>JAKCOX010000008.1:15147980-20147980 GCA_022605575.1 Laterallus jamaicensis coturniculus | reverse complement strand
TACTCTTCTTTTCTCTAGGCTGAACAGTCCCAGGTCACCCAGCCTTTCCTCACAGGGGAGATGCTCCAGGCCCTTAATTATCTTTGTAGCCCTCCCCTGGACTCTTTCCAGGACATCTCCCACTTTTTTTTTTTTTATACCAAGGAGCCCAGAACTGGACACAATACTCCAGGTGGGGCCTGACCAGGGCAGAGTAGAGGGGGAGGATCACCTCCTTCGACTTGCTGGCCACACTCGATGCACCCAGAGTCAGACATGACCCTGAACCAGACCAAAGGCCACTTTCTGCCCCTGGCAGGGAGTAACACTTGGCACGTTAAATGAGAGTAGCTGGACAGCAGCGCTGCAGCAAGGGGGGAGAGGCCTGGGGGTGCTGGTTGACATGAACTGCAACAGGTGTCAGCAGTGTGGCTGGGGAGGGGAAGCAGAGAGGCAGAGTCAGACATGACATGAGGAAACACTTCTTTGCCAAGGGGACAGCCAAACCCTGGACCAGGCTTCCTGGAGGGGTGCGCTCTCTGCCCCAGCCCTATCAGTGTTTGAGGCACTTGCACAATGCCCTTATGGCCATGCTTTAACTTTGGTGAGCCCTGGTGGTCAGGCCAGTTAGACTGGATGGGCCTTGTAGGTCCCTTCCAGCTGAATGAGTCTAGTCCATTCCAACTTTCTGTTAATGTCTATTTGTTGCCATGCTCCTGTGTACTAGTCTATTCCCTCTGCTCACTATCAATCTAGTAAGGATGAGACTGTGATTTGCCTGGAATGCCAAGAGTTAGTCAGTTCCAAAAAAATACTTGAAGAACACCAAGACAATTGTGCATCTTTCATTTTATTTTTTTCTTATTTTCTTTTGCCATGCCAACTGTGTATTGTCATGGCTTTTGCCTTTTCCCATGCCTTTTGCTCTTTTATCTTTGGCTGTGCCTTTTGCCATTTCCCATTTCCCATTTGCCAATTGCCAGTTTTTTCAGAAGTGTGCTGAATTTTCCCAATTTGTGCCCTTTTGGTGGCAATTTTTGCTGAATTGTGCCAAATTTGTGCCCTATTAGTGCCCTTTTTTTGGGCCCAATTTGTGGAGCACAAGCAGCAGGAGGCAGTGAGCCAGCCTAGATGGTCTGGAAGGGCCCTGGCAAGGGGTCCTGCTCAGTGCTGAAGAGGAAGGCAAAAAACCCTTCAAAAATAAATGACCAATAAGCACAGAAATGGAGTCTGAACAGCCAGGCTGTGACACCATGGGCTCAGGCCAACTGGGCCTTGTGGGTCATGCTGGGAAATGTAACCTAGCAGGGCATGGGTGCCTGAAAAAAAAACCAAGCAAACTTCACCAAAATCCTGCAGTGAGGTGCATCAGTTATACCAACCCTGTTTTCTGGGGTGAGTGGAATTTTTGGCACCCCCCTCCTTCCCCCAGCAAGAGCCTTCTGAACACACACACACACGATATGCACCCACTTGCAGGAATGTTTGCCAAGTAATAAGCAGCATGAACGCAGCCAAACTGCGTTCAGGAACAAGAAGCAGACAGTCTGGAACAGAATTCACTCCATCTTCTTTGTGGCTGGAGGGAAAAATTGCCATGGGCAGTGTTTTATTAAAAACATAATGCCAAAAAAAAAAAAAAGAGAAAAGAAAAGCAAGCAGGAGAGAGAGAATGAGCTAAGGATCAGGAAATAAATTAATCAGTGTTCCTTTGGAAGGAAAGGAAGCCCTTGGGTCCCAGCACAGCTGGCTTGACAAGAGACAATCTTGCAGGTGCTCTGCATGTGGCCCAGTTTGTCTCCTGGAGCATTCAGAATAACGATGGCTTAATGCCTTGCTATTTTGACTTCCCCACCACCACCCCCCTCAGGAGCTGGGTCATGTTTGGGTTTTTTCCCTTTTCCTATTTTTTTTTTTTGTTCGTGCCTATCCCAGTAGCAGTTGGGAATAGCCTAGAGAGGGGTGGAATCCCCATGATGCTGGGAGCTGGGTGAACTGGTAACAGGCTGCACTGGGAAACTGCCATCCAGGTTGGCGGTGGTGCAGCAGTAAACCCCTGGATTGCCTTCTGCATCGCACAGCTGGAGCCTCCTTGCTGTGTACCCTGGCAATAAAATGCTGAGTGACATGCTAATTAAGAGCTACTTAGAGAAGAATGCTGAATACCATATTGAGGATAAGAAAGGTGGACAAAAGCCCTACTTGGGAAAAAAAAAATTCGAAGGATGCAGAGTACTTTATTTCAAGGATATGGTGTGCTTCAGGACTGAAAGGTCTGAGGGTCCAGAGGAGGGCCACAAAGATGATTAGAGGGCTGGAACACCTCCCTTGCGAAGAGAGGCTGAGGGAACTGGGCTTGTTCAGCCTAGAGAAGAGAAGGCTGTGGCGGGGGGGGGGCTCATTGCAGCCTTCCAGTACCTGAAGGGAGCATGTAAACAGGAGGGGTATCAACTTAGATAATGGCAGGACAAGGGGGAATGGATTGAAGCTAAAGGAGGGAAGGTTTAGGTTAGATATTAGGGGGAAGTTCTTCACAGAGAGAGTGGAACAGGCTGCCCAGAGAGGTGGTGGATGCCCCATCCCTGGAGGAGTTCAAGGCCAGGTTGGATGTGGCCCTGGGCAACCTTGTGTAGATCCAGGCCTGGAGGCTGGTGGCCCTGCTTATGGCAAGAGGAGTTGGCATTCTATGATCCTTGGGGCCCCTTCCAACTCAGATCATTCTATGATTCTATGAAAGGTGTGTGTTGTCTGCCTGTGACATTTCTTAACATGCTTTATATTTGTATTTTCAACACGTCTGCCTTGCTATGGCAAAAGGATTTAGACTTTGAGACAATGTAAACAGGATGGCAGGACTTGAAGGTCTTTGCCAGCACGCAGCCAGAGGTGGCATTGCCACCAGGGCACCAGCAGACGCAGGGGCCAGCCATGGCGGTGCTGGGCTTGCCCAGGGCCTAAACCACGGGGGTGTGGGCAGGGAGGCTTTATGTGCCCGCAGGGAATCTGAAAGGTGCTTTGTACCTGGCCTTGGCACACAGAACAGGAGACAAGGGAAGGCTGATCTGTCACCGCTTGCTGGGGAGGCTGTAGAGCATCCCATTGTCCTGCAATGTTATAGCAGCAAGCGCAAGGCTGGTGCGGGCAGCGCTGCCTTGCAGCTGCAGGGATCCTGCCATATCTGCACCTTTGTCAGCTGCCTGCAACAAGGGTCCCCGCAGGACCCTCCGTGGTGTTCCCAGGCAGCCGGGTTCAGCTGGCTGCAGAGCGAGCATGCTCACTGTGCAGCTTGGGGTAGAGTCCGGTAATAGGGAGTAGAGGGGAGCTGGCTTGAAGAAAGAGTTGCTCACCTGCACCTACCTGCTTGAGGGGGCACCTCGGCAGGGTCTTCTTCACAAGCCCCCATTTTGGCCATTTCGGACTAGATGTGGTTACCCTGCTTTGCACCACCCCTGACATTGGCTACCTGTGTGTCTTTGTCTGGACAACCAAGTGCCGAGAGCGAGGTTGTGACATCATTAGTGCTGAACTCACTCAAAAATCAATGGGGTCTTGACAAACCTGATCTAAGCTGCCTGTTTGGAACAGGAGTCTGGACCAGATGACCAGAGAGCACAGCGCCTGGACTGGAGTTCCCTGCCCATTCTGCCTACTGCATGGGTAGGGGACACTGGGTGCCTGTTGGGGAATCTCCACTTGGAGGTTAAAGCCAGAATACTCAGTGCAGCCCAACTCAAGCGCTGGGGGAGGGGAGGGTCAGCACCAAAAGACATTCCCTGAAAAAAGGGTGATGTCGGGAGAGTCTCTGATGCTGGAATCAGGCACTGGTGGATTGTATACTGTGTGAAGGCTTAAATTCAACCTAAGTCACACTTGAGGCAATTTTGGGGGACAGGAGGAAGGTCACACACTCTTTGTTTATGTGTTGCTTGTATTCTGCTTGTCTTCCATGGGAGGGGTATCAGCTTATAAAGGAGAAAGCGCTGAGTGGAGAGCAGTAGCTGTAAGGCAGAAGCACATTAATCATGCCCTTCTCAGTGACACAGATTTAGTGGGCTGTCTTCAGGCTCACGTTAATACCAGTACCAAAATGACTGAGGTTTAACTAAGGCCTTATCTGCACCGAGAACTGAGCAACTTAGAAGTAGGAGAGCATCAGCTGTGAACCCTCTTCTCCTCCCCCTGAGACTAGTGAAGGTTTTTACGCTGTAGGGGCTAACAGGTCAGCAAGCTTGGATATGTGCTAGTGCTGCCAAAGGGCAGGATGGAGATTGGAGGAGGGTGTTGTCAGCAAAGGCTGTTGGACACACTGACTGGGGACATCCAGGCCTCTGGTCGGAAGGAGTGAGTCTGAATCCTTTTAGAGCAGGGACCATTTTAGAAAGAGCTCTCTTCCTATTTTGGATGCTCTAAAGATGAAAGACAAATTGAGTTGGTGTTATTTTATTTGCTCCAATAAACATTTGATTTATACAAAACCCAAAACCAGAAAAAGAAAACCCAAACCAAACCAAAACACCAAAACACCCCCCCAACCCAAAAAACCAACCCCAAAACTGTTTACAAAACAAGTTAAGTGCTTGAAACATTTGATATACAAAAGAGTATATACTGTTCACATTCCTATTTCATACATGATGTACAGGTGAAATATTCCTTAAGAGAATAAAAATATTCCTTTACATGTAGTAGCAAAAAAAAAAAAACCCAACCCACCAAAACCAAACAAAACCCCCACAACTCCCCCACCCAAAAAAACCCACCCCAACCCATTAAAAATGTCAGTATTGTCAGGAACTACCAGCGCCGTTCCTTGACCTTCAGCGCGGATGGAGGCAAAGAACCGGGCTGCTTTCATCCCAGCCCCGGGCAGCCGCCGCCGCGGCGGCGGCAGCGTCGCTAGAGGGCAGCGGGCCCTGCAGCTCCGCAGCCCCGCAGCCACGCTGCCCCACAGCGCCGCAGCCACGCTGCCCCACAGCGCCACTGCTCTGCCCGCTTTTCCTTTAGTTTTACCAAAAAACTGCCCCCTCCCCATCTCCCCCCACCCCCCCCCGTCAAATAACTTTGACATCGTATCCTCTGAATTCCACTGCAGCTGTTGAGGCTTTTTGCCCTGCTCTGTTGTTTAAATATTTCTGAGGAATTTGGTTAAAATGAAAAATAATAATAATTAAAAAAGAAGCAGATGCAAACCCATTTCAAATAAAGTTACTTGTCATCATAAACCTTAACTCCTATTTGAATAAGTAGGATACCTATTGGTGTACACAGCGATGTCTGCTAGAGACACTTCGATGTTTATCTGTCAAAGGTGGTTAATCGATGGCACCAGGCAGATGTAGCTCTATGGGACTGGTTTGTGCTGGGTGGCTTTCTAGTTTCCAAGGCTTGCCTACGTGCTGTGGGGCAAAACCAGTGGAAAAATCCCACAAACCTCCTGAAGACAAAATTGTTAGCACTTACTAAGTACGCTGCTGTCATTTGTGTAGGCCCAATGTGATGCCAACCATCTGAAACCTTTTGGATAACATAGAGAACATGAGCAATGTCTGAAGGATTCTTTTTAGAATAAATTGTCTTTCTTGGGTTTACGGGGGAGTTGGGGGGTGGGTGTCCTGTTTTCTGTTAACTGTGGACTTGCTGAGGGCAGCAAGTAGTGCTGAGGGCAGGATATGCCATTAACCTAATGCTACAGAGTTTTCCCTCACCTCCAGGGTCCTTTTGCAAAAACAAAGGCACCAGCTGTGGTCTGTCCTTGCTCTTCTCTGGAAGGCATAAAACAGAGTCAGGCTGTGGTGTGTCAAGCAATTAGACACGCAGCACTGAGAACAAAAATGTTTGCTCTTGCAGCAACGCAACCAAGGTAAAAGGAAGGGAAAAACCCAACCCCAAAGTGCTGCCTGCGCTCAGAATGCACAGCAAATATAAAACATCTGCTTGGAGTACTGCTGGCCCTGCTATGGGCTGGGGGTGGGGATGGGAGGAGGGGAAAACTCGACCCGCTGATATTTTGCAACCTGCTTGTGAGCAGTGTGAATTCAAAGCAATAAACATATAATGTTAACGGTCTCTGTATGGAAACACATGTGTGGGAGCGCCCAAAACTCCTTACACTCCTGTTCCAGGACACTGGGGTTAAGGTGAGAGGGCAGAGGCATCCTGAACCTTCCCAAATGTGCTGCAGACAGGAATGCGGAGGTACAACTGTAAAGTCAAGTTGGCCTGTTTGCTGCAAGACTGCTCCCATGAACTGCAGGGCCAGAGCCGTGTGCTCACCACATGTGCTTTGAAAGCCATCTTCTTACCGCACGCTGGCGCTCTCTTTTTGGCAGAGTGCTTAGTGCACAATTGCTGGTGCTGTGCTATGCCAGTCTCCCCAGGCCCCTTCCCTACGGGGGAGTGATCTCTGATGCACCAGTTGATTCTTGGAAGCACTTTTTAAAAAATAAAAAACAACAAACCCCGTCTTTTTTTCAGAGCATGGCTGGTTTAGATACATAGATAGATATATATATACATACACACACATTTTTTATATATATGTATATATATATAAAAATATCAATTTCATACTTATTTACAGGCATTAATAAAGTGCATAATGTTATTGGCTATTTTCAAATCTCATTTCCTGAGGAAGTGCTAACATACATAGCTCCTCCTGTGACATGATGCTGGCAGCCAATGCTAGGGTGTGACACCTACTCCCCAGCTTTTAATTCCCATGAATACATCTCCCTGTCCAGAGCTGGAACCTAAAGGGAGTAGTCACAGCCTCAGTCCTCCAGGAAGCAAGCCAAGGCACCGATCGAGACTTCTTCCTTTGCCAAGGTCAACGTGTCTAGGAATGACTCCCCTCCATTTTGGAGTTTCAGGGTGCGTGTTACTTGGCGGTGGTCACGGAGCCATCTTCAGGGATCTTCTCCTCTGAACAGCTTCTTCCTGAGAGCTTGTCGTGGTACTTGAGCTCACTGAAGCGCTCCGCGACACACTGCGCTGTCAGCCGGGCCTCGGGGTCGTGGTCCCAGCACTCAATGAGAGTTTCGCAGACCATCTGGATGCCCTGCAGAGAGCACAGAGACAGCAACTGTGACACGGCCAGTCACCACCAAAACACATGTGGGAGAGCGGTTTTAGTGTCCTCTGAAGTTCAGGGGGTTATTCCCGTGTATCCTGGAAGTGCTTTAAGGGCTTTTCTCCTCCTGTCATGGGGGCATGCTTTTCTTTTAATAAACCCTACCACAACATTTTCAGCCCTTTACTTTCTACTGTCATTTCTGGATACATGTTCTGATACTTTATAACAAGAAAAATGATGCTTTGGACCTGGTCCTATAGAATCAAGTAGGGTTGGGCTGTTTTTTTAATGAATATGATCAGAATTCTTGAATAAGCTGACTCCCCTCTCAACCCATGATTTTGTGTGGAATTCTGTTTGGGTTTTTTGAACAACATTCTGATTGCCAGCAATATCAGGCCCTACATCAGCCCTTCATAAATTCCTTGCAGACTAACTAAATCTATGTGCAAATATGGGCCACAGTCCCACAAACACTTAAACACATGTCACTCACAGATGTAACTATTTAACCTTCATTTCAATGCTGATGCACATGTTTACAGGAGCAAAAAAACAGTTGCAGCTCTGTAATGCATTTTATAAACATGAGGTATATTTGCCAGGAAATTGTGTGCTTTGCTTTATGACACTAAAAGGCCATTAAGTAGGATTTATCTTAAACTTCTTATTTAAAAAAAATAACATTTCACAACACTGCATTAATTGCATAATTTACCTAATTGGTGATGTTGACTGATGTCAATGTTAATAGCAGAACGTTATTGTCTGTATACAAATAACATTAGTTTTCTGCTGGCATTGAAATTACAAGCAGTAAATTAAATTAAATATTAAACATTAACTTGAAATCAATAGTGCAACAAATCTCATTAAGGGGGGAAAAAAATTGTAGTATGTAAATCCATTCCAGAATTTTATCACGATGAATAATGAGTTCATTACAAAAACATGACTGCAGAGGAAGGAAATGAATATGGAAGAGCCATTACAGTTAAGAGCAACTTCTATGGAGTTCAAAGTACATCCTCAGCTGCTGCAAACTGTCACAGCCCTGCAGAAGCTGATGCGACACTGCATTTTAGATAGTGCAATGTGAAACACTGAAGGGATTCAGACGACAGGCATTAAATCCACCTTCACTGAATGCCCTGTGAGCGCGTTATCGGGCATCCATTCCCTGCCTCAGACTCTAAGCTGAACCCTGCTGGAGTCAGCTGTGCCCGACCTGGTGACATGTGAGTGCAGACGCGTGGTCTTCCCAGTTGGCAGGGTTCCCTGTACTGGGGGCACGCTGAGGTCTGGGTTTTACAGAGAGGAGAAATCTCTGAAGTCAAATGCAGGACCCCTAGGTACAAGTCTGCCACCATTTTACTTGCTGCGTAAATCTAGAGATGATGAAGTTCACAGTGCATCTTACAGCTCCGCTCCTGCGCCTCGCACCCTCCACACACTCAGCTCTGCCGCCCTGAGAGCAGCCGCAGGCCCGGCCCGTGCCTGAGCACCATGGGGATCGCAAGCCCAGGGCTTCCCTACCCCGCCCCGGCGCCCTGGGCATGCCAGCACACCTCTGCTTGCCCCTCTGCCTGGCTGTGCGTGAAATGTGCCCCTGGACAGCCCTCTCCAAGGCGTGACCAGTGGTATTGCTCACTTCAACTGCCATATAATGCAGCATCCTGCCACAGTGCCTGCAGGAGTCCTCCTGTCCCAAACACAGACAAGGCTGTGGGCCACCCAACACTGCCTTAAGTGTGGATGACTTTTGCTTTATAGGGGCTTTCATCACCTTCTATCACATCATCTGACTCTTCCCAAATGCAGAACAGAAACATTTGCTGACCATGTCTGCCTTTGCGTTAGCATAAGCTGTATCTTTCTCTCCCATCCAGTCACAGATCAGTACTGAGTTAGGTTTCCTTTTGCTCTTGAGAAAATTGTCATTATCCTCAAGTTTGCTGACCACGGATCTTCCTGTTGTTCTTCTGTTTCCTTTATCAGTTCTCTACCCTGCTTTATTTTTTTTTCCACACATAAGACCATGTCTTTTGAATATCCTGAGACATGCTCTCACATTGTTCCGAGTTGTAAGCACTTTCTGTTATTTAATGCTTTTCTCCCAAATGACCTGGCTTGGGATTCTTTTCTGCTTTCTTAATTGGGCTCTCCTAAAGTACCATATATGTATTACCAGTTTGGACCTCATTTTGGCTTTCTGGGAAAAAACCCAACTGCAGCTAACCCACAATTTTTAGAAAATTTCTGCAACTGGTTCTTTTCTATAAAGATGAATATTACCATCATCTCTCAGCTCTATTTGTCACTGAGAACAAAGTTGTTTCTATGGCTTCTAGAAATGTCAAATTTTAGTACTAGTCACATCAGGTATCCAGGAGTCCCTCAAAATACAGCTCCTCCCCAGTTAAAGCATCCCTCCTCAATAACCCTACTTACCACACATGACTACACATGGTCCCTGTGGTCCTGGAAGGGGCTGCACTCTGCCATAGTCATCAGACGGCAGATGTGTTGTTCTTAGTTGGAAAGATGATTGATTTTGGCCACTCACTTGGCCTTTCCTAAGTAGGTGTTAGGCTATGATTTTAACATCTCAACTGGAATGAAAAAGGGAGTGTTACATTGCTCCTGATGGAAATGCTATCTGATCTCGGTTGCCTGGGCTTTTATAAATGTTCACAACACTTTCCCTTTCTCTGTAAAGACCACTCGACATATTTCATTGACAAGTGGAATGACCAAGCTTTGCTTCTCTTCTGATAGGATTCTCATTTTATCTCTACTGATAAATCAGGCTGCAACTATCGCCTCGGAAGTGCAACCCTGGTGTCCCTGAATGGGGAAGCTGACAGAGTGCTTCACGACATGCAAGGCAAACGGACTGCTAATGTGCAACCTGAATAAAAACATGCTGGCTTGCTTAAGACTCATTTCCTATTTTCTTTAACCTGTCAACAGCTGGGATACAAGGATGACTGCTCTCCATGATAAAGTGCTGAGACTTGTTTTCTCTGCTGAAGGGGCCCATGTGCGAAGTTTTTCTCTTTGACCTTTCAGAGCCTGCACACAGTGTGCCCTGATTATTCTGTGGCTGGATGACTGTCAGGTCTCAGGTTTCACATCTTTTTGTTTTGATCGTTTCTAGATCACACTAGTGGGCAGCTGAAATCCCAGGCCTTTGGGTCGCCATGGTGGAGAGCACTGTGGTGTCTGAACCATGGTAGCACCAGTGTCACTGTGTGACAGAAGTCATGCAAAAGAGAAGTCTGGCCTGTTGGGCTGCG
The DNA here is from genome assembly GCA_022605575.1 of Laterallus jamaicensis coturniculus. Lineage (NCBI taxonomy): Eukaryota > Metazoa > Chordata > Aves > Gruiformes > Rallidae > Laterallus > Laterallus jamaicensis. The sequence goes on along the minus strand of JAKCOX010000008.1, from coordinate 20,137,627 downwards.
TTCGGGCTCAGGCTTGAGGCAGCAGCTAAATACACAGCGCAGCTCTCAGCTCCTTCCTCACATCTGGTGTTCTTACCTGATGGTTAAGCCAGGAGCTGGGGATCTCCGGTCGCCCTCTGTCTCTTAGGACGTTGTCCTTCATGCTTTCCACGCAGGGGTGTTCTCGCACTTTAGAGCCAAACGGGGGCTCATACTCTTTCACTTCTGCCAAGAGAATAAGCAAACACAAGGGTATTCAGCTGGGCTGTGCCCGAGCCAAGCATGAAGGGAGCTGGCTGTTCTCTGGAGGAGTTGGAGCTACTGATTAGCTGCTCAGTGCCACTGTTCTGCTTGACCAGTTCCAAACAAAGCAAAGCCAGTTGGCATTTTCAAAAATGTTTCAAATGTGTTTCTCCCACACGCCTTCCCCCCCCCCATCCCCTTTTCTCCCCTTTTCTTTCCTAGCCAACTAAACAATTTTCATTTAAACCATTTAGTACATAATCATATTAGCAACAGTCAGAGCAGCAGAGTAACCTGCAATGGTTTGTGAGCCTCTCGATCTGTGCTGAGGCAAAACATGCAGGAGCTTCAAGGTGAGTTTTGCTTGAGCCAGGCAGGCTTGCAAGAGCTGGTCTCTCTTAGGTCCTCTGGAGTCTACACACCCTTACCACATGAGATATAAACTGAAATCTAACTAGGTCACAATAGATGTTGATGTATCAGATTGCTAAGAGGAGATAGTTGTTTGAAAAGGACACAGAGGCAGTAAGGAGCAGTGCTGGAACCTGCCGTGCTGCCCTTGTTTATTACTGAGCCGTGTTCCTTTGTATAAAGCAGGAGTCTCCTCTTATTTTAGGCTTCTTTCCCAAAATGGGTCATTTTTGGCCCGTGATGCAGGGGGCACAGCTTCCTGAAGGGGCTGCTGCCGTTCTAGCTTGTGTTTCCATGTTGCATATTTTCTTTGCTTTTCTTTGGAGAGAGAAAGGAAGAGGCAGACATATGGGACCTTTGGAGAAAACTCAAGAAATCTCTGAGAGCGGAAATATTATAGTAGATGCTGACACAGTGTAGAAAATGCTGTGGTTTCTTTGGGAACAGATGGAGACTTTACTCACAGGCCTAATGACTTGCTAGTATTAGATAAAGATTTATGAAGTTGGCCTGTTCTGCTGCCTCTTATTTCTTTCTAGGAATTAATTGAGGGCAAGAAAAACTGAAGTGTAATCTGCAAGTTGGAAGAATGCATGTGAGTGCCCAAAAGACGTGTGAAGAGAGAACAACGAGACAGGAGTCCGTACTGCTGCCTAATGTGACAACCAAAGTTCAAGTGCCATGTCCAGTGCTGCTGACCACTCTTGGAGGGGCATTTAAGGTAAAAAGAAGCTCCAAGAAGGGTGAAAACAATCATTTAAGGCCCAGAAAAATGCAAAGAGCCCCTGAAGCTTGGCGTTGTTTACTTCAGGGAGAATAGTAAAAGGTCACATGATAAATGCAGAAAAGGTCAGATCAAGATCAAGGTCAGATCCTTCTGTCATATCACGTGATATAAACAAGGTAGAATCAAACATAGCTAAAAGGTGGACTTTTCTCCAAAACCTTAGAGTCAGGTTGTAGATCTCATTTCTATGTGATAGCCACGAGATGAAGACTTTATCAGGCTACAGAAGAAGAATTTCTAATGCTTAAAAAGAATAGCCAAGTTACGATAACAAACATTTTGGAAGGGATATTAAACCTTATGCTTTAAATGTTCAGCATTAAGAGATCCAGCTGCAGACAACTGTGCGTGCTGCGCAGCAGATCGCTGTGCAGATGCCTCCTGCAGGGCTGAACTTCTTTCTCCTGAACCATCTGGTGCTGGCCACTGTCCACACAATGCTCTGGAGAGTGGCTATAGTCCTGAAACAACTCCTATCTTCTCATATGTAACATTTTTGGGGGGCTCAAGGGCTGAAGCCTGCTTTGCTTTCTTTCCTCCACATGAAGGCAAACCAGTTTCACTCACATTAATCTCAGTTAGACATTATTCAGCCAAAGTAAATTTACAAGACTTTGGTCCTTGAAGTTAATTGGGACGTTGCCATCTTGCTGGTCAGACCTGCATTACTATACAACAGATGCACAATGATTACAAAGCAGATAACCTCTACTTTCAAAACTAACCAAAATATTAAGGTTTGCTGGGAAAATTTAAACAGCATGACCCAGACGGTCATTTCCTACACCATCTCCATCAGTCATGGTTTGATTGTGGTAGTGGTCCTGGACACATGCCAAGGCTCTCAGGTCTTGCAGCATGAGGAGTCAGAGGAGTCAGAATGTCCAAGAGAGGCAAGCTGATGCTGCAGTGCTGGCTTGTTTCTTCTCATTAAGCCCAGTCTGAAGGCCATTCAGGTTCATGAGATAGTTCATGTGGGGGAAGAAAAAGCCTTCCCAGGGAACTGATAGGTTTGTAATACACTTTCACTGTTTGAGTAATTCCTTCTATGCTATGAGCATTCCTCTTCCACATATAAAGATTGAATAGGCTTTTCAGGTTTGAGGTTGTTTGGTTTTTTTAATGGTAAAGAAATTGAGGCCAGGTGCCAATTTTCTGTAATGACTTTATAGTAATACAGGCATGCCTGCCCTCAGTTTGAGAAGCATGCAGCATCTTGTTGCTCTCTATTACCTCGCTTCTCTTTCCCTTAGAAAGTAAGCCCACTGAATGCTCTCGCAGTAAATCATCCTTATGCTGTGGAATCTCAGGTGACAGACACATTTTGCAGTAATAGCTGGAGTTATTCATGGATCACGTTGATGTGCTACAGTAGATGTAACAGGTGTCAATTTGAGGTAGGTTAAGAAGTTTGTGTCTAGCTGCTTGTGCATGGCTGTATATAGATGCTGAATCTATTTTTCATGCCTTATATGTTTGTTTTGATTGGTTTTAGACCAGCCAGGCACTAAAAATGACAACTGGGTGAAGTACCATAAATACCTCTGATACCATGAACTACAGCACCTTCAGCATTCAGTAATGGCAGAGTTCCTTCAACTTTAACTTCCAGCATTTAATCTTTATGGTTGTGAGCTACCTTGTGCTAATAATCGCTGTACCTCTGCTGTCCTTTGACACTGGCCTGCTCGTAACTCTTAGAAAGGCTAGGGCTGGGTTTTCAGCTCCAGACAGAGACATTACAGAAAATCCATTTGTTGTGCCTGATGAATGCCTTGGAAAATTTGGCTGAGGGGCTCCTTGTGAAAAATATGGCTCACTCAAATATTCTTCTTCTACTCTAAGGTATCTGCAGGAAGATTCTCTTCTTTTGGATCAGAACAACATACCCACAAACCCTGTCACAACTTCTTTTTGTGTCCCACTGATTTCTGTGGGACAGCTTATCATACTGGAAGATGAAGGCTTATTTGTAGAATCAAAACAGGAGTGAGGCGAAAGAAGGCCCAGCCCACGGCAGTGGGCCTGTGTTTGGGAACCTTTAGGTCCTTTTGAAACACCCTTCACTTTAGAGTTTACAAGGGCAGAAGGGGTAAAGCTACTGTGACAGCTCATGCACACGCCCATAGCTGAGTGTATGTGCAGATTGTGTCTGCCTTCATGCTAGAGGAATTTGGGTGGTGGATCTACTTAACTGTTGCACAAGGGGATAATAATGCACAAGGCAGAGGCTCAAAAGCCATTTCATGGCCAAGTTGAAGGAGCCATCATGTTCTTACTTCACATTTTCCCTAGGTTTCCCTGTTCCACTCCTTCAGAATACAGATGCTAGCTGGGACAGGTGAGGGAGCATTGGGATGGGTGAACTCACTGTGCCACTTCCCTTGCACAGACATGTTTTAAGTGACACATCTGATGATCAGCCACTCTTCCAAACATTTGAGAGTGCCATTAGCATGCGGCTACAGGCTGCTTAGTCACTATGTGCTGGATCCTGAGTTGGGAAAGTAGAGGAACACAGAGCACATCTGCGCCCAACATGGAGTCTAGTGCAGTGCTCTTACTACTGCTATCCAGGCTTGTTGAAGGACAGCACTTGCTACCCTATAGGTAGTACTGTGGTGAACTTCTATGGCATGAGTTACTGTGTCTGCTCCACAGGAGAGGTTTAAATCAGGCCCCAGGTGCCACCACCTCAGGGCCCAATGCGCAAGCACTGCCCCACAGTACAGGCTGTCAAAGTGCTGATGCTGTAACCCCTCCATGTCAGTATGATGAAAGCAAGCATTTCACCAGGCATAGGATGCACACACATTTAGTTAGCCAACTGCAGGTCTTGGCTGACTCTTTCCAAGTGAGCATAAGATTAATCACTGATTTTCTTCATATTAAACATGGATCTGGTAAAGCAAGGCTGCCATTTCAAACAAAGCCCGGCTGCTATACCAAAGGCAGCCACCACTCCAGGAAGTACAATCCTACATGAGCAAGGACGCCATTTTCTGAGGGGTTTCTCTTCACCCTCTTCACCAACCCCGTGTGCCCAGAAGTTCCCTTTCCTCTCCTTCTTCCCTGCTGCCCCAACAGTCCCCCACCCATAGCAGCTCTGATACAGAACAGATGGTTTTCTTTTCTTTCTAGGAGGCTGTCAGAGAAATTACACTTGCCTCAGTCGCCAAAGCTGTGTTGCTCTGAAAGCAAGTGGTTGAGACGAAAATTATATTTCTTGCAACGTGCAGCATCTGGTGCACAGCTGTTGTGCTGAATGAAATACCAAGTTAACGGCAGCGTGGAGCAGTTGAAGTTCTCCCCAAAGTAGTATTGCTGAGTTTCTAAATATGCCTCTTAAATTATACTCCGGTGAAAAATCAGTCAAACTCGATCTTTGCCTCTGTCTGCCTTTCCCTCGTGCCCCATTTCTGCTTCTCCGTATTTAGCACAACAAAGTAACAATGAACAGCATGGCCTTTCTGGAAAGCCGGTCCCCACCTGCTTATTTACTACAGCAGCTTCACAGTATGGATTATGCTGCTGGGTATTTTTGTTTAAACGTCTGCTGACTGAAAAGGCCTGGCATAGCACGGAGACTGTGTTTGACAAAGCTGCCGCAGTGGAAGGACCTGCCTCCATTGCCTCCCACACTCACCAAACACCTGCGCGCTGACAAATGAATCCTGAGAGCTCCCTTTGTAAAAGAAGTAAGTCATCGTACCTTTAAGGTGGCTGAAAGGCAATTAGCAACCCCCCCCATGCTTCCCTCCCTAATGAAAGTTGCTGATGCAGCTGCCTCGGCGTAGGCTGCTGCTCCTGCCCTCTGAGCTGCCATGGGGCTTCTCCAGCGACAGGGAGCTGACAGGCAGTCAGCAAAGACGGTGCCTACGTCTTTCAGGTTCCTTTGGAAAGGTTGGCTGTAGTGAAGCCAGCCTGCTCTGGCTTATATGTGAGGTCATTTCTCTCAGTTCGTAGCAGTTTAGGAAGCAAAGAGGGGTTTGCGTGAGTGGAGGCAGATCCTCAAGAATGCTGCGAGGAGACAAGGGAGTCTCACGAGTGACAGATGGAGAGAGAAAGCAGAGGGGGAGCTGTAGCCATGAATCACTGTAAGGGTATTTCACCAGCTGCTTGCAGAGATAGCCAGACTGCACGAACCCGGGGAAAATCTCAGAAGGAAATGAAAGAAACCATGCCGTGCTGCTGCAGCTCAGTGTCAGTGACAAGCTAAGGGAGCTACATCTTGGGAGTTGTATTTAACTGCTCTGGAGACACTAAGGCCAAGTTCCACCCACTCAGACCTGCCCAAGTACTCCAGTACTTTTACTGTGACTTCAGCCCCTGGAAAAGGGACTGAAATAGGGAAATGAAATTCAAGAAATGTGTTTCTGGAGAGGAAGATGACTGAGGGATGTGGGTGGGGGTTAAGCTCCACTTTGAAAGCAAAGGCGATGCTGGACCAGAGAAACCTTTTCTTTTCCTGAAATGACTTCAGCTTTTCTTCTCAAGGTTATAATGGGTCAGTCTCTTCTAGCTAAACATACTGGTGATTTTCCTTCCTTATGAAACTCCCTTTATATCCTCTTTTAGGCAGTCGCCTTCTGAGAACAGCAGCAATAAGTTTTGGTTTTGCCACAATCTCTATTATGCTGTAATCAGCAAATAATGAACAGGAAGGGACTCAGGCATCAGCAAAGATAAAAGACTCCACAGTGAACAGCCATATTTATATTAATAAGGTGAGTTCCTAAATGCAAGAAACAGAGAGAGCTCAAGAGACAGGGAAAAGATCCTTTTTCTTGGGTTTTAAATCTCCTCAGCCACATTTATAAAGTGCTAATGAAAGGCTGAGGTTGTGCCAATGCATTTAGAAACAGGCATGACCACGGCAGTTAAATGTGGATAAGTTTGAGTTGGAATATGCCAGACTGAGGTTCAGTTCCTGAAGCACCAAATGTTCTTTCCCTGAAATGTTTGACTAGGAAATACACGTATATTTTTTTTCCCCCATGCTTTTCTGCTAGCACTAGCTGTTTGCACACATACTTGCTTTGTAGCTTTCCTGGCAGGGTGCAAACAGGGGCAAATCTGTTGCCCACAGTCCAGCCCTCCCAGCAAGATCAAATGCTGGTCAGACATAGGAGGAGACTGAGGTAGAGGCATTCCTCCCGCCTGCACACAGATGCCGTGACACAGCCCCACAGCCACTGCGCAGAGCAGCTTCAGGGACCTCTGTGGACACCCTTGTGGTATCCCACAGATACTAGTAGAGAAACAAGGAGCAACTATGAGCATCTTCTCATGGGACACTGGTTTCCCTCCTGTACACTCTGTACACTCTGTTCCCCATACTATAGTCCTCTAGCCTACAAGTTTGTCCTGTCTCTGTGGCAGCCTTTCCATACACAACCATGCCAAGTTTGATTAAAAGGCAGCCTCTGTGGTTTTGGAAGAAGAGTAACAAATCAAATCACAGTTGAATATCTACTATTATAACCACATTTGTGTTACTTTTTTAAAGCCCCACTCCTCAGACTGTCTTTGTGAGCCCTGGCTGCACAGCGGTTTTTGTTACAACCAGTGCTAGACAATACCAGCAGACTCAAGAATTTTATATGTAACTAAGTCCCATTTTAGTCCCCAAAGTAAGGTGAAAATCTTTAAACATGGCAATATGTAATGCAGATATCTCAACAGCAACTTTTCTGATTTCTAACACGTACCAGTGCTGCACACTGGGAATTCTGGGGCAGCTTTAGGCAAAGCAGAAATGGAGATTTTGTTTCTGTGGACAAACTCTGAATACGAACAAGCATAGCAGCTCTTCCTGGAGCTGTTCTGACAGTCAGTTCCAATGGTTTTTATTTTGTTACTGCACTTCATACAACAGACATCCCTTGATTTCTCATATGGATGTTCTCTTGCAACATCACAAAGAATTATGAGCAGCAGCTGGGGATTTGAGGAAAGCAGGAAGGTTTCTCTATGACTATGGTGGAGCTTACTGAAATGATCAATTAGTAAATGTGACACTTAACTAGCCTTCATTAGGTTTCATAATTAACATTCCATGAAAGTAAATGGGAGGCAGTTATCACTTTTTGGTCTTAATATATCAAATTGTCATGTTTCCAATCATTTTGTGTGAGGTCAACCAATGAGTCAATCCATGGCTACTCAAGATGTTATAGGAAAAAATGAGGTACGTAATTAATTAATTAAGCCAGACCTGAATTATATTTAAAAGTGCAGATACATCCTTACACCAATTGAGAACCAATTTCCTCGTGCTTGTAAATGCTTGCCCTTCAAGTCTGCTCATGCACATGCACATTTCATACTGCTGAATGCCTGTTAATTTACAGTATCCAAGTGTGCGAGTACAATTGGTGAGAATTGTACTCCCCAGACAACCACAAGAACATCTCTGTCCAAACATACTTTTAGAGAGAAGAAAACTGATGGCACTTACCTCCGACGCCGTTACAGCGAGATGTCATTTCCCAGAGGACCAAAGCCATGGAGTATACATCCGTTTGTTTGAAGGACTCCACGTTCTCCAGGTTCATCCTGGATTCCAGAACCTCAGGGGCCATGTACCTCGCTGTGCCAACCTACAGGAAGGGAGATTGAGGAGAGCTCAGGAGCTGCAACTGTAATTCGTGTTTTGGATTCTGCTGTGATTTAACTTCAGCTTTCATGGAAATGGTGCTGTTTGACACTTATCCAAAAATTCAGGCCATACTTGGCACAGGCCATATTTTCTGCTGCCAGGGGAATCTGGCATTGTCCTGACAACCAAGTTACTCGCACCTCCCTTGGTAAAGGAAAAAAAAAATTAAAAAGGAAGCACTTTTTAGTTCTTTAAGCAAATAATTTTGACACTAACAAGCTTTCTCACTCTTTGGTAGTTCACAGATAAACTCTGCCCTTCAGGCCTGAAGCAATTGCTGCTGAGTTGAGCAACTTTCAGATGAGCAAGAAACACATTGTATTCTTTTGCACTGCATATTACAGTGTTAGCTGTTTCTTTTCATGGTAGGCTTAAAAGGAAAGTGGTAAATGCAGGCCTGGCAGAAGGCACATAAACAAATACCAAATGCAGAAGCACACATTTGAACTGAAACCAAAAAACCGGCCCCTTTGTTTGAAAAACCGTTCTCATAAACTTTATTCGTGGTGAGCAATTTTCAGCAATGATTATAGCAGCTTTGCTGAGATCTAGATTATGGCCTTGCATTACAGAAGGCAAAGTTTAAATGTCTGTTTTAGTCACAAGAAAGAATTTAAGGAAGATCTGTTGGATCACTCAACAGTTGCTCTCAAGCGTCGAACCCTGCACAAGGTAGGTGTAGAAAATTTATCCCTTTTGAAAAACTACAAGTCTTTGATCAGGAAAAGACGGATTCAAATTGGGGGCCAGTTAGTCACAGCGATAAACAAGCAAAAGGATGTGATGCAGGAGGACCTGTGATTCAAATGAGCTATTTGTAGACTGAGCTACAGCAATCACCCCAGAGCCCAGCAGCAAGCTGGGCTGCAAAAGATCATCTCCGTTTCCGGGGCTGCAATCGCAGGCAGCCACACAGTAAATGCAGAGTCCCTGAGAGAGCCCTGTGACATCCATTCTACAAGCTTCTGTGAACACGTCTGATCAGCCCAGGCCAGGGGCGAATGGGAGCATGTTTCACAAGAACTGCAATGCACCGTAAGAAGACAGTGGGAAGGATCAACGCTGTAGCTTTGTTACAGGACCCTGCAAACAGCAGAGAATTTCTGTGTCGAAAATATCCAAATGGTTGTAGGAAAAAAGCCTTTATGAGCAGAGGATAGGAAAAGAAACCCAATACGACCAATCCCAAAGTTAAAATCCCCATCACGTGGGCTTGGTGGTGAATGTGAGCAACTGAACAGGTACTTGGGACAATCATGTGTCAGCAGCACTAAGTTGACCAGCATCTCCCTCTCCTACAGAGCATGAACATACGTAACTCTGCAGCAGAGGCTGTTTCTAGCCCCCAGCACACAATTTGTTCCCCAGGCAGATCCCATCCAAAGCTTAAAAAGGGTTACCTATACACTATGGCCCACAGTCTCACACCCCCAAATCCTGCTGATTTTAACAAGAATTAATGGTGCCTAAATACAGATGCCTAACATCAACACAAAGGGCTGTTCTGGTCTGGCATTTCACACTTTGCAGCGGTGAAAATGACTCCACAGCTTTGTTGGACCATGGTGGATCAAAGCCTATAACCAAAAAGCACAGTGGGAAATGCAGAGAAAATTTAAAATGACTTGAAGAATGGCATCATATCAATCCCATTTCCATCCTGCTTAGGATTTTTCATGCATTCCACTCTGCTTGTGTCCTTTTATCGGTATTTAGATTATTACTTCTTTAGGTCAAAGATACTTTCCCTGTATCTCACAGGAACCTGAGTCCTGAGCCTCAGTGGCATTTTAGGCATCTAAACTCTGGCAACTCAGAGTTGGTTGCCCCTCTGGAGTTTTGATATGCTTTCTCTTTGCAAAGACCTCTCTGGTTTCTGTTCTTGCTTCTCCAAACTTCTAGTGAGGGATCATCTCTCTTCCTATGGTACATTACACTTTTTGTGACTTTTGTTTCTACTGGTAACCTTACATTTCTTTCAAGCTGTTGAGGGATGCCCTGAGGTGTGTCAGTCAGAAGAGCAGAAGAAACCCCTTTTTATCTGATTAGAGAGTCTACCCCCTACAAGGTTGGTGATGCTGCTGAGGTGAGGAGATGCTGGCAGGCAACTCCCAGATCTTTGAACACAATGGGACAAGGGCCAACATTTATTTACTCACTTTAAGTAATGTCTGCAAATATTAACCATCATGGGTGGCCAAACTGAACATACTGCAAAGGTTTTAATGGGGGAAAATACAGTTTCCAGCCAGTCGGTCACTAAGGGCACTAGTACTGTATGGTCAGTAGCAGCTACGTTTGCATGATAGAGAAGGTAGGAAGACTGGAAAGGAGATAGCTTTGTAATCCCAACAGCTTGCCCTGAATATTACAAAGGCTGACCAGAAAAATGGTAAAATACTTACACTTTCATCTATGCTAGAGGTTTCCTAGATTTAAGATTTAGGTCAGCTTCATTACATACCTTCAAAGATTGGATCTGTTGGTGGGAAAGTTTTGAGTCTAAGGGTAAAGTATAGAAAACATGCATAATGAAAATTCTGGTGCAAGACCCCTTTCGCAAAAGCTGCAGTACTGGAGTTGGCATGTTGGGTAATTTGAGTGGGTGGTGCTTGTGTGCCCAGAAGAAACAAGGTGGAAATTGAATTGGAGCTGCTTCACAACATCTTACTCTTCATCACAGAGAAGGACACTAGCTTGGACACCTCCAAACAGCTTGAGTGAAGATGAACGAAGTAAAACAATGGGCCTCAACACCAGTGCCCGACGACACCAATTTCAAAGGTGTAACCTGCTCTGGGCAACACCATGCTTTACCATCAGTGTCCATGTGGACTGCAGAAGTGGCAGTACCAATGCTATCCTCTGTGAGCAATGCCAGAGAAATCAGCTTGAAATATGGGTTGGCTTTAAGCAATCAAAGTGTCTATGGGGCTGAGTTTCAGAGCTCCTGCCGTACACTGATGAATAATCTCTTTTCACTTTATTCCAAATGGAACCAGTCTTATGACAATACGGTACCATTTCCCTGAACTCCAAAAAGGTCTGGAGAGAAATTGTATGTAATTGTGAGTGGTGTCTGTATTATTTTAAATACAGCTTCCTTGGTTATCGTTATTGCAGGTGCTGGTTAATAAACCTTCTCAAAATGAGATCAGGACAGTTGTCTCTCACTAAGGAGACTCTCTTAAAGACAGGTCCTCATCAGATAAACAACAGCCAAGCTCCTATGAAATCAGCAGAGCACTACTGACTGAAGAACTGCTCCTGAAAATGTTCCAAATCAAAACATTTGTTCCACATGAAGTAAAAAAACATAAATTTAAAAAAGTATAAATATATGTGTAATTAAATATTTTTAATTAACTTAACAAATTGTCTGAATTTATATGCATGTTTTCATTAGAAGAGCCAATATTTAGAAATTTACTTGAAAAATTTCCTATTTGATGCATTCATAAACATCCTCCTGGTGTCCTTGTGAAGTAGATGAGTACTATCCATGCTACTTAGTTGAAAAAGTAACAACAGGGCAATTTTTACTTGAGACTCTTTGCATTAGCCTGCATTTGGAGAAAGCGTCATAATGTTAAACAAGCTTATTTTTGGCCTTTTCAAGTGGTTATCTAGCACTCTAGTTGCATGTTTATGCTTCTCAAGGATAGAAGACTGACTTCACCTATGCTGGGGTACACACAAGGCCGTAACGCCACAACCTCACCATGTGAAGCACAACCTTATCATAGTGTGTGTGTGTGTGTGTGTGCACTCACTGCAGCAGCACCACAAAGAGTAGTTAACAACCTCATGTACACTTAGTGTAAGAAGATGGTTGCATTGTACATTCCTGATCATAACAACATCTTTGTTGCACATTTCTCACTGTTGTTTTAATATTAAGATTAAGATAAGCCCAGGAACTGACACACCCATATCCCCTTCCCACCCCTGCCTGCCCTTCAAACTTTTAACTTACCTGCCCACTGTTAGCCAAGTCATCCACAGACAGAGACGGGTCCAATCTCAGGGATAACCCAAAGTCACAAAGGCAGCAGGTTAAATCATTTTTCACCAGGATGTTGGAACTCTTTAGGTCTCTGTGCACAATAGGTGTTTTAGGGCGACCACAGGGAGTGTGATCACTGTGCAGATGAGCAATCCCTCTGGCCAAGGACCCACCCAGTTTCCAGAGATCCTCCCAGCTGATAATGTGACGAGTGAGGTATTCCTGCAAGTTTCCTCTCGCGTGGAAGGCAGTGATCAACCAGTACTGTTTCCCAAGATCTGTCTTCCGCTCCTCGGCTGTCAAGAATTGGAGTATGTTCTCATGCTTCAGGTTTACATCTGAGAAAATGTCTTTCTCAGTTTTCCAGGAGGCATATTCTTCATAGGGGAAGATCTTGACTGCCACAGTTTCATACTGCTCTGATGTGTTTTGCTTCAGTTTGGCTTTATACACTTCAGCAAACCTTCCTTTGCCAACAACGATGTCCAACTCAATGGGCAGCAATTCTGTGTTGTGGTTGATGTTGTTGGCACAGGTAGAGCTGATGTCTGAGCGGTCATCATCTAACATAATGGCACAAACATCACTGCAGTCCTTATGTTTCCGAGGCTTAACATTCTTCTCCCATGCCTTGTTGAGGTTCCTCTTCTTATGAGTGCGGTAGGCATAAAAGATAACAATCACAGCAACAGAAATCACCAGTAACGGGACAAGACTTATGATTGTGACTTTGGAAATTTCATCTTTCTCCTCTGGCTTATGGGGGTCTGCTGGAAAGAAGAACAGGAGGAGGACACACATTAAATGATACCGTAGCTTTCTGGGTACAGGACACTGTCAATAATTACAATTTTTATCCAGAGAGCAATATATTATTTCCTCTACTGACAGTAAGTAGTACAAATTATCACTACTTTCTTACCTCAAAGTGTTGTTTTGTGTATAGGCCTCCACTTACCAGGACTTGCCTGTCTGCTTATTTTATAGGAAGCTGGAACTGAATGAGCAAGAACCTAATGGAATGTAATAGCTTTGCTCTTCTCTCAGCCTCTTAATAGATTATGAATTAAGATTCACTTTCCTGAGAACAACAGCCAAAGTCTCCTGCACTATCTCTGTCAGTGTACCCTTGACAGATCTACCCCTTTAACCAGTAATCACTAGAACCCATTAATTTTTCTAAGAACTAGATTGATAAATAAGTAGATAACGCAGCATGTGAATTCCTGCTTGCCCAGTTATCACTCCAGATCCAGCATATTTCCATGGCACCCATGTAAAGACACCTTCAGGAAGCCTGTCAGCACACAACAACCGCAGGCAAACATTCAGGCACAGTACATATGCCTGCACACACATCTGAGGAAACAGAACTCAGTCCCATACTTTGTGATGTACATGAACATTGCTGGAACAGATTCAAACACCCACACACATGTGGGTGTTTGAATCCTGCAGGCACAATCAGGCATGTCTGTCACATCTGAGAATTGTCACACACCCCTCCATGAACTTTTTGCATGGATTTATGTAATTGAAAGCACTCTGTGTGTTATTTGCTGGTTGTACATTGGCTGCCCCGTTGTAAAGCAGTAGGTGGTTCACTCCAAATGCCTTAGCTGGTGCACTCCACACACTAACATATTCTTAGGTGGAACATGCAGGGATAGGGAACAGAAGAACAGCAGGGATGTATTATAGAATTGGGACATGTTCTGTGAACAGTACTGAACATTACTCTAGAGGTGAGAGCTGCCCTGTCACCTCTAGAAGTGACCTACTTCATTATTTCTCAGGAAAGATAAACAGTTTAAAATGGAATAATTTTAGTCTGAAAATAGATTAAGGAAACATAGAATCACAGAATGCGTTAGGTTGGAAGGGACCTTTGAAGGTCATCTAGTCCAACCCCCTGCAGTAAGCAGGGACACCTTTAACTAGATCAGATTGTTCAGAGCTTTGTCAAGCCTGACCTTGAATGTCTCGGGGGATGGGGCCATCACCAGCTCTCTGGGCAACCCATTCCAGTGTCTCACCACCCTCAGAGTGAAGAACTTACAAATGTCTAATCTAAACCTACCCTGCTCTGGTTTAAAACCATTGCCCCTCATCCTGTCGCTACATGCCCCTACAAACAGTCCCTTCCTGGCTTTCCTGTAGGTCTCCTCAGCTACTGGAAGGACACTATAAGATCTCCCCTGAGTCTTCTCTTCTCCATCCTGAACAAGCCCAACTCTCTCAGCCTGTCTTCGTAGGAGAGGTGCTCCAGCCTTCTGATCATCCTTGTGGCCCTCCTCTGGACCCAGTACAAGTGGTCCATGTCCTTCTTGTGTTGAGGGCTCCAGAGCTGGATGCAGTACTCTAGGTGGGGGTCTCACCAGAGCAGATAACTGCTATGACCTTTCAAATATCATGGAGAGTGGCTGGGCAACTACATCAATCAATTCCCTCAGGACTCTGGGGTGCTTCTCAGAGGGACATTCAGGTTCCTCAGGTGGTCACAAACCTTGTGTTCACTTACAGCAGGAGGGACTTTGTCCTCCAGGTCCCCATCTTGAAGTCCTTCAACTCCTTAGGAGATGTGAGGTGAAAGGTTGGCAGTGAAGACCAAGGCAAAAAAGTTGTTGAGAACCAAAGCCTTCTCCTCATCTGCTGTAACCAGTTTGCCAGCCTTTCTCATCAGGGGGGATATGCTTTCTTTAACCTTCTTTTTCTGGTTGACGTACCTGTAGAAGCTCTTCTTGTTGTTCTTAACATCTCTTGCCAAGTTCAGCTCCAGCTGTGCCCTGGCCTTCCTGATCTCATCCCTTCATAACCAGGCAGCATCTTAATACCTCTTCCCAGGATGCCTGATCCTGCTTAGACTGACTGTAAAGTTCCCTCTTGCCTTTAAGTTCAGCCATGTTCGTCTCTTCCCTTCTATGCCAGATTTCCTACACCTGGGGATTGGGAGCTCTTGCACTCTATGGAAAGTGCCCTTAGAGATCTGATTGCTCTTCTCTGCTTCCTTGTCCCTGAGGATGGCTTCCCAGGGGATCCTATTGACCTGCTTACCTAAAATGCAGGGACCTGACTACACTCCTTGCCTGACACATATCCCTTAAGACTCTGATCTCCACCAGGCTGCCCCCAGTCTTGACATTCCTGATGAGCTTACTTGCATTGGTGACTATCATGTCCAGTACCGCTTACCCTTGGGTAGGTCTGTCTATTTCCTGACTTAGGAAGTTATAGTCAAGACACTCTAGGAACCTCTTGGATTGTCTACAGCTCACTGTGTTGCTTTTCCACCAGACGTTGGTGTGGTTAAAATCCCCAGCAGGACAAGAGCCTTTGAGCACAATGCCTCTTGTATCTGAAGTATGAATGCTTCATCAGTAGCCTCCCCTTGATCAGGCAGCCTGTAGTAGACACCAACCACAAGGTTCCTCTTGCTGTCTTGGTTTTTAATTCCTACCCATAAGCTTTCAGCTTCCTCTTGGCAATCCTTTGGGACATCTCTTCTCACTCTATCCATTCCTTAATATAGAGGGCTGCAACTCAGAGTTTATCTGAACCTGATTTCATCAGACTCATGGGAATGTATTACCCTGGTCTGTTTCTTTCTTTGACTCAGGGCAAATGTATTAAATTATCTTTCCTTGAGGAAGAGGACTGACTGGGAGTCTAGTTCGGATGGACTAAAACAACCAAAGCTGCAACCAGAGTGGACTGTGTTGACAGCATGATGCTCTGGCAAATGCTTTCAGCCATGCCACTGACCTAGGTTCTCTGCATTGGGGCAAACAAGACAATATGAAAAGTTTAATAAGCTCTGAAGGGAAATTGCTGCTAACTACATTAGCCACAAGCCTCTGTTTCCCTTACTCTGTGCCTCTCAAAATGGTGAGCAATGCTGAAAGGGGTGGGGGAAATGAGTTATCAGAACAAGCAGCACTTCCGACCCTTCAAGTTCTCTTCGTAATCACTTTTCCATTGGAAACACAGTTAGCTGGCAAACAGCAGGAGCCATCAGTGTCAGCCAGGTGATGGGACATCTAAAGGGTACATTCTTTATTTGGAAGGCAGCCTGAATTCTGAACCAGGATGTGCTTCCTCTGTTTGAAAGGTTCGGCAACCAGATGTAGAGCAAGTAATTCAATCCTAACCCCTCTCATAGGGTTTCAAGGAAGAGGAAGTGCCTTTCTAGCACTGACATTCCCAGCTAGCACAGGTCAGTAGCATTCACCAGCAGCACCTACAAAGAATTAATTTCCTTCATTTATGCAAAATGAAGCCAATCCCTTTTAAGTCAATCCTTTCTTTCACACAGCTACACAAACCACAAGTCCTTATTCTCAAGTGATTGCCCTTGGCAACAAAATGTTAGTAAATAATTTTAAAAAATTTTAAACTAAAAAAACCAACCAAACACCAACTTTAAAATTAATCACATTACAGGCACCCTTTCTGCTTCTTACCGTGTTGAGAGGGAAAAATTATTTTTGTTTATATCTTTTACTGGAGGTATATATTTAGAAAGCCCAATATCACTGTCAGTAAACAGATTTGCATCACTTATTCCCATGTGCATTCTTTGCTCTCACAAAATCTGCTTTAAAAAGAACTTGGGAAACACCCCAGTGGAGGAGAACTGACTGCTGTGGGATGGCTGTTTCAGGGGTTTGGCTGCAAGCAGACCACAACTGCCTGAATGCAAGCGTGATCTGTAACAAACAGCTAGAATAATTTTGATGAATGTTTAGGGTTCTGGGTTGTTTGGGTATTTTTCTGCTTTCTTGACCACAGAAAAGCATGCTTGAAGTTTGGACTCTGCTCTTGGAACTGAGTAATATGTCATCTATATCATGTGGTATATTTTTAAGAAAGACGAACATGTTCCTTTGGAGCCCTTTAAGCCTTTTTTCTTTGCCACGGAGCTGTGTTATGTAGCTCAGATATTTGAAATACAAATGTAGTCTAAACAAGAGAGAAAAACTCCAAGATATTTTGGTTCTCTTTTAAATTTCTCCCTGTGAGTCCAGGCAGTTGGAGGTGGTTGTGCACACATTCAGCTCTAAGAATCTCATCCCAAGTCTCCTTGACTGATACAGCTACCTGTCTGAGGGCCTCCAATCATTCCTGTTATGGCCTACAGCTGAGAAGTCTCCAGCAGACTTCATGGGGCCCTTTGGCTCTTCCCCTTTCTGCACAGGAGAGAGCTGTGCTTGTGGCGCAGGGGGATTTCTGGGTGGAAGGCAGAAACTGTTGACGTTGCAAACATCGCTTAAAAAAGAATGAAAAAAAGTTTTTAATCAAAGCAGAAGCTGAGCAGTTTGGCCACTTCCCCTGAGCACTGCATTGTCCTGCACCCCTGCTGCAAAGTGACACATCCGATCTGGCACTGTCCCTTGGAGGAAGTAGGGAAGCAGGGGGTGAAAAGCATATGGCTGCACATCCCCACCTAAAGCAGTAGCGATGAAGGGTGTGCTCATTTTCGGTTTTCAAGACACTAAGCAAGTCCCATTTAAGGCTTGGAAAGTGCAAGAATGAGCATCCAACAAGAAGAACTGAGTCAGGACTGAAAAGGCTGAACCCTGAGCTTAGGAGGGGACTGAGATAGCTGTCAGCAGAATTAAAGAGGACAGGAGCAGCGAAGAGCTGATGGCACTCAGGGTCCGAGCAAGGCACTTCTTGAACTGCCTCTGATTTTGACTGCTGATATGAGCAAAACAAAATTGGCCATTCCAGCACAAGCTCAGGTTGGGGCACTTCTCTCTGGAATCTGTGTACAAAGTCAGGGCAGGATCAAAATTCAGAGCATATCTGTGTTGTTTGCATAGTGGCTAGCCAACATTTTCTGGCTTGATTACAGGAATCTAAGAATAAATATGTTCATTTGCTTATAAATAAATACTTATGACTCAAAGCCCATCATTTAAAAAAAATGGGAGTGCAGCTTCCTCTTTTTTTACCACCACAACGAGCAAAACCTGGCTGCACAGGCAGGAAAGGAAACAGTTAAAAGAAACAGCCTTTTGGGTTTTGCAAACGTGCTCCTAAATAACTTTCCACACCCAGAACTATTATTTAGTCAGATCAGTCCTTTCTTAAGCTTCAAAAGAGCCTATTAATATAGCATAACAATGGAGAAGTTGAGCTAAAAGAAAGCTTCCTGTATGTGGTTTAAACTAAGCACAAGCCATCCGCAAAACCCTTAGCCTTTAGGGAATAGGGCTCAGGTGCCAAGGAAAATGGAAACACCCTACAGCCCCTGTTCCTCAAGAAGCTTCAAAGCACAAGAGCGCTTCGCCTGCAAATCCCTTAGATTGGATTGGATGCCTCTGATTGAACTTCAGTGTCACCGACCTTTGGAAACAAGACATAAAACAATGGCAATAAAATTAAGACCTGCACTTCAATGCATGAGGCGGCAGAAAGGCATAGCCAGGCCTCGCCGAAGTGCACAGCCAGGCCTTGCCGAAACGCACAGCCAGGCCTCGCAGAACGACTTTGGTGCTGCTTGTGTGAGTATAAAGCTGCTGCCTGTTCGACTGCCAGACAAAGCCAGGCAGCAGGGCAAGGATGCATTCGATACTGGTGGAACTCAGGTTAAACTTGCTGACATGGGTGTATGACAAGCTTGACTAGTGCCTTAAAACACCCCCAGAAACCCACAGATGCAAACTATGGGCCCAGAACTGGGCTTGTGATCTAGTTATTTTGGAAAGCTCCTGAGACACAAAGCAGTCCTTTGAGCTGACTGGAGGACAACTCCGCTTTGCAGCAGTTCTGAGGTTTCGAAGTTCGGTTTCAATTCCACACTGGAAGGAAAACTAACACTTTCTGAATGTTTCTGCATAAACAGAATTCTGTTCAAATGCAGCAATTTGGCAAGAGATGTGAGTGCTGAAGCCCCACTAGCGGAGGGACTAGTCCTGGAGTATGCAAGCTCCAAGTTCAAATCTTGCTCTGTTTGATTCAGGGAAGAGCTTTTCCTCTCTGGTTATTCTGAATCAGACAAAATCTGAGCTTGAACCTTGCATGTGTATCAATTTCTGGGCAACACACGAGGCAATAAAACATGAAAAAATTTGCCCATTCCTTTTGTGCTACTTTCTGGATGAAAACTAATTCCATAAAATGCTTTAAGTTTCACAGACTCCGAGCAGCTGTTTGGGGGGAACTTAGCTGATCTCTATTGAAGAATCTTCAAGTGAGAATGAAATTCTGTAGTTCAGTGTCTCATGTACCTTCCCGATTTTGGTCTTTCTAGAAATCAAAGGGTTTGGAAATCTTCAGCAAAATAAGACTGTTGGATGGCAATTGTTGATTTTCAAAACAGAAACCCTGCTTCTGACATTCCTGTATTTTTCCCTGAAACATGTATCTTGAGGACAAGAGGTCTGGAAGTGGATTGCAACTTATAAAAACTTCTGCTGACTTTATAGGCATTGTTTTTTGGACTTTGTGGATGGGGGTGGAGGTCTTCTTATTGGGGTGAGGGGTTTCTCCCTAGAAAATAGTTGATCTTGACACAAAATACTTAAAAATAATCAAACTCAAATGCTACACCTCAAACTAACCTGCATTTTTGTATCTTGACAGTTTCTTGGAAACACTTTAATTTTCCATCCTTGCTGGAGATTGTTGTTTTGGGTTTTTTTTTAACTTAATAGTTTTGTGGGGTAGGAAATCAGTTGCACCCCTCCCTCAGGTCTATGTTGAATCATCTGATGGCAGAAGATAGAGATTACTTGATTTTAAAACCAGAGTGGACTCTATTTTGCTATCCAGTGGAAAATAAACCCTGAAATTTCTTGTAGACTTTTCTCAAAGTTAAATTCCTGCAGCCAGTCCTGAATTTGATAACAGTAGTTTTGGACTAGGTAAACCAAGTCTGCCAAGGCCAGTAACTTGTGTTTGAGCTGTATGTCTTCATCTTTTAGTCTAAATAGGACAATGCCAGGGTGTCCAAAACACAGTATCTGCTCAAGCAGCCTCCTAGAGAGGCACCAGCTCCGGTAGCTGGCAGATCTGCCTGGCCTGCTATGAGGGCTTAAAGGCAGTAGAAGTGACAAAGGAAAGCTATCTCTAGAGCCTGTTGCTAAAGTTGTCTTTCAAAATCACTGTCATCCTCATGATTCAGAATTTGTGCCCTAAGGATGTTTGCTCAAAGGTGTGGGAACTCATTCATTGACCTTTTTGTTATTTGCCAGCCTGAATGTTGCTCTGCAGTAAACATATGGCTGGGAGATCAGAACCAGCTCTTAAAGAACTCAACAAAGGCCATTGCCCAATGCCACCATTTACCTGTCCTCCTGAGAGGTAGTAAGGCAAAGGTATGTGCAATTTGGAGAGCTGTGGCACCCTTGCTGCTCCTCTCTCCTGGCACATGTGCCCTTGGCACAAGATGACCCATGATCAGGTGATCAGGACTCCAGACATCTATTCTGCCTGGGGGAAATCTCCAGTTACGTGACCCAGTTATATGTGTTGCATGTTGGAAGAGTCATGTATGTGCATTGTTCACCTGACGGGGATGGCTGCACCCCGGGGAGGTAGGAGGCAGGCAACTGGGTTGCCTCTAGCTGGCTTACTTCAGTGAAAAGGCTGGGCAGCAATGATGTAATGGATATTTTATCTGCTGTAAGCAGAATTTAATTTTTCAGCTGATTGCCAAGTATGCTATTCAGCACCCAGGAGGTTTAAGAAACTCTTCAGCTCTAAGACAGAACAAATAATCTGTTGCTGTTTTATTCCCTCACTGCTGGCTAGAAAGTGTGGTTCCTCGGTTTGCTGGCACAGCACTCATTTGTTGAAAATGTCCCACCCCTGGATGCATTCCCTTCTTATCTCTCCCACTCTAACAGGTCACTTCACTGTGAGTACATGGCATCTCTCAAACATTTTGACTTTAGTCACTGAGCTTTCACACTCAATGATATGAAAGCTGACATATTCTAACTTTACACGATGTGACTGTGTTTCTGTGATACATGCCTCAGTTATAAAACTCAGTGTCTGCTGCTGTTTGCTGGTGGTTTTCTGGAACAAATCAATCTCCCCAGTTTCAATATGTTCCAACAGATGCCACACATGAACCACTATTTTTATTCTCAGCCTGAGTTTCACCCCTCCAACCTTTCCCAAAATATTATGTTGCCAGTGTTAGTTACAGTTTGTTTCTGTCTGTAATTATTAAAGTCTCTTCCATGACAACCTGATAAAAGGTTGGCCACATTCCCACACTTATTAAGCTCTCAAGTGATGCAAATTGTAACAAATATGCCAACCAGACTGGAAGAGCTCTGCCTAGTTTGTTTTTACACAAATCTGTAACTGAGCTCTGCATGGTTATTTTCCGGGGAGGCAAACAATATAAATAATACAGAGCAAAACAAAATTTTGGCTTCTTTTGCCTCTTTCCATTCTATTTCCTTTCTATCCCAATAAGTGAATCAGACATTCAGTATTATACAGCCCCTCCTTTGGTTACATACAGCTGCAGGCATTGGGTGGGACTCTGGCTGCAAATACCTAAGAGGAAACATAGAGAACAATGCCAATATACGAGCCGTGAGAGGCTCTGTGCAACGTTATGTAATGCTACTGACCTCTTTCATGGGGCAGCTGGAAGACAGTTACCTTCTGAACATGTTAGTTGGATAACAGAAAAACAGATTAATGAAAGCCTTTGTTAAAATCCACTTGGAAGCAGTTCAGGTGTAATCATCTCCCTTCTGCTGTTCCTTGAGCACTGGGCAACTCATCACACGAGTATTTATGGCCTGGTGGCTGTTTGTACACAGGTCTTAAGTCTGCTTTTAAGTCTGAGATCCTCCTATGTGGTCAAGTTAAATCACTAACGCTTTGACTCTAGTTAGGAGAGGAAGAGGAGAGAAAGAAAGGAAAAGACAGGGGCAACATGTTAGAGACAAGCAAGAGATACCAAGTTAAGGAAATTCTAAAACATTACTCATACCTCCTACGATCTGGGCACAGGACAAGGCATCACGCAGGCATGCTTGTGGTGGTTCAGGCAGAAGAACAATATCAGGTCTCCCAGGCAACAACTGTACACAGTGAGCAATCACAGCACTTGGCACACTGCAAATCCATAGGCTATAATTTGTTCAGGCAAGTGACTCAGCCACAATTGATTAATCAAATACTTATGTCTGTTACACTCTCAGTTAGCAAACTTAGCAAACCCATGATCAAGGTGAAGAATGTTAGCAGCACAACACCCTCCCACCTTACCCCCACAACAAACTTCACCAATTAGCTTCATTATTCTCATAAACCTTTGCCATAAACCTAGTCATCTCTATCCCTGGAATCTTGGTATTTCAAGGCAATTGTTTGGATGATTCAGATAATCATTACAACTTGTACACATTGCCACGGCTCAAGGTTTCTACCATATTAAGTTGTAATGTGGTGGGAATACCCAAAATAATGACCTCACCTTGCAGTACATGAGGGATAAACAGAGACTACCTGAGCAATGCCACAGGCACTTTGGTTCCAGACTATATGAAGATCTGCACAGCGTGGCAAGGCAGATGAGGATGAAAAATGATCACTGTGTGAACTACTAGAATGACATTACTCTCAATCAAATGGAGCTGGGCAACAGGTCTGCTAATCCTGTTTCCAAATTTTGAGCTCTCTTCATTTTTACTTGGATTTGAACTTGATGCCCAGGATAACAGCTGCATATGTACCAAAACAGTACTTAAAGGACTTGTTCTCCTGTCTGCAGTCTCCAGTGCTGGGGTCACCCTTTTGCATGCTGTTGAACGAATAAGCCTGCACAACAGGAAGAAGATGTGCACAGCACGTAGGTCATGCACGAGGTAACATGCAGGTATCCCATTTCCTTGGCTACAAGGAGTGCCTGGTCATCTCTGCCCACAGAGAACGGGTCAGACGTGAGGCTGCAAAGGGCACAGTCCTACTTGGTCCTTTTGGGTAAACAAGCCTTGGCCTCAGCCAAATAGCTCAGGATTGTTAATAAAGAAGGACTTTGTTAGGCATTTGTCATGCTTGGACTGGGTGATGAATAGGGGATGGGAGGTGGTGCAGTGAATGGAAGGCTGAGGAACAAAGCTGCCCAAACACCAAGGGAGGCCTGGAACTGTGCTAAGAGCTACAGATAGACCTTGTTCATCACAACAAGTCAGAACATAAGAAGGAAAAGCAAAATGCAGAAGATCCACCAGACACAACTAGACATCAGGGAGGAAAAAACTGGAAGTCTAGTCCTGCACTCATCTTCTCCATGACAGCAGGACTAGGCCCCTGTCTGCCACCTCGACAGCTTCTAGACAACCAGAGCCTTCCTCCCTGCTCCCCCCTCCCTTAATTTTGGCTAATCTTTTCCAGTGGTTTTGCTCCTTGGCTTTGCCTTCTGGTAACACTGACATTAGAGATTTGAATAAATAAAAATTAAAACATACTGGCATTGAGTTTTGCCATGAGAAGCATTTTTCCACCACAGCAGCGTAAGCTGCTTTCCAGTCACCCACAATTTTGTTTGGCCGAAAAGAGAGGGATTAAAAAATAAACACAGAGTAGTCAAATTTGCAGTGGCTACCTGTCTGTGTATTATTTCTCCAAGAACTCCAGAACACTGTTTGGAGTGATTCTGCACATAGCGTTTTCCACCAGCTGCCTGTGGCCTGAAATGCCAGGGATCTGACTCAGGGTCAGAAGCCCCCTGACACAGCAGAACTACAGGCATGTTTAGGCACATGTCTGTCTGTGTCCTGCTTATTTTGCAGATTGGCTATTTAAACAAAAGTTCATTCAAGTAACAAGCATTTGATTTCGATGTAACTACTTCAAACATTTCCAACCCCTAACTTGGTGAGTCACAACACCTCCCACTATCCAAAACCTTTAGAGGTTTACCCTTCACGGTCAAAACTGATACAAGCCAACAGTCCTATAAATCAATTCTTCTATTAAGAAACAACAGCTCAGCAGTGAATCACTGGAACATTGTGACTAACCTGTGGTGGTGCCTTACCCACAAATTTTCTTTCTTACCTCAGAAACACCAGGAGGAAACTAAATCTGGTCTGTCTTAAGTGTGCACCCAGGAGTAAGGAGAACAAGAACACTGATCATTTACAGCAATAGCTTGAAAGGAAAGGCTGTGATTATCAGGTGAAAAATTACAATAGTTTTTATTGTCTCAGTTTCTAAAGCTAATCACTTTTCGATCAGGTGTTTTTAGACCTGCATTTGTCCACTCTCTAAATCTACAGGATGTGCAAAAACACTGCAAAAAAATCCTGCTCTGGTGTACAAGAAATGTAGAGAAGAAAAAAAAAAGGCAAGAACAATGTACAGAATAGATCTGGATGACAGTCATTCCAAAGGCAAAATTATTACAGGCTATTATCTAGTTGTCTGGAGGAGCCGTGGACCAGCTGGCTGTGATGTTCTGCTCAAAGTTAAACACAGACAGGAAACCGCATGTCTGATACTGTAAAAATCGTTTGTCTTCCTGCCATGGCTAACCAGGCAAGCAACCCAAAGGGGCTGTTTTCATTTAAAAGAAACACTAATCCACAACAATAAAAAAGGAATGACAAAAGCTCAATTCTCCCCCACCCCTCCCAATTGGAGTTAATGCTTGTGTTTGTGAATGAACTAGAAGTGTTACAAACTGAAGTTTTACATGAACCTTTAACTGTAGTTTTTCACCTTATATATGTGAATGCAGGGCACAGTTTTCCTGAGTCACCTCCAGTGCTTACAGTACATAAACTAGAAGGAAAAGCTCCACTCCGAAGAGTGAAAAGAATTAGGGCAAAAGACAGATTTAGGTTAACCTACAGTTCCTTTAGGCTGCTCTGGAAGTGTGAGGAGAGCTTCAGAGCTGATGGGAATGAAAGCACTTGGTGTTGAATTTATATTAAGCTTTTCATAACCATACACACAGAAGACACACATTTGTCAGAACAACGGTATTCAGCTACATAGCACCAGGAAAAAAAACCCTATAATGTGACTAATTTAAAACAAATTAGCCAAAATCCACAAGGGTGTGGTTTGCTTTGTATAAAAACTTTAAGCAGCTGACACGCAGGAAGATCTTTTCACTGGGAACATGTTCTCATCAATAAAATCAAGGCAATTAGTTAGAATTAGGTCCTGGGCCTACCAGCTGTGCTTACATCAATACCAGTATTTATTTCAAACTCCTCTAAAGCCCTCCCAAGTAAGGGTTGGTCATACAATCGCAGATCAGCAGTCAGATTATCTGGTTTCAAATCAAGCTTGGGGACAGAGGGTATGAGGAAGGGAGAAGGAATTGGCACCAGATTTGGACAGCGTGGGCCAAGGGAGGCAAAGACTTTCTAGCTTTCTCATGGGTTATCTGCTGTGGTTTTGCATCCAGAACTAGTTAGCCTTCTGAACAGATGGGAAGCAAGAGCCAGAAGCCACTCTCATAGTTGTCCGCCTCAGTGCAGTCACACATCATGTTTCCCAGGAGTAACAGCAGTGTCCCAGCCCTTACCTAGACAAGGGGGATTTGATTCCTCCTCTTCTGAGGAGCTTACAGGTGAAAAGGATGGGTGCTGTGTGCCTTACTCATTTAGAAGTGTGCACACAAAGTTCTCCACAGGAGGCCTCACACTTCCCTTCAACAGAACTGAGTCTCAGTAAAAGAATCATTGTGGAATCCGACAGGTGGGAGAAAAAGTGAGGTGTGTGCACACACACATGTGCATCTCTGTGTGGACAGCATGAGGTCCACCAGCACTGTACACACCTGCACTGACTTTACAGTGGTTGATACAGGCATTCATGAAGCTGAACTGGGACAGCTTATGCGTTTACGATTCAGTCTGTACTTGGAGGTCACTGGTTTGACTGAACTCACATACATGCCCTAGTGCTGCAGAAAGTAGAATATCCACCAGTGAAGGAACCTTCCAGCTACTTCATGCTTACCACCAAACCAGTACAGATGGCCAGTTACAACAGAGAAGCTAAATTTAAATTCACATCTTATCAAGTTCCACAGTAGTATCTGTATATGCAGATGCCACACTATGGCAGCGCAGCCTTTTAGAAGAGGCAAGACCTTAAATATGGCATTTGCTCTTCTTTATATTTTATAACCTATTTAGCATATGTTGCATTTTAACATGTCCACAAAAAACTCTTTAATCTTGCTCTCATCATTCTTTTCTTCAACTTTTAAGTGCAATGTATTGAGCTGAGTATCAAACTTACTTCAAAAAGAGGATAGCCTGGCAAGAAGAAACATCCTCTGAGCACAGAAAAGAGATTTAGTAAGACTGGGATGAGAACAAAATATCTCCTGCCCCTAGAAGTTTTCCTCCACAAAATGCAATTTCAAACTGTGTCACAGTTAATATGACTCTCAAGGTACAGCCTAGGAATGCAGGGTAAATGATTAGACCTACCTGATGGAAAAATGAGCATATCGTTACATTCTTCACCCGTACAGGAGCACATGAACATCAATCCCCCATCTTCTTTCTTTTCCCTCATCACACACTGCTCTGAGCTGGAGTCTTCCAAGGTGTGGCCATAGAGTGTCTTCTGGGGATCGTGGCATATTGTTTCTAATGTCATATTTTCATCATTTTGTCTCCTGAAAATGAAAAGGAGAAAATGGTAATCAAAGGAATATTTTACAAAAGGAGCAGGCAGGACTGTGCCTGCCCAAAATTTACCTCTTTGGAAGAAATCAAATGGGAATTAAAGAGTATCATATGTTTTTCTCCAGCCATTCTCAATGGTGTAAATTTGGTTGTGTCTGGGCTCTTTGCACTGGGGCATTTGTACAATGGCAGAGCTTTTCCTGTATCATATTACTGCTAAGATCCAATAAGTCCCTTTGAAAATCTCATCCAGAATTATTCAGGCTAATGCTCAATGAACTGCTGTGAACTGCAGAGCATACTTTTGGGTTTTGTGGTCACTGTGCAGACAGTAAAAATCTGTGGGAAATTATGATAAAAACTGAATTATTTCCTCAAAATCTGAGGAATTTCTAATGAGTTGGCCTTTTCATTTTATTTTTGAAGCCACACAATTTCTGCACTGAAGAAATTATCCCTACAATTTTAGAGAAAAAAAACCCACCAAAGAAACCCCAAACAAAAACAACCATAGAAATGGTGCAAGTTAGAGTTATCTTGCTGACAGAGAAATATTTACAGCTGATAATATGGACCGTACGCCTGTGTTTTGTCTTGGTCTGCAGATTTAATTTTGTTGACACAAGACTCAGAGGCAAAAGGCACTTTAAATACAGTTCTCAACTCATTTGCCTTAGAAAAAATTGCCATGAAAAATCCAGAATGCATCTTAAATTGCACTACAGCCACTTTGCATTGCAGTAATAGACACTGACCACTTACTGAAGGAGCACAGGACAAATACAGAATAGCACACTGGACTGATCTTGC
The DNA here is from genome assembly GCA_022605575.1 of Laterallus jamaicensis coturniculus. NCBI lineage: Eukaryota > Metazoa > Chordata > Aves > Gruiformes > Rallidae > Laterallus > Laterallus jamaicensis. The sequence continues at coordinate 20,110,097 of JAKCOX010000008.1, read as the reverse complement.
ATTTCAACTGTCTCCACCCAATTATACAGAACATCTCTTCAAGCCAATGGACACAACTACACTGAAAAATGGATTATGTCTTTCCATAAGTGATTCTAATTATGTTCCTAAATCAACACTAATGTTGCAAATACTCAGTTCTGTTCCTTTTGTCCACAACATGACCATCAACAGTGTTTCTGGTGTTCTTTGCTAGGATCAGCTTACCATTTAATGCAGGGCAAAGCCCCAGTTTTTAGACTGGAATGCAAGTTTAGGGTCAACAAATCCAAAACTTGTTTTCATATACTCTTGATTTCTTTCAACCTAGACATACGCTATATAAAAAGCACCATACTTAATTCAGTCACTACACACACAGAAGACCTACCATTTTTACCATTAAGAGAAAGTATTTATAAGTCTACACAGTAAATAAGACTCCTGTGATAGACCTATATAATCAGGTTTACTTTGAAACCTGAGCGAGAATTGTCTTTCTTCAGCAAATGCCACCACAATCCTCTCTGAATCTCAAATCTGTATCTACTCTCAGTGCTGTGGGTGGATGCAGCTTAATGGTTTGAGCAAAAACATGTCTCTTTTCCAATAACAGCATAAGCTGGAACAGAACTGCTTTGAAAGAAAAAAATCCCCAGAACATTTCATATCAGAATTGCTGTTAACCTCAAGCAACTCTCAGTATGCTGAGCACAGATACGAGTTGGAAGCGAGAGAGCAAAGTCTGTTGAGGTAGCAGAGACATTCTGAATATCAAAGCAATCACAGAGAGTACTAAGTAATGACGGATGAGGGTGTGCTCCCCTCCTCACCTGTATGAAGAAATAACTTACCATATAGCAACACAGACTTCATTATTCTTCTCACAGATAGCAGTGATGTTGCAGTTGCTCTTGCACTGATGTTGGTTTGAGCAGGTTGTTACTTTAATGTCACAAAATTTGCATAGGTTCGGCATTTGCAATCCATTTTCCTTACTTCTGTCTACAGGTGACATAATTTCAGCTTGAGGGGGAAAAAAAAGAGAAGGAAACTCAATAATGGCATCTTATCAGACTGCGCTGCTGCTTATTATGAAGATAAGATTTTCATCAGCAGCAAACATTCCCTTCCACCTTAAATTAGAAAATCTTTGATCTTTTCACGGCTACCAATTTTCTTTACAACAGGACAAGTGCCACAATGTCACGACCAGGTTAATCAAAGTGAATTTGAAAAGCAAAATCAACTTTTATTGACTTCAGAAAGAGCAAAAGTTGCTTTGTATTTTGCAGAATCAAGCTTGTTCTGAGTCAAGTTTGCACTGATTTCTCTGCAGTCACCCAGTTGCATTGTTCACAGGCAGCATATCTGGCCTTCATGTACAATAGATGCATCACAATCTGCGAGCTGAAGTAATTGTAGATACCATAGTAGGAACGCACATGAGGTTAGTGACATCATTATGACATGAATCATGATGAATTTTGCAAGTTTGTATTTACTAGCCTGAGATAGAACCTCAGTGTTGGTCCTAATCAGACTACTGTTAAAAACAGAACTGGGACTGACTTTCAACTTAAGGCAGGTGGTCTGACAGAGGTTGTGGGTGGACTCAAGCTGGAAACACAACAGGGGACCTGTGCAGCTCATGTAATCTGCTACTGGAGTCTTCATGGACTAACTCAAGGGTACTTGAACTCAAACTAACTTGCAATGACAGACTGTCTGATGGAAGTCTACTTTGACTCACCAGATACATTTCTGCACCCAGGCATTGAAGAATTATTTGCTTGCTGGTTCTGAGTGTTAGTACTCACCATCTGCTTCAGTGTGGCAGCAGTAAGGGAAGAGATACATTTTGTCCCAGTGTATGAATTTCAGAAAATGTTTTTAGTTCAAAAACTATTTTGAAAAGCCAGCATGACTACAAGGAACAGAAAATGCCAACACAAACTTTTTTCTAAAGCTAAATGAATATGCAGCTCTCTGAAGTGGAGCAGATTATCTAGAACAGTTTCAGTCTGCCTCACTTTTTAACACATTTGGAAAAATAGGTTGAACCACTTTAAGGAGATACTTGGCTTCATATAGCACAGCCCTTCTCCTGTAGCCACCTGAGTGTTAAACCTGTGTTCATATTGCTCTCTGCAGCCACATGTTGCTAGTCAACCAATAACAGGGAACCAGGGATTTGTAAGCTCCCCCTGTCACCTCCATTAGCTAAGAAATCAATTTTTTCCTTCTAGAACTTCACAATTTACTACCATTAGAATATTTTATTACAGGAATTAAATATATGTGCTTTTTCCAGAAGGAAATAAAAGGGCCTCTTGCTAACAGTTTCAATGGATTTCTAAGCCATCGTGAGGGACTGAGAGAAAAGTCTTCCCTCTTCACCCAAATCACATATCCTTCTCATCACTAGCACGCTCTGGTACTGACCTAAGGTTTCTGATCTTCCTGCCATTGTAATCAGTGGCAAAATTCCCAGTCATTTCAATGGTATAGAAGAAAATCCTACACAGAGGGGAGGGTTACAATGAGCTCACTGGGACCACTCACTTGGGTGGACAATGCTGGAAGTATGTTACTGGCTGGTTGAATTTTAAGCTCAGGCAAACATTTCTTGTTCGTAATTATTTCTCTTGCAAAAACTCCCAGAAGCCATACAGAAGAGCAAAGCCTCACTGAAGTTCCTGTGGTAGGAACTAAAAAGGTCTTGAATTTAGTATTCTCTATGTGTTAATATAATCATCATTATGGCCGTTGCTCTTCTCTTCTGGATGATAGCTTATATTTAGCACATGTTGAAGAGAAACCAGTAGCTAGGTTCCAGTAATGATCAAAACAAACTGATAACAAGGGACTGTCCCTCTACCCACTAAGAGACAAACTATGGTCCTAAAATCTGGATGAATAATACAGACAAATATCAAGGGAGAGATGAAGTGACTCACCCAAGTTCACACAGGAAACCTGTGTGGCAAGGTGCCAACCACCTCATAACTGAGCACGGGAGAAAGGTATCTCCTGTTCAAACTACAAAGACTTCATCTGCATCTATACTGCTTTCAGCTCTGAGCTCACATGGCTCTGTGTTTCACTGGGTGACTGCATCATGACTGATGCCTCTGCCATGACTTAACTCAGACCTCTCCGGTGCCTGCTGCACTGGAGCCAAAAGCCACATGAAGGTGGGTCCTTAGGTAAACTGGTTCAAGCACATCATGTTTGTTGAGAGGCAGGGCTCTTTCCTGAACCATCCCCAGCCGTTCCAGGTTCTGCCAAGACTCACCCACTGGAACAAACATATGAAAATATATTTGGGCCTCTTCCATGAAGGGTTCTCCAAACCAAGCATCTTGCAAAACAGAACAAAAGCCAAAACCAAATGCAACCCAAAAACACCCAACCCTATCTGGACTGCAGCAATCCACTACAAGGTCACAAAGCTTAAATTTCTAAGTTAGAGTGGTAGGCCTCAATTACTAGCAAAAGCTAGGCCCAGCTAATTTCTGAACAGATTAAATTAATGGCAAAAGCTAATAGGGTTTTAGTACTTCCAAAACAGACTACATTTGAAATTTCTTCCAAAAATTCTTGTAATAGAGGCTAACAGTGCAGTGCCTCTCTTCATTCCTCTGGCAGTTCAAGGTACTGGATTAACTGCCCATGTGGACAAACTTTCTTCTATGCTTCAGTATCTGATCTAAAATGAGACTGCAGTTTACTTTTCCTTATATTGTCACATTAGTCTAGCAGGTGTTGGTGTGTTGTTCATTAATACAGCTTGGCTTTGCCACTCCACTTTGCCACATTGTTTTTACCTCTGCTGTCAGAGTGGTTCCACAGAATGCTTATCAATATGGTGATAGGTGATTTATAAATATAAATATATAAAATATTTCCAAACTAACTGGGTTAAAGCTAAGTTTGGCTTTCCTCTATCAGACTGATGCTGAAATCAACCTCTGCCAAGGGCCTGAGATGAAATCTGGAGACAGCTGTGAACCTCAACATCAATCACTCTCTTCTGATCACAGCCTGCCACTAGACTCTGACTTAGAAATCTAGGAAACATTGATCTCCTTCAATATCACATGAATTCAGACCTCCCTCTCTTCAGCAAAATCATGACTGGAGATGGACAAGTTGCTCGGGTTCTTCCCTAGGGAAATGTATTCACTCGGTCCCTGAGAGGCCCACAAGCAGTGAGTGGCTTCCAATCAGCAAGACTGTTCCTCTTGAACGTCCATCTATAAAAACACCTGACTATTTCACCTTGAGTACTGTGTGCAGTTTTGGGTGCCACAGTACAAGACAGACATAAAACATTGGAGAGTGTCCAGAGGAGGGCAACAAGGATGATGAAGGGTCTGGAGGGAAAGTCTAGGAGAGGCTGAAGTCTCTTGGTTTGTACAGCCTGGAGGAGGCTGAGGGGAGACCTCATCACAGTCTATGGCTTCCTGACAAGGAGCAGCAAAGGGGCAGGCACCAATCTCCTCCTTTAGGCAACCAGCAATAAAACCTGAGGGAATGGTATGAAGCTGAGACAGGGGAGGTTTAGGTGGACATTAGGAACAGGTTATTTACTGAGAGTGTGGTTGGGCACTGGAATAGGCTCCCCAGGGAAGTGGTCACAGCACTGAGCTTGACTGAGTTTAAGAAGCGTCTGGATGATCTGCTCAGCCATGTGCTCTGACTTGGCTGTCTCGGTGTGGAGTCAGGAGTTGGACTCAATGACCTTTATGGGTCCCTTCCAACTCAGGGTATTCTATGATCTTCTTGCACACTTCATAGTAAATGAGCAAACTCCTCAAGGTTTTCTTCCATTCAGACAACCAAAGCCATTTGATTGCTATGGGCAGAAGCAACCTTTCATTTTGCATTTAAAAAAAAAAAGTCAAAGTGGATATAATGGGAAAGTCAACAAAGAAAACAGAAATTTGCACATCTGAAAGAAGCCATCTTAAACTGTGTGCTGGTGTCCTAAAATGTGAATTTTGTCATTTAGTCTCTAATGTTAGTTTTCTTATTTTTGACTTCTACAGGAAGCCTAATTCTAGCTTTCCTTGCTTCCTTGTCCAGGGTGAGAGCTCCAAATAAGAGACTGTGGTTTCTTGGCTATGAAGCTTTCAACGCACCAGTTCAGCATGGATCACTCACCGTGGTTAAAGTACATGGAACACGCAAGCCAGCATGGTGTGTAGATACTATGGAAGAGACACCAGAGCAGCCACATCAGAAATATCAACTCCACAGATTCTGGTGGAGCCAGACTTGCAGGACAACATTTTTCCTCTATGGTTCACATCTTTTTTTAATGATTTATCAGGACCTTATAAACAGTATGCCTCACCCAAAGTCTACTGACTATTTCAAAGTTGTTTCTGCATTGTTTCTTTTGTTTGTAGATGTGTAACTTTTATTGAGGCCTCAGACTATGGTTTACATTCCTCTCACGTTTTAGTATCATTACAGAACTCTCGAAATCCAACATTTAAATAAAGCCCAAACTGATATGCTGTATTTTTGGGAATACCTATACTAGAAAAATTAATTTATGTCTTAGGATGCATTTCAGAAACTGCAGTCCATTTCTCTTACCCTATCTTGTAAAATAGTTACTGCATTTCTCTTCATCCAGTGCCTCTGGCACATGTATGTGTATATAAAATAGCACTGCTGAGCAGATAGATCCCATCCTCTTAAAAAGTAATGCTAAGGGAGATGCTGGGATGGGAACTCAACAGCTGTAAAAGAATTCCACCTGGTGGGAGTGGCTTGAATTTAAGACTTCACTCAACCATATCACAAAAATGTAAAAGGATGAGGATGCCTTTATCAGAAAGCTTTGAAGGAGATTATCCTTGTTCTCCCAAAAAGCACAGCTCCACTACATCATGTCTCAGTGGCTGGAGTAGCAGCTCTGAAGAATGTCCAAGCTGTATAAGCTTCTCATCCAACAAAAAGACACCATGCTTTACCACAAACAGTACTAAACACAGCATTTTTTTCTATTTTGCCTACCACCCCCCGTACACGACCTATGAAAGATATCATTAAAAAATAATGAGTTACAAAATCACAGGACTAGTCAAAGAGATAATGGAAATAAAGGTAAAGAAACCCCCCAAAACTCAACCAAAAACCAACTGCTGGATTCCCTTTTATTTACATTTTGCTGACTGGACTCTTAGAGTGCATACGAATCATGTTTTGAAACTTTGGGCATAAGCAGTAAGCATTACTGTTTAACTTAGAAAATATAAAGAAAAACAGAATGAAAAAAACAGAATCCAGGAGTTTGATCTTCAAGAAGAATGTCAGCTATCATATGACATCATAAAATCACAGGAGTTGGCAATACTGCAGATCACCTAGTAATTCCCACGCCAACACCTTCAGAGGTAATCCTATAAAATAAGTATTTTCAATTTTTCAGTTACTGCTGCAGATTCTGATCTTAATGCCATCATGAGTTGAAATGGAGTGTTGCTTTGTGACACAAACTCCACACTCACTATGTGAGTGTTACTTCATATAGTTCATACTGTCTTGGATCCTGGTTTGGGCTGTAGTCCTTTATCTCAACAATGTTTCACCCCAGGTAGGATTACCATAGGCACAGGATTTTTGTGACTCTTCCTATTAAGATCAACAAGAGTGCTAAGACAGCCTTTCTAAAGCCAAATATGACCTATCTTTCAAGTACAACAAAAATATGTCAGAGGAAAACAGGTTCCATAAATGTTTAGCTCACCAGATATTTAACTGTCCCTGTGGAGGGACTCCAGGAAACCACTCCTACAGATTCTTTTGCAGAATCTCTCTGCCTCGACCTGTATCATATAGTCACTGATCATGACATCACCCTGCTCTGCCCTTAGGACCTTACTCCCTTTTTTCTCTCAGGAGGTTTCACCTCTTAGGTTTCATTTTGATCTTCAGCCTTCCGGCCTAGCACAACAGCTGCCTTAGCTGGTGCTTAAAGACATGCCTTTAAGTGTACTGATCGCACTTCTGTTTGCAAAGTGAGCTTTCTGTTGCTTTTCCCACCTGACCAAAACTTGTCAGGCCTCTGCAAATGATAAAGACCAAAATAACTTCCTTTTCATGAACACAGTTCTTCCCGAAGTACTCGGAAGAGATGTGTGTTATGGCTTCTCCCTATCACGTAATGGCTCTTGCCCATCATGTGAAAAAATTCATGTCACACCTATCAGATGGCAACAACACATCTGTGAATGCAACGAGAGTCACAGAGAGCCCTGGCAAGCCATGCTATCACAAAGCAGCCACTATGAGATGGATGGAAAGACTGATTCAGCGGGACCCACAGGCCTTCAAATGGTTTATGTGGGCTACAACCTACCCTTCAGCCATACCCAAGATGTCAGCTAGGAAAGAGGACGGGAGACTAGGTAAGCCGTTTGAAGGAGCTAGACCTAGCCAGGAACAGTTTGGCCACCCCTAGCTCAAGGAAAGCCAAAGCAGAAGACCTGGTTCACAGCAGGAAGGCCACTGACGGACTACACTGGAATCTGAGAAACCAGCAGGCAAGGGAAGAGGAATGTACATGCAGAGGAAGAAGACAAAAGGAGGAGGAGAAGGAGTTAGAAAACTCTTCTCTCTGTGGAAGTGTCTGGCTTTTAGCTTCGAGTAGAACAGGCAAAACTTTGCTTCAGGGGTTGCTGCAGGCACTGACACAGAAACAGAATCAAATCTGGCAGGAGCTGGGGGAAGGGACACAACTAGAGAAAATAAGGGAGGGAACAGCATACTAAACCAGAGATCTTGAAGATAAAAATCATTCTTGGATTTAAAGCATTAAAATAAGGCTATTTTTATCCACAGCTTCCAAAATGAGCAAGCAGTGGCAGTTTTAATCATGGGCTGGGCTCTTCTCCCTGGTACAGGGCATGGCAGTGAACTGCCTCAAATATGCCTAAGAATGGAGCGGGCTGCCATAACTCCTGACTGACATTAGTGCAGGTGTGAGGAGACTCCAGCTCAGCACTTAGAAACGTGAACACAGTCTGAAAACAGGGAATAAAAATATCATTATTGTGATACTTCAAATAATGAGATGGATTTTTACCTGCAGATTTTTAACTTGCTGCTATCTTCCACATTTTCTGGCCACTGTTTAGCACTCTGTGGTAGGCGGAACAAAAGAATACTGTCTCCAGGCAAAAAGGCTGAAAAAAAATCTAAATGATGGCTTCCCATAGGGCATTCAAAGAGACGTTTCATCTTCTCCTGACTTTAACCCGCAGCCTCCCTAACACAGCTGGTAAACAGCACACACAGCACTGGAGAACCGTATGTGATATAACATGAAGATCAATTTATTCAACTATGACTACAGGGTCCAGGTTTTTTCTGCATAATGCATTAAGTTTGGAATTTACTGGAAGCTGTCTTTGGCAGTTAACTCCTTCTGTGACTTCAGATATATACTGAGTTTCAGGTACAGCAATGCTTATCTGGTTCACAAGATCAGGGAAAACAGTTTTGTTGGAATAAGCATGAATCATGGTTCAGGACGGAGATCTGCATATCTAATTTTGACCTGTCCATTAAAAAGCATATCTTGCGACTTCACCTCCTTTTGTATTCTTGCCTGCCAGTGAAAGTTGCCATTACTTCACTTGAAAAGAAGCTGAAAGAGTATAAACACTTCAGCTCTGTACAAATATTATTTTTCCAACTTATATGCTCTGAAAATAGACAGCAGCCATTCAAGCATTATACAGTTATTTCTGTGCTATAGAAGGAAGCAAAGGTTTTTTCATGACAGAAGAGTCTCTGTGGCAACCCTCACCATCCTCCCCAACATTTTAAAGCACACACAACTAGAAACAATTCTGACTCAGAAAAACACACATGTGCCTCCACTCTCAGCTGCAGAACCTCAGCAGAACAAAACACGCAATTCAAGATCTCCTATGTAGGTTAAATGGAGTTTCTTAACCCATTGTACCTCTCCCTTCGGCTATTTAAGAAAGCCTGTTTATTGAAACATGCTTCTCTCCACTCCTGCCCCCTCAACAGTCACACCACCAACACAACCTACTTTGAGATATCACAGGGCTCTTCATTCTTCATAATGGTGCTGGGGAAGGTGAATCATTTGTCCTGCCTGAAAAAGGCACGTATTCTCTCCAAAAGTTTAGTTTATATTTCTTTCATTTATCTCTCTTACTACAAGAGAAATGAATGTCCACCTTTGAGTCACTCAACCCTATTTTCAAGGTCCTATGAAGCAAACTAAAAACAAAGGGGAAACTCAGGAGTCCACCAAGTACAGGTGGAGCTGTAGTTTAGGACATTTTCTAATACCTTTAGGCCTAAACTATTTCTATTAGCTGTGAAGAAGCTATTTCTCTTTGCCACAGAGACACATCCTGGCTCTTCAACTTATCTGCAAGGCTACTGCATGCACCCAGTGGCAGATACAAACTGAAAAATGCACGAGATCATAAAAAGAATGAATCACATTCTTAAGTTATCAGTGCTGTTTACTTAAAGTCATCCCTTCATTACTTACTAGCAGGCCCAAGCATCTGTCTTGGGATACTTGCTTAATGCAAAGACAAATCCTGTCTGCTTTTTAGGAGCATCTTCTCTAGATAAGCTACAGGTGGGAGGAAGGCAGAGAAGTTTCGAAGTCTGTGTCACAGGGCAAGTGACTGCATCTTCTGCTAAACTTCTGGGCAGCAGAACACATCAGGATCTAGGGTAGGGGTGAAGACACTAACTTCAAAAACGTGATGAGCTTCCAGCTATATTTTGTCACCAAACCCTGCTGTCCTTCCCACAGGGAAACACAGTTGTAGCACCTGTGATGGGCAGAGTCGGTGGGCACACAGGTACAATTCCTACTTCCCTCTTACACAGACAGCTGCCTTGCTGGCTCACTGCTGTGACCCCAGAGTGGGCAGCCACACGGCATGCTGCACAGATGGAGTCCTGCCCTCAGCTTCCATAGAATGCTGCGCAACCAAAGCTGCACAGAAATTAAAAATAGTAACAGCTGCTTGGCCAAACACTCACAAATGACTCTCCTACAGGGCCTTTACTCATATTTAGTAAATGGTCTTGTCACGCTTAACTTTCCAAATGGCTTAAGTAACTAAAGTGCTGGCCAGGCAAACACATGGCACCATGTGAGTTTAACTGATTACATTGAGGTGGTGGAGGTTTTAACATTTTGCATGTGGATCCTTTTAAAGCTTATCTACCTCAGTATAGGTTATATCAGGAACAAGCCTAGCTAGCATCAGAACTAGAGAACTGCCACATGCAAAGTTGCTGTGGTTTACTCAATTACTTTGAAATCAACTGTAAGTTCAAAAGGTGTGAATTCTGTATGTGGAAAAAACTTTCATGCTACTTGACTATCTGCAGCACTTCCAACAGGAATAAGAAGATTAGATGGACAGCAGAAAACCGCCTCTTCCAAATGCAAAGTGGTAGTGATTTAAAGACTAGGCTGCCCTAGGCTGGCAGCACACAGCAACTCAGGTGGCAAAAAGCCAAACCTCTCTCCTGGAACTACAGTTAACTCTTCCTAAAGTTAACTCTTGCTACAGTTAAGCTCTTCCTAAATGTATGTCTACTGGACTTTAGGGTATTCAAAAGAACAGACTATGATAACTAAAATGTAGAGGAAACTGTCAATAATACCTAAAAGCAGCTGCCATGCCTTATGAAAAATCAGTTCATACAGACGAGCAGTTGTTTATTAATACTGTTCCGTCGCTCAGGAGACTGGCAGGCACTTACAAACCCTTTCTGGTCTCAGAGAAGAACCTCCAGGAAAGGTCATGAAATATGTTAGGTTGGGGGTGAGAATTTTGTTTGCTTTTTAAAGTAGCGAAAATGAAGCACAGATGCTAAAACTGTGACAAATCTCACAAAACAGGAAATTCACAGTTACGTCTGACTCCCCCAGGTTCCCTTTGATACAGCTAGGTTGCTTGGTGAATCAGAAGAAGTATCACTCCTCTATTTGCCATTTCATGCTTTTATTTTTCATTGTATTTACTTTAGTAATATCCCCTTAAAACTATTGATGCAGTTTCCAGATGGGTTTTGGAAGGCATAAGGCCAAACCTTTCTTCCCTTTTGAAAGGCTCGTGCCCCAAGCAGCTTTGCAGAGCCCTCAGCAGATTCCTCCTCTGGGGATGCCACCTTGTGCGTGAGCCTCCTTCTCACTCACACACCTTTTCCGACACCTGATTTTTAGTGTTGTTCCTTTTTGATGCATGGACACACATAGTTTGAGAAGAGCAAAAGCCTAACTGTCTGCCTCATGGAGAAACCTTCATGGAGAAAACGTCTGATTTGTTTCCTAAGCAATGTGACCCCAAAATATATTCCCTTTCCCTTTTATCTCTAGTGGGGCCACACAGAAAATATCTGCACAGTTTCAGTTTGCAAAAACTAGCAGTGCTGCTCCCCTGCTTTGGTTATTTGCTCACATCCTTCATTGCACTTTCTCCTGTTTCACAGAGAAATCAGGCTGCACCTTACCATACCTCCCTCCCACTCCAAAAGGCCAGTTTGACCCAGAACAGTTCTCCAGTCTAGACAACTATCTGACTAGACAAAAACAATAATGTGGTATGAGGAGCGGGAACCCACAGTTAGGGTAAGCCAAAAGTGTATGTTTCACTAGCGGCAGTGCTGCTGAGGGCAGAGAAAAGCCTCAGTGAATCTATGGCTGAAGTTAATTCTAGGGCAAGTTCATGGGAGGGCAGCGTCAGGCAGGCTTTCTTGCTGTGGAAGATAGCCACAGGAGTGGGAAATTTTAGTACTGCTCTCTATTTCTAGGAAAAATCTTCTAGATTTCAAGAATCCTAGTCTGGGGGGATTTAAAATTCCAAATGGTTGTCCCAGGGCAACACGGGCTTGATTTCCCCATCTGGCTGATCCTTGCAGTTTTACTGACACCCAAGCTGACCAGCCCAGAGCATCCAAGGGCAGGGCTGCACCCAAGGACTCTGCACTGCGGGATACAGCCAGGCTGCCCACCATGCCAGGGAAATGGGGGACCTGCTGTCTGCTGCTGTCTCCAAACTGAGCAATGTCTGCTTTTGAATACTCCTGCCCTGGGCCAGGAGACATCACAGCCCTTCCAGGAGAGGCAACAAGGGCTCTGCAGTTGTTATTTTCTGCCAGGCATTGTCACTTCTAGGGCAGATAGGACTTGCCTTGGACTCATCTACATGGGGACACTTTGGGGAGCACTCCAAGGATTGATGTTTCTGGGGAGAAACATATGCAGAGGCACCTCAAGGATGTGCCCCATAGCTGTTTTGCTACTATGAAAGTAGACAGGAGGTTATTTTGACTTGGTGTAGAAAAAGTACTGTTGGTGTCTCAAGCCAGTTAACAGTGTTTATGGGAGGCATCTGAGAAGATAAGTATTACTCTCTGTGACTATTTCCTCGGCAGTACACAGATCTGGCAGATGCCTCTTCTTCACAGGATGCTGACGGAGTCAGAGCAGTCTTGTTTTTAGAATACACTTTTTTTTCACAAGGAAGGACTATATAAATGGGACAGATAGTACTATGAAACACAGATATCCTCTGTCTGAACTGAAACATCTGATTTTGCTGTTGATCTGTAATGTGAAGACAAAAATAAAATTCAGCCAGTCACCCCAATTCTGCTTTCTTTCAGGGAAAGAGTCTGATGAACATATACCTGAAACTGCCACTAGTCTGGGAAAATGCTCTGTAAACCCAGACAAAAGTGTCGACTGAGTTTGGTTTTGCTCTGAAACTTTTGCTGAATGTTAATTCCCATCTCTGATTTCAAAGGGCCTGATTCTGACTGCACTTCCTTTTCTGTAAACTGGAAACAAGATCCCATGGACCAAAGAACAAAACCTAAATAACAGATCTGGGATTTGGAAAAAACAAAAAGAAAAATACAACAACAAATCAAAAGCAGTCTCAAAATGTAATATAGTAATTGGAATGGGCTGCATCTGTTCAAATACTGGGTTGTCACATTCACAAGTAGGAAATACTTCATAATTATGAAGTAGAAGAGACACAAATAGCATAAGCAAAACAGAAAAAGATTTTAGGTACAATGGCACAGTTTGGAGTACATAAATTATAGTCCTGCTGTTCAGTGTTTTATTTTTACCTAGGTAGGGGAATTCAGGCTAAAGTTCCCGATCTTTTTCCATGCACAACTCCATAGTGTGGCTCAGTGCTGGCCCTTCACAAGCACACCTTTTGTGTCAACCGCTGGAGCATGCTCAAGTCATGAGTTAGGGGGTGCTTTATGCCTCTGACCAGGACCCGCACATTCTTTAAGCATGATCTCAGCAACCTATACAGCCAGCATTGGAAGTGATCGAGCAAACTGGCTTCAGCCACAGCTCTTAAGTCCACCTAAGCAAGAGTGTCTATCTTGTACAATAGAAAACTATGTGTGCATACGGGTTGCTACTGAACCAAAGCAGAAATTCTATGGTATTTTATAGCACACCAGTTAAGTACAGGGAGAAGCTGTGTGCACACAAAGACTCACAGCTGCCCATTCAAAATAAGCATTTAAATGGATTAACCAGACAACTGTGCTTTCAAACTTGCAATCGTTACACAGTTACATGATTCAGAGGGATTTATAAATATTTGTTTTTCCAGATAAAAGGAGGGTATTAGTGGGATTTTTTAAAGTTTATTCACTGCCACTATCCAGCCCTCGCAGCCACAGACAAACAAGGAAACGAACACAACAAGGATGAGTTTCTGCTACAAAATTTGTAGTCACAATTTAAGACATGGATTTTGAATTAAGCTTAACGTAAAAAGACAACGTACTAATGTAAGGACCGTAAAAGACTTCATTTTGCTTAGCTTTTTGAAGACCTCTGAACTCGAAGGAATATTTGAGAGATCTGGAATTTCAGTTAAGGCATGTCCCCTGACCAATGGATGCCTCTACTATGGTACTCATTTACAATATAATCTACAGATTCTGATTTAAAAAAAAAATTCTATGCAAATTCTTTCCCTAGACCTGAATATAACTCATCCTTCCTAGTCTATTTGAAAAACTGTTTCCAAATAAGAAGTCTCATTTAACAAGTCCACATCCTTAACACACACAGAGGCTTCTCTGTCAGTCACTGATGGGCAAACATGTTTATGCGGAAGCTCTGTTCAGAGCTCTCTTTCACTGTGAGAAGCCATTTTCCTCCAGGAAAATAATGTTTATGAACCATTCTGTCCCCACACAGCAAGTTTTGAATGACAGATTCAGGAAAACAGTATGAAAAAGAAATTACTCTCTTTCATAATCCATCAGCTCAGCTAAAAGAGTAAATCAGAGGAAAGTTAGACTCAAATGTAACCCCTTGGGAGTAGAATCACTTTGAATGGATTTGGGGGAAAATACACATCCTTCTCAAATTCAGTAGCTTGGATGGTTATATTTGTCTCTGTCAAGTTACATGCAAAGAAGCAGCATAACAGAATTTAATACCCTGGGGATATGTTCTCTTGATAGATGCATCTAACTTCCACAACTGTTAATGGGAATTATATACTGAGTGTTGAGAAGAGGGCACATGCATAGAAATACGCACTTCTAATGATATTCAACCTTAGGAAAACTTTCTTTTGCTGACTTGTGTTGCAGAAATCCTGCTGCCATGGCATGCTGTTAGAGACTTACCAGGTTTCTTGGTGAAGAAGTATCTCCACCAACAAAGCCACATCTCCTTTATCTGCCAAAGGTAAATTTGCTAACATATCCCCCGGTATTAGCTGTTCTTTTAATGCATTTGCAAATGACTCCCTCTGGTTACCTCTGAGACTATGAATCAGTAGCTGGCAACAGCATCCTGTTGAAATTTGGGAATGAGTAATCAGATCTTTCATTTATGTTTGAGGCTGACATTTTACTGGGCTTTAAGGAAAATAAAAACTATGGGTGAAACCTGCCTATGCTGAAATAAGTAGGTGTTTTACCCCTATGTATAACGCTTGAAAGTTCACTGAAAGGTCCTTATGTTTGCCATTATTTCTGAATCACATGTGAAGAATTCATTCACTGTACTAAAAAATGTATTTTAAGCACTATTTCTTCTGCATGTGTGTATGGTACAGCAGGTAAGCCCCTACATTTAAAAAATGTAGCCCTGGACATTAAAAAATCTGCATGGAGGAACACTATTCTCATTCCACACAACAATACAACATGACTCAGTGCTTGCAGCAGCCAGCCCCCAGCGGGGTTGGTATTACAGCGTAAGGTGAGCACGCTCCTACGTTAGACACATCTCAGTGGGAAGGAACTTCCCAGTCTAAAATGTTTAGTCTACCTGCCTGAAGATGTGTGAGGGACTGCAGACTCTCCCCCTTTGTTTATGATGAAGCAGAATAAAATTGTAAATAAACTCAGAACGTGAAATGTACACATGGATTTGGATTTCTAGGGTTTTCCCCTCACAATTGCTCTTGATATGGTCATTGGTTCTGTAAACCCACTATTTCAGGTTCCCAAACTATATCTTAAATCCTTCTCAAGACCATCACCTTTCAGCAGCATTCCAAGAAAGTACATACACAGACAAGCTTGTTTAGAAAAGATACTGCAAAAAAAAAAAAAGAAACTAATTTCAGTGTCTACAAAACAATGTCAGCTGAAGGAATTGTTTCAGGGAGAAAGTCAGAAGGAGAGAAGACAGAAACACAAGACCAAGTGCTTCAAGCACCAGCTCAGAAGCATGCCTTCTATTGCTTCTTAGTTTTAATCTGAGTATTTCAAAATTCATCCAATTCTTTCAACAATCTAACAACTGAGAACTACGAAAAGCAAAATATGATGAGACTTAAACTTTTAAATGGCACAATTAATTTCTGGCAAAAGTGTAATATTCCTCATCCTGCTACCACAGGACAAACAATGTTTACTGCCACATATATTAGTTGATTTTAATAGGCTAAGATCTTCAGCAGATGCTAATCTCTGATTTCTGAGTGCTATGTCAAATTATACGAGCTGATGTTTAACAGTTTAGAGTCACTGAATGTTTCTGGATATTGGTCACACCACATCATCATCCTTCATCTGGAGGGCACTTACTCAACTGTAGAAATCAGTAATAGTCTGCAGGCTTCTATGAAATGCCTTGATCGTTTTAATCAAATGTCAAGTGGATTAATAAATATGTAATGAAAATACTATTTCAGCAACTGTCATTGAGGAGGCTGTGTATAACATGGCCATAGTAGCTGAACCAATCAGCATCCCTTTAAACATCAGGAGCTAGTTGCATGCTTTGTTGCTGTTTCTGGTGTAACTGTGCAGTGATGTGGGCAGCTCCTTCTCTAAAGCTGTTGCTTTGGCATCTTTCATGACTACTGCACGCACGTAGAACACAATAGGCTTTTTAAAAGTGTTCTCACAAAACACAGCAATACCAAGCTTTCCAAGTGCAAGTAATAGTGTAGGTTATACCAGACAAAAGTGCTCTGTAGGAACAGAGACATTTTTTTAATTCCTTGGATGCCAAATTTTATAACTCATGCATATTTGAAATATCCTCACACAGGTTTAGTTAACAGAGCAGCTGTTTGTTCCTTCTGGAGATGATAGTCCTAATTCTGAGATGGACATGAGTGATACCAGCCTGGTGGTGGTTAACACACTGTATTACAGATTTGTAGGTTACAGAACATGGATGTCAGGAAGAGCTGGGATGATTGTTCCCATTCCTGGCCTCCTGCACATGAAGTCACTTCACTCAGCTAGCTTTGCAAAGACCTAATTTCCCGGGATTTATATTTAACAAAGGAACCCCTGTCTTCATTTGCAATGGAAAGTGGATCACATCCCTTGGCGGGGCTCTAATAATGCCATGATGCTGCTTGTGATGTAGTTCACCTGCAGCTTTCACTTGCTGGAATGGTTGTTTGTTAACCCTAAGGCAAATGCTCCCAGTTACTGCTGTTTATGTGATGTGTGGTATCTTATGACAGCTTGGTATGCTGCCTGCATATCTGACCAAATCTGCATCCACCAAGGGACCAGCAGCTGTAGGTACTATTCCAAATTCTTTCGTTCTTCACATGTGCAAAACCACAGCAGTCTGTCATTTTCAAAAGGCAGGTGATCATTAACATTAGATGCTTATCTGAAAATGCTAAAGAGGCAGTATGGTTCCCTAAACAAACAGTACCACCTCCCTCCTAACTTTCCCTGCAGGCCTGAGGACAATCAAGTAGAAATTACTCCTCCGGTGGTCAAAGCTATCTACCCCTCTGTTTCAAAAGCACAAAATGGAAACTTAAACCAAACCCCACCTTTTAAAGGGAAGAGTGATGACTGTACGGGTAGTCTAACAACTCCTACTACGCAACAGCTTGGAAAGGCAGGTGTCAATGTTTCTATTTCTAAGAGTGTGGTTACAGTAGCGGTAAATGTGCCTTGTCATTAACTTTCACGGGGGAGATTCTTTAAATAATTAGTGGTTTGCTTCTAGCATTTGCTACCCACCTTCACCCATGAGAAGGCCATTATGCTTTTGATTTCAAAACACTAGTGGGTATGTGCCTGACAATCATACTACAAGTCACCAAAACAAAAAAGCAAAGTTAGGGGAAGCTCAAGTTGGTTGAACCATGAATAATGTGTGTGTAGGCAACTGAGGGAAGAGTTAGACCTTAAATGGTCTAACTGAAGCAAGCTACCGAAGCTTCCTTGTGCCTTCACCATTCTCTGGCAGCTCCTTCTAAACTAGAGAAAAAATAGGGGAGAAAAAAGTGCTAATTGTATCTTATTGAACTTGGCGGGGGATTTGAGGCTAATGAGAAATTTCCGGATGCTCTGAGGGCTTTAATCCAGAAATTCTGTTGCGAAATAACAGTGGTCCTTACTCTCTTTGAACCTCAATTCCCCAATTACAATCTCTGCTGATTTCCCATAAGTTCTACAGTTGTCTACAGAAACTGTAATTAACACATCCGTGGATTTAAAAAAATATTTTTTTTTTTACACAAAACTAGTTGCAACTGTGGAAATTCTAATGCAAATAACTGTACTGAAGTTTAACAGTGGCATCAACAATACAATGGATGAAATCATTGAGAAGCTGAAGATCTGGGTTTGGATCCCCAGAGACTGAGAGATTGAGCCCAGGCTTCTCACTTTCCAGCTCACTGCTCTAACCATGGGTCAAGATGTAAAAGCGGTTCTCAGTTATAAGTGACCAAGTCTTGTCTCCTTCATAAAAGAACATGCCTGTAAGTCCTTCCAACACATATAGGAAGAGTCTTCATGCCTAATAGAGATACTTTGAAATCTCCCTTCTAGGGTCAAGCGCCTCACAATTAAAAATCTGCACGGGATATGCCTGGGTCCTCATTCTGAATCCCCTGTTCCTGGAATTTGGTAACTTAATTTGAAACACATTTTGATCTTTCTTTATACACATTAAAGGCAGGGGACACATACATATGAGAAGGTCTAGGCTGCTTCTCGCTTTGCTAATGTTCATGGTACCAGTGTGGCCCCAGGGAAAAGAGGGAACAGCAAAGCTGCCAGCCAGGCAGAAACTTCAAGGCAAAAGTATTAAGTGTGATAAAGGAATTGAAGGAGAAAGAAAAACAATGATGAAGAAACACTTTCTCCTTTTCCAGAATAGTTCACCAATCTTTTCCTGCTGAATGTCTTCCTGTTTCTATTATCCAGAGGCCAAAGAGAGAGCAGATATGGCTTTACTTACAACCAGACAATGTGGTATTGCTGTTTACATGCAAACTTGGGCTACGCCAGCTCTGCAAGCCTGATGGCCTGGCACTGTACATACCAGATGAGAATACTACAAACACAATAGAAGGATCAGCTTCCCAGATTTTTGACTTAAGGCATTCCCTTGTGGTAAAGTTGGGTGAGGAAACAGAAGAACAGACTGAGGGGAAGAGGGGAAATTCAATAGCCCAAAGCACGTATTGCTGACCTAGTTACTTTGTGAAAGCTTCAATAAAGAGGCTTACGAAGTCATGACTATTACATGGTCCTCTCTGATCTTTTCATGAGGATGAGAAATGGTTGTTTTCAGTTTAAAAAAGAAAAAAAGATTCTGTATGTAAAGTCTCTTTTTGTTGTGCTGTGAACTCCCTGGAGAGAATATCAGTCACCCTGCAGGGGCTGGAATAATGAATGAATCCATCAGGGAACAGGCTTTCTTCTCCTCTGACATGCTTCAGGAGACCACCCGCACACATGTCAACCCTTTCTCTGCAGACTGCTGCCTCAAAGCCCTGCCCAATCTCAGCCAGCAAAGATCCTTCCTCTCAGAGCCTATCACTGATGGTGTTTAGATACTTACAGGCTGAGGAGTGACATGTCCATAGGCCTCAGGCTTTCTGGGCAAAGGCTCTAACCACTGCAGGAAAAGGAGGCAATGCAACCGTGAAAATTGGTAATGGGAACTGTGGGGAGGTAGATGGTACACAGCAGGGCAGCTGGCCAACTGCCACACCACAGCCACTGCAAAATCATAGATCTCCTTATGTGCAGGAAACAAATAAGAAGGGTAATTGCTGCATGCTTGCAGGCAGAACCAGCCAAAGGAAATAAAAGATCAACCACCACTTGCTTATGACAGCTCTTCCCTTGAAAATTGCATGGGTACCTGATCACAGATTGACAAATTTGTGCTGTTCAAAACCTCATTAAATTCTTTCAATTAGTAAAATACACAAAGATTTACTTCTTCATCCCTACACTCTTTGTATGGGCTTCTCAAGAGGAATGGGACACCCTAGAGTAACCACCCAGTCTTGCTACAGGAAAGCTTAAGATAGCCATGGAGCTGAGGAGGGAGCATCCTGAGAGCAGGAAGTAACCATCTATCATGTGAACTCCAGAAGCAACTCAGTGCTGGTCAGGTGCTTAACTCCTGTATGTGATCTTATTGTCATTCCATCTCACCGTTACTGATAACATAATGAAAGAGATACATCCTTACTTTATATGTACTTACAATGCAGCCCATTTTACAGTAAAAACAAATAATTAAAAAAACATAACAGGGAAGTGCTATTCCAGATTAATTAACATCTTTACAGTGAGCTGAACTAAAATAAACTCCTTTAACACAGGCCTGAAATGGCATAGTGGATACTGACTCTCTAATGAAGGAATATTTTAAAACAATGAAAAGGAAAGAAGTCTAGTTACACCTAACATACTTCCCCAAGCATGCACTTCAACGACAGAAGTTATTCACACTCACTACTCTCCTGGAGCACTGTAAGTGCACAAGGTATGGTAAGTCCGAATGTTACTATGACTTCAGATTTTCTCCAGCCTCAGAGCTCCCAAACAAAGCATATGGAAATCAGTCAGGACCTCCAGGTAAGACTAAAACATGGGAGTGGTCAGAGTGGTAAGAAATTTCACCTGTCTTTGAGCATTAAGACCTTTCTTAAACTTACTTAAGTTTTATAACCGTGTTATCAAAACTACTGGTGTTCAGCTTAATGATGACTTATCAATAGAATCTGAGCTAAAAATTAGACCTGAAGGATCAGACCAGATTTGCATCTCAAGAAACAAAAGAATCCTGGCGAGCTGCTTTTGTTGCCTTCCCTGAAAATAACCAGAAATGATAATCCATTAGTAAATCACCTGTGGTCTGTTTCAAAGTTCACCCTTTTGTACAGCAACATTAAAAATGTACCTCTATTAGTTAGGGAGATGAAATCTACAAAATTACCATGTTATCCTCCAAAAGCCCCAGGCACCACCTAACCGTGCCAGCAGGTGCTGTGTACGTGGGATGTGCTTACTGCCATTCCGGGCTGCAGAACCCACAGCAGGATTAAAACTGGAGGGAGGTGGCTCACCTGCATCTCACGCCTGAAATATCTAGACTCAGGGGAACTATGGGTTAAGTTTAGCAAAAATCTAACCGAACTCACTTTTCTTTCTAAGTCAATAAAATGAGTACCAGCCTTCACGGGGTATCTGACTTTTTTGGGTGAAACCTTCAACAAAGTTAAAACCCCGTCCACTTTCCAAGGAGTTGGTTGCTCCTTAGTCCTCACTTCCCATTCTCTACTTTGCTTCCTTATTAATTACACCAGCACTACTAACTTATCAGTGATGAGGGAGCTGCAGTTTTCATGCAGCTTAGGAAATGTCCAATAGTGCTTTTGAAGGAAAGGCCTGCTCTCGATGAGAAATCATCCCTCTTACACATTTGTCTTTCTTTTTGGAACTACCTGTTCAAAATCAATTAATCTCCATCCTTCCAAACTCTCTTCCTGTGATTCTTCCTGGGCAAAAATATGTAAAGATATAATGCATGAAGTTTGGAAATATCTTCCTTTCCTCAAACGCCTGAAATCTCTCTTTCCTGAAGTTCTAAGGACTTCAAAATAGTGCAGTCAAATTACTCCTTTGCTCCAAGAACCAAATCACTCTGGCTCCTGTAAGATGGATGTCACAAAAGCCCCCTCGAGGGAATTCCAGCCTCATAACAGACAGTTGCCGATTACTTATTCTGCGGCCAGATTCTCAGCTGATATAAATCAGGGCAGGTTCCTTGCCTACAACAGAGTAAAGCTGATTTATGCCAGCTGACAGTCTGGCCCTGCATACGTTCCAGTTGCACAATGCTAGTTTTTAAAGCGGCCCATTAAAGAGCCCCAGGCACGTAAGAACCACACTTTGGTCTTTACTCGGAAAACATCGCTCCGAGGAGTAAGACTGTGAAACCTTCCTCTGAGTATGTACTATTCAAATTCGCTTGCCTTTTTTAACAGAAGGAAGTCTCTAAGCCCTGACAGAGCCACTATGACCTTGGGAAAACAAGATGGATTTTCTAATGTCTTCTGCATAGACCCATTTTTTTAACCGACTTTCAATGCTGAGTTGAATGAACCCCACAGGTGTATCAATGCAAGGAGGGACCGATGAACCACACGCACAGAGGGCAGAGGCTATCTTTCAAAACTTGCATTACTGGTGAATGTTAACAAGCCAAAAAGAATGTGGTGTGACTTTCAAATCACTGCCCGAACTTTATGGCTTTGGCTCTCTGATAAATCTTTCTTTTTTTTAACCTAAAAACATCAGGTGTGTACGTAGAGAGCAGGACAACAGCTCTTTTGCTGGTATGGACTGAAGTCCTTGCCTACAAACAGAATGTATGTAGGAAATAGAAGACAGCTTTCCAATACCTCTATTTCCAGATTGCTGTTTCAAAGGCACAGTGTTAACCCTAGGCTACATTGTAGGGATCTATCTGCTGGGCTGCAAACGGGAGGATGTGGGAAGTATGAGGAAGCAGAGTCTTCTATCTGTTCCTGAAATCTATTCATTTCAGTCAAATTTTCACCAAAACACGACTCTGAGTGGAGAACTGGAATCCTGGAATCGGTCTCTCAGGACTGTTAGTAATAAAAATTGTGGTTCCTTTGCATGACAGAAATTTCTGAATACAGCTTGTTATTATGATATGAAACAAAGCCTGGAAGACACCAGTCATTCAGAGCACTGCCATTTGCACCCAAGGAGAAAACGAGCACATGGCTACAGGTCAACCTAAAAAACACTGGTAGGAAAATGCTTTTCCTGCCCCACAAAGTGCTGTGACATTTCATATATTTCCAAATTCACCACCAGAGTCAAACCAAAATCATTTGAAGTGGTGGGTGTGGGGTGCATGCCAGCACAACCAGGGAGTGACAACCCTCCAGCAGTACCCTGAGGGACAATGGATAGGGGGAGCTCCAGATTCAAATGTGCATTCTATGAGCCAAACCAGGCACTTGATCCTGCCTTTCTTTCCACCTCCACCAGTGATTACACTAATTATCGATTAATGATGGTTTCTTTCTCTCTCTCTCGATATATACACACATATCTCAGAAATTTCATCCTGGACTACAGACAAGGGAAAAAAAAAGAAAAAGAAAAAAGAAAAAAAAAAGGTTTCCTGACAAAGGTTTAATGGAAACTGGTACATTTCCACAAATTGTTTCAGTTTTGACAAATCAGCATTTTCCCATGAAAAACAGTGTCAAAAAACTCTCAACCAGCTCTAATTCTAACCAGATTAACTCAGGGATGAATGCCAGCAGGAAGTTCTTGCTAAATACCAGTTGTTT
The DNA here is from genome assembly GCA_022605575.1 of Laterallus jamaicensis coturniculus. Classification (NCBI taxonomy): domain Eukaryota; kingdom Metazoa; phylum Chordata; class Aves; order Gruiformes; family Rallidae; genus Laterallus; species Laterallus jamaicensis. The sequence goes on along the minus strand of JAKCOX010000008.1, from coordinate 20,086,956 downwards.
GAGCAAAGGAAAACTACTCCTTCCCCAGACGATCTTCCCAGAGGTGAAAATGCTTTAAACCCCCCTATGAATAAAAAACCTAGGGCAGGTAGTTCCAACGATAACAACCACAATGACATTCAGAGGGATAGAAAAATCAAGGAAACGGCATATTAAATAAAAGCACAAACATGGACATATCTGCAACAAGAATTTCTCCTGCCACCACTTATGTTATTGTTTTTAAAAGCTGAAAGAGTTGCAAAACTTTGCATCAAGGCAAACACACAGACATAAGTCCCCGACTTGGGAATTGATTCAGACTACAGAGCAACTCCCTTAATACATGCTCCAATTTAAATTCTGCTTAAATTCCTAGAAGTTAATGGACACAAACAAATGATGGTGTGCTGTCACCAACAGACATAGAATTAAGGAACTCCTGGTGAGATTTGTTAGTTCTAACTGCTAATTTGGCTGAGCTTTTCGCCACTCTATGGTGTTTGAAGTGGTTTGCTCGCTCTCTGCATCTTCCCCTAAATATCTGTACACTGACTAAACCTGTATTCTTTCAGGCAGTAGGATATATATGGTTGCACTCAACCAATGCCAGTGCTGCTGCTCTGTCTCTATGCTAGAATGAAGACATACTATTAAAAACAACCCCTGAAGACTTAGCTAGGTCACTGAGAACACAATCTTGAGATATTTAGTATCAACTTATGGCTTACAGTGACATGCAGATCAGCGGTGTTTACCTTAACTAAAGCACCCTGCTCCAGTGTGTAAGCCCACTCCTTGCTGTAAAAGCAAGCTATTCTCTGTAGTAAGGAGTTTCCTCACTGTTTCTTAATACAACGCTTATCACTTCCACCCGCCAATGAATTTAAACTTCAAAAGATCTTCTAACTGGTCTGCTGAAAACAAGCCATATTCTTTCTGATTTATTTTGGTCTATTCAGCCTTCCAGAATTATGGCTCATAAAAAAGCACAAGTATTTTGTTGTGACCTTTAATTTTATTCCTGATTGTAAGAGTTTAAAAACTAGTTCCCATTATCCCATAGGCAAAAAGAAACAAAGAACCCTCCAGCACCAACAAAATTAAAGGTTAAAGATCTATTAAGCAACCAAAATCTCAGCACTAAATCTCTTGACTAGGACTCAGACAACTTTAATTTTCACAACAGGACTGGCTCTCAACTCCTCCATGGTGGAAAACCCTTGTACTCTCCAACGTCCAGACAGAACTGGTTGGTATCTTAGTCCATTTCACCGAGTTTGCAATGGTCTGACAATGCAAACTAGCTGATGTCAATGGGATGTGCCTACCTGGTAATTTCCCCCAAGTCAAAGAGGATTTGTGTGGCAAAGGAGACACTGCACCTCTGGTCTTCCACCTGTCTCAGGACACCCCTTTGTTCCTTCACTCACCAGGTGCCAGAGGGACCATGGGGATCATGACCAGACCAGGACTGTAACAACTCAACTCTCTCCTGATGAGCCTAGGAGCATGGGCCCACAAAGGTGGCTGGAAGGCCCGACTTTCACTTTGACACCAACACTTAACTCTGGCCATGCCAGCCAGTGTGGAAAACGCACTTTTAGATCAAAATCCATCATTGCACTAATGATATTTCATACCTAGCTGATACAAATTCATCTAGTTACGCAAAATCCAAGAGCATACAAGTTGAGCCCAACCACCTGGTTTTGCTCATTTCTTGCTAAACCATAAGTGAGGCCCAGCTCTTCTAAAGTCAGAGGAGTGACGGTGATGCAAAGTGAATGCTAACAAAGTGCACGTAACACAGACAGATTACCAAGAAAAAAAAGTTCCAGTGCCACAAATGCAAAAAATATCGTCATAAAAATATCCTGCAGAGGAAATATAAGCATGGGAAACTCCAGCAACTGGTGCTAGAGTGATTCTACACACTTTTTTTCCCCTCAAAAAGAGCAACTCCTTTCTAAAAGTCTAGTACTAAAAAAAACACCCCACCAAACAAACCAAAACCCACAAACAAACAAAAAAGCAACAAATTCAACCACCAAAAATCAAACCACGAAAAATTTTCCTTCTGGCAAGAGCCTGACACCATCTTTGCTCCTAAATGAACCTTGTGACAAGGACAACTTTGATCAGTTACCACTGTACAAAACTGTAACAATTCATCCCAGAGAGAAGTACTTCAGTTTGAAGCAATGCTGTTTGGCTAAATGTAGGCCCTGTTTATAAAATGTAAGTGAAAAAATGTTACGAACATGAAAAAAATCTGAATTATTCCACTGTCCTTTTTTTAAAAAAAGAATTCTTTTTGAAACTGTTTCAGGAAACTTACGTGCTGTAATTCTACTGATGCTAATGGAACTATATTAATTTGCAGCCGTTTAAGATCTGGCTCATCATTTTTTAATAGAAACCATTCCTACATGGAATTCACCACCTGAATATTATAAAAGTGTGTTAATGCCAAGAAGCCCAAAATAGTAATTAAATAAAAGAGATTTTTGAAGTCTTAGAATTCAAGATACCCTGTAAATATAAGAAAATGCAATATCTCTGTTCTATTCCTACTTTCCTCCTGAAATAACTGGAAATTTGCCAGTTTTAATAGGGGGACAGGAATGCATTTTAGATTCGATCATGTTACGAACGTGTTCCACCACGTTACAAAGATGTTTGTTCTCATGCTTCATTCTTGCAAATATCTCAAGCTCTAAATTTGATTTATTGCTATAAAATTACCTGACTCATAATGAGTCAATAATGCAAGCAGAGTTTGGTTGAATGGAGAAATTAAGTTCTTAATGTTCAGAAATGAACAATCATTACACAGATTATTCCAAAGAACAAACTCCTGCTTTGGATACCCCAAAGATAAATTACAGATTCATATTCACCTGGGCACAGCAGCGTTGTTTTCTTATGTGGGCAACTCTTGGTTTGCGGTGCCATTTATTGATTAGACAATTGATATAGCACTCACAATCATTCAGAAAAATCAGACTTTGTCCCTTTATGGAAAAAATTTCAGTTACTTGTGTGTACATAAAAAACCATTTTTTTTTCAAAGTAGGTATTTCCTATTGAACCCACTTGTGAATTTGTGGCTTTCTCCAGAATCTTTACGGTAACGTGCCATTTCTGTCTATTATTTTGTTGTGAAAAATATTAAAATAAAATTTTAGCTGGGATTTTATTGACCTCTTCTCCAACAAAGAGCCAGATCATACACACACCTGGAAAGTGAGCTCTACGGAGACTGGGATCTCTCCCGCCTCATCTTCACTGAATTGTGGAGCTACTGGTTATTACAAAGCAGCTCTGATTTCTGTTTCCCTTTCCCAAGAAAATTTGGCAGCTCTAGTTTTCATTCTGATGCCAAATACCCAATATCTGAACCCCACATTTTCTGCCCCCCAAGAAATTCTGTTTTCTGACCAACGTTTCCTGTTATACACACAATAGAATCCTATGGTGATTACTTAAAACAACTTTTGGAGCTATAGGATAGATTATCTGACAACAGGTCTACTCAGTTTTAGTTACTGTAGAGTGTAGATGAAGATCAGTATGAAATATGAGGAACTGTAACCAATCTCTCTATAAAAAAGAAATAACTTAAACTATACCTATTTTATAAAGCTACCTGTAGTTTGAGACTGTCTATGCTGGTTGAGTGGGAAAATTTAAAAAGTGCAGAATAATAAATAACACAAGATTAACAAAAGTGGAATTCTTTCATTTAAAGATCTTTTGCAATGGGAATCTGACAAAAATATTGTGGTTGGGCTCAAAAGAAAAGCCATCGCTAGTTGAGCATGATTTATATCACAAAAATATATATCACAAAAAATATATATAACAAAAATATATATCACAATCAACAAGAAGCTGCAATCCTCAGATTTAAAATAATACAATTTTGAGCCCTGGGACACCATAGCACCTCAAACTGCTTTGTTCATCTGGCCTGAACTTCCATGAGTAACTTTGTAGGTATGTAGAACCTGTTGACTCTGACAGGATTATTAATGAAGCATGAAGTTATTCACACTGTACATAGCCATTGGCAGTAGCTATACAAGAGCTATCTGATTTATGCTATTATGTTTTAGCAACAATTTTAAGATCATTATTGACCATGAAGAGACCACAAAGGGGAAACAGAGCAAAGTCTGTAGAAGCTCAGGTGTTTTCACATCTTACCTGAAGATTAAAACTAGACATGATACCAGAAGACATCTCAGAAATCTACTTAATTCTTCAAAGCTGTTTCAGACATAGTTGTGCTACAGTCTGATGTTCTCTCTTTGGGTTTGGCAGTTGCGCTGCAACACGACTTCGGGCCTAACTTTGCATTTACAGATGTTAGTTCCATATGTGGGTTAGTACTGGTAGGACTGAGATCGAAAGCTTCTCAGGGCAGGGACCGTGTTTTTGCAGCACCACTTTAAGCTCTAGGTACATTCCAAATCATCCCATGAAGAGTCCTGCAAGCCTCCCAAACCCACCTAAGGATGTCTTGGTAAAAACAGAAGATGGGATGTAGAGTATCATCAAAAGCGAATCAAACGACACGAGCAGTCCAACCACTCACAGTCGTGGCTTAACTCCGCTGCAGGCAGGAACTCACACGTAAAGTAACTTTTTCGGTAGGCAGCTGCTGATGCACCCAGCAGCGAGCTCCGCGGCCGCGCACAGGCCCTCAGCCGAGAGCCGCCACGCACCGGCTCAGGCCATGCAGCGCCCCTGGCACCGTCCAGCCCCCTCTCCCAGCGGCCGTGCAGGGCCAGCGGATCCCCGTCCCGGGGGGGCATGGCAAAAGCTATGCCGGGGACTGGATCCTGCAGCCGCGAGCACGCACCGAAGGGGCTGGAGGCTCGGGCCGCGGCCGGCTGGATCTCCCCGGGCCTGGCGCCCCCGGCCCGCCGCCCCCGGGCACGCCAGGTGCCGCAGCTGCCGCAGCAGCTGCAGGGCCGGGCAGCCGCTCTTCCCGGGGACAGCAGTCAGCGCCCGAGCTGCTCTCTCCGGCTGCTCTCTCCGGGCTCCTCCGGCCGGACCAGACCCTGCTGCATTTCCTGCCAAATGGTCTCTTTTCTCCCCACTCTTCCCTCCACGGACGGACCTCGTTTCGTTCCGCGACCCTCCACCCAGAATCCCAGTCCTTTCTTCCCCGATTACTTTCCAGCGGGGCAATAAACAAACACACTCACCCCTCCCGAAATGTTTCCAGCATCAAAACTTTCTTAGCAACCGCGGCGGACGCCTGCCTCCCGCCCCGCTCCTGCCTCCCGCCCCAGCAACTGTCAAGCGGGAGCGCCGGGCCGGCACTCACTTACCCCGAAGCAGAGCGGGGACCGAGGTGCCCATGAGGACCCAGAGGGAAACGCGCAGAAACAGCCGCCGCAGACTCCTCGGCAGACGGAGAATCATCGCGGAGCAGGATCGGCATAGACGGCGAGCCGCGGGCGGGGCGCGGGGGGCGGCCGGACCGGCCGGGCAGCGGGGGAGGCCGCGGCGGGGCTGGCAGGGCGGCGGGGGAGCGGGCGGCGGGGGAGCGGGCTGCGCGGCTCCGCTGCTCGGGACTGCGGGTGACTCACTGAAAACTTCACTCCGGCGCTGCAGGGGAAACAGGAAATCTTAAACTTCGCAAACAGCTGGGCAGGACTCTCTTACAGTAGTTCCTTCTCCCCCTTCCCACAGCTACCCCCTCCCCTGCGCTCGCCCTTTTTCTTTCTTTTTCTTTTCTTTTTTTCTATTTTTTTTTTTTTTTAACTTGAAACCTCACCCAGTTTGGTGTCAATCATCTGCCAGAGGCCAGCCCCTCTCAGGTCTGGCTCTCCCACCCCTAGCGCGCCGGGGCCAGCCCCGACGTGCAGCCTCGGATCCCTGTTCCTGCCTCCCTCCCAAGGCGGGGACCGGGCGCGGTCACCCGCCCGCGCTACCGGGTCCCGGAGGGGACCCAAGGTCGACGGGAAAACGCCAGCTCCAACGAGCCTCTCTCCCCGCGAGTGACAGTCCCTGTCATCTGGGGGGACGAGGACTTTCCAGGGCTCCTCCTCGCATCCGTATCCCTGACCTTTATCGGGGCTGTTGCAGCCTGTTTCCTCCTCAGCAGACCCGGTATCGGAAAGATGGACGTAACCCCCAGATGAACTAAAGCAGGGGGCAGGGGAGGTTGAAGGCGGGGTAATAACCGGAAACATTCACACTGACTTGCTGGGTACTTAGCTCGAAAATGTTGAAGCTGACTGCTCAACTTGTCACCTCAAATTGTCACCTGCCTTTTTTGTTTTCTTTCCCAATTCTGCTCCCAAATTAGCTGGACACACTCCACTTTGTCCCGAATGCTGTACACATGACACAGATGAAGGTATCATCTCCATTCCCCTCCAAGAGACTTTTCTTTCTCCAGAAGGGAGAAATGGGACATAGGATTTCGGGAGTAGGATGACACTGGTGATGCCAGCTTTGTATGGCCCAGACAGAAACTCTTATAGTCTTATAACCGTTAAACTCTCAACCTGAAAAAGGCCTGAGCTTTCTGCAGATATAAATCCAGCCATTGCATAGCCAGCAGTTATCTTGAGAACCGTTTCTGGTTCACAGAGTCTTCCTTCCTCTCTGAGTTTAATGGCTGTACATTGATCGGAAGGTGAACTGATGCACATGGGGATAAATTGAAGGTGTCTCTTCAAATTCTGGTGATTTGCTTTTGTCTCAATTACAACACAAGTTAGAGAGAGATACAGATCTGGGTATTTCAGGAAAAGAGCTGAGCCCTCAGGAGGAATATATGCAATCATGCTCTGAATGTCCCAAATCAACTCTGTATGAATTTAGAAATGTTTGCATAAAGCACTTAATTGGCCTATAACAGGCATTAAAAAATCTCATTGTGATGTTATGTAAATTTAATTTTAAAAACTCCCTAAATGCATATTTTCGCATTGCAGTCCCAGTTTATAGTGCAAATTCTCATAAACCTCTCCAAGAGCGTTTTCCTCTCCCTTGCACCCTTTAAATACAGCCAAGTTTCACTCACAGTTGCCACCTTCCAGAGGTAAGAAAAACGTTGGACTGCCCTTTGAGCACAGACTGGAGTGCTCTTATCAGGTCCTGTGCACCAGCTTCATGCTAGAAGCTGGCTGTGTTTTCAGTAATCCACTTAAACAAAAGCTTTTCTCAACCTCCATCCAGTGTATACTGTAAGCTGTGTACACTTCTCTCTCCTTGTAGCTGTCAAGCTGCAGGTGCTGGAGAGTTGCTGTTTGCTTAGAAAGTTGGCTCTGTGTACTGAACTCTCCTGTTTAGTTTTTGATGACTAACTTCCAATATGAAAAGAAGCTTAAAAGCCATTAAATACAGATTTAATGTTACTATGCAACTTTGTCACAATCCAGACGTGACTTGGCAAGCTAGCCTCTGCCTCATTTGCATCTCTCTCTTCTTGCATGAGAGTGCTATGGCTCTACTCCTTCATGGGCACCTTCTGGCCAATGCCTCTCATCTAGGCTTGGGGAGTAGCAGAGGGGCTTGCAGGAGATGGAGGCCTTGGGGAGGGCTATGCTGAGGTTCCCAGCAGTCTCACATCCCAGGCTGCAGCCTGGCATTGCTGCCCCCCTCTCTCACATGGGGCCTGTTACTTGATAAGTGAGGAGTCTATTAGAGGTGGGTTACAGAATTCTGATATTTCCATATAAACATTGGTTTGATTTCTTCAGCTGCACTTTGAATGTTCAGCTAGCCCATGAGAGGGGTTGAAGGTTTTGGGGTGGAAGGAATTATCTTGCCTGGATATCCTCAGTGAAGGAGTAAATTTATTACCAAAAGTCAATGTGGAAGTTGAACTAAACCCTGATTCGGCTCACAGATTTGTTCCAGACAAGCCTGCTAACAAAAACTCACATCCTGCTTTTTTTAGTACTATAAGCTTCCCTGTTAGGGCCCAAATGCAGCTTAATCAAGATTTCCTGGACAACCAAAATACATAAAATGAGATTAAGCTGGCCATTTCTTTCCATTTCCTTGTTCATAGTTCCTAGTTCCCTATTGCAGATGAGAGTTTATTGCTTACTTCTATACTGAAACTGTGAATATTTAACCTCAGCCTGACTGAGGTAAAAATGCCCACTTCGAAGTGCCGCCGATTAAAGCTGTAAATAATTAACTCCAGCCCAAGAGGGTGAGGAAGGGTCAGCTAATTTCAGTTCACTACTCAGAAAGGTAAGGCATTGAAGCACTGAATATTGCATTTCCTGAGCCTTAAGAAGAGATACCCAGAACACAAACAAGCTAGTACCTCTTGCATCTCAAGGCCTCCTAGTGAGTGCTTCTTCCTGCAGTTTTAGGTACAGTACTGAGTATGAATGATCTCTCTTTAGCGTTACAACCATTTCTTAGCTTGCAGTATCGTATTTCTGTCAAAATCTCATGAGAACTACAGTGTTTTTCTCATATGAACAACTCTTTCAAGCTTCCACAGAACTTGCATTGTTACTAAAAATTGTCATTTCGCTGTACACAACATAACACTTTTAACACCAAATTGTTCTATCCACAGCCAAGAACTGCTGATGTGCCCGGTAAAGCCATTATTTTGGTTAGTTTTTTAGCTCCGGTGTTGCCCTAAGAATCCCACAAGCAGCTACTTCCCAGATCCACTGACTCAGAATTAAATATAGCCTATACATTACACAATGTCATATTTATAAAATCATAGAATGAGTTAGGTTGGAAAGGACCTTTAAAGGTCATCAAGTCCAAGCCCCCTGCAGTAAGCAGGGACACCTCTAACTAGATCAAATTGTTCAGAGCTTCATCAAGCCTGACCTGGAATGACTCCAGGGAAGGGGTCTCCACTACTTCTCTGGGCTACCTGTTCCAGCGTCTCACCAATATGCCTATATAAAGCTGACACATCTGGCTAAGGTGAAGACATCTCACCTTACTTTAGGTTGTCTAAAACATAGCCTCAGGTGAAGTTCCAGGAGATGATTGCAATAACCTAGCACCTTTCCTGCCATCTACAGGAGCACTCTCATTTGTCTGACTGCAGTGAGTTAGTCCCACATCATGTTCTAGGACCAAAGCATGGACAAAAAAGGCCGGATGAACAGATCTGCCACTGCGGTCACAGCAAGCTATTAGGTGACTTGCATTCCCTCTGTCATCTAAGGATGGAGAGGAGTCTAGATATTTAAAAACTCCAAACCCACAAGTTGACGATAGAGAGCATAGGTGGCCCAGATATCTACACTTTAAGCATCTGAGATTAGATGATATGAATCCTAAAGAAAATGTTCTTTGAATTGTATACATCACATGATGTAAGCTACAAGATGCTTTACAGATGAGCAATCATTACTGCCTATGATAATTTGTTTTAATGAAGCAAGGCAATTTGCTACATACTATGCTGATACTGCCTGGACAAAATTAATAATAACATAACTAGAATAAGTAGTTTGACCAAAATAAAACCATAGATGACTCAGAATAAGTTTTTATTACTTTTAAGAGCAATACTTTAAAAAAAAAATAAATGCATAATTACTTTTAAAAGAAAAAAGGAAATCTGCTTAAAAAAATTAACATGTCCCATTTTGACATTTTTCATCAAATTTTTTTGTTTTGTTTTGTTTTGAAGTAGCCTATTTGTTTCAAAGTCGTTTTGTTCTCTCCACATTACATATAAAAACAAAACACAGGAGCAACCTAAACCACTCTGATTTTGCTGCAGTGAAGGAAGAGGTTTATTTTCATGGAAATTTTGTCATTTCAGCTCAAGTCAAAGTCAAATTTTGTAACCCTGTATTATGTGCCACCCAAAACTTCTGTTCCCTGCAGCGCTCTGTTCACAAAGCTGACATTTGCCTGCTAATTTTCAAATTCAGGGTGCTTGGCATGGAGTATTGGCCTTCAGCATTCCTGAATAAAACACTGCCTCTCTCACACATCATTTGCTGAAGAACCCATGGTCCTCTCTGGAGTAGTGCTAAGCTATACTGCCTTGTATCACTGCTTGCATCACAGTTCTCTCTTAATGTAGGTTATCATAGACCACAGAATTACAGCTACTATTAAATGTGGTTTTCTTTTTTTGCATAATCACTGGTTTCCACTTGTTACTAATAATTTGCACTATTATGAGAACTTACGTAGCCTCAAGCAAGGACATTTCCAAAAGGTTACATTCATTGCAAAATGTTTTGAAAGACTCTTAAAAAGTGCTTGGACTTAACACAGCACTATGCTTATCTCATAGATATAATCAAATTAAAACATCTGTTGTGTGTAATCATCTGTCAGGAGGAGACAATCAGCTTGTTATCAACTCCTGCATACATCAGAGGCAACAGGAGTAATGTTATCTTCAAGATTTATCTTAGTAATGCTTTCTGTACAAATCTCCTGAATGACACTTAGCAAAATAAAGGTTTGAAATATTATTCAAATTAGCACTAGACTCGCAGGGCACTGCTGCTCACTTTTAGCTCTAATGCAAATCAACCATTTTTAAGCTTCACTGAGTTGGCTTGTTCTCAGTTTACTGTGTATGTATAAATACCCCCAACAGTGAAAGCAGAAGTGCGTTAGAGTCAGAAGAGAGATCGTTCCTGCAGGAAGCACCGTTCATCTCGCCACGCAACATGTTACATGAAGAACTTTGTCCTGTTTTTCTGAAAGCAGAAGACATTTGCAGAATTTTACACTGTTCACTTAGAGAACTTTACACTGTTTTCTTAATTTTCTTGCGCTTCTCACAATAGGTATCTGAGTTGAGGAAAAAAACCCTCACATGTTTCCACATTAATTTTCTGCCTTTTGTCTTAACTCTTGTATGTGTACAAAGAGCTAGTCAAACTAAGGCTAGATGAAGTGGCATTTTTAAAAGGCACAGAGCCAAGGTATTACAGATATACTTGGGAGATAATTTAAATTGCTCAAAAACATGGTTACCTGTGCAGCCTATCTCTGTTACCACATAATTTGTAGCATTTGTTGTCATGAAAGCTTTTTATTTTAAAGCTCTTCATTAGAAAGAATTTGAACATTGGGTGCCAAGCTTCAGGAAATATCTGAAGCTATCAAAGAACTTATGTAGCATAATACAGAGGCCCTTCTGTTTCATTCCTTCCACTGGAACAGAAGGGAGTTGTGAATCTATGGTAGCGTGTATCCCTAAATGTAATCCAAAGGAATCCCAGTGCTTTAACCACAAAACCCCAGAACTGAGGAAAATATCCTCCCACCCCACCAAACAGAAGATCATGTCTGTTATTCAGGAATGCAGTACACTGATGATGTTAAACTGACTCACTTGACCGAGATCTTTAGACAAATTTATTTGTGATCGCACAGCTGTTCCTCTCAGAAAGGAAATGCATGGTTCCATAATTTTTATCTGCAAGGCAACTTTATGGTCTGTGGTCACAGGAGGCAGCTACTGTGCTTCAGAGGTCACAAGCAAGCAGTACAGGAGGATTCAGAGTGCCTCAGGAGTTGGATATTGTTCCAACAGAGCTGAGCCTGGAACAAACGGGCTAACCATGGCTTACAAATAACCCAGCTAATATAACCCACTTCTGCTACTTTCCCTTTCTGTGACTGAGACCATCACCAAACCGTGAGCCTCATTTTCAGGCTGTGCACACGCAGTATCCTACCTCTTCCAGCTGGTATGACTTCTCCCAGTTGGAACACATTCTCCATGCAATCGTACCAGCCCTGAATGCTGGGCAGGCATTTCCCTTCAAAACTCAGGCAAGACTAGCTGGCCTACTCTCAATAGTTTCAATTCTTGCCTGGAGCCATCGAATATAGGACAGTGAAAATTACATAGTACTCACCATAGGTCTGAAGGATACCAATCTGGTCTGGTAGATGGTGACTAGCCTTGAAGACCTTAAGGACTTCTGGAAGGAAAAAGGACAGGTTGTTAGTCTACAACCTCAGTCAATGTTCAAGGCTCTCTACATTACTATAACAATACAGGAGCTATTACAGAGAGCTTTAGTGCAATTTGCACCTGTTTTATGACCTTTTTACAATATTCAAGTGTTATAAATAGTCCTTAATATAACTGAGAATTAGATGCTTTGCAGTTAATAAAAGATGTATGATTGACTCCACTGTCTCTGAAGAAATAACACCATGTTTTCTGTCAATCCGGCGTTTCTGGACCTGAGATTCTATGTCCAGATGCTGACTGTGGTGAGGGAACAAATGAGCATTGCTGGTTTAAAGTCACTCTTTCTTCTGTGCAAAGGTGCATAACAGTTCTTTGACTTTTTCCTGTCTGTAAGAACATTTTAGTGTCTCTGATGATCTATGGCTGGAGAAAGTGATTTGACAATTCTCCGCCCTACTACAAATTGAGGTGCAACCTGGAATGATGAGGGATGAGTGTATCTGTTGCACCTTCACATGCTTTGAACCATAGATAAGGACACATCTTCTCCAGTGCTGCCACAGTTTGATGGGTGAATCATGCAGCAGTTGGAGTCCTCCTGTCCTGAGGGACTGCTGCCCATCTAATACAAAAACACAGCCAGGCAACTGAGTGGGGTTTTGTACAGGAAAATGTAGTGATGCTTATTAGTGAGGAGGTCCTGTTGAAGTCAAGATGATTTCTGTTATTTGATGCATGTATTTGCTTGCCATAAATACTAGACTGATTTTGATCTCTACCTTTCTTTCTTGCTGTAATTCAAAAATAAGACAAGAGATAAATCAACTTCAGTAATCTCTGTCACAAATGAAAAGTAATTTACAGCTGTCTGCATGACATTATTTTTCTACAATTTCAATGTTTTTCCTTTAAAGGACATGCTGCTTCGAATTGGCACATCTGTCTTTTCTTCATTTTGTTGCCTTTTTTGTCTCCTTTCCTTGGGTTCCTTTTTCTTATTTCTCTAATTCTCTGATACATCTTTCCTTCTTTTCTTCCAGATTATGTGTTCTATGTGTTCTAAACTGTTGCCATTAACTTTTCCTCTGGGTGACAGTTACAGGCTGCTACTTAAAACTAAATCCTTTTTTACCATCTTTGCAATTACTGCTGTTTCAAACTATGGTACTGTTAGACTTCTGTTGCTTGTTCAAACGTGTTTCTGCCATGTGTTTGTGTGTGCATTCTAACATTTCATTCCAATGAAATTCCTGACTGCCAGTTTCACAAACAGCAACAATCACTCTTGGTTAATTTATCAGTGTTAAAACTTCTGGGTCTAATATAGTGTCTTTTAGTGAAAGCCCAGATTAAAGAGCATTGTGAAATGGGAGTGGCATAATATACTTCACAGCTCTTTTATTTGCCCTCTTAACCACAATGGAGAATATCATCCCAGGTTGGTTTCCATTCCATTACTGCCCTATATTTCTTCTGTTTCTTCTGGCTATTCTCAGATGTGCTGATAAGCCATGCAGTGAGGTCTACGCTTTTACCAGTGCAATCCTATACATGTGTGGGGTGGTGGCAGAGTGCAGCTGAAGAGGGGGTGGCATTGCAGAATGAGCTTGGCCTCCAGCACAGTACCTATTTCCACTCCTCTCAGATCTGCTCATGAAACTCAGTGACATATCAGGGACTATAGTTCCTATTTTCAGTTCAAAAAAAATGCTTAATTTGCAGCCAGGACACAAATTGACTTGTGAGCGCTGTACATCTGGTACTGCCCCACAGTTTGGCGTAGCTGTGAACTCTTCTACCTTCCCAGGGACTGAATCTTTAGCTCAGATGAATGCTGCACTGAGGCACACTCCCAGACTTGCTTGACACACTCTCCCTGGGACACCAAGAGGAGACAAAGGTAGGTTAGGCTAATTTCCACATTCAGATCCAGGTCACTAGAGCCTGAGGTGACTGCACTGAAGACTTTTCTTCTGTGTAACAAAATGGAAAGCTAAAGCACAGCAGACCTTTACCATAACTCAGATGTAGCAGGATGTTTTGGTCTCAGAGCACCATCTCTTTTCTGTCTTGCCTTCCCCCCATCGCTCGTGCATTCTCTCACCTGCTCTTTCCAGTATCCGAGTCCTCTCTTCCAGCCTCCCTGCTGCTATTTCTAGCCTTTCTGAGGTTCTGCTAACTGCCACTGCCTGCTCATTCCCCTCAGCCCATTACCTGGCTAGCTGGGCAGCGGCCCCAGCTGGCAGGGTTTGACATACCTACTTTGGGTTGCCTTGCCCCTCAAAGAAGTGCTTGGGGTACATGTCCCTACACATCCTCTATGGATTATCCCATGTGGCTCTCGTGCAAGCTTTTACACAGTATTTCATGCAAAGTTTCATAAACTCATTAAAAGTTTGAGGAAAAAAAGCAATCTAAAATACCTACTAAGTTATTATTTAATTTATTTCCTTACTCACCTGCAGTGGGCAAAATAATTTAAAAGGTAAACATGTTTTTTTAGCACTGAATTTCCTTTAATATCCTGATTAAAGTTTGCTGGTGCCAAAGTCATATAATCATTGAGAAGAGGAATTTCATCACTGCTGCTCTACACAGAAAAACATGGTGTAAGTGCTGTCTTGGACTCATTTAGAACTTGGATATCTAGCTGCTGCTTATTGATTTGCTGATTGCTTTGATGTTGTTCATCCTCTTGGGTGTCGGTGAGAATAATAAGAATCTGGCAAAGTACGAATTTACATAGGCAGCTCAGGTATTGTTCCTTCCCTTGCCCATACCAAGCCAGACATGGCTGTCAGCCCAATCATTTAGTACACAGCCTTCAGAAGTCATCAGTCACACAGAACATCCCCTGAAAGTCACAATTCCTTCCAAATGGTGCCAGCTGTGGTTATATTGCATGATACAGCTGGTGCATGGAGCCAAGCTCTGTTGTCATCCTGTTTGGCAAAGGAACCCTTTGAAGGGGATTCACTGGCAACCAGAGGGCAGGCAACTTATGGGCGTGATGAAAGGAGAAAGGTACCATTTTGCCTGTTCTACATAGACATGTAGAACTTCACCTCACTGAACTGCAGTCAAGTAGCTGTAAGTGTAAAACTTCCACCAGAGATTTCAGACTTCCCTGCTACTTTTTGCACAAAACCTGGGTTTTTTTGGATTGTTTTGGGTATTTTTTGTGGTTGCTGGTTTGTTTTTTTTTCGGGGGGGGGGGGGGGGGGGGCAGTGGTGGTGGTGGTTATTTTTGATTTTTTGCATTGTAATAAACCATTCAAGCTCCAGTTTATCACAGTTGCACCATGTATGCCATCAGTCTATACCTCTCTCCAGGTAGCAAGAATGAGCACGAATTAGAGGGAACCCAATGATTTTCATAGACTAAGAGACACATTACTCCCTGTGAAGTGCTTGCAGATCCTCATCTGGAATGTGTGCTGGAGAAAGAGACCCCTGGAAAGCATGGGTAAGTTTCTTTCCCCACGAGAGACCATTGTGACCTTTAAAAAGTAGTCCATTTTCTTACAGCACTGAGCAGATCTTTAGACAAGGAGGTATATCTATTCTTATCTGGGGGATAACGCAGATAAGTCTGTGGACATTTTTTCTCATGTGTGATCTGGAAATAATAGTTACTACCCCACAGTGTGGATGAGACTGAACGTATTAGGGTATATAAGGCAAACTTTACTTCCCAGGTGGAAAGCACCATAAATTATATATGTACTTCATAAATCTACTGTGTTTTCTTCTACGTGGCCTTTCAGGTGCAAACACCATTCTATGTGCAGTGTTCATGTGGATGGCCCTTAGGAAGACATCTGCAGCATCAAATGCGATTCATCTGGGGCATGCTAACACCACGACTTACCCCTTGTAACTCGGTGTCAGTCATAGACCGGCTTCCAGGTGTGAAAGAAGTGGTGACAACTGAGAACTGTCAGGTGCTGATAGAGTGTCTAAGTCAATATATGATAAGCAGGAACCAGTGTGAATTTTGGTTTCAAAGCCTAACGCCTACTTTGCAAAGGCTGCGTTTGCAGCCCTAGAGAGGAATTAGAGGTTGTTTTGCAGCAGCCACAGAATAACCTTCTGCTATTGTGCTGCAAAGGATGAACACCACTCTCAGGTTTTGCAAACCAGTTTACCGCAGAGACTTCCTTGTGGGCTTACCCCTGCACTGTTGATACCATCGTGCACATGCAGCTAGGCTGCTCTAAGTATGCAGCTGGCAGGGGGCTTTCTGCCTCCTTTTTCATCAGGCAGCCATTTCTGGCCTTCATCTACACCATTTTAGGAGATGGCCCTCAAGTTGTAAAGTCTGAACCTGTAACCAAACACAGTTTTCTTCAGCTTTCACAGGAGAAGTCATCCTAGGTTTGGACTTGCTCCATTCAGATCAAAGCTCAGCTGCAAAGCTTATCTCTCAACCAAAACTTCCTCAAAGCTTTGGGGTCTGGGGTTGTAGTTCTGGTTTATCTCCATTTCTAGATACTTAAAAAACTCTACATTTAGAAAATTTAAAGCCAGCCCTTTGTCTCATTAAAGTCAGTCTCGATTTGTTTTTTTAAACATGGATTTAAAAAAGGGATCTAGGCCATATAGGCAAGATCAATGCCAACTGGGATTTTCAGGAGTTTTCCTACATGCCAGAGATGTGAGAGGTGGTAGATGCCCTCATCTCTGGAGGTGTTCAAGGCCAGGTTGTATGGGGCCCTGGGCAACCTTGTCTATATCATGCCTGGAGGTTAGTGGCTCTGCCTGTGGCAGGGGCTTGGAACTCTATGATCCTTGGGGTCCCTTCCAACCCAGACCATTCTATGATTCTATGCCTAACATTTTGTTGCAAATCAGACATCTTGGGTCTGTAGAAATCCCCATTTCATGGTCATATTTTATTTCATTAGACACATGGCCTGCTCTATTTAATGTGAACAAACATCTAAAAAAATGCCCCTGGCTGGTTTAACTCACACATTCTAATAACTGTTCCTGGCATGGTGGGTTGTTTCCTCTAACAGATTTTAGCACAGAGATAGGATAATGGATGAGAATGGACTGCCAAGCCATTCCAAGGCAACAATTTTTATGTTTCTGCCACTGAGCAAAGCCAAGGTCTGATACAACAGGCAAGAGCTGATGGTGCGCTGAACAGCTCGGGGTACACTGGCAGTCCCAAGGAGAAGACAGCAATGCACACAGGGCACAGCACTCCCTGAGCTCTCACAGGAGTTTATTGAACAGTGTTTGCTCTTAGCTCTGTGTTGGAAAGGGTTTTGGAAAACATCTTGCTCTAGTAGAAACTTCTTTTTAATGTATATGTTGTTAGTTATCTATATTTGTTTGTAACAAAATTAAAATTGGATGGGCTGTGCTCGCTGAGCAGCACAGAAACAGCAGTTGGCTTGAAATGAAATGAGCTCAACTTGAACACAGTCAGCTTCAGAGACATGTTAAGCAATTTCCTGGTAAAAGTGTGATAAAGATTATTTGTATAAACAGTTGCTTTTCCAGCCATGTAGAAAGAAACACTATCAGTAGCAGGGGGTGGCTGTGGTCACTGTTAAGCAGCCTCAGTGACCTCTGGTTAACTAACCTAGCACTCCTCCACAATGCTGCTTGGTACTCCTGGGCTGCTGTCAGCCTCTGAAACACCCCAGGAGTTTCTCAACAGAGTCTGTCTGAAACTTCATTGTGCTGGATGAAGGACATCTCCTTATATCTGAGCTTCTTTTCATAGGCCCGATAATGACAGCTGGTTTTTAAGTGCTTAGGAAAGCAGCAAGAGCAAAAAGACTCTGTCAGACTTTAGAGATCATAACACAGCCCTGGGAAAAATCTCAGTTGCAGCAACACCTGTCAGTCAAGCTACGGCGCATGTAGGTTGGGCTGCGTAAGGAAGGGAAGACGAAGATAACTTGTGCAGTCACTGCTCAGCTCTGTTACTTCTCTTACGTGTGTGTGTATATATATATATATAGAGAGAGAGAGAGGCAGGACATTTCATTTAAACATGTAAAATAAAGGTCTGCAATAAAATAAGACACTTGGAATATTTTCATGTATATGAAAGTGACAGGGAACGTTTTTGAAGGGTTCAGCTTCACAGTGCAACAGCACTGTGAGACTCACACAACTATCTGGGATGCTTTTCAGCAATTGGGAGTAGGCTGAGAAGTACCTGGATAAAGTGCAGTCTGCTGTTATCAGGGTCATGTTTTTAACTCTTTCCACATATGGGCTTTTCTGTAAGCAGAAGTTCCCTAGCAATATGAATTGCTTCAGGTTTTTATCCAGAAAACAGCTTCATTATGGTATGTGAACAAGTGCTTAAATAAGGGAAGATTTGGATTCACTACAAAACCATGGTGGGAACTGTTCCCTCAAGAGAAACAGCAGCTCTCCCCTGTGCACCCCCTCCAGAGCCATTAGGACAGTGGGCAACTGCTTCAGAACCACCCCCAGCACCACCAGGTGAAGGAAGAAGTAAGCCCCTTCCAGTCAGTGGAGTTTGTCTTTCAGTTGTACATAGCTTTTTCTAGGATGGCCAGTCTCTCTCCATCTTCTGCCAGAGAAAGGCTGCTCAAGCTGATGGCAATACTTCAGTATGGGTATGCATACGATTAATGGAAAAATCTTTCCCTACCTTAAAGTTGAAAGAAATTAAAAACCAGATTGTAAAGTTCTGTGGGCTGCTGGCTATTTAGGGACAAGCTGATGTTTAGCTCATTTTCTCTTTCACAAACCACACCTTGTCCTGCCTTTTACATCATACATCTTTTCTTTCCTGTACCATACCCTCCAAATGTGCTTTAAAACTCTTAGTATGCATCATTTCTTTTAGAAAAATAAGTTTTGGGCAAAATGATCTGCAATAGAATTGCTTTAATTAGGTAGAGAATTGTTGGACAGACTGCCAAGGGAAATCAGAGAAAAAGTTCCACCACTTTTTAACTGGGTGGAAAGATGTTCTTGGAGAGCTATGGGCTGACAATTCATTTGTAGCATAATGTCTTGGCACTGTACAATATTTTGTTTGATTGCTGTGGCAGCAGACTTACCTACAATGGTTTCACAGAGAGCCAGGAAAGCGATTTTTACTGGTGAGAACTAGAAAGAAATGGCTCACCAGTGACAATAAGCAGTTCTTCAAGGACTACGAGTTTACACACACAGATTAGCAGAATTAGCAAGAGTTTTTGCAACAGTGCCATCTGGCCTTCCTTTGGAGGAGAAGAGTGCTGTACACATATGACTTGCTCAGCTGGAGCACTGCACAAATGCATTGTTTAAAACTGACTGATATTTATAATGAGGTTAGTGTTCAAGCTGAAGCATTTCTGCATCTTGGTTAGCAGAGTTAATTCCACAGGTGATGGGGTTTCCCCTCTGAGCCATGGCAAAGAATAAAATACGCGCACGTCAAAGGTGTCCAACCTGCCTCCTTGAACAAACCATGCCTTTCTCAGAGGTTTCTGAATTGTAATCAGAACCAATCTGAGTCTTAAGAGAGAGATCTGTGGATTTGTTTATCTTTGCTAACATCAACATCTATTGGACAATCAGGCTTCAGTGTGAATCTATCTGGAAAGAATGAAGACAGTGCTTGTTTAGCTCAACTAGCAAGGTCCTGCTTTTAATACTAAAGCAAAATACTAACCCTTTTTCTCAGGGACTGTAACTGTTTTATTGATTTTTAGTCTGGATGATTTTATAATGTCCAATGTCAGTGATCCTAAACTACTGAAGTCTTAGCAAGAACTGTCACACTGTCACACTGGGAGCGTAAGCAATTCATATTGCTCAGCTGATAAGGGATGTTGTTTTCCTTCACTGCAAACTGCAGCCACTGGGTCCATGCACTCATTTGTTGTGGCACCCCTGAGAAATGACTCCTCTGTGTTTCTGTTCCACAAAGAAAGGAAAACGGGGAAGCAGCAAAGTAGCAGGTTTTCCTTATCTGAGAAAGTTGCAGATGAAACATTCTTTATGGTTTCCCTAAGAGGATCTATTGGATCAATGAGCTTAGTCCCATATTCCCCCAGAGTTCCCCTTATTTGGGGAGAAAGGACTGAGATTTGGTGAAGACTTCTTAGGAAATTCCAAGAAATACAAATTTTGCATGCTTTGAAAGGGAACAGCATTTCATTACCTATGCATCTTCCACTAAAATATGCAAAGAATATTCAGAATTTACTCAAGCTTTTATTGTTCTGTTTTTACTGCCACTCCTCTTTTCCCTGCACAACGCATGTTGCCCCTAAAACAATGGAATGGAGGAATACTCAGAACACCACTAAAGTTTAGTTTCAGGCTGCCCTGAAGAATCTTCTCTGGATATGAATAAAAAAAGAATGTAATTTTCAAAATAATAGGACTTTCTCATTAAAGAAAAGACGCAATTTATTTTTTCATTAACTTCTTAGGTTTTAGAGGCACTGGCAATAACTATGGTGACTGTTATTACTAATCTCCTATAAAGAACACAGCAGCTTTTGTGGCAAGGTTCAAAAGATTAATCAGAACAGCTGGAGATGGAAAGAATGACATAGGTAACTGTAAACAACTTGCCACATTAGCTTGTTTTCCTAAGTTATTTTTCTTGTTGATGTTTTCCACATCCAGGAAAAGTGATTGCTTGTAAATGAAAAAGTACAGCCAGGGGTTGGATTTGAAGAGCTTACAAAGCACTGGAACTGCTGTGAATTCCCACCTACAGAGACTGTAGACCAGTGGCATTTCTTTGTTCTTGTCAGAGCTTTCTCATCGATGATTAGTGTTCACTGGTACAAAGACATACAAATGAGATCAGGACATCAATATATTGATCCTAGATATTGTACAAAAATAAGTGTAAGTACAATGAAAGTACAGCTGTCATCCCAAGGGGTGATAGTCTTACAAGGCTGGATGAATGGTGAGGGTCAGAATGATAAGCCCACGATCATACATGAGCTATATTATAATAATGTCCAAGGTCTCCACAAGGATGGTGATGGGGGAGCATCTATGCTAAGGAAAATACAAACCTAAGTAATTATTTGAGTTAAATCAATGCTATGTCTCTGTGGACACCATTACACAGCTTTATTCCTAGTTTATGTTGTTTTAAATTAATTCAGAGTGGAAAGTCACCTTCACAAGTAGGAGAGGGACACGTAGAGTAAGTCTGAGAGTTTTTCATTAATTATCTGCATCTAAGAAAATACCAGGAAAGAATCATACATGACCAATAACCAGAAGCTTAAAAGAGATATTTGCGTCTGAAATTAGAAGTTTTCAAATAGCAGGGAGTGAAAACGAAAATTTAAATTGCAATGGCAGGTTTCAACTGTGGCAACATAGAAATGCAGTGGGCAATTGTCACATGATTGTATACATCACTGGCTGCACAGCACCAAAAGCCAGGCCCTACTTTTAAAACACTGATTGTCACATATAAAAATATATTTTCTACAAGTCTTGACTTGGTCTGCTTTGTGAGCTAATTGCATGCACCAGATGTTCAGTCCAGGCTTTAGGCTGTACCAAAGCACAGCAAGGCTTTGCTTCACCAGTGTATGCCCTTTAGGCAGAAATCAGTGCAGCCAGAATGGTGCTAGAAAGGGAAACTCTGCGAGAGCTTTACAGACACACAACGGCTATATGAACAACCAAGGCAACAACCCCTGACCAGAGCTTTTAATCCCCCTCTCCATAGAAATCTGTGTTAGCCACAAATTTAGAGCTGCCTTCCTGTTGTATGCATTCCACTCAGGCTTATTGCTCAGTTTAATTCAAAGCAGATCTGTTTCCCAATCGGTGCTTCACAAGTTAGGCTCAAGCACATCTTCAAAATCAGAACCTGCTCTATACAGACAGGTAAAACTTTTGGCCACGGGTCTTATAGGTCTACAAGTTATTCCACAAAGAAAAAGGATGGAGGCAAGCCAATTTGCTCATTAATTTTCCTTGTGATGGCAATATTGACTCAGGAGTGATTTATACTTTGAAGACCAAAACCACTTTTGCTATGCAATTTACATACTCTTGCACTCGTTTTGGCCTCAGAGCAGTAATATCCCACATATGCTCATTTCCATCTAAGCCTTCTGCGTCAATGTAGAACATTCCTGTTCTTCCAAAGCAGCATGTACATTTTGGATGGAGCATTCCCTTCCGTTTATTTACTTTTATGCACATTCTTTACTATCAAATGAAAACCATCCTCTCTACAGTGGTTTGACCTGTACTCCCTTGGATTTAGTCGCTTGTCAAAATAACCCTAAATATTAAACTGTTTCACTGTTTCAGAAGCACACTTCAAATACAGCCTCCTTCCACCCTCCTGTGTTTTCATTCTAAATGAAACAGTTGCCTTTACTTGACTAATTCAAACATTTTTGTTATCACATCTGATACACAGTATCTTAACTACCTCAAATTGAGTTTGAAGCAGCAGAGAACTTCTCAGTATTTAAACATTTTGAAACAAATGGTATTCCACAGATAGCCAAGTGAATAAACTGCATAAACTGACTTTTGGGCTCAGGATGTCTCACAGAACTTCTGAATTCACAGTTTTAAAACTCAGAGTACTTTAGAAACTTTTTCTCCCCCCCGAAACTAAAGAAATGGAAGCTGGAAAGAGACTGAAGATGAAAAAATGAGCTACCGAGACTTTAAACCTAAACAGAATGAGGTACTATCTGACTATCTTCCACAGGACATCAAAAGCAATAGCAAAATCCTTGGATGCCTGGATGGGATTCTTTGCAAATGCTTGATATGTATGCATGAATGAAGTGCTTTTTGGTAGGAGAAAGTTGGGAGAAAGGAGAAAGGGTTTATTGACTAAAACCAGTTGTTGGACTGTGTCATCTATGGTAATAAGCTCCACCCAATCATGCAGGAAAAATATTTAATGATGATAAGAATCCAGCAGAGCGTTCCACTGCAGAATTACCTTGGCAAGAGGTAGAGACATAGCAAAGCAAAACCAGATTCATGTTGTGAGTAGTTCTCACACATTTCCCCCCAAACCTTCTGGCCACATCAGAGTTGTGCAGCTGACCCTGATAGTTCCACAGTTGCTCTGAAAATGATGGTCAAGGCTGTAAACAGGTACTGAAAGAAGGTGGAAGCCTGCTGAGGGACTTGAGTTCAGACATACTGTGCTAAAAGCACCTTACACCATGGAAAATGTCAGCAGTCACCTTCTGGACCCATTTGCAGGTTTTGGATTCCACTCCTGTTACAGGAGTTCAGGATGGAGGTGACAAGTGCATGAATCACTGGGGCGAGATGCCCATCTACAAGGAAATGACAGAGTTTCCTAGTGAGCTGAAGGTGAGAGAAAGCATTTCTGGAAATTGCTGCAGATTTGATCATCCAAGCCTAGCAAGGACTCAGCCATAACTTTGATGAATAAGGGATGTATATCTTTGAGGAGGGGTGGTGACAGTGTTTTGGCGAGCACTTCAAAGTGTTCCCCCTTTCAGCCAGACACACTCCTGTCTTGCCTGGATTCAGCCTGAACGGACTGTTCTTCATCTAGATAGTTACTGGTAGGCATTTTGGCATGGTAGAAGTGGTAGCAGTTGCCTTTGCTCAACAGTGTGTGTACAGGAAGACAAACAAGACAACATACACATGGGTATACACACTCTGCAGTAACTGTGAGGTAACTTACATTAAGGCAGAATTCCTTTCTAGGTATTTCATTAGCATCTCAGCAAAATCTGTAGCCATGCCAAGTACTCTGAAGACTTACCAGAAGGTGCCAACCCTCCTAGTAGGAGCTCACCTGTAAGACAGAACTGAGCCAGAGGAGTTGGGCTAATTTGGATTAATTGGCAGAGCCTCCTAGTGGAGACCTTCTGCATAACTCCTTGTGACAAAATACATCAGAAGATAGCCTATACCCATGTTGTGTTACCAGTAAGTTTTTAACAGGCTATGTTGGCTAAGAGAGATTTCTTCCCATGCCTGTGTCTTGTATGACTGTACATGCAAAACACTGCAGTACAAGCTTGCTTTTCAGAAGGGCCAAACATCTCAAATAAAACTATTTTCAAAAACTTCAGCACCCATGCAGGAGCCAGAAGGAAGCTTTCCAAATTCAATAATACGAAACTCACTTCGGCTCCCATGAGGCCAGCAGGAACCTTGGGCACTCTGTGACTGAAATGGCTGAAAGGAACTGCACTCCAAGAATCCGTTCCTGCATGGGACTGCTAAGTCCTTCCAGAACACATCCTTGATTGCTGCTGCCCTGCATTCAGGTATGACAAATTCACCACTAGATGCATTTAGCTGTTTGTATGGTATTGAGGATACTGGTGAATTCTCAGATTGTAAATCTGAGACTGCCATCTGCTCAGTGTTCCTGTTGAGTGCTCACCCCCTGTTTGATTCTGCCTAACCCACGTTCTTGTTGCCATTGAGGTCAAGAGGAGTTTACTGTTACAGGTGACCACAGAGGTTGTACTTGCAGAAGATAGTAGATTGAGCACCCATAGTGCAAAGCTGTTCATTAATGAATCATCAAAGTAAAAGGAAGATTTAAGAACAACAAAATATATGCTGATCAGGATTTCTCTGCATTTCTATTAATGAGAGGATGCATGTGAAATAGAGCAGCATTTGAGAGTGCTAAATAAACTCTTCTTTTGCCTCATCTGAAGATTTGCAAACTGAAAATAGTGTCCCTTTTGCTGAGGATAAATGTTATAGATTGAAATCATTCAAGAAAATCTGGACAAACTCAAACTAGTCTCAAAACCAGAGAGCAAGTCCCTGAAAAATTGTCCCTAAGATCACTATGTTGATTACACTTGCCTGATATTTCATTTTCTCTTCCTTCATCCATATTATTTAAACTTGAAGACCCAGATAATCAGGTTTTTCTCCTCAAGAAAGTTCTCATTCCACAGTGCCCATAAGCAGTTTTTCTGGGAGAGTCAGGAGTACGCCAAAGAAAGCAAGTTCTACGTTCAGTTCTTTGGTGTGTTGGAAGCCAGTTAATGGCTTCTGTGGGCTCACAGTTTTGGAGCTTTCCTTTTTATCTTTGTTTCACAACACAGCCTGGGATTACTGGATTCAAATGGGCATCTATACTTTATGGGTTCTTAAAGAACAATTTAATAGTTAAAGCTGAAACATCCAACCCCTAAGGCAAAGAGCTCTACTTTCATTTATGGATAGATTTTTTTTTTTTCAAGAAATATGTCTCTTATTAGATATTGGAAACCAGAACTAGACCCTATCAGTATTTTTTTTTTTTAAAGTTGATGTTTAAGACATTTGTAGGCAAGAAAGGAAGAGAGATGGTGGGTTGGACAGATGATGGGGACTTTAAAATGTCTGTTACATTTCCAGAATTCCTTTCCTGGTAATACTTTGTAATCTCACAGCTGCTGCCCTTTTGCTTGCATGAGTATTTCTCCAGCTGTGTGGAAATGCTGCAAAAGCCTTTTGTGACCTGTCATAGAAAATATTTTGACTCAACAATCAATGACATAAAAGTTCCTGCTGAATGGTATTGCTTAACACTGGTGTTGGAGTGGATTAGAAATACTGTTGATTTTTAATAATTTTTCAAATGGGTTTTTTCCCCAGAAAAGTTATGTTCTTTGCCCTTGGAAAAGTTTTGATCCTGGTTCCTCAGCTTTAAAACTCTGATTAAGCGAAGGGTTAAAAGACCATTAAGGGACAGTCTTTCTCCTTCACTGGAGACTGATTTTTGTGTCTGTACCATGTGCAAGAATAAGAACCCTGCAAATATGAAAGAACTATTTTTTTTTGAACTATAGACTCTGGGGTGGCTACCCTGGTACCCAAGAAAATTAAAATAGAGGAGAGGGAAAAGTGATCAAGGAGAGCTGTGAGGAAGGAAAAGTCTGGGAAAGTACTACAGAGAAGTGATTCCAGTTGCTTTATAAATGCTTCCCCGATGGTTCTGGATTTTTTTGTGAAATCTCTCAGTTATCTGCAAAGAGTTGCAATTCAGCCATTCCTCAAACAGGGCTGAGTGACTGCTGACACCTGGCAAGGCAGGGGGATGCTCAGGGATGTCAAGTGGCTACTGAACTTCCAAGTAATCTGGTGGTCCGCAGCATGGCTGGAGGCAGGCTCACTTCAGCTCACCATGTCATGTGAGAGGACACCAGAGATCTTGCCTACTGTTTTAATTTAAATTATTGTTTTTCTTTTTTTTTTTTTTATTTAAACACTTCTTGCTTCATAACCTGTAGGCTGTTGCAAAAAAAAAAAAAAAAAAAAAATTCTACTTTCTCATGCTTGCGTGCTAGCATAAGTAAAAAGGGCCAAGCTCCCAGACTCTGCACCACAAATACGTATCATGGGACTAGACAATACTTGACAAAACAGTGATTAATCCTTCACAATTACACAAAAAAAGAAAAAAGACACCCCTGGACCTATAAGGAAGCCCGACTACTTGTCTCCACAGCCAAGTGTTTGTTTTCTACTGTCTTGTGATACTGCCCCACAGGATCAGGCTATGACCTAAAATGTTGCTTCTCTTCATATTCAGTCTTCAGGGAATAAGCTCTCCAATGTGAGATCAAGAGGGAATCCTGTCACATGCACAAGTGTATTATATACCTGGAAAAATGCACAGCAACATTCATTATCTTGTACATCAAAATGTTGGCTGTGTCCAAAGGCAGGAAACGAGGCAAAAAAATATGAAATTTTTTTTTCTGGACAGGAAATTAGGCAAAACTACTGCTGGTAACAACTGCCCACAGATTTCCCAGCCTGCCCTTACAAAGGTATTGAAGAAGAGATGCAAAATTTGGCAAAGGAAGTGGTTTCCAGACAGATGCTTTCCTACCTCACTTAAGGCTGTGAGGAAAGAAACCTCATTCAAGTCTCTCCCAAAAATGGTGTTGCCTTGATTTTGCTTCCCATAAGAAAGGGCTCCCAAGGGTCACTTCTTTTGACTCCTTCCAGTACTACTTGTACTTAGACTACTTGTCTAAGAAAATCCCAGGGTGACGGAGTCTAGGCTGACAAGTCCCATTCTATGGTTACACTGGATTCATTTCTTTGAAAATAAATCACATTTTCTGTAATTTGTTTCATAATCTGGCATTTAAGGTCAACTATTTACCCTGAAAAGCAAAGAAAAAGGGCAGCCACATTCATGGATGAATTACACTGAATTCATTGGGGTTTCTTAAGATCTTAGTGGGTGCGAAATTAGGTTGTTGCCACTGCTTTCAAAGAGCTATTTTTCTGAAGTAGAGCTGTGCTTCACAGTTACTCTAAGGACTCTGTATGGAGTTAGGGACAGGATACTAAAAAAGGTATTAGAATCTGACCCGGTCATGCTCTTGTTTAGTCTTTCAGACTTGCACCCAAAACTCCTGACTGGGCTGCATTTTCACTGGAACTTGTGTGGGAAAAGCAAACCTGCCACAGCTAATATCTTCCCAGAAATTAAATTGAAAAGACATGAACCTGACTGTCTTTAGGATAAAGGAAGAAACCACACAAGAGGGAAATGGACAAACAATTATAGGTTTTCAATTTTTTTTTCCCCTGAACAATCCAGTGGAAAAATTCTCCCAGGAGTTCCCTCTCTGAAGTAAGGACAACTACCATGCTGTAATTAAGACAGAAAGAGTACCTGTTGCCTCTAAGTACATTTTGATTTCTACTATTTTTTATGGTTCATTTTTCTTTGAAAGCTGTTATTGACTGGAATAAGCCTGAACAGCTGTGAGTCTTTGTTGGTGATGTGGGTTAGGAAATACTATCATTTGAACTGATTAAATGCGCACATTCCACGTGTCTTTATCTCATTAATCCACTGTACACACTGGAAAACACAGGGATCACATGCATACTTGTAAGAGACTAGCACTTGATAACTAGAGACACCAGGCTTGCCTAGCAGTCACCTGGGATTAATTCCCACATTGCACAATATGTATCAGTTTCACAGAGCTCATAAAATTGGGATTAAGGTTTCAACCCTATATTAAGGTACACGACATATTTTCAGCTGTCTTAAAAATTAAAGACTGAGCAAAAAAAAAATGCATTAGGAGAAAATATGGGTTGCAATTTATATTACAAAACCCTCCATATCTATGCAATACGGTAGTTTGCCCAGTGCTTTACGTCATAAGGCAGCAACTTATGTGAAGTGATTGTGTCAGGATGTAACTGTCTTCCCCCAAAAAAGAGATTAAAACCTGCATAATAAAACCAAACCAGAATCCAGCACATGATGCACCTCCATGAGAGAAAGTTTGAAACTGATAGCATCTCAGTTCTTTATGAGAATGGTTTCCAGTTCAGTTTAGATGTAAACAGCAGCAAGGAAGTGTTGCCTTTTACAGATCTCTCTTTGATGATGTCGGTCCTAGCTCTAGATCATGTAGGATGAAAAAAATGCCTGTGTGCCATCTTTAGCTTTCCTGCCTTTCTTAGTGATCTCTATTGCAGCTCTTAGATCTATTCTTGCTAAATGCAGTGACTCAAGAATAACGTTTTATTATGCACTGCGTGTTTCCTATGTGAATAACAGAAAAAGGCACACTCCTGATGCACTCTGTATCCCCTATGCTGTTCCTATGCTCTGTTTGCTGAAGCGAAAGGGAGTAGTCAAATATTAAGAGTCTCTTTAGAGCCTTTGCAAATGCAAAGCCTGTTTTGCCAGAAATGATAGAAACAGTTTCTTAATGAAAAAAAAACCCAAACCAAACCCTGAAACTTAAAAAACCTGACTGAGTGTCACATATACGGATGTCAGGTTATTCTCCAGTGAACTGCACTAAAAAGCTCAAAGCCTCAGCTAGTAATGCCTTGCCTCTTTCTCTTAGCTTGGGTCAGTTGCCATGGCATCTGCACAGCTCTGTGAAAAGAACCAAAATCCGGTGTAACCTACATCTGTCACCTAAAAATGGGCCCTCCTGGTTGCTTTTGCATGAAGCATACTTGTTTAAGCCAGATGGTAACACTACCAAGGTAAGATGGTGAATGTGACAGCTATGAGCAACAGAATAATCCATTTAGTTACTGGGCTTATCAAGAATCCAAAGGTGCCTCTGTAACATAACACCAAGTGTCAGAGAAGCTGGCAACTAAAGACAAAATAATATGCCAACACTCAAACAAGCACCTATTACCCACAGTAAAAGGACTGCACAGCTTTTATGTATTGGACAAGGGTTAAAACTTCACCTTTGTCTTCGCTCTGATGTTTCCAGCAATAAACAGATAGGAACCATAGGTTTGCTAGGAAGGAAGGTGACAGACTATGGTCGCATGATTAGTGCTGATGTGGCACATTTACCTCTGGCCAAGTGATGGAGAGATGCCTGCTCAGGAGAGGACCATGTTCACCTCCAAAGGGATGTCTGGGGGTCTCTTTTTGTTTGCTGTTCACTTCTCAGTGTGTGTGTGATCTCATTCAATGTCCAGGCTTATTATAGATTTTGTTAAGGGCAGGAAAAACAGCATGAGAAAGAGAGGCCTACGGTTTTGTTTCTCAAGCCTCTGATCAGTCCCTGTCAAACTCATTTTCCTGCCAATAACAGCAAAAGAGTGTAGTGCTTGCATGTGTAACAGTGGGATCCAGAATTCATAAGCATGTGGAGAAATTTCTCCTAGACTTTTAGGAGCTACTAAAGACTTTGAACACCACTTTCTACTGCCATGCAAAATACTGGATATCAGCTATTTTAGTATAACATACTGCCTCTTCCTAAAGCAGCCACTGTTAAACATTCTTTGTGGCATATGAAAAAGGAGAGTTTTCTCTTTCAGATCAACAAGTCTTTTTAAAGCATCATAGATTTTTTTTTAAATCTACCCAAATTAATGTCCATTTCATCAGTCAGTCATAACTACAACAAAAAAAAAAAAAGTATGTGGTTGTTAAATGGAAGTAATAGGGACTGCCCCTGGTGCATTTGCCCGTGCTCCAGCCACCAGCTTCAAAAAACAGGCACTGGCTGTATCCTGCTGCTAATTCTGTCTTACCATTTGGGTTTAGAGAGCTAGAGGTGAGTGACTACATTTAATAAGGAACTCTCTTTTGCACCCCAAGCCCTCAAAACCACAGAAAATGCTCCTAGCCTTACACCCCGGGATCAGGAAGAAAAAAATATCTCTGATGCAGTGTAAGAGGTTCATAATCTAGGATGAAGATACTCGCAGTGCGTGAACGTACCATTGCCAGTTTGGCCCTGCGTCACCCAAGCCACCTGCACGCCTGCTGATGGAAAGAGCACACAGGCAGGTTCCCTTGGAACATTCTGCCCACTGGAAGAGAAGAAATCTGCCTTTCACATGAAGTCATTTTGCCAGTGTTTTGAATAGTATTTTCCGCATGTTTTTTCTATGAGATCAGCAGTCATGCCCTACTGTTCCACATTATCAGCCCTTTTTTTTCCACCCTGTGTTTTACATTAGCAAATCAGCCAGCTCTGAGATCATATTATGTAAGTTTCTTGTTTTCTTTTTTTCAGTTTCTGTGTTTCTCTAATTAATAGGAAGTGGCTCTCCATTATGGCCTAGAGATGATAAATGGCTTCCTTTCCTCATGTGTGCATGGCTCAGCTACAAGCCCATTGTTCCTTGAACTGCTCTTTCCCAGCGCTGCCAGCCCGAGGGCTGTTATGCTTTGCAGAGCAAGAACCACTCCAGGGATGGGACAACCATGTGACAAAGGCATTTGGCCCTCACAACCTGGAGGCCTTGGCAATGAAGAACTGTTTGCATAATGTAAATGCCTTTACTTTAACCCATAATTTTGGCTCACACCTGGAAGCCAGGTCCTCCTGTAAGTAAGATGCATCTCACCTAACATTAACCTACTGTGCCCATTTTGTCTGGGATAGATTTAATTTTCTTCATAGTAGCTAGAATGAGGCTGTGTTTTGGCTTTGTATTGGAAGCAGCATTGATAACACAGGGATGTTATAGTTGCTGCTGAGCAGTGCTCACACGGAGCCAAGGCCTTTTCTGTTCTTTGCACCGCTCCACCAGTGAGTAGGCTGGGGGAGTACAGGGAGTTAGAAGGGGAAACAGCTAGGACAGCTGACCCCAAGTGACCAAAGGGATATTACATACCTTATGATGCCATGCTTATCACATAAAGCTCGGGAGGCTAGCTGGGAGGTGAGACTGCTGTTTGGAAACAGACTGGGCATCAGGGTTTATTTTTTTTCTCTGTAGGGGGTGAGTGATTGCAATTGAACTTTTTTCTGTTGTTATTATTATTATTATCATCCTTTGTTATCCTGTTAAACTGTCTTTATCTCAACCTGTGAGGGGTTTTTTTTCCATTCTCCTCCCCATCCTACTGGCAGCAAGGGGTGACCAAGTGGCTGCATGGTGCTTCCTTACAGACTGGGGTAAAACCACAACACCTACTGAAAGAGAGCTGTCTGAGCTACTCAGCTGGTTACTGAGGCTTCCTCTGTAACCAGTGTGGAGGAGTATTCAACCCCTCTGAAGTGGATGACTTTTCTCTGGAGGTGCCTACTTGCCACTGGCTATAGAGCAAACCAAGGCTGCTACTAAATTAAGCATCCACTTTCCAGATGACTGAAGTGATAAGATATAAATTCCATCTTATGTGGTTTGCTGCACCAGTTGAAGATCAATCTGTGTGCACAAATCTCTTCCTTACACTGTAGCCTAAGACATTCAACACTACTTCCATTTTCTGTTTTGAAGCTGTTGTATGAAATCTTTCCACTCTCTCAGTAGTGGAACTGGCAAATAATTTGCTGCAAATCACATACTTCAATGAAATAAAAATTTTGGAAAAAATTCTCTGTGAGCACGTTCCAGTTTTTCTCCAATGCACATGCTTTTCAAAGTGCAGTGATGCATCATTTGCACACGGTTGAGTAAGGATATTCAACACTTAAAATTCAAAGACTGTGGGGTAGTCTGGTTTGGATACATTGACCACAGAGTATTTTCCCTTTTTTTTTCTTTTTTTTTTTTTTTTTTTTTTTTGCAAAGTAACAGCTAGTGGTTATTTGTGGAACTCATTTGACTCTGCTCAGCACTGGTTTAGATGCACAGCAATTGTCTGTTGCAGTCACTTGGTTGCATAGCAATAGTTTTGAGCTGAGATGGAGTTATTAAGCTGCTAAAACAAGATTGCTTGTGATTATCTTGTCTAAAAATTAGGTTTCATGAGTCAAAAATTTATTTTCAGCAGATGAACCCTAATATGCACTTAAAATTCATAGTTTCTAAGAATGCTATTAGTGTATTTATTTGCTACAATATTGCTGAAAAAATGTAAAGGAGAAGGATATATTGGAAAAGCATTCACTACTTTCAGCAAGTTAGAATTTGAGAATTAGCACTGAACTAGTAACAAAACAAAAAGAAATGTTGAATTGCTATTGCCTTGTAATAATTAAGTTTCTTCTCAAAGAAAGAGTGGACAATCCTTTAGCTGTCTTTAGTGTTTAAGATATTATGAGGGAGTGGTCATTTCAAACCTAGCAATTCTTGCTTGCATATAGAAGTCTGAAGACCATTTCAGATTTTGGTTTGGGAAATAAATTCTTGGGTCCAGTAGTCATTTTTTTAGAGCAAGACTGGAATAATTACACCTGAACAGTGTCAAAGAACTGAACACAATTGCAGTAACTATTAAAATGAGATGCCTTAGCTCAGGAGACAACAGTCTGTAAGAAAATAACCTACATTACATATACAATCTTTTAGTGTCTTCTCTGAGACTATTTCCCTGAGAGTCGTGGCCAAAGCATCCTTCCAAACAATCTGGAATTTCTTTTGCCCTCTTAGCCATATTGCTAAAATAGGGAGTTGCCTCCAATAAGTGGTTGTAACGCATTACTTCTTTCTTCTCCTCCTATGTTTATAAGTTTTTATTCTTTATTTCTGTCCTGCGTGGGCTGGGATTTCCATGCTGGTGTTCCTTGTAATGGAGCAGACTACTTGGCCAGCTGATGTATCCCAAATACTGGTCACAAAAGATAACTGTTAGTGGTCTGGACGTATTTCCGTTACTGAGATGAGTAAAGGAAATGAGAAGAGTCAGAACTGATACTTGGGTTTCTGTCAGCTGAATGCTGCGGCAGCATATGCTAAGGAGAGATACTAGATAGAGGATCTGTTCCATGGAGTTGTACCCATAAGCTGATTTAGAAGCTGTGCCTAAGCACAGCTTCAAACAAACAAGGATCTGAAACCTGACTCCAACTCAGCCACCTGGTGACCATTCAGCTAGGCTTTGAAAACATTTTGTTCAAAAAATTTTAGTGATTTACATTTCTAAAGGAAAATATCCACTGAATAATTACTATTATGCACCTTGCACTCAACAGAGGAAAAGATGCGGTGATTTCTTTGCAGTCTGAACGGTTGATGTAATACTGAATCCTTGTTGGCAATTTGGCAGCGCTACTGATAAACTCCCACAAATTTCAGAATTGACTGTTCACAAAGGATGACAGGCATTAGCATGCTTGGCAAAATTACCCAAACCCACACCGATTGCTCAGCACATTTCTCCCTGTTTTCCTTGTCAGGTTCTTTGGAGGAAGCATGTTGTAACCACACTCACAGAAATTCCATTTTGGTTGCAAGACCTTTGCCCACTCTAGCGAACACTATGCCATCACTGGAGTAAAGTTACATCCAGAACTATAAGGGAAGTAAAATATAAAGAAACATTCCTTTTTCAAAAAGTATCTATAAGAATGATAATCAGTGTCCCCCTGAAGGTTTGAAAAAACCTCTGAAATGCCTTCTTTCAAAATTTCTGTTGCAGTTTCCAAATGCCCCGTCTGACTGATGCAAACCTGTGAGATCACATATGTTTAAAGATTTTCCTTCAGAAAAACGATATTATTAATGCAGTCTCCCTAACAGGAGCACATACAAGCTTAAAGAAGCTTCTTTAAAAGTAATAGCTTTCAGGAAACCCCAGAAGTGAAAGGCAAGTTGTTTGAAAATATGTCTAGTCCAAATTATTAGGGAGCCAAAAATTCCTTAGTCCCTTGAGCAGGAATCTCCATCTGCTTGACCACTGGTCAGATGCAGCGGGTCCATCTCTAGTTGAGGAATTCAGATCTTTACAGATTAATAAATTAATTCTGATGGCTTAAGTCACTACCCTTTATCTAGCCTACTTTGGTAATCACTGGAAAGCATTATCATTCCTGAAAGTGATTGTGTTCACATTGATGTCCATGTTAGGTTTATGTAACTTGAAAGGAATAATTTATTTTTTAAGGGAAAATGGTGATGGTCTTACTCCATCATCTGGGGAAAGCAGACAGCTCCAACATAAAGAAATCGCGTCAAGCAAGTAACATGATCACAGGTTGGAGTGGAAAAGCCCAATCTTAAGGAGTGTATATGATCACATTGCAAGACAAAAGCGTGTTCTCTAGGCTTGTCAGTCTAGTGTCCTTCAAAAGTGTAGAAAAAGTCAGAACAAGAAGGAAAAGGAGGCTGGGAAAATTTCCATCCTTGTTATTGTAAACCATTCACAACACCTGGAAATGCTTAGGATTCCAGTAACAACTCAGAATATAGCTCTTTTTTACGAGCAGTACTAGTATTTGTTGCTCTATTGTTAATCTGAGCAACATGGACTGGAAAATACAATAAACATTTCTAGAGATAGTAACTCAAATTTTGCTTCACCCAGACTTAAAACATTTCATCTTACTTTCTTGGGTTACTTTCTTCCCTGGGGACAGAGACAGAATTATTTACAACTAGGTTTTATCTAAAAAGCCAGCAAAAATGCTACTTAGCTAATGCAGCTATAACGCCCCAGTAGTACTCAAGTATTTATGTGTACCACTAAGAAGTGGCTTTGCAATTGAAACACCAAACCTGTCAATCGAATATCTGATTCCTGTTGATCCTTTGCACAGTTTCTTTACTTCACCTTTTAAAACAGTTATTAGACAAAGTAATATAAAATGATTTATTTATTTATTACTCTCTTTCATATTAATAGCATTTAAGTATCTTAATAGGGCAGGGCTCTCCTGAAGCAGTGACTCGTGTTTTATTTTGGACAGTTAATTTTTGTTTTAAATTTGCTGAAACTTTTGTTTGCTGCAATGCTCACGATGGCACAGTCCAATAAAGAGCAGGGTTTAGTTGTGTCCTCCTACTCTCCTGGTCGTACATCTGGACAAGGAGGTGCCTGATGCTGGGCTGCCTGTATTTGTGCTGTGTTTGCACAGCACCTAGTCCTGTAGCATCCCTGCCCATATGCTTATGCATACACTCTCTAACCTAGAACACATACCAAAATAAAAACAAGCTCCCCCTTCTACAAAAGGCAAAGAAAAGTAATGGAAACAGTCACCTACAAAACATTCACAACAGGATAGCTTTAAAGATAGTTTTGAAGTCAGGCGGAGTCACAACTCCCTTGAGAAGCCTAGTCCCTAGAGAAGAGTCTGCCTCTAGCTCAGGCCAAGGTGAATTTGGGTGGGAAACAGGAAGGTTGGCAGTTACAAAGGACAAGGGATGGTCCTTCCCAGTGGACACATTTGGTAGCCAGGCCAGCTGGACTTGGTGGCTGCCTACTCCGGCAACCTGAAAATTCCGTGCCAGACAATTTCAATGGAAAATGGATATTTATACAAACTGAAGCAGAAAAAAGTTACTATCCATGTTGATTTTCTTCCTGCAATATTTACTGCATGATACTGTCATTAGCAGCTTAGAGAGTTTCTGCACCGATGCCAACTCATAGAAGTCACAGATGAGAAAGGTAAAGGTATTTGTAGCTCACTATATAGCTGTTGATGGGTGAGTAAAGGGGTAAGAAGGCAATAGAGTTGTGTCACATGCACAGTAACAGCTCACATAACATAACAGGCAGTACAAATGCTTGCATAGGCATTTCAGTGGTCAAAGGAACTGAAGTGACTGCTGCAGGTCACATCTGAAACTTTTGCATTGGCCTGTCCACACACCCAGGAAAAAGCAAGTGCTTTGGTTTGATCAATGGCTCTATTTTCATAACCAAGAGCTAGAATTGCATTTGAGATGAAACCCCTTATTTTGGAAGCCATTTTCAGAAATCAGTTTGTGCCATAGAGCACTTTCCATAACTTGTGCTAAGGCTGCATGAGTGCAGGTCACCTGTGGCTGCAGCTCTGGCATTAGCCTGCTGAGCGCTCATTTAACAACCAAACATGCTGTGATCATATCTTTGACTGGGGCTTATTTCAACATAACATTAAAGTTTAAATTTCAAAACAGCATATCCCTCAGTTAATGTTTCCTTTAGCCTTTGATGTCTGCTTACTGTTCCACATACCTGCTTCTATTTTAGGTCAGAGAGTGTTTGTATGTATCTAAGACTATACGTATCTAAAAGTCTATCTCCGCATGGATAATACAGAGGGTAATTTTAGGTCTAAGAACACATACTGAGAAATGGACAGGCTGCCAAAAGGATTATAAAACCACTTGTGTTTTTCAAATCTAAAAGACAGGTTTCAATTAAGCAAATCTAGGTTCAGCTATAACAGAAATCAGTGCCAGGTAGACAAGGCTTCTCCCAACCCTCTCCTGCCTCGCCCACCCTTCCCATTTTGTTCTTTTGGCCAGCTACAAAATAAAGATTTGTTCTCAACTTGCAGTAACCCCTGCAGCATGATGGTCTATGGTAATGAAGTTCTAAGGTAAAGGGTTTCTACATAGCTGAAAGACTAAGACTAGTACAAGAGGCATGTCAGAGGCTGGCCCATTGCCAGGAGGATAACCTACCAGTTGATATTCTGGAGCTCTCTTGCATTAGACAGGCAGGAAGATGCTGTGTATTTTACCATTGTATAGGTTCTGACCCTATGCCAAAACAAGCTCCTGAAATGGATGCAGAGTGCAGCATCTAAAACACTGCACTGTCCCAACTGCGGCAAAAGGAAAACACTTTTTTCCTTGTTGCTATGTACTTTGGCAGATATCCCATCTGAAGAATTGTGCTCAAAGTACTCTGGAAACACCTGCCAGGAGACTACTTGGGAATGTTGTTTAAACAAGCCTACCTGCCAACTTTCCAGCGCTGTTGACTTTGCAGTACCAAAAACGCGTCCTATTTTAAAACAGACTTGATGGATAACAGGAACTGGGCCATAAGGACAAGGCACAGAATGTGCTTAAAAATTTGCTTGTAATTTCTGAAGCTGCTTTAAGTAAGTAACTGCCTAATGTACAGACATTTCAATATGTAGCAGTACACGTGGTTGGACTCAAGACAGGAACACATACATAATAATGGTCTATGTTGATGTTGTGCGAGGAGAGGAAGGCTATGTTTTTTTCCTACAGTAATTTACTCTATAAGGGCTTCCACATTATTTTATGCTGATAAGACTTTTTTTTTTTTTTTTTAAGTGTGTCTGTGTACAATATTTTTAGCAAAGCTATAAAAATTTGCAGGGGAAGTCTTTTGCATACTGTGTTTGTTCTCAGGGGAGGTCATGCACAATCAGAGGTAAAGGCAGCAACCACCTACCAGATTAGTCCATTGAAGGGGAGAGAGAAGGTAAAGAAAGATAGAGAAAAATGTCTTTTGTGCACACGCAGACGTAGCATGCACAAACACGCCAGCAGGGCCAGAGTTACCAGGCAATGGTGAAAATATAGTGTGCTTCATTAACACCAGTGAATGCACAACACATACCAGATGTTCTAATGGGGAAACGAGATTTTCTGCCATCCCCACCAGGGATGGGCTGCTTCCACTCCCCCATACAGCATGTTTATTTCCAGACATGGGTAGCTCAGTGTCCATTTACTTAAATCCCATCTGGTCCCTGTAGGATTTCAGAGGTCTGTTTATGCCTTTGTTCTTGACCCACCCCTAAGATATCCTTGTGCTGGAGAACTTGAGTCCCACAGCAATTTTCTGGCTGTGAAGATCTGTGAGGTTCTCCCATCCCGTTCCACTAGTTCCATAACAGCTTCACTCCACATATTTAATCTCTCCAGCAAACTTGAGCAAACACGGAAAATGGCTCTCTAAAGGGTCCTCTCAGGCACTGGGAGGAGGCCTGGGCTCTCTGAATCAATCATTCACTCTACACAAGTCCAATCATGCAATAACTCCAAGAAAGGCTGCATTAGAGCTCTGCTGACCCATGGATGTGCCAAAACGCTCAAACCCAAAGTTGCAGTTAGCCCCCAAGAGCATACAGTCATTTGGCAAATGTCCATCAACGTGCAAGTTCTCTCAAGCTGTTTTACTTTCCCACTGCTTTACACTGACCCACAGTAGTAAGAATGTATTTGCTACTTGGAATCCAGTATTTTGTGAATTTTAAAACTCTACTCTAACCAGCTAAAATCCAGAAGTTGGCTGAAATGCACTCTATGTCCAGATAAAAAGAAACCATTTGCTGTGTCAGCACAAGTCTATAACTCCATCGTGAAATATTTACAGCCTTTTTGGGCTGCCTTCTCTCTAGATGAAGCCAAAGGGGTTTTGCCCAAAGACTACTGACTTTGCAGGTTTCTCTATATCCAGCTTCTCTTGAATGTCAATGGCAAGACTCTTGTTGATTTCAGTAGGAGCTGGACCAAACCCGAAGTCATAATTCATGAGACAAAAAGCTTACAGAATTTAGCTGCAGCTATTCCTGCACTAATCAAATACCATTTGGGGTAACATCTATTACTTGGCTTTCAACTACAAAGGCACCTGCACCATCAGAACTGTCTCAGCTGTCATTCAACAATGTAAACGACGTTCACAAATATTAGACATTGTTTCTTTTTGTAAGGTGCTATGGTTCCATCACTCCATCTTCCCTGTTGCACAGATACAGATATCACTAACAATTAGAGCACAGTGAGTACTGCCAACCAGCTCCATAGGCAACATGGAAATGCAGAACTCTGAGCTTGGTTTGAGGGTATTTGGCATTTCTTTCAGCAAGCACCCATCTTTCACATTCAATATACTGTCAAGGACTGAGTTTAGATCTCCAAGAAAGCAGCAGACCCAGGAAAATGTAAAAACCTCCCACATCCTTAGTCAAGAATTGAAATCCATAGATGTGTGGCAG
Organism: Laterallus jamaicensis coturniculus; assembly: GCA_022605575.1. NCBI lineage: Eukaryota > Metazoa > Chordata > Aves > Gruiformes > Rallidae > Laterallus > Laterallus jamaicensis. Next base: position 20,047,998 of record JAKCOX010000008.1, on the reverse strand, counting down.
GGATGTGTAAAGCCAACAGAATGCCTGTCTATGTTTAGGCTATCTTTTTTATTCTATGTGGTGGAATAGACTTAGCTTGGCATCTGGTTTCCCTTTCCTGATGTGTCCGCTGGCAACCTTGCCCTAGATAGCTCAGTAGATCTCCCCCCGGAGTGATTTTTTTTTTGTTTGGTTTGGTTTTTTCTTTTCTACAGGAACAATGAAGCATTTTGCTCTGTTTTCTGGCTTCTGCTTCATCAGATTTTCTTTTCTTCTTTTGAACAATATAGAAACCAAAAACACAATTGTGTTTCTTAAAAATATTTTTAGGAGGAGTAGCGCTCTAAGTAAGGTGTTTATTTTTAAAAGCCTCTATGGTATTTTAAAATATTTAGTTTAGTGCACAGAAAATATATGCAGTACTTTGATATAACTGCAAGGTTCAGATCTCTGACTTCATGGGAGGAAATTTTGTTTTAGTTATTACGAGCTCTTTTATCCATTGTCTAATTCTTGTTTCCTGGATTTTAAGTGTAGGATATTGAAGAATAAGCTAATTAAAATTGGAAAAAAGTGGGGCTTTTTAAAAAGCTAAATATAGTTTCTGAGGTGAACTGTCCTACACATAACATTCTTAAGCATGAGATTTTTGCAGCATTCTGACACTGAAATGCTTTCTGTTAGAAGATATTGTGCTTACAAACTCTGAGAAATGTTTGGAATACTTGGATCAGATTTGTCTTCTATGTGTAATGAAACCACTTAGGCAACACAGTAACAGATACTAAATTACTTTAGCAAATCCAACTGAGAGGTGGAGGCTGTATTCAGCGCTGTTTGTGATGAAGATCAGAAACTCACCATTCAATTGTGCCTATCAAGAACTCAAGCAGCATTTTTGTTTCTCATACTAAATTTTGCAAAATTCTCTTATCTATGTCAAGTTACATTGCAGCAGTCATATACAACAGCCTTTTGTTAAAAATGGGGCAGGTTTTTTTTTCCCTAGAGGAACAATATTTTGCAAGCAGTCATTGAAGACAATTGCAATCTTTCTTGATAATTTAATCAAGAAAATTTTATTCTTTCACATAACAGCACACTGAATTTTCTGAGTGGGGTCTTGAAGAAAAAGGAGCTTGGGAACTAAAGGCATCTAACCAAAAAGCCTCTCTAACCTCACCAGAGATTTGGTGAGACCACTTTAAGAATTATGAAAGGTTCTTCCACCTTATTTCTGGAGTGACAGTTTTGCTCCACCACAATGCTTTTATTTTCCTTCCCTTTTCTTTCTATGTTTAGTAGCTGAGATAGAGCTTCTAAAGATCTGTTCACTTTATTAAAGCAGCAGCTAGACCCTAGTTTCAGAATTGACTGTATTTGACTTTAGCCGCAAACCCCAAGTCTGTAATGGTGGCTGAGCCTGGCAATGTAAAACCCTTAATAAAAGGAAAAAAACCAGATTCAGCTAGGAATTACAAAGCAAGTTGCTGGAACTTCACCAAAAAATAGCGTCAGACCTGTCTGTGCTGGGCAACTGTCACTGCAAGGGACTGTAGAGCCCTTTGAGGTAAATGGGTCAGAGCAGGGTTGCTGCCAGTCTAGCGAAAAACGACAGCTCCGCGACAACTTGCTCAGCATGGCAAGAAGGAAAGAAAACAAGGAATTGTGTGAGGAAGTGTGACACATTGCTGATGCACAGGCTTTTCTAATTCTAAAACAAAAACTTGGGGTTGCTCCAATGTACACTGCTGGTCATGTCTAATCGTACATAATTTGAGAAATCTTTGAAGGACAGGAAAAGTCTTCCTTAGACTTCATATCTCTATAACAAAGAATTAACATGTGTGGGTGTTAGAACCAGCTACCTCGGTCTTATGCCGTCTGAGGACTTCCAGATTATACACAACTTTGGCTCAAGCCAATAGACCCCTCAGTAGTGAAAAAGAACAGTGGAAAAAAAACCCCTCTTAATGTTTTCCACAAAATTATTAGAAATAATAAGATTGATACAATGTCTTCTAACATTGCCCATAGAAATACAGTGATAAAAAGTGAGTAATCAATCACATGGACATGCCAAAAGTTGCTGTGTCCTACACTATTACTGACATACTGTTTTTCTACCACAGCCAAGAAGCAAAGGAACAAAGCATCAGGCCCAAATGCCAGCATGCACCTAGAGGAGCATTCTGGGTCCAGAACAGCATCCCCAGCCAGCCAAATCAGGTGAGAAGAGCGTACACACGAAGGGATTGGCTCTCAACCCCCACGTCTGGTCTGCTCCTACCCATCACCTGCCTCAGCTACTGCTTGTGTTCATGGCAGGGTGGCCATGCAATCTCCCTAAAGGGAGGGGGAGAGAGGGAAGGAGGGAGAAAGAGAAAACTATCATGTGGCAGTACTGGCAGTGGATGACCAGTAGGTCCAGCAAATCCCGGATGGCATCAAGACACGGCACTTCTGTCTCCCTGGTTGTGCTGCTGCTCTGATTCTGGCAACATTTTGATGACTCCTTACTTGCTCGATAGCGTTGAAGAGTTTTGCTGAAGTCACAACAGTTTATTCTTCTATTGAAAAATGCTAATCAGTTTCTTTTCAAGCAACTAGACCCAACAACATTAGCAATCACCTTTTCATTTACAACCACTAACCTGTTTTCTTAAAGTACATTTTCTTTAGCAACCTGCTGTTTTGTAATGATGTCTGTTCCATTCTGATACAGGTGCAGATGCAAAATTTAACAGTTTTATTTATGCACAGATTTTACATCTTTAGCAATTTCCCTATTTTCTTCACTCTGACAGACAATATTATTATAGTTTACTGGGCATAAAATACCAGATTTGAAACAATTCTGCATTTTTTAAATGAAGATACTAATGAATATGGAAAATGTCTCAAGTTAATTGGTTTTTCTCAGGGGGACTGGAATGGGAAAAGGAAATGACAAGGGAAATAGGTATAGAAATAAACTATTCTTGTGCTCTGAATTTCCTGATCTCTCAGAATTTTTCATAAGCTGAAGTAAAGGAAAAACCTTGCAGCTGGTGCATTTATGCATTTTAGATGCATATGAATAGGAATATTTATTCCTTAAAATACCAACATAATTTTAAACCACCATTTTCTAATTGCAGCTAATATACACTTCATGTGTTTTTTGGAAGCTTCTTTTGGAAAAGACACAAGGACCTCAAAAAGTGTAGGATTTCACTGGGGAGGGAGGCGGGGAGAAAGAAAAAAGCAGCACAGACTGCTGTATATATTGAGGAGCTTGCCAAGGCTATGGGAAATCAGAGGAACAGATAGCCCAGCCTCCTTCCCCCAAGCTCCACCTCTATGAACTAAAACCAGAAACATTTGCTGCCTGGGACAGAACTACTTCGCTCAAGAAAGCCGTATGTGCCTAGGCAAAAAGGAACAGTATGTGCTTAGGCTAAGCCAATCGCCTAAACTCGTTTTCCATAAACAAGGCTCTGCTAGGGAGACATAACTCTGTTTAATCCTGTCTGGATGACTTCATTTGCTAAGCACTCCAGAGCTTGCCATAGACCATGTGATTCACCCAGCTCCATTCACTCTGAAAAGTGGCTCTCCCTTTGACTCCAAAGCAGCAGAAGAGATCATTTATCAAAGCAGTACTTCTCCCACTGGATCACGAATACCCTAAAAAGTATATCTCTTCTCCAGGAAAAGTGCTTCCAAACCACCATTATTTCATTGATTTGTGTTCTTTTCCCTTTGTTTTAAAATAATCTCAAAACCCCTTTCCAACGTGGATTCACAGTAATTTAGTGATTCGAGCTACTGGATACTGTAACGAAGTACATAAAAGAAGTATTCTGCATATAAAAGAAGTAGATATTTTGATATCTTACCAATGTTATATTTTAGGTGCATATTACAGAACTACTTTAAGCAGCAAATAATTTGAAATTAACTCAAAAGTGAGCTTTCAAATCTGCCAACAAGTGAAAGGTGCCACGTAGGTTTCTCAGGCTGAACTTTTCACTGTGTCCTTGAGCTAGAAAAGCAGGCTAGGGAATCAGTCTCTGGAGTCTATAGTTAAAAGATCCCAGCTTGTAGTGTGGGAAATGCCTTGGTGCTCTTCCACTGTGAACACTGCTTTGCTGAACTGAACAATCTGTTTCTTAAAACACAAAATGGATGTGCTGATTATAAATTGGGGATCTGGTTTTAGTTTCTTTTTACTGAACTAAAGAGTTTGGCTACATAATTATGGAAAGGAACAGGGCAAATCGGTAGAACTATTCAAGAGTGGGCTCCAGCAGTAATCAGAGGGCAGTGACTATTAATGTGGAAAGAAATCGGATCTGGAAGATAACTGATGTGAAAATTGGCAAAATCTTCAAAGCCTGAATTTGTCATATCCTTGCTGTGCGACAGAGTGCAGAGCAGAACAGACTAAGGTAGCTCAGAAATATCCCCTATGGTGCTGCACCAAATCTTGCTTTGGAAGACTTGACTGCATTTTGTTAATATAAATTCACTCGTGCTCACACTTCGCACCAAGAGGCCTAAAAGGCAAGTTTTCTGTTAGTCCTAATCCATTGTCAGGTTTAATGGATCAGGAGCCAAAACAGATACCAAGCCTTAAATCTGAAAAAAAGCCATTCAGGCCAGACCGAAACCATTTGTTACTCTCACACTTGGACCACAAATTCCGGTAACTGAAAAATATTTTCCAATTAGAATTCTTCATAAGTGACACATTGTCCTTAAAAAATTTTGTTTCAGTATTTTTTGGATCAAAAATAAACCAAAAAAACCTGAACCTTCCCAAAGCTGACTGGAGCACATGGATTTGGGGGCCAAGTTTCTCAGGAAGAGTGAGGATGGAAAGTGTATACAGGCATTGATTAGTAGAAATAGCTGAACAGAAACAAGACCCAGCATGTAAGGTACTTTGCAAAATACCAAGATATAGTCAGCCAGTGCTAAGGAGATCTTGTAACATAAGGTATATTCATGTTAGAGATTGGAGGAAGGAGCAATTTTCTCATAAGTTGCAGTATATTATAGTTTACTCAAATATTTTTGTTGGTTTTTCTGTTGACTTTCAGAATGGTTTTAGGGTTTTTATGATCCCAGCTATCGCAAGCTTTGTTTGTTTTTGTTTGTTTATTGCTGCTCAGTTGAGCTGATCACAAAGTCTGGGACAGCATCTCTTGCAGAGAGATTTGCATCTAATTTCTGCATTGACTCCTTTTGTAGACTTGGCTTTTCTTCCATTTGCTAATCTCACTGAGATTGCCCATAAATCATTCCTTTTGGGGCTGTTTTTCTAATATTCTTCTTTTGTTTCTAGGGCATTTTACTGGCTGCCGTCCTCTAAGAAACAATCCCTGCAGCCAGGCCAAAGAGCTTCTTCAAACCAGACTCAAATGCCTCTAAAAATTAAAAGGAAGCAGACAAAACAATCAAACTTGAAACTGTTTTGCTCAACCTAGAAATCAGGAAAGGGAATAAGAGGTGGAGATGCCTGGGGTTCTGCTGGGTCTCAACACACCAGCCCTGCTGCCCTTGCACAGGCTGACATGCAAGGTAGTGCTTAGTTACTCAGCTGCCAGCTCTCACTTGGAATCACAGCAGTTAGCTCACTTTGCAGATCTTGCAATGCAGACATCAGTACCTTCAGATAGAGTACACAGTCTGGTATCTCCATAAAGCACCATGCTCTCTCCCACACTAGAATTACATGCCTATGCATACATGTATACATATGTAAATGTGTACTCCACGTATTTCTTTTGATCACAAATGCTGCCATCAAAATGATGGGAAAATGCTACAGCTTAGAAAGTGTGTGACATGCTAAAATGTGAATTATGTACTGAATTGGTCTCCTGTTACATGAGGATCCAGAAGAGTTCACCACCCACAGTGTCACATGCTGAGTGTATTCTGCACCAAAAGATGTTTTTTAATCAGGTTCTGCAGGTGAAAGAAACCAATAAAATCTGTTTGTCTTTTTCACGCCTCAAAAAATGCAATCTGTTAAAAAAAAAATTGGTAACAGATGGAAAAATAAAAGCCCAGATTTCTGAAGCTAATAAAAAATAGTTACGATTCCCAGTTAACCCTGCATTTCGGTGGCAAAAAGTATCAGACTTGCTTAAGCATTTTGAAACTCCCAACCAAAAATGCTATAAACAAAATATGGGCTACAATCAAGCCATCGTCACAAAATGGATGTTGGAAAGATAGGAGTGAGAAATAGGTTTTTTTTGTTATTCAGATGAAGTGATTAGACATAATGCACATAAATCAATCCCACTCCTCACTGGAGTTCTTCAGAAAAGCTTAATTGGAGTTACAGGGTTGGACCTTGAAAAGCCTACAGGAAAAAAACTCTAGCAGTTTATCCTCCAGTTAACACTCCTAAATATGTTGTCCAAAATCCAAATTTAAAAAACTTGGCCTACTTTATAGATTAGCTCATTTCTCCCATTCAACTTCTTTTACTTGAGTAATAAAAAGAAAGCAAAAGTTACTTTTTGGGCCAATGACATTTCTTGAGGAGAAAGGGTGAAAGACCTGCATCTTGATTAAAATTTACTTATCACTGAGGTTGTATCTCTGTAACTCTTGTGAGTCGACCACGCATCAGCACAGTGTATCTCACTTCTTGCTGCTGCTGCCATGACATTTTGCTTTTAGGACGAATAATGTCAAGCCCATGTTAGCTGGGTTTGCTTGGTAATTTCTTTTTTCCTTTTTGGTCTGTGTGTCTCTCACTTTCCCAGTGTCTTGCTGATGGAAACTCTTGTACTTTTGCCTCCCCTCCCCTCCCCTAATATTTCCTGTAAGTCTCTTTGTAAATTGTAGATGATGTTGCAAAATAAATGAGAAAAGGATATGCTGTAAATACCACATATTGGTTAAAATCATGTGCCTGGGAAGAGCTAAGTTCATACGAAAAGTGAAACTGTCCCAGTCCCACAGCTGGACTAAGCACTAATGAGATACAGAGCTCTTAGCAATTGCTGGGGTAAGAGGAGGTGCGGTCCCTAGATATTATCCTAGATAACTAGAATGGACAGCATTTTAAGTCAGAGACACCACGGTCACATGTGTTGTTCCCTGCCCCTGCAATCCTTACCTCTCTGATTTCCTTCCTACCACCTTCCTACCTACAGATTAAAACTGATCTGTATTGCCAACAGCACGGGGCTTTTATCACAAGGACTGAGCAGAGACAGGGTGGGGATCCTGTTATGGCAGGGTGCGGCTTTTCTGTAGTTGAAAAGACTCATCCCTCCATTGTATTTACAGGAAAAGAAAATCAATCTTTTGAACATGTCCTCATCCTAACCCAGTTACTGCACACACAGATAAGAACGAAATCCAAAGTCCCCTCCTCCCCATAGCTTCATCTAGTTGACTCTAAACCTTTGGATCTGCCATATACAGTAACACTGAGATATTACTTGTAGTTCCTCAAGGAAGCAAAATCTTTATAAAATCATTTATAAGGAATCCTTGTTAGGAATATAAAAAGCCATATCATCTCCAAAACTTCTCCCGTCTCTCAGCTTTTACATGGGACTTGTGCCCAGACCTTTCTGTTCCTGACTTTTGCCTGGCTTCCTACTATAGATGTAGGGGAAGAGACTAGAGACCCTCACGGCAGAGGGGAGGCAGCAAGGAGCATGCACTGGGGCTAAGCTGCAAGGGAGGAAGAGGAATTAAAGCTGCAGTCTAGGTTCATTGTCTGGAGAAGGGAGATGCCTAATGAATAAACTGGGTGCACAAGAGCTTTGGGAGAGGTATGAGCTTCCCACAGTCCCATGTGTGCCCCTCCACACCAAATTTTTAATTCCTTAGTGCTAACCATAATTAAAAAAACAAACCCAGTTTGTCCATGGACAACATCTCCAAAACGCCTTTCTCCAGCTCCCCCAGACTGCCTCCTCCTCACATATCACCCCAGATAACGAAAGCAGATGAACAGCCAGCTTGATTTCTGGACTCCTATGTGATTTGCCCCACAGAAAACCTTTCCTGCCATGAGGCCCCAAACGGCATGATCTTAGAGAGAAACAGAATCCTGATAAATATGGAAAGAGCAGTATGCTTTGTACTCCACTGTAGCTGTAAGAATGTATTTCTCCTGGTCTGTGATACAGCCACCACATCACAGGGGTTAACCGAGCTCCACATTTACAAATTCTCCTGTCTTTAGACTTGTTATTTTAAGGTACTAAAAATAGTTTCAGTCCTAATATAAGTTTGAAAGTATTTTTAGCTTATTCTTAATGCTTAAAATTTTGAGTACAGTCATTATTTTGTAACAGATGAGGAAACAAAAGACAGTGCTACAGTTCAGGTATTTCTCCAAGTGGTGGAAGAATTATGGCAAAAGCTCTTATATGGACTACAAAGTGGTCAATACAGCTATGGAATAAAGCAGACAGATATGATCATTTTTGACAGAATATTTTGGGAAAAAATAAAGAAAGAAGTTGTTGTATCATTATTTTTCTCCTTTTTTTTTTTAAAATGAAAATGATGCCTTTTTTTAAATGCTCCCCTTTCTTTTTCCTTTCCAAAATGGATGATTTTGATCAAAAGAGGCTTTTCCTCTGAAAAAAAAAATTCCTTTGGTCAAAACCACATTTTTGCTTTTGTTGAAAAAATGTTTCACAATCGCCTGCGGAATGACTCCAGTCAAAAATTCGGTTTCACTCTTACAGTTAATGCTACCACATTATTTCCCCTCACACGTAGTGCCATTAACAGTGTGGTTATTAATATACAATATGTAGTTTCATACTGTTTCACAGAGCAGCACTCCTTACCAGAACTTCACTACCCAGATGATTAAAAATTAAGGCAAGTTAAGATAGAAACAACCAGGTAAATGCTCCAGAGCCAGCGAATGAAGCTGAGAGGACTTTTTTTTCCCTGAGACATTCTGCTGATGGGGTAAAGGCAACATGCCTGGCAGAAATGAAGTGATCACATTTTTTATAGTGTGGGAGGAAGCTTATGTGAAGGTAGACAGCCAAAAGAGGGTTGAGAAGATGAAGGGAGTTGTTCTGAGGAACAAACACGCCTAAAAGCTTTCAGCAGCATTGCTTGACCTGCAAAGTCAGCAGCCCACTGTACAGCCCATCCATAGCGCCTTTAACAGTACTGCTGTATACATTAGCAACAGCACAACCCTTTTTCTGCTCTGCTGTCATGTTAAGCCACCGGATGGACATGTTTGCATAAAACTATTAAAATACAGCATTGAAAACGTGCATTATTTACCAGGAACTGTCATCTCTCTGTCTCCTACAGCCATTTTGCTTCCTCACATCTACATATATTTCCATCATTTTCAAAATGCATATTATTAAGCTGATTGTTATGGTTCCTCTGGAGTGGTTACTGTCTATTATGTAAACATATCACTGCTATAATTTATAACACTCCTGTTATTTACCCAATAGAATGTGCAACTGTTCCAAGTGAGCCATTACCGTCTGCTACGTAAAGTAAATCCATCTTCAGCTGCTTTTGCAAGCATGAGTTATCATGACACTTAACATTTCAATAGTGCCATACACATTGGAAGATCTCAGTGCGCCTTGTAAGCATTAATGAATGAATTTAGATTTAAAAGCAGTCCCATGTAGCAAGAATTAGAACTAAGCCAATAATTCATAACCAGGTCCCGATACAGGAAGAGGCTTAATCGTGGGTACCGACTTCAACGCGGCTGCTTATGTGTTGGAAGCTTCACACGTGCCCAAGATCCCAGGTGACTGCAAATCTGCAGGCTCCACAGCATTCATTTTTCATCTCTTGCTGTTTGCAGAACATGATCAGCTTTCAATTTTAACACAGGAGGTCTCTCTGCAAACCAGCCTTAATTCTGCAAGACATTTGGTTTGAATTTCATGCGCACACACATTCCCACCCCCGCCCACAACCACACAGTGCGTTCATTCTTTTCAGGTTCCTTGCATTTTGTGCTAACACTTCCCAGAAGAGCATTTCACCAGTTAGTCACCCCACTGCACAGTGTTCTTAGAAGCACCGGAGGGATGCAGATGGTGAAGGCAAACAGAGCTTTCCTCAGCTGAACAGCAGGGACACAGCTCTGGAGTCGGACATTTCTGCTTGCTGGAGGTTTGGAGTCTAGAAAGCTGTTACATAAAGAGGTGTTGCTTGTGTCCAGAGCAGAATGTTAAAAACAAACCCACACATGCCTGCTGCAGGACAGTGTGAGGATAGGGATGTGGTAGAGATGAGCAAACAAAAATCACCTCTGGTTACCAACATTTTTTATTTGGAATCCAAGCTTTTGGGTTTCCCAGAGATGTCATTTCCAAATGGTATTGCCCTGAACTTATTTTCTCACAACAACTCACCTTGGAGTAACGGAAATGCAATTTCACATTAACTTAATTAAGAACATAAGTACAAAAAGTTAAATTGTCCTCTGAATTACACTGGCTGCTGAAACACTAGAAGCAATGGAGTTACAGTAGCATAAATAAAAAAAAAATAAGAAATTTCTATTTGATCTAACAAAAAAATCCAAAACTCCAAAAAGTCCCTATAGTAAATCGTAGCAAGTTCATTACAAGAGTTCATAGGAGGCATCATCTTTTATAAGGAACCTGTTGATGTATATTTATGCATGGTCCTGTAGCTGAGGTAGTATGACCTATGCATGATAGCATTTCTCTACAAGAGAAGGCATTGTGAAGTGAGTCAAGTTTTGCACTTTAAGAAAGGGAAGAAATAATTAAGCTCTAAAAAACATCCCGATTGGTAGTGATGAGCTATATTATATTTTTCTGAGAAACTGTTTCTAAACTGCATTAAAAGTGTGCAAATGTTCTCCAGAGTGTGTGTGCTGTGCAACTACTCTAAATAGCAGACACTGTATAAGCCTACTTTTGATCACAGACTGAAACTCTGGTACCAAAAGTGCTTTGAAGAACACATTCCTACACAGTTTGGTGCACAGATGATTTACTGCATCTCCAAAGGGGCCAGACTACTGCAAGTCTCCACGAACAACATTTCAGGTTCATATGTATGTATATGTGCCTTCTCAGATGGTATGTGTAAGCTAGGTTGCATGTATAGAGAGCATGAGGTAAACACTGGTTGGAGAATTGACAGATGTGCTAAAACAGAGTGTCTTGCAATAGCTTGACATTCTGTGGGCTGGCAAACCAACTGCAGAGGAAAGGAACATGCAGCAGGAAAACAACTCACAAGAAGGTGATGGTCAACCTCCCCCCGCTCCTTTATCATATACTCTTCTGCTATTTACTGCCACTTACAGCTTCCCATTCACCCTGCAATGATACAGGAAAATGCAACGTCTGGAAAATTGGTAGGAGTCACTCCCTTAGCTCTTAATGAACCTGGTTCTTGGCTGGCAGCTGATCGACCTTGCTGCACCTCCATTTAAATCCACGGAGCTCAGTTTTGATTAACACTTGCATAACTAAGGTGATCATCATTTCCATAGCCTCTCACTCCCGCTATTTAATTTTCTGCAGTAAGTGAGCAGAGAATTCCATATAAGTAGCACTCCTTTCATTAAAAGCTGAGTTCCGGGCTGTGTGAAGTTGATGACAAAATGCTCACTGCTGCTGATTTTTTCACTACCTGTTTTTTCAAGGATATGTAAGCAATTTAGAACAGACAAGACAAGTGCACAGTCCTACGGTACAGAGACACACTGATGTGACAGATGAAGATGAATGATACACTCATAAAAATAGAGAACTTTGAATATCCCTTCTTCTGTAGATTTAATTTAAGTCAGATCCTTCAATATTGTATAGATGTGGTTTATATTAAAGAGTTTGAGAACAATCCCTAAGCAGTGAATTGAACACTTTATCATTCAAAAATGTAATACAAAAGTGAGTTAAAAAATACAAGATATGAAAGACCTGGAAAATAAAAAATTAATGGTCATGCTCTCATAGCTCCTAATGATAAATGACGCCTCACATGCAGATTGAAAATTGCTTGCCTTTTGTTTCTGATGAGTTTTTCTATTTTAGATTACTGAAATAGAAAAAGAGGATTTGAAATATTTCTAATTACAGGGAAATTCTCAACTGGAAAATACATCTCATTTCTTTACATACCTCTTATTGGTTTTCTGAGAGATACAAAAAGTGCCAATTTGAAATCCAGCAGATGTGGATGGATACCAGCACCCTGAAGATAGCAGAGGTTTGTATGCAGCTGGGCTGCGTGCGGTAGCAAACATGGTTATTTGAAACATAAACACACAGGTCCCCTGCACTGTTTCTTTCAGTGCAGCAAAAGACATAAGGAAGTTTTACATTTGATCTTTTGGCATGAAAGGTGCTGTGGGACTACGAGAAGGAGTCTCCCCCCTCAGCACAGGTTGTGGGAATGACCCTATTGCAGCACTTCCCTCTGCTCCCACTGTAATGGCACTCCTCTAAAATGGGAACAAAAGACACAGGCAGAGTAGGGAAAGCTGAAACTATTTTCCTTCTCACGGCCCATTAACAAAACATACTTTAGAGAGGTCTCAATTTACAGTGGGAGCCAGGCAGTCCTAAGAGCACAAAAATACAGGAAAATCAAAGAGGTGGTTTAAAATCTGTCTCCCGTTCCCCAATCTCTACATTAACCACAGTGACTGAAATCAAAGAACACAGTTTATGCCACTGCCAGTGAGGATTTTTAAGTTAGAAATTCCAGTCTTTTTCATTAGCTCTCTTTGAGCAGCAGCTCAATCAGTTGGCTTCCAAGGGTCCCTTCTCAATTAAATATTTCTATGATGACTGTGTAACAAGAGATCTACCAGAGAAAAGAATCAAGTGACATCAGGTTTTTGGAGCTTTCAATCCATCTTCTATTTAGAAAACTAACTTCATGCATTTCAGGAAGTTCATTTGAGAAGGCACAGATCAGAATAACCTTCAAATGACCAGCTTCCAGAAAACTGACCTCCTCTTACATGTGCTCCCATAATACTTTAGAGGTTTACAGACATTTTTCTTCCTTTTGCAATCATAAAACTACAGACTTAACACTAAGGCATCCTTGAGTGGTGTCTTTCCACTTCGTTCTTTCCCAAATGCCTTTCAGGTCACACGGCAGTTTAACAGCATCTTTTAGCCAGGTAGCTTTGTAACCTTGATTCCCAGCACTATTCCCCTCTTCAGAAACAGATCCTGTTTCTGGATGAGGAGTTTCAAGGGCATGCCACATGCACTGATGCTATCTCATTGTGCTTTCCACAAATATTTTGGACATTGTCATATTTGCCTCCTGACTACAAGTAACTGGCTTTTGACATTCTCCTGAAAAGACTCTGGTTGGCATTATTTCCAACCAAATACAGAGATTTAAGCGATGGTCCTGAACTAGGAGCAAATTCGCCACCTGTATTCAGTGGCTGGTCTTCTGGAAAGCCTTAACCACCTTCTCAGAGAGGCATGCAGAGCCTTTAGCCAGGTGCAAAGTGTCAGACAGTAAAGAAGCTGTAAGTTGAGACTTGGTCTGCCCTAAGGAACCTGCTTTGGCAAGGGGTTGGACCCGATGATCTCTTGAGGTCCCTTCCAACCCCTACAACTCTGTGATTCTGTGGTTATCCATTTGAAGAAAATTCCATGGAGCCGATTATTCCTTGTCACTACTCAGATGCTGGCAGCTAGGTTTATTTGCACTTTACTTGGGATCAGAGCACTTCAGATTGAACAAGACTAGTATCGAGCACATCAGGGAATAACATTTTCCTTCCATTTCTGTGGCTGCACAGCTACTGGGTGTTACAAACAACATTTATTTCCCACAATTTGGATTTCTTAATTTTTACTAATCATACTTTGCTGCTATAAGGTGCAATTGTTTGTACTGAACCATGCACATACTAGCCTATTAGACTTGCTCACTTAAGCACACTACTGAATTTTTCTGCCAAGACATTGGCCTTATCAGTACACATTAGATCAACATGGTTTGGATATGTTGCCTGTAGTCTTGGTTTGAAAGCAAAGGTTGAGCTTCTACTAGCTCCATCAGTTTTCACATGAAATCCCTCAGAATAGGATAGAGTGGCATGAGGTAATTGCTGAAGATGAGATGTGACCCAAAACTGATAAACAGTCAATTCATTCTATTGAGCTGCATAATATTTTTATGACAGTTCCCATCTTGGCTGAATGGAGATGACTGTAAGAAGTGGCTTTCTGGCAAAATCTAAAGTAGAGGCCAAAGTCTAATGACTTCACATTTGTAGAAATGTCTCCAGGTAAATTTATTCTTAAAAGTGTCAATTTAATGATTGCAGTTACAGTCTCTTCTTAGGAAAAGAGAAAGGTGAAGGTAGAGTAGAATAAACAAGGATAAGTGGCACCTTTATTTTGAGGAAAAAGGCATCTGCGTCAATATATCCAGATTAAGGTTTACCCAGAAATTACTTCTGTGGGTTTTGAGGTTCCTAGAAAGTGGTTAGATGCCTGTGAGATGCAGAGTAGACTTTACTATCACTACTGAAATGAGTCACTCCCAGGTTCTGATAAAAGTTGAAGGAAAGGGTCTTTTGATGGGATCTGCAAGACTGAGTTTTTCCTCTAATAAAAGCTCTTAGTTCATATTGACTAGTAACACTTTGGCAGAGACCTGTGGCTAGGTGGCAACATGATCCACTTTGGAGAGAGTTCCCTATAGAGGGAGTTCTATACAGAGGGTCTCTATACAGCCGGAACAGCCACTGCTCCCCAGCTAACTTTAGAATCAGGCTACAACATGGTAAATATTTATGGGAGCTTAAAGACCTCCCCTCAAAATGGACTGTTCTGGTCATATTTTCCTGGCCTTGAAAAGGAAGTTTGTCTCTCAGTTTTCTTTATAAACTAGAACTGTAAATAAGGGGCTGATTCTGCAAAATACAAGCCTCCCTATGCCCCACTGGTTCCATCTGCATGGAGAAAGCTCGCTGCATTCTAGACTTTAAATCAAATATAAATTCCTCCAGCCATATTGCCTTTACCACTAAAATCCCCAGGATTAAACTATCCAAACCTCCTTGTGGAACAACAATCCCCATTTTCCCCTCTTTATCAAAGTTACCACAAACATGGGATCATATAGCCACTGAGTCTGGCTCTGCTTTACAGCAAGTCTCCTAGAACGTCACTTCAGCTGTATAAAGTGTTGATTACTGCACCTCCAGGGCCCTGTGCAATATAGGGATAAATGCTGTGCATTTTATTTCTGCCAAATGTAGAGAACTCTATATGGATTACACGATATGACAATCTTTAAAAAAGAAAAAAAAAAAAAAGAGGCATCATCCTGCAGGGATCTTGCAAACTGATTAAATATCCACTATTTTTCCTGTAGTGCTGGTGAGAAAAAACATATCAATTAATAAGAAGTGGGGACAGGGAAAAATCTAGGTTTTCACTTTGGGAAATGGGGCTCATCTCACCTAACTTAAGCTTTCTTAAAGGAAAGGCAAGCCAAGACAGGTACATGGGGCAATTCATCCTCTTGTAAGAGAGGTGCGTTGAATTACTCTCAAGAACTTCCTGCCTCTGTTCCTCTGTCCCCCAACAGAACGAAGATACTTCATGACCAGAAGGGGCAAGCCTTAAGATGACTGAAGTTAAGACATAATTAATATGGCCCTTGTATAGAAGCCCACTTCTTGCATGGGAAAAAAAATTAAATTCCAGTGAATAAATGACAGGCTCTATATTCCTTTTAATGCAGGATACAGTTTCAAGCAGCTTTTTATACCCACTGTTTTTAACCTGGGTTCAAAATGATGAATTCTTGCTTGCCTAATCGATTTTGCTCTTATTTACAAACTGAATAGTCTCATGCTTGGTCCTAACATTTTGAAAACATAAAGGCAGTATTATAGATATGAGCAGAGAACCAGCCTTCGGGCCAGAAGGAAAATGAAGCTCTGCAGGGCTGAGGGAATATGACCTGGCAACCAAAACAAGGCCAAAGAGAGGAAGGCAATCTTAAAGATGCCTGCTGATAAATACTTTTGTGACCCTGTTAAATGATTTTATTCACTCTGGACTCAGATTTGTGAAAGTAAAAATCTAGGAAAAATGCCAAACAAAATTATTTCAGTTTGGAGAACTGTTTCTCATATGGAATAGTAAAAATTTGGAGCACCCCTCCCCAGCTTTCTATTTTCTATTTCTCCAGCATTACTGTACAATAATGGTGGCATTTTTGTGACCGTGATAGCTAAGCAATATGAGTTAGCATGAACCTGCCCTCTATATTTCCCTCAGACCAGAAGAAAGGTTTATGCATGTGAAGGCTTGTCTCTGTTCTCCAAACATTCCAGCTGTTCTCATGCAAACTATGGCCTCTCCCTTCAAGCTTGTAGTTCCTTCAAAGAGAACATGCAGATGCCTTTAGTATCAGAGGTGACTGAACAAGACCAGGATCAGTGCTTCCCTGCAACAAAGACCTAGCAAGAGTTGAATGCATGTTTCTATCGAGCAAGCAAAGAGCAGTGCTTGGCGAACACAACAGCAAGCAGGGAATTTGAAGAGGACTTTGGGAATAACACCTGACACCTGCAGCCTCACTAGCAGACAGATATTCAGCTCTCTGCAAAAATGACTCATGCTAGTTTGAAAGTGTAGAGGGCAAGCTTTGGCAGCACAGTGAAAGAGGCAGCTCTCCTTCCCTGGAACCAAAGGAAAACAGCATATTCAATGTCATTCATTTTAATCTCACCAAGATGATTTCCCAAGAATGAGAAAAAGAAAAAACTGTGGGTGACTGGCTAATCAACATCCCCCTGCTAACAAGCACTATTGAAGAGGTCATTGGCAAACATCATTTCAGATTTGTTAAAAAGCTCTAATTATATCAAGTCATTTATGGAAGGAAATGGTGACAACGGGATGTTGGAGAAGGGGTGGCAGAGATGAGATTTCAAAAATGCTCTGCTTTTCCTCCAGATTATATTTTGTAATTTCTGAAGGCTATTTCTTAATAGAAGTAACAGTTGAAAAATCCTGATGTGAGAACAGCACATGTGGGCAACGTTTGGCAGTACAGATGACTTCATCAAAGACTCACAAGCAAGCAGGTCTGCATCCCTATATTCACTACAGCTAGAGCTTATTGTGACTTTGGCTGTCACGGCATTAGCACTTTGCTGTTCTCAGTTTAAAATAAAATTACATCACAGTAAATGGACACTTCGGATTGCCTCTAGGTATTCTACGCAGCTCCCATCATTGCTAAGGCTGCAACACTGTGGCTTCTAGAAAGGATATTCCATATTAATTCCACAGGTGAGGCAGCCTGGGAATGCAGGAATCAGGATTCCAGCTCATTGGCAAAGGTGTCTGGAATCAGATTTTTATGCAGAGCAAGCTTTTTAGGTGGCTTAAGTCCTGGTTTCTACATGAGACACCATCAAAAACCAGAAAAAACTTCTCAGCCTTTCTTTCTCCCAAGTATAGAAGGAAGATTGTTCTGGGCAGAAATAAATGCTGAAGTTTCAGACTTTTCATGTAGACTCTCTTTTTTCACTCAAAGAATGTGTAAATTACTTTTATGCATATAAATAGCTACTTTTTTCAGGAAAAAAAAGCGCAGTTTATATCTGGAAATTTCAACAGTGTCTCTCATGTCTACGTGAGAGGGGCCCTCAGCATGAGCTCTCAGTTGCACAAGAATGGGACAAACTCCAAATGGACCAAAGGCTCTTTGGGCTTCTGGTCTCTAAATGCCTGTGAGAGCTCCTGGCAGCAATAAAAAAACCCACAGAAATCCCATGGTGCTGAAGAAGTGACTGTTGCTGAGGTCTATGACCTCCTGCCAGCCAAGCAAGCATGAAATGATGAAAACCTTACAGTTGGCTGTCAGTTTGCTAAAGCTGACAGGGTGCCACAAACCATTCCAGTTATGATGAGTCACAATTTTCTTACAGAAAAATGGTTTGACTGGAGAGCATCCAACACACTCTATTCTTGGGGAGGCTAGAAATTCTGTCATACTAGACTTCCTCTTGTTCTTTGACCTATGACAAAACATGGCCACAGCTAATGGAGCCTAGAGCAGCATGCTTCAGTCAGTCAGGCCTCCAGGCACATTTTCTGAGAGCATCTCATTTCAAGGAGTACCACTAGTTTCAGGCTAAAAGCACCTTCAGCAATGCCACAGAAACATGCTGCCTCTTTCACCGTGACTGCTAAAAACCTTTGCCCTCAGAAACAGAGTTAAAGAGCAGAGATAACAGAAAGACCATTTTATATTAAGATAATTCATCCAAGTGCAGTTTACTTTTCCGAATTTTTTTTTTAAACATCCCTAAATTTGTTCTGCGATTGAATTTTAGTAGATCAAGAGGTATGCATGAGCCTTATAGCAAACTGGAAGAAAGTTAATGATCCCCTGAATTCAGTTATATCCCAAAATATGAGCTTGACTAGCCTACAAACAACAGTGTTTTCTATCCTTGTTAGTAAGGCAAGAAGCACACAGTTACATGAGGCTAGGTAAGCGCTGTGCTTCTCTGTCCATCCAGTTCCTAATAATATGCTAAACCAAACATGAGAGAGTGATGCCATTCTCAGAGATAATAAGGTTCTACCAGTTCCACTAAGGCTGGATAGAGTCAGGCTACCAGTGCTTTCTGTGAAGGCAAAGGCTCAATGCTTACTAGATACCAGAAAGTCTATAAGATCAAAAATCCCTCTAAATAACCCTACTGATGGTAAGGCTTGAACAAATGTCGTGTCAGGCTGTGAAGTCAATCACCAAACAAATTCATAGAACAAGAAGTTTCCTTCCCTCTGATGCTTAGAGAAAAACTGGATTTTTCTAACAGAAGAAAGCAGGACAATATTTTTGGGAGATTTAATTTTTTTTCCCAACTTTTAGAGGATCAGTCTTGGTCATTTGCTGCTGCTTCATTGCTGCAAGGATTGATGCAATTAGTAGTGTGCCAGTTTTGAATAGTTACAGACTTGGAGTCAATCTGGCTGTGATATTCTGTGGAAGACAAGGTGAAAACAGCTTGCATGGGCAAAACCTCAGCTATCTTTTAACAACTCTATCAGTCTGTCTAACAAGATATCTAACACCTCCATGTGGAGAATGCTTCATCAGTCAGTACATAGTCAGAATTTTTGGTGATTTTGAAAGGAAACTTTGTAAAAAACCAATAGATAGGCCAGTAACTGCAGAATTTTGTGTGAACAGCAATGCTGCACCTGTGTTGACTCTGGTTTTGGTAAGACAAAAGCATTACATGAAAAATTAACATTTTGTCATGTTTTTGAAAGACCATTGGCACAAAGTCCCCTCCATATTTTAGATGTGTGGTGGACTAACTCATACATGGCACAAAGTAGAAATAGGGAAACCTGTAGCCTCCCATAGCAAGCAAGAAGAGACTCAGAGCAGATAGAAAAGACCGTTATGATTTAAATAATTTTATCTAATTTGGAGAACAGAATGTTTGAATTTCTAAGCATTAAGAAAGCAAGTAAACCATTCCAAGATCCTTAAGCAAGTTATTGACATATAGTGTAAAATCTGCAAGGACTCAGCAGCAGTGTAAATTTGCATTTCCATAGTCATCCCTGCCGAGATGATCTCAGACGAAACAGTGGGATCCACATATGTAATTTAGTACAGGAACTATTCAAGCCTGCTCTAGTGAAATATACAATATATTCAATTATTTTTATGCATCCTTATTTGTCAAATGCTGATGTTCTGGAGAAAAAAATTCTAACCAATTTAGCTTCATTCCTGTCAGGAAATTAGTATGAAATGACAACTGGCTTTTTTTAAGAAGTGTTGTCTTGATTGTTCCGATGCGCTTAGCAGGATGATGCAGTGCAGCAGATGTTGCTAAGGCCCAACCAAAGAGAAAAAAAAACCAACAAAATGGGGCCTTATGCTCATTTTAATCCATCCTTGTTTAGCAGAACTAAACACCTGCTTTGCTGACTCAAGGGCCAATGGGAATCCACTGTGCATCCAGTACCTGCTTACACAACTCTTTTATAATGTCCAAGTGCCTCTGAATTATTCACTTTGCAACACACTTGATAGTGAGTTCTGTCACTGGGGCACTGAACTATACAAGTTCATCCTTTTTGTGGTTTGCTTCTATGGGTGGGATCACTACCTTGGCCAAGGGGTCCAGAGTAACCACAATTAACACCAGACAGGCAGTTCCACACTGAACACCACTTAATGAAAACTCTGTCTCTACAGCTGTCCCATACACCTTCATTTTCCCTCTCTAGTCATTTCTCGCACAAGGCTCTTGTTATGCATGATATTTTTCTGCCCTGTGCTCTGCATGGCAGTTTCCATCCTTGGACTTTAATACAAACCATATTTAGTTTCAGTGCTGTTTTTAAACTCCTCTAGATGAAACCACTGTGCATCCCTGTAGATGACCAATACCACATAGCTTGAGGAACATTAATTTAAAGATCCTATCTCTTCTCTGGGTCTCTCATGATCTTGCTTTTGGGTTGAGATATCTTAAACCTTTAAATTTTCTCTAAGCATTAATCTCTCTATGCCAATATGTCTCTCTGTGTGCCAATATGATGCTTTCTGCAATGGCAGTGGATGACCAGACTATTTGGAGGATCAGTACCAGAGGAATCTCCTGCCCCATGGAACAACTGTAGTTCAAACCCTACATAACTGCTAATTTTGTCCAGAAAGAGACCTAGTTGCTCCATTCCAGGTGAAATCTCAGGAATGGTGTTCCATTCAGCAGACTGCACATACCACCAGGGGAACATGATGATGAAACATAGCCAGGAGTCAGTCACAATTGTAAGCACAGTGGAATAAAGACAGATCAAGGAGTTGTCACTGAGGACCCTGTACAAGTTACTTTCCATGTTTTACTTCTGACACGTGTTTGCCTGATTCCCCAGACTCAATGTTGCAACATTTTGAGCTGTCTCTCTCTAGGTAAGGTGCTCTACAGGCTCATCTAGGCCTGGTAAGTCTGCACAAGACAGATACCATCAGAAAAGGCAGCATTTACTGCCTTTTGTTTGCATATGGCAATAAGGGATTTGCAGCAGGTCCCCAGACCTTTGTTTATGACAAAGCTGCTCCTCAAATTCATATTTCAGTCTAATGACTGGATTATCCTTTCACCTGGAGAAGGTGACTTAAAGCTCTCTCAGTGTGTAGGTGGCAAATGGAACAAGTGGTTATCTACAAACACAGCAAAGTTAGAAAATATGGCCAGGGATGACATTTTAAGCCTTTATGTGAAATGATCCATTACTAAATATACCTTTTATTTTACATACCATATCTGAAAGGGGATTATGATCGAAATGTCATTTTTAATTGTATTTTCTGTCCTTGACTTTGTAACATTTAGAATAAACTCCAACTCTTCTCTTTTAGAAAAAAAAAAGAGACTGTACTCTTCCCAGGCATATAACATAAAATTAATTATTTACAGTTCTCTGAGAGAGATTTCTTTTAAACTAATGGTATAATTAGTGAATTCTTAGTGTTTGTTATTACAAATGGTTAGTACTTTCTAAATTCTTAGAAAACAGATTTTTATGTGATGATTTGAATAGTAGCCATGTAAGCCTGAGCAAAATTGAGCTCTTTTACAAGACAGACAGGAAGGCAGTAGGAAAACACATACAAACTTTGCCATTACTTCATTGAGAATTTGTTTCATATGGTCCCACATGGAGTTTAGAGCTCAAATAAAAATATGCTATGAAGACAGGCTGAGAGAGTTGGGGTTGTTCAGCCTGGAGAAAAGAAGGCTCAGGGGAGACCCTATAGCAGCCTTCCAATACCTAAAAGGGCCAACAGGAAAGCTGGAGATGGGCTGTTTACAAAGGCAAGTAGTGGCAGGACAAAGTTTAAGGAGTTTAAACTGAAAGAGGGTAGAATAAGATTAGATATTAGGAAAAAAACACGTTCTCTCTGAGGGTAGTGAGGCCTGGCACGGGTTGCCCAGAGAAGCTGTGGCTGTCCCCTCCCTGTCAGTGTTAAAGGCCAGGTTGGATGGAGCTTTGGGCAACCTGGTCTAGCAGAGGGTGTCCCTGCCGTTGGCAGGGGGGAGGTTGGAACCAGGTGACCTTTAAGGCCTCTTCCAGCCCAAAACATTCTGCAATTCTATGATACTATTTTTACCAGTACACATGCGAACCACAGAAATCATGAACAGGAAGAGATGTACGTACCGTGCAGCAGAAAGCATGAACAGAATGTAAATTCCAGAAAAACCCTTTAAAGTAAATGCGTCAATTTCTGCTATTCAAGTATGTTTATTTTCACTCTAGGAAATTTATAGCTGATGTAATTTTATCAGATTTTTTTTTTAGTAACCTGAAGACCAGAATCCCCAGTTTCAGCACTAATTTTACTGTAACCGAACAGAATCCGACACAAAGACCATTTTTATCTTCTGATATAAGGACAGAAGCTGCAGCTGTTTCAAAGGTACTAAAGCTTTTGCATCTCTAATCAAGGACAATGGTGACAGATGAGAGATTAATAACTCAAAAACTGAAGCAAGCACCAGCTGCATTTGGCCTGCTTATATGAGAACAGAATTCTGCTGCGTTCATCTGTAGTTTGCACTTCTTAATTTAAAAAATTCCAGGGTAGACCTCTGGCCTCCTGGAAGTGATGGCACAGCTACCTGGACCTGTATCAGAATAGCCAGCACAATGAAGTCTGGTAGCCCCAAATTATATATTCGAGTAGAAGCAAAGAAGGGACCTATGGTCATATGCACCTAAATACATAAGAAGTTAAGAATATTTACAAATAGTCTTCATAATAATTTATATATTTGCAAAGCAATCAAATAGTTTCCTTTAGCACTGAGAGTGATTTGTGAGGGAAGCAGCAATCTTGTAAAGCTTTTTATGCTGAGTCCTATGTGATTTTGTTTGGATTTCCTAAGAAAGCCTGACTGAAAAAAGCACCAAGGTTACTGACACTCTCTTCCCTCCTTTGCCAGTGGCAGGAAGTCCAGGGCAACAAAGCATTTTAAATTAGAAATCCTAACATTTTCACAGACAGGCAATATGCCAAGACATTACCAAAAAAGCAGTCGATACAACAGCAAGAGTAGTCTTGAGGCAGAGCAGTGACAATGGTATATCTCAAGTTAACCATTTCAAGACACACAACTATGTCCTTTAAGCCCAAAGTGGCTGTCTTTGTTTTATGCCATCTCAAGTGTCTAAAGAACAGGCACAGCAAGGCAAGGATGGCCTGCAACAAAGAGCCAGAAGGAAAAAGGTTTTCTTGAACGGAGGGAAGCAGTGAATTGGCAAGGATCTGATAGGTTTTTTTCTAATTTACCAGACATGGACAGATGTCTGAAGCCACCCTCCAAGTCAGCAGGGGCTTTGCTATTCATTTCCAGGGGATGAAGAACTCAGAATCTCATCACATTAATTCTTCTGGTTCTTTACATGCAAACTTCTGTTTTGATGTCTTTGTATTGCATTTCCAGGCAAATACTGTTTCAAGTCCAGACAGTATTTTTGAGGTAGAAAAAGTTCAAGGTAAAAAAAGTAGTATTGCTACACTAAGGTTATATATATTTTTAAAACATCCAGATAGAGCTAACAGCACAAGCTACCAACTCCAAACATGACAGAAAAAAACCCCAGCTTTTATTTGTATCATTATTGTTAACAGTGGCCCAGCAGAAATGGGGCTGTATTCAAAATTTTATATGGTGTCAAATATTATTAGGGAAATAGTAATGCTTGCTGCTTTGCACCTGCAGAAGTCTTTATTTTGGAAAAAAAATTAATTTTTTCCTCTGTCTTTTTACCTGCCAAAATGGTCATTGGTAAAATTACCATTTATGAAACCATAAAACTCAGACTCAGGATCCAGTTCATAAATTCCTTTGAGGTAGGTAAATATTTCTTCCATTACACAGAAAACATAATGAGTTGTGTAAGCTGAACAATTTTTCCTTAAAGGCACATCACTAGAACTGAAGAATTCTTGCATTTCATTTTGCTCTCTACCATGTTATATTTCAAAGTGAAATTTTTTTTAGGATTTAAATTAGGTCACCTGTAGACAATATGGCAACTCTAAGGGGATTTTTAAGGTTTTTTCCTTGACATTTTTCCTGTCTCAAACCGAGCGTTTTTATTGCTTTGTAATAAGGAAGGCATAATAAGGAGGTCCAAATAGTTGTTTGATGGCTACAAGTAAAATAAAAATAAAAAGATCAACACCAATTCAAACAATATTCTCAAGTTATCTTATCTTCAGTGTGTTAATTTTCTTTAGAAATATATGTGCAGTTGCCTTCTTCCTTCCCCTCCAGATCTCAGCCTATTCGCCCTGGTCAGGCCCCACCTGGAGTATTGTGTCCAGTTCTGGCCTCCCTGGTATAAAAAGGACAGGGATCTCCTGGAGAGAGTCCAGAGAAGGGCTACAAAGATGATTAAGGGCCTGGAGCATCTATCCTATGAGGAAAGGCTGAGAGAGCTGGGGCTGTTCAGCCTGGAGAAAAGAAAACTGAGGGGGGACCTAATCAATGTTTATAAATATCTTAAGCATGAGATGCAGGGGGAACTGGCCAGCCCCTTTTCAGTGGTCTGTGGGGACAGGACAAGGGACAATGGCTGCAAATTGGAGCACAGGAAGTTCCGCACCAACATGCGGAGGAACTTTTTCCCAGTGAGGGTGCCAGAGCCCTGGGACAGGCTGCCCAGGGAGGTGGTGGAGTCTCCTTCCCTGGAGATATTCAAGACCCATCTGGACGCCTATCTCTGCAGTATGAGCTAGGGAGCTGCTTTGGCAGGGGGGTTGGACCCCATGATCTCTCGAGGTCCCTTCCAACCCCTACAGTTCTGTGATTCTGTGATTCTTTAAGATTTTTGGAATTAATGTGAAAGGCAGAGAAAAGAAGACAAGGATGCTTAAGGTCATCTTCATAATTTTATATGTTGATAACATCTCCATCTACTTTCTCCTTGTCTCCTCTACAGAACTGAGTGAGAACTACTCACTTGGTTATAAACATGAACAGACACACACCATGTTTGGGATCACACCAATTGTCTGTGGTGAAGCCAGTTTTCTTCCCTAGCACAACGCAGAGTCCACTTTACCTCCCGACTGACTGCAGAGCTGAAGTAACTATAGTTTTGACAGATCAAAGTGAACAATCAGTTCCTCAAAACTGAATAGGTATTTTCTATATTTAATATGGCCTTTCTAGGTTCTTCCAGCTAACCTTACCATCTCAATATAATCAGAGAAAACTTTCTCAAGCTGGTCTGTATTAATTTCACTCCCCTCATTTATTTCCCCCTTTCTAGAAATGAGTATCAAAAAAACCTTTTCCTTTATAATCCAGCCACTAATTGGAGACTGCTTTTTGCCTCAATGTACCTATGTACTGCCCCCTACCCTGGGCACAAGAATGCAGTTTTGGGTGCCTTTCCATTCACCTGCCTCTTCTATCTGAAAATAATTACCTGCTCTGACATCCCTTCTCAAGACATTTCTGTCCTTTGCTGTCCATCTTATTCCATTTGGAAATGAAGGAAATGTGGCAAACACCACAGTTACATCAGCAAGTTGTGTTTTGGATACTCCACAGCTGACAGTTTTATTTTCTTAATGCTTAAAATGTTCTGCCTCTGGGAGCTAAAGCCTGTTTGAACACATTAAACACTTGGTTATTTCCACTGACTGGATTAATTTGGTACCAAATTAGAAACTAATATTTGCTAGTTTTAATGAAATGAGCATTAAAGAGCCTCTATTTGTTGAACTCAAAGTGAAAAAATTTTTAAACCCCAAGTAACATTCCTGAGCTCACCTTTACTCAGAGTACTATCAAATATTACGGGTCAGATTTTGAACTTGTTCAACAACTTAAGAGAATCTCAGTAGCCTCTTAGAAAATTTTCCATCATGCAAGATCAATCCTAAACTTGTATCTGAAGCTTCAGGCTTCTCCATTAGAAGACTAGCACTGGAGCAAGGCCAAAGAAGTTGTAAAACTTCAACCATTCTGGGACTCAGGGTTGTTTCTAAACACCAAGTGAAAAATAGCCGAGGTTACTGTGCCCAGTGGGCTGATCTAACTTTCAGTGCTGGTAATGTTATTACCTGGCTAGGCACAGAACTTGGTGTCTTCCAAGTCAGAACACTATAAAAATGCAAAACCAAAAAAAAAAGGTGATTTTTTAATTAACCAGGAATGCTTACAAAATTGAAGGAGACAGGGTAGGGAAGCAAATTTGCTTTTTCAGAGCACGGCTCTTTCTTTAAAAGTTTTCTTTAAACATTTCTTTTTAAGAATATCCTCCTTTCAAGAATATTTTGTACAAGAACCTAATATTTTTGTGCTCAAGTCAACATTTATAAAAATGGAATTTTGACCAGCTGTGCGTACAAGCATAGCTCTGTTCTCAAGAGGTCAAATGTGATAAGCATCTTACAGTGATTTTTAGCCAGTGCACATCTCTCATCTTTCAGCACAATCGAGCAAGTACAACTTGTGTTTCATTGGTATGATTTGGCTGAATGTTCCTGTAGCAATGTGCCCGCATACTCAAAAGCTTGGATTTTAACAATTTGATTTCTGAGAAGGTACGGCTGACAGTGATGTAAACTGTACCAATATTCTTGCTGAGGGATTTCTGCAAAGTACATTTTCTCATGCTTTCTGACTTCACTCTGAATTATTCTTCAGGAAGGGGCCTCATTCAGAGGCTCCGCGAATCCTCAGTTCCTCTGAAAGTTAGTGAACTAGTGAGTTTTTTGCACATTGCTACAGGATGCCAACATTTTGAATACATCAAACCATACCTATCTCAGCTCTGCTCTGACTTGGGATTTGGCCAGAACACAACATTCACATCAGTCCTATCTTGACATCAACAGTTACTTAAGTTTCCTCATTATTCCACTTTTACCAGCTGGCCTATTATATTATAAAATATCACAAGGGACTATATCGATTACATGAGGTTATACTACTTCTATGAACACAATGTAAAACTAGAGTTAGGAGAATTGGGTTTTCTCACAACTGTGGGTAAGCAAAATGGCAGCTTTACAAGAATGGGTGCTAAACAGTAAATTAGAGACCGTAAGAACCCCTGATTTGTGAATTACTGTTACATGAATAAATTATGCTACCACAAACCTATACCAAGAGAACATGCAGTTAAACTTCTTGAGCAACTCAAGGACTCTCTTTGCTTACCTATCCAGAAGCACTCTAGAAGCTTATGTTTAATGTTTGAAGCTGAAAACCAAATATACTTAAAAACACTTTAAATAGTCCATTGTCAACTGCAGTGGAGAGAAGTCTACTTCTAAATGAGAGCTCCCTGATGAAGTGGGGGAAGAAAGTGCTTAACTTCCCTACTTATTTCATATCACTGAAGATACTTTCAGATTCTCTAGGTAGATGAATCCTGAGCCAGGATAAATGCCTATGCCAAAACATTTCCCTTAAACCATATGGTGGCATATGACAAAATAAAAACTTCACCAAATCAGAGTTAATTGATACCAGCTGGGATTTTGCTCAGAAAAAAACTGTTTTCCTTCTATTTTACAAATGATGAAGATTTCACATTTTTAAGGTGTATTTCATGCAGTAATACTTTTATGCCCATGGATAATATGAAACAATATACATTTGGTGAAACCAACACCTGCATCTTCTACATTTGTGGGTGCAGAAGAAAATGGCACAACACATAGGACTGTACTGTGGCATTTAGCCGGCTACTATTCAACTACTGCTGTGAAGAGAGCTTTTGAGAAACTAAAACAATGTTATTATTGTCACCAAACAATACTGCTCAAAGAATCAGTGCTATATATAAACTCCTAAGAATGTTTTCATCAGGTTGGGAAGCCAAGTCTTTGTGAGGTTGAAAAGAAATTTTATTCACTGAACAAGTGTCCATTCTGCACTGCATTCCCCAAGGGTTAGAGAAATGGCAGAAGGCTACATATTTTATGGCATATCAGCATTTTTTTCATATGCAGAATTAGAAAATTTAAAATATATCTTTGTTTTATATGGATTTTCTTTAGCCCTCAGACTACTGAGCTATTCTTCAAATGCTTTTCACTAACAAAGACTTAACATTTACCAGAGGATCGGGCAAATTCCTCAGGCATTAGAAGCATGGTTGATTAAAAAAGCCTGCATTTAGTAATTAAAACAGTGCAACTAATCCACAACTTGAAATATTTTGGAAGCATATCATAGAGTGAATAACGCAGCTGTCAAGTAAAGAAGAGCTTTTCTCATAAAGGATCACTTCACAATATGAGTATCTCCAGATCCCCTCCAGCTATAGAGCACTTTTGCATAGTTGGAGATTTTTAATATTTCTTAATAGCCAGTATAAATCAAAAAAATTCATAGCAGTGCAAGATATCCTAGGGTCGGTTTAACACTTACACAGAGCAGCAATTTGCTGTATTATCCAGCTAGTGCTTACATGCGAATGGTTTCGAGTCAAGCAATGTAATTAAGATAGGGTTTATATATTACTGGTCATCCTTTTGTAAAAGCCTTGCCATTCCATAGCTTAAAACTTTAGGTTATGCAATTAATCATGACAGACCCATCAGGAGGACTGCAGAACCCCCAAATTTATATAACAAGCCTCAAGGAACCAAACACACCGTGCTTAATAGCAGGAAGGCCCCCTTTCCCTTTTCTGTCATCTTGCTGATGAACACTGCTTCCCTCACATCTGTACTGCTTTATCAGAACATGCAAGTCTCACAGAACATTCATGGCAGTCTGAGTAGGAGGACCCGCTTTTTTTCAAGCCTGAACAAAGTCAAGTTTCCTACGTAAAGAGTTTTCAGTTAAGAAAGCAATAAGGGAATGTTATTCACAACATATTTTAAAAAAAATTCTGTTACTTCAGTCAATAAACACATTAACCTCTCTCAATTATGTTCTTTTCTATCAGTTATGGGGGAAAAAAAGTCTTGTTCACTGTAGAGGAAAATGATGATACTTATTATGCATCAGTCATTTCAGAAACTACCAATGGGACCACAGTTACCAGGAAAGCCACTTTACTACTGGCTACCATCAACTATTGTTGTGTCTCTTCATATTCATTCATTCACTCTTCACCACAGGAAGCCAAACTTGCCACATTGGGAGTACTGAAACCCGAGGAGCAGCCATTACTCCCAACTGCCACAAAAGGGGAATCATGAGCAAAGGGAGATCCTGGGTGAAATGCTGATGTCAGAGATTGCTCAGCAGCACCCTATCAAGCTACCAACAGGTACTACTTTGCCAGTTCTTCTCTAAGTTGCATCAATCTCCATAGACCTTCAGTCACAAGAGGAACAAGACAAGGGGCTCTTAAGGCTCAGATAGAATTCAGTCCAGGATCTAAATAACACACAACTGGGTATTTCATCTAGGCCTGGCTGGGAGAACAAATAAATCACTCAGTTGTGAACTGAAGAAAGGTTACATTTTGCATTTTGGGGTGGATTTTACTTTCAATATCTCCAGGCATTAAGACTAAAGGAAGAAAAATATGAGAGATTTCATTTCTATTATCTCTGTACTATGCGTATTTATGTAATATACTACTGCTGACAGGTACTATCTGCTAGTAACTTCCTATTTAAACTAATTGCACTGAAACTTATCCATGTAAATGACACAGCCTCTTAACAAAGGGTGCATTACTGCTTACCTTTACCTCCTACAAAAACTCTGCAGATATTCTCAAATCACATAAGACTACAAATGCACGTAATCAAATTGGATCACGCTAAGATGATTATTTCTGCATTGATTGAAAGGCACGACTAAATCCCCTCAGCATTCCTACAACCCTTCAACAGACATGAACGTGGTTTCTCTGAGAAATGTTCTCTGCACTCCCAATTGTCTTCTTGGTAGTCAAGATTACAAAAAATGGAAATGTAAAATATAGAGCTGATGGGATATGGAATGATAGTACAATTGTTATTTATAAAGGAATAGTACAAATTACCGTAATTGCTATTACCAGGGTTTTAAGAATAAAAGAAAATTATAACCTTTTCCCAAGATTACTTTTAGCCAATTCAAAGCCTTGACCCTGTTACAGGATCACAGGAGAAACAAAAATCTGCATTGCAATGTCAGTAAGCATAGGATATTTCAGCTAGTATCAGACAGTAGAAAACCTTAAATTACAACTGCAGCAGATGATTGTTGATCTTGGATATTACAGATTACAAAATTAACCTTCCCTTCCTTGTATGTGTGTCTGCACCTTTGCACACACATTATATTGCTGTTAAATAAGAAATCCTTGTTTCACAAAAATAGTATGAATACGGAGACGCACCTGAGAGACAAGCTCAATAGGTTAGTGGTTGTGGGCCATCTTAGCTTATATACATTCTCTCACAGCAAAACCAACTGTGTCATGGTGGGCCTGCTTTAACTTAACTATTTAGGCTGGAGAGCCAAACACAGACGTCCGTATTCCCTTTTCCTCAAAAGGGGTGGCATGAGAGAAGACCCTGCTGGCTTTACCCTAGGTAAGAACTGCTGACCTCCAGGCTGGTTAGGGTCAGAGGCTGACTATTCTTAGTGACGTGATTCGAGACTTAGCTATCACACAGCTCATATTCTCTCCTTTGTCTTTTCATGATATTTGTTTCGGAAGCTGGAACAAATCCCTCACGTACATGAAGTTATGGCAAACATTGCTTTTGGCTTTGGTGGGAACAGTATCCTGTGTGAGCACACTGTGAGCTCTATCTCCCTTTAACTTACAACATGTCAACACATTTTTGCAGCTCTATAGAAAGTACTGTGATCTTAAAACAGATGCTTGTTGTAGATAAGCAGGGCATACTCTCTGCTGATGCTAAATCAAAACAGTGCTATCTCTGCAAGCTATTAAAAACACTTTGGTCATCTTCACCAGCCAGCAGCAGTGCAAGAGATGCTCCGCTGCTAGTTTGGAAAACAGTCAGCCATTTGTTACCTAGAGCCAACAGTACCTGCATTTCTCATGCAGGACTGTTTGCAGTATACAAGAAGGAGGAACGGAAAACTGAGGCTTCTCCAAACATTTCCACTGTGTGCTCATTTTAATCCCCAGGAACCATCAAATAACAAGAGGATTTTATTTTTCAGTCCAATTTCCAACTGGCTTTGTTTTTAAATCAGAAAGAGCGAAGAGGCAGTGACGCTTTGTGTTCAAACCTAGCATTATTTTAATCAATGCATTATTTTAATTAGGCTTCCAAATTTGTTCATAAGCTGTCCAGGTCACAAGGAGAATTAAAAACAAACACTGGAAACATATTACTACATTACTTCTACAGGCAGTTATATTTGACTTGTATCCAGAAGCAAAGCTGGCGGGATCCACATGACTGGAAAGGGCATCAGTGAAGTTTGACATTGTTTAAGCTTCTGGAAGCTCTGCTCTGAACTCTGCAGTGCCTCTGTTACTGTGGGATTTGTATGAGAGATACGGGCTTAGTAATTCTCAAACAACACACAGGTATTGAAAATGAAAAGCTCACCACTAAACTGCATAAATTATTTATGTGATGATAACAGTTGTATTTGCAAAACACATAGTAGATTCCTCATTCATACATATGCCTGGAGACCATGCATTAAGAATATTTCATCTGCAACTTTCACGATCATCAGTAATTTGGCCCTCATTCTAAAATTTGTCCCTCTACTCCCCCCATCCCAGGCTAGTTTCAAACAAAGCACTAAGATGATATAATTTTCTCTAAGCTTGTGATTATGTAGAAAAGATAATTTTGTAATTATTATAGTAATCTCTGCCTTCCAAGGAATTAAAAGACAGGAATTTTTTCAGCATTTATGAGAAAAAGCAGAAAACCCACATTCCTTCCTCAGTTTTCACCGCATCACAGCAAAAACATGACAAAAATGAGATATATCATGATTAAACAGATAGTCAGATCTAAGCACACAGAACCAGAGCTTAGTAGTCATCAGTTCCCAGCAACTCATCCTGACATTCTAATTTTAGCTCATCAGCAGCTCAGGGACAGTGGAGAGTCAGCCAGAAAGACAAACACACACCTTTGATTTTCTGTGGAAGTACAAGTACAATGTTTTTTAGAATGCTTTAAGAAGTCATCAAATTTGAAAAAATGCTTGATTAAAAAAAATACTATTTACTACAACATAGTTAAAAAAGAATTTGAGGAGGCTGCTATCATCCATGGGAACAAGCCTATTAAGTCTGTGGACCTAAACTATGAATTTTCAAACTTCAAGTGTTAAATGGCTTATGAATTTAATGTTAACTCTGAATTCCATAGGCTTTAAGAATCCATGTATAAATACCCTCCTGCTAACTACAACATTCTTGTAGGAGTGTTGTGCTGTAATTTACTATTGTTCACACTGAAGCCAAACTGCTCTCACTTAAAAATCAGGTTTGTTAAGACATACACCACTTCTGGTACCTTCTGCTTTAGTGCTTTGCTCTCCTTCTGTGCACACTGAAGAATTTTACACGGCAGTGACGATCAGTACCTTCAACCCCAGTGACGCTACAGGCAGAGAAATAAGATTCTTCCTCCTGCAGCCCCAGGTGTTTCTGTAGGGTGGTGGTTTCCATGTGCAGAAACCTCACACCAGCTGCTGCAAACTTCCTGTGGACCAGTTAACAGAAAGCTTCACTATACAAAGCTGTCAATCGAGATCTTTTCACAAATGCTACAATAACTGTCTGAAAATGATGATCCAAACTAAGCTATTATAATGCCAAATACTGCATGAAGTCCCACAAATACTGTCAGAGTAGGAGATGCTGTTTCAGACACTGGCCAAGGGTTCTTAGCTGAGAGTGAAGGAGAAGCAATTGCCTTTTTTCTTTCCACTTCTCAGATGCTATTGACCTAAATTCAAAAGATACCAAACACGCTACTGGAAATTACAGCCATTTTATATATACATATATTTATAGTTTATAATCAGTCTGCATATCGTGAACCAGCTCACAAGTTGTACTAGGTTTTTCCATCACCTTAAAATTATTCTTGTTATTCAAGTCACCATGATAACCCTGCATGGAACCTGGGAAGTTCCTGTTCCTTTAGGAGACACCTGAATTATTTTTTTTCACGTTTTTAAACCTGCGAAGTAAATGGCAAATGCTTGCATTTCCAAGTTATATACAGATTAAGCCTGTACAGCCTTTTCTATGGTACTTACTGTGAAACAGTAGCCACAACATTCAATAAAAAGAAAAAAACCCAGAAACAATAATTAAAAAAACCCTCAGCTTCATCATTCCATTACAGTGAAGCATTCCTGCATTAACTTACCATTTGTCCGAAGGGCTTCTCATTTCCTACAGTGGTAGGTGAAAAGAAGACTGAGGGGGGACCTAATCAATGTTTATAAATACTTAAAGTATGGGGTGCAGGGGGAAATGGCCAGCCCCTTTTCTGTGGTCTGTGGAGTCAGGACAAGGGGCAATGGTTGCAAATTGGAGCACAGGAAGTTCCGCACCAACATGCGGAGGAACTTTTTCCCAGTGAGGGTGCCAGAGCCCTGGGACAGGCTGCCCAGGGAGGTGGTGGAGTCTCCTTCTCTGGAGATATTCAAGACCCATCTGGACGCCTATCTGTGCAGTATGAGCTAGGGAGCTGCTTTGGCAGGGGGGTTGGACCCAATGATCTCTCAAGGTCCCTTCCAACCCCTACAATTCTGTTATTCTGTGATTTCCTTTTGTGATTAAATAATATAATATTGCTATTATTTTCTCACAGTAACCTAGAGATCAATTTTACAATTCTGGTCTTTATGTTCCCTCTTAGGGAGCATTCAGGATTACCCCAACTTTACCCAAATCATTCTCTGCATTTTTGTATTATCTACAAAGCAGATTTTTGTGAAGAACCCAGAAACATATTTTTTGCAACTAATTAATTTATCAAAGAAAAATAATGATGAGGCAACTGAAAATATTCTACTAGTCACAAAGTTTGGCAAATACTTTTGATTAAAAGCTTACAGAAGTGTGAAAAAAATATTTTAAAACATTTAGTTAAAAACAAAAAAAGGCAAGCAAAGTACAAGGGCTAAAAAGAGATTAAGAAACATTAAAAGCACATAAAGACTTGAAGACCTACCCCATAATGATGGGAAATACTAATATAAGAATGTATTCTGAGGCAAAGTGCATGAAAGGAAGTAGTCAAGGAGCGTTACTTAAATAGAACTGTTAAGTATAAAATAAATAACATTGTTAAATATCATAAACAGTGTGGGGTGTTTTAGTAGTAAATATTTTTATCTGACAATTCATAGCCGTTAAGAAACATATAGTGCAATTTGTTTTGCTGGATGACCAGAGGTATGTAGTTATTTGACTTCTAAAAAAATTTTCCTTTTAACATTATTTTAGTTTGAGACAATGGAAATGACTAAGCATCACTGTAACTTGAAGGAACTACAGGGTTATCATGTTCTATTAAACACAGATTCATAAGAAGTAACAGAGATTTGGAAATTCAGAGAAGGGAATTAGAAATATCAAGTTAATAATTTCTAACTTTCGTGCTATCAGGAAGAAATAAAAATTTAATTTTCATAAAGCTACCTGCTGCCTTTCAATTCTGAGATCATATTCATCTCAATTTTCCCTATCTTGAAAAAAACCCCAGTATAATAGGAACAGAAACAGAACAATTTGAGCAGCAGGGGGTTTGGGAGTCATACCTTTTCACTATATTCAGTTGCAATCAGAGTATCTTAAATGAAGATTAGCCTTTAGCAGCCGGTACACCAGCTGTTCCTAGGCTACTCAGGGTCTGATGGTCTGATCATGTTTTCAGATGCACGCTAACTTAAAAGCACAGCTAAATGTTTCACGTCTGCTATAAGAAATATCTTAAAAACATTTACTCTGTCCTTTATACTTTCATGTTAGATGGCATAACAATTAAGAGTGAAACAAAAATGGTGTCTTTTAGGGCAGAAATCTACTGGGAGACCGTTGCATATATTACATCTCTCAGCAGGTAGCCCAGTCAGTAAGGCTGCATAGAATTCTCTGCTTCTGAAAAGAATTTGATGCAAAGAAATCTATCCTGTTTGCATTTTGACTCAGTTCTTAGAAAAAGTGAACATAGCCTAAATTTTTGTCTGTCTCCTTGTTTCTATCCAAGATAGCAAGTCCTCCAGGGACAGCACCTTCCTGTGTGACAGGGTGAAGGCACTGCAGATCATTTTTGGAGAGGGGTTATCCTTCAGTGAAGTCAGGTCTTAATATTGCAACAGAACTGTCAAGATAGCCTAAAGAACCAGCACACTGGGCTATAGCTTGCTTCTCTGATGTTGTAGAGCACATCTGCTCAACACCACAACAGAGAAAACCCTATCCAGAAATACAGTAAAATAACCATATATGCAGAATTACCTTACTACCTGTAAACAACTATCAAAAACATCATTCTGCCAATATAACAAGGTAGTTAAACCTAGGGTTTCTCTTTGCAGCAGCTGTACACAAGGTAAGCAAAGTTTAATATCAGGTGCTCAGATCAACTTTCATAAAACATAGAATGCTTTGGGTTGGAAGAGACCTCAAAGATCATCTAGTTCCAACCCCCCCACTAGACCGGGTTGCCCAAAGCCCCATCCAACCTGGCCTTAAACACCTCCAGGGATGGGGCTTCCACAACCTCTCTGAGTGACCTGTTCCAGTGCCTCACCAGCCTCAGAGTAAAGAATTTCTTCCTAACATCTAACCTAAACCTTTCAGCTTGAAGCCATTTCCCCTTTTCCTACTGCTAGGCTTCCTGGTGAACAGTCCCTCCCCCATTTTCCTGCATGATCCCTTTAAGTATTGCTATGCCACAATTAGGTCACCTGGGAGCCTTCTCTCCTCCAGTCTGAACAAGCCCAACTCCCTTAGCCTGTCTTCATAGGAGAGGTGCTACAGCTTCTTTCCAACAGCATCATTATCTACAGACTAATTTGAAGATGTGGCTTGACAGAATGGATGGAGCCAGAACCTTGGACAAGAAACAAGTCTGACTGTGGAAGAACTAGACTACCGTCTAGAGATCTTCTATCCTTTTCCACAATAGTGGGAGAAAATAGCAGTAGACATAATTGTTGCTAAGGAATCTGAATTATTTTAAGTTCACTGAGCTTCACTTCCTAGGGCTCAGCAGGTTGACAAATGTCAGCAGCAATACTAAAAAAGATACGGCAGATACAGCAAGTGTGTCAGATTACATAGATGCAGTTAATGGTCAGCACCAGAGTTTCCTCCTCCACACCAAATTAAATAAATGAAATTGAAAATTAACATAATTCATTTTCAACAAGGAAAAGAAAAAATCCTCACTCACCTGCGAAATGCAAAGTATAACAGGCAAATCATCCTCAAGTTTAACCACTACTATGCAGTTAAAAATGAACAGACACCTCCTATCAATGAGCAGAGAAAACCTGCTATCCCAGCTTCACCATGTGCCTGGCTATATCAACACTGGCTTAATTGCTAGCAGTCATTTTCACATGCTGCTAATTAGTTTCAATTTGTATTAAAAGCAAGGCATGCACTGCTTGAACTGCTGACCTCTTTCAGAAGAAAGTATAGAGACTGCTTTCTCTGTGTACTTCATATAAGAATTAATAAGTGAGCAATGATGATACTTAACTAATCCCAAAGCCCAAAATACAGCCCAAAGCTGTATTTTCAAACTCATAAAAGTCCTGAACTGCAGCTTACTCAGAGCTGTTGGTTACTCAAAATCAACTACTTCTGAATGACTGGCTCTGTGTAGCATCAAAGCAGAGGTTCTAACGGCCTCAGGAATAAATAAACTAGCACT
This sequence comes from Laterallus jamaicensis coturniculus, assembly GCA_022605575.1. Lineage (NCBI taxonomy): Eukaryota > Metazoa > Chordata > Aves > Gruiformes > Rallidae > Laterallus > Laterallus jamaicensis. The sequence goes on along the minus strand of JAKCOX010000008.1, from coordinate 20,011,125 downwards.
TTCACTTCTGTGAAAGTTTGAGTGTTTTGTGCCTGTTGCCAGAACTCCATGCTGCATAGATAAGCTTGGTTGATATGACCCTTCCTGCTTTCTGTCTGTGGCACGTAGCAGCATATCATTATGTTCACAGGAAAAGAAGGAAAAGGTAAGTATTCTCCATGCTATCCCTTTTTGCTTCTGATCACTGTTACATTCTTCTCTACCAAAACATACAATCTCTACAACCAGCCATGAATGTTCTCATTTGAGAAATCTTGTTCCCTCTAGCTTCAACGCACACCCTGCATAGTGACTTGAAGACATTTCCTGTGTAAATTCAGAAATGGTAACCCTTGTGAGGATTTTATGCCCTTGTTTCCAGACCAGTTTCTAACCTGTGCCCCTGCAGCTAAGGAACCAGATTGAGGAAGAAAGTAGTGCGGACCTATAGGTTCTCCCAAGGTTGCAGAAAACATCACGTGGCTTTTCCAGCTGACTTTGCAGTTGATTTATAGGCTGTCAACAAATCAGCGGTCAGAAGCTGACACAAAATGTCTTCTGCAAGCTTTGATTCCTTATTCATTATAATGTGTTCTTCATTTATATTCTATTGAACCAAACAACCCAGGATTTCCTCTCCCTTTGTTGGATAGCTTCCTGTCCCTGCAGCTGCCTTCTGTGATATCAAAACATGAGACTTAAGTGTTGCCCAAGGATTACGTTGCCCAAGTCCACCAAAATAAATCAATTTGAGCATTTAAGTGTTTCCACGCCTCTGGATATCTGAGTTTAAACAGCAAAACCTCCTGTAATGAGGCAACCCCTTCCCCAGACAACTTCTTGGCAAATAAAGATTCAGTATGACTCCCCTTGATCTTATCCATTCCAATATACTGAAAGTTTCCCGTTATCTTTCCTCTTTTACTGTCACATAAAAAGACTTTTACTGTATCAAAGTCTTATAAGAGCAGGTTTCACTGTATGTATAATTACATATCATTCTTGCCTTCCCATCTGAGCTAAATCAATTCTTCTGGTGGCAGAGTCTGTACTCTGACTCTGGATTTGAATAAAGCATCAGTTGTATTGAATGTGCTGGAACTGGCAGATGGTTGGTCAGTCATTCAGTTTGATATTAATTGCTTCTTTGATATCCCTTCCAGAGAACTGAGGACAAAATGCATAGTGTCTTATTACATTAAGAAAAAAATCACATCTGATATTCTTTGATGGAAGATTCATCTCCCTGGCAGACAATGTACTTTCTCCTTAAGAGTTAAAAAATGACTAAAAATTCCATGATTTAAAGATTATCTCATTTCCTTCCAGTGAGTAAAAAAAAAAATTTAAAAAATCAGACATAATTTTGTTTGGAAAAATAAAAATTATTACTATTTGAATAATACTTGAAACAGTTGAACATAAGTTGCTTTTTTTTCTTTTTTTTCAGGACGAAGGTCATGTAATACGTTAATTTTTTTTATTTTTTACTTTTAAATTCCTCACTGCTCATTCATGAACACAACTCAGTGGTGTTCTTGTGTGCCTTGTAATGGCTCATGTAGAAGACTATGGTAGCAAGCAGTGTCAGGATCAGGTAAAATCAGGAATATTTATCACTAGTTTTTATTGACTACACATATAGAAGATTAGCTAAACATGAGGGCTGCAGGCCTGCACTTCACGTATTAAGATGGGTCCACTGCTGGAGCCAAATCATTTTCTTCAGGTACAGAAGGCAGTACTATCCACTAACTTGTAATTATATTCATACTTAACATCAAAAGCAATTTTTGCCTCAGTATATTAAACGTGTCTAGCACCTGAAAAATCATTATGTATGATTTAATTTCAAATTCATTACTTTACAGATATGTAAAATGTATGGCGCATCATTTATTCATTGGCCATTAGAAATACATAAAATAGCTGTAAGCTTTTTAAAAGCGTGGCAGCCTTTCTTCTGATAGTTATGCATTGCCATTTCCATCACAGCAATTACAGCTGGTGCCAAATGGCACCTATTTCTTTTTGATAAATGATATCTTATGCAATATTTAAGGAAGTAGCGTGTCTGCTCACCCTAAATATTTTTTAAGAAGAGATAATCAGTTAAAGTGGAGGCTGTCTGCTTCAGATACTGTAACACTGTGTGTAAGCCTAATTCCTTCTTTCCAAGCTAAGTCTCTCTCACACTAATGAACACAAAATCCCTGTGCAATTCCTATGTTCCCTCTTCTTCACTTTCTTCTCTAAGTCCTCTCCTTGGTAACATTTTCTTTCCCCATAGGTATAGTGGACACCCCAGTGTTCTCCTCCTCCTCTCCTACTTTTGAGGTTACAGTTGATAATATCTGGACTTCACACTCAGACACCCTGAATCATAAATGTTTTAACATCTGCAGCCTATTTGCAAACAACTTGGAGGTACAACAGCAAAACACCTGGTCTTTCAAATGTGAGTAAAATTCTCCAGTGAGGCCCAGGACTCAGGAATCACATTAGCTCCCTTAAATTTAAAGGGACAATGTAAATTTACACCAGGCAACTCTTTGATTTCAGAAAGTCACAAGGCCTCTTGGCACCTTACATACTTCCCCTAGAAAGATGGATAAACTTGGGACCAAATTTGAAAAAGAGAAATTTTGACTTTAAGCTGAGCTCTCTTAGGTAAACAATAAAAACCAGCTAAGTCGTATATTTCTGCATTTTGTTCTACAACTGCAAAAATAGGCACTAACCAGATATTATTGACATTGGCTAAGGCTCTTTACTTAATATTTTACTACAGTATAATATTTTACTGTAGTAAAATATTAAGTCCACATGGAAGAACCACCGGAAGAGCACTGACAGCAACTTGGATGCTGTGGACTCACACGGCTCCATGGGAGACGGGCCAGTTGGGTTCAGAGCAGAGCAGATCAGACTGCTTGGACCCTGTCTGAATGCTGAGATCTTGAGTTCTCTCTGCCCTGGTGGGTATCAATATCACTTCTCCTCTTCCCTCTCATCTGTTCACCCAAAAATTAATTCTGCCCACAGGTTTTTTTTTTTTTATCACAAGGAAGTAGCTGACACAAATAAAATTCAATGACAGTCTTTGAAGCACTGAAACAAAGACAGCGGTATCAGCCATCTTTGCAGCTGGCTTTTATAAGTTTGCTGGGCTCATCCATCATTATCACACTTGCAGCCAGAGTGTGCAACTTGTGATGGCAACATTCACAGAATGGTTGGAGTTGGAAGGGACCTCTGGAGATCATCTAGTCCAAACCCTTGCCAAAGCAGGGTCACCTAGAGCAGGTTGTACAAGACTGCATCCAGGCAGGTTTTGAATTTCTCCAGAGGAGGAGACTACACAACCTCTCTGGGCAGCCTGTGCCAATGCTGTCACCCTCAAAGTGAAAATTCTTTCCCATGTTGAGATGGAACCTTGTCCATTCTCACCATTGAGAAGTCTTAGACCGAGACATCTTCAAATAAATCCTGTGTCATTGTCACACAATTGCACCAAGACTCTTTGGGAAATGTAGTTTTGCTACTTCGTGTAATAACTCTGTGTGTAAAAGGTGTCATACTTTTCCCATTCAGATCTACAGATATCAGAGGCATGCTTTTGGCAACAGCTTCAGTGTGTTTCTCTCCTACTACCTAAGAACATTGACTCCAAAAATAAGACAAGAGCCAAAAGCAAAGGGTCTTTAAGAATAGGAATATTTATTACAAGGATCAGGAAGATGTTCCCTAGTTACAATTAATGGAGGCACATTGGAGCAATGCTCAAGAGTGTTGCTCAAATGTCAAGCAGCCATACCACATATTTAGAGGAAGAACAAGGTGTGACTTAAGAAGCTGAAAAGCTTTGGATAATGTGTTGAGTCTCAGTGGGTCTAAATTTGCCAAGGTGTAGTGCTGGGCTTAGTTCCATTTTTGCAGCTAGTGTCTGCTTGGATCTGAGCTGTGTTATGTGTACAGACCAGGTCATTCAGGGTAGCTGAGTAACTCTAGCACCACACTTTATTCCATGGCAGATAAGCCTAGAGACCTGCACTGAAGCTGACAGACACTCAAAGGGAAATAGTAGGACACAATCACAAAAGTCCACCTGAAGCTATTAAAAAAGAAAAAAACACCCTATTGTATCAGCTAACCTGTTAATCATGCAGGTAAAATGACAAATGCAAAACTACAGAGGAGTTAGAGGAAGGATTATTTTATCCACAAATTGACCTGTCCCATCCTTTCAGCAAAACCAAGCTACCAAGTCAACAAGAGCATATTGTCAGAGAGCAGACCTGCAAGGAATATTCCTCAACCAGAAGAAAGCGTGTTCAGCCACAGTAGAAAAAGAAGAGGTTGACACACTCAGCAGAATTTCTGAGCTTATGAATAAAGATGACAACTGAGTGAGAACAGAGCCAAAACTCAGAGTAGAAACTACAGAGCAATATTCACACCTCTAACGAAGCCAGAGAATTTCTGGCTCTGCATCTTTTGTTTTAAAAATGACATTTTTGGCATTTTGCCTCTGTGTGTGTGTGTGTTTTAGTAGTGAAAAGAAACCCTGCCTTTAAAGAATGTTTAATTTTGCTTTTTCCAATGAAATACCCAGCTAAAAAACATCTGAGGCCAGGGCCACATAAGCATCAGAGACTTGGGCTCAAGGATAAGCAAGAAATAAAATCAGATTGGAGTGAATTTTAGCTTCCTGAATAGTGTCCTGCCATGCACACAGGTTATCCTTTTAATTATACAGGTCTCACATTCAGTTTTGGGCATGCTGGTACTCCTATGTGGTTCTAGAGGTGTTTTGGAGATGAGCCAAAACTGAAGTTTGAGTCACTTGTTACCAGCCCCATAAATTTCTTAGATAGGGAAATACTAAAATAACATGAACAGTTACTCCATCAATTCCTGTTGCCTTACAAATGATCTTGGCAGCCTAATTTTATTTTCTTTAGACCATCTTGCAACAAATTTGCTGGAAACATCATGTTTGGACAGATTTATTGTTCAGATTTTTTTTTTTTTTCTAGTACAAAACTTGCACCAATTTTAGCTTTTAATAAAGTACGGATGGAACGGATGGAATAAAGTTACACACAAACGTTTGTAAATGGTTACAAGTACAGCTGCTCAGGGGCCCATGCTGGGTCTGGAGAAGGAGACAGATTTACCCTCATCTATTCTGCAATATTCTGAACTAGAAGGGGATGAGGGTCTGTGCAGCTGATATACTCAAGAGTAGGGCTGCCATTCAGAAGGACCTGGGCAGGAGAAGTGAGCTAACAGCACCCTGAGCTGTGTCAGCAGGAGCACTACAGGATATTAAGAGAAGCAGTTATTCCATTTTTTGCTCAGCATTTGCCTCATTATATGTGGGATATTGATTTCAGTTCTGAACCCCCCAGTACATGAAGGTTGTAAAAAAATCTACAGTGAGTACAGCAGAGGGGCTCCAAGGCAGCCAAGGCTGGAGCACTTGCCCCATGAGGGGAGGCTGAGGACGTGGGGCTAGTTCAACCTGGAGAAGGGATGGCTTCAGGGGACCTGCTGCCTCCAGTACCGACAGAGGTTATTGAGAGTAGAGTCAGGCTCTTTGCTCAGGTGAATAGTGACAGACAGTGATCATAAATCAGAATGATGTGTTTTTTCCTGGATATAATGAAAGTAATTTTACTATGATGATAATTAAGCAGTAGAGCAAAGGCAGACCTGGCAGGACAAAGCCCTGACCAAGTTTGGTCTGTCAATACAGATCTCTTGTTTACACTCTTCCTCTAGCTTGTCTGACTACCTCAGCAGCTCCAGCTGCACATTAATTCCTTTGGAAGGGATGTAGCTGATAAAATATGTTAGTGTAAAACAGAATTTGTAAGTAGCAAGAACAAAAGAAGCAAGTTTGGGGAGGAGGCATAAAACCTATGCTACAGTGCTGAGGCAGCAGAAAATAACCCCTGTATGCCAATACAGTTAGCAACTGAAATGATTTGTACTGTGTGATTAGATTAATGGACATCAACTTTGATGTATGTTGGGCATTTCATCTTCTAAAATGAATTTTCATGAGAGAATGTGTTTTCCCACTTTACATTCATCAGTGCTGATGTTTTTGCTCATTTCCTTCAAAGGACTTTCTTCTTTATAGACAATCTTCCCATTGACAAGTGAAGGAATTTGACCCACGTGCTTTAGTTTGGTATTAACGTCTAAACTGCTGGTGTGGAGTGGTCTGTGATAATTTCTGCTTTAGGAAGAGATCATGATGTTACAAACATACATGCCACCCTATCACTGCACATGGCCAGAGACTGTTACCCAGATACCTTCTGGACAGCCTAAGGAGATTGTTTGTTAAAGAAGGAAGTACTGAAAGTGTTTGGAAACTCATGAACTTACAGAGTGGTCAGAATGGAAATGTAGATAGACATCTCGCTGTGGCTATGAAGACACTTTCACATCATCAGTTTAATACTCTATTTCTTCTGCAGTCCACACCTGTAAAATACCTCTATATGTTCCTGATACTCTAAAAAATATCAGTGTGCCATACTGTACCATAACAATCCATTTCATCCACTAATTTTACAGATGCTTTCCCTTTGGATCTTTAAGGCTGAACTGCTGAATGTCCTCTTCCAGCTCGCAAGGACCTGTATCTCCTTAAACTGAGGTTAACTTAGGGATTTCCCCACCTTCTGGTACAGCGTGCTGAGGCTCCTGGTCTGCAAATGGAATGTATGGTGCCCATAGTGAAGATGCTGGCTGCAGAGTTGTCACTGCAGCACACACTGCTGAGGAGAATTTCCTGTCTGAGTCACTCAGAACTCCCCCGGGGGCTTTTCCTGCGGTACAGCTCCCCAGCATGCTCAGACCTCAGAGTCACATGGGGCCCTATCAAATGCTATTCTTATCACTGGTGTAGGCTAGGAGATATGGCAGCAATATGCAAATGGAAAATCCTTGTGGTAGCTACCAATACTTTCCAGACTAAAACTTGAACCACTAACATTCAAAACATAAAGGACTGATTTCAGTCTCTGAGTAGCTCAGGTAACTTCTAGGGAATTATACTGACCTACCCAGAGAGAAGTTTTCCCCTAATCTTGAAAGTAGTTAACACAAACAGCCACACAGAAGCTCAGTAGGTCACGGATTTTTTTTCTTCAGCTTATTTTGAGTGTAGACCAACTTCACCTACTGCATTTAATGAGTGTTGATTCCATTTTGTGGACTGTTCTTTCTTCAGCAACCCTGAATCACATAAAAATCTCATAAGGAAAAAGTTCTCTGATTCCAGGTGGTAAAAATTAGCTGTTTTGTCATTCTCCACCTGATTTTCTTTTTGTTAGGATCGTGTACTTTATTGTGGTTTTGTCAAAAAAAAGTGAAATGCTATTTGATAGTTCTTGTTAAGTAGAAAAGATCTTGTGGGTTTGGATATAGTAACCAGGACTGTTTGTAAAAGGAGAGGTTTGTGGAAAGTGATTTAGTGTATTCACTGAGGCTGAGCATTCTTGTTCTCATTGCTATTTAGACTAACTTGGGAAATTCAAGCCTTGCTTTCTTAATTGGAGTTTTATTTTTTGGTTTAAAGTCTACATAATGAGTGGTCTGGACTGTTGATAGCTGTTAGCCACCAGTCTCTGAAGTCTCCAAAATCTCAGAAAATTTTTTTTCTCAATTATATTGAAATTAAATAACACTTTGAAACCCTTGCACTTCTGCAAGTGTTGATTGTAAGGCAGAAAATAGATATAGCTGATAAGAAAGATCTGCAGGTCCTTCCTCAGCTCTGTAATGAAGACTATAAAGTCTGTCTGGTTACTCTTCATACTGAAAGAGACTTCTAGAAGTTAAGGCACAGATGCTCAGTTATGAAGTTTGGACGACTGAGTCAGGAATATGGTGTGGAAGGTAGACGCTGAACAGCCTTATTGGATGGTAAGCTGAAACACACACTTCTGAGAGAAACCCAGAAATCTGTGTGTGGCATAAAATTCCTTTTGTAATGTAGGTAGAATGCTTATGCTAAATGTAAATCAATAAAAGGTGAACTCCTGCATAGAACAACTGATGTGAGCCCTGCCTCCGCTTGGTAAAAGCGACGCTGATATTAAAGAAACTGAAAACTTTTCTTCTCAGACTGTTTCCAATTCTCTACTGTTTGCTGCAAACAGTGGAGGTGGTGGAGTCTCCTTCTCTGGAGATATTCAAGTCTCGTCTGGACGCCTATCTATGTAATATGAGATAGGGAACCTGCTTTGGCAGGGGGGTTGGACCCGATGATCTCTTGAGGTCCCTTCCAACCCCTAAGATTTTGTGATTCTGTGAAACAAGGTAGAGCAGTCATCTGTATGGGGTGCTGCTTGCAAATTGAAAAACCCACAAAACCTTTGTTCTTTTTTTGTGCCTGAAAGCATTCCCAGAAATAGAACACCTCTGCTCTACACTTGAACCTGCCTGTATGTTGTGCTACGACACTGCTCACGACATGTGCGACACCTACTCCACCAAAAAAAAACTTAACAGAGAAGTTCAGTTTCAACTGTGGCCAAATAATTAAGAAAAATCTTTTTTTCCTGCACAGAAAACAAAGAAGAAAAAAAAAAAAAGGTGCACATTCCTGAGGTTAAGATGTGTTTGGTAAGATAATGAGATGCATTTATGTCTGTCTGTCTCTGCTTGTCACAGGTAACAACCTGTGGTTTTTCGACTCAGTACTGCAACCTCTTATGTTAGTCACTTTGCTAAAGAGTGAAGGTGGACTTTCAGCTACTGCGTTCATAAACATGCTACACAGAACCACCTATCCACCACCACAATATCTAGTATCTATGCCCAAGCACTGATGGAAGCACCAAAGCATTTTACATAGGTAACAGCAGGAAAGATCTGCTCTGTAACTACTATTCAAAGTAAATTGCGGTCAGAGGTCTGACAGTTTAGAAAAAGCAGCTGTTTTAATAAAAATTTCCTTTTCTCTGGAGTTAGGTTGTACCGTTCATGCCTTTGTTAGAGTCAAATAAATATATAGTATTTCTGCACTAGCTGTGAAGTATTTGTGATAAATGACAGTTCTACTGAAAGACAATAAATAACTTTAAGATTCTCCAAATACAAAAACTGAAAAAAATCCTGGCCTTTACATCTTTTCCTTGAAACACTCTGCATTCCACAAATTTAACATCTCTTCATTTCATTGCAGACGGGAATTAACATCTCCTTTTTCTGTGAGCCATCCATCTCCTCTTTCTGTGACCTGTAGGTGGCTGACCATATAAATAGACCTATCCCCAGTTAGGTCCCTAGGTAGCCTGAAAGTAATTTATGTAGCCTGTTTGTTTCCTTCTTAGGCTTTGCTAAGGAACAAGGTAAGTTATGAAAATAACTGGAAGAAGCAGGTTTGACTTTTCCTTTGAATACAAATGAAAGTTACTATTATTTGCACTGCATTGGTTTTAAAATTCTGTTAAAAAGCAGAATCATCTGAGTGAGGACAAAATTCTGCTGAGGAAGAGCTGTGTTCATCACAGATGGGGTGCTTGACTGTACCATCATTACAGCTGACAACACTGAAAACATGTAAGCCTTCATGGACTGAGGACTGCCCGAAGAATTGGACTAGTATTCAGCCTCAGCTTCAGGTAGGGCCTGATTCAGGTTTACAGGAGAAGCAAGACTTTTCTGATCGACCTGAGAAGGAGCAAGATGGAGCCCCAAACTGACAGTGTGATTAACACTAATAGCACAGTGATGGTCCAGTCTGTTTCATTAAAACAGATGTTGAAATAATAGCTGTACTACTGTACTTCACATCTATATCCCAGTATGGGTCTGGAAGATTCAGTAGATGAAGAAATAAGTAGAAGCTAAAGGCCAGTATACACCACTGCAGCTCTACTGAAGGGCTACAGAGTTTTAACAATTCAAGCCAGATGAAACTCTCTAGATGAAACGTTTCTTGCAGCCTGGAAGGAAAGGCAGAGCCCATATGCCACAAAAAAGCCTCAGAATCTTTCAGCTACTTTTTGTTTTGTACCCAGGGAATGTGCCAGGTACTAAGGGGAAAGCAGGAATGAAGGGAAGAAGAGAAACAGAATCGTGATGATTGTGCCTAAGGAAGAAAGAGCTCTGAAAAATTGAGTCATAATGAAATAACAAATGGGGCAGCTGAGGGGAAGCCCATGATGTTTGCTGCCTCCGTGAGGTTAATTAATATGTGAAAACTGTGAAACATGATGCAAAAAGCAACATGTGGCAAATATGAATGAGGCCATTTAGTGCATTTCCTATCAAAATTCAAACACATGCAAAAATAGAATTGCAATACTCCATTATAGAGCACAAGGTTGTTGTTTTTAAATTCTGGTTTATGCCTACTGGAAATTACCAAAATACTTTTGCACAAAAGGAACTTGAAAGGTCTGTGACTGAATATTTTACTCGGCTTGAAAACACTCAAAAACCTGTTAGCTGAAGGGGAGGTGCAAGTTTCAACTTGCTCCAAAGCTCACTCATTGAGCTGTAGGGCTGCAAGTTATTTTCACACAGGCGAGCATCACTTCTGTGGAGGGACCCAGAGAACTTCACTGCCATCCACTCTTTGTTAAGACCCACAGTAACATCATCTGTTGGGGGTGCCCAGGATTATTGTGTGCCCTGTTTCCTTAGCTATGTTTCATATCTGCAAGCAGCTACACTGCTTGGGAACTCTCTACAAATGTATTTGTGTGAGTGTGTGCTTGTGTGTGTTTGTGTGTTTGCCAATACGTTTGGCACAGACAGAATGCATCTGGCTCAAAGAAACTATGGGATATCGACTCTGACAGTGTTCCAGTATTAGTAATGACATTCAAGTGAAGCAGACATATCTATGGAACAATCATGCATTTGTCTGGTCTCCTGAATCAGAGATGCTAACTTGAATTGGAAAGGGCAAGGCCCTTTCAGAGCTCTCATGAAGCAGTTGGGAGCAGGGGATCTAGAAGGCTACATTTTTTCCCATCATGTTCTTTGGAGCCTAAATATACAAGAATGGAGCATAGCCTGAGGGAAGCTTTGCTCTTGACTAAGCCTCTGACCTCAAAATGGAGAGCTTGAAGTCAGCTAAGTCTCCCTGACAAAAGGGACAAGGAGGGGGCGTGGAATTGGAATTGGCACTCCCCATTATTCATTTATTTGGATTACAATTTTATTCTCTATTGGGGAGTAAGTTGAATCAACAAACAGTGATAAAGAAGGGTTCTCTTGTCCACTGCAAAGAACATGTGTGTGTATATATATATTTGTGCTTGTATTTATATATATATATATATATACACACAAAGAAGAGAGAGACAAAGTCTGCTTGCTCTTTGGGTCATGGCAAGCAGCACTGGGTGTGCCAGGGCAGGAAACAGCATTTATACTGTGGCATTTTGGGGTCCTCTTTTGAGCCAGGAAATGCCATCATGACCTGCAGCAGATAAGATAAAGAGCTCTAAAGAGGGCTGCAGAGTCTTTATGAGAAATCAGTTGTTTGAATAATGCTCATATTCTGTGTATTTAGAGAAGCTAGTACCATTTTTCCCACCAATTCTTACATACTCGAGACACTGATGGCATTTTCTCACAGTTATCCCAAGTCCCCACTTTGTGCTGAGGGGGGGGGGTGGGGGGAGGGTGGGGAGTGGGGGGAAGGAATACTTGGAGGCTTCAAGAATCCATGATCAAAATAAGCCCTTTACCTTCTCTAGGCCAGCTTCACTACCTGGTAAAAATTAAGAGTTAAAGGGAAAGGAAATGGAGTACGATATCAGACCTGAGGCCAAGCCCTTAATTTGGTGTTTTTCTGAGGCTGAACTCAAGGAAGTCAACTGGATCCCTGCCTGAGTAAGAACTGAGCAGAAATTAAGGAAGGACTTGAAGACTGGGTCTTTGATGATTAAGTCAATACCTTCTGTGGAATCCCATGTGCTCAAAAGAGCACAAAAAACAACAACAAAAAAGAAATCTTTACCCTTGAGCACTTCCTGTTGCCCATTTACATTTTTGACAGATTCCCCTCTCTTCAAAATCATTGTGAAGCACAAGGCTGCATACCTATACCTCCTCTAAAATGCTGAGCACACACCACAGGGTTCCAAATCAGAACGTAGATATGTTTAGCAAAGCAATCACCCAAGGATGTAATTCAAATCCCTATACCACCTGCTTCAATGAATTCTTTGCCTGATTCAGTGAAGTTCAAGACCGGCTTTCATTGAAACTGTTGTACACCATACAAACTATGCAATTACAATAAAACAAATTACTATAAAACCTGTACAAAGCAAACTGGTTCTACTAACACATAGTATCATGCCAAAAGTTTTCACCAACTAAGTCATCAAAAAGAGAATGATAATGCTTAGAAAAATAACCAGTAAGTGACCCTGCTGAGTCTCCACAGGACTGAGGGGAGCATTTTCCTTTAATCCAAATGTTATGTCTGAATTATGTATTGGGTCATCACCCAGTCTTATTGACTCCAGTGGAATTGTAGCAATCCAAACCAACCCTAGTTGTCCAACATCCTTCCCTTGACTCGTAGTTCTTTCCCTTCTAGCCCTTCTCTTCCCACCTCATCAAGCATGCTTTGAGCTAATTCAATGGCAGAATTACAAATACAACAGTGCAGAAGTGACCAGTTTTATATATTCATAGCCAAAGGAGCCAGAGAGAGTTGGTAATCCTGGAATCAACTGATTAGACTGTACATAAACCCAAATTTAATTCTATTGTTTTGCTGCCTGCAGCAGTAGTTGGAAATGGAAAGCTATTAGTAATCCCCTTCTGTGTTGCTCTCACTGTAAATAAGTGTTTTTAGTGGATTACCCGAGGATGTAGATTTCATATATTAAAACTTCCTTATTGCTGTATAAACTATGAGCATAAATTAAGCTGTAAGAGGTAACAGATATACAACCAAGAGTGCTCAGGGTGTAAATTCTGTTTCAAAGGGCTTGATTAAAGACTCAGATTATAGCATCAGTGAGCAGATTTGTATTTATACTGTCAGGCTGATGTGAAACAAACAAGATCTTTCTAAACAAGAGAGCAACGTAAACAGATTAAATCAGCTTCCTACAAATATGCAAACAGTTCTGCTTCTCCCCACTTTCTCCCATGCCCACCACTTGTTAGCATGATTTAGTTATTACATTAAATGTAGGAAACACAGTTCAGTTGCACAGGATTAAACTCGTAAGGAATAGAAAACACTGAGTTGGGTACTCAATGATTTGGTTGGCTCCAGTACTAACTGGGCAGCTGGAGCAGATCCTCATTGCAGGCTGTGTCAGAAGCTGGTGTCTGTACTCCACATAGTGTGAAGGGGAATCTCACACCTGTACCCCCCCACCCCAGGTGCTGAGAGACTTTGCGTGGTGAGTGTGTCTGTCACGGAGCTGTTCTCACCTTGAGGAAGATCAGAGCCAAGTGCTCTGGGATGCCTCGGCGCACCATTGGCTGACGCAGGTGAGCAAGTTGTCAGCCAAATGGGTCCAATCTGGGAATTCTGCCAGCAGGAGAAGGAGGAGGCAGAGAAGAGCCTGTCTCTGATAGCTGTAACTAAAGATGTTGTTCCTACAGGGCTCATAAAGGATGGCTGGCATTACCACAGGGAGCTTCTAACAGACAGTGAGACTTCTGCTTATTTAGTATGCAACTGTTTGTGTTTGAAAAAGGCAGAGCCCTCTGCAGACATTTCTGCTTTCCTCTGCTCCCCTCATCAGCATTAAACATCATCTTTTTGCTCGCTCAAAAATTGCCCACCAATTCTTTCGTGCCGTGCTCTTCAGAGATGGTTTCATGAATCATTTTCTCAGTATTAGTTTGATTCTGCCACACATAGCACGTACACATACCTGGAAAAGGACATGCATCTGAACATATGACCTCCCTTGTTGGCTGGCTGATTGAACATGAGGTCTGCACTGCACAGGGTTGACAGACAGAAAGATTCTGGGAACAGGAAAATTCACAGAGGGGAAAAAAAAAAAAGATATGCCCATTTGGCTTCTTGCTGTTTACAGGCTGCCAGCAATGAAATTATAGTGTTCATACACTTCTTTATGTACCCAGCTACATCATGCTTCACCAGCTTTCAAGTCTGGGACGTACTGTTACTTGACGCAGAAATCAGTGTCTCTTCACAGGAAAGCAGTGTGTGCATATATGTGTGCAAAGCAGGACTCTGCACTGTATGACATAATGCTCATGATTCTTTTGAGAAACATGCAAGCTGTTAGTAGTGCGCTTTGCCTTAGCACAAATACGTTCAGCTTAGGACACAGCTCATGCTGATTACAATAAGAAAAAACCTCTGGTGCAAGCACTTTGGGTTTAGAAGTTCAAAAGTCAGCCTCTGAGACTATTCCTCTTTGCCTGGATGCAATTTGATGACAGAAATATTTGCTGTTTTCACCTACGTATTCGCTACCAATGTGAGAAAGGCATACTAACACAAAAAGCATAGAAGTATTTTTTACAATAAAAGCCATTTTAGGTAGGGGGAAAAGGTAGAGGTCTCCCTGCTCAAGCCAGGAACACAGGTATAGGCCTAAATATAACTGCGGATTCTGATTCCAGATTCACCACAAGTTGGACATGTATTGAGTACAAGGGCACGGTAATGCTGAGAATAAATCCCAGAGACACTGCTGGAGCATCCACATGTCAAAGGAAAACAGAAAAAGAAAAGATTTGAAAAAGGAACTTCCACCTGCAAAATATCTAATTAACTGTTGGTAATTATAGATTTTCAAGTGTTAAAACCCATACTGGGTGGACCCTGACAGCCTCACGCAAGGAAAGCAAATGATAGTCAAGACACAATAAAACAGTATGTTAAAATCCCTTTTAAATAGTCTGCTGTTATACCTCGCTCTTTTCTGAGGCTGCCACATTGCAGTGTCTGCCATGACATTGTGGCAGCTCTTTCCAACCACAGAGCATATGAACTGGGACTCGGCAGCATAGGCAGCTGCAAAGCCCCAGAGCAGGCTGAAGTAGACTGGGAAGAAGAGTCTGGCATAGCCTGTCTGCTCCCACCTGGCACCTCGCAGATAAGCAAGCAACCATATTTGGGCCACAGTAGCTGAGCTGCCAACTTCTCTAATCCTTGAGTGACACTGCAGGCTTTCTGAGAGGCAGGCAGAAGTCAGAGTACTTAGTGCAACGCTGTAGTAAGATCATGAGAGTTTAATCGGGAAGTCTGAAGCTATAGATTTTACTCCAAGAGTTCTTACCCAGGAGCACAGTGCATAACAGTCTCAAGTTCCCTTAAAAAACACACCAGGGAATCAAACAAACGGACAAAACAAAATCCCAGTTGATGTTGAAAGAAACAATTTGGTTTTAAAAAGCCTCCCTCAGCTATTTCACCCTTCCCTTTGGTTTCAACTGTATTTCAAATCTTAAAAGTCCTGCATCAGCCCCTTCATTTTGTGGAACCAAATTTCTGTTCTGCAGAGAAAATGGAATGTAGATTCAATAAAGAAGCAGAAACTCAGTGAAGAGCAAAAATAGTTTACGTATTTCAAAAGGACATGCCCCTTTCAAGAAAAAAAGGGCATTCAATTGGAAGTGTGCAACTGATAAAGAAATCCTATAATATTTTGACTTGAAAGTATTCAAACTGTTGAACAATAACATAGCAGGGCAGAAGGAAAAAAAGTAAAATCAAAGTTCATTGGCCAAATTCTGCTCTCAGAAAGGACCAGCTAAGATCAGAAGCTCTCCCAATGGCTATCTGTTCTCCTATTTTATAATTAAATCTTGCAATCTTTCCTCAAAGTCATCTTCTGGGATTGCTGGCATTTTTGTATGACTTCAAAACTTGGCATTCAGTGTTCTCGTGAGGAAAAATCTTTAAGAGTTAAAAGAATACAACTGAATTGCAAAGAAGAACGGGCCAGAAGTAGCACGACCTCATCCCCTAGCAACAGAAATCAATAACAACAAAGATAACATAATTACACCACAGAAAGGATCCAGAGGGCAGATTATGTCAAGTATTATGTTGTTAAGAAGGAATGACATGTGAAATAGACAGCATGTTTTAAACATGGAAGAAAATGAAGAAAATGTGGAAGGTAGATAGGGAAAAGTGAAATACGAACACAGAATAAATTAGCTTGCAGACTCTTAAAAGGGAAAGTAAATTATTCCTCTTACTGCTTTTACTGTTTTATTTATTCAGTGCACAGAATTAGATTCCTAGGAAAGCAAGGAAGGCATTTTATTTCACAAGAAGCATCGTAGCACAGAGAAAATACATGACCCTGAGATGACAGCCTTGTTCTGGAGCTCTAGAGACCCAGCTCATTTCCTGCTTAGATAGAGATGGTCCATACCACTTAGGCAAATCTTGAGCTTCCTGCACCTTAGTCTCCCATTTGGAAAAGAGCACCAATAGAGGTGTAAGGTTTCAGAACTGAGATGGACCAGATACTCCAGACACTGAATTACCCACAAGAGAAATCTTTCTCTCTGTGCTGGCACGGGATATATATTTTTGCCTCAAAAACTACACACTCCTCTTCTGCTGTTTAGGCTTAGAAGAGGCTAGATATTGTGATGGGGCTGTTCTCCATTTTCTCTGCAACATTCAAAATTCCAGCACCACACACCTGCCCACACAATAGTTGTTTAGGAATGTGATCACTGATACAAGGCTGTACTAATGCTTTTATATAGTTTTGAAATATTAATGTGGAGTAATTTTTCAAGGAAAATCTCATTTTAAGCACAGTTGTCCAGTACCAATAAAAGCTTATATGCCTATTGCTTTATTATGTATCTGCTGCCAGATCACCTGATCCCCCTCCCACACACTTGCCTCTTTCTTCCCTACAGCCACACAAGTTTACTGTCACTGTTTTGCCTCCCGGCTACATAGACCACTAAGATGTGGATTCCATCACTCAAAGTTTCCGGTGTGTTACATGACTGAAACACCCACTAAGTCAATCATCTAGTCACTAACAGCCTTCACACACACCTTTACTTGTTCCTTGTCAGCCAAGCCTGCTGCATTTTGCCTTCTCACCCACTGACCACAGCAGAGGTGGCTCAGCCACCAGGACCATTCCCCTACAAGGTCCCAGGTCTCAGCCATGTAAAGGCAGGTTTCTCCCCACGACACTAAGCAGGATCTGACTACAGTCACCCTGCCCTTTTCAGCCACCTGCCAGATATTTGCTGAAATTAAACTACTTTAGCAGGAAAACCAAACAAATTAGCAACAGCCAAAAGAACATTGGCAATTGGAACTGCTGTCTCATCGTGATTTCTATATACTGGATACTTAGGTGATGCTACAGCTCAGTGAACTTGGTTTCCCAGTACTCAGGGAACTCAAAACCAGGATCAAGGTGAAATGTTTGTACTAACAAATTTTGGGAGGCAAAGGTGAGACTATGCATACATACACTGAAAGCGTAATTTTCACTTATTTCTTTTCTGGTATTTGTGAAAGCACCGTCTGAACCACAGATACCCACTGAAGAACACTTACAGCAGTTCAGACAATAATAATGAAAAACCCCAAATTAGGAAGGTGTAGAGAAGAGTGTGTTAGGATGTACATGAGGCGTAACTCACACTGGAGGTTTTGCCTCAGTTAAACACTCTTTATTGTACCTGTTTTCATTATCCTCAGGGCACCTGGTGTGGTCAAAATTTTAAATTGATGCAGTTCAAATGTCACACAAGGAGGACACACAAGCAGAGATACAGCTGAACACATAGACTAAATCTATAGCAGTAAATGAAGCAGTGCCAGGAATAGTACCAAACACCATGTCTCAGTCATCAACACTGCTAAATTGCTATAATGTTTTGGCCCAAGGCTAACAGCCTGTTCTGCAAACAAGTCCTGGGTGTAGTTCAGAAATTGGCATTGGCCAGGGATCATTCGCAATGGGGATTTGGATGCAATGACCCCAGTTTGGAGGGTCAGAGTTTAACAGTACAGACAGGCTCTCCCATGCCTTTTGACCTCAAAGTCAATCCTGAACACATTTAATTTACTCATATGTACAGAATCTGTGACTGCTAATGCCTTCTTACTATGGGAACTGAGACCCAAATGTGTTACTATTCTCAAAGTCTTCCTAAATCTTTAGATTTTGAACTAATTCATAGAGAGCATTGCTTCTTGCCTCCAATCTGTGCAGACTTCTATTGCATTTTTGAACCTTTTCAGGCAAGAGGCACAACTGGGCACCCATCCAGGCCTGCTTTGCCTGCTACACATCTTCACATCTCTTTTATGAGTAGCAGGAGCTGGTAAAAGACCAATTATGGTCATTATTCCTGTCATGAGATGGTATCTCAGCACAGATGGTATCTTATTCAACCTTAACATGATGCAAACAAAAGAACTATTTTAACACACTGTATAAAATCAGGGGACTTTCCACACTCTTTCCCAGGAGTGCTTGAGTGCTGATGATTTAGCTATCTTGGCACCTACCCTACACCCACCAGCCAAACTAGACTATTTTTCCTTCAGAACAATACATTTTGCAGATATAACTAAGTCGTGTTTTTTTCCCCAGCTTCATATGCAGCTGCGTTAATCACAGCTCAGTGGATGGGAGAATCGGTGCAGCACATGAAATATCACAAGCCCTTCTTAAAGCCTGGAAAGTCAGTCTCCTCTAATACTGGCTGTTACAGCCACTCCATTTGAGCTGTTGTTTAACTTGATTGCTTTCCCCTTGTGTCACGCTGCTTATCTTTTTTTAAATCCTAAAAAAGTTTACCAAAGACTAATCAAACCACTGATGGTGTCTCCATACGATAAAAGTGAGCTAGACTTTTCAACTGGCACTACTCATTTCTAGTTAATTTGAAGTAAAGTCTTTACCTGCATTTATTAACCGGTTCTGAGATGACAAATGGTCTTGAGCAGTGAGGTTAAAAAAAAAAAAAAAATCACTCTGAGATGAGTTAATACTACTTTTTTCCCCCACCCCTGTTTGGTAATCTTGCATCTGCAAGGACACAGAGATTACGTGTATTAGTTTGATTTACTGGTGCATATTCACATGAAGAAAGATTTACCACATGAAGACCACTTTCATTCCTCTGTGGCAAATACTGTGTTTAAAAAAATGCAAATCCAATGTTACTGCAGTTTAACACAGAGCAGCATAGAAGCACATGTTAAACAGGCAGAAAATATAGCCACTTTAAGTAATGCATGAATTCTGTCCCAGTAATAAAAACATTTACATAGAGAAACCTGTTAGTGGTAACATTCATGATTATCTGTTGTGTATGATATTGGCACTCCTTAAGGATAGTCTAGTTATTTAATAGGTTGTTAAATAGTAGATGGTATTTGCCTGGCAAAAAATTAAATTGTGATTGATCTAGTTGAAGCTGTGGAGAAGAAAAGAAAACCAAACTTAGTATTTTCAGCTGTTTGTTAGTGATAATGATGACTTCGTGTGAAAGCCACCTGCTAAAAATGTTTGATTTATTTATTTAGAACTTGTCATGAACGGATTTCATTAATATTTGCTCAACTTTTTTGGAAAGACTACATGCTCTATGTAAGCCTTACAAATAATTGCCCCAAAAATATAATTTTTGAACTCGGAACCATTAAAAATGAACCATTGCTGTACAGTATATAAGTTTATATTAATGAACATGTTATTAGTCTTGATCCAATAAATCACACTTTTCAATAGCTACAGAAAATGCCAACAGCTTTTGATGGATCAAAAACCACACACAGCTAAGCTGAGTGTAAGTTGTTGAAAAAATACCTAATTGGCATCAGCTTCCCCACTCCCAGTTTCCTTCATAGTTGGTGCTTACGAAGGCATGGTATTATTATTCTTGTTTCCAAATTCAAATAACATGCTCAAGATCACATACAATTGTAAAGAAGTTCTGATCTAATTTGGATGTAGTCAACAACATTTGTGTGATGATATGCGAGGTAGAAATGAGATAATTTTAAGAGGTGTTACTGAAAGAATGATAAAAGTGTTATCTGATTTGATGTGCATTAAAGATTCATACCTTGAGGGGACTGGAGAAGTGTTTGAGAAGAATTCACTGTCAAAATCAATGATTATAATGCTAGTATTCAGTATTTAGTGGTTTCCTACTTGCTGGAATCGGAAGTTGAATATAAAATCTCAAGTTTCATTTTTCTGCCTTTTTTTTAAAACTGCAGAAATAAAAGACCAGTGGACTAATAAAAAACTAAAAGTAATATAAGTTTATCCAAAAGGTTCAGAGGACTGAAAGGAACACACTGCTTCCCAAACTTAAAAACTCCAAACACACCAACACCCTTGCAATCCTTTAGCAAATCTTTCAGTCACAAGTGCTCAACTAGATTCTTCTAGAACATGGCTGGAGAATAGCTCAGGGGGAAGCTACAAGGTGCTTTATACAGCTGAAAGAAGAACGGAAAAGCCATAAGAGAAGAATTACAAAGAGCCTAAAAGATAAAGTAACTTTAGCCTGGTGTAGCTTACTAGGAATCTGAAGTTAATAAGCCCGTGATCTTGGAAGAGTAGGACACCACACATTGAGAAACACAGAAACAGTATGATAATACCAACATTTTTATTTCAAATGAGACTGAACTTGCTATAGATGATAATGCTGCAAGTATTGCCAAGGAACAATCTCTGTCTTCCTTAAGTATGTTTCCTAAAGAGCCACCAGAGCCTGGAGCTGTAAAGGAAAACATCATGTGATGCCATTCACTTTTGCTGCACAGGGCCCTACAGAAAGCAAGAAGAATCACACAAAACTGGAGCTAAATTTGCTTTTGGAGTCTGTTTCTCAGCCCAAGGTAAAAGCACTAGTACTCAAAATGAAGGGCCTGCCCTTCATCCTGTTGATCCGCCTCTGCTCCAAGGTAGATATTATTTCTTAAATGAAACAAGAATGTATTTGGAATATACGCATCGGTAGTTACAACTGTTTCTTCCTCACTGGGAAGCCAAATAGAAAAGGCCTGCTTGCTTTTTACCAACTGGAAGAATAGGCCTATTAGAGGAACAGTTCTTCCTCACCCCTTAAAATGTGCGATTCTTCTGTCGGGAAATGATTAGCAGAAAAAGCTGTTGAAGTTAGTGAAGCTCAACAGAAAGGAAAACGAGAACCACATCCTAAGTGTCAGCACAGTCCCTCCAGATTTACAGTACTGCTTGGCACTTAAAAAACATTTTTATCTGAGGAACTCAAAAAGGCCAGCTCTTAGTTCAATCTTGTAATACCCCTCTGAAGTTGGTAAAATGCCCAGCTAAGGGAGCTTGAATATAGAAGGGTTAAACAATTTCCTGACTGTCATACACAGTCAGCAGCAGACACCAAAGGCCCAAACATCCAGACCTGTGCTGTAAATGTAACGTGCAATAAGCAAATTCTGGCCATTGTCAGTAGATCTGTGTATCTATTCTTTAATGGAATGCATTGACTATGCATCCTTTGGGGCTTAAATGCTCAGTAAATCAAACTGAGCTAAGGCTTGTTTTAAATAGATGTAGATTTCTAAAACAAATAACAGTATTCACTCAGAGAAGTGGATCATAACTCACGGATAGGCTGTTGTTTTGGAAAGAATAATCAGCAAAATGCAAGAAGAATTTTTACAGTGTTGTCTAGTAACAGTTATCGCTCCCATACCATATTACATTTAACAGTGATGTCCCTGCTGTAACTGCAATACTGCAAATCCTTAAAATGCTTCTTTGTGGAGGATAGGAGTTATTACATTTAGCTTCCATGCAAAGAAACGAATGTCCATTTGGAAACTGGAAAAGAACAGGATTAACTTCAAAGCAGTTTAAACTTTGAATGCCTCAAGTAATGATAGTGACAGAAAAATTGAACTAAAAAGCTATCCCTTTTGAGAATGTTGTACAGGACTTTCATAAAAACTTGACATAAAATCTGGACTTGCAGCAGTTCAGGACTTCTGGAATTCTAGACCAATATGCAACCCATGTTAGGTCCTGTTTAGTAGCATTTTCATAATTAGTGAACTTCCAGCAATTAATGAAAAACCAGCAGCATTCATAGGAATAGTTAAGTCAGCAATAATTTACAATTATGGAAAATCTTCGGGGGTTATTGTAACCAGTATGTGTTATAGGAATGTACTTATTAAATTTGCAAGTGACATGGAGCTAGAAAGAATTGTGAGTACCTTGGAGAACAGGATTAGAATTTAAAATGATGCTGCCAAATTGGAGGAATGACCTAAATAGGATGCAACTGTAAGAATAAATTTGAGGATCTACAGTAAGGTAAGACTAATTAACTGTGCAACCGTACAACTGTAATAGGAAGGGCAGCTCATTAGATGGAGATTCTTTAGCAATGATTTGGGGTTTATAGTGGCTCAGAAGCTGTGTTAACAATGTCATGCTGTTTGGAAGAAAAAGTTAAATATGATACTGGGATACATATATAGACTAACTTTCAAGATATAACATGACATTATCCTGTTTCCTTCAGCTGATGCTATAGGAGTACTTGGTGAAGTGGTAGCCCTGTGTCCATATTTGAACTCAAGAACCATTAAAATGAGAGGGGGGAAAAGAATAAAAGAATAACACAGATTTTGGAAACTCTTGTAATTTTGCATGGCTAGGTTCTGGTGCAGAAGCTGCCCCTGGAGCCCCCTCTACTCCACCAGAACCCAGCCATGCAAAACTACAACAGAAACACAAGCCTGCAACGAAGATTGAATGAACTGGGGTAGAGTGAGTTAAGTTTTCAAACATACAGAAGGCCACTGATGCAAGAACAGGAAAAACCCTTCCCCATGACTAGCATAGCAAGAAAGATTCAGGATGGGCATTAGGAAGAGCTTTCTATCACCAAGAAAGTAAAACACTGCAGTAAGTTGCAGGAAACTCTACAACCTTCCCATTAGTGTTGAGATAGATATCTGTATCAGAAATGACACTGGCATAAGACAACAGCAAGATCATTTCCATAGGAGACTGATTTTATTCTGCTTAAATAAGTTATATTCCTTTCATACTTCACATCAAGATATGAAATATACTTTTCCAGATGTAGGATGAAAACTGCTTGATTGCATTGCTTGATCTAACTCTCCACTCGTGCAAAGATAGAGAGGCTCTGTCTGATGTCCAATCTGTAAGTGACTTCTCTACTTCAACAGTGACAACATGCTATGTGGAATCTGGAACAGACTTTCTCAGAAGGCCTGTAAATTTCAGTTTTGGATGTTACAGTCAAAACCAGTGACAATGAATGTGAACCTGATCAAGGTGACACTTAGTTTTGCTCAAAGATAAATAAGGTGCTAAAGAGAAAATGATGACCCAGAGACATCTCACGTGGAAGTAGATCAAACATACTTGTATTGACAGAAACACCAAAGTGCAGAGTCAAAGAGTATTTCAACAGGTAAATTATGCCTGTCTTTGATCATGATGCATCATGAGCCTTCTGACTGTAAAGAGCTGAGTAGATATATATGGTGCACCTAAACCTATATGCCTTCAATATTATTTCTGCTTTGCTGACATAAATCTTTACATCAAAGATTTAAAATAAGTTGAGAATTTAAAAGAATCTTCCAGCTATTCTCCCTCTTGATAGCTTAAAACTCTCTCTATTGACCTCGATGAAGTAGCCATGTGTTAGCTGATCCTGGAACCAATTATCTAGAATTATAATAGCTTACCAGAAAGATATCCTCAACTGCAAACACATATGTTTTTAAGATTCAGATTGAACCTACTGTTTCAGGATGGATTCTTATTTTCGTATGCTTTCTCCTATATGGAACAGAAACAGAATAATAGTGAGGGAAGATGAGGAGGCAAAGAGGAGGAAGAAAGAATAGGGAGAGGAACATTATGGGAGGGAAGGGGGGAGGACACCTTCCCTAACCCCAGTACTTCATCTTTGTTTTCAAGAGACTTTGAGTTTAGTGCTGCAGGCGTAAGAGGCATCTATAAGCTCAAATCATACTAGAAAAAATTATGTTCCATAATTATATTTGAATTCAATAATTTTTTTTCACTGTTTATAACAATAATTCAGCCCTTGAAGTTTTAGATGCTTATTTAAAAACTCAAAACAAATCCCCTCTTCCTCTTTTTTATTAAATTTTATGGCATTTATCAACTTAAAGAACAGAAGATCTAGCCCTCTATTGTCCACAGAATTCCTGAGTTAATTGCTTGATAAAATTGTATTTATTGTAGCCAAAGGGTTTATAGAATTAAGCACCTAATAGGTGTTTAATAGTAAAATACATAGAAGCTTGGGTCTTGTACATATGCTGAATGAGCTAAGGCCAGAGTGTATATGTCTTCTATTGTGCAAAACTGAATGTGTAGTTAAATTAAGAACAATAGGTATTCATAAATCATCATGACTGCCCATGAGAAACAAGTCTTCTAATTAAATAAGAAGAGAATCAGTGTTCCCTGTTCCGGGAATTGTCATTTGGTATTGAGGCAGAATATATTGATAGTAGAGAAACACTTTTTG
Organism: Laterallus jamaicensis coturniculus; assembly: GCA_022605575.1. Lineage (NCBI taxonomy): Eukaryota > Metazoa > Chordata > Aves > Gruiformes > Rallidae > Laterallus > Laterallus jamaicensis. Next base: position 19,986,600 of record JAKCOX010000008.1, on the reverse strand, counting down.
TTAGAATAATTATTTGGTTTATTTATAAAACCAAATCTCTTTCTACACATTATTAAAGTTAATTTACAAAAATAACTGATTTGGAGGGAAATCACGTGCATGCTTTTAAAAAAGATTTAAAGTCCTCTTATAGAAAGTAAATCTTTGTGATCAGAAGAAAACAGAATTTAAAGTAGTATTTGTGTGAAAACCACTGTGGTATTTCAGTATGTTTTGCTTCTAAGCTTAAAGAAAAAAACAAAGAAAACTCAAACCCAACAAAAAAAAACCCCGGGACAAACATTAGTATCCTCCTGTAGAGGAAAATTCTGCAGCTATTTGAAAAAAGAATGGGATTATTTTTTGTCTTGACAATACTTTAGAATTTGAGTGCAAACTATTTAAAATATTCACTACTGAGTGTAGCTATAGGATGGCTTCAAATTTTCTGATCCTGATGCTTGTTTTCCAATCATCTTATCCAGAGGAAAACATGAATGTGCTGCTTTCTGTTTCCAACTTCTATCCTGCAAACTCAAGTTTTATCCATCCATTATGATGCCTTGTAGCTCTTCAAGTAAAGAGAACCTTTTTATGGTAATAAAGTCAAGAACATGTACATTTCAAATGATGGGGACAGTAAACATCACATTTGCTTTAATCTGTTAAAAAATAAACCAGAAAAATTCTCAAGAAACTTTCAGAAATTTATCTACAAGTCTACTGCTAAAGCAGCTATAGAAAGTTGGGGGTTTTTTTAGTATGCCAGATTGACTGATTGAATCATGTCATCAGACTGAAGGAAGTAACTACATGGTTCCTGTACATAGTGTAAAATTAGATCACCAGTTTAGGAATTGGATTCTGTTCTCACAGTTAATCTGAAATCCCTTTTAAGGCCCATTAATCTTTTGAAATAGACAGACTAATACAAAGTTGAATTGGCTTTGAAAGTCAATCTTCCATTTTATTCGAACTGCCCACAGAAGAGTTAATACATGTAAATTCTAGTTAATTTTCCCTTGATACACAAATTAAAAGCAGGGAAATCCCACAAAGGTATCACTGTGGAAGAGGCTAAAACTCAATTTTGAGGTTGTCCTCTGTAGTATATCCACATTTATGATCTTTAAGTTGCCAGGGCACCTTTTTTGCCTAACCAAGAAAGTACACCACACAAACTGAAATATATATCTCATTATCAACACAGAACATTTGAAACTTTTTATCTGCACAGAGGATGAAGACATCTTACCATGATGTTCTGAATACATTTCATCATGAATATCATTTTAGGATATAAAGGTATCTTTTTTTCTAGAAATGTTTTCTTAATCAACTTACTGGCTTTGGGATTAGCATTTTTCCACACAAAGTGAGCCAGCTTCTAGATATGCCTTTTGGTCCTGTGAATTATAGTCCAAAATATAACAGTTGCTTAATATCTTCCTTGAGATTCCTCAATGGGGAAAAACAAAAAACAAAAAAAGAGTACTTTAATAGTTTGGGTTGAAAGTCCCCAAATGAAGAAAAATTTATGCTTTGCACATTCAGGGTTTAAGCTGTTGTCTTCTACTGAAGCATTATATGCCCTGTTAGGTTGCATCTCTAGTTTTTTTACCTTATTAGTGTTCTTTCTAGTGTCATTTACCTGGAAATTAGATAATTGACATTGTACCAGCTTTCTCTGTCATTTAAATCTGTCCAAAACAGAAGTATGATGGGACTATTTTGCAATGCCACCAGAAGTCAACAGGCTAAGACACTTTTGGAAGCCTTACCCTAGGACTTCAGATCACAAGTCCCCATGGAGTCAGTGTAATGGTGAAGGGAAATCCTTAAAGGTATTTCCATGCTCCAATCAGATATTTGCATCATTCTGGGACAGCTTCTAGAAGATTCAGTAATTTTAGACATTCATCAATGTGCTTTGTGGATTTGTGTACACAGAACTGTATTACTGCTATTTTCTTTTTTTTAACATGATGCAGGCTTTTCCCACAAGGCTCCTTTTAAGTGACCACAGTAGAAAAACAAACAAACTCTTTAAGTGTTCATATAGCTGTACCTTCAAACCTGTTGCGGGTCACTGTTCACTTTCTTCCATCCTAAAACAACAACTAAGGAAGCGTTCTTGCCATTCTTTTTTATTCCTAGTTGTGGTGACACATCAAAAGAGACAGAACCCAGAAGCACAGGGAGATAAAAGCACAGAATTATTAGGTCCAGTTCTGTAGTGTTGAAAAGCTTTCACGAAGGGTGCTTGTACCAGGACATTGTAATCCCCTTGATCTTCCAGAAACCCAGAACAGTAACAGACCACACCACAGTGGCCATCAAAACCATTCTTGCCTTTTAAAATCTTTGATATTCAGTCCTACATTATTTTGATGGCCACTGTAAGGCTGCCTGCAGCCTTTTCTATGGTGTAAATCCATAGCCTGTGTGTAAGAACGCATGGAACAATTCACATAGAATTTTGCCATCATGTCACAGAGGACACACATTGTCACTGCTATTGTACCAAACTCCAAACACAGGATGCTGGTCCCCTGAGTGTGCAGCACCAACTAGCAACATTTTACAAGACAGAGGAAAGTAGGCTAAAGAAACTGAATTTAGCATGAGAAAAATAAAAGACCACAAAAACCCACCCAAAGAAGTATAGCTAAACTGAAACCCATTAAAAGGGACAGATTAGGATGACATTACTATTTTTTCCCCCCATTGTTAAATGTAAACTAAGCTAATGGTCAAAAAGTCGTGGAGGACGAGGGAGGGAAGTGGTGGATGATTGCTGCATTCTTTATTATGTCCCCTTTCCATCCTGGTGAGCTGGAACATCAGTGCAGTTCTCATGCCAGCTTCCAAGTAAACAACACGCACTTCCTGGCTATCTCTAATCTGGGCAGCAATGTGTGTGAAGGGAGAGTGGTGAGTGATCTGTGGTTCTGACCAGGTATCCTGTTTTGACAAGGGTATTTGTCCTTTACCCAACTTACTGCAGAAGTTGTTATTGACATTTCTGTGCTATGTTTTTTGGGAAAGGCCTAATTAGGTCTTTTGGGAAAGATTTAATTTGGATTGCTGAGAATTTTAGAGGGCCAGAGGTAACAATTAAAAAACAACAAAAAAGAAGCTGCACTGATAAAACAGGGTTTTTGCCTTCAATGTTTTAAATTAGAGTTAATTAAAAGATACTTTCTTTCCTCTAATTAATATTTACACTATATATTATATGACAGCCTGTGGTTCAAAAGCAAGTTTTAAATTTGCTTCTGGAAGTTTTTGAGGAGCTAAAGGAATTGTTTCAGCTTACCTTTCCATTCAATAAATAGAGCTGCTCAGAAATTATTTTCAGCAAAAGATTTCCACTTTGGAAAATGTCCATTAAGCAAATACCTGACCAATGGTAACAAACGCTTCTAGTGAAGTTTTGCTGCGAACGGCAAAATTCTGAAACAAATTTAAACCCAAACAATGTACAGATTGGTGAAATTAATTATCTGGTACTTGCATGAGGAGTGATTCAAGATCCATGCTTTAAAGAAGGACGTGTTATCTTGCCAGGTAAGTAGTCTACCCTGTGACAACTCTGAAATTTGACTCAGTGAGTCCTTAGCTATACTAAGCTGAAGAGTGTCCACAGGGAGTTTTTAAGAGTGGGTGAACTGTAGAGATTAGTGATTAGGTCAGCCAGTTGACATGTAGAAGATCTATGTTCCTGTTCCTCTTCTGTCTAACGTAGAGCAAAGACTTGAATGAGAAAGAAGAGACCAAAAGAAGGCAGGTTCCTTCCATTAGAGGCACTTGAAATATTTAGACAATCTCTGGGCTGAGAGGACTTTTAGGAAGCTGAGAATTCTGACCATCTACTGTGTCCAGAAGTCACCAAACTCAATTTTTCTCAACCTAAGTTGTACCATTTACTAAATTTGCTGACAAAAAGTATTAAAAAATGACTTTCAGCTAGCTGCAGAACCTGTTCAAAATGTTCAAAGTTCAGAAGAATGTAATTCCTCAAAACAAGCACATCAAATAGCTACAACCTTTAAGAATTCCTATGCTGTTATCTTAAAAAATCTTGTATTTTCTTTTTTCTTTTGAAGATTATTTTTTCCCCTCTGATCCCTTGGAACCGTCAAACCTTTCTACTGCACTGAAGGGAAGGAAAATTGGAGCCACATGCTCTCCTTAAATTCCATCTGATTGCATGGGGGTGACTTGGGTATGACTTTGCCTGATTATTTTATCATTCTAGAGTTTTGCTAGATGACAACCCCTTGCATCCAGAATCCCACAAATCCAAAGATCTGTGGAAATTATGGAAATATAAGCAATCTGCTTTTAAGGTCTAAATTCCTAATGTTTGTTTGCTTGGCTTTGAGACTCAAATATTCACACTGAGACACAAATTTTCATTACATAACAACAAACAGGACATTTGATAGAGGATTATGCAGTAAATATCGGGACTGACAGTGATTTTATATATTGTTAGGAACTCACTGAGTCAATGAACTTAGAGCAGACCTCATTAAACAGAACTAATTTGCTTTTTCTTTTTAAGGCAAAATTCCAGTTCCCTGAGATGTTGTAATGGATAGCAATTCGAGGAGTCCTTCTGAGCACAATGCTCAAATAAGGACCACTGGAGGGAACTAGTTAAAAGGATTTACTTTGAAATTATCTGGTATGAACTGAATATATTAGAAATAATGAATCATTACAAGCTGGTGTCTTAGAATGCTAAATCCTCATTTTAGTTAAATATACTGGAGCTGCACAGGAATGATCTTGGAGGGTAATGAAAAGCAAAATAATGACAGATTAGCCAGTTCACTAACTTCACTGATTAAAATCTTTCTCCATAATGAGCAAGCCAAATTAAATGGAGGCATGAGGTAAAAATATAAAACATACTTTTCTGTTAAAGTTTTAAGTACTTCAGTAATCTGTGAACAGATTTCAGATTCAACGAACAGAAATATATCCTGAGGCCTCTTCCTACATTTTACTTGGGATATGATGATGTTGCTGTTACAAAGGCTAAGTGAGTTCAAGAAGTAAGATTCACAATACTGAATATTTCTCAAACTGTGACTAGAAGTCAAGACTTACAGTTAATCCCATGTCTGTAGCAAATCAATAGAGAAAGAGAGAGATTTTAATCAGGTAAAGCTTCCAGAAGTTAATTTCATAGTGTTCTGGAGACGGCAACTTGAAACACAGAAAGCAAAAGTCCAGACTTGATACTGCCCTCAGTACTTATTAAAAAAAAAAAAAAATCTGTTTAACACATACAAATGCAGCTAATTAGCTCATTTATGAAGCACCATTAAGATCCCATTTCCCACTAAAGATATGTTTTAAAAAAATTTCAAGTGATCTAAGAATTGCTTGGAAACGTCTGAGGGCCCAAACAGTCCTGCCCTTGTATAGCTCACACAGTTTACCTGCCTGCACAACCCAACTGGTAAAATTTGTAAAATTAGCGACTCTGGTGCATTCTTTATTATTCCACAGCCCCATACCAGCCATATTTTAATTTAATTTACACTGCTGTCAGTCTGAATAAATTCACTGGATAGTATCCTGACATTTCTTAAGTCAAGGACAAATCTCCCATTTACTTCCAGGAGATGAGGAGTTCTCTGTAAATTCAGTAGAATTACTCCAACTCATCTCAATGCTATCGGCTCAGCGTCTAGTCTTTTATATCCTGGGGTTACAGCATAAATAAGGCAACAATTAGAGATGCAAAACAAGCTTCAGTATTAATCTTGGAAGGAGAATGTGTCACCCTAGGAAAATAGAAATGTGAATCCCAAATGATTTAAGCAGAGCTGCCAAAGGGAATATCTAGCATTTCACTAATGGAAAAAGTGAATGTTAGATGATAGGCATAATTGGAAAAGTACAACAACACTTGAAGCCATATGACTGATTTATACACAGCATAACTTCAAATATGCTCAGCTGTTATTTCTTTTTTTAAGGTCTTTAGCAGGAAAGCATTGGTCTTTTTTTTTCCAGAAGATTCTCAATTAACAACAGACACGTGGAGACACTTTTCTAGATATTTTGGTTTTGAAAACTGTTTTGTCACCATCTTCTCTTAACCATGAAAATGACACACATTTCTGTTTTCCTTTACCTGTTCTAGACGTAGTAATTATCTGGGACTATTTTGGGACTAAGAGTCAATAAAGAGTAAATTATCTTAGAAAGATAACTAAAGCAAACTAGTGTCTCTTTATTAGCAAAGCTGAAAAGTCTGCCAACATCAAGCCTAGTCAAAAAGAATCCTAGTTACTGTGTGTTAGGAGGGCTCCAGCTTTCCGTGAGCTGCATGAGAGTAGCCCCTCCAAAATTCTCACTCTCTAGGAAGAGTCACAGATTCTACGACTTTAAGAGTCTATTCAAACCTAAATGATTTTGAGATTGTGTAAGATTTTGTTTCTTAGAAAAATTGCTTTAAGCTATTATCTGAAGGTCTAGTTTCTGATCCTGGGACATTCACAAAGAATTTTTTTTTTTATTTTTAGATGATGAGTTGTACTCCTTGTGTGTAGGATGGAGTAATATTTCTTCCAGGCTCCAGCTTTGTATAGATCTACCCTGCACCCACAGCGTGGCTGTGTTTGCTTCCTATACCATGCAGCATATGGGCAAGAGAAACAAGAAACCTCACTAGCCGACTGTCATGTTGTGGTATGGAGTCTTCATTACAGTTAACTGCAGTTACAGACCAACCCAGAACAAATCTAAATCAGGAAACAGATAGGAACACATAGAAGACACAACACAATTCAGAGCCTCTTTTGCTAAGAGCTGTCCTTGAAAGCCTACAAGCGGATTCATTTTTTTCTCCAGTTTGTTAAAAAAAGCCATAAACTCAAATATATTACAACGAATGTTATTTTTTTCCCTTTCATGCCTCTCCCCCTGCATTCTGACAAACAGAAATAAATTACAAACTAAGTCTAATAAAGAAATACTTCTGAAAAGAGATAAATATTCGAGGTGCGTGAGCTGTGACTTTGGCTAGGCCTTCTGCTGTAAAGGTACGTGACTGAAATGCACTGTGAAAGGGAGCAGTAACTAGTAAGAAAAAGAACAAGTAAACATGTCTTTTAACTTTAAGCCAAAGTATACATCACCTTCAAGATCTTAATTAAATTTCTCAGCAGGTATTAGCTCAGAAAAGGAAGAAACCTCAATCCACCTAAGAAGACTTCTTCCGTAACACAGAGCCTGACAGTCATAAACTGCTAAAGGTAATTTGGAGAGGAAACACAAGATGAGCTTTACAGGTTGACTAGCAAGAAACTAAAAATCCTAAGTGCAGATAAAACAAAGCCAATCTCTACCTCTTTCCTTATAGCAATAGATAAATCTGTCTCCTGGTTTTAATGGAAAAAAAATTAAATTACTCGCCAACATTTTTAACTAGGAAATTAGTGCCTTCCTGTTGCATTTGTAATGGTTTTACATTTCACTCATTTCTCTTATGTACTAGAGTCTTCTTTTTCTTCTGTATATTCTCCTTTTTACATTAAGTTCAGTGCATTCCAGGTAATATTTATATGCCCTGTTTGCACTCCCACAGGGCTTGGTACGAATTTTTGTCTTTTACTGGATGGTGTGTGTGAAAACCGTTCAGGTGCCCTCTAGTGACTGAAAGTCACAGTAAACATATGGCTCACTACAGCTGTCATGAGTATTTAACGGACACAATAATAGCAATAATATGGATGTGATGTGTTGTAGACATCAAGCTCCCCCCTTTTAACATTTTATTGCCTTGTTACTGTGACCAACACTGGAACATCTCACAAGCAACATACTGCCTGAAAGCTATAGGGTAGAAAACATCAACACGATGCAGTGTAGAAGATAGATGCTAAAATGACAGGAAACCACATATGTTTATTACTTGGTCCCTCTTAGGACTAAGAGCTGCACGAAATAAAAATTAATGATAATCTATAAACAGTTTATTGCACTCTTCATGAAGTAATTTCTGCTACTTTCATTGCTCTATTTAAGAAAATAATGGTAGAAGTGTAGTAATAATGGTAGACAAAGTTTCCATTTGACTATTCAGTCTAGAAAACGCATTGTAAAATTTATGCTCTTTAATCAGAGCCTATTTTGAACACTTGAATGTAACTAGGCCACGTGCTAAAAATGGATTCACAGAAATATACTATTTATTTATCAATTCATAGATTTATTCATCTAGAAGCTTATCCACTGACACAAGAGAACTGTATAATACAGTACTTGTAAATATTAAAGCCAACACAGCTTGATAAAATGAATACAGATTTTAAGCGCTAAAGTAGAAGGAATAAAAGTGCAAGTTAGTTTTAAATTTCAACCATTTAAGACAATAAAGAAAATGGCAATGATACATGGAAATACATTTTTCATTTTAGGTCTTAAGGAGACTTTAGTCTGAACAATTAGTCAAATAAGGGCAACAAGCCTCATCACAGGGACCTTTTGGCTCACTAGAAGATAACCTGGTATATGGACTAGTACTATAAAAGCGATCTGATCCAGGAATGAATTATCTCCTGAATATACAGGTCTTAGGGAAATAGCAGAAGATGCTCAACCTGTCCCGTGCCAACATAGGCAAACCAATTTTTTGTCTCCTACCTAAATGAGGCATACCACTTCTTTGCATACTATTGCTCAAAACAAAATGTATACTGTGCAGAGGTAGCCAAGAAATACATACTCCAGCAGTTATTTTATACCGGGTTAAATTTGATTGTGTTTAGAGATGTATTACAAGAGTAAAGCCAACTCACATTCTGCAAAGCTTGAAGAATGGAGAAAGTAATAAGAATTCAGCAAAAGGCCATTGTGGGGTTTTTGTATTGGTATGGAATTCCTCTGGATACCCTTGGAGGCTCTGTTACTGTCACAGACTAAACACTTCTAATAAAGGCACATTGCTTTAATCAAAATATGCCACTCTGCAAATGCTTGTTGTAGTGGGATAGCTGGTGAGCAATTTGTAAGGCAGAATAATCACTTTTACAAGGTGTTTTGCAAAACATCTGCCTTCTTTACATAATGCAGTTTTCATGAGTTGTAACAATAGGTACTGGTTCTTGTGTGGATGTCCTTGAAAATTTCTTTAATACATGCTTCAGTAAACAGTAAAAAAAATGAAATGCAAGCAGCCACTCCAGTATGCTTAAAATCATAGTGAGCAGAAACTTTCAATGTGTTTTAGGAGAAAATTATCTGTTCAAAGCCAATACACAATATGACAACAGGTCTTCTACAGGCCTGATTGTTCTCTGGCTTATTGCTGCTGCTCTGAAGTGCTGTTACTTCCCTTCCTTTAACCTCAAAATTTTTTAACCTGTAAATCATTCAACATATAGTATTTTCATCCATATTGTCACTTTTTGTTCCCCATCCTATTTCTCCCCTAACAGCATCCCCACTAAAACATTATTTGCAATAGTATTTTCTTGATATTCTCATTTTCTTATCCTCCTTTCTCACAATATGTAAGACAAAATGTTATATTACAGTCCTGTTACAGAATGAAAATTCATGAAAAGAAATCAAACTCAAATTTAAGGCTGAAGAATAAACCCTAAAAACATACAAAACTTCCATTGATGTTCAAGTGTGTCTGCCCTTCAAAAAAGCCTGCAAGACTGGGCTTTAATAGGGGTGTTTTATTGCTGCTACAATGGAGCAAGATTTTTTTATTGTGGTTTTATTTTTCAAGTTTGCCTCAGAGAAACTCTCCAAAATGCTTTGTATCCTTCTTGAAGGTCTCAAAAACAATCTTTCAACACTAACAATTTCCCCTTAGCAGCAGGACCAGTTTGCCTGCCAGCAAGCCAGTTCTTTGTCAGAATGAAGAGCTTCTCATCAGTAAATGCAACATCTTCAACACTGCATCTCAGTCTCTGCAGTAATAACGTAGCCCTATCATTGACTTGAAAATAATTAGCCAGCAACATCATTGGTATTTTCTTCATTGCCAGCACAGCTCTTCAAAGCAATAATTCGTCTCTCTTCAGGAGCTTCAAGCTCTTCAATTGAATAATGATGGACTTGAGCAAATACTGGTCTCAGCAGCAATATTCCTACTGAGGAAACATGTAATCCAGTTTTTCTTACGTAGTAATCTAGTGGTTTTAGAACTACAATCAAACCCTCCATAAAAGTGATATAATTGTGTGCAATTAAAGCAAAGCAGCGGAGATATAAGCTTCTGAGGCCAGTGTTTTCCTTTCAAACACACACTTCAAACCAGTTAGCAATTCCCAAACTTCCTCCACGACACTACCACTATTAAGAAACATAGTGCACACATCCCAATAAATTCAGCAACTGGTTTGCTCTTTCAGCATTTGAGAGTACAGCAGGTTACACAGGCCCATTTGTACCATCAGCACAGCAGTCCTCCAAACGAGCCCCTCCGACCTACACTCCAGGCCTCTGAACAACCCAGAAAATCCACCACACACATAAAAGTCCCAAAGCATGTCTGGTGTCCTTATTTCAACATTTTGATTCACAGTGCTTCAGAAACGCACCAAAAAAGATGATTCAAGGGCAGGCTCTGGAAATATTGAGCCTTCATTCTTAGGAGTCAGGGTGGGGTTTTTTCCTGTGCACACATTATTTTTGCACATGGGCATAGGACTGCATTTGCACTTTAGCAGGACTAACCAAGGTGCTGTCCAGCTTCCTCTAAGCCTGCTGGAATATTCCAATAATTTAGAAGTTACTGGTAAGCAATAAACCCCATTTCATAAAATCATAGAATCATCTGGGTTGGAAGACACCCTTAAGATCATTGAGTCCAAACACAGACTAATCCTGACTAGTCCACCTCTCGATCATGTCCTTAAGCACTACATCTACATGCCTTTTAAATACCTCCTGGGATGGTGACTCCATATACTTCATTAGCCTTTCAGTAAAGAAATTCTTCCTACTATCTAACCTAAATCTCCCCTGGTGCAATTTCAAGCCATTTACTCTTATCGCTTGTCACTGGAGAAGAGAGACCAATCCTGACATCTCTGCAACCACTTTGCAGGTTGTTGTAGAGAGCAATAAAGGCCTCCCCTAAGCCTCTTCTACACAAGATTAAAAGCCCCAGCTCCCTCAGCGGTTCCTCACAGGACTTGTGCTATTAAGGCCAAGCCTGATTTGATAGAAAAATTAAGGTGAAAAGCAACATATCGAAGTCAACATTACTGGAATTTTCATGGAGGTGGTCAGATTGTATATGGGTAGATGTCTCAATCGGAGTAGCAGTAAATTCCTGACCTAGTAGAGGAAGCAGGTGAGGGCCATGGAGGCAATGAGCAATGCAAGCCTCAAAACTGTGACAGGTACACAATGAAAAGGCAGTTTAGGGGAACCAACCCAAACAGCAAGTTCTTCCTGTCTTTGTTGGTGCTATGGTTTGAAGCAATTTGCTTTATTTATTTAGTCCAAGTCTATTCTTTGTTTGCAGAGGGAAATTTTCTTTCTGAAGAGTTAATCAAACCCGCTAAAGTGGCCTGGATTATTTCTAACTTTTTGTTTTGTAAATAAATCAAAGCTGTGTGTTCTCATATGCAAATGTATTTGGAATATTAACTGTATAAATCACTGTCAATTTCCTAGTTAAGCTAACTGGTAGCAGCAATTGAGAGCACAATTGGTAGGCTGTAACAGTGGAATCAAGAGGCTATCTCCATTTAAAAACTAAATAGGGGTGTGTGTGCCTTTTCAGTAATAAAAAAATTGAGGTTTCTTTTACTACAAAGTCTGTTTTGGTTTGATTTGAAAGTAAACCTCTTTTTCCTCTGTGCCAAAAAGAACACCTTTTGAAGCTAGAAGTGAAAACTCCAGACACAGTCTGCACCCTTTCTAATAATCAAAGAGCTCTTAGCTGAGCACTGACACACACACTCCTCTAAACCGCAGTCTCCCTCAGATCTGCCTTGTAGTACAGCCCTCCTACTTCATTACTTGAATGACTAAAAGCCACTTGTCCTCTCCACTTCCCTACTGATGAACAGCTTACTTCTACCAATGTCTAAGAAAAGGTTCTTCCTTATCCTTCCACTTGAGATGCTGCTCTTTTTCTTCTGTTACCATTCCAGTTCCTCACCATGTTTTTTCTGACTCCCTGCCAATTAGGCAGAACTAGCTGAAATTTGTCAGTTTTAAATACCCATGTTTTGGAGGAAAAATAAAATCAGCATGTTCTGTCTACAAGTAGTTTTCCTACATTTCTGAACCCTTGATGTACTGCCTCAATGTACATATCATGGAAAAACCCCTTGATTAGCTCCCTGTTTATACAGATCCCATCATTCTGAACACATTTCCTTTACTTATCACAAAGTAAGGTGAGGAAATGCTAATCAGAAAATTTTTCTAAGAAAGCCTAATGACAAAAGGTAATGTTGACTGAAAAGGTCTGATCCACTCAAGCAGCTGGCCTCTTGGAGAATGGGGATTGTTTCCTTGTTTCTCCAATACATCACCAGAACGGCAGCACCTCTAACAGCACTGAGTCATGAGCAGCATGTTTTTTAGTTACAGATAGCTGCTGAGACAACCGCATTCTATTCGCTTCTCCTTCCACTGCTACATCAAAGCAGAAACTCTTGTGTACTGATTTGCCTTAAGATGCCATGCAGGGACCTGACAGTGTGTCAGGAGTTAACTCATCCATTTAGGGCCAGCTACTCTGTCAGCTGTTCCCAACTCTGCCTTCATGAAGAATACCTAGGTAAGAAATCCACTGTTGCATGGCATGTGGGTAACAGCTACTTTTGCAGTTCACATTGTACACAGACCCTCACCTTGTATGAAACAATGAAAAAAAGAATCCACATACTAAGAAAGTTTGACAGAAACTGCAGAGCAATCCTTTCCTCAATCTGTCCTTAATTTCTGTCCAAGTATACAGATCCTGAAACATAATTAAATCTTTAAAAAGCTTCTAAATTATTCTTAAACATACTAAAAATGGAATAACTAAGTAGTTTTGGGCTATGCACATTTGTTGCAAGCAAAACAAAAAATAAACAGCCAAGAGTGGCAAAACAATGTGAAAAATATGATGAAAATGCCTTCAACTACCACAGGCTAAACATTTTGATACCATTCAATCCATCCAAAACTCAGTAAAACCAAGGTTATGTAAATCCAGAAATGGCAGATTCACTTTGACTGCAGTCATTTGACGATTCTGAAGTGAGTTGTGCAGAAAAATGTGTGCAACTCTAAATTCACAAAATACAAGTTGCCATTAATTTTCTAGCAGTAGTGACTAATGAGGATGTAGGTGGGGAGAGTCTGGGAAATATTAGCAGAAAGAAAAAGTAAGGCATTGCTAAAAATATCGCAGGCTCCAATTCCACGTTTATTATGTTATGGCAAATTACATAGCTAACATTATTAAGATTCAGTCTAGGTAAAAAAAGGCAGACAAACTACAGGATAAGCCCAGCTGCACAGAACACATAACCCATCTTTCTCATTTGCTCAATAAGTCAAAGATTACTTTCCACTTGAGCAAGCTGCTGTTCGCTTCCTAACATACTCTACTTCCTCTCCATTATCACTTTATACTAATTGCTATTTGACCCAACATTTCCTTTTAAGGGATCAGAACCAGAAACCAAGGTTTTTGAAATAAGTGTATCAGCTTATCTGCAGAACACTCCATACTTCAATGGCAAAAACTTAAGCTAACATTTTGTTTGCTTATAGGACTAAAGGAGCATATTTTTTCCTATTCTATTAAACTGAGCCTTCTTTCTTGGTTATTGTCAATTAATTAAATATCAAAACAATCTTTGCTCATAAGAAACTCTTGTAACTGCCTTGTACTGGCTTCAGAAAATATACACAGATAATGAGAAATAATTGCTTGCTAAGAGCCACCCTTTGATGAGGAAAGCCATTTATAGTGGTTTATATCCACTACAATTTAGTGATACATGACTTTTGTGTCTTTGAATACCTAATTCATACCTCAACACCCTTATGGTCTTTCTTTTCCTACTTTGCTATGCTATTTGGGTTTTCTGTGCTACCTTTCCATTTTGCCATAACTGGTGCTTAATCATGTTATTTATCAATGTGATGTTTAACAATCAAGACTGTCAAAAGCCTCAGGTCCATTTACATGACAGTGGTGCAGATTAGGCACAATGTAGGGTTTTAATCTTACCTTAACAAAATGTGGGTAAAGGGAGTAGAATTTTTGCTAGTAAAATTTACACTCACATTCTGTTTCAACTCCATGCACTAAAGTCTATTCAGAGAAACCCATCGTTTCACAGTATAGACAGTAGAAATTAGAGAAAGAATTAAGAGATCAATGGAAAACAGTTTCATTAGCCTGAAAAAAAATGGGAGTATTCTAGACAAAATTAGAGTATCTGAGAAGCATGAAGAATTAATCCCCCAACACACTTTCACAGAGGTGTTTGAAACACAGTGGGAAAATAAAGCAAAGCTTCAGCAAGATGTTAAGTCTAGAAGGCACTGCAGAATAGAAAAAACAAACAGTGATTATCTTTACCATGGAGACATCACATCAGAACATGTAAACCACTTCATTTCAGGTAGGCATTTTATTGTTTTGGTAAAACAGGTTAAAATGAAGCAAGTTGAACAGAACAGAAGCAGTAAAATTTCAGTTTAACCACCTCACAAATGCCATAGAATATGTACTGCAGGTATTCACTTTGCACAGACAAATCAAAACTTTTCACTTTATCTGAGAAATTATCACCTTTTTCTTTCAGTAAAGGATAAGTTCTCAGTTGTAGGGTGCACCGCACTCGTATGTTTCCAATTTGCATTAAGGTGGATCCCAGAAAAGCTTATGAAATGGTTACACAAGATGACGACTCACTTATCACTGTAAACCACAATGCTAATCAGGAGAATAGACACAAAAGTTCCGTAAAATGCCCTGAAGTTGCAGTTAGAAAAGAGTGAAAACAAAGTCTTGACAGTTTTTCCCTAGCACAGTGCTAAGGTTATCCCTGGCAATGCATAACCAGCTCTTTAATGCTGTGACTGCAGAGAAAGCATCGTAGCCAGACTGACTTGCTACATAAGATGACAAGCAATCAAGGAGAGGCACTCAAACTGCAGTGTTGCATTTGCATATACTACCCTGAACATGGACAAGCAGCATAATAAAATTGTTGGCAACAAGGAATTCCAGCTATATCTCAGTCAACACATGATTTTTAACACTGATTACTATCCTAGAAAGTGAATTTGTGCCTCCAAAAAGCAGAGCACTTTCAGTTCCTATTAAAGAAAATTTTAAAGGCAAATGACCTGAACCCCAGCAACCTTTGTGACCTCAGCATCTGCCTGTGGAGAATTCGCACTGCTTCTAGTTAAGATTCAAGAATAGAACTTCACTGTGTATCAAGCATAATACAAACACAGAAAAGATGGTCTCTGTCTAAAACAGCTTGCAAACCAGACTGAAAAAATTTAAATGGGAGCCAGGCATGATAAACAGCAGGATATCCAAGAAAACATATGACAGGCCGAGATACCGGAAGGATTTAAATCACACATTCTGAAAGTCACCGATGAAATCATTGGGAAAGAGTCCCATCTCCCACTTAACTGCTCTAAGCATAAATCTCAACTTACCTAGAACAAGTAAGGGACACAGTAGCACATAAGTAAAAAGTCTGCAGCATCACATGCTTAGATGCCTGCCTCTTCAAAATATGTACCAAACCCATGATTCAGTACTGAGACCCTTAGAAATGACCAGCAGTCAAAATTGTAACTTCATTGCATGAAGATGCAAAGAAAGCTTTCTGGAGAGAGCCAGTAGAGAGCACTAAACCTAGAGTCTATTTGGAATCCTGCAGTCCTTCGAGGCTTAAAGCCTGGAACCAGAACTTGGGCAGATGCCTGAACTCCCTCTGGTTTAAGTCCTCTCCTGAGAGGGGATGCTCATAAAGTTGGTTTTTTTTCAGGTGGGTGAGCAGGTCTCAATTTTGAGGATGCATCTGCTAAAAGAGAAATGATATCAGCTTTTCTATTTTAAATGGTAGCCTCATCTGGTAATTACAACACACATATAAAACTTTTGGGGTCCTAGAAAATCACCTAGTCAAAGTTTGTGTGAGATAGGAAGGCATACTTCACCCTTTCAGTGGCTACTATGTCCCTGTGCATAGCTTTATGTCAATCCCAGGGCCAGGAGAGAAGTGAAGAGGTCTGACAAGTTGCTGTCCTACCTGCCAGGTCTGTTTGTATGTTTAAACTGTGGAGAAAGGAAGTCCTGGAGGAGTCATCAAGGATTACTCCCACCACCTGAGTCCCCTGGCCATGGACACACAGCCACACAGCCTTGTGCAGCTCAGTGACTGTTTCGAGGTGCTCATGTTTCAGATTGATCTACAATCACTATCACAGAATCTTTAAGGTTGGAAAAGACCCCTAAAATCATCATTCCAATCATCTGTCCAATACCACCATGTCAACTAAATCATGTCCCAGAGCACCATGTTTACAAGTTTTTTGAACACCTCCAAGGATGGTGACCCCACCACCCCTCTGGGCAGCCTGTTCCAATGCCTGAAAACACTTTCAGTGGAGAAATTTTTCTTAATAACTGATCTAAGCTTCCCCTGATGCAACTTGAGGCCATTTCTTCTCATCCTGTTGCTAATTGGGAGAAGAGACTGAACAGCCCATCCCCCCACCCCCCTCACTACACTATCATCCTTTCCCTTTCCTTTGGGAATAGCTCAGTTTCCTCTCCTAAAAAAACCCCAACAAACAAACGACATAAAACCAACAAAGATTCTTAAGCAGTAAATTAGCATTTTCTGTTGGACTGTTCTTTAGTTGTTCTGTCCCTAATACTGATTAATGTTAATGGGACCTTCTATAAAAGCACAAAGGGGACCCAAGGCCACTACTTTGTGCTTGAAATTGTAGGGTTCCAGTTTCCTGAAGTTCTTTCCTGCTGCAGGAAACAGCGTGGCGATCTCAGAAGAAAGGTCTGACTCAGTGTTGAATCACTGCCCAACATAATTTGAGGAAGCAGGAACGTGTTTGAGTGTTTTGGTTTGTCTTTTTTTAAATTATGGTGTCTTTTGAATACAGGCATAAAATTAAGATCATGACCATTTTAAGGATTAGGCACCCTAAGGTGTTTTTCACAGTTACCCATGATGGTTGCATTCCTAAGGCCATTTCCAACAGATAAAATGTTCTTCCTTCTTTATAGTGCTGCCTTAGCTAAAAAAACTCCAGATCCTCCTGGGAAGATAACATACTCCAACAGTGGATAGGAACAGCAGGAGAGGAAGAGTGACCTTGTGCTTCAGTATTAGTCAGAGGGTTGAAAGATCTGTATTTGGTTCTGAAGTGAGAAGATGAAACTTCTTTGGTGAAGTTGGATCAGTTGCTTAGAAACACATTGAAAGGATGGGTCTGATGTTTAAACATCAACCACATCAAACCGATAATCCTTAAAACCATGATCTCCATCAGGCCCACCTGCCAGGATTCCTAGAAAGTCTAATTCTCAGAAAACCCCAAATTCATTATAAACTACAGAGAACACTGATTTTGATGCTACCAGTAGAGAAAAAGTAAAGAATTCTGCTTTTCTAGTTTATAGTTACAATAAATGAGACAAAGTTCCAAGTTCCAGGTCTTGTTCCAAAGTCAGCACAGATACTTCATTGAATAGTCATTTTGTGTAAAACACAAACCCTCTCCCCAAAGCAGTAAATTAAACCCAGTTCTTTTCTTTTCCCTGATAAGCATTTAAAAAAAAAACCCAAACCCCACTCCAAGTATCACATTTCCCCTCACTGAGCTGATGCGTCCACAATAAGTTCCTATTAAGTGGAACAGCTTCAACAAGAGTTGGGGGGAGTATGGCCAACAGCCACAGGGAGCACTCACTTTTGGAAGATATGGGTGGTTGCATTAGTCAGATGAAGACGAGAATCAATTGCTATCTCTTCCATCTTGTATCATTTTCCTTATCACTGATATTGTCTTACTGCAAGAGCTGCCCTCTTACATTTGAATGAAATCAATGACACTCATTTTTGGCAAAAAGGTTGCAGACAAGCTTCCTTAAAAAGAAGGTATTGGGGGTTGCAATCTCTAGGGAGGGCGTATTTTTTTCTTTGTAGATTTGCGTGGATGAAGATGGTGGGATTTAGGATAACACAATGCAGAGTACTGCTGTGTGATATATATATAATATATTATGTTATTATTATACAACATATAACACTATTGAGGCATCCAGTCTCCCCCAGGCAGTGTTTACTGGGTGCAAGAAGGAACCTAAACACCAGTTTGTAACTCTCAGCTTGCCATGTACTAGAAGCAGCAGCAATGGGCTGTGCTTTGTCCAAGGCCTGTGGCAAAACTGTGACTAAATTCACAGTTTGTGAAATGCTCAAGGGCTCTTTCGGGAGAAAGCATTATATAAAACACAAGATTAGACTGATTTTCATACCAGCAAGCAAGCAAACTGTCTCCTATCAATGCCACTGGCAAAATTCCCTCTTGTCAGAAAAACAGGAGGATGTTCCAGATAACTAGAAAGCCAACATGAGATAGTGAGGAATACCACTCTGAGCAGCTTTGCATTGTGATTTCTTACATTATTTGTACTTTATATGTTCAAGCTCTTTTCTGTTTTGGGGCCTATGGTATAGAGACCTGAGGTGTGTACTCACTGCCTGAGCCAGGCATTGTCTCCACCTGTTATTATTAGTAATCCTTTTTAATTGGGCATACCACTCTACTGAATCCACTGGCACTAAAAGACCAGCTGAAAATAATTGAAAGTCTAGAAATAATAGGAAATGAAACAAGACAACTGCCTCAAATTTGTCAGTGGTCAAATTTCAGATGGTTACAACAGTAACAAAGATCATTCTTCTCATCTCTTCCAGACTTCTTTTAAATGTGAGTTTCTCCTAGTGCAAATACACCAACCGAATCAGCTGTGATTAGTAAGAGGGACCTGGACATCACTTTGCATGCCCAGAACATAAATCACTATCATTCTACATGAAACATATCCAATGCTTCTGCATATAAAGGATCTCTAAAGCTGTAATTTCAACCATGGCCAGAATATTGAACTAAAAATGGCATGGACAAGCTGTGCTACTAACAAAATAGAGAATTCCTCTCCCCTTCTAGCAGTGGTATATAAAAAAATAAGAAGCAAGATTGCCAAGGAAGAAATTACTTTCTGAATCCTCTAAAAAGTGTCACTGGCAGTGATAGGAGGTGGTATTAAAAAGCTGGAACATACACCAAATTAGGAACCAAAAAATGGTAATGAATACTTAAATCCATGTATGTGAAATCCCTGAGAGATCCCTAAATGATAACTTTAAATCTGAATAACGTTATGTGTTAGTGCAGATAAAAGTTTCTGTAAACGATACATATGCACATCTGCAACAAATTACTCTTTTTCTATTGTACTGTTGCACTATCCTATAAAATTACTTCAATTGTTCAGGAAAGCAATACTTCTGAGAAACAAGAAAGCCCTAAATAAAATGATCCTAGAATTCCATGCAAATTCATTAACTTGAGAAGCGAGTACATCTAGTAAAACACTTACAGCAGTGTATTAAAACCCAAACATCTATTTTTGACAAAATTGTTCTACCTAGGCTGAATGTAGACTGTATCTCCTCAATGTCAGCTGAACTTAGGAGGCTCTGTGAATAAATGATGAGATCAGCAGTATGGCAGTGCAAAAACCAAGGCTCGGATCTATTGAGTCAAGATTTGGACCGATGCAAATTCTCACACAAACTACAGAGCCCTGAAAGCATTTATATGGTCCATATTGACAGGACAAGAAGGTGCTACTCTTAAAAAAAAAACAACAACAACCCAGAAGAAAGAGAACCAAAACAGCTAAAAAAAGATCTGAATCAGGTCTTACCCGAGTCAGAAACCAGAGGAAATGTTTACGTTTTGTGTTGCCTCTCTGTCTCAGGGTAATTTCACCCAGATAGAAGGCATTCTTTCTCTTAACATGTAGCAGCATGCATTTCACCACAGGATAGGTTAAGCTGTGTTTTATAAAGCTCAGCATGTGTATTCTGGATTTGTAAGTGTACATTGAGCTGAAGATGAAAAAAAGCTTACTAAAAGTTGGAGTGATATATTTATCTTCTCTTTCTAAAAGAGAGCATTCTTGTGAGATTTTAACTATGCTTTTTTAGTTGTTTTTTAACTTAGCAATTTTGAATTAGGACATTTTATTCATTAATTCAGATATGCAGAACAGAGGGCTGACACATGACTCATATTGCTTAGGAAAAATCTGACCCTTCTCATGGCTTTTTATTTACTGCTCATTTTTTATTCTATCACTTTGTTTTGCTTAAAACTAGTCAAAGGCATTATATCCCACTCACTCTTGGTTCTACTTGCCTGTCCCTTTAATTAAGTTGCAGTTTTCTGTTTTAATAAGCTCTGAAGTAATTTGTTATGAAAGCAGTTTTGTCCACTCCGCAAAATGGGAGTTGTTGGTTTATTTGTTTCACCTAATTCACAAAGTCTTTCTGGCATTATTAAGCTATGAATCACTATTACTGCAACAGTTGTAAGTCAAGGCTCTTGCTTTATGCATGACAGGATGGGTAGACAGCACCATCTACGTTTTGAGCAGTGTCTGTTGCATTGAATGAGCCCAGAGTTGGCTGTCACAGATCAAAACTGAGAGGGGAATGGCTGTGGAGACAGCAAGGCAAAAGTACCAAGTGGTAACACTTGAACATAACCTTTCATGGTAACAGATCATCACCATTTATGCTATTCAGAACAGCATGCTGAAGAACCACTTAAAGTAGCCCTCCAAAATCTGTCCACCCCAAGCCATGTATATTATTCTGTGCAGATAAGCCCCTTGGAGTCCCTGGATTAAAAATAGCTATATTCCTCTACAGAAAAAAAGAAAAAAGAGCATCAAGGAAGCCTTATTTCCCCAAGGACAATCCCCATATCTCCTTTATCTCCTTTCCTCTTCCACCTTGACATGAGTTACCATAGTGGACTTGGAGTTGCATTAGCATGTGGTGTTATGTGAGGTTGTTTTCAAGGGCTTAATTAAGATGTTTAACAGAAGCCAACAATCACAAGTGTGATGTGGATGTATGGAATACAGCATGCATTCTCGCCTTTAAAAAAGCTATAGTCCACTTCTGGAAAGCATTTAATTCCCTCTGAGTTAATCTAACATTTACAGAGAGGTGAGAATTTCTTCCCTGAAGAATTAGAGTTCAAATTATCACAGATCACCATGCAATCTGCGAGCAATTACCTTTCCCTTCCTCTTTGCAACACAGTCAACATACTCAGTTCAGCATCTGTTCTTTCCTGAGGTTTGGATGCATACAGTAAGATTCAGTTCAACCCAAGCCTTCTCCTTCAACTTGGCTTTACTAAGAGTTGCTGCTTCAAAATTTCCCATTCTACACTGTAAATTCTCCCTACTTTTCTGTCTCTATTTCAGAAACCCCTTAAATCTCCATAAGAGCGGTAGCATTCTTTGGATGTTACTTCTCTCTTTTTATGAGCCATGTAAAAGGTTGTTCCTTTAGGGGAATGGATACTGCAAAGCTAGAGTGATTTCTGCCCCTTTTTCAGGACAGACTATTAACTTCTCCATTCGTGTACATTACCAAGTTTGTTCTCACAACGTCACATCAGTGAGAACAGTAACCCTGGGGACCTGAGTGACATTGTAGATTTGAAGAGGAAAAAATAAAAAGATTATTTTACTTCTCTATGGTAGTTCAATCTTCATCTTAGTTCATCTTAGACAAGTTTAAAAGTGACTGTCAGTATACGGTCATTGCTGTCCAAGTTCTGTTTTATGTAGTGGAGCAAAAAACTCAACCACATCATTACGTAAGAAAGGTATTTCTTAAAGGCTTTAACTGTTTCTTCAATGCAGTCAATAATGTTTCCATATTTTTAAGTGTTCAAAGGACTGATTGTGTGTAACAGCAGGGATTTTCAGAGCCAGAAACAAATATAATACATGATATCTACTTGTGTTGCTACAGCACCACCTCTAAACGGAGGTCCTTAGCAGATCACCAAAATTTGCAAATACTAATGTTCTGAACAGCTCAGGTAAGCATTGGAAAAGCAAATTGCATTAAAAGTTTATCCAAATATACATTTTTCTGAAATTTCCTACTCCCACAATCCCTGGGAGATATATTAACACTTGTTTATTTTTAACCATCAATAGTGGCATTAACATTATTAGCATCAGTAGATACTGTTGCCAACTGGAAGCACAGAGATG
Source organism: Laterallus jamaicensis coturniculus (assembly GCA_022605575.1). NCBI lineage: Eukaryota > Metazoa > Chordata > Aves > Gruiformes > Rallidae > Laterallus > Laterallus jamaicensis. The sequence continues at coordinate 19,964,246 of JAKCOX010000008.1, read as the reverse complement.
TTTGAATCCTGAATGTAATTAGAAAACTCTAAAATGGAGCTGATTTATACTGGTGAAGCAGTTAAAGGGCAACTGATGATCACATCCTTGTTTTTGCTGCTCTCTGAAGAAATTATAATCTCTGTAGCCTTCATTCCACCACCAACCTTACTTAATAAATACATAACATACAAACCAGGATGATATTGGTATGGCAGCACTACTGTGCTCTTTGCAGTGACCTTAATGGCCAATGCAGTATTTCTAGAATTCTCAAAAAATGCTCAGAAGTTTATAAATAGTGGAAACATTTTTTTCCTCCCCATTAGTTATCCAGCTGTACTGCTATCAGTATTCATTAGTTTTCTAGATTCATGCCATAATTCTATCACTAGTACCTACTAGATGTTTATTCTACATCTTCTAGTTAAGAGAATAATGAATGATTCAGGCCTCTTAGTCAAAGACAGACACTTTCCACAGTCAAGGGAGAAGCAGTTACAATAACTAAATTAAACAGATAGTGGGTGGTGGTCTTATAGTCCCACAAACCTTGATTAATTCAGACATATAAGATACCGCTTCTGCAATTCACAGTAGTTATCCAAATATTCTGTTCACTGTTCAGCTATAAAGGCAGGCAAAAATTTCTGCCTCAAGACACATAAAGGTTAATTCTTATTGCTTCGGTAACACTGTAATTGACAGAGTACAAACTCCCTTAGAAAAATATCATTACTTCAACTGTGATGATGGAACCTCCCATAGAGCCAATGTGTGAAGTTTCAGTTTTTGAAGCGCCTTTGGTGAGAAATTAGTATGACTAAGCAGAAAGTGATGGCTACAGGTGTCCTAGGGTAACTTCTTGTGCTCACTGTACCAGCACTCCTCTAATTCCCTCTGTGCTGCATTACACCTAACAAATTTTGCTCCCAGGATTTGATAATGTCAACAAAAACCAGCCCATGATTCTACAAAACATCTAAACAAATGGTAATCAGTTTATGACATTGTTCATGGATAGTGAAACTAAAACACACTGAAAATATGTGAGTAGCCAAAAGACACAAAGGTGAGATGAAACAAAGGAAGAGAAAAAATGCTTCCCCACAGACTCTACCACCTTCAACAACTAATATAACAAAGCATAAAGGAGGAAATGAAAAAGAACCATATATTCCTTGCAAACACTCTTTCATACACATACTTAAAAAAATGCTACTTCAACCTCATATTAATCATTCCAGTATCCTCTGCCCACATTTTTAAATCAAGCCCTTGCACTCTCACTTCTCAACTTTCACACAGGACAATTTCAGCTCTGTATGCATGTTAATCTCAGATCTCTCCCTACATTGTCATTTAGTTTTCTCATGAAAAAAATCTCATGGAAGATTTTGAAAGTAATGAGGAAATAGCTGTTGTAAGTATTTAGATAAATATTGAAAAAAGGACAATAGCCAATAGTGTTTTGTGTCAACTCCATCAAACAAGGCAAAACTTTCACACTGACTGATGAGTTTCCAACATGAATGCTTGATTGCATAAGCTGGTGCTCTTTGTTCTACTTCATGAACAAACTTTTTTTCCCCTTTGATATTTATAATTCCCACACAGCCTTATAATTTCAGTAACACCAGCCTAGTTTTCAAGATTTTCATATTTAGCCTTAGGCAACAACCACACTAAATTACACAATAATATTGTCAATGGTTTCTTTTTTCCAATTCCCAGCATCGTTTCACTTGCTGGTACGTGGGGTGGCACAAGTCCCTTTCAAGTTGTGCATGACTTTTTTCAGTGTGTTTTCAGTGCTTCCTCAGAAACTTAGATGCTGCATTTTCACTTAAGTTTAAGAGTTTAAAATAACTCCTGCCAAGAATGACTTCAGGCACCATGATGCCAAAAGGTAATTCTGCCAGTCAGCATCAGTACTAAGTGACATTCATGGATAGGGGTTTGAAGAATGCTAAGGTGCTCATTTACAAAAATCAACATACTGGACCTTAAAAATAATACTACAGCAAACAAAACCATAGCATGAAACTGCTCATTAGTTAGGGAATGAGAAAGCAAGCAGGGCCTGTGAACTCCTTCCATATGCAAAATGTACAAAGCTCACCCTGGGATAAGTACAGAAGGGCCCAGTTTCCACACTGAAGTGCAATGGTGTGTTGGAAGCTAGGTATGGCTGTGAAAGCGTTTTGCTCAGTACCAGTATTTGTGACAGGAACTGCTCACCTGTGCTGCCATCCCTGAGCAAAGCACTTATGCAAGTGAAGAAAAACCTGCTGTTCTCTACAAGCCCCCGAACACTCAGGTCACCTTCTTCAGCAAGAAGTAGTCTAACAAGGTGGAAAGAGTTCAGCCAGTGTATAGTCAACATTTAGAAGGTAATTCTACCACTTGCTCTTAATTACCCAGTGTGGCACAGGCATAAAACTATACTCCTGCCTGCTAACTCCACATCCTTAATCTATTGTCTCCAGATTTTGTGTCTTCGCCTGGTCTGATCCTAAGCTTCTTGGTTCTCTACAAAGCCTTCTACTGACTTCTGAGCTTGCCTGGCCCAGAGCTAACCATGGATGTACACTTCCCAACTCACAGATGTATGCACAGATGATACATAGTATGCATGTACATAATGTAGGTAAAGAACTCAAATATTAACTTCTTCCCAAAAAAGCAGTGATTTCTTAGCTATCAAGGCCAGTAATGCATCATAAAAAGGTATCGCTGTGTACAGTACCAGTATGTGTAAAATCTCTGGGAAAATAAAAAATATTGAAGGCCCTAAATTCCTGGATTCATGTCAGGATGAGCACTTTTTCATGCACACACAGGATTTTGGTTCATCATTCACAGTCATGGTTTGGTGACACAAGGCATGAAGAATCAGCATCCTAGAACTTCACCAAGGTCGTACAATGCTCCCACATGTACAGAGCATCTTCTGTAAGAGAGGGGCTGCTCTGTAGTGTACCTGAGCTAGCTGGGCTGTGAAAAGGCTGAAGGCTAGCAGGAGCCATGCCTGGGTTTCCTAAGCCCATAGCATCTCATCAGCATGTCTGAGCCATAAATGTCCATACATTCCACCAGACCTTTTAGCAGATGACAGATATCTGGGCTCCTTTATGAAGGCCTTTGGCCACACTGTCAGCCCGATGTTGCTTTTATGGCATTTCCAAGAGGGGAAATTGAGTGTCAGGCCTATCACAGTGCTTCCAGCTAAATTATATATAAGCTCAGGATAAAGATACAGGGGTTGTAAGACAGAGTTTTCTCTGGAATTCCCTGATGTCATCTCAGCCATTATCGGAATGAAAACTTTGTATAGGCAAAGCCATTGCCTTCCATGAAGCATCATTTCCCTATGCCCCCCTGAGAGCTGTGTAGAGCTGATGGCCTCAGAGAGGATTGTGGCATCAATGTCAAAATGTATATTAAACATAACCCTACTTCAGAGATCTCAGGACAATTGTTATGCAGTATCTAGCAGAAAAAACAAAGCTTTAAATGAACTAATCTTCCTGACAGTTTTTTCTCTCATCCTTTTACACTTTTTTATCCTATTTTGATCACTATCAAAGTTTTTATTAATTTAATCCAGAGTGAAGCAATTTAAAATAAGTTTCTATATATTTGTTTACTCAACAAGAAGAAACAAAATTTTGTGTGTGTATAATTCATTTAAAATCTGCACAATGAAAATAAAGCTCATATGTAGTATTGCTCTGCTGGAAGCATAATGTCACAGAAAATTTCAAATTTCACTCTTTGTGCTATGCAGCAGGTTTCCACATTTAGTCTTATCACCCATGTTTTATTGTATTGCCAACACCTGTAAAGAATTCCCTTTACCTGCCAAAAGAAAAAAACCAAACCCAGAAAGCCAGAAGAAACCCAACTAAGTAAAACACAGACAGAAACTGTCTTTCTTCGCAGTTCTATTTGAATTTGTTTCTGCTTATTCAACAAAGAAATTATGCATATGGGTAAACAACATTTCAAGTTCAACTTTTGACACAGACCACTTTCCAGAGTGAAAGATGTGGACTAAATACATGAATGCTTTTAAATGCCAGCTTTGGATGCTGTTTGAGGGAGATTTTTTTGCCTTGCTATTTTACATTTGAGTTTATAATACTCCTTCAAAGGGAGTCAAATCTTTTTGCTTAGATCTGTATATACTCAGTCAGATGCAAAGGGCTTCCCTTGTGTAAGCTGTGGAGGGGATGTAGCTTGTCTTGCTTATAGCATTATGCATTTACAATCCAAATCCCCTGATCTGATTTTGAGAGAGGAAGAGATCCATATAAATCACATCAAACACTATAGAACCAAATTATAGTTGAAGCTTTATATCTGCGGGTATATCTCACTCTTCTCACTTCATGCAGAGATGCAGTTATCTCCTTCATAGGTACTGCTACTTGCTCAGACTCTCCATGATTTCCATCACAGAGAACATGAAACAGCAGTTTATGTAATTCTCTCTGCAGTTTCTTCAAAGGTACTTTGGGTCCAGTTGGGTACCAGTAATTGTTGCTTTGCAAGACAACGGCTTTGAAGAACTTCTGAGAAAAGTTAATAGCAATTTATTTATAGCTCTGATGTTTTGTCAGGCTTTGGCAGTAATCATATTTCCATTTTAATCAAATAATGGTACCAAAAGAACCAAAGAAAACTCTGGGTAAGGGTCTTGAAAAAGGTCATTAGAACAAAATAACTTGTCTTGTTTTGAAAAGGAGTGGTTGGCTAAACAAGCACAACCAACAGTTCAAAAAAGGGAGGATTTTCTAAGATAACACACATCAGTGTATACAACAAAAGATAAAACAACTAATTATTATCAGGAGCAAGCATTGATCAAGGAAATTTCTAGACTACTAGAGCCAGAATAGTGTGAGAGCACAAACAAGATGTAGATTTTCATAAAGCTGAAAACTTGGAGGGAAGACCATTGAAGCACAGGTTGACAAGGGGCACTTGAGACCTGATCCACATCACATAAGGGGAACTGAGGAAATGTTTTTTAAAAGCCAATCATCACACTTTCGCACATCTACATACCCCTTCTGTTTATGTGCAGAAGCCTATAATTCTTTGAACTACACAAACCAGATAACATTAGACAAGAAAGTATCAAATATTCCTACCCTTCCTCCCCCTACACTTTTTTTTCCTAAGATGTTCCTAAAATGGGCATGGTTTTCTCAAACCATGTTTGCCAGTCTTATTTGTCACGCGTGTGGAGAAGAAAGGTGTTGATGACTCTGCATAGCAGCAATGAATTTACCATCTGAATATAGCGCTTACAGTTTATGAGCAAGTTACACCTTCAGGAGAAGGGGACCAGATGATGTGGAAAAGAGACGCTTTTGCAGGTGAAGTGTCGTGGATGCTGAGATATGTGACTACGTAATAAAGTGATGTATTCCCTCCCTGAGGTAAAGAAACAACTTAAACATCCGTATGGAATATGTACCAGTGAGGATGAAGCATTAGAACTATCATGCAGAGATATGTAATCATACTGTATGCCACTCCTTGAACAATAATTAGATTCAAATGATAATATTCAAGCTCAGTATTTCTTGGCTCGCTTCCTTCAGTCCTTTCTCCCATGTGCTTTTTGGAACAATGGATTAGAAACAACTCTGACTCACATGGAATTTGAATAGGATGACTTCAAAAATCAAATGACATTGTGGGAATGGTAATTTCTTCGCTAATGGTTAATAATCTAATCGTGCCACTTCCCAAGACAATTAAGTAAGAGGATTTGGTGTCCTCTTTGAATCACAGACAAATTTCCATTTCATCTAGTAGGACTAAAACAAAGAACACAGAAGCACAAAGTCTCTATTTTATTTTAAAGGGGTCAAAATTGTCATCATATATCTTACACTTAGTAACATTGACAACAGAAAAGCTATTCATATCAAGTGCAATGCTGCAATTGTAGCTGTTCTTATGTACTAAAAAAAAGAGTATCATAGAACTTGATTTTACTTTCCTCCTCTTGTTTCCACTTCAGCCCTAGTATTTGCTGTGATCTAAGAAAAGACAGTTAATGTTCTTAGCAGCAGGAGACACATCTGGATAGCAAAGTATTTCCAGGGAGGAGCAATGCCCAACCCCATCATCCCACCACAGAACCTTGTCGTAAAACTACAGCAATATATTATCTTTCTTTGTGCTGGTTGGCCTAACAGAAAAAAAAAGAATATTTTAAGGAAGCCCAAAACACCCCAAACTAGGAAAATAACACCATAAACTTACTGTCTGGTATAATTCTGTGTGACCTGTCAGAAGGAATAGAGGAAGGAAAAGAGAATTTGGTCTCTTTGGAGAGATAAATTTGGCCAACTATACTCACAATAACGTAAGAAGAAATGACTCTCTCCAACCAAGGAAAATCCCAAACCAAAACCCAAAACATTTTTGCAACAGCTTAACTGACATAGTTTTTTAAGTTTCTTTGAAAAATGACAGTATGCCTGAAAGTACAATCCCTAGTTTCTGTTCAGCAGTAAACAAGAAAGCAATCTCTGTTGATATCAGAGGATAAAATTTTCTTAGAACAAAGCCATAGTGTTTCCAACTTTGCCAAATACTAGCATAAGTTTGTTTTCCAAGAGAACACATCCAAGACAAGAAAATTTTCCTAGAAAAAATATTCTACTAACTTACGTCAAACAAGGGAAAACAACAAGCGAGTTCCTGAACCCTGAATACCAGGCCATAAAGCTCAAGGGAGGAGAATATTTTCCTGAAAACCATTAGAAACTGTGGCAGGCTTTGTAGACTCTTTCTACAGCAGAAGCTTGTGCACAATACGGGAAAGAAACAAGAATAAGCAATGTGGTGACTCTCCCCTGCAGAAAATGTCTCTTGCCTTCATAGCTCAAAAGGGACCCTGAACTTGAGGAAAGCTGTGACAGGGAGCTGCAGCAGCACTGTATCATATGAGAAGTACTTTGCACACCTGAGCATTCAAAAGTGTACTCTGGGTGCTTTTCTGCATATTAATTCCTTACAGTTTACAGTTCAGGACTGAAGAAACTTCAGTATCTCATCCCAGCACATTTCAGCACAGTATGTAAACACAAGCGATGTGTTTTAATTGGCAGTCACCAGTGACCTGTGCTATGACAGTACAGGATGCAGCTGGATGTGTTGTGAATACAGAGCAAGAAGTTCAACACACATGCCATTGTGCAGAGACTGCATGCCCAAACACAGAAATTTAAAATAGCACTTGGATGTTTTGAAACCAGGCAGAACAAAATCTGGTCTTCACTTGCATGACTGAACTGAGTTAGCAGCGAATGAATGGAGTATGTTTTTTCCACCTACTCTCATCCCAGGGAATCATCAAAAAGAATTCCAGTTGAGACTCCCCAAGTGCCAGGAAGTGGTTCTGACCTGGAAGTTAGCTTTGGAGGACTGTCAGGCTCCTAATTCTCTCTAATGCCATGAATTAGCATTTGTAAATACATCCTAACTTACTATTTGTTGTGGAAAAGGGAGATTGTTTTATTTTCCACATTCCCTTTAGCAACCTTGCGTTGCACCATTCCACCACTCTCACACAGTCATGCCACAGAGAACTGCAAATTTATAAAAAACACTTCTAAGTGTTTGTTTCTCTTTAACCATACCTACCTCCTGTGATTATTTTCCTGCAAGTACATTATTTTCAAAATAAAAACTAATGCTTAATTCAGAGCACAGACTGCTCTGTGTAGGTCTACTTAAAAACAGAATTATGTATCTGTGTTCAAAAACCATACTCCTGCTACTGAAAAGCATTTCACAGAATCACAGAATTGAAGGGGTTGGAAGGGACCTCGAGAGATCATGGGGCCCAACCCCCCTGCCAAAGCAGCTCCCCAGCTCATACTGCACAGGTAGGTGTCCAGATGAGTTTTGGATCTCTCCAGAGAAGGAGACTCCACCACCTCCCTGGGCAGCCTGTCCCAGGTCTCTGGCACCCTCACTGGGAAAAAGTTCCTCCGCATGTTGGTGCGGAACATCCTGTGCTCCAATTTGCAGACGTTGTGCTTTTCTTATACTTAATTTACCATTATTTACAAATGAAAGCAAGTGAGCTACCTGTGTAGTTATATATCATAAAGAAGAAGCAAATAAAGTATTTTGTTTACTGTTTTTTCTGAAATAAAAGTTTTCTTCATTTTCCTCAGTAGTGGCTTTACTTGGCAAATCTCAAGATGGCTGAAAAGCTAACAAGAAATGTACTTCTACTTAAACTCAAACAGGTTTTGCACAAAATATTGTGTGTTTGCCGAGGTTTTTCCTTTCCTTTTTGAATAAAGGGAAGAAAATAAAGGCAATTAGTTTCCCAAGGAACTAACACTTCCAATTTTTCTCTTTTATTACCAAGCTGCTCAACAATTTCAGGAGGAATAAAAAGATTATACTGAATAAGGTTGTTTCCATTGAAATATTTTTTGTTTTCTTAACTAATTTAATGAAATTTTCAAAGCTTGACTGAGCAAGGCCGTGGGCAATCTGAAGTTAGACCTGCTTTGAGCAAGATTTTCGACCCTTCAATCTTCAGGAGTCATTTACAAGTTTTACTATGAGCCTAAATAGCACAGCTATTTATTTCATTCCCTATCCAAATTAGTTAAAAAAATCCAATCAGGCCAGGTTCAGGCTAAGGCTAAGACAGCTACTTACTCCCAGTATCAATACAACTTTAATAGCCTCCATATGATACTATAACTTATGTTGTGGCGATACCGTTGTTTTCTTTCCTGCCTCAATTTTACATTTTAAATTAACACCTGTTTAATTCAAATTCCTGGCAACTCCTTGGAAAAGTTTTCTTTGTAAATTATTAATCATCTGCATCCTCTCAACTAAGGACTGAAGAATGATCAAGGTAGATTTGGTTCTTTCAACAAATTATTATGACAAACTACACTAACAATAGCTATTATTGATTACATTTATAAGATGAGTATCTGTTTCCACATTCTGCATTGATTTATAGGGCTGAGATCCTTCTTCCTGATTTTAAAGTATCTAAGCTGCAGGAAACACTAGCATCCTAAAACTAGGAACACAGATATAAAGTTAATTAAAAGTATTGCATTTTGGATTTACGGAATCTGGCAACTAGCATGTGCTTATGCTTTTACTGGCATACAATGGATATATGCCAGCAAAGCTTGCTTTTTTCTTTTTTTTCATAAACACAGCTGTTTGCAATGAATCAGTTCTTATAATTTCCCAATTGACCCATAATGAAGGGGAGCAGCCAGCTTTAAAGCACCCGTTGTAAAAATCCTTTCTTAAGGATATTTGTGAGGTTTGTAAGGTTTGTGAGGATACATTTGCAATAAGTGTATTTTGTGAAGGTGACACTGGAAATGCGTGTGTGGATACACAGATACGTATGCATATTCTTCCTACAGAAAACAAGAAATGCAAAGTATCATTGGAAGTGTCTGGCAAACATGTGACAATTAACAGGTGAAACACCTCAGTGAGGTCCTGCCTTGGTCACACAGCAACCCAGTCAATTATATGGTCACCTGCCCTACAAAGAGAGCCACCTGCCCTACAAGGAGAGGCTGAGGGAGCTGGGCTTGTTCAGCCTGAAGAAGAGAAGGTTGCGGGGGGACCTCATTGCAGCCTTCCAGTACCTGAAGGGAGCATACAAACAGGAGGGGAATGAACTTTTTAAAAGGGCAGATAACGGCAGTACAAGGGGGAAGGGTTTAAAGCTGAAGGAGGGAAGGTTTAGATTGAATATTAGGGGGAAGTTTTTTACAGAAAGAGTGGTGAGGTCCTGGAATAGGCTGCCCAGAGAGGTGGTGGATGCCCCATCCCTGGAGGTGTTCAAGGCCAGGTTGGATGGGGCCCTGGGCAACCTTGTGTAGATCCAGGCCTGAGGTTGGTGGCCCTGCCTGTGACAGGGGGGTTGGAGCTCTATGATACTCGGGGTCCCTTCCAACCCTTGCCATTCTACGATTCTATGATTCTATTCTATGGTAACATGCCATTATGTTATTCTAACCACACCACAGTCTGGATATAATTGAGATCTTATGGATTTTTTAAAGTCACATTCAACAATTATGCTCCTCAAAGTTTTTAATTTTATTTCCCAGTGAAGAAAACAAGGAAAATCCTGATGCCACCAGAATGGATAACAGCAAGATTATGATGATAATTGGAAGAAAACATGCTTAGGTAGTTCATAGCTATTTTACACTATACCTATTTATATCTTCCTGCGACCACAATGAAAATATGAGTGCCCAAAAAGAGGATATGGGATAATTAGTCTTAATGCTATCTTTCTCAGTTGGTTCAATACAGATCATTGGTATGTGGGCAGCAGTGTTCAGCTAGAGGTTGCTATTCTGATAAGTTTTTTCTGCCTTGAGACATGAAACTAATTCTGCTAGATTTAACAGATAACACTGAAGGTTGATACTCCTGAATAGATTAAGCAAGTCACAATACAACATTTTCTAGAGAACATCAATAGTTTTCCTGTGATCATAAAAAATTTTTCCAGAGTACATATTACAGAGAAGTATTATGTAACATATCACATATTATAACAGCTAAAATAGACAAGTTTATGAAATATATACACAGTGTTTGAATTACTTAAAAAGGTACATCGGTCCAAAGACACATGTATGTGGTATGATCTTCACAGTAAAGATAGAACACAAAGGAGTTGTCTGATCTTTGACTGACCTATTATTGCTTGTGGCTTCCTTTTGAGGATCAGTGACTGATCAAATTTCCTAGACAACTACATAGCAACTCATTTAAAGAAACTTCATGAATCACATGCAGCAGTTTGTAAATGTTGCTGCTATGCAGCAGACAGAATTCCTCTGAGACTCTCTCTTCTGACAGAGTTTGGATTCTTGTCAATCACTTGAAGACCAGACAAGTGAAAGAGATACTCAGAAAAGAGATATGCAATAATCAGACTTAATCCACACTGTGGGTCCAGATCACAGTGCATTGAATCTGTTAGTTGATAGCATACTTTGTTCTACTTGGGTGGAAGCAAGGACAGGTAACTTTGAAGTTAGCATCCAAAGAAGTCTTCTGAAAGTTTAAGTAAGAGGATTTGATAATACCAAGAGTTAAGTGCTGTACATACTATAAGTAATATACTTTTAACTGCCCCAAGAATGAAAATCTACTGGTAGCACTAGAAGTGCTATAAACAAGAGTGACACTGTAAGGGTCTGAATATACATTAAAAGTGGTTATTAGTCAAATATTAGACACGGCATATTTTTGTTTACCTCTGTGAGAATCTAGTAATGGGTTTTCCAAGGAAGGGTGATATCTCTCAAGTGGGAAGTGGTACTCTATAACAAAAAGGATTTACTGACAACACAAGCTTTGCTTTTATCTGCATGCATTAGGACATAACACTGTAATGTGGCCCTGCAGAGAAAACCTTTCTGTTGGTGCCCAGCATTTTTATAACATGCCAGGCACTGAAGGGTGGCAAGAATATCCCAGGCACTTTGCATAAAGAAACTAATCTATGTCAGTTTGTAGGAAATCCTCTATGGAAATACTGTTTTGTTCAGGGGCTCTCAAGTGAAGGTGGGGAATATCCTTTATTTGGTATCACTTTCACAGATGGGTTGGAACAGAAAGACAGACATGAGGCACACACAGGTGCCTTCTCTCAAAATCATTTTGACAAAGCTCAGTGGTGAGAAATTACTATAACAACTTCACATATTTTAAGTCAAAGGTAATTTTGGCAACATCCCCTTAACAGGTGACCTGGGTTGAAACCCAGAGAAAAAAAGAAAAAATAAGAGTGCATTCCAGTGTTCTATTTCTGACAGTATAATCCACATGAGCTATGCGAAATTACTTCTGTAACCTCAGCTATTTTCCAGGGGGCCAAGAAGGTTAAAAAGTAGCCTAAAGGTAAAAAGTGGCTTTTAACAGGCAACAATTATCTCAATGCTACAATCAGGTACAGCACCGTGGGAAATACCATGTGTCTGCATGTGAAAATGTAACCTTGTACATTGCAGTCTTCATTTAAGGAGTTAGTTGAGAGAGACAGGTGGTAGGGGTTGCAGACGTAAAACAGTTAAACAAAACCACAGATGTCTCCATAGGTGTTTGTTTACATTCAATTTGCTTTCTGATATTTTAATTTGGACTAACAGAAAGACTGGAGTTGAAGATGGGCAGAAAAGCTAGATAGAAAATTAGTTCAGTTTAGCTTATACCCTGAAGGAGAACTCTGTCTGTAAGAAAGGCATACCATATTAAGAAAAACCATTATTCCCAAATCAACAGCAACGAATTAGCTGTAGATTATATGGTTGGTCATCAGCTGCTCTATCTGCATTATTATACATGTCTTTTTTTCCCCCAGCAAGATTTACTTCAGCAAAAAGACACAACAGAAGGCAGTCAGAGTTTTATGACTTTGGAAGTACACGGGTGAGACTTAAATTTCAGAAGGAGCACCTTTCTACAAGCTCATGCAAGAACATTACCTCAAAAGACTGGCATGACCAGAGAGAACATAATCTATTCATTTCAGTCCTGTAAGACTCTGCTTAACTCCTCTTTCTGAATAGGAAAATGAGCAACTGCATGAATAACTTAGTTCAGCTCTCAGCAGTCACACAGTGACAAAACCAGTAGAATTCACATTCATTATTATTTTATATAAGCAATATTGTGGGCACTTAAAGGGAATGAGCCTTTTTCATGGTAATTTGATCTGCCTGACATACTGTGCCTTGAGAAGCTGCAGGTTGCTCCAGTCATGTGGGTTTTTAATTCCTGCTTTCAAGAGCATTTCCATTGCCAGCACTTAACAATCTTGCTACAAGGATTTCTGTAGCTCTGGGTGCAACAGGGCCTCTGAGCTCTGAGTCTCCGGCTGGACACATGGTACTTTCTGAGAAGGAGTTTTGCTGCTACACCACCTCACACATGACAAACTAAGCCCCCCAAAAAAGTCCTCTGCAGCCATAGGTGCATCGATGATTTTTCCTGCCATTCAAAACACAGCATTTTTTCCCTAGTTTTAGTTAAGAGTACAATGCCAAAATTACTGTATGGCAGCCCTTCTGAAAACTGCCTATCTCCTCTGCAAGCTAGTGCAGTTGTTGGAAGACAGAGAGCAGGAACAGACTTCTATCCCCTCTTGACCCTTCCAGAGAGTTTTGCCTTGCTATGAACATTCAGTAAGCTTTTATGCACTGTGTTAATAAATTAACTCCCTCATTTCTACCAGAAAGAGATGGATGCAAGGGTGAGTTTGAAAGACTGGATGAAGCTAGCTCAGGTTAACTTGTTGAAGACACAGCTTCACATGCACTACCCTGAATCTCTCTTATTCTGATATTGTTATGAAGCCTTAGTCTTCCCATTTAGTGGTAGATCTTGGTGAGAATTTTTATCAGACCGGATATTACATTAATAATACATTGGTCAAGGACAGGACTATGAAGCATTCTTTTGGGGGTTATTACTACAATGGAGGTAAGGAGTTGCAGAATTTCAATAGGGTTGAATTTAAAGTACTACATTGTGCATCACGGAGCGATTTGTGAAAGAAACCCACACTTTAAACCTACAGCTCTCCCAAACAAGTATTTTTCTAAGTTTAGTAATTCTAGTGTAATAACAGTAATAATATAGTATAATAACAATTTAGCCACATAACCAGATGTTCCAGCCCATTCTGATCTAGTTGTGTCAGACATTCCTAAGACATACTGTAAAAAAACCTGCAGCACTGAAAGAAACAAAGTAACCCTACAAAACATAAGCACCACTAAAAATACCTGAAAGTAATCACTTTGTAAGCCTTATTTATTTTGTTATAAAGTAAGACTTTTGGAAAGCTTTCAAGACAACACTTATACTTGAATAAAGGCCATTGCAAACTTGAGAATTGTATAGGATAGACCAATTTCTGAAGAGAGAACAAGCAAGCATCCAGCTGAACAAACCACAGTGCCCCACTGCCCCACTCACATCTGTTGCTCTACACAAAGGCTGGAAAACAAATTTCTTCTGGATAAAGAGAATGCTGACTGATTGCCTTTTCTTTAAAAAAAAAATAAAAATCGCCACCTTGGCAAAACCTGCCCATTTGGTCTATCCCTATGTGCAACTAAGATTACTGTTCAAATTTCACTTACTACCAGGATAACTGAATGGTTTATCTATCAGGCTTGAATCCCCCTGGCCATGACGTTATTTAAATACTGCTGATACAATGTTCTCCGCATACAGCTGCTTCTGCTAACACATACCAGGAAGAATTTTATTGTGACATCTTATAGAAAAAATTTTACATAATCAAAGGAAATGTGGTAACATTTTATTTAAAGTGTCCAGTAACCAGTACTTCATCACAGCACAACACCTACAGGAAGTGCATATGACATCCACATGAGTACTAAATGAATCCATTAGGATTAGTGGTATTAAAATGAATACCAGATGCATTAACAAGGGACTGTGTAAAACAAAATGCTGCACAAATGTTTGCATCCCAATCCCAGCTTTCAAATAACATCAGCATATTACCCTAAAATCATTACTTTGCTATTCTAGTTCCTTTCCTAGGGAGCTTTAATGATAGTTCTTGCCCTACAGTGAATTCATATTGCATCTGGCACAGGAAATTTGGCATTTCAATTTACATAACTGTTTTCAATTGCACAAATTTGCTGTTCCCTAATTCTCAGCGTACTTTGGACAACAGTTTTCAATGCTTGACTGAGAAAGAACAAAACTGAGCCAAACAGCTTCTCTTCCTTTCCTTCCCTTCCCTTCACTTCTGTTGATAGGTTCCCATGCTTTCTCAAATGAGATAAAGGAAGGTTAAATGTCAGATTTCAAAGAACAGAAGTTGTCCATCATTTTGCCTAGTTCAATTCAGATAGCTAGGGCTGACTGACAGAGACTAGATCATGGATTACAAGTGAGAGCTGCAGTCTCGGTGAAAATCTAGACACCAAAAAGTATGACATTTCCCAAGAAATAGCATTCTCATTTATGTCAGATCAAAAGAGACAAAGATAAATGATAGTATTTCTAGGAGACCAAACAAAATCAGTACAGCTTTATTATTAACCGAGTTTCAACTGCAGCTATACTTCTCCAGAATATGTACAACTCCAGGCTGTACACCGCTGGATGTTATAGAAATAAACTATGAGTAAGCAGTGATAATACGCCACATACAATCTCTGTGAAATATCAGTGTGGGATATAGAATGAAGAAAACAAGGGACAAGAGGTGCAGGTGGATTGCAGAGGAGGGAATGCAACAGAAATAAATCAAATCAAGTTCTAAGAAGCTGCAGACCCTCTGCTTAATCTAGTGGTAAATAAAGTCTTTGGTGTGAGTGCTTGTAAATTGAGGGAAGTGACATTATAGTGCGATGCAGGGTTTCAACTCAAAACTAGAAGCTATTTACATTTCTTGAGAGAGAAACAAAAAGCTGATATGGGGAAATTACAGAAAACTACAGCTGTGGAGAAGGAGAGGCAGGCTGAGTTTAGTGAATTTTGTTGCCAGTGCCTCTGCCATTAAGAACAGCAGCGATAAAATTATCTCTCTGCTTGCCATTGCTATCCTACAGTTTGCATATAAGTTGCTCAATTTTCCAACATTTAGCTGCTGTGATATATTCCATGCCTATCATTACCTGCCTGGGGTAAGACACCTAGTTTTTGTAGCAGCACATTCTCCATGACTGAGTCTTGCATCTGAGATGTGAAAAGACAACTCAACTTCTGAACAGGGCACATCCTGGGTAAAAGAAACCAACCCTATCTTCATCCAGTACAGAAGAACCTACCAACAGGAAAGATAAACCCACAGAGAACAGGCTCTCCTGGCAACTCCTAACAAGATACATGGCTCTCCTTGCTGAGGGAACAACACAGAATTGATAAGAAACAGAGCTCAAGGGAAGGCAGTTGCCTAGAACTTCATTGTCTCAGTGCAGAGCCATGTCCAGAGCCTCCTGGCCTTTTTGAAGATAGCGATGGCGGCCACAGGGTGGGCTGGGGACACAGAGACAGCAGGAATTTCCAAGTGGAGGAGAGAGGAGGAGCTGGGCTCAGTGAAGTGAAACACAATGCCAAATTTCTCAAGTACGTCTCAGCCACAGAAAAGACAGGAACCACTGGTCTATGCAAATCCCTTCTGTCATGCTGAAACCTTCTTGGCAGCCTGGCCTTTCTTTTTTTTCCTGCTTCCATTAACTGCTGCCACCATTCCACCCACTACAGCTGTTCAGCCATCTCCTGCTGCCCACTCACTGGTGTGTCCCGGTCCCATCCTGCTTCTGGTCTTTGTTGCTACTTCCTACTGCCCAGGAAGAAAACATGTCAATTTTGGGATCAGCAAGTTTGGGAAGAAATTTAAAGGGCATATTTGACATTTCAGCCATACAATTTGTGTGACAGAATTAGACAGAAAGCCACAGAAACACAAACTTCAACTTCATGTAGCATAATTATGGCTTTCACAGATTTTACTGGTTGATTTTCCCCTGCTTGTTTAGAAATTCACTGTAGAGAATAAATGACCAATTCCATCTGGAATTTCAAAGTAAACAATTTTAAGGTACCTTGAGACAGTAACTTTGAAAAAACCCATGTTGTTTTATTTAAGCATCCTCATAAAGGTGGCACAGAATAAATGCATTCTTCAGTTCCTAATAATTGAGTGCAGAGACTGCACTTTAAAATACATTGATGCATGTGCGTGCAGCGCTGTGGACTTGCTGTACTCTTTCAAAGTAAGTACAAGTTCCAGTTTACATCAGAGAGATCTTTCAATTAAGAGGCGAGAGAAAAATATTCCACCATTAAAGCAAAATACCACAGAGTGCGAAGGAATTAGTTGCTTTATCCCTGTAGTTAAAACCAAGAAAAATACATCCAAACCCCAGAGTCTGTGTTGAGTCTACAAATGTCAGTGCCAATAGGAGTTAAAAATTTCAGTTCCTATGTTTGTCTTCTTTGGATACATTTCAGACTACTTTTACAATATGTGCTCTGACAGGGAGGTCTAAAAGAGAGCTGCCAAACTCCTCTTCCCCTATACTCACAAAACTCTGAATAATCACCTCTTCCCTAATCCTCCCACTTCAATATTGTGGAAGCAAAAAATAAATTCACCAAGTCATTTTTTGAAAAGAAAGGAATAGGACAGAAAAACTGAAGCAAGTTTTCAAGCGTAAGCATTTTCAGAGCTACCAGCAAAAACTAAAATCCAGGGAACACTTAAAATGGCTGCCACAGTTTAAGGTGTGGCTCTATAACTGAATTCCATTCCAAAGCCTTTCTGTAACTCCAATGAAGTCAATAGGATTTGGATGGGTTGTACACACTACATTTGTAAAACATATGAACACTCTGCTGTCTATTGTTCAAAGTATTTTACCCAGTTTTAGCTTAAAGGAGCTTTGTTTGT
Organism: Laterallus jamaicensis coturniculus; assembly: GCA_022605575.1. Taxonomy (NCBI): domain Eukaryota; kingdom Metazoa; phylum Chordata; class Aves; order Gruiformes; family Rallidae; genus Laterallus; species Laterallus jamaicensis. The sequence goes on along the minus strand of JAKCOX010000008.1, from coordinate 19,946,764 downwards.
AAAACTCGAACAGTTTGATTTACAGTATTTCACTTCTTTATAGGTGCTTCATCTCTTTCAATAAACACAATTCTGTAAGTGATCAAATCCTGATTTTAAAATGGAATAGGGAGAATCTGCTTTTAAGTATTCAGAATCCCCCCAAAATTACAATTTCAAAAAGAGAGCCTAATGAAATAAACTATATTTATATCAATATTCAGGGGTATAAAGATCTAGGATTAAACATAATTTTGTACAGCAAAAAGCCTATTTAAAATACCTACATAATGTGGTCATAAAAGTCATAATCTGCCTTTAGATGTGCATTTAAATAGATGTGAATTTAAATAGTGAACTTGATTGTAAGTTATGGCCAACCTCATTCCAGTGATCTGTGGGGACAGGACAAGGGGCAATGGCCACAAGTTGGAGCACAGGAAGTTCTACACCATCATGCGGAAGAACTTCTTCACAGTGAGGGTGCCAGAGCCCTGGGACGGGCTGCTCGGGGGGTTGTGGAGTCTCCTTCTCTGGAGATATTCAAGACCTGTCTAGACACCTACGTGTGCTACCTGTCCTAGTGAACCTGCTTCAGCAGGGGGGGTGGACTCAATCTCTGGAGGTCACTTCCAACCCCTACAATTCTGTGATTCTGTAAGCAGGCATTTACAGGCAGAATTGCAAGCAGGAATGGTCCGTTTTCCTTTTTAAGTCTTCTGGAGAACAGGTACAAATTAAAAAGACAACCAGCCAACATTTGGTTCTTTACATGGGTCTCATTCTCAGATCTAAACACTGGATGTTATGGATAACATTTCACAAGTCTCTTGCATTGCCTGCAGAAAACATGTGCAGAAAACATTTAATCCATTTTGGTGTTACCATGCTGTCTTTTCTGCAACTGTCACAAGGGCAGCATTTTCAAGGTGCTTAATTAAATTGTTGGCCTTAGTAGGAAAAAAGGGCATAGTTTGAAGGGCACTAAAAAAGTACCAAGCCAGTGATATGCTGTTTTGTAGTGCAAAGCCTAGAACAGACACTATCTTATACTCTTTGGGGCTGGAGGGCAAATCATACTATGAGGAGCAGCTGAGGGAGCTGGGGATGTATAGCCTGAAGAGGAGGCTGAGGGAAGAGCTTATCACCTACAACTACCTGAAGGGAGGTTGTAGAGAGGTGGGCAGTGGTCTCTTCAGCCAAGTAACAGGAGATAGGACAAGGAGAAATGGCAAGAAGCTGAGCCAGGGCAGGGTCAGATTGGATGTCAGGAACAAAATTTTTTACTGAAAGTTGTCAGGACCTGGAACAGGCTGCCCAGGGTGGGGGTTGAGTCGCCTTCCCTGGCTGTGTTTAAAAAAAGGTAGATTAAGTACTTAGCAATATGGTTTAGCATAGGACAGGAACGGGTGGACTCGATCTTAAAGGTCTTCTCCAACCTCGCAATACTGTAATTCTGTGATTCTCTTGGTTTCTGGTTTTGTAATACTGAATAATTGTGGCTTGAATTCTTCCAAATGGAAACAGCATAAAATATTTGATTCTGCCTTTAGAAAGTTTCTATGTTGTACAGCAAAACCATTAAAAAATTAAAGAAACAGAAATTCCGCATTGCTCTCTGGTGTTGTCCATTTTGCTTCTCATTTATTGCTCTACCATTCTAGCTGTTTTCTCTCCTCTTGTGTTAGCAGTCTTGCCTACTCCCCACCTTGCATAGGTGATTATAATAAAGTATTGTTTGACTGTTGGGCATTTCCAAAATTTATTCTAATTGGACATCGATGCATGATTCTTGAAAAGCTTTTCAGCAGGCACATTCAAGTTATCTTGGTGAAACAAAGGGAAAATTTTGACCAGCCTTACCCAGAATGACCTGAAGCACTTTAGTGAAAGACCAAAAAAAATTTACTGGAAAAGAATGATACCCTGATGGTGTGTGCAACTGAGAGCTGCAGTTATAATCTACATTCTTTTCAACCTTAGCATTTCATTAAGGGAATGCTACAAAAGATGTCATTCTAAACAGGAGCAAAACCACCAGCCAGCTGAGGCACTGCTTGTTCTGATTACTGTCTGCTATATAAATACTAATGTTTTAGGATGCCCAGTTTAAGTTATACTGAAGATGATCTGAAGCTTGAGAAAGTTCCTTGCAGAGAAGTAAGCTCTTCCAAGGAAGACAGCACAAAGGAAAGTTTCAGGCTTGTTTCCTTAAAGCACTGTTCACCTTTTGTGCTTGATTATTCCTCCAGAACTTTTTGTCTCCTGGAAGAAAAACGATGGTGTTCAGGCTGTTCTGATCCGTGGTGGCCGACATTAGCCCAGCTATAGCAGTCAGCTCCTTTAGTCATGCCTGACTGGGAGACTCATCCCACTAAAGGGTTTGCAATAGGAACTGCTTAATTTTCAACTTCATCATTCACCATGTATTGATTGCAGCTCTTGGATTCCTACACCTTTCTATGCGCAGGCCATCAGAAATGGAAGCCAGATGTGAACACAACTAAGGAAGGATACGATGGTCAATGCCCCATTTTGATCTAGAGACAATTGCATCAGACACAATTACTTCAGTGGCAGTCTACAGAATTCAATCTATTTATTATTAGCAAAAGTTCATAAGCTTTTTATATTAAGCAGGCTAAATTGCTGCAATAGTTCTTCCTGACATACTGTCAGTGGCTCAAGCACAACGCTAGAACACAAAACAGCAAAAAGAACAATACAAAACTCGAGTCTGAGCAACTAGTTTGCAAAAGGAAGATAAAAATCTTTTGAACATGTTATTTTCCCAAATCTCTCCCAATCTCAATAGAGAATAAACTCTTTTCCACACAAGATTATAATTACATGCCAAAATGATTCAGACCACAAATACTGCGTCATCTCTTGAATTATAAAGATTACATAACTGAAAGTTGGTGGAAGAATTAAAGCAAAATTGACAATATTATTATTAGAAGCAGGACACTAATGTACTTTTAGGAACACAGTCTCACAGTCAGTAATATGGAAGTTCCGATGCTAAATCTACCAAGGTTATCACAATGCATCTGCTAGTAGTGAATCCCTATATAGATATCATACTAAGCAAGTAAGTGTCTATCTTGCTTTTCCAGTCTGTATCACCTTCAGTTTTCCACTTCCCAAGAAATTTCAAGTGTATGGAAAAAGGGATACAGTAATTTACTTTCGGACATAACCAATAGGCATCAGATATCCAACAGATCAAAGTAATTTTGATTCATTACCACCTTAAATTGACTTGACTTCTCAACCTGTGATGTTTAAAACCAGTTCTAAAGGTTCATACTGGGCAACAAAAACCAGCAAAATCCATGTATCAAGATTAACCTTGTAATTAGTAGCTGACATTTTATACTGGGTGAGAAGAAACAATGATCCTCTATCAAAAATTCTCATTAACAACCACAGGCAAATCTTAAAAGTTCTACATTTTAAAGGATTGTCTATGGTTTTTTCCAGCAGTCAATTGCAATTGCCTCATCCTTTGCACCATGACATTTATTTACTTTATAATAATCCTGGGGTGCTCCAGAGTTTAGTAGGAACACTTTCATTTCTCTACTTTTTTTTTTGAAAAATATTTTCAAGTGTTTTAAAGCTTCTCTGCCATTTTCTAATTCTTTTTACCATAAACAGTCTTGCTCAAATATTGAATATTTGTTCGAAATTATTTTGTCACTTGTGGTTTTCTACTCCAGCTTGTGAGCTGTTCTGCAGATGGTATTCATTTCAAAGCTTAAGTGAGGTGATCTTTTATATTATTACTCTGTTCATGCTTGTTCCTAACTGGCTTGCTTTCAACAAAATACAGTATTTGTTCCACTAGCACATAATGTGCAAAAATTTTTCTTCATAAGAGTCAGGAATCCCAGCCAATTTCAATCTCTCCCTATAAACATTTGTCTGCACTGTTCTGTTGTTTATCCCACTTAAAGAGAGATGAGGTGCAATTGGGGGAGGAATATAAATAGTAGCATAGACTACTGCATATAAATTAATTAATCAAAACAGACAGGCGTGGGTCAGAAAGAGGGTGATGGTCAAGTGAGCACTTCTCACAGACACTGAAAAACCTATCTATTCAAAGCAAATAGCTTAGACTAACAAATGGTGTAGGTGCTGTTGGTTTAAGTAAATCAGCACATACAAACATAGTGAATTTATCAGTACTCAAAGTCAGCCCTACAAAATCAACTGTAACCAAATTCAGGACAAACCCAGAAAAAGCACTGACTACACGTGTGGTCAGCCTTAAACCACTGCACTCTACCTTGAATTCCTTAGTCTTGGGTTTTGCCTTTTAGCAATATGAAATACACTTGCTAGGGAATACAATTATTTGTCTTTTCCACAGTGCAGCAATCACTAGATGTGAAAATAGAGGAAAACTACTTTGTGTCACTTTCTATAAGTAGTCCATACAGCTGTTCTACCTTTGAAAGCCAGAGATTCCTAAGAGCAATATCTTTGTATGCACCAGTTTGCAAGTCTAGCAGCTGGAGTGAGAAATACTTGTGTTTTGTCTCAACCCAGAATAAGGCATGGTGGGGAACAAGTAGAAGAGTTAGAGTGCTAAATAAGGATGCTTCTCCAGGTCTGTGATGTAGTGGCTGTTAATTGCTGTGGAGGTTTGAATGTTACCTGGGAAATCCTGGAAGTACAAAACCTGCAAGGCTCCTTGGTCACTACAGTAGCCATTCAATGGGGTCTGCCTCTACTTTTCCAGAAGTCATCTCCCACAAATACAGTGTAAAATGAGCTGGGGACAGAGTGCTAGGATACCAGGTGGAAGAGGACACTGAGCACACAAAGATGCAATAAATACTTTTCTACTCCTTGCTCCAACCACAGAACATTAGTAAAGCCAACACACTCAATGACAGTTGAACATCACTGATATTTTTATTTTTTCTCTTTGGTCAGGATTAGGTGACAATTTTCAAGAAACAGTGAGCATGTGAAGATACTGTAAAAGCTCTCAGAACATCTGTACACAGAGGAGTCCAACTAAATTTTGTTAGAGAAAATATTTTCTACACGTGTTCTCACCTTCATGATGTAAAACATTCAACTCCATCCTAGACATAGTCAGTAGGCAAATCATGCTGAAAGTCCCTTAGTGAAAGACACAAAATACTTGACAAGGTATTCCATTACTATTTACTACTATTTCTAATTAGGAATGATCAGCATGCCAAGAAGTACAGCATACCAAACTTTCCGATTAATAGGAGTCTCAGAAGCAACTGGCAAAAAAGAAAGATGTCCTGGGGAAATAATTCCATTAACTCTGCAAAACATGGCAAACACTGTCTCAACTTTTAATCCCCAACTTGCAAGAAATGTGGCTACATGAGAACAGTAAATGACTGTGTCAGAACTAAAGCTAAACAAATCTCAGTGGAGTTCAACATGTTGCAACTTCCACTTCCTATTAGCCTGGCTGTTGAAGAGGACACATCTGCCTGCAGTACAGTCTGACAGTCACAAGTGTTTCGCTGTAGTTAAAATTTTTCCTCCTCCCCTCCCATTCCACCCTGATTAGCGGCATGCCTAAGGTCCCACATTTTATTTGAAATAAAGAAGGGAATTTCCATCCCTTTTTAATTCTTGCATTTGGTTCAGGATTTAAGTCACTGCTGTTCATACTCCTGAACCTGTGTAGACTTGTTTACACGACTGCCTTGTCAAAGCATTACATAGCATCTGCACCCATCCACCTTGTTTCGCCCAGAGACTACACTGTGATACAACAAAAGCATAAAAAAGCTCCAGTTAAAGGTCCAGTTGCTGGCTTGGCGGGTTGAGATGACATTGAAATAGGCACCAATAGATCCTATAAGCTATATACTGCAGTATAACATTGTGTGTAACTCATACTTTCTGACATCATTAAAAGTATATTGAACTGATACATAGGGGGATGATTTTTTTTTCCAGAGGCAGCAATTGATTTTGTTTTGGATTTTTACATTTCAAGGTCATTTTCTGCATGTTTTGTCATATACTTGATGTCTCACATTTCATCATCTTGATCAGGACTCTCCCATGTCTAGCAGCCCCCCTGCTCTCAGAGTCATACTGTGAAGGGAACTGTTGAACTTGATTGCACCCAAGAGACAGGAGGCAATTCATGATATTACTAACATCATTGTTGATGTCAACAGAAAAAGTCACTGCTAAGATAGAGCTGGCAGATGGAAGCCAGACAAATCAGAAATTGGAAAATACCACAGTTGGCTGCCAGTGTGAATTACTTTCAGGTGGTCAGGTTCATCCCTAATTAAGATGGCACCCTCAGCATGCAATCTTAATGAGCCCTCGGCAAAGGCATAATGAGTCCTAATTCTCAGCTTGCATAGTTGCATTTCTCAAAGTGGGTTGGTTACTATGCAACAAGTGAGGCATATCAAGTATCTTGCATTTCCTAGGTGAAGTGGGAGTCAAATGCAATTAAAATTTTGATTAGTGCATTTGTGTGTACCTGTTTTTAAAAAGTATTGGAGAACAAGAAAAGTTTTTGATTTATCAGATTGTTAAACTGGGGAAGTTAGTTTTGTGGAGAAGTTAATCTGTATTTGAGTAGACATACAGTATACATGATACACAAAGCTTCTATTAAGCCTTTATTCAAAAGCATATACCAAAGCCTAGAGAAAAAAAAGGGACTTCCAGCATGGTTGCCTTGTAGTTAAGTGAAATTTAAAACAAAGCTTTAATAACAAAAGTTAGCAAGGTAGTAGAAAATTTAGGTGTTCTGCCAGGATACATGGCCAAGAGGTTATAGAGCTAGCAGGAGGAAGACCTGGCCATTCCTCAATGATCAACACAGAATTGTTCCATTGACAGCTATTTTCTTTTCAAACAGAACTAAATGAAAATACACATGCAGTCTCAGTTGCTGTTTTCCATTTATAACACCAAGATAAACTTTGTCTCATGGGCATTTTAGGACAGCTGTTGTTTACAACATCCTTGAGCAAACTAGCACTAAAAGGCTTTATTTAACATGAACTAGCCTTCAAAGGTTTTATTTAACATGATAAAGTTATTCACAGACAATTCTAAGGCACAAATGTTTGTCCAGAATCTCTTTGACCTATTACTTCCAAAACATATAATTTTGACTCCAAAACTTATTTGGGACCTGTAGATACTACTGCATATGCATAAAGAATAAAGTGAATACATTTTTTAAATTCTGTGGACAAGAAGAGAAATGGAACATTTACCTTTTGTGAAAGTGTCATAGTAAGTCACATCATAATGAACATGCCTAGTTTACCTTATCATATAAGAGGTGGCCAAGTAGCACCAAACAAGTCTTTTAAACATGATGACTTCCAAATAGTTTGTTCATAAGGCAATAATGAGTTTTAACAGGTATCTAGATTACTATGTACTCAAATTACATCATTTTGGAGTATCAGGTATATACGTATAGCAAAAGATTCGCATGGCCTTCATGCTATATATAAGCTTGCCTACATTGCCTTTTGTTAAAAAGGTTTGCCTGCTTCTGGTTAGCACACATTAGTATTTCCTTGTAGGTACCAATACTTTAAGCATTTGAGAAAAGACAACTCCATTTAGTGAAAAATATGAAGTGCCAGATGTTCAGCTAATGTGAACCAATGTTGAAGAAAATGAGTCTGGCAAGGAAAATTTTGTTACTGTGTCCATGTGTAAAGGTACAGATCACAGCATAACAGGGCATCAAATTCCACAGCAACACAGGCTGAAAATAAACTGAGTGACTTAGAAGAGGATCCTCTATGTTTCTTCCCCCAGTGCCTCAAGAAGCCTCAGTACAAGATATCAACTCCACAAAGAGATCCTGGCATTCACACCATTCTGACCTACACAGACATGATGAATACTGATTTAAGAAATTCACATATCTTCTGCCATAGACCAATTTCACATAATTATTTCATTCTTACACTCATCTAACAAACACATTTTCATGTTTCTTTACATTCTTTTATCCTTAGTGTTAGGGTTTACCAGATTAGCACACACTCTTCCAGGAAGTTATACCACTGTTTGGGAATTTTCTGTGATTTTTTTGTATTTATTAGGAATTATTAAAAAAAATAAACAGGTCATGAGGGAAGCTGATGTTGTAATAGAAGGCCAAGTTTGACACATGTTACACAGTGGCAATTTTTGGGGGGTTACATTTTAAAAGGAAACAGTTTATTTCTTTGTTCAAAATGACTCTTACTTTTGAAATTAAGCTAGTGTATGTCTCATCAAAAGGTTTAACAAAAAAACTCAGCACTGGTGGGGGAAATGGGCTTGACAGCAGTTGGAATGTGTTGCAGTGCAGAAGAAAACCTCCCTGTGATTACCAGAAAGTACCGACAGTGTTATGCAGACATTGTTCAGTTTACGATAAAAGCACCAGACAGGAAAAACATTGCCAAACTGATTAAAAAAAAATTTCTTTGTACAGACATTGAGCCAAGGACTCATTCTTGTGATACTCCAACTAGAATGCTTCTCAGAGGCACCTTATCCTATGCCAAAGGCTAAGATCAGGCCTAGCTAGGCACACTTGAGAAGCATCTCCCATCCCGCTCCTAAGAACTGTCAGTGGATGGCAGCTCTCCAGGGCCTCCAGTAATTCCCTTCCAGTCTTCAAATGTCTCCATCTCTACAGATAGCTACCAGCAGAACCCTTTAGGTTTACCAGACTTTAATCTTGAAATTTATCCTCAGAAACACTGAGAAGGCCTGGAAATTCATATCAGATGTCTTCTGAACCTATACTGCTATCTTGCATGGTCTGCAAGATCCTAGAGCCAACACAATGGTTACCAGAACACATCATGCATTGATTTAGTACAATTTGTAAAATTAACAAACCAAACAGATTATTTGTTGTTGCTATTAAAAGATTTCCTTCTGGTGAATGATGCTATCAGTAGGGTAAAATAGCACAAGACCATACTCTTCTGTTACAACCAACTTTTGATGGAGGGCATACTGCTATAACCAAGTTGTCAAGGCTGCTTGTTAGGACTACTGTTTTTCCACTTGATGAAAGCCCTGCTTTGCCTGCTCCTAGCAGAGATAGTTCTGGGCACAGATAAAATTACTAAGCAACAGGTAGGTAGCCTGCTATACAGTGAGGTTAGAGTTTTGCTTGGGTACAGAAGCAGCAGAACTGTTGAAAAAGCCTTGCACTCTGCATTGCCTTGAGAGCCGAAATGGTGGAGGGAAGTGGTGGAGGGTCCATCACTTGAAGTAAAGAAAGTTAGATGTGGTTCTTTGGCACGTGGCTTTGTGGTGGTTGGCAGGCTAGGATGATGGCTGGACTTGATGTTCTAAAGGGTCCCTTCCAACCAAGACAATTCTATATAATGAAGTTGTTGCTTTTGCCACAAGATTTTAGGGTAAGGGGGGTAAGCTCTTACTATGGGGAGATATCCCACCTCAACAACAGCAGCAGCCACTTGTGAGTCCTCTTACTCCATTTCCCTAACAACCAGAACAAATTTCACCCACCCCTCCGCCAATCTGCATCTCAAAAATACAGATTTATATCTGTATCTCAAATTCATCTTATCCACTGAGCCTGGCTATGACAGGAAGGACTTTGTCCTTTATGGCAACAAAATTCAATTTTGCCTACACCATTGAAAGGCTTTGAGAAAGACCTGCTTTGGGAATAAAGGAGAAAGTGTCAGAGTAAATAACATTAGCCAATCGCATTTTTCTATCTTTAACATACTTAAATATGCTTAAATCTCTCTTTTTCTAACTTAAAGCCATAACAACACTCTTTACAAGCAGCTAAGTTATTAATTCCCACCTCAAAGTTTAAGTTATGTAAATAATTAAATTTATTAAAGGAAGCGGTATAGCTTTGAACACTAAAGATGTTGCTGAAATTTACCATGTAAGTTTCAAAGATTAATATATTTCTTCATGGACAGGCTTCTAGTCCAAGGTAGACCAGAATTCCCCTGAATGACTAAGGATGGTGCAGGAAAACCACCAGCATTCCTGGAATTTCAAAGCTTATAAAACAGAAATGTTATTAGCACCCCCAAAACAGCTTTCTGCCATCTGCATGATGTAAAACCTATTTGTGACTCACATAACTGTAATCTCAGTTATTCATAACAATTAACTACTTTGTTAAAAGGTTATTTAGTGTTGGAATGATAGGATTTGTTACCAGCTGATAATATATTTATAAGCAGAGAGAGACAAAGGGATTTCAAATTTTATAAATTACACAACCATTCTTGTCTTAGAACCACAGAATCATTTAGGTTGGAAAAGACCTTTAGGACCATCAAGTCCAACTGTTAACCTAATACTGCCAAGTCCACCACTAAACCATGTCCTTAAGTGTCCAACGTCTACACATCTTTTAAATACCTCCAGGGACAGTGATTCACCTGCTCTCCTGGGCAGCCTGCTTTAACACTTGATAACCCTTTTGGTGGATACATTTTTCTTAAAATCCAATTTAAACCTCCCTGGCACAACTTGAAGCTGTTTCTTCCCATCCTATTACTTGTTACTTGAGAGAAGGGACTGACACCTACCTGACTACCACCTCTTTTCAGGGAGTTGTAGAAAACATTAAGGTCTCCCCTCAGCATTCTCTTCTCCAGACTAGACAGCCCCAGTTCCCTCAGCTGCTCCTCATTATGACCTGTTCTCTAGACACTTCAGCTTCATTGTCCTTGATTTTGTCATCTCAGCTATCAAACTCTCCAAGAACAGATAAAACCAAAAAGATTCTACCAGTTCCAGTTTTTGTTTATTGATCTGTAGGTATTCCCCACCTTTTAAAAACATTTCCTGCTTTTAGAACAACTATGACAAGGTAAAATTGCAGCCCTTGCATCATCATAATGCAAATTGGAAGATACAAGGCATCAGTGTTCCAGAAATATATATATAGAGAGAATGGCATGCAATTTCATAATGCATATGGTAAATACTCTCATCAATATTTCTTTAGTTTCAGACCAGAAGAAATCAAGCAGGAGATTACTCCTATAGATTATAGAAATATTAATTGCCCACAGGATCTACTGTCCCAGTCAGTTTATATCAGACTACTTGGACCAACTTTTCACCAAACAAGGCTCAAGAGATTTAAAGCAGCTGTTAAACTTCCAAGCTAGGGGCCCTAGCCATCGTTCTCAAACCACTTCTGTGGAAGCATAAAAGAGAACAACAGCCAGGTCAGAAGGCACACAGGCACTAGGATCAGCATCACTTAAACAGCAAACATTGACTGGGTTGCTGCTTCTGCTTTAGACAAAACTGAGCAACAGAAGGTGAGGAGCAACAACTCTCTGTGCTTCCAAGCTTATCCCTGTGATAAGCACGATTTAACTGTGGGAGGAGCAAAACAACTACCTACCTGTATCCTTAAAGCAAAGCAGTCTGAAAAAGTGTGATACTGTCCAGGCTGGGAGGGTGTATAATCCCCAGAATAGAACTATATGCTGCTCTGCATTTCACTGCAGAAAAACATCCAGTGATGTTTACTTCCACGTTACCCTAAACAGTTTGAAGCTTGATTTATGCACCTACATATAAGAATCATCTGGAAACTGTGCCACCACTCCAACATATTCACCTTGCAGCAGCCCTGATCACAGTGAAGTTTCAGCCATAGCATCCCCTCCAGATGAACAAACTTTCAAAGACTCAAAAGTTATTGTTGTAGTAGGAGAGATCAAAGGCCTCCTAGCAGGTGTTTCAGCAGCTGTTCCTGTCCAATTTATGCCCAAACAACTCACAGCTGGCTATGAAAGGGCCTGCAGAAGTAGCTCAGAGCTACTCAGAGTTAAGGGAAGTCTTAGTTGCTCTGACTCAGGCACTTGGTTTGTTATGGAGGAAGTAGATTATTATTACATGACATTTTCTATGTAATAGCACAAGGGAGAACTTCTCTGCTCAGCACCTGGTCAGCTAGGGACTGACTTAGAGTGAACAGCTGTGCTAAATCTTTCTGTCTGGACAAAATGCCCACATATACTTACCTCATCAGGAATGGAGCTAGGTGCAAAAATAGGGGAAGGGAAAGGGCCAAATTCTTTACATGGTACAGGACATTATAGCTCAGTTTACAGAATCACCTGAGTTGGAATAGACCCCTAAGAGTCCAACAACAGACTAACCCTGTCTATTTCACTTCTAGATCATATCCTTAAGCACTACATCTACACACCTTTTAAATACCTCCAGGGATGGTGTCTGCACCACCTTCCCGGGCAGCCTGTGCCAATGTTTGACAACCCTTTCAGTAAAGAAATTCTTCCCGATATCTAACTGAAATCTCTCCTGGTGCAATTTTAAGCCATTTCCTCTCATCCTATCGCTTGTCACCCAAGAGACCAAACCCAACATCTCTGCAACCACCTTGCAGGTAGTTGTAGAGAGAGATAAGGTCTCTCCTCAGCCTCCTTTTCTCCAAACTAAAAAAAGCCCAGCTCCCTCAACTGCTCCCTCATAGGACTTGTGCTCAAGACTCTTCATGAGCTTCATCACCCTCCTCTGGATGTGCTCCAGAATCTCAACATCCTTCCTGCAGTGAGCGGCCCAAAACTGAACACAGTACTCAAAGTGCAGCCTCACCAGAGCTGAGTACAATGGAACAACCACTTCCCTACTCCTGCTGGTCACACTATTCCTGATACAGGCCAGGATGCCATTGGCCTTCTTGGTCACCTGGGCACACTGCTGTCTCATGTTCAGCCAGCTGCTGTCTAACACCTCCAGGTCCTTCTCCTCCAGGAATCCCTTCAGCCACTCTTCCCCAAGCCTGTAACACTGACTGGGGTTACGCTGTGGCCAGAGTGTAGGACCTGGCACTTGGCCTTCCTGAACTCTATAAAGTTGGCTGCCCATTGATCTGGCCTGTGCAGGTCCCTTTGCAGAGCCATCCTGCCTTCCAGCAGATTGACACTCCTACATAATTTGGTGTCATCTGCAGACTTGCTGAGGGTGCACTCAATCCCCTCCTCCAGATCATTAAGGAAGATGTTAAACAGGACAGGCACATTGGGATGGCTTTTACATTGGGACGGCTTTCTCCTGTGCCTTCAGGACCTCATTCTTGGAGTGCCCAGCCTTCTTAAGCTCCTTTATCTTCTAATACTACCTCCCAGGGGACTATCTACCAGGCTCCTCAACAGGCCGGAGTCCATCCCCCTGAAGTCCAAGTGGTGGTTCTGCCAAATCTCCTCCTTCCTTCCTCAAGACTTGAGAACTCTTAACATCTTGTGATTGCTGTGTCCAAGGCAGCATCTAACTGTAACCTTATCCATAAATCCTTTTCTGTTTGTGAACAAGAGGTCAGCAGGGTGCCTTCTCTTTTTGGCTCACTTACCAGCTGCGTCAGGAAGTTCTCCCACACACTCCAATAACCGTCTAGATTGACCTCCTCTCTGCCATGTTGACTACCCAGGAGATATTTGGTAGGTTGAAGTCTCCCATAAGAACAATGGCCAGTGATCATGACTGTACTCCCAGCTGCCTGAAGAATGTATCTACTTCTTCATCCTGGTTGGGCAGTCTGTAAGAGACTCCCACCAGGATGCCTGCCTTGCTGGCCTTCCCTCTGATTCTAACCCATTCAACCTTATCACCATCATAAATCTCCAGATAATGCAACCAAGAGAGGTCCAATGACCTCCTGATGTTACTGTATTAAGTACATATGCCAAGTACCAAATTTTGCCCATAGCTTTGCAATGTCTCTTTGCAAATTGGAAGTGGTCCAGAAAAGTTACACACAACAGGAAATAAAATATACAATGAAAGAATGAAATTCAGCTTTTCAAAAGGGAATTATTTGTCTGTGGTTTATACCACATGGGCAAAAAATTGCTCATGATGAAGGTGCACAAAACCAAAAGTGTGAGAATTTAATCCAGACAATTCACGTTGGAAATAGTTTCAGTGCTAAAATATGCGAATGAACCAACAAATCCATATTACTTCCCATCTTGTAGCATACACTGGTGTCATAACCACCCTTGGGAGATTTAAAGACTGCTCCTACTCACTGTGGCTGGCATAGCAGCATTGCGTTTAACTGAGTATTAGCCCACTGCATAACATAATGGCCAGTACACACTGACATGATGAGCATACAACTTTTGTGCTAGAGCATAATAAAACCCTTAACTTCTATTATGGAAACAATTTTAGTAGTTAAATATTTGCTTACAGTTTCATTTGGGAAAAAAGCAAACAAAAAACCTCAAGACAACAACAAAACAAGTCAAACAAAAAAGACTCAGAGGATTTTTTTTTCTAACAATACAGAATTTTCTTGGGAAAAATGTCCTGATCTAACATTGCTTTCCTATTTAAAAAGTTTCATTTTGGAAATTAAAAATATTTGTATTCAAAATTGAAATTCTGATTTGAACTGAAATAGTAAATTATTTAATTCCTAGCAATGTCAGCACCACTGAAAGTGCTAGGTAGAGATTTTCCAAAATGAAGTGTTTTTGAAGGCTTTGACAGAAGGTTCTGGTTTCACAAAGTTGCTTTGTCCAGAAAGGAGACAAAAAAGTGTTAGAAAAATTATTAACTCTGCCTTGAGACTTCTGGAGTCCAGTGGTGATGTATAGACTTTGACTGCAAACTGAGGAAATTAAATACAGTCTACACTCTTTAAAAGGCAACATATTTAGCAGTGTATTTTTTTCCCCTTTAACTTTTATTTAAGCAAATTTAGCACACCTGCAAAGAGTCAAGGGGACTGTCCTAGAAGCTGACCTCCTTTCACTAGAGAACAGTTTGAAAGCAAGGAAAAACAGACTTTGACTTTTTTCCCCTCCTGTCCTGCTTTTAAGAAAAGTCAACCCTCACCTGGGTTGACCATCTGCAGTTATGAAAAGACAGCTCAGTACCCATCCTCTTTCAACTGCTTGATCTACTTCCTGAGGCACACAGTCAGATTTTAATTTCCTTCAAGTGTAGAATGTTAAGCAGGTCCTAATTCAGGCATTATAAAGCAAACAAGACAAGTCAGCAAGAAAAGTAATGAAATGAAGAAAAGAGACAAAGAAGAGAAGTCTGCTGACCCAAACAATCCAAAATTGATGAATGACTAAGAGGGCCACCAAAATCCTGCAAAGGAACACAAGGGTCAGGATTAGAGATTCTATTCCGAATGGCCTAATTTCTTAATTGTACTACTGGATCATTCCAACTTAAACTGTGACTGAAGTAATTTAATCCATTTTCTAATATTGAGACCTACAGATTACAGTAACTTTACATGCTATGCCTTATTAAAGTAAAAAAAAAAATCTGATCCTATCCTGAGGTTTGTAAGACAGTAGTTTTGCTCTTGAACTACAAGGCACCTGCACTGCCACTAATCAACCAGCCCCAGACAAGCCATTTCAGGGCATCTACTCCTTGGTTAACGTGTCTAAAAACATTGCTTTCTTAATGGGTTAAAAAACCCCAATATCATGACACATAAAAGGATAAATATGACATCTATTTCATACAATGTAGACAAATTACCTTTGGACTTAAACCATTTGTGCAACAAATTTATATAAGGGTATATATAAATATACACCTTGCTGGCACATTTGTGTCTTTGGAAGAGCTGAGGGTTTATATAGTTTTATATATGTATATATACAGCACATACCATTTGAGGGGTTATTTTGTGCTTTGTAAACAAGATAAATAACCACCCTTGAACTGCCTTGTGAACCATAAACAAACATATAATTCAAATATTTCAAAAGCTAAAATACACCACATTAAATAGGGCCTGGAATATGTTCTTTCACAGGCACATGATGATTTTCCAGAGAAATAAAGGGGATCATAACCTCTGCTACTACTTTCCTAGCTATCATTTCTGAGTGTGGCATGAAGTTTTTTACCAATAACAGTGTTAAACAAAAAGAAAAAAGAAAAAAAAATCCAGCCCATTTCTGCTCTATTTTCTTCTTCCAGTTTCACCATTATAACCAGCCCTTTTCAAAGTAGCATGGACTTCCTTCTTTTTGGGTAGAGAGATATATGACTGAAATAATTCCATACCACTAACAATATACTGATATTAAAGGTAAGACCAGGCAGAGGCAGTTAGTTGAATGTAAAAGCTGAACTATCCATCTCCTTTCCCCAGTAGCTAGTGACAGTGAGTTTGCCTCTTTTATCCTTCTGTTTTGCTCCAACTGTTTGGCCATCTTATCTCTAATAAACTAATCAATAAATACTTCAAAAGCCTTTTCCCCTCTCCCTCCCTCAAATCAGTTCACCCTGTGCTTCAAATTAATGTTGTTGAATTGGCTTTGCAGCTGAGCAGCAATGTCAGGAGTAAACATAGCTAAGTTATGAAGACCAAAGCTGTTCAGCCAGTGGCTCTTCTGATCTTGACCAAGTCATTATGCACCAATACCATTTCCCACTGGGCTGGAAAGACAACAAAACCACATAGATTTCTAACAGTTACATGAGCCCAAGCATCTTCAGCGTCCTGAATCTTTAAAAGCAGTCTCATAAGGCCAGGACTCATTACAAATTTATAAAGCCCCAAGATCCTTAGAGGAATGATCAATAGCTATGACTGTCATTATTATTATGAATGTATTGCAGTTTGGCAGTGCTGTGCCTGGTAGAAGTGAGGGAGAGGAGAGTCTCACCTAATAGGCAACTTGATTATGATCTGAGGCATAGCATGAGTTACCCTACTGCTAAATTTTAACAAGTGCTGGTCACCTGCATCTCATGCTGAGGTCTAGTCTTGGGACTTGGCTACATTTATAAGGAGTATGGAACTTGCAGGGTTAAGCAATGAGAACAAGGTCAAGTGAGGCTGAAACAGTGAAATTAGAGAAGTTCACAGGGAACTATAGAGCACAGTGGATCTGCACAGACAGCTGTAACAGCCCTTTTTCTTCTATAAACCCCACTTAGGGCCTGCTTTGTTACGATTCCCGAGGAATATGCATCTAAACAACTACTACAGCCAGAACTAGCTACCACAAACTGAAAGAGGGGATATTTTATAACCAATATGCCCCGACTCAGTCTATACAAAAGAAGCAAGATACATAAAACAGGTACCTTACGTTAACCACATCAAATCCAAAGATTAAGTACTGCCACATTTGAACTTCAGCCTTGCAACTGGATCTGCCTGGACAGAAAGGCACTTTGCAGCATCCAACTGTTGTAGGAGAAGTTTCCTCTGAAACCAAACCTTTCTCACCTGCCCTCCCACCCCCAGACAGCTGCTGTCAATATTATAAAACATAACTTCACACTAGTCTGTCTTATCCACATAAGTTGGGTTTTTTCTGTGTGAAAGCAGATATCTGTGGCCAGCCATTTAACTCTCAAGCTCAATCATCCCCACGTTTTACCCTAAGGGAATTGTTCCCAGGCAAATGCAATCTTTTTTTCCCACCTCCCTCACAGTAAGCTAATGGAGTTCTAGTAGACTTCTCTACTCAAGTATAAGAGTAGTTGGAGGGATGAAGGCAGGGCAGTGGCTTCATCTTCCATTACCAGTGTTTTGTAAATGAACTGTCTTGATACCTCTGCAGACAAGCATCAAGTAGGAAACTTATGGGTAAAAGATGTGATTAGGTTTGTGATGACTTGTCTGTCTTTTGCAGAGATCTTTGTGAGTACTGGAGAAGTCTTCACTGAATGCCTTGACACCACCCATGCTGAAACAGGAGCATGTGACAGGTACTGTCTTATAGTCAACTCTTAACAGCATTCCTGTCTATTCAGTCATACACGTACAACCTCATCTTGATATCCATGTCCCTTTACTTAATAGGCAAACCTTTATTTGAATCCCCTCTTGCCTATGTGATAAAATCTTTAGTTCCATTCAGAGAGATGTGATAAGCAATTTCCCCAAGGTGATCATGATACCTCTGACAGTCTAGAAAACCTGGAATTTTATCAGGTCTGCAAACACTGTTCTTGTCCTAAACTGAGGCATCATACCACTCCCTACAAGAAAATCCTTATGCATTTATTTTTTGCTTTATATTCTATACTTTAAAGTCATCCAAAGTCAGCATCTGCTGCTGCTATAGTAACTGCAGCAGCAAGGATGAGGGCAGCGTTACAAGCTTCCATATTACTTCATCTGGATTTTAAGATACCAAGCACAATTATGAACTGCCTCCCCTGGCCATTTCCTTCATTTATTTTGCTCAGGCAAGCAGGCCTTGCAAGCCCAAGGTTGAGTAGCCTCAGCAGTACCAAATGGTCAATGATTTATTAGGACAAGCTGTAGGTGCAGTAATGCTCACCAGGTGGCTAATAAACAACCTTTGTGAAATAAAGCTAGGAACAAAAATATATCAAAAAATCAGTGGTCTTTCTTGGGATAGTTTCAAAAACTTTAAAGATGCAACAGAGCAGGCATACACTTTTTTTAAAAAACAGTTTGACATGTGCTTTGAATGTTAAGCAGACATAAGCTTGGCATTTTCTAAGTCAGTATAATTCCACAGTGAAGGAGGGGGAATATATTAATGTAGAAATAGTGTCCCTTCTGTGTGGAAAACTGTTTAAATCTCATAGTGGAATGGTCTTACATAATGAATTGCAAGCATAATCCAAAGGCCAGAGGGCTTTGATCGCACTTCAATGTGCTTCCCAAGCTGCGGTGACATGAGGTAACTGTGAGACCGAGTAATGTTGCAGCCAACACATTGGGAGAAGTTGAAACAAAGATACGCTTTCTTTTTTTTCCTTTGCTAAACACAGTGGAAGCTGCTACAAGAACATGTTCCAAGAACTGTAGGACTGTGGAGTATGAGCAAAGTTAAGGAAGTGTGCTCTGGAGTGAACAAAATACGTATTTCAATGATACGAAAATTCCCTTTTCAGACAGGTCATCTATCTTGGGCATATAAAAATCTTAGACATATAAAAACCTTGATAGCTTTGGCAAGATAATGGTGATACCAAATGTTTACATTTGCTGCTCAAAAAATAACTTAATTTCTTCTGTGACAAAATCTTACATTATTCTTTTCTTCATATTTCTCAGTAGATATAAACTTGAGGGGGGAATAATCTTTAGCTAAGTACATTGATTAAAGGGTTAGTAAAATAAAAGAAAAAGGTAATAAAGAACATACTGTCAGTAAGATAACATTAGTCATTGTTAACTGACAAAATCTTGTTCTAGAAATATATCTGATTACATCTAATAAAGGAACAACAATTTGTTTTTACAAACATAACTTTTTCTTTTCTTTCATCCTTCTTATTTTAGTAGTACCTTGCACTCACTAATATTAGCTGGTAAACAGTTTGGCATGGATTAGCTCTGGAAGGGCCATTTGAGAAGACAGCACCCTCTTTGGATGGCCTCTAGTTTTACAGCCATCTCTTTGTCCATAGACCTCACCTTCTGACATTGTGTGAACCTCAAGAGATCATTTGTATAAATAACAGGAAGAAGAGAGACTGTCCATCCTTTTTTATGTTGCTTGCTAACCAGGACAGAGAGGACACAAAGACTGTTCTGGGATCACCTATGCACTACACACTGAACACTACACAAGACATTTCCCACAGATTTGGGCCTAGCAGTAGTATAGCATTTCAAAGTATTGTGTGCAGAAAGCACATTTGATTACAATCATAGAAAGGTTTCTTACAGAATCTCTAAGTAGGTCATGGAAGTTATCTATGAAACAAGCAAGCTCTGGTTTTGAAAATTTAAACATCTGGGATCCACTGTATCTTGCTAGGCCACACACACATAACACTCCAATATGCTTTTCTTACCTCTTTAGCACTAAAGGTCCTGCTTTCTTTCTCCTGTCACTGGGACCACTTCACTGAACTTCCTCAGGTTGTACATGTCATTAACAACGAGCAAAACCTGAACTCAAAGAAACTAAATCTTTGCCCATAGTCTAAGTCTCTAATCCAGGAACACATGGACTTCCCATGTTCAGGAAAATACTTAAGTACATACTGAAGTCTAACTGATCTTAATTAGATCAAAATCCATTTAAAATGCCCTCTTAATTGGAAGCAAGAGAAACTCCAAGTACATCCCTCAACGTGCTGGGTGACATACACTTCAGAGAGAACTTCCAGATGTGCTGAGATCAATTCACTTGATCTTTCTAGGAAAGACTTTTTACTACTTTTAGTAGTATTAAAACAGCATCTTATATTTTGCCATCAGCTTCTCTTCTGTCTTGAGGAGTAACTCTGATGTCACATTAGTCACTCTAAACATATTACTTATGAAAAGTGACAAGCAAACACATTTGTAGAAGCAGGTCTTCAGCAAAAATTTGTGTAGATAATAGTGGGGTACATCCAAGGTATGAACTCTAATATACAGAGTTTAATAAATGTGAAATACATATAAATTAAAGCACTGTCTACCTCAGAATTACTTTCTTTCCTGGCTACCACCATCAGTTGTTAGGGGAATGACATCCCATTGAAATGCCAAACAGCAACCCCGTGCTCCCTCCTAATTTCAAATAAGGAATATTATCAAGTAGCTTGTTTACCTTTTCAAATTTATGATGCAAAGTAAAACAGTGCTGCTTCCTGCCCTCAGTAGTCAAATTTCACAGAAACGGGTTGTCACAGCTGACAAAATTTCTTTTGAGAAATGGCCTCTCTTCTACTGAAACACCCAAATTACCAGTCCCAGTGGAGACCATAGCATCACCCTGGAGATGTAAGATCACCAGAATAAATAACCAGACAGAAGGACACTCATCTTAATTCTCAGGCGGTGCTCTGTCATCTTCTGAAACTTCCTAGTCCTGAGAGATTTAGAGTACTAACTAGATAAACTATAAAAGATGGCAAGGAATGATCTACAGTGACTTGTGCATCTTTCTCTAACCATAAATAACTTTATATTTCATTTCTGGCAGCATGACAAAGCAAGGAGGTAATGAGCCATTATGGAAAACCCATCTGTTGCTCATAAGGGGAAAGGCTTTGTGCTGGTGGATTTATAGAGGAAAATTTTCTGTGCAAGTCCTGTTATTGTTAATGAGAATTGCACATCTAATTGCCCACACTAAAAGTGTACCCCATTATGTTCCTTCACTGTCTAGATGGCTATTGTGTGCTTCAGCAACAAGAGAAAAATATTTTCAAAAGACAACCAAGTGTTCAAGTGAGTGACATTCAGATGATGGAGGAGGGAACAGAGGAGCCTGGGGAAGAGTATGAATACTCTAGTCAAAGTTTCTGATAAGACAATAAACCACTTAACATTTATTTCTTACATGCAGTTTGAGAAGTTATTTAAAACTACAAAACATGGTAGGAAAGCACAGAGTAATCTACTCCTAAATCCATGGTTTTATTCTTGTCAAGTTTTGTGTATTAACTCTGAGTCAGAATGTCAGCCACATTTTTTACAATATCACCCTTAAACTGCTCTAGGGGCAGGGTTTTTTTGCTGCAGGCAAAAGCATTATGTCTACACCTACATGACAGGGTGTTTAGGCTTCTCCAGAGTACTGGAGACTATCTTTGGGCCTTGGACACCCTAGCAAAGCTTTCCTTTTGCCTATGGTTTATTTAAGTTCATGCACACACATTAGACCCCACCTACCCATTCTGTACCAGTTTGCTCAGACCCCAGCTGGGGTAAGAGCCAGGGAAGGAATTTGGGCCAGTGGTTCCACCTACACATTTGATCTATAAGCTTTCTCCACTCTTCTTCCATGCTGGTCTGACTGATTTTGCCAGTGCCACAGGGCAAAAGAGCAAGTGTTCTAGTCTAGAGGCTTGGCCCTGCAGACAACTGAATAAGCAGCTCCTCTCCCCAGCTCCAAGACTCTTAGCCTTTGATGCACTGACATATCCTGTGGTTTCCTGCAACTATTTATCTGGTATAAGATCTGGGGCCTGGAGAAACTATTCCTTGAGGCAGGAAAAAAACCTGATCTGATATTACAAGAGTTCACTATCACCAAGAAACATGGAACAGATAGAAGAGTAAGAGAAGTACCAATAACAGGTTCCTTCTTGGTTTCACATTTGTAGGAAGGACTAGTAAGCACCACAGGAAGAGAAACATGTGGGGGTGATAGCTCTACCCAGGTAAGTGACTAAAAAACCAAACCCCAAAGCAGACAATATTTATTTCACCAAGTACTACACATCTATTCCTAACAATAGTGATGTTATTGTGGTTCCTCACAATTAGACAACTGTGCCTTTCATTTACAGTTGTGTGCAAGAAGCGGGCCCTGTAGCCAGACAGAAACACCAACATATTTCTTTAGTGACATCCAGATTTGTAGGAGAAAGCAGCTTTAGGAGAAGCCTGTCTGGCTACAGCGCCCAGAAATGCCTCTCTTCCTTCAAGCTAAGTTGCCATGTCAAAAACACTGGGCCTGAAATACCACTGCTCTCCTATTCAGCTTTCCAAAATACAGCTACAATGGACAATCCACCACTTAAAAGGAAAACAAAGCACTGTAACCATTCCCCAAGTTTTCTCCTTTAACACAGTAAAATTGATGACACCCCAGATATGTTTTGGGTATGCTTTGGATGGCTTGACAAGCATCAGAAAATTTATCCTGCTGCAACTATACAGTGTGGATACAATTGAAGTCATCACTGAATTTAGCAAAGCAGAAGCCTGAGTAACAAAAACAACATGACAGATCACACAATGGACATATTTTGAGGAACTGTTGTTCAGCCAGCTTTCCTCCTGGGAGGTCTCAAATACTGTAAAGACATGCTTTTGCTTTGCATCAGCTCAGTGAGGTAGAGATGACATTCCATATGCTAACCCTGAAACAGTCACATCTGGAATACACAAAACAGTCTGTTAAGAAATCCAACTGAATCTGCTGCATCTAACTGAAATGGCAGAAGGATTCTAAGTAATCAGAATACAGTCAAGAGTTTGGGCAGATGACTTCGACATGAAGTATCCTATGGGTCTTTAGTTGCCACTAGTAGGAACGCTCTATAAATTTCCTCACCACAATAATTAAGCAGAAACAGTGGGCTCTAAAATAGTTACTTACTGATTCGGTACTACTTAAGGTGGGTGTTTGCGACGTTGTCTTTAACTGTCCTCTGTCCAATTCAGACTACTCCTTTGGGAGCTGGTAATAATACTTTAGTACGACATGCTACAATAAGAAGTGACTTTTCAGGACTAGTGGCACTTAACCAGATGAGGAGCTTATATAAATCACCAGAGGACTCTACACTGAGGTAAGGATTCTCCAGTTAAAGGATCATACCCTTTATTAGCTTGTAAAGACTAACATAAAACTTAGGAAGACCATATGCATGAACCACAGATTTGAGAAACAGTTTTGAAAGAAATGCTATGAAGAACGGAGAGTTATTTTAGTTTTATGTCACAGACTGCAAGTATATATGTATACATGCAAGCATGCACAAGCCCTGAATTTATACAAGTTGGATTTTGTCTCAAGAGGTCTTTCACTGGGATATGGTTTAAGATTGGATATAAGAGCTCAGGGAAGATCAAGACATAAAGGCAAACAAAAGAAAAGTTAGACAATCAAAACCACCACAGTACAATCTCACAGAAACCACTTCACAACACTAAAAGCAGGAAAGAGGAATGCCATGCCTCCAAAGCACACATGTGACTAAAGCATGAAATTCCTCCAAGAGAAAATGAATGGAATAAACGGCCCAGACTGAGCTGTGATGTGTTACTTGCCCATGTCAGTAGATTTCTAATGAGACCAGGAGATCCAGCTCAAGATCACATAGCATTCTGTAAAGCTCCTGTGGACAGAGAGGGAGTCTACCTCTTCCTAAAGACATAAATTTGCCTTTAATCTTCTGCTGTGAAGAACAACAGGATGGGAAAAAAACATATGTTTAGGTAACAACCTAGTTGCAGGGTACAACCATGACTGGGAAGGGCAATCCTTACACTTCAGCTGGCCAGAGTACAAAGTTCTGTGAAATTTCCCTTTCCTTCCTGAGTCCGTACATCTGTCCAATGTCCCCATACTGCCTGGGCCTACAAAAGACAGCAGGAAGAAGCACTTTACTGGGAAAATTCTGCATTTACAGATAGTACATCCACAGCACTTCCATTTCCCTACTCATTTAGCCTTCTGCCACATCTAAATATGCCCTGGAACACTGATTTAGCTCAGCATGTTTTGAATAAGTAGTGTTACAGGAACACAAAAGGACAGATCACTCTATTGAAGACCTGCTTTAAGATTCCTTTCAGCATAAGCCATAACACCAGTAGTAGGATCTGTTCCCGCAGTTCTACCTGCATAACCGTACCAGCAAACCTCTCCAAATTGGACAATGCTTTATTGCACCAGCAGAAGGCCCAAAATAGTTTTTCCTCAGAAGACCTCCTCTCTTGTTGCACATCTCTGACTAGGTCCAATTGCTGTCTCCCTGGGGACCTACAGCATGTACAGGTTGGGGTGTTTTTTTTTGATCTATACAAGCCTTGAAAGCAGCATGATCAAATAGATGATTGAGGAGACTTGACAGGTACACAGCTGTGTGCTGCAGCTCCATTGCCCCCTGACTTCCGAGCTCATCTGTCTCTCTTGTCTCACAGCATACAGACAAGGGAACAGGAGATTAAAGCCACATTATATGTTACTGAATTACACAGGAAAGCAAACAGATCTCTGCAGAGGGTAGAGATAGTGTTCCCAAGTAATAAGGTAGAGACGTTTTGTGAGTCCCTTTTCTCTGACTGAAAGGAAACCTCCATTTCATTCTGCTCCAGATCCATTCCAATATTTTTGTTCAGGTTTTAGCAATTTTGGGTTCTATAAGGCCAGACTAGTTCCTTATTAAAAGAAGTCATAATAGCTAACAAATCAACTCAAAAGGAAGTACGCTTTTTTCTTTCTCTGAAGAGTTCTTTAAACTAGATCTGTGCTGAAGAACACAGTGCAAACAAGAGTTTTCTTCTGGATCTAAACTGACTTAATACCAGAGTTTAATCATATCAGAATAAAGCTCAGTACAATCTGACTGACTCTACAGTGGAGCACCTATTCAGTCCTATTACAACTGCCAAATATTAAATCTGCTTTTCCTGGAACAATTTTGAGAAGACTTTGTAGCTCTTTGGCTGCCTAATGGAAAGGAAGAGTTGCACATACATTGCCAGGAAATTTATATGGCATTAATACTTAAGACAATTTAAAGCCTATGTCTGGGGCTCCAGGGTATCGCAGAATTGTCTTGGTTGGAAATGACCTTTGAGATCAAGTCCAAGTATGTTATATTTCAACTTCCATTTCTGAAGGCTGTCCATGCAAAATTTAATGTTGCCTTGAACTTAAGACAGCTAGGCTGTATAATTCCATGTACAAAGGAGAAGATGGACAGAAATCTGTACCTTGAAAGTGATTCTAAAAACTATAAACTTGTTAATTGGGCTACTTCCTTAAGAAGACTAATTCTTTTATCGATATGCTTGAGTGCACCATGTATGTTTGGGGTTGAACTGCACAGTTGTTCCTGCACAGGCAGTTGGAAGACTGTACACACAGCATGGCCACACACACTTAGCTAGCTGTAATGTTCACAGACTCCACAGACTAAATCAGTGCAACAGATGGGGGAATCCTTGAGGGTCACTTTGGAATAGGGAGGCTGATGTTTCCAAAAGCCTTCTGTGTATCTTCTGACATACTAAGAGAAGCACGATTATTAGTTCCTTCCATACCTTTGATACCTAGTGGAAACACATCCATATCACAGAATCACTAGGTTGGAAAAGACCTTTAAGACCATCGAGTCCAACAGTTCCTGTCCTATGCTAAACCATATCCCTAAGTACCTCATCTGCCTGTGGTGGGTCAGCTTATAAAGACACATTTCCTATATTTACAGCACCACCTTCAGCAGATTACACTTGTCTCTTTTCAAAAAATACCTGTATATCTCTGTTGGATAATGCTTAGTGAAAAAATACTTCACACCATGGCAAGAATGGCATGCTCAAAAAAATCTTGGTTAAAATCTGGACAAATAATTGTTTTATAGTGCAGTTGATCTTGCTTTACCCAATGAAAATGATGGGGGAAAAGGTATCTTTACATAACCAAATGTGAAATAGGCTTTTGATTTAAAATTCGTCTACTGAAAAACATTAGAAAAATACTTCATAATGTAACTGGTTATCATTTGATAGCATAAAGCATCCATCAGACATGAAAGAGACCCATAGAAAAACACAAAATAATTTGGACCTGATTGCACAAGTCCAGCTATTGCAATGCACACTCAAGTAATGCTGGATACATCTCCCAGTATGCACCCCCCTTTTCTATTCACTGATTTGACTAAGCATTCTGCTAGCCAGAAACAGCCAGCATACATTACACTGGTTAATGTCATACAGTGGCATTTACCAGTTTGAAAGAAGCTTCATTAGACCTTTCTGCTTTTGATATCCTAAGATTTTAATTAAGCAGTGTCACAACAGGGTGTGCATTAACAGACTATTGGCACATGCCTTTGGAGCATTGTGAAGCACTGGACCAGAGACCAATTACCTTCTACCACCCAAGCAGTACAACAGCAGCCCATTAATGCACACCCTGGTGCGGCTTGTTTCAATTAAAGTATATTTGTAAAACAACAAAAGGACGGGCAGTGTTGAACCACTGAGGAATTCAGATGGTTTTAGGTTGAGATCCCGCTGATTATTCAAACTTTTACAAATGTACACTAAAATTCAGTAAACAAATTGCCCAGCTTACTTTGTTACACTGCATAGTCATAAATGGGGCTATTAAGTGTACAGTGTTATTTCCATCTGAACATAGAGTATGCAAAAGGAGGAAGACGTGGTGTCAGCAGTTCTGCTGTCTCTGTTCCCCAAAAGGAGGCTCCATTTTAAGAGTTTGGCAGAGACAACACTGAGGAGAAATAGGCTCTCCTCATCCCACCAGAGGGCTTATCCATGAGAAGGATGGATAGAGTCCTTCCAGTTACATTGTGAAGTTAAATTCACTAAGAATTTTATATCCTTCTTTGTTTGGTGGTTTGTTTGGGGTTTTTTGGGGTGTGAGGTCTGTTTGTTTGGGTATTTTTAACTACAACACCAGTTTTCTACTTCCAGAAAGATTATGTGCAAACCTTCAGAAAAAAGCACAGACACACCTGACAAGATGTATTATAACTAGTGTTCTCATGCACATCAGGCAAGTCTTGTCTCCTCAATGGCTTTCATTTATCTCCTCATTCTTTTTCAATCTATTATTTTACATCAGAACCCGTTCGTATACCCAGAGATAGAATATGTTCCACTTTTAATAGGGTGCTTTCAGCTGCTTTGACATGAATCACAGATAAACATAAAGCATAAACCTGTGGCCAGCTAGCAGAGAATAATTGCAAGTTACAGGAGGGGAGAACAAAGCTGTATTTTTAGACTATGCCCCTACAAGTGAGCAACATCAACAAAGGCTGTAAAAAGCACAAAATAGAGTGCTAAGACTCCTTTGGTACAAGTCTCATTCAGGACCTATAGAAAGTGATGTTCTGGCTAAGTGTGAGCTGGTGTTTTTAAAGAGAACTGTGGAGAAGCTCCCTGTAAGAAACTGGGGTTTTATTAGCCAGGGCATTGAAACTGGTCAACAAGAAGTTCTAGTGTTCTGTAGGGGTAAGATGGCATTCACAGGAAGATGAAGTGGATGGCATAGAGCTGCTTTTCTGTCTTCATTTTCCTATATTTCCAAATTACTCACCAGTCCAGAAATTCAATGAAGTGAGCTCATATACATCAGCTACCTTCTCCCAAATCTCAAAGTATAGCTCAATAAGTCTGCTAGTTAGTTACACGTGTGGCATTACAGCCTCTAGAAATTTTGACTACATTATTGCATACAGCAATTGGATTTGCCTCCATATTCCAGGGTCTACCTGATCCAAATTTGAAATGAAAAATGAGTAATGTGATGAAGACACATGGCAAAATGATGAGATACTGTCCCTCTTATTTTCTTTCCTCAGGATATGGTCTAATAACTCTAAAAGCAGATGTTATCTCATGTCAAATACTCTTCCTTTCTCTTGCTGTAATAATGGATTTTGCCACTACTGGTTTCAAAGAAACTGCAACATCTTCTAATCTTGAGTCAACAACATGCTGCCAGAGTGATCAACACTTAAAATATTGACAATTAAACACTGACTTCTAATCAAGCCTGCAATCAAATGAATTTTAAAACATATTTGATCTGATGGTGCTGTTTCACCACCTACCAGTTCTCCAGCCCTCTTAGATTTCCATACAAGCAGGTATTTCAAGATTGAGAGCCTCAATCTCCCTCCCAACTTCTCAGACTTTCCTTCAAAGGAATGATCAATCTTTCAATTAAAGTTATAAGATTGGTAAAAAGAAGCATCTAAACCTTTCACTAGAAGCAATAAGACTACCCCCCACCCCCCTTTAAACAGGATGCCTTGTAGAACTTTCAGGATTACTTCAGAATCAGTTTCAGAATCAAATAAATTAAAAATGTGTCAGGACTGTTTCATCTGAAAGTATCATCTGCACTTTCTCTTTACAAGTATCCTATCAAATTATCACAGTGCAATTATATTAAAAGAACGAAGGCAATATGCACACTGAATACACATATGTATATATGGAGACACAAAGCTTCTTTTGGTATCCAAAAAATAGATATGTCTGTCAAATATACCTATTAAGTGTGTTTTGGAACTTGCTTTGGCAGAGGGGTTGGACTCTATATCTTGAGGTCCCTTCCAATCCCTGCAGTTCTGTGATTAGGTATGAATCCCAATTAAATTTCTTTTTAAGGAAGAAGCCAGAACCAGCACATTCCATGTAGCAAACATTTTCTGAGAAACCACTGTACCTGCTTTCTTAGAAGCTTTGTATGCTGGTATCTCCTAACAAACTCATGAGTATGAGTTTGAGTTGGATTAGTATCTAGATAAAACAAGTCTAGAGCATTCAAAATTCAACTCAATATATAGCAGATTTTAATATTTATGCTGTGGGTTTTCTCCTATTTTTAATTGCTGCTATGGACAAGATATAAAACGGAATAATTCTTATTCAATGTTGGTAGTAATTGAACCCTTACCTTCCTTCAAAGAATCAGAGTAAATTTTTCTCTCAAAATGTTTCTATTTTAATGAATCAAGGCATTGGCATCTGGATTGCAGTAAACCTGAGCACTACACATACAACTTGCTATGGAGAATCAGTTGAACATTGGGGATAAACACTTTACTCATACTGTTCCATTTGCTTTCTGGAAAGTTTCATGTGATTGAGAGTTCTTACCACAGGGAAAGCAAATAAAATATTCCCCAGAAGAGAATTAAATGCACTTTCCATAAGCATTTGTGTGCCTGATGCAAAGAAAATATACTAAAATTTGCATCAAATCATATTGTGCCTAAAATACTGCAGTCATTTTAGAGATGGGAAAACTGTTGGAGTGACTCCATTTGTAACATTTCCTAAAACTTTAAAAATGAGACAAGAGAAATAAAGCATGAATTAATCTCCTAAATAGCCTTTTCCCATATGAGCCACGTTAACCTCTTGAATGTCTCCTAACAAAAGTCAATTGCTAACAGCTAAAAATGAAGAGTAGTTAATCTTTTCAGCTAATAATCCCTTTCAAGACAATGCAAGATAAAAGTTAAATTGGTTCTTCATGGTTCAAAGACTACCTGGTAGAAGTTAGTATCACATAAAGTGATACAACAGCTTGCCTGGCAGAAAGCAGGCACAGACATTATTGGTATAAGGGTGTTGCTCTACCAGCCCTACAGAAGAAAATTATTCTTTCATTAGGAGTGTCTTTTCTCAGCAACTAATAATTTACTTGCCTTAAGTCAGCTATTCACTGCTGTACTGTAACCATATGAAATTGAAGCCATTATTCCAACATATACATAAGTTTTAAAAATTCAAATATTACCTATTTTTAAAAGGTTTTAAGAATAATGAAAACTAAAGAGTTGTTCTATTTTCCATGTATTGTGTTGACAGCTCTGCTACAGATCATGAAAGATTTGTTGGTTTTGACTACTAGCTCATGAATTTATTTTGTCCTGACACTTCACTAGTTTTTTGCACATCCCACTAAAGAGGCAGGGAGCGCTAGATTTCCATGTGTGTTTTCAAACAGCAGCTCATGGGGCTGATCACTAGTTGGATTGATTTATGTTTTAATTTTATGGATGATATCACACAATTATCTCCAGATGGAATAATCGGGATGAAGCATTGCCAAAGAACATTAGACACTAAAGAAGTCAGCCAGTGCAATCCATTCAGTACTGTAATTATTTTTGTTTTGGCTTCAGACATTCATACACAGGCACAAACTCATTCTGGTTGGGCCTCATTCAGTATCTGTTTAAGTTAATGGAAAGACTTCTGTACATGACAGGAGACACTGGCTCAGTGCCCCACAACTCTCCATTCCCTGCACACTTTCATCTATGGAATATCTCAGAGATCTCTTCACTATTTCCTTTCTTTTCTCCATCTCTTTTGGCCTGAAACCCTGCTCACCCTATTATTTTCCTTCCCAACACTTCACAGCTGATATTTGGCCCAAAAGTTGTGGCTTATTAAACACAGACAAATGAAACCAAAGCTGTTCAGCCTGGGTAAAGCAGAAAAATATTAATATAGTTAATAACTATATAAACAATGTATATAGTTCTAATTTGCATTCATTTATTGAATGAGCAAATGATAACAAGACTGATCACGTTTTTCAGTGTTGAAGTCAATTAAATATTTCTTCATTGATTAAATATGACAAGTGAGATAAATTTCTCTTTTCAGAAAAAAAGCCACATACTGCCTTCTAACAGGCCCTGCTTCACCGAGCATCCAACATTTTAAGGCATATAATTACTTTTCTAGGAGTGGATTTTCAAAAGGACCTGCCTCATCTAAGAGCACAGACTTCATTACAAAATTCCAAACTATATTTAGACACTTAAATAAAACAAACAAAAAAAATCTACTTTGAAATCTAAGTGTAAGCTTCAGGTGGTAACTATTTTGGCTATAGCACCTACTACAGAACCCAAATAAGCCCCATGGTGCTACTGCTAACTCCAGAACTGGAAGCAGTGTCATGACATCAGTGCAACTTGCTGAAGGATTGAGATAATTATTGTGGCTTCAGAGCTGTACTAGTATGTTTATAAAGCTTGCAGGACACACATTTTATCATAGAGCTATAGGTCCACCTGGAAGTAAATTAAATGTCATCTACAAATAAATCTGTCTTGCCCATAGATCTCAGTGAATTATTGCCTCTTCATCATTTGCTTGCTTTATGTTAAACAGCGCGTTATATCTGGCAGAATGTTGCATGAAATTCTATGCAGTATAATAGTGTATAGAGTTCTACTTGTTTTTTTTCTAGAGTCAGTGAGAGACTTCAAGGGCCTAAGCCAAAATTCCCAAGTTTCACAGCTTTCTACAAGGTATTCGATCAGCTGCAAAGATTGTACCTGACATTACATAACATTCTCAGTTGAATAGCATTGTGTCCGTCTTCCTACAGATACATAAATAAAGGGTTTGGGGATAAGGAAGCACATTTGATTATTACATTTTGATGGCCTTGTGCCACATGTAGGTGTCCTTTAACACAGTTTCAATAACCTCCCCTGTAGACTTTCCCCTTAATTTTTTCTGAGCCCTTGCAGAATATCGTTGATCTAAATATTAGGAAGAATTATGAAAACAAATGTTTGAAAGAAGACACTATGTTCTTTCTCTTCTCACTAAACATACAAAAAAAATTCAGATAAACAGTTCCTTACAAAGTTCCTAAGATATTCTGTCAACAGTCAAGCAAAAAAGTGACACTTCCCCCTCATTTCATAGAGACAAAGTTTATACTTGGGATTTTAGCCATAACCTAAGAATTTAGGATACAAGTTTACAGCTTTACATCCTACTCCATGATAATTTCCCTTCTGTATGATCTAGAATAAACAAGAGGTAATTTGTGGTGGTTTATAACAATAAGCTATCTCAGAGGGGAAAGTACCCTGTAAAGTCATTGGCACAGATTAGCTACTGCTTTCTAAATTCCCTGAATTTGCACCAAACAAGCAAGAGGTAATGGAGCCTCTTGGTAACTTGCTCTACTTCACCATACCACTTGGGTGATTTCTCAATCACTACAAGTAACATGGCAGGATAAACCCCATTAAAAAGCTTTCTGTGTCTTATTCCAGTGCACACATAGCATTAAAAAAGGAAACAAAGCTGGGATCTGAAGCAGAGAAGCACCATAGGCAAAATTGTGATAGCTTTTTCACCAGAAACTTCATGGTTAGTACAGAAGTTGTTGTTGAATAGGGGGCTTGATCTAACCACAGTGCAAGAAGGCATGCTGAGAAGACAAGTGAATTTATTAGACTGGCTTTGAACCTGAGCTATTTAGTCTTCTTGGAAATTCCTGCCTGATATAGAGATGTTCAGGTGGCACTTAAGCCTAGCTGGCTCTGAATTGCCTTTGTGCAGTCCCAGTCCTTGTGGAAAATGGGAATGAAGCACTGAAGCCTTCTGGATGACTCCACAAAACAAGCCTGGGTGTTTAGGGCTGTTAGTTTGGGTTCCGCAGACAAAATGTGGCTAAAATGCTTGCAGACCCAAGCTGGCTGGGAAGACAGTACAGCTGTCTCTTTCTGGCATTAGGCCTAAATTACTAAGTCTGGAAAGCCCAGCACTGGCTTGGTAAAGGGGAAGCTCAAGTATCTCTGCTTCCATGGTATGATTAAACCTCAAAGTGGTTAAAACACCCACAGATAACTGAGCATTGGTTGCACATAGAAAACATGGTAAAGCCAAGGGCTGTATCTACACCTACTGCACCTCAATCCTGTGTCTACATAAACAATAGTGTACACGACTGTTTCTCCTTACCAGAAAGGTATATTTTCAGTAGTGTGCCAGTAGATAAGTGTTTGCTTCTTAATACAGATTTGTTAGTGCATGATAAAATCATAATTAACAGAAGACAACTGTAACTTAAATAAAAAGTACACAGCAACAAAAAAACTTAAAATTAGAAATAGAAATGCCAGGAATCATTCCTTACACTTGATAAGTGGAGCACAGCCACTCTGCTTCTATGTAGTTCCCCTGTGGCAAACTGCTTCTGTGCAAACTACACAACATTTCTCCTTAAGTCCCCTCTAGTGCCTCCATGGCCCTAAGACATAATTATCAGTTAGTGGGTTTATTTCGTACTCCTCAGACTGACCGATGTGATTACTGACTGTGCTGTAAGCTATCAGTTCATAGTGTGAAGCTGAGGCTGTGTTGCATGAGTACATCATGAGCATGCTTGAAGGGGTAAAGTCTATTGCAATCATGTTGACAGATCATACGGGGAGAAGACAAACAGACCTATGGCAGCCTTATCCACTGAGCTTTCTGGGAGCCATCCCTTGAACGTACTCCAAGTTGTACATATGTAGTGGCTTAGAGTGCAAAGTTGTATGGCCCAGAACAAAGCTGGGGTAGGCAGGGGTGCAGGAAGGGCACTAGTAATGACAATCCAGGAACCAGTGCTTGAAAACCAGTTGGTCCCCTGTTATTGAACTATGTGCATACTTGATGTTCCCAAACTCAACTGGTGTCAAAAAGAGATATTCATATTTAGAAGGTATTTATGTATTCTGGAAGTGATGGACAGCACTTGTGCACACTGTTTACTCAGTACATTTTTTTTGCCATGTAAAGAAAACAGCCTTTCATTGAAAAGCTTGCTAAGGGTGATTTCATCTTAGAAGATTATTTAGTGCTAAGGAGAACTGTCTTAGGAAGAAACTATAAATATTTCTTTCCCGATTTCTTCCCACAATTATTAAAAGAAAACTCAACATTCCATAGTGAGAAAAATAACCTAAGAGAAAAAAAAATTGAAAAATGCATGTGAACTTTGTTGGAAAAAGAAAATATATCCACCATTGTATTGTGACAACAGATCCTATTGCATTTGTTTGCTATCCACAATGAGTTTCTACAGAACAACAGCTGAAAATGAGAGAAGTCACCTTTGCTTCCTCCTAATTATTATCAAAGACTGTGCAATGAGTTTGAAAAATTCCATTACTGGCTTGTGACTTCATTTTCAGCAAACAGAAACTGTGCTAATAAAGATAACAAAGGTAAAGGAAATGCAAAAGCATTCAACATGCATGGGTAGCAGGGTAGAAATCGAAATGCAGCACAAGCTTACAACATCCTGCCTGACCTCTCAGTCAAAGTCAGTGGCACGCTTTTGAATTCATGGACTTTCATTTCAGAGGAACACAACTACAGAAGGAATGAACTGGTAGTCAAAATAACATTAAGAACACAGCTAAGCAAGGAATGTACACGTAGTAGAAATAAGATTACAATAAGTTCAGCTATCCCCCTTTGATTCCCAGATGAGGGGAGAACTAGCTATATTGAGGCTGAGAAATTTGAGTTCCATTTTGTGCTGCTTTTGATGAGGCACATTCTTAAGCACTAATGAAATACTAAAACTAGTGGTAGAGAAAGCTGTAGCAAAAAGGCAGGGTAGACCTGTCTAATACTTGTGGGTACCCAGGGCACGGGAAATGGCTGAAACTGCTTCATCTCCAATGATTTGCTTGGTTACCCAAAGCAACGTGTCACTTACCATACTTTATGGAGTTACACTGTAAACAACAGCTTGTAGATTATACTAGTTCTTAAACAACACTTTTGCATTCTAACACCTCAACTAGTGTTATTTTGGTGTTTCAGCACTAACTGCTTAAGACAGCATATCTAAATATAATTTCATTCTGGAAAAACACTTTGAAGTGTTCCTGGAACTCAAAGCCGCAACAGACCCAATGGTGCAGCCAAGTACCTACCCATTAACAGCATGCTAACAGAGTTAGTTTGAATAATGGCAGCCTGCGCCGCTCCAATTTATCACTCTCAAGCCCTCAAAAATAAGGCATTTGCTTTGTAACGCTCTGCTAAGTCTGGATTCCAGAAAACAAAATACCATGAACTAGAGTAGAAACCTCAGGGATTACCTCAAGCACTGGTTACAAGGTCCTGGAGTTAGAAGTCCAGTGAAACACACTTATGAAAGAAATGCAATTAAGGGGGGAAAAAATAAATTTTAAAAAGTCACTGAAGACAATTTTCTGAATCCCAAAATATTGTGAAAAAGTAGCAGTGATTTGTTCTTGAGATAAGATTATTTTTTATATAATAAAGATAATTTGAATTGATGTATAGCTATTTAGAGATCCTAGACTAGTCCAGATAAAATATCTTATCACACACAGTCTCCTATACTACAGTAACTGCCTTGGGGCTGGGGTAGGGAGCAAGGGTTAAAGAGCAGTACATGTAGTATATCTTGATTGTGACATAACAATTCCATCAGTAACCCATGAAATATAAATTATCATACAGTGGGTGAAAGTGATTGCTTTGGCTTCCAAATTGAATATTAGAGGAATCTATTCTAGGTCTGATTCCACTCAATGCTTTCTTGATGACCTGAACAAGGTATGAGAGAATAAGTTTATATATTCAAGAATGATAATAACTGAGACTGCAAAGGGTAGGATTCGTCATAGTGTTGAAAACTGAATACAGTAGAAATAACACAAACAAATAAAACACAAACTACATGCTGGAAGGACAAATCAAGTATAAGTGTGGAATAAAAATACATAAGCTGTTCTACAACAAAAGAGAAGCTCAGAAATTATAGCAGGTAATAAATACATTTTGAAGCCAGAACACAGCATCACTTCTTCCAGTGCATTGTATGTAGTGCTGATGAA
The DNA here is from genome assembly GCA_022605575.1 of Laterallus jamaicensis coturniculus. Taxonomy (NCBI): domain Eukaryota; kingdom Metazoa; phylum Chordata; class Aves; order Gruiformes; family Rallidae; genus Laterallus; species Laterallus jamaicensis. Next base: position 19,910,911 of record JAKCOX010000008.1, on the reverse strand, counting down.
ATTTATTCATGGCATTCCATTCAGTTTTGGGCATAATAAAATGGGCAGAAAACATCAACAAGAATAGCATGACTACTACAATGCTAATCAATGAAGAAAAGCAGATTGGTTTGGTGATGTCTCTTCTAGAGAAGAGAGAACAAGAGGTTGTATAGTTGAAAATAAACATTACAACAGTCTTCAAGTATATAAAATGGAGAGAAATCAAACACTACTGTGGGTAGGCAATGAAAAATCCTGAGCTTCTGAGGGTAATCAAGAATTATTACATATTATTTAGGGAAAGGGAATGATTAAGGAATGTCTTCCATTACTTTTTTTTAGATTGCTCCAAGAAGGGCAATGAGGCAGAATTGTCCTGCGTGAGGGCAGAGGAATTTCTCATACACACTCTCTGAACCGTGCATACTCCTAAGCTTACACCAAAAGTCATTTGTAAATCTACAGGTTTTGGTACAATACCCTTATATAAATATGCTCAAAGTTGAACAGCCCTACATTGACCTTCCTCTGGGCCTTTAGGATGTTTGTGCTAGGACTCCACACAAATGTTTCTATGCTTCAAACTCTGTGTTTACCAGAAACCACGAGTCTTGACCTAACTATGGTGTTTAAAAAGCTTGTGTTTCTGGTTTGCATTTCTGTTTTGCTTATCTTGGTAAGAGCATATAAGAATTTGAAGCATTACACTTTTGGCAGGTGGCAGGATTTTGGTACACTAGCAAGTGCTTTGGCCCTCCAGAGAAAACACCAGCAAAGGTCAAAACAGAATCACAGGGGTTGGAAGGGACCTTGAGAGCTCATCAGGTTCAACCTGGTTTAATAAAATACATTAAGGAAGCAATGCTTCCCTTTTTTAATTACTTCTGTTGGGGTTTTTTTCCCCTTTAAAGAGGGATCACCCAAATTCCATACACTAGAGTCACTCCTAAATACCATGCTATTATATCCACGTATCACAAAGCACATGCATAAGCCATCTTGAATCACTGACATGTAACTGGTTAACTCGGCACTTGCTCAGATTTTTGGAGAGTACCAAAATGAAAAGGTAGCCAAAGGGAGGAGTTAAAATAGTATTTGCAATGCGCTTTCAGCTTGAACTTCATGGACACCAAGTCATTCTTTGGTGCATAGGTATGAAATGCATATCACAACTGATCTTCTAGAAAATAAACCCTAATATCTATCTTTTATAAAGCTCAGTTCAGATCCTTTTTTCACCTAGGGCTAAACCAAATCTGCATGGTCTTCACTGACTTAACTTTGTCACTCCATCAGGAATGGCAGTCTTTAGACTAGTTAAGGAATAAGAAATATCCTCTTGATCTATCACTCCAAGTTTGGCTAATTATGAAAAGGCAAGGGACCAGAAGGGAAAGATGGGACATAAAAACTCCTGGCATAGGGTTTTTAATTAATTTACACCCCCTCCTTAAATTAAACAATTCCCTCACTAATGCCAGCTTCAACATTGTGATAAAACACAATATGGGACTCAAAGCGAGTAAGTGCTTTAAAGAAAAGAGCCCTCAGAATGAAGGGTCTTGTGACAGCATTTTATTGTCTTCAACTGCTTCATGGCAAGCCCTGTAGCAGCTGTTTGTTGTGAGAAGATATTTCATCTAAGAAATTAGTCTCCCGTTAAAGGTAAGCCTTACTCCCAGTGAAGATAGAGGCAAATACCTGAAAAAACCTCAGCACAGCTAGAATTTTACACCCACTTTTCAGGAATATAAAGCCTGGCCAGGTCTGCACTGGCACTGCCCCAGTTATCATGATAGTACAAAATATACAGCCCTCTACCCTAGTTCACCCCAGCAACAGATGCAGAATAGGAAAGGCTTGCAATGGTAATTTAATCTATCTGGCCTGTATAAAGCTCTCTTGATAATGTTGGATGCCATGCCATGTCTTTGAATAAATGAGAAGTATACCTCTTTTTTAATCAAAACAGATTTTGGTGCCTAGGCTTCCATTACCAGGCTGTTCTCCTGAGATTCTGCTGAGCCCAGGTGATGACAGCATTGCCAGCATTGAAGTTTATTACTGTACAATCTTGCATAGCATTACCCTGTTGGGAGAGAGCCTCTGAAAGGGCTTGTAAACTAACCAGTCTGGATAAAAGCAGCAAGCAGGCTTCAAAATCTGAATTCTGATTGCCTACTGCCAGCCAGCCTGAAACACTGCCCAATTGTCCAGGGTAGCCTGCAATCCTCTGGGAATACAAAGCTACACTTGTAATCTAGACAAGTGAATTGGCTGCTGTTTCCCACACAATGATATAGATTTAGCTGGAATGCTCTCCACTGCAAACACAACTGAGGTGGAAGCCTTTAACACTATTAGCCAACAGCCTAGATTTTGTTTTTCTTTTCTCCTTTTAAATGGACAAGCACCAAAAGACTGAACTGAAAACGCAGACATTTTAAATTGGGCACGTGCCTATTAATATTCAAAGTACATCCGTTTGAACCTCATTTGAAAAGGATGACCAATAATTAGTTTCTCTTTGTAGAGCCTAACATGAGCTAGTCCCAATACAGATCACCTACTTAAAATGCTAGCCAAGTTTCTCTTATCTCCCACTACACTTTCCAACAGGTCTTCCTCCAACTTTGATAAATACAACCTTGCCCTACCCTTATCCATTCAAAAATAATTTGCTTTGCTCATCTTTCTGTCCATCTCATGTCCCATATCTGCTTTAATTCCTCCACTGGTTTTCTTCTCCATGCAATTCAACCCAAGCTGCTTCTCTTCCCTTTTTACATACATTACAGTCTAACTTCAACTTACCTGTCACAAAGGAAATCCTGACTATTTCCTCACTGCCCATATAGAATCATAGAATGTGCTAGGTTGGAAGGGACCTTTAAAAGGCAATCTAAGTCTCACCCCCCCTGCAGAAAGGGGGACACACAGCTTTGACTAGATCAGATATACCCATCACCCTTGCCTTCATTCACATTTGATATTGGCTATCTGAGAACACTAAATGCATTAGTGCATTTAGCACTAAAAACAGCTTTTAGCATCTAGAAGCATCTAGAAGTCTGAATTTTTATTCCACAATAAAAACTCAGGTACTACAGTGACATAAATTATGAGAGAGATCACTAATCTAACCCTAAACCAATCACCAGTAGTCTTCTACTGGCCACTGGGTTTGTTAGTTACTAAATAAATAGGACCGAGCTTACTAAAGTCAGTGTATTTAACATTTATCTTTTTCCACCACTGGTGTTCTCAGCTAGCCTCACTGTCACATTTCTATAGTTATTATTGGTGTAGCACAGAAGCCTGGCAAAAAAAAACCAAGTGTTTTTTCCTGGAAAAGCTAGCTTCCCATTTTGTTATACTTATTGTCACATCTCCAAAGGCAATATACACCAGTCATCCTACTTAACATTTAATCTTCATATGCAACTTTAAGGACTGCCACCATACCCCATAATGAGTTACAGTTTTGAAGAAAGGGATCTTGTGGTTAAGATTCTACCATGTCACTAGGAGGCACAGTGGTGTTAGAGCAAAATGTTCAGTTGTCCTTTCTCTCTTTTGGAAGGAGTACCTAGAAAGAGTGGGCCCTTCATATCTCTCCAGCTCCCCATGTGCCACTCTGTCCATACACACGTATATAAATGTATCTATACATATATATACAGAACTTGTCCTCCAGAATCTGGATAGTCATGAGTGGGATAATCATGAGTAGAATGTGTCTGAATTGCGGTTTTGCAGAAGCCTTTGCATGTTATTATCAACTGAATCATACTTAATAGATCTAAGTATCCTTTAGATATTTACATCAAAATTCTAGAGTTACAGAGACCACAGACCAGTCAACTGAAAGAACACTTAATGCTTAATTTAAATCACTCCCACAAAATAGCTCAACCTGTACTTGGAAACTTATTCCCCCTAGCCTGCCTCTGTCCTCACCCACTGTTAAAGTTCACATTCTTCCCTTTTGGAAAAGAAATCACTCACATGGAAGCTTAAACCCACCATTTCTCATCTCACCTGCCATAGAGGGAAAGCAAAGCAGACTCCTCCTTCAGCATTTTTTTATACATGTATACCTGTTGCTGTGTTGTATCCTCCCACTCTTAGAATCATAAAATGTATTGGGTTGAAAGGGACCTTTAAAGGCCATCTAGTCCAACCCTATGCAATAAGCAGGGACATCTTTACTTGATCACGTTGCTCAGAGCTCCATCAAGCCTGACCTTGAACACCTCCAGGGATGGGGCCTCCACTTCCTCCCTAGGTAAACTGTTCCAGTGATGTACCACCTTCATTTTACCATATCAGGAAGAGCTTTTTTCCTAATATCCCGCCTAAATCTACCCTTTTCTAGATTAAAACCATTACTCCTCATTCCTATTGCTACATGTCCTTGTGAACAATTCTGCAGTTTTCTTATAGTCACCTTTCAGGTATTGGAAGGCTGCTATAAGGTCCTCTGAGAGCCTTCCCTTCTCCAGCCTGAAGAACCCCAACTCTCTCAGCCTTCTTCTGAGCAAGCAGTTTTAACCTTGCTAGATCATTTCTCCCAAGTTCCAAATCACTTACAACTACTGATTTTTCCCTACCCCTACTAAAAGAGGGTAGATTTACATTTGATATAAGGAACAAAATCTTCCCTATGAGGGTCATGAGGCACTGGATCAGGTTGCCCAGAGAAGCTGTGGCTATCCCCTCCCTGGCAACATACAAGGCCAGGTTGGATGGGGCTTTGGGCAAACTAGTTACATGGAAGGCATCCCTGCACATGGCAGCAGGTTGGAACTAGACAGTCTTGAATATCCTTTCCAACCCAAAGCATTCTGTTATTCTTTGCAACCTATGCTTTTGCCTGTATAACATAATAGCTGCTGTGGGAAACCTGACATGAATCTGCATAAGCCTGTCAGATTTAGATTTCCATTTGTCTTGCTTTAAAGTTTGTAGGACTCTTCACATTGCCTCCAAGAGGGACTGTAACAGGTCCCATTCATGACAACTTGCTTACTATGGGTATTTTGAAAGACACAAAGTCAAGATTCTTCTCTAGAACAGGATTATGTGTATTGTCATCCTCTTTAGAGCTGAGACAACCGATAAGGACAAAGCAGTAACTCTGGCTCAGACACATACTAGCTTTGCTCTTAAGTTACGCTTCAGTATTCCCTTTCATTCTGTGCAGTACACTGCAGTTCCTCTATCAATGAAGCTCAGAGCAAGTCACAAACCCTCAAATCAAACCTCCTTGGGGATCTGCTTAACAGTTGGTCCAGCAGCACATGTAAAACCTCTTCAGTTGATGGAAAACCTTGTTTACAAAATCTATGTATTTTTTGAATCATGGAGTAAAAAAATATTACAATTGTAATCTAGTGATGAGGCTAAATATCTAGCAGTACAGTACTTCATATGATTGAAAGTAAAAATAATTTAAGAAAAACTTGACTTGATTTAAAGAATTTGAATTGATTGAAATACCAGTGGTTTGCAATTTTCCCCCTTGCTTTGTAAGAAAATACATGAAAGCCAGAAAGACCAAAGATCCAATGTAGGATATAAAAAAAACCCAAGTGGAACTCTGCTTTAACCTTGATCATATACATTAAAAAAGTTAAACTCATCCTTTTAACTGTGGAGGCTAATAAAGTAACATGAAATCTTCAAATATCAAATTTAAGTCATTGGATAGTGATCATGAATGAAAACAAACTAAGCAGTTTGCAGACATCATTTGATGAGCTACACAAATGAATATCTTATTCTAAGATCCTTCTGGTTTAAAATGTTTTCGTCCTACTCTGTAGTGGAGGCATTTAATTGTGATAGAAACCAGAAAATATCTCCAGTGATCAATGAAGCTGACAGCTTCTAAAGACGAACTTTTCTTAGCATGAGAGCTGTTTGTAAACATAGCACAAGTTAATTTATTTTACCCTCTATAGATATTTCATTACCTTAATATCCTCTTTCACCTGTGAGTATTCATCACACATTGCTTGCTGCAAAATGAGTTACCCAAGCTGCATCTTAGACAGGAAAATCATCACTTCTGTGCTGTATTTTACTACACAGGACAAGGATAGTCATTACAAGCTGATTCTAGCCAATGTTGAGTCTAGTCCAGGATTGAACTAAAGTATATCTTCATGATTCAAGGTGCTGCAGCCATGACTACAGTTTAGGGAGCCAGTTGGCCACAGTTATTATCTGCATAAGCCAACACAAACCACAATACTAGCTTGTTATGACAAAATAGGCATAAAATGAATGGGTTGTAAACATGTAAACCATCCAAAATATCCCTTCCTCTGGAGTAGATGGTACTGTAAGCAGTCAACTCATCCCCCACATGGGGCAGCATAACTGGGATATGATTAAGATGGACAGAGAAGACACAGATTTATCATGTTTACCCATCGGTTTCGGTTGGAGAAGAATTCTGTCAATCCTCAAGCACACTGTTGCTCAGAGGGGGATTTCAAAGTTCAATGGTAGAAACTTTTTTTTTAATGAGAATGTATGCTGACTAAAGAGGTGTACATGCTGTCCCACAGACACCTGAAAAACTTTCATAATTAGTTCAAGGGGGGTATCCATAATACAAACAAAATAGTTCTAGTAGATTGGGTCAGCAGGACTTATTTAGATAAAACTCAGCACAATCACACAGATATACATGGAGGAAAGAATTCTGCAGTAATCCCTTTGGACAAATAAAAAGTAAACCCCGTCTGATTTCTTCAGACCTCTTTTGCAGCAGTGCCATTATCTCCCTCCTAACGTGTGTAGTCATAGTCAAGACACTGCTTTGAAAGGTAAGAGATTCGGAGTCAACTTCCACCCATAACAGCTTGGCAAAGAGCCTCAGAGGCCTCTGCTGACTAAATTGTCCTGAAATTAATGTCTTCCAACCTTTGCAGGTAAGACTTAAATTTCACATATGTGCTCAGACATGCACTGAAACAATGACTCCTATCTCACACTCAAACAGGAGAGTGCCATCACAAGCTACCTATAGACATCTGCTCTTTTTCTATCCTGATGAAGTTGTGATGAGTGATCTATCTCTAAGAGAAGATACTTGTTCTCTGTGTATAATCTTTCTGCACTGGCAGCCCAATTCCTTACTCCTCTAACACAAGCATCAGGAGAACTGATGATCAGAAGATTACCTGAGGCTGGCTACGATGTACTCATTTTTGTAGTTAAGACTGATCTTCTAACAAACTTTCTTAAAATTAATTCCAGAAAGGTTTCATCTAGCCACTCTTCATTGCTATTCTACCTTTTTTTCTTTCCTGCAGTACTTCAGAACTTTCTGCTCCAAAGTATCTATGGAATTTAGGTCAGAATAGCATTACAATCCCAATGCTATTAAATTACAGAAGGCTTGCTTTCTCCACCTAGTGGCTAAAAAACTAAGCTAATATTCTGTACTGTGCAAGTGCCCTAAAGACAAAAAAAATATGATAAAAGATAAATTCCCTATTTTCTAATACTTCAGAGTCTTCATTTTATCTGGAAAAATCTGACAAGGTTTTCCTTCCACCTCAGCCGCAGTAAAAGAAATTTTGCCTTTTCAGGCAAATCAGGGGACATGGATTTTGCCCTCTAGGCTGCTAGGCTAAAATCCCTGGAGGTACAGATCATCTGTTTTCTCATGGAAGAGTCACAGTACAAGCAAATCAGCTCGTTATTATGACACTGAGATCTGCCCAGATGCATGCTGAGCAACATGAGGGAGAAATGCATAAGCACTATTTTCCTTACATTTGTGCTTTTAAGCTCACTGTGGGCAAGTTTTCCTTACTGCCATAACATAGATCAGCCCAAAGCTAATTATCAGGCTTGCAAGAGATCCCTTGGCCCAGAAGGTGATGAAGTCATACAAAGGCCACAACCACATTGTTTCCCAGTTATATCCTGTAGATTTACAGATGCTCTCGGTGAACATGTCTAACAGGATTGCCCTTCATCTGGGTGACCTTCCTGCTTATATTGGTTTCATAGGAACATTATATACTCCATTTAGTACTAAGGACCCAAAGTGGTTGTTTCAAGATGGTAGACAGTTTACTGTGCATGCAATTATTTTCAAAGGCCCAACAAAATCAATACAAGGGACCCATCAGCATTCTTGTTTCCTTCCTAGAATGTAAAGGAATCAGGAAAAGTAACTTTTCCCTGCAAAGCTGTTCTTACTAGCTTGTCCTTCCTTCCCCAACTCTAAGTAGCAACAACTACCAGTATCACCTGCTGTGAACAGCTTAGAGAAAGCAAACTCCGGAAGTAAAAATACAGATGGAATACAAACCCATCCATGGCCCCACAATACATCTCCTCCACAAAACAGAAAAAGTGCCTCCTCTGATTACCTTGATGTAGGATCTCACCTGAAGCTAGGTACCTCAAGCTGGACTTCTAAATGCAATGTAATCTCTCAAGGTTTTCTTCATAATCAAAGGTGATAAGCAGGTACCTCCAGAGAGCAAGTTATCTGGCCTATCACAGAGCTTGTTGCAGGATGAGCTGCACTTGCTCCTGTAATGTTCATCACCATGGAATAGATCTGGAAGGCTAGCTCAGAATCAAACTGCCTGTAACGCAGGGTGCTAGAGTAGATGATTCAGTCAGCAGCATGCTAGGGCTGGAATTTAAGAGCTACATGCTTTACTTTTTAACTTAAAGAGTCTCCAGCTTCTGAGTGAGTAAGGCTCAGTCCAGTCAGCATCATTTTTCAGAAAGGGAGGGGGAGAAAGGGAGAAGAAAAATTTCCATTTATATTTCCCCCTTCATCAGCCAGCCATCTAATCTGCTCTAAGTTTCAGAAACTGAGGAAGGCAAGAGACCAAGAAACTGCTGAGAAGTTTTCCCACTTACTAATGGCCCAGCCCAATGAATTCTCAGGTATCATAGAAGCAGTTTGGCTCAGCAACTATCCACCTTGTGTTGATGTATGCAGATTTAGTCATAAATCACAAGCCCTTCACCCACTATGTCATAAGGGGCATAGCTCTGGAAAAACTTTCTAGGATCTCTCTGCTAACGCAAAACAATAGAAAAACCTTTCTTTGTTCTTAATACCAAATAAGCCCAGTCCCATCCAAATGTATTTATTTGCACTTATTCTAGAAATCCGGGGAATTCAATGTGCTTATATTTACAAAGAAGAGAACCAGAGGAGAATCAAATTCTCCAAGTAGACTAAACTTTGCAAATAGTTGCAATTATTAAAAGCATGGTTTTGTTGGTAGAGAATGTGTAAGGCTGTTTGAGTTACACAGAATTTATGTTTGCGCTTTACAGTTAAGCATATGGTTAAATGCCTTCCTGAAGAGAGATTAATTTAAAGCTGTATTTAAATGTTTTGCAGATCATCTGTATATAAATGACAGTCATAAACAGGACTGAAGAGCACAATTTCGATTTGAGGATTTCATAACAGTCTAGGAAAGTTAGAAAAAATATAAAAACCCAAACCAACCACAGCACAACATATAGGGTAAGTGAACATTATTTTAATGGCTTCTAAAGCTGTTAGGCATGGTGGGAAAAAAGGGGGGAGATTTACACCAAATGCATGCATTTCATATACCTCTATCTTCATCAACAGGTCATTTGCATCTTAAAGCATGAAAACCTGAATTATACCATACTTATGAAGAGATTGCAATTCATCTAATAAACCTGAAATAGAATGTTTGTTAATTCTCAATCTCCCTTCAGAGTTACTATACCAAGGCTCTCAGAGTGCTTCCTTAACAATATATTGTAAGAAGAAATAGTAGTGACCTATTTTCACTCTTCGAAGAAGTGAAGTATTGAACAGGTACTTGCACTGTTATGAAACTTTGCAACGGTTCAATGCAATTTCAGAAGACCTCATCACCCAATGGCTTAGCAGCTACCTTAGAATAAATAGGCTTTTCTATGTTTCTAATTATTAATACTAATTAGTGACATATATCACTATAATGTGTGATACAGTAGCATACATTAGTAATGGACCTTCTACGCTCAGAGTCAACATGGCTTAGAGAACAAGTACTTTGACATACCTCCAATATATTGAAAAAAGAGCCCTTTTGCCTCTACATCATGCACTTTCCATCTCTGAACAAACTTAAAATTCAAAGCTAGCTATTGCATAATACTTCATTCACTCTCTTTTTTTGGATTTCAGTATTTGTTCTTGATTCAGCTGAGCAAGAAAATAAAGTTATCCTGTGTATTTCCACAAACCACTACAGGGTCACAACACCCTCTTCAGTCCAAGCAAGTAAAGTTATTACTTCACTTCTTACTGTGTCATACTTGATAGACAATGCAGCACCAAGCCACAGATCCCAGAACTAGAATAAGAGATGCAGTGGACTCATGTGGCACAGCACACTGCTGTGCATACCCATCAGCTTGCTGCTGTTTGACACAGAGATAACAGGAATAATCTGGCTGTGCTTGTGCAGTACTATACCCAGGTTAATCCGCCTTTTATTTTAACAAAGCTGAAAAACAAGTACTGCTGTAATTTAGTACAGGGACACTGTAATCTGATGTACAGAAGTAAAACTGTTACCTCAATCCTTTTTACAAAAACACACAAATCTCTATTGGCAGTTTATTTAAAAGCTAACTCAACAGTTCTCAAGCACTGCATTCCTGACAGTACTTTTCTACAATGTGGGCAAGATTACTGTAACCTGCTAAACATGATAAGATTCCTAGTCACACTGCCTTTCTCTCCAAAATCTAACTTAACATCTGCCTCTTCAGTGAAGGATAACACCAACCCAACAATGTATAATAGCTGACATTGCTAGGTTAAATCTCCTTTTCTATGCTATCAAGGCCCACAGTTGAAATCTTGAAGCAGCTGTTTTGTTAAATCCCTTACTAGCCAGCTCCAATTTAAGTTCCCTCTATCTGACCAAAGGGATAGAAATACAGATCAATAGCAAGGAGATAGAGTAGGATGACTCTTTCAAGAAATTCATAGCATCGAAGGAAGAATTTGCAATTGCATTTCAAGCAGGATCTAGAAATTCCTGTGCACCATGTTTGCTTTGTGAATGGTCTTAATGGTGTCCTCTCTGCACAAAATGGAGTCTTCGACCTATCATTCGGAACACTTGTGCTTTAGGCCAGGTCTACTTTATTGGATCTTGGGCCAATTCTGGCCCCACAAAAAAGACACCCCAAGTATAAGCAAGGGTATTCATATTTTCATCCAAGTAATTATATTCCAAATGATTGGAATCTGATACAGGTTGACAGAAGTCTCACAGTTAGGCTGCAAGAACAGAGCTGTATGCATTTCCCCGCTCAGACATGGGCTATTTTTAGATGCTATTGGCTCAGTAGCCAAGCAAGATTTACTGCAGTCCTACAGGTGAGATGGAAGGGCAGTACAACTTGTCACCAATTCAGAAAAAACAAATGTTAGTGGTGCAAACATGAGAAGGCTTTTGCCTTTATTTTTTGAATGCATTATTAATATTCTCCGAGTTACTTAAAGGAGAAGCAGCACTTTCATTTCATTTTACTTTTTTGTGAGGTTTGCTCAATAGCCTGCTTAGATATGCAAGTTACATGTATGTGGATATGATACAGCCAGCAGTCACATGTGATCATGCAGTCATAGCCCACATTTCCACCAGGAACAACACTATATTGGTGGTATAAATGACAGATTTGCACTGCTTAGCCTTCAGACCTGGCAAAAGCTATTAATAGTCAGTATGCACCAGAAGACTTTTTTCCCCTGTGCTCTTCTGCAGTGCTTAGGGGACTGAAATAATGAAGCTGTCTGCAACACCTTTTATAAAGGTATTTGCAGGTAAAAACACAAGCAGAAGTGAGAAATAAAAAAAAGCCCTGGCTACAATCAGTTAATTACTTGGCTGTGGGAAGAGAAAAGAGGAGAAAAAGCTCACCATCAGACCTGATCCTCTCTGGCCATCCTCCTTCTTACCCTGTCCCCAGCTATTTCACTCTGCTAAAGCAATCTCACACATCGAAGTGATTGAGACTTTCAAAGGCTGATTCCCCAACACCACACATCTTGTATTGTTGTACAGTGAAATTGCACTGCAGCAGTGCTTTACTTCAATTGTCTGCTTGAGCAAAGAATTAAAACATAGTAGCACATTAAGCTTATATGCCATCACCTACTAGAAGGAAATCCAGAAGATGAAAACTTCACTTCAAAGAATTGCTGCTGCAAACAAGGAAGAGTTTGTAAGAGCTGGACTGTGAGACAGAAAAGAATCCATTTATCCAAACCTGGTTTTATCAAAAAAACATGTATTTCAGCTTTCTGAACCTCACAGATTCTGATTTAGTCTGCCACATAAGACTGAAGCTATAGTTCAGTTTATATATGATATTACAAGTCCATTTCAGGTTGCCTCACTATACATACAACAGTGAGGCATACTGTAAGTGCATCAATGCACCATGTCTTAATGCGGTCCAGACAGATCATCTCTACCACATTGCCATTTTTGGCAACTGGGGTTGCCAAAAACTCAGTTTGAAACATTAACTTTTTACCTGGAGAAAGTATTTATCCTTCAATTCTTGCCTAGCATGATTCCAGTTGTAATTTCCAGATAAATCTCAGGAGACTGACTGATAGCTGAAAGACAGAGAGAAGCCTGCAGCTACACAGCCTGTTACATGCAAGCTGCTTCTAAGAGCAGCTTAGAGTCATCACAAGCACTGACAGAGGGCCTTGGTATTTGTGGGAAGGTTCTCTCAGTGTTATTTTTTGTATGAAAATAATATGCCCCCCAGAGCACCATCAACCCCATAAGAACATTTTATTGGATGAGTATCATTCATTCCTCACACTTCAGCCAGACATGTTTTTCAGCCTGTTTGTGTTCACTTTTTTTTACTTCATGTATAGCACTGAAGCATCTCTCAAGATGTGCTTCCACAGCCCCAACACACTCCAAAGTTACTGCGAATTGCATGAGTTCCCTACTCATCTCCCTCCTCCCCCAGTAGATATGCAACACCTAAAGTTCAAGTGGGCACAGGTCACACCTAAGTGGCAGCCACATTATATTGTGGCTACTCAACAGCCCCACTCACCAACAAATTGGTTGAGGAAGGCAGAGAAGCATCCGTTACAGTCCTGTTTGACCTGCATGCTCAGGAACATCTAGGACATGCTCCTATGTCTTACATTACAAACATACCCTCACTTACCCAAATTTAAGAGAACTTGTCCGTTCTGTGACAGGTATTCCACACTGCTTCTGTTGTATTAACTGGGATGCTGAAACAAGGCTAGTAGCTTTAAGTTAAAATCTCAAACATGCAGAGACCTGTGTATTCCCTCAACCTGGAGAGTGTTGCAGCAAGTTCCCTGATGCCCCACCTTCCTGCTGTCCTCCTCCAGTAACAGTACCATCAAGTACAATCGGGGCACCTTCACCTCAGAGTGGCACCTTGTCCCCTCTAGCCTCAGTGGTGTCATTATGCCACCTTCCTTAAAAAAAAAACCCTCACTTTTCTACTAAGACAAATACATCTAGGAATGCACTTACAGGAGCTGCTCCATTGCACTCTGGTGTAAGCAAGCATTTTCAGTTTGGGAAAATACAAGCAAACAAAAAAGCCACAAACCAAACCATAAAAAACCCAAGGGCAAAGCCCAAAGCAGCCAGTCAGATCACAGATAGCTGTGACCCAGCCATAGTTGGATGGACTTCCAGATTTGAAGGGCTTGAGTGGGGATGGATTAGAGAGGCTTTATAAGAGGATAAGAGCACAACTGGGAAAACAGAAAGACAGGTAAGTATTGCAACAGGAGGTAGGTAAGTGAAGAGGATGCAAGATCCAAATCCATAGGAACTCAGGCTTCATTAACTCAGCCGCAACTGATTTATTGTACTCAGTATTCCTGTTCAGAATTGCAAGAGACAGCTTCATTTATTCTTCCTAGTTTTTTCATTATTTCTACAGGAAAGATTCCAATGAAAGTAAGTACAACACCAACAAATTAAGCTCTTCACAATCACACACACACAAGCCTTCCATACAGTACCCACAGAAACGCTATGAGCAGAGGGACAGAGCTAATGCTTATTGCTTCATATTGCTCTGTGAAAATGAGATGTCTATATGTGCTTTCAAATTCTGATGCAACTGTCTTGCACCCATAAGAAAAAAAGGCTGAAAGTCAATCTTATGGGGAGATGTGCTAGATATTGGTTAAGAGGATGAATTTGTTAATAAGTTCCTTGTCTTTAATAGCTCTAAAGTAGGTAGGGAATTGTGCACTATTTATTTTATATAAAAATTGATTTTATATTAAAATGACAGTCCTATAAAAATATTGCAGCATCCTTGGGATTCAAAAGCAGTCATAGATCATAATTTCATCTCAGAATGCATACTGACCATGTTTTACCATGCATCCTATTTCTAGGAAGCAGATCTTATTGAATGTTGACACTGCAATGTAATACATGTAAGCTAAGTAAACATGGAGGTTTTTTTACCCTCAGACACAGGCCTACAGATTCCCCACATGTTAGTGACTACGCCAGGGCAGGCCTAGACCACTGTTTTCAATGTAAATTCAAATAAACTATTGAAAGTCTACAATCAGGGAAGCAGAAAACAGCACTGCCCTGCCTGAAACAGAGACAAAAGGCTAGGCTGTACTTTTATGTATGCACCGTCAGTTCATTCGATAAGGAATACTGAAGCATAACCACACGACTACTAGGTTAGCTAATTATAGGCCAAGAATCTCACTGAAGGATCTAGCATAGTCCCACTCTTGTTTATGAAGTGATGGTAATTTACATCAGTCGAAGGTATGGTTTCTGTTACCGTGGAGTAGGTTTTTGCCATGTCCTATACACTCCTAGAATAACCCATTATCAGTTGTTTCTGACAAAGTTATACTCCAGGGCATGTCTCTTAGCACTTAAGAGAAAATTCTAAAGTATTCTGAAGTTTCCTTGCTTTCTTTTAAGTTTTTTGGTTAAAAAACAGTGATGGCTTTCCTGCTAGACTTCTGTAATGCACAAGGGAGTTACCTATTAGTTTGAAACGCTGTTTTAATAGAGCTTTGTTTTCCAACTGGAGAAAATGCCATGAAAAAAAGACAAAAATGACACTTTATTTTAGCCCCAGAAATGGTTCCTTCAGATACTGAAAAATGTAAATACAAATCCAGTAATGCTTCACTTTACAGTTAGTTCACTCACTACCTCCCTTTTGACTTTACCTGGTCAGATCACCTGTTGCAAACTCCCATTTTAACGTGTTCACCTGCCAAAACAAGCTGTCTGCTCATTAAGCCCTCCCCTTCAAACTTCAATAAACTAAGCACAAGAAACCCACACCTGAGCTAAACAAAACAGAAAAAAATCCCAACAAAAAGCCATAAAGAGCAAGTAAAATCTTGCAGCATTGGCTCTTAGTGTTGAATTGCATATCAAAGAGAAGATTTCTGCTTCCATAGGTTTGTTTGCTTTGGTAATTGATGTGTCTTCCCCTTGTGTATTAAAAGGTGGCTTTAACAAAATGACTACCTAAAAGCCCTCCTTATTCACAGTTTGAGGTTGAAATGGAATCAAGCCAGAGCTGGAATGGCTTTCCAAATTAGCAAGGAAACCTACTGTTGAAGTAGACTATTACCCTGCATGTGTTTGCGCATACAGCCTTATTTCCTCATACCCACAACTGGGTTAGCTATCATTTACTCACCTCACAAAGCTGCCTCCTTCCTGTTCTTCTCAAAGAATTTAGTTAAGACAAAAGAAAAACCAACAGCAAGTCTTTTGTGCTTGAAAGCACTCCTCCACTTCAAATGGCTAAGCAGCATCACATCATTTAGGAAACAGCCACAAAAGAGTCATGATGCGTTCAAGGAAAACACAGTGGGCTGCACTTTCAAAGGGGCTGTGTAGAAGCTCCAACTGCCTCATGTCTGGTGAGTGTTCGTACATGCAAGAGGCCAGGATTGCAATCACATCAAGGAAGCATAGAGCACAAGTTGCACAGAGCAGCCGGCTTGCAGGTCTGCCAGGGAAACTCTTTGTAAATATGGAAAGTCAAAACTGGTTTTAGTGAACATAACCAGCATTCTTACAAGTTAGGGAGACCAACAGTTGCAACCACTTTAGAAACAGGAAATCTAAGGCACAGAAACATTAAAAAAAATCCCTCAAAGAGTTAACAACAGAGAAAGAATATATCTCTCCTGTTTTAGGTTTTCTACTCTTGCACAAAAAAATCCCACGTTCTGAAGCAGATTAACAGAAATTACCTAGTTATCAGGCAGATTCTCTTACAGGTATTAGCATTCAAAAAGCAGCCTAGTGATAGGCAGTATTTCCCCAACATTTCTTGATCATTTTCTCCACAATTTTACCTCACACAGAAATCCACGCACATCATGAGTAAATACACTTCTTACAGAAGCGCTTCAGAACAATGAAGAGGGGCAAGAAGAACCACAAAGCTACTCCAAAACTCCTGGGAGATGAAAGGAAATATCACATGCTATCAACTCCACGCATCTACAGGCTGCAGACACAGCACTATTGCACCTAGCAACCCAAGAGAGCTCTGTACTGAGAGAGTTTAAAATAAAATGAGCTAAGAGTAGAAATTCAGTAACAAAGTCAAGGGCACACACAGAGCCTAAAACCACTAGTAAAGCTGCAGGAACAACAAACATGTGACCACATATCAAGAATACCAAAAGGAACTACTGACTATTGAAACAAAATACTTTTAAAGAATTACAACCTTATTCCACCTTGCCAAAGGAGTTGAATCCTGCATTAGCCCCCAAAGCAGAAGTTGTTACTTACTCTTTCCTTTCTCAGCTGTCTCGTTCTGCTCCTCAAGCTTCAACAACGATCAACCAGGTTAGAGCCCCACACAGCCCAGCACATCCAGAGCAACATCTAGGGCTAAGTAAAGAGACTCTTATATAAGCTCTTGTAGCTGGTGGCTCTCATCATCAGCTGCAAGTACTTCTTACTGGATCTCTGGAAAAGGCAGATGCAGGTGGGACTGAGTCAGCTTTTCCTGCCATATGCACTAATCCCCTAAACCTGGGTGAAATCCAGCTGAGACACAGCGATTATCTTCTTCCAGCAAGAGGAGGGCCCATCAGAAGCTGTCCTGACAGCAAGAGAGGGACACCAGTGTGTGCACAACCCAGAAGGACGGGGCTGCACATCCTTCCCACCTCCCTGCACTGTTCGAACCCACTAGGAGGGACAGCATGTGTGTGCCACATGCTTCTCTGTGATTTACTGTATATGTCAAGCATTTCACTGAAAGACAGGTCACCCAGAACTTTCTGGAAGGCCCGCTGGGCCACTGCTGAGCACAGTGCTGTTGCTGAGCACGCACAGTGCCATGTCCAGCAGTCCCAAGTCAGGCAACTGTTACTGTGCTTCTGATACTGCAGAGAGTGGTTTTGATCATTTATAGATGACTTTTTCAGAGGTTAATCTTGCTTCCTAACAACCCAGATTTCCTTCCCAGGTGACACAGGCCCAGAAGATGCATAGAAAAGACACAAGTCCAGGGCTTTGGGAGTTTTTTTACCCCTAAATTTAGAAAAAAAAAAATAAATCCCAAATTGCTTAATAAAATCTCCCTTCTTAAAATGATTCCCTACTTAAAAATTATTCTC
Organism: Laterallus jamaicensis coturniculus; assembly: GCA_022605575.1. Taxonomy (NCBI): domain Eukaryota; kingdom Metazoa; phylum Chordata; class Aves; order Gruiformes; family Rallidae; genus Laterallus; species Laterallus jamaicensis. The sequence continues at coordinate 19,893,222 of JAKCOX010000008.1, read as the reverse complement.
TCAGGAAAAGATCCACCTTGGATCAGAGATCAGAGGAGCTGCTATAGATTAATGGAGAAGCAGCAAGGACCAGGGCTGCTCCTGCCCAAGGAAACTAACTTTGTTAAGGAGATAGGGCAATAGTATTTATGATGTGAAAAGCAAAGTCTGCTGAAACTGTGAGATGTAGAGATGTAGGTCTCTCTGGCCATCAAGAGTCACGGAGTACAAAGTGCTGCTTCTCACAACTGCAGCAGGTAACTGATTATCTGCATGCAAGTCCAGCGTGACATGGGAAGTGATGGTCTTGGTGGACTGTGTTAGCTTCTGTAGTCGAGACACATGTTCCTCAGTCACTCTGGCATGAAAATGATGAATTATAACAATACTAAACTTTGTCTGGCTCTCCAGACTTCCTGTTCTAACTTCCATGCAGATTGCAATGAGCTCTGCAGGTACAGTTCCTTTTAACTGTCCCAAATGCAAGGTTGATAAGACCTGACTTGCCATGACATAATACCTTCCACGATATGCCTTAGTGAAGGGTGGCAGATGGGTTGGCAAGAGGATATTAGGCAATCTTCATGGTCGGGAAAAGCTGTAATTTATACTTTAAAACAGGACTATGGATTGATATGTTATGATATTATATTTAATATGGGACAATATTATATCAGATGGAATTAATCAAAACAGTTATTTGTGAGAAAAGCTTCAGATCTACTACACATTGGGGTGGGGGCTGGGGGCCAGGGCAAGGCCACCATCCTGTTTGGTTTTTGTCAGGTATTCTGCCATTCGATAGAATCAATCTTCACTTAAAAGAAAAGATATGCACCAGTGTGATGTAGTACTGCTTTCAAGGGAGCTGTTTTCACAGTAGAGAGCTACCTGGCATGAGTAAGCCCGTCTGGCATATTTTATCTGTCTGAAAGAACCTGTCATGTTTTGGGTGCTCCATCACTATACCAACAATTTTAATATTCATAGCTCGCTAGCCTCTGTTCCCTAACTAAAGCCTCTCCCCCATTTCTATTTCCTCATTCTGTTTGCCAGCCTTTTTCCCTTGCACCTCCCTCCTTTTGTTCTTTTCCATCTATCGCAGCCCTCGAATCACACCCCTGTTGCCAGACAGTTTGTCCTTTGCAGTGCTGAATGGGCACTTCAGAAGGCAGCGTGTCTCCTCTCAGGAAGCGACTGCTTATTTCACACACGGAGAGGAGCATCAATTCAGCACAGCGGGAGAAATTACAGAACACAGCCTGGAGGGGAGGTCGATGAGACAGAACACTGTTCTGGAGCGTTCTGGCTTCATTTAACCTCTTAATAAAAGTAGGTTAGAGCATCCTGATATTAAGGACCATGTGAAAGGGGAGGTGGGGGAGTGGGAATGCGGGGGACAGGGGGGAAAGAGGATTCTTCCTCATCGAGGAATCATGTCTTTGAAGGTAATGCACATAGAAACCCTTCCTGATACAGAGCATACAGGATGATATTATCATGTTTTGCTCAGCAGTTTGTGAGTGTGCATTCTTTTTGTGAGAGTGGCAGGTCTGAGCAGTCACACCTCTAGCCCTGCTGTGTCTGCATCTGGGCAGGAGCAGGGGGGAGACTTAGAGGGAGAGGGTAGAAAAACATGGTCATTTGCAAGTCATACAGACAGATCTAGAAAACAGTATGTGCTGCACCTTTCAAAAGGTTGGCTTTTTCCCCCCTTATGAAAAAAAAAAAAAGAGAAACTGAAGGTCCAAAAATACTTGTCAAACATGATTAATTATCCTTGCAAACAAGTGCTGAGAAAAGACCCCCCGTTTTCCTACATGGCAAAATTGAGGAACCTTTCCCAAAAGTCTGTTTGACAGAGCTTGGGAATGGCCAGGCACAGATGAAGGGATGGGAATATTCGGGACATTGCTGCTAAATGAAATGTAAATTGCATGCTAATAGAAAACTCTCAGAGAACCAGGAGGAGGTTTAACTTCATCACACTTATTCATGTAGACTGATAGGGAGGGGAAAAATAAGATCAGCAAGCCAAGCCAGTTTTTGCCTCAGAGTTATGATGGATAGCTGTGATCCCATAAAGACATTTGAATAGGATTTCATAATACATTATTTCTGTTTTAATCAGGCACTATGAAGCAGCAACAGGACTTATATACTTCACAGCCACTTTGGATTATTGAATGCTCACAGTAGGCTAAAAGAGCACTTAGAGCTCATCAAATTAAGCAAAAATGTACAAATTAAGTACCATCAAGCCCACAAGCCAATGCATTTACAGGGATGAAGGAGGGGAAACAGAAGAGAATTAAAGGATGAGGCATTAAAATGTACTTTACAGTATGCTTTTAAGAAATGACATTCATGACTGAAGAAAACAATTAACAGGCATCTCCATCTCTCCCTTGTACCTAGTGAAGATGTATTTCCACACTCTCCCTGGTCAACTATCTGTCTTTTCTAGTCATTGATTGTTGCAGTATTTCCAGAGAGCATGATTTATTGTCTCCCATGCATACTGCAGTTTAGACAGCCTGCCTGTTAGGCGAGGCAGGCTCAACCTGGAGCTTAACAACTGCAGCATGGGCATCATGCTCAGGATCTCACCCCCAGAGCCTGTTTTGTAGGGTACCACATAGACCAGAGACACCAGTATGTTATGAGCCAAATCGGCAGCCTTCTGAAAGCGAGGCAGCTTTCCTGGTTTAGTGACCCCAGGAATTACATTTCTCCTCCCTCCCTTTATGCTGCCATTGAGAGCACCTAACTGGAAACTCTTGGCTTGCTTTTCGACATGATGAGTTTGCCAGTAACTCCATCACTATTCCTTTCCCTTGCTGCTGGTTCCTGGACACCCATCATAAATCAACAATGTGGTTGTTGTTTTTTTTCCTGGTTGCTCCCAAGCAAGTTTCCAATACGCTCAGGATTGCTTAGCTTCCCAGCTAAAACCAGAGGCTAGGACAGGCTGAAGATGTCTTCAGAAGGAACTGGATGCAGCAGGTGCCTGCCCATTTCAGAACAGGTTGGAAATTAGTGCTTTAAAGGCATATGGTAAGAAGAGGGCAGTTTCACTGTCATGACATCTAACTAAGAGGGAGGGATGGAACAGCTGGAAATGGACAGATGAATTAAAAAAATGCAACAAACACAACTTTTTTCTTCCATGTCCACTACCAAAGACTGTGTCAGTTCTTCTGCTGTCAGCTCCTGTCAATTCTACAGGAATTGCCACAAAGCAGTGATAATAGCACAAGCTAAGATAGCTCTTTAAAGCATGGAGGGGAAAAACATAGAATTATGAAAATGTCAGAAATACAAACGGCTTGGAAAGGATCTGATAAACTGCAAAGGATAGTCGTAGTGTTTTAATTATAATTGCAGCATGAAACAGCACCTTCCAGTAAGGACTTTCCAGTAACAATTAAATATGGCTGTCTTCAGAAACATCAATATTATTTCACATGTCTATGAAGGCAAGAGCTCAGGCAGTAAACAGTCAGCTGAGAAATCCTGCTGAAGACTCTTCAGATCAAGGAGAGGTTTTGTTTCAAAAGCAAACTGAAACAACTGATATTAATTAAGAAAAAGAACGAATACACTGAGTAACAATCAAATTTGTCAAGTGTGTTTTGAATATATAACCCAGAATACAATGAACATTTAATGAGTTTTATTTGCCAGTTTCTTTTAAAACTACTTTTCTGTGTGCTGTGTTCATTTCTGCTCCTCCTTCAGGTCTCTGTAGTGTTCTTACCATGAAGACATTTGATCAAACTAGTGAAGAGTCAAATTAAGATAGGAAGCCAAAAAGTTAGGATAGGAAAAGCCTTGCCTTTCCATTTTCTACTGAAGCTTTGGGTCGACAGCCCATATTGCAATCTGGAACAGCTGGGCTGAAAAGCATTCAAATTTGGATTCCAATGAATAATCCTTCAACAACTGCCCTGAATTTCAGGAGGACTACACAGCAGATATTACAATTTAGAAGAAAGTGGCTACTATACATTGTGCTAGAAAGTAAAAATTAATCATATGCATTGTCTCTTTAATCATCTTAAATAGCACAGAGTGCCAGTACCATGAATGTGTCAAATGTAGAAGCATCATTTCCAGCGTGGGCTCCATGGAAGGTACTGAGAGTTTCTGTTGGTCTTTCTCCTTCTGTGGTGGGCTAAGAGAAAAGTAAAGTAAATTAAAGTAGATGAGGTTTGTAGGTGTCTAGCACGCCTATGTTCACACCAACAAACACATGCTTATGCCTATGTTCATGCCTATGCCTCCCACGTGCATTTATACAAATACACACACACACACACACACTCACACACACGTATAGCTAGTAGCGATGGATTACAGTCTGTGGTGCCATCTGGTGGAAAGAAGTCAGCAGCTACTCTACTGGGAGGCTAAAAACTACGAGTGCAGGTGGAGAAATAAATGAAAGCCCAAAAGGAGGAAGGTCTGATCCATACAATTTATAGAAGCCACAAAATTCATCAAAAAACGATCAGTTCCAGTCTCTCTCAAAAACTTAAGCCTCCCACCTCGACTGCCCCAGACTGCACTCTCTTTGATATGGATCAGCAGTCATGGATGAGCTTTTTAAACCACAAAAAGCTTAAATGGGTTATGGAAAAATGTAGACTCTGTAATGTTTCTAATTGATACTGTCTGAGGTAGGTGGGTTAGGCTCTAGCAAGTTTACCCAAATGGAAAACATCTTCAACATCTTGAAAGTCTGCATCTCATAGTGAGCCTTTTTACAGTAAGTGGATATTTACTTGAATACAAGCTCAAATATTTTATTCTTTTTCCTGATGCCCCATCCACTTCATCTGGCACGAGTTGTCCCCATTCCTCTCAGTAAAAGCAGTTCTTGAGGTAGAAGTGGACTTCCACAAAATAAGCCATTATTATTTATTTCAAAGACTGTTTGGGAGTAATGTTTGCCATACAGGCAGGGGAAGGCAGACTTCATGTTTTATTTGAAACATTTGGGATTTCTCAAAATTCCCTTTAGTTTTTGAAGTAAAAAAAAAAAAAGCCTGTAAGGGGATTGGTTACTTTCTAAGAGAAAGCTTTTAGCTTCAAGGACACATCAGAACAGACAGAGGCCTGAGGGAGCCTGACCAGTAAGAGTAAGGGCTACTTCTTCACTGGGTTGTGCAAAATTCGGTCATTTGAGAATATTCTTTTATACAGCATTACTGTATACTTGTAACTGTGTATTTACAGTTCTGCTAAAGACTAAGCATTAGACATAACATTGTTAAGGCTTCCATGGCAGAAATAGTCAGCAAAACCAGTATGTCGTAAAGAAATAGCCAAAAACAAAGCAGAAATGTTCATCAATTAGAGTGGTGACACCGTATCTTGTTAAAGGTAGCTTGAGCTATTTCACCTCTTATTTTCAGATGAAAATTCTGAATTGAGATGATTAATCAAATGATGATCTGTGATATTTTGTTAAACTATTTCACAAGGGCAATACTTTGGAAAGCAGGGACTGTAAATACGTAGGTGGACACCCACAGGTATGTGTCCTTGTACCAGCTGGTAATTAGCTTCTGCAGCTCAGGCAAACATGCCACCTACACCGCTTGTTCCTTCCCCTAGTTGTCTTTACTCTTTACCTGTTCAGCAGTTGTCTATCACTTCCCCCTTCCTTCTCAGGCTCTCACAATGCTCCATCAAACCCTATCCATAAAGCAGATGTAAAGGCAGTGGGGAAGAAAAATGATAGAACTAAACAATAATCCCATCCCTTCTGAGAGACATCCTGATCCAATGGCAGTTTTTCTTGACAAAGAGGGAGCAAAATCTTGGATAAAATTTTAGGACTGAAGTTTTGGTCAAACCGTCTTTATTTCTGGCAAATTAAATTTATTTCTTTCCCTCCAAAATGTAGTGTTAGAATGTGTTCTCAAAGCTCAGTCCAAAAAAAAAAAAGGAATTAAAATGTATGACTTGTGTTCCTGCCATTCCCTTATTTCTGCAATCCTTGCTTTTTCTTCAGGTTCCTTTGTTTCTCATTGCTTATATTACAATGTCTGAATTGCAGGCTTCTCCTTGTATCCAGTGAACTCAGCAGAATAATTCTTATTGACTTTACTGGGTATAGAATTGGATTTACTGTCCATTGCTCTAATCTGTTAGATTACTTTCCTCCTGCTGTTTCTTTCCTGTATGTAAATAAAGGATGAATATAGGGAAGTTGTTCTTCTTGGCTAATGTAGTTGTTGGATGAGTGGAAGCTGAACAAAAGCAATGGCTAATTTGGGCAACAGTTTTTGTACATTTTTAATGACATTTTTGTCCATAGTTTTGACTGACCAGGAGTTGTTTAAAAGCAAGCTTCTATTTGCCACAGAAATGAAACCCTTTCCCAATAACTATAGTTTGCCCATTTTTACCTTCCTGTAACTGAGATTCTCCCCAACCCCACCCCCATCATTAAAATCCACTGGGAGAAAATGATCTTTTTTGTTCTCCCAGTTTTTCTAGCCAAGCTCCCTGTTTTCTGTGTAAGCCTAGAAATAATTACCCAGAGTGTGTGGGGGGGTTCATTTGTAGGACAGTTCAGCAAGTTCAGTAGCGAATGTCTGGAAGACCCTGTGATGTGCATTGTTGCTATGATTAATGACTCTTATTATTGATGCAGAACCATAAATTTATACAGGATCTGTCAAGAGTAAATAGGAGAGCACTGTGTTCTGCCACGAAGAGCTACAACAGGAAAATAGCAAAGATTTATAAAAAGCAAATCTTAATGGATAAACAAACATGAACGTGCTCATGTTCCCTTTGTATTTCTCAGGAATGTTGTTTTTTTTTCTCAGTGATGGGAGAGGGACTGGGCTCTTGGTGGCTATAAGAAGGACATAAAACACAATTGGAATTTAACAAGGGGAGCTGATTTGTTTCCTCATGAAACCCTGAAAAAAAAATCATTTGAAGACAATTTGCTTATAAACACACACCTGAACCAACATCGGAGAGTAAATGGGAAAGTCTCACAGTTTTTGGGAGCAGGAAAGTGGGGGGTGGTGCTTTTTTAGCCTCACTGATTTCTTTGCAGGTTCACAAAGGAGCATTATCACGTGCAGTTGCAGTCCAGTCTTTTCTCTGGGGTGCTGCTGCACATCTTCAGCCAACAATAAACTACACTCAAAGGTAGTGGCACAAACCTGGAGTGTAGAAAGCAGGGGTGGTAGCATCTGCTGACCTAGAAAGTATTAGGCATTCAACAATAACGAATATACACCTTGGGATTTGGTAATATTCGCAAGTTCAGATATCCACCTCTGCCTGACACTAGCAAAGGGGACCACTGGTAATTTCACCTGGGACCTCAAGGGCAGTCAGGGAGATAACAGCTGAAAAATCCTCAAGGGATTTGGGGGTTCCATATTAAAAAACTTGTTTATCCAATGGGTCAAGCTGATTTGTCTTTCAGTGGCTTTTGGTTGTAAAAATGTAGGGATGTCATCTGATTTCTTGCATAATAGAACCTATATCCAAAGTGATTAAATGTTGCAAAATCTAATATGGAAAAAGTAAGATCCAAAGTCTCAAGAAAACCTCCAAACTCTGTAATTGGTGTCAAACTGAAATCTAATATTATGAGAGTAAAAATATAAGAGAAAAAAACCAAACTCTAAACCAAACCAAGTCACATATGGATGCTGGATTAGCAAACAGGGAGGGCAGGAATAGGATCAGAGAGATCAAAGCTGAGGCAAAAGAGGATATACAGTAGCGTTTATTCCTCAGTACCTCAAAGTCACAAGAATTATACTTACACTCCCACATGCATCACACTTTCCCTTCTGAAATTACCTCTGCCTTTCCTGTGTCCTCACACCCTCCTCAAAGGAATAACCTAGGTTCCTCCATGTGTGATTCTTCTGGGCTTCTCTTGACTTATTCCCTCTGTGGTTGAACTCCGTAAGGTTTCCCATTACGTGCAGCATTTGGCTGGCACCTCTCACACGTTGCTTCTGGCTTCATTCTTAACACACCTCGTAGGTATTTCCATTGCTTTTTCTGAGCCTTAATTACAGAAAATGTGCCTGGCCAGTATCAACTGACACTAAAATGATTTCCTATTTAATGTCAATTGAAAAATGAGTTCCGTTTCTTGCTCCAAACATCACTTTCATGTCAGTTATTTCATGAGCCCAGGAGAGTTTTACTAGAGCAGCCAGCTGCCATGGGTGGAATCGTGCCTGGTTGGATCAAGCCCCCTTAGCTGTTACTGGCATTCTGTGTTTTGGGTGCTCAGTACCTATAGGAACCCCCAGGTATTTTGCATAGATCTGCATTTGGTGGGAAATGGAGACAGTGCTGCGGGGGGCTACTGTGCAAAGAAAGGGAGTAAAGAAGTCTATTGCAAGGGAAAGAGGAGCAGAGGCTTTGCACATAAAGCTATGGGAGAGAACCGCAAAGTATTTTTGTTGCTCATTATGGTGAAAAGACTCCCCTACTTAGGTCTTCCTCTGACCTCTGCGCAGCGATCATTTTTCCCTCTCTCAAGAATTGACCTCATGTACATTTTACTCTCCACAGACCTCATTGCTTTGCTGTGTCTGTTGCACCCAACAGCACCTGCAGCCATTAAAAACCAGGGCAACAAAAAAGCCCAAGTTCACATTGGCATGCAGCAAGGCAGATCAAATGTACAGGCACGTTTTACACACAGGCCTTGCTACCAAGCAGGTTTTATTACTGAAAGTGTTGGGGGAAGAAAGGAACGAGTTGTCAGCGGAGCAAGTTTGCTTTCTTATTTAAGTTCTGGGGGTGGGTTATAGGGTTTAAAGATGATTGACGATCATGCCACAGAGTCCCTGTCTCATAAAATTGTCATGGGCCTGTCTACATACACACACTGATATCCGCAGCACAGCGCCTTCCTTAAATGGCGCTTCTTCATAAAGGGGCGACAGGAAGCGGAACTTTGCGGAGGCCCGAAAGCAGACATCTTTCTCTCCTCTGGTCAGAACCTTCACCTGCAAACAAACTTACCACACAAGTGTGAATTAAAAGAGTGGATAATTCTTTTTTGCTCATTATTTTCTAATTTGGGAAGTAAGCCATTTTAGGGTACAGTTGTGCCTTGCCCTCTACAGGAAGTGAATTAATGGATTCGGTTTTCTTTTTAAAGGTTTATTATTTTCAATTGCTACCACTGTGTCAGCTTTCTTGGCAAAGAAAATCAACCAGCTGAATCATGAATGATACCAGGGAAGTCAAGAGAATTTATACCTGAAATACACAGGGCTATATCCTCCCCTCTTCTCTCCCCCCCCTCCCCCACCCCAAAAAAAAACAAACCACACCAACCCAGCAGTTTCTCCCACTGTGTTTCTACTAACAGCTCTAGCCAGGTGTAGCTGTGCTGATGAAACATCTGGCTGTGTGTGCTGGGAAGGGGTGGGATTGGCAGGCAGCAAGTAGCTGAGGGAGGAATGGGACTGGGGCGTTATTTTGTAAATCATGCATTTTGGATCATTGTAGATATCACTACTGGGAAAAATAATCCTGCTATAAAATTTTCCATCCCATGTTTCTGAGCCTTTGTTACTGATAAAGTGACTGCTTGTCTGTGCCACACTGAGAAGGAGGCAATTTTCTGGGCCAGGTGCTGATGTCCTGTTATCTGACATTCAAGTTTCCTTGTTCCCTTGCAGTCTGTGTGCACCTCAGCCATGAATCCTGCTTCAGTCCTTTCACTTTTATCTGTGCTCAGAATTAATCAAAATTATTTGCTAATTCATTCACCAAGGCAGCTCATGTTCGGCCTACCTCAGCCTTCCTAAACTGCAGGTGCCTCCAAGGAGGGGGAAAATGGAGGAGACCCTCACTAGACTGCCAAGTCTCTTTCACATTAGGTGAGGTCAATTTCTGCCTATTTTTGGGGGGGGACATTTGGTTATTTTTGCCCCTTTTTGTCAAATGAGCAACAGCCTTTAGTATTCCTACTCAGCAGATGACCTGCTTCTCTCAGGTAAACAGTCCACATTACCACAGTGAGCTTTGATGCTCAAATCCCTATTTTTAAATGATAATTCCTTCCAAGCATAATAAAAAATAGCATACTTTGGAAAGAAATAACCAAAGAAGTCCCAGCAGAGAACCCTGTGTGGTTACAGCTTGGCACCCATGCCTTGGGTACTTTTTGAAGGTTTCTCCTAGGTGTTGTGTAGGCAAGTAATGGAAATCGCTTCAAAAAGCTCCCACATGCCAGACAGGATATGACATGTGGATGGGAGAGATAAATGAGCTGGAGAAAGAAGTTACAATAAACTAAACTAGAATTTAGCTGAAGAGCCGAGATTTTTGCTTTTGCAATTCCTTGATCCTGGGTCACCACAGCTGTAAGAAGTTTCTGACACCTTTTTTTTTGTTGTTGAGAGGGACAGGGAGGACTTGTTCTCTCGTACTTTCTGTCAGGAGCAGCTGGCTACAAGAGCTGAAACATATTACAGTAACAAACATAATTCATGCAGCCAGGGCTGGCAAATGGAAGGACTACTGCTGCAGCCCAGGGAAGTCCCTTGTGTGGAAGGAAACCTTCTTTGTCCCAAGGCCTCTCACATTTCTGTGAGGGGGTAGGCGCTTCATTAGGACGCCAGACACTGTTGCCAGTATGCAGTGAGCACCCAAAGGGGTTGTGCTCAAAGGGAAAGCAAGGAGAAAGTGTGATTTTCAGGAAACACCTTCAATACGACTCTGCCCCCCCCCCCCCCCCGAACAAGAGTAAGGAAAGAGGGGACAGTTTTTTGGCAAGTTAATTACACAAGTCCTTAAAGGAAAAGGGTACCTGTTAGGTCATGTTTAGGTGAGGCCTTCTTTTACAGAGACAATTCAGTGTCTTGTGTGGTAGAAACAACCCCACCATGAGCATCTTCTCTGTTGTTGCTACAGATAACATTCATCCCTTGTCAGAACAAGCTCAAAGCTTCTGCATCATGTAAAGGTTGGTCAGTTAGGCCTCCAACACAAGCTTTTGGGGATTGAAGCAGTATCACATCCAAGCCACACCAATCTGCACAGGGGTGAATCATACACCTCAAGATTACTTTGGTGGCAGCATTTTCACCACCTGAAACTATGAGGTAACTATTTTTTCTAAACAACAGTAACATTTTCCTCTTAGCATGTTTTCTTCTTGAAAAAAAATCAATCGGATATTCTTCAGAAACTGTCATCTGCAAACAGCTGTCTACATCCCAAAGCCCCCACGGTACGATCAATATGTGGATAAGGGAAATGGATGTTGGAAAGTGGTCCTCCATAGCCAGCTATTGCTGTGAAAAAGTAACCAGTAACGCTAAAGGCCGCCACACTCAGCTCTGTGTGAGGGTCTAGCAGAAGTATGAACCACTCAGTGGATTATGTGGATCATTATTCCTTCACCTCATAAGCCAAGCAGAATATGTCTTTTTTCCCTGTGTTTGCACAGAAACCAGCTGAGACTGGGGCCTCTGTGAATTACTCTAACAAGTATTTATTTGTGCATTTGGAAGCATGCATGGCATGTCATCCTGAAGAGACGCAGCTGAGAAACTGGGACGAGGCACTGCAAGAACGAAACAACTTTTGGGGTCTTTTGAAGACTCACCTCCACAGCATGAAAGACAGATTGTTGGGGTGGCTGTTAAGAAGACAACTGTTGACTGCTGGAATGTGCAGCGCAAGCTGAGGAAGGAAGCGTTGGATCAGATGTCCACTTCTCCTGATGGCTTACTCGGTTCTGTTCCTGGGTGCTGGGTGCTACGGCTCAGATGAACGTATGAGTGGCTACGAACAGGAAGACACGTGTATGTTTAGCTATGCTGGTGGCCACATACTGCACCTGAGAATGTATGTACAGAGCCCTAATTCTGTTGGCTGGCTATGCATGCCTCCTGAGCAAGAGGAGAGAATGAGGGAAGTTTTAAGGAATTCTGATTTTTCCATTGCTTTATCTTCCTCAAACAAACAACTTCTTTCTTGCTTTTCTTCAGCTAATGGTTGCTGTGTGTTGCCATCAACTGATGAGATCTCCCTACTCCTCCTCTTCTGCCTCCGCCACAATACTAAAAAGGCATTCAACGGTGGCCAAGCACGTCCTTTGCATGTCACCAAGCTTAACTAGAAAATAGATCATGTGTAGAAAGCACAGAGGAGCCTGAGTTTCCCTACAGAGTATCTCATACGAGATCAGCACTGGGCAGAGGTTGCTCAACCTGAGGAGGAAAGCACCCTAAAAGTGGGCTGCTGTGTGGAGTAGCATAACTGTTAATAAGGAGGAAATGATTTCTGAGTGAAAAATGTGGGATTAGATCCCACAGGATGATGTACAAGGAGCTTACACAATTTTCTGTTGGCTGTGTAACAACGGCTGAATTCCACACGAGATAGAGGATATATTGGCTAGTAACAAATGGCGAAATAAGTCAAATAATAGGTGTAAATCATGCTTTCTATCTTTTTCTCAGACACTTCTATTTTTCAGCAGTATTTCAATGCAGCTTAAGGCCTCAGCTAGCCATGCTATAAACCAAAGCCTGATCAACTTTAAAAAACAGCTACATCATTTAAACTAGATCAGCTTTCAATTTCTCCATTTAAAGTGGTGCCCATAACCAGTAGATTATTTAGTTATCATTTATGTCCCTCCAGACAAGCTCAGTGATGTACCAGTGCCAAGCAAGCAATAAAAGTGAGCACGCCTTTGGCAGAGGTTTGTATGTACAAACTTTTAAAGGAAGGACGTGGACACAGCATCTCCCTCCCCCTAAGTGGATTTCATTGGGAACATCACACCATCAGTAATCAAACCTTGCTGACCATATCTGTGTTTCTCTGAGCTGACAAGGAGGACTTGAGTGGAGGGCTGCGTGTCTCCTGCCTGCTCCCCATCACCAGAATCACCTCGAGTGCAGCAGCCTGTCACACTGTGCCAGGGAGCTCGCTCCCTGCCCAGATGGGCTTACTATTTGCCTGGCAAAATCATCCCGTTGCGTGCCGCCTGGGACCACTCCTGCCGTGGTGGCTTGTGCTCTGCTAAGTCAAATTGAGACTTTTGCATAGGGTACAGTCCTCTGAAGACCAGACAGACACCAGTGAGGCAAAGAGCCAAGGCACGGAGAAGGGCTACAGCAAGTTTATAAACAGACAAGCAGACACTTAGGTTTGTATCTTGATTGTTTGCCACTTTTCAGTAACTGCTGTCCCGTCTCCCCCTTGAGCCTTTGCCTCTGTGTCTGCAGATCATTATCAGCACACTGAGATCTTGTTCTGTTGCAATCTCTGGTCACCCAAAATAATACAAATAGACTGTATTTAAATGTTGCAAATGGGGAATTACCCTCAGTTTATTCTACACCAGCTGTTCTTTTGGGGTATATATACAGGACATAGTGATAAATACAATCATGTAATTTACCAATTAACTTTTATGTTGGAGAAGGGCAGTGGGATGATGAGAGGAGCAAGCCTTCTTACCTGCACTTCCGCAGGAGGTGATGCAAAACCCCCTTAGCCTGGTTCTGCCTGCATGTGGACGACTGATTGACAAAAAAAAACCCACTACCTCCACAGATGTTAGCGATACCCTTGCCAATAGAATTCAGAGTGGCATAATCTTGGAAATGGAGTGATTGTGGAAGTGAGAAAGATGAATGTGAATGCTGGAACATCATCCATAAACCATCATGGCACCACCTGTGTCAGGCAGACAAAGCATCCCACTTTATGCTGCTCTCCCCAGGTTCCTCAGTTCCCTCTCAAAGAGCCAGGCAGGCTGTAGTGTCAGCCTCCTGCCTTTCTTCTTCCCTCACCACCTTACCAATAAGCAGCAATGGACAGTTCAGCATAGGCGCGGTAGAAAAAAATCCCTCTCACCCCCTTCCTTCTCCTGTTCCTCCATCTTCTAAACCCTTATTTGGGCTTGCCTGATTAGGCTGAAGGGAATGAGAAGCTCAACCATGGATGTTGCATTGAGCAGAAAGAATGAAAAGCGTGCAGGCAACGCCACAGAACGTGTTTAGTGCTGAAGGGGACGGCCATGTTCCTGGTGGGTAAAAGAAGGAGCAGTCAGTGATTTCAGTGCATAAAGCTCCTTGGCTGGGGAGGAGAGTTACTGGACGTCTCCAGCCCACCCTCACCTTCATTACAGAAACAGTCCTCATGGGAAGAAATGCACACAGCAACATGAGGGTTGGTGACTGAAGCAGCCAAGGGGAAGTGTGCCAAATAGCCTTCTTGTTCCCCATGAGATGTAGCTGAGGTGGCAATTTACTTTCCATTTCCCTTTTCAGGTGAAGTATGACTTGCACTACCACTGCCTAGGCTGTACTTACCCCATAAATAAAGTCTTTCTGTCTTCCATGTGCCAACTTTTGCCCTGAAGTCACCCTTTAAAATAAGCCGCAGAAATAGAGGCAATGTTGTTCTTCTAGCAGGTAAGCCAGCTGAGAGCCAGGCAGCTGATACCTGTCTGTATTAAACAGTCCTGCTGTGAGAAAAAAACCCCTTCCTCTGGTATTTCAGCTCCCGACAGGTGGGTGGTTGTGCTGCTGACAGGGCAAGAGGGCCACCCCCTCTCTCCAATTCTTTCCTTCCACCCAGTGAAGGTGTAGGGGAGGACGATTTAGCCACAAAGCCTTTCTAGAAGCTCCCTGTGCTCAGCACAAGAGCCACAGCCTTGGGAAGCCTCTACAGAAAGGTGCCGGAAGAACACAGAGTCACCCAGCTCTTTTCTTTCTTTATTTTTTTATTGAAAGCTTCATCAAAGAAAACAGAAGTTTAAACCTAACATCCACTGATCTACAGAAAGCCCCAGGAGTGGGAAAATGGCAGCTATTAGGATTGTGGTACAAATGGAAAACATAAAAATAAAAAATTAAAAAAAAAAATCATAGCAGTACAGATCTTTCAAAGACATTCTGAGACATCAGCACACAGATGCCCATATAAATAAGATTCATAATTTAATGTATCACAGAGGTTCTGTATCCTACATTTTGGCTACAGTG
Source organism: Laterallus jamaicensis coturniculus (assembly GCA_022605575.1). NCBI lineage: Eukaryota > Metazoa > Chordata > Aves > Gruiformes > Rallidae > Laterallus > Laterallus jamaicensis. Next base: position 19,878,214 of record JAKCOX010000008.1, on the reverse strand, counting down.
AGGTCTGTAAGGGCTTTAAAGAACCTCTATCCCATTTGTGTGATGCATTTTTTTTTAATCAATTGGAAGTTCCTCTGCTTTCAGATTTTTCTTACAGACCGAATCTGTTCATTCTCCTTTAAAAAGGAAAACCAATAAAATTCCTATATGAATTCTGTATGCTTCCTGGTTTTACATAAAATTGTTTTGTCTCTAAAAGATAGTAGCATTTTCTTCCACTCTGTATTACAGCATATTTAATAATACTTTAGTTACATAAACATCGTGTTCTCCTCTGTAGGCTGCACTTTTTGGGCTTTTAAAAATATAACAGACTGTGAATTTCGCCAAATTCATAGAATTATTATCCAAGAGAAAAACACTTAAAGGCAGCAAATAACTGTTGGGCAGATATTCTCTTAAGGGACAGCAGATCCAGATCTTGGAAGGTGCTTACACCTTGCAGGCTTTGGCCCTACAAGGAAAAGTGGATTTGCGAACCTGTCAAAGGCTGACATCAATTCATTACACATTTTTATTAAGGTGAAAGGACTCAGCTGTCACTGTTGGGGAATTAACAACTGAACTGAACAACTGAAATGGATGCAAGAATTTTTCTCATCACGGAAAGCTAAACCAACACTGGGATTTTTTTTTTTTTTTACAGCTTTGCTCTCATAATTTTCTGTTTAATTTCAACAAAGAGCATGTTACCAAAGGGGAGAAGAAAGGATCTTTCTGCCTGCTTTGAGGCACAAAGGTGAATAAATCTCTGGGGTACATACAGCCTTCTAGCCTATTTGGGTGATGGGAGCAATGCAGAAAAAGTTGGTGCTCTTTTTAAGGGGAAAGTAACTCTCCTTACACTGCATCTTTGCTGCTTGCTGAGATTCTAGAAACCTGCTCCACTGAGGGAGAAGCCTGCTGCTCACTCAGCCCTCCTTCTGAGAAAGTGTGCGTGCGTGACCACGTGGATCTGTATTAGAAATGAAAGGAATCACCTCGCTAGAGTCAACTGTCACTAAACAGAAAAGATTAATACACCAAATGTCAGCAGTTTAGTTGTTTTCTGTTTGCATTTCCATCACACCATGACTGTTTTCATAGTTCACGTGGGCTACTGGGAAAGACCAGGAAAATCCCTTACCCTAGGGCACTTCTTTTATATCCAGACCAATTTCATGTTAAATCAACTTTTGAAAGGAAATGTTGACCACGTGGTGTATCAAACGTTACTATCTTCAACTAGCACATTTGGTCTCATCACTAAAAATGGATTGATTCATTACTTTAAGCACATTATCGCTCTTTAGCATGACTCTTGCTATAGGTGGAGTTCAGAGAGCCTGCCTAAACCTGTTTTGCTCATGTCAACCTCAGCATTAAAATGAGTGGCATGAGGAGCACCATCAAGCTTAAAATCATGAAGCATGGCAATTTGTTAAACACTTAGTATCAGTCTCATCCTTCAGTACCATAAACAACATAATATAGATCCAAATACTATGACATATTAAAAATAAACTTTATTACAATGCAGGCTTCCTCAAATTTGCTGAGTTTTGGTACACATACATACATAAATAATACCCTTCGTTTGATTTTTACTTGAGTAAAAATCCATTCGAATGCTTCAGCCCATTGCAAGTTTAAGCCCTCACTTCTCTAGTCACCAGCTTTTATATTCCGCAGCTGGGCATGCATCCATAGCAGAAGATGATACAATGTGATGCAATTGCTCTCAAATATGCCTCATTCTGCATTACGGTGCATTTCTTGACCAACACAACCAAGGCAGTCTCTTGGTAAACAGAACTATACAAGTAAGCACAAGCTAAGGACATTTCAAGAGTCTGTTTCACTGGAAGGCAAGAAGAGGACATTCACAATTTGAGGCCTGACTGTCACAGGTGAAAAGTGCTTACAAAACCAGCAGCAGAGCCAGATAGGAAGAAGAGTCCCTCAGCAATCGCACTGGGAAGAGTGAGACTTTTCAGTGCCCTGATCTATGCTTGGGTCAGCACCTGCAAATATAACACTCTCTGCAGTTCCACTTTATCCTTATTTCCCTCCCCCGCCCCCACCCCCCACCCTCCAATGTTAAGCGACGAGCCCAGGTATTCAGAATTTTCTAGCCATAATTCATATTTTTCTGACACCCCTTCTGTATTTGTCTTTTAAGGTAAACACAAAAACCAAACCTGAACATCCAGATTTGACTATTTACAAGAATTCAGGTGTGATGGAAAGTACATACGCAGTTCAGCTTATGGATTTGATGTTACTTCTAGACCTCTGGGCCAGGCACCATTGCCTCAGACTTCTAGAGTTGTTTCTGCAACCTTTCAGGAACCCTCCTGATATTTAAAGCTAAATTGGTGAGACAGACATAGATATTGACTTTACAAATTCAGGTCTTCAAGAAAAAGAAAACACAAAAACCTCCAAACCCCCAAACTCAAACAGATAATAATAATAAACCTTCCAAAAAAGCTTATTAGCCAGAACATAAAGAAAAACAGTTTTAGATTTCAGAGGCCACCAAGTATTCCTGTCCTACGACAACACCCACGCAGCAAGTGTGTTGTTCCTCCACTGTTCTCTTTTATCTCATCTTTAACTTTTATAACTAAGTTACCACTTTCTGAGCATTTTGTATGTTCCAAATAAGTTGTTTGTTTCTTACCTTAGGATCTATGACTGTTAATACTCAAGGCTCACATTGTTTATAAGTCATAGACCATTCAAGTACCAGCTCACTGGTTTTTTGGGGGATCAGTAAGACAACCAATTGTATTTAAGGGATCCATTTTCTTTCCTCTTCTTCCTCTACTTCTTTGCTTTGTTTCTTTTGATTTCAAACACTATTAAACATTATAGCATGGAAAAAACCCAGAACAATTCTAATACAGAATGCACTTGAAACACTTTAAAGTGACAGGCGTGGTGATATTCTGTTGCCTATCTGGCTTAATAAAAAACACTGAGATCGGTTAACTTTCTTTGCTGAAAAAAATAAGAAAAATGTTTCTGAATGTATAAATAAAGCAGCAGAGTTCTGAATAGAAACAAGAAGGTACCTCAGCATATTCATCAGCCACATGGTAGCTACCTTGTAGCCTCATTGTTGATAGTAAATGAGACTTTTTGTGTGTCGCATTAGAACTAACACAAACAAATGTGTTTATTTCATATTTAACTGACTTGTGCCTGGGGTTATCTCTATTTATATAAAGAATTCAGAGAGAGACAGAAAGAGAGTACGTGTAGAAAGGAAGAAAATAAGGCTAGATCGATTTTTTTCCCTCATACGCCCTCCACAGAAAGAGGGAACCATTATCCAAGGACAAAAATTTGAGGGCCACTCTCAAAAAGCAACAAGCAATGAGACAGTGTGTGAAACAGAGATTTTTTTTTGATTTTTTTTTCTGAATTGAAAACATGTCGTGGATGTTGTTGTTCTTTAACTTTGGCATCATCTGGTTTTCAGAAGTGTTGAATATCAACAACTACGCTGGAGAAAGCAGAAGTTTTACCACTTCTGAAAATCAGGCGCTCTTCCTACGGTGAAGAACCACATGAACTCCCATTTCTCTCTTTTCTACGTTGCATATCTAGCAGCCATTTACTTGGGAAACCCCCTCCCCCCCACTATGTTAAAAAATACGATCTTGTTTTAGCAATTTAAAAAAATAATTGTGTTCTTTTCCCCAAAAAAGTCAGGTTAGGGAAACACATCTCTTTTTAGAATTGGGCAGCTGAATCAGATTGATCCAATATATATGGTTTAATTTCATTACTTTTTACGGATACCCTGTCTCTAATGCACCACAATAAATGTGATGAAGCTTCACCTCTCTACCGGATGGAGGAAATTTTAAAAATGTTTGGTTTAATCTTTACACATAGATATATATGTATGTATGTATATATTCAAATGCTGCTTCTCTTCTGCCTCCTTAAGGAAAAAAAAAAAACCTTTTGACTTGCTTCTCACCTTTTTTGTTTGTTTTGTTGGTCTGGAAAAAAGGGCCATAATCAATACTTCTCTATAGAAAATGAGTGTCATTCCTAAACCAGGTTTCAGTGGATTCAATTTAGTTAGTGTCTTTTTTTGACTAATCATACTAATTAGTGATTGTCAGCCAACATATTAAGACAACAGAAATCAGAGCAGAGAAGAATAATTTTTAACTTCCTGCCTGCATGACAATACTAAGCCATTTTCAACACTTCTGCTTGTATGGGAGAGCTAAAATGAGAACAAAGATCAAGTTTGCTTTCTCTTGCATCTAACTGGCAATTCAAACGCATCACCAGAAAACAAATGTAGAATTAAGGTGGCTATGCATGCTGGACGATGACAAAGACTGAGGTGAAGAAATGAATCTGCGGTATGTCGGAATTCAGAAGGAAGACTGTTGTTTCAGTAGAAATACCAAAGATCAGGCAATTGAACATAAAAAACTCATCAAAATTAAAGCCCACCTGGACAGATTAGTTGGTAACCCACTCCCCCTTGCTTTGGGATGATCTCCAAAGCACACCATCAGCGAGCTTCTAATACCAACTATTCTGAAATTTCCACTATAAACATATGCAGTATGTAAAACACCAGTGGAAGATAGTTTAAACAAACAAGAAAGTAAGAACTGGTCCGGCCATGTAGGTCAAATAAAGATAAAAAAAGAAAAAAACCTCTATCTTCTGGACTGCGTTAGGGTGTCACTTCATCTTTGGTATAAAATAGGCCATCCATAGGCTGCATTTGTTCACAACTAGGAAAGACTACAGAAATTGTCAACAATTTCTTCTATCTATTGCTTTTTTTGCACTTTTTTGACCATAAGCTCCTATCTACTTAAGTTTTTTTTAATGCTCTTAAGCTAGGTTTTTGCAATGTGACAAGCAAAGCAGACTAAAAACTTCTTAAAGCTCATAAAAAAGACTGCAGATAAAAAGCACTAATGCTTTTGCTAGCGATCACGCTCTGTAAATAAAAAAATCTGCATTCTGCAAGAAAAAAACCCTGCATTCTCTATAATGCAGCAAGTTTTTTTCTCAATTCAATAACTTTACTGTAAAATGCTTTAGCCTTCTAGAATTTTTTTCTGTCAACACTTAAGACAAAGTTCATAAAAGTCCCAGCATTTTTCCAATCCTTTCAGTTGCCACAGTTCCTTTATCATCAACTTTTCTTCAAAAGAAGAAAATCATTTTCTTTTAAACTGTACAGTTTATTTTTTGTTCACCCCAAAAACTCAGTCTATTAATCTTCTGCACCAGCACCGGTGTGAGCAGTTTCAATTCATTCTCGGGTTTTCTAACAAGACGTTGACAGCTTGCCTTGAGAGCCTTTGACGTCCTTAAAATTAAGGCAATTAAGATTCAAGATAAACCTTACCTAAACATTTCTTTAAAAAAAAAATAAAAATAAACAAAACAAAACAAAACCACTCTAGATTTAAAACAAGAAGAAAAATAAACTGAGAGAAAAAGAGTAGCTTAATTTTCGAGGAAGACAATTGGTTTTCATCTCAACTTGCTCCCTCTTGACATCATCAGTTTTTCTGTTAAAAAAAAAAAAAATTATCTAGCTACACCTCCAGGTAAATTCTGAATTCCAATGTTCGTCCAGATGAAATGTCAACCCAGCATTTTTCCTCTGGGTTTTTCCTTTAGTTTTTAAAAAAAAAAAAAAAAAAAAAAAGGCAAAAAAAGAGAGCAAAAATAAAATTGTCAGACTACATGACGGAACCATTTGCACAGCACATAAAAACACTGGTTTGTTTTCGTTGGGAAAGGTAGAAAAAAAAAAAGCATTCATTTGACGCCTGTGCAAACTGGAAGCCAACTTCTTGTTCAGTGAAGTTTCTCCATTCAAGGCAAAGATTTCAGACCGACATTCTTCAGTCCTGTTTATTGTCTGTAAAAACAATTGAATTAAAGTGGTCATTAAGTCAAAGCAACTTTGAAATAGGCTTTTTTTCCAACCCAATTCCCTTTAAAAGTTATCCAAGCTAAACTAACTTTGCAGCTGTTTAAATATGATACCACCACTAAGCTGAAAATAGTCAGGCAGAAATAGGGAACTCCTGCTTTGGGGGCGTTAACACATCCTAAGCAGATGAATTTACTCTTGTAAATGCTATGCTTATGGGGCAGTTTAAATACACTGAAATGAGATGAATACGTAGCTTAAGACTGTGTAAATATTTCAAGAGTAATACAATAAGAGAACAAATAGTTTCATAATAATAAGTGGCATTATTTATTTTGGATATTCATAATAAAATGAAGGATAAAATTACAATAAAAGGATACATCCAATTTGCTAAAAAGAATGCATTTTCTGATGGCAAGAACAGTTAGCCTGTGGAACAGCCTGCTTAACGACCTGGTTATTGCTTAGTAGGAACACTCAAGATAATATTAATTAGAAAAAGAAAATTTTAGACCATATAGTGTCAAATCTTTATAAATATACCACAGTGATTAAGCTAAAGTATTAACTTTTCTCTTTTATTTTACGTTCTTGAGGTTTCGTGTCATTTAAAGATATGTCACATTAAACATGAGATCTTTGGGGAGATCCAGAACTTAGGTTAAAGTCCTGTTTCACATCCAGGGCTCTCAGTAAGGGTTAGCTATTGCTTTTCCTACAGTCCTCAGAACTTGCATGGAAAAAAATCCTTTTCCAAGCAAAGTTCAACACAAGGAAATCCAGCACCTTCCATTTTGCAAGCATTATCACATTCGCCTTGCTAAGTTTTAAATTAATTTTATTATTAGGAGTTAAATTGTGAAGAATGTTGGTGACACATTTGCCACAGAACTATTTCTCTGGGATGGTAATCATAAAAGCAACTTCAATTTTAAATATGAAATACATTGTATGAAGCTTGAAAATTAATGTTTTAATTGTAACAACAGATCTATGTGACAGGCAAGAATCAATTATTTTATGTGTTTGACTTTCAGTAGGAGTAGACAAGTTGGACAACTCACCTCCTGAGGTTTTACTGCCCCTCTGTATTGAGTGGCCACCATATGCATGAAAGACCGATTTCACCAAAGAGTCACAACACACACTCCCTAGTCTAACCTGGCACTGTATTTGCCCACAAAAGTCTCCAGGAAAATGTGAGTCTTTCCACATTTAAAATAAGAGTATGTTGTCCAGCGGAGTTTTGCTTAGAGAGTACACTTTTCATGGAGAAGGATCTCCACTTACCTCCACTTCACAGATTTCACTTTTATGTGCAGAATTAAAGGAAAATAGGGAGTACAGGTCTAAAATAATTAAGGAGATTTCCTCAGAAAGTGGAGGTTTTTGCTCAGAAACCAATGGCTGTTTCTCCTCTATTGCTACAGAATAGGTAGCCTGTTTTTTTGGCATGAAGTTATCATTTTGAACATCTATGGGTGGGATCCTCTAGTACAGCAGCCAGCAAATTAAATAAAAGAAGGTGTACTTAAATTTGAAGTCTCATGGTTTATTTTTGCTTATAAAGGGAGTACCAAGTCCTTATACCACCACATTGCCTCTCCTGCAATTTCAAGATTGTTACAAAGAAAATAAGTATCATGAAATATACTCTTAGAACTTTTCTCCTCACTGATCAGCTCCTATGAAATAATTTTATAGTGTCTTCCTTTTCCTTTGCCTGTATCTGACAAAATTCTTCTCCGGTCATGTTAATTACTTCCTCTCATCTCACTGTGAAAACAGCTGTTGTATATCGGGCATGACGGTTGCTCTTAGTAAATGTGCCCTTCTAAGAGCAGATTAATAAAACTGTATTTAAAAATAAATTAACTTGATTTTATACTAAAGGTTACTGAAATATTCTGGCAGAAATTGTTGGTTTTTTTCTTCTTCTCAAGGCAGAGATTGTGTATATTTTGGTTTATTTCTACAGCTTCCCACGCTTTGCATTTCTGCCCACAACTGGCAGATATAAATAGAGGACACATTTTAGAAAAAAAAATAGTGAAATAATCATAATAAAAAGTCTCTAGTGGATCTGTCTGTGTTATTAAAAAGGAAGACATTCTTCAGAAAGTAAGCCCCAGTGTCATTAGAAATGTATCCATCATTACAAAAAGGCAGTAGCTGACAAGGAAAGATGAGGGATCTCATTCTCAGAGAAGGTGGGAATTAACCACACTGGTAGGAAACACAGCAGCCAATTCAACCAAGAACATAGTTTCCTCCTATGTGGGAAAAGTGCTGGAGTCCACTGCTCACAGCTACCTCACGAGGGCTTATGAGCCTAAGCTCTTCTGCTTTGAGACTTAAGGGAACTGGAACATGGGAATGGTCAGATCCAAACTCCAACAGAACACAGGCACCAAAACAAGCCAACAGGACAGCACGGTCACAGAGAGACTGATGGATACATGAGCATAGACTGTGTCTCCAAATGGGTGCATCAACAGAAAACATTATGCTTACAATTTCTTTTAGAATATGGGTGTGACATAAGAAACAGTGAGGTGTTACATTTGATGGTGGTCAAAAAGGGAAGTTGTGTGACCTGAAACTATTTGTTACTCGTATGTTAGACAAATAAATGCATCTTTCACTTCCACAGGTCAAAAATGAAGTAAAGCAATTGACAGAATGGTATAATTCTAGTCTGTCCTACATCAGCTCATATCTGATGCCTCTAAGTACTATGTCATGATGCATTGACTGACATATCTAACATATTTGTTGTCTATTTGTCTGCTTCCTTCCCCAAGATAAAAAATGTGTAATTTTCTCTTCACAGTGATGTTGGTAGTTCATTGTAAATGTATTGATAAAGGACTGGCTTTGGGCTCCTTCCTAGAACCTTCCCCTCATTGATCAGCCCCGGTAAGTGGCCTGTCACTAAAACTTCCCTCTGTGAGGCTCAGGTTTATGGTGGCAGAGGAGAGTTCTGGAATTATTCTGAAGATGAAAGGACTCTTTAGGAATTCTAGATCCAGCTGTCAGTATATAAATTTTGAATTTTCCAAGGTATTCCATGGGAAGTAAACAAAAAGGGAGCAGAAGACAGGAGAAAGACAGAACAGTGCTTCTCTCCATCACTTTCTTATCCCTTCTTCCAATTTCCATTTCTGTCCACTCAGTGTCTACATGGCACCAGTTTTCCACCATCATGAATACAAACTTCGGGCAATTTGTAACAACTCACTACCTGTACTTCCACAAAGAAAGATTCACACATGTACCATGCCCATATTATCACCACTGCAAAATTTAAGCCCTCTTTTTAACCTCTGGCACCAGATGTTGCTTTAGCCCAATGTGATGTCTGTTTATACAGTTGTTGAGCTCCTTCTGAGTCCAGAAAAGCAGCAAACCTACTCAGAATTTGTATTGTTGAAATGGGGAGCAGAATTTAGCCCACTATAATCAAGAAACAAAACCTTCTGGTTGCAAAGCATATGCCTACTTACTTAGACTGTTGGTAAGAATATGCAGGTGCATGTTCACTGGATGTTTCCACTGTCATCTGTTGTTGTTGACCACTGGCTTCCTGTGATGAAGATGCTACTGTCTGTGGAGAAGTATCAGCAACAACACCCTAGGGAATCAAATGAGAACATGAAAAACTTACTTATTTTACACGCTGTAGTGAATTACATAAAAGAGCTCAGCACCAGCTCAACACACTTCTCTTTCTCTAGAGGCTGAGGGATTTTGAGATAGCAGAACCAGATGCTAACACAATAAACTCTGTCTAGTTGAGAGAGCTAATCCAGCAACGAGAAGCTTCCTTATTGTACCAGCCTCTGCTGGACTTTGGTCTCACAGGCTCAAGTGGAAAATACCTCCACCTTTGAGGGCAGTTCCCTGTCCACTCAAAGCCAGAAGCAAAACTACTGCCTTCAGTGGAGTCTGGATTTTACCTTGCCCTTTTAAAAACATGTGTATGACTCTTGATTTCCACTTACCTACCTCAACTTCACAGTGAGTTCATTTATTTTGTTTGATTTGCAACGTGATAAAGGCAGAATCTAAGCTCGCTGCTCTCTGCTTTAATATATATCCAACAGAATTTTAGCCATCTTAGAAAATTACTGCACTGCTCTACGGAGTTCTTTTATGCATGTTCCCTTCAAAAATAAATTTACTTTACACTGAAGACTTTTATCTCTTAAGTCAAAGCTCCAATGAAGTTTTGTTTTGCTTTTTTTATACATTTCATTTAAATAAAAGGAAGTAGACACGTATGAAGTAGAAGTGATATGTGTGAATTTAACATTATGCACTACTGATCCTATTTGGACAGCCTGAAGAATATTTTTGTATGCTTCCAAAGTTAGCAATATTTTCTTTCCTTTGCTCTCATCTTCTGTGTGTCGGCCACATGAATAACACTAGCAGGTCTCTTCCGGGAACATGCTTTATTACTGTATTGCACACAACAGAGCCAGAAGAGGGAGCACAAAGCACTTGCTTTGTTTTTATTTGAGTCCTGTGTAAACAACAGGTAGTTTATTTTAAATTATGTTAAAAAAAATATTGGTCTTATTTTTTCAGAAATTCTTTTTATCTCTTGCTTGACAGACTGTCAGTACTTTCTTTTTCTGTCTACTTCCTTGTCTTTATCCTTCTGGTTTTATCCACCTCATCTTGAAACTGTAAGTTCTCTGGGGCAGAGACTGTATTTTTTGTTCTCTGCTGGTGGACCATCCAGCATAGTAGGGTCCTGGTTCATGATGCTATGTGAATACAGATAAAAATTAACAGTAATCATCATCACTGGATCAGAGCAAGTCAGCCTACATATTCAGACAACATTTTGAATATTATATTAGATATTTATGACATCATGTTACTTTAGTGGGAGTGAATACACTAGTTGGTGATGGGGAGGAGGGCTCACGAATAGTTAACTTAATTGCTCATCTGCACTAGCTAGCACAGTATGCAGCCAGCACTGATGCATGAACCACTCTCCATCCCACCATCTCCTTTTAATTTGGATTTGTAACTGCCCAGTTTAATACCTAAGCATAGCAATTGAAAAGAGGCACCCATGGCCTGGCTTGTAAACAAACAAGGTTTAGGACAAAATAATCCTGAGGCAAAAAGGACTGAAACATGACCAGCTCAGTATGACAGAACGTAGCAGCCTTTCCTGTGGGACCTCGTTTGGAAATCTCAGTAATTGCAAAGAACCAGGAGAAACCAGGATGAGTCTACTTGACTGCTGGTGGAGCCACGCCAACAGTACCACTAACTCAGCATCCTCAAAGCACAGAGTAGTAATAGCCCAAACTCCAAAGTCCACACAGACGAAGACAGAAGTACAGAAACCCTGGCACTCTTTGTATTATCCCAGAGTAGGGGAGAAGTTATTAATAAAAGAGGGTAGCACCAAAGAGGAGCACACAGGGATGAGGATGCCAAGACTCCCTCCTCCCGCTGTGCTCAGCGGCCCTTATGAAGCTTCACAGAAGTGAAGGCCAAGCTGATGCTCTCCCAGCAGCTTGTGGTCTACAGGGTTGAGTAAATACTTACTCATTAGACTGTCATCAGCATGACTCAGCCCCAAGGAGGGAGGGAGCGAATCCTTCCTCAAGGATGAAAAGCACTCAGTCAGTGCAGCATCCTCCACGTCTGTATATACAAGAGGAAGGTTTCCATTGCTCAATCACTTTTTCTGGTGGCTAAATGTTTCAGCAGTTATCTATACTTGCTAAGGACCGCATCAAACCCTCTTGCAATCTTCTCTTCCTGGAATCACTTTTGATTTTGTGGTCTGCCTGATGTGTTTGTTTTCCTGTCTCTTCCCATCTCCCTCCCAAGTACAAGGGGGAAAAAAATAGTCACAATCACTGATGTTCTATTCCATGACCTGCTGTACAACAAAACAAATGCAAAACAGGAGCCCTTCCAAATAATTAAAAGAAAAAATTAAAAAAAAGGGGGGAGGGGAGGGAAGAAAGAAAAGAAAAAGAGAAAGAAATGTGCAGTCCCAATTTTAAAAACTGGAAGCTTTCAGCCACCTTTCCATAAAGTTACTTTAGGGCCCTTCCAAACAACAGGTGCAAGGAGGCATAATAGATAAGAGCTCTACTTCCCCTGCACTCTACTTTCATGGATGGAGATAAACTTACTTCAATAGGGACAGCTGTTGGAGGCACAGGAGTGTACTGGGGAATGTAGGTCCCTTGCATAGGTGCAGCAGCAGTCATGTACTAGAACAAATGAAAGGCAAATGAACATTAGAAAAGAACAGTCAAAATGCATAAAACCATATTAGAAGCTGTTTCAGTTTCCTGTTTGGAAGGGTTTTTTGGTTAGTGTATATTCAATCATTTCTTTTCATTATTAATTTTAGGCAATGGTAGAAATTACCTAATTATTAAAAATAGAATCTTGAACTTCAAAGTCAGGTCACATCTTGCTGATAGATTCAGACTGTTCACATAGTTTCTAAATGTGAGACACTCCTATTTGTACTTACAAAAAATAGTCAAGAGTCATGATAGCAGCCTATAGATCACGGTTACAAACATGGTCTATGCAGTCTTTTGGAATTTTACTGATCTTACCTAATAACACCTACAAAAAACATTAAATGTGACAGATTTGAGTCTATGATTGACCCTATCAATAATAGGAGCTGAGCTTACAGGGATACAAAGCTGCAGGGAAATGCAATCTAAGACAGGAAAAAATAAAGGAAAAGTATGTCTGGGAGTTTCTCCCTTTGTACACAAAAGCTCTACCTAAATTCTCATGGCTTATTTTTAGTACTGAGGGATCTTTCCTGTGTACTTTGAAACTTCTGCAAACTATTATTATAATAACAAATTGTGTTAGCTTCTCTAAAATACTGTCTCTTCCAAGCATTACAAGACAATCTCTTTTAAAATTCACGACTGCATGTGAATTTTGCCACTGGTATGGAATAACCTCTTTATATACAGCACCTCTTAAAAAGCTCTGAACTGAATGCAACAGATATTGCCAAAATCTTCAAATAAAGTGTCAATATTAAGTCGTCAGATCTATATGTACTTTTCTTTCAACAATCCAGTCCTAACTGTATGTCTTCACTGAGAAGAATCTCAGAATGTGCTCAATCCCACAACTAACTGTATGACACGTCCACTACATGTTATCTTCAAAGACACGCCGAAGATCTGAATCAGCCCAGAGTGTGTTTGACGAATTTTAAACTGAGTTAAATATAGCTCTGTTTCCTGGCAGAGCTAGGATGTGCTTGCAAGATTTTATTCTGCTGTTTATAGTAAAATTTGCATTTAAAGCACTCTTTCACCTCAATTCTAAGCTAACTGGATGGTTTGATATGCCTGTCACAAACATGCATTATGAAATTGCGAAGCAGGGTGCAGACTCTGCAGCAACATTAGAGAACGGCCTTAGGGAATGACAATGGCATATTCAGGAATCCCATGGCTAAATTCTAAAGTCTTCATTCATATAAAAGAAAAAATATGCTTAAATGAAATTGTTTTCTATAGGAAAAAAACCCAAACAGTGAGGAACATAGGTGACATAGAAGGTACACTTGCAATATGGGTAGCATACTGTATTGAAAGCCATTACAATATTGTTGCTAAAATTCAGTGTTTCCTTTAACTTGTGCAAAGAAGAGACAGGAGTATCCCCAGTGTCCATGTGGCTGTATCAAGCCATGGTTTTCTGCGGCTCCTTTTCCTTGTTCTTCAGAAAGAGAATCAAATTCAATAGTCTTTTTATGACTGCTAACCCACCAAAGACATGAGGCCAACTATCCCTATTGTACTCAGTACAGTCAGGCTATTCTCCTCCCTTACGGATTAGGAGCTAATGAGAATGTTACAGCAGGGTGTTTCAGAGCTGCTTCTGCTTCATTCATTATGCTTTGCAATGTTGCTGTCACATGTTGGGAGGACATCTGCTGTGTAGCATTGTTCTAAACATGTCAATATTTAACATTAACCTGAAGCACTCATTCTTAAGGTTCTGCAAAGACCTACAAAGGTTTTAAATACCTATGCAGGCTAGCTTCACTCGGACAAATTTATATAGATTTTAATTAAAAGTGTTAATTTAAAGAATAAAGTGGCCTCATTCAAGTTGGACTCCCCCAGAGTTCTTTCTTGAACCCTGCAGAAGATCAATGCCCAGAGTCTTAGAAGATGCAGTTGTTTGCCACTCTCTTACTTTACACACAAACAGATACGAGTTTTCATACACAAGTATCAAAGTATTCAACTGCCTTTTAGTTCAGATCACTCCACGTTTTTGCAAAATCCTTTGGCATTGAGTTCTGTAGCACAACACTTGAAACTGTCAGGGTGCAAGCACTGCTCTTCTCACTAGTTTCTTACCTCTATTGTTACTCTTTCCCTCTTGAGGCAGATCCTGATATTACTTGCCTGGCTACTTCACACTGCTTCTTCACTGCTACACAATCTCTAGGGAAATTGTTCTGTTGACTTGAGTGTGACTAGTGGCCCTGGCCAACCCAGCTTGCCCTGGTCCTTCTAGACATTCCTACCTCCCCATCCCAGTTTAATTTCTTTGCATGCATTGTAACTGAATTCAGCCAGGCAGCGCATGATTTACAGTGCTGGAGACCAAAGCTGTTAAGTTACTCGCCAGGCTCCCAGAAGAACTGTAAGGATGTGACTTCTCTTCAGTATAAAACATAGTCTGCTTGTCTACTGTAATAGTGGATCAATCTTTTAATTAAATAATTTAGAGCTCTACAATTCAAACAAATGATGTGGGCAAAAATAATTCTAGCAATGGCATAAATGAAGTCACAGTTCTTCTGGCAACATGCTACTCCTGGTAAAAGTTAGTCATGCTCAATCCTACAGAGATGTACTGCTGCTTAACAGCTGTCCCTTGACCACGTAGCAGCAGACTGGCCAGTATTACAAATCCAGGAGTGTCGGCCTTGCTGGGTTTTCACCATGGCAAGCCTAGCACTGAGAAGTTGCTTTGGTTTGTTTGCTAACATTATAATGAAAGAGGGGGACAGACTAATTTTTCGCTTAACTGACATCAGCTCTATCATGTTCACAGGCATTTCCTTATGAAATTCATACTCCTAATTCTCTGGATCTCACGAAAAAATATGTTGAAGATTACACATTGCAAAGGTGCAATGTCAGTGTCAGTACTCATACCAGTGGCTCTGGATGATGCATGAGTTGAATTTCCTGTCATGTTCACAGCTCGGTCTCAGCAGAAAGCTTCCTGAACATTGCTTTTCAGTAGCACACACTGGGTCTCTCCCTGGCCTGCCTACACACTTGACCTAGCTCTTTTGTAACACAACGTGTTCTGGATGGGTTGGAGTGAGTGTAGGCTGTGCTGGGAGGTGGAAACAAGCTTCAGAAAGAATTGTGAGATTCAGCAGGAAAGTTAACATTTTCTATCTACCTTGCCTATGACTTCCCAGGATGAAGACTCTGCTCAAGGCATCCCTTAGATGAGGGACTCTGTAGGGATGCAGCTCTATAGGGACTACAGGTCCTGCAGATGCACACAGTGAGCATACGGCTTCCCATCTAACTGAAGAAGCTAAAGTAACTTGGAAGGAGCCAGATAGCAAACAAAGATGACAGCTATGTCAGAAAACCATCGCTTATTTTCTCCATGAACCACACTCACAAAAGTTCTTTATCCTCATGTACGTGTGAAAGAGGGACAGCATGACTCACATGCTCAGCTTAGCAGTACCCAACTAATTCCACTAAATATTAGTATTGTAAGCACTGAAATGAGAGAATCTGAAAACTCCAAATCCATTCTTTCTTTGTCATATGTTTCCAACAGGATTAAAGATTCTTGAGCTGTAATGTGATCGGTCATTCAACAAAGTATGTGCAAGGCAGAAGAAAACTGTTCATTCTTCCTCAACTGTACAGGCTTTGTGGGTCTAAAAGTAGAAACTACTTATTTCTGACAGTAAAATGTATAGCAACTCCACAGGCACAGATGATGGATCTGGAGGTTATAAAGAAGCTCTTTTGGCACTCTGATCCTTTAAAAGCTGACAATTTCTACTACAGAAAGAAAATAAAGAGAGACATTGCTGGTGGCACCATGCTCTTAATTTGTTTGTTAACTATTATTTTCTTCAGAGAGGATACGGAATGCATGTTCTCAGCATATCTCTGAGGATATACAGTATTATAATGCATGCTTTACAATGCCTGACTGCCTAATTCAGACTGCACTTACCAGGGCACCAATTTAGCCTATACGCTACATTAACAATTCTACTCACACTTTGTCCAAGGGGATTTTTGTTTTTACCTTTATGAAACTGCTTAAGTATGTGAAAAAAAATATATACAGCTAGAAAATGAGAAAACAGTATACAACTTAGACCTCTGCTCTCCTTGCAGATACTGCCCACGGTGACTACAAAGAGTTAAATGAAAGGAGGTAACAAATGAACAAGAAGGTGGGCTGAAGGAACCAAACACAACTGTGAGAAGGACCATGTTTAATTCAGAGAGCAACATCAGCTCTTACAGATCTTTGAACAGTGGGGAACCCCAGCCTGGCTCCAGCAAAACTGCTTAAGACTTCTGTTAAGCCTGCAGCAAACAGTAAACCCATAAAGGTGGCAGGCATGGCAAAGAAAGGAACTGGAGGAAGGCAGTTGCCTGCACCCAGCAAAGGTGGAGCTGAGGGACCTGCAGGGAATTTGCAGGAGCTTTTACATGGAGACTATGGCAAAAGTAATGTCCATTTGTTCGTTTGCCCTATTAAGCCTCTGGCCTGCCTTTCTTGGGCCCAGATTAATGCCTAATAGCTGAGATACATATCAAATACCTCCTACACCAGGTATTCCTTACTGAATTTCAACCAAGACAGTGCCTGGCAGAGTGAGTGCCTCTTCAAAGACCAAACAATTTAATATACTCAGCCAGAAGACTTTGGCAGCACACTGAAGGTCATCGTTAACAGAAAGCATAAGAAACCATCCTAAAGTACAGTTCTGTTTCCAGGTTTAGTCGCCTATAAAATAATACAGCTGTGATTAGAAGGTGACTATTGAATATATGTTAACTCCCGTGGCCACTGTGAGTACTGTGAGATTTTAGAGTGTCAACAGTTGCTAACCTGATCTTCCTCAGGAGGTTTCCCAATGTCAAGAAAATTGGAAAGAATTTACAAAATGAGACATTAGGACGTAAGTTTGCAGTAGATTTTGAAACCATGAACAACACTGGCTCAGAATTAGTACACCTACTAAGGAGAAGTGGCAACAAGCAAAGAAAAAATGTTAAAGAGCAAACCTTTAGTTATAAAATCAATGTGCAAACGCTGCTTTCTGGTGTTTCACTTGGGTTTTACATAAACATATATTTGTGGCAAAAATCAAAGACTGCTTTCCTTATTTCATCAACCTCCATGCTTCTGAGAAGGCACAGAGCCTTTTCAGCCAAAGTAAGAGCCAAATTGCTGGAGCCTTGGAGCAGCATACGCTGGTAAGCACTCACACCATGGCAGCCTGCTGAAGGGAGAGTAAATGGGACGTCTTACGTGAGGAAATGCTAACCCATGTGTTTTAAAAGAGCAAGGATTCCAGAGCTGGGTCTTCAGTGACTATCTGTGGTTTCATATCACTGCATGAGCTATAGCACGGTGATAATGACTTAGCTTTTTAGGATTCTCAGAATTAATGCCAGGGTTTGTTTGTGTTTTTTTTTAAACCATCTGAGAAGTCTAGACACTGCATCACTAACATAATTATGTGAAAACATTTGCATTGCTGGAAAACTGAAGGAAATGAGACTGTTGGCCAGATTTATTTTTATCATCTTTTTTTTTTCCTCCCCATGAAGGAAACCTGCCCTCTCACTTTCAAATCTCTTTCCCTAAAAAGTACAAAAATTGCATATCTCTTTGACCATTGTGAAGTGGTTATAACTTCAATGAAATATAGAATAAAACTTCTGCTTTTTTGTCCCTGGTTCCACCTTCTCATTTGAAAATACCCTGTTCGCCAATAGAAAAGAACACTGTCTTGCTGTGTCCTCTAATCCCATAGTCTGGCATGGAGATGTAGGAACTCAGGAAGAGAAAAGGACCTAGTTCATCAGCACCAGTGGCAGTTCAATGAAACATAATATCCAGCTGCCACAATTTTTTACTTTAAACTTCAAATATCTTTCTCTGCCCGGAAGCATTCTCATTTTCCAGCTCAATCCTGTAATTATTCAATGGCTGTTATTAATCTTAGTTTTTCCCAATTAATGAAAGTGAGAATAAAAGATACAGAGTTTTTCCATATATTACAGTATTTTTGCTAATAATTATCAGCCTGGCCCAAAATATAATAACATAATGCTATTTTACCACACAATTACCATAGCCCTATCAAGAATAGCACTGTCATTCAACAGAATTCCGTCACTGGGCCACTGCACTCATTGTTCAGGCAGAGAATAGAAATCTTTACAAGATTGAACCTTCCTTCCCTGCTGCTCAGTAATACAAACGTATTTAGGAACACTGGCTATCACTTCCCTTTCAACCTTCCTAATGAGATGTTACCTAATTCTCTAAGCAAGTTAAATGAAGGTAGAGAGAATAATAACTTCAAGAACTATATTTACAAACTAATCTCCTTTTCTCTTCAGGAGTTCTAGGCATCCTTCACAAATCCCTACCTTCGGAAATCAGAGTAATACAAAGGTATGGAAGAGACAGCGCAGATGAGTTTAAACCCCCCACAGCTAAAAGGTCTTTTCTTTATTTCTACAATCCAGGCCTGCTACTAAAGTAGAGCGATCAGGACTAATCAGATAAAGACTATGTAGAGTAAACAAATGTGAGAACAGTCAGATTACAGCATACAGCTGCGCACCACGCTCTCACTAGCATACAAAATCCAGTGTTTGTAAAAACTGCAGTGAACACAAACAGCACTGCAGGAATGTCTATAGAAAGAGATAAATAAAAGCTGGCTCATTTGTTTTAACCACTTTTTTAGAGTCTAAAAGCTGCCATTACACAGGAACTGGGTGAAAGACTCAAACTGCTTTCAAATATCTCACCAATGGCTGAAAAGGGAGAAAAGAGGAAAACCCATCAGCATCTGGAAATTAAGTTCCCATTTTGATTGTATCTTCCATTACAGGCAAGTGAAACTTCTTACAGGAACACTTCTTTGCAAAAAGTTGTTCAGATTATGCTTATCAGTTTATACACGGCTATGGAACTTGACCTCAGAGTGCCAATGATCCCTATCCAAGCCAGTGTACCCAGGCCCACTCTTGTCTTCCTTGGGACAAAGCCTCCGCTGTAGGCAGAAATCCATGGAGGCAGTACAGAAATGCAGATAGATTATCTATGTATGAATGCATATATAATACCCTCAAGATGTGAAAACTGCTTTTTTTCATAATTCTAATAATGCCCTGGTTCTGATGGATACATTTGCAAGAGAGCAATTTTAAAGCAAAGTCCAAGAGTCAGGTGTTTTGCTGTACTTTTAATTCTTAATTCTTCAGTTCTTATGCATTTCTCTACAAAAGGGATTTTTTTTGTTTTTTTCTAATACCATCTATGTACCTGTTGTATAAATGTACTTTATGAGATCTCCGGGGCAAGTTTCTGAGCATGGGTTAGTGCATGATTTATTACAGCCTGTCCTGTCTGCAGCACCCTATATAAAACCAGTGTGTAGTGACTATATCATAACAGAATGGTATACTGCATCAGTCTTGGTCAGCCAGGGTTGGTAATCACCAAGATTTTGTTAGATTTATATTCCTGTATCCTGAAGAATAAAGGGATGATGCAGCAGAATTCTAACTGTTTTTTCTGACATAAAAAAATCCCTACGTATCCCCTCAGTTGGAAATTCTTAGGAATTTCCATCTGAATACAATTCTTTCAATTAGTCCCTGATGAATGGTTGCTAGTAAGATGAAGGAAGATTGCTCTGTAAAATTTAATATTTTCAACATAAATACATAAATAAATGTGTTGGTGAAAATCCAACACATGAGCACATTAAGCTATTATTAATAACATATCCATTTATGTGAACAAATAATTGCTTTCTAGAGGTAAATATGTCTTCTAGAGGCTATTAAATCTCTGTGAATTTGAAGAGTCTAAAGAGAAGCAGATTAGTGTGTGCAAATGTCCGTACTGTGTGGATGAAGTTGTGAAAACAACAGGAGAACCATATAGACTTGTTAAATAAGAGTGGCTCATCAATCACATACAACTTCCATTTGTTCTTTCAGACCAGACATAAGAGTGGACAGCTCATGGGCCAACTGTCAAAGAAGGAAGCAGATGAAAGGACAATTACAAGCTAAAAAAACCCTCACAACTCCAAACAAACAAAACCCCAAAAAACCCCACATCATAAACACACAAAAAGTAACCTGAATATTTGTATTTCAAGTTATCCTAGAAAAAGAAGGAATTTCATCACCTCCTGCATGGAAATATGGTCTTGCCTGGCAAACATAAGGTACTAAGATAATAGCATTACACTACCAAAGTATACCTTGGATGTTCATAAGAGCAACTGAAGCATGGTATTGCTCAGTCTACTGTGTCTAAAAAAATCCTAAGAATCCAAAATATAAACTGTAATGGAGAATATCACTGGCTTAAAAAAAAAAAAGGGCAAAAAGAGGAAGAAACCGTCTTTAAACTTCATTAAAAAAACCCAGTTATCCCCAAGTACCCTGCATCTAGAGGTGGAAAAGAACTTGCCAATTTAGTAAGCAGAAAATACCTTGCAAACATTGCCTGTGGTTCCTGTTGGGGCTTACACTGAAAGCTAACAGTGGCACAATGAATGCTTTAAAAGCTAGGCTTCCTCTATTAGGATGGACATGAAGATCTGGGCTTAGGCAGGGGTAAGAATCCCCTCTGAGAAATGCTGGGACCTTATGCCCAAGGATAGAAGAAAAGTCAGCCTGCTGTCAGACATACATGCCGAAATATCCTGTAAAATACACAACTCAGGGCTTCTAGGCTGCTCAACACGAAGTTGGGATGGTTGAGTTGGGAGTCTTCAAGCCCCAAGACCCCAGTTTCCATCTGTGTCTTGAGTGAAGCTCTGGAACAACCTTGCCTCTTCCTGCACACCAGGGAGCCAGCAGTCCCTGTTCAGTCTTCAAGCTGGTGCTCTGCTTCTCTTTCAAGACAATCCCACCAAGCTGACTGCTCAAAGCAACATTCCTGGGGTTTTCCAACTTGGGTCCCAGGACTAATCTTGTCCTCAGTAAACAGACCTGGAAGCTGACTCATTAGGAGATCTGGAAGCCTGCCCAAAGCATCGGACATGGTGGGGCTGCTCTGGAACATGAAATCCTGGGAATGCTTTGCAGCTGCTGCCTAAAAGCTGACATGGAGCAAGACAGCAACCAAGAGGAATGTTAAAATGGTTGGCAGCTGTCAGGACCTTGCGGGGTATATTTTGCCTTGGAAACACCATGAACCACTGTTTCTGAAAATGAATTTTTCTTTTGGAGCTTCTGGCTCATGGGAGATTCTTTCTGGTTTGTTAGGAGTTTTTAAAAGATGGATCAGAATTAAACTAAAGTTCTTAATACGAATTTCCCACAAGCTGGAAACCATGGATATTGCTTTAGCCAGCTCTTCTATCTGTAATTTGGGCAAAAGGATCAACTATATTCCCATTTGAGAAGGGTGGCAATAATAGAGAAAAATAACCTTCAATGGTTGGTGGCAACTTCAATACACATAAAGCACTATGTTTTAAAATAATGTAGTACAAAGTATTGCTTCTCCTTAGCATACAAATTTGTCTGTTAAAAAAATCTTTCTTTACAAGATCATTCCAGGCCTGAAGAAGGTAGTATTTTTGTGTGGGTTTTTTTCCCCCTCACTTTCCACAAACAAAAATTCTCTTGGGATAAAGATCCCCTTAAAATTAATGTAAATGTTCTACTGACAGAGAGTGACTGAACCCCTAAGTATCATAATTATCAGCTGTGGAAGGATCTCTGAGATGCATCAGCTCTAAGGACGTATAACCAAAGGAGAAACCCTGCCTTTTAGCATGATGCTGGTTAAGTGGACTGAACTGTATCACCATGTCAAGAGCTTGTCTACCATGTAAATTGTTACTTACAGTGCTGAACTCCTAAACTTTGTGGTAAACATGGCACAGAATCTCTCGCAGTTTGTTACCGTTTTATCCAAATGACAAGGAGAGGAGGGAGGGGAAAAGATACAAAAAAGTAAAAAAAACCACAACAAACCCAGCAAAATAGAAAATGAGAGAATGAAAAAAAAGTTGAATAGTTAAAAAAAACCCCAACCCAGTCATCCCTTCATGTTTTGTCACAAAACAACTAATTCCACTCCTAAACTGTCCTAAAGAGATCCCTTTAGAATGTCTTCCATTTTTGACTATTGCAGGCCTTTCACTGTACTATTTTCTCTACCTTCTACTGGGATGCTTTATTTTCTTAGGAAAGCCTGATCATCACAGCTGACAAACAATAAGTGAAGCAGCCAATAATGTTAACTTGATGTTTGAGCTCTGAATCTCTTTGTACAGGTAAGCAATTTAAGGCCTAGGAGACTGAAGGTATATTAAAAAAAAAGAAAGGTGGGTGCAAGCACCCATTCACCAAAAGACATTATTTAATATAGATTTATGCTTAAGCTTAGTACTTATTTTCCCAGCAATTGCTTATTTTCCCAGCAATCACATTAGCAATGCTTGAAGGGGCCAGTAAAACAGATGTGTTTTAGCGCTGGCAGAGCAGCAGCATTCCAAGGCTGCTCTTTGTACTCCAGGCTTTCCAAAGGAGACAGGCTAAGCCTATATACATTCAAATTATATACAATTACCAATTGCTACGGATTTGTGCTTTAACACCCTCTTTCAGTTCTGGATAGTGGAAGCACAAATACCAGTGTATGAATTTTAGCATTTTTTAGGACTAATAAAATCCAGGCCAAGTGAAAAGCAATTCCCTTCAGTAGGGAAAAAAACCCCTCTTAATCAGTCTTGTCCTTACTCTGGGTGCACTGATTGTAAATAGTTTTAGACAGGGCTAAAAAAAGCATAGCAGCAGTCTCAGGTAAACGCGTGATAGACGAGTATGCCATAAAGGTTGCTTTTGTTACCTTTTTTCAGGTTAGCAGATTCTGTGAACAATTCAAAGCAAAGCAAAGCGTAACAAAACCTTCCCAACTTCCTCTCTTACCTCTTGCTCTGGTAAGAGATGGAATATGAGGAGGATAATCCAGGAAAGGAATCGACATTGGGGAAGACATTAATACATGTACAAACACCCATATTTCCTCCTTATGAATGCTCTTTATAAGACAGAGCTGTCCAAACAGCACTTAAGCAGCAAAATGCCTGACAGACAGGTGTGATAAGTTATGGCTCAAAACATTTGCTTGCCAGACAGAAAGGGTGACTTCTTTTTTGCTTTTTTTTTGGTGGAAAATCCTTTAAGGTAAACTCACTCCATGTCCGCTGGCACGCAGCCATTTTTCTATAAGCTCATATTACAATGCTGTACTTCTAATGGATTGGGTATGGTGCTTTTCCATTTTGCTAATGAGAAAAGCTAAAGGCCATTACTTGTTCTGATTAAGATCCCGAGGGAAGAAATGCGATGTGTATATTACCAGGCCATACGTAAAGGAAGTATGTGGCATTTCTAATCAATCAGATGAAGGGTAGACAGAAAAAGTCTTATCCTGTGACTGCAGAAGAAGAAGATATAGGGGGGAAAGAAACCAAAGAAAGTGTCTTTAAAAGGTGACTTACGGGAATCAGTTATAATGATATTACTATGATCAATGACTACGGCTACTATCTGGGAAGGATGTAATTACCAAAATGAAAACTTTCAAATGGGAAGCCTGATCAAGGGCAGAGGTACTGTCATATTTCTCAGAGCACTGTCAGCTCTCATCCAGACAATGTATTACTGTGCTCCTCACAAGCATTACCGTACCACCAGGCTGAGCCACGCTTCCCTGGAATGGGAGCAGACCGAGGGAATGAGAAGATCTGAAACCTTGCACCCAGCTCTAAAACATGGGTACATCTTGGCACAAGGGCAACTTCAAGATAAGGAAAGGCAAGGCTGGGAATAGGGAAAAGGAAAAAGAGAAAAATCCCAACTACAACTGGCTTTAAAGAAAGTTTTGCAGTGGTATTTAAAAACAATTTCAAGGAAATGGAGATGAGTGAGCTATTCATCATAACGGAGATCAAGGGAGGGGAAAAATCCTACAGCACTGCTAAATGTGTGAATTTGCACATGGATACTCTGGAATATCAGCTGAGATGTTTCAATATGCAGTTTCTACATGTTTAATCCTGGCTGCACAGAATTATACCTGGTTGAAACGCAAAGTTTATAGACATTTTTTCCTTTTTCAATGGCTGCATAGCTACAGCTTGAAAATGCTACAAGATATGTACACCAAATGACAAATAAAATGAATAGAGGTTGCAGATGGGTGTTTTAAGAGAGAACAGGATCTACCAAATGTGTCATAACACATAGTCAGAGCTGTAGACATATTCTTAAATAATATATTAATTTCACAGAATATTATTAATCGCTGCTGAGCATTAAAACTGACAAAATTTCTAACACAACATCCTCTCAAACGGAACTCCACATGACAGATTAAGGAAATATTACTGTCAATGACAGCACAATTCTAACATGTGATAAGGTCAGCAGGAGAAAGAGTCTCATGCACTCTTCCAGAACTGTGTTAGGGTATCTGTCTTTTCCCTGTGGAACACCACTGCTTCTTTGCAGGTACTTGGGAATGCTGCAGATAGATCCACGCAGGAACAGAAGAAAAGGCTGTAACACTTTCTCCCATTCGCTTTAAAAGAAGAATCACAAGAAAGACTGGGACTGTGAATTTGAGAAACATCTTTGACCCTTCGTTTCATCAGAAGGCAATGTTAAGAGAATATATTCCCTTAAATGTCACTGGTGACAAGGCACAGATGCCACTTACAGTGTTGGAAAAAAATAAGAATCACAGCTGAGAAAGCCCATTTGCAGCCATGAAACTGAAATTCAATCATCTTTAGCTTTCCTTAAATGTGTGTATTTAAAAAAATTCTACACAGGCCCTAACAGGAATTTTTCAGTGAACTTTTCTGATCCCTCTGCTCCACTCATGCGAAAAGGAGCAAATGCTGCACAAGTGCACCCCAGCCTGTCCAGGCAAGTTATCAGGACAGGAGAAAAGAGCCTGGCCTCTTCTAAATGCCACAGCCTAGTCAGAGAATTGTTCTCAGGAGGATCATGCAGAGTATCTATTTCTAGGCTAGGTCATCCTTTCAGGTTCTTTAATGCATTTCTGGCTTTGGCAAAGGGACTGACTGGAAAGCTCAGACATCTTCATTTTGCATTGGCACTCATGGATCAGCAAAATGTTCCCTTTCTGCTTTCCTTTTACACTAAAAGGAAAAAAGATTAAGTGCTCTGCAAAATATTTGCAATGGAGAAAGTCCTAACTGCATGACAGATTTTCTTGTCCAAGAATACGACAGAGATGAAAAAGTGGCCTTTTTTCCATCAAATAAATTTTTATCAACACCTTTAAAACCATTGGACTTTGCATGATTCACCTTACAAAGAGGGATCACTGCTGACATACCAGTGTTGTACTGAACTCCCAAACCTTGCTCCTAAAATACAAATTAGCAGAGTTAACATTTAGAAAGTGTAAAACTGGCTATTCCTGAAGCTGAATAAGGGCGTTTGCAGATTCCTCTCACTTAGTAGCTGATGTCAGGGACGATGAATTTAATCCTAGGATAGGAGAAGTGACAGGGTGTGTGTGTGTGTGTGTGTGTGTAGGGTGGTCTGCCAGCCTCTCCAGCCGTAATATCCCCTAATAGCCTTGAAGGAATTGTAATTGTGAACTGAAACAGCATCTGCTTAACTGTCATCCTAGCCTTAGGACTGGAACTTTTTGCTTGTTGTGAAGGATGATGAGAAAGACTACACAGAGTGTGAAGATGAAAACAGAGTGAAACTAAAACCATTAAATACAACCACCAAGACACAGCTGTCCATATCACTACAGAACTCAAGGAAATATAAATGCTAAAATGTATTTGACATTCATGATGTATTTTGGCATGGGAATTTAGTACACTGAGTTGACTACAAACTTCTAGTTTATAATCTTTTTCATTATTACTATAGAGGACAAATTATTACAGATTATTTGGTGAGAAGCAAATAAATTTCAATGCTAGGCACACTGAAGGGGTAAGGAGTAAAGCTGCATCTAACCAGAACTGGTAAAATCTACTCTTTTCTTACTGGGAAAAAAGGACCAATTAGTTGAGTTGCCATGACCAGAAGAGTTTATGGCAGTCCATCACACCAAGAATCTGGGCTTTGTCTCAACTGTCCTGCTTACATTAGTGGTAAAGATGAGCCATCCCTGTGTTTGGAATGAGGAATAGGAGCTACTGCCATGCAATAAGAAAAGACTACACTCTAAGGACTTAATTTTCCTCAAAGGAAATCAAAGGTCTTGCATTAATTTGCTTATTTATTTAAGCAGGGCTGTAAGGAAAAGCACTTTGAGAATATAAGATGCAATATAGGTGCTACTGTTGTTATTTGTCAGCTGTCTTCTACCTCAGGATATCTATCAAAAGCCTGCAGTCTTTTTATACTTGAGAGGAATACCAAATGCTATAGCTTCCCTCCTGTATCACTCCTACTCTGGAAAACAAACAAAAAAAGTTAAGTGTTTGGCAAAAATCTGCATGATACATACAGATGGAGTTAAAGTATTTCCACAGAAGCTCCACAGCTAGATAAACGAAAGAAGACGTGCTTCAAACCAAGTGCCGCAATTTCTTAGCTTGCAATGGGCCTAACTCTGCCTACAAAGGTCTCTATGGAATAATTACAGTCCAGAGACACTAATCCTTTACACTTCCATGCCAGACTTGTAATTGCAATCATAGATTACTATTCCTCAGAACACATATCCAACAGCACATGCAATAAAGTAGACATCCTAATAGTAAAAATAAGCTCAAGATGAGGCCATGCTGCTTAAGCCCTATTTTGAAACAAGCAAATAAAATGCTGCTTGTGACATTTATATGAAAAGTCGTGAAAAGTGGATTTTTAAACCTTGAAATGTATCATTCTTCCTTTGCCTTCTGTTGCAGGTTAATTACTTTAAATTTTTCCATCAATCATTTTCTGATTTCCAACTCTATTATGTTCAGTTTTAAGCAAAGGATAGAAATTTCAGGAAGGGCAGTGGTCTTCTGTTCTCAATAGTTCAGGCTGAAGCTATACAAATAAAATAAGGAAACCTCCTTATTCAACCAATATCCATACACTGAATGGAATTTGTTTCTACTATTTCACTACTTCACAGCAGAGCAAGGAAACTTGAAGGTTTCGCTACTTGTATTATTTTCTACTTGCTAATAAACTGTGTAATGCAATGAATCCTCTAGAAAGTGTACATTAAGATATCCTTTTTCTTACACCAAAGCAGAAAGCCTCAATTAAAAGAAAAGACAATTAATCAAATTA
Organism: Laterallus jamaicensis coturniculus; assembly: GCA_022605575.1. Taxonomy (NCBI): domain Eukaryota; kingdom Metazoa; phylum Chordata; class Aves; order Gruiformes; family Rallidae; genus Laterallus; species Laterallus jamaicensis. Next base: position 19,850,674 of record JAKCOX010000008.1, on the reverse strand, counting down.
TGCCCACCTTGATGAAGCAGCCATTTACTACCAAAAACTAATGTGTTTGAGAAAAGTCTGTTATCTTCACAGGAAATCAGCCCTACTAATAGCTAGTTAGGAGCACCTGCATGTTAAAAGAAAGGCAGGAAAATACATTTTGCTAGAAAATTACCTTTGGCTACTAATACTCTGAGCACCAATTTGGACTCTGGATAGACAAGGCAAGACCATCCATGGGAATACCACGATAGCCAAATACTCACTTTACCTCATTACATTTTTATCACTCCAATAAGCACTATTAAAAATGATCATTGAAAAAAGAATAACCAGAACCCACATTTTAGCCTGGTGCAGGTGTTTTAGGTGGGAAGGGCTGGCAGCAGAGCAGAATCAGGGTAAATAGTGTGGGAGAAAGGGACTAGTCAGGTGCTTCAGTGGTTGGAAAAAAAAAAAAAGTTTGGAAACTACTCCATCTTTGGTCTATACTGCAAATTCTGTGTAAAACACTGCTTGGAATGCCATAGAACACAAACAGGATGAAGTTTTTGCATCAGTGAAATAAGTTTGCATCACAGGAACATTACACTTATTTGAGGGAAACCCCAAAGAGAAACATCATCGCACAGGAAAACAGGGAAACGAGGCTGGTGAACGGGCAGTAATTTGGACACTCAGATTCTAAATTCTTAAGCAACTGGCTGTTGCTATATCAAAACTAGTAAAATAAAAGAGGCAAAATTAGAAGCATACAGGTGTGCCTATCACATTCAAAAGCCAGAACAAATCCCAGAGGATAGAGCATTCTCCATGGGACTGGAAAAGGATGTGCCTCTTTGAGATATGATTGCTCCCTGGACCCATCCCAATGCGGTGCAGCTCTCATCTGCCACACAGGAGAAATCTGCCATGTTCAACAGTTCATTTACCTTGCTAGAAAAAACAACTCAATTCAGCAAACTCCCAAATTCACTTGATGCAGCTGCTCTCAAACCCCTTGTTACAGTTTAACAAAATGTGCTGACTGGGCTGTTTCATAGTAAATATTAGTTATAGCAGAACTCTCCTCCCAAATTGAGTCTTTTAGGAGCAAGAGGATTCTACAGCGCTGTAGCACCAACACAGAATAGCCCATAACTCACAAATAATAAAATACCATCAGAGGGCACAGAGGTTATTGCCATCAGCAGCTCCCTATGGAATTGTAAATCACTGGAACAAAGCTCACCCTTTTTGGAGAACTTCAGCTTGAAATTACTACATATATACAGGATCCCAGTGTCTTACATGGTGTATGAAGACTCTACCTTTAGCTCCTTCAGTTAACCTTGCTTCACAAATGAGTGAACCCTGAACAGGTTGCTCTCTCTGGTTGTAAATAAGAAAGATACTACAAAAGCACTGGCAATTTGTCTTAGAGGAAGTTTAAACCTTTGGGCTATCAGCTTGCCAACCATCTGATAAGCCATGTGGATTAACTGTGAAATGCAGTGTGCATGGAACCTCTGTGGGATACACTGTGGGAAAAGGCAGTGAACTTCAATGGAATATTATTTTTGTGAGCATCTACAGGGCCAAGGCTTTACCCAACATTGTTCTAACTAAACCCACTTACAACTTCATTGTATGCCTTATCAATAATGTGACAAAGCGTCACTTCAGAAATACGTCAGCATCTATAAACTACTGTTTCTGTGGAGTCCCAGTGCCCCTGGAAGTGAAGTTTTCTCTATGAGAAAACACTGAGAATTTAAGTCAAGAATTGTTTCCCAGAAACATTTTGCTTAGCAAAAGGTACCCATTCTGTTGGGGGGAAAAAAAAAGGCAAGCAGTATATTTACTGACTCAGACAACATGTGCTGAAACAAGTCAGTCATAACTCTTGGTCCCAAAGTGCACACTGCGAATGGTTACTTGCAACGTATGTTTACTTTTTGACTGTGTAAACTTCTGAGAGTGAAAATGAAACACAATTTTGATGTACATCTCTTGCCTGAGTCTTGGTATATCATGCTCAATAAACATTTTTTCAAGTTTCTATAATTTCCTGAATTCTCAGTACTGAAATGAATAGAAAATAAAAATTAAATTATTATTACTTGTTTTGAACTGAAATAACAATATTACTTTGCAAGGAAAAACAGAGGCTGGAGATGGAAAAAAAAAAAAAAAAGCTCTTGGACTATTGCTCTGGTTTTATGTCAATGTCTGAAAGTCCTCCTGTGGATTTTAAGGTATTTGGCCCAGTTGAGTTCTAGATGTCTGAAATGATGACCTTTCCCTGATTAATTTCAAACACTAGTCTAGCTCTTAATATACTACTGATTCCTGCAAGATATTCAAGTTACGCTTTCCCTATTTTACTTTCAGCTTCTTATTTCTCCTGTTAGCACCACTAAAACCACCTCCTCCTTTCCATGGATGCCCTTCCCATACCTACAATCTGTTCTAAACTACCGTTGTCTATCACCTTCATGCCCTTTTCTTTCAGCATTGCAACAGCGCTTAGAATAAACTAGTCATTCTTCCATAGAATGGATCTTTTGGGGGTTTTTTTTGAGTATACAATCCCTTCAAGGATTTCAGGACTTCTTGCTGTGCTTACACACACTTGTAGCATGTGGAGACATGACCACAGAACTCTTTCCCAGCTCTTGGCAGAGAAAAGCTGTGGAAGCACCACCTCATGGAGACACTTCATGCTTTTCACATGATTGCAGTTTGCCAAAAAACCCCTCACGTCTCTAAGATTTGTCTTGGATTACTAAGGCCCCCCCAGAGTTTGTCTGCACTACTGATGATTTGGATTCATTACTTCTCAGGAAAGTCAGATTTGTAATTTCTGTCAGAATCACCCAGGTACTTTAAACACAGGCAGGACAATAAAAACAAGTTTCATTCTAGTAAGGCAAGGAGTTAGGTTCTTGATTACAAAATGGAAATCACATTTACAAAAGAGAAACCCATCAAGAAAATACAGGTGACAGACCTGACATGTAGAGTACTTTTGTCTTCCACCTTTTGTTGAGTTTGTCAGTTGTAGGTGTGGCAGGATGTTTCAAACCTGGAATTATTTTCAGCTCTTTCTATTCTATTATTTGTTCCTCTTTCCTACTTCCCTGTCTGTTAAGTCAAGATCCTTTTCCAGCTAAATATCTCACTAAAGCCAAACCATACCAACCTAACCAAACCTTCTCTCCCCAAAACCTGCCCTATTATTTGTGGTATCAATACAATTTCACATGAACATGCACTAGCATATACTTTTTTCCTCTTAACATTCAAAGTTTTTAGAGGAATGGTCTACTAGCAGGTAGCAAACCAAGTTCAAAATCTTGGTTCATCTCTAGCAGCTGTATGAGCAAAAATTTCTGGGAGTATGACTAAACGTGAGCCTTTGAGGGGAGATATGCTGGAGACCACTAACTATATGCCAGATACTCTAAGTTTTATGGGGTTTGGCTTTTATTCACCATGGCAAAATAAAAAAGTTCATTTTATATGTGGTGCGTGGCTATCACTAAATAAGAAACGTGCTTTGGAAGAGGTGGCTTTGAAGCACATTCCAGTTGTCCTTCAAATATCACAAGCTGGCACTTCCAGAAATTACAAAATAGAACTGCAGCAGCTATATGTAGGAAAATATATGAGAAACAAGCCTCTAAACATTCTATCTCACAGATACGTGAAGTCAGCTGCAAATTAATTACATGCATGACATTTGTCTGATGGCAAAAATGAAGTTATATTAGTTATGGCTCTTCTGGCTGGTACTTTTTGTTTTGCTGATCCATCACTGTGGCTTTGTGTTGATTTAACTTTCTATCACCATAAACAGGGAGTTCCAGTCCTTCTCTGAAAGGGAATCTGGGCTAATGTCGGTTTGAATCAGTAGCTGATGCCTCAAAGAGAGGCACAGAGTCCTCAACAAAAGCACCTATTTGCTTGTGGAAGTGTCGTGTGAAGGTAAAATTTAACACAAAATAAAAGCTACTGACACACTAGGCTCGTGTGAAGGGCTGTTTGAGCTGAAAATGGAATTCCCTCTATCCGTGTTTATTCTCCTTTTACATTCTTCATCTCTGCCTATGGCAAGCAGTGACTTTAAAGGTAAGCACACATGCACATAAAGGTAAACGACAAGCCACTACCAACAAACGGTAGGAAAGTAAAGCTGAGTTCAGAAGAGAAGGGGGAACACTAGCAAAAATGGGGTTTTATAAACACTGTTCACTCAGAAATACCATCTAGCCACAGCTATGATCAGATGTTGACTGCAAAACCCATGGTGAGAGAGCTGATTAGAAAGAAGAGCCTCCTCTACACAAGGGCTGATCAGCCCAATTCTTACAAGAGACTGTGGGACTTCAAAATGGTCCAAAAAGGAAAAAATCAGGTGCTTGGCCTACCCTGTCAAATGAAGACTTTTTCTGCTCTGTTGTTGCACCTGCAAATGTCTACTTACAGAAATGTTGAATCTGTTTTTCAGGACTGCTAACCTATTTGTCTCAATAATATTTAGTGGCAGCAATTTCTGCAAATTGATTAAGTGCTTCATCAAAAAGTTATTTGTTCCTCGTTGAGTGCTTGGAATTTGGTGTTTCTCAGTTGCACTGAGTGGCCCTTTTTTATCTCAAATTATGTATCAGGCAATTGGAGCTGCCTTCCAAGAGACTATTTGAGAAGGAGGGTGTAAGAGTTATTTGGTTTTTATAAGTCTTGACAGAGCTTATGCTGTTGTTCTCCTTCCCAACCAGAATAATTTCTCCTTAAATGGATCTCCTGCCCCAGACAGTTCAATGCTGTTAATCACTTACATTTGCCCTGGACCTTGGCTGAGTAAAAGGACAAGGATGATCTTCGTTTCAGCCTGAACTATGCTCATTTCATTTGGAATGGGTTCAGTCCTATATTTTCCACACAAACAGTAACTGAAGTGGTCAATAAATAAAATAAAAGAGCTTCAAGATTAACACCTGATAATGTGAAAGGCACAAGACTGCAAAAAAACTTTGCTCCTGTAGCTCTCCAGGGACCTTGGGACATACAATTAGAACAACAGTGTGCTTTTTGTCACAAGGATCTGAACATCAGGGAAATGCGATGATGTTTCAGCTCCATGTATCTGTAGTATGTGCAAATAGAATTGCAGATTAAACAGAAAAAACCCTAGCCCTATCTAACAAAGCAGCAATTCTGCTGAGGCCTTCAGGCGACATTTTAAACCACTGGTGACCATGGAGTATCCTAAAGAAATAAAAGATAAAAAACTTTTAACAAGCTGCTTGTTCCATTGAAGGGTTCTGGAGATATCATCAAGCTCTGCTGGCAACAAAAAGAACTAACAAAGTGAGAGATAAGACTGATGTACCCGCATAACAAGCCTGTTATTCCATTGAGAGATTGCTGGTGATATATAAACTAGGAAAGCTGAGTTGGGGTGGTTTGCAGTTTCAACAGAATCCCACATTATACCAATGCAGTTCTTCTACCTGACTGTATTTTTAATACAGAGGTTTCTGGAACAATTAAACAACTATTTTTTTGTTGTTGTTGTTTAAAAAGTGCAATTGAGAGCTTGTTTTGTAAGTTGCCTATTATGTTTCGAAATTAGAAAGTGAAAGCTGAGTGAGCTGTGTGCAAGCGTGAAGAACAATTAAGCAGCACAGTTGAGCAAGCAGTTTTAGTAAAAAACCTGGCTTCTAACCACTCTCCCATTGGTGTGGGCCTCAGAGGTTTAAGATGAAACAAGCCTGCGGTTAGGCAGTTCCACAAGAGAGGGGGGGAAAAAAAGCTGGAATAACCTTTCTGCCAATGAGGACTAACAAAGGCTGTCTCAATCTGCTGGATGAAACTGGAACTCAAGTGGTATCTGTAATGGATGCTAACAGCAGGGAGGGGAGTGAAACCTGGACTGAGAAAAGTGCAGAGCAGAAAATTTCCTTCAGGAATGAGCAGCAGAGGAGAAAGAATAGAGCGAATCTTCTTCCCACTCAAGAAGTAGATTATTGCTGCTGATGGCCAAATGTGAAAGTGTTGCAGTAGAAGGGAGCTGAGCAACAGGGACTGAAAGCAGTGATCAGACTGCTCAGTTTTTATATTTCTAAAGGGTTTTGTATTATATCCACTCAGGCCATCAATCACAACTTTATTAAACCACGAAACAGATGTCAGATCAATGGCTGTATCGGAAACATTTTGAATGACAGGACGATGATGGAACAATTCCAGACTCCATACATTATTAAACACATACTAATGCTACTCTTTCAAAGCTACCCATACAGACTCACTCTGTTGTCCCTTTGTGGTACCTTTTTTAATAGCAGAGCTAATTGTAGCTGAGTATTACATAGGAAAAGCAAGACATACTGTAATAAATAATTAGAAACTAGAAAACAAAAGCAAAATTTCAAGGTTAAGACTGGTTTTCTGTCATTACATCATGCCTCTTGGAAACAAAATTGTGTTTAAATACAATTGTAGGAGCTGAGGCTGGGTTTACAGTTTTAGTCAGAATATTCAGAGCTATCGCCTTTTTTTCTGTAATCTTGAGATAATTTAAGCTTTGGTTTTCTATACATATTTGCCCACAACCAGCTCACCCAGGTAAGGGCTTTCTGCTCCTATAGAGTGAAGAAGTAGGTATGAAAAAAACAAATATATAAGGCAGAAACTGCCCCTCTGGCAGAGTCTGTGCTTACCTCCAGATTTCAGGCAGATCTGACCAGAGCAGCACACTTGCCTCCCAATTCATCAGTAATGTAAACTGTATTTTCAATGGTGGAAATCAATTTGATTTTCTTAAAAGCAGAAAGGAATTGCATTCTTGGAGGATGACACACAAAGAACAGTAACTGGGAGTTGCAAATCCTGTACGAAACTCTCTCACAGCACAGGAACATCGGTTCGAGTTGCCACAGACTGCAGACCACTACTTCCTCTCTTCCCCCTGTGCCCTATTACCATCCCTGGAGCTGAAGTATTTGCTGTAGCTGTATGTTTCCATGAGGTGGGCAGTGAAATCAAGTAAAAATGGATTTGCAGCTTTTCACTTGGCCTGGCATCTTGACAGCCTTAGTGCATCCTCCTGATTAAGCAGAGATGTCAGATTTTATGCAGAGTTTGTAATAGATCACATATATGAAAAAGAAAATTAATCTAGATACACATTCCTTAGGGGTTTTGGAGAGAAAGAAAACTCCTTGTTAATGCAAACGGTTTCCTAAACAGAACTCTCTGTGCTTTTTTGTGGCCAGTAACTGAGGGCTTCCCATAGCACAAGGGGAAGGCAGCTGGCTGTGAGTGGGGCTGCAGGAAAACAGCTTTCCTTTGACTGTGGAATTGCATGCTCCCAGCTGGAAAGGAGAAGCCCTGCCAGTATTTAGCTAGAAGTGCACCCCCCACTCCTCTGGGCAGCCTGGTGACTATATAATCAAGCGCAGGCAGCGATGGAGCCCAGCTGCCCTCTTGATTCCCGTGGGGTTTAACGTGTGCTTCAAGGCTGAGAAGTCAGAACTCAAATTCAATTTTTGGTGTTGAGGTGCTCTTAACTCAGGTAAACCAACTCAGCGAAGGGCTAAAGAGTGAAGGGTCTACCCTCTGGAAGAGCTCTAGCCTGGACAGAGTATTTTAATCTTTCAGAGAGCATGAAAAGGCAGAGAAATTCCCCCAAGATATGAGGCATGCTAAGGCCTTTATGCTATTCCTCTAGCTTGCTTACTAGAGAATAGATTTTTTGGTATGAGCAATATTTTAGAAACCCAGCATTCATCGTGACTCAGGCAAGTTTCGAAGTGGGTTTGAAGTCAGCTCTCACTTAAGTGACCACAGAGGTCTGTTATGGCTGAAAAATATGTTAATTAGCAAAATGGTTTGTCTAAGGAAGTCAATATATGAAAGCCTTTTAATAAGAACAACTTTGCACACTGCAAGCTTTTAAATTAAACTGTGACTGAGTTGCAGTTGATACTGAGGAGAATTGTTGGTGATTTTTTGGCTTGTTTGGTTAAAAAAATCCAGCTGTTTTGTTTTTGAGATGGCTGGTGGCTCTTTATGGCACCCTGTTGCACAACTAAAAGCATAAAATTAAAAAATGTGTATATTTTATGTCTTCTATCTCCCAAAAAAGTTAGTCCTGCTGAGGTACTCACAGTAGTATGTTTTGAACTTGGCTCAATTCATCATGGCTTTATGCTCTCAATGCTCCTCTTTCTGGACTGAAATTCAGACTTCAGAATAAATGAGGAAAAAAATCCCTCTAGATAAATTGTATCTCTAAACAGGTTGCCCATTTCCCCCATATTTTTTTTTCTGTAACAGATCCAGGTAGAAAGATTCAATTTCAAGTGAAGATGGATACATCCAACAAAACAGCTACTTGCAGCCCAAATCCTAAAATTCTCCCTTTAATTCCTGAAAGGAGGAATTCCCAATGACTTCCATGATTCTCCTGCTTGCATGAGGACTTCAAGTGAATATGGTGCTGATAGTGTTTTTACCAAAGAGAAAGCCTGTATGCGATAAAATAGAGGGTCACCTGAGATTTATGGAAAGCTTATGGATATTGTAACACCCATCAATCATTTAACCTTTGTTGCATCCAGTTTTCTGCAAATTAGTTAGGAGTTTTAAAGATAGCAAACATAAACCTATATGGTATACCTCTGAATATATTTCAAGAAGTTGTCAGGGAATGCTGTGCACTTGAAAGATTAAGACTGTATAAAGGGCTAGGAAAAGGAAGGAAAAATTTTCTTTATTTTTAGTTGCAGTAAAATATCATCCACTAGATCACTTACTGACGTCCAGAGTCCTTCCCCTGCCTCCCCAGATGGATTTGTTACTATGGATTTGTTACTATGAGCATCGTAATTGTAGTCTTAAGTCAGAAGAGAACATTAGCTTGGAATTTTCTAGTTTGCATTAAGACTGGGAGGAAACGAGCACAGAAGACAATGTCTGCAAGAGTCATGGAAATTAAAATGACAGAGAGAAGAAGAAATTCAGAGGAGCTGCCCAGCAGCACAACCAGAACTCATTTTCCATTTCCTTGTCTTAATTTTTAAACACACATGCAGAAATTCTCACTAGTCCTAATATTTCCTTCAATTTAATCTCTTCAGAGGGGAAAACTGCTGATATTAACTTTGAGCTGTAATTCCTACTTCTTTGAGTTGTGGAATGAAACATTTAAAACAACAAGAATAAACAATGAACCATCATATTCAATTTTCCTCAGAAATAAATACAGAAGTCTCAGATCTCAATAGAGTTGTTTGGTTTTTGTTTAAGTGGGAAAAGACACAAGAGTTGCAATTCAATTCAACAGATAATAAAAAAAGAAGAGGAAGAGAACAGAGGAGGAAAAGGAAGAGAAAGCTCAATATAGTGAGCTAAATAACTTATAAGGATGCCATTTTAATCAGCATGTTATTCAATTTGAAAACAAAACACCAAAGTTGGAAAAATGTGTTCCTGTAGATTAGTTTCAAGTAGCAGAGTGGTGAAATAGGAAGAAGAAATTTATAAATGCATAATAGACCTTTCATGAAATTATTATGCAAACCATGTGCATGATAAAGACACATATGTATAATGTTTATGCTTGCATTTTTGTAATAATATACATGTACATGAATTGTGCACTTTCATGTATCAAACCACTATATATTGTGTCTAGGCTGTTGTATTTTAGGAACATTTCAGAGAGTTTTAATAACTTCTATTGAGTATTTTTTGCCGATCTCTGACACTGGGAGAGTTAATTGACTCTGACTTAGACATCTTAAAGAGAAAATAATTATTGAAATATGCATGCTTAAATATAATGTAATGGAAATACGGTTGACCTTGACCCAAAATCACATTTCTGAGCCTGGAATAAACTAGGTATGGCTGGCTGCTATGGGTCAGAAATGAATACTGGATCCTAATACAAAACCAGAACTCCAATTTCCCAGTGGTATGAAACTTTCCAGATTGACCAGCAAACAACTTCTGATTTAAAAAACCCAGACTGATAAAGAAGTACTTTTTTATTTACATGAGAATTAGTATGGAAAATTCCTGCTAAGTAAAGAGCAAGCTTTGTTGACCTACTACTTTACTCCTCTGCAATACCTCATGCTGACCTCAGGAAGGTTTTAGAAACATATCTGTAGATGCATGTTTGCGTGTGACAGAAATGTGAGGATATGGTTTCTGTAGTATATCATGTTTGGGTCATGATGAAAAACACTTTGATATGTTTGTCCAGAAAAGGCCAGACATCTCTAGGCATGGATAGAATGCAAAGTAAACCACAGTACTATTAAAGTACAAAAAGGTTCAAACTCAAGTGTGATAAATCACCTTTAAAAACTCAGTAAGCAATAAATGTTTTGCAATATAGAAAGTAAATAGTATAATCTATGATCTTACCGTTCCTGTTGTGCCCAAGGAAAGGTGGTTCATCTGTTGGGTCAGAGGGCCCATCATGCTTGCTGGCTGCATTGACATAGTGTGGTCCATTGTTGGTGTTATCACAGCACCCTATAAACACACATCATTTACACATTTACACTCAGTATTTCACATTACATTACAGGGGGGAAAAAAAAGCAGCATTGTCTAAATGAGTGAACCTGGCTGAAAACTTGACATGAATCTTAAAAAAGACTAATATAACTGTCAGAGGAAATATGTTTTGTTCCTATTGACAACCAAGCTACACACATATATTATTTGTACTACTAATGAGGCCATTTTATGTCAGTTCCAATTAAGTGTCATTTTTTACTTCATTGCTTCTGACAAACAAATGCATATGTTCTTTCTATGATGAATGCTACTGTACATTGCAAAACGCCTGTCATTTCTATTTTTCCCTATCTTATATAGAACAATCTTACAGACAGAACACATATGTCCCCAATTTTCTCTGACTTCTAAAACCTTCAGTCTCCGAGATCTTCAAACTATTATGGTAATTATCTTGGATTTTTCCAGTCTCAATTAAGAACCCTTACTCATGACATTTTATAGCTGATTAACTAAGACCAGCTATTGACAGTGAGTTTGGTAGCAACGCCCATTTAAAACACATACACAGTGTTTAAAAGGCTCTGTGTGAAAAACAAAGGCATCAATAACAATCAGCATATGAACTAAAGCAAGAAAAATACTTTGAACACAAGCGAAACAAACAACATGCTAGAGGAGCATTGGAGAAAGCTTCTTTGTCATTCATATTCCTTGGATTTTTGCTCTCCCACTCCCCAAGGTCACATATAGGTAACCTTATGCCTCAGTGAAGTGCCATTTCTCTTCAGTTCTATGGTGTAAAATGCTTTTTCCTGTGCTGGTTAGAGAGAGTCAGTCAGAAACAGAGTGGACAGCTCTTTTTCTAAGAGACAGTAAAATAAGGAGGTATTTCCAGCTATTTCTTCATATGAAACAATAATAGCTCTGGCTTTGGGCATAAGTATGTTTGTGTGCACATGTTATAAATTTGCATAAACAATCACAACAATACATCTGCTACAAAGCGTGGAAAATGTGGGAGAATATATTTTAAAAAAACCCACAGAACTGACATTTTTTCCATTGAGATTACTGACAAAATCCACATATTAACAGGAATTGGAAATAAACTAGTTCCAAAAACCACAGCACACCTGTTCTGAAGTGTCTGTCTCTCACTTATGTTGAGCTATACAACCACATTGCCAAGAATCTGATTAGAAGCAAAAGATTTCAAATGTTCATTTGCAAATAAAAAAAAATAAAAAAAAAAGAATGCAGGGGAACTACCAACTCACTCTTTTCTCACCTTTCAGCGGTATCTTGTCTATGCACATCCTATCTGAGAAGCATAGATTCTGCAGTCTCTCCAAACTCATTACTTGCATGCAACAGTAAAGAGGAAGCAGGCTTAGCTTAGTCAGTCCTAAGTAATACCCTCAGCATATGAATTACATACCAGCTTGTTTTATGTCACATAGTGGATTACATTTCATGCACTGCCAAGAGTCCATAGAGAAATTTGGTAAATGACAGAAACTAACTTCTGCAGAATATTTGTCCTGATTCCAAACCAATGCTTACAAAATAATCTGATCAGCGTGCAATTATCAAACCTAAAACGCTTGAGAACATCACTACCTCTTTCTTGCCTGTATTAACTTGTACTGTTTTAGAGATACATAGATTATCCCATAGATTAATTCATTCTAATGAATTACTAGAATGTTAATCACAGAATCACAGAGTTGTAGGGGTTGGAAGGGACCTCCAGAGATCATCAGGTCCAACTCCCCTGCCAAAGCAGCTCCCTAGCTCATACTGCACAGATAGGCATCCAGACGGGTCTTGAATATCTCCAGGGAAGGAGACTCCACCACCTCCCTGGGCAGCCTGTCCCAGGGCTCTGGCACCCTCACTGGGAAAAAGCTTTTCCGCACGTTGGTGTGGAGCTTCCTGTGTTCTAACTTGCAGCCATTGCCCCTTGTCCTGTCTCCAGAAACCACTGAAAAGGGGCTGGCTAATTCCCCCTGCATCCCATGCTTAAGATAATTATAAACACCAATTAAGCCCCTCCTTAGTCTTCTTTTCTCTAGACTGAACAGTCCCAGCTTATTCAGCCTCTCCTCAGAGGGGAGATGCTCCAGGCCCTTAATCATCTTCGTAGCCCTTCTTTGGACTCTCTCCAGGAGATCCCTGTCCTTTTTCCACCTTCTCCTTTGTTGCTATAGGTCCTTACAAATCAAGATAGTCACAAACTTTCACTACAAATCTTCTTCTAGCATGGTAGGGTTAACATTTCATTCAAAAAGTCCTTCCTTCCTTCCTTACATGATAATCTTCTCTTTCATGCTGCTCCTCTCTTTATGCTGAAAAATGTCTACCTTTTTATGGAAAGAGTCAGAGCAAATCCGTGGGGCACACACTCCTCCAGCCCTTTTGGCACTCTCTGCATAGTACATTTAGTGCCAGAGCCTGAAGTAGCACTGTGCCCAAGGAAAATTATGTTCTTACTCTATATTCAAAACCAGTGGCCTGAGATACTAGAGTCTGTACTCTAGAAGAGCCAAACAGGGTCTTGGGGCTTGAACATCCACCTGCACATTCTGGTTGTGGTATGAAACATCTTTAAGTTCAGAATTAGCCATACCAAACCCGAGCATTTTTACTGTACCAAACCATAAGAGCTGACACCAAATTTGTTAGCTGGTAGTTCTCAGTTCCCTCTATTAGCGGATTCCTCCTTTGGTTTAGATAGACAGTTGCCTCAGGGCAAGACAAGGTGACAGACAAGGTGAGCTCTCACTTCTGATGTGTGATGAGGTATGCAGAAAGTCACACATGCACCACAGCTTCATGCAGCCCCACACTGCCGGCAGTAGAGCCTGCAATGAATTTAGGATGTCTCAAAGCCTTAAAATACCTAGCTTTCTCTGCAAAGATGTTTATTGCAAAGGTATGGTTGGAGGAACTTGCTGTGATTACAGATGTGACAGACTGATAGCTATTCCTGTGTATAAATTCAGGGACGTGGAAATGAAGAAGGTGCAGCAGTGAAGGAAGTCTTATGATTTAGTGTAGCGAACCCAAGTGCCAGACACACAGTGGAAAAATCTGATAGCAAATGTCTTTCAGTAGCAAGACAGTTTTTGCAAATAAACTATTCAAAAAAATTATGGACCGGAGATAAAAATATATCAAGGACAAATAAATTACTCACAGACAGTAAACATATTATTTTTAAATAGAAAAGACATATATTCTAGTCTCTAAACATACACCACTTAATACGTTAGGAAAAGAAGTTGGGAAAACAAATCAAGTATTTACAGCTTTCCTGAGACAGCTTAGCGTGTTTGAAGTCGACAGTTACCTAGAGCAGAGAATTACATGCATTTGCCAGACCATTAATTCACCAGAGTTTGCAGAATCCTCTTGTGATCACGTAGGGAAAAAATTATACTTAATTAAGGAAGTATCGTCTGGTTGTTAGGGCGACACCCAGTCTCCAGACCATAATGTGTTTCATAATACATGCTGTCAAGTCCATTCATATTCAACTTATTTAGCTGTAGAAGACAACGTCTTGCGTCAGATGTTACCATCATATTAAAAGTAATTTGATTATTTTCAGCCTATAATAGGTGTTTGCTGACAAACATCCACTTGGCGACTGGCAAATGTTACAGCAAACATACTTTTCATCTTGTTTGGATGTCTAATTTTACTGAGTTTATAAACTGTACAGAGAGATGTCTTAGCACGGCACAATACTACTGATGGCCCAGCTTAGTTGAAAAAACCTGTAGAAGAAATTATGATGAGGTTTTTGCCACTGTCTTTGCCAAAACAAGTAGTTGGCTTGCCAATTACTTAGGTCTGCCCCGTTGCCTCAGTATGATTAAGTTTTTTTATAATTCCTGCAAGAAACTAGTTACTCTAATGGCTTTTATATTTGGCAAGACACCTTTGGCATATGACTTGTCACACAATTCTGCCGATGCTTTAAAAGAAATGAAGATTAAGAGGGAAAATGGTAAAGAACTAAGGAAGAATAAAAATGAAGAAATGAGAATAAAGAATGAAGAAAAAAGAATAAAGAACAGAAGAAAATGGATGATTTTTGCAGCACTGCAATAAAGCCAAACATAAGTTAATTGACATATAGACTTGAATTCCTCTTCACTTTATTTGAAAGACTTTGCTGGTTTAAAATGTTCTAAGTTCTATGAACATACCTTTCATATAATTATTTCAGAATATTTTCTAGTCTATCAGTTGCAAAGAAAGAAGTCTATCAACTGCAACCACTGTATGGTAACAAACCAACATCACAGGAAGGACACTAAAGACAGCCTGTTTATTATATTAAGTAAACTATCTCTAAGTACTTGCCAATACCAAAAGACATCAGCAGGAATAAAGTTTATGTTGGTGCATTATCCATGTCACCCTATGTGCCTTGAAGGGTGGGAAAGTGACAAGAGCAATAAAAAGTGTATTAAGGGGCTTTAGAAACAGTTCACTAGTTGAGTGATACACTTGGGGGACAGTGGGAGGAAGGATTAGTTAGTCCCAGCTTTATAGAATAATGAACTGTATTAGTGGCTTCTGGCTTATTACAGTGTTCTAATACTGATATTGGACTTAAGGCACAAATACCAGCTGAACAAATAATTTTTAAAGCTCACAGTAAGCATCTGATTGTTTTACAGTTCACTTTTTCTTTATTTAGGAAGTTTTAACAAATTAGGCTACTTACAAATTCTACTTTGGAAATACCAGCCAATGTAAAGCAAATAAACATTACAGCAGCAAACTTACTTTTCAAATTTGTTTACAAATGCATTGTGCAGTTACATAAACACCAGGTCATTCCATCTGAAAAGTTATTACCATACTACCAAGTGAATGTCTTTATGTTATCGAGAACATGTTGTTTCTTGAGGTTTTATTAAACTGAATGAAAGGATGACTTCGCTTACACTTATCAGACCAGACATGTCTATCAAGAATTAATATGAAAAAAGCCCAACATGCATACTTTTTTGAAGATAAATATACTCTCTCTGCATACTGAATAAATGACAGTCATATTGGTCTACTGTTCTGTCTACATTGCCTTGTCTCATCTCCTTGAGCTGTCTCTTTCAGCCAGCTGAAAAAATAGGGTCCTCTTCTCAGAGCAGTGAGCATGGTGAAGAGCTCTGAACTGGCTATTAAGTGGTCAACCTTTCATGACTACAGTAGGACGACTAAAAGGTAGCTGTGGAATCCTCTCTGCCCTCAATCATCAACTCTGCTGGGGATACTTAGTTGATATTCCATAAAAAGAAAACCTTTCTTATATATTTTTCCCCTTTCTCAATGAAAAATCGCCAACTGCCTTGGCATTCAGTAGCTGATCAGAGATTAAATCATGATTTGAGTATGGTGAGGAAGATCAGCAAACATCAGTTAATAATGTATATCCTGCAAGTGTCAGGATTTGGTTCTGTTTCATTTGACTACATCATTGAATTTAAAAGTTTGCTGAGAACAGGGTAAAGCGAGCAGGAAGCCCAAACCTTGCACTAAATTAAAGCAGCTTGAACTATAGGATGGGCAAACCTTGATGCTGACCTTTACCACCTCTGAATTCTGTACTTGTGGCGAGTACTAAATCACAGCTTCTGATCTTGGGCATAAATTTAAATTCTTATCTGATGTCACCTTCATACCTTAGTTGAGTCTCCTTGGAGCAACGGACACATTTGCTTTCCCTTTCTCACTTTCGTTTTGTATGTTTGTGAACTTCTTTCCACAGCTGAAAGTATATGTCAGAGGTCCAAGAGTTATTACCCAGAAGTAACTGGTCTTAAAGGATTAAGAATCCAAACATAGTGTGGTAAATAAAGAACAAAGGTGACTGTTATGTATGGATCATCTTTCCTACAGCGGCCGAGGTTTTTGATGGCTTCTTTCCCGTTGTCCTTCTTGTCTTTAACTATACGTCCTATCTCCAGTTTAAAATACAATACAGATACTAGCCTACACATATGAATGCAGATTCAAAGGATACAGAAATGGGAACATCAAGAGATAAAGAAAATGCAGTTGATGCAATATAAAGAGTTTTCTATCAGTAACTGTGCGCACAAAGCAAGCAATACCTGCAACTATATTGGCACTGGTTAATAAACATATTACATCAGGGGGCACTGCTGTGATATTATGTCAGTAGTTTATGCTCCTACCAGAGTTGAAAAAACAGTAAGTTTCATATCATGCAGCTGTCTGTTGATCTAAAAGGACTTAATGAAAAGAAAGAGATATAATTTCTGTTGCAAACAAAAGTTGCCCATGTCACTCAGTGCCTAAAGTGACTTTTTCATGGTAACAAATCTTTCTACCCAAAATAAGATCTCAAGAGAAAGGCCACTGAGCTAAAGGATGATATTAACGAAGGGAAAATATACTTGAATTGCTACAAGGACTCTGCAGCAGTTTGACAGCCCCATGCTATATCTTTATCCCTACTGTCTACACATGGGTCCAGCACAGGCTGGACCGTAAGCCCATGTGCTATCTCTAGACTGTGAGAGAAACAGTAGTTTTCATACTCTTCTCTAACTTGCCCCAGGAATAAAATAAAACCACTGGTACTATGTGCCTGAATAAATGGGTGTAGTTTTGCTGGGGCTTGCCAACAGTCTTAAAGGTATTTTCTGATGTGGACTAATTCCTTCTTTCACTGTCTCCTAGTGGCTGATGTGCTATACAAATAAATTGGAATCAGGAGTCATAGAATCATTTTGGTTGGAAAAGACCTTTAAGATCATCAAGTCCAACCATAAACACAACATTGCCAAATCCAACAACTAAGCCATGTCCTTAAGCGCCACACCTATGTGTGTTTTAAATACCTTCAGGGATGGTGACTCAACAATTTCCCTGGGCAGCCTGTTCCAGTGTTTGACAACCTTTTCAATGAAGAAATTTTTCCTAATATCCAATCTAAACCTCACCTGCCACAAACTGAAGCTGTTTCCTCCTGTCCTATCACTTGTTTACTTGGGAGAAGAGATGAACATCCACCTGGCTATAACCTCCTTTCAGGTAGTTGTAGAGAGCAAGGTCTTCTATCAGCTTCCTTTTCTCCACACTAAACAAAATCAGTTCCCTCAGCTGCTTCTCATAAGACTAGTGTGTCCTGCTGAACACGTTATTTCTCATACAAGCCAGGATGCTGTTGGCCTTCTTGGCCACCTGGGCACACTGCTGGCTCATAGTCAGCTGGATGCTGACCAACATCCCTAGGTCCTTTTCTGCTGAGCAGCTGTCCAGTCACTCTTCCCCAAGCCTGTAGCTGCAAGGGATTGTTGTGACCCAAATGCAGGATCTGACACTTAGCCTTGCTGAACCTCATACAACTCGCCTTAGTCCATCAATCCAACCTGTTCAGATCCCTCTGTTGAGCCTTCCTACTCTCAAGCAGGTCAACACTCCCACCCAACTTGGTGTTTGCAAACTGACTGAGGGTGCATTCAATCCCCTTGCCCAGATATCCATTGATAAATGTATTAATGAGAACTGGCCATATTACTGAGCCCTGGGGAAACCATGTGTGACCATTCTCCAACTGGATTTAGCTCCGCTCACCACAACTCTTTGGGCCCAGACATTCAGGCTCTTTTCTGCGGACTAGTTTTTCTTAGCATTAGAATGGAGTTTCATCTATTAAAGACAAATCCAAGCAGTATTCCTTCTCCAAACAGTTCTGATCTATTGCCTCTCTTCATGCCTATAACTAGGCATGAAAATCAACTTGATGGCACATCCTAGTTCTAACAAAATGCAAAATGGAAACTATTAAACAGCACAATTAAAATATGAGCCAGAACCAGTCTTTAGCCCAAGTTCTCACCTCTCTTCCTTAATGTGGTCAAATGAAACTTTCAAAAAGAATGGCATCTTTGCATTGTCAAGAATCTGATCTTACATATATATATGCATAAATATATACACACTTATAATTGCATATGGGAAGACAAACAATATTGCCAATTCTATTACATACACTAAGCCACTCTGTTTTTTCAACATGGATTTTTTTTTTTGATCTTTGAAACTCTCAGTCCAAGATTTATTGTGACAAAAGTAACTAAAAGCAACAGTGACAGGTTTTTAAAATTCTTATTTATGAGCAGCATTTAATAAGGTTTGAGTAAGAGCTTCTGTTACTGGTTGAAAACACTATTTTGTTTTACTTGGGGAAATGTCCAAACTACAAGGAATAAACCTAACAGAAAGGCTTGCTTTCAGAGCTTGTGCTTAGATGTGGAGGAGCAGAGAAGGTTGGTGGCATAAGAGCACGTATAGAGTGTTAAATGTGGTAGGACCTTGGCTCTCCCTGGGTCTCAAGTCTTCTGGACAAAGTGAGCCTGTATGTCTCACTTCTGTCTGTCTGTGTGTCTCCATGAAGTCACGACAACAGACATCTGATCAGATCAAATGTCTGAGACACTGTGCTGTTGATCTCTGCTTTTCTGGCAAGATTTAGTACATAGGTCATTTTCCAGGCACAGAGTGTGGCTAACAGGGTTTGGGGAGGAAATGTCTGTGACATTTCTTCTACGTGCACTTCTAGCCTTGACAGTACAATGGCCAATGACAGGACAGCAACTGTGATCTGCAACAGATGTGCTATGTTTCATTTCCTGCCTGAAACCAGGAGGTACTCGTGCTGTGTGAGCTGCAATCTAGCGACTGTGCTGGAAGAAAAAATTCACTCATTAGAAGGATAAACATTGACACTGGGAGACAGAAATGCAGAAGAACTGGCTACCAGCAAGGGGGAAAAAAAGAGAAAAGCAGGCAGGTAATATAACCCTATGTATCCACCAGAGGCAAGATGACAAAATGACATCCTACACAACTGCAGCCAGAGGAAAAAGGTATGGCTGTGCCTGGCATTACCTCCACAGCATTAACGGATCTAATCACAACCAGTCTTACATGGAAATATCTGGAATATCTCCAGCTTTCAGAAAAGTGAAGTGGTACCACTGTGTGAAGCACCAAGGAGACACGCTGAGCTGCCAGGGTAGCAGACAGTAGAGTGCTCCTCTGTGAGACCCCTAATACTTGAGAGGACAAGTGAAAGAATGGTAAAGGGATAGGTCCCTGCAACTCCAGGCAGAATTTACTAGTGATGGTGTGATGGTTCAGCCCCAACCAGTGGCTGAGCACCACACGCCATGGGTTGGGAACAGGACAGTTTACTCACAAACCCACCTTGAACATAGAACAATAACAGCCAATTACACTCACACCTGGTAAAAACACTGAGTACCTTACCTACCCGACAATTACAGAGTGCAGCCGACACAAGGACTGATTGACCCGATGCTCCAGCCACACTCAGACTCTCCTAGAGGCACCAAGCCCCAGCCCTTCCCCAACCAGCTGCTTTTATGGGGAAGTGATGTCAGGTGGTGTGGAAAACAGTCCAGGCTAACTCAGCTCACCTGGGCTTGTGGCATTGGGCTTGGAGGACAGAGCTTCAAGCAATGCTATTTTAATAGATAACACGATGGAGCCTTTAGGCCATAAACCATGGGAAACTAAACAAAAGGAGCAAGATTGTAATAAATGAAGTTCCATACCCCGTACATGGGCAGGCTCCAGCAGAAACCTCTTCTTTAGATAATGTATGCCTGCTGTCTGGTGAGTTTTTAGAAGTTCTATTAGCATGATAAGATAAAGTTGCTGGTGTGACAGTAGATCGCTGACCAACCAGATGCAGCCCCGCAAGCAGTGTATGTACAAAAGGACCAATCTTTTTAGAGCACACAGCCTTCTGAGCATATTTAAAGGAATGATTTTATACAATAAATTGACTTTTGCTTGCATCAAGCTGTGTCTCATCTCTCTGTAGTGGCATGGGCTGGCTGCTTGGGGAGGTTGACTCTGGCTGGCCAGAACCAGGACAGATGGGAATCCTTTATAAAGATGCTCATGGACTGCATGGTGGCCAAAGAACTCTTGAGCAGATCAGAGCCAACTTCTAGATCACGCCCAAATCTAAGCCACACTCTCAGAGCTATGCTGATGCAGGGTCTGCTACGCAACTGAAGATGGGAAGAAATACTGCAACTGATATTGCTGCAGTGCTTTTGAGTTCAGCTACAAACCCGACATACATCCTCCATGACAGCACACTGTGGAGCACTTTCATCTGCTGCCTATGTCTAAACTTTTTGTGCAGCTCTGTCACAAACGAAGGTTAAAGATATGGGATGTGATAAAATTATATCCTTTCCCTCCCCATCCCATTTTTTGAATTGAAATAATTTTAAGTTCTGGAAGGCTGGTGAGAGGCAGTAATATCCACATAATTTTCTCAGGAATCTTTCCTATCATACCTATTAGGAAAGACAGATAGCAGAAGAGGCTGGGAATGAAACCCTGAGTGGGTAAGGATGTTTTTCTCAAGATATGCTTCTGTGCAACAGTAGATTTTAGATTTGAAGTTGACAGATGGAGGAAATCCTGCATTAAAGAATCATTTGTGTTATGCATCAATTATGTATCAATTCAGTTCTAGAATACAGAGGTTCATTCTGATTGTGAAATCTAGAAATGTCTCCTTATTAGAGAGGACAAATACAGAAATCTGTATCTCTGGAATGTTCTGTTAGATTTACACTCTGTTATGCTAAACAAAGCCCTTTATCTCATAAACTTTTCCTTTCATTTAATGCTGTAAGTTTTAAAGCCTAAACACCCTGCCCCAGATCTCACCTCACAGGAGTTGTGTGGACTCATGGCTCCTCAGGGGAGGCTATGGGTGAAAACCTCCTCATTCTGTATCAGGATTTGTCCTTTGACTCGTTACAGATGGCCAACTGGCAGTGCCAGCTTTGTGACAGACCTCAAAACCAAGACTGAAGCACTAATTTTCAGTAGTGCCTTCTTACCTCATATTTCATCATTAAAAGTGTGAGCCTACACCTCATTTGTGCCTTTAGAAACTTTTAACTGTGTTTTTTCTGACACTAACCAGACCAGGTCCTCCTTGAACTCAACTCTGTACAAGCCACTTGCCACCAACACGTGGCTTTTGCCACATTTGGTTAACTCTGGACCCGTGGATGCTGCCCTCAGTGACACGTGCAGTTTCCCATTGTCCTGAACAAGCGATAAGATAGGCACAATCTGGAGAAACTGGGGCTGCAGAAATGTCTTTAACAAAAAATTCTGTCCTTGCCACATGAGACCAAAAGAAGCCAGTAAAGCCAATGGCAACAAACACACTGAGCAGGTAATTCAAAGGCAACCATGTTTAAATCCATGAGGTACAACTGATATAAATGAAATCAAACTCCAGCCCTCAGTTTTGTGTCAACAGTCAGAAAATAGGAGTCCATAGAGGATGAACACATTTTATAACTCAAACTGTGATATTTTAAGTTCTCATTTGCTTTAAGGTACTTCCAGTAATACAATAAATGTTTGACGTTTATAAGCCTCCTTTCTACCAAAGACCTCTGAATGCTTTACAAACTGTGAGATATAGAGGACTCAGGAGCTGGTCTGTTATCAGAGTTCTGGGATGGGTTTGGATGTACACCTGAACCTTCACAAGTTCAGGAGCGTTCAGACTTCATCATCACCATTGCAGGCCTGAAAAGAACAGGTGGTTTCAATCACACACCTCAGTCCAAATTAATCAAGAAAAGGAAACATCTTACCTCTTGATTCATGCTGAGCAGATTTAAGTAAATAATAGAAAATGGGAAACTTAAGTGTATTTTGCCCCACACTTTACTGCATTTTAAAAGAAGATTAAATTATTGAGGAAAAACACTTTAAAACTAACTGACCCTTATGAGTACAACTTCAACGTGCAAGTGGTCCAGCTTGTCTAAAACAGAGACATGAACAATTCTAAAAGGTGTAGATTTTGGCTATTAAAGAAAAGAAAAAGTCAATAGCTGGTCCAGCAAGGAATACTTCATTATTTTTTATTATATTTGTACTGATTAAGAATAAGTAACTTGATAGATTTTCTCCTTTTTTTTTTTTTTGTCCAGATAAAGTCACTCTTGGGCTGAGGTCTTCTTTATAAAGTTTCAGCCTGAAGCACATTTTTACAGCTGAGCTATTATCCTTAAAATATGAGTTCATACTGGAAATGCTGGCAGCCCCCTTCACTATTGTATAGCAGTAAGCACAGCTGTAACATGTTGAATATGTTGAAAGTACATGGGGGGAACAGAGTGGCTCAGAGGACTGGTAATAGAATAGGGAGTCTCAATGCTGGGTCACTGAGTTCGGTCATTGCTGGGACTGAAAGTCATTATCAAGCTACAGCTGTTCAGTTATGTCCAGGCATCAGAGAAACTCTCATCACAAAAATACCTTAACACAACTAGTGGTGTCCAACAACCTTCCCAAGGATTGTGAAAGGTGGAGGGGACTCATCCCCACAACTGCATCCCACGCGTTAGCTCGCAGATGAAGAGCACTGATGGCACAGAAGGGAGAGGAGAAGTCACTGCCCCGCATCCTGCCCAGACCGCAGAGGGTGTTTATCACCAGCCTATCGCTACCATGTCTTTTCAGGGCACTCTATCAAGTTGTTAACCACTTCAGATTGATCCTAGAAGACTCCATTTTCCACACTAGTGAATGAACCACATCCATCCTATCACAGTACCAGTTTCAGAGTAATTCTGGTGATACTGGTTGAAGGAAGGCTGAAAGCAGATAACAAAGTACCTTTTCAGCTCACCAGTTATAGTAATGGCTAGAATGACCAAATACTTTATTATTACGCCTTCTATGCTGATAGATAATGCCCTCTTTCTATTTGCATAAAATTATGGTCCATTTCAACCTACCCCAAAGCAGTAGTCAATTTTTGCATAAGCAGATGAATGCAGAGAGTTCTGCATTTCTCAGCATCAGGCTGCCTGCTTGAGTGCAGCCTTTTGTCATAAGCCAATGTAGCCAAAAAGCAGCCAAAGCAATGTGGAAAATCAGCATCCAACTTTGCCGCTTCAGTTTTCTAATGTGAATGGATTTGTTGGAATAAATGAGGTAAGTCTGGTTCGCATTTATCCATACATGCTGCAGTAATCTATATAAAAAGCTTTGATTTATTATGGCTTTTTGGTGCACCACCATTTCCTACCAGTCACTGTGTACAGGCCCATGTGAAAGCACAGAAGTCAGATTCTGACGTGATAAAGAAGTTCTTTGCTCCTTGATGGCTTGGATCCTTCAAATGCAGTGTGATTTTGAAGAACTTTAGGAGGAAGGCAAAGATGTTTCTCTGGGCTGCTATCCTGAATATTGTTCAGCTACTTGGATACTGCAGAGGTGCTCAGTTTTCCCTGGAAAAAAATCTTTACGTTCTGTTTTATTTTCTCTGGCATCTAGAAATCAAACTAGTATTGCGATCAACATCAATTTCAGAGGTCCACTGAAGGATGAGCCAAGAAAGAGCAATTCAAGAATTGTCAAGGTCTTCTTCTAAACTGAACTCCTACACTTACCCAACAAATGTCAATTCTTCAAGCTACGAAGCGGCTCACATGAAATTGCCTACTATCAAATGCTGCTGAGAAAATGTCTCAGGCAACGTAGAACACCTTGCTCTGCTTGCCAGAGAAGAATAAGCTGGTGACCCACTACTGTGGTGAAAGTTCCGGAGTGAGTCTTTGACTTAAAGTGGACAATCAGCCTTCTGGGAAGCACAGATCAGACAGCCAAGTCTGCCATGAGTTCAGGGAGACACCTTTTACATGAAGGTAAGATGATCTCCATGCTTTGGAGGAATAAATCACAGTATAAGCTAGAGAAAAAAAGGGCAGTTGGACGGTAAAACACATATTGCTGAGATGAACAGTAAATTCTTTGGAAAGAAAGACTTTGAGGGAAAATAAAAAATGCTGTGAATTCAGGTCACACTTGGCATATAATTGTGACCAAAAGAATGAAAAAATTGGAGCTGTCATAATGCAACGTTTCCACCATCTTTCAAAATGACATGTCATTTTGGAATTTATCTAAATTTGAAGGGGAAAAAAAAAAAGCTTAAAATTAGTTCAACGACCAGGAAATGAAAACAGAAAGATTACAGATATTTTGTCTTTGCTATTCTTCTCACCCTCTCCCCACTCCCTATGTTCTCTCCTGGAGTGGAGTCAAAACAACATTTTCACAACTTTTTCCATGTCACTACTCTCTCCCTCTGCACATTTTCACTTCAAGACAAGTTTTAGAGTTATTATTTGATTCTGCCCACAAAGCCAAATTTTATTATTCACAGAGTACTATGTATGTAATAGTCTTGTCAGTCCTAGCCAGAGGCAAAGGGTAGCCTCAGAGGAAAAGGAAACAAGAAACATCCAAAGGAAGATAAATAGGGATGAGATGATAGGCAAATGGGTAATACTCCCATCTTTTCTCGAGTGCTGTGTGGAGAGAAAAAAGCACGCTCTAATTAATTCCAGAGTGACAGGGACTGGAGGGCTGGACTCTGCGCACTGCATGCTTGTGAATCTTCATTCCATGTGAACCCTCTTCCTCCCCAAACCAAACAAACCCTTGTTTTGTCTTTGACATCAAAAGACACAACATAACTAACAGCAGATGTTCTGATAAACTCCAGTGGAGACCAACCTCTTGGCAGCCATATTTCTGTTCTGCAGTGGCTTTTCCAGGTGCACAGAAAATCCGTTTGTGGGACTGAAAGTACATGAAATGGTTTACTGGTAGTATTTCTTGTGGTATTTTCTGGTACTATTTCTACTGTCGAGGAACTGCAGTACCATGAAAGACCCTGTTTGGTCATGTTTTAGCCCTGTGTCACTGCAAGTGATTATAAATGCAGGGAAGCAATGCAGAAATGCGCAAGCCTGAAGCATAACGTTAGAACTAGATAAGGACAAATTTTTAGCAGAAGCCATTTGCAGTTTCAATGGTTAAAACCTCCATAATCCAACAATCACATTGACATACAGACCTTCATTTGGCCAATGTGAAAAATTTGGCCTGAAATCCTGGCCCCACTGAAATCAATTAGTTTTGTCACCGACTTGAATGCTACCAAAATTTCACATTGTTTTAAACCTCAGAGGGAGGAGGCAAACTGTACAGCACTATGCAGGTATCCAGTAGATTTTTATACCACAGACAGACTGTCATTAATTAATTATCCCAAGCAGGGATGATTTTCAGATTCAGACTGTAATTCAGCGCTACAGTTTTTTGCAACTACCTATTTTAAGTTTCCTGTTAATTTTATTTTCTGCAGTACTTGCCATACAGGCAGCCTATGGTTGCCTGCAGACTTCTTCAATCAAGAAAGAAAAATCTTATTTTATAGTAAGACAGTCATCTTGTCTAGAAGCTGAAGTAATTAATAAAGATAAGGATAACCAACCTGGGAACAGGAAGGCAGCAAGTCTAATAACAACTTCCAGTATGAAACCATCTAATAAATACTTGTTATGCGCACTGAGAACAATCCTTCGGCTGAAATGTTGCCATAAATTATTCATACGAAAGTTTTGGACAGTAAACAAATTTATGAAGATAATGATCTCTTTGCAATTCATGAACAAAAGTGGGGGGAGGGGTCAATCCCCAGAATAAATTGCAATGTATAAATCCACCAGCTGTAGGCATAAAGTACTAATGCAGAGTTTCGCCGCAGAAATTGTATAATAATCCCTGTGTGCCTTCTCTTTCCAGAAAGACAGCTTTGAAGAGCAACTGCAGAGCCAAATAATTTAGCATATACTCATTTGCTGTTCTTGACCAGAGCACTAATCACAAGTTAGGAATCAAAGCCTTTGGACTATAATGGGTGAATCAAATCAGAGCTGTGCACAGCATTATCCCGGGTCTGCTTAAAACTAACAGCAAGCAAGCGTGAAACCTTTGTCAATGCAGACCGCAAGGGGCTGTTGCAGGTTTGGGAAACATTGATGTACATTTTTTGTTTGATGTACTATACTGCTTTTCCTCAATTGAGGATCCATACTGAGTGACTAGGTGGTTTAAAAAGCTGAATGAATTTCACAATGGCAAAGTTTACTTCCAGTACATTTATTTAATGGCTGAGGCAACTGATGAAAGGGAAATAAAAATCTGATGAGGAGGAAAAAAAAAAAATTAGACTAGAATCTAGACTCCCCCAGGACAATTTCTTGTGCTTTGTATCCTCTGTACCGACAGACAACATATTTGCTTTCTAGCTAATTACCAACAAGACTAAAATTTTACATCTTTGATGTGTATGAGATCAAAGAATATTAGGAAATAAAAGTAAGATTAACATAATTGTCTTGTACAGCTAAAATAAAGTATGACTACATATACAATCAGACACCCCGCTCATCAGGAAAGCACAAACTAGAATCAAGTGAACAAAACAAGAATCTTGTTTAACTTCCCTTCCTTAGCAACTTCTTGCTTCCTCTGACACCCACTGCTGGATCACAGATGCAAATCCAGGAAAGATGTCCTCTCCCAATGGCTCATCTAAGACCCATGGGAGCTCCTGTTTCAGTTGCTGAGCCTTTAAAAAAAAAAAATTAGCTGCCTTGTGCAGACACAGCATGCCATCATCAGGGGAAGAACTAAAGGCTTTCCAGGTCCAAAATCACATATCCCTACCACTTGATTAAAAGGATAAACTTGTATTAATTTCTTCTTCTACTGTTCTCCACCTTAGGTGCTCAGGCAAGCTGGGCATAAAACCCTCTTTGGGAGCACGCTTTGGTAGTGCAGCTCTTTCCTGTTATGCGTAGAGGATACGGTTCTCATCTAGCAAATCTGCATCCTAGTTAGGACCCTTGCTTTAGGGAAAAAAAAATAAGCTGGAGGAAGTGGTGTTTTGGTATATACCCGCATCTAATTCATACTCACTGCGGCTAAAATACTGCATTAGGAATACTGCATTTTCTTCAAACTGTCTACAAGAACAACACTGCCCTGTAATAAGCAATAAACACCTGGCTTAGAGTGATCTGTCTTCAGCCTTTATACACACAGTGGGTTTGTTTACTCCAGAAATATCTAGTATTCCTACTTCCTCATCAGCTCAACTGCAAGGAAAAAATCAAAGGCAGCCAAAAGTAACTGCCTCCTAAGAGTAAAACGGGGTGGGACCATTTGGATCGCTTCTGCTCATTAAGGTGATGTGAAAGGTCTACTTCTGGCTAGGAGCTGTGAGCTACTCCTCAAAAAAAGCCATTTTGAAGGTTTTATTTGTCATCAGGTGGCAGTGACAATGAAAAAAGTCTATTGCACTTCAAGACAGCTGGTAATAAAGCAGTGCGGGGAACGACTGACAGAATAACAGTTATTGTACCAATGTAGCTTCTAAGTTTTTACAGCCACTCAGCTGGAATTATACCATTGTATTAAAAGTGGTTTAGGGTATAAAAACCATTTGGTACAGAAGGGCTCTCTGCCTCCCCATTGCTGTATCAGAAATCAGAGTAACAACATTCAGGAAAAGCAGGTCTTTTGCTTGATCGAATTTAGGTATTTCTACTGTTGTAGTTTTGCTTCAGTTCACACAAGGGCAAGCCTGAAAATGTTTCCTTGCTGACAACTGCCTCATTCAGCACCCTTGCAAGCAGCTCCCAACAAATCGCAGTCTTCAAAGGCACATTGTTTTTGTTTGTTCTCATTGTAACAGATGTTTTGTATCATGTACTTCAACGAACTAATTCATCTGCAGAGGACCGCCTACTCTGGCTGGTGTGCATCCAGCTGTGGAAATAGCTCAAGTGTCATCTGTGGCCACTTTCATTCCATTCTTCTGATCTCACAGGATCTCAGTGACCGCATCCAAGCCCATAAAAAATAAACAGACCTGAGAACATCCTTTAAAAAAATTTCCAGCGGAGGAGTAATGCTACTCCAAGCAGGAAGTTTTTCTGGAAAGAATGTAACTGATGCTGAAGAAAGATTCACTCAGCTCTGGAAATCTCCTCCAAAACATGCTGCTTTTATCATGAACTACCCAGTCAATATTGAGAGGCACTGGAGCAATGTCATGTGTGACTTTGATGGAGCTGAGAGCTTCTGACTAACTCAGTGCCATATCAATTAGACCGAGCACCAGGCAATCAATCACCACTTCTTCTCTAAATGTACTGAGCTCCCATTAGGAGCTGCATATACCGTGAGGCTAGTTCATCTCAACACACTGAGCACTTTTATATACTGTGGGTCTACTGTAATATATTTCTGAAGTAGAAACAAAATCAATCTGAATTGCTCTGGAGTAGAAGCATATCCCATTAATAGCTGTGCACCAAGATTAAAATGTATTAGTAGATAAAAAATAGTCAGCCTCTCTAAGAAGTCAATTACTGCTTTCTCGAAAGTGAACAAATAAAACACCCAATACTAATAAAGAATAGACTTTCTGAAAATGCCTTTAAAATCAGCTGGGATCACTTCATCACAAGTCAGAACATGCCTGGGAAGGCACAGCCATTCCTTGATTAGCTTCCTTAGAAGAAGGAGCAACAAGTTGACTTCTGAATTTGTTGAGAAGTCGACCGCAGTTTCCCACAGGAAATAAGTATTTCCTGATAAGATGCTGATCATACACTTCAATATCAGATCCACTGGGTTTGCTAATTACTTTCAAACCACTTAGTCAAGTCACCCATTAAGAGGAAATGATTCAATTGCAGATCCACTGAACTGAGAAACTAGGTGACCAAAACTCCTTGTGGAGCTTGAATTATCCACCTGTGTAAGAGGGCTCACAATATGTCAAACCAAGTAGTTAATTTTGGTTTTGAGAAGCAACTATGCAGGAGTTAATTAGACAGCTTGGCAGGATTTCTAATATTGTACAACCCCGATTATTGGAATATTTTAGAAACATTTCAGAAGCCTTCAGAAAAACTGGAGCCTTGTATCAATCATCAGAACTGATTCATCACTTTTAGGAAGTTGCGTTCCAAGTCCCTTCACTCTGCAGAGAAAACTTTAAAACTTGCTGGCAATCGTCCTATATTTCAGAGGTGATGATTCATCTTTTCACTTCTGATCAAGCATATTTGTAATAAACTTGCTATTTGGGTATACCTATGCGTCAGCTGCTTCAAGGTCTAAGCAGATCACCGCAGAAGGCCTGAACAGCTCACTGCAGCTCATGACATTTACCATAGTCCTAAGCTAGAGGTCAGCGAAATGGGCTCACTTGCAGTGAAGCTAAACAATTTCACATTAGTGCGCACTGACATCACAAGGCCCAATTAACCTGTGACATTTATGGTAAAAATGGGTGCCTTTCTGAAGACTCTTTTAAGACTTCTAAGTCTTTATCTGCCACATACTCTAACCTTCTGATGATTCTGGTGCTGCGTGGTTAGGGCTCCTACTTTGGAGCATGTCATAATGATAGATAGCGTTCTTTGAAATACAGCAAATAATCCTCAGAGGGAAACCACCACATTTGAGCAAAACTATTGTCCTTTAGAACATACAACATGCAAAAGCAATGCCTGTGATGCGCCTAGGACTTAAATGGCTGATTGTAATTATTAACTTCAAAGGGTTACATCACTTCTATTTATCCACAAGAATTTTACCAGCACAAAAGAGTTAATGCAACCTTTTCTTCTGTGCACAGAATAAATATGGCATAGCATCCAGTTACACATTGTCCCAGTTTGGCCAAGAAGATGAAAGAACAAGGCACAGTCTTATACATCGCCAAACACAATAGCATTCATGGCATGCTCCTACTTCTCTACTTGTCTGTTGAACAAAATGATGAAAAGAGGCTAACAGAGGATTTGAATACACTACATACTGGAGAGACAAGCAGGTATCTTCACAAACAGGTCATCCATGGCCCATACTCTCAAAGTCATGAGCTGAACTACTGATTTTTAACTGGAAGATAGATCTGAATGGCATGTAAAACTCCAGGAAGAATGACAAATGAACACAGCTGAACATTTAGTCCCTGTGCAGGGAAGTTCTCTTAGATTATAGTACAGGAAACTCCTCAGGCTCTATTGCAAAATCTTTACTACGATCTCAGCTGGCTTCTAGCAAAAACACCTCCAATATATTTTTTTTTTCTGAATGGATGACAGTTACGTACATTGATCTATCTATATTATCCCTGTGGAAACATCCATGGTTACTATCCACTGAAGTACAAAGCTGAGAATCTGAAAGATGTGCACATCGTCTACACAGTCCCAACAAAAGGTTTCTCAGCATTAGGGCCAAAGCTGAACTTTGCAACCCAAGGGTAAATGGTCTGGCTGTACCACCTTGGAAAGGGTAGGCAAAAAAGAAAAGGGCAAAACTAGTAAGGAGGGTCTGGGAGCTACTCCAGGAGTGTTACACCTGCCTTCAACATGAACACTGGCATCGACTGAAGGTAGGTTTGCTGTTGTGAGTCCAGATCTGAGCACTGAGCCCGAACTCCCTCTTAGCACCAAGAATACCTTTGCAAAACCACTTCCCCCCATCACCCCGAGCTAAGCAACTGTCTAAAATTGGCGCTATAGCCACCTCCCATTAAAATCAATATGCCCAATGTGTTGAACACCTGTGAAAATTTAGGATGAAATGTTATAAAATCAGGTATCAAGTAGAAGTTGAAGATGTGAACTGGAGTATTACTGTCCGTAGAATGGAGCATGAAACCAGGGGGAATTTGCACAAGTCTTCAAATTCTTTTTCCTGTGCTGTTCCTGAGGGAAGTTCTGGCCTGTCACAGCTTTAGTTGTCATGATGAGCAGCTTTGCTTGCTGAACTTGGAGCTGGAGTTAGTGAAGGAGCTAATACAGCTTTGCTACTTCCACATGCATGAATCAGGGAGAAACAGTGCTGCATCTGCCTGTCTATCAGAAACACTCAAGCTGCTCCTGACAAATGTCCACCCTCCCCTCTCCCTGAAGTAGGACCTGTGACAAGCACCAAGAAACACTCATTGCATCAAGCAGTTCATCCCCACTTTAAAATGACATGAAATGTCCCCACTGAAATGACATGGCCTGCCAGCAGGAAGAAATGTCAGTGACGGAGTGAGCAGAACCATGCTTTCCCCC
Source organism: Laterallus jamaicensis coturniculus (assembly GCA_022605575.1). NCBI lineage: Eukaryota > Metazoa > Chordata > Aves > Gruiformes > Rallidae > Laterallus > Laterallus jamaicensis. The sequence goes on along the minus strand of JAKCOX010000008.1, from coordinate 19,819,091 downwards.
AAACACTGCTGGTGTTCTTGGCCCACTGGAGCTGGGAGTTAGCCAGGAGCACTTGTGGCACTGTGGACAGACCAGCTTTACCACAGCAGGTCTTTCCTCATACCTGTCAATGTAAGCTACGTCCCTAGCCTCAACCCCATCAGATGTGGGACATCTGTGAATGTGTCACCCACCCTCTTGGCTAGAGGCAGGCGATAGACTAGTAATTTCCAAAGCTGCAAGCTGGAGATTTTTTCTGATCGGACTGAAGAGGAAGGTGATCAAGCTGGGAGCTGACACAGACTCACATCCGGCGTGGATTGGGCAAAGAGGGGGTGCATAATGAGTTACAGATTACCGTACTGGAAAAGTACAAAGGCTGTTTGAAAGCGGCTCTGTGAATCATATGCAATGCTCTTGTCCCACCATGGAGATCAGTAGCAGGGTGTCAACCCTGTGACCCTCAGCTTGAGGCTGAAGAAATCATCCAAGTTATCCTGGACCAAGCCCTGGATGAAGACTCTGCACATGTTTTTTCCCTCTATGAGTTATACAGCTTTTTAGGAGGCTGTAAAAGACATCTGGTAATGAGTAACTCGATTTTCTTCATGCTTTGGGATGTGTGTGGTGTGTGGCATATAGGGAAAAGGTAACTTCCATTCAATTGCTCACTCTGAAAAGCACAGTGGTGAAGGGCTACACCAGAGATTTGGGATAGATGTTAGACAGGGGCTCTCTTGGGCCACATTTCTCCTGCAGCAACATTTCAAAACTTCCCAGGTAACTTATTTAAAAGGCATGGACCGGGAAGGCTGTTCAGCAGACATCCTTTAACTAGGTATGCTTCAAGGCTGCAGTCAGTAATAAGCAGTAACAAATTGCATTTAAACCATGGTTAAAGTAAGCGAAATTTCAACCTCTAATTTCCACTTTCCTTTTAACAATAGGCCATTTGATAAGAAAGTCTATCCTGCTCAAAGTGCCTCTCTTTCTGGCAGCTGGTCAAAAAAAAGAACCATTCGGTGGTTTCACTAAATAATAGCTCGGCATGCCTTCAAAATTCTTCAGACTCTGTTGATCTGTCACTGCGTTACACAACTCATTCTTCATCAATCCACTATGCAGTAGTCAAAGAATGTTCAGTGTTTATACTATTATATTTCACTATTTGTTTTCGCAATCAGGTGATAAAGAGGTTGAAACCAGGCTCTCAACAATGTTACAGATATGACTGATTCATAACAAGAAGCTTTGTGGCGCACGCTATTGAATGCATGGACTTAGAATGGCTTTATTCCTAATTTACACCAGTTTAGAAGAAAACAAGGCCACGAGGCTACAACCTGAAAACTGTAATTAAGCAAACACTCCTTCACTTCAGTGGGACTGAAATCAGTTTAGGGGAGATACATGTGATTTGATCTAGATTTGCCTCTGTACTGCAAAGCTTAGGTCAATATTACATTCTTTATAAAGACATTTGAACTGAAAAGAAAGCATTTTATCTAATAGACTAAAAAATGAATGGCAAATACTGTTAGACCTGACTACACTCAGTAACAAGCTATTACTTATGATATCTTGGCCGTTTCTAACTTTCAGGATGTCAAATCACAGTGTACATTTATATACTGATATGAAAAAACCCTGTTAGCGCTGTCTCTGCAAAAATAATTTAAAAATAATTATGTTATTAAAATGCTTCACCAGTTACAGTCGAGGAGGTGTTAATTAGTCAGCCACTTACTCAGACACCTCGATATCAGGAATGGATGAGAGGAGGGGGAGGGGAAGACAAAAAGAGCTACATCTAGAGGCCAACAAAAAATTAGCTAAAATCTCTGTGACATTTTTCAAATTATATTCAAACACCTAACAAAAAGGTTTCTCAAGTAGATGAATAAAAAACCAGGATGGAACCCAGAGCTGGGCTCCTGATGCAGTGAGGATAGGGTACACATTAATAGTACTTGAGAAGTAGCCTCAACAGGATAATGACACTGCCTCGATTTCCCCCATGAACCACCAGACAGCAGAGGCAGCTTTCTGAGAATAAGAGTTTGGGCAGAGGAATGAATACAGTCAAATATCCCAGAGAAGTCACTGAATTCAAGGTGTAGGTGCAAGTGAAATGAGGAACCTGGACTAGATCATCTCTACTGCAGAGCAATGGAAAAGCTGACGCATGCAAGTGCAGGTCCAGTGGCCAGGACTAAGGTATATTAATGAAGATAGGAAATAGATAAACCAAAGATAGAGACAGCTAACCTCATTTTTTAAAATAAAATGACCTATTTTCTAGACAAAGGACATGTAGCAGATCTAAGCTCTCTGAAGGTCAATAAAGTATTTCAGGCAGTGCTACACCAGAAATTATGAAACTTTGAGGATGATAAAGACTTAACTAAAGAGGAAATGACAACAGGTTGTGTTAAAAGACAAGCTGTATAGTGGGAGGGTCCCTAAAATCTCCAAAAGGATTGTTCTCATCCAATATATTTAATAATGCCCTTGATTAATAAGGTATGGGGAAATTACAAAATTGAGAGATTGAACTACCAGATAGGAATGACTGGACTGAACAAAGCAAGGTGCAAATTCATGAAGAATTTGCCTTCAAATTCATGAAGAAAATTAAGATAATATGAGGTTTCCTTTCTAACATAAGAGCATTTGCTGGAAACCTGGAAGAAGGAGAAAACCTAAGTAATATTGGTGAATTAAGGGATGACTGCATTACGAAGGTCATATGCAGAAGGGAGAAAAAGATGTCATTTCACAACACAACAAAGTGTGCCCAGCAAAGGGAAGGAAGTCTTAATGCTCTGTAGGAAAGGTTGGAATACTGTGAGCATTGGCTGTCCCAGAAAAATGAATTAAAAGTGGAGCAGATACAAGGAAGGGTCATTGTTGCAGCCAGAGGTAGAAAATCCCAAAGTTACTGCAAATACATAATGATGTTGACATAGTTATCCTAGACAATGAAGATGGTGGTAAGATTTTTGACTATAAATTAATGCAGTGAACATCTAGAAGGGAGATTTACTGAAGCTAGGGGAGATGCTTGACCAAAAATAGGCGGCTGTAAAATGAAGCATACCATTGGGTTGGAAATTAAAAATGCAGTGCTAAGCCCCAGAGCAAAGGTGTTCTGAAACAAGTCTCCTTATGGGATTAGCAAGAGGCAAAATAATCAAACCATTTAATCAGGTTCTGGAAGGGATTATTATAGCATGGTTCCTGGATACAGTACTGAGTCTTACAAACTGGTCACTAAGTCCTTTGAGTGCATTATTATAATTTTTACACAATTCCTGCACCAGATAAATCATGATGTAATCATAAGTAATATATAGATTAGACAGTTTCCTCTACTTATGTAAATTGGTCCTTGAATACACTTGCATAACATAATGGTAATTTATGGAAGTGCTTTTGTTCTAAGGATTAGGAAGGTGCCAGAGTCTCCTTCATCAACTTATTGCTGCAGGCGTGATTCTCTTCTCATTCTCACTGTTTCACACCTATGCAATTGAATTTTGTTAAGCAAAGTTAACTCTTGATTTATACTGGTTAAAGTCAGATCCAATATTTCCCTTTGTAGCTAGGACAGGCATATTTTAATATTTAATAGGAAAACCCTAAACGTTAATGGTATCATTGTGAGGCTGTGTTTAGAGACATCAGTCAAGATTGGCCCTTGTTCCATCAGACTTTTCACAAACATCTAGTAAAAGCTATTTAGCAGTATGACAGTTTTATAATCTAAATAGATGGGATTAAAAAAAAAAAGACAAATAAGAAATGGTGGCTAAGAAAGATGTTCTTTCCAAGGTCACACAACAGATCAGTGGCAGAAGAAAAAGAGTCTGTCACTAACTGCTTGAAGCCTATGTGCATACTCTGAAACCAGTGTGAGGAAAGGCAGGATGAGGCCAAAAAAGGAGCTCAAACAAGGATGTACATAGTTGTATGTTACATTTATAGCCAAGCAAGTATACATGATTTCCATTTGGAATTTCTTTCCAATGACAGTTGACAAAAAATTGACATGAATACCATCTTTAAAAAAAAAATAAAGTAATACAATAATTAACTTTGCATTGTACACCTTGAGTCTTACATATCCCCTTTCTTCTCAGTTGTATATAAAAAGACATTTTGTCAATAGCCTAAATCTTGACTTGATCCTTCTCTAGCAGGAATTCATGTTTACAGCTTTGACAGGCTGTATAAGTCTTTCTACTGTAAGCCCTTCTCTAGAAGTCTTTCAACTATGATGACTTTCTAAGTCATCATAGTTACAATGCTGCCCAAGCACCACTCTAGTCATACAACACAGCTGCTCCTCCATATTGCTCGTCTGGGTTCACAGGGATGTTCTCTTGTCCAAAGCTGCCCAATGCTTCATCTGAATGGGAACACTGTTTACTACATTGCAAGGATAGGGTTTGGGAAGCCAAAAGGAGATCCAGGTCCTTTTTGCTGGAGAACTGTCCTCCAGCAACATCCTCTATCCTTAACTGCAGTGTAGAATCAAGAACCGCATCTCCATCATGGGAAAGGGACCCACAGCTGTGTGCATCAGGCACCCACAGTGGATCATTCCCAATCTTCTTACCGACTAGTTGGAAAACTGTGCTCCCAAGCTTATTCAAAGTTTTTTGCTGCCTGTGACAGATGAAAATCATTGCCTTTCCTTTCTACCCTCACAGAACCCGCACGTTCAGCAATTGCATTATACAATACAGGCTTGCGTCCTGCTTACTACAAACATGGTTGCTTAAGCCAGCATAGCAGAGGTCCCACTGCAAAGGTTGGATAATATTAGCATCAGCTATAAGACAATGGACATTACCAGGCAAAAAAGAAGAGATGGTCCATGATGGAGGATAAATTTGATAGGACTGTAATATACATGCCTCAGTAGCTCACAGCACACACGTGCATGCATAACCACAATGCAATACACATGGCAAAATATTTGATGGTGAGCTAAACTGAGAAGTCATCTGACAAATTTATATCACATGCTTACCTAATTCACCACTCTGCTGAGCCCATTACTTTCTGCACTCTCATTAATCTAACTCTTGGCCTATAATTAGTACCATGTGCTTATGCAGTCCATCGCTGATCGTATCACATTCTGCCTCTTTATTAATCTACCACCTGGACAATAACTAACCTGACCAGTGCTCAACAAAGGAGGAACTTTTGCTCAAAATGGCAAACACAATATATAAACCTTACAGTTTCAGTTCAGGTTTTTGACTTAGTGTAGATTTTAAAATTGACGTAAATGCAAATCTACATGCACCCAGAGATGTTACATATATTCTGTGTAATAAATAAAGTATTAGTGATTTTCAGTCTTAGCTGATGTACCCAAAGTTGGAAAAGTTAAAACAGACTGCAGGTTTTGTACAAAATTAAGGATTGATTTTTTAAAAAAATGTGCTACATTCTTCCACAGAAGGTATTCTAATGTCTATTGATTAATAACTATCTTTAAAAAAAAAAAAAGCCCACTTTGATAAAACTTACTGCTTTTAAACAGCTGTTGTGTTTTTTCTTGACAATGAAGGCTGACAGTGAAGGTTGCATCTTTTCTTTTAAAAAGAAATCAATATTCCATAACCTCAACCAGAATTTCCTGGTTTGAAAATCTCTGGGGTACCTTCCAAATTTAGTGTCAGCCTTCTTCATTCCAAATATCTTTTCCATTTACGTTTATAGATTTGTATTATATATATATATATATGCTTTTTCCACTAATGTAAATGTCTTTAAAAAAATATAAAATCTTAAGACTGATGGTTTATCCATTTAGTATTCACACTATCTGTGAAATAGTTGAAAGAAGAGAAAATTTTACTAGAATTCTTAAGCCTTTTTAGGATAAATCGGCAAAGCACAAGTTCCTCAAATGCAAAGGCTTGTCTACTGGAAACACTTGTGGTTCTCCCGTCCACGTTTTCTAAGTGAATCCATATGTGGCGTGTCTTGCTGCCATCACGAAACCCGTCCAGCTTCACTAGGGGGCTCTAGCAGAGTGTCAAAATGGGTTGAAAAATCTAATCTGGATATGTATTTTTCTGCCATTCCTATTAACTCATATTAATTTCTACAACAGCCGAACTAAAGACTACAGCAATACTTTGATAGGATTCCAGAAGAGCTGTAGAATCGAACGTACAACCCCCTACTCTTGAAGCAGAAGATACAACTTGGGTAAATCATTGACACCCGTTTCCTTTAAAGTCGTGAGTTGGTTGAGCTTGGGCACTGCTGTTCTGTACTGGATACTCTCCTCAACACAACAGCACTTGGCACTAAAGAGGGTCGGTAAGTGCGCGCTCAGATGAGTCTGAAATTGCCCATTTAGTAGCACTGAGACAACATCTATATACAGCCGGTGCTGGGTGAGAGGCAAGCAGAAATGACCTCATGCGAGTATGCCTGTCCCAAAGGAACATTGCCAATTACTGTCTTGATTATCAGAGTTATAGAATTGGCAGCCCTTGATTTTCTGCCTCGGGAAACACTGGAATTAAAATTGTTCAGCAGAACTTTGGCACTGGTATTTGGTTAGTTATTTCAACCTCTAAACTCTTTAGCCTTAAAAGTTCAAGTAAGTTCACGTTCAAAGGATCTCTTAAAAATACACAGCTAAAAGTTAAAAGACTAGCTGGAGATTCCAATTTCTAAGGATTATTTCCTGTTTACTTTTCATACCAGCTAGCCGAACTCTCACATTTCATCTTGAAGGCAGGACTCAGCTGTCTGCAGAGGACATACTTTGTTCCCTCACGCTCACACAAGCAAAGGCAAGATGGACTCCCAGCTCTATTTGCTAAAAAGGTAGAGCAAGAGCAACAAGCGGGAGGTAGAAAAAGCCGTCTCAGGAGAGGGACACTGAAGGCAGCACAAGGAACTTCTTTGTTCAAGAGTGTAGGAATCAAAACACTGAAACTGCTGTGGTATTTTGGGTATTATCCAAAACAACAGAGTCGCTAGTGAGAAAATGAAAACTGATATATTTCAGTTGGACAGTTTGTACTTTTTATGCTACATTCATGCACAACAATCAAAAGGCAAGAATCCGGAGTCCTCACTCAGACTTGCTTCTCACCAAAGTAGGGCTTTTACACTGCTTATGAAATAAGAAACATTTTTGTTGCTGCTTTTAAAGAGAGATTAAATTCAGCCACGGGCCAGAGGAAGGAAGACAGAAAAAAAAAAAAAAAAAAAAAAGGGCGTTTGTTAAGACACTGACCTTTCTCAAAGGGCTGTAAGGGCTTGAGAAATGGTCAGAAGGCAAGTTCTCCCAAACGCACTCTATCATTACCAAAAGTAGGTTTTTTCCATATGCTGCTCTCTTTGTACCCTTCATGCTGCCACCGGCATATTTCTTCTGCAGCTATTATGCAGAAACTATTCCAGACTAACAAGAATATCTATCTGTGCATACACTGTGATTCCAAATGGCCACACTGTTTTGCTTGCAACTATAAGAGTGTAAATGTACAACCAGTTTACACGTACAGGATTAGGGTAGAACATTTCTGCTGGTTCACTACAACAAAAAAGAATTGCCTTTAGAGAGGAAGAGTACATTCATTACTTGTAATAAAGATTTGAATTTTAAAAGTTTTACACAAATGTCATCGTTAATAAAAATGAAGATGATCTATATGTGAATTGACTTTAAACAACATGTTTTTTCAAAGTTTTCCCTGAACCGTCAGACAGCCTTCAGGGACTACAGGAAAAAACACACTAATATGGCAAATGTTATAAATCCCCAGAATAACTCTTATCCCATTTATGTTTTGATTCTGTCATTGCTATCCATCTACCCTTATCCTGAGGCAGTAATGAAATACAAGACTTGTTTCAAGTAGGGATGAGTGAGCACTGTACTTTGAAAGCTATAGTTAACTAAACGGAGCCCAGACTGCCATCCGTGCATTAAATGTTATGCCAATAAGAGTCCAACCTCACACCACCATAAGTCTTCTGGAGCTTCTCTTCCACTACAGCTAGCGAGAGGGACCAGGGCACTTGGCAAAGCAACAAAACTGGCAAATTTGAGGCATTTTTACTTAGAAACAGAGCAGTCAATATGATCAAAAAGTGGTGAAGGCTTTGTTGCCAAAGGGTACATTTTCAAGTGTCTGAGTCATAAATGAGCCTAAAGGTAAATTTTTCATCATGTTCACATGATTCAAGAATCCTGTTTTCCAAAACCCCAAAGGTTGTGCAAGCACAAAGATGTAGGAGGTTTCCACATGTGACTCTTCTGTGCCAGAAGAATAACATTTTTAATACTATTTATTATGAAACAGCAATGCTAACTCAACCTACTTGGTATTGACCTTCCATAGCTAGACAAAAATCACTGAAAACAAAAAAAAATACCCTGTTAAAATTGTATTTGCAGTTGTTCATTGGCATCAACCCATGATATCAAGGTTAAAAGTTACAGGGAAAATCCTGAGTAAATTGTTATATACCTGCAGAGTCCTTTTCTGCCCATCTGACTTTCTCCCATTAGGAAAGCAATTTTCTGACTATTTTTTTTTTCTCACAGAATGTCATTTTGGTTGTTATCAGCTTTTAAGGAGATCACTAACGTAAGACAACAAACAAGGTTGTGGAATGGAAAGAAATATATGCAAATATTTCCCAGTTAATATGTATGTTTTTGCTATGCATTAGGGTCAGAGGTTTATCTGGTTGTAGTTAAAAAGCTATGGAAGGAATTGGGAGATGCAATCTTTTATTATAGTGGAGTTTTTTAATCCACCAAATAAACGGATACAGATTGCAGACATTGGGAAAATGTGGCTGAAATTGATATAGAAAGGGAAATAAAGGAGCAACATCTCCATCAGGCCAACCTACTGCAGGGAATATCACTTAAGAAAGAGCGCGGTATTCAGATGAGCAGGCAGGCAGGTGGCGGAGGAGATGAGGGGCAGGCAGAGCAGAGACAGGCAGACACGGGGTGGCAACGCACATGGCAGAGCTCTTCCCTCCTGCTGGCAAATGTGCTGGCCTGGGAGAAAACTGTCCATAGCATGTTGAATGAAAAACCTCCTTTGTCTCCTCTACAGCACGGTCCCGCCTATTTTTCGGTCATGAGGGACACTATGTGGTGTTAAATTATACATAAACATCAAGTAAGACTTTCTGTCGGAAATGAAAAGCTAATCATCCAGTAACATGATTTAGTGGCTACTTATAATCAAAACATAGAATTAACCACCAGCATTTGAGCAATTCAAACTGTGCTTTCGGTAAGAGTTCATCTCTACTCACAAAGAATAATAGGAGCTTAACAAAATATTCTCCTTCCTGGGGCAAGGGGAATGTAATATTTATCTGCACTGGTTTCCAGTGGGACATCATGTGCCACAATCAATCATCTCATAAAATATTACCAAGTAAAGCAGTGGCAATTTAGATAATAACATGGCAAACTAAGTTACAAGAAGAAACAAAAAGCTAACGGAATTAGAAAGTTTCCAGTTTCATCAGCTCAGTTACCAAAACTCATGTCTTAAATTCTGCCAACTTTATCGTATTCTTTTCTTTCTCTTTATTTTTCCTAAGCTATGGAGGTGTCTAGAATAGAGTCTATAGTTAGACATAAAACCACAGCAAACTTACAATGGACACAGTTTCTTTATTTTCTTTCAAAACAGGCCATTAATTCTGATGCCTCTTGAGTCCTCTGTGTAGTAATTCTCTGACAACTTTTCAGACATTTCTAATAAAGAATTCATCTCTGAATGAAACCTGGGGAATGGTAGTTCTGCCTTTTTGCTTTTATACTTCTTCAGTACTAAATGCCTCATGTCCATTTAAGTAAGAACATAATCTCAGGAAACACATGGGAAAAACCTTTCAGTGAAGAGACTGGAATGGCTACAGGCAACACATGGAGATAACCCACAAAGGCAATGACACTGGAACCGAAACAGGACACCGCTTATCCTCTGTCCCCTCTGCTTTTCCACCTACAAGCGCACATCCTGCCAGGGACACCACTATCTGGTTGGCAATGAACATAAATTTAACTTGGCATATTGAGGGTGTCACTCACTATAAAAGTTCTTATTCTCTTCATAGTCATTTACCAAGGGGTAAATACATCAAATTAACACACCAAAATACTTCTTTCTAGTACTGCTAAAAATATTTTTTGCTGAACATTGTCAAATAAAACTCAAACAAACATACACAAAACTAGGATTGGTAACATGCTTAGGTTTTTTCTTTTAGCAAGGGAGTCCTTCTGGAAGGCTCAGAGATTCTCTGGCTCCCACAAGTCTGATAACTCATGATATACACACATCTAAGATTTCTTGTGGTTTGCAGATAAATCCAAATATTAGAATACAGGACTGATTTTAAGTGTGAGTTTGTTTGATACAGCTCATCTTCCTACAAGGAACACAGCAGTAGCTTTATTCCACTGAAGAACTAAAATTCCACCAGCTCTGAACCTAGATGCAGCACTACAGTTGTGGGAACCGGGCTTCCAGGAGACAAGTCAGTCCCACACTATAATCATTGCCTGGTGAGATAAAAATGAAGAACTTGTCTTAAAAGAATTGAGGGATGTGGAAGGGGGTTCAAACTGGGATGAAAGTCCAATGCTAGTAAGGGGATATGTAGTGTAATTTTATCCACACTGTTGTGTACCTAACTCCCACCAGAGGTGACTCTATTATGGAGCTAAAACACTTGAACAAAAATATGAATAACAAACAATCCTAAACTATACACCTTCATTTTAATTTTACCCTCCTCATATAAATCAATGTATTGATGGTTATGTGGAGTACATATTTGAATTTTGATTAATGACCTTGTTAAGTGGATCCTTATCTGAGAAACTGATCAAAGGTAGGAAATGAAACGAGTGCAATCTGCACATAGTGGGACTCAGTGTTGTTTCCTTCTGGTATATCACTAATATTTAGGCAAAGTGCATCAGAACTCTTCTGTGAGGTAAACAAAACATCACCTGCACTGCTTCTAATGAATGTTGGTAGATGTGTAACACAGCTTTAAGTTGAGGTTATAAATTGATGAAAGGTGACAATTTACTCAGGGAAAATAAAACGAGTTGACTGGTCATACCATAAAGCAGATTTGGATTTGGCAGAGACTCTGTAAGACAGCTGTGCTTTACCCTTCTCCAGTACTTGAAATACATTACTGAGGCACTGAGGATCCTTTAAAGTATATACAACTACAAAGGACTTTTTTTGATGGATAAGCATATACAGGAGGGGTAACATGTGTTGATCCTGGCAATTCAAAGTATGCAGGAATGCAGTTCTCTTGCAGTCCCTGAAGCAAAGCTTCAGAAGCAACACTTCAGAACTTGTTATTCTCTTATAATCAATGCAATTTAGATATTACCCATCTTCCCCTTTTCTCTAAATCAAATGGAGGTCCTTAAAGAAGCAGAATATTTGCAGTGGAGGACTCTTGTCAAAGGGAGCAGCAGGCTGCTCTTAAAAACCTCGGACTTTAATGTGGCTAAGAAGCAGAGTGAGGCTGCAGTGAAAACACTTTTTGCTGATTGTAAGCAAGTATCCACTTACTGTTGGTTGCATAACATATGGCGGATGAGGCATCCATGAAGTACTCTGGACCTGCATAACAAATACGAATACAAAACCAAATTAGGACAGAGAAGTTTACAACAGAACTCAAAGATTTACTTGGAAATATTCTATTATAACTACAGAGCTAATTTTGGTAAAAGACTTAAGTCATGTAACTCAATGCAAACTTCATTTATGCCTCATAAAGTTCTTGACAAAGAAAAAGCTTTCAAATTTAATTTGATAATGTTTTCTACCAAAGTCAGAAGTCTGAGGGATTGCACCATTTCTGTGGTCCACAATGTTTTATCTTATAAAGCAGTCTTCGATATTCCATGTTGTCCAATTTTTTTCATTTGTATTGTTTGCTTTCATCCATCAGTATAATCATGAACATGTCATCCAACCAAAAGTGCAGGAGATATAAAATGTTCAAACATCCCAGAATGATTTATTCCATTTTCAGTAAGAACTGCAGATCTAATTTGGTGGTTTTGAAGCTTATTCTAATTGAAAGCTTCCTTGGCAAAGCTGGCTTAAGATGCCCCTGTCCCTCAGGATCAGATCTCACCTTGAGCATATTGTGGTCTGTTCCCACCAGAACTCTATATGCCTCACCAAAGTCTTTATATGTTCTGCCATATGACTGATGTGTAACAGATTCCACGGGTATACCAATTTTACTAACAATTGAAGGCATCACAGAGTTTTTCCACATTTGTGGTGGCATCTCTTGAGCTGTAACTCCTTCTTCTGCTAAGTGTGAATGGCCCACATGTATCATAACTCAGACTCAACCCTCAGGACTGTGTATCCCCATTTCCTTTTGAATCAGTCAAGGCACCATGACACACAGGGAGCATATATCAATATAGCTGTGCTACAGCCATCCCTGGGACCCCGACTAGCTATCCCCCAAGCTCACAGTGATGGGCATGTGGCATCTCATACTGAGCATGAGCAGTCATGACTAGGAGAAAGCTACAAGGTCTCAGCTCTCCAGATGCCCTGTGAAGTTGTTTCATCAAGCAAGAGGTGAGAATTTATTGTATAATCACGTCTCAATACTTGAAGTTTATCAAAGTAGATCTTTTGTGGAAAAGTGAGTTCAGTGAAATAACTTTAGAACCGAAACCAGCACAGGCATGTAAACATAATCATACTACAAAACATTGTGTGAATCCCCACCAGTTAAAATATTTTAGAGCTGCCACAGCTTGCTACTCATTGCTCCCATCCTTGCAGTTCCTCCTCTGCACCAGGCCAAATGTCTTAGGGCTTACACTGCAAACAGTCTATGGAGAATGATATGGGTAAAAAAAAAATAATAAAAAAGAATCAACGTTTTTGGTGCAAATGCATCAAACCATGAACTGATGCAATGATTCAAGTCAGGATAGCAGGAGGGAGCAACAGTGAACTGTGGAGCAGTGATGGGAATAAGTCGCTGGGTGGCCTGAATTCATTGGCCTGACTAAGGAGGAGGAGATAACGGCTCTCAAGCCAGATTTGCTATTGAGAAAAGCGCCTCTGAGCTGCACTTGTATCTCTCTGGCACTGACATGTCTTTGTTGTTGCCAATTACTGAAATTTACTGAATTTATTTCACTAAAACAACTTTTGTTTGGCGAGTGTTACATAACCATCCAAAATTAAACAACAAAGAAATGTCAGAGAAAAATGACAGAAATCATTTCTCAAGTTTAAAACAACAGTAGCAGGTTTAAAACAACAGTAAGGATAAGCACAGCCTCCCAGAATTACCTGTAAGGAGTAGCATAACATCTTAAAAGAACCCCACTGACCAACCCAACCCGAACATTAAGGACAACCCACCATGCAGCTTTGCAAGTGTGGGTAGTTTCTGTCAGGTAGGACTCGGGACTGGAAGAGCACTGATGCTATAGAACAGAAACAACTGAAATGGGAAAATGTATAGCCAATGACCAGCTTCAGAGTGAAGCAATATGTTTCCAGAGAATGGCTAATAATAAAACTATACAACCTAGTTTTGACTTCCATCTCAGAGAGCCAGAGCGTGGCATTAATTTCCCAATGGAGATCTATGAGGGATATGTTGAAAAGAGAAATCCTGCACGACAAAACGTGCGTGAGACTAAAGGAGGATACGGGGACAGTTATCCTCAAGTAACTTGCTTTGTCAGGGATTATTGGATAAAAATGAGCGCTTTTAAAGGATGCTGATACTGGAGCAAATACAGCTGGGGTCAAAAGGTCAAAATGCAATGCAGTCAACATAAATCATAAAAAAAGCATTAAAAAAACCCCTTTTGGCTAATGAAAGGGTGACAAATGACAACACATTTCAATAAGAATGACAAGTTTCTGCTGTTGTCAACTGGAAATGACGTGAAATGCTGATCACTAGAGAATGCTGATTGAAATAAGAAAAAAATTACCGTGCCTTTCACTGCTAGTGTGAGGAACATAGGAAACACTTCAAACCCTACACCAAATGATACCTGAATGCTACTAGAAAGCCTTTTGTTTAAAGTGTGACTCAAGAGCGCAAGCACTCACAGTTTTCTGTGGTATACACTCTGCCTTCATCCACATCCAAAACATAATTAACTGGGATACGTAGTAGACAAGCGCAAATCTGACGTACCTGATATGTAGAGACAGGGGAAGCAGCAATGAATGGCGTGATTGATGTCTGTGGAATCATGCGGTTTGTTGGAATACTGTACGGTGAGGAATAAAATCTGCAAACAAAGAAAAAAAAAAAGCAAGATTTTTTTTGAACCTTTCCACTGCTAGGCTCTGACTGACTAATTCACTGCCTCCCGGGCAAAGACAAAAAGAGTCTACTCAGGTAATTATGTCCATCTATTTCCAAAACCACAATAAAGAAGATGTGATGGCTCCACTGAACAGATCTTGAAAATGGAAAGGAGGAGGAATATTTACACAAAGCACATTTTTTTCACTTCAACTAGCACAAATATAGAACTTCACGATACAAGAAGTAATTATCTGAAATGCAAAGACAGCTGATTTTCCAGAGTGCTAGCTAGTGAAAGGAAATTTCTTACACGGTATCGAAGACAATATTACTGATTTCATTTTTACATGCAGTACTGTTTTCTTTTCAGTTCTTAATGCTTCAGTGCTGAGAATAACACATTCCATATGCATGCCTGAATTATTTTATTAAGGAATGGCTACAAAAACTCTGGCTGAAATTTTCATATTCATCTAGGCAGAGAGCAAAAACCCACCTTCTGGTGAAATATATCACAAATTATGAGTCTAAATGCCCCAGGCAGCACTGAAAAATCTCAGATTTAGTTGGTTTTATTTCCACTGTTGCATGTTATGAACAAAAGTTGCACTATCTCTTCCTCAATGGCAATAAATGTTATATTCCTTCTCCTTCCCTGTGGGTTAATAATTATTGATAAAAATTATCACTTGGAAAATATCGCTGCTGGTGGATTGTGTAAGTACTTAATACGTGTATGCTCATAAAGACTTTTGCATTTGCCCTTTTTTCAGCTTTAACTGTAAGTCAGAAAAATAAAATTGCTTAAAAAGAGAATGTTTGTGGCCTTACAGCTGTCAACACGCTGATATTGTGGACTCTCAGAGAAAAATGACCCTGTGCAGTGTCCTCTCTCCTGTCTTATTTAAATCCCATGCAGATCCATCTCATGCAGTGTGCACCAATCTTACGAGTAAGAGAAGGTTTTGCACACATGCTCTCTCTGTAACAGGGAAGTGGATTGCACTCCTTGACTTTTTACATTTGGGTTTTTTTTCTCCCCACGCTGAGGCAATCAACACTAGTTTTCCATGAGAGCCATGCAACAAAATAAAATCATTACTGGTGTTTAAACAAGTGCTCTATTTCCTGATCGCCCTGGCATCCCGGATTTAGTACTAATCAGTCTAGTTCAGACTGGATGCATTCATTCTGGATGCAGGCTCAAATAACCACCAATTTCATCCAACCAATAGCCTCGGAAAAACAGGCTGCCGTCTTTGAAGGGTGGGTGAAAACATTCAAGTTAGGAGGGGAGAGGGAGACAGAGAAGCAATCATTTGTTCTCTCTATTCCAAATAAGATTTTAAAATGCCAAAAGCAGCAGGTGGCGTCTGAGTGATTTTTTGTTTAATAGAAATATATTACTATTTTAGGAACACTTATCTGCCCTTACAATGCTCACACTGAGACTATTTTAAGACTGTGTCTTTGCCCAATTTTATATATATCTCCTGTTTTGAGAACTTAAGAAGCATTTGTATCCCACTACTTATATCAAACATTAAGTTCATATCACATTGAAGGGGAAAGGATTTTTACAGCACTAGCCAGGTTCACCCATGGCATTAGCATGATGCACATGTTACCTAGGTCCTGTTAGCGGGGCCTTTTCCCAGGTCAAGGTTAACCAGAAACAGTTCTGGTTGCACTGTTGCTAAGTGGGTGAGCTAAGAAGTGCTCTGTGTGGCAAATGAAATCAGTCAATGGCAGACTGACAGAATTCACTCTGTAGGCAAAATGTACAATAGAAACACATATAAACCCCTTGAACCAAAGGACGGTATAGAACCTAGTCTTGAGAAAACAACACATTTTTGTTTATTCTGTTCTCATTCTGTCCATCAGTCTGGCACTGATGCTGCACTCACACTGCGTATGAACTGCTCAGACAAAGATGAGTGCAGGGGACAAACAACTTTCCATTTGGAAGCAGTGCTGACTCTTTGGAATAAACTCTCCAATAAATCCCAGCAAATGCTACCAAATTTACAGAAAATGTGTGCTAAGCCAAAAACTTGACAGACAGCTAACCATTTCAGTTTCAGCTTAGAGATGCAGTTATCTGAATAGTACATAAGCTTGTCGAATATACACTTTTTTTAATGTGAAAAATACAACCCTTCCAGCACCTCTGCCAATACCATTTATCTGTCGCAGTTTCGACTGCTCTCCAATAAGCGTCAAATAAAACATACTATCAGGACATTCAGCTATATTGTGAAAATGTATGCACCAGCGTATCACAGAAGAGAAAGGAAGGAAATCTGAGACAGCAAATGACAGTGTCAGAAAATCCAGTTCACATATGTCAATTTTAATAGTAATAAAGCAAGTTTAACAATCTGAGTTGCTGTGACAGGCTATAGGACAAAGATTTTTGCAATCAGGAATCCTTCACACGTAGAGACAAAAGTTTGTCTTCCTGCCAGAGTCACTAATGCCCAAAGGGATCTAAAAAAAATTCTTGATATTGCCTGAGGAAAATCAACAGAACAAGAACTGAACATGTATATTTTGAAGGCCTCACTCTTATGTGTAAAGTACAGTGGTATGGTGAAGATAGGGGTGTCCCCACTGGGGATAGATTCAAGTGGAGTTCTCCCAGGCATGGGATGCTCAGCTTGCCATGGTGCTGGAGCCATGCACTGCTTTGGCAGGGTACACTCACAAGAAGGGGTCAACATGTTCTCATCCATGGACCAAAGAGGCATCTCCCCAGAATCCCTTTACATACAAATAGGCTAATGCCCTAATACATAACTGACAGAAGTGACTTGCCAGGGACCTGAAAAAAGACAGGAGTAAAAACACAAGCATGGTCCATTCTGATGGAAACCCAACAGCATCCCAACCAGACCTGCAGCTGCTGACCTTGCCGTATTTGATCTCAGGCTTTCCTGCTCAGAGAGAGGTGACATGAGGTGGAAGATGCATGTTACAGTTAAGTCTGAGGGAACACAGGATTCTGAGACATCAGAATATGGACATCAGAAAGAGGAGTGGAATGAGGTATGAATTATACTAGCATTGACTAATTTTAGATTAATGTTCAATTAAACCCCTAAATCTCCTGGCATTAAAATGCATGTTGTCTTATACTGTAGTTAGAGAGCCGTAGGCTTTGTTGTAGTTGACCTGAGAGCTCTCCAAGAGGTTCAGCCTCTTTTTCCACAAACGCATTTTGCATCCTTATATTGGCCTGCATGAATATAAGGATGCACTTGCAGGCATGAGCCAATGCCCTTGGTCCTCAGATGCAATGGTAATGCTAGAAGCAAAAGCATAGAAAGGCAGGTGGCAGGGATGAGGCAAAATGGACATTGCCCTTCTATTAGAAATAGACCTTTTCGGTATGCCTGGATGCTATAAGCACAGGGAAAACTCATTACTAGGAGACAAAAAAATGTTCCTGGATGTTCATGAAGAAGGTTTTATACAGGGCTCAAATGAAAATGTTTTTAAGGAATGTTAAAAAAGACCACATTCCCAGTGCATCATCAGGCACACAGAGGCAATGCGATAGGAAGAGGTTTTGTTGCTTAACAAAGCATATACTCCCCTCCTACATCAATCCTCCCTCTGCATTTGGGGACTGCATTATCTGTAGCGTCTGGTCACTATTTCCCTGCCAAAAAAGCAGGAAAAAAAATCCATATGGTTCCCATCCTATGGGGGAATGTGCAAGCTTCCACACAGAATCTGCACAAGAGCAAGACCCTATTTGCACTGCAATAAACACCATTTGCTCATGCCTCGTGCCTGCAGGCAGTACTGAAAAAGTTAGATTCATAAATAGTATCCTGGGGCTCACATAATGTAAGAGTATTACCAAGCGTTATCAAGGCAGCAATTTTCTGTTGCAATAAGCCACAGAGTCAGATGTTTGAGATGAAAAAGACCTATCTGAATATTGAGCCCATTGGCCAGCAAATGTGCAGTATAGTCCCCCAGATATCAGATATTAAACTGATACAGTACATGACAATCTTAGTCAAATGGCCAGGAGGACTCAAGCCTCAGGAACATTTTAAATGAGCGTCCTTACAGCGTGAGTACAAGAGCTCTATTTTGTTCTTTGCATGAGTGCATTAAACCACTAAAACAATATTAATACCAAAAATTGAAAAATCAATAGCACATTACGACAGGCACACTACTCCCCCCCCAAAAAAAACAACAACCCTGAGTACCTTTGTAAATGCAATTCAGAAAAGGCTGATTATAAACAAAAAAAGGCACAGAGAGATTGGCAGGGGAAAAGAGCTTATCTGCTGAAGTGTGTGGTTACCACATCTTCAGTAACTCATGCTGCAATGCTATGGTACACTGTGGGCCAGATTCTCTGCTCCATTATACCAGTTTTACGCAGATGTAACTCCACTGGATCCTTAAACAGAGTTACATGGGCATAAAAACAATATAATGAAATGGCGAATCAAGCTTTACAACGTAATAGACTCAGAAGAAAATTATCTATTCCTTTGTGGGGAAAAAATCTTAGCTATTTTTAGTGAAAGCCTCTCTCTCACTCTCTTCTGTTTTATTCCTGCTGTAGATTTTCAAGGCAAATATGCAGTTATGCTGTAATAAAAGTGATAGTACTACCCCATGAGCTATGAGAAGTCAGCTTTTCCCCTTTCAATATGGACAACACACAATGGTCCAGATTCTTCCCTGAGGTTAGGTTATGCCCCAACCCAAAACCTAATATAACCCATGTCTCTTAAGGAATCGCAAATTTTAAATACCCACTCCTGAAACCTGCAGAGGTATGGCTCTCTAGTAGGCTTCCATCCTCCATATCATCCTGCGTGGACTTAGCAACTTCCATGCATCAAAATGCATCTATCAACCCTAAAAAGGACTCTAAGAATGTGCAGTCGATTTTTCTTTGGTAATTCATACTTCACCTGAATCTTCATCTTCACTTGGGTATCTTTACATTTGCCATCTCCAGTTTCAGTTCACTAAGCTCCGTGCTGGTGGGCTTCCAAAGGACTGAGCAACTCGTTGTATATCACAGCACATAACAAGTCCTGAGCTGTGTGCAGGGTCAACGTCTGCTTAACCTAACTGCACTGAACAGGCCTGCTAGAAGGAAGTGTTTTTCGTTTTACAAACCTTTGGGTAACATCACTCCACACAAACCGTAATGACTTGGTCCAGCTTACTGCCAAAGTATTAGGCAGCATGTTGCCCACAGGATGGATATGGGCACATCATCAGCACAAAGGGAATGCACGCAGCAGCTTTGTGCTCGCTTCCAGACAGCCCTTACTGTGAGAAAGAGCAATGTGTTTGCCTAATGCCCCTTCACTGACAATTATATTAACCTGTTTTACTTCACAGTGTTTAAGAGCCTTTATATCTCTTTCACCATGGCCACACATCTGCTATGATACCCGTGTCTTGTGTCAGTGAGCAAGAAATCCCATTTGCACATTTTACAAGTGAAGCATCGAGGTGCTCCTGGACTTAGCTACAATAAAACCCATGAGCTAGATTTTTATTGTACTTGCAAGTAAAGAAGCTTATGAAAAATAGTAAAAATTTATAAGTACAGGATATGCAGAGACTATTAAGTGAATGCCTGGGGAGCTAAAAAGATACTGTGTAACCAAAGGTGACAAGATAGGATCTTAAAGATGTGCCTAAAGGATGGAACAGTTGTGTAACTTTTGGTGGACAAATCGATTGTCTCACATAGGAAGAGCATCCCCTCATGATACTGCATGCAATCAAGATCTCACCATAAGAACATTTTGAATGAGATGGGCTTGTCCTGATGAAATTGAAAATATTTTGACACTCTAGAAAGAAGCGGTATGTCAAAGCAGTAATTAATTGTCACTCTTAGAGAGCTATCCAGTGCTGTAGCTTATTTTGTGCTTTACAAACAAAAGAGCATTAAAAAAAACGCAGCTGTAATTTTCCATTGGGTACTACTACTTTTCCAAACGATCGCTGAGAGTGTGTTCAAACAACTGAGTGACCAAACTAGCTGAGCAGCCTTAAAACACCTGAGCAGCATGGGTACCCTCCGACACAAACAATGGCCAATGCTGAGATAACTTTCATCATTTCAAAAAAAGTTATTCTCGCAGTAAAATGATATTAATCTCCAAGGATCATTCAAATTCCAGTTTCTGAAACATTCATGCCACTGACATGCAGGAATTCCTTTGAAATAAAAGCTAGCTGTCCAGATGAAACACCGGTGGATTATGAACTAGTGATGGTTTTATTTATAGCCCATAATGTGTTACCAACTGAAAAGTATGACAACAGAGGAGAAAGATTTGTTTGAGAGGTCAGAACAGGGAAAGAGAACCAGAGGATTCTGCACTCACAACTGTGCAAACCTTCTTTTATTTCTGAGCTGTTCTGCTTTGACCACCTCCTCCACAACATGGGAATATCACAAGTGCTGCAAAGCTACTGCTCGTAAAGGACAATTAAGCAAAATATATTATTATAATTTTTTTCCTCATCCCCTGGGAATGTTAGCTATTTCCTAAATGCTTCAACTAGCAGTGACCTAACAAATATTTAACAAATAAACCCATTCTCATCTATATGAATACATGCTCCCCTTCAGCTGGAGAACAGAGACAGATTTTGATAATCATATCAAACAACTCTGTGATCAAAGGGTGACTGTCAAAGAGTTCAGGGCCGAACCTCCCGCTTCTCTTCAAATTGTTGTTAACCTATCTGAAAGGGCAGCTAGATTTCAAGGCTGTTTTTCTAACTCGTGAATATAATCAGGCAGGTAAATAATGCAATGATGCATACTTACAGCTAAATTTGAAAAAAAAAAATACAATTCTTTATGTTGGCAAACTAGATGAGAAATGAAGAAGAGTTGCTCAGAATTTTACCCCTAAATCCCATCTGCTTACACACTAATTTAAGGCTTTCTCTCTGGTTGGCATTTCTATTCAGACAATGCCATGGAAGCCAGCCAGCATGTAGAGAACCCCAGATGAAGTAACAGCTCTATTATCCAAAATATGCTGGAATCTTCAATGATTATTTTAACAAAAGCAAAGTCAGTAAAGGGAAACTTTACTGGTTTCCATTTCATGACAGAGAGAGATTAAAAAAAATCCACTAGCATTTGCCAAATGGAGATGGAAACTATTAGGAAAAACAACTTCCCATTCAAATGGATATGACAAACAAGAGGGCATAAAAACAAAAGGGAAACTAAAAGAAGAACTTGACAATATAGAATTACATGCTTCAGACAAAATATGACTGAGTGAATTTGCTTCTGAATAGGTTTCACCACAGAAAGAAAAAACAGAAGATGGCATTCAAAATAATTTTTAAAAAGGCATAAGAAAACATGCATTCCTTACCCATTCTGTATAGCAGCTGTTGGATCGTAAGTCAAAGCCATGCCAGCCTGCACATAGTTAGGGAAGAAAAACACATTTTTACTATTACTGCAGAAAAAAAAAAAAAAAAGATGTTAAACATATTCTAAGCCAATATGAATAAAAACTGAATGTAACTTAGATGGAAATCTAAATTCTCCAGGGAAGCTCAGATGGTCCAAAGCAGCACGGACAGATTGGCTATCTCCCCTGCCTGAGAGATCCCTGAGAAACAGAACTTTTCAGTATGTTGGTTGTCATCTCTCCATGATATTTAGGGCAAATGGTGTATTTGTTACACCACCATCAGTTAATAACTCCACTGAGATCAATGCGTTTACATCCACTCGCTCACAATAACATGACAGGACCAAATCTGGCTGTTGCCTGTGAAACAGGTAGTTGGTAAATATTGTAAAGCCAACTTTACGAGACCTTCTCAGGAAGGAGTCTCTTCTTTCCTACAAAGGCCATACCACACATGACCTCAGCCATCTACCATTGCTCCGGGCTGTCAATCCTATTTACAGTTAATTCATTACCATGAGATGAAAAACAAAAAGGGGGCTGTGAAGCAGAAAACACCAACCAAAAAAAAAAAGGAATAAAGCACTTGAGCTTTTAAACAAGGCTTTTAAAATACTTTAGAGGTCTGGACAGAAAAAGAGTTTGTTAATAGGCTACACAGAGCCTTTCAACTGCCGTTCACTGCCAAGCAGATGGTGACCTGCGCAAAAGGGTTTGGCAGCATCAAAACAGTGTCCAGCTAACAACCATCACTGCTGCCACCATAGTGGATGTGTCCATGGGTACTGTGGAAAAGCAGGGAGAGAGAAGTTCTGGAGACTGAATTTCTCACTCCGCCTTATGTTCTAAGACAGCAGTTGGGGTCATACAGGAAGGACCACGTTTTTCCCCAACATACACTTTAAGGCATGGGTTCGATAATCTCTCCTCCCACACACTGTGCTGGAAACGCTTTCCAGTGTAAGACACTACCAGGAGGCAGGAAGACACTTCCATTTGTGCAGAGCTAGGGGGAGGGAGAAGGGCCCCCATTACTCAGGATGCTCCTCTCCGTCTGGGAACAGCTGAGAAATGGCCATGGCAACCTCCCACCCCAGCACAGCGTTATTTCTCTCTGTTGTCATACATACTACACGCTCGCTGCCTGAGACAGAAGCGTTCGCTTCAAGGACAGGTGCTTTACTAACTTGTGCAGCAGGGTCCATGCTCCTGGTGGGAGGTTCAATGCCCCTGGACCTATCTACCAAAGTACTTCTGAATAAGGGCATCTGCTCCCTTCCAGATGGCTGCTCAGACAGGTCAGGAAAGCGTTCGGGCTTGGCTGGCTCCCACGCAGGCAGGTGAGCAGCCAGGGTAAATGCTCCGGTGAGGAGCAGGCAGAGAGCAGGCAGCAATCCTGGAAGAGCCAGGTTAGCCCAGCAGCTGCACATTGCTCTAAGAGGAGATGGTCCAAGTTTCCAGAGGCCAAAAATAATTTCTGATCTGAAAGGGTAGGCTTCACACTACCTTAGGTAGCCAAAAGAAAGTTCATGTCATTATTCAATTTGAATATTTTTCTCATTAGTCTTTTAAGCAGATGCTAGGGCAAATGCTTTGCTTATTGAAAATGCCATTGTTTTAACAAAATATGTACTATCTCCTGAGCAGAGGATAGATCAGGAGACTAAGACCAAGAGCACAAGGCTGGCTTTTTAAAATGTATTCATTTCTTATAAAGAAAAATAAAACGGGCTATTTCCACAAGCTTAAACTGTCAATCAAATTTAGGGTGAAATGAATCATCACTCATTTTGACATGAAATTAGCTTGGAAAATCATAAGGGATGATATGCTAAACTCTTATGTCTTATACATCCTCAGCATATTATTTATACTGCTTGGTGAGGCTGTGTTAATTACTAATGGAAAAGTTTACAGTTCATCCCACACTTTAGTATCAAACATTTCTTGTGTGTAGTATATTTTAGAGAAAAAGAAATATTCTTTTATTTTCCTTTCTCTTTTTAACACTTGTATAATTTATTATTGCTCTCCCTTTATATTCCTGTGCTGGTAAGGACAACTATAGCAAGTACAAGACCTAGAGGGACAGAAAAATTAGTTCTAACAGCTTCTGGAAAACTTAAAAATAACATATTGTCTATAAATCAAGGTGTTGACATTCTAACATCTCATTACACATCTATTCAAGACTGAGAAATAGCCATCTGATAACCCCTTGGGAAAGAAGAGATCCAAGCTTTCTAAATAAGGGAGTTTCTAGATCTAACGGTCCTTCGAGCTGCGTGGATCAGAGCTCACTATATCCCAGAGCGCACATTACTGTGACCTGGGGACAAACTGCAGCGAGGAAGTGAAGGCTTGGAGGAAAGGGGGAAACAAACAGTTGCTCTTCTTGTGGGTTCTTCGACATAAATAAGAAAGAGGGTGCAGAAGGGATAAATTGCAGGAGCTCCATCACTGGAGCCCTAACAATGCACAGCATGCATGTGAGAGCTGATGAACTGGGGCTGCTCAACCTTGAGAAAAGAAGACCGAGAGGCGATCTGATCAATGTTTACAAATATCTGAAGTGTGGGACACAGGGGAAAATGGCTAACCTCTCTTCAGTTGTCTGTGAGGAAAGGACAAGGGGCAATGGCTGCAAGCTGGAGCATAGGAAGTTCCATACCAATATGCGGTGGAACTTCTTCACAGTGAGGGTGATGGAGCACTGACACAGGGTGCCCAGGGCGGGTGTGGAGTCTCCTTCTCTGGAGATATCCAAGACCCATCTGGACACCTATCTGTGCAACCCGTTCTAGGGAACCTGCTTTGGCAGGGGGGTTGGACTTGGTAATCTCTGGAGGTCCCTTCCAACTCCTACAATTCTGTGAATCTGCAAACACACATTTACATCACGTCAGGTTACCTGTCACATAGAAGTTTGAGCATGTGATTGTGCACAGACCCTCAGCTTGCCCTCCAACCCCATCACACGCCAGGCCTGCTTGTGGGTGCATGCAGATAAACTGCACATACTCCATTCACTAGATATTAGCATCATGTCCATTACGTACTACTAGATATAAGGGACAAGGTTGTAGCCCTGTTGAGTACAAAACATGAAAGGCTAGTCACTGATCTCCTTATCGATGCTCCATATCCAACAGCATGGTGACAGATTACCAGAATCTGTTCCAGTACCTCAGCAGTGACCACTATAAATATCACTAACGCATTTACCAGTAGATGGAAGTTTCACGTCAGACAAACACGACACAGCGTGTGGCAATGCGTGCATATGGTACACCACCTACAGTTTGCCCAGTAATATTGCTAATATCCCCCATTGCTGAATAGCCCTTAACAGCTGCTATTTCAAATAGCTGCTAACAGAGGATTATTTACTTCTTTCTCATCAAGTTGCGTAATTCCTCCCTACAAAACTACGCTGGCTGGAAGCCCAGGAGAGGCAACAGTTAGCCTGGACCAGTGAAAGATTTATGGTCTGAAGCATCCTCCTTCATCAGGAATAAAAACTGATGAGCAATAACAACTTACTGGAAAATTGTCTGCACTTTCCTCCACAGCACACAAACAGGAATTCCAAAAATACCAAATACAGAATATTAGGGTTGGCCTCAGACTTCCACACGATAGAGGTCCAGTTTATTCTGTCAACAGCAAAGAACTGAATATAGCTGTCACTGTGCTTAATATGGCATTAACTATACTGAGGCACTGGCTGATGTCTCTATGGTAGTCCTCAGTTGTGCTGCGGAATATTTTCTTCCAGGTCTTTTCATCCACCATTTTGCTCATGTTTCAGTGGAAGGACGTGATCTTATTCCTTCCCCTGGTAGTGACACTTCCTGATGAAATGCCACCTGAGCGAGTGGCACTGATGATGGAATGCTGCTTCAGGAAAATATTTGTCAGATAAATCTTCTATGAAGGAACGACTGAACCACAGCATGTTTATGTCTCTCAGCCAGACAACGGACACATATTCACCTACTGAATGAAAATTCTTCACTTCAGCGTTTCCATATGTAATCCCATAAAGTAATTATAAAAGAAGTATCTGCTATCAGCCCCATACATATTAATAAAGACAATTTTCAATGACTATGTATTATAATCAGAATGTCACAAGTGACACAGAAATAAAGCCAGTTTGTTTAAAAAGCTGGGGTTTTTTTAAACACTATTTAAATCGTACATGTTTACTTACTGCTTATTTTTATCAAAGTGTCTGAACTTAGGACAAAGGAACAGAGATTTCTGCTGTTTTGTTGCTGCAGTTTTCTAATTATTGACACTGATGAACAAAGAGGTTCTAATAACAAGGGATTCGGTCTGTACCTTTCTTTAAATTTAAGCTCTTTCCTTCGATAAAGTGCAGGAAATATCAGAAAGCCTCTGGAAGTCAAAGGTTCCCCCAGGAAGTTTGAAGGCCTTTGTTCAATACTTTACTGTGAAAAATTTTCCATGGGCAAAGACAAGGTGTTCTGTTTCTGGGTTTTTTTCCTCCTCTCTTTGTTATGATTTGAACATAAGTGAGCACATTTGCCTCATTAAAAAGACTCTTAGACCATCACATTTGCATTGCTTATGTAAATTAGATTTGTAAATCTCTCAAAGAAATGATTAAGTTGTGGAGTGATTATTAAAAAAATTATCACATTTTCCATATCATGTGAAATAAGGTGGGTTCATTATTCTCTTCCAAATTTCTCTCAGCTGTCGGAAGAACAACCTTTATCAGCCCCGTATCCTTCTTCCAGCAAGCAGAAGTATCTCTACGTTTTAGGTTACATGATATCTTCTTTGCTGCTGGGAAGCAGCTTCCAGAAACAGCTTCACCAACTTATCACCTACTCTCCGTATGCATCTTTCCCTCACTGTGTGCAAAAATTTCACACAATATCAACTGACCTACTACAGACATGCCCCCATGCCTCCTCCTCGGAGTTGAATCTTCCAAGCATCTCCTGAAACCTACTCTGGCCACCCTGTGTCTAGTACTAGAGCACCTGTGCAAGGCAAGGCTGCTGTCACCCTTATTTCTTATTGTGCAGGAGGCCACAGTCTCACTAGAAAAACTGGAGTTAGATTAGAAGATAAGTCTCTCTCTTCCCCATGTCCTCTCACTCATCTCCTCATCCTTACGTGCTAGAGGACTGCCATCCCAAAGGACGGGTGTGTTCTTGGCCAGGACACTAGAATCAGTTGAGATTTCAACACTGAAATTCCTGCACTTGTTTTGTTACCATTGGTACTATCTGCCAGGCATCACAGCAAAGGGTCTCTTGTGTCCTGACAATAGATACTCTGACTGAAACACTTTGAAGAATGAAGAGAGAGGAAGGGAAAGGAATCAACCACCCAAATGAGATTCGTTTAAAATACTGATTTAATAAAATAAGCACAGTCAGCAGTAAAGTTAGCTTGGCAGAGTTCCTTCCTTTGATTATTTAAACAGTTCTGTCAGAAATATTCCACATTATTCGAAAGATTTCTGAATTTAATTCCGAATAAAAAAGCACCTTTCCTTTTTAGAGAAGAAGAAATCTAAAGTGAAAAGGTGACACCTCTTAAATATATCAATGCATATGAAAGAAACGGAACACATCCCAGTGAAATGCAGAATTCCCTAGCAGCTGCAAGTTCTGAGAGGGAAATGGTTGTGGAGAGAAAAAGATAGAATATTGAGGTCAAACTTGGGAAGCAATTCATGAACCTCAGAAAGCCAAAGGTTGTGCTGATAAACACAATGACATGTTCAGATACCCAAATGAATAACAAGAAACCCTTTTTTGTCCCACAGAACTGGACTGGAAGTCTGATCTACACAACTTCTGTTCCTGGGGTTGAGTCACTGTGTTCCCACTTCAATTTATCTGATGAATTAAATGAGGAGTGCTGAAGTTTACAAAAATAGAAAGAAAATAATATCCTCCTATGGGGGCATATATATAATACAACATAATTATTCTGTTTCCACAGCCAAGTCTTATGTTTAACCTTGCCATCTTCAGTTCCACAAACCATCTGCTTTTGGGGATCTGGCACACCCGTTTTGCCATCACTTGGATCCAGTTTTAAATCAGCTGTGGATTACAGTCACATCTGCACACTAGATGTGTGTGTTACAGTGAGAAGACTTCCAGGGATGGCTTGCAGCACTACTGGAAATGACAGCCCACCAAATATTGTCAGAAAAATATATTTCCTTTTCCCCTGT
Organism: Laterallus jamaicensis coturniculus; assembly: GCA_022605575.1. Taxonomy (NCBI): domain Eukaryota; kingdom Metazoa; phylum Chordata; class Aves; order Gruiformes; family Rallidae; genus Laterallus; species Laterallus jamaicensis. The sequence goes on along the minus strand of JAKCOX010000008.1, from coordinate 19,791,056 downwards.
CTCCAACATCTGTTTGGTCTGTGTAAGAAAACACTGTCACAGCAGCAGAATTTGGCATGAAAATCTCTGGGGAAAATGGCTTGACATTGATTTGGAAATCCAAAGCCAAAATGAAAACTAAGAAAACTAATCTGAGAGAGCAGGTACAGTCCTGATTCTACTTTAACCAAACCATGGTCATTATTATGAGCAGAACCAGTCCCTTTTAAAATCCTGATTTCAGGGACAGTAATTTCATATAGGTCATAATTTCAAAACCTTCTCTGTGATTTATAAGCTCAAAATCCAACCACTTAAACTGGTCTGTGGTATTTGTGCCACTTAGGCACTTTTTCAAAAGATTGCCCACAATGATGGTGTCTTGTGTCATTAAGAATTTTTAAGCCATTGCTCTGCATCTTTTCACTTATTATGCCAGTTTCCTTTTGCCCTCCTACTTTTTCCTTCTGTGGAGGCTTCTCGGGTTCACTTCCTCTCTTTGCTAAACAGAGCTTTTGCTGAAAATAAGCATGTGAAATACTGACTGATGGCTAACTTACACACACACTAAATTGGTAGTAAACGCCTCTGTGCGTGGTTGGCTTATGAGGGTACTACTATGTATCTGGACAGGCCTGGAAATTGTCTCTGACAGAAAAGAAAAAGAATGTTTGACTAGGTAGAAAAATATATCAGCCCTAGACATTGAAGATTATAGAGCACAACTAAGTAGTACTTGTCTCCTTCGAAGCATAAAAAGAAATCTACGTCTAAGTTACAAACTTGCCTGGCACAGATCTACTAATCATTTCTAAATGTTCGCTGGTGGTAAAGAAGGGACAAGTGGCACCAGGATCAGCTGCTTCAGCCCTTTGCTGGTACTGATTTTACAAAAAAATTGGCTAGTCTCTCAAATTACCTATTGTATGGTTTTTTTCCTCTAAATTACTGTTTGCATTAGACAAAGTTGTAATGAGTAGCAGATAAAAAGAGAAACTGTTAACAAAAGCAACATTCCCAAACTACTAGGTCATCTCATTTTATAAGAAAGGATTAGAACCATGTTTAATTCTTCAGACGTTTCACCAACTGATCTTAAAAAAAACAACAAAGGAGAATGGGGGAAAGGAAGGAGGAGAGCGATGAGGAGGAAACAGAGGTTAAACTCTTGGCTATGAGGGAAAAGAAGTAATCTAGATAACAGAAGCAAGAAAGCAATCAATAGAAGAATTATTGGTGGCAGTTATTAGATAAGCGTATAGACATCAGATCAAATTAAATGGCAATGGGGTCGCACACAATGGTGAAATCACTCTTGTGATTTGTGCACCAATACTGTAATGATGATATTCTCTTGCAAGAAAGAAAACACCAATATTTAAGTGCTCTAAATTTTACAGAACCTTGCAAATGAAGTGTAGTGTCCAAGGTTTTGAAATCCTGTGATTGTAGAAAAACCCCCATAATCACTTTGGGCTGACAAGATATAGAAAGGCTATCATTTCTTGAGTTGTTCTTTCTAGAAGAATGTAAACAATAATAAACTTTGGGTGGATGCAAAGCATTCAATTAGTTTTCAGTTTATGTGAGGTTTCTCCCTTTCTACCAGATAAGATTCAAATAAGCCCTCTCTTAAATACACATATCAAATTCTTTCTGAAAGGACAAAATAAAATATACATATAAAATGATTTCTGAACAGAGTTTCAGTAAATCTGAAACAAAATATTATGTTGTAAAATTCAGGTTGCAGTTTTTAAACCAATTCGATCTCAATTTGTAGCTACTCTAGATTCCACAAATGCATTTTCAGCTAATGAACTTTTTTTTTTTTTTTGAGAAATGTCACCTACTGTTAGACTTGTCAATTGCAATTTAGAGGTAAATTAAATCAAATATTTTACAGACAGAATTTGAATATGATTACCCTCTATCACCATCTCAACGTGATCTTGTCAGGGAAAATTTCAAAACAGAGTGATGAATTAAACCAGTGTGACTCAGAAAAAAACTATCCTGAAATTGAAAAAAACCCAACAACTTGAAACTTAGTTATTAGGTCAGAACTTCCCTGCAAATATTTCCAACATTTGTAGGTTTCACTGTATATTTATGGCACCTGTGTGTTAGATACACAATTTGACAGCCTTTTACAAAGCCATCAGTAATCTAAACTCTTGGTTTCTTAGTCCAGAACTGGTCAGCCATCACAAATCCTCAGTCAAATGCCTCAGTAAATCTCCTAAGTATTTCCTGAGGCTTCAAACCAGAGTGGAAGGGTAAGGACTAGAAAATGCTATTCAAGGTCAGACATTCTTCCCTGGTTACAACTGGCGAAATAACAAAGTACCAACCCCACCCTTGCTCCAAAAAGCCCTAGAGAAATTCAGTGTATTCCTAAAGACTTTAAACAGTGAACCAATCTAACAGCCAACTTCAGCATTTCTATATGGTTGTGAAGCAATCTACAAAAGGTATGACAGGAGTAAGATTTTCTATTACATTCCTCAATATGGCCTGAAAAGTTTGCAAAAAAAAAAAGCAATCCTCTCTTACACAATTACACTGAAGCTGTCCCTAAAAGAGAGCAAAACCTGTGAGAATAGGATGGTTAGAGAGGTAAAGCCTGCTCCTCCCACATAAAGAAGACTATAGGGGGACCTTATTAATGTTTATAAATATCTTAAGTATGGGATGCAGGGGGAATTAGCCAGCCCCTTTTCAGTGGTCTGTGGGGACAGGACAAGGGGCAATGGCTGCAAGTTAGAGCATAGGAAATTCCACACCAACATGTAGAAGAACTTTTACACAGTGAGGGTGCCAGAGCCCTGGGACAGGTTGCCCAGGGCGGTGGTGGAGGACCCTTCCCTGGAGATATTCAAGACTCGTCTGGAGGCCTATCTGTGCAGTATGAGCTGGGGAGCTGCTTTGGCAGGGGGGTTGGACCCGATGATCTCTTGAGGTCCCTTCCAACCCCTGTGATTCTGTGATTCTGTGAAATCTCCCACCATTTCCCTACTAGAGCAGAGCACTGGGAACAGCTGCCTGTCTCTGCTTTGCGTGCTCAAATCTTGAGGCCAGTGACAGAACTGTTAGTGCCACTTCTTTGGGGTCTGCTTTTCCATGCAAAAATCCTCATGCCCACTCAGTGTTAATGCCAGTTAAACCTTGGAAGTTTTAGAAATTCTCTTCACCTAAGTATTCAAGAATTCAAAGGCTTATCTGAACAATAGCCAAATACATCATGGTCTAGATACCAAAGGATTTGGCCACGGTGGAAATACTGAGGGAGTAATATCTTGGATGCTAGTTCAGTGCTTTTCTTTGGGGAAGAAACCAAGAAAAAGCAGAGGTGCAGGAATTTTTCCAGATCCCATTTGTAATCAGAACTATAACACTTGTCATATATCAATTATTTCTCACTAGTCATTGCCTGTTCTTTTGAGAAGAAATTAAAGTTGACAGGAATAATTGTAGGAAGGTTACCGGAGTGCTCCAACACAGAGAACAACTGAATGGTACGTTGTGCTTGGAGTAAGATCATTAAAGGACAGAGTTAGAAAAACCCTATCGCATACAAAATATATAGAAAAGTTACACAGAAAGATTTTACATTAGAAATAAGAATATGAATGATGGTGAGGAAGAAATCAAATAAGTGACCCTAAAAATGAATGTGCATTCTTGCCTTTGATGCCTTGAGTAGCAAGTATCAGATGTTCAGCAATGTAGTAATCAGAAAAAAATTTAAGAAAATCTAAGAAAACAGATCAGATTCCTAGCCTGAAATACTTCTGAGTTTGTAACTTTACAATCTTTCCACATTTGTAGACTGTACCATGACAACAGCTGTGTGTTTGACTGTGAACAACAATAAGGAATGATGGCTCCAAGTATCGAAAACTAGTTTTTAAATGTTGACATTATAAACAGACCAACCACACCCTGCCTTTAAGTCACAGGGATATCACTGTGCTTAATATGAACCACTCCACTAGCAGCAAATGAACTACATACGATGTAATAAGCTTATGCCCTGAGGCCACAGGCATAATGGGGGCTTGTTGGCTTTAACTTTATATTCTCCTCTTTATTGATTTGAACTGAAGGAAGTATAGAACAGTGGAGATAATAGCTATGATGGCATTTACTATTAAAACAGGGATTTAGAGGTCTTTAAAATATGGATTGTTGACCTTATTGAGGATTTATTACTGTCTCCTATATATAGACCTTTGTTTTTCAAGGTTTGTATACGATGACCTGAGCACTTCTTGGGCACTTGTTCCTAAGTAGATCCTTAACATGACAAACCATAATGGCTCCTAAGAAGACGTCTCCATTTCTTGAGACATACGACATAAGAAACTGCAATGAACCTTTGGAGACTTCTGCAATCTCTTGTAGTGAATGTGGCTGCCACACTGGCACTTTCAGCCCACAAAGCTAAAAATATTTTGGAGCATTGCTGTAGGAACAGTGTACGATAACCAGGAGGGAGAAATTTTTATGCTTTCAAGAAGCTTTTCTGTTTGTTTTAGGAGCTCACCAATCGTGCTAGACTATGTATGTCATAACCTAATGGTCCAAGAAGTATCAGCTAGCAAAATCAAGAAGTTACAGAAAAGCAGAAACCCTCTAGAAATATGTAACTTAGAAATATTAAATAGTTCTCTTATTTATTTGCTTTGATAAATTGAAGTAAACAGCAAACTCCCTCCCCACACAAGAAAAAAGGAAAAAAGAGAACCCCTCCCAAGTTGTATTCTCGTGGGTCACAACTGAGCAACATACTTCCCCCCCCCCCCCCCTTCAAGTCTATAAACAAAAAGAATAGGTGTTTAGGATGGAAATACTTGTAAGTCTTTCACCCTTGTAGCTATAATGATGCACTATGACCAATCTACCTCATTTGTTCAAGTGTCTTTATCCTATAATAACATTCAAGAAGAGTAAACAAACTCATGAAGAGTCAAAAGCATTCCTTTCTTATTTCACCCAGATTTGAGTTACTTCAGGTACAAGTATACAGAAAGGAAACTCCAGTAACAGACTATTTGGACCAAAGCAGAAAGCAGAGTCGAGGCTACTATAAACTTCTTTGTCTTGGACAGCATGCATGGTCCATCTTGGAGAAACTTTTGGGAAAACTCTTACGTGGATGTGAAAGTACATCTTTCCCTTTTCTAAGAGCCCACCTTCTCTCTGGTGATACTTTATCACCAGGAGCTATACAGAAGAAATAACATTATTGAGTTGCTTACGTGTAAATTGATTTGGGGTTTATGAAATACACCAGTAAGAGAATATCAGGCTTAGCTCCAGCTGGAGACAGAGTGCTCGTGGTAGGAGAAGGCTGAGCACGGTTCCACACCAAGCTCTGAAATTCTCTTTTCCTGTAACTTTACACTCCACGCATTATCATAAGCCTCCCTCTCTCCTTGCTTATATACCTTTTTCTGTGTGAAACTATTGTTTTTGTGTGCAATCTGATTTCTTCACGGCCCTGAAAGGTAGACCTCCAGGTCTGCAGGTGACTTCTGCCAAACCCTGGGAAAATAATTGCCAAGCAGCACTTACCTCTCCTTCTCTGGGCCACGGCCTTCCATTCTGTGTGTATTTGCTTTGATTCTGGCGCTTCTTTTGCCCTCCATCAGCAAATTTGCACAGCAAAGGCTCAGTGGGGGCTGTGAAGACAAGAAACCCAGTCTATATTAGCATCCCCCCCAAAGAAAGTGATTATACCAGCAACAGTAGTGCTTTGTAATACTGATCTTTTGAAGTAAAATCTTGCCTTCTGCAGATATTTTTTGCCTCTTTTAGCCTTGACTCCACTGGCAGCTGTTCTTACTAACTAAGCTTCAAAAAATACATACTGGCAGCCCTTAAAAGAATTTAGCAAATATTGTTGAAAAAATAATCAGCCTACGCAGAATGTTAAGTTGCTGTAGTGGAATAGTAGAGTCAGGCATTAGTTCCAGCTAAGTTAGACACGTATTCACGACCAGCATTAGCGTAAGGATAAACACTGCTTTACTAAAGCAGCTTTCTGGTTTTATTGCAAAACCTTTGCAAGAATCTGTTTAAGGAATAAGCCTTCTCACTATTTTGGTGTTACTCACCACCCAATCCTTTAAAAATCTGAATAAACAGAGTAAAAGAGACTTTTGCCAAGCAGGGTCCAATTAGGTTTCTTTTCCTCTTAACTCCTCTTTTAAGCAAGTTGACAGCTGAGAAAGCCTCTTTCCTCTCCAGAATCACAGAACGTTAGGAGTTGGAAGGGACCTTGAAAGATCATCTAGTCCAATGCCCCCACCAGAGCAGATCCAACTGGGATCTGGTGCATACAAACGCAATAGTCAGGGGTCTGGAGCACCGGGATGAATGGGCACTCACAGTTGCACACCCCAAAAGGCAGCTTACAATAGGGTCCCCTAGTGAAGAAATTACCACACATCACATGGTTACAACAGGAAGGGAAGTTGGTGTCTCAGGATCTTTTCGCATCTACCCAGCTCTAAAGTCTCCTACAATATTTTTCAGCCAAAACTGTCATTAGTTTGCTGTTGGGAGCTTGCCTTCACTTCCTCCTTCTTAAAAGAGGGGAAAAATTTTACCTACTTCATTAGGTCTATGTCAAGACTGTCCTTTATTACCTCCATCAACAGAGAAGGAAACCACTATTGGCTTGGGCAAAAGACATGCAAAAATGATGTGCCACATTTCAATCTTGTCAGGCATTTCTGGATTCCCAGGCATGACAAGCAGTGCCTGTAGAGGTTGTAATTAATTAAGATTTTTGATGGAAAAAGGCAACCCCCCTGTTTGTTGGGTTTTTTCCTCCCATTATCATGTTTCTGGGAGGCTAGAGGTGTTGCAAGCATGAAAGTGCAGGGACATGAAAAAAAATCTTGTGATAGAGGGGTTAGCCCAATTGCTGATTTATTTATTTGTAATAAAAATTATGAATTTGGTTAAAGGATGTGATATATTCTTACAATATTAAATGAAGCTCACTTCCCCTAGCCTCTTAGTTACAGCCAGCTCAAGAGGAGTCAGAAAGCATAGATTAAAACTTTGACCACTCTAGAACTACAACCAAGAAGCAATACACATAGACAATCTCATATCAAAACCACAATTTCTCATTGGGACAACATCACTTTGGCTACTTCTGAAGCTTTAACAGCTTTGTTTTTTTCATTACCATTTTACCAGGCTAGTAATTTCCAAGGTCACTAGCAACTGAACTGCGGGGAACAATCCATTATTGGCAGAAAGCTCAACTGTGTGACCCCAGAGGTCCTTACCCACCTCTGACTTCGATTATTGTATCAGATTTTGGTAGAAGCAATGCTCAGCCAACCATTTTAAATTTAAAATAATGAAGGTTTAAAAGCATCCAGGTGGCTGTGGAGATTCTTTCTACAGATGGAGAGATTTTACAGGGCTGATTGCCCTGCACTTTCACCAGTTTTACTCCACAGCACGATGCTGCATGATTTCAGAGCGGTTGCTTAAAATTCACTTTGATGTGACTGTGAGGGAGGAGCAGGTGCTAAGCCATCATTAGAGAAAGACCTATTAAACATCACATCTGAAGCTTCAAAGCTTTTTTTGTTTTAAGCACCAAACAACTATCAAGCAACATATGATACCATTAGGAGGAGCATGCAAACCCAATCTGCACACTGCCTATTTACCCATGCCATGATCATCTGCTAATGTACACATGTGGTATTAACCCATATACTATGATGTGGTTGAGCAAGCTAGGAAGTCATATGGTTTACTACATATCCTCTCTATATATTAGCCAACCACAAATAGGAAGCTATTTCTTTTCTGGACTTCCCAATAGCCAGCATTACCATCTGACAACCTCTTATTTGTTAATCTGGAGATTCCTAAAGTTGAAAGAGATTGAACAGAACTGCCTAACAACTTTACCTCCCTCATCTAGAAAATCAGCGAAAAACATCGTACAGGCTTTTCTGGAGATAGGGTAGAAGATGGAAAAGGACAATGGTACCATGCCCTTCATAGCCAAGTTTCTGTACTGGACGTTATACTCCTCTACACCAAACAGGAAAATTCTGGGGACAAAGTTGAGCTGTGTCAATCAGCATTAACATAAGCAAAAAGATCAAAAGAAAATGTTCTGACAGGAAGATAGAGTCCAGATAAGATAAGTTTGGGCTGTTTGGTTGGGGTTTTTTTTAAAACAACACAGGCACGGAGCTTATTGCATACAGCAAGATTGAAAATTAACTTATTAGCTCTGAAGTGGTGTAGTTCTTAATGGTTTACACCTGGAAACAACTATGGTAACAAACCTCAAAATATAAAGAAATCAAATTAATAATCTTTCTTCTTTCAGGAGATGAGGTAGACTGCAACATGGTCTAAAGATTTTAAACACATTACTCTAAGTAAATAGAAGAACTCAAATCTCTGGTTTACGTCAGCCCTCTTGAAATCTCTCATAAGAAAGGTTCTCCAGGCTTTGCAAGATCAGATGCTTATGAATATTTTACATTAGTACCTTCATTCTTCCTAATTAAATACATAACAACAGAAGATACTGGGAAGACCACATCCTATTCCAGCAAATCTATTTCTAATGGTTTCATGAAACATCAGAAAGAAAAAAAAAAAAATCACAATTATGTACTACTGTTATCAATTCAAGAAGAAAATATCTAGAAGCTATTCCAAAGATATCTACATTATGTGACTAATAACAAAGGACTGTGGCAAAAGTGAAATATTTTACCTCCAAACACTTCAGAAGGGGAAGAAGGGAAAAGGGACATTTTAAAAACTTTTTCTGCCTCTGCTCACTTCCATTCTAGACAGACACTCTTCAATTTATGGTCTGAATTTTTACTTTTCTCCTTTGCCTCTGTATGAACATGCTGACTGAAAATAAATGCCTGTGTCCCTGCCTCTTCTTTCACCTTTTTGTACTGCTGACTTAATAGAAAATGTTATTTGGATATCTGTAGATGTTCATATTTTGAACTGATAAGCACATCTTTTTGTATGGTTCTTGACATCCTCCAAGTTTCGAGCATGTGTGGTATTTTGAAGCATATCTGGAAAATCTACTGTTGGTATTTTCCTGTCAGAAAAGTGAGAATTGATTCACTTGAGACAAATTTCAGACTATTCCATTCTGATAAACTCTTCAAGATAGAAGGCACTGCTCTTTCTTTGACTTCTACCTGACAGTAACAAATAGAAATATCAAGAATAAATAACAGCTTTAACCTGAACAAGGTTCATTAAGCCATAACCCATTTTTCAAGGAGATTTAAATGCTTGCTGTAGTTCCCATCCAAAGCCTGCTGTAGCTAATAAGACATAAATAGCCCTGAACTTGGCTTTCAGTCCTGAGAAGGAAGCAGGATCAAATTGATAGTGCTTCTAAACAACATTTGCCAAGATATTCAGGACTGCTCTAGGAAAGGGCAGTACTTGCTAGTGTTCAAATTCTGTTCCCATGGAAGTCAATGGCTAAAGCCCTATCTCTCTTCAATCAGGCCCTGAATTTACTCTGTGAGTTCAGTGGAGGTGAAAGAGAGGCTAGTTCCATGTCAATCACGCCTGTCGATATTGTTGCAGTTCCCTTAGGAGATCAGCTTCTCATGCTCTGCTACTTTAGATGGACAGACGGTGCAGATAGACAGCACTGAACTGCCAAAAGGCTGTTTATCACCAAAAGCAACAGTGGAATTTAAAAATAGGACAAAACCTTTAGATGGAAGGAGATGGGGATAACAGTACCCCCTCCTCAAATCTGGCAGCCTCTTCGAAATGTTCCATCTCAGGAAAGCAACTTCAATTAAATTGGAGAATTCAACAAAAAAAAGCAAAGTTCTAACTAGTTCTGAATACATAATTTCCTTATTCTTTCATTCATCGGAAGGCAGATACACTTGAGCTCCTACATATGCAAAAATGTATATATTCATGAGCATGTGCTTCATAAAGAAAGATGAAAGCTGTCATTTGCATTCACTGAATCTTTTTCATTATTTCAGGTGCTCTGAAACTTTTTCTATCTTGAGAGTTACTGAGAAAAGCTTGTCCTCCACTACTGATTCACAGTCATACAGCATCATCTGTTCAGCAATGCAAGAATTACATATATAAAAAAGTAATAACAAGAACATATTTATGTATTTTAACTGCTTTCAGTATGAATATTTTTCAAGACAGAATATTTTTCAGCATGTCAGGAAGAGTTTAATCTCTTCTTCTCATCTTGTGCAAAAATGACAGTAACTTTTTCCATCAGACAGCCTAGCAACAAGTCCATTGTGAACATTCACGTCGGTCTTTCAACACCTTCATTTTGTTAATGTGAAGAAAAAGTGATGAGAAAGTCATTGGTATATCATCGAATGGTCAGTGCACAGTCAATGATCTTTTTCAAAGTATGTTTTTATGAGAAAGTTGGATTAATTTATTTTTTCAGCCTTGGCAAATCCTCCTCTGCCATAAAAAACAGAACAGAGCAATAACTGAGTTCACAATTACACCAAGCATCCAAACTGATCGAGCTTTGATAGCTATTTTTCTTCTTAACTCCCTTTCAAATTTTAAGTATTTTGCTAACATTTTCATGTACAAATGACACAGAATATCTGACACCCATTGAAGCAACCCCTTTGTCCGCCAGAGATCAATAATTTTCAGCTCACAAAAGCTCTAGAAGCAAGGCAGGACAGAGTAAGTTAAACCTCTGATCATATACCTGGGCTCAGATGGATGTACCCAGAAGGACTGTGGTCTTTGCAGAACCAGCAGAGTTTGTTTACAAAATAAAGTCCTGAGCTTCAGACTCAGGTCTAAATCTGTAAGCTTGGAAATTGTAAAAGTTTCAGGACCCACATCAATAGAGTGACACTGCTCTAGCAAATGGCTTCTAGGAAAGTTCTGTCATGCAGTACTTATTCATCCCAAAGTCATAAACAAATAAAACTCTAACTTCAGGAAGGATTAGAAAACACAACCATAGCTCTTGGAAAATGATGATGAAGAATTAGAAAAGATGGTACTTGACATAAAAGGACAAAAGGACGTGCAAGGACAAAGTGATAGCTGAGTAAGGAAACCATAAGTAATGAAGCAAATAAACACATCATCTTATTCCACGGGGAGTGCTTGACTTGTGGAAGGCAAGAGTTCATAGTTTTGTCGAGTAATAGATTTTGTCCCAGAAGTCCACGATACAGGATGTGATGCCACAGGCCAGACCCTTACATATATACATAAAAGTGCACTGTTACATGTTCAAATTATTCTTTCCTGCTCAGTGTTTTAACACGACAAATGTTTTACACAGGTCAATCAATATACAACGTATGTGTCCAGTAGGTTCACAGTTAAATTCAACTACATGAGATTCAGTGATCTTGTACAGCTGCTGATGAAAGCAAAACAATGAGTTAATATGGCATTTTAGTTTCTACACCATGCCTCTTTCACAATATAATTATAGAATTGGGGAAACAGCTTTACATAACAAAAAAGTACCCCAAAGCAACAATTAAAAAGCAAACATCTGTTTGGCTAGCAAGAAAAGTAAGTGATTTACTTTTGATAAACTGTACTGTAGCTTAAGTAATTATCTCTAGTTCACCTCTTTGTCTTAAGAAATGGGAAGTAATCCTTTCATCTCTTTGTATAATAATTATTTCCAAGGAGTGAGAATACATTAGAAAAGGAAAATGAATCCCAGAGGAGAAACAGTGTGCCAAGCATAAATTTAATATTTCTATTTTATGAAACAGGAATTATTTAGAGCAGGTAGCACAGCTAACCATACGCATAGGTCAGAGAAACAGCACGCCAACTGTGAAGTGTGGTCCAGATCTTGTTGCAATCGATGCAGACACTCCAGCTACGACATAGAAATGTTATACTTCATCATATTGTTGCAGAAGCCCCATTAGGATTTGTTAGAGCGGATCAGAAGCTAGAGAGATTAAAACTAAAGGAAGGAAGGTTTAGATTAGATATTAGGGGGAAGTTTATTACAGAAAGAGTGGTGAGGTGCTGGACCAGGCTGCCCAGAGAAGTAGTGGATTCCCTGTCCCTGGAAGTGTTCAAGGTCAGGTTGGATGGGGCCCTGGGCAACCTTGTGTAGATCCAGGCCTGAGGTTGGTGGCCCTGCCTGTGGCAGGGGAGTTGGAGCTCTATGATCCTTGGAGTCCCTTCCAACCCATGCCATTCTATGATTCTATGATTCAGAGTGCCTGATTCAGGCCTATGAAAATGTTCCATTTTAATGTTGCTGATAAGGAGAACCTGTTATAACTTGAAAACATTATTTTACAGAGATAATGGATAGAAACAGATGCTTCAATATGGCATTGAAACTTAAATATAAACAATGCAATTAGCAAAGATGAAATGTGGTATTAAAGCAGTGCTGAAATGTTGTAACATGATGGCATATTTTTATTTTAAGAAACTCCATTTCTCAACCAACTCTAGTTCAAGTTTCTTTTGGAGAGCATGAATGGATGACAAGCAAATCCAGAACAGAATTAAGGAGTTCATTAATTAGCTTTATTAACTAATTAAATAATACACTGCACTTGAATCTTGGGTTCTTTTAAACAAAAGGCCTGAACCTGAGAAGTTAGACTCTCAGTGAATCCAAAGCCACTGTACTGAAGCTTAATTTAAATTTGAGGTAACCATGAGCAAGAGCAGTTTGGAGCCCATGAGTTTTGCCAGAGAAAGAGGCTTCCTCAAACTTGATGATACAGGAAATTTTGCCCTACTGGAAATCCCTGGCTGAAAATAACAGCTGTCACTTATCCTTTGTGTCCAGTGCTATGACAGCTCTTCACAACCTTAAACTACTGAAAAAAAAGGAAGTAGGGTTTTTGAGGAATGATTTGGTTTGCAGTTTCTAAATTTCATTAAGAGCCTTCACAGCAAAAGAGGTGGTCCTTTATCAAAGTGTGCAATCAAACCAACTAAGTATATGCATCAGTATATGCATCAGTTTGCAGAAATCATTTCATGCACCAATGCCTAGAGCTGTAATTTCTATGACTTTTAGACAGGACCCATAGCCAACTGAAATTTGGGGCACATTATTTTAATGTGCCAATTCTAATTACAAAACATAGGATTTGGCTGGGTCAATAACTCCAGCAAAAAACACTTTGATAGACTGCCTTGGATTCCTGCCTCACTGGAAGACCACGTACCAAAAACTTGAGACAGTATCATATTTTGGAGTACTGGTTATTCAAAGCACTTCACATCTTATCTGTGAGATATATAATAAATAAATACTGGAACAAGTAGATATAAAATGTGAAGTGTGTTTTGCTAAATAATCAAAGTCCCACACTTGCTCAATCAGCACTGTTAAAAAGTGAATGTTTGCAAAACTGATGCACCTTTTCAGGTTTGAAGAATCTTCCTATGTACCTTACGTGTCACAGTTCCTCTGTATTTCTCATACCAGAGTAACTAAGCAAGGCACTGAAGGAAGATAAGCCTACAGATATTGTCTAGAAACTAGGCAAGTAATTAGTAGAATAAAGATATGATAATGCAATGGTCCCCTATCAAAAGTTTCTCTCTGATGACAATAGCTGACAAGTGTGAACAGTTTAAAAAGAATTAAAAAAAACTATTTTGTATGTTTTTTGTATAGATTTTGCAAGTGCTAATTACCCTCTGGGATGCTGACTTCTATGATTAAAAAAGAAAGAAAAGAGTGGTTGGTTTTTTACCATTTTTATGCCATTTGCTTCTTGTACAATTACTGCTTCAGAGGCTTATTAGACTACACATGTTTGGGTAGGAGTTGATCCCTTCAAGTGAAATGAAAAAAATGCCAACATTTAAAAAATTCCTGAAAGCATTTTAAGACATTTTACTATTTTTCATGACGAATTCACAGATTGTGACTTGCCACACAGGCACATGGTTCTGCTGTGTGTGACAAGGAACTAGGAGAGAACAGGGGAATAATCCTCAAACCAAGAACTCAAGATCCAGTGAAGTTGATGAGAACACTTTCCATACCTTCAATGGGTTTTATGTCTCGAACTGGAAGTAAATATGACAGCAGTTATGCTGGAATCTCTCTTAGAAACTTTATTTCCCCACCCAGGAACTTATTTTTTTTTTTTGCACTCATGAATTACAGATGCTACTGTTTTATTTGGTCTTTAAACACAAGGCTGCAACCTCTCATGTTAGTAACAATATGTAAAGAAAGCCAAGACTATCATTAGCCTGTCATCATTAACTCAGTTTATCTCAGATAAGCACTAACACTGAAAATTCATACGTTTCAGTAGTGAGCTACAGGACAGGTCTGAGCTGTATCATGTTTTTAAACAAGCAGCATCCTGACTTCAGTGCACTTACTTCATACTGGTGTACCACTTGAGTGCTCCTGTACCAATGTACACCAGCTGAGTGTGTGGTCCCAGGACTCCAATCTGCAGGTAAAAGTCAACTTAAAGACCTCATTCTCTAAATGTGAACCCAAGCTTGCTCTTAAATCCTCTCTGAGAGTACCCTATGAGCTTTTAAGAAGACTGTACTTCAGATACCTTTTTGCCCTCTCCCATAATCTCAGAAGTTATTTTGTTTGGATGAAAACGGAGATCTTGTATTTCTTACTGTTCAATTATTAAGGAACAGCAACAGAGTCAGCTTCATCTGGAAGGCTCAGCGATTTTTAAATGATCTCATGTACCGTAATTTATAATGGAAAATCAGGTGCAAATAGTGTGAGATGCTTTCTCGTTCCCTTCTAATGGAAATAAAATGAATCCCTGGTAATGGGTGACCCTACTTGCTTCTGTGGTCACCCATTTTACTTTTTAGTGTTCTCTTTAGTAGTCTCAGGAGAAAAGAGCAAATGCAAAGCTTTTATCTGAAGCTGCTTCTCAAAACAATAGCTCTGCACTTCTGCTATAAAATCTATTTTTACTATTCTCATAAACTAATGTTATTGATCACAGAGACTTTGCTATTATCCCACTAAGAAAAACTTACTTGTGCTGACAGTTCAGAGACAAAATGATTGAAATTTATGCAGTATAAAGAATTAATTCTAGCTCTGCTAATACAAGCTTACTTCATGTAACTGTTTAAGTACTTCTTTATTATTATTGAGTTGATTTATTTTAAATTTAATTTTATTAAATTATTTATTACTTCTATTTACTATTCATTTAGATAAACCAGACCATTACTATCACATCATTCCTTACCTGGGTGACACTACTAGGTCTGAGACTACTAGGCCTAACACTACGAAGAAAATTCCTTTCAAACATATGTTTCCAATATAAACAGGGAAACCTGGCCAAATGTCTCATGTCAATACAATTATTTCTTTCCACCAGCATAATGATAATTGCTGTACATGCATATTTATTTTTGAGTAATTAAGGTTGAGTCTTGGCATTCACTGATCACACTCCAACATATGTATACCATTAGTGTCCAGAAGAGCCTAAGCAACATGGTGTTAAACTGCATGTGGAAAAAATGCTTCGTTATGACCATTAGCTTATTTATTTCAGACATATATTTTATAATACTATATTTTGTTCTCTGATTGTGGGGAAAGACACATCTGTTGTGCCTTCGTGAATGATCACTGCAATTAAAAAAATGGCCATATGTAAAATGCTAATATTATTTGTAGCTCTATTCATAGCCTGTTAAAAAGCAGTAGCAGAAAATTCTTACAACAGGAAAAAAGATTTGGTTTGGGTAAAGATGGGCCTGTACATGGTCAAAGCAGTGACATGATCTTTTCGATATCAGAGCTGAAAAAGCATATTACTAGAAGCACTGATTAGTGTGGATGCAAGAAATATTCCTATATGAATGAAAAAATAAACCGAATTTTTAATCACCTATAAATCTGTTCAGTAGTTTCAAAATATTCAGAAATATTCAGGTTTTTTCCCTTCAGACTGCCTAATGAAAATCCTTTTATTTAAAAAAGTTCTAATTAACACACATTCCAACAATGACTACTGGGTGCAGCAGCAAAAACTCCAATCAGTTATAATCTAAAACATAGCTGAGCAATATAATTTTGCCACTATTGTGAGAAAGAAGGAAAAGCTGAAGGGAGATTATTTTTTATTGTTATTGCCTTTATTTCATTTTACTCTTCTGCATTCACTGGAAGACATAATGTGTATGTCCCTAAAATGAGGGAGTTTCCTTGGAGTTAACACAGGTACGCAGGAACACCTTAAAAAGTGGATTTGACCCTGACTGTCAGAACCATAGCTGGCTATTGGTTACACAGCAAAAGGCATTTACAAGATGGTGACTGACTGATTCTCCAAGGCAGGAGCTCATTCTGCTGTGGAAGAGAATATCCAAATCACACTAAACACCTTGGACAGGGTAATTACTGTGCACCACAAAACCTCACTGCGTGCTCTACTATCGGCTCCCATAAATAGGCCAAAAGGGAGGGAGGGAATACTTTGGAAACAACGTACAATTAAGGACATTGATACTCCTTCCCTTTTTCTCCTCCACAGAAGGGTTGAGCAGCAGCTGAGAATATGGACTGATGATGGTGCAGCAGCCATGGGACACACCAAAACCCCCTCAGCTCCAACTCAGTCCCTCGGCTGCTACTCACCCCAACTTCTAATCCCTGATTCTGCAAGACAGGCTTTTCTGAGTGCTCATGAACATCACCAGTCCCCTCACCACGAGCCTGCACGTAGGAAGCAAATGTGGCACTGGCATATATGTGCCTGGAAATACAGACAGGGCCTTGGGAAAAAAAATTAGTCAAGTGACTCAGCAAGTCCCTGAAGCATACCACCACCAGGAGCTCCTGTGAGCCCAGGGAGGCTTTGCACCAGCTTAAAATAAGTCTCTGCCTTCAAGGCACAATTGTACCTGTGATTTCCATGACAGAAAACTGCACAGTGGTTTCACTTGGAACTTTCCAGTAAGTCACCTATTTATGATGATACTTTATTCAAAGGAAAGACAAAAAAGTGGAATTATAATCTTTTCCCAAGACAATGGAAGATCTTAGTCATACTTCTTAGCTCTTTTGAAAACATGTTGATGGTACCAACACTAAATCTAATGTGCTACGACATAAAGAAAATTCTAAACCTTGCAGCTTAAAAATCCTTTATTACCATCTGAGACAATATCCTAGAATATTAAATAGATAACACTAAACCCTTCTGAAATTTTCAAGTGCAGAGCTCTCAGCTGAGGGTAGAAAAGGAAGCAAACTTACATATTAGAGACGAAGTGATAGCCTAATCTTCTTTAACTCTGTGTAATACATGTCTCAGAGGCTGTATGAAGGTCATGCTAGATCCTGCTTTGCCATGGGTCCAAACATTACAAAAATAATGTGATTTCAATGCTAAGCTTGCAAAAGTGAAAATCAATCCTGTACTCTGTCAGTTAAAAATGCTGGAATAATAAGAGCAGGAGTGAGCCAAGCACAAGAAGGAAGAATTGTAGAAAAAGAAAGTATAGAAATAGGCAAAGAAAAAACCCTTAAGGATGTGAAGGGAAAACCCATGAAGATTAGGGAGAGGAACACTTCTGAACCGCCCTTGAAAATGTTCTAGCTTCACACAAGACTAAATGCAACTCATGGCCTTATCCATTTCTAGTCTACAACAGAGGCCTCCACAAGTAACCATGTGGTAGCGAGAAAACATGGCTGAAGAAGCAAATGGATGGCTAAATGTAACTGCCTACAGCAAACAGAGTAACAGGTTTGTAAAAATTGTTGTTTTAGCTGAAAAAGAGACTGAGGACCTTTTCTGTTGCACTATGAGGAATCCACTGAGATGGTAAATGGTCGCTGAACAACTGTATGGCATCAAAACATGAACGAAACTGAGGAGACTGTAAAGCTTCCTCTATATAATACCAAGGCCCGGTTATCAAAGTTGGTTTAAAAGGTTATCTCAAAATTCTAAAGATGGTCCAACACTTGGGTGTCATAGGAGACAAAAGTAGAGATGATTACACAATAAAAATGAAAAAGCAAGGACCTCCCTTCCAGAACAAATTATGTTACAAGAAAGAGTAACACACACCCAAATCCAAACATTCTTTAAGGTTCACGACAGGATCCTTCCTTAGATACAGCCACACTGGCATGACGAGTCTGTATGCAACTCCATTCAAAGCATGATTACATCCAAACAGGAGTATCAGTCTGGCCTGACAAAAGCTGTCTCCAGCTGATGTGAAGCAGCAATTTTCTTCAGAGCAAATGATTTCATGAATCAGCCAGCAGGGAGTGACAGCATTCTGCTGCCAGTGACTAAGTGTATGACCTCTGGGTTGCAATTTCCACCAGCTTAATAAGAGTCCATTGCAAACGTGATCATATTTTTCACTCTGCTGTTAACAGAGATGCTAATCTGGCTCTCAGTTACCTTTTTTTTCCCCTTTTTGCCAGCTTTATTGCTTACAATCTAGTATTTCCCTGGAGACAGAGAACAAAGTCTGCTCCATGTTGCTAATAAAACTTGAAGACAACACAGTAGAGTAAGAATTAAAGGGCAACAAGTTTTCTACTTTAAGGAATGCAGCAAGCCAAGCAAAGACCTCGTGGCTTTCTTCTGCCATGAGAAGGCTGGCTCAGTACTGTTCCCAATAAACTTTGTGAGACAAATGGACTGAGGGGGGAAAGTCTTTTATGGTACAATCAAGAGACTGAAGACAAGGAATAAAAGTTTAAAGGAAGGGCAAGGTAAAGACTGTGTAACAACATCATGAATGCTACCCAAATATTTTAATGTTCTCAAATACATCAGCTAGGATCTGAATACAAATGAAATCTCCAGACAATGAACCAAAACACTCCAATGTCAGTATTAATGCTACACAACTAACACAAGAATACTGTACTACCTTGTGGGACTTGACTATAACTCTAAGACATGGTAGAAAGTGGTTTATTTGTAGCTTCAATAGCACTGTTGAGGAGGGTAATAAAGGAAACCCAGATTTTATTTAGAATAAGGATTCTTGTTGACTGTTGATTGTAAAAGGAGCCACAACAAATGGTTAAAAATGCTTCCATTTGATATTCCTGTGCAGTACAGTTCTATTTCTTGGGCTGTTACTAGTGGGGAGGACAGAGCCTCTAAAACTCAACTTTGAATTGAGAAGGAAGAACCTCTGATACTGGAGATAACTAGTGATATTAAACTAAGAGAAGGAAGGTTTAGATTGGATATTAGGGAGAAATTTTTTACAGAAAGAGTGGTATGGTGCTGGAACAGGCTGCCCAGAGAAGCAGTGGATGCCCCATCTGGAAGTGTTCAAGGCCAGGTTGGATGGGGCCCTGGGCAACCTTGTATAGATCCAGGCCTGAGGTTGGTGGCCCTGCCTGTGGCAGGGGGGTTGGAGCTCCATGATCCTTGGGGTCCCTTCCAACCCATGCCATTCTATGATTCTATGATATTAAGACACCTGTGCCAAGGGTGGAGGAAGCTTTATTGAATATGCCAGCACGGACTTGCTGATGGAGCTGGAGATAAAATTTGTAAGATTCTTTGTCTACACCTGTTTGAGATGCCCAGAGAACTGAACTGCTTGGACAGATGCCAACAATTAATGTGCATCTATAAAATTGTGCATTCAGTGGGACAGAATCCTGTGAGATTTCTTGGAAACTTACTGGTCAGCTACATGGGATGTGCAGTGGGGTTTTAATTAGCCTGGACAGAAGGTATTTCCTGGACAGGAATACAAGCTCAAGTGACACTGGATGCAATGACACGGTGACTCAGGGCTGAGTCCAGCCCCTTCACACCAGGCTGCTTTTGCCCCTGGATAAGCACAGATGAAAATGTATTTGGACAAAAGCCCTTGCTGGAGAGTGCCTTTGTGCCATACCATACCAGACTCACATTGCACATTTGTACCAGGAAGACTTGCATTACAGTAGTAGAGGAAAAGTACCATTATTTGAACTAGTCAGCTTAGACCAAACTTGCTTTTACCATCAGTCCTTAACTCACTGTGTTTACATAACCTACAAAATGAACGCAGGGTTATTCCAGGTTTAATCCTGCATCTCTTATTCCTGCTTTAGAATTCTGTTGTAGGAGAGACTTCTCATACTAACCAAACTGCTCATATTTACATTATGCAATATGTACTAGTGTTGCAGGATTAGGGTATGAGCACGCTTATGAGGTTCTCAAGCTGTGTCATGCCATGCTCTTTCAAGGTAACTTCTGCTGCCAGTTTTTGTATGCTTAATAAGGTGTTGTTTTTTTTTTTTTAAGGCTGCTTATCACAGACTTCGTTTGCAAACACCTCACAAGCACTAATGAATTCGTTCTCCCAGAAGGCAATGAAGCATTTTCTTTGTTTCACAAAGAGATGGGGTACAGCACAGGGATAATGCAAGTTGTCCAGTGTCACACAGTCACTGAGTACAGATCTACTGAGTTCTTATGCAGTATTTATTCACAAGATAACCCTCCTACAAGAGCTCTGCTTAGATGCCCAATTTTCTCAGCCTCATTTCCCAGTTCATTCTGTTTGAGGGAAAATCTCTTTCACCAATACGAAGTTGCAGCTCACTAAATGCTTCATCAGAAGAGGGCTCGATCTACAGTGCCAATGCAAATGGCACTGTAATGATAATAAGGATTGGATGCCATTACATCTCCACAATTCTCTCTGTGTGTCTCTGCACATAACCTATATACATACCCGTTTCTACATATGTGCATGTTACCAGGTATCTGTGGAAAGTTATCCAATACAAAACATCAGAACACTCACAGGGAAGCTATCTAAAGCTTCAAACAAATCTGCATATTTTACTGTAACACTTAGCTTTTCCAAACTCGCACTCCACTATCCCTAGAGGGCAACGTCACCTAATAGGTTGTGCTCACATCCCTGTCATCTTCCTATAAAGCCTAAGATAGGCTATTGTGAAGACAGAGAGAAACGTCTGTATGAAATAAAATTTAATTAAGCTAAATATAGCTGTCCCTGTTTACTTTCAGGAAGTTTTTCAGCCTGATTTCAAGAACAGCAAAGTACAGTTGATATTCAAAAGCTACCTACCTTCACTGAGATTTTCCTACCACATCCCTAAGTTGAACAGTATTAGACATGAGTAAAGACACTCAAGACACTGAGGCCTTAGAGAACAGCATGCACAAATCTGAATGCCTCCGGAAGAGAAACTTAAAGGAAAACAGAATAGTAATTCCCTACATTTACTGCCTTGCTGCTTTGCAATCAATAGTCCTTTTTTTGCAAAGGCCAGTCTCCTGTTGGGGAGGCCTGTGTCTGTCTCCAGGTCTCCCTCCACATTTACTCTCAGGATTGTTCTGCTTTGTCTACTTATAGGTCTGACAACTCTGGTGAATGTGAGTTCAGTGGTCTCTCCTCCGTGTGAGGAGTGAAATCCCTCACCACAACAACAATGTGCTACCTCCAAACAGAAACTGATGTTTGGGGAGTGAAATTTTCCAGCAAAGCTACTGACAGTGTGACCACGATGGAAGCTGTGATTGTTCAGCATCGCTTAAAATCACAATAATGCCGTGTAATTGCTTTATTGATGGATTCAGCTGCCCAGATTTAGCTCCTGAAACATAAAAAATGTAGGCTTCTGTTGTTTGCTTCCTTTTTGTTTTAAATGATTAATAATTATTTCACAAATGTCTTCCCCTGACATTTGATTTGCTAGATAATACATAAACATACAGTTTCTAATGGGTTTTCCGGCCTTTTAACCTAATTTCTTTTCTCATTACTTTTCATTTCATTTCCAATTCTGATATAAAATCTATTTTCCAGAAAATTTTTGCGTGATCTGAAGCTCCCTCACTTTAATAATATACAGAATGATATTTTAAAACAACAACAAAGCCAAGATCAATGATAGCAGAGAAGCGAAATCAACCCATATTTTTAACTTTTCTCTTTCATGTTGAACTGCTGCACACACACTCTTGCCAAGATGGTTCCAAAATTGTGATCGAAACTAATAATTATTTTGTGTATGTGAACCTTTATAAAACATCTGATGCATTGCAACAGTTGAGTGAGGATGAAACAAGACAGTTCAGCATAAGAATACATATATTTTTCTGCCAAATACTGGCGGGCATTGTTACTGTCTTGCAAGGATTTATTAGCTAATTAATGATTAGGAAGATCATGGAGCTAATCATTAAGAAATGAAAATTACATCCTTTAGATTTTTATAACACACAGAGAGGAAATAATGGCTAGAACTTGAGGGGCATTCGTGAGTGTGCATAAAATAACAGGAAAAAAATCCCAGTGTTAAGGGAAGAGAAGTAATGAGCAAGTGTTCAAGTACACTCACTAATTTCAGTGGCAATGACTTACAAAGTACAGTGATTTATTTTCCATAACAGCATAGTCACTCTTTGGAAGGAAATGGTTGCAGTAACAATTGTTCTGAGTGTAAATTTGGGACTGTATTCATTTATTCAAATTTCCTCTACATGAAGAATTAAACTGCTTTTTTTAATCATCCTTACTCAGTCATACATTTGTTGAAGTCAGCAGGACCACAGATTATAATTGGTTTTATGGCAAATGTGGTCATGTCCATCCACCACTCCATTCATAAATACAAGAAAATACAGGTCAGCTTTCTAAAGAAAACTACTTATGAGTTCGAAGGATCATTGCCCCTCTCCCCCTTTTGTTTTTCTTTAACAGAATCCTACACGACTAGGAGCGAGACACAATTCTCAATACGCCCTCTGTATATCATCCTTCTTTACACAAATGCCCACTGAGATTTCCTAGCACTTCATTAAACAAATTAAGCACGTTTTTGTATTGCTACATTATTCAAAGCCTTGCTCCCCTGCTCTAAGACTCAGAACAGAAGATGACTTCTGAAAGAAAAGTCTAAAGAGAACATATCCAATCCACTATTCAACCTATTTTTTCCGTTCTAAAGTCTCTTCTTTTTTGAAGGTGTGGTTGTGGGTAGAAAGGATAACGCAATAATGATCTTCAAGCAACAATACCTGTATTGTAAAATCGCAATTTATTCAGATGTCCTTTCCAGTGTAGCCTAAAGAAATAACTTGACATGCTAACAGACAGGTTTCTATTTAAACAAAAAAGAAAAAAGAGAAGTCCTTAAGAAATAGCCTCTGAAAAACATGTTTTTGACTTTCCTCCTTGAATTCCCCTGACAAAAGTAATGAGTGAGGTGACAGGAAACCTGATATTAATTCTGCAAGTTCTAACTAGATGTGCAAGAGATCTAAGCCCAAGGAATAGAGCTGGAATGCAGAGCAAATAGGCAATTATTCTGAGCAGAGGAATTCTGTGCCTGATGATGACTTGCCTGTCTCCGTTCTCTGGTGTCGGTTCTACAGAGACTGTAATCTTCTATGTTGATGCCTATATTCAATCTTAATGCCTGATATTGAGTGATGGGAAGCTGTAGGGATTCTTGCAAGATTCATCGTTAATGGGTTTAACTCAATTGGCATGTCTGCCCAGGATATTTCATAAATACATAACCTATGCTACGTGATCGGAATAATTACTTAGAACCACGCAGAGTGCCCATCTCAACCTGGTGCTTTTTGTTCTACAACTTTTGCCACCTTCTGCTTTACCTTTAGGCACTCATCTTTTAAAAATAATAAATGCTGGTAAGAGGGTATGCAATGATTCCCCCCCTCCCTTGCATGCACTCATGCACACTGACACAGTTCCTGCCTTTGCTATCTGAGGTTCTGAAGGAATCCAGCTCTCAAAAAAGCAAATTTTTGCCACATGCTGGGATAGCTACAGCTGTCCTTCTCTATTGTCTGTGTGGACCATTCTATACTGATGCCTGTTATACTCAGAAAACTGTCAGAAGAAAACGAAACATTTTGCATGAAAACTTTTTAGGAAAAAAAAAAAAAAAGAAAATCCCACTGTAAATGTGCTTTTCAAGTAGCTTAAAATTTATCTAGCTGGTTTTTTCCATTATTAATCTTTGTCTCTTGGACCTCTCTTTCCCAAATCCAGCATCTGCTACCTCTGTTAGCATATGATGTGCAGGAGATTTATTTGTCCGTAAGGCCTCTCCGTACATAATGCAATTGCTATGGCGTCTGACCTATCCGAGCACTGTCATTCGCAGTGGACTGCATTCGTTTATACGAATGGACTTTCATGACAAGGATCTCAATGACCCAGCAGTAGAAGCATTCTTGGTATTTGCCTCTCTTGCCTTATTGTAATAAACAGAACCAGGAAAATGACATAGGGTCTACCCCAGGGGAGTGTACTCCAATTTTCTCTGCCAAGTGTCTGACAGATGAATCAGGCATGGTGACACCATGCCTGACTCCTTCCTCTAAACCTACCTTCTGTTTTTCTGCAGTCTTCCCAGTCACTTCAAAATTAAGGTAGCATACTGAATAAAATATATGTTCAGATGTACAGCACTATCACATGATGCAAAGAGTTCTCACTCAAACTATAAGACAGAGTCCTGTGGTTTTATTCAGTTTCCTCATAGCAACCACACTGTAAAATCACTACAATGCAATCTTCATTTCCAAACTCATCACAACACGTGGCTAAATATTGTTTTCAGAAAGATGGATCTCATCAAATCTTCGTATCAGTGTTTATGTGGCTTTTCTGGAGATCAATATGAACATGTGATCATTGACCCCAGGAACTAAATAACTCAAAGTTGAAGAGCCAGAAACCAGCAAAGCTAAGCAAGGAAAATCCGACAGCTTCAGTTTTAAGATTAGATTGACAATAGGTTGGATTTGGTTTTAATATTCATGCCTAGCTGATTCCCCTCAATTAGTAGTTATTGAAACTTTAGTGTGAATTTTAAAAAAAATCATATTACAACATAATTTAGCAATGGTTATTAACACTTGAGTTTTTCAGACATGCAATTATGTAAACCCGCCAAGCATAATTCGGACTATCTTTTCTTTACTTGGTTAAAATCATTTTGAAGAATGAATGTACGTAGTGGCATCTGCCACTCCTCTTACAGTTTGTATTTTAAAAAAAAGGTATGTGTAAGGTAGCTTGTACAACAGTTTCACTATTTCTCATTGAAAATAGTTGCCATTTCAATTTTTTCCACCTTGCTTAGTAAAGATGCAAATGCAGGACTAAATAAGCAAGGAATCAAGAATACATTTTAGGATATTTGTCAGTACCAGTCTCATTCTCAAAGCACATGCTCTCTCAAATGCGCCTATTTCATTTTAGATATAGCCAGACCATATATGCAGAGCTAAGGAGAACAAAATTTCCCATTTTTGGAGTACCATGAAAATGTGTCTCTCTTACAAAACTCAGAGCATAAAACCAAAAATTAACATATTATCCTCCAGTTCTCCTAAGTGGAGTATTTGAAGATTCTGGGCCCTTCAGTACTTTATCACATGGCAAGTTAAATGGCCCTTCATCCTTTCAACCTTGTGCTCTAGCACATTTCTTATCAGCTCTCACTTGGTAATCTTCTACTGATCCAATTTCCTACCAATTCAGTTGCACTGAACAACTCCATATTCGGTGACATCTTATTTTCCATTACTCTTATTTCTTGACTACCTAATTGGCTGACTTGAGCCTAACAGCACCCAATAAATCAAAAGCAAAAAACTTAACTAAAAATATCTTCATGTTTCAAAAACTGTATGATTCCACTTACAGAACAAAGCAAAGAACCCTCCCTCCCCCCAAAAAAACCCTAAACCCTAAAGGCATAAGTGGACCATTTTATTCCTATAATACTGTGGCATACTGGGCTGAACATCCTATCATCACCCTCACCATTATTATGGGTTTGAAGACTGGAATGCAAGCGAATCTATTGTATTAGGTTCCCCACAAGAAATGAACAAAGTGTTTATTACTGAAGTACAAAACAAGAAACAACAGTGACATAAGACAATATCTAGCACTATTCTTTATGCATAAACAATATAACTCATGTAAATTTCCTCATAGTGTAGTTAAAAGGATGGACCAGGAGAACTGTGATAGGGCTTTACAGAGGTCTCTGTGTTCCAGATACACATAGCACAGAAAATGATTGCACATTTTACACTAAAGATGGATTAAGAAAAAGGTGTTAGAGCTCAAATGGAAGTTTGTTAAAACTTGTGTTCAAGACTATTGAAATATCTGAGGTTTCACTGCTTGGTCGTAATGCAGGAACCTTTTGTGATTTTTATTCAGGAGAGAAATGCTATGAAATCACAAAACCAAAAATAAATACTTGGGAATAACATAAAATACTGCACTTTGTCTGGCTCCGAGATTTCTGTTTGTTTTCAAATCTTCTGCCCTTAATCTCAGCTTTCTTTGTTATTTCAACTTAGAAGTTTCCTCCTCAATTTAAAATGGGGAAAAATGAGCACTTCTTTTAGAGGTTGTCAACTCTTTCTGAGTTCTGTAAAGTGTGCCCTTGTCCAACTTTGACTTCAACTTCTCCTGCTTTGAGTGACAAAATGAAATTTAGATCAAAGAAGCTGAAGTTTAGCATTGCCGTTGTTGACACTTCCTTTGCGAGTCCTTTTTCTCACCGCTTTCACCTAAGATACTTCTTTTAGTTATTCTCAGTGTTTTCATTAAAACATTTCCTTTTTATGTATCTGACATACATTGTGCCTTAGAGTTTCTTGGATATGAAAACACTGAAGTTGTGTTTTGACCCACCTTACGAAACAAAATTTTAAAGTTAAGAATATTTTACAGAATGGTGTTTCCATTTTTGAGGACTTTGGAACTAAGGTGAAAATTGAACAAAGACCTGCCTGCCAGTCCCCATTTCAAAAGCAAAGTATTGCACACATGTTCAAGGACATAAATCCTATGTCCTAACACCACCAACATTCAGGATGATTCAACAGTCAGCTACTAATTATGTCCCATCTGCATAGAGAGAATCACAAAAAAAAGAATATACTCAGGAGGTGATTATTCAACTATTACTGGAAGTAGAAGTGGTGGTAGCAGTATGTGCATGCTGCCTTGGAAAATGCCAAGATAATATCTATGCCACAAAGAGTAGACAATCTAAATTAGGGAGATAATATAATGAGAAATGCATACAGCCTTTGAATAGCATATTTGCACATAAATGAGTTGAAAAATAACACATATTCCATATAAACACTTCTTGCTCCTTTTTTGTTTGCTCGTCTAAATTGACACATCTTACCACACTGTAGCGCAACTGCTAAATTTGCAAAGATATTAACACCAAGAAATTCTACTGAGGTGTTTATGTCTGCTTGTAGCATGCATTTGGGTACTGTGGGAGAACAATGAGGCTGGGCTAGGTCTAGACTTCTCTGAAGCCCATATATTTAATGTATGGTTTTATCTGTTAGTAGTTAAAAAAGCCGTTCCGTCAAAAACATGGCTGACAGCTGCTCTTGTCTTTCCCATTTTAAGTCATGCTGCTAAATGCTTTTTTTTGTTTTCTACTTAAATGAAGAAAACGTACATATGTAACACTAACCCTGGATTTTTCTTCCTGTTTGCTCCACCTTCTGCAAGTGTGCTAACCCAGTACTTATTGATTTGATACTGGTAACAGGCACTACCTACAGGACAACATCTGGTGAATCAATCACTATTACTACATTACAACTTGGTCCAAGGTTTTTATGTTCACTGCACAAAGTAAATAATGTTTACTGCTGAAGAGCTAGCAAACTCATGCCAAACATGCTGTGATATTGCATATTTTATTATAACTTGTGATAGTAGACCATGCTTAGCATGCTCATGTGCACACTGGCTTTCTGAGGGTAGATGGGGGAGTCTCATCTCTGCCAAAAGGAACAGTAAGAGAGTCTTTACAACTAAGCCCATAATAAAAGATTCTGCCATGCCGTCCACAGTTCAAGTAATTTCTCATAGTCTATTGCACTCAGTATTTAGCCTTAAGACTACATGTTACCTTTCTCCCTCACCAACGGGTTAACACCTTTCCAAACCACTTAGAGACCCTGCAAAAGCAGCAATGCTCTTCTCCTTTCTCTGTGCAATCAGAACAAAACTTTTGTTGAAGAGGAACATGCTTAGACCACCAGCCCAATCTTTACTGTAGGTACAACCAATAAGTTTGTTTTCTCAATGAAGTAGAATACATGGGGGAGGCCTCCCAGGACAATTTCTCTAAGCAACACCCAATGCTACGGAGATGATGGTTTCTTGCTTCTACTAGAGTCTACCTAGATAAACTACACAGGTTTCACTAAGGACAACTGTTATATTTTGTGCCTAGTAATGTCACATTCTCAGTAAAGCTTGTATGCACATGTGCTGGGTGAAAACCTCACTTAGAGTAAGTGTCCTCTCTCCAGAGGTAAGGAAAAATGTAGCAGAAGGAACTAAGCAAACATGGAAACAATGGTGGAACAACTCCAAGAATGAAGATGCCATTTGATATCAGCTCTCTGCTTACTAAGCAAGATCCTCTCATGGTACTGAACTTCCATTTTTGTGGAAGATTTGTTTCACCTTAAAATAGATATGGGTATTATAGACCTCTACATGAGAGCTAGTTCTCCTGACATTTCTCTATAATCAATTATGAGATAAAAGGGTAGACTTGTTTCTTGGGACACATAACCGACTCTAGGACAAGATGAAACACAAATTGAAAATGCCTATTTCTCTCTGTGAGACCAGGTGATTCAGTGGGATGTAAGCTTCTACACTCAGCTTCTGGTGACTAAATTCAGCCTCTTGAGCCTGAAGATTAGAATTGGTACTCATAGAGACGCTTACAGAAATGGAGTGAGATGTGATCTTCCCTAATCCTTCTGGCTGCCAACTCTATAAAGACAGCAAGATATTTAATATAACAATCATGTTAAAAATAAGTAGAAGTGGAAAAAAAAAGAAGAGTTAAATTATAAAATCAGCTAAGAAAGTCAGTGTTAGTGCTTTACATATGGAAGCTTGTAATTCTGATTAAGAAAATCTGAGTTTGTTGACTGCTTGCTGATGACATGGCAGGAGTTGATGTCATTGATTGATACCAATGTGAAGGGCATCGTACGCTGCCACTGTTATGTCAAGTAGCCCTACTGTAAACAAAACTCATTTTCCAAAGCCAAAAAGAAAATAGACCTTGATCTTATAGATTAGATGTATGTGCTTGTGTGTGCATGTGCGCATCTGTGTGCTAATGAGAGACAGCGTGCGTGTGTGTATGTGTATCAACTCTCTTTAATATCAAATAGAGCTGTTTACCAACAAGGACATTCCCTTCTTTGTTTGGGTTATGTTACTATTAGATTAATTTATCCTTTAGCTTAATAGGTCAGATTTCTGACACGGTGATGGATGAATGCGAATGAGAGTGAAGGATTCCTTTCAGCCTTTTTTGTTGTGCAGAACAAAAAAGGGCATAGAATTCTTAACAGTTTGATTAAGATTCCAGTGTCTCTCTTTTTTTGACTTGTCTGCTGAAACTGTCCTTACCGTATGGATGGGTCAAAGACAAATTACTGACAAATCACCATTGCCCAATTTTCTCTACCTATGGAAGACATTCATATTTCATCTACATCCTAGGCCCAGTTCTTAACTTCTTCAAAATAGTCAGTCCCTTACTTCTCTTAGCCATTCAGTTATTCTTAAATCACATCAGTCTAGCACAGCAGATGCTTTCATTAAAAATGCTGAGAAATAGAGATGACTGCTGGTCTGGCCAGGAATTTGGAAAGAAACTCAATTTAAAATCAAAATGAATTTAAATGTCTCTGGATATGGCGCTGCTGAAAGAAGTACTGCTGAAGCTCTCAATTTATTCCACCAAGAACTTTCAGGTTAATATATATTAATGTACTTTTGGTAGGTCTGCAATGCCAGTTTGATTTGTTTCTCCTAGAAGCAATTTCTGTTTAAATTTCAAAGCTGTAGGCATCTGAAGATTGCTTAGGTTGACTGAATCATGGCAAATCAACATACACAGGGATTAAAAGAAGCCAACAGCCTACATACAATCTGTTTAGAGAAGTAGCCGCTTGATAGCATTAAGGTGGGATACAAAAAGAAAGTAAAAAACCTTTCTTAACTTCCAGACATATTTTTTAGACCCAGCAGGCCTGATCCTGGTACCTAGCCAATGCAACCAATTACCTTCAGCATAAGAGCTGAGAGAGGAACAAAAGTGAAAAGAACTATTTGACAGCTGTCTTCACATGCTCCTGATGCCTTTGCAAGCCTACTCTGATCCTTCTTTGAATTAAAGGAGAGGAAGATGCAGCAAGAACTTCAGCTGTAGTGGGCAAGGGTTGTGTAAGAACAGCTCTCCTCCACAGAAGATAGGGGGTTTCTTCCTATTTCCACAAAATTTCAACTAGACTTTTCTGTCATGATGCTGATCTCTGTTATCCATCTGCCAAAAGAGGTAATGGGATGTAATTGTGTGAGCAGAAGGAGATGCTTAACCACTACAACCACTAGCAACAATCGTTGTATGCGGAACACCCAACCAAGGAGCACTCCTCAGAGAAAGGGGTAAGCTGACTATTTTGAAGTTTGACTTGGGATGCCTTTCTACAATACATAAGAGGAGTAGTCCACCTTCTCGATCAACAAGGGAACCTCAAATCTACTTATCTTGTTCTGGGCTTCCTTATCTTCATGCAGCTGCCTTTCACAACACTGGCCGTGATCTCATGGTAGTTCCCAAGTTTATGCATAACAGACAGCATGGTGTTAACAGGGAAAAGTGGCAGGTTTCTAAGTGGTCTATTTTTTGCTTCTGCCATTGTTTTTTTTTCTGGAAAAGCTAAAAATCCTATTAAAATAATTTGGCTGGCTTTCACTCTCTTTACTAATCAGACTGGCTAGCTAGTGACTTCTTAGTAGCTAAGAAATACCTGTCTTCCAGACTTTACTAGTAACACCAATTAACACAGCAGGAAATATAAATACTTCTACCACACAAGTGATCATTGCAAGGCAACCACACTGTTGATCCAGCTGAATAATGACTCCCAATATCTGTGCAAGTTGCTACTTTCCAGCACTTAGGAGAAAAAAAAAAGGAGAAATGTAGAAATGTATTTTTAACCTTTTTAAAAGAGAGAACAGCTAAATTCTTAATGAAAGAAAAAAATAAAATCCCCAAACTGTATTTGTCAGAATGTGAAAATGCATGTGAGATGTAATGTCTATTAGCTTCTATTTAGCGTCTTCCTCACACCAGGGAACTTTATAATAAGAAGCAGCTGAGGAGAAATCAATGTTGGCCTCCATGGATGTTCTGTATTCACAGGGATGGCTCCTCTGATTGATTTGTTGGCAACATGAGATAAAAACAATTTAAATTAAAAAAAGAGCCTAATGAGAGCTAAAGTCTTTATGAGAGAAGAGTGGAAGACTAATATCAAAACAAGGAAGAGATCCCCAACAGCTCCCCTGACCTTACTTCGTTAACGTTTTGTGGAGGTGGACAAGGACAATAGGAGGAGAATGGCTTCTCCCCTAAATTCGACCCCCCCAAGGTAAAATAATTAAGTCAAAACACTTCAGGAATTGCCAAATATGAGGGGAACTATTTGGCTGAAATAATAGCAAAGCATCATTTGTTTTTCTTCAGCTTACAAACCAGACTGCCCTATTCTTATTTCTTTATGCTTATAATAATGTCTCCCTACTGACACTGCTGCAAAGCTAATCCTCCAAGCTTCCACATAGCACTACTGGGACAATGCAAGAGTACACAGTAGCTGCAGATCAATCCAGCCCCTGAATATAGCCCCCCCCACACTCAAAAAAGAAATACTCCTCATAACTATTAAAACACATGCAGAATGCCCCTTTCCTCTTCCATACCGAATTTTACAGAGGATACTATATATATATGTATGCTGCATAGCCAGACATACCTATCTCAGCAAATGTTAAACAGGAAGCCTATACCTGAAGGCAACAGAGAGGGACCTGAAGCATTCACAGAGTTATAGACAAATCAAGCTTGAAAAAGGTATGAAACATAAATAACACTACATAAATTCAGCTCAGTGCTACTCTCCATGTAAAAAGCTGAGTATATGGTCTTGGTGGGCAATCTTCTGATATGTATTTTCTTTTCAATTGGTGGCCTGCATCTCTTATCTGCACCACAGGTCTCTGCTGTATATCCTGACGGTGCCTAGCGCACAGAAATCCTGTTGAGATCAATGAAACTTCAATAAAACTTCTATGCATAGAAGGGGCAGGGAATGAGCAACAGAGATCCCTGAGGTAGATAAGTCTTAAAAGTCTAGTTCAAGGAAGGTGAGTTTGCCCTGTGTGACTGGTAGAAGATTCATTTCAGGCTTTATACAATTCACTGAAAACCAAAGATAGGTCTGGGGTTTTACTTGTCGTTGCTTTTTAAAGGAATGCTGAATTAATTGTATTTAGAGCCATGCAGCTCTGTACGCTGTCCAACAAAGAGAAGCAACTATTGTCATCCAGCACAGAGACAGAGTCAGCATACAGATGCATTGAGGTGTAAAAATTCCAATTCGAGTGGGAGTCTGGAGCCTAATGTATAGCTGTGCACTTAGTCTGAAGTGGTTTTGGCAGAAAAGAATCAAGACATAACACTTAGGCTTAACAGCTGAGTACTTACTCTTGTCTTTTGTCTCCTGGTGGTGGTTAAGTGGCAGAACAGAGCTGGTTATAATGCAAAGTGCTTTCATCCATGCAGGATTACGCCCCTCTCCCTTCATCACTATTTCCATTTGTGTGCTCTCCAGGATCAAGTATGTTTTACCAATACATGACAGAATTATCAGGGAAACTGAGCTCTCATAAGGGTTCATACCTTATCATCACTGAGCCCATTCTAGGATTTCATACAGACTTCCCTGGATCACAACTGCTATAAAACAGACAACTATGAAGGACACCATGATTAGGCCATTGGCTGACAACACCACCAGAACAGAGAGTGGAAAGTTTGCTTTAAAGATTATCTGTTTATGTGATTCACTTTGCCTCACAGCTTTGTAGTTAGATAAATGCTTTTTTTCTTCATCTGGGTTAGTACATTCCAGTGTAACATCACAGCCTCTCTAGCTCATCCCTTGTAACTCACCACTATAATCAAAATGTTAACATGAATGACCCAGAAAGCATGCAATCACTCAGCATCAACACAAAACTACCTCTGTCAGGCCACATGGGCTTACAAGGTACAAAAGCGCTTTTTGCTGTGAAGGACAGATATTCCAGAAAATACACTCTGCTGAACATCCACCTACAAAGTTAAAGCTCTTCATCACCCAGTATTCCACACAAGTATTCCCAATCCATTCCACTGGAGACTACCTCCGCTCAGCTCTGTATTTTTTCTCAGTTTTATGATTTAGTACACACCTTACATTTTTAGGTTAATACCCTTTTTTTAAAAGAAGTGATCTTCTCCCTCCAGAATGCGGAATCGACGCCTGTTTTGCTCCTGACAAAGTATGTCAGCTGCCACCGCTACTGGGCCTTCTCTTTTACAAGTTAGGTTTCACCATAGGGAACCAGTTTGCAACTGGTTCAGCAGTCCAGTAAACCCTAAGAGTAATCATGTTGGTGCCAAACTGCTGAAAGGTAGAAAACAAAGCACTGCAAATAAAATGCATTATCTTAAGCATGGGGTGCAGGGGGAATTAGCCAGCCCCTTTTCTGTGGTCTGTGGAGACAGGACAAGGGGCAATGGCTGCAAGTTGGAGCACAGGAAGTTCCACACCAACATGAGGAAGAACTTTTACACAGTGAGGGTGACAGAGCCCTGGGACAGGCTGCCCAGGGAGGTGGTGGAGTTTCCTTCCCTGGAGATATTCAAGTCTCATCTGGATGCCTATCTGTTTAATATGAGCTAGGGAGCTGCTTTGGCAGGGGGGTTGGACCCGATGATCTCTTGAGGTCCCTTCCAACCCCTACGATTCTGTGACTCTGTGATACAGGCACTTTGAAGAATGCAACTAGCTGAGCATAAGGCTTGTGCAATAGCTCCATCCCATCCAGGTTACTAGTGCAGCAACCGGCATTTTGTTATTTGAGCATATAATAAAAGAAACATGGAAAGCTGGAACCTGCGGCAGGGTATGCCAGGGGTCACTTTCTCATGTCACCGTCTGGCATATTAGGAAATAATGTTAGGAAAAAATTCAAGCTTCAAACTCTTTACCAACATTTTGCATAGCAAAACACAGCTTTCCTCACTCATGGATGCCCACTTTGGCTGATGCATACTCAGAAGCAGTTATGGGAGATACAGGAGGTGGTTCTATCTCCTCTAAGTGTGAACTTCCCATCCTGCAGAGAGTCATTAGTCTTAATGATTCAGTCAACTCACTTGAGGATACATCTGGTCATGACTACTAGGCAAACCTTTGGAGTTCAATTCCCAACTTTGGCAGCACAATTTATTTACATATAGATGATGAAAAATCAGCTCCAAAATGTAATACAAAACAATAAATCTTATATCCAGATATAGCTGTCAGACACAAATAAAAACACCCCAGTAAAAATCTGTGAGATATATTTCACACACAAAATGCTCCAAAAAGCATAGGACTCAACCACTTACACTAAAATTGGTCCCCACCAATCCCAAGATTTATACTCTATTTTGAGGACCAGTCAGTAGAGATTAGGAAGATTACAAACATTTGTTCTGGTCTCAAAATTAAGGCCCAGTTTTAGAAACCTGGAGATCTGGGTTTATTTCTGTCTAGTCCTCAGAGAGTCATATTGGGAGATTTTCACACTGACTATGCAGGAACTGTCTTTGCAGTTCAATGGGCAAAATATAGGGGCTTCCATTCCCCCATGCATGTCAGAGAGAGCAGAGATCTTTTCAAGGCCAAATCAATTCATTTGAGCAGGCTGCTGAGTACAAAAGGTATCAAGCACTCTTACCTATCACCTCACTGTATCTATGCTGCAATCCCTTCACTGGGAAAACTGGGATATTTTCCTCATATAAAGGAACTGAAGGAAACTAAAATAATTGGTATACATAACTTTGAATACTGCTGACAGAAACCTTATTTCTTAATCTGCTGAAAGGATCTGACAGAGAAAAGAAGATAGCATCCCTGTGCTCATCCTAAACAGGAACAAATTTGTATTCTCACCCACAAGAAAGGAACAGGGCAGCTGCAGTTGTCATTTGCCAGTCTGTAACACCATCAGCCACTGATCTCTCCCAAGCCCAGTAATGGCCAGCTTTTCATACAGTTCCACCCCATACAATCACCTAGGTGAAGATTAGGCTTTTAGAAGTGCTCTGTCCCTTCTAATACCCATGTTGACATTTACAAGTCTACACTTTAGGTAAGGATCTGGATATTTGTGCTCAGATGAAACCTGAACTCTGAACAAAACATGGCCCAAATCTTCAGTGAGCATCACAGCAGCTCAAATCAGTAAAATCCACCTGCCACTAATTACCTAGAAGAAGAATAAATCCTTCAAAGTCATGTAAAATTTTCAACTTAAAGCACTGGCTTCTTTTGCAGCAGTTTTGTAAATATCTAAAATGTAATTTATTGGGCACGTGCCCATATTGGTTTACTCTGTCAACCTTCCCCTCTAAACACAAAACCAGGTCTAAAGAATGATTAAATAGGTAATGGAATGAGGCATAATGTGACATCTTACTGAAAGATAAGACAGCAAATACAAGTATTTAAACCTTTCTTCTAGCTCATGATAGGTAAAGGAAGCACCATTATGAAGAACAGTCTTCATGTTACTTTAAATATCCTGTACATCTCCCATAAAGCTTTTGTGTAAAATCCTTCCCTGCATCCATAGAAATGAATCATATCACATTATAGCTAGCTATGCGTTCTTCCCTGAGCACACTACGTTTTAAATTGCAAAATCCATTTTTATTTTCTTTTTCATTTGTCACCTCACCACTGGAAGGAAGGTTTCCTGGAGCGTATTCCATCGCATGTCTGACAATATCCAGTCTGCCTTCGATACATTAGTATAAAAAATTGAGGATAAATGATTACATTTACATGAGGTCAATGAACAAGTACAGGAGACAGAAAGCCTACACGATTCATTGTATCTCCTGCTACAAACCTCTGAGATGTCTTGATGAGAATACAGATATAATAAATAAACAGTTGGGAGGGAAATACCTCATTTTTTTAGAGGTCTGATAAATTTCAGATAATTTCATTAATACTTGGATAAATAAACCTGACACAAATATGTCTTCTTTGTTATCTGCCATCTCACAACATGCTGTGCAGCGTTAGCCTCTCCCTGTCCTTACTCTACATCAGCCACTTGGAGATGAAGCACTGATGAATTTTATCTCTGAGGCATTCTCCTCTCTAATTCTGAATTAATACATCATCCCAATCAATGTATACATTCGCAACCAGCTAATGTAATAAAGCTTTAAAACTAGTGTGAGCATAGTATAACGCATGCATGTGTGGTCAAAAAAAAAAAAAGAGACAAAAAAAGAAGAAAATACTTGTACAAGCATGTATAAAACAAAAAGGCTGAGCATTCTCTGCAGGGCTAAAACACTCTTCAGGATACTAGAAGAGAATCTGTAAATATTTAACATTGCTACAAGCAAAGGGATTAACAGAGTAGAGCTCTTTGATCAATACTTGCAGCATCATGTATTATTTCCAATGGGCATGAACAGCAAAATGCTATTTATTGACTGAAGTATGCTACACATCAATGAAGTTTAATACAAGGAGACATGAAATTCTCTCTTGATCAGGAGTAAAGCACTGACCTGACTGTAGCCTAATCAACTATTTCATGCGCTGCAGTAGCACTTGATGGTTCCCAGCCTCATTTTTCTGGGAGCTTTCCAAACCATAGACAAATCCAGTCTCTGACATCAAGAGATTAAAGTATTAGTAATTTAAGATGAAATTAAATAAAGGTGGTACAGCAGAACAAATTGAAGTATGAATTGTGAGAGAGTAAAATGTACAAAATCACTTGGGTTCATAGACTAATTAGGTGTTCAATTAGTAGTTCTGAAGAAGAAAGATTTTTGATTTATTTTTCTAGCTTATAAAAACAAGAAGAAAGAGTTTTAGTAGCTTATGTCCCAATTTCATTTTATGCAGTGTCATGCCAGCCAAAAAGGAACAGCAAAGGGGAACACAGCAGCCAGGCAGAAGTGTGGCAAACCAGAAACCACCCTATCAGACTGATGCCCAGTCCGCCCCTGACACTGCTCTGTATCTGCTACGTAGAAAGGAAGTTCAGGAAAGCAAAGTGTAGACAGCTGTAAAATAAACGGCCTGTAAGAAAACATTATTTGCCTTGTCATTCTGAGTCTCTTAAGATATATTGCAGGATTCTCACACATTAATCTCACTGGGATACATATGAAATTACCTGGCACTATTTGGGAAAAATCAGCCTGTAAACCTAACTCTGCTGTTCTAAATTCCACATTCTTCTGGTAGCTGAAATGCCTTGAAACAAGTGGTATGGTTCCCTCCCTTCCTGCAAAACCCTGCTGCACTGCAAAGGAAAAGCACAAACAAGGAATTTCAGCTCAGTCATTCCTACTGCTGAGACCTTTTGAAGATAAATTGTTGCAGTCCACTCTCCTCAAAGGCTGCTCCCAATCTCTGTCTTCTGTTGCTGTTAGCATGCAATGTTTATTGTACTGACACCAAAGCCTGAACTGGATAACAGACCAGATAAACCCCTGAAATAATACAAGTGCCTTACTATAAAGCCCAGTAACACATAACTCAACAGGAGAAACACAGATAATAGATTCAGAATCCATGTTAATCTCTTTTTCTCTCAACTTTAAGCATGGATGAACATGACAGTCTGCACTTTAAAATTGTCCTTACCTGCTACTGAAGAGACCAATCTCTCACCAAAGTGCAAGAGGAAGACTTCCAATGCACACAGGCTCAGCTGCCTCCAGACCTACAACCTCCTAGGGCTGAGCTTGTTTCCCACAGTTCATAACCTATATTTGACAGTGCTGCACACCATTGCTGCTTATTTGGAACTAGGTAATCTGAATAAAATGAA
This sequence comes from Laterallus jamaicensis coturniculus, assembly GCA_022605575.1. NCBI lineage: Eukaryota > Metazoa > Chordata > Aves > Gruiformes > Rallidae > Laterallus > Laterallus jamaicensis. The sequence continues at coordinate 19,752,977 of JAKCOX010000008.1, read as the reverse complement.
ATAACTTTTGCTCAGAAGGGAACTCCGTCAATTTTTTTCCTTCACAGCTGTAATTCTGTTACTCAATTTCAAAGAAGCCAAAGTGACTTGAGCACATCTGACCTAATCTTTTCAAAGGCTTCATACATGGTTTCCAATCTCTTCCTTGCTGACTGACGTTGCATCATCTCCAGGAAGCAGAGGAGCTTCCCATGTAAACTTTGGATAAACTTTTCCTGAACGTGTATTTCAACTCCTAAGATGGAAAAAGGTTAGTCAAATCTCTTTTCATTTAACTTTTTAATTTCATTAATCATATACCTCTCATGAGATTTCTAAGCAATACATGTCAAAAGCTGAAAGTCCAAAGAAACCAGGTGGACACAACCATTACCACTTTACATAGAATGACATCTATTGCACAAGAATGATTCCTGAAGATAATTCCTTAAATTGCCTTTTAATTTCTTTTTCTTTTCAGACAGAGAGCTCCTTTTCCTCTCTAAACATTCTGAGTTTTCTTCTGCAGTTCTAAGATTTTATTACTATTTGTCAGGAGTTATAACATTATATGATTGCTTTTAATAATCACATTTCATCCTAAACATCTATGAGGGATTTCAGAGAACAAATTTCAGCAGTCATTGATTTTAAAAGGTTGCCACCTCAAGCTACCAGACCAACTTGTTTCCTACAGCTGGTTTAAGAAATGCAAACAACTCCACAATGCTAAAACAAATGGAACCAAACCAAACCAAACACTGCTATCATTGAAAGTACTGATAGAGGGAAAAAACCCACAAACTGAATAAAATTTGAAAATCAAAGCCCTTTCCAGCACTGCAGCCAGCCCAGAAGAAGTTTTTAGGGCATCTGAGCAAATGATGGATATTCTCTTGGCTGATAACAGGACTGATGCACGGAACACATTGTGTATATAAATTACATGAGGTGAGAAGAAGAGAGGATGAAAAGAAGAGGATGTATGTACTTAAAGAGGAACAAAGACATCAAGAGTGAGAGAAAATATCTTGGTGGAAATTTCTAATGGCACCAAAATGATGACTCAAGAGACACAGATGACAATCTATACTGAGGTAGAAGGTTAAAGGCCAGGTATATGTTCACCACATAAAAAAAACTAAGGAAAACAAGAGAAACAGACATGTTAATAAACCTCCTTGCCATAAGCCCCCTTCCTGCTTTTTCTCCTTTTTCATGCAAACTGTATACATAAATGTGTGTAAGGAATTTTAATGAGATGTACACTTTAAATGTATTAAAATGAATTATGCAGGAAAGCAGCAGGAGAGCAACAGATGTACAGATTCAAGGGTGACATGCTTAGTTTCACTTGATGAATGTTTGTTTTGTTGTTTTGAAAAATTAATGTAATGAAATATTTAAAGTGAACAAGAAACTTTAAAATTGACTTGGGGGATGGATTACTTCCTTACAAGGACAAGGTTTTATTAAAGAAAATATGTTGCTGGCATCTGAATCAAGACTCTATGAGTTATACCATAATATTATTGTAGGTATTTTATGAATGTCTTACAGATAACATGTTTTCAAGCCATGGTATAATACTGCTTACAGACCATGAGACCAGTTAATAAAGTCATCAGAGCAAACTTACAGGACAATGTTTCTAATTAAAAAGTTGGTGCTATGATAAAATTCAAAAACTTCTGGAAGCTGACAGAAGACAAAGACTGTCCTTTGGGCCAAAAAAATTGTGGACCACTGCTTTTACCTGTACCAAACAGGGGCAGTAATAATTCTAGAAACACAGTTAACATTTAATAATCTTCCCTCCAGGTACTTAACCAAATGAAGGAATTAGAAAATGACGAGAATTCCTCCATCTATGATTTATGTTCTTCAAAGCATCTGTTTGCTTATCTAGTCATGATTTTCTGAGGTTTCTTTTAAGCAGTGGAACTTTGGTCTTTACCTTGGAAAACTACCTTCAGGTATTTAAATTTAGGTGTTTAAACCAAAAGGACATCTAAAAAGCAAACCAGTGGTTAGTGGAGACAGGACAAGGGGCAATGGCTGCAAGTTGGAGCACAGGAAGTTCTGCACCAACATGCGGGAAAGCTTTTTCCCAGTGAGGGTGCCAGAGCCCTGGGACAGGCTGCCCAGGGAGGTGGTGGAGTCTCCTCCCCTGGAGACATTCAAGACCCATCTGGATGCCTATCTGTGCAATATGAGCTAGGGAGCCTGCTTTGGCAGGGGGTTGGACTCGATGATCTCTTGAGGTCCCTTCCAATCCCTACAACTCTGTGATTCTGTGATTCTCTGCTTAGGCTCTTCAGCTGTGATTGGCCAGAGCTATGAGGGAGTCAGACACATATGCTTAATTCCCCACTGCAGCCTCTTCAACATACAGAGAAGCAGTAAGTACTAAATCTCCAATTCCTCAATCTGAGTTCAAATCACAGAACTGTAAATAAGAGTGAGGTTATAATGCCCAATGGAAAGTGATTGTGAACAAAGCAATAGATAGGAGTTATTAACCTTGCCCACGGCACCTCAGGGAATCAGAAAATTTTTATTATTTTCAATGAGTAAGAATGTTCTTGAGAATATCCAGCCTCTCCTCCATGAGAAAATTGCTCATGAAACAAATAAAGAAGAACAGAGAAGGTTATGATGACATAACTTGCATGCCGAGCCTTTGAAATGATAGCCTCGTGAGAAAGAACATGAATCAGAAGGATTCTTTGATTTTTCCTTTTTTTTTTAAAAAAAAAAATATCCAACTAACCACACAACACAAAAAACCCTCACATTGTCCAATGCTATGCTCTTCACCATTTAGAATGGCCCATAGCCAAGAAATGCAAACTAACCACGTATGAATGATCCAGCTGCAAGGTTGCTCTGAAAAAACAAAAGAACTTTTTGTGGCCTAATAACGTTCCCTGACTCTAATCCATCTCTGAATAGATCACTGCTGATAGCAGCAGCAGCAATGAAAACGCTTCTGGGTAAAAACATCTAAATTGCATAATATGTGGAAATTGTATTATTTTTATAACAATTTAACCCCAAGCCTTATCTGTGTGTCTGATAAACACCCTCCCTCCCCTAAGAGTCTTGATCCCCCTGTACAGAGGATCCACAAGCACAACACATTTTCATGGTGGACTTTACCAATGTATATTTTAGTTTCATGAAAAATTCAATTAAACAAGATAGTGCAATTATCTGTTTACTGGCAAACAGGCAGTCCACATTAGTTCAGCTCTGCTTTGCTGAACTGTGTTCAACTGCTCAAAGCATTCAAATGTTTCATTATGAGATTTCATCAGACTCCCTTGGGCTGCAGCGCCATGGCACAGAAAACGGGATGCACAGTGCCCAGTGCTCTCTACATTCTGACTGCTCCTGCTCTCTACAGAAACATTTCACAAGTATATCAAAGGCTAAGATAGATTCACATATATACAGTTTAGCTTCACATATACATGGTTTGCATTACCCCCATCTTATCTGGGCTGCCTTCTCCTTCCTTTTTTTTAGCATGGAAAATTAAAACTTAATTGTAGTAGCTTTGCTTTCACCTCACTTTTTATTCAGTCTGTGTTTGGGACCTCTCTAATTAGGATAAAACCTCCCTCTGTGATGTTGGAGCATATAGAAAGTGGTGTTGGGAATCAGGTTTGTATTGTGATTCAGCATGACAACTGTATCATGACTGTCAAACTGTGATTTCTGCAAACTACTCTATCACCTTCTAAACCAAAATCCCATGTATCATCAAATACCTTAATAGATGTAAATTTGGTATTGAAACATTAAACTTCCCTGCTTTCTCAGATGTGTTGAGTGGACCACAGCCTGTAGGTCAGGACTGGCAGACACCAAGTCCCCTATGCTCTGCAGGGACAAGGAGTGAGTTGTAGGCCATCAGCAGGGCCACGGAGACCAGGAAGTAAGGCAGTGAGGTGGCATTGATGGCAACTATCACGATACCCATTGGGGAAGTCTTTTGATGCTCCATATCTCCAATGAGAGCTGAAGCAAGCAGGATCCAGACAAGCAGAGGCTTCTGTCCTTTGAGTGGTGTGCAGAAGAGGCACTTCGCTGACCCATGGACAGAATCATGGAAGAAGGCTCAGAGGAAATGTGGACAGGACAAGAATGTGCCCATAAGGTTCAAGAAAGAATAGAGTTGGTGATGACAGTCATGTAAAGAAAGCTGAACTGAGCTCAACACAAAGGGCACTGCAAAGTGGCTTTTCCTTTAGATAAAAAGCACTATTAGTTGCACGGATCACCTGTTCCTGTAAATGGACTTCCCTGAGCTAATCCAGAAGGTGTGAATAACCTCTCAAGCCAGCTAAACAAGAATGAGGAAGTGTCTACAAGCCTCGGGTCAACATGAAGTACAAAACCTGGACAACTAATACAACCAACTTGGAAAAGACAAATAGGCTTGAGCTGTCTTCAATTCATGTGCTCCTTTTCAGTGACTGGTGATGATCAGCATCATGATGGTGAAGCATATAGAGAGTGGCCCTGGGAATCATGCCTGTGTTATAGTTTCAGCACAGTGCTGCATTATTACTCTAAACCACAATCCCACATAATATCAAATATCTTTAAATAAGTAAATCTGCTGTTAAAAACATTGAACTCTTCTTGTGTGAAGTACCTGAAGGAACCTGGTCAGGGAGTAACAGACTCTGACAATCAGAAAGAGTCTCAGGAAGAAAAACATTTTCCATGGGCTGTTAAAATTATACTACTCACAACTCTTTGGGCAAGACTTTATTTTTACACAACGAACCCCCCAATAATCATAACAAAGAATATAAATAGAACAGTTTAGAATCTTCTCTGTCAACCAACCAGTAACAGCCATGGGAAAGCAGAGATGAAGCTGTTAAGTGCCTGTTCCCCAACATCCTATTTCAGTGAGCTCACAATCCAAAGACATTCTCAGAGCTGTCATCTTATTGTGCATGGAAATGAGCAAACAATTTAAAGACAAACTGGCGGGGGGGGGGGGGGGGAATGAAAAGAAGCAAGCATTAGGAAAAAAAAAAAGTCTTTTAACCAGGAAATTAAAACCAGGATCTAACAAAAGCCTAAAGCATGTTTCCAATTTTGGTAGAGGAGGAGACTCAGCATCTTAAACACTGTCTTTTTTGTCTGAAATAGAACTTTGAGACTTCCAAACAGGCAGCAAGCAAAAAAAGAATGAAATTGAAGACAAAATAGCAAAGAAAAAAAAATCTATCAGGATTCTGGATGCAAGAGAATGTGCTGAGAGCTGCCCGTCTTAAGACTGATGCAACTTTTAAAAGCAAGCTTGGGAAGAGGAACTGTTTTAAGTTGAGAGATGCTTTAGAGTTCTTAACAACAGAAAACAGGAAATACCTAAGGAATTGCTATTTTGGTTTTGGCAGATATTAGGGACAGATCTTTAAAGTGTCACAAGAGCAAAAGGATATCCTCTTTGAAAGGAACACGAGTTCTTTGAAAGGAACACGAGTCCTTTTCTAAGAGCTAAGCTCAATTGCAGAAGCCCATAAAAATGAACTGATGCATGTGAATGTTAACATTCATGGCTCAATTCCCCATCCAGCTCAGCTGAGATTTAATTCCAAAAGACAGGTATTTCAGCACAAAAGCACATGCCAACAAATTAAAAGCAGTATCCAGATGGAAGATGCAGGGAGTAATGGTCTCACAAATAGGCACACAATGGTAAAATATCAGGAAACTTAATTCCTTAAAAAGGATTACCTAGGAAAACAGATTTATAATCTCTAAAACCAAAATAAAACCTGTCAAAACGATCAAAACAAACACAATCTAACTTCAAGAAGAATTAATGAACCTGAGCTAAGATGCAGTATTAAAAACCAGATTTCTTTGAATTCTACTATAGAAAAAGTATATGAAAAAGCTATGCATTAATTATTTTTGCAACTCTTAGCACTCCAAACTTCCTACATGGTATCAAGCAAATCTTCTTTGGTCTCGTCTTCCCTATCACAAAGAAATGCCAAAGATTACACTGTATATGATTATGTGATTTAATTCAATGGTGAGATGTTCAGTGTTAGTGGCATTGAATGGAATGGAAATAGATGTGTGTATTGAACAACAACAACCAGCAAAAAGTCCAAAGCATTCAAACTATAAAAAGAACAGAACTAGCTTTTAAATGTAACCTAATGTCAACGTGCATCTACAAATTTAGTGGATCAGAGACATTCTTGGCTTGTTCAAACAATTCTGAGAAGCTTATTTTGTTCTATCCAAAGCTATTAACTTGCATTTGTCTTTAAGAAAAAAGATTGAAAACTGTCCTTCAAAACCTTATCAGACCCCAGCAAATGAACTTTACTCTCAACCCAGCTGCTCTTTTACTCTCTAAATAGAACGATCAGATTTGGGAGACCACTGCTGTTCAGGACAAAAACCAAGCATGTTTGTATAAAGAATAAGGGTTCTTTAAGTATCAAGGTCATAAATTATATTTCAGGGAGGAGAAAAACCAAACCAAACACAGTTATGTTTATATATACACACAATCCTATGAGAATCATCTTTGATGAAAAATGGGCTTGCCAATTATTCTGGCACGACAGGTGGGACTACAGCTCAAGTTTTCCCAGATTGTTAGGCTGTATCTTCATCTACAAACTTCAACAATGCAAGGCATATTCAAGTCAACATCTTTCACATGTGTCAGAGCTCAAAACACCCAAGCAAAACAGACAAAGGAAGACGAGTAGCTGTCATACAGATTTAGCTCCAATGATACAAACTTGTTATCCAAAGAGGATATCAGACAACAGAAGGTTTCTCCTGTCTAATCTGTCACAGCATAAAACATTAAGTAATTCTGACTCTGCATTGAGAAAAGGACAGCAATGGACAGGGTCTAGGTCCAAGTCATTGGCACCCAGTCTGCCTACCAAGGGTGGAGGAATGTGTGCCATGTCATCAGCTGGCAAAACCCTTCCGTCAGGAGCGGGTAAGTGACAAGATGCAGACGGTGTCTGATCTAGTGCTGCAGGCACAGGACGTGTAGATGCAGGACTGTATTTACAAGAATTTTCAGTGCAGCTGAGGCTGCTCAAAACCCATGGAGGAAATTTTTGAAATGCTGGCATAAAAGAGACGGTGACAGCAAGGCAACACTGGCTGCAGGGAAGACACATTGCACTAAGCCTGCTGGGAACTGGAAAGAGTGATGGACAACCATTTTATTAATCGAGATAACCCTCTCCAAGGTGCTCAGCAGCCACAAAAGTGAGATGTAGTCAGCTGTTCTTCAAGCACTTGCTTATACATGTTAAGCTTATTTTTACCAAGAAAGTAAAAAAATGAGGATTAAAACAAGGAGTAAACCTACAGTATTTAGAACAGCTGCAAAGTTCTCACAAGAGGCATGCACTGTGGAGTTCCCACTGTAGTACCTAACAAAGATCTCTCTGCTCATGGGTCCGACAGAAGGATTGACGTAGCAACTAGTCTGGTGTTATCTCCTCCCCTGACTGATCTTCCCCTGCCAAACCTCCCTTAAATGGAACACATAAGGCACTAATAGCCCCATAGATGGAATCCATCAGCTGTGTTAGATAACTGAGTTATTCTGATTTCTTAACTAGTGCTTGTAAGTTCTGACACCCACGTTTAATTTTATTAATTAATAGCCAGCACTTTTGCTGGCTAAAGCCTTGCATGATGCTTCCTTAGGCCTCTATTAGACGTTTCAGATTGAGACTGGACTGTTTGGGATTCACTGTGTTCCTGGAGAAAGGGCTGGATCACAATGGCAATTGTGCACAGCAGTTACTGCTAGTCTCTGCTTGTATTGCTTCCCCTGCAGAAGGTTAGAGACATGAAAATAAATAGAACTAAGTTTGTGTTTGTTATTAGAAGACGTGCAGCAATCAGGCGGAAAGGTTTTCATGTTCACTGCTAGGTAGAGGATCTGATGCATGAGAAATGGTAATGAGATAACAAATTAGCCATTGATTCAGACCCGCCAGTGGTGACTGAAAACCATTATGTGGTGACTGCTCTTTTTTTTTGGGCATCTGTTTGAAGTATGTTGGTGGTCCTCATGTATTTCCTAGGAGAAAAACATCTGCTGAACAAAACCTGCTATCAAAATCAATATAATTAGCATCTTTTTGAAACACTCAGCTTAAAGAAAGGGTGGATCTTTTTCCTGATCCTGAGTTGATCTTTCTTGTGTGACAAATAGAAGCTTTCAGTTTCCAAATTGTTTTTGTTGGACAAAGAAGCATTTTTTTTCACAGGTCTGACAGCCTGGCTCCATCTATTAATCTTCATACACTTGGTTATATTAATGCTGATTAATGGTTAATAGTTTCAATTAAGCCTAAAAGACTTAAATACCTAAATATCCATGCAATTTAATGGGACTGACATACCTCTCACTCAAACTACTTAAAAATATGTCAATGATGTTAAATTAGGAACAGATACTGGAGGAGTAGAATGGAGCCTGCTTCCAAAATAAGCCTTCTGTACGTCACTAATGTGACACTCAGAAAAACCTTCTGGAATCAAAGATCATGGAAAATGGTCAGAACAGAAGAATCCTGAATCAGCCCTCTCATGATGTACATCTTTAGGGGCGCTGAGCATTTTTCACTTTTCCAAAGCCAACACACAATCTTGGGAAAAAAAGCAGTAAAATTAAACTTAGACATGCTGCAATATCTTCAATATTTTCCATCTTGAACTATTACTGTCCCATCTTTATCTTTTATCTTCTCAGGACTGAAATTATATCCCATTTTGGATGAAACACCTAGTACGCAATGCTAAAACCAGTGACCTGGGTCATGAAATGCACAAAAGAACTGTATTGGGTTGAAACTACAGGCAGGCAAAACATATACTTACGTAAATGAAGCATTGCCTACCAACACCTCAATCACAAAAACCCCTGCACTTAGGATTTTTAACGACTATTCTCTCTTACATTATATGTGGTATGCTGAAACACAGATAACTCACATGGAAAAGGAAAAAATTACTCAACCTAAACTTGCACCCACCACACACCACGTCTGTTGGAATCGCAGCCACCTAAGGCAAAGACAATTTTCTTGGTGCTGCCACTCACACACAGGGAGAATATGCTCTTCTTTAAGAAAATCCAGCTCACTTTTCCCTGGTTTCTATTAGACCCACCCTTGGGCTAGTCTGAAATAAGATAAATTATAGATGAAAATAAGCAATGACATCAAAGTCTGCATCAGTGAAATACAGACTCTCATGATGTATTTACTCCAGTACTACAAGGCTTCTTCGGAAAAATCCCAAATGCTGTGGCTTTCATTACAGCATAATATAAAACTCAGCTGATAGAGAGTATCGTGAAGGAGAGTGCTTTGGAGGGCAGGTGCTCACTCATGGTGCTCTTATGGTGGGTATGGTTGGAGGAGGAAATCCAGACAAGAATACAACTAGTAGGCTGCTGGGTCATATTTTCTTCATTTGAATGTGCACGTCAAAACTTAGTGACAGTTCTGAACTGCAAAACTTCGTGACAGTTCTGAACTGCAAAACTTCACGATCAAAAAGTTATGCCACTTACTGAAGGGGAGAGAGAAGGAGGGGAAGAAGAAAAGGGAGGCTAAGAGGGGAGAGGGTGAGAGGTGGAGAGAGGAAGAAAAGAAATTAAAAGGGAAAATGGGGGGAGGGAGAGAAAAAGGGGGGAATGGGGAGAAGAGAGCAAAGATGGGGGAAGTGGAGGGAGAAGGGGGAAGGGGGAAAGGGGAAGTGGGGAAAGAGGGGAAGGGAGGAAAATAGATGGGGGAATAGAAGGGGAGAAAAAGGGGGAAAAAGAAGAGGGGAAAGGAAGGGGGAAAAAGAAGGGGAGTGAGAAAAAGGAGGGGGGGGGAAAGGAGAAAGGAGGAAAGGGAAAGGAAGCAAACATGCCAGAGGGGAAAAAAGGTTCAGAATCAGTGAATTCACAGTGTAATCAGTAATCTAATTGAGGAAGATGTTGATTGTATTCAGTAATGTAAAGCTGTAATGGAAGAGCCACCCATGACACTTGGACCACTTTTCATTAGGTTTTTTTTGCAATGAAAATTTGCATTTTCTTGAAATGGAAAGTTGTATGTGAAATAAGTCTTGTAGAACTTTAAAAAGTATTTTCTCATACCATATCCATGCAGTCAAAAAGTTAAATTAATCCTTTTGCCCTCCTCTGTTTTTCGTTTCTTTTTCTTTGCTGAACAACAACAACAATCCTGGAAATATGATATACTGGAGGATTACATACAGGGTGGTGGGGAATGCTATGTATAAAATGCTGTTTTAATGAGCTTTAACAAAAAGGATAAATGTAGAATCAGACATCGAGCACCTTTCCCCTCCCTCTTGATGTCTCTTCCCTTGTAGAAGGTAAATTGCAGACACATCACAGACACTAAGTCAGTCCTAGCAAAATGTAGGCTGTTTTGCCCCTCTTTCAAGTTCCTGTGCTTGAACCTGGGAAAGACCTTTCTATGATCTTTCTATGATCTTGTGATCAAATGCTGCCATTCAAACAAGAAAGATTATTGGAAATGGACAAGAAATGGGGTTTTTACTGCCGTTAAGGACCGCTGACCAGCATAATGACAAAAAAAAAAAAGTTAGCTTGCTGCTTTCCCAGTGCTTTCAAACTGAATTGATTTTCTCTTTTGTGGAGTTTGAGGAGAAGGGGGAGAGAGACTTCAATTACGCAAGAGGCTCGTGGTATTCAAAACATATGGAAACCGCTGTTGTGATACTGCTCATCTTACTTTGGATGAATCACAAAGGGAAAGATCTTCACAGGCTACTTCAGACACTTCATGTCACCTCACGCTCTCAGGGGGAGAGCCTCACAGAAGAGTCCTCAATGCTCCTCTAGTGGCAGGGAAAAAATCACTTTCAGAGGGAGGGAGGGAGTAAAAGTGGCGCAAAAGCAAGACCCGGAAAGGAGGACAGTCCCTGTATACTCCTTGCTCATTATGTGTGCCTTCCCTCTCTCATTACACTCCTTTCTTGATACAGGGTCCTTCCTAAAGCCACCAGCACCAAATTTTTCCCCAAACACTTAAACTTGAAGGCAGCAGCTGCCGTGTCCCCGCTGAACTCTGCAGGGAGCACAGACCAGGCACACATCACCCAGGCGCTTACTGATTTACAGCAACGTTCCAAAACGTGTCAAAAATCAATGCTCCAATTTTATTGGGATATCTGAAAAGGCCAGTCCCAGAGGCCTCCAGTTCTGTCTGAAATATGGATGTCCAAAGGTGCGTGTCAAAAAAATATCTCTTTGTACACTGTTAAGCTTCAATAAAACTTTTTTTGTACAGGGCAAAGTTTCAGACTGAAACTTCTGACAAATTTCTTTATACTTCAAATTTAAACATGTTTAATGTGAAAGCAAGTGGAAGAGTGTGAGAGAGGGAGGAGGAATAGAAGGATTTTTCTATGTAAGTGCTGAAAGAGAAACAGTTCCCCTTGGTTAGAAAAAAAAAAAGAAAAAGATCATGTAAATCACTTGCTGGATATTATTGAGGATAACACACCATGAGCTCAAGAAGTTAGTCTGTGCTCGGTAAGATTGATACCCTTCCTCAAGTTAGCTTTTAAAATGGGTTTTAAACTAACTGGATCAGGTGTGACAATACTATACTGCAGCAGTAGGGCCTGCAAAGCAGATGTACTCCATCATTTAAAGCGTTCTGAAGGGACTAATAAAGTAATGCAGGAGAGGAATAAACAGGAGGAGTTGTGCCACTGCTGGCCACAGTTATTGCAAAAGCAGAATTTCTCCCTGATACCTGAATCACGTACAAATGACTTTACAGTGTTCCACACTGTTTCATGCTCTGATTTGCATGTTTTTGTTTGTGTGTTTTGCTTTGTTTTAAATTGCCAGCCCTTTAGACCTAAACAATCTGAAATTCAAGCTGTGAATCTTTCTGGCTCATAAATTTTGCCTGCTGCAACACCTGCGTAACTCGTCTGTCTCGTCTTGGACTTTAGAAGTGCATCCAAGGAACGGCACTGTCCCTGGACCAGAAACTTGTCGACACTTCTCCTGCTGATGTATGAGGCACAACAGAATTCAGTGCACATGGTCTCAGCTGTGCTGGTTATGTAGCAGTAATATATAGAAGAGACTTTTGTTCATAAGGGAAGATTCTGCCATTGCATACAAAAGGGAATGGATTTGCTGTATTACAAGATTTACACAGTCAGTCTTCAAAGCAAAAATGCGCTTTGAGATAAAAGAAAGAATGTATATATTAAAATTAGTTTAGATAAACTGTGACACAGCTCATTACCGCTAGATATTACCAATGAGAAAAGAATGGAATTCTCCATTTGTGCTGCAGACTTCTGGAAACCTTAGGAAAGATATGACAGGTGATATTGCGATGGAAAGAAACAAGGAATGGTCTTTTCTCATTTATATGCCATATTGCTCTCTAACGTCAATCTTACAAACCAAGTGAAAGATCTTAATCCAAGCTGCAGCAGTGCTGTTTTATACATCATAATGTGAATCACTGCACTACCACAAATTGATCCTACATGCTTTTTATTACTTCTAGTTACAAAGTAATAAAAAACCTGTGAATTAATTTTTCATTAATTATACAGCCAGATTACAAAAGTCAGTACTTAGTAATAATATGGTTATTTAAAATACAGAAAGATATGGTTCTTTTCCTAAGGCCTTACAGACTAGTATGAGATCAAATAAAATGATGCATAAATATGTAGCACATCAGATCTTTGGGACTGTTCCCACCCTCAAAATCTTTATATATTTCTGGAAAAGCAGGCCTTAGTCACATGAATGCCCTGATGAGCTCAAATGACATGATTTAGCAGTGATACAGACCTCCTAATATCCAAAATACAAATTAGTTCAGTTGATGTTCCTCCAAGAAATAAGTGCTTACCAGCTACTGGGGTTTACTGGGTAAACATCTCATTCTGTATCCTGCCAGTTAAAGGGAGTCTTTCTTTGAGCTAAATAGATAAGGGGACTTCTTTTTTTCCCCCAGAAAGTGTCCCTTACCTTTAAAAAGGAAACCAGAAACACCTATACAAATGTCAGCACAAGGACAACTGAAGGGTACATAAACATAATTTTGGGGACAAAAAAAAAAAAAAAGGTGAAGTAACCTGTCTTGCTCAGGGATCAAAAATTACACATTTTACATTGGAAATCATCAAGCATGACATGAAACAACACAAATATTGTCTGACTTCTAAATGCTGTCTTTGAAAGAAAGGACACAGTTCAAGAACACTTGATTTCAGTTGAAATCACAACCTATTGGAGATCTGTGACTGAAGAGGGAGTACAGCCTGGATTAACTACAAGTGGTATTTGGCTGCGTAGCAGAAGGAAAGCAAGGCCAGGAGCCTCCGTGGGTGGTGAGTGACAGCCATGGCTCTAAATGAGAGAGCAGAACATGTAGCACTGACAAGGTTGGCCACATGACAGAAACCTGCAAGACCACAAAATAAAACCACAGAGACTTAAGCAGGGAACCACTTTCAAAGCAGAATATTTTGTATTTTCTACTAATTGAGTAGCCATCCTCTAGTTCCTTGAGAAGCAAATCTGTCTTTATGACAATTTCCTGTAATCTACGTGATTGTAACCATTATGTGATGTCTGAGTAATGAAACTGTTTTCTCTAGGCCCATTCTCTTCTGAGAGCTGCATATGCCACCAAGACATCTCTTAACATTCAACACGACCCAGGCAACAGCTCCACAGAGCCCATTCTGCACTGAGCAGTTTGTCAGAGAGACTGAAGTTGGGGACTGCTGCCTGCACATTGCTGAGGACATGGGAAGCATCAGAGCAGGATGAACTAAAGTGGCCTCATGGTCACCACCAGGACTCAGGCAGGACAATAACAGAAGGAATTAAAGATTTAAACCGTCTGTCAAAGATGAAAATTGAGAATTGACAGAAGTTAAAAGGATGTTTAGAGGGTTTGAAATGTAGAAGAAATTTCTGCTAACTATGAGCATTCATGGAGCACAGCAGGGAAAAAGGTAACAGTGATTCCATAAAAGATGACATCCAGGAATTGGAAACAGGGTAAAGAAATATAATATTTGTTAAAAGTTGTTTTTTCACGAAGGTCTTTACATGAATCACATTTTCTGATACAGTAGGGAAGGATTTATATGCTGCAGTGAGCAGATAACAATGAAAATATTTACAAAATTGAATTCTTAGAAGGTAGACAATAGAAAATATTCAGATAACAATATTTTACACGTTAAAGAAACTGAGAATATAACTGAGGGAATTTGTTTGGGTTTTTTAAATAAAGGTAATTTCTGAGGATAACAGATATTTCTGTAAAAGATAACCCCTTTTTAAACTAGCTCCACTGCATACTGCCAGTTCTAAACCTAGCAAAATGTCCTTTATTCTGTTTTTCTCTGCAGCACTCATAAAATATCCTAAGCTAACTACATACAAATATTTAGTTTCTACTTTTGGCTGCTGTTTTGTCTTGTTAAAAATGTCAAATACCTATACATATATACAAAGAGTGAGATAGAGACACGTGGATATTTACAGTAATGTATTACTTACCTTGATAAAGTTAGGCAAACTCCCCAAGAATATAGTTTTGTGAGAGTTTTTCAATGTTTTACATAAATACAATTTAAGAGAAAATGAAATAAAAAGATAAAGCATCGAACTAACAGAAAGGGCTGAAAAAGTTACCTAACAAAACAGTTTAAGTTAATTCATTCAAAAAAAGCAATTCACATCATAATGAATGACAAATAAGGTATCATTTGTTCAGTCACTCAGAAAGAAAGGAAAACCATGTAAAATGTTGCTACAATCCACTGCACAGTTAACCCTCAAATGGAGTCCTGTTTTCTCGTGAATGTTTTGGCCATAATCTCCTAGAAAACATATTGCTCTAATACACTATTCCATGTCCTAAGTCGGCTTCTCTGAAGCAAAGATTGACTATTTGAATTTACTCTCTGTGGTTGGAGAATCTAAGAGATGACCTAAGTGAAATTTTTAAACCAAGGAGAGAGGCAGAAAATTTCCACTCATTCTAGTGAAATGAGTCTGTAATGATGCAGTGCTCAGGCTATTTTCAAGAGAAAAATGTATAGCAAATAATGATTAGAGCAATCTATGAGCTATTTGCAAATACATCTGTATTATTGCAGATGATTTCTTTCTACTTAAGACGCCCTAGTAAAAGTCAGTCCCAAAGTGCCACAGTCATTTGTTACTTGTGGGTTCTTAACCTACCCAAGAATAGTACTTTCCTCTACTTTCATGAGATATTTGTAACCTGACACTAAAATTGGCAATAAAAGACAATTTTATTGGCTCCACATGGAGAGGAAGATTCTTGCCTGTGTATCGTAGCATTCCTGTGTCTCACTTTCTTGAAATTTTCCCTGAGATAGGAATTGGCCCAATGTCCTCTGACAACCAAAAGTATTTACAAAGCAAACAAAATTTAGGAAGTACTATAATGAGAAGAAAATGCTGTGAGGGAGCATAATGGACGTATCAGCAGAAGATAATTACTGCAATTGAGGCATGTTCCTGTGAAATTCCACAGAGAGAAGTAAGAACTCATTAAGCCTTTGCATTTACTCAAAAAGAGAAAATTAAGTTTTTAAAGACATCCAAGGATACTGGGAGCTGAACAAAAACTCTTGTAGCTTAAGCTTGCCCATCCAAAGTGAAATCATTTTGTTCCTGACATAAAACCTAGGAATTTTTACTTGAATTCAGTGATTGAATAATGTGATTTCATATAAAGTCCCCTATTCACTGACAAGAGATGCAGCACTGAAAGACTGAGGAGGGCTACCCTCATCCTTAATAGGGTCCTTCACATCTTGATGGAGATGTGCAGCAATATAGTCTGACATATTCATTTGCTGACTTCCTTTCGGAGAGGCAATATGGGGTCCATACAATTAGCTTCATGTAGGGCTGCACTCTCTATGGGAAGAAAATATACCTGGTAGGCCCTGGTCTATTCATCTCAGAAAAGAAGTGCTAATAAAGGGAAAATAAAAACAAAAAAAACCACTAAAAATAATCACTCAAAGCTACTCAGAATATTCATGAAGTTCACATGGAATCTGCCAAGCACTGACAGTTTGCAGATTTTTGGAGATAACTGTACTTTCTCAGTCTGGAAGAAATGCAAAGATATCAACTAATTATTTATGGGACAAGCAATCATCTTGCGCTGTGTATCTAAGACTGAACATCATGAAATGCTTATTAGTTGAACAAGGAGGACAGAGGAGCAATTCCCTTTGGAATGGAATGAAGCCAAGGAATTGGACAGAGAAGCACCCTTAAGAAGAGTAATTCAATAACATAGACACAATACCGCCCACTTTACCTAGGCATTACACATCTGACCAGCAAAATGCTTCAAGCACCAGGAAAAAAACCCTTTACATTGTCACTAGGTTGAAGCAGAGTGGTTTGGAGCTGCAAGTGTTCAGCCCTACAGTTTTTAAGAGACAACAGAGAGTCACTGAATTTAGAAAATCAAACAAGGAATAGTTATCTTTTTACCTTGGTAACAAACAGAATACAGAGCTTCCAGAGGGCCCATGTGACCTCCTTCCCTTGCACACACAACACAGCTTTACCCTTCCCTGACATGCTGTTGGCCTTGGCCAGCTTAGATGAGTGATTCCAGGTCCAGGTGCACAACAATTACTATCTTATTTCCAACAACAGCAACAACAAAAAAATACATCCAACTAAATTCACATCTCATTTTCCAAGGAAACACTAGTTGGGAAAGTACTCTGCATTAAAAATGAATGTTTGAGATAATTCTCTGGGAGGATATAATTAAGTCATGGTCCATGGTTCATTGACTGTGAAAGCCAGTTCCATGGTGCCCAGTCTTTCTGACAGGTTGTTCAGCATTGCATGAAAACTACCTACTCCGCTGCTCCTTTCATCGTGACCTGGTAACCAGGCACAACTGCCCCACAACATGTGAACATTTTATCCTACAGACACGGCATTCCATACACGTACATCCCACTGTGTCACCAGGATCACGTCTCAGGAAATACATGGATGGAAACTAGCTGCCAAAATGGTTTGTCTGGTACATAATTCCACTGCCTCTGGAACCAGGGTAATAAAAAACGGCCTGTAGCCAGGCTCATTTCTTTCCTGATGGGCCTTATGCAACATTTTATTAGCTGGCAAGCCTGAACCAGAACATCAGAGCTTGGGTGAGAGGAGATGTGGACAAAAACCCCTCCCAGTTCCCTGCTATGCCTGAAAGAAATCCAGCTGAAAATCCTAAATCAATTTAATTTAACCCTAAAAGGATTGATTAATTTTCTCTCGCAGTAAGATCATGTCTTTGAGCAGCAGAGGTTAATAACAGATAGTGTTGCATGTTTCTGCTAATGTTCTCCAGTTCCTCATTTTTAAACTGAAATCCATAAAGAGGTCACAGCAGCAGTGAGAGATGATTTTCTTTCTACGCCAATTACTGGGATGCTGGGATGATCATTTTTGGACTCTGATTGTGATTTGCCAAGTACACTAGGAGACATGATTTTCCTTTCTTCTCCATGCAGGAAGACAAGCAACTGCCAGGAAGGGGATAAAGTAAGATGCTTTTGCCTTTGCTGAGAGGTTTAAGTACAGGTTTATAGCAGAGATGTATAAAACGAGAGGAAGCTGTAACAGGAAACTAGGCCAAGAAGAAGAAACTATAATGGAGTGTGTTTTGCAGGGGATCAAAGGTAAATGAATATGAATGGCCAGCATCACTTGAATTGACCTAAATGCTCAAGTGATCATGTTTGCTTTTTTTCTTAAGAGGAATGAATATGAAAAACCTTTAAAATATGGATTCAAAGAGTACCCTACTCTATTTTGTCTGGCTCTAATATCATATGATAATTTCTAATTATCTGTGTTTGCAGCTACTAAATATGTCCTCCAAAAATGGGGGACAACATGGAATCTACAGGTATCTAGTGCGTAGTCCACTGAGTCAGTTAATAGTTACCTGGCTTTGCTCCAGGTTGTATTATGATTTATCTGCTTCTGAACAGCACTCCCCCACAACATCCTTCTCTCTAAACTGGAGTGATATGGATTTGATGAGTAGACTGTTTTGTGGATAAGGAATTGGTTGGATGGTCGCATCCAGAGCAGTTGTCAATGATACGAAGTCCAGATGGAGAGATGTGACAAGTGTGGTGTCCCTAAGGAGTCCACCCTGGGACCAGTTCTATTTCATATTTTCATCAACAAGACTGACAGTGAGGTTGAATGCACCCTCAGCAAGTTTGCAGATGACCCCAAGCTGAGTGGTGCAGTTGACATGTCAGAAGGATGGGATACCATCCAGAAGGACTTCGACAAGCTGGAGAAGTGGGACCACGTGAACCTTGTGAGGTTCAACAAGGACAAATGCAAGGTCCTGCACCTGGGTTGGGGCAATCCTCATCATCAGTACATGCTGGGAGATGATGTGATAGAGAGCAGCCCTGCAGAGAAGGACTTGGGGGTGCTGGTGGACAAGAAGTTTGACATGAGCAGGCAATGCATGCTTGCAGCCCAGAAAGCCAATCACATCCTGGGCTGCATCAGAAGAAGTGTGGCCAGCAGGTCCAGGGAGGTGATTCTCCCCCTCTACTCCACACTCATGAAACCCCACTGGGAATACTGTGTCTAGTTTCAGAGTCCCCAACTTAAGAAGGACATAGAACTGTTGGAACGGGTCCAGAGGAAGGCCACAAAGATGGTCAGAGGGCTGGAGCACCTCTCCTATGAAGACAAGCTACAAGAGTTGAGTCTGTTCAGCCTGGAGAAGAGAAGGCTTTCGGGAGATCATATAGCAGCCTTGCAGTATCTGAAGGAGGCCTACAAGAAAGCTGGGGAGGGACTTTTTAGAAGGACATATAGTGATAGGACAAGAGGGAATGGTTTTAAGTTGGAAGGTGTAGATTTAGATTGGATATTAGGAAAAAATTCTTCACTGTGAGGGTGCTAAGGTACTAGCACAGGTTCCCAGGGAAGTGGAGGGTTCCCCCTCCCTCATAGTGTTCAAGGCCAGGTTGTATAGGGCCTTTAGCAACCTGGTGTAGTGAGGTGTCGCTGCCCATGACAGGGGGGTTGGAACTTGATGATCTTTAAGGCCCCTTCCAGCCCTAACTATTCTATGATTCTGTGATTCTATGAAATGAAAACTCTTAAAACAGTTTCTTCCCAGGTCATTCTTGCAACTAAATGACTTTACACTGTAAGAGCACCAGACAACTTTACCACATGGGCACCTTCTTCTGGAAACTAAGAGCTGAGTCATGTGCATTAACTGAGAAAGCAGCAAAAGTTATAAACACTAAAATTAAACTTCTGTGTATCTCTTGGAACAAAAGTAAGTAATCATGCTACCTAATCAAGACTCCTATTTTGATGTCCCATGTTGTGTTGAACACCTACTATATTCCTAATTTTAAAACTAAATAAAAAATATTAAAACATCAACTTTAGCTTTAATTCTTAATCATGGAGCTCCTTTTGTCTCAAGAATGCACTGTAAGAACGTTCTGCTTTATTGCCAGCTCAAACGCTGTGTCCTCTGAGACAACTGGCAACATGACCATAGGGCACACAGGATTACAATGACAGAACTGCACTTAGCAGTTCCCTGCTATTCACACTCTTTCCATTGGGTGTTGCTATGATATTAAACAGATTACTACTGTGACCCAATGTATGCATGCAGAAAGACATGCCAAAGGTTTAAGGTCTCTGCTTTGCCCATTGTTCTACACAGTTTGCTGTACTTCACCGAGTTGGTGTTGTACTTCATTAGTTGGGCTTGAGAAAAATTGTCAGTGACTACTTGTGAAAGGAAATCCATAAAATTGAGTCTTCCAGCTTGTACCAAAAGTTTTATATTGTTTCATGAAGGTGATCGGACTAAAATTTATATGTACATTGCAGCATTCAATTACTGTACACAGTAGCTGTGCAGATGGCTCTCTTTTAATTAGAGTATTTAGTACATCTTCTGCATAAAGAACCAGGCAATAAACAAGGAAGAATTTAATGAAAGTAACCAAAAAAAAAAAAAAGGGAACAGTTTAATGGAAGTTGAAAAAAAAAGAAAAAAAAAAGATGAAAAAAAGGAAAGACAATAACTTAGGACTCAATCCTAGAGAGAATTTCCTGCTCATTTAACATAGCTCTTTAGACTATTTGAGAGAGAAATCCTTGCAGATCTGTGGCCTCGGGGAGGTCTTACCAAGCACAAAGGATCAGGTAACCGATCACTAAACTGCACAGCTAATAACCACGCAGACAACAGCTGAAGATTTCAAAAGCAAGACACTGACCGGAACCTGGCTGTCATTGTAGCAGAGACATGCCACTGACCGTACTGTACAGATATTGTCAGAAAATAGCAGGATTTTATTAAGCTATGGCAAGTACAAATGGTATAAAATCACTTCAGTTTGGAGCTATGCTCAGTATTACCAGCTGTTGCTGTTAATACCAGGAACAGCAACTAGCTACAGTAACTAGTAACTGTAAAGAATACAAAGTTACTACAACCTGACACACTGGCTATTTTATATAAGCTATAATGCAGCTGCTGATACAGTTATATTCCAAGGTCGCTAGAAAAGCACTGGCAGGTACTTATATAGCCTTTCCTCTAATTGGAAAATAAAAAAAATCACACATGATCTCTTCATTTAAAAGGAAACACTGCAGAAAGGCAACATGATCATTATATGTACTTAAATTTACTCCTGTCAGACACAAATGCCTGAATAATACAAACTTGGGCAAGGAAGAAATTGCTATGGGTCATAAATGATCATCTTCAACCAGGAAAGTTGTATGTCCTCTTAGCAGGACCAGCAGTACAAGCCACTTTAACATAAATTCCAGTATTTCTGAATTCTAAACTCTTCAGTGAATTTTAAATGTCATAATGATGGCTAGACTTACCTGGTAGACCGGGTGGGGTTTTCAGGTATTTGCCATTAAAATGTTGAATTACTACTTCACATTTTTCTGTAGACTCCATTCTGGAAAAGAGAAGGGAGGGGGATAGGGGTAGAGACAAGATGTGTTACTAGACTGTTATGGAAGTGCTCAGTCAGCAAAACCAAAAAGCAAAAGAGAGAAAAAAGGACCAGCACAGATGCTGAGAGAAATCTTCAAAGCTGTTCTTGCTGATTTCTGTAGAGAAACTGGTTGATCTCATTATGGTACAGTGTGGCTTGCGAGGAGGACCTGCCACCCTCAAAGCCTGCAGCTGCGCTCCCAGCTGTGTGTGAGCCACAGCAGTGTCAATGAACAGTCCCCTTTCGGCTCCAGGGGATCACCCTGAACAAGGACATTCTTTATGCTCTCACGTGCTGCTTGGAAAGGCAAAGGATGTGTTGCTAGATTCATTGTGCAATCAAAACAACTTCAGACGGCATAAAAAAAGCCCCAAAACACAGGATTTGGAGAACAACCCAGAGCAACACTATTAAAGATTACAATGTTAAAAAACAACCTGCAAAAAACCAGACCATACAAAAAAACACAAAGACAAAGCATACGTGCCTATTACAACATAAAGACATATTTTGGGTGAAGACGGTAATTTACATGTATTACTGGCACTACTGGTGAGATGCCTTATTTTTCACCTCATATGACCTCAAGAGAACTTTCAGCATTGAGACTTTAAAGTATTAACAGTGAACTAGTATTTACATTATTGAAGGAACTGTAAAGAATACAAATCTACTAGACAAATCCCAAACAATGGTTGCATTACATCTCAGAATTCACCATTCTTTCAGTTCTTGTAAACTGACTGTACACTAGTCCAGAGAATAGTTGACTTTGCTACAGAGTGGGTATAGGAATGTTTGAAAAGAGGAAAGAGAAAAATGGTAAGCTAAGAACCAAGAAAAATAAATCATACTGCTTCTGTTTCTTCTAGAAAAATTACGTTCAAAACCCACTCAATGCTCCTTCAATATACTAGCGCTTACCTCCAAGTACTCTCTACAAAATAACTCCATTGGCACAAATATAGCTTACCTCTTGCCTAGCTAGGTCTTTTTAAAATGACTTTATCTTCAATCCTTCGGGTCATGTGGTTTTGGGAAAGAGCAACATGCACTTTGCACAGCTCACATGGAGTTTAAACAGCAGTTTGTTGCTCAGGGTACAAGTTTGCCACAGTTCAAAGGACTACCCCGCCACCACAAGAAAAAAGAATGAATAAAAAGAAAAAAAAAAATCCCAAAACAACCCCCAAACCTTGATTGCCTTGATTAATTCTCTGAGTGAGTCAAAGTCTTTTTTCAGTTTATTTCAGGTGGAATATTTAAAAATTGTCCCTTTCAAGTTGTATGACTGCATATCATATGGGCTGGGCCATTTCTGCAAGCACAGACAGCAACTTAGATTGTTCACTTTGGCTTCATTCAGATTTAACTAAACGAATGTCTGCACTGAGCCTTTAGAGACTCTTGTCTCTGAAAGAATAAATGCAATAAAAGTCTGTTTTCTGTAGCTGCAGGCGCTTAGTGTCAAACCATGTTATGTTGCACCACACAGCAGTGACAATTTCATTTTAATACATGGGGCACATTTTAACAAGCCAAAGCAGTCCCTGCAAAGAATGCAATATATAAGCTGCCAAGTGAAAGAAACTCGGTGCACTTGATGCATTTTATGTGGGAAGAGAATAAAAGTGAAACCCACAGTGTTCTGGGATAAAAAGGCCATCATTCGAATAGCGCTCTGAGAAAGAATGTGCACATTTTCTTCTCAAGTTTCACAATTAACGGCTCTCAAATGCCATTGCTAGCTATCTGTAATCTGGCACACGCTTCGCTTGAAACCGACACTGGCATTATCGACTCAGTTTGAAAAGGCAGCACAACAGACAGAGCTGTCTACACGCGTCCCCTTCAGATGCGTTGCTGAGTAACAACTGCATCCATCCCTTGTCTCCCCTGAGTACCAGTGTGCTCTCTTGCCATGCGTGCCTATGGGTAGACCTTCCCTCTGGCTGCACCAAGGCCGGGCCTGTGGCCGCTTGCTAATCAAGTCTGTATCTATCCCAGGGCCACCTAGGTATGAATTATAATCTTCACTTGTCCACAATACCTGAAAAAACCCTTTCAGATTGTGTTCTTCCGGATAATTAGCTTGCTGACTGACTAGGAAGGATGATGGGTTAAGGGCAAGCAGGTTGATACTTGACATCACAATACCCTGGTCTAAGTTCAGTTAACATTCTGATCAACATCAACCATTTAGGTGCCAACGCCTATGGCAGATGCCTGCCCACATGCTGAAACTATCTGCACACACAGATTCAGTGATTGCTCTTTTCTACTTGTTTTATCTCTAAAGAGAACCTGTACCTGGGAAGAGGCCAAATAAAAATATACTTTTCTTAGGTCCACACAAATAAATTCTACCTAATTTTTCCTCAAAAAGCTGTGGCACTTCTCTCTTGTAGAATACATGTAGAGACCTGGGGGAGATGGACAAAATATATTTTTTGTTATTAATTTATTCTTCTCATCTGAGACAGAAATGTTTCAAAACATTGGTCGAGACTGGTATTTAATAAAAATATCACTAACAGGAATGTTGTATCTTAAAAGGTAGTCTCCAGAGGGCAAGTTTTCTACAAAAGAATATCATCAGAGTGCAGGTAAATATGGAGGAAGAGCACTCTTAAATCCTTTATTCCGTGTTGGGGTTTTATTCATAATTGATAAAACAAAGATTTGGCAAATGATAATATTCTAGAGAAAAGATAAGGATCTTGGATGCTTCAAAAGCTTCTATTCCAAGTCACAGAAACTCAACTCTCCTCCTGGAAAGGGGAGAACATCAGCTTTCATGGTTATAGAAATTTGCTGCTGATCTGATCATTAACAAAGTATCATTGTCAAACTCCCTTCAACACTATGTTTTTGGACCAGATCCTAAGAGGTTCTTCAATAATAATTGACATTTAAATGTATTTTTGAGATAATTATAATGCATCAGAGTATTATTTTGAATCTGGAAATGCACCACAGAAAGGAAAGAAAATTGAAACCATAGACCAGTTTGTTATATTTTAAAGATAACATAATTATCTAAACCAAAGAAACTAAGAACAATACAAGATTGTGTTTTCGACTCTATCTACCTTCAGGTTCTGGAAACTAAGTGGTAAAGTTCCCAAATGCAACACAAGTAACTGGACTGTCCATATTCTATTCAATTGGGAAGGAAATCATAGAATCATAGGATATACTGAGTTGGAAGGGAACCATAATTTAAAGAAATCTTAAAAGGAAGACTGCTTTAATAAATATTTTTTTTCTATCCAGAGTTTGCAGATTTAAGGTATTTCAATATGATTAGTGATAGAACAAAAAAATGGAGGTGCTTAAGCAGTACTGCAACTAAATAATTTGATGTTCACGTCTTGGTATTAAATATTTATTTCAGATCATTTAAAAAATACATATGGCTCTCTCCACAGACCATAGTGGCTCCAAAGTAGTCATTATGTGTTACTATAAGTAATAGGGAACCTCTACCATGAAAAACAAAAAAAGGAAAAGGGTTTGTTTTTTTTTAAAAACTAAAGCTGTTACACATGCTTATTATAAAGATTGATGCCGTGTCAAGAAACAACTTAAATAAAATTTATATAGAAAGAATAGCATGATGATTACATAATTATTACATGAGAAATACTCAGTACCATGTAATTACCAGTTACTGGTAAAATGTTGGTTTGGTTTACCTATACCCTACAGTCACTTTGCTTAATAATAACAACAATGTAGATGAGCATCAGAGCTATATTATTTTATATCCAGAGAAAATATTTAAACTGTTACTACCACATCTATGTTATGGCCAGCATATGAATATTGTTGGGGCTTTATATTTATGAGAGAAGGAATAATAAATGGGGGAGAGGGGCAATATTTCTTTACTATTTAAGGCACTTGTAGAGATGGAAGTAGGTAGGTAGTAGCAATATTATGCAGCAGAGGAGTGAGAAGAACTGAGGCGATAGTTAGAAGAGACACCAGAGAACTTAATTTCTTTAGCATATCAAAAAGATGACTAGAGGGGCAGTTTGATAGCAGTGCATAAGTACCTTTGTGGGGAGAATAAACTAGGTACTAAGTAGTTCTTAAGTCTTGCTAACAAAGTTGTGACAAGAATCAGATAAATTTGAAAAGAGAAATTTGGCAGAAACATTTAACTGCTAAGGAGACAATCCACTGGCACACATTAGGTAGCAGAGATGTGGCTTTTTTTTAAAAATGTCTTCAAATCACTATATAATACTTACATTTTAGTAAAACTGGGAGCACTTCAACTGCTTGTGATATAAAAGAGGTAAAGGAAAATGAACTTCACATCTTAAATACTCTAAAGCTACAAGATAGGTTTGATTAGTATGAGGTTTCTTAGCACCTTCATCCACTTGGCTCTTCATCTGTCTACAGCAGTATGTTCACTAATTTCTTTGATTTATTTTGCCAATTTAATTTCAGGCATTCTAAGATCCTGATACAGAGGCAAACTGTGATTCTCTTCTCTCCTGTGACTGACTGAGGTATCTTACATCCCCAGCTTTTCAGCTGATGAGAGACTGTTTCAACATGTTTGTGCTTTTAGGTTTGAAACCCCTTTATGCTGAAAAAACTGTTCCCTTTGACATTTACAGCCTAGGAAGAGACATTAATTTTGATAAGTCCACCTCATTACTCATAATTCTATCTTTTCTCAACTTGTCTTGCCCACATATTCTTCACGTTCAGTCCTGTTTGCATGAACAAGAGGTTGTTTCCAATCTCAGATGAATACACAGAATCTGCAGGAATCACTCTATTGAAGAGAGGCTCCTCTTCTCTAGAAATATGGTCCATACTGCTATACCTTGCAGCATGACCTGTTATGCCAAGGTGACCGTTTTGAGCTGCCTGAGTATCTCTGCACAGAGCTAGAGTGCTCTCCATAGAGAAACCTCTTTGTTTCAGAAGGAATGACACTTAATGTTATCCTGAAAAACCCTGAAAGATGCACAACTTCCTTTGAGGAAAAGAACATACAAATTAAAGACTTGGCTCTCTCGTTTTGCTTCAATGGAAACTGGAAGACATCCATTTCTACTGAAATCCATGCAAAACTTCTATAAATAGAATAATGATCCTGTGGGGGCTCAAAATCTTGCTTCCCATTTTCTGTTGCTCTCTTTCAGTTGCTGAGTTGAATACTGTTTCCAAAGACTAAATTTAAGACATATAAACCACAGACAAGCAGGAGATAAGTTTAATAAAAAACATATGCAGGCAGAGAAAAGCATCCCATTGAAAGCTCTTCCAGAAGAACAAGATAGGGAAAAGACAAGGACGAAGCCCAAATTTCCAACAACAAAATGGGTAAATGTCCCAATACAGACCCCCAGCTCTGTTATGAAAGGGTGGAAGTTAACTCTTCCTTTTATTCTGAGATGATAGGGACAGCTAATTGAGAATCTCTTGACTTTGGTCATATACTGGGAACATCATAACATTCTTTTATGACAGTTTGTGTTAGACAAATTTTCTCATGTTACTGGAAAAGAATAGCATGAACACAGAGTCATTTCCACCTAGACCCAGGCTGATTTATGCTACTGTCTTCACAGTCTCAGGTTAAGTATTATACTGGTGCCCGCCAGCAGTGCAATACTTGACTGACTGTCAGCATTTCCATCATAAATTTCTGTTTTCAGAGGCTTATGACTTCGTTGTAAAATGTCGCTTGGGGGGTGAATCTTGCAAGGTCGTTTTAAGTTACAAGACAGCAAACAAAATAAAAAAGTTAGTGGTTTCTAACTCTTTCTTTGCTCTTTATCATTTAAAAGGACCTATAAAATGCTTGCCCTGCTGTTCAGCTGACTATGGTACACATATGTATGGTGTTATTAATATTACTATCACTATAGGGAGGATACTTAAATAATGCTTGAAAGGTATTTTACTGTGGGGCTATAAAATGCAATATTTATTTCATTGATTCAGTATTATCTGCAAGTCCCTACTCAAGGTATATCCCAGTGCCTCCTTGCCCCCTTTACCATGTCCCAAGGAGTTCCTCAATTAAATTCACAGTACCTTGGACTTGGATTATGAAAATTGTTCAGCCAAATCATCTGATAGTTCCCTACTTACCTTGTTCATCCCTTTTCACCTTTAAGGGGTTCACAGCCATTTTCATGTTATGGAGTCCCACCGATATTTGTCTTGGGACCCAGGCCCACCTTACCCCTTCTGGAATTTGCTTCTCCCTGAAACTGCAGCTCCATGCTTGGCAATGTTCTTAGGGATGTACTGAGTCAAAAAAAATTTGGTCCAGGTTCCAATGTGAGATGGAAATGTGAGGGTCTCAGAGATCCCACAGACCTTCTCAGCACCCTCCAGTGATACCGTGAGCCCCTTTCAGGGAGGCCTTTCCAGGGAAATCTACCACCAAAGGCATTGAAATATTTTACAGATACCACACAAAGTCTTGGGGGCATGTCTGAGATTTACAGTTTCATCTGAGATATCCAATTATATATAAAGCGATTTCCTGTGTCAGATGTAGGATGTGACAGATTATTCTTCCAACTGAAAGCTGGAATGATCCTCATAATACCTAAGCCTGCACTACCGTCCCAGATGATGCATTTGTTCAAGCTAAATTAATAGCACCTTTTCAACTGCCTTCAATTAAACCCTTGAATAAAGAAGAACAAAGGATTTCCCCTCTTCACAAATGCATCCTTACACTGCCTGGATGTTCTCTATTCCCTGGTGCTGCTGACACTTCTCTGCCTCCAAAGTGGCATCATCACTGATCCTCATAAATCCCCCTCTAAACAGTCCTCCTTTCATTTAGAGAAACAGCACCACTGCTTTGGCTCCACTTTGATTGTGTTACTTTTTTATCTTCTCCCACCTTAACACCTGGAGCTCCCCCTTCACGGGCCTGTGGAAAGCCAGATGTTCCAGCACACAGCTACCTCCTTATAAGTGACAACAAACACTTCTTCAGGATGAAGTTATATATGCTCTCAGTACCTTCTCCTATCCAGTAATTCCAGCCTCCCTCAAAGACCTTCTCACTTAGTCACTACCTCTGATCTTCTTTTTATTCACACCACCACCACCACTAACAACCTGTTCGCAAAAGTCAAGTCATAAGAGACCAGAAAAAAAAAAATCTTCAAATCCAGTTTCTGTGGCATTTTTTCCTTTGCTTTTTTTTGAGGGTGAAGGACTATGCTTTTGTTCTAAGATCTGAGGAATCCATTTGAAATTTTAAAATGGAATATTACTTGCTGCAGTCATTAGATGACTCCCAGTGTACTGGGTCTGACTGAGACAGAGTTAATTTTCCCCACAACAGCCCTCACAGCGCTGTGCTGCATATGGGTAGGGACCAAGGTATTGGGACCACACCAGGGTTTTGGCTACTGCTGAGTAGAGCTGGCACAGCACTAAGACTGCCTCTCACTAGTAGGCGCCTGAGGGGCAAGATCTTCTGAGGGGGCACAGACAAGACAGCTGACGCAAAGGGATATTCCATACCCTATGATGTCTGCTTAGCAGTAAAAGCTGAGAGAAAGGAGGAGAAAGTGAGGCATTCATTTGTCTTATGGAGCAACTGCTATGTGTACTGCAGCCCTGCTTCCTGGGAAGTGGCTGGACATTGCCTGCTGATGGGAAGTAAAGAATAAATCTTTTCCTTTTCCTTCTGTGTGCTATTAAACTGCTTTTATGTTAACCTTATGAGGATTTTTCCATCTTATTCCATGCCCCATTCTGCTGAGGAGGGCAGTGATAGAGCAGCTTGATGGACACTTGGTATTCAGCCAAGGTCAACCCACTATATCCAGCAACAGGGATTTAAGAGAAACACCTCCATTTTTAAGTCTTGTGATGAAATCCTGTGTGAGGACAACACTGCGTGATATTCCCTTTTCAACATGCAATCTTATGGCATACTGAACTCAAAGCTTCTCATCTGCAGCACCTCTTTTCCCAATTCCTTATCTGTAGTAAATATTTCTTTCCCCTCCTCCTCATGATTTCCCTCTCTGCTATCTGATAGGCTGTGTTTAGTCCCAGCCTCTGCTTGCCGGTGTCAGCAGAAATCCAAGCTTCCAAATGATGAGCCACACAAACTCTGAAGAATGCCAGCTCCTATGGAGAACCTGGAGCCAGGTAGCATGACTTTGAAGTACAAAGCACCGGGAAGATGTGAGACAGAGGCAGGTATCCAGAAATTACAACAGTTCCCTTTCAACTGGATAGACCTCTGTGGAGCCACAGTTGGAGTCCAAAGCTTCCCTTCTCTGGCCCCTTGCTCATAACTCTCCTCCTCAAAATCTCCTCTGGGGCATACCTAGGCACAGTTGGGTTCAAGCCACAGTGAAATGCTCTGGAAAGTTCCAGGAAAATCTGTTCAGTTGCTTTTGAGGGAATGCAAAAGAGAGGAAATATTTTCACAGCTTAAAAAAGAGAGTTAGTTTTGTATGCGCACACTTTATAGGATGTGGAACTTTAATCTGGACAGACATTGCTCAAATAATTTTGATCCAAGAACATCTGAAGTTACCTGGGTTATAAATGATTAAGTATCTACCTGCAGTACTGTGAAACTGCTAATCATACCCATTTAGGAGAAAAATCTGACAATAGCTGTCTACTCTAAGTCTTTGCTTCCGATTACTTTTTGAATATACTTATTTTGAGATTGACTATTCACATAATTGGGCAGAATCAAAAGTGATTTTTAATCATCATAGCACTTAAACAACTCTGAAATATCAAATTTCATAACTGCTGGATGCAGCATCCTTTTAGTGTATGCAAAGTTAACTTTTTCTCCTATGCTTGTGTGGCTCAGTTGAGAGCTGTGCTAAGCAGCAAGGCATGTTCCACAGGCAGGGAAGATATACTGTGATAAATGGTCCCAAGTGGGAAGCTATAGCCAGGATCACCACACAGGTTGCTGATCTGAACTTCTGAAATCTTATCCGGGCTGAAATACAGCTGCCATCCTCTAGCTGTACCATGAGCTCACAGTGTAGGTACACTAGAATGAAAGCTTCATAACCACCAGCAAAGCTAAACAAATTCATCTATTTGGAATGAGGTGCAGGAAAAAGATACCAAATAGCATTTTGTTACAAAAAGAAGGTCAGGTGGTTATGTAATTAAACCTTTTACTGATGATTCTGCAAAGACAAGAGGCCGCACTCAACTATGGTTCTAAATTCCTGGATTAACGTTGGCTTCATTCGAGTCAGTGAGAGATCTGCTGTATGCTTAGATGGGGAAAAGATTTTTACCTCTCTGGCATTTGCATGATGAATTACAAAACCTTCATGTTATATCACTGAAGGTTTTTAAAAATATGTTACATAATTAAATACATTTCCACAAACAAAGTCAATTTTTTAAGATGCAATTTTGCCCATGAGTTACACTAATCTATATTTAGCAAGCTCGAAAAATTCCTGTTGTTATCTGCAAGAACACAGAAGAACAGTGTGTCATCTTTCAGCATAAATGTTTTGCCTTTTTCCATTTGAATTCAGACAATATTATCTGAACACTCTTTGCGCGTGACAATCTCTTGCAACAAGGATAAAGGTAACACTACAATGTCACTTACCTTGCAAGCTACTTTTTTATCATAGGGTACCCCATTTCACTCAGAGGTGGTATCATAGAATGGCATGGGTTGGAAGGGACCCCAAGGATCATAGAGCTCCAACCCCCCTGCCACAGGCAGGGCCACCAACCTCAGGCCTGGATCTACACAAGGTTGCCCAGGGCCCCATCCAACCTGGCCTTGAACACTTCCAGGGACGGGGTATCCACTACTTCTCTGGGCAGCCTGTTCCAGCACCTCACCACTCTTTCTGTAAAAAAACTTCCCCCTAATATCCAATCTAAACCTTCCTTAAGGTTTGACACTAACAGAAGTGCCATGACATACCAAGTCACATTTTTCAAAAAACATTCCCAAGACGACTAAGGCATTTCACCTCCTCTACAAAGCACAATGTTATGAATATTCTGTAGATACTAAGATTTCCAATTTTTCTTTCCTTGTCTTTTGAAGCAGAAGCCTGAGTTACAGCACAATTGCAAATTTCTCTTATTTGCTTTTTCAGTACCTTTCTATATATAGCACTCTAGTTCTTTACAAAAGAAAACTATTTGATATAAGAATGTTTCAAGCTGAAGAGAATCTATGTAAATATTCCCTGAGAGTAAACATGGAAACTTGTCTGTCTGTACTGACAGCGAACTACATGGTAATAATATGTTGCCCATTCTGTCTAAAACATCTGACTACTCCGACAGGGCTTGTTATATGTAAATATTTCTTCTTAAGCTCTCCTCACAGGGTTGAGTTCCCTGCAGCTTTCAAGGAAGCCTTGTACCTACAGTTATAGTTCCTCCCCTTTGCTCTTCCAGCTGCTAAATTTACTTACTCCAAAGCAAAATCTTTGCTACACATTTAAACAGTTTCTTCACTGAGTTTGTGCTTTTGGCTGTAGGACATTTATTATTATCCAAGCTTGATACTGCATACATAGCTCACTATTCCTAGCAATTTTATTTACATATACATACACACAACGATCTATTTTTAGAGCAATTGCATTGGTATTCTTCAGTTCAGTGGAAAAGGACAGACACACAATCTGATAAAGGTGCTGCTCTGCATTTTCTGCAGCTGTGAGGCTAAGGAGTTACAGAATAGACAGCATTTGCAAAGGACCAAATCTAAAAGATGCACATGAATCAAGAAAGATTAAAGGTTTCACCTGGCAAAGCCGACTCCTCTGCTGACTCCATTAGCATCTCTTAATATTCTGGTGGAAATGACATGTCCAAAGGGTTTCAGCATATTCTCCAGTTCCTGCTCATCCATGGAAACAGGTAAATTTGAGATGTATAGATTTGTGGGATCTTGCTCTTGTTGCTATGACAAAATAAGAGAAATATCCTCAGTTAGGCTTAGCATAATAGAATAGCTTATGGCTCATACAACGAGGGCTACTCAAAAAAAGACCAAGTCAAGAATTTACAGTTGCTTTAGAAACAAAGCTGGGAATCTGTTCACGACAAAAATGTATCTGCCAAATTACTGCAAACTCATGCATGTGCTTAATTCTGTGCGTGACTGCCCTGACACACTCAGTGACACCACTCATTTACAGAAAATTACTCTCATGCACAAGTGTTCTTGGGTTTGTGTCCTAATTTAGCAAACAGATTGCGAAAAAAAAAATAATAAAAAAAAATTTTCCAGAAATGTGTTCACTGTTAACATAAGTAATGAAAGAAAACTCAACACATGTTTTAAGCAGATGTGCTTTCCAGCCTGCAGACTTCCCATTCAACCTGCTCATCATGTGCAAGCTTGGTTGAAAACATGGATTGCTTTTCATAGTATCTTCTCCATTCCTACCCCCCCCGAAATGTCTTGGTTGATAATGTGCAACAAAACCTAACTGGGAAGGGGAGAGTTCTGCAGTTCAATCTCAGGTCCTGGTGAGATAGATCACACGCTTATTCTCAGACTGAGTTACAATATCTTGTAAAATAGAGCCTGTAGCATGAATAATTGAGAAAACAAATTTGAAGACAGCTTTCTCTTTCTATTTTGCATTTTTAGGCCTAACTTTCCATTCTGGCAACCATTCCAACTTCTATTCTTGCTTGTCGAACTACTGCAAAGAAACATGAAAGAGGCATAGATGCTGTATGTAAAATAAGTGTATTAATGCAGTAAATAAAAACCTTGTCTACAGACAACCAAGTCTTGATTACATTAAATCAATTTAGCTAAGCTCTTGCGAATTTTCATGGCTCTAGTTCCATTTTCATCGATGCAAGCTTTATATAATACCCGATCACCTGTTAGTACATGCCTGATTGGGATCAGGCAAGACTACAGAATTTCAGCTAAGTCTTAATAGTTAAAAATGTAAGATATAATTCTTTATGCTGTGCAGCAAGCCAGACAATACCTGCACCTGAGTCTTCTGAGACAGATTTTTGTATTCTTTTGCATTACTCATTTCAATGGACAGAATTAATTTGTATTTGTTCAATGCTGAGATGTCATCATATTGATATGGCAGCAATATTTCCTGGTTTTGCTATGAAGTATCTTAGAGTATTTATCTGCAGCAGTACCGCTACCATGTACTGAAGAAACTACACAAAGTCCTGCAGTCATCTGCCCTGGTTTAACTAAACTAGTTTCAAACTACTCTCCATTATAATCAGTGCAGATGCGTCTTGTCAAATACAAAGAATCACACACGTCCTATTTCTAGAAGATGTATGAAGACAGGACAGAACGAGCATGCCTGTTCCATCACTGTCTTGCACATTCAAGGCTTCAAAAATGGAAGAAGTCGTTTCAAGCTATGATTCATGCACCCCATCTTTGCAGGGACAAGAATGACTAAAGAAAGTATCGCTTAGCTAAATACCCTGATCATAAGCCAAAGAAAGTTTTCAGTTTCTCTTACCCCAGGCTGAAGGGAACTTTTAGCCCTTTTGGATGAGAAGAAAAGCTGCAAATTGATACCCCAAAGGGTCCAAAATCAGGAGGCGCGCAATGCTGTTTTTAGGTCAGAATCCAAATTATGCAGTAAGAGCTGCGAACACTTGCCTTTGGACATACTGCTTAATGCCTGCTGCATTCTAGCTCTACATCTCCAGACCCATTACACCACAAAACAACACATTACCATGCAGGTTGAATTCCCCACTATTTTACAAAACAGAAATAAAAGAACAAAGTAGGCACATTTTCAAGCTGCTGGCCATAAAAATGTACCCAGTTATTACCATGTCTTATAAAAAGAGGCAAGAGGAGAGGAAAACCACACACACATACGAACAATGAACTTACTGCAAATTGAACTGAAGTTAGAAACCCCAAATCTACAGTAACATTCTTTCTCTTCCCAGCCATCTTTCCCTGCAGTCACCTTCCTTTTTCTCACTTCAATTTACATTCATACTGATCTGACAGCTAGTTCCTCTCCAATAACCAAAAGATATTAGTAAGGGGGTCAGAACTGGTACAGTATCAACAATGCAAAGAAAATCATGTAAACAGTCCTGGAGGGAAGGTAGGCAAGAAAAAAAGAGGAACATGAGCTTCAGATCACACCTATAGCTTTAGGAAAAAACCAAACAAAACCCCAAAACATTCTCTTTCTCCTTTATCTTTTTCCATGTTTTTACCTTCTTCTCTGTGCAAACTATTTAAGTTTTATTGCTTGTTACTTCCCGTCCCCCCAGCTACAGAAAAAAAAGGAAAGATACAGGAGTTAGGAAGCATCTTTATTGTTGTTAGTACTTTGAAAATGTGAGCAATGGAGGCAGTTAGAGCAAAGGCGTTAGAGAAGCAAATCAAAGTAAAAAGCTTCACAATTCCAAGAGGTGCAGTTTTTCAGAAATAATCACAACATCATGCAAACTTCTACCCTTTCATTGGTTAAGGACTTTGATTAACCACCCAGTCAGAGCTCAGGGACTGACATCTCTTGTCAATATTTAGGAAAAAAAATAACAGTCTTATTCAATGAGTTCCCCATAGCCAAAGGACAGACTAATATGAAAAAAGCAGAGTTATGCATCAGTAACTGCACAACAGCCTTTGCTTTCACTGAAGCAATTCCATCCTGCAGAATATTAAAATGAGAATTTTTCTTTTGACTACTCAAGTTTTCAAGCTGGGGCAAACAAAATAAATAAGAACTGCTGCCAATGTGTCTCGCCTCTGGAGCAGGAACACGTAAGCCTTTTAACTGTGTTAGAGATTAAACGCCGTTGTTTTAAATATCCGTGGAAAGTTTAGCTACACACTGAGGATGAATGAAAGACTAGCAGGCCATAGTCACTCTCTCACAAGGATTTACCAAGCATATCTTTTATCAAAATGATAAACAAGAGCTGCAAGCAGAGAGAGACAGATGAGGCCACTCGTGCTACTTCCTCAATGGAACAGCGTTTCCCAAGAAAGGAAAAAAATCCACATTATTTTTCCTTACTATACAAATATAACATTTAGAGAAATATCCCTTTCCTTTACAGAGAAATATCACCCCACAGACACCATATCTCACACCATAAACTGAAACAAGATTAAATGCCTTCCTAGCGACCTAGCCTGGAGCCAAGCAGGCTTTACAGGAGGGGTGCAGATCAGGGCTGCCCTGATCTTGCACACCCAAATCCCACAGCCACCTACCCTCACAAGCCCCCATTTCTCTGGCTTAGCCCCCTGCTGCCCCAGCTTTTGGCACTGGGGCTCTTTGTGATCTTTCCCAGTTGTGCAGAGATCCCCTCTGTGGCGTGGAGGTGCTGACACATGCTCCTCACCCTGCCTCAGCCATTTCATGCCAGATTCCCTGAGCTCCTGCATGACCTACTTGCTTCCCTGGCCCAAGTGCAAGTCCTGAGCTTTTCAGTGTGAAGGGTATGTGTCTTACTGCTCAAAAGGTACCTACTATTTGTGCACAGGATGAGTCTAACCAGAACCGTATGTCCAAGCCCTCCACAAACAACTAGCCTTTCATAATCCCAACTAGTTGACAGGTTTGTCTTCTGTGCAGGATTGTGTCCCAGAGCTGCAGGACTCATGGGGACTGTGGTGTCTGCATCTGCACAGTGTGGCTCAGGCCTTCTCTGGTTCATTTCATTCTTCCTATGGTTTTCACCAGACATTAAAAAATGCTACTTCCCACCTAGGGGAACTAAATTCCCATTTATTATTATGTCTGATCCCAAACTGACCAGGCATCAGTGAGTGAGATGCAAGTCATTCATGTGATACTCGTGGCCACTTCAGAATTAAATTTTCCTTTTACACCCCCAATATCTGGGATGGGAGAAGAAGGGGTAGGGTGGCTGAAAGCCACATACTCCCCTCAAACATCTCTAACAGCACCATGTTTCTGACATCCCGCAGCTGGCAGCTTAAAACCACCACAGTGGAGCCACCAGCTGAGTGGAGTCCCAACTGCCACCTGGCCTCTGCAGTTCCCATCCCACTTTCCCCGCTCCAGACTATGCCAGAGAGACACCAGGCTTGTCCCACACCAGCGGGGAATGACACACCTCTTGACAAAGTCTTCCCAAAGCAGAGTGGCCTCTTGGGTTTAATCCCCATGTATGAGAAAGTGGGACCAGGACTTGCAGCTGGCTGCCGCCTCAGGGACTCACAGAAGGAAGGGGCTGCTGGGAGTGGCGGAGGGCTTGCTGCAGTGCAGTGACATGGCTCCTCTGCCTTTCCCAGACCCTGTGTGCCAAACACGTCTAATTAATGGGTACAAGACCAGGCCAAGTTGCTGTTTCTCAAAGGGAGAGGGAAGGCAGCTGTGGAGCCTGCTGTGTGTGCCAGCTGCAAAAGCATCATGCTCAAGGCATGCAAACTTGCACGCACAGCTTCAAAGCACCACCAGCCTGCTCTGGGCTGTCCTCAAAGAAGTTAATTTTACCCATGATTTCCCATTTGACAGCCCAAGGAGGGTCACAGTTTGCAAGTACAGCTTGCACTTGCAGCGCAGCCCCAGAGAAACAGGAGTGAACTCATCTAGTCAGTCCCAACCCTCTGAAATCCTTCCACAGCCTCACATCCTGGACAGAGCTCATTCTGGGGTGCTGCCCTGTGTCAGTCTGCATGGGTACACCAAGTGCCAAAGAATAGGCTAAAACCAACAAAAAAGAAATTAAGCCAACTGAAGCTCCTCTCCAGACAAGTGTAGAGCTTTTTGCAACCCCCTTTTCTCCCATCCCATTCTGTTTCACTATCATTGTAGCCCATATACCTCAGCTGCTTGATCCAGCCTTGTAGTCAGGCCTTTCTGGCTGGGAGGTCTGTGTAACTGACACTGCCAAACTGGCCAAAACCCTAGATAGGAAGGTTTAAAATTGTGAATACTGCAAAGTAGCAGCAAGTCAAAAGCAAGTTTTCGATTAGCTCAGAGCATTTCCAGCATTCAGCAGCAGGTGTCCCACTGCAAGGCTCTGGAGTTTAGTCAGGAGAAGTCGTACTGGGGAGACAGCCAGAAATTTTGTCACTGCCTTTTAGCAAGAAGTGGGCCAGTCACTCAGCTTCCAAGGCCTGTGCCAAGGAAGCAAATGAGGTTTACAATGCAGAGGATTTGAAATGCACTACACCAACAGCATCTGAAATGGATAAAACCCAGCGGAGGGCGTGCTGCAACTCTAAAGTTTGCTCTTTGCTTTGCTGGACCCTCCCAGCCACTCTTGAAAGAAAGGACAAAATTCAGATGGGATTTTCCTTCCCATCTTGAGATAATCTTTGGAAGCAACGCATAAGAAGTTGAAAGAACAATTCCTGCTGGTGTGAGAAGATGCTGAGGCTCTTTATGTATGTTTAGTAATGCATTCTTTCAAGACACATGTGTAGGGAGGGGTGGGCAGTTTTTGGCTGCATTATTTTTTCCCAAAAGGAATTCAAACATGTTGTAATCTCAGCAGGACTGGAAACTGGGTGTGTTTGGTTTATTTAGGAATCCTATGTATCAATTCTTTTAATTCAACCTAAATTATTTCTCCTTATAGCAGCTTGCTCTCAGAAGCTAAGCACTGATTATTGGTTCAAGCTATTCCTTTTTCCATCTTCCAAACTTATTCTGAGAATATAATTTCATATGTGGATCAATATGAGATTCTGAACTCCTCTTTTAAAAGATATAATCAATATCTATATTAATAGACCATATGCTTTCCTTGTCTTTAATAAATTTAGACTTCATCTTATTAATATTGACACAGGTCAATATTAAAGCTAATCTTTAGAAGCAGGTCTTTCTGAACATTTTAGAGCCAGGAACAAATCACCTTCAATTAGTATTTTTCCCAGACTAGTTCATCTCTGACTAATGGCCACTGCCCAGGTCTTCAGGCTCTGTGCCCGACTACTGTCCTTTAAAGATCTGGGTTCAACTTTCATCTCCCCTTAACATAAAAATAGCTAGGCTTTTTATGGAAAAAGCCATTTATGTGGAACCAATTTTATGAAACCAGATCATCTATATGGAAACATTTCTATGCTATTTCATAAATTTTCCAGTGTTTGCTCAGTATTTTGAAAACTACAGTTGTACAGCAGCATCAGTCTCATCTTCAGTTTATTAGATTATTTCTAAGCTGGATTCTATACAAGCCATGAGCTTAAATGAAATTTGGCAGAAGCATGTAATACTTCTCTCAGTAGATTCACATTCAATATCTCTTGTTGTTTTATTATTTACTATTTACTTTTTTAGTACTGCAGATCATGAGAACTTTCCAGGACGTCTGAAATAGACATCCATTCCAAAGCTGATTTGATATGCATTTGATTGGATTTACTCACCAAAAATTTGAATTAAAATATTTCCTCCCCCTCTCCCCCTCCCCCCCCCCCCATTTCCTATTGTTTCTCTGTTTATTCCTACTGCTTTTTCACATTAACATGGCGTATTTTTGCACACAGGCAAAAGATGCATGGTTTTCAGACAAGTAAACTACTGAGAACTTACAATTCAGATGTTTAACTTCAGATCTAATACCTAATGTCTGCAAGTGATA
Source organism: Laterallus jamaicensis coturniculus (assembly GCA_022605575.1). Lineage (NCBI taxonomy): Eukaryota > Metazoa > Chordata > Aves > Gruiformes > Rallidae > Laterallus > Laterallus jamaicensis. The sequence goes on along the minus strand of JAKCOX010000008.1, from coordinate 19,714,244 downwards.
TTTGGAGAACTACTCTCCTCACGGATCTTTCCAAGAATGGCAGGATGCTCCTAACTTAGTTATCAGAGTTAGATAGGATGAATAATGGCTGGCAGTGTAAAAGTTAAAAGAAAGTCACCCCAAACTCCACCACCTCCCAGTATCAGAGAAGCAATGGCAGGAAACCACTTCCCAGCAGGGGTGAGAGGGAGAGGTTTTGTGCAGTGCTTGGGGACTGGAATCTTGCCCACATACATCCACATGGCACCTGCAACTCAATGAAGATACACCTGTTTGTATTAAGACATAGTAGTACTGTTTTCAAAGATTTTTTACATTATGATTTCTTTTATAAAACGAAGGAATGAACAAACTAACAAACCCACAAGAAACATCTGCTGTAGCAGTGGTCTAGGCCATACAGCCTTGCAGAATTGCTAATGACAAAGTTTGAGCCATCACTGCAGTAACATGAGGTGAACAGAATGAATCAAGCGCAGCTGCCAGGGTTCCCTTTGACTTTTCACTGGCTTATTTGCTTCCCTTTGTGTGGGCATATTTTTAACAGCGTAGACAGCTAAATCAATGGCCAGTTAACTATTGATCCCTGGCTGGTTTCGCTCTTTTGTTGAGCAGCACACCAAAAGGCTTACAGGACTATACAGAAAGCCTAGACTTTACATGGATTTTATTAGTGCACTAAGTACTGATAATCCAATAGATACAGTAGAAGGAAATTGGTAAATGTGATGCTGGCCACCTTGTCAGGAGTCCTTGCAAAACTCTTTACAGCAGACACTGCCAGAAGCACTAGCTATCTCCTCAATCAAGACTGTGCTGGAACACTGACGAGTTCACAAGGAGCAGAGCAGAAGCCACTGGGGTATTCAAAGAAGCTTATTTTATTCAAAGTACCCTCACAAGAATCTGTGTGTTATTTGGCTCTCCAATGACTCCAGTAAGTCAAGATTTAACATCCTGAAATGTTAAATCTCTCTTCCACCCTGATACATCTACTTCACAGTAGCCCCTGTGCCTTTTAGGCTGAGTGCTGACTATATTTGGTAAACTACCTTCCTTCCATGCCTAATCCTACCTGACTTTTATACTACCACAGTTCAAAATTTATTAGCAATGTGGGTTTTCCACAGCACTGCAGGACATTTGGCCTCAGCATAATTATGCAACTATTGTACAGCAATAATTAAACCCAATCCTTCAAACGTTATAAATACATCTAACACTGTAACTGCAGCATGCATTTTCTGTATAAGCTTGATTGTCAACGAGTCATGTCAAAAGCCTGTTAACGATGACAAGGACACTTTCTGAAGACACAGTGATTCTGCACATAAACACAGAAATCACAAGTGCTATTTTGAAGAAAATGCATTTTCCCAATAATCTTCAAAAGCATTTTATTGTGATTTGCATAAGTAAATTTAAGCACTTCTGAGCTTTATAATAGCACAAGAACTCCTGCCATTAGGAACCTTTTGCCTGGGATCAGCTGGTGTGATGACTCAAGAGAGATGTGCCTTGGGCCCCCAGCCTTGTTGTGCCATCACTGAAACTCTCTTTGCAGTTACTTCTTAACCAAGGCATGGGTTAAAATTTGCTCAACCAAATTTTGTCCAAAAAATTGCTTGTCTGCAAATTCCTAAACCCCATGACCTAGGAAGAAAAAAAGAAAAGTATTGTAGGGTGCTATTTGTCACAAATACCTGTATCAGTTCCACACTGAAGTAATGTTTATAAGTACTGTTTTAATTAAAACCATGAACTTTTACGAGAGTTCACCGTTTATATATGCTCAGGATTTCTTCGCACTGTGGAAACCAAGTGCTGTGCCGTGCTGTGTAAGCTGGACTCAGCTTTCTTTTAATTAAGTTTGTTCATGGACACCACAGCATTTGCAAAAGCTAAATATCGTTGGAACCAAATTGTTATTGGTCTGTCCAGCACAGAGCTGCTGCAGAACCTTCCATCACGCATTTCATCTGCCAATGGTGATTTGATTCGATTCATCCTTCATTTTGTGTGGCAAATAAGGACTTGAGTCACTATGGTCGTTGCCATTAGAGTGTTGTATAAGATACATGGTACCTTCTTTTATTTTCACAATTGTAACCAGAACTATCCTAGACTGATATAAAAACCTCTTTCTCATAGTTCTGCCATTAAGAGATGAGATTTTTACAAGTCCGTCCTTGGTTTTCCTAGAAACAGATTACCATAATCTCCAACTTGCACAGCAGGCTGCAGACAAAAAGGCAGCTCAACCTCTGCAAAAATCACTGTGTCACTCCATCTCTGAAGGCTTTCAGTCCTCTCCGTACTGTTTTAACGATCGCTTGGCTATTTATATTGCTGTTAAGTAAAACTCAATTAATTACCCTCAGATTAGCTGAAGCCAGTCTATAACAATTTCCGAAAATGCTACATATTCTCATAGCCAGGAACCCAAAATTAGAAACCCACTGATGATCTCTGGAAGGAAAAGGCTGATTTGCTGCCATCTAAGTGGAACACCTTACCTATTTATTTTGATTTGCCACCAACTGCATCCTAGTGAACTTAAGATGCAATGTCCTATTGCACATTAGAAAATACTGCATCAAGTATGTTTATTTTTTATTTGCTTTATACTATACTGGGTTAATGACATTACTGATAGAGATTTATTTTCCAGGATTTTCTTACTGATATTTAGGCAGGAGTCGAGTCCTTTGCCCCTGCACAGAGTCAACGAATCATGCAACTTAACTCCAAGTACTCTATATTCTCACTGACTTGTGTTTTACATAATACTATCCCCCAGAAAAGGTGTATTTGTACGTGTGCACATGTACACTTACACAGAGAAATAAAAAGCTCACAAAACAGATCATTTACTTTATAGAGGACATAGCATGAAATCAGACCACAGTATAAACCTTCCATTGTCAACAATAAAGAAACGGAAACAAATTTGATCTAAAATGCTGTATGAACCAAGACAACAAAATTAAATTAACATCTTAACTTAAAGTGCTCTTAAAAGATGATCTTGGAAACATGCATGAAACACATCCCGCTATCTTGGGTTCTTGTGATTGTTTGGCTCTTTGAAGAGCATCATACACACAAATAGTAAGCGCTTAGTAGAGCTACTTACTTCAGTTCTTATAAAAAGATCTGCAGTGCCAGTGACACTAATTAGCTGAAATGCAATTTTTTAAATATGTAAAATGTTCAGTGCAAAAATGTCCAAAACTGTTACCTAAAAAAGAAAATTACAACAAATTTTGCACTACTTACAATAACAATAGTCCCAAACACCTGACATAAACACTAGGAGTTACAAGATGGAACTCAAACAATAGAAAAGTTAGGCACTGGAACAGGTTGCCCAGGGAGGTGGTGGAGTCACCGTTCCCTGGGGTGTTTATGTTGGATGAGGTACTTAGGGATACGGTTTAGTAAGTAACATCAGTGGTAAGGGGGTGGCTGGACTAGATGATCTTGGAGGTCTTTTCCAACCTTAATAATTCTATGACTCTGTGATTCTAAGAAAACTCTTTAATGAATTCTACAGTTCTCCTTTGCATAAGCTAAAGTCTGGAAAAAATATTATTTCAGATCCTGAAAAGGAGGAGTGTCCAAAGCAATGGAGAGTCTAAAATAATACTTAAAAAAACCACTGAATTTCTAGAAGATCTCACTTCTTTAGTCTGTATTTGTCAAGGGGACAACTTTCAAGCCATGCTCTGGTGCTACCTGGAACTGATTGGGCTGTTCTATTTTCCTACCTCAACATTTTAAGCAGAATGTTTCTGCTCTCATGATAGTAACATTAGACTATAGGGATTAGAAATGGTAATGAAAATAAATGGGTTTCTCCCTAACTCACCTCATGACACAACAATGCCACTTGCTTAGTACAGATAGAATCTGGCATTGTAGAGGACAAACTTGAGTTCCTCAAACAGTAGATAAAAGCAGTCAGATCAATTTGTGGATAAACCTCTCCTACATAATTTGTGAAGACTGTGCCAGGTATTAAAGCAGAGAATGCACATTGCTCCTTAAGCCCAGAGAAGGAAGCCATGGGACCTTCTAAATGACAGGAGTATGGCAGGAGGAAAACTTTGCTGTCTGATTTTCCAGTGACAACATGAATGAAGTGTCAGAGGCACAAGTTACAGATGTTTTCATACACCCATAGCCTGTACTGGACCAGGGCGATTTTAGGACTTACTGTCCACTATTTCAATAAGAACTTAACGTGTTTCTCTTGAGAAGCTTCTCTGGGTTAGGGCAAAGTCAGGAAACTCAGATTTCTTCATGTAAAATTCAAAGCCTTTGCATTTAACTGTTTACACTTGCACTAGAAAAAGACTGCAGCTATTAATGGTAGTAAATTATCAGCACTGGGAACGCATTAGAAGCATTAAGAGGACTTTTTGGGACAGTATAATACTTTTCAATATTTGACCTATTGACTCAAAGGTGAATTCAAGCAGCACACAGATCCCATGTGACTGCTTGTGTAGAAAACTGAACACTTTCTTTTGTCATGTTTTACATTACTTCCTATAAACCATAAATGAAGGCAGAATTTTCTTGTCTGGGAATTCCTGTTGGGATAAAGGTTGAGGTCTACTTAGCCTGAGTCCATACAAACTGCTAGAGAACAGTTATTCATCTTGATGCACATGCCAGAAATGGAAACCTACTAGTCCTTAAGGATGCATCAATTTTCAGGGAGCCTGGATTCTTTTAACTACTACAGAAACTTAAGGAAAAAAAACCATCTACATAGATACTGCTTAAGGAAAATAAAATTCACCATAAAACACAGCATTGACAGTTTTATTTTGAGAAATCTGTATTTAACACAGACAAAAATACCGTTCCCATTTAAGATCAGGCACAACTCACAAAACGTATACTGCAGAAACACTTTTCCTAAATGCACTGGATATAAAGAGGCAACCAAGACACATTTCCAATGTGACAAGGGACGGTTAGTGCTCAGAAGCACGACAGACATAGCACTACTGTGTTTTCTAAGTGTGTGGAATTCCCAGTGCTGAGTCAGCAAGTCCCAGTGGAGAGTTAGCAAGGAGGCCTTGTAACATTTAACTTCCACCTTCACAGATGAAAATGACTAAATATTATTAGTAAGTGAAGAAACCACAAAAATTTTCTTTATTAAAAAATAAAAAAGAGAGAGAGAAGGTATTAAATAGAAAAAAAGGCAGGGTTGAATTGCTGTGACCATTGGTACTCAATCCCCTTTCACAGAAGCAGCTGAGCTGCCTGTGCTCTCCTCAGTGCCCATCAGAGCAACTCTTCCTTGTTGTGATGAGTGTGCCTTCGTAAATGAAGTTGAAAGTAGGAGCCAACAGCAGGAAAGCAAGAAAAATGGGTTAATGATGGGGCTTAACCCATGCCTCATTGCAAAACCTAGCAGGCATCAACCCAAGAACTCCAGACTAGTCTCAGCAGTGCTGGCACTGTCCCACCATGTTTTTGCCACCAGAGAAGTCCACTGATCCACAGCTGCAGTCAACGCAGAGCCTAGAACAGCAGGTAGACTGCAGGAGGCCCGGGACCACCTCCCTTCCTGTTCTGGTCTCGGTTAACCTGAGACTGTTTCTGCCCATGGTAGGGGGGTTGGATCTAGATGATCCTTAAGGTTCCTTCCAACTCAAACTTCTTTGATTCTCTAACATTGGCCTGCAATGAGCCCCCAAGGGAGCAGCAGAGGGCTACAACTACTAATGAATGAGAAAAGCATAGCCATGGCATGAGACAAATTGATAATCCATGGTAGCCACTGGACAAGCAGCAGAAGAGGAGACATCCCCATCAGTCTCCAGATGGACAACATAGGGAGGAGAAACCAGGCATCTGTCATTCCTCACAGCCTGCTTGGTAAAGGGAGATAAGCAAAGCATCAAAGCTCCCCTGCTCTGACACAAAACCTCAGCACCACTCAGGCAGAAAGCATTATTTAAGGGTATATTATTCTTCGTGTAGGCAGGAAATAGGAATTTGAGTGGCACAATGGTTAGCTAGAAGTTTGGGGAAAGAGAAAGGAGTATAGTACACACTCCCACAACTCTATAATATTAGGGTGGGAATCAAGGATGGAGAGCATTGTAAGAGAAACATGGTTCTTCACTTGCCACTTGATGAAAGCAGAGAGGAGAGGGAATTTTATTGTGTTTTTCCATCTACAAAGAAGAGCCTCCATGCAAGATGTGGGGCAGTGAACCAGAAAGGAACCTATGAACTCCCTTACTTCCCAAAGCCAAGGAAAGCACAAGTTCTTCATGAGTTTTCCTACAAACCTGTTATTAGTTCCTTCTGCCTTTCATATTAGCTAGAAGAGTGCAGTTTTCTGAGCAGTGAATGCTGACTCAAGTTTTCCAAGCCAATGAATGTTTTCGGTTGCATATTCACATAGAAAAGACAAAGTTAACAATTTTCTGCAGAAGCAGAAGAAAACCACTCAGAAGTTAGAACACGTATAGCAAGGTGGATAACTGGCAAGGTGGCCAGTTCTATCCACCCACTAAAGATCAAGACAGAGCTATTAAGCAAATTTTGTTGAGCTACAACCTGGTCTTACTGTGGAGAGAAAAAAAATAATTTCCCTTTGCTCGGAAAACTTGTGTGAAAGGGCACATGTGCTGTTCTTGTGGCAGAAATGAAGAGCTTTGAGAAGGCCATTAAGCAAAGATGTCTGGCATTTGAAATGAAATAACATAGGTAGTTGTCTGCAGTCAGTGGGTAAGACACAGCAGAGCTCAGGTGGCCAGACAGGAGCTCTGCAACACAGTGCTGTTCACAGGGCAGTGAGGACAAGCTCAGAGGTGCTGCAGCATGAAGGGTGCCTAACTACAAAAACTCATGAAGTTCAGCACCGTTGTGACCAAGAGAGCAGGAAACAAACTATAGAGGAATGGCACAAAATGATTATCAGAGAACAGTACTGCAGAGATTGAAAGATGCCACAAGTTGAAAGTAAAGACAGAGCACAACACTTGAGCCTAAGTACACGTGACCAGTGCCTGTGAGGAGGAGGAGGAAAGGAAGAAGGAAATGCTCCAAGCCCTGTAGCTCTGTCATTTCCTTCTGTTTCCAAATACCTGGACCTGTCTGCTCTGAGCAGCACACAACTGGCTGCAACTGCTTGCGTGTCAAAGATTTGCTGTGGTGTACTAAGCTGGTCTGTGAGAAAACACTAGCATTCCCTTACTGAGCTCTCCATGGCTCATGCTTAGCTGTTCTATGTCTATACAGCATTTCAGCTGTGGCTAACGTATATATGTGTGTATGCAGGGGACTGATGCGTTTAAGGACGTAACTACAGCTCTCTATTACATATGTAACAACAAAATATATTATATGCATAAAAGTGCATCCCAGTTTCAGCGTGCTTTTAATTTTGAAGATCTGGGTAAACAGATGTCTGTGTGTAAAGACATACAAGGCTATATCCAGACTTCCAAGAAAGAAGGCACATTTGGAATTATGCATATATATGTGTGAGTGATGACTGTGTATACAAAGGAGGTATCCCCACACCTAGCCACTTAATGTGCTTAGCTGGTGGTATGCTTGCTTGTGATTAAGGGTATCTGCATGTAATCATATTTTACATATATTTGTACACACCATCTATATGGAAAGTGATGGCACTATCAAGCTAACAAATGAAGGATGTTATCCTCTTTCTCACTTAGAAATCATAAGCAACTCTAAGAACTTGCTGCAGTAATAAAACTGTGAGACAAGATACATCTGTATTCCTCAAGTCCTGGCCTGGATAGGAGTTGCAAAGAAGGTATTTTGGATGTAGTGGATGGCTGGGAATTAAAAGCAAAGGAGAATCTGTGGCAGAGTGTAGAGGGAATTGGTGTGGGTCTTCTCCTAGGATGCTGAGAGCTGTACCTGGCTCTTGTGCTTGACCTGAAATGATCTGTTGTTCTGCTCTGGTTTTAAAATTTTTTTGAAACTAAACAGTATTAAAGAAAGGAACTTGGACTATTGCACACTTCAGGCTTCTGGATTACCTCTCCCAAGTGCTGTATTTGCAACTTGTTTTCAAACCAGTTTTAGTGAAAAGCCAAAGGCTTCCAGCCAAAGATCTTAAACCCCCATGTTGCACCACTAGGGCCAGGAACTAGAATGAGCAACAGTGCTTTATCATGGCAATTAGTAGTCTTTTAACAGAGGCAGACTTCTATCCTCCTTGACTGATACCAGCAGTTGATGACATAAGCAGAAAATCACAGGATACTCAGAAAACAACTTCAACCATGTTTTGTGGAGGTAAAATACAGTTGTTCCTAAAGGAGGTAGGACTGAAAGGTACCACGTACAACACCATGAAGTGGATGCCTATGAAATTCCAGAGTTTGCTTGCGAAGTTCCCATCAAAACTCTAGCAATTCCTGGCAGCTCATGGTATAACATGCAGCTGTGGACATGTCTGTGTTTTTTACAAGCGATGTAAACGCTTTAAACTTAAGGGAGCAAACTTGATAGCTCACAATCCTGAGAAATTTGCACTCAGCTCAACTTTGTAAACAGATCAAGCTAATGCTATGTGCATTCTGTGGGCCATTTGCAAACAAACAGATGAAGCAACGCCCCAAAACCAAATCCAAACCACAAAAAAATACCACTATTTTCTAAATATGGAAGTTGGTTATATCTGCACAAAAATCCCTTCGAAACTCTCAGGTTCTCCAAGAGAAAAATAAATATCCACTGGATTCCACTGAGTAATGCTTCAGCCTGTTGTTGACTCAGTTGTGGATCTGCAAATCAGTGACAGTCACAGAAGGACGCACATCCAGCATCCTCAGGATGGGATTTTACATTCAGAGGCTTCCCAGCCTTACCCTGCCAAGGAGGGGATAAGGTTGGCTCTGCCGAGAAAAGCATCAACCACCTCTGTGACTTGTTTGCTTTTTAAGGGAAAGCTTCAAGTTATGTGAACCTATTTTTATAGATCAATCAACTTAGCCTGCCAGGCTGCCTTTCACAGGTCTCTGAGATATTTTACTGTTTCGAAAGATCCATCAATTTCAAGAGAAAGTAAAAAGTTAAGGATTAGAGCCATTTGCATCTACTCTGCTATTAAAATTTAGACTAATAACAGTAATAGTAATAATAACAATAATAATTTTAAAAATACATAGCAAAGTAGTGAAGTGTGGGGAAAATATTCTGAGGGTGCTAACCAAATCAGAAGGTCATGCAGTGAAATAGGAAGAAAAACTCAATACTCACAACCAGCTTCTGTCACTTGAGACGCATGTAGAAAGTTGTGTCGCCAATCCCTATATAAGTAAATAATTTCCCTGCTTTTAAATTCTGCTAAACCTGCCACCCATTCTATATGCTCCAAAATTAACATGAAGCAAAGAAATCCTATTGAGAGACAAAGCACACTTGAAACCAAGGCCCTGACTACTTTGGGACAATTAAAGTGCAGCCTGGGTATATTAATCACAGCCTTCTGGCCCGGTTCCAAGTTGGGCAATTACAATCTGCCTACCTCAAATTCTCCCCAGAGTTTCAAATGCAAGAGTTATTTGTGATTTCCTTCCTATAAAAAGTGTTGTTTAGTGCAGCCAGTAAAGACTGGTTTCATTCAATTGATGGGTGAATGACCCACATTGACTATAGAAAATGTGGAAAAGCACTTTGGGATCCTTCAGGAAGAAGGACACTTATTACATGGTCATTTTACAGTGCTTTTATTATTCTAAGAGGAAGTACTCCTATCTAGATGTTTCTTCACATGCCTCTTAGTAACCAAGTAGTTCAGAGTTTGGACTTGTTTTTCTAAAAATTAAATTGGGTTCAGTTATTTTGTCTGTAAATTTCATGATAGATTTGAAATGCAAGTGCTGTATCAGTAAGGCAGTTTAAGAAAACATACATAACTTCTTCTACTTTGAAAACTATTCAGATCATTTTTTGAGCCAAAAAAGATTAATGATTTATTATGGGGCTCATTAATCAAAAATTGTGTGTGCATGTTTTTTAAAGGACCAATTCCACTGTTCAAGTCAATTAGGTCCTCTAAAGCTATTACACATCAGGAAGGAGCCGCAATATTACCAAGACTTCCTGCAATATTGTTGAGACTTCCCCGAGTGTATTTAGAGTATAAAATAAATGCTATTATTCAGGAGATACTGAATTGCTAAGCTTCTTAAATTTGTACAATTGGGAACTTGAAGTACATTAAAATGCTGAAACTCATTAAGAGCCCTTTTCACAGCTGCAAAATCGTTGGCATTCACAGCACCATGCAGAACAATAAAACACTCCCCACACCTTTGAACAGGGCGACTTCCGTTCCTCCAGCTCTGCTTTAATGAATCACTGAGGCAGAACTGGTATCTAACCTCTATGTCAACCTCCTCCATTGAAAGGGAGAAACAAAAAGCCACAACAACGCTAATATTCTGAACTGAAAAGCAAAATGTATGAGTACACTGTACTAACCCTCCCCCAACACAAAACCCTCAGCTATCACTGCTACTTTGTTGGAATATAATTTAATTTTCTCCATCAAAACCAAACAAAACACCTTCAGAGGTGGAAAGCAAGCCATGTTTTTCTCCCAAGCCACCCACCAAACTACACCTAAGTAGATTCTGTTTCCTTGGGTGTCATTTTCTGGATCCAAAGCAGAGGACTCAGCATTCTGGTGGTGGCTTAGCTAATACTAGTTGCATATGGTCACTCCATATGCTGAAAATGTCCTCCTGCCCTGTTCCTCAAGGGGTCGGATTATGTGCCTGCCAAATGGGACCAGAACAAACAGCCTGAGCTCTAAGCAAACTTGTTGATGCCACATATGTGTTTCCTACACATCTCCTGGCAGACATAGGGTGCTGGTTGTGACAGTCAGAAGACAACACCTTTCCAAGATTCAGCAAAATTACATCTTTCTCCTAGTGCATGAGGATAACCAGCGCTCAACCCTTCTCAGCCAGAAGGCAGCCACTCTGCACACCCAGTGATTGCACTTAAAGACAATCCATTCTCTTTGATCTGGTAACAGCACACTCTGCCTCCTCCTCACTCAGGAGGGTCACAACTACTCCTCTACTATCTACAGGTCTCACCAACTCCAGGGCAAGGAAGCCCAAGCCTTATCAATGCTGGTGTGCATCAATCTGATTCCTCCAGCTGAAATATTTGTTTCTAAGTAAATTTCCACTGGGCCACCTACTATGCTTCCTTTGGTATTTGAAAACAAGAAAAAAAAATCCAATAACTGACCAAAAATTAAGTTTGAGTAAGAACTATGGGAATAGTGACTGCTCTAGAGATTTCACAAGATTCATCATAAGCTTGGTGCTGGATAAAACTGAAAGAAGCAGTCTTGGGATGATTATTTAGCTTGTTAAATTCTATGAGCAAACTCTATCTGTTTTTTCCAAATTGTTCCCCAAAGCAAGAAGGGGATTGTCTCCCTGAGAGAGGGAAATTGTTCCCTTTCCTCCTCTAAACATTTCTGAAAGGATAGGAGGAAAGTGCAGTGCCAAACTGGTGAAGAAGATCATGTATTTCAGAAGTAGGTTGGAGAGATTCTGCAAGAGATATTCACATTAAAGATTATGGAATTAATTACAGAAAAAAGGGGGTGGGGTTCCGCATGGGTGTTCCCATCTACATCAAACAAACCCGAAGAAAGCAACATTATGAGGGAAGATTACAATATGACAAAAAAAAAGGCATGCAGCTAAAGCAAGAGATGCTTTGATAGTGTACAAATGAAGGTGATTTGTTACAGGCAACAAAAAATGTAGCTTCTTCTCAGCTCAGGAGTACTACTCAAGCCCTAGAGTCTTTGACAAAACACAATACGATTCGTCTTGAAATCCAAGTATTTTGGCACTGAACTCTGATTCCATATTTTCAGTTGGGAATACCCAACCCATGCAGAGCGAGGAGAGCAGGAAAACCTGCCTGCTGACCAACACAGGAGCACACACAGGTGCACATCCACACCTCCTCACTGTAATCACATTTCCCAATCACTTCACAGCTACTTAGAGAGGCTTAAGAGCAGCCACCCCTTGCACATGGTCAATGGTGGCATGGACAAAGGAGGTGTCTGCCTCCACAGCTAACACTGCAAGCCACACAGCAACAGCAAATCCCATCTTTTTCCCTGAAAACAGGCCTGGTAAGAATAGGGCTGTTCCAGCTTCAGATGGCCAGTTGTTTGGGGGTTGGAATGGAGTGGCACTTGTATGGAGTAAATAAAAAGGAGGAAGGGAGCACTGGACACTTTTCAGCATGGAACTTTGTTAGAAGATTTTGCCATCTGATGTGGAAATAGCCCCCAGAAGAAAAAGAAACATTTTTAATAGTATTTTGTCCTTTCAGCATTTTGGGTTTCCCCTGTGAAAGTATCTATCAAATCATTTCATTGAGACACACGGGGGCGTCCAAGCTGACAACTTCAAGATACGAATAAGAGGGGCCGTGACAAGAAGTTTTCAGGGAAGGGATCACTGTGGAATTCATCCCCCTTGCTGAATCCAACAAAGCTAAACACCTTCCACCTTCAAGTCACGCTGCAAAAGCTCTTTTACAGACAGCTCAGGGCTCTCCTCATCCCATAATTTCAAGTGATTTAACTCTTGCCATCTTGTATTTTGCAAACACTTTAAAATACTATGATAACCTTCTACTGCAATCTCAAAACCAATCTGAATTTAAGCTAAGAATTTGTTGACTTGGAAGATAACACAACCAGGCTTAGGTACAAGCAGTGCAACTAAGCTTCTCTCCTTCTGCAGTGTGATCAAGTACACATTGACAGGTATGGAAATTTTATTCTAGAGAATGTCTCAGTATTTTTATCCAGTAAGTACCCTTCTGGAGAAAACATTTGGCTTGTAGAGATTTTCTCAAGATTCTTTAAAAAATACAAATGAAAACTTCATTTTTTGCACCCAAAAATCATTGCATTAAAAAATTCTGTCACTGCAGTTGAATAACACCAGGCGTTTGGAACTGAAAGCACATGGTACACTTGCTAATGACTGAACTGCACAAAAAGGCAGAGGTGTGTATGCTCAAATGTCTGCATGCCCACACCATGGAGGTTTGGATGGGTACTATGCCCCTGGCTTTGCGTATCCTAGTCTGGTGCTCTGAGCAAAGTGAAAGAGAGACACAGAGCCTTCAAACATAAAGCATTTTCTGTTCTTCAAACTGGCTTTTAAGAACAGTCTGAATTATTCAACTTTATTAATTAATTACACTTTGGCATTGCTGTGAAACTGTGCTTTCCAAAAATGAAAAAGAAAATCTGAATATTTACCAGCCACTGTCCAGACTGCACAGTGTGTAAAGAAAAGTGTTTACTAAAGTTTAATATACTAATACTTCTCTGCAGTGTTTGAGCTAAACCAAATACCAGTGTAGGAAAGCAAGCCCCTCAGGCCATGCAGGAGATGACAGCCTTTTTACCTGTGCTGGCTGTGCTGGGATACAGTGGCAGAAAGGAGAAGAGTCTGGAGCAGGTACCTCATCACATATAGTTTCCCTCCAGCATATGTGATACACATTTCAGAGATCTCTAGGTTAAGTTTTTAGCATAAGGGATCTCAACTATCCTAATCCAAAACTGCACTGCTACAGCACCTATATCTGGTACTAAAGTCCATGCAAGCAAGTAAAGAGGGCTGAGTGGATTACAGACCTCAGCCTGAGGACTGTGCCTGATTTTGAAGGCCTTTTCTTTGCACCGCGTTTGCTAAACCTTTTAGAGATGGAAATGAGAAGAAGTTGTTCTAAATAACTAGACTAAATTTAACTTTGCTATCTAAAGTCAGCCTAAGAACTTTTGGCTAATAGTTTGGGTTATGTTGGCTTTCACTCCTAGGTAGAGTTCCAGCTTGATCGTAGAAGCCGCTTGCAGCAGCTGTAAGTGGTACAGGCTCATCAGACCTCATCCTCATACAGGTCTCAATACCATCCCTTGCAGTCCCCTGAGGCTTTAAGCATTTGGCCTTTCCTCAATGGACGACATTAAAGGGATGAGGGCAAGGCTCAGGGTGGGACTCATTTTCATGAGCAGTCCCTAAAGTGCAAAATGCTGCCCGAAAAGTATATGCAATACCAGAACGCGTACTTCTAAACCAGACAGGAAATAGGAAAGAAAAGAACCCAAAACATGCAGGGATTTTTATTTTTTTTTAAAAAAAGGGAAGATGTGAGTGTATAAATGGATTTCCATTTCAATGGTTTCAAGTATATAAATCATTGATGTCTTAATCAACTGACCATTTTGTTGATCTAGCTAGGTACACTAGGTACTTGTAAACCTCTACCACCAAACAGGATCCAAATTAATTTATAAAAGGATACCTTTCCTAATCTTTTGCTCTAAATACTGTGGAAGTAAAGGTGAAAATGAAAGACTTCTTACACTTTTGATATAAAGTGGCTAAGCTTTGGTCCAACTTCATTGAAGTAGTTTGTCAATTACCCAAGTTTGAACTGACAATAAAAAGCAAAGAGTAAATATTAACTTGACTAAGGGGTTCAACGCCATATTATGTTGAATGGGATGGTTTATGTACAAGCTAAAGCACATCACTTGTTTGTAAATCCCAGGATGAAAGGCTATAGAAACAACAAAGGTGAGCACAACAATAATCTCATAAATTCCTAAAGAATGCCTAAAAGTAAGGAACATTCTTAAACAACATCAGGAAAGCATGTTTTGAGTTACTGTTGAAATGCTGCTTTGAATTACTTTTGAAAATACAGCTCTCTGGGTTTGGGTTTTGACTCTTTTATGCCTGTGCCCACTCCATTATAAAAAACCATTAATTATTATTTTTTACTCATTTTTAGCAGTGCCAAACTTCTAGCTATACTTGGGCTACTAGAACCACATGTTCACATGGTTTTAACCAAATTCTTCAGTTTGCCAACAGAAAGAAGACTGAACTTACTTGAAATCTACATATGAAAGCATGTTCAAAGCTGAAAAAGATTTCTGCTCCTAGCAAGCTGAACAGCTTTCACAAGTTAGAATTTAAGCATAGTTCAAACCCCCTGAGAACCACTAAAGGACTACTTTCTTTCTGAAGACACATAAATAGTTAATAGAGAAGTTAATAGTAAATGATGCTTAAAATGCAGATCTTAATTCATGAACTTTATGAGAACAATAAAATATAGTGATGGGCTATTCTAATGGCTTCTACAGTTCAGCCATCATCTCTTAATAGGTAAGACCTCAGGCTTTATAGTAAGCATAAAAAGGCAGCATTTGGTACCCTGGGCGAGGCTGTAGGTCTGCTTAACGTGGAGGCTGCATCACTTTAGCATCAGTTTGTTACCGGAATGCAAGAGCAACAGGAGATTTTACTAATGTAACAGTGGAGTTTACTCGTATATAAGGGAAAATGAAAATATGAGTCATCACTGTTTTATGTAGTACATTGAAAATAGCCTAAATGAACTTAGATTTCACACCTAAAATGTATCCAGGACTGCTCTTTGTTTGCCAATAAAATGGAAGGCTGGATTAGGAATTTCTAAGGCCACACGTGCATTGTGACACTGGGCCCTGCCTGGTCTGCATAGCAGCTGGAATTATTTAGGAAATCTACTAATCTACTACTCTTTGGAGACCCATGGACAAGACCATGGCTTCTGCTGTATAGAGGAGCAGCAAAATATTTTCTGCAAAGTGCATCTTTTAAGTTATCATCTGTCCAGAACATGTCAAATACAGCCACTAAAACTGCAACCTACATATAGTCTAGATTAAAACTAACAAACAAACAAACCAACCCTTAAATTAGGAGACCTTCCAGAAGCAAGGAGCCAAAAGTCCAATAATTGCTTTATACTGTACTGCAGGGACTGACAGTGGAGCCGGCTGCAAGTGCAGTGCTGCAGCATATCCGGCACCACTCTGAAAAGAGATTGCTTGTCATTTTCCTGTGAGCATTACAGCATTAACACCAGCTCCCAGGGCAAAAAGGCTGCTGGGCTGCTCTCCTCCATGCTGTGCCCTGGCTGGCAGACACCCCTGAGAGTGTTTGCACTGCTGGAGAAGAGAAAATAATAACACACACACACCACAATAAAAGCCTCCATGTAACTGTGTGCAACAGGCTTCAGACCTCAGCCCCGAGGAGCAAAGAGCTCCAGGATAGTTTAGTATTAATGACAAAAATGAAGAAATTAAATTTGTGCAGCTTCCTACATTTAGTAAAGGAAATTATGCATTTCCCACAAAGCCTAATACCAGCTCCACAGGGATTATATTACTATTTATTGTTTTGTTTGCTCAAATAAAACACCTGTCAAGGTCAGCTATTCGAAGAATTTTTAATATACCAGCCTTACACTACGGAGAGCAAGAAATGTTTATAGAGGCACTCCTGGTAAGATTGTTGGCTTTTTTTCCCCCCAGGTAGGTGCATAATGATTTAATAACAGAAACAGCATGCCCAGAAACCTCTGAACCACAGATTTAAATAAAAACTAATATATCTGAAATCTGGGTATCAGTCTCCACAGCTCCTTCAGCTTTCCCTGTTATGAAAGGAGGTGTAACCCTAGGATACGGCATCCTTCTTTTATAAAGTCCTGTCTTAAAGTGTCAGGAGTCAAGGAATTAAAAACAAAAGCGGCATAAATCGCTGTCAATCATTAAAGTCTTTGATCTGCTCTTTGCTTCAGACGGCATTATGCCTCCTAAATAGAGGGATCAATCACCGTACACCAGACCTGCTGCTAGGCCTTCTTGCGCCGCGCCGCCCACACGGAGGGCAGCTCATCACGACGCATTCCAGCTCGCCTTTCAGACACACCAACAGGCAAAAACACACCAGCAGGAAAAGAAAACAACGTGACACAAACCCCTTTGTGCAGATACATGCCAATTACTTCCCCTTTTGGCATTTTTTTTTAGGCTTTTCTATCAAAAGGCAGCTCGCTTTGGCCTGTCTTTCCTGGTACATCCTCCTCACCATACGTTCCATCACCACCGTTTCTCACTATCAAACAGGATTGCAGGTTTTGGGTTGGGGTTTCTGGTTGGTTTTTCTGTTTGTTTTTTTTTTAAGAAAAAATGTTTATGTATTCAGTCACTCACAGCCATATGAAATATCATGCTGGCCTGCCTTAACTTGTTTGCTGCTTTTTTACACTAACGAAACAGGTTGTATAAGGGGAGAGAATTTTATTTCCCTCTTCCTCCACTGCAAACCGCCCCCCAAAATGCAGCCCATTTGTCTCACTAATAAGAATGTACAGTTAAAAGAAAAGCAAAATAATTAAAAAAAAAAAGAGATTAACTTTCTTACTGAAAGATGTGGCAGTTATTTTGGTGTAACAGACATTCATGGTGACTTAGAAAGCCATGGTTCAAGCCAGACGGGCCCCGCCGCCCTGGGAAAGAACTGTGGTGCTCTGCACCTGCACAGGAGGAGACGCAATGTGCTCCAAGTATATATGGCAGGATTAGACCCTTAATCACAATGCTGGCTACCAGCAGAGTTCCATGCATTTGGTAAATAAGAATGAATTGTAACAATCCCAAGTGAGATCAATTGTTGGCCAAGAGACAGCATGACCACAATACTTGTTTAGTAAGGGTGTACTTGCCTCTGACAAAGGGTTAAATTGTTTTTCATCCTAATTCAAATTGGTTTGTTACTTTAAGGCTGCTATTCCTTCACCTGTCTCCCAGGACCACTTTCTGTTGCCACTCCCCAGTTTGAGTACTTCTTTCCATAAACATTCCCTTTAATTTCGGATTATCGCAAACATGGGCACAATTTGGTGTTTATAAACAGGGAGTTGAAGAAAAAACTCCAAATCTCAAACAGAGATAAAAGTAGCATTGTACTTTTAATTACCAAAGTATTTTATTTCATTTAAAGGAACAGATTCACTGGTCTTTTCCAGCTGTCTTGCATCATCACAGCAATGCAAAGCATTGTAAATCCAGTTCAGTCAAACAGTTACAGTGAGTTAGCAGCTGTTTTACATCACTGGAGCAGCATAAAGCAGCAAGCATTTGAACCTAACCCGTACTCTTTCAAAGCACTTCTCTTTAACCAAAAAAGAAAATAGTTTTTCTTCTCTGTCAGTGACTCCTGCTTAACTGAGACAGCAGAGCCATCTAGTTAAGAGGAATAAAAGATACCAGAAAAAAAGAATAATCTCTGCAAAGAATTTTGAAGTAGAATTTCTTCAGGAGACCATTGCAGTCTCATCAAGTGTCACTAATGGACGAAAACTGTTTAAATTAATATGCCTCATTCTCAAACCTGATTTTAGACACTTCGCAATATAATGCTTCAACACAAGTTAGAAGGGCATTCTCTGTTATTTAGGGCTTGGAGCTCTGAGAAATCAATCAATACACCAAGATAAAGACAGATAAACACTTTGGGCTGATATGAAATAGGAAGAAAAATACCGCACTGAAAACCCTCCTGCTTAGCTAATGCAATGTATGTGGAAGTGTGGTATCTTCCACAAGGTGACTGCAATGCTTCTTTCACTTGCTTTCAGTCTCATGTCCATTCAAGGGCTCTCTCTCTTCATGCATTGCACTGCAGCACAATTGGCTGTGCAATTAAGTATGCTCTATATTGTTCTTTTTTCACCTAATTATCGATTCCTTTCTCAATTGGGTGGAGCAATTGCCCCCATTCAGCTAAGCTCTTAGGAAAAGCAAGTACTAATTTCCCAGATTTATTTTTTTTTTCTAGTGGTAGACAACCTGCAGCTCAGAGAGAGCAGGGCTCCACGGGAATGACTTCCCTCAGCAATGTGTGCTCCACTCTGCCTTTGCATGCAGACACACACTAACTTTCACTTGTCTCTCTTATACCACCATGTTTGGAAGAGGACTACGAAAAGAAAAGGCTGCATTCCCATCTCCTATCTGTGAACAGTGGCTGTTTTATCCTAGCTCCTAAGCAAACATGCTGTTTGTGTTCATAATTTCTTAACGGCAGTTCAGTGCCAAACCCAATAAAACACTAAGATTTTCAAAGATAAACTGTAGTTCTACACGTCTTTTGTCATAAAGGGAGATGAGGGACCAAGCAAGTTGCCCCAGCTGTCAGAAAAAGAGTAGCATGTGTTCATATTTTGTTAGACAGCAGAGTACCCACGTAGGAAAGATGCCATACAAATACCTTCATCAAGAAAAACTTTCACTCAGATCTTGTGGGCTTCTGAAACATCCCCATCAATCAGCTTTCCAACAGAAATAGGCACGAAACTAAGCTTTGTTAGTTCTGGTGCTCAGGGAATGCTGCGTTAACAATACTGCTGCAGCTAACTGTGCAGAATCCTTCCTTGGCTCCATTCTCTTGTACACCTGCACCACGGGTGGCTGGGTTACAGGAATATTCAGGTTGCCCCAGTTATCTCTGTATTTGCATCCCCATTGATCTGCACCGAGGCTGTAAAATGCTGAACTTCATTTATACACAGGGCTTCTGTGCATGAAATTGTTTGTCGTTGTATCCCTCTCCCACTGACTGCAGCATGTCTTAGGT
The DNA here is from genome assembly GCA_022605575.1 of Laterallus jamaicensis coturniculus. Taxonomy (NCBI): domain Eukaryota; kingdom Metazoa; phylum Chordata; class Aves; order Gruiformes; family Rallidae; genus Laterallus; species Laterallus jamaicensis. The sequence goes on along the minus strand of JAKCOX010000008.1, from coordinate 19,694,679 downwards.
GAAGCTGGGCTCGCTGCTCCTACCCTGGCTGATGTGTCACTCCTGATGGATGTCCCAGAAGCACTGTGCTGGCTTCCCCATACAGAAAGTGAATATGGAAACTTGAATGCAGACAATGCTTTCTCCAAATGACAATTACTTGAGTGCCTTCGTGCAAGCCATTTCAACTCAATTACTCCAGTGAGCAGTAACATTTAATTTTACAGCCTGGGAGCACGGTGATTCTGTAATTTAAACGTTCCTGGCAATTTCAATCATCCTACGGATTCCATGCAATTTTCTTTTCCTGACATCCAGTGGCAGAAACCGCAGAATTGATGCCACATGCCACAGTTGCACACGTTCTTAATTGTGCTGTCACAACAACCTGGCAGCCTGGCGCCTGTGCCACCAGGTCCTGGGCACGTCTGTAGCTCCACACTACCAGTATTATCTGCCCAGACAAATAAAAGCGACACCAGATGACAGGGAAGAAGGCAAAGCACTCACTAACACACCTGCTGCTACTTCAGGAAGCCAACAGCAGTAACCACAGCAATTCACCCTCTAAATGTCCCATTTTCTGTATTCCTTATAACACAGGAACACCAACACATTACATCTCAGAGATTTCAAACACAGTCCACCATGCCAGACCCTCAGCTTCTTTACCTACTGCTGCTTTCACCTACTCTGAATTTTCCTTAGGGACAAGCACTCCCTCTTCCCTACCCTGCATCACAAGGAAGAGCTCGGCGTGGTGGGGCAACGTGATTGATTCACCAGGTCACAACACAGCTGGTTTAGCTCTCACAGTCGTATCTGCTCTGTATTTCTGAAGAATGGCTGAAGTTTATGTCTCTAAGAAATTAGGACCCTGTCTTTGGAGACAAGTGGAGCTACTGCCACTCGTAGATCAGAAATTTGTACATTCACTGTGAATGTGCATACAATATTAACAGGAAAGAATAATAATTAAAAAAAAAAATTAAATACATCCCCACTTTAGGTGTAACTCAGGGAAAAAGCATAGTCTTTAGACCTGTCTTTCCCTTTCCTACAGTTTAAAAAAAAAAAGGAAAAGTCAATTTAATTTAGAACTTCATTCTGAATACAAGTCATTAACATTTCTCATGACTTTGCGGTGTCCAGTTTGGACTGTGTGGACTCCTGGTTGATCAGTACTGACACACTTTCTATTTCCATGCTTGAACAAGGTAGGGATGAGTGACAGACATGGACAGTGCATATTGAATGCTGTCACCAGTCAGAAAATTAAAGAGTTCATTTTCCTCCTTTCTCTGACAAAAGGAACAGGAATGAGATGCCCACCATGGCAAAACAGGGGCTAGTTGAATGCCACACCAGTGGCACCACTGCCGCTTTGCACAGGCACTCTCATCCTTGTAGCTGCAGCTCCCCATGCCAGCTTGCAGCAAGGTGAGCTGGAAGAGAAGCAAAAGACACTGCTTGGCTGTGGAGGATGGAGAAGTGCAGGGATGGCTCAGCACCAGGCACAATCTTTCTCCCTATGCTTAGGCTAGACAGTGAGTAACATTTCCCAGTCTTCCTTGCCTTCCCTCCTTCCTCCACCCAGTTTGTTTCTCCCAAGGGACAAGCACTTATCTCAAGGAAGATTACTTTAAAGATGCAACATTTCTCTTTAGCCATGAGTATGCTCTGCTGAAGTTCACACACATAGGAAATGCTGGGTGTGAGGCAGAGCCCTGCTGACCATCTTCCATCCAGATCCCCAATGCTATAATTAGAGTAACTACTATGTCCAAAGAGCGAGCTTTTATTTCACAGGAATTCAAACAAAACTAGAATGCATCTTCCCTTATCAAAGGCTTTGTAACCAAATCTGATGGCATAGGACTTTTCTTTCCTCATTTTTATTAGTTATTATTTTTGAGGAAAACACCTCAAATACTTTCTGCAAGTATGAACAAATACGTTTTGCTGTGCAAAATGTGCTATGTGTAACTGAAAGCAATTGTAGCCAAAGTATTACAGTGCACTACAGAAAGTCACTTCTTTCAAGGAAAAAAAAAAAGTCTACTCCAGGAAAAAAAAAAAAGCTTCCCATGAAGCAGTTGTCTTACCTAAAGAAAATTTTTGGCACTGGAGCAAGTTAGTAGTCTTGAAAGACAACTTTTCTTTGAATTGTTGATGCAAAAATTAATAATATGTATCAAACCTAAAGAAAATTATAAACAAAAGTAGAAACCCAGAATGTGACATCAATATCATCAACACTACTTTTTCTAACCACATCTTATGAACTTATTCTTCTGTGTGGACTCCAACAATTTTTATCCAGAAATATTGTTGGAGAAACCTACGCCCTTAACTACTGCACATACTTGGGAAACTCAGTTTAGGAACATCGTACTCTATATGTTCCTTACAAAGAGTTGACATGTCCACGTGTAAATCCTCACACAATAAATGCTGGATTTATTGTTCTGCACAAATCATCTGGGTGACACATTCATGGCTCAATGTTTTGGATTTACTGTGCATTGCGACACACAGTGCAGGATGCACGAGCAGTGACTCCAACCACGCCACACAACATCTGCGCGCTGCGGACATGGCTACAGCCAACAGAGCTGCCCCAGGGATCCCTAAGCCAGTTGGCAGTGAAAGTGGAGTTGAGTTTAACAAATGTCCCATATAATGCCCAACTAAAAAGCATTGAAAATCTCCCCAGATGATTCAATTTGGAAAAGACAGACATTAATGGGGAAAAGTGGGTTACTCTCCTTTTATGAAACTCCCCTGCATGCCTCGGTTATCAAGGGCTGTCCACTGCATGAGCAGGAGGGCTGCTTGGGTGGTTACCTGTTTCCCAGGGAGGCACAAGGAGCTGTCTGCAATGCGCCAATTCCAGAAAAGTAAACTCAAAACATCTGGAGCCTTTCTTTTCTTTCTTCCCAAAGGAAAAATGAGTTAAATGCTTAAGTGCCCTGGGAGAATTGCTGTTCAACTACACATAAAACATCCACTCCCTTCAGTGTGTGTGAATCGGCTGCTTGAGCTATGTGGAAATCGGGGGGCTGGGGGAGCTGTTGGGCAAAAAAGATGAAAGTACATTTTTCCCTGAGGCTGTAGTTTCAGTCCTAGCTCCAGAGAGCCAGAACTGTTGCTGCCAGACACCATTTCAGTTATTCCTACAAAATGATGGATGGCCTCAACCCATTCCCTAATGAAGATTTCATCAGGAAGCCCGCCATTGCAATCAGCTTCTTTTTTAGGGCAGCCTTAAAGGATAGGCTAAAGAAAGGAAAAAATAACCCACCCCACCTCCCCATACACCAATGTGGGGGCAATTTTGTGAGGCTGGTGTTTAAGACAAAAGGTAGGGGAGAGTTTGAACTCTGGCATCACAACTTGTACCTGTTCTGTGGGGAGAGGACAGCCGCTGCTGTTGAGCTCTCTCTCTCTGCCTCATTTCACAACCATCACATATGGACAAGTCCAGGGCCCAAAAATTTCACACTGTATACAGTTCTGAAAAATGTGGTTCTAAATGGCAGCAAGAACTTCTTTGAAAGGCTCCTCTATTGCATTTACTAGTGTCTCCTTTGTTTGAAGGAAGAGAGGCCTGTCCTACAGACTGAGACACCTCATGTCTTCCCCCTCCCAGCAAGAGAGGCAATCTTTAAAGTGGAGAACTCAATGAACACTAATAAAAGGCAGTGTTGGAGGAATCAAACCACGCATGTGAATTAGTGGCACTTAAGCTTCCCAATATAGTGCTGCGAACTCAGGAGGCCAGCTGGTTATAATGACAAGGAATTTCTATTAAATTTTATAGCAAAGCAGTGGTCAACAGGAAATGTTTCACTGGGTGCTCCTGCAACATTTGCTGCTGAGTATACCACCAAAACATCTCAGGTCCCTCCTCTCTTCTCCAGTGTGTTTAAAAAAACCCAAATAACCCCTTAGTCACGCTTTACATTTTCTTTGAGAGGAAGACAGTTAGGAACAGAAGAAGGCTTGACTCTCATGTACTAACTTAGAAGTTATACCAACCTGTAAACTCATTATAAACCAGAAAAATAAAAATAAATGCCTTTTTGGGGTCTTTTTTATGACAATAGCTGCACTCATTGCAAGTTCAAATAAAGGTAGAATACTAAAATTAGAACTGAGAGTTTTCATCTGAACAAGAAAATAGAAAATAACCTGAATGATGTTATTTAAGAAATAGCATCACAGAAAAACATTGTATTTGCTGCAGTGTGCAACGTTTTTGCCCTCTGTTTTGACTGAGGAAAAAAGAGATCTATCTTGCTCAGTGCTTTTGGCATAAAATACGCTTTACATGTAGAATACATAAAATGTTTACATAAACCTCTGAATATTTTAGAATAGATCTGTCTCATTTGATTCACAGTCCTGCAGCTGTTGTTCACTGAACTTATACTTCCTTCTTTGAGGTATAAAATACCAGAGTTTTCAGATGGAAGATGACATTCAAGTAAATCAATTTTCATTACAAGTTCAACTATTCTCGTTAATTGCTTTCAATAAACAGAGGACGCGCTGCTTCCTTCTCTGTCTCCTTCAGATCACTAAGGTCTACCCCTCACTTCAGACATTGTTTACCCTTATTCATGATCTTCCAATAAAAACACATACCACTCCACCTCCTCACTCCAATTCTGGTTACAGCACTTAGCGCATGGAAAATATGAGAGGCACACATCAGAAATAACATGATATGGATATATGAATTGTATTTGTACAGCCTATTAAACAGATTTATCCAATTCCCTATGACCTCCACCAAATGGGCCACCACAGCTGAGGTCTGTCTACGACTGTTTGACCCATCCCCCAAGCTCTGATGTGTCTTCATCTAGCAAGTACCTCTCTACGAAAATCTTTTCAAGTCTGCAGACATTCTTGAGCATCATCACAACCACATTCCCAACTCCCCTGTATTATTACTGGTGCTTATGGCTGCCTCCTCCAAATCTCCTAATGGGACAGCAGATTAAAAAAAAAAAACCCAGAATGGCTGAGAAAGGAAGTGAGGGCCCTGCTGTTGCCCAAGAAAATATAGCAAAGTACAAAATTGGAGTTATAATTTGGATGGTTACCAGCCAAATTTCTAGCGTGTCTGTGGCTGGTTGGGTTCCAAAAGAATGAATGAGGGTTCAGAACATTTCTAATATTATCTGAAATAGGCAATACAGCTCTACTTCATATAAAAAGGATATAGCTTAATGAAACACAATATTATTTTAGCTAATGAAAACAAAAAAAGAGCAATTCTTACCTTAAACAGTCACTCCTATTATCCAGATATAACAAGGACAGACCAAAAACTCAGCAGAATAAATACAAGCAGCCATCTGAAAATTAATGTTTGTTCTTTTAACCATATTCTTTTTATCTCATGTACTTTGGGCATCTTTATCCATCTTTTGGGGAGGAGTAGGAGACAGTTCACCAGAGTTAGACTACTTTTTCAGACATTGGCTACAATGTTGAAAAAGCTAAGTGCTGTTTAGTCATCTCCTCTGTAACAATGTTTTATAGGAGGATTTTCCCCTCTAAGATTAAAGACAGAATAATGCAAGTAGACATTGTAGATTTTTCTAAAGAAAAGAGCACTGTCTGCTTTAAAGCAGAATAAAGCCCTAATCCTTCCACAAAGACAGCAGCTGAGTGGCACCAAGCTGCCCCCATGATCTTCTGACAAGCCACAGAAACATCTTGCTTTCAGAGGTTAAACAACATGGTTGCTTTTAATGTGCTTCCAAAAAAATGGACCTACCTTAAATGTGTCCATTCCTAAGTGGGTACAAACTGGCCCTCCCACCAACAGCAGATCAGCTGAACAATTTATTTACAAAATCCCTCCAATTTGCAATTTATTTGCAAATATGAAGTTGAAAAATGAGCAACACCATAGCTGAGGAAGGTGTGATTTTTAAGAGTGCTGAGACCTGTAGTGTCCAGTGGAGTGTCTTTATCTGGCTTCCACTGTTGTTAGCAGGGGGGAAACGCTATAAAGAATATTGACAGTCACTGTTTCCATGGCTCAAAGCTTAATGAAACATTATCACTTTACTTCAACTCCCATAGCTATTGCTTATGAAGAAGCACTGTGTCAAACAACAGCAATATTGATAATGCTAGACTTCATAACCGTGGTGCATGCGTGATGACTTCAGGGCACTGGATCTGAAAGTGCCTGATGCACTGTGTGAGCTACCATTAATGATCATAATTTCAAGTTCAATATGGAAACCTCAGAGAAAAGAAATGTGTCCTCAAGATAATTACACATAAATGCAAAACATGATATTTACCTGACGAACATTTTGAAATAGATTGCTGGGCTGATCTGTTAGTATCAGCAGCCCTCCCTTGCACGTTGGTGACTCTTGTTGGTAACTCTCCCCATAAACTCCACCACTCACCATGGGTAAATCAAACCCTGCGCTCAGTTGGATGTTTTGGGGTTAATGCAGACCATTTTAGTGAGGTTCTAAGGCATGTTTTGTGAAAAAGATCCTCTGTTGCACAATATCCATGAACATTATGGATGCCTATCACTTTTAGATGGCTGTATCTGAAGAGAGGTAGCTGCTCACAAACATTCCTGCTTTTTCCACATTGCATTCATTAAGAGACTCCTGCCATTTACTGTTCACTCACATCTAGAGCATATGTGAGGATGCAGACTTTAACATCACAAATGGGGGGTGGCTCTTTTAGGAATGTGTGAGTGTTTCCAACAATATTATCTGGGGTTTTTATCTGCTTCACCAGTTCCCTGTGTGGATAAGCTTTTTGTGTTAAAAAGTGCCCACCAAAAAGAGAGCAGAGAACAAGAAGATTAAAGAAGTTTAGAAGTTTTACAGAAAATTCTTTTTCCTCAGTAATAATATTAAGATTTAAAAATCTAAAGTCACTCAGGCATAAAACCAAATTTCAGCTCAGTACGATGTTGGGTGTTTCTCTTCTTGATTTATGGAAATAAAATTCCCCTCCTAGCTACCAAGAGGCGTATTATTATACTGATTAGACAAATATCCTACTATGCTTTCACAATGCTTACGCCTCTTTCCTGAGAGCCTGCTAACAGCCACTCTGATGAGACTGCATTCAACTAAGTTAAGGGCAACTACTCTTACCCTGTAGTGGACAGCAGTCCAATTCAAAATTCTAACTTCCATCCTTTTTGAAGTCAAAATGAGATCACAGCAGACAGAGAGCCCTCTTCTGTCACAAAGTGATGTGTGCTCTATACCATTCTGAGGTGTCAAATATGAAAAACAAATCCCAGGAAAGATAACTAGAGGTGAAAATGTCCAAAATTTGTCCTGTGCACAAGCTGGTACACTCAATACTTTATTTAGGTAAGTTTATTTTTCCCTTACATAGAAATGCAACTTCAGACATAGCTGCTGCATTCTGCAGTCAGATGTAGAGAAAGACATGTACAGACACAATATTCCCATCACTGGTCGCCAGTATTTTACTCTAAAGTAGATTCATGTAAAAAATACTTGTTTAAATAATTCTGGTTGATGTTCTTTTCCTGTTTATATTAATCTAAATTTTTTACCTAAATGCTATTTTATTCTTACTTATCAAATCCCTTTATCAAATAAAAACCTGGAAATGGCAGTCTCTGCTAGGCCCGTATCATTATAAATGAAATAGGACTAAACTCTCATAAAAGAAAAGTAATTAATGGCAGAAGATGACAAACTAGCATTGCTTTGTAGCCCACTTGGGCGTTACTAGGGGCAGGTCCAAGCAAGCACTGCTTCGTTTCAGCACATTGTAAAGCTACCTCATGTTGGGACTTAGGGAGAGATTGAAGCATCCATTCAATCCAACAGGCCATGTTAGAAATTTATCCTGCCTGGTCTTCATTAAACTTGTAAAACACGAGTGCTAGAGTGCAGTGCATAATATCCTCTAATAACAGTTTAAACACCAGTCAACACAATAGAAGAGTTAGAGAAATGTGACAGAAGTATTAAAGCTAAGTCAGCCCTGAAATGTCTGGAGTTGTTTAAATGTCTATCCAAATCTCTTTGGACTTGGAATCAAGAAGAGAAGTCTTGTGTGAACACTGCAATGTTTTTTCTCCAATACCTGCTTGCAGTCTGGCTTCAAATACCAAGAAAAAAAGACCAAGAATATCAAGGAAAAAAAATATTGTTTGAATAAAAAGAACCATGTTTTTTCCTTTTCACCTCTCACTAGCTGAGATCACTCTGTCACCCCACAGAATACTTAATTCCAATGAAATGTTTCACTTCAAAGAGTTCTTCCATTATCTTAAAAAGGAAATATGAAGCATGTATTCTCAAAGGGGGAGTAAACAGTAATCTAACTTGCTGTTGAATTTTGGAGTGTGGGTTGGGAGAGAAAGCATTCAGTACACACCAAAACCAGCCTCAAGCAAAACAAACAAATAAACAAACAAATTTAAACCCTCCTCTAAATTACAAACCCAGTCATAAGGCAAACTGATTTTGAAAGAAAAGACACTTTTCTCCTTATGTCTCTCTTCAACATTAGGATCATTTTCTCTTAAAAACACCCTATCTATGATTTGTCTCTGAGTGTGTTCAAAGCAGACGTGTGGGCTTTTTCTCTAGCTAGATGACTAGATTATGGCGTTATGAACAGAGGTACGTGATACTAAGGGAGTTTAGTTTCAGAGAGGTGTGTCTCGTCAAACTTTCAGGTTCTGGAGGAAAGAGCGTGCATGCTTCCCTTCCATGCTTTTAATCTTGGGAGAGTTTTCCTCTTTGAGGCTCAGATCTAGTAAAACTTCAGTGCTGTTGACTTCATGGAATTTGATTTCAAACTTCAATATTAATAAAAATTCAGTGGAGATATCTGAAAACGGGCTTATTGAAGTTATCTTGAGCTATATTGATGGATAGGAAAGTGATGTCCGACACATAAATAAATGTACAGAGCATCTGCAAGGGTCTGAAAGACTCCCATCCAAACCAAGATTGTTTCAGTAAGTCTTTTATCTTATCTTTCTTGCTTAAGTACTACAGGCAATAAAATTATTTCCACAATGTTTCTTCATAAAGTAAGTGTTCAAGTGAATCAGTACTTGTAAACAAGCTCTACTGAGGATTCATGCTGCCAATTTAAGATAAACTATTTTGTATATTCAACTCCATTTCTCTGGTAAAATTTCCCTAATGAAATGTAGTAAAACTCACAAACCATCAGATCAACACACACCAGCAAAATTAAACCCCTGAGAATATTCACTGCTTTATTTTTATTAGTACTGCTTTAAATATTCAAAATGTATGGGTCATAAAATTATGCTTAGGGCAACATTTTCTCATAAGTTCATTTGTGCATGTTTTTAAATAGATTTAAAAACTAAATCGTTTCAATCTCAACCTTAACACAGAGACAAACAGCAGAAGTAGTGATGGGGGCATATCTTAATAACTTGCTCCTCAAATTGTTAATTTTAGGGTGTTTTAGGGCTCAAGAATGCCCCAGGCAGCAAAAGGAATGTATTTAAATGCCCAAAGAAGTTTATATAACGCTTCAAATTTCTACAGCAATCTCCACATTCCCTTCCTTACAAACACAGGATAAAATTACTTGGAATTTCCTTATATTATTACTGAATATAGGACAAACAATAACACTGTCAAGAGTCAGACAAGGTGACCCCTGATTATTTTTCATGGAAAGATCACAGGACAATATAAAATCTGACCAGCCGGTTAGAAAAACGGATTTCCACATAGTTTATACACATAGCACTTGGCATACAATTCATCATGTCATTACCCTGGTCACACAATCCAAGAGGAAAAGTTCACATCTACTTTCTTGTAGGAGATGTGACATAACATCCATGCTCTGGCATGCCGACTGGCTCTCAGGATGCCCAGAGACAGCAAAGCACTATTCGTTGCACCCAGACTCAGCCCCGCAGTCTTATGCTCTGCGTATCTCACAGAAGTATTGATCAGCATCACTGCAGCCCCTACGCACAGAATAAGCAATGGAAAGCCACAATGTGATTTGAAGGGGATGACTTTTCTTCTATTTTTTCCCCCCTCCTCTCTCAAGCAAGCCAAGACAGCCTGTGATATGATGTGGATAGCTTCAGGAGATAAGGGATACATTATCTGCAGCCTCTGGGAGAAGGGTGTCCTCATGTTCACCCCCAAGTTCAAAAGACCCCCTGCCAAGTTGCAGAGGACAGCCTTGTAACTCCTCCTGGTTTTGGTTTTTGGTTGTTTTTTTTTCCCCAGATCTGAATGTAAAAGCAAGGCTGAGGAGGAGGCAGGTGACAGGTTGTGCAGGGAGCCTGTCAGGCACTGGAGGAAGAGAAGCTGTTGCTTGCAGGATCTGCAAGGGATGTGACACCTCCTATTTATCCATAAGAGCTTGGAAACATCAGGGACAATAATCAGCACAAGTTACACAGCTCCACAGAGTGGGCTGTGAGCTGAGTGCAATCTGCCCAACTTTTAGGTTAGCATGAGACAGGCAGGTACTGAAGCCTTATGGAGAGATAGAGACATCATGAGAAGGTGGTACTACATAGTCACAGGACTCTCTGTGCCAGCAGGAGAAGATGCAGAAGCTGCAAGTAAAGCCTCTATGCACAGGCACCTCAAGCACATGAAAAACCTCTCTTTTCATTCCTCCCTCCCTTCTCTCTTGCTCTCTCTTTCTTTCTCCCTTCTCCCTGACATCACCATTCCTTTGGGAACAGACATTAATTTTCCCTTTATTTTACCTTTTGCTTGCCAGTGACTCCTGGGCACAGACAGAGCAACTGCTCAGTGCAGTGAGGGATTCCCTCTGTGAAGAAGTCAGTTGGGATTACCTGTCTCTTCACTTTGTAAAAAATATTGCCACAGTGCAAACTGGCTGGATACTTCCTAGAGCAGAAGATTGTCCAGCTGGAGCCATTCTCATGTTGAGACAGACATATATCACGCCCAGACAACACCAGCTGACAGCTCAACTGGCATCATGGCTGAGGAATCCTTGTTAGGAGCAACAGGTCAGGGGCTTGGATCCAGCAGATATTGCCAGGAGAAGTTTGGAGTGAAACCCAGACCACTCCTTTGACCCTGAGTCAGATCTAGGTGCATAGTTTTACCCTTGCATGTGACAAAGTTTTGCGTCCAAGAACTTGGCTCTTCCTCACAAGAGCTCCTAATTGTAATTTCATAGAAAACTGTTCTTGAAGAGAATCTGAAAGTGTACAACTTATTAGCTCTACAGACCTTCCAAAGAACATCATTTTTCTAAGGAAGAGGAATGAAATCCATTGCGCATCAGACAGTACACAGCTTTAAGAGAGACAAATGAAAACCAGCTTATGCAGCTTCTCTTTGGCTTCTTTTTTTCTGAAATCCCATGCCAGAAAATTATTATAAGAATCCAAACAGATTTGCCATAGAAAACCCACTTTATTTGACTACATGGTGAGGTAAGAACTACTGCCTAAGAGTTTAAAAAAACCTTGTTGGGGAATCCAGTGAAATCACAGAGCAGGCAGCAAGAAGGAATGACAGTGAGGAGGTGCAGATTATTAAAACCTTTCTCTAGAAAGTTGTCAACGTTCAAAAGTGACAGGACATAAACTTGCAAGTGAAGATGTACAGGGACCACTCCAGAAACAGTGGGATGTTACAGCTGGTTGAAAACCCTACTTATCACAATAAACCTTTGAAATGCAGAGGGGAATGTAACAACCCCTAAGTGCTTTTCATAACAGGTTCTCAATAGAGTATTATTCAAATATTAAGACACATAATTGATGAAATTGCTATTATAAAATATTATGTTAGCAATAATATTTCCTAAACCCTCCTCCTTGCATTATATTGCTCTTTATTCTAATTTCAGGCAGCCTTTCTAACATGAAATGCCAACATGGTACACATCAATGGCCTCGAGGGTATAATTAACACTTGTTATTTACATTTATTTTTTAAAATAATTAACTAGGAGCATGTCTAATGAATGGTAATGGGGCTTAAATTGAGACACAATATGTCAACTACCTTGCCATTTAGAAGCGAACTCCCATGCAGCTCAGGTCTGATCAGGGGGACTGGGCTGAAGGAAGAGCCCTGCAGATCACACCGATGAAGGTGTTCGCCTGTCTCTGCTGGTATAAAGTCAACAGCACAACACATATTGGCGGGCTGACAGTACCTTTGAAGAGCCCGATTTTCATGTACATAGAATATCAATGAGTGGAGGCACTGGTTTGTTTTTGTAGACCTCAGAGATTAAACAGAGGGTCACCCATACGTTAAGCTAAATGTGCTGTGGTCCTTGTTACTACACTCTCTCTGCTTTCCACTACTCAAAGGTATGTCCTCAGTTGACACAGTTTATAGGACATGGCATAAGCAGCTACTCATGCCAGAATAAGCTTCTGACTCAGAAAGAAGCTATGCATAAAGAAAATCCTCACACAGTGATGTACTTTCAAAATGCATGACCTCATTCTTCCCTAGTCAGGCTCTCAAAGGGAAACAGACCCAAACAAAACATTTTGTGGAGTGAAACATGAAACCAGTGTCTGCGAGTTCACTTCCAAGAGTGAAAGGCAAATTACAAACGTGTTATCGATGTAACATGTTTCTGTCCGCTTAGTAAAGGAATAAATCCATTTTACCAGCATTCTGAAAGATTTTGCCATCACAGAACACTGGGGGTAAAAGCAAAGAATTGACTTACAAATACCTGTTCCTTCACACCTGATCACCGGTTGGGGGTACTGGTACTAATCATGCCCATGTCTTAAAATCAAATATATGTGATTTGCAGTGTTTCTCTAACAGACTCATGTATCAGCTCAACTCCTACAGGTTTAGACAAACTCCATAGTTTTACAGGTATGGCCTCAAACATATTTTCATAAGGATGAGCAGCTGTTTATGTGTAACACACATATTCCATAATACACACAGAAAATCACAACAGGAAGAAAAGTATAAGGCCCTTGTGTCAAGAACAAAACACTTACCACACATCAAATAATCATATGAATGAAACTCCAGGTTGTAAATACACTAAGAGAAGAAAGTAGGAGGAACACTATGTTTTTCAAACGTAGCAGCCCTAAGCAGAAGAGTAGAGCAGCATACATATATCACTAATTACCTCACTCCTCCGCGCCTTTAACTTCTTCCCCTAAGCCTGTCCATCTTAAGGCTATTTTTCTCTTCCTTTCAAACTCCTCCTTGTCCCCCCTCCACACAGGTCACTTTCCTGGCCTACAGCTGTGGGCTGAGCTGCTAATATCCGAGGCAATCTACTCCATTTATGCAATTCTTGCAAATATCGATACACAAGAACTGGAAGCAAAGGGCTGCAACACCTAACAAAGCTGACATCAGCACCGCGACTTTGCATTTCTTTAATTTGTCCTCATAGACTTACAGGTGGTGAGGATTCTAGAAGCACAGCAATTTATTTATCTAGATCTGCATTATGCTGCGTGCTATATACAGGGATACAGTAAAAACCACCCCAAGTAATGGTGCAGAAACCATGAGGAATTCTTTAACAGAACTAAGGCAAATCTGCAGCCCATACAATCATCACTTCAGACTATAGCAACTCTGCTCTTCTGGCCCAAGTGTCTGCATCATTTATGTAGATAAATGCATGTATATGGTCATCAGCTCAAAGTAAGCAAAGAGAAACATCAGTCCTATTTCAATCCTATACATTTGAAGTTTTAAAACAGATTAATTTTTTTTAAATTGTATAAAGAAGGGGAATTACTGTAACTAAAGAGTGATTGTTTTGACTGCCAGGCATGATATTCAAAAATGGAAGCATATCACAAACACAAACATACAACTATGTGCACTTCTATAGTCAAAGTAGGAAACCAGCAACTGTAATGCAAACACTAAGAGAAACTAGAGGTGGTATCCTAGACAGAAAATGTACTGTACCTGTAATATCTGTCAGTGTGAATAATTTCTTGGCTGCTGGCTAGAATATATTCTGCAGTTCATTTTGTTTTATCACATTATTCACACTTTTTTCTGGAACAAGCAGTTCTCTTCTTATAAGACTACACTCTAGTGGAACAAATGAGCTCAAGCCTATGATTGATTCTCTAACATAGTTGAGATGCTATAGCTTTATTCACTTTTTTTTTTTTTAAATGGCTTTATTCATTTACTACCTCCAGCATGACTCCAGAGTGTCAGCTGCTCAGAAACTGCATTGTGAAAAGCTCCTTTTGCACTCAAGGAGGTGGTGGTGGGGTGGGGTTTTTTTTTCATAGTAAATTCCATGATAAGGAGGAGGAGGAGAAGTGCCCCATGCAGACAGACTGTCTCTACTCACCAGTTCAAAAAGTGCACTCCCAGAAATACTTTCTAAAAGCTTATCAATCTAAACATTCCTCTTCAGCTCTGTTTCCCTGATGAAATGCTGTGTGAGCCTATTTGGATCAAGGCAGCATCTCCCTGTTTTATTTCCTGCTGGGGTACTGGCAGGGATGGGAAACCAGCAGCATTCTGACCAGGGCCCCTTAAGAAGCTAAAGCTGGAGTACGGATGAGAAGGTTTCACACAACCCTGTCCTGTTTTAGAGTCACTAGAAAATCACACCTTTTTGCTTTTTTTTTTTTTTTTTTGAGCTTGCATCTTTTTCTTTACTTCCATAAAACCCCACAAAAATGAAGGTATTTGGAGGATACACAAATCATGCAGAAGTCACCACATTTGCTTCTTGCATTACCCTCAATTCTAAGAGTAGAATGACCAGGACTCCTATCAACCTTTAACCTGGTGGAATTTTTGCTAGGGAATTAAAAAAAACAAACCACCACCACCACCACCAAAACAAACAAAAAAAATCCCCACCAAACCAAAACAAAAATCCTACCAACCAACCAACCAACCAACAATCAAATCCAGACCATCTGTCTTAAGATTTTCCTCAATGTCCTCAATACACAGGCAGAATGGCACATATATTTCTGCTCAGAAAATCCCATGAAGAAGTATGGGACACATTTATTCATTCTTGTATTCTAAACTGGGCACTCAGAATAATCCTGGACAAGTAACTTCATTCCTGAAACATCCTAGTAAAGCAAAGATTTCCAAGAAGTCACCAGAAATTTTTAAAAAAAAGTATCATATGTTGGTTTTACAACTCAAACAAACAGTAAAAAACTCAAAATGTGGAGGTTCTTCAGGCTTTAGTACAACCTCACAGCCACCTGGAAAACAGCTAAACTGAATTGGGCTCTGTCAACTGGAAACACCACCACTGTACAGTCTGTTCTACAATATGTTAAGATGTGTGTGGGTGAAATGCAATGGCAAATAAAACTGGTTATAAATAATGAAAATAACTTTGCACATGTGGAATGTTAATATCCACTGATACCATACTATAATGATTTTGCTCTTACTTGTTCAAAAGAACTGATTTGTTCTTTTAAATGCAAGAACTTTACATTGCAGAGTAACCACAGTTTATAAAAGCACGAGTCTCTAGACAAGAAGTAAAAACATGCGTGAATTTAATTGAAATTTCATGTAACAAAATGACCTTTTTAAGTTCCACTTAAAAAAAAAAAGAGAGAGAGAGAGAAAAGCAGCTGCATAATTTACACTGCCACAATCTTTAAAAGGCTCATAAGGTTGGATAAGGAACAAAATTCAAATATTTGGACTCAAGTATTCCATTTTGGACTCCTTCCTTTTCCAAAGTCTTAACTTTGTTTATCAGCAACTCTTCTGTTGTGCAAATAAAATTATAACCACGTAACTGAGCGAGCAAGAGATGCCTCAAATTAAAAGCGCTCTGTGAAGAGAACAACTGCGTAACAGCACTGTGCAAAACAGAAATGACAAGGAGCAGAAGCAAGCTAAGCAAACTCATGAGCTCAAGGATCTCAAGAGAAGAAAGCTTTAAATCTCCAAAAGCTCTACCCTGCAAGTTTTCCAACAGAAAGTGAGAGGAGCAGGACTTCCCCAGGACTGCTAGGGCAGACACACAGATGAAGTCAGAGCTGGTTCCTCCTTCCACTTACAGAGAGGCTCCTCTCCCTCAGGAAAGGTCTCATGTCAGACACTTATCCTCTCGTGGGAAGAGAGTGAGCCTTCCTTTCTGCTATAAAACTAACACTCACTAGGTGCTGCGGGAGGGAGAAAAAAAGAAGAAATGGTAAAACGTCACCTTTGTCTCTCTGAAGGACACAGGGGTGAGAATCACTGACTTCACACAATTGCCTTTAAACTTGGTTTGCAAACGAACACTAAATCCTTCCCACCCCCCTGTGTAGCAGGGGAACAGCCTTGCACAGGGCATCCTGTCCCTGGTGTCAGACACTTATCTGCCATTTTGTGCTATTACAGTTGGTACCTGGATTCACCTCAGGTTTGTACTGAAGGTGAAACTTTGCTCGTTCTTCCCATTTTTTAAACCTGTAATGCTATTTGCAGCTAAGGGGAGCACCCGTAACTCTTCTGGGACAGCTAGAAGCCATTCACGATATGGCAATTGGCGGTTCACACGTTTTCCTCCTTTTGGCTTCTTTGTCAGCAAAAGAGAGTTCACAGCTACTGAACTATCCGTACCCTTTCACCCCTGGTTGAGGGCCATCCTGACTGCTGTCGTAAGCTCCGCAAAGCAGCATGTTGCTGCTGTAGCATCCTCACTCTCTGCCGGTAGGAGAGGCTGAGCATTTGGCACTCTGCTGAATGTTTAATTCCACTATAACTAATCAGAATGAAACACGTGCTTGGTCCCAGCCTCCTCCTCACAAGCAGGGGCTCCTCATCGCTCCTCCCATCCCCTCAGCGCTGCAATTTAGAGCACAATTCTGGGTCTGTTCGATGCTACCTGGAAGTTAACATTGCTCCAGCTATTCAGGGCTCATAAAGTATTGTTCCGTCAATTGCATTGTACGGCTCTTTGTGTGGAAATGACGGATGAAATGGGATACATATTACTTAATGATTAGACTTCTGCAAAACATGTTCAAACAGATATGCCAGGCTTGATGATACCTTATTATCATCAATGAAACAGAGACAGCATAATGGTGCCATGTATGTATTTCTCGGCAGTAAATGCAAGTGAAATGTTTCTGTTTCAAACGCCGACAGCTCCTTAGTCTCAGTTATTTCAGTTCAGCTAAAGATGACACGCTAAAATGAGGGCATTTATTACTAAGTGGCATTAAGAAGGGGGATATTTAACCTACCGTTGAAATGCTTACAGCAATGCGTGGAGAAATCATCTAATGTGTGCTGGCAGTAATTTATGACATTGGAAAAAGTGCTATCATCTTTTTTTCCACCGTCTGTGGTCTGGCTTTGCAAACTGCAAGCCCTGAGGAACAAGTTTGATATAATACGGCTAATGAGAATAAGTGAGCACACTGCAATATTCTTAAAGGGTTACACTGCTGAGTCTTTGACTCTTTATACTTTTTAATTTCCTTGTACAAACAGTGCAGTGAAAACGGCAAAATCCATTTGGCTGGTCTGTGCTACAAATTAAATCCTTGATTAAATTTTGGCAATTACTTCTCCGGGTCTTTTTCATTTAAACATTTTTAATTCATTTGAATAAGCTTCTTAATCATGATTCTGGCAATCCATTGTATAGCAAGACAAACTCTAATAAATACTATAATGCAGCAACAGGCAAACAGAAAGATGGATGCTGAAAAGGAAGGGTTCTGTCCTTTTTGTATTCTGGTAAGTGGTACCTATATCCATCTTTTGAGAAAGTTGTATTCCAGTCTTCTGTGATGTTGAAATTTATCTCATTATGTGTTGACATTTCCCTTTGTGATGTCAAAAGCTAATAAAGACTCCAGGTACGGTTTCAAACCCTCTTAATAAGGGAGTGGAAGAAAGATTAAATCATCCTTAATGCACAAATCAATACTATATTCAACCAAAGGGTACAAATTAAGAGGTAAATGTGAAGGGCTGTCACTCTTCTCGCAGGAAAGATGCTAGATGGACATTGCCAGGGAAGGTGCTTAAATTCAGCTACCCAGCCTTTACTGTGCAGCACTGTATTACCTATCAGAAAAGCATCCTGCAACTCGAGCTATTCTCTGGATGGCTTTTGTTGGTTTTTTTTTTTCCCCTTTCCCATCTCTGAAGACAGACATGAGACAGCAGGTGGTAAAGTACCTCCTTAGTCAGGGAGGAAGGTCCAGAGCCCTCTGAGTGCGGAGAGCAGGACAGTACCATTTTCTGTGCAAAAAGGATGCAGGGAAAAGCAGTGGCAATCGGACGAGCAGAAAGAGGCAGGAGAGAACAGAAATTCAAATAAACCCTTCATGATGAACAAAGCTGTGTGGAACTAATTAAATACTAACCATTTGTGTTCAATTGTTGTGCTAGCAGCTCACTGCTGGTATAATGTGTAGGACCTATCGATAAATACAGAGGCTAAAAAATGCACACAATGCTTATCACTGGTTCTAGAAAAGAAAGAGTTAAAGTCTTCCTGCAAGGCCAGCTCTCTGTCGGACATAAAATATGCTAATATATAACCTGCAGCATCCCTACTCCTGAAACCTCTGGAAATGCTTAATCTCACCCAAAAAGAAAAGACAACCTTCTATGATCCTGAGAGGATAAACAAAGGGATTTAAGATGCCCTATTTTTACCCCCTTCCCTTTAAAGCCAGAAAACACCTGTAGATTGATTTGCTTCTTTTCCCTGCTGCATTCCAGAGGCCTGGGCTTTATGTAGTTCAGAGAAGAGAAGAATTTAAAAGCCATGCATTTGTTTAAGTGCACTTAAATGCAATTCCACCTACTCCTTAGATTGTGAGCTTGGCATGAGGTAATGGTGCAAAGGAAACAGATACAGAAAAGACCAGGGAAAGAATCAATAAATTAGAGCAAGACTTAAAAGAGGAGAGATGCTAACTCTTGGGAAGCTGTAGTAATGCTGCATCTCCCTTTGACTTCAGAGACAATGAGAGTCTTGGGGTTGTGAACTGACAGGTGAAGCCTCTGCATCCAGGTTAGTTAGCACGCAGGGGATATATTGAGTGGGCAAGCTCACCTCATTGGTATAGAGCAACTGTGGATAATGATAGATTACCCAAGCAAGAAGTCACATACCTGTGATTACGCCCCATTTCACCAATACATAGAGCCATTTTAAACTTTAAATGTTGGGCCACACAATTTAGTCTACAAATTAATAAAATGGTGGGTTCTTTTTTAAAGCCTCTTCTCATGTCAGAATTTCATTCTCTGGAGTGTTCTAATCAAACTGGTGTTATGATCCTGAATGAAAAGTGCCTGAATAATACCACAATGAAGAGGGAAAAAAAATCCCAAACGAAGCATGAGAGAGAACAATCCTTACCAAGATAAAAACCTTCAGTATATAACAACAAATCATATTAGAGCACAGGCACAGGTGACAAACACTCCAGATCCATCACCAGCAAAGAAAAATAAGCTACCATGATCTATTTATACAAGTATAAAGATAGGAAAAGAATGAGGAAAGAATCCACATGAAAATTACAAGCTCTGGGCTTCTACTTTTGTAGCTTATTGCCATTTTCTCTACAGATGTTGGCAGAGAGATGCATCAAGAGTCAACTTTAACCCTGAATTCTCTTCTTGCAAAATGAGGGACTATGTGCCTCCCAACAGTGAATCCAATACAATCTGAAAATTAAGTTTTGCACAAGTAAAAAATGGCATGTAAATGCTGGTGTGCCAAATGTTGAGCCTCATATGCAGGTTTAGATGACTGGAAGACTCAGAAGTCAAGGATACCGCCTTCAGGACCTGTATTCTATTTTATTTCTGTAAAATCCCTCTAATTTTACGGAAAGTGGTAGAAGATGCAAAGACTTTCTTTGGAAACTAAGGCCCAGATTATACTTCTTGATGCACAGGGTTGTCTCTACACAAAGCACAGCAGCATAAGGGAGACATGCAGCTCACCATCTTCTAGAAGTAACCAGGTGATGACAACAATGACAAGATGTCAAATTCTACTCACAGCTGGGCTCTTCATAAGAGCCTATGACTGGCTGGTAAGATACTTCTATTTTCTACACAGTCTGAACATAACCTCAGGTTTAGTGTGAAGGAAAAGGTCCTATGTTTAGCAAGCAATAAGAAATACAACTACTGACGAGTTAACTGGTGCCTTGATAAATTTTGGACATCAATTATTGCGTATTACGAGCTTGGCCGCAGGAGGGATGTGTGACTTCCATAACCCAAAGCTGGCGGAAGACGACACTACGTTCAAACAATTCCCTCTCTCAAGTAGCCATCACCTGGCAAGCTTTTTTCACAGCTCTGGTTTTGTTTGGGTGTTGTTTGTGGGTCCTTTTCTTATTTTAAAATAAAACCCTTCTATGAGCTTCAACTCCAGCACATCACAGCCTGCCAAATTCATCTGCTTATAGCCTTAGGCTGAAACATCTTTTAAAACTCAGTTTCTACAAAGCCCAAGGAGAACAACTTCTATGACTGTGCCATACCCACTCCATCCCTGTGCTGCTGGCACCTCCTGCCCCGCCGGAGGGGCACCTTCAGGATCTGGTGCTGGCAAAGACACCCTTTGTTAATGCGTGTTGAGGGCAGGCTGCAGCCCGGCGCTCCGTCAGGACATTACCATGCAAGCCAGCATGTTACTCTTCTCTAGTCAGTCCCTAAAGGAATCGTGTTTGACAGAAGTGAACAGCTGCTGTGTATTTAGAGATGTGAATGTATTGCATTATTTAATGAATTGTGTCATTTTAATATAATTATTACTAAAAGTCTGAACGTAAGCCTATTTTTATTTATGCTTCAAATTTTTACCCACTAAGCATTTTCAACTCTGTTTGCAGCCAAAAGTGCTTCCTCTCCTTTCCTGATAGTACCAGGACTGTAGTGGCAACTGCTTCCCTAGAGCCAGCTCCCCCACATGCCACAAACATTGCTAACTTGCACACAAGATTTCTGGGCTTTTCACAAATTACATCCCTGCAAGGATTCCTGTTCTTCCTCCTTTTATTTTTTTTTCCTTCATTCTTTAATTACCCCAGTGCCTCCATCTATTACTTAATACCATGGCAGTAAGGTCCATGTCAGAAAGTCTTGCAAAGGAATTATTCCCTCATGTGCAAAGCGAGCACCTCATGTGGAGGAAAGGATGCATTTCAACAAGCCACTTGACACAACCAATAGCTTCACACACTTGCAGCCTAACAGGCACAACTGCAGTTCAGCAGCTCTCCCTGCCAAGCCCTTGGCAGAGCTCAGCTCCTACCACGTTACAAGGCCATGACAATGCAGCTTTGATCCCCGAGTTTGCTTTCTCTTCAGAGCGGCACTGCCAATAAACTCACAGGGGTTTCAGGAACAAGAGGGAATAAAGAGGGAACACAGGTCGTGATGTTTCACTTCCTTATTACTGGGATCCAGAGCGTGACTGGGGTCTGCCTGTTTGCCACTAAAAATTACAGAGAGGTAAGAAGCTTTTAGAAACAGGGCTCTGCTTCTAGCAGGGGACGGACACAGAGCGACCAGTTGCAAAGTTCTGGTGACCACATGCATCTGCAGGCATCTCATTTTATGCACTTATGCAATAACCTCATTTTTGAAAATCATCTGGAATCCTTCTCTGGGGCTGGGACCCTGGGCCTGACACATGTTCTTTTTGGAAGGTACTCCTAGTTTCCCAACTGTTCTTCTGCATTGCTCTAGGGCTTACAGTCAATCTAGCCCTGGACACAGCCTCACGCCTCATCCACATACCTTTATATTGCTTCATTACTGGGTGGATACTGAATTACTCATCATGGGTCACTGAAATATTCACCTATTACTTCATTTGCAGTAGATGTTCCCGTGGATGCCAGCCAAATTAATGCTGAATATGTTTTTCACTTGCAGCATTAGACAGAAGATGCCCTTCTTTTTTCTGAAGTATCTATCGCTATCAGAAAGAAAACACATCTCTATGTATCTTTCCATACACACCGCACACCTCTGACATGAAATCAAAGACAGGAATGCTGTTGGCCTGCCTTATCAAATGCTTACAGGTAAAATGTGCGTTCATCAAACTACCCCACACTGCTGGGTTGGGGTAGGTATTTAAAATAGTCAAAATAAATGACACGTTAGCACCAAAATTGTAACTCAATCTCAGACAGCATAGAGAAGGTCACTACAGAACGGTATTGACCTGTTTCTCTCTAAAGAAGTAGAAAGCATCATACAAAACTATCAGGCAACAGGTCTAAAACAATTACACAGAATTTAATTAAACTGTGGAACTCACTGCCACGGGACAGGTTAGATTTGTACATTCACAAAACATTAAGTATGGAAAAAAGATCCGATCTGCATGAAGCAATCCGAGCTGGGGACTTCGTTTTGTGTACGTCTGTATTTGCATACCATACCCTCACATGCCTCAGAAGAAAGGCACAAGCACACTGAAAGCCTCTTGCATCAGGGCACCCAGGCGTGATGCTATTTAATCTGTCCCTTATTACTAGTTTTCATTTGCAAATGGAAAGGGGGAGCTGTGGGCAGGAGGGATGTTGTTTGTCCCTCCCAAAGGGGTACTTAAAATCCAACCCCTTTTCTGAGCAGCCGTGAGTGCAGAAGGTGGCAGAAAAATTCCGACAGGCACTCTAATGAAAACACAGTCTGTTGTAGTCCCCGTGATACAGAAAAAAAAAATCAAAGAAAAAGCAGCAACAGCCAGTGGGGTTTCACAAGGGACGACTCTGAGGGCTTAAAAAAAGCAGTATACTGGAAATAGAGAGGGTCCACCACACAAGACTACAGAGAATCAGTTAAGAGTTGCAGGGAAAGTAAGGGCAACAGAAAAGCAAGGGAAGTTCATGCTAGCCAAAGGGATTAAAGGGAGTAAGAAAGGCTTTCACAAATACTTTGTGTCAGGCAGCAAAAAAGATGGAAGACATTCACTAACAAATGAAGGCTGGAACAAAGAAAAGACAGTGACTCTAAAATGAAAAAATCGACTTTTAACAAGGGACATAAGTAAGAGAAAGCTGGATAATAAAAGGAGCAATGGGGGGAAGGCGGATAGAGGAATGTCTGGAAAGCCTGAGTGCCATGCACCAGCACTGGGGGCGCAGAGGCGCAGGAAGCACAGGGCAGCAGAGGAGCCTCTGGAGCAGGTGCCGGTGGGCACTGTCCCACCTGTGCGGGGCACGGGGAACAGCAAGGTCTTCCTGCTGCAGGTACAAGACACAGAGCGTGCCTGTTGGCTGTATTGCCTCCTCCTGCCAGCTGGTAAGGAAGGAGTGCCATGGCCTTCCTCCTCTTCCTCCTCCTTACCGACCTCAGAGCCCAAGGTAGGCATTGGGAACTCCTCTTGGGACCTTGCAGAGAAATTGACTGCACGAATCTAAGGCTAGAGTATGTATCTTTTATTCAGAACCAGGTTGTGAGGCGACTGTGCAGAGGGACTCAGTGGCGATTCTCTGCCTGTAATTCCAATGTACGTACAGACAGGTCACAGAATCACAGAATCACAGAATCTTAGGGGTTGGAAGGGACCTCAAGAGATCTTCGGGTCCAACCCCCCTGCCAAAGCAGGCTCCCTATCTCATATTACATAGATAGGCGTCCAGACGAGACTTGAATATCTCCAGAGAAGGAGACTCCACCACCTCCCTGGGCAGCCTATTCCACTGCTCTGTCACCCTCACTGTGACAAAGTTCTTCCGCATGTTGGTTGCGGAACTTCCTGTGCATTGCATTGTCCTCCTGCAAAGACAAGCTGGTCCCAACATCGTGGTTTACAGACTAGACCTGCAGAGAGTTTTGAGTTAAACTTGCCTAGCAAGCTCAGGTCATTTTCGAAGGAAACACAAAACCTCAGTGGTTAGCAGAGAAAGGGTAACAGAGCTCCTCCACTAGACTTAGCCCATCAGTCACCACTGACGGACATGTATGGAGATCAGTGACGCAGAAGGGATACCAGCTCATGTAGCAGCTTTCACATCAAAGATAATCTCATCACAGAACATCTATAATACAGGCAGCAACAGATCAAAATCACTCGTAGGTGTCCAACTGCCCTTCAAGCCTGACCTTGAAAAATGCCTCTCTGGAAAGGATCAGACTATCATCACAGAAGGAGGCTACAAATATGATGGAAATGAATGGGCCAGGAAACTTGGTTGCTGCACCCTTTATTACCTCTAAAACTAAGCCAAAATGGTAACCATGGAGTAAGATGTCAGTGCCTGAAGAACCACACAGCAATTTCTGAGAAACCTTGCAAAACTTTCTTTCAGCCCTTAAGATGTTAAACAATGAAATACTTTAAATATATTTATGGAAGTTTTATGATAGTCATCTGACCCAAGAACCTAAACATTTGTTAAATATAAACTCTGCACTGTTGGACTGTAATTCAGCTATATTAATTCTTCTCTGGGGAAATTTTGCTGGTCTTGAGTGTAGCCCAGACCAGACACAAGCGTGCAGTTTCCAGCCCCCACCCTCTTATAGGAGGGTCTTTTAACAGGTCACTTACGTCCTATGGGGAGGCGGCAAAGAGGGCTGCTGAGCCCCATGGCAAGCCACGGCTCACCCCAGCTCTCAGCAGGGATGCGACTGGGGGTGCCAAACCCTCCTCCACTGCTGCATTCACTGCTAGTTTCCTCCTAAAGGTCTTTGTCAGCTCCCTACCAGCAGACCAAGTAAGACAATGCACACCAGTAAATGAAGGTACACATAACAAATGTGCCAAACAGAAGAGGTATTTTGCTCATTCCCGGTCAATTCTATTATCAAATGCACCTGGTCTCCTTAACTTGCTGATCAGAGATGATTAACTCTGCATTACTTCCTTTCATTTTGCCCAGCATTCTCTTCCTTTTCCCTATCGCACCCCGGACAAACCTACTGAATTTGTACAAGACTTTTACTCAGTTTAATAAATTAAAGCAGCAGCAAGAATGGATGGAGCCTTAATACAATTTGTGCCTAACCGAAAGTAGTTGGAGCTGAGCTGTCATGTTGTTGGAAAACAAGCAAATCCAGCCATTTACACTGGACATCCATCAGTCTCTGGACAAAAGCATCTGAAACTGCTTCTCCTGTTCCAGATAAGACATAAATTAAATTCCCTTTAAACATGGGTGAATATTTAAGCTCAGGATAGATTAAAACCTTGAAATCTGATTTCAAGTACAAATGAGATTGTTCTAAGTAATATCCCAGTATACATGAAACAAGACATGTCAAAGACTCCGGAAATTTCCAGGCATTAAGACACAAGGGAAGCAAAATACTGCTAAAGCACTGACCCAGATTAATTAGTCCACTGGAAAGCCAGAAGCAGTCAACATTACTCCAGGAATGGACACAACAAAATATGTCAGAGAAATAAAAAAGTTACCTCAAAGGCTATCCATTAGTCTTTGCTAATATCCCTAACCTTCCCCTAGTATTTTTGATGAGCTAATGACACAGACTGCTGTGGCAGTGGGCTGGAGGGTGCATGGAAAAATCCACCGTGGAGAGAGAATTGGGTAAAGCCAGAAATCACATCTCACGTGGGAGTCAGAAAATCAAAACCTTTTTTAGATATTTAAACAGACTAATTTATGCACTAACTTTGCTTTTCAGAATAAATTTGCCGCTGAGGCCCCAAGGATGCCTCTTGCTGAACTAGAATATTATCAAACAGGAATGAGTGCTTTGCTTTCTCAAAATCCCAAACAACTCTAAGAAGAAAAGCTGAGGCTTATTTACAAGCACCACTTGTGTACCCTCAGCCATGAGTAACAGATTTCCATTAACACTCTGAAAAAGAGCATTTGATTTTTACAGACAAGCTACAGGCTGTACTTAACTTTGAATGCAGTGACCAAGCTAGATGCTTCAGTGATTAATTTTTATGTGAACCACAATTATTATGAGAACGTCTGTGCTGTTTTCTTCATTTTCTGATTTTTCACTTTCATGTTTTTATGTCAGAGACTTCAGCAAAACAGATTTATAAACAGGGACGCGCATTATTACCCTTGACTCTCTCATCTTCTGAAATAATCTAACATCTAGTGTAAACTTGGACAAAACCAATATGATATACGCAGTTTATCTGTTCACAATAAAATTACACAGAATAAAAATGACTTAAAGATTATTTCATCTTTTCTTATCTTTCACCTAAATTGAATTTTGCTACTGTGAGCCCTTTCTACCCACGCAGGGGGGAAAAACAACGACTTTTTATGGCATAATGAACACTTAGATGGCTGCAGAGAGAGGCATTCGATTGCATTTACATTTGGCAATTATTTAATGTCACCTATTAATATCCAGCTACTGTCTCCGGCAGTCCTACCTTGCAAGGTGGCTGAGCATGCTAAATGTGCTAAAAAGGAATTTCCTCCTCATTTCCATCTTTGTTACACTAAACCATGGCTCCCACTGTCCCCGTGCACCTTTCCCACCAGGAAGGCAGCTCGCCTTTCAGCGCTCCCTCAGCACCACAAGCCTGCTGCTGGGCATGCTGTCGCAGACGTCCTGTCCTGCTCAGTACTCAGCCCTGCCCATCTTTCCTGTGGGTTGTTTTTTCCCCTATAATCACTGCCCTGTTGCTGCCTGGGTGGTTGAGTTCCTCGTCTGCCTTGAAAATAAAAGAAAAAGATTTGAACACACACACACACACACACACAGGTTGTGATCTTATGGTTCCTTCTAAGGAGAGTTGGAAGTGTAGTGGGGAGACTCAGAGAGCCAAGTTCACACACCGTGCCACTGATGTTCCAAAGGTCATTTTCTCAGAAGCAGGCATCTGTCTAAGCTGATCTCATGGCTAAAATCCAAAATTCCATTTTCATAGTTTGGATCCCTGCGTACCTTATGTTTAAACACCATTCTCCCCCTGCCCAAAGCACTGAGTGGTACTGCTGTGCCTTGAAAACCTTGGGGTGAACCTATAACGAAGATGGATGCATGTCACCAATACAGAGATTCATGTAAAACCACGCACAGAGGTCCTGCAGCACTGAAGGGAGCTCATAGCACACTTTCAGAGCTTTACCATACTATTGACCTTTTTCTCTCACTCGATCAGCCTTTACAGTTTTAGTTTCTTAACACACACCTTCACCAATCCACAAGTTGATCAGCATCACCTTCAGAAGCCCTCATCTCCCCTTAAAGCAAACATAAACGAAGTCAGACCAGCTGTTGATTAATCTCATTATGGTTCTTAAAGGGTTCAAATATTTGCAACAGTATAAAGTCAGGAATAACTTGAAATCAATGGTTGTTCTTGTAACGACCTCAACAGGACTGTGATTTCACCAGTACAAGATAGCTTACAAAGAAAACAGGTGGATCTGCTTTTGAGTTTCGCAGTGCTACAGAGAGTGGCAGCCAGAGCAGAGATGGGCAAAAATCCTCTCAGTCACATTTGCAGATAGGCTTCTAGGTAAGCTGCAAATAAGTCCCAAAAGCCAGAAAAAAACCCAGCTTTCTTCCTGGTGTCATTTCATTGCTGATGACTGTCAACATCTTCCAAAGCTTCTCCATTATCTGTTCTAAGTTAGGTCATTTGCTCTGCAAAGACTGTGCGCTACCAGAATAGATTCCAGTACCTGAACCCACGAGGACCAGTGGCCTGAGATCTTGATATCTATAAATTCACACTGATGGAAGAAGAATGCTGTGCAAATGCAAAGATGGTTGGCATCCTCTTGTGGGGAGAGTCCAGACCAGACAGCCCACACAATGTTAGAGCTGGCACATCAAGTCACCTGGCTGGTGACCAGTTCTGAATTGAAAACTTGGAAAAATCTTCCTTTATATTTTACCACCTCAGTGCTAATTTTTCACTCCATTAGGTAAAAATCTATAAAATGACAGGAGGACCTGGGTTTCTCTGAAAATGACTTACATAATTCACCAAAATCAGCACCTCCAAATGTGCAGCAGCTTTTGTCTGCATGCAACTGTATGAGTTAAAAAAAGCATCAAATGAGTAAAAAAATTAAACATAAGTCTCTGCCTCAACTGTGCCCATTTTACATAACACAGTTGTTTCTTCTGCAAAACATCTCCTAAAGGAGACTCCTAAAGACCTGCTTTGGAGAACTGAGAAGCAGAGTAGGAGACAGGTAGAAGAAATCAATTCTTACTGAGAACACCTAATAGCAAGCTTTTTTTTTTTTTAATGCTTAAGTACCTTTGTATGTATTTTATCAGCTACAGCAATCCGGTTTCTTCTAAGGTAGAAAGTCTGAAGTTGCTCAGTTCCCTGACAAGGAACATATTTGTCCATTCTGAGGAATTGTCAAGATACTTTGACAGCAGAGGCAGAATCTCCCTTGGCTTCAGTGGAGGCAGAAATTCATCCTCTTAAATTTCATTCAAAAAGCCTTAGGTTTACCCATTACTGTTCCTCTGAACATTCATAAACAGATTTGAGCCAAAACTTGCAGAATTCCTACAAAACTACTATGCACAGAAAATAAATTGATTTTAACTTGGAAAACGAAAGCAAAACTGCAGAGAAAGGCCTGCTATAGGCCACCTGCTGTCATCTCCAAATTGGAAGAGAGACCAGCAAACATTTATGAGGCATGAGTGGCATCTTCCTTTAGCTACAAGTAACTGTTCCAATACTATCTACTGCACTCACACCCGCTTTAGCCAAATACTTTCAACCTGGATGGGAATTTATTTAGATACACAAGTCTGGAAAGAACTTAGAACCAGTAATTACTCCCTGTTCTACATTCACCTAATACATACTTCTTGGTATCTTAAGTGGTATTCAGAAGAGTCGTTGTTCAAACTTGTTGCCAGAGAACTTATTTCCATCCTCTGCATTATAGCTAATCCCTACCTTTGCCCAGACCCAGAGCAGCAGGTATCAAGCAGCGGTTCATCCCAAGCGGTTCCTTTTCCAGACTCCAACTCCCTTCACAACCACCTCACCTTGACATTTTGAGCCTGACTGGACCTCATTCATTTCCTTCTTTCTCTTTACCTTCCACTTGTACTCTCCTTTATTCTTCCTCTGCATACCTCCACAGCATCCTGTTCTTCACTAGGCACTATTACCCCCTTGCCTTCCAAGCCACCATGTAGCTTGACACCATAATTGAGGCAGAAGAAGAGAGCAGGCTTCTAACTTCAGAGCTAGTAAGCCATGTGTAGCAGGTAGCAGAACTGATAATAAACTCCAATTCATAGTTTAAAACCCTGAATCACTATAGGATCCAGACAACAAAGCTGATGCACGTGCCAAACCTAGACAATGGTTCAGTTCAGATCTTGGAAGGGCTTCTGAGTGCCCTGTTTGATACATCCCTTTTTACTGTTGGGTATTATATGTAAGAAGCATGACAGAAGCATCCGAAATCTCTCCCAAATCTTTGTAAAATTTCTCCAGATCCTTTTGGAAGAGGATTGGAGAAATGCTGAGAAGATACCACCTCACAAATTTTTTTCTGATACTCTAGTTTGAAGAGAGTGGGTCAGCAGCCAGCCCAGATGTAATTCTGAAGTGGGCAGATAGGAAGATCATACAGAGTGCGTGAAATAGTCTCATGGAAAAGCAAAAATGCTGAAGAAGTCCCTGTGCCAGTGTGATGGCTCTGTACCATCAGCACAGAGCACACTCTTTCTGAGCAGCATTAATTTGCTGCTGTGGAAAGACAGCAAGGTTTCCATGGATGGAAGAAAAATCTGAGAGGCAGTTAGAAATGGAAAGCTTTCGAGAGAGGTATGGCCAGCACCACAAAGTCTCTGTACTTGTTTCTGGGGGGGGGGGGGGGGGGGGGGAGGGGGAATTTTGCTCCTTTTGTTTCCAGTCCCAGACAAAACAAGGAAGGAAGAAAAGTTCTCAAAAATTCAAATTTGGGATTTAAATAAATGTCCCACTGTCTTATGAGAACCAGTCTTTTGTGGAGCCAGCGTCCCTCCCTCATATGGGGAGAAAAAAGGGAAGATTTTAGATCTTGACTAATAAAATTAATCTATGAAATACTGACCAGAGCTACTCCTCCTCACAAAACTGCTACACAAAGACATCATTTTGTGTCGCTGATATCTGACCAAAGGCAAAGAGGCTGAGCAATGCGCCTTCATGTCAGGAAAAATAATGCAATGCTTAGATTGTGCCAAGAGTGTGGTAGCCCACTGGGGCCAAAAGGCAGGAAAAGCAAACAATAAGCCTTTAGTTTCTTAGTCCACAGCTCTACTCGAGACTGAGCATCCCAGACCCATTCCGAGTGCTGTCTTCAGAGCCAAGCAGTCTTCCTTCTGTGTGGCGGAAGCGGCTCAAGCTTCCTTTGCTCAAGGCAATAAAATGAATTCCCCTGAATTACTAGGCACTACTATTAAATTGGGGGTTTTGCCCAAGCATCTTACAGCCTGAGGCTCATCCCTGCCAGCAGTTACATTCTGGGATGCCCTCACAGGTGATAGGAAGTCTTTGCAAACTGTTAGGCTGATATTCCTCTCCCAAAACTTGCTTCTAGAGTGCTACTAAGCTACTACTGATGAGAGAAACCAACACCCAAATGCCCAGAGAGAACAAAACTCAGGAACACCGCTCTGTCACCATGTTTCCGAGCCTTCTGGGAAACTAAGCTTTGAAAAGATTAACCTCTGCTTTTGACTTTTTTAATCAAGAAATGAACCAAAGTTAATTAAAGCTATTGTTGAAATTAACCTGTTTACCTCTTAACTAACCAATAACCTTGAGACAAAGTGTTAAAACACACGTAAAAATTAATATTAAACTCTCCGTATAAAAATACCTCCTGTGGATTTCAATTTTGCTTTTAGACTCCCTGTGGGAAAATTGCTTTAAACACAGGTGCAGATAACAGTAGGCTTAGATAAAAAACTGGCTTTCAATAGTTCAGGGCTACATTAAGGGTAGTAATTCCTCTATAAAGCCACAACAGTAAAGATAGGTTGGACGGGCCCTGAAAGCATACATATATGCACCTTATAAATCTTGAGCAAGATTAGATATTGCTGTTAAGGGTGTTAAGAACCTGACAGAAGCCTCATAGTGACAGTGAGCAGAGCCAAGAAAGATGACTAAAACTTGATGTTTCGGACACCTTTTCCTCCCACACGAGGCTGAATTGTCCAAGAGAGAAATTCAGAACGTACCATTAGCCCAAGCCTTTCCAAAAAAGCACTCTGGGTCAGTTTTTATGGAATTTCCATGCTTAGGAGTTATGTACCATCTGCTTTTTAAAATCTCCCTGCAAGCCTGTTTGCATCCTTAGATATCTGAAATAAATTTTAAATTCTGGCCTATAATATCCCATTTTCTCCCATCTAGCCTTCATAACTTAATCAGCCAACTCATCACTTTGAAAGCAAGAGCAATTAAATCCTTGTCCCATTAGATCTCCTCCCGCAGAACACCTTCTTAAATGAGATCTGCAGAAAAAAGACATCTGCTGGAAGAAGCAGGCTGTAAATTACTATTTGAATGCTGATGGCATTTGGAAAAAAAAAAAAGAAAAAGAAAGAAAGGAAAGAAAAAAAGACCTAAAAGCATTTAGATTTCTATACCTAGAGAAGTATGCTTTTTAATTAGATGGGAGAGTTGACAAAGCTTGGAATAAAAATATTTTCATGAGCTGTGCCTGCAAATACAGATCTCTCTCTCCAGTTCTAAGAAAACTATCATTTGGATGTGACTGTGTGCTAACTCTATTTATGGTGTAGCTTAACACATTCCACTAATGTGTTCCAAGAGACGGCTCCCTGGGAAAAGTCGCTATCCACTCAAGCAATGAAAAAATTTGTCTGTGGAAGACATGCCTTGAAGTGCAGAGGGAGCTGACGATGTGTTTGTACACACTGCTCCACGGTGTCTGTTTTCAGATAGCCCGGCATTCTCCAAAGGCAGGTAAATATCTCCAAGAGGAGTACAAGCCTAGTGCTCCACATATTAAATCAATTTTTCCTGAAGGAGGCTGTGCTAATGATGACACTTGGGGGGGGTGGGGAGGGAAATCTCACTCCTTGCCTAGCCTGACTTTCAAAATAAATCCGTGGCAAAGGAAACATTTGTACCTGGTCCAAGTCAGTTGTTACTGAATGAGTTTGACAGATTGATAACACTTTCTTTGACGCAGTAATAAAAATTTGCAAACAGAAACAAGATGCTGTCTTTCTGTTTTAAACAAGGATACTGGGAGGTCCAGTATATTCAATTCAACACTCCAGATATATATTCAATGAAAAGCAGCCCAGCAATAAATATCTGTATTTTTTGTCAAATCCTGTAATTAAAGAATGCTGTGGAAGGGCACTGCACCTTCTACCTCCATACCCTGCAGCTAGCGCAGAGATGCCCAGTAATGAGCCTGCATGTGCAAACGGTGGCAGGAAGGCCAGCAGAGGTGCAGAAATGTCTTCAAGAGGTCTCCCACCTACCACCCCAGCACAAGGCCAAGGCACGGTTATTCACTGTCCTTTACAAGGCAGAAGACAGCTTTCAAGTACTGGATAAGCAACACAGACGAGTTCAAGGAGAAACCAAAGTTGAGATGGTTTGAGGGAACATTATTATGCAAAATGAAGAGAACCTCTGGCTCCCATGAGTCTATTTAGGGTAGCAGGGCACCACTTTTCTTGCGATGAGCAATCAGAGATCAAAGCAGATCTCTGAGGACAACACGTGCAAGATGCCAGATGAGCAGAAAAGTCTGTTACAGACCTCCAAACCCCAGACCTTCTTTACTTTTTCAGGGTTTGGTTTTTTTTTAAAATTAATTCACAGATGCCCAAAGATCTCTGACCTTTCAGAAACCTGCTGGGGACTGCCAGATAAGTAAACAGCAGAAGAGCCACAGTAACCACCTACACCACCTTCTCTAGCCTGGATTCACCAGGTAAAGCCAGTAGTTTCATTTGCTCTGGGAGCTCAAAGAGCAGCATGGGCGACTGACTGTCTTGTGAAATAAGCATGATTAAGTCAGATCAGAGTCATTGTTTGCCTTTATGACCCACATCTCGTCTTTCATTACATTTACAACACTTAATCCTTAATAGGAAATGCTCCATTTATTTTGACCACTGATGTATTCAGGACAGTCTCAAGGGTCAACACAATTTCCATCTTTCTTCCTCCCAAGCTACATTATTATTACTGTCCCATGGGAAAAGCTTCATCTTATCACATCACTTTCTTGCAATCTGATGAAGGAGCTCCTTGAGAGGAAAGAGAGCAGGAGGGAGAGCCCGAGTGCTTTCCAGCCTGAACCCTTCCCCGCCTTAAGCATGTCTCTAAAAAAGGGTGTGATGTGAGCTTTGGTTGCTAGTTCAGAAAGGTGCCAGAATGTCTTGGCTAACATCAACAGCATTTTCCCAGAATACAGGCTGTATTCAGTGTATACGCTGTCACTCCCCCTCACATTGTATTAACAGTGCTATTTATGGAATTTAGCTAACCTGGTGTGATAATCATTGGTATTAATAATTTTGTTCCTATTATTTAAATGCTTAGCATATTGAAATGATTCACATAAGGAGAATAAAGAATATATTATGTCTAAGGGAAAAAAAGTACACATTTCCCCCCACCATATCTGTTGATTGGTTGTTCACTGAGACCAGCAGATATTTTACCAACATTTTTCTATCACTGCATTTTTACTGAGCTCTGTTCTCAAGTTTTGATGTCAAGGATTTCTTGTCTCAGAGAGATTCAGGTTCTCTAAACTGACTTCCCAGCTTCTTTACCTGAAGGGAGCATACAAACAGGAGGGGAATCAACTTTTTAAAAGGGTAGATAATGGCAGGACAAGGGGGAATGGTTTAAAGCTGAAGGAGGGAAGGTTTAGATTGAATATTAGGGGGAAGTTTTTTACAGAAAGAGTGGTGAGGTGCTGGAACAGGCTGCCCAGAGAGGTGGTGGATGCCCCATCCCTGGAAGTGTTCAAGGCCAGGTTGGATGGGGCCCTGGGCAACCTTGTGTAGATCCAGGCCTGAGGTCAGTGGCCCTGCCTGTGGCAGGGGGGCTGGAGCTTTATGATCCTCGGGGTCCCTTCCAACCCGTGCCATTCTATGATTCTATGATTCTTTTACAGAGTTTCGGCTAGGATAAAATATTGTGCTCCACAAACAAAACAGCTTGGTGCTCCACATATTTTATGCATTTAAAATAATGCAATAGTAGATAACCAATGGAAAAATGATAGACTAAAATATATAGGCTTATAAAAGAGGACTGCATAGACAGGTGCATTTAGCAAAATAATTTTCTACCAGCCTGCAAGTATCAAATATATAAATTCTCAGCTCTTTCTTCATTCACCTTTGGAAGGTTTAGTTGCCAATTAATTTTCTCAATCTCTCAACTTCATAAATTTTCATTATTTGCATGTGAATACAAGCACAACCTTCATTCTAAATTCAGATAGGAAGATAGGAGAATAACAAAAGGAAAAAGTAAGCCTATAGGTGGTAGAAGTAGCGTGAAATGAATGGAAGAAAATTATCACAGATAGAGGTAACTTAGAAACACCAGGGAAAAAGCTATTTGTTAGAAACTGGTAAAGAAGAAGGCCAAAGAAGCAAAAATAAATGGAGCAATGGTTAACAGAAACGTATTATGGATCAAGAAGGAAAGAAATTTAAGTCCTTTTAAAAGAACGAAAAATAATACAAATATCAGAGGAAGCCATAGGCAGGGGACAGCCTGAAGACGAGGCTGCAGATGTCAAAATGGAGAGCATGGAGCGCAGAGGAAGGGCACCCTTAAAAGGTCATTCTTTCCATCCATTGCATAAGGTTGACTTTGCCACATATATCCAATACTCGCAGCACTTTCTGTGGTATGTGCTGACCTTTTAGGTTTGTCTACTGTAGTATTTTCTTTTACTTCAATATTTTTCTTTAAACATTTTCAATCAATGATTTAATGTCCTGTTAGGTAGAGCTCTAGTAAAAATAAACCCACACACAGAACAAAAAAGAAAACCCAAGAAAAATAACCCTTCAGAACATTTCCAGCTTCAGCTCTGGATATGTGCATAAGACCTCCTCTGAGGCTTACTGATGTGGCTCAGTGTTGAGTTGAAAAGCTGCCTGGAATAAACACCTTTATACGCAGCACCTCTTAGGACACTAAAAGCTTAAGGATTGACATAGCAAAGGCATAAGCCTGTGACTGGTGTTGCACCTTAATATTACACTGGGAGATTAAAGACTTGGGTTATAATGCCAACTTCTGACAAAATGGTCTCAACCAAGTGATTTAAGTTCTTTGGGCCTCCTTTTTCTCCTATGGTCTTATAAAATACTATACAGACCACAGACCCTTTTGCCTCTCAACATCATTTGTTCACACTGCACAACTTTAGGTACACACAGTCAAACAGCAGTGCACTGCTGAACTTGAAGAAGGAGGGAAGATGAATGTATCCACACAGAGAAATTCTATTGATAATGTTGCTATTTATGGTCTAGTAGTAGGATTGAGCAAGTCTGACAAAAACTATACTCATAAATGAGGCTTGAATTCATAGTCTGATTAAATAGAAACGTCACATTTCCAACCCAAAGTAGTTCCACTTGATGGGGGAAAACAGATTAAAGGACTATAGGGACTCCATGGATTAAAGAGTTAGGAATGTGACCACAGTTTAATACAAAAAAGCAAAGCAAAACAAACAAGTTCAAAATTGGATAAAAATGGAAGGCCCTATATATTAGAGCAAGATTTGAAATGATAACCCCATCATCATTTTCGAGAGTTCAAAGTCTACAGCTATTTCCTTGTACAGAAAGGCAGACTGATAATCCCCTTACATCAGTTAAGGTCTTTTTTTCCCTTTACTCTTTCCACAAAGCCCTTCTTGTCACTGGGAAATTCCTTAGACGGCAGCAGGCCTTCTTGTTAAGAATGAACAAGACACAAAGCTCAACTTCTGCGAAGCACTGCTCATTCAGCAGATATTAATTTGAGCACTGAAATCAAAGTGTCTGCTGACAAACAGTTCAACATCACTGGAGAAATAGAAGACCCAAGCTACAAAGCAGTGAAAGGATGTTCGGATTTGTACATACCTATGCTTTGTTGCTCCACTGTTAAGCAGGAGCTTTAAAACTGATGCTCTGAGTCTCAACATCTCACTCATTAATCACAATTTAAATAACCAATTAAAATGGACCTCAAAAGACAAGGAAGCCTTTCACTTCTCCTATCTCTCCTGGAGCTGAAGGTTGAAGTTGCTTTTTTTCTACTTAATGAGGTTGGCTCCACAGGTCCCTGTCTGCAGATTGAGGTAATTTTACTTACAAAAGTTCATTTAAGAAAAAAAAAAGTCAAGCAAAGCACGTACATCTTATTTATCCACACAGGGAATACTCAAAACACAAATCTCTAAAAGCAATAACAAGTTCCACTTCTTCCAATACGCTGGTTTCACGGTCTCAAAAAAGTCAATGGCATAAGCAAATGGTGCACAGAGATAGCACATCCAAGGGTAGGAATTTAATTTATTTGTACTTTGTTAAAGAATAACAATGTAAGAGGGTTCCTGAAGATCTTCAGAAGGGGAATCTCACTAATATTTCTAAAGGTTACAGATGACTTGTGACCGTGAAAAAAATAAAACTAGAAAGCAGGGACCTGAGGCTCCTGAATATGAAATAATGCTTACAAGAACCATGTTTGCATATTAAATACAGTGCCATTCATTGCTAGTCAGTATAAAAAATATAAATACTTTCGGCATATTAACAATTGCTACAAGAACCTGTTACAAAATGCTAGCACCTTCAGTTCTCAGAGGTGCTGTGCAACTGCTGTTTCCACAAAGTTAAAATTTAAAAAGGAGGCTTTTACACACTTTGTTTTCAATCTTTGCAAATGCATTTTTGAAGACCAGCTCAGATCTGGTACTCATTTGCAAGTGAAATGCCAAACTTGGCATGAATTTTAGCTCGATTCATCTAGCAGGGTC
Organism: Laterallus jamaicensis coturniculus; assembly: GCA_022605575.1. Classification (NCBI taxonomy): domain Eukaryota; kingdom Metazoa; phylum Chordata; class Aves; order Gruiformes; family Rallidae; genus Laterallus; species Laterallus jamaicensis. Next base: position 19,657,709 of record JAKCOX010000008.1, on the reverse strand, counting down.
ATTTCTTCCCATTCTCCTTTTTGGCACATAATGCCTCCTTGTTGACTTCTATTTAGTCACTAGAGTTTCAAAGAGACATTGGTATCTCTTTTTAAGGAATTATTGTTATTTTTAATTGGAGCCATTTGCCCTTCTGAAAAATCCACATCAGTGATGCCAGCTCCTCCGTTTCTGACCTCCACCACCTCCCTGTCAAACTGGAATGGAAAACAACCAGCTCTTCCATTTAAATCAGCTCCTGCTGTCAGCGTTAACACCCAGAGTTACACAAGTAACAAGGAAGCTGAAAAAATGCACAGCCAGTCTGTAAGGACTGCTGCTGCAGGGACTGTCTTCCCTCAGTTCAACCTCTTTAATCCCAAACAAGGTGAGAAAGACAGAAGGAATTCAGATAAAGCAGAAATTAAACTGAACTCCCAACATCTGCACCCAAAGCGCTCTTCTTGAGACCCAAATTAAAGCCTACTGTGCAGGAAGGGACCACCAAACTTAAACTATTTTACTAACCAGGACTCTTCTAGAGATAGGAGGAAACCTCATTCCTGGCTTCCTAGGTAGACTTGATGTTCTGGCCTGGCTGGAGGACAAGCATCTTGCAAGCCGGGTGCATGAGTGCTCTTCCAATTAAGCAAGGCTTAGGGAATGGATCTACATGACTCTCCATCTTTCTTTTCTTTCTTTTGCTTTTTTTCTAATTGAAACTTATTTCTGCTTTATCTACAGGTATCCTTGTGATGCTGCCTTTTGTGTACAGATACCATGAAGCTGGCTGGAGGGCAAACCATCATGTTTATTTAATTCCCCACAGGGAATTAACAAAGACACAAGGCGCTCAGCGATATCTAAACTTTCAAAGTTCAAACCCTCTTCTAAAAAGGAAAGCTGCAAGCACTTAAATATCTCCTGGCAGCACCCAAGAATCTCCTTTCAAATACCAAGCACAGGAGAGGCACACACTTAGAACAGCCCTTTCTTCTTCAACTGAAATAAGACATATCTTGCCCACTTACCAGAACAGTGGGCTAGACCACAGAAATAAATAAATATGTGACAGCACCAGGTCTGCTGCCCTAGCAAAAAATGATGAAACATTCAGGGATCAGCATTTTCCCCCCCAACTACTTACAATCCAAAGTAGATATTTCAGGCTGGCAAGTTATACCTCTGAGGACAGAGTTATGAAATAATTTCTCCCCCGGCTTGACAATAAAATGTGTGGGGGAGAAATGACAGGCAGGATAAATGTGCCTGTCACACAACTAGCAAATAGTAGAATCACGCCTTAAGCAATGTTAAATAAAAAACAACAAAAGCAGAAAAGCCAAACCTCTGAACTTTTGTCACAAACTAAATGAATTTCTCTCCCTGAATAATCCCTCCAACCCACCTTCTACACAATAGATATGTCATGTTGTTCAACACCTGGCCTGAAGATAACTTGGCTAAATACTAGGGTTTGTGGGGGTTTTATTCATTATGCCCCCCAGTTTACCATATTGTGGGCACTAGGGAGCAGAAAGAATGGAGGAAGGGGAATTTTTGACAATAGTATCAATGGCAGAGGACAATACCCCTTTTCCTCCATCTTGGGACACCCCTGATTTCAAAGATGGTGAACTGAGAAATTATCAACAGAGGGTTATCTCAAAGAGCAAAACCAAATGTGAACAGAAACACTTCAGAGTAATTTAAAAATAAACCCCAACAAACAAACCCCCAACAACAAACCCAACCAATGACATGATGTTCCTCCTGTGTCTACCATGAGCTACACTGGGCTAAGAGCTCATCCCTAAAAGCTCTGCATGTGCAGTTGCTAATGCATGGGAAATGTGATTAACTGACTGAGAAAGGCCTAGAATTACTCCCATTCTGACTAGATTACTGGATAATTAGATTGGTGGCACTCTTCCCTTACTGGGCTGTCAGATTAAATCCTGCTGGTTTTCTTCAGATAACTGTCATGTTCCACAATAACAAACAGGGACTGACACCAAGAGTTTTTCATGTTCAAAGGATGTAAAAGCCTCTTCTACCTCCACTGGACCAATAAGAAAAACACCCAGTGCACTTAGTATTTCATTGAAAATGTCATTAAATTTGATTAAAACATACCTAGTTGATAAACCTGGTCAGAAACATTTAATTTGACTTGATAAATAGGAATCACAAGGCTTTGAATACTCATCTGGCTGATTACTTAATGGAAGGGCAAAATCAAATTATGCTTTAACGGGGGTAAGAAGGAACATCTCAAAGTTCTGCTTACCAAGACACAAGTCTCTCATTTGCATGATCCTTCTGGGGGTCTGTTTGGTCCAAGAAAGGAGCTGGTAGGTATGTTGGGCTCTCCCACAGTTGCTTAATGTGGAAAGTTACTCATATTCCTGAATTCCCGTAACCGGCACTGCAACCCAGGTTGTTAAAACCGTAACAGGTAGATTTATGGTACTGGGTCGCTCTATTCTCTCCTTGAGGAGCTTGTCAGAGCTTGACATTAACACTGTTATCTTACCAGACAGGAAAGTTGAATGACTAGTTCCAAAAATACACAAATAATGTTACTATTGTCAAACCTGTACATTTGAATCTCCTGGGACTGGCTAAAAAAAAAACAACCCATAAAACAAAACAAACCCAAACCAGGACTGGAACTAAAACTTCAAAATTTTAAATATATATCAAATAGTATAAAATCCAAAATGGACTTCTTGGATGTTGGTAGTGCTTGTGGTGTCACACTTTGAAATTGTACCCAGCAACAACGAGGGTTAGAAAAGTACTGCCCCTTTTTCTGTTTACATAAAATCTGAGATTTTTCAACAAACACCTGTAAAATACAATATTTGTGCTAAAATTGCAAGGGCTGGCAGTAATTGCTCTGTCAATTTACTTTAGTGCAAACAAAAATCTCAATATATTGCAAAATATGCTGCAGCACTTCCAGTTCTGAAACAATTAACACTAACTCAACCAAACATAAAAAACTTGTCTTCCTTCAGATAATCCACTGACTTCAGCAGGGGGGGTTTCCCAAGTAAGTTCTTAAGCCTAAAATAAACCAAGCAAAACACCAGATATTGGCTTAAGAGGGCCAGTAAGTTTGGTGTTTCTTCCTGATGTGATCATAGGATGGGAAAAGTCTTCTGAGAGACAGCAACAGGCACAGAGCAAACCTGAGTCAAAATCTTGATTCATCTGCAAACATCAGTGAGTCTCCCATTGTCCTGAATGGCAGAGAGAAACGAATGAATGGTCCTTGGTGGTCCTTACGCAATAGGGCTTTGCTGCCCTGTTCTAACCCAGTCCCAACAGCGCCCTTGCGATCCCCGATGGGGCACCCAAGTCACTCTCACAGCACCACTTGGATTTGTTTCCTGTGGATCTGAAGAAGGCTGCTCTTTGGAATAAAGCCCAAAAATTGCCAGTTTAGACACCCCAGTAATTTTCTTTCTTGCTTTAAATTATACAATACTGCCATATTTGGAGTCTTTCTACAACTAGTTAATACAAGGTGAAGTTTTCTGTACAGCCAGTCTCACTGGCAAACGTAGGAAACCTGATGAAAAATATTTCTTTTGAAGTCTGAACAAGAAAGAGAAGATGGAAGTCAAAGAAGAGGTGGAACATCTCTGATAATGAATGTTATCAAAATCACCTGAAGCGGTAAAGCTTTATCTGCTTTTTATTTTCCTAATCTAATAACTTTTAAATTTTTAAATAATTTTAAAACGCTTATTTCTATTAATTTAGATAAGTATTAATTTAATTAATTAATTTTAAACTGTCAAAGTAGTTTACGCTTGTATGAAACTATTCTCCGATGAAAGGGAGAAAGGGTAGAGTGACAAACAATAGCAAAGAAGTAGAGAGCAGATAAAACACTGAAGTATAAACATACAGAGGGTAACGTTACGAAACAAACTCCCGTTACATAGCTTGTGCTTACAATAGTAATGTATATTTGTCATATCTGATATGAAAAATGGCTCCAAGGACGTGCAACAATAGTTAGAATAACAAACTTAATTAGGTTAACAATATGGAGATATTTATCAGCAGAATCTTTCCCCCCCACACCCCCAGGTTCTGCTTTTTATAAAACTAGATAAGGATCATTTGTCTTTTTTCACTTCTGGCTGAAACTGAACCACCTTGGAGGAAAATTGAACTGGCTGATTTACAGTGCCCTGCAACATCAAACGCCAAGTTTGGATAGGAAGTGAGTGACACTTTACCTAAGGAAAACAGCAGAAGGATTGTAACAGGTTTCTTGAATTAGAGTTTGACCAAAATGTTCAAATTAACTCTTTCCAATCTCACAGAAGGGCTTGGACAGCAAGCATATGAGATTCTTTCTATCAAGGTGCAGTTACCGGGAATATATGCTCAGATATTTATATTAACTCTATCTGTCAATACTTCCTAACTTGTCATCTTTATGTTACGAGGCAACAAGTAATGAGATTAGCAACATAGCACCTTAAAGAGGCTTTGCCATTTACATAAGTCTTTAAAAAACTATGGAAAACAAAGTTACCACAAAAAAATGAAGTTCCCAACAATTAGGGCTCAGCTGCGCATAATGGAGAACTGGTGTAAAACCTCAAACCTCCATTCACTTCAGCAGAAGCAAGATGATTTGTATCCATCAAGCGCATGATTTATCACGTACCTTCAACCCCTTCTGATCCCAGAGCTGTGATATTCTTACAAAACTGTGCACAGGGCAACTGCTCATGGGCCAGAGTGTTGTGTTGATAATTTTGGGCTACCAGGTATTAGCATGTTCTGATCACTACTCAGTGGGATGGGATTAAAATCAATATGGAAAGGAATTTGGAGTCATCTTTTGATAAATGATTCTTCTTCTGAGGAAAGGAAGAAAAAATGTCTTTGACAACTTGTCAGAAGTAAAACGTCATTTGTTTAAGGTTGCTCAGGGAATTGGAATGGCAGAAAATGACCTGTGAGAGATGGATTAATATAAAGTTAATGTCAACATAAGTAGAACTACATGATTCACCTGTCTATGCTGTTTATCAGATGGATAGATACATGCATATGCAGCCAAGCACTCACAAAACCTCGACTGAAGTTAGAAATACTTTGCTTTTCCTTAATTGCATTGTAACTCTTCCCTCTTTGAGGCTGCTTTGATAATAGTGTTTGAAGGAAAACTTTCCTGGCAGTGGCAGCAGGGGACTCCATTTCCCTGGGCTTTCATCCTCGGGCTCGCTCAGGAGCACGTGTGTCTGTGCTCACTGCGATGGAGGTCTCTGTTGTGGACACCTGTCCAACATGAGCTGAACAGAAACCACTGACACCTTTCACAGTGCCTAACAGCTATCAGATGTTAACACATTTCTGGCTAATAGTGAGTGGGATTATGATTAAAGCCAGTATAGTAGGAGGGTATTAATTCTGTTCTTATGTATGTTGGGGAGTGAGAGCTCTTCAATTTGAAGGGCTATCATCCAGTCCCTTCACGAGAACTAAACGCACTAAGCCAACAATGTGAACAGTATCCACCACTTCATGTACTTTGGGTGGCCCTGTTTTAACAAAAGGTTATTCATGCTGTTACATTATGAGGATCCCTAAAACCTCATTAGCAGCAATGAAGCAGATCCAGTGGCAGTAATAAACTCTCGTTTAAATTAGAAACAGGTACATTTTGCACATTCACACGCATACACATGATCTGTTTTTGTTGATAACCCAAAATGACCAATTTGTTAAAGTTTACAAAACTTAAAGCAGGAAAAAAATAATAAATAGTAATAATCTATTGTATCTAGAGCAATTAAACCTTCATTCATCCTACAGCTGAGCCCTTCCTCTGATCATTAAGGAAAAACTAATTGAAACAGGGCTTCGTACACCTTTGCAGAAAATGGCATCCCAGGGTGAGATGTGGTAGAGCCAAAGTAGACTTGCATTTATTTGCAATGTGTGGTCCCTGCTGTGAAAAAACACACAACTTACAAGAGTCACTCTCATTTTAAATATTTCCAGCTTGAATGCTCACTGCAAAACATCATTGCTAAGTTTGTATTCAAAAGGCACGGTGTAGTAAAAGTTCTCTTTAAACACAAAGGGAATGCTTTTTGTTTTACAGCCAAACACCCCTCTCCCTCTATTCCACTGAGAAAATGCTACATGCTGCAAACCCAAATCAAGTCAAGTTTGCTTTCCTCTACGAAAACTCCTATTTCAACATCACAACTGCTATTAACTTCAAAAGAAGCTGACAGTTCTCCAGTTATTAAGTTAAAAGACGGCCAACTTTCAGCTGGAGTCATTGCAAATTAATTCTGCCTTACAAGGCCACATTAGGTCATTTCCTGAGCTGATGGTAATAAATAGCCCTTTCCGTAATGTAAGAACAAATGAGTATAGCGAGGCTGCCCTGATGTGAAAAAAAATGTACTGGGCTAGCCTGTGCTCAGGGAAATGGTGTAGGGCAGCCTGACCCAGCCACGCTCAAGATTTGTGTCCACTCCAACTCTACCTGCAACTCGAACCCGCATCCTGACGTGCAATGGACTTCGGCGTACATCCAAGCTGGAGTGCTGCAGCAGATGGTTCTGACAGTACTGATTTTACAGCCCCCTCTGCTTCCTCATTTTACATTTTGTCCTCTGTACTTGCCAGCTATGGGACAGAGCTGGCAGACTGGAATCAAAATGGGCTGAGATCGGCAGGTTTTCTCTTACAAGCTTGATCTCTATCACATCCTCAGCTTTGAGGGGCTTTTATTTATTAATGGATGTATAGGAAGAAAGAAAGTTGGCAGGAACATGCTTCTTGCAGACTGATTTACTGGAGTCATGTGAAAAAGTTAGTTAACAAAGCCTAAAAATCCAGCATTTTCTTTTCCTACAAAACCATTTTAGATGTGACCTCCAGGGAAAACACTTCCTCAAATCCAGCCTAAACCTTACACAACCTCGAGCTTGTGCAACCCTTTCTCTCTTCATACAGAGAGGGCAATGAAGACCTCACAACATTCAGGTAGGAGGCCAACCTCTAATGCACTATGAGCATTATCCCATGTCTGTCATCACCTGCTGTCTCCCACCTGAATCTCTTCCACTACTTAGGGCAAGGGTTGCCCTTTTCTTTTGATTGGTCCAGGACCTAGTGGAGACATGGGCCTGATCCATTACTGCTCTAATACCAGTAATAAAGTCTCCACAGTGTCTGTGTTAAGGTCACAACCAAATCACACAAGACAGTAAAGGGATGTTTTTTCTGAAATGGGAGCAAAACATATGGAAGTTTTGACATTACCTCCAGTGAAGCCACTGCTTAACCCAGAAGACCCACAGCTCATATTATAAGCTGGAAAGCAAAAAGTCTGTGCTGGGTCTCCAACACCTGCCTCTCATTATGGGAGCACAGATCTCCCCTCCCTAGCATTTCTGCTTTTTATCTACTGAAACCTCTGTATCTGTGCTCTTATACTGGTTAAGTGAATTTTAGTGAAGAAGGCTGAGATGAATTCTCATTATTACCATTATTAGCATTATCACTGTGTTAGTACAGAAAAAGAAAAAAAAACTACACAAAACCTCATGACTCCCTGGACACCACATGAGCTTAGGTTTAATTATGAACAAAAAGGGCTTGACAGGAGGTTTTTGCACAGTCTCAGACAATCAAAGCTACTGATAAACAACAGGCATTGTATACATGGGGAATAAACTGGGCTTTTTGCTTTGTACAGAAGAAGGAACTATGAGAGCCAGGATTGCAACTCTGTGGATTCTGTAGTATGTTTTACAGCACACAGAATATTAGTAAGAAAACCTATATGGAGATGGCTACACAGCTCATTGCACTGTCTCTTTGAGGGAGTGATGAGAATGCAGGTCAGGAAGAATAGCTGGTGGATTATCCTGCCTTTGCCTTTGCCCAAACCAGAAAAGAACATTAAAACATAAGGCACAATCTGACAGCACAAGGTCCCACAGGGGCTCTGGGCTTCTCCAGCAGGATGTGGGAGCTCATGGTTCAAGGCCCTACATCCTTGATACCTAGCAGATTTTACTCTCTTGTACTGCCCCAGTGATTATTCATACAATGTGAGAAAAGGCTGTGTGAGAGAGAATGAGAGATGCTTCTTTCAAAACAGCCAAGAATTTGATAGGGGGACAATCACATGGCATGTAAAAGACCCTCCTCCTTAGAGCTCCTCCTTCAAATTAGACTGACACAGGACTAAACCCAAACCACTAGAACAAGTTCTTTAAGCTCTGAATTATTTACTGTCCTGAAGAAAAGAGATTCTTTCAAAATTAAAATTCTTTTTGGAAGCTCTAAATTTTGTTGGCTTTTTTTTTTTGGTAGGGTCAGAAAAACCTCATCATTTCCATTTATTTACTGTGTTAAGTAGCACAGCAAAGTGAAGTTTGATGGTCCAGTGAGATCCATGATGAAGAGTCCAACACAGAAATTAAAGAGATGTAGAACAAGTTTTTGAAGTCCAGCAGGAAGAAGGTAGAAATACTGAAAACTGATAAACAGCCTACATAAATTGAAGTTTCATTGATTCTGCATTCAGAAAATTGTACTTGGAACAACTGCAGCAGTGAATTGAAGTATTAGAATGTTTCAGGTCCTGACAAATAGAATTTCTTTGCGAAAAATAAATTCACCTAAATTTCAACAAATACAGCAGCTAGTCAGGTGAAACTGTAGATTAATATATATGATCAGGATAAAGATAATTTGTTTGCACAACACATTGCAAAATCAAGCAGGCTGAGAATCTTCTGTTACGCTCAAGTCAGAGATAATTGCTAATACATCGGCCTATGTTATTTATCATAATACTATCTTTCAGCTCAGAAAATAGCCACTCTTTGTCCTCTGCAAGCATTTAGTCATTTCCATTACTTTGGGATCTTAATATTCTGGTTATCATATAACATACATTATGGCTACTACACAAATCCTTTGCAATCACGGTCAAATTTTCTGAAAATGGAAAGAAAACCAGCAATATAACCAAGTGAACCTCAAGGAGCTCCAAGTCCCAAGGGAGCTGTACAGTGCAGGCAATTAGTTTCTGCTTACCGGTAATGTTTTGGAGGCAAACACATGGGAATGAAACAAACAAAAAAAATCCCCTCAGAAACAAGGAGAACTGATAAGAACTGTGAAAGGGGCAAACTGCAAAGCATAGGAAGAAAATAAAACAAAAGAAGATTTTGAGATCATCAAAGCTTGCCTGTGTTTCACCACTGAAAGGTCTCCGCCTTTAACTGCAGCTATAGACACACACCCTGCACTGATGTTTTGAAAGCATCACAAAACAAAGCAGGTTTATTTGGAATAGCATCTTTCATTATTCATTTACTTATAAACCACAAACTACTATGCAATGCATTTGCTGCGACTGGAAAAAACCCCAACTTTTTATTGCAGTCTGAGTAATTTCCTATTTTCTTCCATTACCGAATAATAATTTAACACAGTAAACAAATATACACTCATTAAAGCTTCTTAGCAAACTAAAGCTTTGAGTCATTGTTCTGGCAAAATTTACTTCTCTGAAAGCTCTTACAAGTGCTCCATGAGCAATCTCACACAGGTAATGAACATGGAGCCTGAAGATAAATAACGCATCTTCTCTGTTTCAGCACACTGAAAACCCTACCAGAGGCTGCAGAAGAGCTTCATTAGGCCATGCTCATTTTACAGTCCTCCTTTGGCAGCTCTCCGGCTGGCAGCCACCAACCTCGGCACCAGTCAAGCTCGGATTGACGCTATGTGGGACCCATCAGAAAAAACACCTGCTAATTAGCACACGCCTCTGGGAGGCAAAGTCTTTGGCCCACGGTGGGCACAGAGACACTGGAGAATAATGCTGTGAGTGGCACACATAACATGAGCACTGATGACTGTAAAATCCCTGGAAAATATTCAAAGGTACCTCCTGGCTGCTTTGATTAGGCTTAGCACAAGTCAGGGTTCAAACCAGCCATCGTGAGGCACAGGGGAGCGAAACCAGCTTTGAGGGGCCTGTATCTCATCTCTGACGCAAGAACAAGTTTGCACAAGCAAGTGCTGACTAGAGATTTAGGGGGAAAACAGCAGTTAAAAAACTGTGGTAGGAAGGGCAGAGGAAGCAGGAAGCTGTTCTCGGGTGCTGTCAAGGATGACATGCGATAGAGACCAGAGAAAGTGTACAGGAATTCAGTCTTCTCCTAAAACTTAAAAGACATGACACGCACACACAGTTTTTGTTTAGAACAGAGTTCTCTTCAGTGTTTTGGGAATACTACTTGGGTTTAAGCATGGTTTTTGCCATTTATGACAGTCACTGTTTATGGTACTCCCAGGGGGCAGAGAGCTGCAGGTGCTGAGTCCAAACCAGACCTGCTGAGATAATCATCAACATGTATTCCCGGTCAGGACATTCAAATCCAAATGTGGAAAAATTATACAACCTTGTCTGTCTTGTCCCAAGACAGACAGTAACCAGGAGGCTGGAAAGGATACCGGGAAAACCAGGAAGCGACAGATGTCAACCCGTGGCACAAACTATTAAAAAATCCTGGATTTAATTTATAAAAAACAAGTCCTCTTGTCCTAGACACCGATATTAACTTTTAGATAAAAAGATAGTGCCCATATATCCATGCAATAAAGTTAGAGCAGATTTTGGGTGAGGGACAAACATGGCTCAGCTTGGGTGGTTAAAACTAGCACCTGGCCCCTAGGGGAACAAAGGCTGCAGGGTGATACTGGTAGAACTAGCAGGAATTGAACCTAAAAAATCCCTCAGGAGCACAGCTGGGAAGCCAGGTGGTCCCAGAAGTATCCTCCATACGCATGCACCTACAGCCTTCTCTGGCAGATGCTTGCAGAAGAGCTGCCGATAACTTCTCCAATTTGCAGCAAAAGCATTAGGGGAAAAGAAGAAGAAAAAAAGAAAGGTAAGAAAACAAACAAAACAGGCCAGACAGTCTGGCACAATCCTATGTTTCCATATGGTTCCAGTGAAGGATTTTGAAGCAGCAGTGAGCTGCCATGAAGCACAGCTGCTGTCCAGCCTCACTGGAGATATGTCTCCTGTGTGGTGGCACATGAAGGGAGGTGCAGTGCTCCCAGCCCCTGCAGAGCACTGCAGCCCCGGGGTAAACAACAGATAAGAAACTGTGGCAACACACACCCACCATGGACTCCACTGGCGATACTGGAGGAGGACTAGCAATCCACCAGGTCTCCCATTATGCCCTTTGTCCTCTAACATGGCTTGTATAAAGGGGACCAGAGAGCCTCCATCTGAGCAATCTACTACAAATAAATAAGGTATTAATACCAAGGCAGATAGCAATCTTCTGACAACTCCGGTTTATTTACAGTTTTTTGCTGCAGGGCTAACATATCTGGAAGACTGAAAATGCACAGACACAGGCACTGTACCCTGAAACCAGCAGCACTGAGGGAGTTTGGAAGCTTTCAGGTTTTTTCCATTAAGCATCTGGGACTAGTTATTTCTCAAATCAGCAAGAAATTTAACAAAGGGCACCCTTCTCCTCTCCCTCAATTCTTCGCAAAACATTTCTTTTGCAAGCCATAATCACAATTTGTTCAGTGAGTATTTCAGCATCTGGAACTCAGAGAGGCTGGGGAGGAAGGAACAAGCTGAGAGATAAGGAGGTAGAGCAGAGACAACTAGAGTTCAGAGGGAGGAGGAGGAGGTTCAGACTGCTTTTGCACATTTCAACATATTTTACATTCTAAGATAGGACTGTGAAGCTTCAGATGACACGGAGGTCTACGGCGATACTCTCCACCACAGTAATCTGCAGCACTGATATAAAAATACCAGGGGAAGAATACATGTAGCAGCCAACCATTGCAAAACTTATTCCCCCCCCCACTCTCCCCCCCAATTATTTTATTTTTTTTAAATCCTGAGAACTCAGGAATTGCCAATCTTCTTTTGTCAGAAATGGCTCTAGAGACTGGTGAGCTCTGTTTTGAAGGCCTCGGCATTACTTTATCATCTTTCCCACTTCTTCAGCCTCCTGTCTCCCCATTTAATTATAGAGGTGTCAATGAGGTTGATTAGAGCACAGTTTTTGGGAGCCAGGGGACTGTCATGATAGCAAATCTAAGGCAAGAGAGCCCAGATGAGAATCTCTTATAAATAGCTACAATCTGCAGAAGAATTTTAATCCATTTAAGAAAGGAGGCCAGAGGAAAAAGGCATCTCAACTCTGCTTACTTTTCTGCCACTGACCAGCTTCAGCACTGCACAGGACATCTAACTACAGTTCATGATCCACCCACTGAGTACCTCGACATACCCATCTTTACAACACCCCCCAAATCCTTAAACAGTAAGGTACAAAACCATTACAGCAATGCTCTAGTAAATGTATATTAAATCCTGCGTGTCTGAGTCCAGGAGCCAGCAGCCCTACTCAACACGAGCACTTAGCACCATAGCTCAAGACTGGAGCACACCATGCTTTTCACTCTGTGGGTCCTCAACTCAGACCCTACTCTACTAGACATAATGGCAGGCATTTTAGCAAGGGAAAAAACATTATTTCCAGGATGTTATTAGTCATGCATAAATCACTGAAGTGCTCCTTTATAATGAATCCAAAATGTAGGTTATGTTTTTATCTTCTCCATGCTTTTACGTAACTCTTATTCTAGGCAGTATACACCTTGGTACTATGAGGATATATTGAGGAGGAGCTCTGATCCAGAGGGCCATTACACATCAAAGGGTTAATGTAACTAAAAAACAGGAGTCTGCACTGTAATGAACAGATAACGATAGAGGAAAAAGACAATCCAGTATTTCCTTTTAACCTTATAAAACAATCTACTTGCTCTATTAAGCTCTCTTTCCTATAATGGCTGTATGAAGTTATTTACAACATAAATTAAGGCCATTACTTGCTTTGATTCTCATTTACCCAGTGTGCAATTACTCCCATAGCCTAATCTACTCTCACTTCTTTCTTTTACATTTTCCAAGAGGTACAAAGTAGCCCAAATATAAATGGGCATGAAGCTCACTTAGGTTGCATCTGCATTTGCATTTTACTGTGAATCAGGAATGTGTCTTTGATGCAAATTTCCTAATTATTCCCACTTGCCATGAGCTGTTTCATACCACAGAGCGGTCATGGAGCTCAGGAACTTGGGTCTTTTCAGATTTAATTTACCCAGAAGTTCAGCCCAGGACTACAATTCATGTATTTCCACCACTACCAGACATGCAGTCTTACAGGACCTGACGAGAGCTAGAGTGAAATAAAACCCTGCTGATATGCACAATGTGAATTTCAGCTCTGCAGCATTTCTTTTTCTCTCACCAGATCTACTCCCATTAGTCCAGACTGCTTCTTACCAAATGTTGGACTTGGGCAACAGCCTACAGTTCTCCACTCAGCTGAAAACAACTGACCCATTTTTCTCTCTTTTAATGGATTTAACAGGATTATGCTGATCTAAAGATGAAGCAAATGAATGAGGAGTTCAGGACCTGAAATCATTTTGGTTCTCTTGCATTATTCTTAGCAGTCATGTCCAAGAAGGTAACATACAGCACCTTCGGTCCTCACCCAGAGTTAAGGACAGAAAGGTTACCTGCTCATTACTGCCCTGAGGTCTGGGGAGAAAAAGTTGAACACTTTAGAGCATCAGTTTAAGAAAACACCACAGTGGTCCAGCTACTAAAAATTCCTTCAGAATTTCTGTGGGAGTACTACTGCTACTTCCAGAGAAAATTTAGTCAAGTATTTATACTCTTCTGTTAGTGTGACACTGGATTGGTTAATCACTTCTTTTAAAGAAAAAAAAAAGTTTAAATGGAACAATTAAATCTGGTTTTATTAATGGGGACATACTAGCTTTCACAATGAACGTATCCTGAAAAGTACCATGGAAAAAGCCCATTATTGCAGGTCCCCTTTGAAACAGAACTTACAGCAATGTGGTTCTAGTGATCATTAACCAAGATCTCCTTGCTTCATTGTCACAGCAAATGTGTGTGCTGCCCAGAGTAACAAAAACATATTTGTCGGACTACAAGTAGACTTAGTATGTCCTGAACTGGCTTGTAGGACATTTAGTAGCACTTGAATTTTAAAAGTCAGCTTCAATTGGTAGGATAAATAATGCATCTGTACCTTCCCTTTCCTAAAGATAGTAAGCAAATACCTTTGCTTTTAAAGATAGTAAGCAAATACGTTTGCCCACATATTTGCTGTGTACAAGGGATGAAACATCATCATATTCTTCTGGGAAAAAAAATAATTCTTTTTGACAGGGCATTTTCTTGTCAAAGACAACGTAAAAAACCCACAGAAAAAAACTAAATACTTAGTAAAAACCTAAACCTACCAAGTCATCCTTCTGTCTGTGCAGGAAGTGGATTGTTTGAAGATGGCAGGAGCATATATTGTCTAATTTTCCAGTTCCACAGCATAATTACATTAATGTTGTGCATTTCCTAGCAGTTATACTATAAAAGATTTGCACCTATTCAAACATTCTCATTTGCTTTTGATCTATGTGGGTTCTCTCCCTCAACTCCTCCACATCTCTCTTTGCCTTCGTAGAATGGAATGAAGAATTTTCAAAAGTATATCCAAGAAAACATTTTCATTGCAGTAAATCACAGAAAAAATACTAGTAAAGAACTATTCCAACAAAAAAAAAAACACCCAGGTTTTTTTCCCCCTTTCCTCTCTGGAAAGGTTGAGCAACAAAGCAGGTGCACTGGAGAAAAACCACATCTGCTGGCTTAGCAAAATGGAACGGAAAGTCCACTTTGTTTTATTACCACTTCAAGCTGATTAGAAATTTAGTGTGGAATTTTAAAAAAATTAAGAACAAAATCCAGATTTTTACTGTATATTCTTTAGGAAATTCCCTTGTTAAAGCAGAGCAGTAGAAGTTTTCTCCTGTTTCTCTTCCCTCTTCTCTTTGAAAGGACTGTTGTGGTCTTGAAAACATAATCTGCAAAGAAACATCTGGACTTCACTTTTTAATTACATTTCAATCATCTCAAAGGCTTTCCTGGAGGTAGACATACCAACAAGAGCTTACTGTCAAAACTACAGGAGTTACAGGGCTGCTGTATAAATGGATCAACTGTAATGGTAGATTCGGGACCAATCTAAATAAGTAAGACCATGCCATGTAAAACTTCCTCTTAAGAAGCGGGGACTGCATACAAGCAGATTGCAAGTTTTTGATGCTGACAGAAGCCCAGCTTGGGGCAGGGAAACCTCCAGGGAAAAACAGGGACAGAAGGAGCATCCAAACTGAGTGCTGGGAGAACCCCAGCCACCTGCCTCTGGCTGCTGCCCAAACCTTTTTACATAGGGAGCAAGAGCAGTCCCTTTTAAATGGCAAAAGGAATGCCCTCCCTGACCACTTCACCTCCAAATGAAGACAGAGGGGAGAAATGTGCAGCAGCAGCAGCAGCAGCGGGGCCGGGAGCCAGGCAGCCGTGCAGGTGGGCTGCAGCAGCTTGCCTTGCGGCTGGTACTTGCTTCCTGAGCCTCCCCCATCCCAGGTGGTGACACTCTGGAGACCACGAGGGGGGAGCAGGAGAGCTGCCAAGTACAAGGTGTTATCCTGGACACTAAAATGCCTTGCTACAGCTCTGAAGCACACAGTAATGTAGATATGAGAGGATAAGGAATTCACAATTTGTTCGGGCTGCGATCCAGCAAAAAGCACTTAAGCAGGTGTATTACCAGCAGAGCCACCAGCTCCATCACACACAGGAAGCTAACGTCCAGCTTCCCAACAGCAGGATCCACGCCATGTCGAGGAAACAAGGGGATCACTTTGAGAAAAGCCCTTTTTCCTTCTATCTGTTTCCAAATTTCATGTCAACCTGGCCACAGTATCCTCTAGAGTGCAATGGAAACAGCACTGAGTAACAACTGGAGAAGCGCTTCTCTTTCTCTAATATTTATGCTACAATAACTGAAGCCAAGAACAGCGCTGCTCTGTGCTATGTTCTGCACAGGCAGAACGTAAGAGAGTGTCTGAAAGCAAAAAACTAGAGGGAGGAACCGAAAAAAAGTTGAGAGGATAGGAGATGGCCAGTTACACAGCAGACCGGCAACAGAGCACGGAACAGCATCCACGCTATCCCAAATTTCAGTACAGTAGGCAGCATCGCCTCTCAACCTAGGGGGTTGGTACTATCTATCCATTGTGTCATCCAGAAGCTCAGAGGACCAAAATCTGAAGTAGCAGACGCAGATGTTGGTTCTATAATCAATACTATGTACCATGCCTCAGGGTATTTTTGAAACGACATCCTCACCAGAGCCCTGAATCCTGGTAAATATTTTACCATTTTTAATTATTTAATAAAAAGTGGTTAAACAGTTCTCTCTTTTTCTAGAGTTCTATGTGGGTGTATATAGATACACACACACTTATATGTACACATTAAGCAATTTAGAATAAATAATATGCATTGACAAGACAAAGTAGTTTTCCTATATTCTCTCCTTTACCCTTTCATGAACCTACTGAGATTCTGCAAGGAGGTTACGTCTCAAACCACTATCAGTAACAGAAAGGTAAATAAATAAGAGTTTCACCAGCACCCCTTTTAAAGACCTTTGCTCACAGTGTCTCTTGCTTGTAAGGTCAACCTGACATAAACCAGTTCTCAGCAGGCAACTCCAGACTTTCAAAGAAGAAATAGAACTTAAGCTCTGCAGATGATAAAGCACCTTGTGCAAAAACAAACTCCTTGTGACTTTGGCCTCGCAGTTAAACCTCAAAGGTCTGTTCCAAAGTAATGTAACTCACACATTATCTTTTCTCATTACTGTTTTTAAACTTCATAGCAGTGAGTAGAGAATATCATCTAGATCAAGAGATAATCACAACAGGCTAGAAAAATACATATGGGTAACAAAATGAGAGCAGGAATTATTTTAAATGTTTCATTATCCTTTCTTATTAAAGATAATTAACAAGATGGAAGCAGTGGATGTAGTTCTATGTAGCCTAAGGCACGATAAATAAAAAAATAAAAATAAATAGTGCTATCTCCCACTTTGATTAGAAAACCCAAACAAACCCCAGTAATCTCAGTTGTTTGGTGTTCCCAGGTGGCAAGGAGTGAGTATGACTTCTCTTCATAATATGCTGACCCTGAACTTGACTCAGCCACATTCAGAGGATGGAGTTTTCCCAACTTTTACATTTCTTGCTGGCTGCCATTAGTTTACTCTGCCTTTCAGTCAGATACACAAGACCTTCAGTCTTCAGCCTCGAGCTAGCTTCACAGTCAATTTTAAAAGTCATTTTCTAAGAAGCAGCAGCAGCAGTTCTCATCACATAATGCCCTTCTCCGGGTGATCCTACCAATATTCAAAGTCACTTGCTCAACCTATAGTGGCAGAATACTTCATGAACCTACTGCTCCTCACCCAGTAGACTCACATTTGGCAGTGACGGATACAGCTGGCAGGAAGTGCTGTCAGCCTAGTCCAGCCATAAAAGACCATTTGGGGTGTGTATGTGGTTTCTTTACTATACTGATTAATTTCAGCAGCTTAGATGATAGGTGATATTTATGGATTAGAGGCAAAGATGGGATGAGAAAATACAGAAGGAATCCCAGCTCAGAGGGCAACTTGCTTTTGAAAGTGCCGCAGCCAGAGAAAGGCATGTGTTTGGAAAAGATTTATTCTTATGTACTTGAGGACTGATCAAGAGTAGAGTCCTGTCATACTCCTTCCAAAACACTCATGAAGAAGCAGTCGAGAAGCCACATCATTCCATCCCCTTTAACCCCCACATCATTCCATCCCCTCTCCCATTCCCTTGCAGCATCCTGCTGCAACAGAGGTGACAGAAAAACTAGTCTAACACAAAGGTTATACATAAAAAAAGCTAGTCTAACACAAAGGTAGGCTCATACACGTTATCTATCTTACTTAGAGACCCCCAAAAAAATTCACAATAAGGCCTGAGGTTAAGGTCTTCTGAACATTTTTAGGAATAAACTCTCCAGGAATAAAAAGAACTGTTAAGAGAGATAAGGGAAGAATCCTGAATATTCTGGGTATTTCAAAAGCGCTGAGTATTTGAAGCAGGTGGTTATACCAGAGGAAGTTTCGTGCACAAGTGCATTTCGTGCATTTCCACAAAGGAAAAACCTGTGAATAGAAATGTAAATATGCTCACAAAGGTGCACAAAACATACAACCAGGAGCAGGATAACAAAAAAAGCTAGTGATGTAGTAGGTAGGCCAGCACCAGCAGTAACATCCCTTTTTATTACGGTAACATAAAACCACACATACAATATTTGCATCCTGCGCCAGGGAGCATAAGCTCTGCATGCTTATCCTGGGCTGAAAAAAACAGCACAGAACTTCTAATCTGATTTAGCCTAGACAGGCATAGTACTTGGGGTGACCAGTAATGAGGGCTAGTTACATGCTAACTGCATAACTTTCTGGAGGGGACATTAGATTACAGCGGGGATGAGAGCAGCACCTCAGAGCTACCATCACCTTGCCATGATGTGATCCAGGCACCAGCAGCTCGTTTCCACTCTGCAGCACTGCTCCTCTGATCCCTCTTCCAGCAACCAACAGTGCTCCAAATGGAAACACAGGTATGGGAATTTGTTCCATGAGCCTTCCACACAAGCACTAAAATATTTCTTCATACTCCCTTTAATCTTAAAAAAAAGAGCTACTGGTTCTAAAGCTTGTTGGCATCTCTCCCTCATTCTGCACTGGCCCATCCAGCACAAGACAAGTTACCAATACCTTTGTATTTCCTTCCAAAAGAGTCTCTGGTTTCTAAAAACAAGAGAAAATGAAAGAGATGGGATTCTTCCCTAATGCCTCCGGGGGTATTTGTTTTCTCTGGATGACTATTTTCCCTACATTTCAGCAAAGGGCCTGGCTGCGTGACCCTCCCCCTCGGCACCTGGGAAGCACATTGTCAACTCTGGAAGTGTTTATTCTCTGTAGATTAAACAGCATTTGCTGGACAGTGATCACAGAAAGTTGTAAAAGCAGATGGACAATGATCTGTCCAGACTTCCAGAGCTCACCATGAGAAGGCTACTTACATAAAAACATTTTGCTGAAGGATCAAAGGATTTTCATCTCCACCCCCCATACTCCATTACATGAGGTCTGTTATATAAACATGGGAACACAAAACAACAATCTTAAATAACGCCAAAACTCTGACTTTTGAAACTAATACTCCAAGTTAAGCTATTAGAATTAATGGATTGGTTTTAAAACCCCCCCACAAAACCAAACCAATCCCATGCATGATCCTTCTCTCATTTCACTTGCACCTCAAAGTGCTTCTGTTTTTCCAGATAAATCGTCACTCCTTGGTTTCAATGGAAACAGAAAAACTCCTCATTCTCACTAAAGCACCAGATCAAACTGATTCAAAAGTTGACATCAGCGTGCTCTCTTGTGCATAAACTTAACCAAACAATGTGCTATTTAGATAGCACACAGGCTTTCATGTAGGAATAAGAAATAAAGAGCTTTCTTCTACGTGGTGAGCTCAACCCTGACCTGTGCCTCTGACAAAGTCTTGAGGTCACAGTAAATGACAAGTTGAACATGAATTCCTAGCATAACACTGTTCCAAGAAGCCAATGTGATGAAGGGGAGAAGCAGGATAGGTAAGTCAGATGCTCTCTCTGGCTTTAGTGCTCACAATATAGAAACTAGGTCCAGGTTCTCACTTCCATACTAAGGATCAAAAAAACCAGAGTGGTTACAGGGGAAAAGCAAGAAGAATGATTAAAGGATCAAAGCATTTGCTTTGCAGTGTGAGATGCATGATGATCAACTGAAGTCAACAGAGATGACTTGATCTAAGCTCATATGAGAAACAAAAATGTGACAGAGGGCTCTCCAATCTAGAAAAAAACATGCTAGAACCTGAAGTTTGTTCATTTTATAAAATGATATGTTCACTCTCTGCCACCAATCCTGATTCTGTAACTATCTGGGGGGCCTTCTTCACATACTTAGTCTTGACAACTAACCAGTGAAATCCAAGAACAAAACAGCAAGATGGGAAAGATCAGGAACATATATGAACAGAAATAACACTGATTATCTGAACTGTATGCATACAGTACTTTCCAAGCATGGACTCCTCTTCCATCCCATGTTCATGCTTTTTGGCTTTCTATGTTTCCATTAACATTATTTAAAGCATTAACTCCTCTGTAAACAAACGT
Source organism: Laterallus jamaicensis coturniculus (assembly GCA_022605575.1). Taxonomy (NCBI): domain Eukaryota; kingdom Metazoa; phylum Chordata; class Aves; order Gruiformes; family Rallidae; genus Laterallus; species Laterallus jamaicensis. Next base: position 19,637,449 of record JAKCOX010000008.1, on the reverse strand, counting down.
TGCCTTTATACTTGTTTTCATGCAATCAGGTTTCTATGTTACGCAGGAGCTAAAGATGTAAATAGTACCTGTATTTTCTATACGAGGAAGCTGGAGCTAACCCCTTGCCTGGAGAGCAGCAGGTTTCAGCCCAGGGATGGAGGATTGCCACTTTGGTGGCCCTTCAAAAGGTTATCAAGGGGATAAAATGACTAGCATTTCTGCTCCTACCCTTATTGTGGCTTCCCATGCTTTTGGGAATTTAGGGATACTGTTTTGCAGTACCCATAGTGCAACTTCGAACAGGCATTTAACCAGAGAAGGCTTTGGAAAAATCTTCCTGTACGGGAATATCACAGAAGGCAGGTGACATGAGAAACACTTTTTGGTTTTTTTGCTAAAGAAGAATTTTGTATAATGTATTAAAGAGTCAGAGTAACACTGGAAGTTTCTACATGCAACTTTCAGTATAAAGTCCACTAATTTTGGAAAGTAATCGTTGCTGTTTACTTTTTCTATTATGGTAGTTAAGCATTGGATTTTAATGGAAAGTTTAAAAAACAAAACATAAGGAAATTCCCAAAATAGGTTTCAATCCAGGCAGATAAAAGGTTGGGAAAGCAAAAAACCTCAAGCAAGAACCTCTTATTGCCTGGCACGGAATGAGTGGGATTGTTTGGAGCTGCACACTTTCTTAGTCACATCCTCAGTATCAGTATGCCCTATCCAGAATGCAGGCAGCACGCCAACCTTTATCGCAGGAGAATGCGGAATGCTTTAGTATTAAAAGCAGCTAGGGCAAGAGAGCTGCACGCTGTATGTATTTAAACCCAGCACTGCGCATGCTCTCCTGGACAAGCATTTTGTCTTGTGTTTTTTGGGGTTGTTTTTTTAAAGTACATTAAAAACAACTCGTAATAGTCCTGGATACATACAAAGAAAAGTATTTTCCCTAGCAGTGTGTGAAGTCCCTGAGCTTGCAAGCTGGGCTACAATGCAGAACAGACCAACAGCCCACACTTGACTTTACCTAAAGAGCTCTTCGTGAGCAGCGGAGTCAGGCTCAGAGCCTCTAGAAGAGAGCTAATTAAGAGCTTTCTGTTATTAAAAGTTAGGAACATTCACAGAGGTATAACAAGGGCAGGCAGAAGGAAGTACAGCCCTCAACCTGCATGATACTTATAGGGCACCAGGGTGTGAGGAGCCCAGCGGTGGGTCCGTATCTGCTCAGAGCTCATGAGCAAGCAGCCTGCACCTGACTAACTGGGGCAAGGATGGTGGCAGTCTTCTCTGTCTGTAATGTCAGACTGGGAAAACTCAGACACTCCCTGTGAATGAATAAAATAACAGCTCTGCATCCATACAGGGGAAAGGAATGAGAAGAGACTCCTAACTCCTCTCTCTGAAGGTCCCTCAACTTCCATCCCACACAATGAGCTGCACCTTGGTGACATGGTCATGTCCTTGAGAAAATAATAATTAGATAAACATCTTCAAGGAGGAGGAGACTTCAGCTGCATTTTTCAGTGGTGACATTTATAGCTGTCCTCCTCTGGATTGGACCAGAGCTTCACTCCTCACCCCATCAGCCCCTGCTGTGAATGCCCACTCTGCAGTGTGAGACCAGGGCCACTCCTTTCTGACTGACTCGTGTGTGTGTCAGTGTGTCACAAGAAACAAAGCAGAGGGGAAACACAGGCATTCCCATCATTACCGACAGAAGCCTTAACCATTTAACCTACAGAAGCTGCAGAGGGGTTAAGGCTGTCTTCCACCTTTCTGATGAAGCAAACAAATGAAGTTAATTCTTCTATTCCTCACCATCTGTCTCATCCCTTCTCCACCACAGTAATACATAAGGTATTATGCATTAATTCAAGTATCCAATGGTGTTCTTGCCCCAACAATCAGTGCTCTTGCTCCCTGTCACAGGAAACACGAGTTGTTTGGCTAACTCTCCCCCTCTTTTAATTTATGGAAAAGAACTACAACACTGACTAGCAATTATAAGCAAGATTAATGATTTGCCAAGAGACCCTTTTGTACTTTCAACTACCTATACAAAAGCTGTTCTTTGTTTACAGAAAACAAATAGTGTTTTGAGAGAAAATATGACGTAGTTACCAGTTTGGAAATTTTCCCCAGAAAATTACAGGCTGAATAATTTATGCTAGCCCTACGGTGAGCCCTGCTTTGCCCAGGGTCTGTTTTATCCTAGGCAGAAACTCCTCTAGCTTACTCAAACCCTATCACCACAGTGCTTTAGAGAGGGAAACCTTCCATCAGAGAGCAGCAAGCATGATGCAGACGTACCATGCAGTTCGTTAAGCTGCTTTAATGCTGATCAACATTTTACTCAAAGCACTGCTACTCCAGACATAGTTACTGGATCAATTAATTGTAAAATCAAGCAAAGATTATTTTAGTAGCTCAAAATTTTTTTTAAATTTAGCCATTTTTGTAGGAAATGAGAAAAGTGTCACTGCTTGCTATTGCAATGAGGCAAAATATATTTTCCTTTCTCCAAGTGCGTAGAAAGCACCAGTATGCTTTCTAGGTGTAACTAGGTTTACTGTGAGGCTTCCTGAATGTCCTTTCTCTGTGTTGGATTCTTTTATCTTTGCATCAGGAAGAGTGTGTCCAGCAGGTTGAAGGAAGTGATCGTCCCCCTCTACTCTGCATTGGTCAGGCCCCACCTGGAATACTGTGTGCAGTTCTGGGCTCCCTGGTATAAAAAAGACAGGGACCTTCTGAAGAGAGTCCAGAGAAGGGCGACAAAGTTGATTAGGGGTCTGGAACATCTCCCCTATGAGGAAAGTCTGAGTGAGCTGGGTCTGTCCAGCCTGGAAAAAAGAAGACTTAGGGGGGACCTAATTAGTGTTTATAAATATCTTAGGCATGGGTTGCAGGGGGAATTGGCCAGCCCCTTTTCAGTGGTCGGTGGGGACAGGACTAGGGGCAATGACTGTAAGCTGGAGCACAGGAAGTTCCACACCAACATGCGGAAGAACTTTTTCCCAGTGAGGGTGACGGAGCAGTGGAATAGGCTGCCCAGGGAGGTGGTGGAGTCTCCTTCTCTGGAGATATTCAAGTCTCGTCTGGACACCTATCTATGTAATATGAGATAGGGAGCTGCTTTGGCAGGGGGGTTGGACCAGATGATCTCTTGAGGTCCCTTCCAACCCCTAAGGTTCTGTGATTCTGTAATAGCTTAAAATTTAAACAACTCCTTTACATACCACCACATGAAAACAAGAGAGAGCTCTACAAAAACCCACCTAGTTGCTGTATTTTCTCAATGTATCTTGCTTGCTGCTCGGGTTCCTACTTAATTCCAGAAAAAAAACCATACATGAGCAATACTGAGAAAAAGAAGAGTTACTTAAAATAGGAAGTGCGGTGCAGAAAACAAGATTACATCCAATAGAATGACACATAACATGCTCAGTAAAGTTTACTACTACTAAATAAAGCTCTAGCCTCCCATATACACGTGCAGATACAGCTATTTTTACACTATGTGGCATCTTTGAAAGAAATGAAAGCTTTCAAATTCCACTAAAATTGGTGAGAATTACTGGCAATTAATCATATCCTGGAATTATTCCGTGACTTGGAAGAATAAGCACGAAGACAAAAGAAATACATCCAGTGACTAACATAAAAATATGAGTGATTTGCTAATAAAACCAAATAGCTTAACAGGGGATCAGGCTTCCTGCCAACATTTTATTATTTTTTTTAAAGTGAAATCTGTAAGGGGAATCACGTCAGGGAGTCACTATAGGTATTCTCCTTGTGACTGTTTTCTCGTTTCCATAATAAACCTATGCATAATTTCAGTTTGCTACTGACACATTCAGATTAGCATAAAAATGGTGTATATATCAAACACCTGCATTTGCTTTCCAATGCATCTAGCCATGCCATTTGAAGACAACCAGGATTGAGTCTTTAAACATTCCTATCATCTACCTGGGAAAAATTTTCATGGAATCGCAGTTTGTGCCATTTGACTTCACGTTGGTTACTTGATCATAGAATCATAGAATTATAGAGTTGTAGGGGTTGGAAGGGACCTCGAGAGATCATCGGGTCCAACCCCCCTGCCAAAGCAGCTCCCTAGGACATATCACTCAGATAGGCGTCCAGACGGGTCTTGAATATCTCCAGAGAAGGAGACTGCACCACCTCCCTGGGCAGCCTGTCCCAGGGCTCTGGCACCCTCACTGGGAAAAAGTTCCTTCGCATGTTGGTGCGGAACTTCCTATGCTCCAACTTGCTGCCACTGCCCCTTGTCCTATCCCCACAGACCACTGAAAAGGGGCTGGCTGATTCCCCCTGCATCCCCTGCTTCAGACAATTATAGACTTTAATTAGGTCCCCCCTAAATCTTCTCTTCTCAAGGCTGAAGAGTCCCAACTTACTCAGCCTTTCCTCATAGGGGAGATGCTCCAGGCCCCTAATCATCTTCGTAGCCCTTGATGCCTTAGGTAAACTTGATTTCCTCCTTCTAAAATACCTCTTTGCCTGTTTCTCCAGTAAGTTAAACTAAACACGGTCTAATACGTTTTTTCTCACAGTAGTTGTGGAGGAACCAGAGTCACTCTAAACACACAGGCAAGGCTGTGACTTGCTCTTATGTGTAGCGACCTAGAAATGACCATCTGAAACTGCTACTCAGGCTACGACAGATCTTGGAAGCCTCATATCCATTGCAGTGCCTAATCTCACTGCATGTGATGCTGTGCTCCAAGGGCAGCCTCAGTCCCTTTGGTTAGCCTGAGCTGTGTTTACAGAGTGCTTTTGTAGGCATTTCCCCAGGAACTTGTTCTGTCCATGCTCCGAGCGAATCAGAGCTGCAGTTAGAAAAGACTTGAGATAGAGATAAAAAAGCTTGCTAAGCAGTCCATATACTTACTTTTAAAAACACAGTTTAGTTCAACTTCTCCTGATCAAAAATACAATAATAAAATTGCAGTGTATTTTAAAATACTTAGTCAAACTAGGGCTTAGGTTTCAGTTTCTCATAGAACCTGTTAAGAAGTTGGACAGCTTTTCTTGCAAAGCCCATTCAGACACTTCTTGTAAATAACTCGTAATTCAGTTGCTACCAACAATAAAGCATTTAAGCAGAAGACAATACTGAAAACAGCACATGTAAATTAATGCAAACTGATAAAAAAACCCAGAAATTAAATTGCAGCCACAACATTGCTAAAGCTGAGAAAATACTGACAAAGTATATAAATAATGAGATTTAATATTCACAGTGCTGTTTCCAAAATGCAATCTTTCTTCCTTTTTTACCTTCTTCTCTTCACTGTTTGACCTGCATGTCAATTGGAGGGGGGGGGGGGGGGGGAAGTGATTGCTGAAATTAGTCTTTACACAGTTTTAACTGGTTTTTTTCTAAGATGAAATAATTAGCCTTAAAATCTGACATTTCAGAAATGACAGGACAAATACTGCTGGTTAAAATGTTTGACTAAGGTAGAGCAGTTCATGATTATTTTTATAAGCTCCAGAGTGGAGTTTGCAGAAACCACAGGTAGCTTGGAGCTGGTTCTAGAGTAAGACTTCTGGAAAACTCAGCTTGATATGAAGTAACTCTAAGCAATAAAGGGCAAGCCATCTATTTAAAGATACACTTTCTTTTATCATCAAATAAATTTGCTTGACTGAAAAAAACTGAAAAAAAAATAAATCAATCAATCTTCCTGCCAAAAATGTACACTTTCTAAACTACTTCCTACCTCAATACTAGTTGTAGGCTAGCTGGCCATGGATAGTAAACTCACTGTGTAATACTTTAAGGATTTTTTTTAAACACTGAGCATAACATCCAGGCACTAAAGAAAGATATGAAGGTGGTATTGTTAGAGCAGTCAGTCTGCAAGTTGATCAGTGGAAAAGAGCATATTCCCAACTATCCCCCTTTCTGTTTTCTGCAAAAGAGAGAATATTTAAGGAAGAAAATCCTAACATGGGCCAAGTGCATCTACAATGAAAAGTTCATCTGCATTCCTGTTCCACAGGACAGTGGATCATTTACATCCTAATATTTTTAGAAAGGTTAATGTTTGTTCTATAAGTGCTGTCTTTTCTATACTACAAACATAAGGCACTGCCACACACTGGAAACGGGAATTTAAACTGGGAAGAGGAAATGCTACTACAGATGTACAGGAATAATGGAATAAATTTCACCTGTTGTAAAGTAAAGAGCATTTTCTTTCTGGCAACATTTTCAAAGAGGAATCACCTTAGGCTCTACATCTGGGCTATTACCAGCTTCTGCTTGATGTGCAACAACTTCTACACAAAGATCAGTTCTCTTTGGAGAAAAAAAAAGCCCTAATGCAGAGTTGAATTACCTATGTGTATAACCATCTCCCATCCTTTCTTTATGCCAGCATACTTTTTAGGGGTTATGTACACAAGAAGCACCTGACTGTGCTGTGAGTTTACATAGCTTTTTATCTGTTACCTAAGGACCTGACTATGCTCTCTGTGTGAAGCACTCTGTACCATTTATGCATTTGAATATTATCCTGCCCATAGTAAACCAAAGAGAAGAAGTATTTAATTTTTGTGTTGGTTCTTCAAAAGTTTCCTTTTCTTAAGTTTCCATTCTATATTCTCAATCTTTACTTAACCTTCTTTTATTTTCACTTACGTCTTTTATCAACTTTCTGTTAAGCATGTTCAGGAAACCTCTAGATAAGATGGTGACAGATCCAGGAGAAATAAAAAATGCACAGTACCAAAGGCAAAAATAATCATGAAACAACATGAAAAATGCAGAGCAGGCAAACACCCTCTCTTCAAAGTCCCACAATCAGCTCTAACATACTTCCCATAAGTAATACTATCTCACAAAATGCATAGATAAGTCAAAAGCCTTATCATGTAATTAGACAAAATCTTGTAATGCCACAGTGTGCACTAAATGCCTGATCTGACACCAAATAAATATGTGGGGGGCTTTCCATTTACTTCAAAGGTTGCTGGACTAAACCCTGAGTGTGTGGGCTCACTAATGAGCAACCTGACTTGTGCCCACGAGCCAGGCAGAGGATAGCTACAGGAAAATGCAATGTCGATAGCTCGTAATTGTTTAGATGCTAGAAAATGGAAAACCACAGAAATAACGAACTGGTCAAGACACAGCACACAATACATTTGCTTTTCATGTATTCCACTGATCAAAATTTGTGACACATGATTGGAAGGATAAAAGATTTACAACTAGAAAAAAAAATAAGCTGAAATTTGCTACCTACAGTGGATTGACAGCTCATTCACAGCCTTCGCAGGAAAAGGCAATCCTTGACACTGGTGTGAAGACAGGGCAGAGGGAGGCACTCTTAGGGATATAACTACACTGCAGTCCTGAAGAAACCCAGTCATGGTCCTGGAGAATTCTCCACAAGTTAATTTAACTTGCTAAGAAAATCAGATATTGACCTAACAGGAATTATTTTCCCCAAAGTAACTTTAACCCTCGAGCATCCACTAGTAGTATCAATCTAAAGCTTCTTAAAAGCATCAGGTCTTGAAAAGATTAAGCTGAATTACAAACTTGCGATTGGTACTTTGATTTACTTTGTGCTAAAACACAGCCAGCACACAACATTGGCTTTTTACTGCTTTATGGAGTATACAATTACACGAAATACACATCAAACTCATCTAAATAGCTGGCCATTTAACTGTCTGTTTGGAGCAGTCGTGCACTCTGTCATCCTGTGTGATCTAAAGCACAGAGTCAGGGCTGGCTGCTGTTTATAATTTAAGATAGGTAGCTCTGAACAACAGGGCCTTTGCCCCTCCTCCCTCCCAAGGAAGGGAAAGCTCTTAAAAGGTCAGGCACCAATGCAGTTTACTGAATAAAGCTCAAGTTTGAAGAATGTGCCTTCTAAAGTGATTTTACTACCTGGGATGTAATGAGTTTTACAGGCTCTCTTTGTTAAATTGCCCTGACAATTTCCATTTCCACTTGCTTCAATCATATTAACAGAAGCTAAAGTTCACAAGTAGTAAAATATTTCAGTGTACTGAGTTAGGTCTCTCAAAAATAGATCACACATTTGACAAACATATAGGACATAACGTTTGGCATTCCATTTCATGTTTGGCTTGGCATGTCTCGTTTAGGGCAGGACAAGATGCCCTACCACAGTATCTCATTACTCATGGAAATAAAACACAGTTACACCAAGGACTTGACAAATCCCATCAGGTATGTCAGAAGGACAAGACTGTCCCAGTGAATTGGTGAGGGAAGGAAAAGGGAAATATTGGAGATGCTCCACTGAAGGGAAACGTACTTGGTGTCGTAAGACTCAAATGTGCAAAATCTGGGTAAATAGGCAGAATTGAAGCAGGAAATAACCTCACTGAAATAAGATAAAGAAAAAGCAAAGACAGCGATGATAATTCTGCTCCTCATCAGAAGAGCACACACACAACTCTGGTACTACCTTATTGTGCATTTATTTGTCTTTACAAACCATATAGTCCTTGGGGACGGCATGGGCCTTCCTCTGTTTTTCTCCTTGGAAGATACTGCAGTCTCAACGACTGACAGATGATAGCTTCCCCTTTTCCAGTGCTGAAGTAGTTCAGAAAGTTTTGCATAGCTTTCAGAACACAGGGAAGAAAACGTCAATGAATGACTAAGTGATGCAAAGGAGGATTTGAAAATGATCTTGCACTAATTCAAAGCAAAAGCAGGGCAGCACAAGAGGTTCACCCATGCTTTCATAGTTTGATTTACAAATATTGGTTCCCAAAATGTTTTTCCACATTATTTTCTTAGAGTGTTAAAGCTCTGATTACCCTGTAAGATACATCAGCACTGAGATTTGAACTGATTTACTGTGACTTCAATTTAAAGTGCAACTAGGTGCAACCAAGGGAAGAGCTGGGACAAAAAATCTTTTTGCTGAGACGATCCACACTAAGTGACACACGTAGCAAATGGAGCATCTTGATGTATGTGAAAGCTCCAACAGCAACCTAAAAGCTCGCTGAGTGAGGGAGTTTGACACAGATCTTAGGAAGCTGGTTAGCGGGCTACTGAGACCCCTTGGAATCAAAAAGGCCAAAGGAAAAGCAACGCACTCAAAACAATTCTGAAACAAAAAAATCTGGAACTATGTATTACCATTCAATCACTCTCATAAACTTTAATAATGCTGAAGCAGATTCAGACACAGTCAATACTTAACATAAAAAAGAAAAGAAGTACTACTTAAATAAATGCTGTACTCATCACTCATTGCTCCTCCTGAGGCTGAGAATGCAGTAACTGCCTTGACAGCATAGTAACCAGCTCTGATGTAAAAGATCTTTATTATATATACTTATCTGGCGGCACTGACTGAAGGTGGCAGACAGTATCTGAAGGGAAGATGAGTGCATAATGGGAACACAGTTCCCCGAATCCCAAGAGGAATAAAATCCTGTAGCAATCGAGGTAAATCAAAGCTGTATGAAAAGAAATGCTCAGCTCATTTAGATGCAAATATATCCAGACACCACGATGCACCACCTCTAAACAGCACTGCATATCCAGTACTACTCCCATTGTACCGACAAATGCCTGTCTTCTCTGTAATAATGTTCTCTCCTTGATGTACATGCTGTGGGAGAGTTAAGGCGTATTTACATTCAATCAACAAAACTTCATCAGCGCAGCGAGATGAACGAAGATCATATCCACAGTAGTCATCTGACCTTTTCATCTCTCTCCCTGAATGCATGTGTGTGAGGCAGGCAAGCGAGCACATACACACGAGCAGCAATGATACAGAACGTCTGAAACCGACTTCTGGCCAAGGCATCCCAATGTTTTCTCCTATGGTAAGTACTTTATTCACTGCAAGCACTGGATTTTAATTTGTACCATCTACAGAGCTATGCAGAGTTGACGCTCAGTTAATGAAGGAGAATAGAAAATACATTTGTTAAATAAATGCAATACCTTTTAACCTAATTCACTTATTTAGGAAATTACTGATTTACTACTTCCCAGTATTCAGCCAGGACATAGCCTACTCATCACAGAGCACTCAAATGAAACCAGTGCTTACTGCAGGACTTTGGCCGAAGAACAGGGTATTTGCACATCAGTCACTTTTCAGAAACCATCTACATACATATTTGTCTCTGAAAATACATGCAGCAATTTGAGGTTGTTTATTCTTCAGTAAAGGAAGGATAAATCACCAATTTCTTACTTTGAAATTATTTATCGATGTGACAGAACCTTTACACTTTTTCACAGCTGCACCCCAATCCGATCCGCCATTCACCACCTAGAAATAAAACCTTTACACTTTAAGTGAGCAGTAGAAGTTAACGTCCTTGGTGCTACTGTTTCAGCTTGAACAACACAGTAATGGTCTGACAGGGTGCTGGATGGCCAGCTTTGGTTAACAAGGCTGCTTTTTTAAACTCTGCAGTCTCTAAGAAGCTATCGACCTCTAATTTGCAGCAAGCAGATTAACTGGCTGTTTCTACTTTGTTAAGACCAGCTTTGAAACTCTAAACTGCCTAAAAACAGCTGAAATACTCACCTTAATGTACACTGCTTATGCATGTCAGATGCCACCCTCTTGAAAAAGTGAACCTTGAAGAAATTGCTGGAACTTTACCTATGGTTTACATCCTCAGATGCCTCAGCGGCACCTCCTTTCAACTCTTCAGATGTGTGAGGGGGAGATGGCTCATGGATTCAGCAGGCCAAAGCACACATCAATGTGACTGATAATTTGAGAGTTGCCCAGAAGGTCAAACAGTTGGATTTTGGTTCCAGCTTGATGGGGTGGGCTGATCTTTGATATCGATTCTGTTATCTCAGCTTTGCCTTTGGGCCACTAACTATCCCCAGGAGGCATGCTGGGCCTCACTGGCAGACACAAGAATTTTGTGGAATGATTTAAGAACACTTTCCTTTAGCTGAGACTTGAGTTTTAAAGGCAAACCTGACCCCTCACTCCTAAATTCTCAAATAAAATCTTGTACCACACCACTTTGTATAAACTATAGTGAATTTCTACGTGTGGAAAATAGAAAAACAATGCCTATACAAAACCAGTGCTGTTTGGTTTTGGTTTTTTTTTTTAAAGAAAAATACTTTAAGTGCAGGTGGTTACACTATTGATGACAAAGCAGAGCAGTATCAAAGATTTGAGGACATTTTGTCAAATAAATACATTCTAAAGCAGTCTGTCTTATATTTTCTCAACAAAACTTAAGAAGTGTTAATGGAGCTAAAGTGAAAAGATCAACAGAGGTAACTTGTTGATCAGTAAAACTCAGTATATTCTAATTTTGCTGCAAAACTAGCAGAGATGATGCAGCAAAGTTTCTAAGTGGAGTAACAGCTTGGGGAGACCGATGACAAAATCTTGAAACAATCCAGCACATCTAACCAAGAGAAAACTTTGTATAAGATGGGTAGTGTCTCTTTGTTGGGGACTGCAGTGATCAGAGGGGACTGCAGTGATCGGAGGAAGGATAATGGCTTCAAACTGAAAGAGGGCAGATTTAGATTAGATATCAGGAAGAAATTCTTCCCTGTGAGGGTGGCGAGGCACTGGTGCAGGCTGCCCAGAGAAGCTGCAGCTGCCCCTCCCTGGTAGTGTTTAAATCCAGGTTAGATGGGGCTTTGGGCAACCTGGTTTAGTGGAGGGTGGAACTATATGGGCTTTGAGGCCCCTTCCAACCTAAACCAGTATATGATTACCTATTTGCAGGCAAAATGCATTTTTTAACTTTGGGTCAAAAATATAGGTCTATATACTAAACTAGAAAACTTCAGAACCACAAATCACTTCTATGTAGCTCTGAGAAATTTTATTAGAAAACACGATTAGAAGTGGTAGTACAAACAAGGCTGAGAGTCATCTAAATCATCCAAACATCCAGATTTGAGCTTCTGCTCTCAAGAATCGACTTCTTTAAACAGTTCTGTCTTAAAACAACTGAGACTGATTCCCTGAAAAATATTTGTACGTGTATCTGTCACCTGGATATTTATATCAGGACAGCAAGATTTCTCAGTTGTCTAAAACAAATATTAGACACAAATATATCTCAGGAGTGCATCTCTCAAGTGCCAGTTCGAACAGGGTAGATCATTCTCTTAGCAAATATGTTTTGCATGTCTCAAGGTTTTTCTCTACGCAATATTTACGCGAACAGTAATTCTAACAAAGAAAACTCAACCCCAAGCAACTGGCTACATGAAAGGAGAAGTAATAAAAATAACAATTTGCTTCTTGCAGATCTGTAACTCAGGCCCATATTTCTCATCGTTCTATCTTCATGTTAAAACTTTTTACCAGTGAAATATCTGCATGGATATTATAAAGTTGTTTGCTTGTGTGGTTGGGTTTTTAAAGATAATCTCGAAGGTACTAAAAACCTGGCAACCCCATAAAACCTAATCCTCATTTCTTAAAGTATGTGAGAAGGTTTCACCATGACTGAAGCAAACATTCATTGTCACAAAAGGAACATAACCAAACAATATGTTAGAAACACTACTGGCATTTTCTCATTCCCACTTTTCTTTGCAAAATACAGCATTTTAGAAAGCATCTAAGGATTAGAAACACATACATTTAATTTACTTTCTAAATCTCCTATTTAGCTTACAGTATTTTTTAAACTATAAACAGACAGAAAATAAGCTCTAGGGAACTGGGCAAGACTTTTCTGGCACTATGCAAGATATTGAGCTATCGACATTTAAGGTGTTAAACAACAGCTGACCAGTTGGTAGTATCACTAAAGACAAGCTGAAGAACAGAACGTTAGCTGTGAACAAATGCAAACACTTGGAGGGTCATTTTAAAACTTACTTTATAAAATATATTATAAAATAGAGCATCTGCATTTGACTCAAAGCCCAGTAAAGAATTCTAAGACTTAACTTTAAGAAAGCAAAACAGATTTATCAGTTAAACACTCAATATAATGCAGTTGCTAAAAACAAGAGTTTCTGCTGCAGACTGTAGGATGCTTATCAATCAACTAAAAGGTAGTGAAATATAGATATTAGGCAAGGTACTGCCTAACCAAGAGATGGTACTACAGCACTGAAAAGACCCTCTCTGAAAAATCCCATAGAGGTCGACTCAACCACACTCAAGAAAGATGGATTGTAAGTAGAAAAGGTATAGAAAAGGGCTATTGATTAGTGGAATATCACAAGAAGAATTGGGCTCTCCTAGAAGAGAGGCACTGTCTGCCTTGTGCAATATCCAGACAGCTCGGATCCAGAATTCATGTAACAGAAACAGGATGGTGATAAGCGCATAGGAGCATCCTAAAAACAATGTGGTATATTTACAATAGCAGAAGGAAGGATGTAAATGGAATATCATTCTGCTTTACAAATGCTACATTAGGATCAACAAAGTGGAAAAAACTAAAGTGAAAGAACTGCACTCACATGGGAACAAAGGGGGACGTTACAGAAGGAAACACATTTGTGAAGGCAAGGATCACTATGAAAAATTTCCAAAATATTAAGTGAAAGACTAACATGTAAGGATTTATCAAAGAAATACCAGCAAAGAGGCAATAAGTAGTATTTACAGGTATCATTCAGTGCCTGATCTGATCTACCGACCATTAAGCCCAGGTGACTTGAGAGGGCTGTCTCCTCTGAGAGGTTTTCATCACAGTGTGAAGTGCTTCAGGTCTCACTACTACAAATTCAAAAGACCTCTCACCAAAGAAACGGAGAAGCCTTTAGTAAAATCTAGTATAAAGGGTAAGGTACTAGATGATGCTCCCAGGAGGCAAGTGCCTAAGTTGCTACTCTGTCAGACCGTGTCCTTTAGATAAGCCTGCACCAGGCTTCCCAGATGCCCTGCCATCAAAGAGAACCAGTACAATAGTCACTTAGAGGAGTGCAGCGAGGTACCCTGGTAACTAATCTAATTTCTGACTGACATAAAATGTCCAGCCTCTTCAGTGTATTCTTGAAAGCCAATCTGGAAATGACTTATATTCTCAAGAGAAGTGAATAGCATGTAACAGCGCAATCACGCAAGACAAAATGATTTATTTGTACTTAAGCAAAGCAGAGCAGAGCCTGCATCCAAGACTTCTTTTTAACATAGAAAGTCTGAATTCAAGAAGAATTAGAAGATTCATAATACAAAAGAAAGTCATTATGCATTTCAGCTAATGATATTTTTACTCTGAAAGGGAAAGATTTCCATTACCGTAGGCCCAGCAGCCCCAGGAAAAAGAGCAAGGCAGCGAGACCCCTGCGACCCCATTATAGCCAGATTTCCACCTGCTCTGGATCAGTTCTCATTTCTTTACCAAACCCACAATTTTACCATGTGAAATGTGCCATACAGTAAGAAGGCAGTCTGATGTGCATTAGGTCACTCTACTAGCAGTGGTGTCCGTTCACTGATGAACAGGTTTTTGAGCAAGGAAATAGGTTTTTTGGAAGTTAAGATGCTGCAAAGGCCCTCCTGCCACTGACTCCACTTGCTGCTTTATGCTGCATCACTATAATAAATATTCTACAAATAAAGGATAGTCCTGGTTTTCCATAACTGGAGTAGGAGACTAGGAAAATGTTTAGATAAATCATGGGATCACAACCTCTTATGCAAAATGGACAAGTTATGGAAACGCCATGCAAACTCTGAGGCCTTGAAGCTCTACTTCAAGCCATGGGCTCAGTTAAAGCAGACAGTAAAGCATTAACTCTCATCTTGACAAAATCTTTACAATTTTGTTGTTGTTTTGGTTTTTGCCAGTGTTTGCTGACAGATGGAAAAATACCGGCTGAATGTGACCACGATTTAATTTACCTCCAATTTCCTTCCTATTTCTACAGCACATTCCTAAAAAACACACAGCGTTTTATTCCTAGCGCTTAGAAGAATTACTAGTAAATAGTCACGATCCAACACTATGTACTATAAAATACCACTGTAATACTCTTTGCTACTCCTGAGAATTGCATTATATTATAACTTTTTCACAAGAATATTTCTAAATGATCATCCAGAAACATACACATACATTTACAGAAATGGAATTACTTGAAGACTAACTATGCATTCACATACAAAAAAACACATCCACATTGAGACAAAATTGTGATACTGCACTCAAAGAGCATCGTGTGTTAACTAAGTGGGATAGCAAAGTGGTAAAGATACCTTCGAAATGGGGAAGCCTTTCTTCAAGGCATCTTCTCTTTCTTTTCCTGCCGTTCAGCTGCATTTAAGAACCAAGAATGATTTGACTGCATCAAGAAATGATGTCTGAGGCAGACATCTGTGACAACTCTCAGAAAGATATGTCCACACATTCTGAGGAATTCAAAGGCAAGCTTCCCACCAGCAAGCCATAACTATCCCAACTCCAAAACTTTCTGACTTTAGAAATGAAACATCTCATACTCCCTTTCTTCACTATTTCCTTTTTGAATCTTGATCAAAACATCAAGATTGCAGATGACTGATGAGTGGTAATCATTGAACACACCCCGCTTTGTTACTTACTGGCACCCAAATAAGCAAAGTTAGACCCAGTCTAGCATGAGAAAAGTATACCTCCTTTCAAATATTATATCCATCCTAATTCTGTGCTCACCCGTGGGAGGCCCAACTCTTCCAACTACAAAAAAATGCATTTACAGCTACCATCACCAAACTTTTCATTGTTCTCCATGGGTTTTGAGACCACAAAGTTATGAGGCGTAGTACAGGAAATAACTGTTGCACCTCCATTACTGCAGAGTAAAGTGTGTCTTTGGTAGATGTAAACCTCCTAAAACATACCTCTCCATCCTTTTTTGGAGAATCAAAGACTCCTTCTGCCCACACAGCTAGAGAAATTGACAATTTAAGGACCTTAGGTTCTCCTATGCGTCCACCATTTTGATTAATGGCTCATAAAAGGGTCATTTTCCTCCATGAGCACTACAGAGAGCAGAACAGCATTAATATACATCCTTCCTAAAGAAGGGTTCATTTGCACAGCATGAGATCTGCTTCAATCCTTTCCTCCTTTCAGATAGGAAGGCACATGCTGCAGCATTGCTGGTAACATCATGCCCATGCAGTGAGTGTGAGATGAAATGCAAATGGGTACTCCAGTAGCCTCGGGCAAAGGAGCTGGCCAGACACTGATCCACAGTGACATTAGTTTCAGGTATTGTTCAGCGATATGACAGACACCGATTTGATCTAAGGTTTGAGGAAAGCTAAAATCAACCAATCTCAGAATTTAAGGAAGGCGTTTGTAACACCCTATTTGTACACAGATGTGGGGGGTTTTGGTGTATATTTCCTTTTGGCACCACATTGCAAATATCTCCTCATACTTGGGGTTGTATGTTTCACTTGCTCTTTTAAAGGAACAGTTATGTTACTTGCATTTAAAACTTCAATTATTTCTGGGGTACATTTTTCTAAAGCCGACAATTCTTATTTTTTAAAATAATTATCTTCCTAGGTTTAATCACACATGTGCATTTATCCTTGTACAAAATGAGGTACACCTTAGAAAATATCCGATAGCAGCAAAATGGACCCTTCCTCTGTGCATCCATTTTCCCGTTTCCCAGGTTGCAGCACTCCACAGCACTAGCAATCCTCAGCTCATGTCCAAGACATGAAATAAAATGACCCTCTAAGCTTCCTATCAGCTGTGCTCTCATATTACAAAACCACTTTCCCATGCTTCATGTTCATTACTTAGCAACTGCTCCTTGCTTCTAAGAACGGCATCCTTATTTACACGTGCACATCCTGGCACATCTTGCTTAAAAAGTGGATAAAGAACAGGGATCAAGAGAAGCTATGATTGCATTTATGAAATCGTAAGTGGCACGAAAAAGATTCATAGGGAACAAGAGCCTTTTGTCTCTTCCAATACAAGAATCAGCAGGCAGTCAATGAAATCAACATTGCAGGTCTAGAACAAGCAAAGGGGATGGTTCTTTGAAGAACATACAGTTAAACTGAAGAATTTCTTACGGCTGGTTGTTGCGCTGCCAAATTTTTAAATGCAAAAAAAGGCAGGATAAATTCTTTGTTTAGGGTTAGGGAGGCAGCTCTACAGACGACTATTCAATACAAGGCTCAGGAAACCCCAAACTGCAGATTGCTGGAGGCTAGAAGAATACTCTGGGGATGTATCCTCAGATGCTTGCCTGGTTCTCGTACTACTCTGTCGGCAAGTGCTACAGCGCACAATCAGAAACAGAACCCGATGTCAAAGGGGACCTTTTCTCCAGCCTGACACGGCCAGTTTGACATTCTTACATCACTTACCTTTATTTTGATCACATCAAAGTTACTCTAATGTGATTGCAAATAGAATTCAATCCTTCATACCATCCTAGCCTCCCTTTCTGAGCACAAATACATACAGGGAAAGTCCAAGGACTAAAAAATTCAATGAGCTGCTATCATGACTCAGTTTGTTGCATGTATCATGAGGAGAGCCTAATCTGATAATTTTATACAATGGAAAAATAGAGGGTTTTTTCCAGCAACAAAAATTATCATTCATTAGCGAACAAAATTACATCTAAACCTAAATTTATTTAGATTACAGCCAAACCACTCAGACATGTCGGTTGAATGGGAGACATTCATTAATAAGGAAATAACAAGCAGAGTATTCACTAACACAGTAACATTTAGATATTCAGAGGGGGATGCATATGTGCACGAGGGAATATCTATGCATATTACTAGTAGATTTGTGTTTGCTGGCAGAATATGCACCTGTGTATTTCCAGGCTGATGAGCTGTTACACAGGCACTCGCATTAGCTCCGAAGAAATGCTACTGAAGTTTGCACACCTGCTTTCCAAATCAAACAAAATAATGTGAAAGTGGCCTGATTTTCACACAAATGGCATCGCTTTGTGGAATCTGTGCCTCGGTCTGGCCAAATGGTACCCCAGAAAGCATGCACACGTCCTCCTGCTGGTGCTTGTGTGAATCAGCTCCTCCTCTTCCTAAGGAAGCATGCTAGATACAATGGGTTTTTGTTTCTCACCTTACAAAAGCATCATCCTCGTGCTGAGCTAGAGAAGAACATAATTAAACGCTATGTCACTGAAAGAAAAGCTATGTCCATTTCCTACCACACTAATATTTTCTAAAACCACAGTTTTTTGATCATTTCAGAGCACACTGAGTTTTTCCTGGTGAGTAAAGATGTGCTTACTGAATTTAGAACATAGTTTCTCTCAGTCAGAGCTACAGATTCCCAAGCTGCATAGTTGTGGTCGGATAACTCCTCCATGGGGCGTTTGGAGTTTCCTGAGTATGGAGGGAAAAAAAGAATTAATCTGACTCCAGTGTTTAACTCATTTGCAGGACTCATATTTCCTGTTCTGCAAACATAAAGGGTTTGCAAAGAGTGCGTAAGAGCTTCCAAGATGTATAGCTATGTGAGTGCTAACGATAGGGAGCCTCATTCTTCTCTCCGGCTTAAATTGCCAAAGCTCTGTGGATTTCAGCTGTATTATTACCAATTCAAATGTGTTCCAAGTCAGAGGAAAGTCAAGAACAATGTGTATTTATGAAAAAAGGCCAATTCTTGTTTGGCTGAAGTTCATAACCCGAAAAGATCCCAGTAATTCCACTACTCTCCAGCCTAGAAGTTGGACACATCTTTCACTTATCAGCATCTGCTCTGTGGTGCAGGGCATTAGTAGCATGGAGGTAGATATATTTACTGATTATTTATACTGCAATTTTCAAAGGCAGAGGAATGTTTTAATCTTAGATGAAGTTACTGTATAAAAAGAAATAAATCAAGTCAATCTAGAAACTACAGCAGTGCTTGAAAAGGGAAGTAAAATACCATGGCAAGGTCTACTTGAGGTGATAGCTAGAGAATAAACATGATTCTATGTGCCATAAGATTTTCTAAGCTAACAGTGGTTAAGAAAGGTGCTGAGCTAAGATTTTTTGGGAACAAAGGAACATAGCACTGACCTAATTCCTCTCCATTAATCAACAGTAAAGTCCCATTCACTTCTGGAGAGTAGAATTATGCTAAGTTAAGCACTTCTGAAAACCCCCAAAGAAATTTTTGTGTATAAATCTGGCAGGTGTGTTACAAGCACTGCCAACACACACCCCTTTTCATACTGATCTACGTGCTTTTAGGAGCGATGCGTGCAAGCGTGAAAGGACAGATTTTAATATCCCCAAGTATATTTGATGTTCTTCTTTCAAGAACAGCTCCAGCTAATGCATTCTACGTTGGCTTGTGAATATGCATCGAAGAGCATAAACAGGTTCATACACTCATTTCACATTTGCTACCAGACAGTTCTCAGGTAGAAGCATGAAATTGCCCAGGCCAGACAAGATTATGAGGCTTCCATTAGGGTCATGAACATTTGCTCTCACCCCAATCCACCACATTATCTGTTTCTTACAAAGCTGCTCACTACTTTAGACTTGATTGTCTAGGAAACTCGTAAGACACAATCATCTGCTACTGCAGATCTTCTGAAATTTGAAGATAGCACTTTGCTATAGAACATCTGTGATTTGAATCCTGAATTTGGAGAGTGTTTCATCTGGTTAAAAAAACCTTCCAGGCTAGGAAAGGCACATCCTCCTAATATATTTTGTGATAAAACCTGATATAAAGAAATAATTCAGCATCTCTTCAAAGCCTTTACTTCATCAATCACTATACTTTAAGGAGTTAAAAAAATGATTCTGCATTTACAAAGCCTGCATTTAAGGACTAGCTCCAGCTGGGAAACTACAATTCCCCCTTACAGGAGCGAAACATAGTTTATGCAAAACCACACAGGTAAACAGGAGAGAAAGGACGAGGAGGGCACAGATTTGATAAGCGGCGTTACACAAAACTGCTGGGCTTGCAACGGTTATTCCTTCTGCAGGACTCCTTCAGTATGGCTGGATTGGTAAAAGAACTCAACAGAGAGACACACTGGCACCTGTAATTTACAAATCAAAACCGAGCCACCTTTCACTTCCTCCCAGCTGTAAGTTTCCCTGTGCCATTTAACCCAGGTTCGTTATGGATTCAGGTCAGTATTGGTCAGTCAGCACGTACGGTGCATCAGCACAGGGAGAGGTAGTTAACATTTCGGGAAGATGAAACGAGCGTGCACTGCAGAGTGCTCCACACACAAACACTCGCTCGTGCCAAATGTCTCTGACAACTGGTGAAGCAGCAGCCCACGCCTGGCTGTGCAATTCCTTTGGAAACGACGTGGAAGGTGGCCAGCGTCAGCACAGTTCTCGGCTTCTCCTACATCGCTGAGCACACCGGGGTTCCCAGTCACCAGCTCCCGCTCTAGCGGCAAACGAAGAACATAATTTTAAAGAGCCACTACAAATATCTCACTTCACAGAACAGTTTGCTTGAGGAGAGGGGGAAGGATCAGATAATTGAAGAATGGGATTAAAACGAAGCCTGACTTTTTCGATGCTGAACTCTGTAAGTCCTAGCATCCTGCTTTGGCATCAGAAGGAAAGGTAACTCAGTCACTAAGGCTGTTGTCCACAAATATGGCCCAAGAAAGCAAATACCACGACCTTGAAGTTTGGGGAGCTAAAATTTTCAGACATTTCAACAAACAATTAAGAATCTGGTTGTGGGATTCATTGTATCAGATGTTCCCCCCATAGGCCAGATATCATATTTTGTACAGATAGCATTTTTATGGAATATTTACCTGAACTTCCCAACTGCAGAATACAGAGAATTCTATTTTTCCATTAAAAGAATACTAGGATGGAGAGCTTTCACTGGAGAGTCTTTCCATTTTCTGTAGTTTCCATTTTAAGGAACATCCCTTTAGATTATTGGAATATGACAGAGAAAAAAAGGAAGTAATTTAAGAAGAAGAGAAAATGAAGCTGAAAAATGAGCAGGCAGAATGGACTTATTTGGTCAGCTGACTCATACCAAAGCAATTCCTGAAACCTACGCAAAAGCCTGGAAAATAAATAAGATTCTTCTGTGGGATTTCCTTTCCCTTGGTCCTTGAAGAAAAACTGTCTATTTAACTATAGACCAACCAGTGCTCTGGTCCTCTTCAGAAGCTCTTTTGCTTGGCTCTGTTCTGCAGGAAACAGCTCCTTGTTATGTTTCACCTAGACAGTGACTACTCCCTGTATTTAGGCTTCTGCATGGTGGAGAGATGAGAAAAAAAATATCACACAAGAAGCAAAATCACACTCTGTAATTCCCCTGGTGAGCAAAACACATCAGAGCCTATTGGCACAGTCCTTTTTCAGAACCAGCTCCTTCAGTGTACCCTCTGGGTGGTAATTACTGCAGCAGAATAGTCGAGCAATGTTCCTTGGATTTAGAGAACTGCCAACTCTGATTAAATATTTCTTCAGCATCCACATTTCCTGCACAGGTGCTGAGAATGTTTCAACGCATTATCCATACAAAAGGAAAGCCCAGAGAAGACATGCATCATCAAATACTTTTTTTTTTTAATCCTTACAAACGCACTTGGATTAACAGCAGGATTGAAAACCCCTCCTTGGTGAATGTGTGTGTTTTAAAACTCTTGATGGGCTGCTAGATACTAAAGAAACTATCACATACTTTCTGTAAGAACCTATCTTTGCCTGAACTTCCACTTGACATAATCTTGCAGCAGACTATAACTGAACAAAACAGATGGAAGAAAAGGACCAAAAAACGTCCATGAAGGTATAATCTGATTCTACAGTTGTGAAGTTCAGCAACTTCAGGGTTCACACAAGCTTAAAGCCTCCAGTTTACTTGGATAACTGATTTCTATTGATTTGTCAGGTGATTTGGACTCGGTATCATTAAAAGCCTACACAGAAAGCAGATTAAGAAACATCACCATGAAGATGTAAATTCAGGGTGTAGCACTATAGCAAATCCCAAGAATAGATGTGCTTACAGATTTTATTAGGACATTGATATGTTTTTCATGTGTTCTATCTTCCTTGCCTACTTGCATGAGCCAACTCCCATATTACTAAGATTCTCCTTATTAATTTTCCATGTTCTGTCTAGAACATTTTTCTTGAAAAATGCGTGAAAAGAGCAGATGGAAAAAGTGAAACCAATATATAAACCATGCTCATAAGCATTGTCTTCTCTGTGCTGAGCTTGTGTTCCGAGCACAAAGAGACAAATAAAGCAGTAATTCCTTTGAGGCTATCCAAAGGCATATCAGTTGTGCTGGTTTTAGTTGGAAAAATAGAAAGCACCCAGACTCAATGAGCTTGGACAATCCAGCATTACGTACATGCAAACGAATCTGCACATCTGAGTTATTTCCAAGGACAAGCAGGAAGCACATAGTAAAATAAGCCAGGTCAGCTGAGAAACCATCAATCAGCAGCCCCACTGCATTAATTTTTCTCAATAAATTAAACTGTTACCAAGGACTTTTGAAAACGATGGACAACCTGGGTGAACTTCATTGGACAGAGGACAGTGGTAGTAGTCAAAACTTCTGATTTGGGTACCTATGTGAGGGAAATGCTAAAGAGACAAGGCAAGAGTGTCTGTGTGAATGACAGCCTGGTTCATGAGGGTCCTTGTCTCACCAAGCAGACACCCGTCCACGGGCTCAGGAGACCTCACCTCCTAGACATGACCACTACCTCTGCAGGCTTAATACTGCTGTTCCTCTACCTTAGATGTATCCTCTCCTGACTACTTTGCCTCGGGCCATATAGCATCCAAGTGAAGAAAAAGAAAAGATTCAAACACATTTAGTGATGGTTTTTTCCCTGTGTAGGGTTACGAGGTGTATTAGCCTCAACAGAACAAATTTTCCAACAGTTATGGGACTTGGAGCATCGACACACCAGAGCTTAACCTTCTTCCAGAGGCAGTGCTCAAACAAAATCAGCCAAAAGGGTGTCCAAATGCTATAAAAACCAGGGAGGTGGCTGTATTTAAGCATCGATAAAACAACTATATTTTACTCAAATATCCACAAGATATTTCTGTTAGCCAACATGGGTGGGGATTCAGTTCTGCTTTTTGTTTTTCAAGGAAGATTCCTGGATTTCTATGAGAAAAAATATCTTGTGTTAAAACTGAGAAAGAAGTACTCTTTCCGAACAAGGTTTTTCTCCAGGAAAAGATCAGAGACTATACCGACACTTCAGCATTCTTTCTCTTGCTAATGGAGAAGGCAAGTGCACAGCAAAAGCTGGCCAATACCTCTTTCACCATTACTCAAAAGCATCTCTGACTGGCCTGAGTGTTCTGATGTTTTCGGCACCCTGGTTACAATCTTCTCCTGGGCCTCTGTATGGAGCAGTTTCACTGTTTTGCAATGCACAACAGAAGACATAGGACACTGTATTTTTTTCAAGGTATGGCATGGAAAAAGGTTTAGGTAGTTTCTTCATGCTCGTCTTTTCTTTTGTTTCTATATTCTATATTGATGCCCACAAACCACTGCTAATTAAAGCAGTTCTTGAAGTAAAACTGCTCTGGATAAACTTCCAGAAGCAGATGCTAAATTCTTCTGCCTCTTTCTTCAAACCTCTTCTGAGCCCTCACTCTTAATTCAGACACTGGCAGGTAACGTTGTCTTTTAGTCCTGTTATGCAACTTGGCTTCCAACATGTGCAAGAACTAACATGTTTCTCCAGATAGATTAGCTTTCCCAGGCTCCTGCCTTCTCAGCAATGTGAGGTACTTTGTGAAGAGTCGTCTCAATTTCCTCTGAATCCCTGTTTTTCTAAATACTTTGATTTTTCTCAGAGATAGGGAAAGTCAGTTGTATATTTATCTTGAACTATCAAACATGCTAAAAAGAACCTATCTGGGATTCCAGGCATCATGGCTAAATAATAAATATATAGTCAGCCTTATGCAAACAAATGTGTACACACCAGCTGCCTCAAAACCATGCAGGGCAAAACACTACTCCTGCCACAGACTCACAGAAAACAAATCTCAGTGGTTGGTACAGCCCTTCTTGCTCAGAAAGCATCAGACTTTCCTTTTAGCCCCCAAAATATTGGGCAATCCAAACAACAGTATTTTAAGTCACCTTCTGTTTTGGTATTTCCAAATATGCAAGTGCTAAAATCGTTCACTACACTGGATCATGAGAATACCAGATACAGATTTACCTTTCAATCCTATCTTTAAATCTCTAATTTTAAATTTACAACTTCACAGATTTGTGTAGTACAGAGATTTACTCATCCCCAGAAATGGAGATTTGATATCAACCAGCAGGACAAAACATATCTCCTGCCTTTGTTTCTTTTTCACAGCTTGACTAATGTGTCAAATTACCTATATTTTAACAAGGAGGTGCAGTATATCTGAGAAATAAAATAGCTCAGTCCTTAGTAGGTGTTCACATTGTTCAGCTTGCCATCTTTTACCCATTTGAAGCAAATATTTTTTATCACCACACGTCAATAAAAACTAAGAGCCAATAAAACAGCAATGCTTGCATTGTGGGGCACTGTTAAACACAAATACATGGATGACATCCAGTTACTTTAAGGCACAGTGAGAGTAATTCAACTGAAGGCAAAAAAAGCTCATTTACCACCAAGGATTTTATTTTTTTTTTTTAATAAAAAAAAGTTTAACTGTAACATTGTTGAAAAATAAAGGTTAAAATCACCAGCATTTCTTTAAATGGGACTCTTTAAATGTGCTGATTGTTTATTAGTTATTTGCCTCTGTTTTTGTAATTACCTGTTTGCTTTTACTGCTTAAGATTCTAGGCCGGCATCATTTCTGCAAAGACTAATGGCAACATTTAGGGCTTTTTGTGATTCTAGGGCATTTTCAAAGTACAAATCAACCCCAATTTTTGCTGGCTGACACAGCCTAGGGCCCAAATACACATGATTCTACCTTCAGGAAGGCAACAGCTGGAGCACATGACCGTCCTTTACTATAACCCCTGTCTCCCCATCAGCTCCTTTGCTTGGGGACAAAGGACAATTCCAGGATCAGAGTACTGAGCTTACTCCACTTGCTCCGGGAAGTGCGGCATGGCTCCTGCAGCCTGTCTGAACAACAGATGCCAGTCACCTCCAGACAACCTCCAGCAACTATTTTTTCAGCAACCTGCTACACTTCCATTTACGTCCTCAGAATAAAGAGACAGTTGAAGCCAAACCAAGGCAAATCAAACAAACTTTATGTTCAGTCAATCACTCCTTCAGAGAAGCCCACCAGGCACATCAGAAAAGAATAACTATTCCAAGGCAAAAGAACCAAATGAAGACAACTCCAAGGCAAAGAAAAGCCAACTCTCACGCTGTAGCTAGCACAAAGGCAGTTCCAACTACTCTGCCACACCAGTGCTCTCTGTTTTACAACCCTCTCCAGAGAAAGAACGTCAGAGCAGAACCCATCACATGACACGCAACTCTCAAGAACACAGACAAATCATAATAAGGTGCTGGAGCCAAAGGATAAAAAAAACCATTGCAGTAAACAATCCAAAACTTTAAGAAAAACAAGAGCAAACCAAACTCTTGGAAATTTTGCCTAACAGCTTGGATAATTCTGTAATAACATGGTTGCTCTTACCTTTGCCATCTGCGCTTGCACGCCATTTGCTTTGAGAGATGCTACTGCTTTCTGTGCTGCTGCTGGGCTGTCAAAATCTACAAAACCATAACCTGAAAAACAAACAGAAAAATGGACATTTTGGTAATTACTGATGTGCATATGCGTAAATAAAAATATTATTTTTATAAAGAAGAAAACCCTTTCCATTCTCTCACATTATCTCATAGTCTTCCAGTAACACTGCTACCAGAACCAGGCAACCCACCTCTGTTTCTGACACCCTTCTTCCTGAGCAGAGTGAGTTTCAAGGAAATGCAGTGACCTGAAGCTTTAATGTGCAGAACAGCATGCAGCAGAAGGGGAAAGAAGGCAATTCTTCATCCTAACAAATAGAAGGTCCCCACCAGCCAGAGGGTATACGCTCATGGGCCTCTGGTACTCTGAAGTCCTACCCCATCTCTTCCATAAGAGGAGGCAGCCACATGGCCCTCCTGGGATACAAAGCTACAGCTTGTAATGTCTAGTTTCATGAGACAAGACCTTTCTCCTGTACATTGAATACATGAGAGGATTAAGCTTCAGAAAAGGAGGGCAGCAGATCTTTTCAGTACGCTGGTGGCAATCTGTGTACGGGCATGGAGCGCAGTCTTCCAGCAAGCGAGAGTAATTAAGGGAGAAATCGCAACTTGCTCTACAGGGAACTGCCAGATAGCTCTAGAATGTGGTAAGATTATTATCTTATTAGTGGAAGCCTGGTTAAACCACATCCTTTTCATCTTAAAGCCCTCTCTGCTGGAACACAGGCCAGGACTCTACCAGGATATCAGCTGAACAGCAGCTTAGTGAGTTTAGATCCTATGGTTAGGCAAGGGATAGCCATCTGCTTTTAAGTGGCTTCCCTACTCTCAGTATTTGCATTGGTTTAGTTTATTAGTCAGTCAGTCACTTCCTATCTTCTCTTCTTCCCCCTCCATTTTTAGTTCCTTTAATCAGCAAGACTGATACATTCCAGCAAGATCAGTGCTGTAAAGTCCTTTCCAGATATCAACAACTCTAGAAGAATTTTATTTT
Organism: Laterallus jamaicensis coturniculus; assembly: GCA_022605575.1. Classification (NCBI taxonomy): domain Eukaryota; kingdom Metazoa; phylum Chordata; class Aves; order Gruiformes; family Rallidae; genus Laterallus; species Laterallus jamaicensis. The sequence continues at coordinate 19,610,827 of JAKCOX010000008.1, read as the reverse complement.
CCTAAAGACAGAAAGGAAAGCAAAGAGGACAAGGTTTGGGCCTTTGACCACTTCTAGAGCGCTGAGTCTTCAACAGCACTCAAGTATCTTGCTCATGAAGACTTCAACACGAAGATTTAAAAATCTCATCAACCACCCCTCTAGGCAGCTATATGTATTTCACAATCCATCCAGGGAAAACCCAAACCTACATCTTATTAAGGAATTACAGGACAGGTAGGTATGTGCTGCTCAGACAAGCTGTGGCCAAGGGCCATCTCTTTGGCATCTCCCCGGAAAACATACGGACGAAAACAGACTGCCTGAAAGCTTTAATAATATTAGCACAAGAATATTTCTAGCACAGCAGCTCCTTTGCAGACATCTCCATTTACTAGATCAATACACATAGTACAGGAGGGAACCACAGATATGCTTTCTTGCCATATCCATTTTTCCTTCTTTTACCAGCCTTTCTTCCTGCTCCTGGGAGGCCTTATTGCCTTCCTCTTTGCACCAAACCTAGCTATACGAGTGTGTGTTTTTGATCAACTCCCCCTCCCCCACACACCCATTACAAACATCTCTTTATCATTATTTTGGTATGTATGCATCACTTGATGCAAGAGTTAGCCTAATGAAAGAATTTTGAGCACATGGACTTTCTGTTTTCATGGGCTAAATCTCACTCGCAAAGGTTTAAGAAAGTGAAAAAGAAATAAGGACTTTAAGAGCAGGAAAAACACTATTTTAATAACAAGGTTGCTTTCTGCTCTTTTGTTCCCTCAGCTTTCTAGGTTTTTTGGGTTGGTCTTTTTTGTTGTTGTTTTGGGTGATCTTTTTTGGCAGGGATTTCCTACAAATTGAGGGAAGGCCTAGAACAACTGTACACTGGGAGAGCAGAGCTAATGAACACCACTGTGAAGTACACTGGCGTTTGGTGAACTTGGGGATGTAGGGGCTGTTTTACCTGCTCAGCTTCCCCCATTTGATATTCCCTTTTTACTGGTAGTGGGCATGACATTTTAAATTACCTTGATCTATATGGCATTTTGCTTTGCAGAGCTTCCAAGCTTCCAAGTTATCCACCGCAGAGCAGCAATGAAGTTGATGCTGCTTTGAACCAAAACACACACTATGAGAGAGCAAGAGTCCTCCCTGGATTTCTCCAGTTCCCCTGCCCTTTGGGAGAGCAGCTTCTGGGATTAAAGAGGAGATACAATTAGATGTAGCTTCCATCTTGCTAGATGAGAGATGCTGACAAGAAGCCAGAGCTGCCAACTGGGAAACCTGAAATGCCTTGGGAAGTCATGGGATGGCTTGGATAAAACACAGAGCAAATTCGTTTTTAGGGCAGCAAGGCGCTCTTCTGAGGAGACTAAATTTCTTTCTATTTCTCACCATGTTCATGTCCAAAAACTTGGAGGTGCAAGTGCAAAAATAAGTTTTAATATTGATATTAAAACCAGATAATAGAATTAGATTTTCATATTTACAACCAGTGTACAGTGCAGGATTCATGCATGCAGTAACAGAGGGCAAAAGATTTTTAATACAACTTTCTAGACAGCATGTCTAGACATCCAAGTTAGAATTGCTTGTAAATATAAACCAGAATGTGAAAGAATATTCCGGTGCTGTATTACAGAGATCAGGTATATCTAACACAGTAAAGATTAACATCAGTCCGTAATATCTAACACCATGAATATCTTCTAAACATTTCTTCAATGTGCACAAGAGGCTATATAACCTTATCAGAGATCCAGCAAGAGTCTGGAGACAAAAAAGCCTTGCCTCTTTAGCTGCCCATTATGCATTCTAGTATTACTACTCCCAGCCTCACTGCAAAGCTGCTCTTTTTCCTTCCCTCGAGTTCATTTTCATTCCAAGTCTCTTTTACTGGCCCTCCCCCCTCCCAACACATCTCTCCACCACACACAGAACATCAGGACAAAATCACTCCATGGCTGAAAACGCGTCCAAAGAACATCAATCTGCTGCAAGGGAAGCCAAGTTCCCAGGCTGTTTCAGCATTCAAGTATCCTTACAAGAACCCTGCAATGCTATATAACAGAAAACCAGGCAGGCTGCCTTTCTGCACAGTTTATGTTCTTTCATGTAGATGTTTATAGCCTGTGTTGGTGACCTACAGTAACATATTTCATTTGTTTATAATCTCACTTCATTTCTTAGGCCTCAGGTTCTACCAAAGCTAGACTGAGGGAGGTCGGGGGAGATGGTGGGTTCTGGGGGGTTTTGTCTTACATACTTCTAAGGGTACACCAAGTTTAGTCCCCACAGAAGCTAAAGTTGGGTCTCCCCCAAAGTCTGTGTGCGGACAGCCCTTCCCTTCTGCCCAAGCTGTGTCCAGAGCAGGCCAAGGCCGTGTTCCCCTCTGGCAGAGCCCAGCTGCTGTGGCCACCCTGGCAGGTGCAGCACAGGCAGGTTTGGCTGCTCGGGCACCCCATCCCTGCCCACTCGGATAACTATTCCCCAGCCCCTCCTGGGAAAAGGCAGCAGGCTGGCTGGAAGCATTCCCTGGGAGGGATTCAGTCCAGAGTCTGCCAATCGGACGCTGCTGCTCTAAAAAACGTCTGCGTTTCTTTTTCCTCTTTTAAAAACAAGTGCAAGCCCCACCAGCCCCACCCTCTGCTTGGCCTTAAATTCCACAGATTGTTTTTTTTTTCCCATGTGTGCTCTGCCTCGTAAACATTCTGGTCAATGGATTATACCCTCCTTCTGCTCCCTCTCACACACACACACCCCACACACCACCCCCACCCCCCCAGTTTCTGTGTGGAACATCACGAAAAGCACACTCAGATTCTAAACCAGGACTTTCAGGCTCTGCTTGCAGGAATCCATCACCACCACAGGAAACCAAAACCAAAACTATTTCCCCTTTTTTCGTGAAGCATCCTGCCCTTTTCCTTTAAGAGCTCCAAACACAAATACAGAAAGCTGCGTTATTCCCTGCTGGGATTTGAATTTATCGCTAACGTGAGCCCCTCAGCTCAAGTGTACTTACTCTGAGGGTGACTTCAGCACTCTGATGCTACAAGTATTCCAGAAGCCCGAGGGTTTTTTTGTAGAATAACATATTACTAGTTTGCATATGCAAAAGCACACGCACATGAAAAACAATAAAAAAACCCACAACAAGACTATCCAGGTTAATTGTTAAACCTGTCCTCTAAGAAATAAAATTTTCTTTTGGCCTGATGCTGTTGGAGGTAAATAAGCAAATTTGACAACTAAAACAAGGGGGGTTGTGCCTGTGGGGGGAAGAAAACAGCTAAGCATCAGCAAGCACGACTTTATAGCTAGCTGCAGTAAGTGCCACCCAAATACACTGGCAGACACTAAACATCTCCGTCTCCTATAACCTAAACGGCTGGGGGCCTCTCGGTCTCAGCTTCTCAGTTCCATAATTAAGCTTGGCAGCAGGTTCAAATGAATTAAAACTGAATGTCACTATTTCCTCAACAAATCTCTCATCCTTGTTTTTTCTTACTTGTCAGGAGAAGACCAGCAGAACAGCAATTAGTGGTAAGCAGTGCAGTGAAAAAGAACCAAGTATACACTAATTAGGTCACTCGCCAAACACATTCATTTCATTGGCAGATTTAATCAATGTTTTCCTGAAATGTCTTAAATCTCCTATGCTAATTTAAAGTTTTGTTATTGTTGTTACTTTAAACACAGATGGGATGCCTGGAGATTTTCAATTGCTTTCTGCAGATCCATTTCAAAATAAAACCCCCTATATAGTATATCATCAAAATTTAGACACAGGTTTTAGGAAATGGCCTCTAATTTTATGCCAACATTTTTGTGCCTGCAAATACCTATGGGTGCAATTTTGTGGATTTAAGTAATTGCAGGTGTGCGGAGCTCAGACATCAAACTCTGAATTGCCCTGACTGATCGGGTACTTAAGGATAATGCCAAATAATTTAAGGGACTGCCTGCCACTTGTGGTTCCCACAATTATCGCAGAGTGCTGGAGCGGTGGCACGCAGCAAAGGCGAGCTCCCACTGGCACATGTGGGCTTCACAGCCCACATCAGGGAGCTCTGCTCTGGTGGGAGTAAGGCCTGAATGCCTTTTTGGAGAGTTGAGACAGCTGCTCTGCTGCTGCTGAGAGCATCACCGGTTACTAGAAATGAATGGGAACAGAGGTTTTGGGGTACCCTGGAAGTTTGATCCCGTGACTAGTACTTCCATCTAGCACACTCACAGCACTTTTTCGCATGGAAGATTCTCCATCAGCAGATGTCCTTGCTGATGACATCAGAAAAGGATCTGTCACAGCTTCTGAACTATCCTGCACTTGCACCAGCCCTGCCTGTCACCCTGTCTGGGCCACACACGCCCAGCTCCTCACAGCAGCTCCCTCCACCCTGTCAACGTTGCCACGAACAGCTCACCCAGGTCCCCATGACCACCAAGGGGTGTGAAAGGGCAACCCTGCAGCCAACTACAGCTCTGCACCTATCCCAGCTCTTTTTTTATATCTAAATATACCGACAGGGAGTTCATACATACTGGGGAGCTCCTACGGATCCCCTAAAGTTAAACAACTCACTGCATCTAAAGTTTTGCTTTGCTTCTGTAAGCTAACAGCTCTGCATTGACAGGAGAACACATCCAGCCCCACAGATGGGAAATGCTGACTGATGGCTGCCCAATGCAACCTTCATTCTCCCCATCCTGCTGCACAGGGACTCCTGTTCTGCCGTTCTCTCACCTTGAAAAGTTTAACTTTGACAGAATGCCTACTTTCTGCAACATAAAATTTGGTTCAGTTTTCCATAAAATTACATAATAGTGGAGAACTTTATAAATATAATCCCAAATTTGCTTATGTGCAATTACAACAATTTTGTTATATCTAAAACTCTTTTTTAAAGTCTGATATACCAGACTGCTTGGAACTCTGCTTCCCACTGGTATACATTTTTTTGATGTAAGGAAGTTCACAGTCCTTGTTTCTGGCTGTCTAGAATTCAACAGATCAGATCTGAAATCCTTTCCAGACAAGACTGAACACATAATTCCTGTTGGGTCTTCAAGAGATGCAGACTGTTCAGACAAAAAGTGGGTTACAGGGGTCTTAAGACAATGCATGCTTTTTTTCCATTAGTTCTTTTGTAAATGGAGCTCAGAATTTGGAAATTTAAAATCACTCCCAAGAGGGGCTTTGATGAGGTAAAGGCATACAAGTGTAGGGAAGAGGCAGCAGTCAAAACTGCTTGTTGAACTGGATGCCATGAAATAAAATGCATTAATCATAAATCTTTTTTGTTTGTTTTCCCCTAACTTTATGTCACCTCCAGACATATTCTGTATACACAGCTGTATATGTTGTGTAGTTCTCTTCAAATGTTTTTACACAAACACCAACACATATAGACAATTCAGGAAATATATGTAATATCAGTGAGGCATTTCTCCTTCACGCTAAGATGAAAGCACTTGGAATTCACAAGGACCTAAGTCACTTCTAGTTGCAAAGTTCACTTTAGCCCAGGACTTACTTAAAGCATCTCTTAAAAGGCACAATTCATTCTGACAATCCAGTAGTCCACAAAAAAGTGATTATCCAGTCATTTACTATGCAATTTTCAAACATTGTTTTATGCTCAGATAAAGAATCAAATTAAAGTCTTAGAAGCCTTGGAAAATAAGAGTTAGCAAGCAAAGAGGTTGAATCACCCTTGAACACAAAATTACCAAAACCAGCTTTTTCTTTCATTGTTCAAATTGTGCTAAAATATTCCTACAGCTCCAAATGTTCAGAGTAATAGCAAAATAGTCTACATTACTATTTTTAAACCCCTACTTTATAAAAATGTTCCCGGTGGCTAGAAAGTGGTGAATCATCACCTTTTAATTAAAACAGCTAATATGTAGTTAGAAAAATAATTGGAAATGGAGAGTCTTAAATGCGAGAAAGAAAAGATAGTCCCTTCATTTCAGATCACTCCCCAGAGACACACCTACATTGTTAAGTATGCATATACAGCTGAATTTTTTTGTTTGCTTTAGCTTGATATGGAAATACGGCACAAAACTGTCACTTTGATTATGTTCCTGCAGTGATTTCTTTTACCTCTTGCATTATTTCAATCCCCTTTATAACAACAGAACCAGAGAAAACCAGCACTGTAGGTAAACTAAGAATCAATTTTTAGAGATCTGTTTGCAAAAACATTCTTAATTTGAACATTCAATCACTTTGATTTAGACAGAGAGCATAGGAATCCAAGCTATTATTAGTTGCACAACTAATTAATGATATTTACACATGCAAGACGAGTGTGAAACTTGTGATGATCTTTTCTTATATTTGAAAATGTTACTAAGTTGAAATGTTTTTGCAATCTCCAGTAAGTAAAGGTAACAGTATAAAGAAACCTCTACAATTTTGGTAGATGGGAAAGAAGTACTTAGGAAATAAATAACTCTATGCATATGCATATGTCCATGTATTCTTCTGGAAAGTAACCCTTCCTAAAACATACTTTCCAAAAGAACAGAAGCAGACCTCAAAACTGACAAAAGCTCTTTGTGAAATATGGTTGCAATAACAACAGCAAGGAGGAGGGGGGTGAGCAGTCTCAATTTAGCACACACACCTATCCAGAAAACAGTATTGCACTGGACTAGCCTCCCTCATCATTCACACTGCATTCCTGGCGACTCAGAGCCACGAAGACTGGCAGACTGGAGGAAATTCTGGAAAGAGCACAAATACAGCCCTAAAAATCTGGATTTTTGCAAGAACTCTCTTTGATTATCACTAGCAAAACGCCCAGTGTTTGGGGCCTTAAAAGTGAGCCTAGGTGGAAGCAGGTACCTGTGGGTAACATGACCAGCATAAAAGGTGAGATGTAAGACTTTGTGACAACCTGTCAAAGAATGGAAATGTTGGTGAAAATATACTGAGAGGGAAGTTGAGAAATATTTCCTGGTATTCTTCTAACAGCGTGAACTTGGATTAATCATACAAAGCCAACGATGGAAAACTCATTGCTGGAGTTACTAAATATGGACTGAAAAAGGAAGAGAACATATTGTAAATCTTGCAGTGGCAGAAGGACAGGAGATAAACACACTTTTCCATCTTTAACTTCTGAAGTTACCCTCTCTGCGAGTCCCATTGATTCACTGTCAAAATCCAAAACGAAGATTAACTCTATTTTTAAACACAGGGATAGCTCCAATTTCCATATAAACCAATGTATGATTTCACATTATGGTTATTTAGTACCCTAACATTTTTTTGTCAGTGTATTAGTTGTAGAATGTCATAATTAAGATTATTTTATTATTTTCACTAGAGTTATTTAGCATAAGACATTCATTGCAGCTCTGCAGCTGAGCTAAATTTCACACTTGAAGCAGTGATTGAAGAAAGCAGAATGTTCTCCCAAAAAACAAGTACTCCAAGAGCAGCCTTTAGTTACATATTTACATAGAAGGGAGGAAAGGATACAATAGCAGTTTCTTCCCTCTGCTGAAGAAATACTTGGTGACTCACAAATGATAATATTTTGCAATACCCAAAACAAAACAGACCGAATTTGCAGCTTGAGATTAAGATCTGCTTCTTTCAGACCCAGAGTTACCATACAGATTAATACCTTCACTGAAAAACTAAAAAGGAACTTCACACCCACAACTGAAAGAGAGTTTGCTTTTCAAGCAATTATTTTTTCATATTCACTTTCCTCTCCTGATTACAGGGACAGCCAGATGCTGAAGTTCCAAAATGTCACAAAAAAAAGACTATTTTCTTGGTATTTCCAGCCGGCAGGAAACACTGCAACTCTCATGAGAAAGTCTGTTCTTCTGAGGTTTCATGCTCAGCTATGCAGACTCCAGAGCTTTACTTAGCTTGGATAATGTTTGGGTAAGATATGAAACCAAGTCTCTTGAGATTTGTCCATCACTTATTTTAGAGCTGAGCGACTTGAGTAAAAAACCTGGTGTACAGAAACAGTTTAAAAAAAAAAAAAAATTAATTCAGCCTTTACCTCCAAAAGCTCCCAGTGCCTGTGTAGCCAGGCAATTTTCTCTGCTAATGTCCCCGACCTTGATTTACTTGAAGCTAAGCAAGTTATCCACCAGCTGTTCCACGGAAGAACATACAACCTAGGATGCCATGAGCCAAACTCCAGAGTGGTTAGAAATGAATGTTAGTATTGTCATGCTGAGCACCTTGCAGGCCTGGTACATGGCATGTTGCTCCAACAGACATCTATGGACAGACAGGGACAAAATAGAGCATCAATGGGAGCTGTGCTTGCAGTGTAAGGTACCTATAGAAGACAGCAATGAAATACTGGGAGAAGAAATTATGTCCTTCAGCAGACAATTCTTCCAGCATTAGGTTTAAACAATGACACTACTCTAGGAGGCAAGGGAGGATGTTCTGTATCACCCAGTGCCCTTTGTCAGAAATGAAATATTCCATTCTCTTCTTCCCAATACCGAATTGCTCAGCAATTGTAACATTAAGTAACTGCACATACTCGCAAGGAGGAAGAAACAATCTGACAAGAGAAGATGCACTTGGTGATCACACTGTGATTACTGTACTTTATTAAAAATAATTTTCATTTCAGTATGTTTTGACAAGAAAATAGAAAGCATCTTGTGCAGGCTTCAGGAAATATTAAAATAACCCAAGGTGATGAACATGTTATTATCCAGCCTGTTCCAGAGGGAGGATGCTCAAGTACTGAAATGGTTTTCATTTCAAATAGACATTCATTTCCAAGACACCACACTTGAAAAATTGGACTGTATATTTGTCACACAGTAAGCAGTGATAAAGAGCACAGCAATTTATGTTCCTTATGCAAACCACTTGTAATTCAGAAAACAACTATAGTTTCTAAAAGGCAGCAAAGTGATAGCACTTTCCCAAGAACTGAAATGTTTTTTTCATGCCAGTTGGCCAATTCTGGCATGTCAACCTTTGCTATGATAAACATTTTGGATTACATGCAAAGAGCTCCTATTCCAACCCATCAACACAAATGATGTCTCGGAACTTTAGGCAGAGATGAGCCATACCTTCTGAATATTTCATGACTCTGATACTAAGAAAAGGATCCTGATACCACCATCACCATAATGCTAAAATACCAATGACCTTTTGAGCAAGAAGGCAGAGTGCTTTCCAGAAGTGGTTGGTGAAGACAGGGCTTCTTTCACCCTGCCTCCCATGCTTCTCAGTCAATTTGATTTCATTTCAAGGCAAAAGTAAACCACAGAGGAATTCACATTTTAGGGGTATTGCATGGCAGCGCACTGTTGCTCAGAAGAGTCCAACTCGGGTCGACCACCAGAGCATAACTTCCTCCTTTACCTGCTCTCTGCCCAAGGATCCATGGAGCCCTGTGGAAGTATGCTGTCTGAGCACTTTGGCAGTAGCCAAACAGAGGGAAGCAAAGTGTGACCCCTATGCAAACCCTCCCCTGTAGCTCTGTGCATGCAGGGGCAGAGTTGAGTCCGTTAGACCTGTGCTATGGAGCAGGAGAAGAGTAGGAATGACTGGATAAGCCACAACACGCAGGTCAGAACAAAACCCATATTAAAGATACCGTGTGGATTCCCTACCCAATGATTTTGGCCTGATACAGTATTACAGACAATCAGAATTTAAATATCACTATAGTGTTATAGCTGTGTTGCACATCACTGTTTATAGGGTCTAGTTTTTCTTTTGTAATAGATACTTCTGTGGTTAAATTCCATTTGCCCCTTCTGAGAATTTCTTCATGTTTGTAACACATTTACCTATAGTCTAAAATTCAAAAATGTTTTTATTATGTTACAAGAGAAATGGCTATTATTTTTCCAGGCTGAGAAAGGACAAAAAAAGAACAGAGAAGAAATCACATCAGAAAATGTCTATTCAAGATGTCCAATCCAGTTTTCAGACTCGAGATAGTTCTACAATCGAGGTAAGTGGAAAATGCAGATAAAGTGGTTGAAATGTTGGCTTCTAATCTAACCTGAATTTCTGAATGTGTAGAAGCTTTCCTATCATTACAAACCTCAAACCTCAAATATATGAAAAAGAATCAAGTGAATAATATAATCTTTTAATCTTAAGTGAACGCTTTTCTTTCTGTGATTTAAGGTAGCTACTTAGTGTTATTGTGACTATCAGCTTGCACTTAAGATCACTTGCCGGTACAGTACATGGCAGTCAGACATCACAGAGATATGATGAAGGATGCTGTCTGGAGGTTGTACTAAAGCCACGTGGATGATGACCATTTAGTCATCAGGAGGTCAACCACAGAAGGACAATACCCTGTGCAGAAATGCCAACGTGTAGGAAGCTTCTTGCACACTGAAATTCACATCCACACCAAGCCTTCAGACAGGTTGCAGAGAGAGAAAACACAAATGTGGGACTGGAAGAGGCCTCCTGGGTCCTTCTAGAAAGTGAACTACTATAACTACACCAGACTACCACATGGGGCCACACCAGTGACTCACATAATCTCTCTATTATTTCCCTTTACTTGCTGGAAGGATATCACTGAGACAGCCTTGTACCATAGCTGTGCCCAGTTTTGGCTTGGATACTTACAAGAGCATCTAACACATCTGTCATCCTTTCCCTTTATTCACTACACATAAGCTTCCAACTTTGCATGCAGAGTTTTTCCTATTACTTCCCAAGTAGATGACCTTACCATTGAACTTGTTCCTTGTTTCTCACAATCCAGTCTTCAGGATCATCTAATTACCTTTCTGGGTAATTGCCTAACACTTCCCAACTTTGTGTAACAAGCAGGTATCAGGGGACTTCTAGTAGCAATATCATTAAAGATAAGATGGGAAATTTGGTACTTGTCTTAGGAAGAGACAGGTAGGTGGGTGGTGCCAATTACACTGACATCAACATGTCCAAACCTGCATCCAGATCATAACAACATCAGCAAGGAGCTAAAACAATAGTGACTATCCTCAACAGCTCCTCCTAAACGTTCAGGTACCTTTGAACATAAAAGAATTTTGGTTAGGGTCTCTGGAGAGCTTCAAGGGTTTAATTAAAGAGCAACTCATTGATACATATTGCCAGTGAAAGGCCAAATATACAACAGAGAACAATTTTCACCCTGCGAAGCTAGTTTAGAGAAGGTTATGCATTTCAGTGCTTAGCAAAGAAGACACACGTGAGAGAAAATTTATGTGCAAAAATATTCTTTTTAAAAATGAAAGCAAGGACAATTCAGATATAATATTACCTTCTTTTTTTAAATCCCAGAATTTTTATGAAATTATGCTGAAAATTACTGAGAAATGCCTAAGTCTGAGTTTATTTGCAGACAGTGGTTCCATATCAGTTTAATGCATCAAATAAAGCCAAATGAAAGAGAAAGCAGGGAGAGGTTTTGCCAGAACACTCAAACCCAGCAAACATATTCTGTTTGGGAAGCCAAAATGCCTATAAAAAGAAATTTTAAATGCCCAGCAACATCCTCAGCCACTGTATGAAAGAAATAAAGAACCAGCTATCTGAAATTATTGTTCGGTCTTTCAAGAAATGGTGCTGAACCTCACGTATGTGTGTGTGTGTAGGTTCTTGGTCAGTCACTTGGCTGACATTTGGTATAACAGGCAAGACACAAGATAGTGACTAGTCAAAGGGACTGCAGTGCATCTCTTACACAGACGCCAAATACATGTTGGTGTTGTCAATGTGGAGATGTGTAAATGTTTTGAGACTGAATGTCTGTTTCCTGTCAACAGCAAGAATTAGCCAGACGAATATCCGGCACGCTCGGTTGTGCTTTCTTAAGAGTATAAATATTGTGCTGCAAAATTTGCAGGCTGCTTGTTTTATCGCTGGCCTATTGCTCTCAAAGCTGGTTTTGTGACCAAATGCAAAGGAAAGCAACTGCCCATAGTCCCTGGAAGCAGTGAGGGAGGAAGATGATGAGGTATCAGTTGGATGGTTACACAGGGCTCATAACCAAAAGAGCATCCACAACAGGCAACCCATCTCAATTCCATGGTGCAGAGGTGGCAGCCTTGGCAGCAGCTTGCTACTCTACCATCAATACCTTCCTCATCACTGTTTTGTCTTTCTGGGGCAGATCTCGGACTCTCTCTTCCAGAGCTTCCATCAGGTGGTTCATGAATCAGGAGATGGCATATCTATGTATTTCTGTATATAATGCCATTAGAACCACAGATTCACAGAATGTCAGGGATTGGAAGGGACAGACCTAGTCCAACCCCTCGGACCAAGCGGGATCACCTAGATTAGGTCACACAAGAACATGTCCAAACAGGTTTTGAATATTAAAGAAGGAGACTCCACAACCTCTGCACAGGTTATTCCAGTGCTCTGCCACCTTCACAGTGTAAAAGTTTTTTCTTACGTTCACATGGAACCTCCTATGCTCCAGCTTGCACCCACTACCCCTTGTCCTATCATTGGACATCACTGAGAAGAGCCTCGATCTGTCCTCCTGACACTAGCCCTTTACATATTTATAGACATTGATGAGGTCACCCCTCAGTCTCCTCCAAGCTAAAGAGACCCAGCTCCCTCAGCCCGTCCTCATAAGGAAAATGTTCCACTTCCTTAATCATCTTAGTGGCCCTGTGCTACACGCTTTCAAGGAGTTCTATGTCCTTCTTGAACTGAGTGGCCCACACTTGGACACAATATTCCAGATGCAGCCTCACCAGGGCAGAGTAGGGGGGGAGGGGAACCTCTCACAACCTACTAACCAAACCCCTTCTGATAGGCCCCACAATGCCATAAGGGCACATTGCTGATTCCTGGTCATCCTGCTGTCCACCAGGACCCCAAGGTCCCTTTCTCTTATGATGCTCTCCAACAGATACATCCCAAACCTACACTGGTACCTGGAGCTGTTATTCCCCAGATACAAGACTCCACATTTGCTCTTGTTATATGTCATTACATTTCTCTCTGCTCAACACTCCAGCCTGTCCAGATCTCTCTAGGTGGCAGCACAGCCCTCTGGTGTGTCAGCCAAGGTCCTGTATGGGGTATTTCTATTACAGAGAGATGATATTGTGTTATATGACCTTGACAGCAGGTATGTTTTCCAATGCTGAAAGGCAGGGGTGAGGGGGACGTGGACCTGTTCACTTTATCTGGTTGGGAAAGGAAAAAACAGTCTTTATGTTGTTCCATGGGTGGCATGTATCTCATTTAAGTAATCATTCCCCAGAGGTGCAGATTCCCCCAAACGCTGGGCTTGGAGCCTTTGAAGGAAGCGAGCATAAATATTTATAATAATAATAATATATAGGTTATTTATCCAATCTCTCAGCCTTCTCTTCTCCAGGCTAAACATTCTCAGCTCCTTCAATCTGCCATTATATAGGAGGTACTCCAGTCCTTGAATCATCTTTATACCCCTCTGCTGGACTCTCTCCAGTAGTCCCCTGTCTTTCTTAAACTGGGGACTCCAGAACTGAACACAATATTCCAGAAGTGGCTTTTTTCCATAGCAGAGTAGAGCAGGAGGATAACCTTCCTTGACCTGCTGGCCACACTCTTTTTACTGCACTCCAGGACACCATTGGCCTTCTTGGCCACAAAGGCACACTGCTGGCTTATGAAGAGTTTGTTATTCATCAGGATGGCCAGGTTGTTCTCTGCAGAGCTGCTTCCCAGCAGGTCAGCCCCTAACCTGTACTGGTGCTTGGGGTTATTCCTCCCTAGGTGCAGGACCCTACACTTGCCCTTGTTGATCTTCATTTGGTTCCTCTCTGCTCGACTCCCCAGTCTGTCCAGGTTTCACTGAATGGCAGTGCAGCCTTCTGGTGTGTCAGCCACTCCTCCCAGTCTTGTATCCTCAGCAAACCTACTGAGGGTACACCCTGTCCTCTCATCCACAACACTGATGAATGTGTTGAGTACAACTGGATCAAGCACTGACCACTGGGGCACACCATTGGCTACAGGCTTTTGTCACTGGGGAAATCTGCATTTAATGCAGCAAGAGACTTTTGTCCCAGATAATGAAAATTAAAATCCTTGGTGGGGAGGAAGTCCAGAAAATCATGTGATTTCCATGCTAATGCATACACGTGGCACAAGTACATTGCACTTGTTTAGTGGGCTAACCAACAGGACCAAGCTTCTGTCAGGAAAGTCAACATCTCAGTGTATGCTAGGAAAATGGAGAAAGAGTCAGCTTCCAACCAAAAAATAAACCCCACATTTAATAGCTTAAAATGAAGCCACTGAAGACTAAACATCTGGGCTTTCTGGATGTCATCCCAGATACTGCATGTAGCACCAAAGCTCTTCATCACTGTATCCTCTTAAGAACTCCAATAAAATCATTCCCCCAATATATGCTGTTCCTCTGCAGAGCAGAACATCATAAAAAGTGCCTGTTGCAGTTAAATCCTGGGGCAAGGCCTGGCTTTTGCTCCATGTGAGGACAGCATACAGAACCACAGCACTCTGGGTTTCTTCAAAGTCTCCAGGACTTCCCATAACACAAATCACAATTCTACAGCAGTGGCAACAGCAACAACCCACAAAGACCATAAAAGAAGGTGATTAGAGAGGAATTATCAGAAACACTCCAATAACTCCTCAGAACTTCTACAAGTGCCACTGGAAGTCAATGGGGTTTTCTGCCCTTGTACTTCTGAAACGCAACTGGCACGTCACACCAGCAAGCGTTACAGACCTTCCCACCAACACTGAACTAGGTAGTACTCCTACATGGCACAGAGCACTGCATCAACAGCACAGTCTTCCAGGCTATTTAGTCCTGGTTCTCATCACATATAGGAAGACCTAGCAGAGCACCACCAAGCCACCAGTTTCCCTGATAGCTGGGAGAGGTCTACTCAGTAGAGCACTATACTGTGTGTTCCTAGATGCTCAGAAGCTTCTGAAAACCTCAGTTGCTTCACAATCTCCTTTGATATCTCCACTGGCCCCAGCTCCCATGCCTCAGGAAGTACCAGCCATGTCAGGACAAACCTGGATTTACAGAGAATGCTGAGGTATAGCTGCACAAAGTTCTGTAGCTGGTTCAGTGCAGGAGATCAGATTAGATCGGTGCATACATTTAAACTCTGCAAGCTGCTGAGAGGGAGCGTATGGAACATGGCCACTGGAAAGCAACTGAACCAGCACAACATCTCATATGCCAGAGGCACATGGATTATAACTACAGCCAAGCTACACAGCACAAGAGAGACACACAAAAGACAAAAAGCATTGGATAAGGCTGAAACAGAATTAGCCTTAATAGACAGTGCCTCCCTAGAGCTTTAATGCTCATGGCCAAGCAAAATGGTTCTGAGCAGGAAGACAAGAACTGCAGACTTCTGGCGTGGCTCTTGAGACACAAACAGTATGAGAGACTTGTTCCCACAGTGGAACAAAGAGGTGAAGCAGATCCCCTCAAATCAAACAATTCCTGGCCATCTTACCACCCAAACAAGCACAAATAAAACTGAATGCTTCGTTTATTTTTTTATACATAAAGTAGAAAATAATAATTTTTAAAGTTGCTAAACTTATTAGTCTTTTTTAATTGACCTGTCCCTATTTCCTCTAGCAGATCACACAGAACCATACTCTCCTCCCTTTATTGCTATTATGAAGCTCTGTCGAGTAGGCTGTTCTTGGTTTTGTTTTTTTTTTTTTTCTTTTTTTTTTCTTTTTTCCAGACAGCCTTGTCCATTTTCTTTCCAGTCTGGAGATGATCACTCCTATTCTTCACTTCCCAGCTCCTCTCCCTGCTCCTCTAAGGTGACTTAAAAAGAGAAAGGTCTCATGCATAGGCTAGAAAGATGGTTTGATTAATGACTTTTCCACTACTGTAAGCCATTTCACAAGAATCATTCTATCCAGGGATGACAACAGGGAAGATGTTTCCACATAAAAACCTGTATACTTCTAGCAAATACATAATTATACCAATGGAGGCAAAGAGAGAGCAAATACCTCATGCTCTGGCAAGGCAAATCTTTTCTTTTTCTGTTTGGTTACTTTTTTCCTCCACACTTTCTGTTTTTCCCATACTTCCTGCTATGTTTCAAACAGATCTTTCCTTTATGTATTTTTGTCATTTTCTTCCATCATCTCCTCTTTCCTAGCCTGTTTTTCTAGCCTCTCCATCCCCCAATTTCCTTTGTCTGCTAATTTCAGCTATTAAGATGGAAATAGCAGTTCTAAAAAAAAAACAAACCCAATCCACCAACCCCCAAAAACCCCCAAAAACCCAACCAAAACACAACCACCACTCAACTTCTACAATTGAAACCGGAAAACTACACAGGTAACAGATGTCTTAAGAGTCCAGGACAGAATAGAAAATGAACTGTTTAATAAAAGGTGAAAAGTAATCAAAAAGGTCTGTTTTGAAATGATAGTGCAACAAAGGAACCAATTAGGGAAAAAAAAGTGCAAACTAACCCAAGTGTTTGCTTGAAATTGAAATGTTTTTCAGTTTAAAAAAAAAAAAAAGGCTAGTATACTACATCCATTATTTTTCTTGTCCAACATGTTGCTATACTTACGGATTTTATCCAAAACTGGGAGTAACTTGCCAAAATATCATGAGAGTCTTCCTACTAATGAGGCTTTTAGACAGAGAAAATGCCAGAACTTCTAAATAAATCGGAAACAGAAACTATTAGGTACTCATATGGAAAATCTCTTTCATGAAGGAGTCCAGCTCCATAACCCAAGCAAGCCCAAGCCCACAAAGTGTTGCCTTTTTAATACATCAACATTTTAACCAACTTTGGAAGATTCAGTCCAACTGCCTCAGGAGATGCTTTGCTATCAACACTCCCAACACAAAAGGACAGCCTGGTCCTAGCTCAAGGACCAAAAGCACAGAATAAAGATACTGAAACTTTATCCTGAAGGATGCTGTAAGTTTAGGATTGGGGCACATTTTTAGGGCATAGTGAGAAAGCCAATGCTCTGCTATTGTCACAGCCTTTGGTTGCCTGCTGCAATGGTTCTCTGCTGCAAATTGCTTCAGTTTTTGAGCACGCTTAAAGTAACTGATTTTTATCCAAGGAACATGTATCAGGTGATTATAATTTTTCTACTCAAAGTATGGTTATTACAGTAGAAAGCCTGTTCATCAGAGCACAGCTGAAGACAACTCAGCTTCCAAATTTCAGTTCTACCCAGCTTCAGGTAACACTGACTAATTTAGGAGGTCAGGAACCTTCAGTTCCCCATATGTCAGTGGACATGGAGAGCAGCTCCTCCATAGGACCTTTCAGAGCACCAAAGCTAGATTCATTTTTCTGAACCACCTTCTGAAGGAGGTTTTCTTGGCAGGTCACAGTCTAGAGAAACCAGGTTTTAAACTGAGCCTTTTGTGTTTGTTTCTAAAACTGGGCAGAGTGAACATTTCCCTCTGCGAGTGTCACCATTCAGCCTTCATCAAGCTTACAGTGTGGGGCAAGAGCCAGCTCATGGCATGTGTCAAAGGGAGAAGAAAGGAAGGGAAGAGAGGGCGAGACACTCATGCTGAGATTGTAAACAGAGGAAGGGACAGGGCAACGAGGCACTCATGCAAAGCATGGCTTAGGTGAAGAAGGAAAGGAAAAAAAAAATCAGGGATACTTGCACATTGGATTTTAGTCTAATAAATAAAAACTAGGGCAATGCACCCATTTTTATCACAAGGCTCCTCTAATGAGAGCACTGCTAATGAGAACACACCACGGACAAAAGCTTCCCTCAAAGCTTGTACATTCAACACCAAACACTTCCCAGTCAAAATCCAGAAAGACTTCCTAATAGGGATTAGCTCATTTTCATTGTGAGCCAGAGGCCTTTGGAACAAAAACCCCAAGTGTTTGGTCAGGAAAACTAATTTGGGCTAAATATTGTTCTCATTTGCTCTCAGACGTTTCTTTCCCTCCCCTCCCTCTCGCTCTCTCCCCGTGATGATGAAGGGTATGACTGTCACCACTACTTCTTCCTGTTAGCACACAGGAAAGATTGAGGCAAAGGGCTCCTGCTTGATTCCATTCACCACAGCTGGGTCATGCAGGCAGACCACAGAGAGCTGAGATAATGAAAAGCGAGCATTTGCTGCAAAGCGTGAACTTTCTTGCCTCAAATTCTTCTGCTCCCATGCATATTTTAAGAAGCTGAGTGAATTAAAACCAATTAATCCTTCCTTCTTTAGCTATTTTTTCCTTACAAAGTAGGTGGAGTATACAACCATGTACGTTATTATATGTATTCATAATAAGTTTTTAATAGAAATAGGAGATCAAGCTTTCAGTTGGTACAATCTATCATCTTGACTATGTACTGTCCCATCCCCGTCCCCCCCCCCATTCAGCACCCTACTAAATTCTTAAACTTGCATAATATGTACATGCTATCCACTCAGATCCAAATGTGGTTTGACACAGACATACCAAAGAACAAACAACTCGCTGTATAGATGCAGATGTAATCATTCTCTGATTATGGCTGGTGCCCAACAGATTAGCTAGCTAGTGGAAACAACTCCGTATCTACCAAGCTGGCTCAATTTAATGAGCGTTTCAGTCACCCTCAATGAGATTGTCTTTGAAATAAAAATGCAGCAACTGAGTGTTGTAGATTTTGGTGGTCTTTTACTTAACTGAGAGAAATTGGAAAAAAAAATTACAGACTTCAGGTACATCTGCTGAAGTTCATCATTACCGTGAAAGATCAAAGCATTTCCCTTAATCTCTTCTTAACTAAAATAATTTAAGCCCATTTTCACTGCTACTTCCCCAGGCTGTACCCTTTCAAGGACAATTCCACTCTTTTCAATCCTAAATACAATAACCTGCTTCATACACAAGACACACATAAATTTCCAAATCTCTCCGTGCCAGGCAAGGGCAGTAAATTGAGAAAAGGACAACGGCAGTAACTTCACATGGGCAAAGCCTGTTCCTAGCAGGGGATCAATAACAGGTGACTGCATTACGGTCACAAGGAAACCAGCCCCAGGTTTGCTGCTGGAGGCCACTAGTACCTCAGTACAGCTGAGTCTGACAGCGTATTTACACGATACAGAGTAAAACGTGCAGGGACCCCTGAAACTGCTCCAAACAAGGCAGCCTGGGTGCTGGAAGCAGTAAAGCTGCAGGGTCTGGGGAAATTTGTCAGTGTAGACCCAGGTTAGCACAGCAAATGCCTCGCAAATGACTCCTCAAGCAAACCAAGTAGGACTTTTTTCCCCTTTTTTTGGCTCCACTGACATCAGAATTTTACCAGCTAAACCCATGTTTCTAGCAAAAAGAATAATGCTAAAAAATAGCCTCTAAAGTATTTCCATCTCAGCTTCCACTTTAGAGGAGTCGCTCCTTACCCCCAGAAACGAATGACTAGTTTGTCCCTCTCACAGTGCTACAAACTGGAGGGGCAAGTTGAAGATGTGATACTCAATGACTCTCCTAGCTAAGGTTACCTCTTTATATCTCACTTTCTACTAATCAGTCAAGCATATCCTTTTTATTCCCTTCACTGTACAATGCTAAACAGTCTGTGGATCTTCCTATAACTTAAACTCTTGCTGCCTCAATTTCTCCTTCTGTAAAATGGGAATGATACATCCATATTTACCTTTTGGCAATTACACTAACCAATTAACCAGTTCTTGTGCACTGTAAGCTCCTCGGATGCAAAGCATCACTGTAACACAAACGTTAATAGTTATTGTTGTAAAAATAATCAAAATTCAGAGGGGAAGGGAAGATGCCAGCTGGCAGATTGAATATCCAGTCTCACTTATTGGCAGCAGATTCACTGTAATAAAAGCAGGACCACTGCTGATTATGCAGGCTTGCGCTTCCAGTTTTCAACTGGTTAAGGAGCTGTTGTCAGCTTATTTCACAGAAAGCTCCTTGTGGCTCAAAATACTGTCTGATCAGCTTTTTTCCATGGAGCCAGTATTCCCAGAAGCAGAAGTCCTTAAGCACATACTTAGAGTAAAACCAGCATTTAGGTGCTTTGGTTAATCAGACTCACAATAAAAAAAAGCTCCTCAACACAAGAAAATGAATAGGTTTTTCCCACCCAAAAAATACAGATATGTTAGAGTATTCATTGGCAGAAATCCTCTTGATTTAACTCCTCACTAAACCCCACATTTCCTGAGAGTTTGTTTCAACTAAGTATATGCACATCTATACATATATACACACATATATACATCTCTTAGGTGTTTTATTGAAATAAATCTTCTATTTGGGGATTGTGCTTTGATGTTGCCAAAAGATCGTAAGAATCTAACTAGGCTTTCACTCCTATTCATGACACCTGAATTATTCAGTACTAAAGGACTAGACTCGAATTAAAAGACAGCTCTCTGTCTGTCTAGGAAGAGTTATGCTAGCCAGTGACACAGAGATGGATGCGTGACACAAAGTACGGGAGTAACGGAGTCCATGGCAAGCACGGACCTTTGCTGAAAGCTAAAAAGTAACAAAGTCTCAGAGGATGTACAACAACTTCTGACAGAAAATTTTGGAACATTTGGACCATGGCTGCACTAGTAAAAGCCAAAAGAGGTTACGAAAGGCTCATCCTGGAGCAATTACCTTCTTGGAATAGGCAATGGTTAATAATGAGAAGCAGACAGAAAGCCACTGGAAAACGAAAATAACAACAGAATTTTCTCAAAGAGACAAGATGGTTACCACTCACAGGAAGCATCACTAATTAGGACTTCTAAAAGAAGATTTCTCATCTTGTAGGAACTTATTAGCAACTGATTGCTCCAAGGTAGATTTCAAAACACATGAAAATGACAATTATATAATGTTACTGACTAAAAAATTACTATGATGATGAGATTAAAGATTAATTCTACATTTTTTTTACTGGAAAATTCCCAAGAATAAGAATGAGAAACTTCAGCACAGTGTTGGGGACGTTCACAACTGAGAAACGACAGGCAAGTCAGACATCTGTAACCACTGTCTAATCAGAAGACCAAGCTGCCCAGCAGAGCGCTGGTTCCCCACATCTGTACTCACCATATGACTTGAAATGTATCTGCATATTAGACCACCTGCCTCAAGATATCAAAGGAACTAAAGTGACAAGCAATCTAATTTCTAATTGGTAAAACTATAAATCAAGCTCAAAAAACCCTGACTCTCTGGCAGTGTTAGGAAAAGCAACAACAGAAGGCTGAAGGATCCAGCAGATCAGATATCGCTAGAGAAATCTAAACTGAGCTGAAGAGCAGGCTTCAGCATTCATTGGCTTAGTTCAGATCTCAGGAAGTCACTACTGACACACCACAATTGTGTCTGTATGACAAATGAAGGGCAATGCAGCAGCTACAGCTGCAAATAGTTTCCAGGGAGGCTCATCTGAAAGCCTGGATAAGCAAGGATACCGGCACGCGAAACAGAACAAGTTAAACCAAATGTTAATTCGTCAAAAATATGTCCTCAAAGAAAAAGGCATGACAACATAGAGTGTAAATCAAAGGTGATCTAAATTACTCTGATTACTGGTGACAGGCAAAATAGATGACCCATATTAGCATATCTAAGAAGAAGAACAGACTGGATTTCACAGTCCAGAAGATCATGTGCCTACCAGATTTTCACCTTCAGAACAGTTACTGAGAAGTACATCAAGTGGCAAAACAAGCTCATTAACTTAATCAGTTTTTGATAGCATCTGACAGCCTCCATCACTGCTCACTCAAACACTAACAGAGGCATCTGAAGGTTGATCAGGAGCAAAACAGACCTTTGTTGTTGCAGACACGAGGGGCCATGGTTGAGTTGTTCCTGCTGCAGGAGAACAGCATAAATTGTTTTTACTGTCTTGAAAGACAATGCAGAAAGAGCCCTGTGACCCTTTCTCCTGTCTCTGTAGTAGCCGCCCTCTTGCTCATCCCAACACCTTGCTGGACACAGCACCAGAAGATGTAGACTCCCATGGCTCAGCCACAGGCAACATACACAGCCAGGCATTGCTGGTGTGGTCCAGGCTGCCATTTACCTCACCCACCTGTAGTGACTCTGCAACTTTATATGCCAGGCCAGAGTCAACCTCCCCAGCAGTCATCACAGGTGAGCTGAGTTAGCCCAGGTGACCTGAGTTAGGTGGTGTGGAAAACAGCCCAGGCTGACATCACTTCCCCATAAAAGCATCACTTTTATGTGGGAGGTTGACTCTGACCTGACCAGAACCAGGACATATGGATTCCCATTAAAAATAACAACAGGCCTTAATAAGAGCTATAAAAGTGAGGCAATGAAGTGAAGGCACAGGAGCAAAATATGTTGGTTCATCTTCTGCAGGAGACTGCCTCAGATTTTGATATGAAGAATGGACAACTGGATACTATCTAAACATTGTCTTGGCCCTCCAGCAGGAGAATAAGGTTTGTCATTTAATACCAGTTTAACTATCACCCAGGCATGCTTCAAAGCTTCGTGCACGGTACTGATAACATGAACAAGATGCTGTTATTCACAGGTTAACAAAAAATCAAAAATCATAAATGAATTAGGAAAGAAACAGCAAACATGAAAGAATTCATATATGGTGGTACTGGCATGAATGTTTGGAGGGATATTCACAAAGACCTACCGCAAACTGTTAAGCACTTATTAAATAAAAGACAAAACATCTGCCCATCAAAGCCAGCACTTCAGACTGCAATACAGGTACTCTCCACCTTAACAAATCGGTACAGACAAATACTCCTGAAAGATGTATTTGTTGTATTTCATCTGTGTAATAGGATGAAAATACCTTCATTTGCTAAGAACAAAGCCTTACCATCTATTTTGGCAGGAGAACCACCGGGCAGCTGGGCAACATGTCAGGGAATCTCTCCATTGGCTTTTCTTCAGTGAGGGATAATACAGGAGATCTGATAGAGAGAATGCACCACGACCAGCCTGGGCTGTCAACAGGTGTGCAAGTGCAAGCTACTACTTGAGATTACTGGATGTATTCCAGGTGTAACACATTATTTATATGCATTTATTGTCCTCATTCTATCATCATCTATATTTGTTCTTTATTGTCTATACTGCACAAGTTGTACTGCTAGACCTACAAGCATTTCTGGTTTGGTTTTGGGCTTTTCTTTTAATTTCTTGCTCTTAAAAACCACTGGGTTTCCACTATGGGCAGCTCTTTCATCTGAGACTTCTTGGTATTGGTGACTTATTTAAAAGACAAATTCAAGCGTTTGTTTTCCTAATAGTTTGTCCTTTTGTTGTTATTGTTGTTTGGGCTTTTTTTATTGTGTTAATGTTTGGGTTTGGCAAAAGATGAAGCTTGAGGAACTGGACTAAACAAACCTGACTAAGCACATAATGCTATCTCTTCAAGTGTTATTTTAATAGATGATTAAAAAACTCAGGATGCTACTGGGTATTACAGGGTAGAAGAAAGTCTTACACTTATAGCTTGGGTCCCTCCATCGCAGACCCTCGTAGAGACCAAAAAGGGATAGATCCATGGCTGTTTGAGACATGAAATATAAAATACACCCAACAGTTTAAGCTTGGCAGGCCCAGAAAGGTTATTTATTTTTCCTGTCTGGGAAAAGAGTTGTTTATTTGTTTAATTGTACTGTGCCTTTGAATAAGAAATGTTAAGGAATCTTCCATTGACAGGAAAAACAATACAGTCCAAACAGTTGCAGCAAGCATGCCTATTTTTCACTGGATAGTATTATACATATGACATGCATGGTATTTGCTACAAACAGGAGAAACATTTACAGTTTTGCTCAGCTGAACGGGGAACAGCTTCTCAGCCATGCTTTATCTGTTTTTTTCAAATATTAAATATTACATCACTGTGAAATAAATTAATTGACCTGTGCTGTGAACAAATAAATTACAAAATTCAATATGCTGCTTTGAATTTGCAGCTCATTTCAGCAAGCTGGTTTTGTAGTAGCTCTAACATATGAGTTAAGTAAGCCTTTCTGACAGGTGTAAAAGCCTTTCATACCACTTGCAAGGTTATGCTAGCGAAATATGACAGAAAACGTGGACTAGTCACAATATCATATGTTCCATATCAGCAAGTATCATAACAGAAAGGCTCACTACACCAAATAAAATGTACTATGTGGTAAAACAATGGGTGCATGGAAATAATGACATAACAGATCAGGCAGGAGCAAAGGCTTTAAGTTGGTGGGTTGCTTTGCCATAGGATTAACCCAAATGAGACCTCATTATCTGGGAAAAATAAAATAATTATTCATCAGGAGCATTACACTCCATTTGGCTAAAGAGGGAGGAAGCAACATTTATTTGTTTGCTTTTTTTAACACTACGAAGAGTTCTATGCGATCTCGGCCGTTTTTGCATGCCTTGCCTTCCTCTGCCATCCTGTTGCGTGCACTTTCTCAAAGAGACTCGACTGACCTATCTCCCAGATGTTTCATATTTGAGGTAGTGTCATAAATCACTGCTGGAGCAGGAGACATTGCTGGCTCCAACCCATCCACTGCGCCAAATCCGAGTTTGATTTTGTTTCGCCTAATTAGTGGCTCACGCCCACCCCTTGGCTCACGTGCCTGTGCGCCGGCTCATCCAGGCGATACTCTGCATGCTTTGCCAAAAAACATTTTGATGGCCTTGGCCAGGGGATGCTTTTTGGTCATTACCAAAGCTGGATGACTCTGCTGAGCACCTCCATTCAGAAGAATGGTGAATGCTGGAAGGGAGCGATTTCTCTGTCATAAGACTGAACAGCTGAGGAGACAAACATCATCTAAGTACTCACTTGTGCTCTGTGCTCTTGGAAAGAGCTCTATCCTGGAAAAAATGAGTCTGTGTGGAACTGCAAGCTGGATTTCAATCAGGGTCTCTGTGCTACGACGCCAGCACTGCATTTGCTATGTGATCCAGAAACTTCTGCAGAAGGTTCATGTGAATTACACATTGCCTCATGTTGAGAGTCAGGCAGCCAAAACATATTGTTCTAAACATCCTTGTTCACATGAACTTCAGTCACTATTTACTAGCATTCAAGGAAAAAAATAAATAAAAATTACATCAACACTGATCTAATGCTTCGATTTTTGACTATGGGGGCTGCTGTTTATACCAGTCTACCTCACATCCGTGAAGAAGCACAACTTACTAGGACAGTTGAAGGGTAGCAGGGAGCAGAACTGAAAGACAGATGTTTTTAGTTCCTCAAACCTGAATGCACACGAAACTTATTTTTTCTGCCTTCCATTAAAAAAAAAATAATTTAAAAGCAGCCCTAAAAGGTCTTCAGAGATAAAAAAACCCAGAAAACCAAGGACGAGGTATCAAATGCAAAATCAACCCACCAGGATAAATAAACTAGGGATTAATTGTTTTGCTCTATGACCATCACCAAAGTCTATCAGCTAGCATCTATTTCTAGAACTTCCAACTCAAATTACATCTAATGAGTTTACAGTACAATTTTTAAAGGGTCTCGCCTGAGTCATAAAGACTGAAGCAACCATTAAGCCCCATTTGTTAACAGCTACGATAACTACACTGTCATTACGCACACTGTAGGACACTGAGCTACACAAAGGACTAATGTTATTGCACCAGACTAGAAGCACTTTAAAGTCATCTTGCACAACTAGTAAGACAGACAAAACACATTTTCTGATCATAAAAAGCACACCAGAAATTGCCGAAAATCATACATTAACATCAACTGTACATGTAAAATATTACTGTTCTACCATTTAAATAGACTGTGTTCACCTGCCAAGTTTGGCTTTGCAGTTTCCATGAACTACAACCTATCAAAACACAGAACTGTTGTGGTTATATTTCTGTTTGGGTTTGAGGATAGTTTCACCCACTTACTCCCTTTTAAGTTATTGTCATTTGAGGCAGCGAACTCAACTCCCATTCTTCTTTCCACCCCCCAGCACTAATTAACGTGTTATTCTCATTATAACTTCACTGAGTCAACGGCAACGACACGTTGTGTCAGCAGTTATGTTAGCGAAAGTGATGAAAACGGTGGAGCTATACTTGAAGCTTGATGGGTAATCAGAGCTTATCTACTTCTAATTAATTTGTCACCACACTGAAGATTTGAAATTGAAATCTACTGACCAGACTCTGATCTTAATGAATACCTGGAGAACACTAAGGACATGAGAAGTTATTCTGATTTACAGTGGCATAGCTAATGCTGGATTCTGGGAGTTTGTGTCATTAATTCTAGAAAATTAGGCTAAGCGATAAAGCGCATATATCTGAGATATTGTTAGAAGAACTAGCTTGATCTCAGTCTTCAAAAGATCTTTACCTTCCCACTTATTTAAAGAAAATCAAATGGAAAAATGGAACATCACAGGGTCTTGCGACCAAGATACATCAGGCTAGAAATCATACATGAGACTTTTGATAGCTCTTCTGTATCAGAAAAGAGGTATCTCCAACAGACAGGATTGGTACAAGGTATTGCAGTAGTACTGGATCAGTGTGGAGAGAACTGGTGCAATGGATAGTGAGTGGTAAGGACTCTACCACCTAGATGTTCACCTAAGCATCCATATAGCCCATGTGCAGTTGAGAAGTGGATGGTTTCCCTCTAGCACTTCACCCAAGGTATTCTCAAAAAGTTTAACAACTTAGATACAAAGAAAGCAGAGGGATTATACAAAAAGCACTGGTTTACAGAAACAGATCAATCATGGCACAGCGTTCCACTTTGTGCAGAAGAACGGGAAAGACAATTATTTTTTTAAAATCAAGTCTCTGAAATCCCCAGTAAAATGATCAGTTTATATACATCTTTAACTAACATAAAAGTGAAGAATTAGCACACTTTTTATGTAGGCGTAGCAAAACGAGACCTGATCAAATCTGGATGTTGAAGGTAGCCATTGTATTTTACAGAAGTATCGCACCATTTGTTTATATGCTTCAGAATAAACAAGGCATCACCACAGGGAATGAGTCCTTGTCCTCTCTTCCTTAACAAGTCACTTTATCATTATCGTTTTCTGAAAGAATTATTTATAAAAGATTCTCTATGGATGTTCATTTGGGGGCGTACACCTAAAGAGATAGTCACTTAATATAACAAACATCTTAATTTAGAGTTAACATTTGGCAGCATGTTCCTCTTAATGTTCAACTGGCAACTACCAAAATGTCTCATCTTAAAGAGGGGCTCTAATCTGAGGGAGGAGGATGGGAGGTGCACAACATCTAATGTCAGAGCAATGTTTTAATCCTGTTATCAGTCACAATCCTTATGTCATACAGTGTTTATACTAGTTACTGTAGCTATTTAATTTCTAAATCAAAGGCTTTCCCACACCTTACCATGACCTCCTTCTTGCCAGATGCTGCTGCCCACAAGGTTTTGACTTCTACTTTCCAGGGGAGTCAACATCTAACTTTTAATGCCCCACAACTTCAAGTAGTCAGGGTCACAGCTTGCCGTACGCTGGTGGCCAATTCATGTCTAAGCCTTGGATGCTTGCTGCTTCTTGTTAAATTTTAATTGTAGCACAGATGACCAAACCTTTTACTGGTTTACTCTAATTCCTTCTTGGCTTATGCTCTTACTTCTGGTGCAGACTAGTCTGGCCTGCTTTGGGCTTTCCTCAGACTGAGCGCAGCCTGGAAGCAGCCATGGACCCCAGTGCATTGGATCTCCTGGACTACGTAATCCAACACTCTTCAAAGCATTCATCACTTTGCTCCAACTTGTTCCTAAGGCAGATGCAAATACTGCAAGCTGAACAGCAGAATGGATTGCAAAGTTGCCAGACAAGTAGTTTTCCTCTGAAAAATACCACAGTCCATTTGAATTAGCACAAAACAAGAGTGGTTTTCATCGACCTTTCACCTCCACGTTGTAATTTCTAATCCCAGTTACAACAGATCTAAGGGTGGCAGAGAAGCCTGAGGGTCAGGACATCCTTGAGGATGGGGGGAGAAAAAAAAATCAGGCTGGGCACTGATTCAGACCCAGAGCTCTAACCAGAGCTCTCCACTCCTTGCCAGCTTTTTGGACAGGATGTGTCTAGTGGTTATGACACTGTAACAGTGCTAAACTAAGGACAGGAGACAAGCAGGTACAGTTACTACAGTTACTACATCAACAGACAGCTAGAAAAGACAAAAACCAGCAGACTATGTTTCCCTCCTCCCCCTTCTGTTCTCCCCTGCCTCCATTTAAATAATCTTGGGATAACCCCAATATGGAATAGGTGAAGAAGTTCTTGAAAAAAAATTTTAACAGATGGGAAACCCATCTTTTGCTGTGTTTATCCAGGAGTATCAACTCACTGCTGACTGCAGCTGACAGAGAAGTTGGACCTCGAAGGGAAAAAAACCCACTCTAAATGGACATAGGAAATTATTATGTGTAAGTTTCTTTGTAACTTAAAATAGTTCATGGAAGTGGTATTCCAGCTGATGCTGCTTGCTCATATGCATCTCCCATAAATTAAAAAAAAATGGTAAAAAAAATTTTACCCCCAAAATTGTGCAGAGATTTAGGGATTTGAGTCTGAGGGTCCTCTGTTTAAGATAAGGTATCTGTAATTACACTTACTTGTAATTGACACATTTACAGAGAAGAACGTTTATGTTCAGGAATGGTCTGCATTCCTGATTTTTTTAGGTATAGCCAAGAAAATAGTCCTTCCGGTAGTTCCAGCTTCATACTGACGCATCAGGTTTGTGGTCCAACCAGTAAAAGTACAACCCAGCTCAGCTGCGCAGATGTTTTGAACTGGACCAAAAGGCTAAGCAGTATAATCAACATCCTACCACCTAAAGTTGTTTCCCTGAGTGGTTCAAGCACACATCTGTACTACATATTTCTTCTCTCACCAATGACATTCAATAAAAAACAACTAATTTAACAAGCTTGCCAGGAGATGCTTCAATATTTCACTTATGTCAAGAAGAAAACAGATTGTTTTTTAAAAAACACAGCTTTTTAATCTATCATTGCTGCTTGGCCCTGGGAGCTGGGCATCAGGCATGCAGCTTACAGAAGTCACTGAAATCAGGGAATAAAAATATATTTTTAAAACAGTATATTGATTAAGTTTCTTTGAGGGGGTCTGGAATTTTCCCTGGGTGTAAATCAGCATGGCCTGTCAAAGAAACATTTTCCTTGTGCATGCAAGTTAAGTGTTTATCCTTTCAGCCCGTTGGGAGCCAGTGGCTTTGTGCTCTTCGTGTCCCTGTGCTGCTGGCACGCACACACTTCCCTCATCCATCTCCTACCAGCCTTGCAGTACTGTGACCACCGGGGTGGAACTGAAGGCTTCTTAACTGCAGTCACTTCTGACATCACCGTGCTTCCTTTGTCGCCCTTCAGCAGGGACAAACTTTGCAGAAGACCTCTGATACTCACACTTTGAAAAGACCCACTGCGGCCTCAGCTTGCAGTCACTACTGGTGCTCACTGGGCTTGCCTAAAGACTCAAGAAAACCCCAAACATTTCCAGCATACTCCCTTCTCTTGCCTCCTTCTTTGCAATCCAACCCCCCCTCCCTTTTTTTTTTTAGCTGCAGGCACTTTTATGACAATTTGGCCCTTAGCTTTTTAGTATATGTGATCTATTAGCTGCATAACTTTATAGACCAAGATTTAGGTTTCACGGTGATTCTCAGACACCTAAAACCTCAGGAGCAGAGGGGGAAAAGTGGACTAATGGGGGCTAATTTGTCTGGCTGTCCACACCAAAATCATAAAGATGACATGAAAATAAGAGAAGTAACTGCATGGATAGGTAGCCTGGCTCCAAAGAAGATAGTTCTTGAGCCCTAACATCTGGGGGAGCAATCATTTTCCACATATAATAAGCTCAGCTATTTATTATTATAAAAGTATTTTACAGAGCAAAAAGCAGTATGGAACAAATACCATCTAAACCCCTCCAGATCTAACAAAAAGGAAACAAATCAAAGCCATTTTAAGTTTCCATATTTAATAATGTTTGTTCCTATAAACAGAAAGCACTAGTTCTCTCCCTTTACAATAATTTGATAGCTACGATATCAACAATAAATTTATAGGGAGGAGGAAAATACCAGTAACAAATCAAATTATATTGAAAAACAATAGGAAAAACTAAAAGCATTCTCCAATTAGATAAGTGACCATTTTCCCCTTTAATTAAAAATATGTTTATTATTAAGAACTATTTATGATTTCCTCTGTAGATTTTATGAAAATGTTTAGTTAATCTCATCATTTCCCCTCATCCTCTGGCCACTGGAAGCAGGTATCTTGACAGCAGAAAATTATCTGCAAATACTGAAGTGTTTCAGATTGGGAAAAAATGTGGAAGTTAGGTTGATTGTGGGACATTGCCCTCGCCTTTCACCTCTGCTGAGCTGGGGAAAAAAAAAGTCTGTCTTAGGTCATAAGTCAAATGGGCTTCGTGATACGAAGGAGTCCCTCAGGAATGCAGAGAGAGAAATGAGGAATGACACACACGCACTAGGACTCATAACCTACTTCTGTATCGCTGAGAGCCTGCTTCCTATAAAAACCTCACACAAGCACGCTCGTTCCTACTGAATTTCACCTGGATGCAACCTAGGAAATTCTGGAAAAACTTAAACTCTCAGTGACTGAAATTACGCACGCACATACACAAAAAGCCCTTCAGCAGTTCTCAGGACTACATTCATCTTTATTCAGAGGGCTCAGCTCTTGGCACAGCAAATGCTGGGTTAAGTCCTCCCACCCCTGCCCATATAAACAGGCATTTGTGTCCCATACTCCGCTGTGCTGAGCTTGGTGATGCCAACAGCAAGGCCCTGCCACTGCCCTCAGCAGTAAAACACCTGGGTGCCAGGAGAATGGCGCATACAGGATTAACTCATCAGAGAGGGTTCCACTACGATACTTTCCCTCTCTGCCAGAAGCACTGAAAAAACAAGGCAAAGCCTATGACGTTTGTAGGGGAGTAGCAGTGACTCCCTAGTCCTGTGCACATGGCTGGAAGGGAACAGAAAAGCTTTGGGGTACAAAAGACTTTTTCAGGGTCCCTTGTATCATCATCACACTGCTGCAGCTACAACTATTTCTACTCCAGTGATAAAGACAAAAATGATTATGCATATTCATATGTGCATATACGTAACTATGCAGATATAGATCCATGCATCATACACGTATGTAAGAGAGGAAAGGAGCCAGACAATGAGATTTTACAGACACTATGACGAACACATTGTTCTACAGGCTTTGCGTTAAAGGACACGTCCAAATAGCGTTCTTTCCTCCAGCTACTAAACCGAGTGCTTACACTGGACATATTGCAACAGAGCTGTAGCAACTTTATTAAAATTATATTCTGACAAGTTATAGTACATTTTCACGAGGCTTTACACATGGTCAGGGATTCAACCCTACCATTAAAGGGACCAATCAGCCAGTAAATATCTTGTGTCGCTCTTCCCTAGCAGGAGCGTAATTATACCCCAGCACACCAAACTGCTCTATCTCATCCTTGCGACCTTTGTCCTTTAGCAAAACCACAAAGGCAAAAAAGAAAAAAAGAGGGGGGGGGAGGGGGGAGAAGCTAGCATTCTTGCTCTGAAGAGCATCCCATACTACTTTTAATCTGCTTCAAGATTTCACTGCCCTTAGAAACACTGAACTCTCTTCTGTGTGAACAACCTGACAAGAAGCCAGGCAAAGGGCCACTCGCCGGTCAACAGGAAGTAAGCTGGGACAAAAGGTCCAAGTTGAGGAATGCTTCTCTGGGCGCTCTGTCGATGTGCAGCCTCGGCAGCCTGAGCCTGGGCCCGAGCCAGCATAGAAATGTACTCTGGGTAACTGCGGGCTTTGATTAAAAAGCCACAGTGCTTAATAACAAAACCTGACTGCAGAGAAAAGGGCTAAAAAAGAAAGAGCTGGGCTTATGAAAAATAGCTCGTGCTTTTAGGCCCATTTTAAAAATGTGTTTTATTGACTTTTAACTCGATTAAAGGATAGCCTTATTCTCTCCTTAGGTACTGTCCACCGCTGCATACTGCACGTCAATAGATGTTGAACCAATGTACAAGGCTTAGATAAAGCAATCCAGAGCCACTGTGTGAATGAGTTCAGGTTTCTCTCAGCATCTCGGAAAAAATGACCTCTTGAACGATTCGGAAATCCCATTAAACCCACACATGGATAGAAAATAATTGCTTTTCCAGGACGCCAGTGTGTGCACTGACACTAAGCAATGAGTACATGTAGACACAACTAGTTCCTATGCACTTCTGAGTTAACTGTTGTGAGAAGCAGTAGCTTCCAGGTAGCTGAACCAAGTGATATCACTGGTGCCAGAAGATGCTCAGTCACTGAAAAATGTCCAAAGTGGGACTTCGAGCAGACCTGTGAAGGCTCTTTAGATATCACAACAGGTGTCCAAACCTAGCTGGTTAACCACAAAATCACATCGCTCACTTGCAACAGCTCTTTATGCACATATAGAACATGTAAAATATGTCTTGCATGGGAAGATCTGTCTGCGGCCATCCCTGAAACTTGACTGTATGCAGCTTTGGGGGATTTTTTAGTTTGTTTTTTTAATCTTCTTCCCTTTTAGGAAAACTTTTAAATTTCTTTAACACATAAGAAAAAAATACCCTTAAAATGAGATTCAGAGCACAAATATGACTTTCTAAAAACAGGACTGTGGAGTCCTCTCCACATAATTTTAACCAGATGCCTAAAAATTTCAACAAAATTAATAAAAAGAGATACTTTTTCCCCTGCTGCCAGGAAATTTCTGAGTGCCTTGAAGTCAGTCGACTCAAAAAGTATCGCTAATAAATAGAAAGAATAAATATAATTCACAATTTCAACTTCCTCATTGCCATTTTTAATTTTGATGAAAAAACTTTTCCGCTACATTATACAGAATGCTTACAAAGGCCTTTGTACTTAAAAATGTGGTTAACTAGTTTTTCTTACAGGTCAACCATATCAGACTAAAGTAGTGATACAGAAACAAACTACCACCCATCCTATGTTTGACTACCCCCCTTCCAAGTTGTCACTCCATGGAAAGTGCCAAGCAGCTTGCTGCTCTTTAGCTGAAGGTAACCTCTCTTGTAAATAACCTGCATTTACCTCAATGTACTGAGCCATGCACAGACCTGAACAACCTCTGAGGAGCATGCAAGAACTTGCTGCCTTACATCAAACTTGGTCATATGAGCCTTTTCCCCTCTACCTCCTTCCTTTGTTGACTTTAGCAAGAATAAAAAGTGATAAGAAGAGATTTTACAACAGAAGTCATCTAATATGCTGCTTAGGTCGTACTGGGGACTTACTTTTAAATAAGAATGGGAACGGCTGCCTGGGAACAGCTTTGAAAAACATGTGCTGGAGTTCATAATTTTAGCAAACTGAACAATGCCATAGGAGTGCCAAAGAGCAGATCTTACTGCAATGCGTGAACAGGAAAGTGAAGCAGAAAACCACTGAAATAATCCTTCTACAGTTCAGTTTGGAGGGTTTTGTGCCCATTTATGAAAGCCACATTTCATGACCAACTGGTTAAGTCCAGACTAGAACAGAAAAATGATGACAAGCCTAGACAGCATAAGCTAAGAGGAAACACTGAAATAATCGGTGTCAGTTACTGCAGAAGGCAGAGGAGAGAGAGGATAACGGTCTTCTGGCAACTTAACAGTTGCTGCAATGTGTAAAGGTAAGATTCTTTTTCCATGTTCATCGGGAACAGTAGCCTAAAACCCAGCAAGGAAAACAGATCAGATGTGAGAAAAAAACCTGTGGGTAATCATAGCAGGGCACTGCCTGGGAATGTTCAGGAATCCCGAACATGGGACTTTTGGGGGACAGGATATAGGAATAACTGTAGGAAATAAATCGGATATTGCTAGGTGTGCCTTAAGATGAGATGGATTGACTACATCAATTTTTACCAGCCCTACCTTCTGCAAGTATCATTTTTCTAGACCTCCATTTTAATCTCACTTGAAACTGCAGAATTTACGCTAATATTACACTGTATCTCTCTCACAACAGGTTTATACTACCTAGCTGTCATTGATAATTTGAAGCCTGTAATAAATATGTTTTGTAACTAATGAAACGTTGTACATATTAAGCTAACTACCAGCTGTGGAAAGACCACATATTTCATTGCAGTATTTGTTCACTTCTAAGGACTCCTACATTTTTCTCCTGTTAACCTCTGTAAATTAAAAGACAGATTAGCATTCAAAAGCTTATGTATGAAGAGGACGTAAAAAATCTCATTTTTATAAAAAAAAAATTACATAGATATAAATTTCAGGGTATTCAGACAGTCAATCATTCCACAGCTGGCATTTCTGTTGCTTTGTCTGCTACAGTCTGTTTGAAATTACGTTCATCCCTCACTGTAAAAGCTTTCAGAAAACTTGAGAATGGTTTCTGATCCCTTTTATTTTCGATGCCCAGTAACCAGACCCATGGAGGACACCTGTTACTGCCTTCTGGACAGAACTTTCTGCAATTTTAATCTGACTGGTACAAAGTAATAAACCTGTAGAACTCCACAAGAGCAGCAGCCAGGTCTGTCATAGTGACCTTCCCTAGTCAACTCCCCCCTCCCTCCCCCTCCAACTCAGACCTTCAGATAGATTTATTAGGAAAATCAGAAAGATATTCAGTGCCTGAAACAAAAGGAACACTCATTTTCTATCTCCTTCTTTTGTGCATTTTGTGCTGTTTCCCCTCTTGTTTGTTCATATGTTACACTGTCAGGCACACTGGAATTAACCAGAAGATACAACCCAGATGTCAGTGCATTTGTAGTGGAAAAAGGCAATTTCAGAGTCTAGTGCTTAATAAAATTTTTGCATGATTTCCTACAGCTGTTATCCATGTGTTATTTCAGGATAGCTGAATCATTGCACTGTTAAAGAACTGAAGCAAACATGCAAAACACGCTGAAAACGCAAATCCACAAGTTACTTTCATGTGGGTTGTAAGTGTAACAAAGCATTTGGGGCTCACACTGATAAATAACCACTACGTTATCCTTGCCACCAGATTCTGGGTTCCAAAACCTACTAATCATATGTATTTGCTGTATGTAATTATATACATCCTGATTAGCCACTGGAATCTCTTCTTTCCCTTAGGTTTAAGCCTGTTTATTTCTGACACAATGTGGATTCTCATTGCACTCCAGAATCTAGAAACAAAAGTCTGTGCTTTAAAACAAAAGGTAAGTAGAATTCTTTCCCAACTGAGCTCTGTGTCTGTTGATCCTGAGAGCCACAAAAATGTGTAGTTTGTGATGATAGTCCTGGAACATTAAAAAAAAAAAAAAAAAAAACTTTTCTCTTGAACTGTTAGAAAGAATAGGAATTGGTTCACCTTATGTTATGAACAGGGAAGTGACCAGTCTTAATTGCCTACACCAACTTTGAATAAGGAACGTTTTCCCCAGACTGTCACGCAACAGCACTACGAGTTCAACAAGTGTTGTACTTACCCAAAAAAATAGATGAAAACAAACATCCATGCTTATGAATATGCAGCTACTGCACTTGGGTGGCCATCTGCAAAGGAAGGAACACTGGGACCAAAGTCTCCTCTGGTATGATTCCAGTGACCTCAACGTTACACCAAGACCTGCTTGCCCACTGTACTTAATAATACACATCAGGATTTTAAAATAAAAACATATCTTGGGTGAGAGGTTTCCAGAAACAGATGCACAAAGCCTTAGAAGGGTTCTGTACACAGCATGGTGTAACCAAGTGATCCTGTCCAGCAAAACACCGGAAAAGCTCATTAATCAAGAGCCAAAAGCCCACACTCTGGATTTTTTTGTTTATCTTCACATAATTTGTTTACATAAACTTTGCACAATATTTTTCAACCCACTGTTCCTTTGGTATTTACTTATCTTCCTAGAAAAAGCTTCCTGCCAAATAAATAATTAGAAAATAGATTTTTCCCCTTCCTAATTATTAATTATTGCCACTAGCAAGAGAAGATATTTAAAGAGATTTGATAGTCAAGAACAGTCTACTCTGATACGTTTGTCTGCAATTGCAACCCTTCACATCATTTCTGATGAAAATACAGCATTAAATCATTAGAAAAATATCAGGCTTGTACAAAAGCAGATGGCTGAAAAGACAATTCCAGGTATAAAATGCTAGGCTGCCATTTAAGAAGGCCTTTCCAAAGGAGAAGAGATTTTGCAGCATTGCAGCTGAAGTGGGCCACCTTCTCAGTAAAATCAGGCAGGGTTTAACAGAGCAAAGAGAAGTGGTCAGTGAGGGAATAGGTTAGTGAAGGTGGGAACTAGTTATATATCTTGCACCCTAGAAGGCAGCCAAGTACTCACTTCTGCAGAGCAAGTAGGATCCAGATCAACAGATAATTCCTGCTGCATCTCAGAACGTTCTTTCCACCCTGAGCTCTGGCTATAATCCTATGTAAGAACTAATAGGGCTTCTCTCATGCTTCAGAGAAGGACACCTGATCCTTGACCTCCAAACACTCTACCACTGCCTAAAAATACTAGTTTTATAGAATTAATGGAAATTCCAATGTCAAATCTTCTTCTAGCACATTTGTTGGAAGTCATTAAGAATGGAGATCTAAAGGTCCACAAAGAAACAGGGATCCACAGGATGAGTCACTATGGGTGTTCGTAACAGAACTTGTTTTCCTCTTTTAAAATACCTTAAATAATCACTGAAACGACATCTTTGAAACAAGTTTTTGTTGTTAAAAAAAATGGTGGCCTATCAATAACAAAATAACACACCCTCAAAACCAGCCTCTTCACATTCCATTCATCAATCTTTTGGCTGCTCATGTCAAACATTGACAGGTTTAATGTATTGAGAGATAAGAGTTTGTCCTTGGCTCTACCAGGAGGGAGGAAATGAAGGCTGAGCACCAGCCCACAGCACACATGCTGAAAAGCCTTAGGAGTAAATTGGGACCTTGACAACACTCATCTTTCCATGCCCTGGGATCACCCCATGTGGACACTACAGGAGACACAGATGTGTGTGCGTGTCACCCTGAGCAAGGACAAAAATAGTGATTGCGGAGCTAGAGCATCTTCTTTAAGATACACATTGAGCAACGCAAGAGTAAACAGGCATAAGCCCCAGCACTACTATATCCAGGGCAACTCCTAGGCTTTACTAAAGAAAAATAAATATAATAATAATAATAAATAATCTATGCAAACACATGTACCAGAATGTTCTGTATTTACACAGAGCAAATAGTCCCTTCAAATGCGAGCATATACTAAGCAGCCCAATAAATTCCTCTGATTTCAGTTTTGTGGGCAAATCTGAAGAATGCCAAGAAAGTACATGTGTCTTCAAAAGATACACATCTCATAAGTCACGCAGGTCTTGAGAAGAAAGACTAACAGAAAGTCATAGTGCCTGTTGCCTGCTGAGAGATCTGACAGAGGGAAGAAAAGAGCAACAAGTGCAGAGTGCTATTGTCCCCATCCATCCCCACACATTAGGAAATAAAAGATGCAGGTGATAATGAATGAGGGCCTGTGCTTCCTAATGGCAGTTTCGTACAGAGAGTTTGGTACACCATCTGATCACAACTTGTACTGGGCCTTTATCTTGTCTTGAAGTGTGCCAGAAGCAAATGCATTTACTCTGGCAATCTGCTAGTTAAGGGGAAAAAGAAAAAAAAAAAAGGAAAAAAAGAGAGCTGCAAAGCTGAGCTCAGGTCCAGATCCTGGTTCCCTGCAGAACTGGGAGCATCTCCAACACTTCCCAGGGCAGTCCTCACCTTCCCTGGGGCTCTTGTCCCCCAGATACTTCACAGCTTGCTATGAGAATCAGGGCAAGTTCACTCCCATGAACAAATCTCCCAAGACAATTTGTTTGGGAAAGAAAGGAATCAACTCCAACCGCAAAGGCAGAAATCTTTCCTGTAAGTTTGCAATACTAACACACGACCCCTCTGTTCTGTAGAACATGTTAGTGTTGTATTGCAAATTCAAGATACTAACTTTATCCTACACGTGGTTTGTATTACTAATTACTGAAGTTACATTAAACACAAGATTGGGCACCATTCCCCTGGCAAAAAGGAAAGGTTGTATTCACTCCCTGGTCTTACACTTCTTTAGCCCAGGAAATGCAGTGGCTCGGCTACTGTGCAAACTGCACCTTCAGCTACCCAGTTCTAATCAGATTAGGAAAACCTACAGCTCATTGAGAAGTACCAGTCACTGTCAGGGCCTGTTTCCTGACTACAATATGAGTGCAGCCTACTTCGGCCAAGACAGGCAAATAGGTCCAGATTTAGCCAAAGCAACTACCCGACTGACGCATTCACCCAGGTGGATAACAAAAAGCAAACACCACTTGCAAGATTCTCCACCTTCTCTGGGTATTATATATGGCCAACCAGAGGGAAAAATCATCTCACAGGAAACAATGACCTGGAAAATCTGCTCTACCACACACTTTCTTTAAAATTCTGTAAAATGGGATTAATGATACTTCTTCCCACATCCTCGGGTGTTAGGAGATCAAATACATCCAAGACTGTGAGGCACTCCGGTACTTCAGCGATGCAAGCCGTGGAGGAATCCAAGATAGACAGATAATCCTCATTTATACCAGATGGGGAAACACTGAAGCAGAGAGAAGTTAAGCAACCTGTCACTCAAAAAAAATATGCGGAGAGTGCCGCAAAGAGAATTTCATCCCCCTCTCCCTAATACTTCAGACATTTGGAACAAGCTTTGACATGAAGAATATTAGTGGAAATAACAGCATGGGAGACACGTGACTAGCAGTTGCCCAACTCCATAGCCCAGTGAATATAACACACCGTCTCCTCTATCCCGCCACTGTGGTTAGCATACATTACCGCACAAAATGACTGAATGCAGCATGACTCTACTGATTTTGATAGCAATTGTTTAAGTCAGTCAAGGGTAGAGCTGGCTGTCACTTCTAATCCTTTACTATGAAAGGTGGCGGCACCAGCTCTGCCTCCATCCTTCTGCAGGATCTTACATCTCCAAGCACCAAGGGGCTTGCTCCTACCAAACACGTTTCATGACAATGTAGTAAGTAATGACATTGGAAGAATGACTCTTGACTTCCACTGGCAATACCTCTGCCCGGGTGGTTTGCAGAAAAAAGATATCAGTCAAGAAACAGCAATTTAGAAGCCATAAATGTGGGGACAGAGATGCCTGTGGGATTCGGGTGTGAAAGCTTTGCTTGCAACAATAGATTAGGAAATCGGATCAAGAGTAACAACAACAACAACAAAGGAGGGAGAAGGAAGGAGAAACTAAAGTTAGACTGATGGCAACTGCTGCCAAGTCTGCACTTTTGAAAAGACAGGTCTTATAAGAAGATACTCGTAGTTTAGGAGGGTTTATGCCTCCCACATTCAATCACAACAGTTACACAGCTATTTCCCATGTGCAAAAGAGCCATGTGTGGTGATTTCAACCACCCAGGAAACCAACATTTTACAGAATGATTGTTTTTACTACAAAGTGTTCAAATGAAAATTCAGTATTTTACAGGAGTGTTTACAAATCAGAAAAATGTACAGCCATATCTCTAAAGGAATATTTCACTGCAAGTTTTAGTACTAGTTTTGTCAAGTTCAGCCCCTGAAATGTCCAGTTCAAAACACATTTTTTTAAAAAATAAGGGATCTATATAACATGCATTTATATTATTAATAAATAATTTATAGCAATTTGTTATGACACTATTTCAGTACTCAATTAGACAAGAAAGCAGCCTATTGAAATATCAGTTTTATGTACATTCTTACATCACACAAATATACACATTTAAGCTTTTCCAGGAACAACACAGGCATTCCAATCACTTAAAAGGAAATACAGATGTGTAAATTTTTTAACTATCAAAAACCTGCCATTGTGTAACATTACATTCAGCAGTTCATCTGATTCTCTCTAGAAGAAGGAAGTGCTGTGCTCATAGAGTTTAAATTTAAAACATTTAAGTACTGTGACCAGGCTCCTGCTTTCTGATGGCAAATACTGATGGAAGACTCTGCTCTTCCCAAGACTAAAACGTGTCTCACACAAATATAAATGGTGCTTCCTGTGAACACTGACAGCAGTAAAACTTGCTGCATAGAAATATTAATGGCGAATGACCACAACAAACTCATCATCAATTCAAAAGCATATTAACAGGCACGTATCTTTGAGTGTTTCGCCAGCACTACTATTACATTTTTATTTCCCTGACTCACTGTCGCTATCATCTGCGGGAGGGGTATTGCTGCATCACTTCAATAGAAGAACTTTTAATTTTCATAGTTGTTCTAGTAGCTTGCATAGCCAGAAATCAGTACCTTTCCTACAATTGTGCAATACAAAAACCATGGACTTAAAGGGGCCATCTCCACTTCAAAATTCGGGTTTACTGCACAGGATTTTAAAATTAAGATGCTATATCTATCTTTCAGTTATTACATTTCACTTGCCAGGACTCCATGTTTTGGCTTTCTTAATTACACCAATTAATGCAGTCTTTTTCTGGTCTAAATGTTTTTTATGAATTCTTTACCTCCGGGAGACACTTGTAAAGAGTTTTGAGCGATGCACATGGGACAGAAAACTCAGAAGGTTTAATTCTAGCTTTGCCAACATTTCCCTCTATGACTGTGGATAAAAGACAACCTCCTCCTGTAGCTTCAATTTCCATGCAAGAATCTCAAAATAGACTAATAGACTTCCCGTGAGGAGATCTCAAATTCATTAAACTATTTTAAGGAATAAAAGTTCTGACTATTAATAATTTAGTCCTAATGTTGATACAGACACTGCAAAACTACTTCTCATGCCTATTAGCTACAACCTCTCAAGCTAACAGCAGTCCATTATTTGTGACCGTTCTCCAGTTTGAGCTTACTAGTTGCTCCTGGTGCATGAATTAAGAGTCTTCCATCATCTCTTAGGCAAGGACTAAAAACGCATGACTTCAGACTACTCTTATTCTTAATTTGCCTGCTTCGCATTTATTATTGGCCTACAGCAATTTTCCTTAGGCCAAGTAGCATCATCACTGCTTTCACACAGCTTGGCTTTTCCTCATAATCAATCTTCCATGGGAACATGATGTAGAGAGGATTTCCTCTTTGTCAGGCGACAGAAAACCACAGAAAATATTCTGATAGAATGATTAACAGAAAAATAAAGCCCTGGGGAACTTTCAAACAATCATTTACAGGACTTTTTGCAGAAGGAGTTGGCTAATGTATCCTAATGGACACAGTCTCCAATAAGTGACTTTTCTTTCCAGGCAAAGCTCACTTCATTCCTACTTTTTGTGGTGGTAGATATAATATTTGCCAGATAACAAGTACTCTTTCCAACTTTTATTTGCTCATTGTCTGGGACTTGGGTTTGGGTTTTTTTGTTCATTTTTAAAATGATTTGCGATACAGGATGGCACTGTGCTCCCTTTGTAACAGCAAGGCTGACTTCTAAATGGAAAAATTATCATAGCTGCTCTTTTTGGAAGAAGAAAGAGAAGAAATGACGGTTTGGTCAAGATTCGGATCACTAATGACAGCCTTGGCATTTGTTTCATTAATGACTTGCATAAGTTTACCTGCACTTCTAGGACAGAAATGATAATTAAAATAAAATAAAAATTTTAAAAACTAAATCCACAAAGAAACAAAAAAAACAACCCACGAGGCAGGGCAGATGTGACACATGCCTACAAATACATGAGAGAATGTCATTAAGTAACAGAAAGGCTGAATATTTGTATTACCAACAAAGGGCAGGAAAGGAAAGAACGGCCTTCACAATGTTTAGAAATCATTCCAGAAATAGAGCTGAGATTGAAAAGGAGACACATGCAAATTGAGCTTTTGGAAAGGTTCATGCCAGGTCACCCACATGTATAACGCATTTTGAAAATCATCAAAGTATTAAAGTCACCTATGCCCTACGTATTTATTAAATAGGACTTCCTAAGTACATTTAAGAAGTGTCAGACTCTGGTTTGAATTTATTTCAAAACTGATCATAAAAGCTACAATTAATCTCAAAAAAAACCCTCTGACAAACAAGCAAGCAAACACCAAACCTAGTCAAAGAAAAAGCAATCAAAAATGGTTTCGGGGCACCGAAATATAAATTCCCAGTTTATAATGTCACTCACATACTTACCTGGGGTAATGCATCTTGTTCTGATCACTTTGATAACAGCAATTTGTAAACAAACCAGAGGGTTTGCTCACTGATGAACAATAACACTGAATAGAGGTCAGCAGGAACAGTTTTACAAGGAAAGATTGTTGGAGCTAAAAGATATCTGTTGGCCTGAGTAAATACAAGGAAAGCAGAATGCATTTTAACATTGAACTACAATATTGAAGGGTAAAAAGCAAAAACCAAAGAGGGAGATGAATTAATTAGCATGGTGCCCAGAGGTAGGGGAGGAGGGATAATGAAGAGTTGTGGGATTAAATTAGAAAAAGCAAAATTTAGGTTGAGTATAAAGAAAAAACCTTACTAATAATGAGTTTTATTAGTTTGGGAATTAGTCTCTCAGGTGAAATGATGGAAACACCTGCCTAATATTTAGGACTTTTAAATTTAGGTTGCACAAAGGCATTAACACATGATATACAGAGTATGCACAAAGGCACATACACTTTGGGGAATAAAACAGTGCTGGTGGGGACAGGAAGAGCGGATACGGCCACATCCTGTCACATCTCTGTGGCTGCAGTACAATTACCAACATCCTCTTCAAGAACTGCCCAGAACACAGCCTACACCCACATCGGACACGCTCTGCTTTGAAGCGTTGCCTGCATGGAAAAAGAGATGGGGACGTGCACAAGGGTACGGGCACCCAGGTAGGCCGCAGAAGTGACAGGCCCAAGCACAGCGGGGTAAGGACACATCAGCACCACAGACTTTGTTCCCGATTCCAGCACTGACTCTCTCTGCCACCTTTCCGGGCCTTCCTTAGCACATCCGTACCTGCCACAGGCAAAATAATTTTAAGGCAACAAAGAAATCCATTGAGAAAAAATGCAGCATTTCATTGTTCAAATTCAAGTATTTTGTTGATTTGGAGATTAGCTAACCCATGCTACAGCATTGAGAGGCCAGGCTTGGTGCTC
This sequence comes from Laterallus jamaicensis coturniculus, assembly GCA_022605575.1. Classification (NCBI taxonomy): domain Eukaryota; kingdom Metazoa; phylum Chordata; class Aves; order Gruiformes; family Rallidae; genus Laterallus; species Laterallus jamaicensis. Next base: position 19,567,677 of record JAKCOX010000008.1, on the reverse strand, counting down.
TAGTCACAGCACGCTGTTTTTTAGCACTTTCTGGAGTACATACGGCAATCCAGAGGCACGACTGATACTGCTGCTACCTCTTCATTTAGTTCACAAAGGCCAAGCAAGCCAGCTAACCTCACCATAAAACAAAACAAAGCATCCCTTCAAAAAGGGCCGCCAGATGAAAATGCCACACCGCGGCTGGCAATCTGATTTCTTGTTTACAGCAGTTTTCCTGCTACTTTAACTGGGAAACATTCCCCGAACCTGTTCCAATATTTTTCTGAGTTTTGCTCTGCCTATCTCACATAAAAGTAGAAAAATCAACAAATGCTTTGCAGGCGATTCTGAGTGCACTGCAGGGGCCACAACTGGATAAACAGTTTGTGTCTAATAATGGGCAGGTCGTTCACCCAAGTGAAAAAAGAGGAAGGGTTAAACGCTGAAGCTTTATCAGGAAATTTGAGGCTTTAAACTGGAAGCAATTTGTTCAATGGCTATTTTGACCATAGAACTTCCTAATCTCAGTTCCCATAAAGTTTGGCTTGGAGCCAGTCAGAATGGTTCGTTTCAGCTGCACAGATATCTTCCACAGAGGAAATAAAAGGATTTCAAACCCCAGAGTCATTTCCTTTGGTTCTCGGCTCATTCAGAAAAAACGTCCTTTCGGTCAGCGATATCTCCAGCTTAATTCCTGCAGCATGACTTTTAAAAAAAGGCAAAAAAAAAAAAAGTCTTTGTGGGAAACTTTTTCTGAAGGTTTGGAAGTGTGCCCTGTAAACTCTTTGCCAGTTGGTGTAAAATACCTTCTTTCCTCACAGGAGCTTGCAAAGCAGAAGGTCCTCTTCTCTTGCGAATTAACTGAGCTTTCCAAAAGTTGTTACTCATCTTGCAGTACCATTTAATTATTAAAGGAAGTATTCACACTCACAAACATAGAAGTAAGAGTTTGCAGAAACAAGTATCAAATAATCCACTAAAATTGGTCTCAAAAATCTACTCAAATCACAGGGAGTGATCCATGTGCAGCTTTGGGTGTAGCAGTAGTGTAAGCAGAGTAAGTAGGCGTTTATCAGAAGGAGCAATGCATGAACACTGTGCACACCTCACAGTCTCACTTTCAAGAGCAACTGACAAATATTTGAAGATTTAGCCCCAAATCTGAAAAGTGATCCAAAAGATCCAAACAAGATGTTTAAAACTAGCATGCAGGCCAGGCAACATAAATCCAGGAGTGTAACATCCCCTCCTAGCGAGTGCTACACCTGCTCCTTGAGGCTACTGCCTTAAACATGTAGTCACTCTTTTGCTGAAATAATGGAGATAACATTTTTGACATGCAGGCTAACCATAATGACCAAATTCATTCCAAGTACATCACTTTTACATCATCACAAAAGAGAGAAGATTTTCAAATATATCCTCAGGCCTGTGCTATTTCTGACAGTACTATAAAACAAAATACCGAGGAATAAGGCTCAGTACAAACAACAGCATTTACGGGTCCTACGGTTGTGAGCTATTTGTCCTAAGAGGAACTTTGAAGCACAAGGTTGCATCACAGCTGCCACACATTCTCTGAAGAAGATTGATTTCAGTGAAACTCAAGGCCTTCTTGACTGTGCTCCAGCGCTCATCTTGTGCTAGGTCTATCCCCCCCAAGGTGGCCCTTTCTGTATTCAGAAAATTCAGAAAGCACAGTAAAGTCACATGCAAAACGGTAACGTTAATGAGTTGAACCCTACTGTCAACTTCAAATGTCAATGCTGATGTTGTGACTGATAATTAAAATGCTCTTTCTAGGTAAATTTGTCACTAGACCAAAATCACAGTTTTATTTATTTATGAATTGCAACTTGTGTAACTTAGATCTAAATGCTCACAACTGGCAATTCTTGCATTATAACAATACAAGGTGTTATGCGAGATGGACTGATGAATCAACTTCTAATAATGTAGTTCAATATGTATGTTATCTATTTAGATATCTCACAAGCTCCTTGATAACACTGTCCCACACAGAGCAACTGAAATCCTAAAATTAAAGGCTTTCTTCACCCAAACTCAGAAATCTGCAATCTACAGTGTGGACCTCTACTAGAGAGGAGATCAGCTGTAATATTAGATCTTATTTCTGTTTTCTGAAGGAATATGGGAAGCTAGCTAATAAGTAAAGCAGAACACGTTTCTATATGCCAATGCAAACATTTCTCTATTGCAAAGTTTTCTCCATTTAAGTTCTTATTTACTAGGGTAAAATAACAATGCAAAAACATCGATGACGCATATAGAATGAAAGGCATATGGGAGGCTTACAGAACAGCTAGTGTTTCCCAGCATAAAGTGGATCAATGCTGAAATTATATCAGTACTTTTTTCCTTACCCACCCCCCCTTTTCTTTTTAAAAAAGTTATATGTAAATTTAAACCAAATGTTGACTGGAAAGTTTCTCCCCTTTTACATTCCACTTCTTTTCTCCCTCCTAGGAATGCCAAACCCAGGAGCAGAGTGTCAGTAAAGACTGTCTAAACTGAAATGAAATTTCTGGTTTCACTTAGTCCTGTGGGCAACATGTGCTTCCACTCTTCCTTAAAACACAGTGGGAACACGGGGCTTTAAAATCATAATCTGAAAATCTCATTTTCTTATAAGCCATATTAATATGAAATGACTGAGTGATCGTCTCCACTTTCAGTTAAAATAATAAGGGAGCATTTCATAGCCATCCCTCTGCTTTATCCTCACTCTCAAAACACAGCAAGCTCACCTTGCTGGACTTTTGAAGGTTAATTAGACAAAAGTCATTTTGGAATTATTTTATTTTCTTTAAAGTGCAAACCTAGAGGCATTACCCAGGCCTCACACCGGCAAACTCACAAGCAGACGAACTGTAAACACAGACCCACTTCACTCCTCTGGCTCCCACACCCCAGCATTCTGGCAAAGCATCATAGCTTCCCACACACAGACCGATGCACCCCAGTGCAGTCAGTCGGTCTGGTTAAGGGTGAGAAAGATGGCTACCCTCTTCTTCAGCCCAAGAGCCAAGACCTGCATCAGGAGGCATCCCCCATGGACAGGCTTGTTTAAAAGGGTGGCAGAGAGCCAAGGAGAGTGCCCCAACCTCAAAAGCCCTGAGCCAGTGTCCACTGGAGCCCAGATCCCACATCACCTGCAGCGGCCCCAAAGTGAGCAGCCCTAAAGGAAGCACATCTCTCCACTCCCTCCCCAGCACACCTCCTGAAGGTGCAGCTATTTAGATTACCATAGCAGTATAGCAGTTGAATGACATGACGCACTAAGATGCTACATCTTGCCATATTTGCTTGGCTCCAAACTCACACATTAGGAGAACTCTACAACAATGTGTTTGGACGTGAATTTAGTCACTGAACTCTCACCCCACTCTCAAGTAGCCTCATCCCACAATTCCCATCATAAAAACTGAACTTGCTCCACCTATTGTACCAAAACTTTGCTGCTATGGTGGTCAGGAACTCTCACCCATATTTCACTTGTAATCTAATCATGGCCCTTTTACTTTCACTTATTCTTGCTGCTAGCACTATGCACATCTTTTTTACGCTACCTAAAACCAGAAACTGATTTCTTCATCAACAGTGGCTTTCTTATTTTGTTTTCATCTTGTAAATGCTCTCTTAAATACTATGTCTTCCATTATTCTAATACCCTTCTACACTTCTCTGAATAAGAAGAGTGCCAACATTTCCAAGAACTAAGCTGAGATCCTAAGAGCACAAGTTTGAATGCATAGGAGACAACTCTAACTTTTATCCTTAGGGCAACAATCACAGAGGAAGTCAAACAGGTTACCTGGATAGAAAGCAGCTGAACAACCCCATCAAATATTCAGGCAGAAGAAATTAAGGTGGGTATTATCCAATTTACCAAGCCAACTATCATTTCTTCCCCATGGGCAAGCTGCACACCTGAGTGCATTGTGCAGATAACTTACTGCTTTCAGGAGGAGACCCTGGCTCCTGAGAGCAGGACAGCAAAATGGGGGACTCAATAAGAACAAGAAATTCAGCATCTGAACCTTCAGAGACATAATTGCCAAGCAACTGAGCCAAATCCTGCTAAGGGAGAGGAAGGAGAGGTTCACAGAGGATATTTCAGCAGTGTCATACAACAGGTCAGAGTCCACTAGGGCAGCCAGCAGCTCTAGACAGCATTCAGGTGGTGAAGTAGCATGTGAGCCAATGCGGGATCTTCCCTGATGAGAGCTGTCAACTCTGCATCTCCTGGCACTGAACGTGTCCCTCTGGAACTCAGAGCTAACCAGAAGGAGCTAGCAGGTTGGAGCCATGGCAATCTCTCTCATCAGGCAAACAGATGGAGGAATTGGTAACCTCAGAGGATCATAGCTAGAGCTATTCCTCTTGCAAACCAACAGGCCAGAGAGCAGAAGTGGACATAAAGAGATGGAAAGTAACCACTCAGTCACTCAAATACAGTGCCAACAACACAACTGAAACACTATCAGCTTCCTAAATGTTTAATGCCTAAGAAATAAGATGGGTGAACTGAAATACAAACTACAGTAAGAAAACACTCAGGTATTAGAAAGATTGTGAAAGTGAGGTCATGAGCGGGCCACCTAACAATAAGATGCAACAGGTATGACACAGAGTAGGCCATGCTGACTGTGGACAAATGATCAGGCTGCGCACGGCAGCAAGGAACTAGAACCCGCAAGAACTGAAATCCCAGCCCTTAACCACAATGAACCATAAATCTGCATTACTGGAGACCTACCTCTGTACTGCTCACTGCCCCGTCAGGGTGGCAAGACCAACTGCAACGTGCAGAGGAAGATGCAGAAAAGCACTAAGGGCAGAAAGCAAGCAGAATGCTCACAGGGGACTCAAATTATCTCTGCACAGATTGGGCAAAACGGGATATAATGCAAAGACCACATTTTTAAGGTGCTGTTTCAGAGAGCAGCTGCTTAGGAAGCCCAGAAGAACAGATGCAACTCTTAATTTGAAATGACCACAGAGGAGGTTATGGGACAAATTGACAAAAGTGAACACTAACAAATTGCAACAACAGATGGTATTCACACTCCTGTTTGAAAAGAGCTCCAGGACGCAAGAGCTGACTACATACGCTAATAAGCACTGTGCAGCTTCTTTTCTAAAGCCGACTTCATACCTGAGGACCAGGAGGGAGGTGACACATATGGCAGAAATATTCTGAAAAGATCCCAGGTGAGGTCTGGGTACCTACAGGTCTGTGAACCTGGTAGCAAATGATCAGAAACTGCAGTAACAGAGCAAAATCAATGGAAATACAATATGTGCAAAGGGTTAACCCGAGTTTTGTATGTTTGCCTCACAGACCCATTGGTGCTCTTTGAAAAGGTCAACAGGCCTGTGGATAAGGGTGATCTGGCTAATATAGTCTGCCTGGGTCTCCAAAGGCATTTGACAAGGCCCCCACAAAAGATTTCTTAGGAAACCAGGCAGCCATGGCATAAAGAGAGAAAGTTCTTGGATAAACAATTGGTTAAAAGATAAAAACAGAGGGTAGAGGACATGGTCTTTCCTACAAGGGAACAGCATCAGTGGACTTCATCACAGAGCTTTGCTGGGACCCACGCTGCACATCCTGTTTCTAAATGACAAGAAGAGGCTAAGCAATGAGGTGACAAGATTATCCAGGATAAAAAATGGGCGGGTAACTGAAGAACTGTAGAAGAAATTAAGTGACTAATAAAGCAGCAGAAGAAATTAAATGGAGCTCAACATAGTAAGCACATGGGAGAAAACAGTTCCAGTTTTACATTATAAAATGATGCCCTTTGAACTGTCCATAGATATGTCAGCTCTGTATTTGCTCAGAAAGGCAAACTGAATTCTAGGAATAATTACAAAAGGAGTAAAAAGCATTGCAAAGAATACATGACAGAAATATCTACATGCATTTCCCTGACAGCCCTTCCTGACCCATAACTTTTGAACCAACTTACCCTACCCCCCAAAAAAAAAAAATTAAAGCAGTAGCAAATCTCAAACACTTTAAATTCCAAAAACTCCACCAAAAACTAGATGCTAGAAAAAACACAGCAGAGTCACAAAACAGAGGCTTATTAATCCCCGCAGCTGCAGAAGGATCTGTTGCATGGCATACACCCCTTTTCTTAAAGCATAACTATTCCAACACTACTACAGTAACAGCCCAAGAAAGTAGAGCAAGGCAAGCAGCAGCTACGCAATTCCTTTGGATACAAGAACTCACATTCACCCAAACTGATAAATATGTATGTGTCTCCAAAACTTGAGGCATATTTAATGCCTGCTCTATGAATTTCTTCTCTAACAATTATCTATCCTAGCAAGAAAATCTGTGTTTATTTAAAAGGAAACAACTACTAATAGAATGTGCAACAAATAAACAAAAATTAAACACTCACATTTTGAACACAGACTTTTCCTCAGTTTTGAAGCTTTTTTTTTTAAGAGACATTCCATCAATTATGTGGAATTTACCCTGCAATTTACTGTGAGCTGAAGTGACTGACAAGAGCAACCAAGATCCCTTAGGCAAATCAGGTCACTCAGAATTTTTCTTACTGTTTCATGATTAAAGGTTGACCACAAAAACCTTTACTTTCTGCAGAATGACATGCTTGGTTGGTTAAATATGCAGGCAATTAACATAGAGATAACATGCATTTAAACGGAGGTCCCATTGACCCCCATCTCCTGGCTGCAACCTTTGGTCTGAAAGCAGACAGCTTAGCAAAAAAAAATTGATTATTAAAAAAAAACCATAAAGGCCAACATGTCCATTTTAGTTCATTTTAAAATAAATGGTGTTTACTGCTCCATATTTAATAAGTTAATAAACAACACCACCACGACTAATACCGCAAGTAACAAGGACACACGGCTGAAAGATCTTTATAGAGATCACAGGGAAGAAAAAAAAAAAATCTTTCTTTTCCTTTTCCAGATAGAACAGAATATTATATGAACAATGAAGTGACCAAAGCCTGCTGTCTTACACATTTAAACCCCACATTTCTTGTCTCTGCCCATGTCCTAGACCAACTGTGTAACTACACCTTGCTGCAATAACTCAGCTCCCCCCAACCCAAGCATCCCTTATTGCCTCCACCCTCCCCTCCAATACTTGTACCTGCCTCCCACATTCCTTGTTGTGTAAAACCAGCACAAGCTCGGGCTCCACCATGGATGAGCAAGTGGTGATTTGCTGTGGTTACCTTAGGTGGAGTAAAACTAAACCCACCCTGCACCTCCTTATGCAGGCGCACCAAGTGCCCACTCTATGTAGCTGCTCATTTTCAGAAAATTTTAAACTTGGTTGGATTCCACAGCCCCAGCCTGCTGGGACATTTGCTTGAAACTGGTCAGTAAGTTTTAAATTTCTACACATATAAAAAAACCTGAAAGGTTGGAGACTCTGAAACTGTAAACCAAACTAAGAGACGGGTTTGGGTTGGATTTTTGAAAAAAGAAAAAAACTTGATCGCCACTTCAAAGTTTTTAGTCAAACTTTTAATTTGGGGGTCCAGAGAAGCCACATATCACACCACTGCCATCTAATGGAAGAAAACATCAGCTGATTGTTGGGTCCTGAGGAAGACCCCGGGTCAGAGAAAAACTATTTCACCAAGTAGGAGAGTCGTTTCTACCACCCCTAACATGGCCTCCTCCTTTTCTCATATATAAATTTAGCTCTCCTCAAAACATTCTGGGCTGAAAAAAACCCTCACTAAATGTTATCCAAATGTGTGACTATTCTCAAGAGAGCTGAAAGATTTGTTTTGGGGTTTTCTTTTTTGGATAATTTTGTATATATATATAAAAAAATAAAGGTTGCTTGACTCCATTCAAAGTCGTAAGATTACTCACAGTACCTAACATAAGTTGTGGATGCTGGTCTTTTTCAAAGCCCTGGGCTGCAAAGTGCAGAGGACAAGGTTGTCTTTTAATTATTTTTTGTACAGTACAATTGTTTCATGTACAGTCAATTGGCACTTAGAAGCTCTACTGCTGCACAGCTACCATAACCTAAATAGATGGAGTAATAATAATGCCCACACCGGTTACTTCCCCAGAACTGGTGTGGGTGGGTTTTTTGTTCAGCATTGAGGGAGCTATATCTTTATTGCCAGAGGCTATGATTTTTCTCATGTGTTGCACATATATTCCTACTCCAGCAATCCTACGCCATCCCTAGGCAGGCAGCCCTCAAATACTCAGACAGACAGATTGAATAAAAAGGATGGCACAGTCTGCTAGTGTTTGACTTACATGGTATATTATGTACCAAGAAAGAGAACATTTAGTTAATTCACTTGGGTAAGAAAGCTCTACTCTTCTAAATAAAAGCCAGGGACATGCACTAGTAGGTGAAAATGCCAGTGGTGACTTCTCTGATTGCTGGCATACAGCAGAAGAAAAGTCAGGCTATAATTAACAGATCTGATTCAGAATGGTTCCTGCTGAGTACCCGTGTTCAATAGGAGTCTGTCAATTGGATTTATTATCAGATTTTCACTATATCAAGTAAGCATTTGTTTTACATACGCTGTAAACTCGGAGAGCGCATAATGGATATGGCTCTAGTAATACTAAGGAGCTGGGCACAGTATTCCTCTGGCTCTACCTGGGGGTTTCCACAGGTCAGTTGTTGCCTTAGAAGGTCTTGAAAATTTTGAGAAGCCAACTTCTCAGCAGAATATCTTTTGGAAGTGCCTTCAAGCACTTCAAGCTGTCTTCAAACAACCAGAGGTCAAACAAATTTACTGATCTACAAGATGCTGTATCATGGTATCAGAGGGAAAGAAGTTTAAGCAAAGTCATTCTGCAAGACAACTGAAAAAGTCAACACATTGCAAGTGAGCTTTCAAAGCAGCTGATTATGAGCTGCAGCTCAAAGAGAAGAAAATTTCTCTTCTGCTCACTTCTCTGATATGCAATAGATATTTCCAAGTCTGCTGAGACCACTAAGAGCCGACTAACATTACCCAGTCCCAAAATGCACTTCAAACACTTGCCAAGCTATTGGCAAAGTTTTATACAGACCAATGAATCAAAACATTAATCACTGTGTATAAATGGAAATTTTACTTTTTTATTTCTCTGGAAGAAAACAAAATTAATCCAATTATTTGCTAGTGATACGGGCTTGCAAATTTTGGAAGCAGTAAATTAAGAATAATCACAGATTAGATATGTCACAGAATCCTTGAGCATCTTGGGTGTCCTTACAGAAAATATTTGCTAGGCCATGAGTTCATTTATGAAAAGATAATGACCCAGGAAATATTTTCCTTAATTGCAAAGAAACTGTTTAAGAAAGTGTCTGGGGAACTAATTAGAAAGGAGTTTCCTCTGTAGAGGACCTGGCTTTAAACTTAATAAGCAGTTTTTAGAGGACTTGCTCGAGACAGAGCACTGTTTAGATGCAGTCAAAAACATCTGCTGAGGGGTAGAAGTGTTTTGCAGACATGAAGGTGGTTATGTCTTTGAGTCTCCTCCATGTCAGGGCAGTGGCCAGCATTGGCATACTCCATCTACGGACACTTGCTTGACACAACTCATCAAACCCTCTCCTATTTTGCTACAGCAGATGTGGAAAGCACTCAAAAACACACAACCAGGAGAATCTCTACCTCCAAGCTAAAGAGAGATTTTGCGAAACACTTGCATGTTTGCCAAGACACATACAGCGTCTGCTGGCCAAGGCAAGAGGTGCCAGGAAAATGGTTCACCCAACGGCATCATATGCTCCCGCTGAGTGCCACTGCCTCATTATGTTACCTAAAAATCTGGAAACACATCCTCTGTAAGTTCAAGGGGACAGCTACGTATGTATTTTTAATATATGCATGCACTTTTATTTCCTCCAGCTAGGATCTGGTATCTTCTTGAAACAGTCAAATTTATAACGCATCATAGTTCATGAGCTTGCAGATCAAGGAAGCTTTCATTTCATAAGGTAGGGCGTGAACTTCCAACACTTCACTGGCAAGTGAGCATCCTCATGGTTTCTTACCAGCAATGTTTTTCATTTTACTTTGATGTATGCCTGCCTTCCGGGTGTTTACATGTCTCCTTTAGGTCGTTTTCCTAAAGACTTGGCTCCTAGTCTCATGCTATTACAAAGTAATAGCACTTTTTCATTTAAATAGTAAAAAAAAAAATAAATTCTTCTCAACCTTTCCTTACAAAAAACCCCCATAGGATTGAAACTACATTTTCACAAGGGAAAAAAACCCACCTAAAAAACCTCCAAACTTTTACAAATGGTGAACACTTAACCTCTTGATGTTTAAATGTATCTCTTGATATCAAAAAACTTAATCTTAGCTAACTCAGGAGATGTGGGTCTAACCACTGACCTGCTAACCGAAATCACTGCAACTCTGCATAATTTGTGCTCTGTTCAAGAGACACAGGACTAGATTAGTTGGGGCTGCTATAGGTCAGTAGTGAGATGGATCAGCAGAGCCGTACCTCAAACTTGCTAAGCGCCTACACACATTCAGCATCTCTCCAGCCTTCACAAACGCCTCACTGTGAGAAAACCTGCCAAATGAAAATATTCCATATTGCTACACTTAATAACTTGCAAACCATTACGCCACTGATTACATCAAACTTTGGAATGGATCGGAGGAAGAAACGCAAATAGCTAAACAAAACTAATGCACAAAAAATATCACCACATCTATTGTCTGCCCCAGCATCGAAAATAGGATTGATTTTCTCTTTTTTTTTTTTTTAAACACAAGTCTAGAGTTTCAAAATTAAATAAGTCTGTTTTACAAATTATTTACTTTCTACAAGATCCATTTCCCCTTGAAGCACGCTGTGCACGCCCTCCTAGTGTGAACAGTTTACAGTCTGTGATCAGGCACAGACCTACTTGGCTGGATTATTTTTTTTTCTCTCTCAAAATGGCAATTCTGAGAATCATAAATAAGGCAGCACAGTTATTACAATTTGAGCTTATTCCCAACAAATAAAATTTATTAACTAAATAGCTTTCTATGCAGCTTAGCTCACTCTCTGCTGGCTTATTATTTTATATAGACTTGCTTCATGTCGCTAGTCACAACCAAATTGTGCCATCTGAAGTATAATAGGAATTAATAAAGTGAAAATGCATAATTTCACATGATGACAAATAACCTCTAGTCTTCACAGAATGTTTGTTAAAAAAATTACTTTCTCAAGTTTAAAGTTATGAAACTATTTTGTCTAATGAACACATCAAGGTATAGCTACTATATGCTTAGAAGTTTTGTTTATCAAAATATCAGAGCAGAAGCCTCCTGCTCATTAAGCTCCAATACATTCCAGTGCTCAGGGATGCTGGTGAGCTTAAGCAGATGAGTAGCACCACTGACACGAGGCAGGACGGACTCCTTTTGGAAGATATGAAGCAGCACTTTATCATGCCTTTCCAATTATCTCCAACACTTACAGTAAGCCTCCAGTTATCCCATTTCTGTTACACAAATAAATTCTCAATTTATAAAAATAGGTCATGGTAAATTTTAAGTCTTGGTCTTAAAATAGCAAGGCAACTGGAGAAATAAAATTGTCTGTGATATATGGTGGGTTAACACAGATGACCTCATAACACTTTTTACCATAAACCCACCGCAATCCTAACGACTACATATCTGCACCCCCAGCTTTCATATTTGAAAAATGAATAGATCATTGCTAACATTTCTCAACATGAAAAATGTCATAATGAAATATTAAAATTATAAATACAGTCCCTATAGTTCCCCTCATCATGTTAGGCACATTTCTCTCCTAAGACAAACACTGCTATTCAACAAATCAAGTCACGCATGGTTTGAAAAAATATACATAAAATGAAGACTATGCAGCTGAAGTGTGTGTCTCCTACACATTACTGTGATTCATAGGTTTTATTTATTAAAAAATAAAAATCCCACAGGTGGGATTTTGGACTTTTAGTCATTCTCCCATGCTCATCTCCTAAGGTCCTAGCGAAACGCTCAAAATCATACAAGCTCCTGATTAAACCAGGGAGTAAATCTGCATGCATGCAATTAAAGTGTCTGCAAGGGCAGATGCAGATGACAGTAATTCATACTCTAAGAAATGGGCTTGTGTATTTGGCAGATTAACTGTTCTGTATTCCATTGCTATGAGGTATGGAAACTGTACTGTGAAACAACCATTACTCATTCCCTCGGCTCTAAGCACGTAGGTCTATCAAAGGCAAGCCAGTCTGGAGAGGGCGGGGGGCGAGGGCTGGAAAGAGAAGAGTCTACACGTTTCAGATTAACGCTTCTCTTGAATGGTTTCTTTTATTCCATTTCTCCTACTTTTTAAATTAGCAAATACAGTAGACCCAGAAAGGAAATGCACAAGGGGAAGAGGGGAGGGAGAGGGGGAAAAAGCAAAAGCAGACCAAACTCTCCTGACTTGTTCATTAGGGGTTTTGTGTTTGAACATCTGAATGAATCATGTGTCTGGTTTTCATTATTCTCCATATGTGATTGTTCTTTGCTTTGTTCAGTGATTTCTGGCCATTTTGTAATGACTCTGCTTATTTTGGGTTATAAATTGTTCTATTACAGGGTGGTTGTTTCTTCTCTTCTGCGTCACCTAGCAGTTATGCCACCAACAAAGACCAATCTGAAAATGAGAGGTGATGTCAAAAGGTTTCCCTAGCAATCTCCCTTGCAGTCTCTATATGATTACTTTAGACCCAACTGTTTAATTCATACCAGGGAGAAATCCTCAGATAACACTATTCCTCAGCACGATAGGAATGTAGTGGGTGTCTCTTAAAAAGTCTGAGGAATACTGAAGGATGACCTAAAGTCCCTTGCAGAGTCTTTTCCTCAGTTTTCCAAGAGGAAACTTAACACTCCTTGCTAAGCGGTAGCCTGTTTTAACAGATCTGCTCACTGACACACGGAGTATTAGAAATAATTTCTTTCTTATATTAACTGGTTTCACTGTTTCCACTCTATACTCTACTCAACACACAAATGGCACCAAAACAGATTCTGAAATTTCTGATCATGTAATAACTACTTCTATCATCTTGAATTTAACTGACCCTAAGACACTGTATAAACATCACAGAATAATGTATTCATTGAACTGGACATGCCATTTTTTGTGGAAGGTGAGTGAGCTCCAGAAGACTGGAAAGGCGCAAACAAAATGCTTGGGATTTTTTGCTTTGTGTTGTGCTCCTTGGGTTTTTATTTTTAAGGAATAAATGCAGGCCCCTGGGAATTAGAGACTCTTGAACATAGGTTCAACTTCTGAAAAAAAAAAAAAATCTTAGAGCAAATAGTCCTATAAATCCATTCACAGGTAACAGGTGATTAGTACCACGCAACGTGGATTTAGCAAGTATAAACAGTGTAGCATCATACTTCTATCTAGAAGTAGGAAACTAGTCTTACAGGTAGTTAAGGACTATATATTTTAGTTAAACCTTGGTTGTCTCTCGTAACTTGAGCAGATGAGAAAAATACTATCTAGCTAAAACTGCTGTTGTGTAGGTGCCAAACTGATTAGCATATCCAATTTTAAAAAGATGACCTTAATGGTTTACTGTTGCACTACCTGGTGTACTGAGAGGGTTTCCTCAAAAGTCTTCCCCAGGTCTCTTATTATTCAGGCTTTTCCAAATTATCTTGTCCAGTGGATTAGAGAAATCATTTATTAACTGTGAAGAGGATACTAAAGAGGTAAGTGCTGGAAGCACTCTGGAGACTTAAGATTTGAGAATAATCTTAGCAAATTAAGGAGTAGCTGGGAAAAAAAAAAAAAGGATAAAATTCAATACAGACAAATGAAAAGTACTAGCCTTAGGAGAGAATAATCAACAGCACAGAGCAGAGCGCACAATAAGGAATGCCTGGCTGGCAGCAGCGCTGGAGAAAACAACAGAACCGGGGGCTGCAGAGAATCTCTTAGCATAAATCAGCGCTGCTGTTCTCATGCAACACCCTGTGCCTCAGAAATATATCTCTGTTTTAAATATATATAGTTATTTATGTGAATATATCTACAAAGAAGGGAACCACGTGATCACAGAGAAAAATGAAATAACTTCTCCGCCCCATTGAAAAGGATGAGATTTAGGCTGTTTGACATCCTGTGCCTGGCTCTGAGGTCTTCAAGTAAAAAGTGAGCTAATTAGAGAGGGACCAGCAGAGTGCAATATAATCAGAAACCTAAAACAAATTGCCTTTAAGGATAAAGGGAAAGGACTGGTATTTACTCTAAGGAAAAGATATGACAGATGCATAGCAGTTGTTTTCAAATATATATGTTTGCTCCAAAGAGAAAAGGAATAAACTGTTCTGCATGTCCGCTGGGGATAAAAAATAAGAAGCAATAGGCTTAAATTGCATCAAGGGAGATTCACGTTCGACATTAGGAAACACTTTGTTACAGTGAGGAGAGGGAGTGCTATCACAGGCTGGCAGAGAAGCTCCAGGAATCTTCACCACGTAGGCCTTTGAGGGCAGGTTAGAGAAACATCCCTGGCAGTGGGTTAGAGCTGATCCTGCCCCAAGGCAGAGGGATGGACAGGCTGACCTCTTCAGGTCCTTTCCTCTTGTGATTCCTGGGAAGCTTTGCTTTTTGCTTTTTTTTTTTTTTTTCTGTTTTTTCTTGGCAGCCTTACCAAAGAGGAAGGAAGTTGTACCCAGCATTTAAAGCAGCAAAACGTCTACTCTTTTTATGCCACGAAGCATACTGTTAATAAATCCAATTATGTTTACGATCTTTTAATGGCACCACTTATCTCTTAAAGATCCGTCTGTGAAAACACAAATAAATATCTCTGCCCTACAGTGTAATACAACAGCACAAAAACAAAGTTTTATAAAATTCCAACTCACTCTTATATGGCCCCTACCACAGAAACAGCTCAACTACAATATAAACACCACCAAACCCAGATGTTTTTCTTTCTCAAAATTCTACTATTCAAATTCGTTACAAGCTTTTCACATTTTATGTTTCACAGGCAGGTCCGTTACTTTCCCTGTTTACAGGTGGCAATGTGAATGGAAGGAAGTTTGTGGAGTGGTTATCAGTCAAACATTTAAAAACAAAACAAAAAATTAAGGACAATAACTGGGGACACTGCCACCAGAGTCTCTCCACCAACATTTAGGCACCCAGCTGAAGCATCTCCACTGACAACCAAGATTAGAGGAGACAAATAGTCTCTCCCATGAACTTCATCTCATTACTCAATATACAGTCCAGTTCAAATCCAGCTCCATCTGCTTGATCTGCATGACCATTTCAAGTGGATGAATTTCAGAAAAAAAGATTTTTAAAGGATGAGGTGACACATGAGAGAACAAAGTACACCTTGGACTTGCATGAAGGTGGGAAGGGGGAGAAGTACCTATGTGTTTCCGACCTCAAAGGAAGGTCTTAGCTGGACTGTAAGACAGTGAAGAGTGGCCCAGTCTACCTGATGGCAGACTTCCTATTTTTCATCCCCCACATCAGCAGCTCAAGCCTCTCCAGCTCCCCTAGGCTTAAGGCCCAACTCCTTCCCACCCCAGAGACCTATCCCTCAAGCATTCCTACCTGAAAGCCCTTCCTATCCCGCCACAGCACTCATCCTACCTGTTAAACCAGCTCAGAACCCATTTGATCCCCTCAGCCCCTTTATAGCTCCATCACGTTGCAAGTCACTCTCTTCCTACACCTCCCCATGTTGCATCCTGCCTCCACAACTTAAATCTCCCAGCCAGACAGCAGGAACATCCATTCCCTTCCAGCTCAAAAACTGCAGCACTCACACTTCCAGGACTTTCTGCACTTCTTGCCTGTCTTTCTATGAGGGTTATAATACAGTTAAAACCAAAACAAAAACCCCAAAATGAACCAGATCTTGTTCCCTGTGTGACATTCAAAGAAAGAGAGTGGTTACCAGAAGTCTGCAGGAACAGTGCTACAAGGAGAGAAAACATATGTTCAGGCAAAAGCAAATGTATGGCAGTGCCAATTCTCATGATGGCCCATGACCAACTAGGCTGGTGGAATGTTCTAAGACTAGCATATTGCAGTCATTGAGAAGACTTTTCTCTTCAGTGGCTAATGAATACAGCTGGTGGCAGGCAATAAGTAAAGGGACACACTTCTACAAACTGCAAGAATTTTGCCCCATCTCATAATTTCCCCAAACATCTTTGCTGCTTCTCTTCACACCCTATCTGGCCACTCATGAGATACCCCTGTACTACAATGTTTTCTCTTTTTACTAATTCACATAGTATTGTCCAGAATGTGCTACTTATCAGAAAAGCCCACTCTAGTAGATCTTACTACTCCAAAAAGATTCTGTGTAACAATAGTGTAAAGTTACAGAGTCATTTTTAAGCAAAGCTTCTCCCCCACAGACTTGATGGCTCTTCAGACTGGTGAATGAATAACAATTCTAGTCCTGAGATACTACTAGGCATGTTAGTCAATATTTATCTAGGCAAATACAGCTGTACAAACACACATGAAACATGCTGTATTTCACTAGAACATGTTGTTATACATTAGCAAAGTAATTAAGAACATAAAACTGGAAGAAGAATCATTTTAACATCTTGGTATTGCAACTTGTGGATCTATTTGGGTCAAAGAATACTTTCTTCTGCCAACAGTGTAGGACAAGATTTCATTAGAAACAGAAAAATTAAACCAGGTTTTGCTTGGGAAACTTTTCCCAAAGGTTCCTCAATTTTATATAGGAAATCAATTTGCATCACTGATGATATCATTCAAATCAGACAGCACTACGTGGTTAGAAGGTAATTTACTTTTCTGCTGAAGCAATTTGATACTTGTTCTGATTTGTGATTTTCATTTTGTTTGTTAATGAAAAAAATTAATGAGCAATGTTACTGGAAACACAACTCAAAGCTTTGGCATTATTAAATATGTTTGTAATATACTGTACATTATGTTGATTGCACAGTTGGAGCCAAAGCCTTGGCAGTCAAGCCACCGGTCAATCATTCAAACAGACAATGAACTCACAGGGTGGATGTTTTGCACGTACCTTTGCACTGATTTGTGTTTTTGTCAAGAATCGCCTTTGTAGATACAATTTTCCCATACCTATGGGGAAAACAGAAATACATACTGTTACATTTTCATAACATACACTGTTATTTTTGCACGTATACAACACAAACTAGGAAGAGATCTAGTGCTCTTGAAAAACGTTTGACTGATACTGCTGGTGAGGTCCTTCTGCAACTGCAGGCCATCAAACTCCTTTAAAGCTCACCTGAAAAGCATTGGGCATTTGCCACATCCTGTCCAGTGCTTCACTGTCAGCACAAATGCCAAGTACACCAGGGGTTTTGAAACATCAGTGCTGGTCAAGATATTTCTTCAGTTAAATTAATTAGGTTTGTTTACATTTTTTTATCAGTATTATTTTTTGCTTCCAAACAAGGTTTGCTTTAACACAGATGGAGCAGGTTCCTCCAAGACTAACAGAAATGCAGGAGGCATGGTCATTCATTTCCACACGTGCACACACAGCTGTGCTCATGTGCACACCCATGCCGGCATACGTACGCTCTCAACTTCTGTTTTAGATAAACAGAAGCTTTGAGGTTTACGTGCAGCTCCAAGCCCTTTCCAAGAGGAACATTAAGACTTATTTGAATTTGTGTTTCCTCCACAGATAGCATGACACTGCACTGCAGCTTGATACTTAGCATGATGAAGAGTGAATTTGGGCAGCTACAACTTGTTGCAGAAAATAGCCAGACCATAATAAAACAGGTATCTTGTCTGTTATTTCACAGAGGTTACGACTGAAAATGCAGACTTAATAGCAAGTGTCACAAACCCTGGTAAAAGCTCACAGAAGGTGGCCATTTATGGCCAAGTAAGACTTCAAGAGATGAAGGAAAATAATATTATTTCTCAAGTCACAGATATATCTTGGTCTCTGCTTGAATAAAGATAACTTCCTTTAAAATGTATTTTCCCAGATTTTTTTTTTTTCTTATTAAAAATAAAACTTCTGGTACTCTGATAGATTGGGCTTTCATCTGAAAGACTTTCCCATGGAATGGAAGCTTTCACTATTAATGAAGGATATATTACTATAAGAGAAAATTCTGTATTTTAACAGCAAAACAACAGCTATGGAAAATAACCAACAGTTCAACAACTACAAACCACTGAAATGTATGGCAGATCAATTTTAATTTAGTTAATCTTTATTAACAGCAATATAAATTTGATGCTACCAACCAGGATACGGAAGACCTTGATGCAATTGCTGTTTCAGCAAACACTTAAGTAGCTCATGAAGAAGGAGCAGCACCAATGGGAAAGACTGGGAACAGCCTGCCTGAACATAGTTTCTGGTACCAGCAAAGAAGATTTGAGGGAATTTTGTGCCTGACAGTTTTCAGCTGCACTTTCCACACTGAATGACATGTAACCACTCAGCTTTAGATAAAGGCCACTGTCTCTCCATCTCTCTCTACTCTGTTCCCGTGACTGATGCAAAGAGAGACTTTCCATTTCACTGTTTTTTCCTTTCCCTAAGAACCTGCAAAAGCATTTGCTTCGATTTGACTTTCATTTTGGGGAGGAAAAACATGCTTTGCTTTGTTTTATTTCAGACTGAAACCAGTCAGGAGGTGGGGCAAGCTGACTTAAAGTCTTTTAACAGTTTCTGCCCTCTAAGTTGAGCCCCAAATCAGACATCTTTTAGAAACAAAACAAAACAAAAAAATCATATAAACCTCCCCCCACCTTCTTTTTTCCCTGGCTCTGTAGACAGGCAGGATTTTGCGCTCTGAAGGCAGGCAAAATCCATTGTGCACTCCACCATGATGGGTAGGTACCTGTTGGTCTATTTTGCCATAGCTGGCTCCATTCCAAACACATACATAACAGATTTCACATTAACCATGAGATCACATGCTTTTCTAAAATCAGGTGTTCCCAGAATCGGGCCTTTATACTCACTTATGTTCCACTTAATTTTATAATTCTTCATGGTAATACCTGAAGTTGACTTTGGCCTCCAAGATACTAGAGCACAGATCTTAAGAAGGCAAAGCCAAACTCTCTGCCAGTATGATTTATGGTTGCTCAGTGGGCCAACTCACCCAGCAGGAAATTTGGTCCACGTGGTGCATCATCTTTTATTTGATTTATTTAGATTTAAAATCAAATACATGAAAAACATGCAAAAACATGCCTACTTTGTACAGTAAAGGGCCTCTGACAGATATATGTAAAAAAGAATCCAACAAAAATCAGCGGCTAGCCCACAACAACCTCAAATAAAACACAACCCCTACCTAAACTTCCGCCAACAAAAACTAACACCCAGCCTCCATTTCAGCCCAGCCACTCCTAATGAATTGATATGTTGTTTCATCCAAGTCACGTGAGAGCTTAACACCAACGTTTCTTGCCAGCAGAGACAGGCATTTGTGGTTCCACTGCTTTTATTACAGACTTCCCAGAGTTATTTGCGACATACTGTGATCCTGCAAACATTTAGTTACACTGGAGATTTTACTTACAGAAGTAATTCTGCTCAGCTCAGAAGAATTTTCCTCCTGCACGTAAAGTTACGTGCATGGCTTCACGTTTGCAGAAACAGACATCAGAGGGGTAAAGCAGCACCACAATAACAAACATTGTTGTAAGCAATTACCCATGTGCAAGCGATTTAATCCACCCCTATAAACCTTGAGCGCTACCACAAGAAAGTAATTGGAATTAATTTGGACACAGCATTCCTAAATATTTCAAGTAATTATTTTACAGTAATCAGAACATCAGTTCTGATGAAGAATGTTAGTTTGTGTGCTGCATAAAATAAGGAAGGTGTTCTGCTCCTGCAAATGTAGTCATATTTCTTGCTTGCATGTGTGGAGAGTGGTATTAAGTTATGTGTCCTCTCCAAAGTCGTTCGGCTTTCTGTTTGTATGACCTTTCACTGTGATTTGATTCACCCAGAAGCACCAAAACTTGCACCTGGGGAGGAATAACCATCTGTATCAGTACAGGCTTGGGGATGACCTGCTGGAGAAGAGCTCTGTGGAGAAGGACCTGGGGGTCCTGGTGGATGACAGGTTGGCTATGATCCAGCAGTGTGCCCTGGTGGCTAAGAGGACCAATGGGATCCTGGGATGCATCAGGAAGAGTGTGGCCAGCAGGTCTAAGGAGGTGATCCTCCCCCTCTACTTTGCCCTGGTCAGGCCCCACCTGGTGTACTGTGTCCTGTTCTGGGCTCCTTGGTTTAAAAAAGACAGGGACATCTTTGAGAGAGTCCAAAGAAGGGCTACGAAGATGATTAAAGGTCTGGAGCATCTCCCTTATGAGGAAAGGCTGAGAGAGCTGGGACTGTTCAGCCTGGAGAAAAGAAGACTAAGGGGGGACCTAATTAATGCTTATAAATATCTTAAGCATGGGATGCAGGGGGAATTGGCTTGCCCCTTTTCTTTGGTCTGTGGGGATAAGACAAGAAGCAATGGCTGCAACTTGAAGCACAGGAAGTTCCGCACCAACATGTGGAAGAACTTTTTCCCAGTGAGGGTGCCAGAGCCCTGGGACAGGCTGCCCAGGGAGGTGGTGGAGTCTCCTTCCCTGGAGATATTCAAGACCCATCTGGACGCCTGTCTGTGCAGTATGAGCTAGGGAGCTGCTTTGGCAGGGGGGTTGGACCCAATGATCTCTCGAGGTCCCTTCCAACCCTTACGATTCTGTGATTCTGTATTCTTCGAAGAAAATGCCCATGGAAATAAGGATAAAGTGCATCACAAGAGCCAGCCTCTTGTTTTCGTATATTTAAATGAAAACCACTATAAATGTCAAGAGCCTGCACACCTCTGTTCTATAAACTATTGATATCATTCAGGTAAAAAAAAAACAACCACCAGGTATGGTTTGCTTGTTGCCATGAGAAAACACGAGCACTGTTTAATATCCTCTTTGAGTCACAGTGCATAGAAGTATTGTTTCAAAGATTTGGAATCAAAAAATCTGGTCAGAAAGAAAATTGTGCAACTGAGTTCATCTCAATGCCTTATTACCAGCCCTTCAACATAACAGCTGTATCATTAAGGATAACCTACTACATTACAGTATCTATGGGAATAGACGTAATGAATCTGTGAGATGGCTACCTCAAGAAAGTGTCTACTGAACATCTGAACTGAAATCGCTTTGCAAAAGATTTCCAGACATAGAATGTGTTCTTTTTCATTACAGTTCTTCCCAAAGTGCTCTCTAAATGTATAGTAAGCACAAATAAAATTGCTTACGTGCTTTTATTCATATCCTTTTAATTCCTTATATTGAATTATGCTTTTAATGTTTTTCTATGTAATAATTTTTCATTTAAAACATGGTGATTAGATCTTTCAAAGAAGCTACACAGACTAGGACTTCAGCTCATTAAAGAAGGACCTGTTCAGTGAGAGGGTGACTAGCTGTCTTCATTGTTTCTCATAATACATAAGGATTGCCAAGAAAATGAAATGGTTTAAAACCTGCAGAAGGTGGTACTTTCCCAGAACAGAGAGTAACTTGTGGAACTACATGCCACAGCCCATGCTGATGACGCTCAGAGTGCACCTCTACAAGAAAAGCTATCAGATGGCTTTTCTAGGATCCAAAATATATAACAAAATTAAGAGCCAAGACACATTTGTGGCCCTGGAGGTCACATACTGCCAGAAACTGAGAGAGAATACCAGAGTAATATCATCACCTGTTGTCTCTGTTTTAACACCAGGCACTTGTTTCAGCTGCTGAAACAAGTTCCAGCCCAGCTGTACATACGTTCCAAGAAAACATTAATTTGAGGGTGGAACTACCTTCTCACAAGCATAAATATTTTTACCTTCTCTTGTATGTATTGGTTTGAGGTGAAACTGTTCAAGTCATCTGATATCTACTATTAAAATTACAAAGGTCACTTTAAAATACTTCACTTACAAATGGCAGCAACACACATACACATTCTGTGTCACATGGAGGGTATGACTAAGGGAAGAGTCCATGGTGCTGTGTAAGGAGAGCAGTCTCCCTGTATCAAAAAACCCACTCTGAAGAGCCCTATTCCACTGCACCCCACATTTTCTGACAACTCAGCAGGCTCAGGAAAGATGCAAGCAATGCGGTAGAAACCCTTAATGTACATCAAAGTTGTTGTATCAATAGATCATTTCAAGAGCTTGCAAGCAGGCGGTCGATCAGCACTTACGCTGCAGACAAAGCTCGACCCGGTCGTTATTTGATAACTGCTGTTAAAATGGAGACAGTTCCTGAAGGAAGCACTTCAGTTGCAAACGATACGACTTGCAAGACACAGGAACCTTTCCCACAGCCCATGCCAATCCCAAACCAATGGGAATTTGTTGTCTCAGGGCACGCAAAGGATTCAAGCAATTTCTGCTTCTGCCTGAGGGAAACCAGGGGTATAGGGGAAGGCAAGTGGGTGACAAGGGTTAGGAAGGAAGTAAGATTCAGCCAGGGACTAGCTCAGTGCAGAGGATCCAGGCAACACACACCCCGCTGCTGGCACGCAACACGTCCAGGTGGGAAGCTTGCTGAAGAACAGCTACAAACAAGAGCTGCCGGGTCACGGAAGGGATTTCCTGGGAGAACAGTCTGGTCTGCACCACTCAGATTTTTCAGCTTTTCCCTGGTGTTAAGGAAAACAAAAGCCCCTGGGATACATATGTCTTATTCCATCCTTCAAGCCAGCTTTCGGCCTGGTTGCAGCTAGTCCTGTAACAGCGAACAGCCCTCAGGCAGAACAGGCCAAGCCTCTCACTACTCACCCCATGCCACATGTACGCTGCCATCCTCATCTACAAGGTGGGAGGTGCACAAACATGTATAAAAACCACCTCTTGCCCAAGTCCATTTACTGCTCAATGTTCTAAATAAATAGGAAACTTGGGATTTAAACCCAAGTAACTGGTGTCCAGAATTCTTCCTTGCTTACCAATGGCATTATCATGTAATTTCCCAGTTGAGAGCTTAATAACTATATCCCCAGCATTAGGGTTCACTTGAGGCCTCGTGCATTGCTCGGAGCACAATTCACCCAACTGAAAACAGTCTGCATTTCTGGGCATTTAGGTAATATATGCTTTTATCTCAGGAACTTTTGTGCTGGGATGAATTTGACCAGCAGTAATTGGATTTAGATAAGCAACTCTGAGGCTCTTTCATTCTTGTGAATTAATGTATAAATAGTATAACTGGGTTTATTTTGTTTAAAGCAAACTCTATTAGGAAAATCATGGATTTTGGGAAGGAAAAAAAAATGCCCCACATTATGAAAGCCTGAAGTACGGAAGTAACTGCCGCTGGGTTTCCGAGAGAGATGTTATTCCTCAAGCAAAAGTTATTCCACATGAACCTAAGACATCCAAATACACACACAAAAGGGAAATTCACTCAGGAAGTTCTGATTTGCATTATCATTTCTGGGCATTTCATCTACTGCATGACATTTTCAAGGCCTGTGGGGTTTTTTTTAAAAAAAATACAACACATTGCTATTCTATCCATTAACAAAGACTGAGCTGCTTGGATGTTGTTTTTCTGTATATTATTTTTAATTAAGAAAAAAGAATATACAGGAAAAGTTAAGACTCTGCACTTCTATTCACTTAAAAATGGAACAACAAAATTCTTGCTACCTGGAGTACCTTTTATTTTCACAGATGCCAGCACATGGCTTGGGGAAGAAAGAGAAGGAAGTATTTACAGGGAACCTACGGTGTACTGTAAGAGTATAACCTTCAGTTGCTCTGTCTTCTCTACTTAGTTCAGTCTGGCTGTCAAGTTTACAAAAAACATTCCTTCATTAAATGAGATACAAGTTAGCACAGCAATTTAGAGTAACAACTTGTCCAAGAGTTTCAAAAGCACCGCAGAAAAAGGGAGGGGAGCCTCTTAAATCCTTTGGTCACACATCTGGAACAGCCCTGGACTTTCAGAAGGACTCCTAAGTCATTAGCGCTGAATTCTGTAAGGGCACATACTGCTCAGCAATTCTGAAACTCAGACCATGTATTTCTGTTCCTAACAATGCAGTTATCCCAGTTTTAAGCAGACAGTAATAAATACTGTAGCATCTGTGAGAAGTGACTGAATTTTCACGAGAATTTAAGCTGATGAACCACTGAAAGAACGTATGAATATTTAACAGTATCTTCTGGTACAGATATTTACTACAAAGGGTGTAGTAATTTGACTCATACATGGCCTATTATTCACCATCACCCCATATCCACTGAAAACAGAAGTACGAAAGAAAAGCTACAAAACCCATAAAGTAACATGCATGTCTACAAACACTATTATTGCTTTAGACAAAGAAACCCCAAGATCATACTATTCTCTTGATTAACTACTCCACGTTAGGAGGGAAGAACCTAAAAGGCTATTTCAGATTATGGATCACGCCATTTACTTTACACTGCATCCAGAGACAGTTTTCAGAAATCCAGCTTTTTGGGAGAGCAGGAGCATTTAGCTCAAATCATGGGACTCTCATACAGCCCTGGAGCAGCTGTATTAAATCCGTTGGTGCTCTTTTATTGAAGAATATGGAAAACTTGGTAGTTTTAGCAAAGTTTGCTTCTTATAAAATTTCAACAACCATGGGCTGGGCAGAGAATACTATAAATGAACCTCTTAAAACGTGCATAGGAACACCTACAACCAAAAAAAAACCCCAAACCACCTCTGCTGTTAAAACGCTGGCTTTCCTTTACAGTGTGCCTAAAATCCCCTGCTATTAAAGCACAGGAATGCATCTTGCCTTCATCTTGACTAAACCAATAGAGGCATCTCACATTCAAGTTAGAAACCTATTTATTTACAAGACAATGTAGGTATTTACCGACAGTCGTATTTCCTATTCAAACTAATCTTCATTCATATACTTAAACTTTATATGCACATTCACCTCTGTAAAAAATAGTCCCACATGAAAGACTGCAGGCTTTGGAGACTAATTGTAATTGGTTTTAGCACTTTGGAAATTAAACAAGGTAAAACAGAAGTTAAAGTAAATGAAATTTAAACAAATAGTAAATTTCTGGAAATAGAAAGAATGTAGTAAGAAGTATATCACTTTAGTTACTTCTTCAAAGATAACTTTTCCCATTCCTTTCTTTGGATAAATTAAAAAATACATTTTAAAAAGTCTGTATGTAAATGAAATTAAATGACTTGATCCAGCAGTTGCAGAAATCAAAGGCAGTTTTTTCATTGCCTTCAGTAGGTACAAGCTCAAATCCTATTCACAGTGCTTATAATAAGGCTAAAGATTTGTCACACTCTTGATACCCACGACAGAATAAAATGCCACTTACCGAAGTGGCACTTCCCATAAAAGCCTGACATTTTACAGTGGTTTTCCCTAGTTCATTGCAAGAAAGACACTTGCCTTGTGGCTGCAGTTTTTATTCCAAATGCTGTTTATTCTGAATTAGTGCTACATATTATGCTCATATCTGTATGTTTGAATATTGAAGCTACTTAAGACTATTTAAAACATGATTACACTATTGTATATCATATTTAAATTAAAATTCTGACATTTATATTTTTGCTTTGATAGAAAGCTATGTTTTTCCCTCACAGTTCTGCCATGACAAATAACCAATGTTAATAATTAATTAGCAAAATATTCTACAGTTGCTAAATTAAGTATGGAAAACTGAATTCATGCACAAATTAATAACTATGATTTCATGCAGAACACTTCAGTCCTTCTTCTGCGCAGTCATTAAAACTTCAGCTACTAATTATTCCATATTTTCAAGAATTCAGATGTCTTAAAAAAATAAAACGCAACTTTTGTTTGCAGACACTCAGCAGTGCCATGAAATTTTCTGTGTAATGATAGGATGCATTATTGGGAAGACAGCTTAGGGATCTGAAACCCTTCATAGCACGAGATGTGGTTTACCGTAGCCTGTCACAAATGGTGTGACACTAGGCATACTGTACTTTGCAAATGGGGGAGATGTAAAATAAATTTTAAATCTATCTTTTCTACTATAAAGACACTGCTTATTGGCACTGGAAGAAAAAAATTGAGCAGATATTCAAACTAGAAGAATCTCCTCTATCCAACAATTCAAGATCTCAGATTCTATGGAAATACCCCCCCAACATATCATTCCTGTGCGTAGAATGTATTTACTTTGTATGTCCTTGCATGCTGTGCTCTCTTGTATCCGATTTCTCATTCACAGTCTTGCTTACTTATGGAGGATTCATTGTTAAATTACAGTTGGTATGAACCAGCATGCCAGCATACCACGATATTAATCTCTAAAGTATTCAATCATTTAACAATAGCCTCATTATTCAAAGAAACTCTGAGTGTTCAGTTTGTGCGGGTTTTCTGACATTTCACTAAAACAATTTACTCTTACAAGAATTCAATGACTGCAACATATTGTAAGATATATATATACACACACCTATATATGTCTCAATCAGATGGTTCCTCTCCAATAATAGCCAAGACAAGGAATTTAAAAGAAAAGGCATTAAAAAAGCCCAAAACCAAACCCCAAACGATAACTCCAGCTACCACCAGGGACTGTGAACTCAAACTGATAATTTAAAGCTAAAGCATTTTATAGAGTTCACACAGAGGCCATTTGAATCAAATGTGTGAGTGAGACTTCTTGAGTTCACAGAGCTCCCATTTCATTATTAACAAATTAACAAAATCCAGGTACTTGGAACGTCTTTGGAAAGAAGGTAGTTCTGAAAGGAACTGTTTCTTTGGATTTTTACATAACAAATTACATATTTCAGGAACTACATCACAGAATTGCCTCTTTTTCTTCAATATCTATTCTAATCCTTTTATTTCCTGGGATGGAATGTCACAGTTGTGTTCATTTTCCAGAGGCTGAATTTTGACAAAAGTGGTACAGAGGAGCACATTTTTCTCAGCCTGAGATTTTCATGGAGAAACAAGATCGTGGGTTTACATTTTTTAAATTACATGGACAGAAGTTCACGCTGCTTCCCCGGGACGGGAACAGAATACCTCTGGTTTTGAGTTTCTTTGAATTTAACTCCATCAAGTATATTTTTAAAAGCTAAGGGGTTTTTTTTAAAGTCCATTTATTTAGGTGACTCTGTAACATAAAGACAGCCTCCAGAGAGGGCGTGGAAATGGATTCAATAAGCTATTTGTCCACGATATATTTTTTTTATACTCATGCACATGGAGAACTCCAGGAATGTAAGAAGCCCAGCTGAACTTCAACTAGACAATCCATGTTTCTCAAGGCTGAAGCATGTTTGTGCACTTGTACAGTATGGAAAGTCCTCCCTACAGCCACGATACTGTAAAGAGACTTACACGGGACACACAAGTGCATGTGGCCTTTGCTTTCCTCAGGGCAAAGCCTGTAACTGCTGCAGTAATTAGCTTTAAGGGGACATATCTGTTCCTGACAGTAACTCACCACAGCTCCCAGGTAAAGGTCCCCAAGCAGGTATTCTCCAAAACTCTCTCTCTTAACCAACAGCTTTGTCAGCAATAACATTCGAACTAGGGGAAGGTGCCAGGCATGCAATATGGACAGATAATTCATGAGTTGTGTGTTAATTTTATTAAAATGCTTTAAAAACCTGAAAGTAAATACAGCATTGAATGAAGAATCACCTTTTACAAAAACAAATTGACAGGTTTAAAATGATACTTGGTTTAGAGCCCTTGTCTATTATATAAATAACTCTTCATTCTTCATTGTCCAAAGTATGTATTAGCCTCACTGTTATCACTCTAGTAAATATCTTTGGAGGGGGAGGGCTTATTACAAACTGGACTTTGGATCATGTTCTTGGTTTTCAAAAACATTGTGCCATCCTCCTGGGTCCAAGAGGGAGCCCTGATTTACACCAATGGAGCAGCTGCCTCATTAGTTTCTGTCTTTGAGCATTAAAGCTACACTTTAAGATAACATCAAGGTGCAGGGAATATGGCATAATTAGCACATCTTGTAGTTCTCAGCTCATCAGTCAGCACTTCTGAGAACCAAGAAGCCTGAGACAAAAAAAATCTTACTCAACTAAAATCTCCTCACTTCAGCTTTGTGCCAGATGCTCTCCTTGGGCACCTTGGCCCTGAGTCTCCTCCAGAAGAAAAGGCAACATTGGAAATTGCTGTGCTCTGCTGAGGTTCAGCTTACACCCAGAGACAGCCAGCATGGACCAGGAAGGGATTAGGCAAGCCATAGGATTCACTAAAAAATACACTCACTATATATTCAATGCCTTTTGTCCTTAAAAGGGCACTTGGTTGTTCCTGCCAGGCAAAACCCTGGATGGAGAGCTATGAAAAAAGATGTGCTACATAACCCATCCTTTCTGAAATATACATGGGCAGATCTAGAGGAAGGAGCATGAATTTAAATATTTTATGTTTCCGCTGAGAAAATTTTACCCCAGGAATGAAAGACTCACTGAAATAACACAGCGAGCACATCTTGAAATCTGATCAGTAACATGATTTGGAAGCAAATTAGCTTCAGTAGGTTGGGAGCCCTCAAGAAGAGTCTATTGTATATTGCTGGCTTCAGGTGCCTGCAATTAAAGTAAGAGATGATCCTCAAACCAGCAGAAAAAAATGAGACCACGTTCTAAATATTTGGTATACATTGAGAGAGCAATGTGGTTAAATGGGATAAATCCACAATTCTTCCTGTAGCAGGCCAAGGAGTACAGTACTGACAACTCCCACTGCTCATTAATATACCAAAATGTTATGAAATTAGCTTTTGACATAAAAAAACCCCTATGAAATAAAAGATTTTCTCAAAAATATTTATCTTGCTTATACCTTTTGAGCCTTTGTGATGGGCTCTCACTGTATTTTCCTGCCTCTTTACAGCCAGGCAGAAACCCACATTTTTTTAAAAAAACCTGAAAGCTGAGGTTCCCATCGTCTCACATGCCTCAGGATCTAAGGGTTTAAGGAACAAATATCATGAACTTCACAATAAACTTCTGAGAGCTGGCAACACCAAGGGCCACATCTTCATCAAATATTTGTGAACAACCTCAGCTTGGGAAAAAACGCTGCTTGGCAGTTGCGTGTTCTGAGTCCCACAAAACAACTTTGCAAAGAAAAAAAGTAAATGGAATAATAACAATGAACAAATCCACCCTGTGTTTTATTTCCTGCTTTTTCTAAAGAGAGCTGGATTTAAAGATTCATGAAACCCCCAGTATGGACACCCCTCGCTATACTACTGCTATCATACACATAAATGCCAAGCATATCCTATACGGATAAATTATATCCCAGCAGCCAAAATATAATCTGCCAAATGTGCTGGGTTTAAAAATTAATAACACAATGATCACCTCTAGTGGTAAGCAGACTGCTTTTTGAACATCCCCTTGGAAGCAATGAAAACACAAAACCATTGTAAAAAAGGACACAGTCATTCTTCATGGAGTCAAAAACACATTCTACAAAAAACAGAGCTACAGTCTGCAAATATTTACAACTCTGAACAACTGAATTCATACCCTGGACAGTCCTGAATGCACCCAATGGCCAGCTCTCATAAATCAGACAGCTGCAGTATCAGACCAAGTATTTACGCATCCCTGAAACATCTTATTTATCAACAGCATTCGCACCCTCACCTCCCACTTACTCAGACCATGGGAGTTTCCAAGCTTTTCTTTCCCTTCCTGCTGTTCAAGAAAGGAAGTTCTCAAAAGACCAACATCTTGCACAAGAAACCAAAGCAAAAGAAAAGGTCCTCTCCAGCTATTCTATTCCCAGATGCCTTTCTCCTTCGCTTTCTTTGGGCTTGCTCCAGAGACCACTGAGAACAAGAGAAAGACCTGTGGATTTCCCCTGTCATGCAATTTCTGAGAACCATTAAATGGATACTCTACATGCAACATTTCATTTTGTAAGACAATTTCCTAAGTTCAGACTCTTTTTGATTCCCACATTCTCTGGACAACAGATCCTTTGTTCAAGCATCCACGTTTATGGGAACCTTATCTTATCTCTGGTTTAGTCTTTAATATTGAGCAGAGTCAGAAAAGAATCATCCTCTTGTTTGAGATTTAAAGATTTAGGTCTGCCTACATTTTTAAGATACATAAACATACAAACATACAAACATACTTACCAAGTCTAAGCAAATTTACTCTTACTGGAGCCGTTATCTGAATGATGATATTTAACACCAGTTACAGTTTAGTTCCCTTATCTCCCCTGTGAAATTTTTTTTTCCAAAAAACTGTTGGGAGAGTAAAATGACAGCATTCTAGGGAAAACAAGCTTTATCCAGCCTGTCTGCAAGGGAGTAGCAAGGTTGGAGCAGCAGGAGATCGGAATAGAAAAGGGGGAAGGAAACCATTACAGCACGTGGGAGGGCTGTTGTAGCCACTGGGCCACCCAAAGCGGAGCGACAGCGGGGCAGTGAAACTGATTCAGAGAAGAGATACAAACTGTGGTAAGAGTGGAGAATGGCAGAAGAAAATGACCCTAGCCTGATTTCCCAACTACACCCACCCACACTAGGACATGTTCATGCCAGCCACATGGGTTCTGCAGGAGAACACAGAGCCATCTCAGCTAGCTTTAACCTAGTCCCTGGTTTCACTTTAGGGCTCTCAAGCCTAGAAGCATCCACAGGACTGATGTTCCCTTGGGAATTAAAACTACTGATTCAGTTCTGTAAGTTTGTTCTCTTAGAGAAAAACATACTTCAAAAAACAATCACAATTTGTCAAAACCCTGGGTAGCTTTCTCCCCAATCTCCCCATGACCCCCACCCCAGAGCTTCTGCAGAAGGCTATACTCTCTCCCATTTCTAAGATTAGTATCTTCAAGATCCACTCAATTTTGATGGGGAAAAAGTAAAATCTCCCTCTAACAGAAAGCCCTTTGAGTCTTCCCTCACTTTTGAAGCCTTTGTATTTTTTAATACCTTCTCTCTGTCAATTTTGTCTCCCCTTCCCCCCCTCCCCTTCAGTGGAAATTTTCTACTCTTTACAAGCCCAGCTCTCTGCAGAAAATTGATTTCCCCTAGGATATAGCCATCCTACTGTTCTATGCATGGTCATTAATGACCATCCTGTTCAGAGACAGACGCAGTGGCACTCTTCCCCAGCTCCTTAGCACAAGAAGCGCACAGAGGGAAAAATCAGAACAACCTCAGAGCTTAACCATACCAAGAGTTCATCATTTCCAGAAAATACAATACAAAATCTCAAAATGAGCTATTATGAGTAAAATACTTCTTGCTGGTTTCTGTCACTCTTTACTTCCACTGCACTAGATTAAAATTTTTAAATCTCTACCAAGTAACAACGGTCTTGCAAGTTCACTCTCTCCCAGAGCCATGTGGGAAAAAACTCCAAGGCAAATGTGACTTCAGCTCATGTTGGTTTTACTTGGGCACTAGCATTGGGCTATCCAAGAGCAGAATGCATTTCAGCATAGCCTGTACAACCTGCCTTAAAGATGTGTGAAAATATCCTTGTGCTGCACCTTCAGCTGGCTTAGCTGCTTTACAAGCAGCTGTACCTGTTAGCTTCACCATCTGTGGGAGAGCTGCAATCTCATGTTTGACCCATAGATAAGTCGCATTCTTGAAGTAACAGGCAATTCTTCCCTTCGCTCTTGGTGGCTCTGATGCCAACAGGTAAAAAAAAGCAATAGTACTCATAGAACAGCTTAAGACTTTTCTATAAACATCTTGTGAACAGACTGTAAATTGACACCCTGCCTCCTCCTTGACCCATGAGGTCCTTACTAGAACTTCCCCTTGTCCCTGCTGGTATGGGGAGGTACAGGGCAAGACTGGAATCCCAGAGGAAGAAGATGGGGTAGTCAACAATCAAGGATTTTTATATGATAACATTAATCTTGCTTAGTGAATTCATTACTAGTTTCAGCAGGACCAAAACCAAGGAATAATATCAGTAAGATACAAAGATGAGCTTTCTCTCCCCTCCTCCCGTTTTCTTTTTTTTTTCTTAGTGTAATTTAGCTTAGTTCCAGTGAATTTATCTCAAATCAATAGGAACAATGTCTTTAAATCAAAAAGTAAATTTAAAACAAAAGAAAAACTCTTTAGTGACTGTTGAACAGGGGGAAAAAACAACCCTAAAATTCGTTCTGAAATTGGGAGAGGGGCTTAGCTATCCAATTGCAACTGAAAAAAGTCAACACAGCTAACGCCTGATGCAGCACTTCAGAAATGCTGGAGAGGGTAAACTTTCCGAGCCAAGACATTTGTTTTTAAAGCCCACGTTGTCCAGCTTTGCTCTGTACATTGTGTCAGGATTTCTTTATATAATTCTCACTAACGCAGGCTGATGTTAGCCGAGGATATCCTCTGCACACAAACAGGACAATCCGCCCCTCTCTAGGTTCCATAAAATCACACGCTCTATGGAAATTTCCAAACAGCTCGGCACAATATGGGTGAGTTAAGGATAAAGTTTCAAGCCTGAACTCCATAATTTCCTGTCTTTTGCTAGTCTACACAGCTCTTTAATGTTATGTTAATATCATTTTTGCGGGTGTGATTGAATTACCCGCCGCTCTTGATGCCAGCATTAGTGGATTTCTGTGTAACAGGAGAGCATGCTTTACTGCACATACTGTTACTAAATACCATTAAGCAGACCAGCTGCAGACCTCCTGATAGCAGGACTGGAGGGCTACCTCGTTAGGAGGCAACGAGCACTTTAGTGCTGGCACATGGCCTGAATCCCGCGAGCCCTCAGCATGTCCAACTCGCCTCAACGTCCCCACCAGACGGCTTGTCACAGCAGGCCCCCTGGCTGAAAAAAAACCCAAAGCGCCCAGCCCCAGGAATGTGCCGAGAGCGCTGAGATCCCTCTCACGAGCTCAACATCCCAAGACCTGCGCAGTGCTGCCGTGACTTGGCAGTCTGAAGAGATAGAGATGTATTTACTTGGCGACATTTCGACTCCAGGTGCAATGGAGGGCGGCTAAATTCTCCGCTGAGAGCATGCCTCACGCACTGGTGACAGCTACTAACTAGTGGTGCAGCCCTTTAAAAGCCCCTTCCAGGAGTCTATGCGGAGAGATTAAAATGCCACGTGTACATGAGTTGGAACAATTCTAGGGCAGCCTCCGAAGGGAGATTTAACACGAGCTTTCTCATCAATATCCTTGCACCGCTAACCAGTGCCTACTAAGCAAATGATGAGCCTGACTACTGTGCTGGAATATCCCTCTTTAGAGGAGGATTGCATTAGGGAAGAAAACAGGGAAGGGCCAGGGGAGGGGGACCAATGGAAAGAAGAATACAGGAGCGCAAGGAATTTCAGTCTGTTCCACATAGCTGGCTCAATACACACTAAATTGCTCTGACAGACATCATCATCATTTAAAGACTGGCAACGTGTTCTAGTCACTCATCTGCCACTGATCCAACTCATCCTCACCACAAACTACCTCAGATGCTGGCTGATACAGCTTTATTTACCCAGCACCAGTGGCAAATTCAGCTGCTAATGCTCACCTAACAAGAGCCCTGTGTCTCCAACATACCATGGGAACAGCATGGCAGAGACACAGCAGGGACAAGGGAAGCTGTCTTAGAATGAACACAAAAGCTTATTTCCCTTTATGTGAGTGTAGTGAGAACCAAGAAACAAGTGCAGAAACTTAAGAACTTACAATTGCAAAGCTGCATTAGAACAAAGCCAGGTTTTTCTTACCAATCACTGAAAAGAGAGATGAAACAACTGGAACTCCTAAAAGTCCTAATATTATTTAATAGCTGTAGCATTGCAGCCTGTCTCCCATGTCTGCAAGACCTGCAGTCGATCATGTCTTTAGTCCAACTACCAGGCAATGTGCAAAATCATGAGTATGCTGCCCTGCTTTGATTTAAGCCCCACCAACAACTTAGTCATGTTCCATTTTGTTCCACCATAGCCACCAGTTTTTCTTTCCATTTAGAAGCAATTACTTTGAGTTCACTTTATTCTTAGTCAAGAGATTGCCCTGTATGAATCCTTCAGTTCCTTTAACTGGCTGGATGTTTGTATATGTGATAGGAATTCATTTGTTATGCAGTTCATAAGGCACTTAATAAACTTTATATTGAAATATTTGTGCTAAATTATCGTAGAGTAATTAAAAAACTTCATAGCCATACTCCATTTAATTGACAATCCTAAATCTGGTGTTGATTTAAGTAAAGCAGGAGGGACAAGAAACATTAAAGATGAGAAGAGAAATTAAGTTCTAGAAAATTAAGTTAGGTTTGGCTTAGATCCAAATCCCTTACTTTATTTTTCAAAGTTTCAAAGGTGCTGCTGTTTTCCTATTCTATGGGGTTTTGTTACTCAAAGCCAAGGATGGACAGACACCAGATTTACAATTAAAGGTAATCAAAAGCTCAGAGGTGGGAAGATGAGCTGCTTCTGACACAGTGTCAGTACCCGTGTCCTGTGGTCGCTGCAGAGCGCACACTGCGTCTCCTCACACTCCTGCTAGGACACCACAGGCAGCTTTTAAGAATCATTTCTCCTATTTGGGGACATAGATGTTCCAGTGATACATTTCATCCACTTAAGGACACATACAAACAGATATGGCTGCACAAACTATACATAATAACAAATCTCCACAAGCATGAAAAGGAAATTATTTCTAACCTCAAATAATTAGTTTTAAAAAACATTTAAATGACCCCTGCAGTCCTTGATGAAATTATCCAAAGGCAGTAGAAAACTGTCTTATAATCAGAGACTTAGAGAGCTCCATCTATTTTGATTATTAAAGAAAAAAGTCTGAAAAGTGACTTGATTATAGTGCATAAATACATCTGGGAAGAGGATGGAGGGAGAGGGAGACAATCTGAAATGTCCTTAATCTGATTATACCAAGAACCAACAGGAAAAAATTAACACCAGAAAGTTGATTTGGAAGTGGGTCAGAAATTCTGACCAGGGAAATGCAGTTAACAGGAACAGTCAGCAACAATGGTAAAGTTGACTGTTTCTTTCATAGCTTTGGATCCAGAGTAAGTGCTTTTCTGGAACATATTCTTCACATCAAAATAAATTGCTATATTCAGTCCAGGAGCAAATAAGGGAAATTTAAGGACCTGAATTAACCAGAAAATAATGGTAGACAATCCCTTGGTCTCTTCTGAATCTTAAATTCTATGAATCTGTGAATTATTTTATCCCTTTTAATTACTATTTCCCTACTATAAGGAAGCTAGAAAATTAATGTTCTTCTTGAATCGGTGAATTACAGAAAATAATGGAAGTTTCATAATTGGATTATAACCCCAGGAGTATAGGGAAATGCTGAACTGGGAACCTGAAGTAAGGAAAGCCTGTCTGTGTTCTTTTTTGGGTTGGTTTTTTTTTTTCCTTTGTGATCACCAGGCAGTAATAGCCATAAATGCTGCACTTATTACCTGTATTACACCGAAACAATAACATGGCTGTGATCCCACAATAACTGCTATTGGAAGAGACTGCTGTGCTTCCATGAAGCTTATATGAGGCTGTGAGTCTGCTGGCAGAGAGCTTATTGCAGAGTAAGACCTACATTTCCACACTGCTGTTGCCTTCATGATTTTTTTGGGGGTTGCCCCCAAAACTGTGGCAAGGTACTTTCCAAGAGAACCAGAATCCAGAGGTCTCCATTTTCTTTTCCTAAAGCTCGTGTTGGGGACACAGAAAACACATACCCAAAGACAGACAGAATCCTTTCAGCTCTCTGTCAGATCAACACCTTTTAAAAACGAGGCTGAAAACATTCCATCTTTCTGTCTCTGTTTTACAGCGAAGCAGACATAGAACTCTGACGTAGCTGTAAAAATTCTAAGAAATTCCTTCTCCAGCAAAGATCTTTTTAGAAAACTAAAGACCTTTCAGTTTTTAAACACAAACCTTCCAGCAGCACTTGCCACACAAGAACTCCAGGAAGTTACCAAATACTTGGAATGAAGGACATTGCATGCTGCATAGCACAGATCTCTTGTCGATGCTTGTTCGGAACAGTATGGGAGAGCCTAGCAGCTGAACACAATGACATTTTTGTGTTGGCGCTGATAATATTCAATAGCTTTGCCACTAAAGCTGGCCTGCCACTTCCCCTTGCATAGAAATCACAGGCATGCTCCAGGGCTCTTGTCATTAGCTGGAAGGAGTGCCCAGGTTATTCCTGGTTTGGGGAGGGGGGTTATTAAGCATAGTTGGTATTGTTTCCTTCCAGTAACGCTTTAGGACAATATATTTCTCAGATCAGAACATTATCTGCGTCATACCTTCTAAAGAAAGGTTAGAGAAACATTTCTGCTACATAAATGTCAGAGCATGCATGGCGTATCTCCAGCCTCTCTCAAAAGTCAGGGACTCCTAAGGAGTATAAACCACATCACAGGCAAGGAACTTCCTAATTCCTTCTCCTCTCTCCATGCATGTAACACAGCCATCAGTTCTGCTCTCCCACTGCTGCCATCAGTTCTCAAAGTACAATGGATCCCAAAGCCCCACTGAACTTGACACCAAAGACTTTAGGAATACAGAGGCCGAAAATGCAGACAAAGCTAAGAGACATGGATGAGCTTTAAAACAGAAGAATTAAATGTAACTGGAACTTCACTGCCACTATTCCCATTAAAAAAAAAACCCCAGTGACTTGAAGGACAGCAGTGAAGGAATCTTTGTCAAACCACTAGCACATCAATCAGCCTCCTCACTGGAAAGCAGAAACTGTGCACCACAGCTGTACAGAACACCCCGAGGGGTTGGAAAATTTAGACTGTGCATGGTGTACAGTCTGTACTCACTGTCACGTGTCCCATGGTCATGAAGGGCCCTTCCACAGAGCAACACCCACACTACAGAAACAGGCACTGGTCTGGCAGTCATGTGCACAGTGGAGAGGCTGCCTGTCCTTTGGACCTTTTTTTGGCCATGAGCATTTTCAGACTCTTAAATGCTTACATCAACAAGGAGTCAATAGCCTCATGGGCTAATCATGGTGATGCCATGGTTGACTGGCTGCACCCAAGATATGCTGGAGAAGCAAAGAAAGAAAGAGGACAAGGAAAGACTGGAAAGACGTGCATCTCTGAACAGGTCAGAAGTTCAGTAAGTGTGTTTGCCCTCTTTCTATCTCAACATCCCTCCTGCACAGCAAGCAAAACAAGTGGCTGTTAAAGCCATGCCCTTCACACCACTCCACAGAAGACTCAATATTTCTGTTATGAGCTCTCTGTTGTGTTATGAGGCTTTTTTCTTCTTTTTTTTCTTTTTTTTTTCTCCCTTTTTTTTTTTCCTCAAGGACTTTAATTAAAATTCATCAGAAGAAATGTTTTCAGCAGCAGTGTCTGAGAACACTGCCTCCTCCCCTATCTTCCACTAAATCAGGTTCATCCAACTTGAAAGGAGATGAGAAACTCTCACTGACACTCTGTCACACTCCAGTGAAAAGACGGGCACATTCAAAACAGAGAAGGGTGCAGGTGCTCATTTATTACTTTACGCAGATTATTTTTCTGCCTTTCTTCCTGACAATGGGAACGTTCACATCCCAGATGGAGCTCTCTGTAGTGCTGTGGGCATTTGCTGACCTAGAGTTTTGTTTTCCCTGATGAAAGAGGCTAGGTAAGAGGAGGATCAGCTCATTGCCTACTGGGGCAACTTTAATGTTTGTTTTTAACAATGGGAGACATTTGGAGATTATTTTAATGGGGAATGAATATACAAATAATTTTTTAACAATACAGATAAAGGAGAAAAATAAACCTGTGCACATCCCTGCTGATATTTACATGCTGAAAAGATGTAGTATTTATACTCAGTGCAAAACTGAAAATCAATTTCAGAAAGTGAGATTCTGCCCAGATGGAAACACAGGTTCCTTGTCTTCTGTTCACTGTCAGACCCAGAGAGTAACTCCACATTGTTTCTAACAGCATCAATAAACACCAAGATAATGTATTAAATCCAAGAATTAACAAATCATTCCACAACATTAAGTTCCTCTGCTTTTATGTCTACTTTACACGTTCTTAACATTCACTATTTGGTTCCCGATCAAAGGCATTTTGACTTACAAGTATTAATGTAAAAATAATTTTTCCCATTCCTCCTGCTTTTAAGTAAACTCATAGGAAAAGTCTGTGATAGAAAGGACTGGAGAAGAAAACAGATTTTTCCAAGATGACCCATCAGTGTGTTTTAGCCTGGTCTGAACACACACATTACCAAGTGAGAGGAACAAAGTCATGTAGTCCCATCACTGCTTTGGATCAGTGTATTTAGTCCAGCAGGACACCTCTGCTGTGCTTGGGCCAGAGGTAAGTAAACCCTTCGTGGGGCTTTGCTTTCCCAATTTTTACTTGGAATAAAACAGAAAATCTGGAGATTTATGGAGGTTTTTTCTTTCCCCTCAAGTGTGGGCATTTCTTTGGTTCCCACAAAGACTGATCTCTTCAGCAGATTTCAGGGCCGTTCACAGTTCTCATATTACCAGGATACACCGAACCAAAACATCCATGAAGATTTAAGCAGGAACAACTCTATATGATGCCACATGGTTCCTATATGAGCTAATCCCACCCAATGAGCACTGTCACCTCCATGCCCTTTCAATCTCTGCTATATCACTGAGCAAGGGTGTCATCTGATATTAATTACAGGACAGACTTAGATTACGTGGTCCTGTTTCAATTAATATTGAACCCACAGTGCACCTTGCTTTAACATACATGAGGTTACAGAGTGCAGTAAATTCCTTTACGCTTCCAAAGATAATTTCTTGAAAGTATAGGAGCAGACACATCTAATGCCCTACTGTTACATAACTCTAAGATAGCCTGATGGTTCAGCCCCAGGTAGAGGCTGAGCACCACATGCTGCTCACTCACTCCCAGAGGAGAAACAGACAGAGCCTCCACAGTTTACTGACAAAAGCACCATAAAAGGAGAACTGTAACAGCCTGCAGCAAATTTCAGTCATCCCGTGAAAACACAGAGTACCTTATCAACCTGAGGGTAACAGAGTACTGCATGACATGCGGACCCACTGCACTCAGACTGCCCTGGAGACACCTAGGAGCTCTTATTGAAGGAGTGATGTCAGATAGTGTGGAAAACAGCCTGGGCTAACTCAGCTCACCTGTGCTGGCTGCCTGGGGAGGTTAATTCTGGCCTAGCCAGAAGCAGGACCAATAGTTTGGTGTTTGTCTTCACCAGGGTCAGGATAAAACTGGGTACAAATTTGGTATGACTTCATTGTAGAATTTAGGAGTTAATTGAATCACAGAATGGTTTGTGTTGGAAGGTACTTCCAAGACTCCCTGACATGGGCAGGGACACCCGCCACTACACCAGGTTGCTGTAAGCACCATCCAACCTGGCCTTGAACTCTGCCAGGAAGGGGGCATCCACAACTTCTCAGGGCAAGCCATGCCAGTGTCTCAGCACCCTCATAATGAATATTTTTTTCCTAATATCTAACCTAATTCTACCCTCTTTAAACCCATTACCCCTTGTCCTATCAGTCCATGCCCTTCTAAAGAGATGCTCTTCAGCTTTCCTGCAGGCTCCTTCAGCTACTGGAAGGCTGCTCTAAGGTCCCTCTGGAGCCTTCACCACATTTAACAAGTCCAACACTCTCAAGCCTGTCTTTACAGGAAAGGTGCTGCAGCGCTCCGATCATCTCCGTGGACATGCTCTGGACTCAGTCTTTCCTGTACTGGGGGTCCCAGAGCTGGACTCAGTACTGCTCTGGTGAAAATCCACCTGAAGAACAGAGGGGAAGGCTCACCTCCCTCAACCTACTGGTTGTGCTGCTTTTGATGCAGACCAGGATATGTTTGGCTTTCCAGGCTACAAGCACACATTGCTTGGTCACACTGAGCTTTTCATCAAACAACACTCTCAAGTCCTTCTCCTCAGTGTTGCTCTCAATTGATACTCCACCCAGCCTGTTTTTGTCTTTTGCTCTTTTTGGTTTGAGCTTACTATAGGGATTTTATTTTGGTTAACCTTTATTTTACTTATAATTCACACTAATTACTTTTAGTTAACAATGTCATGCAGAAAAAAATCAGGAGAGTAAGGGAACTTACTTTCCCTACACTTTCATTTCATCAGTCCTCAAATAATATGGATTTCTTGTTATTTTCGCAGTAGGAAAATAAAAATAGCTGGGAATGCCAAACTCTTGCTGCCTTAACACATGGCAGAAATAGACATCTTGAACTTGCTGTAAAAGCTTGGTCCAACTGAAAAACTTTAACTTGTTGCAGCTATTAACAAGAGATCCTGTCCTGAAAGGCACCCTCAGACTCTCTGAAACCTCAGTGAACTCAGCAGCTTTCTGTGGGGGCAAAAGGAATGCAGACGGTTCATTTAAAAAATAGGCTAGGATTTAAGTAATGTGTGTATTTTCAATTAATAATCTCGGTTACATTATCCTTGGGGCTAGCCCTTTAGAAGATTCCAAACAGTGGCAGCCCGAATATTTATTCAGATGTTCCATGGGACAAAACCAAGGACATTCAGAATGGAATGAGAAGCTAAAAATCTCACATTGATGACTTGCCAGGGAGACAAAGCGTACCTTCAGCCTATCTTCTCAAAAATAAAAGGAAAAAAAACCAAACCAAAACAAAACCTAACAAACCACACCCCAAAACCCACTAAACACACCCAAAACTTTGAGTAAACTGCACAAAATAGGAATCTAGAAGCTATTTAGAGAAAGCACCACTCATGACAATCACAATTCAGTAGGGATTTCTCACACTATTTACCTGAGAAACAGTCTCATCGTCCTTAAAAGTCAACCTCAGCAGCACATAGTCTTGCTGCTCATTAGGTTTAGATATATTTACTGTTGTTGTTTTAATTAAGTCCTTTAATTTTATTCTGGACCACAAACAAGTCAAAAACTTGAAGGGGGGGTGACATAACTAATCCAAATAAATACAAAGCAGATGGAAATAGATATCTAAAGGTAAACTATAGGCACAAAGGGAGAGGACTAAGTCAGGATAAAAACATAAGCAAATCTAAACTATCAGGCACCAGAAGTTAGAAGTAGTTTTCTTTCAGACTATAGAGCAGGCATGAAAAATTCATGACTGAATCAAGACAGACAGGGATTATCCTTTGAATACATGCCAACGTCTTAATTGTGCAAAGCACAAGGCTTTCCACCCCCCCCTTTGTTTTTCATTTGAGTGTTTTTTTTCTTGTTTTTTAGGGTTTAAGTAAAATGTTGGGGAGGTTTGGCCAACTTTTCAAAATAATTATGAGGAAGTAGAGGGAGAAGATAGTTCCTCTCTTTTCCCAAATTCCCTTTCTCATCTCCAAAACTTATTTTATCTTTTAAAAAATTTTGGGCCTCCATCATCCTCCATGCAAGAAAAGACAAACAGAAAGACCAAAATCTTGAGAGACAGACTGACATTTTTAAAAGAAAAATATTTCAAAGCAATAAAGCTCAAATGCTTAATTTTTGCATGAGATTTCCTTCAGTCTATCTCCACCGGGATGTCAGTCAGTAAGAACGGGATGTGTCCAATATACCAACAGGGGACTAAGCCATCTGTATATGTTTTTAAGTGAATTTTTGATTTCTTCTGGATGAAATATAACACCATACATGAAAATCAGAGCAATAGATTATGAATATTTCAAAGATAATTTAGATTTTGTTTGTACAGTAACATACTGGGCTCATTCTTTTTCTGTCTATAACCTGGAATTTCATGTCTTTATGTTGACTATCTTTCCTTTTGGTAACAAGCATATTTTAACTAGGAAGATACATGTATGCTGGTGTGTACCACTGCACCAGCTGAGCCTGTGTACCTCAGAGGAATAAACACTAATGATACAACATTTTCTTATTCTCATTTAATGTTTAAAACCCAAAACTTTTAGACTAACACGTCCTGACAAGCAATATGATCAGAGATGGGTATAAAGCCTCTTTCTTAAAATCTCAAGAAAGGTTAAGAGAGGTCACAGTCCATTTTTGGAAGTTCCTTTACTCAGTGTTTACAAAAATCCCGAAGAAGATACAGGTGCAAAAGAACAACAGATTCTTTCTTGCTAACCATTCCTATTAGCTTCTTTTTGATGCAACCTTTGACCAAGTCATTGTATAAAGCCCAAAAAGGCACAGTGCACCCTAACAGCTCCCCGCTGCAGAAAAGAATTTGATGCAGCTCTGTTGGACACACGTTAAACCAAACACTGAGGATCAGAACCACACAAAAAAAGACAATCTTCCCGCAGCATCTTTTTTTATTATTATTTACTCAGCTACTGTTCAGCCTATGATGACTTGTTTTCCTTTACTTAGATGACCAGTTTGACAGATTACTGTGACAAGGTTACTCTTAAATTGATAAAAGGTTTGATAGTGTCGGAACATTTCTCAGAAACATCTGACATCACGTGCAATGGACTCTGCACTTCAAGCATCAATGGCACTGCAGTCTGCTGGTTTCTGTTTAGTGTGCGATACACGCCACCCAAAAACACGCAGCAGAAATACAGAAAAGGAGGCAGGATTCACCAAAAAAAAAAAAAGCCCCATACTTTATCAAACAATTCTGTTTAAAGGGTTTATCTTCCATAACCCACAAGACAAGTTTAAAAGAAAAAATAAATGTAACACATCACTTAAGAGGGTGGATTCCATGCTGGAATAAACCTGGAAATGGGATGTGCTATGATAAATGTACATAACCATAAGCATTTCCAGCATTCCCTGTACTTTGGAGAGAGAAATACCATGGGTTTAGAACATTATTTCTCAGACCTGCCAGATGTCAGACATTACAAGTGACAGTTGTACTGCTGGCAGCTTTGTCACATGCTCAAGCAGAGGAAATGGGTTCA
The DNA here is from genome assembly GCA_022605575.1 of Laterallus jamaicensis coturniculus. Taxonomy (NCBI): domain Eukaryota; kingdom Metazoa; phylum Chordata; class Aves; order Gruiformes; family Rallidae; genus Laterallus; species Laterallus jamaicensis. Next base: position 19,524,708 of record JAKCOX010000008.1, on the reverse strand, counting down.
GAAGGGCTCATTTTAGGCACTGGCAGTTAGCCTAGGGGAACCAGTGTCCTGGGCGTAAGCTAGCTTTAGTGAATACCTCCCTTAAACGCAACTCTCCAAAAATCTTTATTTATGGACTGGAATTCAGGTTTTCACCTCACATCTTGCAGCAAATTATGTTAATACTTCTATGCAGGAAACCTAAGAGCCATCACCTTCTGCTGTTTTCTGAATACCTATTCACATTAAGTCTTTAACCGCTGGTAAGATCCCAGCCACGGAAGCTAGAAGGAAGCTCTACAGAAGATTACAATTTCTGAAGAGGCAAATAGATGTCTTCCTCATATAGCAGCAGACTGCTGCTATACATACTGTTTGAGGGTTTTTTTTTTTCCCCCTTGGGACTAAGGTGGGTGGTGGGAAAAAGAGAAGGGATATGGACCTTTTTCCACCCCCCTACTATGAACCATCTGCAAAGGTAAAGAAAATGTCTTGCAATATACTATTAAAAAAACTTACATGCTGCCCTGACAAATTCTTGTATTTTCAGATGGCTAAGCTTCCCTATAGTGTCTTTCCCCTTTGCTTTGATAAATGCGTTCAATATTCTTTAAAAAAAGACAGAACAAATACCTGGTTTCTCCTCACTTCCATTCAACCAAAAGAGAGAAAAATCAGCAAAATAAACGTCAGCATTTTTCTTAAAGAGCATCTGTTCACACAGGAACTCCATGATAGCAAGACAAAGCCCTCTAATTAGACCAGATTAAGTTAAATGGAGTGCATTTAAAAAATTTCTCCACAGTGCCGATGGGAAGCTCCCAGCTACTTGTTGTGTACTTCCAATATGCAGACAAGGGGTAGGGACACCCTCTCTGAACTTCATGATTCAAGAAGCACCGCTCACACCACAGCCTCACACTATGACTGCAGCACTCAGTGACCAAAGCAGTAAGGCCGTGCTAGGAATAGTTCATTCCTCATCGGCTCAAGACATTTGTCTGAATTGGAGAAGGGTCAAACTGGAAGATGATGTATAGCAAAATAGCTTTTTGAAAGTCAGCAGACTACAATCAATCTATACCTACAGAGGATCTGGCCCTTGAACTGGGATTACCTGTGACTGTCACGAGCGGGAAGTGTCAATGAATGCAGTTTGTACAAATGTCAGGCAGGTACACTGGCAATTCAGCTTGAATGAAATATGAAAAATCACCAGCACACTATACTCCCATGAACAGTTCTACCTGTTGCAGCTCCAGTAGGAGAAAAATCACAGGGAGAAGTTTCAAGCTCACATGATTTTGCTGAAGTTCAGATACCAGCTTCAGTAAGGCTCTAGTTCCCATCCTCGCCCACCACGTCCACATAAAGCATACTTAGGGGAGTCTTGCAGCTTTTTTGGTCAAGATCAGTAAAGACAGAATCAGAGAAAATCATAACATCCCATTAAACTGTTATGTCTATTGCAAGCTTCCAAACAACAGACATTTGGATTCAAGACAGTAAGTAGTTCAGCCCCAGACTGTTCATTACTTCACCAAACTTCATTTATCGATCCCTATTTGAAAGGCTCATTTGCAATGAAAAATACCAGAGACAGTGTTGTCTTTTGAAATAGACTGTGGCAAAAGCAGTTCTGCATCATAACAAGGGTGGATTTTTATTTTTCAAGTCTCTCCACGTTCTTATTCTGACACAAAATAAAGTGTTAGCCTAAATTCCACCCCAACCGTCTCTGGTTGGAATCTCAAACTGGGTTATTCACCTCCCACATGTCATTAATAAATAATCCAGATTTCAGAAATCCAGTGAGGTTCTCATGTCTACTCATATCACCCACTACAGTCAAGTGGGGAAGGGTAATGGTGCAACATTTTAGGGAAGGTTTATTTCGGTGATGCATGAGGAGCAAAAAGCTCCTCTCTGCTGCCTCTACAGCTTCAGCAGGAATAAAACACAGTAAAACTGGTATTTATCAATCCAATCTGCAAACAACTCTCAAAATAAACAAGGAGGTAGAAGGTGCTACTTTCTACAGCATCGTTTTTCAGTAGAACTGCATTTAATTAGATGTTAATTAGGTGGCTACAAGGCCACCTTGAGTGGGTTTCATACTTCTCAATCTTTGAGCCCAGCAATGTGTGACACAGCAATCAAAAGATGTGATAAATGACTGAGGTGGGAACACCCATGTTTTGTTGTGCACCAGGTTGTGATTCACAGATCATTATAACTATAAAATCTGTCATTAGGGAGGTTTTCTTATGCAAATTTTTCTTTTAACGTAAGAAAGAAACCAGATTAAAATAATGGGAAGTACTCTTGAAGGCCCTCTCCTCTCTATCCCCCAAAACTCATTACCAAAAGGTTTTCAACAGGCATTAATTAGCTGTTCAAACTAAAGGAATAATGGTTAACCTTCATTTGAGAGGTTTCTTGATGTCTTTTCCTGGACATAGGTAAGTGAAAACTGAAAGGCCAGCTTTGACATTTTCCAACTGGGAAACACCGAGTATTTTAAGCAGACTTACGGCTGGCACAGCTTGATAAGGTCCTGGTCAGTGGTGCCGGGTGGAAGGCCTCGAATGTACAGGTTGGTTTTACTCAACTGCTCTCCACTGCTGTTGTTGCTGCTGTTGTTGCTGCTGTTTGTGCTGGGGCTGGGAGGAGCCATGGGGTGGGGAGCTGGTGCATAGGACTGCTGGAAACGAAACAAAAACAACTGTTACTGGAAAATAAAAGCATGGCGACCAGTATGCTTTACCCAGGGAAGTCCAGAGCGATGCACCAAGGGCATGCTTTGGCCTACCCTCCCAGACCTCCTCCTGATTCCCGCTCCCACGGACCGTGTGCCCACCCCGAGCCAGCAATGCCTTTTGAAACAGGGCTGAGATTTTGGGGTGAGCCAGGGCTATGAAATGCATTGCTGTTGGGGTTTTGTTGGGTTGGTTGTTTGGGGTTTTGTAATAGTAGCTCAATAATGATCCCATTTTATCTAGATCACAGAATAAAGCTCTGAAGTGATAGGTGCTCAGGCATAGCTGGCATTAAAGAAAGAAGTTAAACACGACCTGCTTTAATACTCCAGGATTCAAATAAGAGCATCTAGCCAAAGGTATGGAAGCCAATGCCAGGAGTCCAGTTAGTCTTTTCTAAACATGAGGAGCACCCAGTACATGTACAGCCAGGTGTCAGAGAGCTGGCTCGTCTGAGGGGGGAAATCCAAAGCAGCCCAAAAAGATTGTCGTTACTGGTGTCTTTCACAACCGATGAACAGGGTTTGGAAAAGATGATGAAGCTAAGACCTTCTGCTCTCAAAACCTTACCCACTTCTGAACAACCACAAACCACACATAACAACTGAGACATTTCACTTAAAAAGGGAGGCCTTCTCACTAGGATAAAAACACTCTCCCCTAACTCCCTGGGAAATGTGTGCTCTGAAGAAAGACACATGCATGTTATAAAAATTACCTAAGCACCTCTGATCCTGGGCAACAACAGGGAATTTAAGCTGCTGCAACTATCCCTGGCTCTCCAGCTATCAGTGCATTTACTCACAGCACAGACTACTGCTTGTCAGAAAAGGGGAGTGGTTGGAAGGTGGAGTCATGTCCTGTCATCCTTTCGACCTGTGCAGAGCAGCTGAGATCTAGGGGAGAATTTTGGGAAGCCTGGGGATGCCTTGGGCTGAATTTTAGGCTGGGTAGAGAGGGGAATGAGTCAGCTGAGCTCAAGGGATGTAACCACCTGCTGAGAGAAGGGAAATCCCCGTTTCCACAATCCCATCAGCATATTCTGCTGGCAGTATGCGTGGTTACAACAGCAGGTAAATGTTGGGCCAACACTAAGTTAACCATGATGTGTTAATGGACTAATAAAAGCAAAACATCTGCCATTTTAATTACAGTAGCAATGACACTTTAGTGACTTCTAATATGCTCATTCTGCATTTAGGCACCGAACAGAGAAAATATTTAAATCTGTAAGTAATTCTGATCATACTAATCAACTGATTTTAGTGGCCCGACATTAGTGCTTACAATTAAGCACACACTAAATCAGAGCCTTAGTAGATGGGACATGTTTAACATTAGTAGCCCTAAATGCTTTCAAACAGGTCCTGTTACTTAGAAGAACCAAAAAAAGTTGGATAATATAGGGGGAGCATCAGTGATAGGGGAAGCTCATAGGCTCTGATGAAACACAAAGCACCACACCTGCATCGACGCCTGTCCTGCTGCCTTCTCCTTCGTTCTTCCCAGTTTCTCCCATTTAAACCAAGAGTGGAAACACACCATCAAGTGTGAGGTCATAAAAACATTCCTCTGCAATCTAGCCTGGTTGTAATGTGACTCAAGTAGGACCCATTAAGAGGAAAAATCAGCTTAATAGACAGTGCAATCGCCATGCTAGAAAGTAATGACATTCGTTCTCATCTAAAGTAAACGAGAAAGGGCAATGAGCTTCCTTCCCTAAGTATCTGCCTGGATACTTTTGCTGACAATCAAAAGCACTTAATGCATACTGATCATATTTCTCTGCACACACATTTTATCACCGGCTGATCCCCACCCACCTAGGCTTCAATGTCATTCCCAGAAATAGAGAGCTGAAGCAGCAGCCCCAAGTACCAGCATGGGGAACCACCTTCAAGTGAGCCCCTGTGCCACAGGCATGTCCTGGAAATAGGCTCCGTGCTGCAGATCCAGACAGACACCTGCATCTTAAAATGTCCTGGCTGAAAGCGTATGTAAATCTCTGGGCTCTCGAGTGCCACGGAAGAAGGAGATGTGACTGTGTATAGCACATGGCTTTAGCATACCAAGAGTGCAGGGAATATCCCATAGTAATCTTGCACATTTTGAGCATTGGTAAGGTAAAATTTTATTTAAATAAAAAATAAAATTAAAAATTTAAAAAGGTCAAGATAACATCCTTACTGCTTTACCCACACTTCCAAGTTTACCATACACACTGAATGCATGTAAATGACATAAAGAAAGGATAGAATTTTCAGTAAGCCAATAAACTGGTATGTACTTTAATTATTAATTGTTATTATTATATATGTCTTAGCAGGGGGTAATGAGTAAATGGCCTATTCTCCCACAAACCTAATAAGCAAGGAAAAAAAAAATAAACCACAAAAAAACCAACTGGAAATATACCTTCGAAATACAAAGAGCAATTTTCATTCTATTATAAGATCTTTATCCTCACACAGAGGAAAGCACTGGAGGCCTAATTCTAATTTAAGCTTAAGACATTTTATCCCTCTTGGCCAGCTGAAAGAGGACCTAGAAGTGAACATGAATTACATTTAGGCTGATTTAAAGGCCACAGCTTTAAAAAAAAAGTTCTCTCTCTAGCCTGAGAATTAGGCCATGGAATAGGTGGTCTCTCACGCAAAAGCTGCTGAGACAACAGGCACATGCAGATGCCCAGGTTCACAGCGGCACCCCAGGAGATGCTTTAAGGGTGGGCAGTGAGGCAGTCACACTCCACTTTGGAGGATGCTGATCTTCTCAGACCAGCAAGCACTGGTATACTCCAAACTCTCTTCACTAATAAATCTCAGCCACTGCAATCCAGGGTAACTTCCACGCATACCCAATACCGCAGAACACCGTCCAGAGAAAGATTACAGAATCGCCTGTACGAGGGTTGATGACATCTTCTGGCTGGTTGCCAGGCTAAAAGCTTCAGGTCAGAAGAAAGCTTTGAATTCTTGCTTCCTGAGCTGACGAGTGCATGACTGATGGCAGAAGCATGCATTTTGCCTCCAAATGAGCAAAGGCTCTGGTTCATTAATCTCCATGTAATAACTGGAGTGAAAGAAATGAATGGCAACCTGATGATTATCCCAGATACGGACCACTTGCCACAGGATCTTGGACAATGCCTGAAGAGGGGCATTGCCTGGGGAGCAACGTGCACACCCAGTGGCAGGAAATTTGGGCCTTGTTCTGATGGTGGCCCCCACCATGGCTGGGGTAAAACCACTTAACTTCTCCGCCATGAGGAGCACGGCTTTCCAGGCTGGCTCAAAACACCCTGACACCAGCTGGAGAAATCTGGGGATGACATTTTGCCAACACAGCCGAGCACTGGACCTGCAGCGCTAGGGAAAAATGTATTAGGCAAAATCTAAATATTTTACTTCAAAAGGGAACTGGAATTCAGAGCTGGCTTTGCTGTTAATTTCTCAAATAACCAATGCAACCAACTCATTTTTCAATTCTCATGCTTCATTATTCAATGGGGAGTGTGAGGGGAATGAACCGGTTTGTAGATCATTCCAAGCAGCTTATTAATTTAGCATGGCTGGCTAATAGGATTTGTTTTCATCTTTGAAAAATGAATGAAATTTCTCCTTTTTCATTATTTAAAAGTGAGAAATTAATGTGTTTAATTCTTAGCCAGTCCAAGGAACCTACCCTTGTGTTAAACCTCTACTGTTGAGCTCTTTGAAACCAAGTGTCCCATGCAAGTACGCACAGCTAAGCATGAATAATGAGATACCAAGGTCTTTCTTACTCAATACCCCAGAAATGCCGAACCAGAAGCCTCTTGGTTACTAAACGAACAACACTTCTTCCAACATTCAACCTCCTTACACAAGAATGGTATTTATCTTCCCGTGGCAACCACAGTACTCTCATATAGTTTTTCACTTGTTGCAAGTTGAGTCTAAAGCATTTTTCTTCCAAAGCAAAACACTACTTAAAAAGACAAATTTCAAATATTTTTCACATACAATTCCTTTTGGATGGGAATCGCAGGCCCCAGATGCCAAGTTGTAGAGTCTGCTTTATTAGCAGCAGCTGGCTCCTTGGCAGGCTTCTGAGGCGGTCAGGCTTGTGGTTTTGGAGTGGCCTCAGAGCCTAGGATGCAGCTGGACAGCTATGCTAATGGACTAGCCAATTTGTTTGTATTCACCTTTGACTATCCCAGCTTTGTACTCTTTTCCCTACTTGAAAGTAAGGTCTTGGAAAGATTTCCCATTAGCACTGATGCGTTGACTTTTCCTATCATACTGTATATTTTCTATTAAAAAAATACGTGTACAACACACAGTCCTGTATTAAAACACATGTAGTTTAAGCAATTGTGAACATACACTACCCATTTTTCTCTGAATGGAGTGTTTTCCACCTGTTAGATTCATCTCACTTAGAACAATTCCCTTAGCTCCTGATTGAGAGAATAATATAAGGGAAAGTAAATACAAATAAATCGTGCAAGTATCAGTTTACAGCTCACACTAGCAAAACACTGTTCTCTTTACACCCTACTGTACCAAGGAGTAATTTTTGAGAGCTGGAGGGTTCTTACTGGCCAATTATAGTAATGATGAGAGGATGCTTCCAATTTATCGCCCTGCTGATGGGATTTTGGAGCTGATTGAACAACAAAACTCATATTAAGCAAACGACAAGCATCACAGTTGAAGAGAAAACAGAGAGGTAGAGCAAATATAATAAGAAGAATTAGATAAAAGCCACAGCAAATCTTCTGCCTTTGGTTCGCCTCCTCATTGAGGAGCAGCACCAAAAGATAAGCTGCATTTCTCATCTACAGCCAGGTGGAACTGAACAGTGAATAGAAGATGAACATTGAAACTGGCAACACAGAAACCTCACGTATTTTACAAAGGCTTCAGTCAACAGAGCTCAAGTCATAATATTCTCCCACAGTCTGTGGTGCATTCATCGTTCTTGCAGAATCCAGCCATGACTACTGTCTGGCTCCCATCTGGCCAGCAAAGGCCTGGAAGACAGAGCTCCTCTTGGACGCTTCCCTACACAATCAGGTCTTTCCCTGGACATCTAACAGAAAACAAACAGATGTAATAGTGCACGTATTTTCTAACCTCTCTGTACAGTGACAAAGCTTTCTGGACTGTTTCTGTGGAAGCAACGATCCACTGCTTGGCAACATCTTCCATTTGTAAAGGAACAGCATGTGAAAATGTAAGTCAACTCAGAAGATGAAGACAGACAATACTCTTCAAGATCTGTTCCATCACAGTTCTTTCATTTGAGAAAACCAGAACACACCTCAAGAAGATTTTTGATTTGTCTGAATCACTTCCAAGGCCTTTAAAAGTGATTTGCCGGATACAAGACCACCAGTGACTCAGAGCTGCTGGATTATGCTCTCTGTACTGACATTAAATCACTGTGCTACCCCAAGCAAGCCACAGAGATTCCTTCTGTCTCAGTTTACCAATCAGTAACAACTCTTCCATACCTTTTCAAGGCTTATATGATGCTCTGTGCTGGATGAAAAACGCTATGAAGGACTGATATATTACTTCTTACATGGTGAAAATAGTATTAAAATTTAACTTAAACTAAAGGTATCCCTAATCATTTTGCAGATAAAAAATTATTTCTGCATAGAATTACTTTGCTACCCTGTATCTAAGCTGAATGAACTAAATAATTTTAAAGATTATATAAAATGCCAATCAGTTATCCCACTGTAATAAATTTAATTATATTTAAATTTTAAATTATTCACAGTATCATCTTGTCTACACTGAACAATTTTTTTATTCTATTCGAAGTAGTAACTTTAGTCCACATGAAAAAGACACCATTGTGTTTTGTTTACCTTTTCTTTCCACAAAAAACAAAACCAGAAAAAAAATCCCAAAACAAAACCTTGTAAAAAAATCCAAATACAATCCCCCTCTAAAACAAACCAACCCCCTCCCCTAAAAAAAACCCCACACCACCCCAAGTCCTCCAATAGGCACAGTACTCATTCAACAGTCAGATTAAAATTGGGATTTGATGGGTCAAAAAGATACTTTGAGATCTTTGTTTCCCATAGAAAGTTGTTGAAACTAGTAGAGTACATACTCCCAGGCTTTACAATCCCCTTAACCCAGGCAACAAAGTGCTAGAGCTCCAAAAAGCCTAAACTCAGACACAATCTGGCTCAGCTGCTCTGTTCTAAAACACTTTTCTTCCAAATCAGGACCGCTCAGCTTTTAGAACTGTATAAGCACCTAAAGGCAGCCAATACATATGAAGCAAACCATCCACGAGAAGAGGAGGAAGCCCTTTATTGGGCACTATCTGCACAGTAGGTCTCATTTTATACAGTTCTCTGTGTTAAAACCAACATAAAAACTCAACAGAAATTCACTTTCCTTAGCTATCTGTGGATTCAGCAATCATTAGCCAGGGTGACATAGCCCAGAAGCCTGAAAATTCTCTCAGTGATCACAGTATCTTCTATTTCCACTAAGACAGACTAAAATATGTCAGTTCATATATCACTCCCATTCCCCATCATTACCAAATTCAGAAGTAAAATGATCAGGTGGAAAGCAGCTTATTTTGAAATAGAAAGTTTAAATAAAGAGGAGAAGAGCACATATTACCATAGACTGATGGTCATTTTAACTGAGGATGAGCAGGCCCCATCAAAAACCAGTCCAAAACAAAGGAACAGCACAAAGCTGTAGAGCATCATTTGCAGAATGAGAATGGTATCTTGGTCACTAAATAAGATGTAGATGATTCCAGCTTTGGCCCTTTGCCCTCTCTTGTGCCCACACATCACTATACCAAAAGATAAACTACTCATCCCTCATAAGTAATTTTCTTTTTATCCATGAGCTGTAAGAGCTTCCCTGAATTTAGGGCTACTCACATCCAGACAGGAGAGTACAATTTAGTCCTTAGCACTGAAAAGCCTAAGACTAGGAATAAGAGCTGTGTCACCAAATAAATACTTTCCAGAGTAGAAAATAACCTTCACAGTCTTGTCTTCTCCCATATATTTCATGGCAGGAGTCTCCCATGACAGACCATTCCTGTGGCAATATTTATTTCTCAGCAAGGGAGAAGAATTTTTTCTATAGATAAAGTATTTTGGCACTTTGGCAAACTCATAAACAATAACCTATATACTTTGACATAAATTAGTTTTATTGCTTCATTATCCAATCCATTCATATTTTATTGATGTACTGAGACTAAATGTGAACAGAATCTAGATCTTACAAGTATTAAATCTGGGCAATCCAGACAATAAAACACTGCAATTCCCCTAATAAGAATATTTTAGAGCACAGATGAAAATATGACAGCAATTACTGCCTGTGATACAACTTTGTGGTGAAAAGTGGGTGGAAAAAATAACAAAATATTACTTGTGTTTACCTTTCCATGTAGATGATTTTTGGGTTATAACTATGAGTTGTTGGTCCATTTGTTGGTTAGGAATAAGAATGCAGATCAAAAGTCTGATGCTTAACTTTTCAAATGTTCACAAAAACACACATATTTTTTGGTTCCAAGGAACTAAATTTACTCTCTGGGTATTTGTTTACATGCAGCAGACTAGAAGTATCTTAGGAAGGAGATGGAGGAGGCACGTGCTCCATAGCATTGTTTTTCTGCACACTGTCCATATATATCACAGCATTAACCCTGGTGCGAGAACCTGAGTGTAATAAAAGCCCATCACATAAAACTAAACTTAAAGGGCAGAATAAAACCAATCAATATCATCTCTTTCCTCCCCACTTGAGAATTTGGTAAGCAGAGATCAGAAGCAGATGTGGTTTTGTTTTGCAGAATGAAAGCTCAACCAAAAAAAGGTCTCTCAAAATCCAAGCCAGGTTTCCTCAGTGTGCCTTTCTTATGGAAGAACGAAGCAGGAATCTGCCTCTGTTGACATAAGCATTGGTGGGATGAAGGAACCAGGGGCAGCAGAACTCCCCAGGAACGGCCCCCATCATCTCCCCATGTTACCACAAGAGTCTTTTGTAGATGTGTACAGGGAACCTCTGCCCCCTCCAACCAGCGCTATATAAAGATGAGCTGTGCCTCCCCTCCTGCGGCTACAGGAATCCGCAGAACACAGAGCTTGGGAAAGGCCCGTCCCAAGGATAACAGCGTGACACCATCAGGACAGAATTTTGGGGCATTCCACAAGAGTTCATGTTTTGTTTGAGGCCCCTTGGGCTACAGCAATGCGCTGGTCCCAAGCCAGGGGCCAGAGGATGCCCACAGAAGATGTAAGCCATTACAAACTTAACCACATTTTTGTTTCCAGTGCAAACTCCTCTAACGAGTTCATGATAGCAAACAGGGTTTTTTATACAAGTCACTACAGCTGGTACCTAATTCCTTGCCTAGGAAGGAATCAATCTCATGAGACTCATGCCTGTAATGTCATTTAAAGGACAGCTAGAAAACCCTCTGACAGTAAGCTGATACAGCTGGGACAAGGATCTGACAGCAATGGTTAGGATTTAGGTGTCAGTCTACAGGGGTAGTTGGCCAAGGTGGTGCCGGGCACCTTCACGCTTGTGACAGCTCTGAACCCTGCACCACAAAAGGCTGAGGGAGGCAGGGAAGCTGGGGCAGCCACATGTGGGGCTTACTGCAAGCAGCCGGGTCTGAAACCTCATGTTGGGAGCCTCACTGTCCCATTCTAGGTACTTCTCTACATCCTGAAAATGAGCTGTCTATGGGAAAGAGTGAGTTTCACAGTGAAGTCACCACTGCACGTGAGCTAGGGAACTGTTTGGATCCACATAAAGACTGAAGGGACAGGTCTGCAGGCCTTAAAGGAATCTGGTGATGAGACATGGTGCAGACCTTTGTCAGGACAAAGGCAGCTTGGAGCAGCACACTACCAACAACCCAGGAACACACAAAACATTAGGTACCTGGGAAGGTAAGCAAGAGTTACCATGACACACCTGGGGATTTAAGCATTTCCCATTTCAGCTAGTGTCAACTAAGTGCTTAAATTCCTATGCTAAGAAAGTAGAATAAAGATACAATATAAACATTCTCCACTTTGTTGCCGTAGACTCTGGTGTGTTATAAAGTCTCAATTTTATTTAGATTTCACGTATCAGACCTGGGAGGTAGTGTGGGAAATGTTATTTCATTTTCTATGATTTAACAAGCATCTACCATAATTTACGTTTAAATTTTCTTCCAGACATCAATCAGATCCACTTGAGAGAAAATTTACTAACTAAACTAAATAATGAATGAAAAAATAGATAACTTCTTTATTCTATTCTTGGAATTTTCAGAATGGCATTGAACATATTTACAGCCATTTCTTTCCTTTCTCATAAAATTCAACTTTCTGTAAATGATATTGGTTTTGAAGATGAATTTACTAAAGCATACTGTGAATGGGGAAAAAAAAAAGAAGAAAAACCCAACACTGTTGCCTTTTTCAATCCATGAAACAAAATATTTCTGTATTTTTGTTTCCATTCTTTCTGTCTTAGGAAATCAGACGTACCTTAGACTGAATTGGAACCTGAGCACTAAACCCTCCTGACACATCCTATACTCACACCAAATGAAGGCTGAGGCAAAGACCCAAGCTGATCAGCCAACCCTCAGGGACAACCTGAGTAACTAGATGGGTTCCTGCCCAGCAAACATTTTTTTGCCCTTGACTGGAGGACCTGGGAATGCCAAAAGGACTACAGAATCATGAAAGTCTCCTTAATTTTATAATAGTTAAAGTCACTATCTTAGCAGGTAGTGAGATTGTTGACATCTTGTTTTGCTAGACTGTATATAAAGCCATGAACTTTTTCAAAAAGTAAAATCAACTTTCAAGAGCCCACCTTGCTGCAAAGTCTGTTAATCTGATTCCGGCTTTCCGAAGCATCACATGTATAACCCTGCCCTGATGGCTAACTACACAAAGGACCCATCATAGAATGGTCTGGGTTGGAAGGGACCCCAAGGATCAGAGTTCCAAACTCCTGCCACAGGCAGGGCCACCAACCTCTAGGCCTAGATCTACACAAGGTTGCCCAGGGCCCCATCCAACCTGGCTTTGAACACCTCCAGGGACGGGGCATCCACCACCTCTCTGGCAGCCTGTTCCAGCACCTCACCACTCTTTCTGTAAAAAACTTCTCCCTAATATCTAACCTAAACCTGCCCCCCTTTCACTTCAATCCATTCCTCTTGTCCTGCTATGATCTACCCTTTTAAAAAGCTGATTCCCCTCCTGTTTGTTTGCTCCCTTCAGGCACTGGAAGGCTGCAATGAGGTCCCCCAGCAGCCTTCTCTTCTCCAGGCTGAACAAGCCCAGCTCCCTCATTTCTCACACTGTAATCCAGTACAATTCAGCAAGACCTTTCCATTCTAATTCCTACTTCTTTCTTCAATACTTCCACCATCTCTGGCATTTAGCATTTCTCAGAGCAGGGAGAGGGGAAAAAAAATTTAAAAAAAATAATTCTAAATTTACTAGGGTGTAAGTTCTCAGTCTCTCCTCATTTCTTCAACAACAGATTGTGCTTCTGTGCTTGTCCGAAGTTTCAAATGTCATTTGACTCATGTAGTCAGAACTGTTGACTCAATTAAAATATCCATACAAAACTAGCCTGAAGTTTGGGAAAAGTAACCTAGCCTCTTGGGGTTTTTTTCCTGATATGCTTAGAATGGCTCATAGCCAGCACAGAAATGTAATTTCATCGTGACAACTTTCTTTTCTCAGTTCCCTAAAATCGTCATTATTTTCTGCTAAATGTTGTGGGATGATGAGCCAAGTATCTTGCTAACATACACAGATTCAGCCCAAAACCATTTTGGGCTTTATGCCATCCAGTTTTTTCCATACTGTGCCTAACAATATGGAGAGCCTGAACTTGTGTGCTCCAAGGTGAAGTAGCCTTGCAATGTGGGGACCCAGCCCCTTCGGTATGCATCGATGTAAAATTCGACTAAACACTAATTGGGATAATGAGGTACTCCTGTTGCAAGCAATTGGAATTCAGAGTAACAAGACACATATGTTAAAATTCCTGAAACAGAGCAGAAAGTTTAAAAAAAAAAAGAAAAAAAGAAAGAAAAAAGGGAGATTCTAACACATTCATCTGTATTTACTATGTTTTTCATCCAAATTATATATTACTTGATAAACAAGAGCTTAAATTTCCTTCTGCACTGCAACATTGCCTCCAATCTCTTCTGTTAGCTTTCTGGCTTTTTTTTGACCTTTTAATATTCTTCATTCATGCATGATTTATTTAAGTCTCAATATTTTTCTCTGGAAAGAATATGTATTTGAAGAAATTTCAAATGCTAAACCAGAACAAGTAAAATAACAAAGAAGGTCTTCCTTAATGCACTTCCTTAATAAATGTTGTATCAAGCTTTAGAACAGAAGCTTGAAGAATGTCAGCATGTAACAATAAGGTTTATATTTCAAATCAGATACATATAAATATTCAAAAAGTCTTAGTATCATTTAATACTACTGTCAGACTCAGCTGCCCAAAATGTTGAGTGAGAAAAAAAGGAATTAAAGTCTTAAATGAAAAATAATTTATATTTAAAAAAAAACACCCAAACATCAGAATGGAGAAATGCAACAACTAACAATACTTTTAGTAAAGTAGTAACCAGATTGTAACTAACACACATTACCAGATGGAGCAGAAATTGTTTGGGAATACCAAGGCAATAAGGATGTCTATGGGCACGCTGGCAGCAAAAGGAAGACTAAGGAAAACATTTGCCCTCTGCTGAATAGGGCAGGGGACTGGTGAAAAAGGACATGGAACAGATGGAGGTACTTGGTGCTTTCTTTGTCCCCACTGGCAAGGTTTGCTGCCAGGCCTCTAGGGTCTCTCTGCCTACTAGCAGCGCCTGGGGGGAGACGTGCTAGGCCAGAAGAAGGGCATTAAGTTAGAAACTGCTCCAGGAAGCCAGTTACAAGTTACACAACTGCAAGGAAGCCAGCAACTATCACTGTGAGGTTGCTCCCTCTCATCTCTGAACAGCTGAGGCAACTGGAGGCAATCCGCATGCTTTCAATGACTGGAGAAAAAAAGACAAATGTTTTACCTGTCTTCAAGAGAGGAAGGACCCAGGAGATGAGCAGGCTGGTCACAGTCTGCCCAAACTGAAGAGAAAAGCTTTGTGGGATCTGTCTCGTCTGAGCACAAGGGGCAAGATGACTGACAGCAGCCAGCACAGATGAGCAAGGCCAACCTGCTTGCCTTCTGTGTTGAGATAACCAGCTCTACAGATCAGGGGAGAGGAGGGGATGTTGTTTACCTTGACTTCAGCAAGGCTTGCAGCGTGGTACCAGCACCAACAAGCTGGATGACAAGAGAAAGCACAGATACTGAGACTGCAGATACCACCAAGGCAGGGGGAACTCACTTACTAGAGAAGAGGCCTGTCTCGATATCCTGCCATCAGTACATCCAGTGTTATGGGAAAGAGCTACTCAACACAAAACTCCTTTACTTCATGCATTACATATGTTACAAACCCTCCAAGTTTACTTACAGAACAAATGTCTACTAAGTGATTTCTGCAAGTGCAGATACATCCTATAATCAAATTCAACTGCACACAGAGGATTTACTAAAATGGAGACATTTGAACTTTATTCCTTTGCTATGCTTTGACCTCAAGTTTAGTTCATTTGCTGAAGTTATTATTAAACAAGTGTTCCACACAGATTTCAGCAGCAGTAGTATTTACATTAATGCAATATCCTTGGGTTAAAGGAATTAGAAATGTTGAAAATCCTATTCCTCCGCTTCTTTGAAGATGCCTAAGGAAGCACTAAGAAAAAGCAGTGTCACTTTAAAGGTGGTTTGGGTTGCAATCATTTCAGATGAAATTAACTGCCAGATCTTTACGATATCTACTCTAAAAGTTACACAATTAATGCCACTGCCAGCTGCCATCAGATAATCAAAGTTCAGTTTTGGTAAGATTTTAAATTAAATGCACCCCTCATAATAACAAATAGGTTTTCTAACTTCTTAAAACAGGGAAGGCACTCTGACTTCCCCCATCGTATCAAGGCGCAGCTTGCAGTAGGCAGTGTACTCAAATCAGGTACTCCAAGTACCTAGGCTCAATCGCAGACATAAAATGTCACACACAAAAGATCTAAAGCAGTAACTACAACTTAAGCTTCAATTTTGGGGTATTTAGCCCAAGAAAACTTGAAAAATAACTTTCTGATCTTAAACCTGCAATGGTATACTGAAAGACATCAGCAGATATACTCCAAGGTCTCTAAGGTGTGTCTGAGTAGACAGAATCATAAAGGTTGGAAAAGACCTCCAATATCACCTAGTCCAACCACCCCCCTACCATCGATATTAGTCATAAAACCATATCCCAAAGTACTTCAATGCAACTTTTCCTTAAACCCTGAGAGATGGTGACTCCACAACCTCCCCGGGCAACCCATTCCAATGCCCAACCCCTCTGAGAAGAAATGTTTCCTAATTTCTCATTTCTCCCCTGGCACAACTTGCAGCCAGTCCCTCTTGTCCTATTGCTAGTTATCTGTGAGAAGAGGCTGACCTCCAGCTTACCACAACTTCCTTTCAGGTAGCTGTAGGGAGCAATTAAGGTCTCCCCTGACCCCACTCTTCTCCAGGCTAAACAGCCCCAGTTCTCCCAGCTGCTCCTCCTAAGACTTGCGTTCCAGACCCTTCACCAGCTTCATTGCTCTCCTCTGGACACACTCCAGCCACTGAATCCTACTTACACTACAAGGTAGTATTCTATCACTTAAAATGCCTGCAAAGCCCAAGGCATTGTGGAAAGCAGAAATTATCTAATCAAGTATTTAAAGGACCACATATTAATGACCACTCACACAGGATCCAAATTCAGACTGCACAGACTCATGAAGAATTCCAACATTTCCTCACTTCTGACTCCTTGACTGTAAAACCTTAACTTCCTTTAACATCTTTATCAGGGTCTGAAAACAGAAGCTAACAGTTACTTTCTGTAAGAAACACCACATTTGGGGAAAAAAAAACCAAAACACCTATCAGAGCACTCTACACTCAGGAGTTGCTAGTAACAGGTGATTCGGGAAACGGCATAAGAAATTCTGGCATGAAATAATTATTTCCAGTACACCTTTCACTTGGAACTTCCCACCCAAAGGCTGCATGTGGACCATCAAGTCTAACACATGGAAGAGGTTAAGACCTTCAGTATGATCTGGCCCATTTAGACTTCAATCCTCAAAAATATCTTTGTGGGAATCAGTTTTAGAATTTAATTTGTGGTTTGTTTGGGTTTTTTTTTAATCTTTCTATTTTAGATGTGCCACCAATATAGTATCAGCATTGGTGCAGCTTTTTACCTATTCTTGTTTTACCAGGAAAACTTTGCAGTGGTGCTTTTTCTACCTTCTTCCTACCATCCAGAACATTTTATGTAAAACTCTGTTGTACTGTATCCCATGTTTTACATGGATAATCCTGAAAAACATGAGGATGTGGCAGCCACCCAGTCAGGGGGATTGCTATCACATCTTTTTGCAAGTAAATAGAAACATCGTTGACATGGTGATACGTGTGCCAAAAGATTATTAGAAGTGTGAGATGTTTTTAGCACACTTCGAAAAACAAACGTCTAGATTCAAAAATATTTATTCTTAGGGATTCCTCCCAACAGGAAAACAAGAAAAAGGGAACCCTACACTAAAATACATATAAATACTTTTAACTCTACTGGTGTTAAATATCCGTGTTATCCCTCGCATGCCTGATATTTTGTTCGCAATGGCTTGCTATTGCATTTCCTTTCTTGAACCCTGGGCTAATGCAGCTCGTGCAGGGCAAGAAGTCCTTCCATGAAGGAAATTAACCTGTTATGGGGTTGTTATATATTTCACTAAAGTCCATTTATCATTACAATCCACCCCCAACAGATGAAAAACCGCTGCAGAGTAAGGAATGCATTCAGCAACTTGGCATCCCCGGCTTTCTGGAGTCTTAAAGAGCCGAGCTCTCCCTGTCCCTGCTTCCCTACACTCAAGACCTCATCCCACTCCCACCACATCTGGAAGAGCCTCCGCAGCCAATAGACCTTTGATGATCCACTGGTCTGGACAAGGATCAGCACAATGTAGAAGTTCCTTTGTAGGCTGTATGCTGAGGGGTTCTGTGCCACAAGTGGTATCTAACCCTCCTCTTGGCCTTCATCCCCTCTTATGCAACTGTATAAAGACACCTCAGAGCATCCGGAAGGAAAGGAGTTGTTCAGGCTCTGATAGTAAAACGGGTAAGTACAGTTGAGGGTCAATATGCAGGGTGATTGATGCAATTGGTAATACAGCTCTGAAAAATATGACTATGAAGTTACACATTTATTGCATTTCTCGGTTTCCATACCATATATTTATTGAGCAAAGAAACAGGATTTTTCTTCTCATTAATGCATTTTACGATCTTTGGTAATTCTTCAGGAAGCTAACTAGTACATTAACACAAGCCAGGAAAATAAAAGACTTGGAAATATTACCCCCTGCCCATTGCCATCAAGTACAATGACACACAGTATCACAGAATCACAGAACATCAGTTAGGAAGTTAGGAAGGGACCTCTGGAGATCATCTAGTCTGACCCCCCTGCCAGAGCAGGATCACCTAGAGCACTACAGCCAGCCTGGTTTTCCTTATGGTTTTCCTTAAAGCACTACCCTCCAAAAGTTTTAACGGCCAGATTTCTGCAGTGACAGTCTGCAAAGCTAAAATTAGCAGGCAACACCTTCCCTTGCACCTCATCACATGATAGGAAACAAACATAAATAGGGAAATACAATATGTTCCTAAAGGTGGAGTCTGAATACCTTCATCTCCATATCAGTATAGAATTAAAGGACACTTACACAAGCAGCTTCTCGTGATATGTCATCTGTTACTAGCATTATAATTTGCTTTCTGCATAGTTAAAAAGACAACCACCTCTAAATACGCTCCTTTTACAACCTGGTCTGGCCTGAATCAAATTACTTCATGTCTGTGCTACAGACAAATAGTTTTATTAGGCACCACTGTATTACCAGGCGTCTGTTTTATCCCCGCACCCTCCTGTATAGATAATACAAACCTTTCACTGGATCCATCTCATTGATAACTCTTATTTACATTTCACCCAGGAGCATCACAAACTCCTTTGCAGTCCAGATCTCTCCCTCCTGAGCTACTGATGAGCAACTGACCACAGGCTGGGTGGAAGGACTTGGAAGCTAAAACACCAGGTCATATTTCTTTCCCCACCGCCCCAAACACTGCTGCGCAATCCTTAACATCCACGCAAAGCGGACAGGGCCCTTCTTTTTCAAAACCTTGTCCAGAGGACACACAAAACCCAGCGTATTTAAGTCCATTTGCTAATTCAAGCACAACAAAGGATGGAATTAAATCTGCTCAAACTACATCACTGTCCACATACAAAAAAGCAGCGTAGCCATGTTACCAACTCATTCAGGACCTTTATTTCTCCTGCTAAGGAAAGCAGGAACAGCCTTTCATACACACGCCAAAAGCCAGCTGTATGTCACAGCGCTGCGTAACACACCATAGCATGCAACAGGGGAGCACACAGCTGAAACAATTCAACTTACACAACTCTCTGAGAACCTGGTTCTATCCTTATCACCGTCCCACTGGCTCAATTCTAGCTCAGCCTCACTACCTCTTCTACTCTTGCTGCAGCAACATGCATGTGTCTGAAGGAAAGGGTTAACCTCTCCCTGAAGCAAGGCTCTGCCTTGGCCACCAATTCCCAAGGAACTGCCTGGGATGCACTGAATCCACATCGATTTCAGCAGACCTGAGGTAGGGAGAGTCAGAGATTTTTTTCCTCTAAATCCCCAGGGATCTGACTGCTTCTATTTTAGTATCCCTAATTACAAACATGGCTATTTTTGGTCCTAAAATGTTCTGAGCCCTTTTAAAATTAGCCACAGCTTTTACTTGAAGACGCCCTGGCAGCGGGCAACTCCACAGTAGGCTCACAGCCTATTTGCGAAAACAGTGTTTATCAGCTACTCACTTGAACACAGGAACATTTCTGGCAGTTTAAACTCGAGTCTCAATTTAAAGACATCTTAAAGAAAATAAAAAAGGCTCTGAATTAGGAATTCTCACCCAAAATCCCAAGTTTCTGAACTGACCTTGATGTTTAATAAGAACCATTTATGCCAACAAATGGGAATTAAAAGCAAACACACACAAAATCCCTTCCCCTGCCACATCGGCTAAGGAGCAAACAAGGCCATCGCCATCGATTCCTTTCAAACCATTCATCAAACCTCTGGCAAGAAAAATAAGGCCCAGCTTTGTTACAAATAGAACAATAAAGAAAAAGGAAGTTGAGAATTAGGGAAGAAATGCTCACAGACAATAGATGGGTTTAAGGGGGGTTTATTTATTTATTTGTCAACAATCCAAGCACCAGAGTTTTCTTCCCTGAGCTGAAAAATTGTGAACAAAAGTACTAACAAAATTATGTGGCTGTTTCTGATTAATTTCATGACTTCAAGTTGTTCTTGAAATATTTCATTATTAACCAGATTTTTTTTTAATATACCCAACAGTTATTAATGAAATCAGGACAGGACAAACCACTTTCATCTTCATAAGCAGTAGCTGATCTTACTCAAACAAACATCCAAATTAACTTACTTTCACTCCCTGTGATCCTATCATTGCTATCATTGCTATTCACAGATTTTCAAAATGAGCTCAGCTTCCTTGAGAAGCAACAGCAAAAAACCCTACAAAACAAAAATCTACCACCAAAAAAACCTCCCTAAACTTTCTTCAAAATTATCTAATAGTATTTGCCTTCATCCACCATGGGTTTAAGAGTGTCTTACCTGTGTTGATTACCTACAGGGCGGCATCAGTTGGGAGGTTCACGCAAGATCAGCTCTGTTCCCCACCCTGTGTACCTTGACAGATACCCTTCCAGAGAATCACAGAATTGTAGGAGTTGGAAGGGACGTCCAGAGATCATAGAGTCCAACCCCCCTGCCAAAGCAGGCTCACTAGGTGTCCAGATGGGTCTTGAATATCTCCAGAGATGGAGACTCCACAGCCCCCCTAGGCAGCCTGTCCCAGGGCTCTGTCACCCTCACTGTGAAAACGTTCTTCCATATATTGGTGTGGAACTTCCCATGCCCACACTTGAGGCCGTTATCCCTTGTCCTGTCCCCACAGAAAACCGAAAAGATGTTCCCACAAGGTTACGTACAGTCCAAGGGCTCAGTCGTTATTTTATCACCAAAGAAGGGAACACAGCTAACACTTACAGACTAAGGTGCTCACCCAGGGCAGGCGAGGCTGGTAAGCAGAGTGGACTTAGCAGATATGGACAGAAGTGCCCTCTCAAAAAGCAGATGCTGAGCACCACACCCCGGGATCTCAGCACAGCATCACGCAGCCAGCACCCACCACCTTGCAACTGCACTTGATCCCTTCTTCACATCCAACACTCATTTCTGAGAGTTTCCACTCCAGCGCAATGTGGATGGCTGGCACTTTATATCAATTAATAAATTTTACAATAAATAATATCACTTGTGTGACAAGGCTGGTAAGTGATTACCAAGTTGCCTCATGAATCAATATCAACTTCACCTTTTTTTAATTCAAAGCAATTAAGGATATGAGAGGAGAACCTTTCTTCAGGGAAAGGGACATTGGCAAGATAGAAGGTATCTTGACATCTAGTACCAATGGTAACACTTTCACATGAACCGAGGGAGCAGGGTAATTACCCTTTCTGAAGATCTGGTGGCATTCCTTATGCTAACAGGTTAATTTTCACTATTTTCTAAGCTCCCTTGCAGCAATCCACTGATGGTTGGTTTCCCTCTCTAAGCTGACAGTTTATCCAAGTAACTGACACTATTGTTGTAACCATTAAAACAGCTTCCATCCAAGCTGCCACTGTTTAACAGCCGTGGTCTGTGTTTATAAAAAGAAAACCCTTTAAAACTCATTTTGAAGATGTCTGTTAGCCCAGGAAATATTTAACAGCAGCAGTAGCTATGCAACGAGAAGGTTAAGCTAGTTAGTGTTTGTGACAGTGGCACTTAGCTATTCTATCCAATGGCAAGAACATCTTTGCATTTATCAAGGGAGCAGATTTAGTAAGAAACTGCACACAGCAAGAAATAGATGAGAGATGCAGGGAAAATTCGTATTATTGTGGCATCTGCTCGAGCTATTTTAGAACGGTGTCCCCCTGTGCTGCTCCACTGACGGGCTTGTGAGTATTCACTAAAATTAAAATCCATTTCTCAGGCATTCGTAAATGGGCCACAAAAACTTAGCAAGCCTCAGAGCTTTTTTTATGGTCCCATCATTTTCTCTGTCTGTTTATAAAATGTTACAGCTTATGCTTTGCAGTGGCCTTTGTGCCCTGACCTGCTGTGAGAAAGGCTCTGCCCTTCCCATCTCTGCCAAAGAAGATACTGCTTGTGGCATGTCCTCAGCCCTCTTGAATATAGGGTCAGTCTTAGGAAGAGTTAGCCCTGAGGCTATTCATTCCTCAAAACAGACTTCAATATTAAACTCAAAATTTTTGTAAGGACAGGTTCTTTCTTCCCAATGACTTTGAGCATCCAGTTTCCTTAAATGCACGTGAAAGTCCCAGTTCATCTTCTGCTTCGCCTAAGCCCAGGTTCTCCCTGCATAGACAAGGCCAAACATTTACGTCCTATCGTTCTTAGTTCTTTTAAAAAGGGATGAATCACCATCACATGAAGCAGTGTCCACCTCTTGTAAAAGCAAGCCGTTCCACTCACCAACGTTTAATTACGTTTTGTCTCCCATTTGGATGTGGCAGTCAGACCAGACAGCCATAAATGCAGAAATGGCTTTGAGCAAGACTGCAAGCCCTCTGCTCCCCTTGGCAAACCTGAGCTACTCACACAGGCACTGAAATAATTGGGACGATGTGAAAATATACTTAACTGTGAGAGCAAAGGTTGTGTAAATCCAGCTACGACTAACTTACAGAAAAATTCATAAGCTATCTCTGCTGTTTTGATTTTTTTTAAAGATGGAGTTACATGCTACAGCAAGGCTTATGTTACCTTAACAGACAAAAAGAGAAAAAAGAAATATTTGGAGCCAGACACAGAGTATGTCTGAAATTTAAACTAATAGGCTAACCTAAAAGCTTCCTTATTATGTGACTGGGTCTGGAACACAAAAAGCAGAATATATCATGATTTGAATAAGTTGCACTTAGCAATATGAAAGCTAACTGCTGAAATGCTGACTTCTATTTCTAGAGAGATAAACTTTATGTTTATTCTGATCCTGGCTATACCAACACATTAACTCTTAATGTTAGCAGTCTCTACACAGTAGCATCAAAAGGGCTTTTCTTCCTTCAGCAGGATGATAAACTGGAATCCCGCTTCTTTTAGCTATACCAGCATTCCTATAGAAAACAAATTGCTGAATTTGTGGTGGAAAAACCCAAAATATATACATATAAAATATATCTGTCTCATCAAAATGGCCATCAGCTTAGGTAAGAAAGTGATTTGCACGCTGAAGAAGAAAAGTGCCAAACTGGAGAACAGAGCATCTGCTACGGAGGCGGCTATAATTATCTCGTGCATCTGAGCACCACTGGGCATTGAAGTTACACTAGCTATTTTGCCAGATCCTCTGCGTGCAGGGCTCTTACTTGACACCAGCAGGAAATAAGAGTTTGTGAGGTCTGTCAATACAGCCCTGACGCGTTTCAAACGGCTCTCCCCTTTCGATGGTACACGCGAAGTCTTCTTGTTCTAATGCGATGAAAATCTGAACTATTTTGCTGTCACTGTCTTGTATTACAAAACGCTGTAACACTGCTTAACCATAGCACTCTCATGGGCTAACAACTACTTCTGTACCATCCATCCTGGAGTGCCGTGCTGGTTAAGCGTTTTAATGGGGGTCCTGGAGCTTTCAGAGAGATCAAAAACCAGTGAAATTGCCACTCTGCAGCCTTAACTCCGTCCAGCAGAAAAAGCAAGTAAGTGGCTTCTATCAACGGATGTACAGTAAGTGCTGCTGCTGTCACAGGCACTTTTCCCCCTGGGGATGCCAAGCGGAGGAGAGACTCGAGGCAGCTCCCAAACTGCATGCAGGAGTTGTGTTCCTCTGTCTCTGCAGGGGCACATCTCTGTCGAAGGCCTCACACTCAAATCCCCTCCATGAAAGCCTTTTACAGGGGCATTGTCTGGTATTTTGTTTGGTTATCACACACTCCTGGTCCACCCACAGGGAACGTATCAACTGCAGCTGATGCCCAGCAAGTCTTTTTTAACTACCCACCTCATGCCTGTCATCAGCAGATCACACACAAAACTAGGGAAAAGGGTTATAAAGATGTTCCTCTGTTAGGACAACAATCAACTACTGTTCTTCTTTTCCACGAGTAATACCCATAATCACTCCTTTCTGGAAAAGCAACTACAAACAAAGACGTAAACCACGTTTTTCCCTGCTAATTCACAGTCTATAACCGTGCTTTTCTGAGAAGGGATCAGGGGAGAAAAGGAACCATACAAACGCAAACTGCAGCAACAAGAGGAACGTACAACAATTTCCTTTGATTCTGGGAACACTGGAGGCTAGAAGAAACTCAGCTGCCTGGGTATCTCAAGGACAGATTCCCACGTGAGACTGCAGCCCGGCTGTGTCACAGACACTGACAGATGGGTTTCCCCAGCCTTGAACAACCTAATGGAGCTTTTAGCCAATTTGCATACTGGCTGTCGCTGGGTGAAATGGGTATGTGTCAAGGACATTAAGCAGGCCAAGACAAAAGTGTAATAGCCTTGTATACAATATCACTTCTTACTGCTTGCTATTTTCTTTCCCCGGGGGGAAGGGGGAGGGGGGCGGGGAAGGCTGCGTTTAAAAAAGAAAAAAAAAATTTAAAAAAGAGAAAAACAAGCATCCTTGCTGTAAGTCAGTTCTCAGGCAGCCAGTTCCTGCTCCTAGGAAGGGACTAAAGCAACAAGGCAAAATGGAAGAACAAAAACACTGCCCAGATAATTACTAGCTAGCATCTTTTCTTTTTTTAAAGCAAGACATCGCTGGAGTTTCCCAAAGCCTGCCAATACTAGTGATCTCTTTGGATCTCAACCCTGCAAAAAGAAGCATGTGGAGCCGATTCCTGTGCCTGAAAAGAATCCAAACTAAGGCCACTCGAGCCCCACGCAGGTACGAGAGCCCAGCTGCTGCAGCTCTGTACAAGAGCTAAGCCTAAGGCTAAGCTTTCTCAGGCCCGAGTCCAGATTTTCTTTCATATCTTCTAACACCTCACACATGGCTGCATCTTAACAAATTAACAAGAATAACAAAAAATTCAAATTGGACTCACAGCAAAAATTTACAGCCTGATGTGAAATATAAAGTCAAGCCCTGAGGGTGGCTGAATTACCCACTGAGTTGTTGCAGCTCTTCACTCACTCTAGGGAGAAGCACACATACTTCATATATTTGCCCAGCAATCACTGCAGCTCCTGGCTAGATTCTGCTCCCAGTCACATCAGAATAAATCGGCTACCAGGCAGTAAGGTGTGATTGAAAAGTGGGGTTAAACGGCAACTTGTACAAAAAACCAGCCCCTTCAAATCACTTGAAATTTTGTTGTCATGCCTTCTTCTCCAGACTTGTAGCTTTTAAAGGAGGTGATCCTCCCCCTCTACTCTGCCCTGGTCAGGCCCCACCTGAAGTGTTGCATCCAGTTCTGGGCTCCCTGGTATAAAAAGGGCAGGGATCTCCTGGAGAGAGTCCAAAGAAGGGCTACGAAGATGATTAGGAGCCTGGAGCGTCTCCCCTATGAGGAAAGGCTGAGTAAGTCTTGAGAAGACTAAGGGGGGACCTAATTAAAGTCTATAATTATCCTAAGCAGGGGATGCAGGGGGAATCAGCCAGCCCCTTTTCAGTGGTCTGTGGGGATAGGACAAGGGGCAATGGCTGCAAGTTGGAGCATAGGAAGTTCCACACCAACATGCAGAACTTTTACACAGTGAGGGTGCCAGAGCCCTGGGACAGGCTGCCCAGGGAGGTGGTGGAGTCTCCTTCTCTGGAGATATTCAAGACCCATCTGGGCGCCTATCTGAGTGTTATGTCCTAGGGAGCTGCTTTGGCAGGGGGGTTGGACCCGATGATCTCTCGAGGTCCCTTCCAACCCTTACAACTCTGTGATTCTATGATTCTTTCAGCTTGCCCGTAATGCACATTGGAGGGTCCTTGATTGTGCAAACTATCTTTTTAAAACCTTTCCTAGAGATAAGATTAAACATTAAGCATGAAAACTGAGGCTTCGCTGAGGAAAGCTTCAGCTTTGGCAACCAAACTGCACACAGCAGTATAAAATGTTCACTGGAATGCTATCTTTGACAACAACAAAAAACATGCCAAAAAAGGCTCAGAATTTAACCCAGTTGAGCCATATTCAACACCAAATGACTACACTCATATGTGATACTACTAGACTCTAGAGATCCTTTGCAAAGAAGGGTGTGCAGACCCGTGATCTGTTTATGACCCTCTTGCTCATGTTCAATAAACATTTATCATGAGAACACAGTGAGGACCAAGAAGGTAGGTCCTGGTTTGTAGCACAGCTACCTCAGTGGTATTCCTGATTTTGTGATTAGTTTGCTGTGTGATTTTGACTAAGCTGTCACTAGGGACTTCCATTTCTTCTAAGGAAAATAAGAGGAATAATTTGATTTTGGGGCCTTCTAAGATCTTTGGATAGAAAAGCGCTAGAAATGCATATTGCAGCTGTCAGCAATGCTGTTGTACCACTTCTACAGTTATTCAAAATCAGACTCAAAAGTAGTGTGCAAAAGAGCTATCTAACAGCTATCTGCAAGTCTAGGCCAAAGACAAAGGTCAACACTTGAAGTGTTAAAATGCTGCAGGATTTCCAGATGAGCATCTTCAGCCATCCCAATATCTCAGGTCTGGTTCTGAACTCCATTTAATTAGAGGGGGTGGAGAGGTACAAAGCCCAGAGGGTGTTTTTGCTTGAATTATGTATATGCCTCTGTTTGTTTAGTATTACAAAAAATGTTACGAGCTTAAGTGTAAATTATTTCAGCCTTTGGCACTATTCAATTATATATGCTAATTTTACCTGGAGTAGATCATACTTGAAATGACTGGATTGCATGTGAGCAAAGCCTTCTACAGTGAAATCCTGCCGATACTCTTGTCAAACCTTCTTGCTCACTGAGAGCCACCCTTCCTCCCAGCTGATTTTAACCTGCTAGGCTTTAATTCAGAGACTTTACACTCAGTGGGACAAATAAGCAATTTAAAATTCCTCATTCAGTTCAATTTCACAGAAGTATGCATGTATCTATTTAGTAGCTAAATGATAGGGGTTTTAAAATGCTCTTTCACATGGTTTGATTTTAAGATTTTAAAGTCCACTCAAAGTGTAAGTCATCCAATTTCTACAAATTAGGTGACAATTTTGTGATCACCTTAGAGTAAGTTGAACAACTTTTATTAAAACATGTTAACCAACACAATACAGCATTTCAGCCCTTCCTGAGTTCATCTTCTCTAGACACAGACTGCACAACCAGCAGCAAAAAGGCCAGTAAGGCAGAGCCAGAACTAGCAAGGCTAAGGCTTAGTCATAAACAGGCTAAGCCTAACAGTAAGGCTAAACCTGCATTTTGTACCTGAGTTGCTCGCTCTGCAGTGGTGAGCACAGACCTACCAGCTCATTTCAAGTGAGTTAAGTAATTTAAGGTTTTCTTATGCCAGGTTCCTCTGCCAGTTTGAAAAAATATACAAAGCATTAAAAGCAAAAAAGTATTTTATACTTATAAAAAAATGCAGACCAACAATATCAGGTGTCTAAAAATGTGGAGCCTGTGCAGAAGCCTATCTTCCTGATGGAAATGTCAGGATAACACTCAACAGCGCCAGCATTACTTTACAAGTGACATTTAAACAAGGGAAATTTCCTGTTTCTTGTATAGCTGTCCTGCAACTAGAAGAAATTAAAAGTCAAATCAGAACAAAATTATTCAGGGCTTGACTCTGGTGGGTTTTGGTTTGGGGTTGGGTTCGTTTTCTTGGGGAAGGGGGTTGGAGATGTGTGTGCGGGAAGATTTTTGTTTGTTCAGGAAGATTTTTGTTTGTTCAGTTTCTTTAAAATCATCTTTACTTGATAATATAGATGACAATTTTTGAATAGCAGAAGGACTGTAAAAGTAGAAAAAGTATTATTATTATAGTGGCACTTCCTTCAGTTAAGAAGGTTTAAGAGTTTTATATACACAGCAGCAGTCCAAAACACTGACCTCCTTCAGATCCTGGGCTCACACCTCAACGCAGCAAGGCGGGTTCAAGATTTACAGCTTAGTGACAAGTCTGCCAATTCATCACCACTAAACCGTCTCAAGTCCTCTTTGGAAGCAGCACAGGTCAAAAGAGGAAACCACCAGCTGCTGAAGAGATCCCATTCCAAATAAATTCATTCCAGAAGTAGCGGCCTGGTACTATCACGTGCCCGAGAGCACACATGCACAGATGCCCCATCAATATCTGCACCATGGTTAGGCCATGCAAATCAATGCTTTTCTGCTTCCTTTCCAGAATTCTAAAGTGGCCTTTTTTCCAAGTGTTACGCAGCTTTAAGACAAGCCAATATAAACTGTCAAGAAGAAAATACCATCACAAAGCTCCAACCTGTCTGACACTTTGGTTTTCTCTAAAGACAGAAGTGTCCATCCTGCCTACTGTCCTAAGGTGTGTCTAGGCCCAGTGCTTGGACTCCTTAAGTCGAACAGGAAATGAAACACAAAACTTACTTCAATCAGTCTTCAAAGGAAACTGAAACAAATTAAACAGTTCGTGGAAACATCCAAATGGAGGGATTTCTGTGGAATCAATGCTTCTATGGCAAAGAAAACCCAGGCAATTTAAGCTGGTTTGACTAAGAAATGCAAACCCATATCTACGCACCTACAGTATGTGTCTACCTGCATTAAAATTTATCAAATATACCTGCAGTTCAGTTTAAGAGTGACTTACTTTACCTTAGTTTAAGCCTTTATCCTAATTAATTTAAACCAAACTGCTATGAAGCCAAGTGAATGTTGACTTTGGCTTATGCATACAGTCTTTTGCATTAGTTTAAAGGCATGATTTCAAACTGACATGGTTAGTCAGACTAGTGTCAGTCTGCATAAGCTTAGCCCTTGCAGCATCGGACAACCCAAACCCCATTGAAATGCAGTGACAGTCCTGTACTTAATTCCTTCAAATTCCTTTGGAAATCCTAGCCCAAACTGTGAGCAAGAACCACTCACGTCAAGACCCCTTAAAGATGGATCAGGCAGTTCACATCTCTACCAGAGCTCTTGCTCCTTTCTTACTGCCTCCTGTTTAACAGAATACTCCAACCACATGCTTAATATTTTGTGGAGAGGCAGGAGGGTTACCTAGGTGTTTACAGATCAGTTATGCTTAAATTATTTGCTAGGAACTCAAGAAATTACTGCTTTGTGTACCTCTGCACCAGGATTAATACCTCTGCTCCCCAAAATCTGCCACCTAAAAGCAGAAGCAGGCTGAGGATGGATGGGTTGGGGAACAGTCTGCTAGGTCATCTTCTTATCAAGTGCCCACTGAGAAATACGATGGGGAAGGCTGCAGTGCTGCAGGGCTCACCTCCTCCAGGCTCATGACAGGAGCTACCAGAGACAACGTACCAACCCACTGAGCAGCCTGACCAAAGAGACACTCTCGCTTTGCCTCTCCATCGCCACAGTTACTCTATGACAGTAGAAAAATATAAGATCTGATGGCTGGTAGCCTGTAACTTTGCATACCTTGTGGCTGCTATTTCAAGAACAGTTTTAGTTGAGCAATTAGGCGAGATTCACTGTTTGCAAACTGCATACTTGATCTAAAGAGCACTTACAATGATGTCTACAGCACCAACTTTTCAGTCTGTAGGACTCCGTTTACCCTGCTTTCCAGACCACCCATCCTGCCTGCTTCCTCACAGTACTGATTACTACTCTTCTAAAAGTTCAGCTAATGACTGTTCTGATACATGGACTATTTTTACTTTTCAAATAAAAATAAAAGCAATAAAAGATTATTTTAAAAGCCCAGCCTAAACTTAAAGAAGTTCACCTCCTGTTATCATCCATGCAGGAGAGCTGTGAGGAGCAGTGGGGTATAAAAAGACAAGTTCTCCAACTGGCAGCTCTCCACCGGCCTTTACAATTAACAAGCTAGCTCATTGTCTGGGTTGTTATCTAAATTACAGTCTAGGCATTTTCTGCTAACATATTTTCTGACTTTTTAAACACTATACTGTACAGTACCTAGTACAAAGGCGTCTTTCTCTAATTCTATTTAATTCTCTATTTTCCTGTTTTAAAAATTAACTACTGTAACCATAGCCTTAAGCAAAGAAAGGGAGAAGGGTGGAAAGGAAAAGAGAATGTGCTTTTAACATGGAGGGAAGCAAGATGAAGTTCAAGTGCTGGGATTTTCTTTGAGGCAGAGGCAATAAACACTTATTACTTTTAAAAAGGCTTGAAATCAAATCAAAACAGACCTGAATCCTTAAGTTTCGTTAAAATTGAAGATTTGCATGCTTCCATTTTTGGTCAAACTACTTTTGTTTTCTCAGCACTCATCAACACCCTGGCAGCTGACAGGGGGAGCAAGATTAGCCCTTTCTCAGGAAGTTTCTGAACCATGGAGCACACCTTCACTTTTCTCTTTGCTTCTTTTTTGCATTTTTATATCTAGCCCCACTAGAAAAAAGTTACATTTAGAAACTAAAAAGGGATCATATAGTAGGAGATCCAAAATAA
Source organism: Laterallus jamaicensis coturniculus (assembly GCA_022605575.1). Lineage (NCBI taxonomy): Eukaryota > Metazoa > Chordata > Aves > Gruiformes > Rallidae > Laterallus > Laterallus jamaicensis. The sequence goes on along the minus strand of JAKCOX010000008.1, from coordinate 19,494,039 downwards.
TAAATGCTAACATGACAAAAAAGTATTATATCTATTTTAGATATGGCAAATAAAATACACAAAACATAGAATCACAGAATATCCTGAGTTAGAAGGGACCCAAAAGGATCATCAAGTCCAACTCCTGGCTCCACGCAGGACCAGCCAAGTCAGAGCATGGGACTGAGGGTATCATCCAGATGCTTCTTGAACTCGGTCAAGCTCAGTGCTGTGACCACTTCCCTGGGAATCCTGTTCCAGTGCCTGACCACCCTTCTCAGTAAAGAGCCTCTTCCTAATGTCCAACCTACCCCTCCCTTGTTGTGGCTTCATGCCATTCCCTTGGTTTCCATCACCAAAGAGAGGAGATGAGTGCCTGCCCCTTTGCTGCCCCTTGTCAGGCAGCCATAGTCCACAATGAGGTCTCCCCTGAGTCTCCTCTTCTCCAGGCTGTAAAAACTGAGGGACTTCAGCCTCTCTTTGTAAGACTTCACCTCCAGACCCTTCACCATCCTCTTTGCCCTCCTCTGGACACTCTCTAATACTTTTATGTCCCTCTTGTAATGTGGCGCCCAAAGCTGCACCAGTGCAGTGTGGAGCGGGACTGCCTGGCAAGGCCAAGCTTGATGCACCCCAGGAGGCAGTTGGCCCTCCTGGCTGCCCGGGCACACTGCTGGCTCATCTTTAACTCGCTGTCAACCAAGATCCCCAAATCTCTCTCAGCATGGCTGGCCTCCAGTGTCTGATCCCCCAGTCTGTATGTGCAGCCAGAGGTGCCCCTTCCCAGGTGCAGAATCCAGCACTTGCCCCTGTTAAACCATGCTGTTGGTGACTGCATGGGAAAACATAGGAAAAGCATAATATACATTTGACTGAATCACAGAATTAGGCATCTTTGGATCAGCCCCCAATAGCAAGCACTGGTTTTGTTTCTTGGGATTCCCCTCCCCAGTCGCCCTTTGTATGTGCGATCTTGTACGTAAAGGCGGGTACACTTTTCAGCAGTTATTTTTTTATTTCAGATATTGGAACCACTTATCAAACATTTTAACCACAATTATACAGACCCCATTATACTCTTTTGGCCAAGGGAAAAAGGAGACAGGTAAAAATGGCTCCTGCTTCATCAGATGCCTGTCTGTTCTGCATTTGTGGAGTCACTCCGATTTAATAAATTAATTAATAATTGTTTCCTTCCACTCCTGAAACCAGAAAAGCAGCAAAGCTGTTTTTCACCACATATGTCCTTAATAGGAATATTACTTATCTGACTGAAGGCAAGCTAGAAGAAAAAAAAGTTTGCCTTAACTTTTCATGGTGAATTTATAAGACAGCCCATCAATAAATCTATTTTTTTTTAAAAAACAACAAAATAAACAGCAATAATTACAAACCATCGAACAACTACGAACAAATTCCCATGATATCTTTTATGCTTGGTTTTCAGCACAGAGTTTTACCAGTGCCACTTGTCAAATCTCACTGTCACGCTTTAAACTGGAAAGAAACAGAAATAAAGCTTTCTTTGACCCAGAAAGATTACAGATATGGGAAACTTCTCAAAATTTTATTCATCTTTTTACTTAATGGTTATCCTGACACAGTAAATCATTATGCTGTTGGAAAACTCACTTCTGAAGACCTCCTTCGGAAGATTCCTACCAGCAAGTTGGTGTTTGCCAAGGAACTCGTTTTCCCTTAAAATATATGCTTCTTTTGATTCTACAGGTGAACTCTGAAGATTCAATATGCCAGTAAATAACACTGATTTGCTTTTTCCCATACATTTTGTATGGGATGTGGTGGTGTGCTGCGATGACCATCTTCCTCTAAAGGTGTGGATACCCTTTATTCAACATGATAATTATGCATCAGGACATTTTTCTCATGCAAGAGGTTCTGTTTTCAGACTACCTGGATATGAAGCTAAGACAAACCCTCCCACTACTGCATATATTCTGGTGATGGCTATTATTTCAGAGAATTCTTTCACCCTCACTTTTTCCAAGCTGAATTTATTGCTATGACACGTTACCATCCTCTTGGTTATGATTCCCCGCAGCCAGACAGCATAGGTGCCTCATAGCAAACCCTGAGAGCATCATCAGCCGGATGACACTAGTGAGGTATAAATTGTAGCCACTTTTAGGCTGCTCCATCTGGCACCTGGAACCAAACCAGTCCTCTGATAGAAAGCTGTCATGATGTCAAGCTAATTCTGACCCATCCTTTCAGCTCAACACCAGCGAAAGCATGGAGCTGCTTTGGGATCAATAAGGTAAAAAGAGTTTGCTCAGATCTGTAATCCAAACAAGAACATAGGAGACAAAGAACCAAAGGACTGAGCTCAAACACATTTCTTCCAACTGTATACTTCCAGTAATTTGCCTTAGCCATGCATTTACCAATTTAGACTACAAAAAAAAAAACCCCACAATTTGAAGGTTAAACATATGTAAATTGTAAACAGAGCACAGCATATACTAACACAGAGTTCTGAACACAAAGCATTAATATTTATTCAAGGTATAAGGCTTTTATGCGAGGAAATAATAGTACCTTTTCTTAGCAGAAACATTTTTAAAGGTTCATCTTCTCTGAGAAAAGCAGTAAAATGCAGTGTGACACATAAAAATCCAGCACATACCATGTCCACATTCACATATAAAAAGATATATTCAGCATTTCAATTCAAAGACCAGCTATAAAGAAAACCCTCTCATATTCTTAGGATGTCAAATACTCATTTCACCCATGTCTCAGTATTGACTTCCAAACACAGGACTTGCCTCTGCTGTGTAGTTTCACATACAAACAAACTGAGGATAACTTGCTGTTATGGAAGCCAGTGGGATTGTCAAGTCCTTTACAAAAAAAAAAAAGTGGCAGCTAGATGCAGCTGGCTCACAACTCTGGAAAAAACATTAAAGACAACAGAAAGGGCACGATGTTTTGGCTCTTCTGCAGCCATTATGATATTGAGCAATATGCTGCAAAGAGCTGTTGCAGTAAAGTGCTGCAAGACCACCTCCTTGCTGAATAGAGGTCATGCAAGGACTCTGTTCAATTCTCTAAGGTGTATGGCTAAGTCTGCATCTTCTGAATTATTTTTTAACACATCTTTCCACCACAAGTTTTGGGTTCTCCACATACCAACAGAAATGTTGTGGTGGTAAGATCTTCCAATCCCAGTCATCTCCAAAAATCTAAATTACTTGTTTCCTCTTTACCATCAAAACCGTATTAGCTGTTCTGCTCAAAACAGCCCGAAAAGCTCTCCCCAATCTCTGCTACAGAGCAAAGATAAAGAGGTGTCATTCTTGCCTCAAGGAGAGACAAAGGGATGCTGCTAAGAGATCTTCTCCAGGAGTATGCCAGAGGCATCCCTACCCACTCATTCCCACCACAGTTGGTGGTGATGGCCAGCCATACAGGAAGTGGAGAGTAGGGCCAGCCCTGGGACACTGGGCCAGCCCTGGGACACCGGGCCAGCCCTGGGACACCGGGCCAGCCCTGGGACACCCACCTTATCCAACAGGCAGTCCTGACATCCAGACTTGAATGGGTTTTCTGGTTTTCCTCTCCTCTGTTTTATTTCCATGATGCTATGTTACAGCACACATAAAAGAACACAATGTATAGAGATACAGACACGTGTGTTTCTGCCTACATAACGTATACAGCATACATATATATAGTAGAGAACACAAACATCAGCAAAAGGCCTCTGTACCACAAGCAGGGATTGCATCAGTCACATTAACAGCTGACAACATAATACAATGTTGTAATTCGTACTGCCTCACATACTTCATATTTTCAGAAGGGGGAAGCTAAGAAAAGACCACAGTTTCTCCCTCTAGTTACTCAGACCATAGAGCCAATGTAATTCTGCTGTCTTCATTACATTATTTTTCCCCAGAAACAGTAATACTCCGAAAAGATTAAATTAAATACTTTAAAAGAAAGAAAAAAAAAAAAAGCAGTTCTTTAATTTCATTTCAATACCATCTTGCTCTCCCCAACAGCCTCTCAGATGTGCAGGAAATGGCTTAATGATGTGCCTTTAATAAAGGGAAGTGCTGAGGTATCTCTGCACGCAACTCTCATCCCCCTAAAAGTTTGCACAGCCAATGCTCAGAGAGTATCTATCTGCCAGTGAAAACCGCCTTCACCAGAGCCTCCTTTTATCACAGAAGCTGCAACAAAAACAGCACTTACAGGACATAATCATCTCTACTCACAGTACCTCCTGAACTGTAAACACAGTTTAAAAGCTGCACGCCATGGAGCTCAGGCGTGTTATCTAATCCTTTGGAAACCCTATCCTACTACAAATACGGGGAGCAGTGATGCCAGCCAGGACCACGTGCTTCCACTTACTGACCCACTCCCTTCTGGCAAGCGCACGCAATCCCTCTGCCCTCACACTGCCATCCCTCTGCCCTCACTGCCCGTTTGCGATGCTCCCATGGCCAAAAACGAGCAGAGCCTTCCCTGGGAAGCCCTGTGCTGCCCACCACCCTCCTAATGCCCTCAGAGTTGGGCACCAAGTGCAACCGTGTGCTGTACAGCGTGCGATTCACTGCTGCCCGGAGTGCAGTACTCCATCCATCCCGCCTTGCCCGCACCCCTCCAGTGCTACAGCCCGAAGGTGTCATGAAAGGAATGCTTTTTTCAATGGAGCATTTGGGGCCACTGTCCTTGCTCTCACCGGTGGCCTGTCTGAAACAGGGCTGACCTGAGGGATGCAGCAAGGCTCTCGCAACATGCATTTTCTTAGCAAAGCAGCCAAACAGCCCCGGCGACTTCACAGCCGCCTGGGTCGGGCAGCAGAACAAGCTTTGACAGCCAGACCTGTCATAACAAGGACAACACAGGCTTTTTCTTTCTTTCTTTCTCCTTCCTCCCACCCTTCCTTTAAATAATCTTCATTTACTCAGAACAAAGTAACTTGAACTAACTAGAAAGCCATTCTTCCTTTTTTTGTTGTTTTTTGCTAACAGCGCTGAAGACGTCTGACAATGTGTGTGAGCACAAGCTTCACTCAAAGCGGCCTTGGGAGCAGCAAGAAGTGCTTGGTTGCAGGCTCAGAGAGGCTGGGATGGGAGCAGCCCTTCACACATCCTCCTTCTGGACACCAGTACGGAGGCAGAATCCCACTCACAGCACTGACACAGCCGCTCATAGCGGCGGTGCTACTGTAACTTGCAACGCCATGCAGCCACTGCAATATAAAAACTGACACTGTCAAGTGAATAATTCTGGGCAAGACAAGAGCGTATCTGAAGGCTGTGGGGGGTATTACCACCTGCCCCAATCCTGCCAGGTCAAACTCTGCCTCAACAAACTCTTCCTCTAGTTGATCTTAGATTGGATATTAGGGGGAAGTTTTTTACAGAAAGAGTGGTGAGGTGCTGGAACAGGCTGCCCAGAGAAGCAGTAGATGCCCCATCCCTGGAAGTGTTCAAGACTAGGTTGGATGAGGCCCTGGGCAACCTTGTGTAGATCCAGGCCTGAGGTTGGTGGCCCTGCCTGTGGCAGGGGGGTTGGAACTCTATGATCCTTGGGGTCCCTTCCAACCCATGCCATTCTATGATTCCATGACCTTAACCATGTGAAAAGCTATTGCTTTTTACAGTGTCAGCAGAGCTGCTTTTTTCCTCATCCAATACTACCAAGCGTAAGCCAGACAGAGAGCAGGTGCACTGAGGACCATATCACATTTTCTAAAACCTGTTACCTATTCCTGCCTCTCTCAGTCTCTGTCCCTACACTCTACATCTCATTTGAAGTGCTGAACCTGAGAGCATTTCAGTTGTAACCTGCATTGATTTTTAAAATCTGCCCGTAGAGAAAGAGGAATCCTCCTCTACAGATCAATTTACAAGACGGTCGTGGCAGTAAGGTCACTCACAGAGGAACAACCTTCTGCCACGCTGTTACCCTGTAGAACCTGATCTGTCTCTCCTGGTGAAATCAGCTTTGTCATTGGGAACATACAGGACCCTGGTTAAGGTTATGACAGGCTCAAAAGCTACTTTTCAAAAAAAAAAAAATCACACAGAAGAGGGGTAGGCCCAAAAGTTTACCATTAACTACTATTTCTTATACAACACCAGCTGCAGAAAAATAAATGTACCTTTGTTAAAGCACATGAAGGTACTGTACATTATATTCATTTCTATTGAGACCAACCACCACATTGGTCAGCTTCATTCAAGAGCTCTCTTGCATCACAGATCATGCACTCAGCAAGCACAGCTTCAATAACAGTTCTCCCTCAACTACTTCAGTGTTCTCCATAAACTTTACAAGGTCCAAGACACAAATGAACATTTGTCTATTGTAGACTCATAGAACGTGTTAGGTTGGAAGGGACCTTTAAAGGTCATCTAGTCCAACCCCCCCTGCAGTAAACAGGGACATCTCCACCAGATCAGGTTGCTATACAGGAACAGAAACTGGAACAGAAGATGCTGTATTCCTTTGCCCAAAACTTTGTCTTTAAAAGAATTCTCATGTTGTCTTCAGATGAATTACCTGCTGTAGCATAGGGTTATTTTTACAGGATTAGCATACATGAAAATTTATAAAGATTTTTGCTTGCTTCAGGCCAAACATGATTTCCAAACATCACTGGAAGTCACACACTAAGCTAGACCTCAGCAGTACCTATGTGGAGATACAAGTCACGTTGCATTAGACCATAGGAAATGAAATCACAGGCCACATCCAACATGCAGATTATGTCCTAGCAGGCCAGATGATGTGTGCATGATTAACTACCGACCTTCTAGGGGAATGTGACGAGCATGGTTGTACATGTACTCTACCTCAGATTGTCCCAAAACCTATTATTTTACCTTGTGAAACTGAGTTGCTGCATTTCAAATGGATTATGGGTAAAGTTTGACTCCCACTGACATAGCTTATGGGAGCCTGCTCCACAGGAAGGAAAGGCAGTACCAGCTCACAGGGAGAGGAAACTACCCTATAAGTCCCTGCTCTGGAACTCTGTTGTGAACTATGCATAGATGTCCACCCAACATGCACTCATGCAATCGGTCAAAGCACACCAAGATCTTCACCTTAGCAAGAACTAATCATGAGAACAAGGAATAAATACCTGCACAAAGGTACTGCTGTATTAACTACCTAGGCAGACATATCACTATTGATTCTCATAGAAGAGATGAAGACCTAGTAACAAAACCAGAAGTGAAGGGAATGCAAGGGGAAAGAGTAGCCACAAAAGCAACTCAGATCTGGAAAATGAGGCAAACTGGATAAGGAAGAGTGAGTCAATCTCCACTGGTCTTCACACCTGAGGCACTCAAGATTAAGAATGCAAGCGTGCTGATCTGACACGCAGTCTTTGGAAAGACCTTTTGGTTTTATTCTTTTTGTGTAGAAAACAAGTTTAGATGGCACAATATTGAAAAATGAAACAGATTTCTTTAAAAGGTTTCAATGACATAGGGTGTGTTATAAATCATGCCTGCCTGAGAATTAACAAAGGCCTTAGAGAAAGCTAATTCACAATGCCTTCAGACTTTCACAAAAGGTAGCCATGTTTATCTTATTGGTATCAAGCAGCTGACACTACCATGAATGCTGCAGTGCAAGAGTATCATGAATCTGTACCATTCAGAAGTGTTTCTACTGTACGGCTGAGGACTTAATAGAGTATCAGAGGGAGAAGAAGATTTTTGTGCTTCCTAATTAGCTGTCAAGTGACAGCACTCCTTATTGTCTGCTATAGCATTTTGGGAAAAGGCTTCTCAGTATGTTAGGTCACACAACCCATGGAAAGCTAAAGGCACAGTTACCACCACTGGATGAAGCTGCCTTGGTTTTCACCAGACCTTCTTACTCCGTTCTTTTTTGCCAGCTACCACAATATTCTTCACATCTGATTCCCTGTAGGTCTCCCCCAAGTGCAAATAACATCAGTTTTTGAACTCTTGGTCTCCATTGCACAACGCAATTGTTCAACCGTTTGTCCAACAGTCCTCTGCCATCACTTCGCAGTCACTTCACGTTCCATTGAATTCACTAAATTTTTAAAGATTGCCAGCAACATAGTGAAAAATTTTTATCAGCACATGCTTCAAATGTTAGGCAGGACATCTAAGAAACTACCAGATGCACTGAATGTAAGATACTTGGTTTTGCAGCTTTCGGGACAGAAAAGCCAAACTACTTTTAACTCTGTTGCTGCCTCCTCCTCCTCCCACCCCTGACCTCTAACTTTCTTGACTGCTTTACTATTGAGTCTGATGCTTCAACTTCCTTACAAAGTGGTAAGCCAGTTCTCTTGATGTGTGCCAAGCAGTGGGTCTGAAGTTATCAAACTAGCTCTCTGCCACCCACGGGCTGCCGAAAAAGAAGCCTCCACCTAGAAACTTTCTGCATTACCAAATAATGGAATACCTTGAACTGGTTACTCACTTAGGAACCAGAGCTCACAAGACTGCAACTCAGATACTCACCACTAGTTGAGCGGTGTCATGCCCATCCACCCCTCACATTTTGTGATCATTTATACTTCTGGATGAGTTTTGATTATAGCTCAGCAAATGTTAGAGAAAAAATAATTAACCATAAGTGCATTCATTACAGACAGGCACCCATAAACTGCAATATGAACATCAACTATGCTTCCCTAAGTGACAGGGAGTCCCTCAAGGCTCAATTACTTGTCACTTTTTCCTCCAATTCAGATGTTAGCAGTCTTACTCTTTCTAAATGGGTAATAACTACCAATAACCATTTACAAGCAGCAATTAAGAGTTTTAAACTTATACCAATGACTTAACTCAAAACTGGGACCAAGCTTTACTTATTTTTCCCCCCACTTCATAGATAATTATCTCAGTGTGTTCCAATTCCCACATAATTTTCTTTAGTAAATCACTATTATTCACAACATACACACAGCTAGAAGTTTGCTGAAAACGCCTAGCCAGTAAAAAGAATCCTGCCTAAAGCTGAAAGAGGAATACTGAAATGTCAGACACATTTTTCTCCACAACTCAGATCCAGGAACAGTGATAAATAATGGATAAGACTATGTTAGTTCAGAGTATCTACTTATACCTAAGTGCAATGCACAAAACAGGACAAATAAGTCCCATATTTTGTCAAAGCAATTCCTTTTCCTTTTCAATGCTAGACCTTAGTCCGCCAAGTCCACTTCCAGCAGATTCTGGAAGAAATCAGTATCACATAAGGATTTATTATGCATTATTTATCTAGTGCACATCCACATGACCACAGTGGTGTGGCTTCCTTGTTCCTACAGTCACCTGCTAGCTGCACAAACCCAGCCAGATGGGAAGCAACAACAACAAACTCCCAAACCAAACATGACTTGTCCCAGCATACTAAGAAACTGATGAGCCAAGCCAGAGCCTGGTAACACACTCAACATGTTGACAAAACATCCAAGTGTCTGACAATCTGCAAAAGGGAAAAATTTAGAGAACTCCCAGGAGGGGCGTTGGAGCTGATCACAACAACAAAACTTCACTCACACCACAACGAGTGGGGGCGGACGCAGCAATGCTTGCCCTCTATGATAAAATACAAAGTCAGGTGTTTCATAGGAATCACAGGATGGTCAGAGGTTGGAAGTGACCTCTGGAGATCATCTACTCCACCCTTCTGCTAAAGCAGGATCACCTAGGGCAGGTCGACACACAACAGCCTGTGTCAGTGCTGTGTCACCCTCAGAGTAAAGAACTTTTTCGTCATGCTGAGCTGGAACTTCCTGCGTTCCAGTTCGTGCCCGCTGCCCCTCATCCTGTCGCTGGGCACCACTGAAAAGAGTCTGGCCCCTGGCATCCATCCTTGAAATGTTTCTGGGTACTGATCAGATCCACTCTCAGCCTTGTCTTCTCCAGATCAAACAGCCTTTTCTCATACAAGAGATGCTCCAGTCCCCTAATCATCTCTGTAGCCATAAAGTTTTGAAGTATTCATCAGTGCCCTTAAAAATTATTTTCTTCATTATCTAGAAATTTTTTCTCTTCTTTTCCCTTCCTTTTATCTTCAACAGCATGGGACTTTGCATTCCATTTTATGCATTTAACTAATAACTGTTTGACTCATCATTTCCATTAACCAGTGCCATCCATATACCAAACTGACATTTCAGCAGACTCAGAGAATGCAGTGAGTACTGAAGAGTGTGATTTGAAGATGGTGAAAGTTTTGCCTGTGTTAAACTGTGACGGATGCACCCTGCTTATATTTATTTCATTTAGGATCCTTTCTGGAAGGGAAACCTTCATCTTCAAACTTTTTCAACCAATTTTTTTTTTTTCTTTTTAACCCTTCTGGACTACCTGCATCTCTCTTCCCAAAGGTTGTACAGCTTGTGGCAAAGCATATGTATAGAAATAGAAGCATACATACAGAAATAGAACAAGGAAAGGTTTTTTTACAGTTGTTACCCTGAAACCTAGACATAAACCAGAACCAAGAACAATACAAATAAATAATCTACTTTCCAGCTCATAGAATTTTAGTTAAAAAGAAACAACCCAAAAAGCTCCAAACCACCATCCACAATCTCAAGATCTCCATTTTGAAAACAAAACAAAAGAACCCAAACAACAAAATCCCAATATAAAACTACAGGGAGGATGGACACAGTGCTTGCCTGGTTGGTTTTTTTGGTGGATTGGGTTTTTATTTTTGTTTCTAGGGTACTTATGTACTCAGAAAGGGAGAAGTAAGAGAGAATAAAGCTTTGATCTTTCTTCAGAGATGCATGGAGATGTGCTTGAATTGGGGCTAAGGAAAGAGAGGGAAAAAAAATTTGATGTCTGTTTCACAGCACAAACTTTCAAATGCACTACTTTAAGCTGAAGTATCTAAACATAGCATCTGTAGTAGTCAACAAAAAAACTCAGATCCAGCCAACAAGACTGTTGTTATTGCCATGATCTCTGATGCTGAGCTCACACAGACTTAAAACCAATGAAAATTAAAAAACCTGTAAGCAGCAGCAGTCAAACTGCTCAAGAACATTGCTACCTCCCTCTCAGAGTGCCATCGGCTCCTGACAGCCAGATTCAAACAGGCAAGGTAAAACGTTTCAATCTGTGCATCCCTCTGGTCTGTCTGCAGCACAATGTACGACTTCAAACAGCCCTCAGTAAACAGTCTTCTCATCACTCCAGCCTGGGCTGAATTTTAATCAAGGTCCTTTAAATGCCATTGAACAAATCCATATACTATGGATCGCTTCTTGTATGCCTCTGGCCAAGCACTATTTGGAGGGTCATTTATTATTTTTAGAAAAGCAAAACAATCCAAAGTAACGGTACAAATTGCAGCAGATCTCAGGGCAGGGAGCAGTCGTTTCTGGTCATTTTGTATTGCATACCAATGAAGCTTTTAATTACTCTTTTAACATGACACAGTGGATGCATCCATCTGTTAGCCACACAAGAGAAGGAGCTAGATTTACCCCATGATTAAGCAACAGTTAAGTTTTTGGGCGACTCACATGTTAAACTTGGATTCTAAGCTTCACGTATTGTACACTGAAAGTAACCCAAAGACAGAAATATGGGAAGAGCTCTCAACTGTAATAGTAGCAATAAAGAGCCCACAATTCAAAAGGGATGCTACATATAATGAAAACATTAAGCCTGCTTCTAAACCTGTTTTGTTTTGGTTGGGTTTTTTTTTTTGCAAATCCATCCCAGGGAAGGTTAGATGCTGCATAACAATTATCAAACCAGGAGTTATGTCCCCAGTAGATCTACAGGCTCAGCAAAAACTCATTAGAAAGTGCATGGGGGCAGGGGGTGGGGGGAGCGGAATGTGGTCATCATTTGACTGCTCTGTTCGGCAAAGAACTATATTAGGGAGGTACAAGCCAGCAGACTGCTGACTGCTACAGTTCTTTCTATCTCCCATAGATAAGTCAATTAATCAAATTTTGCCTAGTACCTGTCAAAAGTCTGTCTCTGTCCTCTTGTTGAAATACAGAAAGAATGCAGGGGCTCTTCCTCCACCTGCAGGTTCTCTCTTACTTAAGGAGCGGTTCCAGTCATTTGGGGAAAATACTATTTCATGCTGTTAAACAGCTTTACAGTAATCTCCTTCTCTCCTCTTGTCTTCCTCAGAAATAGAGTGCCTGACAGGCAGGGAGAGAAGACTCTCACCTGAAAAGATGAGCGGGACTTAAGCACAGTATCTGAGCTCAGCTCTCAAGCCACTGTAGTTTTTCTGACACCTCCCTCCTGTAAACTTGCTGTCCGCACGTTTGGGCCAAGCATCAAGGTGGGTCACCCTGTGGCTTCTCTTGTTGTGGAATGAAGTTTTGAAGCTGTGTAAGGCCACACTGGGTAGACATGCATTTTGTGGCTTCAGTGTGTTGCTCCATGGAGACCCTTTGGGGTTTGAATTCCTCACAGAGGTCAAGCCTTCTGTACGCTTCCCTGACTCCAGAACAGCAGCCAAAGCAACATGCTCTAGCAGGCACAGCAAAGGAGCACAAACCAGAAAGGCTGTGCATCCTAGGCCTCAATTCTCCTCCGGCATAGAAAAGTAAAGGAGACAACAACTGTGACCAACAATTTCCCTTTCTGTAAGGGATAAGGCCAACAGGACATTTCACTCTGGGATCCAAAAAACAAGGGAACCACACACAAGCAAGACAATTTCTATGAAAATAAGCAGTACGGAAAACAAGCAGCATTCATTTCTTCTGCAGCTTTGCCTAGGCTGATGGAGTTTGAAGGTGTGGGTGTCATCCCTTGACTCTGCAATTGTCTGACTGGAATTTCAGACTGGCAGGGCAGTCCAAGCTAGCAATCTCTGTAGTTCTTCAGGCTTCAATGAGAATCCCCGCAGCAAATCTTTCAAGGAATGTATGCCTGGATAAATGTTCTTCCTGCCTTTCTGTGTCAGAAGACCATGACACAATCAAAAGAGCAGTACAAGAAAGGATGCTGTTTTTCTTCTGCCATTACAACTACAGGCATTCACATCCTCTATGGGAAACATTTGTGTATATCCTTAACTGGAAGCTCAATAGGTATTCTTTAAGAATTATGTTGTGTCCTCTTCCCAGAAGCAAAAAGGAGCAAGACTCTTGCCCTTACACTTTGAAAAGCCCAAGGAACTAGATCTGGGCACATGGGGAACTTAGCAATCTGCTGAAAGCAGGTCATGCCTTTCTGTTCAGTTGCTGATGGTGCAACTAATCAATGTGCAAGTAACCCCTGTTGTTCTTGGAAAGTATCCTGAAAGAGGGATGTTTCCCAAAGACTTTGTGGAAGAATGGGGTTCCACTGATGATAGTTTTCATCCAAAACTTGATGAAGGCATAAAAAAGGTTACATATATAAATCCTCAAAAATTTACGTCAGGCAAAACAAATGCTGGTTAAAACCATTATTGCTCCTGCTCACCCAGGATAAAAGGAGGCTGGAGTCTGGGCAAATAGTCACCATACAAGGAGTTGAGAGCCCACCAAAATCAATGGGAACGCTACCACTTGTTACCATTTGTTCCACGTACCTCAGGATTTTGCTCCGTGATTGACAAGGTTCATCAGTACCTAAACATCAGGAGATGTTTATTTCACGCTATCGCCTGATGAAATGCTAAAAATGGCCAGTTGTTGAATACAACCAATTCCCAGAATACACTTGTTTTAGATTAGTTTCTGATTTAGGTTCAGAGTAAGCATTTTTAGGTCTATTTTTGTGTGTGTTGAAATAGATGCTTCAGTGTTTTTAGCTGTTTGAGCAGCAGCTGTTGCCACAGACTACTTTGTGGCAGCATGAGCAGGAGTCAGATTCAATGTTATTATTTGGAAAGTACTGAAATATTTTTTTCTTCCCCCAGCAACACAACAACCCCAAAACCACCCCCCAAAAGCTAACACCACCACACCTCTCCTGCATATAGATTTTTCTCTAACAGTTCCTGCAGTTTCTACGATAGGGAAACAAAAATGTTCTTGGTTAAGTTCCTCAACCCAAGCATAGTGAGAGGCCACGCTTACATTGCAAGGATGTTAGTCTGGGTGTGGCTGAACCCAGTAAGACACATTTGATTTCAGTTAAAGTTGTACCCTTTCTTAATTCTCATTTGCCAGATTTTGAGTCAACTACTTCATGTGGCAATCATACCCTAAGGTACCACTGAGAGAAATTCGTAATCAGAGGATCCAGCATCCTCCATAACTATATCCTCCAGACATTTAAAAAAAAAAAAACAACCCTCAACACACAATCAAGCAAGGAGTTCTAATTTTTTCCCTCCCCAGCTTTTAGGCAGCATCCTTCAAATCAAAGTGATTGATTTCATTAAATGAATTCTCCTATTCTGACAGCAATCAAAATTTTGGAGACGGAAGAAGTTGCAGCTTTTGTCTAAATAGAAATACCTTTCTCTACTGAAGTCAAAGTAACTTTAGAGAACTTCATGAGTGTACCAGTTGGACCAGTTGGTCATGGTATATACTGAATTCCTAACCAGAAGATTATAGCCTCCTTGCAAACCTCTCTCCAACTCTTTTATTCTATTTTCCTCATGTATATGGCTTCCCTCATGCATTGTGTTCTCCTTTCCTTACCTCACACCTATGGCATTGGCGAGTGACATGCATTAAATAATTCAGAATGGCTAAAATGCCATTTTCCAGGTCAAACAGCTAATTCTAGCCATTCTAGAAACATCACATTTTGACAACACGTGAATATATCCTTTGGTTCTTCCCCTTTCATAAACTGGCTGATAAGTACCTCAAAACATCTAAGAAACGCACTCATCAAATGAAGCAATTTAACACAAGCAAGATGTTTTTTGGAAAAAATTGATACTAAAAGGCAAAGTTAGCCTTTCATCCAGAGTCAACTGAAGATTCACACAAGCACTAGTCTTGTGTGAAGTCTCAGAGAATTTTCCATGAAACAATTGTTTCCATTAGCTCCTTGACTTTTGGATTCTTGGAGTTTTTCTTCTAAGCAACATTTCTGCAGTTGCAAAACCTGATTATTTCCATTTGTCATCCTGATTACACAATGTATGCAGAGAGTTCATTTTACAATATAATATTGACTAAAATATTAATAGAAAGTGATGACAGGAACCAATCCAAAATAGCAACATGCACTTCGTTATTAGCTGTGTCGTTTCCACCATTAAATAGTCTATTCCCCTTAATTAGATTTTAGCTATTTCAGAGCTAGGAGTCAAGAAAGGAAGAGAACCTTTCAAAATGTTATTATCTCAAGTTCTGCAATGTGTTTCAGGAGCCAGTGCAGCCCAGTGACTCATTATGCACGTAAAACTTTGTAGAAGATCACCGATCAGTTCCAAAGTCTCGTTCCTTTAGCCCTTGAGTTGAAAATTAGAACATGGCATATAAGGATTTTTCACCTGAAGTTTAAAATGCCTGTATACATAGAAGTTTAATTTATTATTCTAATGACTTTCACAGCTTGAGATTCTCACTGGGAGACATGCCTGTATGCATTTAATAAGGCTGCAGAGATTGGGACTATTCCTGAAGGACTTTCTGAATCATTTCCAAAGCATCTTTTTATAGCCAGCAAAGTATAAATTATGTAAAAAGGCATTTAGATAGATACCATCAAATCTATTTGACTGTTAACCCCTCTTTGTTAGATTAATCTATAAACCTGAAAAGAATCCACTTTTAGCATTCTAAGACCATGCTCACCTATTTAGATGTGAAGATGTAATCATTCTGATAGCTGGGGCAGGGGGAGGGGCGGGGGGGAGGATAGGGAGAGGCAGGAAGTCTTCATGCTCTTCTCCTTTACTCTCGAGACCTAAACAGCACTTCATGACAAATCTTCTGTCCTATTACTGTGATGCTGGAAGCTCACAAACATAATTAACAATCCCAGCACTGGATTTTGGGAAATCTTGTAAAGAGATCGTACGATTGTATGCATTCACCTAGTAAATGAATATTTAGATCTGCTCTCCTTACTGCTGAAATCTTAGTTCTTTGGGGAGGCAAGAATGGAGAAGAAACATTCCCATGATCCACATAAATCATCCAGTAGCAGAGAATAGAGCCAGTGGCAGAAAACAGACTTCCAATTAAGACACATTGCTTTTTGGGTTGGTTTATTTTTGGTTGGGTTTGGGGGGGGGGGGGGGGGGTTTCCATGGGGTCTCCCCATAGATAATACGAGATATGGGTTGCTGCAACAGTTTTCTGCTCTTTTTCATAAAGGGCACCTCATTGCCCCCTTGGAGTCTGCATATCATGGCAATGAATATTAAACACTGGCTTCACAGAGAGGACAGGAGTGTGAAATTCCCTAGATCAGCTAGCAGGGGCTAACTCTGAGTCAAATGTTTCTCTTCCCCCCACAAGGAAGTTATAAACAACATACCATGCGTTTCTGCCTTTTGAGGCCAAAACACTCCCGAGAATTGTGCATCTCCAGTTTCAGTGCCCTTGAAGCCAGACAAGATCATTCCATCTCAAACACAAACTGCAGCTTGCCCGTAATCCAGTCTCAGATCTGAACACCCCCTTCTTCAACCACCTCTAATTATGGGTAACCTTGATTTGCTTTATAGCTGGGTAGAACAGACAAGCTGGCTACAGCGTTTCTCACGCCATGGCAGAAGAGTAGCTAATACATACATCAAAAGTGCTCTCTTCCCCTTCACCGCATGACTTCTGTTTTGCGAGGCATGCCCAGAAGTAGAGATCATGTTAAACCATTTGACAAGAACATCCACTATTTCCCCCCACATCAAAACTGACTGCGAGACTCCAGTTACAAAGACATTTTGTCAGTTCACCGCTATAAGTGGCCACTTTTCATACGCGCCAGCTAAGCAGAAACAACCTGAGACTTATGAATACTTATCAGATTGTGTGAAAGTCACAGGCATCACCCTGCTGTCTGACTCTCAATAGCAGGGGACTTCTGGGTGTCATTTGGGAATGAAAGGATGCTGTCATTACTCCAAGAGGAGAAAGAGAGCCAAATGAGACTCCTTGTGAAAGCAGTCCAATGATAGAACATTTCGATTAGAATAGATGACACCAAGAAATTGTCTGCTGGCAACCACACATTTTCCCATTACAAGAAGAAGATACAATGAAAGGGAATTTCTTTTCCAACTCTCATTCTACTGGGAGGTTTCTGAAACCTCAAGTTTCATGAAACAACAGCCTCTAGAGATGAACAAACAGGGGAAAGTATTTGCAGAAAATGTTTTTCTGGGGAACAAAAAGAAAAGTTTCCTTACTTGTATATACACAGTTTTCCCTTCCCACAACTGATCTTGTTCCTTTATAGGGTAAAATCTTTCAAAGAAAGCATGCTGCCTGGCCTGAGAGGGAGTCCATCAATATTACCACACATGGCCAGCACAACGAATCTTCATGAGCAGAAGATGGCCATACAGAGAGCATTCATGAGCTGCTGGTACCCAATAGCATTCAAAGCTGGAGCCAGGTCCAGCTTAGAGCTCTCTGCACCTCAGTGACTGCCCCATTGCCGGGCAGCAGCTGGGAGGCATCTGTGCTCGGCTGCTTGCCTCTCTGCCTCCAGCTCTTCCCCGTCTCCCCCACATTTTATAGCTATCCTTTCTAGGCACACTGCTACACTTTCTCTATTCTGGGGAAAGTTTTAGCATGAAAGCGTAACTCATACCCTTCCTCCACCAGACCCTTTCCCTCCCAGACATTCCATCTTCAAATAAAGCTCTTTTCCAGACTCAAGCAAACGGAAGGATTCAAAAGAGATCCTTCTGCTGCGTGTGCAAGGTAAATGCCTGATCCACGCAGTCAGACAGCCAGACCCCCTCTTGAATGAGTTTCTAGTTAATTCTACAAAACGGAACCAAGCTAAGAGATGGAAAACACGTTGTTTTGTGTTTGGGAAGCCCAGAAACCGGGGCCCATGGCCAACCTGGAAAGCACCTGGAAACTGCAGTGTGATTGTCCTCTCCCCAAGTTACTACTCCAAAATAAGGTTTTGGTGACTATGCTGAGGAGAGTCTTCCTCTCTCTCATCTGTAAACTCATTGTGCACCTCAGAAATGTTTATATAAAAAGACATTTGTTGAAATCAGCAGGTACTCGAGTGGAAAAAGCTTAAGTTTGGAAGAGGTGGTGTTCTGTAACTTCCTGCCCAGCTTTGCCTGCAACTCTCTCCAAGTGGTCAGCCACAAAGAAAATTGGTTTAAAGGCCGCTGAGAGCCCCAGCGAGCCTGAAAGCTGAACTGACCTTGGATTAAGTTGAGTCACAGTTTATAGAAAGCTAATCATGTACCTGGAAATCCAAATAAAAATAAGCACATAACACTTTCAGCTAGATTGGGGAGAGGGAAGGAAATCAATACTAAATACAGTGGAAAACGTATTTTGTATTTTGAAATACAAACAGAAACTATCCATGGTTCAAACTTGGATAACAGCTTCAGTCAAAGAAAAGTTTTGGCTATTATATTAACTGAAATATAAGGTATAAAACAGCAAGGGTTTTTTCTCCACATTTTTCACAAAATTTTCAACAGTTCACTTTTAGTTGACATTGTGTAAATACTTCAAACAAACCAACCCAGAAGCAAGCAACATATAAGATGTTCCAAGCAGAAAAGGTGGGGGTTTATGACCTGAGCACCCTTACATTAAAGGACAAAGAATAATTAACTAGGATGGAAGCTTTAGATACACTTTATTCAATGCAAATCAAATTTTCAGCCAGTTTTTCAATTAATCAACAGATCTGGAAGCCCCATACACATCCAGCTCTGCAAGTAATGTGCCTCTCTCCTTGGCCCAGTCCTCCAGCTCTCCTTTTGGCCAATTTCTACATGGCTTAGAGTAGGTGTCCCCAAGTGGTGGAAGCACTCAGGTACAAATAATGAGCCTCTGAAAAGCCAGTGGGTAATTACGGCAATCCTACATCGCTTTTTTTTCCTGGACTTCAACTGATCAAGTTTCTGACAGGTTACATGCAACAGGTGACTGCCTAGGACAGAGGTTCCAGTGTGGCTAAACCTGGAGGCACCTAACCCAAGCACCTCCTCTAGAAGGAAGTGCTGTGCTGTCATGTCAGCGCTCCTGGGAAGTCACCCAGGTGGGAACCCCAGCCTTCCCCCAAGATCCATGCTCAAACAGTCTGAAATCTAGGACCTGACAGTGAGTTAAAGCTGTGGCATTTTTCACATTTTAGGCCAAGACGCCAATCTGCACATCAGCTCCTTTCTGCTGCATCCCAGAGCATGAAAGCCTCGCTGCTGACCTGTGGAAGATGCCCCAAAGATGCTTGAACCAAGAACAGAACCACACTCATCCCAGACATTTACCCTGTAGAAAGCAGCAATGCACTCACACTACCACTCCCTCCATGACTAACACCCATTTATCTACCTTCCAATCACAGCCCAATGCTAAAACTGAAAGCCTTTACAGAGCCCTTCACATCAGCCAGCCTGAGAGCAAACGTGCAACAGCCTCGCACAAGCGCAGCCGCAGTACAGTCTGCAGAATACAGACTCATCTCACTGATGAGTAAAGCATCACGTACATCCTGGGGAGGGACTATGGAAGACACACCAACGGCAATAACCATTTAAAAATAAGAAGTGGTATTCGTCCTACAGCTATCTTTGGTCACAGTGAGGCACTCTCTTAAGCAGAGAGGCCTTTCTGAGTAGAGTTCACCTCTGGCAAGAACAGTCATGTTTGTAAGCTAACACTATTATTAGAAAATAGCCATTTATGTCTTTGAAGATACACAAACAATGAAATTCTGTGACCAAATCAGACTTCAAAAGTTCATCCAGAAATTGATTGCAATTTAGAGCTGTGGGGTTGGGTTTGATTTTTTTTTTTTTAAATGAACTCTCCCAAAGGTGTGCTAAATTCCAGCTAGATGCACCCCTTTCAGCACCATTATCTCACCCTCTTTCCAACACATTTTCTTACCATGCACCACAAGTAAATTCTGTTGCAGAACTAATGTGGAACAAAAAACCCTTAGTGCCACAATGCATATACCAGACATTCAAGTAAAACAAAGGTCGCAGACCTTCTGATGCAAAACATACCAACAGCAAACAAAGCAAACACTAAAAAAAAACAACCAAAAACAAAAGAGGGAAAGGAAATTGAAGGGCAAATCTTCCTTTTCCATTAAAAAGTCACTGTTGTTATGGAAAAGAAGGAATTGAATAGTAAAGATTCCTGTGACTGAAACTATAGTATATTAATGTGGCTCCACAACAAAGCATGTTGCTACATTGTATAAATTAAGTTTCATTTTCTGGAGACAGTAAGTGCCGAGTGTTTTGTCTAGCTATATGGACCATGAACAATGTAGCAATTTCAGAGCATTCCCTTCACGCATTTAAAAAAAAAAAATAAACCCTGCATACTATTAATATATCCTGACTAGATTAAAAGTCTTGCAAATGATTTTGCCTGAAATGCCCTAGTATGAGATCTCCTTTAGGGAAACATCTTCAGCACCAATTAGTTTAATTGACAAGGAAGCCAAGAGAATAGCAGCGGAGAGACAGAGACAGAGTAGACCAGGAAAGGCTCCAGTTTCCACATTTGCTCTCACATCCTGGAGTCTATCTGCTATTAGTATTTGCAGCCTTCCCCACCCAAACTATTTATATTACT
Organism: Laterallus jamaicensis coturniculus; assembly: GCA_022605575.1. NCBI lineage: Eukaryota > Metazoa > Chordata > Aves > Gruiformes > Rallidae > Laterallus > Laterallus jamaicensis. The sequence continues at coordinate 19,473,392 of JAKCOX010000008.1, read as the reverse complement.
ACCACTTCACGGTTATGTTGAAACTTCAAATCACAGGAGACCTGTGGAGTAAAACTTAGTAGGTTATCAGCACCACAGCCATACCTCACGCCCTTTTTTTTTTTGTCTTTAAAGGCTCCCCCTTCTCCCCTACACTTTCATCACTTGCTGTCCCCAAATAGCTGGTATGCTTTTGAACAATGTTAGCACACCAGGATTGTTTTTCTCCACCCTCCAGGGAGGAAAACAAAGAGAGTAAATTTAACCTACACAGTGCAATAAAAACTGTGAAATCTTCTGCCTTCCCTTCCTCGTTCCCACCACTGTGCCCTCCAGAAGTAACCGGACCCTACCATCCCATCAAATTGGTGACATTTTAGGGCCCCTGTGCAAAGGGGGAAAAGAGGAGGGGAGGGGGGAAAGTTGTTTCAACCTTGGGAATCATGTGGAATCCACATAATTTACTATTTCCTGTGATTCATCAAACTTCCTTCTTCCCAAGAGTAATTGGTCACCACTTATTTATACACCACAGAAAGGCTTAACTCCAAAGGTCAGTCCAAGATTAAAAAAAGCAGATCATTTGTTCAAGAAATCAGGGTGGGTTGGGGCTTTTTGTTGTTAGCAGGATTTTGCTTCCCCCCACCCTTAAACACCTAAAGAGAAACTAGCATGTTCTAGCCAGGCATTAAGCCTGTCAGAAGATATTTGGGAAAAGGCATCGCTAGGGCGGTATCACGCAATAGATGCAGGATGAAGAATTTTTAGCAAAGACACACTTGCATGTGCAGTACATCAGGCCTAAACTCCAGGCAGAAGGACTAGGAAAACTGGGAGCATGCAGTACAGCAACCCACATTCACTTTGGCAACTTCTTTGTACACGTTAAAAGAAAAGGATGCTATGCATATGGACCAGTGGTGCCTTGACACCCGTGCAGATGGGACGAGTGCCGGTGTCGAGAACACTTCGGCAGGAAGAGCGTGTGTGCGGTTTTCTCTTTACAAAGCAAAACATTTGGTTCCTCTACTATAAGAGGGTTTCATCTTTACCATAATAAGGAGTAAGGAGAAGCAGCTATGAAGCTAGAAGCCCAAAAGGAGACAAATAAAAGTGACAAGCTAGTAGTCCTCAACTTCCAAATTTCAAGCAAAACCATCATTCTAACATACAAGGTTTACTCTAAACATGCATGGACTTTTAATATACAAGCATTGAGAGAGTATGGAATTGAACACTTTCTGTAGCTAACTTCTGTCCAGTTATAACTTTCCCCCTGCACCTTATGGCCCTATAAAACCTACCTACATGAAGGTGTGAAGCAATATAAAAATAAGTGCTCGGCTACGTTAATACCACATAAACTGCAAAACGCAATCCGTGTGGACAATCAATATTACTTGAGTTAAAGTTTTCAGCAATTAAATGCTGAGATAAAAAGACCCTCCAAGCCTAGGTATATAAGTTTAAATGCACATATATAGCAGCAGCCATGAGAACACAGCATGTGCCATAGTCTGTCCCGCTGTTAATGTCAACTAATTCAGCCTGTTTAAGAAATAGAAAAATGCAGCCCAGCTCTTATTTTAGGATATAATTAAAAGCATATAAAATGCACTTAATTATTATAACTTCTATTAGTTGCCTTTATTTTCCTGTTAAGCCAATTGTTATAGAACCACCGCATATTTCCTGACCCTCAGAGATTCCAAAGATCTCCTTTATGGGGAGCAAAGGAATTCCAAACATCCTTGCAGGGCACTTTGCCCCAGGCATTAACTGAAATTCCCACAACGATCCAGACAGGGAGAAAAAGAAACATTCTTTTTTTTCAAATTTATATATATGTGTGTGCATATATATAGAAATACAGATATATTCATAAAACAACATGGAATCAAATTGCATTTCAGATAAGGAAAACAGACAAAATTAAATGCAAACAATATTTAGTGCCTTAATTATTATTTTAAATGTGATACTTTGTGACAAAATTGCACATGAAGAAATCCCAACAGGTTTAGAAAAGAAATCATATGTAATTGCTTTTGTTCATGTGTTTAGGTCAGGTTCTTTTTTCTTTTCTTTAATATCTTCTTCATTTTTTGTTAGGAAATATTTGATGTCTGAAAAAACAGGAACCTGAGACAAAGCCTTCCCTTCTTCAACTGAAAACACTTCTTCAGGGCTTTCCTTCTTTTAGTATTTCTGTATACCTGCCTAACACCAGTCAGATGTATGGTCAAGATCATAGCTATTTTTTCAAATTAGTTCAAAGTACTTCTGCTCCAAATTAATCATTTTAATTATGCTGTCAACAGCTGCATCAGGGCTTCAAATCAAATCTGTTTCGTTAATGAGATCCTGTTGCCATACTTTTTTTTTTTTTACCCAATACCCTCTTAAATATCTAAACTACACGTTAGGACTTCCCATTATAGACAGGCCTTATAAACAAGTCACTTCAAATAATGTAAAGGGGACATGCTGCATTTTCGCATGCACACAGGAAAGAAAGAAAATAAAATCCTTCAATTCCTGTTTTAGGAAGACAGGAATTTTCCTGTCTTTCATTGAAATTCTCATAAAAGTAACAGAAGAAACACTGGTTTAAATGGAAATATAGCAGAAAGGGAAGACAAGCAAAGAAAATTCGCTGCAAACGTTTATTCCTTTCCTTTTTCCTCCGTGATGAGCTGTGCTCCTTCCTGTTTCTGCATTTGCTTCAGTGAAACCTCTTCTAAATTGGCAGAATTTCGATGCAGCGAAAAATACGTCCCAGTAAGGTCAGGATTTTGCTCAGCTTTTTTCTTTCCATCCCTGGTGTTTCTTTAAACCTTACAAAAGAGCCTGTAGACAAGACTGTCAGGTAAAATTCACAGAACAAAAGAATGCAAATTGCCACCTATTACCTCTCAGGCACATTTCAAATAACCAAAAGAAGTCTAGATAAATGATAAGATTCCAGTCAATAGCTCATTTCTGCTATAACCAACCCCACAGTCCTGAAAGGAAATAACACTTCAGTTAAGCCAGTAGTGATTACTGGACAAGAAAAATATAGTTACCTTTTAACCATGGCATAACAACATTTACAGATCAAAAACATGTTATTAAACTCCCAGACTGGCCGCTCTCCACGACTTCTCAGAAATTTTTCTCAAAAGCTAACATTTTGAACAATACAGCACCTGAAAGTATGCATACCTCGCATTTTCTTTCCCACTTCAGCTTCCATAAATCCCATCCACCCCTCTACGCAGCTAAATAACTATCCTTTTAAGATAAGTATTAGCTTTCCTAAAGTCGCAGGCCTAAATCTGCCACTGAAGCAAGGTGCTTACAAGCACTTTGTGCAGGCCTAACCCCTACTCTTTTGAAAATACCACCCTCGGGCAACTAAATCCTTGGCCTAATTTTCAAAATTGCTGAAGATTCAGCAGTTTCTAATCATTGCACAGAAACTACTCGGGCGTTAGCAGTTTGAGAAACAGGCCATTTATTCCAGTCCCTTAGGACCAGAGATTGGGATGCCTAATTTTACACCACCGTTTTAAAACAAAACAGCCTCAGTCAGAATTTCTGCCTAAAGTTTGGCCGAGCAGCTTGTCCCTTATGATGAGAAGCTAAAAAGGCTGAGACAGTTGAAACTGGAGAGGGGATGGCTGGCAGGGTGGGTAGCAAGAAGAGCAAGGTTTCCAAAAAAACAAAACAAACCCCAAAACCCAAATGCGTGGAGAGTGGACAAGGTAAATATAGAACTGCTACTCCCCAAACCCCATCATGCTACAAAGCAGCAGACAATAGTTGAAACTAACTACTAATCAACTGAAGGCATGTAAAGAGAGAGCTCCACACTACAGTGGCAAGCTCCTGGAATCTGCTCCCCCCCAGAGACCAGGGGGGCAGGTGGCGCAAGCAGGTTGTAAAAGGGATCAGAAACTATTGCACAACAGATCTGTAAGCAGACACTAAAAAGCAATGGGCAGAGATGACCCCTCTCTCACGCCAGATCCAACAGCTGTGGATGCTGGCACAATACATGAGAACAGGCCAGGCTCACCCTTGTGCCTCAATTAGAGGTGCCATAATGAGCTCCTGGGGCCCCTGGCCTAACACAGGAGGGCATTTGGGCCTCTCTACATGGTGGTGGCTGGGAGAAACACACTGAGCTCCTAGAAGCATGTCAAACTTTTGAAGGCCTTCCCTGAAACAAGCATCATCTAGAAGCGTGGAGGTGAATATACTTCACACTGTCTCTGGTACAGCATTAGCCCATCTGTCCTTCAGCCTGAGAGCTAAATAGGAGAGAGTAGAGAGCAGAGAGGAGCAGGAGCATCTCTTTTCTGGGCCAAGCTCCTTTTAGCACAAATTGGTCACGTGAAATATTCAATCCAGAGGAGGGTGGCAAGAAATGGAACAATGTTTCACACTGCATAACTCAAAGAAACAAAGCACACACATCACTCAAAGATGACTGCAGCTGATTCTGAAAAAAATTAAGGGGCAAGATCAACTATCAAAAAGCAAAAGGAAAAGGCACAATACTCCCTCCTATATTTGATACTGTTACTGTTACTGCTCCATTGCAATGCTGATATTATTCAAGTGATGTGCTTCACCAGTACCTCCCAGAACCAACTGTTACTCAGCAGGTTACTCAAGTTTCCACATGAGGTGCAGGTTGCAGTACCACATCTTACTGATACGCCAACCTCCAGCATTTACACCAAAATCAGGTTTTTTGGTCATCAACACAAACTTGGGATGACTGGCAGTTCTCTACAGGAAAGGTGTTAGATGACCAGAGTCAAGTGTTGTCATTTTATTCACTTAAATACTGCCTCAGAAGTTCTTGGGTTGTGGGGTTTTTCTGTTTGGTTTCTTTTTGGAGGCAGTTAGGTGTCAGGAAGAAGGGAATGGGAAGAAAATAGAACCATCATGAATATTCTTACATTATTAGCTTTTTGGAAACAAGATACATAGGTGTGCATATATGTATATCCTAAAGGAAGACATAAAATACAACTACAGCCCTATTAGCTAGGCTATAATCTGGATCATAAGAAACTCTTCATATAAAAATGCTGCTTCCCAAATGCCTTAATTCTTTCCCAGTCTCATTGTGGCAGAACATTCCTCAAGGTACTTGCAGCTGATCAGCTACCAATAAATTTTAGCACAGCATGCTAGCATTCCTGATGGAGCGAGGTGCAGATATGCCCTGGCTGCCAGGGAACAGGCGAGGTTGGAGGTTCCTGGGGCACTGGGAAAGCCTTCTGTACCCAGCATGGCATTTATAGCCATACAAGCAGCTCCATCTCATTTGAGAATAAAAAAAACCCACCTTCCAGTTGCTACTATACTGTATCTTGCTTGGAATTACATGTGCTTAATAATATGCACAGGAAAGGACAGCCTGCCATAGAGAAGTAGGTTCTCTTGCCAAAATATCGAGCATTCGGGGTTTGTAAAACAAGAGGCAGCTCATTTTTGTCACTAAATTTCTGATGACTTACTTAACAGTAATATCTAATGCTTGACAATGCTGGTATGCAAAATTAGTTAGCACCTGAATAGCATGGGCAACTAAAAGGGAGAAAACAATTATGCATAAGGTCAAACTCTAGGGATCTCTACAACTTTTGCACAGACCTGTAACGTCTATTTTCATTCATAGAGTAAGCAGTGAAAATAATAATCAAGGCTGCATCTGAGTTCTTTGAATATCCCACAGGAAGGCATTTTATAATGTACTGAATCTATTTAGCAGTTTGAGAACATCAGTATCATCAGCCAACTAATAATGAAGTCAAAGCATTACCCATGCAAAGTAACGTGCAGACAAATTCTGCCTGCACTAAGTCTGGACTGTATTGGAACATATTTTCTCCACAAACATTAGTGGTGCAATCCAACAGATTTATAAGATGTATTCTTAAAAGCCTGTTACCAAACTTTATTTTATGAATGATGCTACACTGTGTTCTAAGGCAAAGTTCTAAGGTAAAATTTTCATTTAAATGCATACAGCAAAGTGGTCTAAGCATTATTTTGGTAACTTCATCTGTAAGGAATTCATCCCTACTCCAATTTCATAATATCTTTTATAAGTCCTTGTAGACTGAAATTGTGCCTAGCAATTATTTAAGAAATATGACTCAAGAATCTATATATAGTTGATAAACATTGCTAAAATGTTTGCCAGCAAAACATTAAAGTCTTTTGACTCTCTCTGTAATACAGTTGGATCTCCGGTTTGGTTTTTTCAGTAACAGTAAAGAATTTTTCCCTTAAGATTGGAGATAAAAGTTCAAAGTACAGGTCGTGTCCTGGTTTAAGTCAGGCAGTTCTGGATAAATCTATTTCACTCAACTGATGATTCCCCCTCAGAGAAAACGACGCTTGCTTTTTATGTCATCAAACCACTTTTCCCACCGTGGATTTCTATTGCATCTTTCTTTTATGGAACAAGCTCCAGCAACAACCTACATATCCCTTCCATCTCCAGTGTCCCTTCCTTTGCTGCTAAGTTGCATTGGCCTCTGTTGCCTTCTTCCTTTACCCGGTAGTAACTGCCAGGATTGATGCCACCTTTGCTATTTCCTTCACAGCCAAGCTGGGCACTGAAATCAAGAGGGTAGACTTCTCGCTCCTCTCTAATAAACAGCACAAAAAAAGCAGCCACCTGATATGATGAATCAAAAGACTTTTGTGCTGTTTCTAATGTTAACATCTCATGTTCGAGGAATGCTGATCACAGCCTTTTCTTCCCTAATTATCATTTTGGATGAACTATATGATTTTTAGCGCTGGTGGAAGAACACCAAAAAAAGCACAATGAGCAAGCAGCATCGCTGAGAGCACAACACAGGCTAGCACAGCAAAACCAATAAATACAAGATTGAAAAAGGGAATTAAATGTATGCTTCATTAAACAGTTTATTCAACATGAGATAGTTTCAATAAATCAGGATTTTAACAAAAAAGTTTGTCTTTGATGATCATATAAGTCATGTTCATGTAATTCAATTTCCCATACATTGCCTCTCTGTGTATTTAGGGAGAATTAAATATTTGCCTGCTAAGAGAAAACTAAAATAGTTCACTAATTTACGAAACTGTAGTAATTCTAAAAAAAATTTTAAAAAAAAAAAAAAAAAAGAGTATTTCTAGTTAAAATTTGGGACCCATCAAGGCATTGCAAGATAAAGATATGTACGCTTATATCAAGGGGTTTCTCTTCCCACTTGGGAAGTGCCAGATACAGAGGGCAAACTGAAAAACTTCCAAGCAAAGAAATGAAAATGGAGCCAATTTCATTAGAAAATGCATTTCCACCTCAGAAACCCTTTTCCAAGTCTCTGCATGCCACAATCTTTATGTAAATATGAAAAAATAAACCAGGTACAAAACCCAAGTGGCCATGCACTGGCCACTGTAAGTGGCTTTTAATGAAGAATGGGACCCAAGAAATTGGATCCAAAGAATATTTAACTGGGAAAAACTTTGAGAAATTGGTTTCTGTCCAGCTGTGGCTGTTCTGTCCTAAACCTGCACATGTACCGATTCCCTCTATAAACTACCGCATCCTGTTCTTCCCATCACATCCACACATGTGCATACACAAGCATATACGTAATAGCTTAATTGAATGAGTTACAGTTACTAACTTTTAACAAAGCCACTATTGCTGTATTTCCACAGCGCTAAATTCTACTGAGAGAGATTACTTCCCAAAGGTCAGGAGCACTTTACTTGCTCTTTGAACTCTGTTCTTTCCCCCTCCAATTTCTAATATCACTGGACGTTTTCTGTCCTATTATTATTATTTTTCTCCTCAGAGAATTTAGCATTACAGAACTTGCTGGATTGATACCATAGAAGTAACTAAGTAATTACTTTTCTACTTTTGGGGGGTTTTTCTTTTAAATGTGATCTGGGTTGTTTTGCGTCAACTTATTTGCAGTATACTCTACAAGTTCACCGAGCACCTGTGTGGTGTTCAGCCCCAACCAGTGGCTGAGCACAACACATCACTCACTCACTCCCAGAGGAGAGACAGACAGAGCCTCCGTGGGTTGGGGTAAGGACACTTTACTGACAATATCACCATGAACGTAGAACAATAACGGCCAATTACACTCACATACGGTGATAGCACAGAATACCTTACTAACCCAACCATTACACAGTGGTGCCCAACACAAGGATGGACAGACCTGATGCTCCAGCTGCACTCAGACTATCCTGGAGGCACCAAGCCCCTGCCCCTCCCCAGCCAGCCCCTTTTACAGGGAAGTGATGTCAAGTGGTGTGGAAAAAAGTCCAGGCTAACTCAGCTCATCTGTGCTGGCTGCTTGAGGAGGTTGACTCTGGCCTGGTCAGGACAACCTGGAACACAGGTTAGTCACACTGGGTATCATCTTCTGGATTTCTCAATTAGTGAGAACTGACGGAGTTCAGTGCCACTGGGAAAAGTCACTTAAAAGAACCCAAGTGTAAATCAGCGTAAGTCTCTCTGCCATTATTAGACATACATTACCAACAGTAAGTGTAAGCATGATCCTGGGGTCAGATTTATCTTAATTTTCAGCAATCCTAAATAATCTGTTCCTTTTGTATCCAATTCAGAAATTCATATGCAGATACTTACAGACCTTTATTGTTATCTCTATATCTCTGCTATTACCTAGAGAATGTTTTAAGGTACACGTAGTTCATTTGACCAACTTCGGTACGAGGAAAAGAAGCACTGGTTTTGTAGGGTATCTTTCTTCAGAAACTGAAGAGCTGTAAATCACTTCTTGCAGTTGAGCCAGTCCGATTCAACAAGCACACAGCATTCAGCTCCTCTTCATGGTCACTCATCAAGAATCAAAGGCTTTGTTACCTCTAAATTCTGCAAAGTGTGTTACTCTGCATATTTGTATTCACTAACATTTTAGGCCGACTAAAACACAGGACTACATAACCAGGCCATGTGTCAACACAAAGTTTAAGCAGTCTTTTTGCTCTGCTTCCAAAAGTCAAGTTTAAGGAAGGGAGGTGAACAGTAATCCAGACTGGTAAAGCTTTATTTTCCCCACACTGCACTTGAGTTGTTTCAAGGGAACATTCAGGTTAAGGTAATCATAAGCCCACATAGACTCTAGTCTCATACCTTGACCCTAATGAAAGGCCTTTTTCCCTGCCCGCTACCACTAAAGATGATTTTCAAGACTTACATCTCATCATGTCAGCTCTTCCTTGCAGAACTGACCTCTTTGCATCTCAGAGTCTGGAAGCATCAGGGGAAAAGATGCAGAGCAATCTAAGCAGAAGTCATACATCACTTATAAAGACCAGACCAGGAGACTAGAAGTCACATCATTGATGCTGCAGTTAAAACACAAAATCTGATTCAGGAATTCTTTCCCTCCTTCCTGGTATTTCTCCTCCTCCAGTCATTCCTATATGACTATTAAAGCTGCACGTTCTTGAAAGTGAAGTGCGTGCAAGAGTAAGATGATCACTTCAAATCCTCAGAGTTGAACACAAGCCAGAGTTTAAAAATGCAGATTTCTTTTTTGTGCTTCCCCAACATTTTGGTATATTTCCCAGAGAAATTTTTGTGGAGAGCCTTTTCTCATTGGACTACATCAAGAGACAGACAATCAAAAGGAAGCAGTAAACCACTGCAAAAACCCTGGAAGAGGGAAGACACGACCATCAGATGAGGCCACCTGGGTTCCCGTTCCCCAGCTATGACCACCAAGCCTCAGCAGCTACCACTTGCTGCCTGTTTTCCAGCCAGGGCTAGGACTGGAGACAGCCCAGCTCCACTAAGCAGAAAGGGATCTTTAAACCTTACCCGTGTCTGTAGCATAATAAAGCAAGACCAGAACTCAGGTGCATTCTGGAATGAACTGCATCTGCTGAAAGCTCATTTCTCAAAGCATATAATCCTGGATTCCACCTTACACAAGCCCTAAATTCCAAGCAGCTGCTTTCATCCTTGGACACAATGCAACAGTCCTTCAAAACCCGGGAAGCATTCAGGATGCACGTCATGGTAACACATAAGGAATTGGTGTTCCCTGATAGGGCTTGATTCATAGTTAGACCAAATGGTTTGAGATGTGTTATAAGAGCTAGGTATTATTACTATGGTTTGTCTCTGAGCCAGACAAAGAAACACTCTGAATTGCAGCTTTCCTTGTTTACATGAAAACAAGGAAATTAGCCTTCTATCAATGCTATCTAGGGAATGCACAAAGGATGCCACAGAAGACAGGCTTTTTGAGCCTACCACCGTAAAGATACTTGTGGGGCAGTGACCTATGAAAACACCTCTGAAGTGGGAAGCTTCATACAAGGGCATCCTGAGCATTAAGTATATTATTGCACCTGTCCAATCATTATTCTAACCAGTACATTTTATCTATATATTAGTACAAACACACACACGCCTGCATGCTTTTTTACAGTAGTTGCATATGCTGATTATATTACATAAATATTTAAGTTCATACATTGAATAAAACATGTTACATATATAATTATTTTATTGTATATAGCAGCACATTTTCAATTGGATACACAAATATGTGAGTTAGTTTAGATACTGGTTTTCATTACGTTAAGAGAATAATTTTCATCCTGTTGTGCATATGTGTGTATCTCCTCCCTGACTGCCAGGCTTTTTTCTTCTTAAAGGACTGTATGCCAGACACATCATATGAAGAAACAGAAATTCTGGACCCAATTTTTTTTTAATCATTGGTGGATTTTCTGGGTTTTGGTGTCAGTGTTTTGGTTTTTAAACATAAGTACATTAAGGAAAAGACTGTATTTTAATTGTGCTGGCCAACAGGAATACTTTGTAGTTAATTGCACTCGTGTTTTCTCAGGCAGCTCAAACACAGCAAAGTCAGGATTCTCACCAAGTGGGAAAATATTATCTTTTCAAATGAGAAGACAGAAATAAAGATAAAGTGACTTCCTCAAGGCCACTGACAGACAGGAGAACAGAAAGCAAGAGAGTCAGTCTTTCAATCATTTGATCTTTCCTCTCACTAGAGGCAAGCCTCCTCCTCAGCTGAAAAAGGACTATTTTGGGGACGGTTTAAAAAAAAAATAGCTTCAGTCAAATGTCAGGGTTTGGGTTGGTTTTTTTTTTTATTTGGCTTGCTGAGTTAGGTAGAATGGGTAAGTAATGGAGAGACTCATTAACTCCTGTGCTTTTCACCACTGCTTTCAAAGCAATCATGGAATTAGCTGAAAATTGTTCTCTGGCCCATCCATGTTTTCTATTGAACGATTCTCATGATGGAAGAGCCAAGATCTGTGACCTTAACTTGGCTCCAATAATGCAGAGAACAGCCTCTCCTCTGTGGTGAACTGAGCCTTGAACAATTTCATTAAAAGGAATCATTGGAACAGATGAAATCGATGCTCTCATAACACAATAGTCTAAATTGTTAATACAGGTCCTAATTTAAAGCAGGCAAGAATGTAAATTTTCCCCATCTTCTCTCACAAAACAGCATGTCAGGCTTTTGTAGAGGCATAAACACACCTGCAGCACCAACAGTGCAAGTTCAACATTCATCCATTTCAACAACATCAAAAATAACTGGGTTGCCTGTTCCATTTCGCAACACGCAACTGCTCAGACATAAGGGCACAGCCAGAAGTAGGTGGGTCTACCTTGTAAATGAGATAGATGGACGTAAAGAAATTGGGGTGTTGGTTGTCAAATGATACCCCTGCCAGGCAGCAATGCCAGTCCACACACAAAGATCCCAAATGCGGGTCATGGCAAAGCGTTCAATCCAATACCAAGAACCTTATTGTATCACTTCACATGAAGAAGAATTACAGAGTCAAGCAGCCTGACAGCTTTGCATGCGAAGGACAATTTCTCCAAAACAAATGCCAGCAGCTTATTAAGTTACCAATACATTGCTAAGCTATAGTGACTTAATGCCACCAGACCCAAATATTTTCAGATGATTTTTAAAGGGCAGCATCGGGAAGCTTGCAAATCACACATTCACATTTTAATGAAAGGTGCAATTACTGAGCATTTACCTTGTATTTAATTAGAATGAAACATCAATAAGGCTCATTTAGCATCTCTCTAATATGTCAGCAACTTTTAAAAGAGGCAGTAGCAAATATTAGGTTTTGATTTATACAGTTATGCTGCAGAACTGCCTTGCGTTTGCTTGGCTGATCCTAAATGACTGCATGACAAACAGTGCAGTTTTGTCAACTCTAAGGCAAAGATAACTCGGCAGCGGTTCTCCCACAGAAGACAAATCAAAGACTAATTTAAAAATCGGTATAATTTCCTTTAAAATAACAACAATGGAAGAGGATTATCACATGCAATTATGATGGACAAACGCATCTGTTTTCCTGACCTAGCTGTCACTGTTTAGACTGCTTCCTAATGCATTCAAAATTACAAATAGACGATGTATGTCTTCAGGAATAAAAAAAAGATGATAACAGGGAGACAAAATGAGAATACCTTCGCTGAAAACATCACACATAACAATTGATTCTACTTCAATATAACCCATTTCTTATGCTGTGTACTTCGAACTCCCTTCCAGGTGGTGGCACAGTTACAAGCCAGACACAAGGTAGAGCATTAAGTTTCATTGTTACTCCAACACGTTCGCTGTCCCAAGCACACTTATAGTCAGAAGACTAGATCTAGAACTAGGTTTGTATCAAGAACAATGGACCAACTGGTTTCCCTGGACCAACTGTTTCATGATTAAGAACTGTAAGAACCACATGCAGCTGACAGCATAACATGATTTGAGTGAAAAACAACACACTTGGAGCCTTTGAAAATTTACTCAAAATTTACTCCCAGCCTGGAGCTGCACCCATATGTGTCACCCAAGTACTCATTGCATAAAATTGCCATATAATACTGTGGAGGGTGGGATGTACAGATACTCATGATAAAGACTATGGCTGGTTTGGCCAGAGGGCTCACAGCACGCTTGATTAAATGCCGCTCCAGAAAAGCCCTTATGCCAAATGCCAACATGGGAGATGTCCCACAAAAGCCAAAAGAACAATTTGTATGCCTTTAGCCTATACTACCAGCTGCAGGTGCTGGTGCCACCAATGAGACTTTTCTGGACAGGGCTGTTAGGAGATTCTTTAGAAAGTAAAGCCTTAATGCCTGGAGTAGCCACTTGACTACAAAATTACCATAGCAAAATCTTACATTCAATTAGTTCAATGCTTGTATGTTACAAGTTGACATTCAAGCAAGAAAACAACTTAAGAGAAACTTGTCCTTCAAATACAATATTGAGCAGCAGTCTACAAGGCAGGAATATACATCTGTTATGGGAAAATTTAAATATTTAACATCCTGTGAGATAAATATCTAATATTTACTCAAGCTCATAATGAATGCTTGTCTAGGAGGAGGATATGAAATTGCACTACAACTATGTCATTACTTAATTAAATTTCCCTTTTTTAAAAATTCTAATTTGCCAGCCAGCTTGCTAATGATTTCATGACCATGCTACATAAATATTATTTCCCTGATTTGCTTTAGATGCATTCAAGCAGATATTAAAAGGGCATAAGGTTTGCCAACAGCCTCTCTGCTCTCACCAAAACCCGTGACAAAAGATCCACCACAGAGAGCTCAGAAACGAGAGGTGACATTCGGAAGGCATCCTACACAGGTCAGAGCTTTGAAATAAAGCGTGAAAGAACATGTAAATGCTTCTGGATTATTTCCTGCTCCTCACAGGTCATCTGTATGTGGTCAAGACACATTTGAACAGGAACATCTTTGAAAACAAAAGACTGCAAGAGACAAAGAGAACCATTCTTTGACTGAAGCTCTGGACCAAATCTCCTCAGCTTTAAGTTCAAATTCAGGATCCTGTCAGTCCAACAGCAGGATTTGAGATGTTTCACCCACTCCCGTGCCACTTCCAATGGGGCCTAGCTGTACCCCCTACCCTTTTATGAGGGACTTGCCTACAACAGGAACGGTGTTTAGGAGCATGCACGTCTCTGGGCACATTCTGTGATTAGAAGTAGAAATCAGTAAGTTTTGAACAGATTGCAAGTATTCCTGAGCTACAGGAGAGGAACAATCTGTGAGCATGTGTGTGGTAACACTGACCCCAGCTGCCCTTGGAAGTGGGTGCCAGGTCTCCATGTACTTGCACGGGAATTAAAAGCTGTTCTGTCGAGTCAGCCTCAGCCAAGTGCTAGACAACCTTCTGCCCAAGCACACACCAAAATTGACTCACACTGGCAAGTCAAGTTTCTTTTTTCCAAACCAGTACACACACACAAAATGCAAAAAGTACATTTTTAAATAGCTAGACTTACATTTCTGATGTAACTGATGTAACGGTCTGAAAGGGGAACGAAGCTTTTGATGCAAAACCACACTTGTATATGTCTTTAGTTTATAACAATGCTAAAACCCAGTGCAATTATTGGCTTGGTTTGTTCTCAGCACACACAGACACTTTTCTACCCAGAGTAATAGCTCAGTATTTCTTAGTCTCACAATTACCACCGTCTCCTAGCCTCATCGCGGGTGCAGTTAATATGAGGAATGAAAGTGCAGCTCTGCCTATCTTTCTGCAGGTAGCAATTTTGTTACATCAACCTAATACACACCTGCCTCTGAGAAAACTGCTCTGTGTCACAGGCCATCTTGTAATCATCAGATGACAACTTTTCAACACTGCTGATCTGAACCACATTCAGGTAATGACAACATTGACAATTCTTCTGATTTTCTCATATTTGATGTTTTATTTAAAACGCCAGCTCCTCCAAACAAATGATCATCTAAGAATGTCAGCTTTCACTTCCTAAAGCATGTTTCCAGACCTCGTGTAGTACATAAAAGCCTGGGAACAGAAACCAAGTGTACCCTGATGTCTCAAAAATTCAAAGCAAATGAAAGAGCCCAATCTGTACTTTACCCATCATAATTTTAGTGGATCAGACTCCTCTCCACTGAGATTAAGATTTTTTTTTCTAAAAGTAATGTAGCTAACTAGAAAATGTACTTTGAATTTAAATTAAAATTTCACTTATAGTAAGTGTTCAAAAGGCAAATGTGTATGAGGCAAGCTTGAACAAAAAGTCGTTTGGGCTTCTTTTTGCTTCCTCCCCACCCCACAGCCCATACTCCCATACCCCCCAAAGAGTGCTCATTAACCCCAAGAGATGCATGCCTTTGTATTGGCTCAGGCTTAGTATTTATGAGGTGCCTGCAAACTTCAACATAAAAGGGATCTGTTAGGAATGTCTACTTGATGCTGTGCCGGGACTTGGGGACGGACTGATTGGTTGGAAGGGGTGTCCTGAGGATTTTAACAAAATCTTTAAAGGCAAGAAAATACTTTAAGTTATGACAGAAAGAGAGGAGGAAGGCACCCTGTTACTTAGCTCAAAGAACCACAAGGAGTTAACTTCCAGCGGACTCAACGCTCTTTCCTCATGTTTCACTCAAATGCTAAAGAATGAATTTATAATGCCAAGTTTCAAGTCTGCAGAAACACCACTCTCGAAGCATTATGCATTTTTAAAAAATGGTTTAATAATATACATTCATGCACAAACCAATGCTATAACTGCAGATTCCTTAGAACAATGAAAGACTAAACAGACCCTTAATTTATAAGGCTCTGCAGTGCTATTTAAGGACATCCCCATATTACTGCAGAATTTCATGCCAAACTCACACTCACATGTGGCAAGGAACTAGCTAATCCTACCCAGCGTGGCATTTTAGTAACCCCTTTGCAATTCCGTGCAAGACCCAAGATAAAGCAATACAAACCTACATCCACCCCATCTGCTTAGGGGTGTGACGTGCCTAGACCTAATAAGAGTTAGAAAGCCCACATCCTCCTGGCAGAGGCCTGAGGAAGGCGAGGAGAACTTCTGGCTAGGCTCAATGTGGGGACAAAGTCAGTCGCTGATTGTTTGTGTGGCACTGACTGAACAGCATCATTATTCGGATGCCGACAGCTCACATCCAGACACCACTCAATGACGTGAGACAAGCAACCCCCCCCCCCCCAAAAAACACACACACACACCTCGCTTAAATCTTTGGTAACAGACCAGCCAGGAAGGAAAATATCGCCAAGGGAAACTTGAGCTTCAGTTCAGCATCCAGTATATTCCTCATCAGGGATTTTAATAAGAATAGCAGCCCAAAGAAGAGAAGAGTTTCCCAGGAAAGACAGAAATCACCAGAAGCAGAGAGTTTTCAAGTCAGACCTACCAAAATGACACCCTGTGACTTTGGGCTTCATTGTCCTCCCCTTTACCCTGGGGCAGTCCCAGTAACGTAACCTACACCCAAAGGAATTTCACAAGAGAGGATGTGGTATGTAAATGAAAAAATCATATGCAATGGGATGGGATGTATTGGCCTGATGTGTAAATGGAACAATAATTGGAAGGTAGCAGGGATCATGGCACTTCATGTTCTCAAAAGGCATTAAAGAGGAAAAAAATATATATGAAAAATAGACTTTAGGTCTCTCCAGTGTACATGCTATCTACAACTGCAAAAATTAATTCCAAAGGTCAGAGGACAAAAGTTCTTACCCCTTCCACTGAGTCACTGTACACACCTTCTCTATGCCTATCCCACTGCAAATCTCAGAATTTGTTTTAAAATGCCAATTTTGTGCTGTCTGATGTTACACTCTAATGCCTCAAGAGACAAAAACGAAAAAGCAACACGCCATAATGAATTAATTTCTTATTCAGCTTTTATTATCCTGTAAACAAATAATGCAATTTGCACACTCATCTACATGCTACCTTGAAACTTTTCCCCAGACTACACTGAAGAATGTAATGCTCCTTTCCAATAAAACAGCTTTTACAATGAGGTTACAGGAACAGAGTTTCCTGCATCCATGCAGTCTCTTCGTTTAAAAACAGAAAACAATTTAGAAAAAGAAATACCCAAAATCAGGAGAGACACAAGTTGTTTGATATTTGGAAGAAGAAGTTACATGGTTTTTTTTCTCTTCTAGGACTATTAATATTTCACTAAACTCTGCTGTAGACCCATCACGAGCAAGATGTTTGCAACAACGATTAGACAAATTCCCAAATTACAAGAGACCACAGCAGTCTTCATTTATCCACGGTCAAACCTCGTTAGAGCTTCAGTTATGTGATAGATAACCAAAACCACATGTGTCCACAACATTTCCGAAACAGCATCAACCTGTGTATTAAGGCAGCCCTCACAAAATGCTCTCAAAGACCTGCACGACATCGCCACTGATGGCTAGAAATAAAACCTCACAGGATGAAGTATCAGTGGGAGTGAAGAGTTAAAGAAAAAGCCCTACTTTAATGTAAGGAAAATCCTTTCCCACTGTTGTATAGATACAAAAAGAGTAATTGAAGGTGATAAGAGGGGAAGTGTTACAGGAAGCAAAAGTATCCCTCCACCCTACTGATTCTCATGGAGTAACCCCCATTTACTCCACACAGAATCTTTCCTAAATATCGTTTGATGGGACTAGAGGGGAGGAAGATGTACAGTCATCTTACAAACCTCTGATGATGTTTCTCTTAAATTTTATTTAAAACACATGGGTATTTCTTTCCCTCAGCAGACAGCCTGAAAGTCAGTTTTTGAATACTAGCTTCATTCTCTCTTTAGTTCCCCTTTATTAGGGCAGCAGAACAGATCCTACAAGAGAATTAAAGCCAGATGCTGACAACTGGGCCATGCAGTAATGCATTTAAAACCTAAACACATACACCTCCAACCTCCATGGTATCTCTGGGCAGTTGTATCCAATACACCTGTTGCACAAGGTATTTCTGACTTGCGATCAGGTACTGGCCAGGGTAAGGACTGCCATGGTTGGGCACCTCTGATTTTGAAAGTCTAGTGCTTTGAGAGAGGAATCACAGTGCAAGACAACGTGTTACATAAAGAGCTAGCTATATATTTTTAGAATTGAGAAAGAATTCCACTGAACCCTTTTAAAGCCATACTCACAATGGCAAATTTATCTTTCGCACTTGCCTTGACAAAGGATACACTATCAAAAAGACAAAGAAAAAACAACCTGGTATGAATAGGGTCAGATTCCTTCACTTTCAGTCCACCACTTCTCTATTACCAAGGGAACACATGGAAGAAAAACGAGGCACCAATAAGGAAAGAACTTCCAAAAGTTGGAAAGTGGACCTCAGTACTAACACGTTTGGTAATGCTGCCCTTTGACCCGATGAGCTTAGTCACGCCTAATAT
Source organism: Laterallus jamaicensis coturniculus (assembly GCA_022605575.1). NCBI lineage: Eukaryota > Metazoa > Chordata > Aves > Gruiformes > Rallidae > Laterallus > Laterallus jamaicensis. Next base: position 19,455,112 of record JAKCOX010000008.1, on the reverse strand, counting down.
GGAGCTGGGAGCTCTGGCAGAGACAAAGTTTCAAGGATGCAGCAGTGATGGAGAGAAATATTCCTGCCTTTTACAGGCAGGCAGGCTCCTGGTTTGAGGCAGGGCACCAGGAATCCATACTGCCTACCACAGTCACAGAAGAGGTGCAGACATCTTGATTCTGGGTACCATCGCTGATGCTCACGACTCTTCCTCCCCTGCCCCCCCTAATGAGGGGCAGACAACGACCCCCCTGGTGAATGAATTTGCCAGAAGGTATCGCTGAAGATTTTCTTCAGTCAAATACCATGAATCTGACAAATTGAAGATGACTGGAAGAAACCTGATTCTATAGCAGTGCCTTTGAATAGCCTACAGAAGTGAGCGGAGATTTATGGGTCTGATGCAAATCCCTTTGAAGGCAGTGGAAAGGCTGCAACAGAGTAAGGCAGGAATTCTGGTCCTGTTGCAGAAATGCACAGGAGAGGTATCATCCTCTGTTAACTACTTTTCTTCTATCTACAGAGAAGTCTTAAGAAAGGAAAATTTGGCCCTAAAAAAACAGGCAACAATTTATATTACTGAACTTAAAGATTCCACGCGATTGATTAAAAATTTCTTTTAAAAGTTATTGATTGAAAATAACATTCAAGTTTACTTTAGGAAATCAACATGATTTTATCTTTTTCTTCCAATAAAAAGAACAATCCCCTGCCTAAGTTACAAGTATTTTGATATTATATCACAACTTTAAATCAAATGAGCAGAGACAGTAAAACAAACAAAACCACTCGATCAAATTATACTGGTAGGTAGTTAAGAGTGATACTAAAGGTTGTTTAATATCAGCCATTGAGCAATCCCATTCAATTATTTCTAACTTTAATTATAGTTTAAAATCATGCTGTCTTACTTCATGGTATTTATTCATTGGACTTATATCTTTATAATGTGCTTAGAAAAAGTTTATAAAATGTCTTCTCAGCTGTTTTTCACTAGTTTCCACCTACAACGTAAGTTGGATGGCCCAAAATCCATACAAGATTTGAATTATGGTATGTTCAAATTCCACTTCTAATTTGCATTATTTCTCATTTTGGTGATTGCTCCTCCCTTCAACAACATATTTTTGGTGGTGGGTTTGTTGTTTTGGTTTTTTTTCTAGCAGTACTGACGAGTCCAAGCCAAAACCCTGCTCCCTGCACAAGCTCAAAACAAGATGTCCCTGCTCCAAAGAGTTTACTAATAAAACAACAGGAATTCAAAACAAATGGATGGAACAGCAGCCACTTCTTTAAATCAACATTCAGTAACAGACCAATACTGGAATCTAATGATTTTTCTTGCACACATTTTGTATTTGTAAAGCTGTGTTATTCATATGCTCTGCATTTCAGAAGTACTAACTTGGCAATTTCTTGGGACCAAGAAGGGTAAAGACACAGAAGAGTTTTAATTTAAAAATAATTTATTACAATACTAAAAGTTGCTTTCTTAATGAAGCTTGGATTGTGCTGGCAGGTGTCTACATTGCAGTAAATAAGTTTTAAGGCCACTACCACTTTATTCCTTTACTATTACAAATGCAGAAAAGGTACCAACACTGCACTGACTGATGCAACTAAACGGAGTTCTTATAGCGAAACGTCATTCTCCTTTATTATCTTTATTCTAATACTGCTTGCAAATCATACTCTGGCTGCACAGCTATTTATTTCAGGTCTGCTCTCAGAAAGCTAAATAGGAAAGACACCATTTGCCTAAAAAAACCACTTTTTTGTTAGCTTTGCTCTACCATATGAGAAAATGGTTATAATCCCAAGGATTTCACAAGTAAGACACATGAATTTCCAGAGCTATATTTTTGTTTACTAATAGATGAAGATGCATGTAGAAAACTAAAAATGTTTGTTCCTGGTTCTGTTCTTAGCAATGGAGGCCAGATTTTTGCTGGGGCTACTTGTGTGGCATCCCACTCCACAAGCAATTCTACAGAAACTGCTGGGTTTCTATGTTTGGCTCAAACACAAATTACCACCCAAAATGAGCAGAGAGGCCCTGAGCAAGTGGTTGGGTATGTGTAACCACTGCATCTTTACTCAGGAAGGAATCATGACTATTTTTTTTTCCCCAAAACTGTTGCACTGGTTTCATGGAGCAGTATGCAACTGCTGCACAAACATCTCTTCTGCATGTTTGGATGCTGCTCCCAGCGCCAGCATCACCTCCCGGCACCAACATCATCACCAACAATCAGCATCACCATCACCACCTACCAAGAGCTGTAGAACTTGTGGAACAGCACTCAGAGCTGCGTATCTTGGGAGTTTTAATATCCATGATGTATTATGCCCAAATGGAAGTCAGACAGCCAGTTTCCACTGAGGCTCAAACAGGAGCTGGACATCATCCTCTTTCAGGAGTGGATGGGGTAAAAAAAAAACCAAAACAAAGAACACCCCCTCCACTCCCCCCCCCCAAAAAAAACACAACTAAAACCAAACTACAAGCTATCCTTGTATCTCTTCATACGGATCATCACTGGCACCAGGCAAGGGAAAGAAAAAGAAGTGTTTGGGAGATGGCTAATGGTATACCAAGGCTTTCCATCACAATGAATCACAGAATTGTAGGAGTTGGAAGGGACCTCAAGAGATCATCGGGCCCAACCCTCCTGCCAAAGCAGCTCCCTAAGACATATTGCACAAGTAGGCGTCCAGATGGGTCTTGAATATCTCCAGAGAAGGAGACTCCACAACCCCCCTGGGCAGCTTATAATGAGACATTAGTAAACAAAATGTCAGGTCAGTGATTACACACATCTTTTTAGCAGGCCTACAAACATAATGCCTTTTGAACAACAGCATTTTGCTCTCATGACAATTCTTAACCATCGTAATAAGACTCAACCATTCTGGGGACTGTGACTCGTAAACTTCCTCACACCATTCAGCTGTGCCTATTTATATACTATCTTTGCACACAGGATGGAGATTTAAGATCACCTACAGCTAAGCTAGAATTGGACTACTACTCTAGCATGGCAAGAGACAGTTGTGCTAATGTGCTGCACTACTTACCCAGCAGCAAAAAACTCTCAGAGGAAAATGAAGGTTTACACCAGTACATCTTCAGCATCATGCAACACAGATGCTGTTCAGACAGCAACCCTCAAAATGCAACTAAACTTTTAAATACCATGTTGAGGATACCCTTCTCATGCACAGACGGTTCACTGAATACCTATTACATTCTGAGTAGCAAAACCAGACACTGAAAATAAAGACTTCCATGTAATATAAAATAATGTATTATTATAAGAATCCTGGAGAGAGAAACAGTCTTGCCAAAAGTCACTTCTAAGTGTGAGAAACCCTACAAATCAAGATTAATGTGTAGACTTGCTCATATGTTGAGAAAATAAAATGGCAACCAGGAAATTTGGTACTATATTTATAACTACATCTTGGTAACAAAGAGGTTAAAGACATATTGTAGACTGTACACATAAAGACAGCTGTCATCTCTACAAGTAGATGACCTGACAAGCAACCTATGCACATGTGCCTGGTTTTGCATCTGTGCCTGTGCAAATGAGAGAAACAGTGTCTTGTAGGAAGCTAGAATTAAAGGATGTTAATTATTTGTTTACAAAACATTTAAACAGAATAGTCTATTTCTTGGTCATTTCCTAAACACAGGAATACAATCTTATTTCCAAGTACAAGCTGGGGAAAAAACTTGTAACTAACTTTCAAATTTATTATAGCATATGTTCTGAATATATACACTGTAGAAGATGCATTCTCAGTAGTAAAGACCAAGTTGTTTTCTGACTCTCCTCCCTGATCTGTTTTTCTCTAGCAAAGTTGTGCTTGTGCATCTTCTTGTTCAAAGATACACAATTTTACATACAGATACATTTTTTCCTCTCAGTCATGATCCTAGGGATCAAAGATCCTTTGTAAAGAGAATTTCTACCTCTTCGTCCAAGAGCCATTCCTTAGAATATAAATACTCTGAATGAGACAAGTTGTATGTGGGTTTCTCTCAATAAGCACCAATACACAGAAGACTTCTAGAAATGCTTTGTAGCAGACTGCTGACACAATAGATGCATTTCTCGATCACCAACCCCTATGTCACTCTAGGCAAAGTGACTGCTCCACCTTGAGAGCCTAAAAGTTCTGCAGGAGTACATTTTGAAGTTTAACAGAAGAAAGAAAATCTTTTAAATTTACTTTGGAGAATATTGGGAGTCAGCTGAGAAGACTCTTACTCTCACTTCTAAGTACGATATTAGACTTCAAAAGCTATCTGATCAGAAGCAGGGCCTCTAAACGCGTCTACTGTGGTGCAAAAAGTAGTATAATATTTATTTTTGCTGGTATTTGACCTGGACAGAATCACATGAAGCACACCGAAGTTTCCAAATCATATTCAATTACTCCATAGGACTAAGGAAGAACAGATCTTTCTTGCTTGGACAGCACTCTCCATAAAAACACAAGCCCTCCTGGAGGAATTCATTTAATATGGTCTTAAACAATGCATTTTGTCTAAGCTCTTACTGTATGTCTAGTTTTCTACATCTGTGAGAGCAATAATGATTTCATTCAAGTATCCATTTCATCTCATCTGGTCCTGGATTTCACTGCAGCAGACCAACTCGGCAAGCTCAACACACCATATCCAGGGATACGTCATCCAGATAGGAACTTCAGCTCAAAACCATCACCAATGGCATAACACTGTTCTCCTGAGTCCGAAAAAAGTAGATGAAGTTATACGGTCAAGTCCTGTGATGCATGCCTCACTCTGAATGGAGGGGCCACAGGGTATGTGACTGGTCTTTCGAAGAGCACAGTGGCCAAATACCAAACAAGCTTAGAATATTAAGAAAAGAAAAAAAAAAGGGGGGAGGGAGGTGTGGAAGACAAATAGATTTATGGGTCAAATCATCATTTTGCTGAGTTTTCCTTCTATTAGGTAATGCTCAGAGATACAAAAAGCTTTGTGTCATCCCGGGCAGGTTTACTCAGTAAATCAGCATCTGTTTGAGCAAGTTAGCTGCTCACAGAGAAAGCGTAGCTCTGAGATCTCAGGGAATCACTATGTTCAGGTAGATGGATGTTTTCCTTTTTGATTTTGAACATGGATGAGCACCTCTTCTCTCAGCATCTGGAATGAGAATCTAACTGACCACGTCAGAGTCATACTCTATCCAGTCCAGACAGCAGGGAAAGAATAAAAGATGATGATCATCATAGTGATGGTACCTTCTAATGTGAAATTGGGCAAGGGTAACAGGAATAAATGGATAGTTTGTTAATTCACAGATTTTTTGCAGGAGGTCTTTTGCAAAGGCATCAAAAAGGATGTGTTGTTTTGATTTTGCAGCAACAGTTCTTTTTCTTCATGGCAGTTTTCATCTTCAGTTAACATTCATCTGAGCTGAAACTTATTCTTGACAGCATTCATCCTGCTGTGTCCATGTTATCTCAAAGCCAGGATAATCCAGGAACTACATTACCATGTATGTTTCCCTCAGGTCTGTCTCTGGACAGAGGTAAGATCAGGCAGTGGGAAAAAGTCCAGGAAAAAGTAAAACATGAATAAACTTCTACTTCACAGCTTTATTAGCTTTATCTGGGAAAATATTCAAGTGGTAGCAACCAAAGGTGGAAAACAAAGCTGTAATTCATATTCAAACTAAAGAGCAGCTATAAAGATGCACCTGTTTCTGGAACTCACCTAGATACTCATCAGACAGTGCTTGTTCCCCAGCCACGTGGAGTTAGAAGATGCCAAATGGATTGCACTCCTCCAACCTCAGCCAGCTGAACAAGACAGCCTCATTCATGTCCATGCAAGTCTACCAGTAAGAGCAAGGGAGCACATCTGCACTTCCGTTCCTTGCTTGTTTTCAGAGCACAGCCTCGCCAGACAAACTTCACAGGTAGTCAGCAGCCCCCAAGTTAAGAGCCAGGCAGCAAAGGTAGGAGAAAAAGAACTCAACACCACAGAAGCAAGTCTTCTCACACTACCTTAATTTCCTTCCACAGAGAACAGAATTAAAAGTCACTTTCTCCCTAAAAATAACTTACTGTTTTCCCCAAAGCTCTCAAGTGTATCACCTTACAGACCAGAAACCTCATGCTACTCCGCCAGGCTCCACAGTGAAGAGCTCAGTAACAGGACTGAAGAGGGCATCAAGGACGCTTGCTTTCATCTTTGCGGTAGCTCAACTCCCTTTCCTGCAGATCTGTAACAGCAAAAGGTGCTACAAGCTCCAAGAAGCAGCCAAATTAAGGTAACCGTTTCCTTGTGAGACAAAAGCTGCCCTGTGATATAACTAGGAATGAGACACAGCTACAGCACTGCTAGTCCAAGGCTTAAGTGTCTCTAATAATAATTCAGAAACACAAAGGCTGTTTCGAACCAAACAGCAGCTCAGCACAGAGCATTCGAGTACTGCTGTCTGAAGTTCCCCCTTACCTTAGCTGATCAGGCTGGAGCATCATTTTTTGCAGAGGACCACGACATGATAAAAAAACACCCACCAAAACCACATAGCTCACAGCATGCTGATTGTTCATGAAAACTGAGCTTATGAATAGGACATTTGATAAGAAAGGTTTCCCTTCAACTAATACTCTGTGTTTTTTCTTCTCCCCAAATATGTAGAGGTGCTACAGCATTAGCCATATCAAGACAAGCGCATGCTAACACCGTAGAGCAACAGCAGTACTAATGAAGAAGATATCTGGGGAAAAAGAAAGAAGTCACTGATGGTAGGAAGGTTACCGAGCATTAAAAGAATAGCCACTATAAAACTAAATTGGTTCTCTATCTTATTTCTGTTGGGGAAAAAAAAATAAAAATCAAAAGCTAGATTCATTTTTCACTGGATCATTATTATGCTCCTCTGGAAATTGTGTGCAGTGACTTCCATTCCAGGAAATAATATAAATCTAGTATTAGAGCTGAACTCAGGAGTCACACGCACTTTAAAACCACAAATTTAATTGGGTTCTGGGATCAAAAAGTTATATCTGGGGTGCATTTGCTATTCTTTCAGCCTCCATTTGTCCTTTCCAAATCAGAATTGCTAATAGAAACTTTCAGAAGTCTATAATAGTGAAAACTCTCCCATACAGATAATGGGCTGGATTGAGCCTTGTTCTGTGGAGGTGTGCAAAGAGGAAAAGGTCACAAAGAGTCTACAGTACACAAAACACCTTCCGCAGGGCCAGCCAGGATTCACAACCTTCCAATTTATGTAGCATAGGCCGCGCTAGACTCTCAAAAGCACTTGAGGAAGGTTATGGCTTGTTGCTCCTGTAACCATCAGCTCGCCTTGCACAAGGGAAAAGGACAGGCATGCTGCACTGTCTCAAAGGGGCAGTAAGAGCCAGCCTTTTGCAGAACAACCACCAGCTTTCCTTCTGCTCAAGCCATAGTGGTCTCCAGAATGTTTAAATTGTAGCAATCTCACCCCTACTTTTAAGAACCCTGAAAAATTCTTCACTTAGAGTTTTGGCCAAGCTCGTGTTGGTTTTGAAGAGAAAGCAGATTGAAACTCAGTACTTCTTATGTGCTGCTCCTGGAGAATGGCGCTCCTCAGCTCTGATTGCACCCTACAGAGCTCAAAACCACATCCCTTTCTGTGCCAAGAGGATGATAAGCTAAGTCTAGCTGTTGTCAGAGAGGATGCTAGAATGGGGAATTGGACTTGCAGTAGCTGGCTGACAATAACACTTTTAGAAGAAACACATGTTACAGTGACAGTAGCAAATTTAAGCTCTGGGTCATATTAGTGACAGGCTACACTGCTGATAAAATCATAATGGCAAACCGTAGCTAGAAGACCAATAGTTTACATAATAAATGTTCTTTCTCTACTATACAATAGGAACTTAACTTCTTTTTTTTTCCCTCAGGGAAAAAAAAAAAAAAGGAGAAAAGAAGTCTTGTCATCAGAATCAGTCACCAGTCTTCCAAAAAAGACCAAGTGAAATCATCCAGGGGAGTTCACAGGTGTTTGTTTTGGTAGTTTTATATTTGCAATTCAAATCATCTTCTAAGACAATAAAATCTAATTTAAGATGCATATTATTTGCCATACAAATATCATCCTGAAATGCTTCCTGAAGTTAGATACAGTTACTTGGCCAACTATGAAGGAAAGGCTTGATCATAAAGAGGGGGAAAAAAAACCCCAAACAAACCACCACAAAAGCAATCCTACCACAAAGGTGTCCTCATGTCAAGAAACAACTTAGATGGAGTTGCAGGTTTTGTACCCATCTCAGTGAAAGTGTGGGAAGGAATATAATTTATCCTGTTTGCAGAACAATATCTCAACTTTTTTTTTTTTCCTGCTAACAAGTACTGATGAACACAAATCCAGAACAAATCCATCAGCTGCAGGGAGTGCCTGTACTTTCAACATCCTTCACCAGCAAAGAATGTTTTCCATTCTGCTCAGGAAGTGCACCCCTTTATAAACATGCGAATCAAAGCCCTCTACTCTTTAACAAAACATGTCTCAAATTAAAGCATTAAATCTTTCCTTAATCAAAGGAGCAGCAGAGGTTGAACATCTGAGCAGAATCGTTTTGCTATTCAGATTTATCATTATTATTACCAGAATAGTGAGTACTGACATAAAATGGACTGAGAGATCCTTTGAGCAAAGCACTATGTAGAACATAGGGGACACACCAGCACGATGGGAAGCCAGTGAGGTAGTACACCCTGAGAGGCTACCCCATCTCACCTGACACATGCATGCTCCTGACCTATTACAATTTCAGAGTTAGTATAAACCATTTTCACGGCTATGCTTCAGGACAGTTTCATTTAACCTACTTTAATTTACATCCACAATGAAATTAAAGCATTCACGGTCAGCTACCAAATTTCAGCTGAGCGGCAGAACTTCAGGCCACGCAGAGGTAATGCCTCAAAATACACTGCCCCATTTGTGACTCTGCAAACATGGCCTCAAAGTTCTCAACTGAAACAGCAACATGGATAAAGGGTACGGGCCAGGAGAGTGGAAGAATCAAGTCAAACAGATGAAATAACTTGTCTCAAGTTGAACAGCACACTAAAGGCCAAGCCCAGAAAACAAAAGATTTCCTTCCAGGCAGCCTAGTCTATCAAGGTAGCTCTCAAAGATACCAGCTTGTCTCACTGTAACTTTGCAAACAACTTCCACAACCAGCACACATCAAGCATTCCTTCATGGGCAGGACTCCCAGGTGGGTTTATCAAAAGAGCCGCCTGCACCAAGCTGTCATGTCTATCATTACAATACTCTACCTAGTGGACTCTCAATAATCTTCCTTCAAGTCACAAGAAAAGGCTATACCGGATCAATGTAGAAGCCCACCTAGCCCCAAATCCCATCTTCGACAATAACCAGAAGCAGACACCAAGAGCAGAGCACAGGAACAAAGGAAACAGAGCACACTGTGCACATTACACAGCCTTCAACAACTTGAAGGTTTGGCACTTCAGAGTCTTCTGGAAAAGAATACACAGGAATGTATGTAGAATCCTCAGCGATTGCTATGTAATGAAATTATCAAGTCTCACTTTGAACCTAGGTGAACTTCTGTCATCCCCAATACCCTGTGGCAAAACCATGCCTGAAATTTTTCTTAAATAGTGTTCAAACCCCCAATTCTTAACATTCACCCACACAGCCACCCAAGCAGACCCATCTTTACTGCTCCAAACAACCTTAAGGTTCTGCCTCCATTCACCCAGTCAAAACCTGTCCTTGTCTATAACTTTTCCCTAATTTCCTTTCATCCCCATCTTGGCTTCCACCACAATTCTGCCAGTCTGATCAAGACTATGCCAACACAGACTGCAAGAGCAAAGCGGGCAGGGAAGAAAATCCTCTTTGCAAAAGCAGTATAGCCTGGGGTAAGAAGCAAACTGTCTGACATCAGTTACCTTCCCTCCTCCGAGGCTCTGGCATAGGAACAATCTTGCCCTCTCAACACAGAGAGATGAGTAATAGCATTGTATCTGTAGAACTCGGGTAAAGATAGAAATTCACTCCACTTCTAAAGTAAAACCATTCATGTCATTTTGGGTAACCATGCAGTATTGCCATCACAATGGTGACAATAACACACAACTGCTATCAAGGCTACCAGCTATGCCTTGCTGTAACTTTGCAAACAACTTCTGTGACCAATACACATCAAATATTCCTACGAGGGCAGGATTCCCAGATCAGTTTATCAAAACAGCTGTCTACACTAAACTGTCGTGCCTATGGCTACAAGAATGTCCATGGCTAATCTGGATTTGGGTGGGATTAAATCCCTACAGCTGCTGGTGCTGAGATTTCTGGCTCTATTTAATTTGGCAAAGAACTGGACAGGAAGCCAAAAGACTCCGTGACTACAATGAAGCCTCTGACACTTTTGTCCCTGGACACTGAAGAACCCAAATACAACTCCTGCCAGAAATTAGTAAACTATTCCATTTAGACAAACAGGCACGTAAACTCAGTTTGTAGTTTTGTTACCAATTTAAGCTTCCCAAAGTGTAAAGTTGTTTCTGAGAGTGGAGTCCTCACCTCAGTACCACCCTTGGCTGGGTGTTCCCACTCCCTCTCTAGTGCCAGCATCAGTGCTTGTTCTGCCGTGTGCTGAGCTGGCTCAGGGAACCCATGGACCAAAAAGAGCTGGGGAGGTGGGGAAGGAAGACAAAGAAAAAGCAGAACACCTTAACTTTCAGCGAGAGCTGCTCCCTAGCCTGGTTCACCTGGTAGCTACCTGAAAGCAAGCGCCTGCAGTATGGAAGGAGCAGCTGCCAGCAAGGACAGAATTACCTCTAGCACTAGGGCTGGACTCAATAACCATGAAACAGCAGCGTGGTAGCAATGCACTCGTGTTCTCATCAATCTCATAGCCTTCTATGATCTCATCACCAGCTGGGTAGATGGAGGGAGAGCAGTGGATGTCATCTACCTTGACTTCAGCAAGGCTTTCAATACTGTCTCCCATGGCATCCTGATAGAAGAGCTGAGAGCATGGGATAGATGAGTGGACAGTGAGGTAGGCTTGAGAATTGGCTGTCAGACCGGGCTCAGAGGGTCGTGATCAGTGGAACTGAATCTGACTGGAGGCCTGTGACTAGCGGTGTTCCCCAGGGCTCGGTGTTGGGTCCAGTTCTGTTTAATATCTTCATTGACGACCTTGATGAGGAAATAGCATCCACCCTCAGCAAGTACAACGATGATACAAAGCTGGGAGGGGTGGCTGACACGCAGGAACACTGAGCTGCCATCCAGCGAGACCTGGACAGGATGGAGAGCTGTGCAATGAGAAACCAAATGAGGTTCAACAAAAGCAAGTGTAGAGTCTTGCACCTACAGGTCGAAGGAGGTGATCCTCCCCTCTACTCTGCCCTGGTCAGGCCCCACCTGGAGTACTGTGTCCAGTTCTGGGCTCCTTGGTATAAAGAGGGATGTCCTGGAAAGAGTCCAGAGCAGGGCTACAAAGATGATTAAGAGCCTGGAGCATCTCCCCTATGAGAAAAGGCTGAATGAGCTGGGACTGTTCAGCCTGGAGAAAAGACGACTGAGGGGGGACCTTATTAATGTTTATAAATATCTTAAGTATGGGATGCAGGAGGAAATGGCCAGCCCCTTTTCAGTGATCTGTGGAGACAGGACAAGGGGCAATGGCCACAAGTTGGAGCACAGCAAGTTCCACACCAACATGCGGAGGAACTTTTTCCCAGTGAGGGTGTCAGAGCCCTGGGACAGTCTGTCCAGGGAGGTGGTAGAGTCTCCACCTCTGGAGATTTTCAAGACCCATCTGGACACCTATCTGTGCAATATGAGCTAGGGAGCTACTTTGGCAGGGGGGTTGGACCCGATGATATCTCGAGGTCCCTTCCAATTCTACAGAGCTCAGCAGTGCTGCAGCCAAGGAAAGGAACAAGTCTGTGTCTGCAGCACTGCATAGATCACAATCCTGTCACGACTCTGGACTGCCACTTCTTAAGATGATTTGAATACCTATAAGCACTGCCAGCTCGAGATTGAACAAATTAGTAGTTCTGACAGTGCACATTTAATAATTACTTCACCAACCATTGGATAGTTTATCTAAGCTATTAAGCCCATCTCAGCTTTCTTAATAAAGAACTTAAGTTTAGCAACAATGTGCTGTTTGGATCCCAGCCTAATTTCATGACTGCAAATATAATCTTCACAACCTGTCACACCTTCATCCCTGCTGAGTAGATTAAAAGGACTGCCTGGCACCACTTGTTCTCAGTGCCTGGAGAAACATGAAGGTTTACGTGAACTGAGGATGGTGAGTGTCCTGTTCTCCACAAGAACCAATCTTTCCATATAACTGTGAAATCAGGTTATCAGGCAGGGAAGGGAAGACTTGCACTGACCATGCCTGTTCTGCTTTTTGGAAGCTTAGGTTACTGGGAATGCCTACCTGATGCATATCCACAGCCAATTAGTGGTAAAACGCAATTCCTGCAGAGCCCATCAAAGCCACCCCACCCCTAACAGGGATGCTGCACAGAGATCTGAAGCTCTGCCTTCCTCCTACTGGGAAGCAGGGATTCCCTGCACCATACAACACTGTAAAAGATCAAATCGAGGAATCAAGCTCAGATATCTTACTCATGAGATCACTAAGGCTGGCAAAAACGTCAATTTGAATCAAAATCAAACAAAAAGCAAAGCAGTGAACCTTCAGAGAGCTGCCACAAGAAAAATATGCACAGCTTCACTTTAAAAGACAACAACAACAAATCTCATAGACACATATCTAATGTACTAAAATACATTTGACATTAGCCATGTCGCCATCTCACTTGACTTACTCCCACCGGCACGTGGCTGCAAATTGCATCCCCTTACACAGTAACACCTAGGAGGATTTGCCCCAAGAGAGAGCTGACATGACTGCAACAACTTTCCCCCAGTGAAAGCAAGCTTTAATTTGCAGCTAGTGCTGTACAGTAGATTCTCCATTAGAGGCCACAAGGAAAAAAAATACTAAATCTGTGCATCTCTTTGCAACCAGAACCAACTACACTGGCTCCATCCCATACAGAGAAGGAATCTTGACCTTTTTTTCAATGAAACAGTCATTCTTATCACTAGGTCAAGTCTATAGACTTGAATATTCTTGAACATTTAGTGCCTCTTGTATGCCTCCATTTACAGCTTTGATTTCTTAGCAAACTTCCTCACAGGGAAGCTTAAAGGACAGTTTGAGATATGGTCAGAAATGCTTCCCCACACATCCCCTTCACACCTTCCCTGATAAGAGTTATATGCGTCCTATAATGCAAATCTGTCCTGCTTTGGCAGGGGGGTTGGACTAGGTGATCTCTTGAGGTCCCTTCCAATTCCTACAATTCTGTGATTCTATTAACAAAGGACATTTTAGAATGAAGTATCAGGGGCAACCTGTAAGAAACTGCACATGAAGCTGTTGAAATAGATTTTAGGACCAAAACGAGGTTTAGGAGTCTGTAGATCAAAGAAAAAGCCACCATGTCCACATTTAAGTACTGCAACACACTTAAGCTTGCCAAGCAGCATTTTTTCTCCTCCTTTGCCCCCTTTTCATCTAACGCATCCTCCTACAGCACATAGAACTTTTCTTCAGTTCTTTTGCAGCCAATGGATTCCACTAAGCAAAGTAACTGAAAAATCCAAAGTACAAAAAGAGCCACAAGATGTAGTAGCAACCCAGACTCACCTTCAAAACTCACCTTTTCATTTTAGTTAACGAGTTTCATCCTTGTTATAGAAACAAGGACAATTATGTTCTCCAATCTTTAAGGAGGGTGGCTGAAAAATCATTAGCAACACCTGCATATGAAAATCATTTTGTAATGCTCTGAATGAAAGATGATAATAAATTGCACTGACATTTATGGAACATTTGCAGTTTCATCATTCAAGAGAACACAGGGATTCTGGAGGAGAAGCACGATAGAAAAATCTTATATGATAGGAAATAATATGTGTAGTTTGCATTTATATAGCTCCCACCACCCAAGAATATTAAATAAAAGACATCAACTGCATCTCTGAACATCTTTCATAACATTCTATGGGTTTCTTACCTATCTCTGCTCAGAAAAGGAGAACACAAAATAGTGACTTTTGCTTCAGTTCATACAGCAGAGTAAACGTAGAAGAAACTACCAGTCTGGAATTCCTTGCTCTACCTACCCCATTGCTTCTTAAATGCTCAAGTGCCAACATCAAAAAAAAAAAAGAAAAATTCTCTAAAACATAATGAAGTGGCACAGAAATATTTATCAACATTGCAATCTGGGATAGAGTTTAGCCTTTTAGCAATCTAGTCTGAACTGAGAGATGAAACAAGTTGCATAGCACGTATGTAATTTATTCCTAAAGCAAATGCTACTGTAACTTAATTAACATACAAATACAATTTTTCTTCCATTCAGTAATAAAAGGAAAACTCTGTTCTATTTTCTGGTGAACTAGTTAAAGTTTCCTTTGTTTTAGCTCTCCGAGAATGTAAGAGTTACTAGTTTATTCCTTGAATTTTTCTTCTCACCTTATTTGTTGCAGGAATTTCAGAGAGTACAAACATGCATAAGTTGAAAAAAGCTTCCTAAAGCCATTTGGACTTAATGGTTTTCAACACAACAGTTGATATTTCAGCATTATCCTGTTGTCTAGCCCCCTTCTAATTTTCCCCAAGACTCAGAACATGGTTAGCTGGGGAGCAAGGAAACAACCAGGTGGCTTATGAATAATTATCACTTTTTATGGTATTCTCCACATGCATTTTTGCTAGCACACTGCTCTCAAAGTAACAGGACTCTGAATACTCTGAAGTATTTACAGGGAGCAGCATTTTCTGACTTGGTTGATTTTCTGTTGGTAGAAAGAACTCATTAGCTGTCAGGCCAGTTCTTGAGAAGCCCATAATGCCAATGCACAAAGTTGACATAATGAAAATAAAGGAAAGAATCTGCGCCAAATTCAGAGGCAATCTGTACGGTAATGCAATTTATACTCGCTTATGTTCACTTGGATTCCCTTAGAATTTGTTCTACCCAATCTATTGATGCATGAGGGACTGTAAACTGATGTCACTTATATGCCAAAAGAGTCAGAAACACTATAAGGCCCCAAAATCAAAGGCACTTAAAGTCATACTTCACTATATATTGTTCTTTGTGTTAATCTGTCCTGAATCCTCCCTCCTTTTACCATTTCAGCCTGTGATTTATTCCATTGAGAACCTCCAAAATGCAATGAATGGGTCAAGTGTGAGGCAGAGTGTAGCTAAGTGAGTATGACTCTAAGGAAATTACGTTGATGCAACACAGAAGGTAGGGAAGCAGGTGTCTCAAACACACACCTACCCTCCCCATCACTTTGATTCAATTTGAGATTTGGCTCTGCATGTCCTCCATTACCACTAGCAATTGGATTTGTTACTCAAACGCCACAAGCAGCCACAGCTCTCTAGCCCCCATTTTAGGGCCAGGAGGAACATTACAATGATCTAGTTTGACCCTCTGCATAACTGAAGCCATCAAATATCACCCAGTAACCCCTGGATTGAACGCAGCAAGTTGAGGATGAGTGAGAAAGACACCTAATGTTGATTTAAAGGCTTCAAGTAATAGGGGAATCTGTGGCATCCCTCAGCAATCTGTTCCAGCAGTAAATTACCATTCCCTTTCAAAACATGCACTGTATCATCTCTTGACTTTTACTGGCTTCAACTTTCAGCCCTTGACTCTTTCTTTGTTCTACTAGGCTGGATAAGTTCATTTCTGTATTCCTTATAGACAGTATATCTGATCGCCTCTCAGCCTTCAGTTCAGTCTCTCACATTTTCTAGATCCAAAAATCAGGATAATACAAACATTGTAATCAAAATAGTTTTAGAATGAGTTGGGCTTACACTGAGAAATATTTGTATGTGCTACCCTGATAAAAGCCTTTTTCATCATTTGGAAGAGGAAACAGGACAGCTGGAATCTGGTGACCACAGCTTCCTCCTTCAGTTTCTGAACACTTCAGGATACTATCAGTTGAAGTGTTTACTTTATTCTCTCTGCTAGGCTATCTGAACATACTGGGAGGAAGGGAGAGACAGAGTTGCAAGCAGCTTGCTTGCTAAACCACCACTCTTCAGCCCCTTCCAAAGGTCTCCACCTGACAGCTATTCTGCTATTCCACTCCAAGACGCCACTATCAACCACATGAGCGTTGCATGCATCCCAAAACCTCAAATTTTATCACTCTCTGCTAATATATAGAGGTATGCAGTCAGTAAAGAACTCTGGTGGCAATGACATACAGTCATTTTCTGGTTTCCTGTTGATCTACTGAGTAATAAAGAAAATTAAATAATAATCCTCACACCTCAAGAGAAAACACATTTCAAACTCTGTTACAACTCGAGGAGTTGCAGGAATGCACGAGAAACACACAAAGGGATGCTCCAGTGCAGCGCTCTGGTCTTCTACCAACCAGTAAATGGGATTATCCAGAAAAGGATGTGTTCACATGGTTTGTGTTCTTGTTTCTAAGCCCTACAAGAAGATTCAGCAGACAATACAGTGCACTGCTGTTTCTGGTTTCAGTGGTCAGTACCCTAATCCGTTCTGCACAGGAACACTTGGTGCTGCCTGCCCCAGCCTGAGAGATGTTCCAGTTTTACACTCCATGTGCATGAAAAGGCTGAAGCACAGACTAGCCCAATTTCTCTTTTGGCCAGAAATCTAACTCCTGGATAGTAAGAGCCATTTCCCAGCAAAGTTAACTTTCCTCTGTTATCTGTCAGTATTAGCTGCCATTCCTTTTGGAAACCTGCTCGAGAGAGGCACAGCCTTCTCACAGGAGTATCAAGTGGAGCCACGAGGAAGCGCATTGCTGCAGTGGGCCACAAAGAGCAGCCAGCATCAAACACCAGTTCAATGCCTCCCATCAGTTAATGCCTTTCATCCCGTGGCCTCCCTCACCTCCAGACTTGGCCTCTGTCTGCATTTACACCTTCCCAGAATAAAATCCTTGCTTCCCCCACCCACTTGGTAACCATCATTCAGCTAGTTTGTCTATGACTCACCCACTTCAAAACCCTGCTGACTCACAGTCCTCAAAAAAGAAACTTGCTCAAAGAACACACTGAGACACGGATACGCCATCCACACCAGCGAGGAATTCATCCAAGTTGACCTGGTCCCTTTCCTAGTGAAAGGCAAGAAAGATGCGCTTCGTTTGTGAATTGTTACCCTTTCAAAACCTAATTAGCTCACAGTTATTTATAACCAAAGTATACTTCCACGGCCTGATTTCCAAAAATATTACGCACCCAGCAGCTCCCACCAAATCTAATGGGTGCTCAATAGTGGAGAATAAGATAAGGCTACACAGTTAGCTTTTGAAACAAGAATATAAAAGCTGACTTCTCCAATCCACTGGCAAAAACTGTGACTTCAAGATGTGATAATACATGTTTAACACCTTTGAAAAGTACGTGAAGTTAAAACAACAGCTGCAGGGGAAAAAAGTGTACCGTAAAAAATAATAGTTAGATATTTCATATGGTGCTGTCAATCCCAACTTGCCCATGCTCCTTCACCTCCCTCTACTCTATTCAGAATGAAGTGTCTCTATGGAGGAGGGACAACAGGCCCTCCGTGAGGGACAAAAATGAATGAACCAGACAAATTTGCCCTTTTTTCTTTTTACTTCCCTCCTCCAGTGTGCTAGTAATTCCATAGTATCTGGGAAGGTAACAGAACCTTGTTCCCCAGGTGGTGAGGGCTTCAGTGGCTTCCTCACCCATACCTTTCAGCAGGAGATAAGAATTCTTTGTGTCTCATTGTAACACGAGCCACGGAGAAGTGTCTGGTAGAGATACTGTAACTACACTTGACTTCTGTCTGAGGAAGGGAGGATGGCCTGGACCAATTCTTGAGGTCTCCTGTAGTACCATATACATTCTAGCAAAATACTATCAAGACCATCCAGGAAGTAAAACAAGATTATCCTGCCTGTTCTTCCCATTTCTCCTTGACTGAATTCCTCCTTCTCAACAGATTGCCCATCAAATGCAGCCTAGTTCAAATCCCTACCTTAGTATTCAGTGGTTTTGCCTTCAAATCTCTCTAGCTACCACAAGCACAATTTCTCAGTCAAAACTAACCAGTGGCACCTCTCTTCACTACAATGCAACTAGGAGGCACTCAGATGTTGGCAGCAGGACAGGTCTACAAGCTTGCTCTATTATCTGGAGCTCACAATTGAGCTTTAAAAAAAGAAAAGCAACAACAAATAAATGACGCCGGGACCTTTTGAATTAACCGCAGGATTCATCACTACAACTTCAATTCCTTCGAAAGTTTCTTACTGTTCACATCCAAGGAAGGCACCCATGCATATAAAAACTAAGTAGAAACGAATCAAGACAGACTGGAGAGAAAGACAGAGAAACCAATGAAGTTATTTTTATTTCTTTCTGAAATTATTTGGGGAGAGCTAAGTACCTTGTTTAAGCAGACAGATTACATAGCTGGATAGATAGATTAGCCACACAAGACTAATACTGAAATGTTTCAGAACTGAAAATCCAAACCAGTCAGTAAATCCTCTGACTGTAAACTCGCTAGTTTTAAGAATTTATTCCTATCTACTAATTTAAACATTTACTTTTACTTGAATCATTTTAAAAGATAAAAGACTGCATTTAACCCTTCTCATGAGCTGATACAGAACTGGTATGCATCACCTGTAAAGATGTAAATATTATTTGAATGTTTTTCAAACAACGTAGATAACATTGAACGAAAAAGAAAACCTCTGTAACATTAGATATTGGATAACTTGTCCCTTATCTGCTTGACATGACATTTAGGAAAACATATTTTTAAGAGTCAGTAATGTATTCTGACTTTAAAAATGTGCTGCTTGTAACCCAGAACCTCAGTAAAAACATAAAAAGGAGAGGAAAAATGAAACCCTTTAATTATTGCTTTGGGAGATGTTATTAAAATCCCCAACTTTACTACTGTAATGTAAAATTAAGGAAGACTAATATTTTATTTGAAAAATCCCACCGAACCTGTTTTCCTCAACCCCCTGAAGAATGACATGCCAAAGATTGCCGAGTGCACTGGGGACTTCAAAGTTGCTATCAATCTCTATATATAAAGAATTCAGATACTGCAGTGATGGGCAGCAGTATAAAACCCTATGAGAGAGAGAAAAATAGATAAATGCCCTCAGGAACCAGTTTCTTTCCAGGAAAACTTACTAAACTAAGGCTTAAATTGAAACAGTATTATTTTTCTATGTAGTAGCAGTTTTTCATCTCTTAACTCTCTATCGTTTGTAATACGCTCACAAAATGAAATTTCTTTCCTAAAGGCCAAATCCTGCCAGTCCTCTTCCCACCAAATAATTCCTCATCGCGTATGCAGTGCTGCAGCTTCAGCAGAGTCGCCCACGAGGTGACGTTCAGCTGCGAGCACACCCTGACAGCAGGATGGGACCCAAATGGAGAGCACCTCACAGGTTATCAGCCTCCTGACGTGGGCACCCCACTCATTAGTAAATCACTTCTACCAAAAACGGGAAGAAAATTGGTACGACTAAATAAATCAGGCTTTTCCTCTAGGTGCCTGCCTTGGTCAATGCTGTGTAGACAAGAGATTCAGAAGCAATGTGAAACACAAATCCAGAATTTCAAAATAGACCTCTAATTAAGAAAAAGGTCAATGACCATCAGCCCAAAAACCTCAGTCTATAAACTCAAGAAATACGCAGGACTGTAACCTACACCTCAACCTAGGGAGCCCTGGTGAGGCTCGCAGATACATCCCAAGCTTTTTAGTGTGACTTTTGAGCCTTTTGGGCACACCTGGCTTAGACACTCAAGCTTTTCTCGTCAATCTAGAAGAGGATAAAAACTGGTACTTACACAAACACACATATTGAAAATTTAGATCCTTTTGAACTAGTGTACCTTTAGGAATAATAAATTCCTACCACTTAATACGAGAGCTGGTAACAGACCAAAGCAGTGAGTATTTTTCAAAGTGCGTGTTTTAAAATATAAACTCCCCATAACAGCTAAAGAAGCTTCTATCACCTTTCACCTCGTCTAAGCAAATAATCATTTTCTAACAGCCAAAACACGACAAGATTTAAAAAAAAAATGAAAAAGATAAGGGAAGTAATTGTGTCCACACTCATTATCCGATCTAAGCTGTCAAAGGCAAATGAGCAATAACCTCATTTAAAACACTGACATGCTTCTAACAGTATGAAGTGTTACTTTTGTATCTCTTGGAGGTATTTGCTTTTGGAAATACATTCAATCACTGCTATAAAAAAAAGTTTTTCCCTTGGTCGCCCAGCCCCCTCCCCACCAAGAAAAATACAGTGAGGGAAGATTTCTTTGACAGCTTGTAACTGCTATTAAAAAAAAAAGGTAACATTTAAGCCCTAAGGAGCTCCTGGTCTTCAAAAGTGCAAAGTACATACGGTTCTAGTTGAAGTTAATAGGAGCTGCAGGTGACCAGCACTTCTGACTCTAAGGCCCCAAGCTACTGTACAAAGCACTGTCCCTTTGAAATTTCAGCCTAACATTTATCAGCAGCCAACCTGCTGAAGTGCAAGACATATGCATCGCTTTTCCCCCTCAGTATTTACTTTTAAAACGCACTGAACAGTGGTGGGAAGCACAGCTCTCCTGCAACGTTACAGCCCTAGAGAAATAGGAAGCAAGTATGAAAAAAATGCCAACTCTAATCCTCGCCGAGCGCGAGCCCTCAGCCATTGCACACCATGATATTTCTAGAGCTCTCCTCCGATGGGAATAGACTTGCTGTCTCCCACTGACCTCAGCTGCTTTGCTCTTTAGTCTGATTCTATTTTGTTCCCCATGAAGCCAGTCAGCCACGTCAGCTAAGACTTTATTTTTGAAGTGCCAGCCCACCAACACAGGCACCTCCAGAGAACCACACCGTGGCATGCTTCGCTTTGCTGCCAGCACCCAAAATCTGCCAGACAGCAATGCGTGGGACAACGGCCACCAGACAGTAAAGGTGGAGGAATCAAAGCCCAGGGAAGCATAAAGGTAGCTGTGAACTAAATGTGTGCAGCTAAATATTAAGAAAGAAAAGGAAATAAACTTAGCAACGCATGAACTTGGAAGGTAGAGCGACTCATTCCCAAGGTGATGGAGTAGCACACAGTATATGGGTAAACACTAGACACTAGTTACCATCTACCATCCAGTCCTGGCACTGTTCTGCAACCCAACCTCCCACCAGACACTTCTCTCTGCTTCTGCTCCTACCCGCCTTTGTGAGCCTGCCTTATTTACATTGCTCATAAACTCTCACAGGCAGGGACTATCTCTTATCCCGGCTTTGTATGCAGCTCAGCACAACAGAACTGCACAGTCAGAGGTGGTCTGCAAACAGTAAAACACCATCAAAAAAAAGGGAGAAGACTATGGCTGGTTTAGAAAATACAATTGCAATATCTATATATAAAAAGCCCAGTTGGGATGGTCAAAACAGCAGAACAAGTACCGTGACATACACACAAGCATTACGTGAAGGAAAAAGCAATGAGTCATTAAAAGGATGAGAAAAGGCAAATCAAGGGTAGAAAAAAAGATCCATAATGGTGAGGAAATGATTAAGAGGTAGATTTGCTAAATTGTGTAAGATGGACAAATGCTAGAATAAAAATAAGGCTTCTGGCTTTCCTTCCGTTCATTTTGTGTTAACAGCACCCACACCTCACGCCTCAGCCTTTTCAAGGTCTGTCCTTGTCACCTAAGCATCGGATCACCTCTTTGCCACTCAGGCTGGTTAAAAAGAAGGCACAAACTCTCCTGACAACCTCTCAAGAGCAAATGAGAATGTGGAAAAGAGGAGGAAGGAAGTAAAATTCACATCTCTACCCTCGAATAGCTGACTAGCACAAAAACAAAGTCACCCACTGAAGGTTAAAAAATAATAAACAACTAATAATTTACTCCCCTGCTAAAAGACCAGGAGAAATGAAGCATAAATGCAGTCTACTTCATCAGCTGTTGGTGGAGCATGGTAGTCATACTTCATTCCTCAACACGCACTATAAAATCGTAATCTACATCTTTGTGGCCATTGGCACTCAGTTCCTTGTTCTGCTTTAAAAACACAGACAATCCACCCTTGTTTGCAGTGTTTTCACATATTTAAAACAAAAGCCCTGGGTCACAAGAAGTTATCAGCATCCGGATCATCATCCATTTCTCTCCCATCTACAATGTACCTTTGAGTCAAACAAGCTGTAACTTTTCAAAATGCAACTACATCCAACACAACAGTAAGGGAAGCACATATGATAATGTTACAAGCCAAGATGAGAGGAATAAAAAAAGTAATGACAACAAAAAAAATCTAAAATAAACCCTGGCAAGCCACACAATGTCGGGCATGAGAAAATTCAAGCCAGTTGGCTCTGATGAATCTGTATCTATCAACTACTATTTAGCTAACATCTACCCGTAAATAACTTCTTAACTATTCCCTTGCTGATTAACAGGGTGTTGCAGATTGAACAAGTTATCTTGAAGGACTCTAAAACAGACTAATGGTGCTGATCTGGTCATGGCAATCATGCAGACGCTCTTCCCAGCAGCACCTGGCAGGAGGGCCCACAATGGCCAGGAAGGCTGGGGGCCATGTGCGGGTACTGTTTCAAAGAGTTTTTCACCTCTCTTACATGGAAGGATGGGGTAGTCCTTTGCATCCTTACCCAGATTTTTAATATCTCCTGGAAAAGTTTGCTTCCAGCGCTGTTTGAATCTCTACGTGAATGCAAGCTGGACCCTGATCTGTCCCTCGTATCATTGGTCACACACCACTAACATCCTTTTCACCTGGGTGCCTTGGTGGGACATAGAAAAGCACCTTCCCCAATAATGACACAGTGGAGAATTGCTTTCCTTTTATCCTGCTCCATTTCTCCTCTTCCCCAACAGAAAGGCTCAAGGCTGGAAGGTGTAATGTTGAACACTTTAGGCTAGTTCAGGTGCTTTTTCCAAGTAACTGATTTTTCAAACTGCTCTGTAATTCTAGATGCACCATCTGGGAGTCATACTGGGTCTGGCTTCAAGTGTTTTTGAGGCCTTCATCTGTTGGACTTGTGGGTACTTGCCACTTCTGGATAACCAAAGATCAACACACCACGTTTTGCAAATGTTTTCTTTGTATTTACCGAGCTTCAACTCCAATCTTGCACCATTCATGCAATGCATTTGCTCATAAAGCAGCAATAACATTCCCCACCTCCAGGTTCTGCCTGAAAAGGGAATGGATGCTACACATCTATCCCCAAACTCCTGATAATCTGATACAGACTTGTGGGCGCTGTGGCCCTTCTTTGCACGCAGCCATTATATGAGCAAATAAGGTGCTGAAGGCACCTCTCAGAATGGGCTCTGAAGATTAGTTAATGTTTATACAGCCTGCTGAAAACTGAAATGACTGCTACATGCTAAGTATTACCATCACCAGGGATCCATTTAAGTAAAAGGAGGGCAGAAAATGAAGGAAACAACTTACTTCTTCTGTCCAGCACAATTATTGCCAGACTTATGCATGCTAAAAACACCCAATAACCCATCTAACAGAGTAAACTAATGTTTATGTTATTAAGTTTAGACAATCTTATGCTGAAAGCTTTTCAGACTACCGGAAATTGCACGTTGCGCAGGGACAACTGTATACAATTACAGTGATTTTGTAAAACGCCAGAGATACAAAGCAGAAACCGAGTGGCCGGCAAGGCTTCTAAATCACACAGATAACTCAGTCCTGGTGGGCCAGTAGCATACAGCTTTCTCACGGCTGTTTCTAGAGACGGGAATTATACCCGTAATCGCAAAACCCAAGAAGACGCAGTGCACTGCACATCTGTATCTGCGAGGCCACGACAGGCAGGCAAGATCAACGTGTGCTGCTACCACTGTCCTGGAGCCACCACGCACCAGGCAGATTTATTCATACCCCATCTTGCACCACCAACTGGCACCCATAGCAAAAGTGCCACTGAAAAGGACGCTTTTACTGGCGAAACTCAGATCAATCCCTGCGTTTCTTTAGGATGCAAAAGCTCCAAAGAGATACTAAGAGCACAAACATGAAATCCAGTGAGTGCAATGCTCTCCCAGGCAGTAAGCTCCCAGCTGCTTTGCTAAAGGCCACAGCAATACGTCTACTTCATGCTTGTTTTCAGGAAGGATTGTTTAACAGTACTTAGTGCAGCTCTACCTTGACACAGTAATCGTTGTCTTAACACAGCCTGGGTAAAGCACTGAACTCACCGAGCCCAACCGCACGCTTTGTCGAACACCTGAAGGACTGCAGTGCCTCTGACTTCCTTTCTGATGTCTTTCAGGTATACAGTGGTATTACAGGGTAGTTCTCGTGAATGCAGAACCAGGCAGGGACTTAAATGAGAGCAACCGGTCCTATTCCTTACTTATTTCATTGTCCCATCCACAGCGCCTCTCCTCACCGGTCGCCCTTCCGCTAAACAATTTCAGAAGGGCCATTTGCACACAAAACGAGTGCGTATAATGCCGTTCGGTTACATACGGCAGATTATCGGCTTGTGTGTATCAGTAAGCAGAACATCGACAGCTGTGTAGACACGTCTCAGCCAATACTAAAAGAAGTCTTGTCGGCAGTTTTGATCTTAAAGTAAATACACTGAAAAACTTAGCTCTAATTAGGCTGAAAGACAGATAGGATTTTCTGGAATGAACACTAAACGAATGCTGCCGATAACACCAGCTTCACAAAATACCTTGTTTGGTTTGTCTTAAAAAGATAACATTTCCAAGATAAAAATATTCTGACTTACAAGTGATACGTCCCTGCTGTTTGCATGTTCACAAAAATCTGAATTTTTTATGTTAAGCTGCGTGTTATGCTTCATTAATATGAAATCACCAGACTGCATCACAGACATATTAGGCGAGCTCCAAGTGACCTAATTCATTTTTAATATTTCATAGTTTGTTAAAAGCTGAAACGAGAGATCACTAGCACCGCTCTGACACCCCATGTCATGAATCAAAAGATGTAGGGAAAAGGTCATGTACTTACTAACAGGCACCAAACCAAATTCATCACAACAAAATGAGAGAATAGAAATGAAGACTGCATTTCCCATTATGCTTCTCCCTTCGTAAGAGCATCCATCAACTTGCACGCTACCAACAAGCGGAATTTATTTATATGTATGTCCCCCAATAAAAGGTCAGAGACATGTGAGAGAAATAAGGATTGCAGCCTTTGTCTAAGCAAGTAGTTCCTTCCCTATAAAGCAAATTCTGCAGCAGCAGCCTTTGAAGACCAAAAGGAGAAATAATTCCCAACCACATTAAGAAGCTAACAAGTCCCTTATATGGCTAAGAATTGCAATGCCACTTTTTTCCACGGCCAGAAAAATTAGAACAAGAGGGGAAAATAGAGCAAACTTTAAACAGGCAGCTCTCCGAGCACCAGGGAATTCACACAGTCACATCATCCCAGCTTTAAGAACTGCCAAATACTTTCTTCTTTAAAGAGAAGGAGGACATTACACCAGGTGAGTCCCTGAAATCTAGATTTTAACTCCTCTGCTGTAACTATGGATACCTAGCTTTAAAAACCTTTTTGTGATGTATCCGTACACCAGGCTCCCTTATCTCCTCCTCTGGCGAAACACCTCCATCTGAAGTCCCCTAATCTCCCTTTATCTCACAGGTCACCAATGCATCACCCCGAGGTTTTGCCAGCTCTGACACCGTACATCCAAAAGAGCCTTCTGCCCTATCTACTGCATCTTCAGCCTGCCTCTCGCCCTCCAGTAACCCCGGGGCGAAGGTTGCCAGTTTCTCACCCAGGAAGGCAACCAGATCGCATCACATGTTGTTTCAAATAAGCAGTGAGTTTCTCGCAAGCAAGTCAAGCTGGATGGGACGTTGATCCAGCCTCCCGTCCGTGCGAGGCCGTGTGCGGGAAGGTCGGGCTCCCGCACAGCGTCAATACTGAACTTTGAATGGCTCAGCCCAGCTGGTCTCTAAATATAGCTGGGCAGAGGAAGGGCTGTGAAAGGGGGTGGGGAAGGGAGCAGGACAGGAGCCAAATGAGCAACCAGTTAAATAAAACAACATCGTGCCGGTCCACCCAGAAGACTCTCCCGCTCCTCCCTGCCACACTCCGCAGCTAAGTGTAGCTTCAGCATTCAGTCTATTAATGCAAACTCACAGAGTAAGTACCAACCATTGGTTGATTTACACATGGGGAGGGGGGATACAAATCTATTCAACAACATTTCTTCTTGAATAAATTTGAATCACACAGAAGTGACATCACTTCCACTACATGACAGCCCATAAATCATCATCAGCCACATGGTACCATCCATAAAACATGTGTCATGGAGACAACAATGAGGAACAAACTATCAGAGAGCTTTACATCGTAAACATGCAATGTTACACGTCTCTGGGCTTCTACTATGATCTATGTAAGTCAGGTGGTTTATTTCATTCGTTGGCATCTGAGTGAAGTCAATACAATTAACAGAGGAACCCTTACAGAATATCTGTCCAAACAGTTTCATCTGCATAAATTTACCACAAATGACACACTTTAAACTGTAAATATTTACTTTTTAAATGAATGACCGCATTTGCTACTGAAGTTGACTTCACAACAAATAATCAGAGGAGGAATTTATTTCCACCCTGGTCACAAATGAGCAAGCACAGAAGCAAACAAGGAAGGTAGGGAGGAAGAAAGAAAGAAAAAAAAATAATCCCACAACTGTCTTTGCATCAAAAAAATAGAAAAAGTAATCTTTTTCTCTTATTTGACAGCACCAGGCCTGAAAAGTCTTTCAGTTAATAAAAACTTCTAGGAGAAGAGATTAGACTTTGCTGTAAACCAGCAAAATCAAAAAGACAGTATGACTGAGGAATTCAACAGGAGCCTCCAATCTGCACCTGCAGATGGGACAGGCAACCTGTGCCTTCCTTTTAGAAGCACTATCCTCAGAAAAGACCCACACAGAAAACTGATTTCTTCCAAATTTCAAAGAGGCTACATAGAATTTTTATCTTAAGAAAAATATAAATAAAAGCAAAACCAGCTCTCCGCTCTATCCTTTTCTTCCCATGGATTAACCACACTCAAACTCTCACAGAAATGGCTAATGTTCATTATGGGCACTGGGCTCCATGCAAGACATCTCCCATGGCAATTAGACTTGCACTACGTATAAATCATATCTCAACTGTTGCAGACAGAAACAGACAGAAAGACTGAGCATCTGTTTTTCGCTGCTCATTCAGGAAAATTATAAATCAGAATAATGTTGAACAGAAATTACAGCTATAGAAAACCAAAAATGTTGTTAAATATCAGATGAGGTACATCCTCACCCACACAGACAATGAAGAAGCACCCCGAGTTCCTTGTTTTTTTTCTAATCTGTATTTTTTTAAATTATACTTTGTTTCTTGAAAAAAACCCCAAAAACCTGCATATTGTTCAGCTGTCCTGGTTTTGCCACAGAGAATAGTCTATGCTTTGTGGCCCTGATTCTGCTTTACCAAAGGTAACTGAAGCTCATTCATTGATTTTTCAAGGGAAGCAGCACAGATCCCTTTTGCTACAACTTCTATTTAATACTACTATTGTTAATCAGCTAGTTAAAATATTAGTATGTCATCCTGCATCAGCAGACACCATTCTCAGGCTGATACCCTGGCGTGTTTAGGGTAGCTCTCCACCTAACAGCGTTTACTTCAAACCTTCCCTCCATCAACTCGATCTTGCCTATAAGAATGGGAAAGCAATTGCGAAACGTCACTTGCTACACAAACACTCAAAACATAAGCTGCAACAATATCCAAGTAAATCACTGCTCTCTGTCTCCCTTCTCTGCCCATCTGCAGTCTTTGGTATGGAACAACTATATCATAAAAGCTCTTATTCACACATGCTTTTGATATTACACTATTTAATCACATACAGCTGTAGTTGATGAGACTGTTACAAAACACGATTTTAATGCAGCACTGGAAGCAAGTTCTGGAGACACATCAACCATTTTTCTCTACATAAAATTTCTAACATTAAAAGACTTTTCTTCAAGAAAAAGCAAAACAAAAAATGTAATAATAAAAACAGCCCTTTTTTTTTTTCCCTCTTCTTAAATCTGTTTCTCTTCCTGGACACTCCGGAATGGGCTTGTTCGCAAGTGAACTCCAAGTCCCTGCCTGGAGTATAGATAGTGACAAACCCACTTCCTCTGTACCAAAAAAAATTTAAAAAAAAATAATTTTTAATCCTTCTTTCGACTCTATGCAAAGGGAACACTATCCAGGCTACTTACAGCAAGACCTGAAGTGAACTCAGGCATCCTAACTTCAAACATGTCTTTTCTTATCTGGTTTTTAATTCATGGAAATTTAAGAAATGACAGCCTGATGATTTTTACCTAGATATTTGGACTTAAGTCCAGATATACCATCGGGCTTAATTTAAAGGCCCCCATGCATTAAAAAGCAACCAGTCCAGTTCTGAGGCACTGTATTTTACTTTTGAAGGTACACCTTGTGTAAGGCGTTCTAAATTATAACTATTAACAGCATTTACCGTAGCGAGATCTGCATAGCCTAATCTGGCAAATGCTTGTAACTTCCATCTTTTGTTACGAAAGTAAAATGCACGCTTGCAAAACAGATCTCCCTAGCATCAAGTAATACATGAATGTAGAGAAGCGTTAAGGGTCTGAACTTCCCTTTCCCACAGTTGGTTTTGGTTGTTTTCATAAATTAAACAGGCTTGCATTGAGACAACACGTGAAAGGAAGATCAACTAAGAGATTCAACATTATCTCAACGTATATCGTGCTGTCCCTTGGAGCAGAAAATTATTTTTACCTGGACACCTAAGGATAAATGGCAAACAGGAATGGGAAACAAGTGTGTTCGTGTATTTCTGCATTTTTCAGGGGAACACAACTTCTATCTTCCTTATTGTGGAAAAAACTGGAGTTAGGTATTAATAGGAAAAAACCTAGAGTTAGGTATTAATATTACTGTAAAAATTACAGCCGGGCTTAAATATTTTTTAAATGGCATTTAAACATGTTAATATTTCTTTCGGGCAGCTCTCGGAGGCGTTTAAAACACGTTGTGACGTACTGACTCGAACGGTGGCTAAGTGCGAACCAACTTCATTCCTAGAAATGCATTTCGCTATTTGTGAGTGTTTGCCTTTACTTTGGCACGATCACATGGGCTCCAGCTAGACTTTTGAGCTCTGGCAGCTATCCAAGCTGCAGATGGTTGGAAATGCAGCCTGAAATCAGTGTGTGGTTGATGAATTACTCCTTACACCTGACCCCTGCTTCACACCAGGCACCAAACACAATCTGAACACTACCAGCCAGAGAAGCCCTGTCAGGCATCTCCGTATCTGGAACGCTTTCTTCAAGGCCTTCTGTATGGCCAGATGGCCAAAAGTGGGGAATGCGGTAAACTCGCTAAACAGAAACCTGAGTGACAAAAGAGCACGGGATTGGTAGGTACAAGGTGAAGAGAGTTAAGAGCTTTCCGACGAAGCTGATAGAGTGAGGCGTGCTCATGGCACGCAACTGGAAGAGGCTCCCAATTCCTTTGTGCTAAAGGATGCCCAAAAAACGGCAAAAACAAAACAAAACACGGACGCACACACACCCAAATGTGTACCCACAAAAAAGTCTTTACCAAGCCTAAACTCTGAGTACACCTGTTTGAGTTTCCCAATAGTTTTCTTCCTCAGCTGAGGCATGTATATCATCATGAACACGTTCATCAAGCCATCTTGCCTGCGGGCCAGTCTGCACAACTCTCACATTCATAGAGACAGGGTTTTATTTACATAGGTGTTGGGAAATCACATTTCTTCCTTTTGCGTGCATTCACATGTGTGTGGAGAGATGAAGAGGTATCATGGGTACAGTAAACAGCACCTCTCTGTTTCAGGTATTTCAGCCTTCTGACTAGGTACCAGAGACAACATCATGAGAGTTAAACCACCAGTCCCGAAACATGACTAATAGGTAGGAAGTATCTAGAGAATGCATGAAAGCAAACCACATGGAAATAGCTGCTAAACTGGCTTTTTTTTTTTAAACACCAAATGCTGATACAACGATCATAAACCAAACAACTTCTGTCCGCAGGTAACTGTGGCACCTCCTCCTTTCTACCCAAGCAATTCAGGTGTTTTCAGCAGACTGTTTGCAGAGAATGCTTACCCCAGCTCTAGGTCTAACCATAAGCTAAACAAAGATAAAGCACGTCAAGGACACCATTTCAAATATATTCAAATTGGTCGATTAGGGTTTTTTCCTCCCTTTTTCATATCATTACATGACATTTCATGGGGCTTCGTATTGTTTTCCACTGTGAAAAACTGCAAAGAGAACAGAATTTGCTTTGTCAAGCAAGAAGCTAAAGAAATAAATTCAAACCACAATGCAAGAATTGGCATCATTATCATCTTATATATTACAGTTTACAACATACTCTTGTAAACCATTTGTTTGGGTAGTTACACCATCAGCAAGGATGCAACTAAGGAAATTCACTTAATGTCTCAACATAAAATAAAAAAACTACAATAGATCCTCATCAGATATACGTGAGTTGAACCATCTCCATGCAATACTCTCTGCAGCAAGAACACAAGACTATCCTTCACTCACAACAGTAACGCAAAATATTTATTCTGAAATAAACTCCTAAGACAACTGGACTCTGCTCTCAGGATCTGCCTAAAGAAGTTCCAACGCTGCAATTCCAGACTGCAGTTGTCAGACAGCGTCATGCCAAAATGAGGAAAATAAGGTTATGTCTTTCCTCAAACTCAGTGCTTGTCCTTAAGAGACATATAAAATTCCTTGCAACTGTCTTTTAAAAAATGACCTGCCCCCTCATTTTCATTTCTCAATGACAAGGGGTTTGTCTAAACCTGCAATTAAAGTTTTAGCTCCAGTGGTGGCATCTGATAATGAAGGAGCACAAGCAAATTGAGTAAGAGTGCATGCTTCATGTTCCACAACAGGCCACGAAACACTAAAAACTTAGAGCAATCAGACGAACATATGGAATCCATTTTTTCTACTTATAATGCCATTACCCACATAGCTATTAATTTACACCACTTCTGCACAACCATGTGCCAGCTACGTTCGAGAACGCAAACACGGAGCCCAGACCGAGATCTTGCGCAGCTCCATGCTGCCCCACGAGAAGGACGTGATGTACAGTAACACGGTGCTTCTCAAAGAACCTCCCAGACAACTCCACCAAACGAGCGAGGCAAAAGCAGCGCTTCACCCAGACGCACTGGGGAACACAGATTTCCCAACTTTGCCCGTCGAACGTGCGGCCGCACCGCTTTTCACAAGCTGTACTCAAATGCTCCAAGACTAGAATTTCTTTCTTAATTACAAATGAATGCACACACACACACACACATACCCCATCCCCCTGCGTGTGTGAATATGAACATAAAAACACATTCTTTCTGTAGAGCTGAATCCTACCACGCTCAGTACAAAGAGTGATTCTTGGAAAATAAGAAGCTGGAGTTCACAGGACAGCTGGAATCATACAGAGTTTTATTAATATGTGTTGCTCCAATAGGCATGATAAAAGATACAGCTCTCCACCGCAACGTTATTTGATTACCCGACTATTAGCTTTAGACATACAATGGATCTAACTGCTTTAAAATGTCCCAGAAGCTGATGGCTAGCTTTAAGGTAACAAAATCCAGATGCTGCCTGTCTGCACTGCTCTAAACTCTCAGGGTCTATAGAAGAGAAATACTTGTACACGTGTGCGTATATATACACACACACGTGTGTATATGTGTTTATTATTTAAGTTTTATGTTTGCACTTAACTGCGCAGCAAAGAAAGAAAGAAAAAAATAACGCCATCTAGAACGTATCACCAATTTGAAAATTCACCTCTCCTTACAGCAATAGTGCATGTGTGCAAAGACAGGCACACATGACTTCTCACAGGGTTGATAATTTTATATGCCAGCTATTAAAGCGCATTTATTTTATTTTTTAAACCGTCGGGTTAAAAAAAGCCACAGCAAGGAAAACCCTATAGTTACTATTTCAAGCTCAAACACAAGGCTAATTTCCTCAGAAAGCTTATTTTACAAAGTTTAAAAAAAAAAAAAAGGAGAAAAAAAAAAAGGAAAAAAAAAGAAGAAAAAAGACTGGCAAAATGTAAGCTACGTGAGTAAAAGGCATGGAATGTCCAATATTTCTCCTCCAATACTTGAGGCTATTGTTCTTTCAAAAAAACACCATCAATTGTTTCATGTCCTTGGCTTGCCAGGTTTTGAGCAACAGCATCAGTCTGCATCCCCCAATCCCCCAAACAGTTAAAGCTATAGGCAATATTGCAGTCAAGCTAGTGACGGGCTGCTGCTGCAACAGCAACAATACACACTAAACGGTCACAAAGGTAAAACGCAATTTGGATCGACCTTGGGAAAAAAGGAAAAAAAAAAAAACCCAAACCCCGACAAAAATCACTCTGAAATACAAAAATCAGAAAAAGGCTAGATTTTATATTTAAAAAAAAAAATGGAAACCTACATGACAAAGTGAAAGAAACAGCAAAGAAGCGAGAGGTAAGCCCTGCCATGAATTACAAGGTTGTAATCATATTGAGTGGTTCTGGTGTCATCGCAACTCCCAACCAGCCTGAATCACGGTTTTGACAATTAGTTAATTTATATAATGCAGTAGTCTGGCTATAAACGTTAACGGGAAAGTAATTTTATTAACAAGGAAATACATAACTTATCCTTTCAGGACTACAACCGTATCAAGGTGCTTCAAACCAAAAGTCTGGACCAGCCAGCCTCCCCTCCCCCCACCGTGGCACTTCACCACACACACACACAGACACACACACGTCAAATGTCCCATGTGTTAAATCTGCCACAGAAGCACTGTGTGTATGCGTGTATGCAGCGCCATACGCACGTGTGCATGCCCTGCCTGGCTTTTTTACCCTTACAGGACGTTGGTTTATTGACTGAAACTGTTAGTCTGTGGCTGTGAGGTCACACTTCAGAACAGTATCTCCCCCCTCCCCTCTTTTTTCCCTTTCTTTTTAATACAGTGTCCTAACAGGGTTTGCAAACTTTCTGGTTTAGAGATTTCTTTTGTTACTGTCCCTTGGTCACACAGGAAATCTTTTCAGAGAGCAGACTATTATACAACGGCATTAGGAAAGAAAAAATAAAACTAAAATAAAGCTTTAATTAACTAACTCATAGCCAGGTAACACCGACTTCCCTCAGCCTTCTTTTGGCGAGGCAGGCCTGCTTTCCAGCCGGCTAGCATTTCAGAGAATTACTAAGAAACAAGAAGGAAAAGTCCACGCTTGGCTACACTCCCCGAAAGTAGCCACCTTCTTCTATGTGCAGAGCTTTTAAATGTAACAGAGTACAGCCGTACCACCCTCAATATTTAATGAAATAGCAAAGGCAGCGCAACGCGCCGAAACAAACTCCACCAGCTTTTACAGCCGGTTAGCTCCGAGCTCTCCTCCGAGCTCCACAGCATCTCCTCCTCAGCTGATTAAAAGTTTGAGTTGCCACAGACAGCTTTCCTAGCAGCAAAATGCTTTTAAGCTCCCAATAAACTGGGGAGATCGCTGGAAGGGCCGCCAACAAACCCACTGTTTCGTGCCCGATGCTGTCCAGAGCGATCTTCATCCCGTGCCATAATAAACCCACTACCTGCCCGGTGCTACGATAGCGTTAACCGCACCGGTCTCCCTAAACAATACAAGGAATTAGCCGACGCCAGCAGCCCTCGGGAGGGAGGGAGGGGGGGGGGGGAGAATTAATTAAATAAATAAATACATTTTAAAGAAAGAAAGAGACGAAGGGGAGGGCGGACAGTAACCTTCCTGCCTCTCTCACGCCTGCTTTCTGCCTACCAGCTCGGCTCCTGCGTGACACCGAAGCCGAGGAAGCGACGGGGGGGGGGGGGAAAGATCGCCAACGCGAAGAGGCGAGCCCGCGGTCTGCGCCGCTCCGCTCCCCATCGCCCGCCGAGCGCCCGGCCCCGCCGTACCCTACCTTGGTTTGGAGATAGTGGGGGTAGTAGTAGGTGTACTGGGGGTACATTGGCTGCTGGTCCAGGCGTTTGCCCATGTAGCTGGAGTCCTTCTGGCTGGTGCAGGGAACTCGTAGGCAGGGTGTAGTGCCCCAGGGCCTTTCTTCCTCTCACGCCGCTATTCCTGACAGCGCGGGCGACGGAGGAGGCTGCCGAGACTTCCTCGCCGTCTACCGCGCGCTACTTCCAGCGCAGCCAAAAACGCGCCCGCACGCACATATATGTGTGTGTGTGACGGGGGAGGGTGTGTGCGGGTGTGTGTGCGCGGGGCTGGCTGGCTGGGTGGAAGCCCCCTGCCCAGCTGCCCGCGGCGGAGCAGCCCGCCTCCCCCGCTGGCAGCAACGTGCCTCCGGCGGTGCCCGCTGCCCGGCTCGGGAGGGAAACGTCCTGCGAGAGGAGCCGGGAAGACAGTGCAACTCCAAACCTCCGCAGAACCGCTCCCTCTCCTCGTCCTCTCCTCGGCTCGCCCCGCTCTCGAGCCCTCCCCTCTGGCTCCCCACCCACCCCCCTTCCAACAGGGGAGGAAAAAAAAAAAAAAAAAAGAAAAAAAGAAAAAAATAAGAAAAAATAAAGAAAAAAAAAAGAAAAGAAAAAAAAAGGGGGGGGAGGGAAGAGCCTTCCCCAGCCTAGTTGCCGCTGCCTCCCTCACGGAGTGACATGGTGCTCAGGGCTCGTCCTGTCTTTCATTCAAACCCCCTCCGCGCCGCGCCGCCGGTGGGAGGGACCTTGGCGCGCCGCTCCCCCGGGAGGCCGGCGCAGGCCGC
Organism: Laterallus jamaicensis coturniculus; assembly: GCA_022605575.1. Classification (NCBI taxonomy): domain Eukaryota; kingdom Metazoa; phylum Chordata; class Aves; order Gruiformes; family Rallidae; genus Laterallus; species Laterallus jamaicensis. Next base: position 19,420,084 of record JAKCOX010000008.1, on the reverse strand, counting down.
GCGGCCGCCTCCGCGCCCCCGCCCGCCCCCACCGCCGCGCCCGCGGCTCCCCGCGTCCCGCCGCGGCCCCCGCCCCGCTCCGCCCCGCCCCGCCCGGCCTCGCGGCCCCGCCGGAGCAGGGAGCGCCGAAAAAGCGGCTGCGGGACTGGGGAAATCCTAGCGCCGGTGGGGCGGTGTGTGCGGGTGGGGAGAGAGGCTCCGCGGCGCATTCCTTTATTTATTTATTTAGTCGGAAACAGGGGAAGGTCACGGAGCCCGGCGGCCGAGCTGGGAAAGGCGTCGTCCTTCACCCCCACCCCCGCCGCCCGGCCCCCTCTGCAAACTCCTCCGTGCCGTCATCCGGCACTTCGCGGCGAGGCGACCCCGGGCCAGACATATTAAATACATACTTTGTTCGACCGCTTATATAAGAGTCGGTTTATTTAAAGTTGGAACAAAATGGAGGAAGAGGGTAAAGAGGAAACTCTCCCGGCCTGACTTACGGGAGCCTTCAGACAGCTCTGTAAAAATACCGCCAAACTTACCTACGGCTCCGGTGCCCCACAAAAAGGGCTGCGCTCCCCCAGCCGCAGCAGGCCCCACAACCTCGGCCTGGACCCAGGTGAGGGCCATGTGTGGCACCCGCACCCGCCGGGGAGCCCCACACCTGCCACACATCCCAGGCCTCCTGGACCTGCCTCAGCACCGCAGTCCCAGATATCTGCCCTCCAAAAAACTGGAAGGAAGAGTATATCTTGCAAGAGGACACTAAATCACCAGTAAGGAAGTAATGTGGATAGCAGAATGTTTCCTCTTCTACGCAAACCCCAGTGTTTCTCCTTTTTAAAAATCACTTGTTCCTTTAAAACGTCATCAAATTCCTGGGCCTTTCTGCGGTGGCTTTGCCTATTTATAAATTCAGGGGGGACGGGGGATGGACATGTGGGACAGCAGTTTCTTTTTGTTTTTATTTAAATCATTGGTAGTATTGCAGTGGGGTTGTCAGCTGCTGTATTATCAACCAAATTGCTTCAGAAAAAAAAAAATTATAAAAAGAATTTCTTTAAAGGGACACTTCTCAAGGCTGGTAGAGCTAAAATTAGACTTGCCAGCTGTGTTTTGGTTTGTGGGCACGTGCTTGCACATGACGGGAACATGGAAATATCACGCTTTACTCTGGCAGTGTGCTGTTCTCGTAAGCTGAGGGGTTTGTTATGGATTCCTATAACTGCCCCATAGCTGGTTAGCTGACGGGCAAAGGAAAGCAGCTGAAGGGAACGGGCAGTGGGAGAAGCCATACACGTGCTCAGAATAATGCCTATATATCTCTCTATACTACACAGAGACACTGACTTTTCATCACCAGGCATTAATAATTATTAATTACTGGTATATAGGTACCAGCCCCGTGCCATACAGCTCGAGAAACATGTTATACCTAATGGAGGTATTTGCTCTCTCTTTCAGGTGAAAAACTCTTGTGTAACGAGTGCTACACTGTAAAACAGTAATCGGTCACTCTTCCCCAACTGGAGGAGCACTGTGGAGCACTATTACCGCCCTGGCTTCCAAACCTGCCAAAACAGATTCCGAAGAAAGGCCAGGTTGTGGAAACTGCTGATAGCTTCAGTTCCTACCGAAGTCCAAGCTGCCCAGGACCGCATGGTCTCTCGGCAGCTCAGAGCAGAGGTAAATGAAGAAGAAAGAAAGGAACAGAAGCCTTGTGATTCCCAGGTCCCAGCCCTATGGTAAATATTGCTGCTCCGCTTTGAACATGCTGCCTCTCACAGTTGTGCGTGATACTCCAGCGATACTCGTGCTTACACTCCTTTTTCTCCCTCCCCTGCTTTCCCCCAGGGTGAAATAGACTGTTTGCGGGTTGGTATCTGCAGAAGTGAATAGTGATTACTTGATGGTACGTGATACTTTGAGCCTGACAACTTTGAGATTGTTCTTTCAACTGCCAGAATTAAGTTGTTGTGCTTCTCTCCCCACCTTCTCACTTTTCCCTGAGGATATTAACGCAGTTTTTCTTGCTAAGCTGTTTGCTTGTAGAAGTGGATGTAACCACACTTGGGGGAAGAAAGAACCTATGTGTAAAGGGTGAAATAAAAAAGAAATGCTAAGGAAATACAGACACCCGCACATTCTGACCAAGAGATCCACCTGAACATGCAAGGTTTGCTGTGGCCATTACTTTAAGTCCACGAAGGATCACTTTGGCTACTTCACCTGACTATTGTATTACACATCGTGCCACAAAATTTCAACACAAGATTCGCACACACACCTCCCAGTCAGCTGTACTGGCCAGTAGCGCCAGCCGTTCATGTAATTAGGAGAAGGTCAGGAGCTGCTGGAAGAGGCAGGCTGTTACCTGACTGGGCGACAGCTCCACCTTCCTCCTCTCCTGCTCACTCCCAGCCAAAGTCTTAAATACACCGATGGTTTGGGTTTTTCACCTGTAATCCTGATGAGATGCTGAGCGCTCGGAACAAACCGCAGAGACTACTCAGCACCTTGCATGGTTGAGCCTGCAGTGATGCAAGATAGAGTGCAGGCAGCAAAAATAGGAATTCAGTATAAAAGAGTGGGGGGCCAAGGGGAGAAGATGGGAGGCAATATAGCGTAGCAAAAATGCAAATGAACAACCACAAAAGCAGATTTAGATAGCACACTGCCTCTGAACAAATGCTAGCACTGGAAAATGGAAAATTTCCATTTGCAAAATACAGACATCAAAAAGATCATCTGTGACTCGGGAGCACACTGTTTAAATAGAATCCCCTTCATTTTCTGGCCTGTGCATTTGAATAACCGAATCCACTTGCAAACTGAAATAGCAGTTTGCCTACCGAGTGTTAAGTTTAAATGTTCCTCAAAAGAAAAGACAAGCTGTTCGATCCCAGTGAGCAACAGTGAGCAAACTTCACAACTTTTCTTTCTCCTGTCGAAGGCACATTATCAAGCCCAAGCCAGGCCCATCCAGAAAGCGAGCCGAGTCCCGGCGCACCTGAAAAGGTGCTGCTGCCACTGGTATCACCGACCCTGGGCTGGGGCTGGGAGGAGATTCACAAGACAGGCGAGCAGTAAGGATCTCTTCAAAGGGAAATTTAGAAAGGGGATAAAATAGATGGGAACGGATCAACTGTAAACCAGACAGCCAAATACATTTGAAGGCAGGCGCCAGAGGATATTAAGTCAGCAACAACCAAAGCCGTGGATAAGAAACTCAGAGTTAACTGACGGGGGGGGGGAAATCAGAATGCTTCTGCTGGCAGCCTGAAGTACAGAAATTACATATGTTTGGTTGTATTTTTACCTTTCATAAAGTGCAGGTTTCTTCATTCAGAAAAAATCGAGCTAAAAGAAAAAGCAGACACCTAGAAGAAGAAAGCAATTCAGAAGCTCTCTGCTAAAATAGAATTCTACCTAAACTTCTTTTTTGGTTTTGTTTGGGGTTGGTTTTTAAGATTTTTTTAACCTATCCTATGAAAACCTTCTAAAGTCACAGGTATAAGACTTGGGGACTAATTCAAACATTTTCTAGCTCCTTGCTCTTGAAAAGCAGCAATACCTATTGTAGAAGTCTTAACTACTTTGGACAGAATTATGTTAAAATCATCTAAGTTAGGACTAAGGAAAATTTGCTTGTTGGGTGGTGGAAATAAAGCTACCACCACCTACAGCAATATAAGAAGTTAAAGGGAAAAAAAAAGAACAATTATCTTTGGCTTATATTTCTGACACTGTCTTTCTGCTTTTATTCTCTCTATTTACTCATTAAAGTTATTCCAAAGAAGATCATAGCGATGCTTGACAGCTTGTTTACAATGAGTTACAAGAAGAATACTGATCTTATTTCTAGAACTGTCAGCTCCTTCAGTCCAGGTACCTTAAAGCTGTATTGATGAGCACCGAAACTTGCTATTTAATAGTTCATTTATCAAGCTGATTTGCCTAAGGATAGCTAACTGAATTTCTAACAAGCGATATATCCTGGTGCAACCATCAGTAAAGCATGTGATAACTGTGGAGGAGGTGGGGGAAAAAAGACACAGAGGAACAAAACACACATCTTAATTATTAAGTGTCTGGGATCGACAGAATCTCTCTGAGGCTGGGGACATCGCCATTTTCAGATGGCCTTGTCTCACAAGAGACCAAACGTCACCAAGGATGGCTTTCCCCACACACGCACACCTCCCATCAGTGTGAAAAATAGGCCAGGTTTGCTCTCCACACTTCAGCACTAACCATTGCAGCACCACAAATCTAGAATTGGGCAGAGTTGGCGATGGCCCAGCGTAAATCAGAAAGAGTTAATGTATGAAATTTTGGATGACAGCAAAGGCTTGCGATCTATCTATCATTAGATGTCACTATTTTTCACCTTGTCATCTTCTGTTTTAACACCATGGCTCAGGTATTTCCACCAGTCTACTTTTACACAAAGGCCCAATCCTAAAAGAAATCTACAGACAGCAGAAGAGTGGAAAATTTGGGGGAAAAGTGAACAACAGTGAACATTCACCGATACCAAATTGTTTGTGTTTTCCATCTGATGTAATCTCTTACACTCATAAACAAATGAAACTAGCAGCCAGTTGTACAGACAGCTCCAAGTTATGCGTTACAGTCCTCGTCCTGCAGATGTTAATGGATACAACCAGAGTTAACAACACCATCTTACTCTTTTGTCTACAGTCAGTTTCCGACGCATCTCAGAACACTTTGCAAGTGTTAATTCATTCTGCAGTGTGGAAGAGATTTAAGTAACATGCCCAGTCAGCAAGGATGATCTAGTTTTCACAATCAACGGTGGGTTCCTCTCCTCATAAACCCCTGTAGTATGGGAAAGGCTGGAGCAAATGCAACTGACAAAGAAAAAAGGGACTGGTACTTCCGTTCAGTTCTGGTGGAGGCTCACAAGGAAAAGCAGTGCGATGGCAGAGAAATGCAATGTGAAGAAACAGTGAAGAAACTGCTGTACCCTTAAATAGGATCCCACATCAATAATTTAAGGCTTTCAGAAAAGACCAGGATTTTGCACAGATTAGAAGACATGACTTTCAAAGGCACATTCTATAGCAGCTCCACATCAGAAGTTAGTTAATATTGTGTCTGTTCTTGAGCCTAAACTATTAGGATTAAAAGGGCAAACAGATCCCCAAACACTAAGAGGACTAACCAAGGCCATTTCACTCTTGCGGCATATTAATACTACCAGCATCAGATGTGGTAGGATTTCAGAGGGAGAAAATTCTCCCCTTCCCACCTTCCTCCCTCCAAAGTCCTGCTTACTAGTCACTTTCCCCACCCTCTGTTTACTTAAAATCAGATTGTAATCGGGGAACATGAGATTTTTTTTTTCTTAAGGAAGTTTATTTCTGAAGGTACTGGGGAGACGTAAATATACCGCCTGTTTACTGAGGCTCATAAACACATAAGAACACAGGCAATTAATTGTCACTGAGAGAGTTCCAGCGAACACGGAAAATCCTAGCTTTTTAGGGCATGTTTAACTAACTGTTCACCCATCATGTACTGAATTACTTAGCGAGATATTAATTTTGTGCTCCAGCTGAGGGTAATCACAGAACAAACTGGCATTATTCAAGTTGCTGTATGAAATTACAGCGAGGGTAAGCTTAAGAACAAAGGCCAGCAGGAGTCGAGCCTCTCAACTTGAAAGGAATTATCTTTTCCTCTAATTGAAGTGAGGACTGTTTTGTTTTGCTTTTTCTTTCCTTCCTCTTGCTAAATTTCCAACAACACTCCTTGGCAAAAGGTCTCCTTGCAACAGGGCTATCACGGTAAAAGCCCAGGAGCAGGGGCTCATCTGCCTGGGAAAGTTTATGAATGTAATTGCACCAGCATCCTGGACAGGGAGAGTTATACCCGCCTAACACCTCGTGTCGGCACTTACCCAGGAGCGATTACGCTGGTAAAAGCCCCTATTTACGTAAGCCCAGAAAGACTAGAGGTCCGGGGTCCTGTTTTCCTGCTGGTGCTGCCCCTGACCTACACCATGACCTTGGACAAGCCACTACTTCTCCTTCCCTTCTAGCTCAGTCTCACAGTCTTCAATTGGGAGCTCTTTGTGGTGAGAAATATCTGTAGGCTTTTACAGTACCACAGGGAAACCTTGATTTTGGTAGGGCACTGAAATAATGTATTATCAGAAATCTGTAATAATGTATTTAAATAGATTGATCTTCCACTATCCAGATAACTGCTGTTGGAAAACTCATAGGCTATACTTTTTTTTTTTTTTCCCCCCAGAGGAAAAAGTTAACAATGGGCAAGAATAGAGGGTCATCTCAGGCTACATTCCATCACTATCAAATATAATACTTTTTTGCTTTCTCCATACTTATCCTCCCCAGCATGCCAAGACACATTTCTTCTTCTCTCTTTCATATCTGGCAGACTTATATGCCCACTAAGAAATTCTTCATCTAATGCTGGCTGTAAATAAAGCCTGAAGGAGCCCCCCTCTAAATAGAGCTATTGCATCTGCTAATAGACCCCCCTCTAAAATGCAGCACAATTATGTGGCTACCCTTGCACTTTAGCACAAAATGTAATTCAAAAGTGTTTGTAAAAATAATTTTTCAGTATGATGACTGTAAATTTTACCATTTTAGTGAAATCTCAAAGTATGACTTTTTATTTCACTTCAGTTCAAATTCTGTTTTTTATTTTTTCATACAAGATCTGCCCTGACCCAACTGCAATACAATTTTCCCTACTTACCCCCCCGAGAAAGGAAAACTCAGCGTCTAAAAAAAAGTTTTTAACGTGTTTTCAAAAAAATATTGAGCAAAATTTCTCCTTTTTTGCTACATGTGTAGCAAAATAACGTTTAGGAATTACACAGATGAAATAACCCTGTTTAAATCAGTCTCCAGGAAAATGTGTTCATCAATTGTTTGTTTTTAATTGAAATTCATGACTGGGGAAAACAATCTGCACTTTAGCCTGCCCCAGTAAACCCTACAGTGATTCAGTGTCTATTTAGTCTGATGTATTTTATAAATAAAGAAAAAAAAAAAAGACAGGTTATGAGAAACTGTAATCTTCAGCCATACAAAATGCTATTTTTCTCCTTCTCACCTAAACACAATCGGGAAGTGAAGTGGAAAGCGCATAAAAACACTTATAGGACCTCTAGTGCCTTGTTATCAACATGTAAAGCTTCCCCGTGACATTACAAGAAAAATTCTAAGTGTCCACTAAATATGGAATCAAAAGATTGTGTGGAACGATTCCCAACAGAGGGGGAATTTCCATCTCACCCAAATAGGGAGAAAACGCATAGCAAACGGAGAGGTGAGTGCCGGGAGCTGGGTACAAAGTTCTACATGCAGGTAAGCTGGAGGCTCAAACTAATTCTCCATTTTTCAAATCAGTTCCCTCTTTTCTAGGAATAATGGCATTTTTTTTTGTGTAATGGATAGCTTCCATTTACCACAGAACCAATGCAACCTGCCGTGCAAAATCAAACCTTATGTCACGCCAGATTACTGTCCATCATAACCAAAGAAAATGCATTGAGCTGAATATATTTGGTTCAGGAGATCTGTATTTTGTCAGCTGCAGTATAGCTCATTGTCCATTAAACAGCGCCGAGCCCATTCGGAACAGAGCACACTGCAGAAATGTTTAACCTCCCAATCCTACACTTGTCAACTTTCCAGAACAAAAGGGAGGGTGACACCTGACATCTAACAAAACCAGAGTTAGGACTGCCGCTTTCCTGTACCGGAGAAATTCTTTGGGTAAGAGATCATTTATTTCCTGCAAACAGACAAGTGCTAATTATAGCTCAAATCTTCCCTCTTTTTCTCCTCTACCTTTTTTTTTTTTCCCCCTTTTTCTTTTCCTCCTTCCCCTCCCTGGTGCATCTTTTCTTCAGCCTTGCTCATCAAATATCTTTTGCCTTCACAAAAAATCTCATCAAATCTCTACATTCTCCTTCATCTAGAAGTTATCTGTTTTGAGAATAATTTGCCTGCCTTCTTTTATATATTCCAGCTGGAGTTTTTAATAAAGCGCAGGGACTCAAGGCTACCGTATTTTTATTAGGAGATGGTGCAAACTTTATAATGATTTCTATTCACATTCAGCAAATGCTCTTCCCTATTGTTCTACCCTATTCACCTCTCCCAACATCCTATTCCCAAATCATTTTTACTCTGCAGTCCTTCGTCCGTTTTGTCTCCTCTTCAGTCCTGTCCCCACCTGACCCCTATCTCGCTAGCACAAGTACTTTCCTTTTCCTAACCTTTTCTCCTTTATTTTTTCCCCGTTGCCCTGATTCCTCAGTCCTAGATGCTTTAGGCTCCACTTATATTTTCTGAATTATGTCATAGTTCTTTGAATGTAGAATCAAAATATTCAGGGCTGGAGGGGTGGGGGGAAAGACACCACTGAGCTGTTCTTTTTAACTGGAAATCTGTCCTGCTAGGTGGTAGGAGAAAGGATGGTGTGCCATAAACATGCCAGCCAAGGTGCCTCAGCAGGACTGGAGACAGGGTTAGGAAGTTTAAAACACAGAAGAAAGTGAGGATATCAAGTTCGCTAACAGGGGAAGACCTGAGTCTCATAAGCTGAGGATCCAATCAATCTCATCTCTTACTGGCCTCTTTTCAATTAAGGGGTTTAAAGATGTTTCTGCTAGTATAGATGTACTCAGCTTCCCTTCCCCTCATAACTGCAAGTTGCACACCCCTGACATCAACACACTTGTCTTTTCAGAATCCTAGGGCAGCAGAATGTATCAGCTTTAAAACATAAAACCAGTTTTGTCAAAGATTTCTCACCTCACATACAACATGGGAAGAATGACAAGGAGAAAACACTAAAAGTGAGTAGGAGTGAAGTATTAATCTTTGGATGCAATTTTTCAGCTGAAATACTGACACAAATTCAGCTTGCAGATAATTTGTGGTTTGGCCATTTGGCACATTCTCACCAAGAAAAGGTAGATGTTTCAGTTCTGAGAAGACATTGTAGAAGAAAAAAACCCAACAATTCAATTTAGTTTAATTTGGGAGTTGTATTTCAGCAACAGATACTTACTTGGGCTGCCCATCTTATTTGAAAGGTTTATCAGTAGGGCCAGTAGCATTCTGTCAGTATGATGGCTTGACATTTGCTATGATTTGAGACCTCTATTTGAGTGAGCTACTGGATTGTCAGATCTCTACCATTTCAGTTGAGTCTTTCCATCTTATAGATCACATCTGCATTTTGAATTCACGGTGAGAAATTTCAGTCAAACCATTTGTCCTTTTCTTGTTTCTCAAGTAAGATATGAGGTGGGGGTGTTTTTTCTGTGATGAAACAAAGTGGTGCCAAATGGAGGCAAAAAAGTCCAAAATCATCCAGCTGCTTCTCCTTGGATAGTGGCTGGAAGGACCCCAAACAAAGCCAAGATTTCTTACTACATGTGGAAAAGGGACTTGAAAATTAACCATATGGGTGAGTCTTTCTGCTAGGTACGTGCCTTTTGCCTTTCTTTTGAAAACTTCTCAGATTTGGCCACATGAGAAACATTTGAAATGACACAGTCTCTTCAGGCTCAGCAAATACCTCCCTGAAGTTTCCATATCCACTTCCCTCCCAGCTCCCACAGACTTCTGCAGACTGATAGGGAATGACATCCACCTCCCTCTTAACTATGGAGAAGTATGTGCACAGAGCAGCACCGGTCTCACCTGGGCAACACAGCCTGAGGCATGGATCACAGATACCGGAGGAGATTCAGGCACCGAGCTCTGGTAGTACCATGCATAATTGTATTATCTTTGCAATTATGATGCTGCTGTGGTGTTGGGATATTGCCTATCACTCACTCCGATGAGGAGCTGTGGAAGAGGGAGTACAAGAGGATGCAAAATTGTAAAAAGGGGGGGTAGGTAACAGGGGTGGACACGGACAAGACATCAAGGCACTGGAGGTGTAAGAGGAGCCGAGGGGAGTAACTCTTACAGTCTAGAGCGGAGAAGAATCAAATGGGAAGCTGGAAATACCTGTGCAAAATGGGTATTGAGCTTAAGAATCAAGTAAAATTAAGAATGAAAAAGCAGCAGCGATGGCAACCAGGCAGTTACAAAAAGCCAAATTATTTTTGGGGCCTAGACAGGTTGAGAGGTAAATGGGTGAGGGGTGAAAATGAAAGGTGCAGAGACTTGCATGAGGACAGCCCTTCCTCTCTGCCTCCTGGGCATAAACCCCAAATTCCTGATATTGACTATTCCTCTGTTGTCAACAAAAATCATCTACACCCAGCCACAAAGTGATCCAGCCCCTTCCAGCACTGGTCCACATAGACGATTAAAATCTAATGCTGCCACACTCTTTCCATGTCTCTGTGATAAATAGAAAGATCTCAACCTTGCTGACAATCCATTTGTCAATATGCCACAGGATGGCATTTTCAGGTTCTTTTTTTTTTAAAGCTATAAAACCTTTTTCACACATAAATTAAATTAAAAGAACAAGGGGGAAAATTCCATGTGATCCCACATTTAAGGTTAATGAGTAATGGGATAATTATAATGAATAATAAAAAGATAATGAATGTTCACAGAGAAACCCATTACAACTGCGTAGACAACCATTACTCTGTAATTTTATACCTTCTGAACACTTGACTTTGCAACCTTAATGCTTTTTTAACATTGTTTTTGCCTGTGTAATGATATATAACAATCTCCAGACACCATCTGCAGTCTTCATATTTCTTTGATCTCTTTCAAACAAATTTTAGTACTGGGTATGAGAAGAGGCGAGTGATTACCTCATTGAGCAAGAGCCAGGAGATAGGGATGCATTCTGTTCTTTCCTCTCCTCACATTCATAATTCCTATCTCAACAGCTGAGATCATGCTACCAGCTCTTGGGCTTGGTTTGTCTGCTTTAAAGCCTTTGCGTTTATGACAGTTCTGTCAAATTTTCTTGATTCTGCAGTTTGCTTCTCCCATTGGTCTAACAACCAAACCCAAGTTAATGAGGCTTCAGGACACAGTTAAATATTTAATGGTCCAGTTAGGGTTGTGGCCAAAAGCATGGCATCAACCATTTCCTTGATTCCTTTTCATCTGACACGGTGCCGATCACTTTAGTTGTACACGCATCCTTCGCTGCTGGCCTCCTGCTTAGACATGGTACTAGGCACATTTTTTTAATTGGGAAGAGGCATTGCACTCTTACAAACTATCATCATATTTCAAGTTTGCTGCTAGGAAAAAGGCAATATTAATAAGGGCTGCTTTTGCATTTCTTCAGGCATTACATATTTTAGCTGCAAATGTCAGCTCTTAGCAAGTTCTTAGCTCTTGTTTCCAAAGTACCATAATATTAATAAATGCCCCGTAGGACTGTCCCAACTCCTTGTCATTCTAACAACCCTGGGTCACCTTAAAGCCGCTTCAAGTCCCTAAACATCTGAATCATTCAGACTGGAATCCTAATGTGTACCGTGTAGCAACCTTCACTATGCTACCTGCATGCTTATATGCAGGTGGTTCTCTTGGCAGCTGAGATTTCTATTTGCAATAAAAGAAAAAAAAACCCAAAAAACAAACAACAAAACCTGTTTGCAGTAAAGAGCAGAGACTTTGGGTGACTCGACTACCTGTGGAGCACACATTCTCATTTCCAGCTGCATGACCCCGAAGCAGTCATTGTAGTCTGAGTGGAAAAGGGGAGTTAACACTAAATAATATTAGATAAGAGCCAATCTCTACTCAGCACTCTTCAAACAGCATGAGAAACATGTCTTAGGTGTAAAGTGAGAGATCAAGTAGGAGGAAACTGCAGTGAAGAACGGTAGGGCAAATGAAAGACCCTCTCTGCATGCCTCTGAATTGGTCTTTTCTATTATTGTTCTTGGCTGCAAGAGAAAGGTGACAGAGATCCCATGCTCTCACTGTCACAGCCAGTCATTCACTTGTTCTTCAACATTACAAAGAGCAGTATGTGAACCTCATGGTATTTATATCTCTAATTTTATGCAATAATTTAGTTGCCACCTCCTTGCATGAAGGAAACACAGTAACACCTAATTCAAGAGCTTGCCTTGTAACAGCACTAACCAGAAAAGCAAAAAAAATCTGAAAAATTAAAAATATCAGTTAATGTACGGATATTTAGTTGTACAGCTGCTACAATGATGAATGAAAACAGAGACTCTAAATTCCAATACACTGCTTTTTTATCTGAACAGAAATGATGGACAGCTTTCTATATACAAGCACTTATACACACGTAACCCGTGATCCAAGCAGGCTGGTAGATGACATTGTGCCATTGCACACTTTGGTCCCACAGGACTGTCTGGAAGCAGTTTGACCCGGTTCAGCAGAACTGTCTCTTAAACATCGCAACCGTTTCCTGAAGCAGCTATTAAAATCCACTTCCAGCAGCGGCCTTCGCAAGCTGCATGCCCTGCCACTCGCTCCAGCTCCCCCAGGAGCCACAACGCCTGTGGCTCTGCTCCTTGTGTGGCTCTGGTATACCTTCAGCACTCAGTCCCCAGCTCTGGCCTCCTCCTTAGAGTTGGCGGTTGCTGCACGTCTGCCAGCGTGAATACCAGTGCCTTTTGGCCGGGGAAGAGGTGTCATACCAAGCCCAGGATTTCTGGAATATGACACCAGGATTTCTACACTAGCCTGATGGAGCTTCTAAATTTCCACCATAGTTGCTTTATAGAACACAATAGAAATTATATTAAAAGACAAATTGCAAAGTAAACAGCTAAAATTCCTGGAGAATCAGAATTTAGACTGCTTATTCCACCTCAACTAACCCCTCAAGCCTCTTCATTAGGATAAAATCTTCAGAAGTACCTCTGTTTCTCACGTGAGGCACCCTTGTCGCGTTCTTAAGTGTGGGATGGGCAGTGCTAACCCATTGACAAAATAGTTGGTATTTTATTTTCTCATCACTATTTAATACTATACCATATTTACTGTAAAGTGTTCAAACTCTTCTCCAAAGACAGAATCATTAATGTTTGCATAGACTTGCGAGCAGGTGTTTTTCACTACAGTGACAGCATGCTTAATAACACATGTAAATTTATCTTCCTAACACCTGAGGAGATAGAGAACTGTGTTCATCTCCAGTTAACACGCAGGCTACTGAGGCATATAAAAATTAACTGAAAAGTCAGCACTGAGGTTTGGTGCATATTTTGGGGAAGGGACTGTATTTTCAGAATGCCGTGCATCATGTATCACAGCTCTGCTCAAAGCCCTGCCTTCTGCCAGGAGGCATATGCTCATTGCCCCCAACACGTATGTGAACAGAGGGTAAGCCACCACTACCGTGACTTCTCCACAACATAAAACCTGCAGCATCTTCTCAAAAAGATCTCAGCCTTAAAAATAACAGTGACCAGTAGGAACAAGACCCTCCTGTCTTCCCACCCAACTGCAGCAGCAAGCCCCACAGATATTCTGGCAGCAAGAGGGACCTGCTGTCCCACATGCTAATCTTAATCTTCTCGCTCAGTAAACTTAATCCTACTCTTACAGCAACCCAAAAGAATAAAAGATTTTTAATGGGAAAGGATGGGAAACCTTAACAATAAGCAGTTCCATCAATCCCTTTCTATATTTAAAATTAATGATACTGAATTGTAAAATTATCAGAGAATGAAGCAATAATTTCACGAAATAGCTAAAATAGACTCCAAAGGATTAACACATCCACAGTAGATTATCCCCTCCATACTAAATTGGGTAATGGATTTCTCTGAATAGGATATTTCTTTATAGCAGAAGCATAAGATACTCTTTATAAAAGATCTATAATATCTTACTCTACATATGCCTTTTGTTTTCTTTTCCTATTTGCTACAGTCATTTAGAAGTAGTGATCTTGACTGATGACACAAGTGGAGATTTTTGTTGAGATGCCATAATATAATGGGGAGGAACACACAAGCCACACACAAGATCTTGTTCAGGAAGAGAGAGCAGAGCTCTCTGCTTGAAGAGTTCTGATCGCTATTGGAGTACAGTGGGACTCAAGCAAGCAAAAATAGCATTGTGGTTAAGAAATTGGACTAAACTTGGAAGATATCTTCTGGTTCCTGGCTCTGCTGCAGACATCCTGTGTGTCCTTGGATAAACGCCTCTTGTGAGGCTAATTTCATTTATGTGCTCATGTACATAGTAATGAGCCTCATAAACAGCCTATAAATATAATCACTTGAAATCATTTTTAAGGTACAATCTCTCATATTCAGTGAGAGATTTCATGTTCTCCTGGGAAATGGGCAAGTGTTTGCTAGGCTAAAGGCATGAGATGGATTTGGATCTATCTCAATTTCAGTGGCATCTGTGTGCACATTTAAATTTGGCATGTGCAGACCATTACGATAAAAAAGAGTCTGTATTATTTGCACTATTTCTCATTTTCTTTCTCGGACTGGGATTGTTCCCAATTATAGGAAGTCAGACTGGAGGAAGCAAGGAGAAACACACATATAGATGATGATATCTTTGAAATATGTACTGGCTCTGTGTCCTTTTTGTTCAAAATTCTTGGAAACATCCTATAAAAATCTCTGTGTGTGCACAACAGTTGTAATTATTCACACAGACCCGACTGTAAATCACAGACTCATGTGTACATCTGGAGGTTACACATCTCAAAACACACAATGCATGTAGCTATACAGTTTGCAAGTAAACATCTACAGGAAGGGTGGTCCTAGAGCAAATGCAGATCTGCCAAATCTGCTGGCCATTTCACCATTTGTGGTGCACGCTGCTGCTTTGCTGCTCCAGGGGATTTGTTGGTGCTTTGGCAGCCTCTGCTACAGACATCCAGGAATCCCAGGTAAACAACTGCTGCTCGCAGCAGGTCTACATCAGGCAGGCAGCAAGTGCAATATCTGCACCCTGGGACTAGCCAGCAAACACAAACTGGGTCAAGGTTAGACCACCATAATACTCCCCGTTTTGCTTCTTGATCCCTATTCAGCCTCTGCAACAAGAATGATCTCCTCCAACATATATCTTTACACAGTTGTTGACCCTCTGTGGCTTAGATAAAGCAAAAAGTAATAGAAGTAAGTAAATCATACAAAAGTACATTGCGTTAAGCCTGTATCTATTGTCTGCCCAGACCACCTATGTCTAACACAGATTTTGCAAAAGTATGGCTACCCACTTTCTCAGGCAGACATGTCTTACCTGGGATATGGCATGCCAGAAAGTTTAGCTTTTTTATTTTAACTGAATGCACATGCAGTTACTTCTGCATGGATTATTTTCATGCAAAACAGTGGCTGTGTTTGAAAAAACCCCAGCAAGAATATGATGGCCATAAAGCAAAGAGTTTCATGAGATAAAAGAGTAGCTGAAGATACTCTTGATGATAAGCTAGGAACTAGTGTTCATTATTCATTTGTAAATGTAATTATTGTTTCCCTTAAATCTCTATAGTATTCCCTGCATCACGTTACATTTCCAAATAACTAGACATGCCAATACCTTAATGAAGCTGACTACTACTGAATAGCCTTAGACTGTTAGAATGCCAAAAAATTATCAGTTTCTAACATAAAAGGGTGTAGGCAAAAAGACAAAATTTAGGACATAAGCAAGCGATACCTGCTATCTCCAAATGAAAAGCATCCGTTTAGATGAGATGCAATGCAGCTAGAAAACCCATGACTGCAGCTTCTACAACAGCTGATAATTCAAATGTGATCACTTACATGTATATATATATATATATATATACACATACACATAAAGCAAGTACATAAGTACTGCATTAGGTCTTTTGTTTTCTTTTCTGGACAGGAGCCCTAGTGTATTATACTCACTCAAGCAAATTCAAGTTCACTTAAGGGCAAAGGTATGTTTCTGGAAGTACCCTCGCTGTCTGGTCTCCTGGAGAATTAACAGCCTTAGCAATTAGGAACAGACCCTTACCAAGCAGCACCCTTTTTAAGGGAAAAGAGACAAGACATGAAATGAAGAACCAGTGCCCTCTTTCCTTGCCTCTCAGGAACGGTCTGAGCAATTTGTTAAATGCCTCGGCACTGGGATGTCTCAGTAAAAATAAGGCCAGTGGCAAAGCAAGAATCTTGACACTCCAAGGAACTTGTTAATTTTGGCAAGTAAGTTATGTCTGGGGAGCTGAAGGGGAGAAAATGAGGATGTAATAATGTTGCATTGCAATATTATAACTTTATGAATAACATTCATAACACCATCGGATACCTTCCAAAAGACTACTGATATAGCAAAAAAACAAAACAAAAAATTGGCTCATATTTTATTAAAGCTGAGGATACAGTGACAGCTCAACAGTAAACTGTATGTAACAATTATTCAACAACAGGTTTTACAGCAAGCTTGGCTAGTTCTTTGCTTGTATCCTTTTGTTTTGGTTTTGTTTGGGTTTTTTCTTTTCGGGGTAATGACAAGGGCAGTGCTGATGTTCACTGAAATACCTCCAACTATATAGGAAGCCGTGATCAGTATCACATTTACCACTGTCTCACACTGCCCTTATATTGCTATTTTCTGTTTTTCAGGGAAATACATTTAACATACATACACATAGTAAATCCAAAGCGAGCCTTAAATAATCTTGTTCAGGGCAACAGAGAATAATGACTGTGTCTTCAATGAGGGGCATAATTACAACAAGCTGTCAAAGGAAACTTTAAGAAGGTTTGGGGGCAGGGGGAATTAAAAGCTATTTACCTCTATCAAAGCAGAATGAATAAGGGTAATGAGTAATAACCCTGAGAAAATGACAACAAAGGGGAACATTCTCAGCACCATGAGTGGGAAATTAATCAAGTCCCTCTTTTGTTAACAGGTGTTACACAATAAATTCCCTGTGTTCTACCCTGAAAAAGCATCCTTAATATCAGAAAGGAAAAAGTTCTAGGAAGAAGTAAACAAGAAAAATACTACCTTGTCCTTACAATGCATTGTTTCCAAATGTCTCAAAGCACCTTTCAAGTCAATACAGTAACAAGATAGGGATGGTCAATATCTTACAACATTTTCATTAAATTATGGAGAAAATACAGCGTTCTAAATTAACTAAGTAGGCAATAGATCCATGACTATGAGATCCATTTGGACAACACCAAACGATTTTCAGGAAGCTTCATGCAACAGCTGACAAAGTACCCGGTGTGCCTACTGGAGATACAGGGACTTGGGCATCTTGATTACATCTACAAGACCTTGGTCCCCTAAGCCAGGGAATACTTAGTTCAAATCAGAGCAGGACAATGCAGTTGTGTAAACAGAAGATTGAAAATCAGGAAATCCTTAGCTCTAAAATGGAATCCAACTGTGGCCCTTTTTCCTGTCCACAAAAAAGTTAATGAAGCAACGTAAGTCACCCGCCCTCTCCTCCTCTTTGAGAGAAACCCCAGTTTTGGTGAAATAGATTAAATAGATTAACATGGATGGATTAAGTAAATTCACATCTTTTACACATTTTGAGGAAGGAAAAGGTTCTATAAGTATTAAATATTATTGAAATAGTGAGCAGAAGATCTTTTCAAGGGGGAATTACTACATTCCTTTCTTTATATATCGATTACTTAATAATGCAGTGAAAAAAAGAAAGATCGGATTTGACACTTCTCAAAGAATGCTTTTCACTGCTACATATGCTCTTGATTTGACACTACAAATAAAACCATTATTCAGCATACCCCAATCATGTTCCCAAACCATTCCTGGGGACTTCAGTTTTAAGACTTTCTGTGCAAATTATCTTCTCTAATGTCCAGTACATGATCATTATATCCTTAAGAACTAGGCAGGCACAAAGTATGTTATGTTACTGCTATTCCTTGTAAAATTATTTGAGGACAGATAGTTTAAACGCTTACTTATTTCAGAGATTGGGAAGTATTCCTTGCACCTCCAGATTTTTTCAAAAATGTCTTTAAAAATCTAAATACATTTATTAAATAAATCTAAAAAGCTTAAAACCAAAGGGCACTCCAAAGCAAAAGAACAAGAGTATTAAAACATTCTGTATGAAAGAGACCATGTGAATGCTCAGAAGATCCATGTGTTTTAACAAAAAGCTGTGAAATAGGCAGGTGAAGGCGTTCTCTCAAGTTATAAAGCTATGAGCTTAAAAACAGATCAGGAAACTGAAAGACAAGAGGGACAACTTACCATGTTCATTTTGCTCTTTTTATCAATTTACACATGGCAGTAAAGTAAGGTTAAAAAAAGCCAAACACACAAACAAAAAAAACCCAACCCAAACACCTTTTCTTCGCTTTTTCCATTGAGGCAATTGCTGTATTTGTGGCAAGGGATGCAGGTAGCTGAATGCCAGTACCTTGTATAAATGGGGCTGAACAGGAGGGTTGGATTTGGAAAAGCCCCTCTAGGATGAAATGAGCTGCCTAGAGAAAGCATGAGAATCCTTTTGAGAATACAAGGCAAAAAACTGCTTTTAAGTTTTGCTTTTCTCTTAGAAGCTATTTGAAAATAAATAATGATCTTCTAGTAACCATAAGTAAATGTTTTAAAGGGAGAATGGTCCTGTATAAGCAATCTCAGTGTCAAAAGTCCAAAGAAAAAGACAGGGTTCTAAAAGATTAAATTTACTCTCTAGCCAGGTACCTTCTTACATTGTCTGGTTTGGAAAGTCTTCCCCAAAAAGCTTTCATAGCTTTTTTCATTAGCATTTTTCCTTCACATTGAACAAGTACAATTAAAAGTAATGGTACGTAAATCTGAGAGCCATAGACCTCAGGAAAGTCAGTGAACCTATGCCAAGTTATTCTAGCTCCCTATTTGGCCCTTGAGTGAGATTTCCCACAAACATATACAAGCCTTATATTGTGTAGTAACTTGGTCTGTTTAGAATAAGACAGGAGAGTTGATCCAGTCCCACTACATTTTGAAGAACCAATATATGTCTTGAAGCCCACGGAAAGAAATCTCTCTCGCCCAGACTACACACTCAGAATACATCCAAGCTTTTGGTGTGTCCTCGGCCATGCTGAGCAGGCAGACCTATGATTTCTAATCTAATCAACCTCAGAGTGATTGTGAAACCAACAGCTGTGTCTCTGCAATTGGAAAAATAGATACAGAACAAAGGGGAAGACCTATCTCAACAGGGCTTCTCCCTCAAGTGCATAAACTCGGCTTCAGTGGAAAGTATAAATATTTCATTCACTATTTTGTACGGTATTTCTCCTGTGATTTGTGCTCCAACTACTTGCTCTTAAAGGTGCATTAATGTCTTCTTTTAACAGCATCCCTTCTAAACTTTTCCCCTTGCTTAATGGGCCTGAAGGGATTAAACCCTTAGCAGAAAAATGCATCTGTTGTACATAACATCACAGTATTAGACTATCATAATACCAACTCATTTATTTTCATTTTGTGGAAGTATATCTTCCCTTGAGACTGATGCTACAGGGTATGTTTCCTTCCTGATGCTTCCTTTCATGTATTGTATGATATTAAGGAGAAACACTTGTATTCAGACATCAGAAGCCCAAGGCCCACTTTTTACCTTGCATTTTGAGGCCACATTATACCAGAAAGACAGCTAGGCTGACTAGGAAGCGCTCCAAAAATCCTGCCTGTCTCAAACAACAGGCGATGCACGTTCCTTGTGCTTGTCACACTTTTGGATGCTGACCAGAATGAACAGGCTTAAATTTGGTTTTGGTTTAGATGACTTCCTTGTGCATAGATTAGAGAAAGCTGAGCTTAACATTTCATCGAGGTCAGCTGTGATCCCACTGCTGGAACACATACTGCAACAGTCAACATCAGCACAAACAATAGCACCATTCATCTGGCATTGTTGGGCAAGGCTTCATCTACACGCTGTTACAGCGATGGGAGTCCTCTGGTCTTGTGTTAAATAGGACTCCCTGCAAGGAGTGCTCATTCTGTCCATCATATACAAAATCGAGACTGGGTAACCAAAATAGCCCTGAAATCATGAAATTTGAGGGACTGCAGTTATCAGAACTGGTTACTTTGGCAACTTAGCTTTGGCATACTTAGAAAAATTCTTACAGTTCACCTGAATGGAAAGATGATATTTCATCTGTAAACTATCTTCACTTTAAGCCCACTAAGAGAAGTTGTATGTGTTTGGTGCCAGAATCATAAGAGTCTTCTGCTCCCTAAACAGATACATGATGGTTAAGTAGGAATTTCAAAAAAGCATCTGGATACGCATGCCACAGTACATCTGTCTAGATTTTGGGCAACTGCACAGCTTCAAATCTAATTTGGCTGATTTTACCCCTTTTCACACTTACATGCCAAAGCCTACCTGGCTTCCCAACACATTTCTAAGGAGCATAGCAACAGGTTGCCCAGGGAGGTTGTGGCTGCCACTTCCCTGACAGTGTTCAAGGCCAGGCTGGATGGGGCTTTGGGCAACCTGGGCTAGTGGGAGGTGTCCTTGCCCATAGCAGAGGGGGTTGAAACAGGATGATCTCTAAGTTCCCTTCCAACCCAAACCATTCTGTGATTCTGTGATAGTAAACGCACAACTATTTGGAGATCAACGAAACTCCTTCAATGCTTTCTTTGAAAGAGCACAGGCACAGTGCAAAGCATTTTCTAGATACCTACAGAGGTAAACTCTGCCAGAGCTACAGCTGCTGCAGGCAACAGTAGCAACAACCCTCGAATGTGGGGGCAGTTCTCCCTCTTCTCAGTGAGCAGTTAAAACAGCCAGACTTTCTATCATTGCACGATAAGCAGGCTACAAGGAGGCAATTACTTCTAGTCGTTACATAGCACCTTTACATGGCACCAGATTGCATTACACACAGAGGTTGGCAGCCTTTAGGACAGAAATATGTGAGGTTAGAAGCAATATAGTACCTTGCTGCTTTTAGTGTGGAAATTATCGGGGGCGGGGGGTGGTATGACAACCACCTCAAGCCTTTAGGTGAATATGAAATGCATCCATTCCCTCCCCAGCTGCAACACAGAGTATCCAACTCTGGATTCTTCCTGTTGTGGCTTGTTGGAAAATAAATTATCAATGCCCTATAATATTTCAGAAAAACTGAACATTTCTAAACACGCCAGATTTTCATACTTGATCTTGGTTTTGTTAGCACGCTGTGAAGAACTTACACTTTGTGATTTAGTACCACAAAAAAAAACTACAGAGAAGGATTCTAGTTTTGTAGAGAAATTGCAGAGGTTGCATGTTGAAGGATAAAAACACCAGACATCTACTTTCCTATTAGGGCAAGAGAAGAAGGGCAAACTTAAGCAAAAAGTTCCAGGAGCAGTTTTAAAGAAGCTGTCTGTTGAATTGAGTGGAGAAGGGTGTTTAATTCTCCCAGCTAACATGATAGTGATCAGGAAGAAATACAGAGCCAACACTTAATGGTTCAAATGGAGATGTTGGCAAGGAGCAGCTTTGGAAAGAGAGAGATCTGCAGTGGTTTTGCCTCAATTTTAGGCTGCGTTGAACTGAAAATTCAAAGTGCTGGCAAGTGCAAATGTACCAAATTTTCCTGACTGCCTCTTCATGCTAGCCTTTTTGCAGGGCCCTGTACTCTGCCAGGTTCTAAGGGTAGTCTTACCTGAAGAGAATTTTAAGATGTCTGGTAAATAACACAGGCAGAGGATGGAGGGGTAGGGGATAGAGACGTTACTTCTCTCACACATTCAGAAAGTAGTTTATGCAGCCTGAGGTATGTTTGCAATGCAACAGACTTCCTAGAGCACACAAGTGTGTTAATCAACAGTTAGGATGTGTCTAAATGTATAACAAGCTTTGCCTTTTGAGAACTCATATTATCCAAGAGGGGGGTTAATGAACATTACCTCAAAACAGAACTATGGTTGCAAAATCCTAAAATGACAGGGAGAGGAAAATAACACCAACTTGGAATCACTAAGGGCTTAGCCACTGAATGATGCTGAGAAGAGCACGGTCCCTGTTGACTGTAACTAGAGATGAATTCAAGCCACACAGATTCCAGCTCAGTTTCAGAGCTGCCATTATTTTTGCAATCCTGCACAAATCAGCAATATGACTGGACTGCCCTTGCTGTCCCTCTTTTTTCCCAGAGCAGGCAGTAGAATAGTCTGCTCTGTCTAACACACAGAATTACTGAGGAAGAAACCTGTGCTTCTCACCCATTTCTATGACTTTCCTGTTTACTATATAGCTTTTTTCATTATCAAGAAAAATCAAGTACTTTTGACTTCCATCTTGCAGTAATCTATGGTCGCATCACCTTTCAGTCTGGTCAGCCTTCTGAATTGTCTTTCATCTTCCCTGCATAACATCTGTTTTTCAAAGACAACAGATTCTTCACTGTTGTCTTGGGACAATGCTGGGACATCTTCCCTGAGGAAGACATTTTCTTGCTGTTTTGCGTTGTGTAAACTGGCAGTGACATCTTCCGAGATTTTCTGCTAAACCTTTGGGGACTGCTGCCCTTCGTGAGATATCTAACTAAAGTGTTAACTGTGTTTTCACACTGGACAGCCAACACATACTATTTTGCTGGTGTTTTTTAATTATGCTGAAGTATATAAAAACAAGGGACTGTATGGAATGCAGAGCATAACAGTGTTCTATTATTAATGTCATTATCTGAAATCTTTTCATGTTCATTTATCTCAGGGTATGGATAGGATACCTGAGTCAGGTTGGCAACTGTTAGCAGACAACTCTTTTCCATACCACCATTACCTGTCCAGCAAAAATAGACAGCCCTATGGTGCAATTTTGTTGTCTGTTTTACTTTACCTTCAGCTGATAATTCTCATTTATTTCTTGACATTGCAGTACACATAATGTGGAAGCTCCTGAGACCAAGAACTTTACTAGGACATAAAAGTTGACTTTTTTTTTTAATTCTTTTCTTTTTTGGTTCTTCCTCCATTATGGAGAAATCTTCAACTATAAATCCCCAAGAGAGACCAAATCTTTAATGTTTGGTATCTTGGCACTTTTAGAAAATCAACCCATTTTGAATTGCCTCTTACTAACTGCTGAGGATCAAATATACTTATCAGTTTTGAAAACATGGATACATCTATCTGTCTATCTATGTATCGTCTTTCAAATTCCTTTTGCATCCACAGTGCTATCCACACTTTTTATAAATCAGAGATGGGTCCAAGACTGTATTGATCTTCAGACATTGGCTGTGTATGTTAAACTCTACTTCTTTTTTCAGAGCATATTTCACTCATTGACAAGGTAATTGGACCACTGGGTAGGTATAATGCTACAACCATGACTGCTTCCACAGCAAAGCTCTTTCTGATTGCATTTTAAGTTACTTTTCCACAAGTCTCCTTCATCAATAAGTGTTGACATTTGTGCAGCAATGGAGGATTACCTGAATTACATAGAAAAGGAACATATGGAATTACAAGGCACTTGTGATGGCTGGCCAAAAAGGCTATAAAAGCAAGAAGCACCTGAGTAAGATAAAAAGATTGAATATGTATGTAATATGAGAATATTGCCAGTCATAAGGACACTGTTCTAGTCAAATCTGGAATAAAAATCACCAAGCTGAGTTTTAACTTGTCAAACCAATCAAAACCAAAGTTGCACATGTGAACTAAAAAGTAAGAAGAAATAAAAAAGCTTCATCAGTCAGTAATATGTAGTTCATCTTTCAAGTGAGGAAATAATGACTCTGCACACCTGCCTTTCTGCAGGATAAGGACCACAGTTTTTGTGGAACACAGGCAGAGATAAGATCCTGGAAGTTAGATTTGCTTTCTTACCCCTTAAGTTGGCACACAATCACAGCTATCCTAAGGATTACAAATGGGAAACAAAGGCTGAAAACTCTGCAAAGATTTCAATCTAACATACAAGTTAAAGTGGAAAAGACTGAATAGGTATTGGGGCAGCCAGACCAGCATCCCTCTCAGGGCAGGCACAGTGCAAGCCCAATTCCCTTCTCACTTTTCCAGTAGGAAGTTTGTTATACTGCTGGGGTCAAATTCTAAACTTGGAGGTATTCATAATAGAGCTACTTCATCAAAAGCAGAAGAGCTGCTTCAAACTATAATATAAAAGTAAAATAACTACTGTCACTAGAATAAAAGGAGACAACTGTTTTTATTTATTTACGTCTTTTTTAAGAGGACAAGTACAACCTTGAATTCAAGGAGACCTCAACATGCTTGCATCCTGTAGAAGAGAAACTTGGCCTTCCTACATCCTCCTCCTCTCTCCAATCCAATCCCTGCCTGGTTTCCCAACTCATGACCATGGCTCTCCAAAACTTCTCCCTCCCAACACACTTTCAAGTGCTGAGTGAGATAGCAGGAGCTGAAGCCTGCACTGAAATCCAACGAGCCCACCTCATGCAAGGGCAAGTTGGATGCTGAGCAGCCAAATCTTGCTGAATTCCTGCTGGCTGCCTTGCAAAGCAGCAAGAAAGTGCAAACCAGCTGACTGTCACTGGCTCCTGCCTCATGCATAGATAAGATGTTGCTCAAATTTAAGGCCGGATACATGGCAGAAAAATTACCTTGAAAAAAGGATTCTCTTAACACACAGATTAATATGGCAGAATGGAGAAGTCGTGTGTCCTTTTGATTTGTATTAAAAGCCTTTAACTTCCATTTTAGAAAAGCTCTAGGAGGTAAATCCCCATCTCCTCATTTTACAGTCTAAAGCAGTAAGTTCACAGAAACTTGATCAACCTCAGAAGTTAGTCAGAAAATGTATTGGGCTAATGAATGCATAGCTTCCATCTTTCTTCCCAGTTAGCTAGTTAAGTAACCAATTTTTCTTGAAGGGACTCATTTTGTATTCCTCCTGTACTCCTCTTGCTCTGGTCCCTAAGAAACTTAAAAAGAATAGGTTCCTAAGAAATGGTCATTTAAATTGACCACCAAGAGTAATGCAGTTTTCATCTTTTCTCAAGAGGAAGAGGGTAATCGATTTTATTTTAGCACAAATTTCACCCAAGCTATATATTTCTTTAAAGTCAACACTCTTACTACTCTTCAAACAAATTCTTTTCAAAATGATCCCGTATTTGCCATACCTAAGGATCATACCAAGGCTTTGAAGTGATTTAATAGCAGAGAGCTACTAGCCAAACGAAATCATTTGCAAACTTCAGAAGCTATAGAAATTCATTGCTTCTTTTAGCTGATTATACAGCTAAGCTTATAAGAAACAAACTTTAATTATTGCTAAAGAGCAATAAGAGTGTAAATTCAAGCTGGATCTCAGCAGAAAAAAAATTAAACCAGTTATAAATAGTATCACAAAATAAAATGCACTAGCTACACTCAGTGCTAAAAATAAATGATACTGCTATTATTCCAGTGATTTTTTTTTTCTTATAAATCCTCTAAAGTCTGATCCAAGGCCCTGGGATTCACCCCAGCCAACAAAGCTGGTTAGAGAGAGAGAATATGCAGCTCACAACTGCATATTCGTAGTTACCAAAAGAAATTCTAAGGTTTTATTGTGGAAAAGGAAAAAAATAGTGAACTCTGCTGTGTGACCATATAACCCATACCCATTTTTATGGTAGTCAGACCAGCGCCAGTTATCCAAAATGCATAATTTTCAAATCAAGCTATAGGTTTAAACTTACCAAAAATATTAATTAAATCTTTCTTCCAAGCCAGCATAAATAAACTGTGGAATTCATCCCTAGAAGATAGCAAATAGACCAAAAGCATGGAAAGGCTGAAAAATCTTAAGGCCATCAGCACTACGATTTACATTTAACTTGGACAAGGAAGTCATATGTTGCCAAAGGTAGAAAACTGTATTAGTGGAAATATCACTATGTGATTCCTAATAACAGGCTGTTCCTTAACCTCTGGGCTGGCCTGAGCCTGCCTGGGTTCTCCTGCACGTCCACAGGCATGGCCAAGAACTTCTCTGCCCCACTCTCCAAGGCACCTGGATTGGGATGTTATGGTTGAACTGACCTTGCTGTCTCCTGAGGCCCCAGGATGTCAGGGAATACGCATTTCAAACTGAGAAGAGAGCTAACTGATAGAGCAATAAATGGTGACCATTTTAGAATTAATGGGAATAATGGAATTTGTCAGTGGCCTGCTATGAAGGAATTATTATTATCTGCTGCAGACCAAAAGTCTGATCAGAACATAGGGCCTCCTCAGCAAAGGGATTTAGTAAAAATTTGGTCCATACAGAGTGACTATAGTTTATAATTAATACACATTCTGTGTGTTCTTTATTTTCTATTTTTAATTGTCTATTTTATTTCATTATTTTCTCTCCCTTTTAAATTAAAACACGGAATCTTTTCCCTAGCATCCCTATTAGCATGGACAGTTGTCTTTCTCATCGAGTATCATATTACTCTGAAAAGAAAGAGAAGGAAGTTAACAGATGTACTGGGAAATGTTTACTTAGCATGACAGTGCTCCATACATATTGATGGTCTTCGTACTCTAACAATGAGGTCCAGGCATTCTGATGACAATGAAAATTGAAACTAAGTTTTTGTCCTAGAAATGAAGACTTTGCTATCTTTCCATTTTATTCAAAAAAATATGATGGGAATAAGCAGATTTAAAAAAAAAACAAACCCAAAGCACACCACTGTTGCAATCTACAATTCCAAAAATTAAAAAAAACTCCTCAGATTTCAAGCTATTACACTTGTTCCTAAAGGGGATTTGACATACAACCAAGAGTTTACAATTCACTAGGCAAAGACAGAAATATTTTCAGTTCAAGTGTTTGTTCAGATGAGAGGTATCAAGTCAGTTGTCAGCAGCTTAAGTAAAACCTTGGAGTGCTTCTAATGTCTTTGCTATTCAGTTCCTAACCCTTCAGCCCATGGGTAGCTTAATTTCAGTTTCGGTACAACTAATGGACTATTACAGCCACTACTGCTTATGGTGGTTTCTCTTCAGCTTCAAACACTACAGGCAAGAGAGGGATCTCAAACAGGCAAGTGAGTAATTCCACTTTGACCAGAAACAACAGCAATCTATTTTTCCAAGGAAACCCTCACTCTCACATGCAACAATTATGTATTCTTTCTCATTTGGTACTAGTAAATTGGTTCCTACTTGCAATTTTAATCTCAGTCCCCACTAACCATGTATGTGTCAAAAATACCTGTTTCCCTCAGGCTGTCCCTCACAGGAACTGCCTCCAGGAGGATTTCTCCATAAAAATCTGTAAGAACAATTGTTAATCCCATCTTTCCTTAGAACTGCTGCAATGCCTCCAAAAATGCTGTTAGTTAAAAAAAATCAAACACCACTTCTTGCTCAGAAAGCATCTCAGCCCAGGCTCTCAGAGTCTGGAACAGCAAGTGTCCAGCACTGAGAATTTACCCTGCTCCAGTACCACGTCATAGTCATCTGTCTTGCCACTGGTGAAAAGACATAACTGCATTAGCCAGACCTTTGTTTTGTCCATCTTACATTCTCACACCACCAGCTTCCCACAACCTCAACCAATGAAATCACAGAACGTTAAGAGTTGGAAGGGACCTCAAAACGTTATCTAGTCCAAACCCCCTTGTCAGAGCAGGATCACCCAGACTAAACCACACCAGAATGCATCCAGGCCAGTTTTGAATGTTTCCAGAGAAACTCCACAATCTCTCTGAGCAGCCTGTCCTAGTTCTCTGTCACATGGAACTTCCTATGCTCCAGCTTGTACCTGTTGCCCCTTGCCCTATCACTGTCCATCACTGAGAAGAGCCTGGCTCCATGTTCCTGACTCTCACCCTTCACACATTTATAAACATTAATAAAGTCACTCTTCAGTCTCCTCCAAGCTAAAGAGGCCCAGGTCCTTCAGCCTTTCCTCATAAAGAATGTGTCCCACTCCTTTTATCATCTTGGTGGTCCCGCGCTGGGATCTTTCAAGGAGTTCTATGTCCTTTTTGAACTGAGGGGCCCAGAACTGGACACAATATTCCACGTGCGGTCTCACCAGGGCAGAGTAGAGAGAGAGAGAAGAACCTCTCTTGACCCACTAACCACATCCCTTCTAATACACCCCAGGATGCCATTGGCCTTCTTAGGCACGAGTCATCACATGGTTCTTTGCGCTTCTCCATCTTTTCTATCTACTTGCTGTTTCCTGTGCTGTCCCATAACTTCTTTGTGGCAAGCATGGACTTCTTCGTTCTTCTCCAGTTCAGAGGTAGCCTGGCAGGGCTTCCTGTATGTGCTGGGGCACTGAATTTATGAAAACAAAACACCACAGCAGCTACAGGGTAATTTCTCACCAGATACTCAAGGCTGTCTTTCAAGTCGTATCTTGATATACAGCCACAATCTTCTCAGCCCCCAAACTTTTCAAGAGACCTGGGAAGTCCAAGCACGGGGAATAATAAGCAAAGCCACCTCACTGGCAAGTGAGTTCTTCCTGCCACTTTGTTAGCAGAAACATTTGATCCTGCCCAGATAACCCAAGCCAAACCCACACACCCTTAGTTCTGCCTTTTGAAGAACATCAAAATGGAAAGAAGTTGTCTGAAGAACTGGCAAACCCATGCTACTTGCATGGAAACGAAGGCTAGAAAAAATGCTGATGTACGTATTTGGAAAGTTAAAGAGAAATGTTTAACAGACTGGTTTAAATTGTTACTCTATGATGGAATTACTAGCTACCAGCAGGCAAAACTAAGGTTACTTGGTTGAACTCCCCTTCACCAAAGAAATAATCTTTGTCTTTTCAGTGTCTAAGCAATATTCAGACAGACGATTTGAGGTTTTTTTAGGATGGTAAAGTATTGTCAAGACATTTAGCAACACCCTACACCTCCTGTGACATCAGATGAGGCCTTGTTATCTCAGGGCTGTTCCGTTTATAGGCTTATTTAGATTTGAAACTACACTTGTGCTGGTGTCTGGTTTATGCAGCTCTCAGCTTGGTATTTATTTACAGCAAATAAAGCTCAAAT
This sequence comes from Laterallus jamaicensis coturniculus, assembly GCA_022605575.1. Classification (NCBI taxonomy): domain Eukaryota; kingdom Metazoa; phylum Chordata; class Aves; order Gruiformes; family Rallidae; genus Laterallus; species Laterallus jamaicensis. The sequence continues at coordinate 19,391,175 of JAKCOX010000008.1, read as the reverse complement.
AGAAAGCGCTTCTCCTTCTATGCCCTAAAATTAATCCTGATAGATGGCTATGGTTTGGCTCATTATAAATCATTTAAAAAACAAAACCAACCTGAAAAACCCACAACTCTCCCAAGCACAGCACCTCCTGCTTAGATGACCAATGGTGGGATATCCACAGATGCAGGAAAGGTGACTCTTCAGCTGGAATGAACTGTCCTATTAATGGGAAGTGGAAATTTGCCATTTACATCTGTACCTGATTTCTACATCATCTGAAACATTACAAATTACATTTTTCATTATTAAGAAAAACAAAATCACTTGGGAAATTAGCTTTACTTCTCACCTTCTTTGTGTAAAAAGCAGAATGTAAAAATCTGAAATTAAAAACAGGAATAATTGACAGACTATTTCCCCAGCAGAGGCTTATTATGGGAACATGTAAAGCTGGACAAGTATTCTAAATTCATCCTATAAAAAGAAAGCCAAAAACTTTTTTGTTTGCTTTATGCAGGTATCAAAAATCTTTCTGTCCTACAAACTACAAGGCTTGAAAAGCCACTCTAAAATATTCTGTTAGGATCTCACTTATCACAGGTGCTGAATTCAAATGAGTTTCAAGCATCTAGTGAACTATCACTTTGCAACATATTACTTGCCCAAGATTATTTTAATTTTCATCCAGTGCTACTAAAAATTCAGCTCTCCTCCATTGCCACATCGTTGTGTACATAATGAACTTTATGATTTCTTACAGGCACAATCTATTGCTTTTCCTTTGACTTTCAGGTAGTTTTTCCCAAGTCATTTTTCAGTAAATGAAGAAAGCCCAAATATAACAACTTGCCTTATGAGATTTGTCATCTTATTTTATTACAAGACAGGATACTTGGATTTTTAAAGATTAATGTATTGAATAGGTCTTTGCAGACCACATGCTTCAAAAGCGTTCACCCTCCTGTCATCTCTAATATGTCCAAGAGCACACTCTTTTGGAATTAAAAAACAAAAAAACAACCACACAAACAAAACCAAAACCCTATGTAACTTCTCTAAATCATAGATCCAATTTGTGGAGGCTTCAGCAAGTCTATTGAAGAAATACTTTACTTGACCAGGTCAGATTTCATTTGACTTTGTACTTCGACTTTCAAAGTGAGACATCAAACAATCTGGGGGGAAAAAAAAAATATCCCAAATGCTGCAGGGAGATCCATGTGGGGAGCCCACCTTCACCCCCACTACCTCAGGCAATCATCTCTATGCACACAGGTTTCGCTGTCTCAGAACTGGTGTTAGTTTCAAAACATCAGGATGGGCAATGGCAAGTATTACAGCATCGTTCTGCTAGGGGGGAAAATGCTACCAAAAAAAATGGGTAGTACCTTCTGGTGCCCTTAGCAAGGTGGTAGGTTGCACAAAACATGAGTCCCACTCTCAGTAATGCTCCTCATCTACTTTCACTGTACATCAGTTCTTGTAAGCTATAAAGGAAATGTTCCCACATTGAAATACTGAGGACAAATGCCAAGATTTGTAGGATGCTACAGAATCCTTTTGTTAATTAATCTGAAAATCAGCATCAACCAAAGTGCGGGGGAACCTCACAATTCCTGGCTCTAGTGCCTGGGCTTCTCTGAACAGCCTGCATTGCCTCAGAGGGGGCAGAAGCAATTTGCAAATAAAGACAGTGGTGAAAATATGTCTTCCACAGCTACCAAAATAATTGCCAAAACTTCACAAAAACAAAATCAAAGAAGTGTTAAAGTAAGCAAAAGAAAACAGCAAAGGTATTTCCATGAGACAGAGCTGGGTGCTGAGAGAAGAGTTGAGGGATGAATTCCAGCTTTGTAGAGCTCTGCAAGTGGGTGGTTGTGTTAAATACACTTTATTCCAGCATTTTTAAGCATTCTGAACACTTCTAACAAAATAGTTGGAAATAAGAACTATCCGCAATTGACAGAACAAATGTAAGCAACAGCAACCATACAAGCAATTATGTAAAATGTGTCTAGGGAATTTCCCTCCATCAGCTAAGAAAACAACACTGAAGAAAACCATATGGGGATGGAACATAACATGAAAATATTTTAACCGTTGCATCAATAGGAAAAACACAAGGATTTTTCTGTGGGAGCATTCTCATAGATGCCATTCCCCAGAGACTATGAGTTTGTCTCCTTTACCAATTGCACAAATACTGTTGTTTTCATATATTCATATTATTTAAGAGCGGATAAAGAAATGAGAGGTGAATTTCCTAATCACATTCAAAAATATTCCAAACATTACTACTTATGCATTCTGGAAGTGATGCAGGAGAGTATTATCAAGGCAGCTTGTTAAATGAGCAGTGTTGCATCCTCTTTCCCTATCCATCCTAGAAAGTTGGTTTATTAGCATGCAGTACTCCAGGAAAATTATTGCTACAAATTTATTTATAGACTTATTTAACAAAATACTATACTCTTCTCCAGAGTTTTAGGTTTAAAATTACCTGTAAAGAAAGCAAATCCTTTGTAGGATTTCATTTTATGAGATTTGGAGTCTTCAACAAAATATTCAATGGTGTTAATGTCTACACTAATTAATCTCAGGAAGGCTTTTTATTTTCTCTTTCCTTCCTTTCTTCTCCTTGGGTTCATTTGCTATTACTACAGCACAGCACTCTCCCCACTGATGCATAAAATCCAATGGAAGCAAAGTGACTAGCCAAAAATAAGTTCATTTTTGGGTGTACACTTCCATTTACAGGTGCTGGTCTTTGAAATTTTCACGGTTTGCTGAGCACTTCATTCAGGTTGGCAGAACTGGTGGGTCATATGGTGACAATTCTCATTTTCTGCAGTATCTGAAATGTCCACTCGTTGCATCACTGACAGCTAAAATTAGATATCTGGCAAAGCAGTCCTAGGAACTAAAGGCTTGATTAAGTTGCCTAATTATAGCTGCCTAGTGCCATTTCAGATGCCCTAGAGTACCCCCGGCAACCGCAGAGGCCTGGCAGGTATCACACAAAACCTAGTGGAGACCTGTGGTCCTCCAGAGCAGGAGCTGTAGGCAAGGAAGAATAACCCCTACGACATTTCAAACAGCACAAGGAACTTTTGTTTAGACTCATTTAGGAACTGAAGGCTCCGTGGTTGCCACAGGGATATTGAAGAGATCCATTCTCCTGTCTCGGCTTGTTCTTGCATCAAATTCCCTCTCTTTGTGGGCAGGTGCATGAACTCTCAGTGCTGCTCAGTGCCTGCTCTCAGGCACGCAGCACAGGGAATATAAAATATGAAAATAGGTTAGGGCAAGCTTTAATTTTGGGTTTGGGGGATAAGAGGGTGGCAGAGAACCTCTTCCTGGGAACTCCCTTCCACGGAGGGCTTGCATACTTTCTCCATATTCATCACATTGCTGTTCACTCAAAGGGAAAAGAGATCTGCTTAAGGAATTGAGCATGCTAGTTCATATTGTATCATGGGTTTTCCTTAGAGGTGTCCAAAGCAGGATCCAGTCTTGCTTAATTTGTGAAATTTGACATGATTACAGACTGGGGTTGATAAGGTTTGTGTTTAGGGAGTCTTGATGGCATCTCTGAAGATTGCAATTCTTCATCCACCTTTCTTTCCTGACAAGATTGTATAAAAGTGGAATAAAAAATTGCTTTATTCTTCTTTTCCACATTAAGCAGAAATGGCTTTCTTGAGAGTATGCATTTGCACTGGACTCAAGAAAACAGACCCCTGCGGAGCATGAAATGACACTGGGGAATATATTTTCCTTGACATACTGGGCATTTTTCATCTGTCTGAGGCAGCTCTCCACCATCCCCACCCCCCTCCCTGTTTGGTTTTTTTTTTTCTTAAACAAAGTTATGCAGTACCTTATATATCAGCACTCATTTCTATATTATCCTTAAAAAAAGAAAATGAGCACTAACACCACAGAGGGATAAATAACACTTATTGTAATAAAAACAATACAGTCTCAAAGAACCCAGCACTATTTGGAAAATAGTATAAAACAATACAAACACTCAGATAGTTTCTCAATGCCCAAAATTTCATATTTACCCATGAAGGTGTAAAATATTTCCTATAAACCTGCTGAAATTAGATGAAATCTAATAGTTTGATGCCCAAGGCAGGACTAATAAACTTTCCCTGCTTCAGCCCAACAATTCTACTGCCTGAATAAGCAATACTCAACATCTACCACAGCTAAAGAGTCTACTGAATATCAAATCCCTTTCTCCAACAAAATAACTCTCATTGAGGCCAATATTTATTCTGACTGGCATATATTTCTGTTCAGATCAGCAATTTGCAGGTTTGGGGGGGGGGTGTGTCCCAAGTCTGAATCAATGTGCAAGTGAATTGTCTTACATTTTTACAATAGGGAAACTGCCTCCAAACCCCTCCACCTTCTGCATTAACTTGATCTGTTCAGCTGCACAATAGATTGGTTAAGAAGATTATTAGTGATACGACTAAAGTTATTCTGCCCACCATCGTGATTAAATAGTGCATTCAGAGCAGGAACTAGAAATAGCATGCTGAAAAGAGAGTCTAAAATGGAACAAATGTTTAAAACTAGTATGGAGTTAATGAACAAGGATCTTCATTGAAGTACTTCTCAGTCCGAAACTGAGATAAAACGCTTGCTGTTGAGCAAACGACATTTAGGAGATTTTGGGAGCCAGTGTAGCTTGACGGGGGCAAGAAAGCCCTGGCAAGAGTCCCTGGTGGCTTCTGAGGGGTGAATCGTCACTAGAGGGCACAACCTCATGGGCCTAAAACCCACCTTGTTCTTGCCTCTGCAGAGCACGCTGTATACCCCAAATTCAGAAGAAATGAGCCCACAGGAGACACAGTGACTAAGGCACAGACTGAGTGAATACATCCAGAAGTGTTTTGTTAAAGTTGGTTTGGTCTCGTTTTTTGTACCTAAAAATTTACACACCCTAGTTTGAATAATTTTATTTTCTTTTTAAGTGTTAGTCATGTTGTTACAAAAAACAGAACCTGAGAACATTTCTTCAGCTTGACTGGAAAGCACATCACAAGATTTCACTGTCTCAATATTAAATTTTAAGGAAACTTTTGGTTCAATATTAGTAAAGTGAAATGTAAGAATATTGATTATTTATTAAATAACCAACATTTAGCAGTCCCAAATGGTTTAAAGTAATTCCAGATACAGGAATAAGATGTATAGAATTTTTGAATGTAGGTTAGCCTATTAGACAAGATTTTGAACAGATTTTAATGAATTACATTTGGATTAAAAAGATCGTGTATTCATTTATTTATACCTTATGTTTCAGCTTTGGTCTTAAATCTGTCATAATGCTACAGAGAAGAAAAAATATTTTAAGATGGATAGAGATGGGAGAGTAGGAGGAGAGAATGGAAGTTTATGAACTGTTCTCCATTTCCTACACTGTAAAAAAAAAAACAACCAACAAAGCCCACTCTTCCTATTAAAACCCTGTGGCACCCTGATGTGACTATCACTTCAGTAGCATCTGGCAATGTCAGGTAGGGTTTCCTGAAGGCTCCATTCTTTTGGCTTCTAAAATTGTAGCAAATAACCCAAACCAATGCTTTTCTCAATCATTGTACCAGGCTGAAACAACCTGTACAGGGAGGCAGATTTTTCCATGGGATTTTATATGTACTACACTAGAGAAACGATGGGGCATCTGAATCACTAATATACATCTGGTGGAAAGGTTCCTTCATTTGCTGCGTGCGTTGCTTAAAAGTAAACACACAAAGAATTTGACAATTTTAATCTTGTGTTTATCTGAGAAACCAGACACCTATTCCCTACACTTAGAAAGAGATTTCCTGTCAGCATTCATGAATTTCTCTCTTGACCCTGAGCAGCAAGAGAAGCAGCTTGAGATATATTGCAAAGCCAAATGTTTAAAGTTTATATCAATATACACGTGGGACAAAGGTAATTTACTCAGTGAAGGAAGAACCCCCTGCTACATTTAATCATGCTCAAGTACATGGGAAAGTGCCCTTACGGCTGTTGTTTCTCTCTGCCTTTATAACCCAACTATTGAGAAGCCCTTTTCTTCTCATGAAACACCTTAAACCCAAAGCCTAATTAAACTAGTAAAACACCATTAAACCTGGCGAGCAGACTTATCTCCAGCCACTACAGCTTGCAATTAGGTTTTGGGTGAAGGTAGAGGAAATCGATGTTATGTTCACCCCTTAATGAGAACATAAACACTTCCACATTAAAAGATTATTTTCTAAAAAATCCCCACAGGTAAGTGGGGGATGCACTTCACTTGTGATAGAACAATAGATAGGAGAGAATATAGTGGGAAAAAACCCAAACCACTCTTTTCCTTGTATGAAAAAGATATTTGCCTTTCTCTCATAATCTCAAGAAAAGACAGAAAGGAACTGAATAAAACAGCATATATATGTGATTACAGCAACATGGGAGGAGGGGAAGTGGGGAGGGTGTTTAGAAGGAAAAGCAAAAGTGAAATATCTGATCAATACAGACCATCACCTCTTCACAGACTGGAAGCTGCATTAGAAATGTCCAATGTATCACCAAGGAGTCTCATATGCAGCTGCTGATATCACAGCCATCACTGGACATCACTGTAGTAAGCACTTTGCTGAAGAAAGCTTCCCTTCCTCACAAAGCTCAAGTGTTGAGCAAGGCAAGAAAAAAGTTTTTCCTTCCAGCTACATAATCGGCACAGGATGACTCAAGTTCCTCCTCCAGTTCCTTGCTTGGACCAGCAACTCATCCCTTTGTGATCACTAGCCTTATTTACATCTGCTTCCGAATTACATTTGGTTCACTTCAGTTTAAATCAGAAAAAAGTCTTTTCACTTCGGGAATAGGAAATTCGATGGTTTGATTCCTCCAGATATATGACTTTTAAAAATGTACAAAGTCAGCTTAAAAAGCATTCCTTAAGTGGGGAAGACATCTCTGTTGGGTCTGGGGTTTTTTTGTTGGGCATTTTTTGGGGGATGGTATTTAAGGTGTTCACTTTTTTAGGACTATCTTGAACGTGGTAGAAATAAAATTCCCTAAGATTATTACAGGTTCCCTTTTGCTGAGAGATACTATGTTTTTTCTCCCCTACTTTCTATCTGACATGTTATTTATAGACAGTTTAGTTTCCCCAAAAGCATTAATTGGCACTTTTCCTTCTGTGTGGGTTTACCATTCCTCTTTCAGAGTAAAAAAAAAAAAAAAATCTTTCCTCTCCCCCTCCTTTCTTTTTTTTTTCTTAAATAAGGAAAAATATTTTTAATCATGCAAGTTACTCTACCCAGAGAGACCACCACCAACGCAAACACCCCTAATGATGTTAACAAGGCTAGAAAAAGAGTTTGTTCACACTGAACATCTTAGAATAAAATACCAAAATTAGATGTAGTCCTTCAAATCAATTAATTTCTTTTTAGCCAGCTAACAAGATTTCAATGCTGGTTGCCCTTTAAAAAGCAGTTATTCATGAAGCCATGCAGCTCAGCCTTCACAAAAGCGCTAACACGCTTGGCTTTCTTTTATTAATGTTATGTGATTTTTTTTTCCTTTTTTCTCCCTACTTCACTAACATTTCAAGAGAAACAAAGTGAATGTCATGTGGTACACTCAGTCCTGGAACAGCAGCACAGCTGTTTATTTCCAGGCTCTGAGCATTTTTTAGATCTGCACAGCAGTCTGTATTTTCTCTGAAGGGAATTATACATCTTACCATAAGCAGATATAGTTTCCATATCCAGTTTGCCTATTGTACAATACTCGGTGGCAGAACCAACAAATTTAATGCTTTGCCCTCTTTCTGTTGCCCTTATAACCTCAAATTAACTCCTCTGCTGCAAGAGGACAAAAAAATGCCATGGCAGAGAGTCACAAAATTACTCCATTTTGCATTTCAGAAAAATGGGAATGACCAAACATCTGCTTCAGACACCCTCTGCTGGAAAGCATCAAGTTTATCTCTGCTCTGGAATTAACTCTCCTGTGTAGGAACGGGAGCAAGAAGCAGCACAAATGTTTATCTGCCTGAAAAAAAAACACTGGTATCTGTCCTATAAATCACTGTCTTGCATTTCAGGGAAGGAAAAGATGTGATGATTAAATTATTTATTTCCAAGAAAGCTGGAAACGTGCATCTGACTTCTTGGACTATGAAGCAGCGAAAAGGACTCTACACAAAATTCTGTGGCAGCTCACCTTTGGGATTAGAACAGACCTGATAGGTTTCTCCCAGAAAGGTGCAAGCATCATAAACTTCTCAGCAAGTTAAAATAGGGACTTGCAATGAGGAGACTTCGCCTGGATACACACAAACAGTAAACTGTCTTATTTCCCCCACAGGTGAGAAAGAAGCTCTTGAAACTGGAACTGAATATCTTTAAATTAAATACATTAATTTTGTGTAATTCTCAAGCAGTGCCTGGACACAGATGCTCTGCTGTTTTAAGTGACCACAGCTAGAAACTTTTTCGTTTACCCAGTGCGGAGTATTGTTCTGTAAACAGATCTCTTCCATCATTAAACCATTAAATATCTACTGAATGTATTCACTCTGGGCTGAAAGCTCTATGTGGTCAGAGTATCTTAACTCAGTGGTGGGCAGGGTTGCTCTGGAAGGAAAGGGTGAAAATCCCTCTCTTCAGAAACAAACTCTGTGCTACATTTTTGAACTCTTGGCCCCCATTTTCACCATGGTAAAAGGAATAAAAAAATAAGATCAAATGGTCTAATTAATGATGGATCCACTACCACTGCTTTAAAATCTGCAACCCAGTGAACTAGCCGGAGGAGCTTCACACATCCTTTTCCTCACATAGTACTGCCAGGAGACTTTTGTCCTTAAAAGATTGAAAAGATAATTTTATCTATCTTAAATCTATAATTAATTATTTTACTTTTCTACTACCAAATAAAGTATTAAGATAAACAGCCTGATTTGGTACCAAGCGTTGTTCATCGTACGCTCTCCTTGACGATGCTACAGCTTTCACAATTCTGTTTGACCTGCATAATGTATTGTATGTGGGAGAGTGAATTACATTCCTCTCCTAGACACAACCCTGAATTACAATTTCTTTCCTGGGACTCAGAGGTAAATAATTGCACCTGTCCTCCTTAAGCAGACGAAAGTCATTAAGTAGTGGCCAAATGGAAAGAAAGATTTAAAAAGAAAATAGCTTTATATTTTGGCAGGAAAGCAACTCAATCCAACCTTTCATCCAGCTGTATACAATATGAGGATTTCTACCAGTGCAGCTTCTGAAGAAAGGCAGTTTTCAATCAAAGAAAGACTACCCAGGTAACAAAGCAAAAATTGAGGTGCTTTCTAGAAGTTTAAAAGAGAGACTACTTTTAAAATAATGCATTGAGAAACTAAACAGAAAAAAATCAGCTGCACATCTAAGTGTTTGTGGGCAAGCTTTCTCATTCAGGTGATACAAGTGAAGAAATAAAGTAAGGTGGGGGGACAAATAAAAACATCAGGCTTTTCCAAGACCACACAGGGATGCAGTAGTAGAATCTACCACACAGCAGAAGTGAGTATGCTGGAATAGACCATAGCCTAGGAACCCTATCAACCGACACACTGTTTCACAGAATCATTTAGGCTGGAAAAGCCGTTTAAGACCACTGAATCCAACCACAGCGAGATTGTGACCACGCCGAAAATAAAGGCTGAGCTTTCTTCTTGCCGACTGCAAGCGCTTGGCACAGCTGGTTTCATCAGAGCTGGTTTCTGCTGGCAGACATCCAAGGAAAGGTCAGTGGGGCAGAGGGACAGAGCCTCAACAGAGCATTTGCCTTTGGTGCCAGGGGATTCCTAGCACCTGACCATGCCAAAGGACTAATGCTTAAAAAGTTGAGAAAGAAACCACGAAAGGTGAAAATACTGGTGAGAATCTCTGCCAAGATCCCTGTGATACTTCCACACCCTTTCAGTTTTGTTTTCCTCTTACTTGGAAGCTGCCAGTATACCCACGGAAGACGGGCATTTGCACATGAACGAACCTAATGGAAAACATTCTTCTCCTTATGAAACCTGAAGGTAGTCTATTTGGTAAAATCCAGGCAATCCGTCTTGCAGCCACAAAGAGGAACACAGTGGAAAACTAGACAAAAATATGGACAGCCCCCAACAAAAATAAAAGCAAAGAAACAAACAAGTGGTGCTTTGGCAGGAGGTGCCCTTGCAGGAAGCATGTCTCTTTTTCTCAAAAGCACAAATGTCTTTATTTGACAGCCTTAATGAGAACCTGCTACAGTACAGAAGGGAGACTGGCTAAAAGCAAACAACATAACTACTCTCACTTCCTTTCAGCTAGGAGTTTTTGTCTTTGGGGAACACCTTTATCACCTTACAGTTACAGGTTTTAGAACAAAATTAAACACTGCCTAATTAAATACTTGGGAAAATACAGAAAAAACCCAGCCTGGTTTGACAGATATGGCACCAACGTGGAATTAAGGAAAACCAAAGCCTATTGCCATTTCCCCTTCATCTGACACATGGCTTGAGTAGGATCCCTTCTCTTAGCATCCTTGCTTCCCTTCTTTCTTGTGTCCCATCTATTCACATGCTTTTGGACAGTGACCTTCTTACAGCATGTTGGCACAATTCTGAGTCCTTACCCAGGTAAAAGTCAACAGAGTGCTGTGGTGAACTGTTCCCTGAGTAGCAGAAACAAATAAAGCTGAGTTTCTTGCGGATTTCTGTTTTCCCTCTAAAAAACTCCAGCACCATTCTTCATGTGTGCTACCAGTCCCCCCAACACAGAATAAGTCCTCCACCAGTAACCTTCTTCAAACTGTCTAAAAGCAGAGAAATGACTGGACAACAGGCCCAAGACAGACACAAAGGTCACATTATCTCCCAGGGTGTTTCTCTTAAAGAAAACCCAGATAATAAAAGCAACAGCAAACATTTCAAGAAAGATGACAAAGATCAACATAGAGATTGCTTAGGAGATTAAGCATGGCCATGCAAAGAACTCTAGGATTTTGATGGTTTTTAGATCATGTGCTCTCAACAAAGTGTCTAACTTGCTATTGGAACATACACCAGAAAACAGCAAGGGATAAATGATCTTTGGTCAGCATTTGGGTTTCCACTAAAGCAATACTTGAAGTTTATTAAGTGTAAAAAACCTGAAAATTCATCAAAAAGAATGTTTTGATTTTGACAAATCAGTATTTCCCACAGACACGTTTCGTCCAGCTCCCTTTGTAAACAGAAGTCGCTGTTGACAATGCTGTTGAACATCACCTCATTTGCAAATCTGGTGTAAATAAAACTTCAAGGCAAGGATGTAGATCTAAGTCCAAAAGGAAAATTTTCATCCCCTATACCTCCACTAAATTGGGTGGGGTTGTGTTAAATCAATAGTCTCAATTAAAATTAAGTGAGAAGAAAGAGACGCCATCTGCAAGAGTATTTGTCCAGACCACACCAAAACTCTTCACCCTTGGGTGCTGCAATAGACATGGAAGTCTCCTGATAGACTTTTGAAAGAACCAATCTTTCAAAAAGTGTCAGGTGTCTCCAAAACATGTAACAGCTTGGCAGTTTGTGCCATCTACTCTCAAGCTCTAATACAAAGATTTTCTCTGGAGCTTGGAGGAACTTTACTAACAAATCCTGAAGAGAACCTGTCCGGCTCACTGAAATGTGATGGAGAAGCTAAATTAGAGGAATGGACCTCCTATTTGCTAAATTAAAGCAGAGAAAGAAAACCAAAATAAACATTAGTAGAACGTACACACACACATATATGAAAGCAGACACAAGTACATGTAGAGATATGTATAGGGAGATATATATCTGTAGCTGTAAATTATAGACATTTGCTGAGATCTGTATTTACTGCCTCCTACAAGTCTAGTTTGCATTCTAAATTTAGGGAATTTTCTTCCCTTCTTTGGAGGGGAAAAAAAAGAAAAAGGAAGAAGAAAAAAGGCAGCATCTGGTTTGTATTTTTCAAGTCTATGAAAAAATAAAAGCCCTTCTTTCTGTGTGTATCTGCTGCTTCAGTATGCAAGAATAAAAATGTAGAATCAGCAAGAAAATTCCTATCAGAGCCTGTTTGTAAACAAAAAGTTCCTATCTCCAAAACTGTTGACCATATTAGCATTAGGAGGGGTGAGAAACTTTTCAGCAGTATATATTTTACCAATACTGTGTTTATATACCTATATGTATTTTTTTGGTCATTTCAAAGATTTTAATTGCATTTTCCACAGAGAAATCTTTCTTATTGACAACAAATGCACAAGAGTTGCATAGAGAGGATTTTTCCGGTCTCCTTAATAGTTCAGAAAAAAATACTTTGTCCTGTGGTTTTTGTTATTTTTTTCTCTTAAAATACAAACTAGAGACAAATCTATAAAAGACAAATAGAAATCCACAACATTCTTCAATTAATCCATTGAGAAACAATAGCAAGACATAACATGTGATGCACGAATGAGTAGCTGTTACAGAAAAAAAGAACATTAAAACAGCATTCACACATAAAAATCAGAATTCTGAAAACAAACCCCTCCAAACTGAGATTGAGGTGGAGCTTCTCCATTTCCCCAGACTTTTTGAGATATATTTGTTGCAAGTCAGTTGAAATATTTTGCATTATCAGTGCTCTCCACTTGGAGAGGTTCTGCCATTTCTGTCCAGGGCAATCAACTTCAAATGGTAATTGCCACCCACCCTAAGTCCTCCAGAAAGGAAAACCTCACTTGGTCACCCCTGAAGGACCCATGGGCCTTTCACACTCCACATTAGACCTCCTGGGTCTGACAGGCTGCAGCCACAGCGCTCTACCTTCGCAGGAGCCAAGCACAGCCACTGACAGCATCTAACACAATTACCATCACAGCATCATATATATTTTTTTATTTATTTTTTTTCAAGTGCAACTGCTCTTTGAGGTAAATCACAGTAAACTACTTTGGCTGAAGTCCTATATTACCAGTGACTTTTCCCTACAACCCTTCACGGAAGTTCAGTTTCAAAGGTTAATACACAAAACAAATACATGGATACCTCAAAGGCTGAATGTAAAACACATTTGTGATTTTTGTGATTTTATTTTATTTTATTTTTAAAGGCCTGGCCAAGTTTTAATGGGCTGTCACACACGAATGATTATGAAAGCTCTACAATGAACTGAGCTGATAAGCTGATCTGATCGGAATTAACTGCATGTGATTGCTGCTTTGAAAAGCTGGCCTAAAGAGGCAGCATTGAAAGCAATCTCACAAGTCACTGGTACCGCTTGCCTCAGCTATAAGTAAGCACAGATGGTGAGAAAAGTTAATTAAGAGACATATTTGTTTGGGGGTTTGAAATTTCCACCCTCTCTTCCCCGAAGAATCTAAGCCACAGTGAAAATGTGTTTTACGTTTGCGGCCTAATAAGTTCATGTTTCTGAGGCTCTGTTCCTGTAGATGGAGGTAATAGATAAACAGAATAAATAATTTATGTCAGCAGTTAGCATATGGATTTGCACTTGATCGCTAGGCTACTCATTGCACCTGATAGCTACAGCATCTTGTCAATTAAAAAATGTTCCTTTCTCCACAATTCTTCATTTACTTTCCTCCTACCCAGCACACCTTTTTTCTTATACCACAACTGAGGCTCAGCAACAGAGATGTCATCCTTTTCATTCTCACTTTCATGACTGCCTCTTTCATTTGCTCCCTCACTCCTTCTTGCAGTATTTCATAAGGAACATATCAGCAATTACAAAAAATAGCTTCTGGCAATAAACCTTTTTTTTTCCCTCTCCTGGTTGGGAACTCTCTTTCCCGCCTCTCTCCAGCCCACACTCGAGCTTTCCCCTGATTAACTAACGGGCTTCAGAAGCTGTGGCTGTGGCAGTGCTCTGTAAAGTGATCACTATCTTCAGAGGATCAAAATACATCCCTTACCCTCTATACACTGTAACTATGACCAAAGTGTCACGTAGCAGATATTTTGCTCCATGGCCCTTCAAGAGACGATGATTCTTTGGAGCCATTTGGGGTTTGTTTAACCTGTGGCTGACTATTCTAATGACAACAGTCATTAGCACCAAAGAAACACTGGTTGCAGACTGGTAGGGATCAACCTCACATGAAAGGCCCTTGAGGGTAAGAAAGAGTTAACAGTAAGGACAGAGAAAACTCAGATTTCAGAACTTCAAGTGAAATTGAGATGTTCTTAGAGGGACTTTTCCAATTCGTGCCGACTGTACTATTTATTTCCTTTCCCATCACTGCTGATTATAAGGATGTGCATGCATAAAAGGAAGTTTCTTTGTCTCTAATCAGACCGGCTCTATTCCACGAATCCACAATCCACTGTTCGTGACGTTACAAAATGAATCAGGCAGGAGGCTCAAGCCAGATCACAAAGTGACAGCTTCTGTTTAAACAGATACCTTGGAAATTAGTGATGATAGAGGACAGTATTATACTGTATATGCATTTAACTCTTAGTGCTGTCTTATTCTCTCAAAGGAGTTGCAACGGAATTACTCACTGGAAAGATCTTTGTATAAAAAATAATAATTGGAGTGCTGATCTGTTCTACCCTAGAGAAATACAGGCCTCTTTTGAATAGGACAGCCATGCTATATGCATCGAACACTCCCTGGATTTAAGGAAAGTTGTTTCTCAATACATCATCTTTGTATTGTAGTGTATGGTCACATCACTTATGGTCTACCTTAAGAATCTGGCATGTATCGGTATATTGCTTCTGTCAGTCTTATTTCTGTGCTACAGAACCGATTTTGAGTAGGATATTACACTTTCAAAAACGTGTTCCCTAACTAGGTTTACATTTCAGATGACAGGAAACTGTCACGTTCACATCAGAAGACTAGAGATGGATCCCCAAGGCCAGCCCTGCATAGAGAAGCTTTCTACATCATTCTGCAAGGATTTTTGCCAGAAACTTGACCTATGTGAACAAATATATATACACACACACACATGCAAACTAACAATTTAGCCATTAGAGAGATATATATGTATACATACAAATTAATAATTGTGTCTCACATACCCTCACATGTCACTAAACATTGTATTACCTAATCACATAAAAATGGCAGGTTTTCTAATTTTATAAACGCATACAAAATAAATTGTTAAAAAAGTCAGTGCAGATGTTAAACCAGTTTGTGTGGTAATGATCAAACCAGTCTGTTTATCACAAAACATTACAGCTGTACAATACTGCAGCCCTGCAGTTCTCTCCTCAGCAATGAGGGTTACCTACCTGCCACTGGAAATGTTTCTAATGGATTCTGCACGGTCATGCTGACAGTGAGTAGGACCTTCCATTAGTGTTGCCCACAGTGACAGCCTTGCTCCCTTTCTGCTTTTCTCTCCAAGGATTGTCAGCAGGGAAGTGTAAAAGGAGCTACAGCTCCTTCTACTGGGTCTTAAGATTCTTTAGGTTACAGATTTGAGATCCAACTAGGGCTCAGAGAAGTGAGTAAAACGAAGACCAGTAGCGTCTCATAGAGCTCTGTGTCACTTTTTTTTAAATTCTGCTTTGTAAATGTGCACTAACAGCATAATTTCAGGAGCAATCATGCATTTAAAGAAGTTAGCAGGAAGAAGTCTGGGGACAGCCTGTTGGAATGAGGACTGAAGTACTGCTAAGCAAACTGATTGTCTGATCCACATATGACATTTTAGATGTAACAGCTTGTAAACATTATCTGTAGAGCTCCAAATAATAACTTTACAGATTTAACCAATCATGCTTTGAAGGCTGCCACTGATCTAGTGGAGTATGACCACATCCCTTTAGAGTGCAGAATAGACTCTCGATGAAACTCTTACATATGCTAAGTTGCATATCTAGATAAGGAATACAAAGACATCACGTATGCTACAGATATGCATGCACATGAAGAAATTAATACATGCAACTAAATGCATCGCCCCACAGGCCTACAACAAAGGTTTCAAACCCAGCAGGGTAACTTGGTCTGCAACAGTACCGTGTGCCTCATGAAAGAATATCACATTGATAAATCCCTTCCCAAGTAAGGACAGACGTCTGCATAAGTGAGTGTAGCAGACACCTGTGGCTGCTACATGAATATTCAAGAAAGATGTAGGAATCTTACTGTCCTGGTTTCAGCTTAGCAATGGGCCATGTTGGTCTAACATGGCCCATTGCTAAGCTGAAACCAGGACACTGGCTTACAATTTCAACTGAAATAGTGAAAGCAGATGAGAGCTGTGTTTTGTTTGCCCACTTTATATATGCATTTCTTTAAAATTACAGCACAATCTAAGTAGTCATTTGTTAGAGTTAATTCAGTGGACAAGGTTTCCTAAGATCTACTGAAAGAAATTCTATCATCTTTCCAGCAAAATGTGAGGAACGGAAAATTGAGCTTTTGAGATAGAGTAAGAAGCATGGGTAAGAAACCTGCACAGATGTGAAAGTGCTCAAAGGACTGTTCCCATCCTGGCCAGTGGGGATGATCAGAATTACTTTGACTACTGTTTTTTTCTTCCTTTTTATCTTCCTTGTTGGGAAGAAAATTCAAGAGAAAAGCATGTTAGAAGGCTAGGTATCTCCTATTCTGAGCACTGCATGCTGTATTTCTTTGGCCACAGTCCTTTGCATGTGAATGTCATGGGTATTTCTAGCCCCTAATATCAAGAACAAGACATCATACACTTTCTAAGGGCTACCTACCACATTATCACTTGTATTCGTATACACAGATCCTACAGGGTATCCTGCCTCCTGGTATAGCTAGGAGGAGTTAGCATCTTCTTGTTCATTCAAAACTGCAATGCACTGTTGCCTGTGATGATATGCAGTTTTTTCTTTCCCTTAGATAACTCCAAGAGCTGAAAAATTACTGTTTAAACAAACTTCCTGTTCTTTTCTTTCCTAGGGTGAAAAGACTGCTTTTAATCAACAACTGCAGCGCTATGGAAGAGAGAGAGAGATGCACAGTGTTCTCTCAGATAAAATAGAATAAACCCTCCCACCTTTGGCTCAGGCATATTTCTCAGGACCAGCCAGAGTCATAAGGGCCTCTTAACACTGCACTTTGTGCAATATTTTTTCTTCCATGTAGAAGAGAAATTAGTTAGAGGATTTTTATTTATTTCTTTATTTATTTATACTTTACATTTGGCTCAATTAACATGAATCTTTTTTGTCTCCTTCAGCTTTTCTCCAAATAGTAGAGAAATCCAAAGCTTTTCTCTTGGCTGTCTCTCTAGGGTCCAATATCTGTAAGTACTTCAAGGCCAGATCCAACTCCCTGACATTTGTCTGCCTTGAACTGGCAAAGCGCTCGTAAGTTTGTTAGCCTACAAAGCGTCAAGAAACTACAATGATCTTTAGACATACTCCATGTGGGAGGTTTTGCAGAAACAGCTTCATACAGCAATAAAACCTACAGCTTGTTCTGGTCAACCTGTGTCAGATGAGGGCAAATAAAATCCTCTGAAGTATAGTAGATATCCAGTTGAGTATGTTTCACTGGGAAGATTTGTGAATAGAGGAACTCCTCCGTATCCAGCTTTTACTGTTGTCATTTGCCATGGAAGTGTTGGTATGAGCCCAGATTAAACAAATCTAAATTAGCAGCCAGAACCAGACTACTTCCAACTTTATCATATACACTGCAACAGATATTTAAGCAAACATTAAGGCATTGTTTTCCCTTGGAAAACTTGACCCTTATCTGATGCTGCAGGAGGGAGGAGCTGAGTTTGCTGGACTGCCTTGCCCAGGCCCTGCTTACAGTCATGCAGAAGTAGGGACGGTATGGAAAAAGTATGTGATCCCAGTGGCAGGCACTGCAGTGGCAGTTAACCTGTTGCAGGTTCTTACCACAAGCCTAGGAAGTCAGTCCAGTTATCTGCTGAGTAGCACAGCAGCAGAGCTCCTCAGATGAGCAGGAGACAAGAAATAAGCCAAGTTTTCTGAACAGCTGAATCTAGGGACAGGGAGGGCAGGACTAATCGAATCATTTAGTTGTTTATCTTGTACTTATCTACTTGGTTTTAGCATTTTGCATCTGCACAGAGGTTTATGCAACTCTGGTTATACTGAAATCCCTACTTACCAGCAATAAACTAAATCAACTTTCATGGTTTCCAACAACTACATATCAAGATGCTCAACGAAAACAAGTATTGTACACGTAAAGCAATTCTAGCTGAGGTATCATCAGCTTTAATCTAAGCAAATGAAAGAGGAACTGAGGAGTTAGTCTTAAAAAAGACTCCCATGCTTTTACTGCCATTGTAATTCATGTGCATAAAAAGACATCTCCATTTTTAAACCATCTTAGAGAAAGCATAGCTTTCTTCGCTTACCCTCTTTTGCTTAGTCCAGTCAAATCTTGACTCACAGAGAGGGTAGTGTTTATCCTAAATGATCAAAGTTAAGGAGCAGGTAATGAGTTGAAAACCTACAGTTTAAGTTAAATTAAGCTGTGCAAGGACTCTTTTTGAGTCATGATTCCAAAGGAGGAAAATATCTGTGCCCTTTTGATGCCAAACACCTTTTTTTTTCCTTCACAACAGTTTTTATCATTTTCACTGACACCATAATGGAATTGAGCAAGCAGCAGAATCCACAGAGATGTTTAATTCATTCTGAGATCTTACCACCTCAGAAAAGAGATAAGATTTTACAAATTTATTCCCCTCCTTTATTTCAATTACCATGTTAATGCTTGAGACAATTCCTAACCCAAACTTCTGGCCAAAAGTCTGTTGGCAGGTAAGATTGCAGATGTAAATCAACTCACAAAGATCTTGCAATAAGATTGCATAGCACAATTTCCCCTCTGTAGTAAAATCTACATTTTCCCCTATTTTCCTACTGTAATCCACTATAGGATGGCAAAACTTCACTACATCCACATGACAGGATGGTAAGATAGTACATTATTTAAGAAGTTCTAACAATACCCAAAGCTAAGTTCAAATCCAAACATTAGAACAACACAGAGTAGGGTGGGAAGCAAGGAAGATTGCTTACGCTAACGAGGTCTTCCCCAGTTAATTCTCTCACAGTCTTTCAAAATCAGAAACTGAAAGAATGAAAGGGCTCTGCTATAAGCAGTCTGCTAGCCAACAACAAAAAATGCCCTCAGCCTTCAGTTGTGACCCTTTCATGGTTGTCAAATTAAAACACACAAAACAGTGAGCCCCCCTCCCTGTTCTTTCTGGCCACCAGTTCATTCAGATTACAGAAGACCAGTAGTCTTTGCTTAGCAACAAGACTGCATGTTCACCACTGATCCCATTAATGACAAAGTAGCAAATATTAAGAAATCTAACGATGAAAAGAGATGCCCTCCTTCACTGACTCATCCATACAATTTAGAATTTCTGAAATAGAATAATTCATTCATCTAACAGACTCACTAGAAACAGAAATGAAGCCATCAATAATACTGCTTTCCAGCCCACATCCCTGACACTGAAACCCAGGCATACAACAGTAATTTCTTGCAAGGAGAAGGACTGCTAAGTGTACAAAAATGTATGTATCTCTACTGAGCCATGAAACTTTCACATTTGCTTACATCTTAGACTCATTCTAGGATTTTCTAGAGTTACAGTTAGCACACATCACTGTCCTGACTGCATGGGACACAGAGAGTGCCTGTCAACCCTTGAGTACCTCCACCTCCCAGGGAATCATATGGCTCATTCAGGTAACTGCAGAAAAGGGTATAATTACTTACAGCAGGATGTCCAGCACAGTAGGTGTAGCTAGCGTGAGACTGGTAGTGCAAGCTTGCTCTTGGAAAGGTGTATGTATTCCAAGCAGGTTGGCTGCTATTCCACTGGGAGCTAAAGCCCGGGCTCATGGTCACTCTCGATTTACTGTTTTGGTACGTTCTCACTGTGGAGCTGGACTATCAAAAAAGAAAGAAATGCAACGTAAAAATAGCTTTTAGGGTAGAATACAAACAATGCAGCTATATATCATCATTATGCATATACATACTGCCACAAGGTTTGCAACAAACTTGAATATTTCCTGTAAGGAACAAGGAAAAGCAAAAAATTGATTCCTTCAGAGATACCAGTGAAACAGCTATGCTGCTGTCGTGCCCAAAAGAAAGACTGATGACTGTTAGACTTCAGACTGGGCTGTAAATCAAATGGGCAGTGGATAAGTGATTGAGATAAGGGGATGTTCAGAAAATGTATAGAGGATGCAATCCTGAAAGATGAATAGTTGAAATTCCCATCATTTTTTATTATAATGAACTAAGTATTGACAATTTTTGAGCTCTGATCATCTATGTCCATTTTACAGTAAATGGCAGTTTGGGGGCAATGTTTAGGTATATTTCTTGAAGTCCTGAAATCCCATCTAGTGGCTAGGTAAGGCCAAGCCGTCACAAAGCTCTCCCTACATTTCAAATATGTGATGTTGTAAACACCCTATAAAACATCACGACATTTTTTTAATTACTTAAAATGCAGAACAAAAAAAACCCACAAACTCTTAGACTGTTTTTCAAGTTAATTCAATCACTTCACCTGAAAGCAACCCAGACTATGTACGTGTGATTCACTTCCATTCTGTTCTGCCTCGCTCTCATTTAACTTTATTTTAAATGCAGTTTTCTGCTTCCAGTCCTCATTCCATAAAAAAATATTCCTAACAAATGCTTCCAGTGAGAGGAGTGGCTTATTAGGGTAGGGGGGAAAAAAAGCCATTTTCAAGAAAAGTAAAAGAGGCATTAGAAGATATTTTAGCAGATATTTAGATTGGTCTTCAGACATGCAAACGTATATTACCCCTCATGTTCTGTTCTGCATTTGTGTTCTGCTTGCTTTCTTTTAATTGGCAAAGGTGTTCTCAATACCCCATGCAAATTTCAACCAGTTAATTTTAATTATTACAAACCCAACACTGTTGTTCTTAAAGCATTAAATTCTCGGTGACCTTAGTAATACAGCGAGAGCTTGAGAAACATGAACACAAAGAACATTTCTAAGAAGAAATGCTTATAAATGTCCCTGATAGCAAATTGATGCTATCAATTTCAAAAGCTATATTCTAGAGTGATGCTTCATTTAATTTTACTCCCCTTTCAAAGACAACTTTATACACGATAGATGTAGCATTAACCAAATATCAATATGGGCCACCGTCGAACAAGGTGCTTCACACAGTCCAAGACTATCCTTACCCTGACGTGCTTACAAGATAAATGAGAAGGTCAGGGAAAGGATGAAAGAGCAGAGTCTGATGCAGAAGCAGAGAAAACAGCTTCACAAACATGACTTTCAGTTTCATTTCAGTGCTTCAGCTCAGCTTCATTGGAAGAGGATTAGCAAAACGGAAGGAAAAGGGGACGGAGAGAAGGCATACAAAAAGGTTTCAAGGACAGATTCTAGCTATAAAAATATGTATCCTGTATAGCCTTTCCAATTTTTAATACTGTATTTAGATGAGCCAGTTGTAGAAACTAGAGGCCTCGCACTGGCATTGGCTGAACATGCCCTCTTCGTTTCATTTCATTTTCAAAAGTTTTAAGTACACAAAGTTTGCCTCGGTTATCAATTGCTGTATAAACTTTAAGTTCAAGAAAAGGCCAAATGACTTCCTGCATGTGTTTATTTCCTGCGCCGCCGATTAGGAAGCCTGAAAAGAGCAGTTTCCGCTCACCAGTTCTCAATATCTCGACAGATTCGCCTCCCGCCCCCACCCCTAAGCGAAGGGTTCCTGCGGTGTGATTTCTAAAGATTTAACTTACGACTAGCTGAACACAAAGCGTATGAATGAACACTAAAACCCACACTAAACTCTCATTAGTCACCGTGTGTGACAAGTGGTTACTTTGTTCTTACAAAAGGCTTTAGGGGAAAAAAAAAATCTGCCCCTACAGTTAAAGGGGCTTATTTGAAATAAATCTTTTTGTATGAATTTAAATCGTGGTAAATCAAAAGAAAGAGGCTATGGCTACAGCTAGAAAAAAAAAGAAAAAAAAAAAAAAAAGAAGGGTTTTAATGTTTTCTTTTTTCTTTCCCCCCTCTCCTTTTACCCTCTTTCCCCAAGGAGCAGAAACTGCATTTTCTTTCCTTTGACGTATTACTTATCTTTCAGATCGCTCCTCAAAGACAAATCTCTCTTTCTGGACCCTGGTAGACTTGCTTCTACATAAGAGATGAAGGCTAGGTTTTGTTTCGGACAGATCAAGTGGAGTTTTTAGCCATAACATATTTCTCCATGTACATTTTTCCCCTTTATAAACATCAGGTATTCAAGTGTGGCTGCTTATTAACTCCTCTTGAGGAGTTCATCCCCAGCTGAATATTCTGTGAATATTGAGCTGCTGTATCCTAACAATAGCTTCGCTTCTTCCTATTATTTCTGACGGGCCTGCATTGTATGGACCAGTGGAAAAATATCTGTGGCTGATGGGATGTGAAGATGCATTGTCAGCTGTGATAATTGTTAACTGATTATTTTCACTATGGCAGCGAACTCCACCACGGTGAGGGGAGACATGCTGTTAGCACTATACAGAGGCACACATTACCTGTTCCTCTATTAGAGAATGCGAGCAAAAACAAGCCTGTGTTTTTTAAACAGCCTGCCTTGGATGCTGAGCAACCTTCCGCCTGCTGACTGAGTTTTGTTCTGCGCTTGTGTGCTGCACAAAACACCTTCACGAATCTGACACTGTGCTGGAGGTACAGTTCGGCCCCGGCGCTAAATCCAGGCACTGAGATGAGCCCCTCTGCCTCTTTCTGCTCCTCTGCCCAGCTCCCACCTCACAGGCACAGCACATTAGGAACAAAGCGGCATTCAAACCACCAAGGATGCACCGGGTGTCTGTCCCGGTTCTGGCACACACACCCTGCTCCTTCTTGGGGTGGCTAGGCGGCTGTGGGAGGAAGGTTCCTGATAGGAGTCACCTCTGCTCTTCGTAGGGGGGCTACTATTTTTGGCCTGAGAAAAATTTCTCCTTTTTGCTGGCTTACCTCCAGAGAACAAAACAAAACGAAAGTCAATACACAAAACCAGCCCCAGGATAATTGGTTTTGAAATCTCAAAGCTATCCAGGTTGTCATCCAGAGGAGACACATCTGCACCACCCTCCACCAAGTCCCAGGACAGCCTGGTCACTTCGTGGTTCCAACCAATAGTGGTTGGGGAGCTAAGACACAAGATCAGGAACCCCAGAAGTCAAGATGTTGAGTTCATGTGTCCTCTGAAAAACAAAACACATCTCCACAGCCTTCCAAGCCCAGCACAGAGGTGCCAGTGGGAATGACACTGTACCAACTGGAAGACTTGGGAGGGAAATACGGGGCAACTAGGATAGGTGTCCCTGTTATCCTCCTGTCTTTATCTTGACGCATGAGCTTTCTCACCTTATTTTCTGCCCCAGTTTTGTTGAGGAGGGGGGCAGATGAGCAGGGGTCTGGCAGCCAACAAAGGTCAACCCACCACAGACTGGCAGGTCTTGTGGCCCACAAGCTTTTATTTGAAAGTGCATTTATTTCCCTCTGTATCCTCTGACGAATGGTAGCACCTCTCCCCATAACCCTGTCTTATTTCTGCCTCGTAGAGTCTCAATGGAATGCCACTGCTGCCACTCCTGGGTCTGTCTGATCAGCTTTTCTGAGAAAACTTCTGCAGAAAATTATAAGATACAAAAGAACTGTTGCTTTCCCTGCTATCTTCTGCCAGAAACAACAAATATTGCAAAGCTAGGGGAGAACTTACTTTTCCTTGAACAACTCGCTCTAGTACCTTTCTACCCTAAAGTTCTGATGCAATCTAAAATTGAGATCAGTAAAATTTAAATGTCTACGGATATTTTAAAATATAACCTCTTTCTTTTTCTGTGCCTTAATTTCTCTGTCTTATAAGTCTGGATAATCTCACTTTAAAACTTCTAGGCTATCCTTTTCCTCATGTTTAAAAGTTTTGAACTTCCTTGGACATAAGCATGAGCGAAGTGCAAAGTATTATTAGTAGTATTACTATTTCTTGAGCTTAACTGCTTTCAGTTCCTAGCTGATGTGTGAAGTCTAACAGTGGAAAAAATAGAGCACAGTATTTATGGAGCACTTTTAATCTTCAAAGCACTGTGCAAATGTTAAATGGTGGCAAAAATTTTCTATCTGGTGCAGCATTTCCAACTTTTAGAACAGTTTATAGTAGATGTAAGAGCTAGCAGACAGTTTTTCCTATTTGTATGCGGATGAAGCACACCCTTTGACTAGGACATTAAGCAACGTAGATAGTTCTGATGTAGCCTTAGTCTTCGTGTCATCACACTCATGTTCTCCACTCTTTTACAAAGCAGCATCATCCTGCAGTAAGCTAACTGGAAAAATATGCACTAATTCTGAAATTCTACATCATGTCAAATGCAGGACTGACTACATCTATCAGACACCCTTCTGCCAGTGATTCCAAGTGCTGTGATTATTATTGGCTTTGGCACTCCAAAAGATGAGAGAGGCTCAAATATTCTGCTCTTGTTATTCCTCTACTTGCCTTTAAAAAAAAAAAAAAAAAAGACAAGCAGGATTAAAGAGGTGTAAATAACATCTGAATTCAGCCTCCCACTATCTCATCTTTTAAAAGCAACTTTGCAGAGCTATGATGTCATCTTCTTAGCCCACATAATTTGAGCTGTCTCCAGTCCCTTGGATTTTGATTACAGAATAGTTCTGTCTTCAGCTGCATATTTTGGGGGATTTTTGTGAAAGGAATTGCGTCTGAAAGGGTGTCCACCCTCTTCCCCCTATCCCTTCAAGGGTTTGATGTCCCTTAGTTGGATGTCAAAATGATTACAGGAGTTGGGAAAGGCCAAGTAGAGAAACTACCACTCCAGAGATACTGCTTGCAGCAGCTCTATATGCCTGTATTTGGATCAGAGCATGATGCGAAGCACAGCCCTAAGCTCTCAGGAGTTTGGATGCTTTACAAAATAATATAGTTCCCATAGAAATCAAAGTTTTCCTATAACCTGGGAAAGTCAGAAATGAAAATAGCTGCCCTGGAACATTATTGCCAGAGCTAAAATGATGCATTTGTTTTCTTGCTCAGAGAAAATATGAAGCTGGCAAACAAACTCAGAAGTTAGTTCATCCCAAAATCCACCTGAGAGACCTTAGCAATTGTGGTAATTGTGAAAATAAAGAGTGAGGGCATTTTTTTCTCTTTGGGTTGGTATGAAAACTAAACATGGAAGATACTGTAGATTTATTTTTTTTAATAGCAGGAAGCAGGAATTTTCTGCTGCTACTTTTCCCAACATAATCTTTCACTACAGCTTACAAATCTCGTACAGTCTAGAACCTGACTCCATCTGTTCCAGTAAGAACTGAGCACTCAATATTTGGCCACTGCAGGTTTTGAGTTTATCAAGTTTGTTTCATAACCTTTATGAAAAAAAAACTTCACAGACATGACCAAATTTAAGAGAAACATTGTTTTTCCAGACATGGGATTGAAACTCAATATGCTGTACCTGGAAAAAACAGGATCAACTGAGAGAAATAGCATTCCTCTGAAACCGCAGAGAAATTATGAGGCTGTATTTCATATCTCAGCATACATGTTAAGGCTATAGCTCATCCAGAGGATCCAAGAGTGCTGAACGCTAGCCCACATCACGCCAAAACCCAGGGTATGCAGCCCATCTGCCTCCGCCTCGTAGGTGGGAGAGGAATGCTCTCTGCGGACTAGCTTTGTTCAGCAGGCTCCCTACAAACTGGGTGAAGGCAACCCAGGCCAGCAGAACACAACGAGCATAGCTGAATTACTTTGAGCTGAGGCCCAGCAGGAATACTAAAATGAGAAAATTTCCAGGATAGGTCCCAAATTATCTAAATAACCCTCAAAGAACGTATTCTAGAAAGAGTCTGCCACTCATTGTTATTTTCCCCCAGAGTTATGCCTTGAAAACAAAATATATATGGTTTTCACACTTTTCTGGTTAGAATTGCTGTCATTTCCAGTGACTCAACACTGTAATTCATGTTGTACTTTTAACTGTTACTTGAATCCTAAGAGCATTTTATTTTTTCCTGGGCAAAGTATGAAACATTGCTCTTGTAGTTACAGAGAGCGAGCAGGGGAGCTGAAAATATGAAGGCCTTCACGGTTTGAGGAAGAGGCCATGAAGAGCCTTGTTTTCTGCAACCTTATCATCCACGTCAATGCCAAGGGGCAAAGAATTATTAACAAGTGACAAGCAAGTGACAATTCAGATTCAAGTCTTAAAAGCCAAGGTGACCTGCGTGGACAATGTGTTTCTTACCAAAACTTGCTCTTACTTGACAGTTCTCCAGGCAAGAGACCTCTGGGTTTCAGTCAACTTCTGCACACACGCACCTCCCTGAACCATTACCACCCCCAGTATCTCAATAGTCAAGCTTAGTGCAAAGATGAAGTAAAAGCCACAATAAATGCTTCTGTGCTTCAAGCCAATTTCTCCAGAATAAGAAAAGGAATTTTGCATGCAGAATGGAAACTTGCATCATTTTCCTTACCCCTGTTGTACCCAGCCATAGGGAATGGGGACACTCATGCTCCTGGACTTCTCATTTGTCTTCCATAGAAGGAAGAGCAAAAGGAGATTTTCCAAAAAATATTTTTTGTTTGTTTGGCTTTGTTAGGTAATTTGTGAAAATAAACTGGGGTTAAAGTGTACATGGTTAGATGGGATTCTTATTAGTCTACTTTAAACCTTTAATTTAGTTTGAATACAGTAAGTATGTTGACTCCAAGCCCCCTCATCCTCTGCCTCCTTTACTTTGAAAGGGGGTGTGAAAGTTACTTTTGTTAAGAATACTATTTGGGCAATCTGTTGTGGGAAATTTAAGTCATAACAGCCTCAGAAGGACATAGAACATGACCTTTTAATGGTAGGTCATTAAGTAATTATTTTCTGAAAATAAAACACACTGGCATCTGTTAAATTTACTCCAGCCTTTTTTATAACACCAAGGTTATAATTTCAAGTAGCGAAGTATCACGTTAACCCAAGATGAACATGATCTAAATGTTCTCACTACATTCTGGCAAGATAGCACCAGTTAAGACCCTGCCACAGATGACCTGCATGTGCTACACAGTTATGATTTCTAAAGAAGTCACCCATATAAAATAATTCCTCAGTCCCATACTGCTATGAATGCGCATACAGCTCATCTGTACAGAGTGACTGGAAAGAAGGATGTTCTGCCACCATGATCTGGCAAGCACGCACATCACAGAGCTTGAAGGGAAGGATTTGTGCCAGATGAGAAAGTCTAACGGTGAACACAACACTTAAGGAAAGTTGCTGATTACATAATGTTCCGTCCAAGCCAGAGGTAACCTCCCCAGGCAGCAAGCACAGGTGAGCTGAGTTAGCAGGCGCTATTTCCACACCACCTGACATCGCTCCCCCATAAGAGGGGCTGGGCAGGGAGGGGCACTCCTGGGTGCCTCCAGGGCAGCCTGGGTGCAGCCAGGGCATCAAGTTGATCCTTACATGGTGTGGTACTCTGTGTTATCATAGGGTCAACGTGTGGTGCTCTGCCACCGTTCGCGGCTGAACCCACTACAGTCCTTTTTGGCACTCATGGTGGGGCACAAACCCATGACCCTTAGATTAACAGTCCTATGCCCTACCACTACCCCAACCTTCCTGACCTTAGAGGACAAAAAGGGTTGCTGCAAAAATTGGAAAAGCAATTTAACAGGATAAGTGGATTTCCTAGGCTCCCACTCTCAGGTACTAGGGGCTCTTGGACTAGTTTTGCTGTAAGCCAACAAACCACTTTTCCCTACATCTTGGTTTTTATGCAGAGCTACATACTGGCTGACTCAAACACAAGTTCAGAAGCTTCACTGATTAATGACTGATTTTAGCATTTAGCTGTCTGCTAAATCGGGACTTTTTACAGACAGCTAACATCTTTTGTGAAGCTCATTATTTTTGATAGTTTGGGGAGAAAAATAATTATTTCATTAACACTTGAATTCCTTCCTCTTTTACAGTACCCAAAGGTATGTTTCACTATGTTCCGCAGTATCTTAATGTTTTTTCTGATGTATCTGTTCACTACATGTATATTGAATTACTCCCTGAACAATAAATCAACCACTGTCTTGGATACAAAATGATTTTCCTCACACTAGGTCTGCAATATACGACTTTTTTTTAGGCAATCCCAAGCGTAACAGCTGGCTGACAATTTAAGCAAGTCTGCAACATTAACCAGTGAGTGCAATCCAGACTCTCATGCCAGGGAAGAGGGATGATTATGAACAACTGAAAAATGTCCATTGTGTATCCATAATTCTACCAAGTGAGGAAAAAGTCAGATTTCTTTCCTCAGCTGTAGCACGTTGAGTCCAGCATCACATACATACTACAAGCCTCCACGTCCACAAAACGCTTAGTCTAGTGAACGCCAACGGTTATGAAATGCATTTGGCCACTGGGAAGAATCCTTTAAATCCTGCAGAGCTACCCAATGTACCACTCAGCAGCTGACTCCTGTGGATGGGCCTGCGTGCTTTTGTAAACCTCGCTGTGGGATTAGGACATTTATCAAAGCTATGATTTCTTTCCTGCAACATTATATCCATTGTATACCAGGAGTTCTGCAGGTGCATGATTTATCCATCCTGTCATTAGCTACAATACCCTGCAAACAGTTTTTATTTTCTGCTGGAGAAACAAATACTCCTCCCATAAATTGTTTTACTGCTGATTGGGGAGCAGGCTCCTGCTCCCTTGACAATAAACCAGCATGCTTTCTCTGGTCATGGAGTTATAATTTCCAGCATAACCTTCTGAAGCTCAACACCACTTTCTTATGGAATTAAGTAACATAGGGAAAATTATAGATTGCTTCTTTTCGATATCACGCCTGAACTCTTATTATCTGTTAAGCGCCAACATGTTTGATCACTTGAAATACATTGCAGACAACACAGACCCTGAAGATCCAACTGAAGGAACACAGGAGGAGGAAGGAAATATCAGATAAATTGAACAGACAAAATTCTCTTTCAAAATGAAAAGAAAAACTCGGTATGAATTTTGTTACTGGGATCAAGATTTGCCAAATGTTTTGGTTCGACTGAAAATTTTTCTATGAACATTTTAAAAAGCAAGGAAGCAAACTGGATATCCAGGAAATCCAGAAATGAAAAGCCATTTCTTACCCAGTGAAATCATACTCAGACAAGCCTTTCACTCAAATTAAATATTCATAGAACCACATATATTGTATATGACACATTTGAATGTGAAAAGGCTAATATCCTCTGGCTTTTACAGTACTCAACTAATCCATTAGAAATGTAATAGTCAGTCTAACCATTTCGTGACTTCAGTAGGAGGTATGAAAAATAAAAGAGAAAGCAGAATGAACTACAAAGAGAAGATGAAAATAAGAAGACGTATCCAAGACCAGCTCTCAGGGTACTCAAAATCAATTTCAACTGCCACAGATATCTGTTGAGTATCAAATACAGAACAGAGGAACATGCACACAGGGCTACAGAGTTGCCTAGAAAAGCTGCTCTTTCTTTTTTTTCTTCCCCTTAAGCTTTGAGCACTCATGCTGGAGAAGAGAGAGACCGTTAATTTATTAAAAGGGATGAGTGAATCATAACTCACAAGTTGACTATAAGCTATTTGAATTCAGTGTAGCAAAGACTGGTTTTCCAGGATACATCAATACAAGAGTACAGATTAAAAAAACGAGTACAGATTAAAAAAATAAGTACATCTCAATGAAAAATGACATTAAAATTCCCAATAGAAAAGAAAGCAGAAATATCTAAGTGTGCTAAGGCACAAGAGCTTTTGGGATTTTGTTTTGGTTTTATTCCCCTGGGAATGAAAGGCTATTAAAATCCAAATAATTCTGCAGATTATTGACAATCTTGTAGTCTAAATGAGGGGGAAGGAGACATGGGCATCAATGAACATAAATACTATTAAGTCAATTAATAACTTAGTGAATATCTTACATGAAGGAATAAAGCAGAATGAGGTAACACATGCTGAAGGTTGGACTGTGCAAAGCTTCTCTGGCCTTGGTCAACACAACATTTAAAATAACGGGACAACTCATGACCTTAAAGTAAACCATGAGTATAAGCAAACAGATCCCTGACAAAGCTTTGTAGAAACTACTCCTTAAGTTAAACATGGTTCTCTCCTGTGTATTTGTCTACCACACATAAAACACTATCATGTGGCCAGATCATAAAAGAAAACTTCCCTCTAGAAAATGTCAATCAAATGTTTCTAAACATAAAAAAAACCACTTTTACTTTCAAGTAGCAATGTGAATGAAAATAAGCCACCCTCCCCTCATGGAACCTTTCCTTAAAAGTATAAGCCACTCCTTTTATTCTTATTAGCTAATAAGCAAGAGTCTTATGGTCTGGCTTGCATTTTGACTGTACTACAGGTGCTTTGGACTGGCATTTTGTATGTTATGAATTGGGGAACAAGCCAAATTAACAATAACAGTAGCAACAAAACTCTGATAACTTATATTTTAGTAAGGTTACTGCAGTAAGGAAAACTCACACGGGTCTGAAAATAGCTTCACCGCTCATGAAATTTCACCACTGAGAAGAGATAACCCCAACACATTGCACATTGAGGGTCTCAAAGTGGAAAGCAGAGATCTTTTGAGTCCTGTTGGAGGGTGCTCTTCTTACAAGAGAACTCAGCGACCCTTGAGAGAGGAAATCCAGCTGAGGCTCCTTGGAGCCTGGCATGTGGAGCTGCACTTCTTTGCTTAGGAAATACTGACAGCTAGGGGAATAACTTGGTGCAGCTCAGCCTGAGGGATTTTTCTGCCCCCGTGCCCAATGGTATGAAGAAGATTCAGATCCTTCCTACTGAAGTTCACCATCATAAACTTGACAGGCAAAAGGGAGGGGGGGGGGGGAGGAGCTGAAAAATAAAGGAAAGCTCTTGTTTTCTCCCTGCCATACCCAGAGCCCCCCGTCCTGACCCCAAATATTTGTTAAAATGTTAAAAACTAGTTTTAAAAATGTAAGAACAGCTGTCATGTCCAGACCACAAGAACCAGATGAGAGATAAGGAACAGAGACTGAGGACAAGAGAGAAGATGACCAGAAACCACAGCAGGAGGCTCTGAGGATAAACAGATGCCACCCTGTCTCATCTGTTTTCTGTTTTGTGTTTCTGAGCCTACTTCTCAACAGACTAGACATGGAATGAATGCAGATGGAGATTTCTGTCACGTTGTTCCCAGTTGGTTTAAAACCTCTGCTTCCCAAGTCAAATCCTTTCTAGAGTTGATAACTGCATTTCCAAAGTCTGAGGATGGACAGAATTTCTTACCACTCTATAAGGACACTGGTTTAGAAGGCTAAGGGATTAACAGCAAATTAAGCTAATGCAGTTATCATAGAAATTCCTCTAAAAGGTATTATTTTGAATTTCACATTTCGATGTCAGTAGATAGTCTCTGCAGCTCTGTGATTAGAATATACATTTCAGGAAAATTTGACATATAGCACATTCAGTTGTACATTGTATTTTCCTGACATCTTCCAGCAGAAACAGGAAAACCCAGTAATAACAACAAGATTTGTACAGAAACATACAACATTAGTTACCCTCTTATCTACCCAAACAGTTCAGAAAGACTTGTGGGAATATTTTTGAAGATTGATAAAAAATACTTTTAGATAAATTATTTGTTCAATTTAAAACATTTTTTTAAACTCCAAGAATCACCTATACGTGACTTCATTATTACTTTTTGTATCTAGTGAAGTGTCAGGTACATACCAAGAGGGAAAGTTAATGGGTATAGATGTAAAAGAAAAGAATCTTGCCTACTATGCTTGGAAAAAAAGGATGAAAAAAAGGGAAACTACGATTCAGAAGATCAAAAAATCACCATTAACTCTGAAACAGGCTTCTTATGTGACTCAAACTTTCCACAACTTTTTTCTGGTCTCTGTAACACTGATTTTACAGCTTCCTCTTATATAGTCCTGCCACAGGAGTGGGTACAACATCTTTTGTCCATTCATAGAGACAGCAACATCCTAAATCACAAAATCAATCACTAATCACCAGATCAAGTTTTTCAGTCCATTTTCAGTAATATAACGAGTATTAAAGCTACTATAATTTAGAATAAACACACCAAAAGTTACAGTGAGGCTTCCAGCAATTCACATACATACACATAAGCATAATTTAGTGAAATAAAGAAGAATACAGAGGATATTTCCAGTGACATTTAAGTCTATTGACAGAGCACTTTTTTAAGGAAGCTAATAGCAGAACCATGAATTAGACTCATTAAAGAAAGCTAAAGCACATACAGAAGCAGAGATGGAGGAAAGCAGATTTGAGGAGCTGAATCCTAATAATAGATCTTTGCTCCATCTCATTTATCTATGTATATTTACATTTATACATCTAAGCAAATATTAAAACAATACATTTGAAAATAATATTTAAAAAGTAGTAACTATGGCTCATTTTAATCTCTATGACTGAAAGAAGAGCTTCACATTCACACAGACACCCCACCTTTAAAAGAAATACATAGAAAAAGTGATTTCAGGGGAAAACACAATTTATTTTTCTTAAGTGGCTGCTGCTCAGATTTAATGTAATAAGGATGAAGAAGGACACAGGAAAGATTATATTCAACAGCTTAAATATGGAATAGAAATTGATCTTGTGTTCTAATAACTAAATATGCTTATGGCCCTAACTGCTCAAATTTTAGAAATACCTATTGTAGACTGTCATTATACCCAAATTGTTTGCAGATGCTGCTGCACAATGGAACAGTCAGAGTTAAACTGTTGAACTATTTGATGGCATTGTCAAACTCCTTAAACAAAATTAAGAGTATTAAATGGACACCAAATAGATGCTAGTAACACCAAGATCTGAGGTTACCAATTGTTTTTACAGTGCTCTCATTCATTTTGGCCACAACATAGAAAAATGCATAATTGCTAACTTAGACTTACTTAATTAGAATTGTTAACTTAGATAGACAGAGAGATAGATCAAATTGATAGAATATGCACAGATTTTTTTGCCACTGCTTAAAAAAATCTGATTTGACATAAACATTTTAATTCATACCAAATTCTCTAGAGAAATCATTCGGTAATGCAAAGCAATTTAATTAGATTATATAAAACAATTTTCATTTTTAAAACTTCATTTTAAGAAGCTGAGCATTTTCATCTCAAAAAAGAAACATTTTTTTGTAACCCGAAATATAAGAAGTATCACAGAATCACAAGGTTGGAAAAGACCTTTAAGATCATTGAGTCCAACCATTCCTGTCCTATGCTAAATTATATCCCTAAGTACCTCATCTACCCTTTTTTTTTCATACACATCCAGGGTCGGTGACTCCACCACCTCCCTGGGCAGCCTGTTCCAGGCCCTGCAACTCTTTCAGTGAAAAATTTTTTCCTAACAGAAGATAGACAAGAATATAGATGCTATAAATAAAACAGAATTCAGCTATGGTAAGACAAATTTTCAGTAACCATTTTATTTCATGAATCAAATCTAGCTGATGAAAGGATAGCGAACTCACTAAATGAAGCAGCAGTTACACTGTTTATTTGTTTCTTTAACATCAGAATCATACAGTTGGACAAGATTTTGCTGAACAATCAGCTGTAAACATTTGCTGACTTCAGGGTATGCCATTCAGGTGCTGGATATCAATTTTGTTCTAGATGCTGAAGTCCCAGTGTATCGAGATCCTTACATCTATGCATAACTATAAGCACAGGAAGAAATCTACTGAAGCCCAGAGGCTTCATTATAGTGCTAGAATCATACACAGATTTTGATTTGAAAGGCTTAGATACCTAACAGAATTGATCCTGCACTGAAGACAAAAATGTTCTTTCTTTGCAAGAACAAAAAGATGGAGACTGAGATAGGAAGGGGGGGATTTTGTTGTTTGTTTTAAAAGGATATAAATCTTCATGATGCAGGCTATAAAAGAAAGCTGGGAAGATTAATACTCTCTGGGCAGCATATTCCACTCTTATTATCTGCAGGATATCTTGTACCTTGTTCTGAAGCATTTAGCAATGGCTCATGGAACAAGAGATGTTTAATGGTCTGATATGGCTTTGCTGCATCGATCACTGTGATACAGCAATCAAAACCAGAGGGTGCGGATGGCCCCGTTTGATCTTTACAAGAGAGTTCCACTATGCTAATCTCTAAAACATATCGTCAGATTATTCATTTCTCTCCCTTGTGTATTTCCCTACTTAAAAATAAATAAATCAATCGATATAGCCATCATGCAAAATTTCTGAACTTAAGGGAAGTCAATAGTGTTTGTAAGCGCTTGGCAGAACGCTGCCCCTGCGCGCATCGGGGTTGCAAATTGTGAGAAGCCCTATTGACCTTTTTCTTTTAATAAACTCATTTTGGGAAAAAACACACACATTCATTATGTCTCCTACTTCCTGGAGGAAATATCGGTGCAGCTGAGGTCTAGAGACAGAACACTCAGCAACAGGAACAAACAATTGAAGTATTTCACTATCTTGTTTTTTTCTTTAATATTCTTCTATACAGGCATTCTTCTTACTTTCTATTAAGGCTAAATTGTTCAGAAAATGAATAATTCTCTGTACCTTTTAAAACATATCCACAGTTTTGCATGGAAAAAAGATGACCAAACACAAAAGAAACTGTTGTGTAATTTATACTTGAACACTTAGGTTTGCCTTCAAAAACACAAGCATTTGCAGACACAGTAGGTGTAAGCAAGCAACTGGCACCTACATTTGAAATGACTATGAGCTTCCAGGCTATTTCTTAAGCTCTTGGCTATGTGTTCAGTACACGTCTCTTCCATTCCTCTCTTCACTTATTTGCATACACTTCTTATGATTTTTTTTTCCACTTCTCTTTATTTAATATCATAACCAGTTTAACATTAGCTCAATATATGCCACCTGGAAATTTTTACCCTTATAATCTGACTCTCAGGGAAAAAAACCCCACAACAATTAAAGGTACAAGATTAATTGGGTATTAAAAGAGTTTGAGGTTTATAGTGACCAAAAAAGCTTCAGTGCCCAAATGCCTGACATGAAGGAGTAAACTTATTAATTGCCTCCAATAAGGAGCACAGATATCGCCATTGATTTTAAGAGCTGATATAAACAGTTTGTTTTGGTTTTTTTAACTCTTCAAGACTGAGTTATGCTGAGACATTTGTAACCTTCTAGAGAAGAGAGATTGTGGAGGGCTTTTCTTATTACTAAAACTTGAATGTACAGGTTGCAGAGTAGTTTTCCTACGGTTCACTTTGGATTTAAATAACGTGAACGATGATGATAATAATAATAATTTGTTACATTACTAATATTGGTATTCTATTATTATAATAAAGCAAAACAGTCAGAAGACTGTCCCAGTTGGAAAGATGGGGAAGTTAACCGGGAAGAAGAATTCATGCTGAAGTCCCAAATTTAGCAGCAGCACCACTGTGAAAGGGGCTTCAAAGAGAAAGACATCTGCAATGCACTGTTACATGCTTCATTGTCACTACAAAACCCAGGCGTGATGCTACTTACTCTCAGACATGTTCCTGTAAGCAGGCTCTATTAGCATAGCATAACAGTTTAGTATTTCATCAAAAAAGGCCTCTTACTGCAACTGGCAAATAGAAGAAGGGGTAGCCCTCCTTCCACTTAATTGACAACTATCCCAATGAATGCACAATCTCGAGTTTTCCCTTCTCCCAGTACAATTTAAAGTCTACAAAAAGCAACATGGGTTGTCACCAATTTTTCAAGTATTAGTGCAGACAGAGGTGATATGAAAAAAAAAAACCCACAGATGAACTAAACCTGGATGAAAATTTGAAAATGTCAGGAAAACAGCTGGGAACGCTTCCAGATGGACTTTGTTATGCAAAGATTATAAAGAGAGAAACATTATTCTTGCTTAATGACATCTTCAAATAACATTAAGCAATACTGAGAGCTATACCATCATGGGACGCTCAACCTAATAGTAACCATTCAATAGATAAAAAGCACTACAGGTCACTATGAAAACTAGTTAAGTTGCTTGTATTGAATGTTCCCTGAAATGTCATAAAATATCCGAGTCATCCTGGGTATGTGATCAACAATACACAAGTTTCTTCCTTTTAATGTTGCTCCAAACTAGGGAGAAACAGGAGGAGCTAAGTAGAATCTCTACTTTTTTACTTGTTCTGAAGGGGTGCAATGAAGTATCAGTCTGGCACAAGCAGATGCTTAATCAATGCTTTTGGCCTGCATATAGAGATAGAAGGCTGTAGCTGGAGAACACACTTCGATTGCTAAATTAATATTCATGCAGTAGTTCCTCATTTCTACCCTAGAATAAAAAAGTTCAGATCATGTGGAACCAGATCTGGGGAAGGGAAACCATCCGCTGACAGAAGAGCTAGGAGAGCTATAGCCATACTGTGTAGTGCAGAGCAGAAAGATCACACAATGAAGCCCTTCGGCTTCTTGCCAGGCATACCCTGAGAAATTCATTTCAAAATTTAAGATTTAAATTAAGGATGGCTTTTCCAAGCCTTTTCTCAGGACAAGCACTACTGCAGAAAAGCTGTGACACCAGCAATTAGGGAGAGGAGAGTCTGAGATATTAAAGGTAAACTTGTCGAACAGAAATTAAAATCTCTAAATAGCACTCCTAAATATCCACCAACAGAAGAAACAGAAACTGCTTTGGCTCTGCTTGCCTTCAAGTTTGCACCTTCTGGATTTTCTGGGGAAAATATTCGCAGACATTAGTTCAAAACTTCTATGAACATAATACTAATTAATGTCAAACAGCATCAGGAACATGGAGGCTAAAGATAGAATTTTTGAAGAATACAGTATGTGGTGTGCCAGCACCACAGTGCTACGAATTTTATGTTTGTCCTGTCTGTCCAAGCAAAACACATTGTAAGCATCTAACCAAAGCTCCTTCAATCCCTCACTTAACGTTTGCAAGGAATGCAGATGAAGAAGTATTTGCCAAAAGAATTTTGATGAAAAGAAGGCATAAACATTTAATGAGTGACAAATAAGGCAAAGTACTTCAGTCCTGTCTTAAATGACCCTAATTCCATATTAGTAATAACCATTCATGGAAAAAAAAAATCCAGATTAATAATTAACATTTTAAAACGTCACGTAATGTCTGCACAAATGTTAGCAGCACCATCAGAAGTGACCACTGCAACGAAAAATGTCATACAATTTTTTTAAAAAAGCTTGAAAACTTTCAAAGAAAAGATGTATTGAATAAATGAGTTCTTGGTACTTAATAGAAAATTATGTTTGTCCTAAATACTGTGTCATGCACCACCTAATTAGCCTGTTTTAATATAAGACAGAAACAGTTCTACAGTGTCCAACATTTGTAAACCCACAAAAACTATGTGGTACCCTTTAACTCCCAATAGAAGACACAGAAGGTATTGAATGTAAATGCAAAGAACTGGGTTGGCTCCTGCTTCCATGAGGTCATAAGAAAAATTGCCTTGGCACAGATTCAGGAATGATTTATTTAAAAAACCAAAATGTACAGTAATCCTCTATTGGGTCCATCAAACAGCTTGTCACTGTCACCACCTCCCTAGTCAGGTCTTCTAGGATAAAGAAGCGGAAGAAAAGATGTCCAAGCCACGTGCTGGCTAGTGTGAGGTTAAATTCACATAGTTCCCATTTGCAACTCTTTGTAAATCTCACAGCACACAGACTTTGCCTTTTACTTCTCCTGCTGGGTCTAGCTAAGGATTGAGCCCCATAGCTGAATTTTGAATATCCTTAAAGTTTGTGGATCACAAATTGTAACAGATGTCCCTGCTGTGCAGGGAGTTTTGTTTAAAGGTCCATCTGCCTGCAGACTGAAATCTGGAATTCTTCATATGCATCCTGGATCTTTCAGACCAGTCACTGTGAAAATGCAGGGATTTTTCTGGGGGGTACGGAAGATCAATATGTTGCATATGTTCCTCTCTCCAAAAAGAGAAGAAGCTGAGACCATCTCAGGGTTTGCCAGGATACAATCTTATCCATGTTAAGATTGCTTCCAGAGAATCGGTTCACTGCTGCAGGACGGAAATGACTGTGTGCATCTATGAGGCTTCTATAAAACCCTATACATCAGACTTCAGTGCTGTCCACTTCTAGGGTTGTGGGGCGTCACCTTTGCACTGCCTGATGGGGTATGTGGGCCAGGAGGTGGAACATAGGGTCCAGACTATGGGCATTTAGAGGAGAAAGCCTCAGAGACTAGAGCACTGGTACATTTTGCAAAATTATTTAGGTATATTTCCAAAATCAGAGTAAAATGAGACAGAGCAACAAAGCCACAGATTACATTGGAACAGGACAGAAGTGAGAGACTATGAAGGAATGGAAGTCAGGAGAAGGGAAGAGCAAATAACAGAAAGGGGGCGAGTGAAAAAAGAAGGAAAAAGTATTTACTATGCAATTAGATTTCATGCAGGGAAGGACTCAATTCCTTCCTCTGTACAGCTTACAATACCACTTTTCAGAAGAAATTCTCCACACTCCCTTTGGCAGATGAAGGGGGAGGGTGGGTGGGGGAAGGGCTTCTTCATCATTGTCGGGCTCCACTGTTCTTTTCCAGGTTCTCCCATTAGATCACTACATTTTGGGTTTCAAATATGGAACTTGCAGGAGTGAATGGGATACTTGTACTTAAGCAGAGCTGACCTCAAACCTAGGAGCTTTCTGTGCAGGCACTCATGATACCTTTGGGAGAAGAGGTTCCAGTTTCCTTCCTTGGCTTCCTCTGCTCACTTTCAGCCCAGGAGCTAGAAGTTTCTTCACAGAAATAGCACCTTGCTGTCTCTATGCTCTCCAACCATCACCAGCCTCCAGTGGCTCAACTTCCCTGCTGCTCATCCTCATGAGGATATTTCCTCCTCAAAGTCTGAGCTGCCCTATTCGCAGTTAATCTCCTTGGTGGCTCACAGGCAGGCCCACAAGCTTGAGAAGGGAATGCACAGACAGCCAAGATTTTTTTTGTTTATTTTTTAAGCAGTCTCAAGTGTAGCCTACACTTAGGTCAGACTTTCCTAAAAAAGTCCTTATTGCCCTTCCTTTGACTACTCTACCAAATCATGCATAACCTCAGCTTTGTAGCCAGCTTCCTTCCTCCTGGATCAGATCCTGCATACGCAACCGTGTCCAACACAAGCATGCCTCTCTGTCCCTCTCCCCTGTGCAAGCTGCGGAATGACATACCTTTAGATACAAAGCTGTGACACAGCAATTTCATAAAATTAACACAAATTTCACAGGTTGTGACAATATCCACTTACTAGAAACTGATTGCAAGGGTCCTTGTGTCTTCAATTCTTTCCTATTTTAGATTGATGCATTTTAACTCCACTTAAGAGCCAAAGGAAGTCAAAGAGTGCGTCTTCCAGCTATTTCAGAAAACATTCAGCAATGGGAAATGTATTTTTTTCAGATGCTTATGGTAAATATTTGCTGTTGTTTATGATCTAGCATCCTGTTCACCAGTTTAGAGGCAATCTATTGGAGAACTTGGAAAACAAATCAGCATTACACACATGGAAAGCCAGGCAATATTATTCATCAACAAAGGATTCTTTATCAGATACCTTCAGATATCTCAAAACATATCAATGAATCATTTTTAGATTTAAATCTTTGTAGAGACAGAAGATACTGGTCACAATAACCACAAGGCCACTGCTAGTTATCTCCTGTAAAAGTATCACAACTTCACTATTGTCTGCATACAGCATTACTTTATTTTTATAGAATTCTTTTATATTTTATCAGAAATCAGATGTCTGTGTTCTATTATTACTATCAGATTTAGAAAGAGGAACAGGTCAAGTCTTCAGCATGGCATTTGTGGTTTTTTTCATATGTTCTGTACCTTCTTTCCAAGTTTATTCTGTCATTTTGTCAATCACCTATATTGTCCCCATTTGAAAGGAATGGGAGTCCTCTAAATTCTTGAAATTTTTTTTTCCCCTTTTCCATATTAGAAAATTCAGCTGTGGCTCTTCATGGTAGGTTCATGTGTATACTGCTCCATCAGTGGCAGATGTCTTCTAGGTTCTTATGTTTCAAGCATCTAGTTAATCTATTTGCTTTTAACTACTGTTGCTTGCCCAGCAAGACCTTTTACCGCCTGTCTGTGACTGCACCTCCTAAACTGACAGTCAAATTGGGCTCGGAGAATTTTTAATGAGCATTCACTCCTCCTGATAGCTAGAGAGCAGTTCCGTCCTCTTTCCAAGGAAGGATTCAGGCACAGCACAATCTTTAATTGTTTCCATAGCCATTCAGTGTGTCCAAGATCCAGAAGCTGCCATACAACTCCATTTCCCTTTTATGCTAGAAGGTGACGGGCATGCTGAAAAAGGGTCAGATTTTAAAATAAGGAAACTTTTTTTTTCCCTAAAAAGTAGAACATGCCCACAAAAGCAGAAGAAAAGAATGTGTGCAGAAAACAAAAATGAATTAGCTCCACTCCACTAAAAGAAGCCAACAATACTTTTACGACAACAGCGAAAA
Source organism: Laterallus jamaicensis coturniculus (assembly GCA_022605575.1). Classification (NCBI taxonomy): domain Eukaryota; kingdom Metazoa; phylum Chordata; class Aves; order Gruiformes; family Rallidae; genus Laterallus; species Laterallus jamaicensis. The sequence continues at coordinate 19,350,542 of JAKCOX010000008.1, read as the reverse complement.
GCTGACTAGGGCCTGAACTTGCTCTCACTAATGTCAGCAACAGTTTGATTCAATGGGAGCAAAGTAAATCCCATTAGAGCCTTTTATAGAAAAATCCTAATAAAAGCAGACACTACAAAGTACAGGCCCCGTTCAGCCCTCGCCTACTCCACAGCCACTGTAAAGTCACACCATCATAGCTGGGGTCCGCATTCAGACCCGCAACATTTCAGTCCTATGCTCACCGCGCTGCCGAAAGCCGCAAGGAGATGCTGTACCAAAATGAGAACTGTGAGTCTCTCCTGGCTGTGGAGTTAATACGTTATTGTTAGGTTTACATAAGATCTGGCTGGGTCCCAAACGTGCATTCCCCGACACTCATGCTGCCTGATTTATGCTGTCTTATTTGGCTGGTAAAAGAATCAAATTGGTGACTGGTTTTGAATGAAGGCAATTAGAGTGGTTGATTGGTTTTGTAATTTGGAGAACACCACTCCAGAGTATAAGTCAATTGTGTAGAACTATCCAGGTCTTTAATCACTGGTTTCCCTGTGCAAAGAGCTGATGCTTTACATCATCTGAAATTCACACCAGTTATAATCAATTCCATTCTTCCCATTACCCCTCCTTACTGCTTCCTCCCCTGCCCCGCACCTGGCAAAAACATGACATTTTACTGGAGAAAAAGTTAACTATAGTGTGGCCAATTATATTTCAAAGGTGTATCCAAATTTCATTTACAGGGTCAAGCGAGTATTTGGGGGTAATTAACTTTACAGAGCATCTGACAGCTGTTGTGATATAGTGGTCCAAGAGTTCCTGCTGGAAATCTGTCGGGAAGCACTTGTTTAAATTTGAGTAAGGTTAAACAACAGACTTCTGTCTGCAAACCCTGGAAAACAACGTCATCAGCAAAGACACCAATTTTACATAAGCCTCTTGGGTCCCCACCGAAAGACTGGAAATTCTCAATTCAAAGAGTTTTCTTTCTGAATGGATCCTAAAACAGAAAGATCTGCAGGTATAGCACGCAAAAGTTAAGCCAAGCACAGGACAGGAAATCATATATAATTTGCCTATGTATAGTAATCATATACCTTTATGAAACAGAGTTCCTTATTTAAATATACAGGCTCCAGAAATTCCCAATCCAAGGAATAAAATTTCACTCAGTCACTGCCTGAAGCAATCCTTTTTTCTCAACACTGGAGTGGAATTCAAGTTTACCCTTATGGGATAAAAGATTCTGAAGAGTTACATGATACTTAATTGGCTCCCAAGCAACACCTTCTGTTCCTTCACCACAATCAATATTTTTTATGCTTATTCAGAAAAAGGGTATGTTTTGTATAATGGCTTTCAGATTGCTACACCCCATAGTTTTGGGCCAACGATCTTCACCACTGATCACTGACCACCATGAAGTTATACCAACAGTTAAGTGAAATGCTGGCACAGACACATAACGCAATAAGCCATTGTGAAATCCTGAATTCTGTTTCTCAGCAAGGGCAGATAATAATCAGCGCTTTGCTGAAAGCTGCCATGAAACCTCTGGTCAGCTCAGAAGAAGTGATGCAACCTCAGGGCCTTCCATAGTGTGCCGTGTCTTCACACTCCTCATTGAAAGTCATCTCTGTACCTGAACCATGAACCTCTGTCCAAACTGACCACCACTGACAAATCACAATTTGCAAATCCAAAAGTTACATTAGCAGTTAATTAAGTAATGAATTAAGTAATATTAGTAGTTAATAACATGTAGGTTTATGCAGCTTTGTGCACATTCCCTGTACACATCCTTAATTCGTTGTGGTCCTGATAGTCCAAAGATGTTAGTAGTCTGCCAAATAGAAGGAAACTGGTTCCCACACTCAAGTAAGTAGCAAATCCTACTGATTACAAGGCAATAATAAAACTATGTCAAAAGGTTTCTACAGCATTAAATAGACGATGTAATTGTTAGCTGAATTCAATACTACTTACAGAAAGCATATTCCGTAGCAATTGAAATGATCCTATTCCTTGAAATAAGATATAGAGGAAAGAAGAAAAGCCTTGGATTACTGTTTTGTTTCACCACTTCTAAGCAACAAGGAATAACTGAAAATTCATTATCATACTGGGAATATTGGTCCTCTGGTACTGTGAACAGCTGTGATGTTCCTCTGCAATTTACATATCCAATGGTCATTCCACCTTGTCAGAGCGCCGCACTTGGGATGTTTGAGAAGACTTACACTGGAGCTTGCCTTACATTAATGTAGCTGCTTACCTAAAAACATTCATATGCAACACTACACATAGAAAGACTTAGACAAAAACTGGTTTGATCACTGCAGTCATTCTTCAATTGCCCAACACATATTTTTATTAACCCCTAGTATCATTCAAGATCATTCCCAAAACTGACTTGAGCCCTTTGTTGTGCTCAAGAAAAGAAAAATGCTTACAGACCCAAGATAGGGTTGTGTCCATGATGCAAGCTTGATGGAACAGACACCATACTTGTGACTGAAGCTGTATTACTGTAACACACCTGTCCTTTGCTGCTTTCCTATAGCTGGAGAGCAAACTCAGGAACTCAGATCCTGGTTAGAAAAAGGAAGTGAGAGAAAACACAAAAAATACTGTCCTGGGGTCAGGGATTCACATCTTCAGCAGCAAATGATGAAACTACATCAGCATCCAACAGTGAAGCAGAGGAAGGTACGGGACCTTCCAGTGGTCCCCACCATTTCAACATGTGGTTCGGGTGTTTGTAGGAACAAAAGACCTGGGAGCTCTGGATGCTGGCAAACTGGTGTCTGACAGCAAGCCGTGCCACGTGCCTTGCCAAGAAAATGGGGAGGCAGGGCAGAAGAGGGTTATTTCCAAAACTGCCTCCAGACACACGGAAATTAAGCTCAACTCCAAATCCATGGTCCCGATGATGCCAACCAGAAGGACAACCCAGGGCAAACGAAGATGCATTGAGAAACAGCTGTCAGGAAGAGGAAATTCTTCTTCATGACTAGTGGCACTTTCAGTAGTGTATCTGAAAGAGACAGGGGCAGAAAAGCATCACACCCCTCCATCAGCAGCAGGGTGGCTGGCTCAAAATGAGTCAGGAGGTTAAGGTATCCCATCCTTGGCAGGAGCAGAAACCAGGAAATAACTGGGCAAGAGCAATTAAAAAATATTAGGACTACAAAAGGATGCAGGAGAGTGGGAGGGTAAGAGAGGGTGCAAGACCTCCTTCTAAGGGCACTGGCCTCCCCTGAGATCATAGGCTGAGTTGCATGCAGAGCTCCAGGCTACTAAGCTAAAGGGTCTGAATAACATCTGGATACAGGCATAATTATAGGACTTGTTCTTCTAAAGCATGTGATGTCGTGACTCACAAAAAGGTAGCAAATGGGTATTTCATCCTAGCACTGCCCACTCCTCATTGAAAAATCAGACCCCCAAGAGTTGGGAGATTTAGAAAAGAGCAATCTAGCACACTTGAAGCTGACTTTGGAACTCCCCTCCGGCCCTCCTGAGTAAGGTGCAGAAGGGAGAAGACATTAGCTTTTCAGCCTGCAGTTATGCTCACAAACACTCTCCATGCCCCCTGCTGCTCAAATTTAGTTTTACCTTCAGGCAAAAGAGCCATCATCCCATTTCTTAATAACACGAAGAATTTTCTTAACTGCTCTGTTAGCAGCTCCCTGCAATCCCTAAGAGCCACGCATTTCTTCACAGAGCAGTAGGAAGCAGGGGGAGAAGGAGAAAAACTGCTGCTGACTGATTCTAATAAGAGAGCTGCTGCTAATAAAGAAAAAGTGTAGGAAAAGCAGCAATTAAAAGTGCAATAGCTGGGCTGGGCACCAGATTTTTCAGATATTTTCCCCCAAACTCCAGCTCCCAGGCACCAAGATTCCCCTTGCATATCTAACAGCAAGGGTGAATTCACATCATCATCTTAAAGCACTCACTAGAGATATTTCCCATCCTGTCCCCAAAAGCCTCCTAACAAGTAAGCTTCGCGCACTGCTGCGAGGTGCCAAAACCACACAATGACTTCACAGGAGATGGCTAAACGGTTCCTCTTGAAATTGGAGCACAAGGGCTCCCCTAAGAGACACAGGGGAAAACTGACTTGCAAATGTTTAAGAAACTTGTCGATGCGCAACTGACTGATTCTGATTGATTTAATCAAAGCGGCCTGTACTGCTGAGGGAGTATTTACAAAAGCAGAGTTTAATCTAGTGAGGCTGTGTTCCCACCAGAGCCAACACAGAGACATGAGCTTGCCCTGGGCCATGTAGTCATGCTAAAGACAGCCTTTGTGGAACGTTCCACTGTTCCCCACTATGCACTGAACAACCATTTGCTGACACGGACCATTTCATGTGTCATGCACCCTTTTTGGAAGCAGTGCATGATGATCTCAAGAACAATTAACATAGAATTATTTCAACTCATTAGAATAATGAATACACTAAAGAGGTCAACTGAAAAAGAGTCTCATTTGTCCACCAGCTAATTTGCAGGCAACAAACAAGAAGTAAGTATTGGAAACCACTGTTAAAGGTCTTTTCTGAGCACAAAAGAACTGGTAAGGATCCTGAGCCAAACAGATCGATGGAAGGTAACGGAGGTGCAAAGGAAATAAAAATCTGAAAACTGATCAAAAAGAAAAAGAGCTTTGAGGACCCTGTGAAAAACCAATCAAGACTATCTCAAGTACAACCAGAAGATTTGGTTTGGATGCTTCTGTCATGTGAGATGGGTGACTGTACACATAAGTACTTAAATGTTAAAGTCCTACTAAAAAAGATTCATCTTAGTGGCTCCCATTACAATAAACCCACTTGTTTTAGACATTCTAGATATTCTATAGACTACTGAAAAAGTTAAAATTAAAACTTAAAGCATCAAGATGCTGTTAGTAACATCAGAATGGCATATACCCTGTACTGGACAGGTTTTGGAGAAGATTGTCTTCTGAAAGCTGCCAGCGCCTTGAACAATTCCTACACTCCATTAGTTCTTGACATAGGGAAAAATCCCTAATTCTTTTTTACAAAACTATACAAATATACTTCTGAGAAAGAAAAAAAAGTCAAAAGTCAGTCATACAGACTAATATTATTTTAGATAATCAATTAGCAAAAGTCTTGGCAAACTGACTCTACTCTTACCACTATCACCAGATCATTTGGGCTAAGCTGGCTTCATTCCACAGGCAGATGCATTTCCAAACATTTCATGAGCCCTACACATTATTTTTCACTTAAAAATTATTAATATAATCTTTATTTGGTGTTAGGCACCGATAAAATGGCCCATTATTACTCCTCCAGATATTTTTCTCTTAATTTTTAACAAAAATTTCAGTTAATCTTGTAATCTCCGTCAGGGAACTACAATTCTCACTATGCCTTCCTCAATAGAAACAGCTCTTGATTAGAAATCCTATGCTAAAAAAGCAGTCTAAAGCAAGCGTATCTTTGGTTGCTTCACCTTTTCATCCTACACATTCAGGTCTCTTCAATAAGAATCTTTGAGTATCATGGGTTTCAGAGCATCACTATCCATGCCTATATAAAGAAAAATCCTTTTATATTAACATCCTTCTTCTTTATAACCAAGCACAAGACTGTATTTAGCATCCTAAAAAACCCATAGCCTGTTGTACCTGTTTTTCTGTAAACATGGCCACTCAGATTTCGTGTTCATACACAGCCAGATTTGGTAATTTTCTGTGCTGCATTTCCTATCCAAGAGGCTAAACAACACAACTAGCCTACTCCTGCTGCTTACTCTCTTATATAAAGACTGGCTGACTGAATAAAAATTGAAAAGACCTTCTCTGTATGACTCCTCTCCAACATATAATCACAGGTCTGCTTGATCCATAGCGGAATTCATACTGCATGCACAGTTACAATGTGAAAAGATCTTGTTTGCTTGCTCAAGTCCCAAGACAGAAAACAAGGAACTAATCCTCTCCCAGTAGCCAAGGCAGAAGAAGAAAACATGTACTTGATTTTTCCCGATCGCTACCTGATATCCGAGCTAACTCTGCTGAAGTGGGGGTTCCCTGAATAAAGGTTTTCCAGGGTGGCTAAAACCTCCAGTCTCAGTGCCCTTCTGCTGACTTTGCTCTGCCAAGTGCTAGTGCTGCACTTTGGGATGTTACTACTTCAGAGTTCTTCTGCCAAGTATGGCTACTGAGTAAGAAGCTCCATGATTCAGAAAGAATTAAGTATTGGAAGCATTTACTGGAGTAAACCAAATAAGCTCATATCTCTGTGGCCATCTCTTTCAAGTATGGATGCTTGTGAGTGACCATTGCAAATTCTACATCACCTGAAATTCAAATCTGAAAACAGCTATGAAGAAAACTTAGTGGGAGAGAGGTAGGTACCTCTTTTGATTCCAACAGCAAACATTTCAGAGAGCTTATTCAATTCATTCAATTCACCCCAACAGTGCAGATTCTCAAAAGGTGCTAATTAATCAGCTCATTAGATTATGCTTGGATTACAGAGCAAGATAGATCAATGCTGGCTATCAAGTCTACATTTCATTATGCTCCAAGCAGGTTGTCATTTACAGGAAACACACTCAGGGGAAGTTATTTGTGAGAGCAATTCCCTGCCATGGGGTCATGTCAGAAGTCATCCACCATGTGCAGAGAGCTTACCTCAAACCCATAGACACCACCAAGGACAGTCAGAGAACTCTGAAGCCAGTGAGACACCAAAAACAAGACTCATTTATCATGAGTTGTGTGAACTATGGGATTCATATATAAATACTGCAATAAATAAACTAGCAGATGACTTTTCTGATTTCTAAAACTATCAAATCAACTACCAACACCAACACCAGCCATCTGGCCAAAATACTATTTGGAGGAGCAGGGACAATGAAGAAAAGGTTATCATTTTAATAAATATTATCAATATGCAAGAAGACAGGCAAAACTAAGCACTCATTGATAGCAAGTGATGCCTTAGAACACACTGCAAACACCAAATGCAGAATTCTTTCGTTCTCCTTTCCTTTATTCTGAATGCAATGCAAATACAACCAAATATTTATTAATAAAATTGCTTGAAGGCCTTTCCTCTTTCCACCCGCTTACATATATTTTTTAAACTTCATCCAGTTCAACTAATCATGTTTTAGCTATCCATTAGCAAATAAAGAAAACACAATGAATATAAGGAAGGGAGAGAATTTAAAAAAAAAAAATTAAAGGGAAAGAAGAAATTTTGTTGAAGAAAGAGCAAGAGGAGCAGAATGAAGAAGAGTTTGGACTGAAGGAAAACATGTTTTCACTTCTGATTCAGATAGCTCCTCCCTTTTCTTGCTATTTCCTAAAGCCAACCATTTATACAGGATAATCTACTTCACCTTGAAGTGTTTTTCAACCTCAAAGTCTTTTTTACTGCAGAAAACTGAACTAAAATGAACTTGCCTTACTAGCATTACTAGTCCAGTTTCATTTATTTTCCCTCAAACGAACTCCAGCGTCATATCTTAGACATCACCACGTAAAACTAGAGAGGAGCACAAGACTCAATGATGCCCACACTGACTCATCCTGTGATTTCTAGGCAGCAAGCAGCTGGAGCACAACATGATAATATTAACTAAGGACCTCATTGGGCAGCAAGAAAACAAGTTGTTTCTAAAGCCTGTTGATATCATTAAGGATTTTTACTAGGGATTGTGTTACTGCAGCAGAAACTGCTTGAGTGTTCCATCTTTCCCATCTTTATCAGTTCTCCTGTCCTAACAACTCTTGCTGTGAAAGTAACATCTGTAATCTTGAAGAGAAGGAATAAATACAGACTGCACTGGCTCTGATCCTCCCCAAGTTCGGATTTAGTGACCTTGCTAATCTTCCTAGGCTAGTACTAGAAGCTTCAAGGCCCAAGAAGTGAGGGAAGAAAAGACAGCAAAGGCCCCTTTTTAAGCAAATGCAATATGACTTTGAAAAAATGTAACATTTTAATGGAGATCTTGTCTAAAAACAACTGTATATCATTAAGGACATCAATATTAGCTCAATGTGACACATTTTCATTAAAAACCCCAATTATTTACAAACTAGGCTTTTTTGTTTAGGTTAATAAATAAATAACTTCTTTACTAAGTATTTATAATAGTATTTATCTTTTCAATATTTTTAATAATAGTAACAATAATGTCATCAAGAGAATTCCCAGAGTTAAAAAAATCATTAAAAATCCTGAAAAACAGGTGGGAGAAAAACAGGTTGCAAATTGTAAAATGGAAATTATCTTAATGTTTGGCAATATGGAATTTTTACATTAATTTGCATTAAATAACATGAATGGAAATGGGAACATGGATAACTTTAATTTATGATCTGTGTCCTATGAACTGTACGGTAACTAGTCGTGTCGGTAAAAACTCTGGGTAACAGTTCCTGAATTCACAGGACTGTTCCTCAACACCTTTTGCCAGCTACAGCAACTCTCCTTTAAGAGCAGAAAAACTCCTTGCTTGCAGCAGACTTTATACTGTGAACACAGTGATGAGACTAAACACTGGATACATCAATGCTTAACAACGTGACCTTCTGTACCTATCAATTATTATTACATCAACTAAAACCAAATACAGTAAGTATCTAACCAAGCTCTTTGCAACTCACTAGTGCTACATATTCTCATGGTTTGACTTACATGTACTTAAAAGCACTGGGAGCAGTGTGGCGTTACTTGTGCTCTTCCTCAGCTGGACATAGCCCCACTCAATGCTGGAAGGGTTTGGGGTTCATTGTGTGGAGGTTTTTTGAAACTAGTTACTAGACCAAAGTGATGGGACCTTGTTATCGCTATTTCATTTATGTGCACAACATACAACGTCCTTTCAGGGAATTTAATGAACCATGCACAAAGAAGAAAAGAAAACATCAAAGGAGTTAGTGACCTTTGCCCCAAAAGTAAATTGTAAAGCCTTTCTAGTATTTTTGCTGAAGCATCTTTTTATATTTGTACTGTATCAATGCCTGAAGTTGAGTTGTTATGACAAAAAAAAAAAATTGATGTACAACTTGGGAAAGCTGATTGAGGTGTCAAATGTCCACACATTTAGAGAACGATGTAATCAATACAAGAGGTATAGGGCACACAGTTTGTGTTGCCATAGCTTGAGTCCTTTGATGCTTCATTGTTTATTTACAGTAGACTGGAAAGCTCCTCTCCATTTGAGCCAACAATCAACCAACTGAAGTTCCCACGTGAAGGTCAGATGCTGCTTGCAAGAGAACTTCAGAGGGCTCCACTATCCTTCTCCTTTAGCAGGAAATAGCTTGACACAGAAAACACACTTGAAACAGAAAGGAAGCTACTCATCATCCCAACCCAGAGCTCTAGAGCCAAAATGCTGGAATTTAGAAATCTGGATCCAGATTTTTGCCAGTCCTTCTCCGACTTGCTGTTTTTCTCTGCAAGCAGAAATAAATTGGGCAACTGTAACATCAGCTATTTGGCTAATTTCACTTTTCAAGTAGTCAGGGCCCATTGTTGAATCAAAAAAATAGCTGCTTTTCTTAGGAAAAACTCCTTAATGCCCTGGTAGCCAACTTGTGCAAGTAGCACATTTCAGCTGGTTTGGATAGAACAGTTTTATGCAAAACCAGATCATATCACTTGAGCACAGCAGTTTTGATTTCCTCAAGCTGAGAATTTAAATTTAAACAGTAATTTAGAGGTTAGTTTTCTTCATTTTTTTCTACCTCTACTTATTTCCCTGCTGTTATTTGTGGAACAACCAACCAATATTAAAAGGTTGTATTTTCAAGTTAATTTCTGGGGTTTCCTTCAATAAAATTGCCTATACTTATTGCCAATTTTGGGGAAAAGAAATGTTTCACATCTAGTAATTATTTTATAAAATGAAAGCACTTCTTCAGCATTGTACTTTGTGGAGAGACCAAATGTAACAATATAACCAGATTGAAGAAAAAACTTTCATTAAAGGCAGAAAAAGAGCCTGAAATTGTAATTAGTAAAATCTAAACCTCATGGAACCAGGAGAGGACTCTTCGAGTAACAGAATAATCACCTTAATTTATGTTAATGTGCTATAAAATGCAGAGACATGCTGAAGAACCCAACAAGTTTGACTCTCTCATTTTCACCCCGACTGATATAATGATTTGGATAAGTGGAGCTGTTATCTCCCCACAGGAAAATCAGATACTTTGTTGGCAACAGGAAGAGTGCAGAAGAGGAGGCAGGATACAGACACTGTCCTCATACCTCAGTAATCAGGATCATCTATGTTTAAACAAAAGAAAATTGGAAAAAGAAAAAAAAAAGAAGGGAAAAAACCATCAAAAGCGCCAAACCCTATTTTTCTATTCAAAATCTGAGGTTTTTCTGTGGCATTAAATGGGACTAGCTGTTCCCTATCTTAGGTTATCAAAAAGCAGGTGCTGTTGAAAAGCGTCTGGTTTGGGGACAGAAATAAAGAAATCAGTGTAAGTAACACTTCACTCTTAAGAAAGGCTCACATTATCATCAAGGTTGTTAGAATAAGGGATAAATAGGAAAGTCAGGAATGTGAAAACACAAATCTGCAGTTTTTAATGACCTCCACTACGGGAAGTTGGGTGTCTATATCATAATAAACCACAGTTCTGTAATTGGCAAACAGCGGTGCTGTGGGAACATCCTTTCAAAGCCAGTGGCACAGGGATCCCCAAGATGAAGGGTCTGATCCTTGGGCTAGAAAGAGAGATGGCTTTCAGAGTGACACATCATGACAAATTACTTAAGAAAGGATATTAAACAAACAGGAATGGCCCTGCTATGCTCAGCTACAGCTGCATCAGAAATAGTGCTTGGCTATCTTTGGGGACTCTCATGATAACCACAAACATGAACTAGAGAAGTTACAGAAGGTGGCAACAAAAAACATCAGAGGTGTGAAACAGCTTCCACCTTGACAACACCTGGAAAATGTGGCAATAGTGGCCTATTAAAGAAAACACAAGCTATGTGGAGAGGTGATGAGGAGCTGCCCAAAGAGGCTTACTCAGTAGACCTAATGCCAATGGAAGAAAAAAAGTTTTTTCAGGAAATGCCCAGCTAGGCCGTGCTGCTCAAAGTCACCAGATGCTCCAGTAGCCAGAAGCATAAACAGTTTCAAAATGGATCAGGGAGGACAGATCCAGTGGTCACTGTGAAGGCTAATAGCCTGGATGAAACTACCTTGATCTCAGAGCCATTGAACCTTTTATTGCCAAGAGCTGGGGAAGTAAGGAGCACAGTGGGACTGTTGTCCGCTAACACTTTTCATATTCAATACATATTCAAGTTTATACATGCAGGAGCACTGTATTTCCACGAGAAATTCTACCTGGCTCTTTCTCAGCAAAATTTCATCAAAAAAGGTATGTCCCCATAAACACTTTGGTTTTGACAAAACTGACTCTCTCTCCACCTAAGGAAAATAAACAAACAAGAAAACCCGACCAGTTCTTACGCTCCATGTAACTGAACCCAGCGGCACTTTTCTTCTGAGCTGCTTCAAACCTGGAAAGGTTCCAGTCAAGCCAATGAAGACACTGCAGAGTTCATAAAAGAAGCTGCCCACTGAGCCACTATGTGCACAGCAGCTGTGTATAAGGTGAGCACTCAATTATGTTTGCTGCTTCCCAAAACACACTGCATTTTGAGTTGAGAACTTTAAATAATGAGAAGGAATGCACAGGTACAACCTTTTTAAAAATAGACTTTTTAAAGAAATGCAATCCAAATTCCAAAAAAACCAAAGTCATTCCTCTTTTCCTTGCCTTACTTTCCCTTCCTGACACCACTGCAAAACAAACACTACAAAAGAAATAAAATATACCACATACAAATTCTCTTTCATCGTTTTGCACAAAGTAGTTTAAGTACTATTTCCAGGCTGTTGTCAGCTGTGACGGGGATGACCTGCTTTATTAGAGCTTCTCAACTGAAGGCAAGGGGTTCAAGACATACTAACTATATTTACAAAAAAACCTGACCAGTCCTTAAACTGCTAGTGCTCACACATGGTGATGTTTCAGCAAACAGCTTTATGTGGGCTTAAGTCACTATGTGTAAACTTAAATACTTTTTTCTTTGATCCAATAAGGAATAATACTAGTAATAGAATAGCAGCAATAAAAACAAAGTAAAGCTTTAGGATAAAAAGTTTTTACAAAAGCAAAAGAAAACAACAAAAAGTCTCCTTTAAAAATAACAGATGCCACAGGGGAAAAAAAATAAAAGCCATCCTCTCTCCACTTGGAACATTTTTAAAATCAGAGGAGAAGGAATGAAGAAGGTAAGAATGAAAAAAGTTCACTTCAGAGCACAAATCAAGCAATCACTTCTTTGGAGCAAAGCTATTTTTGAAGTTACCATATCATTTTTGTTAATAGTACAGGATTCTTAAGATCAAAATCTAAGATTTTAAAAGCTTTTAAATCTAATTTTTGAAAAGTCTTATTTTTAAAAATGACTCATCACCTCACTGAACTGAAATTCAGATCTCTGTTAAAGATCAAAGACAATGAAGAGCAACCCAAAATATAACTTAATCTTGCCGTTTGTCAGGGTACCACCTTACAGATATCAGCACATTTTTCTGCAAAACTATTAGCAGTTCCTCTCTCCATGTGCACCATGGTAGGATCAGCAAGTACGTGTCTCTGTTACAGCACATGCTCAACTATGTACCAAGTCCTCTTCACTTTTTTCTTTCTTTGCACATAACTCTCCTATTTTTAAGATACTAAATACCAGACCAGAAAGCAATATTGAAAGTAAAATACCTTGTCTTGCTCTTGAAAAATATCCCTGCTTTTATACCAGAAAAATGCCATGAAAATTAGAGAAACTGTAGGAAAAAATATCCCATATTTTTCAGAGCAAAATGCTAATTTCCATTCCCAGTTGTGTTGAGGCAGTGCCAATGATTGGCTCCATATGTTTCAGCAATTGGAGCCATATTAACATTCTTACAGTTCTTTTGCTCTCACATGCTTTGTCTTGGTTACATTATGCAAACCTGGGATATCTAGCATTTTTAAACACACACAAGCCTACCCCACCACCCCCCAATAAAGACCAATTTGGTTTCCTGGCTACAGAGGTTTCTCTATCCTACTCACAACAATGGTGATTTCTCCAGACAACACAAGGAGCTAGAAGGAAGCTCAGATTTGGCTTCCAAATATGTTCATTTTTGAGGAAATTATGGTTGACTGCATAGCAACATGCAAAGAACACTTTTCAAGGAAGAGCATCCGTGCTTCTTGTTACAGCAAAATGTTAATAGATTCTGCTTGTATTTTTCCTTGAAAAAAAAAATAAAATAGACAAGCTAAAGTATTCACCCTGATCCAGTGAAAAACCAGCAGTAAAATACTAGTTGGGCTGAGACAAAGCAGACTAACTTAATAGCTGTAATTTTCATCAGTATTGGAATACGAGTGGTAGGATGGAAAAATCACTTTCCAATGCATAACACTGGCAAACGTATTTTTCCAAGACAACCTGGTTTTCTAATGCTGTTGACCACATAGCCATTCAAATGCATGGATTTCTTCAGGGGAAGGTAGATCTGCTTCAGATGAGTAAACCTACCACAAAGTGAATTTTACACAGATGGTTCAAAAAACTTCATTCTTCATCATAAAAAGCACGGGGCAATCCCAGCTGGGGGAGAATTCTGATAAAGTACTACTGAATGTCAGTGAGTCAAATCACAAGTCTTTTGCCCCATTAAAACTCCTGTCGAGGTTAGTGCTGAGAGTGGGGATGTAAGTAAGAGCAGAGCATCAAAGAGAGGAAACACTGGTTTCTTGGATTTTACTGTGTAGCTGCTTATGGGGTAGCAGATCATATTGCCACTCCTCACAAAAATATGAAACATCATCATAAAGCAGGCTGGCATGAAACAAGTGCTTGTGGTCTTGCTGGTATGGGTCTTTTTAATTTTAAAAATCTGACAAAAACCCAAATCTGATTCTGACTCCCATTAACTTAAAACAAAAATTCTTCTGTGACTTCCAACCAGCAATTTCACAAACCAGAGCTTTGAAGTGCCACCTCACCGGCCATAAAGGGGGTGTCTATGCTATGGAAACACAGGGGAATTTAGAAAATTCCTTTCAAGGATGGTGGAATTTTTAGGACTGTGGTCCATTTAGAAATGCCAAACATTTTCAAAGTAAAGAGGAGAAAGGGGAAAAAAAAAAATCCCCTCAAACTGAAAGCAAAAATCTTCTCCCAGCCAAACCACAGATTACGGATAGGCTTTCTGACATGCATTTTATGGTATTTAAAGAACTTAACTAATGAATCTCTCGAGCCATTGGTGACTGAGATCTTGCTGCAGCAAAGCCTTTAAAGCATCTGCTAAGATTTAAGTCAACTGGAGCGAATGAGTTTTGAGCATGCATCAAAGATTACTCAGGTTATGAAGTCACGAGGATATGCCAAAGGAACAAAGTAAAGCAAATGACAATTAATCAGATGATACTTATGAAACACATTTTCAAGTCTAAAATAATTTCTTTATAAAGTAACACAGAGAATCATCAGGAAAGGGGAAGAAAACCACCCTGAAATTATGAAGGGAAATAAATGACAACTCCAGGCAGCTGTATCGCTGAGAAAGAGATCACAACAATCACACTCATATTTGACAGGTCTTCTTCCCCCCGCCTCCCAAAAGCGATGATAGAACTCAGCAGACAGAACAGATTTGAATTTGAGTGCCACATTCATCAAGTGCCGTTGCGAAACCTTACGGAACTAGTAAAGTTCCATTGGATGTAACTATTGCCATAAGGACTCTTCTCAACAGAAGACACGTGGGTTAAAACCAAACTCAAGAATGAGCAGAAGCATTAAACACTGCTGGTGAACTGAATGACCAGAGTCAAGGAAAAACACGTCATCCCTTACAAATTTGTTTTGCAGACAAATATTCCTCACTGTCAGGGTGCTGTACTGAATCAGGTATGGAATCTCCACTACCTCTAATTTCTAAAATCCCATATTCTATCATTTGCAATAGAGATTTCATTTGAGAGCTGTGTGCAAATCCATTTTCATATTGAGCTCCTATCTATTTGAAATTATTGTGGAAAGATTAAGTACTGAATATGCATTACGAAAAATCCATGATGTGAACACAAATGGAAATGTTTACCTGCAGCAAAGATATTTTGTAGTTTTAGAAGATTTGATGAGTGTGAGTGATATTTTTCCCAGCCATTCTCATTTTGTGGTAGGAGAACAGGGGCAGAGAAAGTTTGAACAACTTGATACGGAGCCGTGTGACCTTGAGGAAGAACAGGACCAAATCCTCAACCCCCAAGACCCTAAATCTAAGCTCAGACTGCAGTGCTTCCCAGTGCCTTACTCGTTGGGCTCTGCAGTTGGGATGAAGGCAAGCACATAAAATTCAGGCAACCTTTGGCTACTTACAGATAGGATGCAGTGGTGTTACCATTTCTTCTTAAGGTCTTTGGAGACCTTAGTTGAATCTCCTCACCTCTCACTTACAGTAGCCAAACAAGTTAATGGAGGTCCTGCTCTACGCCAATCTCAGATTCCTCAGTCACTCTGGAGATGACGGAGGAGAATGGTGTCAACCTGCTGCTATTTTAACCAGACAATTTTGTCATGGAAGAAGGGAATTTATTTTCTTCCTTTTATTTGCATATTTGCCTGTGGAAGGAGGGAAGGGAAGGGGGGGGGAAGGGGGGGCTGTGTATCCTCGAATGGGCCCAAGACAGGCAGACCCTGAAGTATAAAGAAGCAGAAAGTAGTAACATATCCCAGAGTAGCAGAAGCATCATCAGCAGGAAAGCAGAAATGGAGGTTGGAGTAACAGTGTTCAGCAGAAAGTTTCATCAGGAGTCACTGAATGGCCCTTCTCTGAGGGATAACATCCCAAACAGGATGTATCTGTTTTTCTCCTGTGTCCAGTGGTATATTTATGAGCTGCAGAACAAGGACGAGTGACCATTATGCACAGGGATTCACACACCGACCTTAAAAAAGTGACAAGTAGATTTTTCCACATGAACACACCCACAGACATTACTTGGCAAAATGGATAATGAAGTAAAGCAACTGGGTGACTGTAAATAACTGCTAAGGTGAACTCAGAGTCCTTCTATTTTGCAAACAGTCCATAATTTGTACACAAGAGTGTACGTCCAAAGAGGATCACAGAATCATAGAATGGTCTGGGTTGGAAAGGACCCCAAGGATCATAGAGTTCCAAACCCCCCTGCCACAGGCAAGGCCATCAACCTCCAGGGCTGGATCTGGACAAGGTTGCCCAGGGCCCCATCCAGCCTGGCCTTGAACACCTCCAGGGATGGGGCACCCACCATCTCTCTGGGCAGCCATTCCAGCACCTTTACTGCACTCTCGGTATACCTGGATAAGCAGAACACAACAGTGCCATAACACTTCTCCCCAGCAAGAGAGGGATGCACAGGAGGGAGGCACAAAATGCTCAGACAGGAACCTTGATACTGCCTAAAACATTTAACTTATCAATAGATTTATCTGCCTAACACACGCACTTGATCAAGAGCAAATATCCTGAGCAGAGGGCTTTACTACTTTCAGCACAGATGTAAGAAATGTCTGTATTTCTATATGAAACAAGCAAATGAACAATAAACCCCCTGCTCTGTGTTTGAAAGAGGCCAACTGTCTTTAATAGGAAGAATTTTAATTTTTGCAGAGTTTTTTATTTATTTTCATACCACTGTTGTTGATGGCAGTATCAGTTTTGTTTATATTTTTAATTTAACAAATAATCACCATTTCTGAAATCTACAAGAAAGAGACTCCTACCCAGAGCATGGGGAGACAGCTGTGTTTACAACAATGTCATCAGTACTTAGAATCTGCCAGTAACTAATAGATCTCTTTCAAGATTCACCGGTCCGGTGATCCGGACATGCTACGGTGAGAACTAAGCCATGAAAGGCCAAGCCCAGATAAGTTATTCATCTGCCCTGGCTCCATAGAGACCCACCAGAATAGAGTCACATTGTATTTCCAGGGCACAGCTGAAGGGGAAGGGCTCTCTTGGAGAAAAATTAAGCTATCACAGCAGGGGACAAGACTGAGGGCAGGGAGACAGCCATTCTGTGAGAACAGCAACTTTGGGAGAGGGTTCAGCTTTTTGCTATTGAACAGACTTGACTTCCCTCATGGGCAACAGGGAGAGCGGAAAGATTCCCCCCTGCCACGACTCCCTTCTGCACGGTTCACCCTGAGCAGAGATCATCTGGCCAGTCACCATGAAGAAACCAATTCTAAAAGCAAATGCTATAGTTTGGTCAGCACATGTGAGTAGTAATAATCTCTGACCGACGATTGTCCCCTGACGCCAATGTCAGAGGAGCATGAGGTGTTGTTGTCAAGCTGATACAACACACAACTTCAATTTCCAAATTGGGGATGCTGAGCAAATGATCAATTTCATACACTCCCACAGGAACCTAAATTATTCATTCTGAACACCTTATTTTTATACATATTTGCATTCAAAATCTGTTTTCACCTGTTTGCATGAGTGCCAAAATGAAAGCCTCCACTTGCTCTGTTTTCTATTTATAATTAAATTTTTCCACACAGCAGAATGTAGCTCTCCTCTGCTTCCACAAAAATCTTGTCAACAACCCACAATTAATGATACCATGTATTATTTCACTGAGACGAAATAATACCATACGCCTCAACAGCATTTTAAATAAATGCCCTCCACTCAGCACAAGGGGGAAGAACGCGTAAGGCCGGCATCTGTTAAACCACCAGATTTATTATACCATCCCTACTGGAAATATTTTCCAGTTCTGATGAGATTTAGCAGCAAACATCCCAAGGAAAAAGAAAAAAAAGAGGACAGTGTGGTGAGAAAGGCTCCTTTCAGGAGCCTCGCAGGAGTCTGTGTACGCTTCCATTTGTCAGGGCCACTTCAAAGGTCCTACCTCTGGGAAAGAAGGCACATGAGAGGGACCATGAAGAACCACTTCATCACCTCTTTTCCTCGTTTCACTAACAGCTGCTATGAGGGCACTCAGGATGAGGAGTGGAGTTACGATAACCTGTTATACGCCCTTCTGCCCAACGTCAGACACAGACTGCACACCCAGGCTGTGCAAGGCTTACAGTCCGAGGCCAAGGGTGTGCCAGCTTCAAATGCTGCCTTCTTTTCCATATGACACTTCAAAGAAAGTGGGACAAAAGGCACCTAGATCCATCCAACCGTAAAATTTTACCATAAACCACAACAGAAAGCTCTTGAGACAGTATTTTTAAACTAGCTACCCAATTCATCAACTTTGCTGGATTATCTGTTTAACTTTGGTTCGTGTTGGGGAGGAGGTAGGGGTTGCTGTTTTAGGAACTGCAGCCCTAAATGCAAAGAGGAAAACACACGTTTTGAAGACAGCTTTCAATGAAACAAAACGAGATGATGTACATGCCATTCCAGAATGGGATAATTACATTTCCTAACATGGCTCTGTCTCATCTAATTAGACTGAGTGGCTTATGGAGGTCTCTCTTGAGGTTTGGGTAGGGAGCTTGGAACAAGAGTTGTGATTTCTACTGGCACTTCTTAAGAAGGAAGGGTAATAGACTTGCAAGAAATCTACTAGACATTGTAGAAAAAAACCCATTGTTTGAACACCTGCAGCATCTTCTGCTTCTGCTTCCCACTACAACTGAGTATGTGAGGACTCAAACACAGGTCATTTCCTAATGTAGTACCAAAAAAAACCAATGTACCCCCATTTTTGAGGGCTCCAGGTGGTTGGTGTCACTGTGGCCCCCACTTAGACAGCAGGTCACCAGCAATCTTCAGAATAAATTAAAAGCCTGGATAACTAACTGGGTTATTTTATTTTTTACATTTAGGCAAGAAGAGGCAGAGGACTTGACAGTGACTTTGCACAAGGTCACACAACTTGAACAGCCAAAGGAAGGACTCAGGTGTTTTTTTCCCTAATAAACTGCCCTGCTCTCAAATAATTTTTTATATTGCCGTTTCCTATGTACACTGCAGCATGGCAAACTCGTTAATTTACTAACAACTGTTAGTAAACATTTTCCTGTAACATTTCCCCAGTTACCAGCTAATGTTTCATTTGAAAACTGAAGCTTTTATTGACAAAGCCATTTAAAATGTAAAATGAATCATGCAAACCTGCAAACAGGAGGGGAAAAGTAATCCACAGAATTACGTGGGGATGTTTCCAAACATGAGAGAGAAGGGCCAAGGAGATCTTCCCCAGCACAAGGCAAGGCAAGGCAAGGCAAGCTGGGAAGGAGAGATTTCACCTATAACTGGAAGCAGCTGTTGTAACCTGCCTAACCCTGCTGGAATGCGCGTGCCGGGGCCGCGTCTCGCTGGGGCTCTGGCACTGGGACCGTGGCAGCTTTCCTGCGGGCAGGCAGCTAACTCACATTTCTGTTATTTTATCCCGAAAGAAGTTACCATGGAGACTGGCATGAAAATGGCAGTGGGCCAGCCAGATAGAGATGGAAAGCGCGGGAGGGACAGAGTCCGGTGCTCTTAATAATCCGGCCAAGAGCTTCAACTCCTCAGGCCAGGCTCTGGGCTTTCCACACCCGAAAAGTTCAGCTCCAGCTCTCCCACAGCAGCAGCGTATCAAAGAAGGGTTGATGGAGTAGGTAAATGCCAGCCATTAAAAGTAATCTATCACAGCTCATGAACACCTAGTTAACAGGCATCATGTTGCTTAGTATGTATTTGTGTGTGCAAAAGTTGTTAAAAGCAGCATTAAAACAACATAGTAAAGGTAGGTGTTTATTTCCCAGGACAAAGCCTAGAATGCAAAGAGTTTTACAGAAGAATATCTTGTCTTTTTTTTTTTTTTTTCTTTTTTGAAACAAAATAACATCTATCAAATACTGTTCTCTGATTCCCTATATGCAAGAGTGATGTTACTTTTTAAGGGAATTAGGAGAAAGCTCTAAGGTATTAGGGTTTCACATTTCTGGTCACTATGGCGCACTTTGGGAAGCGCTCCTGGAAGCGGCAGGCCTTCACAGGGGCTGTGTTTTCTGAGGGAAGGACCTGAGGGAACAGTCTCTTGGCAATAGTTTCACCAAGCCATAATATGTGCAGTGGGGAGAAGGAAGGGAGAAGATGCCATTCTCACCCGGAGGTACTGTGAGCCTTCAGAGTGCTGGGAGTGGGATCTGGCATCTGGAATACATTGAACCTGAGGGCTGAAACACGTTCCCCATCCCATCCTATCACAGCTCTTTAGAAAACATTTAAATAAAAGTCAAAGCTTAAGACCCTGCCCAGAACAACAATAAAACCTGTGAGAAAACAGAAGAAGAAAGGGCTCAGGATGAGAGGAACTTCCCCCACGTGTGGGGCTTTTTATTTTCTGTGTGCTTTTCCCTTTTCTTTTTTATTTTCCCCTAAATGCAGGCAGAGCTGATGAACCGCAGGCTCCCCGCCACTGAGTTTAGCCAACAAGCACGACAGGATTCCAACACACATTTCTGCTTTTCAGACCCATTGTGAACTTTATGGACCATGTTCTTCCTCCATCCACAGGGCAAATGTTCCAGGAGTGATTCACAAGCCCTGCCACTCAGTACCAAAACATGTTCTCCTGAGCTGGTTAATTTAAGGCTGGAATTAGTCTCTTTGTGCTAACAACCTTTTTATGAAGGCAGCATAATCCCACAGAGCACTTACTGCAAGCATTTCAAATCCTGATGTTTTGTAGTGTTGCTTTTTACAACATACGTGTGTATTTGAGAGGTTTCTTTGATAGATTCCTTTACCACAGTACAAAGCATAAAACACAACCCACAGAGCTTCTAACTTATTGACATTGCTCCTTGCGTTTGCGTACATAATGGCAGTCATTTAAATTGTTTTGAAGTACAATTTACAGCATTAAATAAACTGTTGATTTTTAATACATTTCCAATTTTACTTTTGTACCACAGTGCAACTGCTGGAGTCTGTCTGGACACAAAAAGGTACTTCAATCCATTAATCTTTCTATAAACCACTGAAATAATGCCATCTATTTCTGCATATGTGTCTCTGGAAAAACTAATAGAGTTTCTGACATTTCTGGAGATACTAAAAAAGCCATAAGTGACATACAAGTATTCTCCACAGAAAGCTCTGAGGTCAGATGAGGAAACCAAAGCATTTTAACAGACTGAATAGTTTAAGTTTGCATTTTATGACACTGAGTAACCATACATACCCTGCAATTTTACATCTCTACCTTAATTCCTCCTAAAACTCTCCTTAGAAGCATGCTAAAAGCTTTATGTCTACAGTGGCAGGGCTGGTCCTGAGAGCCCTGACAGAAACCTATCCGTAACGGTCCCCGGGCACGCACCTCTTCCTTTTTGGAAGGCAGCTTCACAGATGACAGTACCTATGCAGCAGAGCCGGCAGCAAGTCATGGGGTGGGAGGTGTTGGAGCACACAGGAGCAGCTTCTGCTCCTTTTGCCCCCAAATAAAGTATGCTGTGACGATACCATATGTTCAGAACAACCCTTGCTCTTCTCGCGCCTACAATGCCTTCAGTTTGATATACCACAAAAGCTGCAATTTCTCTTGTCCAGTAAACAAGACTAGATGGACAAGTCTTTCCTATGTAGCCAACAGCATGAAATAATCTAGAAACAAGTTGGAGACTTCATAATTCATTACATCTGGCTTCTAGAAGAAAAAGAATTAACCAATCAACCAAACCAAACCAAACAAACCCAACCCAAACCAAACCAAAAACCCACCACCCAAGAAAAGTGGGGAGAGGGAAGGTAAATAACATGTTCTTCAAGATAATAAAAGAAGGCTTTCTATCCCAAGCAGTCCAAATCAGGTAAAACTTTTGCCAACTGAAGAAAACCAAAATATACAATTAAAAGTATGTTTATGAAGTTGAGAAAAAAAAATGCTTTTACTAGACCACTTCTCTACAGTAAGATGCATTTTATGCCTGATTTTATACCAAAATAGAATATATTTGGAGCAGCTGGAAGGTGAGAAGGGTGTGCATAGGCATGTAGTTAGTTCACCACATGCTCCCTGAACACTCTTACAACAGTGGTGTCCCCTTTAAAGCCATACTTAGTCACAACTTCCTCCTGTAAAGTATTAAAGCTGACTCCTTCCTGCTACTCTAGTAGATGACTACTTACTAATAACTTCTCGTAACAATAAAAACAAAAAAAAAAAAAAAGGTATAGAGGAAAGATAAATAGCCCTTGAAACCACAGGTCCTGAAGATCTTAGAATTAACAGCAAGTGTGATAACTCATCACAAACTACCCTGAGAGAGAAATAGCTGCTCATAATCTTTGGCTAGGTTGTGCCCTCCCTCCAAATCTGCTAAGCCTGCTAAGCACCCGACAAGCATACAAGCATACTAGTGGGGCCTCAGTTTCCTACTTTGAGAGTGTTACAAATTTTGAAAGTTAGTGATTATTATTACTCTATTTTTTTTAATTTTCTTTTTTTTTTTTTTGCATGTACACACACAGATGCACCTTTTAGCACCCTCCTGTCCAGGACCACTTAGGACTTCTTTAGTGCACCTTGCACATTAAGTCTCTGATTGCTGAATAGACATTTGGCTGAGGAATAAGTTGCTATCAAAACAGAAGGAGAACTATTACATCCTTTTTTACTACACTTTTAATTCTGCTCCCCAAGTCTATTTCAGGAACTGTTCCTACCTTCTGACTCTCCAGCATGTGCTGCTGTCGACAGAATACAATGGCAGTCAAAAAATTATCACCACGGCAGAAATGCCTCTCAATGAAAAAAAACAGGCAGGCATAGTTTTGTTCACAAAGAAAATTTACATATTAAAGGCTGTATTTATCAATATTTGATTTAAACGTCTGTGCCTGCACATTTATTGAACAAAGCCAGATGGGTGCAGGCAGTTGCACATCTGTATTCATTAATAGAAAGGGAGAGAGACATTCACAGACAGCCAGAGCAACAAATAAGAGGAATGAAAAGTATTTGGTTGGACTGTAAGCATTTTACCTCTGTTCATCAATGAAAACTGGAGCCTTCCTCAGGCCTACATTCATCCTTAACTTGAAGGACCCAAGTACTTAAGTTAGAGAGTAGCTGAAGCAATCAGTGAAGAGGGAGATGCTTACAAAGGTGCTACAGCCCACTTAAGACATGATTAGGCAGACCTCTCCTCCCTGGCCATGCAGGGAAGTTATGATTCCTCAGTTAGCCAAGACAGGATAAATTTCAGCCGTTGTATTTAACTGCCAAGAACAAATTTGTGTTTATAGTGAACTAAAATGATAAAATGCCTTCTAAAGAGTGGGTTTACACTGTCACAAATACAATTAAGTTTTCAAGGATGATTTTAGCATTAGGGTTGAAGGAAAAATTTCTACCCATCCTGACTGTTAAGAACTTAAGTGCACTTTCTGAGTGGGGCTGCGGTTGTGTTACCGAGATGAGCACCACACACAATGGAAAAATATCTACAACCCAACTTCTCTTCTGTGCAATTTCTACTGATGGAACCAAGATAAAATACGTTCCACAGGAATTTGTCAGTTTATAGGATGAGGACAAGCATTTGGGATGACCTACATTTAGATACCAGACAGATAACCTTCAGGGATGCAAAACAACCATCAGTCTCACAGCTACCATCAACAGGAACAGGCAAATGCTCAAATCCAGATTTTCAGTACCACTTGAAGACTCAGATCAGCAAGCCTCCCAGTTTTCAAGAAACCCAGCTTTGAAACCAAAACCACCTGTGAAACTCATTCTAATTGCTAAGTAAGTTGGGTACCCCGCTTTTCAAATCAAAATCAAAGATATTTTCTTAAGTGGGAGCCGAGTGCTTCACAAGCAGCTACTCTGTTCTGCCAGCATAATGTAAATTGAAAAATGAGTCTAGCATAAAACCAAAAGCATAGTGGGGAAAGGTCTTTTACATTTGCATCCTCCTTACAGTATCTGCACATGCTTCAAATTAAATGGGATAACAGGACCTCAGTACAGGACTTACAGATAGCACAGAAGCAGCAAGAGATATGCCACCTGCCATTGCACTGAAAAACATGGGTTTTGGGTAAGTGACTGAGATCATGGAGCCCAAAACATGCATGGTTTACTCTGAATAAGAAAAAAAAAGCTCTATGCCTTTCAGCCTAGGTCACTACCACCAACAGCTTTGCTTCCTAGAAGGAGAATCATATGCAAAAACCCATAACTGGATACATTGCTGTGTGCAATGGAACTTAAAATACAAACACTGACATAATCGAGGAGTTTAGATTATAACAGCTTCCTGCCAGTCTACAATATTATGCTTAAATCTGCCAGTAGATTGTGGAACAACATAAATATTGCATCAGCGCTTTGGAGCTTACAGCATGTTACAACTTTGCTTCACAAGAAATTTACTTCATGTACTCTCCAATGGGAGCTAATAGTAATTCAGCAACCCACTGAACTGCTTTATGCTGAATAAAGGCAAATACCTTAATGCCATGAGGAAGAAGTTCCTTGGTATCTACAGGTTACGGAATAAAACTGTTATGCTTCCTACTTCTGATTCGCTAGGGAGGCTACAATGGAAATGGTGCCTCAGCTCCAGCGCTGGGCAGCAGGCACCAAGCAGGCAGCACTGCAAGGGGAATCACAGGATGTTAGGGGTTGGAAGGACCTCGAAACATCATTGGAGGTTGGAGGAGTCCAACTTTCCTGCCAGAGCAGGATCACCTAGATTAGGTCACACAGGAATGCATCCAGGTGGGTTTTGAATGTTATAGCAGCCTTCCAGAACCTGAAGGGGACCTACAGAAAATCTGGAGTGGGGGATTGTTCACAAGGGCATGGAGCAACAGGGCAAGGGGTAATGGCCTCAAGCTGAAGGAGGGGACACTAGATTGGGTATTAAGAAGAAATTCCTCAGTGTGAGGGGTGGTGAGGCACAGGAACAGGTTGCCACAACAGTTGTGGATACCCTCTCCCTGGAAGTGTTCAAGACCAGATTGGATGGGGCTTTGGGGAACCTGGTCTAGTGAATTGTGTCTTTACCCATGGCAGTGGGGCAGGAACTAGATGGTCCCTTCCAACCCAAACCATTCTATGATGGTTTATTTACTAATTTATTTATTGATAGTAAGCAAGGAAAAATAATAGTTAATACAATACTTAAAGGCATAGATTTTGCTGATGCACATACTACAGTCTGAATTGCTACAACATGCACTCATGAATCCATTCAGCTGAATTCTGATCAGGATTCTACCACACTATACAAATTCAATGGTTCATTATTACACTGTGCCTTGCATCCAAGAACATTATCTCTGCAGAAAAGCCTTAGATGCTTACCTCTGTGGCCAGTCACCAGATCCAGGAACACAACAATGCTACAGGTTTGTTCCAAAACCCTCAACACAAAATGGCAAAAAAGCATTTCCATACAGAGCGTACACTATGCACAGAGTCATAACCCACATCAGCTTCCCAGAACCACCTCAGTATGCTTCGCACTGCGGGGCTGAGAGCTGGCCAGGTTCTTCCTGCCTCCAGAAGCTATGCTGGTCACTCAGGCCTCAGAGGCTGCTTTGCCCACTGAGGGTACGTGTGCACTTCACACTCCTTCCCCACACACACTCTGTGGGAACCTGCTGAAAGCTTCACCCGGCTCGTGACAATGCTGACGTTTTAAACAGGTCGTCCTGACATCTTTTCTCACACCCACACACACCTTGTCTCCCAAGGAGGAAACTGAGAGCCAGCTGAGAGGTGCCTAGGGTGGCATTTCTCAAACAAGCTGGCAGGAGCTGCGTGTGAAGCTCTGTTGTAAATTGTCAAACCTCCAGCTACAGTGAAAGTATTATACTCGCAGTTCTTTGAAATGACATATTTCACATAGTGACCACACATGAAGTCTCTTGTGGTCACACATGGCCACCAAGGCAGTACTTGAGGATGCCTTGTTTACTAGCACAATTTTATGAGCCTTTTACTGCCAGAAAACTGGAAAACTGCACAGTACTGTAAGGGAGCAGAATATTTACATAAGGGAAAACCATCTCTGAGCTTGCTAGGAGCACAAGTCCTTCATGCTAGTTGTCTTTGCCCTCCTTTGGATTTTGTTCATTTCCTCATGGTTCTATTGAAACTCAACACCCACCCATTCAGCAAGAGGGCACTTGCTTAGTAAGAGGAACCTGATGAAAACCCCAGGAAATACAACTTCATTGCTGAGCAGCTTCTTCAAGTCTATTCCCTAAGGGACAATATCTAGTCTTGATTAAACTCAAGTCACAACTGTGTTTTTACACAGTGGTAAAGCTGAAGAGCACATACCATAAAGGTACCTTCTACCCTGTGGTAGAAACCATGGCAACTTCACCGGTCATCTTCTGCATTATTTGCTCTTCAATAGTAGCCAATACAATCAAAGAAAGAGAAGATGTTTCAGCCTCTTTTCTCATGCTTAAGAACTGTGATGAAAATTGCCCAAGCTCAGTTCCCAACCACTTTTCCAGCAGGAGCTAGGCCCGCTTGTGCTGAGCCATGTGGTGTTGTCTCCGCCTGCAGCCTGCATGACCACAGCACTTAGAGGCAGCCACAAAAAGGAGGCACCCTGCAAGTCTTCATCTCAGGAAAGCAAGGGAAAGCAGGTGGAGCAACACCTTGTACTTACTGTACACTGAAAGCAAAAATCTGACCTACTGCCAGATTCAGATCAGAGTTCCAGCTCCTGATTTGGCTCAAAAGAGAACCTCTCATGCATTTTAATAATTCAACTCCCAACAGCATGTCATCATAGATGAAATCACATATACTTCCTTTCCAGAGTGCTTTCAGGTGCTTATAAATCTACCAGTGTTGCTTACACCAAAGTCAAGGCCTCGGTTCATACAGAGGAGAGGCAAACAGAAACCAGTCTGCAGTAGTCCCTGTTCCAACGCTTTCTCTCCTCCGCAGTCCAGGGCAGTCACATCTCAGCAAGAAGGGCCTGGAGGCTGCAAGTAAGCATTGTGTAGGGGTACTGCCCCTCAGGAAGTGACCGGTTGTCTCCCGCCACTCTCTAAGAAGATGGGGTTCCCCTGAAGGTGCTCCAGCGGTTATTTATAGATCCAACACCAGAAGACTGACTGCTTCGACTGTAAGATCAACAATGAAACACTGGACTTGGTTGATTTTTAATTTCCTCAGCAGAGCCTAACTTTTCCTGCTGTAACTAACGAGAAGTCTGTCTCCACTTCTTCAGTGGCTCTGGCTGCTGCAAAAGCTCTTTTTTTTCTCACCATTCACAGCTGCCTTGTGCAGTCTATAGGTAATTAAGTAGGCCCAAAAAAACCCAAATTTAAAATAGGAAATTCTAAAGGAGTCTTTACAACCTTTGATAGTCAAAAAACGAGTCAGGTTTTCCTCTTGAAAGTAAATCACTCCAGAGTAATCAAAGTGCTTATTTGGTTTTCAAGCCAAGCACACAGATAAGCTTGGTACAATATCCTGTGAACACCTGAGACTTCACCTGTGAACACACTGACTCCCCTCCTCGCCTGCATTGGATGTAGTTAAACATCTCTTGCCTGAGGTCCGTATCTCACACAGCAGTCTCACAAACAATCCTGCGTGTAAGGAACAAAAGAAACAACTGTCCCATGAAAGACCTGTTCCCCCAAAATATACATGTTTGAGAGGTACAGCAAAGCAGCCATCCTCAAATTAAGAGAAAAGTTACTTATTTTAATGCCAGTTAAGGAAGGTGTCTGCATGAAACGCTGCTGGCTGCCTGTACACCAGCAGGCTGCACACACACCAGTTCAGTGCCTCACCACAGCAGGGCTACTGAGGGCTTCTACTTCAGGTTTTTAAAAGCTCACAAAAACCAAACTGCTCATTCCTACGGGAGGTGGGATGGGAATCCTCTGTTAAAAGTCTCCCCCTTGGATGGGGGGAGGGCACAAAAGGCAGACCACGGCAAAGCCCTTCATATTAAAGGACTGATCCCACCACTCTCCTGCAAGCAAAACTCCCACACTGAGATCAGCATGAGCAGAGTCCAGGGCCAAGTTCTGGTCCATTTTTTTGTTACAGAAATTGCTTGGAGCAAGAGTCCCTTATCTGTGCTTTTGACAAATGTGATTTGCCATTAAACTATACCAAGGCCTGTGTGCTCTTCTCTGCTTTGACAACTTTTTTAGTCTTTGTCCCCTGGAAATAAGAAACGTGCACAGTGTGTGTTGTAATCAACCTCACAGGAGAATTCTGCTCCACTTTACAAAAAACTTAGCCAGTGTCATTTTAAAAAGAGACATCCAGCACAGACAGCTAGCTAGATAGATAGCTGTAGATACAGATCTATAATTTCTGTTTATGGACACAGGGAGCCCTAGATCCAGCCCCCTCCTACCCCTCGGGAAGAAACAGCTGGGCAAATGGTTGGCAGTAGGGTGTTTTGTAGTTTAAACAACACACACAATCTGTAAATGCAATTCCTACCTGAGAAAATCCCATACTGTGTGCTGACTGACACATCTCCTGAGGTCATTTTAAAAGCTACTTGTGTCCTATGGGTTTATTTTGCTGTAGAGTTGTTCTTTAATCTCCCAGTACCTATACATCAGGACCGTGTACCATCTGTCAGTTAGCTGATGGGCTGAGGCAGTGTGACGGAGAGCAGAAAGTGATGAGATTTCCCTGCCTCTTGTCAGTCACTGGGAGGGGATGCATGATTTTTCCCTGGTGGAACATATAATGAAAGGTTGCCCACCACCACATACTTAAGGCAGACAGCATGATGATGAGCTTCTCTGAATCTCAATTTCAGCACGCATGCAGGACTTTGGACCTCAGCATAAGTATATATCCAGACTGTAACATCACAGTCATCAACAAGACTCACTCAAGGATGGTGGAAGAAGCCATAGCTGAAGAAACAAGAATTTTTGAGAAATGGCCTAGTCTCTTCTGAAGCTATATGAGCACACATTTTCCTTTTTATTGTCATTATTCAGTGCTAATAAAGGAGGCATTTAAAAATAGTTCATTGCCAGTTAAACACACAGAATAGCGTTCAGTTCCAAACACCCAAGGTTTCAGACCGCAGATGTTCTCCCCTGCTACAATGAATTCTAAAGAGCCTGACGGTGCCAGGACCCTTAGAGCTTGCTTGGCTTATCATTACTTCTATAGATTACATTTATGAAAACAAAGCAGGGCACTCTAAATGAACTGCTGCTTTTCTAGGAGCAAACACAAGCCATGATGCTGCTCACCATGAAAGGAAGCATTTTCAGGATCTTTTTTGCCCATGGCATGGTTTCGCCCCTCAGACCTAAGCAACCTGAGGAGTCCTATGCCAGGGCAGCCTACCTTCCTAGAGTCCACCAGCTGACACGTAGGATTTTGTGGTTATAAAGAAAGCTTGCATAAAGCCTATTTGGAAATACAGTGCCCTAGCAGGAGCTCTGGGAAACATTTGAGCCCAGTGCCTCAGAGCTACAGGGGCAGAAAGAAAAGAACAGATGTAGAATTAAGTTGAACACAGAGTTCTCCGTTCTGCAGTTACTGAAGTGAATGGGAGGAATGTAAAAAGGTAAGGGATTTATTTCAACCATGATCTCATTCCCCTCTACCTTCCTGCTAATGCGCACAAGAATTTTGCAGTTTTGCTTTTCAATGGCTTCTGTTTCCATGGGCACAGAGGTAGCACAGAGGTAATACTGGTCTGCACAAAGGCAACTCCTCTGGCTGTCCACAAAAGGCAATGGATATTTCTATCAATCAGTATTATTACACTAGTATTCACTCGTGCCTCCATATATAGCTACAGAGCTCCAAACAAAAACCTTTGACAAGGCAGCATGCTAGTTCTGTCAGCACTGGTGAATTCATATAGACACATGCTCAGAAACGACCAATTTGTGCTTTAATTCTGCATGCTTTTTAAATGCACCCGCATAGACCACAACATATGGCATACAGCTTTTGAAAATATCGCTCTGGGGGTGCACTGAGGGAGTTCACTGGTGATGTGGCTGTTGCAACATCTCCAGAAACCAGGATCAGTGGCCTTGTTCTTCTACTTCCTGCCTAAGATGGTCCTACTTTTGTAATAGAAGCATTTGTGTTGCTTCTATTTGCTACGTGTATACAAGCAGCTTGAGATGTTCCCTGTATACAGGGAATTAATCCCGGCATTTCCATTAGCTCCTGCAACAAAAGTGAGACCAGGCTGTTGCTGCACTGTTACCCTCACAGGCTGAGCCAAACTTAACCTTGCAAATCTTAAGTACATTTGTACTTGATTTTTGACTCCTCCACTACCAGTGACGAAAGCATCCCAGTTTTATAGTTATTTTGATTTAAAATTTATCCTCATTCACATTCCCATGTGGACTGTCACTTCAATATGCATCCTTTGACAGGACTTCTTTCACAACTAAAGATCACTAAAAATTTAAATGGCCATGAGAACACATGCCTTCTTTCAGATGATGCCCACTTTAGACAGGGATAACTTCTTTTACCATCTTCTTTTCTTAAAAATCCTTCATCCTCCAGCATCATGCAACTGCATGAAAAACACACCCTCCCTTTCTTTTAGAAAAGATAAACTTTAAGCCCTTATGAGTAAAAACCCAAAAGACTCAGTCACAAGCCAATATTAAGTACATCTATCTCAAAATTAAACAACTTTGTGGGATTTTGAGGGGAGAGGACAGCCATGCGATTTCCAGTTGCTGTGGCTGGCTTTCCTTAGACAGGTCACCTGTGTTCCCCTGCCTGGGCCGAGTCACGTGCGGCTGTACTTCACCGCTACAGCACCTTGACAAACAAAGGTGATGCAAACAGGAACTCCTGCTGCCCCTTGCAAGATAGGTGTCACCTAAGACTGTGTCTAGAAACCAAACCCAGAGCATTCAAAACCAGACAGAGTTCTCTGCTCACATCAGTGGGAAGAGATTTGATGCCATGGTCTGTAACACACAAAGACAGCAAACTCTTCCAGTTGGGATTCTGTAAATTCCGTATGGTTTGAATTAACCTTTAGCAAGACTGACAGACAATAACTCTAAAGGAGGCTTATCTTCAGAGACAGTCTTCAAATTTCTAGTTGACTTCATTATCTATAAATGATGTTGAATTTACATTCTAAGGCAGGAGAAGGTAATACCCACCACCATTTCTCTATACATATGAGGAGCACACTTGCATACTGGCTATAGTCATTGCACAATGGATGGTGAGAGTTCTCTGCCTTTGATGTTGTCTTAATGAACTCAGCATAATTGCCTTTGTGAAACAATGGCTAAGAACACAGCAGTACTTAAATAGAGCTCCACTAAAGCAAAGGCTGCTCTGGTAACACACCAGCTTCCCACCTCCAGGTCCTTCTTAATTCTGTCTCCCCCTTTTGGAACACTACTTTTTTCTCTAAAACATAAGGCTAAGATCTGAGCTGATGTAAAATTATGCAGCCTTGTGTGATATTTACTAAGCCATCAGTCCAGAAAGAAAGAGACATGACCATATCGCAGCCTTCTCCATGCTCCACACTCACTTGTTGCAGCTGCCCAGCTCCCTCTGACACCCACCAACCCCATGTATCATGCAGTGACATTCACTGGGTTCAGTCTCGGTCTGCTGGGACGGGAATGGAAATTCTACAGCTCTCACAGCAACTTTCCAAAGCAAAATACTTTCTTTAATTAAATATGAAAAATTGATTAGCACAGCACTTGATTAATCTCCGTGTTTGATTCCACAGTTCAAGTTCTTAGTACTTCGCAGGTTACCAACACACAGCTGTACTGCACAGACTAATAGACTGAGTGCAAGCAATATTTTGGGGTAACCACTTATTTGTGAATGCTCAGTGATTACTGTATTAGGGAGTGAATGTGACAGGAAAGTTACAAAGAAATCATGCCTTTGTTGAAAGCTAAATTCACATTTGAAAACATCGCTCTGAAAGTATGCACAGCAGGGTATAGTTGTCATCCCTAATTTGGCAGTGATGGGCTTGGCTGATTGTGATTTAGAATTTAAATGTTCACTTTGTTAAGGGGAAAAAAGAAGGCTAGCTCTTTTAAATGCTGCAACTGAAGTTAGATACTGAAATTTGAGTCTCATCAAAATAAAAGTGCCCTGGAATATGCCGCTTCTTTCATCTTTAGTGGATTTCAAAATGATTTCAACAGACGCCCTTACTGAGAAAGCAATGCACAACAGGTCTCATATGACATCCAGTGAAAACGAGACCATTTTTGCACAGATCTGACGAGTACAGAAGAGCGGGGCTGGGAAGGGTGGGCATCTTCACACTGTGACTTTTAATCCAGCTCTGACACTGCCTGTACCAACTAAAAGTCTTCTGATGAATCTGAGATAATCTGAGACGCACCACTGCATGATCCGAATGACTGTTTGTCACCAGGCTTCTCTCTAAATCACCTACGACCTTTGCATGCTATATGAATAAATTGCAACCAGTATTTTAGCTTCTTTCAGACATGGCCATTACAAGAATGTCACTGACATTTTAGCCAGGATATTCTATTTAGTTTGAAATATGATGTGAGCCTAATGAGGTTTTAACCACAGAAAGGCAAACGCTAAGAAGCGTGAATCCAGATACATCTAGGGAAATTAAAGGAAAAGGACCAGAGAGTGAGCTGATGGTTCCTAATGTTGAGCACGCCTTTCTTATCTGGAGCTCTGACAAAAAAAAAGCAAGAGCAGGGGGAGTGCAGCACTAGAGATTTTGCTCTGGCTGCAGTACATTTACAACAAGGCTGACTACTACAGTAAGGGCACAATGACCGCGGCTGCTAAGTCCTTGGCTGCAAGAACAGGGTCACATGTGGCAGGGTCAGACAATCCATCCTGCGGTACATTTTCCCTCACAGACCAGGCGATACAAACCAGGGGATGAGCTGGATATCCCGCATGACCAGCTGGTTGTTCCCCAGTGCAGACCCCTTCCTCACCAGAGCAAAGCTAGCCATGGAAGGAAAACCTCTCCTGTCCTCTCACTTGCCTCCACCCTGCACAAGGCAGGTTGTAGCAACCTCCATGTCTTTCCACTGTTGTACGCTTTCATTTTTAATGGCTTGCTATGGTATGAATTACATAGTTTACCTAACAATCAGTCACTCCTTTTCTTTCTGCTTGCAAAAGCTAAATACAGAAGTCCTTCATACCACATCAGTAAAACAACAGTGTAGTTAGTGAAGGATTAGCACATTCAAAATACCTCTATGTTCTAAAGTTAATTAATTTCTAACTACAACTCACTCATATGACCATTGGTTAGAAAAACCTAAGAGCCATGCCCAAACAGTATAAATCCAATTAAGTTACATTAAAGCTAATTCTGAAGCTATGTTTTTAAGTAGCACCCCACAAACCTGTACAGAATTACAAAAACTAGGAATTAGGAACAAAACTCTGACTTGACATTCTTTTTCTTAATTTGAATTTAACTGGATTACACATGAATTACTAATTGCTGTTTCTAGTGACCCATGGTGATAATATGAGCTCTGTATTACAATGACCTGACATTTAATTAGTTCGTATGAGCAGATTATGCAAAGTTTTATCATAAAGTGATTTAAACTCATATTGCCCTTGGTAATGCAACACAGCAATAGTTAAGTCTACGCATTGATACAAACATAAAATTTCAAAGAGAATCCATTAAAAGAAAAATCAATTGATTAAATGTAAAATGAAAACAAGCTCTGCAGAGTATGAGGCACTAAATTCTATTCAGCCAGGCTTCAAACTTCGCAATCATCAACTTGACCTGTGTAAAACAAGTATTAGTCACACTCCAACTACAAAATAACTCAGTCTGTATATTACTTGCAATTAAAAAAAAAAAAAATCTAAACTAGACATTTCCATATAAGAGCTACAAAACTGACTAGTCTAGAACTGATTCTGTGTGGGAAGCATTTGCCAGACTGGTCCTCATATGGAGTAACAGGAGCAATTTTAGCCACCTTAAAGCACTCCAAAAAGGGTAGGGGAGTAAGTTGGCATGGACATCACAGTGCAGGAGGAGAAAAAGAAATCACTCTGTGACAAAGTATTTTCCCAACAAGCTGAGAATGTCTCTGAAGAGCTAATGGCATGCTCACACAGCGTAAAGCAAGTAGGAAGAGGCAAGGATGCCACTGAAGATCACATACCACTTAATTTACTGCTATCCATCACTGCAGCATCTGATACAAATCAGCCACAAAAATGTCGGCCCTTTCAGACTTGGCTTACCCTTTCAGGGCATATTCTGATGGGACCTGAAATTCTGTGTCAATATTTCAATTTTTTTTTTTAAGTTCATAAAGATTTATTAGGGAAGAGAGAAGTATTGATTTGGAGAAATCCCACTCTTCCATTGAAAGAATTTTCCTCCTTCTGAAGAGGAATTTATATAAGATTACAGAGTTCCTACAGTTTCCTTTTTACCTAACAACCTCTAAAACATGTTCCCTCACTGAACCATTTGACTAAGACTGTATACAGCTGCTTGCTGAAATTTTGGGCATTTCTACAGAGAAATGAATCCAGGCTCCAGAGGAAATGCTTGCTTGTCTAGAACAGTAGGGAGCAGGAAAGGGAGGCCAAATGTCAGTTCTGCAGCCAACTATTAGGGACACACTGAGATATTGCCAAATAACCGAGACAGTTGTTGAGCAATAACCCAGGGTCTGCCATTGGAAAACAGATGCTGATCTTTGAGATGGAAAAGCAAGTGATCAGATGGTCAGGCTGTTCTGAGGATCAGTATCTTCATTTTGGTTGCTTCGGTGCCAGGAAGGATCATTTGATCTATCTGGGTCCCTCCTGGCAAGGCTCACAGCAACCCTCTTGCAGGGACCAGTCTGATGTGGCCTGAAATGTTTGGCTTAGTAAGTCTCTGAGGGAATATTTCTGCTTTGTATTTCTTTTTCAGGTGTGTGTGTGTGTGTGTGTATCTTTTAGATCTCAAATTTCCATCAGTGTTCATAAGTGAACTTACACTTTCAAAAAATGAGCATTCCTGATGATCTTCTGTCTGTCAAAAACCACCCAAACACTCAGAAGACATAAGCATCCAGTTTGATTTGAAAATTACCCAAATACAGGCTCGGTAGTGGCCACTAGAGCTCCTCCAAACTATGGAAACCAATTGTCTGTAAATCCAGCACATTGCTTGCAGCTAGGAAGCTTTTTCCAGGATGAAATGTGTCACACCCTGCACTTGTCACCTGTAAGTTACTTACCAGCTGCTCTCAAATCCCTGTGCCACGGGTCATCTTTGCCACCAGCACTGGCACGGCACAGAGCCGGGCTCCTGCTCAGAGCTGTCCTTTTGTCCCTGCTTTGTATGAGCACAGTTCCACAGCCTGGGCTCCAGGCCTTCAGCTGCTGCCCCTCAGGATGCTACACTGCCCCCACATCAGCTCCAACAGACCTCAGCGGCACCCCAGGGGCACCCCAGCAGGGCTCGCAACATCTGCCTTGGCAGAAGCCATGCCAGGCCTGAGCTACCCTCTTCAAATATTATTTCACTTTTCAGTACTGCAGCTACCCAGCCCCTGACTGCCTCTTGTAAAGGGGAGCTGACTATATAGAAATAAATTTTATTTTTGAGTTAGTCTTCTCCACATCCCCCTGGAGAAAAGGAAACAATTAAGGAAGAACGTGCATGTTGCAGACCACTACAAGCATATGGTTTGCCATGTTCATCTGCCCGGTGTTGAAGGACTTTAACATTGCCCAAGAAACACACAGGAAACAAAACCCTACAAGACCTCATGCAGTCACTTGCCATTACTGTTATGATCACAGGGGTGCTTCATTCACTTGCCCTTACTCCTACAAAAACACCTGTACCTCGCTGAGTCAAGGCTGATAATTTCCAAAATCACCTACTGGCAGCACCTTGTCAAACTATTCCATTTCTCATTAGATATTAAGTCATCAAAACGTATCACTGGCTTTAAAAATCCCATGCAAAGTGTGTATCTGCAAATTGTTTGTAATATTTGAAATCTACCCTCCAGCCTGAGCGTGAAAATTGTGCACAGCTGAAGCCTACCTCTATTACTCATTTACTTCAATGAGACTATTCATGCAAAAGGTCCAAGGCAGTTTTAGGGCTTTTGGTAATACATGTGTACATATATCTTTTTAGTTTTAAAAATGAAAAGGGATTTCAGAAGAAGCGTGAAGATCATAAAGTGGGTAAAGATTTGGGGTTTTTTTAAACCACCACCAAAGCACGATCATGCTGGAAGAAGCTGACAAATTTCAGCAGCTCTTTTTCATTAAAGTACATTACTTTAAACAAAACCCCCCAAGGCAAGCTCTGTGAGAAGTTTGCCATGATGGGAATGTACTCATGTGAAAGAAATAGAGTACAATCTAGCGCATTCATAGAAACATCACTTTTAAATATAAAGTCCATTATTCATTATTAAAAGAAATGGATACATATGTGAGAAAAACACCCATCCTGTGGCTACATGCCTGGCAGCAGCTTATATTCTTTTCAGAGTATTTTACATCTACAATAAATGTGAGAGGCACACGTATATATCTAGCTTTTAGGATGTTTCTTCAGGTTTATAGTCATTGGGAAATAGTCGTGTCTGATTCAAGAAGAAAAGAAAGCTACATTTATCATGTAAGTTAAAGTGCCAGGAAATGTAAAGATGTGGGAACACTGGAGAAGTTAAGCCACAAAGGACAACAGTTGTGTTACACTCTAACACACATGGTACCCACCCCCCGATAACAGAGGAGCGTTGTCAAGAGCTTGACAAAACAGATTTCATAAAGTGGTGCAAGTCTGATTTCATTATAGCTGTAGCAGTTTACAACGCAGGGAATTTTGGGGGTGGGGTGTGTTTTGGTCTCCTGTTTGGAATTAGCCAGAAAGTTAGATGGATATTGGAAGCAATGACACACTGATACTGATAGCAAGTCATCAGATTGCAACTATGTTAAATGCTGTTGTGTTTCTCAACCCATTTCCAGGCAATGCAAACACTGGAAAACAGCTGCTTGTGCCACAGCATCCATCTTTCACCTATACCTCAGGTTAAGATTTGGACTTTTCTTCTACAGGATATTCTCACTGTAAAAGTCTCCAAATGACAGATGGTATGAAGTTTTCCATGGTCAAGAATGTCATTAACATCATTAACATTTTTTCAACCTATTTTTTCCCTGAAATGGCATGCTGTCAGCTCCTTAAGCTCTAGTAGTCTTGTCCAGCTGTGCAGTGAGGGCTTGGAGACTGGCAGTGGATCCTTTGATTCCACAAGTTTCTCAAAACACGCTGCCTTGAAATGTGACAGTTTCAACATGAGTTTGTTTCCTTCCTCCCAAAAGGAGGAAAATCATACACAGGGAATGGAGAGAGAGTAGGAGGAGACAGAAATTGCTGTGGATTGTTTGTTCCCATCCCAGACTGAAGGAAAAATTAAACAGATTTTTTTTTGCTGCACCTGGCCCAATGGAAGGCCTCATGATGAAGAGATTGATTCTGCAACCACTCTCCTCAGAGTTGAACTACCTGATTGGATTCAGAGTTGAGCTTTGGTTGAACTACTTGGAGACTCACTTGCACAAGGTTAACATATGTGAACATATACTGAAAGTTAAGTGCATACCAATACAGAATAGTATCAAAGGGCAAGAGTCATCACCAGAAACAGCAGTAGGTTTTAGTCAGGGCCTTTGTTAAAGTTAGCAGCAGCTTTGCTGGGGTAGGAGCCCCAGACTGGGTTTAGCCGTTGATGCACATGAGGGGCAGGACAGTTTCTGAAGACACATGAGGAACCAGATGACTCAAAAGGTCATTTTGAGCAGCTGTGGAGCCAGCACTGGTCAAGAAGACCAGTAAGGATCCATCTGGTTCAGTATCACAGAATCACTAGGCTGGAAAAGACCTTTGAGATCAGAGTCCAACCATACCATCCCACTACTAAACTGTTTCCCTAAGCAACTCAGCTACCTGGCTTTTAAATACATCCATGATTGGAGACTCAACCACCTCCCTGGGCAGCCTGTTCCAATGCCTGACAACCCTTTCAAGGAAGAATTTTTTCCTAACATCTAATCTAAACCTGCCCTGGTGCAGCTTAGTGCCACTTCCTCTCATCCTATCACCTGTCACTTGGGTGAAGAGACCATCTCCCACCTCTACAATCTCCTTTCAGGTAGTTGTAGGCAGGTAAGGTCTCCTCTCAGCCTCCTCTTCTCCAGACTAAACAACCCCAGTTCCCTCAGCCGCTCCTCATACGATTTGTTCTCCAATCCCTTCACCAGCTTTGTTGCCCTTCTCTGGACACACTCCAGGACCTCAATGTCTTTCTTCTAGTGAGGGTAATGTGGATCAGGCTCAAAATATCTAACCACCTAGTTTCCTGTGTTCAGGAAAATGTTAATTTTAAAGGTAGCCTCTCCAATATCTGTGGTTTATGGCTTTACAACAGCCCCATGCAGCTTGCATCCAGTCACCTCTGTGATGATACAGACCATAATGTACTATGTCATTGGACTCTCTTTTTCAGAGTGTGTGGGCTGAATGTGTGGTGATGTTTTGGACATTCCTGCTTGGTACAATTTTTCCCTAAGACAAGGAATGGTTGGGTAGTCAGGTACTCTCACCGACACCTCAAGAAGCTCTTCAAGTGGTACGTTGGAAGAGGATGAGCAACAGGCTGCTTGAAACTTGCATTGGAGGCAACACTTTCACATGACTGGAAAGCAAGAAGTTGTTTTTCACCTGTGTTCCCTCAATTTAGCCATAACTAATCTATCGCCACTCTGAGACTCACAGTCCTTTCTCCACCTTTGGACCTGTGGCACAAGTGAGGGCCTGGTTTGGAGCTGCATTGTGATTTTGGTGGGCTGCCAGCACTTCTTGGAACAGACAAGGCAACAGAGTGAGGTGACAATTTTTTTTATGTTTGATATTTTGAAAGAAGCTCATTCTATGCAATGGGAGAAAAAAACCCCACAACAACAAAAAGGGGTATTTCCTTAGCCAAAGGGCATCCCTCCACGCTGCATATCAATGATCCACTGCTAACAAGAGAAAGACAGGAACTTCTCAAAGGAAAGGCTGGAAGCATCTTTTGTCATGGAAAGCTTTAAGAAGCTTAAAGTAGGCACTGCTAGCCTATGAAACATGAAAGATCAATCAGTTAATCTGGAAAAAAATATACAAGCCCAACAAAGAAAGGAAAAGCTTCTGAAGAAACCCACAGAAGTAAGAGCAGCTGATCACACGCAGGCGCTGCTCCCGATTAGAACCGGAAAGCCGAGTTGGCTACAGCACCCTTGTTTTGCTCTTGTGATTCTGAAGCGGTGCGAAGGGCAGAGAGACAGAGGCTGCGTTTTGATAGGAATCACATCTAAACCCTGCTCATCACTAAAGGCAGAATGTAATCACTTAGTACAACTAAGGACAACGGAGGAAGATGGTGAAAAAATTCTAGAAGTCAAAGTGTTGTTGAAGTGACAGCTATATTGCCATGAGAACAAAGCTGCAGGAACAAATCTCTGCCATAGCTAGATCCTGACACATTAGGGACCTTAAAAAAATGAGGTAGATTTAAAAGCTTCAATCATCAAGTCACTCCCATACATTTGTAAAGTGCAAAAATGAGGCAGGATACGTATCAGAGCTTCACAATCCTAAGCATAAACCAGCTTGTTGTAACTATGCCCCATTTTTTATCCTAGTTAGGCTAAACAGAAGTTCCGCCCGATTGAGGGGAAGAAGCCTATGACCCCAAAGCACTGAAAAACAAAGTAACTCCACAAGGCCTCAACAAGCCAGGTCAAAGAGGTGGCCAAAGATGGAGGCCAGCCAGCCAGTCCAAATTTAGTGGCTAGCTGACAAATACCTTAAAATTTGGGACTGGAAATTAAATACATGTTAAGCACAGATCCTGCTGCCAACAAGCAAATACACAGCAGAACGCAAGCACGTGGGTGGACAAATGCCTATATGTATCCACAGAACTATATGAAGGAAATCTTGATAAAAAGTGTTTCACTTTTTCAAATACCTTGAGTAGACTTACAGATTGATCAATAAAACTTCAAAATCCAGGAAGATATTGAATGAAATTAAATTATTTGGAAGCAGCAATTAAGCAGATGAGTCTCATACCTAACAATCCCACAAACCAATTTTTATTCCATGACATGATGGGTTTCGCAGAGAATGAAAAAGCAGGGAGTGTACTAAGTCTTGACTTCAGGTAACAGGTTTGATACTGCTTCACAAAGTTCTCATAAGACAAGCTAAGGTTTAGGAGAAATGTTTGGTTGGTTCAGAACTATTTGAAAAATTATACAAACAGCAGAAAGCTAAATTAAATGCAGGAACCTGTTTTCATTCTTAGACTTCCCAGTATTTTCATTAACAATTTGGTAAGGGGAAAGATAAAGTGTCAGGTCTGAAGACAGCACTGAGCTGGGAAGTTAAAACGGATCCTTTAGAGGAGAGATTTAGGGCTCTAAACAATCTTGAGAAAGGAAAAAGAGTCAGAGGAACTGAGGATGCAGTTCAACAAGTATGAAGTAGGAAACTGTGACATGTGCCCACCACCTATATGTATACACATCTGTGCAGCTGACAAAAGACCTAAGACAGGAAACCACTGGAGGGGCAGCAGGTCTTCCAAAAAGGATTTGGGAATCATAATGGATCACAAACTGAATGCAAGTCAAGGATATTTTGCTTTTGAGAGGAAGCAACTATCAAAGGGGGATATATAAATGGGAATGCTGCTCTTAAGACAGCTGAAGCAAACCTCCTGCTTCGCTAAGAATTGGTAAAGCTCCTACAGCTGGAGTACTGCAGCTGGGTTTAGATGCAGTATCTATTGCAGGAGCAAGGCAGGGCAACTGGAAGGAGTTCAGATAAAAAGAATTATCACCAGAGGTCTCAAAACCTATCCTCAGAGGAAAGTCAGGGAGAAGCAGAGTTGTTTAGTGTAAAAATAAAGATGTCTGAAGTGAGACATGATAATCTTCAAATATAGAAAAAGGCTGCTAGAAAGAGAAAGGAAATAAGCCCTTTTCCATGTTTGCAAAGGGTAGGACGTGTAGAAATAGGCTGAAAGTGCAGCAAGGGAGACTGAAGTTAGACTTTAGGAAATGCTTTCTAATGGTAAGGATAGTTAAACCCTGGAAAAGTCGGCCTGCAGAGATCCTGGGATCATCATTATTTAAGCCTTTGAATAAGAACTCTATAGACATGTCTGAAATATATCGGTTGTATCTGTACTGTCTTGGGGCAGGCAGATGGACTGGATGACCTCTCCTTTACAGCCTTCTTTTCTTTCAACTGTCACTGTAACTATGAAAAATAAGTGTGATTGGAATATTAACACATTTGAGCCTGTGGCAGACCATCTCTCTTTCAAAAATGTATGAGTGCTCACTAGAGCAGCGCTCAGTGTCTTCACAGCAGCACCTCTGAGCTTTGGTACATGGACCAAGGCAGCAGAAGGGAGTGGAGCAGAACTCACAGGCACTCTGGAAGACAGTTTGCAACAATAATTGGCTTCTATTCTGGAATAAAGTGGAGACAATGGGACAAGCTCAATCTCTTTTCCTCCTCAAGAAGCAGGTCCACAGTGTTTGCCCTCCAGTGTCCCAGCCCAGAACCAGAGACTCCATAGAAGTGGTGGGAGCTGGCCTCTATGCCGTACTGCCCAAGAAACATTTTCATCCTGCAGTTTAGCACAGCAGCTTTGGAAACAAGACTTCCTCCATTAGTAAATGAACAAGCAAGAAGACTTGGTCCATTTTCCACTAGGTATTTACCCAGAAGACTATAAAAGCTCCGCATACATTTTGGACCAGTATTTTGTTCTCTTCTGGGAGTGCAATAAAACACCAGCTGCTGTTAATGTACCTTGGTGAATAATCACACTCAGCTAATTTTCAGCTATGAATGATTAAGTGCTTCATATAGTATGTGAACATAAAGAGCCATTTCCTCACACTTAAAACATATTTGATTTGAGAACCCAGCGGAGCAAACCCACCCCATGCCAGTATAAGGACAAGATGCAGAATTAGGCAATTACTCTTATGCATCCATGATGCAGTGCAACACACAAATTCTGTGGGAAAGCTGTGACACTCCTGCACGCCCTGGTATTCCAGCAACGCTATTCAAAGGCAGACTGCAGGCACTGCAGGCTTTTCCCTTGGAGTTGCGATGCATATATTACACTTCAGAGCTTCCAGAAATACCTCTAGAAAATTTAGGCAGAGTTTACAAAGAGGAAATTTGCCAGGTGACTTACGAACCAATTTTGTCAGCCTTACTTGTTACCAGTAATTACTCCTGCAAACTGTTCTCTGGAAGTGAGTTTCACACACACACAAAAAGAAGGGCATTCCACGATCTGAAATAGAAATTGCCAAGTCATACTAGTAGCCTACATGAAGACAAATGCTGTTGCTTTAGCACAGACCTGGGTTTGGATTTTCAGCCTTGAGTTAATCAAAACCACACCCTTCTCAAGCTTTATGATGAAAAAGACTTTCAACATTGTCCTGAAGCAAGGAAAGCCAAATGCCTCAACTGTCTAGAGAGAGATCAGCCCTGTTCTCCTTCATTTGCTTTTGCTTCCTACGTGAATCCATGTTACTAAACAGGCGTGAGGATTGTGGGCTGGACCACTAAAAGCATGCTTCCACCAAGTGTGGTTATGTATTGCTCTCCACTAGAAAAAAAGCAAGCAAGCAAGCTGCTGTATTGTTTTACTGCCAATAGGAATTTTGGAGGTCGCATCCCCTGGAAGAACCCTTACAGTTACGCATGGTAGATGGTCATCCTTTCATGAGTGGTTTTTGTTACGCTCCATCCCCAAGAAGCTGCTTTGTATGACACACGCAACACAGCTACAAGAAGCATGGACTGTCAGGAAATAGCCATTCTGATTCTGCACCACCAAATGGAGGTCTGTACATATGGTAATAACAATTTACTTTTTATAGAATAATAATAGGCTTGGGTAATTCCTGTGCCAACAGATCAGCGGCTACTGTTTCCACTCGGAGGTTATGAAAGATTCTGCCCTCACCCCTTTCCAATGGCCTCTTGTTCCAGAACAGCTGAGCGTTATTTTTAAGCCATAAAATTGTAGGAGAGTGGCTGGGCAGCTATTATTAACAATCACACAGAATTCTACATAATGTGTGTCTCAGTCCACTTTATATTCCACCACTCAGACAGTGGAGAAAGCGCAGACTGAAATAATTTACAGTCAAGTGACATTTTGCATATATAAAAGATACATCTATTTGAACAAGATGGGTTCAAATTCGTGGTCTCTGTTCAAAGAAATCTTAAATATAAGTCAATGAGAACAATGTCTGTGAAAATAGGCCCTGCCTGGTTGCCTTCTGAGCATACGCTG
The DNA here is from genome assembly GCA_022605575.1 of Laterallus jamaicensis coturniculus. Classification (NCBI taxonomy): domain Eukaryota; kingdom Metazoa; phylum Chordata; class Aves; order Gruiformes; family Rallidae; genus Laterallus; species Laterallus jamaicensis. The sequence continues at coordinate 19,307,042 of JAKCOX010000008.1, read as the reverse complement.
CAGATGGCGGATCCAAGTAAAGCAGCCTGATCTGCTCCCCGTGTAGCAGCCAGCACGACCAAGAAAAGGTGATGGGTGGTAGTAGTAGGCAGTCATCTTCTTAAGAGGTACAGTGGCAGCCCTTTGCCTACCTGACACACTCTATACAGGTGTGCTGCTTACCGGGGGTTTGGGTAAGGGATTTAGCTGAGAAAATACCAAGCCTCTTACAGTCCACTGACTATTATCTGCTTCTGTTGTTTCACGTGAGCACCAGTGATACAGCCAGGAACAGCCTGAGGAGCATCAAGGAAGATTACAGAGCCCTGGCAGCATTGGTAAGGGGCACGAGAGTATAGGTAGATTTTTTCATCAATCCTCACTGTCAAAGGGAAGGGGTTTGAAAAGGCCAGTTGAATCCAGTTACAGGACTGGTGCCACTGACAAGGGTTTGGCTCCTTAGACCATGAAATTGGCTTTGAGAAACTGGTCTGCTGGGTTCATCTGACAGAAGGGGAAGAGCATCTTTGGTCATAGGCCTGCCAAGCTGGTGAAGAGGGCTTTGAACTAAAGTTGCTGGAGGAGGGGAACCTCAATCTATTCCCCTCCTGCCAGTTTGATGCTAGTTCCAGTAATAGCTGCCCAGAGCCAAGAGAAAGATCACAGGTCAGCAAGAGAGCATCTGAAGTGTGGCACAAAGAAATTCCACCCTCTCCAGCAGTAAGTCAGCTTCATCCGGGGCCCAACTGAAATGACTCAATACAAACACAGGTGTCTACGAGGATTAAAGGAGTTAGGGACGAGAAGGGGGTGGGGGGTCTCCCTCTATGTCAATGACCAGCCAGAGTGCATGGAGCTCTGCCAGGGGTGGACAGGAAGCTCAACATGACCCAGCAATGTGCACTTGTAGCCCAGAAAGCCAAACATATCCTGGGCTGCATCAAAAGCAGCATGACCAGCAAGGCAGGGGAGGTGATTTTGCCCTTCTACTCTGCTCTAGTGAGCAGTACAGGAAAGACATATTGCTGCTGGAGTAAATCCAGAGGAGAGCCATGAAGTTGATCAGGGAGCTGGAGCACCTCTCCTATGCAGACAGGCTGAGAGAGTTGGGCTTGTTCAGCCTGGAGAAGGCTCAGAGGAGACCTTATAGCAGCCTTCCAGTAGCTAAAGGGACTTTCACAAAAGCTGGAGAGGTATAAAGGGATGGAATGATAGGACAAGGGGTAATGGCTTTAAACTGAAAGTGTAGATTTAGATTTGATATTAGGAAGAAATTCTTCACTATGAGGGTAGTGAGACACTGGCACAGGTTGCCAGAGAAGCTGTGGATGCCCCATCCCTGGAAGCACTCAAGGCCATAGGGTTGGAACTAGGTGATCTTTAAGGCCCCTTCCAATCCAAACCACTCTGTGATTCTCTAATATAAAGTTTATTCTTATAAAAATTCCTCAGCGTGCAGCTCAGGACTGGTTCTTTCACCTTCAGGTTCCCCATTCCCCTGATGGTCCAGGTGCAATTGTTACTCCAGCTATTCTCCTAAATACAATTAGGTTTTTTGCCTTTTTCTAGTTGATTCTCACCTCTCCCCTGTTCACCTCCAACCTCTTTCCCGACAATGGGGACACCTGCCTCTTTTTATGACACAGAACTTGAGAGGAACTAAGGAGACAAAATTACAACATTAGCTAAAGGAATCAACTGGCAAAGGAATAAACTGGCTTTGGGTCCTTTTGGGAAGAGCAACAGAAACTCCTATTCACATTTTATGGGAATTTTTTTCTTTTTCCCTTTTCAGATTTGAGAGAAGAAAACCAGAATTGAATCTTTTCCTCTCTCCTTTTAGGTCCACCAGGAAATTAGCCAAACAGCTAATTGCCCACCCTGCAACCCTCCCTCAGCACGCCGTATGAATATCTTCGATTGCTACAGTTTGTTAATTGCCACACAGAAGTTATCACATTAATGCAACTTGGATGCCAAGAATAGTTTCAACGAAGTTAAATGAGTAAAGCATGCCTAGGAGTTTCCATTGTTCAGCATCATAGACAGGCAGCGAGTTGGATAATTGGGTATTCTGACACTTCCAACTTATTTGGTTCATTACACTGTGTTGCTTGCACTCAAATAAACATCTGCAAAAATTGTCAATGAACATCTAGGAATTTTTCTGAGGGAAAAAGCTGCTTTTTACTTGGATTCAGATTGATTATGCGCTTGGAACTGGTAAGATTAGGGGGTTATTTTGGTTTAGGGATGAGGGCTTTTTTTTCCCCCCCCCCTTCACAGATGAAGCATGTTATGCAAGAGTAACACAAGCCACTGAAGTAAAAGCTCTGAGTATCACACACTGGACATCATATTAAAAGCAGAGTCCTGTAAGATCCTGTATTTCTCCTAACATCACATCCCATTACTATTACGTAGGTACCCTTTACCCTACAAGGACATACAACACTTTGCAGAGTCAGATTCCCACAGCCAAATTATTGCAGTTCCTGGATTTCCACCACTCTCAGGGGTGCCAAGAGGTATCCTGCACTTAGAGACAGGCACTCATCCTCTGCCAAATAAAATGCTCTTCAATGGATATAATTCACTGTTGGCTTTTTCTAGCTTTTTACTGGTATAGCTCCCCTGACTTCTACAAATTTTCCCAGCACAGTACCACTCTGACAGGAATAGTTGCAGAATTGTCAAATCAGGCACCACTCATTGTTCTGGCCTAACATGACTCTCAAACCCAACGATGAGTCTCTTGGTGTCTTCATGGTGGCGTTATAGGACGTGCCAAAACAGATCAAGTCCACTTGTACATCTAGTTCAGCAACCTGCCTCCAGCAGTACCTTTTATGCTTCAGGGGGAGACAAACCTTTCGTACTGTGTATAATGAGAGGAGAATTTTCCCTCTCCAGCAAGTCATACAGCAATTTGTGGAGACCCTGATGGATGAGAATTGATTAGCAAGACTTTAAAGGTCAGAGGTATGCACAAACCTCATATGTGATATAAAGGACAGCTTATCCTCTACATCACAAGAAGCGCATAGTGAAATTTCATTATCGCTGATATCATATGTAACATATTGCAACAGCAGGTTGCATTCTAACACATGCTTTATCCTTAAAAATGCCACTACAGGTAGGTTATTCTTTTAAGTTGACATTTTTGGCCTCCCCCAGTTAGATGGGTAGGTTTTTTAAAGCTAGTCAATCTCATTTATTTGCTAAAATGAATTCACAAAGCTTTACCTTCTTGAGAGTTGTCAACCAGCTGGCTGACCAAACCCCCTCAAAGCCCTAGCACTAGAGCTGACTAATTTTATTTCTACATAAACTTACTGAACTTTTCTCCTGTTGAGAAATCTATTTTCCAGAAATAAAAAGAACAAGATTTTCTGCAAAAACACTCTCATTCTCCAGACATCTATTAAGAAAAAGATAAAGCAGAAACCATACTAAATACTTAAACAAAACTGCAGCGTCACGTTTGACACAACCCAAAAGCTTAAGACATTTCCAGTTTGGAATGAAATAATTTGGGTGTTAGCATTTCCACAGAAAGAGCATTCTGTGTTCCAACTGGTTCTTTTCTAACATTATGAACTTGTGAATCTATGGTGGATTGGGGATTTTTAGTTTGCCTGGTTTGTTTTTTTAACTCCAGCAAGTCTCACAACTTTTGACATAACCACCATATGAGCAGGTTTATGCTTCTAGTCCTCAACATTGCAAAGAATCATGTAAAACCATGAACCTGAAGTTTTGCAATCCATATGGTAAGAAAGAAGAACAGAGAAGCTGAGGCTTTACAGTTTCTAGGAGTTTTGATTCAATCTCATCTCTTGGGAGCTGGAACTGTTTGCCTCAATGTGAATGTGAGCAAAGTGCTGAGCGAGGAAGTGAGGAAGTGAGCAGACAGCATGCCATGGTGGGCACAAGTTTTGCACCACACAAACTTTTTTGTACAGCTGCAGATGCGCAGCAGTAGATTTTTGTAATCAATCCAAAAAGCAATAGAAGGAGCTGGTGGAGCAAGTACTTGCTCACCTAGGACTAAAAATAGTTCTTGTTTGTTAGATCTCTTATTTCATATATATATACATACACACATGCATATGCACTCTAATGCACTCTAAATAACATTTCCAGACGTTTTTAAATATTACTTTAACATTACAGAATTAGGATACTAAGCACCAGGTGTTGCAAAGATTTCCACAAAGTGATGCCAGCACAGCCAATGGGACTATGCCAGCAACATAACACTTGCAGAACCAGGCCCTACATTCGTAACAGCTGATATCTCATAGCATGTCACTCTAGCAGAATCCCTGAGAATGCTGTAAAAGTGGCAGATTATTGCATATTTTTATACTTTTATTTAATAATTTTGCTAGTTGTTTCAGTCTTGTACCGTTCCTCCCATAATGCACAACTATTTCAAATATTCCATTAATATCCTTTAAATTATTCCATTTCTTAAGTTGCAGCCCTTGCATGAATCATCATTTCCACAAGAAGGGAAGCAACAGCTACACAAACCCAGGACAGTGCAGAACTCTTAGAAACCCTCCATACATAATTCAGACATCATTTTTTTTCCTACTGCTGTATCCTTTTTATTTCACCCCCTGGCCAGGAAAAGTGAAGGCACAATGAAGCCTCACAGCCTGGTAACAGGACCCATCATTTATTTATATGTAGAAGGAGGATGCACATCATATGACTTTTTACTGCTTTATTCAAGTCCACCTTACAGAATTTTCTGAGATCTCCTGAGGTTTATGTTTAGTTACATACACTGAATGTTATCCTAAGTGTGTCACTTTAACTGAGGTAGAAAACAGAAATTCATTTGGATCCAGCCTCGTTAGAGGCATCCCTTCACTTAAAAAGAAACTTTTGGCTGATAATACAACCCTGAAGAAGTTGAAAAACAAAATATGACTTGATTATAGTTTAACACTAGGACAGGGAACCAGACCCACTCTGCTCTAATCATTGGTTCAACTCAGGACTCATTTTGTAGGTTTTGAAGAGCAAAAACCCAAAGAAAGGAAATAATTTTAAGTTTTCTATGTGCAACAAAACATAGACCCAGGTTAAAAAAAAAACCCCACAAAAGTAGTCTCACCCCATTCAATAGAAATTTTAAAGCATTTCAAAAATACCTTGTTAAATCTGCATTCCTCTCCCTCAAGTCAGATTCCCATACGTTCTTGAACCTTACAATTCTCACTGGGTGGAAGTTTTTCCCATCTGAACCTACCACAATAGTTGTAAATATAAGAAGCATTAATAAAAACACTACTTGAAATTATTATAAATGTGGTATTTTAATGAACTTAATCCAAAACGTAATACATGGCAAAAGTGCTGTTAAAGTAACTACAAGTTTAGGATACCCTGTTTGCAATGCCTATACAGAAGTCCTCATCTAAGATCAAGGTATCTTCCCCAAACTGAAGCATCTTGTATCAGGCACTCAAATAAGGCCCCTCAGTTAACTTTCTGAAGGGGTAAAACACCCAAGAAAGCATATAACCATTCTGCAAAAGAAAGTAAACACAGCGAGGGGATAAAATAAAGGCTAGAAGAATCATATGTGGGAAGGGTAGAAGAGTGGAGGGAAGAAGTAGGTGGGAAAAATGGATAATAAATCACAGCCCTGCTCAACCAGTAAAGACTAGTACATTTTTGCTGAAGAAAAAGTCAGGCTAAAAGCTGTCAGTGACTGAAATGAGATTCTGAGCAGCAGAAATTTTAATGAAGTTACAAAACTAGGCCAAAATCAGAAATTATTCCATTTTTAAGCACATGATGCAGTTCCCATAAATGATAATAAGAACTTTGCCAATAAAACCAAGGACTCAGATGTTGCTTTTGCTAATTCATGGTTCCTAGCACATGAGCATGAGGTGTCTGCAGTGAGTAAGCATGTTCAGAGCCTGGCATAGCCAACCAGTAAGATACTGGGCCCATGGCCTGCGCCTTGGTTACAGACTGAATTTCAACCTCAGTATGTGAGGGGGGAAGGGGGATGGGGAGTGTGGGGAAGACAAAAAAAAAAAAGAGACACTCACTGTCACCAAGCAATATCATATTGACATATGACTGTAAACAACAGACGCACATATGTATGTACATACCATTACAGACACACACAGAGATATAGAGATATATATATATATACACACGTGATTCAACTGAAAGCACATCAGCATCAGCTAAATAAAAATACACAGAGATTTCAAAGAAAAACCTCACAAGGTACAAAGCACTTGCCTGCCTGTGGCATCAGTTTAAGAATAAATATGATAATAAAAATAATCATGAAATGGCATATGGTACATTTTTGTACACATATTATTCACTCATTTTTTATTGTATTTGACTTGACACTGACAATATATCTTACTCATTAGGGGAGCTTATATTTCAGTCTTAGCTGTATGTTAAAAATCTCCCACTGTTATGTGGCAAGAACACATAAAAAACAAATAGCAAAAGCACGCTCGCCTGGAAAGACTTAATATTTCTCAAAATGTTCAGAAATGATTCTTCCCATTAAAAATCCAAAGTCAAAAGGGGAAAATGCAATTGTTACCCTTGATTTTTCCCTGGTGTTTCATTTATTACATCAAGAGTTTCTTGATTGGATTCAAATGCAAAGTTGCTCCCATGGCTTCAAAGTCAGACTAAATTGAAAAATGCGCTTCAACAACATTGATACTGAAATAATACCCCAGAATACTGTCTTGATGGCTTTACCCTTATTAAACAAAAACATAACAAAACTTTGGGGGTCCCTTTTAAATGAAATAATGGAACGGTAATAAAAAGCAACAGAGGACAGTGTCATGTTTCCCAAGCTATAGCAGGATGGATTTCCAGACAGATGGAGACTTTCTACAAAAATAACAGGTCCAGACTATCACAATTGAGATATTTCATATTCAACAATACAGTGATGCAGCATCACTGATTAGTTTCCACCCATAGAAATAATATTTTCAAAAGCATTAGAGAATATTCACCGGAAGGAGAACACCAGGGTTAATAGACACCAAGTTTAGGAGTGCATCCATAGCCACCCATGTGGCCCAGCACAAAGGGATGCTGCAATCTCTGGCCACTGAGATGCATGAGGGGACTGCATCTCCATGCCAGATATTGCTTTCATTACATTTATGAATTATGCCTGACATTTAATATTTGAATGTAATATTTTTTGTTTTAATAAAGAATCACTGGATCATCAGAATAATGGATAGCACTGGTGCAAATATAATGAAAATGCCAAGCTTTAAATAGCTTGTTTAATTATTAAAAATGTTACCGGAAAAAACTAACTTTGCATTGCTGTCAAGATCAAATGAACATGAATTTCAATCAAAAGAGAGGCTATTGTACAATATATTAAAACATGAGGTTCTGCCTACAGTAATTATTGTGCACAGCGCACAAAGGGGAAAAAAGGCAACACTATCAATCACAGTCTGTCCACATTCAGTCAATAAGAGCCCCTCCCCTGCTTTGTTGCACAGCTTTTTCTTTGTTAGCCACATTATACAATACATGGGCTTTCAAGAGCTTGGCCTTGGTTGTGCATTAAGGGAGGCTCTTGAGATCCTTCTTGAAAGAAATTAATTATCTTCTCTTGTTTGAGAAAATTGCAATAAACTATACAGCATCTTCTTTTTTATTTATTTATTGGTTTTCATTGCTAAATCATCAGTCATCTGCTACTTACCACATTATCCTTTCTATATGATCATGGCAACACGCTACACGGAACACAACCTCCTCCGACGTTCATCTGCATTACAGTGACAGTACAAGCAGCACTCACTCAGGCTGCTGAAGGAGTTATTTCTCCAGCCAGAAGAAACACAAGGCTCAAGATTTCCATTTTGCACTACAGTGGCAGGTTTGCTGACTAAGTAGATGCTCTTAATTTCCATGCTAAGCAACTGCTGGGAATAATACAGAACACTCTATCTTGCAAGAATCCCACCACTGCATCTGTGCATATTAAAAACCTAAAACTGCATAAAGCATATCAAGTCCAGTAGCTCCAGTATTTTTCTTTGGCTTTCAGTGAAGCAGGAGGCAACGCTACGCATGTATGAGCATTTAGTTGCACTGTCCTTCTTGTCCATTTTTCTGCTTCAACCTCCCAAAATTTTGCTAGTAGGCAGTTTCTACGTCAACCCGGACGTGTAGTGCATGTCCTTGGCAGGATTCCAGTGCCACTTCAAAAATATCTCTTCTGCTGCTTTTGAAATTCAAGTTCCTCCCCCCCCATCACTTTTTTATAAATATGCATTGTTTTCCAAATATCCTTTAATAAAATTGGCTGCGAGGCTGATTTTTTATTTTTCTATTTTTGCTGAAAGCTTTATTGTGTTACGTGGCAATGGCTCTTGTGCTGCATTGCTCATTTGGATGTCTTTAAAGGTAGGGTCCACATTTTAAAGGGTGAGGTTCAACATTTACCAAGTTACAGCTTTATGGTGACCCAAGTGTAAGTTCTGAGTTGTATACACTGCATATGGTGAAAACATTAAAATGCAGATGTACATTTTCCTCTGACCGGCTACAACTCATCCTGTTTCTGTACACCTCGCTGCATCTGTGGATCTAGTAATAAAAGGTGTTCTTTCAGAGTGGACTTTCTCTTAGGGAAAATATCTACGGAACCAGATGATGCTGAAAATGTTGGGAATTGTCCTCAGGCTTCCTACCAAAGTTACAGCAGTAAGCTCTAACACACCTGTGTAAGAGAGTAGGACTTGCTGCCCCTTTTACTGAACACAGAAATATTTACCTATGGATGTGAAAATCTTTACATACTCTAAAGATTCACAGAGGTGCTTGTAATGAAACAGCAGAAACGAAACGTCCTTGTGCACCCACTTGAGGGAACAGTCACAAATTCTGTACACAGGTCTTTATCTCAAGAGAGCTATATAGCCATAATAAAAACCATTTTACTGCTACGCGGTCTCATGATGGGGCTGTTGTCCTCTCATGAATATTGGAGATTTCCTGCACTTAGCCATAAATGCCCCCAGCATTACAAACCACTAAGCGCTTCAGTCGTTCCAACAAAACACTTTAAACCCACATAACCTGAAGAGTGTATCTAGCCCTACGTAGAACTGCCTCCAAGTTCAATTTCAAATCAGCGCAGGAGAAGGCTATATGGTTACAGCCTATACCAATGTTACAGACAAAGGGAACCAAAGGTGAGTAAGGACATGGTCTTTCTATTAGTCCAGTGGCTGAAGCCTGTAAGCTGAAATCAAAGCTGAAGACTGCCTTCATCCTCCCTCCCCCCACCCCCCACCAACTTTGTCCTATAAGTTCATCACTTTGCATGATTTTTCTGGGCAAAGAGTACTTATTCCTCCCTACCATGCTATTACTAGGCTATTTTATGTAGGTAGCCATGAAAATTATACCAAAAATATAAGAGATGGATTACAGAATGGATGAAATGCATTTAACAAAAAGTTTCACATTGAAAGACTTCCATAAAAGCCATAGCTTTCTCTCTTCCTGCTGTGCATACCCCTTGCTCAACACACAAAGCTGAAGAGAGCAGGATCACTTGGCAGAACCCTCGTGAAGGAAGAGGCTGACGTTACAGCAGAGCACCACAATTATGCAGCTAAGCTACTTCTACCCCACAACTGGCTTGTCAGTGGCTAGCAAGGGACCTAACAAGCTCAGCCTCATCCACTTACAACCGCATGGACTTGTGTTTTTTAAACACCTGCACTGGCCCTATATCTGCTCAGTCCTAAGTTCAGGCTTCCATTGTGAACTACAGTCATGTTAGGTCTAACAGCACTGGAGATACAGAAAAGTGATTCAGTGCTGCTTCAGCTCTGTGTAAGTCAAGGGGAAGGAATACAGAATCATAGAATCATTAAGGTTGAAAAAGAGCTCTAAACACATCAAGTCCAACCGTCAACCCATCACTACCGTGCCCACTAAACCATGTTCCAAAGTGCCACGTCTACATATTTTTTAACACCTCTGGGGATGGTGACTCTACTAGTTCCCTAGGCAGCCTGTTCCAATGCTTGGCCACTCTTCCATTACATTTTTTTTTCTCTAATATTTTGTCTAAGCCTCCCCTGGCATACTTTGAGGCCATTTCCTCTCGTCCTAAATGTTCAAAGCAACCTAAGAAAATGCCAGGTATTAAATTAATAATTACTAAAAAAATCTGCCCCAGCCCCTCTACCCCATAGCTTTTGTGGGCACAACTTGTACAGATCCATCAAGTGCAAATGAAGCATACAAATTTGCCCAAGGGGTAAAGCATCAGGGTCTCTCCGCTCTAGTTACAACCCCTAGTAAATCTGTTCTGTGAAATTTTTTAAACATTAGTTACAAGTTCCATGGATCTCAATGCAAACATTTTAACTGATTAGAGAACAGAGAAATTGTTTGAGAAATGTCACATCTTGTGGCCAATTTAAGACAGCATTGTCCCAAGTGAATTAGTTCAGAGGACAGGGCCAGACTGCTGAAGTTATTAAACATGTTGGGCTAAAAGCAGTAATTGGCTTCACCCAATATTCTGCAGACCTTGTTGCATTACGCCGTATTAACTTTTCATGGCTTCACGCAGCGTACATTTTTTGACATTGCTTTCTCCTTGTCCCCATGAGAGCAGTCTGTCTATTCATTCATCTTTGTTTACATTCTTTCAATAAATTATACGGATAACTCTCTATTTTGCCAATTCTCCACTACTGGCATTTTTAGTTTTGCATTTACATAAGACATTCTAAGTTTATGAATTGAATTGGAGGCAATAAAGTTAAAACTAACAATGCTATAAAAATGAATTTGCTTTAATACTGCAAACATGCTCACAGCAAAACATTAGTTGCAGCAAGCTTTTCCTCATTTTCTCCTGCTTCCCCTTCTCACACTGCATTTGCCTCAAGCCACAAGGAAGGCATCTCACCCAAGCCCTTCATTAGCAGAGTCTATTATAGCATAGAGAGGAGCATCTCTGTTTAGAAATTTAGTTCTGGGGCAATCCAAGAAGCCCATCCAAAGCCAGAAGAGTCTGACCCAGCAGCATCACTGCCATTTAGTGTGGCACAATTTGGGAGTAAAGGAGCTTTCATTATGTGGAATGCAACTGGAAAGGCACTGAGCTGCTACTCAGAAATTTCCCAGTAATATCTCTACAGCTGGTCAGAAGAGAAAGAGACTTAGAAATATATTTTGGACAAAAAGAAAATAAATCAAGATTTTGCAATTGGAGAAAGAAAAGGAAATATTTCCACAAGAGCAGCTGCTAACACCCATACCAAAACAAAGAAAATGAAAAAGAGACAGGGCTGCCAGTCTGCTCCATAATTCAATCTTTACAGCATCTCTCTGGAAGGGTGGCTGCCAGTCGGTAACTGTATTTTCACATAAATGACACAGACATCAGTTAAATCTTTAAGGAAAGAACAGACTTCTGCTCAAGAGCAAGTCTCATGCTAAGCCACCCAAAAAAGAACAGACAAGGGGTTGCTGAGCTCCATTTAACTCCTACTACCTGCAGACACAGCCTGCGCTACAGCTGCATGATACAGCCCCAGGGAGGGGTGAGAAGCAAGGGAGAGGTTCTTGAACCAGAGACTTGGATGCAGAGATGTAGGTCTGTGCTTGCTGAGGAAGTTCAGACACTTCCAAACCAAAGAGATTCTAGGCCAGGCACGTACATCTGAAACTATAACGCATGTAGTTGAGGCTATACAATAGAAAGTATTATGCAATAATGGATTAAAACACCACTTAAAAATGTTTTAGCCAGATGTTAAAGCCATGCTAAAATTCTAATGCCACTTAAGAAACCAAATTCAAGACAAGAAAAAATTCAGGGGGATTTAATCAAGCATACAGGGAGAAGTTTTGTGAAAACAACCTGCCCAATGAAATAAGAGCCTAATGGCAGATCTGATGATCCAGTCCTCTTAAAGACTGATATGAAACCAGTTTCTAGCTTAAACAATCAAGGCTAATTTGAGTGTTTAATATGTGAGTTATTAATTACAATTAGAAACACTTGTCATATTGCAGACAGAAGATTAAGATTATTTCCTTGATTTACATGGTACATTATCCTGATATTATCTAAACCCACAGCACAAAATGAACAATAGCAAGAAAAGATCAATCCCAAGAGGACCACAACAAAACCACCTGTTAGACTTAGTTGAAAGGGTATTTTTAGCCAAAAAAATTAAAGATAATGGATTAGTATTCTCCTATGATTTGTGGCTGGCAAAGCTTGCTAATGAGTAAAACTTCCAGATTATAAAGGATGCCCGTGACACAACTTGAGGAAAAAGTCAAACTATTTAAGGCAAGGAGCATTTGTTATACGAGGTTTTGGTAAATCCAGCATTTTCCAGAATAACATTTTCATGGGAAAGCTCCTCTTTGTTAGAAATGGCACTTATGAAAACACAATTTCATTCAGGAAATCCAGAACAAAACATTCCTGTAAAGCTGAACAACCCTGACCTTTTCAGAATGCAATTTGTAGCTTCGGTGTTGTCTTATATGAAGCAAAAAAATTGACATTCAAAACCAAATGGTTTATTTTTTTCTGATGTGTAGAGAAAGGATGTAGATATTTCGTATGAGATTTTGAAGATTGCTCTTAGTCTACTCAGAAGAGGATTTTTCATTTGTCCCAAAACTTGAAATGGAAAAACCCAGCTCCCTCCAGCTCTGACATCCTCATAACCTCACCCAGCGCTAGAAGGTTCGGGTGTATGCGTGCACGATGATGGGAGCCATAATCAGAAATCACAGCTAGTCACCTGCTGATTAATTTTCAAATGAATAAGAGAATCACAGAACAGTTTTGGTTGGAAAGGACTTCAGGCATCAGGGGGTGCAACCTTCACTAGATCACGTTGCCCAAAGCCCCATCCAACCTGGCCTTGATCACTTCCATGGATGGGGACAACCACAGCTTCTCTGAGCAACCTATGCCAGTGCCTTGCCACCCTCATAGTGAAGAATTTCTTCCTAATGTCTAATCCAAATCTACACTCCTGCAGTGTAAAGCCATTACCTCTTGTCCTACATGCCCTTGTGAAACAGTCCCTCTCCAGCTTTCTTGTAGGCCCCTTTACTTACTGGAAGGCTGGAAGTAAAGGAAGGAAATTGGAAAGATTAGGGTGGGTTATGGGGTGATGTAAGTCTTGCATGACTCCTGAAAGAGCTTGCTAGAAAAAAAAAGAAGAGACTCAGAGTAGACAGTTCTAACTACTTTTTGGGGGGATCTGGCACTCTAATGTGGATGGGAAAGGCTATGCAGATACAACAGATAGCGCAAGTTTGTAGGAGCAGCAAGCTCTGCACTTCCCTTGGCTCCTTTCCCCTGGGGCTCTTGCTTGTGCAAAACAGCCTGTGCTTATAAGGGCTCCACACTTGCTACACTATCCAGGGCTGACACTTCTCAGCTCCCTCTGCACGCAATGCAAGCACAGGGCAGGCACCAGAAGAGCACTTTTCATGCATCAATGACTAAACAGCACATTGGAACAAGTTTCTGAAGGCAAAAAGCATGCTTGTCATTGATACATGACTAATTTTGAAAATGCCCCATGGGAGCATACACCTCCTTCTCCTATTTTCTGTGTTGTTGGTCCTGATCCTCATTTTTCAGGAAACAGGAACTGCTTTGGCCTGTATTCCTGCTGTTGCTTTCTGTAGCTCTGTGACTTGCCTTTGCCAGCCTGCAAAGGATGTTTTTCCAACCAAATTGAAGAATGCATCAGCCTGCTCCTGGCTACACCTGCACATTGTGTCACTGCTTGCAAGCACTGGCTCTGAAACAGATTCAGAAAAATAAAATAAAACCCTGTTTCCACTTGTAACCTTTGTGATATGTGTCCTTGAAGCGAAACCTGAACTGAAAAATCCCTGGTATTATGGGCAAATAACAGTCTCATTGTTAAATAACTCATGAGCATCACAGGGAATGGAATAGTTACACTATGTTGTATCTAGATTTACACAGAACAAGCTCTGACCTAAGTTTAAGGAGTCCACGTAGGAGAGTGGCTACCTGCAGTGAAGGTCCCAGGCCCATCCAGGAGACATGAGCAGAGACAGACACATCTACAGTATCACTAAGGCAGGAAGTGAAGACTTGGAGCTGAGCTGAGACTTGTCTCCGGGGCCCTCAGCAAGAGACAGTTTGGGTGGAGGTCCCAAGAGGGGCCAGTCCTAGCCACTGAGGCCTGTGAGCATCCACCAGGCCCTGACAGATGTAAACTTAAACTACTTATATGCTCTCCTTTAGATGTTTATGGTTGGCCACTTTGGAGACAGATTGTTAAGCTAGATGGACCTTCACGCTGATGGAGTACTGTCATTCTGAGGCTCTTCTGTTTTATGATGTTTTTCCAAGGGGATAGCTCAGGCATTTCTAAAAGCAAGTAAAGAGAGAAAAGAAAAATCCATAGGGAAATAAACAGGTATTGCTCACATCAAAGAGATTTGCAACCATTTAGTTCAGGAACACTGAGGGCTTGATCTTTGAGCCTTACTAGTGTAAAAGATGTGGGGTTTTGCCACCCTGTGGAAATACAGCTAAACTGGACAAGCACTGACTTGAAAAAACTGCTCTTTGACACATAATTTTACTATCTGGAAAAAAAAAGATGGCAAAAAGTATCTAGATACAGTCCACAGCTCTCACTCCCATCAGAAGGCACATGCCTCCTTCCCAAAGTGACAGAACCAGTGCCTAGGCTGGGACGTGGTTAACTATTCAATCCCTTCTGCTAGCGCATCGCTGGGAAGAAATTTCATCAGAGATTTCCTCAGCATGTACTGTTAGGGCAAGGAGGAGGTAGGAAGAATAGAACAGTTCAGCTGGAAGGGACCTACAATAATTATCTAGTCCAACTTCCTGGCCACTTCAGGGCTGACCAAAAGTTAAACCATGGTATTAAGGATATTGTCCAAATGCACAGATCTGGGGCACATTGACCACCTCTTCAGGAAGCCTGTTCCAGGATTTGACCACCCTCTCAGCAAAGAAATGTTTCCTCATGTCAAGTCTGAACCTCCCTTGACAGATGTAGTGTTGAGTCATTCTCACAGGTCCTGGCACTGGGTCCCGGGAAGAAGAGCTTAGCATCTTCTTCTCCACTTTCCCTCCCTCAGGAATCTGTAGAGAGCAACGAGGTCACCCCTCAGCCTCCTCCTCTCTAAACTAGAGAAATTCAGTGTCCTCAGAGGACATGCCTTCCATTCCCTTCACTGGAGTTGTTGCTCTTCTCTGGATGTGTTCAAATACTTTAATATCTTTTTTAAATTATGAGGCACAATTTAAAGGATTACATTCCCATACTGTGTTTCTCCACAGTACAGGGATGCAATTAGTATAGCTAATTGTTTCAGGATGTGCTACGTCAGCACTCATTTGCCTTGTGTGGCCCTTTGCAGAGAGGAAAGCATGGTCTTAAAACGCACTGGCTACCTACCAGTTCACATTCAAGTGTAACTCAAAGCATAGGTTTTAGCTTTAGTTTAAAGCACTTCAAATCCTTGCTACTTAAAGACTACTTTTTTTCCTAAAAACCCTCTGGACAGGGGGCACTCATGACAAGGGAATTAATCCCTAGCCTGCTGATCTATCAGATCCACATTTGTACATATGCAAGAGCCTGTCTTGTTGCACAAAACTTGCATCAAAATGTTATGGTTCTTTAACTGAATAGATAGTCTGGCACCTTTCTGCACTCATGGCATTAGTTTTACAAACTAATTGCTATGTGCATGCTGGAAGGTTTTTTTAATTAACAAAAAATCCTACAAAAGAAACCCTTCTTTTGTATCTCAATAACATGGGGAATTTAACCCACATTGACATTTTCAGGTGATTTCAGATGGACAAAGATAATCTTTAGTCCTTCTTTGCTGGAATCTTACACGAGCCTAGGGACTCTTATTTAAGAGAGATAGTTTCCTTTTAGCTAGCTACTCTGTATATCAGCATTATCAGCAACAACCCTCCTCTTCACTAAACTCCTGCAAACTTCATTTAAAAACTCAGCAACCATTATCCACTCTCCTGGAGAGTAAAGCATATTCCTACTAACCACCAGGGTTTCACCTCTAGTAGCTCTTTTCAGTTTCTGGGCTGATCCGGCACTTTCTCCAATTAAATTTCCAAAACAGAAGCTCATTTAATGCCTAGGGTTTCAGAGTCAGGGCTACAGAGGATCTGAGGCCTGCTACACTCCAACTAATAAAGAGATACTGGCAGCATGTGAAGGGCTTTGAGATGCTTCAGAGGTGGTTGGTACTGAAACCCAGCTCCTCCCGGCACCCTGACTGTCAGTGCTGGGGTGGATATCCAAAGGGAAGGCCCCTTCTACGCACCATGCCACTGATGCTACATGGAGTAAGCAGGTCATACTGATCACAAAACAGGCTCAGATAGGAAACCCTAACCACCCAGGAATTCTGGAAGTGATCTTGGACTGGCCAAGAAGCAAAGATTTCAGCATACTGCCAGAGGAAGTGACACGTGCTAAAGAGATCCCACCATATAATAAACTGCCAGAAAATGAGAAGCAATACATGCTGTTCATTCATGGGTCCTGTCATACTGTGGGAAAGCACTGGAAGTAGAAGGCTGCTATATGGAGTCCTACAGAAGCTGCTGAAGGTGGTGAATTGAGACAGTTTGTGGAAGTGAATGCCATCCTGCTGGCTGTAGACGTTGCTGAAAAAGCAGCCAATGCTCTACTTCTACACTGACACATGGGTGGTAGCTAATGCCCTGTGGGATGGTTATAGCAAGGAAAGCAGAGCAACTGGCAGCACAGAGGCAAACCCACCTGGGCTGCTGACTTGTGGCAAGATACTGCCGCCCAGCTGGAGAAGCTGGTTGTAAAAGTACGCCATGTAGATGCCCACATACCCAAGATTCAGACCAGTGAGGAACATTAAAACAACCAGCTGGTGTATCAGGGTGCTAAGATTGAAGTGGCTCGGGTGGATCTAGACTGGCAATTGTCCTGGGTTCAACCCAGCAACAGGCTATGTTAGCCCTGAGAGTATTCCATACCAATTGCGTCATGATCAGGTGGTCTGCGCCCCCCACCCCCACAGGGGTGACTCCGGACCCGGGCATGGAAGGTTCTGGTCTGGGCAGGTGCAGTGCCAGTTCCGGGGCAACTCCGGACCCATCAGAAACTGCCCCAGACCCGGGCACGGTTAGTTCCGGTCTGGGCAGGCGCAGTGCCAGTTCCGGGCTCTTTTTTTCCTCTTTTGGATCGGCGCGGCAGGCAGCGGTGAGGGGGGGGTTTGGGAGCGCCGGTCGTTAGTGCTGCGTTCGGGACTCCGAGTTGGCAGCGGTTCGGGCATGGCTCAAATGACATAGTGGGGTGAGAGGTTTGCACTCTATATAATAGCACTGTAGCTAGTTGTTTTCATATCTTTTCCTGTTGTTTAGTAAACTATCCTTATCCCAACCCGCGGTCCTTTGGGGTTTTTTTCCTTCCTTGCGGCTCCTCGGCTCCCTCCGTTCGCCCATCCCCCACCTCTTAAAGAGGCAGGGGGCTTTTTCTAACTTTTGTGGCCCCAGCTTTTCAGCTGAGGTTTAAACCACAACAGCAATAAAAGAGTGAATTACTTATAGCTTGTTGGGACTATGATGCCTCAGGCTATCCAGGAAGACATGCAACATATAGATGGGCTCAGGATTGAGGGGTGGGGTTTACCATGGACACTATTGCACAGGTTATCCATCAATGCAAGACATGCACTGTAATCAAGCAAGCCAAGCAATTAAAGCCTCTTCGGTACAAAGATGTCCGAAATAGAAATATAGGGAGGCCTGGCAGATTTATTCCATCACATTGCCACAAACATGCCAAGACAAGTGCTACATACTTACAATGGTGGAAGCAACCACTGGATGGCTGGAAACACAGCACTTGTCCCATGCCTTGCCTGAAACACTAACCTGGGCCTTGAAAAGCCAGTTCTACGGTGCCATGGCACCCCAGAAAGAACTGAGTCAGACAACGTGACTTACTTCTGAAACACCCTCACAGACACCTGTGCCAAAGAGCATGGCATTGAATGGGTATACCACATCCACTATGATGCACCAGCCTCTGCAAAAAGATCAAACAATATGATGGACTAAAGACTGCACAAAGACCAATGGGTGGTGGGACCTTCAAACACTGGGATACACATTTAGCAAAGCCTACCTGGTCAGTCAGCACTAGGGTTCTGCCAATCAAGCTGGCCCTGCCTGAAGCTTCCATGCACTGTAGAAGGGGATAAAGTCCCTATAGTAAGCATGAAAAATATGTTAGGGAAGGTAGTCTGGGTAACTCCTGGTTCAGGCAAAGACAAACCCATCTGTGGGATCACTTTGCTCAAGGACCTGGGTATGCTTGGGTAAGTAAAATAGAAGGATGGGTAAGTCTGATGCATACCCCTCAAGAGGATTTTAATTTAGGTGAGAATAGCCAATTACTTAAACTTAATTATGTTAATTGTTAAATAACTTTTCCCTTGTATGTTATCACTACTACAATTGCTGTATGCATTATTGATTGAATTAGAGTAAGAATCATCCAGATTAATGAAATATGAACTTGGATGACAACAAAGTGCAGCGATGATGGAACTAGAATACCTTCAGCAACTAGCACCCAGCAGCTTCATTGAAATAGCATGTTCAACCCACAGACCACAAGCATGGGCTGTGCCAGATACACAAGCCACAAACTCCAAATGCAGCACGCAACAATCCAATAGCACATACCATCACTACTGCCCTGAGACTGGTATAACAGATGGAGCCCAAAGTCATGGATTAAATGAACTCAACAGACATTTTAGAGGGATGGCCCACAGTCAAAGGGAATGACACCTGCATATATGTGTGTGTGTATATATATATGCCTGTGTGGTGTGTACATATATGTATGTATTCCAAAGACACATTGGCAGGTCACTGGGCTCTTGCTTTTCCCACTTTCTGGCATGGCAATATCAGTTTCATAACTTCACTTGCCTGGCCTCTGGATCTGCTGTCAAAGAATGCTACTAGAGGTCTCAATTGTGGGACCTGAACTTTTAATTTTATTTCTTTTTCAAGCTGCATGCTCTACTACACTCTGGTTCAGAGTTTATATCCCTGTTAAGTTTTTAGCAAGCATGCTTGAACACCTTGCTTATTTTGCCCTCAAGAGAATCTAATCCAGTGCCCTGTAAAGCAGGGAGGTTTAGCAGACTTACTTCAGAGCTGCACAACCACTCTGAACAAAAATGCTCATGTAGCTGCAACGTGGGATACGCTCTGCATTCCACTCCGGTTGGAGCAAAGCTTTTTCCAAGCAGATCAGACCAAAGACTAATGTCAGAAGGAAAAGTAATTTCCACCAGAAATGCTTCTAGGCCCAGTCTTATGAGTTTCCCCATTTATAAAGAAAGTTAAAACTAGCCCTGAAATAATTATCCTGTGTAACAAGTACCAAATTAGCATACACTTGATGTCTGCTCATCAGCTCAGCAGAAAAAAGTACTCCTGGCTGTACGAGCATAACTGAGCAGCGTCCTACCCTCTTCTCAGCAGTACAGCCTACCAATGGGGCTTCCACTTGCCAGGATCCCTTCTCTCTCCCTCCAGCTGGCAGGAGGACCATCAGGACCAGTTAATTATTTTCCATGTTCAGTTCTGTTCTCTTTGGAGCACTTCAAGTTAGACTAGTCTAGAAAAACAGTCATAAAAAGTCTGTACATTCACACATAATGCAATGCCTAGAATGAAATGCCAGTTCTTAAGTTATGTTAATTTACTGTATGGTCCTTGATTAAATATTACTGGGGGGAAAAAAAAAAAGAAAATATATATATGTACAGAGCCCCTTGGGTCTCTTTCCCTATTTTCACTGCTCAGAATTTAAAAAGCAGGCATAATCCCAATTTCTTATATTAAAAGAAGAATAAGTCAGACTAGTTAGGAAAATAAATGTTTTTAAATAGGTGTTTTTCCATCCTGTCATAACAATTTATACATTTTTATTATTAAAACAAAAGCTTCAGTGTCTCAATAGTGAAAACAGAGCTCTTTTATTGCACTCTTCATTGAGTGATTCTATTCCTTGACTTTGGTTTTATTCTAGAACAGAAAACCTAATTGAATGAAGACAGCATTGGTCCCATTTCTTCCAGAGGCTGCCATAGTAGACACAACTGCAACACAATGTGCTATATCCATGCCATATATTCTCTTATAGCATGATCTCTCATTAACAGAGCAGCCTACATTCGACAGTGTGGCCATTCTTTTCCTAGAGGCTGCAAAGTGCGAGGGTAGATGAACGAGCAATGTGAATATTTTCTTTGATCCCCACCCATACCAAGAGCACAGATTTGATCAGCTGTCTGCTGACAGACATATCACCATTTACTCCATGTCCTTGCTTGTGGGTTACTCCTCTGATCTGTAACAGGATCCACTGGGACTTGCCAAACTTCATCTGCTTGACACACATTCACAGCATCACTTCTCACAGGAGCCTGCAATGCTCATTGCAGGAATCCACGTAAAATTCAGCCACAAGAGCATCATATACTTACTAAAATCCAAGAGGGACAAAATCAGTCCTCATATGACAGTGGGCAGATCTCAGTTTCAAGAAAAACAGCAGCCACACACTTAAGGGTGAAATATAACCTAGGAATAAATCCCTAGTGCTGGGAATAACTGGGAGCAATTTCTAGAGCCAAATACCTGCTTTTATCATTTTGTATTTTCATAGGTTTCATATTGAGTTTCTCTCCTTTTATTCAGCAGCAGAAAATTTATAACAGTGGGAGCATCATTATTTGTTATAAATTCTTAAAGGCTCTGTTTGATTTATGCAGTGAGCAAACCAAAACAAAAAATCCCTGCTTCTAAATTTATGAGTTAGTGCTACAGGCTGTCAATTTTTTTGCATCAAAGTGGCTAAGAAAGATAATCAACGCTCTTCCAACATTTAGATACTTTAATGATATTTTCCCTAAAAACTCACGTTGACACTGTAAGCAAGTTGTCATTCCTATACTGTACAGTACCTTCTGGGGTGCATGAGCAACCAAAAAGATTGACATTCTTTATTGGTAAGAAGCAAATGTCTTCCCATGGGAGATGTAGAATTTCTAACCCAGCATGGACAAGCAGAAATGCTGGAGGCAGAACCCTCTTGTAAATATATCCAGATCAGGATTAAGGCTTATAGGAAATTTCCTTTATAAAGTTGCCACATAAGGCTAGTATGATCACCTGTAGAGATGGAAAGCAGCTATGAGCCAAATGAATTATGCCCTTCTGATGAATACCATCCTCACTGCTGGCATGCCCTTAAGACCCAGTTAGCTCATGCTGGATAATGACCAATGCCCTGAAAATACGCTCATCATTGAGTGTCATCTCAGAGTTAGCCATCAGAGTTAGCTAAGCTAATAGTTCAGTCCACTGCAAGGATGATATAATTACCAGCAGGGCTACTGCTAAGAAGTGTTACCACTTCCTGAGGGAAGCTGTAAGAGGATACTGGGTTATATTGTTAGTAAACTTGCACTTTACAAAGCAAGCCACCACTGCTTCTTCAAGAATAATTCTTTCATTTCATCGCCTAACATGGCATATCAGGAGCTTTCTACTAAACAAAGGCAAGTTTTTGATTTGTTTCACATCAAATTCATTGAGAATGTCTCTAATTCTCACTGGTTTAAGTAAAATGTGCAAGAGGATTGATCTAAACCATGAAAACCTAGATCTATGTCAAGGTAAACATATTAACCAAGGCAAGGCATGCTCTTGTTTAACACTTAAGACACCCTATCAGCAATGTGACTCTAACAGCAGGGTCCATTTTGCAAAACATGATAAATAGCAGGCATAGCGGAAGTTGCAAAAGCAGTCACTAACTTCTAAGCTCCTGTCCTGGTGCTGACCAGGCCAGAGTCAACCTTCTCAAACAGCCAGCCCAGGTGAGCTGAGTTAGCCTGGACTGTTTTCCACACCACCTGACACCGCTTCCCTATAAAAGCAGCTGGTTGGGGAGGGGCAAGAGCTTGGTGCCTCTAGGACAATCTGAGTACAGCTGGGGCATTGGGCTGGTCAGTTGGTCCTTGCATTGGGCAGCATTTTAATTTTTAGATTGGTAAGGTACTCTGTGTGTGAGTTTAATTGGCTGTAAGCAGCCAATGGTACCAGGTGTGAGTGTAATTGGCTATTATTGTTCTATGTTCACAGGTCTTTTGTCAGTAAACTGTCCTTATCCCAACCCACAGAGGCTCTGTCTATTTCTCCTGTAGGAGTGAATGAATGGCATGTGGTGCTCAGCCACTGTTTGGGGCTGAACTACCACAGCTTCCAAGAAAGTAGGCAACTTTGGATGTTCTTTCTGAGCTTGTGTGCACACTTGAGTACAGTTTGCAATGTGATGAGTACTGTGGAAGAACTTCCATGAATTGTAATACACATTTTTCTGGGTTACTGGCCAGATTACTATTAGGTTATTAAATTCACTTTTCTGTTTATTGTACTCATCAATATACTAAACTTCAGGTTTGTTAATTTTAATTTTATATCCGTAACTACTTTGGAAAGATTAGATAATTCTTCCTGAATCTTAAATCAAAATATGACAGGCTCCTAAATAAACAAGAGCATATTCCAAAATATTCTATGGGAAACTATATAATATTTCATGTGGACCTTGATTTCATTGCAAAATTCATAGGAACCTTAGGAACATTCAGATCAAACACCACAAGAGATTTTTACTCCAACTCATGCTCAAAGAGGCGCCATCTGTGTGCACAGACCAGGTTGCAGGGTTTTATCCAGTTGGGTCTTGAAAATATCCATGCATGCGTGGGCGAACACTGACTGGACAGCCCTTCTGGGCAATCAGCTCTGCTGCCACGCTGCTGCCATGTCCACCAGTGCCTTTTTCCCAGAGCTGCTTCGCAGGGGCATCCCTCAACAGAGTCACTGCAAGGCTCCTTCCTTCCCAGGTGCCAAGCTTTGTATGTGTCCCCACTAACTTTCAGAAATTCTCCACAGGCCATTCCCCCAGCCCATCAAGGACCCTCTAGATGGCAGTTCTACCCTCAAGTATATCTACCCACATTGGTGTCATCTGTAAACACGAGAATGCCTTTCATCATGTTCTCCAAGTCACTAATAAGTATGTCAAGCAGGACAGGTCCCAGTACAGCCCCCACTCAGCATCAACCTGGGCAAAGTACGGCACAACCCAGATCTGCCTGATCATTCAACCAGGTATTTATTTTTATGCATCTAATTAACCACCCACCAAAATATTGCAGAAGACCACATCAGAAGTGTTGCCAAAGTCGAGGTAAATGACACTCAATGTTTGTTTCTCCCTTGTCCAGGGACCTAGTCATTTTACCACAGAAGGCTGGTGAGGCACACTTTGCTCTTGGTAAATTCCTGTTGATAGCTTCCCCAGTCACCTTTATTTTTGCCAATCTTCTCAGAAACGTGTCATTCAGTTGTAAAACAGATCTAGAAACATACAGCTCTTTCTTCCCTCCCCCCCGTTTTACTGTATCAATTCAAGACTCATAATAGTAGTCCAAAGGACTAGGCCAGCAGGCGCTGAGAACAGACAGCATTATATAAGGTATTCAAACCACTCTGTTCTTCACATAATAGTCCAAATTCAAAACACGTGTGCCATTTCATATTATCACTTATCTTCAAAAAAAAGTGTAAAACCTGGTGAAATATAACTGTCTGATGTGTGCACACAAAGCCTGAGTACTGCCTTGCAACTAGATTACACTGGAGACCTCTAGAAAGCCATAGCCATAGAAAAATTGTGCCTCCAACTGAGCTACCAAGGGAAACGTCACTAAGAGCACATCTTTAAGTGTCACGTCCTCGTTTACTACCAGTGATTTCTAGTATAAATCAAAGTCTTCCTGCTTGAAGTAGTAAACATTCATAGCCTTTAAACTAACAGATAATCATCATTTTGTTAATGCTTCTTGAAGCCAATAATAGCAAACAGTAAATACTTAAGAGCAACTAAGATGCTTATTAATAAATACTAATTTGCACGTATCAGCATTTATGACTAATGCAGCTTACTATGACATCAGAAGAGCACAGGGTATTGTGACTGCTTACTTCTTGTTGCTCCAGCTATCAACATAACCCCACTAACTTCAAGGTTACTATATGACAAATGGCAAATAGCATTGCAAATATTGTCCAAGTCAGCATCTTTCATTAGCCCATAGAGAAGAGCCATGATTTTGGACCTCAAGTTAAATTGGTCTAGTTTAAAAGCTAGACTATTTAACTATTGAGTGGCTTGTATCTTTCACAAGTATACTATCTTAGCATGCTTCAGAAAGACCAGAAGACCAAGTGATTAGCTTTCAGCCTTGAAATATCGATCAAATCAGTCAGGTGGGGGGAGGGGCGGGGAGGAAGGGGGAGGAGGTCGTGTTCAACATGAACATCACAGAATCGTAGGGGTTGGAAGGGACCTCGAGAGATCATGGGGTCCAACCCCCCTGCCAAAGCAGCTCACTAGCTCATACTGCACAGATAGGTGTCCAGACGGGTTTTGAATATCTCCAGGGAAGGAGACTCCACCACCTCCCTGGGCAGCCTATTCCAGTGCTCTGTAACCCTCACTGGGAAAAATTTCCTCTGCATGTTGGTGCGGAACTTCCTGTGCTCCAATTTGCAGCCATTGCCCCTTGTCCTGTCTCCACAGACCAAAGAAAAGGGGCTGGCCAATTCCCCCTGCACCCCATACTTAAGATATTTATAAACATTGATTAGGTCCCCCCTCAGTCTTCTTTTCTCCAGACAATGAAGAGCCTTGACTTCAATGTTTGCCAGTAATGTCAGTCAGACCTGTAAGTTTGCTCAAGACCCTAAGGTTAAGTATCTATCTAAATACTTGCAAGATCAAACCTTCATAGCTCAGTCACAGAGAGGCCAATATTGTACATCCACATAATGTGACATGTCAGTGTACCACCCCAACAAATTAAAAAAGCCAAAACAAGTTGTGCCTCAGAAATAGGACAAAGACTGACAACATCCTGATTTCATGCATGCAGTCCACTACTCTATGTTTATAAAGGACCAAACAAAGCAACAAAATAGGAACCTCAAGCCCTGTATTTACAATCACCAGAATCACATGACTTAAACCCCCCCAGATTTTTAACAGGAGAAACTATGGTTTCCCAGGAACTGTACTTTCAGAAAGCATTTGAAAAGGGACCACAAAACATACGGGAAGAGATAAAAAGAACATTTCACTGTCTTGCTTCTAACACATGTTAGACATAAAACAGGAGGGAAAGCCAAGGCAGCTCCTACAGGAATGCTCTAAGTTAGAAATTAAGAGTTCTGTAAAAGCTGCAAACATTCAAGAGAAGACAACAACCGATATCACACAAGATCTGTGTTAGAACAGATTGATGTATATGCAAATGAAATCAATAGAATCTCTTTTGATCAAAAAAGCAAAAAAATCTTCAGATCTTCTACATTGTTAAAAGGGTGGATAAAAGGGACACTAAGTGTGGCCCTACTCTTCAAAAAACAGGAGCTTGTCAAAACAGGTCAGAGCCATCTGCACTTTTTAACAGTAAGGAGGAGAACCAGTAATTCATAGAAATCCTGTGTAGATATGACACTCAACGTACATGCCTTCTCAGATATTCTAAGCAACTGTGTTTCCAAAGCACAGATGATGGCAGAATCACATACAAATTTTAAAGCCAAAATATTAATCTTCCCAAATCCAAATTAGCACAATCTTTGCCTGGAGAGCAACAGGGGCAAGAGCTACTTTTCCTCTCTATGTTCACTTGAAACAAGAACAAGCTCTGCCCAAGAATCCCTTGCAAGCACTTTGTCAGTACCTATGCTGAAGATATTTTTTCCTCAAAAGAATAATTTGGGCTAGAACTTCTTACAGAAGCTGAAGGACTATAACAGTATTTGTCTACAAATATCGTACACCATCGCACAAGGAAACATGAAACAAGTGTCAGTTGATATCTGCTAAAATACTGTTATTGCAGTGGAACTGGAAGACTACTGTCTTGCTTCTTCAGAAGTGGGTAGTTGTGTTATGGGAGGAAAACTACATAAGGACACACAAGTTGAGATACGAATTTGTGTGAGCAGAACAGTGTTGAATTTCTCAGAGAGCATCTATATGCTCACAGTTCCTCCCTGCACCCCCCAAAAAAGCACTCTTTGACCAATACTTCCATTCTACAGCTCAAACTATCATTACACCATAAAGGCCCAAGAGATCAAAGACTCTCACATTTCTTGATTGCTCCTCACAGATGGGCTGCTGCAGCCAGATTCCATCAAATGGCAGGAGCACAGCTTAGCAGCAGTGCCTTCATGAGGTTGAGGCAGGAGAAAGCATATCACCAGCTCAGTTTTCTCCACCGAAGCCTCAGCCTCAGTTGGGGTCAGAGAGGATTTTGTACAGTTTGTTTCTGGCACATTTCAGGCTCAGCTCATACCATGAACAGGATTTACTGGTAGTGGGCAAATATGAAAGAGGGAAAGGGGAACAGTTCCCAGTCCCTTCTGCAAAATCAGCAGTAGCAAGTGCCTAATGGGGAACTGAGATATGGGGAAGAAACATGAGCTTTTATAAGCATAAATCCTTGTGCATGCTGAAGAATTATCAATGGGTAAATCCCAGTGAGGGGGGCAAGGCAAGCAGGAGCTTTCATGCCTACTGCTACCAGAGTGAGAGAGAAGTAAAGGAGGAAGGAAGTCAGACTGTAAGGCTCCAGCCCACTCAAGCTTCCTCTTGTGAGCCTTTTTGATTGCCAGGAGCCCCCAGTAGCAAACTCTTGAGGAGGAACAGTTTGCAATTCTGTAACTCGACTCGGATATAATGGATTGTCAGAAAAACCTCCAGAAAGAGACTATTGGTGTTCCCTTTGCTTAGCAGGCCTCATGTTATCCTGTGGTTTGACTGAGCAAGTGAGCTGCTGGTGTCAGAATCTGAGGCTTCGTGTCAGCCTCAAAAGTAGAAAATGAGGGGCTGGCAGAAGAGCATGCACATGGTCTCCAGAAAATTACTAATATTTCTGCCTTCATTATAAACTTAGTCTTGTTCTAGCCACCATAAGAAGCAGGTCTTAGAAAACCAAGTGACTTAGAGAAACCCTCTCCTTCCATGAAGGGTGCAGGAACTTGGAATTTCAACAAGGCTTTAGCATGTCATATCTCTTGCTCCCCAATCATCTTGGTCAAGCATCAAAACTGGCATCCTACTGGTCTCATCTCTTGCTTCAAGTCATAGAATCACTTAGTTTGGAAGACACCCTCAAAGAGCATCAGGTCCAACCCTAAACTTTACACTGATGAGTCCAACACTAAACCATGTCCCTAAGCACCCCATCTACGCATCTTTTAAGTATCTCCAGTTATGGTGACTACAGCACTCCCCTGAGTAGCCTGCTCCAGTGATGGACATCCCTTTCAGTGAATAATTTTTTCCTAATACAAATCTAAACCTCCCTTGAGGCTTTTTCTCTCATCCTATCGCCTGTTACTTGGGGGAAGAGACCAGGACCCACCTGGTTACAACCTCCTGTCAGGCTGTTGAGAGAGAAGGTCTCCCCTCAGTCTCCTTTTCTCCAGACTAAGCTACTTCCAGTTTCCCCAGCCACTCCAGTCACGATGGGATAGGTGACCTCCAAACAGTGAATCGGAAGTAGAAGAATCATCCTTCCAAGGATGACAGCCTTAAAAGGTTTCCCTGAAGTAGCCCTGTAGGCAACACTACTAACCTGACATAGTGCAAAAGCCTAACTGGAAGTGCATGCGCCTCCCAGGCAATGGAGGTGCTGGAAGCATCCATGTGAGTTTAGGAAGTACTTGCCACTAAAATGTTGATCCCCGAGTCAAAGAAAAGGAAGCACAGCTAAACAACTTGGGCCACAAGCTGAGAGGAACTGCCCACATAGTACATGGGGAAGGGCGTTGTACACATAGTGGTTGCTGGGATCATAATCCGGCTGTCAGGGGTCTGGCACACCTACAGCAGGGTAAAAACACTGTAACAAACTCCTCCCAAAAAGATAATTCCTGTCCAGCAATAAGGACAGGAGATACATAGTTGGAAGGACAGAACTCAGAAGAGAGCACAGTAACTCCACCAAGAATTGGAGGCCTGGGAAATGTCAGTAGACAAGCATGCACTGAGGTCTAGGAAGCCAGAGAAGTAGCTGTACAAAATAATTCACCAAGCAGAACAGGAAAAGTGGAAAACAGAAGGAAAAAAATACGGAGTTTGCATAAAATACAAGGTGAAAAAAAAAAGTTAAACAGAAATGCAACAAGTATGTATGTGCAGTAGAGAGAAGCCATGACAAAGTTCACAGGAAAGACTCCGCATACGGAATAAAATCTAATAACTATGACATGAAAATTATACCTCTATCTTTGCAAACCAAAGGGAAGCACATAGCAGCCAGAAAGCACACAGACCCAGGGGATGAAATATTTTATGCATATGACAAAGCTAAAAAGAATGAGAGCAGTTTTAAATCACAGGCTAGGACCAGAACCAAGGATGTGTTTGCATGTGGAAGGCACAAAATAAATGGCTCCAGAGGCAGTGATGGAGATCAGAATTACATGTTCACCTCTTTACTAGAAACAGCTAGGGAAGTGAAACACAAGAAAGGAAAAAACAACAGTATTAATCTCTGAGAGCTGAGCTAGGTACAGGGCCACATGCCTTTTATCCACCCAAAGATTACACTGTTGCCTGAAGAGGTATGAGCGTCATGCACACATCTTTCCCTAAAAGATTAAGTAAATTTAAAGGTTGTTTAGTTCTACAACCTGTAAAACCATCTTTTGAAGTGTCTTTAATTCTGTCAACTGTGCTGAAGTTATCTAGTAAGTCTGAAAGAAGGTCACTTCTACAGAGGGAACAAGTGATCACCCAGATGGGTAAAACAAAATAATAATCTGGCAAAGAGTTAAACTCACGCCTTACAATTGTAATAGTTTTCTAAGACTGTGAAGATGTGTACAGAAAGTATCACCAACAGGGAGGACTCTGAAGAAAAGTCACTGCTAGCCCAATTACATGGAAGAAAATAATTAAGGGATATATTGCTACCTTCTGCAAGACAGTCTTGTAACAGGAAAGCAGAGCGTATGAGCAAGACCATGAACTGTTAAACCAGATCGGTTTCAGACCATTCAAGGCAACAGCTAGGAAAAAATAATATTAAAAGAAATATAGAAGGCAAAATTTGTATCGATTCCACTTGCATAGTCTGACACTGCAGAAAAAAACTTGACACTCAACAACATTTTAACTCTCAAGGTGATTTGAAAAACACTTCAGTGTTCCACACAGCAAGACAGAACACTTCAGCAGCATACTGCAAAGTACTGTTAAAAAACTTTCTCAGAAGTACGTGGGAGTTGCTCTGAAACAGAAACATTTCTTTGGAGGCTCTAAAGGTACAGAGCATCCCCCAGCAGTGCCATGGCTGTTCAAGACCCAACGCAGAGCTGTGATGTGCGTTGGGGTTATGCAATAGGCTGCAGCCGTGCTGAAACACGTGGTAGATTTTCAAGCATAGTAGGAATCACCCACCTGACTACAAAAAGCCCACAGTAACATCATTATCACAGATTATTACCTAGACACCTGGGAACTAAAAAACAACCTGCCAGACATTACCTCAATGACCAATGTAATCAAGGCAATGGACCACTTGCTCAGTCATGATATCTGAAAACGTGAAGTATCATTACAGGAAACTAGGCTGCCTTATCTTTGTGTGATTTACCTGGAAATGGGAAGCCAGGCACAGTACACATCATTTCCATAACACAGAAGTCAGTCAAACGGCAACACTGAATAGCTGTTAAAGCTGTTATGGCCATTCAAGGTGAGAAAGAATTCATGTGGCAGGCCACTCTTAAATGAAGAGGCTGATAGAACACTGCAACGCCAGAAGCAGCGACTGTGCGACGGCAAGATGCGTGCTCTGCCATCCACACACAACGGTTTGCACAGTGTTGAGGTGCACAAGAACAACCTTCTGAAACACAGCTGAGGAAAGGTCAGTTGCTAAAAAGGTTAAGTGATTACTGGCCTTAATAGGACAACATAGATCTTACTGGTTGTGCCAGGGCATTAAACAGTTTATGTATATAAAGCATTTATCTTCTGCTCCTCATCATGTGTTTGACAGAGAGCTCTCAAAAGAGACAAGTTTACCAATATGTAAGGCCTATGGCAGAATAACACATAGCATAGATTTTTTTTTTTCCTGGAAACACTTGATGAAAGCATGAGAAAGTGCAAAGCAAAAGCAAAGGAGAGAGCTTGAATGTTAAACTGTTTTGGCTATCAGCTATCTCCCTTTTAACAGTTAACAATTCATTAAATGAAAACAATTGGGAGGAGGGGAAGAAAAGTGCTGCATTTGATTTGAGAAAGTGAGAAGAGGAAAATAATTTTAGCTCTGAAACTAGACTTTATTGAAGCTATTTTACTAGAAGTGCATGATGATTTTCAATCCAAAGCTTCTACATAACTTGAAACAAAACCAGAAATCTCCTCATTCAGAAGTATGCATAATCACTCCTTGATATACACAGCACCTAAGAAAGAAAGGTATTGATGCTTTATTTACTCACCACCCTGTATACAGTCTCACTAGATATTAATGAACGTCTGAAAATGTCCAGTATACTTAAATAATTAGAGCAGAAGCTGGATGATGCGACCCCAAATTCAAGCCTTGGGCTGTGTAAAGACATGCCCTCAATAGGCTGGTGAAACATAAAGGCAGTGGTTGCAGCAGTATGGGAAGGTTACAAGCCCCATGGAGCAGAGCACACTGCATTCCATGATCTCCGCTCATGCACTGCGGTAGCGGCAGGGGAGCACGAGCCTGCTCCCAGCAATATGCATTTGTGGTTGCATACAGGATGATAGTGAAACAATATGCTGCTTTACAGAAATGCAGATCTGCTATCAAATGCCTTTTTCCTTCCGTTTTTTAGTTGGAAGCCACTAAGCCACAGGAACATTGTGTCTGAATGCCTGATTGCTGCAAGAATATCAGAAAGCACCTTTGAAGTGTCATAATCTGTAATTTAAACCTGTAATACATCTTTATACAATAGACTGCAACATCTCTTTATAGGCAGAAGAGGTTTTCTTTACACACACGTTCTTAGCCCGGAAGAAATTTCTCTTTTAAATGGATTTCAAGACATGGGCTAACTTACATTAACAGAGATTAGCAGTATAAAGCACGCAGTATAGAATCTCTATGTGTAATCAGCTAGATGAAGTCTAACAGAGATGGTTACAGCTAGGGTATCTGATATTACAGATGATACCATGTCCTTAAACAAATTCCATTATGCCCAGGTATGTATCGAGCCACAGTTGTTTCAGATAACAGAGCGACCTTTCTGCCGTATGTGCTTTGATGCTTAAGCAAAGCAGGCCACACTAAGGACAAAATACCAGTTTTCACTTTGAATTTGGCCTCCCTTTCTCCATTTCTTTCATGTCCACTACCAAGCATAAAAAGCATATACAATAAACCACCATCCAGCTTTCAGTACTCTGTTCACCAGGATGCAAGTGGGATTTCATTCACATTCAGTAGCGCCGTGCAGGGATCAGACTCAATTAAACCCCTCGTGCTTTTTAGAATTCTCTATAGCTTTCCTCTAAGAGAATTATCACAGTGCAATCAGACCACATCCTCACCAAGAAGGTAGCCCAGAAACAAGAACATGCCATGCTGCGATTCTAAATTACCGCAAACAGCTGAGTAAGCAACATATTAGCTGAACAGGAAGCCAGGCATGTTTGAAAATACAATTACTGCAATGTTAATGTGTCACTGTCACTGATCTGGGCTTCAGAATTGCCTTTAGTAATGTAAAGCAACCAAAAGTGAAAACTATGAAATGCAACGGGTGGAAAACTCACAGGACTGGTGCTGAGGGTGGCAATGTCTTTGCTTTAATTTTTGCCAATATGTTTTTATAACAACTTTTTAAACCTTGTCAAAAAAACAAGGAAAACCCTACAACGCACAAACTTATCCGATGCTTTGGATTCTCCTCTGCAAAACTCCCTCCTCCCCAATCTTCTTTATGCATCGGAAGCAGCTACAGATACTCCACGGTTTTAAAAAACCGAGATACGAATCAAGGACCCAGTTTAAGAGTATATTTTAAGACTTAATGCTTCTGCCTCCTTGTGGCAGACACGGGAATGAGCCTCCCTCGAGAGCTGGTTCAGCTGCAAGCACGTCAGCTCTGGAAAACACAGGAGAGTTGGCTCTCCTATAAAATCAGCGGAAAGCAGCTTACAGTTAATTTTTTAACTGAGTGAGAAACCACAAGAAGTTGCAGGACAAAAAGCAGCGAGGAAAAACTCACTGGAAAGCTTATAGTGTTCTCCCTTTCTTCCTGAGTTTGTGGCTGTTTAGCAAATCTCTGCAGGCACCAGCTCAAGGGAAAACAAAGCTGAACAGCATCCCAATGCTCATCCGGACGCTTTAGCAAGCTGAGCCCAAAGTCCTCCAGCACTTTCTGAATGCTGACTCTACCTCGCTTATCCTTCATAACTATTCTGTGGGAATTGGTGGCTTTGATGTGGAAAGCCTTAAGTAGCTTGAGACTTGGTCTGTGCGACATGCTTACTTCCCTTTTCCCTATGTTGACACAAATGCAATGTGCCACAGTGATGGATTGTTGTCACACTGCAGCTGGCCTGCCCTACATGTAAAAGTTATATCCCAAAAGTGAGTTATTCTCTGTATCACAGAACATGCATTTAAGTAACAGAACAGCTGTAGCAATTCAGAAGAAAGTTCAAGTGGATCCTGTACTCCTCCAGTGCGGAAAAGTAACGACTGCTTCAGCAAAAAGTACAAGCCTGGAGTGGGGCCACTCCAGAGAGGGTAATCCTGTCTTCTGATCCCTACTATATCAGCAGCTTTCAGAGCCATGTGTTAGATACGCATCATTATGTTGAAAAAAACCTCAATAGACTTTTTTGTCAGGTCTTGTTTAATAGTGTTGAACCAATCCAGACTTTCTGCATCCACACACAGTGCTGCACGGCAGCAAGCCCCCTGTGTTACTTATTTTGTTGCATGAGAAAAATCTTCCTTTAGTTCTGTACCAGATTGTCTGATCACTCCTTTGCAGGCTCGAAAGAGAATCAGAGGTGGAATACCTATTTGTTGGGGTTTGGGGTGGGTTTTTTTTTCAAATAACTGAGAGCCTATACACCCAGCCATAATTCAGACCCTCTTAAGTTTTCTTCAGTGCAATTGAATTTTCAGAGTACTTTGTTGTCCTGGTTTCAGCCAGGACAGCATTATTTTTTTTTCCTATCAGCCAGTATAGCACAGTGGTTTGGATTTAGGATGAGAACAATGTTGATAGCACACTATTTTAGTTGTTGCCAAGCAATCAAGGACTTCTCAGTATCTCACACCAATCTGCTAACAGGAAGGCAGGGGGCACCCAAGAAGCTGGGAGGGGACACAGCCAGCCCAGGTTGGGCAATGGGATATTCCATACCATATGGCATCTTGATCCATATATAACTGGGGGGAGGGCCAAAAGGCAGCACAGCTCAAACTATCAGAGCATCAGCTCTGGGTGGTGAGCAATTACACTGTGCACCACTCATTTTGTATAGTCTTTTATCATTATTCTCTTCTTCTTCCGTCCTATTAAACCGTCTTTATCTTCATGAGTTTTACCTTCTTCTCTTCAGTTCTCTCCCCCATCCCACTGTGGGGAGACAGCGAGCAAATTGTGAGTGCAGCTGGTTTAGCTGCCAACAGGGTTGAACCATAATGTCTGCTCTAGCACTTTTAATTTGCTAAGACTGTATCATCTCACCATTACTCCACTTTTTCAGATCATTTAGGACTGTACTGATCATGGGCATAAGAACCAATCCCAATAGCAACTTCCCACTACCATGAAAAAGGATAATTTTCTTATATCTCAACATCTTTTTAATCCACAGAAGAACCTTTCCTCCTTCAATGAGGGATTCCAGCAAGACTTTTAATGTTGAAACCCAAATACACTGCAGGACCCACACCACTTTTAACTAGGGTTTGGCCGGTTCCTATATGAAGCTCAGGCAGATGCTCACCTTCCCTCAGAAGATGCCCTCTTGTCCCTTCTAAATTGCAGAAGAGTTCTTAACAAGTTTCCTTGCTGGTGGGAAGTTTGATATATATGATGCCAGCACCTCTCTGGGAGATCAGCAACGTATTCAACATCTCCAAGATAAGTGACAGTGTATAAACTGGAGTTGGAAGTCTGGCTTCACCTCTGGCTCTTTAGCAAGCCCAACCAGTAGCACTATTTTTATTGTATTCAAGGACCAAAATGGAGTGGTTCTTGAGAAAGATCACATTAACAGTAATACAGGAGTGAGATTGAAAGTCTCAACATTTATTCTACAAATGTTTCTATATGGTAATGAGGTAAAGCACATAAGGAATTTTCAAAATTAGTCCGTCAATAAAAGCTCTCTCACTGAAGACAAAAAAATCAATCACTGCAACTTTAAACATAAGGAACCCTGAAACTGTTCTGGCACAAAGTAATCACTTAGCTGTGACATAAGAACACTCCAGTTCATGGACATTTCCCACACCAGTCAAAACATACAGCCTTTTATCATTTATTTCTCATACTTCTTAATGCAGCTCTATCAACAGTTTCACAGCCGTTATTACAGGCTGTATGCTGCAAAGGTTGGTACAGCCGCTATCGCTTAGTAACGATAAAGCTTCTCAGATCCCACATTTGAGAAATGACATCAGAGAAGAAACAAGACTAAAGAGAAGTTAGGTGAAGGCTCTGGATTTTAAAAAGTGCAATGCTTAAGATAAGTATCTACTTCAGAATGCAATTTAGCTATTTGAATAACAGACTGAAGTCAAAGAATGCCAGACTATTGTACTGTAAGAAAGACTTGGGTCTGGTTACTAGAACTGAAAACAAGCAGCCAAAGGCCATGGAAAGCCTTTCATTCCAAACTGGCTGTTTATGTTGGCCTAAATCAGAACTTAATGCTATTTTCACTTAATTTTCCATAGTAGCTTTTCCAAAATGTGTTTTGGCACAACATTCCTAGATAAAAATCAACATGTAGAAAGTCATACAAACAAACATCAGATGACATCCAGCTCAGATAATGCTTCATGACCCACAGTTTGCCAATACGTAGCAATTTGGTGCTAGCATTGCCCTGTTGCACAGGAGAACAGGAAACACAAGTGATTGAAGCTTGGGGACAATATATTTACTGTGCCAAATTGTAAACTAACCCTAGGGTTCACACATTCCCCTGAAGAAGTGCAAGATCTCATGAACAACCCCTGCAACTCTTCTGGCCAACTCATACTCTTGGACATCCTCTGCATGCTTCACTTACTAGCACAGAGAAACTCCTCCTCCAGAAGTTTGCAGGGTAGTATAGGGAGATGTACTACATGTACAGATAGTTCTGTTGTAGTTTTATTTTCTAAAGGAATCCAAACAGAGTTTGCTGGCCTATTGCATAGGGTCTCCTGCTACAAGGACTAAGTATTCTCCAATTTTCTCCTTGTATGGTCTATTTTCAGTTCAATACAGCTAGATTTCCACTGAGACCATAACATCATCTGTTTATGTATTCTGTCAAGTGTTCCCAAGACCTACTTCAATTGTTTTTCTAAGAGTAGGGCCTCTGCTGTAGGTCCTCAAATAAAATGCGTGCAATATTGATCAAAGTCCTGCTCGCGCTCCATGCAAGATTCAATATATTCCTGTTTAGATGGATACAAGCAGAGCTTGATCTTTAGTAGGATAAGCAAGCACTGTACTGCAGGAGACAATAGAGCTCGGTTGTCCTAAAAGGCTTAGAATTTTGTCTAGTCTTTGGAGACCCATCTAATGCTCACTGGGAGGATTAGCAATTTTACAGTCAGTCATGGTTTTGGAGGAGGTACACAGCATAATTTTGCTTACTGCTTTCACTGCCCACAAATGTAAACCATGAAAAGAAAGTCTGTGTGCCTAAAGTCTAAAGCCACTTTATCATACTGTGACAGATTATCGTTTTCCTCCACAAGTTTTGGATAGGTATGTGGGCAACCTGCACAGAGTATTTTAGTTTTCCCTTCTTAATTTTGCAGCTATGCAATTATCATTTGCAATTTAACCTGTGCATGAAGAGGAGTTAAAATTAATCTTAGCCATCAAGGCACTGTCACTCAGTCATTGCAGTTTAGATGCTTTCCCCATCTGAGCACCATTCACACGTAACAGCAAAAGAAACCAACAAAGCTGCTCATTTTCTTGGACTCGAGTCCTTACATTTTTGATCACGATTTTATGTTTCTACTGAAGCCTACACAATTTCTGTTTTCACTCCTTCAGCCTTTTCAATAGCTTGCCTGTGGCTTTTCCTTCATTTTTGAAGGTTTAATGAAGTTCATACTCTTGTGCACATTTTTCCCTTGCCATATTCATAATTATCTCACATCTACTACAGCTGAAACAAGAAATACAGTGGATTTGTGACAGAATCTAAACCAAGATTATACAAAATTGCATTATCCAACTCTTTGTCTACATTATCCCTATTTCAGCTTCTATCTTAGAAGAGCTGAGTATCTCATTTAGACTGGAATTAGGGTCCTGGGCTCTAATATCAGTCAACCTTGAGGTATTACTGTCAGTTACTTGTAGAACCTTGGCTTCTTTACAATTCCACCACCCAAATATGTGAAACATTGCTGCTTATTAAAATAATTCCAGTTAAAGCAGATAGCCCGCTTCATAGATAGGGTGAAGACCACTCTATAGGATGTGGCATAACTTCAGTAGGATTCCAAACTTTGGATAGAGTAGTGCAAACCTTGGTGAATTTGGGAGAGCTAGGTAATTTCTGCTAGGATCCCATCAAGAAATCCTCAAAGAATTTCCTTCCAAGTCTAAAGCTGGTCATCAGAATGCCACTGAATTGCTAGATACACTGGGAGAAACATCACCCTGAACTTCACATTGAATTCAATCGCTGATGTAAAAGTCTCACTTCCTTTCTTCACATTACATGGCAGAAGTTAACCAGTAACTGATTCACCACTAATACAGAACGGCAAAAAACCCCAGTTGTCATTTCCCAAGAAGTACAGTTTGATTGCAAACACCAAGATAGCCTGACTGAACAAAAAAGGAATACACAATCAAGATCTTAACTCATTAGGCAACTAACCTGTATCCTGAAACATGAAGACTAGTAAACATCCTGATAACTGAATTTTACTAGTGTCCATTGACTGTTCAAGCTTGCATATAGCCACGTAGTAGACAGCAGAGCTCACAAGCTGCTGAAGTAAAATGAAATACCAAAATGCCTAATCAATTAAAGATTCTTAGTCAAGACCAGCTCCCAGGGTAGACAAAGAGTCTACATTCAGAAAACTACTTGGGACAAATAAAATTACTTTGAAGACAGAGAATATCTGTTCTCTGCCTATAACTTAAACTGAATTGTATCTGTTGAGGAACTGGTCCATACATTCTAAAGGTATTTTCCATCTCCACCTTTCATGATTCACACATAGATCACAATTTTATTGCTACTGGGTAAATACATTTTAAATTAGACTACAGAAAGAAGTTCCAAAGTTGCCATGACAGTTGCAGCAAAATGCCTTGTAGTTTCTCATTAAAGCATAACCTATCGTTACAGCCAAATTAGCTTTTTCAGCCATTCCCCCAAGTGTAGCCTGCAGATCTGTTTTTGTTGATGGACCAATTGTTTCTTTCAGATTTCAGTGTTTAATTATCAAGCAGAATGATCAGCCTCTAGATTATTAAAAAAATCCATCAGCTATATTTGTTCTCTTTCATGTAAGAGATCGGAAAGGTGAAAGGTTTCAGAGAACATTTTGTCAGAACCTCATTTAGAAACGTAAAGAAGCAGTTCTATGCCACCAGCCATGTCTGATCATCTTCCCTAGACATGTTCCCAACCCCAGACCTGCCCCTGGACATGATACACCTCAATGCCAGCTGTTTCTCCTCTGAAGGTTAAGCCCTACCCCTCAGCTAATGTTTGCTCTGGCAAATTATCAACCCCTTTGTAGTGCAGCTGATGGTGGATCCAGCAATAGTCTCCTGGTTGCATTTCCTTTCCAGGTTTAAGGCTTCAGAAGCATGAAAGATGAGAATGACAAAGAACAGAATCCATCTGTTACTTCTAAATAATAGGACTAGGGAGGCAAAAGTCTCCTAAAAATAACTTCAACTCTTTTGCTCCCACCTATCTTCCAATCTTTAAAAACATCACAACACTGAAGAAAGCCGGGGGAACACAGTAGTATGCATCTAGGCTGCAACTTGTCATACTAATTATCTTTTGCATCAAACTGACTTTATTAACCAGAAAACAGAATGGGAGGGGGGTGTTTTAAAAATCACTATGAACTGTTCATTCCAAGAACAATTAAATCTGAAGAAGATTCATGACGAATTGCTGACAAGTGCTAAAACATCATCTGCTGCCAGCTTCTTTTTCTTTTAAGATGTCATAGCAAAGTCAAAACCAAGAAGTCTACAATAGAAGATATCAAATGACACAGTTAATAGAACATGAGGCAAGATGTTCACGTGTAAAATCCTTTGTCAATCTTTGCTATTAGTCAACATGTGCACATCAGGGATATTACAGACAGTGTAATGGAAAGACCCCACTGTAAGATTACGTGCTACTTCAAACAATATTATCTGAATTTTATCTGACAAGATCTGAACCTTGAGAAAAGCCAGGAATAACGTTGCTAGATGCAGTAAGGAGATAGCTTCCTTAAAAGACTCACAGATTGAAAGAGTTTTGAATTCAATCAATCCAGTATAGAATTTTGTTAGAATTCAACTGTGTAGCTGTGTGAACAACAAAACTAATTAAGCCCGATAGTGAATGTACGCGTCTTGCATCTGATTGACTTTAATTGAATTATTCCTTAAACTCAGGGGTGAGCTCATCCCTTAACCAGAAAATCTGCACAGGAAAGAAAGTTTAGCCTCATTCTTGAAAAGACACAGACACCAACTACTGAGTCTTCTGCCCCATTGTTAGGAAATCCATAACATCATTCCACCCCATGAATCAACGAATGGCTAGTCAAGTGTGATCTCATGCTTTCCTTTGGCATTGCATCACCAACCTTGCACCCTTCCCTTTCTTCACCAAATTTAGCCAAGATAAGTCAAGTTATAGGGAGCAGTCAGCATTCAATAAGTTCTTTTCACTAAGAAAAACAGGCAAAAGAATTATGGGAGGAACATACATTATCTATGTAATATGAGATAGGGAGCCTGCTTTGGCAGGGGGGTTGGACCCGAAGATCTCTTGAGGTCCCTTCCAACCCCTAAGATTCTGTGATTCTGTGATTCTACAATTTCTCAAATTGACTTTCTGCAGTTTTGAAGTGATGTTTCCAAAAGAGATAGGGCAGCTTTCAGTGACAATGCAAGATGTGACACATGGTAAATTTTTACTTTATTGGTTTAAAATTAGTAAAAGCCTATTGGTTTCAGTCTTTTTAAAATCTTACAAAAATTCTCCTTCTAGAAAAAAAAACACATTCAGAGTGACAAAATAAGTGCAGCTGAAAGACATTTTTTGGGAAGTGTTTTGTGTCTATGGAAGTCATCACAAAGGCTGTTACTTCCCCCTCATCCCCAGCATGCAATTCTCTACACAAACTTGAGCACATTGACCAGACGCTTAATATAATACACTCATTTGGTATTTGCCATCAAAAGTAATTATATAGCAAGTGAGTAAAAAAATTAGTTGGTCTAGAAAAAGAGGGAGACAGAGCAGTTGTTTAGAAACATCTTTTTGAACAAAAGCTTCTTTCCCTACATGCAGATCTTAACATTAGCCAGGCTATACAAGGAATCTTTTGAATCTCAACTTGAAAGTGCAGTGTAATACCAATGGGACCTGTGAGTAACAGTGAGAAAGGAAACCCATTATATTTACCTCTCACACTTGTAGAGCACAAACCAATACTGTGTGGAAACATGAGAACACTCTTCCAAGACAATCATTAGATCTTAATTTTCAGGTTGAAATACCATAATCAGGAGAAAGTTCTAATCTTTGAATAATCAGGTCATTGTTGATACAGTACATGTGTAGGAAACTGGGGGGAGGGGAGGGTGGGGAGGAAATGATTGAACAGGCCAATTAGACAAAGGGGTACCTGGATTTAAAATTGTTGTAACAATATATTAGATGAAAAGGGCTTAAGAAATTTAACTTAGTAGTTCGCCAAGACTTACGTCATCTTAGGTCAACTAGTTGATTTAGATCAACTTCTGTACAGTATGCACTCTTCAGTAGGCAATGGCTTCAAGTTGGAACACAGGAAGTTCTGCACCAATATACAGAAGAACTTTTCACAGTGAGGGTGACAGAGCCCTGGGACAGGCTGCCCAAGGGTGTTATGGAGTCCCCATCTCTGGAGATATTCAAGACGCATTTGTACGCCTACTTGTGTGACCTGTTCTAGGGAACCTGCTTTGTCAGGGGAGTTGGACTTGATAATCTCTAGATGTCCCTTCCAACCCCTCCAAACCCGTGAATTCAGACTTGCAAGTATTGCAACACTAGACTGCCCTGGTTTCAGCTGGGATAAAGTTAACTTTCTTCCTAGCAGAGGGTACAGTGCTGTGGTTTGTATTCAGGATAAGAACAATCTTGGTAACACACTGATGGTTTAATTGTTGTCAAGGAGTCAAAGCCTTTTCAGCTTCTCATACCAGTCTGCCAATGAGAAGGCGGGGGGTGCCCAACAGAGAGACACAGCCAGGACAGCTGACCCAAGTTGGGCAAAGGGATATTCTATACTCCATGATGATATGCTCTGTATATAACTGGGGAGTGGGCCAAGAGACAGCACAGTTCAGCAACTACCTAACCATTGGCTCCAGGCAGTGAGTAATCGCATTGTGCATCACCTATTTCTACATTCTTTTATTATAATTATTGTCTTCCTTAAACTGTCTTCATCTCAAGCCATGAGTTTTACCCTTTTCTTTTCAGTTCTCTCCCCCATCCCAATGGATTTGGGGGACTGAGCAAACAGCTGTGTACCCGGTACAACCACAACAGTCCTTTCATGACCACTTTAGTTTCTTTCTAAAAACACAACTTCTAGAACTCTACCACAATATGAAGACTATCAGATACAAAGCATTTCTCCAAAAACAGTAAGAGAAAGAATAAGAACAGAGTTAGATTTTATCTACTGCTATTGCTTCCCTCCAGGCACAGGGTCTCATCCTGCTTGCAATATAGGAGACAGCAACGCATTCAGTTCAGCGGGCCACATGGTAGTTTTACCAACATAACAGGTAACATATTTAGATGAGCAACCTTTGAAAAGCACTATGTACATGTACTCATTCTGCCACTGAGGCAGTTTCCTTCCCGAGTTCCTTCCTTTTTAAGCAAACTAAGAACTCCTTAGCTTTTCAAAGCTAAGTTTATGTTGTACTTTGCTTGGCAACAGATACAGCAGCTCCCGAGCCTCATTTGGCTGAGTTATCTTCATACAACAAAAATAGCTTACACATCTTGCTGTATCTATGCATTTCACTGGGTAGCCAACCCAGCGTGCCACGCTCTTGTTACTCGCATAGCAGTCAGAGAGATTAACAGGGCTGCTCTGCCCTCACCAATGACCTTGAAGTTCGGTTTCTCAGCTTAGGTTGTAGATTCACATTGCTTTAAAAAGCAGGTGCCAGGTTCAATCTTCCCTTATGATGGCTTACCAAAACAATTATGCTAGAAGCAACGGCCCATGGATATTACTGAAGAATCCTCAAACTTTAGAGTCAAACACCCTTGAACACCAGGTTTCTAGCTGACTGGAAGAAATGGGCAATATGTAACAGAGGAAATAAGCAAGTGCTATGAGAGGTGAGACACACAAGAAAAACAATACTATTAGCCAGGGCTGTACTTGGCTACCTACTGCGTCAGTCTTCATTAACAATAGACAAATCGCACAAAACGCACGTAACATGGCATATACTATGGATGCAATAAGAGCAGCAAACTTGGAGTACTGACCACAGATATCTGATGTTTTCCAATTCTTCAGTGAACTTAGCAGTTTAATAATCATGCTATCATGCCTTGAAATGAGTATTTCAGTAGCTAAACTTGCTTCTGCAAGGTACTGCCTCCACCTCAAATTCAAGATTAATGAATTATCTAAGGTAAGCCTAACAGAGGCTTGTTGAAATTCAGTGAATCCCTTTGACAACATGACAAAGATGGTAAGAAATCAGGATATTTT
Organism: Laterallus jamaicensis coturniculus; assembly: GCA_022605575.1. Classification (NCBI taxonomy): domain Eukaryota; kingdom Metazoa; phylum Chordata; class Aves; order Gruiformes; family Rallidae; genus Laterallus; species Laterallus jamaicensis. The sequence continues at coordinate 19,264,544 of JAKCOX010000008.1, read as the reverse complement.
CATTCTATATTTTATTTCATTCCATGTGCTTATCCAAAGATGATTTTCAAATAAATGTAACTAGGATCAGAGTGCAATGACAACCAAGTTCAAATGTTGTGCAACTATGATGATGTATGGAGTAGGGGTATGTATAGTTCTGAAAAGATGTATTATGGGAAGGAGGTATTTAGGGATTTTATACTCAATTTATTGCAGAACTGACAAATTTCCCTCATTAACTCTGATTAAGCCCACTGAATTTTGCTACAGTTTTTTGGTTATACGCCAAGTGCTGGGAGGCAGTAACATATTTCTGTGGCTTGGGTTGTCTGGTCTATTTTTGGAAAGTTGCCAGCTCTCATTTGACCTTTATAATAAGGTTTAACCCTAGTAGTTGGACTAAGTCACTCATTTAGATGAGCAGACTGGTACAGCTCAAACCTAGGTCAACAGTGAAGGAATGCTCTTGCCATCTGACAGCTGTTCAGTGGCTTCTGGGAAAATTGTCGGTGTTCTCAGTACATTTTCTAGTGGACAGGCACTTAACCTAAAGTTTACTGCCACAGTTTGCAGTGCTCAGCAGAAAGGCAAATGGCTGAGTCATCAGGGAGACAGTGACTTTCTCAATGCTGACTTTTTCCAAGTCAGACTTGAGGTACTAAATAGAAACAACTCAAAGAAGATTCAAGATGGATGAAAAAAATAAATCTGCAGTGCTTAGAACTAAGTATCTCCTAGTTTAAAAGTCACTTCACAGGAAGAAATCATCCCAGCCATTGCTAGTAAGTGGTCTAATAACCTTAATGTTCAGGTTACATACCAGATCCCAAGAAGGAAATTCACTATTACCCACCTCCCTGCTCTAACAAGTGATTCCACCTCCAGGTCTCTTAATTTGGATACACGCAGGCTGCAAGAATCCCAACTACTACCAGCAATTAAATCTGAAAAGGCTTCTTAAAATTAACCATCCACTCCCACACTGAATGATTGATCACAAGGTATGTTTTGACCTCCTGTATTGTGAAAGGCCACTGAACTGACAGTTATGTATAGTCATCTGCTTATCAATGCATTACTGGCCCAACACATCAACAAGAACTGAAGGGCAAAAACCAAGGAAGGGGAAAGCAGGGTCTCACACACCCGCACACCAGGGAGCAAACAAGAGCTAAGTTACATATACTGAAATCTGACCTGGGATTCTACCACAGATCTGCCCCAGTAAAACTGGAATTTCACCCTTCCTAGCATCTGTCTTCTCAACTGGTATTTCTACCATCTCAATTATGAAGAAGCTGTACAATGAGCTACCAAATGGAGTGGTAGAAGAGTTGGCCTATTTAAAATTTAAATCCAACACTGAATGTCTGTTCTGATTCCTCTAAGGAAACCACTAACCTCTGGGTACTGAAATATAGTACATATCTCTGTTTAAAGAGCAAGATATTGAAGAAAAAACTCACATATTCTGACCTTACTTAAGGCACCAATACCAAGTTCAGCAATGGACAAAGCTTTGACTATCAGTGAGAAAGCAAGAAGTTTGTGTTGCCAATGCAGGACAGCCAGCAGTGGCAGAGCCACATAGAGGAGAACTATGGAAGTTTAGCTGGGAATCTTTCTGTCCTGTGGGCCATTGGACACCATTTCACACTCCACATTTTTTACTTCATTAGCTCATAAGCTAATGTCTTTTTAATAGATATGGAGAGGAGAAGATGCTAAAGTGTTCTGTATTATTTGTAATGGCATTTAAGACACTAGTTAGTCTGCAGGATCATTTAACACCTAACATTAAAGTCACATTCATGTATTTCTAGAAAGTAATACAGTCTAAACAACCCTAAAAATACTCCTGCTAACAATTCTTGCGCAAGAGGTCTGGAAAGTCACCAGCCAACTGCAGGAACCAAATGAATGCTCTGACTTGACCAACTCTTTAGTGTGCACAGGCAAGAAAAGACAGCCTATTTCGCAGCTGATCAGAGGCATGGTATCAGAAAATAGTCGGGAGGGACCTTAAAGGCCATCTAGTTCTAAGACCTCTGCCACAGACAAGGACACCCTCCACTAGATCAGGTTGTCCAAGGAAATGGTATGAAGTTGAGACAGGGGAGTTCTCAGTTGCAGTTCACACAGGCCCACATCTCAAAGTTTGTCTGGATGGAATCCCTTCCTTCCAGCATGTCAACTGCATCACAGAGTTTGGTGTCAGCAGCAAACATGCTGAGGTTGCACTCCCACCGCCCATGTCTCCAACAAACAGTACCGGTCCCAGTATCAACCCCTGCAGAACACCACTCATCACTGGTCTTACTTTGGCCACTGATGACAACTCTGAGTGCGGCTGTCCAGCCAACTCACCAAGTGGTCCATCCCTCAAATCCATGTCTCCCAGTTTAGACACAAGGCTATCATGCAGGACAGCATCAAATGTTTTGCACAAATACAGTTTGATGTCATGTATCACTCTTCCTTTATCCATCAGTGCTGTAACCCCATCATAGAATGCTACCAAATTTGCTAGGCATGTTTTACCTTTTGTGAAGCCACATTGACCTCTATACTTTCCACATGCCTTAGCATAGTTCCAGAAGGATCTACTCCATCACCTTGCCAGGCACAGAGGTAGTAGTTCCCCAGGTCTTCTCTTTTTGAAATGGGGTATATGTTTCCCCTTTTCTAACCAGTGGGACCTTCACTCAGACTGCTGAGGCTTCTCAGATATGATGGAGTGGCTTAGTCACTTCATCCAGCAGTTCCTCAGGACCCATGGATACAACTCCTCTGGTCCCTTAGATGGTCTCAAACCTGATCTTACTTTACAGTGGGCCATTCTTCATTCGCCCAGTTGATGCCTTTGCCTTCCACTACTCAGGCAGTGTGACTAGAGCCCTTACTGGTAAAGGCTGAGGAAAAAAAAAAAAGTGTTGAGTACTTCAGTCTTCTCCATATCCCAGTGTTGTGGTTTTGCATGGCAAGGTTTTGCAGGGGGTAGGGAAGGAGGAGCTGCAGGAGTGGCTTCTTCAAGAAGCTGCTAGAAGCTTCTCCCAGGTCCAGAAAAGCCAATGTCAGCCAGCTCAAGGACAGACACACTGCTGACAAAGGCCAAGCCAATCAGCAATTGTGGCAGCGCCTCTGTGATAACAAATTTACAAAGGAAGAAAAAACCTCATGCAGCAGCTTTTTGCTGCCAGAGTGAGAAGATGCAAGGAACTTTGCAGACACCAAGGTCAGTGAAGGAGTAGAAGACCATGGTGAAGACCCATGGGAAAGACCACGGTGAAGCAGGTTGTACCCCTGAAGCCTATGGAAGATGATGGGGAGTAGAGATTCCATCTGCAGCCCATGGAGGACCCCACACTGGAATACGTGGAAACATACGAAGGACTCTGACCTGGTGGGAAGCCTGTGCTGGAGCAGTCTCCTTGCAGGACCTGCAGCCCATAGAGAGAGGGGTCCACGCCTGAGCAGGTTTGCTGGGAAACTTATGAACCCATAGAGGATACTGCTGGAGCAGTCAGTTCCTGAAGGTCTGCACCCCATGGAAGCCACACTGGGGCAGTCTGTGAAGAACTGAAGCCCCCATGGAAAAAGACTCACATTGGAGAGGTTCATGGAGGACTGTCTCCTCTGAGTGGGACCACAGACTGGGGCAGGGGAAAAGTGTGAGGAATCCTCTTCCTGAGAAGGAAAACTCATTATGAACTTTCTTTAAAGGACAAAAATCATTTTTACATCTATATTGCTTATACCACCCCAATAGTTCTTATTACTAGTAATTACTTGAGTTGTAATTGAATTATGTTAATTATTTGAATTAACGTTAAAACTGCTTCTAGGGATAGCTGAGCTGCAATACTGAGTACCTTATGTCCCACCCAACCCATACACCTACAATATCTAATGAGAAACAGACTGTCCCACACATGGGCATGCCATCACTGTAAGACACTCTGCCTTGGCTGCCATTGCACTCAGCAAAAGCAGCATCAGGTTAGAAATCAGCTACCTCATCGTGCCTGATAAAGTGCCACTTCCTCCTTCATTTTCATCAGCAGTAAGAGCCAGTTGCACTTCAGGGAGCACACAGTCTTCAGAGTACCACAGAAAGACTAAGTTCACTTCAGAGCTTCTTACAAAATTGCTGAAGACTTCTTCACACATCAAGTGATGCCACTAGCCAAGAACAGCAGCACAGGCAATCTCAGCTCCTAAACATCAGTTTGTGTCTTCTCCTTGATTCCATCCCTCAAGCCAGTTTAATGCATCTGAAGGCAGGAAGGTTCAACACAGCTCTGAGGGTGCCAGTTCAGAAGATGAGCTTTCTTTTGGCTTCACTACCCATCCTCCAATCCTTTAATTAAATAGATTAATTCCTTGGCTCCAAAAAAGATCAACCTTTTAGTCTATTGGCTTCTTATTCTGACATTGAGAAAGTGGAGTGCCTGAAAAAAGCCAGTTTGAAACAGATAGTAATGCCTCTTTCCCAGGGCACTCAAAAGGAACCTCTTAATCAAGTTTTAAAGACACCTCCCCTGCAACAAGACACTTTCCCAGGCTCAAGGGGCAGGGGAAAAAAAAGCATTCTCTGAAGAGCTTCTCATAAAAAAAAAACCTGAGCACACAGATTCCACATGTCCATGAGAGCAATGAGTTAATAGGAACTTATTAAAAACCTTTCCCAGATACCATATTTGAGATAAACATGCTTCAGCTTATTCCTCAAAATTTAAGCATGTCCGAGTAGCACAAAGCAAACTACATCAGTGAAAAAAATGTGTTATTTTCAGTGACTCATTGACCCCCACCTGCAGAACCCTTTCAAATCTCTCACCCAATGGACCTTCAAACTTCACACAGATAGAGGAAATGAAAAAAGAAAACTTGGGGGAGGGAAGGAGGAAATCAATTTAACTTTTAACATTTCTTAGATGCATCAAAGGTCTCAGCCATGTAGTTCTATTAGGTTTCTGTGTAGATTCTTGTAAGATGTATGTGCAAAAGCCTTCACTGGGTTCACTGCATGAGACTGAAGAAAATGCAGACAATATGATTTTGAACTTTAATCTTTTTCTTTCCTGGAAAGCCATCTTCAAAAAAAAATGTTTAAATAAACTATATATAGATGCTGGCAAGTTGCAAAGCTGAATACAAATCTCTGAACCAATACTAATATTTTGCCACTCTCAGCTCATGGGAGCACACAGCAGTATTCAGGCATCCCAAACTGAACCATGGCATGGCTATACATCCTCACAGTCGGTACCAGTGTCTGTAATATCTGTGAGGCAAGTTAATAAGCTTATTAAACCCAAGACACAGAAGACAAAAGCTTACAATAAACAAGGATTTAAAAAAAAAAAAAAAAAGATTAGAGTGTAAGTGACAAAGGAAGAGGAGATTAAAATGTGTGGGGTACAACATAGGTGGAAGAACATTACCACAGGCATGCTTTAATGCAGTACAACATTTTTTCCTGCAGATGCTTCATGGTCTAGACACACTTTCAAACAACATTCCTGGCAGTTAGTCCTTCAACTCTGCTAGTAATTTGACAGGGTTGTAACACTAAGAACAATCTTTATCATGTACTTCTCTTCCCCTCCCTCCTTAAACAGGAAATCAAGTGTGTTGAGTATAAAGTGCATTTCTTATGATTTGTTAGGATGATCTCCTCCTGACTTAGGAAAGAATGTGTCTCCTATTAACATGTAACTGCAGACACACAGAAAGAAGGAAACAGTCATTGCTGTTTCAGCCTTGTACATAGTAGTGGCACTCCACAAACTTGTCCTTGCTCACGGTCTGATCACCTAGGATGGAGCAAGCAATAGCCACTGAAGGAACTAACCTTCTACCTACATATGTCATCGTTAGCCCCTTCTCCCCAAAAGTGACAACTCAAGGTTGAAAAAAGTAAAAGAAAACACAGAAAACTTACAAAGAAAAAGAAAATACTTTCATATGGAGAGGAGGCACAAGACTTAATATACTTTGAACAGAGAACTACTAAGGCTGGAAAATGGTAGGTACTTAGCCCATGAAACATTTAGCCACCTTCTTTCTCATCTTAATTCAAATACAAATCCCCTCAGATATTCGTGCTATTCATAAAAAAACAAAACAGCAAGTCAGATAATGGGTTTAAGTATTGGCTCATCAGGATAAAGTACATCACAGTTGGGTAGGAAAGGTATTGTTGGTGTGGGTTGGGCTGGGTTTGGGATTTTTTTTTAAGAGAAAGTGAAATTAGAAGTCAGAAAGAGGGAGAGGTTGGGGGAAAACACTGTTATTGCAATCAACACTTAACAAACCCTTGAGTTTTTAAGGGGGAAGTTGCCTCAGTTTAAATACATTGTTATTTGATTTCAAAGCAAACCATGTCCCAGTCTATCACCAAAAAAGAGGCTTCTATTTCTGATAAAGGAACAGAAACCCTAAATAACATACAAATTGCTATTTAGAAATCATTAACAATAATATTGCTTCCTGGCTATCACTGAACAGCTTTCCAGCTTCAGTCTGGCTTTACAAGCTTTCCCAAGAGTTTTGGTCATTGTAAGGCCTTCAAAACTTGGTTGTTTTATGTAGTTATAAAAAAAATAATGCAGGTGTAGCATGGGAGAACATGACCATGTGTTGCTAAAGAGCAAACATGCTTCTATCTTAAGTGACAAAGTGCAAAGGATAGGGGGAGCCAGCCATAATAACCACCCCTGACAACCCAGAGATGTACCACTGGATTACAGGAGTCACAGTTGTACAAGCCCCTCCACGAGCACCAATTGCATGCAACCCTATGCCAGAGTATCCTGCAACAACCTCAGAAATCAGCATGGGTCGAGCTAACACAGGCAGGTAACACACTCAGATCCTTCACAAATTCATTTTAAGAAGCACGTGTCAACCCGAGCTCCATATCCTTTTTGACAAGGGCATATTACCTGATGGGGCTGTGAACTGGACCATCTGCTGTAGGAAGGAGCACCAGAAGTCTTGTTGGTTGTAGTTCTCTGTAAAATAAAAGAAAGCTAGGTCAAATACTCACCAACATTTCCATCATATGTAGAGTCAGCTTCAACAGTCTCAAGGATGTAAATTCCCATAGCAAAAAAAATCCTGAACCAAAACCCTCAAGAAACCATACACATACTACAGTACCATTAAAATCAGAGACAGCAGCTTGCCAAATCTGCTACCAATGCTCCATTCATCCTTGGACCTCAGAACCTCAATTTTTATCTCAACTTCCACATGTCACCAAGATTGTGACTTCAAATGATGAGCCTTAACCTAAACTGGGGCTGCAAAGCACTTACCTTGCAGCTAGGTAATTCACTCAGATCAAGCAAACATGCTCTAATTTCACATTTATTCCAGAAAAGCATCATTAAAGGAGTTTGCCTCCCCATTCTGAGAAGTATTTTTCCCTAACTCATAATGCTGTTTCATTCTCTACTTTATACCAGTTTTATAGAAGTTGTTCTTAAGTCATAGATAATAAAGCAAAGCTGTTCTTTTTTAATCACTTCACCACACTCAAAAATCAAACTTGGATTTTTTTAGAATAGACAGTAGAAGATATTAGTTATTTACCAACATCTTTTTGAAGAAAAAAAAACCCCACAATCTTTATGTCTTATTCCCATACTTTCACCAACTTCCCTATATTGGTTTTCTGAAGCACTAAGAAAAAAGACCAGACCATAGACCTTCATATCCACATCATGCGTGTTACATACAGAGCTTATAAACAAACTGCCTCTGATACTGCAGAAGAATGAGTGCTATATGGCATCTAGTAGAAGACCACCAGTTATGTTCTACATATTATCCCTATTTTCAAAATTATTTCATACAATGAATTTCTATACCATTTACTCCTAGTCTAGACTAGAGCCTACTCCAAATCCACTGCTCACTTATGTGAATTTGATGCTTCAAAAAACCCTAAAACACCACACACCACAGTCAAGAACCAAATATCTTGCAAGTATTTCACTACTGCATTGTTCTAAGCTCAGGTATTACAGAAATCTCAGAACAACAAGGCTAACAGGAGCAGGAAAATCAGGTAGATTTGAGTTACCTACTCATGAGATCTGAACTCAAACAGACTTTCCAGGCACAAGATACTAATTTATCAGAGCATCATGTTACCAGGAGAATGCCAATAGGGGAACAGATTCATATTTGAAGCACACTGACATAAGTTATACTAAAAGAACTGCAAGACAATCCCTGTAAGATTTACACCACAACGTAGTACACTCTTTGTAAGTATGAAAACAGGTTATGGCTTTTAACATCCGTGGATATAGCACATTTCTATGCCCATTATAACCACTAGGGCTTATACATCCTTGCATATTCTGAAGCAACTTTAGAATATGTATGTCATTCCCACTAATGAGAAACAGCCACAGCTGTAGTTGTGCTTTTGTGTTAGTCTATCAAAAAAAGCAGTTATTTTACAAGTTCAATTATTACCTTTTTATTTTACAAATTAAGTTATTACCTTTATGGTTTAGTGTATTTAGCTTCTAATAGACACCCTTGGAAGGCTAGGCGTTTTCTAACACACAGATATGCCATGCAGCAGAACCATGCATTCTTTAGATAGAAACTTCAGAACACAAGCCACACACAACGTTGATTCCAGATTTATAAAACTTTATGAAAACAATCTGCTTCAGAAGAAAGAGGTCAATCTACAAATAGCAAGATAACCAGAGGTTTTCTGGAAACACCTACAAGTTGCTTTCCTGCAAGATGCCTTTCCATAAGCACCACACACCTTTCTTGATCTATATATATATAATGTATGTCTGCTTTTAGTATTGTCCAATAAAAACTGTATATTCTTCCTGTCTAAACACATAAGCAGCAGTCTTTGGTTTCATTACTTACTATAATGCTCATTGCCTTTAGTAGGTACATTTCCTCTATGCTCTTTTGAATTCTTCCACATCAGTTTCAAGGACATCCCAAAGAAAGATATCCCACAGAGAAACAGTAGAGCAATATTAGACAGACACAAGAGAACCCTTTCCAGGCCAGGCAGCCAGCAAGTATCTCTAAAGACAGAGGCTGGATTTTTTTTTTGTCCAACTTTACAAACAAGAAAAGACCAGAACCTCAAAAGCACTTGGAAGCTGACCTCCATCATTCTTCAATTTGATTAAGAGGTAGGTACTTAAAAAGTGGTAAAAAACCAGCAGTATAAGAGGTCTAAGATCAGCATTTACTTTTCCCCATCCCTCAGGCTTTTATTTTTTTCCCCTCCATTCATAGATTAATGATTAGGATCACTTGCATCATCAGGCATCTCAAGGCAAACACTAGATTATACAGCAAAGGCTTACACTGCTCACGCAGGAGCTTCTCTATCTGATCACTTAGATAGAAAACTCTGGATAATAGTTCCATCTGAGCTTCTCTCCAAGTTCTAAGGGGCAAGAGGGAAAAACCTGAAGGCTAGACCACACCCCCTGCTTGGCTCAGCAGTTAAAATATGTGAGGCAAGCAGCTTAAAAGAAACACACATGACCAAACTCCAACATACCCACATTCTCACCCCTATTTCACTGCATTCAGTAGACACTGGACAACCACCTACCTTCACATCTAGCAGCCAAGACCACAAGCTAGACAAACAACTTTTGCACGCAGCTCACACCACAAAGGAGACCTCAAGGTATTGCATTTTCACTAGGTATTTTACCAAGGAGAAACTGGGCTGTATGTAGCCCCTTAAGCCACATCCCTTTCTTCAATTGAAATCACCTTGTCAGCACTCTCCCATTTGAGAAAGGAGCACACACAGAGACCATTTAAGGACTCTCCCTACAGCACAATTAGCACTTGAGCAAAAACCCTCAACAGAAACCCTTTCTCTAGTTTTTTATACCTCCCTGACAGCATCATCCATAGCATTTAAACCACACAACTCTCTCAAAAATTCCAGCATTCTTGGCTAATTTTTTTTTTCACTCAGCCCCCCTACTATCCCAGCTCATTTCTACTCCCTCCCAGCTGTCTCTCAGCCATATGTAGGTACAAAACCGCCACCACTCCTCCAACTATTAAAAACTAATTAGGACTGACTGTTCTAATTACCTGCTTGACCAAGCTGTTCCTTATGGCCTTGCCCCTCCTCCTCATTTCCCCCACCTGTGAAGAGAGGTTAAAGTCACGCAGCAGCTGCTGACCACCAGCCACTTTCAAAGACCAATGAGCTTCTGCTGAAAACTTTAAAAGGCTCAAACAATTTTCACAGCAGACTGTACCTCTGAAGGTAATCAAACTGCCAATTGGATATGGAAGTTTTAGCATCTGAGCTGGAAGTTATGGGGAAAAAGAAGGGAGGAAAGCTAATGATCTGTATACCACTGCCCCAAGCACATGGCTGGACCCAAGCCTGAAAGTGAGGGATGTTGATGAAGCATCAGGTTGCCTCCAAATCCCAGTGAGAGCAGGAAAAAAATACTTTTCATAGCAACAAAGTAGAGCAGATAAAAGATGAGCAAGTGATACAGTGTATTTGCAAAGTTGTTGTTAGCAGGAAAACTGTTTCCTCAGAAGATTCCAGCTATTGAACACAGCTGATAACATAGTGAGAAGCAAAAAAAAAATCTTATATACAGAAATCTGAGTAGGGCTCAACAGGAGAGCTCGTAAGGAGGTATGTTATGATTTCATACTTTGGTTAAGGCTGTAGACAATACAAGCCAAGACTCTACACAGGCCATAAATAATTTCCCATTCCATCAAGGACAGCTTCACTGTAAGGCCACACTTCAAAACTGGGGAAGAGAAGCAAGGTGCAGAGAAAGTTACAAGTGTTGTTACTCTGACAATATCTCTAAATGAAAAAAGAAGTGTATATATATAAAAAACAAAAGAGGATAACAAAGCCAAAGTTTATAGCTTGTTCTACAGCCGAATAAACTTATAAAGCTTCTGGTGGGCATGGGATTTCATCCCATTAGCTTGGAAAGCTATCTTAAAATGGGATGAATTACTGTCTGGGCATACCTGTCTCTTTCCATCCGCTGAGCAGAGAGAGAGAGGCTAAGCAGCTAGTTTAATTGAGACATCTAACTTTGGATGGCTAATGTTAGGTGAAATTAAATCTACCCACACTCCCTGTTCTCCTTCCTACCAAGGGACTTAGGTAATTTGTCCTCTTCTAGGGTTTAAAGGGTTATTATGGTAGTAAATTTGCTATTTAATTGGAGTACTTTTGAACTACCTTGTGCACTCCTACAAACTGTTAATCTTTCAAATGCTGCTCACTGGTAAAGACGTGACGTACTGTCTTGACTTTAAAGAATTAGTCCAACTTTTTTGGCTGGGCAAAAAAGGGAGAAAAGATTTTTAGTTATAAACAGAGAAAATATAATGTGAAAGCAAATGGAAGATAATACTAAACATTTAATCATACCAAACCAAACTCTTTTTTTTATTTTCCTGAGGAAAAAAACCTACTTACCCTTTACCTCTAGTTCTCTGAGAACACACTAATAGTGTCATACTACCAGTATGACACACATAATACATGTCATACTACCAGTTCCTGGGCTTTTCAATTTCCTGGCCTAAAATCTTGCTGGCATCCAGAAGGTATCTTGCTCATCAGTTTTACTGGAGAGGTAGCTTGTTTAAAGAGTATAGCATCCAACTATTTATGCAAAAGCTGATAGCAAACTCAGGATATATTTTCCCCTTTCCAATATGTAGATTACTTTTTAAAATTATTATTTGCTATGGAATTTCCCTTTTTTCCTTAAATTCAAAAATTAATTTGCTGAACAAAGTAATAGTGACCTCTGACAACTTTGTAAGATGTTAAGACACAGAAATTCTTCCTCTGAAGTTTGCTTTCTTTTTATTTTTTTTAATGGAGCTTTGTGTAGCTGTGGCTTTTGCAAAGAGGAACCAGTGATGTTAGGTTAAAAAGAAACAATATTTAGTCACTGCTTACTGACAGATACAGGCTTTTGAGTTCACTTGTTTAGCTTACTTTATCTTACAGCAGGAATTTATGAAAAGAAAGTTTTAAACTTTTGTACTCTGAAGGGCTATAATGTCCTACATGACTCTTCAGAAACAAATAGTGGGTGAAGTCCACTGGCAGGGTCAGGGTTGTTTTTTGAAGCACTGAGTTTTATTTCTTTTTATTTATTGAGCTTATTGCACCACAGTGCCGTATAGAAAATGACAAGTTATTAATTTCTATATACAAGTTAAATAGAAAAGGTGACAACTTGTCTGATGCTATCTGATCAAAAATAGTGCTTACAGGAATTACAGAGTCTGAAATCTGAACCAGTCATATCTCCTGAAACAACATAGTCTTCGTGCCTACATAACAATCCTTCCTTGCCTCTGGTCTGGCTCCAGACACTCTTAAGCCTTGTTGATTCTCTGTGTGGGGTAAGACCTCGCACACTTAATGATACTAAATCCTTCACAGCCTCTTCCTCACAAACGTCATCTCGAAGGATCAGAGGAGTCAGCTTAGTGGAAAGGGTCTCTCTGTGCTACCAATCTGGTATCACACCTGGCTCTATGGGGAGACAAACCCCACTGAAGCCCTGTCATTACAGATGTGCCGCTCACCCATGAAGCCATTTTCACTCCTGTGCCATAAATACGTACAACTCCTTGCTCCCTGTGAAACCTCGTCCCATTTTTCAATAATAACAATACTGTGCTGGAAATCCATAGCTACTGCCACTCTGGACATAAGACAAAACTGCAAACACTCTCAAGATCCATGGTTTCTTCAATACCACACAAGTAAAATTAATTTTCAGGTTCTCATTCCTCACTCACAGTTTAAAATCCTCCAGAAATCCCTGGCAAAATACTTGTTTTCTAGTGAGACTAACACTATGAAATTCCAGGGAAATGGATTTTGAGCTGGGGGAGGGATGTCAGAAAAATGAAGACGGAAAAGGTTGATAATTAGATTAATCACAGGAACATTATTTCATTACAGCTACGCAGCAGTTTTTACCTCTCCATGATGAACAATGCCGATCATGGAGTCAGGACACAAAATGAAACGCAGTAGTGTTGACAGCAGTGGAATGACGGTACGTGGCATGACAGTACGGACTTCTCTGCCACGCAAAGGGCGCATGATACATTCCTCAGCTAGCTTGGCAGCTGAGCGAGCAGCATATGTCAATGTGTTTTGCAGTGATGAGATGATGCAGGAGAATTGTTGAGTATGCTGTCCCATAAAAGTGCAAAATCAAGAAGAAAGCATTCAAATAAGCAGCAGATTTGGACGCAGTGGTCAGGACGTAAAATGTAGCAGAATCGCGAGAGGTCAAGTTTGTAAGTTGTAAATGAAATACATTTCTAACTTGTGTATTAAAAAGCACACAGTGGGAAAACAAACTTTCCTTAAGAATGTTGCATAATGTCATCAGGGATTACTTCCTCTAGCTTACAGAAATCAATGTTATGACAGGAAGAGACAGAGGAGGAATATTGACTGAGCTGTCAACCACAGGAGTACATCTCTCTGAAACTGTGGGTTTGGGTTTTGATGAAGCAAATGCATTCAGCAGACATTTATATAGGAACTTGGGCACTCACTCAAAGTACTCACTTGCATTTTACATCCACTGTCGTCTCTGGGTCCTCAACATAGTGACTCGTAATTTTTGAGGTGAAATTGCCAAAAGTAGTAAAATTCACCTATTACACCAACAATGGATTCTTCACAATTTAGCAATTTGACATGGGCTCTGAAAATACCCTCTCTTCAGAAAATCTTCACAATTACCAACCACAAGTTTTGTGTTGAACAAAAATACTTTGCTTCACGATCTCCCATATCCTGTTTGATTGTGGAAAGTAATAATGAATGTATTTGAAATTTCAAAGCATATCTTTAAACCAAATACAAACTGCTACTGGAGATTGCCCTACCCATTGCAAACGACATCTACCTTAGCAGAAACTACTGGTCAAGCTCAAGCCAACAATACTATAGCCATTAACTCCTTCTCCATTCCTATTTGTGTTGGCCAGCAGAAGTGCCATGTACTTGAATCACAAGCAAACTAAACAAGTGTTACTGTTGGTGACAAGCAACAACTTCTTTCTTAGGAATTTTAACATGGTGAAAGTACTTCTCAGCTCTGTGGAGATGTTACATGCACCATGATTTGCTGCACAGTCAGCAGTTCCTCCCAAAGCCAGAGAGTTTGAATATAAGCTGCAAAGAGTTCAAGGAACAACATTCAAGTCTTCTAGATGGAATTGACATAAAGTTGGCATCCTTAACATATAAAATGTACAATTGAGAAATTCTAAGAAAGTCACAAGACTTGCCAACATTCAATAAGCAGGAAAAATCATCTCAGCATGAGGGGAAAAAAAAGAAAAACAAGAATATAGAAACATTTGATGCTTTGAGGTCAAGGACTCTCCGAAGTATGAGAGAAGATAGGGCAGCACATCACAACCATATGAAAGATAATATTGTCCAAAAGGGGATTTTTAAAAATTGACAGCTGCTTCTGAGAGAAAAGACTGCAATGTAGGAAGTAAGTATAGCATTATGTTGAGTCACGTTCTATTACCAGCAATCAGTAACTTTAAACAATCGGTCAGGGAACAAGCGCAGTAGTACTGATGTTACCAGGACATCTGCTCCCATCACAAGAATGCACAATGAAATATAAGATGCCTTATCAGAAGAACTTGAAACATATGACATCTTTTATGTCATTTGGACTCTCATCATTTTCCTGAGTAAATGAAATGCTGAGGCACAAGGAGATGTGAGGAACTAACGATAAAATGACTGTCTTGCTTATGGCATCCAGTGGAATGGGATTAGTTTTGTGGGACTGAAAGATGTGGCTTTCTTCAGAACTTTGCATAGGTCTGCAAAAATGGAATCAACAGCTATATGTTGATTAGAGACGAAAGTATAACACCAGGAACATAAAAGAATTTTGTTTTAGTGAGAGCTGTTGTTTTCCAGAAGCTATTCTGAGAAAGATATATGTCCCATGAAAAAAGCAGACAAGAAAAATGAAAAGTGACCCAGAATCTTTGAGTAATACCAGATCTGAGGTGTTAAAAGATAATGAAGTGATCGCACAGAAGACCAAGACTGAGTAAAAGACCTTCAGAGATATGCTATAGAATCAAAAATCATTAGAAGAACAAATGCAAATATAAAAACAATGGATGCTTTCATAAAGGTGTGTGGGGATCTTTCCTTCTTTTATTAATGTTCACCAAAGATAATAAGAAATAAGAATTATGCTTACATTGCAGATTATGATAAAGCTAGAGCAGAGAATAGCCTTGATAAGAAAATGCAAAAACAACAGTGCAGAAATTGAAGTAAAAGGTGGCATACAGGAGATGTACTAATCAGAATATTTTGCATGTATTTTGGTACAGGGAGGCAAGGACATGAATCACGAAGGTTCAGGAAAGTATAAAAATGTTATTTGCAAACAATGCAATCATGGAAAGGTGGAGGAGGTATTCTAATGATCTCTTTGATGGTGAGACAGAAAAAAGTGAACAACACAAAGCTATTTTCTAGATAAATGAGTCATTCTCAGAAGAATCAAATTTATTTTTAAAGTATTCAAAGGGCAATTAGACATTCAGGAAAAATGCTGGCAATTCCTGCTAAGTTATTAAGATCAGAATTACAATAAGCTTAGTCAAATTTTTTACAACCTAATTTTGAAAACATTCCCGAGGAGTGGAAAGAGAAAGTCACATTTCCAATTTCAAATAGGGATGTATTGGAAATCTAAGAATTATTTGTGCATTTCTTCTCATTAAAACCTCAAAAATCCATCCTCCATACCTTTTACAGGCAATACTCATTAAACAGAGGAAACGGTGAGAGACAGCAAGTATCCGTGTCTGGCAAAGAGCATAATGTTCCCTCCCAAGATTAGTCACCAAAAAAATGAAAACAAGCAATCAATTTCAGTTAGATGTTTTCTCAGGAGAAAATGCTGATATAAACACAATTAGGATGGAATTTCTTAGAAGATTTAGGAAGAATATGCTAGTGGGTCTTTGGCCAGCACAGAGAGGATCAGACATCTTAGAAGACTGTAGCACAAGCATGCAACTGTTTGTTTGATGTGTAGAAAGCTGAACGCTTTCTAAGTGTGGAGACAAGGAAATTTCTGCCCCCTTTCATAGCAATCCAATGATAAGGTAGGAGCGGGAGGAAGCATCATACTTTTCAGAGTGGTCCAGTCATTGGGAGAGTCTGGGGTTGGAAAGAACTGAAGCAATCTGCTCAACTTCTGAGTAAGTGGCAGCTGTAGGAAGGACAAGGGAGGAAAAACAGGGTGTTTTCAGATGAATGAAACATAGCAAGACAAATCCAAGGAATATAAAACGAGGTAAATAGCCAGGTAATGATAAGATTTTGAGCAGGCAATGACATGAAGTAGCAATGAGTTTGGTAGCTTTACAGTACAAGTTTCGGGGGGGGAAGAAATTTGATTGTTTGCTACTTTGACCCTAGTGACAGTAGGAAAATTTGTCTTCATACTCTTATTTTTCTTCAAAAGAATAAGTCTAAAAAAGCCACCTAAGTGAAAAAAAAAAAAGTATCATTTGACTAGATAAGCACTGGCGCTGCCTAATCACCAGGTGAGACCAGGAGCTGACAAACTGAAGGGGTGACTTTGTGCTGCGGTTTGACTGTAGTCAGTGCTAGCATAATATAACTAGCCTGGGTGACAGCCGCTGTGACTGTGAAGCGCGATGAGGTTTACTACCTGTCAACCACCATCGCAAACTCGCCAGGCTCCCGGGTACATGAAGCGCTCTCATTTTGCTGCAAACATTTCTACAGAGAATTACTGAGAGTACAGATAGCCGACTGTTTTGTACAGGATCCACACTGTCACCGCTACTGCCCCAGCAGCATGTTGGACATGATTTTTATAGAGGGATTCCAGGTAATGCACTTTTGCAAACAGTACGCTTGTTGATCTAAAGGCTGTGAAATCCTACACCTATTGTCTTCCACCTGCCTTCCTCTTCCACCAGTAGGTTCTCCCTGTTTGAGCCCCTGCTCCCTGCATTCAGCTGGCGCTCCTTCTCCTCCGGGCCTATCGCGCAATCTAAATCCCGACACCACAGAAGGTGAGACAGGCATTCAAATGTGGCTGTCACTGCAAGAGGAGAGATGCAACATAGCGGCTAGAGCAGCAATAGCTGCGAAAATATATCACTCCAGCTTCTTCAAACGCCCCTCCCTGCGCCGTGATCAAGGCACAGCACAGCAATAAATTCTTCTAAGAGCCCTTAAATCTATCACACTAATTGCTAAATGTGGAGTAGCCATTCATCTTTCCTGGTAACGTTGCAATGCATGAATTTGCTATAAGATTTTTTTTTAATGTTTCCCTGTGATTAAAGCATAAAATAAAGAAAAAAAGTAACATCACTCTGTCTATTTTCAGGCTAATGCTTCTTTTTGAAACCTGGAGAGGAGTTCAGGATTCAAAAACATGAAAGATAAGGAGAACTGTCAACAGAAAGGGACAGATATTTCCCTGCTCTATTCACATGCATTCTTAGCGCTTAAGACACTTATTTCTAGCCTGCAGAATGAATAAATCACACCTGTATTTTCAAAAATTTCCCAATAACCTCTTTAAATTTCTTTCTAGAAACCTCACAGCAAGCCTCCATTCCTTTAGCATAGAGGGTAAGGGAAACTGAACCGCATTTTAACAGGGAGGCCAAATATTTAAAACAATAACATCCTTTGGAGTTGGTCGATTAATATACGTGGAAAGATACTTCAAGGAAAACTTAGGCAATAATGAGAGGCAAACTTGGGATCGTGACCGTGTCCTTTGTCAATTTGTTCAGCATACAGGAACCCTGCCAGATCAAGGCAATTCCAAGTGCATTAGGAAAGGCTGCCCTCTTCAGACAAACTTAATAAAAGGTACCCAGAAGAAGTCCTAAGTGTCCTGAAATGAAAATAAAAATGTGGTGAAATGAACTGTGTAGCACAATATCAACATAGTATCAACTTTCTTCTGCTTAATAACAATTTGCTACTACATGAAGAACAGCGATTCTTGTCATTAGCTACATGTTAATGTCTGTTTGTTCAGTCACTATAGATCCATTTATACATTTTCTATAAGGCTGCTAAAGCTTTCATTCATCTGCTGAAATACCAACGCATAATTAATTAAGAAAGCTATTGAGACTGAGCTTTCCTTACACTATCATATGGAAAAATAACCCATTTGGCAGTGATGAATTTCTATTCCACAAGAATTTTCATTAAACCTGATAAACTTGCTTCTTTTCTCTACCAAAACTTGGAGTTTAGATATATTTTGATTTCCCTAATGATCCAAATAGTGAGTGGAAAAATGTGTTTGTCACCATGACTTGTGTTTTATACTTGATGGTTATTTTTTATTTCTTTACCTTAAATCTTTCACAGATGACTAGGAAACTGAGCTTACTTAGACAGAAAGATACTTTCCTCATCCTCACTATTGGTCATCTGAGTTTCTTCACAAGTAGAATTGCAGGGTTTTATCTTGCATCACGCCAGGTGGCAAAGCACATGGCCACCAGGTACTTTCCTGTTGAGTATGAATGAATTTTCATAAGGGAGATTACCTATGTGAGGAAACTATATCTGGGTTTACTATTGTAAATAACAGCTTTCAGTTTATTGGGGGAGGTGAGGTGAACATAAATATTTATAGTGGTGTTTTACTTTGAAAACTGAAAGCTCTATAGTGTAATCTGCTGGGGAGATCCAGAAATACAGATTTTGCTCCGATACACCAAACCTGGCGTTTATCTATCAAAACTTTTCATGTCCTTCAACAGGACCTGGGACTGCACTAGACAAACCTTTTAAAAGTCACTGACTGCCAGTTAGAGCCCTAAAGTCGCTCCAGAACATGGAGCAGAGACAATGCTTCTAACAGAAGAAGTATTACCAGTGACAGAAAGATACAAGGGATATAACTGCCAGCTTGATGGAAGTCTCTCCGTTCATCCCTAGGCAAGGTCTTTTTTCCAGCTTTTCAGCAAAGCCTCCAATGTCACGATGTCTCAGGGGAAGACGCCTACCTGCCCAATGAGTTAGTGAGATGGGATATGGCTCTTTTGTCATTGCAAAGCACCTCTTCTTTTTTTTTTTTTGGGTGGGGGTGGGTGTATCTCAAAACATTTCTCCTAAGCATGATAAATCCAGTTCGTTCTAGATTCTGCTGCAAAAATTGATTTTAGTTTCCTGCATCCTTCACCATGACCCACAGGCATTCTGGACAACAGGTAATACCTTCTTTAAACCTGCCTTTTTGCAGAAAGTCTCTTAAGCTTGTGATACAGGCAGCATTTCTAAGTTCAATTTAACAAAAAAACCCACACTCTTCACTTTAACCATGTGGGGAAGTCCCTCTGAAGGCTTCTCTTTTTTTTGCCTTTGTTAAATAGGGTTTGGTTTAAGATGTACTTTAAGTTAAGCATTACTTAAATGCTTTGTTGAACTGGGGCCTGAAATGGGACTTTAATTTCCTTAACAACTCTCAATATACCATTACTAGAATAAATGTAGAAAAATCCAACTTTCTGAAAAAAATGGGTCTCAAGGGCACAAGTACAAGCAAATTACGGAGAAGTTAAATAATGCCAAACTATAAATCTCATATCTACCAACACTTATCCATCTGTCTTACCAGTATGCTACGGAGCAGGTCTCTTTAAAGACTGAGATGGTAGAGCTGGAAATGAATGCTTGACTTTTAGTCCCCTACTATACTATGGCATTCAGTTTCATGGCCAACTGATGGGTTGAAATTTTAAGATAAATAGAGTAAATAAATTATGTATATTCAAAATACTGACCTTTTGCCAGTAAACCCCTGGTATTCTTCACACTGCCTCAGCCACCCCTCGCGCTGCTATCTTTATTTATAGGAGCAGTATTTTATGTGATTTTGTGGTAGGTACTTACTAAAATCATTTTGATAGAAAACATAACCATGATTTTGTAATAATCAAAACACAGTATATTTTTGTTTGGGTACTTTTCCTTCATTCAACTGAGATGTAGTATAAAAGAAAGGCATCTTAGTTGAATACCAGGGGTTTATATGCTATTGCTAGCTCTTGCACAATAGAATTACTGAGAACTGTGTTGTAATTCTTTCCTGCAGTGAAACACAGGGGTGTCCACATTGGCATTCTTGATTTTTCTTACACTGTTAAATTATAAGGCTGCTTGTACTATGAAGAGAGATTGGGTTATGAATTTCCTGAAGTGACAGATTCTGTTATATAAACCACTGGTGAGTCTGGGAATGCCATTCAACATTTTCAGCTTCAGAATTAATTTTATTCTCCTTCCTCCCACGAGGAAATTAAAAATGTTCACAGTTTGACTGGTAAGGAGTGCAGTTTCCATGACAAAGTCACATCCCTGGGAAAACCCCAAGTATTTCTTCCAGCCATGGGAGGACAGAGCCATGGGTGGACAGAGGTACAATTCTGACCGGACAGCTGAGCACCTGTTGTGACTTACTGAGAAACTGAAAAAAGGATCCTAAAATTCCAAAGCTGCTCTACAATATAGCCACAGCATACTTCTGGGAAAGGACAAGGATAATGGACTTGGAAAAACAAGAAATAGTTTTTGTGGAATGCATATTAAGCCCATTTCTTTGCAAAAATACTGGTCTTCTCTCCCATTGCATGCAAGTCTTTCCACCTCTTTCGAGGTCAGGCTGGTGAGAGGGCTAGTCTGGTTTGTCCACTGTCCTTCAGTGTTACAGATCAAAATCCATCTGATACTACTTATAAAAGTTACTATCATACTCTTACACAAATTACTTTGTTCAATGAAATTGGCAACCGCAGCTTACAGAGTCCGTTCAGGACTTCATAAAGTAAACAACTGGAGCAGCAGCAACTCTTCCATGGACAGCAAATTTCAGCAAAATAATTGGAACTGGCAAATGAACACATGGGAATTTATTGGAGAAAGAACTGGGATAAAATACAGATTCATATTGAAACCAGAGTAATTCAGGAATGAGACAAAGATTACTGATTTTTCCTTAAATAACAATAATGCAACCTAATATTGTCCCAAGCACTGGCTGATAAATTCACTCAAAAAAAAAAAAAACAGTTTGATTTTGCCTGGCTCCTTTTTACAGGCAAAAGCCATCAAGAATATAGCAACACCATTATTCCAAAATCTGCAAGCCTTACAGTCCTCTCAGATACTCACCTTCGGACTTCTAACCAGAAAATGGGGGAAAACAAACAACAGCCCTCCCTAAATAACCAAGCCTCTCAAATAACATGTTGATGTAATATCAGTACCTCCAGAATTACTGTAGATTTAACCCCCCCAAAAAAATATATCTAAAACTTGTTGCTTCAGAGCGTATCTCCAAGACTCTGCAATTATTCTGGGCAGAAAATCCCTCGGTGTGCACTAACACTTCCTTGCCATGTCAGAGACAGGTGACAAACCGAGGCTGACCACTTGGCAAAAGCCAAGTCAATTTTCACATCGCTTGACCTCTCTGCAAGCATCAGCATTGCCGTTCACGATACGTTCTCAGCCTGCTTTCAACACCTGAACACCTTGGGAGGTGGAGTATGAAACTTTTCACAAATGTAAGCTTCAGTCAGCAGTTCCAACTCTTGAGTGAGACAAGCAGATCTAAACACCTTAGCACTACATTTCAGGAAGCCAGGGGCATGGAAGAGAAAAGCTCACACTCATAGACCCAATTACAAATTGTCTGGAATATCGCCGTTAAGAGCTGAAAACCCAGTTCTTCTTGGAATGTGTCACAAAAAATGTATGCTCTTGGAATAAAACAAGGAAAGTGAACTGATACTCATTAAAAATGGAAGAAATTGCTCAACACAGTTTTGCCATATTTCAGCACAGCACAAATTCATTCAAATAGTCAGGAGTGAGGTTAGTTTAAAATATAATCTCATTGTTCAGATTGCAGGCAGGAAAAACTGCAATTCAACCTACACAACCTGCTTAAGTGCAACCAAAAAAACCAAAACCCCATCAAACAAGGGCAGAGATCCAAAGGAGCCCAAACAAGTCCTTTACCAGGTGTGCAGAAGGGTTCCAATTGTGTAATACCAGCAGCGTGTTAAGCCACATCCTGTGTCAGGGTACTTGGCTACTAGAAACACAATCTCCAGTTGAAGCAGGCCAACTTCCCTTATACCGTAAAAGTTGTATCCAGTATGATCCATGTACACTGGCTGCATTAATCAGGACTTTTAAATTCCCGTTTTAACCAGTACCTATTTCAGCACACTGTACTGGGGAATACTTCTGAGCTCAGCCAGCACACCTTATTGCATCTCCCGTGGAGGAAGAGCCACGTCTCTTCCAGCTGTGTGATGTTGGTCTGATGTCAGGTTTCATAACACCCTTTAGGTTCAACTTAGGTATGCTGATCATCGTATAGGCTGTGAGTGTACTCACAGAGACAGATACTGAAAGAGGCTTTGGCAAAACAATCACTGAACTTACATTTGGCCTGTGTCCTTGTACCCTCAAGCTGGGATTTTCAAAGGAGTTTGAATTTCGCTGGTAGATGAACACATAATACCCCTTCATTCCTTTGAAGAGGCCAGTCTGAAGCTGTTTGAGCCTGCAAATAGTGATTAGCATTTAAAGTGGCACCCTCAATAATAAAATCTCTGTGAGCCAGATTCTAGTTTTCTGGTAGTGAAAGACACTATTCACATTTACCTCTCAGGAGCCTAATTTTGGTTTCATACCACTAAATGAGAGGTCACAAGGTACCGGCTCCAGTGAATTGCTCCTAGGTTCTTCAGGTAAGATTTTATTCTTGGCTTTTCATTTACAAGCATTCTGTAGGCTGCAGTTTGATGCTCATTCTCTGTTCCCCTTCCAGCCTGAAGAGTGGTACCTGTTGTCACCTCAGGAGCCTAAAATGACACCATCCTTGTCCAAAGACTTGCACCTCCTCCCAAGTGAGTTTGAGTCTCTGAAGTCTGACCTTCCCATTATGTTCAAAAGTCCTGCTCCCCACATCTCGAGCCTGGCAGAGTTATGGGTCTTTGTGGCATGCTCTGCACCAATCCCACCTGCTGAGCCCCACTCCATGATAGCCACTTACAGTTCAGCTCAGTCTTCAGCAAAGCAGTGCATCGATAACATGTTGTCCGGGGTTTGTTAAAAGTACACAGGATGGATTTATCCTGACATGAAATTAAAGGGCAGTAAAACCAAAATAACAAATGAACAAACCTGCAGGCAAGTAAAAGCCCTCACAAGCAGGGAAGCGTTCAAATAACAGTAAAGCTTTCATTCCCAGCCACTTCTGTGGAAGTAGGTGATAAGCAGAAATGTCTCATGGAAACAAACCTAACCTGGGCAGGTTCTTTCAGAAGAGTAAATAGACAGAAAAGTCTCCTGATGCCCATGTAAACGCCATTACCTGTCCTTCTGCCTTCTGCTGCAGCCCAGACAAGGATGTTGGTCAAACAGTTCAGAGAAAAGGCCAAGCACGAGCTTACAAGCTGTACGTGAGACCTCATTAGAGGGCACTGTGAGAAGACCTCCTCTGCTCTGATTTGAAGAAAACACAAAGTCTCTTACTTTTCTACATTAATCTTGCAATCTGTTTCATTTTCCATGCCTGGCTATAGAAACCCTCTCTGAAGTCGCTGGAATAAAAATATTAAGCAGAAGAGCAAAGTGTTTTTAAAATGCTGTAGCACTCAAGTCCCTGTCTGCCACTCAGTGGCACATAGCAATTTAAAATTACTGAAACTCTTAAATTAAGTGCTTAAATTTCAAGGTGATCACCACTCTGAACATGTGAATTGTACAGCCATCCAAACTATCAAAGTGCTTCAATTTACTCTAAGCAGGTCATTTTTGGAAGTGATAAAGGAAACTGTGATTGCCCAGCCTGCACTGATTTAAAGCTAGTTAAGTTTTCTATTTGTTTCTACAAGTACTGAGTGATTCGGGTAGCTTATAGAAAGCCTGTGCTGAACACATCTGAGAGCAAGTGGCAGGGGAAGGGGAGTGGGGGGTGGGGGTAACACGTGTGATTATTTTTTTGTTTGCTTTTAATTAGCAATTTTTTCTCAGCATTTTCCTTCAGGAGTCAAGTCAAAGCAGGTGTTTTTCCCTAGTTCTTCCACAGTTCTGTGGATATAAAAATTGAACACCCATATCCATTTTCAAAGTCTTCAATTCCCTTAATATACAATGTACAATTTTCTGAGTGTACTGAAAATTTCACTGCTTTGTAGCTACAAATTGAAACCTATAATGCTTATCTCCAGGAAGCAATCATTAATGCCTTTTTTTACAATACAATATATTTAGTCTTGCAATTTTGGCACACAGGCCCTTTTGAAAGTATTTTCTTAAATGAACTAGTAATAGCTAGTTACCCCCTGTAATATATTACTCAGTGATGAAATAGTTATATTCTACACACAAACCTTTTATAGCTGCAAGGACTATAGAAACAGGAGAGATCCTTAAACTACAGGATGATTCTTTGCTTTGCCATTCAAAGTAGCTCAGGGCCAGAATGATGCCTTGCCCGTTTTTGGGTGGTGTGGGTTTTTTTGGTTTGTTGTTTTTTGGTTTTGTTTTTTTTTAAAATTTGGACAGGATTCTACATATTCCCAGAATTGTTAAATACTGCACAATTTCCCACACTCTATAAAGTTCAACTAGATAGATTCTTTTTGTGGGCCTTTTTCTTGTGCTCCTCCAACTGCCCCATGGCAGAGCTGTCATGGCTGATGCCCTGCCTTGATTCACAACTCCCAGCAAATCTTTCCAATTTTCCTTTCTGAAGAGCTTCAATGGTAAAGCATAATTATCTGAAAACTCTAGTGAATTCTGGTATTTGTTACAAATTAATTCCAATTAATGTCTAGTCGTTATAGGGCGCTTTCTTTCACTATCAGAAATAACTTCTGAGTTGAAGATTTGTCCATTAGCCTACTAGTTGTAGACCCTTGAAAATCAAATCTCTGAAGTGGAAGAACGTCTTGGCTATTTGACAGCATGCCCTTCTATACATCTGTACTGACCCATGATCTACTGCAAAGGATGTGCATTCCCACTTGCATGCTCTGCCTCCTTGCTGCAATAGTTGTTGTTTACTCACACCTGATTGATAACTGGCTCATGTTTATGATGCTGAACACTCTTGAGCTACATGGGGCCGGGGCGGGGAGGCGAGGGGGAGGATTTTTGCCATTTGGAAGACTTCTGCAACCAGCAAGATCTAATTCTGATATACATCTGAGTCATATAGCACCTGTGTTGTATCCATCTACATTTTTCAACATAATGGCCAGTCAAATACCAGAGGTGAGATAATACAACCATGCATGACATTTATCCCTTATCAAATCATTTGCTCAAGTTTACATTGATTTAACTGTGCACACTGCACCTGGATAAAATTCTTTTTATCGGCATCCCATGGCACATCAAGATGTTTCAGAGTAATTCATAATGAAATCTGTCACGTGAGTTCAGAAAAAATTATGAAGTGGGTTTTTTATGCCATTTGATATTCTCTTGCATGATTAACCCTCGTGTGAAAAAATCAGTTGACAGGTTAATTTTCCAGGTTGAAATCCAGGCTTCAGCAAAACCATTTCTTTCATTTTGTATTATATGACAATACAGAGGAGTTTTCCTGTCACTGGAAGATGTATAACTGTCACAGTTGCTTAGTTTGCTAACTGCTGTGATTGCTTGCATCTCCCCTCTTTGGTCTGTTGGCTATAATGCTGCGTTCCCCATTCTTCTGCAAAAATCTCCTGGTGCCTTTGCTTTGCTGAAGAGTTCAGTAATTTATCAGCCATCTCACTGTCAAAGCACTTCCGTGATGTGAGCTTCACCTGATGTTTTCAAAGGTTTATGAAGGTTTGTCAGATCTTCCTACCAGGCCTGTAAAGCAAGTGCCCTTACACCAATTTCAGAGTAGTCAAAGTCTTAATCAAGTTCAGCAGTTGAGTTGGTAGAATACTTTACTAGAATCCCGTTAACCAGCTGTTTCAACTTCTTGATGAAATTATCCTTGCTGTTGCCCATGTTTCTGCTCATGCTGCCTCATACTGGACTGGCCTTTGCTTTACAACTTCTTGCTGCCTCTTTTTTCAGAGGTACTGCTGAGGAGTTAATGCTTTTTTTGGCTTGTTTCTTTTCTGTCCTCAGTTATGCAGACTTCAGAGACGCTTTTCTGAAAATCAAGAACAGCTGTTGCAGCATCTACGATACGATCATTCAAAAAGGACAATGACACATTAGGGCTGCCTTTTACGGGATCTGAGCCTTGACACACGTAGACTCCTTCTATCAGCACAACTGGAAATTTGTTTGCTTGTGTCTTTATTAGCCTTTTCCTTATGTTTTTTTTTGGGTTGTAAAAAAGGAGAGTTGGAAAAGAATTCCAAAGATGTTTTGGCCCCTTTCTCTGCATTAGGTTGGGATCAAGCAGTTTGCAGACTATCCCTGGCAGAGTTTCTTTTAACCACTTTTTAAAAGCCTCTGATGAGGAGCCCTGAACAACCGTCCCAGCTTTGGAACAATTGCTCACTATTCCTTCCCATCCTTCATGTACATTTTGGGAGATGAAGTTTCCCCTCAGGCCTCTTCTTGCTAAATTAGACAAATCAGTTCCTTCACCTTGTTTCCATAAGCACGTTTTCTAATCCTCTTTTCCTATTGCCCTCCTCTGGGCTCTTTCCAGTCTGTCTACTCCTAAGTCCAGCTCCCAAAACTGTATTTCAACTGCAGCTATACCAGTTCCAAGAGGAGCAGAGCACTTTTCCTGCTGCTGACAAAAAAGATAAAACATCCCAAAGTGTCACTCCCATCTTTTGCTGCAGCAACATAAAAGGGGTGTGCTTTTTAAATTAATTTGTTCTTCAGTCTTACCAAACAAAAGACCTGTGAGCTTCTAATATCAGCTCATCTATACCATCTCATGTCTTCAAGAGTTGACCTCAACTTCCTTTTAGGAAAAGTTAAACCAATTAAGACAATTCCCAGTGACTCCATTTGGATGGCTTTTGTATCTTGGCGACAGCCCCATTTAGCAATGGTTTCCGCTCACTCTGAACACCAACACTGGGCAGTGATTACCACTTTTTCCTCGTGCTGATCTAAAATACAGGGATTTTGCTTGCTCATTGCTTTCTCCAATATATTTTGACTGCCTCAACTTTTGTTATTGAAATTATTGCAAAGATACCCGCCTAGCAATGTTGTCAGTCGTAGCACGCTGATGAGTAACGCCACAGTCATAACTGGCTCTTAGCCTATGAGTGATGATGCTGTTTCTGAATTAACGTTATGCTCACTGAATAGTAACTATCTTGCATCCTTGGATATATTACAGATTTTTTTCATTTTTAAATTGCTTTTTGTCAGCACCAACGTTTGTGCACTCCAAGGATTTAGGGCTTGCGTCTGTCCATTTCTTTCATTACTGCTATCAACTTGTATTATTGCAACTATTGTTCTAATGCTCTAGAAATTTACTTACCTATTTAACTTCAGAAAAGACTGTGGTAGAGGCCTGGCTTTACTCATGACTCACATCAAGACTCCCAAAAAATTGCAAAGTCCATTACCTTGCTAGTGTGACTACTTTAGCGTGTTTTTGATGCTGGACTTTTGCTAATGACTATAAGTTATAGAACTATCAATCATCTGCCAGCCTGGCAAAACAGTGAACTTCATTTTATCTGGCCTTTTTGACCTGTTAGACTTAAGTGGCCCTACCAGGAGTTAAAACCCCAGCCAGCAGAGGTGATAGGACCATTGAAACACAGGCTTTTTCATTACCGCAAGGGGTAGCTCTCAAAGACTGAAATCTCAGCGGCAGTGCTCGTAAAGATTAACATTCCTGCTAGAAACCACTGCCCAGCATTTCAAAAAACTTCTACCTAAAGTTAATGCCTGAATGCATACTTAAGCGATGAAACCAAAGTAATCCAGTGTGGGAAGGTGCTGAGTATTCACAGCTTTCAGCAAATTTGGGGAATCAAATGAAAACAGTAGGTGAAATAACAGACCTGAGAGAGACAAACACAGTGGCACATGGCTACAGACTTTTCAAGATAGAAATAAATCTTTGCATGAACTTAAATAAAAAATTCTTCAAAGGTAAAGTGACTAATTGCTTCTTCTTATATAGTTTAATTGATGGCCTAAAGGCCAAGAACAGACATAAAATTAATCAAAGTTTCATAAATAACTGTGACTTCATTGTGATACAACCCGAATAATGGACTGAATAATAGGTTAATCAATTGACTGATTCTTTCACCAAACAGAATATCAAAGATATTCACCTATTATTTATATTCTTTTGTATTTAGATGTAAGCACATACAAATCTGACTGCTTGCCATATTGAAACAGGATACAGTATTACAGCGTGAAGTGTTCAGAGAGAATCTGTCATCCCTCTGGAGCTGCAGGCGAGGGTGACCATAACACCTCCTCTTAGCACATCCATCCCAATGCACGCTGTGTTTGATGTGCCAAGGAAGTACCAACACTTGCCCGGCCCACCCATCAATATCACTTCTCCAGGAAACTCCCTCCCTGGTTTCTGCCAAAGTTTCAGGGTCATACAAGCAGTGCCCAGAATTTGGATAATATAGTCCATCTACACAGGCACACTAACACCACCTTGCAGATTTGGGGTGGATGTAGGGCAACCAATGCACTAAAGGTCTTCTGCCAAGCAAAGGAGTCTTCACCCCTACCTAAGAGTGCCTCTGAAAGTTTCAGTGCTCCAGATTACTTCATGTAATCAGGTTCTGAAGGTGCTTATTATGAAAGATTCAAGCTAGCTTATAGCATGCAAGAGCACAGTTAGCAGTTGTTCACAAAAGGACCGGAGTGTGGAAAACATGGAAATAATCATTAAATAAATACATCCATGAAGTTTTGAATGTAGGGCATCCGTAAGTCGAGTGCTAAGCTAACAGGCTGGCAGGCCAGCATGTTTTCTCTTACTCCTTTTGCTAGTTCTAGGTTATATTTTCAAGTGTCAAGTCACATTTCAGATCTGCGCTGCATATTTTCTTACCAGCAAAGCAGAGCAAAGCAATACAGATCTCCTAAAATAAAAGTGCATATTTATTTGAGAGCACCCTGCAATATACCAGCAGCCAAATTAAACTGCATTTAATATTTCCTGTGTTGACTTTGTAATATTTATCAAACGCTTCCATTTATTTATATACACATATATATATATATATTATATGAGTATCTTTGAAACTACATTACCATTTCTCAGAACTCTCCAACAAGGGCTTTGTTGTTCAAAGCTGCCATAAAGAGAGCTGCGCCAAAGGGAGCTATTTGGATTGCACAACAATGAACTTTATTGATCCTGCAAAAGCCATAAACACGGTTGCATTTTTCTGAGTGCCATCTATGGGCAGCCATCAGCTGATAATGGGAGTGTATGCATGCCTATGTATCGATGTTAAAGACAATACCACTATGCACCAAAGAATTCAGCCAACACATGTTCCAAAATTCCCAATTCTGGAGCAGAACCTTTGCAACCTTAATGTTCTCTTACTGCTATTCTGTAAGCCTAATTGGCATCAACCCTGGACCCACGCTGAAAGTACAACCTTATCAAGGACTGCAAAGATTTTCTGGCTTTTTATTTACAGTAAGTTAAATTATTCCAGTTGTGGCCTTGACAACTAAATATCCATGCCAGTCCAGTCCATTCACTCACATTAAAAAAAAAAAGGCATGTGCATGCAAGTGAAATAATGGATAATCGTATGCCTAAATAAGTCTTTTCCAAATAACATAGCAGTGTATTCACTAAGGACCATATTTGGATAAATACTGTGTGTATAAAAAGCACTAAGATACAAAGTAGGGCCTGTGCCGATGTAGGGGTTTACCTGTGGGCATACATTAATGCATGACGTGTATTCCTGCTCGCCTATCCAGATAGGATATCCAGCAGGATATCTCTTGGAGCAAGTCTTTGCTCCTATCCAGATGTGCTTCCTCTCCTTTAAACCCTGCATCTGGGAGAACAGCATACTTATATGGCCAAGTATTATCCCATATGGAAATGATGCATGGCTAGTTTGAGTGCCCGGACTGTGAGGCACAGAAAGGAGAGCTCTTGCACTCCAGTACCATAAACACAGCCCACGTCAACAGAGTTTGCTATACAGTGAACATTAAAAAGGAGATTTTTCAAAGAAACGTAAGAAAGTCATGAGCGACCAGGGATCAGACACCTTTAGGCTCCTTTGAATAGCACAACATAGAACAAAACAACCAGTACACTGACCCATACCAACTGCCACGTTATAATGCTCCCTGAGGCTGCAGTCCAGGAAATCAGGATCTTGTTTATGGAAACATAATTAAAGCACTTCCCTTGCTTTCCTGTAATAGACACTTTAGCACTTGGTAATCAAAGGGAAATAGCTGAAAAGTCTGTCCTTGGTTTTCACTAAGCCCACGTGTTAGAAGCCTATCTTTCTTCCTAGTCCCAAATTCCCACGCCAGGGCTTCTTTGACTCACTGGTGACAAACAAGACATCACAACCCTAAATCCTCTGCTGCTCAGTGATCTTACTAGCACAAGCTTTCTTCCCCTTCCTACTAAGAGCATTTTTAAGAGGCTCAAGTGCTTTATGCTGTTTAAATGTGTGGACCCTTATACCTGCTGCGATGCTGAGAATATCAAATGGGAATCCTGCCCTTAACACCCACAAGTGATTCACATGCATGTTTCCCTTGGCGCAGACTGTGCTCAGGCCCATCTGTTTGAAAGCACCAATCCTGCTTGCTGGTCCAACGCTCACACAGCAATGCCAAGGGACGGGAACACTGAGCAGGATAATGCTAGCTCACAGAAGGTGCTAAGAGTCCTTTCCTTTGCTTCCACCCCTGCAGTCACACCACATCGCTTCAGCTGCAAGTCTCACTGAAAAAAGGTTCACATCTGCTCAGCTGAAGTACGCTTCCATGGAAGTGAGGTACGGTTCAAGGAAGCTCCAGTATACATGGTGGTTGCTGCAGATGAAGCCTTTCTTCACAAGCTGGCTCAGGAGCTCATGCCCGTGGCAGAAATCCGTCGCTCAAGAAACATAGATTCTACTGCAGACAAATCTTCTTATTTGAAGGCATTAACACAGGGAGGTGCCACAGGGACCTTCACAGAGCTCCCCACACACATACTTGAGTCCTCAAATTCTAATGAAAGACACAAGTCAGAAACAAAGGACTCTGAGTAATGAAATGATTAAAGAGAAAATACAGTTGAAAACTCCTGGAACACATTATAATTTAATATCTCATTATTTACTAGGCACATTGAAAATAACATGAATTTCCCTCTGCTCCACCAAGCCCACTTCATATTCCACAGAGCCTACGCTTCTGTATCTCATCCAAGTTGAGATGAAATTGTGTTGTATATCAGACAAATGTACTAGAGAGTAGCCTACACTTTGATAATGTACAATCTGAATGTTCCCGATAGTCCAACTTCCACATCATTTGGAGAATTTGCACTCACACATTTTCAATTCATAATGAGTGGCTTTAGCAGTTCATAATTATTAAGTGGTTATTTTACATGCCCTTGTGACTGGTAAATAATGCCATAGAGAAAATTAATAAATGATTCTGCATAAACCTAGAAGTTCTTGTTTGAAATCTGCATTATCCTGTTGGTTCAGATTCATAGGCTTAGGTCTGAACAAACATGAACTTCAGGGACATTTGAAATTCAGCTCTGAATCCTGACCTGGATTTTCTAAACGACCTTTGAAATTTGGAACTAAATCCTAATGTTGCAGAGTCTCTACCTGGAAGCCATTCGCTGATGGATTTTCATTCAGTCTAATGTAGGTGGCAAATTATGTGGGGAATAAGTTATTTTCAAGAGATCCAAGGTCTGGCATACAGACTACTACATCCAGCAGGTTTAAATGGAAAACAAAGGTTCTTCATTTACCTCTGAGGCTTCTGTCTGATTTATTTTGCTTCTCTGGTTTGCATTTATTTGATTGTTTTTGCCAGGTATAATGGAGAAAATGCAGGCAATGCTAGGGAAAGCTGCAGTCTGCAGGGTTCTGAAGTGGTCCCTCTACCACAATGACCCCTGGAAGATGCCTCTGCCTCAGAGCAGAAAGGGGAGATGACAACCCACAGCTGGACAGGCCTTTGCAGCTTGACCAGATGTCAGCAAGCAGATATCTTTACTGGGCAAAATTAATACAGCCGTAACTTTTTACAAAGCAGTGAAACCCATACTTAACTTTACTCACATTTTTAAACTTGAGAATGCACTTAACTGCTCTACTGAACATGGACAGGCAGAGCCACGTGCTGGGCTGCTCTGTGGATACAGGGTCAGTCACTCTCAGAGCACCAAAAGCTTCTCAAAAACTCCCGAAACTGGGAAATACAAGAAATACTATTTATCGGATAACTACTCAAGTGTCAAGAGATGGCAATTAGGAAAGCCACCCTTTTGCAGTGTCTGACAGCATCTGGTACTATGCTATGACAACCCCAACAATCCTCTACCCTTCTCTGTGAAGCCAGACCTTCAACAAATACTGGTAAGCTAGCAGATCTTTCCTGAACAGAAACTGAAGAGAAACAGCATCAGTTTTCCTCTCCTGAACAGTACTATAACTAAATGAACACATAATTCTGAAAAGCTGACTTGTACTTATTATTACTATCATATTTCTTGATTACACAGAACCATGCACAACTAAAAACAATACCAAAGAAATGTATTTTACAAATTCACAAATACTGAGAGGCAGAGCTGCCTTTTCAGATGTCTATCGGTTGCTTTGCTAATGTGTTGAAGAAAATAACATTAAGATTTAAAAAATCAGACTAGTTACTACCTTCAGGAACTGACTGTCCTTTAATGTAAACCCAAAAATCTTGGATACAGATTGAGAAAAGTTCGAGTTCCAGGGACGGGAAGAAAGCTACCAAAGCAAGTATTTTGTTTGCCCTCTGACCATTTCTTCACGCACAACTCCCCGCAGTGATGTCCAATTCTGTTTCCCAAGTGGTCACTGTTAGAAAATAGCAACCTACCTTTGGCCATGCCTTCATCTGCATTTTTCAGGACAAATACTTCTTGGCCACTGTGATGATCACCCAACTAGAATTTTTAAGTACCTCCTGAAATTCACCCATCTAAATGGCACTACGTCCTCTGCATATTTTGCTATCTCATTCCTCATTCTCTTTTCTTAATGAGAACTATGAACACATTTTATTTCTGCTGTACTGACAGAAGATTTATGTCTCTACAGATTCTTCAGCATGAGTGTCTCTGCATTTTGTGCGAGCAGTGGCACTTTTTTAATTGCCCTGTTTTAATTCATATTTCGAATAGAAATTTCACGTAGATAAATAGAACTAAGCTCGTACTGAGATGAAGACCACTGGAGTCAGGATTATCATATTGGCTTTTGGCTAGTGTTATGTGTGGTTCAAAGAGGACCCGAACTTTCTTCCCTCATCTTAGAAAACGAAACATGAATCAAGTCAGCCTTCCATTTTAATCAAATTGCCCTGATTATCTGGTATGGATCTAAACGAGGAAGGTTTAAATAGCTCCTACAATGGAAATATTTCAGAACTAATCTGACAGTACAAGCAAAAAGAAGTAATTAATAAAAGCAAATGAAATTACATTGTAGTAATCAAGGAATGGTTCATGAAAGGGCACAAAGATTACAAGAACCAGCTGATTACTGTGGATTGTTTCTACATTTAAAAAAAAAAAAAATCCACATTCTTTAGGCTACTGAGAAGGAAGAAAGAAAAACAGAAGTTTGTGTCTATACAAATGCATTACTGGATTACAGTTTGCTTGACTTTACAAGGAAAAAAGAGCAGCTTCATATGAATGAAAAAACCCAGAATTTATATAGTTTTCTTTCTGGGGAATCAGGGATAGTATTCTGCAGTGGAGCTAATGTGGGTGCTGAGTGGTGAATCCTGAGCCAGACTTCTTGCTGAATGCTTGGGAAGGAAAAGCAAACTCCTTCACTGAGGACGGAGGTCCCATTTCTTGCCCTTCTTACAACAGCTCTTGGGAAGAATAAAGTTTTATACTGCCCAAAGAGGACATATTGTTGATCATTCTGTCGCTTTCTCACCTGGGCAGAAGGAAGATATAGGCTGTGCAGACAAACCCCAACAGCTATGGAACAGCTGAGGTTCACCTTACATCAAATGGAGGTTTGCCATTGGGTTCTGGCCAATGTGAAACCCGACAAAGCATTAAAAGGCGACGTGAGCATTCCCTGAGTCCTTCTTTAGCCAGTGAGAAGTATCTCAGCTGTTCTGCCTTGAAAATGTAAAGCAATCGTGATCCTTACCATAAAGTGCCAATGGAAAGAAATGTATGTATCTGAAATTATAATTCATCAAAGGCAGACAAAGTCTATCACATGCTAACAGATTAGCATCCTAAAATACTTTAAAATATTTTTCAGCCTAAACAGATTAATTAGTCGACTACAAAATGAACTAGTGTTTGGGAGGATGTGTTGCAAGGACATGATTGGATTACCTTTAACAACTGGTTTTCCCTGTATGATTCATAACTTAATTTTTCAAATGTTTGTTAAAGGCAGAAACTCAAGCAGAGCTGGATGCAGCTGTAACCCCCTGGAAAACCCTCTTCTGTAAGAGGATCAAGATAGAAGACTCTGCAAAATAAAGAGCTGTAACACGAAACTTAATGTATAGACATCGTCAAGTGAGGTAACGTAGAAACTGGAAAGCCTTGTCTTAAGAGTTAATGCCTTAATCCCAACATATCATTCACACTCTGAGAAAAAAAAATGTCAGAAACTGAAAATCCATGAAACAAGGTTACGGGGAGGGAGGGGAAAGAACAAAGTAAACATTGTGACTGGCGATGTGCTGATACCGATTTGTGTTCACTCCCGCAATAGGTACTCACTTCCTGGTTTGCCCAAATCTGACAGCAACCTTTATGTTAAAGTTACTCTACGCTCTGATCTAGTGTGTCTTTAACTAAATATTACTGAAGAGAATCCGTGCCACACATTCCTACTAAAATTGGGGTATTTATCCTGTCCAGTGCCTGAGCTCAGAGCTAGTCACTTCTCAATGGTTTAGACTGCCAGAAAACAAAACTGATGGTAAAGGATGTGGTTGTGTGGTAAATACTGGAGAAATTTCCTTTTAACTAAGCGCAAAAAGAGTTTCCTGATTATTAATGATAAGCTTGTGCTCGGGGCCTCGCCAAATCAAAGCCAAGTGTTCTCAACCACAGAAACAACAAAAATTATGATGGCAAGATAATCATATGTGGTTTGGTAATGTGCATCCCACAGGCTCCCACAGCTCTTCCTAGCACTTAGCCGAGGCCAAGCTCATCTGCTGTCCCATGGCCAACCACCACAGCCCCAAACCCACCAATTTTCATAATTTTATAGTTAAAGAATTGAGGAGGAGGTGGACAAATGTAACCTGAGGACAACCATTTTGCCAAGGTCCTCCTTTTATCTGCCACCCAGCGCAGATAAAGCAGCAGACAGACCCTACTATAGACAAGCAAGTTACTTGCCCTACAAGGCTGCTAATAAAACAAGGACAGGTCATGGGGTCAAGAATTTGCTTGCCATTGTCCATTGTGGGTGTTCCCTTAGTCCCTGGCTTCATGTTCCCCACAGGATGTTTGAATCAGGTCACCAAGTTTTACAGGGCAAGAGCGTTTAGCAGTGTGCATGCACATTCTGCCGCATCTCCTGGTTTCAGGGCCAGCGAAGGGTCTTTAGCACAACTTAGCTCCTAGTATAGAGATATAGGTGCACAAAAGGTGTCCTAAAAAGCAAAGGGAGAGGTAGCCATGGTACCAGTGGTAAAATACAGATAAGAACAGTGCTCATCTTCAGCCCCAAAAAAGTCTTGCAGTGCCCTGGTTATTCCTTCCTCCACAGCGAGAAAGCATCCTGGCATGAGGGCTCATAATGGAGGTGTTCCCATGCCATGAAAAGTGTGCCAGTGCTGGTGCTTGCACCATTTCAAAATTGCAAGGAGTCAGGAACCATGGCGGCTGATGACAGCAGTGCCCGCTGGCACTGCTAACTGTACTACCCTTCAGAACAACCCCTCCCCCAAGAGACAGTAGAAATGGCAAACTGAAGTGTTAATTTGTTAAACTGCAATAGCACTGTCAAATTAGGCTGGCTTAACACTAAAAATAATTCCATTCATTAGCGCAGAGCCAAAACAAGTATCAACTGCAGAGCCAAAACAAGCATCATACCTTTTGATAGTAAAATTCTGTGTGCAGAAGAGTCTTACAAATCCAAGAGAAAAATACAGGGAAACAGGTAGGCAGCTCAGAGTATTCAGCTCATACAAACACATCAAGTCCAACAAGGATGTCGCCTCTGAAGACACTTCAGAGAGTGAGCATATGCATCCGCTGAACACCCCTGAGGTTCACCAAAGAAGTGTCTTGAACCCTAGCTTCTCTGACTGCTACTCTGGTAGCATCAAAGGCTGTTCACTCATGACAAAACCAACAAGTACCAAGTAGTGAATTGCCTACTAACATATCAAGACAAAAAACACAACCACTGTCACAAATTTTTTTTTTTGTGGATTGAGGCCAAGCTGAGTCCTTTCCAAGCATCAGGGCCAAAATATCATCTACAATTAAAGCACTGCTGACAATGTTGTTGAGGCTACATGAGTCGGAGCAGATTACAGGTCATCCTACAGCTTGGAGGTATATTGGCACTGCAATGGTAGCAGTAATAAAAATGTGTTTGTGTCAGTAAAGTAAGCAAATATGACTCATAGCACACGGGCAGTAGACAGGCTGCATGAGAATTCACTTATCTAAACATAACCACAATTTGAAGCGCCAAGGCATGGTGGCCTACAGAGCCTCCCTGCTGGACAGCTGCTGCAGAAATCTAACAGGACCTAATTGAAATTAATGATAGAAGAAAACACCACTCAAAAGCCTACCGCAGTCTCTGCATTGCAAAAGCAAAAAGTTCTTTTCTATCCCAGATATATTCAGGAAGACATTAGATAAAGTGTCTATGCCACTCAATAAAATACCATTGTATAGGGGTAATTAAGAAGAGAGGGAAGTAAACGCAGGCACTGCAGAGGCCCTACCAAAGTCTCACAACAGGGAATAAAGAGTCACAGGGAGAAAGAAACAACCAAGAAGTATAACTGGTACAGAGAGCATAGCCTTCACCATCTGGGAACTTACTCCCCTCGTCTGGGAATGATCTCAAAGCCCACGTTGAAAGATCAATGAACTGCGAAAGATGCCTCAGTCTGCCTGGGAATCTGAAGAATGAGTGGAATTTGGTTCTGCTTTGATTTCAATTTACCCTGCCCACATTACAATTTTGTAACATACTGTCAGCCTAAAAATATTTGTTCTGTTGCCAGTGTCCTATCACTACAGAAAGGGAAACAGTGATATTTTGATTGTGACGGGTAAATGGCAAAAGCATATGAAATAAAGTAGGGGTGCGGTGGCAGTAGGAGGTGGGGGGATAGCTGGGGGAAGAGTCATTCCCTAAATAACCCAGTATGCCAATGCTTTAATACTCATTGTGGAGCGTGATCACGCTGCTAATGAAGCAATAAATCCTCCTTTGCATTGGTGCTTGAGGGAGGGGGGTCAGAAGGTGGAAAGAGCTCCCTCTCGTTTCTCATTACAAGCTGCAATGCAAAATGCTTTAATAAAGCTCAGTAATGTCCTGGAAGGAATATTCGGCTAATGCTTCTCCTCAGGAACCCATGCCACAAAATGGCATGGCTCCTCTGGCTTTCCTCATAGGATCCCTGTCCTGTAGTGGGCACCAAGCCTGTCCCTGCCCTCCCCAGCCTCTCCGTCAGTCGCTGTCTGCTTTGGGACTTCAATACTTGACTTCCAGACCTGCAACGGGTCGATTTAAGCATAAATGCCACTGATTAATGCCTAATCCTACCCCCCACATACATATACTAAAATGCCCTTATTCGAAACTGTAAAGGAGAGAAACATTTACTTTCCCCAAAATTGAAACTGGCAATGAAAAATGAGCAAAGCCTCTCTCTAATTAACGCTAATCTGTCTGCCTTGTGTACGCACTAGTGAGGGAGCCACAGTACGCTGCAGATCAGAAGATAAAAGCACACTCAGGAGTTCAACTGCTTTAGAAGCACAACATCTGTTAGCCATGTTATTCTGCAGCTACCCAACAAGCAGAGCACTCTTCATAATGCTTAATAGCTTATGCATTATGTATGCAGCCGCTGATAACAGAGGCGCTTGGGTTCAGGGTTTCATTCTGCACAAGTCTCAAACTGTAAAACTACGGGCAAACCTGGGGAGAGCCTCTCGCCCCTCTCCTTCCGCCAGAGCTCAGGGCCACATTCCCTTCCCAATTACGCTAATACGGCTCCACTCACCATCAGCTCAGCCTAACACAGAACGGTATCTGCCTGACTCTATCCTTAATTCACTCAGTGTGTGGAATTGGAATAAAATTGCAGGAAAGCTCGTTAGAAGAGAACATTTTAAGTCACCTATTGTCGTAATATCTTTGATTGATTTATCCACTACATTATTTTTACAAATTAATAAAGGAAGAGCATGCATTAATGGAGTTTATAGGTTTTTCAATTACTGTTTTCCTATTATTCTTTCTATTATTCAATTCACCAGCTTCTTCATATAATTTATCTATAACTGCAATGCATTATAGTGCTTTGGAATTTATGAAGTATATACAAAGCATATAAATCCTATTAACTCATCCCATCATACTTATAATTGAGTCAATTAAAATGTTCTGTGTCTACAGTATATAAAGGGGAGGGAGAATAAAACTGAGATCAAGGGGTTAATAAATTCTTGATTATTTATATTTTCTTAAACTTCTCTGCCACAACGGAGCCAAGACACAGCACAAATATGCTGCATTCTGTTTCTTAGATCCTATAGCCCAGGATGTACTGTCCAAGGAACATAAGACTTGAGGGCTGCTTATTTTCACATTCATTTTATAGCCAAAGGGACAATTTTGTTCTAACACGACTACTCGCATTACACAAACCCATAGGATTACAATCAGAGATTCTTTTATAAAGTTAACAGTTTCTGGAAGAGTCCTTTTTTTAAGTATCCAACCTTTACCTTCCTTTTTAAGTATCCATCCTTTTAGGGATTTCCAGCTATTTGTTCCAATTTTGTAACACAGCCTCACTGATAAAAATAATACACCCAGACAGGTTTTATTCTGTATATGATCACCCATGTTAGGGACCTAGCTTAGGAACGATTCAACAGATGAACCTGAAGGACCTGAGTTCCCTGCCTAGACAACGAAAAGAGGCAGGCAGGCAGCTCCAGCGTATTGAGTCAGAGCGTCTAAATGAGATGCCTGAAAGAGCTAAAAACAGACTATGAGAATAAATAACTACCCTGACTTCTGTTCTGAACTGCTCAAGATCCTCCTCCTACTGATAACTGTTCCTTCCAACTATTGTCTTTGGCAATATACTTCATTTGCTAGACTTTCTCTACAGCCGTACATACAACGCCGTAATAATTAAAACACATGTGAGCTTGCAATGTGATAGCAAGACAGATTTTCCAGAACTGAGATCATTCATAGAGGTCTTTTCTCACCTTTTGCCTTTTTGCTGCTATCTTTATTTTAGTGCTAACAGACACTGTAACTCAACACAGCATTTATGCAACAGAATCGTAAGTGCCACTGAATTGAAATTTGTGCTACAAAGTCATTGAAGTGGTTTTGAAAATCATACCCTTGAACTCTTGATACGACTGCAGCATTATCCTGGTCACAGAATCCCTGTGCAACATCAATGTATTAATTCAGATTTGTAAGGCGCTTTGAAGATGTTCACACTACTGCATTGCACCCTGTAGATTTTCATTGGTGCTAACGTGGCGCAACTCTGTTTTCCTCCTCCCCCCTCCCAGCCTCAACCAGTCTATTGAGAGCAACAAGAAAGACCAGAAAATGTTTTTTTCCCATGCATTTGAGAAGACAAATTTTGATGTCCCAGCATGAATTATTCCACACCACACAAAAATGCTAATTAAGCCTTTATTCTATAACCTGACAGATGTTTCTGATGCACTGTTCATTCATTTCATACTGTACAAAAGCTAAAGTTTTAAACTTTTTGTATTATGACGAAATTAGCATTATTCATGAAGACAAGCCATCAAAAGTCTACTTGAAGCGCCGTCCTATTCCTCAAAGGGAGATATATCGAAAGACATCGCTGAAGATTGCCCTCCCTTGCGCATTAGGTAGACAGGCCGCATCCACACATGCACACAGGGAATCCACAGGCCCCCCCATTTGTCTCCCCACACACCTTCACTTGTCTTTCTTACTAGGACCATCTTCAACTGCACATAAACTTCAATTCTGGTGGCTTACATTTCTTTTATGTACCCAGCCCACAGCACCTAATGGTATTCCTACAGGGATACACCCAGGGGTGTGTGCCCTGATGCTTCCCCCCTAGGAAGCCATCATAGGCTACCACCCTGTACTTCACTGCAGGTGTCACTGCAAACTTATCTTCATCCCTGTTCTTTTTGTCCTATCCTCTACACATCTACACAATTTTCCTCTGTATTTTTGACTCCTCTTACATGTCCCTATTCCCTTTCCTCCTCTGTTCCCCTAAAAAAGCACATTAATACTCCAACCTACTGAGTCTCCTGCCCTTGTCACCAAACCAACATCTGAGAAAACACTTGTCCTTTTCTCTTTGCTCTCTGGAGTAACTGTCAGGAAAAGAAAGATTTCTTTAAAAATACAGATTCAGCAACTACACACTGCTACTTGGAAGGAAGGTTGTCCCTGGGGTAGTGATTATACATATAAAGACAACAATAAGACTGAAGGCTGCAAAGCTGTGTAGCAATGGTAGAAATCTTAAAGTCCGACTTTACAATTCTCCAGAGCTTTAACACATACCATCAAAGAGCCTGTTTACACGTATGTAAGTGCTGTGAAAACAATTCATATGCCTGTTTGTCACAAATCACACTGCAGCATGTCTCAAGAAATGCACTAGTAAGAGGATAAACAGAAACAAATATGCGTGAAATAAATGCATGGAATTAACAGCTCTAATAAAGGATCAACCTATTTGGCTTCTATCCACAAATTTTAAACATTTTATTTATTAAGAATATATACCAGCGTTATTATCTGATACTACACAGCTGGAGATCAAAGGGATGTGCTCTATTATTTATCAAAGAAAAGCTAAGTAGTCACCTGATCATAGCTTTGTGTACTTACATAGCATGTGAGTAGATACAGAGGTTGATGAAGATTTATAAAAGCAGAATTTAATGAAGCAAAAATGGCCTATGCCAAATTCAGGGCCATACAGTAAAGAGAGAGATAGGTAAACAAAACCTGGAAGCATGGCACAGATAAATTATCTACAAGTTTATCCAGAATCATAATGGAACATTAGACAAAGGATGCGCCCAGAAATGGGAAGACATGAGGACTTCCCTATTGGGATCTGCAAAATCTAAGCCTGACGTCCCTTCCTTCAGCCAAGTTGAATTCAAAAACCAGAATTTATGTACAGGATCCCTGTTCATGGGAAGAGATACACACTGCAAAGAGGCAGGCCAAAAAAGCCATACACTGAAGTACTTCTGAGCAACTGTACAAGCAATTGAGCAACACTAACAAGAAGGATGTAATATTGACACTGTCCTTCCTGTGAACATGTAAGAACTGGGAGAGCCAGAGACAGGTTTCCTTGCTGAGATGGATGGACAGCAGAGGAAGCGACATCTTTCCTCTCACTGAAACCCAACTACCGCG
Source organism: Laterallus jamaicensis coturniculus (assembly GCA_022605575.1). Classification (NCBI taxonomy): domain Eukaryota; kingdom Metazoa; phylum Chordata; class Aves; order Gruiformes; family Rallidae; genus Laterallus; species Laterallus jamaicensis. Next base: position 19,222,547 of record JAKCOX010000008.1, on the reverse strand, counting down.
GTGTTCGGGATTTGTAACAGCAGAGAGCAAGGAAAGCAGGGATGAATTTTAAAATACCAGTTGCACAGTGACCTTTTTTTACAAGAGTCTTGGAGTTGCAGCAGTCTTCTCAAGTGCAGGACAGTGAGGTTTGAATGACCCCAGCCAGAGAGAGGAATTGACTTCAGCTTTCCTATTGAAAAAACAACATATATGGAAACATGTATGGAAAACAGCTCCCTTTCTTTCTCTGGTGAGTAAGAAGGCAAACAGCCATATATCTGCCTTCTAATAGAGAAGAATGGACAGAACTACAGCATGGGGAAGTTGAAGGGTCAAAACACTTTTTAAATTCAAACACCTTGAGGCTAAAGTAGTGACAGTTGAAGGATTCTTTACTTCATTATTTTGTGGGATATATGAGAGACAGTAGGATTCATCTAATCTATATTTCGATGTCCACCATAATGACCTAGTCACACTTGATTCCCTTTTTAGACAACGGACCTTTCCAGCCTAGGTGTCCTTAGAACGTGGCTGATTTAAACTGGTCTGTCTTAGAGGGGAGAATCACATCCTCCCTCTTGACAGAAGACTGGGTCTAAATGGCCAGTAAGAAGTAGGTATCTGCTGTATGTACACTATGTGCCATCACAGGCTGGATCTGTGTTGTTTTATGTGACTACATCCTGTGGAGATAGCCCTAAAGATCACAGTGACTTGTTCTGTCCTTAAAAATCTATTAATCTTCTAATTAGAGCTAATTAAAATGCCTTTTTTTTTCCTAGACAACCTTCATCATTAAAACACTGACATTTTTAAAACGAGCCCTCCTAATAAAAAGAGACCATTAATGTATTAGTATACTTTTCTAATAGTAAGACCACAGGCTTGTCCAATTGCATATTGTAATACCATTAGAAAATGAAGTGAAAGCTACCACAGGAATAGGCTATATGTAATGGCACACTCCAGTTAGCACAAGGAACTCAGTGCAAACAGAAACCAACCGATTAAGGTAATTCTTCCAGGTAGTGGAGACCAGGGGAACACATCGTGCTGGGAAATGCTCTGCTGTAGTTCATGGATTGACTTTAAGTGCACATGCAATAATTTTGTATTAAATATTTGGGATAAGGTTGATGTAGAAGCTGGAGAACAACAGGAAGAAGGCAGGGGGCTGCATAAGTAGGACATGTCGCTGCTCAAGCTTCCAGCTCTCTATAGCTCTTACGAAAAGCTTGCACTGGCAGAAGACAACAGGAGATGTGCCATTTAAACACAGGTATGCCATTAATCTATTGTTTAGAGTAATTGAAATGCGTTGCATAGGATTAGGTACCTGCCAATCATCCCAATTAAGCAGGCGTATCATTGATCAGGACAGCAATTAAGAGGATTCTAGGGTATCAGCAATTTATTCTTAACAGTCACAAAACTAATTGCTTTCAAGCCCAGAACCAGGTTCAACATGCTTCACAAAAGAGAAAAGAGAGTTATTAGAACATTTCTTGTCCTTTCCCCATGAACTAGCCACGGGCTAAGATAGATTAGTAGAATTTACAATATTCCGGAGCTCTAACATGGCAACAAATACCTTTGCCTGCCATTAATGACTGGAAATTAGAAGATAAAAGGGAGTGACACTTGGTATGTTTTTTAATCTGGATTTGCAATGTCCCTGTAAGATAATAAGCAATTCAAATTCCAAAGCCAGTGCAAAGGCAAAGGCTCCACAAGACAGCCAGTGCTTTGGGATTGAGGAAGTGCAGCCCTGCAAACCACCAAACTCCTGGCACCCATCTGAACACATCCAGTTTCAAACCAGTGGGACTCCCCACACTTAGATGTTCTGGTTGCTGTCCTCGGGCTCAGCACCCACTAATGTCCAGGTCTAACCTCTGAGAAGGTTGATTAGTTTGACTCTTGGCTTCCTGTGTTCCAAGCATGATGGGATGCCCAGTGGAGGTCCTGGGCAAGACTGTGCTGCCCCAATCATGCTCAGGAAAAGCCTCTGTACAGGCAGGTGAGAGCGAAAGGGCAAGGCATCACACTCCAGGTAGCCCGGGGCTCTCAGGAGCTGAGCTGCCACAAGGATGGGTTGGACACAAAAAAATTGATAATTAGATGGGAAAACTGAGCAGTGATGGTCCATAGGAACACTGAGGAGTCAGGTTTGGTCATAACCTCAGCCTCAGGACAAATCAGAAACCTAATGAACCTCGTTAAAGTTACCACGAGAAACCGTGTGTGTGCTGCAGTACATTGCTCTATGTTTGGGGGAGGGGGGGGATCTCCTTTTCTGTCATATTTTTTCTTCATATAGTTTTTATTCATATAGTTTTTATTATGTGGGCAAGTAAGGAAATAAACAATAGATATCTTAATTGGAATATTTCAATTTTTGCTTTTTTTATTAATACCAAAACCACTGTTACCTGAGTGAAGAAATGAAAACTAAACCCCAACATGTAACACCTCCAAATCAGTGTTCACTGATGGGATCTGAATGCTTATGTAGAGCAGAGTGTATTAATGTTATTTTGAAGCCTGCTTCAAATCTTTGCATAGGCTTTTACCTTTCTGAAAAATCAAATATTTGGTACTACAGAAATACAATCCCTAGTCTAAAATATTTATTATGCAGAGAGAATAATGTTTGCTGTTAATTATAGGATACATTAATTACCTCTACATAAATATGCTGTATTACAAACTAGTCTTCACGTAAGTTGCATTTTACTTTCAATGCATTGTTTTCCTCTACAGGATCTGCAGCTCCCAAAGGGAGGTGGCAATAGTGATGCAGACAGACATTCAGCACACTAGAGACAGTAAGAGGAGGAGGGAACTTTCCCCTTCTCAGTCCTTGGAAAACACTAGGTCTCCGGCCAGTTCAGTCTAAAACCTCCAAGCCCTTATGCAGAAAGTAAGAACTTTCCAGAGCAAACAGCCCACCAAGCCTGTATTCTGGCTTCATCTCCATAACAACACCTAAACATCCCCTTTCTCTCTCCTACCTGCATGTAACCTCCCTAGACCTGTAGACTAGGGAATTGCTAATAGCCCTCCCTGTTCTAGAGATGTGCAGCCCAGAATGACTCACTCACCTGAGATCACACAAGGAGTCCAGACAGATCCCTGAATGGGCTTTGGAAGTCCAGAGCCCCAAGGCTCTACTCCCCTAACTGCTGAACACATAAACCAGGAGTGTTTTTAAGCAGCATCTCTTCTCCTTTAATGAGCCTGGGATCTTCCCTCACAGTTCTGCTCCAGGCACTGCTTTGCAGCTTTGGACATACTGTAACAGCTCTCCCCCAATAATTCTTCCTGCAAAACTAATGTTGCCATCCTTTTAAAGGGCTCTGCTGTCCTGGCCTGACAGATGCAGTTCCTATTTATCCATTAAATGCTACTTCGCATAGTGGGCCCTTGCACCTGGAGCCAAGAAGAACACCCTATTAACCTGAGACTAGCCTAAACAATAATAATGGCAATTAAATTTTAAATTGGCTTTTGCAGAGGTCAGTGGGACTGCTGTGGGTAACAGGGGACAGAAAGTGCAAAACTAGCAATTAAATTACGCTCAGTCTCTCCTAATAAAAGGTGCAGTGTATATGGATACTGTATATATACATACTGATGTTCTAGCCAATGCAAATATCTTTTGTAAATGCATATTTGGCAACTCAGCAGGTAAACAAATGGGTCAGTGACTTAAGAAAAATTGTTTCTTTGCTCTGTCATTTCAGGAGGGTAATGCGTGCAACAGTCTGCATTTTAAGTAAACCAGACTCTTTCTACTTGCAACAGAGGAACTGTTGATTTACACAGCTTCACGGCCAAGCATTTGCTTAGAAAAAGAAAGCAGAGCCCCAGTCCCCAAACCAGCTTTTTCCTATTAATTTCACTTTGCTTGCTCTATGTGTAATGCAGCCATTTGAAATACTTCCATCTTGTTTGCAACTTGAATCACGTCTCTATTTTTAGAGGACTTGGAGCTGCGCTATGACTTTACCAAATGGAAAATGTAATCATGTCCGTGTTATGTATAACAAAGTGTGTGCTTGCCCTGAGCCAGATGAACTGCATCATCAGGATTTTGGACGGAGTCACATTCTGGGGATAGTAACAACCCTAGGAACTAGCCCTGCCAGCAACTTTGCTTTCCTAACTTGCATTAGCTGGAGGTTTGTGACAGTTCCCCAGAGAACGGGACCGAGGCAGCGCAGCAGGAAGACAGTGTCAGAAGAATGCATGAAACCAAATTACTCAATTTGTCCGTATCGCTGATCAGGATCTGGTCTGTTCAATGGGAAAGGACGCAGTCAACTTGGGGGGGAAAAAAACCCAATGCATTTCTTTAGGAAGAGCATGTACACGCTACGGTTGTAACTGACTCTCAGCTTAACTAGCCCTGGCAGAGATTCAGGAGGGTGAAACACTCCTCCCAAACTCCACAGAGGCTGATTTATGCCACTGGGCCACATTTGCACATCATGAATTTCCCTCCCAGAGGGTCACATTTACTACTTCTGCCCTGCTCCGGAGGCAATTCCAGTCTAGCTTCCAGGCTCTGCATTTAAAAGGAGCAAGAACAGTGAAGCTGACAGAGAAACTGAAGAAACATATGGCAGTTTTGTGCGTACGGAAAGGAGAGGTGTGACTGGGAGCATGCTGCACGTTGTTGCTATTGGAGCCCCTCAGAAGACCTATATGCACACAGTAGGTAACAGGAAACCTAAGCTGCTTGTTCATATGCTGGTTTTCAAAGATTCCTAAATTAACACTTACTAGATGTATTATTCAAAGCATTCTAGATCAAGAAACAGCCGTTCTTTGCAAAGACTTGAAACGTTCGAATATACAGTGTGCCTTTACTGATGATAATAGGGAGGCAGAACACAAAAATACCCGTGTGTATCTAATGTGGGATTCCTCTTGCAGCAGCTTTGTACTGGTGTAATTCCATTGATCCCTGAGAAATTGTTACAGAGTCAATGGAAGAGAGTCCTGAGAGAGAAGAACCAGCCAGTGAATGTCACTGCCTTGAGACTGGTACATGATATTTTAACATGCCATAATAAATGCCCACAGAAGCCACAAAATCCCTTGCAAAAGGAATTCTGAATCATCCACATGTGGGACAATTGTTCCTCAGCAGAGTGGTCTTCCCTCAGTGGAGGAACTGTCAGCATGCAATTATAGATCTCTGAAAATCATTAAATCTCCATGTTTACTGGAAATGCATTAGTGAGAAAACACCATTCTATTTCTCCAAATGTCTTTTGAACATAATAGCTTTTTTTTTTTCTGAAAATTAAATTCCCAAATCTGCTAAGAAATCACCACAAAATGTCACATTTCTGTAATTAATAATTCAAGTCTTTTCCCTACCCAAGCCCATAAAGAAATCAAAAATACAATTGAAATGTTGTTTGCCTGGCAATATGTATTCTACTTCACAGCAGCAGTTGTCACAAAAATACTTTTGGTGTTAAGAAAGGCATTCCAGGCTTGGTTTATAAACAAATTTTTTTGCTGGCACAATTGACATAAATCAGGCTAACTACATGATTTACATCAATTGCATTAGATCAAATTAACTGCTATAATCGAGCGAACCCATTCAGTTCTCCTAAATATTGCTAAATGAAGAAAAGCAATTCACATCAGGCAGTTTGTAAGCACTTCCCAGTTGTCTGAAAAGTTATGCTCCCGCTTTTAGAAATGCTGCAAAAATATTTGGCATAACATCATTCCACCATACAGCAACTTTGCCCCATATCAATTATAATCTTTCCTTAGCACTTTGCTCTTCAGCAATTCTGATTCTCAGCAATTTAACTTTGTCTCTGCATCCACGTAGTGGGAATAAAGGAACAGAAGGAGCAGGGTGAGCTTCGGACCCAGCCGTTTTCCCACTTTCTAAATAAAAACCTGTGCCAACCAGCACAGCTGTGGCAGTGAAAAGATAGAATTAATTTGCACAGGTAAAGGATAATAACAAATGCTAGGGATCAGGGATCCATCAAAAACATAAGTGCCAAAACAACTTTCTGTGGAAAAGTAGACCCATGGATATATAAAGTTATCTGTAGATTTGGATGGGTATCTGATGGTGTGTAGTTGGCCCTCCCAACTCCAAACGTTCATCAGCTCACAGACAGAGACGTTGTAGAAAGCTGTCTGCAAATGAAAGCCTGTCTCTCTTTGGAGACCACATCGATCCACTCCTAAAGTTCCTGGCATAATTTTGTTCGATCTCACAAAGCGCCATCACTAGGCAACCACTTTTTGGTGGGCTCCAACTTATTGCTTAAGACAAGTTTCTCTATGCTGTATCCATCGTCTACCCCTCCTTCCCTCGGGGTGTGGAAATCTGTCAACATTTCTTAAGACAGAGGCAAACAGTTTTATTTCTACTTGACCCTGTGGCAAAATTGTACTGCTTTCCTTCACTGCCTTTAAATTCCCTCTCAGCATCCATTTGCTTTGTATCGAAACCGAATTGGTAGTTGCCAGGAGTCTTGCCCATTCAAATGGATTTCCATTCTAGACCAGGTTTTCTTTTAAAGAGTATTTAACCTGCATTTTAAAGGTACCTAAAGCCTTTCATACCTGTGCTATGTACAACAACCGCAGCAACAGAAAACGCTGCGGCAAGAGAGCAAGTCCTTCAGAAAGGTGTGCGTGCCTTGCAGAGCCGTGAAGCCCTCTGTCCCCCATTGCTCTCCAGCACCCCGTGGGGAGCGAGCTCTGGGCCCGCAGCACGTGCCAGGTCTCCTCTGGGGGACAGCAGGTGGGCCAGGGGAGCACAGGGGTCACTCAGCCTCGTAGTTCACACAAGCAGCAGCCAGCCTGCAAGGCCAAAGTCGTGTGTCCCCTTTGCAGCAGACCCCAGACACAGCAAAGGGGATGGGGAAGAGGGACGAGTGCATTATTGTTCAAAGTGAGATGTGGGACATTTCAAAGAGATTCCCTTCTCAGTCTCTTCCTTTCCTTCTCACTTTAATATTTCTTTTCACCAATTTGCCCTGGCCCACCTCCTCCCACTTCTGACACACTCACCAGCAGAAAAAAAATATTTTAGAAACGTATTTCATCTCCCCAGCCCTGCTGTCAGAATTGTTAGAACTTTTCTGACTTCTGAAGAGCACCATGTGCTGTTGATTCTTGTTAAGTCTGTGCTTACATTTTATAGACAGAACAAGACAATAGGAAACATGTTTCTATCCTATATAATTAGCATGTGGCAATTCAGCTCCTTGGATTAGGAAGTTTCCTCAAAGAAGCTATGCACCTACTTCACCCTTTGCATAAAAAAAATTAGACTTTGCAGAAAAGATTCTTACAAGGGAAATTTTTTCTGTATGGAGGAGTTTTCTTCATGTAGGGACATTATCTTAATAAATCTACACCTTTTTTTTTTTTGTGTATAATTAAACCATCAGCTTTGGGGCATATGTCCACTTCATGTTTGGACAGAGCAGTGGTTTCCAGTTTGCAAAAAAGAGGATTATTTTGGGAAAGTCTTCTACTCCTGTTTGAATGATCCAGTTTTACCCATCATCAGTGCAGGCAGATAGAAAACGCTGTTTAAGGATAAACATCTTTCTCCCCCTCTCTCTGTATGCATGTAATCAAATTAATCCTTGAATGACTCCTCTGACGTCAATTTTGCATGATTCATGGCAAGACAACAAAAGAAGAAATAATTCTTTGTTTGTAATCCAGAAACATGAGAAACCTGATTGTAATAAATGTACTGCCTTATGCTGAACACGCCTGGATTCCCCTTTTGCAAAGCATATGCTTGTGGAGCCTCAGAGTTTACAAAGATGATATAAACCTCACAGAGGAAATCGCTAAGGCCGGAATACACCCAGTATAACCAGAAATCCTATACCAGTTGAGTAGAAATCCCTTGTCAGTTGAGTGGGAAGTTAAAGCCTTGGCTGGTCAGTGCCAAAGTATTAATCCTGCAGATTTTTAAACTGCCTGTTAAAATTAGTTAAAACAGCTATCAGACTTTGTGAAGAAAGGATATATAATACTGCATCAAGGCCAGCAAAGAGATAGTGCTGACAGTCTTAGTGTTCCCAATACGTCTTGTCTATGGCTTGTGACTTATCGTTTGTGTAGCAATACCACATAGAAGCTCTAATTAATGATCAGGACTCCACTGTATCAGGCATTAAATGGATACAGATGAAATATTTTTTCCTTACTAAACAATTTGATGAAAGTATCCAAAGCAGATTGACCTAAGGGAAGAATAAGTGGTTTAGAAAACTATCTATACCCAAATTTACATTCTTCAAAGCGTAAATTGTCATTCTTCCATTCGCTTTACTCTGTTGTGAATGCTTAAGTTCCTACAGTCCAGAAATCATCTGATACATCTTTTTGTTTCACACAACTCATAAGGACTTTCATAGACCTAATTATGCTCCCCCCCAAACCCTTCACAAATTTAAGGTATAATTGGTTAAACTCTTGGTTTAGGCAAGTCTGATTGTTATCAGAGCAACATCACTTGTATCAAGAGACACTTGGTATGATATTAGAGGTCATGTGGACAGCAATAATTCTTAACAAGAACATTCTGCAAATCTGTCAGAGCATTAGGAAGCCAGAAACCATATCAAATGAAGCAGGACACATGGTTTTACAATGCAAACTCATCGGTAGAAGGAATGAATAGGAAAAATGAGTCGTGGTTGTAAAGCAAGCATGGTATTATATTATTAGCATATGGGGTTAACAGCTATGGTTAACCATTACGCCAGAGGAAATTGTTCCAATGCCAGAATACTTAAAATCAGCATTCAAATGTGCTGTGGCCAAGGCAGGGCTTATCAGTAAGACTCAATCGAACGATCTCATTTGAATTAGCTAAGACCATGTTGCTGATACCTAATGTTTACAGAAGATGGATAAACATTAAACTACCAAAATAAAGGTCAGTTTTAGGGAAGTTTTCAGACTAGTTACAGAATGATCTTCCCTTTCTTTTTGCCTTTTTTCAGCAGTGGCTCAATGGAAGTTCAGTATGTTTAAGAAGTAAGTATGTTTGCAAACAGAATCAGGACCTAAGTGGATTTAAAAATAGCAGAAACTAGGTAGGAGACAGGATGGACTGAAGCAGTTTAGAAATAAACCTCTGTCACTCCTTGGAGCTGTAGGGCAGCATGGAAGACCATGCACCCAGGCCAACAGAACTGCAAGTCTGTATTTGTTAGGGAAGTGAGAAACCTCTTGTGCACGGTGGTAACAACTCTGAATGTCCCTTCTTACCTAAGGAAGAGATGGCCTCAGGCAGAGCAAGAACCTTGCGGTGAAAAATCCCAGGGTCCATCAGACTTTGTGGGTAGGGCCTGAAGGTGCTAGGCAATGTATTAGTGCACACAGGGTAGATCACTTCTGCCCTAGGGGGGGCTTAGTCTGAAGTACGTCGCCAGCTTTTGATTAGCAGCAACTGGGGCTGGTTTATTATTTTAGTCAGGAAAGCTCCACGTGTTTTATCTTCCATTGCGGAAAACTAAAGCGCAGCAGCAGCAAATAAACCCTGTACCAATCCAATTTGGAAATCACAAGTTCAGCAAAAATGAAGAGGCACAACAAATCATTGGAGTTACCAGGTTTGAAAAGACCTTTATAGGGAAACAAGGTGAACTAGAGCTGTAAATAATTTTTTTTTAAACTGAATGAGTATTCTAAGAAAGTGGTAAAGCACAAGGTAAAACAAAGATTTAGAATGTCATTTAACCATGGGAATTCAAATGGGGGGAACAAGGCTGCTCCAGCTTCCCAGGGAAAATGTGGGAGATCAAGAATCCGAGAACTGTTCGAGCAGCAGGTTGACCTTGGCCACACAGAAACCCTTCACACAGTCATGCCTACGGGGACACCAGGAGGCACTGAAACCTGCTCCCATAGTCCCACAAGGATGTCAACCCACAGGAGGACCAGGACACACACATAAACTTCCTAAAACTGGTCAAGTGCTTTTAGTGGAAAGGAGAAATCTGTAAGAAAGGTTGCACACTATCTCCACAGCAAGAACATTGGTGTGAGGACGATGATGACAAAGGCCATGTCTATGTTTTCCTAAGCCAGAGACTCATGTAAAACAGGCCAACACTGCAGAGCAATCACTTCTTCCTTCCCCTCTCATCTAGAAATAGTCCCAAAACACATACTGTTTTGGTGATACCAGCAAAGGTGACAGAACTTACGAGCCTCTGACTCAAGATCAAGCTATTGAAAACCTTCTCAGGCCTTCAGAGCTCCTTCCAAGACTGCCCTAATTACCTCTGCTGCAAACAGTGAGTCACCAAAGAACTGCCTAAAGAACTCAGCTTTTGCAGTCAGCGAGCCTTCCCTTTTCTCCCCACTCATCTGTGCTGGCAGGTTGATTTTCTCCTCAATCTGGACCAAAAAAAAACCCTAACCAAACAAAAAAAAACCCCATCAATTTATTTTTTTGAATACTAACAAAACCCAATGGGAGAATCAGGCAAGAAGAAAATTGCAGGCTTTTCAATCTCCTATTGTAGGGAAGTATGCTGGAAAGACATTCATAAAACGAAATGAATGTAAAGAGTACATCCAAGAGTGCAGATTAGTGAGGAACTCATGTGCTAGGATTTGCATAATTCCAGCTGGTTGGTGGAACATTTCATATTAACAATAATGCTAAAAATAACGTATTTTGAATATACTTGAATAGACTATGCTTAAGCATTGCTGTTTCCTTCACAGTCGATGGGTGCTCTACAAGAATCAAAGGCAAACGCAGGGCAGAAAAATTCATCCTCAAGTGAGGTGTTGCAGACAGCATTGCAAACAGCTATAGCTATTGCAGTGAAAAATGCCAACATATATAACCAAACAAGACAAAATTCCTCCACCTACTCATCAATAATGCTTTAGAGAGTGAAAGAATCTATATATTAAGTTCTTGTTCAGACAAGAACTTAGACCCAGATAGCGAGTCTAAATTAAGCATTGCAAAGCTGAGAGACTCCTGAAACTATATTGTCTTAAAAATTCACATGGTTTCAAGGGTCTTTAATTCTGTGCCCCTAAGCTTTGGGTTGCTAAAAAGACACTCTATCTTTTATGCTTTTAGTTTGCTTTCTGTCAAAAGCTTCTCTACCTCTAGCTCATCATTTTATTTTGTGTTGTTTGATTTGGTGTTTTTCTTAAAGCCCAGCTCCTTCAACGATATGTTTATGTAAGGAGTTCATATTTTACTTTAAAATAAAAATCCAGATGCTCTTAGCCTTCATCACTGAAAAGAGGAGTTTTGAAAACATCACTAAGCTGAAGATAAAAGATCAAAAACCTAAAGGCAAATAAAAAGGACGCACATTTTGTTTTAAAGTGCACACACCCCCCATCCCCCATTTTTCAAGCAATATCATGGTGTTTTTGAAGTATAACATGAATTATAAAGGTTGGGACTGGAGAAGAAAATGCCTTTTCCTGCAAGCATGAAGAAACCTGTTTAACCGTATGTATCCATATGCCCGACAAGTTAATAGAGTTATTCACATGGTTAAATGTGAACACACATGAATATTCACACTACGTGACAAGCATTAGAGGGCAAAGCCCGTTTCACTGACTCAGGCTGAACAGAAAATTGTATTCATTTTTGTATCTGATGTAACCGTGGTTTAGCCAACAGACCATCCAAACCCCAGCTTGGAAGTGTTGTGCATAAACACGCAGTATGAAGGAAAAAAATAGAACATCCACCTGGGTCTGTAGTAACCAGATGCCTAAACTAATAAAGAAAATGGGGGCAGCGGCCTGTGAATAGAAAATACCCATTATGTAAAGCTAAACTTTAGGTGATAAGGTGACAAAAAGGAAATGCTTGAAGTGAAAATCTCTTGAAAGACCCAGTCAGCATCCTCCATGAAACTCAGAAAGACCCAGTTCATAAGTCTAACTTAGGTATGAACAGTAGATATGTGATCGACTCATTCATACCTCAGCTTTAATTTTTCAGTATGTCAGTATCTTGATTTTCAGTCCCGGAGCACCTACAGCTCCACTGAAGTAGCAGGAGATGTGAGAATTCAGCCTCTTTGAAAATGCAGCTAAAGGCACTTGGAGTTATGAACAAAACGCAGACTCAGTTGCATGCCTATTACTGTATGATCATTATGACTACTCACAAATTAGGCACACAGTCACACACATGGTCTTAGTCACATGGGGGAGAGTTTCAAAGACACATCATGGGATGATAGGAATCCAACTCCCCATAAAAGCACATACCTTTGAAAAGCTCACCCTGGGCTTTGAACAGCTTTTCATAATGGCTCTCCTCTAGGATTTGGTGGTAATAGAAATCAGTCCTTATATATCACTGGATAACATCTCAAGATTATTGAAAAAATACTCAGCTTTTCGCAAGAGGAGGGAAACCTCACATTGCTCCTGGGAAATGTATGTTGCAACAAGTCAGAACAATGCAGGGCAAAGCTCATGTGAGAGTGAAAAATAAATATAACTGCTTCACTGCCACATGAGGGACATCTCATTTTACTCTCCTAGAAAATCCCTTGTTTGTTTACAGTGAATTCATGCCAGGGGAGGGGGCAAAAAATAAACTACCTTCCTCTTAAGTTCATTCAGAAAACTAACAGTTTTGAAACATCTGTTGCATGCTTTTTGTTCTATTTAAGTCTAAAATTAACATAATCTAGTTTATTGGGTTTTCATACTCTTCAACATCGGCCTTTTTAGACCAGACTCAACATTTAACTATAGGGCATGTAACTGGGAGGCGAAGGGAGAAGGCAGGCACATTAATTAATCTCAGTCAAGGGTCTCTGTCCCGCTTAGGATGCAGTGTCTAATCACACAGTTAGCTTTAAAATCCCTCAAATGCATTTAACATGTTTCCTTAGTTGAACCTGTTATGCCTTGATGGCATCACTCTATACCATAAGGGTATGGCAAAGAAATATACAATACGAATGATAGCACTAATAAGTAATCATTATAAGCTGCAATCACGCCTTTACATATTCTTTTGATCTTTACTGTGTAAAATGCATTTAGGCAACAGGTAAAACAAAGTTCCTTGGGGTATACCATCTTCTGAGATGTTCTGAAGGAATGGAAAATAGTGTTCCATAAGGTAAAGTTGTGACTTCATCTGCAGTCTGAGCTCTGCTGAAGTCACCAGGAATTGTGACGCTGGTTGGAGGATTCTACCCTCTCCAGATGCTGTTATCTACATTTTATTCTGAAGACAGTAAATAACACACAGCTAAGCAGATCATTCTGAAAGAGGAGGATGAGATCAGGACAAAAAGCCTTACAGCCCCCGTAGGAAACACAGTGATACCACCCAGAGTCTGTGCAATATCTTCGCAGGAGTAACATATATCACCTGTCCCAGAAATCTGCTTATCAGCCCACACTCAGCTTTATGAGCCTCTTTCTTCCTCCACTGCTCAGCTAAGGACAACTTTGGCCTCTTACTAGAGGAATTATTGTCAAGGATAGGTGGATTTTTCAAATCACTTTCAAGATGATTTACAGGAAGACTGACCTCTGAGACACAATTATGAAACTGAGAGCTGGACATCTGAATATTTTGTCTCCAAAGTATCTTCTCCCACTACATGAGTGCTTGATGCAATAGGTTTTGGTAAAAAAAAAAAAGGAAAAAATGGAAAAAGAAAAAAAAGGAAAAAGAAAAAAAAGGAAAAAGAAAAAAAAGGAAAAAAAAGATATAAAAGGTAGATTCTTTACCATACCAACTACAAAGCTGGATTTGCCACCTATTCTAATATGCAGGGTGTGATATCAGTGGACAAATTTTATCCAGAAAACTTAAAACAGGTAGTTTGACACCCTGGAGACCAGATTTTCAGTTTGAAAACAGAATGTAACCTGAGTTAAACATATGTTAGAACATTATCAAAATATCATCTGTACACAGAAAGTCTGCAAAGAGGAGGCAGGAAATATTTGGGGATTGATCACTAATTGATTATCTATGATCTAAGGGGGAGGGGGTATGACCCCATTTGAAAAACACATGGTATTTTGAATAGTTTCTTGGGCAATTATGTTATATATTATCTAGTCTTCAAAACATTAGCTTTTCCTCTCCATACTTTTTATTTTTCCAGAGTCTGGTTTTAGCCTGAAACTTTTCATCAACATTTTTTTTTTTTTTCAACTTACAGGAATAATCGGGAGTTTTGCATTTGCTGAGTTGGATGCAATGGACAGATGCTTATATACACTGAGGTACAGTTAATTTTCTCATTGTGCTTATACCAAGACATTGTATAGGTGGTAAGTAGGTAAGTATAGGAAAGAGAGTAGTATTTTGCAGGCTTCATTACATAGAAAAGAATACTAAGAGAAGAGTTGCAGTTATGCATTACAGTTCAGTCACTGAAGCTGGATTGAATCCATATCATTTGCTTGCATCTTTGCAAGATCTTCAAGGCATATCAGCTGCAATGCGTTATTCACAATGTCAAATATTCTAGACAGGCCAGAAATAAATCTGTCTATGAGCTATGACTAAGAAATCATCCATCAGCAACACAAAAGTAATCTCTGCTGTGCTCTGGTCCAAAGTCCAATTGAGAGGGTCTAACATACTGGCCGAGATCAGTCGCTTCTGAGGTTGGCTTTTTGCCAATTTCTCAGTCATCCCAGAAAGAAACACAAAATTAGGCAGTGTGTTAGCTTGCCAAGCCAATGACATAAAAACTTTTAGTGCTGATTGGATTATTGTATTTTCAGGGGAGGTGATAAATAAAAAATCCCCCAAAACACCACATTACGTATGTAATGGAAAGACCTCTTAGACGCTCTTCATAATCTGAGGCGTATCAGCTATCTTTTTCCCCTGGTTCTTCCTCTCATAAATCCTCTCTGAAGAGCTGATATGCATCCAGTTCTGGAGACCAGAGAGTCCTTATGAATTTATCATCTTATCTTCCCCTGAGGTTAAGGGCTGAGTTTGGCAGCAGACACAGGAGAAAGCAGGATACATGTAAAAACCTTAAAACACCGTACTATGAGGTTTTGATGGACCGTCGTGCATTGTGATCATAGGTAAGCATGCTAGGGTTACACTGCAGACCTTCGTCTTAGTTGCAGACATTAGATGACTTGCATGCAGCAGCCACTGACCAGAGGGCATTGGTACCTAAACCATCACAGAGCAGCTCCCTGGGCTGAGCAGCGACATGCTCAGCAATTTCAGTGCAGACACTCCAGCATCTGTTAAACTGGGGGGAAGGAAAGCAACGAGCCAAGGTTCTGTTTCTTTTCTCACAATAGGATACAGCAGATGTTTAAAACAGGTCTAAAATGACAGAAAGAGAGGGTCAGAGAAAACCAATTTCATTTGATACATTGCCTTTGCACCTGTATGAATGCAGCATCCAGCAATTGTTTTAAATGAGAACTCTGTTTTACTGCAAGCCTACTCATAACAGAGAGGTTTAAAACCCACCACCATTCATCTGTCTACCTAAAGGACTCCTACATGTAGGTCACTTTTAGCTAGTTTGGAAGGGGGGAAAGGACAAGGTATGCTAAATATTGCCAATTTCTGTTTGTCCAGCAAACTTCGGGATCCCTCCTCCTCCCCAAACGCTGCCTTTCTGAACACTCTGGACAATCAGAACATCCAGTACTGTTGCCTCAATAACTGTCAACAGCAAACTTCAATGCAGGCCCAAAATTCCTGCCACTGAGGTGGAGGAGAGGTTCTGCTTTGTTAGGACCGGAGCTGGTCACTGCTCCTGACACAGCCTCATAGCAAAGATCAGCCTGGCCCTATACCACTTCAAATGAAACTGCCCCCAAACACTTGCCTTAGTGACAAACACTATGGAGAAAGGGAAAATGTAAACTCTGGGTATTTCCTTCATCTTGGGGTTTGGATTTTTAAATTTTTTTTATTATTTTTTTTTTAACAAAAGCAAACCAGCCAGCCCATGAACTTCCCTCTAGAACAGGGTGTACTCAACTCATATGCTTCAGTCTCGACAGCAAACAGCCCGTGTTGCTAGGCTTAATTGCTATCTGGCAGCTCTAACCACGCAAACTTCTCCAGCAGTTTTCGGATGCTGCAATCCTGTGGCTCCCTTAAAAAAACATGAGAATCCATGTCTCCGCCTGTATTTTGGACACCCCTTGTCCTCAACATTTATCTATGCAGTTCACACCAGGTAACAATGGTTAGTTGACACAAATGGTGTTATGTTGCATTACAACTCCACCTAGACCACAGTACAGGAAAGTGATGTTTGGGATAGGATTCTTCTCCTCTTTATTTCAAAGTTAGGGTATGTATCCAATTCTAGGCGAGCCAGCTAATTCCCATTATAATTAGTCAGGACACAGGCAGCTGAAGATTCATTTAATTCCAACACAAGCTTCTAAATTAAGTGCAATGAATTTACCTCCTTAACTCCTTGACTGTAGAGGGAACCCAGAGAATTAGCTCAGGCTAGTTGCTTCCTTTTTTAGATCTGGTTAAGCAGCAGTTACGTGATCTGAGCTCCGCGCAATAGTGTCAGATCCCACTGCGAACTTGATTGGCTTATATATTCCGAAAGATTTCAAATAGCTTCTTAGTGGCTCTCTGTTTACCCAAAAACACCATATGCTCAGTAAGTTCAAGCCAACCTATAAGAAATCTAGCTGAGGTGTTCAAATGTCTTAATCTGTTCCTCTTAGAGACAAGAGAAATACTAGATAGTAGCAGAGTCCCTCTTTTCATATGATAATAGGCAATTCTTTGGTCTCTGGTTTCAGAAATGCTTCGAAAGAGAGGGGCCTGTATTGTTCAGTCTGTAATATTTTTCAGTCTTATTTCACATCAGGCTTTCAGACCTAGATGTAACATTTACTTTTTCAGCCAGCTGAACATACAAATAATACTATAATTGACTTTGGCATTCAACAGAATAAATGGAGTCTCAGGTATTTGGAGGTTCTATTATCAAAAAACATTTTAGTTACAATTTTTTAAAACATACCGAAAATTAATATGCAAGAAACTCTAGTGGCATGCTAAATCCTCCAGACATGAGAACAAATTGATGGCTTTGTGGGTGAAACTCTGGAATGCTGACAACTGCAATCTAGAGTTCTTTAATGTACTGGTAGTACGGTTAACAGCTGCAACCAAAATGTCTTATAATCTTTATGTGAAATTTACACTGCTATTATATCATTAGATTATTTTATTTCCCTTGCCAAAGCTTGCTTTATTTTCTTGGGCAAAGAAAAAGTTGGACTGGTGCTTTTTGAAGAAACAGGTATATATAGAAAAGAAATGAACATCAAACTTGGTAGGCATTCACACAGGGTAAAATAGATTTAGCTTGAAAATTGAGATGCTGGAAGGAAGAAGCATCAAAAAGAGTAATTAAGAATAAAATATTGTACAAAACCAGGCATCCCTTTATCTTACACCCTTTTTAGCTCCTTGCTTCTACTTCAAGCTCCTCCCAGTCAGATTTTCTTACATGTAACTTACATATCAACTATTTTTATGCTCCGTGTAAAAATACTTCCAGGTTGTACTAATTTCTAGCAGGGTAATTGCTGAGACACAGGTGTCAAGAAAAAAATGACTAAAGGAAGATCTCCTTCAGAGCCTTGTCACAGAAAAAGAGAAACCAGATGTTGTGCTTTCCCCTTCCCGCGCTCATCTATTATTGTACCCTCTGGCTTAGGAAGCTGGCGAATCTAGGGAACTAGAAGGACAAAGTATCAATTTAAGCTCAGTGAGAAACCTGAGAACTCCAAGTGCTGGAGATGGGCATGGGCAACCTGGCCTTTCACTCTGACCTGCTTCTGGCTGCTCTTACATCTCCTAATTCCCACCTGATGAAACAGACCTATCAGCCTACAAACCCAGGCAGCCCTGGGGCCATTCCCCCTCCCTCCCCCAGGTATGACACATCCTCTAAATTGAGTTAATTTTTTTCTCCCTGCAGAAACCTCTGCCAAGGCCCTGTATTTTTGAACTCTCTACTATAACATTTCATGGCCATTCCAAAAGACACCACTGCTTACAGAATGTAGTTATAAAATACTGTCCCATAAACTCTGAAAACTATTTGGGGACTATAAAATCGTTACAGCAACTCCCTTTTGTATTACTCATCAAAAATAAAGGTGGGAAGAGGAATAGACATTCAGACTCCTTGCAGGAAGGATAACGAATACGTATTTATTTGATGGTAATTAACTCCACCTCCTTGCTACTTTCTGATCTTTTAAGGTGCCACTCTAAGTGATAATTACTGAAAAGTAAACTTTAGCCAGTTTTAAAAGGCAGAATATTTACTTCTGAGTAAGAAAGCTAAATTGTTCTTTTTTAAAACAAGACATCCAAAATGTTACAAAAACTATACCCTGATAGAAATGACTGTTTAAGACCTAGAGATTCTACATTGGCTTTCTGTTTATAGGGTGCTCTCCTATTCCCACAAATGGCAATGGAAATTGTGACATCCATTTCAATGGTGGCAGAACTTCACTCACTGAGTTCAATGAAATTTATTAGATTTTCATGTTAAATGCAGAGGAAAATCCTGTTCAGAGTTCCTGCTAATCCAGCCTCAGAGTTTCTGCATGGCTAAAGCAAGAGAGTTGGTAACCTCAGATCTTTTCTAAACTGTACAGAAATGACCCAATTTCCCACATTCTTTTGAATACTAAATCTTTGAAGCCTGTGATGTAGGGAGGAACCGCTATGTTGCACTTTGAGTTTCACTCAGTATTCTGACTGCAGTCTTTGTAAGTCTGCAAGGATTTACATTCATTGTCTCTCCAGAGTCACTTGCAAAATGATTTCTAAAAATTTTCTCTTTCAACTACTATTAGACGCTGTCTAATACAGGAACAAGGAATTCCTGGCCCAAGGGCCAGATACAATCTGCAACTTAATTTCAGGCAGACTGCAGCCAGACGAGTTTGTGTGCATGTGTATTTATTATCGGTTGGAAAACAAAGGCGCTCATTAACAGATGATTTGCCAGACATCTCTCAGAGACCTAGCTGGTCCTTCTCAGGGAAAGGGTCTCTGCCCCAGACCTACTAAGTTGCCACTGAACCTCACAGCTACCAGCCAAGCAAGACAGAAATACAATACTGCAGAATTCTTCCCAATGTATAAATGCAGCGCTCCAGTGCGACTGTCAAGTAGGTTTGTCGTGCTGGTACAAAGGGCACTGTTAGCAGCCACAGAGACTACTCAGTACTGGTGGCTTCACCTTAGCCAATGGAAAAGATGGAGAGAGAGGGGGAGAGAGGGAAGAAAGGACTCTACCTCATGCATCAGAGCCCAGAGAAGATTTGGGCACGGTCAGGAACAGACAACAAAATATCCTTTTGCTTTCAACCCAAGCATTTGATATAGAAACTGAGGAGGAGACAAAATGAATACAAGACTTCCCAATGTTATTTCTACAAAGTTCCTTTTTAAGCAGAACTGCACTTTGATACCAAGCAATATAAAAAGTAAACGCAATAAAGATGGGTAAAAACATTTAGAACTGTAGGAAGTTGCTCACTTCCTTCTGTTACTTGATCTGAGCCATCTCATATCCATCGAGGTTAGTGCTGTTTCCTGCTGTCTTTCACTGAGAAATGACTGTTCATGCAGGGTGAAGCTCCTGGGGAGGGGAGGGAAGGAAGGAAGGAGGAAAGGAAGGAAGGAAGGAGGGAAGGAGGGAAGACGGGAAGGAGGGAAGGAGGGAAGGCAGAAAGGAGGGAAGGCGGGAAGGAGGGAAGGCGGGAAGGAAGGAAGGTGGGCAGGCGGGCAGGCAGGCAGGCAGGCAGGCAGGAAGGAAGGAAGGAAGGAAGGAAGGACAAGAGAGAGAAAGCGTAATGGGTTTACATCATCACCCTTCATAAATCTTGATCATGTCTTCAACAAGATCTAGAAAAATCACAATTTCACTCCAGGACAGGGATGTTCATTACTGAAGTTCAAACTGTATGAAAAATTACTGTGGGAAAATCACTCACAATTGATTTATGACTAAATTGAGGGAAGTGGAAGCACCATGGCCTATCTGCTGCCTTCAAAATATCTTCCAATCTTGCATCCACACTAAAAGCCGCTTCTACCATTTGAGTACCCAAACACAAGGCATTAACCCAGCACATACCATTAATCATTCCAGCCACCTAGAAAGGAAAGCTGCAAGAAAATGGAGAAAGGGGAAAAAATAATAATTTTAAATTGACCTCTATCTGGAAAAACAAACGACTGTAAACTAAATGCTTCTCTCTCTGCAAGCCCAAGAGAGTCTTTAACAATATTTATATTTTTAAAATCTAATCAATTTATTAATGCTTCTTTAAGAAAAAAAAATCTTTCTGTCAGAGAGAAGACTCAGGATTCATAATTTTAATTCACCTTGCTTAGAAAAAAATCTGACTTCTTGAGACTGTTAAGAAGAAGCTAAACAGAGGGAAGTCTCTGTACGACAGCTCTTTTTTGAGATCAGCTGTTCAGCATATTCATATACTTCAAATCAATACAAGGGCACATGGATGTTTAGATTAATATCTGTGTTCCAAGAAGTGCAAAAATATCTAAGGCCATGCATTAGCTTCTATGCTCTCCAGCGAGTTTATCATCAACAGACACATTACACTAGAGCTGCATCACGCCACTAGGAAAAATTAACTCATACTGGGCCGTGGCACAAGGAATGTGTGGACCCAGAGCAGCAGCAGAACATTGGGAAAGGGAAAGGAAGGGAAAAAATGGTGAGTCTGCTTCAAGAACAATCGCTTGAAGCAGCAGCCATCCTTCTGACACCGTGAAGGGAACTAGGACCCACTGGGGAAAGTCATCTCTGTACAACCACGAAAGAAGGTCATAAAAGCCACTGGAAAAAAACCAGCAAAACAAACCTGTGTTATTCTTATCTGCATCCCACTGAGCGATCCCCTATCGCCTTTCACTATAAGTTCATTTGTGTGTGCACACAGACAACCATACACACACATTTCTATCATACACACCTGAGTAAGTGGCTTTAGGCCAGCTAATCAAGCAATTTTTTTTTTCCAAAGCACACAACCTAGAATCAGGAGATATTACATATTAGAAAAGATATTTTAAAGTTGCACAGTAGCAGAATAACACAGTAACAGCACAAGCTAGACTTCTCTATCAAAGGCTGGGTGGTTTTTTTTAACTGAGCACAGTACACTGAATTATTAACTCCCCTTATAGAATGTAAACAGGATTTCAGAAGAGGAATGAATCAGGAAAAATTCAAGTAACAGTCTGAAAACTGGAGCATAAAGTAACTAAGTAACTGCCTCTCTGAAAAGGTGCATGTGTCAGGAGTTAGGCTTTTGTAGGACTGTAGGTGTCACCTAGGCCTTCCCCGTCTTAAAATCTTAAAGATGAAGTTGAGCTGTTACTGTCACCTCCCCAGTTAGCTATAATTAGTAGCTTTTTCCACAACTGAAGTTTCATTCCACACCCCCATGGGCCCATGCTACAAGCTGAGAAGAGAGCAAGTTCCTGACCTCTCATCTCCAATGAAATCAGCATCCTCCATACTTGCATAATTTCTCCCCTTCTCTATCTACTAAGGCTAAATTTTTGGTCCTTTCTCTGGCAGGAGTTTTCCCAGGCTCTTGAACATCCTTGCCATCCTTTTCCCAATCCCTCTATTTCAAGCACATCCTTTTTTAGCTCAGGTGGCCAAAACCACGCACCATGTCCTAGCTAAGACCACAGGCACAAAGGCTGTACAATACCTTCCCAGTTTCTCAGTCTCTTAGTAGTCTCAGGTGATAAGCAACCCAGCGTCACAACTGGAGTTTGACTGTGCTTCTAATTTGAACCAGTGTCCCCACTGATCTCTCATACTCAGTTCTTCTGGATCCAGCGGGACCGACTGATCACGCTCAGCTTCACTTGCTTTACTCACCACTGACCTGCTTAGAAGGTATTCATAATACATACCACTCCAGAACAGACTAAGCATTTCCATTGCAGATTTTGCAGCTTTATGACTCAAGCTATCTCTCAATATCAGCAGTAAATGGGTTAACAACAGGAATCTTAGTTAATTTGCAGATAGCAAAAGCCTGACTTTGATCTCTTTCTACCCCAGTGGATTGGACTAGCCCTCTACTTCTCCCCTCCTCCCCAGCTTTAAGCCATAACAGAATTTTGCCACTCATTCCACAACATTGGAGACCTGTCACTCACAGAATTTCGTTCAAAATTACTCATGCCTTCTCCAAGACATTCTCTGTGCTAGGCGATTGCTGAAACATCAGCTCTCATCGTAAAAGAAAAAGGCCAGTGGACTACTCCATATCGTCATGTCCCTGGTGCTTTGCTATTGTTTTCAAATTAGGATTTGAAGATGGTTGCCAAGTCCAGACGTAAAGTGTTACTTAAACACATCACTGAATTAACTATGCCTGTAACTGATTCACAGCTGAAGCTGTTTTCAGCAGAATTTACAGAAGAGACACAAGCCTCAAATCACTACTAACCCCAGCCATAAATCAAAGTCCACTGGCATATGGGACCAATCGGCCCAGCAGAGGTCTGATGCTAGAGGACTCTGCAGTGCATGTTTGAGTCACAGCCAAGAGCCAAACCATTTCTTCTCACAGGGCTTCTCTAGCTCCAGTGGCGCCCTGCTCTCCTTCACGATTTGCTGCGCACCCGTGCAGATTCACTGGTGTTTCCGTATTACTTCTGAGAACCAGAACTTGCCCTGCTATTCTAGAAGTTCTCCAAGGGCTCCTCTTGCCTCAGTGCCCTACAAAATTTGAATTCCCTTCTAAGAAAGCAATGGTCAGGCCAGCTGCCATGCAGGAATTCAAGATTTTGATATGGGATGGGAATCAAGAATGCAGGAAGGACGGGAAAAATTAGAAGGTCACAGTGTCTTCCATGATCTTTGCTGGACCAAGGAAGCAGCTCTGTCAAGCTTTATTTAATCCTTCTAGTCTGAGGAAAGGTCACCTGGACGCTGTGCACCTTCAAGCATGAACGCTAGGAAAGAACAAGCCAAAAGAATCCCACTGACCAGCATTCGGGAAGCAGGAAAGAAAGGAAGAAAGAAAACCTAGCCCATATGAAATGGTCCAGCATCACATCATCTTGGAGGGAGAGTCAGAGACTACAGAAACTATACCAGAGGCCAGTATGACAGCAGGGTTATTGTAAATGATAGCCATAATAAAAAATGCAATAAAATTACAAGGATGCACTGGTGTTATTACACTTAAGAAATTAAATTCCAGCACTGAAAAAGCCACAAGCACAGACATACTCTGAAGTCTGTCAGACAGCCTTCACAATGACAGCACGGCTCTCCCAGAGCTCAGTCAGTCCTTCCTTGCCTGAAATCAGAGTTAGTCTCGGTTCCAGTTTCAGCAGCCACAGGACCAGGACCTTGGCATCTTTCTCCCACGCGAGCATTCACACGTGTTCAGTGGGAGGAACCGCAGTCACACTACACTCTCCTGGATCCCTGTCCCACACCTTGTCGGTTCAAGAATTCACAGCGTTGTTGAATATCTCATTATTGAAACAAATACCACTGCAGTGACCGAAACACAGCTAAAAAGTAAGCATTTCTTGTTTATTTACCCCAAAGTATACAGCACACAGAGCAAACACACAAGAACTACAAACCCTATGTGTGTTCTTCCCCCTCTTCACCACAGCTGCATTTCATCACATGTTACCCCCCAGAGTCACCATCTCTGGGTTGGGAACACAGCTCAGCTCCCAGCATGCATCCATTTGTCTGTCATTTCAGCGTGGTGGGTGTTGAATAACCCTCTTTCTTCCTTACACCAGCATCTTTAAGGCTTTAATATTCTGTTTGATATGTTTGAGTCTGTGGGAGGAGTAAGAAATTTTCTGTCTGGTTTATTAGGTAGGTGGGGAATGCTCCCCAATAAATCTATTCTGCTGCATTACCTTTAGACCTTCTATCCATGACATTGTTCTGCCCATTTTTCCTTTTTCTTAAAGACTTCCTTGTTTAACTTTACGCATTCAGGCAAGTGAATATAATGCAAATAATCTGAGACTCAAAGTTATTTATAACATTACTGCACATAACACCCTCATTCTCCCCACCAGCCTTTTACTCTATAAAAATATAAAAGAGTAAACAGACACTCCATAAAAAGAAACATCCAGGCATCCAGTGTTAAAACTGAACAGCTAAGAACTTAGCAGCAGCAAATATAACCTCACCTTCTTGTGAATAATGCCTTGCCACTTAGTTTGGTTACAAGATGACGCACCATACTGCAAATACTACGCCATGGTACTGGCCTTTCTCTACCATCTCCAATACAAGTCTAGCAGATTATGTATGTCGAGTCCAAACAACCCATTTGAAGGACTGAAAGAAAGAAAATCTGTTTGAAAATTAAGTGTTATAAAAAAATAAGTTACACAAATCAGAATGAAAACGTTGAACCACGGGCAGCGTGTGGAGAAAAGAAAAAGGCACGAACTTCAAAAGGCAGGATGTCACTGCATATGAAAGGAAAGAAAAAATAAGTAATTACTGCAGCTGAACAGCTTTCCCCAACTTTCTGCCCAGACTGTTTGAGCGGAGAAGGTTCACAAAAGTTGTCTTTGCCATTTCTTTGGAAGGACTGATAAAGGAGTAACACTGTGACTGAAAATAGAAACATCCAATGCTCAGGTCTCTGGCTCACCACAGACGATGCAATTCCTGGTTAACGCTGTGGGCTTCATCTTTGTGGAGACTTAGAACACTTTCAGAGAGCTTGGTCAGAAGTCCCAACAACCCTGCCACCAGGCTGAGGAGTGAAGAGGCACCCATCTGCTTGCTCTGTGTTGTCTCATGAACAAAATCTTTAGAAGAAGTTTACAGGGAAGCTTTTAGAGAAAATACAAATATTTATTGTTTTGCCTCTCCCAAGGATTAGGGGGTTCACACTGACATTTGATGGAGCGGTTACTTAGCACGCAGTACACCATATTTCACTTACAATAACAATGGATACAGCAAAGTTCCCTTTTCCCCCAGATGACAACAGGGTATATTCTTCATAGAAAGTTACATTTTTTTCCAAAAGTTTTTCATCTGTTTTTTTAAAGGGTCAAACAAAGGAAAAATACACTTGGAAGGAAGGATCTATGGTGAGACTGACACTGAGACTGGAAGTACAAAACTTGTTTCTGTGATACATTAAATACTCTACCCTGGTCAAACAGATACACACAGTAACATTCATATGTGCAAAGGATCCACAACCGCAGGTCTGCCACCTCCTCTAGAATTTGCTTCAGCAGCAGATTTCACAGTCATCGCCGGGCACCTGTAAGACAAAAGAATAAGGAACAAGCATGAGCAGAGAGACACTTCTCCCATGCACAGCTTGTTGCTCAACTGAATTTGCAAGAATCTTTAACATCTACCAACAAGGATGACTAATTAATCTTCCTGCTCTGCACCCGCTCTGTGGTCAGCAGATGAGTGAGATTGGATTTATCTGTGATCTAGGTGTACAGCAGGGGCAGCAGAGCTATCCATGAGCTACACCCATCTGTACCCAGACCTATAAATGACTGAGAAAGTGAAGCAGCGTCACACCTGTGAAAGCTTCAGCAAGGCCACACTCCATTGGGTGCACAAAGTGGCTGTGTCTACCCACCGGGGCAGAGGTACCGAAAGGACACAGCGTTAGGTTTTGAGGTTGTTACTCATGTTGTTAATGGCACACTGGGGACAGGTAAGACAGCGAACGTGCATTTGTAACACACCACCTAGCTCACCAAAAGGAGCAGCAAAACCTTTTAAACAGACACTAACAGCAAAAACAATTAAGGAAACTCCTTCAGTTCAGAGCTACCCAGGGCGAGCACATGAACTGGCATACAAGCTGCCTGGAGGCCCTGGAGAGCAGTTGCTGAATTAGCAAGGACTGGAACGACTAATTGGTGATTGTTTATCAAATAATACACCAGCAATTCCACTGTACTCTAAGGGGGGAGGGAAGAATAAAGCTGATTCAGGTGCCACCACTGTGAACTTAGCACATTTCTGAGATATGTAAGACATATCCTTCAACTCTTTTAAGTGTCCATATGCAGACTAGACAGAGGCTGTCAGGAGGCACATTTATTTCAAGTGCCTCTGTTAGTTCAAAGGACTCAAACATAAACAGTTGTCTAAAAAAATATAGATGTGTTTCATGGAGGAGAAAAAGGAGACTGTATCGCTTTTGAGGTGGGAGGAAGGGATGGGAAAAATGGTGCTAATTAATATAAAGCCTCCTCCTTCCTTGCTGCCCCCTTGTCCCCAAACACACAAAATCAAGAGCCTAGTCTGCTATGCTTTTTCAATACTCCTGCCACGTACCTCCTTCCCTCTTTCCCTTGCACTCTCTCTCTCCATAAAGGGGCATGAAATGAGAAATTTTAGCAAGGTTTCTTTACAGGAGAGAGGCTTGGCTCCAAGCCCAGTATACAGATGTGGGAGGGAGTCTTCAAAGAGAGACTCCCTCAGTGCTGCCCAAGAAAGTGATACTTCTCATGGCGTGGAAGCAAGGCTTTCTGGGACTCACTGTCTCAAGTGCTACCCAGTCCTTCAGAGGCAATAAATGCCCAACAAGGAAAAAACATCTGAATGATGGTGTCTTGAATTTTTCTCAGCTTGAACTTCGGGCAAAAAGTGACTACATGTTGACAGGGATAGTTAAAAAACCTCAAAACGACCCCAAAAAAACCTCATGGCATCCCTGAATATGTTATTTACTTTTTATGTAATATGTCCAGTCATATGAATTAGCCAGTGTATACTGAGAATTATTTGCTGGTTTTAGCTTCAGATAATTTCTTTTCAGCAAGTCCTTGTAGACTCTTGTAATGTTATCAGTATGTAAGCGTAGACAATTTACACTAGCAAAAAAGCCTTTTGCAGGTACAGTTTTACATCATTTCCATGAGCAAATTAAGTTGTCCAAGAAAAGAAAAAAAAATCCTCTTGTTTTCCCCTGGTGTAACTTCCTATATACTAAGACTTTTGCTAGCATAGCAATGATGACAAAAATATAATAAATCCCTTCCTGACACAGCTGTGCCAGGAAGACTAAAGCCTTCATCTCAATGAGATTGAACTACTTCATATTTCAGCAACATCCATATTACAAGCTTTTCCCCTCATGGCACAGTGCATCATCCCCAATTGCCTGGCTTTGTCTTGCTTCTTGCCCATACTCCTGTAATCGTGGCTCTGCTAGGCAACCTTTACAGTACCAAGTATGCAACTGAATGCTCACGAAGACCATTTAAAAAGTGTTTATTATATATAGTTTAAAGTTTTTCTCTCCGTCAGGCAGGCAGGCGTTCCACAATTTCTGCTGGGCCCTCAGCCCCAGCTTACAGCCAACTCTAGCCCACTTCTCAGTACTGCAGGAGTAAACACTGTCCCACACGGCTGCAACGTATGTTTGCGTTAATTATGTCTTTCCCTCCTGTTTTGAAATGCATAACATAAATCAAATGGGCCCAGTTTCCACAGCCATACTGCCACTCTGAGCATGTCAGGAGGTATATAAAACAGCCAGTTTTTAGCTGGCTCTTTCTCTGTAATTAAGAGGGAAATTCTTACCATGCCAAATGAAATCCAGAATGTTTCAGTGCAGATGCCTGAAAAAGAGAAAAGAGTCTTTAAAAGACAGTCTTTTGCTCAATGAAAGTCTAACTCTGAAAAAGACTATTGCCAGCATAATTCTATAGGTTGAGTTAAATAAATAAATACTTATCTGATTAATTGTTGCCTGGAATCCTTTTGTGCTTGTATCTCTTGAGTTAGAGGCCATATTAAAAAATGTGCACAGGAGATTTGAAATCTGAGGACAACCTAAAGCTTGATTCTAAGAAGGCACAATGCACCAGTACTTTCCCATGGCGTGGGTGAGACAGGTTTAGTCATCAGGTGTGACAGAGAGCAGTCTGTTGCAATCCAACATTACGTGGAGAGCCAACTAGAAAGCAACGCATTTAGCACATACACTGCATACATCACAATACCCTCAAAGAAAAGAAAATCAGGTGTTTCAATATGCAGGTTTTATTCAGGTCAGCTGCATTTCAGTCTCTCTGAGAAGCTGCAGCAAGTACCTGGATACAAAGATGTTTGCAATTTGGAGATTATCGCCAGACGTCGACATCACCGTTATTCACATGTGGGTAACATACTACTGTCCTATGCACAGCTATAAAGACAAAAATGACCCTCCAAAAGTATTAAAATATCTTCCTGAATTAGGAATTTACCCAGTACACATTTTTGTTCAGCTCAGCCTTTTCTTTTTTTAAATACTCCTGTCTCTCTCTTCTGCAAGGGCACTCATTGAAATCCTTCCACAAAAGCTCAAATCAATTTTTAAGGCCAGGAGCTTCTTTTGTCATGTGTTTAAACAAGACCCCGGGACAAGGTGGGCCTAATTACACAGAATAGCCAGGCAGGTTCGGCTCAGAGACTGAGGAAGTCAAGCGTCCTATCACACTCACAACTTCCACTTCTTCATCTGCAAGCAAATGAAAACAGCCGCATACCCCCATCCCAGCCTCCCAACCTCTGGGCCTCCCCAGATCCCAGCAATCTCTGGTGAGGCGATTCCCTGAACCAGAACTGCATTTTTGTGTACAACAGTGCCCAGGAGAGTTTTCTCTAAGGGGAATGCCCAACCACCACTGTCAGCATGGCTACTTTTGGCATCTACAATACCCCAGGTCAATTTTACCACAAGAAAGCCATTGAGGTCCTGGAGCGTGTCCAGAGAAGGGCAACCAGGATGGTGAAGGGGTTGAAGAACAAATCTTGCAAGGAGTGGCTGAGGGAACTAGGTCTGTTTAGCCTGGAGAAGGGGAGGCTGAGGGAGACCTTATCACTGCCTACAACTAGCTGAAAGGAGATTGTAGAGAGATGGGTGTTGGTCTCTTTGCCCAAGCAACGGGTGTTAGGATGAGGGCGAACAGCTTCAAGCTGCACCAGGGCAAGTTCAGGTTAGAGGTTAGGAAGAAAGTCTTCACTGAAAGGGTTGTTGGGCATTGGAACAGGCTGCCCCAGGAGGCAGTTGTGTCACCATCCCTGGATGTATTTCAAAGACAGGTAGACAAAGTGCTTAGGAATATGGTTTAGTAGCAGACAGGTATGGTTGGACTTGATGATCTTAAAGGTCTTTTCCAACCTAGTGATTCTGTGATTCACAGCTACAGGAAGTCCTTTTTGCTAGTTTTAAAACTGTCACCTAACCATCCACTTGAGGCTTAGTATGAGAGAGCGTGTGGTCATTTTCTATTTGCTTTCTCCATGCTACCTGAGAGGTGATAGACCTTTGTTTTATTCCTGCTCAGACAGGAGGTTGAAAGTCCAAAAGTGTTGTTTTCCATAGAGGAGTCACTCCACATCCCTTATCCACATTTCCTATATCTTTTCCCTTTCTCCTGTATCCTTTCTAAACTGAGGGAGGAAGGTAATGCAATATTCTAGTGTGCCATACAGCCGCATAAAGACCTTACTTTCTGTTCATGATTCCTTTAGAAGTAATTCCTAGTATTCAGTTCCTTTATTTTTTCTTTCTGTATTCCTACTGCACATTCAGCAGACATTTTTTTGTACAATTATTATAACCCCAAGTTTTTTTCCCAAGGGATAATTTGCATTCCATCGCTGCGTATTTCAATTTAGGATTGCTGCTGCTTCTCTCTACTATTCTAGATTCATCAACGTTGAATTTCAATTGTGAAACTGGCCGTCAGTCACTCTGTACTGTAAGGCTTTTCTCTGGTCACCTGGTACATCCTCATCTCAGCTATCCCGCCTGACTTGGCATCATCAGGAGACTACTTTGCCTCATTCTCCATCTATTCCAGGACTCTGCTGAACAGCCCCAGACTCAATAGTCTGGTTACTCCATCCCTTTTTTAAAAGCAGGCCACTTTTTCCCTAACCTTTATTTCCTAAACCAAACCTGTTATTAGTCCATGTAAGGACCTTGCCCCTAATCCCATGGCACCTTGATTTCATAAAAAAACTTTTTAGAGGTATGCATAAAAAAAACCCCAAACTTAAAAAATTTTATTACAACAGAAGCACAAACATCGTGAAGCTCAAAAAAATCTCTGTCTCTGCCCAATCCTTCTTTAAAGCAGCTCTTACCCTTCACATATCAAGCTTTCTGCTTCTTAAAATAACAGTATGCATTATCTATACCCTGAACAACTTCTCCCCAGCCAGGGAGCCACCCCCTCTGTGGGAATGCATCCTTCATCTTTGAAGAAGGCTTTTCTTGCCATGCTTTTTTTTTTAATCACAGTGAACTTCTAAACAGCAGGGCCCATTGAAGTAGTCCCTTGGGATTACCAGCTGGGTAAGCAGCATGGGCTGCAAATGCCCCATTCCTTCCAGGACCATTAAACCAAGGTATGTAGCAGGAGACACCAGCCCTACAGATCTTTTCTCTAGAGTTCATCTGGAAAGTCTTTCTTCTTGTTCCTTCTTATTTTAGAAAAGCAGCAGCTCTTCTCTCCCATTCTCAGCCTTCTTGTAAACATGCATAGGTTGAACTGACTAAGCCTTATTTTCAATTACGTGTTTACACAAACCCTCTGTTTTTGTATGTCATTCAAACAACACAATGCCACATATGGTTTCTCAGAGTTCAAGAGCAGCTCAAAAGTCCCAATTTAGACTCTGAGGCCCACCAAATAAAAAGCAATGCGATGCATATGTTCCCAGATCTAGCTCAGCCAATGTAGGCTAGAGGAGGAGAAAAACATCAACCCTGGCTACTTCATATTACAGTAGATGAATAAGTATAATCTTCTAAATAAAAGAAACTGGCTGAAATATAATGCCAATAAACCTTCAGGGACCAGAGCTAGTAAGTACCTTTGAAAATAATAAAGGAGGTAATTCTTAGTGCGTGCATGCACTTTAACTACAGAACCCCAGTATGAGAATTTTAATTCCAATTATTTGGATAAAGCTGGCAACTCTGAATCAGCAAACAGAACACAGGTATGGCAAAGTATAAAAATGAAAGAACTGCAAGTTTCAGACAGCAATCCAACCTCAGCCAAACTCCAGGATCACTGGGACAACACATGGGGCAATAGCTGAGCCACAACATGGAGCCTCTTTAAGAACAGGACCTCTGCTGCATTAAGTACAGGCCCATGGAACACACCAGCCCCAACGTGGCTCGATAGTCCTCACAGTGCAGCACTGTGGATGGAAAGGTTCCCATTCAAGCCCCCGCATGGCTCTTTACCAAAGTACTGCACCAGAGGCAGTAAATGATTGCTCCTAGGCAAAAAGAGTCAAAAAGTAAAACTTGAAGAAAAAAGACATAGGTAAGATTCTGATCCTGCCTTCTCTGGCAGAGAGACCTGCCCATTGCAACTCTGCAGCACAGAAGAAGTTGGTACTACCCATCGCTCTGGTGACCACCGGTCAATGCCCGAGTTAAGGGATGCACTTATTCATTACATACAAGCCCTAGATTTTCCTAGGCACCTGAAAACCCAAATCTTCCCTTTTCAAGGACATAAACTCTGTGGGAAGAGAGCAGTCAAGCCCTTGCCAGCCAGGCCAGGACCGCAACTCCTGCAGCACACCTTGCCTACCTAGGATGCAGTGCAGCAGGGAGCAGGGAGTGGATTCGGCCCAGCTCATTCACCGTTTAAAAATTAATGGCAAATGCAGCCTCTCTAGCTGCAGATAAGTCACCCCAGAGACCTCTGAAAACTAATGTCAGCCCTCCAACTCCTGTTCCTATTACAGCATTAATCTTCGAGGTTCATCCACACGCCCGTAAATGCTTCAAGTAGCCTGTTAGCTCTACCAAAGGTCCAATTTTCACTCTGATCACATCCACAGCAAGGTAAATGCAACACACCAATACGTACATTTCACTATCAAAGAGCGACTTAGAAGTGTCAAATTTTTAATATCACATACTTATTTACTGACGCCTGCCTTAGTAGGCATATGTAACCTAATACTGTATTTTACTGATATTGCAGATGGTACAACCAATCTCCTAAACTCTCTACACTCTCAAAGGATTAGTATGATGTGTAGAGCAGTTTTAGCTTACAAAGCACTACTTTAGTGTGTTGGGTTATTGATTTAACTTAGAAATTCTGCTATATAGTGTAGTTTTACTGATTTACCTTTTACAGTAGTGTAAGAATATCTTTTCTCCCCTAAAAACTTTGACACACTTCATTATCCAGTACAAAATATTGCTCCGGTTAGGATTTCAGGGCAGGCATTCAGTAATCAAAATTACGGACTTTTTGAAAAATTCTCTGCGTTGCAGGGCTCCTCCCTCCTTACTCATGTCTCTTTTACTAAATAAACCTGTCATACCATCTGAGCTTTCCAGAAATTTCTCAAGAGAAGCACCCACAATTATGTAGCAGCATACCCCATCCCCTCTTCTGGCCTCAAGCCTTTGAGTCAGATATGTTTTGATATAGGGCAGATACCGACACAGAGGGAAGAGTTTTTCCCTCCATCTGGAATACTTCCCAAACATGCTGATGTATTTTCCTTCTCCTCAGCCATAGCAGTCATTCAAGCCTCTCCTCTCCTCTTAGATGCTGCAGGAATCTCCAGTGTGCCATCCCCAGTCCCAGTTCACACAGCTCCAGCACATATGGAAAGCTGCAGCTGAACAGTGCATACAAACAGCAGCAGTAAGGTAATCCTGTGACATTGCTGAAGGCTTACTTTGAAAGCACATTTTAAAAACAGGACCAAACCCCAAAACTGCTACCAGTGGCATTCTTTTCTATTTTTTTCTTCATGATCAGCTGTTTCTGCAGCCATGCAACTCCAACTCCTACCTTCTGCCCTGCACCACTCCTCTTTCATCACTGTTCATGCAAATAAATTCTTTTCCATTAACTATTATATATGTTTAAAACCTCCTTTATTCTACTTATGTTACTCACTCCCCTGCCCACCTCTGTCTTTCATTTCTCTGCTATTAAATCTGTTAGGGAAAGTACTTCACTTTTGCTTTGTGATGACTTTGCACAGCATAAACTATTACCAAAAAGAAGCCTAGAGTCTGATATCAATAGCTATATGTTATCCCCTTTTTCTTTGCAGATGTAGAGTTACATAGATAGCTAAATCCATCAAAAAGTCTGTACCCTGAAGTATACCAACTCACCATATTTCTGTACATGGAATGAACTATAATCTGCTTTAATCCAAACCCTACATATTATCCCATCGCCAGCAGCCAGTGATACGGCAACACGTGACTCCAGCATGGGCTTAGACTTACAAATCAGCCACTGCACATCTGTTGATTCACATCAACTGGCCACATGTGCATTTCTTGGGCTATGGCAAAAGCAGGATAATTCATGTTATCATAAAAAAAAAAGAGACTTGACTCAAGAGGGGTTCTATCCCACTCCAACACCACAAGGAAACAGTCAATGACAGGTTAAGAATTATACAAAGGTATTACTTCAATATCAGATACTTCACCTTGGTTTACAGTGTTGCCACAGCTTCATACTTTAAGATAATACTATCATAATATCTGGACACTCCCAAACTTTCAGTGTATTAAAAAACCCCATATTTAAGTTTATATCTAAATATCTATTCTACTACGGTAAATAAAGCACTGTGATTTCAAAAGGTACATAGATCACAGACAAACTAGTCTAGCAACCAAAACCTTCTCTCTCACAAAATGATGAATTGTGCCATTCCAGCAGCTATTTAGACCTCACTGCCTGAACTCATGCTGACCCAAAACATACTCATTCTTTCATTACCCCAAGGTTTGTGCCATGTGCAGCATCAAACAGCTTCTCTTCTTCCTGCTTATACCACCTCCAGCAATACTTTTCTTTTAAAATTAAAAAAAAACCAACAACCAAACAAAAACCCAAAAAAAGGCAGTCTAGGCTATTTAAAATGGACTGATGTTTATAATGTCAAAACAAAACAGAAGAGCACACCCAACTCCGCTCTGTATTTTTCAGCAGCACAACATCCTGCAGTGGCCTCAGCCAGCTGGGCTCTGTGACCCTCTGAGTGATCCCTTGAGTGTGCTCCCATTTTATCAAGCAATGAACTCTCTGGCCCCAAAGCCAGCAAGAAGTTTGTCACCGACTTCAGCTGGGAACAGGAACTGGCTTAATCATAAAAAACCTTGAGCTAAATAAAGCACCACCAAGAAAAGGCACAGGCGGGAGGTGGGGGGTGGGGGTGTCAGCTCGGAGTACCATGGGGCACAGCTCTGCTTGTTACCAAGGTTACTTGATACTTCCCCAAGTAAACTTTCATTTTCAATTGCCAATAACTGCAAAACTTTGATCCCCCTCGAGTGGGAATCTGGGGTGGAAATGAGTTGAGTATGTGCTGCAGCCTGATTTGGGGTGGAGGAAAAGGTTTCTAGACATAGTATTGTTGGCAGTTTTGAGAAAGAGGTTACAGGCAAAGGTGTGGAGCAGGAAAGCTCTTTTCCAAGAAAGGCTCCTCATGAACTCCCTGCTTTGGGTCTGACAACATATACAACACAACAAAAATTCAACTTTAGTGTCAGGGATGTGCTTAAACAAAAACCTACCTGAATTTGGACATGGTAGTCCTCAAACAGAACAGAAAAAAAAAAAAAAACAACCCACAGTTCAGAAACTGTTGCTAGAGATGTATTAGGTTTTTAGCTGTTTTAGCTGATAAACTGCTCATGCAATTTCAGCCAATTCCTCAGGACTCCCAGTGCAGCAGGTTCGCTCCAGCAGGCCACTTCCTGGAACTGCAATTCCAGCATGCTGAATGTTGCCAGATCTAGACCTCAATAACAAAAGCATGGATACCCTCTTCCCTCATCAGTGTTTTCCCGGCCCACACCCCCTGTTTGTTCCAGGAAACACAGAAGAGAAAGCTTTCAGAACCAAACATAGTAGGGACAAAAGTCTTGGTCTTGCAAAGATTAGGGAGAAATAGAGGGGGACAAAGTCCGTGGGTAGGGAAATGACTCCCTAAGCACCTGACAACTGGCCTGGAGAGGCTGAAATAGGAATGGATGAGAAATAGGATCTGAGAGTCAAGGAGACTGAGATCATTCACAAGTTTGACACTGAAATTTGGCAAAGAAAACCGTGACAAGGAGTCGATATGGTGTGCAAAAGTAGGCAAGAGTCACAACTCTGTGGATCCCAGATGCAGAAGAATTACTGAGAACATGTCCAAGGAGTACCAATTGGCCAAGATATCTTTGGAAAGGAGCTCAGGCCTGAGATTCAGTGAGGAGAAGCATGGCAGAAACCACCAAAGTCCAAGCAGAGACAGATCAAAAGAAAATCCGTGATCAGGGAAGTTTGTGTGGCTGAGCCAAAAATTGAGATTTTTGTCAAATACCTGTGAAGTGAATCATAAAGCAGATTGATTCTGCTTCATGCCAACCTGTGGGAAAGATGCTTGGTGCTCTGCTAGCCTGAGCAGCCCTGCTTGGTGTGGTGGACAGGAAGAGCTGCTCTCTGCCCTACAATCGCACAGGTGCATATTTCACACCAAATAATTCATTTGCCTTTTGTTAAAAGTGTGTTGGCAGAGACCAACTTCTTCCCTTGTGCCTCTTACATCCCCTGCTAAGTTCACATAGATTTATTTTAAAACATTAATTCTGGTTACCTACAGCTGGACCCATCTCTATGGTGCCTCACCCTGTACTCATCTACCATCACTTAAAGCTCAAAGAGAGTTTGGATATCTGTTGTCTTTCACTTGCTGGGAAATGTACGTGTTGTCCTTGCACAAAGTCCTTGCACAGTGGAGGAGAAGAGAAAAGGGATATTTTACATGCTTGAGAAATAGTTATGGCCATATTTAACAGTACAGCCTCCTTCCCCTCAAAGAGATTTTTAATCTTATTATCAAACAAGATGATCACTTGTGCACTAAGGTAAAAGCTCATCTGAGCAGCCTCATTGACTTAGGACAGCATTGCTTCTCATGAACGAGCACAGACAGTATTGTTCTGGGACTTGTTCATGAATTTATTTCAAACGTAGTGATTTCAAGTTTTGCATGGCACTTTCCATCAGTCACTTAAAAAAACTTTGCTAAATAAAATCCATAAGCACCATTGCAGATGAGAAAAACAGAGTCCCAAGAGAGAAGAATATTTGCCCCAGGTCCTCATGCAACCTGGGAGGTAAATTGGAGAAGAAAAGCAGCGCGACACAATCTCCTGCAGCACAAGTCACCTGTATGGGAACAAAAATCCCAGACCCAAGATTATTCAATCCTTGGTGACGCTTGCCCTTCAGTAACAGGGCTGATAAAACATCTTGATCACCGTCATAGCTCAGGAACAGGCACAAAACTTTCCAGTTCAAAGCACAAAGTAAATCTGGCATATCTGGAAACACGATTCTCCCTCCCCTGCCACTCACAACTACCAGGTCACTTATTTCCTGGAAGGATCACTTCATTCAGACCCCAGCGCTGTTTCCTTCCCAGTGCTACACTGGCTGCACAGCTGACAAAGGGAAAGACAATTCTCACTAAACCCATAGTATCTCAGAAGTTTGATCACCTCCAAGGGAGATTCTTGCATTTCCATCACTCCTTTTTCCCCCTTCAGCCACTGCTTCTTGATAGCTGCTGCTGAGCACTGATGTGCTCTTTGTTGCACAGGGCTTGGGCCAGCACAGGCCCGAGTGGCAGTTTGAAGGAAAACGTTAGGACGCCTTTTACAGGAGAACAAACATTGACTCTTGTTAGGAAATGTCACTTGTGCCATGCACTATTTTGCAAGACCACCATGGTTGCCCTGCCTCACTCTGATCAGCCACATTAATATTTGAATACTGGATGACAAGAGTTGAAGATTAATTCCAGTAAGTTATTCACGCCTGGAGGTTCAGATTTCCAAGCAAAAGCATGTGGGCCAGACTACAACATTTCACCACAGCCCCAAGGAAAGTGCAGTGGGAAGTCACCCAGCCCCAAGAGAGTGAGAATTGCTTGTACCTTTGTAAAATAATCCTTCTTCCTTCTTCTCTCTATCCAGGACACTTCACCACAGGAGATAATATGCCAGGGGCCTTTTCTTGCTCCAAACCAGCGTGGCCAGACAGTATGTTTACAAAAGGGGGTGTGGACATACTCAGCCTTGTATCCCCTTTGGAGAAAGATGCAACATTTACCCAGGGAAGCAAAAAAGACCATTTTCAGGCAAAACTCCAATGCAAGACCAGGATGTCTGTCTGTGGCTGGTCAAGCCAGGACCAGTTTGGCCCTCCACATTTATATCAGTTCCCCAGTCATGAAAGTCATGAAGCCGAAGATGTGAGAACACAGGCGTGAAGCACTTGAGCCTCTCAAGAATGCTTTCTGCCTCAAGAACAAACTCTTGTCCTTGGGCTGGTACCACACACATGGAACGTGAAACTGATGCCTAGGAGTGTGACTGGAAAGCCAGTGCAGAGCCAGTCAGCACCTGGCCCTCTGCAGAAGCACAGCCAAGGAGTGCCTGGCTCCCATTGCTAATTCTCTCCTTTTGAGGAACACAAGCAGTGAAGTTATTTGAAATATTACTCTTTTTTTTATCCTGAAATCACCACACACACAAATTTCCTTCTACTATTTTTATTAAATAAGAAGTAGCCTACTTTTCAAAAGTGCCTACCAACCCCAGTTCAACCACAGCAACCTTCAGCATACAAAAGTCCACCGAACTAGATGATATTACTTGCCAATTCATACCTTTGAAATAGAAGTTCAGAACTAGCAAAAAGAAAACCTTTCTACTAATATATTCAATACTACCAAAACACTATGCAGGAACCACCAAGACTTCCACCCCATCAGGTCCTGAGCATGTGAATCCAGCTATTATTGGCTAGCTGTCTTGAAACCTCACTGCCCAGCATCTCCATATAACAAGTAACAGAATATGAAAATGTTGGGTGCATATTAAGAGATATGCAAATGGGTACAGGCGGAATTCTTGAGTATACTGAACACCAGATTAATGACTGGACCCATGTTTGTGCTAGCCAGAAGTTCATATAGAAATCACCTTGAAACATTGTGGCTCTCACTTTCCAGAGACAAACTAAAACAAAGCAACTTAGAAGTAGCTGCAAATTCTCTACTGGTTGGTGCTCAAAATAACTAATAATAAGAGTGTGAGAAGTTTTCTCAGGCTAAATATAAAGACCACAAAACATCCATCTTTTAGGCTCTCTGGAAAAAAAAACCAACAAAATTTAAAATCTTCTCCTCCTCCTCCCCCCTAGAACCAGGGCAGAGACAGGAGACACTTACAATGATATGTAGTGAAGTCAATGTTTTCCATTGCTTTGCAGTCACATATGTCCCTGTAAAATGGACAGAAAAATGCTGCCAGTGGAAAGACACAGGAAACTTTTGGTCGGTGCCTTTTATCCTGCATTATTTTACAGCAGCACAGGCATGAAACAGGCTCACTCTTTTCTCACAGATCATTACAAAAGTCCAGGTCAACAAAGATCAGGCTCCTTGTCTAAACCGTCAGTCCTGACCCTGATGCTGGGATTACTTCTTCCAGTCTCAGGCCTCTCCGTTTCCTCTCTCTTTCTGCTAAGGACGCGCTGAGCCACAATGGCCAAGGTTCACCTCCTTCTTCTGGCTCCCTTGGGACCAAGGAGCCCCGTGGAGGCCTTCCTTACATGATGCCAGGCT
Source organism: Laterallus jamaicensis coturniculus (assembly GCA_022605575.1). NCBI lineage: Eukaryota > Metazoa > Chordata > Aves > Gruiformes > Rallidae > Laterallus > Laterallus jamaicensis. The sequence continues at coordinate 19,183,779 of JAKCOX010000008.1, read as the reverse complement.
ACTCAGCACTGCTCTTCACTGTGAGGATTTGTGGGGCTGCAGACACCCCTACCTCTGAAACACACAGTGCTACTCTAGCAAGAGACTGCTGGAAGTGATTCAGTATTGCTGCCTGTTGAGATTACAGGAATTTGTGTTTGGGTTGTGTCTGCTGGCTGCCCAACCCCTCCAAAGATTTCCACTGGGCTTGAAGAGCACCCCTTTCATATCTATTAGCTATCAGCTGGGTTTATTGCAGCAAATCATCCATGTTGAAAAGACAGTTTCATGCAGTTAGAAGTTACTCAAGACCACCAAATCCTCAAGGAACCGAAAAAATACCAAAAGGACAATGAAACCAAAACAAGCAAGCAAAAAAAACAAACAACAAAAAAACCTCCAAACCAACAAAAAGGGAAAAAAAAGCCTTAAACCCCTGAATCAGAAAACCATCTACACCTTTATGATGGCCATTTTAGAGGCTCCTACTTTAAAAGCAGTAAACTCAGGGTTTTAGCCTGAGATGCAGACAGCATTGAGACAAGGGGTTTGCTCCAAGTTCAATATAACTAGTGTTTACAAGAGGAGAAAGAGGTTGAGCAGGTCAAGTAAAAGGCTTGTGCAAAATTGAAAACACCTGCAAGGTGGGGCACATATGGAAGATGTGCTGACGATTAAGGAGCAGACAGAATGAGAAAGGGGCTTGGATTATGGATGGAGTTAAGAGTTGTCTTCTGCCATGAGCCAGCATCCGAGAGTGAAACCTTCTACAGGCAGGTTCCAAAGCAAACAGTGTTAGACAGGGCTGGGCTCAGTCCTCACAGTTTTGTGGAAAACAGCATGAGAACCTACTAGAGAGAGTCAATTGCTTTCCTGTTTCATCTTGGTCCTTCCTAGTTTTCAACCTACACCTCCTGGTTAAGAGAAGGTTCAGGTGAGAACAGGGATTTGGGAAAGTGTTGACAGTCATCCTGCTTGGGCTTCCTTCAGCCTGAACTAAAGCAGGGCAGGGACAGGATGGCTCTGAGCAGACTGTGAATAAAATATTGAAAAAATAGAAGAAAAGAGAAAGAATAAAACCCATTTAAACTACAAGGGAGAAGGCAGTAAGCTAGCTTAATGAGTTGGATTTTTTTCCCCTAAAATTTTGTGTAAGATTCATAAGGAGCTAATGAGGCACAGAAAGTTCTGGAAGAACAGCTGAAAAGATAGGGTTTTACAGCCTTTCTTCCATAGCATTTTCTTAGAATAAAATTTGCTTTAATAAAATATTAAATTTTAGATATTATAAGCTATTGGAAAACCAATGTGTTAAACATTTGCAAAAAGCTCTGTATTGGTATCTTCCCAGAGATGTACCCCAGGGCCAGTCAGGAGCTGTCTGTGACAATTCTGACACTTCCAGAGGGAGAGGGAGGGGGGCAGACAGCAGTGACGTGCTTGGGGCAGCTTTCAATATTACTTTCTCTAAGTAAAAGTCTCCAGAAGAGAACTTAGTTCCAATCCTCTTTTACTGCCCCATACAGGGTTTCTCCCCTCTACCCCCAAATGTGGTCCCTCAGCACGTTTAGGTCCTGATCGTAGCTGCCTGTATGTGTAATCAAGTCCCCTGATAGTCAATAAAGGCATGAATTAATAAAGACATAATTAGGTCTAAGTATTTTCATGATCCAATTCTACCCTGGCTCTTGCTGCATTAATCCATGCACAAATGGACGGAAAGCACAGGTGATTAACACTGCCTGAAAACAGACGTACTTCTTCTGCACTTCACAGCAGTCAAGCATCTGAAGATGCAGTGTAGCCTTTCACATTAACTGAGGCTCCTACTAATCAGAAGCCCAATGGAGCAGTACTATTGGAAATGCCACTTGATTAGTCTGTGACTCAAGGAGGAGAGCCTTATTTATTATTAAAGCAAAAATTCTCATTAAACTGTATTTTTCCATAAACCTGGGACAAGCTGATCTCCACGGCTTTTTACCTTGTTCTGTTACAGTCTTAAGCAGCACACCCAGTAAACTGTTTCCCAAAGCTGGCTGGAAAGAGCATGCAGAGCCTTTTTACCTCCTTCCCATTTTAGCTAGCATAATGAACATGGGAGATACAAACATCTAGGGAAAAAGTGAACACGAATGTTTCCCCCTGGCCCAAATTCTTACAAAACTTCACTTTGGGGTCTTTCTTTCAGAGCTACTCCTAGAGTCTGTCTTAGAACAGACATCAACATTCAAGATTTGGGAAGCAAGAGGTCGCATAATGCAATGACTTCAGATAATCAGATCTGCAGAGTTACTGAGACATCAGCATGTTTGTCACTGTTTCACAGGAGCTTAAAGCACATAAACAAAATCAATTCCAAGTCCAGAATCCCAAATAAATAAATTGGTTACCTACACAGATGAGAGAGAAGGAAGCAGTTTTCCCTGAAGCCACTCAGATTTACATCAACAGAACACAGTAACCTACTGTTTCAAACCACTTTAGAATTGTTAAAGGCAAAACATAAATTGACCGTGTTACACCGTAACATAGTCTTAATAAAGACAACCAGCACCAGTCTCACAGTCCTAGCCTACCTACCACTGGTCCAGCCTACCACTTGGAATTTATTACTGAGCAGAAAAACAAAATGAGATGGTGTTCATTTGTTTGCCTTTGAAGTTAATTGGTGAGTCAGTATTCACCAGCAGGTAAGTCGGTACAAGAACACTTCTATGCATGGTCCTAGTCCATGATGTTCCAGCAAACTTTCTGCAGGATCAATGATGAGAGAGCTGTGTCTGCGTAAGAAAGAGTTCAGCCAGGTACTGCAACAATCACCAAGTGCAACACCTATTCTATTAGAAATAAACGAGCTCATTTACATTTTAATTCTGTGGAACGAGCCACTCTCAACAGGGCAGTTTGCTAGAGTTACTGCAGATGTACACAAGTTATAATTCTCATCATAAATGCACATTACAAGAAAAATCTCATCAGAGAAACCACAAAACCAACAGGCATATTAGAGAAACTGCCTGCCTGGGAGGTCCCTCCAGATCTTCATGAACACCGACTCTTCCCATCTTGCAGTATGTTGTTGCACAGCTAAATACCACAAGAAGTCTTATTAGTAAGAATGGAAATAAGTACAGAAAATATTGTACTTTTCCTTGACCCTTTGAAATGATTAATACCATGCAGATGGAAATCACACCAAAATATTTAAAGCAATAAATAATTTAACTAAATAAGATAAAATAAATGCATTACAAGCACTAAATAATGTACCGATTCTCCCCTCTCTTATTTAGGCTTTCATTTCTATGAATCTTGTAGTCCTTAAACTAAGAACCTGCCAACTGACTACATCAGAGGATGGAAAGGCAAACTCCACTGTGTAGGTGCTGCAGTGCACCAAAATATCACTTCAGGTTTTTTTTCTCCCTTAGCAGAGACTGCAATCAGGGCTGGGTCAAAGTCTGCTTAGGGCATGAGGACATTGGTTTTATTGCACGCCTTTTAGATTCACTGTGATCTTAATATTGCTCATGAGAGATTCAGGTCATTTTTTGCAAATAACTATGGCTCAATAAAACAGCCCAAACCCCTCAAATATTGAAATACCTTAGAATATAGTCTTTATACGTTATGATTTCAACATGTTTATGTGGGGCTAGTATTTATGACTGCAAACAGAGAGGCAAAGTCCACATCTTAAGTTGCTGCTCTTAAAAAGGGAAGGAACATTAACCCAGGGCTTTCATTTCTGAGAAGACAGACCTAATCATTAGATTGAAAGCTATTCTGAAGTAGATTTTTTCCTCAGTAATTCTACTTAGGCTTGTAGCACTTTATATACAAAATATACTTTATCATGGAAGCCAAAACCAGGAAACTTCCAAATCACTGTCTTTCTGGCCGTATGACCATTAGCATTATTGTTTTCCTGATGGAAGAGCTCCAGGGTAACAGAGCATCCCAGGAAAACCTAAAGTTCTATAGTGAGAGCATTCCCAAAATGGTGGTTTGCACAAAGTGGAGATCTGAGCCATGGCCAAGCACAATGCAGACCAGGTCTCTGGGTTCTCCAGTGGTGGGGTGAAATGAGCACTGCTTCCTTCTTTCTTCTATATCCCCCTCCCATCTGTGACTTCAATCCTTTGGTTTCCTTTAGGAAACCTCAGGATGAAGAATGATTCCTTTGGGCTGAGTCTGTTACACACAAGGGTTTACTGGAAAATGTTTTTTCCTTAGTTTCCCCCCCCAAAAAAAACCCCAGGACAAACTCTTTCCCAACCCCCTCCTCCCTGCCACCCCAAAAGAAGCAAAGAGGGCTAAAACAGCATCACCCACTGATTCAGCCTTGATTATGAGCTGAAAAATGCGGTGGCAGTTAGATCATTTTCAAGAAGCTGTGAATGGTAAAAAAGGAGAGGTGTGATGAAGTATTTTCCTAGATTCAAAATGTAAACAGAGAGTATGGATTTAGCAGTTCCACCCACGCAAACCTTGTAAGTATGCTACTGTCAAAGGAAATCACCACATCAAGTAAATATTTTTTAAATGATTTTATAGACTCTGGCTGAGAACTGGGGCAACTCAGGAAGGAAACCTCGCAACTGTCCCCGTCTGCTCAAGTGCGGCTGTTATCTTCCCTAGCCACGCACTGAAACGGGCCTTGTAGCAGAGGGGGGAAAGGAATTGTGCAGCCTACAGAGCGAGGAAGGAGTCAAGGTGATTTTGCTCATTCACAGCCCCCCCCTCCGCTTATCATCATGCAGGAGGAGGAGGAAGGCGATCTATTGATACTGGGTGTAAAGACAGCCTTTCTTCTGATCCGGTGTTGCTTTTGTTAACAGCAGCGAGCTGGTGAAAGAGAACAAACAGAACAAGCGGTCTCCCCTACGTGCATTGTTAGGGTAGGAAACAAAGGAATACCTGTTTTGAATCACCGAGGACTATTACTGTAACAAAGTACAAGATAACATTTCGCCAGAGGATACAAGTGATTCTGAGAGGAGCAACAATGAAACCAGACAGCCTTTCCATCATCTTATCAAACTGCTTGGGGTACTTACTGAACAGTGGGGGGAAATAATAGCAAATAGAGAGCAAGCACAGTTAATCTTTATACAAAGGCTTTTTGATAAATAATAAAATAGAGTTAAGAGTGGCATGCTGGCCTTTGCCAACTCACAGTGCTTAGAAGACAGGATATAAGACAGGCCTAAACAATTTTAAGATAAACAAATACATACGCAACAGGGAAATGCTGCATGAATGAATTTCCCCATTCTGCTTTTCCAAGCAATTCGAGAGGCAATCAAAGCACTCTGAGCCTTGGTGTGCTTTTACATACTTTTTTTGACACATTGCTTTACAGAAGCTTCATAACAGCCCACTATCAGTAGCTTTGGTGTCACTGTACGGTGTGTAAATGGAATAGGCAGATCTTTGACATAAAAATAATAATCTCTGGTAAAATTACAGTACTACAGTGTATCATAGCATCAGAACTGTGGAAATATTAATACATGGATCTTTGACAATACAATGTAAGATGTCACTTTGAGCAGTTATTATGCTAATAACGGATACTTATTATAAAACAACATGAAAGAGGTAAGCTATGTGGGTGTAGAAAGGGATATTTAGTATTCAGAAAATGTATTAAAAAGGAAGAAAAAGCAAGCGCTTCATACAGCATCTAATCCCACATTAAGCAGACGAGGAGTTCCCTGGCAGATGGGTGTCAGGGTACCCTGGGACTTGGATGAAGCAGCGCATTCACTCTCAGGGGAGCACACATGCCAATGTAACTTACAGCATCCTTCAAGCTTCTTTTTATTACGCAGTGGGCCAAACTGGGACTGAAGTCACGAAGGTGGGGGGAAAAAAAGTGGCACTAGAGCTTTGAGGATTTAATAGAAAAACTGCTCATCGGGTCTACCAAAGTTTCAAGAGGACACAGAATCACAGAATAGACAGAGTTGGAAGGGACCCATTAGGATTATTGAGTCCAACTCCTGGCATACTCTGCTCTGTGCTTATGTACTTTAAAATAAAATAAAAAATCAATACTAAAGAAATAATAACATACCACAATGACAGAAAGGTCTCATACCAAATTCCCTACACAAAGGAAGCAAACAGGCGAGCATCATGACTGGTTCCATTTAAGCTACAAGAAAGCATCCATTTACATTGTGGAAAAAATATAAAATTCTAAGACTATGAAATGTTGCATTTAAAGCCAAAGGAAATATTTACAAAGGGTTTGCAATATAAGGAGGAATCCAAGGAAAGAGAGCCGCTGTTGGCTTGATGGCTGAGGAGTAAATTTCTCTAGGGTTCGTCTGCTTGGGGAAGGAGCTAGAGCTATTCTCCATTAACTCTCATCCAGGCCCTCTTACTCTGCACTAAGGGCCCCTTTTCCCACCTCCTCTGAACTACAGAGGTATTCTGGGGGGGGGGGGGGGGGGCAGAATCACCCACTTGGCCCCGTGCTGCTACACTCGGATGCAGATCCCAGTTGCATTTTGTGCAGAAGCTCCTTCCCTATAACCAAGCCCCACGCGGTGCGCGCACGGGCGGCTGGAACCACTCTGGCCCTGACAAATACACGCTCCAGCCCCGGAACACGTGCGCAGCGTTGGCGAAGACGGAGCGTAAGATGTTACACTTCAGACAACAGCCATAAATAAAATTCTTACATGCACAAACGTAACCCATTCCAAACAGGAATGTTGGTACTTGGGCCGTAGCGGTTGGAAATACCTGTCTTTCAACATTAAGCCTTGCGAGGATAATGCTTAGCTGCAATCCAAACCTTAGTGACTGCAGCAGAACAGCTGAAAGAAGCTGTGTGATTACTTATCACAGCTCCCAGTCTGGGGAGATTGAAACCTGCCACATAGCTTGCATGCAGGTATAAGTAATAATGCAGACCCCTTAGCTCAAAGAAATAGTGCAGGGAATCATTTGAATTTTGCTTACAGCTGCAAGGATTTCCTCATGCATACTTCTATGTACAGACGCATTTCCAGGACAACCACATTGACCATGGACTAGATCACAGATCCCTCTTAATTACTTGCCAATTTTCTGGGTCCGCTTTATTCAACCACCCACTCACCTACCCCCTTATCCTTCCACACACCACCACCCATGCCCTTCAGGTTTCTACAACTTTTTCATGGCAGATGCAGGCTCCCTTATTACATTGTAGCCTTTTACATGGTAGTAGTTACATTTTTCAGGTAAGAGAAGGCACTGGCCACCTGCAAAAACTATCAACAGAAACCTGGGAATCTGCAAACTACATGGAAAGTTACTGTTCTGGTAGCATGACTCCAGTAGACAGCTGTAACCAGCCACTGGCGTGTTCAAATTCCCAAAGCCTCACAATCTACAACTCCTGGGGCATGTGCACCGCAGAAAGAAAACTTGCCTTTCCCCTACTTTCAGTTCTGAGCTTGATTACTGACCAACATACTAAGAATAAGATGCGGAGTTTCTTCCAGTGGAAAGCACTACTGCAGTTATCATCAGTCAGGCCTAGAGCAGGCTGGGAACACAGTAAGAGCAGAGGGTGTATGTGAGAGAGCAGAAAGAGTTTTCTACTACACACACCCTTCAGAGACACGTAGACTTAGAAAAAAAAATAAGGCTTAAGCACATTCCTGCTAACTCTCATGATCAAATTCCTAATTCTACAGTATTTAGGGTTGGTTTTTTTTCCCCTGTAAACCTTCAGTTCTATTAATCAAGGTATTATGTTACACTTGCAAATTTCCCTTTAAAAAGTGGTGGGCAGAGCATAAGAAAAAGCTTGAAAAGAAGATTCCTCCAGAAGCTAAAAATCAGAAGTCATTCATAAATCATTCATCAGTCCTAAACCATGCTCATCACTGGGATCCTGATTCATGATTTGAACTGTGAAGTCTAGCAGAACTGCTGAATTTCCCTCCCCGACAGGTGAACATAACTCATTTTACCCTCCGTGCGAGGGAGCCCTGGACGTTTTCTTGGCCTTTTAAAATAAACTGTCCCATCAGACTCTAACAGTCTCCTCTTCAAATACCAAAGCCTCAATTACACCATGATTAAAGAGGCTGTATTTACAGATACTACCAGAAGGTACAAGTTGCCAGTTTTATTACAGGTCAGGAATTTGTTTCTCTGTCTACTCTACACTTCAGAGTTTAATGTGGAAATACAGTTTTCTAACAGGCAAGTCAGATTTGCTAAACAACAGGATTCACTCTTGATTATCAATTAAACAGGCATAAAAACATCTAAACAGATGGTTTCTGCCAGTCAACAGAAGTCTTAAGGGGAACTCACATTCATTCACAGAAATATCTTACACAAAACTAAATCAAATCCAATGAAGTTGTGCCTCATGTGATGCTTTAAACCCTCCTTTGCTTAAAAAAGTGAAAGGAAAGCCTGTACACAGCAAAATATTGGTTAAGCAGTAGATTTCTGCAGCTCCACTTTCTTTTAAAATTTGTTTCTTGCAATTCAGGGCGCCGATCAGTTTCTAGAAATATCTGATGCAAAATTATTAACTAATGTTGCTGCTTCGGAGGACCACATTATGGATCTCAATCTCACTGCATTAGGTATGTCTACACACACACATCAGCAAGCTCCAGCACCACAAAGCTGCCAAAAGGAAAGGCACAGAAGCCAGGTGTTGCAGTTCTCACCCTATGTTCACCGAGGCTCAGCGGAGGTTATCCGCCTTTACTTCTGACCAGTTTCCCTCTGCCTTTCTCACACTTCAGCCTCTGCACCGGTTCAAACAGATACCTATTTTTTATTTGCCAAGGAAAACATTGCTTTCTCCTGCACAGTCCATCACGTGGTTTCCTCACAAAGATGACACTGTCCCATAGTGTTTAATGGGCAACATTCGGTTTTGGATCAGTAACAAGTTGAAAATCTGGTAACACCCACTCTCTTAATTTAGAAACGAAGCTTTATAATACTGAAATATTGCAAGAAGCTCCACTGTGCTTGCCCTTCCATTAATTTTGTTACTTACTGTGTTGGATTCTCATCAGCAGTTCTTAATTGATGTACTGTGAGCCATGCCACCAAATACTCTCTATGGATCTAGTTGGCAACAATGGTTAGTTTCTACTTTTTGGTAAGCTACTGATTATTTCAGCTGCTGATTACTTCAGAGGAAAGATCTTACATTTTGGAAAGCCCCAATAAAAAGTGGGCACCACTACAGATAAATAATATACTATAATAAGGATTCTTACGATGGTACTGTATGATGCACAACCATTTTCCAGATGCTACAGAACTAATTGTGCTGCCAACTGAAGGAGCCAAATCCAAAACAGATCCATAAGAGGAATTAACTGTTGAATCAATCTCATCAGCGAGAAACGCTTCTGCCCTACAAACCCTTGTTCCCATTAGTACCGTCTTCATAAAGTTAATGAAACGCAACCTGCCCCTAACACAGCTGTAAAACCAAAGTAACTCCCATACAGGTGACTCAAATTAATCTGCTTTAGAACTGGCATGAAGGGGAGCCAGGGCTAAAGAACATTTTCCATCAGAGCAAAAAGCCATCTCCTACCACAGCGATGTGACACCACTGCAAAGCAGCCTCCACACTGAACGAGAGCTGTCCGACACAGACTCCTCCCTGACCCAGGAAAACAAGGTAGGGACACAACTGTGTTACTGCAGCTGCACCACCACCCAATCATCCTTTACACCCAGAGGTCTCACAGCAGAACCATCCCCATTGGTTTGTCTCTAGGGTAAAATACTTCTCCATGTAAAGAACAACTGTGTTCCTACTCGAGTTCTAAAGAATTAGGCAATTAGACTGCATGGGCTGTGAGACCAGGAGGGATGACTAGAAAACACAGCTTGACACTTCAGAAACAAAAGCCAAAGAACCTCACACCCAGATACACAATATGAACAAAACCAGCAAGAGGCAGACTTACACTCTTTCCTAGTCATCACTTAGCTAATCTTTAGATTTTTAGTCCTTTTAATCCCCCATCATAAATCAATACCTCTAGCTCCCAATTATTTTAGTAGCAGGCTCTCTGAGCTGTATCGTGTAAAGAAAATTAATGACCTTTAAAACAGAAAGTTTACTTACACAGACATTAATTGCTATTGTAGCACAGAGGAACTGTTCAGCAGACCCATGAAATGTTTTACTCAAGCACCTCATTCCAGAGAAGGTAATATTTTCCTCAAATCCTTGGATAACAAAAGGTCAAACACAATGAAGTTCCTATTGGAGAAATAACCTGCTTGGGTCTATTTGCCAAGTACCACAAACAAGTTATCCATATACATCATTAAGGTCTGAATCCCACTATGATCATATGGCACAAACCTGATTGCAATTACAGCAATTGTCATTTTAAGAAGGGAATCACTACTCTGGACAAGTTTTATAAATGATTCTCATTGATTATCATTACCAATTAGAGGAAATAAAAGCATTAAATAGCCACTTTGATGTTGGAAGGGACCTTTCACCTGGACTCTGTCCCTAACAGATGAGGGTTAAATTTACTGTGACAGCACCTAACCGCATTTGGTATGGCCTGTGATTTGATCGCCCTGGTGTCACACCAGCAGCAGGCTGATTTGGTAAAACCATTACATGCAGCGTTTGTATCAGAAGTATGCTTATTAGTATCCCAGGGAGTTGGAAAACGTAGGCATTTTCCAATTACCTACTTTACATTTCAGTAGCTAAAAAATGACACATCACTATACTATTACCTACAAAGGGATTTTTCACAGGAACACGTATTTTTCTCTTTTATATAGTTTTTTTTCCTGCCTAATGGATCTCAACTTTATTAATTTCAGCTCCAAAATGTTAGCATTCCCAAGAACAACCAATAACCACAAGTAAGCAAATCATAGGTAACATCCTCCTCTCCAAACAAAGAAAATATTGTATTTCTAACGTAGCATTGCCTCTTTCAGTTAGCACAGCCGTGTGAAATTAAATATAAAAGCTCTAGTGAGTGATTTTTTTACTAATCCTGTGTAACACATTTTGCAAAAGTGTCAAAAAGAAATATAGTTCAGTCGCTGAACACGGAATGGAAATTTTTTACTTTACAATCCAAACTTCTCTATTTACATAAAAATAACCTTGCTACAGCAAAAATTTTAGGCTAACACACAAAATTAATGGAGTCCAATTGCATATTATTCTAAATGGGTTATTTTATAGCCATCATAACATAAGATCTAAATACAAGGCATACACTCATACCTGCAGTGTATTTTAGCATGCAAACAGTACTTTGAGAAAGTCCAATAGGTAAGCACCAGAAAAAGGCTTTTCTAAAATCACCACCCTCTCCAAAACCTGTATTTGTATATATGCACAGGAGTCTCCTTTCAGTATTACTGTTACTTAACTCGGAATCACAGTTGATACTCCCATAAGACAGACTGACAAAAGCCACCAGGCTGTGGAATGCACCAGGTATCACCTTTTGTTTTATTTCTTTGCTGACATTTTTTAGAGCCCCTTTTACTGGCACGGTTTTGTTTTATATTGGTTTTACTAGCATCCCAGCACTCACCACTGTTTGTTACGCATGACTCTCTACAGTCCCTCCATGAAGGAAATGAATCATTACAGCTTTTAGTTACAGGGCCTGACTTTTTAATGCAAGCTGTAAGGCTCGTGCTTCCATCCTCAGCATCACCCAGCACAGGGGCCCTTCCATTAGATTGTGCTATTAGCCAGGAGTCCTTTGGAGAGCTTTACTTCCACAGGGAAGAGCCATAAACACGAGCTGCGGTGAATGCCAGCTGGGAAGAGAAATGCATTGCCCTATCTCTTTAACGGAAGAAGTTGCTCCCCAGTGCAGCTGGCAAGCTGCTCTCAGGCTCCCCTTTGGAGCCAGCTAGAAGACAGCAGTTCACGTTCAGCAGGAATTACTTTCTGCTTGCTTTCATTTTCCTCTAGATTGAAACAGTATCACAGAATCACAGCATGTTAGGGGTTGGAAGGGACCTCAAAAGATCATCTAGTCCAACGCCCCCCCTGACAGAGCAGGATCACCTAGATTAAGTCACACAAGAACACGTCCAGGTGGGCTTTGAATGTCTTCAGAGAAGGAGACTCCACAAAATATATTAACAATATATTAGCAAACAGAATATATTTTTTTAAGTTGTCACTGACATATAGGTGAACAGTCTGCAGGCCGCTGCTTTGGGAGGGAGGTAGCCCTTCACCACTTCCTTGGGGCTGAGGGAAACTGATGGTTGTGCTAGCAGTAGCCACAAGCCTGAAGAACATGTCATTTCTCCAAGCAGCTGCCACAGCTCCTAGGGCCAGGGCTCCAGATGGCCTGAGCACCATCCCAGCAGCCACACTCATGGGATCGGGAAACCAGAGCTTCCAGACATTTGGTCCACGTACCTCTCCAAAGCTAGCTGACCTTTTGGAATACCAGGGCTTTTTGCTGGGGACCTAAGAGGAAAGCACCATTTACTGCTGGGACTTACAAGTTTTCAAAGTCTTGGCTCTGCACCACCAAGTGTAGAAGCGCAAGGGTAACAGGCCTTTCTACAAGGAATATCTTGAAGTAACAGGCTCTCCTTCAGCCTGTCATGAGTCCAGATGTAACCATGAGAACCTGTCTTTGATTTACTGAAATCTGACCAAACCTGCAGTGTTTCCAATTAAGTATTTTGGAAAAATCTTCTGACTGGTTCACCCCATCGATGCATCTACTCTACTTCTGGTTTGCCAGGAGTGATGAAGCAGTGTCCTCACAGATCCACAAAAAAGGACTAGAAGAAATGGAATGGAGGAGAAAAAAGCTGTAGGAAAAAGTAAATCCTGCCTCTCTCTTGTCCAATGCCAAACTCTCACATTAACGAATAACAATAAAATAATAACAAACAAATTTTAAAAGAAAAATATATCCTCTTTACATAGATGGTACTTCTCAGACTCTGACCATTGTCAACAGCCTACAACCCTGTACAGCAGACAGTTCATTAGAGACAGTCAGAAGAGTTGGTGCGCAAAGCAGGCCACAATAATGAGCAATGGCAGATTTGCAGTCAGGTCTTTCCACGACAGCACAATTAGTTTATTGATACTGTAGGCATGACAAAGGATGGTGGGATGTGAGGATCCATGATCGGGACAAAGTGAATGATTAAATGGCCTTAGACTTAACTTGTGACCTCATTCCATCATAAACAGCAAACAGTGAGAGAACTTGTGTGTGGATCAAAGGACCTGGCAGGGTTAGCACGTGAGACAAGAGAAATAGCATACCCCACACATTCTTGGGCTGCCACAATGTGCAGTCTGCAATAGCAACACAAAAGACCCAGGTAGCAGCTGGGTCCCCGAACAACCTTGCTGCCTACCTGGGGAGATGATTAGGCTTCCTCCACAGCTAACAAAGCAGCAGCTGCTGACTAAGGAGAGCCAAGAGGCAGCACAGACACCCACAGTGTCTGCTGCAGAGCAGTAAGCAATAAAAAAGCAAGAACCTACACGAAAAAGAAGTCACTCCCCAGACCTCTCTCCCCTGTAGCACACAGCTTTCCAGGCTGAACTGAAACCAACCCAGAAGTGCCGGTTAATTCTGAGATGCAACCTTCACATTGCCTCCACAAATCCAATTCAGGAACTTGATTCCAGGCTCTCCTGCTTTGACCAGCAAAGTCCTCTTTGAGCTCTAGAAACTGTGTCCAAGAAGCTTCTTTCTATGTCAAAGAGGTGTCTTTGTATGTCAAGGTGAGGCAGCAGGATGAGAACAGGTTGTCTTGAGTTTCCTGCTCTGTCTGCGTTGCTTCTCTATGGCTACTTACAAAGCAACCCAAGTTCATTTCATTAACAGCTACAACCATGAACAAACCACTTTGTCCTATGACATACTTAATTTTCCAAGAACCAAGCATTAACCAGTGCTGAAAATTTTCTATGTCTCTCCTATTTTCTTTGCTGGTAACCTGACAAAGGTACTTTCTATTATCCAAGTGTGTGGGAGAGACAGTCACCTCAACAGGCAAATTTGTGGCATTTGCTCCTTAGAAACCCTTTAAATGCTCACAGTGATTCAAACTCCTAATGAGACTGCAGTAGAGTTTGCTGTAGCTTTTAAGGCGTAACAGACATGATGAGCTTTAGGAAGGAAATGGGTACAACAGTTGTGATCTGTACAGGAACAAAAAGTTGCTACTGGAGATCTACCCAGCTGGCATCTTGCAACCAAAAGATTGCACCGTGTATAGGAAAGACACAGGGGAAAGTCTTTTTGACCTCATTAATAGCAGACCAGCTTGAACCACACAAGTATATACGTTTTCCACCATTCTTTTTGGTTTTTAATCCCTAGTATTGCAATTGGATACCCTTGTTATCTGCCAAAACAGGTGAGCATATACATTAGTGCTGAGCTTTCTAAGCATCAGCATGCTCTTGCACCACCAAGCTGCAGAGCTCTTTCTGTCTCCTTCATTCAACACCCTCCCACACTTCCATTAAGTCCACACTAAGCTTAACCTGCACATAACTGTTGTTCTAGAGCCCTGTGAAAGTCTTGCCCTCAACGATGCTTTCCATCAGCAATTAGCTCCCTGCATGGCAGGGAACTACTTTTTACTTACTTTTGACTTTGCCACCTTCAAGCTTCACTGAATGCTCCTTGTTCTTCCCTGATGGTAGAAGAGCATTTCTTGCTCTGTAGAGCCTACACCCTCATTGCCTGTAACCTTTTATCATCTCACCGCTGATTCACCTGATTCATTTCCTTTCCAAGGTAAATAGTCCCAAACCTCTCAATCTTGCACTATATGAAAGTTTTTCCTTGTCTGATTCAAAACTGATTTAGGTAAACAGGTAAAAACTGACTCTGCTAGCTTAGCTTGTACCAATAAATTGTATTAGCTAGGTTTAACTAAATTAAGTGTATCCACACAGGATTTTTCACTAAATTCCTAAAGTCAGTTCAGGATCATATATTTTGTTAACACACAGCAAGTGAAAGTGTGGTTAGGCCATAGCCGGTTTGTGATCCACAAGGACTTCCAAGAAGAATTCTGACAGTGCTTTGGGAAAGGGTATATCTCAGCAGCTCCCTCAGAGATAGCAATCTCCATTATCCTGAAATTCATGAAGCCCCTATGCATAGCAGGGAGTAATTCTTCTGGAATATTTTCCACCAACAACACAGGGATTTGTTACAGAATTAACTTGACATGTTTTATCTTGATAGCACATCCATTTACAAGAGATAGTTTATTGCCTAGGCAAGTCAAACTGCTATTAAACCACAGATTTTAATTCACCTGCAAGTGAGCTGCCCTATTGTACCACACAAGAGAGATATAATGAAATCTGCTAAAAAAATTAATTCTGAAAATATCAAATAGAAGCATTGTTAAGTTTAAACAAAGGATATTTGCTAGTTCATTCCAAGACTCAGCTGCATTCAAAAATCCAATGAAAACTGGCTTTTACACACACAGACACACACACACTTGGTCATGGAATAAAAGTTTTAAATTATGGCTATTAAATGCATGGTATTTCTTAATGATAGCATCCATTGTTATACTGGTAATAATATATTTGACAGAGGAAAAAAAAAGAATTTATCGAAAAGCTGCCAATGGATTTTAATAAAGAATACTTTCCAATAGAAGGCAATGTCCTTATCTACTAGACTACAAAGTGCTTGAGTATTTCACAAGGAATTACAGAGGTGCTATTTTGCAATAGAAACTTACTGGAAGTTACAAAGAAGCAAATAATTCTAAAAATCAAATATACAGGCCCCTAAGTTGAAAGAAAGTAATTTCCCGCATTAACATTTAGATCTATTATACATGCAGACAAATCTTCATGCAAATCAGGCTTCATTTATTGTGTACTTTCCCTTATTTAATTAAAAATGAAAAAAGAAGAACACCTTGCCCCCTCCATTCTGCCTATTAAGTTGTTTCTACCAACAGGACCCTCACAACAGTGAGGCTACTCACAGAGAAGAGGTGTGCACGTAAACAGAAGAGGACTGATGCTTAGGTTAGAGAGAGAGCAGCCACACGGCCTGTCCATCACGTTCGCCTCTATCCTCACGGTAATTGCTGCACTCTCTGAAAAGCTGACTAGACCCATCATGATCTCAGAGCACTAGTTATCCCCTACCGAATCATTTTCAAAATTGGTAAATAATACGGCTAATATAAAAGGAGAGAATGTCAGACAATTCCGCCCCAGGGGCCTCACTTTCACTGTACGCACAGACTTGCTGAAAGCAGCTGAAATACACACAGGTCACTGCTACAGCCGCGGTCCCGGCTGTGATGCCCCTTGTTCAAACTTCATTGTGCCCACCTCATGTCTGTGTCTCCCTATAACCTTCGTTCCTCTTTTCCCACAGGGAAACATGCCAGCCTCCTGCCCTTGGCTGCTCTACACCAGCGGGACGTGCTAGCTGGATGGGCAGAGGAGCTGCTGCGGGAAAGGCTTACGCAGCGCCCCATTTAGCTTCAAAGCGCCTTCCTACCAGCTCGCTTTCCCTGCCTAACTCCACTATCTATAGCTTTCAAATGCCTCCCCTTCGTAATCACACCTCCTACTTTTCTGGACTATTTTGTGGGAGCGCTGAACATATTTGTTGGCTTACTGGCCCCTAGCACACTGACTGCTCATTCAATAACATTCTCACAAGACTGGAAAAGACTTGTCATCCTCTTACTATCTGGCACTCCGTTACTAGCTTACTACTGTTTCCCTCTGCAGTACAGGTCCAAATTGGATGTCAGACCCAGAAAAATGCCAGCAAAAGCTCCAGTTCACAGTCAGGAACCAGTCACCAGACACAGTCCAAAACCAGACACCCACTGGCACATCACCACAAACACAAGGTTTTCCATGAGTAAGCCCTTTGCCATTCATGTTTTTGTCAGTGAGGACGAAGGAATATGCAGTTATTGCAAGACTTCTAAATATTTGCAAGGTGCTAACACCCTATAACGATCACATTAGTCAAAAACCGATGCAGGCACCAGGACAAACAGATTCTCCTGCTTCCGCAGCCAAGTCTTCTCAAGACCAAATTCCCACGGAGATCACACAACCTACAGTGCAATTGTCTCCTGGTTGTCTACATACTCAGGCAAGGAAGGAAGGGATTAGGTCCGTAAATTTGCTTGCTCACCAGCCAGCCCGCCAAGCGCATCCGCCATCCAGCCTCATTCTTCCCACTGTCTGGTTCTGCGACCAGCTGACTTTCCAGGGCCCCAGCGCAGCCGCTTCAAATAAACCTGGGGCAATCCTATCAGTGGCTCAATTGTCAGCTAAAATAATCACCTGGCTGTCACCAAGAGCAACACAGGTAGGGAAAGGGGAACAACCCAAAACGCATGCTTTCGGTCGATATGGTAAACAGCTGACATACAGCAATTTTAAAGGGGCTGACATGCTGTAGCAATTATAAAAAGGCTGACACTCAGCTGAAAGAGCTGACAGTTGGAAGTTACTCCCGAGTACAAAAGAGGAAAAATGAAAGTGAAATGTGACTGAACTGTTGTCTGCCGTGCTCATATTTTGTTGACAAATGCGTATGGAGGTATGAGAATTCGGCCCTTTCTTAAGAGTGTCGCCATCGGCTGCTGATAAAAAAGCAACCTGCATCTATTACAGATGTGTTACTCTTCAAACTGATGCTCCTGCAGTAGCAGCGAGAGGACAAAGCGCTCTGCTCTTATGAATCCGTTGTGCCGGCTCAGGCTCGAGTTTCAATAGCAACATTTGACATTGTTATGCATCCCCTCTGCATGGGGAAAGAGACTACTTGGAATTTGAAATAGCGCATGATACCGAAATACATCTTTAAACACATCACCCCGGGAAAATGCAAGTTTGCTGATGGTTTCAAATTTCGAATTTATTTTCTTTTTAAGGTGCTTCAAAACCATTGTTCAGTTATTCCACTAGCACTTTATATGAACTCTCTACGACCAAAAATAGATTCAGTTAGACACAGTCTTTCAGGACATCACTTCCACAGCACACTTGCTTTACTGACCTCTAAGACTGCTTTTGATACAGTAAGAAATACAATTTTACGATGTATTATTATTATTATATTATACTTAGTGTTATTATATTATACTTAGTGTTACATGAACACATATCGGTTTCATTGTAGCAGAATGTTTAAATACATAGAGGCTGTACTTCCCCCTCAAAAGCTTGAAATTTCAAGATCTGATCCTCCAAGTGTGCACACCAGTAATTTTATTTACAGCTGCATTCATTTTATACAATTGCCAGGTAATTCATATCAACTTTTGGAGTTTAAGTGCATCTGAAAGCTCTGTGTAGATGCAGTTTCATTTCTAAAAGCATCAAAGCTTTTTGCAGCACAGAATCATACAAGAACGGAGTGGAATATCTATGGCATTCTCCTGCTCCAAGGCAGGATAATTTCTAATCCCAAACAAAATCTCATCAAGGGTGTTTCTGTCTTTTGTGTGGAATAGAGTAAGATTTAGACTATGTGTGTTCAGCAAAATTGTTATTTTAACAAACTCCAAATCTCCAGATTTATTTCAAACTGTGACCTGTCCATGTCCTTTTTTCTCCAAATGTGAAAATTATTCCCAAAATTATACTGGGCAAAATAGTTCTCTTACAACCTTAAAGAGCTTAATGCATAGAAGGGAATCTCAATTTCCCATCCATGCTATAACATGTTCTTCTGCTAGGCATTAAAATAGAAGAATCCTTTAAACTGCTAGCTCACAGACAACTCACATCCGACTACCTCATCTGAGCCCACTAATCCAACTTCTTCAGGATTGATTATTTCTAATGAGCTGTACCTCTACACCCTCTTCTGCGTGGTTTCTACTCATAACAAGTTTTACCTGATCATAAATAATTTTAAGAAGGTATAATGTAGCATGCTCTCTAACCTGTGAAAAAGCGGTGAACATCCTTTGCCTGTAGGATACAAAATTCGTCCTACTATGAAGTAAAAAGTTAGATCTCAGCTTTTAAAATGTTATTAGCATTTTAAAAGTACTTTTATAAACTCTGTGTTTTTTAAATTTATTAACTCATTGATCCTTTTGACCCTCACACATCTGGGCTGATTGTAAGGTGCTAAAGGCACTGTCAGAGCTACAGTAACACTTGTATAATGGGGAGATCTCCACCCTCTGGTCCTAAGGCCATGGGAGCATTGCAGGCACATGCTGGCACAAGTTTGGAAGGAGATCAGGCCTGGGGATAGTAACAGACTACAGATCAGAGGCAACACTTCGCCCCTCCACTATGGCCAGTGTTGCATTGGCATCCAGTACCCAGAGAATAATTTATCTCTGGTGAATCTATCTTCAGAGCAAGCAGTGGCCTGGCATACAAGCAAGCATTCCCTCACACTTGCTAACAACAGAGGAAGATGGATAAACTACCTCATTCTTGTTTTCCTTAACTTTGCCCTTAAAATTTATCACAAGATCCCATTGATGCATTTATGCATTTTCTATTCTTTGGGCTTTTAAATGAGACTGTCCTGGTTTTGGCTGAGATAAACATTACATTTCTTTCTTGTACCTAGTACAGTGCTGTGTTTTGGATTTTAGATGGGAATAATGCTGATAACACACTGATGCTTCAGTTGTTGCTACATAATTGTATTGTCTATACTAAGTCAAGGACTTTGAGCTTCCCATGCTCTGCCAGGTGCCCAAGAAGCTGGGAGAGCACAGCCAGGACAGTTGACCCAGAGTGGCCCAAGGGATATTCCGTGCCATATAACATCATGCTCTGAATAGAACTGGGGAATCTAGCTGGGAGGTGGGATCACTGCTTGGAAACAGACTGGGAATTGGAGTTTTTTTCCCATGGGTGGGGAGGAATTGCATTTGTGCTTCACTTCTTTTATGTATTATTACCATTACTATTATTCTTTTCCTTTGTTATCCTATTAAACTGCCTTTATCTCAACCCAAAAGATTTTTTTTCCATTCTTTTCTCCATCCCCTTGGGGACAGGGGCAGGGAGCAAGTGTGGTGCTGAAGCTAAACCTCGACAGTGAGTTTTGCTATTATCCACCGTTACAATACAACAACTCTTGGTTAGAAGCAGAACTTAGTATTTTCTGCCTTTGCATGAACCTTTTCTGCCTTTGCACTGTTTGTACGCAGAGTAGCTTGGTGTACAGTACATTTCTGTACTGATCACTTGGTACCTCACCTTTAAAATTCTCTGCAGTGATCTCCACACCACCTTTCAGAGGTCCTGACCCCGACTGTTGAAGTCCTGTACACCTCCTCACAGTCTTCTGGGTACCTCTGACAGTCTCTGCTGAGCATTAGAAGTGAACCCGCGACACACAACAAAGCAAGGACCACTGGATGCTGAGACTATTGATACAACAAAACTGTGCGTCAACAGGTGCAACTGCTCTGACCTGCATCTTAAAAATGGCAGAGGTTCTACCTATGACAGATTCAGCTGTAATTTTCCTTTGTGTAGGTGAGAAACAAGTCATTGGTATCAGTAAAACAGGCACCTGTTAACTGTTGCATCACCGTGTCTTCCTGCACATAGTTCTTAATAACATACAGTACATAATACATACAGACCTGTTATCTATGGTTATCTAATTTTAATGGCTCTGGTCTCTTCCAGGTGCTACCCTCAGATGTGGATGCATGATTAACAGAGGATCAATATGATCACAGGTAAGAAGCACAGCCAGTTGTGAAATGAATGACATCTTTTCATGGGCTTGGCTTGTACCTGCAGACAACCTGGGCATTATGGATATTTCAGAGCCACAGTCCGTGGGACAGTGTGATCTAACAGACAGTCTGTTGTGAAGATGTAAGTTTAACTCACAAATGGTAGCAGTTAGGGATAATTGTGACTGCATTACTTGATCCATCAGCAAGAAAAACATTACAAACTGTTCTGCATGCCAAAAGACATGACTCTGAGCAACTTTTACCAGCACTGGGTGAATGCAGTTCTGATGTAGATCTGGCTGATTATCTCATGACAGTCCTGTGGTATGTGCTTCTTGTAAAGAATCCCTGAGCAAGGATCAGCTCTCACTCTCTAGCCTCCATGTGGCTTCTTTTAGAATTGATTGATCATCTATCTATCTTCTGCACAGGGTGCAGAATGTGACAAGCTCAAGAAGTTGCAGTTCGGTCCCCATTTTAAGATCTAACAGGGATACGCTTTGCATAAGACCACAGCAGCGGGTGACAGCACCTATGGCTTTCCTTCTCAGTAAGCTTGCTGGTTTCCTCCCTTCTCCCTCTGCTCGCCTCCAAACTTAGGTGTTCTCTGCTTAAACAAAAATCTCCCCAAACGCACAACTGGCACACTTCAGCTGCACACATTTAAGTGCCTACAGAAGATCTGTGGATATCTGTCTTTGAGGTCATGCCAGCCAGCTCACCATTTCCCTGCACCCTTCTTAACAGCCATCTGATAGTGGCGTGTCATTTCCCGTGTCACACTGCGAGTGCAGGGGTGTAGTTGACAGTGTGGATGGTGGCAGCTCCCTTTAAGGCAGAAATCAGTTTATCTCTTGGAAATTTCAGCATGTCCCAGTAAAGCTGAAACATGCTTCCAGTTATAAGTCGGTTCGAGCAGACGCATGCCCACACAGTTCTGATCTGACTGGACTGATCTCCCTGAGATCACTTCTTAGATCAGGGGAAATTTAGTCTAAGAGCATATCATATGGGAGTCATGGGAGAAATAAGACAGAAAAAAAAATAGGGATTGTTTCCCTTCTAAAGTCTTTGGAGATATCCCTTCAAGCCTGTCATATCTCAAACCCAACTAACCTAAATATTACTGTATCTGTTGGCTTTGGCAAGGACTCACTGTTGCCTTTTATTAAATATGAAGCAATAGGTGGGAGAGAGAGTACCAATTAACTATTAAAAGTGGCTTTCACATACTTTGAAAGTCTGCATGTCCTCGAAGCACACTCAATAAAGTTAACAACACTAACCAGGGCACTGTATAATGTCTGTGAAACCTAGATAGGCATTCTGCAGACTTGTTGAGATTCTGTTGTGTGCTCCTTTAACTCCACATGGATCCAATACACACTTCATAAAGTTCTTGTCTCAAAATACTAGCCTTGCAAACTCCTTCCTTCCACTCCTACTCAAAAGTTGCTGTTTTCAATTAGCTTTCTAGCAAGGACTCCCTCTCTGCCCTCCGTGCCACTCCCTTTCACTCTCAATTCACCTAAACACCAGAAGTTATTCACATCCTACTCTCATATAACATGCTCACACACCTGTCCCTCTGTGAGGACATGTGCGTTATGGCTGATCCACATGGTATCTGCCTCCAGGCAATAACGTATTCGTTTTGAATTCTCAGCAAAGCACAACACACATTTATTATACTATAGCTAATATCAAATTACTACCAAATATAACAGCAACAACAATTATCTTTGGTAGATATGAGTCCTTTAACTCCCTTTCCACAAAGACTTTTCTTGAGCATGTTAGTTTGGAAGCAGTAAGAGATTTTCTGCAATAGGCTCCTGGAAATTAGTATAGACTCAGTAATAACCTCAGTGAGACAACCATCATTAGTTAATAGCGAAGAAGAGGTGTGAGCGGTGCTTCAGGCACTCGTTGAAATCAATTAACACAGACCCTATGCTAATGGCACAGGCATAGGTTCCACACCATTTTATTTTCATTCTCCAGTCAATGATAACAACCCTTTGCAGATGGTCTAGAACTAAATGGGGAAATGCTCATTTTATCTGCCTGCAGTATTTTCAGCTGTTGATCGCGTTATCACTTTGAACACCTTGTGCAGAGTATCTTTAAAGAAAGAACAAACTCTGAAACCGTAAGCCAAGGTGTTCAATGGAATCAACTCGGAAGCCCAAGAACAGTAAGTATATTAACCAAGCTTTGGGGCTTCAGTCTGTAATTTTTATTCATCCAACACTTGTTTTTTAGTCAAGGAAACTATTTCTATTCTGCTTCTATAACAAGATTGGTCTTCTCTTAATAGAATGTATAATGAAAATAACAGCTGTATTTAAACACATGGCAGAAGCCATTAGGCATGGAAGAATTACTCTTTTTCTAGTAAATCATGGCTGTCTAAGAAATTTTATACATGACTGTCCTTGTCCATACTATGAGCCAAATTGTGTCTTGTTTTATCCCAGTTAAGATGCACTGGTTCCTATAGTTGCTGGAACAATTCATATTCTCCTTATAGCTCAGGATGCAACGTGGGGAAGTGAAACAAAAATGAAGGTTTTGTTACAGACAAAGGAGAATTTGAGAGGCACAGAGAAAGGATGAGGAGCAAGGAAGGAAAGAAACTACTGTAGAATACTTAATATCTACAGTATCTTTCAGATCTGTCCTTCTTTCTTCTAGCTGTTTAAACATCACATTAGAACCTGATCTGAGCACTACTTTCACGGACATTATTACCAGTGCTCCTGTTGCCACTTTTCCTATTTACAGTTGCAGTCCCATTCTCTTCACTAGTTGGGTATATTCTGAGACAGGCTGTTAGAAGCTAATAACTCTGCTGAGACTGTAACTTTTTATACCCTTACTGGATAATTACTACTGGCAGATAGTCAGTCCAGGAATCCACCTAGCAGAAGCTGCTGGGAAATAATCCCAGTCACTATGTGAGCAGCATGGCTACAGCCAGGCAGAGAACAACCAAATATGGAACCAAACAAAAACTTCACCACTTCACACTTCAGTAACTCTTCTGCCCTCTTAGCTCCATGCAATTAAGTAAACTTTAACCTCAGTACAGTAAGAATTACTGTGCCATATGAGTGCAATATGACAGAGGAAGCTTTTACCACGAATTAAAGATGGTCTAAAAACACTGTGAGCATCTAGCAAAACACTGGGAATAGCATGCAACAACATGGGTATTGTTCTTTTCTAGCTTCATTGATTATCCATTGTTTGAAGCCTCAGATTGGTTACAAGCTGGCACTCAATCCCTGGACAGGAATTCCTGTGAATATTGGGCATTTGAGAACAAGCTTTACATGAGTGAGAAGGATATTCCATGCATTGGCCTAGCTCTGTACTGTCATGTGCGTCCTGAATAGGACCGCTTTCCAGTCTCAGCACACAGGCACAAAGGCATACCACTACATCAGAGTCAAGGCAATGTCCCAACTGCTCAAGAGGAGATAACAATGCCCTTTTCAGTGCTGCATCTTCCTCAGACTCGGAATCCTCACAACCCTTCTGCAGCCAAGATGAATTTGCCTTTAGCCAAAGAGCCGTTTCTGTGTCTTCTGCATACAAAATTTGTGGTTGCATTTCCGATGACTCAAGAGTGTTGTTTAGCTCCCACCCATGATGTTCATTGTTTACGTCCCTGGATTTGTTACCTAATCAACTACATATGCACTTAACTTCACTTTGTAATAACTCTAAATAGCACTTTTCACAAAATCTCTGCACTACAGTGAATATTTCTATGTTTACCCCATGAACTACTCGGAATGTGATCAGCTTTTCAAGCTTCATCCACTTATTGATCAGTAGGTTGAAAAACTTAAACAGCTGTTTGTTCTTTGCCAAAACATTTCTCACGCAATTCATTTACAGGGAAAACTATCTTAAATGGCATATTCTTCTTTCAGAAGTCCTAGTATTGTATAAGACTTTAAAGGCTCGTTCGTATGTACTATCATGTGTGTTTGTTTAGTACAGACAAAGGCAAAGGGCAGAAGTCAGTTCCTTTCCAACTTTATGCTTTAACCCTAACATGAAACCAGTGTGAGACCTCACTCTCCACATTCTTTATTCTCCATATGCCACCTGAAAAGAAATACATTTTAAATCTGTGTTTACTCAAGGTAAGATTCTTACCCATATGAGTAAAAGGAATTCTCAGCATATGAGATAAAAAGTAATTTTGGAGCTATCAAAATTATGAGGCCTGATTCCCAGTATCTCTTTTGCCTTATGGATTCTCTGGTGTCTAATAAAATATGCGTTTATTAGTCTTGCCCTCAGTTAAGGTACTAACAGTTTCTTTCTCTCTATTCTTCTCATCTGCTTATTTCTGTAATAAAGGCACAATCCTAGGTTCATCTAAGGATTCCCTCACTAGAAGGCAAGAGAAGTGTGAGAGGCAGAGTACATCAAATGCATGGAAATGTAGCAGACCTGCCTGCAAAGTAAGGCTTTCAGTTCACAGTGAATTTCCTCTTTTTGATTTTTTTTAATTTGATTTTTTTTAAATTCTCCTTAAAGTAGATGGCACCTGGGCCTCGCTCACCAAAACAGGTTAATGCTTAATAGCTTTGCTGCCCACAGAAGCAATAGAAAGGACCAAAACCTCCTTTCCAGAGGCACCTGCCAGGCACTGCGTCTCTGAGTGGCTGTTCAAGGAGGATGTGGCTGGGAGCCTGCCTTTGCTGCCATGAATTACATACAGCCTGCCCTGGAGCTGTGACCTGGGACTCTGCAGGACAAACACCAAACTAGGATGGACTCAGTGCTTATTGAGTTTGTGGCTCTGGGACAGACTCACCACCCAGAGAGCCACCAGGCTCTGAGAACTCTGGAGGAACAGGACACCAACACAGTGGTGTTTCTTTTTCAGTCCATTTCATTAGGAAGACACTGAACTGTGCAGCTCATTACCAATATCATGATGACCCACAGCATGGTAAAGAGCAGCTTAAGAATGAAGAATGGGTGCAGAAAAGGGGACCTGAAAAAGACACAGTTGATGTCTCTTGGCTGAAGAATGACTCTGAAACATTCTTAGCAATGAATTAGAGAAAGACCCATTACTGTCCAGCTCTGTCCACACTTTAAAGATACGCTGGAATTTCAGTGTGACATCAAACTCTCAGAATAGCAACAGCTGCCAGTAAAATTTTCTGCCATCTCTGGGTGGCTAAGAATTTGTCCATCCGGACAGACAATGGCCTGACCTTGACTATTCATCCCTGCATTACATCTTGGCAAGGCCACAGCCCATGATACACCTGGCACAAAGCCTTCAGAACTTGGAAGCTCCAGCTAGTACAAAGTGTTGCCTTTTATACAGTTATCAGGAGAAGCTGCTACCATCGGCAACTGGTAGTGTTGTCTACTGGTAGTGTTATCTCCGCTTTCTATGTCCCACACACCTCGGACTGGTTTCTTGTATCCATGACTGCTTTCACTTTTCTTAACTTCAATTTGCTCAGTGGGCTGGGTCCAGATTATCTGAAAGAACACCTAAACCTCCAGGAAAAAGACAGTGGTTGACAATTACTCTCCTGTGCACAATGGATATGATATGTGCCTACGGTACAATAAGCACATCTGACCTGAGACCAGAGTGATCCACCCTCAGAAAGAAACTTCTGACCATCTGCTTCAAGCACAAACTGCATTTCTTAGCCCTTATCTTCTGTAAATTTAAACACATAGTAACATACAGCTTTTCAAACCAAACAAAACTACATACATAAGAGAAATTATTAAACAATAATTGCCCTTGAAGAGTCTTCCACTCTTCCTGACCTAACGCTTGTGGAGGATGAGTGAAGAAACACCGTATTGTTTCAGCAGTAGTACTGTAAATAAACTAGCAGAAGGCTTTCAGAGACTGACGATTAGATCAGATCACATGTACAGCAGAACAGAATTCCCAAGCTAATACCAAGTGCCTTTTCCCAAAGCACTCAGCTTTTCCCCTCTAGAATCTCACACCTGGGTACCACTCTCGTACAGCGATATCACAAGCGAGCATTCTGGGAAGTAACATACAAATAAGCCCACGAAACACTTCAGAGCTCTCATACCAAACCACTAGCAAATTGTTTTTGAGCCAGAATACAATGTACCCAGCCCAGATAGGCTTGCTTTTGCTGTAACCTTGGTGTGCTCATTTCCATGTAAATACACAGAAAGTTCTTCACTTTGGAGCCATTTCATAGGGGGGGTTGTATCTGGAATGTAGGTATAAAGTGAAAGCTCCATGTGTGCTTGTAAATCATTTGTGCTAAATGATCTGTGCAAACCTCAGACGTACTGAGGTTCTCCTTGGTGGCAAACAAAATGAAATATCTTCCTTGGGTATGCAGTGTTACATTACCAGACCTGTACCTAGGACCAACTTTTGGTGGATTTGGGGCCTACACAGTGCTTGGGAAAATGGAAATACTGGCTGTAGCTAAAGTCCTAACTGGGGGTACCGCTCCTGGGAAAACTTTGGTCACAAAGTCAGCTGTGACAAATGTCACCCATACTCGCCAACCTGCAAAGGAATTGCAGAGCTGCCTTCAGCTCTCAAAGTGCTCCCTACACTGATCCTTGCAAAGATACTATCGCTCCAACACAAGCTGGAGAGAATCCTGGGTAGAATTTATGGGCCTGTCTCCCTTTGTACCGAGTCATGGAGCGGCAGGGTGGTGTGACAGCCCACCCACACAACCTGTCGCCGGCTCCGGCTGGGAATAAGCTGCCAGGATGGCACGTTGTTCCCACCCCTGGTCACCCACTGTGCCATACTGGAGAACGTCAATGTGCTGCTGTGCATAGGGTGAGACCTACATGCTTTTAACTCAAATGAGAGAAAACACTGTAAGAGTGTTGGACAATATTTTTGGATGTGTTTTGCTTTAAGAGAAAAGAATAGAACCTTTATAGAGTTAATCACCTTCTAAATCTTACACTCCACTGTTTCTGCCTAATTTTCTCACCCCTCTAAATGGCAGCTATGCTTTAAAGCACCAACTGCTATATACTTAATAAATTATAGAGTCCATTTTCATCATTTTTCTTCTCATACATTGGTCAGAGATGGTTTCAACACAGAAAGATGTACGGGAGGTAACCTAGATCTTCCTCCAACAAAGCACTTAAGCATACACTTCAGCATGTCAGCATCCCAGCTGAAGACAGTGGGATATATTTCAAGTAGTGTACAATTCACAATTTTATTGAAGTTCAAAAACAAATAAAAAATGAACATACAGCAGGAAAAAAAACCCAGTATCTGCATAACTGACACCATGGTAGTACCTTCTACTGAAATGCCACAGAAATAGGAAAATACTTTCTTTGGTTAATTCAGCAATGTTCCTTTTGGAGGCAGTAACCGAAAAAAAAAAAAAATCACCCAGTTCCACTTAGATGGAAACAAAACTCTTTTTAGGTAAAAGATAACACTTTTTATGATTGAAGTGCGATATCAAAAAACCAGAGTCTTGGCAGTGGAATCAGGAGATGTTGTAGAATCTTAATATCAGTTATTCATAAGTATGCATGTGTCAGGAAATCAGGTCCTTTACAATTTCTGTGTAGAATGTAGAATGTTGCAAGCATGTACCAGTGCACCTCTGACATTTGTTTAAGGGTCAAATAAACAATGGTACTGTTATTTCATTCCATTTAGAAAGTTCTCAGATGATGTTTCCAGCAATAGTTGGGTTTTGTTTTGTGATTGGAATGTTTTTTTCATGATAGTGTTGGATTTTACTATCACTTTAATGGGTTTTCCCCTTCTCATCACATTTCTGGCGCCACTATTTTACCAGATATCTGAAATACTTCTGCACTAATAAATACTGGTTGTCCTGGGACAGCACCCAGAAAAGATAAATACATTTAGGGAGGTCTGAAATATCACAGCACTTCCCAAAAAAAAACAAGCTAGTCATTGGAACCACCTTGGCAATGGCGAGCCTGGAAAAGCTCAGAGTGGATTTAAAAAAGAAAAAAGAAAAGAAAAAGGAATATATCTCTGTACTTTAGCATGGCTACAATTAGGCCCCCAAAAAATGTAGTCCTCTTGCTTCTTCTACATCCAGAAAATCCTGGCAAATGCCGAATAAAACAGCGCAATACTGAGTTGTCTAAACACATTATTAGCCACACCATAGATAATCAGGCCTTCTCTAGTATTCATTCACCTTCAGTCATACCTTGTTTGCCTCCCTCATGTCCACCATTGGTAAAACATTAGCCAGTATGGCACATCAGAAAGTCACTACTGAGCAGGGATTTCTGCTGATGGCAGGGTTTTTTAATGCTCAAGGCGCTGGTACCAGCCAACTCATGTGTAAATGGCAACCTTGGCTCTAGATTTTAATTTTGAAATAAAAGCATTTTAAGTTCCGGTGAGTCGCACAATGCAAGGAAAGGGATCCTAGAAACAATCACACATGCCCAACGCCTTTAGCTACCTACAGAAACATGCAGTCACGACAGAATGAAATATTCATGAACTCGGGGAGATTAAATTGTCTGTTCCTCTATCACAGCACGTAAAACAACGGTTATCTTTTTAAAAATAAAGCCCTTGTGTCCACCTCATTACGCTGTACAGGCCCTGTTCAAAGGATCGGTCACTGATACTCTCTTTTAATTGAAACAATAGGACAGATTTTACCCAACAGTAGCAAACCTAAAAGTACAGGAGGTAAATGCTACAAACTCGGGGTCTCCACCTAGGGATACTGTGTTTTTTTTCAGGACACCTTGCATTCCTCACGATAATTGTAACTCTGGCCATGCAAAACCATGATGTGACATAGTTGTTGCATTAATTTATTGCACTGCTGGTTTACATCCCTTCATTGTGTTACTGTCCTCTTGACACATTTCTAACAAAACCAAACTATAGTAAAACTAGTTGAAGAAACACAGCTCAAATCCAGGACAGGGCAACCTTTCTCTCTTTGGTTTACGCTGGGATTATAACCCGGTTTGGGGTATCAGTCCATTACAAGGATTATTCGCATTTCAATAAGATATAAAGGGCTGCGTTTTCCGGTCTAGCACACGCGGATCACTCCTTCCAACAGCCGCCGAATTACGGCGAAACTTACACATTTATCAGTCCCTGCCTATTACAGACCTACAGACACAGCAGAATTCATTCGGCTTCAGTTTGGTAAGCCCACGCCGAGAAAAATGAATGGAAATGAAGACAGTGCCCACAGACAAAAGCACTGATCAATGCACTCCGCTGACATTATCTTAATGGCAACATTTTTCCATCCCATCCTCCCTACTTTCCGATCCTTCCAGCAGCAGACACATCCGCGCTGAAGGATGCGATTTGACCCATTTCTCGTTGAACTCCGGCACCCACAGGTTTTCACTCGGCAGCGAGCAGCCGGTCCACAATGACACAGCAGGGCTGGAGGGGCACGGCGCCCGGGCTCTCTCCCCCAGGTGACTCGCCCCTCGCTGCTGGGTGAAAACCGAGGCGAGGGGAGGGGAGCGGCGGCCCTGCCGGCACTGGCCCCTGGAAGTGAGGTAAACTTTCGCGGCGGCACCTGGGCCGCCGCCCGCGGCGCCGCTCCCGCAGGGCGGGCGGAACAATGCCCGGCGCCCCGGGCCCCGCGGCGGCGGCCCCGCGCCTCCCCGCCCCGCCGCCCCCGTGTCCTCAGACAACCTCCGCCGCCGGCCCCCCGCCTCCCGCCGCCGCGCTGACAAAGGGCGGCGCGGGGCTGCCCGCGGCGGCGCGGCCGCGGCCGGGCGGGAGCGGGCCCGCCGCCCCCGCCCGCCCGCCCCGCCGAGCGCGGCCCCGGGCAGCCGGCCCCTCCGGCGGGCGCGGCGCCGGCCGGCCGGCGGCGGAGCGGACCTACCTTTTTGTCCTCTTTCTCGCTGCCGTGCCTCCGCTCCGGGTGGCCGCTGTCGGCGGCGGGGGCCGGCTCCGCGGGCTGCCCATCGCGGTGGTGCGGGCGCTGGTGCGGGCAGCCGCCAGACCCCGCCGCCGGGGGGATGGGCTCCGGGCACGGAGAAACTCCCTTAACATCCATCTCCATCTTCCAGTTCACTGTATGGCGAGACAAAAGCAGGCAAACACTTTCCACCACCCCGCGTCTCTCGTGTGCTTTCCCTTCTCTCTCTTTTCTTTTTCTCCTTCTTTCTTTCCTTTCTTTCTTTTTTTCCCCTTCCTTCCTTCCTTCCTTCCTTCCTTTCCCCCCTCAGGAGGCCGTGACACGCATGGCTCTGGCCGCCGCTGCTGCACCGATCCGGCGGCTGCAATTCTCCCCTAGATCCTCCAGACTTTTGTATCCAGCGTGTGTGTGTGTGTGTGTGTGTGTGTGCGCGCGTGTGTGTGTAAGAGTGAGTGTGTGTGTGTGTGTGTGCGTGCGCGCGCGTGTCCTTGGTACGATGGCCTTCAATCGCCCCGAAACAGCAAACGCTAACTAAGCAGATCTCTCGCCACGGAGATCAACTCCCGGCCCCGGTCTAATTGTGGTGGTTATTTACTTTACGCTAGCTGTGTCCCAGGCCCGGACAAGCCCTTCTGGCTGCAGCCCTTTGAACAAAGTTAACTGGAGGGAGCCGAGCCCGGGGAGGGGGTGGGGGCGAGGGGAAACCACCGGGCTTTAACACGGGGGAACTGACAATAACCCGGTAATGTCAAGTAAAAGTTAAACCTCCCCCTTCCTCCCCTCCCCCTCCCCTCTCCACATCCCAGGCAAGCGCAATACAGCAAAGCAAAACAAGCGATTTCAGACCTGTGCAAGGTGCTGTTGGCGAGGAGAGGCGAGCATTTACCCGATTGTTGCTTTTATTTTATTTTCCCCTCGCCTCCCTCCCCCCCCCCGCCCCCCCCCCCCCCAGCACCACCCGCTATTGCAAATGTGGGCTCCTTGATGTTAATCTCCTCTCCGTGGTCGGAGTGTATGTGTGTGACTGGAGCTCCCTCTCTCTCAGGCTGCCAGCGCCACGCAGCACTGCACAAGGAGAACTGGAGTAAGGAGAAAAACAAGAGCAAAATCCAGGCTCGAAATCTGTATCAGCACCAGCCACCGGCTCTCTGATTTTATCAACGCGAATACATGAAGAGAAAGGGGAAAAAACATCGCATGTGAGACGCTAAATCGGCCGTGACTGCAGCACGCTCACCCTTTATTTCGTTCCCTGTGCTAGCTTCCTTCTCAGACTGAAGTTAGACATGGTAAGGAAAAATGCAATCTCATTAAGAGTGTTTTATACCAAAACAAGAATTTCCTTAGCGGTGCCGGAGCGAAGCCAACTCTTCAGTTAGTCTCCTTTTCATTTTGAAGAGATGAATGGTGAGCGTAGACCCAGTCTTTCTTAAATCAGGACACCATCAGGTGACCAGTCTGCACTTCTAAATATAACACCACATTGTCCAGAGGAACAGCTGCTTTCAAAGTTAACTAGAAACATCTACTGAGAGCGAGCCCGCAGTGTCAAGATACGTATCTGATCTATACCTGATCTGTCTGATGCGTGCACTGACCTCTCCCACAGCAACTACCTGCTCTGCAGAGCTACTGGCCTGCATCCTCAGGAGCTGGTCTGTTTTACAACAGAAGAGAATCTGTCCCACGGTACATTGGGAAGCGGGTGACTATCAGGTATTACATGGTGCCTTTTTATTCCTCGCCTTGGGTTCCGTTATTCCCCAACAGGGTTGTTACTGTGGGAACCCAAACAGATCTTATTGCAACAGTATGTTTGGACAAAGGGCAATGGATAATCTTGCAATAGAGAAAAGAGACTTTGCCACATACCAAAGCTGCATTTTTAAAATACACATCTCTAAAGATCCTTTAGTAGTATTCTCGAAGCGTGTCAAGTATTTGTAGGCTCTGACATCTTCTTAGATTAGTGCAAATAAGGAGCATTTCTACTGAAACTATCAATGTTTAAAAATGAGGTAAATAATAAGACATTCAAGCCCTGAATATTGAAGCTTATCATCATAATTTAGATTACTTACAATCATTTATTTATAACCATTTAAACATGTCTGTGTTTTGGGGTGGAAGGCTTTAAACATTCTGGATACTTGTCGTTTTAGCCTTGTTAGCCAAAAGCGGCACTTAACTGCAGGCAGGCACTTTTGGGGGGGATCTGTTTGCATAGTGATGATGGCCACAGAACCTGTGGACTTTGCTGCAGAGTTGCCCTGAGCAAAGCAATGAGCCAACATAGATGACAAGCCACCCCCCCGTCAGTCCGCCTACGCAGTCACCACCTCCTTCAACACATAAGAAAGCACACAAAGAGCAATATTCTGTGCTCAAGAGCTTCTCCAGTTTGGGTCAAAGTACTTCCAGTATCATGGGCTAGAAAATGGCAAGAAAAAGTGAAAATAAAACCACTGTTCATTCAGGTGCTGCGGCGCACACCTACAAAATTATTGATAAATTACATAAATGGCATAGAAACCTTCCTGAGATGGGTAACAATTCCCAACGTACCATCTCCAGAACTGTAAAGCAACATCCAAAGCAAAACCAAACCATCTTAAAATAGAGAAAGATAAAAGCTAGCCCAAACACAAACATTTCACTATGTGCTCTGAAGCTTACTGGAGCTGGCCATTGACATATGCCAGTTAGGCATACTGGAGCCTAACTGAAATCTCTACTCCTAATCCTAGAGAATTTAACTTCCCCCTCCCCAACCAATCAAAACTTCATAGATGGTTTGAGCAAATATGATGATATATAAGAAGGGCAAGGCCTAGACTGCATGAAAGTCAGTAGAAAGATTTCAATTTGGCTGCTTAATTTCAAATTTCCCTTTCTTTTATTTTCCCCATTTTTCCTTTTTGTACTGCAAAAGATTTACAATACTCTTTAAAAAATAAAATTATTACAAATAATTCATCACAACAGTGTGGTCCCAATTGTTCTCTGCCCAGCTGCTGTTATTCAATGGGTTTCAAGAGAATGCTATGTAGAACATATTTTGTCAGGCTAAGGTAAAGGTCTGAGTAATCATCACAAATTTCTGTGACAGAAATAATGGTCTTCAGGCCAAACATACTTTGAGATACAAACACTAGCTACAAATATAGGAGCACTAACAAATTGGAGAGAAAAATGAAATCTGAACCAG
The DNA here is from genome assembly GCA_022605575.1 of Laterallus jamaicensis coturniculus. Taxonomy (NCBI): domain Eukaryota; kingdom Metazoa; phylum Chordata; class Aves; order Gruiformes; family Rallidae; genus Laterallus; species Laterallus jamaicensis. The sequence goes on along the minus strand of JAKCOX010000008.1, from coordinate 19,149,912 downwards.
CAGGCTGAGGAGATAAGAAAAATTACCTCCTTCCAGTCTCTAAAGTGGTCCTTCTGACAAGTACCAGGTTCCTCAGGTCCAGGCAAAAGCACATGAGTTTTTACCCTGAGTTATTTTTGGTAAGCACAGAGAGAAGAGAGGAACCACAGAGCTTAAAAATTGATCAGTGTTGCTTTCAACTAACCTAGTATATATGTGTAAAACATCACATAAGTCCACAGAATAGTACTTGGAGCTGAGGTAGAACGGCAAGCCAGAGTCATAATCATATGGCAAGTGGCTTGGAGGACAACACATGGAGAAGCAGAAACTAGGGAGTCAATCCACACCAGGAAGGCCAGGTTCATAAAAAAACATCTGAATGTCTCTCAGATGTACTGACAGATTGAAAAAATTACCATGGATCCTTCACTCATGTTCACCATGGTAAACCAGGATATGATTTAGCTTCTATACGGAATAATCAAGTACATTGTTGCATATGGACTATTGCCGTATCCAATACGCATTAAGGATTTCTGAGCCCAGATCTATTGTTCATTATTCTGGAGAAACAGCATTAAAATATTACTGGTGAAATCAATACTACAACTCATTAACACACGGTCCCGGCTCCTGCATCTTTTGCACTTCTGCTGTAAAACAGGTGTAGGTGACTAAACAGATTTCAGAGGCACTGACATTCTGAAGTGCAAAAGGAACATCTTTCCAGACCAACTGCATGTCTCAAAAAATTAAAATTAGGGCATGACAAGACTATTAATTTAATCACAGGCTGAGTATTGGAACCATTTGATGGAAAGGGTCAAAGATTGTTTCTTGTAGAAAAGCGTGTCATTTTTTGCGTTCTCGGTTATGATCAGATGATAGTACAACACACTGTGCAAACCACATGGCAGGGGAATCCTCTGTAGTCCTAATTAATAAGGCTAGAAAAGGTGGGAAGACATGCACAAATTAAATTATTTGCCTAAGATCATAAAGTAGTTCAGTGGCAGATTAAACAGAACATTTATGCCCTTTCCATGGTTTCTTCTTCTGGTCATGTGTTTCATTTAGCAATTTTTCATTTTCTTATGAATAGTTTTAGGATAGCTGCTCAGAAACTAAATCATTTACTTATGTTTATTTATGTAACAATTCTTGTCCAAAGATATTTCTTGTCCAAAGATATTGTCTTTCTCAAGCACATTTATGTCTATGGATAAACTGAAACATGGATAAACTGAAGAAGTTGCATGTCAAATGTGAAAAAAAAAAGGGAAAAGGGCTATTACCAGTTAGCAGGAGATATTTGATGTTCCTAAAACCACAGCTATCATGGTATGAGCGGCGCAGCATTTGGCTCTCTGCTGCTTCACGTATCTGTTGGTTCAGGATTCACCTACCCACTGCATTCAACATTTGAATAATTTTGACCTTTTACCAAAGGTTTCCTGTAGTCGGTGCAAGCTCCTTGGGGCCTCACTCAACACTGTATCTGTCAACATGCATTCTAGGCTATTTCCTTTCTTGCTTGAGAGTTGCAAACAGAGTTGCTTTCTCATGAAGACTCTGACCTTATCGATAATTCCCTCTGTACTATACATTTCAAAGTGGCTGACACAGATGTTCATTGAGTCATTTTCCCACCCATCGATGTCTGCTTCTGTCCTCTGAGGGGCTTTACTGCAAGTATGCAAACATTCAGTAACCTGGGGGCTCCTGTGACTCTCAAGGTCTATCTGTGCAGGTGTTTCCCATCTCAGAAAATCTATAATTGTGTATGCTTAATAAATGCTATCCTAAAAGAATTGTGTTGCACAGGGATATAAAGACATGCTGTGGATATTCTTAGAGAGTAAAAGCTGAAAATACTCTTTGAATTCCACCATTCTCTACACAGTTTGACATGAAAATGGTTACATTACAAGCTGCATTTTCAAAAGCATCTTGTCTTCTAGCTTTTCACCCAGAATTTTGATACTATCAGTTATCACCACCATTCTAACATTTTTGCTTACATGTACTGAAACCAAAAAGAACGGCTGCACAACTCTAGCCTTGAGTGACATTTTTTTGAGCCTTTTAAAGACTTATCTCCATTCCTTTTTTTGGAACAAAAAATCCTCTAACCCTTGGGAGGTCTCCTGAGCTCCTACAGCTCCTTTTCTAGAAAGCCATCAAAACAGAGAATTTACAGACTTCATGACTTTTAAACATGAACATAGCTCCTCGCAGTTTATATTCTACATAACTGCCAAACAGAATTATTCTGGCCATAGCCAGAGATTCATCCTTCCTTGCCCAAGATATTGGAAAAAGGTCCATGCAGACCCTACATTCACTTTCCAAAGCAGTGTCACGATTTGAGCATGTATCTGTTCTGTGGGGTATATGGAAGGCTTCATTCCCCTTCAAATTGCTGTGTGAGGTGGAGATGAAGCAGCTGTTTCTGATGACTTTTCTGAGAGTTGGCCTGGGCTCATAGTTAGTCAAGACATTGCTGAGTTGGACAGAAGGCCTAATCTAGCAGACTCAAAGGAAAAGCAGCTCTGAGGCAAGTGGGCGGGCATCACAGCCATATAGTAATTTGTTTCACACAGTCTGAAAACATCTGTATTGCACTGGGTGATGCTGCAGTGATGCTCAGTTCCTGTGGTAAGACCAAATCTCTGCCAAATTAAAAAATTCGACCTAATTTTCTCCTTTTTTTTTTTAAAAACATCCACTGAGTTCACTTAACTTGGAAAATGGGGAATAAGAGTAATTTGTCATAATAATAATTTGTTAGCAACAAATAAACATAAGTGAGATGCATTAAAACAGGTCAGAGAAGAATTGGTCTGTATTATATCTTAGTGGATGCCAAATCTTTGTTGCCAGAGATTAAACTTTCAGGGGAAAAGGCATAAGAATGCTCTACAAGGGATACAACATCTCCAGTGGCAGCCAAGGGTCAGCAGGCAAGGACTGGTCCACTGAAGTCCAGAGGGTCACTAAACAGGGAGAGACAAAGACAAGAAGAATATGCATGGGTTTAGTCCTTGGGCATTTCTGCTTCACCAGCTGGCCTGAAGCCTGCACACAGTACACAGCTCTGCTGTATAAAGTGCAGAGGAGGAACCCGTGCAGTTCTTAGGAGCACTGGGTCCTGTACAACTTTCTGTGCTATGGAGTGTTCCTATGTGCCTTCATTTCTGACATGCCCAGCAGGATCCTAGAGAAACATCCTGAGAGCTGGGACATGCCAGGGGGTAAGGAGAACACCCAGAACAGTTAGGTGTTAGTTCCACTGATCCTTTTTTTCCCTTGCCTTGTTTTTTTACCCTGTCCCAATCTCTTCTCATGGCTTCTGTCCCTTGTAGCACAGAGAAGCATAAGGACTCAATGTGCTGATAGCATCTTCTTTCTTTTATAGCAGACTGCATATATACATATGCAAATAAAGTTTTGAGCTGGGGTGATGGGTTTTGTTTAAAACTGTCAAAGCTGAAGTCTGGAGAATTTTCTTGGTGACAAAAATAGATGAGTAATCCATTTGGTAGTATCTGTATAAACAATATGCACAAAACCACGTTCTTAAACTCTATCTGCTTTTAATTCTTAAATTAATGCACACTGCTCAATTTGACTACTTCTTCCAACTTCTGCTAACTCTCTGGCCCTGCTGAGATGTGCCCCATTCTCTCCTTGTTACTTCTGCAGATTGGAAATACATTTAAATTCACCAAATTTCTTCGAGTAAAAACAAAAAGTGCGTTGAGGGTAAATTAAAGAAAGAAAATATGCTTAAGTATAAATAAGACCAAACACAATACAGTACATCTTCTTAAAACTACAAATTGATGACAAGTGTGTACACTATCAATCCCTCTTCAACTGGGACCTGAGTTTAGGGTTTTACAGTTTTGTCCATTATACTCAGTCATTATACTTTAACCTTTAGGAAGAAGTCTGACTTTGCTGTCATTGCCTAGAATAAACCTTCTTTGAGGTCAGTACTACATCTACAAGGTGGAATGAAGGAAAGAGCTTTGAAGGAGAAACACAAAATCCTGAACTTTCCTTTTCCAAAATAATTTTAAATTGAAAATATGTGAATTTTGGGGCTAGTAATGTGTCCCTAATTGTAAAGGCCACATTTTTCCTATTTCTGCTTTTGCAGGATGCTACGGGGGGGGGGGGGGGGGGAAGTAGTAAAAAATTCAAAGAAACATTTGCTGAGTGGGATATCATAATTTTCCAAAAGGAACATAAGAAATTTATCTTTGTTTAATTTTTCTACCCAAAATTGTAGAGTTAAAAACAGACATTTGAACAAATGAGTATGCAGCAAGTTAATGAGGATACATGAAAAGACTATAAAGATGCCAAAACCTAGGAAATTGATGAAACAGTTTTCTGACTTTGAATGGCAAACTCAAGAGAGATGAAAGATGAATGCATCAAAAAGAACATCCTTTTGTTCCTTGAAAGAATAGGTTATTGTCTACTTGTGTTTCTTGGACACCATCACTGGTACTGCACTCACAAAAAACAATGGAAGACACATCCCTGCCCCAAGGAGTGTACAGTCAAAAAGCCAAAAGAAAGATGTCCAGCAATTTCAAAATGAGTAGGATTAGACACAAAATTAAACAAACACACTTGAATAACAATGCCCACCAGCATGTTAGGAGTAGTTCAGCAAAAGACAACAGTCAGCCTAACCATTCAAAGATAGATATTTTGATGACAGATGAAAAATAAAGAGACATGGTAATGGATATAAAGAAAATAAACTGAAGTTGTACGGAAATGCTTTGATTAAAAAGCTGATGTTCTCAGGTCAAATATGCTGTCAACAGGCTATGGCACTTAAGGTCTCAAAAAGCACTCAGGGCTAAACTTCAACTTTGTGCATGCAAATCACTGGTGTGTGTGGTTGTTTATCACTGTCACTTGTACAAGCAAGTGATAGAATTTACATCTGTAAAAGCCCATTTGTGCTTAGTTTGTATTCAGTTAGCACATACAGCTGAGGTTTGTATGAATATCTGTTTATTTTATCATTTGCTTGCAGAAAAAGCAGTGCTGAAAATTGTACCTGAAAAATAGATGTCATATTTCCAAAATCTGGTTCTGAGTAGCACTCAGCAACAGCAAAAATACCCAATACAATGCTGCAGATACAATCTAATCTATTTCCAGCAATGGCACCAAAATAAGATAACGCAATTTAAGATCAAACAAACAAGATGCCAGGCATCATGCAGATGTTACTGTGTTTGTCTGTTTCCTTTCCTGTGCCCTTTAATTGACAGGGAAGTCATTCATAATATTGACAGTCAACAGGGGTCAGTTAACTTCAGGGAAGTTACTACTCCTTTGCTACAAGTAGGCGCAGTTCATAATTCTGACTGATCCTGCTGTGAAGATCCATGGCATATCTGTACCTTACAGTGGTACCAGTCATGTAACCAGAAGTAAAATTCCTGGTGCAGGACAAGGGCAAGGCTGAGTTACTCAGCAAACATCTCCATGTGATTCCCCAGCACGGGGCTAGGTCCTTCAATGAATTCTGCATCAGCACAGTCCCAGCTATCCCAGCTCAGCAGATCCCAGTGCACTGGGATCTACTGGGCTCTGCCTATTTGCCTTTAAAATATATTATTTCATTATCTATTGGTGTTTGACAGTATATTGTAGCAAGAGCTACAGAAAATTTAGAGTGAACACTTAGGTACTGAAACTCAAGACTCAAATCCATGGGAGGGGTGTTGGAACTTGATCTTTAAGGTCCCCTCCAGCCCTAACCATTCTATGATTCTATGAAATGCCAGGGAAGAGAACTGTATTGCTACACTGTTCACTGTCCAGTTAAACTCTTGCACTTGCCTCTTAAGACACAATGTTATCCCCCATTCAGTAAACCACATTCACTCATAGGCTGTGAAATTATCCCGTTCAGATATTAATCTCATTTCATATGAGCACCGGGAGAGCTCTGAGCTGCAGAAAATAGTTGAAATCAGAGTGCAATAGCAATCTGGAAGATTATTTTTTACTTCATCAGCTGCTTAATCTATTCTCAACCTCCAAAAGGTGCTTTTCTTTGATCTACCTGTACCCACCTTGATTGAAATATGATTTCCAGAGTTTAAGCTCTGGCCCTCTGGGAACACTGTGCCAGGATGTGAAACCTGAGAGTCCTCACGTCATTCTTTGTACATGTAAAAGTAGTCAGGATTCAAGCCCTGAGCAGTAACAGCTCTTAAATTACCTTGTGTTCTCATGAAAGGCAGTTCACAGCTGAACCTAAGAGAAATGGTATTCCACCAAAGCAGATTTTAGTATACTTAAAAATGGAATTCAAGTCTGAGAGCTAGAGGGTACGCCCATGAAGACAGAGTCAATGTGAAGTAGATCTAGTGAATGTTTTCTGGTTTAATGCAAGAGCTTTGTCTGGAAGATAGTCAAAGAGCTAAACAGCTATTATTAGACATAATAGAGATGTACATTAACCTGAGCAGGTCTGGTACTAGGAAAACCCCTATCTTCTTAGAACTGAGCAACAGAAAGATGCCTGCTGTTTCTCATGGCATTATCACACCGATGTCTCACAATAACAAAACAATTTTGCAGAAAAAAGTATTTTGTGTGCCTTCCCTGAAATCAATTTGCATTTCTATTACTGTCTAATGAGAAACATTACAGTTTACATACTTGGCTATATTTATAAGGATTTTATAAGCATGTCAAGTTACCTGTTTTGCTAAACCTACAATAACTGCTCTGGAGTAATTATTTGTGTGTTTACTATATTAGGCACTTCTGCTTTTCTTAAGCAAATTAGAAGAAAATTAGGAATCGACATCCTAGGTAAGACCAACAGGCCTCCTGCTCTAATGCCTTGACAGTGCCCAGTGCCAAATGCTCTTCTAAGGAAAGCAGATAGGCAAAATATTGAGTAAGTATGCAGTAACTAGCCTGTACCAGACATTTCCTCTTCATTCCCACCACACTGTCATTAATTTATGCCAAAAATAACAAATTTAATCCACAGTGTTAAAAACGTTTCTTCCTGTAAATTCCATAACTACTAATGCTCTCTTTACCCATACAAAGGTCTAATACTCTAAGAATCTTATAAGGCTTTTTAAAAACCCCAAATAAGGCAGAGCAAAGCATACACAAATGAGTAGACATTACTTTTTCAAACATGGCTAATGAGTCAGTGTTGTTTAGATACACGTTTTGAATTCTACAGCTGCATCTTCCAGTGTGGTGCTATCAGTCAGACTGAAGTTCTAAACAATCTGGTGATTCTACAGTCCTGTGACATCTAATAGCTGATTTATTTTTTTTTTAATCTGTCATAACAACACGACAATCTATTTAATTAGGACATTCAAGCTCTTATTTAAGATTTGCCTCCTACTAAAGAAACCTGTGTTCTAGGACGTGATTCAGAGTCATGGGAGGGTTAAATAGGTACAAGCAGATAATATTGCTTTTTGGTCATTCTTCTCAACTACCTAACTTCAGGAATGCAAAGTCAAGAACTTTCTTATTCTCTGTTTAGGAAATAATCAGTATGCTTTAAGTATATCTGCAGCATACACAAAACCAGAGAGGACTAGAAAGTATTAAAACTAATCTCTATATTCCATTTACAAATCCACTCAGATCACTATTGCACATTTGTGCATTTAAACACATGGGCATATATCGGTACATAAAGAACAAACATATATAAAGCATACATTCCTGTAGTGTAGAGACACACCTGCACCCCCATACATAAAAAGGAATAGAGGGTAGATGGTGAACAAAAACATCCCTGCTTCTTAGTTCAGTCCCATTTGCCATGTTTCAGGATGAACTAGAAGAGCATTTACAAGCAAGAAACTCTACAGCACTGGGAAAAAGTAATAATCGCAAGGAGACTGGGAAAAAGTAATATTCACAAGAAGAAAAAGAGTATTTATCAATGGAAATTAGAAAATTCCCTTGAAACACAAAGAAGAATTGCAAACAGTCTCTAGGGGGGAAAAACAGAATAAAAACTTGATTGCTGAAACAATTCTAAACTGTTGTAAAAAAGAATGAGCAGAAACTCACTAATTGGTGTAGCTGCTTATGGACAAGTATTAAAAGAAAAGCAGCCTGATTCAGAGAGCCAAGATGAAGTTTAAATGAAATGGATGCAGCAGACTGGCTGAAGAACAAGCATATGATTCATGAGTAACAGACAGAAGAGATAGAAACTGAAAGGATGTAGGACTATATTGGCCATATATGCCCTAAAGTGGAAATTCAGCAAATGGTGAAAGCTAAAATCACAGGTATTGGTTTCACTAAAAATATGCTGTTATATTGGAAGATCTCACTTGGCCAGTTGTGGGTAACAAGTTAAGTGTGCATTGCTTGGTACAGTACAAAGAATTCTTAATTTCTTGAGCTGAAATTTCACAGCTCGTCTTCTAGTGAACCCATGGAAGTGTGCTGAGGTAGTGCTGATAACATACTTTAAGAGCTGTGGGGGGAAAAAAATTATCTGCAGTAATTTCTTTTTCAAAATGAAAAAAATTAATTTGGGGCAAAAACCCCAACTCCATGTTATATCAGTAATCCTTGACTATAGAGATGTTGTCTTCAGGAAACAACTGAAAGGAATGCGATGCAGGGACAAAGTAAAAAAGTACAGCCTTCATGACTGATGGTGGTAGTTCAATGAGTGAAATCCCTGTTCTTCAGAAGGAATTTTTTATCAATAAACATACTGAAAAATAGAGATTTCAAAACAAAATAGTTCAAAGAGGAGAGAAGGGTTTTTTTTAATTTCTCTTGAAATCTATCTTTTGAATAAAACAGTTTCCTCTTCATGTTCAGGTGCTCATTGGCAATCGAATTTTGTGTTTACTATAATCATGGTTTAACAACTCTAATAACCAGGATGCACTCAACATTTTTTATTATCTTGAAAACTTTTCAGTTGTCTGATAGCTCTATGTTTTAGGAAAAAATATTCATCCCAACTGCAAAAGATAATTAACCTGTTTAGTTAAGTACAATTAAAGGCTAAAGGAAATGCAGCTACATTACATCCCTTAAACTGGCTCACAATTAAACCATCTTAAAAAAATCCTCCCAGTGATATTTCAAGATTTTCACACACTCTGAGAAAAACTGTACCTAATCCAATATCCAAAGGGATTAAGGAGGATTCAATTTTTATAGGCATAAGATAGTCAAAGGGAAACCTTTTAGTAGTCTCATTGGAAAGCTTTGGAAAGAGGTAAATATGATTTGTTTCACAGAATTCCAGCTCCCAAAGGATGATATAGCCTATTTGTAAACAAATGGTTATTCATTAGCTATGATGTCAGAGAGATGAAGATTGCTAGGGATTTATGAGTAAGTCATCTCATTCCTCTTAGTCGTGGCAATGACTCAATTTTCCCAGCTAGAGCAGAATTTCAGTATGTTCCACCAATCTAGCAATAGACTTTATCACTTGGATGTTTGTTTTTTTCTTAATTCTCAGCAACAGTGGTCATAAGACATGATATCTGTGGGGAACATTTACAGCAGTTACCATGACAAAGCATTGTCTGTTTAGCAGAACTGCAGTCAAAATATTCTTTTCTATTTCATTACAAAAGTTTATTTGTAATTTTATGTAGAAGTAAATATCAGTGCTATTTAGAATGACAGCAAGCAAGAAATGGTAAAAAGTAATTAGTAAAAAAAGTAAAGTATTAAGATTGCCTGACAGCGCAGTTAGTGCTTCTGTACAAAGGCAAAAGCAAGTCCTCAGTGCTTACCCACACATCCAAAGTTTGCAAATACAGAGCACCATGGGGGGTATGGGAATGAGCTGATGCCTGTCCCCCGAGCCCTAGTAAATTGGACAGCATAACTGAATGGCCAGAGAGCAATTTACCGACTTGTTCCTGCCCTTAGTCCTTGCAAATTTCATAGAATCACAGACTCATGGAATCACTGAGGTTGGAAAAGCCATCCAAGATTGTCAGGGAAGGCAGCAGGCCTGCCGGCGGCCTAGCTCTCTTCTCCCAAGGCATAGGCCCTGACAATATTCTTCTGTTCCCATGAGACAGGAAAAGTTACTCGTGCAGAGAGGATCCTAATAATCACATTCTCAAAACACAGCGGCCTTGCTGATAGGGGTACAGGCCACCCTAAACCAAGAAGCAGTTATGGGAAGGTATTTGGGAGTAACAGAACATGTTAGGAACCAACCATTACAAGAGGGTCAAAACAGCAGGTGTGCGCATACTTTTAGGTATTAAAGGTAAACTAAGAATATTTAGCTATAAGATAGGTTTATCAGAACTCGTTATAGTTACTAACCAATCTATATGGTGTGAACAGTGTGTGTAACCAATTAGCAGGTTTTTAGCTTGCCATGTTTGCAGTAAGAAAGATATATAATCTGTGTGATTTCACCTAATAAGGTTGGCTGGCTGGCTGGCTGGCTTCCTGGCTTCATGGCTTCACCTACAATTCATATCGAATTGCGTGTTGCTCTCTGCCGATTGCCACACAAGATCATCTAGTCCAATTCTCCCCTTACCAAGTCCATTACTTACTTTCTCATCGCTGCACACTTTCCAGGCAGCTGTATTTTGAGCTTACACATACATCCCTGTCTTTTCAGCAATATGGGTTGAATAGGTCTCAAAAATTCTTTCCTTGGCTATTCTGATTTTGAGTTTCCCTCCTCGGAGACATGTGATGATAGAAACAGAAAGAGCATGTAGGCTCCTCAGGGTATTCTAGGAATGACCAATTCATGTCAGATTCCAGTGAAAAACTTGTGGTGACAAATTTCCAATGATGTCAGTGTATGTTGGGCATAAAAGCCTAAAGAATAAGACTTCAGAAAGTCAGTGCAACTTCCTGGATTTTAAAAAGCAAAGTTTATAAACAGAAGTTACATCACTCCCACGTACTCTCAGCTGGTTTTTTAGGTGCAGCAGAGATCCCTGACACAATCTAGGGAAGCATTTGAGTAGTGAAAAGCTGTCACTTCTCTGTGAATTAGCCACAAGAGGCAGGCAAGACATGCATTTCATCTGGCCTACAGAATTATTACCTGGCAGGAGCAACAGAGTAGTTCAAAACCTATCTATCATTTTCCAAACATATTTCCCTCCACTTGTCCTGTTTCCAGTACAACCATATTACAGTCACAGATTCCCTGTTGGCCTTCCCAGTTAAATAATTCCTTTCTGAGATCCAGACTGTTCCCACTCCTCTATTATTTTTACATTTTAACTCCACTTTTTTCTGTCCCACCATCTTTTGGCTAATAATTTCAGTTACTCTCTCTTCTCTTGTACTCTCTAGATGTCTCCATCCTTACAACACTCAGATCCAGCTCCTAACGCTCCATTTAGGCAGTTTTTCTTTTATTGCTGTGGCATCAGCAGGGGTTCTTTGACGCTAAAAGAGAGATAATCTCCTGCTACAAGCTCTGTTCTCCAAACCACAATACTTGTCAAAGAGGGGAGGAATTGCACAAAGCCCCACTCAGTCCCTTTAGTCCAGGCAAGAGGCAGACCCAGTGTAGATGAAGCTTTGGAGAAGATAGATGCCAAACCCTAATGGCTAAAAAAACATGGAAGCTTTTTTTAATTATTATTTTTAATTTCTTTTTTTCCCCAAGCAGGTTACAAATGCAAGCCAAATTTAGGCAGATTTTCACAGGACAGCTCATGCCAAATTTTAGGCCACTGCTCCAGAACATGAATACAATACAGTTTCCCTGGTGAATGTAAACATTTTTCATAGTGGTAAAAATATTTTCCTGTGAAACCTATTCTGAGGCATAGATGTGCTCTGCTTGCTTGAGCCTTCTAAAAGGAGGGAAGAAGTACATGCATTTCAGCCTGAGGCGGACACCTGCCACAAAAAAACCTTCAACCTGAGTATTTAAAATTTAGCAAAATTCTATTACATCTTAAGACACTGAATAATGGGAAAAGACAATGTCTTAAGTATAGGGATTTCTTATTCTGCCAATTTTATGTGTTTATTTTAGATTTTGACTGTACCAGTATTTCCTCTGAAACCCAGCATTATGGGGATCGAGTTATTTCCTCTCAAGGGGATGAGAGTCATTTTGCAGACAATCTTGAAAACAGAATTTAACTCGAGTTGGCTTCTTTGTTCTTCAAGGGCATGGGAGATACTTCAAAAAGGCTAAACTGTGAACTGAACAAAGCTTGTTTTAATAATTTTTGTGCATGCATTTGCAAGGCATCTGAAAAAATACCCATGTGATTTCTCCAGTTGCACTAATACTGGATGTGTTTCCCAGGATGAGATTAGGCAGATTGCCTTGGGTTTGCTCCACAGGGGACAGGTCAACTACCTTTATTGCATGCCATCAGCAATGTGCCACTGAGGCATTTCCAAAAGATTAAATACTTCTCAGGATTAAGAGGCCTGGTTAAAATGGAAAATTTCCTTTTTTGTTTTTGCTGTATGTAATACCTATTAGGGGGCTGTAAAGAGGATTATGGACTCCTAAATTATCAACAGTATCATTTGCTGAGGTCTTGTTGGGTTTTTTGCTTGTATGTACAAAAGTATGTGCATTTACAAAATGTATATACATTGAAATAGATATTAAAATTCAGGCAGAATAATATGTCGTTCGGCCTCCCTAGACAACTGCTGCATTTCTCAAGCCACTGGGCCAGTTTGTGGTTGAGGGTGGCAATTGGTATAATTATTTAAAAAAAAGAGGATTTCAAAGATTGAAAGAATCACAGAATCACAGAGTTGTAGGGGTTGGAAGGGACCTCGAGAGATCATTGGGTCCAACCCCCCTGCCAAAGCAGCTCCCTAGCTCATACTGCACAGGTAAGTGTCCAGATGGGTTTTGAATATCTCCAGAGAAGGAGACTCCACCACCTCCCTGGGCAGCCTGTCCCAGGGCTCTGGCACCCTCACTGGGAAAAAGTTCCTCCCCATGTTGGTGCGGAACTTCCTGTGCTCCAATTTGCAGCCATTGCCCCTTGTCCTGTCTCCACTGACCAAAGAAAAGGGGCTGGCCGATTCCCCCTGCACCCCATACTTAAGATATTTATAAACATTGATTAGGTCCCCCCCTCAGTCTTCTTTCCTAAAGGCTGAACAGCCCCAGCTCTCTCAGCCTTTCCTCATAGGGGAGATGTTCCAGGCCCTTAATCATCTTTGTAGCCCTTCTCTGGACTCTCTCCAGGAGATCCCTGTCCTTTTTATACCAGGGAGCCCAGAACTGGACACAATACTCCAGGTGGGGCCTGACCAGGGCAGAGGAGAGGGGGAGGATCATCTCCTTAGACCTGCTGGCCACACTCCTCCTGATGCACCCCAGGATCCCATTGGCTCTCTTAGCCACCAGGGCACACTGCTGGCTCATAGCCAACCTGTCATCCACCAGGACCCCCAGGTCCTTCTTAAGCAATAAGGATCCCTATTATTATCCCCTTCTTTATTAAGCAATAAGGATTGCTTATCAGCAAGTCCTTTATGCCACTACATAATATTTCCCTGTACTTTAAGAAATGATGTTCCTTAAAAATTCCTATTGATCAAGAAAAATGAAAATTTTTAATATGTTAATAATAGTAATCTCTATTTCTTTTTAACTATTTCTCAGTCTCATGTAGTCATTCTTTCAGTTTATATTATATGACTGAATAATAATACAAGTCTCACATATTTTGGAATTTTCTCTTTTTAATTTAAACAGTGTTGAGTACATGATAGGATATCTCAGTCAATTAAATACTTATTTAAATTATTATCAGAGCTCTGCATGACACATCCATGTTTTTAGTTGCAAACTCTATTTGCTGAAAATAGTTGGAACCTTCTGTCCTTGTGTTTTCTCATCAGACCAATGAAGGCTGGCACAAGGTACCTGGTTTCACAACTTGACAGGTCCGTCCCAGGGACTGCAGCACCATGGATGGAGAATCTTATTTTTGACAGAAGTCTCACATAGACATTCCTCCCCCCCCCAACCCCCCCTTATCTTTCCAACTACTTTACTTGTGAATTTGACCCTGTCTTCAAAATGGGAGTCATGCAGTGAAGCACAGCAGCTCAGATGGCATAGATCTATTTTGAAACTTTTACTCCCAATACATCTCTAGAACTTTTTTTACTTAAGAAAATCAGTCTCAGATCAGGGCCCCATTGTGCTAGGAGTTGTACCAAAAAATAGAACAAAGATGACTCCTACTCCAAAGAACAAATATAAAAAAAGAAGACTGGGGGGGGCATGTAATAATGCTAGCAGATTTTAATAGGCAGTTAAGCTTTAGTATAAGCACTAGTAGGCATTAATGCTTTATAGAAAGACAAATTTTGACATTAGAGACCATGCTGTATAAATTAACACTTCTAATCTAGGTAGGACAAAAAGAAAGGAGGTGCCAGTGGAAATAGTAGGAGACCAGTAACACTGTACTTTCCACTTCTGCCAGAATTAATCTCAGAATAATTGAACTGGCCTAAGGTTTGAATTAGTTTAGCTGGAAGAAGGCTAACAAAAATAGGTAAATCCACTTGCCACATTTGTACTAACGCTGCTTCAGGTTAGTGCTTAGAAGATAAAACAGGGCCCTGCCCTTTACAGCATATTCCACTGGCACTGATTTCATGTTCAGGCTCAGCTTCCCAGCTGCAGATGCATTTAGCTCCTTGCTTCTTTACAGCTTCGTGTTTAGAACTTGGATAAGGTTTTTTCCTAACAGCTGGCTGACTGTTAATATTTTTTTACTCTTCTAGAACTTTTTTTAGACACTCAGCAGGGTTGCTGAGTGTCTGCCAAGTTTACCAATAGTGCACTGCATATGTATTTTTTACAAAATATTTATATTGCACTGTTTTTTTTAAATCATTTGTTCTGTCTATAAGACAGAACTGTCTCCTGTTTTCAAAAATTGTTTTAAAACTCATTCCTCTGAAATATTTTCTTTCTTTGGGGCAGGAACACTGAACTCTTCCTGATGCCCAACTCGAGTGTGGAAATCAACGCGACATATCACATACACTAAGTTTTGGATATTGAAATGTCAAGTGCAATGCTAAGGAAGGTATGAAGGACACACAGTGCCTAAGGAACAGACTGAACCACCGTTTCCTAAGATACCTGCAGCCAGAAAGGATGAGTGCAATCATGGCATAAAGTAAAGCTGTTCAAACCTGGCAGTGCCCTTGGAAGGTGAGAGCTGTGAGAACTTTCTCTGTTTGGGTATATGCACGCAACAAAATGACATGCAATTGTAGAATATTCTAGTGACAACAATGGAGATTTCTATTGCCTGGAGGGTACATATCCAAGGTCTTTTAAGAGCTAGCACATTCTAACATTGTCTTCTCATTTACTACTACTCATGCTAAACTTCAGATACTTTTTCATAACTCCAATTTTCCTTTTATTGTACCATATATATTTTGCTCACTTTCTTCCTTTATGATATTTACCCTTAAGACACTAGAAAATGCATATTAAATTATCTTTGGTTATCTGATAAACATGTTATATAGAGTTCATCTCTGGTTTTGTGGAGTGTATATTGAAAGTCCTTTTTTTTTAAGGCCCATGGTTGTCTCAGGCTCACACTGTTTGGATATGTATGATATCTTTCCTATGAACTTTAAATCTTTAAATTTAGATAAAGTCCTAGCAAGCTTGAGTATGCTTCTGTCTGAATTATACATTGGACGAGCATCAGCTGCCTTGCAGTGACATAACATGGCCAATGTTACAAGTCAGCTAGGTGAATCTTCCTAGGACGGCCCCAATGTTGTGAAACACAAAAGCAGATGCATTTGTAGGTTGTTTGAGCTGCAGAAGCCTCTCTAAGCCTGTAGGGTATGCTAGAGGTGTCCTGTATTTGACCATGCAAAGCGCTGAGACACATCAAGGGGCCCAGCAGCTTTAGGGAGCTCCATGGTCCAGCCCCTAAGGTGCATTGTAGCCATAATTATATTCATGAACATATGTCTAGTTCTTTTACTCTTTCCCACAAACTAACTCTTCCAGTATCAAAAAGATTTTTCAGTTCAACTCCTCCTTTGCAGAGAAAATCTATGGGATGCTTATAGCCAGTAATGTTATTAAGTACCCACACTATTATTATTACAATGTTCCACTTCTGTCATTCTCCACCATTGCACCAGCAACTCCCTCATTCAGCATTGACTTGAGCAGAGCACTGCAGTCTCTAACTCCTCCAGTGCTGGAGAGAAACTGCAGTGCTGTGCAGCACCTGAAAATATGAGTGGGAAAAATATGCTTTGCAGCTCTTCGGTTGGCAGCGTGCCCCACCGCATGACCCAGTCTGCAGGGAATGACCTGGAACAACGAAAATGGGACGCAGCCTCCCCCTCTGCCATCAACAGCTGCACTGCATCTACCTCCGACCTCAAAGATACAGTGAGGGATTATAATGTCTCTGCTTATAGCCATATTGCTCATGTTGTGCACTGACTTTGCGTACGTTAAAGATGCTGCATTGTGGCAACACATCCTCTTTTGCAACCAGCTCACAAAAGCCGTGAGGTAAACTTGGGAGAACAAGATGCACTACCCTGAAAGATGATACAGTGTATTTATGTGCTCTGCAGATCAGAGAGCTGAAGAAGGGAGTTTGCCTCCCAAATCAAATTGCTTGTTTTCTTCTGTGTTCCACTTCACATTCATATACCATTTGCAGTTCAATTATTGTCCCTGCAGCTTCTTTAGCATCATGACTTTCCATATTTCTAATTCTGAATTTTTTCATATTATTTTTCTCTATATAATTAGCTTTGAATTTTCTAAACACAGCTTTCCTTGTTTTGTTTCCTTCCTGTATTTGCAACCCCCTTTGCTCTGTTTTCACATCTCCTAATTTAGCATCATCTGTGAAACTTGGTGTGTTCTTTTTAACACCCCACTCTTTCAGATTATTAATAATGGTGTTAAATAAGACATGTTTAAGGGATTGTGCAGCTTCCTTTCTTGCATTCTCAATTACTATTTGTAACATGCAACCTGAAGATATTAATTTCTCTAAAGATCAATCTGAATAAATGGTGGTACAGATTGCCTGGAGACCGTACTGTGTTCTGAGGAACTGGCACCTCTTTGATCTCCCATCAACAAAAACCAGTCCTACTTTCTTCTCAAAAAGCTCACAAACTCAAGTTTTACTAATTCTGAGTAGAAGATTCATAGATTGCAGATGTAGCTAGAGACTATAAATCCACTGCTCTGAAGAAAATGTGCCCTTTCCAGCCACAATCAATCTATTAACTAACCTAGACCACTTCCATGCATACTAAAGTAGTTCTATGCGTGCTACTTTTGTCCATGACCAAGGGCCAGCTGAAACAAGATGACACGCTGTATTATCTTCTTAGAAGGTAGCCACTGCTCATAATGCTTTGGCTCTCAATCATCTGCATTTAGCTCTCAGTAACTGAACAGTGAATAACTCAGATTACTTCTCTTTGATAGCCATTACTAACTATCTTTGGTAATAAATCATAGAATTACTGAATAGTTTGGGTTGGAAGGGACCTTAAAGATCACTGTGTTCCAAGCCATGGACATGCACAAATACACCTGCCACTAGACCAGGTTGCCCAAAGCCCCATCCAACCTGTCCTTGAACACTTCCAGGGCTGGGGCACCCACAACTTCTCTGAGCAGCCTGTTCCAGTGCCTCACCACTCTCATAGTAAGGAATTTACTCTTAATATATATTCCAAATATATTCTCCTTCATTTAAAAGCCACGAACCCTTCTTTTATCACTACATGCACTTGTAAGAAGTCCCTGAACAGCTTTCTTGAAGGCCCCCTTTTAGGTACTGGAAGGCTGCTATGGGGTCTCACTGGAGCCTTCTCTTCTCCAGACAGAACACGTCCAACTCTCTCAGCCTGTCTTCATAGCAGAGATGCTCCAGCCCTCTGTCTTCGTGGCCCTCATTCTGACAGGTCTATGATTTTGCTGTGCTGGGGACCCCAGAGCTGGACATTACTCCAGGTGGGATCTCACAAGAATGAAGTAGAAGGGCAGAATCACCTCCCTTCACCTTCTGGTCACACTCCTGGTACTTCAGCCAAGGGTGCAGTTCACTTTCTGAGCTGCAAGTGTACACTACTGGGTCATGTTGAGCTTCTTGTCCACCAACATCCCCAAGTCCTTCTCTTCAGGGCTGTTCCCTATTCATTCTGTGCACAGCCTGCAGTTGTATCTGGGATTTCCCCAACCCATGCACAGAACCTGGAACCTGGCCCTGTTGAACTCCATGTGGTTCACACAGGCCGACTTCTCGCGCCTGCCAAGGTGTGTCAACCACACCACAGAGCTTGGTGTCAGTGGCAATCATACTGAGGGTGCACTCAACCCCACTGTCCATGTCTCCAACGAACACGTTAAACAGTGCCAGTCCCAATACTGGCCCCTGACGAACACCATTTGTCACCCATTTCCACATTGTTGTGGTGTAACCAAGAACCAGAGAATTTCTATTACATCTCTCTCACACCTACATGTCCTTTGGCAAAAATGTAAATAGTTAAGCTAAGTTATTAATTTACTTATTTGAATAGTGAAAGATTTACTGCTTTATTAAGGCTTCCCTGTGACAGATAACTCTCAATTAGCATTTAACCTAACTAATCAGCTTTTCTTGTCTCTATTATCACTAACCAGTTGAAAAAAGACTGAAGATTGATATTTTTAATGCATGTGAAATATTATATTAATATGCTTTTAAATAAAATGCATCATAAATGTTAATATTGTTTTGTAAACTTTCAAATATTCTATGAAGTTTCATTATATTTTTCAGCATTTCTAATCATAATGCAGACAAAAACTCTGCTGGCTGAAATAATTTCAAATTTTTTTTTTAGTGATCACCAATTTGACTTTTTGTTAAGTTTAGGTAAAGTGAAATGGATCCCAGTGTAACTGTCTGAGCTATACATTGATTTTCACAAAAGGCATATCATACATTATTAGGGCATATTTGAAGTTTCTCTCATTATTGAACCTACCACGAATCTCTCATCATTTCCATTTACATCTGTGCTAGAGCAATGACTAGAATTCAAGCTTTAACTGCCTACTCTATTCAGAGTTAGCCATGGCTTCAAAAATAATGTGGAGCAAGCATAAACAGGCACAGTCGTCATTGCAGCCATTATTCCTGCCCTTGCTCGACTCCCTCTCTTATGTCATCAGACGTATTTATGTGGCTACATGGTGAACTGGATCAGCAGAGTAACCTGGCAAAACACTAACTCTTTGCTGGAAGGCATATGGGATTCATTTTAACCAAGATTGGTTTTCTGATCTAATTTACTGAACACCCACACAAATACTTGAGCTGCATCAAGTGACATTGACAAAAACAAAGCACCAAAGTCAGGAGGACTGGACTACAGCAATGTCAGTTTGATGCTTTGAAGCTACAACATTAGGAAACAGTGTGGTTAAAATCAAATGGTACCTAAAACACATCGGTGGTCTTACCCAGGCAAATTCTGATGAAAAGGCAATCATGAGAGATTTCCTGGAAATCAGCAATCTAGGTACCATAATTACTAGAACAGGGTAAACTATTATTAGGTATTGGATAAAACCTTATTTTTCTTCCTTTGATATTGCCTGCTAAGAATTCCTCCCTAGTCTGTGAAGAAGCTATTTATTAAAACCTTGTTTATTTTGGCTTACTGGCTTTTAATCCTT
Source organism: Laterallus jamaicensis coturniculus (assembly GCA_022605575.1). Classification (NCBI taxonomy): domain Eukaryota; kingdom Metazoa; phylum Chordata; class Aves; order Gruiformes; family Rallidae; genus Laterallus; species Laterallus jamaicensis. The sequence goes on along the minus strand of JAKCOX010000008.1, from coordinate 19,130,174 downwards.
CTGAGAACTTTGGCCTTACCTTATGGCTACTTTATTTTTCTTAGTAGTTTCTTGTGAGAGATTTTATCAGAAATCCTTTTGAAAAATCAAAGTAAATTACTTCCTCAAGATGCCCTTTCTACATTGTACTGTTGACTCAAAGAATTTAGCAGGTCAAGAATGCGTGATTTATTCTTGTGGCAACCAGGCTGGTTTGATCTTATCAGGATATATTTATCCAAGTGTTTCATTACTTGGTCCTTAATTATACTCTGTCAGTTTTCCTAATACTGAAGTTTGCCAGACTGTGATACCTATAGTCATGCTCAAATCCTTTTAAAAGATGGGAACAGTGCTACACTTTTCAAACATGGATTTTTTTTTCACTTTAAAGCATAGTATAGATTCTATAGTTTCACATTTTATGTTATAATTTTGCTCTTAGAGTTCTTTTGTCTTTCAGTCACAAGCAAAATGTAGGAAAGATTTCCAAAGACAACCTATGTTTCCTTGAGGTGATAAAAATTACTGTAAGATGACTGGCCTAAATGAGGTGATGTATTTCTTAATGTATTTCTTAACATTAATATGTAATTATAAAAAACCCTTTAAAATCCTCTGTAACAATTGTCAGAAATATAAATGTTTTGAGAATGATTACATTAATAATTTTAATTTTTAAAAGAATTATTTGCAATTGGTGCAAAAATACAAAAAAAATTTTAAAGGCTTTTAATTGAAAAAAATTGTGTGGGGGTGGTGACCATTTATCCTGTAGAATAGAAAAGTCAAAGCCTTCACATTTAATATTAATATTTTATCTGTCTCTTTCTGCCTCTTAATTCCATTTTTATCCACTTTGTTCTGTTTCTCTTTTCCTTCCCTGCTCCCAGGGGTGGGAGGCAAGAGATGTGCTTTGATCTTTATTATATTTTGTAGTTTTTTTCTTTTTTAAGTATAATTTTAGTTGTAGGACACTGAAACAAGCATGTTTGGGATGTTTTCTAACATATCTAAAAACTGCGTAGTAGCTAATACTCCTCTAGAGAAACATACTATTTTTGAAGTGAAAAAAACTCTTAGAGACAATTTGGAGACTGTAAGCTGAATTTTCTGGTACTGAATTTAAACTTAATGTGAACCAAAAGGGATTATGTATGAGGATCAAAGGGCAATGAAATTCTATTATTGTTTAATACTGAAAAAAAATGTAATCAAGTTTATACAATTGAAACGTAGTTTCTAACTAAAAAGTCATATTTCAGCTATCTGAAATGTTGTCAAATGTCAAGAAAAATATTCTCTGTGAAAAAAATAACTACAACTTCCATCTTCAACCTTAAACTTCAACATACATCAAGCTTGTTAACAATTGCATCATATCATGTAATGCTCAGTTAAAATAATTATTCCTTTGAATAGTTCAAACTACTTCATTAAGAATCAGTGAGTATGTATGGACTATATGTGAGTATTCCATCAGTGATAGCAGTAGTGATACTGGCTGCCTCATTTTTTTTTTGGACAGCTGAATCCCAAGATGTATTGTAGAGTAAATGCAAAGGATCTGGGTTTAAGCAACCAGGTTCTAGTGAAAGATGTCCCTGCTCGTGGCAGGGAGGTTGAATTAGGTGATATTTAAGGGTTCCTTCCAACCCAAACTGTTCTGTGATTCTGTGAAAAAATAAGCCAAATAAAGCAACTTTTCTTAGATTCTGTCATTATTTTGGTACCACCTTAGCATATGAAAAATTCTATTTAAAAGATAAATCGTGTACATAAACCATGTAACATAAGGATTCAAATCCTGTGAATCCTTATGTATTCCATAAAGGGCCACAAAATTATTCTGCACTGCACAAAATAGCAGACTTTCAAAAGATGGTAAATTATATCCCATGTGACTCTGTGGCTCTACAGTATTTTTCCCATTGCCAGGTTCCAGAGTACTCTTCACAGCTGAGGTACTATGGTTTTGAAGAAGGTACCTAGAAAACAGTTAAGAAAATCAGCTGCTTATACAGCCTATGTGTCTGAAGAGAACCGTGGTAGGAGACAGTACTCAGTGCATCTCAGAGCTTCAAAACGTTCTCCAGCTAGAGATAATGAGCCAGCTATGTGCCCTTGTGGCAAAGAAGGCTTATGATATCCTGTGCTTCATTAGGTAGAGCACCGCCAGCAGGTTGAGGGAAGTGATCCTTCCTCTCTACCCAGCACTGGTGAGGCCACACACCTGGAGTATTGTGACCAGTTCTGGATTCCCCAGTACACAAGAGACACCGGCATACTGGAGAGAGTCCAATGAAGTGCCACAAAGATGGTTAAGGGACTGCATTGTCTCCTATAAAGAAATGAGTTGGGAATGTTCAGCCTAGAGATGAGAAGGCTCAGGGGTGGTTTTATCGATGTATATAAATTCCTGAAGGGATGATAGAAAGAGGACAGACCCAGGCCCTTTCCAGTGGTACCCAGTGGTAGAACAATGGGCAATGGACACAAACTTTAATGCAGGAGGTTCCCTCTGAATACCAGCACAGGTTGCCCAAGGAGGTTGTGGAGTCTTCATCCTTGGACCTATTCAAAAGCTCCCTGGACATGGCCCCAGGCAACCAGCTCAAGGTGGCCCTGCTTGATCAGGGAAATTGGACAAGCTGAACTCCAGGAATGCCTTACAACCCTAACCATTCCACGATAATCCTATCATGATGGAGAAATTTTGCCTCTAGCAAAGGCAAAACAATGCAACTGTACAAAAGCCAAAGGTTTTGCCCAGATCTTCCTGCATCTTGGATGTGTCCTGAAATACAAAAGCCTTTCAAAGCATAGTTAGAAAGGTCTGTCACTGCAGAACTGCAGCAAGAATATGTTGAAATAAAATACTCTTAGAGATTGAAAACTGCATGGAAATGTGAGAGGTAACACCCCGTGAATGCAGCAGTCTCATGACACTGAACAGCATTCAGTGCCTTATGAAGGTCACTAAAACTACTATTACGTAGATAAGATTTCATTTGAAGATTCTTTGACTGTGGTCAACTGGCTACCAAATATAAGAATGCAGACCTTTCTGGTACAGCTGTTACACCGATTTTCTTTAAAAACTTGGGAAGAGGTCAATTTTCTAAACAAATTTTAGATAGTTTATGCCCAATTTTTTGCATATACATGCTCACTTTCAATAAATATGATCAAAGTTTGATACGTGAATCTTTGAATAGCAAATTATAATGTAAATATTCTTTCCAGAACCCTTTTGAAAATCTGAGAGATAAGCTGTTCAGAAGATTATGTTCTAAAGGATGTAACACCATAGCAAAATAATCCAAAAGACAAAGATAATAATCAAGGTTTTATAATTTTTAAAGGTTTTTCAAGAAACACTGGGGGAAAAAAACCCAAACTTTTTCACAGGAGATAATGTAAGTACTAAATAACAAAGCTAGGATTTTATCTCATTTTGCTTTTCACATTTGGAGACATTTATATTCTCAATTTGTATTGAGAAATAATGAAGGAACAAAAATATTTCTTCCTTACTAACATTGGATACACCACTACCATCATTTTAGCTAATTACAACTGAGTTACTGTTGCAGATTTCCCCTGTCACAAATTCAGAATCCTAACATAAGCTGTACCTAATGTACAGCCAAAAGTAGGTAAAGCCAAAAGAGAATCACTTTGGGACTTTCTTTTCTGAGTTCTGTCGTTATGTACTGGATGATGCCTTGGGTCAAATACCTTAAGGACATCCAACTTCAACTACATAAAAATATCCTTATTGCATTCAACTTTGTCAAATAACATGCTAATACCTCAAAAGAGAACTTTGGGGGTTGCATTTTGGAAAATATTTGTAATAAATTTCAGATGAAGAAACACCTTAGGCCAATATGGATGTCCTCAAAGCACACTGTGCTAATAGAGAATGCACAAGTCTAATATTTCTCTTAAAGCAAAGATTAGGACCCATAGCCTAATAAATGGTATCAATTTAAATCTGATCTCCCTCTGCACATAAATACAAAACCACCTTGTCAAAAGAATCAATAAAGCTTTCAGACCTCTCAGAAGACTCAAACACTCTATAGCCCTTCCCAGTCATTTTTTCAAACGTTCAGATATACATCTACAAGAAAAAAAAGCACATGAATTAATGACCCGTTTCTAAGGGGGCAGGGAGGGGGTGAGAAGTCCCCATCCCTCTGGCACCATAGTATACTCATCACCACTCCTTACAACACAGGTAAAACAGAGAATTTCTAAAACATGCCCAAGAGGCTCTACAAGCGGTGTGCACCAGGATGCTTTTCAGTGCTAACACACGTAGATTATATAAATGTAGCCTCACTGGGTTTGACCTAAAGAACCACCAGAAGGAAAAAAAAACAAGACAAGAAACAGGAGAGAGCTGAGGGAGCTCAAGTATGTCAAAAGCATTTCTCTTACGAGGCCTTCCTATAGTAAACGTAATGGGAACCAAACAGCCTAGCAAAATATATAACAAAACCTGGGCTTCCCTGGGATACTGCTCCCAGGAGGAAAGAGCAAAGGAAATGTACTCTCATGTCCAAACACAATGCAGACCACTAATGTTTCAAGGGCTGTGAAAGCAACACAGCAGAACAGAGTCTAGAAAGTGTACCAAGGTACAACCATACATTTGCTGAAGAAAGTTTGCTATTTTAATATTATCCAAAACATTTCTTTTTCAAATCAAAGAATGTATATGGAATAACAAATAATAATAAATACTGAATTATAATGCTGTAATTTAAAATGTGCAGCAATAGGCTGAGACATCTTCATAAGATATGGAAATTTCATTCTTCAAAAAAAAAAAAAATCAGAAATAAATTATATAAAAAGGCAGCTAAATATACATCCCTACAGATTCACAACATTTAATAGCAAATTTCCATGGCAGTCAAAGGGTTGAAGCACACATACAAAGTGGGGACCTAGTCAGGCAATTTCTATCCGATTTCTAATGTTGTATTTGTGTTCAAACTCCAGTGCACATTAACTACAAAGTTTGTAACAACCATTGCTAGAACAGCAGGTCTGTGTAATCCAGAAATTTTGCTGCGAGATTGTCATTCTCATTTGACTCTTACAGTTCATAATGTCCACATAGCACCATATACAGTAAGACTATGTAGGTTATCGTTATTCTCTGCAGCCCTTTAAATTCATTTCCTATTCACCAGACAGAGCTTGTACTGAATCCAGTTGAGACCACTGCTAAAGGTGGATCTCAGGTGTAATGCTTGGGCAGACAATGAGGCAGAAGGGAGTAGCTCCAACTTCTTTTCTAAAGGTCTGAGTTTAGAAGTACAGGCAAGACCTGCATTAAGAATACGATGGCCCACTTGAAAGCTGACAGAAAACAAACACACTAGCATTCCAATCTGTGCATCCTGCCTTGCCTGAGAAGAGCAACAGAAACGTCAATATAATGTGATAATGAGTTTCCCCATCTGACTCTCCTTGATAGGAAAAAAAAAAGTCTTTCTCAAAGGAGAATACAGACAGGATGCAGCCCTTTTGGACTGGCAATGCTCTGAACTTGATCCATGGCTGAGTGCTCAAAGCAATCAATTCTCACTGATCAAATGAGTTACAATAAAATATAACTACTTAACTGGACACGTGGGCAGAGTAGCAGTTCTGGATAATATAATGCACGTATAAGAGGACTAATCTGGGCCAGGAGTTGTCTTCCTTTTTACAGATGGGTCAAGTGACTTCAGAGTAAGTAGTACAGCATCCCTTAACAGACCTGAAATTTCTGTATGCCAACAAGAAGATACAAATTTTAGTATTGAAAATACTTGGAGTTCCCCATAAGAGGAATTATTTACCATGTATGTAATGCTCAAGAGTTCTCAGCAGCTTTCTTTTCTAAAAATTTTAGGTTAGATACAGTTTTTATTAATTGCAAAGGCATTTTAAAATTTCATTTTACAAATATAAATAAATATACCTCCAAAATGGAAAAATGCCTCTAGTCTTCGTTTATGAGCAAAAACATGTATACTTTGTACTTTTTTTTCCTTGAATCTCTTCCTTGTTTCTCTACTGGACACATAAGCTGTTTTAAAACAACAGCTTGGCAACATGCCTCAGAATTAGTTCCAGATCTTTTAAAAGAATTCCTGTCCCAGAGATAACTAAAAAGCAAATTTTACCTAGCAAATATATTATTCTTTTATGCAAGATTATTTCTATCACTTGATCAATTAAAGAAAAAATATTATTTTAACCATAAAAATGGGTTTCACTTTGTCAAAGCACATAGAACTGAAAAATAAGTCCATTCTCATTGATACACATAAACTCTCTTTGCTTTAGGTGAGGATATAACTTATGCCAGAGTTTTCATTTATTTTTAATAAGTGAATAATATTCCAATAACTGTATTTGAATGTGAAATGATTGTGTAAATAGTATAACTCACATTAGTAGAAACACCATTAAAAGCAAATAAGACAAATGTTTTACTTATACACACAAATCAAAACGGACATTTTCACCTTTTTTAGGCAGAACACTCTGGAAGAATGTTTACAAAATACTCCATGAGAAGGTGAATTTCCTGAGCTTGAATTCTCTGGAAAGGGCTATGGATTTTTTTGTTTGGTGGTTTTTTCCTCATCTTTCTCTCAGATACCATATTAGGGTAGCTGCAGGAGTTCTACCTGAAGACAACAGGATTCTGGGGACAAAGGACCATAAATGGCCATCTTCTATATATTCCATGCATGGGTATAAGACAACTACAAGGGGAAAATACATTTGGTTTTTTTTTTAATATAAATATATATATATATATATGTGTGTGTGTTTTAAAAAAGTAATTCTTTCATGTCTACCACAAATAGTTTTTGATTGTGCCTACTGAAAACAGTGATCTTAAATTTGCCATACTAAACATAGTTAATATGTTTCTTTATAACAAAAAATTACCAAGGATCACATTGGCATACAGGAAATCATTAAGAAGTATTTTACTGCTGTCCAACATGTTTACGTGAGCTAATTTTATAATATACCTGCAGTGATGGAGGAAGCCAAAGAATTATTGCTGTTAGCTATTTTTAATACAATATAGTCAGCAGATAATTGTGTTTGCCTTAATGTTAACTAATGCCCCTCCTACTGTGTTTTAAAAGGAAGTGGATCAGCAGGAAACATTTAATTTACAGCAGCTTCTTGCTGTTTATGTGAAAATCAGCTATCAGACTATCAAATGGTTATTTTATGTATGATTTATTTCTTCATTATTGATAAAAATTCCTCTTTTAGAAGAAAACTTACATACAAAGTAAGAGGGAGAAATATTTTAAAAATAGATGAAATATCAAAAGTTCACTTGTTGGCATTTCACAGAATCACAGAATCACAGAATCACAGAATCTTAGGGGTTGGAAGGGACCTCAAGAGATCTTCGGGTCCAACCCCCCTGCCAAAGCAGGCTCCCTATCTCATATTACATAGATAGGCGTCCAGACGAGACTTGAATATCTCCAGAGAAGGAGACTCCACCACCTCCCTGGGCAGCCTATTCCACTGCTCTGTCACCCTCACTGTGAAAAAGTTCTTCCGCATGTTGGTGCGGAACTTCCTGTGCTCCAGCTTACAGCCATTGCCCCTAGTCCTGTCCCCACAGACCACTGAAAAGGGGCTGGCCAATTCCCCCTGCCACCCATGTCTAAGATACTTGTAAACACTAATTTATTGCAACCTATTTTGAGGCTGTTTCAGAGTATTAAAAATATTTGTGAAAGTGTCCCTCAAAGCTGTAGCTACAGAAACATAGTTGTACACAGCAATTATATATTGTAAAACTGGATATTATTAATCACTTTCAGTGTTGTTGTTGAGAGTGCTCAGCAAGAAATCTGAAAAGCAAAACAGGGAGAATATTTGAGATCTGCTTTTACTATTTTAGAATGTTTTGTTTTGTTTTCTTGCAGGGGACCTGAGGGTTTGGGGTTTATGTTCCAATTGACTGCAGTTGATATATTCATAAATACCACCCGTGGATGTGCTTACACAAAATTGAAGGCAGTTTTTGCAAGGGCTTTTCAAACTGGACCACAACTAGCCAGTTTAAAATGCCAGACAAGAAAACAGGAAAATAAAACAAATAGTTGCCACTTAGCTTCTGATATATCAGTAGTATTACACCACATGCTTATATCATTTTGTCTTATTTTCTCACCACATGGTTATATCGTTTTGTCTTATTTTCTAACACTTTTACTAACTGTAATTCACAGTAACTTCATAACTTTATATAAAAAAGGGTTTTGACCTCAAAAATGTAAGCTCTAAAACTGGTTGTGAAGTCTAGCAGTTTTAAGCAATTTTTAGTGTATTTGAGAATGGAGTTTGGTCAAGCAGCTGGTTTAATTTCCTGTTTCTGCCTGTCAACTATTTCCCTGGAAAGCACAGGAGCATCTAGCAAAACAAAAAGTGGCCCAAAAAATGATACAAGGGATTGAAAAGGTTTACACATAAACAGGTGGAACTCCACTTGGAATCACTGTGACAAAACAACTTGTGAATACTTCCTTGTGTCAAAAACCCTCTTACTAATACTGAAGTTACTTCTATGGTTATTGTTTATTTTAAAAAATGCTTTTATAATTAACACTCTTGATGAGGTTCAGGTTTCCTAAGTTTCACTTCTTTGACCTTCTACATATGCAACATACAGAACTCTGCCTCTAGCCAAGATAAAAACAAAGCAAGTCCAGCTTCTCTTCCCTCAAGCCTGCCCCTCATTTTCCACCCCCATCCTTTCCAAATGCTCTTTGGCTTATATGAAGATGAGTTTTGGCTGGGAACTACATTTCAACCGCAATTTTTCAAGATTTAGATGTAAAACTCTGGAATTTCATTGGTCATACTGAGTGGGGTCTTTTCATTCCAATGAGTTAAATTAACTGATTATCTGAGATGCTACACAAAACAGTCTGTGGCATAGGAATACCACAGAACCTACCCCTCTACTATGGAAGACAGGAACCACACTGTTGAGTGATACACCAAGTTGGTTGAACTGGTTTTAAACTGAAGTTAGTTCTGAACTATCTCAAGCAAACAATCAATCTGAGGTAAAATAAATGTTATATATATAATCTTTCATTACACAATGCTTATTAAGACAATAAAGAGGGCCAGCATACTATGGAACCATCTTGTGTTCTGCCACTGCTTCCAGTGCCAAACTGAAAATGTTACTGACATGGAAAGACTAAGGATATGGCTGCTAAAATGTAGGAGTTTACTTCCTTGTGCATTTTATGTTATCTTGAAATTATTAGAAGTAAAATGTGTTATGGCAATAACAGATGTCTTGGATTTGGGTTTCTTACTTTATACTTTTTATATATACTTATTACAGTAATATTAGTAACATTACAATTGAGATTATCTGAGGATATTTAAAGAAAAACCAAAACACAACTTGTAGAAGATGAAAAGTTCTTCTTAGGCCAAATGACAGAGCTGGCAGAAAAAAGCTCTAGCATACAAGCCTTTTTCTTTGGCCTGAAGTATACCTCTGACTTGTCTGCTAACCTTTTTTTCTCCACCTAGAGAAATGATTATTTCATACGTATCTCATGCTAGTTGTATATAATTTCTGATAAGATGACCCTCAGAAATAAGCAAAAGACTTCTCTGTATCTTACATACCCACAACTGTTTCAACAGAGCATCTTAACACATCTTTCCTTTAAAAAGATTTTAGCATTTTGTGAAATGTCATTAAATATTTGTAAGACAATTTAAAAAATCTGAAATATGATCTCTAGGCATGTCATTTCATAAACCAGTTAATGGCTGGACATCAACTGTGAAAGAAGATTCTTTCTTTTCACCATTTAGCAATAATTACGGTACTTAGCTTATTCTGCTGCAATTTATTAACAGGACAATGATTCCACAGTTCCACATTCTGAAAAACAGCTTTTCTCTCTGTGAGCAATGAGGCAAAACTCTGCTGCCTAAATATCTCACAAACTAATGTAAGTTATATAGATCTTTAAGTACTTAATTTCACTGATAAATGAGACACTTTAAGGTATAAATGGTCTATGCTGCTACCCAACAAGAACTGCATCTGCTGTTGTTTTCATTGACATAGTTTGGACCAAAATTTAAAGCCTGATAAAAATCACAATGGAAGTCTAACTCATTAGAAGTAGCAATAAGTTGTTTAGCAAGGTGAGCAGATGTGAATTTGGGAAAAAGAATTCTTAGTTAAGAGCATTCCTAACTTCTGAATAAAGTAATTTTGTATTTACGCTTTAGGGATCCTTATCTTTTTTAACTATTACTGTATCTGTGTCTTCTCCTTCAAAATCCTTTGATATAAGGATCTTGCAACCATAGGGAGCTTCTTCCTTTCACCAGCATTGTGAATTTACTAGTAAGAAACAGCGTATCCCAGAATAGGGTTTCTCTTTGTCATTACTCACTCCTCACAGTAATATAGTAAAAGCACACTCATATCCACGTGAGCCACATAATGACTAGCTGAAGAATGTAGAAATAATTTAGTAGATTGTTCAGCATGTTAGTAATGGTTTTATCAAGTCATAAAAAGTCATTAGTTTATACAGTTTATTAGATTACATAAAAACATTTTGTAAAGCCTAGTCCAAGGCTATTTGTACAAGCCCATATCTATTTTTGATTTTTTTTCTCCCTAAGAGAGTAAAAATAAATTCTGGTATTTGAGTGACAGTTAGCTGTGCCACTTTATTTCTATTGTATGTTAATAAATTTGTCTACAAAAGGAAAGTAATCTACATTTAAATTTACAGGTTTGAAAATTTTTCTAGCACAGTTGGTCTTGATATATTGGCTGAATATAGTGGGGGGGGCTGTCTATAAATACCAAAAAAGGAAGGTAAAGAAACCCAAGTTAAAGGACTCTCAAGTAAAAGATTAGACTTACTGCCAAAAGAAAGAAAACCTATTTAATATAATAAACTACTCTTCATCACCAGTTTTTCTTAGAACTGTTAAAGTTTCATGACATAGTGAAGAAAGTAAACTCAGATCATTTGGTTAAGAAAGTCTGGTGATGTGGGTCTTACCTCTGGCTCTGTCACTGTCCTGTTCTGAAAAAATGGGTAACGTGTTTCATTTCTTTGAGACTCCATCTTCCTTTGATTCACTGTCAGCTCTATTTATACCCATTTTGAAATATTTGGAAAGGGTTACCTTCAGTGTATTTCTACAATGTCCCATGGAGTAGGCTTTTTGATGTGCTTAATACGTATAATAAAAAATTAGTATAATTTGTTATGATTTTCTAAATTAGTATAGACTAAGAAAACCAGGTAACTTTATTATGATATTTCCAATAAAGAGTAGATAAGTAATCATTAAAATATACTAATGGTTCACATTCAGATCCAAAGTACAAATCAACCAAACAATAAACAGCTTTACTTTCAAGTGCTGCTTGTGCTAAGGCTTAAAAAAATCTAAAGCTACTTCTTGATTTGACAGCTTGCCTGTTGAAGCCAGCTTAAGGAGCTCTTGCCTACATCAAATCTTGAACCACTCAGCACAGCTAAGATTTGTCTTTGTTCCTGGGACTGTAACCTAAGCCCTGTGACTACTGCTGTGCAAACAAATGGAAACCTATGGTCTCTGACTTTTCCCACTATTTCCATAATTATATGTAGTTCCCAGAATGTCTCTGCTTTAAGAAAACATAATTAGTGCCCCATCCCTTTTTATTATACACAAGACAGTAAGATTCATTTTTCTTGCTCCAGCCTCATTCTCATTCAGTAAATCTCATGAATTTCAGATCCTATTTACCTTGTCAAAAACGTCTTTGGGCATCTGCAGTCACTCACAAGAGAAAACCAGTAGTCACCCATACTTGTTTTTCAAATGCCTAGAAGGACGAGAAGTCCTGAAATTTCTACTTAGATTTGTGATCAAATGAAAATGCACTGCTGTTCTCCAGGTCTGCTTATTACAAGTCTTCAGTCACACCAACGTTACTGGTTATAACAATAATTATTCCCTCTTTATAATACTAACAATTATATAATTAGAAGAGTGTGAACTACATCTCATTAGCGTTTAGCTGATTCTCTGTACTCTCAGTCCTACAGTATTGTTCTATTAGGTTTTATTGTGAGCATAGCCTTTCTGCAACCCTCCTAGTTACTGGTAATAATACAACAACCTCAGCTTTTGTGTTCACATATCATTTCAATAAATAGCAATTCAAATGTTTTCAACATGCACATTTAGCTTATTTTTAAGGTGATGCTACTTTTATACCTTTTAAAGACTTCCTTTTTTTTAACAATAGATTTGAACTCTAAGTTCAAGCAAACATGGACAGACTGCCTAAACAGCAGTTTGTAAAGTTCTGCACTTCTGTTTAATAAGTGATTTTTATAAAATCATGCTGTACAAAAAGCAAGCATTTTAAAATAAGAGCAGCAGAAAATGCTACAGTAAATTCCATGTTTGGGTTGAGGTTCGTTCTAATAAATTGTGCATTTTTTGAACAAGAAAGCTTATCTAACAAGTTTGATACAAATATGCCAATTATTTTTAAAATGTCTTTACCAAGTACATACTTCAGATCAATTAACATGATGCTTTAGTCCAAACTATTGCAGATTTTCCCTAAACTTCTTTTCTATAGGGCAAAATGGTGCATTGAAAACCTACTGAAGCAATATGCAAGTTCAACACTTTAAAAATGTCTAAAATAATGCAGTGTTCATCCTGGGCATCTGCTCTAATTGACAAATCCTTCAAATTTTGCCTTTACAGAATAAAATTATGTACTGGTATATACTATTATGTTCAGCCTCACCACATTTCTAAAGTAAGTGTTTCCTAAACCCCTTCTATGTTCAAATAAATCTTCCCAAGTATTCTGGAACAAAAATACTCCAGATAAATATATCACAGAACTCTGGCCAAAGTATCGTTGTGTCTACTTATGCTTTCATTACTCAGAAGGCAAAGGCAGGCTTCTCCAGTAAGACTGCATTAACATTTGTTTTAATGTCCTTGAATCAGGTTTCAAGCAAAAAATAAGTATAAATGTGGTTGAACACTGAAGAATATTATGTTTTCTTTATGCAGAAGAAACTGTTGATTTCCTATCCTTAGACCCTTAAGACTGTTTATCATATTCATGACATTGCATCAGTTTCAACTTTCAGCTAGTGACAGTGTCAGTTGGTTACAAAAGAGAGCACTAATTAAACAATTTTGGTATCAAAAGTGTACTAGATGGCAACCCATTAATCCATCTGTCAAAGACTGCTCATCCATTTTTAATTCTTTCATCTTGGTTAAGATTCCTCTTGAAAGGTCACAGTTAATTCAGTCCTCTGACTTTTAGATTTTGTACAATGTCAAGGACTGCTACTACAATAATTGTAGTTCTGTGGTTTTAAAGTGAAAATGTTCCTAAATTAAAAAAAACACAAAGTATGTTTACCTCTCCACTCATGCTTTTTTTCCCCTCAAGTGATGGTAACTTTTACATTGTTTAAATAACACACAAAGAACTGATATGACAAGGCAAAACACAGGAAAGTGACAGAATGGAATAATTTAAGACACAGTATTTTTAACCCTACTCATTTTTACTTCCTAATCCTTCTAGTAGTTTAATAAAAATTTCTTCCTTAATTATTCACTACTGAAGTCTGGAGAGATACAGCAGGTTAAATACTTATTTGGTGTAAAGAATGGAAAATAAGAGAAAAGCAGAGCACTCCTAAAATTTTATTAAGAAAAGCCAAGATATTCCCACACCAGAGCAACTTCAAGCACGGGACCATCTATTCCTACACTTTGCATGGCTGATCATCACTGCTGTTTTCTATGTCTGCTCATATTTTTCAGTCTCCGTAAAACTTGGCTCCAAAAAAACCCCAATACTTCCCTGTATAGTCTACAACTGGATTCCCTCATATAAAAGAAGTGGAACAATTTGCCTTTTTAAGTAGTAACTGATATTTTTCAAATGGGGTTTTATTTTTATAGTTCACACAGCACAAATAAAGCAATGCTTGTTTTAAAAAGACTGGCTAGGAATTAACTCAAGCTCAAATAATCTTCACTAAATTACAAACTTTGCTGTATCATAAAAAGAAGATAGCATTTCCAGCCATTTATGATTATAAACCACCATCTTTTGCAGATTATCAAGACAGGAGGGCAAGCACATTTCATTCTGTAATGTCTTTTCCTCCTGAGTGTAGAAAATGAAAATTCGTGCATTGTAGGCAGCAAATGGAAAACAGAGGTTAATGTCATTTCCTTCCTTTTGCTTTTTGGAGGGACTTGGTTTATATTTCAGAATTTTAACAGAGAAGTAGAAAAATATCAAGGCCAAAAGGGACTATAACTAAATTAGCATGACTACACTTCCTATACAGGCCAAATAATCTCCCACTATTAAATCAAAACTAAATGTCTTTGTAAAGATTTCAAGTAATGACAACCTAAATAATGTGTTCCAAAGGTTAGTTACCTTCATTGTTAAGAGATATACACCTTATTTAGTAGTCTGAATTTGTCTACCTTCAGTTTTGAGCTTCTGGACCTTTTTGTATTCTTTACTGTTTTAAGGCCATGAAATACTAGAAATCTCATTTTCATGCACCTATTTGTAGACTCTGATCAAATTACATCTGAATCCTCACTCAAACATACTGAACAGATGAGCTTTCTAAGCCTCTCGTTGTAACTAACATTACAAGAAGCCCACAAACATTCTTATAGCTATTTCTGAACACTTTTTCAATAATTTTTCCTTTTTGAAATATAACAACCATAACTGAAAAGAATATTACAGAAACAGTCTAACTTATGCCATTAGCTAATGTTGTCCTACTTCTCTATTGCTATGCTGTTTCTATGTCAGCAAACAGTATAGAAAAAAGTGATCTACACACCTAAACACATTACTCTGATCTTAGAGTACAAAAGATCTAAAACAACTTCTGAAGAAAATAAACCATTATATAAGGGTAAAAGGAAAATGAGATAAAATGACATGACTACCAAAGTAATCCTGTTAGAATGACTGAATGTCTTTGATAAAAGAGCAAATTTTATGGACAAAGAAAAAGCAGGATAGGATTTATCCAGACCTCTTTAATATGCTACAAAGAGGTTTTACATAAAATGGGGATTAATGCTACAATTGTAAGCGGCAAAGAAGTAGATACGGAGGAGATGTCAACTCTTGCATTCTAGACCTCTGCCCTAGAGTGAGGTTAGTAGTGGAGTTAAAGATCATCTTTGGGAACAGTCTTACTAAATATTTTTTAAATTGCCTGGCATAAGAAGTGGGAGTGATGTCAATGCCTCCTAACCATGTGTCAATACAGAGAACTGAACTATGATAAAGGAAAAACTGGGTGACTTGGGGACTGGAGTAATAGAAGTGCCATGACATTTAATAATACAAAGGATGAGGTTGGGACACAGGCTCAGCGCTCAAGGCTTCTTAGCAGTGTATACCAAATTGGATTTTGATGCCCTCAAGGAGAGGATAAAATTACTTACTTTCTCAGCATCAACAAGCATCAGAACTGTATTTCCTGGGGATGACGGAGGAACCAGGACAGGAACATCTTCCCAAGAAGTTTCTGTGTTGCTGAGCTAAGCAACATCCTTACCAGCAATAACAGATGGTCACAGTCCCAATGCCTCCTGCAGAAACCTCTCTCTGACTCAGGGCTGGGTCAGTGCACCCTCCCTGGGGATAACAACAGAGCATTGACGGTGCCAGCAGAGAAGTGAGATGGGCACAACCCAGGTCAAAAGAACTTCAGTTCCAGCATCAGACTGTCAGGATACCAGTGTCTGCTCCGTGCTCACCTCTGTCAATGCCCAAATCCTTCTAGA
This sequence comes from Laterallus jamaicensis coturniculus, assembly GCA_022605575.1. Classification (NCBI taxonomy): domain Eukaryota; kingdom Metazoa; phylum Chordata; class Aves; order Gruiformes; family Rallidae; genus Laterallus; species Laterallus jamaicensis. The sequence goes on along the minus strand of JAKCOX010000008.1, from coordinate 19,114,262 downwards.
ACACCATGCTGTCTCCAATCTGGAGAAATGAAGGGGGGGGAGAAAAGCCGCAACTGAGTAAAACTTCCCAGTCCCAGTAATATGTGGCTATGAAACTTAAAAAACACCCAGGCCTGCTAGAAGTTGGGGCCAGCTTTAAGCCCTTAAATCCATCTTCTACTCCCCCATGCTGAAATGAACTGCTATTTTGTTGTCCCCTCTAGCAGCTGAGTTGACAGGGCTGGGGAAGAGGAGTGGGCAGATGGAGCTGAGTACACAGGCAGCATAATTTCATGTGGCTGCGGCTAATGCTTGTGCGATCATGGCACCCTGAGCTGCTAAGGGAGGATGAGCTATGGGAACAATTGTGTACCATGATGATTTTGCAGACACATCAGTCTGTCACCATACACAACTATTTATGCCTAAATCTAGTTCTATGGCAGTTCCTCAGAAACTAATATACTGAAAACCTATTAGGGAAATGAAGATCATAACGTATTAGTCAATCTCAGGACAACTGAGCTACCACTGTGATGCAACCCTACAAGGCAAACATGACCTTAAATCAGAAAAGATCATTTCAGTAGAGTAAGAGAAGTCTTTATGCTATTTTACATGGCACTAACAAGCTCCTGTGTATACAGCCATGAAGAATTCTGGCATCATATATTAAAGAAATATGGATTTAAACTGGGACACGTGCAGAGAAATGTTACTAGGATGCTCAGAGAATGGAAAAATCCCCTGTTTTATAAGAACCAAGAGAAAGAAACTTAAAGTGCACCAACTAATACACTACTTTTTATTTCTTTTCCCCAATTCCACCATTGTCTGTTTCTGCCTCAGCATCACTTGCGCCTTTCTCCCAACCCAAATGCTATGCAGTGAACTGGGCCAAGAACTAGTTAGTCATTTAAAAAAAAGCTTTCAATCATCAGTTTCCTGTCTGGGTTTATTTTCTGAGCATGTAAGTCCATGATAGCACACAGAAAATAAGGCCCAACGCTGAGGCAAGATTAGCAACGCCAATTTATGGTGCAAGCGGAAGTCATTGTTTGCTAATAAGTACATGTTGAATCACAGAATCACAGAATCTGAGGGGTTGGAAGGGACCTCAAGAGATCATCGGGTCCAACTCCCCTGCCAAAGCAGCTCCCTATCTCATATTACATAGATAGGTGTCCAGACGAGACTTGAATATCTCCAGAGAAGGAGACTCCACCACCTCCCTGGGCAGCCTATTCCACTGCTCCGTCACCCTCACTGTGGCAACACTAAGAAAGAATGTAGATGTTTAAACAGAAGGACAAGACAAGCCTGAAGAAAATGGTTATAGATCTATCAATAATCACTTCATGCTGGAAATCAGAAGGCTTGGAACTATCAAAAAAGGACAGCTGTACCTCCAGTTGAAGGGGCAAAAGCATAACCAGTTCTTGCATCTATCTACTAGTACTTTAGAAGTTCTTTCTGAATACCATATTTAACATTTTTTCCTTTTATAGATATCCTTTAATAGATATATAAAGTTTATTGTGTTGGAGTACAGTGTATTTAAAAACAAACAAACAAACAAAACTTTCCAGGAAGTCCAGATTGGTAAATTTATAAATTCAAAAAAATGGTATCACTTGTAGAAACTAACATTATGACATCTGGAAAAGATACCTATAGTAGTAATATTTACTAATAAAGTTAAAAGCAACATCAGACCAAGTATCATTTCTCTAAACCTCCAAAACTACTCAGATCTTTTCAAAGAATTTATCCCCTATGTGTGGTATGGGACTTTCAGATGTGCCTTGTATGCTCCAGGACCCATTACAATACCTGTGACCTTATTTTTAAGAGAGCTAGGTCCACAGTATTTTGATTTTTGGAAAATTTGTCTGCCTGTTTAGATATCTGAAGTGATTTATTTTACTCCAAAAAACCAAAATATGCAAATTTTTTTATATATATATATATTAAGATAAGCCAAAATGTAGGCAATCTGATTTCATACCAAAAAACACTAACCAGGTTTTCAGATTTTAGACTTGTGTCCTGGATTCAGCTGGGATAGAGTTCATTTTCTCAATAACACCTGGTATAGGGCTGTAGTTTGGATTTAGGATGAGAACAGTGTTGATACCACACTGATGGTTTAGTTGTTGCCAAGCAGTTGAGGCCTTTTCAGCTTCTCATACCAGCCTGCCAATGAGAAGTAGAAGGGTGTCCAATAAGCTGTGAGAGCATAGCCAGGACAGCTGACCCAGACTGGCCAGAAAGATATTCCATAACCATATGGCATCATGCCCCATGTCTAACTGGGGGAATTGACTGGGAGGCATGCAGCCCAAGAACAAGCTGAGCATCAGTTCCAGATGGTGAGCAATTGCGTGTTGCATCACTTGTTTTGTATAGGTTTTTATGATGATTATGATTATTATTATCATCATCCTTTTCTGTCCTATTAAACTGTTTCTAATCACAAATCACCAGTTTTGTATATTTATGTTCAATTCTCTCCTCCTCCACCCCACTGAGGGGGAAAGAGAGCAAATTGGAGTGTGGTTGGTTTAGCTCTCTACCAGGTCAAACAACAACAACCTGATATTACTTTCTTCCCCGTCAAGGATGTCCTCTTTGTGGCTTACAGTTCCTCAGTGGTATAGTTGAAATACCGACTTTTAAAGTACAGAGAACACACACAAAAGAGCATGTGAAAAATCTGAAAAACATTTGCAAAAATAGCAGTATGAAAGAAATGTGCAACTCAATGTTTGCAAATACAATTGCTCTTCACATATCTTAAAACATATTCTTACAGTCTTCTAGAGAGGCTTAAAAAATTAAAAAGAAAAAAAATGAAACTCTCTTCTGGCAGAAAGAAGACCAGAATTGGTTTGCTTTTCAAAGTACTTTAAGAGGTCAAAGTATAAAATTGATTGACAGCAAAAAAGTATGGATACCACAATTAAAAAATAGGAACCTAATGCCATGCTTAGCATAATTTTTAATATGAACATTCGAAATTTATATTTTACAACCAATTTTATAGATCTCACTCTCCCCTAGCAATAATCATTGTCACCTGCTTGATCCTCTAGTACTGCCAAAAAACATTTCAAAATCAACGTAAGCAAAAGCCAAATACTTCTGACAAAATAAATTGTCCTGATTATTTATTATTAAAATGTCTTCCTTACCTGTTGAAATATTAGCACAGTTGTTGTAATTGATTATGTCACACTACAAAACAGTATCAAAAAAATTGAGTTTGGTTTCAATTTACTACCTCTTTAGGTGTGTAGAACAGTAATCTTTAACTATTAATATTATTGTTACTAAATAGAATTAAGTAAATTATTATCATGGATCTGTGCATTTTACATACCCTTTTTTATTTCTTTGTGTATTTTTAGTGTACATATTAGCACAGCCAGACATATGAATATTTATAAAATAATCTATATTTATAATACTTTAAATGACAGCTATGTGACTGAATATGCTTTGGTGGGTTTTTTTTAGCAAAAAAAAAAGAATCTTTATAGAACACTTTGTGGTACAGCAATTCAAAGGTCTGGTTCTAAGTTAGTTTGTTTCCATACTTGGTTTTAATGGGTATCATAGCCAAAAAAGGTACCTCAAAAAGATTCATAGATCCCAATGGAAAGAGTGCAGCGTTGGCATCAACGTATTGTCAGGTCTGATCAGATCACCATTGGTTTTGATCTCACATGGCTGACAAATAGCTCATACTAGGAAGAGGAGTAGTGTCAGCTCTGCCATTTTCCTGTTGCTTCCTTGTGCTCAGTATTATCTTCAATCATAATTTTTCTTTGCAGGAATCTTTTTAAGCCATTTGCCTATTTTGTGAGGGTAAATGCAGTTAAAACTAGATAATATAATCTGCAAATCCACTTAAGCAGGCACACATAAACCGCAATACACTGAAAACAAGGAAGCAAGGGCACCACTGTCAACCCCTCTGCATTGTAGAACACCCATTCCTCCCCCAGGGATACCTCGTGTACCATATCCAGTATTAGCATCTGATAAAGACCAAGTGAGGGCACCAGCAGAGATTTGTATATTAAATATCAGTAAAACTTAATTTCTAGTTGCCACGGTTTAACCCCAGCTGGTAACTAAGGACCACACGGACACTCTCATCCTTCCCCACTGCTGAGGGGATGAAGAAGAGAATGGGGTAGAAGAAAAACAAAACACAACACTCATGGGTTGTGATAAAGACAGTGTAATAGGTTAACAAAGGAAAAGAATAAACAATAATAGTAAATATAAAATAAATGAAGCACAAATGCAATTCCTCCACACCTCTGTGCTCTCCCAGCTTCTTGGGCACCTGCTCAAAGTCTTTGACTTAGCACAGACACTACAACTATGTAGCAACAACTGAAAACATCAGTGTGTTATCAACATTATTCCCATCCTAAATCCAAAACACAGCACTGTACCAGGTACAAGAAAGAAAATTAACTTTATCTCAGCAAAAACCAGAACCATTTTTTTTTGTCTTTTCATAGAAGATAAGTGCAAGTTACAAGACATTTTCCACACATAACTCTAGTTCAGCTTGTGTACCTCCTGGTGTGTGTGCTCCCTGCTGTGGAGACTACTGGCCTAGGTGATCACTGAGGAAATGATTATGTTAATATAGAATTCAAATTCTTAACATTTTCAACAGTAGCTATAAGAAAACAAAGATGACATTTCTCCCACTATCCCACAGCCCCTGCTTCAACTCAAAAAGTTTTCCAGTCATACCAGTTTCTCAACAAACCTTTTGGGTGCAATGTCCAAGGGCTATTGCAATGTTTCAGGTGTTTTTTTAAACAGAAGCAGGAATTGCTGTAACAAAAGGCACAGAACAGGGAGGTAATTGAATTATCCCACTCTACAAAGAGGTTGAAACATCCAGTTTTGTTATTTTCACCCCCTTTAAGGCAGATGAGTTGGAGAAGTTCTACTAAAGGGGAATTCTCCTGGCAAGGCCTAATAGAATCATACAATCATAGAGTTGTAGGGGTTGGAAGGGACCTCGAGAGATCATGGGGTCCAACCCCCCTGCAAAAACAGCTCCCTAGGACATATCACTCAGGCATCCAGACGAGTCTTGAATATCTCCAGAGAAGGAGACTCCACCACCTCCCTGGGCAGCCTGTCCCAGGGCTCTGGCACCCTCACTGGGAAAACGTTCCTCCGCATGTTGGTGCGGAACATCCTGTGCTCCAACTTGCAGCCATTGCTCCTTGTCCTGTCCCCACAGACCACTGAAAAGGGGCTGGCTGATTCCCCCTGGATCCCCTGCTTCAGATAATTATAGACTTTAATTAGGTCCCCCCTTAGTCTTCTCTTCTCAAGGCTGAAGAGTCCCAACTTCCTCAGCCTATCCTAATAAAGTGTGAACAGTTTGAACAGCAAAGAAGAATCATCTTGTGTGCCTGAATGTTGACTTTGTCAAACCCTGAGATACCATCCAAGTGAGGTCTCCGTTTTCTGTGATCAGTTGTAACTACATTTCTATGGTTTGTATCTCAGACCCAGTTATTAACCTGTTTGATTCTGCTTCCCACACCTGACTAGTCTGCCTGCCAGCTTACTACTGCTTGAAATAAACTCTTATCCTGTCCTTCAGTGTAATATGCATTTAGATTCTGTGGCTCATTCTCAAGTATGATTCTGCTCCCCTCTCCCTTTTTTCTTTTTTAAAGATTCCCTGTGCTACTCCTAATTTTTATCTCAGCTTTATCTCATCCTAACTCTGCTTCCAGCCTTGATTCTAGACTAGCAGTGGTCACTGAGCCCAGTTGCCTATTTACAGTATCTACCTCCAGATAACAGCGCCTAAGTTGACAGTATAAATAAAAAAGTGAAACTTTCACAAATAATGAACACTTTTAGAAATCATTACTTGAAAACATCATAAAATAAATTGAACTGAACACTGCTTTAATTTTCTTTATAGCTACCAAAATGTGAATACTCTCCAGGCATCTGTGGGAGATCCAGTGTAGTTCTGTGTCTTTCACTTCAAATGCTATTTAACATGCATAATGTAATCATTCAGGAAACATTATGCCTCTGACTAACTATAAGGTTTCAGCAGGTAGGGCTACTTGTGTGCTATTACTTTACCTAAGCTAAAATACAGATTATTCTCCTATAGGTTCTTAATTAATAAAATATTATTTATGAAAACTGGGGATTTTGAATCTTAAAAGTTTTAAATGCCAAATAAAATATAGTTTAACCCTTTCATTAACTATTTCTAAATTTCATAAAGTCCTGATTCTATCATTTATTAAGCATAAAGTGTTCAATATAACACATTATATTATTAAAGTAATAATAAAATCTATAACTGTAATCTGCTTGGACAGACATACAAAAATAAAAGACCTATAGTTTCAAAAATCTACTTTATGGCTTCTGTTCAAATCTCATGTGCTTTTGAGTTTCACAGTGGGTTTCACAACTTTAAAGAAGCCTATCTGAAATTCTCTGTGGTGATAGAAGAGCATTGAACTGAATCTCAGTAACTTGATCGAAAAATCTTCCATGAAAGAAGAGCAGAAGGTTTTGGGGATCACTTTTTCATGTCAAAAGGTGGAAAGCATGAATGAATAGAAGTTTTTGGCTTAGAAACTTCAGCAAACTTTCACATCTGAAAGCAGAGATAATCTTCAACATATTCCTAGCACACTTGGATTTTGCTACACCTACATACCAGGGCTTGCATCTGATGAGATGAAGTACTGCTCATATGAAGTGAATTGACTACTTCAGAAATATGGATCTTTTTGGATAGCATTGCAACTTGACAGGTTCTATTCAAAATGACATTTATCTTGCCTGGAACACAGTTTAATCACACTGGCCCAGATCCACAGTTGCAGAACATTAATGCAAGTTCCATTAAAGCCTTCTGAGAGTAGTGTTATCAGACTAAACCTTGATGGTTTGCTGTTGTCCAAAACCTGTCCCCTCAGGTTCCTGAACAAAATCTGTGTCTTCTGCTCCATACCCCTCTTCAGAGTGGAGCTCTTAATGAGCTACATCCTGCCACAGTGAATTAGGAGAAATAAAGCAGCACCTTAAGAGAGTTTTGAAACAGGAGAGATTAAGTCAATGGAAAAAAAAAAAAAGACTCTTGAGCATGTTTTCTTGAAGAAAATTTACTGTTAAGAATTACCTCTGTATATTCCTGGTAGTGGAATTAGCAGCCTCTGATGATAAGCTTACAAAATCCTTAACAAATCTCAGGGCCACTGAAATCAGCATTTGAAACTGGTGTTTGTCTTAAATCTTATTTCCAAATAAAACTATAACGTGAACTGGCATAACCAACTGTAAATACACTTTCTGTCAGTTTAATTTTAATCTTTTTTTATTTGATCAAATGCTAGAGTAAGGACAGTCAAAGGTAAGGGGGGAATTCCTCATCCAGCAGCACTGTTCTTGAAAACATTCATAAAAAACTGATTTGGGAATATCCAAGAGCGAAGTGGCCCCATACCTCTTGAAATTCTTACTTTAAAGTTAAATTTCCTCAACTGTGATGTTAACTTCAGCAAAGTGAACTTTGATGCAGAAGATACAGTGGTAGAAAATGTGTGCCTACGGTGATAATTCTTGGAGAAATGGCATCATTAACAAGGAAACTATGTTTCTTCAATGACCTTTGGACATTTTCATGGTAGCAGTTAGAAATGCCGCACAGAATATAAGGAGGTATAAGTTGTTCTCCAGTTAAACATAGCAAAAAAGTGTTAAGCAAAAGAGAAAGCATAAAAATTAAGCAGAATTACTGATTAAGGCATGATTACTGAAGAAGAGATCTTAACTCTGTTATGGCTACATATTTTAATTTGTGCATCTGCAATTAAGGCAATACTAACTAGAATAATTCCAATTCAAGAGGAGAACTTCAGTCAGAGTTACAAAGGAAGATTCACCACTTAAGTATGTAGAAAATCTTTGGATAGCCCAACAAGTTTTTCATGTGAATAGTCTAGAGTGTTACCCTGTAAGACTGAACATGTCATTTTTAGGACAAACCAATATTTCAATCCTATTAGCCCTCCATTCAGAAAAAACAATGTAGGCAGTAATGAAAAGGTATTTTTAAAGTTAAATATTTTTAAAGCTTTGGGGAAATGAAATGACACACATGGCTTGATGCTAAACAAGCCATCAAGGTTTCAACAGGTAAACTTTTCACCCAAAATAGTAAATTGAAAAAAAAGCAGCAGTTTAAGAGCAGAGATCAAACAAGGCTCCGAGGAAGAAAAAAAAAAACTAAACCCACACCACAACAAAAATCTAATCCCCATCTAACTACCTATCCACAAGAGAAGGGACTTCCTTCTTCACTCTGATTTTTTCTGATTGCAGATTGCTCGCTGTGTGGAAGACTGGCATTTTTAGACCACAGAGCAGCAGCGCACAGTGCAGGGCAGTAGTGACATTCTTGCTTTCTCTTAAGATGCAGATTGTGTAACTGGGATAGATAATGTCATAGCTGAGGAAAAAATCCACAATTATAGTGTAAAGGCTGTACCAGAAGAGATTTAGGATACAGTGCTGGAATGTATGGTGCTAGTATGGAGAAAATGGATCTATGCAGTGCTGCTGAATCACTGCTTTGAAGAAGCAGTTTTTCAAAGATCCTTCAACTCATGGGAGTAGCGAATCACAGCTTACTGTAGAGAATTAATATAGACTGAAAGATTATTACTTTCACTTGAAGTCCCTGAAGAAGTCTGTAAGTATCTGGACAAAGAAATCAGTTTAATACAATCTTCTTAGATTTCTGAAAAACACTTAGTTCCCTACTACAAGTTCTTAAAGGAAGAAAACCATGGAATATAGGTCCTCAAGTGACAGTGCCAGTGCCAGTAAAGGAAAATGGGAGAATAGATATTTGGTCTGTTTTCTCAGTAATGGCACTTCACTAATGGAATCCCAAAATGGTCTCTGGTTGTTTTTTGCTGTGCAGTGTGTTCATAAATTATCTGGAAGAGGTAATGTCCTGAGCTCAGCTAGAACAGAGTTCATTTCCTTTCTGGTATCTCGCTTAGTTCTGTGTATGGGATTTAGGATGAGAACAATGTTGATAACACACTGATGTTGCCAAGTTGCTGCCAAGCCGTCAAGGACTTTTCAGCTTCTCATACTGCCCTGCTAATGAGAAGGAGGTGGGCACAGCTCAGAGACATTCCAGCTTTGGGACAGGTCTGAGCTGTGTGGTTCAGTGAGAAACTACATTGTGTATCACCAGTTTTGTATATTTTTGCTTGAAGTCCTGCTATTGCTACCAATCTTACAGACTGCATGCATTTTTGTTCCACAAACACAAGAACAACATAGAAGGGAAGGGAAAAAAAAAAGGCAACATGGAATCAAAGCATTGAATGACTTTTAAGTATTACTACATAAGGTAAAGTTCTTCAGCTCACAAAAAGGATGACTGACAAGGTGGTAAACTGGAGATCTACTGAATCTTGACTGGAACAGAGAAAGTGAAGTAGGAATGATTTCCATTGTCTTTTTTAGCATGAGAACTAAGTGGCACCAAACAATATTTATGCATCATAGGCTCTAGACTAAGAAAAGATGCTTCATAGTATATGTAGTTATGCTGAAGAAATCTTTACCACATCACATACAAGTTTTTATGGGTTCAAAAGCAACCAAAGAATTTCTGGGAAAAAACAAACTATCGAGACCTTTGCTTGTAAAGGAAGCCCCTGTATCTACAAATTGTTGGAAGGTGGGAGAGCATCCTAAAGAAGTATGACTACCTGGTGGCATTCTTTATACACTCTTTGCCAGACATTTTGCAAGGAGCGATCAGAAAAGGGAAGGTGGACTGATAGTCTGACTTGCCAGAACTATTCTTACATTATAACTTGGTGTTGTGTACATTCATTCTGCAACTTCCCTGAACCCTTTTTCAGGAAGAGAACCTATCAGGTTATTATGAGGAAGAATAAGATGACAACAAAATGAAGATTTTGTAAGAAGGAAATAAAAAGTTCACATATTATACAAGCCAAGGAAAGAAGAAAAAAACCCCAAACAAACACAAAAACCACACAGAAGAATGATATATCACAGTACCAAGTATGAAACATGCTTCCCTTTCAAGAAGGGATAAAATTAAACTGACAGTAGAAAAGACAGACTGGGAGAGGTAGATCAGATCTTTTTCACAGCAGTAACAGTTTAGAAATAGAATTCTGTGTCCAGAAAGAAAATATTGGCCTGAAGACTAGTGAAAGGCCTCCAAAGAACTAATTTACTAGCAGGAATATTAGTAAGGTAACAGTACTTTCAGAAATTTGCCACAACCAAAAAAGGATCAATAGAACTCCTGTGGGTTCATAAAATTTGTATCTCCTATTTTACTATTCTCTCATAAAAATAAACATCTGCAACAACAAAAGGGAAAAGCTAATCCTTAAAAGAGGAAGAAAACGGTAAAGCTGTGAAGAAAATCCAAAAGAGTGTTTGTCACAAAACAGAAATATTTTGACTATCAAGTTAGTCAAAGAGAAAATTACAAAGGCAGAGTAAGACAGAAATATTTGTCATTAAGAAACAAATACTTTTTCAAATATTATATTTCTGGCGGTGGGGTGGGTACGATCTGACAGTCTTTACAAATATGATATAAAGAAAGTGTTAAAATATAGGAGATAAAGAATCGATGTTAAACTATACCGCACATTCACAAATGGGTGTGTGACATCTAGTGGCCAGACAGAGAAAATGCATTTAATGCTGTGGAGCATCTTTAGTTTTGCTTTCGGTATGAGAAGGCAGAGACCCAGAAGGCGTGATCAGTGACGGACGGCAGGCAGGATAAAATCGGGAGCATACACTATTTATATTATGTATTTATACATGTTTGTTTTTCTAAAACTGAAGAGGAGGGGTTAATAGGAAAGCCTGTTAGATCTCGAGTTTTAAAACGTCAAATTCGAGTGATATGTGAAAAAGAGAGTTGACTGACATGCAGTTCTGCCATTAAAGCAGATATCCCTTCAGTGATACTGCTCAATACAACAGCAATAAGATGGACTAAATTTTGAGCCTAATCAGAACCCCAAAAAATTCACAGGCCATCTGAGTAACGTTCCCTCAGCTGTGGATGGAATTGGGTTTGAGTCACAGGGCAGACGTAGGGTATAGTTCTAGCAGACACGAGGAATCTCAAAGGCCAGGGCATGGGAAACAAAGCTTCTCTGTTCATTTGGAAACCTTCCTGGAACACAACTTCCCTCTAGCCACTGTCTGGGCTCTGCGCACCTTTATGCTCAGCACAGCAAAAGCAATATTAATAACTGTATTTTGAGACCCTTAAGAGATATATAGAATTTGTCACAATTGTGGTATGAGCTATGACAGACACATTCATATTCCTACTTTTAGCTTTGTGAAGTGATGGAATATTTCATTTTTAAAGTAAATATTATTATATAATTAGCATTGAATTTCAAAGAGTAAATACATTATATAACATGTTCCCTCAAGTACAAGTTTTGAATTATTTTTTTTAAAATCACTCTAGTTCACAAATATTAAGTCAGAAAAGCTATATTTCTTTAATAAAATATGAATAGTGACAGGAGGTGTTTGTAAGCAGATAAAATGGTTCTTAAAATCATTAAATAGATAAATCTGTTTCCATGAAAAAATACTAACAGACATTTTTTTATTTAACTTGCATATCAATACACTGCTCTTCTGCAGTGAGAGTAACAGACCAAGAAAGTTTTGTAGTAGAATAAGCTGTTTCTGTCCCACAGCTCAAATTCATTCTGTGCATTTCCAACACTTTCAGTTAAAAATAAACTGCTTACTTGTCTTTCCTTACAGGTTAACATCTTATTTTTAAATAGGTAACAGAAATATAAATTAATGGAACTAGTGACGGAACTTTATTTTTTATAGACTAAAGAATAAGTGAAGCACATAAATGTACCTAATATGTACTCATATCTGAGATGTCTCTGGCTAAAGATGTCATAAGAAAGGTGTATTCCCTTATCCAAAGATTTATTTGTCAAGTGAGGAATCCAGGGAAAGAAGAGCGGAAGAAATGGATTCTTGCAGTCACCTTCATTCTTGCTCCACAGTCCATATTTAAGTTGTGAATGCTCCTTTGAGGAGAGCAGAAGCCTGCATGTTAGGGACAACCAATATTTTATGAGCTTGGCTCGTGATGGTCCTTCTTGGGATGTTGTCTGGCTTTGTTGAATGTCTCCTGTGTTATTCACTTAGAATAATGACAAAATAGTTCACACCTTTTGAAAGTCCTACAAAACTTTCCTATTACTTTTCAATGGGATTTTCTTCCCCCAAAGTCAAAACCAGTATTTGGTCTGATAGCTTAAAAAAATGTTTATATATATATCAAGAGCTCAGCAGTGTTGCAAGTCTCTTTATAAGTTGCATAAAAGAAAAAAAAATATTAATCTTACAATAAAATCAACTCAGAATTAAAAAAACATTAACTGAGTAAAATGAGCCTATGTAATTGTTCCCATGGCTTTAAAATTGCAAGCCTTCTTTTCCTAAATGAGAATGAAGCACATTCTTGTGGAATATGGCCACTTGAGGATTAATGTGTCCCATTCCCCCTTTTTTTTAAGTAATAAAAAAACCTGTCTTCAGCAACACAAGCAAAGAGCATTCTGGACATTTCAGAAAGAAAAAGTCTAATTCTCAGCAATAGGATGAAGTCTTGTAACAGAATGACTTTCATGACAAGGATTGAAGCATTACTAAGACCTTTCAGAAGACTCCTAGTCAAGGCAAAAGGTAAGTTCAGAGGGAGCCACAGAGAACCTAGAAATATCTAACACAATAAATTTAAGATGTGGCTAGATACTGGATGAGGGAGCTACGTTGTTCTGCTACAAGTATTTTCTCCCAAACAATGTTGTACAGGATACACATTCCAGAGAGCATCTTGACTTATACACAAAGGCAGTTATACTCAGGGTAGTATGATCCAAGTCAAGACAAAGATAATGATCAGCCTTTTCTGAATTAGCCTTATAGAAAGAAGATATTGATAAGAGATGTGAGAAAATGTCTGTACCACTACTGTCAGATCTGTATAGGAGAAGCTGTTATGATACAATGCGATTCACAGTGTATGTGTCTGATTACTACTGGAATTGACAGAAACTTGCAAAAATAAATCCAGCACAAAACCATTCATGATCAAATTTCCAACCACTTAAATCTGACAGCAAAAACTGCCTACTTATTCAGTCATAATTTATCTAGAGGTAAATCATTGCACCTTCTACATAGCAAGCATAGAACAATACCACAATCTAACTAATCAGCACTCATGATACCTCAAATCTTGCAGTTGAGACCTGCTAGTAGAGTTCTGCATCCTCTTGGAAAAGCTAGCATCAGATGTACTCAAAAAGCTAGATACCACTCTCCAAATGCTACCAGAATGAAAATAAATATCCTCCTTTATGTTCATTAAAATCTAACTCTCTTATTTGTGTTAGCTGTCGAAAAAATGCACCTCTTGCACAGTTTTATGGGGAGGACAGAAGGAGAGGGGTCAGAGTTCTGGAACACTTACATAAAGCTGCATCGCCCACCCTGCCCCTCTCTCAGGCAGAGACAGCCTCTCCAACAGGGAGATCAGATGTGTCTAATGATCAGAACAGATGGATGTGAAAATTGAAATAAAGTCCTGAAGCATATTATCTTGGGAGTTCTCACTAGCAGATGGTTCTGAGGACTTTTGGTGGAATGCTTCACAGACCTCATATACAGTACCCATTTGGAGTTAATTTTGCTGCCAATCAGTGCTGTAGGTAATCACCTTCTCAGACAGGCATTAGGAAAAAAGTCTGTGAAAGAAGTCAACAGGACTATTAATCTCTGGTGCAATTTTGTTTCTCTTCCAGAGTTGCATAGCAAGCTTCCTCACAATCTTAACTGAGATATAGTTCAGCCAAAGGCAGGAACACAGTAATTCATTTAAGAAAGATTTTTTTCCTTTACAAGAACGGACACGTCTTTATTGATACAAAGAACAGAAGTGCCTGAAAATAACAGAAACTAATATATTAAGGAATACTTGAATGAGTTGGGTGAATTAAGCAGAAGTCCTATCAGGCACCCAGCAAATACTTTTGGTCCAGCATATAGGCCACAGGTTCAGCTTGACCCAACAGACATAAAAGAATCCTCTCAGCCAATCTAAGACCATTGAATCTGAATTGTCAACTCTGTTTGAGGGCATATACGTCCACACTCTACACCTTAACTTTTTAATAATCTGTTGGAGGTTCTAAAGATCAGTGACAACATGCTATCTTTCCTAAAGAAACCACTCAAACATTTCTCAGAGACATAGCAAGACAGATGGTCTTTTCAGATTTTTCCCCTCTAAGTCTAAAAACTAAACCAAAAAAATTAAAGAGCACATTCATATTTAGGTTGGTTAAGATACGTAAGTAATAAAAGCTCATGGCAGTGTTACATAATGGTTTTTAAAATTATCTGAGGCTCCTTTCTGCACAAAAAAAAATACTGCATTTTTAAGGACTAATTTTAATTTATTTTTAATTTCAACATTCAAAATTTCAATTTAATGGTATGCATGCATGTATGACTTTATAACTTCAAACAAAGCTGTGCTGTGCCTGAACACTCAGAAGTGACAGTACTTCCAACAGTTCTTGGCCCGAACATCCAAATATTCAGAATTACAGACTCCTGTGTAAATATATTAGCATTCAGCTATTTATATCTGTATAAAATAAGCACTGCCTATGGGTAATATAGCAAGTAGCATACAATGCATTACTGGTTTATTGAAAGTTACCGGTATCTGAAAAGTCGTTCAGATGTTATTAAACAAAAAAGATGGCACACTCAAGCCAGCTGCTGCTTTGCAGTTCTGTAAGTGGGATGTAAGTAGTAACATCTTCCAGAAAAACGTGTGCACCACTGAGGAACATGTGCTGATACACTAAATAACTGAAGAAACAGAGGATTATAGTTGATGACAGCACACAGAACATACTCTCTTAAAATATCCATAAGCTATTTTACATTCGGAATTCCGAAACAAATAAGACATCTATATCATATTTGATTTGTTCTGGCACAGATCTGGGCAAGCTAGAGTGCAGGGCTACCCAATATGAAGTTATTAAAAGAAAATTATACTCACAGTTTAATCGCTGGCAAGCACTCAAAAGCAGTCAAAGAAACAGTCATGAGTTTTATTTTATGGTAAATATCTGACATTTTCATTACTATACACTGATAAGAGATGCATACTGATGTTCCAAATGCCTATAAAAAGCAAAAATGAACATAAACACACCAAAAAAATTACAATAATTGAGAAAGTGCTCTTCCTTTTTCATATCAGTTTTAAGTTCCTGAGGGGTTGCCCGCAGAAAAATATTTTGGGGAGAAAAATTGAGTTTTATATTTAAGAACTTTGTCCTGCTAAATCAGACAAAAGGTACACCTACCACAGGACTTCAGAGTAGCAAAAGGAAATGCTATTTAGGGAAAACACACATAACCTGTCAGTTTCTCCCAGCATACTTTCACAGCACCTACAAACATTGTGTGAGGGGTGCTAGAAGGTACTTACTGACCTACTCCTTTTCTAAATTATCATTTTATGTATGACAACTCCTTTTTGAGCCTACTTACACTACCCGACTCTACAATCTCCAGTAAATTCCAAAAGTTCAATGCCCACTGCATAAAGCGAGACTTTATCTGTTTTAAATTCCCCTCCCCTACCTTAGTTGAGTGCCAGTTAGTTTTAGTACTGTGAGATTTGGCAAGTTACAGCTCCATGTTCCTTTTATCCACTGCCTTCATGAGCATAGAAGCTTCAATCATATTTGTGCACCTTCTTATTTCCAAATTGAACCTACAGCTTTAGTGACACAATTTGTTCTCATACAACTGCTGTAGATACACACATGATCTATCTGAAAGTATACATAGCTTTCATTTTTAAGTGTACCTTGTATTTAAATTTTACTTTTTAATAGAATCTTTTAATTCACTTCTATAAATACAGTATGACTGTTCAACCTTTGACTTGACAGTCAAAAAATCTCCAAAGTATCTGCATAAGTATCACACTGTCCTTATGTCTGTCAATACCTATATAATGTGTAAAATCAATTTCCAACTACATTTAGGCATTCATAATTACAGTAACTCATATCTGAGAATACTGTATCAGTCATTTGTGTGTAACAAGTCTTTTCCCCACCTGAAAGGAATGTTAACATGTTTTGCTGCAACCCAAGCTCTGGAACGACTAACCAGGAATTCAACATGACAGCTTTAAACAAAGCCACATAAATCATGTATCATGCACTATCTGTTCACAGGATTGGAACAAAGTGTGTCAAGCCACCCTAAAAAGTAACAGAAACAGAATACACCTTCAAAGGTAGTCTATTTGGGAGACTTATCCACATCTTTGTTACCATCAACTACTACATGTAAGGCGTTAGGAGGAAGAAATACTTATCTTACTTGAAAGGTCTCTAAAGATGGAACAATTATAACATCTATATTGACTTCCTCTGAATTTTGGGATCAACCTCTTGATCAGAGAACAAGTGAAATTGGATACATTTAAGAAATTTAGTTTCCCATTTCATTGATACTCCTGCAGTGGCAGGACACACGAGCTTTTTTTCTGTTTGTGTTTTTTTTTCTTTATGGATTTGCCTATTATAATTTTAAACCACAGGAAAAAAAAAACCAAACAGATTTAAAGCTCAGAAGATATTTCAGTGATCAAATTTTCAATTGTGATTATCTTTGTAGGCATTCAGAAGTTCTTACCATGGATTTGAAAGACCTGCCAATGCTAAAATCCAAAGACACAAATATCAGAGCTGTGCAAATTTGCTCTACTAGGGCTCGTTTTAGTATCATCTGACCCCAGAAAAAAGGTGAAAGTTCAGTGTAAAGAACTTCCATTGGAATAGTATGCAAGAAGCATGTTGTCTAATTTCTACATTCTTAAGATGACTACAAAAGCAAAATTCACAAAAGGCATTAGGAAGCTTTCCTGTTCCACAGGAAAGGTCTATGCATTCTTGTCCATGCTACAATTGGCAAGCAAGAGCTAACCTTTGCTCCAAGGAGTGCCGCAGCTGCTTAGAATCAATGCAAACAGGCTTGGAAACTAAGCCAGGGCATAGGACTGTCTGTGAGCACTATAAAAAGCAGTGCTGTAGGCACTGCTTAAGAGAGGGTAGTGCTTGGTGTGAGGTTCTCCAGAGAAACGGACAGAAGAGCTGTCTGTGAGAGAGCATCAGACAAAGGTTTGGAAGAGTTCAACATATTCATTTGTGGGCAAGATAATGGTATGGTTTCTGAGAGAGTAAAATGAAAAGAAAGCCCCAAGGAACAGAAAGCTTTGAAAAATGCAGAGGTAGGGTGGGGAGGTCAGGTCAAGTTTTGGGCTGTTGAAAGAGTAAGACTGCCTTGCATGTTTCTATTATTTCTGTATACCTAAAAACAAGTCTTAGATCATCAGAAAAGTCATCTTTGCTCACAGGCAACTGGTACTAGAAACCAGAAATCTTTAACAAAGACTTCTTGCAAAATATTAATAAAGTTAAATAGGTAACAAACATGAAGTACTACCCAATAAAAAAATATATCGCTTGAGATATACCTGAGCACAGGTTGAACAGTGACTGAGGTGATATTAAGAGGATTTTTACAACTTATTTTTCATATTAAAGCAGATGAGAGAAAGAGCACATCTAAAATATTTCTGCCCATAATACAAAGTTAGCATGGGAATGTCTCAAGGAAAAAAAAAAGGACCAAAAAATTAAGATTGTAAAACCTTTTCCCAGAAGTCTGATTAGTTCTCAAAAATTAAGAAAATGAATTATCTTTCTTTGCCTTCTGGAACACACTGCAGATCCATCAAGGAGCAGACCAGGACACCTCTATTTCTTTTCACACTTACCAAGTTACAGCTTTGAAACTTCTCTTGATCATCTTAGATCTTGAGAGGTTCAGCAGTATTCACTGGTATAAAATAGAGATGGAAAAGAATGCCAAAGGACTTTCCTCATTCATGAAAGAGATCTGTACCCTAGCAGAAGGATGATGTTATCAGAAGGCTCCAAGAAAGTAATTCAGTTTTCCTGAGCTGAGAAGTCACCATTTTCTTGAATCAGCTATGATATTTAAAAGACTGAAGCCATTGAAAGAGTTCTGTTTGGTAGGGAAGACTTGACAATACACGGCATTTACAGAGTGTATCACTGAACGAGAGACTTATTAAGCTAGCTTCTAATTAACATAACTATCTCAGCAGAAAATTGCTCATTCTTCTTATCGTACCAAATCAGCTATTTGTCACAGTACCACTTAACAACTTCTGAGAATAAGGAGTACAAACACTTCCTGCCTATAGTCTTCCTCCACACAAAACACCTCTTCCCCACCAAAGAAAAAACCCAAACCTACCACAAATTCTCCTCCTTTCCCTATGCTTTCTTAATGTATTTCACTAGGGTATCAATAGAGAAACAGTCCAACAGCGGGAAAGCCTGTATCCAAGCAAGTTCTTAAGACCCTTAGCTACAAAAGTAGCTACATTTTCAATTCTAAATGTTCATAAGCAAAAGATGAGCACTTTGAGATTAAACTTTTTAATTTTACTTTAGTGTTAGTCAGAAAAGGGTAACAGTTTCAACTGCTTTTATCATATTAGCACAGTGAAGTTCAAAACCCTTGCAACTAAGAAGAATGCTCACGATCAGACCCTGTTGGCTTCCCTTAGCTGGAAGGCACCCAGCACACGTCCCAACAGTCAGCAGCTCCCTCTGGCTCATACACTTTGACTTAGTTCAGAGGATCCTGCTGAAGACAGTGCTGATAGCTTTCTGAATGACCTGAAATCAAAACCTAACATATTCTGAGCTACAAGTTCTGAATGTTTCTACCTTGTATTTCTATGTTTTTAACAGAGTAACAGTTTGTTACTGGAAATAACAAGACTCATACAATGTACAGACTTACTATAAGAAGGCTTATGAAGAAAATGACAGAAGATGCTAGGCTACTTATCCATAAGTCATTAACCTATACAGTAATTTAAATGAAGAGCTATGTAAGACAATAAAAGCATTTCACAAGGAAAGAAAACATAATTAGCCATAAAAATTCTGTCTATGGAGTTAAGTCAACAAGAACAATTTACTACAGAAAGCTGTAACAGCACACTAGAATTTTCTGGGGCTATCGTTAGCTCTTACCATCGTCTTCTACTGTAATCCTTGAAGTTAGCAGTGGCTTTAATTAAGAACACATTTGACAGGCAAATTAAGCCAAAGCTAACTACTACCTTGATGATAAAAGTATTACTTACTCAGCTTATGAATTTCCTAATACTAATAATTACATGTGTTTCTTCATCATACTGAAAGTATCTGACTATTTCCTTGTGCCATATCCTAATTGTACTGCACAAGAAAACCGAATGCATACATGAAGCTGGTAAGGGGGAAAAAAAGGAAAAATGCCTAAGTGCCAATAAAAAGAAGTAATCTGCTTGATTTCACTTGATTCCAAACTTAAGCCAGTAGCAAAATGTAGGTGATACTCTAAGGTTCCTTTCCCCTCCTTCCCAATTCCTTTATAATCCAAAACCTGTAAAAAAACCCCAAACTTCTAAACTAAAGCTTCTAAACTAAAAATACTTCTAAAAACTGTATTAGAAGTTTGTAAATTGCTGTATTTGGAGTGGCAGTGCTGTAGGGCCTTGAAGTTAATGCATTTTGCTGACTACATTCTTTCAGAACAGGGTTTCCTTCATAAAACGGACTGACCATTCTGAAGTTCGGTGTTTACTACTAAATTAGCTCTGGACAGGCCTCTTCCCGTTTCTTTTCACTTCTCATTCACACGCATATTTACCTCCTGGCAACACTGAACAGAAGTAAAAATATGACATCTATGAATCTTTTCAAGTCATTTGTAGAATTGGACAGAGCTTCAAACTGGGAGTTCTTTGTAGCTGGTTTTGATACAAGAAGCCTGATAGAAGTATGTACTGTAGCTACACAAAAGGAATAGTGAAATTTCCTGAACATAAATAGGGGGAAAAATTTCGGTTTAAATCTCAAAACAGATAAAGTAGAAATTTCTACAAATAATATTTATCTAAGCACCAAAACTGATAAAAGTTTACCATACAAAACAATCTAGCATTTCAAAACCTGTAGATATTTAGGGGACAACAAAAGAAATCTAGCTCAGCTGAACTCAGCGGGAGGCTTGCCATTGATTTTTCAACAAAAAGACCAAACTACATGAACTATAGATGACAAAAGTTCAAACTTCAGTGTTTGTGGGGGTTTTTTAACCTCTTTGGTACTTTCTTCCTAATAGGAGTCATTTTTTTTATCTGCCAAAGCACCTATTTTCTGCAAGGATTCACCATTTCCACCAAGATGAGCCCCAGGGCAGCAACTTCAGAGCTAAGGGAGACACCCGGCTCCACTGTGATTTAAAACATTCTCCAGCTCCGAGATGCTCTGAGGAGCTTCCCGCTTGCCCGGCTAGGGGCTGCCCCGCACCGGGACGAGCTGCTGCTTTCCGAGGCGACACGAAGGGGCCGCGGTCGCGGTGGTATTTCAGCAGCACCCACCGCCTCAAGAGCCACCACACCGGGGCGGCCAAGGGGCACGGGCGGGGCCGCGAGGCGCCTGACGGGGAGGGCGGGTATGTCGCGCTGTGGCGAGCGTCCCCTTTCCGCGGCCGACGCCCTCAAGCCGCCTACCTCACAGACAAACGGGGCACCGCCAACCTCCATCACCAGCTCACCTCCGCCCGCAGCCGGCCAGCGGAGCCTCTGGGCGAGCCGTCCTTCCCAAGCGCCGCCTCAGCCCGGGCTGAGGGGACGCAGCGCAGCGGCGGGCCTCGTGCCGCGGCCGCAACTCCCCGCCAAGCGCCGCGGCCGGCGCGTGCTGGGCTGGGCGGCCGCTCCGCCGGCACGAACGGGGCTCGGCAGTGCCGACCCCCGGCCGCCCCACGGACCCCAGCTCTTGAACTTCCCCCCCCGCCCCCGGCTCTGTGGGGATTTTTAAGCTGTTAACAGGCCCGTTGCTACCGAAAGTCAGCGCGCGTCCGTCAGCTGGAGCACACAGGCCTGTGTTGGCAAGTTATGAGCGGGAAAAAGCGCCAGGAGTGTGTGAGGCGTGAGGCAGCCCACCACACCGACCAACAGCCCAGAGCTTCTCAGCTTGTTGACTTCGAGCTTCATCATCTTCTCTGGCAGCTGGGTAAGAGAGTTATCAGAGACATCAGGCAGAAACACGTCTCTTCCACTGCAGAACCCGCTGGTGCCCGAGTCACCAAGCCCTACCTTGCAAAAACTCCTTCTCACATCCTTTTTTTCCCAAAGCCTCTAGAAGTTATTACTAATACATACTGTAAGGTTCAAACGAAAGGCACTCCCTCTTGCTACACTGCATGTAAAGTGTTCATTTTTATTCCCACCTTGGTTCATTTAAAGTATCACCCACGGCTGTCCCTCACGAAGCACTGAACTCATATGGGGGTATTTTCAGTCACGGTTTTCTTAAGGGACTGCAAATGCCTTGGAACTAATTGTGGGAAATGTAACACCTTTGAAAGAAGATAAAAGGTGGGCTTTGCTTATTTTCTTAGTCGTTATTTACTTTGCCAAAGTTACCCAGTTATGCACCTGCATTTCAATGCTTAACAAAAATCCTAAGTAATGAAGTACAAACAGATCTTAAATTGCTTCCTAACAGACACCTATCATATATATATGTGTGTGTGTGTGGTATCAAATCCTTCCTTCTATATCCTTCATAAAGAGGTCATGTAACAATAGCCAGGACAGGGCAAGCTCCACCTGCCTGAACACCAAAAACATGAAGATTTACCTTCTAGCATGTTCTGCTGTCTGCCAAGATAGCCATATATATATATATATATATATATATATATATATATATATATATATATATATAAGCCTAGTCAGCTTACAAAGTTTAATGATTTTGGCAAGGGGTGCATAGTAGAGTTTTGCAGGGAGCATTACTGCTTGGCTATTATTTTTTTTTTCCATATCTAATAAGGCCTTGGCTTTGTTACAAATCAATAAACAATGGACTGCAGAAATAACTGCTGTAAAGTGTTTTGGGTTGGGGTTGGGTTTTTCCCTTTTCTACCTCCGCAGCTAGCTACTGACCTTGAACAAATCCATACTGGTTGAAGTTCTGATTCTGCTTACCACGCTTCATGTATGTAGAGCTACATTCCCAACTTCTTCTCCAGAAGGCATACTCGGCAGACAGGAAAATTCTGCACTTCCACTCTTACACTGTTTGAAGGATTAATAGAGTAGCTTCTTGTTTTGCATACGTCTGTGTATATGCTATTTCTCTCTGAAAGGCTTTAGTTCATTTTGTTATGAATTTCTATTGTGAATAGCCTTAAGGCCTTTGATGAGTTGGTGAAACATAATATTGTGGAAATTCCCTCAGTCTAATTGGTGTTTGAAGAAAAAATATACTGTGACTTTGAAAACTGTATTCTTCAGTTTGAGTGATATGTCTTGAAAAATAAATGAGTGACTCTTGTAGAATAATCTATGCTTAACAGAATGTCTGTAACTAAAACTCAGCAATCACCTTTTGTATTTCAGTGTTACTTGTGCTTTATCAGCAATCTACAGAAATACGTGGCAAGTTGAGCTGCATATATCAGTATTTAGTGCTGCAAAGTTTTTATGGTATTGCAGCTGTGTGGCCTACCTTGACAGGCAGAGAAAGATTGCAAAGAGAGTGTAAAGAGTGCTAAGGCATTACTTTTGTGCAGAACATGTTTTATGATCTTTGTGCTGCTTTTGTACAATGTCAAGTACAAGAAAGGATCTGAGGAGAGTGACTATCACTTATTTTCATGTTTGCAAGGATTTGCACTGTATGATGGGAGAGTAAAACCTATGATTACTCACACTTATTTTCGAGGCTAAGCTAATCTGAACGAATAGATGGGAGTGTTTAAAACTGCTTTTGCATCTGCCAAAGTGAATCTAGCTTAGTATGTTTTATAGCATGCTGATTTTTGTGTCACATTCATTTTATTCTAATTATAAGCAATAAAAATTTTGTATCGTTCTAATTACACATTATTTAAATCACACATAATAGGAACAGTCAAGAGAATTCAACACAGTACAGGGAATAAACATACTTCTAATGCATCAGTTTTATTTAGTTGTCATCTGGGGCCTTAAACATTTCTGAATCTTAGAACTTCTATTTCCAGTTTTCTAGAGGAAAATCTGATATGGTTTGGTTTAACATAGCTTATACTAAACAACTGGTTTAACACAGCTTATACTAAACAACTACATTTTATTGCTGATCAGTGTTTCTTCCGTTAAAAAAAATTTAACTTTTATGGTTTGTAATAAAATGCAAAGTCTTTCCGTGAATCTGAAAAACAAGCTATGATTATGGTATTTTAAGAAAAATCTATCACTCTAATTTTAGGTTTAATTCTCTTGGGCATGTTTATTCAATGGAAACACTGTATGCCCACATGCAATTGATCTGTTTTTACACTTCACGATTGGTGCTGGAACAGGCTGCCCAGAGAGGTGGTGGATGCCCCATCCCTGCAAGTGTTCAAGGCCAGGTTGGATGGGGCCCTGGGCAACCTTGTGTAGATCCAGGCCTGAGGTTGGTGGCCCTGCCTGTGGCAGGGGGGTTGGAGCTCTATGATCCTTGGGGTCCCTTCCAACCCTTGCCATTCTGATTCTATGATTTGCTTTTTAATCCATACCCTATTCTAGTACTTTCTGTATAAATGGCGTGACAATAAATGTTTTGTGTCTTCAGAATTTAACATGTATCTTTTTTTTCAGAGAAGATAACTGACACCATGAGATGTCCACTTACAAATTCAACACTTAAAAACAGAAGGCTTGACAGTAATTCTAACATTACTGCCTTTAAGTTGTTTTTAGATGTATGTCACTGGGTTTTGCCATATTGGCCACAGCTCGGGACTTTTTCTTTTTTAACTGCTATGCATACACGACTGCAACTTTAGTTTTTAATGTATAAAAATGATAATTAACGGTATTCACAGAAATAGTGGACATATTTGATAGGCCAAATCCCTCTATGCTTTTCTTCTGGATTTCATAATGGAAAAAAATCAATGCTAATTTATGTAATAAAGCCTCTGTTCTGTAACTTACAGTATACAAACACACTTGTATGCAGGTTATCTTCATTTTCATGAAGCGGTGTTAACTTGGAAATGGTATTTTTGGACTTGAAAAGAATGACACTGTTTCTTAGTAAAAAGGATTTTAAATAAAGCTGAGAACAGAGCTCTCTACTACTTTGACTCAGAAAAGTAGTGGTGGTATCTAACCTAAACTGGTTAAACTCTTAGTAATGACAGTATGCTGAAAATGAAAGTTGTTTTGAGGTCTATAAACATGATTAATGGAGATCTTTTGGTTTTGGTTTTTTTTGGGGTTTTTTGGGGAGGTTGTGTGTGTTTGTTCTTTTTTCAAATGAGGTTCTTGTCCAAGTAACAACTCCCTACTCACAGCAGATTGTGAGGTCCTGTTTCCATTTGGTCTTTAAGTATTTAAGAACACCACAATATTGAAATATTCTTCCATATATAGATCAACTTGGCATGCTAATACACTTCCCTTGCTCCAGCTGACTTTGTGACACGGTTGCAAAAGGCCCTTTGGGAGATGAGAGCTCTCATCTCATACAAGCAACCCCCTTGTTTTTTTAGCTGGAAAGGAAACTCCTGTTAATTTAAGTCTCGAACAGTACAGCTGCTCTCCCCTGTAGACCGACCTACGTTAGACTTGTTGAGTCAGCTTGTTTTTATCCCTAAAACAGAGGCCCTGAACTGTGCTTTAGATTCATTGTTGCCTCACTTTGAACTTGGCTGAGTTAAAAAAAAAAAGCTGGTTTTGTCAGATGAGGTTATACACGGTGATCTTGGGTGCGTCCTCCCCCTGCCGTGCGGCCACAGACTACCTCACCCCTGCCTTTGCGCTTCTCCGTGCTTGCTGCCAGGGGGGAAAGGGTACGGATGGCAAATGTTAAGCTGTGGCTCACCAGCCCTCCAGTCATGCCCTGGTGTAAGCTGTGGCTCACCAGCTCTCCAGTCACGCCCTGGTGTAAGCTGTGGCTCACCAGCCCTCCGGTCACGCACTGGTGTAAGCTGTGGCTCACCAGCCCTCCGGTCACACACTGGTGTAAGCTGTGGCTCACCAGCCCTCCGGTCACGCACTGGTGTAAGCTGTGGCTCACCAGCCCTCCGGTCACGCACTGGTGTGAGCTCTGGCTCACCAGCCCTCTGGTCACGCACTGGTGTAGGCTCTGGCTCACCAGCCCTCCGGTCACGCACTGGTGTAAGCTGTGGCTCACCAGCCCTCCGGTCACGCACTGGTGTAAGCTGCGGTTCACCAGCCCTCCAGTCACGCACTGGTGTAAGCTCTGGCTCACCAGCCCTCCGGTCACGCACTGGTGTAAGCTGCGGTTCACCAGCCCTCTGGTCACGCACAGGTGTAAGCTGTGGCTCACCAGCCCTCCAGTCACGCACTGGTGTAAACTGTGGCTCACCAGCCCTCCGGTCACGCACTGGTGTAAGCTCTGGCTCACCAGCCCTCCGGTCACGCACTGGTGTGAGCTGTGGCTCACCAGCCCTACAGTCACACACTGGTGTAAGCTGTGGCTCACCAGCCCTCCGGTCACGCACTGGTGTAAGCTGTGGCTCACCAGCCCTACAGTCACACACTGGTGTAAGCTGTGGCTCACCAGCCCTACAGTCACACACTGGTGTAAGCTCTGGCTCACCAGCCCTCCGGTCACTCACTGGTGTAAGCTGTGGCTCACCAGCCCTCTGGTCACGCACTGGTGTAGGCTGTGGCTCACCAGCCCTCCAGTCACGCACTGGTGTAAGCTGTGGCTCACCAGCCCTACAGTCACGCACTGGTGTGAGCTGTGGCTCACCAGCTCTCCAGTCACACACTGGTGTAAGCTGTGGCTCACCAGCCCTACAGTCACACACTGGTGTAAGCTCTGGCTCACCAGCCCTCCGGTCACACACTGGTGTAAGCTGTGGCTCACCAGCCCTCCGGTCACGCACTGGTGTGAGCTTCTCCAGAACCCGGGAATAATTTCAAGAATGTAAAACGGGAAAACGAAGTAAAAAAGCCATTCTGCTCAGGAGCGCCCAGAGCCCTCTTCTCCCGCCGCCCGTGCTTGCTGACTGGGGGCAGCCCGCCCGTGGGAGGCGCAGCTCTCTGCTGCCTTAACGCCGTGTGGTTTCGCACCCAGCTGGGGGATTCGGTAGGCCGCGGGAAGGGAGAAGGGGCTTTATACCGCCGCTTTCTAGAGCACCTGGCCGGCACCGACGGGCAGGAGATCCGTACCCTCGTCAGAGGAACGTGTTGGTGGCGGAAACACCGAGCTCGAGCACGGTATATATCTGCCCGCTCCTCCGCCGTGCCAGCCGCCGCCCCGCATCCCGGGGAGGAGCCGGGTGGAAGCTACTCGGGAGTGACAGCCACACCCCCGGGCGGAGCCGGACCTCGGCCTGCGCCCTGGTGGGGGACCAGCGCCTCCCGAAGTGTTCCGCTCGGAGCCTGCCCGCTTGCATGCCGGGATTGGTAGTCCGTCTGTCCGCCCGCCCCCGGTCAGGCGGTGGGGCTACCGCTCTCCTTCCGGGAGCAGCGGCCGCCCCGCGGAAGGGAGGAAGGGCTGGAGGACCGGGCTCTGCGTCACGTGAGCCGCTTGTTGACTTCGAGAGGTGGGGCTGGGGCTGGAGCCGGCGCCACGGGAGTTTCCTGCCGTGACGGCGGCCGATACCGGTACCATGGCCGGGCTGGCTGGGCGGAAGCGATGGGAGTCCGAGGGGGCCTGAGCGGGTACCGCGACGGCCGGCGCTCCTCTCCGCTGCGGTGACCGCCCGTTACTGACGCGCCTGGCCTGAGCGGGGCCTGGAGAGGTTGGTCCCGGCGGGGCGGTTCGGGGGCTGCCGGGGGCGTGTCGCCTGTGAGTGGCCTCGGTCCTGCGGCCTGCCTCTAGCGAGGAGTCCCCGCGGGTGCTGGGCCGCTCTGCGCCCTGTTGCCCGCTGGAGAAGGAGCGGTTCTCACTGGGGACAGAGGCGGTTCTGGCCCATCGTCCTCGTAGGAGGAGCCGATTGGTAGAGCCTTGTGCGATGTCTCTGCCTGCTTGTGCTTTCCAGGCGAAGCGTTACCGGTTAACGAGGGGCGCCCCTGTTGAGGGTCGGTGAGCATAGTTCAGACTATGCTAACGAGTTGGTAGGAGAATAGCCAGAAAACTGCACCTAATTCACCTGAAAACCTGGGTGAGTTCTTAAAAGCCCCAATTTGAGCGTTAACACCGGGGTGTCTGGTAAAGGAAATGAGCAAAGTAGGATTACTGGCACGAGATGTGAGAACAGAAACGTGGCGAAATACTGGCGCTGACTCGAAGACTGGTATTGCAGGCCGTGTTGGTTTGGAAGAAAGGAGTACAGGTGAGCGTTGAGGTAGCCCTGCGTGGTAGCCATGCTTTCAACGTTTAAGACATTACAGCTTTAAATCCTGGTGCCTTACATAGTAGGGAGATTACCCTGACCTTACATAAATCTGACCCCTCCAGCAACTTGCGAGTGGGAGTGGGTTGAGCTGTAAACTGCTCCAGTGAGTAGCTTTAGGTGCTTTTGCAGTTCTTGAGGAATCCCGTCAGTTCCTTGCTGTGTGTGTGCAGTAAAACCGGCATACTGGGAGGCAGCTCCGGGGTAAAAACGAGTGAGGGAAGAGCAACTGTCATAGCAGTTCAAGTTTGCTCTGGGCTCCAAAGGTCAGGGGCTCTACTGAGACAGCATTTCCTGAGAAGTGCTATTATGGACTACGGGAAACGTCTGATTTAGTGAACTATGCCTGTGATCAGATGCTGCTGCTACCAGTTATCTATTAGCACGTGCATCCTGAAATTTATATTATAGCAACCAAAAGAAATCTAAGCTACGACTGTGTTTTGGGTTTTGAATAGCTGGTACTTTATAAAAGTGATAGAAGTGACTTATCAGATGATAACTTAAGCAGATTACTGCTCTGAATTCTAAGCACAACTTTTGAGTTGGCAACTCTGAAATCAGAATGCAGAAAACACTGGTTGAGTGAGCTCTACATCAGATTATGAGAGGATTTTAGCTACTTCTCCCAGTATAAAAGTGACCATTGCCAGAATACTGGCTAGGTTATTTTTTACATGGAAAATTAAATAGTAAAAAGCTCTTTAAAAAAGCAAAGTGACATCTTTGTGGAGCAAAAAATGAGTCGCAAATTAATTTTAATCCTGCCTGAATTTCAAGAAAAATATTCTGGTTCAATTTTCAGTATTTCTTTGCTTTCCATGTGATAATTAAAAGGTGGGGAAAGCGTGAAAATTATCAGGTCAAATACATGAATAAGCTGTATTTAGTATACTGAGGGTGGAGAAATAGAGTAACGTCATCTCATAATGTGGGAAAAACTGTATGTGAAGTTGCCAATCTAGTCACATTTGATCTCATGATACCAGTAGATGCATTGGATTGGGGACTGTGTGTTCTGACTGGAAAGTGTTAAATGTGGGATGTCTGCTTAGGAAGGTGAAAACTGCCCAGGAGAAAGTGCAGACCTGCATGCTATCATTATCTGAGTTCTTTAGAACAGTTTGTTAAGAAAGTAAGTGAAAAGGTGAAAGTAAGTGGGATAAAATGCAGCGTGGACCTGCCTGTTGATATACATTGTCATTCTTCCGCAGGTGTTTTCTAAACAGAGGAAGTGTAGATAAGAGAGTCCATATTCATTAAGACAGTTACAGTGGTGATGACAGGGTTGTAACAGGAGTCAGGCTGGCGACTAGCTTGGTCAGTGGTGGGGTCTGCTGAAGGGGACATGCAGCCATTCCATACATATGTGATTTACTCGCTGTCAGCTTTGCAAGCAGCCTTAGGTTTTTGCTGTATGTTTATAATATAGTTGAAATAATTAGCTAGCATTTACATGATTAGATAATATATTATGTGAAGTTCTTAGTGTATAAAATGGTAGATGCTACTAAAATTTGACAATACATTTGAGGAGAAGAAATGAAGCTTGAGAAGGGAAGTGAAGCATAAGTAACTTGAACTTTCAAAGTCATCCACTCATAGGCTGCTAACAGGACCTTGTGTTCAAATGGCCAGGTTATCTGAAATAATGAGATGTAAACCTGAAGATAGAATTATAGAATCGCAGAACGGCCCAGGTTGGAAAGGAATTGGAAAGACCATCTGGCCCAACCTCTGTAGAACAGGGAGCCTACATGAGATTATCTAGCACCCCCTCCAGTTGTGTCTTGAAAACCTCCAGATGTTACGCTAGTGAACTGCAGGATGACCAAGGGCCACCAATGTGACTTGGTTTAACTTCCTTTTTAATAGCTGTAACAGGTGAGGTATGTTTCCAGTTGAATTAAAAGTTAATGCAGTTATGTAAGGCTTTCATAACATCTTATAACTCTGTGAACTTACTGAACATTAATTAATCTGGCAGTTTAGCTGAGTGGGAGGAAACTTACTACTGGGAGGTAGGATCTACTGTTTGTTTTACAAAAGAGGATTTAAAGAAACCCAAAACAAATCCTCTTAGGTTTCATAAGTAGTTATTCTTTATAAGCGTTTTGAAATGGGAAGGAATGATCACTAAAAAAGTGTCTGTTAAAATAATATTCAATGTTAACATGAGATCATACAGGTTTTTCAGTGACCTTTGGGTATATGCACTAATATTTGATGCTAGAAAGGTTTAACAGCCAGAAGCCATCTTGCTTCTACTTGTGCTTCTTTGGCAGCATTGCTTCTAAGTTAGCAATAGCAATTAGTTTCAAGATTAAATTTAATAGTTTCATAAACAGGATTATATGACGCTGAGAGGAAACTATTTAACTGACTCCAGCTTTTGGAGTTTCCCCTCTCCTTTTCTGATAGTTGTCAGAGGAAAGTAGCTGTTGTGACAGCATCCCCAAAAAAGCCAAATTGAACACGTTATGTTGAGGATGCATAGGGTTTGCAAACTAGCCATGATGATACAGGAGTTACGAAACTGAACAGAAAAGGTAAAATTTACCAAGAACTCTTGTCATAAAATGGCCTTTTTACACCTTTTCTAGTTCTTTTCTAGTAAATTATTTATTGTAAAAAGCTTGAGACTTAAAAAAAACCCAGCCTGTTGTACCTAAGTAGATCTTGCTTGGCTCCTCTGGCTTACCCAGATGCTCATGTTCAATGAACTACAGTTGTTTGGTTTGTGAGCTTAGAGATGGTAACTTTCCATTTCCTGGAAGCAGCAAAATGAAGGCGTTTTGGAGGTCTGATGTAGCTGATGTGCTGACGTGTTTCTGAAAGAGCACCAACTATGCTGAGGCTGCAGGGCCGTGCCCATGTGCACATGGACTCTCAGGGAGCGCTTTGGGGCTGTGTGCTTAGTCTGTACGAAAGAATGTGCAGCGCCCAAAGCCGCATGGATGCGCGTATGCAGATTTTTTGCTCTAAAAAGGGAGCAAGTATCTGTAAAAAGCACTGCCTCCCTCCGTGGAACAGACTGTTCGTGACTGGAAGCAAAGAGAACCGAAGATTTTTGAGAAATACAAAAAGATAGATGCCTAAAGAGAAACTGGAAGTCTCTTGTTTTAGCATCATGTGTCATATACTCCAAATATTGTGTGGAGTTTTTGATGCTGACTGCAGGAATTCCCTATTTTTTGTTGCTGTGCTGGGGTGTCTTTTTAAAAAAGAAAGGTGGGAGGGGAAAAAGCAGTACAACTTTTCTGAAATTATGGTGAGGTCTGCAATACACTTGTTCAGGATTCCTGCAGCTCAAAGGCATGCCTTGAATGTAATGTTTTATTTTTATGTCTGCGTGCATACATCCACCCTTCTGTGTAAGGCACGGTAATCCCGTACAGAAACTTACCTCTTATTATTAACAGCTGGAGACTGTTCATACTACCATTATGAAAGCAGACCCCTCAAGTCTGGAAGGTAAATGAAGTAAAATGGTTCAGACTCTCAGTAGCCCTGAAAAAAAAAAAAAAGTATCAGGATAGTACCATTTTGAATTTATTTTCATTTGGCAGTATTTTGAAAACTGTTCTCTTTCAAATCAAAAGGCAAAATGGGAATCTGCTCAATACTGGGGAAGATTTTACGTGATCCTGCCTTTACTGTCTCTTGATTCAAGAATAGCAGTAGCATTTCAAACTGTGGAAGTCTGTTTGTTGTTAGAGCTTCTGCATCCTGTGTTCTTTGTATGTGAAGTGTTTTATTTTTAACTACCTCCCATGATGTTAATGACTAATATTTGTAAAGTTCTATGAAAAGAAAAGCTATAGTTCTGCCAAGTATTAGTAAGAAATGGGAAAACATTCTTACTCTCAAGATATTTAATACCTTAAATTAAAGCTGTTCTGTAACCTACATTAAGTGTCAATGAAATGCAGGAGTGGTTTCTAGAAACCATTCTCTCCTACAGTATGTGAAAGAAAACCGCTGTCCTGTCATCAATATCATACACTCATAAATAGTGCTGGGTTTTTTAAAAATTATTTACTGTAAGCACCAATGCTATTCCTTTATTGTATTTATTTTCTTGGAAGTAAAGATTAATGCCTTTTTAAATAGGCTGGTTTATGCACAAATCATAACAAAGCAAAGTAACATGCTTCTTTGTCACAGCAAAATTATTAGGGTAACCTTTCTTGGGATGTGAATATTAAGTGGGATGGTAAAGCCTTTCAGTAGGCCGAGACTGGCATCAGTTGTCTTCGTAGACATCAACTTGCCTGTATATTGCTTTACATATTTTAGTGGGAAATCTTTCACTTTACTTGGTTGATCTAGTACAGATTATCATATGAACTGCAACTGCAGAGAGATTAAAATTCATCCAGGCCCTTGAGTGCCAGCTCTGGGGTGTTTGCAGCAGCGCGTACGAGTGCGGCGGCTTGAACTGGAGAAGCCAGACAGAATAAAACATGGGCAGAAAGATCTGTGCTTGGACTTGGCAAGCACTGCCACCCTGCAAGCCCTTCTGGGGCTGCCAGGTCTGAGAGTGTTGACTTGGGGGATGCTGTGTCATGCAGTGCTGCTTTGATTGGGCCATACAGTTCATTTTTTTCAAGTGACGTAATATAATACTGGAGAAACTAAATTTTGATTCCTTAAAGAGTAAAATTAAAGGCTACAGCTGTAGTCAGGGATTTCTTACAGATATAGCTGGATTTTGTAAGACTTCTGTCTTCTGAGGGTTTCTATCATGATATATCCTGATAGAGCTTCTTCTGGAGAAAACAGTATTTGTGAGCATCCTTTCTCTTTCCTTTACATTTTTCTTTTTCCTGACAGCACAAAGAAGGGGGGAAACTGCATTTCAGCATGACCTTTGTAGAACTGCTGATCTCACACAGTGTAACTGCCAGGTTTTATTCCCCTATGAGCTTATATCTCTTTATTGGCCCTTTTAATTGTCTTAGCAGGTGCTGGTGAAGTAGCTTTGCATTTATTTGTTTTTCCTCTGGAAATACTTGAGAAAGTTTGTTGCAGCATGATTGGGCTTTTTGTTTTCTTTCTTTTCTAGTTTGTGTTGACTTACTTACATACATCTAGCAACGCTGCTTTAACTTTTCTAATGTGACTTTCTCCTCCTGCTCATCTAATGCGTACTGCAGTTAGCAGTGTCTCTGTTTGTGACTTATTTTTTGAGTCATCATGCAGCTATCAGAACATATAATACAGAACTCATAGCACATTTTTTCTTAGGAAATGTCTATCATATAGTTCTGTAGGCTATATGTTAACTTCTGTGAGATTAGAAACTCTCTTAAGAATGTAATAAAAGGAATAATCAGTAAGCACAGGCAATAGACTGATGTTTACTAATAGAGTTGACTTACAATTACTATGTATCAACTCATATCTGAGATTTGAGAAATGCTTTTTTTTCTTAAATCTTTTCCTCTTTTAGAAATTAGTTACAAATTCTGCAGTATTTTTAAAAAAATTAACTGTGTGTTTTTGTAGAATTGCTATTATGGGGAGAAATGGGGAGCTATTTAGACTAAAATATGTGAAGACATTTCCTTTCAGATTGACTGACAGTTGCATCATGAAATCTCTTAGATTTCTATGCGGTTGCTTGTTTTGTGAAGAAAAGGTGCTTTCAGTTTCAGGAGTAGCATTCCTTTCCAAAAGCAAAAACATCCTTTAGGAGGTAGAGAAAAATCTCAAAATACCAACAACTTGGTTTTTGAAGTGATCTTATGCTAAATTTAGTGTAATGTAAATATTTTATGATTAATTTCCTTTGTGTGATGCTATAAAAGTCTGAGTAAATTGGTGTTTAGGGGCATTTAAATTTTGGTTTGTATAAATCTCTCAGTTGATTTGAAAGCGCCGTCAGTCTGAAGTCTCAGATTTGTTTCCATGTTGTTTGGTGTGTGGATATTATTAATAATTTATGTCAATACAGATAATTTCATTTACGTTAATAGAGATAATCCAGTACCTGAAAGGTGTCTGTAAGAAAGCTGGGGAAGAACTGTTCTCAAAGGCATGTAGTGATAAGGTGAGGGGTCATGGCTTTAAACTCAAAAAGGGGAGATTTAGGTTGTATATTAGGAAAAAGTTCCTCAATGAGAGGGTGGTGGATCACTGGAACAGGTTGCCCAGAGATGTAGTGGAGGCCCCATCCCTGGAGATATTCAGGGTCAGGCTTGATGGGTCTCTGAGCCACCTGATCTAGTGAAGATGTCCCTGCTTACTGCAGGGGGGGAAGTTGGACTAGATGGCCTCTAAAGGTCCCTTCCAGCCCAACACATTCTATGATACTATAATGAAAGAGAAAGTATATACCACGCAAAAGTCACCACAGTGTTCAGTTTTTAACCCCAGACTGTTGCTTCCATTGCAGAGATGCATGCTTAATGATAATTTTATACATTTTTATTAATTGAAGGAAAAAGTTTGAAAATTGCACAATTCCTTCCAAATATCCCACTTACCTCATTTAAGCCTGTGTAAGATGTGTTGCCACTTTCCCCTCTTAAGCATTATATCATCAGATCTCTTTGAAGGGATGAGCAAAGTGACTTCTTTGGGCAGCTGTCTCAGGAGAAGGAGACTTTTGTTTTCTGACAGTTTGTTGTCACTTAGTATCCAGTAAGATTAGTAAAAGATGTGTATATTTCTGAAATAGTTCTCTTGTGTGTAGAAATGTAGAAAAACATGTATTACGAGCCCCTTTGAATTATGTGGCATTATATGCTTGTCTTGTAAACAGCATCTGGTACTGGCTTAGAGAGCAGCATCAGAAAACAGAGTTGAATAATCCTGTAAACTAAATGAGATGTTTTAAAAAAGAAAGTTATCTGCCCCCCCTTGGTAAGTGCAGGTTAAGTGCATACCAGCATTTATAAAATAGTATTTGTGTGACCAAAGTCTTACTTACTTTGGAAGGTCTTGCTCTTTTGGAATGAAGCTCATTAGGGCAGTTAGTTTTACATAGCAAAATACAGAATAAATACGGTCCCCTCTGCTGATGGCGTTTCCTGTTTTCCCTCATTGCCATCTCCTGGTGGAACTGATGAGTGCAAGAAATAGAGCGTATGATGCTCAAGTTTAGGAGCTGTAGGAAAGGAGGGATAAAGATATATTTTATGTACAAGGTCAAGCAATCTGCTGCTTTCTTCAGGAGATAACGATAAGCTGTGACACTTTAATGACATTTGAGTCTAGTGTTCAGAGAAAAGGAGCTGTGTTGCCTTGAGAAGGCAAGCTCTTGGAATTTGATGAGATGGGTACGAAGGCTTGCAGGGCCTTTGGTAAAATGGGGGAGGAAAAGATAATATGCTGTGCTCATCTTAGAAGACAAAATGAGCAATTCCTTCAGTCAGTTAATGCCGCCTGAATGATGTAGTGCTTTTGGTCAAGGTCACCTTGTGCACAGAGTGATACTATTCTTAGAACGAAACGGAAGCAAACCTTTTTTGCAAGGCTCTTTCTACTTAAGTATGAGGTACAGCAACAGGCAGGGCAGGCTTAGCCTGCCAGTTTCGTTAGAGTGCATCAGGCACTAAACAAGGCACCTGTTCGGCTCCTTAAGCTAACCACTGAAAGGACTTCACTTTTGGTTTGTAGTTTTCTTGTCTTTTTGCACTGCTGCAGCTCTGTTGCTGTCTGTTTAGTATAAACGAGCTGTCACAGGTTTTTATCACGTTGTCTAACTGGCTGGGAGCAAACTGAGACAAACGTGCTAACAGCCCCATTGTTCAGCTACAGCTGTACTGCATCCCGAGCAGCTTTTGCAGTGAGAGAAATTTGACCACGTAGATAAGCTCCTGGGCAGTTGATCCCTTTGCCTCTTAGTATCGACAAACAAATGAAGTCTAGTTTGACTTTAAATAGCAAATACACAGTAGAGGCAACAACTATGGGGTTCTCCCCCCCCACTGATGCTGGTCTTTCCTGGGATGTTCTACTCACCGGGTCAGTTTTCTGTTGAAATAGCTTTTTCCTGCAATACAAACTGTTTCATTATGCTTTTTTTTTTTTTTTTTTTCCTTCCAGCATTTCTGTTGGTTCAAGAAAAAAAATATATATCTGCTTTTGGAAGAAGTAAAACCAGTAGGCATTCTTAAGGGTGTGTGTAGGATATTAACAGATACTGTATAGCATTTGTTTGCATTGTAAATAAATGCAAGGACTTGTGAATCTTCATAACTAAGAATGAGCTGTGTCTTTGTTATTACTATTATTTGGTTAGGTTTCATTTTTAGGGGGATTTTGTTTGTTTTAAAATCAACTTGTTCCTGTATCATTAAGGAAAAACAGTATCATTAAGGAAAACCTGTTTGGGTTTCTCCCTTAAGGCCTGGAGTTATGAACATATAGTTTTTTCAAGGTGCTAATTTCTTACTGGATGTTTTGCTTTGCCTAAAGGCTGTGTGTTACAACAAAAACTTGACCTAGTGGTTATTTTGCATTTGTCATTAAGGTGGATTTGCCTGGTGTCTTAGGGCGATGCTTTCCTTGCAGTCAGATTATTGTCCGTTTTCTCCATGCATGCTGAGGCAGATTGTGTTACTGTTTCAATCCTCACCATATTTGCAGTTAAGAATTGCTGTAATTGTTCAGCAGGATGTCTTCTACTGTGACCAAGCTACTCAGGCCACCTCTTTAAGAGCTAATGCAAGTGTACCTTCAGATTCCATTTTTAAGTTTGGGAAAAGTATAAATATTTGCATCCAGGAATGAAGGAAATTTGCTTTTGTGCTCAGGAATCACAGTAATTAGTCAGTTTCCTGGAACTACCCTCTTCTTGCTGCACAGTGCTGACTTGCAGAAACTCTAATAGGTCATTTCTTTGGAGTTCAAATATTTGGTAGCAGCCAAATTCTAGGACGGTGTTAAACCTTAATGAAAATTAATTTTGGGGCTCATAAACTTGATACACACTCAAATTATTTTTATCAAGTAACAGTGAAAGATGTTAAGTGTATTTCTCAATGTATAATGGGGTTCAAGATTTTCCTGCAAGATTGAGACATTTCCTAACTATTCAGTCTGGCCATACTTAGACAGAAACATCCTCCAGCATTATTTTGGAAGGTTTTTCAGACTTGAAACTTTTGATGAATTTTTCTTTCTGAAAGTTTCTCACTTCTCTGTCTTTTTAACAGCTGTCATGGAGGAGTTGATAGAGGATGACATCTGTATTTTGAAACATGAAAAAGCAGACAACACTCATAAGAGAGACGTGGAGATTCCTGTTTCATCTTACAGTGGAGATGAGTCTGTTGCCTCGCACTTCGCACTTGTCACTGCATATGAAGATATCAAGAAACGGCTGAAGGAGGCAGAGAAGGAGAACTCCTTCTTAAAAAAAAGAGTGAGAATTTTAGAAGAGAAGGTAAGGAAAAAGTCGATTCACCAGCTTCTGCTGGCAGCTACTCTTTTACTCCTGTCTGTATGGCAGAGCAGATGGTTAAGTATTTAAAATACGTACTTAAAATCATTTACCAACTTCTTTAAAACATACTGGTAAATTGTTCTGTTTCTTTCAGTGAGACACAGTTTGTTCCTCTGGTAGTCTAGTTATGTCATACTGGGATTCTTGATTCTTACTGGGTGCGTACGTGGCGCAAAGCAGTAGTGCCCTGCGGAGACACTGGCTTTGAGTCAGAAAGCCGTGCAGTTGCATTGGATCGTTACTCTATTTCATCTACCTCTTTATGGTGTTTATTAAGTTGGGCACATGTGACTTAATATTCTTGTATAGCGAGGTGCCAGGTCTGTAAACTGACTAGGAATTGTCTATCAAAATAATCTCTTGGGCTCAGCATACCGAAATATATCAGAAAACTTGGTTGTTAAGACTGCCTGACTAGGTCTAGCTAATTGCGGTCTCAAATATGAAACACAAAATTGCAAGGCTCAGTGTAGAGGTGTTGGCTGGATATTTGTTCAGGCTGTAATTCTAAAACATAAAGGACTGTAGGAATTTGTTTTATATGCCACTTCTCATGGTCTTAGTCTAGTGAAGTTCATGAAAGCTGAAAATTGCTGAAAAAATGGTGCAGACTTTTCTCATGAAACCTATATTCATCATTCAGTATGGAGTGTCTTTGTGCTGCAGAAGGTCTGGACTTTATGATAGACTGCTTTCTTATTAATATAAGATTGAAAGATAGATCTGGCATTAGAGCAGAGACATTTATAAGGAGTTAGCCCTAAATATGTGCTACTGTCTCTTAACAACTTACAAAGTAGGTATTCTTTTGTGGCATTGGAATGAAGGGCTTGAGTCACTCTGCCATTTTTGAAACAGTCAGGAATTCTTGGTTACTGGTTGGACAGGATTGACTTTGTCTGAAGGAAAAACTTTCTCAGTACTTCCTCTATATAAGGTCCTGAGAACGGATGGGGATAAGAATAGAGCTCTAGACTGAATACTCTCTGAACTGTGCAGAGCACAACATCTTTTGCATGGTTACTGGAGATCACAATGAACAGGACTTGACCTTGACAATCCTTTTTAGCCTCCTGGCTTTTGTTTTGCTCTGGTTCATCTTAACTGTCTTAAAGATGATACTTTGTTTTCCATACAGAAAAAAAAATCGGTTTAGTATGTGAGTACCAGAAAAATGTTTCTTTGAAAGAGGGGCCTTGAGAAGGCCTAGACCATGAAGTAACAGAGCTTTCAGTCTTTGCTAATGGCTAATTTCAAAGCATATGGAAGCTTCCAGAAAGTTTGGTGAAGCTTATGCTCTATTTAATTGGCTTTATTAGGGGCAGGAAAATGTAAAGGACAAAACTTTAAGTAGCATGCATACTTTGAGGGTCAATGTAAAAAGTAAAGGGCAGAAGCTTCCTGTCTTTACGGCTTGCCTTGCTCTCCCATACTTACTTTTGAGCTAACACTTGAAAGAGGAGATACTTAAGGTAGATGTTGTGACTGTTACCTTGTAGATTTGTGTGTGTGTGTGAAGATAGATATAAATCTGTCACAAATAGCTGTACTAGGCACACCGTATGGGTTTAAATGCCTCCATTTAAAGCAAGCGTGTCAGATAAACAGAATGAAAAGGATAATACGATGCTTAATCAAAACAAGAACCTTCTATGTGAACAGATGTCATTTGATGCAAGACTTCTTGCTGTGGTCTTAAAAATAACTGCACACATTTTACCTTCCTCCCCTCCTTCAGACAATCTAGTTGGCAGTGCTTATTCCCTCTTGCTTTCCTCTCACGAAGTTTGGTTTCCTCTGAACTTTCTGTATGTTGTGTCTTTGTGTGCTTAGAACTCTTTTTCCAAAAAGAAGTCTGTGCATCTTCAGAGCCTGGAAAAAGTGTGATTAAGGCATTATGAGTGTGAGTAATCACAAATCATGGGTGGTATTGAAATACTCATAGCAGTAAAGTGGTGAGCATTAAGTACATTTAGAGTTTGCAGGATCTGTAGACAGACTTTGCTGAGCTTCTGTAACAATTTTGGTCTGTGTCAGTATACTTGATTAATTGAATTTATTTTCTAAACTTGCTTTTTCTTTAAAAAAAAAAAAAAAGGCAAAACTGTTAAATGATGTTCCAGTCTGTACTATTGCACTTCTTTTTTAAATTTGCAGGTTTTGATATAACATACAAAACTTGGCATTTCTCATGTGCGTTATGCTTTTAGGTGCTTGGCTCCCGACTGGAAGAGGAATGTGGCTCAGTTGGACGTGAACAAGTAAATAAGGCATACCAGGCCTATCGAGAGGCCTGCATCGAGAGGGATAATCTGAAAAGCAAACTGGATAAAATGGTATGTGTGCCTTTTAAAGCAATGACTACAATGACTTAAATGCATGTTATGTAAGCACCACAGAGTTTAGTCAGTGTTTAACTGTAGAATTCCTTTTATTTGCAGAAGATTTGTGGGGTTTGTTTTATTACTTCTTTAGGGTTGGTTTTTTTTAAGTACATGGTGATACTTTATGTAGGGATAACAGTTTCAAGTTTCTCAGTTCTATCACTGGGCTACACTAATGCTAAAAAAAAAACCCCAAACTTTCTTTTTAATGGTTTTTGGTTGGGTTTGTTGTTTGTTTTGGGGGTTGGGGATTTTTTTTTGAGGGTGGTGTTTTTGGTTGGTTTTTTTTAAAAGTTGAATTGTCAAACATAATAGAAAAAACCTTGACAAATGGTTTTGGGTTGTTTCCCCTCCCTGGCCCCCCCAATCCCAAAAACAGATTAAAGAAAATGCTGAATCCTTGAAAACTGTGAATGAACAGTTGCAGTCTAAAGAAATAGAGCTGTTACAGCTAAGAACTGAAGTGGAAACTCAGCAAGGTATGCATTTGGTTACTTCATCTCACTGAATGTTGACTACCCTTAGTGGTTATATTATGATCCCGGGGCAAGAAGAGTTTATGGACTGGACCTCAGATTCTGTACAAGTGCAGTCACTGGAAGGGCACCTGTAAGTATGGCTGTGCTTGAGTTGAATTACCTTCAAAGACAACCTCAAGCCTGTAATGCCCTATGTGAATTGCACAAGTTTTTAAACCTAGAAGAGCAGGCCACGTATAGTACTAGTAGTATTGTTGAGGACATCATGGTTTAAGGAGGTAAGAAGTGCAGTTTAGAGAGAGCTCTGAAAATGTGGTCATTTCAAGCCTTATACTTTAAACTCAGCCTCATACTTTAAAGTCAGAAACTAGAGTGATTCTCTGCCAAGCAACTTTACCAGAACTACTGTATCTCTGTTGTCACAGGATGTAGTTTCTTCAGAATGCACAGGGTACCTTTTTTGCAGGGCATGGGCTGGCTGAGGTGAAACCTTACATACCGAGTTACACTTCCTGAACTGAGACTGAAATCCAGTTGCCTTGTTTGTCTTACAGTGATGAAAACTCTGAGCTGTACTCAGTCCAGCTGGGAAATAGAGAAGCTGAACAGTGACCTGAAAGTGCGTAGTCTGGAACAGGATCTAGAAAAGCTCAAGCAGGAGTGCAACAGTCTCAGAAAGGAGTCACAAAAATCCAAGCAGAAGGTACCGTTATTTTAAGGGGGTTTTGTCTTAATAGGTATGACAGTTACAGCAGTATTTTAAATGCCTCCTTCAAGCAAAAGACTAGGTAAACAAAAAGATATTAAGTATATAATGGAGCAAAAGAGTAACATCACCGTAAAATTAACCTTAAATGTTCTCACTGACTGGCCTGTGCCTGGGAAATAGCACCCCTACATCAGGGAGGTGTCCCAGCTGTTGCGGAACAACAGAAACTAAAGCTCTGCAGTTTCTTAGAAGTAGTGGATCAGATTGGAGTGTCCTGTGCTGCTATGTGTCTTGGGCTGGACTTCCTAGAAAGTTTTGTCAAATCTGGTTTGGTTTTGTGTGTGTTTGTGGGGTGTTGTTTGGGGTTTTTTTCCTTTTAAAACAGTAGAATGCTTATGTTAAAAGGTATCCTGACCCTTGTTTCAGGAGCTGTAGCACTTCTCTTTATGGTAATTGCATGCAGCTTGTCAGGAAAGCAGATTTTTCTAACGAGGTTTCCAGAACCTTGTTAATACTCCATCTAGCCTGGGGTAAGTGTCTGAGGGCCTCGCTCTGTAATGTAGATGTGGCGCTGTGTAACGTAGGTGTGGTTAGGGTCTCAAAAGGAAATTAAGGTAGCATAACAGCAATAAAACCCGTGAAGCCTTTCTTTCGGGTTTAGTCTGTTTTTTCCACTAGGTGGGGATAAAGTCTGTTACCTGGAAGGCATGTGAGGTGTTAGGCTCCCTTACTGCTGGCTCCTGGTTTTGCTTGGGAAGTCTTCAGGAGAGAGAGAAATTGTCAGGTGAAATACAGGGAACTGAGACCAGTGGGCAATGACAACTGAGCGTTGTGTACAACCCAGCTCGTTTCTTGGTTATTACTGTTTTTAATTACATTAGTTAGCAGGTTCAGATGTTTTCTACCTTAGGCAAGTATACTTTCTGGGGCTTTTTCTATTTTTAGGTATTCAGGTTTTGCATTGTGGTTGATGTAGTGTGTATGTCACACTGACAGCTTGCTTGAAACGTATATAGACTATCGCGAAGCCGCAGTATGGCTAGTATGAGCGGAAGTAGGAAGGGATGTGAATGGCAACTCGTGACCAGGGAGGGTCTAATAGAAACACAGCTAATGAAGAGCGCCCAGTGTTTGATTTGTTAAAAAGTCCTGGTAACTGGAGAAAGGCTGCAGTCTTTCAGACAAGGGATGAATTTCTGTGCTACCATAAAAGTAACTTGTGGAAGTAAATCTATACTGAAATATAGTAAAGGTTGTTGTATACTGGGACAGGGAAAGAGAATGCTGGTTACTTTTTTTTTTTTTCTTCTTATTTTTAACAGAAGTCAAAAGCCTTTCTCAATTCTTTTCAAAGAATCAAATATTCCAAGAGCTTAGGTGTTAGAGAGAGAGTATGGTGCTGGCTGAGCAATGCTTTCATGTAAGTAGGTAGTTTCAGCATTCTACATGGAAATTCTTAGTAGAAGCCTTTATGTCCATTTTGAAAACCACTGCAGTCAACACAGATGAGTACTACTTTACTTCTGAATGTTAGTATTGGCAAACGTTATTTCACTGTGGTATTTTGAGATAGAGAAGGAACAAACATGTTGTTTCAGATTATCTATCTTCACCTCCCTCTGTTACGCAGGACCAGGCTCAAGAGGAAGATCCATTAAATGGAGACCTTCAAAGACAAGACATCCAGAGGTATGAATTAGCAAGATCATTGTTGGTTTGTTCTTTTTTTAATCTTTGTCATGTTGTTGGTGGTCCAGGATGATGATGCTACGAAAACATTTACATCTTCAGATTCATGTACAGAAAATGAAAGTTAAATTATCTTGCATTTAAGAATCAAAAATGAGCTCTTTAATAATTAATGGACTTGAGGAGGTAGTAGCTAAGTTTTCAAGGCTATATTTTAAGATAGATTTTAATAATATTTTTTTTTTAATATTGAGGAGCCATTGTATGACCAGTTCAAAAAGAAATAGTGATTTTCCAGAAGAATGCTAAAATAGCAGAAAGTATTTGTGGTTGTTTTGCAGCCATACAAATAGTGCTTATTATATAAAATGCTGAGTTACCCTGTTGTATGTGTGCCATATTAGCAAGTGCACATATAATCTTTAATTCCTTATGCAAAAGAACAATGCATGAATGCATGAAAGTTGCCAACTGTTCCGTCTTGCGGATAGGAAGGGCACCTCTGACAGCCGGTTTTGCCTCCTCGTGTAGTTACACGGTTTTCCACAAGAGGGAAGAGTGGCCCTTCAGAACGACAGACTGTTCAGGGTAATACTTTGCTGCTTGCTTGGCTACCGATGACATGGGAAAGGAAATCGGTCACTGAAAGAGAACAGTACTGCTAATGCTTTTCATATGCTCTCTGGTGTAATGAGGAGAATATTGTGCACGCTGCATGCAAATTAGACTTTCACCTTCCACCTAGACGGGATAGCTTGCTAGCTAACACTTTTTCTTGTGGTTTCTGCTGGAGCTTTATAGTCAGGCTTGCACGCCTGAAAAAAGGTGTTATCTCAAGGTATAGCACTTATCTCTTTGATCTTCCAGAGCAGATTTATCCCACAAAGTAACGTTCAGGTGGCAACCATGTGAATTAGCATATGTACTGTAGAGTGTTTACTGTAATGTGACATAAATAATCAATGTGTAATGTGTACCGAGTATGTGAGCCCATCAAAAATCTGTGGGAAAACACTTGAAAAACCTCCCACAGGAAACATTTGTGGTAGCAGGCAGTCCTGCTGTTTGAGGGAGATGGAGGCATTTGCAGTTAGCCAACTTCTTGGGAAATGATTGTTCCACGTTTGACAGCAGCCTGCAAATCTGATCTTAAAAGTCTTGGTCTGCACGTCTACTTCGCTGTAGATTTTGACAGCCTGTTGTACTCAAGGTTTATATTCAGTGTTAGAAGGTGGTACTGGGGAAACTTCTGAGCACGTGGTACCCTTGGTGTTCAGTAGCAAACTTCTGGGAAATTAGGCTTTGCAACAGGATTCTTGGTCAGTATCCACAAGAACAGTTACAACACCTTACGTGTGATTTAAGTGGAATTCTTGTACCTGCATCCCTTTGCAGGGCGCTTTTAGACGTGCTCAATGCACAGTAAGAAATCTATCTGAGCACTTTCCTTCTAGTTGGTGGCAGATGCTGAGCTGTCCTTCCATTTACCACTTCTGTGTTAAATATTGGAGAGGTCTGGTTTGATGTAACTAAAGTTTTGGTCTTGGTTTTGAGACCAAAACACATAAATAAATGAGGTCCAACTGCCACATCAGTGTAATTTAAAAATTGTAATTTCTTAAAAGTTCAAAAGAAATCTGCAGTTCTCTGAACTGCTGGAAATAATCAGCTCTGGGTATTGTAACATACTATGTCAGAAGTGCTGATACCCAACACATTTTTTGAGTCCAAATGCTTGTATTTGGAGTAACATTTTGGTACCCAGAAGAAAGCTTAATTTCTTTTGGTTTAAGGGAACTTGGAATTCTAAAGTTAATCTGCAGAACAGAATAATGGCTGTTTCTCAGAGAGCTACTGAACTCATTCATGTCCAATACATTTCATGCAGGGCTGATCCTAAATTGCTGGTTTAGAGGGATGGAAAATCTCAAAACTTCAGTGCTGGAACAGTGCTGCTGTGGCTAAATACATTGCTGCTATTTTATGCTGTCTCACAGAGTGAATTGGGTGGCTATTTTTTACCCTAAGGCAGCGTATTAAGGTAAATTAGATGATTTGTATAGGAAGCAATATGCTGTGTGTTTTAGTTTGGTCTGGGGGGAGTGGACTCAGTCTGAACCTCGGGTATCTCAGTCTGAATTCAGTGTCACTAAGGGAATGCTGTAAAGACCCAAATATAGATTTGGATTAGGTATTTAAAAGTCTGATCAAGTAATGTTACTCGGATAATAAATGACCACAGACACCACGATGTCACCAGAAGCCATTCAAAGTTAGTAATCCTGCCTTGTCTGCAGTCTAGTGTCTGTTTAATCTATTTATTTTAGAAATACTTCTTTGAGAATAGTAATGTTATGGGAAGCTGGTTAGCTTCAAATAATGATATCAGAGAATAGGCTTCATTATTTCTTTTCCAT
Source organism: Laterallus jamaicensis coturniculus (assembly GCA_022605575.1). Lineage (NCBI taxonomy): Eukaryota > Metazoa > Chordata > Aves > Gruiformes > Rallidae > Laterallus > Laterallus jamaicensis. Next base: position 19,069,443 of record JAKCOX010000008.1, on the reverse strand, counting down.
TCAAGGATCTTAAAATTACCAGTATTATCTAGTTTGCTAATATACAATCTAGTATATAATATGCAAGAGTGAAATGATACAGGATCCTTCTGTTTAAGTTCATTACCAGCACTGCTCATTTCATTTTGCACTGTGGTACTCCAGCACAATTTGCAGTGGGTGGTAAGCCAAAACAATTTCTTAACAGTTAATGCTGGCTAAGCCTGTTAACAGGCACGAGGGTGCTTTAGAGGTGGCAACTGTTTAACTTGTAAAAATTTTTGTTTTCAAAGTGTGCAGCAAGCATACTGGGAGCTGAAGAGAGAAATGTCTAATTTGTGCCTAGTGACCGAGAGGCAAGCTGAGGTTCTACGAAAACTGAAAACAAACCCAGCAGCGACCAAGAAAGGCAAGTCAGTGTTTGCACTAACAGACCTCCTGAACACAAACCATTGACTCAAGCTGTACCATTTTTAAAAAGAAACTAGCTATCATATCTTATCAGAATCTCATCGATTGAAGTTGATAAGCTAGACTATGTTATGGTTCCAGCCTACCCATTTTCTGCTTTTGCTTCTGTCTCATACTGGTCAACTTCACACATAAAGGTGTTGCTGATGTGTTTTTTCTCCAGTACTGTATTCTGTTCCCCTTGTGGCTTTTTTCTCAGTCAAGTGTTGCTTATGTGCACAAGGCTGAGGTGTTAAGTTTACTCGTATTTGACCTTTTACCACAACTACTTCGTATTGGGGGGGGAATCTTTTTGCAAGCAGTCTTATTTTCCCAGTCTAGAATGTAAGAAGTCTTAATTGGGTAGCATTTTTAAGTCAGGCTTTAATAGACTGAAATTCCCTTATGGTTGCATATTTCTTGATGTTGGTGTTCAGAAAAGTTGTCCTTTCTAGCAAAAAGCTCTGCAAGATGACATTTTTCTGAATGTCAAAATCCCAGGGCAGCAAAACTGCCTCGTTTTCGCTGCTACATTGCAAACAATTAAAGGGGAAGTAATTTCCACAGAAAGCAGGTGTCATTTCTGTGAGCAGTTCATCAGATGGCTCTGCTGTTTCTCTCTAGCCACGTGCCTCAGGAGAGCGCGTTCTTGCTGCGGTGGGGCCGGACTGTGGGTCCGGCTGTTTATCGCAGTGTTTAATTTCCTTTGTTTCCTGCTCACTTCAGTTGTGGTGTTTACTGTGTTCAGAATACAGAAGGTGCCAGTGAAAGACGGTGAACTTGGATACAATGCACTGGTGAGAACCTCCGATGTCCCTGTCCAGTTACAAGATCAAGACACTTTGTATCTAAACAGCTTTGATTGGCTCGGTGAGGTAATGACAGGATTCACCTCCAGGTCAATCACTGCCTTGTCTGTGGCCAGCAGTGATTAATGATCACTCCGTGGTATTCAAAACACATTCTGTAGGCTTAGTTGTGTGGTTTAAGGTGAGTCCCTGTTCCTACAATTGTAAGACACGTTTGTCAGATAACTTCAGCAGAGAAACCGGGAGCTGAGTCAGTTCTTAATCCTCAAGTCCGTCCAGGGTGGATGTGATGTGGATGTGATGTGTAGTGAGTGCCTTTCCGGCCTTACCTTTAACACAGAGTTCCCTGGCTTTGCCACAAGTACTGACTTTTCTCTTGCTTGAAGGGTCTGATTTTCTGCAGTTGCTCATGCAATTGTACAACTACAAAAGGCATTATTGATCAATTGATTGATTGACTGATTGGGAAACAGGCTTTGCTCTGTAGGTTTCTCCTCAGTTGCTTTTCAGATGTGTGTGAAAGTGGACAGATTGGGCAGAAGCAAAAACCACATTTATTTTTTTTCCAGTTTGCTTTGCCTGTCAGCCACACTTGAGAGTGCAGCACAAGATACTTCTGTGTTTGGATTTAATCGAAAAATCTTGGCTTGTAGAAAATATGGGTAGAATTGACTTAGAACTTCCACTTCCTATACCTGGAGTGCTGTTTTACCATCATAAGAGCTGCGCACAGGCTGCAGAACATGCTGTGTGCATTGCTCTGTGTGTGCTGGTAACAGTACCAGTTAACGTGCAGGTTCTACTGAGCTGTCATGGATGGATGGAGGCATTTTCAACAAGTCTGTCTGCCTTTTTTTTTTCCTTCTCCATTTTCAGTGGTTCCCATTTTTCTTAACCTTCTAAAGGTCTGGAGACCTCCAATTGCTTTTTACACCTGTCAGCACAAAGAGGCCAAATCTGGTGCCTGCCTTAGCATGTCTTTCAGGTATTGATGCCTGCGTGCCTGGAAAGCGCTTTTGGCTGACATTGTGAATTGGGTGCCTGCCAATTAACTTCATTTAATTTATAGTGACAAACAAAAGTTGTATTCTTTGACGAAGACACTGGCTCCTTTCTGTCCCTTAAGAACTACAGTTACAAATCACCGTTTGTACTCAAGATTCATGGCCATTACAGAAAACTTCCTGCAAGATGTGTTTCTTTAACTGCAGGAATCATTAATCTACTCCCATTACATGTTACATACATCATTGCTACCCTCCCAAAAAAAAGACCTGGTAGTATTTGGGCACCAGCTCGGGCATGCGCTGAAGGTGCAGCTCTTTCAGTTCAGGTGGATGCTGTTCTGTTTCAAAGTCTTCCCGTTCCTCATGTGGCTGAGCACTCCCCTGGAGTTTCAGATGCCTCAGCACTGCAGTCTGTTGCTTGACTTTCAGAAGTCAGACGACAGCAGAGCACACAGAACCTGTGAACACCGTGCGTTTCACTTTTGCTGTTTCATGGACAGTGAGAATTTGGGTTCTTGTCAGCCTGAGAACACAACTTGTTACCAGGATCAGTAGAGTAGGAAGAAGCACGCTGTGCAGATGCAGCATGCTGAACCCGCCTGGTTTCTCCAAGCACCTGAAAATCCTCCCAGTTTCAGCATTCATTCCAGTCCTCATCTGCGCGCAAGGTGGGATCTGGGAGGTTCCCTTGGTGTTGGGTGTGTTTTAAACATCACCATTTCTGGTTCACCTCACAACATTGGACTGTGAGGAGCCTAGTCTGTAACGTTTTAGTTACCAAAGTAAAATGGGGTCTGAAAACACTTAGCTTGAAAGCACTGGGTTAAACATCCCCGCTACGCTGTAGCATGTTTGGAGTGTATGAGAAATGTGCCAGATAACAGAGTTTTAAAATCTTTTTTTATCTTCTTTCTTCAGCTGCCTCTACTGCACCAGTACAGTGTGATGACTTCAACATTTCAAAGCTGGGTCTGACCTCACAGGTAGTCTATAAAAAACTCTTGCAGCATGATAACGTACTCTGCGATGCTGCGTCTGCCCCCCTGCCCAGAGAGGTAAAAACCCCATCTGAAAGGGTGGCTCTGCAAGCATGGACAGATGAGAGACCCATTCTACCTGACAGCAAAACGTTTCAGGAACACCACTCTTACGGAAAGAGCTCTCTGGAAGATAATTCCTGGGTATTCCCAAGTCCTCCAAAGCTTAATGAGAACACGTTTTGGGAAATGAAAAATAAAGCAACTTTGTTAAACTGCCCAGCAGATTACCTGGATCAGTGTAATCAAAACTGTCTGCACAAGAGTTAAACCATTTTTTACAGTGAACTGAGGCATTTTTAGAATGGTTCTGGATAGGCACCTTAACACTCAGACTTTTCAAGAGGGAAAACAAATTGCCTGAAATATTCATTCCTTGTTTTGAATTCTGATTCCCAAACAAAAAGTCTTCCTCTGCTGTAAATCAGGAGCAAGTTCCTTGAAGTAAGTAGACAGGAATCTAGCATGGGGGCCTGGCCAGGCTGGTACTGCAAGAGGTGTACATCTGCAAAAAATGATGCTAAAAAGGGAGGTCTCAGAATAAAATGAAGTATCCAGTGCTGTATTTGTTGGCTGTTTGTGTGTTACCAGGAAAATACTGGCTGTCCTGTGTTAAAACTTGAACCAGCTCTGAGCTTGCTTTTTGATGATGTTTTTTGGGAGTAATACACAAAGTGAAGAATTGGATTCTCTCTCTCTTCCTCTCTTCAATTAACTTCCTGATTGCTCTGGCTTAGAAATGCATTTTTAGGTATTTTTTTAACTAGGAAAGATGAGATTTTTATTTTTTTGTTAGAATCTTCGTTTGTATTCACTAAGCTGCAAGGCCAAAATCACTCATTGGCTGTCCTGTTTAGAGTGCCCCTCTTTGGGCCCTGTGGTGAGTTACAAGGGGTTGTAACTAACGCCTGAGGCACAGCAAATCCTGAGGTGCAGCTCATTTCCCTCAGCCCCAGCCGTAGTGACCAGGCTTGGTTCTGCCTGCAGCAGCACCAGCCGCAGAACCCCCCTCGCCGTGCCGCCTCTGCACAGCGCCAGAACCGTGACCTTGGATTTGTGCGGTGGTGAAGGCTACTAACCTCTCTTTAATTAAACAAAGCCTTAATTTAATTGACTAGGTGTTTGTAGCAGTGTTGATATACTTAACAAGTATTTCTGTGGTATCTTTAGTATGCCACTCAGAACTAGAGTTACTTGAATTGCCACTGCCTGCTTTATGGAGTATGGGTGTCCGTGTCCTTTTTCCTTCTCCTAAGGCCAGGAACTGTTGCTAGACAAATACAATTTAAGCCTTTTTTTTTTTTTTTCCTTTTTTTAAACTGCTTTGCTTCATATCTGGTGTAACACAGCAGGGTTGGTTAAGTGAAATATCTTTGCTCAATCCCCTGAAGAGAAATGCTTTGTATTTTAGATCTGTGATGCCTAACTTGTAACAGGTGGGAAGATGACACTGGTCATGGGTGGGTGGGCACAGGTCCAGCCTGAGATCAGTGTAATAAAAATTGATTTCTCAGCTTTTTAGTAGAAAATTACCTTAAAATTGCTTGCAGATACATGAGGAAGCTCTGACTGCAGCACAGTCATAGTAAGAATGGGCTGTAAAGGTGTTACCACAGTGCTACACAACATGTGTAGTTCCAGATGCTTCCTTCCCTGTGCAGTAAGTACTTCATATGATGCCCCTCATCTTCTCCTCTTCCAGTTTGTCTGTCAAAGCTGGAAAAATGCCTTCCAGCTGATACCTTCTACTGAATTAGTGAACAGCACAGGCAAATCATGTTTCCTGTTCACCAGATACTGGTTTTATCTGTTATCTTGCTCACGTATACTGGCTTGTCTGTGATTAATGGAAATGGTGTCAGATGCTGGAATTTATTCTGACCAATGAACAGAGCTGACTCAGGGGAGCACAATCTCTTGGAAAGTAATAGAACAAAACCCAATATGCATAAAACAAATCCAAGTCGCTAGGCTTTAGCTGATAGAACCAACTACCTGTGTAATAACAAGGCAGCAGCAACCATTTCTCATGTGGCTGCGTAAGCTCGATGGTATCTAGTTTGAATGTAGCTCACTTTTGGGGGTTCACCACCTCAATGTTACAGAGGGGTTTTCATTAAGTAATGTATTATCCGATAGACATGATGATTAATGCTTCGATGTGTGCAATGAAGGAATTTACTGTGTAAGACTTGAAATAAATTTATTTTTGTTTGAAATGGGTTTCACTCACAAATCTCCTTTTGCTATTTGGCATAGTATTACCTTTTTTTAAACTCAGTTTTAATTTCTTAATCATAGAGAAAGGTCATCTCAAATATAACCAACTCATTTGTGGTTCATCCCTGCCCCCCCCGACCTCCATTCAAGGGGAACAAATAACCAGAGAGTGGCTGTAGCCTGCTTCCATGTATTCTGGGAAAAACATTTCCTTAGGAAATGAAACCTGAAAGACTTCCTTACCTTAAGCTATGGCATGTCCTGTGGTTTAACTGCTGCTGTCAGAAGGTTCCTGGTCAGCCTATCCTGTCCAGCAGGGACAAGGAAGCTTCTCTGTGTAGTGCCCCAGAATTTCCAGGTATTGCTTTTGGCTCTTGGTTCATCTTCTCGGTGCTGGAGAAGGGAGTGGAGAGGTTTGCTGAGGGGGAGTTGAGAAGAACCTCTGGTAGTGGGGAGAGGAGTGCAGGAGAACGTGGAGCTCTCTGTGGGCAGCACTTCAGAGCCACTCGCTTGTTGCTGCGGCCAGAGCTTAACCTGTGAAGGCAGGGCCCAGCTGTGAGCTCCCTTGGGAGCGAGCTGCCTGGTGAAGCAGCTGTTGGGCTGCAGCACACAATCAAGTTGGGACTCAGGCTGGAAAAGCCATTTAAATCCATGTCACGAGTGGCTCACACTGCTGCTTCCATTTTCAGCAACAAAAGCTTTTCATGGCAGGGACAGCAAATGACAGGCAGAAGGAGCTGTAGGGAAGGCACTGGTGTGTCCACACACACGTGCATTTGCTAGACCTCAGGTATGTTAAAGGACACTCCAAAAGGGTTCATGTGAATGCAAACTTTGAACATTTCAGAACTTTCCCCAGCCCACTGCTGTGCCAGCTTTTAACTGAAGCACACACAGATTCTGTTTAACAGAAAGGGAAGACAGCTTTTGGGGGAGGAGGTGGCTCCTGCTTTGCCCATTCAAGGGAGCACAGGGCAAGCTCTTGCCTACATTTGGATGCTTGGGCAGTTGGTCCAACACCTCCTATGTAAAAATGAAGTTCTTTTTAATCTGATCATTTTAAGTCTCCCTGCTTGTTTTGTGGATTTACAATAGATTAGCTTCCTCTTAGGTGAAGCAAGCAAGCTCCTGTAGTAGCTGTGATGTGCTGTCAACCTTCTACAGCTGGAGAAAAACAAAAGCAGTACCAGGTATAGGGCAGAGCCTCAGAAGACAGTACCCATTCCAAGTAACTGAAGAGAAGCCTGCAGCAGTATAATGTAACCTATACAGGTGCTAGCCAGCAGGTTCAATTTTACTTCAGACCCAACTGGAAGCAGACTGAGAGACCTCTACACTCAGACATCTGTATTTTAATGATGTGTGGCCTGGTAAAGAGAGAAGAGCTCCAGGACCTGAGTGATGCACCTGTCCTTTATGCTGTGGTTCAGCCAGACCCTGTGAAGAACAGCAGTCACAGAGCAGTAAGGTGCTTCGTGGTTGCTATCTGGACTTTGAATACAAAGAGGCATGGGGGGTGGTGGACTGTTTTGGCATTTAGGGGCTTTTGCCCCTTCCTGTTGGGTGGGTGGGGGGAATGGTGTGCTACTTGCACCTGTATGAACATAGGACTATGGGCAAACATCTCTTTAGTGCTGATAGTTAAAGGTAAACCCCTCACTTCAACTGAGCTGCTGTTGAACTGTTTATTTTAAATCTGTTCTGTTGTAAACGGGGTGTGAACTGAGATCAGTAGCCAGCAGGATTCATACCCTTACAGATTAAGACAGGAGAGACAAAGTGGTTCAAACGTCAAGAAACACCTAAATAGTGTCAGATAACAGTGTTCTAGGATGGCTGCTTGTTCCAGGGGAGAAGTGTGAAAGAAACAGCCACGTTGTCAACGATACCAACCCCATCCTCATGGAACATTTCACCTGCACTGGCCTGTCTGTGGGCCAGCAGAGAACAGTTACCAGAGGAGGAGTATGAATGTACCACATATGAGGCAGAATAGGTTTCTGGCTTACCCCCTAATCGCCGGGTGATGCGTCGGAGCGCAAGGGGAGGTGTTTCCGCTCACCTTCAACACCCCTGTGCTTTACAGACCGCAACTCATCTGTCCGCAGTGCTCCTTTTACTTTGTGAAGGCAAACTAATAAGCATGACACCTCTCCCCTCCTTCCTTTTAGATCTCATGGCTCTAAGGGGCTTCTCTCAGGACTTTGAAGAGAGCTTTAATACCCTGAAAGAGTGCGGTCTCAAGTGGAAAACGTGGGTGTCCTGGGCACTTGCCAAGTTCCCCTAAGTGCTATGACGAGGCAAAGGTTGGCCCCTGTGCTGCAGAAACTCTGACAGACTCCTCGCTGCGCCCAGCGAGGGTGCGAGGTGACAAATCGGTCTTCTGGCTTTAAGACCACAGTCCATTGCTGGCAAACAGTGGGGCCACGTGGGGGATGGTTTTAAATCGAAGGGAGGTGTGTGTTAGAAACTACCAGGCACTCACACAAAACTCTGCTGGGCTGGCAGCACTGCCACCCCCAGGCCTTGGCCGAGCAAGTTGTTCAGCTGGTCCCTGCCCTTAATATAAAATGATTGCTTCACAGGCTAATTTGAGAACACTGGACACACACCTAGAGTAATTCCACCAGTTGGCTACTCTGCAAAGAAGGAGAATACGTAAGAATCCCACAGAATTGATTTCTTCATGCTTTTCTCATTTTGAAAGAGTTAGGGACCATTAATTAAGAGTTGCAATCCCTGATTTGGATGGAGAGGGCCAGATGAAGTACTGATGTCAGCTCCCTTCCTCATCCGCTTGAGCTGGCTACTCTCCTGAAGTAGGGGCAGCTTCACATTTTGGATTGGCGGGAGGTGGGGGGAGCCAGGCCTCCAGAACCTCTCTCCTCATTCACCAGTAACTTCTGAGAGAAGAGAAATGCTTTTTAGAAAACATTCAACGTGGAGCAAGAACACTTCCAGTTCACTGCTACAGGACAGCTTAAGGCTCTGTCGATACTATTGATGCGTTCTTACATTGATTAGGATCTAGGGCTGCTTCCTGTGAACCTGAGTAGGAAGGAGAGGTTGCAGCTGAGACAAAAAGAAAACCCAAAGCACTTCACGAGCATGACTCTGTCACTTCAGAGTGCTCCTTTCATTTAAACTTCAAATACAAGATATCAATGCAATTAAAATACAGGATACGGCACAAAACATCATGAAAGGGAAAGGTGTGAAATGAAGAGTTCAACACTCGGAAGCACCAAGTTAAGGTCATGGGTGTGTTACAGGGGAAGCTGGTGCCAGAGCCCAGGGCAGGGCTGGGCTCCAAGTGCCACAGTAAACAGAAGAAAAGCAGCAATAACCCAGTTCTTCGTTACAGACCCAACAGCACACGCCAAGAGGAATGCCAGTGTAATCCTGTACGAGCAAGTCCAGGCTTGACAGGCTGAGCTTGGCTATCAGGGCAAGGTGATACCTGCATGTTAAACTGGGCTCTGTTCACCAAGCAGCACTAAACCCTGCCCAGCTGTACTGGTCAGCACACTGGGGTTCCCCCTCAGCTGCTGGAGGTACTTCATGCCAAGGCAGGAGAGGAGAATCCCATTGCTGGGGCTGGTGTCTGTTCACCACCTGTGGTGTGACCAAGTAAGACCTGGGTGAGCCCTTGGTGTAGGCTCATACCACTGGCAAAGAGAATGCTCACCCCAGCCTCCAGTGGAAGTGCCTTTGACAGAAGGTACCAACACCCAGGCTTCTCACTTTCCAGAGGCTGAAAATGTAGCGGGTTTTCACTGTGGGATAACAGAACCCTCACTGTCACTGGAAAACACAGCACCACCACATCAAAACCTTAAGTTTTCTCTTCTTTAAATACATACAGGGACCTAAGTAATTTTCCACTAACTGATTTGGAAGAGTTTTGTTTTCCAAAACGCTTGAACAGAGGAGCCAAGAGGAAATACACATGTAGGAAACTCCTCCACAGAAGCTATTTGAAGGTGGTTAGTTCTGAAGCCAAGTGCTGCAGTTTGCCTGACGAGGCAGAACGCTGCTCATCTCCTCAGGTTTCCATTCATAAGCACCCCCCAGCCCTCCAGCCAGTCTGCTGCGTAATACCAGAAGCCACATGAGTATCGATCGCTCCCGCAAGAGGCACAGATCTAAGAGCAAGGGCTGACCTGTGATACCAACTTAAGTACCTGTCACACACGTGGCTTGACGTCCGATCTGAATTTCCTACTCAAATGGCCATAGCACAGAACTGCTTTTGCAGGGAAACAGTACTAAAAATAAGCCAGTGACTTCCTGCATGCTGTGGGGGAAGATCAAGAAGTCCTGCTATCTACTCAGGCAAGCATCTTTTTTAGTAAAGACCATTGCCCTGCTGAGAAGGACCTGGGTGTCACAGTGGATGAGAAACTTAACATGAGCCAGCAGTGTGCTCTTGCAGCTCACAAGGCCAATGGTATCCTGGGCCCCATCAGAAGAGGGGTGGCCAGCAGGGACAGGGAGGTGATTGTCCTTCTCTACTCTGCCCTCGTGAGGCTCCATCTGGAGTACTGTGTCCACATCTGGGGCCCCCAATACAAGAAGGATGTAGAACTGTTGGAGAGAGTTCAGAGGAGGGCCACAAGGATGATTAGAGGGCTGGAGCACCTGCCCTACAAGGAGAGGCTGAGGGAGCTGGGCTTGTTCAGCCTGGAGAAGAGAAGGCTGCGGGGGGACCTCATTGCAGCCTGACAGTACCTGAAGGGAGCAGACAAACAGGAGGGGAATCAACTTTTTAAAAGGGCAGATCATGGCAGGACAAGGGGGAATGGTTTAAAGCTGAAGGAGGGAAGGTTTAGATTGGATATTAGGGGGAAGTTTTTTTACAGAAAGAGTGGTGAGATCCTGGAACAGGCTGTCCAGAGTAGTGGACGCCCCATCCCTGGAAGTGTTCAAGGCCAGATTGGATGGGGCCCTGGGCAACCTTGTGTAGATCCAGGCCTGAGGTTGGTGGCCCTGCCTGTGGCAGGGGGGTTGGAGCTCTATGATCCTTGGGGTCCCTTCCAACCCTTGCCATTCCATGATTCAAGTTACCACGTAAGATTCTGCAGCGCAGCCTTTCCTTGTCCTTTGAAAAATGCTTCCAAAGATACTCCCCAAACTGCAATACAGTTTCACAGGCTGGCTCTGGTGAAGCCAGTTCTGTCTCCAAATTCTACAATTACGTGGCTTTAACTATCAGCACACAAAAGATCCTTTCTAACTCCCCTTTTTAAGTAGGGACTTGCTTACACTTTGTTTCTGCAAGAAGTGACCTGCATCTTACATACCTTAGTTAGAGAGTTACTCACCTTCTACCTGCAATAATTGTGCAAGTGTGGTCACTCGCTCACTCCTGAAGTGTGGAAGCTTATACAATCCTCTTCATTCTGAAAGAGGAAAGCAGGGGAGCATACAGCTCTCAATGATTTTGCCTTCAGCACTGCCTTCTCCCACTGTCAGAGGAGGTCTACATCAGGTGCCTCCTTCTTCTAGAGTCAAAACAGTCGGTCTGGGCCACAGATGGACATGGGGCATCCATCTCTTATGCCAACAGACTCAAACATGAGTCACTGTAGGCAAAAATACTATTGGCACTTGCATGACTGAACACTTCCATGAAGATGATGAATCGAATTGGTCCAAGCAGCTCTCCTCTTCTGCCTTTGGACCCTTCCCTTCTAGTACAACCATCAAAGCATCTCCACATACCTACCACCCGTAACTAGACACAAGCTTTGAAATCCAAAAGGCTGTTTGTAAACTGGTAGCAACATCTCAAGTCCTGACAGAGAACAGACCTTTGCAATTTCTCTTCCAAACTGTGACAGCATGCTGTACATCTTTAACTACAGAAAATAAAACTTACTTTTGTGTGCAGAGATTATTTTATTCTCCGTTCATCTCACTTTGTGTATTTCAGTGTAATTCCACACAGAAGGGTACAGATGAGTTAAGTCTGTTTAAGGCAAGTGCAAGTTGGGATATAAAATTTCAAAAGCTAATTTTAAGTTTGAACTACTCATTTGAAGTGTGCCTCTGTCTTTTTTTCTTAATTCCAGTTTTTCTGTATTCTTCTCTCTGCTTCAAGTATTCTTCTTTGCATTCTTCATAGAATAACGGATCCGAGTAGCTATGAGACAGACAAATACATAACACTGGTTTTCATCTTACAGTAAGGAGCAGGTATTACATGAGTAACACTCCTAACTGATTTTCCTGTCTCACCCAAGCAAACTCTGCCTGCCTTCAATAATAAAATACCTTTTTTATAAAGTACATAGTGGTTACAGTTCTTTGGAAACTCTAAATACTGAGTTGGTCTGCACTCTCATACTGCTGTCCCAAGGTGCAGTGCTTTGCAAGCCTCTGCAGTGAAGCCCTGAACAGGAAAGGTAGGAAGAGGGAAAGACCCTTTTTTATTTCAGTTCAGCTAGATAATTTTGTTATTATTTCCAGTCAGCTTCCTCAGCAGGGGAAGGTGCTGGAGCAGACTTACATTTATGCACCCAAGCCACAGGGAACAGGTATGTGTCTTGAACAGTAACCATCCAGGGCCTTGACCACTCCAATTCTTTTTTTCTCAGAACTCAAGGTATAGTTATTCAAGCACCAAGCAGCTTTTTCAGTGCTGTGTATCTGCTTTGGGTATTGGTTTTGATTGGTTGGTTTTAGAAAGGCAAAGTGTAATGCATGGAGGAACAGAGGAATGAAACAGAGTAACTCCAGCAAGTTCTCACTGCAGTCCGGCTTGAACTCCTGCCTGGCTGCTCACTATTTACAGGCATTTAATCTGCATCTCTGGTTTTACAGGGCAGGATACACATTCCACCAAAACAGAAACCAAGCCCTTTCTCTCCCCACCCCAGTCAAGCTCAGAAAATCCCCACCCCTCACCCTGGGAAATTCAAGAATCCAACACTTCAGCCTGATGGCAATGGGGATAAATAAGGACTTCCACAAGAGATCTTTCAAGCTACCATGGCATCAAGTTGACCTCTCCACTATCTAACAATGTCCTGCTGCTGTTGCTATTGCTGCTCACAGCAGCTGGACTCTTTCAGGGCAGAGACCAAATCTTAAAGCAAAAAGAGAAACAAGCTTCTTCTGTCTCAGTAACAGTTCTGCTGCTCAGCCCCATCCCTTGCACACGTAATTCAGCACAGTGAGTGCTGGGTTACATGCTGTCTGGACTGAAAATCCAGATCTGTTGCCATTTAAATCAAGAAGAGATTCGTTATAGCCCTGGGAGAGTTTGATTAAGGAAATAAAAGCTTGCCAGGCGGGGCCCTGACCAGCGTGGGTTTTTCTAAAGCAAAGATGCAATCTTCAGAAAATACATCAAAGCCACCAATCTTGCAAAACCCTTCTGAGAAGATTTAAGATTTCTACTCATTTCTAGATTAGTAGAGGCCACACAACAAACAAACAACCAAAAAACAAAACCCTCATGAGGGACTTACTAGCCAACCAGACAGTCTTTCAGTGCTGTGTTCTCTTGCCGACACTTCGCCACCATGAGAAGCCCAGTTTCTTGACAACATTTAGTAAAAGCTGGGGAAAAAGGAAAAAAAACCCACAAAGTACATTAAAGCTAGAAAAAGGACACTGGGTAATGTGTATATAAAAATAAATAAATAAAAACCATCACAGAGCAGAGCTGCTAATAGCAACATTATAACCATAGCTGGCCTGGAGCCCCACACTGTTTGTAAGGTCTTTGCCACTTGTTTAGCAGTGAGATTTTTAACTGGGATTCCCCCCTCATACCATACACCACATACACCCTGCTGTTGCTAATACCAACACACCTCTCAAGTTATTCTTGCAGCAAATACCTGACCCTTGTGCCTGGTTTTCATCCTGGCTATTCCAGGCTATCACAGGAAAACAAAAGGAAGCAGGAACAATCAGGTAAGCCAGGGCTGTTTGTTTTCTCTCCACAATGAAAGCTCCTGGAATTGCTGAAGCACGTTCGTACCTACAAACTGAGAGGGCAGTGGTGTTGCCAGGAACTACTGTCCCAAAGAAATGCCACTGGCAGTCACCTCCTGTGGAGGTTCCCTTGGGACAGGTGGTAAGAAACTGTGAGGTCGTGACTCTTTGCTGGCATTCCCAACAATCCCTCCTGAGAATGCAAGGAGGAAGCCAGGAGGAGCCCATCAGCTGTGAGAGTCAGGCTGTACTCCATGGCACTACAGCGCACCAAGGAGGACTGCTATCTCCTCTGTATCTTCTCTGCACTGTGTAGTGCCCATAGCTGCAGAAACTCCATACTGAAGAGCGAAGTCCAACACTGCCCACAACAATACCTTTGATCATCTGCATTTCTGGGATCGTGATCTCTGGCATTTAAGACCAAGGGAACATAAAAGGGAGGAGAGACAGTGCTCTGGGTCCCCCCAAGAGAATTACCTCTGCTCAATGGAGTGGAAGTACCCAGTCTGTCTTAAGGGTCTTGAGATTTAGAAACAAGTCAGTGAGATACTGAAGAAAATCCCAGCACTGGGGGCTGGAGGGGAAGCTAAGTCACAGTTAAGGGTGGAGACCATTATCTGGATTAACTAATATTACTGTCCTGTTGTTGACAGCACCTTGTAGAGATGTTTCACTAAAAAGCAAACTAGGTAAGATGTAGCTGCAGTTCCCATTAGGAGATTTCAAAGTGGTTTGTTTTAAGGGGTCTGAGTTAATAACCATCTGTGTTCAACAGGCAGAAACAGAGGGGGAGAGAGAGACTAAGCACTCAAGTGCGTGCATGCACGCCAGTTGCCCAAGATCAGCTGGTCGCCAGGTCAAGCAAGAAGTCAAAACTCCCCTGTCCCCTTCCAAGAAATTCATTGATTTCTCCTCTTCTGAGCTCTTCCTGGAAGTGACTTAATACCCAACAAACCTAGGCCATACAGAAGCTGTCATACTCTTGAACTCCCTTTAGTAAAACCTACTGTCAATCCAGGAACATCAAAACTTAACGGTGTGACATCATACACAGGGTAAATCACATTACCTGTAATCCATCTATATGTACCTTGGGTACGTTTATATACATTCAGCACATGCACAGTAAGCATCATATATGCTCATATATGCTCATATACATGTGCCCAAGGCATTGCTTGTACTCTGTTTAGCCCAAAAGCTTCTACTTCAGGTACTCACACTGCAACCTTCCACTTCTTGCACACAGCCATGCAGTACTAACAGACATAGAAGGGTTTTAGCGTTGCTTCTGTTCTTTAAGCTCACCTCACAGATGTACCTTCTGAAGTCATGATGGGCATCAAAAAGACACCTCAAACGCCTGTCAGTTACTGACCACATAACTGATACAGGCTCGACCGTTAAACACACCAGCTGCAGTGTACCACCAGTACCTCTCCTTCTATGTTTTCAAGACATGTAGCTGAAGTTTCAGATTCGCCTACTAACTAACTGGTGATCCTGCAGGATGATGTAGCTTCCATTACATCACAACTTAAAATGACAAGCAAACAGAAACTTGTGCCTACAGAAGCACCCATGGTGCCCTTTGCCCCAAGCAAACAGGAACAATGTGGAACAAAACCAATTCCAGCATTCTGGACACTGCTAACAAGAGCACAAGGAGAAAGCAATCCAACAGCTGCAAGCAACCCCTAGGTGAGGCTGGTTTGCTTGCCCATGGCTATATTAATTAGGCTTTTAATAAAATAAAACTTATCCCCACAAAAAAAAAATCACCATTTGCTGAAAGTGCTGGAGACAGTCCTGAAGTGTCCTTTACACTGCCAAAGGCACAGGCAAAGAATTAGCGCCTTGCCTGCTTTCAACACACTAGTGATGAACACTGAAAACCTGCTCTGACCTAACACTTCCCATTCTGCACTACTAAGTTCACCATACCCCACTTCCAAATGTACCAGCTCAAAGTATGCAAACAGTGGGTTTACATTAAGCAGTTCATTGCTACTTGGGAAGACACCATAATCTCTGCTCAAAGGTAACAGTAACCTCTGGTAACAACACCCTTTGGGTATGTGCTTTACTTTAGACCTAAAATCACCCAAATGTACAAGCCGAACTGTGAGGGTAGTTCTGAAGAGCTGAAGTTTCCAAAGCAGCATAAGCTCACAACAACAGGAGAAGTGCAGTTAGATGATCGAAATGTTTCTCTGGCTTTTAAAGGCATATCTGATGCTTCTGCTCCTCTTCTCTCTCTCCTGGACCATTCACACTTAATGTCCCCACATCAGCATCTCAGAAAAAAACCTATACCTATTATCACATTTCTAAAAATGCCTTTTGTTTTTATGGGAAAACATCAGAAGCCTTTGAAAGCTTAAGGCATGCCTAGCGACCAGCTGGATTCCTTATTCTCTCCAGGCACCTCCTTAAGTGCTGCGCTGAGATTCTTTTTTTGTAGCAGTCATTCCTTCTGGAAACTGTGAAGTGAAAAAAAAAAAACCCCAAACTACTGAAGACAACAGGAGGTCCCTCTCACTTGTTAGCTGACCAGTCTTGATTGGCTCAAGGTGCGATGTCCCAGTGAACACAACCTGAACTGCAACTGCAAGCACTCCCCGGCGTGGGAAGGCCCCGGCCACGCGACACGGCCAGGTACTGTTGCCAAGTGATAAACCCCCTTGCAGCTATCTAGCTTTAACGTTGCTGAAGCTTAACAACAGAAAGGGGGAAAGGAGCAGGTTAAAGCCCATCGGATATCCTCATATAAGCACACCAAAGTTGATGATCCCTCTCTCCTCTTACTTCCAGCACTTCAAAATCCCTTTGACAGTCATGTAAGGACTGCAGCACAAGGCAGGATTGGTTGCAAACACTGACTGGAAACCTAAAAGGAGTCTGGAGAGTGTTGGTTCATTTTTAATTATGCTCTGTCTTGCTCACAACTCTCTCACAAAACAAAGCACCTCAACATTGAGCAGCACAGAACATCAGAACTATCAGTGTGGAGAACAGCACCCAAGAGTTCCAGATACAACCTCAAACCAAGAATCCATCTCCATAACCTTGACACTCACCACTCATCCCTCACTTGAGCAAGATCTGCACCGCAGGCCAAAGCTTCAGGGTGCAAAGGAAGATACCACAGGAGTGGATACACAGGATCTGATTACAACCCCACTGTACTTTAACACTTTAGCAGCTCCGAGCAGCGATCAGAATGTGAGGGAAGCAGGTCTCCCACTCAAAGGAACCAGCTTCCTGATGCTGCACAGGACACAAAGAACACTTGCTCCTCCAGAACAGGACTGATACTTTAGAAGTCTTGCCTGTCATCCAATCTTGACTCCTTTGGCAAATGCCTTTCAGTAACTTTAAAAGCTCACGGGCTGAATCACTGTCTTCTTTCTTCTCCCAAGCAGCAAGCTACCAAAACAACCTCCTCTGGCAGCAGAGGAACTAGGTGCAAATTTGGGCCAGTCTGCAAAATTCAATTTGGATTGTAACACAACAGAAAGTAATGTTTCCAGAAAACAATAAAGGTCATCCCCAGTATTTACAAATATTTGCTAAATAAGAGACAGAGCTCAACACAACAGGAGGGAAAATGCCTTGTTGGGGGGGAGGGGGTGGAGAGCTCACCCTCCATAAAATGAACCCCAATGAGGCTTTGCCAGGATAGCTACACATGCCTGTCACTGAATCCTCTATGCACAGGTAAGGGCAGATCCTGAGCTGTGTCAGAGCTGCAGGTGTCTATTGTTTACCACGGAAACTGATTAAGGACCCTCCTTTCACCCTCAGCAGTTAGGGTTCATGACATCATACCTGACATGGACTGTCCCATAGGCTCCCCAAGCCACAGGCTGTGCTTAAGTGGACACACAGGTAGAGATATAAAAAGGAAAGACTTTATGGAAAAATAGTAATGCCCTGCCCCAAGCATTAAAAATAATCAGAAAGTTGTTTGGTTTGGGCTTTTTTTTTAATGATTTAATAAAGGAAGCAGATTATATTTGTAGAAGAAATATTAAAAAACATGAGATAATTAATTATTTACTTGGGCAAACCTAAAAGACTTTTCAAGTGCAAGCAAGAGAAGAACAAAAGTGCTTGGGACCTACCTCCAGGCAACCTGCACAGGACCTGCACTGATAGAACCACACCAAGGGATCATCATCATCATCTTCAGTGTATCAACCACACGTAGCAGGAAGGCTACTTCCCAAAGCTCAGTTTTTGCAGATTCAGGTTATAAACAACACTGGGCACTTCCCTCCTGACTCACACTGCAAAGCACTGTGCAATTCATGTAAGATCAGAGCTGCAGCTTTATCAATCGTAATTATGTTTCTACTTTGCAGATGGTCTTGTACACAAAATAAATGAAATATTCCCCATTATCAAGATAAATTGATCCTCTCAGGTCTGGCTCTAGTTTATTTAAAGACTTTACAATTTTACTACTTAAGAGAAAGTCCTACAGAGGTGTTATCTCACCATTTATATTTTCTCAACACTTATGATACTGCTATCACACTCTTAAAATAAAAAAAAATATTAAAAAAAGAAAAAGCTTGTATCAGGATCTGGACCAGGCTTATGTTCTTCTATTCCTGGGGCAGGTTTTTTTCTCTTTATATAAAAGAAGAAAGAGTTTTGCCCAATGTTTGGGGCTTTCCTTGAGCTCTACCACTAGGCAGAGAAGAAATGCCCAAGTGACAATGGGGACTTGGGGGGCAAAGGTGGAAGAGGAGGAAACCAGACCCTTTAAAACGTAAACAAGGATGAGATTTTGAAAAACCTCTGTTTGCAAAACGTGTTCAAAAACACTGAACTGACAGAAAACATCATCAGGAACATTTTATGGCAAAGTTATTACGCTTTTAATTTAGTCCTAAATTGTGATTTATTAGCTTGTTACTTGGAAGATCACTCAGTATGCACAGAGCAGATTACTGGCGCAGCTAATGAGCCACAGGAAGTAGTAGGATGAACATGAAAAGATTGTTCTACATTGTGGAGTACGAGCTGTTTGGTATTTCTGACACAGTACAAAAGAAAGCTGCTCTGTAGATTGATCATGGTTCAGTTAACATCACTGAATATCTAATACCTCCAACTCAATTAATTCTCACCTGATTAAGATCGGTCTGATATTCAAACTAAATCATCTCTCCAGTCAAGTAGAAATCAATATTTCTGATTTTACTTTTAAATTACAATAACAAATAAAATACACGCGTCCTCAGTATGCCAGGAGTAGCTTTCCCATTCTAGTCTACTATGGCATGCATAACACAGCTGATTAAAGCATTATTCTAATTTGAGCAACAATATATATAAGGCAGATTAATTTGAATAGAGGGAGATAGCATGAAATAATTAAATGCATCTTATATAGGGCAAAGAGAAAATTGACATAAAATAACCTTGATTCTTTCAAGTGAACCTCT
Organism: Laterallus jamaicensis coturniculus; assembly: GCA_022605575.1. Lineage (NCBI taxonomy): Eukaryota > Metazoa > Chordata > Aves > Gruiformes > Rallidae > Laterallus > Laterallus jamaicensis. The sequence continues at coordinate 19,050,532 of JAKCOX010000008.1, read as the reverse complement.
GTTATCAGATCAAATACTTTGTCTCCACAAATAATCATGTGCTGTAACATAAAAATAATCATATACTTTCCACCTTCCTGCAATCACCACCCCCAAAATGCTGCTCCACTTCAGCTTTTGTAGCTCCAGCGTATTGTTGGGGGCACCAGACCTGAGACAGATGATCAATATGGAGTAGCACCCAACACAGGGCTGGGGAGAAGAGACAATTCCAGGAATCCAAGAATTTTAGATAAGATCCTTCCTCCTGCCCAATCTTTTCCAGGGCACTCTCAGCACAGAAAACTCACTTTATCTGAAAGTATGCAACACAGACAGAGGCTCCTCCAGTAGACTACAATGTCTCTGTACTCCAGTATGGAATGCTGAAAAGTAACTCATCTTGTGATTGAACACAGAGCAGGAGAGAATCATCAGGAAGGCAGACAGCACAACTGCTATCTACAGAGGAGGAGTATTTCCCCCAAAATATGAGCTGTCTTCTCTAAGCATGTGGCCTTGTTATCAATATCCCTGAAACAAATCCAAAGACTTTGCATTAGGGTGATTTACAGTTAGAGGCAACACCACAATGAATCAAAGGGCCTGCTTGTGCTGTACACCGTCCTTCTCAGAAGCCAGTAACAGCTGCTTCAGAAAAGGGTACTGGAAAGACTCCTTCATGTGAAGCCCCTTCCTAAGCCCTAGGAAGTGTAAGCTTGGCTTCTAAATTGAAGCATAAAGTTCTCACATGCCTTTCAAAACCCTTATGATCGCTTGCACGGTAGGTCTGAACCAACAAGCCTCCAAGAGGAGAGGAAGGAAGAGGAAGAAAGCACCCCAATACCAAAGCAGCACAGGTTAGCCTTAACTCCTTCAACATCTATCAGCCCCGGCTCAAAGTCCTGCTGAAGTGCCAACTATTGCAACTGTCATTATCTGTGTTATACCACAGATGCCTTTTTCATCAGCAAGTTTCCAAACCCCTACTGCAAAAATTAATTGGCCTCAAAGTATTCCTGGGCTGGGTGTGGAACAGGACACAGCAGCAGCGAGGAAAGGCACCCCGCGCACACCAAAAATGTTTGTGGGGGGTTGGTTTATCTAGGGTTGGTTTTGGGTGGTTTGGGGGTTTTGTTTCAGGGGAGGGGGAGTGTGTGTGTGTGTGTTCAGAACAACCCAGTTACTTTCTCTGCAAATGCCATCCACCTTCACTTAGAAGCAACTGTCTCCAAAAGTTTTCATCTCTTCAATGTATAAACATCACCAGTTTCTGCTTTTGGCCAGCTGCTCACGCTTAGGGAGAGCATTTCTTTTCTGAAATTAAGGCTTGGAAGGGGCTTTTCAGATGAGTATAGGAAATCAGTGGCTATTTAAACTTCCTGCTTCAAAAGTTGTGAAGAAAAAAAACCCCTGTTTTTTCCGTTGGTGTTTGTTGAGTTATTTTTAGAAGCCACAATACCACACCAGGTACAGGTGTAAGGGATGTAGGGATTCTCCAACACAGAATCATAGAATCATAGAATGGCAAGGGTTGGAAGGGACCCCGAGGATCATAAAGCTCCAACCCCCCTGCCACAGGCAGGGCCACCAACCTCAGGCCTGGATCTACACAAGGTTGCCCAGGGCCCCATCCAACCTGGCCTTGAACACTTCCAGGGATGGGGCATCCACCACCTCTCTGGGCAGCCTGTTCCAGGACCTCACCACTCTCTCTGTAAAAAACTTCCCCCTAATATCCAATCTAAACCTTCCCTCCTTCAGCTTTAAACCATTCCCCCTTGTCCTGCCATTATCTGCCCTTTGAAAAAGTTGATTCCCCTCCTGTTTGTATGCTCATCACTTAACTCAAAACAGAACTCGTTACTCTGTGTTGATCCTCTTTTTATTACAGAAACCTTGATGGGGTTTCTGTTCTTTTCAAACCCCAACAACCATTAAAAAACAAATTCCTGGGATTTTAAGAAGCTAGCATCAAAGAATGAGAAATAAATCCAAGAAAGCCAGGAATGATGAAGATGCAAACCCATTCCCATATGATGCAGAGGCTTGCACACTGGGTGAGCCCCTCTCACCAGACCCACTACACATGCTCTGCAGGCTAAAATGTGCTCCCACTCAGATTGAGAATTATGGATGTTTGTCAGGAGTATATCCAGGAACTCCAAGGAACACAACAGGGAAGTCTATCTCTGTCTGTCCCAATTAACCCATACTTGTCCACATTAGATTGCTGGACCTTTTCCTCATAATTCCACAGTGAGCACTAAGAGACAGTGAATGAAACACAAGAGGAACAAGTTTAAGAAAGAGGAAAGTTAGTCTTTTAAATAACAAAACACAATCCCTCTCCCCCAAAAACCACACCACTGAGGAACACAGCCAAACACAGTAATTTAAGTCAACCCAATCAATACAACTAAAAAAAAAAAAAAGACAAATACTTAAAACTGTAGATAAAAAACATGCCAAATTAAAGTATCAGTGGTTAAAAAAACCTGAGCTCTGAAAAAAAAACATGCACATGTAACCTCACAGGTTTTTCAGCAGCAAGGACAGATCAGCTCTCCTCATTCTCCCTTTCTGTATCAGTCTGCACACAAGATGTAACCAAAATAACTTTTGGGGGATGAGTAGTGGAAAGATTTAAGTTCATTTTCAGTTCAATATGAATTCTGAAAGCACACATGAAACCTGGTTAAGGAAAATGTTTTCCTCAGTAACCACAGAACCAGAAAAGTTTCTTTTTAAAAAAACATACACCTTAAAATGTCAGGTAGTACTTTCCCAACTAATGCTGACAAAATGCTGTGGTATACACAATTTATTAGTGAAATGCCTTTACTCACTGGAATTTCAACAGCACTTGGACTTCAACAGTAAATGGAGCTTTGTCACAGATGATGCAGAGAAGTATCTACTTACTAGCTTTAGTGTCGTGGGTACAAGCTTGACCTGATCTGATCTCTCAACCTGGATCTCCATCTTTGTCAGCATTTTTTGGATGCATGTGTATACATACACATCTGTGTGTGTGTGTCATTTGCCCCAAACACACTGAAACATAGTCCACTCTCTCATCTTCGAGGTACACTCCAGCAACCCAACTCTTTAACAGCTAAGAGACAAGTCCATTTGACTCTAAGACACAGCAGTACAAAGAGGGTTATGTCCTCAGAAGGCAGAAACAGCAAGGGCCTAACTAACGTATATAAGACTTTACAGTGACTGTACTTGGTCAGGTGAGGCGGATTTAAGTGCTCAAAGATGAGAAGCTGCTGGGCTATTCGTGCAGATTTGTCAGAGAAGAGCAGATCTATTTTTCTTCCTATTGAACTTAGAGGGAAAAAAAGTCCTTTTAAGAGAAGTAAACACACTGCTATAACACAGAACCACAAGGTTGGAAAAGACCTTTAAGATCATGAAGTCCAACCAATCCCATCCTAAGCTAAACCATATCCCTGAGTACCTCATGGACCCCTTTTTAAAAGGCATCCAGAGATGGTGACTCAACCACCCCCTAGGGCAGCCTGTTCCAGGCCCCAACAACTCTTTCAGTGAAATTTTTTTTTCCTAACATCTAATCTGAACCTGCCCTGGTGCAGCTTTGTGCCATTTCCTCCTTTCCTATCTCCTGTCACCTGGCTGAAGAGACCATCACCCACCACAACCTCCTTTCAGGTAGTTGTAGGTGATAAGGTCTCCCCTCAGCCTCCTCTTCTCCAGGATAAACATCCCCAGCTCCCTCAATTTACCTGGGTAAATCATGATTTGTCTAAAGATACTTGCTTTAGGAATGTCCCTGTCAAGTACAAGCACTGCCTTCTAGGTAAGGCTCCAGGTAGAGCACAGCTAGTGAGCACAGTCACCTCGTTAGAGCGCACCGCCTCTGAACAGCTCCTTCCTTGAAGACTGACTTGATCTCATGTTGTTCCCACCCTGCAGTAAGTATCCCTGACATCCAGCGTTACTGTACCAGGCGCTGGAAGAGGCAGAACTGGAACAAATGCAAGTTCCCCCATGGCTACTGTCTGTCACTGCCTGGTTCTGTATAAACAAGTGCATCCAACTTGAGCTGCACAGAGTAGCCTTGCTGCTGCTTATCCTCCCTCCTCCTTCGGGAGCTGCTGAGCCACTCAGGGACAGCTGAGAAGTTAGCTTAACAGATGATTAAAAGAAACAACATCCCCCTCCCTCTGTCCCACAGTGACTTACTCCTCAGCTGAACTCCAAAGTATGAAAAAAATAAAGCTTTCTATAAAAAGACAGCGATTCACCGAGTGGCAGAAGAAGCAGTGATATCCTTCTACCACAGGGTGGAGATAGAGCAGGTCATTTATGTACTCCTGAAGAGGCAACTACACAGCTATTCCACTACGCCACCAGCTCGAAATTTACAGTATGCTGCTTCAGGGGTACTTTCCCCCCCTCAGTTCACTTTCCAAAAGTAGGGTTATAACTCAAAATTTCGATTTTGTTTTTTTTTCAACTTAGTACTGGTAGTAGCAGTCCCTCCTTTGAATGAAACAAAACACCCTCCAAGCACAAGTGAAACGCATTTCAAGGTTCCAGCTGGATGATGGGGGTAGGATGGGGCAATATTTCAGGCTTTACTAGCACTCCAACAAGGATACAATATTAAACATTAATATACTTATGATCTTTTAAGTAAAGAAGGGGCTCTCCCTTACAGCTCATAGGTCATCCCATATTCCTTCCCACCATTGTTCCAACATCTCCACAAGAAGTTACCACATGCTTACCTTAGTTCATGGTGTATGTTTAGTGTCTCTCTTTTTTAAAAAGAAATTACTAGTCTTCAGCATACGCTGGTTGGGAGTTGTGGGAACAGCATCTGCTGAATGAGGTACTATGCAGCATTTGTAAGGACAACAGAACCAGAAGTGCAATTTTTCAGAGAGGGGAAAAAACCAAACCAACAAACCACATTGTGCTATGTCTACATACTGTACTGAAAAGTAACTTGACCCTCTGCAATGGTGGCTGGCCACAGTGTGATACAGCCAGCCAGAATTTCAGACCTCCTTATTCATTTTGTGAACCTGAAGAGATGAGTTTTAGCTACGTGACAAGAACACACACCACCAAAGCTTAGCAAGGTTTGGAAATTTGGTAGTAGCTGTGTAGCATTTATCTTCCATCTTGTGTAAGTTGTTTTAAATAAATGACTGTGATAACCATGTACTGAAAAAGGGACTAAACGCCAGCCAAGCAAGTAACCCAGCCACCACACTCTTCCTGTAACCCTGAGACTGTTACGCAAAAGCTCCTTCCAATGACAAAGCACCGAAACTCAGTATTTTGCTCAGGTCCTGGAAAACCCTCCGTGAGCTACGAGCTCCACATGCTGCCCTGCACAACCAGGGCAATGGATTATGATGCTCCCCTTGATCAGGAACTCCCCCCCCTCCTCCCGTGCCACACGCTCTCCCCAAGCTAGTATACACATCTGCCTGAAACTTTTCAAGAGACATTAAACAGCGCAGAAGAGGCCGAGGCTATTCAGAACCACGCAAGAGCAGCTGCTTATTACAACTTTACTTCTGGAGCAGTTCTGTTCTGGACCGAAAGCTTGCATAAAGATTGCAATTTGCTCAGGTCCTTCTACTTACTCAAGAGGGAAACTGGTCATGGAAGGGAGGGGGAGGGAAAAATATCCTAAAAACAATCAACCCACCCTCCCTCCCCTCTCCTCTAACCTACCATGTCTTTGGTGTGACGCACAGCTTCCAGGAACCGTCTGCTGCCCAGGCAGCCGGGGCATGGACACCGAGCAGCAGAGAGCAGGAGGCAGAACTGGTGACACAGCTCTGCCGATCAAGCCACAGGTTTTGACAAGGAAGCACCAGGCTGAAGCTATGATGTCACACCCAAGCAAACAGCAGGTAACAACCAAACAGATGCTTCTGTGATGCTACTGGCTGTCAGAACCAAACAGTACCAGGCCAAAGCACTATACACGTATAAGGGGCTATAATAATAGACCTGATTCTATAGAGAAATTACAAGATGAGGCTATTTCTCCACAGCAAGGATTATCATTTTGAAGACAGCAATACAAAATACTTGTAGGCAGAGGATTCACAAACATGCCTTTGACAAATCCCCAAAGCAAAACCAATATGCACCAGGGACTCCATCAGCTATGAAAGTCCCTCAAAAAAAAAAAACCAAACACCAACCCCCAAACAACTATTCTTCAGTGTAAAGATAATGGGCAAATGGCATAAAAATCTGTGTAACACCATAGACTTTACTGGCACAAATCCAGACTTAGCTTGGTATAATGAAGCCTCAGGCACAGTGCTCTAGCAGTTGACTGTGCTCCTCAAGCTGCAGGCACATACGCACTGAAGTTCAGCAAGAGGTTCTTGTTTAACTGCATCTGTTCCACCTGCCCCAAGCATTCACTTCTGATGCAGTAAGATTCTGGAGTAATACAGTCTCAGCACTGTTATGAAAGAAACAGCAAAAAGAATTGCATAAATCTGGTTTCCATATTTAGACAAACAACTGCACTTTAGAGAACGTATTCAGCAATTCTTCAAACACTAGCAATGCTACTACTACAAAACTGTTGGCAAAGGAGACATCAGAGGTTTGGATTAGGAGAAATAGTTATGTGGTTTTAGTTTAGAAGTCATTTTAGTCATGTCTTCCCACTGCATGAGGATATGTCCTATGAGGTATCATATGCTACCCAAACAACTACTCATTCTTTGTCAACTGCTGTCTAAAGGAGGAGAGAAAGTCAGTTTCTAAGATGTTCTGTCACAGGATCCCCAAATGAGGCTGCTGTAGGGCAAGACATGACAGAAGCCCCCTGCACATTAGCCAGTGGCAGCTGAGGACACTAAGAACCCAAAGCAGCATTCAGAGGCTAGGACACAAGCAGAAACTGACTGAGGCTCCCAAAGCTGCCATTCCCCTGGCTGCCTCAGCAGCACCACTGTATTGGCACGTAACCTTTGGCGTTCCACATCTACTCAGAACCAAAAGCTCTTTGGGGTGTATCCCAGCTCCCATCTAAGTCTCTTTCCTGGTTGGGACCTCTCGGTGCCATGACCAGATGACAGTGAGCACCACTGGTACACTGAAATCACAGGAACATAATCAGGCTAATAATTGTTCCTCTGCTTTCTGGGTTCTGAAGTAAACAAGCTTCGCTGACTGACTGCAGATGTACACATGCCTCCACCACCACAGATTTGTCAGTATGTAAGTTTTTCCAAAGACTTCTCTCACCTTTATTCTGAAAGAAAAAAAAAACCCAAAAAACAAAACCACAGCACCCAAAAGCTAGCATATGCTGTATTAATGTAAAACCCCTAGAGGGCAACTAAGCTTCAATTTCAACCTGCATAAATATTCAGCTCCTTAACTAGTTTACAGATTATGTAAACTATTTCCTTCAACCTTGGGTTTTTTCCCCTCATTTAAAAGAAATGAATCCTTTTCATTCTCAAATCACATTACTGCTGCCTATTTAGTGTAAGTTAATCACCACTGCCCAACCAGAGACTGAGTTCTCAACCCAACAAAGCTCAAACGTGTGCAAAAGAGAACAATAAAGAAAACACATGCAAGGGCCTCACTTAAACAAAGACAGAAAACAAGCATATGAAAGTCTGAAATCACTTTCTTTGCATTGAAGACCATTAACAATACATCTTGTTTATTATTCAGCTTAGTATTAATTTATTGCATGGCATCTGTTCTCCTGTACAGCAGGCTGGTTGCAAGTCTCAGATTTATTAATTTAAGTTTATACTCTTGGGACTGTTCACCTGTTTTCCCCTACATACTATGATTTCAGCCTTATATATAAGTATATTCAGGAACATAAAGAAAAAAGCAGTGGAACAGAAAATAATGTCAAACTACTCCAATTTTGGAAAATAACTTCATTTATTCTTCATATTCAACTAGAGTCTGGAACTGCTACTACTGGTGAAAGAAGAAAAAAAAAAAGGGTGGGGGAAACTGGGGCCATAAAGGCCAAAGCCCTTCATTTGATTCCAGGTGTTCTGTCCATTTTTTTAAATTGGTAACTACTATGTCCAGCTGAGTCTTCTTTGTCTTGAAGTAGCAGCCAACAACTGATCTTCCACTAGTTTCCTCCAAACACTGGTGGGATCTGAAAGGCACTTTCTATCCTGCCAGTCCCCATCTGCACAGAATCTGCAGACATATTCAAGTCATTAGAGAAGGCACTAACAAATTAACGTGGAAGCAACCTGAGATAGAAAAAAAACCCAAAAACAAACCCTTAGCAAATGCTCACAACACCCAAGAGCTTCTACATGGCTTCTACAGGAGATCCAATAGAATCATAGCATGGCAAGGGTTGGAAGGGACCCCGAGGATCATAAAGCTCCAACCCCCCTGCCACAGGCAGGGCCACCAACCTCAGGCCTGGAGGCCCTTACTAAAACTCACAGCTTAGCCATCCTTGCTTTACGCACACCAACACAATGCCGTATGCACTGACCATGACGGTTCTCTTCCATACATGGTATCATCCTCATTGATGTGTGAACAGACACCAAAGACGACTACCAGCAGAATTAATTTTACCTAATTTTAGCCACATAAAAGTTGATTCTGGCAGTACTCTGCTGTGCTCCTTGTTGCCTTGGCACGAAACAGAGATACAGAGCGAGAGCGAGGGCAAGATACTTGCAGAATACAGTTAAGTCCCACCTACGAGATTTAAACAGGGTGACTGCTTTAGACTAGACGTAATTTCCCAATGACTAGAGCTGGGATGAAATATCTCCCACCCTGTGACTCAATAATTCTTCGTTAAGGAGGAGTTCAGGGAGCAAACACAAGTCTCCAAGGCTAATGATCCACTCACAAGGATCTCTACTCCCTGAGCAGCACAGAACAGTGTGAGGTAACTGCTGCACCCCTGGAATCATGAAAGACTGAAGAAGGGGGAAGGGCTAGATGCTGTTTCTTATTCAAATTTATCCCATCTAATTATTTGAATTACTACAAGCTTTAAGTTGTCATTCTGACTTTTTGCTTACAAGTTCAGCCCAGATCTAAGAGACACGAGCACTGGAGAACTGTTAGTACAAACCCTGCCAAGCAATAAGCTACCGTGCAATCAGCTGGGGCTCAGGCACACAGAACAGGGGTTACCACTGGATCTCCTTACACTCACACCCACAGCACACAGGAGAACCTGAACTTCAGAATGCCGATCTTGCAATCAAATTTAATACATTGGCTGTATTAAATCAGAAACTGGGGAATTCACTTGCTTTACATAAAGCAATTACAGCCACTGTTACAACTTTCCCTTTATGTGACATGCATCTAGGTGGACCTAAAATATGGTAATGCAAGCAGAAAGTTACCTTTAAGTACTTTTAGCACACTAAAGGAATGGATTTTTTTTTCTCCTCCTTAGAGTGACTACATTAGCCTTTAGGCAAGTCAGGCCACTGCAACTCAGATACTAGGGCAATGGAGGTAATAACACCACATCTGAAACAGCAGCACTGCACTGAGACCCCTGCTTATGCCTCTGAGTGAAAATATTTGTGAACTACAAACCATGGGTAAGACCATGAGATCAGAATTAGGTTTCACTAATAGAACTGCCTTTGAAATGCTGCATCTATTTCCTAAGCTCAACTAGTTATCAGTCAGAAGAGAACTTCATTCCCTGGTCATGACAATCCAGCAGTTTTTCCACAGAGGCAGCATTATATTTCTGTAGTTAAAAATCCAACCCATAATCCTACTGTTCATTAACAGCAGCAGTAATGAGACATTAATTAAATTCATGTAAATTTATATTTGAATATGTAAGTAGTTGCCTAGAAGAATAACTAGCATCTTTAACTGAGGGGGAAAAAAATAATACTCACATGCTCTGTTTTCCTGAATCGATATTTAAATGGCAAGAACAGAAGAGGAAAAAAGATTAGACCAGAACTAGTGCTCTGAATTACCTGTCTTTTGGGACAAGGCAGCTAAAACAAAAGTTGCCAGCTCAGTCAAATATCTTTCTCTACAGAAAGAGAAGACCTATTTTTGAGGGTTGTACTTTGCACAAATATTCTCTGCCCAACAACCAATGGTTCTCAAAAGTTTAAGCACACTCAGTAACTAGTATTTACATTCATTTGATGGCAGAGTGAAGAAGATGAATTCCCCCAACAGCACTCTGTTTTAAAACTGCTGAAGTTTCATAGTTACTCAAGCAGATAAAGCATACAAAAAGGAATTTCCAGTATACCTTTGCTGAAGCAAGAGGATTCTTTTCCACACCATTCTTACACCTCACATAGGACTTAAAACTTTCTCAAGCTGCTTTAAATGTATAAATAAAAATAATTACCACATATACACGTGTATGCTTTTTATTTTTCAAAAGTATAAGATGAAGACACCTCTACTCCAAAAAGAAAGCCAAGCAATCATTATTACTGTTACAATAAGGAAGCACCATTGGATGTAGCACATAGCTAATATAAAATACTTTAGACACATGAGATTGGATAGAAGTCATTGAAGACACCACAGAAGCTCTGAGCTCCTGTTGTTAGTACACTAATTTGTTAGTTAATTACCAATTAATTAGGAATTAAATCTTTGGTGATACAACCCTAATCAGTATACATTCTTTTAAATTCCTCTTTTCCATTGGAAAGCAATGGTAAGTTTCTGTGCATTGCCTAGATATACACTGAAGCTCATGTTAAGGCAATAATGCACAGCAGTGCCTTAAAGTAATAAAAAAATCTAAACACTGTGGCCTGGCAGTATTTTATCCTGAATTTCCCAGGAGGCAGAAGGAATATGCCCTGTTGAACCCCTGCAGCCTATTTGCTTGCCCTGCTGTACTGGGTCACTGTCAACATCTCATATTTCTCCAACCATGTGGATTTTTGCTTTCAGAGGTCTCTCTCCAGAAAGTGCTCTGCAATCCGAGAAGGAAAAGAAGGGGTGTTTCCTGCACACCCAACTCTGTGCAAGCTGCATTGCTGAGATGGGAAAGAGGATGACTCAGAAGCCAGGCAGCATCTTCTCCAAATTACTATTCTGTAGCCATACCTAGTATGGGTACCACTGACAAATCAATGCTTGTACAAAAACCTGTAACACAGGGGTTTTCCCTATTTAGAAGCTCGATTTCTTTCACAGTGTTCAGGCTATACTTTTGTTGTGCTTTTCAAACAACCAACAGAAAGCACACTGCATATTGGAGAGCTCATGGATGAAGAAGAAACATTAAAAAACCCCACTCTGGAAACACAAAGCAAAGAAAGAAGAGGAAGAAAACAGGACAGATGAGGAATGACAAAGGTTATTTACACCAGAAAAAGAGTACTTTTCATCATTTGCCTTCTGAATTATTTTGACTGGGCTGTCAGATTCACTGTAGAAAATTACCACCCCAAAGGCAGAAAAGAATGTAATGGGCAACAAAGTATAATATTTGAAGTTGCAGACTGTGGTCACTCTCGTTTATTAGATATTATTTTGTTCAACCTGAAAGCACTATTTCTCCCTGGAAATTTAGACATAATCTTTTATGTTGTGATTTTAAGGTTTACTGGGGGTTTTATTTGCCATGCTCCTCAAAACAGCTCTGGAATCTCAGGGTCCAACACATTCTCAAGTACCCATTGGCAGAAAAGCTTTCTTAGGATGGCTACTGAACAAGTTTGGTTTTGGGGGTTTTTCCCCTTCTTTTCTTTTTTTCCCCTTTTTGCCTCAACATAAAAAGTTGCCTTATTTCTTCCATTCAAAGTTCTGCTTTTATTCAGACCACTATCAGGAATCTGCCCAATGTCTGAGAACATAAATGGCTTGATATACAAAGAAAAGTCAGCTTAGACATTAAAAAGAAAACAACCCCCAAACTTTGGAACAGCCTGTCTATAGGAACTGTAACAATCAGATTACAGGACAAGCACAAGCACACCAGATATGGCCACAAGAAGATAGCCCAAAATGTCTTTTACAAGTCCTTTCTAGCCTTGCATTGTTCTTATACTTGATGTTATCTCCAATGCAGAGCTAATTTTCTAGACCACTCAGGCTTGACAATCTCTTTATGGAAGCAAATCTAATGCTATGCAAGCATAGTTAGACCAGTCTATCTTACATCAAGTCCTGCTTTCAGCTTTCTCCTACGTGGTTCCACATGATACACTTCACACATTTCCCAGTGATAGCATTCTGAAGGCCTTTTTGCCAACACAAACTGTCTCCATGAAATGATTTTTTAAAGTTTAGATTGACAATCTTCCAGCCACCACGTGAGATTATGGCTTACACACACTGTGCTTTTTCACCAACTTCCTGAGTGTTCCATTACAGCAAAGCATACCAGATATTTCTGTCACCAAGAAATAAAGCAAGATCTGTATCAATCCTGTGTGCAAATGCAATGATGAATTTATACTTCTTTATAGTTAGGTTGCATCATTTATATCTAGGTTACACTGAAGGGGCAGAGGGGAAAGAGGAATAACCAGGGGAATCTCCCCTTGAGAGATTCTGGATCACAGACAGGAAGATAGAAGGCTATAAAGTGCAAGACATTATATGGGATAAAATGCATATAAGGAAATCCTGAACTGGACTATTAGAAGCAAAAAAGGCATTTCAAACTTAAAGAAACTTTTCTTTAAATTCATCTTGGCAGAAAAGGGAAGAAGGCACATCCCTTAACACATTAATTAAAGTAAAAAAATAAATCCTTAGAGCTATTTCAATTCCTTCCCAATGCAAGATATCAAGAGAAGAATCTGTTCACTCCATTCAAGGGAAGTTTTCATGCGCTACTGTTCCACACTACCTTCTTCAAAACCCCTAAGTTCCTTTCCTACTTGTTATCCCAACATGATTACCTTCTATCCATTACGTGATTCCTTTAAATCTTTATAAGCATCCCTCTTGTATCTAGAAAACAGCAGCTAAATTGTTTTTCCTGCTGCCTGATCATAAATTTACAGCCTCATCCATACCTCCAAAGCTCTGTACAGCTCAGTATTCCCTGACCCTCCCCTTTTACATCCTCTCATCTGCACTGCAGCTCTTGATTCCTCATGCAAAATACTTCTCACCTTCTGTCATATGCTTACACTTCATTTGAAGGTATCTATCCTGATCTTAGGCAGCACACGTTTCAGGCACTCTTTTCTGCAAGGTTCCTTTCCCCTTGTTTTTGAGGGTGATAAACTGTTAAAAACAAAATTCCAAGGGATGACAATAGAGCACAAATGTTTGACGACCTTTTAGGAGTGTAGCCTTTACTCCCTTCTCAAGCATCAGGCCTGTAAGCACACCACTCTACAGAGCACAGATCTCCCTACTCTTTTTCCATACAGGACCACAGAGACAACTACTGGGAAACAACTGTAACAGCAACAAAATTCAATTTGTGGTTGGGAAGAAGGGAGATTATTTGGTACTAAGAGAACCTGAACAATAACATCTAAGAATGTGATTTTATTAGCAACATTGTTGTTTATTCTTAAAAAAAAAAAAAAAAAAAAATGTTTTTTGTCAGTGTTGTTACCACAGGATCCATTAACTCCTGTCTGAAAGAGTAAGTGCAGGAGGGACAACTCACTCAATATAAGCTAAGTGACCTCTAGAACTACCATTTGGGATCCTGGGGTGCATCAGGAGGAGTGTGGCCAGCAGGTCAAAGGAAGTGATCCTTCCCCTCTACTCTGCCCTGGTCAGGCCCCACCTGGAGTATTGTGTCCAGTTCTGGGCTCCCTGGTATAAAAAAAGACAGGGATCTCCTTGAGAGAGTCCAGAGAAGGGCTACGAAGATGATGAAGGGTCTGGAACTTCTCCCGTATGAGGAAAGGCTGAGTGAGCTGGGGCTGCTCAGCCTGGAGAAAAGAAGACTGAGGGGGGACCTAATTAGTGTTTATAAATATCTTAAGTATGGGGTGCAGGGGGAATTGGCCAGCCCCTTTTCTTTGGTCTGTGGAGACAGGACAAGGGGCAATGGCTGCAAGTTGGAGCACAGGAAGTTCCGCACCAACATGGGGAGGAACTTTTTCCCAGTGAGGGTGCCAGAGCCCTGGGACAGGCTGCCCAGGGAGGTGGTGGAGTCTCCTTCTCTGGAGATATTCAGGACCCATCTGGACACCTATCTGAGTGATATGTCCTAGGGAGCTGCTTTGGCAGGGGGGTTGGACCCGATGATCTCTCGAGGTCCCTTCCAACCCCTACAACTCTGTGATTCTGTTCCGTACAGAAAGAGATGTTTAAAGGGTCTTTATCTCAAAACAGGACGTAAAACTTGGGATTTCATTAAACACACACTGATGCTTCCAGAACACCTAAAAGCAAGAAGAATAGTTATGCCACCACGTATTTGTTTGCCAAACTATTCCAACTTGCACTCCCAGCAGCCTGACAAGGCCTGTGATTCCTGCCCTTTCTTCTGACTGGCGCTGCTGACTTTGACTATTCCCCACACAGACACGTACAACAGGTGTAGCTCTCCAGTCCCCAGGATCACAGGAACCTGCCACTGTTATTCTGATTCCCATTTAGTTCAACTGGAATTAATACTTCATTTCAGCTTTTGTGATTTGGATGAGCAAAGACCAAATTTCTCTGGCAAACAGACCTTCCAACTTTATGTGTTTTCTAAAAAATGGTGGTCAGAAGTCTTCCCCTATTACCTGACTCTGAAGATCACACATTCTTTACAAGGTCAATACACTGTTTGTAGGCTGTCTGAAAGCTCACTATTTATTGCACTTCTGAATACACAGTAGCAACTTTTTGACCAAACCAAGATCTATTTTCTGGTATCTACACAACACATTATGGAGTTCAGCAGTTGAAAAATAACCTATTTTCTGTGTGAAAGTAACCCCAGGGTAATATTCATAATTCATAAAGAATATAAATATTTATACACATGCAAAGAGAATATAGCATGACCTCTTCAAAGTATTAGATGTATTTACACCAAGCACTAACCATGTTATTACTGCATGTAGTATCTAAGGGGGGGTTATAATCCAAAACTGCAAAGCAACTCCTTAACATATCATTAAGGCCATGCAGTTAAAGTAACAGTTATTCTAAGTTGCATGTACTGCCACAAACAACACATTGCTATGTGCAACTATGCTGTAGTAACACTATCCTGTAATACTTCCAATATATAAGCTATAGTATCCATAGTTTATCACCCCCATCAATGAATGGATGCAAAAACACCCAATCCCAACTACAGCAGTAAGAATGACTTCACACAGAAGAATCAAAAGATTTCACCTGGCAAACAAAACTAGGAGAATCAGCAAATACTGTATATAACACTTAGGAAAAGATACAAGCCTCAATATCAGTAAAAAGCTGCAATAATAAGCATCCTAGACTCACCCCTTTTGTTGGGAAGAGAACTTGACTATGTCTCTATCCACCAGCTGCTGCTCTATGGACATTCACAAAGTGTTTCTACAAAGGCTGATCAAAATACCATGAAATATCCCAGGAAAAGTAGCTACCAGCAAATTTGTATTTATTTTCACAGCTCACACCAAATCAGTCTCACCAGGACACTAAGATGTGGAACCTGCTATTCAGACTAGCAGTACAGAGTTTACCAGTGGAGAACCGGAAAGAGCTGAAGCATGGAAGGCAATCTTATCCTCAAAGCCCTCAACACCAAACATGACCCAAATAGATTCAGTTCTTCAAAAGTCACAGGATATACTTTAAATGTGTCCTTCCTGAAAGGAGTAAATCTGGAGAAAGGATGTCAAAGAAAAGTCTTCACTGGGCAAAAGAAAGTCCAGGTACAGAAGTCGCGTGGAGAGAAGCAATGATCCGGTTTTGATGGGGAGTTCATCAGGAGTGATAGGACGGAAGGGTGTAAACAACTGATGATCTTGGATCTCCATGGCAAGTTCAACACTTCCAAGTATCCAAAAAAAGGTAAGAAAGGACAAAGGCAACTGTTTTTCTTCTTTATGTATAGCTACAGTACTTCAATACTGCAGATGTTAAAGCACTCTCAATTCACAGCGTGTAAGAACAGTCTTCCTTCTAAAACTGGATCACCAACTTAACTCTCCAATGACTGTAGCTCATCATAAAGGCTGCAAAAGCAGCTATCCTATTGTTTAACCCTCAGCTGAGGGTTTGGTCAGTGATCTAGTCATGGATGTTACTCCTATGTACAATAATCCAAAAGCATGCAGGCATCCTGTACTTAAACCAGCCTTTGTTAAATCCTGTAATTAATCTATGCTATGAAAATGTATTTATGCTGGAGAGGGAAGACAATTTGATATTCAGGATCTTAACTGGAAACTAGTAAAACCTCTACCTTGAGAAAACCAAATTGAAAGACTGGACAGGTGTCCTATCAAGGGTGTCATCCATGAGCTCTGAACTACCAGTATCACTTTAATATCTATACTTAAACATTTCTACCAGGTAAGAGAATCAAAACTAAGACAGTGCTTATAGGATATGGCAACCTGGCTGAAATTGATATTCATTAGAGTACTCTTTGCATGAATAGGAGCATTTGGACTCTGTGGTCTTTATCAGAGCCCCAGCTGGTAATGGTTGAAGGTTAATGCCTTACCCCATTCTGTTCAATTTTCTGTCCTAATTAGTCCTCCAAATCTATAGCTGTGAGCACCAAGTGTCTGTGCTCAAAAGAAACTAATTAATGCTAGCAAATTAGATCAAGTCCAAAGATCCAACAGCCAAACTCTTAAATGCTCCTTGTTAATAGGAAGTGTAGCTGTCAATAACTGCTGTTGGTGGCTATAATGAGGCCTCTTTCTTTCATTGAAAGTGATTTCATTTCTCTTTGTCCCTGTAAAAGCTGTTCCATTCCCTAATAAAAAAAAAAATAAAAACCCCCACACAACTAAGTTGCAGTGGTAAAGCTAGCAAGTCTGACCCATTTCTTGTCATCAGCTGGGTTGAAGTGACATGGAAGGGTGGAGAGAAGAAGAAAAAAAATAATCTAATCGGGTGAGTTCCCTCCCCAGACATATTCTTCCAAGTCCTAACACTAGTTACAATACTTACATTTCCACCACCAAGCAAGACAACATGGTCTCATATTTCTTTTCTTTAAAATCCCCTCAATTAGCTTAGGGTAGTTAATGCTCTAAGTATCATTAAAGAAAGACCACAAGATCTAGGATCTCATTTCTTCAAATTGTAATTTACATATAGCTGTTCTCTCTGCTCAGTTTCTTGCAGCAAAGCTCAATATACCATAATCCCTCTAGAGATTGTATTAATTCACATAGTTAAATGTGATGAGAGTAAGCGTTCATTGCAAATATATGGAGCTGAATCATTTGTCTGAAATAAAAGCTGCTGTGCACAAACAAGAACATCATGTAAAAAAAATAGCATTTTACTTTTGAGAAATACTAACCAGGGAAAAACACCTAGTAATTTGTTACTAGGACTACATATAGCTGTACACTATTAAACATCTCAAAGAATGTAAAAAACTGACAACTGCACAACATGTACAAGAGAAATAGCTTCATATACAGTCATGGACACATACAGAATATGAGTATAATGCACTTCAATATTCAGATAATCAAGATGGCAACAGATGATAACATTTTTCTCCCCTTCTCCACCAGCAGATCTGTCACTGAATTGAGCCTATGTTGAAAGCATAAGGCAGCATTTTCTTTTCATTCTCATAAGAGAGGGCTATTCCAATCAAAATCTGTGATTCCTCCCATGTAACCTCTCAAGATTTCCATCAAACTCTGAACAACAGCTACATGAGCATGTTTAAGCAACTGCTGGTCACAGCAGCTCAATTTTAAAAAGTTACCAGGAGTTGTCAGGTTAATTCATTGATTTTTATCAGTTACTTGATTTTTTTGGTCAATTAGAAGATCACTGTATTCTCAGAAACTTCTAAAATATGTGCTTTAAAAAAAAAATGTTAAAGACTGTATTTTCACAGCAAGGCAAAACAGATGGGCAAAGTTCAGTTATAAGTGGTGGGTTTAGTTGTAATCTGCTTCTAGAAAATAAGACTCAGCAAATTTTTTAAGATGTGAGCTGTCAGGTAATTCCCCACTACTGTCAGTCTTAGCATCAGCCAGCATCAACCTCAGAACTATGACTATAGGTGCCAACAGGTTAATCCTCCCACCAGCATCCAGCAAGGGTTCGCATCAATTAACAGAACCCGGCCTGCAGTACAAAGGAAAGTGAGCAACACCCCTGAGTAACATCAAGCTGAAATTTGCTAAGTATTTCACACCTTTCATCATCTGCATTTCTGATAAGAAAGTATAAATAACAGGACTTTTTTTTTTCCCTCCCCTCTTCCAAAGGGATATCTAACAGTGTGCTTGGGCATTTAAAAGTGCAGCATCCCATGCAGTTCAATCAGAAATCTCTTTGGGTTTATGGGTCTTGATGTGTCAGGTGTAAGGGTCATGGTCTAGAGCAGGTGGCCCCTACGGGGACAGAGGTAATGGCCATGACAGGACTGTTGAGTAACTGCACATTATCAAAACTCTGGTTGACACTGGTCATGCTCTTCCGTGGAGAAGCCTGCAGTAGTGTTGCATCCCATCATCTTCACTAAGTATCAACGTGAGCCCTGAGGAGGAGAGGGCTAATGGGGAAACTGGAGAATGGGAGGAGGGTAGCTGCCTGGAAATGTTCTTTTGCAGCCACACTTTCCAAACCATCTTTTAAAGCCTTGCCAAATATCTTAAGAGAGTTTTTCAGCAACAGATATACAGTCGCCCTAATTAACCACTTCCTGTGGCCAACAGAATGAACATAACCATTTGCTCCAGAGAAGGTCCCCAACTCAGCACAGGTAGACACATTCCCCTTTTGCCTCCCTCCCATTAAAAAAATGGCAACAGAACAACTCGCCATCTTGGCCAAATGGGTATCTCCCACAAGCTTCAAATGAGAAATGGGCATATTCTTATTTGCAGAGTCAAAGGCAAGATCAGGTCTTCAATCCTCCAAATTGTTTCCTCCTTCACCACCTTCCTAATGGCAGATCCAGGCTGATTTGAACTATCTATCCCTGCAGCCACTCTGAAAAGCACACAGCTCAGTTTCCTACATGAGTCCAGGAGCCTTGTAAATAAGTTGTAATTAAAGAAAACATCTGCAAGTCACTCTTGGTGACCTTTAAAGGCCCAAATCCAGACCAAGTATGAGTATCAGTAGTAGACAACAAAATTTAGAAGGCAGAAGTTCAGAACTAAACCCTCCTGTCTCCAGAGCAAGATTGTTTTTCTCCAGGCAACTAAAATATTGTGTTGAGAATTGCTTAACAATACAACAGACAGAAAAGCAAGTATGTCATAACTGACTCAATGATCCAGCACTTCCTTTTTGAACTTAAAGAGACCCTCCTCAGAGTCCAAACCTGCAACCTGTCAGAGTTAGCTGCTTCTGGTTTTATTTTCCAACCCAAGTTACCCAAAATCAAACTGAACCAAGTTGACAGTCCTTAAAGTACTGCTGTTTGTGTATTCCTGTCTTAATGGTTCTTCTCTACCTAAATCACTCAAGGTAAAAACATCAGAATCAGTGACTCTGAACAACAGAATAGGTGCTCTTAAGGAATGGAACAAATGTTTCTGTAGATTCATCAAGATCAACAAAACCTCGTGCAGGTTTTTAGGACATGTCCCTTGTTTAAGAGCACAGAGGTTTCATAGAAAGCACAGCACAGCAAATGAAAGCTACAAAAGGTTTAGTAAGCTAAAGTTAAACCTTCAGATGAAAAAAGCTAACTTCAGGTTCCTGAAGTTTGTTATGATTTTGCTTTGAAAAAGCTTAGTCAAGTACAAAGAGAAAAGAAAAACTCAACAATTTTAAAAGGAAAACCGCTTGCTTCAGAAATTATTTCATATGAACAATGGATGAGTCCATGGCAAATAAACAGTCCTTCTTCAGCTACTTCATTCTGAAAGATTCAATCTTATTTCAGACTCATGCTACTGTTTGTACAAATATAACAAAATTTCCTGTATGATAGTGTTGGGGTGGGGATGGGGGGGGTAGGGAGCTGTTTGCTTGATTTCTGTGACAATTTTGATACTCTTGTAACAGCCCAGAATTTCACACACATATAGTGCATGGATATTAACACAATAAAGCATATTTACATAACAGGAATGGAAAACTGACTACTATTTTGCAGAAAGCACTTTATCCTCTTAAAGTTACAAATACAGCCATTTTCACTGAAGAAGTACTGTAATATCTTAAACACACAGAAATTACTCTGCAACTAAGACGTACTAAATTCTTTAGAAACATGCAGCACACAAAAACTATACTGGAACAATGTGAAAAGAATTCAAAGCAAATTTAAATCATGAAAAAATGAAACATGACCAGGCACAATTACTTCACTGTACTTAAAAATTATAAGATGGACATAGTTTAGTGGTTATTTCATCCCCTGACTACTCTGGTACGCTAACACCCAAGCACAGCAATAGGTCACTGATTTAAGCATGGCAGGGTAGCAGATCACCTCTTGAGTTAACAAACCTTTTATTTTTTATTTATTTTTTAACCCTTGGGGTTTCTTTTCCCTAGATGGCTCTTGAACACGTGCTGGCCAGGCTGTCACTACCTACATTATTAGCTCTGATAAGCACACAGCTCTAGGTGGTATAGCTGCAGGCTAAGGTAACGGACTGTATACAGATGGACCCCCGTGCTCATGCAGAGCACTATTGAATGTATAGGGGCTCCCCATAGGGACAGATACAAACCTAGCGTGCTCAAGTAAATTGTCAAAGGCCCATACTTGTAGAATCGCTTTGTTTCCTGTATTACCAATGCATTTACCCACAATTTCCTAAAGGACAAAATTAAACAAAAGGTGTATTAATAGTTGTTCAGAGAAAATTAACACAAAGCAGAGAAATCCTATGCTAAGAGCAAGTGAAGTGAGTAGCTTATGCCACTTAGTGTCAAAAGCACAATTTCATCCACACGTGTGCACTCTGTGGCACACAAACCAAATCACTGGAGTTTTGATTACTTAATTACAAAGATTAGATTCATAGCTTATAATTGTTTATAGCATAAAAACCGTGGCTTATTTACTCTGATTAACACCTATATCCCTGTGTACTAACATGACAGATTTACTCCAGGAATAATTTCACAATAGATTTAAGAGATGACAAATTCTCCTGTTCACAAAGCAGCCTAAGCTTCATTTCCCATCGTTTGGTCTCTGCTGCCCATCCAGTTAAAAAGGTATACAACAAAAGAGCTGAACTGATGCTACCACCTTTTTATAATATGGAAGTGAATCTGGGTTTAGCTTGTCTATTTGATCAGAAAAATTTCATCAGAAATAATTCAGTTTCCACCTCTAACTTCTGCACAATTTAATCAAAGCTGACAGAGGAACTTTTTTTTGTGAGCCACTAAAGGAGAGATGTACCAGAGAAAGTATATTCTCCATGGCAAATGGATTCTTTGATAGAAACCAATGTTCTGTAGAAAAACTGCAGAAATAACCACTGACAGAGCAGCTGCTTTGACTGGAATAAAAAAGGGATCCCCAGGTAAGATAGCACCATATATAAGACTCCTTCACTGCATCACTCATAGGTGAACTACTGCAGCAATGAACTGGGAGCCAGGAGCGCACAAAGTGCCACGGGATCACAGTGATGCAGTTAACGTTATAAAACTGAGCCCTTCAAGTAGTGGAATCTTTACCAGAGTTAGTAACGAGCTCGGGAATGACTGTGAAAATCTCTCACACCACACAGAGGTTTGCAGGTTACCTCGTGACAAAGTGCTTGAAAGAGCTGCCAAATTTATGCATTTTTTCTTTTTGTAAAAGACAAGCACTCCAGCTGTGCAGACCTTTCGGGCAGTGACAGGCAGCAGCGAGTAGTTTGCTACCTGGCAGATATTCCCAAAAAGTAAACACAGTTAATGTGTCTCCTCAAGGTGAAAGTGAAATTTGACAGAAAGTGAGAAAGTAGCTGGTTTTCAAAAGAAACTCATGCTACAGAGAGAACATTTTGATAACTGATGCTTGGATCTGTTCCCCTCGATATGTGATTTTTGTTTCATTTTGCTTTTGCTGCTGAACACAATGTAAATACATCACCTATAAAAGCTCTCATACCTGTACACTTCAAGAGTAAAGGAACAGAATTTTCTAATCTATTTAAAAGTCTTCTGAATCAGTTTCCATGGGTTTTAAACCTATAATTAGTTTAGAAGTACAACAGATTGACATCAGGGAGGGTGGTCATTTACTAGCCCAACTTCAAGAAAAAAATGGGTGGGACTTAAAAGTGAGTATCATGATTTAGTAAGTGCAGGCAATGCTGCCCTCCTTCTATTGGGATCTGTGCATCTTTGTGAGGCATGCTTTTTGGCTATGACACCCATTAAGACCAAGAATGGAAATAAACTGCACTTAGAACCAGACCTTTGAATTGCCGTATCAGAAAGTGTTATACAAAGATTTTTTTTAAATAATTAAAATATTTAATCATATAGTTCTCAAAAATATTCATAGTAATATTTTTAGACCAAAAAGGGGTTTGTACCATTGATAAAAACATAAAAATACTTTAAAGTAACGTTTATTTCATCTTGACCTCATCTTTTTTAGCTTCTGCTTTTGTGTTTTATAATGTACATCATATATAATGATAACACTTATATAATTTATAAATAGATATATACACATGGGGATTGCACATTAAGAGCTTGTTTAATGATGGGGTACAGAATCATAAAAGTTTACAGAGCACAGATCAAGATGACAAGAGCCAAGTGCCCTCTACTGAAAGCATGCTACTTCTTCAAAGTAATTTTGTGGCATTCATATTTTTTTTTCTTTCCTTTCCTGCATCCCTCTTACCACAACATTCTCAGCTGTGAGTAAGCCTGTAAGTAGTTCCATCTTCAAAAAGTTACAGATTTCTTCCAGGAATCTATTAATATTTGGGTTTCAGAAGAAGTGGTGATACCCAGCTTTGAAGAGTTATTGGCCAGTACACTCCAAAAGAAAATGAAAATATGCAAATTGGACTGCATCATCCTATTTCAATGTCTGTCTAATAACAAGTGTGCTTACGTGTGTGTATGATAAAACACTGGGGCAGGGAAAGGATGCAGTTAGTTGAGACTACCTGAATACATTTATCATAATGAGGGAGCCCCCTACCTGAAGATAGGGAGGCAATTCCATTTATCTAATATATCAAATGTCACATACAGAAATCCAGCAACGCTTGTGTTGCTCTGTCATCACTTAGTCTAGACTGAGATGTGGGAAGTTTTACATTAGTCACACTAAATTCCACAGTCCTCAAGTACAAGTCATTTTGGAAAACAGTTCACATCACCAAGCAGCCAGAGCAACGCGTCAGATTCATACGCTTTACTATTGGTTTCACAGTGAGCAGATAAGAGGCAGATCATACATATTAATTCTGACTACCTGACTTCAAAACCAAGGATTATATTCAGGGACAAATGTGAATACATCTGATCTCCCAATGAATATTTGGCTCTTACCTCGCACTTCATCTGAACACCGCTCCTTGGCTCGATCCCTCATGATTTGTGGAATCAGAACATCTTTTTCTACATGTCTCAGCTTAGAATTTTCTGCAAGAGTGGGGAAAAAAAAATTCTTACCTATATATCAGAGAAAGTCAGCCTACAGAAATAACACAGCATTGTTTATATAACATATGCTAGTAAAACTATCACAGAGGAGCAGCGTAAAGTACTATAGAAGAACCACACAGATGAAAAGACAAGAAAGTCCAAGATTTAAAGCTGGTCAGATACAAGGGTGAGTAATGTCCTGAACACATCTGTTGCAATCAATGTGCACAACAAACCAAAAATAAAGGAGAAAATTCTGGCAGCACATTGTAATTTCTGCCTTGCTAAATAAAGGGCTGTATACAGACTACACAAAGGTTGAAAATTATTTTTATTTCTGGACAGTAGTTTTTTTTTTTTTTCTTCCATGCACATTATCTGCTCAAGCTCAATTTTTTTTTGCTCATGGTCACAAAACTGAAAAATATAGCATATATTAGAGCACCATTAAGAACCTCTTCAATGTAGAGCCAAGGAGTTTTTTCATTGAGAAATTCAACTTAACATGAACAAATGCTGCTGCCCGAATTCTGCACTTCAAAGTACAGTTGCAGTTTGCTTTCTGTTGTCTCAAAACAGAAAGGAGTAAAGCCAGAGACTTTGTATAGATAAACACAAACCATTTAGAAAAAAAATTACTCAATTTCCAAATCCACCTCAAAGTAGAGGGATGAGAATTCATCAAGCACAGCTTTTTACTTCTTAGTTTCTGAGCTAAAAACCCTTTAAGGGATATTTGTTCAGAACATTGCGCAGTCCAGTCATACCAAATACCTGGTCTTCCTCTCCAAATACATTATTTATTCACCTTTTGATGTTGATGATATGCTTCAGAATAGCATCAGCTGTGATGCTTACATGATTAAAGTTCTCTCAGATAAACTGTTATTATAAGTGAAAATAATTTGATTTTAAAATTGCTGATTTAAAAAATCTAAGGAAAGAAATTAAAAGTGCAATATATTAAAATAAAGGAAAGAAGCAGAATTTAGGACACTTACTGCTTTCAAACACTATTTTTCAGAGCATCTTCAGTTACTTCTAGACCAAAAGGCAACAGAGACAAACATTTCTCTAGTAATTTTAAAGTCATCATCTTTCAAAGTTTACTAATGCTCTGAGGTTGTGTTATGAGGTTACACAGTATCGAACATGTGATATTACTAGGGGAATCTCACAACAAAACAGAGGATTACAATGAGCAATATACAGAATCTGAACTAAAGACTTAAATTTCTCCTCAAAAATTTATTGAAATTTCTACAGCAGAGAAAAGAATCACAGAATCACAGAATCACAGAATCTTAGGGGTTGGAAGGGACCTCAAGAGATCATCGGGTCCAACCCCCCTGCCAAAGCAGGTTCCCTATCTCATATTACATAACAAAGTCTTTTCTGTAAATACAACAAAAATACTAAATACAGACAGCTTACAATTTAAGATTTGCTTCTATGCTTTTCATGACTGAGATAAAACAGTTGGAATTAACTATTCTTCACTTTAACTTTCTCCAGAGTATCTGTGCAATTGCCATACCAAGCATTTATTGCTACAGACATCACAAGGCTGTCATAAAACTTTTAAACTTTTTTTTTTTTAACACAAAGGACAAATCAGTTCAGCTGAATGACATGGCAGGAAACATCACCACCACACTCTGTGCCTCAGCTCTATGTCAAAGCAAGCTGCCCCCGCAGCAGTCCTGCCCTCTGACACTCGCCTCCCTCTGCCCACACAGACGCGCTCTGCAGCCCAGCGGTGAACTGAAAGGGGAAGTTAATTTGGTTTAAAGGTAAATTAATTTCTTGTCAGGCATTTTTTCAACTAGATAAATTCTCCAACCCAGTTCCCCATGTAACTGCAAAAAGTGGCCCGTGAGAGGGTACTGCATGAGAATAGGGCAAGAAGGAAGACAACATCTCATGGGCACCACTGGCACAAGCTACAGCCTAAGCTGACCCCCTTTTTTGTTTAAACACTGCTACTTGGAGCAGGCAGAAACTAAACTGACCTATGCATGTGGACACAGAGAAGCAAGTTGGTTCCTAGTTGCCACCAAAAGGGAAGTATTAATACTCTCCCACTGCCCTCATTCACCCCATATTAGCACCATTACACACTTCACCACACAGTGACCAGTTCACAACAGAAAGCTAACTAAATACATGCAAAAAAGTGCTTCTTTTTTGTAACTAGATCTATGGTTCAGAGTTCTATTAATTACTTCATTTAACTTTTAGACCCCGGCATACATGGAAATGTAGCAAGTAGCACAGTTTTTAGGGCCTAGGATGGACAGCTGGGCTTCTCCCCCACTGGCAGAAGTGGCTGGAAGCATCCACAGTCTTCACAGCAACAAAGCACTGGGTCTCCAACCCAAGGATCAGCCACCCACTGACAAAGTGGGATTGGAATGCAACTGAAGATGCATCTCCTAGCCCAGGACAGTCAAAAAGGATTTCTGGGTTCTTAAGCTACGATAAAACCCAATTTTCTGTTTGATTATTCAAATAAAAGGGGGCATATGAGACTGGTAACAAGAAGTACCTGTACTGGTGTTAACACCAGCTCAAACAGAACCACGCCGGAGTTGTGGTCTAGGCAAACTCCCTCATTTTAGTCCCACATTGCCAAACCTGCAGAGGCTAAAAGTGGAGGAAGAAGAGCGCATCAGGACACTGGGCAGTGTCCAGTACAAAGAATTGGGAGAGCTACAAGAGTAACTCAAAAGTAATTATTCAACAGCATAAAGGAAACAGGAATAAAGACCGCTTATAATCTCATCTACAGATTTTACAAGAAAGTTTGTTGATAGGTATCAGGTTTTAAACCACGAACAGCACAAGCAATTCAAAACATCATATGCCTAGGTTAGGTTTAGGCATGTGGGTGCAACCATCTCTCCAAATAGCTCAAACACAGATGTTCGCTTTGGGCAGTACTGTATCTACTCACAAGTTTCAGCTGTAATGACTTTAGTATTTCAATATTTTCTCTTGATTCTAAACTATCCACTGTGCTACAATTATGGTGATTTTCCTTCAAGGATTTCAAAACACTATACTGAAGTTGGTATTCCTAGCATTTGTAGGAAACATTAAAGAAAAGTAAGGCACGAGTATTAATACCAGATACCAGCTAGAAAAAACTGTTTTCATGTAGAATAAGTGCATTTCTCATACCGATCCATAAGCACTTGCAAGATCAAGATCAATCCAACCTAATCAGCTTGCAAGATATATGGTAAGAACTTTCAAAGAAACAACACCTCAGAAACAAGGCTTCATCAAAAAACATGAGACAGCCATGCTATGTAACCATCAATTCCTTTTGCCTTTTTTCAACTGTATTAGTTTCTAGAATATTTTTTTTCTTGTTTCAAAGTTCACTATTCTGCACTAAGAAAGATAATTCATATACTAATACTGGATTTGCTGCATACCAGTCCCTACAGAAGAATCCATATTAAAACAGACCTACTATTCTTTTATCTTCAAAACATCAACAAAATTATCCCCAGACAAGTGAGAAATTATGTTTTCCTACAGTTTGTCTTCTGCATTTGAAAGCTGACACCTTTGTACCCTCCCTCATGCTTCACAGACTTTACCTGGTCTTCTGGGTAGGCTGTTTGAGATGATTACGGCCTTTGGTCCTCAGGTTCCAGAGGGCCAGACAAGTGTTAGCAGCACCTTTTCCTTCACCCCTGCCAGTCAAAACTCAGGCATGTTTGTTGTAGTAACTTAATAGTCTAAGATCCTACCTTCACTTACATTCTGTTCAATTTTCCCAGTAGCATCAAACATGACAAGGGAGAAATGTAGGAACACCAGCTGAGTAAAGGCTACTAAAAGTAGACTTCATACAACTAACAGTAAAAACCCCAGTATTTTCTAAAAAGATGCACAGAAGTTAAGCCAGAAATAAAACCAAATGCTGGCTTGCAGTTGTCACAGCACCTAAGTCACTAGCTCCCTGAAAATGAAACAGCCAAGGAATCTGTGTGGTGAAACTATACCGAGCGTTTCGTTGCCACTTCTTATGGCAAAAGGGAACAGGAAGGATAACGAATAAGTACTGATGGTAAAAATTTGCAGTTCCAAGGGAAAAAACAAACACAAAAGGGGAGAAAACAAAAGGGGAAGAAGGGAAATCCTCTGTGGAAGAAGAAATTGTTTTCAGTATCACCTCAGCCCAGTGTAAAGAATCAAACAGACGAGACACAAATTATTCAACAGTAAGAACAAACTTGAACTTTTTTTTCTTCTTTACAAATAACATCTGTGGGTTTTGGTAAATCTCAATGCTTGAAACGGTTCTCTGGTTGCATACCATATGTAGGGCACAAGACTACAATTGCAGTAGTTTTCTGTGGTTGATCAAAACCCTCAGCTGCAACAGCTGTTTATTGCCAAGGAAGGTCAAGGAGTCCAGCCACTTGGTCTAATAGTTTTCATGATTTTTGTTAAAATGACCATAAAGTCAGGAAATTCATCAATAGGAACAAGGGCATCACAACCACTACAATACCACAGAAAGCACATTCAATTTACTGCATCTGAAAGCTGGAAAATGACAAGTACTCTCTCGGCTTCCTAGCCTATGCCCACAGGATCCAGAAAGGCCTTGAGAAAGAGGACCATCGCGTAGACCTGGCAGTAGGCAGCAGTCCATCAAGAGGGCAAGAAAAGAAAGACATACGAAGATGCTGTACAGTCCTAGTAACAAAAGAGTCTGTAGCAGCTTGTCATATTAATTTAGAAGACTCCTACAAAAAGAGGACACCAAGAAAAAAGTTTTCCTAGAAAGGTGTCCTGAGAAAAGTCTTATCATCTTCCCTCTTCATTCAACAGAGCACAAAACAGAGAGTGAGTTACCAGCTATGCCTGGCGGGTAGTTTCCAGCTCTGCCGGTAGTTTCCACCTCTCTCACGAGATCAGGTAGCAGGGACACAGATTACTAAGAAAGACTGAAAACTTGGGTCTTCCCAGATATTTACAGAAGCCTCGTATCTTCTGCATCCACAAGGAAGAAAGTCAAGTGGTTCCAGTTAAAGTCTTTGAAATCTGCACTTCTCATTACATAGTCTGCAGGTTTGGATTTTCTTCATCCAGCTTATCTATGCACATTTTTAACAATAGCTCAAAGCAGTACTTTTAATATTGTAGCTATTTCAGTAAGAGTGTATATATGAAGAACAGAGAAAGCTTTAGTAAGCTTTTAACATTTTCATTAACAACTGGTGTACCTCATGTTTTTCTTCAAGTCCCAGTTGTATCAACTTTTAGACATCAGTTATGTTATTTACAAGCAAAAATGCTGTAGAGCTTTCAGTCAAGATTCAAGAATCCAACGTAAAAAAAACCCCAACACATCAGTCTTCAAAATATTTTAAAACAACCACTTTCATTGTTTTGGGGCTTTGGTTCAGAAACATGAGACATAAAAGAGACTGAAAATATATATATACCTCACTATTTTTTTCCTACCAGCTGCCATCAAAGAAAATCAGTTCGCAGTAAACAGATTTTAAGATACTATAGGTTTTGAAACTAAGAAGCTAAGAAATAGGACTTTTAAAAGTAGTAATGAAAACTTCAGTACTGGAAACAGAGTCATTACAGTAAAAGGGAAGAAAACAAAAAATAGACAGACTTCAGAATTCCCATTCTTTAACTTATACCACATTTAAAGAAGATCTCCACTCTAAAGAAGTGTAACACAGCTCCTTCCCTGGAAGGGTCAGTCTCACTTTCATCTGTGATGAGCCTACTAAACTCGAGTTTACCAGCCATTCTCTCATTTTTTCCAGATGCAGAAATATAGTATAAACAACACAGTTCAGATGGGCTGGAAAATGAATAACAAGTTTACAGCTAAGTTATATAAATGCATTCATTTGGGGGATTGAGTTATTTTTTGTATCACTTGGTAAAACCTATTTCTGAGCTCAAAGTAGTCCGTCTTATTCCGAAGTTTTGTTTTCAAGCACTTGCCTATGAACTAATTATAAAACAACCCGAAAAATTACACTTTTATTAATAACAGAAGTAGCAGCCCAGTGTTAATTGCATGCTTATTGGCAAACATTCCTTTCAACTATCTATTGGCTCTAGAGGTTAATTTTTTTTTTTCAAAAACTGTTTCAGATTTATTTTAGCATACTTGCAATAGTGTTTTGAATAAGCAAAGATAATTATAACTTACTACTCCTCCAGGAAAAGAATGCATTCAGCTCAAAATTTTCATCTCCTTCATTCTGCCTAACGCTACAGAGTTTGATAATTTCATTTGCACACAGGTGTTTGCATGCAAGCTAGTCTGAAGTACTTCGTGCTCTACTAAGGTTTTAAAGTATAAAAGGACAACATAAAGTGACAGAAGTGTTACAATCCAAGTGAAAGAACTTGTGTGAAAACATGAAACCCCGACTTAAAAGCAAAAGAAGCTTATCAGTGCAGCTTCTCTCCCCAGCAACTGTTCCTTCTTTAAACGTACATGAATATAGTTATTTGTATTTTAAGAGTTGCAGATTTTGAGATCTTTCATCTAATACTGACATCATTTTAAATTAAGATGGAGTACACAGGGATGACAACACCAGGGAAAATTTCCAAAGCTTTAACTTCTCACCATTCTATCATCACCTCAAAGTCAATTTTCACCTTTTTCACTGGCTGAATTTGTTATCTTACATTTTGCTTTGGGGCTCGTGCTCTTGCAATATGGCAGCACTGGATTATGAGCATATTGACAAGCCTGTTTGCTAAAAATGAACAATGGCTATATTACAGCAGATCTGTAATATCCAGAAAGAAAAGGAAAAGCAGACTCGACAAAGCACACTTATTTGTTAATTACAAGCAGACTGCAAATGCTTGTACATCTAGTGAGTAATAAGTAAAGCCAAGCCTGAAGTTGCTTGTGAAGATTTCTGACACAAGGGAGACTTTTTTTACACTCTTGATCACACAGCGAAGTCAGTTACAGGGCCCAAAGAATTCATTACAGAGCAGGGCTTAATATTTACCACTGAAAATAATGCAGGTTCATTAACACCTATCCTGAACTACTGCTCAAGTATGACAGACCTGCCAGTTAGGAAAACTTAGGGTGTGAGCTACTC
This sequence comes from Laterallus jamaicensis coturniculus, assembly GCA_022605575.1. NCBI lineage: Eukaryota > Metazoa > Chordata > Aves > Gruiformes > Rallidae > Laterallus > Laterallus jamaicensis. The sequence continues at coordinate 19,019,747 of JAKCOX010000008.1, read as the reverse complement.
AGAAGGGGAACACCGCACCTCAAATCCCTTCTGTCAGCAGTGGATGAGGATTCTAGCAAAACACACAGAACACCAAGTCAGTAACAAGTAGAGCCGTGGACTGGCCAAGGACTAAAATAGCACAGCCAGCCTTAATTCCCCCACTGTCAAGCTTCTAGATGTGTCACTTGGTAACTCATGTAAAATCCTCAGCGCAACTTTTTGTCCCTTCAACAAAGGCAACACGTGTTTCTGCAACCAAATACACATTAGGGGCTTTTCCTGGGACAGGGAAAATACAGTAATAGAACATAAACAATTAGATTTCTACACAGAGAGGTTTTTTTACCCTTTTGAAGCAAAGCCCAAACTTTTGAGCATCCCTTGTCTGAAAACAATCCTAAATACCCAACCCCTACTTCTTCTGTAGCCTTTCTACCTAACAATGGATGTCATCCAAGAATTTACTGCTTACTTCCACCTGGAACAAGAAACAGAGAAAGGTCTGCAAAAATCACACACTCTACCTTAAATATGTAAACCAAACAGACCACAGAAAATGAGAGATAAACAGTGACTTCAAGAACTGTGCAATAATTTACATCAGAAACAAGAGATGAGTAACAAAAAAACCTAAATAAAATGAGCAAAGTACCCAGCATCTGGATGAAGGAGAGACAGGAAAATCTAACCACCAATGAAACCCCCCAGCTGCTATATGAGGAGATGCTAACCACCTAAGATTTCCCACCATGACAGCACTAGACACTCCTCAGCTAATTTTTAGAACTGTGTGATAAAGCATAAACTATGTAAATCACAAACAAAAGTTGCATTATTAAGACTATGCCCAAACTCATTGAGGTCTTGAATATTTAGCTGTTTAACCACTTCTTTCAATATAAAATTTACACCTTTCCTTCCAAGTACCAACCACCACACGCAAATTAAGAGCAAGAATTTGAATAATGGAACCAAATATCATTATTCCTGCCTTTTTATTTTAACTGTAAGGATTGAGAGACAACAAAAAACAATGCTTACCTTTGTTTTCTGAACTGCTATATTTAATGATCAGTGTGTATAATTCAAATGAAGATCTTAAAAACTAACACAATGGACATGATGAAAACACCAACGTTTTCTAAAGTTGCAGAGCATGAGGTGCTCTGGGGAAGAGAAGGCTGAAACCCTTTTGATTACATTAACAGAAGGATTGCCAATATTAATCTGGATTTTAAACTCTAACGAATCCTTTCAAACGCCACAGTATGACAAAACTCACTGGAGTGACCCAATGCATATTTTATTTTTCAGTTCTTTTCCCAGATCAGTTCTCTAAAAATGCAACGTCAAACAACTTCAGAAATCACAATTATCTTTGACCTATGGTAGGAACATGAAGGGAAAAGGCACGAGGAGTATCAAAATGGTCATTCTCACTCAACTCCCTGCTGATGGTGGCAACTTATGTTCTTAATCACAAATGCTATCTAAAAGAAGTTTCATTAAAAGCTGAAGCTGTTCTTCCTTTTACTTACACATTTTTCACTTTAAATTCATCATTGTTTTATCTCCCATTATTTTTCCTTTCATGCTTTTGAAGCTGTAATTTCATTCTTCTCAGGATACCCTTTTAGCTCAGTTTTATTTGTCTGTTTGCAAGGGCATGTGGAGATAGCATGAGGGGCAACAGCTTTAAACTAGAGCAGGGTAGGTTTAGATTAGACATCAGAAAGAAATTCTAATGGCACAGGTTGCCCAGAGATGTGGTAGAGGCTCCATCCCTGGGCACATTCAAGGTCAGGACTGACCAAGCTCTGAGCAACCTAATCTAGTTAAAGGAGTCCCTGCATAACGCGGAGGGGGTCAGACTAGATGACCTTTAAAGGTCCCTTCCAACCTAATGCATTCTGTGATAACTGCCCATGCCACAAAGTCACAACCATCCTGCAAGCCCAGTTCTCTCCTTCCACTGGTACACTGCTGCTGTATTTAACAATCTAGATTTCCCACACGATCATAAGAAACAGACATTTTAAGTAGCTTTGGAAAATTACAAGATCAGTCTTCAGCCTCTCTGCTTTTAAAGCCCAAAAAATGGCATGTCTTAGCTACTGTCAATCACTTTATCCCCTTTATACATTTGTGAATCTTCAGCTAAGGATCCAGACATCACCATCTGAAAGTGACAAATATAACCAAGTGTACATTAAAAATAAAATGATCTTTCTTAGAGTCCATTACCTCTGTCACTGAAAACAACACCCTATGGTTTTGGAAGTGCTGCATACAAAACAACTTTGATGCTGGGCTGCAGCACGTTCATCCTGAAGAAGGACAGAACAAAACAGCGTAACAAACTTTTGTCCACAGATCTATCTACCAATTTATTTACTTGATGCAATCACCTAATGACACTGCCACAGTTCCCTTCCAAACTGTCACTGTCAAAAAAACTCCCATACAAATCATGATGTAACTCACATGTTCTACTTTCTGAGCTTCAGAGGATTCCTTATCCTACCACCTAGCAAAGCCATGAGAATATTTAGTCTTTTGCAGACCTAAAATGAAGCATCACTCACAATTTACTGAACTGTGATTCTCCCTATTTTTTATCATATGTGAGCCAAGAAGCAGTTAACAATGATAACATTAAAAACTACCACACTGAGGTACCCGAGTTAACACCTTACTGACACAAACACGGCAGCTCACACCTCTTGCAGCTATTGTTCCAGTTTCTCGACAACCTCACATAGACATCTCTGCTTTTAGTTCACGTTCTGAGGTTTTCAACAGAGACCTAGGAGCCAGGGACTGATAGTGGGGAGGAGGTAAGCCAAGATACTGTATAACGAGGTAGCAGATTCAGAGAAGTGTCTGTAAGCAATGCCACTGCTCAGCAGGTGAATCTCAGTATAGGTATCACATAGCATGCACCCAAAGTACACCCTCAGTAGCCTTACCACAGCTAACACTACATGGATTAGGAGGGGTATATAATGTCATTTTAGATACAAACTGGTAAGCAGAACCCTGATGAACCTCAGCAATTGGAGCTATCCTTCTTGCTATATCCTAAATGCAGAAAAGCTTGAATCAAGCTAGTGTAGTAACTAGACTTTTTCCAAAGGACAACCAGGAAACAAAATTACACTGCAGATGAACAACCACCACCTGTAATGCAGCAGTAAATTTTATAACATATTCTTAAATAGCAAGTCAATGCTTAGATGATAGGATCGATAGAACCAGAACATGATTACTCTATGACTGCCTTGTTTGACAGCCTGCAGAGCCAGATACAGGACCAGTCTCAAACAGAAATCGAAAACTTGGCCTTGTCTGGCATCCTTCAGCTCCTTAAGGGGGTGGCCACAAGCCATGCGGACCAAGGTGCACAGGCACAACTGCTGCAGCTCTCCACAGGCTACAGGTGCCTTGGCACCTTGCGCCAGCTGAAGCACACCAACGCCTTGCTGGGTTCGCCAGCCTCCTAACACCAGCGTGCCCTGCGGGAGGCACCCACCTCAGGGAGCCGGGTGGGCGAGGGAGAAAGACGTGGGTGCCTGGGCACAGGCCCAATTCACTTCTGGGGTCACCCAGCTGTAACTGCTCCGAGGAGCCCAGGGGCACGTAACCACAGCCTTTTCCCTTCACACTTGTTCCCCGGGCAGGGAGGCCACAGCAGGGCGGGTGGCAGCGAGGCCCCGCGGGCACCTGGCCGCCCCGCAGCAGCCCGCGCGGCGGAGGGGAGGCCGCGCCCCGCGCCTTGCCACCGGGAGTCACGGCCGCAGCGGGAGGGGCGCCGGGAGGACGCGGCGAGGAGAGCGCTGCTGCCCGGGGGGCGCCGGGAGCCCGCTGCGGGCGGCGCGGCAGCCCCAGCCCGCCGAGGCTCGCGGAGAGCGAGCCCAGCCCCTCCGGGCGCCCCTTCCCAGCACTCGGCGCGGAGCAGCCCGCGCTCCTCGCCGGGGTGCGCGAAGGGGGCAGCGGAAAACAGGGCCGGGGATTTCCCACAGGAAGCCCTGGCAGGGTGGGCGGGCGGCGGCACCCGCGGGCCGAGGCGGCGGCGGCGGGAAGAGGGGGGCGGGAGGGCGCTCCGCCGCGCCCCCCCCTCCTCCCCCTCGCTGCACGTGCGAACCGCCGCACGCCGCCCGCCCGCCAGCCAGCGCGTGCGGCAGCCGCCCCTACCTGCTGCGCCAGGGGGAGGCTCCATCGGCGGCTCCACGCCACGGCAGCAGCTGCGCACAGTGCGCAGCCACCTCGCGTACTATCGCGCAGGCGCGTAGCAGCCGAGCCTCGCTCCCTCCTCCCTTCATCGGGCAGAGATCGGGCACGGGCGCGCAATAGCAGAAGAGCGTTGAAAGCAGATCGGGGAGACTGAAGCGCATGCGCTAATTGCGCCGCGGGGAGGGTGCAGGAGCCTGGGCGCATGCGCGGTGGGGTGGTTGTGAGGTGGTCCCGCGCTGCTGCCTTCCCGCCTTTAGGCCTGAGGCGTCCCGGCAGGTCCGGGTGCGGAGAGCATCAGCTTCCCCGGTAAACCGGCTTGTCTCATGCAAACTTCTGCCTGGGTGTAGCCCATGAGTGCCACGGTGTCACAGCTGCTGGCCAAGGGAGCCCTTGAGGTGTCTTGCGGTGACTGCACCAGGGCCTGAAGTGGAAAATGAGAGTTACAATGCTAGCTGGCTTTGTTGGTGAGCTTCTTTGTGCCCTGTGAAAAGCGCTTCCAGTGTATGGGCGAGAGGCTCTCGCCTGTCTCTGCAAGTCACGTTCCTGCAGCAAGGGGTCCGGTGACAGAGGAGTCAGGAAGCCCAGTGTCCCACCACAAACCCTGGCAAAATGCTGTCATGGAAATTCCTAGTTGTCAGCCTGGTGAGGTGGAGTTGGGCCGCTCTATGCCTCAGTTCCTTAGCTGCTTACATCTTCTTCATACCTGTTTGTGCAGGTGAGCATCAAGGGTTCAAAATATCTCCCATTTTATACCGGGTCAAGGTCCTGTTGGTTCTTTCAAGCATTGCATATGTAAGAGAAGGGCCTTGCTGTGTAAAACGTTGCGTAACAAGTGCTAGTAATCAAAAGGTCAAAGACACTTTTGATACGCTGTAGAGGAATTAAAATGGGCTATTGGCTGCCTGGTTATTAAAAATAATGCAGGTTTTAAAGCAAAATTAAGAACAGTGCAGCTGCTCATTAAAACCTTATGCAAATTAGGAGGTTTATAGAAGAATGCACAATGCTTTTTTGCATAGTGTTACTAGAAGTTTGATACTGTTAAAAATTACTATCTGGGTCTCATTTTGCTCTGCCTGTGTAAATAACACATTGAGACATATATAAAGTATACTTTAGCTGCAAAGTGGTGGTATCTGGTGGTATCTTTTATTTATGAGTCTGTCGTATATTTAACTGACCAGCCTTTCTTCAGTTATTGGTGGCATGAGGCAAGGTTGACCACTTCCAGAAACAAAACACGGAATACTGAGATGAATTACCATAGAGTAGCCTCTTACATGAACCTGCAGAACTTCTAAATTATGTCTGATACTCTGCATTGTTACATGTCATGGTTAAATCCCAGCCTGCAACTAAGTACCATGCAGCTTCTTGCTAACTGCAACCCCAATCCCACCCCCAGCAGGATAGGGGCAAGAGAATTGGAAGGGTAAAAGTGAGAAAACTCACAGGTTGAGATAAAAACAGTTTGGGGTCATTGAAACAAAATAAAATAGTAATAACAATAATATAATACTAAATTGTAATTGAAAGGAAAATAACAGAAATAGAAGACAAGCAATGCAAATGAAAACAATTGTTTATCCCCCACTGACTGATGCCCAGCCCATCCCCAAGCAGTGCCCCCTACCCTGCCCCAACCTTCCCCCTAGTTTTATTGCTGGGCGTGCCATCACATGAGATGTAATATCTCTTTGTTCAGTTGGGGTCAGCTGTCTGAGCTGTGTCCCCTCCCAACTTCTTGTGTATCCCCAGCCCACTCACTGGCTGGAGAGTATGAGAAGGTGGAAAGGTCTTGGCTCTGTGGGCACTGCTCAGCAGTAACCAAAATATCCCTGTATTACCAACACTGTTTTCAGCCCAGATCCAAACCACCCCATACCAGCTACTATGGAAAAGAAAGAATTACCCAGCCAAAACCAGCACAGTAGTTTCTGTTCAATGGAAGGGTGACCCTGAAACATTGCATTCTCAGGGAAGTGAGAAGCCCAGGAGTCTTCCTGAAATGCCAGATAAGCCTCATATGCCTCTGAAAGATAAAAATAAGCAGTCTACAAAAAAACCTGCAGGAAGAATTTTGATCACAATTAACATGCTATTTACTCTCAAAATTATTTTTTATTAAACTCATGGTATGAGTTTCAAGTCCACATTTTTCCCCAGTTTTTTATGTTTTTTTCCCCTATGTGAAAATTCATTTCTCATATTTGAAAATGGATTGTTACAACTTAAGGCTACACTAAAATCTAAGTTCTTCTTGCTGATACATTCACAGAAATTAGTAGAGCGTGATGTAGGCAAAATCTTCCACATGAATGCTTTTGGCCTTACTGATCTAGAGCATTTCTTTTATAGAGCATTAAGTGTCTTTATGCCTTTTGTTTTTAATCCACAAGTTTGAGCTCTTTCCTTAAAGTAAAATGAGGATATGACAGTTATTTTCTGTAACTACAAACTTTACTGCACCAGTTAATGTTTTTACACTGATTTTTAAAAAATTTAATTGCACAGGGTTATGAACAGCATATTAATTTATTTGTATTTGTTTCACTAAGGGTGTTTGGACTATGCCACTCTTGCAGTGATCATAAGAGAGAATTAAAAAACCAAAAAGATACCAGCTAATCTGTGAAGAGTTGCATACATGCAAAGAGGAAATATATGAAAACACATGATAGAAAATGGAGCTTTCCCCATGACAACCAAAGAGGATGATGCACACTTACAACAGTAAGTGGAAAATAATTAAGAAAAAGGAATAATGGAAGTTAATAAGTTTTCCTGCTCTTAACCTCTTGCCTACTAGTATTTATATATGCTCCGCAGAATCAGAACTGTGAAGATTTATTTAAGATCTTTGAACTGAAATGTGAGCTGTCTGTATTGTTGTGTTAATTTGATCATTTTCAGGGACAGGATACTAGGCTAGACAGAACTTTGTTTTGAAGTAGTATTTCTGTTCTTTGATGAAAAGGAAGAATCCAAAAACTTTGTAAGCCAGGGGAGTTGTCCTCCTGCTTCTTCCAGTGACAGGCCTGGAAAGCAGAAACAGGGTTCTTCTCCAAGTCTGACATTCGCGTGTGACAAACAAGAATGAGGAACGCTAAGAACTTCAAGGGAGTAAGAGAGATCTTGGGGAAATAAAAACAATTGCAAAGGAAAAATATTGATAGAACAACCTTGTTCTGGAGCTTTGAGGGACTAAAACAGTTTTTGAGGGAGTATTCAGATGTGGGTCTGATAAATAGCCTCACGCTACTTGGGGCTATTAGAAAGTAATGGAAATGAAAAAGCATCAAATAAAGTGTTAACTCAGCAGATAAGTAAATGAGACTGGCATTATGTGGAGCAGGAATAGCATAAGTAAGCCAGTAAGACAGACACTGTCCACAAAGGACAGTTTTATCTTTTATTAAGATAAAGAGCCGGTGTCTGATTTGGAAGTCAGTGCAGTGAGCCCAAGAGGTAGTACAATGGCTGACTCAGTGGCACAAGAATAGGATTTTCTTATACCAGTTTGAATTAATATAAGCAGAAGAATATTCACAACCAGAACAAAGATTACTGTGTGAGTTATGTGAAATCTTAACAGCCATATCAATAATTTTATTAGCACAGATAAAAAAAGCTATGCACTTTGTATATACCTTTTCTTGATGCTTTTATATGCACTCTAGATGTAAATAACATTATCAACTCTTATATAGAGAAAAGACAGATTTCAATACAATAGACTATTTCAGGCGGAGGGGACCTACAGTGATCATCTAGTCTAACTGTCTGACCACTTCAGGGCTGACCAAGTTAATTCATGCTGTCGAGGGCATTGTCCAAATGCCTCTTAAACACTGAGGGGCTTGGGGCATCAACCACCTCCCTAGGAAGCCTGTTCCAGTGTCTGACTACCCTGTTAGTAAAGAAAAGTTTCTTAATGTCCAGTTTAAACCTCCTCTGGAGCTTCTTTGAACCATTCCCACATCTCCTGTCACTGTATACCAGGGAGAAGAGATCAGCACCTTCCTCTCTCTACTTGTCCTCCTCAGGAACTTGTAGAGAGCGATGAGGTCACCCCTCAACCTCCTTCTCTCCAAATTTCAGTGTCCTCAGCTGCTCCTCACCTGACATTACTTGCAACCCTGTCACCAGCTTTGTTGCCCTCCTCTGGATGCATTAAAGGACCTTTACATCCTTCTTAAATTGTATGGCCCAGCACTGCACACAGCACTCCAGGTGAGGTTGCACCAACGCTGAATACAGCAGGATAATCACTTCTTGTGACCAGCTGGTTACACTGTGTTTGATGCACCCCAGGATGTGGTTGGCCCTCCTGGCTGCCAGGGCAGGCTGCTGACTCACACTGAGCCTGCTGCCAACCAGCACCCCCAGATCCCTTTCCGCAGGGCAGCTCTCCAGCCACTCCTCTCTCAGTGCATACTCATGACCAGCATTACTCCATCCTAGGTGCACAACCCAGCATTTGGACTTGTTAAATTTCACACCATTAATCATTGTCCAGTGCCCCAATCTATCTGTTTCCCTCAGGAGCGTCAAGTGCACCTCCCAGTTGGGTATTGTCAGCAAATTTGCTAATCATGTGTTCAACTCCTGCATCCAGGTCACTGATCAATGTGATCACCAGCAGGGGTGGCCCTAGAACTGAAATGAGGAATGGTGACTGGGCACCAGCCAGGTGTAGCCCCACTCACTACAACCCTTTGAGCTCTGCCCTTCAGCCAGTTCTTCACCCAGTGCACCATGAGCCCTCTCATCTGGCAGCTGGACAACTTGCCCAGAAGGAAGGACGCTGTGAGACACAGTATCAAAAGCCTTTCTAAAATCCAGAAAAACTACATCCACCACCTTCCCTTCATCCAGTAGGTGGGTGACCTTATCATAGAAGGATATCAAATTAGTTAAACAGGACTTTCCCCTTGTGAGCCCACAGTGACTGTGCCTGATGATTGCATTGTTCTTTACTTACTTCTTACTTACTTCATTCATGTGGAAGTTCCTGTTACATGAACAACACCTTTAGGAGCATTCAAGGGCATAAAGGGATGTTTTCATTAAAAAGGGGGAAAAAGAAAGAAGAAGAAAGAAAGAAAAAAAAAAGGTGCAAAGTGAGTCTCCCTTAAACATGAGGTCTAAGTTGCATCTTATCCCAGGAGAGAGTTTTGAAATGACATCTGGAGTGTGTAAGTTGTGTTTAGTCAAAACTTTTTTAATATGAATCTTGCACATGTTCTGCAGCCCTGCCAAGTTTTGCTGCAAAGCATGGGGATTTTGCTGTATAGCACTTCAATACAAGTTAGTACTGCATGCTTCATTTAACTGGCATACTTACCCAGAATATTTGCTTAATTGGGATATCTCCTGTGGCACTGATATAAGACCAGTAGTACTTAATACACACAATTGTTACGTAACAGGGCCTTAATGGGACAGTGGCTACTCTTCCTAGTATATGCCCCTGGTTATTCAGCACTGCTTATGTCATCTATCTGTTACAGTCTCTTGGAAGTTGTCTATAAAAAGAATATTTTCCCTGCAATTAATTCCCTGAGGGTAAAAGCCTGGGTTCTCTGGTGGAAATAGACTGATGATCGTGGTCACAGGTTTTTTCATTGATTATTACATTGGACAAAATCTTGTAATTTCCCTTATCATCTGGAAGGATGCTGGAAGTAATATTTTTCTTCTAAAATTAAAAAGAAAATCCAGTCATAAGTAACACTGGATTGCAGTTGTTTCTGTGTGTCTAAGATTCATATTGTCATTTGATTAGTTAATCGCCCATTTTCAAAAGTGTGAACATATTTTCACACTTCAACCAAGACAGTGTTAACAATGAAACTATAGATAGCAATAGAGATTAATTATCTATCGCACAAGTCTCCTCACCTTGTTCTTACCAGATAAAGAGAGCCTATCTGTCTGCACACAGGTGTGATTTTAAAAAAAAAAAAACCAACAAAACTCCAAACAATAGCCTTGGTCAAATGAGTTCAAAGGAATATTTTCAAATGGCACCTCTTCAACATGTTCACTGTTGACATTTTTGATCTTGTTACAAAACATAGCTTCCAGTAAAAGGCTGTGATTCTTTGCTAAGCTTACCCGTGTGTGAAATACATTCACTCATAGGTGAGAGATGGGGGGAGGGGGGGCTTTAAATGAGAATTAGCATTCAAAATCAAAGCAACATTTCCTTCCCTTCTTAAGGGACAATAATTTTACTGAAGCCACTGTAAAGTTATTCAGGGCCTTATTTGCAACTGACATCTGAGATTTTCATATGGAGATGTGTTTTCCCGAGGAGGGAAAAGATGAAGGAGGAGTTTGTAGTGACTTTTTGTTGTGCAGGTTGCAACATTTTGTATTCATTCCCCCCTCTAAAATTAAACCCATCCATACATCTGTTTTCTAAAATTTTCAGGATGGGAGGTCTTTGCAGTAGAATTTGCTATTGTAGGAAGAGGAAACACTGAGCATATTGAAGTATTTCTGTCCTGTCCTATAATTTTGCTTTTTCTAATGAGTGCATACTAGTAGTTTGCAAACCCTGTGAACTGATGCGAGACACTTGCAAACATCTTCACAGTGCAAGCACTAGTGCTATGTTGCCTTGGCTTCTCTAGTGGTCTCGAAGAACTGTAGCTGGTGTGTCACTAGGTGGCAAGCTCTATGGTGGCAGTGCCTATGTCAACTCCTATAGCCTATCTCTTACCACTTCACCAAGAATGAACCCTTTCCTTTTGTGGGCCAGGCCTTTCCACTCATTTTTCAGGGAAGTTGGGAGCAACCAATCATGGTGACTACCATAATTTGTTTGTTGTCTTTCTAGCAAGAAATCACTGAAGTAATATCTAGGGAGCTGGCCATCTGCACAACTAGAAAAATTGCATCAAATAATAATTACGCTTGCCAGACACTACTAGATCTGACGGGCAGAATGAGAAACACTTTGTCTTCCTTTTGCAAAGTCCTCACAGAGCAACAAAATCTTTCACTGGCTTTTGTTTCCTTAAAATGTCCTTTTTTCCTTAAAAAAATCTCAATGCATTCAGATGTACCCTGCTGTTATGCACTATGTGCCAGATGTAGATGACTTGACCAGCATCAAGATTTTCAAATAATGATAGTTCAGGAGTGTAAAAGGAAGGGAATTCCACCAGCTAGACAAACCACTCTGCAAACTTTGATCATTTGATTTACCCTACTTACAAGAACAATTACTTTTCACGCTAGGGTCAGAATATTTTCTTGTCTGAATACATTCACAATTGTGGGATGACTCCCACTTGCATTGGAGGTTTTATTTGGAAACTTATTTGAGTCATTACCAAATCTTTAGATTTTAATTTTTCCCTCTTTCTGGCTTGGTGTCTTTGGAAATTGTAAGGTCTGAGTCACTGGGACAGAAGATAAAGGTGATCAAACAGAAGCTACTTATTAATGTATGTAGAGGAGGATGTAGAACTGAATGAGAAAAAATGTCATTACTGAATGTGATCTTCATTTACTGACTAAAAATATTTTGATCAGCAGAGGACTTCTCCTTTCTTGCATCAAATATTTAGTTTCTGGTAAATCCTCACACCTATTTGTTCCCAAATTTACAGTAGGATAGTGTTATATAATGATCTATGATAGTGTATTTGCTTACCTCCTTAGTTTATATTGTTGAGAAGCCTACAGGTGCCTGTCACCTCCATAAAATATAAAACCCAATCTGAGTTTAACACTGACCTGATAAACAGGATGTGAATAGAGAATGCTTTTCCTACCTTTACAGACATGATCAAAACATGTTTTATAAAAGCATTTCCCCTCCCTTTAGTTCTTAGGTGTATAATGGTAACACAGCAGTAATAATGCTGATTATGCAGCTTCTCCATATTCACTAGTCTGAAAAATTCAATCTGACTTTAAATTTAACACTGCTCTGCTAAGGACCCTCAACTGATGAGCACTGATTCTGTGGTTTTACTTACTGAGGTATGGATGCTATCAAGAGATATTATTTGCATTCATAAAACTCCATGACATGGAGCTCAGTAAGAGGAAGAAAGTCTTAAATGCTTCTTTATGTTCATCTATTGTTCTGGAAATCAACTTCTTAATTCATAGTATCTTACCTATGTTAGTGCAGCTAAGCACTTGCTTGCTCTTAAGTACAGGAGTCTTATGGTTGAAGGCAGTGGAATCATTGTGTCACATAGTTTTGAGCCAAGAAATAAATTCTCATTGTAGTTTCAAACAAATGTGATTTCAACCCCCATGTCCCTTTTTGATCTTTTCTGTGTTGCTGAGTATTGTTTTACAGGTGCTGTGCTGTCATCTACTAACATTCATTTCAGTGTTAAGGGAGCACTCAATACAGGGAAGGGGGTTCTGATTTGAAAACTCAGCTCTCAAAATGTATTGTGCAGCAATGTGATCCTGGTATGTTCCTAATTATCTAATTTACTGTGATATTTATATCCTCAAGTAATACAGGTTTTATGCAGTTCCAGTTCTGATGGCTGGTTTGTGGAGTTGCAGCAAGGGTTACTTGCTGTTGATGTAGCAAACCAGACTGCAATCTGTAGAATCCTGAGATGTTTTTCAGACTTATTAATGTGACATGTTGTGATACATAGAATCCAAATGAAAACTCAAAATGTTTTCCCACTGATTAAAGTTGTGTTTGGAAGGTCATAAGAGTTTGATGACTTCTACATTCAAATTCTATGCTGCAAAGCATTTCATTAACCATCTCCTTTGCTTTACAACAAATGTTCAACCTTTCTTTGCAACCGAAACATATATGAGGATGTGTAATGTAATGAAGCTGGATACAAAAATAGATGCTCAGTGGAAACCCTTGACAAATTTTGTAACATCTTGGAAGTGCTAGACAGTTCTGAAATTTCAGTGACAATGGTAACAATTTTATGTTAGGGCAATCTGAAACTAGGACTTGAATACAGATACTATGATTCAGGTCTTCACAGTCAAATCTCTACTCTCCAGTTAAATTTAAGTGTTTAAACTGTGGCTTATATTTCTCACCTTTCTCTAACAAGCTGCAATTTGAAATTAGGGATTTTACATAAATATTTATATTATGTATCTATCTCTGGCATTAGTCAGATCGTTGTGCATTATTAATGTCAGTATCAGGGATCAGGGTCTGTTTCTTCAGGCTTTATCTGTGTATCAGTTCCAAAACATCTTATAGTATAAACAATTGAAACAGCATAACAGGCAGAACTGAGTAAGAGCAAAGAGAGGACATTAAAAATGTTGTATTTGGTATTAACACGTATCTTTCATTTTTATACATATGTAATATGTGTGAAACATTATATGTACTTTATATATGTGTATTTAATTCTCTTTCCTACCTATCCCATACAATTAGGAAGGAGCATAGCACCACAGATGACATGATTGAGCAGCGATGTGTAACAGAAAGTGTAACTAAGGTTTAACTTTCTGCCATGTTTTTACAAAGCTAAGGCTACGTGTTAATCAACTCAGAAAAGCAGGGATTTTTGGTCAGGCTAGTTTGAATTAATTATTTCTTGGAGTTTTTTTAGCCCACTTTTTATAACACCTTTTATTTAATTTTAGTGACTAATTCACATTTTAGAGAATAGTCAGTGCCCTAAACTTTCAGTGAGGTTCATAACATCTCTGAAATTTCCCAGAAGTTTACAACAATATTATGGGAGAGAAAAATTGACATTTCTGGTAAGTCAAAGACTTGAAACAAACAGAAAATCATTGTTTTAAAAATGAACAGTTGCATAAATTAGCACTGAGAAGAGGAAAAGCATAGAACACAATTTAAACGCTCATCCTCCCCATCTTTCTGTGTTTTACTTTGGATGAAAATTTGGAAATGTGTCTAAATCCACTGCAGAGAATAAATCAACGTTGTTTCTTTCCCTGAGCGTTTTGTTCTACAACACAAAGATGTAAATCTCCCTTAGTATTCTAATTTGTATTCAGTTAAGTACCAAAAAGCTGATTGCAGAGTGTGATGTTATTCCCGTGCTGGGATAAGCTGTAGAAGGGGGAATCTGACATTTGAATTTCATCATTGTTTGATAGGGAGCAGCAGAATATGAGTAACAGCAAGATTTTAGCCCCTGTGTTCTAAAAAACTAGTACATTTGGAGTTCCAGCCAATTTCACTTGGCTATGGTATACAACTGCTGCTAGCATCTATAGAAATAGAAGTTCTGTTTATGCTGATGGCCTGTTCTCCCTGTTTAGAGAAGAATGTTTTAAGATGTGGAAATGTGCATAGGTTGGTATTTACTTCCTCAGCTAGGAAGTCAGCAAAATGGAGGCAGCCAAGTTAGCTGGAGAAATCATAGCACCTGTAGAGAATCACACCTGATCTGCACCAGTAGTGACAGATGTACCAATGCAAATCAGACTTGTGGCTGGACCGGAGTTTCTACAGATGCACTTTTACAGTCCCTTCATATTCATCTCTTTCTTGCTCAGACATTTAGCCATTGACTTGCTTTCTACCATAAAAAGCAATCTGTAATGTCGAGTCACTAAAAGCACTGCCCACACAGCGGGTGGATGCTGCCATGCTGAAGGACCGAAATGCATTTGTACTTCTGCAACAGTGACGGTAGCTATTAATACTGTAACTGAAAGTAAAGAAATACCTTTGCAATTCAGCTTTCATATTCTTTGATTTGACTTGAAATTAAGTCTTGTTAGTCAAAACAGTAGGAAGAAATTTGAATTTTCATTTTTTTAAGCTCATGTATGGTTTTACACAAACAGGAAAACAAGTTTGTTTTTTTTTAAATGAAGCTGTTTGCAATGTCTTTTAAGCCTATAGGATGGTATGATGTTTAAGGATGTCTCATACTGATTTCAGTTGTAGATTTCATTCTGGAATACAGAGCTACTCATGTGTAAGAGACTTAGAATATAACCCTAACTAGAACCATCTGGCATAAGAGCAAGCAAAGTACCCCTAGGAAGTTGTAGCCAGTTGTGGTGGCAGCTTATGCTCCATTCATGTTCTTATCACATCCTCAACAAAAATAGAAATGTAAAGTATTGTTCCAAAGAAAATATTACAGTACCTAACTTTGTATACTTAAGATCATTTTGTACAATTTATCATTAAACTAAAATGACTGTCCAGATTATTATTAGGACATATTGAATGCAATTTGCATTGAATTCTGTCTTATATAGCCCAAGTTCTGCCTGAGCTAGTGCTCAACTAGAACACAGCAACTGCACAGACAATTATTTCGATGTAAGGGGAACATACATTGGCCATTTTATTGACATTCTGGTCATCAAGCCATGTTCCTCTTTGAGCCTGAAGAATTCAGAATGTCCACTTCATACAGCAAAACCCCCCCAGGGCTCCACCATCTGCAGATTCTGAGCACCAACCACGTTAGGTACCTACGAGCTTCCAGCTGAGGATATCTGGTTCCTTGATGGAGTGACACACAGTGTCCAGGGTTAAGGCCATGGAAGGCACCTTGGGGAGACCACCTGCTGGTGGTGAACCAACAGTAGGAGGTTGAGAACCAGCTGCAGCCAGAGCCACTCGCCAGCCTGCCTGCTGGAGGTACCAGGGCTATGGCAGCACAGAGCCAGAGTGGGGGAAAGCGGCAGAATCTCTGCATTGTAGCTCTTGCCAGGTTAGGGAATGTCTAAGGGAGCAGCTGTTGGATATGCAGTGACAGTTACCACGACCACCATGGCTTTGCTGGCTGACAGCATGTTTCCCAAAGGGGGGTAAAGCATGGGCTACTCTAATCAGATGTTCATTCGGAGAAAAATGAACTTTCTGTCATTCAAGTCCTTGTGGGTACTGCAACGAGAACAAAAGAATACAGTCATTAAAAAAAAGTCACTGGCTACTGACCTACCTGTCAATAAGCGTTAAAGAAACACGATGCTACTGCTGAGAAACTATTCCATTTGCTTTAAAGAGCAAACAGTCATGTTGGAAAACAAGAGATGGTTTTAATTTTTATTGTAAAGGAGACTGTGAAGGAAAAATCCTCCACAACAGACACTTGCATTAACAAGGAAGAATATCTGCTGCAGAAATAGGGAGAGAAGAGGGGGGGAAAGAGTAGTTTTTCATTCCGGGAGTGGTTTGGATATAGTATATTCCTCACAGTTCACAGCAGCAGTTAGACTTTGGAAAATGGCAATAAACCCTACGAAAGGATGAACACATTCTCACAACAGCAGTTGTTTTAGAGAGGTGCATTCAGTCTGACTCAGGGAGGAGATGGAGTCTGCAGTGAACGCAGAGTAGCAAGTACTAACATACTTTAGGTCTTTGATTTCCAGCTTCTCATGTGAGAAGCTGTGCTACTGTAAAACAATTTGTCTAGGAAGCACCTGTAAGGCCCTTCTCAGAAGACATGCACACACAGGTTCCATTTCTGCAGGCTTAAATTCATATCCTGTTTCAGAAAAGAGAAAGAGCTTTGTGGTCTCACTTCGGCTTTTACAGTGTTTGATGTACATAAGAAATACCCACCCTTTTTCCTCCTAGCTTTTCACACAGTGTCACTCAGAAGGCTACTGTAATTCTGTAGAATTTGGCAAGGTGGTTTTGTCATAAACTCTGCTTAAGATTTTTTCATTCAATTTCTTTCTCCTCTGTCATTTACTTCAGGCCACTTCTGACTTTTGCAGTAAAAAGAAACTCAAGTGTGGTGTATATAAACATGAATAATATTTGCTTAAAGTAAGTGGGGGCTTAGTTCTGTCCATTTCGTAGTCATGTATGAAACTTCTACATTTTTCCCTCTATTTTGTTGCCTAGTTGGAAGGCCATATAGACTTTTGGGCCTTTGGGAGGGATTCTTCCTGCTTTTCATTTGAAAGCAGGTCACTGCTCTTATTGATTTCTGGGCTACCAGACATTATATACGTCAATGTCAAGTTTTAGGCTTCTTCTTGTGTTGATACTGGTGATGAAGAACCCAGTATTTGGGTTGTATGGGGCACACCTAGGTCATCCTACCATTAATATTGCCAAAGAATGAGAAATGCTCTCCTGCTTTTAACTAATGAGTCTCAATATGTTCAAATATATTTAGATAGTTTGTATATTTATATTGGGGTATTTTTTTTGCATTTCCAGCAAAACTCAGTAAAGAACTTTTAAAAATTAAATTTATTATACTATTTTGTTAGAATTAGGCTTATTCCTGGAGTATTAGTGTTATCTGTCTTAGAGAAAAATGTTGAAATTTAGAGAGGGATGATTTTGTGGAAAAATTATTACAGTGAAGAAGGAAATATGCAAAAATATTATGGTGTGTAGGAACTAAGTGGTTTATTTGAGATTTCCATTTAATTTCCAGTCTGAAGTTCAGGTAGAAGAGGAATTACTTCAACAAATACACATAGATATTGAGAGAAGAATGGACACTTTACTAACTTACTGTGCTGGGCTTTGAATTGACTGTGGTTTTGGACTGTAGGAGCAAACTTTCTCCACTTGTACTTTATCATGGTCCAGAGATCACTTTTACCATTAGAAACGGGGTAAAGTTACCAATCAGGTACTGGTCTTTATGTGGTTGCAGTGATACTTTTGTCATCTTAAGGTACCTTTCTGGCCTACTTGGGAAGGCACTCTGACAGTGTTTTAAAAACCAGCACGGTAAACTCTGTCTCACTTTAGCAGCTGACATCTTTAGATTCTTCTTGTCCCACGTAAACAGGATCAGCCTTTATTTACCTCGTGCCTGCGACCTACAGTAACCAATGGTCTACTCTTCACAGACACAGGCTTTGGAAAACATTCCCTAAATAAATTAAGTGTCCCTAAATGCTCTCTGTGCTTGATCTATGGAGCTTTCCTGAGGCAAATGTCTTAAGTGTTTTCTGAAAATCAGAACATTGCAGACTGTTTTTAAACATACTTCGCTTTTATACTATATTATCTTTTAACTATAGCTGCCATTTTTGTATGTCATCTTTTGATACACCTGTTCCAAATGTGCCAAGGGATTTTCCTTCTTCTGACAAAGGTCACTGTGAAGATGGGTCCCACAGTCTTAAAATTTTTAGCCTAGAGAACAAGAAAGAAGGGAATAGAGGAGACATGTTCTGAAGGAGAAAAGAAAAACAGTAACTGTGACTTCTAAGTTGCTGGACATTACGTAGCTCTTGAGATAACTAAAAGTGTTGTTAGCAATCACTTTGAAGAAATCATGTGGAACCTACTCCCCAGCAATAATCACAGTTGCCAGACAGCCCTTGTTGGTGGTGTGGGAGCATTGATTTTCCACCCATCCCAGTCTAACAAGGCAGTGTATTAGGCCCTCTGCTCAACTGGAGGGGAGGACAGTTGCTGTCCTGATCCAAGCATTAGTGTTCAGTTGTTTTCATAGGCTGTTAAATGTCTCCTGCAAGTCTTACTCTTTAGTGCTAAAATATTTTCATTTAATATTTTATATTTATAATATTTTATATTATAAAATATTATTTTATTAGAGCAGTGATATGTTTAGTGTGGTTTATAAAAAGAACCTCTGACACCCAAAATCTGTCGCCCCCACTGGATTGATAAGATATACCAGCAATTAATCAAAACTGTAACATGCCATGGACAATGTATTCATGAAGATGAATAAATTAAGTGATGTGTTGCTTTAATATGGCATATTGTCAGTGCTTTTAAGACACCCCCCCTTTACACTTCAGCCCCTCAGGGTGCTCTGCCAGAATGACTGGGCAACCATTCCATTTCTCCCCCTCCTCCTGTAGCATCCCATAGATGCTGTAACCCCAGCACACATCAAGAAGAGCAGAAGTATTTGTTCTAACTGCTATGTCAGTCTGCCAGACTAACACACAATATGAAATTGTAGTATGGAGAGGAGTAATTTTAAGACTTTCTACTTCCCTGAGAGGAGAGCTGGTAACCCACAGTGCTCTGGGTAAGCATTCCAGGAGACTGTGGACTGGCCTGAGGGGTAAGGGACATCTGAAATAGGTACTCAGATAAACGTTCTGGCTTTTGCTCCTAAACCTCTTAATGTGAATAGCATGCTGTATTGTTAAGGAAAGCAAATATTTCATGCATTCTAGTGAGTTTATAATGACTGTGACTGTCTGTCAGCATAAATGCACTGATAATTTTTTCTAGTTTAACCCTACTTTGGTGAAAGTTTCAGTTTGACTCGTTATTACTCACCGAAAGACTTAAAGTGATGGAAACATTCAGAGTTATGGGAGATGTTATGTAATCTCATAAGTAATTTTGTGCTTGCAGTGTATACTATAACCTTAATTTTTAGTTTTTAAATTCTTTGTAGTTTTATGGTAAAAGTATCTGAGCTTCCTATCGTAGTTTCATTTTTAATCAGGACAAAAATGAGTAAGTTACATGAAGCTGATTAGCAAAGCTTGTAAAAAAAGCTTATGGCAAGAGAGTAGCTTGGGACATATTTTATGGGCTTGTCCAGAGGTAGCATGTTTTTGCAAAAGGATAATTGGGGGAATTAGGCAAATTGTAACTAAAACAGGCAATTTGTGTTGAGTAGCAGCACAGGAAAAAAATGTCTGATTAAAGGTGGCACAATTTCTCTTCTTACTAAGTTTTCTTTTAATTGTATGAAACATTTTGGGGTGTGTGTTGCCTCAAGGAAAAAATGTAGGAGGCTGAGAGATTTTTCTTTGATATAGGGGAGAGTGGCAGAGAAAGAGGAAGGAAAGAATTCTGAAGACATTAGTAGAAAATAGTATTTGGTATCATGAAATCAGTAATATGTGAACTTCCTGCTCTGAATAAGCACACAATATTTTAATAGGTTTGCTATTTCAAATGTTTTAATTTGAATGAAGGTGACCTTTTATATATTTTTGGTTATGCCTGGTATTATTTTTTCACATGAAATATTTAATTTATATGTGCTGGCTATTTGAACTTTGGAAAGTATACTCAGGATACAGCGACAATGGCTTTGTGAGGCTTTCTGAAATTTCATAAGCTCTGTGCCCTTTGAATAATATAACTTATCTCATTTTTTGAATACTTGCCTGTTTTCCTAAAATATTGAATAGCCTGTGTCAATTTCTGGTCTTCAGTGCAACAACAGCACCCTATTTGGGACCACCGATCAGTCATGCAGTAGGGAGAAGAATTTGTTGCTGTGTGTTTGCTCTTCTGTTGCAGTTCCTTCATATTCTCCATGATTTATTTGGCAGCACATTAAGAAGAGGTCTCATCTAATGGTTCATTTATAAGAGTAATGTACTAGAGTTTGTAGAGGAAATAACTCCTAATTTGAAGATCTTAACTGTTCCAAGATGAGTCCCCAACAGTTGGTTGCCTTACACACTAATGCCCTATAGAAAAAGAATCTGTGCTACACATAGTCACCACATCAGAAATAATTGGAGACTGCAAGAAAGAGAAAAATAAAAATAACTGAAGCTCCAGACAAATTGGCAGGCTGGGTTGTGTAAATAAAATGGCCAGCTAATTGTATTCCCTGGTGAATCCAGTCCAAATGGACCAGACGGGTTGAGTGCATAATAGAACACATGCACCACAGTTTGAAAATCTCTGGGAATACTGAGCTGTCTTGTGCCACCCCTGATGGAGCTGAAATTGTAGTGAACAGAATGCTGGAACCATGTTGTATTATCAGAGGACGTGGAACCACTTATTTGAACTAAACACTTAGTGCTGTCATGCTGGTGTGACAGAAAATGGCACTAAAGCACAGCTGAGTGGCTATTTTTGTCTGGCTAAATACTCCAGTTTGTCAAGCTCTGTCTTCAGATCTGCTAAAGCACAAAGGTAGAGTTCAAAATTAGACGTTAACAACTTTGCTTTCTGTTAGCTCAGGAAGAAGTATCACCTCCTGGGTTTTTTCCTTTGCTGTGGGCAATTCCACGCCTCTAACAAATTAGAGTAACGGGTCTCAGGTTATTCAAAGAAGATACTTAAGCCTGTGTTTCATACTGTATTCCATAAAAGCAAAGTCTATATAAATTTACTTGATACTGTTATAAATGATTTGGTCCCAAACAGGATTTTAGCCAAATCGAACAATTTATTAAAGGAATAAAGGCAGCAAACGGTGCTGGGGTGCACGGTCAGCACTGGGTGCGCCGGGAGTCTCCGCCCCACCAAGACACACACCGAACAGCTCCAGTCCCTGGCTTATATACCTTCCAGGGATGACACAGCCCACCAGCTTAAACTAACAGGCTGGAGTGCTGCCAGGCGACCCCCACAAGACATAACCATATACATCTTAAACTGACATGCTGGAGTGCGGTCAGGTAACCCCCACAAGACATCCTGTAGCTTTTGCCTTGCTAATGGCCGGGCAGCTGGTTCTGTAGACTCTAGCACCTTCCTCTTCTTCCTTCTTGAACACCACCTTTTCAGAGACTAGTTGTTTCTCCAGAGGTATCACAATGCACACAATGTGCTACTTTGTGGTCCTTTAGACGAAGATTTGCACATGCTTTGTATCATTCAGTACGTGCAAAATCTCCAACTGTCCCTCCCAGGCCCGTGACCATACAAGGGTCTGTCATTATGCACCCCCAGCATTATTCCATATTAACACGAATCAGAGGGACATATATCACAATACTTTATTTCAGTTCATCATTTTCTGGCCTTGCTGCTGGTGGATGTTTTCTCCAGTTTACAAAGCATCCCTTGTAAGAGATGGACTTCACTATATAAATATGGCTAGAGTTCCCACTGATGGAATTATCTGTACTGTACTGGGGTGCTTAGGGTATTTGCTTGTGTGACCCAAAACTCACAGCAAAATATATATAAAAAAAAAATAGAGGTTACAGATATACAGCTTAGAGTCTTACTGAGCCACCAGGCTTAGGATGTAAGTGGAAGTTCAGGGTTTCTGTTCTTGAACTAAAAGTCTAAATTTAATACTTGCTTAATGATTCTTTGGGGGCTTTTTG
This sequence comes from Laterallus jamaicensis coturniculus, assembly GCA_022605575.1. Classification (NCBI taxonomy): domain Eukaryota; kingdom Metazoa; phylum Chordata; class Aves; order Gruiformes; family Rallidae; genus Laterallus; species Laterallus jamaicensis. The sequence goes on along the minus strand of JAKCOX010000008.1, from coordinate 18,997,562 downwards.
TCATGAAACCTGACTAAATTTGGGATTGAGATAGGCAAGGGGAAAATCATAAATTTAGGGTTCTGATTTCTCTGAAGTTTTTTCTACAGACATGCAAAGATGAGCTATTATGCCAAGACCCTGCAGCTGGGGAATGCTCTGTGGCAAACTGAAGAGGATCAATGTGAGGCCACTGTCTAGTGCTGGGGTGAGGAGCCAAGAAAGAGTAGATAGATGGTAGAGAAGTACCTCAGGCAAATCTCAAGGCACCCCACGAGCATAGCTGGCAGGGTACAGAACTGAAGAGGGAGCCTCAGTATATGGGCTACTCTTAGGGAAAGGCTATGCTTCTGTGCAGGAAACCTCCTGGCTTTCTGGCAGGACTGCCTGAGTGGAAATGTTTTTGTTTGATCAATACTCAGAACTGTAATTTTAAAGTGAGGCAGTACATGGAGTTAGAGAAAGGACTCGGTGATAATGCCTTTAGTGGTGTGTTCTTGCGAGGCTTGCGACTGAGTGCTGCTGATGTTGCCTTGAAGCCAGGAGTGCTGTGCCCTGGGAGAGCAATGGGAAAAGGTGAAAACAACATTTTGCCTCTCTAGTCCCCTAAAAGCAGAGCTCTCGAACTTTCAGTACCCTCTTCCTGCGAATGGAAGGAAAGTGGTTGGGTCAGTGAAGAGTAGTTCTCTCTTCCCCTTTGCTTTCTCTTCCTTTGAACTTTGCTGTACCCAAAACTGATCCGTGTCATGTAAATAGCGGTATCCAAGATACCAAAGTTAGTTAAATACTGCTTTAAAAATATGGCTTATTCAAATCCTTTTACCCTTACAATTTTAAGAACTTTTATAACCCATTTTTAAACTCTTCATAACACACATACTAATTTTCAAGTGTTGTGTCTGAATTTTGAGGTCTAAGCATATTAAAAGGTAGAGTATCTTCTAAAAAGTTTTGTTTCTGAATGAGGCATATATTGAATATCTCTGCAAAAATTTTGACCTCTAGTGAGACTTGAGCTGACTTCTGGAAAATCTCCTCCTGTTCATTGTCTAGTAAAAGCATTGTCTGGCATAAATTAAATAAAAGTTTGAAATCAGTAATTTTGATATATTAACATACTACCAGGGATCTAGGATAGAAAGTTTTTCATTAGTTGTTTTTCCTTGGTTTCAGAGATAATAGGATTAATAGCTTAGGCCAAGATCTGCCAAGTATTTTTGGTTAAATCCTCTAGTCCTAATTATGAATTTTAAAATATATTAGTCCTATGGTTTAACTCAGCAGGCAGCTAAAACAACCACACAGCCCTTTGTTCACTCCCTTCCCTACCTCCCAGTGGAGAGAATTTAAAAAAAATAAATGTAAAACTCATGGGTTCAAATAAGAACAGTTTAATAGGACAGAAAAGTAAGATGATTATAACAATATTGATATTAAAACAGCAATAATAATTTTTTTACATTTACAAAAAAGCAACACAGCACAACTGCTTGCCACCTGCTGAGTGATGCCCTGCTAGTTCCCAAGCCACAGCACCCTGCTGTCCAACTTTCCCCAGATTATATACCAAGCATGACATCAATCTTACAGTATGGAATATCTCTGTGGCCAGTCTGGGTCCTGGCTCCCAGCTCTTGTGCATCTCCTGTGGAAGGCTCGTGCCTCCGTGCTGGCAGGGCCTGAAAAGGTAAAAACATCAGTGTGTTACCAACATTATTTTTATACTAAATCCACACCACAGCACTTTACCAGCTGCTAGGAAGAAAATTAACTTTACCCCTGCTCAAACAAGGAAAATTAACTGGATATCTACCACAGTTCTTGACTATAACTATTCAGTGCCACAATGTTGGCCATTCTAGTGTCTGGGTAACATACCTACACAGAGTTATCACAGGGGTAGCATCATTTTGTTTGTGGCATTGCTCATGATGTTGCTGTAAAGACCCTGGGAACCCAGGTTGAAGGTAGGAAGGGAGCAACAAGGAAAAGTGATGGAGAATCAAAATAGTTTGTGTTCATTTTAGTTGTTGGTAGTTTTTCATGAAAAGAATTGGAATTTTATAAGTCATATGCAATTTGACACTGACACTGCCTGTTTTATAGTGATAGTTATAAAGAGCTCGATGTGTTTAGCTTATGAGAAGACAACTAAGACAAGGATTTGTCCTCACCAGCATGCAGAGAATATTGAGAAAAAATATGTGATGATTCATGCATATGCACTCATTAGAGAAATATGTTACAGGATTCAGAGGCTAGAAACAAAAGCAAGATGAAAATGAGTGTCATGGTCCAGTTTTTAACAAGCTAAGTCATGGATTCAGTACCAGTCACCCTTCCATCAAAATGGTTATTCTTCTGCTCCCACAGAAACTGTAGTCATCTTTGTTCAGGAAATCTGCCATGGGAGTCAGAATGATTCCTTTAAAATATATACACAAATACAGAAAAGAGTGAAATGTGTGTATAACCTCTAACAGATTCATTACCCATCTAAATCAAGAGACCTTGACAACACTGGCAGAAACAGCAGTGGATCTGCAAGAATGCCTAACTATGGAGAATATCTAACTGTACTCGTGTCTCAAATACAGAATTTTTCATTGTATTTAGGCAAAGCATACTTTCTTTAACAAAATATCCTTAACATTTATCCAGGTTAATAGAAAAATTATTTCTATACAGTCATAGCAGAGATGCTGTTGTGCTGTGTGCACTACTCTTGTCACAGTAGACATATGCTTACATCTAGAATGGCCCAATATTCCTGTAGCTTTGAGATATAGGAAGCCACACGGTTTGAAGTTCTTGGTTGGAGTCTGATTTGAGGCTAACTTTTTTTTAGAAAGCAGCAAAATAAATTAAACCCATATGTTTTCTGAAAAAAAAAGAAAGAAAAAAAAACCAAACCCTACCCTAGAAAAAAATACTTTGTTTTCACTGTGTATTGGTGAAAATTGGTTGCCTTATTGTTTTCAAACAGCACTTTGCAATTTTCAGAGATTTTACTGTTTTCAGACCTCTTCAAGACTGATGGCATTTTAGTTGGTGCATGTATCTAAGGAATCTAAACAAATATGTCTTACCATTTTACTTTTGCCTGCATGTTCTTTTTCCACGAGCCAGAAAGACACTGAAGTAAACTGAACTCTTTCTGCCTGTGGGATATATTCACCCCTAGTCATGCACACACCTCCAATTGGCACATGTTAGAAAACACCATGAAAATCAGAGTGCGAGACTCTCATCAATTTAGTTTTGATTCTTCTGATTAGGTCAAAAGGGAGTGCTGTAAGATTATATAGCATATGCATACCTAAAAAAGCAGATTGAGAAACACTGATTTCATTATGGATATTTGTCCTGACCTGTACTTTGAATATCTACATAATAACTTTAGAATCATCATAGAATCATAGAATGGCAAGGGTTGGAAGGGACCCCAAGGATCATAGAGTTCCAACCCCCCTGCTACAGGCAGGGCCACCAACCTCAGGCCTGGAGCTACACAAGGTTGCCCAGAGCCCCATCCAACCTGGCCTTGAACACCCCCAGGGACGGGGCATCCACTACTTCTCTGGGCAGCCTGTTCCAGCACCTCACCACTCTTTCCGTAAAAAACTTCCCCCTAACATCCAATCTAAACCTTCCCTCCTTTAGCTTTAACCCATTCCCCCTTGTCCTGCCATGATCTGCCCTTTTAAAAAGTTGATTCCCCTCCTGTTTGTCTGCTCCCTTCAGGCACTGGAAGGCTGCAATGAGGTCCCCCCGCAGCCTTCTCTTCTCCAGGCTGAACGAGCCCAGCTCCCTCAGCCTCTCCTTGTAGGGCAGGTGCTCCAGCCCTCTAATCATCCTTGTGGCCCTCCTCTGAACCCTCTCCAACAGTTCTACATCCTTCTTGTATTGGGGGCCTCAGCTCTGGACACAGTACTCCAGGTGGGGCCTCACGAGGGCAGAGTAGAGAGGGACAATCACCTCCCTGTCCCTGCTGGCCACCCCTCTTCTGATGGAGCCCAGGATCCCATTGGCCTTGCGAGCTGCAAGAGCACAATGCTGGCTCATGTTAAGTTTCTCATCCACTATGAAAAACTTTGTTTTTCATTTATTCTGATATAGCAGTTATTTATTTTTATTGAGATCCAAATACTATTATTTTGAGGCAACTGACTTGTCGATATTTAGTTAAATTTTGGTTTTGGTTTTGAACAAGAAATAGACTCCTCTGCTGCTAAGCTGCATGTTGTAACACCACCAGATACCATGTCAAAATTCCTGTATGTTCCTCGGGATAAACCCAAAGCAAGTGTAAACTTCATTATGCATTGTGCTCTGTACACCATTTTACATAGCTTTTCCACAGGCTAGACAGACATTTCCAGATGAATTTGTTGAGACTGTTCACTCTTGAATTACATGATGCCAACCTAGAAAATTGACAGGAAGCAATTATTCAGATTCTTCTAAATTTTTAATTTTTAAAGCACATTGTTATGTATTTCTCTACTAGGTAGGGTAAAGCATCTTCCTGGCAATACTGGAATGCCCTGAGGATCCCCAAAAGCTTTTTAAAGAATATTTTATTTACTGTGAGGAGTACTTGAGATAACCCTTTTAGGTGTTTGCAAGATTTGTAAAGTATGGAGAGAACAGATTGGCAGTGAATGCCTTCATCTCAGACTTTGTTGCATAAGGTTTACTGTGTATGGTTTCAGGCTACTGACAATACTTTAAGCTTTAAGAGTGCCTTTGGAACATTAGTGTTGATGACACAGGAGCTAGTATGCATGGCTGAGTCTGAGTCCTGGCAATGCTGGTCCACCCAAAACTCAGAAGTAGGTTTTTTTCTTTCCTGCTGCTCTGTGGTTCCAAACATTCTTGTTGTAGATACTAAATCCAAAGAAAGAGGTGCTGGACAAAGCCTTATTGTGCTGCTGGTTTGAAAAGATGCCAAGAATATAGTTTGGGTTTGCCTTTTTGGTATTTGATGGGACAGACAGAACTTGTGGCAAAACACTTCTTCTTTATTGTTTATTTGCAGACAAAAATAAACTTGCTTTCATTTTACATCAAGAGGAAAATGGTCTTACTAGTGTCTAACCCTTGGTAGCAGGTAGAAGATTTCTGTCAGGAAGAGGCTGGCAGAACAGCTATCTTGAGTTGGCACAAGAAATGGGATTGAATCTTTGCAATCATATCACTGGAAATTAAGAGATTTTTACCTTTAAGAGGAGTGAGCTCCAAAACAACCTCTTTAAAATATTAATGGAGAGAGCAAACTGAGTTGATTTAAAGATGACATTTCATCAGTTCATGAACAGCATTACAGGGCCCAGCTGCCTTCAACAGCAGGAGTCTGACATGAGTCATGAATAACATAGAAAGACACTTTTGAGATATGTTACCAGTTAGAGTTCAGATTCTGCCCCATCTGTTTTCTTCAAAATCTTCTGGTTTGGGGATCACATTTCAGCTGAGCTAGCTAAATGATAGACCCCCAACATTTGTGATCCCTGTATAAATAGATTTTCACATAACAAGTTCTACACAGTAAGCAATCCTATTGTCCTACAGGTCTGTCAGCACAGAGCAGGTTTCTTTCTCTGGTTAGTATGAAAACCCATAATCAAGGGGGTAGATTGCTCAGTAAGAATATTAGTCCAAGCAGCAAAAACACAGTCATTTTGTTCAAACACCATTCCAAACCATTCCACCGTGCTTCTGCTTCAGGTATTTGAAGAAAGATTTTATGAAAAATACAGGTTTTCAGTACCAACTTCATATTGATCTCCCTTTTGTGAATGAGTAATGAAGTCAGAAGTTTATTGTGCCTTATGAAAGTGTGGATTCATTCAGTTTAATCACAGGGTGATAGAAATGTTGTTTGGAAAGAACCTATGGAGGTCACCTAGTCCAGCATCCTGCTCAAAGGCAATGCTAGAGCAGGTCAGCTGTGACTGTGTCAACTTCAGGCTTGAAAACTTCCAAGCATAGAGATGCATAGCTTCTCTGAGTAGCCAGTTCTAGAGCTACACTGCCCTGCTAGTAAAGAAGTCTTTTCTAATGTCCATCATCAACATGCACAGGTACAAGTTAGGATTGAGAAAACTGCTTCTCATGCTTTTTGTTTCTGTCTGGTTACTCTAAAAAGTAGGAAGGAGTCATCTCCCCTGTGAAAGTGATCATCTACCTATTCTATCAGGTTGTAGTTAAAATGGTGTCATTCATGGTATGTTTTTCTCAGCACATTAGGCTGAGATTATTAAGGGAAGGAGGAGCTAGAAATCCCTTCTATCTTTTCACTTGCCTCTAGCCTGAGCAAGAATTAGTTTCTAATTTTCCCACAGATGTAAGAAATCCACAGTGAGAGGATTGAGAGAAAATCTCAAGTTGTACCTGGACATATAAAAGGAAGTATACAAAATATGAAATAAAAAGTAGAAGGACACTATTCTTTACAAAAAAGAAAGTGGTTTACTCAATAAAATATCATAGAATCACAGAATCACAGAATCACAGAATCACAGAATTATAGGGGTTGGAAGGGACCTCGACAGATCATCGGGTCCAACCCCCCTGCCAAAGCAGCTCCCTAGCTCATACTGCACAGATAGGCATCCAGACGGGTCAGGGAAGGAGACTCCACCACCCCCCTGGGCAGCCTGTCCCAGGGCTCTGGCACCCTCACTGGGAAAAAGTTCCTCCGCATGTTGGTGCGGAACTTCCTGTGCTCCAACTTGCAGCCATTGCCCCTTGTCCTGTCCCCACAGACCACTGAAAAGGGGCTGGCCAGTTCCCCCTGCATCCCATGCTTAAGATAATTAATTGTAAGCACCAATTAGGTCTCCCCTTAATGTTCTTTTCTCTAGACTGAACAGCCCCAGCTTATTCAGCCTCTCCTCATAGGGGAGGTGCTCCAGGCCCTATCGTGCATCTAGATGTCTTAAGCATTCAGTATGGTGAATTACTAACAGAAACAGATGTAACTCTTTAAACAATGCAGGCCACAAACTCTAAATTTGATAGTTCCATTGTGAGCGTGGATTGCATTATGCATTTGCATTAGCTGTTCTGTAAATGAGGAGAGACCACAGGAATATATCTGACTAGGTACAGAGATAAAACAGTAAGATTTAACTACTTCAGACTAGAAGTTTGTAGCAGATTGCAAACTGATGAATTGGCCTACACATTTTGATATATATAGGATGCCAGCAGATTGGTTGGGTTCATAAGATGCAAAATGAGGAAGAGTAATCCTATTTAGATAACAAATGCCTGAACTCTTTGTCCAAAATTCAAAGTAAATTAAATAATATCTAAGGTTCAAAAGCATAGAGTTATCATTCTTAAATGATACATGCTGTTTTATTTTTACTTTAATTCTGTCTAGAACTAAATAAAGTAAGTGGCAAAGAAGATGGTTGTTCTGACAAAAGCAGCAGAACAAGTGACTTGTCATCTTTCAGGAATGTCTCTTTCTGTTCAGTTTTGCAGATTCAGAATGGTCTTATAGTGTGAGTAAAATTCACAGAAGTATTCCAATCCTATAAATGTTTAACTGAACCACATACCAATCAGAATTAGTATAACTTGGATAACTTTAAAAATAGTAAAAGTTAGACATATAACCAAAACTTACATAATCAGGGCTTTATGTGTATGGTGCTTCTTTTATACTAAAGATCAGATAATCTTAAAACATCTGTGGAAATTATTGCAAGCTTTAGATCTTATTTCAGACTGAACATAAAGTCAAGACAGCACAAGACAAATTTAGTCATCCTCAAGTATATAAAAGTTAGCTAATCTACTTTTCATAGCAGTCAAAATTCATACTGAGACCAGTGTTGTTCAATATCTTTGTCAATGACATAGATAGTGGGACTAGTTTAAAGCTGTTACCCCTTGTCCTATCACTACACTCCCTAATAACGAATCCAGCTCAATCTTTCCCTCAGGCTCCCTTTAGGTACTGAGAGGCAAAAGAGCAAATACTAGGAAATTAAGACCTGATATTCAAGGTGCAAGTGTTTTTTTGTTTTTAAGGAAGAATTTGAAAAAAAAGAATACAAATCCACTGACTTTATGAGTAAAGGAACTTTTTTTTCTTGCTGTCCTCTGATACATTCACAAATGAGTTTCAGAACCAGTACAGATTCAGATTTCTATATTTCCATAGGTGATCTTTGAGGTCCCTTCCAACCCAAAGCATTCTAGGATTCTATGCTGAAATACCTTGTAGAGTTTTAAGGTTTGTCAGGACTGCCAATACATCCTGGGTATTTCTTTCAGTTGGAAAAAGAGTACCGAAGAAATTCTTCTTCCTGGATGTGTTCAATAAAGACTGACATCAGATTTTGCTATGATATGAGTAGTTTTGGCCTTTATTCTACAGTAATTCATATTCAAGTTCCATTTCAGTTCAGATGTATTATTTCACTGCTTATTTTTTCAAATATGAGTATTTGCCCATTAACTTAATAAATATAGTCTTTCTTATTCACACACTTATGTATTAATACCATCAATGTATTCCTTCTCAGCAGATGATGGCAAACATATCTTTCATTTCCAAATTACTCTCTGCAATAGATTTCTTTAATTATAACTTTTAAAGGAGCTCTTGGTAATAACAATAACCAGCAGAATAAAACATTCCTCTTCTTTAGCTTTGAAATTTTCTCTCAGCTGGCTTACATGTACCATGAGTCAGATATTAAATATAAAAAAAAAAAAAAGATGTGCAAGTTCTTTGACTCTGACTATACAGCATATAATTGAAGTAAAGAACATCATCTCCTTTGTTCACCAGGGTTTTTTATTATTATTATTTCTCTCTGGTCTTCTACTTTTCTGCTCCTCAAATAAGGCTAATTACAAAGGGAAAAAGTTGAAACTGGTGGAGAGAGATCCTTTAAAGCCATTCCTTTTGCAGAATGGAACAAAAGAAAGTACCAAGGGCATGGATAGGCCTTGAAAAAAAGAAAAGAGAAAAACCATCTAATGAGGATGTTGAGATAAGTGCTTGTGAAGAAAACTGGCAAAAAAGGGCTTTTAGTCTAAAATCCATAAATAAGTGGGCATTAGATGGGTACTAGAACATTTTTAACAAGAGAGGCCACCAAACTGTATCTTCCTATGCAAGAGCTACAACCCTAAAAACTCTTCTTCTTAACAAGATAAGGGTTTTTCTCTTTGAAATATTAATTTGAAAAAGAAATACTTGAAAATTAAGGAGTATTATTCATGCCTGTGAATCCATTATAGAGGAAGACACCATCACAGCTGCTTTAGATATAATTATGAATGCAGTAGACTTTCTAAAGGTCAAAGATCCTAAACAGTATGAAGAAATTGTTCACAGTATATGAGGGTTCAGAAAGGATTTGACCTCCAGTCTCTCTTTGGGTCTTCTAGGCTGAGCTAAAGAAGCAGCAGGTACGGCGTCAACTAGAGAAGAGTTTAAGAATCAAATCATTTGCCCATCCTCCAAACCTATTTCTTAATACTCCTGGGTAATTGGGCACTCAGATGTGCTTGATATCCATAGATGTGCAGGTCAGGTGTTTGAGACTCAGTCTAATTACCAGAGAATGACTGCCAGCTAAGCATTGTCCATTTCAGCTCTCACTACTGCTCTTGTAACACATAAAGGAGAAAAACAAATCTGAAAGGGAGAGAAGATAAAAGGACAGAGAAAAATAAACTACAGGACCTGATCCAAAGACTGTAGAAGTTAATGGAAAGTCCTATTAGCTTTGGTGAGGTTTAGATTAATCCCCATTTTCAACAAGACTGGCAGTTCTTTATCCCATCATGCATTAGATGTCCTTTCACCCATGTGTACCAGGAAGTTTGCATTTAGTACCAGTGACCTGATTTTTGAACATGTTCTCACAGATTTGGCATTTCTGACTCAGTCAGGGTAGTATTTATTATAACTTTGTTTTTTTCAGAAGTTTCTCAATACAAAGTTTTAAGGGCTTTGAGAAAATATTACAGTACAACAACAGCAGTCCCCAAAATATAACAATAAAAGTAGCTTGTAAATCTGTAAATCTGATGTTTTCACTGCTGGTGGTACATTTTGATTATGAATCAGAAAAGGAGCAAAATACTTGGTATTAGATTTATGAACAAAGTGTTACCTAAACCTATGACACACTTTACAGAGCTCCTTTCTTCTTCACCTGGCACATGTTCTGTGTCGCAGATGGAGCAGCAAAATACACATGTATCCAGTGATCAGGTGTTTGAACGTGGTTGCCAGCTAGCCGCTTTTGGTGTGACAGAGGATTCACCCACAGGTGTCCTGCACACAGGAGAGTAATCTTTTGGCAGAAACTTTTCCCAGCAGGTTACCTGTATGGCTGATAGCCATTGGCCCTTTTACGTGACTTGCTGCATCTTTTCCCAAATTCTGGGTCAATGGTGAACAAATACAGAGGGATAATAGCAAATGATTTGATAAATCTCCTGTAATAATTCAGATTTATTTATTACAGTTTACAATTTGATTTACTAAACAGTGAAGCTGAATTAATATGGATGTGGGGCAGTTTTCTTTGTATCAGTGTTTTTCCTTGTATCAGGGTTTTTCCTAGACCGTTGTTCATAAGTTTTATGACTTTTTTGAGAGCACAGATGTGATAGATAGTATCTTCTGCATAAGGATTAATAAACCAGCAACAGCTGCATAAGAGATGGTAGGAGTATTTTTGTGCTGGATTCAAGCTAGAGAGATTAATAATCTTTACTTGTGAGACAGTCTTTTATTTTGCTTTATATGGCACACAGTATCAGTGAAGCATCTGAAGTAATTCCATAATTAAATTCTGTTGGTCCTTGCTTTTAAAGCAGAATTATAATCCTTCTGTTTCACACATTAAAGATTGAGTTCAGTCTCTGAATAACACAGTAACTCTTTGGAGGACACTTGAATTTTCTTTATCACATTTTAAGAAAAATATTTACTGACTACAGCAGAGGAAATATGCATAAATGCTCTCTTATTGACATTTTGCACATTTTTCTCACATGTCTTTGAGTTTAATTAGCTAAATAACCACAGTTCCCACAAACTGCAGACTTCAGAGGCTCAAATACTGTCTTAAATGTAAGATGCTTTTGAACTATGAAAATTGTATATGCAGAGCTATTTCTCTTATCCTTGTAACCTACATGAGCTTGACCAAAGCTAGTCAGTGGAGCTACTGAGAAATAAGAATTATTTCTCTTTTCCATGGGGGAAATAGAAACCCCTCTCTCAGCCTTTTTTCATCAAGGAAGTTATGTTGTGAGATTGAATCCTGCCTCAACAATCTATATGCATGTGCTGCAGACAGTAGAATCCCTGGGTGAATGCTGTTTATCTCAGACAAATGGGAAAAACGTGGATTGAGTGGATGATGCTGATTGATGTTGAGGAATAACTGAATGGGGAAACTGTTAACTGTTGTACCTCGATTTAATGATATGGAATTAAGAAAAGGGGAAAAAAAGGTGTGTTGATAATAAACGAAGTCATTTAGTTGCTCGTTTCTTCTATAATTTGTGTGGGCCCGATTTGGGGTTTTCATAGAATCATAGAATCATAGAATTGTGGGGGTTGGAAGGGACCTCAAGAGATCACAGGGTCCAACCCCCCTGCCAAAGCAGCTCCCTAGGACATATCACTCAGATAGGTGTCCAGACGAGTCTTGAATATCTCCAGAGAAGGAGACTCCACCACCTCCCTGGGCAGCCTGTCCCAGGGCTCTGGCACCCTCACTGGGAAAAAGTTCCTCCCCATGTTGGTGCAGAACTTCCTGTGCTCCAATTTGCAGCCATTGCCCCTTGTCCTGTCCCCGTAGACCACTGAAAAGGGGCTGGCTGATTCCCCCTATATCTCCTGCTTCAGATAATTATAGACATTAATTAGGTCCCCCCTTAGTCTTCTCAAGGCTGAAGAGTCCCAACTTACTCAGCCTTTCCTCATAGGGGAGATGCTCCAGGCCCCTAATCATCTTCGTAGCCCTTCTTTGGACTCTCTCCAGGAGATCCCTGTCCTTTTTAAACCAAGGAGCCCAGAACTGGACACAATACTCCAGGTGGGGCCTGACCAGGGCAGAGTAGAGGGGGAGGATCATCTCCTTAGACCTGCTGGCCACACTCCTTCCGATGCACCCCAGGACACCATTGGCTCTCTTAGCCACCAGGGCACACTGCTGGCTCATGGCCAACCTGTCATCTACCAGGACCCCCAGGTCCTTCTCCACTGAGCTCTTCTCCAGCAGGTCAACCCCCAGCCTGTACTGATACAAATAATTGTTCCTCCCCAGGTGCAAGACTTTACACTTGCTTTTGTTGAATTTCATTAGGTTTCTCCCTGCCCAGCTCTCCAGCCTGTCCAGGTCTTGCTGGATGGCAGCGCAGTGTTCCTGCATGTAAATTTTGTGCAAATTGTGTTAAATTCTTCTTCGGTTGAAACACTGTGTGTGTTTCTGTATTTCTTGACAAAAGGGATTACTGAACTGGGATCAGTTTTTATTTTGTACCCCCTTTCTTTCTAAGGTAATGGAATAGTTTTTTAAAAATGATTCCTATCTTTTTATTTGTGGATATTAATTTTCTTTAATAAGTCTTTATTTAGGAATATTAGTAATGTGACTTTTCTGAAGTGTGGAAATGGAGCTGTTAGTTGTGCATTCTGAAACAAATAAGTAGATATAAAATAAAATAAAGACATTCTGAAATAAATAAGTAGATATAAAAGAAAGACATTCTGAAATAAATACGTAGTCAACTACCTGAGCATTTCTTAGTCAACTTTAAATGGGCTTTTTCAGAAGTTGTGCATGCTGGTAATTGTGATCTATCCACTGTGGTGTATGCTGTCTTATGTGTTTACACATATTGTATCCTCACTTCATGTGAACAAATTTCTGGTCTGGTATAAATCATGGTAATCGAGCATGTCAAAGAGAGAAAAACACGTTGTGTTTTTTCTAACATGTCTGTTGTCATTAAAGGAGAAGCAGCAACCAGAATTGTATTATCTGTTTAATATTCAAGACTTTTCAGGATATATGGAAAACTAACCAACTTACTTTCTGCTGGCTTCCAATTAATTTAAAAAGGAAAAAAACCCCTGTTAATATTTTTAATCTTATTTTCCTAGTCATAATCACTTGGCTCCCTAAAAATAAACAAAAATGACTCGTGATAGCAATAGTTGGTGTTTTTCAGTTTAGGTGTTATATAACTTTGGCTGGAAAAAGTGCATATGATGAATGACTAATCTCTGGTTTTGAGATGTGGGGCTTCTTCCTCATATTAGTGGCCACTTCCATCATCTCTACTCACCTCAGCAAAACCCTTCCCTACTTCACCTTAAGAGACTCTACTCTGAAGCAGCCCTTCTGCAGTAAAGCAGCATCATCCATATTTGAATTACTACAGCTAGGTGCCTGTATTTTATTGAAAGGGTTTCTCCCTTGGGTTTCCATTGTATGTTCTTTTGGAATTTCACCCAAACAAGGTAAAAAAGGACACTTTGGATTACGATTTCTGCTTTTGTGTGCTGAAAAAAATGTGGGAGATGGGATTGCATTTCAAATGCTTTTGTTTATTAGTTTTTGTGGGTTTGATGCTGCTGCCTTATTTTGGCCTCTTGCACTAGCTCTATTTTAGGGTCTGTGATTTTGTGCAAAATAATGAAGCTGTTCTGGATTCTATTCTAGGTGTTACCTTTCCCTGAATATATTTTGGAGCACTAAACTCTTACTTTGATATTCTGGGAAGCTAATGCTTCCCTGTCTCAGCTATGTTGCTTTCATTATATTTCAACTGTGTGGCACTCTGAGTAGTTTTCTTCACCTGCACAAAGTACACAATTTTTTTGTATGCTCAGGTGAAGCGAAGTTTCAGTATCTTGTTGAGGGAAAACAATGCCAAATGATCTCAGATTTTAAGACTCCAAGATCAGTAGGAACAATCTCCTCAGCGTATGCTTATGCACTACTGACTATCGTTAGGTAAAGGCCCAGTTCAGCAAGGCACATCACTTAACTGGAAAATGTATATGGCAGATATGAATGCAGTGAATGCACTGAATATCACAGCATAGTGAGCTGAAGGGTGTGCTGGGGATAGCTACGAAGAAAAAGACACTGACAAGTTACTTTCAATAAACACATGCAAATACTCAATTATTTTGGGCTCTGAACTTTTTGTAAGTAAAAAGACCTGCATGTGTTTCTACTTGAATTATGAATATATCTTAGTGACAGTGGGTTCCTACCCACTGCATTTTCTTTTAGAAAACAGATTTGTGCTTCTTAGAGTGCCCAAGGTCCATTACTTTGCCATAACATGGGCTTTGTTTTATCTTACTGCTTGCTGAACACTGACACTTCTGTGATGGTTGGAAAGCTTTCTGCTCATTCTTGTTTTCGCACCATTTAATAATGAAAAGGTGAAAAACAGAAAACCTGATAAAAAGATACATTGAATTTGCTTTAAAGAAATACTTGGCTAGGTTCAATAATAATATCTGTATGGAACATGGTGACAGCAATCTGTGCATTTGGATGCTTGTCACCCAGAGAAATTTCAAAACTTGTGATACAGACCTCCGTTCTCCCCATATATAAATGTCAGCTGGGGCTGCTGTGGAATGGTAGTATCTAGCATGAGAAGCCTTTTGTTCTCACTTTTACCAGGAGGGAAAGTGATGTCTGTAAAAGCTCCTGCTTTGAAAAGGAGCCCTGTTATTGTGCTGCCTTGTTATCACACCTGCTCACGTCACAAGTGCTAGAACCTCTCTGACATCTTTCTCAGAGTAAATATGGGGCAGCTGGTTCAGGAGGAACCAGGGGATGTGCCCTACTGCAGAGGGAATTTCCTACTGTATACTGATTATCTGACACAAAGTAGCCTTCTGTGATTAGACAATCCAGACAAAAGATAAAATATTAAGGGAGTAAACTCTTTATTATAAGAAGGGAATGGATAACTTCTATTTTATTAACCATTCATATAAGCAGGCTGGACTACAAATTACCATCCTTACCCATCTCAAAACCAGAGCAAACTTACCTAGTTCAAAGCAGAAGACTGTATCTTTTAATTACAGTGCCAAGTGGCTCTGTTATTGGAAATGGACCTCTAAAAACATAGTAGAACTTGTCAGATATGTGTGGGCTGTGAAAAAATTGGTGCCAGAAAATGAATGATTTCCAAAAATAATTTACTTCCAGAAACAGATTTATCATCAGATATTAGTAGAAAAGTGTTATTATCTCCTGTTTTACCCTAGAAAAAAAATACTAAAAGAAGTATTTTTGAAGTGCAGTTGTTAATAAAAATGTTAATTTTGTTAAAAACCTACTGGATATGAAAATATGCTGTTCTTGGACTACATGGCTTGAAGTGTCTAACTGATGTTGCTGAGAGTCTCAAATACCCCTCCGAGAAACAATGTGAAAAAGAAACACTTTTCTTAATCCATTCATTAAGTAACACACAGAGACTTAACAGTGAAACAGAGACTCAACACTGAGCATTGTGATACATTCTCATTGGACCTTTAGAGTACTGTAACTTAAATGGTTTATAAATTACTACAAAGCATTAAGATAGAGTATTTAAATAGGGCAGTCATTTGGGTAGAAGAGTATTCATATGAGAAAATAAATGCCAGTTTGTGGTTAGTCTAACATTGTCTAATATTCTGAATTTATATTAATTGAATTAATATAGTCTCCTTAAGTGGAAGCTTGATGACAGACAAAATTAATTAAAACTCCTTTAGGTGCAACTTTAAATTGCTTCTTCTGCCCCCTGCTTCTCTTCCCCAGTTAGCCACTAGCTGTCTTTGCTGTTACAATTCATGGATGAACTGTAGAAAAATTACATGGACTATAATGCATTTGTAGTGGGGATTCTTGTTGTGGAAAATATGCAGGATATATGACATTAAAATGTATGCTGAAGCTGTTGTTTAAACCTGGATGCCTATTTCTTGCATGTGTTCAGAAGGAAAAATGATGATATACAGTTGAATGGATGAGTGACAGAAGTGGTCTTGCTGGAGGCTTGGTTTGATTCTTGGCCGTAAGCATCTTAATGGAACTCAGTTATGGAAGTAAATAAAAGTTCTCTGAGGGTAGAAACTAGACTAAGCTTAGATACTGCACTTGGTGCTCTCACAGTAGCTCAGTTTGCAGGTTCACGTAAGTTGATTCCAGATCCCAGAAGTCTCATTTCCTATAAGTTTCAGATGCCACAAACTCATGTTCAGCTTTTTATTTGGTGAAAAACAGCTGTCTCCCAGACAAAAAAGTTTCAACTGCAAATGCAGGACAAATGTGATTATTACTCAGACCTTTGTAGTTCACTTAAAACTTGAAGAGGCATGCCAGTAAATCTGCTGTTGGCCCTCTGAGGCCTATTGTGCAAGTCTCAGGAGTCTATCTAGATCTACACAAATGTGGAAGTATCCTCCTTGCTGGGACTGTTCCTAAATCTAGCACAATTAAAGAAGAAAAGAATGCTGAGTCCTGTAACTCCAGGGATGTCAGCTGTAAGGCAGGGGAGCCAAATCACCCTGAGGCCTCTTACTCACATCCCAAACTTCATCAGCTCTGTGCTTGTGCAGGGAGTTCCATCCTGACTGAGCAAATCAATACCTGACATGCCAGGGAAACTCTCACAGAGGGTGCTGGGAGGTCAAAAGATGTGTGAAATGCACAGGAATCACTTTGTGTTTAGTCCTGGGAAGGCCAGTGGAAAAGCAGATGAGCCCAGAAAGCCTGTTAGAGTGAGTTGAATGCAACAGGCATCAGTTGTGAATGAATGTGGGATGGCAATAGGGACACAATTGGCTTTAGCCATCTGGCTTTGGGAGCTTGAACCTGGCAACCAAGAGCACACAGACATGCTCCTAAAGTGCACCAAAAAGATGTGAGATTGCTAGCCACCCTTTTCTTGGTGGTGCAACGGATTTGCAGTGGCATGCTGGAACAGATTCATTGTCTCCAGCCATAAAGAAAATCTAAACATATTGAGTGTTAACAATTATAAAAATATATTTGGAGATGAGTCTGCTTCTTTCCATTATTTCTTACTAAAATCATCTAAACTGTAGACCTACGTTTCACGTATTAGTTTGTGTTAAAGGACTGTGATAAATACCAGGAAATACTAGGAAAGCCGAAATGAAGGAACAAGCTAAAACTGAGGGTGGCAAAGTGAAATGAAGAGGAAGGCTATGCAGCTTTCCTTCTACCAGAATGGCAAGGCTTTAGTCATTATTGTGGTTGAGCCTGCTTCTGAAAAAAGTTGGATGAGATGAGGTATTCAGAGCTAGGGCTGCTTTACTTCATTTAACTTATTATGCTGCTAAATCTGCAACAAGCTGTGTGAGTAAACATCATTTGTGCAAACCAAGTGTGTCCCTAGACACATGCTGTTGGACCAAAGGTATCGTATGGAGAGCTACACAGCAGAAACAAGGGGAACAGAAACTTTTTTTGTGAATGGCATTTGACTTGAGGGCCTAGGAGGCATAGATCCTAGGTATAGCACTACGTAATGAAGATGTATCTTCCAAGTAAACAGTGCTGCATTTGTCTACAGATACTAAAAATATTTTCAAAATGTGTAGGATAGATTTTTGAAGTGTTTAGTTCATGGGTTTACAAACATTACAAGGCCAAAAGTAGATGGCCATTTATATACTATGGAAGTTCCACTTGCAGTCAGTGGATCACCATGTAAATTAGGCTAACAGATTGTCCTGGTTTCAGCTAAGAAGGAGTTAATTTATTTCTTAGCAGTGGGCCATGTTTGGCCAATGAGAATATTCCATACCAATTACATCATGTTCTGTATAAAGCAGAAAAAGGGCGCCAAAGGCGCGGCTCCGAGAGGCGCGGTTTCTTGGTGGCGGGTCGGGTCGGGTCCTGAGTCAGCTCTGCGCCGCACGGCCTAGTCGTGTGGTGCGGTGAGAGGTTACATTGTGTATCACCAGTTTCGTGTACCCTGTGTTCTAAAGTAGTGTTAGCACTGTTGTTCTTTGTGTCTTTTTCTGCTGTTTTAGTAAACTATCCTTATCCCAACACCTGGGTGGTTTTTTTTCCTTTCCACTGCAGCTTTCCGCTCGCCCCCCCCCCCCTCTCTTAAAGGAACAGGTGACTGTGTGGGACCCAGTTCTCAGCTGAGGTTAAACCACCACACAGATTTAGCTGAAATCTCATGTTTATGTTTATACAACCAAAGGTTTGCCAGTATCACCATGCTGGCACAGTAGATTTTCACTGACCATCCAGATATGGCTACTTGGAAAAGAGAATGATTTGCGTCAACATTACACAATACTGTAAGACAGAAAGTGAAAGAAATGCCCTGTTCAATGGGTCTGAAGAACTTATTCCTTTAAATCTTACCATGTATTAATTATGTATGTCATTTCAGGGAACGAGAGTTGTTTCTAGCCTATGGCAATGAGCTAGTGAAACGAGACATTACTGAGACAGAAAATAAAAATGTGTCAGCATATCAAATTACACAGATATTGGTAGCATAGATGCATTTGCTACTTTGGAAAAGTATGTTTGATATTGTGAAATTAAAGTTCTGCACATTGCTTTTAGATAGCAGTACCACATTTCTTTAAAAATAACAATCCTTAAGCAGCTGGGTGAAAAGAAATGGAATTCTCATCTTGCAGCATCACTGCAAAAGAGAAACAATAAATAAAATATCTTCTCTTAAACTATTCTGTAGCTAATAAAAATGATGATAGAACTACTGAAAATGCATTTCAAAACCAAGATAAAGTTTAGCAACCTCCTTCTCATTCAAAAAGAAGAAAAAAAAAAAGGAAAAGCTTATCGAGGATTTGTACATTGTGTGTAAATATTTTACTTGGTTTTCCCCTTCTTTGGAAGAATATCTTTCTCTAGTAGTGCATATAACTACAATATTCAAAAGGATTGTCTTCCTTCACATAGGGAAAGGAAGGATCCCCAACTTTCTGGTGAACAGTTATTGTTTTAATTTAATAATGCTGTATTCTATAGTATGTTGGTGCATACTGTATTAGCTGTATTTTTACAGTATGTTTGGTTGTTCTTTTCTATACATTTTAATCCCAAGGAAAGAGAAGATGTCTTTCTCACAGCCAAAGACAAGCTGTTGAAATGGCTGCCAGCAGAAGTGTGGTGTTAAAAAAAAAAGCCAAAAAAAACCCACAAAAAAAAAAGGAAATGATTGAGCCAGTAGGAATTCTTCTAACATTCCTCCTATCATACCCACTTGGGTGCCTGTCTCCCTGTCCCAAAGCGTGAGCTTCATGAAAATTAAAACAGCTATTTTACCAATGTCATCTGAAAAAGATTTCCTTCTAGCTACCCCTGATATTTTAAGGATATATTTCCCTTCTTCTCCTGTGTTGCTATGATGTCCATTGTCTTCTTTAGTGTAGGGGAATTTGGGTGGGAATTCTTCCAAGTCTCCGGACTCACTGCTGCACAGTGCAAGATGATCCATCCTAAGCCTGTGTAAACTTCCTCATCTGTGCTGATGCGCATTGTTGTCAAGGATTCGCAGTCCGGCCCATCTCAAGGGTAAATCACTTAGGTACTGGATTTACTTAGATGCTGGACTTAACATTCCAGTTTAATCAAAATGTTAAAAAGCCTTTATCTTAGCAAGCAAAAATTTAAAGTGGGAGCAACAATTTCACCAATACATGCAAACTGTGGCTAAACGTCAGTGTCCACCTGCATGCCTTGCAGTGCTTTGTTTTCCCTGCTGCCACTGTTGGGAGATCTCTGGCTTGTGTGGCCCACACTCAGCATTGCCAGACCTTCCATATACACTATTCTTATAGAAGGCTTTGAAGTTTGTAGGGAAGCACTAATAAATTTCATCTGCATTGACTTATTTTTTAGATTTTGTAGCATCTTCTAGCTCGTAGTTCACATTTGGTTTTAAATCTATTTTTTAAAAAAATGTGTTTAGTGCAGATTTTAATTATTTTAACAGTTTTCAAAGTACTTCCCATTTGTTTTGAAAAAGTAGCATATACTGTATTGTGGTATTTATAATGATTCAGTACTGAGACCACATGCTTTACAGGAACTATAAGTGCTTTTAATTTCAATGACTGGTAGTACTTTACACTCAGCTAACCTTTACTGAGGTTTCTCTGTTCCTCTGTTCTATGATGCTAATGCACTTCCAGTCAATTATATCCATCCTGAAGTATTCTGTTCTCTTCTTCATAGTTTTTACCACTGTATCCATGTGCCATCCATCAGTGTATTAAGCAGTGTGCAGATGACTAATGTCTGGTGTGTTTGTTCTTGGACTCCAGAGAGGCACCAGTGTGCTCAGTAAAGTGGCTTTATTTTGAAAAGGTTACATTTAGGAAGCTCAAAAACATATACTCTTAACCTGAACAGGCAGGCATGAGGTTTCTGATGATCTGTAGTT
The DNA here is from genome assembly GCA_022605575.1 of Laterallus jamaicensis coturniculus. Classification (NCBI taxonomy): domain Eukaryota; kingdom Metazoa; phylum Chordata; class Aves; order Gruiformes; family Rallidae; genus Laterallus; species Laterallus jamaicensis. The sequence continues at coordinate 18,977,099 of JAKCOX010000008.1, read as the reverse complement.
CTCAAGAAGTGGTGAAATGAACAAGCACTCCAACATCTGTATCTTCTGTGCAGACAAGATTTTCCAGATTGCAGAATGTTCCACTGATCCAAGCAGAAAATGAATGTCATCATCACCTTCATCTCTGTGGGTTAGTCCACCTTTTATATTGGTACTCTCTGTATCAGCAAATGAGTGTCCTAACCTTTGGCAGCCATTGGCAAAGCAGAACAAGGGATGGAAGATAGGTTATATGCACCTGATGCACAGCTGCTGAGCAGAAACAACCACAGTGTTTTGTATTGGTTATGTCATGCATGGTTTATATTATTGGTATAGCAATCAAACAGCCCCATGACAGATGTAATTTTGGAGGGCAGACCATGGGTTTTCAGGATGGAGAAGTCACCAAGCTGACTGAAGATACTGTTCAAACAACTGCTGTGCAAAAAGTTGGTGATAGCATGCTAAACTGCACACCAAGCTTGACAATTGTAGAATGCAGGTCATGAATTGTGGGGCTGTACAGTTAGTGGTTTCTTTACAGTAAAGATGTTTATAACTTATTTATCTAAAAAATTGATTAATTACAGAATTATTCTGCTTTGTCCATATTTGAACGGCCCAGTTGAATGACAGGAACTGTGGTGATAGAGGAAGTAGTAGCAAGAACAGCAATCTGTTCAATAACTATAAAAATCTTAGGAAAAGGATATTTTTGAGAGAACTTGAACACATGCTGAAATTAACTGACAGCAAGTGGAACTTAGTGAAGTTATTGCTGTTAAAAGTGAAACTAATGGTAAAACATGCTGCTAGTTCTTTAAAACAACAGCAAACAATCTCTCTTCCATCTTTAGCCAATACAAAATAAAAAAAAATGTAATTAATTTTTTTTTAATTATTACACTTTAGGCTTTTCTAATCCCTTGATCTCTGTCATATATCATTATTAGTGTTCTCTATTACATGTAATAAACAAAAAATGGAGCCTGCTTCTTACAGAAACGAGGAAAATATCTCTGAGGGTTGTTTCTTGACAGTGAAAAAGGCAAAAATGGCTCTTGCTTACTTAATCTTCCTAGTCCTTTATGTCTACAAGGACATGCATTACTTCACTCTTGTTACCATGTCATCTTCCTCTTCAGTCCCTGTTAATGTCTTCTTCTGGTCTTATCCTGCTGTGACTGAGCATTACAAAGTTTTTCACGCCTCTATGCGTAAGTCCATCAACCAATTAGTTTTCAGAGCACATGGTACATATAGATGGCATGGCAGTGGGTTCAGACCTAGGTCAGCATTACTCCAAGCTTTCAGTCAATATGAAAAAAGTATAGGTCTACATTAACAGTTGTATCGATTTAGAGAGTGGGTTTTTCATTGTTGTTTCTTTTTCAAACTTACTTCCAGCTGTGATCACTGCTGTTATTCTGATTTTTGCCTCAACATTCATCACAGAATTTCTCACTATGACAAACACTGATTTTAAACAAGCACCTGAAATATATCAACGTATAGGTCTTCTATCGACCCTTTATAGGTATTTGTTGCACATCTTGCATACCTGTCTTTTAGAACATTCCAGTAAAGTATCCAATTGTAAATCTAATCAGCTTATGTTTTCTTTTGAAAAGGTTTGGAAGATTCGTTGGTGAGGACTTCCATGGTGAGTCTTGCCTCAAAAATACACCTTTCTCATAAACTAATGTAGGACACAATGAGTAATGTATTCTAGTTGAACTAAAGAGTCAGGTTTTCAAAGTCCAAATTAAAATAACCAGGCATCACATATTGTTGATTGTGTTTAATATAGATTGAAACAAATGTGAGTTAAATAGTTGAGATGCCCTGGACTAGAATGAACTCACCTTGGTGTTCTAATGAATGTAATGAATCAGTGTACAAATACAGGAGGGCTTTGAGATCAAGTGTATCTCAGCAGGAAAAAAAAAGGAAAATGTTTTTCTGAAATATATGGTGCCTGGTTTTTATCCTCTATTGCTATATGTTAATCTGGAGTTAGGAGAAAAAAACATTTTTCTGTTGGTTGCTTTGTTCTTTTATTTTCTAGTAAAGAGGAAGATTATACCTCCACATTTTATTTTTTAAATTTCTGCCAATGCATAAATTGGGCTGTGATCTATCTCTGTCTTGTATTAGCTTAAATTTTTCTTGCATATTTTCTGTTTGTCATTATAACTAAAATGAGAAGTAGGCCTAATAGTTTAGAACAAATACAGCTTTATATTACTGTAAAGTTTTGAGATGAGAAAATGAGATGGTACTAACTATTGTTGAAGCGACATAAAACTGGAAGCAGCTCCATTCAGCTGCAGTCTGAATGGAGATGAAGAGGGGTGTTTCCAATTAGAAGGTGCTGCTTGGGTGGGAACTACTGCTGCTTCATTCTCTTTCCTTTCATTTCTGCTCTCTCCATTCTTCTGCTCTGTGGTAAATGAGATAACAAGCTCCTCTATAAGCAAAATAGTTGTCATGATTTATATTAATTCTGAAAAAAAAAATCCAGTAATTGGAATGTACAGATATCAAAGCTACCCAGGGTAGGTAAAAGTACTATATTTGTTTATGATGTTGCTCTGGTTTTATCCATACAAGAACGAAGGTCTAATGATTAAATCAATGCCTGACTATCATTTAGTGGAGCTAGAAGTTTATCTTAGATTTAGAAACTATTTGGAAATCTGCTTTCTGTTACATATCTTTTGGTGCAATCAGTCTGTGGACATCTGCATGATAAATATTCATATGCTGAGACAGAGTCCCTCTGAATTTAAATTAAAGACTACAAGGATCTGCTTTCAGGTGTTAGGTAGTTTAATGGATCATGCATATATGTTTAAAGGATTATGTCTTTTGTTGTTGTTGTTCATAAGAAAAATCGTTTGAAAACTGAGAAGCTCAATGAAACATGTAACTTAGAATTCAGAGTATGATATATGTGAAACCATCAGAGCCTTTCCTTATCCAGAGAATTTCAAAATCCTTCCTAGTCCATACATAGAAATCTGGAAAGGAAGATGAAAGTGCTGTTACACCTTGTGAGATTCTCCTCATAAATCAGAGTTTAAAAACAAATAAAACCTAATTAGGTGCCCACAGATCATTTAAAAATACCCTCAGCCCTCTGCCATATCCGTATTTCTACAAGAGGCAGCAGTAGAGATGTCTTTAAAGGAAACAATAAAACTAACCCCACAACTTCTCCACCTCCAAATCTGGGCAGTGGCATGTCATAACAAAGACTGGATGGGGAACTGCCTGCCTGCATAGAGCCAAAAGTGAGCACCCACAATCAGAGGTACAGCCAAGAACTTCAAATATTTCTGGAAAGCCTTTTCAACCTCAATCACATTACTTTTACTATGCTGCTGTATGAATGAGTAGCTTCAGTTTGAAGAGAAAGGAGCTTGAAAAAAATGTAAATTCTAAATAAATCCTTGACCCTCAGTACATACCAGATACATACCATGAGTTAAAAGAGGAAGATTACTAGGAATATGTAATTCTGGTATGATTTAGTCTAGGTGATCCTGCTCTGGCAAGGGGGGGTTGGACTAGATGATCTCTCTGGATGAGATGATCTTTCCAACTCTTTAATCATGTTTTTAGTAGTATTAGAGCTCATTTGAAATGTACATTTTATTACAGTACACTTATTCAGTCTGTTCTATGGAGATATTCTATTAATTAGTTCTGATAGTACTAAAACCCATAATGTTTTACATATCTTTTCCTACATGGATGTTGATTATCAGTGACTGTGCTAGAATGAGGTTGGTAAAATATTTTTTCATGTTTAAAAAAACCCAGCTCTCCAGGAAGATTAAAATCTCAATGCATATTTCACCATCCAAAAATTATTTGACATTTTAGAAGTAATGATTACTGTGGGCAAGGCAAATGGAAGCTGCACCAGCAGTGTTGATTATGAGTCTGCCAGACTGACTAATTCAGTATAAAATATAGGTGCTTAACTTCAGATGTCAATCAAAACTAAAAATAAAAGGCCTCATGTTTCTTCCTTTATTGCCAACTGTGTCCTGCTTTGCCTTAATTCCCAACTCCACTGAACCGGGTTACCAGTTGTCCCCAGTCTGTGTGAACAAGGACAATTTGTTCTTTTCTGACAAAAATAGGTGATTTTTACCCAAGTATCTACAAAAGAAAGCATGGAATTCTAAGATAGGGTACCATTGTGGGAAAGATGGTGTAGAGCCAGTTCACTAAAGGCTTTTTTCTTTTTCTGTTTACTTCATTTGAACTATTGACCTTGCAAAAATATTCAGCTTTCTCTGAGGCTTGGGTTGGTTGTTTTTTGAAGTGGCTTTTGGTGCCTGAGCTTTGAAACATGTATGATCAGACCCAGCTTATCTCTGAGGCTGCTGGGTTTTCTAACTCACCGCCGTGCTGGAAAACACACCAATCTTGGGAAATCAAGCTAATGTCTCTCAGCTGTGCAGAAAAAGTGTGAACAGCTCTGTCAAATGAGCTACCCCCATCTCCTTTTTTCAGGCAGCATCTTATACTCGAGCAGTCACTTCACATTTGCCATTTGAGCAGTTGTGATATAACTGCTGTTTCATTGCCTATAGGAGAGTTTCTGTGAGGAATCAGAAGCTGGTCTTTCAGCTATCCTGGCCAAAATAAAAAAGGGGGTTAGTCACAGGACTCTATTACTGGTGAATAAATAAAGAGTCCTGACTGGATTACAAGAGAATATGAGTACATAGCTCTGGCCTAAAGGTTGCTAATTGACCAAGTGGTAATAGGAGGGGAAGTATTTTCCAACCTGGAACCTCTTAATAACAACATTAAATGCCATCAGTTAACCCCTTGAGTGCAATGACCCAGTACTGCCAGGGACATGCCTCAGATGAGACCCTCCAACTTCCTAATCAGCAGTGATGGATAAAGTACAGTCATAGGGCCAGATGAGTCATAGTTTCATTCCTCTGTTAGGTGGAAAGATGTCTCTGGGCATTTAAAAGGTTACACACAAAATTTTAAGTGTTCCACTACAGTTGCTTAAAAAACCCCATGAAAATTACAACGCAAAAGAGCAATCAGGAAAGAAATCAGAACAATGTGAAGTAAAAAAGAAATAAAATATATCTCAGGGCTTTTGTTTTTGAATTGAGTTGCTGCATTTTCCCTTTTTTTTTTTTAATTGGATTTTTACTGTTTTCTTCAGATAGTTTCCCAAAGAATGAATGTGCTGAGTTATCTCCAGCATAGTTCCATCCCATACTTGCACTCACATCATGGAGATTCAAATTTTCACTGAAAAAATATCAAAATATTATGTCAAGATAACTTGGCTTTTGTAAAAAATTCCCAATCCTAGAAAATTTATTTTCTCTACTTTTTTTTTTTTTCCTGTGGCATCTTGCACTTCTGTTTTCAAGATGTTGTCTTCTATATCAGTGTTTTTCTTGTGGTAAAAAGATATAAGGACCCTTAGCAATATATGTAGGCAGAAAAAAAGACATTCAAGACTTCACTCTTGCTGTCTTAAAAGATATTTAAAATCAGAATTTTCCATTCTGGGACAATGTCTGTTTGTCTACCAGAAGTCATCTTAGTTGCCTTGAGGCACCTAACATTACTGCATGAACGGATTAAGAATTACATTTCCCATTTCATACTTTGTTTCAGGATTTTCCATGGCTTAGCATCAAGTCTGATAAACTCAGAAACAGCAACTCATAAGCTACTGTGACAACTCTTGGATGTGAGATGTGTTACACCGGCTTAATTAAAACCAACACTCCCCATCAGAACTATTAAGAGAGCCAAGTGCTGGCTCTTCAGGCCAGGCCAGAGAGCAGAGCTTAAAGGCAAGAATTCTCCTGAGTTTGGTAGCCATGAGACACTGGGGGCTTTGCATGTTGCCTTTGAGTATGAGCTGGTCTATCAATGGATACAGCATGGTCTTTTCAGAAGGAACACTGACATTCGTTAGGAGGAACAGGCTATTTCTCGACCTGTTTCTATGCACCCACATTGTTTCCAGCAGCCACACTGTATGAGTGCAACCTGAGCTGAGGCTTCCTATAAATACTAGTTGCCAAATTGGCAGGTGGTATTCTAGGAGAGATCCCTCTGTCATGTGCCATCTGTGTACACTTCAGGCTTATACTAAAAGGCAGCATGAACCTGAAGTTTTCTTCTATGTGGAAAGTTTGGACTTCGAGTCCTTACCCAAACCCTGGAGGAGCTATACCACCCAGTTTCCTGCCTGTGATCTTTGTGGTGTCTTATAATTCCATATACACACTCATAAGAAGTTTGAGACTGCCTGAAAACAGCTGAGGAGCATAGCAGCTTGGGAATTCACACTTGAGTACTCACCAGCTGCAGGTCAGTTGACACATTGTGTAGATGTGCACCCATCCTTTACAAAATGGAGCACAGGTACCACCTACAAGGGTGATTGTGCTTGTGTTTCACTGCCTGCTCTGCTTACAAGGTCCTTTTTTACAAGTGCAGGTTGATGAGATACATAGTTCCCTGCCATACGGATGTTTGCAGACTTGGAGACATACTAACGATGCAAATTAATTATATAATATTAATATCTGTGTTAATGGTAAAACCTTAAGAAGATGCATCTTGTACTTAGAGTGCTAATAATATGCATATTAATCCTGTCTTTAAACTGTGGTTTTTTGACTAGGAAGAAATCACCACTGTAAATAGAACTGATTCAGCTGCTAGGGTGGGTATTTTCAAGGAGGAATATAATGATCTTCCTTTTGAAATTCAAGCTTTAAACAGACCCAGTCCTAGGTTTGTCTTGCATACTTTGAACTCCAGAGCTGCCCAAGAGCTGTGTTCTGCCTACCTCAGTGTGCGTGCACTACCAACAAGGTCCCTTTCTTCCATGAGCAGGCCAGTCGGAAGTCATACTTTTTATATTTGCTTTAATTGGGTTTGGTTTCTGCATTATAATAAATTTAATCAGATTATGGTCACTTGACCCCCCAGGGGCTCAACTCTAATTTGCTCTTACTGCCTGATCATTGGTTAACTAGATCTAGACATGAACCATTCCTGGCAGGGTTCTCTACACATTAGTTTCAGAAGCCATCATTGTTGTATCCGTCACCCTTGCCTTCATTCAATCACACCTCTAAGGTTTCCCAATTATAGAAGAGGTAGAAACTCCCCATATCAAATTGCCCTTTGCCATGTGTGCCATCTTTATCCCATCACGTAGTACACATCATTCTGAACTCCCTCGTTTCTCCGGGGGGTAGTGAGGTTTGTGCCATTCCATGGGCCAGCAGAATTTGTGTGCATGTGCTGTACCTTGCTGTAACTACAAAGCTCTTTGTCCATCACTCCTTTGAAATTTAGTAACACAAACTCACAGCTGTACATCAAGAAATAGGGTAAATAGATAATCTATAAATATTCAGACCTATTTTTTACATCTCTTTTAGCCTTGTTGTCTGAGGAAACAAGAATCCTGCAATTTCCCAGGGCATGCGTATATATGTTTGTCTCCCTTCCCCACACCTATTGACCAGCTTCAAACAAATCTGACAGAGAGGTCTCACACTGTAAAGTTCACCAAGTTGCCTGAAACAGGGCATCTTGAGCAATGTGATAGACTGTGATCTACAAGTCAAATGTCGCAGTGTAAATTCGACTAAGATTAGATCCCAGAGAATCCACACAAGGGAAGCTACTTAAAAAGACCTTTCACAGCAGCAGATTTAATTACTGGTAAAACACACAACCAAGACAAAGCAGGAGACTAGAGTTCTACTTTTCATGGAATTACCCATTATTTTTTGTTTAAGTAATATATCTTACTATTGCAAATAGAACTGCAGGGGTGATCACTAAAGAGTATTATCACCAACTTTACCATAGACTTCATTACATACAAAGTAGCTTAAAATGTGACCTAAAAAGTGAAAGAATATTTCATCTGCTTTTTATCCTCCCTTGTTAAGAAGGAAATGTTTGACTACTGGGTCCAGTCCTTGCTAACCGCAGAGATCCCACTGTGTAATCCTTTTAAGTGACTGGCCAAGTTCCACAGACAGAGCAACAGTGTTTCTTGCCATGCCTCTTGCTCAACACTGGGCACACTTGCTGCTTTACAAGATCTACTTGATACAGTGAAAAAACACCATTTATTAAGGTGCAAAACTGTTTGATTCGTGCTTACTGCTAAGGCCTATTCCACCCAAACAATTCAAAGGGAAGTTAGCTGTGTGATGCTTTCCATATTTCATCTCTTCATTTCAGGGCTGAAGCTCAGTCAAAGGAAATGATTAGCAAAACTGGAGTTGCAGGAATTCTTCCAAAGCACAAAACACACACTCAAAAAAATTAAGAACTGTATACAAAAACATGTGTGACAAATGGAAGATGGAATGGAGATTGCAAGAGTAAGGGGGAAGTAAAGGATTCACAGTCAGTTAAGACATAGTATGATGAAACTGTCACGGATCAATCCTTTGCTTGTTCCTAAATCCCTATATCCTTAAAAAAGTCCAAACTTTCTAAAACTATCTCTTACTTCCATTGCTTCTGTTTTATGCTTTTGTGTCACACCAGATGAGTTTAATTTTTCTGACATGTTTTATTGCTCCCTACACCAAATGTAATTAGCAAGCATCACGTGCTTTGTTCTTTTGTTTTCTCGACTGAACAGTTGAAGGAAAAAAAAAATCCCTTTTCTCTTAGAACAGTCTGATTCCACTGACTTAATTAGTGTTATTCCTAATTTATGAGAGTGTTAATGTATTTATTTTCTGATAGAGTTTATAATAGATCTTAACACAGTAATTGTCATCTGCTGTAATTCACATATCTGATTATGAAGTAAGAAGATAACTTTGCTATCCTACCGCTTCAGTCACTGGGACACCTGTCTTACTGTTGTCTCTCTTCTCTTTTCAGATATCTCCCATTGCTAATTAGAAATCTACTAAACTCTTAGATTTCATTACTTCTCCCAACCAGCTGTTCTCCATTTCTCTCATTAGTCTGCCCAGTTTGTTTCAGATTTTTCAGGTTTCAATAAACACATTTCCAGGCATACCCAACTGAAAACTACCTGAAGCATTATCTTCTGGCTAGCTGGTTAAGTCATGAGATCACAGTAGTTATCTGTTCTCTTGAACACATAAATTCTCACAGCGAAAATCAAGTTATTCCAGAATCACTAGTTGTAGGTAGAAGGATAAAATAGCCCACATGACGGAATAGAAAATGTAGTTAGCCACTAAAATCTTACCTAGAAGCTTTCAGAAGCCTCAGTAGTTGGTTTCATAACATATAATAGAAGCCAAAAGACTCCTGGTCTTTATTTCCCCTCCTCCTGTACAGAATGCAAAAACGGATTTCAAAACAATAAAATCTCTTAAGATTGGACAGTTTCAAGCATGGAACATGGTTGTTGTAACCACCAAACCCCTCTAGATTATGAGTCTAAAATCCAGAACTCTAGAAAATGGGAATATGTTTTAGAGGCACATCTTAGTCCTGTGAGATTGTGAGTTTGTTCAGGTTAAAACAATGGACATAAAGGGAGGGGGGTAGGGTGTCACAGTGAGAGCTGGTTTATGTTTCTTAAGTATTAAAATAATATAAGTAACTCATATATTTAATTTCTATTCAATGACCAATGCATGGACAATGCATGTTTAGAAGATACCAGTATCCTACCAAGCTTGAGGAATTCTACCATTGCTTTGGGCTGCTATCAAAGAAAATTTAAAAAGGTTATAAAAGCTATTCCAAAACCCTAACCTTTGTTTGAATTTTCAGATAAAACCCATCAATTTCTGCAGTGAAATCAATCTTAGCTCTACAAAGAAGTACTGACAATCTAATACTCTTAGGCCAGCTCATTCATTCATTACTCCATCCAAAGCCAAATAAGAACAACAAAATGAAGAAGCTCTGGAGAAAATCTCGAGGAGTTGAGGGACTGTTTATATCACAAGGCCCAATCTCATAACCCCTTGCACATGTTTGGCTTCTTAAACATGCAGGTAGACCTACAGGGTCATCACTTGCAGGGTTCTCCAAGTAACAGCGTTTGTCAAATGCATCATTTCGGTGCCTCTCAATTATTTGGGAAACTAATAAAAGTACATGGGCTACATTAGCAATGTATTTCTTTCTCTTCCTTGAGCTTTATCAAGAGTTGTCGCGCATTATTGTTTGGTGACAGTGCTAGAAAAAAGTGAAGACAGAACTGACCTCTCATAGCATTTTTGTGACCATGGGGCTCACACAAGCAGCTTGGCATCTGCCGGCACATCTTTAGCGAGTTGGCAGCCCCAGCGCCCTTTGCAGGTTGCAATCAAACCTGCCTTCTACAGCAGCCTCTTTCTGGCTGATTAAGTTTAATGTAATTTTAATTAAAAACCACAGTGTCAAAGGGTTTAGCTGCTCGAGAAATGAGCACAGATTGTGGCACAGTGGCAGCAGTCACTTGGAAAATGGAAATGCATCCTGACAATATTGTGTAGGGGCCAGATAAACAAAGCTGCAGCTACTGTACCTTGCAAAAAGCTGGGAGAGACCATCACTGCAAGGAACCTTATTCAAAAATAAAGTATAGAGCAGCTCTGGTTCTTGTCTTTTAGCAATTTTAAAGTGCATCTCAGTGACTGAGTATAGTAATAATTGCCAAGAATTCATTTCAGCCTTTCCTCACCATTTTTACATTTGTTAAGTGGGATGTATAAATGTAAATTGCAGATTTCGGTCCTTATTTATTTTGAACAGCAAAAGATTTGCTTCATGCAATAGACTAATACAACTTTTCTCCTTAGGCTATAAAGAAAATATCACTAGAGATTTTACCAGTGCTGAAAGGAGGTTCCAATTTAGGGATTTTTTTCTTTTTATCTGCTTCCAGCTTTTCTTGTCCCTTGAAGCAGATCACAAGGAGATTTTAATACTTTACATACTGCAGATATTGAGCAACATTTGGAGTATGACCAAAAAAATTACTTCACTGACAAAAGGTTTCACCATATCTAGGTTTAATTGCACCAGTATACACAGAGATATTTTTAAGAGTGGTTTCCCAGAGAAGTATCTCTACTATTTAACTTTCTTAGGTGCCATATTTTCTTTATTTTTTTGGTAAAGAGAATTGCTTTGGATTTCAAACACCCTTGTCTTGGCAGAAGCTACTATTTTTTAAACCTGTCCTTTGAATGCATGTATTTGTGAAAGGAAGACTTGAACCAAAGTCCACTGAGCTCAGTGGAAAATCCCCAGTGACTTAGGCTTTGGATCGACTCCTGAAAAGTATACATGCAAATAGGTAGGTATTGTGGTAACAATGTTTGCAGGAATTCCTTTCAGCAAGAAGCTTTTTTATTGTTTGTAAATGCTACTGCTGCTCCGGGGCCAGAACCCCAGGAGAATTCCACCTAGTGACGTCAATTCTGTAGAGGAGAACTTCCTCCGTCCCCTTTTAGGTTTGTGGGACATTTTCGAACAGATGGAGCCTATATAGGTGGGACGGGTTCCATCTGAACAGAAGGGTCACAAATGCACCGACTGAGAGGATAGACAGAGCTATGGGGGAGAGTTTAAAGGAGTGGACAGGGGGATGGGAAGTCTGTACAGAATCCAGCAGAGAGGAAGAAGCAGCTAAAATAAGCAGATGGGTAGACAAGGGGAAATAATATTAAGGACTGAAATGTGTAACACACCTACAGAAAAGGTTAAGAGAGAAAATCAGAAGACAGAACTTCAGATGCAGTGCAGACAGGAGACATAGAAGAGGTATGATTAACCAACACACACAAGAGGTCTGACAAAGAAAGTCCTTTTTTCAGAGTAGTAATATTCCAGGAGAAGGGTTGTCCTGAGCGTCATATGGTGGATGCAGGTACTAGAACATAATTACAAGCATTGAAATTGCTTTTCTGTGTAGGGGGCAACATGATAGAAAGCTCAATGAAGACCTGAATTAGGCCTCTAAACTAGAATTAACTGAGAGGTAAAGCACCTTGGATGTGAATACATCAAAGTGTGATGGATTCTCTGCCTCTGAAGTGAGGGAGAAAAAGGAAATCAGAATAACATCCCACCACAAAATCTGAAATGCAGACCACCTTGGAAGAAACAAGCCAGAGGGTGAACAGAAAAATATGACTGAATGTAATCAAATTGTATAGGAGATAAACCCTGCAAACTTAAAAAAAGAAATACTGAACTTCAGCAACAGAAACAAAGAAATGTTTCATTTCCAGTTACACTGACTCAGGATCTAGGTAGAAAAATACTGCAATTCAGTTAATGAATGGTTTTAGATACTGGTTTAAAGAGGACTTTCTCCCACCCTTAACCTACCATTACCATTAACTAAATGAAAACTTAGATAAACATAACGTACTTTTATTTGGTAGTGGTTATGGTGTGAAGATAAGAATAACTAGTTAGCCTAATTTCACCAAGTGCCACATTTCTTCCATAAAGCTGCTATGAAATGACAAGCTGTTTCAAATAAGAACTGCTACCATCCATTACACCTACTACTATTACTTCATGAATAAATATGCAGTATTTTGCTTCTTTCTAAATAAATACTTTTAGTCCAAAGCATTTATAATTTGCAATTACAGATTAAGTCTGGATTATGGAAATGTCAGTTGAATCCAGAATTAATACCTGGCTTTACAACAGGCCCTAAAGCAGAGCACTGCCAAGCATTTAAGACTAGTAAGATAACTTCCATTATTTGTAACACATTGTTATGTATGCAAGAACCTTCTCCTCATGGTAATTTTCTCAGAAATCCTTAGGGTCTCAGAACCACTCAGCTTTGCTTCTCAGTTCTCTCAGTGTTTGTGAACAAGGTTCTAAGGATATTCCATATGGAAACATGCAAGTGGTGCTTTTATGATCACCAAGGGAAGATGTTTCCCTGAAGCCTTTGTATGTTTTCAGGAAAAATCTGAGCATCTGCCTGGAGCCCATCTGAATCATATATGCAGTTCACTTTTACAACAAAATCTGACTGTGAATATAAAGGAAAATGCCCAAAGGGTGACACTGCACAACAGCAGGATACATACAGCATTCCACTGGCATGCACATAATCCTTTTATTTATGAATAAAGACTTAGATGTTTATCCATAACTGTACAAATAGCTAATTTCATGTGATGAAGCAATGAACTAATTAAGACCATAGTAATAATAGATATTTTAGAACTTCTGAAGTGTTAGAATATTTGACTTTGAAAGCATGCTGAAGAAAATGCTACTATTGCCTTGTTAAGAATGTTAGGGTAAAAATAGAGCATAATTGGTTTCCTCCTTTATATGGTTATGAAGGCTAAGCAAATATAAGATGTAACTGTTAATATAGATTCTAAAAACCTGACAGAATGCACTGGCAAATCTGTATTCTATGAAGTCCTTCAAATTTTATGAAAAGTATGTTGATAGTTCTACATATTTCCAGAATGCTGGAGATGCTATATTGCACAGTATTATTTTTGGTATGTCCAGTCCTTCCAGGTCTGTTGCATGAGTAAAGCAAACACATGTTAAGCAGCTGACCAGCCAGTATTTATCAGTATATCACATCACTTACAGAGAATAAGCCTCAGTTAAACCAGTGAGTAGTTGTCATGCAGTTCAGCTACTGAGATTGGTAGTAGAAGCACACAGTATAATGCAAAGTAGGTACAGCTTTGCTCAGAGTTGTACTTTTTCAATATTCCCCAAAAACTACTTGACCTGCCACCTGTGTTTATACAAGCACAGCATTTTAGATTTGTGGGAAACATGATTGTATAAAGAGTAATTTACAGATTATCAATAAGGTGCTTTTCTTTTGGTGTTGGTTCTTGCAGAAAGTTTTTGCTAAATTGTTTCCAGCTTTCTATAGCCTATGAGGGTTTTTTTAAGTGCTCCACTGACGTGAAGATGATGATATCAATACCAACTTCAAACACCAGCAATTAAAACTGGCAAACTTTGACCAACACATGCTACTTCTACAAAACTTCTTCATTGAAGAGCTTTGATTTCTTGTTTGGCAGGTTTTTTGTTTGTTGGTTAGGTTTTGGTTTGGTTTATGTTTTTAAGTTTGCAGTTCTACGTTCTGGCTGTTCATTTTCAGTATAGCAAAATATTTCAAATTTGTTTACAATACTAAAAGAAAAATAGTTTTAATATTATTTGTTTCACAGATACCTCAGTAAGAGCAGGCTTGATAGTATCTTCCCTGGTGTAATTTTAAAAATTGGCTGGTGAACTCCCTTCTACTGACAGTGTAGCAGTTTTCTCTGCTATGCTGTTTGCAAAGTAGACATTGTATAACTGCTCCTATTGAGCTGGTTTAGGTTTTTTAGATTAGTTATGCAGCTTCCTTTCTGCCTTTCTACAGCAATAGCAAAAAGTTGCTAGATTGAGAAAATGTGTACCTTATACTATTTTTTCAGCCCTTCTAAATTAAATTTAATCCACTCAACATAGCAAAAGAGCCCTCAGGCATAATTCTACATACTACTTATTTGCAGTATTAAATATTCAGTATTTTTTCCTTTTAAAAGCATATTTTTTACAATTGTAATAAACTTCCATGTTAAATCATATTCAGGTTTGCATTTAACCTTGTTTTTTTCCAGGTTGTCAAAACTAAGCTTTTCATACTCATCAGTCTGTCTGATATATAAAAACTGAGTCAATATGGAGGAGAAGTTTTAAGTAACATTTTCTTTCCTTATTGAGCTTACACTGGAGTGTTCTTTTTGCATAATGCAGAAGGGTGAGTAAATGGATACATTTGTCCAAGCAGTTGCATTAGTCCAATATACTCACAAACATTCACAATTCCAAGCCATTGGCTGTCTGTTTGGGTCAGTCTGAAATACACATCATATACTCTGTTGACTGACAGTCACTCCAGTATTCATATTGGAATCACACAGACATTTAGAAGTGCAAACAACTCAATCATAGCATTAAGATTACAGTGGCAACATAATATTGATTCTTAAGTTGGAGTCATACTTGACCTTTATTTATGTGTACAGTGGCTAATTTCAGTGAGGATATTATGTACTAATTTGAAAATTTGCCTTCTAACTTCCTCTAATTATCTCTCAGATCTCATACTAGTGGGATTTTAGGAGCAGTCTGTAGTGTGCTAATTATCATCTTTGAAACACAAGATTGCTAAACAAGGCTATGACATTCCACCTACCTTTATTGCAGAACTCATGTACGCTGTCTATTTAGAATGAGCATCTACTATCTTTGGCAAGGTTATGAAGGTTTAATATATATCAGAGTAGTTTAACTGTACAGAGTAAAGTACCTGGTGAAGTCCCAAGTAAGCTCATTGCAAAATTTAATTATCTTGATTCAGAATATGTGAACAGATGTCTTTGATAAAGCTTTTTAAACTTTAATGTGGCTACTTTCCCCCTCTCTTACAATTTATTAAGAAATTCTTCCACTGGTCCATTGAATCAGAAATTAAATTGTCTCATTAACCAATTATGCATTAATGTGATCGTGTGGTTTCTAAACTTTAATGATACCGAGTTCCAGCTGCCAGGGTACAGCAGTGGCCAGGGCAGTGCAAGGGCCTATCTCACTGCTCCAAGCAATGCAGCAGGACAAATGCAGAAATGATGGCTAAGCCCAACCAAGAGTTGAGATGGCCAGACAAGTTCACTCTCACTGAAGTCAAGCTCAAGCAATGAGGGAAGGCCCCAGGCTGAGCTTAAACAGAGCTCCTAGGCCATGGCTTAGGGTAGAGGCCCCAGTTGAGGGACATCAGGATAGAGGAGTACTAAACCTTTCTCAGTTGCTCTTGCAGTTACTTGTCAAGGTGGAGATTTATCATGCAACAGTGCTGTTGAAGACCATAAGGTTTAGAACATAGCTGGAGAGCAACACTGGTGGCCTCTAGGCAAGGGTGGTATGATGTATTGTAGAAGTCTGGAATCTTCTAAGGGTGAGGCAGGGTGTACAGAGAATGCAAAAGTTTCAAACATCAAACATCAGCCTGAGTAGGAAACTGATAGACTAAGGGCAGGGGAATCACCTATAGATTGTTGACCAGTGGCCTTCTAACCATCTGCAGCAAAGAGCAAAAAATAGTGTCATCCCACTAGAAATTATGGAGATATGAATCCTTCTTAGTACTGGCTTAAAGATTATGACTAATTTGTTTCCATAATGCAAAGTTGTGAAGATCAACAGAGACATTAACACCTTTGTAAATACATAAAGCCAAGCTCTCATTCACAAGTTCATACCCATTTTAACTTCCTGACCACAAAGGAAGTTGTGGAGAGGATACGCTGATACAGTATATTTTTTTGGGGTGGGTGAATGTTTTTTTGTCAAATTCTCTTTTTAGAGTAAAATGGCAACAGTGGAATCCTCTTTATACAGTAGCATAGTTTTATCCAGTAGCATAATTTTATACAGTAGCAAGCGTTGAACAATATCAATGCTGTATAAAATAAAGATGAACCTCTCTCCAAGGATCTTATATCCAAATTTCAGTCTGCAGTGTTGGCTCTTACACTATCCAGTTCAATTCATCCATCTCCTGCCATGATCTTGATGTGCTCTGAAATTGCACCAAAGTATAGCTGGTCGCAAATTTCACACTTACCACTTTAGACAAGTGAAAGGTCAAGGGCTTACAACAGTTGAGCAGCTCCTTATCAGTACCACAAAGCACAGACAGGCATGGAAGTGACTGCAGGTCAGATCAGCTGTAATTTATACTAACTATGTAAGTCCATACAGATTCATCCCACTACCCCCAGACAGCAGAACATGTGTGTTTGAACGTTGCTCACTGCTCTCCCTTCTGTGCAGCGCTGGAATCAAATATACACACATGCTTTCATTTAGTGCCATCCTTTTCCTTTCAGAATAAACAAACATTACATAGGCCTTTCAATGAAAACTCTTTCCATATTTGGTGGGACCAGTTTAACTCCTAAAATAAATTAAGATTTTTTTCAACTAGCCAACCAGCCAAAGAACAAATAGGAAATGAAACTAGAAGTGTTGAGAATCTTGTTGAGAATGATGCTAGAGGGGAATATATAATGACATGTTCAGTACATTCTAAAATCTGGAAAATAAGCATTACTTCTAGTCTACAGTGAGGAATTATAATCAGTGTTGGTCTGGATATTATAATATGTGAAAAGGAAAACCTACAAAGTGCTAATTGAATTCCCTTAAATCATATTACCAGGCCCCATTACAGCTGGCAACACTGAATTTATATATTTTCATTTACAGGAATCTAACAGTATAAAACTACTATTTATTATTTTCATGTTCATGAGTCACAGGACGAGTTATGGATGCCTCACAGATAGGGCAAAAAAGCAAACTCGTGATTGATGATTTAGCTTTAATTCTTGAATGAAAGAAAAACAGTGGCTGAACCTAAAAATATTTTAAATAGGTAATTTACGTGTAGCTACTTTACAATTTGGTTACATCTCACAAAGGCCTCAGTTACAGATTCACAATCTCAGCCAAAAAAAATTTAAACCTGAAAAAGATCCCAATTTTTTTTTTTTTTTTATTTTAGAACTGGGATTGTTAACGTTCCTGTTTTGAAAAGTAAATTATTTTCTGAATTAATTGTCATATTTTAAAAGGAATTTAAACATGAATGATTACAGAATAATTAAAAAAATAGAAATCCCTTTTTTGATATAACCACATTTTGGGTTGTTTTCCAAATCTAATATACAATTCAAACCACTGATTTTCTTCCTCACATTGTTTACTAAATGGTGCAGTTCAGCACACCAATTTTTTCCCAACTAACAGAGTCTGTTTTGTGGATATAAAATATTTGATTTTGAATATCCCCTTCTCACTGTTAGTGATCTACAAGAAATATATACTGTTATTCTAGCATAGATGTTTCTTTTTGTGCCAGCAGTTCTGTAGTTATTATCAGACACTATAAAATATATGAAAACTTCTTTGGTATAGCTTTTAATTCAGTTGGAGTTACTGGGTTAATATGCAATACATCCAGTCTGTCCCTTGCATAATACTTCAGAAGTCTGTTCAAGCATAATATATATTTTTTTCTCTTGGACAAGAAAATGATTTTGCGATTTCCTCAAGCATGATGTTGGCATAGGCTGTATCACAGTATCTTTGGACTATTGCAATGCAAATCAGCAATTATGGGTCTTGACCTTCTATGTCATCAGACGTACCTGATGGAAGATCAGTTACAATATGGTGCAACTGGAATAACAAAAGAAAAGCAGAAGCCATCACCAAAAGTAAATCACAATCAGCTACTCACCTGACACTGATCTTTAGAATTCCAGAAGTGAATCTTTTGAGGATAACTGCCTATCTTTCACATCAAGATGGTGGCATGTGTAGGAAGACCTCTCCTAAGAGAAAAGAGCAAGGCTTTGCCACAGGTTGATGCTCCACTCAATGTGACCTTAACTAAAATTCAAATTGTGAAATAATAACTCTGACAGAAATTAAAAGTTTATTGTTTACCTCCCAGTGCATGCAGTAACTTAAAGCCAAGCACCAACAAACAAATTGGCATCTGGCATCTTAGCCTGTGAGGTGTTAGCCATCTGGTCCCACAAAATAAAACATTTATTTGATTTGTCTTAAGTATCTCAGTCAAGCGATTACCAAAATGCAAAGGCATTAAGATTTTGCTTTCAGAATGCTGGAACACCTTTTCCTTGGAATTTCATCAACAGAATACATGCTCATTACTATGTAATACTCTCTAAGCTAGATGAGGAAGTTTAGAATAAAAGTAGTCTTCAGAAATTCCCATCTGGTTTTGAGTAGCAGCTGCCGTAGCACAAGCCAAGCGGCACACTCAGCTCTATGTAATACCTCCTACATTGTGCTTTCTGTTCCAGGGCAGGGCTCCTTTCACTCACTCCCCTCTCTGCAAGTATACCTGTCCCATCAGTTAGAATATCCAGAGGATATTGCTAATGGCTTCTGCAATACTCCTGGTGTCTCGTAATATCAAAAGCTTATTTGAAGAGTTTAGTGTTTGTCTTCAGCAACAGAATAATTTGAAGATACTGCTGCTATATCTGCTGCTATATCTGCCCTTCATACAACACTGAAGTGTTTGAATACCAACCTAATATTGGCAAAATACCCAAACCCTACCAAGAACACTTAATATTGCTCTGTCCTGAGCACACCATTTGCCTAGGGACATTTCACCACTTAATGATAAGGGATTAAAACTACAATCAATCTCCTCAAGTTAGACTTGTAACTGTAGCAAATTCTTCTTTGGTAAAATTTGGAAGTGGTTCTCTGTTCATCTTGCTCAGGGTTTTAACTATGCACAGAAGGACATCAGTGTCCTTGCTTGCTTTCTAACACCACAGGCTTTACTAGAGAGCAGAGCAAGGGCTTCTTACAATGCCTTTTCACTGTTTGAGATTCTATTGAAATGAAAGGTGACGGGATGCAGAGCAAATCAAACTACTTCCAGTTCTGTTGCCAGCACAAAAGGGCCACAAAACTGAGGAATGATGATGAGTCGTATATAAATTTTATATATGAAATATATAAATGGGTGGTATATAAATTTTACTGTATAAAATTTATTCTCCAGGTTAAGTGAGCTATAAACATTTTCCACAAAAGCCACAAGGTATGCCTTTCCAAGGGGGAAACCACTAAGTTTGCCAGTAGTAAATTAAAGTACTTCAGTTTGGGGGCTATCATCACAACAACATCGCAGAATGTAAGAAGGCATTGCTGAGAGGGGATGAGGCAACAAAACTAGTACTTAAATAGAGGCATTCAAAGGTAATAGAGAGATCAGTACATACTGAGGTTAGTCAGCAGTCTAGAATAATAAGGAAAAAACTTGAAAGGCAAACAGGTTGTGCTTTTGAAGGCTTCTCTTTTGCAGTAGAGTTCGAAGTGCTGCCTCCACTGTATTCACAGTAGTGCTTTAACTACATGCTTAGTTCTCAGTGTCACACTTTCATAGTTTCCATCAGGGAGCAATAAGGCCTAGAGGGTCCCTAAGGGGCATGGAGCAAAGGGGAATAATGTAATCCACGGGGCAGGGGTCTCATAAGCCATAGAACCTGAGCAGGGCAGGCCCAGAGATAGTAACGAGGTCCAAGCAAGTACTGAAATCACCAAGTTCACAGTGATCACGCAGGTCTGAGGTCAAGGCGGGCAGGCAGTCTGCAGGTCAGAGTCAGATCCAGCGGTTGCCAGGGAGACCCCAGGTCAAACTGGTAAATCAGTCCACAGCAGCCAGGATCAACTGGACATGTTGCCAGACAGAGGCATAGCTGAGCTGAAAACCGGTGCTCCTTCATAGTAGAGTAAGACACGTGCAGAGCTGTGCTTAAGTAGAGCTCCTGCACCTGTGAGTGTGGGTGGAAGCTCCAGCTAAGGTAGATCTGGGCCATCAAGGCCTAGATGTGCACTCAGGTACCCTGACCAAGTGCTGTATGCTACCTAATATTTTACTACCTCCTGGGTTTATTGCATCTGCCCAATATTGTTGACCCTTGTGCAAGGGTAAGAATATTTTAGCTAGTTTTGCTACAGTTGTGCTGTAGCTTGAGCATTTCTTAGTGAGATTCTGTCGGATTATATTTATTAATTTCTTTCACACAGGAAGGCTTTTCCTTAAAACAAACAAAAAACCAAACACATGCACCCCAAAAAACCCAACAAAATCTGCATCTGAAATGGACTTTCTGTGCATTTATAAAGAACACCTAGAAACGTAATAGTCTGTTCCTCTGAATGATCAATACAACTGGAAGGACAGGATGAGAAATAGACATGACCAGACAGAAGCAGTTGTAAGTCTTGGATTCAGACACTAAAGGCAGGATTTAACTGTCTAAACGCAAGTATTTTCCATTTGAGGTGCCCTAGAGTATCCAAGATATCCACACATATGATCTTTGCCAACAGGCTTTAAACCAGGTATGTCAGGGGATGGTGATGACAGCTCGCAGAGAAGTGAGGGAACAGAAATGGGGGCAGTAAATACATGGGACAGGCTGACAGGAGCAAGAGAGCCCTCAGGAAGGGGAAGACAGGTTAAAAGAAGGTTTGCCTCAAGTGTTTGTGCACGAACATACACTGGCTGGGAAGCAAACAGGAGAAGCTAGAGCTCTGTGCCTGGGCACAGAACTGAGACACCGTGAGAATAACTGAGATGTGGCAGGGGCTCTGCATTGTAAAGAACATATGGCCTCTTTAGGAGGGACAAGCAGGGAAGGCAAGGAAGGGGGTGCTATCTATGTGAGGGAGCAGCGTGGGTGTATGGAGCTCTTTGTGGAACAGAAGACAGGGTGACTGAGGGTTTCTGGGTTGTGATCAGAGGAGATACTGGTGAGAGCAACATTGTAGTGGTAATCCACCACAAATCATATGGTCAATATTAGGAAATGGGTGAAGTTTCCTTTGAGCAACTCAAGGAAGTCCCCAGATCACTGACCCTGGTTCTTAAGGATTGCCACATTGGGAGAGCCTGCTGAAAAGGACCTGGAGGTCCTGGTGGGCAGCATACTGACAGGTATCAACAGGAAAGCATCCAGTAGATCAAAAAACGGTTATGCCTCTCTGTTTACTGCTTGTGGGACTGCATCTAGAATACTGCCTTCAGTTTTGAGCTCCCCAGTACAAGGAAAATGCTGGTAAATTTGAGCAAGTCTAGCACAGACTTATCAAAACAGTCAGAAGGCTAGAGAACATGTCCTGTCAGGAGAACATGAAGGAACTGTGCTTCTTTAGAGAGCAAGATTGTTTAGGGAAGGTATGGAGCACCTAGTAGTAACTTTCTGATACCTAAGAAGAGGTTATTTGGAAGACAGAGCCAATTTATTTACTAAGGAGCATGAGCAACAAGGGCCATAACTTGAAATAGGGAAGGTTATAGCTGTAAATAAGGGGAAAAAATGTTCCACTGTGAGGATAATCAAGCATTGGAACAAGGACCCAAAATAATTATGGGATCTCCATCCTTGGACGTTTTCAAGACTTAACTGGACAAAGCCCTGAGCAATCTCATCTGAATGTGGTGTTGACCCTGCTTTGAGCATGGTGTTGGACTGGAGGCCTCCTGAGGTTCCTTCCAGCTTGAAAGATATGCAGTTCTATTGTATTTGGGATATACATGGTTAGGAAACCACAGGAGACTCTTGCTCTTCTGGAATGATGGCTATAGGCTACACAGAAAACCCAAGGGCATGTCAGATGGCTTTAAGGACTTGCGTTTAGGCAGATGAAAGCCTATTTGACTTTGCAAAGTGGCCAGATGACTGTCATGGTTTAACCCAGCTGGCAGCTAAAGCAACCACACAGCTGTTCACTCACTTCCCTGCCAGTGGGATGGGGGAGAAAATGAGAGAACAAACAAAAAAATAAAGGTTGTGGGTTTGTAGGACAGAAAAGGGAAAAAAAACCCAAAACAGAGTATACAAAAGAGGTTTTGCCCAACACAATTTCTCACTACCCAAAACCAATGCTCAGCTAGTGGCTAGCTTCCCCAGTTATAAATGGAGCATGATGTCACATGTATAGAATATTCCTTTGGTCAGTTGGGGTCAGCTGTCCCAGCTGTGTCCCCCTTCCAGTTTCTCCCTACTCACTGGTGGGGAGGTGTGAGAAACAGAAAAGGCCTTGGCTGTGTGTGAGCACTGCTCAGCAGTAACTCAAACACCCCTGTGTTATCAACACTGCTTCCAGCACAAAGCCAAGCCAGCCCTATAGTAGCTGCTATGAAGAAAATTAACTCTATCCCAGCCAAAACCTGCACAGTGACACATTGATCTTCCCATCACAAGTGAAGCTCATGCAGAGGTGTATATGCCTACTTCCTTTTCCATCTCTTTTTAGCTGTTTTTAGAATTAATTTCAGGGGAGTTTATTGTTACAGCCTTTTGACCAGATGGAAAGAGTTTTCTGGCAATTCCTAACAAAATTCTCTTTCCAAAATGCTATCCAAACTAGGGGCCATGTTTCAAGGTTGGATCAGCACAATCTTGAAGCGCTTCGAGATATATAGATGTATCTATTTATGATAGACATCACTGAAGCTAAAAACATGGGCAGAGGTAAAATTGGGTTAAGAATGTTCAATGAAATAAGAATCCAATTAAAAACTGTCTAAAAATATATTATTTTGGACAGCTCACAACAAAGTATTTATTCCTCTTCAAGTTAAATATTGATGGGCTCGTGCCCTGTGTTGTTCTGTTAAGGGTGTGTGATACAGCTTCCCTGCCACAGGTCTGGTCAAGGTTGAGATTTCATGTTCACATACCAGTGTACACCAGTCAGATGGATTGTTGCTTCTCACTGAATATTTTTATTTATTAAAATGTAAGGGAAATAAAGTGCAGAGCAGGGATTTTCAAACTTCAAGAACTTCATGCAGCTCAGAGCAGATTCAAGTTTTGTTTTCACTATCTATATATTATGCCGTAGTGTTGCCTATTAAATTCAAGCCGAGCAGAAGAAAGGGCGAATTTGCATATCCATTTCCATTCAAGTTATGGACTTTTAAATCCATGTTGCTTGTGTCTATAGACTAATGAGTGCACCATTATGGAAGAGGCTTAGTATGTCACTGCACTTGGCATGTCCAGGTTTTTGCTCGGCATATAATATTTGGAGAGCCATTTTTTTCAAGCATAGCGTAATAGGCTTTAACTTTGCTAAGCTTTTCTGCCAGGCCTCCAGTGCCCTGCTGTTCTATTATATTGAACTTGTAAGCAGGACGCTCTGCCAGGCTCACCCAGATTACTGCTGCAATAAGGGCCCTGCTGAGTGACTAGTGTCATGATAAGTGCTAGGGAGGGAGTTCACCATCTTGGCATACTGTTCTCATCTTATTAAATTCAGCTTTGTGGAAGCAGGGAGTCTGCCTCTCGGCCTCACTGGCTCTGGCTCAGTCCAACTGCTACTGTCAGACAATATGAAAATAGGAACCACCACAGCTAATGGCAGGTGCTGCACCACCACAGCTGAGGAAAAGAGAGCTTTTCCTTTTTTTATTTTTCTTTTTTTCTTTTTCTTTTTTTATTTTTCTTTTTTTCTTTTTCTTCCTTTTTTTTTGACTGGGTTGATTTGAAAACATTCAGCTTCTTAATATTATTATAGCACTCATACCCACAGATACTTGCTGAGCAACTGTTCTTTTTGAACATGTTTCTCCTGCCCACTTTATACAGCCTCCTTTGTTCTTGTTTACTTACATTTGGGAAATAGAATGTAGCAAACAAGCCTTTGGAACGGGTCTGACACCCCTCAGATTTGGTGAAGGGTGGTATTGTAAAGATCCAGTCCTGACATCCGTATTCAGGCAAAACTCCCTGCTGGGTGTTGCTGGAGGAAAATTTCCCAAATTCCAGTCTTGGGTTTCTACTGGGGCTGAAGCAAATTAGCTGGTCATGTCCCCCTGAACTCAGGAACACCTGCTTACCTAATTCTCATATTTCTTTTAAAAATCTAACCTTTAGTTTTTGGTGGAAGATTCAGAATCTTCCTGGAGCTCTAAAATGACCAGCTGTGATCTGAGTGTAAACTATGCTGCTGAATGCAGCAGGAAAAGTGCAACATTCACAGAGAGGAGAGAACAGGGTATAGGTGTTTGCGAGCCATCCCTGAGGAGAGGAAGAAAATAAAACCCACTCATTCTGTAGTATGAATTTTCACAGTAGTAAAGCATGGCTTAGTTCTGAATATCAGTTTCCAACAGTGTATTTGCCCTGTATTTTAGAGCCTCTTTTAGGCTAAGAATGAAAAAGCCCTTCCCAGGGGCTTGTGGAAGGATAGATATATTATTTCTTCACTCGCTGGTGTCTGAGCACATATAGAGCCTTCCTTGCCCTCAGCAAATACCTTGTTTCTCACTGTTCAACAATAAATGTCCAAGTAACCCCATTCTTGTCACTTCAACGTTTTGCAAATTGGACATGATCAACACGTGCAGTGTAACCTTTCTGTCAGAAATATCGATGTGGCCCAGCCACACGAGTCCCTGTACAGCAAAACCAAGTTGGGATCAATAGAAAATCCAGATTTTCAAATGGCTTTATGGCAGGAGTTGCTAAGTCTGGCAGGTTGCAGTTCAGCAGCGCACTCGTTGGCCACGTCAGTCTTCATAAGAGTGACAGGTTTGATTAGACTCTTTGAGAGAGGCTGATTCAAAAATTCAGACAAAATAAGATCTTTCTGCCAATTTGCAATATCACATCCAAAATCCATTCCAGACTCATCAAAGGTAAGGAATAAAGGACTTAACGTTTTAATCCCCCCTGAGAAAATGAATAAGGAAATTATGTCTCCAGAAAGTGTGATTTTTATCTTTTTTTCTTGAAAAACAAGAGTGGGGAACTATTAGTGAAGCTGACTACCATGAATATTGTGTCTCAGACCTTTCAAATCCCAGGCAACTGGTGTGCAAGGGAATTCTTGTCAAAATTCAAGGGCAAACAAAGGGCTAAAGTCAATCTATCTGGTCAAATTAATTTGTTAGATGAGTCCAGTTTGTTTATACCCTTTCTTCATTTCTATATCACATTCAGAAAGTTGTCATTTGTAAAGGTTTTTAAATGTTCCTCCTTTTATTCCTTTAGTCTTTCTTGTCATCCTGTTTCACTGTGATGGTAAAGGAGTGAGAGGGAGTTGGGGTTTTTCTGCCCTGGACAGTGTGTGGTCCACACAGAGCAAATTTCCAATAAAAATGTGATTAATTTAGAATAGGTTTTAACCTTAACTTTTCCTCTTTTGATTCACCTCTTTCATTATAGATTGAAAAAGTTTACTTGAAATTTAGAACACTGCAGCTAAGGGGTGGATTAGAGTGGAATTGTTGCTGGAAATTGTCCAGGAGAACTGTAACCAAGAGGTAGGTAGAGAAAGCTAGCAATCTCAGAGGGAATTTTTGCATTATATGAAATTGATTTTATTTTGTTTTAATTTGAGAAAACACAAAGATCTCAGGCTTAGATTTTTGCTATTGAATCCAGGTTTGGAATCAATACATGTGGGGTGACTGTGCCATGATTCAGAAAATATTTTACAAGGAATGCATGGGATCTACTCCAACTTAGAGATGATGCTGATCTCTAGCCATTGAGCCTGTGATCAAGGAAAAAGAAGGTGTCTGTTAATGCTAATCAAGCAGATTTATCTTTGGTTTTCATTTATCTAAGGTTTTCATGCCTTAAGTGATTCAGTGAGGAGTTGCTCCTCTGTCAGATTTTAAGGGATTTAATGGCCTTGGGATATGACCTCCCTTTGTGAGGAAGAGCATCAGTTTAGGATTCAGTTGTTTCAGATTTTTCTTCATTTTAATATGGAGGAAGAATGCTCCCTGAAGTATTCCAACTGAGCAGTGAAACAGTAACAGGATAGTTTAGCTGGAAAAGCTCTTTTCCATGGTAAATCTGGATCTTGAAGCTTTATTCCATCTTCAGTGATTTTTGCAGCAGAAGAGTTTATTGCAAGAGTCAGGTGGGCAAGACATTGTGAATGAAAGTGGGCCTATGAAAAAGTATTCACTATCCACACTTGTCTGCCATTCATCACACAAAAATAATACAGAGTGCATTACCAAAGACAAGTGCACCTTACCATCACACTTCAGGCATCCTTTGTCCTAGTTAGCTGGCAGCCTCCTTTTGCAGAAGACTTTTGTCAGGCACAGTAAATACACTAGCTATAGAAACCCAGGCTGTGTCTGTAGTATGTCAGGAAAAGGAATCAACATAAAAAAGTCCATTTATTTGTGCTTGGTTTCACATATATGTCTATCTTTTCCCAGCTATATGAAAACAGTGGGTTTGGATATGACAGTTTGGAGACAAATACACCCTGGCTGTGTTTGTAGCAGACAGGCTGAATCCTTATGCTAGCACATGAGAGTGAAAGAGAAAAACAAACCAATCTTATTTTCACTGTTCAAGTTGAATGAAATGTGAAAAATAAACAAACAGCACAGATGGTGAAACAGTTTACATTTTTAATACTCTTCCAGTGTTGATAATTTCCAATATTTGTAACAGCATGACAGCAACATATATTAAAATGTTATTCTTTTTTTTAAAAAAAAAAGCAAATGAGCAATTCACAATTTTCAGCAAAGTCATATTTTTAAGAAAATATTTTTGAAACACAATCAGTTTACATTTTCCTGCATTAATATTAAACAGTCTGTTCAACTGCTAAATCTTTGGCAGGATCTTATTTCTGTCTCCTGTGGATAACATAACTGAAAACTTACACTTCCATGTGCTCATTTCTTTTTCTTTATTAATTTGCTAACTCCAGAAATGTAAGTGCAGACAAACAGAACTAGAATTCTCAGTAACTCTCTTCATTTGTTTTTCAGTAGTCTCACAAACAGAACACCATTTTTGGAGAGAATCCCAAATGGCAGGTGCTGACAGTAAGTAGAGACAGGAACAGCCTTCTTGTTAACATATTATCTACTCCTCACCTACCACTGCTCTGTTACAAAACTCATTGACAATGAAAGCTAACTGAGCTAACTGAAAGCTAATTCAGTACTGTTACAAATATTTCAGACAGCTGCATAAACATTTCTGCAGCTTAACTGCAAACCAAGCAAAGAACCTCTGAAATCTTCTCTATGCCTAGCCATGTTGGATAACATCCAAGGAAATATATTTTCTTTCCAGAGCAAATTTAAAGCATTCTTTGCAAAAGGTGGTGTCCTGGAGAGATGAACTGGGAAAACAGAAAGACAGATGGAGGAAATCAAATGAATCAGGTACTCCTGCTTGCACAAGGAAGTGAATGAGGAGAACAAGTAGTTGATATGACCTTACTAGATCCATATTGCTGTGTAACAGACCCATTAATAAATTCTATGACGTTAGAGTATTCTAGGCATTAGTAGTTGATTTAAATAGTCTATCCCAAGTCACAGGAGACTCCATCTGCTTCACCATCATCTCTCATTTCTTTCTTTCATCTCCCTGAGAGATACAATGACTCCTAACTTGTTAAAGGGAGAGAATATTAGAAGCAATATGCTAGTTCCTACAGTGTTGCAAGTAGTGAATGTAATGACATTTATAATACTTCTTCAAATTATTTTTGCTTTTGGTACCAAAATAGCAAGTACTGAGAAGCTAATGCCTAAGTACCCTGATTATGAGAAAAATGCAGCTCACACAGGCCTTGTTCTTGTGTTCAGTAGTTTCCTTCTTCCTGATAGATATTACTCCCAACAATGTTAATTTTTTTACCCCTAAAATATTAAATACATAAATTCTTTAAAAAAAATTTTTTGTGAGATCTTTCATTTCCTCATTCACATGTCCCTTTTCTTCCTTTCTTTCCCACTGGAAACAAAGAGAGGAAAGAAAAAAAAAAAAGGAAAATGGAAACCAGAAGCTCTTTGAACCAAATTCATACCAATGGCAGATGCATTAGGAAAGAAATGAGAAAGGAGAAAAGCTCTGTCAGCTTCCTACAACTACACAAACCTCCTTTCATTGTTTTTCCCTTTCTTCCATCAAAGCCCAGAGTGTGCCTCTTGTTCTCAGAGGCTGAAGCTCCAAAGGGCTCTTTTGCATAAGATCAGAGACAGGTGTGTGGGCAGTGACTATAAAGAATATCTTTTTATTTAGATGTCCCAATGAAAGGTCATTCTGTTGAAGTTACTGGCTGTAGTGTCAGTTTATTGAGCTTTCCTTTTTATTTCCTCCTTTGACTTGAGGATCAGACTTCCACATTACTTAGTGAGGTTCTGCTATTATGGAGGTCCTGTGCCTCGTTACAATGCCTTACCTTTCTTCTGAGGGAGCTAATACCCACGTTTTCCATACTCCCTTTGGAAACCATAGCCCTGTAGTAGATGCTGTCAGCCTTCTAAGTTCTGCTGAGGAAATGTGAAACTGTAGCCTCAGCTTGCTTCTAGGCAACTGGTGCAGGGAAGAGAGGTTACTTAGCATGTACCCCCTTAACAGGTGGGTACATATCTCAATGCCAAGAGTTTCCAAAATAGTTAGTGGTTGAAGGTGGTTTGGCTGGTGGGTGCCCCAGCTGAGATACCTTATCATGAGCCTGATTTTTTTGAAAATAGCCTTTGAAACCAGGCCTGTAACACAAGCACTAGTCACTCTCAGATGCTTAGCAATATGCTGCCTTGTTTTCCTCCTTGATTTTTGCAGCTCGCTGTGGACCATCTCCAGTGACTATCACAAAGGCCATCTATATTAAATGATAATTTAGCCAGTACCTGTGATTGATTCACATCCTTTACATATCAGCCACAAGAGGGGGATGTGGAATACTCACAGAATAGTAGGTTTTAGTCCACTGTTTCTGACAGTTGACAGTGTTATTGATGGCTTCTGTGATTTTTACCATCCGTCCACTTTAGCTTATTTTCCTGGAGATCACAGCCTCCAACAGTCTATTTTAGTTAGGAGCAACCTTTAGAGGGGGTTGAGATGGTAATATCTGTCACCCAAATTTGACCCCCCTTTCACTTTCTTAATAGAACAGTTACAGTTGTTTAACACTTTCAGAGAACTATGCATCTATCAGCATAGAAAAAGGGATTAATGGTACAACACAGGATTTTTCCCAATAAATAAATTCTAATTGGTACATAGATTCTAATCACAGGAAACCTGACTTACAGCAACTGTGCTGTGATGGATTATTTGAGGGGCAGAGTGGTGCATACTGTAGAAAATTTGTACATGAGGGCAAAAGAAATAGACAATTGCTTTTGGGGACTGTGTAGATTAGTACATCATTGCATACTAACAAAGTGCTAATTGCTCCTTTTGACCACAGGCCCAGTTTACAGAGCTTTAGCACAAATGTGCCCTGTGCACTAGATTACAAAACTAACACTGCATTATTTCTCAGTACAGCTTGCAAATTCTTGTAGGCCAGTATGCATTAGCCTTAATTGGATGCAAAGAAAAAGGATGTCATAGAGATACTCACTTGCACTCTAGAAAGAACAGCCTTTGTGCTAATTACTCAGGTTACAAATGTTGCATTTTCTTTGTGATGGTAGTAAAAGCAAACAATGTACATAGATTTATATCATTTTTATCATATTTTAATATTGTAGGTAATAATTACACAAGCAATAATTTGTCTCTACTTGGTATGTTAGCTTCAAAAACATATGTCACCTACTTTGAACAGGTTGCTGGTACTGATTTTAGAGAAATTTTTTAAATCCCAGCTGGTTTAGAAAACTTGCCAATTAGTTAATGACATCTCACAATAACTGTAAAGGTAGAACAGAAACATAAAGAATAATCTCTCTGCATTAGAATTGCACTCAGAAAGGTAGAACTTTTAATTTGGAAAAATAGCATCTCACCTTCTTGCTCTTTTTCTGAAAGTCCAGAATTATTTGCTCACACTCTTTCTACCTGTCAAAGAGAATAGAAAGAAGCTTCTCAACTGGATACACAAAGAGTCAATAAGAAGCTCAACTTGTTTAGAAAGGCATAAATCTACAGGTGTCATTCCCACTCTGCTGCACCTCACTTAAACCTTTTCTGCACTGGATCCTTGATTTTGTTGTTCTCATAGCAGGGAATTTTGAAGATCAGTCTTTCACAGATTTCTTTGGTCCCTTTTTGCTTTTCATACAGGAATTCTTAAAAGTCTGACACTTTCTTTAGATAGGCACTAACTGAATTTAATTTCTACTATCATTTTACTCTAGCTCTTCAACTTCTTCATTTGGGATTTGAAGGCTCTGATAGTAAAGGCCTAACCTGAGACTTCAGACATGTGTTGTAGTATTTGAGGGTAGGGGATGTATTACAGTATTTTAGTATGGAAAAGGTGTTTGGAAAGGGGAAAATAAAGATGCTATAGGGGATAATCCAGTGCTGTGAAAAGGATAGACTGAAATATTTGGTGGGT
Source organism: Laterallus jamaicensis coturniculus (assembly GCA_022605575.1). NCBI lineage: Eukaryota > Metazoa > Chordata > Aves > Gruiformes > Rallidae > Laterallus > Laterallus jamaicensis. Next base: position 18,946,166 of record JAKCOX010000008.1, on the reverse strand, counting down.
TTCCCTTTCACATATAGTTACAACAATATGACAACTGAATAGCAGGAATTCTACTCTCTAGTCTGTCTTTTATAATAAACGAGCTGATTTTTAAAAAGTATAAAATGCAACTGAAAAGGACAGGTATGTGTCACCATAAGGGCACTCTGTGTCACAAAGCAAGTGTGCCTTAGCGCCAGCCAAAACAACCACCCACTCAGGGTACTGAAGGGTAGGCATGCTGTTATGACCCAGATTCAAACGGGGAGAGTAGGAGTGAGAAAGTGAAAGTGTTAATAATACTTCAAGCAGAGCTAATGGGAGGGGAATTTCTGGGATTCCCCTTTCATTCCTATTGTCTCTCAAAAGAAAACTACAGAGTTCCCTCTGAAAAAAAAAAAAAAGTCTCTTTGGCTTATCACCAAATGTTGGCTTTTTAGGCTGAATGATGTGCTGCAGAACTGTGTATCTGTCCTGGCTGGAAATGCATGTGTGAGAGGAATAGATGAATTGAGAGGTATAAAAAATTCTCAGAGGATTTGAGACTTTGACTAGTGCTGAAATACTTTTTGAGAATGGGCAAAGAGGGGTAATTTAAAATACTGACATACTCCTTTGTTTTGCTGCAGCTGACATAAATTTGAAAGACAATAAATCTGTTGCATCCATCAACACCAAATCCAGCAGCCTGCCCCACCAAATAGCTTGTGCAATGTCTTTTTGGAGAGGATGGAGCATATGCTTACCATGCTGCTGCAAAGACTCCTTTTCCTTACTCCTTCAGTGCCCAACTCAGTTCATTCCTATTAGAACGAGCATTGTTACGGTGCTGAAGCATTCAATACATTTTGCAGCAATAGTAGGCAGCCTCCCAACTCCCCTGGGCTTTCTAGCATACTAACAGCAAATGTGGTTAAACAGAAGTCAACGTTACCAAATTCAACCATTTTACTGTGGCTGCTTTTTTAGGTTTTAATTAAGTTTAATAATGAAGAAGTTAAAGTTTGATGAGACTCTCCTATGCACCCATGTTGAACAGTACATGGTGCATGTATTGTATTGTATGTTGAACGTCTATATGTTGATACAAATGACTTGATCCTCTGCAAGTAGGTGACCCGTTGGTAGCCTCTAACAGCCAGAAGGATTGCAGCATCAAGCTCTGAAAACTTCTGTGCTTCAGGAAGTCCTGTATTCGATGTATTTTCACATAGTAAGTGTAGGGCCATAGAGATAACCATGTGGTAGTTCCCTCTTTAGCTGGTTAAAGCTCAAGTGGGTTACAGGGCTACCACTATCTCTTTCTGTTAATGTTCTCTTCCTTTGATGTAGGCAGCTTTTCGGTCGGAACGAATGAGAAATGTCAGTATGTGGTTGCTGGCTTACAATATTTAGAATGGCTCCAATAAATATGACTTCTTTTTTTTTTTTTTAAATAGAGATGATTTATTTACACTATCAGTTGTGCTTGTGGAAAAACTCCCTTAAGGTAGGGCATAAATAAATTAAAAGTGGGGCTCAGGGGTGACTCATTAGCCAGCCTTCCTCTGAAGCTTGCCTGTGTTTGCAAGACAGGGTGATGGAAGGTGGAGGAGGAAAAGGAGATTATCTCCTTTTGTGATTGCTCTTGTCAAGGCTTTTTCTCCCAGTGACTGAGCTCAGATATTGAAAGTCTGTTCTATCTCCCCAATGTCTGATGTCAACATCAGATGTCATCCTTAGCCGCAGCAACAGCAGCCGCTGTGACAGTAAAAGGCAAACAGTGGAAGACATAGCCAAAATGTTGAAGTCCCTGCTTCCCTCCTCAGGGCTAACAAAGCATGCAGAGACCTACATTCTGAACTTGGGACACAGCTGTTAAAAGCACTTTAGTTTTCCAACCTGTGTGTCTGGAAAACTTCGTGATTGCAAGTGATTTGGACAAGTCTGTCTTTTGAAGCAAAGCAAAAACTGGATTCTGAAAGTTTGAAAGTGTAACAGCTGAGTAAGAATGGCAGAATTTCACACCTCTTATTTCAGATTTTCAAAAGAGGCAAAATAATGTGCCTGGTGTTTTAACTCAGCTTTGTTTTTCATAAAATAATAGATATGACACTACAGAACTATATGGCTGGAATTAAATGAGCCATACAATATACCCCAGAAACCAGAACAAATTGCATCTGCATAGAGGTCTTCATTCTAAGGGGAGGTTTGGAAAGTATTCACTTCACATAAAAGCTGATTATTAGTCTCATTGCATTTCCTGCTACAGCAGAACTGTTAATATTATACATCAGTATTGGAAAACACTTTAAAATTGCTGTATCCAAGGACTGGAGTGAGTTGCCTTACAGTAGGTTGTCATGCTGTTTCTTTTTCTTCTTTTTTTTTCAACTGCCATCTGTGCTCCAGAATTTAGGTTTTCATTAAAGCAAAAATAGCTGTAAGGATTTCAGTCTCATTCACATTAAAACCCTTTGGAATAACTGAGAACCTGATCATATAGTTACAAATAAAACCTCTGAATTTCCATCATCTTCTTTTCCAGTTTGTATATGATCCTCATCAGTTTAAAATCTGGGCAGTTCTAAAGCTGTATGGAATCATCTGGAGGCACAAACAGAACCCAAACACCAAGAGTTGTAGTGAAGCTCCCTTCTGCAAGCTTGGAATTGCATCTCTGAGAGGTCAGAAATTACCCATTAATCTCAATCAGCTTGCAGGTCTAATGACAATAAGTTAACTGTCCACTTTATTAGCCATTTCATTTTTGATCAAAGTGTGTGACATTAGGTGAGTGGAGATTGGCATAAATTGCTCTATGCAGTAAACCTGAGTAACTGGAGAGATAAAATACCTGCAGTCTGAATTGCTAATTAAAACAAAATATGAAATTCCCTGTGATAACTTTAAAAATATGTTTATTTTATATCCATTGGGTTGGTTTTGTGAGTGTTCTTTTAGAAATAGCACTGCATTTTTTGACACAGTCCCCCACCACATCCTTATCTCTAAACTGGAGAGATGTGGATTTGATGGGTGGACCATCCAGTGGATAAGAAACTGGTTAACAGACCGTAGCCAAAGGGTGGTGGTCAATGGGTCTATGTCCAGGTGGAGGCCGGTGACAAGCGGTGTCCCCCAGGGGTCTGTCTTGGGACCAGTTCTCTTTAACATCTTTATCAATGACATCGATGATGGGATTGAGTGCACCCTCAGCAAGTTTGCGGATGACACCAAGCTGACTGGTGTGGTCGACACCCTAGAAGGAAAGGAAGCCATCCAGAGGGATCTTGACAGGCTGGAAAAATGGGCCTCATGAGGTTCAACACTGCCAAGTGTCAGGTGTTGCACTTGGGCCGGAAGAATCCCAGACATGGATACAGACTGGGAGAAGAGCTCCATGAGAGTAGCCCTGCTGAGAAGGACCTGGGGCTTCTGGTGGATTGGAAAGTTAACATGAGCCAGCAGTGTGCTCTTGTAGCTCACAAGGCCAATGGTATCCTGGGGTCCATCAGAAGAGGGGTGGCCAGCAGGGACAGGGAGGTGATTGTCCCTCTCTATTCTGCCCTCGTGAGGCCCCACCTGGAGTACTGTGTCCAGATCTGGGGCCCCCAATACAAGAAAGATGTGGAACTGTTGGAGAGGGTCCAGAGGAGGGCCGCAAAGATGATTAGAGGGCTGGAGCACCTGCCCTACAAGGAGAGGCTGAGGGAGCTGGGCTTGTTCAGCCTGGAGAAGAGAAGGCTGGGGGGGGACCTCATTGCAGACTGCCAGTACCTGAAGGGAGCAAACAAACAGGAGGGGGATCAACTTTTTAAAAGGGTAGATAATGGCAGGACAAGGGGGGATGGATTAAAGCTAAAGGAGAGGAGGTTTAGATTAGATATTAGGGGGAAGGTCTTTACAGAGAGAGAGTGGTAAAGTGCTGGAATGGGCTGCCCAGAGAGGTGGTGGATGTCCCGTCCCTGGAAGTGTTCAAGGCCAGGTTGGATGGGGCCCTGGGCAACCTTGTGTAGATCCAGGCCTGAGGTTGGTGGTCCTGCCTGTAGCAGGGGGGTTGGAACTCTATGATTCTTGGAGTCCCTTCCAACCCACACCATTCTATGATTCTACAATTTTTAGCACCCTTGTATTTATATAATTTTGAGTTGTGGAAGAACTCAGGTGAAAACCAAAATTAACTAGTAAAGTAATATTACTGTTTCCATCAATAACACTGTCCAAAATATTCAGGGAACTTGGTAGTGGTTCAGATACTGGTTTTGTACTTCACATGAAAGAAGCCACCTGGTGGGGCTGGTATCAGCATATCTCCACGTTGTCAGTGGTGCCCAGGAAGTGATGCAGTCATGAATTGTTAGAAGAGTAACAGTAGATTGAAAACCAAAGTAATCACAGAAATGAAGTGCCTTTCTTCCGCCCACCCCAAAACCGTTTGTATTATGTTTGTTAATGTGTGCTGTTGGTTTTCCCTTACCAAAACATGGCTTTCCTACTGTTTCAAAAAGCTTTTTAAAATGGCATTGTCAAAAACAGGCTCAGTATAGAAAATGAGAACCTTTTCAATCTTCTGAAAGTTGTATTCTGAGTCTGTTTCCTCTTTTTCTGGATAGTACCATCCACTGGATCTCTCAAATAATTCCCTTCTGTACATTTGGGGGGGGGGGGAGGGGGGCAGGTAGGAAGATCACCATTCAGAGTACTAACCAGACATGACCTGATTTAAGTTGTAAAACTGAGATTTGTGAAGCCTGAATTAATGTTTGCACAGCCCTTGAAAAGTATACGGTGCAGTATAATTGCTGAGTGCAACATAATTGTTAATTATTTTGATGTGGCTTCAGGCAACATAAAACCAGCAGTGTGCTCACACTCTTCATTTGCAGGAGACACCAGAAATCACAGGATTAAAAAGAAATACTGTATTGTACAAGCCAGTTAACAGGAAAAAAAAAAACAAACCAAAAACAACAGTGTGGGGGAGAAATCCTGGCATTCTGAAACACAACTCTGCTAAAACACAGTATATCATGGGAGATTTCTTGTGATACTTTAAGGTAAAATGTTCATATTACCTTGCGAATGGGAAATACCAGTCAGGCTGGCATTAGTTAAAGTGAAAGGATGCAAGGCAAGTTCATGGTTAGAAAACTGTTGAGAAGATTGCTTTTTTTTGACTAATGCAACACAGAATGAGGCAACACTGGTAAAGGGAAAAAGAGAGCTTTGTGAGCAGAAAAGCCAGTGGCTTGACTGGTGGTGCAGTTCGTGTTTTTTCCAAGTAAATTCCTTAGAAACCGGTGTAATTGGTGAGTAATGTTTTACTAAATTGGTCTCTTTAGATTGCCAGTAGAACGGAGTGAGAAAGAGTGGTGTGTGAGTGCCAGCTGAGTGCTGCAGCTGCAGTTCTTCATAAGGCTGGGGCTAACTTTTTTTTTCCAAATGAAGTCTCGAGAGATGAGAGGCTTAAAGCTCCCAATCCTCCCTGCTAACCTGGAACAGAGAAGATATCTTAGGATGAAATGCTGATTCTGTTAAGTCAGTGCCAAAGCTCCAGCTGACTTCAGCAGGAGCTGTGTTTCACCTTGGGTTTGTGCTTAAAAAGGTAGACAACCATGAGTGCACTTTGGCATCTTTGTGATAACCATGCTTTGTGGTGGCTGTAGTTGGGGAACATTTAATCAACATGGAACTGGGCTTTTTACCTGGAATCAACACCCATCTTGTGTCGCCTCCATGTGTCATCTCTGTGTGCTGTGAGAAAGTCAGTTTGCTCTCTCGTGGGTCTCCTGTGTGTTTTCTGATCCATGGAAATGGAAAGGGTTTGCAGACCATACACACTGCTGTGCCAGAGGAAGGAGTTGAAGGCACTGTGCACCTTAGGTATGGACAGGCAGGGAGTTTTGTTACTGTAGTTGCTCTGATCTCTGAAGGTTTTTTTTAGGTTTCATCTCACAAAGATGTGCAGGGCAGAAAGAGGTGATATGAAACATACTTGGAAAAGATCTGGTTCTTCATTCGCACACAGACCAGTGCAAGATCAAACAGCAAAGAAAAGCTATTTTCATGTAGCCAGTATAACTGATAGTGTAATTTCACTGTACAAAATCACTATGGAATTGCCAGGCCTTTTATTAATTTGATTTCTATCATGCAGAGTAGTGTGCACCAGTGAAAAATTAACGACTGGGTATTTTGAAAAGAATGGGACATATTACTGACTTGTGAGTTTCATGTTGGAGACACTTTTTCTGATTCTGGAGGTACTTTCATATGCAAAACTTCACCCACAACAAATGACTCAGACCTAAGAGTCAACCCCACTGAGAAGGCTGCTTGGTAAATGATGAGCTGGCAGGGACCTACTGATTTTATAGAGAAAGCAGTTTGAATACCTCTTGTGACTAATGGGATGTGCCACCACTCACAGTCTCTCTACTTATAGCATGTGTGACATACAAAAAACATGTTATTTCATGAAGTTTTTATCTATCTGGTAGATGTTTAGCAGCACATTCACAAAGCTGGTGGAAATCTTTTCAGCTGTTACCTTTGCTACCTTGTAGCTTGTCCAACACAACAGTAGAAGGATACATATATTCAGCTGTTAATATATAAGTTTACATTAGATCACCTCGGCCTTAAACCCTTTGTGGAAGCTTTCTGGGGATCTTTTTCTTAGCCACAGTAATTACAGCTCCCAACTGGTTTGTGTGGTGGTAATGCCCTTGCATTTATCGGAGGAACCAAGGGGTTCCTCCCCTCCTCCGATAAACTGCCTTTGTCAGAGGAACCAAGGGGGAAAGTAGCTAGAACGCTGAAATTCTGATGGGTTTAACAAAGTGTGATATCCTGGGGAATTTTAGATGATGTTCTCTGGTTTTTAATGTAAGTGGGGCTTAGAATATTTAACTGTTACTGGGGGGATATTTGTGTTTAAAAAAACCCTTAAATTCACCTTTATTCAATATAGAAACTGCTTAAATGTATGTGGATTCGCAACCAATTCAGATCAAATAGCTATACAGCTTTAAAGAGCGCTGAAATAAAATGTGGCCCATATACCACCTAATAGTCAAGACAAATCAGAAGAGTTGACCAATTCCATCTTAAAGAATTGGAATTTAAGTGATGATTTGACAAAAAACAAAAAAAAAAACTAAACCAAAAATAAACTGACCTTTAATTATGCTGATACAGAAAAACTATTGAGAATTGTCTGAGAGAAAGAAAAGTAAGTGCTACAAGAACAGACATTCTTTGATATTCCTTTGAGAAATACAAAAAACAGAGATAACCAAACTCCTGGCACAGATTTGGAACATACATGTCAACTACAGAAGATACTCTGCATTTCCAGAGACAATGGTTTCTAATGTAGTGATTAGAAAAATCTCTGAGTTCACTTTAGGCTTAAGCAAATGGTATTAATTCTTATTTATATAAAATTTCCTCAGATATTTTAGAAATGCATGAAAAGAACTAAATCTCCATGTGGAGGAATACACCAGCCATATCAATATAGCAATCACAATGGCTCTTTTAAATTAAAATTCAAAAGACTGCATATTTGTTTGAAAGGCAAAGCATATTAAAATCCTTTAAGATAGCAGAATAGTTAAGAAGTCTTATTCAAAACATAAAATGTTAGTAGTTTTCTGTATAACCAATTGTATAGCTGCTTGTAAGAGAAGTAGACTTCAGTGGGCATGTCAGTTCGCTATTATTTAAAACATGAATTTTAAGTTATTGTGAAAGAAACAGAAGTCCTACTTCTTTGTTGGTCCTTTTTATGTTCTTTCCTACTGGATTCCCTTGGGATGTGATTGAAACACAATCAGTCCCTGTGACAGGGAAGCAATGCCACAAAGGGCTCTAAGGGTTCTAAGACAGTTGAATTATAAGCCAAGAATAAAAAAGAAATGCCAGTTGGCCAAACACAGGAAGTATAACTCTGTCAGTTTATTAGTCATTATGTCTCTGTCACAAATGAAAGTAGTACAAAGAAAGCCTGCTGTCTCTAGCTCCTGACTGTATTGAAATATTGCTCCCATATGGTAATGCTGAAATGGTTATCACTGCTAGGTTGATGATGGTATTTTCGTTTGACTTTATTCATATTTCATATGTAGATTCATCATTTTATGTTCCAGCTTCTATCAGAGAGAACTAGCATCTAAGCATGCCCATCTAGCACTTCGTTGTCCAGGCCATGTTACCCTACCCGACTCACAAGATTGTCACAGAAAATAGTGGCAGAATCTAAGTGATGTTTAATTATAGCATGAGTGCTACTTCTGACCTTGCTAAGAGGCCTGTTACTTGTCATAGGTGGAAATGAGGTTGGCCTGACCTGATTTAATCTTACAAATGCATCCTAGCTTTTGCTTTTCTTTTTATGAAATCTTGGGCTTATAAATATCTTAAGTGATTATACAGTGAGCTAGCTGAGTGAGGCTGGACAGCTGCTGGGTACGATCACATGGTTATGTTATCAAAAATATGCTTGGGCTGAGCTGTTTTCCTCCTTCACATCATTTGCTTGTTCCTTTTTCCTTGGGTGGCATTGGTGTCCTCCTGGCCACACAGCAAGTAAAATTAAGGATTTGATCCAGCAGAACTAACCCAGCTGGGAGGAGAGGGATAGAGAGGATGGTGGGAAGTTTTCAGAAGAATCAATTCTTTGATCTGTCTCACCACACAGTTGCAAAGGCACCACTACTAATAATACTAGGGAGATGGCCAAATATGTGGGATGAAGTGTGATTGCCCTGCCTGTTGTCTACCTACACATATGTTGAGTTAAAATGATTATCAGCTCCTCATTGTCCCTGTGCAAACCAGCGGGGTGGTTACCTATTGCCATTCTTTCAGAAACTCTTGTGCCCTTGAGGTTATAAAACGTAATTGTGAATGGCTTTAAATTAATGGATTTCCCTTTGAGCTCTTGACCATAGCAAATCTCATCAGGTATATACAATTTAGAAACCTCTGACTTGCCAAAGGAAGCTCTAACTTGTTCTGTCCCTTTCCTAGCCTGACTTCTTGGTTTGCATCACAGAGCTGTTTCTCAGATCATGGGTAAACTCCCAAGGCTGCAGTTTCATGTTTGTTGAATAAATAGTGTTCCTGTCCCAGTTGCTCTGGTGTTTGTCATGGGATGTCACCCTCCAAGTTGTGCTGGTGCAAGTGGCTGGAAGTCAGTTTTATGGATTAAATCAGGGAATTGATCCAAGTTGAAAAAGTCATGTTTTATTAATTGTTTTATTTTAACCCAAATCCCTGAGGGGACAACATGCCAATGAAAACAAGCCGAGGATTGGGAATACCTTAAGCCACTGACCACTTTCTATTGTGAAAACAAGTCCCTGCAAAGTCTTCAGCAAAACAGCTTCAGATTTACATGATTGCAGCTGAGATTAAAATCTGGCCTTGATGCATCAACCATCTGTTTCCATCCCAAGAAAAGAGTCTCAGCAGGAATATTTGTAATTTTGAGGACAGGATTCTGGTAACATTCCTGTAGTTACATATCACACATAACTATACTGATGGTGCTGGAGCTCTTTTCTTGTTTATTCCAGAGAACTTTCTCTCCAGAAAATTACATTGTGCAAGGCATGCTTTGGGACAGACCCTGGATAGCTGAGTGGAGTGCCCTGGATTCATAACAGTCTAGCTCAGAATATACCTTTTTTAAGCAATATGAAATGCATATAATTTTGTCTCAACAACTTGAAAGGAACATACCTTACCATTGCTATTAGTGTCCTAATTAAATGTGACATTTTTTCACTCCTTGAATTTTGACCGTATTCGAAGTGACCTGCACAGGGACTACATTAAATCTGTGAAGAAAAAACCCACAAGGATTCCTATATTTTTATTTTCTGTAAATCTGGTTAATGTATTAGATAGACATGAAAATAAATATAATTAATTTAATTTCCATTAAAACTATCATCTCTTGGGATCTTATCTTACTGACCATTGTGTTTGCTAGCAGTTATAGAAAAAGCTTTACACTTAAAAATATGGATAAGCTTTAAGTTTTAACTATATTGCTGAATTTTCTACTCTTTTATCTGCTTCAATTTCTTGTGTCTCGTGTACAGTGGCACCCACTGATTAATGTCACCACTGGTATGATGAAATATGCACTTCAGTTTCTTAGTAAGAATTAAAGAACTGGAAACCAGTGTTTATACCACAGGCTAGAAGAAAATGTTACTTATTGACTTAATAGCTGAAAGAACATAGCAAAAAGTCAGAGAGATGATATGTCCTATTCTTTTCTGTACATCTGTGGGCTCAAGTTTACACAAAACCTGACACATGATTTGGAATACCTTTTAAAAAATTATGTCTTCTTTGAGACAAAAGACAAATACTGAAGGTATTTGCACACCTCTTCAGACTTGCACCAGATATATTTGCATCAGATCTATTTGTTGGGTACGTATTTGTTTTAGTAGTAGTGTCCCATTTTTGTCCCACCATTGCCTTCCCTCCTATCAGAATCCACTTTTCCTCCATTTTTGTCTTGTACCTTCCTCCTGCCTGCTGTGGGGTAGATTTGCATACAAAGCCAATTAATAAATACATCACAGAAAGAGCATCAGATATTTACAAATGTTCCAGAGAAGTAGTGGATGCCCCATCCCTGGAAGTGTTCAAGGCCAGGTTGGATGGGGCCCTGGGCAACCTTGTGTAGATCCAGGCCTGAGGTTGGTGGCCCTGCCTGTAGCAGGGGGGTTGGAACTCTATGATCCTTGGAGTCCCTTCCAACCCAGAGCATTCTATGATTCTATGATTCTATTCCTCTCTTTACATCTTCTCCCGATACATCAACAGGTCTTGCTACCTTCTCCTAATGCATGACCAGAAAGGAACCACCCATCTCCCTTGCAGGCTTAGCTTCAGCCTCTCTGCTTCTGCAATTTCAGCAAGCATGTACTTCTTCAGCTTTCACATTCACAGGACAGATTCTCCACTTCAACCTAAAAGGATTTCCTACAAGGCACCATCCTTCTTTATACATCAAGACAGAGGTTTTACTAAATCTCTGCAAGTCCTTCAAGGTCTGACACTGCTTGGATCTCATTCTGAAGGAGAAAATTTCACATGTTAGCACATGTAACATCACACGGTGATGAAAGAGGATACAAATGGTTAATCCACAGCCAATTTGGGCTGTTTTTTTCTCAAATACATCCTGGTACACTGTGAAAGACTCCTTTTTTTTTTTCTTTTTTTTTTTTATACAGAATTTGTTAAGTGTCATGATGTAAATTTTGCAGGTCACCCATTGCAATCCAAAGAAGATAAAAACTGCAAATATTGTATTTGGTATTCAGGTGTGATGGGTCCATATTTTGCATATGTGCTATACTCCTTTCAGAAAACTCCAGGGAAATTCTGACTAGATGTATGTGGGCTAATGGGAAGATTTGGGTGTTTTCACCAATTTATGAGTGTCTAAGTGGTCACATATGTAGAATGTTTGTATAACATTCCTGTCCTTAACCAGGAGTCAACAGTGTGCTGATGAAGGCTACCCACATACCACATTAGTAACAAAGGTGGGCAGCAAGTTTAGGAAAATTACTGTTCTTCACTACTTGGTACCTGTAAGATCACTTCTGGAAGCCTATGTTCAGTTTGAGGGGCTGTGGTAGAAGAAAAATATTTGAATATTAGAGGTCTGTACTTTGGTAAGGTATGCATCCTACCAAAGTATATAAATGCCTGTAGGGAAGGTGCAACGAAGACAGAGCCATGGTCTTTCCAGTGGCACCCAATGACAGGACAAGAGGCAGTGGGCACCTGCTGAAACATGAGGAATAATTTATTTAATTTTTTTGCTATGAGTGTGACTGAGCTCTGACATGGGTTGCCCAAAGAGGTTGTGGTGTCTCTTATCCTTGGAGATGTTCAAAGCTGTCTGGACATAGTCCTAGGCAAGCAGCTTTAGGTGGCTCTGCTTGATATTCAGGAGAAAAATCCAGTTGAGGGTCATAAAAATGGCTAGAGAAGCATACGTTGTAGAAGGCTATCAAGAAGATCATAGTGAGGGTGTGCAAACACTGGAACAGGGGCTCAGACCAATTGTGGAATCTCTATGCTTGGTGATATTCAGAACAGGACTGATCAAAGCCCTGGGCAACTCAATATAACCTACAAGCCAGGTCTGATTTGATTTAAGTGTTGATCCATTGGGCAGCTTCTAGGTTGGTCCTTAGGCAACCTAAATTATTCCATGATTGTATGTAAGATTTAACTAAGACTTTCCCCTCTTTGCGGGTCTCAGTGAATGCAGTGATGTTTAAAGCAACACATATATAATTATAATGTTAAATATGAAACAATAAATAACATAAACCCCAAGCTGTTGGCAAAGACTAGTGGCATGAATGTATTTTTATCTCTCATTATTATGCACTGCATTTGTGGAGCGAAGACCAGACGTGCTGAATATGCTACATGGATGTATGTGGTATGACCACTATGCATTTGTACATTATTGCACAGAATACTGCCCTGAAGATGGGACTACAGGAGCAGGGGTATGGGATATGCTGTACAACAGACTATTTTGGTTAAGTGTTAATGCTACAGACTTTGAAGATATGACATGAACATGAAGATCCAGGGGAAACTTGGACATTTCAAAAAGCTTATGATAGATCCATCCCCTCTTGCCATTTCAGATGATCCTTTTCTACTCTGGTTTATATCCACACTTCAGTAATGCATATGGGGAGAGCGAGTTCTCCTGCACAGGAACGAGAAGTCAGTGAACTGAAGTGCCTTTGCAGTGCCTCTACTCTTAAACTGTGACACAAAATTCACTGCTGGATTGATTGAATCAATACCTTCTCGTAAACCTGTGTTAACTCTAGATGCTAGCTATCTACAAACCAAGGAGGGGAAAAGTAAGTGCTAAGAAGGTAGTTTGTGAAAGTTTCCTTAGGATAAGATATGGAGACAAGTAGTCATGTTGAATTTGCAAGAACTAATAAACTCAGGGCACCTGGAATCTGCTGAATTGATACTAAAGTACTAGCACACACTGGCGTCAATAGTGGGTTGTGTAAGTTGAACCACACAACAGATAACTTCAATGACAGTATGCACTCCATGCAGCACTAATAAGTTTTATTCCAATAATTATTTACAGAAGTGTCCAGAGTAAATCAGATCCAGGGCATATTGTCCTACTTTGAACAGCAGCTAGTACTAGATAGTCAAAGAAAGTGCAAGAAGCCTGGCAGTATATTGCTAGGGAGTTGGTTGTCTGTGTAGAGGAGTGTGCTTCCAAAACCTCTAATTGCTGGTTGATACGTGTCCCTGGAATAATTATTTATTGTTTCATATTTAACATTCTAATTATATATAATTTGGCTTTGTGTGAAAAAGTTTCCTATTGCCACTTTGAAATTGCCACTAAATTTCAGTTTCAGTGAAGGCTCCCTTGTTCTTGGACTGAGAGCATGTTATTGTGATTCTTTTCTTGTGTCCCCATTTATTTCCCTACTGTGGAAGGCAAACACAGGAGAGTCTCAGTGTGTTTCTATTAATTTTTGTCTCAGTTAATTATTCTGTCCCATTTTTGATCAGGGTAATTAAAATTGTGCACTGTGTTCCAGCTGATGAGTGATTCATTTAGTTACTAAACTATACTACACAGACATACAATATTGTATTTCTGTTCTATTACTGTTATATTTTGTGCATAGCCCAGTAACAGCTAACTTTTTCCACCACTGCTTCATGAGTAATGGTCTTTTTTGATCAACGTACAGTGGTTTCTTGGGTCTTTTTCTGAGAGGCAGTTTAAAACACAGGAAAGTGAGCAGTTCCAGTGATTTCCTTTAAAGTGTGCTAAAGAGATTTGCCAGCATTTGATTTCATCTGCCATCATATTTTCTATTCATTCGACTTGCTTAAGGCCTCCAAAGTTTTTCACAGTTTCTCTGGTCTTGATCAACTTAAATAATTTTGGAATGTGAGCAAAACACTTTCCAGATAGCTGATAAACAACAGATGCCTGAGGATGGAACCTTGTGCCATACCACGGATAACCTCATGCCATAGCAACCATTTTTCTTTTTGCTTCTTATTACTTCACCAGTTTTGATCTGTGCAACTACTTTGTCTCCTACTCCTCCTTCTCCTCTTTGCCTGCTTAGCTTCTTTAATTGCTTTTTACAAAGGGTTTGGACAAAGGCATTTTGAGACCTTCATAAATTAGGTCAGCCTTCTCTTTTTCCTACTATATTTCTGACTCACTCAAAGAATTTTAACATTGTCTCCTTTGCAGAGCTCATAGTGTATAGATCCCACTACAGTATAAGTATTTTATAGTCACCACTGCAGATAATTTAGCAGCTACTGAAAGCAAACTATTGGTCTGCAATTCACTGGATGACTGCATACAGTTTTACCTAACTGCATGTACAACACTGACTGTTCTTCCACCCTCAAGCATGGTAATTGATCCTGTTCTCCCACTCAGAAAAGTGACATATTGTGCATGTAAGTGTACTGTCTTTCAGGACCCTATGTTTGTATAAACATATGGTACTATCACACTTAGTGCTATGAACACCGCAGACCACAGTTATGCTGCTGTGATTGCATGTGTTGGCAGTAACTTTTTACTCTTCCCATTTGAATCTCAGCTTCCCCTCTTTCTCTCCACCTTATCTTCATAACAACTTTACACTCTTGCAAACTACCTGTACAAATGACAGCCTGTCTTAAGTTATGCCAGGAAGGGAATTGCACAGACTAATTTGCATCTGAGTCAAATACGTTCCCCACTTTGTTTTCCAACATTCTTAATCCTGAACAAATCTATGATCAGTTTCCTACTCTCTACTCTTCCTGAGGGCCACATCACCAGGTTTTCTATTACAGCTTGTCAGTGTTTGCTTCTCTAGCGCAGATAAGTAATGTCCAGTCTCTCCTGACTATGGGGACTAATCTGTCTGTAAGACAGCCTTATGCACTGTATACCAACCAGGTTGTATTGACTTTCAGTGCTGTTAGATTAGTCTATAGCACCAGATGGCCTTCTGTCTTTTTGGCACTCTCACAAAATGGCCAGTCTTACTCTGCTGCTCATGGGATAGTGAGTATTTGCACATGGAGCATGACAGCTACACTCAGAAGTGTTTCCTTTTCTGCAAGGTTGTTTTGGGTATAGAACAGAGAACCTTGGATGCTCAGGTAGCACACACTGATCCAGTCTGCCCCTTTCAGATCAAACAAGTGTCTGTCAATACTACAGTGAAAGAATTTACCTTGACTTTTCCATTGCACCTGAAAATAAGGCTGTGGAGCCTTCTCTTCTGGGCACACACCTAGATGTACTGGAGAGCAGAATAGCAAAGATGTCAGGAATGTGCAGTGAGCAAAATAAGGACTAAAACTGAAAAGAATTGTTGCAGACTGCTGAGGATTGTTCAGCTTTCTGTGTTTTGATCTGATGGTAAATTTCTAGCTGAGCCAAATCTGCTGTGGAAAATTGACTCTAGAATAAGCTGATTCATCCTCCCGCGGGATCCTGTCAGAGAGGCATCTGCTGTGACAGCTCCTGTGCAGCTCTAATTGCAACCTCTGTCTAGGAGTACAGAAGCATACATCTTTACATTGTCCCCTATGGCTGTCCAGCTGCAGCAGCAGCTCTTTGATTTGCAGCTGTAAGCAGTTAGCATAAGTTACAGCAACTTTGAGCCTCTCTATTCCTCAGTGAAGAAAGTTACTATAACTCTGAAGAAGGTGCTGCGATTATATATGATAACTATGGGCTGTGATGGTGATGTGTTCAACCTACATCTAGGCACAACTGCACATCTGTCTGCAAATTTTGGACATTTCTTCCCATCCACCAAACGAGGGAGAGATGGTCTCTAGCAAGGAAGATAAATGGGCTGAAGAGATGGAGGTATAAGTCATGGCAAGGAATTTGTAAAAATGTAGAAATTGGAGTGCAAACTTTAGTTTTCCCAGGAGGCAAGATCCTGAACTCTTGCACCTTGCCTCTTCAATGACCCTTACCTCAGCAGTCCTCCCTTTTCCAAAATGACCTCACACTCGTTGCCTGGTCACCTTCTGTCGAACCAAAGTGAGAAAATAAGATGGCGTTAGATCTATTAACACATTTGCTCAAGTGAAACAGAGAGATGAGGAGTCAAGGCCTTGTCATGTTCTGTGCTGAGAGGATGCAACAGGCTCTGCTGGAGCCCTTAGATTTGGGCAGTACCTGACTAGGAACAGTTAAAACTTTGTCATCTCCATTTTTGTGCATGGCAGCTATTGCAGATCATTTTGTGGCTGCCACAGTACATGACAAGACAAATTAGTTGCACTGAGCTCCTCCTGTTCAAGCGGTCAATACAGATTTCATGACAAAAACTAGCCTATCAAAAGTAAAGACCTGCTACCTCATTAATTCATATTTCTTCATGTTTTACCTAGCTGTTATTTTTTCAATATTTAATCAAGTGTTTAGTCACAGAAATCTCTTTGCTTACTTCATGGAGAGATAACTAACAAGGGATTCTTGGTCCAAGTGCACAGTATGTTAGTATCCTTATTCTAAGTTTACAGTGGATGGCTCTCCTTGTAAGCTTCCCCTCTCTGTTTTTGAAAGATGTCAGGGCGTTTATGCCAAAAAAAGCTTTCCTAACCTAACTTACAGCTTGCTTTCTTTAAAGCTCTTGAGGGAAAAGACTTAAAAAGAAAATCACATTTTAAGAAACACGTTCTTTTCATATCGTACAGGAGGCAGTTGATTTCTCTGTTGAGTTAGCTGAGATAACTCAAATGCTTTTGGAAGCAAAACACTTCATTCTGAGGACTCTCTAGGCAAATTCATCCGACCTCATGCATGGGAATTTCAAGTGCCTATAGGGTATTCAACACCCAAGTACAGGGAAGTAGCTGTTTAAAAACTGCAGTCTACATGCAGCCAATGCCATCAGAACATTTTTTCCTTGAGGGAAAGAGCTTAGCAGAGAGACTGTGGTGTTCCAATGTCCTGAAAAGTTCACTGGGTTATTTTCCCTCTGTGGGGACAAAGGTGCTGAAATAACTTTATTTTAACATCAGTGCCTCCTGGTTCATTTGAACATTATTCCATGGTGATTTCCTGCAGATACTGCTGTTTGCCTGTTCTTTTTTCTTTCATTTTAATGTGTGATAAATGTAAGTTCAGTACAACCCAGGAATTCTTCTCTTTCCAATGTGCAAAAGCAGTTGTTTGAAGCTTGGTATTACATTGCCGAGCTTTTTCCGTGTTCCTGAAGAGCACACCAAAAGTATATGGAGCCCTCTTCTAACCACCTGATCTTCTAAAATGGCCAAAACCCCTTCAAGTTCTAGAAGGAGATCTGCTCATCCACAAATGAAAACACCAGGCTACACAGAAAAGTCAGCCTAGTTCTCTGAATTGCATTTTTTAGTGTGGTCTACACAAATCTCTCCCTTCAACTGTCTGTAGAACTAAAGTTAGCAATGTCAAAATAACCAAACAAAAAACTGTACCAAAAAATGTTCATCTTTTGCAAACATTATTTGCAGTTAGCACACTTCAGCATATGCCTAGGCCAAGTGTGGAAAAATGTTTGCCTTCCCCCTTTGAAAGCAAGCGAGGGCATTGGAATTTACTAGAGATTTTGATAGCAAGAGATAAGGGTTGGTACTGTGAAGCAGGACTACTACATGAAACTGATGTCCTCTATTATTACCGTGACAATTTGCTCACTGGAATTGGGGAGCAACACAAGAAATGTAATAAAGACTTAGAAAAGATTAGACTAAAAAGCTGTGAAATAAAGAAATAATTTATTCTTCTGTCAATCAAATTCTTCCTAGCAAAGGCTCCTTTTGACTGACTGAAAGAAAAAGGGATCACGTTACCATTGCCTTCAAATCCCTGTTGCTTAGCTAAAGCATAGCACTGAATGGAGCAGGCAGTGTTTGCATGTTGTAAGCGTATGGAAACGGTGTGCAATGGAAGACTAGATGTTAGCAGGGTGAGTGAGTAGGTTCTGAACAATAAAGCATTGGTGTATGACAGTAGAACACAGCACTGAAGAGGTATCATATCACACGGGCTTCTCTAGCCCGGTGAGGCATTGTAGGTTAGATAAAGTCAAACAGACAATGTTCTTTGCTTGTTGTAGCCTCAGAGGGAAGTTGCCAGTAGAACAGATTTTTCTGAAATACTCACAAGCTGAGTTATTGATTAATGCTAGATATTCACCTCTTCAGATAAAATGCCAGTCTGCCTTGCCTGGTAGCAAGCAAAAATTAAATAAAAAGCCATTTTATTCAAATCTAGCTAAATAAATATTTTTTAAACTAGATTAATAGTGTTCCTATGCCAAGACTTTTTTTTTTTTTCTTTTTTTTTTTTTAGCATTGTGGCCAGCCAAGGATCACCATCAATAAGATGACTATCCCTATTTAGATCAACTGGCAAACATAAAACCCATCTGTGTGTTGCTTAACAGGTGCCATTTTAGATCCATGGGGAGCAAAGCAAGCTTTGTACAGATGGACAGTCATTCATTGGACCCTTGCTAGCAGTAGAATATTTATTCTGCCACTGCCTGCCTACAGGCTCAATATTTGAAAGAGCCAGTAAAAAATGTTTCTGGTGGAATATTTTCATGAGGGGCAAATAGGAGGAGGAGGAGGAAATTCCACTAAAAATTGTTGGCTTACATTCACTCACAGTCCCATTTTGATCAAGAACTGTTAAGTTCTGGTGAGTGTTCTGGGGAGTCACTTGATGCCACCTGTAGGCTTTAATTATTAATAGAAATACTATTAAAGGGTATACTTTCAATGGAATGGAAACTGGCAACTCCCATCCAATACACCAGGTATCACTTCCCTTTTTTATTTTACAGAGAGGAGAAGGAAGAGGAATGCATATGAAAGTTTTGATTTCTATAAATAATGAAAATTTATGTGAAATATGCAGACATTTCAAAGTGTACTTTGCTGGGTCTAGTGAAAACCAGCCATCCAGGTTGACTTGGTAGAGAAGAGGAATGCTTTTTGCTGCAGAAATTCTGAGAGTTACCATGAGTGTACTGTACTGGAGTGATCCTCTTCTCTGCAGACTTGGGAATGACTGAATAATGTAGTTTGGAATAGCAGTTTGCTGATTTTTCCATAGTCTGTGCAGGAGCATGGGCTTACATACATTTTACACTGCTTTAGCTAGCAAAGGCATCTTCATGCAAATGACATTAAGTCTCCAGTATGGCAAGGCAAGTAGCAAGTTCTTGGAGTGAGACAGCTGAACTGGTAGACCTGAAGCTGTGGTTAGCACTACCTGCATCTAGGTAAAGAGTAATGCATCCAGTTAGAAGCAGTCATTGTGGTTCTGAAGTTAAATATTACACCTTTGATGTTAAACAATATATAGACTCAGAAAACCTAACATCATTTATTGCAAGACACACTTACAGACATGCCAACTATTAAGAACTGTGTTGAGCTTCCTGACCATGGCTGCTACCTTTTCTCCCACTGCTATTTCTAAGTCATGTGAAAAAAGGAGTACAAGTTTTAAGCATTATATGTTTGATGTTAAGAAGTGGCTTAAGAGACCTTTGTAGAATCATAGCATCAAAGAATGCTTTGGGTTGGAAGGGACCTCAAAGATAATCTAGTTCCAACCCCCTGCCATGGGCAGGGACCTTGGTCAGGTGCCAGGCCCTGCTGAACAGGGGGCACATAACAAGATATTTATCTGTGATTGCTCTCAAAACAGTCAGAATTGCTTCAGGTTGTCCCTTAAAACTTACAGTCTAAATGTTAAGATGTGCCAAAATCCCCATGATGACAGCAAATAAAATTTGCCCAAAAGCCAATTGTGATGAAAAAAATTACCATTTCTATTATTACTATGATTAAGGTAAAAATATTTTGAAGGAAAATTATTTTTTTAAATCTCTGGGATAAAGCAAAGGGACCAACCTGTGCTAATTTTATATTATTTCTCTAGAATCATATCACAGAATCACAAGGTTGGAAAAGACCTTTAAGATCATTGAGTCCAAGCGTTCCTGTCCTGTGCTAAACCATATCCCTAAGTACCTCATCTACCCTTCTTTTAAACACCTCCAGGGATGGTGACTCAACCACCTCCCTGGACAGCCTGTTCCAGGTAATGGTTTGGGTTGGAAAGGGGGTTTAGGGCTCATCTAGTCCAATCCCCTGCCTGGGGAAGGCACATCTTTCACTAGACCTTGACCTTGGACACTTCCAATTACGAGATACATACAACTTCCCTGGGAAACCTGTTCTCACCACCCTCATCATAAAACTTTTCCTCCTTGTGTCCAGTCTAAACCTACTCTCCACTCTCTTTATGTTTAAAACCATTGCCCCTTGTCCTGTCACTACAGGCCTTGGTATAAATTCTCTCTTCATCTTTTTTAGAAGGCCCCTTTATAGATTGAAGGTGTTCCCAGAGTCTTCTCTTCTCCAGACTGAACAAGCGCAAGTATCTCAGCCTGTCTTCATAGCAGAGGTGCTTCAGCCCTCTGATCATCTTTGTGGCTCTCCTCTGGACCTGCTCCAACAGGTCCATGTCTTTCTCATGCTGTAGACCTCAGAGTTGAACGCAGTACTGCAGGTGAGGTTTCATAAGAGTTGAGTAGAGGGGCAGAATCACCTCCCTCAACCTGCTGGCCATGCTTCTTTTGATTCAGCCCAAGATACTGCTGGCCTTCTGGGCTGTGAGTGCACATTGCCAGCTCATGTCTAATTTTTCTCAGATTGTTTTTTTGTGTGTAAGCATAGCATCCTGAGAATTGCTGAAAGATTTTGCATCTACATCAAGCTATATAAAGTTTATAGCAATAGTATTTGTGGGTAAAGAAAGAGTAAAAAAAAAAACCCTAAACAACCCAAAACCCCACTTTCTAGTCATTTCCAAGTTTAAAAATAAAAAAAAAAAGAAAACATAGAACCACAGTAGAAAAAAAACGATAGTATACAGTCCTCATTTCCCTAAAAATGTGTCAGGCAAGGCATAGGATCCAATCAATCCTAGAAGAAAACATTCAGGGTTAAGTTTTGAAAGTGCTCAAGAAGACACAGATCTCATTAATCTATGAAGAGTTCCCTGTACTGAAGTCACTGTACAGTCCAGTCACTGGTATGCAAGTGGTAGTGCAGATTGGTAGGATAGATGGGCAAACTTTGCCTATGCTCTATGCTGGGCTATAAAACAAGGCCCTGATCAGAATTATAACTAATTCTTTATACAGGTGGGGCTGTTAAGAAAAGAATGTGAATGAAGTTTTCTTATAGGCCAGCAAGTCAGAGCAGGAGTTGGAAAATAAGGGGCAAGCCTTATAAAATGTTACATTTTAGAAAAAGAACTTATGAGAGTATCTGTAAAGGAGTCAGCTGTGGCTGTCATGTTTCTGAAATTACTCCACTGGGCTTCCCTAAGCCATATGGATTCATTGGGCAGAGACAGAGAGGGGAAAGTTGAAATCAGCACTAAATCAACACTGAAGCTGCAACAGCTCAGTTTTGGTGGTGTTAGTCATTATTTTTACTTATGGGCTTCTCTACAGCATGATGCCTACAATGCAGCTAAAATATGAATATGCACAAAAGGATAATTTTAGGTAGTTCTGTCTTCCTTATTGCAAGGAAGATTGTTGCCTTCAGATCAGCATTAAGAAACAGATGAAATCAAAAGCCTGCTGGTTGACCCTATGAAGGTCATTGCAAGGTGCCTTGGACATCAGCATCAGTTGGTTTGGCCTCCACACAGTTCTGCTCTCACCCTGCTTTTAGTGGTTGCCCCTCCTGCTCAGGCTCCTTCTCTTGTGTTCTGGTGAACATCAGCCACACAGTCCAACCTTCCTGTTTCTTTACAGCTTGGCATCTCCCACTGTGCATGTGTTGGGGGAGGCCTGGCAGGTGTGAGGGACCCCTGATTCGCTAAATGCTCCTCTTAACCACCCATTTCTTTTTTCCAGGGCCTATGCTGCTTGCTTTTCCTTCAGAGACCATACGAAGCTTTCTCACTACGTCCCATCGTATTTTATATCTAAGTTTACTTCTTATTTTGTATTATTAATTCATTTGTTTTCTTTGGGTTTGCTAAGTGCAGCTAGTCTGTGCATGGCTCATTAAGTTACTTCTAAACAGCTAGAGCCAAACCTCAGCCAGAAGCCGCTGTGGAAGTGGTGTTTTTCTCGTTGTTCTCTCTGCTCATGGAAAGTAATCGTGTTTGTATAATTCATGTCTTAAGTTCATCCAATGAAAAAAGGAGGTTCTTCAACCTGTTGGGGTTTTTTATCCTCCAAGTGTGAAAATTAGATTTATCAGTTATTAACTTCTTTATTTTTTTTAAGGTATCTAGCTTTGTGTCACTGTTGATTTCACTATTTGCAAACTGGCTTTGTCATTTTATTGATAGCACTTGAGTGAAGAACTCTCTGATAATATATGCAAACTCACAGCTCTCAACAAGCTTTACAGCTCCGTTAATGAGGGGATTAACAAGAGCACTGCAATGTATTTAACCTGCGGCACTAGCTCTGTTTCAATAAGACTTCAACAGCCTATTAAATGGAGTGGGGGCTCAATTAACCCAGACAAAGGCCACTCTACAGAACATGGCAGGGAGGACCACAGTTAGCATCTGCCTAAGCAGCTTGTTCCGAGCTGGAAATAAAGAGGGTGACATGTTCTCGCCCCGAGCTATGATATAACTGAAATGGTGATTCTAGTTCATCTGGGCTGACTGAAAAGGTGACGGCATTGAAACCCACCACTATCTCGCCATATGACAGTTTGTAAAATCAGAGTGCACTCAACGGTCACCCCTGAGCCTCCTGCCTGATAGGGTGGAGGTATTGTTCCGATGTTGGTTGGTGGGAGCTTTCCCTAGCACAAGGCTGCAGTGCTGGCATAGTGCTGCCTTTGGACAGTCGGAGAAGATCGTGACAGTAGATCTTTCAGGGAATGTTTTAACAGTCTCCTGCCGGAGAGGGATTGGGCATAGAGGTGTTACTGGCCTTTGTGTAATCTGCTGTTTCATTGGGGGTTAGCATAAGAACTGAAAAGTGACACGTAAGCAGGGTGGGAGAGAAACACAATTCTTAAAAGTGAATTGTACAATAGAGATATAGCTGGATTTCTCACTAAGTGCTTGGTTAAATTTCAAGAGCTTATTTTAAAAGGTGCAACTCATGCTTATGGCTAAACTTACACAGAAAATATTACTGGGTAAAGATCTAATTCTTCTCTTGTTTTGGGGATGAGAAGAAAGGACTCTTGCTATTCCTGGGGAAGAACTATGTGTGGAAATGACCTAGTTTGTGAATACTGGCAATTATTTTATTTGTTAAGTCTAGGTTTAAGTTTCTCAATAGATATTGTTACAAACCACAGGTCTTTATCAAGAAATCATCGCTAATGAAAGAATGGCATTAACATACGATTATGGTGCCCTGGTGTAAGAATCTAGAGGCTGTGTTGCAATTATTTGCAAGAGAATCGAAAAGAATAGAAAACAGTGTGGGGTTTTTTTCTATTGTAAAAAGTAGAAATTAACAACAATATCTCGCTAATAACCAATCAAAAATGCAACAAGCTTGTAGTTATCTCCTGCAGATTATGCTAGAGGGACAAAAAAGACAGATAGAGAACATCCATTTGTTCCTGGATTCAATGTAAATTCTTTCAGAAACACATCACCTTGTTTGTTTTTTTTTTAACATGTAATTCTCCTCTAGTAGAACTCCACTCAAAAGGGTGAGATGATTTTCTCTCATTGCCTCCTTTCTTTGGGCAATGCTGTGTGTTCATTAGAAAAACAGATGCTCGTGAAAATACATTGAGCAGCAAGCCTTCTAGTGGCACATAGTCCAGTGATAAGGGCCAATCAAAATAGTTTACATTATTAGCAGAATTTACTGAGGGGCCAGGTATACCAAAATTATTTGGAAGAATTGTGTGGGCTCTGTAGGGTGCATAGGTGAGAGGTAAGTTCATGATTTACCTGAGGACAAAGGCATATAAATGTAACTCGCCCATTTCTAGGTTGAACAATCTAAAATGCATATATCAGGCATACAAGTTTATCTACCTTGTATATAGCGATAAGCATGCACACTGCTTTTTCCCCTGACCATTTTTTCTAGTGCTCTGTATCATTGTTTTTATATTCATTTCAAGGCCAAAGAAACATAAGAATCCCTCCTGTTTGTGTGAGTCACTTCCAGGGTTTTGGTTCTTGTGTAGTCTCAGGTCTCAAAGCTTCCAAGGCAGAAAACATCTGCATTTCTAATGCAAAAAACAAACAAAAGACAATTTTTTGTATCCCCTCCAGAGATAATTAAGAGACACAAAAAGAGTGGAGACCCAATTATTTTTGCTTTGAGGTCAACTTTAAGTACTTCTGATTATCATAGTAAGGACACGTGCTGCTAATTCTATACTTTCATAGGCAGGGTAATTTTCTTTCCTGGGATCCGTTTGTTATTACGGTTTGAGTATAAAATAGGTGAATTACCAGAGCAATGTATTGATTTCCAGCAGAGAAACATAAAGGGAAGTTATTAAACGAACACTGGCTAAGTCTAACCTGAGGTTAATAGGGCATTATCATCTCTAATCACATCTAACTGGACATGCCTCATTGATAGAATACATGCATTATTAAAAGTTCTAGATGCAATGTTGTTGGGGTTTTTTTAAGGGGGGGGAAAATTGGAACAAATTATGTTGTCAAATCATTAGGAACTACATCATGCCTTCAGCAAGCATGCTATGTAGTTTCTGTAGACCTGTGTGTGCCTTCTTAAGGTCTATTTTGATTGTTTGCATCTTCAGCACGAACAGGTCCATCTTGTGCTGGGAATGCTACAAGAATATAGAACTCAGGATATAGGATGAGCATATATAAGTGATGGTGGTGTTAATTGTCTAACTCAACAAGGCAATTTATTTACCTCCTTTTCCTATCCAATATATCATCCCCCACAGTGACAATAACAGATGCTATTTGGGATCAGCAGGCAACCCTGGCTACTCTCTCTGGTCTTTTCCCCTGGTATTTCCCCACCGCTCACAACTGCTGGATAAGGGATGCTAGAAAATGCATTTGTGCCTATTTTAGCGTCTGCTTATGGACCTGATCTCCATGAATTTATCCAGTCCTCCTTGAACCTGTTGATACCTTCTGCCTCCACAGCCTCCTGTGGCAATAGATTCCAGAAGTTCATTCCTGATGTTTAGAAACAAAAGTGGTACTTTAAAAATCCCTTTTAGGTGGGTCTCCTTTTCATTGTGTGACAGCTAGTTCAAAGACTGTGCGACCTGGTGAATAATCACTTGCCTTGTCCACTACTATCATGAGCTTCTAAGTGTGTCCTCCAGTCCTCACCCCTCTGCTGTCAACTCAAGGAATCCCAGTCCATCCAGTTTCTCACAAGGCAGTAGTTCCTCTTATTTAATTTGCTCTTTTCCATATTTTGTCTAATTTTGCTATATCTTTTTTAGATATGGAATTGCAGGCAGTACTTAAAGAAGTTCCACAGCTATAGCAAAGTCTTGCCTATCATGTGCATAGTTTTCTACTCATTCTTCCCTTTTAAATCGTGGTCATTGAATAATAATGATTTAATCATAAGAAGACAATGAAACATTAGGCAAAGTGAAATAATAGGAGAAAAAAATGCTTAACACATGTTGCTAATGCTCCTCTTACAAACCATTTTTTGTCATTAGGAAAAACATACGCAGTAGATAAGCCACATAGATCTTTGTTTTCTCTTAGTACCATGCTAGATATGCTGGCTTCCAGCCAGGCCAAGTTAACTGGAACTCAATTAGCATCTTTAACACTTTTAAGCATTTCTTTTCTCTACTTTTATTGGCAACTCATTCCCTGGGAGTTGAGCTGCACAAGAATGAAGATATCTGCTAATTTTTCAGCTTAATACAAGGCTTTCAGGAGAGGGCAAAAATCAGTGTGATATTGGAGGTTGATGTGTGAACAGAAAATGGATAAATTTGTGTATAACAAATAGTAGTATTTGAGAATGTCAATAGCACACAAATTGAATAAAGTATAAATCATAGGAGAAGCCATTAGGATATCCATCAGATTCGCTGCTAGGGAAAACAATAAACAGTGTTTGGCTTAAATTCTTAGCAAGCATCAGAGAACAGGGACCCACTGGACTGTGGGCATTTGGATGGAGAAAAGAGAGGATGAAAGCAAGGTGGAAAATGGTAGTTGAAAGGACGTATCTCACCGCCAGTTTATTCCCACAAGTTGTGGAATAAACATTTTTGGAATGTTTGTTGTGGAATAAACAGTTTGCGGAATCAAACATTCCCTTATTTCTGTCCCTTCCTGCAAAGGATCACCAAACCTGGTGAGAGGTTAGATTGTGCAGCTTTTGGCTGTCACAATAAACTAGGAGTTCAGGAGGAGACTGGGAAGCTTTTGAGCAAAGAAAAGATGTTCTTTCTGGGATCCTTGGACAGCTGCCAGCTCACACATTATACTGTTTTCCAAACCAATTGTTCTGTTGTTTCAAGTGCAAATAGTCTTCATCTTCAGCCTGGACTTCCTCTTTTTCATAAAATCAAATTGCCAGCCTAAATGTGTGGGTTTTTTCCTATAGCCTCCTGATAGATGAGCATTTACCATGGTATATAACTTTTTCTAAGTTATATTAATAGGACAAAAATATGATAGGGAAGCATTACAGAGTGACTCAAAGATTCTCAGGAAACACTGTTTAATCGTGGGGCTTGCTTCTTTTTTTTGTTATTAAACACTAGTTTAAAATTAACATCAAAGCTATAAATTGTTAGCTATTACTTGTAACACTGCAATCTGTTTCAAAACTAAATGCTGCTAAATGTTGCTAAACTACAGTATTAATGTTGCCCAGAATTAAAGCTATTAGCCAATATTAAATCTGCTATTATACAATTAATCACTCATATCCTGAAAAATATTTGCAACAGATGCCAAATGTGGTATTAGGTATGTGCCAGTAAAGCCTGACTTATGGATGGTTTTCCCATGCTGTAAATTACTTTATGATTATCAAAAAGATACACATACAAGAACATGTGTGAATGAGCTTAAATCTTTCAGCCAAATAAGAAATAGAGAACTTACTTACTAGATCAGACCTACAGTTAGAGCACAACATCCAGTATCCGACAGTGAATGGCACTAAGTAATATCTTACACTCTTATGATTAAGTTCTGGAGGACCAGGTTTAACATCCCTCCAAAAGTTTTATAATTAATTATGATATATCTGGATTGCCTTGATACCTGTGTAATGAAGTCAGATCCTCTATTGCATCTACTTTGTGTTCTCGCTTTCTTGACTTCCTGCAACAGTTCTAGTGCCCAGCCAGACCTTCTTCAGGAAGAAAATTCCCCTGAATTCTCAATATCTTTCTATGTCAATGAATGGTCTTCTTATCCTTGTAGAGTGGAATTTTCCTTTACTATGTATTTTTTAAATTTACTTGTATTTTTATCTTTTTGTAGTTTCTTCAGTCACAAGGACCCAAATGTCAAATAGATAGTTTCCTGTACTTCTGAATACAGTCTCTCTGCAGGTAAGGAGAATGAATGGATCAGGCTGAGTATGTCATGGTTGTTTCTGTGATTCTAATCAGACTATTTACTTAGGACTTTATCAATTAGCCTTGTAGTTACAGAGAGTTTATGTCAATAGGAGCTATAATAGAGAACACTGGCTTTTGCTTTTGTGCTTTTATTTGAGAGAACTGGGATGGGAGAGGACCAAGAAATGGGTTCTTCCTCTCAGCTTCATTGAACTGTTTGTGATCATCTGTCCTCATTGACCCTCTATCCATTTTTGGTTCAGAAAATTCTGAGTGTTTGAAAATATGCATGTTCTGAATGTTTATGAAGAGAGACATGAGGTCTGTTGTACTTATGATCACATAAGTGATTTTAATTCTTTTAGCCACTTATCTACTGAATGTGAGAATAGATGCTAGCCTATGTACATTCAAATTAATACCTTAATTAGGCTTCAGAGCATTGAGTGTAGTAATAATAAAAATTAATAGCTCGCAGCTAACAATTATCTCAGGTAATCCCATCAAGCAATGCTGAATTGATCCAGTGGTTTATAATGTTTTCCACACATTGGACAAGCACATTGGAGACTCTGTGCTTTGTAAATCTGTAGGTGGTAATGCTCATTCCATAACAATTATTGCACAAAGCAGCTCAATAGGACTGAGTCTCTAGGTCCCCTCTTGTCCTGTCTTGTCTGGTCTTGTCTTGTCCTGTCTTGTCTTGTGTCCTCTTGTATTGTTTTGTAAGGATCTAGCACTGCCTTGTCATAGTCTAATTCCAGATAAACATTACTTGCTGGAACCAGCCCTGACTCCATTAGGCTGAATCGAAGTCCTACAGTTTTTAGGTTGACCCACTCAACTGCGAATTGACATTCGTGGAAAGAGGAGCTGAGACAAGTAACAGCATGACCAAAAATGAGAGAAGGGAACAGATATATGAAACTGCCAGGCCTGGACTGTTTGCCAAGGGCAACTTGGTCAGATTTGGTAGGTTTTACTTTATTTTGGCTTAACTGGCTTGCACTGTTCCCTAGGTATACTGCTGCACTCTCTGGCTTTCTGTGTTGCATACATCACTTGTGAGAAGTGGAATTTTGGTTTTTTCAAAAGGCTGCCCTACGGGTCAGATTTGTGCACAGGCTTTTAGGAGCAACAAACTGAGAAAATACAGCTTCTACTTCTCTAATTTTACAGAAATTTAATTGGCTGCTGAAACAACATTTTGTGGTATCATAAAGGTAGTTTGTATATATAATGCTACCTCCAATTAATTCTTTCTAGTGAAGATGGATTTCTCCATCTATGCTGGCCCCAGAGCTCCTTCTCAGCCCATCTGGAGCTGCTGTCAGTATAATTTTGAATGAAATGTCAGAAAGTTCTTAAATTTGTGTAGTCCTAGGTTTTCTTTTGGATTGTTTCCTTATTTTTTCCGTCCATAGATACATTTTCACCACTATTTACCAAGGAACATCTATCCCTATAAACATCTCAGCAAGCTAGGAGTATCCCTGATGCCAGTGGGAAAAGCATTAGTAGGTTTAATAGATTTTGGTTAAAGAATGAGGGGGAAAGTTTGTATTAAGCTTCAACTCATGTTAACATAAGGTTGGGGGGGGGAAATTTGGTTGTTGCAAGACATTAAATTAACCCCTGTAGACAACACTGCAGAACCTGATACAATAGAGAAAGAAGGCTTGTACTGGAGGCAACCTCCACTTCATGCTCAGTCTTTTAGTTGAACACAGATCTCTGAAGATGAAATCCTGCTTTGCTCTGTCTGCTTTTGCGAACCTCAGTCCTTTCAGTCAGCTGTAAACAAAGGAAGAAAGCACTTTTCTAGATACTCTTTTAAGCAAAAGTGTTAACTGTAGCACCGTATCTACTAAGAGGACAGAATCACAGAATCACAGAACTGTAGGGGTTGGAAGGGACCTCGAGAGATCATCGGGTCCAACCCCCCTGCCAAAGCAGCTCCCTAGCTCATACTGCACAGATAGGCAGCCAGGACATTGTAGTATTAATTTGACTCAACAGGGAAAGATAGCAATTATAAAGAGAGCTAATTTTTTCTTCTGTATTTTTGGCACCAACAGTGACCAGACCATTATGATCCTGAAAACACTGAAATGCTGACCCTAACAGTAGTTTTCATACCCTTATATAGGGTAGGGAAATGCAGATGTTATTTCTTTGTCATCAGGGGAAAAGAGACTGACACTTCCTAACGTTAAGACAAGACTGTCAGACTCCACTGGAAATAATGAAGCTTGACAGTTCCTGGGTTAATACTGCAAGTACCAATCCTGGAAATTTCAATTAGCCCTGACAGCAGTAGGGTTTAACGTGATGTTTATGTGAAGTGGTATGTTGGTAGCTTTCCTTCACACTTATGAGGAAAGAGATCGCTTTCTCTCTCTCTGTCTCTCTGTGTGTCTCTCTCTCACACACACACAAGGGTTCTGCCTTCATCCTATTTATTTCTTGAGATGTCATGATTGTCTTAGACTATCTCTGTGGACAAACTCAGGACTCCAGCTATTCAGAACATATTTATCAAACCTGGGTACCTAAAACTCGCCACACAACAGTCACATTTTATCATCTAAAATTTTTACAAATACTCCACTACCTCAGCTGGGTGGAGTTCTAGTGATGGCAGGACATCAACCCTAGGCTCATGTTCCTACTTAAACCTGGTTCTGGTGTAGTCCTACTGCTGCCTTGCCCCCAAGAGATGCAGCATTGACTAGGCATAGCTTTGCCAGCCAGACTAACAGTCCTTTGTCCCTCTAGTCCCTTCCTCTGTGGTATGAATGAGTCCAGGACATGTGCCTGTGTGATACAATGTGATCACTGCTGTGCATTCATTTGGTTTAGATACTAATGATGTCCACTATAACTTCTAGCAGCACAACACCTTTTTTTTTTTCTACATTTTCTATCAGTTCCCAGAATGAAATAAGCTTTTACAGGCAAAAAGTAGTTTTTTAACTGTGTCTGTGCTAGCACTCTTGCTGACATTAGCGATGCTGCACTAAAATCACACCTCTAACCAACTCTGTGCTACATGCTGCTTTACTAGCAAAAGTTTCTAGTGCAGTCCTGCTGTCATGTAGTCCTCCATGTCAATTTGGTGCTAAATATAGGTGTTATGTGTGAAAAATTTGGCCTACCTGCCG
This sequence comes from Laterallus jamaicensis coturniculus, assembly GCA_022605575.1. Classification (NCBI taxonomy): domain Eukaryota; kingdom Metazoa; phylum Chordata; class Aves; order Gruiformes; family Rallidae; genus Laterallus; species Laterallus jamaicensis. Next base: position 18,915,375 of record JAKCOX010000008.1, on the reverse strand, counting down.
TGCTTAAGAGAAGTCAACGAAAAGCCTCAGTTAGGCTAAGGTTCCTCTAGCAAAGCACAAACATATTATCAACAAACCCAAATTACACATATGCTTGAGAGAAATGCAGCTATATTTTTTTAAAAAAACAAATAAATGTGACATATATAAAACTGTGGGATAAATAACACTTAGATGGGCTTAGAAAACACTGAGCAGTGTACTTCCATCAGCGGCTTCCCTGTTAGCTGTCAGGACAGACATGTAGCACGCGTGTGATTGCAGAGAGCCCAGCCTTGCCAGGATGGACTTCTCTCTGCTCTCATTGTGTGATTGCAGAGAGCCCAGCCTTGCCAGGATGGACTTCTCTCTGCTCTCATTGTGTGATTGCAGAGAGCCCAGCCTTGCCAGGATGGACTTCTCTCTGCTCTCATTGTGTGATTGCAGAGAGCCCAGCCTTGCCAGGATGGACTTCTCCCTGCTCTCATTGTGTGATCGCAGAGAGCCCAGCCTTGCCAGGATGGACTTCTCCCTGCTCTCATTAAGACTAGCAGGAGATGAAAGTGCTGGGTACACTTAACAAACAAAAAATAACTTTAAGGCTGAATTCTCCCTTAACAATTAAAGACAGTAAAATACATATTAAGGACACATACGAAAGACAGCAAGAGCTTGAAAAGGGCACCTAGTTTTTAAGTAATATAATATCACTGAAGGCAACCTATTAGCACCCTTTCCACCCTGCACCAGCTCTTCTGCTCTTCTGATTCCACATTGCAGTGACTGAGCTTGTTGAACCAACAGAACATTATGCAGCAAAAGTAATTTAGTGCTGAATTTGTGAAACTAGCTCCAGAGCTGCTGCCACAGAGTGGTAGCGTAAGGTTGGAAGACAGCTGTGGATGTAGGAGGTACTGATAGTGGTGGAGCAAGGAGGGAAGCAGATGTCTCCTTTTGAGTGATGGCAAGTTCTTAGACCATCTCATATGTGAGCTTCACCCATATTTTCAGCAATTTTGTATGTAATTCTGCTCAAATCTTATTTCAGCATATGATTTTATCAGTCACAAAATCTGGGAGCTATGCATAAAATTTTATGATAGTACAATAAACCTAGGCTGTATTATGGGTGTTCTTACTTTTCCATAGGTTTTGGACACCAAATGCAACTGTTGGAAAGATATTTGAATTGCTCAACAGGTTGAATTTTTATGGAACTGAAAAGTTTGCCGTTTTAGAATAACTCCTGTGGGGGTGTGAGGTAGTCAGAATGAGTACTGAAGTTCTGAAAAGCCACAGATCTGAAAAAGTGTGAAATGTAAACATTTTCATTTGAAATAAACAGATCTGGTGTTAAAATAAAGAGTTAATGTAAGGCTGGCATAAAGCATTTTCTCATTTCAATCAACTGATTTGTAAAGGCGGGAAGTTGAATCAAAGTCACCACTTGCCTGCAGAAACTGTGAAAGAAATACATACTTCTAATGAAAAAATATTCAGAGAGCTTAAATACCAATGTACATATTCATTATGGCATTCTGTGTATGCTTTAATTTATCCTATAGTCTGTCTGCCTTGTATCCTTCCGTTCTTCCTCTTCCCACTTCCCTTGTTAGTTGTTAGGTGATTTACTTAACACTTTGCAAGTGCCTCTCCTGTGCTATGCATATTCAATTTATCAGAGCTTCTCAGAACAGGTGTCCTCAGGAGAGGAAGTCTTTCTCTTCCTAGCCACACTTTCTCTACACAAACAGCAAACAGCAGTAATTGTCTCAAGAATTTCAAATCAGACAGCAAAGGCAGAGATCTTTTTTGCCTTTAGCAAATGTGCTGATTCACTGCCATTACTCACTTCACTGCCATTACTCACTTCAGAGCATTAGTTCCTTTTCAGAAGTAAGAAAAATTCCTCACTGGCAATAAGAAAAGAGGGTCTTTTTCCTTGTTGACTGGGAACTCCTATTGCCTTGGCAGTCTCTAAGTTGAATTTCATTTAAGAATCACATTTTCAGAACTACACAGTCCTGTTACGGCTTTGCTCTGCTGAATTAATGGAGGTTTTATAATTAACTTCAGTGGGACAAAATCGATCCAGCAATGGGTACACTGCAAAATCCAATCCTGTTATCTCTTGTATTTTCACTGTTGGTTTTCTCTGTCTCTCCTCCCACCCCCATTTCTGGAGACTGCTTCCAGTAAGAAACAACAGACAGTGAAGTTGTGTTATAGTGTGAGGGGAGTGTTCTGCTCAGAAAGAAATTTCTCTCTCTTTGCTTTCACCAGTTTGAATATATTTTGGGTTTCCAGCTCCTCTTGCACCAGCACTGTACTGCTTTGAAGTACCAGTGTATTTACAGTACTCTTGTGTTTGTGCTTTAGCCTCTGTCTATGCCATAGCATAACGCATGGTAAAATAACTTGCCTAGGTCCCTGACTCAGAGAAGCTTAATCTTCCACCATGTCAGTGGACTCCAGAGAGTTCAGTGAGGCATCACGTGGGAAAGCAAAAAGCTCTGTTGCTTTCTGAGGAGATTTTTGGCATGTTTTAACTTCAGATTTTACTGTGGGGGCTCTTGATTTAAAACTTTGGTGCTTGGAGATTTTTGCATAGCACAAGAGTTCATTGTTTCTTTAGGGGTTTTTTTTTTCCTTCAGTAATTCCTTTTCATCTTTTTTTTTGCACATTGAAGGCAAAGGGATAAAGATAACAGGGAAAGCCAGAACGATGGAAATCGATCGCAAGGTTTACACTGCAACATCGGTTTGCTTTTAATGCAAGAATACTTGTGTACAAAACAGAGCTCACAGGAGGAGGACAAGCCTGGAGTTTCTTATGTTGGATCATTTTTAAAGAAATCTTTGGTAGCTCACAAACCCCATGTCCTCTCTTCCCAAATCATTTCAGTTACTTCATAGTGCCCCTGCAATTAGCCCCATGAGACGTCATTTTGTTTGCGTGACTGACAGTTAGAAAGTCCCCTGAACTGAGGCAGATGAAAAGCAGACACTGAGCAGTGCTGCTTTGAGTAAGCACTCTACTGCAAAATAAGGGTGCATGTGCTTAGCTTGGCAGAGCTTTGGTTCTGCAAAACAAATGCGGCTTCTGATCCAAGACACTCTGTCCTTAAGCATGTGTATTAATGTTTGTTATATACATGTAGGCTGAGGGCTTCATTCTGGGTGAGTGTGTGCACTGAAAGTAGGACATGCCAGACTACAGGATTTGTATAGCTCATGGTTCTCAGTGCTGCAGTAGATGGAAGACCTTTAAAAAATCAGTCTCAATTTCACATCTTGGGATGCAAAAATATAGGCATCAAAAATTAGAGATCACTTGTGAGAATGTAAACCTTGACTCTGCCATGTTTTCCAGTGTGCTCTCAGGGCTAACTGGAAAAACACATTATATACTGAAAAAGAAACAAAACATTTACAAAGTCACAGAAACTACTAAAGGGACTTGCTTACCAGAACCAAAGAAGCACTGAAAATAAAAATTTATTGCATTTTCTGTCAGTGATGGCCTTTGCCAAGAAACAAAATTGAAAGTAGCATAACTTGAAGGCAGGGAAGTAGTTAAGAAAAGGGAAGGTATGGGGAAGCTTGAGACCTTTTGAGAGGTGGGCTCTGATGGATTATTTCATAGAATCATAGAATCATTTAGGTTGGAAAAGACCTTTAAAATCATTGAGTGTCCAACTGTTAACCACCAAGTCCAACCACTAAACTGTGTCCCTAAGTGTCACATCTATGTCTCTTTTAAATACCTCCAGGTAAGGTGACTCAACCACTTCCCCAGGCAACCTGTTCCAATGATTGACAACCCTCTTGGTGGAAATATTTTTCCTAATACGCAATCAAATAACCCCTTGCCAGAACTTGAGTCCATTTTCTCTTGTCCTATTGCTTGTTACTGAGAAGAGATCAACACCTACCCGGCTACAATCTCCTTTCAGGTCATTGTAGAGAGCCATAAGGTCTCCTCTCAGCCTCCTCCAGAGTAAACAACCCCAGTTCCCTCAGCCGCTCCTCATAAGAGTTGAGCTCTAGACCCTGCACCAGCTTCATTGCCCTTCTTTGGACACACTCCAACACCTCCATGTCCTTCTTGTAGTGAGGGGCCCCAAACTGAACACAGTACTTGAGGTACTTGCAGCCTCACCAGAGCCAAGTACAAGGGGATGACCACTGCCCTAGTCCTGCTGACTACACTATAGCTGATACAAGCCAGGACGCTGTTGGCCTCCTTGGCCACCTGGGCACTATGCTGGCTCATATTCAGCCAGCTGGTGATCAATGCACCCAGATCCTTTCCTGCCAGGCAGCCTCCCAGCCATTCTTCCCCAAGCCTGTAGCATTGCAGGGGGTGCTGTGACTCAAGTGCAGGAGCCTTGTTTGACTTCATAAAATTGGCCTCAACCCATCAATCCAGTCTGTCCAGATCCCTCTGTAGGGCCTTCCTAACCTCAAGCAGATCAGCACCCTACCCAACGTGGTGTCATCCGCCAACTTACTGAGGGTGCCCTCAACTCCCTTACCCAGATCACTGATAAAGCTATTAAAGACAATTGGCCCTGGGGAAATTACTTGTGACAAGCCACCAACTGGATTTCATTCCATTCACCACAATATTTTGGGCCCAGCCAGCCAGCCAGCTTTTTACCCAACAAAGTGTGCACCTGTCCAAAGCATGAGTTGCCAGTTTCTCCAGGAGAATGCTGTGGGAAATGGTATCAAAGGCTTTATGAAAGTCTAGATAGACAGTATCTGTGGCCTGTCCCTCATCCACTAACTGGGTCACCTTGTCAGAGAAGGAGATCAGGTTAGTCAAGCAGGTCTTGCCTTTCATAAACCTATGCTGACTGGGCAATTTAAGGTGATTTAAGACATTTTTGACCCAAACACCTATTCTGCCCTTTGTATGGAGACTATAAGAGCCATAAAGGAGCTCTTCTTGTCCATCAGGTCTCCTGGGCCTCATTTCAGCCTGTGAGTGCTGGCCTACCTCTTCTGGCAAGAGAGCAATTGTCAAAGAATAAAGGAAGCTTGAGAGGTAGGTGAGATGTATGAAGGAAAGTCATTTAAGAGAGTACTGTTTTACATCTGACAGGAAAGAAATAGAAGAATTTTGTGCTATGAAGATGAAGAAAAATGTCTAATAATTTTCTTTCAGCATTCAGGGTCAATATTCTTCAAAGTGTAAATGAGCAGATTAGCTGAGAGAATTAAATGAAAGGCCACCTCCTGTAACAGAGCATTTATTCTTTTGCTTCAGCACAATCTGGTTTTAAAGGCAGCTGAGTCAGTTCCACACAGATCTCCTAGACTGTTATCAACCTGTACTGGTAAAGAAACAACTTGGTGTTGGCTTCTGTTGAAATGGCAACTTTATAGAGAGAAGAAACTGGTGTGATTCGGAAGCAGGGCAGCTGCTGCAGTGACTGTCAGCCCCTGTTATGGCTGTAGAAGCACAGCAAGAGGCACACCAGGACTGTAAACTGACAGGGAAACAGTTCTGCAAGAGAAGCACCCAAAAAAAAGTCAAGGGGCATGAGCTTTATCTCCTCCTGAGGCAGATCGTTCACTGTCTGTTCAATGAGTTTTGGTGGAATTTTTACTGGAGTCAGAAAGGTAGAAACCACCTTTTTGAGCCTAGTTCTAGTTTGGGGAACATATTGAGCTTACCATTTCAAACATCACAATATGCTTTAATTGACCCTGGTCAAATTTGTCACATGGAAACCTTGCAGAATTAAGAACAGTTTTTTGTTTTGTTGGATTTTTCTTTATTAATATGTTTCTCTCTTTACCTTGAGTTCTGTTCTTATTGCAGCACAGCTACAACACAACCCATGATGAAGTGGGAAGGCTGTGAAGCTTTCACCTTTATTTCATGGTGGGAGGGAAGAACAGAGAAGCAGAGAGAGAGGGCAACTGCAGCAGGAGACATTGTGTGGGAGAGAGTACTAAAGCTCAGTGAGGTTTCCCTAGTTATGTATTTGCTCAGGGTGGAATATCTTCCATTACCCATTTATCTCACTTGTTTGAGCTTACAAAATTTGTTCATAATTGGAGCTGCTTTTTTTTTTTTTGAGTAAATGTTTGGTAGAAAGATGACAAGGACAAGACAGGTTTTGCAACAACTTTCCATACTGTGACTACAAACTGTGGTGATCTGGTTTGAACTGGTCACCTCCTGCAACATATTCATTATGGTACTTTTCAGTATGATGCTGAAGCCCCAGACAACTGCCATGATAGAGCAGCTAGACACCCCCTGCTCTTCCCTCACTACTTCTCTTCATCCATGCCCCTTCCCGTATTCCAGGTGTAGCAGTCAATGGGGTCTCCCATGGACCAATTTAAATCACTGAAACAATAGAAAACTATCCTGGGCTTTTTTCTTTTTTTTTTTTCCTTTTTTTTTTCCATTTTTGTGAAGTAGACTGGCTCACATCAGACTGGATCTGATGTGGGAAACAGTAGCTAGTGCAAAGTCATACCTGTCTTGTAAAACCAAGCCCTGAGAATGTGTCCTCCTACAGATACAATTGAAATTATCTGGATTATTTTAAATGATGGGGGTTTTTTCCAGGTGCCTGAGAGTTAACCTTCCTTTCATCTCAGGAAGAGTTAATGATACTGTGTCAGTCTTGCTACCTACACCACAAGAGGCTCCAAATAGACATCCATTCTGTCCTTCTTAGATCTCCTGGCGTTAGACAGACTTAAGTGTTAGGACGAAAAGAAGGTAAAGAGACTTACATTGATGTTTCTAATGTCCAAATGGCAACATTAACCATCTTGTAGAGAAGTCAGTGCCCACTTTTGGCAGTAATAATTGCCAGTTGGCCAGACAAGTGATCACTGCATACATGCAGAGAAGCATCTGTGGCTTTTCAACATGTCCCAGACACTGGGGATTCACAGCACATGTAGAATGATCTGATCATGTGTGAGAGCATCAGAGTCCATACATGCATGCAGCAAGGCTGATTCATGGAAAGGCAAGTGAATCCAGAAAATTTTTAGCCTTAATGAGCTAATCAGCAGAGCTTGCCTAGTAGGTCTGTGCTGGATGTGGTGAGATTTCTATCAGTTCGTTCGTGATAGATGCTGGGAGGTATGAGTGAGTTCATTCAGTTAATGCAAGCTCCAGTTTGACTATATGTATCTGTAGCTGTTACCAACATCCAGGATTAGGGTTACTCTTGGGTATATGGTTTGACTTGTTGGAAATAATGATCAAATGTTCTTTTAAAAATATATTTTTTTTAAAAAGTGAATGGAAGTTCCCAGAGGAGAAACACATCTAGTTGGGTGTTTGTCAGGGAAGACAGCAGGCCTGCCGGCGGCCTAGCTCTCTTCTCCCAAGGCATAGGCCCTGACAATATTCTTCTGTTCCCATGAGACAGGAAAAGTTACTCATGCAGAGAGGATCTTTATAATCACATTCTCAAAACACAGCGGCCTTGCTGATAGGGGTACAGGCTGCCCTAAACCAAGAAGCAGTTATGGGAAGGTATTTGGGAGTAACAGAACATGTTAGGAACCAACCATAACGAGATGGTCAAAACAGCAGGTGTGTGGATGCTTTTAGGTATTAAAGGTAAACTAAGAATATTTAGCTATAAGATAGGTTTATCAGAGCTAGTTATAATTACTGACCAATCAATATGGTGTGAACAGTGTGTGTAACCAATTAGCAGTTTTTTAGCTTGCCACGTTTGCAGCAAGAAAGGTATATAATCTGTGTGATTTCACCTAATAAGATGGCTGGCTTCCTGGTTTCCTGGAGTCCTGGCTTCACCTAAAATTCATATATTGAATTGCATGTTGCTCCCTGCTGGATGCCACAGGTGTTCATTGAGGAACAATAAGGTACAGTGGGTGCCTATTCTGTTATACAGCTGTTGACCACAGCAAAAATTTAGGAACTATTCCTCTGCTAGTAGCCTGTAGAGACAGACTGAAGAAGGAAGAGCTGAGACAGGGTAGGCAAGTGAGTGATCTGGAATTTCATGTTCTATGAAAGCCAAGCTTCACTTTAACCTGTACAAAACAACTGAGGAATAGGAGCACTGAGATTAATTTAGATAACCAACCAGAATGGTTGAAGAGGGTTAAAAAGCTCATAACCCCTCCTCTGGATCACTGTCTCAAAACCAAGTAGCTTAAGCCTTGCAAACCTTCAAAATAAGCAAACCTTGGTCCTTTCTCAGGCTAAGATTTTTTTCAAAGCATCTTTATATAAAAATTGTACAAGTCTTTCTGAATTTCATGAGCAGGTAACTCAAGGAAAATTATTTGTTTATGCAAGTTAAATAAAGATGCCTGTTGTTTGGCAGTAAGCTTGTCCCATCTACAAATACCTGTCAGTTTGTGTCCTATCTGTGAGTCCTGTTTCCACACTGCAAACATGTTGATGCAAAAGTTTCCTCCTGACACTATTCAGTCCTTCTTTTTCCAGTCTGTGCTGCATGAAAGAGACATTTTCCAGCACCTGTGTTCTCACTGGTGCCTTCAGCAAAGCCCTGCAGATGAACCATTAGAAATACACACTGACCTTAACAAAGAAGGAGCCGACATACTTCACTCATAAAACTCAGAGAGCAATCAGATGGCATCCCAGTGACATTCATCACAGCTGCTGGCAACAGCCTTTAATTCATCTGGTATTTAACCAGGGTGAAATGCCCCATAGCTATATCATGTTTGTTGGTGTTAGATGAACCCAGCTCATCGCCCGCTCACTAAAGTTCAGGATTTAACACCAACCCATGGTTTGCAGGCAGTTCATCTCCTACATAAATACTTGTCTCCTCTTTGTCCTTTACTATGTTTTCTGTTCTCTGCAGCTTGCTTTCTTAGCTCTCCTCTGCACACCTCCAACATGTAACTGAATACCTTTGCTTGGATTTGAGAGCTATGTTACATTCTGGCACAAGTCAGGTAGGCAGGCCATTAGTGACATAATTAAGTCCAGTGATTACAGGGAAATTTTCCACCTTTCATCATTAAGAAGTTAAGAATATTTAAGATATGAAAGAATATTAAGAATTAAAGAATATTACGTTAAGAATATTAATTAAAGAATATTAAGTTAAGAATATTTAAGATATGAAAAATACAAGTGTGGTTTCAAAACTGAATACTTAAGCGATGGGGGCTATCACATCCTTTTAAAATTATGGATGGGAATGGGAGCTAATTAAGAACAATTGCTCAAATAATGAATAGTTTTATCTTTCATTGAATGCTGAGTCTTTAAATAAATTAATTCGGGTTGTTCCAGTGGTATTCTGATCCAGAGAAGTCAATGAAAGCTAATACAGTCATTGGGTGCTAGAGAAAATCTAGTGGATATTAAACATGGCCTGTTCCAATCCTATAGGATTACCTCGCCTGATTTTGTGAGACTTACATCACCTCCTACTGCGTACAGGATGCATTCTAACTGAACACTCTAATACTGTAAACTTGGAGAAGTAAAACTTTCTGGATTAAACCCTGGTTCCACTGACGTCTAAAAGCTCCTACTGATTTCAGTGATACTGGTTTCATACCCTGTAAAAGTCTAGGTACAAACCACATCAGTGGTTAGGAAGAATTTAGCAGGGGAAAATGTGCGTAGCCCACCTTTATCCACTTCACTTACATGGCATTATCTGCTTTGGGTCTAATATTATATATCTAATTTTATATCTCTAAAAGACTTTTATGCTTTTTTTTTTTTCCTTAAAGTGAATCATCTGTATATTAAAAAAAGAATCTCTAATGACTCCTTCTTCCTCCAAGGGCTGGCTTCATGGCCTTCATTAAGTTAACTGGGTGCCCTAGAAGAGTAATCTTCTTGACCTAGGAAACAAGAAGAGGGACACAATAACTGTACAGAAAACACAAAGAGGATATTATGGCTCTTTCATGAATTATGCTAGAGGCAGAAGAAAATCCACATCACTCAGAGATGGATCAGTTAGTCTGGGCTATCTTAAAAGTTAAAAATTGTAAAGTGTATTTTTATGATAGCCAGCATTCAAAAAGCATGAGTGAAGGTTACCAAATCATCAGATTTTAAATAATAGTAAAGCTTGTATACTTTTTAGGACAAATTTTTGTCACAGTGTTAAATGGTGAAAATGTTCTGGGTTTTTTTTTTTTCCAGATAAAAGAATATTGAGGTTTCCAGATGACTGCTTGATGCTGAGATTTCAATATATAGACAGAAAACCAGGTAGAGTGAGATTTGTGTAAGATCTGTAACAGGTAGCACAAATGGACATTATCAAAATAATAGAATTATCTTTAGCAAAGTGCCACAGGAACACTAAGTGGGAGGTAAAGAAAAGAATCCAATATATCTTTGAATTGACAATGATGCTTAAAATTATTGAATGATTTGTACTTCATAAAATTGGCTTTCTGAGGATCATGCTCAACTTATTATTCCTAATAATTTACTCTCATGAATTTAGCTCTTTCACCATTTAGGAACTGACAGAAAAATTTCTTTTCCCAGTACTGTCTATTTTTAATAAGTATTTGCTGTGCTGACCAGCTAAGCACATTCCTTGTGATGAGTCTTAAAGCAAAGTCCACCTTGATGTTTCAAATATGCCTTGTGGTTGATTCAGTACGAGAGTGTTTGGGGTACTCAGAGAGTCTTGAACATTAAAGGAAGAGCTCAAAATTGCAAGTTGAAGTTGTGGTCTTGAATATTGTAATGAAAGGTGCCTGACTTACAGGACATCCTAGAAGTATTTACCTGCTGTATGTGGAGACCTCTATATTTAAAACCTGTAGAAATAATTTGCATTATTCCTTACTTACCAAATTGTCCACAAAGTAAATGGAGATGTGACTGCTGTATGAGTTATTACATCATGCTAGCTTCAACCACACTTGCACAGGAAGGTTCAAAGAGACATATCTGCATCACTGCAGATTGTGTCAGCCTCACTCCTGCTGGATACACTGCTGTTTCATGTAGCTGTGTCTGCTTCTGGTGCAGTTGTTTCCAGCAAAGTTACATAACTGTGTTTTAGCCGTCTTGGTAGAAAGGGGGTGTTTCTGTGTTCGCCAGCTCTGAGCAATCACCTTGCAGTGCTGAATCAGGCACTCTCACTCTGGGGCTGAATGAACTGGAGTGCAAGATGGGGACTTCTTGCTCTTCATGGACATGCAGGACTTGGTTAATGCTGCCTGCCCTAGGACACAACATATTGCTTTGGGGCCACTTGCTTGGGCTGGGCTGTTAGTTAATCTTTGTATGCAGAACCATAAGGGAGGCCAGGACAAGCAGTTTATAAACTGCTACTCCTAGTGAAATACTTACCTGAATGGACTGTCATTATCATGAAATTTGTGGGGTGTAAATGGTCTCTCATATAGTGCTAAAGGCCCAGATTGACAAAGGTCAAGGTGAGTCAGTTGTTACAGGTGAAAGTGTTGTTACCTTTGTCTTCCTCTCTGACCCTGGAGATCACAGCGTAGAGCAGGAAGAACACAACAGGGCATGCTCCTCACCCTAATTCATAGCCTGATGTGATAACCTAGAGCAAAACCAAGGGTGGCTTACATAAAAATTACAGCACCCACTCTGAAGTGGCAGTACAAATTGGTGGGACACATGCAAGGGCAGCTGTGACCTCTGACAGGAGAGGCATGTGGTTAATGGGGTGCAGTAACTGCTGTAGCTGATCCACCAGAGATGGAGACAAAATCCTTTGAACCTCTACCCTTTAGAAGGAGCACTCTCTCTCCCCCAATGCTCTGCAAACACAGATCATTCAACGCAGCTGTAGTGGGGAAAAATGGTGCTGTTGTAACTCACTGCATCTATGGATTGGTGTATTCAAATAGTTTGTATGACACCCATACAAACAAGTTCAAGCTGATTTGAATTATCAGATATAACTATTTAATATAGAATCTTAGAATGGTCTGTGTTGGAAGGGACCCCAAGGATCACAGAGTTCCAACCCCCTGCCACAGGCAGGGCCACCAACCTCCAGGCATGGATCTACACAAGGTTGCCCAGGGCCTCATCCAACCCGGCCCTGAACACCTCCAGGGATGGGGCACCCACCACTTCTCTGGGCAGCCTGTTCCAGCACCTTACCCTTCTCTCTGTAAAAAACTTCCCCCTAATATCTAATCTAAACCTTCCCTCCTCTTGCTTCAATCCCTTCCCCCTTCTCCTGCCCTTTTAAAAAGTTGAATCCCCTCCTGTTTCTATGCTCCCTTCAGGTACTGGCAGGCTGCAAGAAGGTCCCCCCGCAGCCTTCTCCAGGCTGAACAAGCCCAGCTCCTTCAGCCTCTCTTCATAGGGGAGGTACTCCAGCTCATCTACATGGCCCTGTTGAACAGTGAATGTTGAACAGACAAAGCAGCTTCTTTGCTAGTATCAACTCTCTGCTGGCTGTGTGATGACACTTCTCACACTCCGGGACTGATGTCTTATTACTGTGATTTCTTCTCAGTCTTGCTGTTCTGAAATTACCCTTTTAAATCTGACTGGTGCCATATAAAACAGGCTGGAAAGGATCGTGAAATACACGCACATTTATTCTCATATGTATATGACTGGGAACTCAGGATGAGAGAGAGACTTTTCTTAAAATATCTTGAAGTCCCCATCTAAATGTATGTACAGAACATGTATCTAGGTCCTAAGGTGTTCCCTATGCATTTGATAGCATGTATTCATATTATGAAGGAAGCACATAAATGAGGGCGATGTGAATGCACTGAAAGATGCAGTTTTCTTGGAGATTTACAGTATATAAAGTGATGAGTGAAACAAGAAAAAAACCCCTAAATGTCAGAGCACCTGTCTGGAGTTTTTGAAACTCTATTTGACATTTACAGCAGAATTGTTGCTGGAGTTTCGTTTTTAAGAACCAGGACACAGCATATTAGAAGGAGCTGGCGTAGGTGGTACATTGGAGCTTCATATTAACATGAACTTCACAAGGGTTCTCCTTCATTGTGTCATGATGTAAATTGTGGTGCTTTGCAATACCAAGGGTTCCAGAGGATCTATTAGTCTGAAGGACATTACAAGGGGTATCAACAGAAAAGATAATCATTACCTTTGTCATTCTTACTGTGATTATAGTCATAACAATGATTCCATGTTAAGATGGATTGACACGTATTTGCCAGTAATTGCTTCTCTTTCACCATTTTTCAGCTTGACTGTTGCAGTTGCTTGAAGTTTTCTTGGCTTTGCTTTATAAAGTTCTCGTTACTTTGCATCACTTCTTTTATTTCATTTTATTTTATTTTTGTAGTGAGGAGGGAAGTTCTGTCACCTCTAGTTCCCTAATTCTTTAGGTAAACAATTTGACAAATATTTTTAAATCTATAGAAAACAGAATTATTTTGTCATTGTGTCTTAAAGTAGTTGCATTCACACAGAATAATATTCTCAAGTATTAACTCCACTAGTAATTACTCTAAATAATACAGCCAGCATAAGTAACAAGAAATATGGATCACATGTTCTGCCTGAACTCATGGTGTTTGTATGATTGTACATCTAGTGACAACAAAAAAATTCATTTATCAGTGAATTCCCTCTTTGTTTTCTATTCTAAACTTCCACTGGGATTTCTCTCTTCATGCAGCTTCCCTATTGTTTTGCTGATCCTACGTTCATATGCTATTTGCCTTGTCTTCAGTAACTCAGACTGTAACAGTGGGGATGACGCCCTGTCAGTTTTGTCTGGTGCTAAAAATAACAGGTAGGCCACGGCGTTATACAAGTAATTGTTGTCCTTAGGAACGTGGGCAAAGGTCTCTGTTTCATTGTCTGTTGCAGAGGGCCAAATGGTCATGAGCATTTCTACAAGACAGCCCTCATGGAGAAATCCCCTGTGCACAGATAGTCATACACGGAGGAGGTGGGTGGGTGGGTGTAACCTTCCCTAAGTTTTCGTGACACGAAGCAGTACAATGGTTTGTGCTTGTGTGTAAAGCTACATTCCAACTCTGTCTTGGGGAAATTCAATGCTCAGCTCAGCAGCTTCCATCCTGCCACGTCTGGCCCTGGGAAGTCAGCTCCGGGAGTCACTGAGCAGGCAGCGCTGTCGCTGCTGCCACATCAGCTTTGATCTAGTCTGATTCAGCCTGCTGCTACAGAGACTCTTGAGGGGATCCTTGAGGGGATACCAAAGCAAAAGCACTTTTTGCTTCTAGGATGAATATTTCTATTTTGGACACAAGGATCTCTCCTTTCCTCTTGTGGGATTAGAAGCAAAGACCACTGCCAGTTGTACCACCTGCTGGATGGAGCTGCTGGAGGGTATCATCTCCCCAGATTCCCTTTTGTGCAGTCCTACTTACAGGCTAGTATAGTAAATATATATATATATATATATACACACACACACACACACACCAGAGGTGTTCCCAACATCAAAATGCTAAAAATAATTATGGAAAAGCACCATTTTGCACCATGCAAAGAAAGTTAGCCATTATTGAGGAAGCACTCTTTTTAAACCAGGTGTGGCACATGAATAAATTTTGCCCAAATGCCAGACTCATGATGTCTCCTGCATTCTCACAAGATATCCTGCATTTTCTTCCCACTGTGCTGGAATGCGGAGCCAGAGCAGCAGCAGCAGGAAGCTACCAAGGCAAAAATGACCAACAGAGTAGAAGCCACGTCACTGCAGCTGCTTCCCAATATTGAACCTTAGGTATCTATAGGCTAAATTGTCTGTAGCCTAAATTTCCTCATTTTTGGCGCAAACTTCATCCCTCAGGATGCAATGGGTGTTGTGCACTTTCCAATGGCAGACAGAAAAGACCATGGGGACTTGCCTGTTCCAAACCAAGTCATTTGTAAGGTCAAACTTTCAAGATTTCTCTTTCCAGTTGTGATCCTGTTAAAATATCAGGCAAGGGAACTGGAGTTGGTTGTTATATTTTTTTGGTGGTAAAGAAGTCGGTGGTTTTGACATGACTGTTCAAAGTTTGTTTTATCCAGATGCATGTGCTTCCAAGGGTGGATATTGCCTTTGAGTTAGATTTTGCAATTGTCATTTGCTTAGTTCTTGATTACTGAAATCAAGAAAGGCTCAGACTTATCTAAGAAGTGCAGGGTGGAGAGCTAGGTAAATGTTTCTTCTCTTGGCCTATCTCCATTTCAGGGTGGGGAAGGGTTTGTTTGCCTATTCAGCCTGTGATCTGAGGGTTTGTTTTGCAAAGGAGCATGTGAGGCTCGTTTCCTTGGGTTCCCAAGCCCGAGGCAATAGTGCTGGGAAGCATATAATTGGGGACCATTCTTAATATTCATAAAGAGGACACAGGCTTTTCTTTTTATAAGCAAAGCCAGTCATGCAGCAAATAAAAGTATGTCAGAAATAGGTGTTTTATTTATAACTCAGTGCATTAAAAAACAACCAAACAAACACAAACATGGTCCAGTTCAACCTTTGTTTTATGTCACCATGTTGTACTTGCTCTTCCTCTTCTCAAAATGACAGTCCTGGGATCTTGATGCTGTCCTGTGGAAGAGCGATTCCCAGACAGAGCATCTGGCTCCTTGTATGAGTCCTGAGGCAGTTGGTTGTGTTGGTGGCCATGGCCTTGCCTCTGGCTCTGACATGTGGTTGTGTTAGTCGCTTGATGGGGCTCTGTGGCAGCTCTGCTCTTCTGAATCCTGCCTGATTTTGACTTTTCCATCTAAGTCAGTTTGCACTTCTTAATTATTTTTGTAGTGACCCTTCCCTTCAGGAAGTATTGCCCTTCCCTCCCAGCCTTTGCTATTCCTACACCTGTGTGCAGTAAGAGCAATATCATAAACAGCAGGCTCAGCCTGCTGAAAGGTACAGCCTTTCCCAGTCCTCTGACAGAATTACTATGGGTTTTTTTCACCTTAACTTTGTAACTCAAAGCACAATTCTTACAGCTCCTTCTTGTCAGAGGAACTTTGAGAAACTACACATGTGTGTTGAAGGCAATGGGGAGGGAGGGGTAAAGCAAGAAAGATTTAAGGATTTGACTCCTGAAGAGGTGTTATTTGCTCTCAAGGCCAGAAGAAGGAAATGCTTGGTGGGTGCTGGGGTGCTGTGTGCCCTGCTTTCTGCTGATGCAGTGTGGGAGTGGTACACAGCACTGAGCAGGACTAAACCCCTCTGGTCTCGGGACTGGAAACAGCTGATAGAGCCACACCGGTACAGAGTTAATTGCAGGCCTTCCTTTTAGTAACTGACAATCAATGGCTTTACTTGCTAATTAGATTTATGTTGATGATTCACCTCTCCCTTCTTGGCAGTCTCTAGACTGCCCCAAGAACCAAAATTTTAATCCCCTTCCCCATCCAGCCTAAGCCATTGCCACAGACCAGAGCCATTAAAGCTGCACGCACACAAGGAGGGTATGTAACTCAATTACAGGAGAGAAGGCTATACCCAGCTGCAACTGATGTGGAAATTGGGTATGGCTACTGCAAATCACTGTGGAATTATACAAGCTGGTGTTAAACAAGCAGCAGGGCAAATTAGCCCTGCACTGAGCTGCATGCTGCTGTGTTTACACAGCTACTGGTGCCTGAGTTAACATGTTTAAATGCAGCACAGCTATCTCTGTGCATCCCTGCATTTTCCTTATAGCTATATCCAGTGGGAGACCAAAGAATAGGAACTGCTTGAAATAACTTGTCTGCTTTTCTGCAAGTTTAGTGTCTTCTCTTGCCCGAAAGCCCAAGAGCCTATTCTGAAGCAGGAAGAAATCCTATTTCCTATTAACCAGCCCTGACTTAGGGCCCCAAGGCCCTCTTTCTGCAGACTGCTCCCCTGGAGCTAGAGCTAAACAGTGCTACATTTGTGCTACGAGATACAGAGAGCACACCATGACTGCAAACCCTGTATTTTTGTTTGTTAAAGGGTATGCACCATTGACCTGCGAGTAGTGGCATGGGACCCAGGAAGAGACAAGAATTTCTTGTCCTAGATTCAAGTCCGTTCAGTGAGGCTGGTATACACAGAAAGAGCTCTAAATGTATATGAGAGGTAGCTGGAGAAAGTCTGATAAGGAATGCAGAAGAGAAAAAGCGTTACAGGCAAAATCAACTTCATAATACTAAACAAAATATCAAAATAAAGCATTTGTAGTAGGCACTTTTAACCCCAAGTAGATAGATGATCAGGACACCCGTTTTCCCCAAAAAGAATGCACATCCTTTTGCATAATGCATAGCCTCAATGTCTCTTTTTGCCAGTGAGACAGAGAGGTACTGAACCATCTTTTTTTAAATTATACCCCAAGCACTGAAATTTAGATCTTCTAATTAGATGTACACAAGCACAGCCTGTTTGGTAGAAGTCACAAGTAATGTTAAAAGTCTGTAAATAGCAAAGCCTCTTGCCCTGCTGTAATTAGCACAGTGTTGTTGGTTTCTTTCTTTTACTCCTTTCTGGAGAGCCAGTTACTTTGGAAATACTTGTAAAAGACAAAATATAAAGGAAGAACTAATGACCTTTCTGTATGATAATAATTGCTGGCAAGTAACTTGAAGCTTAGATACACAAAGACTTTACCAAGCAGCTACTTTGGACTGGACTTGAAAAATGTGTTTTGCAAATGCACACAGATACTTTGTCAAATGCTTCATTTTCATACCATTTTTGACTGAGCAGAGAAAGACCATCTTTAAGTGGCTGGCTTGCCCATCTGGGGTCAGTGTAACGAACAGAACAGACTTTTTAAATAATTATTTATAAGATGTCTGTTTTCATAATGCTGTTCCTTGAGTGTCAGATGACCTTGGGGGCCCTTGGCCACCCCCCTCCATGTGTTGGTCATCAGTAATGATTCATTCTTTGAACAACATGGAGCAAGTCTTAAATCCATGTAGGTTCCTCTCCCTTCTCCACCTCCCCCCACCCACCTGGCCTCGTGTTATCCATATTCTTTTGATATGCTCCAAACAAACTGCCATGGACATGGAATTTAAGAATTGGAGATGTCAGAAACACAGAATTTCTTCAGGTCTCATTAGGACTTGAATGCAGTTTTCAATGGAAACACTGTTTGAAATATATTTATTGTTTATTTTGATCCATCCCACCAAAAAGCTGCTCAGAGGTGTTCTCTGGTCATTGATACTACCTCACACACAGTCTTGTGACTGCTCCATTCTGATATAATTCTTATTCACAGTTTGTTAACTGTAGTGGCCCAAATTATTGTGCTGGGTGCTGCACAAACATTTTAAGTTTATCTAGAAAAGATTTTAGATTCCTAGTTTAAATGGCTTGGCTGATTGACTGATAATGTAGCAATATGCCAGGCTGGGCAGGTCTCTGATCCTCATTCCAGGATTCAAGTGTTATTGGCTCTCTTTACATTTACTGTAAGTGCTCCAGAAATGATTGTGTTATAAGAGAAAGAAGTGCAGTGTCTGACTCTTTCAAATACACTGGAACCACCCAGCCTCAGCTAAAAGTGTAATCTAAACTGCCAATCTAGCTGTATCTTTCAAGAACTGATAAGGTTTTATAAGCCTCAGACCATAGTTAAGGGTCCTCTTGCCAGGCTGCCTGATGTGGTTATAAAGCATCACCACCCCATCATTTCATTAGAACCCCGTGCAGAATTTGAATATGCAACTGCACTAACGCTTCCCTTCTGTTTCACAGTGCCAGCTGAGTCAGGTTCATTTGAAAAGCCTCCATCCACAGTAACTTCTTAAACTGTGACAGCTATACTTGTAAGACAATGTCTCACTATGGTTGGGATAGACAAGACATGAGCAGAAACAGTCACAGGAAGACTGGTGTCTTTCTCCTTGGTTTTTGGCTGTGGTTGCTAATAGTAATTAATGTGTTCCCAGAGTCTAAAGTAGTTCCCATGTAGGAGGAGGAAGAGCTGCTTCCTCAACATGCCCTGGATAGTAGCTCCTGCCTGCAGTAGGTGACATGAGTAAGGTGGTGTCTTTGACTTTCTTTCCACTATTATGGCATGTTAACAAGTTAAATACTGGATGAATGCATCAGATTGGTCTATATATGTCTTTGTGGCTAGAACTCTTAAGTGCAGTAAATTACAGTCTGCTCTATACTATGTGGAGCAGATAAATATATTGCCTGAACTTAACTTTGGTGATATCATTTTCTTGTTGCTCTACAGGAAAATAGACCTTGACAATAATCCCACCCAGGAGCAGAGATGTAACAGGGACTTGTTGAAAATTTTCTACCAAGCTCAATCTTTTTCACTGATGGTGTTTTGGATGGTTGGTATTGACTGAAGATCTCTTGAGACCTGTCTTTTTCATGGTACAGAATAGCTTGTTCCCAGTTCTTGGTAAAGTCAAAACACTCTGGCAGCTAATGGTTAGAGATTGATTCTTATGGAGAACCTGTCTGGAGAAAGAGGTCAGTGTTGGAGAGGAATGGCAAAGGGGCAGATGTTTGTCAAGGAAGACCAAGGTTGACAGGAAAATTAATCCTCTTCTGAGATCTGGAGATGATGTCATATCTGGCCAAGTTGGAGGTGCTTGAGGCCTACTGGTTTGAAAGGTCAGCAAATCTGGAACAGGGCTGTCTGATTCAGTCTCATGCTTCTAAGCTGGCTTTACACAGAACTGAAGTTCTATCTGCCATCCTCTCCCTTTTCTGGCTGCACTGTGATTTGGCTCCCCTGTGCAGCGCATTGCAGAGGAGGGCACATGGTCTTTTTGGGAGCATCTTTAGGGCACCGCATTAGACATTTAAAATCAGCACACCACTAGAGGGCATCTGCACATGCTTACAGCTGTCCTGTGAATCTCTGCACAATCGCAAAAATTCAGCCAAGTATTTACAGTTATAATGCACTGGAGCTCAGAGCCTGCTGCGTTAGAGTTGGTTTTTTACCAAATACATGCCTCTGCAGGGGTCACAGAGCAATATGAGCCACACCACAGCAGGAAGTCCTGGGCACTACTGGCTGGAGTTTAATTGGGCACAGCCCACAACACACCAGTGTGGCTACAGATTCATCTGCCTCACATCTCTTTCCCTTGTGTGTATAAGTTCTCTCCTCCTCTCTGCCCTACCCTGTGCAGAGCGCTTCAGTTCTCCTCTTCAGCGCTGCTATCTCCAGAGAGGAGGGAAAGGATTGGATTTCAAGTGTAAAATAAAACTCCATTGGTCTCCACTAGGCAGATATGATTCCAGGTTAAAGATGATTCAACCCTTCCTGTCCAGACCTCCCCAGGCTTGCTTTCTGCAGCTAAGGGATGATACAGTCCTGCACTAATGCAGGCTAAGCCTCTTCTCTCCTTCCTTTCTGAGCAGGGATCCTCAGACATGCCATAGAGTGCCAAATCCTTTACAGTGGTTTTGTGATGTGAGCTAGTATCTGCTGGAGATGCCGAGCTGAGACGTGAACTCATTTCACAGAGGGCTCGACCTGAATTCCCTGAAGTGAGACTCTAGTCCTTTTACTCACTGAGCTCCCTCTTTTTGTACTTAATCAAATCCTAAATCCTCTGAAGTGAAAAAATGCACATTTTGTTTTCAATGACTTGCTGAAGCTGAATGCTTCTCACAACCAGCAAGGCCTATGAAACTAGTATTTATTAAGGATGAGTGATTTCTCACACTTATTCTGTTTCTATCCAAGACTGCCAACTTGGTCCACCTGGGTTTCAGAACTGAGATATCACATTTCCCACGTCTCATGCCTTCCCTATACTTGCCCTGCATTATTTATTACAGCACTGAGTGCTCTTGGGGTTCGCTGTCAGGCAGGGTCAGGCTCCTTTGGACTCACCTCTGCTGCAGCAATGTTGGAAAGCTGCTGTACCAGCCAGTTTATGGAGCAAGCTGGTCCTGCAACCAGTGCTGCAAATGGATACTTAAACGCTATTCAGTGGAGAAACTCAGAGGAAACTGGGAGACAAAGCAGCAGTGAGGACCTGGGGCGTCTCGCTCCACAGGAAGATAAGAGGGAATTTAATTGGCATCTCCCTTATAGTTGTTTTGGCTATTGATTCTTTCAGGGCAGGTGAGGGTGCAGTATCCCTGCTGGCAGTAACACCCTTAATGACTGAGTTGATCAAATCAGTGTCATCTATTCTTCCCTGGTTGGGAGTGCCGCTCATAAAAGAGTTTCAGCAACTCTTCACTTCAGAGGCTTCCCAAACTGGCTCAGAGGTGGAAAAAATGCTGTTTAGTTCTAAAGTTTTATTGCCATAAACTGCTAATTGGACGACCCTTCTCAGTCATTCCAGATCAAGCATGAATGTCGTTAACTAAGGCTCTAATCTGGAAATTTGTTGGACCGCATTTTGTCCTGGTGAAACAAGAATTGGAGTGGTAAGGCCTGCACAAACACTTTGTTTTCCCTGCACCTGCAATATGTCTGTAGCTTCAGAAGAACTGTGGCTCATTATCATAGAAGGAACAGGTAAACAGACATTTACAACTTGGGAAAATAAGGTCTAGGAAAGATTACAGAGCTGTTAATTTTCACGGTGTTTTTTCAGAATAGCTCCGAGAGACACGCAGTATAGTCCCGATCTCCCTCTGACAGTGAGGACTGTGAGCTACTCCATGAAAGCTGTTGTTCAGATGAGACCTTAAACTACTGCTAGCAACAAAAGAAGATGGGGACATGTGGTTTACCCTTGGACTGCAGAAGAGGGGAAGACACTTCCCAGATCTTGCAAGGCAAGTTTCATATTTTAAAATTCTGGGGCACTTCTTTAATTAAAAAGTTATGCTTTTTAAAATGTTTCTAGTCAAATGCACTGCAGCACTGGGAGCCTGAGGATTTTTTTTTTGTCTGAAGCTTGTATCATCTATCAAAACATGCTGCATGAAAACAGCTGGATATCATGTTTAAGTCTTCATAACTGAACTGAACGCTTAGACTGTCTTTTTCCATCAAATGTGTGACTTAACAGTGCAGCAGTGAATGAATCTAGGACAGGCTTTGAATTGCAGAGTTCTGGACTAGCTGTCTGCAAAGTAGGAGGAAAAAGAAATTATAGGCTGCTGGCAGAAAAATACAATGATACTACTACACCACAGTTCCGCTGATGGACAACAGTGCCTTCTCCCATAGGACTGGGATGGGATTCATGGGGATTAGTTTCTTGTGATATGAGCATAAAACCCCAAACACTCCCTCCTCAAACATGTTGGTTGCCGTTCTGTTTTCCTCTGGTCACTATTATTAGAAGTGACAAACTGTGAAACCAAAGTTGCAGGAAAGGTATTGCGTGTTTGCAGAAATGGTAACATGCTTCTGTGGGTCCATCCTGTGTGGGTCCATCCTGTGTGGGTCCATCCTGCTTCTGTGGGTCCATCCTGTGTGGGTCCATCTTGTGTTGGTCCATCCTGTGTGGGTCCATCCTGCGTGGGTCCATCCTGCATGGGTCCATCCTGTGTGGGTCCATCCTGCGTGGGTCCATCCCACGTTGGTCCATGCTGCGTGGGTCCATCCTGCGTGGGTCCATCCTGCGTGGGTCCATCCCACGTTGGTCCATCCTGCGTGGGTCCATCCTGCGTGGGTCCATCCTGCGTGGGTCCATCCCACGTTGGTCCATGCTGCGTGGGTCCATCCTTCGTGGGTCCATCCTGCGTGGGTCCATCCTGCCTGGGTCCATCCTGCCTGGGTCCATCCTGCGTGGGTCCATCCTGCAGTCGTTCTTCCATCAGAGCTCCCTGTAGCCCCGCGTGCCTCCGTGTGCGCGCCCACTCATGTGGGCTCCCGGTTGCTACGTCTCTGTCCCTTTTCTTTGGGATCTGTCAGACCAGGAGCCTGTGCAATGTTCAGCTCTGCACTTGACTGAAAGCTTGAGAAGTTAAAAGCTTTTAGAAGAGTCTCAAAAAAACCCACAACAACATACACACATAACTGAAAACACATGAGAGATGAGAAAAAGAGAAATAATGCAGCATGCAGTAACATTTGGAAGCTTTCTCTCTTTTTAGCAGTATCAGAGAGGCTCTGCAAGAAGGGGACCCCTGGAATCCACAGGGCCTCTGTAAGAAACACAGCAACAGCTGAACAGTGCATGAGAGCTGAGGCTTCAGGGAAAACCTCCATGAAAAATAAAAGAAAGGGAAAGAAAAAGGAAAGAAAAAAAACCCCAGCATTTTCTTAAAGCTCTTTACAGATGCGATGACAATTTGATGAGTCCTTCTGCATTTTTTGCTTTCATTCAGATTGATAGCCCGCTCTTGGGAAGGGTCTCTGGTGCTTGTGAGCATCTTACTGTCTGCTTGAAGTTACAAGCTGACTGGAAAAGCTAAGAAAAGCAGCATTGTGGAAAAGGGAAAAGGTGTTTGGCAATGTCAGGAATTACACGTTGCTGGTGGCACACACACTCAGAACCAAGGACCGCAGGCAAGTTCATGCTGTTAAGCAAAGTTGCAGGGGAATCAGTGTGGTGCCAGTGCCAAGCATTCAAAAGACACTAAGTTTTGCCTCTCAGAGTCATGAAACTGTTCTAAAACTGCATGGCTTTTTCAGGCAATGATGTGCTGTTGTGATTTGCTTTCTGGTTTTTGAATTGCTGTGGGTTGTGTTCTCACAGTTTGCCCTGCAACCACAGGGATACTTTTTGTGTTTTTTACATGAAAGCTGTTCCTTCAGCTTCTTCAAAAAGAAAATTGTGAGTGTGGCCTTTAAGAAAACGATCAAATGTGACAAGTGTTGCAGTAAAGTCACAAATGCTGAAACCGTTTTGATGATGATGATGATTTGGCTTCTTATGGATAAGAAGACTCTGTTACACTTGTGTTTTGCTTGGTCTCTAAGGCCTTGCAGATATAAACCTTTTATTTCTCCATCAAATCAGCTCTGCTGTGACCCCGAAGAGGACAGCTAGACTTGCTAAGCGTGGTGTAGCTAGTGTTGCCTCTGTTGCCTTCTTGCCTGTCAATATGGGAATGGATTCACTGCAGCATTAATGTAGATGAACATGTGAGCTTAAGCTGTTGTAGGGGGTGAGCAGCCACAGTGCAAAACCATGCACAGGCACTGTGTGCACTGCGAGGGCTTCTGAGGACTTGGCCCCTGAAATTTATGAGTGTGGTAAACCAAAGTGCTCTGTGATCTTTTCCTAGTCTTTTGTGAAAGGATTTATCTTTCCTTCTTATCTCATCAGAGCGCGCTGTGGAAGATATCAGAAGGCTACTGGCCACATTGAACAGTTTTGTGTTCACAATCACTACAGAGTGAGGAGGTTAAGAGCACCCTCACTGAAGGTTTCACTCTAGAGTTCACACCTTAAGACAGGCCAGAACTACACCAAGTGTAACGCAGTAGTAGCTTTGAGGGAAGCCAGAGAGCATGAGTTAATTCTACAGCTGAGCTACAAAATTGTCAAGAAATGCTGGTGACCATATTTTACGCTTTATTTATGCAGCTTCTCTGTTGTGGGGTTACTGTATATGTAGCAGAATGGTAGGAGATTTACAGAGGACCTAAAAGAGTACTTTGAAACTGGTTGTACAACATAGTACCCTCAGCTGCATGTTATGGTCCAGAGCATCCTTATTTACGCATATGAGAAGTAAGTGAAGGAGGGTGTAAGACAGGACTGCTGTCATGTGGTAGCATTTCACACCCACAGGTGTAACAGGTGTAAGCAGTTGTACAAGATGCAGGGTGAGAAAAAACCAGGCTGGTTGTTATTAGGTCCAAACCACGAGCTTTGTTGGGACTCTGAGCTTATCTACCCTTGAAAACACTCATTGCTAGAAGTGTGTGATAAAGCCCTCAGTGGAAACTCAGCAAAAGACCTCCTTTACAAGACAGCCTTTTTGTAAGAGTTCAGTCTTACATATACAACAGTAAGGTTGAGTTTGGTCTGGGGAACCTGAGAGATGACCCATCCCAACCGATTAACATAATCTGCTGTGAGGTCCTGAATGAATCTGCTACTAGGTTTCACCGATAAGCACACTAGGAGTTGGCAGTGCAGGGTGTTACTGGCAGTTTCTAATATAGAAGAGTTCCTTTGTGATAGTTGCTGCCCACATTAAATTAACTATGATGGCTAAAGGGTTGGGAGATCTGCCCTTTGCCTACATGGGTTTTTTTCAGCTCCAAACCAGCACAGCTACACCAGCAAAGCCTTTCAGTGGAAACCAAAGCACGTTTGCTTAGCTTGTGTAGACAAGACATCAGAGAAAGGCTTGCAATCTTTTGATCAGCAGTACAGCAGTCTGAAAGTTCACAAGGTGAGAAGCATTTCTCACCAAGAATATCCACTGCAAACTGTATTTAGAAATAACATTTTTAATTAAAAACAACATTTCTGATCCTGTTGGCAGTAGCTATGGGGCATAAGTGAGGATATCTTTTCTGACAGGAGATGTTTGGGATCTTGATGCAAGAGACTGCAAACCAGTCTCAAGCCTGCTTGAATAATCAAATTAAGAACTTCCCTTCTTAGGCATACATTTCTGAAGTGGCACGTGCAGGTCTAGTGCAGAGCACTCGTTATTGCCAATAACAGAGCTGTCATCAAGGGCTTTCCTATGTTATGGAAATTTGTGAAGATGCAAATGCAGACTCCTTGTGTCGATTCTGGCTGTGGTTTCAGAAGACGCTATTTTTGGTGGCCCAGCCAGCTTTAAAAGTTCCAATTCCTTCTGGTTCCCAGAGCTTATTCCTCTCTTTGTGCTTCAGTTATCCCTCTGCTGTGCTGCCACACTCTTTTAGGATAAAGGTGAAAAGCAAACCAGACACTTTTATTTTTAGTTGGGATGATTTTACTGATCTACTTAGCAGCACAGCCCCCTAAACAGTGAGAAGACATGTGTGATAGGTGGTGAACTGCGGCATGAAGGTGCAGATACGTCATTAGGAGGGGAGTTGAGTGTGGGTGGGATCATCTTCCACCACCTTCGCACCGGATGCAGGGTCTTGTGAGACTGCACAGTATTGGGGAAAGCCTGTCATTGCAGATTCCACCAAGAACTCTTTAACCCTGGGTCTTGCAACCCCAGCCCTGGAAACTACTGCACAGGAGCGCCTTGCTTGGCCATCCCCAACTGCAAGCCCATCTCACCCAACCTGAGATACCAGATCTTGGATCCATTGTTCCCTTATGCTCTTTCAATAAATTCAAGAAGCCATGGGCTGCCAGACCCTTCCCAGTATAGCTTCTGCTTCTGCCAGGCTCACAGCATCACCTCCAGTGGAAGCAATGACCCTGCTGCCATGCCCACCACAGGGTCACTGCTGCCTGCTATGGTTATAGGCCAACTTTGGGCATTGACTATGTTGAAGTTACTACACAAAACGTCACACTGTGAAAAACATAGGACCTGTATGGGATCAGAAACAGTGACTCAGTCATGTAGGAACAGATGGGCCTGTGACCAGGACTTCTGATTCCAGAAGTCACCACTGGAGAGTAAGGGACCAGGCCAAACATCTCTGCCCCAGCCACTGATGCGTGTGGCAGCTCAGCATCTTCCCATGCTCCAGGAAGATTTGTATAGGAGGCAGAGGCTTATCTCTCTGGCATGACACAACACCTGAGGTAGGGACACTTCTGGGGAAGAGGGGTCATCCTCACCCCACACAGCTCCCTGCATGTCCCAGCCAGCACAGGGGAGCAGTGGCAAATACCCATCCTACAGCCTTGCCAGGCCTCAGCCTTTGGTTCCCCCGCCCCACAGACCCTTTTTGATGAGGGGGCCTCCCCTGACAGACACTCATATAGTGGTTTCACTGCCCCAGTATCCAAGTACC
This sequence comes from Laterallus jamaicensis coturniculus, assembly GCA_022605575.1. NCBI lineage: Eukaryota > Metazoa > Chordata > Aves > Gruiformes > Rallidae > Laterallus > Laterallus jamaicensis. Next base: position 18,888,678 of record JAKCOX010000008.1, on the reverse strand, counting down.
TGGCAGCAGGCACAGCTCTGGCCTGCTCCCCAAGTAAGGGCCACCCAGACCTCCCTGTGCATCAGACAGGCAGCTCCAGATGGAAAAGTCAACATACATCCTCGCCAGGGAGATTGCAGCTTATTTTATGCCGCAGGTTTGTCTCGTCACGTGTGGTGCTACACAGCACAGTGAAAACTAGAAAGCAGGCTGAATGCGGTAAATAAAGGCAGCAAAGCAGGATCTTGCACATCACACTTGCTTCCTCATTGATCTTAGTGCATCTTGTCTTGCCAAAACACAAAGATGAGTTTCTCTGAACAAGTTGCCGGTGTTTTGCTTATATGGAGCTTTTAACCTCTAATGGGACCTCTGCCTTAGGCAGAAGCAATTGAATTATCTCCCCATTTTAAAGAAAGGCATTTTTGGTTCTTTTTACATCTCACTCCACCACAGCCACCAGTGGAACAAGCAGGTCCACTACTCTCATTTAGTGTCACCATCTTAACTGAGAATTCATCTCACTTCTGCCACTGTAAATTAGAAATGGGTTTATTCCATTCAGCTTCCTATGCCCAACTCAGAAAAGCTACAGTAATCACAGAGGAACCTGAATCTTTCTTTGCTCCTTTGGAGTGTGTCACCCTAAATCATCCCAGCTAAAAGGCCATATGCCACTTCGTGCTACATTCTCTCAGTTAATAAAATGCGTTAGATCATAATGCCTCAGGGCAAAAAGATGAGTCTTCTGGATCGAGCTTTATCTATTTCAAGACACCAGGTAAACAGGTAGTTCTGCAGAAATTGTTGCTTTCACTTAGCTCACACTAGGGAGCCACTGAAGAAACAAGTAAAATAATTTTGATTGCTATTCAGTGCTTTTAGTCACTGGCTCAAAAATAACCGACAAGGAGGATATTGAGTTAAAAACCATGACTTGTCTGTAGAAGCAGACATATTCTACACACACACACACATAAACACAGACACAGATTTAGAAACCTAGGAGGAGCATTTCCCTTGTTTTTTTTTAAGCCTTTCACATTCACCTTTTCAAGCTATCCTTGCAAAAGGTAGAAAAGCTGTTTCACTGAAGAGAGCAAAGGAGGACCCAAAATGTCCACTTAATCACACGACCTGAAAAATTGGTACTTAACAAATAACTTTTAAAATGAGACAATAATACTAAAACTATAATACAATTGCAAGGTTCAGCAAATCTGATAATACAAATAACTTTTACATTTTCATTTTGAAAGGCAGTCAGGGCAGATCTTGTTTGTGTTGACTGCTACAGAAATATGGAAGAGGGCTGTTGCTTCTTCAGAAGATTGTCCTAAAAGAGGTAGAAAACATTAACATGGACATCATTTAAGTAAAAAACAGGAGCTTTCTATGAGCTCAAGAAAGGCAGTTTAAGGTACAGGGGTGTTCACAGGTAAGATTTCTCTTTCAGTTATACACTAGCACATAAGGCAAAGTGAAAATTAATTTAGGATTTCCTGACAGGTTTAAACCAATATCTTATAGCAGTAGGCTCATTTTATTCATGAACTATTAACCAAAATAAGTGACAGAAAACAATTAAACAATTCATCTCAATTTAGGATCTGAATGCACACCCATGGTGAGCAGCACCCTTAAGTTCTTCATTTTCATCAGCATTCATTTTAAAATGGTTTAATGCTGCCTCTGATTGTGAAGTGCTAAAATATGAATCTTCACACTTCTGAGTCACTGATGTAACTAAACTGTGACTTTGGCATCAGAGAGTTTCCTGGGAGTAATACAAGCTGGGGGCACAAAAACATCTGAGTCACGATTTCCAGGGTAATTCAAGCCCACCTTTGTCAGAACTGAACAAACTCCCACCATCTCCCTCCTAACCTCACCAGCAACCCCTGGCAGCTCCCCTCAGCGGTAGCTGGGTGGTTGACACCTTGATTTTGGGCTTTTTGTCAGCCTGAAAATTACTCACTGCTCCTGCCTCTTCTGACAGCATCAACACTGGCTTCCATAAAGGCATTAAAATACATATTTTCCTTAGATAAGCATACTCCTCTTGACTGAATATCCTCAATGGATGGATGTACAGGTGAGTGGGAAGAGGAACAGGTAAAGATTTGCTTCAGGTCTTGGGCCTCCTACTTGTGAACACCTTGTGCCTCACACTCCTCCAGCTAGATGTGTGATACAAAGGGCCATAGCTACATCCTTAGCTAGACTGTTTTAGAATTGAGGGGTTATAAATAAGACAAGATGGAAGATATAAATCAGTAGACCAAAATATTGTCTCTGGTGTCAGTGTAATGAGCTAACCACTCATTTTCTCCCAGTAATAGGGAGGAAAATGAGGGGATATTTTGTCACATCAAGACAAACAAGCAAAACATCCTTCATCTCTCTTCCACACTCTTCAAATTTAGCCAGGAAGAAAAAAAAAGTCTGTAAAGTTGAAGGAAATGGCTTTCCTTTCCATTCTTTTGTTTTGATTTTCTCAAGTCTCAGCTGCGCTAGATAGATGGCTATATCATTGACTTGGTGATAGTTTTTCCTTTTCCTTAGAGGTTTGGAAAACGACAAGGAGGGGGGAGATAGCAAGCAAAGGTGCAAGGAGGTGGATGTTGTCCTCCTTAGGGCCTATGAAATCTCACAGTCGGGATGCAACACATCCCCTATGTGCAACATGTGCACACTTTCTCCAGCGAAATTCCCTCATCTGGAGAGACTTCCCTCTTTCTTCCCTCTTCTGGAACAGCTGCTGTTAGCAGCAACTGGGACTGGAGCCCCAGAGTCCTGCCTGGCAGCAGAGCAGGCTGTGGTGCAGAACTGCCACGGAGGCACAGCACTTCACCCCCAGGAGGCATGAGCAAGGGTAGACAACATCACCCCAGTTCTCCTCTCCCAGTCAGTCACAACAAGTTCCTTGAGAAGGTACTCACCCAGATGCCTTCACCATCTCTCACTGGAAGTTTTCCTTTGGGAAGGCAGACTGGAAGCATTTGCTGTTTCTTTGGCAGGACTATGGCTGCAGTGTGGCGGATGGAAGATTAGGGAGGAAAATGCTTTTGAAATACCTTCTCTCCTCAACCAAAGACATATCATCATAGTTAGCAATTGTAAAACTATTTGCTGTCTACATTACATCAGTTATTCTTGTTTCTCCCCTTTTTTTCCCACACTTGTCATATTAAATGCATCTGCTTACAAAAAGAGAACAAGTCTAATCTCTCCCGCTCCCTCTGTGGCACGTCAGGCACAGTACAATTATGTTAGTACCAAACTTATGCCAATAACTGTGCAGATCAGTGTTAGTGTTTTCACTGGAGCCTGAAAATTAATTGTGCTGTTTTCAGGAATTAACCAATACTCCAACTCTGCTGGAGTCCTTTCTGAGGGATTTAGCCCCAGTACTATGGTTTTCCATTGAGTTTTGAATGGGTGACTGTAAAGTGAAATCTAAAATTAGGGTCAGATGAGAGAGGAGATCCTTCACACTGAAAATACATCACAGAGTTGTCTGTGTCTGACAGAGGGTCACGTACAGCCTTGATTACTTCAATTAGACCATGTAGGGATTCAGAGACCTGGTTTTGTAATAAACGTGGGATAAGGACCTAGGGTTCAACAAAGCTTCATCCAGGAGCTATTCAAAGGATGCAGGTAAGGCTGTGAATCAGCTGGTCTCTTGCTTGCACAAAACAAGCAGAGGTCTTTTACTGAGGCCGGCAGTGGTCTAAATAAATCAGCATGAGCTCCTTTTCTTCCTTTCTAAGGATAGCACTTGAGCCCTTTGTTTTGGTACTCAACTGCTTGCTTTAAGGCAGTCAGATAATTTTAAAAATTGCAACAAAACAAAATAAAGAAGAGCATACATAAAGGGAACAATTATTCTGGGAGATAACCTTAATATTTACCATGGTCAGACACCAACACAGTGGCTGGGCAAAGGACACCAGTAACTACTTTTTACTAATGCTGAACAAATGTATGTCTATCAACAAAGCATTTCTTTCTCTGTGAGGGCTTCACCATGCACCAGAATTGTCCTTTGTGTTTTGATCGATGTCAGACTGTACAAAAACTGTATTAACAGCAGGCTTAAATTGATTGCACAACTAAAAGAAGGCCAAATGCCAATTCTACTTAGGCTGCGAATCAAGCTATCTGTGGAAGATTCTGTGGGCCCTCAGGTGGAGCCCCAAATTTGCTAGATAGTTAAAAGTCTTTGGGTGGAGATGTTGGCCTTTGGCTACGATGAAAAGCGGCGCAGGAGAACACCTAGATATCAGCGTCAACAGCTTTATCTTAAAGGGGGGTGGGCGTTCGCCTTTCGGAGTAGAATGAAGTAGCCAGATGCCTTGGCGGATGCTCTGAGGCTTGTATACGGCAGTCCCCTCGTGTGCCTACAGCATTGCTTCCTGCTCGAAGAGTTCCTTGCATTTAAATGGTCCTACCTTAGCTTTGAAGTTAATATTTCTTTGAGGGGAATGCAGTGATGTACTTACGTCTTCAATTGTTTGTTTGGGGGCGGGTTTTTGCAAGACTGGCTTAGTGAGGAAATGGAATTCGGGGAGTTTTACATGGGCAGTTAATAACCCGCTGCACCCCTACAGCCCCCTCTGTCTTCAAAGGCCTGGGCAAATACGAGGCGATTAATCACACTGATGAGCCCTTGATAGGCCATCGTTTGGAAAAGAAAGCGTTTTGTTCCGTACAAAGCGGACGGTAATGAGGAGCCATCCATTTACTCCCCCACTGTCTAAATAGACTGAAGTTTCAAATAACTTACGGGCAAAACCAAAGGTGCATGAATTGGGGATGTTTTTCCCTCTCCCGGTACTTCCAATGTCAGGCTATTTTTCTCACTGTCTTTACATTTCCTAGCTTTTGAAAATGAAGAGGGTGTAAAGAACAAACAGAGCCCAGGAATTCAACTTCTTATCCGCCCGGCCGTTAAGGTAATCACTGGTAAAATGCACTGTTGTTTCAGGAGAGCCAGACGGGCTGGAACAATAGCGGTGTGTATAAACTTTCCCCATTCACCTCAAAGGGCTTCGGTTCTAACACCTCATTAAGATGGTTTAAATGCTTAAAGCTGCCGGTTTTGTTGTTGATTATCATATCAGAAACCTTCACCTAACATATTTAATTAGTACAGCTACAAGCCCTGGCGTGTCTTCATGGAGGAGTAGGTTTCAAATTTAAGTTATCTAAATACTGGAATCACCAGTCAAGTGCTCCTTAAGGCCACAGCTGGCTCTGGCGATGCTTCTAGTCTTTCCTTCTTGTCTACCTTTTTTTTTTTAAATTCTTGTTCCACAGACCTAATTTTGTTTTATCCCGTGATGAATTTGTACCCACATAACGCTTGTCGTTAGGATCACAACTGTACCCCCGCAAGAAATAGTCGTTAACGTTTTCCTGCTATTAGGTGTGATGTATAATTTTGAAGAGTGAATTTCATCCTCTCGGTGCCTTTCCTTCCGAACACTCATTGCTATAGGTACTGTCAACTTCTGCCTCTGCATCTTGTTAGTGCCATTTCAGCTCAATTAAAATGAGGCTTTATTGGCACGACAAGTTACGCAAGTGTCACCAGAGTGTTAGGGAGAAAAGAATCATGTTACTCTGAGCATGAACCGACAGTGAGCAGCACAAGAGTCCTAGTCAGTCCCCAGCTCTGTGGACTTGCTGAGGACAGACCTGAAGCAGAGCCTTGTGAGTGCTGAACTGATCCCACCAGTACTGGAGTCTAAGATGGAGAGGGAAGAAGATGCATTGAGCAAGGAAAATGCCAGGCCCATAACACCTGCACTGTAGCTTGTGAATTCCCTGAATTGCAGCCAGATACCATCAATGTCAGTGTGTTAGAAATGCTCGGGTAGAGTGAAATTCATTAGTTGCCTTTACATGACCAGATGGACAGATAACGATCTATGCCCTGCTTACTGAGACTTACAGGTCAGCCTGTCCATCTGCATTTCTACCAAACAGCACATCTAAGCTAGCATCTGGATGCTGTCTGAGAGAAACTGTATATGATAATACTAGGTTTTTACCACAATAGCTTCCCCCATTTTCTCTACTTTCATCCCCAAATCGTTTAGTTTGCATTCAAATGCATGTGGTGCATTACCTCTACTTGCAAATGGCACTTGACTAAAATTCAAAGACAGGCCCTCTGGCTTGGAGAGTCCCTGCACTGCGCGTTGCTGGAGGGAGGATGTCTGGTTTGGGATGCTTATGCGCTGCTCTAGGTAACCGCTGCTGCTGCTGCCGCTATTGGAGGGTGGGACACTGAGCACAGTGGTCTTAGGCCTGAGCTGATAAAACCAGTCTTACACCTTGTGTCAGGGTGACTAGCACAGGTGAACAGTCATGTCTTGCTGCTGCTGTGGTTAGTCACATTCAGCTAATGCCAGTTTGACAATGTCAACTCCTGTCTAGGCTATGTGTTTGAAACAATGGGTTTAGCACAGGTTCTTGGGGGTGTGCTCCAACAGGAGCTTTCCCCATCTACAGGTACTGTGGCCACCTGTTGTTAGCACTGGCGACTTTATCTAGCGTAAACAGAAAGTCATTCTATTCAATCTAATTGTCAGCTTGTCTGTTGACCCTGCTAACAGAGAAACCAAATAGTGTCAGTTAACAAGAATATTTTTAGGGGAGAGAAGTAGAAAGGGGAGGAATGAAGAGATATACAAGGTTCTGTACAGGGACCACTAATCCCTCTGACACTGTACACAACCAAGCTTCAAATACAAATGATCTTCTGTGTAGCTGGGATTGCTTCTTGAGTGAGTTATCCCATCTTCCTCTTCCCACTGGGACAATGTCAACCAAATGCAAAAGAAAAACAGCTAACAGGCTAGCTCTTCTTGTGGTCTTATAGTCATATTTGCCCTTTTTCCAGCTCAGAGTGAGTGACTGTAGGCTGGAGTTAAGCTACCAAGTGCACGTGCATCCATGGGCATGGCTGTGAAAGCTTGTAGCATGTGCCACTGACATGACTCTCCTTTGAACTGAATACTGTGGTAACTGCACCGCTGCAAAGAGCTTTGCTGACCTGTACTGTTTTATTTTCCTACTTGAAAATGTTCTTTCAAGCTCAGCCCCATCTACAGTGGAGTATATGCATTACAGTGCTGAGAAAACTGTACCATGAGATGTATTTTTACCTATCAGACTTAAGAAGTAAAGCAGTTTGGTGAGAGCAGCTTGCTGCAAGCATAAAGCAAATGGAGAAAAGGCCCAGACAAGCCAAGAAACTTGGTTTCTTTAGCCAGCTGCTGTCATATATGTTGGAGTTCACCTATGACAGCAGTTGTTGAGGAAGAACCCAAGAGGATTTTTTTCTTATTACTGTATAAATGTTCACTTAAAACCCCACAGACCTTGAAGTTAACAAGAAGAAGCACTTTGAAATAGGAGTTTCATACATGAGGTTTTTTAGGACTGATCCGAAGTATGGTAAAAACATGCTTAGATTAGTTCGTAGTTGTTAACACTTAAGGTACAAATTTCCAGTCCTTACTCATGTTGGGGAGCATCTGTGTGAGTAATACCTTGTTTGACTAGGAGGGGTCTTTGGGTGACTCAGTATTCATCAGTATGACTAAGAGTTACAGTCAGATCCCCAACACCAAGGAAAGCGTCTACTATTCTTTAGATCGCAGTCATGTGCACAACCATGTTCAGTTGCTAGTCCTGCAACGAGTACAGTTTCCCCTGTGTAGGTGACCTTTAAGGAATTATTTCTCTCATGGGGAACTGCCATTCCCCCTGTGCTAACATATACATTTCCCAGACTAATCTGAGAAGAAAACCTATTTCAGGAATGCTCAGGCTAACGTGTGAGTTTATAACTGAATAAAAAAATGAGGAAAAACAGGGAAGTATAAAGCGCAGAAGAGGGTTTCAAGATTCATCTTTTTAAAGAGTAGAAAATAATTAAGTAGGTAATCATGTAGATACGGTTTGTTGAGGGCAGGAGTACAATCAGCAGAGTAGAATCATATTTACACCTCACCTCTTTTAAATAATGACTTCTTGTAAAAGAGAGGGAAAAGCTAAATTTGCAAAGAAACAAAAGAGAAACTAGACTGAGCAGCAAGATGGGGAGGGAGGAAGGAGAGTTTTGTGGTTATAACACTCAACAAGGACTCTGAAGATCTGGGTTCACTGTCTTGATCTCTGAGAGGTTTTGTGTCTTTGGGCAAGTCACATCTTTGTACTTCAGTTCTCTCTTCATTTGGACTGAAATCTCTTCTGGGCTGGGCTTACCAATTCACCTATGCGTACCTGTTACACGTAGCACAGTTATTTTGCAAATAATACCTGCTAATATCTTTGGAGACATTTGATAAACTTGTATATGCTCCTGTGGAACTCTGCCTATAGATCTGGTCGCAACCATCCAGTACTAGCCTGATGGTGTAATTTCTCCCAAGTCCTCAGTACAAAGTCTCATTAAAATGAAGAACTTCCACAGAAAAGGATCCATCCTGAAACAGATGATAGGGAAATAGGAGGCAGATTTTGTAGCAATGTGAACAAAACCAAACTGATCAGCAAATACACCCAGTTTTTACAAGGGATGCCTCATTTATGCTTTTCCTGCACAGCCTGGAGCATTTTTTCTAGGTACCAAGGGAAGCCTTACCATTGTTGTAACTTCACCTTAGCCTTATAACACCTGACAAAGTGTAGAGAGGGAAAGCAACGGGCTCCCTTAATGAACAGGCGGAACTGAAGCACTGGCTACGTTGAAACTGAAATCACCTGGGAACTTGGCTTGAAAAGAAGGAACTATCTTTAGTCTGTGCATTGCTTTATTCACTAAAAGTAAACTTCAGCTCACCTAACTTTAGGCAAAAGATGGAAGAATTTAGTTGCAGTGGGGACCCCCTGTGCGTGATGAAAGGAGTCATTTCCCCTAACATCTGAAACACTGGTGCTGGAGGGGCATGTGTCTCTCTACTGAAAATATGAAGTATTTCAATGAGATCCTTGAAGTCATGTAAACACTTTGCTCTATAATTTAATTTTTTTCATTGCATAATTATTTTTTCCTCAGAAACATTCTTTGCCACAGAGCAGTGGTGTTAAATGCCACAGTCTTGCCTTAGACATCAATGGTGTTATTTCCTTTTTGACAGTTTAAATCACTGTTGTACCTAGATCATTTGTCAAATCCCAGTCAAGACATTCTCAGCTCAGGATTCTGGGAAAGTGAAAGAAAAGACCTTGAAATATTTGATTATTTGTTTGTTAATTCCTCCCTCCTCCAGGAATCCTAAAATACTCTGTTACAGGTTGGGAATTATAAACACATTGTTGATTGTGTGAAGCTGCTTTAAAATTCATTAATCATTAACAAAAATAGGGTGGCAGGAAAAACAGAACAGTGAGAGAGAGAGGATTTGACCTGACATTACCAATATGAGATGGGGGGGGGGAAGAAAGAAAAAAAAAGAAATGAAGCTGTGTGCTATGCACTGTCTCACGCCTCCACTGTGTTCTGTGAAGCTTCCTCAGTTTCAAGGTAGTCTAATTCAATAATTCCCATTTCTTGTTTGGTTAGTTTTCTTAGTCTTAGCTAAACTACAGTCCATCTGCTATCAAAAGCATTTAATTTCATTTTCACTTTGTGGAATCTTGAACTAGGTGTTAAAAATGGCTCTGAATCTCTGTGGGTACATGGTGATACATGGTGGATGGCTTTCAGTAGTTTGTAGTCACTCCATTAAAAGAAAAACAGAAAAACCAAACCCCAGGTGTTACAGGATTATATGTTGCTGTAGCCCTTGATGCAATTTTCATCTTACACAAAACTAGTTTCATTGCCCTGTGAGATCCCTATGCAAAATCAAAGAAGAAAGTAACTCATTATGGAAATAATGACATTAATTAGGAAGGTTCCTTATAAATGGAGAAAAATCATGATGAGGATGACCTGAAATATTTTAAGGTTGCTTCTTGAGCTGATTATACAGAAAATCTAAGGAAAAGCAGAAAGCAAGTGAAGGGAGGGAGTGAAGGAAGAAAGAAAAGTGAAAATTGGGCAGTACACATATACTTACTTGTATAATATATTTCCAGTGGCAGTAACTTTAGGTGTCAGCTAGGACATGGGCTAGTAAGATAGTGAAATTGCATTTAATACACAGGATTTTTCTAACATGCCAATGATCAGAACAGTAGGCAATAAGACAGCAAACTCATCTCTATATTGATACAACAGAAGAAGAGGCAGGCTAAAATATTTAAGCTTCAATGACTTTTCACTTCTCCTGAAGTGAAGGCAACAGCACTTCATGCAGACTCTATTTGTGTTTCAGGTCAGTCTGAAAAGAAACAGACCTTCACATGCACCTTTGACAGTGCATTTTTGATTGCATCCTTAACAGAAGCAATTTAATGCTAATACTAACTGGAAACCATTTTCAGCATTCTAGGTAATGTTTATAAACAATATGTTTTTCGTTTACCTATAAACAACCTCTTGGTTGTCCCAGGCGTAGCTTCATAGTGGAGCTAACTGTGGGCAGCTGTGACCTTAATCTGGGCACTGGGTTCAACATTACTCATATATGAGCAGTGACACTAAAAAACCCCAGACAAACAATTTGCTCCTCCTTGGTGTTGCAAGGGACCATTGTTGATTGAGTCACCATCCTTGGATGTGTTTAAAAGACAGGTGGATGAGGTACGTAGAGATATGGTCTAGTAGAGGACAGGTGCAGTTCGACTTGATGTTCTTAAAGGTCTTTTCCAACCTAGTCATTCTGTGATTCTGTGTGATTCTGTGACCTGTTTGGCCCTGTGGGACTGATCCTGTGCTTCCTGGCCCTGCAGGAACCTGTTCTGCTCTGCAAGACAGTGCTACCAAATTGCTGTAGAACGTCTAGTGTTGACACACCTGGAAAGTGGTGGGAAGATGCTAGAGGACTGCTAGCATTCCTGTGGGTCCGTGGAGGCTTTACTGCAAAGTGAGCAGGTTGCTAACTGGAATGGGGAAAACAAAAGCAAGCTTTAAGTTTTTGAGTGGAAACACCAGAAATATAGCTAAGCTCAGGTCAGAGGTTTCTCTGTGTGGATAGGGCTGCGTGAGGGATCACAATAGAGCACTAGACTTGTTTAGTTCTGCAACCAAAATACATGAATAACACTTGTGAAAACCCTGAATTGTGTCCTTAATGACCTAAAGCATCTTCTGTCACACAGGATAGTGCAACGAAAAGCCAAATCCAAATGGTTATACTAAAGACATGAGAAACGTAAAAGGGAAACCAAAACTACTCTGCAAACGTTGCCACCTGATTCATCTACTGAAAGCAGAGTGTCACGTCAGTTCTTTGCTGAGGAGAGAAAGGATCCAGGGGAGAACCTTTGGGGTTCCTTGTGTTCCTCACTTGGTAAAGATGATTTATTTTGGTTAATGTTATGTCTGAACATGCTTCTGATATGGTTTCTCTGACAAGTGTGAACTGAATTTTTGGGGTTGGTTTTCTTTTTTGAGAACTGTGTTAATCAAAGCCTGTTAAAGAGTCTGTCTTTATTAGACTTCTTTTCCAAAGGACAGTAAATCCACTCAGAGGGCTCCTACTATGAGATCCACGTTGTGTTCACGCTGCAAGGTTTAATTTATTTAAAAAGGAAAAAAAAAGTAGTTAAAGTAACTTCATCCTGGCAGGCTTTACGCCAGATCAAGTACTGTCTAGCATGTGGCCAGTGTGGGATCACAGCCAGTACTTCCATCAGTGTGCCATGTACCCTAGTGTCCTTTGAATTTACCATGGGGTAATGGTATGGACATATACAGTCTCTATGGACCGGCTGATGGGCTATAGTATGGGTTCACTATTTCATATGTCCATGTCATGTGTATCCCATTATTTATGTGTCTGTAAGTCAAAGGTTTATATTCAGAGAGAATTATTCTGGTTTAAATCCAGATACTAATTTTAAAAGATGTAGTTAGAAAGATCTGAAAAGCTGTACAGGCCCTGCCTTAAGGAGGCGATATTTTATGTTGAGAGGAAGTTGATGAAAAGCAACATTACCTCCAAATACAGTGTGTGCATACCCCATGCTAAAATACTGCTGTCTACATGGGGAAAACACAAGGAGGCTAGAGAAAGCATCTTCCAGTGAAACAGTTTTAAATCAATATTTTATCAAAAGTAAAATCAAGAGCTACTGTGTTATAGTGTGTGTCTATATATAGAAGTCTTTAACCTAACATACAAATAAAAATATTCAATGACTGAAAAGGAAAGCCAAGTACATTCACACTAGAAATAAGATGCGTTGGTTGGTTGGTTGAATTGTGAAGAGGATAAATGATTGGTGGAAACCACCAGTAGCAGTTGTGGACTTTCAGTTTCTTCGTGTCTTCACACCAAGGTCAAATGTCTCTTTAGAAGATCTATTTAGTCAAATGCATGTTCCTGGGGTCAATTTAGGTGTAATGCTGTGGGACTCTGAGCAATGTCTGATAAGAAAGCCTTAAAATCTCTAAATAATCTATAGCAAATACTTGTCAGGTGGATGAATAGCCTCGTTTTAACTTGTTCTCAGTGCAGGACCATGTGCAGACAGAAGTATGTCAGTTTGGTTACATCTGTGTGAAAAAGCCTTATATATACGTTTACTTCAGGATAGGATTTGGCCCATGTCCCTCTGTACTTCTGCCACAACTGAGTGTAAATTCTTATGTACTGCATGGAAACTGAAACTGCTGGATCAACTGTCTGGCAAAAGACAGAGATTTACCCTGGTCCCGTTTGTGTAGCTGTGACCACTGAAAGACCCTAACAATTTTAGGCCATATGTGGAAATTGATGTTTAATCTGTTTGGTTAGTAGATGTATAACAGTTAGCTGTGACACTGGACAGACCCATTCCTGGTCATTTCCCTCACAGTGACGCCTAAGAATTTCCTTCTGTTCTGATGGGAGTGTACCATTACAACCTGGGGCATCACAGCGTACGCAGCTCTGTGCTGACCCACATCCCCAGAGGCTCTGTATTGCTCCGGACGCTAACTGCCTATCGAGTGCCTGGCCCCTGCCGCCGTTTTAGACACACTAGGAACTATTTCAGCCATCAAAATACTTCAGCTCCGTCTGTACCGCCGTGTGATCCACTGCCATTGGTGTATTGATCAGCACAGAAGGTGTTTAATGATGAATAAGGGTTGGGTGTTTGAGCTGGGCAGTGAGAAATGGGCAAATTTTGTTTCCAGGGGTTAGCTCCAAATAGAAGTGAGAGTGTGCCGCTTATCTTGGCTGCGGCCCTGCCCACTGCTATGCCTTGAGGAGCCAACAGCACTGGGCCCTAGTGCGGGCTGAGGACTTGTGTTCATAACTTCTTAATCATCTTATTCTTCCCGTTCTGTAAAACACAAAGTGTGAGTTGTTCTTATTTTATGATCTTTCTTGTGCCTTCTAAAGAAAGCAAACTCCTGGCAAAGGCCATGGAGATGGAAAATTACAATAATCAAGCCTGGAGAAGACAAAAGTGTGAATAAGACTTTCAGCAGAAGTGTGACTGAGACAGTGTTGAATATAGGGCAATATAGTGAAAGTGTTAATAAGCAGATTTACAAAGACAGGAAATGTGAGAAACAAAGGTAAGCTCCGGATCAAAAAAGAGCAGATGGATTTCTTTCTTCAGACACAAAATGGCATCAAAGACTTAAAATCACCAGCACAAAAGTTAATGACTTTTCTACAATGGCCACTGCTAGAGTGAAATGGAAAAGATAATAACAAGATTGATCCTTGCAAGAAGGCAAGCAGAATCTGCTTAACTTATATTAATTTACAGCTAATGGGTATATACCTGCTTATAGCAGAAATTTCTGAAGATTTTTTAGCAATGAAAGAGTAGAAAGTTTTCCCAAGCCAGCAGATCTCCAGGAAATATTTAGTGTCCACAAATCGGCACCCGGTGATAAGAGATAAAAATAATATATATACATTCTGACTGGCTCTCTTTTTCTGGGTGTTAGAATGTTGTTACATTTTCTGATCCACTTGCACTGCTTCAGGTCACATTGAAGCTGCTGCAGTGTCTAGCAGTGTTGCCAAGGCCAGCCTGCACCTTCAGCAACAGGGACATGGAAGCTGTCCCCACCTCCACCTCATGGCCACTCCTGTGCCTTGCTTGGGGTTGTGCTGGTGTGGCTTCGTGTGCAGGAACACAGTTAACTGGATAAGGTCCTGATACAGCAATTTTTATATTTTTTCCTGCAGCCCAGTCTGGTTCATCATGTTTTGGAACAGTGTTTCTGAGTTTCTAGCCTTTCCCTAAAGCGATTAGTTCCCCCAGCCATGCAGCTTGTGTTTCTGATGGATGTTTCTGCATCTACCTAGGAATATCTGACTTTTCTCATCTAGCAGCAGTGCTGTGAAGTAGAATCAGGCCAACCACAGCTGATGTGCAGTTTCTTTAGTAGGCCAAGATGATGCTTCAGGAGCTAGCTCATAAGTGGATCAGGTGGCTGTATTTTGAGGAGCTCAACAAACACTGGTGTAGAGTAGACTATTGGAACAAAACCAGCCCTGGCTATCCAAGTTAAATCTGCTGCCCAATGTCTGTCATAGTTCTCAGAGAGGAATCTGTTCCCTGGGGGTCCTTTTAACTGTGGTCATGATATGCCCATCAAATCGCACTAATTGGTTAGAATGTGAAACACTCCTGGGATACCCCAGGTTTCCTTTAACAAAGGGGTTTTATAGGGAAAATGAAGATTTGAAGGCGGTCATTGCAAAATTGAGTTATATGTGGTCTTGGAGATTGCTTTTATCTTCTGAGTTTCACCTGTCAATGTTGGGAGTTTGACAGTCACATTTTCCTATTTTTAATATAGATTTTTCTCCTCTGTTGCTGTGTGAAGCCACACGAAGGGTGGGCAAACCTGATGGAGAGGCCAGTGTGGGGGAACCGAAATTGACGGTACATAAAGTGCTGCCAAATGCACGGCACACACAAATGGAAACCTTGCTTCTAACAGCCCTACCCGCTGAGGCTAATACTCAGTATTACCTTTTATTGCTAGAAATAGACACTTCTCTCATAGAAAGTGAGCTTCAGGTTTCACAGTAGGCTTTTCAAGCAGCTTAGGTGGAGATTACAAAGGAACTATGTGGCCCTGGCAAGTGCTTTGACCTTGTCAACACAAGGTATCAACCTAAATAAAACCAAAAAAGTACTACGTGAAGCCTCCCAAGACCCTCATACAGTAGAGCAAGACTTCTAAATTCAGAAAAGGGAATTTCAGCTCAGAAAGGGATGAAGGAAGAGCAGCACTCCCCCACAGACCAAGGTGCCCCTTGCACCCCTACTTACCCGAGCAAGAAGGGACAGGCAGATCCTGAGGTCCCATAGCTGTACTGTATCGGAGGAAGAATGAGTGAATTGTGGTTGAACAGAGTATGAAGGAGATAAACCTCCAAGGGTGTTGTGTCAGATTATATTTGTCTTTGAGGTTAATCATCATGCGAGAGTCCCTAGAGGACAAACTCAGAGAAATATGTTTTGTTGCCAAGCTGAGGCCACTATCTCGTTGGGGTCAGAGTTTAGTGCGGGGTGGGCAGCACCATTTCCCACAGATTCCCTTAAAAATGTTGCAGCTTGAGACCCACCTCCATACCCACCCAAACTATAGCTATTTTTCAGTATTCTTATACTATCTCCCGATCTGAGATATAGAAGAGAACTGTGGTGTTACCCGAAGTCTTCTCTCCTTTCCAACTTCAGAGCTGCAGAATGTCTCACACATGTCTAGTACCCAACTTTGCTGCATGTGGACATGTGAATTTCCCCAGAAAACGAATGTATAAATGGGTATTTTCTGCCTCCCTAGGTTGGATTCCTCTCCCCGTGGATTTCTAGCAGCTACGTCTTAATCTTAGAATTGCTGTGACACAAAACAGTGTTAGCTGTGACAGTTACGTGAGAAGAAAAAAATGAAAGAGAGGGCAAGCCCTCTGCCTCTTGTGGAGGTCTCCCTTCTGAAGCCTCCTTCCTTCCTTGAGCATAAAACCAACCCCAGTTTGGTAACCAAGTCTTTGTAGCTGGTTCTGACTTCGTACAAATGTCTGAATGCAAAGCAGCGCTGTATTTTCTCAGTATGGTTTATACCTGGACCACCAGCATATCACCCACCAGTTCCTTCTGTCTAAATTGGCCTTCATTGGTTTCCCATCAGTTTATCGTTGAGTTCTAAAGTGTAGTTGTGGAAAGGCACCCTGAGCCAATAGGCGAATATAAAAATGCCATTTCCTGTCAAGTTTAACGCAGCTATGATAAATATGACCACAAAAATGTTTGTATCAAAATAGTAGCATTGAGTTTCTTACCTAACCCACAGAAGCCAGGAAATTCATAACCCATTCTAGGTAAGAGCCTAAAAAGGGGATTTAAAAAATAATAATAAAAATAGAGTTACTACAGGTACCAGAATCTGAATGTCAGGAGAGAATTTTAATCAAATTATATTGACAATGATTAAAGAGGGAGGGAACGCGATGCAGGAGGAAGGATTCCTAGTAGTCATCCTAAAATACCATGCAGCATCTGATGATACCTTACTCAGGAGGTCTCTGGAATCAGTTACAGTTTTGCTGTGGGTCGGTTGCAGGGGCAAACTCCCTGAAAGCCACAGGATAGTTCCAGGGTTGGACCAGGGCAGCGCAGGGAAAGGCTGGGACTGCTTTGTTCCATAAACTATTAACGAGGCTCAGTCAACACTTAGCTCCCATTTCTGTCTGTTATTTGTTTGGTTTTGACATTTTGTCGTTACAAGAGCTTAAAGAATTTTTTTTCTGTCTTTCCAATTATTTCTGGGGGGCTGTTGACAGCCTTTGGTGCATACACATTTCCATTGTTTTCTCTGCTTAACCAGTTAGTCAGATTTGCCCATTTGTGGGTTCTTCAACTGGCAACAAAAGAGATCATTTTAATGTAGCTTTTTTTTAGCATAGGAAAATGTGATGCAAAACCACAAACATTATTGGGGGGATTCAGGGACAGGTGTAGTAACTAGGACTGCCATTTAATTTGTTTTTGAAATGACCTAGACTTTGGGTGTTTCTCCATTCTTTAAGAGTTGCTTTAGAGTATGAACAACCAGGAAGGCAGTAAGGCACTTTCTGATTATAAATAGCGAATGAACAGAATTCACTAGTGCTGAGCAGGAAAAGTATGAGGAAGGGGGTAAGAACAAAAGGCAGCCACTGCCCCTTCTTTCCAGCAGAGGTGGAGATTTCCATGGGGGTAGCCCTTTGAGCTCAGTGCCTCCCACAGGTTTCTCTGGGTGTGCTACCCCATGTGTGGGCAGATCTTGTGAAGGTATCACTGTTTGTGTGTTTTGAGGTAGGGTGGTGCCTAGAGGCACCTTCCAGTGCTGGTCAGAGATAGTGGTGGTCAGAGATAGTGCTGGGTGAATTTGACATGATCTTGGAATAAAATCGTCCTCCCAGCCTACACAAGTTGGTTTTCCAGGCTGTGACAGACAGCCTTGACTTACGTCTCCTTTGGCTTATGCAGTGGCAGTCACCATCTGATCTGTGTGGTAGAGGGGAGTAACTCACCATCACATGGAGCCCCTTCATGCAAAGGTTCTGAAGAAAGCACTGAACGCAGATCGTAGTGTCCCTGCTGACAGCTGGAATATCCCCAGCAGGTGACACTGAGGTTTCAGGAGCATGATGAGTATCTTGCCCAGAGATTTTCCACAAAAGTGACACCAGAGCTTTGGGGCAGTGGCAGAGGCATGTGGCAGATTGAAAACTGTGACTGCTTTATTGTAGGAAGGTGACAAAACCGTCAGGATGCCTTTAAGCCTGCCTCCATTTGTTGTGCTTTTGTTTGCTGGTTCTCAGACCGTGCAGAGCTCAGACAATCTGGGGCGTTAAGTCTCTGGTGTCAGCGCAATTTCTCAGCAGTGCAGAGTTCTCCATACTGACAGTGCTCCGGGGAGAACACAGGGGGGAAGATCTGTGTCTTTAATACAGGTAGATGTACGTGTTTGGGTGCGTTTACCTTCGTGCATGTGTATTAGACATCAAGGAATTCAACACAAATTTAAGGGAGCCTCTAGTAACACACATCCCGTTGTCTATCTAGGCACGTTAGCTGGATGTTGGGGGAAAATACAGGCATGTGCCACATTTTATGTTGGACTGCCACATGCCGAAACAAAACCACGTGCACAACCACATGCATTAGCTAAACCGTGCAGAAAAACTTGCTACCAAAGTGATCTTTGGGTGAGAAGGCTGGCTGTGTGCGTATCGTACAAGATGCAAAGTTAAGAAGGAATAAGCAGCAGAAGTACCAGGGGCGTACACAGTCATATGTTCCTCTTTTTAACCTCAGTAACCTCTTTTCTCCCACTTGTAGCCCACATACCTCCACCCTCACCCTGAACAGCCAATGAGTATATGAAATGAAAACCGTGTTTGTTAGTTACATGGTTCATGATGACTAATGGAGCTTGGCTGAATAAACTAGTGGGCTTTTTCTTTTGGCTTTTTTTTTTTTAATTGGTGCTAAAAGTAAATTAAGAATTAGTCACGAGCTGCAAGTGTGGACTGTTTGAACTTACTATGGCAGAAATGAAATTTATGTGAATGGGTGAGCCAAAGTGAAAATGATCATTTTGAATCAGTTTTAATAAGCAGGATTTAGATTGTAATGGCTTAGAGACAGGTTATGTTAAATGAATGATCAGGTGTAATGTGGGTTGACTAGTTCTCGGAATGACAGTTGACAAGGAGAAATGGACAAACTGGGGAAAAGAGTTCAACAGCAAAAAGAATTCATTTTTTAAAAAGCCCACATGCACCAAGAAGTTGCACAGAAACCTACAGTGCTTTTTGAGGAATGTTTCCTTTATGTTCATGTAAATGCACCAGTCCTTTTCTTTGTATATATTATGACCTTTTTTCCTAAAGGTATATGATTATTTAAATGAAAAGTTAAAATTTATACGTGATGAATTTTATACATTTTTATAAAATGGGGAAGACTGTTAAAGAGATCTTTGAAATAAAACAAGTTTAGATTATTTTCTTCCTCCTCCCCCCCCCCCAAAGTCAATTACTTTTCCAGTCAGCATTGAGTCTTTGCTCTTGATAAAGTTTTGTAAAATGAAAGGCACAGAAGCCAAGGTTCAAGCACTACATTGACTGCCTTACAAACATTCTGGGTGGACTGTTTAATTAGCATATATGGATCTGCTTGTTTTGCTCCAGGAACATGAATTTAGGATATAGGACCTCAGGAGAGGTGCCACATTTGTGAGATTTGTGATAATCTGTACAGGCTGACAACACTGAAAGTCAGCAGATATTGATTGTGATATGTAGGCCCTAATGGACCAAAATGCTCATTTCCAAGCCTGGGTTGTTTATCTTGTATTTGCATTTGTGTCTAAAACAGAGCTTAGATTCCTAGGAAATCATAGTAGTGTAAATGTTTGCTTCTAACGCTTCATGATCAAGTGAAAAGTACCGTGTCCCTCATCTGAAGCCTATACTACAGGGGCTGTTAACTGTTCTTTGAAGTCCTAAAAATGTTGATGAACTGAATGTACTGACCGAGCATTGCAATTCAAAGCCTTTCTGTGGAGGACTTCCTCCTGGTCTGGAAGTGGAAACATTGATGTATGCAGAGAAAATTTGTCCGCAGTGTTTCCTGCCTCTCTCTCAGCAGCAGCTCACAGAAATCATGTTCTCTATGGTCTTCATGTGTTGCTTAGAAGCTGTGAGAGACTGGGGTGACGCTTTGGACAAGTGCCCAAGTGCCCCAGCGCTCAGTCAAACCAACCTTAACCTCCTAATCTTGTCAGCCCTGACATCTTCCTAGATAGGTGAGAGAAAAGGAAATGGTTTTGCTATTTACTCAAAAAATTAGTATCCTTGTGCTTCTTTTTTTAAAAAGAGGTGCCAGTAGGATGGAGACTGCAAGCATCAAACAAATGCAAACAGTGAGGTTTGCGTTGCAGTTCTCAGTATGTTTATTGCAGCACTTTACAGTGCATTAATGGCATAGACATAATAGCGTCCAACTGACGACCTTTGCATGTCAAATTGGCGTTGGACAGAAAGTGATCTCAGGTTCCATCCTATCCCTCCAAGGTGTTGGCCAGAGGAGTGCAGTGCTGGCTCTTAGCTGTGTGCTACTCCACTTTCGAGGCTCGGAGTTGGTTTTTTGATGTATTCATCAGACACTGGGGTGATCTGGAAATGGTCAGTGTTTCTGGAAACCAAGTAACAACTGCCGGGGCAAGGGACTTGCTGACTCATTTCAGGGTACCAGTTGTTAACCCCTGTGTTGCATCCAGATCGGGCAGGCATTGTCGCTCCCTGAGGAGGAGGAGGAGATGTACAGGCAGGAGCTGGCACCGGGCAGTTGAGATTGCAGCAGGGAGCGGTGCTGAACTCTTGGCAAGGAAGCCGGCGGTAGACACAGCTTTGGCATAGCCAGAGCGGTCTGCAAGCAAGGATGGGCTCCATACGTGCTAGACAAAAGGGCTGGCGGGAGGCCAGGGGCTCTGCAAGGCAGCAGCATGTGCTTGTCCTTGGGGGTGAGTGTCCTTGGCACCGGGTGGAGGGGCCCTGCCTTTGTCAGCCTCCTCTTGATTGCCCCGCAGGCCTGGAGGGGGATCTGTTGTGTGTTTTGTTTGTCATCTTTTGTTTCCAACTTGAAGCAATCCTGCAGAGGGTAATTGCGCTGTTGGTTTTGGGGTTTTTTTATTCCCAACACCCTAGCAGAGCATCCTCTGTTGTTTGTCAGGCTTCGCTAGCATGCGTGGGAACCTGCGGAGGGAGGCCAAGCCGGCCACGGGTCCCTTTGCCTGGCGCATCTGAAGCCCAGCAGTGTGCTTGGACTGAGGAGAGTTGGGGCGACGGCCAGCCCCGGCTGCGCCATCTGCCAGAACACCGGTCTGCAGCCGGGGCTGGCTTCTTCTCCCAAAACTGCCTCCCAGGGTGCTCTCTGGGGAAGGGGACGGGAGGATCCTGCCATCCAGGTGTAGACAAGCCTGAGCTGCCCCAGGAGCTGCAAGGGTGGCAGAGAGGCAGCAGCCCAGGGAGGCTGCAGCTCACCACCCCAGTGTTGCCACTGACCTCTTCACACCATGAAATCAGAGCCATGGGATGTGAAGCTGAGATTCAGCTCTGGGTCACCTGTCAGAGTTGAGCCTTTATGATGGCTTAGGCCATCCCTCCATCCCTGGCTTTGTACCCAGAAAAGGATTCCTGCTGGGACTAACTTTTGTGGAAGAAAAGAAGCACCATAGGAAAAGACAACACATCCATATTGCCCAAATGTCGTGCACCAGCACCCTGGGCATGCTGTGGGACCATACTGTCCTGCTGCATATCCATGGGACATACCAGCCCAGCCTGAAATTTGAATGGTGCTGAGGTCACCATCCATGGCCCCCAAAAAACATCTGAACATCACCTCATTCCTGACAAGAAAAGCAGCTGCCGAGCACCGTGCGGTTGAAAGCTCACACCAGATAGCCACACTTGTCACTGCAGACCCCACTGCAGTCAGGCAGCTGTCGTGGTCGGTCCTGCCTATATCAATTGGCAGAAACCCGTATGTCTGGCTCACGTGAGAAGGGTGCTGACACGTGAGAGGGTTGAAATCAGTCATGTCCTGAGAAGTACGAGACACTTCCCGGTTTGCAAGCAGCACAGTCCCCCCGGTGGTTTACACCTCTCCAATTATTTTTAACAATGTTTTGATACGCTGCCAATTTAAAGAAATGTGGTTTCTGTCAGCCGTCTGCTCTTTTGAATGCTGGGATTTTGAACATATTGATGCATAAATGGTTTGTGTTTTGATTTAATGATTTTTCTTCCCACACACACACACACACTCCCTGGCTTGCCTTGACACAGAATGATACAGCTCTCAGCCACGCACCCAGCCTGACTGGCTTTGAGGCTGTGTTAAAGGCATGAGGAGCACCGCTGACTTGCCAACCGAAGGGGCTCTCAGTTACCAACCTGTTAATTCAAGGACTGTGCGTGCTGGGTCCTGTTCACATCACCTGGTCGCAAAGACCAAATCTAATTCCGAGGGATCAGGAAGTAACAGACTTGGTACCCATCATCTGTGGCACTTGAAAATCCCTTTTTGAACTTAATTTTCCTGCCCTAGAACTCCCTTTTTTTTTTTTCTTCTCTCTCTCTAATCTCCAGCCCTAAAAAATTAACTGTGAAGATCAGAGCTCTGTGGTCTTTCTGTGCCACTGTTGTGTGACACATTAAGATGACTTGCAGTTTTTCCTATTTTCCCATTGCCTTTTTCTCCTTAGGAACACCAAGGGTGCTCTGTTGTTACTTTAAAGCATGTTTGACTGTGATCTCTCTCTCACCTTAATTAAAGTGTTAAGACCGATGCGTTCCTAAGAAAGATATTCCTTCTCCAAAGTGCTACTCTGGCATTGAAGCTGTATAAGTATTAAAAATAAAAATATGCTAGATTAGAGACTTTCTAATTAAGGTATTTTCCACAAGACACACAGGAGAAGGGAGACATAGGGATAATATGATGAATGTTAGGGATTTTCTTTTTGGAGGGGGGTTCAGCATCTAGAACAGGTGCATTTTGACTGCAAAAACAAACCAGTCAGAAGCCTTATTGCCTTCCTTTAAAGATTGGTTTGTTTGGTTTGGTTTTTTCATTGCTTGGGTTTAGGGTTTTGGGGGTGGTTTTGTTTTTAAAAAACCTCCAGGCATTCTTTATGGATAAGAAAGCTCTATCTTTCACAGAGTATGTTCATGAATTAGCTGATCTCAGTTAACTCTAGGTTTGTGATTTAACTCTGTTTATTTTTAACAGATTCAAATTTAAAAGGTAAAAAAAAAATACTAATAGCAACTGTTCTCAATACATGGAATGATATGGTTTCAAAACATCGTAGGAATATATGTGTGATATTAGTTATCAGATCAAAGATTTGATATGCAGAGATTTTTTTGCACTCACCATAAATTATTTTGAAGCTGTTAACCTGCATTACGGTGTCAAGTGCTGTTTTGTTGCATCTCAGTGATGAGATTATTGTGTGAACACAGCAAGCATGTTGTTTATATTACTGAGAGAGTTTAGTGCATGCTAACCTGCAAAGATGCTTCCTCATCTGAGTTTGAAAGGGGAACAGGCAAATTCATAGCATGCAAACCCAAGTGGGGCTGTTAAAGTGAAAGCTCCATCTTCTGGCTTACAAATTCCCTGAATTTTGAATCATTGGGAGAACAGTCTCAGGAAACATTAATACATGTGTTTTCTCTTAACTTGCTTTTCTAACTGTCTCCATGATATTGTCTAAAAGTTGTCTAGCCCAGGATAGGCTCAAAAGGCAGTGAAACCAGTGAGTTGTTGCTTTGGAAAACAGAAGCACAGCATCAAACAATTTCAAAACAGTAATGTTCTTATGACACTTCTCATTCAGAAAACAATCACTGAGTCCCTTGCCTCCTGTGTCTATCTGATTCCATTAATCTCCCAATGATTCTGTAGATTGAAAGCATTAAAGAAATGTGATGCCTATTCTGCTCTATCACTGAGTAGGTGTTAGTCGTGATAGAGCAGAATGGATCTGGAAAAATGTGGAAAATGGATCTGTGATACTATTACTGGTAATCTCGTATTCTAACTGATAAAACAATCTAATTGCTTTAAAGTTACTTGAAAAATCCATGGGGTTTTTTGATTCTACTTTTGTTGTGGAAAAAGACTTGTCACTGTCTGTATTTTAACTGGACAAAGAGGCAAAATGAGAACCAGGGATCTGAACTTCTTTGGATTTCTAAGCATTGTCTCCATGAGAAAATGCTAGTTTGAAAACCTTTAAATAGTCTGGGAATATTAAGAATCTAGTTTGGTTTAGAATCCTTTAGGCAAGGGATCAATTTAAATGAAAAAGACTGACAATGGGGGTTTTTACTGGTTTCATTCAGTTTCCTCATCTTTTTGGGTCATGTTTTGAAGCTTCTGGGAGCTGAAAACTAAATTTTTTTTTCACTGTGGTTTTGGTTCTGGTTTAAATGCAGATAAAACCCCCTAATTTTGCAAATTTTCCTCGAGATACAGGCTTAGTCTTGACTGAAATTGTTTTGATGTTGTGCTTCTGTTTTCCAAAGCAACAACTCACTGGTTTCACTGCCTTTTGAGCCTGAAAGCTTGTGGGAACAGCTAATTCCTAGCCCTGATTTTTTAATACAGATTCTAATTGGATGCTAGTCCTGCTATCCTTTCTCTCTGTCATCATGTTTCATTTTGCCTGAATGTGCTTTCTGAACAACCTTCTATCTTTGAGGAGGGACTGGTGATTGAAGATATCCGTAGCTCTGAAGAGCTTTTGCAATGCCATAAAAGCTTTGTTTCCCTTTGAGGAAAACTTCACTTTGGTACAAAAAACAACCTTTTGAAACAGAACTGAAGAAAATTGTACTAAGTGTAATTACACTAAGCATCTCACTAAGGACAAGTCATGTGACCTGGAAAGATGAATTTTGAAATAATTAAATTCTTGCTGTTGTGTAAACCCATCGTTGTGCTTGATGCCATCAGAAAGTGCTTTATTTTGCAAGGGAGCTCAGAGATGGTGAAGGGAAGGTGGGGAGGTGCAAAGGAGAACATCTGGGACCTACCCAGAGAAGTGAGCTGGAGCAGAGCCCAGGGCAAGCTATCTCAAAGAGAAAGGAGGGTTGAAATCTGTCCTTGTGTTTCGCCTCCACTTCATTGCTGGTCTTTTTCCATTACTACTCTTTTACAGATCTAAAATTCTTCAAACTTTTAGAATCTTTGGGGGGACAACCTGCTTCACCATGGTCTTCTCCACAGCTGCAGGGGAATCTTCCTTCTGGCACCTGGAGTGCCTCCTTCCCCACCTTCTTCACTGACTTTGGTGTCTGCAGAGTTTCTTGCATTACTCACTCCCTTCTCTGGTGGCAAAATGCAGCTTCTTGCAAGCTTTTCTTCCTCTTAAGTAGGTTATCACAGAGGGACTATGACCATCACTGATTGTCTTGGCCTCAGTCAACAGCAGGTCTATCCTTGAGCTAGCTGGTATTTGCTGTCAGAACTAAAGGAAGCCACCTCTGCAGCCCACCCCATGCCTGACAAAACCTTGCCATGCAAAACCACAACACTTCTACAAAGCAATATATTCCTACTGGCCTGAATAATGAAAGGAAAAGAAAAAGACAAACTTTCTTAAATCGAACTTCTACACCCACTCGTAACCTTTTGACTGAAAGCAGCAACACAACCTGTGAAAAATCCTGCTGTAAGAAAATCACTCCACACCCCCTCCCCACATTGCTGGGGTAGTTCAGTTGCTGAACTCTGCAGGTAACTTTGGTCTTCAGACATACTTCACTTCTGTGCTGTGCTCTGGGTTAGAAGTTGAGTTCAGGAATTATTCCAGAGGGGCTGAGAGGGATCTGCAGGAGGAAAGGTTGTACTTCAACTCCCCAGATTCTTCTGAAGGGGCAAGTTAGAGCCACATTGGGTTCATTGTGCTTTACGTTTTCTGCCGGGGTAGGATGAACATCCTCAGTCATTACCTGCAACTTTGCAGTTGCTTTTCTCAAAGCTCCTTTGACAAACAAATTCTTAATGTTGCAGTAACTGGTCAAGCACCAGAGTAGTAAGGTTTCCCCATACCTGCTTGTTTCCCTTTGATTAATAGATGTTACATCATAAGGATATTAATTTGAGAATTCTTCTAATATCTGTTTGAACTAGGACACTTTTTAAAGACATGTTCTTGATTTAAAACTTTGAGGAAAATACTGAGCACATTTTCAGTTCCCTTTCACACCCTCATGATTGCAAAAGGCATATGTCTATCCTGAAGTGAAGCTACTAATTTTGCCTCTTTCCTGAAAAAAAAGGAAAACCAAACCCAAAACTTGATTTAAGTGTCCCTTTTCTCCCAGTCTTTCACTGGGCTTTTCTACCTCCTTAGTTAGCCCATGGCCATGCAGTAGGTTGAAGCAGGACTTGGCATTACTGAGGGAGCAGAAGCTTCTGCTGCAGCAGTGTGATCTGCCTCCACCAGACCAGCTGGGGCTGGAGAAGAAACCTCCTCTGTGAGCAGCAATCTGATTTAGACCCCACACTCTACCCACAACTCCAGCCAGGGGACAGAGGGAAGCACATGGCCAGAGGGCTCTTAAAACTATGATAAATTAGCACATGGAGCATACTGGGAAGGTAGACATTGGTAATCCAGTTTTGTCCAGTGTTATTACCCAAGAGCACCTTCCCTCAGCTCTTAGCCGTAGCATGGTGTTGTGCCTTTGCAAATTAAATTAAAGAGCCCTCTGCTGCTAAAAAACTAGTTGACAAGGTGCTTAAACTGCTGAAGTGTATTGAGTATAATAAGGTCAGTTTGTCTAGCTAAAGCAATACACCTCTCCTGCCCAGACTCAGGTCAGAATAAAGGTTGTAGAAATTTTGTAGTGACTCTGGTTGCAGAGGGGAAATAACACGTACGGTGCCAGATGTCTTTATATCACTGTAGCTGTGTTTGCATCTGAGGTCTTCCTGATATATCTGCCTGTGAAAATACAGACGCCTCTCCAGTGTGGTTACCACTTCCAAGTTTAGATCAGGCTTCAGAGGAACTGAGAGAATACCTGTCCATGTGGACAGCCACATGGGATACCAGCTGCTGATCAGCATGTTACCATCGGTCTCTAGACTCTGGTTATTTTTCTGTTGGGTTTTGCTTCTTTTTCCCTAGATTGTACATCCTTGTAATAAAAACAGCTTCAGAGAACCATGAAATAACCTCTGTTAAAACTAAGAGAGAGCATAGCACAGGGTCCATTTCAGGCTCTACTTTCTTAAGAGTAAATTACATTAGGTAGCACCATCAGTCTGGAGTTTATCTCTGCTGTGGTCTTCTTCCAGCTTGCCAGTGCCAACAGGCAATGAATTTGCCTTTCCCAGTCACTTCGTTTACTTGGGGTCAGGCTTCTGTGCCTCTTGTGCTTTAGCTGTACTACCAGAGTTGAAAAGCACAGGCGTGACACCATAGCTTAAACCAGCAATGTTTGGGTGAGTAACACCACCAATTTGCTGCCTCTGAAACTTAGTGGTTGGTACCCTCCCCTGAAGCAAAATAAAGGGAAACCTGCCACCATGGATGCTTAAGGCAAAACATTTCATGTGCAGCAGTGATAAAAGCAGAAACCACCCCAAATAACATCTCCCTGGAGAAGTTGTGTCTGTGCCTACTGAGGCTCAGGGGCTGCTGCTGTTGGGCTGAGACAGAGCACCCAGGCTGCCTCATGTCTGCTAGGGGCTGTCAGACTGCTTCAGCTGTGTTAGTAACACATTACAGTTTAAAGCTTCTCTCTTGTGCTTTCCAAATGTCATATCTGAAATCCTCTGCCAGAAGCACACTCACTGGAAGCAACCTCTGTGGTTTTGATAGACAATAGCTATGCCAAATTTCAAGATGACTACATTTTATCTCCATATCCACACTTCTGTCATTGCTGCTGTTCTTCAGTGCCTCTGGGCCTGTACACAGAAGAGGTGGAGGGTAGCATCTGACAGCAGGACATATGAAAAGTTACATACATCTAAAGAAACATTTATCCTTTTATCCAAGTCAGTGTGAGAGTTTCAGACAAAAGTTAAGCCCGTAGAAATGGTGGCTAACACCTAATTCCTAAAATATGACCAATGTCAGTAAAAATGAGGTATAGATGATAAAGCTGTATGCAAGTTGCATCTCTGATGGGTGTGAACCAAGCTGGGCAGAGCAGGAGATTTGGGGTATCCAAAGGAAGCTTCTTGACATTGCTCATAAGCCCAGTATGGTACTGTTCTGAGTGGTGGCAGTCTTTGCATCCCTCCATCTCATTCTCTCTATATCTCATTCTCTCTCTCTCTCCCTATCTATCTATCTGTCTATCTATCTATCTATCTATCTATCTATCTATCTATCTATCTATCTATCTATTTTTACAAGAGGATAAATTATTCAGAATGACATAAACCCCACACCTGTGGTTCTGTGGTGGATTTGAAGGGGCAGCCCAAGGAGGGTTGTTTTCATAAGTGCCATCCCTGTGGTGACCTTGAGCGGTGATGCGATCTGCTTCATCCACTGCAGTACCAAT
Source organism: Laterallus jamaicensis coturniculus (assembly GCA_022605575.1). Classification (NCBI taxonomy): domain Eukaryota; kingdom Metazoa; phylum Chordata; class Aves; order Gruiformes; family Rallidae; genus Laterallus; species Laterallus jamaicensis. The sequence continues at coordinate 18,860,515 of JAKCOX010000008.1, read as the reverse complement.
AAACTGTCAAGGAGCATTGCAAACAGTAAGTGCAGTACAGAGGCAGAAGGAAACCCAAGAATTCCTTGAATGTGGTGCAACCTTTTTTCTATTAGGTCTAGTTGATTATTCTTAGCACAAAAATGTGCCTGTGCCTGTGCCCTTGCATTTAAAACTCAGTTAAGAGTTGTTTGTGACTGTGGGTTTCCAAGAACACCTTGTACCATGCAGTTAACTCTTCAAACAACAGAAGAGAGAGGCACACCCCCGCCCTCACCCCAAAAGAAAAGAAGACTCAGCATCAGTGTGGCCTAATTCCTCTGATTCCTGTATGAAATCTCTAAAAAGAAATAGTCGTTAGGAAGCTGATTGGATCTGATCTGCCTTCAGGAAAAACCTGAGGCCACTGATGACTTGATTGAATGGTTTCATCACTGTACATTAGTGATGTTTGGAGAATGTATTTTTCTCTTGCATACCCTCTCACAAGGTAGACTGTGGGGAGCCTAAAAAGTTTTGGGAGACCTTCCAACCCTGTCCTTCATTCTGCTTTTCTGCATATGAATCTAATGGCCACTCCCTCTGGTACAAGCAATAAACTTTGAGGCCATTCCCTGTTTAACTATGGAGAAACTTTAGAGGGAAGAAGAAGTAGGGAGAATACAAGAGTGACTTTATTGCACGTATGTATGTGCCAATAAAATCTTTCCACCTCCATATCAAGTATATTTCCTTGAGGAAGCTTTCTGTTCCTACTTCCCCTAAAGAAGAAATCTGTTCAGTTTGCCATTTCCCTCAACACTTCCTTGAAGGTTTCCATGCATAAGCCATAAGAAGAGTGTGGTGTTTCCCCCCACATGCACAGAGGGGAGTGAGAGCCTCCAGACCTGCTGAGAACCTAAGGTGTTTAGACTCAAGCCTTTATTCCAGCAGAAAAAATAAGAGCAAGAGGAGGCTGAGGAATCCTGTTATCAAATAATTAAGAGCTCGGTGCTTTGCCCACACAATGCTAAATGCAGAAGTTAGCTGTTGTTCACTGGTGCATTCAGACTTTTAGGATATGCAAAAATCATGTCTAACAACTTCAGAAGAGAAGTATAGCAGCTATTTTGAGTTGGGAACATTATGCTGCTGTAGGTTTTGTATGGTGCAAACAGGTAATCGTATCCTGGGAGAGCAATCATTGTGTTCAGAAGGTATTTATTTTTTACTGTGAGAATCTTTAAACATGCAGTGTTTATTTATCCTGTAAACTGTGAGTGCATCTTTCCTTCCCAGCTAAAAATTGTCCATGTGACATTGTCATTTAGCACTTCCAACAGAGTTGGTAATACAGTACATCTGTCATGAACAGGATTACAATTTGGTTTCACATCTCAGTCACCTCTTAAATCTTTAACAATAACAAAATCACAAATTGTGGGCAGAATACAAATGTACTTGTTTTCTAACCATTCAAGATGGTTCAGGGCTTCCTAAAATGCCAGTGTGCAAGCAAGAGCCCTGTCAAGAGATAATGATACCCCTCTTCAGTTAATTCTGATCTAATTAAATCTGATTTGATCTGATCTAATCAAATGTCTATCCAACCAGTAGGACTTCGTTATGCTATCTGCAGACATGATGCTCACACAATGGCTTGGGAAGTTACTCACTGGTTTAGCCATGGGACTTTTGATAGCTCTGCTGGTTTGTCCTTGATTTCTGGCTTCAGGGATTATGCCATGGAAGGGCAGGCAGATTACTCTATCACTGGTACAAAGAAGTTGCATCACGTCTACTAGCAGCAGGTTTGGATGCAAAAGTAGGTTTTAACAGGAACACCAGGACTGGTGTAAGGAAATAACAGGGTGGGGGGGATAAGCTTTTGTGCATATTAAATTATTTTATTATTTTTTTAAGGCTATCACTGATAGCTGTCTTCATTTCTCTAGTAAAAATCACAACTCGTCCCTGCAGAGCTTTCCTTGCTTACAGAAGCTGTGGCATTCTTCTGTGGTTTCTCCATTTCCTCACCTTTGAAGAGCTGTCAAGTCACTGGGAGATTTGTCAAGTCACTGGGAGTGTATGACAGACCTGCAGGGCCACCATCTTCACAGTCAAAACAAAGCAAGTTCTGGTGGTAAACTGTGTGGCCACTGTGACACATACCTCACATCTGCTGCAAGGCTGCTGGAGCCATTTAGAGGACCCGTATTTCCTACTGGTCTTCCTCTTTGATATGGCAAAGCCCAGAAACAGGATTTATTTACCACAGATTTCAGGCAGTTTATAGCTAAGTGTATGCATAAATGCTTTGTTGAACTCTTCTTTGGGAAGACTACTTGCTGACCCACGCCTGTAGAGTCCTAATGCTTCTGTGCAATAACCTAAGGAGATCTTCAATGCAGACACCTTGTCTGTGTCCATCTGAGTCAAAAAACAGTGGCAGGGAAAATCCCTGGGACGGGAACACAGTCATCTGCGCCGGTACCCGGTCCAAGCAGGCAGCAGCCCTCCCAGCAGGTTGCAGGCAGTGCCTGGGAGCCAGTGTGGGCTGTTCCCGGTGGCCAGACCGGAGGCAGCCACATGGTTTTGGAAGAGAGGAGTAGCTGGTAGCACAGACACAGGCCATCCTGTGCCGGCTGCCCTCAGCGGCCAAGAGCAGTCCCCGGCAGGTGTAATTTAAAGCTGCAGAGGTAGAGCTTTAAGGCTGAAATGTCTTTGTGTGACAGTGGGATGGTGAATAGTTTTTCATGCCAAATATTGATGGATATTTAATATACACTTTGGGCACATGCTGTGACCAGGGAAGATTGCCTACTGATGTTGTGAGAGTGCTCCTGCTTCCTGCAGTGCTGTGGTGCAGGATGAGCAGGACAGAGGAGAATCACAAGTGTAAAGTGCTTTAAGATCACACTCTAGCAACTTTTACCAGAAAAATACTCTTGATTAGAAGTGTGATTTTTCTTTTTTTTTAACAGCACTTCTGTACTACCAAAAGCCCTTTGTGGATGTGGTTACATCAAAAAAAGTAAAAACTTTGGCCAGTATAGCTTATTTAGTTTGGAGTATCCATGTAGGCTGCACTGTCAAAAGCCTGATGCTGTAGGCACATGGACGGTGAAAGTACACCAGCCAATGTTGCCCAGCGTTCTTCTTCCAGTGCACACTCTTTGCAGCACTACTGAATATTCCATTATAAGCTATTTTCCCATGAATTTCCATGGGTGCCTGTAAGGAGCTGTCTAGTTCCAAACCAGCGTTAATTCCTGTGACCCTCCCTGCCAACAGCTCAGGTGTGGTCTGAGCACAGTGAGACGGTGAGGACTGCTGTTTGCTTCTCCATGCCTCAGCTCACTACCACAGCTACTCAGCAGCATGGCAACACCCCTCTTCCCTGTGTGGTATGATCGAATCCCTCACTAAGCTTGTCCCAGGGGGTCAGGTAGCCTGAACGGGCCTCGCCTCAAAATTGTACTGCTTGGTTTTCTACTCTGTCACTAATTTGACTAAACATGTATGATCATTAACCTGAGATCAGACTGGAGTCAAAAGCAAGACAAGCTAAATAGAAGCTAGGAGTATACTATTGAGTAAATAAGGGGTATGCTGCATGGTTTCAGAGCTACCTGGGTAGTTGAATTAAAAGAACAGAGTGAATGCCTGATTTCACTGGGTCATTTCATTCAGTATGTGCCCACACAGCCTCAGCTGCAAAGGCTGGCTTTACAGCTGGCAAAACACTCGTTTTGGTGAATTTTCAGTTCATTTCTCTTACCAAAGAAGTACTTTTTCATTGATAATGGATGCTGATATAGAACCTTTTGTAGGTATTTCTGGGAAATGGTGATAACAAACTACATGTCCTGCGTTAGATCAAAGCTTCACCCAGACCAGTTTCCCATCTACCCAGCAGAAGATGCCCAGAGAAGAACATGAAGCCAGGGAAAACCTGTTTTGATCATTTTCTAGAGGACTTCCTTGACCTTAAAAGATTATGGGTCATCCCCATTCCTAAACGTGTTGCAGGACCTTGATATTTAATTTTGGACAGATGTAGTGTTGCTTAGAAATGGTCCAAAAACTGGATACAAGTTTCCTTTCATAATCTTCAAATTGGAAGTTTTTACAGTTTAGGAAAAAGAAAATAATGTAAGATCATTCACTGCTTTAAGCTGTAGTGTAACAAATTGTCTCCTGATTTACTGGGACTGAATTCTTAAATCCAGCTAGAGTTTAAATAGAAGTTCTGCTATGAGCCCATTCCCAGGGAGATGTGTGGTTGTGTTAACAGCTATCCCCTTTGTTGTGTGGAAAACTGTTTTGTCTGTCTGTCTCCCTAATAGGCCAGGGTACATGAAGTAGGGAAGAAAAACTGTGGTAAGGAATTGGGCGGTGGGGAGAAGAGAGGCAGGAGAAGAAAATGGACAGAAGAGGCAGATCTTGGAAATAATTAATAATAATTAAATAGAGTAGGAAAGTAGAGTTAAGGTGGAATTTCTGTCATCTAAGTGCTGGGGCACAGTTTGTCCTTACCCCTACCTGTGGGGTGCTGATGAAAGGGAAGCCTCTTTTCTTCCACCCTGGCCAAAATGAGTGCACTGAATGGGCTCCCCCTGCACGGAGAGAGGAGAGGGTGCATGGACAGGAGTTCTGGCAGCTGTTGCATCAGCTCAGCTGTAGCATCAACCTGTATCTGCACATTTAGAGACAAGTGAAAGCCGAATACCTCGAGTGTCTCTGCAGTCAGGTGAGAGAGTGCCCCTTGTGATGGGTTGAAACCTCACCTCTCTCCCGTGGCTGTGAAGAGCACTTCAGGCAGGCGGCTTAGAATCTCTCTCAATTAGATACCTGACATCAATTAGATGAATCCTCCTCCTCCTTCAAGGAAATTCCACATGCAGTGGAAGAACTCCTGAAAGTGCACTATATGTAGTACGAGAAAAGAAAAAGACAAATCAAACGATAGAATAACTGATACCATATTCTCTTACAGATTGGATAGGGTTTACTATGCAAGTGCCAAGAGTCTCTATACACTCACAATCACTTGTGCCTCTGCTATGAGCAAGAGAAACCTACGCACTCATAGATATCTGCTACGAAGCACACAGGGCATAAAAGGCAAACTCTGCTGTTAGCAAATTTGTCCATGTTTGGATCCTGCATTAGCAGCACTGTAGGACTACCACTAGGTAGGTGCTCTCAAGAAGAAAAATAACACAGCTGTTCTATTTCCCATTTCTGAAAGGGCAAGTTGATACCCCTGTGCCAATACACTGGTGCCTGTGAGCAGACAAACATCTACTGTGCATGCAGGAGATAGGGCACAGCAGGGAACCATGACATTGGCACTTAGCAGATTGCGTGCCAGCCTCTTCTCAGTTGGTTTTGCAAGCCCATCAAGGGCAGAGATAGAAGAGAAGGTATTTTGACTCCTACTGAGAGGCTGTGAGAGCAAAATGTGGCTACACCAATGCTTTTCTCCTCTGCTGTAGACATGTTGCATGAAAAGAGTCTCAAGAGCAAAGGGTAATGGGAACCTGCCCCATGTGAAATGTCTGCTCTGTAGCGTAACAAAATGCTTCAGACAAGACTAGTTGAAAGCGTTGGAGCAGATTTCTCCTTTTCTGCATATTCTCTGCATGAGAGATGAAAGGTGGGTCTGTGTCTTGTTCACAGGTCAGGACTCCACTACACTAGCAAACTGACAGATTCCCAACAGAAAGACAGTCCTTATCTCTGAGAACTTGGGACCTGACAGCAGAAAAGAAGCTCTGAACAGAGACCCAGGTATGCCAACCAGTCAGAAACAGCAGGGTATATCTGCTTGGCACAATGGCTGCCGGCTCACCTAATGTGTGGGTTGGAAATGAAATTGTTTCTCTTCGTTGTAGCTTTGTGGAAATGTGGCTGGTCAAAGCACAGAGCTGAGTGATAAGGGTAAGCACTGGGGAATCAATTAACCTGGTCACACTTGTGTGGGATACAAGGCATGAATCTCAGCAGTGACTGGGTTATGAACCCCAGGGCAGGTGGTGCCATGTCTGTCATGTGGTGGTCTTGAATCTGGACTGGATGTGTCCCAGGCACTTATTACTGTTTAAATGGGCCCTTGTGCTTGGGCATGGGGAGGAAAGATGACTCTTGAGTAAGAACCATCACCTTTGACTTAAAAACCTGGCCAGAAAAGCTGTCAATGAAACTGCAAATTAGAGAAGGCATAGCTACAGCTCTAGTGAGAAGAAGGCTGCATATTTGCATGGCTACAAGCAGGTCATGTAGAGCACTACACGGGCTGCACAGGCACCTGCATGGCAAGGATGTGGCACTGCCAGTCCATCGAGCTGCACTTGCTGTCACCCCTCCTGGCCATAAATCTCTAAGGTCTGATTCTTCAGGCTTTACACTCTGCGTAATCATTAAGGCTGCTTCCAAGAGTTTGGTTAGTGGGTGTAAAATACTACCAATTAGTAAGCCATCCTTTTACCACCACTTCACACCCCTGTAAAATGAGAATATAGGCTCTGGAGCATCAAAGACCTGAGCCCTGGTATTCACTTCATTAGAGAATCAGTTGCCATATGAATGGGAAATAACTAGGGCAAATCCATCCATGCTGGAATTGCACAGACTGCCTGAGCTTGAACTAGATGGTTTAATGGAAAAGGAGAGCAATAGAAAATAAAACTTATTAAATGAATATGCAGTGCCAGTGGATTTGGAACAGGGAGTGAATTTTACTTCCCGTTTTTCTGCTCCTATGTGAAACTTCAAGCCACACCCAGCTCCAATGCATTTAAAATAATTTGCATGAATATATGCACATATAAACAAGTAGTATGAATATACATTTGGAGATGACTGTTCTCAATGTTTTACATGACAATTCTGTTTGAAAGAAAAATTATTTAGCCATTTCATGTGGATTCTCATGCTCTTTGCAAATGCCTTGCCTGTGGAAGGTAGGTGTTTAATTACTTCCCCCCCCCCCAGTTTAGTTTGATTTGGGGGGGGGGGGTGCTTCTTATTTTTTTTTAGGTCTGCTTTGCCGTAGGGCCTGAAAACAGTAATAAAAAAATACTGTGGCAGTTGCTTCCATGTGGCTTGCCAAAGGGGTGTTAAGAAATTTTCCTGGTTGTGCTATATGTGTGAGCTGCAAAGAGGTGATAAATTGCTGAAGGAAATTAAAGTGGGGGGAATTGAAGCTAAAGTTTTGTACTTTTCTGATTTGGGCAATCTTGGATTACAAACTGCTGGCTGCATTGGAAATCAAAAGGTTAGCTGCTCTCTCTGACTTACCCAGGAGTGCTGCAAAGACAGTTTAATAGATAAAAACATCACACAGCCTCTGGTGCTCTCTGTGCTTGGTTTGCTCAGGTGCTGGAAAATAGAAACGCTGGTGTATCGGAGAGGAGCAGCTGAAGTGGTAATTGTAATATTTTGGACAACCAGTCATTTCTAATCGTGGAGATTCCCACAGGCCGGGGCTCTTGTGCTGCCCTCCCCTTGCTGCCGTGCAGAGGCACCCGGCGCCTGCGCCCATCAGACAACGGCTCCCGTGCCACTCACTGTCTGGCATCAAAAGTGGCTGGGAATCACCTTGAAGTTGTTCCTTGGATTCTTGCAAGGCTGTTTAGCAGCTGGTGCCTCTTGATGAGTGATGCTGTGCTGCCACAGTGCCAGTCACAGCTCTGTCACTTCGCTTTACCTTACAGTGCGCCCAACGCACCTGCCCGTTGTGAAATGAAGGTTGTTTTCATTTATGTATTGACCTGTAGTGCTCTCATCTTATTTTAAACCGGCCTGAAGCTTGCTTCAAACCCAGCTCTGACACTGGGCAGAGACACAGGCACTTGGAAAGCTGCCCACAGCCATGTGCCACATTGCACAGGCCGCTGCCGCCCTGCTCTGCTGTTCTGGGCGGCTCCTCGGCCACAGCAGTGCGTAAGACACCAGCATCTGCAGCCACAGTTCACAGTCCAGCCCCTTTCTGCAAACTGGTTTTCTCTGCCCGCAGTGGCTGTAACCTTGGAGCCGGAGATGTGCAAGCCAGCATCCTGCTGCACGTTTTTGGGGTGAGGGCAAAAAGGAAGGGGCAGTAACACCTACCACCCCCAGAGTGCCTCAGGTGCCTGTAACTCCTGGCAGTCCAGCTTGCACAGTTTTTTCTGGCCTTCCTGCAACTGGCAGGACCGAAGAGGAGAGTGGGATGTGCCTGCTGAGATCAGCTGGGTGTAGTGATGCAAAGGGGCAGGGGTTTCCCAGGCTGATATTCAGACTGGAGCTGCAGTATTGATGTCCCAAGTCTGCCACTTTCTTGTGAGACTATCACTGCTTGAAAGAACCGTATTTTTTTGCTGTTTGCAAGGCTGTGAAAATACACACATGCAGAAACACATATCCGGGATGAGGCTGAAGTGAGACATGAATGCTCACCTTCCTACAAACGCGTGCGAGACGTAAGCAGCGGCTCACCCGCGTGCAGCCTGGCGTGGTGTACAGCAGCGCTGCCACCAGACGCTGCTGAGCAAGGGGATCCCCGGCTGCTTTGGGTCAGCTGCAGCACGTTGCAGGGCAAAGGCACGTTACTGCCCAGCTGCAGGGAAGGATGCATGAAGGAGCAAGAGAATTGTGTCTGTCCTTTTTGTATGCCTTGGCCCCACGAAACATGCCACAGTGCTGCTGCCTGGTGAGAAGTGGGCTAAAGACCCCATGCAGCAAGTTGTGATGTCTAGCAGGTCAGGAATGGCCTGTGCAGTTGTTAGGCTCCAGTGCAAAAGCAGGCATCTCCTCCATCCCTCTAGAAAAGAGGAATTAAAAGTGAGGGAGTCACCCATGAATCTATCTGCCCCAAAAGACCTTTGTTAAAATAAATATTGCCATTTGATGAAGAGAAGCGCTCTATAAGGCAAGCTTTCGAAGCAGCAATGGCAAAACATTAAAACTGAAAGTAACAGCATGCAGCCCTCAAATCAGCATTGTTTGCTGTTCACTTCTGAACCATGAGCCCCTGTGAAACACCAGCTGCATGGGGGGAACAAAGGCGGAAAGGGTGGAAGTTTCTGTGAGCACAGATGGAGACACACCACCGCATTTGCTGCACTAGAACCAGACGTGGTCATGGACCATCTCGAAGGGTCTAGGAAGACATGTCCATTCATGGAACACGATACAAAGAAGAGTAAAAAACACAATGATGTCCAATCGGATGATGTTGGGTCAGCCAGCATGAGCTGCAAATACATGTGGTAACCACTCAACTGACAAGCCAGAGCTCACATTTTGCTCACAACATGATTTATCCAACAGTTGCAAGCAGCAAACCAATATAGTAAAAATTAAGATGTTCCTTCACAGAAAGAAGGAAAGGAAGCTTTGTTTTCTTAATAACATATCAGAAATATTGCACTCCGCCTTTGCACAACGCAGTCTAAACTCACTTATAATTTGTGCTGGAGGAAGGAAGTCAGCTCCATGTCTCTACTTGATTGTAAACTTCTACTTGACATCCTTTCCTTGCATTGATCCCAGTTTTGATATGCATTAGTAAAAATTCATGACACCAACATTAATATTGAGTGAGCTTATAGTGGTTTGTTGTATTAGATACTAAGAAAGTCATGAGGCCATGATTTGATAGTGTTATCTCAACACCTTGCGTAGAGATGCAAGGATGATTTGGTGACATATCATCCTTGACACATGACACATAGAAACCATGCTTCAATCAACACGCTGCGCCTCCAGGCAGCGTGGTGTTACAGCCTCTGCAGGGGAATGCCACTGCCTGCGAAACCGCCTCCCTTGTGACTAGGGATGGCAGGGCTATAGAGACTCCAGAAAGCAAGAAACCAAACCTTGAATTAAAAAACAAATGTACCAAAATATAACAACTTTCCTCCATGATTAATGCTTTTCCATTATTTTCAGACACGTCTAAGCAAGCCAGAACGTGCTTTTCATTATTTATTCTACAAATTAATTGAAAAGTATTAATCCTGGTGGCTCCATTGGCAGTAGGTATGGGCATTAAGCCATCATAATTCGTGTCATTTCATTTTAATTCTGCCTTAAATAATTCCATTTAATTAAATTCTATTTGTCCTGATTTACTTGAGCATGGTGTGCCTGTGTGATGTACCTCAAATACGTGGTGGCAATAAGCATATACTAAAGTGGTGATGATGTGATCAATAACATTATGTCAGGTATGGAAAAAGCTAGGTTATTATTATTTCTTTAGAAGCAGAGTCAGGATGTATTTTCATAAACAGTAGCTCAATCTGGTTTTGCTGCAAGCAGGATCTGTCCTTAACTATCCATTGGTAGAAAAAGCAGGTTTTGTCGCTGCCCTACGCTGACCTCATTCTTCAGAGAGGAAGGAGATGTTGACAAACCTTTTGAGGTGATAAGTGCAACTGGTTGTAACATAGCAGCTGAGCAGAAAATATCGGTGGAGCTGCTTCTTCACACAGACAATCTTCAAGCCCAAGTCCTTTTCAGTCTGTGGAGAATATTGTGTGTTTTAGTGATGTGGATGTGCCTGTTGTGTGAGGCGAGCACTGGCTTTTGGCTATACCAGTGGTAACGAAGGGTTACAGAAGTGCTGAAACTCAAAAATACAAACACAAATATCAGACCTCCAGCCCACCCACTGGGCATTTCTAATTGTCAGGTGAATGGATGAGAACTGTTGTGATAAATGTCATGTATCTTGTGGTTTGTTACATGGTGGTGCTGGTGAAAAAGGGAAGATGCAGAAAGGAGGAAGCTGGGGCTGCCTATCTCTACTTAGGAAAATAACAAGCTTTTCACTAGAAATGATATCTGGAATTTATAGGAAAGCATAGTTGGTCCTGAAAATATCAGGATTTGATGCATTGCAGGTGAATGCCAGGATTTTGTGCACACTGGCGCTTCAGGCTTGGTGGCAAACAGATAAGGACTGAGGTACAAGTTGGGCCAGTGGGAAGGTGCTCCTGTGCTCAGCCCATGCTGGTCGCTGCTGGCAAATTCTTTTCTGCCCTTGCAGAGAATCATGAGCTTCAATTCACAGTCCGTGCTGTTTAATTGCCAAAATGAAAACCAAACCTTTTATATATATATAAAATTATTGCATCATTCAAAATATCATTGTCTGTGGGCAGGAGTATTAATGTAAGGTGGGATCAATAGCAATTTAATTCTCCAGGTTGCAAGTTACAGTGACAAAGGCTTGTAGATAATGCCTACATCTCCTAAAGTCTCCATATGAAGGTAAACAATGGCAAACTACCTACACCACCCCAGAGTGACTTGCAGGAGCAAGGAGTTAATGAGTCCAGGAGGATTTACAGTGCAGTATGCAGACACTAGAGTTTGCAGAAGCAGCATTGATCCAGTTAGAAGAATTGAATTAGGGCTTTGGTCCTACCTTATTATTTACTTCAGTAAGAAAACTTGCACGTGATGTAATTTTTATACCTTTGTGGCTATTTTCACATGACTGTTTCGAGGAAGTCTCTTCTAAGGTCTCTTCTAGTGCCTCTTGCTACCCCAGGGTGGCAAAAACCACCCTGCGGCACAACGTAAGCATCACCTATAGCTCTGTACATGCACGCAGGCTCCGATTATGTACAGTGACTGTGGTAAATGACAGCAGTTTTGCTAAGACTGCACTACCGTGTACGTGATGTGGGAGTTACCATGGGCTAGTGCCAAAATTTGCACTGTCATGGGTAGTAAGTAGGCGCTCTTCAAAGCCTCATGTACTCAGGGAACTTTCAATGGTTTAACTTAAAACGAGTTTGGTACTGGGAAAAAATGTACAAGTACTTGGTTTCAGTTTAAACACAATTTATTTTAATGTCATCTCTTGGGGGGGGAGGAGGGGGGTGAGTTCTTTTTTTTTTAACCAAAATAAGTGAAATGAAACTAAATGAAAGGTGCCTGCTTACGAACAATGCGCAGGATGCCCCGGCACAGGCATTGGTCTCTGATATACATAGAGTCATTGTGTTTCATTAAAGCCTGTCAGTCAGTGTGGTCAGAGGTGAGTCCCAGACACACCATAATTCACAGCACAAGAGTCTTGTCCTCAGAAACCAGAGCTGTGGCCACTGAGGGAGGAAGGGCCAAGAAGAGCAGAGGTCACTTAGCTGAACATAGGACGTGCAAAAGCTCTTGGTCAAAGACTCTTATCTCTGGCTTGGCCACCTTAAATTAAATCTTCTGATTTTTTTTATTCAATCTGTACATTTTCCTCTTCTGTAGCTCTCAGCCATGAAGCTTTGGCTCTCTGATACGATATTGCCGAAGTGCTGCATGAGGTATGCTCAGAGGCTGCACACGCTTGTGAGGAAAGCCACAAATGTTTCCCTCATATGTGATGATTTTTTTCCATGCCTGGTATTGTCTTAGCTTTATTTTCACCACATCACACAAATTCATGGATGCACAAAACGTCACACAGTGAAGTCAACAGCTGAAGTAAGGATTTCCACCCCAAACAGAGGTCTGTCCTTCCAAACTTTGACCCTGTGTTAGAGCCAGTCTTTTTGCAATGTGCCTTTTAAAACGCGTGTGGTAGCATCATAAGGCTTTGTTAATATGTTTGGACCCATTCTGTGGTATATAGGTAATTGCTTTTTGTTGAAGTCCTAAATATATGAAAAATTGAAAAAATAGACTTTTTGTTGATGGCAAGTTTTAATATTTAAAAGCTGACTTATTACTTGAAGGAGAGAAAAGACCATGAAACAGGTATTTTTACTCAGCAAAAGAGAAGGATTTTTAGCTTCTAAATATGCAGAGACACTATATCAACTATCACAAATGTGTGCTGGTGATGCAGCCAACAACACTTAATTATCAGTTCTACAGGAAAATTAGGTGAGAAAATTACTTGTCTTTTTATATTTATTTTATTTATAAAAGAACCCAAAGATGATGACAATTCTCTCACTACAGCACATTAGACATAGATGCCTTGTCTGTCTTACTGTTTTCCCTTGGTGATACAGACTGATAAATTCCTTCAGTGTACACAATTTAATTTGTGTTACTCTTTTACAAAGTCGTTTGCTTGGTTTGTTTTCCTGTAGTTTTGAAGGAAGCTGTTTAGGTCAAGATGAAGCAGTCTTATCTTTCATAGTGTCTTAGATTAGAAACATTTGAGATGCCAGAGCAAGGTCCAATACATAGACCTTCTTTGCAATGTGTAGGATCATGGTTTTTGAGTGCTGAAATTATTAGTGTAAGCATCTTGCTTCTTTCTTCCTCCAGAAACCATCTGTGTCATCAAGCAGTATCTATGCATGCAGATGTGTCTTGGGTAGCCTGATTTGTGTGGGTTTTTTGGCCCAAATGCTAAAGCAAACCAGTCTAGCCTACACTTGCCATTTTCCTTCTGATTTTCACTAAGTCAACAGCAGACGTACTCTTGGGTGATGGTTTTATCATACAGTGTTTGTTAGCATCCCTACTTTAAGTCATTCCTGGGTTATATCTTTGACCCCAGCAGTACTGCAAGCCTGATTTGCTGTATCATGAAATCACAGTCCTGTGAATCATGGGAAAAACAGGAGATGCTCACAGTTTTCAGGGTTAGATCTAAACTGGATCAGTTATTTGGTTCTGACCGTGCTAACCCTGGAGCACGCAAGAAAAATGTCAATCCCTGAAGATGCCTTAATATATGATTAGTTTCATTTTTCAAATTGGGCTTTAATTCCTTTGCACCCAGGCATACAGTAAAACAGGAGACTGCACAGACCCACAGCCAGTCCGTGTTTGGTCCTGACTACTTCTTCTGTAGATGTCCTCTCTTCCCAGATGGACAAGGGTTCGCTGAAGTGTACTGAAAGATTTTGTGCTGGCAAACCTGGTTTAGTCCTTATGGAACTCTAGCATAGAGGACTTATTTTGGGTTCAGAAAGGTAACTTAAATGGCAGTAGAAGTGTCTCAGCCTGAAAAAGTACTGAAGCTGTCAAAATGATTCCACAGCAAAGTGGGCTGAAGCAGCACCTTCTTCCCCGCTGGCTGCCTGTTCCCGTTCCGGAGCAGCTCTCTTGGTGATGACAGAGCAGCACTTTGGCCATGCAGAGAGAGGCACCTGGAGGCTTAATCATTCCTAAGGGTAATCTTTACCTTCTTCTTGCTTGGTTATATTTGAGCTGAATTGGTTTCTCCGTGTGGGAGGCCATACATAGACAAGGAGGTGGTTTGGCACAGGGGACGCTGAAATAGATGTTATTAGTGAAAGAGGTGTTACATAGTAGCCTCTGTCCCATGCTGGGGAGCATCTCTGAGAGAGCAGCAAAGGCTACTGTGAAGTGTCTCTTTCACTTTCCTCACGCTGGGGGATCCTAAGCCACGCTGCTGCATGGAGTGAAAGGCAAGGCAAGGGAAGTGGAAAAGCAGGAAGAGAAATCCACCTTTGAATATCGAGGTGTAGTGGCTGAACCCACCCCCCCCCCTCACCCCCTTTTTTTCTTCCAACTCCTGGTACATGATGTGCACCAACAGGATGCACACTGGCACATGATGCTGCAAGAAGTGCTCATCAGCAAAAAAAAGCAGAAAAAGCACCTCATGTGTGGTTTGTGATTCAATCTTGGAGCGCACGCTGCAAGTCTGAACTTGCAGTCTGATTTAGGATCAGAAGTCACAAAGCAACAATGTGTAGGTAAAGCAAGTCTGTAAAAGTGAACTCTCTGGAAAAAAAGAGCTGATCTTAGAGTAGAACTAGCTGAGGATCTTGCTAGCGCACTGACGTCCTTCCAGTCAGGGACAAGGGACACTCAACCACATGACACTGTCAGTTGCCTTAGTTGCAATCATGAGTGTTACTTGGCTTGTTATCATCCATATTACCGTTAAGATTTATGTACTTTTATCTATGAATATCTGGACAAGGTTAGATCTAACAGCAACTATTAGTGAGTATTTAGACAGTTAATAAATACACATTTATTGGCAGTCTTGATGTTTGACTGGTTTAATTCTCTACCTGCTGGTGCCCAGTGGGTTAAATATTTTTACCTCCTACTTTCAAATGTTGTTTTCTGGCCATTGGTTTGGCATTGTACATATACACATCTTGTACAATTGGGCAGAAGTAGAACAGTCAAGGAGGAGGAATCTGGATATTGCACCGAGCTAGTGGTCACCTCACTAAAAGGCAATATGGATTTGTGTCCTTGGCAGTATGAACTTTTACCAGTGCATAGCCCTTCAAAATAGTTGAGTTATGACACAGGGCAATGAATAAAACATAAGGGATTAAACTGGTTTTAATTTTTCTTTGGTAATGTAGGACTCTGGTGCACATCTGTCACCATGGCCAACACAACCACTATGCAGGAATATGGCAGGAAAAATCTTGGCTAGAAGAAATCTTACTGCATGTGTATAACTAAGGGTAAAAGAGAAAATAAAAATAATGTTGAGAGGGAACCAGCACCTAGGTCTGAGCAGTCTGCAAGTTTCCATCCAGTATATCATCCTACACCATTGGTGGCTACCTGTTCACCAGTGCTAAGGGGAGAGTGCCCCGCGGCACATGTGGCCTTTCAAGGGAAGCAGATCATAGACAATGTCTTTTTGAGGGCAGGTTTGGTTGTTCCTTGCATAGACTAGGAATAGTTATGGCTGAGCAGGAGTGTAGTGTTCCCAGCACAGGGAGTAAGGGAAGTCGTTTAGAAAACGTTGGTATGCCAATTAGAAGGACCATGTTAATTTGCCTTTGATTTCCATCAGGTGCCAAACCAGTTGGAGCATATCTGATGGATTAAAAGTAGAAGAGGTGAGAGAAAGAGGGAGAGAGGCATATCTGGCAAGGGAGGAAATGTAAATCCACACCAGGTCTCCTTCCCAGCAGCCTTCCCTCTGAGATGCTTGGGTGGGCCCACTGATGAGCCAAAGCTGTTATTCCTTCCACTAATAACAGATGACTCCCCACTCCTGCAGCATTCTTTCAAACCTGCCTGGCTTCCAATTCCCAGGGCATTTCCCCTTTGTGTGCTCTGCTGACTACCTGCTCTGGCAACAGTGTGGTATGGACTCCCGCTTTCCACAACCTGGGGCCATGCCACGTTGCCCTCAGCTCATGGAGACATTTATTATAGTCACAAAATGTTTTGAGTTAGAAGGGAACACCTAGAGCCAAACTGCCTGCCATGGACAGGGACACCCTCCGTTAGCCCAGGTTGCCCAAAGCCCCATCCAACCTGGCCTTGAACACTGCCAGGGAGGGGGCAGCCACAGCTTCTCTGGGTAACCTGTGCCAGGGCCTCACGGCCCTCACAGTGAAGATCTTTTCCCTAAAGCCTAATCTAAATCTACCCCCATTTAGTTTAAACCCATTACCCTTTGTCCTGTCACTACTTGCCCTTGGAGAAAGTCCGTCTGCAGCTTTCCTGTAGGCCTCTTTAGGTACTGGCAGCTCTCAGTATGAAAGCAGTCAGTGTATGTGCCAAGAAGTCAGGGCAAGCAGGGGTGGGAAAGGTGGCAGGATGGGTGGGCCCCACTGCAGTACTGGAGCCAGCCCCACTTGGGCAGCAAGCTGCTGCTTCTTGTGCAGCATCCCTACATGAGAAGCCCATGACCAGGAAGGAAAGGGGCTGGTAGCTGGTGGGCAGCCAGGGAGGTCAGGCTTGTGAGTCTGCTAGGCTGATCCATATGCAATTATATTATTTTTATTTTATTTTCTTCACATTTTTCTTGTTCATTTGTTAATTAACATGCAATCAAGGGCCTAAATTGCTGTTGGAATTGATAACCCATTCTGGTACTGGTATGTCCAGCCAAGGTCTGTATTTTCTAGGAGTGTACGTGCCATTGCAGCCACGGAAATTGTGCTCCTCTGGGACTCAGATCGAGCAGTGTCTAATAAAAGGCATGATGAAAAAAAATTTCTTCAAGATTTGTTTTCCCCTGGGAAATTAAGCATTGTGTACCACAGCACACATGGCATATGGCTGCCTATCCATGGGAACACTGAATCCAGTCCCTGATTCAGCAAAGTACTGTTAAGTGGTGTTTAATTGTGATAAACGGGTCTTAAGTGCAAGTCTAAAGCTGGGCATGTGCTTAACTGAATCAAAGCCATTTGCATCTGTGCACAGACAAATGTAAAACGCTGAGATTCCTTCCGTGACCCAAAGCAAGCTTTGCCTTAGGTAAGCACTGGATACAAAAACAGAAGCAAGCCTATTTTCCAGATTAATTCAATTTATTTTAGATGTGTGTTACTCTGTCCCTTCACCTTCTAGATGTCACTTGCAAATGAGACAAGGTATGCATAAAATGATTTGCAAGACCAAGTGCGTAATCCACATAGTGCAATGGTTCTTCTGTCTGTTATCTTTATTATTGCTATTGTACCACCCTGCTCCGGAGGAGAAGGAAACAATAGCCATATACTTTGTAGTGGATGGTTAATGAACTGTCAAACAATTGGCCAGGTTTGTTTTCTTGGCTGATCATTTACAGATCTGTTTATGTTCTAATGTGGAAGTGTTTCTATCCTGGTATCGCTGTCTAGGAAAGAAAGCACTCATGCTGCCTACCACCACCTAAGTGTCTAATTCCCTTTTTTAATGGTATGTCAGAGCAGGGAACCCTAGAATGACCTTTTAACTCCTAAAATCTAGTCTTCTTGGTGATTTTAAGTTATTTGCTTCTTAACTACTTTGAAAGTTCCCTTGCTTTTGTGTTTAAAAAAAAAAAAAGGAAAAAGGATCTAATATGTCATTTTTTAAAATAGTGATTATATTGAAACCAGAGTCCTACTGCTGGCTGTCATTCTATGCTTTCAGATGTGACCACCTTTCTTTTGGAGGTTGAGAAATTTATATGCAAATACCCAACGCCCTTGTTTATTAAGCTCATTAAGGACAATAAACATTTCACCATGTTAGACAACAATGATCCCAAATATGTGAGTGGAAGGTCCAGCCTGCTTATCTCTTTTCAAGCAGGTGAACCTTTATTACCCTCTGAAAATCTGGCATATAAATCAACCTCTCATCTGTAGCTATCACAGCCTGTGATGCGCTGTGGTCAGGGTTCATTCGTTCTCTCTCCCTTTGATGGCCACTTGACCACCAAGTTCAAACACACTCTCTTAAATGATTTATGCAGTCATGCTAATCTCCAATACTTGCACCAATTTCCTTGTTCTCCACTTTGCATTCAGACTAGAAAACTCTGCAGAGCCGCCACATGAATCCAGGAGACAAAGCAGCAGTGGCGGTCAGACAGGCGCTGCACCCACCCACCTACAGCTCCGCTGCAGCTGGGTCATGGGCTGGGCCTTCGGGCAGCGGGAGGGCAGGATTTACAGGGGGATGAACAACGGCAGCAGGTACAGTGGGGGTGAACAAGGATATGCTGCGAGGAAGAGCAAAAGCACCTAATTCTAGAGCAAAACAGAAGATGGAGGGTTTGTGCTGAGCTTAAAATGCAAAAGTTTCTATCAACATCCAAGGAAGAAGCACGGCCTTCGGGTAGAGCAGGAAGCAGAGTCAGGACAGACTTCTAGGTGTTATTTCTGACTTTGGTGGTGGTTGTGGTGAGACTTTTTATATGCCCCCATTTCTGATCTTAAACATGAGGGCTGTACTCGCTGAAATTGGAGTCAGGACAGACTTCTAGGCGTTATTTCTGACTTTGTTACTGGTTGTGGTGAGACTTTATCTATGCCCCCATTTCTGATCTTTAACATGAGGGCTGTACTCGCTGAAATTGGAAAAATCAATGGCTCTGCGAGGGCTATGGCTGAGAGACACTGAAACTACTTGGGATCTCTTCTGTAATTCATGATAAAGTGTAACTAAACTTATTTAAATTCAGTCAGCTGAAGAAGTAAATGTCTGAATTTAAAAAAAAAATAAATTAGTTCTTAATATGACAGCCTTTACAAACTTTGGGACCTACCCAGTGTTTGTTCTTCTAGAATTATTTTCTTGCTAAAATACAATATGCTCAAAGTGTAGGTAGGAAGAAGAGGGGAGACTGCTTTCTCTCTCCTCCCTCACATTTGGTGCCAGCAGCTGAGATTCAAATGCAAATGCCAGTACTCTCTAACTCTTGGGAACTTTTGAGTCTTGGTGTTTTACACCTATGTGACACCTTTAAGCTAAATTAAAAATCAAAGAGATTTCCCCCTGGAGTAAGGTATTGCTTGTTATGAGTGAGGATATCATAATCGGAGCTGCCAGGAGGCTATGAACTCCACTTGCTGAAGGAAGCTTTGGGACTTTGAAGCCCCGGAGTCTGTATTTTCAGTCTGGAGTCATCCCAGCTACTGCCCTCGTCAAGCCAGACACAAAACAATGTGCTTCTGATCCTGTTTAAATGCCAACACGTGCCTCTTTTCTATGTGACAGGATGAGAGGAAATTACCTCAAATTGTGCCAGGCGAGGTTTAGATTGGATATTAGGAAAAAAAATCTTCACCAAAAGGGTTGGCAAGCCCTGGAATAGGCTGCCCAGGGAAGCAGTTGAGTCACCATCCCTGGAGGGATTTAAATGCAATATAGAAGTGGGACTTAGGGACATGGTTGAGTGGTGGCCTTGGCAGTACTAGTTTAGCAGTTGGACCTGATGATCTTAAGGGTCTTTTTGAACCACAATAATTGTATGATTCTATGAACTTGATGAATCTGGGGGGCTGAGATTGTGCCCCAGCTCTTACCCCATTGCTGTGGTGGCTTCTAGGTGGAGTGGGTGCAGGTGCCCACTGTGAGGGTGCTGCACAATCTCCTTGTCACATCTAGTCTGACTGGAGTTGTGTGATGTGACAGGTCAAGGTCTCAACTGCAGCTGCCAGTCTGTGCACTTTAAAGCTTTGATTCCCCCCTGCTTTTCCCTCCTGGGCTCTCCGCTAAGTACACCCATCAGTCATAGCCAAGGCCTTAAATGGTGGGGGGGAAAGATCTTTGGTAGCTTTATTTTAGCAAACCTAAGAGCCTGTAACACCATTACTAGAAACACAGAGGGGGGTTAATAGCAGAGGAATTTTTTTGTTGTTTTTTAATCTCTTTATATCTGCTCTTTAACTTTGTCTTTGCTCAGTAACTCAAAATTACTATTCTTGAAGAATACACCACAGCTGGGAATCACATTCAGGGTTTTTTTGCCATATATGAATTTCCAGAACCACTTTTAAAATCTAAATTATCATGTAGAAAATGCACTGTGCTTCTGCTGACTTGATTTAGTCACAAGAATTATAGGTGCATGTGAGAGGGTAAAAAGGCAGATACTTTTTGGGAAAGAGCATAGCCATCAAAACTTGATGATAAAACCTCTAGCAGTTGGCTAACTTCTGAAAAATACCAAATTTTCAGCTTTATTTGGCCTATGATACATTGATGTTTCATCATTCCGAAGAAAGGTAGGTGAGGAGCCAAAAAATTCTCTGTGCAGATTGATTGATTTTTTTGCATCTTTCACAAATTTTTAAAATGAAACATTTGACAGAGGAACGGTAATTTTAAATATAGAAAAGTAATTATTTTATTTTATTTTACTCTATTATTTTATTAAGGGGAATATACAGAAGGAATAAACCTCCAAAGAACAGACAGATGTGGGTTAGAATGACAGCAACGAATTTGCAAAAGGAGAAGTATGGTTTTGTATGGGATATTTCACAGGCAGAATTTGCTAAGGTTTATGGGGCTTTCTCTGGTTTGTAGCCACCAGGAAAGCTTTCTGTGAAGTGAATTCACTACTGACTCGCACCGTGCATGGTGCAACAGACATTTTGGGTAGCAATTAACAAGTGTCAAGTGCTGGCAGCTGGCAGCTGGCATTCACTTTCCCCCAGTGCAAAAGGCACTACGTAAGACAGTACACAGAGAACCCAACCTGTGGGCAAGGAAGACCAGTGAGTGAAACCATAATGCCTCACTGGTGCTGTTTGGCTCTGGCCCAAATTAAAGGCTACCAGAGACACACAATTTGGGGGATTCAAACCTCAGGCAAAAACCTTTTAGATAGGGGTGTGTGTATTGTGTGTTTGTGTGTGCAATTGCTGGATCAGTCCAAAGGTCCATCCACCCTCTCATTGGCAGTGGTGCACATGCCACACTGTGCAAGCATGGAGTACTTCAGGGGCTCCCTGCATCACATGAATGTGCTTAGCACCCCCATCTTGGTGTTTAACCTGGGCTGTTCCAGGCCATTTCCCATCTCCCCAGCACTTTGGCTCTGTGCTATGACCATTGATGATGGCCTTGGCCTTGGTCAGCGGCGAGTCCGGCCTTGACCTGGCTGGTAGTTACTCTGTTGGGCCTAGGGGAACGTTGTAGCTGCTTCTTCCGGAAGCCACCCCTGCAGCCCCTGTCCTCCACCAGAACCCTGCCACACAAAACCACAACAGTGCATTATCACCATTTTTGCAGTTATCATTGTCTTTCTGCAAGTGAACAGGGAGGCAGCTGAGTCTGTTGGACAATGTGAAATATTTTCCCATACATATTATTTTTTGCTGGCACTGTCAAATTTCACGACCACTTCTTTTCCTTTCTCTGTCAAGCTCTCACTGGTACGACTCCAGCACCTCCACTTTGCTACTCACAAATTTCAGGAGTGCCAGTGCAGGAAGGCTCCCTGTACAAATACATACCCACAAGGCACACTTCTATTTCCACACAGTAACTTCTGTATTAGCAACTGGTTACAGATTTTTTTTTTTCTATTACTGCTAAAATGATGGGGTTTTTTTAGTTGGAGGAGTTGTCTGTTTTGAAGAGAGAAAGCAAGCTTTAGAAACGTGGGCTTTGTGAAGGAGAGTTTACTTTCAGTCCAAGCTGCAAGGTTAATTTTTCAGATTTCAAAGGAGAAGTATGTTGGTTGCTGGCATTGTCCAATTCTATGACAACATCCTCATTTAAAAGGACATCGTGGATTGCCTGTTAATCCACAAGCTAAAACTTAAGTAAGCAGAGACTAATGTCCCTTTACTGGTTTAATTAACAATGATTACCTGTCTAAAGATAAGGTATTTCCAGTTAAAAGACATCTCCTTCAACTCTAGATCAGCTGAGAATGGTTCAAATTAGTTTTAGGGTAGGGTCAAAGACCAGAATTTTAGGGGTTTGAAGTTTCAGCTGAGCAGATCAACACGTATCTGCCTGGGACAATCCACATCTAAGTGAAAAGAGGGAGGCTGGGATTTCCATCTGCATGAAAGTGGATTGTTTGGGGGGTTAAACAAACGACTTAATGAGGTGGCACTGATGCACACATCTGTCCTCTCTGGGATATCTGAACTCATGGTTTATTTTCGTGTCACTGTCATAGGCATGAAACCAGAATAAACCAAACCAAAGCCTTAGGAAGCACTTTGCGGGCTCCAGGATGATTTGGCATGATACAAATCTGTGCAGCCAGGGGAAGAAACAACATTTAGAAAACAAGTGGGACCATGCAGGAAAAAGAACAAAGAGCAGGACAAACCTGAAAGCTCCTTTGTGCAGCTCAGAGCAGAGTTTTGGTGCAAGTTTTCTGCTGGGCAGCAATGAGGTCCTCATGCAGATGCTGATGGATGGTAGTGCTGGATGAAGGGAACTGCCTGGTCGTCTTCTTAAAGTCTCCAGTGGGCAGCACTGCTGGGGAAGGACTAATGTTGAAAAAGTGTAAATCTGATTTCAGGTTTCTTTATTGCAAGCAGCAGCCAGCTCCCATGGCACCCCTCCATCCCCAGAACATGGAAGGTGAGAAATGACCACTGGCA
This sequence comes from Laterallus jamaicensis coturniculus, assembly GCA_022605575.1. NCBI lineage: Eukaryota > Metazoa > Chordata > Aves > Gruiformes > Rallidae > Laterallus > Laterallus jamaicensis. Next base: position 18,837,824 of record JAKCOX010000008.1, on the reverse strand, counting down.
CTGTGCTGCTGCAGCCTGCACTGGCTGAAGGCCTCCTGTCAGGCAACCCACCCTTGCTTGTCAGCAGGGCAACTCAGCCACGCACAGCCAGGAAGGGTTTGGATGGACACGACTGCATAGCTCTGTGCTTCAGCTGCACTGTGTAGCTCACACACTGACTGCAGGACTGTAGGAACTAAATCCTGTAGCTATATCTGTAACATTCCTTGTCCCGATGGAAACCTTGGCTTCCTCAAGATGCTACCTAGCCTCCACACTCTGCTGTGGTGTTGATCTCAAGATTCAGGGTCCATAAACCCTTGTACCTCCTGAAACAGATGCTTCTGGAGATGTTTCTTCAAGAGGTGATCCAAAGGCAAAGCTATGGACTAGGCAGAACAGGGACAAGGTCCATGACTCTTGCAACCTAATTGTGTGCTGGTTCTGGTTTATTGGCTTGCTGGGAACTCAAAGTGATTTCTATGGGCTCACCCCACTTTTTTTTGGTAGGAATTTGGGTTCAGAGCTTCAGAGGTCCTGAGGCACTAAGCTTCCATCACCTTAGGATTTGGACACATATTTTTTGAAGTTGGGTGATTTGCAGATTTACCTCTTCCATTCTCCCACTGTCCTGTTCTTTTCGATAGCACCGTTCATGGTGTGTGTGCTGTTTGGAAAGAACCTCTGCCGTGACACAGTCCCCTTATGATGCCAAGGTCGAGGCTTTCAGGACCACAGGCTCCTTTCTGTGTCTTACAGAGCTGAGAGGAATGCACAAGCTGATATTGATGAGCTGGACGCTTTAATGTCCCATCCAGAATTTCAGCTGACCAGCCACTGGTCTCTAAAGTCCTCTTTGTTTAAAGAGGGGAAAAAAATATATCTGTTCCTGATTCATTCACCCTTGTGCAGGAAGGGGAGTTTATACCTCATCCTGCGTCTTGGTCACTTGAGTGCAGCAGACACAACCACAGAGGGGTATGGATTCTGAACTTTGCAATTCAACATCTTTGGCTTAACCGAATTCTGCTCAGACCTCTGCAAACTGTCTGTACCACTCATCCTGAAGAAAACCACCTCAAGGGTGGCTATGCTTTGCTTGTGGTCCCAGGGAGTCATTTTGGGTCTCAAGGACCTAAGAACCCTTATACCTGTTATGTTTTGTGCTGTAAGAACTACAGAGAATGTCAGCCCAGAAGTTTCTTGGCTTTTTGTCCACCTCTACTTAGAAAAACACCTACAAGGTTTTGCCTCATTTTCCCCAGGTGTATTAGGCAAAGGCACAGACACACAGCCAAGAGTAAAAGGGGCAGGATCCAGCTATGTGGCCACTTCTTCCCCTCAACACTAGCCTAGTCTCTGGGGTGACCTCAGATTGAGTTTACTCCCTCAATGCGAACCCTGAGGGTTGTGCCAGGGGTGCTGGAGATTCAGTGACCTGTTTCCATGCAGGGGACTGAGCTTGTGGGCAGCGGGGAGTTCAACATGTACATACAGCAAAAGGAAGGGAGTCCTTTTCCCCCTCTAGCTTTGAGTGGGGCTTGGCCATTGTGTGATGCTGCACAGTGGAAGCCGGGCGCTGGGCAGGGAAGCGGCACTACTCTAACAAGTGGCTTGTTAGTGGGGAATGTCCTGTGGTAAGTATGGAGCAGCCTTGTCACTTCTCAGCCAATCCTCAGAGGACAATAAGGAAGGAGGACAAAATGAGTGCAGCCCTCCTGGGCCTCCCCTTAAGAGTTTAAAAGCAAAATATTGATTTTGAGTTACCCTGCTTCAACTCAGCTTCACTCTCTTGATATTTTTATTCCCTTGTAGATTTCTGACTCCATTTGTTTTTTAAAGAAATCACTGGTGAAATTGTGGTGTGTCCATGTAACATTCCTGCGCCTAAAAATATGGTCAATTGACACCTTGAAGGTTTCCAGGCAACTCTAACCATTTGTGACATCTTTAGCTGCATCCCCAGAATGTTCAAAACAGATGAAGTGAAGGAATTGATTTTAGCTGTATAAAACCCTTGACAAAAATCTCTTTGTGGCCATCCAGTTAGTCTCTTGATGATTTGTAGAGTATTTGCTTATGCCATGAGCTTGATCCTTCCCACCTCTCCTCTTGTTTTTCAGCTAGCTCTGCCGTGGGCTCCCTGCTCCTGAATGCACTGCAGTCATCCTCCCCAGAGCAAGAGCCAAACAATGCTGTGCCTACAGACACAATGTCATCAGGGCAGACCTGGAGCGTTATGGATGCCATGAGGTACCACCTAAGCAGGGCTCAATAGTAGCGAGACAAAAAGAAACAACCTTATTAAGTGTGTTAAATTATTGCAACACCCAATTATTGCCCAATAAAATCAGCAGATTTGCATAACCTGATTCAAAGCCCCAGCAAAGTCCAAATGATCCTTGCTTAAGGAGATAGTGTATAGAACAACGCAGTGAACGCTCCCCAGGACAAACAACGAAGTATTTGCATGTGATGAAACATGCAGTAGGCCAGGAATAAATTAAGTGCAGAATGTCAACTCCTTTCATCAAATAATCTGCTAAACTGACATTTCTGTGTGTGGTCCAAAGGAAATTCTTTGGAAGACATATGGTCTTTTCACAATATCCTATTTTAGCTCGAGTTCCATTGTATTAACAAACATATATAAATTGTTGATGGGGCTGATTGTTTGGGGTTTTTTTTAAAGGTGCCTCTTGAGTGTTTCTAACCCCAGAGATTTGGGCTTGTCCAAGTACAGAGCACAGTAACCACACGGGATAAGCAATTTCAGAGCTCAACATTTGGTGTCTCAGCTCTCCTTGACAAAAATGAAAGACTGAATCAGAGATGGGCTGGATGTGCTGCTGCTGGAGCCAGAGCACCAGTAATAGCACATCCTTGAAGAAGTGTACGATATTCTTGATTAATTAAAGATTTACTTGATTCCAAGAGAAAGAGGAAACACTTCTGCTGGTGGTAGGAGTGTGCAGCAGGGGGTGAGTGGGACAGCAACGTCTGGCTTTGGCAAAGTATTTGATGCATACAGAAGGGTTACGGCTATGCCTGGTGCCCTTGGCTAAACTGGTAATAGCCACCTAATGCCTCTAACCTGGCTTGTCTGCAACACAAGCCATAGGACTTCTTCAGTCACTCCTGCCTTTCTGCTTGAGCATGAGCATTTTGTGAAGGAGAGCATTCAGTCTGAAGGAGGAATGACAAAGTGACAGATATGCTGGTCTGCTGCTTCTCTAAAATACCTGTTATTAGAGGAAGTGAGGTGATACAACTGAGCTGATCTCAGCCATCAACAGGAGGATGGCCTATTCCCTTCCCCTCATCCCTTCTCATGTGAATTGCCACAGGAAAATCATGTGGATGATTCGCCATCGCCTGAGTGAGGGACCGCATGAACACTGAGACCAACCAACAGCTCAAGGTGGAAAGGAGGGCCATGGACCAAAATTGGCAAAAGGAAGAAGCAGGGGGTGGGAGAAATGGGGCTAGCCACTTAAGACAGAAACTGGTCACCTTCAGCTTCTTTGGGGACTTTAGCTTTAGGGGGAAAAATTCTACTTGCAGAACTTATAGAAACACACTGGAACATATTCTGCAGGTAGCAGTACCAACATAGAAAAGCTACCTCTTCTCCCACAGTGTGTGACTTACATATTACCATTTCCAAATTGCATGCATGTAGGCAAGACCTTGGGGTCTGCGTGCCACAGACATGCAGCTGCAGCTGCAGCTGAGACACAGCATGGAGTGAGAGCTGCTGGAAGGTTTGGTCTGCTGACAGTAATATCATGCTCTCCTCCTGCACATGTAGATGTTACTGGGTATACTGGGACGTGTGGGCTGCATGACATGGCACATGACAACATGACCAGTGAGGAATAGCTGGAGGAGCCTTTTCAGATGCATTGAGAGCAAGAGGAACAGCAGCCATCCACAGATGAAGCATCTGATTTATTCTGCATTGCGGAGGTGAGACCGATTCCCACTGGCGTGATGGCACTGGCTCAGGTTGGGGAGGACCCGACCCCTAGTTCTACTCAGAAGCTCTAGTGAGGAGCAAGGAATGACACCGCAGCATGGAAATGAAGTGTGCAGGGCTGCTGCAGGTGGGGATGAAGGCAGGGAGTGTCCTTGAAAGCCTGCAGGCTAGTCCTGCTGCCTGCCCAATCTCCCACAGCTTCACCTCTGATGCTGAGGGGTGCGGCATCATGCCCCAGGTTTCTGGCTGCTTTCTGGTGTATGCGTGGCTTCCCGTGGAGCTGCTCTGAACTGCACTTGTTGGGAGCCTCCGCACCAGCCAGCATCATGCTGAAAAGCATCATCTGAGATGTCTTGGATTTTGCAGCATAAGCTTGCTTTAAAAAGCTGCGAGTGTATCAGCAAATCCAGCCCGTTGTGCTCCCCCTGCCCTGCTGCTGAAACCGCAGCGTGCCCCACGCTGACCACCCCGCACGGGCGTTTCCTCCAGCAGCCTGGGTCCATGTTTCAGGATGGCCCTGGGAAGCCCAGCTCTCCCCTCAGCCTTGGGTGGGCTGGCCAGGGGTCCACTGGTGGCTGAAGCGCTCTCAGTTCAATGCTGTGGGGCTCACTGGGTTTGGGAACAAGCACTGGAGTCTGGAGAACTGCTGGGGTGGGCGGGGTGTGTGTGTGTGTGTGTGGAATTTGCTTTCAAGCTTTGCCAGTTGACTTCTGAGGCTTTTCTTCCTCTGAGCCAGCTGAAGTGAGCCCAGGCAGATTTTCTAAGCAGCTGCTGCTTCCTGCCTCATTTGCCGGCACCCGGCAAACGGCAGGGAGAGGGACGGGGCGCCTGGGGGATGCTCCTTCCCCATTTGCCGGCACAGAGGAGCCTCTCCGAAGAACCCACCAGGCGAAGGAGGCTGAAGAGCAGCTGTTTCTGTTGGTGGGTTTCTGACAGGGCATGTGCTTGGGAATGACAGAGCAGAGCTTCCATCTGACTCCTATGCTGTCACAGGAGTGGGGAAGCTGGAAGCAAAAAGTGGGGCAGAGAGAAATGGGGTGGTCCTGCCTGCCAACGTTTTTGGTTTTGAGGGGTTCACAGCTGTGACCTTTCTGCATCTGACTGGAGACCGTGCAGGCAGATAACACTTTCTCACACACACTGCTCACCCCCTCTGCCGAGGGAAAGGGGGCAGGTGGAGGTGCTGGCTCTCACAAGCCAGACATCCACAAAGTTGGGCAGCCTGGGCCCTGAATGATGCTCTCCTCTGCCCTTGTTACAGGTGCAGTGGGTGTCCAGGGAGGTTTCTTCTTGGGGTTTTCTTTTCCCGTCAGCCCTGAAGCAGCCATGCCTTTGAACCCACCCCTGCCTGACAGGACATTTGGGTAAGGAGCGACTGGAGCAGCCACTGCACTTCCCCACAGGAAGGAGTGCTCTACAGGACATAAAGCAGCTTACAGGCAGCAGTGCCTGGCTGTGCAGGGGACATGCCAAAAAAAATGCAAAGGTAGAGTGAGGATGTCATGCCTATGGTCAAAATAAGTTACAAGAACTCATGTCTCAGCTAACGAGCCCTGCCTACAAAGATACCAATCTCCTCGGGCTCTAAAGTCTGCACATGAAAAATAGTTGACAAAGCTGGCTGTGGTTTTCCTAGTGAGGCACTAGCACGGTCAGCCACCCAACCCATTGCTCTTCAGACACGGTGGTTTCTCAAAAGCATTTATTCTAAAAAAGAAGAGTGTTCTTCCAAGCTTCCAATTTAAATATACAGAAATACAGATGGGGGAGGTGTTAATTTGAATTTACACATATGATGTCACAGCCTGTAGGGCTTAAGGAGAAGGTAGGAAAACAAAACCTGAACTTTTTCTTCTTTAAAGTAAGCTACATGAACAAGTTGGAGTTTTTTAAATGCCACCACTTTTACCACTTCTGAAAAATATTATTAGCCAAAAGTGGACTTCTTAGTAAGATCTGTCCCTATTCTGGTGATAAGGAGGACAAATTATTTTGGTAGCCAAGCCAGGGAAGGTATCCAAGCTCAATTTAAGACTATTTCTGCACTTGTCCACTGGCATGTAATATAATCTTCTTTTTTATTTTTTTTTTCATATTACACATACAGAACTCCAGAGTGTCACCACCAGAGGCAGAACCGTCCTGATGCAGCTGGTGCAGGAAGAGCCAGAATAGCAGTAAGAAAGGGCAGATACGAAGGTGCTCAGGTTATTTAGCACAGCTCATGGTCTTTGACTAGGCTGTGCTTTCTGAAGACATTAAAGGTGAGTAGCTCCCAACCCAGGCACCACCTGCTCTGCTTTTTCCTCCAGTGGAAGTTTAAAGCATTGAGACCATAAGAAGCCAGTTGTATACCCCAGAGTATGTCGGGGAAGACAGCAGGCCTGCCGGCGGCCTAGCTCTCTTCTCCCAAGACATAGGCCCTGGCAATATTTTTCTGTTCCCATGAGAAAGGAAAAGTTCCTCATGCAGAGAGGATCTTAATAATCACATTCTCAAAACACAGCGGCCTTGTTGATAGGGGTACAGGCCACCCTAAACCAAGAAGCAGTTATGGGAAGGTATTTGGGAGTAACAGAACATGTTAGGAACCAACCATAACAAGATGGTCAAAACAGCAGGTGTGTGGATACTTTTAGGTATTAAAGGCAAACTAAAGATGTTTAGCTATAAGATAGGTTTATCAGAGCTTGTTATAATTACTAACCAATCAATATGGTGTGAACAGTGTGTGTAACCAATTAGCAGTTTTTTGGCTTGCCACGTTGGTAGTGAAAAAGGTATATAATCTGTGTGATTGCACCTAATAAATGGCTTCGCCTACAATTCATATATTGAATTGCGTGTTGCTCTCTGCCGATCACCACAAGAGTACTCCAGTTCTGGCTGCAGGAAACCCAGCCAAATATGGACCACCATCAGGTAAACCAGCACCTGGTAGCTCCCTGGATGTGGAGTGTCAAGAAGCTGATGGGGCAATTCAGGGGTGCCAGCCACTGTGGGATGACACAGCGTGCAGCCACCCTGAGCTCCCTGTGCACCACCTGTGTCAGACAGGGGTGCACGGTGCAACTCACAGGGCAGCAGAATGTGGATCAAGAGCACTCCTGGAAAGGTGGGAAGCAGATTTGAGCCTGGGTGCTGGGAAGGGCTGGCGCTATTGCAAGGCAGCTGCAGTCAATAGCAAGGATGCTGCATCACAGGCCTGCCCACACTGAAAAATAAGAAACGGGAAAGGTGTAGGTGGGGTGCTGGGTGGAGACAATCCTGGGGCCACTGAGCAGCGAGGGCAGGAGGCATTGGGCAGGGGCTCTGCAGGGAAACACAGGGGCTAACCTTACAGGAGATGTTTTAGCCATGATCAATCTCTGCCAACTTCACGTGAGTCACAGCCCGGGAGGGTTGTTTGATATTTAGAAATATTGGGGGGGAGGGGGGAACACTGACATACAATTTTTTTTTCGTTTAGTCACTGGTTTATTTTCCTGTGAATGGCAGTAACAGTTCAGCCTACAAAGCTGATGTCATTGTGAAACTTTTTTTTAACTCAAGAACCTCTGTGTGTGTGCTTTAAAACACACTGCCTGGACTTGTACAGGATCTTTTTCTTTACCTTGGTTTTTTGTAATGATGTTACTTGAATAATTAATTTGTTTGGTTATGCTTCTTGTTGCAAACATTGTTTCCACCTCTTGGGTTTTTGATAACCATTTCCAAGCTCTGTAAAGTCAGACTTTTCAAAAGCCATAGGCTATGGAGAGTCAAGTATTCAACCTGGATTTTAATAGACATCGCCGTGCCCCTCTTACCGTAGGAGGTTGTTTGCCTGGGCCTCTCAGGGATTCGCTATAGCACAGGTTGGTACATTTTCCGATTCAAAGACCTTTAAATATTTTCTGTGGGAACCACAACCTCTTTTTAAAAGAAAAGTAAATGTTACTGGAGCTCCTGCAGTTTTACAGGAGGTACCACAAGGCTGAATGCACGTTTCAGAGTCAAATTTTGGGGACACCTTTATTGTATGAATTGAAAACCATTGGTGTTTATTAAAATAAGCTTTGCGTTAAGTCTTTCATATAGAGATACCTGTCACTATAGACAGCAGCAAACCTCTGTTGAGTAGTAATGTATGAAGTCCACATCTTTGCAGAGAAATAAGAAGTCTAATATTTATTTGGAAGGACAGGGTGGGTAATGGGGAGCAAACTTAAAGACAACTCTGGCAAAGCCTTTGCTCGGATAATGGACACACAGTCCAGCTACTGAAGTCTGTGAGGCTGTGGCTTCAGCTAGGGGACCTGAGCTATGATCAAGAGCTGATTTAGGCTTCTGGCTGACAAGGAGATCCCACCAGTGATTGGTGGGATCTTCAGCCCAGCTGAAGGGTCACTGACCACAGCTGGGAATAGGAGTGATGAAAAGGGCATGCCCCAGAGCAAAATGCTGTGAACTTGCAGCCTGAGCTGTTTTACGTTAACTGAGCCATAGTAAATCATCATGCTAGCTCTTAGCCATATCAGATACCACTGGATTACACTTTAGTGAGAGAGACAGAAAGTGCAACTAGGCTTGATCTGCCACTGCCTATTAGAATTCTGAAGCAGCAGATTTTTAACTCTGGGTTTTGTGCGAGTGAGTATTGAGGAAGGCAGGCAGCAGAGCTGGTTCAGAGAGGTGTAATTGCTTCTGTCCTGGGTGCTTGAGATCAAATCTGGAGAGAGAAGCTGGTGCTGGCTGCTTTAATTCTAACTGCAGCTCTGCTCAGAGTCAGGGGGGCTGATAGTGTTACTGAGCTGCATCCAGACCGGCTGCTGAGCTGCCAGAGTTGAGGATGCAGCAGGCTCAGGAAAATCATCTTTTATATCCACTTGCCTTAAAATGCCACTGTAGGTCAGGAGCTACAAGCAGATAAGACCATGGTTCAATAAATCACGGAACCACAGAACAGCTGGGGCTGGAAGTGACCTCTAGAGATCATCTAGTCCAACCCCCCTGCTAAAGCAGGATCACCTAAAGTGGGTTTCACAGGATTGTGTCCATGTGGGGTTTTTAATGTCTTCAGAGAAGGAGTCTCCACAACCTCTCTGGGCAGCCTGTTCCAGTGTTCCATCATCCTTTGAGTGAAGTTTTTCCTCTTCTTGAGATGGAACTTCCTGTGTTCCAGTTTGTGCCCATTGCCCCTTGTTCTGTTGCTGGACACAACTGAGAAGAGTCTGGCCCCATCCTTTTGACATCCACCCTTGAGATATTTCTAAGTACTGATCAGATCCCCTCTTAGTCTTGTCTTCTCCACACTAACCAGACCCAGCTCTCTCAGCCTTTCCTCATATGAGAGGTGTTTCAGTTCCCCAGTGATCTTTGTAGCCCTGTTTCTGGTTTAAAGAGCCTCAGTACTAAATCAGAAGTGATGTGGCCATGGGCCTCAGATTGCTGCTTGGTACACCCACGCCTGGGCTCAGATTTCTTCAAAGCACAGTGACAGATTGACTCTGAACCAGCAGCCTTTATGCTGAGCTAGGTACTGCCTACTCCCCTGCAGCTGGCTAAACCTCCGTTGGGTGCGTGGATGGCTTTGACAGAAACGTGACCTTAGCCTAAACTGGGTCAGATGAGCACTTCAGGGTTCTTTAGTGGTGCACAGGTCTACCTCTGCTGAGCGCAGAGCCCCAGCCCCGGGTTGGCTGTGCTGCAGGCAGGCAGCAACTTGGCCAACCTGCCCCAGCTCATCTGCCAGGGAGAGTTCAACAGGGTGCCTTGTGAAACCAGCGGAGGAAGTTTCTACCCCACAGCTCTTTGTTTTTGTTCTTGTAATGCTGCTTATCGCCTTCATTGTGCTGATGCAGCTGTGGGTAAGACTGTGTGCTGAACCCATCACTGAAGTAAGCAGGGTTAAAAACACACCCTTTTGGGAGCAGGTAGTTATTAAGCAGAGCTACCCCCAAGGTTTGATTTACAGCACAGCCTTCCAAATGTTCACACAGACTGACCTGAGGGGCGAAAACCCGAGCAATAGGGGTGGGCAGGTGATGGCCAGGGAAAGGGAGACTTCACAGTCTGCTTTTGTCAATGAAGCCAATGCCTGGTGGAACTGCAGCCGGAGACCTTTCGCTGCTGCTTGCGATGGCTGTTCTCTGCCTGGCCTGCTCCAGTCATACCACGTGCCTTCCATGGGATGTGGGACAATGCTCCGGTACGTACTTCGTATCCTTCATCGGTGCTGCATGTACCACTTTGACTCCCTCCTCCCATGGGATGGGACTTTATTGGCTTGCAGATTGCGTTGTCTCTGTCACGCAGGATTTCCTGCATGCAAATTAAGAAGTTGAGAGGAATATCAAGTAATGAATATGCTAAGCATGGGAAAGCGTGATGTTGTTGAGGCTACGGTACAGTGCATTTAAAGTGGAAAACAAACACAAATATTGCAGACCCAAACCCCAGAGGTTCTGCATCACAGCATAGAAGAACAAAGATGCTCCACTGCAGGGTTTAAAGTTCTACTGAAAATGAGTAATTGTGGCTTAAAATCTTTACTGAAAACAAGTGGCTGTAATCTGTCAATTGTTTAGGAAAAGAAGAAATTCTTTTCTAAATTTTGAACACTTAAGCCTTGTTGCGGGTTCCCTCTTTAGTACCTTGGGAAAGCAGGTTATATGGCTAGGTGAGAGGACATGGGGAGGCAGCATTTTAACATAAAACTGCAAGAAAGGTTAGACAAAGGTTGTGTTTAATGATTCTGGCAAGTCACTGAATAAAGGCATTGTAGCAGGGATTTATCCACTTAGCACAGGATTTCCACATTTCTCATTGACCAGCCTTGAACATCAAATATGTGAGCCAATCTCTTTCTTTATTCAGCACTTCAACCCTGGATTATAGTTATTCTGAAATATTTTCCCAGTTCTGAGGGACCTGGTGGTGGTTTATCTCACTAGGTCCTCCCTTAAATAATGAGGTAGCCATAATCAGAAGGTTGCTTGCTGCCCTGCCCTGGTTCTGTCTGAAGGTTTCCCTGCTTCACTGAGACACAGGAGCAAGAAGGAGCAGGGCTCATCTGCAAAGCGACCTTGATGGTGTGATATTCATGCATCCCATCTGGGCCACACTTCTGGGGGGGGGCAAAGGAAGAGTCAGACTCATAACTGGGCTTCTGCAGCTCAGTGCATGAATGCAGACAGCCAGGGAGCCAGGCTAGGGAAAGTTTCTGGGGTGTGAGGAGTTAGGTAAAGTCTGAGGACTGCTTCTGTTCACGTTGGTGTCTAGACTCTTCCACAGAGCCACTGCAGGACCAATGACTTCCACCCTGCTGACTTGCAGTAGCCCTTGATGTCACCGCCACTTTTTCTTCCATCTTTTCTTCAGTGCCTTCTTTTCTCTTCTCCCATTCTTTCAGAACTTCTGAAAGGAAAGAAAAGGAAGGCCGTTGAAAGTCACATCCCAAAATGCAGCTTCTGTTTCGAGCTTGCTTTGGTGTCAGTGGCAGAGCAGTTCTTGTCTGCAACACGGTGCGCCTTGCCCAGAAACCCAATTCTGTGTTGTCATGAGGTTCACATGGGTTTTGTATCTCTTTTTTTAGAAATACTTTGCAATTCATTAAAATGAATTCAGGCAATCATTAAAATCACTTAAAAGGCAATGAAATCAAATGGAACCTACAAAACCTAACAGTCTGGCCCTTTCTTCCCAGCAGCCTTTCAAGCAGAGGTGAGCAAGACACAACTTACATGCTTTCTCTTTGTCTTTACTCTTTCCCCAATACACTCCAAATCACTTTGGTTTCTGTGAAGCTTGGTCTTTGCCTTCGGTAACCAGGTTGGGTTTTTCCTAAGTGATTGCTATCACATCAAAACTGATAGTAAAACTGTGCCTCCATGGGAAATTTGCTTGAGTAGGTATTTGAAGGATTTGGGGGCACCCTACGTTGAAAGAGAGGCTGTAGGTTTGTGTGTGCGTCCTACATATACATATATATGAATATAGCTAAAAATCCGTGGAAGTGCAGAATTTCTTGGCTCTCATCCTAACCTTTGTGCAACTGGGTGCTGGGATCTGGGTAGTCAGTGTGCTTAGCAGCGCTTTTTAATGAAGAGGTGTTTTCTCCCTTGGAGCTGTCATTCTCTGCCACATCACTGACTCTTTCAGACAGAAAAATAATTGGCCACTTTCTCCGAGCGTGGAATCGGAGCGCCCCAGGGACGGCAGAGTGCTCGGCGAACCGGGACAGGGGCTCACAGTGGTGCCCACTAGTGTCCCCCAACCTGTGCTGGTGCGGCTTCCCATGGGGGTCCTGCCTGCTGGGGCACCCCCCACCCCTGAGCTCTTGAGTGAGGTCTGGTAGGCGGTGCTGTGAAATGTGACAGGCAAGACCCCAAAACCCCAGAAGGAGAGAGGTGAAACAAAACAGACATTCCCAGAGCCGTTCCACTACCAGAGGGAAAAGCAGGCTTGCCTTGCTTCCTCTTTTCCAAAAGCTGGGTAGTTGCTGCCTGGCGGGATGGTTTTCTACCTTTGCGGTAGGTGCTTTGGTTATTTTGCTTCCGAGGTGGATTTATAGCAGCATTTGTTCTACTCGGGGTCTCCTCACCTCCACCTTTCATCAGATGGTCCCCAGAGTTGTTAATATTCAGAAAGAGGCAATGCAGTAAGAATCCAGCCCTTAGGACCTCCCACCTCCTGCACAGCGTGTAGAAAAGTGATGAAATAAGTGGTCAAGGCAGCCCCCGAGCCCTGGGTGGACATTAAGAGCACTTGCTGGTACCCCACCCCAACCAAACGCTCACAGGTGAGTACAACATCGCCTACTCTACTGTCTAGTAAAGTAAGTTACTCTGGGACTGTCTCTGCCACTTGCAAATCACTGCTCCCTGACAGTGGGACTGTGCCTCTGCAATGTCCCGCTCCTTCTCCCAATGGCTGACAACTGAAACAAGGATAGCCCTGCTCGGCTTCTGGTTGCCATCTGCCCCATGTGTGGAAGGCTCATGCTCTCCTAAACAGCGTGACCAAAGGACAAGCATGTCCTTCACCTTGCTGAGATACCTCACAGGTTGACCACTTAAGCTCTGACTCATTCTCACATGTCCTTTAGGAGAAAAGGCTGGACAGTGAGCCAGAGCAGCAGAGGCAGGAGTTCCTCCCAGGAACCAAGGATGGTTTTCCTGCAGGTCCCCAGGGTGTCCTCTGCAACCAGGCTGCAGCTCGCCAGGAGCACAGGCTTAGGACGGTGTCAGTCACCGCCCCACAGGATGGAGTGGCACAGCCCCCTAATTTCTATATCCACGCTGCAGGCTCTGTATTATACCTGCCCGGTTCTTCCACAGCTGTCAAACTCTATGCCTTAGGCTATATTGAAGGGTAACTGGGAGGTGCGATTTTAGCTTGAGTAGGGCTAAATAAGGTGTAAACTAGGCAGAAATGTTTCCATGATAGTATTTTGTTTATCAGGCCTCACCACCCTGTGGACATCAGGGTCTGCTCACACCAAGCCCCTTGCTACTTTTTAATGGGTCATACTAAAGGACGTGGTATTTTAATTTAGATCAACACCTAAAACAAAAGATCAGAAGACTTCTTTTTTTTTTTTCCCACCTCCTTTTCATATTCATTACATCCATTCCTTCTCTGCCCTTCAATCCATAGCTGAGGGCAACAGGAGAACTAGTAGCTGCCTGAAATGTGAACAGCCGAGAAGGCAAAGAATAGATCCAGTTGTGAGATGGTCTTAAGTTCTTCTGTGATGTTGCTCATTTGTCTGTTCTCATCTCTATAACTTAGAACTCTTCGAGCTAAATTTTCCCCTCCCTAATGTGCTAGGAATCCAGGCACTCATCTGTGCTAGGAATCCAGGCACTCCTCTGTGCTAGGAATCCAGGCACTCATCTGTGCTAGGAATCCAGGCACTCATCTGTGCTAGGAATCCAGGCACTCCTCTGTGCTAGAGCAGCCAGCACTCAGGCTCCGCTCACTGGAGCGGTCGGTGCAGGGATCCTTTCACGTTGTCCTTGCGTCACCGAGGAGCAAAATTATGGGGGGGAAGGAGCGACTGTTGTGAGGGGTGGTTGGGTCGGAAGGTTTCTTTGGAGGGTTTGGAGGCATAGGTGACATTTTCTTTATTTCTTTATAATATAACTTCGTTCTGCTGGCCTGTACATATCCTAAACCTCTGCTGCTAATATAACTAAATATTACATATAATATGTAATTTTATATATTATATATTATATAAAATTATATTATATATTTTATATATAATATATAATATAACTATATATTATATAAAAGATATATAACTATATATTATATAGTTATATATATTATATATGATATATTATATAGTTATATATTATACAGTTATACATACACAAATTTATATATTATATTTTAAAATCTTTTATTTTATTTATATATTATATATTTTTTAATAATAAAAGGAGATGGGCAATTCTGCGGGGCTGGTAGCAATGGCAAAACTTCCTGCCCGGAGTGAGAGGACATCTCACCAGGGTGTCCACAGCCGTTTCCTCCTCAGCTAATGTTGTTGGGGTTTTTTTTGTGATGTGTTTTTTCCCCTCTTTTCTTTTTCTTTCTCCTTTCTGGCCGTTTAGGCAGAGCGGGCAGTGCCGGCCTCCTGCCCCGCAGCCCCCCCGGGGTAGAGGCGGGGGGCGGCAGCGCAACCCGAGCTCCGCACCCAGGAGGGCGCAGGCTCCGCAGGTGCGGACGCCTTTGAAACCGCCGCTCCTGTAAACGGGTTTCCGAGCCGAAATTCACGTGGCAAATAGAGCCCATTTGCTTCGATTATTTTCTAACGACTCTGCCCGCCCTGTGCCTCTGGTCTCGGTAGTGCCCAGCTGGGTAGTTTTGGAGCTATCTCCGTGCATAGACTTGTTTTGAAGGCGCGGGGGGGGCCGCCAGCTCAGGTACTTAAAACCGCTTAGTGGGAATTAGCAACTGAATGGGGAGCCCTAAGCATCACATGCGACACAGGGACTTCAAAGCGCCCGCTGCTAATCCGGCCGGATCGCCCGCCACCGCCCCGCGATGGGGATGGGGATGGGGATGGGGATGGGGATGGGGCGCTCTGCCCGCCGGTCCCCGGGCCGGCACGCCGCCGGACCAGCGCCCTGCCCGTTGCCGGCGGGGCTGGTCCCCGCAAGGGCTCCCGCGGGGAACGGCGGCGGTTTCTGCCGGCCCTCCCCGCGGTCGGTGCGGGGGTGGGAGGGGGCTGCCCGGGCTTTCCGCCGGTCGGAAGGCGTAGCGGCGGTGTTTCGAGAAACGGTTAAGAAAGCGGGGACGAAGGCGGGTGTTGGCATTTCCCCCCTCCAGCCTGAAACCTCCTGAGGGGCAGCGGGTGAGGAACTGGCCTGGGGCAGCGCTGCCGGCCGCGACCGCTCCCCGCCACCGACGGCCCCGCCGTCCGCCCCGTTTCGGCTGCAGCTGCCGGCCGGTGCCGCGGCGGAGACCGAGCAGGGCCGGTACGAGGCTGGAGTTACCCCACGGCCTGAGGATACCCCCGCTACAGACGCACACCCTCCCGTCCGCTTGCTGGGGCATCTTCGAGGCACGGTCCCCCCTCTGCTGGGGTCCCTACCCCCGGCCCCCCTCCCCCAGGCGGTCACCCCACTTGGTCTCTCTGCCCTCCCTCCCGGAGGCCTGGGACGACTGGAAGGAATGATGCCGGCTCCATCCCGCCCCCGGTAGCAACGGGCGGCTGGTGGAAACCGGGGTCAGCAGCTAGCACATCCGGGCCCTCCCCAGGAGGGGATCCCTACAGCTACCTTCTCACCTCCCCCGAGAGTACATATGTCACCCCGGGTCTGTTTTCTGATTATTTCTATAGCAGGACTCGCCCGTGGGGGCAGTTATTTAATATGTGGTTCCCTGCTAGGCCTTGCTGTTTGATTGCTGTCACAAATGATATCAGGTGAAATTCCTCATCGCTTCTCCAATTACAGGGTAACCCACTGCTACGAGCTTTTCCAACCCCTCGAGTTAATTGTTTTCCCACTGCAAGCCTCGCACTGCATCCTCATAGAGCAAACAAACCCCCCAAACCCTCCAAAACTCATATTTCTCAGCTATTATGTTATCAGCAGGAAGTATTCCATGGCTCTGACATCATAAACCCCGAGCAGCATGAAGTTTATCAGGATCTTCACATGATGCAATTGTACTTTTTAAAGCGTTAGGACAAAAGCAGAGCATCTTTTTTACAGGATTTGAGCTGCCCATTTCAATGGCTGAGATTTAAACCGTGTAGAGGACTCCAAGCTCTTTCAGCATCATTTCTGATACAAAGCAGGGCGTGCACGCCCTGATCAGCTATTTAAAAATGTTGTATAATAGATATTTAAATAGAAATAAGATCAAACTGACCAGCTCTGCGACTGTCACACCAATGTCATGGATACTGTTATGTTCTCACGTCTCTATCGCATGACTGCCAGGCTGACAATGGGCACAAATCTATAAGTGAGTAAGTGATCTTGCTTTAAAACCAGGGAAAAGGTGCTAGGCATCCCTCATTAAACTTATTGGAGGGTGAAAAGGCAAGCATTTAAAAGAGCTGTTTGGAGATCCCTGCCCATGAATAATACAAAATATGAAATGTTGCTCGTGGTTATGGTTGGGTGTGTGATCCTAATTTCAGTCTCCTCCTTTCCATAGGTTTCTACAATTCCATTTGGAGCAAGGAAAGTCACCTGGAAGCTATAGCCAACTTAATACTTTTCCCATCTCACTCCTTGTAGTGCCCCAAAGACCTGTCAAAATGGCAAAGGCTTCCTCTTTGCAAGGACTTGCACTTTCTTGACCAGACTTTTTTGTTAGCCCATCTTAGAGCACCACGGGCCCCACGACACAAAGGCGTCGCGCCCTCTCACCCTGCGAAATGACCCATTGCCAAGGCTTCAGCCCAAGCACGGAATACAGGTCGCCTTGCCTGTGCTTATGCTGCCATATTTTACCAATCAGGATCAGGCTTTGACTGAATTTTGCCGATTCATTTCTCTCTAAGCTTAAAATCACCGTTTTGGCGTTATTCTTCCTTTGAAGCAGGAGGCAGGAAGTGACCAATATGGTCGCTTTGAACACCACTTTCTTTTCGAATACTGAGTTGCTTCTTCCAGCCCCTGACTGATTGACTCATGTCTGTTCTTCCTGTTTCACATTCCTCTGCGAGAGAAGACTCTTCCTTATTTTCTCATTCTTATAAATTAGCCCCACACTTATTAGGGGGCTTATGCAAACTTAACTTCCTTCTTTTTTTTTTCTTAGTACTGTGTGTGTCAGTGTGCTGCCTGTTACAATTGGTTTGGATAGCTGAGAAAGTGGCAGCTAAATGAATTAATCACCAAAGAGTTAAATTGCTCTTACCACGGCACCATCATCGGTTGATATTAAAGATAATAGTTCTTTGGTTTTGTGGGGCTATATTGATTTCTTCTACTTGAAGTCCATATATATATATATATGGATATATATATATCTCCGCATATATATATGGAGATAGATATATATATATATGGATATATATCTCTCTCCATATATATATGGAGATATATATATATATCTGCTTCAACAACAGCCAACTACTTTTTAACTCCTTTGGATTCAATTTCTCACAATCTTAAAGAAGATTTTCAGCTACACTTCTCATGTCCCTCTCTGTGTCTACACACTAAAGATCCCACTTGGCATAAACTGAAATGGATTCATGGTCTTTGCAGCTATAGCTGAAATACATATATATGTATATATGCACACACAGACACACACATATATATGTATATATGCACACACAGACACACATATATATATGTATATACATATATACACACACAGACACACACACACATATATATGCATATATGCATATATATCAGGAAATAAATAGTGTTTTCCATTAATTTAGTCTCCTGATATTCCCAAGAAAGAGCTGGCTGTTGTTTGCATTTGGCAGATGAAACATCCTGAGCACTGGAAGGGTGTAGCTGGCTTCTTTGCAAAAGTAGCCCCCGAAGTTAAGTGGCGACCTGAAACGCCGGGCTTTGCCCAGGCATATCCACACCTCCTGGATTTTTCTGAGTGCTGTAAGCGTTCTTGAGAAAAGAAAGGGATCAGGATTCTAAAAAGGAAGCACTTGCATACGCCTAGCTGCGTCTGAACCGTTTCTGAGTTCGTGATGTTAAAAGTGGGATCGAAAGATGGTGGAAGAGGGGGCAAGTCCTCTGAATGCATTTAGTACTGTCCTCCTTTTGCCTAGCCGGGGACTCTGTCCCCCGTGGAAGGGAGGGGCTGGGGGTGAGGGGGGGAAGCCAGACTGGGTGACTGGGAAAACAGAAAGTCTGCAAAATCCCAGCACGAGTTTGACGTTTAGCTGAAAGAATTGGAGCCCTTTGGGAATGAGATGTTAGCAAATTGAAGAGGATATCCACAATCCGACAGCTAGTTTGTAGCCCAAATCAGGATAAGGGGGTGGGGGGGGGAAACTCTCACAGGAACTGTTCAATCGCAGCGCTCAGAAAATACCTGTCGATGCTGCTGTGGTGGCAGCAGGGCTTCAAGAAAGGACTTCAAACCCATAATGCAGGCGATTCTGATAAACAAAATTTTAATGGTGTCTATATAAACCCAGGGATGTGTGTATCAATAGCCATATTTATAAGGATGAAGAACATATATAGCTATAAATATGGGCATATATAGATCTCTGTGTGCACACACACATATATAGATGTACAACATTCTGATAGCTCTTTTGGATCCCAACTTCTTTACCCCTGAGAAGGCCCTGCTGAGCTGGGTTCTTCAGTTGAACTGTTTCAGTCCCCCAAGTCAAGGCAATTTGTTGAAGCGGGGTGTGTGTGTGTGTGTGTGTGTGTGTGTGTGTGTGTGTGTGTGCCTATTTCTTGATACACTGACCGCCGAAAGAGGAAAGGGCTCAATTCCAGCCCCAAAGCAAAGGACAAAACACTTGGGTGCAGCGGGACTCCCCTGTAGCTGGGGCTGCAGAGAATGAGCTCTGCTGGAACGGCTTTTTTCAAGTCAGAGAAGCTCCTTATTTGAATAAACCCCAGGAGCATATTTGAATAAAGCCCAACAAAACACGATAATCTGTAACCCTTCAAAGACGTACATTTTCTTTCAACATTCTCTTTGTGGTTTGGAGGTTATTTTACTAGATTTACGAACCCAATAAGCTCCTTTCTGTTTCACCAGAGTCTGCTGTTTCTGCAGCCTTATCTCTAAGATAGCATCTGAAGGGTTGCGGGACCCATTCAGAAATCTCCGGTCCCACACATGACTGAAACACCCCGCAGCTTCCTACGGTGAAGTTCCTTGCCAGACCCCGAAGATAGCGGCGACAGGGAGCAAGGATGTAGCCGGCGTGCAGGGGCTGTAGGGGGAGGCGATACCCGGGCTGCCTCCCCGGCCCTCAGGGAGGGCAGATTCGCAGGCTAAGGAAATGACACTGAGCCCCAAGAGTTTGGCTGGTGACAGAGCTGGTAACTTTAATTTGCGGGGTGCGGGTAGTTACAGCTCTTCTACAGTGAATTAACAACCCCCTCGAATTACAGGCGGTTCCCTCAAACCTTCGCAGGGTCCCAGCGCTGCTGAAGGGCTCCGGGAAGCCTTCCCCGACGGGGCTCCCGCGGGACCGGGGGGAAAGGGTGCGTGTAGCCCGGCCCCGGTCTCCCCTTCCCCCGCCGCCGGGCGCCTGGCTCTGCGGGAGCTGCGGGCTGCGAGGCAAAGATCGAGGCCAGGCTGCTGCTCTCCCGAGCTGAGCTGAAAATAACCCCGCGTGTAGAAAGAGCCGGACGAACCCCTTCCTTCGTTAGGGAAAAGCGCCTCACTCCAAACCAATGGTTTTTTTCGAACCGCGATGGAAAACTGCCCCTTTCCCAGGGCGGCCGCGGTTTCCCGCCCCCCTGGGAGACAGTGAAACCCGCAGGAAAGCCCAGCAACATCGAAAGCTTTCCCACCTTCCTCTGTTAAAGGCGAGTTTTGGAGAAAAACCAGCAAACCCCGCAGCAGCCTTGCATTACGCGACACCTGTCCTGCGGGGATGTCCTACACCACGGGATCCTTTCGGTCCTTAATCTTGTAACATTAATTCCCCTAAATCCTACGAAGGAGCTCTGTAAAATCTCCTTCCTAACCTAGGAGAGGCAGAGCCCGGATCCCCGGGCGGAGACCGGCCCCGCGGAGAGCTGCAGCGGGGCTCGCCGGCCGCGGGCAGGGATGCAGCGGCTCAGCCGCCGCGGCACCCGGCAGGATGCTCCTCGGTTTGTTTTGCTCTCAAAGCAGGGCTGCCCAGCCGGTCTCCGCTCCCCTCCTCAGCCCGCGGGGAATGCGAACACCTTGCCGAGAAGAAGCCAGGGGAAAAGGGGCAGCAGCGCGCAGCGGCCGGTCCGCTTCGTGCCGGGGCGTCGCGTTTGTCCCGCACGGTTTTGTTTTCTTCCTCGGCTGGACGAGACCGACGCATAAATTTGGCTAAATGTTATCCCGGAGAGAACGGGTGGTTAGGGCTGAGGACGGGGGGTATTTCAGTGCCAGCTGTGGCCAGCCTGTTCTAGGCTCCTGGCTGCGTGGCCGCAGCCGGAGGTGGGCACGGTACGAGCCGGTTCCCCCGTCTCTCGGTTCCCATCGCGGGCGGTAGGGATTGAGTCCCGGCTGACCTCCCAACCGCCGCTGCCCGCTGCCCCTCTCAGCGGGCACCGCCGGGCACCACCGCCACCCGCCACCGACAAACTTGCGCAAGAGCCGTATCCCCGCGGGGCTCCGCCTCGGCCGCTGCCCCGGGGTTTGGCGGCCGCGGCCGATTGTTGGCGATTTAATTCGGTTGTCCCGACGCGGCGCGGCCCGGCGGGAGCGGGGGGAAAGCGGGGGGCTCGGCTCGGCTCGGCGGCGGCAGAGCTCAGCTGCTCCAGCCCGGCCGCTTCCCGCGCCCGGCGGGTCCTTCCGTCAGGCAACGAAATCCCCGCTGCTCGGCGGGTCTGGGTTAAAATTCAGCCCTGAGGAGGAGGGCAGGTTTTTTGCAGCCCTCCCTGCGAGCCGGCTGCCAGCGAGCAGAGGGCGAGGGGCTGCGGATTTGTAGCTGCAAGTCGTTGACGTTGGCTCTGCCCGTTCCGCCAAATCACACGGGCGCCTGCATCTTCCCTTACCGTTCGGGGCAAGAGGCTCCGGGTTTGTTTTGCGCTGAGCAAAAGCGCCAGAGAGATCTGGCACTCGCCTGAATCATAAACCTGCCTTCCCGATGGGAGGAGATGCTGAAGGGGAACGCGGGGTGCGAGAAACTGACTGCCGAGTTCCTGACAGCTGCAACTGCGAGCCAAGCCCGCCGCTTCCCACTGAGGGGTCCCTGATAAGGTGAAACGTGTCACCCCCATGATAACGATGCTGCCCGGGAGCGGAGGAAAAGGGGGAGGAGGGAAGGATGCTTTGGGCTCAGCTGAGGTACAAGCGGAATTGTTTGAACGACGAGACGGCCAGCGGGGGGGTGCTGGCGGGGGCCAGTGTCACCCGCCCCGTCTCAGCGGCCCGGCGGATCGCCGCCCTCCCTCCCTGTTGAGTGACGGTGTTGGGACCAGCTCTCCCCAGCGCGTTTCCTTTCTTCCCCATCCCTCTCTCCCCGCCGCGGATTCTCCACTACCTGCCCGAGTGGCTGTGTGCCCGGGAGGACGGTGCCACCTGGTCAAAAGATCTTTTTTAGAGAGGGGGAAAGCCGGGCCCTCCAGTGCGGCCACCGAGGGTGACGCGGGAGCTCCCTCACTCCGAGCGGCGAGGGGGCACGGGCGGCCCGGAACCCCTCCGGTAGCCGGCTGCGGGAAGGGGGGCTGAGGAGGGGGGACACGCATCAGAGTCACAGGTGACTTGTTCCAATTAGTAGCTGTCTAATTAAATTAATGTCACCCAGTCCAGCCAATGGGCCGGCGGGGGTGGAGGGCGGCGATGAGACAGCCCGGCGCAAGCCCCTCCCCGGCGGCCCGAGGAGCCGGGCGCGTCAGTATAAATTGCCTCGGCGGAGTCCCTCCGCAGCGCTGCGCGGCCGCGGGTCGGGGTCGGTACCGGATTGCGTGGGCGCTCCGCCGCACGGCCCGCAGAGGATGCAGCTGGGCGAGCCGCTGCTGGCGGCGGCGGGAGGGGGCCTGCCGGGCGCCCCCTTCTACCCGCTGGAAGGCGGCGGGCGCGGCGGCGGGGCAGGAGCCGGGGCGGGTGCCGGTGCTGGCGGTGGCTCCCGCGGGCCGCCCCGGGCCGGCTCTCCGCCGCACCTGGACCTGGACAAGACTCCCAAGAAGTTCGGGGCGGCCCCCGCCATGCTGGGCGAGGCGGAGGCAGGCGAGCCGCCCTTCGCCGCCCCCAAGCCGGACGGCCGCAAGGCCACCCCCTGCGGGGAGGAGGAGCTGCTCCCGGCCGCCGCCGCCCGCTACTCCATGGACAGCCTCAGCCCCGACCGCTACTACCTGCAATCGCCCGGGCCGCCCGGGGCCGAACTGGGGGGGCCTTGCGCCCTCTTCCCCTACCCGCCGGCGGCGCAGCACGGCGCCGTCTACCAGCCGCCCGGCGGGCCGCGCTACCCCTACGGCTCGGTGCTGTCGCCGGGCGGCTTCGCGGGCGCCGTGTGCCAGCCCGGCGGCCGGGCGCAGTTCGGCGGCGGCGGCGGATACCAGTACGGGCAGGCGGCGGCCGGCGGAACTCTCTACGGCCCCTACCCGGCGGCGTCGGGCTCCTGCGGCGGGCTAGGGGCGCTGGGGGTGCCCGCCGCCGGCCCGGGGCTGCGGGCGCAGGTCTTCCTCTGCAATCGGCCCCTGTGGCTCAAGTTCCATCGGCACCAGACGGAGATGATCATCACGAAGCAGGGCCGGTAAGCGGGCAGGGGGTGAGCCGAAACGGAGGGAAGTTTGCGGAGGGAAAGGGATGGGGGCGGGCAAGGGGACTCCCGTGGTCGCTCCGCGCTGAGAAGCGGTGCCCGCTTCCTGCGGGAAGGAGGTGTCGCGGGCAGGGTGCGCGCCTTCGCCGTCGGTGATGCTCCGGCCGGGGCACGCTTTCCCGGAAAAGGAGCCTTCCAATTTTCCCCAGGCTTGGTGAACTGGGAAATGAGACGGGGGTCGGTTGGGGCTCGCCACTCGCCTCTCTGTGCCCGGATGGATGTGGCACCCCGCGGCCGCCTCCTCCAGCTGCCGCCGGAGCCCGCGCCTCCTTCCCCGGCCCGCCTCGCATATGGTGTGCTTCTTTTTTTCCCCTCCGCAGGAGGATGTTTCCTTTTCTGAGCTTTAACATCACCGGCCTCAACCCTACGACCCACTACAACGTTTTCGTGGAGGTGGTGTTGGCGGACCCCAATCACTGGCGGTTCCAGGGGGGCAAGTGGGTGACCTGCGGCAAAGCCGACAACAACATGCAAGGTAGGTGTGGGCTTCTGCCCGCCGCCTTCCCGCGTGGGTCGGTTTCCCAGAAAGGGCTCCCGCTTCGCCCCCGCCTGCAGGGCCCAGCCCGCCCCCGCACCCCGCTGTGGACAGAGCGACGCTTTTAAGGGCGTCTTGCAGCACTTTTCGTACCCTTCGTCCCCCCCCTCCTCCGCTGCGGTGTGCGAGGCTGCGCGGGAGAGGGGGGACATCGGGGGTCCCGAGGTGCCGCTCGGGCGCTGCTGCCGGCGGTGGCGGAAAGCTCCCGGGCTCAGCAGGCGTTCGACCGGCTTCTCTTCCCCAGGCAACAAGGTGTACATTCACCCCGAGTCGCCCAACACCGGGGCTCACTGGATGCGGCAGGAAATTTCTTTCGGGAAACTGAAGCTAACGAACAACAAAGGTGCTAACAACAACAACGCGCAGGTAAACGGGGGGCGGGGGGGGCCTTTGAGGGGTTCTTGGTGGCTCGGTCAGGGGAGCTCTGGGGTTTCTGGGCTTTCTGGCGTTTAATCGCGCCGCTACATCGCTGTGCCCGTGGCTTATTCCGTTCTTGAGTTTGGGTGGTAGCTGCTTTTCTCTGCTTCTCTACAAGAAAGTTAGAGATGGATGAGCCAATTTCTTTGGTTTCAGGTAACATACCGATCTCGAGTTGCTCCTAAAGTGGGAGTGTAGCTGAGACCTCTTGATTTTCTGCTTTTACATATTTTTGGTGTATTGGTAACCTAGTGAAACGGGGCACGGGCTGTGATTCATCTCCTGTTAACTGCTAAACGTGCTCTATTCCCAACTCAAAAGATTACCCATGTAGAGGGGGAAAATGTCAGGTTGCAAAATGCCCTGTTAGAAGCAGTTCCGCTGAAGCTCTCATTTCCTTTATGGCTCTCTTTAGATGATCGTGTTGCAGTCTCTACACAAGTACCAGCCCCGGCTTCACATAGTGGAAGTGACAGAAGATGGTGTTGAAGATCTGAACGATTCCTCAAAGACCCAGACGTTTATTTTTCCTGAAACGCAGTTCATCGCCGTCACAGCCTATCAGAACACTGATGTAAGCACGGGCGCAGAAAAGCACGATTAAGAATCGAGTTGCCTTGTGGGTTCAACATCTCACCCTGCTGTATTCTGCTTTTTCTTTTAGATTACCCAGCTCAAAATTGACCATAATCCTTTTGCGAAGGGTTTCAGAGACAACTATGACTCGTAAGTGCACTTCTGTCTTCTCTTGGAGCTGCCTCTGCCTGGGAGGCGTGATCCCGGTCTGAAATGTGCATGCAAGAGTTGGTTTTCTAGATGCTTTGCTAGCCACTCTGCTCTTTTTAAAGACATTAAATGTCTGTTTGCATAGTTCCCCTATTTCTTCCAGCAGGCTTACGAATCTTGATAGGAAAACTTGTACTGGCATAAACCTAGCTGGCCTGTAGATTGGCTGTAGTGTATCAAGTACCTCCACAGATGAGACAGCTTCTTCAAACTGTCAGCAGAAGACTTCCGTAATGCTCATTTTCTAGCACCAATTTGCCTTAAAAAAACTGGAGCTGTATGTATACACTTGTGGCTTCTGTGAGGAAGATGTGCTGCACCTCATTTCAAGTGGCTTGCCTGATAGAACAGTCAATACTGAGTAGCAGCAATGCTATAAATTTTATACTGTCCTAGGAACACCAAACTTAACTCCCAGTTGTGTAAAAAAGTAACGTTCATCCAGTAAAGCCTGGTTGCTATTCTAAGAAACACCTCTGTTTGCTCCAATGTGTGTGTTTCGATTTGTCTGTGGGAAGGATGCTCAGTGTTTCTCTTTTGTGTTGTAGCATGTACACAGCTTCAGAAAATGACAGATTAACTCCATCTCCCACGGATTCTCCTAGATCCCACCAGATCGTCCCTGGTGCCCGGTACAGTGTGCAACCCTTCTTCCAAGAACAGTTTGTCAACAACCTGCCCCCAGCCAGGTTTTACAACGGTGAGAGAACAGTCCCTCAGACAAACGGCTTGCTCTCCCCGCAGCAGAGCGAAGAGGTGGCCAGCCCTCAGCGGTGGTTTGTGACGCCTGTGCAGCAGCCCAGTGCCAACAAACTGGACATGAACTCCTATGAGTCGGAGTACTCTCCCAGCACCTTGCTCCCTTACGGCATTAAATCCCTGCCCCTTCAGCCATCCCATGCTCTGGGGTACTACCCTGACCCGACGTTTTCATCCATGGCGGGCTGGGGGAGCAGGGGCTCTTACCAGAGGAAAATGACAACAGGATTACCTTGGGCGTCCAGAACCAGTCCTCCAGGTTTCTCTGAAGACCAGCTTCCCAAAGAGAAGGTGAAAGAAGAAATCGGCTCATCCTGGATAGAGACTCCACCTTCCATAAAGTCTCTAGATTCGAATGATTCTGGGGTCTACACAGGTGCTTGCAAGAGAAGACGCCTCTCCCCTAGCACTTCCAGCAATGAAAACTCCCCGACTATGAAATGCGAGGACATTAACACTGAGGACTATAACAAAGACACTTCAAAAGGCATGGGCTACTATGCATTCTATACTAGTTCTTAAAGTATCCTTTTCTTCCAATTGGCTAATTTTTTTTTTTCAGGGTGGCCTTGGTTTTTTTGCATTACAATTGCCAAAAAGACTCTTGCCTTCCACCTTGAATTGTTGTTGTGCAATTCTAAAGAAGGTGCCAAAGTTGTTTTTTTTTTTTTTTTACTGTTGCAGGTAATGAAGTAGGGAAAGGGTGAACTATGGTGTGATTCTTCCCCTTTTCTAGAAGGAACCACTTGTGGAAGCTGTAAGCAGGAGTCTAGATTTTTACAATGTGGCTTATTTATTAGAGACACTAAAGTGTACAGTTAGGCTTGGCTCAGAGGCCTGATCAAATCTATGCATTCCTGAGCGAGGAAACCTAGGGGTAGGGTCCCAAATTTAACCTGCCTGCCCCTCAGATAGAGGGAGGGGGCAGGGGTTGGGCTGGAGGGAGCTGCACAAATGCTATGTTCTGCTTCAGACCGAGCTGGCTTCTGCCACCCTTGTCTGCAGCACAACTGCCTGAGTGGGGGACTGCTCAGATAAGGCTTGCTTTGGCAAGTGATGGCCAAAACACCAGGCAGGATTTTGATTTGAAGGTCTTGTTGCTAATGATGGGGGGGGTTACAATGACTAAATCTGACTCCTTCTTAGTTTAGAACTTGCATTAAAAAAAAACCCCACCCAACCCCATGCCTCCATCCCAAAAGCCTAACCTTTATTGAGGTGGCCAAAAAAAGTGTACAGTCATTTTTTTGTCTAGGTACACTGTAGAATATTGTGGAATAATGTATAAATAGTTGACCTATAGCTGTTCAGTCAGAAGGACCTCCAGTGGTGCTTTAAAGTTCAAAAGGCTTTTTTTCTTTTTTGTTAATCCAACTTAGCATAATGAGCATTGTGGAAAAACATGGACAGATTTCTATTTACATGTATGTAAAGTGACTTTTTTCAGCTGCCCTGTACAAAACTGGAAGTGATGTAATTTTCCCACTCTTCTTGCCTATAGTTTCAGCCATTCTAAACTGGCCAACCCTAGAGCACTGGCACACAAACTTCTCCCAACGAAACCTGGTTCCATTTCGTTTTTCTTTGTACATAGCAGTAATTTTTAATAAATGTGGTGATGCCAGCGATCAGATTGGGGTGGCTCTCTGCCTTTTTTTATCTCTTACCTCTGTGGTGTGGGAGGCTGGGGGGAAGGAGCCCCGTCCTTGAGGTGTTGCATCCCTAAGGAATGGGGGCTGAGATGGCTCTAGATCTAACACTCCCTTTCAAAGCTTCTCCTTGCTGCTTCAGTCCCTCGTGCTGTGCTCACCTAGGTGCCGCTGTCCAGGTTTGCGAATTTTTAAAAGAATTCTATCGTGTGGTTTTGCTCCGTCTCTCTGCCTTCCCCCAGCTCTTGGCTCCCAGTCTGGGCCCAAAATCCAACGGTACCTCTTTCCTCCTAGCACTCCCCCCCTCCCTCCCCCCACCCATCCCCCCGCCGGGGTTGTGGCAGGCGAGGTGTGAGTGAGCTCGGCCCTTGTCCCGGGCAGCGACTCGGCGAACTCCGCTGGCCTCCCCCAGCAGCGGGGCCGCCTCCGCCCACCCCCTCCGTTTCCCGGAACCGGGCCAGAAATTCCCCTGCCCGCTTATCTGGGGAGAAAGCCCCTCCTGGCAGAGCAATCGAATCCCGGTTCCCGCGGCAAGCAGGACCTTTCCTGAGGATATGCAGGCAGTAATGGGATTAAACTGTTAGCTATGCCCGGCTACAAACTAAATAAACAGGGGGCTCAGGCCGGGGCCGCCCTCCTCCGCAGTAACGCCACCGGGGGGGCACTGGTAGCGGCCCCCGGGCGGCTTTTCCCCCTCGGGAGCGGCGGATTTCCGAAGGGGTTTCCATCATCTTCTCGAGCAGGGCTACTGCTCTGCGCCTTGGCGAGCGGAGCGGTGTCCCCGCAGCTCTTCCCCCGCACCGAGGAGCCGCGTCCCGTTTGGGACAGAGAGGGACTCGCCGTATTATTTGTTTTACGTCATTTCAGACGGATTCCTTTTTTTTTTTTTTTTCCCCTTTCCTTTCACCCCAATTTCCTCTTTTCTCCTTTTTTATCTATTTATTTTTTCCTCTCTATTTTCCCGTCTTAAGTGGAGAACAGCTTTCCAGGAGAAGCCCCCTGGAAAGGCGGACAGAACCCCCCCCCCCCCGCTGTTTCCAGCCGGGGAGCGGTGCTGCGCCGGCCGCACCTCGCCCGCCCTTCCCGAGCTGCCACCGCCGGCGATCCAGCGCTGAGGAGCGCGATCCCGCCGCGATCCCGCCGCGATCCCGCCGCGATCCCGCCGCGATCCCGCCGCGATCCCGCCGCGATCCCGCCGCGGCGTGTTACCACAAGCTGTATATTTTTGCACCGCGCAGTTAAAAAGAACTTAATACTTGTGAAAAGTCCTCACACTGTTTAATAGAAACATAAGTGCCTGGCTGGCCCCAATTAACACCTTGTGATTATAATGCATTCCTAAAACGGGGTGTCAGACGCCAAATTGTGAATAAAGGTACCTAATTAATCTTCATAGGGTGACACTGATAAACAACTCTATATTTAAATAAAGATCAAGGCACGGAATGCTTCTTATTTGTTTACATTAACAGAAGATAGAGTTAACTACCCTTGCGCTTTGCCTCCTAATGTGATTTTCGGAGACAAACAGCGGGCTCCGGGAGGACAGCCCCCACCTCGCCCTCGCGGGTTTGGAGGGACGGGGTGGGGGGGAAACACCATGAGGACGGTGGCCCCTTCTTCCCACAGCAGCTCCACCGGCACCCGCGGGCGTGCGCCGCGGCGCCTTGGCGGAGCAGCTGGAGAGCGGGGGCCGCTCTGAAGGGAAGGCGCCGGCCGGCCCCGGTCCTTGCCGGTTCGGTAGGTCTCGCATGAGAGAGACCTGCGTGCGGCGGGGACGGAGGGCGGGCCGAAAGTCCAGGGTGTGGGGGGGACATAAAGTAATGGTTGTTTATACCGTGGCGTTGCTGCGCAGCGAGAGGCGAACGGTGAAGCTGCGAAGCCCCAGGTCTCGGTTAAGGAAAGACGGGGCTGTTGGCTGGAGTCCGCCCGCTCCTGCCTCGCTCCGTGCCGGTAAAGACCCCGCCGGCTCTGCCCGCCCCGGGGGCTCCGCTCCTGCACCCCCTCCCCTCCCCGCCTCGTTCGGCCCCATTAAACGGGGATGCACTGGTATAAGCATTCGAAGCCATTCCCCGCCAATTAACAATTCCCTGGGATATATCCCCGCTGAGCCGAAGGAGCGGTGCCCCCGCTCTCCACGCGGACCACTTTTTGGGGTGTCCCAGCCTGGGCGCCCGGCCGGTCAATAGCCGTAGCAGAGACGGGCTCGTCCCAGGGCGGCAGTAAGCACCCTTCAGCAAGGACTCCGCTTTTCTGTTTTTGGGGTTGGTTGTGTTTGTTGGGCAGGTCTGGTTGGGTTTGAGCCCCGAGAGCTCGCCGCCTGTCCCGCGGAGCCGCTTGCAGCGGCACGTCGGCAGCGAAGCGCCTGGTTTCTTCTCCCAACGAAACTTCGCCCCTCGCTGCTCGCCCGAAGCCGCGCCCGCGGTGCTTCACACCCAGGCGGGAAAACGGAACGGCCCCGCTCCCTTCCCCTTCGGACGGCGTCTCCCCCATCCCCTGGGGAGAAGGAGTCTCTTCCCCGGGGCGGCGGTCCCCGCGCCCCGGGAGAGGAAGCAGCAAGTATATATATATTTTTTTTGGCGTGTTTTTCTCTTCGAGTAATGCCACGGGGTTTTACTTTCGCTCTGAATTTCTGCTCCCACCTTTTTCGGCGCCGCATTTTCACCACCTGCTGGCTTTTTTTTTCCACCTCCTCCTCTCTGAGGGGAGCACGGCGTTAAGGGGGGGGTGTGGGATGTGTGTGTTTCCCCGGAAGGGTTATTTTAACAGCCCCAAGTCATCCGCCGCCGCCCTATCTGAGAGGAGGGCGGCGGCGATGATTGCGAAGGGAACAGGCCCCCGACGGCTCCTGCGATGCCGTTACGTTTCGCAAATCCCCCTTCCCGGCGAGGCTACCGGCTCGGGGTGTCGGGGAGCATGGCGCCGAGAGGGTTGAGGGGAAGGAGCTGGAGCCCGCCGGCACATCCCTCGCACCCACCTACCTCACGAATTCGGGTTTTGCCACCATTTCTGGCCTTATTTTTATTATTGTTGTTATTTTTCTTCAGTGTTTGTCCTACTTTTTCTTCTTCTTTTCTTTTCTTAAAACCTACTAGGTCATTCCCCAGCCCCTTGAGGTATCTGTAGCCCTCTCCTCTCCTCCCAAAATCTCCCCAGTCCCGCTCATAACCAGTATGGCTAATATAAATATTCATCTAATCCTTATTGGAAGGATTTTGGTGCTTGCTGGGTATCACAGATATGTAATCCAGGGGCGAATGACATGAGGCTGAAGGTGCGGAGTGCAAAATATGATTTGAATAAAATGATAGGGTGGCATCTAATATTTCCTTTAGGGAGTACTATACTCCGAGCTGTCACAACCGATTGTGTAAATAGACGAGACTGAGGGATGTGATCCTAATCATATTGATGAAACATTCATCTGAAAGACTGAGCGCAACCAGAAGGGACTCACTAGGAATACAATTAAATCCTAATCTGGGGAGAGGAGGAATCCTCTGCAGGCTTTCTTCTAACCTGCAGCCCTCTCCCCCTGTGTTCATGTTGGAGTCAGATAAAATGCGGGAGAAGCAGAGGGAATAAAGGAGCGAATGGAACGCTGGGCGGTTTGCCTGCCTGAGGGGCTGCATTAACACAGGGAGTGCTGGGTGTGAAGGAGGGAAATCTCCAGTACTGTCCCTGCAGATAATAAATAAATAAGAGAAATAAATAAAGGCCTAACTTTACTGCCTGCCTGCATGCGGTAGTAATGGTGAGTGGGTGCTAATCAGGTGCACGAGGCCTGAGCATTTCTGGAGGAAGAGTCCTTCTCCCACCTGGGCTCTGTGCACCAGTTCAGTCCCAGGCTTGTCAGCAAGATCCACTCTTCTGTCTGTTGTAAGCGATTCAGTCTCCCTCTGCAGCAGGGAACTGATTTCTTGCTGATAATGTTATATATCAAAGGGGTTATTTTCCAATTTCCCACCAGTTGGTTCCTTTCTGCCCCTCATTGGCACGGTCTCGGGCTGCTTTTCAGTAGTCTAGTGCAGTGGGTGAAATGGCATCAGGCAGTTTGTCTTCCCTGCACGTGGTGATATTCACCTTTGATCACGGATGAAATAGGTTGGCCACTGCCAAAAGGGGACCCACCCATTCTGACCACTGTCCCTCTAAAGATGGGCTGAGAAGATGGACAGGACAAAGCTTCCACCGTGGTCCCTGTAGCTGCACTAAACCCATACTGACTGCTTTTTATCACTTCTTGCTTTTGGGGAAGGCATCAAACAGGTGCATTTTCCTAATGCATATCACCTTCTGGCTTATACCACTAAATGGATACAGGCTGCGAATACCTGAGGTCAAATCATGATGTTTAAAGCTAGAGAAGCAGCCTGACTTCATCCTGTCCTGTTTAAAGTCAGGCTTCCTTTGAGTGTCTAAGGCCTAAATCTGATCTGATGCTTTTAGAGCTTTTTCAAAGTGGACAGTGCTTTACCACCAAGCTCAGGTAAAGAGCAAGGTGAGTTCCATCTGCATGGAATGTTCTCCATGGAAAGAAAAGTCCAAAAGGAGATTTTCAGTTCTCTTTTAGTCTGACGTGGTGTCTGTAAACAAGGGAAAGATGCATGGAGTGGGATACCAGTTAACAAATCTGTAGCAGGAGTGCAATATCAGTTGTCCTGGTTTCAGCTGGGATAGAATTAATTTTCTTCCTAACACCTGGTACAGTGCTGTGGTTGGAATTAGGATGAGAACAATGTTGATAACACTCTGATGGTTTAGTTGTTGCTAAACAGTCAAGGCCTTTTCAGTTTCTCATACTGGCCTGCTAATGAGAAGGTTGGGTTTGTCCAAGAAGCTGGAAGGGGACGTAGCTAGGACAGCTGACCCAGACTGGCCAAAGGGATATTCCACACTCTGTGGCATCACGTCTCATATGATAACTGGGGGAATTGTTCAGGAGATGGGGCAGCTTGGGAGCTTAATGGATCATTAATGGATCATTGGGAGGTGAGAAATTGTGTTGCTCAGTGCTTGTTTTGATGAGGATGATGATTATAACTGTTATCGTTTTCTTTTTCTGTCTTTTAAAAGCCATCTTTATCTCAGCCCAGGAGTTTTACTTCTTTGAAATTTTAATTTCTCTCCCCCATCCCTTTGAGGCAAGGGTGAGTGAATGCATCTGTGGTTGCTTTAGCTGCCTGCTGGGTTAAACCACGGCATAAGTCCATATTCTCTTCTGCTGAAGTATGAGCCCTGCATCTTACAGTTTATAGAAGAACTGTTATGGTTGAAGTAGGTGCTCTGAAAGTGGCTGTAACGTAATGTAGTGTCGTTTGAGTAGGTTTGGGAATGAAACTTCATGTTAGGGTTCTTCAGTACTGTGATTGTACGTGCTGAGGGCAAAGGAGTCAGTTCTGTTATGATCACTGTTTTTCTTACAGCGGGTTAGGTTTCTGTAGTGTAGGCAGGGCACTAATTGTTAAACTTAATGGGACGATTATAATCACATTTGCCCATAAAGAAATGCAGTTTTTGTGAGTTGTTTTGCCTAGTTGTAAATTTCCTTTGAGAAAGAATACAATCTTTCTTGAGAAACTAATTAGCTTGTAATGTATTAGTTGCTTGCTAGTGGTAAATTCTCAATAGTAGAAATGTTGCTACTTTCCCACTTTACCTTCTATGCAGATTAAGAATATGAGAGCACAATATTCCTGCACTAATGAAGGTATGATTTGAGCAAGGAGAGCTCTTAAAGTGACACTTCAGAGCACTTGTCAACACAAAGGAGGCTTTTCAGGAGTTATTCACAACTGCAGGTAAATTTTATCCTATCTTTTACTCCAGAAAGGACACAAAAAGCCTCACCTTTGTAGCTGAGCCTCCACTGATACATCAAGTAGCTTGTTTTCCAGTAGTAGTGTTTTCTGTCTCAAGATTATTATTGACCCAGCTCTTTTGCTACTTCTTTCACTGAAGGCAAGCTTCTGCTCTGCTGCCTTTGCATTGCAACTCCTTTGTAGAGCCTTTTGAGAGGAAAGGTTAGGTGAATTTCTTGTTTTGGGTGGGTGTGTCATTGATCCAGAAGAAAAATTCTGGCAAATTCTGTGATGTTTGAGTGGCATTGGTTTTACTCACTGAATGAGTAAAGTTCTTAAAGTTTGTTCCAGCAGTGATCTGAACAGCAGGTAGCTCTGCGTTGTAAGGCTCCATTTCAGGTGTGCAATGTATTTCTCTACTTGATCTGCCTAAGTGATATGTATGCAATTAACTTCTTTAAACAATGGTTTAAAGCTGAAGGAGGGAAGGTTTAGACTGAATACTAGGGGGAAGTTTTTTACAGAAAGAGTGGTGAGGTCCTGGAACAGGCTGCCCAGAGAGGTGGTGGATGCCCCCTCCCTGGAAGTGTTCAAGGCCAGGTTGGATGGGGCCCTGGGCAACTTTGTGTAGATCCAGGCCTGAGGTTGGTGGCCCTGCCTGTGGCGGGGGGGTTGGAGCTTTATGATCCTCGAGGTCCCTTCCAACCCAGACCATTCTATGATTCTATGATTCTATGAAATGCCTGCAGTCAGGATGTGCCAGTGAGTAAAGGTAGTGGATTGGAAGGGAAGAACTGGGTTGTTCTCAGCCAGGTGAACTCGGTGATTCAGTTTGCTGTGCAGTAGCAGAAATGTTTGTGCTGGCTCCAAGCAGAAAGTAAAAAACCAACCCCAACCCACAAACAAACAGAGCAGAACATATGAATGAAAAAATTTACTTATTCCTGCCGGGGGTGCTGATGCTGTTTTCATCAGTTTAAGCAGCAGGATGCATTATTTTCTCTCCCTACACCCTCCCCCCCCCCCCCCTTTTTTTGTATCTCTCCACAGTAACAGCACATGACAGCTAATGCCTGGATGCAGTGGTCAGTACCCAAAGTTGTGGGCAGTTTAAGTACCAGTCTTCAGAAACATTTAAGTGGCTTTGTATAAATACCCTGTCTGGAAAATGATGATGGGACTTCCTGATAGGGTAGAGAAGCCACGATGATACAATCCTAGCGTTTAGGTAGCTGTGGGAGTATGGTGAAGCATAGGTTGACAGCACCTCAGACTCCACATGTGTGCTTGCTCCACATTTCACTTTGTAGTCCCTGGCCTATGGTTCTCTTGGAGAATAACACAAGATGAAAGGCAACGTCCTTCTGGTGTTTTCTCAACCTACCCAGGGTCTGGAGATTACAAGAAAAAAGAAAAGAAAGAAAATAAAACCAAATCACCAAAAAAATAACCCCAGACCAAGCAGGGATGACTTTTGTTGGTGGGGTATTTCCCAAGCCAGGAGTCCAAGGGAGAGCCAAAGCAACAGCAAATGGGGCAAAGCAGGTTCCTCCACCCCATTCACTACGGTCAGATTTGATCTGCATCGTTTTCCACGCTGATATGAATATTGTTATGCTGAGAAGTGCCAATGGCCGCCCATAATGCTTAGAGGTCGCTGAAGTATAGAATGAAAACGCTATAGAAAGACTTAAAGATTGGCCATAACTACACCTAAGAAAAAATCTATTGGGGACTAAGTGGATTAGCTCTCTCTTTTGTCTAACAGCTAAAGCTTTCAGTCTCCTCTTTTATAACAGCTGCAGAGGTTAATAGCTAGGCCAAAGCACCTCAAGTCTTATGGCATATCTTTATTGAAGAGGAAGGGTGAAGCTATGGAGCAGATTTGAGCTGATTGAGGCTCCACTTACTGCTGAGGAAAGAAAATGGTTCTTATCCCTCCCTAGTTTTCGGGGTTTATGTTTGGCTTGTGGGTTCGCTTCTTACCTTGTACCAGCTGTGGGGCTCAAGCTGCTCTGTGAGTCAATTCATTTTACAGACTTGTCAGAAAATGCATCTAGGAGAAAAGGACAATTGCATTCTGCTAGATTCACAAGATGAATTGGCTTAACTAGGCCCAAGCAAGAGTCAGAGACAGTGCAAAGGAGAGGGCGGGATTCCACAGCCAGGACTCCAGAAAAGGAAATTGTAAGCAATCTCCCAGGGACTGGAGGAGGAAGGCAGGATTTGGTTTTGGTATAATCTTATGTTGACTTAATTTGTGAAATTACACCTTTACCATTCGAGGAGACCATCTCTCTCCTTCAGATTAAGTGGTATCTCCTCAGGCTGCTGGGATAAATGCCTCATTACTGTCTTTCTGTTGTTCTGAGTGTCCAGAAAGGTCAGGGTCCCAGAGAAAGCACTGCAAGGTCACACACTGTGTCATGGCTTCACGTAGTGTGGCACGATCAGGTAGAAAGAGGTGGCTGAGAGCACAGTAGTGCAGGTGTCACTTGGGGTGTGTGACCTTTCTTGTGCAGGCTGGTGACCTTGCCATATCACAGAATCACAGAATTGTAGGGGTTGGAAGGGACCTCGAGAGATCATTGGGTCCAACCCCCCTGCCAAAGCAGCTCCCTAGGACATACCACTCAGATAGGCATCCAGATGGGTCTTGAATATCTCCAGGGAAGGAGTCTCCATCACCCCCCTGGGCAGCCTATCCCAGGGCTCTGGCACCCTCACTGGGAAAAAGTTCCTCCACATGTTGGTGTGGAACTTCCTGTGCTCCAACTTGCAGCCATTGCCCCTTGTCCTGTCTCCACAGACCAAAGAAAAGGGGCTGGCCAATTCCCCCTGCATCCCGTACTTAGGATATTTATAAACATTAATTAGGTCCCCCCTCAGTCTTCTTTTCTCTAGACTGAACAGCCCCAGCTCTCTCAGCCTTTCCTCATAGGGGAGATGCTCCAGACCTTTAATCATCTTCGTAGCCCTTCTCTGGACTCTCTCAAGGAGATCCCTATCTTTTTTATACCAGGGAGCCCAGAAATGGACACAGTATTCCAGGTGGGACCTGACCAGGGCAGAGTAGAGGGGGAGGATCACCTCCTTAGACCTGCTGGACACACTCTTTCTGATGCATCCCAGGACACCATTGGCCCTCTTAGCCACCAGTGCATACTGCTGGCTCATAGCCAACCTGTCATCCACCAGGACCTCCAGGTCCTTCTCCACAGAGCTCTTCTCCAGCAGGTCATCCCCCAGGCTGTACCGGTACAGACAGTTATTCCTTCCCAGGTGCAAGACTTTACACCTCCTCAGAGGGAGGTTCCACTGGTCCATGGAGCCCTGTGTAATGTGTCCAGCCTTTCTCAGCAGTCCTCACTGCAGTTTCAGTTGTCAGTAGAACCTGTAAAGAGCCTTCCCACTCAGGCTGCAGTTTGGATTCTTTCCATGACTTAATCAGAACCCATTCCCCATGTTGCATAGTATGGACTGTAAATGCCAATGGTGGAGTTCGTGCAAGGAGGAAGAATAAAGAAGAGGACAGCCCCAGTATATAGTTCTTCGGAAAAATCCCAAGGTTTGAAACCAAAGATCCTTTTCTTATTCCACCCATATTAGATAAGACAAACAACATTTCATAGGGAGATACACCTAAGTCTTTCCTAGGTGCATTTCAAATTCTCAGTAAGGCAATGGGAAAGCATTTAATCCAGAGTCATTTAGTTTCTAAAATTAACTTTGATAATTGTTTCTTTGGGGTCTAATTCATCTGTTCAACCCTACCAGAGCAGGGTGAATGTCAGGGAGTATGAAAGACCCAGAATATTGCTAATCCTTCCATAGTCCCTTGAAGCACCTTGGATGCAAAGTGACTTCCTTGGTTTGAATCTACATTTTTCAACTATTCCATACCTGGGAATAATTTGTTCGGGAAGGATTTTAATTACCCCTGCAGCTGTGGCTGTAGCCATTGGATATGTTTCTACCCATACTGTTAGATGGTCAGCTAATACCAGGATACATTTGAACCTTCTTATAGGTGGTAATTCTGTAAAATTCACTTGGATAATTTGAAAGAGTCTTAAACCTGGTTCTCTTCCTCCTTGAGGTTGTTTCTTGAGAACCTTTTCTAAAAATCCTTTTACAAACAATGCACCTTTCACAAATTTGTTTAACTATAGTATAAATTCCTACGCATCTGCATTTCCTAAGATTAAATCACACATTGCTTGTACCTCCCAATGACTCCCTTGGTATAAAATAGCCATTATTTCCCTCATAATTTGTTTATTTAGCATTTCTTGTTCACCTGGGAGAATCTGCTTCCCTTCTGTTTCACTAGCTCCCAATTCCTTCAAATCCCTTTTCTCTCCTTCAGTGAAAGTTGGAACCCCCTTTGGTTCAGACACACAAGGAGTAAGATTACACATCCTAACTAATTCAGGCCCTAAGGCAGCTTCTTTGGCTACATCATCAACCAATCTGTTTCCTCTAGCTTCCAATGAGTTCCCTTTCTGATACCCACTTACATGGACTACTGCAATTTTTCTGGGTAGGAGTAAATTCTTTAAAACACATTTCACCAATTCTTCGTGTACCAACCCCTTTCCTTTGCTATTAATTAATCCTCTTTCATCCCATATTTTTCCAAATGCTTGAACTACCCCAAAAGCACACCTTGAAATCAATATAAATTGTCCCTTCTATCCCATCTAACAGTTGTAATGCTTGATTTAAAGCATATAATTCACATGTCTGGGCAGACCAGTGCTAGGAAGTCTTCCTGATTCTTTCACACTTTGATTCTCTCCATAATTCCATAACCATTGTGCCTTTTCCTGTGTATGATTCTGGAGGACTCATCAATAAATAAATGGAGACCTGTTGGCAAGGGTAGGTCCCTCAAGTCATGTTGCACTTAGGTGTGATACTCTATTATATCCAGGCAGTCATGTTCAAGTTCTTCCTTATTTGTCTCCCCATTTGATAGAAAGGTGGCAGGATTGAGGCATGAATCAGCAGTTAGAACTAACTCAGCTTTTTCCATTAAAATTGCCTCATACTTCAAAATCCTAGAATCAGTGAGCCATCTTCCTGCCTTTTGAGTCAGAATTGTCCTTACTTGATGTGGAGTACTTGCTACAAGTGCTCCTCCAAACGTTAGTTTTCTGCTTTCTTCCATCAAGAGGGCTGTGGCTGCTGCTGCCTGTACACATTCTGGCCACCCTTGAGATACTGGGTCCAGTAGTTTAGATCAATAGGCAATTGGTTGTCCCTTGCCTCCCCACTCTTGGATGAACACCTCCTGGGCTGTTCCCTTTTCTGTGGTAGCAAACAAGTGGAATGGTTTGTCAAGGGAGGGCAGTGCTAACACAAGAGCAGCCATCAAACTTTGTTTTAATTCCTGTATCAATTCCTTTTCTTCATTAGTCCATCCCAAGCCAGTAGGCTCTTCTAACAATTTTAAATATGATCCCTTTGATTTCAGTGCATATGATTCAGTCCAAAGGCAACTATAGCCTGTCAGTCCCAAAAATTTTCACAGTTCATTTTTAGTTTTCAGGAGAGGTAATTCAGCTATTCCTTTTATCCTCTCTGGATTTATCCTCTGTTTCGCTTCACTGATTAGATGTTCTAAATATTTAACTTCTCTATCCATGTACTGAAGTTTGATTTTTGATACTCTTGGCCTCTGTTTCCCCAGGAAATGTAACAAAGTAATTTTGGTTTCCCTTTACAGTTCCCTTCTTTTTCCTTGAGATTAAAAGATCATCTACATATTGTAGAAGGGTAACTTCAGTTGGGACTTTAAACTTCTCTAATACTTGTTCCAATGCTTGTCCAAATCAATTTGGTGATTCAGTGAATCCTTGAGGTAAAACTGTCCATGTAAGTTGTTTCCAGCTTGTGGAAGTATCTTCCCATTCAAAAGCACACATGTTTCTGCTATCAGGGTCCAGTGGACACCCCCAGAAGGCATCCTTTAAATCAATCACACTAAAACATCCATGCTCATGTGGTATTTTACTCAATGGAGTGTAAGGATTAGGAACCACTGGGTGATGCACTGGGACTATTTGGTTTAATTTTCTTAAGTCCTGTACCACATGATATGATCCATCTGGGGTTTTTTTACTGATAAAATTGTGGTGCTAAAAGGAGACCACATGGTTTGCCTATCCTTAATTAAACTCTCTATAACTGGCCTTCCAATGGAATGGGAGACTGGTTTTGGCAAGTCATTTCATTGTCCCCTTTTATGTTTAATCTTTAAGGGAATAATACTTAATCCACCTTGATTACCCTCTTGGACCCACACTATTGGATCAACCTGGCTTTTATCTTCCTCTGCTAATAAAGCCATGGATACTGCATTCTGACCATCCTGAGTTTTCAATTCCAATCCTAATTGCATTATTGAACCTTGTCTTAATAAGTTACTTCTGGGAGCAGGGATGTATAAAAGTTTCCTGTGAATTGTCTCATCACCTAATTTTAAGGTGGTACTTTCAAGCATGGGGACTGGGAATCCTTCCCCTTTTACCCCTGAGAATGTTATACTTTGGCCCTATAGTTTTAATCCTTGACATATAAAATTTAATGAAGTTCTAGGAACTTCGGTGTCGACCAGGATGACAATGTCCTGCTCCTGGGGTCCCACCTCCAAATTTATCAAGGGTTCTTGGTATGACCTTAAATTAAGAAACCCTTGACTTCCCTACTCATCTTCAAAGGTCATTAAGGGAATCACCTTTTCTTCTTTTCTTAGCTTAGGGCATTCTGCTTAAGATGTCCCCCTTTACCACACTGATAACATGCAGCTGAGAGAGAACTGATCTATGGAGATTGCCAAGGTCTTTCCCTGCCTGACCAATTCCTTCTCTATTTACACTTCTCACACCCCTCCTTCCTTTTGTTCAACTTTCCCCTCTACCTCTCTGGGAGACTGTCGCTATCCTTTTCTCCACTACCTGATCCACAGCAGATACCCTCATTTTTGTTTTCTGCTTCTGTTTTTCTTCTTCCCTTTTCACAAACACTTTCTGGGCCTCCCTCAGTAATTCTTCCAAAGATCTTTCATTCCAGCCATCCATTTTCTGTACCTTCCTCCTAATATCAGGCCATGCTTTGTTCACAAAATGGACCTTCAGAAGGCCTACAGGATCTTCAGAATTCATACCTGAATACTTCCTCATTTGGTCTCTCAGCCATTGTAAAAATGCTGAGGGTGTCTCATCTTTTCCTGCTCAGTCTCAAAAGCTTTAGTAAAGTTTTGAGACTTAGGAGCAGCCTCATTTATACCTTCTATTATTAGGTCTCTCAAATCTCTCATGTTAGCCCGATGTACTGGATCATTATTATTCCAGTTTGGGTCCACATTAGGAAATTTTTGTTCATCTGGGATAACTCCCTGGCCTGACAGGTTTCTTTGCCTCATTCCAGCTAGGCTGCCTGCCTAATCATTCCTCTTTCCTCCCCAGTAAATAAAATATTCATTATGGACATCATCTCCCGCCAGGAGTAAAAACTAGGTCCCAAGGATTGATCCAGCAGTTCAGCTAATCCCATGGGATCCTCAATTAAAGGTTTAATTTCCTTTTTAAAAATCCTTCCGTACTTGTGAACGGGGAACTAACATATCCCACTTGTCCTATTCCTAGGGGAACTTCTTGGAGAGGATATAGTTCCTCAGTTATTCTCCTCCTAGTGGGAGGTTTCTTTCCTGAGGTCATAGGGTACTTCAAAATGTCTCTCTTGCATTTTTTTAATTCTTTGTTAAGACCAGAGTAAGTGGGCTGAGCAGGAGCACTGCCTATAGTGTACTGGTCAATCTCTTTCTAGGGGTGGCAAGGGGGTCTAGTAAGCATTCTGCCTTGGAGTTCTGCATGTGAAGGTTAGGATTCACAGGGGGTGGATTATTAGGGCAGGGGGTAAACATTTTAAGGGATCCCATATTTTGGAATCCTCAGTCTTTTCCTTAGAATCTCTCTTATTTTTCTTAATGGAAACATTCGTGCAACAGACCCCCATTTCCAGCAGGAGGCAGTCTGATTCTTCTTGAGAAAAGGGCTTTTTCTTACTAACACATGTATTTAAGGCCTGGCATATCCAATCTTTCTCTGTCTCATATTTTGGCCAAAAGACATCTGGGGTTTTAATACTTGGTCCAAGCAAAACAACAGTACTGTATCATCTCGTTCTTATCCTTATTCCTAGTACAAGACATGTCTTTCCAATTTATCAACATCCTCCCTAAGGGAATGTCTGGAGGAACGGTCCTGGGGCTTCTCTCTCTGCCCCCCCATTTTCTTTTTAAGCTGCCTATCCTTATTTCCCATTTGGTCCCTCTGAGACTTTTTAACAGCAAATCTAATTTTTGCTTTGCCTTTCTCCATCTGCTTCCCTTGTGGAAAGACAGAACCATGGATCCAAGATCCACACTCACTCTGACCATAACTGTACATCTCTTTCACACACACACACAAGTCTCTCCAAAGGCCCCAACCACCAAGGCAATCCTTAATGTCCTATTTTCTTACCTCGGTCTGTGCATGGAGTTACCTGGTTGTTATGACACTGCCTACTGTTTTCCCCTCTGGTTCACGAGGTCTACCTTTAAAATTGGTCTCAGGATTTAATCAGTCTGCTGCTGGAATCACTGTTGATGATACATGAGACAGTTGAAATTAACAGGATGCGTCTCCCCATCCTTCAGTGGCAGGAGCCCCTCACAGCGATGACATCTATCCCAGACAAGCCCCCAGGCTGTTAGAAATGCCAATGGTCCAAGAGAGGACTCGCAGTAGACCGGTACCAGTGAAGCAGCAGTTTATTATGCGCTCTTGCAAGAGCGGGTGTCCCAGCAAAGTAGTCACAGCTGTGCCCAGAGGTTTCAGCATTTTATACCCTATTTCCATCCAAAATCCCTCCCTAATTTACCTATGGATTAGGTACTTCCAGGGTTTACAGGCTCATCCGAGGTGCCTTCTTCATAACAGTATGTAACAATACACATTGCATGTCTGGCAGGTTCTTGTT
The DNA here is from genome assembly GCA_022605575.1 of Laterallus jamaicensis coturniculus. Taxonomy (NCBI): domain Eukaryota; kingdom Metazoa; phylum Chordata; class Aves; order Gruiformes; family Rallidae; genus Laterallus; species Laterallus jamaicensis. The sequence goes on along the minus strand of JAKCOX010000008.1, from coordinate 18,795,961 downwards.
TTCCTTTGGTGAAGAAAACAATATTTGTCAGCTTACTGAGCAAAATGCAGTGTCTTTCTAAGTTACTATTGTGCATCTTACCTAGCTCTTAACTGTTGCCCCTTTATTAACATATCTTGATTGACAATTATCCTTTATCTTCCTTTTCCCGTAAGGCTTACCTTTAGGCCTCAGTTTCCTGTAAGACCACTTAAGTCTTTGGTAAGCTATTCTTGATGAGGCAGCTTGAGTCTTTTATTCCTCAAGTCAGTGGAGAAAAATCTTATCCTTATTCTACAGTTTGCAAAAGTAACATTCCTCAGCATTTCTTACATAGGGAAGATTTATCTCTGATATTTTTACTGTTTTAAGGGGATCTTCCCTATTTATGCTCCTTATTATAATTTCTGCTTTCTGAGATCTAGGATAAATTTAACAGAGAATGAATTTACTTGTCAAGTATGCATTGCTTGTGAGAAAATGTCTCTTTTGTTGGTGGGGTGAAGCTATGTGAGTAGCAGGATGTGCTATGAAAAGTAATTTGAGAAACTGGAAAGTCGTTGTTAAGGACTAGCTGATCGAGACATGGTACATAGTGTGCTGCATAGGCAACATCATGTTTGTTCACTGTCATCTCGCAGGATACATGCAAACTCCAGCCAACAGTAATCAAGGAGAAAGATGAGCGCAGAATTGTGTGGCGGCCATGCAGCCAGTTTAAGTGGCTTGCAAAATTCTTTTGTCTCATTTCAAAAAGATGATGAGTGCATTCAGAGGCAGAGGGCTGTAATTCTTCAGTCTTAATAATGCAGTAATGGTCCTTTGTTCTTCATCTGGTCCTGCAAAAAATTGGTTCAGGAAGTGACATAGCTGTGACTGCATCTGGATAGATTTACAGAGACTTGTCACCCACTATAGGTGTATCAATAGCTGTAGAAACATTCCTTAGATATGGGTGACAATCATGTCTATGTTGCATTTCTGATGTATGCTCTGAAGAAGATCTGGACTGATTGGGACAGAACAATCAGGATATAAATTCTTCCTATGATGAAGTGAGGGTTTATAACTCCTGATCTAGAATGCAGGCTGAACTGATTGACAGGTTTGAAGTTGATGGGATACTTTAGCAGCAGAATACAGAAGGCCTGACTCTGGTGGATGTACAAGCGAAAGAGAAAACTTGGAGGCTGGTATCAGCACCAAAGGGCACATCAGGCACTCATTATTGAGTGTTGGGAGCTGAAAAGGGGAAGAAAAGTATAGGGTAAATGTCTGAGGTGACTGGGGGAGGTCGGTTGCAGGGCAGTGTCAAGAAGTGATGCCCATCGAAATGATGTACCTCTCAGGACTTAACTGAAGAGGTTTGATCAAGCTAAATTATTTCACAGTAACTTAGTGGTTTATGTCATGTGCTTCTACCACCTTTTTATACTTGATGTCAATTGCCCTAAAACCAAGCTTTACCATTTCATGGAACTATGGCTCTAAACACTGTGTTTCCTTTTAAAGCAGAAGTGTTGGTAGTTGCCAGGGAGTCATGCTCAATCCTCAGTCACAGAATTATCAGCATCATCACGTGTTTGCTATGGTTGGTTTTTTTTTAATTATTATTAATATACAAAGTGCACCTTTAATTTATATTTCACCACTGCGTGGAAAACTTGCACAATGTTGTAAGTTTTATAGATCATTACAGCCTTACAATCAGTGCATTATCCTATAGCATCAGAAAACAACTGTCAAGAAAATATTTTCTTGAACCAATACTTTAAATTGCTGGAAAAAAGTGTAAGTAAAAATAAAAAGTGCCAGTCTGGCTGGTAAATAAGTATATTGCATTAGCCATACTGAAAAATGCCATTAATGTTTCTTCTATAGAAATGCAGTAACCTTTTGCAGCAGTTCTTCCAAAAACCACGTGTAATAAGGCAGGACTTCTGCTTTCTTTTAAACTGAAACATCCCAGTATCATGCCTGAGTAGAAAAACCTTCTTTATGGGATTAAATGGGCTGAATTCTGAGCAAAAGTTTCTAACTCCTTATTTTTTCCACGAGGGCCTGAAATATTTCAGATCAGTTCAACATGCAGACTTCAAATGCTTAATACTACTGTAGGTTTTTTGTGGCAGACTCTGATTTTATGACCTTGGCCTACAACTGTAAGAGCATATTTAGCTTGCTGCCTTATGACACTGTTTATGAGGAAATAGTACCTTGGGCTTACTGCTATTTTTTAAAAGCAGTGTTTATAGGTGATAGCAAAACTGAAGTGAGTCAGTAGGAACAGACTTGGTGGTTCCTGTGTCAGCTTTTTGCTATGCTTTCATGAATGCATGACAACTCCGAATGTTTCCATTCCGAAATGAGCGATGCTCTGTTAATTTCTGGTTCAGTCCTGAAAGTCTCTTGCATTTTCCTGTGGATCAGACATAATCACAGAGCTGCAGAACTCTGAAGGTGGCTCATGCTTTTCTCAGAGATGGTTCTGAGTAGGTCAAATACGTTCCCTGCCTGAGCTGATGAAAATGTTTGACTTCAATCCCTAAGGCAGGGTCTGGGTCTGCAGAGGGCATTGGATGCAGGGTGTTGAAAAAAAGAACTGACTGCAACAAAAATCAAGTGGTCAGCACTTCCCAGGCCCTTGAGCTGTAGCATTTAAATGCCAAATCAGAGCTCTTACATTGTTTCCACAAAACAAGGTCCAATCCTGCAGCATTATGCCCAGCACCGAGACACATCAGGAGAAAGTGTGAAGAAATGGCATATGGATTTTCTTTGCTGATGCAGTGTCTTTGTCCCTGTTACATACCATCTGTGTATGTCTTCTCTGAACTTCACTTCCTTTCAGTGCTTGAGCTGAAAGCTTCCAGACCTACCAGGAGCTGCTTCACCCATATATAGTGTTTCTCACTGCTGAAGATGTTCTAGCTTGCTTCATGTTAAATTCTGCTCTGTAGCATGTTGATAATAATCTCCAAATTGCACAGCTGTAGCTGTTCTCAACTTGTAAGAATAATCTTGTCACCTAACTCAAGACATCCTTTTGAGGAAACTTCCTGGTGTGGAAGAAGGTTTCAGGCCACAGCCCTGAGGCAGGAGTATATGCCTTCATAAGCATGTAGCCTCAGTTTCCAGCTTTAATGCAGCAACTAAATAGAATTAAGATAATTAAATCTGTCCAGGGATGTCAAGGACAACAAGAAAGGTACATCAGTGGTAAAGGAAGACTAGGGAAAATGTGAGCCCTCTCTGGAAGGAAACAGGAAAGCTGGTTTCCTAGGATATGGAGAACGATGAGGTCTCAACAATGTTTTTCCTCAGACTTTCACTTCCTTCACCAGCAAGTGCTCTAGCCACACCATCCAAGTTGCAAAAGGCAAAGGCAGGGATGGGGAGAATTAAGAACAACCCACTGTTAGGAGAAAATCAGGTTCAAGACCATCTAAGGAACCTGAAGGTGGAGAAGCCCATGGGGTTGATGGTCCTGCATGAGAGGTCCCTACATCCACAGGGAACTTGTGGATGAAGTTGCTAAGCCACTATGCATCATATTTGAGAAATTGTGTCAGTCTGGTGAAGTTCCCACTGACTGGAAAAGTGGAAACCTAGCCCAATTTTAAAAGCTGGGGTGGGGGTGGGGTGGGGAAGGAAGACACGAGAAACTACAGCCTGGTCAGTCTTGACTCCACGAATAGCAAGATCAGGGAGCACATCCTCCTGGAAACTATGCTAAGGCATGTGGAAAATAAGGAGGAGATTTGTGACAGCCAGCATGACTTCACTAAGGGCAAATAGTGCCTGACAAGTTTGATGGTGTTCTACAACATAGTTACACTATTGGCAGATAAGGGAACAACAACTGATATCATCGAGCTGGATTTGTGCAAAGCATTTGACACCATCCTGCATGACATCCTTGTCTCTAAACTGGAGACACATGGACCACTTGCATAAGGAATTGGCTGGATGGTCACACTCAATGAGTTGGGGTCAGTGGCTCCACGTCCAAGTGGAGACCAGCAATGAGTGGTGTTCCTCAGGGGCCAGTATTGGGACTGCTGCTGTATAATGTGTTTGTTGGTGACATGGACAGTGGGATTGAGTGCATCCTCAGTGAATTTGCTGATGATAGGCTGGAGGGAAAGGATGCAGAGGGACCTTGACAAGCTTGAAAGGTGGGCCAGTGCAAACCTCATGAAGTTCAGCAAGGCCAAGTGCAAGGTCCTGCACATGGATTGGGGTAATCCCAAGCACAAACAGTGGCTGGACAGAGAATGGATTGAGACCAGCACTGAGGAGAAGGACTTGAGGGTATTGATTATTGTAAAGCTCAACATGACCCAGCAATGTGCACTTGCAGCCCAGAAAGGTGGCTGCATCAAAAGCAGTTGTGACCAGCAGGTTGAAGCAGGTGATTCTCCCCCCTTTACTCTGCTTTTGTGAGACCCCACCTGGAGTACTGTGTCCAGCTCTGGGGTCCCCAGTATAGTAAAGATATTGACCTGTTGGAGTGAGTCCAGAAGAGGGCAAAGGTGATCAGAGGGCTGTGAGGACAGGCTGAGAGAGTTGGGCTTGTTCGGCTTGGAGAAGACTCTGGTGAGACCTTATAGCAGCTTTCCAGTACCTAAATTTACCTACAGAAAAGCTGAGGAGGGACTTTTTACAAGGGGAAGTAGTGACAGGACAAGAAGATGAAAGAAGGTAGATTTGGATTAGATAAACTCACCGACTATGTGGGTGTTGAGGCACTGGGACAGGTTGTCCAGAGAAGCTGTGGTTGCCCTCTCCTTGGCAGAGTTCATGGCCAGGTTGGATGGGGCTTTGGGCAAGCTGGTCTAGGGGAGGGTGTCCCTGCAGATGTAGGTTGGAACTCAGGTGATTTTTTTTTAAGGTCCCTTTTTTAAATTCTATGATTCAATGAACTCCAGCAGGATTTACAAATCTGTTTTCTGGCCTTACAACTCTAGCACTTCTGACTACAAATGTAACACTTAAGACCATATCTTATTTGATGTAGTAATGGTCATGGCCCATTTAGAATGCTTCTAAACAAAGGGGGTGTGTATGCATGAAGCATAATAGCATAGACTTTGGCTGTATGCAAGGTAGGTGTCCATCGTTCCCTTTCTCAGTGGGACGAGGGAGGAGAAAGTAAGATTGGAAAAAAACCTGATGCATCAAGATAAAGGTGGCTTAATGGAGCAAAAGCAAAGACTGCATGTGGAAGCAAAGGAAAAACAGAAGATTTATTCTCTACTTCACATCAGCAGGTGATGCCCAGCCACTTCCCAGGAAACAGGGCTGCGGTACCTGACCAGACATCATAGAGTATGGAATATCCCTTTGGTCAGTTTGGGTCAGCTGTCCTGTCTGTGTCACCTTGCAAGACCTTGCTCCCTCCAGCCTACTGGTGAGAGGCAGCCTTGGTGCTGTGCCAGCTCTGCTCAGCAGTAGCCAAAACCCTGGTGTGTTCCCAACACCTTGCTCCCTACCAGTACACAGCACAGTGCTGTGAGGGCTGCTGTGGGGAAAATTAACTCTGTCTCAGCCAGACCCGATACAATAGTGTGCAGTCTGGGAAAAAGCAAATAAAGAAGTGAGGGAAGGAGAAAGATACAGATACTTTGAAGATACAAGGAGGAAGACATTTTCTGTAGGTGGATACTAGCTGAAACCAGAGACTTTCCAAAGCTAGAGCTCCTTCTGGCTAGGTAAGTGGACCAGGTATGGCAATCTGCATGCAGAGGAGCACTTACTGGTATATGGAGTCTCACTGAATACTATTTATCCATCCATCCATCCATCCATCCATCCATCCATCCATCCATCCATCCATCCATCCATCCATCCATCCCTGGTGAAGTTAATATGAGTAGAATATGTTGAATTTGGCCTTAGGTTAGTAACATAAAATTGAAGCTCCTTAAAATGGATCTGAACAGAGAGGTATAAACCAGTGCTGCAGTGGTGCTGAGAGTTTGTTGGTTTGAGGGGATTGGGGATTTTTGTTTTGGCAGGGGTTTTTTAGGTGTGAGGAATGGTTGGTGGAAGAACTACATGATTATTTTTCTTACAAATCTAATAAGAAGAGAATTAGCCTAGAAGAAGGGAAAAAGAATCTGTTCTCTTAGATGTTATCTAAGATGTTGCCTTATTCCTCTAAGAAATAGAGCTTTCATGTGTTATATTACATAGTAGCCCCCAAAAAAGATGCATATCTTTTGCCTGGGGTGAGCAACTCCTGAGACTTCTGAAATCAGGCTAGTACATTAACACCTTAGATTTAGGTAGCGCAGGGCTACAAGCAAATGTCTTTGGATGACAGAAGCAAATCAGACACTGCTTTTGTATGTCACGAGGGATTATTCTATTTTAGTGCTATGCCCTTTAGCTTTACAAATGCACCTGTAGTGCTCCTGTGGTTAGTGCAAAGAATCTTGGTAGAATTCATTTACTATAGTTGTTTTGTCTTTGTAAATAGCAAATGTTAGAACTGGATAGACACAAACAGCTTTTTGAACCTTACATGTATTGTTCATAGATAGGGAAGGCTTTTGTTCTTTAATGCTAGCACTGAGCTCAGAAATGTACTTTTCCATTCACAAAAGGTGATTTTTTTTTTTTTTGAAGGAAGCAGGAGAAATTTATGGCTGTGTCTGGGCACAGGGTAGATGGGAGATAAATTCTAGGCAATGTAAGGTTGGATTGCCAGATACATATTTCAGCTGGGCCTTTGCAAATTAAAAACAAAATCTCAACTGATTTCATGTGATCTCCTGTGTTGTTTTGTATTGGAACAAATGGCTCTGAGATCCCATGGATAATGTTTACTTGGCATTTGTCATCATACAGAAGTAAGCTATTCACCATTATCTGGTATTTTGGGAACAAAGAATTTGGCCTATCAAACACAGTGGCAAATAATTATAATTTTGAATCCTTTGAAGAGATGGGGGAAAAAAGAAATTATTCTAATACCAAGGAGGTTTTATTTTTACCAGTATTCCCTATTTCCCTTTTTATTAGCTACAGGGAAGAATTTTAAAAGAGTTTTTCCCCCAATTTTCATAGAATCATAGAATGGCAAGGGTTGGAAGGGACCCCAAGGATCATAAAGCTCCAACCCCCCTGCCACAGGCAGGGTCACCAACCTCAGGCCTGGATCTACACAAGGTTGCCCAGGGTCCCATCCAACCTGGCCTTTGTCAGTCTTGTGATCACAGTTTTTTTTCTGTTTGTTTGTTTAATTTTATTGTTTTTATACAGCATAAAGATGGTAGCATGTGTTCTGATGTTAGATGAAGTGTGCTGGAACACTCATGGTGCTTGTTATGGTCCAAATCTGCTTTGCAACAATAACAGAAAACAAAAATGTAAAAGAAAAAAAAATGAACAGGAAGGAAAGAGGCTGTGACTTGTCAGAAGACTAGGTGGCTTTCTAATTAACTTGCTATTATGGAAAAACAAGTTCAGCATATGAATTTGTTAGATGTTCTGAGACTTGGCAAATATTAATCAGTATGAGCTGCTGAACTCATAGGGTTTTAGCTGCCTTTTTAATCTTAGTTTTCTAGGTGAGTGTTGCACAAAATAGCCTTACCCAAGCCAGGCTGTTGGGGTTTTTCTTCCAGAAGTGAAGATGTTGGAAAAAGTAGGGCAGAGAAAGAAAAGGAGATATAAGGAAGGTGTCAAGAGCAGGAAAATACTTGGAAGTTTTGTGCTTTGGATGTGTTAGCCTTTAGATAAGGGCGGTAGGGAGGTAGGCTGAAGGCATAGCCTCCTTTGTCACATCATCGATCAGGATTGGTATGGGCTCCTGTGTGTCAGGGAGGATCATAAGAACCTAGTGGTTACATGGCATTAGGCCCAAAGTCTGTCTTGTCCAATGTATTGTCTCTATAGCACTAATAGCAGAGCATAAGAATATGTTACAGATCGATAGCTCTCCTGACAGCTTCCAGGAATCAGCTTTAAGGATTTCCTCAGCTATTTCTGGACTGTCATGCTTAACACTTCCTTGATGTGGTTTAATCTTTTTGGTGAACCTCATTCCCCATAGGAACCCCTTAACTGGACTCCAATATTGCAGGTTTTGGTTGTTGGTTGCCCCACTGGAAATCTTAAGCCATGTTGTTGAGATTTATTCTTTTCAAACCACTTTTATTAATCACCAGTGCCAAATGAAAAGAACTTCTAAAGTGCAAGTGGGATTTGCTTATTCTCTGATTATTTGGTTTACCAAGAAAGGGCTCCTCTGCAACTGATTTTAAATTTGAATTTCATCTTCTAATTTTTCCCATCCTAAACCTCTTTTTGCTTAATAGTTTTCATGTCCACTCAGTGATTGAATTGAATCTGAGTGTTAGTGTAATTGTATATAACAGACTTCTCTTTGTTTCTAGAGCTGCAAACCTCAGGTACTCTGGGGCACTGAGCTAGAACATAAATATTTCACCTTTTTGCTCTTAGTTATTCCTTATTATAAGTGTCATTGGAAGTATTCAGTGGTGGGCCCTAAAGTTAGGTAACTCTGACAGGTATCTCACGTCAGTTGTAGCCTGATTTTTTGGGGTACATTGTGCTTATTACATGGATCTGGAGATTGTGGATGCTCTGATCCTGAAGGCAGCCCATTTATTTGGAAGGATAAACATGCTTAGAGACTTACAGGTAGACAGACATGCTAGTCTGTCTAATACCTTTCACCTCAGACTGTGGTGAGCTCTCTTCCAGTGGTCCTGTGAATACCTAGGAGGTTTCTGTTTGTTAGTATAACCCAAATATTCACATTATTGCAAGGACAGCATGGGTTTTGGTTTTTTTTTTTTTCTTTGAACTGCATGAACTGGGATTCAACTTTCTAAAATAACCCCAAAACAGCCCAAACCGAAATCAAAACAATCAGATAGACTCTACGGGGTGTATTGTACCGCAGAGCAACTCGCCTGGGCAAGGTGTACCAGTGCAACACGTCAGCGCGTCCTGCTGGGTTTGCTGCCAGCCTGGATGGGAAGACAAAGGCTCTTGACTCAGGGGTAGAGCTGTTTAAAGCCTGCGTCTTGCAGGTGAAGTTTGGTGAGCTGAAGGCACTCTGCCCTGATGTGTTTGGCTACAGTGCCCTCTTGTGGGAGTGAGCGCTAGTAAACAGCGGCTGAAGCAAAAGGTCTCTCCAAAACCACCTGGCTGCCAGAGAAGGAGGGTCACCGGAGACAGATCATCTTCCCGCTGGGGCTGCTTGCAGCTGTGCTTCTGTCACCAGCAGCTTGTTTGGTTCTGTGATATGATGCAAATATAAGAGCAGCTTTTGGGCGTTTTTGCAGTTTAAAGTGTGCTTTGTGTTCTGCTAGCGCTTTGGTATCAGCTGGGAAGCGAGTTTCTGTTGTGATGCCCACAGGACCTGTTTTGGAGAGGAGTTCCTGGTTGTGCTCACGCTCAAAGGTGGGTGTCCACACAGCCTCTGCTGTGCTGTGGAGATTCAACTGTGTAGGAAAGCTAAGTAACCAAAACTGGCTATTCTGTTGTGGGAATAAAGGCAGAGGTTTCCTGCTTCCCCAACCCCAAACTTGGCAGCCGCACTTCATCCGCCTCTGAAATGAGAAGGCTTGAATTAATAAGCCTTGATTGGAGAAAAGAAGAAAACTTCAAAGGAAGAAAGGGCACAGTGATCAGAACTAAGTGAGCAGGACAGACCCAGGAGGGTTTTGACACATTGTAATTGGAAAATGGCAAAGTAAGAATCTGCTATGACCGCAGTGTTTCACGATTGCTCTAAGTCAACAAAAATACCTGCCTATGCAAATAAGTTTAACCATGACATAGAAAATGGAGGGGGTCTGTCCTACTCATTTGATCAAATGGCTTTTGATAATGCTAAAATTATAGCTACCCTTTTGAAGGTATAGTTCATGACAAAACTGTAGGGAGCGAAAGCGACAGCTAAGCAAGAAAAATGTCATTATATTACCAAGACTTAAAGGGTGTAGTCAAGAATGTCATAACTTTCAAAGAAGAAAAAGATCTAATCCTACTTCCTCAATGCAGGACATTGAACTATATAAACCTAGACAAAGGAGGACTTGGCCCTGGTTTTTCCAAGTGTCAGCTACTTGGGCTTCAGCTGAAGTCTGTGGGTAAAGGAAATGTGCATTATCTCTACATTCAGTGAAAAAGCAGTCTGGTTAGGGTTTTTATTTTGCTTTTCTCTGATTAGTATGCAGATTCAGAAAATGCTTTTTATCTCATTTGAAGCGTTCTATTCTAAACATTTCCTCCTGATGTAATAAACTGTGTCAGCTCCATCCTAACTCCCTAACTTTGCTTGTGGAGAAGCTGCTGAGAGATTTTAAAAATGAGTGGAGAACTGGTGAGGTGCAATGTAAATTGAACTGAGCTGCAGAGAAAGGAGCAGAGAAAGGGAAAAGGAGGGAAAGGATAGTATCCTAACCAGAAAATAGATGTAGTGTGCCAGAGGACATGTATGAAAGTTACTGGGATCAGAATTTAGCTATTAAAAGGTTGGCATCCTGCACCTGTCTTCCAGTTCTACTGGCATTGTCTTATCGCATTCTCCAGCCTGTCCTTACAGCTTCTTATTTGACCTTACTAGGCATTAGGCTTGCACCTGCAAATATCACCCACCCTTGAGCCAGGGCAATGTGAGATTCAGCTGAGGTTGTGGAAACACCGTATCTTCTTGCTTACTGCAGAAGAATAGGTGAGGACTCTGTGGCAGAAGGGAATTGAGTGCTTTACTTTGTTTTAATAAGGGTAAACTGTGTTTGCTAGCCAAATGCAAGACATTAACCCAATTAATAATGATCTTAAATATCACAGATTTGTCTTCAGTTAGTCTTTTTCATCCAAGGATTGTATTAATTAAATGCCAGGGCTGCACAGCAACATGAAAATGTGAAAGTGTATTTGCTACATTCCATACTTACTTATTCCAACTTTACTACACTGAGTATACAAACCCAAGATACTGGCAAAGCTTCTGCCTGCTGAGAGCTGCCCTGAACACCAGGCTTGCTTACTTGTGCAGTACAAAGGTGCAAGGGTTGTCTCCAGCTCTGATTCTCCTGGGACAGTGCTTAGGCTGCACTTCCTACAGGGTGCAGCACCAGGAGGTTCAAACTTGCAATAAATACTTTTTTTTTTTAGGTGAATGAGGCACTTCCCCCTATTTCCAGTTGCATTGCTTTCTTATCCAAGCACGGGGTTGTAAACTTATAAAGATACTTTAGAGGTTCCATAATTTCTGAGGTATTAGCCACTTGACAGGTGACTTTTCATATGTCAGATGAGTGTTCAGATTTCAAATACAGGCTCATTGGTGCCTGCATGGACACGGTGACTCTTGGCTACTTTTGAAATCAAAGCACAGTTGAGTGCAGCAGCTGGAAGACTTTGTTTTTCCGAGAAGCAAAGTTGATCAGACTGATTGTTCATTTTGCTCTTCATGATGGACTTCATTTGGAATAGGAAGAAATTCAGCAGGGTCCAGGAGAACCTGTCCTATGCAGGAGAAAGGCATGGAAAATCTCTTGCTCCCAGCAAGACAATGGCTCCATCTCACACCAGGGATGCTGGGGACTAAGCTGTTGCTCTGAGCACGTTGCAGTTACATGACAATGTATCTCATAGAGCAGTCAGCCCCAGAGGTCCCCAGCCCTAATAGGAGTGAGTGGACACCTTTGCCTATGAAGAAGGCTCAAACCAGCTGATGTAAAAGCACACCTGCTTAGCATCACAGTTGCAGGTACTGCTCAGACAGAGGAGCTGCCAGTCCCCAGAGAGTTGCGGAGTCTGCATATATGCGCCCAGTGAAACTATGGAAGTGGCTAAAAGTATGTTTGCTTGCCCTAGATCCATTAATGTTTCAAGGCCCATCACATTTACAGGAGAGTCGTCTCCAAACATGGTTGAGCACAGTTCTGCAAGTTCTGGGACCTGTGCAGTGATTATGGCTACAGTTTTTCTGCTAACCCTTTGTATGCGCAGGAGCACCTGAGGGCAACTCTTCACTGGCATGAAGCTCATGAAAAACTAGAGGTTATAATGTCAGTGGTCCTGGACTGCATATTTTGGCACTAATGTTCTTTGAGCTCATGTCATTAATAATTTCTATTAGCAACATGACCATGTTGGACAAGCTATTACCCAGGGGTGATAAACCAGGGGATTAAAGAACAAGCCACAAATTAGCTCTAAGCTGAGAGTGGGTGGCTGCTGGAAGAACTAGGGATTTTCTTTTGCAATGTGTGAATGGTATCTACAAACCTTGTGTTTTCAAAAAGCTCCTCAGCTTGCTTTAATTTCAGTATGTCAGGGAGAAAACACTGGTCACTCATTTATTTGGACTTTTATTTGCAGGGAGACTGAGTTTTAACAAGGTTATTCTATTTAGAAGAAAAATAATGGTTTTATATCAGGCTGAAGGGCCTTCAGGGCATATGTAATATGCATTGATCTTTGTATATGTGAATACAAGGATACATGCTGGAGCAGCTCAAACAGATTTTTTGTTTTGTTTTTTTGAGACAAAAATAATTGAGACTAGGCATAAATGTGTCAAGAGACCAGGGGTAGATAGATGTGGCTTTAGCAGTCTATGGATGGTGAAAATATTAGAGGAAGATGAATATTGCTAGATGTATGTTGCATATGTGCAGCTAATGGGAAATTTAGTGGGAAATTTAACGAGAAAACGAGGACACAGATATTTTTGGCTGTTTGTATTTTGCTTCCTTCAGCTTCTTGACTGTCCCAGCATTTGCTTTCTTGCATAGACTTAGGTCTACGCAGGATGAGTCATGTTTTGTTGGTAGACGAGTTATTTGGACATTGTTCTGTAGCACTCAATAAAATGGGCTTATTCAGAATTTGAAAAATGAGTTCAGTGCCATTCAAGGAAAGATATCATACAATATAAAGAAGTAGTGTTTGTGTGCAACAAAGCCAAAGTTCTCAAAGTCATTCCTTTCAAACTACACTGGGAATCTGTCTTTACCACTTTCTTGTACTCCCAGCAGAGGGCAGGTTTGTGTCACAAAACCAAGTTACTCGTTTTGTGAGAATCTGAACTTTACCTGTCCACGTTCAATCCTAGTTAGGGTGGAAAAAAAAGGAAAAAACCCCAACCCACAACACCTTATTCTGTGGTCATTTTCCTTGAAAATTACACGAGATTTTTTTTTGAGAACAAAATAAAAAACCCAGATGGAATCCTGTTTGTAACCATGAAGCTTCCTGAAAAATCTAACCCCCAAACACATTGCTCTTGTTTTCTAAAATTGCTGTTAAATTGCCTTGGTTTATTTCTCTCAGTGCACTTCTTCCCCATTTCTATCATATTGGAATATCTAAGATGTTTTCAGCATTGGCTTCATGTGAAGGCAAGCAAGTGATGCACTTTACTGTTGCAGAGACATGAAAAGGTGGTGTTCTGTTAAAGCCAGGTAGCATAAAATACTGTTCCACCAGCAAAATGCAAATATAATTGAGACCTGGAGGCTAAAAATGGTAAAAAAAATAATTTTATAATCCTGGCATGCAAAACACTGAGGAAAAAATCAGGTGGTTACATCATAGCAACAAGCCCCAGCAGGGTTAACCACATGCCCATGTTTGTGTAATTCTTCTCAATACCATTTTGGTTTTAAAGTGACATGTTGTGGCAGTACCAGTACGGGACGTTCTGAAGCACAGGAGGCAAATGCTTTTCTAACTCTTGTGTCATCCCCAGGAATCCTGCTCTTTCTGCTGCAACTACTTCACCTCATGTTGCTTATGTGTGAATCAGCAGGACAGTTTGAATTTGCCAGTGGATGGACCAGCTTCTGCTTCCTTAGTGTCCCATTGCTGCTTATTTTGCCTTCCATGTGGTTTTGAACCTTGTTTTTTAGTTGTCACTTAGCATCCTGTGCCCCTTAGCAACACTGTGATGAAAACAAACGTATTTTGAAGGCATCTGTAGCCATCAGCTGGCATTGCTGTTCACCTTGCTATCTGCTATACAAATGCCCACTAAAGCTCTTTAAAAAATGCATTTGTATGCACTTTGGTTTAGATTTGTGTAATTTTGAAAAGTACTATTATACTTAGTAGAATAGTATTCTACTCATCGTTATAATCGAATGTTTTGACAATCACTGTGAAGTACCGCAAGTATAGTCTACTGACAACAAGCCATGTGCTGCTGCATTAGCTTGTATTTATCCAGGACAGCATCTCTTCCTCACCTTCAAGGTGGTTTTGTTATTTCACACTGTCTGTTTTTAAGGGGATGGCAGCATTTTCCTTTGCATTTGGAAATCACCTCTCACTCCCCCCCCCCCCCCCCCCCCCCCCCCCCCCCAGTCTAAACACTACTATTAAGATTACTGTCTGGATGATTCAGTAGTATCTGAAGGGAGAGTGAACTTCATCAAGTCAGGATGCATAGCCTTCAGGTAGCTGGTGAAATGTTAACAAGGACTCTGAACAGCCTCCAGCGTTTAACTGGCGTGGCCAATATTGAACCCAGGTCTCCAGAGGTGGAAGACTAGAAAAACTGGCCCTGAGGACAGATACCTTTTCTAACTCCCATCACATTTCTAATAGTTACTAGGGCAGAATAATGTTTCATGACCTTTGGGTTGCCCCATTACCACAGCATAATCCAGCTTTGCGAGCTTTGCAAAGGTCACTGTAAAAATAAAAACATTTCCTGCTGTGATCCATACCCTCAAACACAAAGAAAAAGAAATATCTTAATAAATGTAGTGACATTTGCACTATGGGGCACAGTGCAAAGATCATGAACCATTTTTCTGCACTAGCAATAATGTCACCGTTTTATTCTTGCCCAGTGGTTACTATGTGACATTTGAGCTCACAGGGAAATTCCTGGGAATATCAGGAACCTGAAATACATTCCCTGAAGGGCCTATTGTTCTGGCATTGAACACAATGGTTTCCTTACCAGTAACTGAGAATAGGACTGACCCAGTGTTTCTCATCATCAAAACTGAGATAGTTTTAAAGTGGTTTTGGTGGGGTTTATTTTCCCATTTTAAAAATATTTGTTTATTGGAAACATTTCTTTAAAAATTACTACAGGTCATTTTGTTGTATCCATGAAACTTGTCACGACTATATTTGTAGAAGACAAGTTATATGATTTTTTTTTTTAAACCAAAAAAACCCCAACCAACCAAAAAAAAGTAAGTCCTAATACTCTTTGATACTTGTGCAATGATTTATAGCTTGGGAGACAGATGTTACCTAATATTTCTTCACTAAATTCCTATGTGATAGGTAAATAACTGTTTCTCAAACAGACTGACTGAGATGACTAGAATGATATGACTGAATCTACAGAATTCTGAAAAGCAGTAATAGCAACAAAGGTCTGAGTTTCACAGGTGTGGAAATTCCTGGTTTTGCCTGATAGACTCTGGTTCTTAAGGCTAGTCATTTGCAAATGCCCTGGGGCAATTTTTATTTTTTTATTATTAAGCAGAAGTATGTCAGCCTTGATCAATCTCTATGTGACCATGACTGAGGTCTTGGAAAGAGGAGGTGGAGGGCTTTTATGCAACTGTAATCCATGTTGACGTTGGCCCCTGTCTAGAAACACACCTTAGCAATCAATATCTTCAATGTACCTCTGATAATATTTACAAATCTGAGAAGAACTCCACCCCTCATGTGTTAAGGAGAAGCCTATCTGATGGAAAGGAAGTGTTGTAAAGCTCAGTCAATGGCAGGATCGCTTTATTCATTGTTTTGGATAAGATTGTGCCTGCCTCTAGTCTGGCTCCGCTGTGGAGGAGATCAACGTTTCCTTCCCAGCCTGGGTCTGCACCAGAGCAAAACACACCCCCAGTTCTGAGGGAAGCACATAGGCTGTTATTTCTTAAGAGCTTGTGGTGAGTAAAATTGTCCCCAGCTGCAGGGGATGGTTCATGTTTACAGTTTGAGGAAGAAGGCAGCATTGTATCATCCAGGGTGCCGCCTCCAGATGTATTCTCAAACATGCGCTGCAGCCGGGCTCGTGATGGGGGAAGGTTTCCGGTGCAGTGGGTTGTGTGGGTAGAAGAGGAGCTGATCAGCAGTGCTGATCAGGTGCGTCCAGTGGTGGGGCTTTGCTGAACATGGGAATTCAGTAGGTAGGATCAGGTGGCGAAAGAGCCGTAGCTTGTTTGGCTCTGTGACCCACTGGGCTCACGTCAGCTGTCACACCAGCCTGTGGCTCTGCCATGAACGTGACATTTAGCCCTGGCTTCAGACAAACACGAAGTGGGAACCACTCATGTGAGCCAATGTGTCCGGTGCATGAGGCTGAGCAAATTCAATAGTACAGGGCTAACATTCAAAGTGTGCTCCAGAGAGCTGGGGAAAAGACAGGGTTTGCTTTTCAGAGCAGCCTCCTACTAAACAGCACGGTCTGATCCTATGCTTCTTTCCCTGCTCCTTGTGCAGGCCAGGAGAGCAGGCAGGCTTTGCATAGCCGGTAAGCAGCCGAGCACAATTTTTCCTGTGGGTGGTAGTATTTAGAAAGTGTCCCGCCCTGCTTCTTTCAGATTGCTATCGCCCTCCCCTGATGGGATTAGGAGCCTGGCTTCACAGGCATTGCCTGATCCAGCTGGTTTTCATAGGGGTGAGGTGGGTAGTGGTGAGAAAACAGGATGGGTGATGACTTTGTAGCCGTGCTAGTAATCTTGGCTTGGGGGAGAGGAGCAAGGGGAAGACACAAGGACAGAGTAAAAACTCCCAATTCTCACCCACTACGAGAATTCCTGCAAACATTTGAAGGAAATTATCAGGGATCAGACATCAGTCATGCTTTTCTGACTCAATGTCATGTTTTCAGACAGCATATCCCCGCCAGTCTCCTGCTGTCTGTAGCACTGCTGTCCTGATTTACTTCTGAAGAAAGCTATGACTGTAATCTTCCTCTTTAAAAATGTAATAAAAAAAAAAGAATGTTGCAGTACACAAAGTTTTGAAATGTACTGAAATCATGGAGAAAATTAACTCTCCTTTAAAAAAAAATAAAATGCAACAACACTCTAGTTATGATCTGGATGATTTGAGATGCTCCCATGGACCCTTCTTTGAGTGTGCCCTTCTCTCCCAGATGACTTTATCACTGGATGTATGCAGAGGAGGATTAAGTACAGTTTGATCTTAAAATGAATGATTAACAGGCTTACATTTCTCCCTAGGAAGAGTACTTAGGAAAAAAGGAGGACCCACAGTGGAGAAATGTTCTGAACTTCAGTGGGATCTGCAAAAGAGCAGGAATAATTGGAATATGGTCTCTGAGGTACCAACTTGTGTTATGTTTTCTTCGGAATCTCCTTGCTAGTTTTGATACTAGCATGCTGTTTGGGAGTACTGAGTTTCTTTTATACAGTAGAGCCTGGAGGTGAAAGGCTGGTATAACTTTGCAGTATCCTTGTGAAAATTGCTGTGAAGACCGATTCTGCCACAGGTACTTTTGAAAGCTTGACTTTGCATGTCTTCAGCAGCAGCCACAAACACTTTCAGTTCTGGGTCCAGAGTTTTAAGGATCAGCTTAGTCAGCAGGGGAAACTCAGTCTTCTCATTTGATAGCCTTTAATTAGACATGCATACATATATAAATGCATAGATTATCTACTACCTCCTACTGTAAATGTTTCACTAAAATGAATTAGGTTATTCAAACAGTAAACTATGAGTAATAATGAATAATATTAATACTCAGCATGACTAATAGTGGTAGGAGGGAGTCTTAATGACTTAGACAAGGAGGGTCTGCTGGGAGCCAGCATCTGATTTGCACAAACAATTCCTTTTCAGAGTGGTAAAGCTGTTCCTCACTTGTTCCCAATCGTGAAATTACAGCCCTCCCCCCCTCCTTTTTTATCAAAGGCTTCTTGATCTCTGTCTTTGTGCGTTTCTCAAGGCATAGCTTACATGTGTGGCAGAAAAATGAGTCATGTCCAGCCAGTTGGACTTCTGATCCCTTTTCTGTTTAGTTTTAGTGTACTCTACATCTTTGCAGCAACTTTTTATTTAGAGATCACGTTTCAAAAAGCCTGTGACAAAGCTTCCTCACAAGAGGGTTGTTTTTTTTTGATGTAACGTGGGAGAGAGAGCGTGAGCTGAGGAACTGGTTAAGCAATAAGGAAAAAGCAGAATGAGATCACATTTCGAAACAGTTAACGGTTCCTAGTGCAGCGCCTTGCAGTCTGTCTGAGGCTAAGCCGTATCATTACATACTGGGGTGTATGAAGGATCCAGAGGAATGGAAAAATGACTGTAAAATTAACAGAAAATAAACAATCATGAAGGTTTTCAGAAGAACAAAACATGAACACTGGTATGGCCGGTTCTCCAGAGATGTTACTGACTTTTTAAAGTCCTTAAAACAGACTGCTGTGTGTGCATTACTGCAGACTGATATATGGTAAAAGAAAACCTGCTGCCACTGTATTCCTCCTGACTATAATTGCAAGTATTTGGGGAAAGGCTTGAAGTGTAAATTAGGTTGGAGTGAGGAGTGAGAAAATTAATACTCCTTCTTAAGTGCAACACAGTCTGAACACCTTCAGAATGAACACTGAAAGGATGAACTTTTTTGTCAGTCCCAAAACTAGAACCAGTTCCTTCCTAGTTCTTATTTCCTGTTGTTGCCACTACATCCCTATCTATGGTGAATCTCCTGACAGATTTTTCAGTAGTTTCATGCTGCTAATACAAAAATCTGTGAAATGTTAACAATTTAATTGCCTAGACCTTTGGTTAGGCTGGGTTTAGGAAAATGAGGTCAAGAGGTCTGGGAAAGAGGCAAGGGTATATAGTACCAGGGTTTGTCCTGATGTATAATTTAGATCTTGATATGCCATCTAATTTTAACAAGCTCCATGACTAGCATAATAAGTTAAACCAAGTAGGTGTATCAGATCATCAACATTGAAAAACAGGTCATTTCAGGCTGTCTTAATTGAAAATGTGATCTCAGGGATTTACGATGCAGATCTGGACCAGAGTAATGTTTAATAATTTAATCTATTAAATGTCTCCTGTCTGTTAAGGGAAAATATATGGGTCAAGGTATGAAAAGATTAGTTCCATCTGAGAATCTTTTTCAGATGCTGTTAATGTGTAATTAAAGCTCATATCAGAGTAGTCTTTCTATTATGGCCACATCAAAAGCTTTAGCCAACCTTCTCTCTGCAGTAGTTTTGCAATGTGACTAAATACTCACCACTTACTTGAAGTCACACAGCCTGTTTTAATTCTACTTTATAGATCTTACCTGACTCTGAGTTTTCAGATGTTGTAGGCTAGCGCAACATAATTCCTGTGCTGTAAATCTTCTTGAGAAGATAAATTGTAAGCAGCATCTAAGGGATGTAATATTAAAATAATTCCTGCAGGTATTTTTATTAGTTACAACATTGGCCTAAAGATAATCAGGCCCAATCTGTTTAAGCACAGTTGTCAGCTCTCTGCTTGTCTGGTGACTGCAATACTGCCTGAAGGTAAGAGTTTTAAGTGATGTGGATCCTGGGGTTCTGTTAGTTACCACAGTGTGCCTTTTACATGAATCTGACCAACACAACTACTCCTTTTCTGGTTGATAGATTAGATGAATAGGCTACCAAGATGTGTCCTTTACTGAAAATGACTCAGAAGGTTGCCTGTTACATGAGACAATGAAGGTCAGGCAGAAGGCATTAGAAAACTGATGAATGATTTTGACTGATGGAACTTTTATTCCTAGCCATGCAAGAATGGAAACCTCTTTTCTATGAGCTAACAGAAGGCAGGCCAGAGTAACAAGAATGTTCTTGTTGATTTACCTCCAAATGGTATTGGCTCTCTGGTGTTGATTGTGTATCACATAAATAAGTAATATCTCGTGAAGCCAGCAGCTCTGTCAAGCACTTGCATATGGGAGCAAGGTCAACAACTTTCAACAATGCATCAAAACTGAATCCAGATCTCTGGAATATAAACTTTATATAGGCTGTACATTTTCATGTATCACAAAGATTCACTGTGAATGCTTTCTGATCTTACTGTTGGTATGCTGAATGAATACTAAATACACTGTGACTTTCAAGAAGAGTGTAGTTTACTTGTGGCAAGTTGCAGCTTGGTGTTTCTTCTGGAATCTTCTCTGAGTTTTAAATCAGAGCCATAAAATGAGCAAAGCCTGTGTTTGTGTTTATATACCATCTGCATGTCAGTCAGCAGCAAACAAAGTTATCTTTTAAAGAATGTTTAAACATTTGAATAAGTTGTGGGGTGAGTTGTTTGGTTTTTTGATCTTGTTTACCTTTTTTATCTTGATAAACTATTGAAATGGATTCAGGAATCTCCATTGCAAAAGAATAATGTGCAATTAACTTTTATATGTGACAGCTGTTAATTGCATCCTTCCCTCTTGCAGAGGAGATCCTTCTGTGTGGTATAGCTTTGTTGATATCTCCTAAGTTAGATCTTTGTTGTATCCTCTAAATAAAGCAGAAGAGAGCAATACTGCAAACAGAACAGATTCTCAATACCTTTGGAATTACTCATCCACTGTGTTGAAAACTGTGAAGAAATCTTTCTTATTGTGTATCCTTCTTCTTCTATTATTTTGAAAGAAAGAAGCTGCCATCAGCCAGCCAGAATCACCGCTCAAGTCTTTAATAAGCAGCTGCTAGGAGTTTGGCTTAGCAATGTGATGGAGACAAGAGGAGTAAAAAATCCACTCAAAGTGGGTGGGAAGCAAAGAGAACTTTTAGGAGGTAGGATGTCTTGCTTTCCTTTTTGCAAGTACATTATTAAAAGAAAAAAAAGGCTTTGCTTTTCATGAGGGCAATACTGCTGATGAAACAATTATAGGTGACTGTTCTGTCAAGGTGGCTTCTTAGGGCTTGACATGTGTTTCAGATCTGTTCTCATTTTATATTGGTGCTGGATCTTATGGCAGTGAAGTTTCCTGTTGACTTAATTGTGAACAGGCAATGTTCTGCCTCCCTAATGGTTTATGAAGCTGCATGTGATAGTTAAGATCTTCCAGTTGCTTGCTAGCGAATGCGATGTTCATGAAAGACTGCCCATCTGATCCTGAGGTATTCAGCTTCATTTTTTGTTTTGTCAATAGAGTTAAATCAACATTTTTCAGATTTAGTATTCTGTAATTCCAGTAGCCCACACAAGCGTGTAGAGCCTAACAACTGGACAAATATATTTTGGAGAAATGACCATGTTTACTCAGAGCAGTTTTCTCATCATCCCAGTGCTTGCACAACATTAACTATTATATGGCTTTCTTGAACTGACTGTCATCACATTCTTCAAACTAGAAAGAAAAACAAATCATTGCAAATGGGTTTGAAGGGTTGGTGGTGAAGAAGCTGGAATGTACAAAAGAAGAGAAGACTATTGAAGTGTTTGCTGACTGCCAGTTCTTCGCTGAATACGGACAGCTTGGTTCAGGCAAGCACATGGGCTAGGATTAAAGCTAGGCAAGACCCAGAGATTAAATCATTTTAATTTGAGACTCAAACATGTTTTTATCCATTTAAAAAAAGTAATTTTTTGTCTACTTTTTTTTTTTGCTTACTGTCTATTTCTCTGCATGTTCTCATCAGTTTCTGAGTTCTTGCTTAAGACAGAAGTGGAAGTACCAAAATAACCTGTCAAGATGCAATATTTCAAGCATGAATTAGTCACCCTGACCAGTTAACAGTATTTGTCCCCATCTGGCAAGGTTATACTGGGATGGCTCTCGGTGCTTGAGAGAGGCAGTATGAGGGTGATTACTTAACCATCACTACAAGTGGAAAGTCTTCAAAATAGGACTTAATAAGCTTAGGTTTATGGATTTCTGGGAAGCAGGGATTGATGGAAGAGGAGTAAGGCTTGGAGTTCAGGAAGTTAGATGTGCTAAATCTTTGTTTGATAATTGTTTTTAAACAAACTCCTTACCAAATTAGTTACTTTGGCAATAGGGACGGCTTAATTAGCTCCTGTTTTCAGTCTCTCTTCTTGTGTTGCTCCCTTTTTCCAACCTCCCCATGTGACCCTGCAAGTTGTGCTGCAAGACTGATCTGTTTGAAAAATAACCTGGCTGAAAATAGTTATGTGTAGCTTGGGTCAGGTCACAGTGTAGTTCACTGTGCAGCCCTGGTAAAATTCTCCTATCACCGTTATGAGGTAGTGTAGGATCAAGTACGAGCAGAAAAAGGCCCCATGGGAATAATGCAAACTGCTGCTAACAAAATCTTGTGTTACACTGCCCAGAAGTACATGGCTTCAAGGCAGGTGGCACGTTGTCTGGGGGCTTTGCAATGGGCTGCCTGTGTGCAATATGGAAGCAAGGCAAGGGAAAGAGCTTGTGTGGGTTTGCTAGCTAGTTACTTGTGTGATGGATATCTTGTCTCCTCAGTTCTGATTTCAGTTTACAGGAGGAGAGGGATCTGGAAGGTCCTCAAACTTGCAGCCCCTTGGCAAGGGCAAAGGTATAACATGAGAGTTGGCTTTTATGTTGGTCTCACCTTTGACCATTTGGAGCAGAATGACTACATTTGACTTGAAGTCACACACTGAGATAAGTACATGCAATACTGGTGGTAACTGAACAACAGATCTCAGTAGCAGAGACAGTCTGCTCTTAAGATGGTTGTTGTGGTCTTTTTAAGGTGAATTGTTTCTGGACATTGTGACTAAGAGAAATGCAAACAATCATTAAGTGCGGCTTGAGAGAAATACCTGCCTGGACTCCTCAGCATCCTTTTACATTTCAAAATCCTTTACATTTTGATTTTAAGTAGGACTTGAAACTTCTAGAACACTTTCTTCATTAAGATGAGACTATTTTCCATTTTTTAACCTGTTTGACTTTTTTTCCATCCCTTAACTCCAGAAAGGAGATGTTTTTCTGTGGCCTTCCCTTCTTCCCCCACTTTTTCCACTTCCCCTCTTGCGTTTGAAGAATGAGGACAGTATGAATGAGGAATTTGAAGAATCTGGATTTGTTTTCTAGGTATGGAAACTTTCTTTGTGATATTAGGAAACTATCTAAGGAGATTGCCTGCAATAGCATGGAACAGGATGGATAAATCCATACGTGTATGTAAATTAATTACGAACATATATATCCACATGTGAATTTGTTTAGCTTTTCTATTTAACTAGATATCCTGTGCATAAATTATGTATAAATATTGAACAACAATTTCCATAGCAGTGAACAACTGACTGGAATTTGACTTTCCAGAATGAAAGATAATGTTTACCTAATGATCTTTTATTTAATGCTCATTGCTTACTGTAAAATTGACAAAATATCACCCCCCAACTGTCTAAAAATATACAACTTCAACTGTATGAGAAAAGACAAAATATTAGTTGATGACTGAGACATGTATCTATAGATTTAAGGCAGTGGTGTTGAACTTTCAAGAAGGATGACTGTTTTAGAAGACTGGCATTCAGGTGACAGTCATCAGTCTGCTTGCTTGTTTCGGCTTTTGCTCGTGGAAACTTGCTGTCCAAAACCATTTGCATGACAAATATATTTGTAGTAATTATGCCTCTGTGGGCCAGATGAGCCATTACTTTTTTTATTGTGGCATAAGAAAGCTTTTTAAATCTCTGTACCAAAGTAATTAGCAAAAACAAAGGAGGAGATCACAGGGAGTGAAGATTTTCATTCCACTAAAGTAACAGCTGGATTTGCTATAGCAAGTTGGAGAAGGCTGATGTTTCATTCTGACTTTGTTAATGTTGTAGGTACAGGAACAATCATGAACACTGTGCAGCTGACTAATGGATTTACTTGGGTGATTAATGTCTATTATCTACTTCAGAGTTTGATTCTTAGTAAACTGATTTTAATACCTTGAAATATGCTGAAATCACCTCAATTTCTTGCAAAATGCCCTCTTGTGAATAGGGTGGTGCTCAATGCAGGCTGGAACATGCTGTGGGTGATAACATTAGGGAATGGGCCTCCATAGACAGAAAAAAACCCAACTTGGAAAGCCACTGTGCATTTAAGGCCTAGCATGGTTTTGGAGCTAGCACCTCCCAGATACAGAGTGATGCTGTGTCTTTTTTCTTGTACTTGGCATCCTCTGTTGGATGGGTCCAACCGATGGCCTTTTCTGTACTTCAGTACAGGCTTAACTGCACAGAGGTAGAAAGTTAAGTTACCAAATCCCAGTTAGATGCATAATAGCTATTAAAGCTAATAAGAGTGAGATGCCTAACTGTGTTGGACATGAGTGTGTGTACATGGCCTCATACTGTCGTGCATCGAGATTTGCGATGCTGCAGGGGTCTTTGCAATTCCAAATCTGTGTTATACTAAGATTATCATATACCAATATTAACATGTTTATGGTTGGTCTGTAATACTGTGCTTCTCCTTTCTCTGTCCCACCAGCCATGTTTCTCTTCTCAACCAGAACCTGTGTTACTTGCTCAGCCTCTGCACTCCAAGGAGGCCACGCTCATCTTTTTACTTGCCCTCTCCTCAACATATAGCAACATTTTCTGCTTTCTTTAGAGAAGTGACAGAGTTGCTGTGTTTCCAGTGAGAGAAAGGGCGTTAACATTTTGCCAGAGGGATCATTCCCCAAGAGATTTGAGGAGCATCAGAATTATCTTTACTGTACAACCTTGTGCCAGGGACATTTGTCAGCTTCTTATGACTCTCAAGGTTCTTGAGGTTAGTGGTAGAATGATCCCCAGCTGGCATCCTGTAAGAGAGATCCTGCTTCTCATTGGGGCTAATTGACCCAAGGTACTGTCAATATGACTATTTCCCAGTTTCTAAGTTAATTCAGAGCTATCTCAGATGTTTCAAAGTCCTTCTAAGTTATGCTGTAACTGTAGAGTTCAGTACTGCAGACCAGTACAAGGTGCTCTGGGAGAAAGAACGCACTGTTTTCCTTTTATGCACTGGTTGTTGAGGCACAGAAAGTGCCCTGTTCTGTCTCACTAGGGAAATTGATTGCCGAGCTGTGAATTGAACTGAATCTGAGTTCCACCCTCTAGAAGAGTATCCTTCCTGATCATTGTTTGCAACAGGGCAATTTTCACAGAAGCAATAAGGACTTTGCTGCAGGTGTTTGCCAGGTTCTTCTCTCAAGACTTGGCATTGGGTGGCTTGAGCAGGTTCATTTAGAAAAAAAGTGAGTGTAGGCACCACTGGGAAAAGTCAAGTGTTGTGGGCAGGCTGTCCAGACAGCTCTGTGCAATCTCTTTTTGCCCTTGGGGCTACAGGCTTGGGTTTAGTTCTTTTTCTCATGCCTCTCCAGCCCCAGCAGATTTCCAATATGTGCTTGGTAACCAGGAGAACTACAATGAACTTTTTTTTTTTTTCCCCTCACAGCAGAGAAAGGCAAAACTGCAGGATAGGCTGCCCTGCTCCAGAGGTTTCTAGCCAGTGAAATGAATGATCTGGTTGTAATGGCTGCTCTTTGTCAGGAGAGTGAGGGAGGAATGCATGTAGGAAAGTGCCCTTGGTGGCCAGGCCTTAGATGTGAATTCAGTCAGTTTTGTGTGTGCTCAGGTGCTTAACAAGTGTCTGTCTGTATGAATGTGGTGACCTTGAGTCCTGTGGTCTTTGCTTGGAGTCTGAGAGCCAAGTACAGCTCAAGCAACTTGAGGAATATATCTCTGCAAATTCTGACATGTCTTGACCTTTCTTCTTGTGCCAAGCTGAGACTCCAATCATCTACATGATGCTCCCAGCACAAATTCACCCTTTTAACCTCTTAACACACCTTGTATATGTGCGTGCACATCCTCACGCTCCAAGGTGAAAGGGAGCCAAAGATGACAAGCACTTTTGGAGAGGTTAAGTAGGTACAAGTTGGATAAAACTCCAGGGCTGGTATGTCTGTAGTTTGAGCAGGCAAACTGAGTATCAGGAGAAGGAGGGATACTTTAATATTCTATCAGCCAGCAATGCAGGAAACTTAAAATAACCTGCAGAATTGACAGTAAAATCAGCTCACAAACTTTGTCTTTAGCAGGTTATTAAGTCTGTAACCAAGTGACTGTCTTTATACGCCTTGGCCTTATTTCTGAGAGAGAAGAAATAGGAAGAAGAAACTTGGGCTAGCTCTGAAAATCTTAATTTTGACACTGATGTTAATTTTCCATTGTTGTCAGTGAGTTTTTAGATCTTCCCCCACCCCTTTTTCTCTTCTCCCTCTTCGCTCTGCTGTTTCTTCCACTGAAAACTCAAAGCCTTGCCCAAGCCTCTTGCAAGGATTATGGTTAGAATAACCCATACTGTTAGAATAACCTCATCTGTTTTTGACTGGGGTCTTTTGTTGAGAGTCTGATCCAAGCAGATTCAATGATACTGTGAAACCTGCTACTGGTCGTTTAAGCTTGGTACGTTCTGTGAGAGCTCCACACCTTTAACTACTAGGT
Source organism: Laterallus jamaicensis coturniculus (assembly GCA_022605575.1). Lineage (NCBI taxonomy): Eukaryota > Metazoa > Chordata > Aves > Gruiformes > Rallidae > Laterallus > Laterallus jamaicensis. The sequence continues at coordinate 18,769,555 of JAKCOX010000008.1, read as the reverse complement.
GACTGAGGCAGCTCCTCATATACTCTATAAAAACAGATATATTTTTTTGTGTATTATATATCCAGTGCAGTACTGGGCCAGGGCTAAAGCCTCAGATTTCTTGTCCCACTTCCCATAGCCTACTCTGGCCCATAGTTCACGTGCTTGCTATTCACAGCAAGGTCAACACTTAAAAGATTGGTTGGCATAAACATGTTGCTTTTTCTTTTTTTATCTCCATTAGTCTACTCACAAAAATGCACAGAAATGCACCCTAGCTGTCATTTTCTGCTTTCCCAGCCATACACTGTGAGTGTGCTTCAAGGAAATAGCAGAGCAAAACAAGACATCATCCAGGTATGAGTGCATCTGTGTAGGGAGGGCTGTTGGAGCAATTGAGCTGCTTATGTCCCAGCAGCGTGCTCCCAGTGCACCCAAAGTTCAGGTCATTTTATAGTCTGAAGTTTTCCCTAGCTAGAAGGCAAGTCAAAAGAGTTTCTAGCAGATTGCAGAGAGGAGAGGACTATTGCGCTGGTAATCACAGCCTCATGCTGAATGTTGTCGATGTGACTTAGCTATCGCTTACGGAAGCTGCCTGGATGTCTGGAACTGTCAAAGTGCTGTTCTTCCACGTAGTCATGCAGGACTAAAAGTAATGAAGTTCTGTAGCAGAAGTCTTGTGCTGGCTGTGATAATTGCTCTCCTGTGGGTAGCAAAGGAAATGTAACATGATTGGACACAAGTAATTTTTTAAAAAAAACTACTACAGAATTGGGTAATTTCCTTAGAAATTGTCACTCTTATCTTTTGGCTTTAGGAGTTCTATAGAATAGGCTATACAATGAAGAGCTTCCTAAAGACTTCCACAAAGGGGGAATTAGCCAAGTCCTATTCATAGAACCATATGTCTGTGCTGAAAAGGTAGCAAGAGTCCATTCTGCAGTGGGCTCTCCCACAGCAGCCAGGAGTTACTAAGCCTTTCAAAAGCAATAATGCTTTCAGGCTTTATGCACCTCCTATTCCCATAAACGAACCAATAGTTTGCTTGGGTACTTAGAAGAAAGTGTTTCAAATAGCCCATTTTCCTGAGCTACCAGAGTGCTAACAGTTTCCCTGACAACTCGGCGATCGTAATTTCTCCTGCTTTTTTTCTGTGCCATTTTCCCAAGAACTGGTAATTTCAGTTAATTCCCTCCTGGGAATATGGGAGTGAGATATTATGTTTGTTTTCCTGTGATGAATTCTGCGTGAATGGTTTCACCCTGCATGCAGGATGCAGGAAAGGGAAATTTAGAAAGACCTTATCAAACAAAGAAAGAAGGGAAATAAAAGGGAAGGAATAGTGAATTAAAAAGGCTTTTAAAGACAGAGAACATGAAAAGGGTATAATTCTCTTGCTATAAATAACTTCATTTTTTTCCAGTTATTTACCTTATTTACAGTTGTGTGAATTGTGATAGGAAATAGAATTTGCATTTTTTGTTGAACTTGACAAACTTGTAGCAGGAACAAATATTAGAGTCTGTAGCCTATAGATCAAGAAGCACTGAAATTGTAGTGTAGGCCGAATTTCAGAAAGGTTGGTGTGAAGTGGATTCTCCATATTAGATGTGCACAAATCTGTAGGGCCAGATGGGATGGACCCAAGTGTGCTGAAAGAGCTGGTGAGAGTGCTCACCAAGCCACTTTCCATCATCTATCAGCAGTCCTGGCTGACTGGAGATGTACCTGCAGGTTGGAAATCAGCCAATATAACCCACATATGTAAGAAGGGATGGAAGGATGATCTGGGAAGTTACAGGTCTGTTAGTTTGACTTCAGTTTGCAGAGGAACTGATGGAGTGGATCATCCTGTGCACCACTATGTGGTACATCCAGGACAAGCAGGTGATTTGGCCCAGCCAGCATGGGTTCCTAACTAACTCATCTCCTAATGACTAAACTGATGACTAACTTGATCTCCTTCTATGACAGAGTGACCTGCTTATTGGATGAGGAAAGTGCCATGGATGTTGTCTACCTTCACTTTAGCAAGGCCTTTGATACAGTTTCCCACAGCATTCTGCTAGAGAAGCTGACTGCTTGTGGCTTGGATGTGCATATGCTTTGGATAAAAAAACTGGTTGGATGGCTGTGTCCAAAGAGTTGTGTTAACTGGGGTTACATCCAGTTGGCGGTCGGTCACGAGTGGTGTTCTGCAGGGCTCAGTGCTGGCGCCACTCCTGTTTAACATCTTTATTGATGATTTGGATGAGGGGATAGAGTGCTCCCTTAGTAAGTTTGTAGATGACACTAAGCTGGGTGGAGGTGTTGATCTGCTTGAGGGTAGGGAGGGTCTGCAGAGGGACCTAGACAGGCTCGATTGATGGGCCAAGCCAATGAATCATAGAATATCCTGAGTTGGAAGGGACCCATAAGGATCATTGAGTCCAACTCCTGGCTCCACACAGGGCCAGCCAAGTCAGAGCATGTGGCTGAGTGCATCGTCCAGATGCTTCTTGAACTCAGTCAAGCCCAGTGCTATGACCATTCCCCTGGAGAACCTGTTCCAGTGCCTGATCACCCTCTCAGTAAAGTACCTCTTCCTAATATCCCACCTCTCTACCACTATCTGAAGGAAGGTTGTAGCGAGGTAGGGGTTGGTCTCGTCTCCCTGGTGACTGGTGAAAGGACAAGAGGAAATGGTCTCAAGTTATGCTAGGGAAGGTTCAATTTGGATATTCCAAAAAATTTCTTCACTGAAAGAATCATCAGGCATTAGAACAGGCTTTCCAGAGAGGTGGTGAGGTCTCTGTTTGTGGAGGTGTTCAAAGTATGGGTAGACATGGGGCTTTAGGAGGTGGTTAGGGGTTACAGTGGAGTTGATGATTTTGAAGGTCTTTTCCAACCTTGATGATCCTATGATTCTATCTTTTTTGTGGGTTTTTGGTGAGTTTTTCTTTTGTTTGGTTGTTTTTTTGGCAGGGTTTTTTGGGTCTTTTTTTCTGTGAGGGTGGTTTTTGTTTGTTTGGATTTTTTTTGTTTTGGTTTGGTTTTTTTGTTTGTTTGGGGTTTTTTTTTTTTTGTCTGCAGGAGAGCCACGTGGCCAATCCTTATAGCAGCTTACAAAAGAGCAGGTTAACAACAGAATGTCTTTAACTCAGCTTAATGCCATTTAGTACTGGGGTGTATAGAAATTGTATTCTCCCAGTTGTAGCCTATAGGCTCTAGGAGAACCATGAGTTTTCCAGGGTGTGGAAGAGCCTGTTACGTAGGGCTGAACATTGGAGATGCACGTGGGTGGGATGTGTCGTGCAATTGTCCTGACAGAGTATCTCAGCTTTGCCTTGCCACCTGGAGTGTATTCGTAGGCCAGCATTTCTTAGTCTCAAAAAGTATCAAGGTAATTTTTCCTCACTTCTGTTGGCTGTTGGGCATTTAAAAAGAATACTGGTAAGATCAGGTACAAGTATGTTGTTAGTGTGGGGTACACAACAACACTGAGTCATGGCCTTAGTGGTCTTCAAAGAGCAAAGGGCTGAGATTTGGTAAAACTTCCATGTTTAACCAGAGGACTCTGATTTTACTGAAGAAACTTAAGGTTCACCATTAGGATAACAGTTTTCAAAATAACTTGATAAGCAGTGCTGCTAAATCAGGTGTTGCTCTGGAGCCAAGAGGAAAGGTTCTTCAAAGTAACTGTCCCTTTTAATCCTGGGTTACCAAGAACAGCTCCGCTGCACTTGATCATCTTCACCTTGTCTTCAAAGCATTTAGTTGAGGGATTTAGCATCTAGGAAGAGTTTCAGGTGAATTGTGCCCAGTTGATCATTGCCAGTTCCATCACACAAACCTTGTCTGCTTTGGGATCACAGAGAGAGAGATGATCTCAGGAGAAAGCTTGCTCTCCACAGAAAACCTTCCTGCTGGGGAACAAAAGTATTCCCACGCGTTTAGTCAGTAGAGGGAGATGTTACACATGTGTAAATCCCATTCTCGGCATAAGATAGCTATGCCCTTCTTAAAAGGGGACACCAAGCCCAGCCCAACATACATAAACGGAGGGGTTTCTCTTTCCCTCCTGAGTGCTATGGTTGTTAAAGTATATTTTCCAGTGCTACTTCTAGAAGAAGCTGAAAACTTGGTGTGGAAAGTATTTAAAAAATTTAGTCACCCTAAGCATAGACTGAAAGAAGCAAGAGTTTATTGATTTATCCAAGCAAATAAGCACTCAGGCAAAATAGGTGTCAGTGTGTATCGTTTGCAGTGGCACATGAATGCTTTCAGGTGCCTGTTGTGTGATCTCAGAGCTGTTCTGATAACAGTGGAATTAGTATTATGAAGCAATGATCAATAATGGTAGCAGTCAACTGCAGGGAGTGTATGGAACAGCTACTAAGTGCCATATAGTGCCATATAATAGTGTCAGAGTTAGGTTTGTGACACTCTAGTAGTGTCCGTTCCCGCACAGGTGTACCACCTGGGCACATAGAAAGTAAAGGCTTTATTATAGTTCCTTTTTTTTGTTTTACTGTAGGCAAATGTCATTAGCCATTGAAAAGGGGAAAGGGAAGTGAGAGAACAGTGGAAAAACAGTGCAAACATTTTTTTTTATAGTGGGATCCATATGAGGCAACATGGAAGGGGACTTGACATGGATGGCATCTCTTTTCCTCTCAGATGTCTGTGTATATGGAGACATGAGGGTGTTATTCAACATACACTGTTTGTGGAAGAAGGAGCAGCTCACCATCATGATACTTCTTGTGAAATCTTCTTGTATTCTTCCTTGTGTTGAGCAACAGGATTCCAGGTCAGTGGGATGAGTTGGGCTGATACAGTCACAGACAACACCTCTCTTCTCTCTTTACGCTAAACAAGATTTCTTGGGAGGTGGGTAGGCAGGGTTGCTTCAGTGCCTGTTACCTGTCTTAGTTGGGTTTTTGCCACAAAATGAATTTGACACGTTGGGAGGCCATCAAACCTCCACGGGAATTGCTTTGCTCACTTCAAATGTGGCTGATGTAATGGGTGATTAATTAAACTCCCTTTGCTTTATTTATAGCTAGATGAGATTATTTTTATATTAAAGGACTATAGACCTAAGTATCTTTTGTCTCTTTCACTGCTACTCATAGAGCTTCTTTGGTGCTATACTTTGAGACATAGATACTATTCAGTTGCAAATGCGCATTTGAGTTTGGTATGTGCTACAGCCCTGTTACTGGGCAGCATCTCCTAACCAACTTATCCAAAGGATAAAAAAGAAAAAGAAAAAAGAAAAAGGTCAGATATGGCCTGAGGCTTTACTTTAACAACCCCCTCCTATTGATGTGCCTGAATAAAGGCTGCAGGATATGACCTTGATATCTTCTACTTTAAATGTCTGTATTGAATGTATGAAGTGTTCTTTGTATAATTTTTTTCCCTCCTTGCTATTTTGGAGACTTTGCTTTTGTTCTTTAGATTACTTTGGATGCTGACTTAGTACTGTAACATTCTCGTGGCAGGAAATGTCTGTATATGGAAATCTTGCAGCTAGAGTTCAGTAATTCCCACACAGACTGTCAGTCCTATGCAGTGACTATGTATACTCTGTCCTCATGTTGGCAAGAGAATTCAATTGTGTTCCTACAATGGGGTAGGATTTAAAGCTTTTAGTTGCTTTTGTTTCTTGTGGAAATGATGGCTTCTGGCTATTCGAGTGGAGAGTGACATGGCCTCTTACATAGGACTTTTACCCATGTTAGGGAACTAATCAAGCTTGATTTTTAAACAAAAATTCCAACCCGATACAAAAGGGGCTTTAGGGCCTGATCTTCCCCCCTTCTTCCCCCTCAGTAGCTCAAACTTTGATGTATACTTACAGAAATTAAGGGACTTGGTGAACACTGAAATGTCAGCACAGGCAGACAGATTTCATGGCTTTCTGACTATTTCCCTGCCTCACTGGCAAACAATGACCAACTATCCGTGCAAACCAAGCTCTGGATATCATGATAGCAGAGTTCCAACGGGGATTATTGCTTCTAGTATTTGTTATAAAACTCCAGGTCAGTGAGAGTTGATGGTACTACTGGAGATTAGACCTTTCAAAGAGGGAAACTGTCTCGTATTGCCCATGATTTGATTTAAAGGAAAGCTGTGAAGCTAAGCGAATTACCATCTTTTTGGCTGTGACATATTAGACCCTCTCTGCAATCAGTTCACTGTCTTATTTTTGAAGTTCAAGCTTATCCTGGCATCACCATATAAGCAGGAGGGGATTCAACTTTTTAAAAGGATAGACAGTGCCAGGATAAGGGGGAATGGCTTAAAACTAAAGGAAGGAAGGTTTAGATTCGATATCAGGGGGAAGTTTTTTACAGAAAGAGTGGTGAGATGCTGGAACAGGCTGCTCAGAGAAGTAGTGGATGCACCCTCCCTGGAAGTGTTCAAGGCCAGGTTGGATGGGGCTCTGGGCAACCTTGTGTAGATCCAGGCCTGAGGTTGGTATCCCTGCCTGAGGCAGGGTGGTTGGAGCTCTATGATCCTTGTAGTCCCTTCCAACCCATGCCATTCTATGATTCTATGATATTTCCAGTCCAATGTCCCTTGTTCTTCATCCACTGCTTACTCTTCACAGGCATTTTTGCTAGCTGCTGTCTCTGGTCAGGTTTGCCGTGTGGAATCAGTGGAAAGTCATTGACATCAGAGAAACTGGACCAGACCCTTTCCATTTTCTTATATCTCTTTTTTTTCCTCATGCTATATATCTGTGAGGATCACTGCTAGTACTCATGCCCAGGTGGCACTTCTGTCTTTTTTTTTCAAATTTAACTTGAAAATTATTTCACCGTTTTTAAGTGTTTATTCAGAAGAACTGCCTGTAATTATCTCATCAGCTACAGACACCAGTAATGTTTCAAGAGTTTTTTTCTGCCTTTATTGTGTTTGATGGTTAGGGGTGTGTGTGTGTTTATGTTGTAGTTTTGCGTGGCTGGGTTCTGGTGGAGAAGGGGTGGGGTAGGGGGCTGCAGAGGGGCTTCTACAAGAAGCAGCTAGAAGCTCTCTGCAGGCCCGACAGAGTAAACACCAGCCAGCTCAAGGGAGAAACCCATGGTGGAGTGGGTGCCCCCTCCTCCACCTGCAGCCCATGGAAAAGGCTGAGACCCCACCTGCAGCCCATGGAGAGGCCCTGTGCTGGAACAGGTGGAGACATACCAAGGATGCTGTGACCCATGTTGGAGCAAGCCCCTGCCAGCACTTGCAGCCCATGGAGAGAGATAGAGACACAGAGATGAGAGAGAGAGATCCATGCTGGAGCAGGTTTGCTGGGCAGGGGATGACTTGTGACTGAAAGACAGAGAAATTCTATGATTTTATAACTGCACCCCATAGAAGTGACTCACAGTGGGGCAGCTGGTGAAGAGCTGAAGTTCTGTGGGAAAGGACTCATGTTGGAGAAGTTCGTGGAGGACTGTCTCCCATGGGTTAGACCCCACACTGGAGCAGAGGAACGGTGTGAGGAATGCCCCCCCCCCCCCCGCCTTCCCCAAGATGGAAAACAACCCATGAGGAACTGACCAAAACCCCCATTCCCTGCCCCTCCCTGTGCCGCAGTGTGGGGGAAGAAGGGAGCAAAATCATGACTGAAGTGAAGTCTGCTATGGGTGGGGGAGGCGCTTTAAGATCTTCTTGTTATCTGACTCTGTTTCCACTGGGTATGGTAGCGTAGTGTAATGGAGAGTTTTCTTTCCTTTATTCCATGTTCAGTCTGTTTCACCCATGATGCTGATTGCAGAATGATCAATTCCTGTCCTCATTTCAACCCACAAGCCTCTCAATACATTTTTTTCTCCCCTGTCCAGCTGAAAAGGGGAGTGACAGAGCAGCTTTGGTGGGCATCTGACCTCCATCCAGGGCCAAACCACCGCAGTTTATTAGATTCTTGGAAGAGCAACCATATGTCTTCTTATGACCCACATAAAATTTATGTTAATCTATTAAGAATACAAAATAAAATAAATAATACAACTCTAAAATCAGCAAAGCAGAGATTTTCTTTGTTTACTGCTTAAGTCCTAAGATAGCAGCACTCAGTATGTGGAAGGACATAATTGTGCTAAATTACAGAATTATCTGATTTAAAACAAAACAAGACAATCTATCATCTGCTTTGACCACCTTACTTGTATTTTCATCTTTAATCTTTCTTTGTTAAGGGCACTGCTTGCACAGATCCAGTTTCACATACACGTATTGTACTGGCCTTAACAATGGCATCTAGATATAGATAAACTATTCTACTTAATCTTAAAAGATTATACATGCATTGAGGAGGCAGTCCTCTCTTTCCCAGCATTGTAGCTTTTGGACTCTTGGCATTTAATAGAGCCTGGATATGAATTAGCTAGAAAATAGCCCAAATATGTAGCATATATTAACAAACAAAACAACCCTCACAACCTTAGTTCTTAAGGTGTCCAAAATGACTTGATGCAAAATTATCCTATTTCTTCTGGCCATGTGTAATGCCTATTGCTTACAGCTGTGGACTGGTTCATTGCCTCCCTATTTTAAAATAGTAAAACTGGGGACAAGGGGCCTACCCTTTGCGGGTTATTAACAGGACAAGGAGCAAAATTTGGGTCTGTCTGCTTTTCCCACTTCAGTGCTTCCATCTTTCAGAACAGATGCAGATATTATTCGTAAAAGTTGCTGAATATTTGTTTTTTGAGATTAATTTGGGAGTTTGTATTTGAGTTGGTCATAGAAAAGCTATTTAACAACTGGGAATATGTGTGTGTGTGTGTATGCACTTCTTTTAATAAGTTGTCAGGGTGCTGAGGGCACTAATGGCCATGCCCAGCCTCTCCAGGGGGCTTCCCCTGCCCTGCCCTGCCCATGGGCCAGGGCCACTTTTCAGCCTAGGCCAGAGTAGTTGGTCTCTGACACAATGATGCTGCAAAATAATTCGTGTCCAGCTCCCCACAGTCCTTCCCTGCCTGGACACAGGCCTTACGGTACTTTGACACAAGTCACAGGAGTTGTGCATTTTTCAGGCCTGCTTCAGCATGACTCCTCTTCTCCAGCAGTGGTCACTATGGGATGCTGTGGTGTAAGGCACAGCATGCCTTTAATCAGAATGTGTGAGATAATCTGTTCCTCAAAGGATCCTCCTCCTTGTTGCAATGCAGCCTTTAAATATGAAGCCTGGGAGCGGTACTTAGGTGTCCTTCCCCTTTGAAGAAGTGATTGCTGTAATTCTGCTTTCTAGAAGTGTAAACCCTGATAGTCTTGCCTAAATTGTAACTTCAGTGACACTGACTGTTGAATTTGGCTGAGTTTCTTATATTCTATATAACAACTTTCTTATCACCTCTGAATTTATCATCTCGCAGTTTACTTCAGCATTTTCTTGATTCGTTAGTAACGGGGTAACAATTTCCATTTTACCTTCTATATTTTTTTAACCAACCAACCTTTTATGTACTTGTATGACCTTGACTCGTTCATCTTCTCTCTAAAATCAACTCTAGCAAGGGAGCCAAGGTCCTGCCTAACTCGGATCCAGGAAATGAGGCACCAAGATGTGAAAGCCTAGATCTAGCAAGGCAGGTACCTTGTTCCTCTGTGGCAGTGGAATTACATACTGAAATACCTCTCATGAAGCCCAGCATTGAGTAAGCCCTTTGAATGTCTTTTGTCCTTAAAACCTGGCCTAATGCTCAGTGCTCCTTATCCTGCGACAGCTGGAAGCCTGTGGGCTCCATCAGTCTGGGTGGCACTGTCGTCTGGGACCTCTTGATACAGAGAGGCTGCTTTGCTGCAGTTTAACTAGTTGCCAGCTGTTTGTTGAGCTGAAGTAACTGAACATACCATGCACCTGTCCAAATTTCAAAGAAATCCTGTTGGCTGAGACCCATGACAAACAGATTTTAGCAGTGGAATGCCCAGTCCTTGCTTTCTCAAACAAGTATGTAAATGCCCTGTAGTTAACATTTCCTGGCATTTGTTTTAGTGCTTTTAAAAAGAGTGAACTTGACTTTTCTGTCCACGCACACTGTGGAGTCAGGAACCTGCTGTCAAAGGGATGTGGGAGATGCCAAAATGCTGGTCTGCTGGAAGCTAGCAAAGGGCACGCGAAGGAATGGATGAAGACAATTCTTCAGGTAAAACTCCTCACTGGTAGTTTGTGCTGTTACACCCAAGCAATATTAATGCCTTCCAAATTGCTCCAGTTCTCCTTTATTATTCTATACAAAAGTAAACAAGAATTACACCCCACACCTTCCTATTCTTGCAGCTGGAGCTGTTCTTCTGCTATCATTGATTTTAGCTCACTCTGCTGTTCTTTAGATCTTTTTTTCCCCATTTCCTTTTTCAGTCCTCCTTGCTTGTTTTTTTGTCATTCTTTGCCCTTTTTTATTTCTGTTTCTTTGGGCCAGGCATTCTAAGAGCTTAAGATAAACATTTGAGGGGATTGCTATCTGGGCAAGGCAAACCTTTTGTGTCCAAGAAAAACATTTCAGCTGTACGAAACTATCGTGGCTGAAACTGTAGAGCTAGCAGGTGACATTGCAGTGAAGAAACCACACAGATATTCTACACAAGTACTGAATACCAGGAAATGTAAATGAGTTCTCTCTGTTACAAGGTTAACTCGGATCCTTGCTTCTGTGGTGCTTCTGCTCTGCTGGACTAGAGAGACTTTTTAACAGCTCCAGGACTTTGCTCTGCCTTGTACGAATGTTCTGGGGTTCAGGTTTTACCTTAAGCTTTCTCAGCAATGTGGCCTATGTCATTTTGTACTTGTTGTCCAGTTCAAAGTTGTTAGCTCAACCCTGGAGCTGACAAAGCACCCAGCCTTATTACCAGGGTAACAAGCCACTGCCATTATAAATTCTGCTGTGTTGGGTAGCCTCTACCTCCTCCTCCTTCCGATATCGAAGGTTATATTGATCTCAGCAGCTGAAACAAGTCCCCTTTCTGAGTTGGATCCATGCCTTGACATTGACTGAAAGGAAGCCTACAACCAGAAATCAAATATGTGCCATGCTGAAAGTAGTTGATTACAGTGAACTTGAGGACTTCAGCCACCTCTACTTGTGTTCAGATAAGTCCTCTCCAACAATAGTTTTCAGATAAATTCAGCTCAATGCAGCTGTATCAAGAATCACAGGATGTAACCCACTTCCCTGCTGTTGGATAGGGCGTGGATGTGGCTGCTTCCACTTGCCTGAGGCCAACTGGAGTGATTTGTGGAGTGAAAACAAACGAACTGCTTTTATATCCTTATCTCTATTCTTATGAAAAGAGTAACTTCTGTTAGCTGCCTTGGTATTATTCCATGGCTTCTATCTCTCTGCTTGCTTAAATAGGCCCATCAATTTCTTCTCTCTGAAAAGCTCCCACCCATGAAATAGTTAGAAGTCCAAATTGCTGAAACATATTCTCTGTTGAAAAGAAGTCTGTGATACAAATAGATCTGTTGTCATACGACAGTATTAATCTTACCAAACAGTGCACTGGCAGGATATAATAAGGATGTGTACATGTGTGCTCACATAAGGACTCTCCTTACTGTCATTTTTTTTTATTAAGGAAGAAGGGTGATCAAAATTATACCTGCATTTTAGTTCAGAATAATCCTGATGGACTATTTACTGATCACCCCTTCTTGAAAAATACTTTCCTTTTTCAGACAATTCTGAAATGAAATAGAAGCAGTGAGGACTTTCAAGCAATATTTCCATCAGACTGAAAAATAAAAAAATATTTTGAAGGCATCAGGATTTACTATTGTCAAAATCAGTGGTGAAAATAATTCACCAGGCCTGTGATGATTAGCACCTTTAAATTTCTTTAGGTGGAAAAAGCAGAAGGGAAAAAGAAAAACAAATAGCCTAACTGTAACTTGTCCTCATACAGGTTGTGTCTCTCCAGAGGAGGTGCTACCCAGATTACTGTGCCATTAAGATCTAGATCAGTTGCACATTGTGGCCCCAGTTCATGACAGCAAAGTTACACATCAGCCTGTTCTAGCCCACTTCAGCCATACAGGTTCTAAATGCAAAACTGAACTTCTGCCACTGACGTCTGAACAGAGTATGACTACAGCAGGAGGGATTAATTGTAATTGCACCATACGTCATCTTAGTTGGTTCCTCCTCTGTTGTGCCGCTGCCTGGCACTCAGTTCTGCATGGGTGTCCTGCTGCTTTCAAAGGAGGAGATGGTAGCAGTGGTGTATGTGAAGCACTGCTGCTGTGATCTGAGCCCTGCCTGTGGTGCTCTGCTGCCTTGCTGTGCAGCCTGGATAGTGAACTGGAATAAGCATTTCAGTGTATGCTTTGTGCTCTCTTGTGCCTCCCCTTTAGAGGAACTGGTGTGGCAGAAGCAGACTGTGAGAGCTGTACATACTACTTTCATAATACAATGCTGACGTATTAACCTACAAGTGGGTGTTGGTATTATTGCTCCATGCCCAAGTTTAAGATATTCTACTGTAAAACACTTTCCTGGAGGGGCTACTTTAGTTCCAGGCATTCCATAGCTACCAAACCTTTAAGTTGACCCTGCGGGGGCTGGTATGTGTCTGTGTTTTTTTTGAGCAAGCAAACTCCAGAAAGGAAAATGTAAGAAATAACATGGGGTGACCAGAACACTTTCCTGTCAGGTGTTCTCATTAATGACCGAACCCTTAGGATTTGAGTTTCAGCCCCAGTTTGCAACTTGAACCCTATGATTTCTGAACTGCTTTTTTTCCCCCCACTTCCTTTTGAAAATGCCAGTTAAGGGTTAGGCAGCACATGATGTATTTAAAGGGAAATCTGCTAGGTTTTCAGAATACAGAGTGTAAGGTCTCTTAAGTAACTGGTCTTGAAGGTTCTGGTTGGGTACTGATTTTGTGAATCACTGATGTGAAATCAGCCAAAGAATTTGAATAACGTGCTCAGAATCACAGAGCATATTTGTAGTGATCAAAAGGCCGCGTCTCCTAAGTGTCAGTCCTGTGCTTTGACCGTGGCATCATCCCTTCTCCACTCTAGCAGTTAAATCATAAAACTTTACAGCATACAGAATTAGGCTAATTTTAAATCCTACATAGACAACTTTTTTTTTTTTTTTGGTGGTGTGCATAGGTACCTTTTAGGATCCACTGAAATGCTTTATTCCCTAAACCAGTACTTAAAACCATTAAGCAAAACAAAATCGGACCTGAATGACTTTTAACAGAGACAGTGAAGAGGAGAGGCATTGCAGCATGGGGGTTGGCCCTTCAAAGCTTGTGGACATATGTATTCATTTGGCTGGGAGTTTGGAAAATACCAGTGTGGTGAGGGTGAAGGCAGTCTGTAAAAGCCTGTGTGATTTTATTCTTGGCTTGCATGTTTTCCCTGTCAATGAAAATACAGCATGTGATTCAGTTTCTCTGAACTGAGTGGAAAGGCCACAGGTGCCAAATTGGAGGGTGCTTTTTATTGTCACCTTAGATCCAGAAGCACTATGGAGGTTATGTAGGTACTAGGGCAGGAACAGCAGTGCCTCTGGCACAGGGGAGCTCCACCCCATATGCTTTGCCAGGAAGACTTTACGGTGGCTGTCTACAGAAAGGAAAGTTCCAGGCACGGGTGAATGGGTCTGAGCAGATCTGCTGGGCTGAAACAGTCTCTGCAGCACAGGAAATGTCTGGTTTCATCCTCTTTTTTTCTTATGCCCTGTGCTAAACCCCAAATCTGTGAGTGCTTATGCACGTACTTAACTTTACTACTGTAAATAATTCCATTCAACTCAATGGGGTTATTCATAGTCAAGCTGAGCATGTGTGTTCAATGTTTGCAGGATCAGACACTGCAGAAGCTGGCTGCTGCGCCATTTAGGGCTGGTAATTCCATCCCTTAGGCCCTAGTGTCCTTGTATGGAATGATTTCATTTTACACAGACTTTGCTTCATTTTCCACGTGTCAGCCCTCAGTCCGTGTGCTGTTAGTACATACCACTGCGGAATACTCTTGCCTTAGGTATCGCATGAAAAGAAAGCAACTTAAAAGCCAGTGCAAATCGAAATTCAGTTCCTGTCCAGTACGCTGCCCTGTTCTAAAACACTCAGAACACTTTAATGCAGAAAAGAAGAGTCATCACTTTTCACAGAGAAGAGGCCTGTCTGGTTTCTGTTGGATTTTTTTCTTTGTTTTTGTCCTTTTCCTTTAGCTGATTTGTAATGTGTAAACTTCTAGAAACCACAGCTAAGGTTTGGGATGTGCAAAAAAGAGGCCCCCCCTCCCAAGGTACTTGACAGCCTGAGGGGAGGCACATGATTGTCTGGATTTGGCCAAAAGGAATGAAAACACAAGATGGGTAAGGGGAAGCTTTCAGAAGTGTCAAATTAGGTGATTAAAGCTTGCGCTTTGCATAAGGTTTAGATTTGAAGAAAAATATGGTCATAGAAAACAAGACTGGAAAAGACTCAGAGCAATTACTCACTGCTGTTCCAATTGCTTTCAATTGTAATCTTCTCGACTGCTCACAGCTCCCTCCAGTTTGACATTGTTTGCAGATGTAGTAAGTCTCCACCAGTTTCCAAATCACTAATGTATATATTGACTAGCTGAGGCCCTAGAGCAGTGCCCAGTATAACACAGGGTGATATACTTTCCAGTTGAACCATTTCTCATCGATATCTCACCATTCTGAACATATTTTTTTCCCATGCTGTTTTGCATCTATCATAAGGTGTTGTCATCGCTTGCCTGTGAGACTGTTACGTGGTACAGCTTCGAAGTCCTAACAAAGAACCACCCCTCCTATCTCCACTGGGTTTTAGGCTTGCTGCTTGCCTTAATGGAAAATAGCTTGGACAAAAGTGACTTGTTACTGGCAAATCCTTGCTGATTTGTCCTTATCTATGAGTTGCCTACATAAGAGTTGACTGATTTGTTCTGGTGTCTTTCCAAGAACTGAAGTGTTAGGCTAAGTGCTTTGTCATTGCTAGGATCCTCCTTTCTCTCTATTTTTACAGATAAGCTCTGTATTCACCCTTTGCTGTTTATCAAAAGCCTCATCCTTCCTCCACAAGTTCTCAAAGATAATTGCTAATGGCTTCAGGCAGTTCCTAAAAATACTCTGGGGCTAACTTCACCAAGCTCAAGTCAAATCCTAGTCTATTCTCTTTCTTTCCTTGCTCAAATTATGTTTGCTTTGTTGATTATATTCTGTCTAATCCCAAATGATTAAAAGTATCTGCTAAGCAGATTAGTGGCCTATATTGTCACTGTAAAGGGCTTATGTTGTTGCTGAGTATAGGTAGTAAGTCAATAATACACTGAACTACTAGAGCGGCCAAGAAATTGTGGGACCTCTTAGAAGCCAGAACAAGCAGAGTATTGAGTAGAAGAGGAGTGACAGTGGGAAGTTCAAAGGTGGAGGGTGTCGTGAAGGAGGCGCTTTGCCAAGGTTATTCTGACATCAGAGCAAATCTACAGTGCTGAAGACCACAGAACGGAAGGTTACAGCATCTGTAGTAGTGCATGGTTAAACATCGATGTCTCTGAATGCAACAGTGTCTCAGAGAGTTTATTTGCTTTGAAAAAGTAAGTGGAGACTTCAGTGAGGCCTGGATGGAAGGTTCCATAGAGAAAGATGTGTCACTAATGCCTGTTACGGGCTTGAAATGCTGGGGCCAGTTTGTGGGTAACAGACTGGCTCCTACTTGTGCTTTGTGTGAGGTAAGGGTTAGCTCTGAGCAGCTCAGGTATTTTGAAAGCAGTTGAGCTCTGGCTACACTGACTTTTAATATAGTTTTGTACTCGCTGTCACTCAGTCTGAGTGGAAAGAGGAAGAGACAATTATAAAAGGGAATGATACAAGACAGTATATATAATTATGTATGGGATTGTTATTGTGGCATCCTCTATCCCCTGCTTTCTGTTGATGGAAGCATAAAGCTCAGTGCTGTAGCTCTTCTCTATGAATATTCTTACCTGAGTGGGAACCATTGAGAGACAAGGTTTTGCAGGATGAGGTCTCCAACTCAAGACCACTTATGTTGGAACTTTTTGCTTAGTTACAGAATCTACTTTGCTATATGAAGCCTTATTTATTGTTTTCTATTATATTCTAGTATTTTTCTAGTAAGCTCTAGTAGAGCTTATCTAGTATTTCTATTATATTCTAGTATTTTTCCTCTTTGTCATGTTGAAGTACAAAAAGTAGTGTCTCTTCTCTTTGCTCTTTTTCTAAAGATGATTACTTACGGCTTAATTAAAATGTCCCACTAATGGGAATATTTAGCCTGTTTTCTGTGGAGAGTTCTTGTGCAAAGGGCTTGGAAAGCTAATACCCTTCAACAAAAACATACTCAGACATCACACCCTGGTTTCAGCTAACTTGGATTATTTACAGTACTAGCTTTCTAACAGTTAATTATAGTGCATGATCTTGTTACCAAGGATGATGAAACTGATTTGTCTGTCTGCTAAACAAAGAGCTTTATGGTTTTTTTTTTCCACTTGCTTTGTTCCAGCATTGCTTTATACTGTCAGTGTGTAATTGGTTCTGATTTATTCCATTATTAATTGCCCATGCAGGCTGCATGGTAGTGGTCATTTTTACCCATGGGCATCTGAAGTATTCCACACTGCACCTTTTACTAAGGGACACCAAAGTCAAAACATCACAGGTACTAGGCAATTTGCAAAGTAGATACACCTTCAGTTTTACTCCTGAAAAGTCAAAAGCTACTTTTTCACTGGAGTCCCAAAGTTAATTAATGACTGGAGTTATTTTCTTGTCTGTGCACACTTCCTGAACAGATACAGTTTTCCATTCTAATTGGGGTGGTTTATCAGTTGGTATGGAGAGAGCGTATGGGTGAACTATCTAATCAAAACATTGATAAACACCAGATACTGGAAAAAAAAAGAAGAATGTATTTGTGAAAAGGGAGGGGAAATAATTTTATAGTTCTTAATTTTGTTGTGAGTTGAACTCTCCTGACTAAGGCCACTGTGAGCAGGTGAAAGGGTAGTTGATTAGAGGAATGGCATATTCTCATGTATTATAGAAAAAACTTACAGTATCTGGATGGCTGCTGTAGTCAGGTGAGATGCAGAATATGAGTTTAATAAAAGTTCTGTGCATTTACAAATTGCTTATTTTCATAGCACAGTGAAATAATACATTTCAGCAGTAAATGAAATTAATACAGTTACCAGTGAAGAGAATAAAGGCCTGTTTGTATACGGTGTGATCATAATGACTTTTGAAAATCAACAACAACGAAATACATTTTGGAAAGATAGAGTTCTTCAGACACACAAGTAAGTTGTGAATATGGCAATTGGTCAAATGCTGTGCCATCCTCCTGCTGGTAACTTGGGGTAACAGTTAAGGTCTGCAAGGCAAGACTGGAAAGTTGTCAAACCTTAGTATAGGAAAGAGAAATCAGAAGAAAGATGAAAAAAATAATTAAATGCAGACAAGATAGCTGCAAAATGGAAAGAAATGAATGATTCCATATGTTATCTGTGGATAGCACTTGAATCGCAGCAAGTGATGTTTTGGCTGGATGCTAGCAAGGCCTCATTAAATCAGTAGCTGAGGTAGGTAGCACTCACTGTTTTGCAACCTTTCAGGGACAAGGGAAAAATCCTGCGGATTTTTCTGCATCAAGAATCATATAGGTACTGCTGATCCTGTCTTGGGGCATGAGAGGGAGACTTCTTGATGAGTTTCCTTCTGGACTTGTAGTCTATGATTTCCTCTAAATGGTGCTTAACAAACCGGAGCCCCTTCAGGCAACTAAAACAGTGAGGGCTTGCTAAAATGCAGTAGCATGTTGTCTCTCTGAGCAAGACCTGTATGTCTAGGGAACCTCCAATACGGTGATTAGGCTGGGTCTGATTGCCTTGAGTCTCAGAAATACATATCATGAGCCAGGATCATGTCTTTGTGAGTCAGGAAATAGGCATCCTATGAGAATGTCCTTGAAACCTTGGGGAAAAAAAAAACCCCAAACCAAAACAACCCACATACAAAAAAATCTTAATTGTTGTTTCCAGATCAGTATATTTTTAGGACTCCTGCTAAAACTTGTTGGGGCACTTTGAAGCTACTTTAAGGAAGGAACTAATAGGATGAGCGGGAATCAACTAGCATGCATATGAATGTTGTGAAAGGTGCTGATCATGTTGTCCAGCACTGGCTTCAGTGGTATCTGAGTTCTGCTCACGTAGTCTTCCTTCACTAAGAAGTCTCATTCAGGCAGGAAAATTGCCAAGTGAGCTGCATGATGTCTGAACTTGTTTTCTGAGGCCAGAGCTCCAGTGCTTTTGTTTGTGAAATCCGTAAGACAACCTTGTATCCCCTCTCTCTCTGGCTCCACCAGACAGAGGTGTGGAACCTAAAGACATGCTGTTCACTTGCATGCTGATCACAGTAGATAACAGGCCAATGAGAAATATGTAACTTCTTTATAGTAGGTTCCTTTTTAAAATTTTAGATCCAAATGTTATGAAGAACATTGATCTATACCGAAAAATTGATAAAGATGAGTGGTGGTCTGCTTGATTTAGAGAATTTTTTGAAATCAGCATTTGTGACTGTTGAGAAAGACTTTTCTGTCTTCGTCCTGTGGTATATCTCATATATTAGACTAATCCCTGATGCTTGCAAATTGATTTTAAATTCCCCCAAAGGAATAAAGGATTAAAATTAATAGCAGCTGATACACAGCACTCAGTATGCAAGGTGCCGTCTTGCCTAGCTATAAGGAGAAGTCTAATAATTCTTCCCATCTCTCCAACTTTGTCAGTTCTTTAGAAGCAGACACGAGACAATCATTTAAGTTGGAAAAAAACTATAAGATCATCAAGTCCAACTATAAACCTAACACTGCCAACTCCACCACTAAACCACATCCCTAAGTGCCACGTCTACAAATCTCTTAAATACCTCCAGGGATGGCGACTCAGCCACTTCTCTGATCAGCCTGTTCCAGTGCTTGACAACCCTTTCAGAAATGAAGGATCGTAATGGGCAAAATATTTCCTCCTCAGAATTCATAGATGTCTGTATGAGCAGTGGTGCAGTTCAGTCCAAGAAGGCCATTTACTGGCCCTTCTGTGTAACATTGTCTCCTGGGGTACCTGAATAGAAATGTACCTGGGAATTGGCAGTGGGACTATCAAACTAAGTAACTGTGATTTCCTTCAATATGCTCTAAGTTTAGGGTACTGGGGAAATGCTGCCAATGTCTCAGCTCCACATGCAGCAAGTTGGGTTCACTTAGCGAAGCCTCAGACATTTGCCACCTGCTATCCTGTAAGGAGCTGGTTGTGTTATGAATTACCACATGCAAGCTGTTTAGAAGTGCCAACTCTTTGGAAGATTAGCAATTATTTGCTAGAGGATATTTGAGGTTGTGGGTTGCAGAGGGCAGAATAAATATTCCAAATCTGGTAGTGGGACTTGGTAAAGATGTGTTCTTGACAAGGGTATGTTTTTTCAAATATGTGTTTAATGACTCAGGTTGAATCACTTGATATTCAGTAAAGCTTATGTTTGGGTCCTCAAAGATATATAGCTGCCCAAATTCCTCAGATTAGGAATTGGGCACCATAAAAGGTATAGGGGTACGATACTATTGACAAGTCCTGATAAGCAAGTTTCTGAGAAGCTCTGCATGGCTGATAGGCATGCAGGGGAAAGTTTACTGTGAGGCTGGAATATGAGTGAATGCATTTGCTGTGTGTATTCGAATGAGCTGTTCTTGGCGCTGCTCTGTGCAGAGCATGTTTTTACCTGCTCTCCCTTATTTTAAAAGTATCGCTGGACTCAGCTCTTTTTTTTTATTTATTTTCTGTGAGATCATAAATACGTGACATGGTGAAAGCACGATGCCTCTGCAGTGTCTGCTTTGAATGCAGCTGCATACAGAGTGATTCTTCTTAGGTTACACCATCCTGAGGCACCTCCACTTATGCCAATAATGATCTGTACTGGGATTTTGATACAGAACTATATCTTCTTTTTTTTTTCTTTCTTAAAGGCAAGAAAGCCCTTTAAGTGGGATGTAAAAACATTGCAGCAGTACCTCTGTGTGTGTGTTGGAGGGAGGAGGGCTTTTTTTAAGGCTTATCAAATATGTTTAAAGGGAAAGACCAAATAATTCCTTGTGCAAGTAGGACTAACTGTTGAGAAAACTTTGCTGAGCGTGGTTTCTGGTCCTCGTTTTGCTTATCTGTGCTTATATAAATCTGCAATATCTGCACTGAAGTCATTGGAGCTGCACTGAATTAAGCGATGGCAGAATTTACATCAAATGGTCCCCAGAGCTGTTTGTGCTGCTGTAAGCAGTTACAATTCATAAAAATAAATGAGCTAATATGTGTATGGGACATTCTTTTTGGGTAGTGTGAGATACAAAGATACTGTCAATCTCATACTCATGAATGGAATTTTCTACAGCAACATTGAAAAAAAAATCTCATTTCCTCTTAGGGCAACTTGGGAAACTTAGAGATATAGGAAATTCACTTCTAGCTAAAAAGCAAAAATAGTTCATTCATTGAAATCTGGGTGATATTCTCGTGATCTTTTTCCAATCCTCAATTAAGCCATAAAGCTGACAATCTTTAAAGTAATTTCTGTCAGCTAAAATAAGCCTGATGTTAAGAGGCCCTGTTACTGCAAAACTATCCTTTTCTCTTTCTGGTCCAAGGAGCAGAAACAATATTTTATTTGGATAGCCCTATCTCTAGGGAAATAATAACTTGCACATACAGCCTTTGATCTAGTTAGGGATTTGAAGCGGGGGTTTTTTGAAAACTAGCAGTGTTCCATGTGAAGCTTTAGATTCACTGTATCTAACTGTAGATGGGATGTGTTCGATCAGAGAGTTTTCCTTAGGCAACAGCTAACCATAAAGCTAAAGGAAATCAAAGCAAGAATTGACACATTTTATGGAAAGCCATCAGCCTCTCTTCTCCCTTGCATCCTATCTCCCCTTCTCTGATTAATAGATTTTATTCATTTGTTATTGTAGTGAGTCTTCTGTCACCTACCTTTCAGCTGAAAACAGCATTACCACATTGCCAAATGCAAATTTCTAGGGAAAAAATAAAGCTACAGCTCTAAATCCAAGCCTGCTATTCATTTTCCTTTCTCTCTCATTAGAATAGTGTAATGTGTGTCCAAAGCTGGCTTTTCAGGAGTGTTAAGCTCATGAAGTGTGTAGTTGCTTGTGCTTATGAGATTAAAAATATATACACTTAGCCTATCGAAGATGTACAGCACTTAGTGTGGGAAGATGCTGTATATATGATGCACTGTATTAAAAACAATGATAGCACGTAGAACTCCTTGAAAGAGTCCATCACAGGGCCACCAAGATGATTAAGGGAGTGGAACACCTTCCTTATGAGAACAGGCTGAGGAAGCTGGATCTCATTAGCTTGGAGGAGATTGAGGAGTGACCTTATTAATGTTTATAAATATGTAAAGGTGAGAGTCAAGAAGATGGAGCCAGGCTTATCTCAGCGACGTCCAGCGATAGGACAAGGGGCAGTGCGTGCAAGCTGGAGCATAGGAAGTTCCATGTGAATATAAGGAGAAACTTTTTCACTGTGAGGATGACAGAGCACTGGAACAGGCTGCCCAGAGAGGTTGTGGAGTCTCCTTCTCTGGACACATTCCAAACCCACCTGGATGCATTCCTGTATGATTTAGTCTAGGGGATCCTGCTCTGGCAGGGGAGGTGGACTAGATGATCTTTTGAGGTCCCTTCCAACTCCTAACGTTCTGTGATTCTGTGATCCTATGATACAGAAATTTAACCATGAGATAGGAGGATGTATATTTTCCCAGGTACAAACATATCTACTGGCTAAGTTGGAAAACATTTAAACCTGACTGACTACTTACAGGAAAAGAAATCTAGTGTCAATGCTTGCATGGGCATAGAAATAAACAAAAAGAAGTCCATGGTTGGTCAGATAAATTTTTCATAAATTATATCTTTTGCAAAGAGCAGCAGAAAGATTAAACTTGGCTTGAAGTTTTGGTAAGGAGTTATTAAATGACTTCTATTTCTACAAAGCTGTTCCAGCGAGATAACATAAGCAAACACTATACACACAGTAATCAATAAACAGAAAGTTGGTTTCAACCTAGCAGCAGTGATTTGTGTGATACAGGCTCAGGCTGCAAGCATGAAGCCATATACTTTGGTACAACATAGATCAGTGAATACAAATCAATCTTTGCTAGCAGAAGCAAAGAGAGAGGCTATAGTGCTAAGGCTAATTCCAAATAGCCGAACTCAGGCCAACTATTCGATTCCTCTATGCCTGTCACCAGTCTTGGCCAATGTGACTAAATCCAGGTCTGACACTAAAAGCTAAGTTAATGGCCTTTGGCTGCCTGTCTGTTATGCTTGTGCTTGGGGTCTTTGTGATAGGTCATTATTATGAGAGACTATCAATGCAAAATACACAAAGCAATCTGAAGAGCATCCTACCAGCTTACAAAGAACCATTATGTAGGACCTTTTTACTGTGCTTCGTGTCCTACAGATGCTGTATTCAAGGTCCTAAGCATCCATGTTTTTCATTGCAATAATAATTTTCCATTCCAGACATTCATTAGGATTAAAAAAAAAATCTGTCATTACTTCTCAACATTGTCACCTTGCCACCCTTCCATTAAAATGGAAATGGTGCAGCTGTAAGTCTCTTTTAGGACTGCTTTTATCAGGGACAGGTAAGGACATGGACTAGTGCTTTTGGGACTGTGTGTGAAATGAGTATAAGCTGCTGGGAAGTAGTCCAGGTGCCCATCAGGAATGATCAGGAGTAGCAGTAGAACTTAAGGCTTGGAAGAGATGTTTCTCTGATGCAAGAAAAATTGATTACTTGTAATCACACTCTGGTGGCTTGAAATCCCATCATGGTCTTGATTAGCGAGTCCTGCCTTTTTCTATGAATATTTAAGGGAGAGGGGACATTGCTCAGGTGGGAAGTATGCCCTTCAGCTGAAGGTGGTGATTCTAAATTTTCTGACAAAAATAAGATGGGTGTCTGAAATAATGGTTTTCCTGGAGGACCAGCAGAACTCAGTCCTGCCTTTCTTGCCTGCATGTGATTTTGCACAATGAAAAGGGAGCACTTCACTGATGTGGGATGATTTTCTAGGGACTTTTGTCTGAGCACTGAAGCACATCATTGAAGTGCAGGTCTTAAAAAATGGCTGCAAGGAGGATCCTCTCTCTAAGACCAATAAGCTTTAATTGATAATGTCAGAGAGTGAGTAACAACTATAAAGGTTTTGGCTTCACAACTTTCCTTGGCTCTGACCCATGCATTGGATAGAAGCAAGAATGGATTTAATTACTACCTAAATAGGCACAGGATGCTGAGTTTGGTACCTTGACAGACCTCAAATAGGCCTAGATTTTTATAGTCCCGTTGTCCTTACTGTATTTTGCACATGAATGGGGAAATGTAGCAATGAGTGGAAGGGTCAGAATGTCAGGATATTGGTAATACTTAAACAGCCTTTGTAGCTGCAAGAACACATTCAGTAATGTACAAGTGGGTAAGGCCTGAAAAGATAATGTAAACTGTGTCAAATAGGATTGCAGTATGCTGATGTTTGTGCACTAGCTCAAATATTTGTCAAAGTCAACGTAAATGTGGCAAGATGCTAACTTGGCCTGTGACACTTTGTTTTATTTGATGGTATCTTGATTTAAAAAGAGAAAAGTTGAGTAGTAACAGAGAAAATTTAATACATTTCAAAACCTATCAATGCTTAGATATTAATTTGTCTTAAAGTAAATATATTTTAAAAAGATGAAAAATTCCAGAAACTGACTTTGTATCACTCAGTTTGGTTTAGGTGAAGTACAGACAAATAAGAAGGCAAACTATGTGGTCCCATGACCACCAGCTTACCTACAGACTGAGTAGCCATTGGTTTTCCAAGTGCCTGGAAAATGTCATCTTGCAGATGCAGCCTTGTCAAAATTCATCAATTAAGAAAGATATTTGTGCATGGGCACTTGCTAAGCTGTGTTAGCAAGCACCAGCTCAGCTGCACTGTGGGAACTGGCCACATGTCTGGTCTCTGCTTGCCACAGTTGTGAGGTGAAAGCTGGTAGGTGAAACTGCTTACTCAGGCGCAGTAGGGATGCAGGTAGCTGCGTGTTGCACATGGGCTGAGTGGCTGTCACATGCTGCTCGGCAGTGGCAGGGTCACTTTTAGTGGTCTGTTAGGCTCCTGGTGTGCACTTCTTGGTCTGTACCTTCAGTCTACTTCGTTGGGACATGTCTCTGAAATAAGTTGGTCTTAAAAAGCCAAATTATTTATTCTCTAGCTGATTGCATACATCTCATACCTTGAAAAGGAGGGGGAGTAGATTGCAGGCTTGCTGAGTGAGAAAAGCATATGCCACAGAGTCATGTGAACTGTCTACCCTTGCTTTTACTCTGTTTCTTTCAAAGTCTGGGTTAATCTAAGGACAGTTATTCTTGTTGTACAGGAAGTCTGTTTTCCCTCTTCAATATATACATTTGCCATCAGGAGCAATCCCTCAAATCCGTTCTCGCTGGGCACTGCCAACTGTTCTCCTGGGTGTTAGGAGGCACGAGTGACAACAGTGGAGTGGCATCACTGCCAAGTTTGTCAAGGCCCTTTCTCTTCTGCAGGAGAGCAGCCTGGACCGTGTGTTTTCCTCACTTCTCAGCCAGGCTCTTGCTGTGCCTTTTCCTAGTGTGTTTCGCAGCAGAGTCTGCTTTTGCTTTCCATGCTGCAGTAGCCATCTAAATGTGTCCTGTAGTGGGTTCTAAAGTCAATACAAGCCCAAGCCTAAGGGATCCAAGGATACTTTTCCAGGCAGCAACACAATCTCAAGCTGGAAATTTTGCATGGAAAAGTAAGGTAGGAAAATGGGCTTTGCAGAAAAGAGTGATGGCTTTGATGTCTGGGTTCCTGGGTGCTGGAGTTCTAGCAAGCGACTGAAATAGATGTTACCTCAAGAACAAAGACACTGTGGGATATTTGCTGGAGTGAGTATTGTTTGTAGCCAGGACCAGGCATGTAGCACCAGTGCTGGCAATCTACTGTGAGTATGCCCAAAGAATACTTAGTTTCTGCTGTCTTATTTTAGTAACACAGTCTAGACTTTGTTACCAAGAATCATGTTTGGGCCTGTTAACACAGGTAATTTGGGCTGGCAAAGATTCATAGTACGCATCTTGCTTGAGGATTGTACAAAGGATAGAAGGAATGGCATTTAATTTATCCCTGTACTATTGCCTGAAAAAAACCCCATGCTGGTGGCGCTGAGTCACCTCCTTTTCATCCAGTGAGCTTGGCATTCTTGAGAAATCTACGTTTGAAATAGCATGGGAGAGAGGCATCTTGTGTCAGCAGCATGCAGGAGACATGCAGGGCTCTTGAACTGAAGACAAAAAGCGTGGACCTGCTTTCCTAGAATCAGGCTGAAAGTGAGCTCAAGGTTGGAACGTCTGTCTGGAGACAGCCCTTCAGTAGGATAGGAAAAGCACAATCCCTCCTCTCTTTTATAGCAAAGCCTGCTGGCTTAGGTCACTCTGCTGCTCCTGAAGACACACCTGCAGCTGGAGTGGCTTTTCACCACAGACCCCTTTCTTCACCACAGACCTCTCTCTCTTCTGAGATTCACAATTATCCATGTTCCCCTCCTTCAGACTAGACTACAGAAGTTCAGGCACAGGGATCATGTGCTGCTGTATATTTAGTAGCATTCAGCCCAGCAGTTACATAAGTACTCCATACCTCATAACTTTTTTCTCT
Organism: Laterallus jamaicensis coturniculus; assembly: GCA_022605575.1. Taxonomy (NCBI): domain Eukaryota; kingdom Metazoa; phylum Chordata; class Aves; order Gruiformes; family Rallidae; genus Laterallus; species Laterallus jamaicensis. Next base: position 18,743,780 of record JAKCOX010000008.1, on the reverse strand, counting down.
CTTTTTGCTATGCATCAGTCGTAGTAATAGCAACAAGTACTGGCACTGGAAGTATTGGTACTGATACACGCAGGGCATAGTTGGGGAATGGCTGCTCTGTTGGATCTAGGATATGGCCTTATTGCCTTGTGTCTTCAGCTGAAGATTTTGTTCTGTATTTGTGCAGTATCTAGCACAGACATAGCCAGTACCTCAAAGAATAAAGTGATGGAAAGAAGTCTTGCAAATGGGCAGGGTAAGGAAACAAGAGGGATATTTCTGATCCATGTTTATAGGAAATTGTCACTGCAAGTCAGCATTTTCCCCCATGTTAAGTGCCAGGGGTTTGGAAGGGGAAGAATAAGATAGCTCAGCGGATGCTCACAGAGAGCTCTGGCTAACTGTGAGAGTCTGCAAGACAAAAGTGCAAGGCTCTGCTTTGAAAATCTAATGGAGGGGGCAGAAGAGTCTGATGTGATGGGCAAACCAGAGATGAGAATAGAGGTGCAGCATTGCAGCAGCATAGCTGAACTACTGGGCGGGGTGGGGGGTGGGTGGGGGTGGGTGGAGGTGGGTGTTCTTTCTCCCTCGAGGGCTGAGCCAGCCAAAAACTAATCCCCTTTTCCTTAGGGTTGTTTTTTGCCTGCCTCACCCCCCTGAGCAATTGCAGAAGCAGCAGCGCTTGCACAAGAGAGGTAAATGGCAGCGTGCAGGGTAGGATCACAGCAGCCCAGATGCAGATTAAATTACACAGCTGTGGGACCACAGGCCCGCTTTCTGACACTGAGAGGCATGTAAGGGGTGTAAGGGAAGGAGACTCGTTAGCTATGGGTTGATTTTTCCTTATTGCCATGAGCTCTGCAAACAACTAATACGATCTTGCTCTCAGTGACTGGGTTTGAACAGAGCGTTTCAGTCCCAGAAATAAACTGTGGGGTACACTCCCTTGTACCCAGCAATGTGCAAACTCGAAACTTGGTAGCAGCAATAAGCACTAGGACTGTAACTTGTATCTAGCCCAGACATCTTGAGAGGGCAGAGAGATAATAAAACACTGGAGGTATTTAGGGTGTAGCTTCTCGCAGGGGAAATCCTTTCCCACTGTAGCCAGAGGAAATGTATAGTAGCCAGACACGTCCGATTACTGTTACTTCTGCTCTGAGACATAACGGAATTTATCATCTGTCACAAAGCTGTCCTCTCCTGATGGAACCGTATTTATCCACTCTGGGGCTCCTCCAAGAATACTGTTGGCAAAAGAATTTTACTTTAACTAAAAACTGAGAAGAGGGAAAGCCAGATGTACTCCTGAAAGCTAATCATTCTGGCTCTAGAAGGAATTGTTTTCTAAATAACATAAGTCCTCACAGTCTGTTCCTACTAGTGCCAGAGTACTTTGGGGAGTTATTCTAAACTCTAGTCCTCGGCAAAGTAAGCTTTCCCGCAGCCAAGAATTAGAGTTAACCTCCAAGCTTTATTTTTATCTACAGTTTTCTTGGCAAATTATGAAGCTTATGTTTGGCATTTTATTTCCCTCTACAATCTTCTATCTTTGGTTTGTATTAGACTTTGCAGAGCTTAGAGTTTATACAGGGTTTTGGGTGGGTGATATAAATTCTAACAAGTTTCTATATAACCTAATTTAGAAGCTTAAACAAAGCCAGCCATATTCTGTGTTGGAAGATTTGTGTAGAGATTTGCTGAACTGATGCTAGTGTTGAATGAACAACTTTTCAGCAGTGTTTTGATTTTCTTTCAAATGAAACTGTAATGGAGAAGAAGATGAAGAGCAAATTCCTTAGTGAAATGCAGTACAATAGTAACATTTAAATATCTTGGAGGATCTGAGGCTAGAGGCCAAACTAGGTACCCTAACATTGTCAGTATTGTGCCTTTCTTCTTTGAGAAATCAAATGTTAGAAACTTTGTTTCTACAGACAATTTTGGTATGCTAGATATCTGGAATGTTTTATTCTGCAGCTGTTATAGTGACTTTATAGTAGATAGACCCAAAAGCAAGTATGTATGATGATTGCAAGACAGCATGTTCTTAGTGTACCTTGCAATTAGGGAACTCAAAGTATGTTAAAACCACTGGTTTTACAAAGTCAGAACTGAATGTGTAAACCCAATTTCTCTACCTGCTGGTGTAAATGGATGTTTTACACACAGCTTAAGCAGGACTGGTTATAAATTAAATTGCCAGCAGTGCTCCAAGCGCAATCACACTGCTGAATATGTAAAGAGTTGTCCCTATAGAGAGTTGTATGTTGTATGTTTTTACTTTGGCAGAAGAGAATAAATAAAGCTTAAGACAAATATTGATGGGGAGATAATGTGGAATGTCAAAACATTGACAGGGCCTATTGCCTTCGAAGTTCAGCAGGGTGGTGGCTGTTTTAAACTTGGAAGTCTCATATAGATTTGTTAAACAGATTTCTAGTACTGGTATAGATCCAGAAATTGGGAAGTAATAAAATAAGAACTGTTTCTTGGCTATAAATGGCAACTCCTATAAAAGGCAAAGGAGAGTCATAGAATGTGAGCAACTGTCTGAGGGTCTGTGTGGACTATTTCTCACCAGGGTGATTAGTGCCTGCAGAGTGCCATGCTAATGTGCTAACAGTTCAGAACGGCCTCGTGTCTGGTCAGCTGTTTCCTCTGTCTCTCCCTGCACGCTTTTGAGATGATACACTGCTATTGCTCAGGCTGTACATGGACTGCTTGACACAGATGAAGTCAAGCCAGGGTAGCCAAAAGTATTTACACAAGCTGCAAATCTTTAGTGAGGGAGAGTTTTGCTCAGAGTGTATCTTGTTCAGGGAAGGATGAAACAGCAGAGACTGTATTTGGCTTTTTCTACCCCTTCTACATCCACACCAAGATGTTCTTCTGTTAGATATATTTAGTATGGGTCTTTATATTCAAATAGTGTTGGAGTATTAGAATTATGAATATTGGGGGGGGGAGGGGGAAGGAAAAAAGAAAATACTTTCTAAGCTTAAAACAGGTAAACAGGCTTCAGGAGAGTTCAATGATGTAAATGGGATCTTGAAATGTTATTTGTTAATTATAAGTGTATATGTTAATTATAAGTGCAAACCTGCATTTAGATCACTGGTAGAAATCATCAAAGTCAATATCCAAAAATCAGCTTAGCCTAGAAAGTTTTCAGTAACACTGCTGTTGTCCTGTGATGTTTTGTACTTGTGGCAACATTCTTCCTTTGGTGCCATAGGAATTTCCATTCTTCTGGAAACAGTGATAACATCTGTTTCAAAAATCCTCTTCTACCCACTGATAAAAGGTTCCAAGCAGGACAGTGAGCATTACAAATTTTCAGATTCTACTTCAAAATCAAGTATCAGACCTAAAGCTGAACAGAAATGCTGTGTAACTCTTTGCAAAGAAAGACTAGTGAGACTGCTGAAGTGTCTCAGAGCCACTGCTTTTAGTTACTAGGAAGATAATGCTCATGTTACTGTGGATAATCCTGTGAAAAAGCAAGCTCAGTGTTTAAGGGTGGGCAGGAGAAGGTTAAAAATTATTAGGAAAGGAAGAGCAAATAAAATAAAAAAGTTACTGTTATGTTGGTATTACAAAGCTGCTGTGTCAATCCTGTGCACAGCTGTGCCTCGGGGTATATCAGAGCTGGAGATGGGCACAAACTGACTTCTGTGCAAAGGAGGGACCATAGTGACCTGTCTCCTGAGTCACCCCTGTCCTCAGGAAAAGATAGCCCCTTCCTCAGAGACAAAAAATGACAGAGGTTTACAAAATCACATGAGATAGGGGGAAAATTAGCCAGAAATTGATATTGACTATTTCTTGTAACATAGCTAGGAACTCTAACTTCTTTAGTTACAAAGCATTTCAAACACAAAAGGCAGAGGTTTGATCTGAAGGAGTATAAATTCATTCAAATATGTGTTGGAAGAAATCATGGTGGATTTGCCTATTGGCAGGTCTGGAGCATGGTGGTCTGGAGACAGGCTTCAGATTAAGAGATCCCTAAACTGGTTGCTGAGAACAGGGAGGATGTACCAGAGGAAAGATCATACTAAAATTGTTCTGTTTCTTTTTCTGTGTCTTGTAAATACCTTTCCCACAGAATCCACTTCCATATTTTGTTTCTACATATTTCCTCTTTTTGCATTATTTATATAAACTTAATTTCTCTAGCTATTGATTCTACTGTAAGTCTTTAAAAGAGGAAATCTGACATACTGAACTACATTTGCAGACAAAGTTTCCAGAAAAATAGTCAGTAAACAGTATTGAATAAATAGCAGTTCCAATATACTTCATAAATTATCTGGTATCTGATTTTACTAGTCACTGTGGATGAATCCTTGAGTGAGTGTTGGGTATGAAAGTTTCTGCTATGCAAGGTGAGCTGCTTGATAGCTAAGAGAAAAAAATTGTCTTTCAAGAAATCTGACTTTTCTGTTATCAGTTAAAAATTCAACACTCTGACTATGGTGTGCACCTTTAAAATAGGCCATAGTAAAGTAGTAGCACTTCACACAGTATAAAGAGCATTTTAGCTGCACAAAGATAGTTTTGTCTGTTGCATGGACTTGCAAATTTGTGCAGAACAACTCTTTTGCCATAAGAAAGAAACAAGAAATGAAACTCAATAGAACAGAGGAGTTCTGAAAGCATCTGAGAGGAAGCTGAACATGTCAGTACAGCCAGATGATTTTTGAAGATCAGGAGATGGGATAAAATTTTAACTTTGTAATTTCAAAGGAAGAAAATCCAAGAACCTCTTTATCTTTTATATCTAGCTTTGATGTGGATAGACACCAACTTGCCTTTTCACCTCTTCCCCCACTAATATCAATCAATCAAAAAAAATACACCTTTTTGAGAGAAAATAATTATATTTTACTAAAACTGAAAATCCATGTGGTCAGGCAATAGGTATTTTAATCATTTGCTAGACAGGTGCAAGTACATTAGTAAACTTTTGCTCAACTTCTGTAATTTCTCCCCCCAGACTGGCCTGCAACTCGATGGGCAGGTTTTTTTTGCAGTAGCTGCTGAATTAAGGTGAAGCCCATAATTCACATCCAAAACTCTTAAATGCAGCTTCTCCATAATTGGAAATTCAGTGCCTAGATGTCTGTCAGGGACACAGCTATTTGCATCTTGCCCAAAAACAACTCGGTGGTTTGCAATCACAAGGGAAAACTCAGCTTCCCAGCTGGCTGATGGGATGTAATTTGAATCCTGCTCAGTTACCAGAGAGTTGCAGAAACATGTGTTCCCTTTGTTGACTGATTGTCTTGGATAGCATTTACTTACAATTCGGTACTTTCATAACTATGATAAGAACTCAGGACTTGCAGCAGAGAAAGTGCAGGTAGGAGTTTCCATTTTCACCGTGATGGCCTAGGGCCATCACTTCTACACACACTGCCAGCTCACTCAGTAAATCCTCTAGAGTGAAGTACAGGCAATTTAGGAATTGAGACAGATCATGCTGTACCTTGCTTTCTTGAGCTGGCCATTTTCATTTCTGGCTGCATTCTTCTTACTCTAACCCTCTTAGCTTCCCTGCCCAAAAATTGCCTAATGGGTGGGATTTGTGCCACGGCGATTTCCAGGCTGGAAATAGAACAGAAAGCATGTGTGTGGAAGAGCCCTGAACGACAAGAACAAGGGTACATTTTGACAGTGGCTCAGGAAAATATTCAACTGTGATCTGATTTTTCTAGATTCTTTTGAGACCATCCCACCTCTCAGGACAATTTGATGAATGCTTCTTCAGTAAGAAAAAAAAAAAAAAGATCAGATTACAGATTCACAGAATTGTAGGGGTTGGAAGGGACCTCCAGAGATTGAGTCCAACCCCCCTGCCAAAGCAGGCTCCTTAGGACAGATTGCACAGGTAGGCGTCCAGACGGGTCTTGAATATCTCCAGAGATGGAGACTCCACAGCCCCCCTGGGCAGCCTGTCCCAGGGCTCTGTCACTTTCACTGTGAAAAGGTTCTTCTGCACATTGGTGTGGAGCTTCCTATGCTCCAACTTGAGGCCATTGTCCCTTGTCCTGTCTCCACAGACAACGGAAAAGAGGTTGGCTATTTCTCTCTGTCTCCCACACTTTGGATATTTATAAACATTAATCAGATCCCCTCTCAGTCTTCTTTTCTCAAGGCTGAACAGTCCCAGCTCACTCAGTCTTTCCTCATAGGGGAGATGCTCCAGGCCCTTAATCATCTTCGTAGCCCTCCACTGTACTCTTTCCAAGAGATCCCTGTCTTTTTTGTACTGGGTACTTGCAAGGACCTGGAGAGGATTACTTTGTTTTCTGTTGTCTGTTGCTGATTTGTGAGGAGTCTTCTTTGCTAAGAAAAATATTCACAGGGACACTAATCTCTGGATTTGTGCTGTAATCACTTTATCTCCTAAACAATGCAGCTAAATTTGCCATTGATTATTCTCCTTTCAATTGAGAATCTTAATATAAGACATCGTTATGGTATTTATTCTTTAGAAGTCTTAGATAGGAGACTTAAACTTTCTAGAAGTCACATTTACACAAGGGACTTCAACAACAGCCCCCTCATGAGGAGTTTGTAACGTCAGTAATTCCTAATCTGATCTGCATTAGGGAATACATACAGCTCATTAGCACAACCCACCACAGCAGCGCTGTTGGCTCAAGGTTAATTACCACATAACAAAATGTGGGACATGAATTTGACTTGTAAATAAATGTTCCTTATATCCATGCTCCCCTATCAGTGCCAGAAAACCAGAGGTAGTGGGGATGATGATCTATGCAGTAAGTAGTTCTCTTTAAGTGAGGGAGGAAGTAAACTAGGCCACCCACTTCCTCCCCCAAAATATCATAAAGCAGTGCCTAGTGGGATGTGTAACCTCATTTACATCAGTCACATCCTTCATCAACATACTTTTCACTCTCCTTTCCATGCTCTGTTAGAAACAACATTCATACCTGTTCTCTCTCAGGGAGCCAGGAGCAAGAGTTTTTCCTCCCTGTCTTAATGGTATATTCTTGCCAACTCCAAACTTCTGGCTTAATTGCCCTTTTAAAGTGAAGGTTTCCTAATTCTTGTGGAGAAAGCACAAATATATAGAATTGCATTTGAATGTCAGAGTTGGAAAAGGCAGCGTTTAATTAATTTGATACTATTTATTAATGGACTTAAGTGGCAATCTGTAATCAGATACGGTTTTACTATAATTTGATTTATTATAACGATTTATTTAATCTTAAAGGGCTATGACTTTGTCATGTTGCTGTTTTCTGTCCCTAAGTACCTTAACTCTCAAGAGCTGAAAATTCTCAAGCATAGAAGAAAAGTATCTGTAGTTAGACATCGTTTTTGGCCATGTTCTTGGTCGTAAAGCCAAGACCACAACTGCAAGTTGAAAGATTAAGACATACTAAAGATATTTCATTTGGAAATCTAGTGATGGTATAACTGTAGGGTCTATTTTTGTCATTATTTTTTTTTAGCCCATTTACATAGTTTCATCAATAAAAATTAAGCTACTGATAGCTTACTGAGTAAAGAATGTTTTTTCTGATAAAAACTTAAATGCCCCCCTCCCCTCCTGCTTTTATGTTTAAACTGATTAGTGAAGGAAAGGAGAATTATATTAATGCAGACGATGTTACAACTGTTTTTAAAAGTATAGTCACCAGATCCTGGGTGAAGACCTTGTGGTACAACATTGTGAAATAGAAATGCCAACTCTGAAGGTATTTTGTATGCAGATAATTGGCATGTAGTTAATTGGGCGTTTTGGAACTGAGTCCAGAGGGTGTCCAAACTCATTTAGAAGTTGGCTTTTCATCACAACAGGTATGATTAAACTCCCTGGGGTGATGGAAGAGAAATTGTGTGGGAAGAATACGATCATCTAAAGAGCCTTATGGGAAAAGAGATCTGGTGTCCTATATTGCACAATTTACCTCAGCTACCTGGAACCCAGGATATATGAATAGCTCCAGTATTTATTTGCTGTCTTCCTTCTGTGCATGTGAAAAATTGTTACATAAGTTGACTAACCTTTAATATTCTTCCTTGGTTGACAAAAGGATTAATGGCTAAACATGGGACTTTAGACTAAGTGGTGCTGTAATAATGCATGCTGATTGTTTTGATGCTCTGAAGGCCTGCATAGGTCAGGTTAAAATGTTGCACCAAGAGCCTACAAAGGTAACAAGGAACAAGCGCAGATGTGAAATGGGTGAGACCACAGCATTGGAAAGAACTTTGCGGAAGCTTTTCTTGGAAGAATCCTCTCCTCCTGCAGGCATTTACATGCTTAAATCCTTAATGACTACTTCAAGGGTTATCTAACACTAAGTAGTTTCTTGCTTTCTCAAGGTTGTCCCAGACCTGTCTTAAAAGGGTTCCTTAGACCTTCATTTTTCTAGTGTCTAGAAAATTTTTCCAGCCTAAATTGAGTGCCAATATTGTCTTTTAAGTTAAGAAATTGCTATTTTCCTTGTCCTAGGGGAAAAAAAAAGCAAATATGAAGGCTACCATAAATGGCTAAACAATGTGAAGGTGGACTGTCAGGAAGGCCTCTCCTCATAGTAAGCTGGCCATGGTGATGCTGAGTTGGTGCCCTGATCCAATAAGCATTGAAGGTAACAAGTCTTAGGATGGATTTCACTGCTTTTCCATACAGGGGGCTGAAATTTCTTGTATATTAGATATTACAAACAAGCTGAAAGGGAGAAATATAAATCTTTGTTAAAAATCATCTGTGTGTATTTTCACATGTATAGAAACTTAACCGAAATTTTCCTTTGCAGTCTGCTTCTGCTACTGTTGTCAAATTCCTTCTTTGAATTACTGTACTTGAACAAGGTAGGTATTGTGTATGAGTAAAGCTTGTACTAAAGAAGGATAAACAGCAACAGACACATGGTCAAGCCATTTGGTACTTTGTTAGCGACCTTTCATACTATCTGACCATGCCTTCTGAAACAGCCAGGTTTGATACACTGAAGATAGTAAATATTTTCCTTCTGTCAGAGGTCTGTACTGATTTCAGTATTGGGACATACCAGGAAATGATTAAGTAGTAGGTTTTCATTTTCTCTTTTTCTGAAGACAACCTGAAAAAAATTTCCCTAGACTAAAACCTCTTTTTGATCTGTGTATCATCTCAAACACATAGCTGTTTTAAAGTTTGTATTTTTCTTTTTCTTTATGTGAAAGAAAAAAGAAAAATAAAGACAACTGATCTTGTAGTAGACAGGAGAATTGAAAAGAGAAAATGAAGTGGAAGTGATTTTATTTCCTAGCTAACCTGTCTCAACTTGCTATATACCTTTCAAATCTTTACTCAGCTGAACCTGTAGTCATTCAAGCTAGAGACTGTAATGATGGTGACATCACTGTTTTGTTTACACTGAAATGTCTTTTGAGGGCATCACAACAGAAATGGTTTTAGGAGAGGTATTGATTACGCCTCAACTTTGGAATTTGGTAATTTTGGTATACCTCAAATATGCTGCACTTGTCCTCTAGGTTGGTTGGTTTTTTTTTTTCCTCCTTAGCTTTAGATTATGAACTCCTCAGACCTGTGATTATTTCTTCATAAGCATTTAAAAACCACAGAGAACAATACATCTTCTGGAAAGAAAAATATCTTTGATCCCTGACTGTATTAATATATAATAAATATTTAGTCACAATTTTGCATTTCGTATTACACCCACAAGCTGTGTGGAGACAAGCATTCAACAGCCGGAAATCTTAGTTTAGGATCTGCCAGAACGCAAATTAGTTTTGATTTGACCCTGTTGTTCATGTGCCTTATGAGACAGTCTTCATTTACACAGGTGCTTCAGTTTGTTTGGTTTTTACAAGACCATTCTTACAGCATTCAGCACACAAAAAATGATAGCACTCGTTTAATGAACGACTTTTAATTACTTTACTATTTGGTGTTATTTTTATAGGGAAAGTACTATTTTTCTTTTGTGCTTTATACTAGTATTCAGCTTTACATGCCTGGTTGTTTTGTAAGCACTGACTTTCATGACAGCCTTCAGAAGTAAGGGAAAGAGTATTTATCCTTATGCACATGGCTAGCCAAACAATGTCACAGAGCTTCAGCTAATCTTCACTATCCAATTCTACACACCTACAACTGGTATTTTCTTAAGTATTGGATGACATCTTCACAATGCAACATCCTCTGGCTTTATTTGCAAATGTCTTTGGCTTTTTTTGCAGTCTGAACCTGTCAAACAGGTACCTAGAATGTAAAAGATGCAAAGTTTAGTTGACCATGTAGGAGAAAGTGTCATTTTAAAAATTGTGATGTAGAAAGTACTTTGGCAGGGGTCCTGAGACTCCTTGCTTTTTCTACTATACAGTGTCTCCTAGCAGAGAATTCTTCTCTCCTTAGAACCTTTTCTTTGTGTTTCAGAGCATTAGGCCAGAACTCCTCTTTCTACTTTTTCAGCTCTAGTTTTTATGTTTCTTTTCTTGTTCAGCCTGGAGAAGAGAAGGCTGCAGGGGGACCTCATTGCAGCCTTTCCAGTACCTGAAGGGAGCATACAAACAGGAGGGGAATCGACTTTTTAAAAGGGCAGACAATGGCAGGACAAGGGGGAATGGTTTAAAGCTGAAGGAGGGAAGGTTTAGATTGGATATTAGTGGGAAGTTTTTTACAGAAAGAGTGGTGAGGTCCTGGAATAGGCTGCCCAGAGAGGTGGTGGATGCCCCATCCCTGGAAGTGTTCAAGGCCAGATTGGATGGGGCCCTTGGCAACCTTGTGTAGATCCAGACCTGAGGTTGGTGGTCCTGCCTGTGGCAGGGGGGTTGGAGCTTTATGATCCTTGGGGTCCCTTCCAACCCATGCCATTCTATGATTCTATGATTTTCTCATCCCTTCTTTCCCCCACCCCCCTTTTTACCATCTGATGCTTATCTTTCTGTAGCATCTTTCTTCCCAAGTTTACTCCACTTCTTTGCTGGAAGCCCATGTTCTTGTCATACCCAGACATTTCTCTTGTCTGTTTCCTTCTGTATCTGTGATTTTTTTCCCTAGTATTTCTGTCTCTTTGCCATTATCCCATTTGTTTGACTTTTGTTACTCATATTTAAGTGTTCTTTGCCCTAATACAGCTGTAGAAACTGGTTGGTTGTATATTGCATCCCTGTCCTCCTTACGCAGTGATTTAATTTATTGAATTTCTATTAGCTTCTGCCAGTCAGATGCTCTAAATGAGAAAGAATGGCCAGTCCCCCTATCTTCTTTCTCTCTCAGCCCCTCCTTTTCTTTTTCTATTGGTGGTTCCTCAGTCTAAGACTGGCCTAGCCATGGAAATGATGGCTGCTTTCTCTGAGGAGAGAGGTAACAAGGACTATGGAATACTGGCTCCTAGTATTTTCTTCCTTCATCCTTCTTAGGGCTCTTCTTAAGGGCAAAATAATCTCCTCTTGTGATTACCTGCACCAGGTACTCTGCACCATTAAAGTTGCCAATGTTTGACTAATGATGTGCCAGCCTGTAAGAAGAGCCAGCATGAACAGACAAAAGAACCTCTTTGGTAGAAGTAATGCCTGCTGCAGTTATCCCATCGAACACCGTCTTTTCATCCTGTTCATGAGATCTGTGGTAACTTCCTGCCAGAGGTCATACTTGCAGGAGCAGCTGACATCTGAAGTGGATCGGATGCTGGTGGCAGGCTGGGTGGAAGGTGCTTTATCAGCCCCTAGCTTCCTTCTGTTGAGCCCTGTAAATGCCTGATAGTTGCAAGAAATGAAACAGCTGGAGAGTGAAGTGTAAAGCTGGTACTGATGTCTCTGCCTTGAAGAGATAGGCAACTTCCTAATCAGAGAACTGGCTTATCCAACACTTTCTGCCTCTTCCATCTATGTCCAATAATGTCTGTGTGTTAGGGCAGGGGAAGGAAAGGAAGGAAGAGGAGTGGAGGAAAAGCACCATCAGGCCAGTCTTGGTGGACCAGGTACATTATTCTATTAAAGATACTGATGATCCATTTCAGTGCCACACGAGCCCTGTCCATCTCCTTTCCTATGTCATCTGGTGTGTCTGTACTCATATGCACAAGGCTGGCCTGTTTCTATTTCCATAATGGTTTTAGGAAAAGGTAGGTTTTGAACATTTTTAAGTTCTGGTCCACTTGATGTGAACAGAGGCATTGCTTTCTTTTCACTCTGGAAGCATGGCATGGGGAAGCTAGGTTGGTCTTTTCTGCCCTAGTTATACATACGGTGACCAGATGGAATGCAGTGAGCAAACAAGTTTTTCAGCTCAGCAAATGACTGGGTGTTCACCTGGAGATATTGTTCTCAGTACAGTGTGCCAAAGGAAGTACAATGAATGAATGCTGGGCCCTACTGCCCTACTGCGCCTTGTTCTGTTTACTGGGTATTCTCTGATGCTAGAAGGGAGTGCCAGAGCATCCCATCAGAGGTCCCTCTTCAGAGGTCAAGAGGTTAATGGAGAAGGAACAACCTTTAATGCCAAAACCTAACTGACATTTGTGTCAGTAGGCTCCTTTTTGATGGATTCAACATTCTTCTCACTCTGGCTGAGTTTTTAGAAACACTCTGTCTGCTGTCCCCTGAGGAACCTCAACAAATGCCGTTTACTGCAATTATGGGAAGTCCTTACTTCAGATATTATTGTTCTCTGGGCTGAGCCCCCAGAAAATGCAGAAGTTCTGTGCTCCTGAAGATGGGTTGTGTTCATCCCAGTATCGAAGGAGGACCTCTGTGGTAGACCTCCCAAGACACCTATTTAGTACTAATTACGTGGGATCTGGAGTTACAATCCATCCCCATTATACCCATGCTGTCTGGTGCAAGATCATTTTCAGTGGTGTATCTGAGTTGAAACTCTGCCAGTACTGTTCCTGGAAGAGGAAAGGACAGAACAGGTCACAGTTATACTGCAGGTGTATGAAGGCGCTTTACATCAAGTTTATTATTTTTGTGATGGTTGTACACAGTGCTTTATTCATGTCTATTATCCTTTCAGACTTGGCTGAGACCTGATCCAGGTCACAGCCTTTGATTGAGGACTGACTGTGTGAAGATTGCTCCCTGTTCAATCAGTTCTACTCAGCTTGCCTTGCTTCACTTCCTCAGTACAGCTAGGCAGGCATAGCTTAAGCTAATGGTATGTTCCTCAAAGTACAGGTTATAGTGACCTGGTGTAGGCCCATGCCAAGTCATTCATTTGAAAGCTTCCTCTAAGTTGTATGGGTCAGGAGCTCCGGCCTTGTGGCCAGGATTGCATGTGTGCCCAGTGCCATCCAACAGCCCGTGTGCACCTGCTGTTCCTTCCAGGACACCTGCTCCTGTTCAGAGAATCAGTGAACTATTTTAATCTGTGGACTGACCTTCCTCTGCCAGTGCCTTTCCTGAAAAGCACGTAGAGGACTGCTGGTCACCAACCAGCTCTTTCTTCTTGCCCACGCTCAGGAGAAGGTTGGGAGCCTTCCCCTACCCTGTGGCCAGCCTTCAGAGTGAGCGGCACTCTCCAGCCGCCCTAAGCCTCCTGCTGGTAGGCGGGAGGAGAGGCCTGGTTTGCCTCCACAGCCAGGTTTACATTTTTGTCCGCAGGCTCTGCAGAGCCTCCTTTTATAGTGTTCTTAGTCCGGCGCGGTGGTTGCTGATGCACGCAGTCCTTTCACTTGCTGCTTCTAAAGCTGCTGATAAGACCTGCAGCTCTCTTATCTCTTCAAGACCCAGTCTGATTCCGATCTGTTCACCTTGGTTGGTCTTGACCATGCAGTATCTGCACCAGCCAGCCTGCCTTCGCTTTCACACTGCACCGTCTCTGGTGATCCTGATCTGATCCTGAAATTTCTGCACCTCTCTTTAAGTCACGCATCCAGACTTTGTCGCTTTCAGAAGACAAGCTGGGCCTGGACCTGCAGTGGAAGCCACTGGCTCTTTTATTCTTTTCTTCCATTCAGAATTCATATGCCGTATGTAACAAACGAGCACTAAACCCAAAGCACCCCCAAAGAGGTCCAGGGAAATGGTGTGGAGCTAGCTGTGTGGCATCTCAGTCCTGCTGGTGCACATCACCTCTGTGGCCTTTATGGTATTTGAGCTCCACTGACAACTCAGCCCAGAAGTCCTGGGCAAATGAAAGCTGCCTGCTTGTCTGGCCAGGCAGGGTTTCAGGGTGGAAAAAAAGGGTAGAAGAGGGGCAATGGTATACCCTCCCTCCCCAGCTATAGTGCATGCAGTTAGAAGCAGAAACCCCAGGCTGTCCTCGAGCATAGGAAGTGCGAAGGGATGGTTCATCTGCTGTGTATGTGCACGTTCAGTCCTATCTGTGTGTGGTGCTTCGGCACCGAACATGTCCAAGGAGGGCGCGATCTTGGCAGAGGCAGGCAAGGCACGGGTTGCTGCTAACAGACAACTGCAAACGGCTGCTTCTTCCTAAAAACTTTTGCTGGAGCGGAGCTTTACAGCGGCAGCCAAGAGTGCAACCTTGACGCTACCCCCCACGCCTCTCGAATAAAGCGTTGTTGGAGCACTTACACGAGGGCAAATAATATTATTTTTGGAAATGATGGAATTATTTTGGGGTTTTTTTTAAGAAAAAGGGCCTGAGGCAGGCCCCTGGCATGGAACATTTCAGCTTGCACGGTAAAAGCTTGGCAGCGGTTACCAACACGTTAAAAGGGGTGCTGTGCGAGGCAAGCGTCAAACAGCCGTGGTCACCGCCTGCGCTTGCTGCTCTGCACCCGGCCACGCCGGGAGCTCTCTGCTCTCCCGCGTGGGGCGGGGGCCGCGGAGCTGCGGGGTACCGGCCCCGCCAACCCCGGACGTAAGCCTTTCCGTCGGGCAGAGCTCGCCCGCCCGGGCACCGGGCAGCCTCCGTTGAGGGGGGCGGCTGGGGCCAGCCGGGGTCTGCCCGCCACGCGGCTCCGCGTGGGACAGCGCCGCCAGCCGCCCCCTTCCCGCGCTCCGCCCCGCCCCACCGCGCCAGCCCCCGGGAGGGGCGGGGGCGTCGACGTGCCAGACGCTGAGCCCCCTCCCATTGGCTGGCGGCGCTGCTGGTCGCGCGCGGGGCGGTGGGAGCGGGCGCGCCGAGTCGGTCTGGGCTCAGCCCCCGGCGCGGCGGAGCAGTCGCGGCCGCCCCGTCCTGAGGGCAGCAGCGCGGCACGCCTCCGCTAGGCAGTCAGCCGCTCAGCCCCGGCTCTAGCCCGCCGTCCGCCTTCCGCTCCGCGTCCTTCTCTCGGACGATCTCAGCGGGGCCGCGATGGAAGAGGAGCGGGCGGGCGAGCAGATGAGACCGTTGCTCACTACGGTAACGCGGGGGTGGGGTGCCGGGCGAGGGGGGGCGCGCACAAAGGGCCGCCGCGGGGCAGCGCCTCCTGCGTCGTGCGCGGGGCCGCCCCTCTCCCTTTTTGTCGGGGAGCGGGGCCGCGGCAGGGTACGGCGGGGACCCCCTTCTGGCTCCCCATTCCTCGGCGGCGGCAGGACGCGGAAGCGGCGCCGCAGGTACCCGAACGCCTGGGGCTCCCCCGGCCCTTTTCGCCGCGGGGCGGTCGGGCGCAGGTGTGCCCGCGTGCCGGCCTCGTGCGCGCGGCTGCGTCGCGCCCCCCGCCCCCCCCCACACCGCTCCGCTTACTGGGGGCGGCGGCGGCGGGACCGGAGCCTTTGTTCCGCCACTGGCTCCGGGCGCCGCCGCGGCGTGTGCTCGGCGTCTGCGTCTGCCCCGTCCTCCCCCCTCTTTCCCTTTGTGAGATCCCCGCGGGGCTTGTGCCGGCGGCGGTGGGGGGCGCGGCGGCCCCTGGCCTCGCCTTTCTCCCTGCCTCCGGCCCGCTCGCTGACGAGTTCCTGGGCGAGAGAGAAGTGCGCACACATGGCAAAGCAGCGAGCTTCCCCTTGTCCTCATGTTGCCCGGCCGCGTAGTCCGGTGAGGTGGGGGGTACGGTTCTCCGGCGGACTAGTAGTTCTTTGGGCAGCGGGGAGGGAGGGGGGGGGGAATAGGGGGGAGAGGTGTGTGTGTGTGGAGAGATGGATAAAACTACGGAGCTTGGGCTCGTTTCCTTCCCGGGCCGGTGGCTAAGTAAAGCAGACATGTGTTGCCTTACTTCCTGTGCTACTGAGAAATACATGTGGTTCCACGGTTGTAATTTCCCCTCCCTTCAGATGACTCAAGGTCTGGATTTTGTTAATGAGCCTCCTAGCCCTCGCTCTCATACTCCCCTTCAAGGCCTTCCCCAAAAAGGTGGTGTGCAGCAACTTGTTTTCAGTGCCTCAGGAGGAGGGATGTGTAGCTTTTGATGCGAAGAATGCTGTGACGGACAGAGAAACTACCCTGAAAACATGTCACTCTTCATCATCTTCCCGCTACTCCTCAAGGAGAGACTTGAGTCACGTTTGATAAAATTGGCAATCTAATGAAGCGCTAGCTTCCTGTGACATCAGTATGTTTACTGGGTTTCCTTTGTTCTAGCGGGAGTGTGGATCACTTAGTGGTTCAAAGGTCCACGAATTTTGCAAATTCCTTGGATTGTTTTAAGTCTTGGTACATTGGATTTGGAAATTAATGCCTCTGCTCACCTCTAAAGGTTTTGTACATCTATGCTAGACCTCTTCTTCACCTCCTTGTCTCTGTCCCAAAAAGGCACATTCCCGATTCGTGTTCACTTGTTCAAAATAAATTCTTGGCAAGAGCAGGCTGCTTGATAGGCTTGATTCCTATTAAAACGACATTGTCTTTCTTAGGAGGTATCTCTTAGCTTTCAGGACACTCTCCTCTAGGAAAGAGATGTTGTGTGGATCAAGTTGGTGAAGCTTTGGGCTTTGAGTGTCTGGATTTGAAGTGGAAGATGTCAGTGGGGACCCTCAGGTGAATCCAAATAAAAAAGAGGATTGCAGACTTCCTGAAAGGCACTGTGCCCTGAGCGCGCTTTTGTCAGGGCCATCAGGAGGCATTCAGGTTCTGTGCAACAGAAAATAACTCGGGGCATTTGGGACAGGCACGTAAGCTGCTAGACTACTACCAAATGGTCATTTTTGGTGTAGGTGTTTTGAACAGAGGTGCTCAGTGTAGTGGTCCAAGTTTGTTTTCTCACTACAGCAGTGCCCAGTCAGGAGCCTGACCTCGGTGCCAAAGGGCATTCAGGAGGTAACTGCAGGTGATGCAAAACTGAGATGTTTAAATAAGTGAGAGCACCAGAAAGATGGGTAGGAACTAGGAAAAAAAGGAATTTATGGGGAAAACATGGCATAAAGAAAGGACACAACACATTGATCTTTGGGCATAACAGTGTTGGATTTGTTGTGGTTTTTGTATGCAAGAGTTATATATGTGAAAGCCA
Organism: Laterallus jamaicensis coturniculus; assembly: GCA_022605575.1. Taxonomy (NCBI): domain Eukaryota; kingdom Metazoa; phylum Chordata; class Aves; order Gruiformes; family Rallidae; genus Laterallus; species Laterallus jamaicensis. The sequence goes on along the minus strand of JAKCOX010000008.1, from coordinate 18,726,471 downwards.
CCTAATATGAAATACAAGTGTTTTTGGCAACACAGCTTGACAGTTTTTCTAACCCTGTGCTTCTGGTAGTACAGGCACCGTCCTGCTAGCAGACCTTTCTGAAACTGTTTGCATGTGCATAGATTTTTTTTTTCAGAAGCGTCTCAGTAAAATGAAGGGACTTTGTAGAAAGTGTGAATCAAAGCTGAGAACTTATGTGCTGTGGCTTAAAAATACAGAAGCATGATCAAACAGAAAACCTCCCTAACACTTCCTTCTCTTGCTTCCGCTAAGGTTGGTAAATCTTGTGATTCTGTGTTTTTGTAGTGTTAGATATGTAATAAATAAGCTCTAGTGCTTCTTGTATGGAGGAGCACCTCTGTAAGTCAAACACCCCCCATCTCCCACCGATTTACTTTATCAGAAGTGCACAACACCCTTTAACTTTGCTTTGTGTTCTAGATCAAGTCTTAAAGAAGAGATGCATCAAGTGTTTAGGACATTGGTTTTTGGAGGATGTTGCTTGGTGGCAGTGTAAGCACGACAGTCACAAGGGGGAGGTGAAGCAAATGCCTGATACAGGTATTACAATCAGAGAGCAGCCAATGATCAGAGCAACTGGAACAAGTAGAGAACATGTTAGGAAAAAGATATGCAACTGGATAAATTCACACTTCTTGCTTACCTTATATGGTGTGAGTTGTTCTGTCCTTCATCTCAGAGAAGGTACATTGTTGTTGGAGAAGGGTGACAAGGATTAGTTCCTAGATGGGAAACGATGGAACAGACTAGAACTCGTCAGCTTAGAGAAATGATGGAGCATTGATCTGGCAAAACCCTTGTGGAGAGAGCAGATGAAGATGGCAGAGGAGGCACACAGTCAAGTCAGAGTTAGGTGCTAGGTTCAGAGCAAAGAATTCTTCGCGCTGTGTAGGGAACTCAGAGGTTACTTGCTATACAGTATATACACAAGATGTTTTTGTGGGCTTAAAGGGGAAGTTGCACGGTCATTGGAGGACAGATATGTTGAAGTTATTAAATGGATGAGCACCAGCCTCAGAAGTCTCTAGCTGGAGGTTGTGAGGGTGTGAAGAAGAGTAGTTATATGCTGGTTGTGTTTTTCCTTTTCCCTCAAGAGCAGCTTATGGTCATTCTTTTTTGCTTTGTTTAAATAGAAGTGGAGTGTGTTAGTGGGTCACTTTATACAGTGGTGAGTGTGACGGTCACAGTGTGATGGTATTAAAATGCTTGATACTGTGTACTAGAAGTCTTGGTTCTAGTGCTTTTGTCATTATGGTGTTTGCTATTGGAGAGTTTGGTGGATTTCTTTGCAATAGCTGTAAGTAGCATTTAAAGGAACATCTATTGCAGTTAACTTCTCAAATATTTTGCAGGGAATATTTTTTGAAAATACCTTATCTTTAAAAAAAAAAAAAAGAAGGAAACTTTTTCTTTAGCATTTGATGCTACTTCATATATATCATAAAACTTCCACAGGGTCATAGACTATGTAGTTTGGCTAGGCAATGGGCTTATGTTTCTTTTTTATCTTATTTTTCTTTCAATGAAACAAATCTGGTTTTATCACTATTCTACTGTAGATGATGATAGAACTGAAAGCGACTCTTGTTGGAGAAGGGCATATTTCCAGGTTTCTCCTTCTGGCTTTCCTAACCAGAGCATTGAAGTAACATGGTGTGCCATATCTCACTGAAGAGGGTATTAGTGTCCCTTTGCTTTTTCTGAAGTGGCAATGTGGTTGGCTGCCACATCTATTTTTTAACAGCTGTGCATGCATGTTATCAGGTGGGTTTTAGACTTTCCTATTCAACAGTGATTGTTTCAATGACAGCTTTAGACTTCAGGTTTCATTTGAAGATTCTTTCAGGTACAGCCCCTTTCACCAACAGGGTTCATTGCACTTCAGCAGTGTAATAATAAAAAATACAAAGTACTTTTTCAAGAAATACCTTAAATATAGCTTAAGTTCCACAAATGGATTTTGAAGGAGAAACAGGTATTTGCTGGCAACTAGACTGGAATATGTGCCTTCTGAACACTGCTTTGGTTCAGTTATTGCATTTCAGGTAGCTTGTTAACTTTGTCTAGCTATGTAGCACTTCAAAGGAATTGCTTCAATAGTCACCTGAAATATGTTCTGAAGCTTGATTTACCTCGGTAGTACTTTATAGAAAAGAATGTAAGTAGGGTTGGTATGGTAGGACAGAGTTTTACAGAATTAACTGCTTCATGTCTTTCCACATATTTTGGATCACTTACTGTTTTAGAAATAAGATACTGGAGAGTGTTCTTCAATGTGATTATTTGCCTTCTTACTTGACATGTGGCTTTTGTGATGGTAAGTCAAAGGACAGGTTTCTGAGGAATGTTATGCAGGTACATATAACATATTTTCCTCTTAGCATAGTAAGTGCAAACTGGTGTTTTCCCTTTATGGCTGAACAAGGGTAACTGAGGGTATGTTTGTACTGCGTAATTGAGGACCATGCAGGAAACTCTGCTCCCCCACGAGTTTCTGGCATCTGGCTGAACACATGCTCTCCACAAGTTAAAGCAATACAGTTATACTGATGTGACTGTACCCTAACTCAATAGCCATGATGAGAGAGAATTTTACTAGCTTGACAACCTTGCAGACTTGAAGCTATGACTTTTGAGAGACAAGCTGCTTTTCTGCATTGTGCTGTTTGCATGGGGTGCGTACCTCATCCAGTTTGCACCATTCAGGAGGCAATGGGCACTGCCTGTGATCATCTCTGGGTTAAAGTACTGTAAGCTGCTGTTAGCTGTGTGTTCTGGCAGACTTTTTGCACTCTTAAATTACTGTGGCTGTCAAAAACCTGACATGCTAATTGAGAATTTTCATTAGGCTTCATTCCAGTAGCTTCCTTTGATGTAGGATGTACTAAGTTCAGCTTGAGTTTACTGAGAAGACTAAGTTGTTGCCTTACAATCCATATGATTGATCTGCTTTTGTAGGTGACTTTTTGTAACCACGATTGTTGTTGACTTTTGAATATTGACATCCTTTATACAAGGATATCTGTTACACTAGTTCCTTCGTGGCCTTAAAGTACTACATAGTAAATGGAACTGTTCAATAACTAGTGATTGATAAAATACAGAGTATAGCTTGAATTTAGCTCCAGAAGGTCTCCAAAGAATGTGGTCATGTGGTGTAGTGTATCCTGGAATGATAAAGTTTAGGGACACTTCAGATTTTTTTGCTGGAAATAGTTTAGCCGCCTAGGTAATGTTTTGAAATCTTGAGATTCAAATGAGGTTATTGTAAATAAGCAGATGGAGAGAAGCACCACAAATTGCTTGTTAACCCTGTTGAGCAGTAAATGTTTGAATGCAAAAATGAGACTACTGATTGTCCTACAGATGATCTTGCAGTGTTCTTAAATATGTATTCTAAATTTACTTTTTCACCTACTGCCAGTTGTGCAAATATTACATCATTATTTTTAAAAAAGAGTAACATTTGCATCTAAGAAGTCAAGACCGACACCTTAAGAGCTCCTTTTTGTGTTGCTGAGAATAAACATCAATTATGCAAGTACCCCAAATTTACCTTGCCAGTGTATCTCAATGTTTGTTAAGAGGGATTATCTGTGCCAGAATCTGTTTTAGTTTGTGCTTGGCACTCTTGGAATTCCTTGTTTGACTGGGAGTCAAATTTGCTGCATTAGAAAGAGTACATCCTGAGCAAGGAAATGTCTATTTAACCAGTAGATGGTGCCATCTTAGCTACTTATCGGCAAGCCTGTTCCTCTAAGCTCTTGAAAACTTTGTTTCTTAGAGGCTTTCCTGTCATTTTGCTTTTAGAGTATGGCTCATAGTTACTTTATCATTTCTTTGTTTACTGAGAAGACTAAAGATTTTATTCTTCCAGTAACTGTGCAAGGATTATACAGTAGGGAGGGCATTTAATTTTGTCAATGTACAAAAGAAGAGTGAGTGGTTGTGCTTCATTTGAATTGGAGTTATCTCTGTAAATTGGTCAGTGTCATGTGAGTAGAGCTCTCTAGCCTTTGTACGCCTTGTGTTGCCTGAAGTAACACTTGGGAATATTGATCTGTTGCCTTGGATCTGACAGCCTGGATGCACTTGTGACTTCTGCCCTGGAAAGGCTGTTTAACTCAAACTGAGATTTTGTTTTTCCTACTTCAGTGCCTTAAACTAAGTGGACTCAAAGCTACGTAATGGAATGGTTGTCCTATTTGGGTATATTGGCACAAGTTCTCTTGTTTCAGCAACGCTGGAGTGCTTCATAACCTTGAAACACCCCTGGCTTATTAATACTATCAAGTCCCATTTTAGCAGAAATATTTGCAGTGCTGTATTTGTATGATCTCATGACCTCCTTCAGCATCCATGTTTCTGAAAGGTGGTTTACACTTTTCTTAGTTTGACATTTTGCCTCTGCACTTAAAAATGTACCTGTTAGGCCTTACTTCCCCCCCTCACTCTCTCAAGCCTTTAGCACTGAGACCATGTCAACTTCCAGTAGGACCTTATTCAAATCTTGAACCCAAAAAAATATGGTATTTTTTTGAGCGTAGGAGTGTTAGTATGTTGGGGGTTTTTTTGGGAGATGTGTGCGTGTATGTCTACTTCTTGTTCAATCTCATTGGAAGTTCAAATTTTCTACAAGTGATATAGATTGAGTACTGATGTCTTTCATAAGACATGGCTGTGCTGGAGGGCATCTAGACTTGTCTTGGCAGCTTGGCTAAGACATTATCCTGATATACCAAGATATTTTTAAACTTCAAAGCAGACTTTAAGGATTTGGGTTTGTTTTTTTTTTTTTAAACTAAAACAGTCTTCAGTGGAACTTTACAGATTGAGCACTTGTCAAACACTTTTTGCAGTTTACCAGAATTTCGGGGGTCTATCTCCCATTAAAGGAGTGAGGCATCATAATCACACTGTAACCCCTGTGACCTTAAAGCACTGCAACTGTGTATGGACGAAGTTCTCCTGTTACTACCCATGCTGTATGTGCTTGTGTGCAAGCACTTGTGGGCTCCCAGACATGCCCCTTTCACAGGGGAAGTGAGAGCTTTCTCTGTCATGTCATGTGTTCCCCATGTCTTTGCTTCTCCTAAAAGCGACAACCTTTCTCCATTGTGCCTAGTTATAAAGTCTTATTCACATGCTTAATGTGCTTGGTGGCAAAGATACGCATGCCTACTTTGTCAGATGGGTCCTTGTTCCTGAAAGGTTCCTGAGGTTATAGCAGTAAGAGTTCTGCTCATAGCCAAATATTGGCCCTTTGAATACATCTACTCTGCCCAGAATTTTGCTTTTCACTGAAGAGACTGAAGAAACACCACCTGGGCCTGTTCACCCTTGCCCGCAGTGCTCAGGAGTCGTCTTGATTTGCTCAGAAAGTACCTTTTGGAAGTGTCACTGGTGTCCACATGGATAACCAGGAGGGTGCAGTAATTTGATGCCTGGGTGAGCCTCAAGTCTTTCCAAAATGTTAATCAGCAAGCACCAGACTTCCCAAGACCTCCTCTTCTCCTTCCCTGTTGTGCAATGTGTTCATCCCCTCCTGCAGCACTCCTGCCTGGATGCTCAGCACCTCAGAGGTAACACACTACTAGATGAGGCCAGTGTGCTCAGCAGCACCAGGGAGCAGCAGGAGCTCTTGCTGATGAACACCTGGATGCTGCCTTCCTTCCTGGATGGTTCTTAGAGTTGGGATCTCTGATGTGTGAGGAGCAGTTGCTTCAGCTGATACTGGAGAGTGGGGGGTGTGTGTGTGTGTGTGTGTGTGTGTGTCCGTGTCCTGGTAACATGTTGTGCCATCTTGAACGGTGTTTTGGGACACTTCGTAGGTTTGTCTTGTGAACTGCTGTGACATCTGTTGGCTGACTCCTGGGAGATGTGCTGTGCCCCTGTTGCCATGTACTTCTGTTCAGAATAGAGATACAAAGCGCATGTTTATGTGAATGGTTTGACTTGCAGTTGTTTTCTTACAGACACATCATGACTATTTTTTTAACAACTCAAGTATTGTAAACTTACTTGTAATGACTGCTATTTCTGCAAGGCAGCTATTCATTAATAATAACCATTAATGTTTTTAGTTGGCTGGCGCTGTTGTGTTGGTTGATGATGTTGCATAACTTCTTGGCTTCTCAGCTTGGAGCGACCAAACAACAGATTTTTCATGTTCACATTTTGCCAGGTCTTGTACCTGTAATAATCCACATCTCTTACCTTGAAAATAGTGGATGATGTATTGGATACTGTTTATGTAGGGGGGAGACAATTCTGCCATATTGAAGATGCTTCAGTTGTAAAACCTAATTTTTCTTCTCTTTTTTTCTCTGTGGTATCTGTAAACTTAATTTAGGTAGAAACACTACAGCTTCAGTCTGTGTTCGGGCTGTTCTTTGCCTCTGTCTCTCATGGAGCAGTTTTAGTTGAATAATGCTACTGGTGCTAGATGAAACTAGAGTATCCTCTTTTCTAGTTGCTCCTCAGAATGAACACTTAAAAGGAGGATTTTTTTTTTTAAAGTGTCATTTCTTGCCTAGCTTGTGTGTATGACTTGTTTCACTTAACACTTCAAGCTCTCTGAAGAATCTGTGTGTACAAATCTGTTAGATTGTGTTCCTGTTTGTAGATACCGCGAGGCACAGTGGAATGAAATCGGGTCTGAAACATCTCAGTCCTGAAATCTCCTGGTTAGATGACAAGTATTTAGAGTTACTTGTAGTTCTTATGTTGCTGCAGACAGGAGAATTTAATACCTGGGGCATGATGGTTCAGTTGTTTGTACAGGAGCGCAGCACTAAACATCAGTTGATACTTGTGCAATGTTTCATGGTTTATTTTTGCACATTCGTTCTTGTGGCTGCGATAATGTGTACTCTGAGTTAGATTCATCTTCCCGTTTATCCTGGAGATCTGTCTGCATTCTGCTTGTAACCTTTGTATTTTGACTTACCACTACTGAGTTATCAATTTATGCATAGTAGAATGCTATGATTAATAAATGGCTGTCATGGTGTATGCATGGGGTGAGAACCAGGTGTTCTTTCATCATTATCTGAGGTCTCATTTAATTGGTAAGTTGTTGTCTGTTAACTAGCTTAATGTTTATTTATAGGTAAAATAAATGAACATTCTGTGTTCTAGAAAATCTGGGAGCTGCTATGGGCACTGATGGGTATCTTTGGGGCAAGTCATCTTTTGTGCTTCGGTCTCTGGTTGAAGTTAAGACTTTGAGAGATTACAGATTTTATGAGCCTTCAAAGCAAACTAATGGAGGTATACTTAAGTATGCACTAGAAAGTACTGGAACTTTGTAAAATTTTATTCAGTGTTCTGAAATCAGGTGAAAGCTGTTTTATATACCCATCTCTTTATGCAATTGTGATGTTTACTACGTGAAGCTTAGGGTAGTTCTACAGGTCATGGCATTTCAGGGTGTTGAGTTTCTCTGTTGTGAACCCAGATGCAAAACACCCTGATTTTCAGCAAAAGCCTAGTCTTTTATGAACATTCATTTTGTACTTTGATTATCTGTTTCCTATACAGGCTTTTTTTAACAGCAGTCTGTTTTGCTGCTGTTACAATTGAAAAGTTACTGCCAGTTATTAAAAACCCTTACAAAATACTGATGTGTGTCTTGCCTGCTTATTCAGTGGCTACATTTAGAATATCATAGCTTCTGACCCTCGCTTGGATTTAACTTCAGCTTAGGAAAGTTCCTTGCTTCTCCCTAATAACCTGTCGCATTCTCTTCTGCAGGTGAGTTGATTTCTCTTTTGGCCTTTAATCTTTTCAGGGGGCTGGAATGCGTTTGCTTTGAGACTGGGGTGTGATGTCTTCTTAGTCTCCACGTTGCCTGTAAAGATAAAATTTTGTAAAAGGGGGAACTTAATTTAAACAAAAGTCTGTAAAAATCAGCTTGAAAAGAGCATCAGGATGAGTACATGCATGACATAAAAAGTTGTAGGGCAGTAATATTATGAGCTAGCTTCTCAGCACTGCACTGGATCAAGTCAATTAAGGACTGATTGCAAGCTGTTTAAGTAGCATTCTAAAGAATAAGGTAGGGAGGTTGGACCCAATGATCTCTTGAGGTCCCTTCCAACCCCTACGATTCTGTGATTTAGACTACTGCTAGATTTATTGTATTGTTTCTATTAAAAAAACCCCACCAAACCCAAACCAAACTCACAAACAGACCCCCAAAAGCTATTGGAGATTTTATTTAAACTGCTGCTTGTATTAGGGCTAGTAATATTTTGTATTTTTTTCCCCTTTGGCTTGTGCAGCTCTATTGTGAGGGTATATGATTATGTAAGCACATGCATTTCTTTAACATGTGAAACATATTTCCAGACAGACTTTGTGTACGAAAAAGGAAATGAGAAACTTAGTGAATAGCCACAGTTGGTGTTACCGTTGGTGGTAAATTCTTCCATTTTGTTTGTCAAATGACTACACCCTAGCAGTCATGCATTTTAAAACTGTTTATATAAAAACAAACAGCATCTGATAATTGTTATGACTCATTTAAGGAAGTGATAAAACCCAAGAGCAGCAGAGATCCTTTCCTTTTTTTTTTTTTCCAGCTTTATTTTTATTACCATTGCTTTGCTACGCTTGCCTGCCACTGAGAGATATCAAAAAGGAAATTAGGAAGCAAATACTACTTTCATTAATGCTTGGTTGAATTGCAGATAGCTTGATAATGGTAGGATGGAGAGATATATTTCAGTACAAAACCAATTATTAGACAGTCTTGATTTTAGCTTGTAAATAGAAGCAAATTTGTTAAAGGTTTTCTAACTTTTTTGTGGAAATCCTTGAGCTTTAAAAGCTGCTTATATATGCCAATCAAAAAAACCAACAACACCAACTGGGGTTTTTGTTGTCATTGGAATTTTTTAGAAATGTAACCAGAGTTCATTTGAATCATATTTTGTAATATACTTTGCTAGATTAACTTTCTTTGCTCTTACTGAGATATATAGCTGTATATGGTAAGAATAAATATTCCTGGATCTTCTTTTATACCCAGATGCTCTAAGCAGAGCTTCAGCTGGAGAAAATCAGTTTATTGAGAAGTTAAGTGTATTTTTCATTGATAGAATTAGCATTTTTCAAAAAAAAAAAAAAAAGTAAAACTCGAGGTTTGAGCCTTTGGAACCGTGGACCCAAAAAAGATTTAATGTCTGATCCCCAAGAAAGAGAAGAAATTAAATAGAGGTAGGATGCTAGTTTAATGTTGGGTGGGGTTTTTTGGGTTTTATTTTTGTTAATGGAACAACTGTTCACCATATGGTTTTGTACTATTAAAAAACCATTTGTCAGAACAATGTATTTGACATGATTAAATGTACGTGACTTATGGTCCATTTATATACAAATACGGGTTGTTGATCAACTTTTATATAGTGTAAGTGTACTTGGTAGTAGCCTGTTGGCTTGTAGTTAAGGAAGAATACAATGTATTCTATTGAATGAAGGCAAATAGTGGTAGTCTGGGGCTTGTGCATGAGTAAGTTGCCTTTGCTGTGAAGAAAACACAGAGTAAAGGCAAAATACAAATAGGGAGCTGAAGAAATTTTATATGCTCAAGGCCAAAGAATACACCTTCCACTTGTATTCTGTGCTTTGAGTGGACAGAACCATTTGAAAAGTCAGGTGAAGGAGGAAGTTCAGTGTGCTCTTCTCACTGGTGATGGGGTCGACCTACTGTAGGCCATTTGGTATCTGGGATTTTGGCTAATCCTAATACACCAAATAACTTGGAGCATACTGCTTTGTTAAATAAGGCCCCTAGTCTGTCACATTCTGTGGCTTGTTGCATGACCGGGTATTTACTGTGTTTGCACTTACGGTAGCCCAGACTGGGTGTCTGATGATGATCAACTTCTGGCTCCTGGAGGTAATGTAAAGGTGAGAATTTGCATGTTAAAACACTAGTTCTCAGACCTGGTGTACTTTTCCAATCATGTTGCATGTGCTTCAGTGTGTATAAGGAACATGCAGTTATCTGCTAGTCTACATAGATGAACTCTGTGGCTGTGTTTCTTTGGGAGGGAGTTGGTCTGTATTTAAAAAATACAGTATGGATTAATGCAGTCACAGATAATTAAATTCAGCTTCTTGACAAAAGGCTAATTTTTTTTCTTTGGCTCTCCTTGGAAGAAGTCTGTAGGGCTTGATTACTAATGGTTTGATGATTAAGTTTCAAGCAGCTAAGGTTGTAGTCTGTTGCTGTGAAAGGTTGTTGTAGAATACTTTGAGTTGAAACGACCCCATGTGCATATTTTGAGTAAAGTCACAAGTATCCACGTCCAGTTGCTAGGGGAGGTTGGAGCCAAGAGATTAACTTGGTGGCAGTGAAGGCACCAGGGAGCCAGAAAAATGTGTATCTGTTTTGAGAAACAGCTTCTAAAGCCTGGTGGCAGTATCTTCAGACAGAGGTTTCAGTTTGTGTTAGAGGCTGGAGAGGTGGCAAGAGCTGAGGATGGACCCAGGCAATGGCAGTACAGATGTCAGGGCTAGGAGTGGTGCTGTGGAAGCTGCTCAGAGCCCAAGGGGCTGTGGCTGGGCAAGGTGATGGAGTACTTGTGGAAGTGACAGACTGGGTATCTGGTTTTGTATGCAACCTTGGTTTTGGAAATGGGATGTAAGACTACAGCATGTGTGAATTTCTACTTTAAGAGTAAAGGTAAAGAATATATACCTCGAAGATGGCGTATTATCTTTTGTGTTGTGACTTGCATTACAGTTAGTTCTTGTCAAGCTCAGAGGATTAATTGTGTGTTTGTGGTGATGCATCACAACACTGTACATAGTTGCATGTATTGCCACTGTGTTACGATATGAGAACCTCTTTTCGTGTTTCAGTAGTCTTAAGAGTATAAAACAGGTTTTTGGGGTGTGAACAGGGAATTACCCTTCCTGTTCTGCAGATTGCTGAAGAAAAAGCGACAAAAAATGCCATGAAATGGTACAATATGCAGCACAGTTAAGTGAGATCTGAATGATGACTTTCTAATTGGTAAACCGATTGTTCATATTCATGTGTGTATTTAAGATGAGGTAAATTTGAGTGGAAGGAGGTATGTATTGTGAGAGAAAAGTAAAGAATGGACACGATGCTAATTTGGAGAACTGGTCTCCTGTAGAACTGTGTATCAAAATAGTTCTGTGGTGTGCAAATCTAATTGTTCATTAACATTGATATACATATTTTTAAGTCCACTTTTATTTCTGAAGTGAAATAGAGGATAGAAAAGAGGAGAGTCTGGGAACTGCTTTCAATTTCCTCTTGCTTATATAAGAATAATTAAGCTACAATAATGATCAAGAAAGCAACTTGTTGTGAGGAGTGAAATGGGGCAGAGGGGAGCTTGGCAATGTCCTTACATAGGATTTGTGGCCAAGGTAATTCTCAAGAACTCCATGGGAAAATCACATAACAGCAAACAACAGAGGGAAGTTGTAGGTAGGCCTTGACAGGGCAGCTATTGTCGCCTTTCCCCTTTTATTTTGGTTTCCAACTTAGTAGTAAAGCAACAAATACTTTTCTCTGTTGGAAGAAGCTTTGCCTGACTTCTGTCCTTGAACTCATCTGGATTGGGTTGTCACTGAGTGCCCTGTTCTGTGTGAGCAGTGAGTCTATATGCAGTGATGTGGAAGAATTCCCATGGGATGCCTCCTATAAGAGATGTTTCCTGACTCAGAAGAAGTAGTGTGCTTCTCTGAATACCTGCAAAGATTCAGTGACTTGTACTGCAGCACCAGAGAGAAGTTTCTCTTGGTGCCTGCAGACAAGTGCTCCTCTATTAAAGGGAGAGAGAGTATATGTAACTCTATAATAGTTCTGTGTATATATAACTAAACACTGAGTTCCTTCTGGGTAGTATAATACAACTTTTCCTCATGTTGTTGTGCTGGTATCTCTCAACTTTGGCTTGAATTGCTAAGCTGTAAGTGAAGTGTGTTCCTTGTTCCTCTTGATTAATGTAGCTTTAAAGTTTGCTTCTTTTTAATAACTAGACAGACACCCACTGCAGCTTTCCAGTGTATTAATTTTAGGCCTATAGTAAGGAAAACAACTGTAAATTATACTCTGGATGGGATTGTGTTTGGGTTTTGGTGGGGTTTTTTTTATGTTTGATTCTCCCTGCTTTGTTCTGTTTCTATTACTGAAGAAAATGCTTCTAAACACCTGGGGTCCCAAGAAAGCAGCTTTGTTAGAAGCACCGTAAATTGAAGAACTTATAAAAACAATCCTGTTTTCCCTTTGATATGCATATGGATCACGCTTTGAAACAGTCATCAGCAGTGATGTCCTAATTTCACATCACCACCGTGGACAAAAGCTTCAAAACAAGTTAGGTGCTTTATATTCTGTCCTTGTCAGTCCAAGTCATAGGAAGTCCAAACCTGAAAATTGTTTTGGAAGTGAACCAAAAAGAATCTGAACGAGTTCATGCAGTGTTAAAGGGGTAAAACTCTTGGTGTGGCTCATCATAGAACTCTTTGTTGATGAGAAGGCTGCTCTTTGTTAAGTGTCTCCTGCTGATTATGTAAGCTAATGTGTTAAACTTATTGGTAGCAAGTAGTTTGACAGAAGTCTTATTAATGAGAATAATGGTTTATATCAAAGTTGTTCACAGACTAGATGTAATTAAACAGAGACGGAATTACTTGCTTTAAGCTGAATAATGGGATGTGGTCCTGTCATGGTATTTTAAGACCCCACTTGAGCTACAGGCATGTTGTCTTTTCATCATAGCAAGTACCACCCACCATACAGCTACCACACAACAGAAGTCTAGAATTGAGCAGAGGGCCTTTTGTTTTCCCTCGCAGCTGAGGGCCGAGTGAGGTAACTGGTTTTAAATACTTAGTGGAGACTACTTTTTTTTGAGTCTCTTACTGTAATAGAGCCTGTAATTCAAGGCTGATTGTCAAGGTGGTGTAGCGTGGGAGAGTTATGCTCATGGTTTCTTAGGCTGTGTGTTAGTATTATCCTGTTATGAATGGTAGCTCCTTCAGTGACTTCCTAATTTAGAATAGATGGAATTTTCCTCTGGTTTCATAGTTTCAAATAAAAGCAATTTAAGCAGAAGGTTTTTGTGTTGCATTTTTATTGATTTCTGTTCATAAAATGTTGGTAAAGAAGATAATATTTGAAAAAATTGTATTTGAATTGATACTTCAGAATTAATGTTAAGGATAGCCCACTTCAGTGGTGTAAATACTGATGTGTCCATTAAAGTCTCTAAGGTTGGAAAAGACCAGTGAGATAATCAAGTCCAACCCTCTGTCCGGTACCACCATGTCAACTAAATCTTGTTCTGGAGTGCCACATCTACACGTTTTTTGAACAGCTACAGGGTTGGTGACTCCACCACCTCTCTGGGCAGCCTATTCCAATGCCTCACCATTTTTTCATTGAAGAAATTTTTCATAATATCCAATCTAAACCTACCCTGCTACAACTTGTTCATTTCCTCTTGTTTTATTGCTTGTTACTTGGCAGAAGAGACCAACTTCCACCTAACTACAACCTTTCTTCAAGCAGTTGTAGAGAGCAATAAGGTCTGTCCTCAGCCTCCTCTCCTCCAGGCTGAACAGCACCAGTTCTTTCAGCTGCTCCTTGCAAGACTTGTGTTCCAGACCCATCACCAGCTATGTTGCCATTCTCTGGACCTGCTCTAGCACCTCAATGCCCTTCTTATAGTGAGGGGCCCAAAACTGAACACAGTGCTCAATGTGTGGCCTTACCAGGGCCAAGTACAGGGAGAAGGATCACTTCCCTATACATGCTGGCCACACTATTGCTGATACAAACTGTTGGCCTTCTTAGCCACCTGGGCACACAGCTGTCTCATTCAGCCAAATGTTGACCAACACCCCCAGGTGCTTTTCTGCCAGGCAGCTTTCCAGCCACTCCTCCCTAGGCCTGTAGCATTGAGTGGGGTTGTTATGACCAAAGCGCAGGACTTGGCACTTGGCTTTATTAAGCCTCATACAGTTTGCCTCAGCCTATCAATCCAGTCTGTTCAGATCCCTGTGCAGAACCTTCCTACCCTCAAGGAGATGGACAGTCCCACCCAAGTTGGTGTCATCTGCAGACTTACAGAGGGCACACTCAACCCCCTCATCCAGATAATGGATTAAGACATTAAACAAGACTGGCCCCAAGACTGAGCCCTGTGGGGCACTGCTTGTGACTAGCTGCCAACTGTTAAACAACTCTCTAGGATTGGTCTTCCAGCCAGTTTTTTACTCATCAAAGAATGTACTGGACCAGACCATGAGCAGCCAGCCTCTCCAGGAGAATGCTGTGGGTGACCGTATTGAGGGCTTTGCTGAAGTCCAGGTAGATAACATTGACAGCCTTTTCCTCATCCACTAAGCGGTCATAGGAGATTAGGTTTGTCAAGCAGAACAAGCCTTTCATGAGCCTATGCTGACTGGGCCTGATCCCCTGGTTATCCTGCACATGCTGTGTGAGCACACTGAAAATGAACCTCTCCCTGGTCTTCCCTGGTACCAAGGTCAGGTTGACAGGCCTGGAGTTCCTGGATCCTTGTTTTGGCCCTTCTTGAAGATGGGTGAGGAGTCATAGAATCATTTAGTTGACTGTAAATGTTTGTGCTTTCAAGCTTTCTGTTAACATGCATTATTTGGTAGTTGTATTGATAACATTAATAAAAAAATGTTTGCAACACCTAAAATTGCATGAGTAGTTATCTGATTTTTTTATTTTTAAAATTAGCTCTGAAATATAATATCACTTTAAAGTGTCATTAAGTAGATAGAGCTATTAAAATAAGAAAATTATTTAAAGAAAAAGGGTGAATTTCAGGAAGCTACTGATGAGTTCTCTCTTCCACCACTCTCCTCTTCCATCCTTGGTAAGATTTATTACATAGTGAATGCTAGTAACAACGTCTTACAAACCTGCATGCCTATTTTTGTCTCTAATGTTACTTAATTCTTGTAGAGCTTCTAGAAATGTGGGTTTATCTTGTAAATTCAAGTTAAGACACAGTGTAGAAGTGAAGCTTGCTGATACAGTGGTTCTGAAAGTTTGGTTTTGTGGTACAGTTCCTCTGCTGTTGAATGTGTTCATGATGATACTGTTTAGGAGAGCCTACTTGTTGATGCATGTTTATGCTACCAAAAATCCAGTGACATTATGGAATTAGTCAAAAGTGGAAACAAGCTTCAAATACATAAACTTTGCTTTAGGTTGCTTTCATTGTTTCATTTCCTAATTACTATGTGTAAATATACATTGCCATCTTTTAAAATGCTTTTTGTTTAGCATACTTCAACAGATTAGTTTTTGAGCATGCAGCTTGATAATTTTCTTCAGTAGGAAAAATCTGGAAGAACAGGAATCGGAGCATGATGGTTATGCTCCATACTATTGTGTAATAGCCTTCTTAGGTTATCAGAATTCCATGTTTTGTTCCAATTACATAGTCTTTATAGCTAAATTTCAGGTGTTTAAGCATTGTGACCTCAATGGTGTGAAAAAAAAGTTATTTTCACTCATATATCTAAATAATTTGTCCGTGGGTGAGAATTGGCTGTTAATAGCAGCATGAGTGTAGGTAAGTGTGTTTGTTTTTTCTTTAAGTGGACTGCTTTCAGATTCTCCTGGTGGAACTGATACCTCTCGTGGTACCAGTGGTGTAAATCTAAACTATGGCTCAGTCTTCCTTTAACAGGAGAGCTTCCTTTTGGCACAGTTGGTTTGTCCCAGTGAGAAAAGGGTGCCTCACCTTTCCTTTGACCCCTTGTTAGTGAAGAGAGACCTCAGACAACATAAATAGCTTCTAGTAGACAGTTGACCTAGCTATATATTTATATATGTATTTGTTTTAATGTTCTTTTAAATTTCTTTGTGTGTGCCCTGCCTTAAGTGAAGTAACACTGGAGTTCAAGGGTGAGTGTACTTAAAATATGCATGTGGTCTAGGCAAAGGAAAACATCATCATTAGAAACATGGCCTAATGGACAAGTATCTTCAAATTCTTCCTGATTGATTATTTCTGTACCTGTTGCTTTTCTCTGTACATTACTACTGTGTTTTCTCATGTATCTAATTTAATTTTTCAAATTCTCTATCGTTTGAGGTGGAAAATGTTCTTTTTGAATCATGGAATGATGAAAGCTTGATTTGGTTGCGAAAAGCCTTCTAGTGAAGATGTTCTTCCCCCAGAAAAACATGGTTAAATATTTAAAGGTATATTAATATATACCTGATTAAGAGATTTGATTGCAGAAATTTATTTGATACAGTAACACGTCTCCAGGACCGTAAGGTGTAGTTGTTCCTATTTTATATATCACAGTAAAAGCAAGTGTTGGACTATGTGTAGATGGCTTTTCTACAGATTCGATAGTATGACAAAGGTATAAGTATTGTGGAGTCTCAGTTTCTAAATTGTTAGAAGCATCATGCTTATTTTTTCTTTTCTATGTCCCTTATGTGATGTTTGTAGAAAATTCATTTGGCTGCCAGATGCAGTTGCCATTGTCTACATCAACTCTTGCATTTTTTCAGCATTTAAAATTCCCTATTAGGTTGTAAAATCCTGGATTTTGAATGTTAAGATAATGTTCTTGTAGCCAAGGGATATAGCATATTTTATTCCTGTTGCTGGAAGGTCTTTTGCTTAGGTCTCTACTCTGGGTGACCTATTTTATGCATTTGTCATCATGTTTGGTTTGCTTCATGTTTGACTAAGTTTTCTGCCTTTTAACAGGAGCAGCTATGTTCCTAAGGACATCTTAAAGCTATTGAATCTCCTATCAAGTTCAGGCAGAGACTGCAGAAAGAGATTTTATATCAAGTCATGCCCTAAGATACATTGAAGTCAGCTTTTGAGTTCCTAGGGCTGGCCAAAATTGCTGTGGCCGCATCTCAGGGAGCATGGATCTGGTGTAAACTTACTCTGCAGGTTCAAATTTGCTTTATAAGAAAATCGTGGCAGTAGAATTTTTATGGGCACACTTTATGCAAGGGTAGATAATTGTCTGCCTTACAGAAGTCAACGTGAAAGCCAAAAGCTTGTCTGAATTCCCTGTCCATGCTCTGATTTCACTTAAAATCAGCCTTTCCATGAGCTTGTATTTATGCCGCTGGATGGCAGCGTGCAGATTAAGCTGCATGATCTGTGGTCTAACTGTGGCTACATTAGACAGTTGACTCCTGTTACTTATTGAAAAATGATTGAAAATGCCTCTGTATGTTTGGGTAACCTTTTCAGAGAGTGCCTTTTTAGTAGGTGTTGGTTGGTTAGAACTCCTGCAAACTCAAATGTTAATGCTCTCTAAAGTACAGAAGTCAAAGTGTTTGTTAAACAAATGAAGAATATCTAACCTGTGTTAGATGCATTCAGCTTTTTATACAAATAGCCCCTCAAGTCATAACTTTACAGTAAGAGCCCTACAGCAGTAGGAAGAGAAATGCGTGGGTCTGTCTTGTGGATTGTCTTTTATTGGTTATTCACAGAAGGAAAAATTTTAATGAAGTACTAAAAACCCAAAATCTTTCAGTCTTTGTTCTTGAGACAGAGAATGCAGTAGCTACAAAAGAAGTAGGTTTTATTTCATGGATGATTTTTTTAGATCTCTCAGATTTTCCCCCTTACTTTCTGTCAGTTGAACTTTGTGTAAAATAAGCACAGCGTGTGGTGACATGCACAAATCTGTTGTCAGAATCTGCATCTTTTAAACTGACTTCTTGCAGAAACTCCTGGCCAGACATGGCAAAAACATTACATCTCAGAACATCAGAAAATCAGCTGCTTTCCCTCTTTGAACAGAAAATAAAGGAGCTCAGCTGTAGAGCTTTAAGTGATACTATACAAGGCACATCAGAAATACCAGTGCATCCCCTTTGAAATGTTCCTGCCTTCAGCGATCCTTCTGAAGGATCTTCAGCTGGCTCCTAGAAGTTAGAAGACAGCTTTTTATCTAACAACATATTCCCTTACAAAAGTTACTTCAGACTTTGAACATACTCTGTTGTGCTTTAGAATTACAGGAGGAAAATGAAAGAAATATCTGGAAGAAGGTATGTGTCTTTAAGATATGGCTTTGTGCTAAGGCTTAGCTAGATTAATCAGTTCCTGGTCTCTGCTCTGTCTCCTTTCCTGTAAGCTGATTCAAGTTGTGAAACTGACAATAAGCAAACAAACAAAAAACCCTCTCAAAAAACACTCAGGAAAAAAAACCCCAGCTGGTTAGGGTTAATTTTATGAAATAAATGCCAACTGAGTTTTTTGTTCCTCTCCGATCATGAAGCATCAGATCTAAGGTTATAGTCTCTTGTCAAAATTCCATGAGGAGAAAAGTGGCATGAATGGTGGCTCTCCATTTTACCCAGGCTGAGATGTGAAGCTACAGTGCTGAAGTGTGACTCTGCACAGTCTCAGCTAGAGCTCCCCCATGGTCCTGCTCTTCCTTCTCTGGGCTCAACAGTCTCGCCATCTCTGTGCACTGCCTGTACCTCACTAGTAGTGTGGGATGTCAGAGCCAAAGTGGCAAAATATTGTCAGCTTTATGTTGGTGGTTCAGATGATTGCCAGTGCTTGCACAAAAATGGCAACTGCAGCTTTCTGTTCTTGACTGCGTGAGTAAAAACTTCTAGTGAATTTCTCATGGTGGAGGCTTGCATTACTAGTTGACATTCAGGATGTAACAGTGGCAGTAGTCTCACTGGTATTCATGATAAATGTGGATTTCAAATGTCTTAAGTTATTCAACATAACTCAGGAGATGTGTTTCATGGAATATATTTTGTATTAAAATAATCTTCAGGCAACAGCACCTGAATCCTGTATGTTGCATCATTTGGAAAGTTAAGTGTATGATGGAATTCTGCCCTTGTTCAAGTTGCAGTGATTGTGAGCAGACCCAGAGTTTTACTTTTATTCTGCCTGCCTTATTTTTAAGAATTGTTGTGGCCAGCAGAGTGCTGATAAGTTGTACTGTATCAACCCTGGTACTGCTGTTGGCAATGCAGCCTTACCTTCCTTCTATAGTTTGCTGAGCTTTGGTTTGTAGATAGAAACTTTGTTCAAGAGTGAAAGAGTTGTCAGTATATTATTACACAGATACTTATTTGCCTGGGATACAATTTTGTGAATATAGAAAAATTCAAAAGGAGAAGCTGAAGGTGAAGAGTTGAGCCTTGAATTCATGTGAATTGGTGAGATTCATGATCTTTCACTTCTCTATGAAGACCTGTTGGTGAAATAATAATTCAGAAATTATAACATGCATTAAAAGAGGAAATTTTTCATTTATTAACTGTTGATGTTTGGTGTTCTAGTCAAGGAATTGTTCTGTGTGGGTGTCACTTGGTTGCATTTGGAGAGTCTGTTCTAACTGGATAAATGGATAATTTGTCTATTTTTTTTGCTTTTTTCCCCTTTTTGCCTCCTGAGGATCTGCTGGCAGGGAAAGGCTTTCATATGTGTGTACTTCAAAAAATGTCAGTACAAACACAGTTAACTGTCTGCTGCGTCACACCTGGACACATCAGCTGTTTGCTTCTGTACCATCTATGATTCTAGATGAATGTTAGTATTTGTACAAGTGATTGTAGAGCATTTAAATATAAGGCCTTGGCTAGGTGGCTTTAACAGCCCTGGTTTGTAGTTCTTGTGAACTTACACAGTGATCTAAGACTTCTTTAGGATAAAGAAAAATTAGAGTATCTCTCAAACATGTTGCCAAAATGCCTGGGGATGAATTTATGCAAAAGCAAGTGATGAGGGATACGTTGTAGTTGTAAAGTGAGCAGCTTTGAATTTAGTAAGCATCCACATTCTTTTGCCAAAAAAAAAAGAAAAAAAAAAAAAAGAAGAAAAAGGCCCCAAACCCTCTTAGTCTAGCTCAAAGTTTTGCATGGTGAATATGCTTATACATGTTATACATGCTTATACATGATGAAGTGAAAATCTTGGTAGTGTTTGAACTCAGTGAATTTCATCCATCTGCTTCCTCTACTGGGGAATGTTTTTGATACCAGAAATAAGTAAAGAAATCTAAAACTTGACATGCCTACCTTGTTTTCTGCGTCATCAGTGTATTCAAATCAGGGCTGCAGGGTGATTGACGAAGTAGCCTGTACAATGAAGTACATGGTAATCTTGCCGTTGATGTCAAATCAGATGACAAACTTAGTGGTATGCTCTCTAGAGAGTAAGTATGCAGCTCTTGGAACGATGTGTACTTGTGTAATGTCAGGAGGGCTCAAACTAGTGCTCACTCGCTCTCAGCATCCCAGTGACTTGCAACAGCTGTTCTGCAGTGCGATCAGAAACCCAGAAGTCCACAGCTGGGGCAATATCTGCACAGAATACAGCTAATCTCTTTTTTCTTCCCCTCTTTTATCTTATTTTTTTTTTCTTACCTTTTTTTTCTTTTTGGAAACTGTTCCGTGTGTATGTGCTGATAGAAGCTGAAGTGTGCTGTGCACATGGACCTCCTGGGAACTGACTGATATGTGGAAATTGTATTCTGAAAAATACTTGTGGTCAGCCAGACTTTTGTTTTTTATGGATGGTTTTATTTCATTAAATGATGAGCCACTGCCTAAGAAGGTTTCTGTGTTCCCTTGCTAAGGGGCTAATATCTCCTTAGAGGAATAGTTTAATTTTTCTGTAACAGAGAACTCATAGGAATCTGTTCTTCTTTATATGAGTTAGTAGGTTACCATCTAATAGGATGCTGAACAAAACTATCTGTAGTGGTATTTGACAGACAACCATTTTCCTGTTTTTGTCATACAACTTGGTCCTGCATTGTCTTAATTCCCCTAGCACCTTGCCTCCCCTTCTGACTCTCCTGTGCCAACACCTACGCCCCTGCACTCCCAAAACCCAAAGTAGAGCCTCATTTAGAAGCACTATCGTCTCCTGGATAAACGTTTTTGGGGTTTTATATTCTTTCCTAAAGACAGCTGCTTTGAGGTTGATAGATACTGTCCTTTCAGATACATGAAAAAAAGTGTTAGTGACAGGTTTTTTTAAGGCTGCAATGTTAGAAAAGATTATCATGTTCCTTTTGTATAATTTGTTCATATAAGGAAGGATTAAGTTTGGATTATGGATGCAACTCTTAACACCTCACCTCCCCGAAATAGGATTTTAAAATATCAATAGAAACCTCATACCAGATCTACCATTCTACAGGGCTGGATGTGTGGGTGCATCAGTGTGGCCTGAGGTCCTGAGGTAAATCCTGCTGAGAGCACAGTTCTGCCCACAGCCCCTATGTTAAATAAAAACATAGTGGTGTCCTGCCATCTCAGAATGGTGGGTTAACAAGCACAGCTCTGCCTGCTAGAAACCCTGCAGACCCCGCAGTAAGAATAAGGCAGTTTAATGCACTTTGTTTGGAGGGGAGGGAGAAGAGCTTGCTAGTCTGTTAATGCTAGTGTTGCTGTAAGATGTGGTGGGGGATATCTTAACGGATTGATTTAGAAACTAGTCATAACAAGTGACAGGAAAATTACTCTTCTAATCCATTGTAAACGTTTCTGCATTCCACCCTGTGGTTAACAGAGATTTTGGAATTAGTCCAGGTTAGTTAATTCTGAGGGAATTTTTAATAGCAGCCTGTACTGCTCACAAGAAAATCGTGGACTATATATCACTTGTGAAAAGATTAAAAGTTTTGCTAAGAGCTTGGATAAAATCTTTCTGGACAATAGATACATATTTTTTTTTGACCTGTCTTTCCAAAAAAGTGCTTTTATAGCTGTAAATAAGGTCGAATAAGTGGAACTTGAAGGGGTGTAACAGTGAAAATTATGAAGGAAAGGTTGATGAACAAAGTGTATGTTTCATAACAGCCACTTGTGTTTAATGTTTGGGTTCTCATGTTTGGTTTTTCTTAGAGGAAAAACAACCCTCATACACTTCTTAAAGGTTATTTTGTAGCGTCAAACATATGGTTGAAATAGCACTGCAGCACAAATAGTTTTGCTTGTAGTTCTCACAATGTTGTCACTGAACGTGTTCAAGGATGTGATAATTTTGAATGTATTTGCCTACAGTTTGTTTTAGAATACTTCTGTAGTTAAACGTGTTGAGACAGTTGCTGTGTTGTTCTCCATCTAATGAGAAGCTGTTCCCTGGTATTTATTGTTAGGTAAGAGCAGGCATTTATCCGCAAAGTATTTTGTTATGGGACTTGAAAGACAAAATCTTCCATCTGTTTAAAGAAAAACAAAACACAAACCCACCAAAACCCACCCACAACCCTTGTTTATATTTGAGAAATGTTGGATATTTCAGCTTGGCTCTACGTGTGCATGTTCATTGCTTTATTTTTTTTAGATGAATAAAGCTGCTGAGGTTTTTTTTTGTTGGTTAAGCGACTGAGTGATTATTAACTGGGGATTGGTTAACTACACACTGGAAAGAGATTGCAATAAATTGCTTCAGTGAGGGTTATGTGTTGTCTTTCCAGGTGGGATTCCCAGTGCCACCCCCCACCCCGCACCAATCCTGAAGGAGTTGACAGCCTCTTCCCCTTCACACACAGACACACCCCCACCCTAAACAAACCAAGCATTGTACTTGTAGAAATTGAGGTACTTGTAGTAGGAATTCATGCTAAGGAAGACCAAATTAAGATGTGTGAGAGCCACCAGAACAAGGTTCAGCATAGCTGGTCCAGTATTCATCTGGGTAGATGAAGAACTGTATGAATCTGTGCTCTGCATTAGGAACAGAATAGGCCTGGTTTAGGATGCTCAGTTGAGAAAAGATCACTAAGAGTTAGGCTATCTGACATTTTTGTTTAACTCTGTTCTTTGTATATGAGTCATTTAGTTTAAGGTCATTTACATATAGAAGCAGAGAGGCCTTTGGAAGTGAAGCGATTTGCACACATCTATTTACAGAGTGGAAACAAGCTACTTTTAAACTCTTGTCAGCACTATCAGAGAGTACTTTTTATTAGTCTATGGTTAGAGAATTTTCTGGGCTGAGAAAGTCAGTGGGGGGCACTGAATGTGGTCTTCTGATTTTTGAGCTGCTAGGTGGTAAATGCCATACTCACAGTTGCACAGTATGTTTCGTTGGCTGGTGGTATTTGCCCCAAGTTTATGAACAGTAGGTTGTTTTGTTTTATCCATGTTGTTCGTTTGTTCATTGGTTGCAATGGCACCAGTCCAGCTTCATTGCTAGAGTTCTAGTCATTCAAGAAGTAGGAATGAAAGAAGAGAAAAGAACAAGGAAGGCAGTGTCATGTCATGAAGGTTAAGTTATGGATAATGCCTTAAAGAGCCAGTTTTCCTACATGTTACGTGATGTGACAAGGAGATTAAGGGATCTCAGCGATGAAGAGAAGAGTGAAATGAAGCTCTGAATTTGATCTGCTAGAGTGGAGGCTGCATTTTTCTAAGGTTGGCTTAAGCAAGGAAAAAATGTAGCTACTCCTATCATACATGTAACAGAGAGCTATCTTGCTCTGGAAGGAGACATGAAATTAATTGCAGCTAACAGCATGGCTTTTACCTCTTCAACAGGAAAAATAAAAGGGCAAATTTTTTTTTTACTGAACAAGATTATATGGTTTATATTAAAAAACCCAAATAAACCTCCACAGCACAAAAAAACTGCCACCACCTGCTTTGGAACATGTTTTCAGTGAAAGGCTGGTAATACAGCTATAAACACACATAGCAGATGTTTGACTTGTGGGTTGTTCTGTTCTGGGACAGAAGGTACAAACGTCCTTTTATTCTGCAGTTCTAATGAAGTCTTGGATCAGAGCAAAAGTATAACCTTGGAGCTGTTCTCAGCTGCTGTTGATGCAGAAAATGTGAAGTCTCAAGCTCTGTTTCAGTTCCTTTTTTGGTATTCTCTGAGCTGGAATTGAAGGCACGCCGTCTTGCCCATTCTGCTCTCGTGCGTGCCTGCGGTAGCTGTGATCAGTGGCCTGGGAGATGGGAGGCTGGCGAGGGAGCGATTGGCTGCGGAGCTGGGGAGCAATTTCCCGGAGTACATCTGTGTCAGGCAGAGCGAGCTAAAGCAGTCATGTATGCGCAGTCTCTGATCTCTGGGGAGGTTCGTTGCAGGGTCTCGGACAAGGGCATTCTCCACTCCTGCACATCAGCATGGAAGAAGCTCACCCAGGGAAGAAAATGCAACCTGTATGTAAATAGCAGCCGCGTAACTTATCAGTGGTTCGGAGGGGCTTTGATGGGGGGCTGGTCTGTAGCAACTGTGTCTCAAGAATGGGTGTGCTGCCACAGGCTCGCGAGCTGCGGGAGAAAATGCTGAAAGATTGGGTGATAGAAATGATACTTGAAGAAGCGATTTCGGTATTAAGGAAGATCTTTTCCGTGCAGTTAGGAGTCTTTAATCATAGTAATTGGGTTAACTCAAGAAAGAAAGCGTGCCTTTACGCTTGCTGGGGTGTACTAACAGATTTTGAACGTGGTTAAGAGCGCTGGATGATTTTTTTTTTCTTCCTTTTGCATTATTTTGAGCCAGCTTTTCTTAATTTGAAGGATTACTGTGGCTTTGACTAACTCTGCAAGTATAGCAGGGAAGTTTCTGGTGAAGAATCTTCAAATATCCTATCGATTGTTCCTTTTGACAAAACCCCTACAACTTAGCAAACTTTGTAACTTGTGTTCATAGAGAAAGGGTTTTCTTCAGACTTCGGTGGCATCGCTACACAGCTGGCTGTGCGGAGTGAAGCGCTAGGATTAGCGTTACAAGCTATTGATTAACTCCTGTATGGATAGTCTTTATCACAGCCTTCAAGTGCCCCTGAATTGTTTAATATAAATTTTGAAAGGTGACCACTAAATTTTCCATTACCTTGTGTGAGCACACGAAGTTCAAGTTTGATTTAAACCTGTTAAAATGTGTCTGATTTGCAGTGGCCGTGTTTGTTAAGGTCTCTGCTGTACAGGGATTGATTTTTCATTTTCACTGTGGTGCTACCTTCATACACAGAACTACTTGTCAGGCACCCGTATGCCTAGAAGACCAGACGTGTCTGAGGTGACTAAAGATCATACAACTTCTACTTTTTCTAACTACAATTTCAGAAATCGACATGAATGGGGTGGTGAATTTTTTTGAATGAAATTTAGTGCTGCAAGGCAGGAATAAAATGCAACTTTGTAAAATGACTACTGTAGTATTATATATGCAAGCTGATATCTTGTGTTGGATTGGTGACATTTGCTAGCTTTATGCTTGGTGGTAAAAGTTTCTAGGTTGCAGAACACTTGGGTTGGCTACAAATGGGCTTCTTATTTTAATTGAATATTCTCTTGCATTGTAGTCATGCCTAATATTAATCAAATCACCCCAATTTCTTGGGTTTGTTCTTACCCCTTTTTTTTGGTGGTGTGTGTTTTTACGAATTGCTGCAGTGTGCTGTATTTAATATCCAGTCACTGCTGTGACCAGTCTCTTGCCAGTGTTTATACTTCCTTTTTTTGACTTTTTCTCCCTATTTAACTTGTGTTTGCTGCCTGAAGACACGTCTGATTGGTCTAGGACATGGCTTGACCTGTGGGTTGTAGCCCTCAGAGTGACAGTGGCCAGAGTAATATCCACTGGAACCACAGAAATAAAATTATGTATAAACATTAAATGTTCAGCTTGCAGGAAGCAAAACATGAGCTGCTTTTTTCTAAGAGTGATGAGGGTTTTTTTGTTGTTATTTTGTGGCAGCGTGGGGTTTTGGTTTCGTGGGGTTTTTTGTTGTTTGTTTTTTATTTTTAAATAGCACACATACGTGTCTGTCTTTACTGCCCTGCACTGGCAGTTTTTTTGAAAAGTAAAAGTAAAATGCAGCTTCTGGAGAGGCTTATTGAAGTCTGTTGATGACTGTTGGACATACTTGTCCAAACAAGGTTTGTATAGCTCCTGTGGGGTTTTCTTGTATGTTTTCTAGAAGCAGATTGGTCAGACATATTTAGCAGGGTAAGCTGAACAGTTAATTAGGGGATTAGTAGGCTAGAAAAACTTACTCTAAGTATTCCTAACCTCTTTCCTTATAGCTATGGTCTTGGTGAAATCTAAGCGTGAAACCTTCCTGCGAGGCTCTGAGTACTGCTTTAATTAGGAGGGACCTTCATTTGTATGTGAGGATAGTTGTGTAAAATAGTAACTGTAGAACCACAGATAAAATTCACAAGAGAAGATGTGGGGGAGGTGGCAACACCAAAACCCTTTGTAGCTGTACTGGAGTCTTTCCTGTACTGGATGAGCTATACCCACTGCTGTGATAGTACAGGGCGGCAGAGAAAAAAATCTGGAAAGCAGCTGTTCCTGTGCAAATGAGATGGTAGCAAATACAACCAAGGGGGAACCCATCGATACGCTATGCTTCCCATTTTAAACCTGGCAAGTGTGCTGTTCATGAGTTGTTATTCCTTTTACTCTTGTCTGTATATATTTAGAGGGCAAGGCCAGCTAAAAATTGTATGCTGACAAAATGAGACAGGGCCCGTTTATATTCGGAGCATTTTCCCTTGGCTGTTAGTTGGTGTTCTTGATTTAGAGCTGGTAGTGTTTCATCACTTTGGCAACTTCTGGAGATACAGTATTGCGGTGTACACCAATGCTGTGCTCAAAGAACTTCAAATGTGTTTATGGGACAGCTTGTGCAGTTCAGCTAAAGCCTGTTTAATAGGCTGAATAATACCTTCACTTACTACTATTTATGAAGAACTTTGTTT
Organism: Laterallus jamaicensis coturniculus; assembly: GCA_022605575.1. Taxonomy (NCBI): domain Eukaryota; kingdom Metazoa; phylum Chordata; class Aves; order Gruiformes; family Rallidae; genus Laterallus; species Laterallus jamaicensis. The sequence continues at coordinate 18,699,722 of JAKCOX010000008.1, read as the reverse complement.
TTTATTTTTTTTCTTCATATCCTGGCTGTCCTTCAAGAAAAGAGCAACTGGAGACGCCTGCCCACCATAGGCTCATCTTACCTCTGGTTTAAAAGCAGAATCAGTTTGACAGAGAAGTAAAACAATATATTTAGAACTTACCAAGTGCTGCAGTTAGTTGTTCCTGCAGTGACCCATGTTAAAAATCCCCTTCTAATCTACACACTCATAGCTCGGGCTACTTGGTGTGCTGTGTATGGACAGCAGTGGAAGAGCTGTAGCCTAGACCTAATGCTTGATGATTGCCAGAGAGAAAATGATTGTCATTGAACGCTACAAACAGTAGTCACAGATGTCATTAACAAATATACTAATTTTCTGGGTTTGTTTCTTACTACTACCAGGGTTGCTGCCACAGGTAGACTTGCAGTCCTGCAGAAAGAAATGGGTGGTCATGTCTGATTCCCACCCTGAAGTATCAGTGCTTATTAGCTTGCAGCTCTGGGATGTTGAATGGATAGTGAAGAGGTCATGTTTATGTTATGTAAACTTGAGATGTATTTTACTTCCTGACTATGTGGAGTATTACATGTGCTTAAAACAGAGGTCTGAAACCACCCACTTTGGGGATGCTGCTGTGAAAAGAAATCATGAATTACCTTACTGGTTCTTAATTATTCTGAACAACATATTTCAGTGGCTGTGTGACAAAACAAATGAGTTTGTGCTTGTATTTTATCTCCTAAAAAGGCCATTTATAAACTATTGTGTGTGTATATATATGTGTGTACACATCTGGGAAAGAGTTGCAGAGTTAGGTTTTGTACTTCTTTAGTTGTCCTTAAAATGGTCAAAATGAAGGTTTTAATTTCTTCCAGCTTAACTCATTTTTCAAGCAGAGAATGTTGGTAATTTTTCTTTATTTAATGTAATATATATCTATTTTTTAACTGGAGCCTTGATGGCTCTTGTATCTGTCTTCTGAATGCAGACCCAACAAAGTGAGGGCTGGTAATAGAAGAAAACTCCTGCTTGGACTGTGCTTCCTAGGTGTCGGCCAAAGCACCATTTTGAATTCTGTTCACACTGATTTGTAAGTTTGTTGGGAAGTTACTGTAGGCCTCTACGGTTGTATCCTCTTGGAGACAGCATTCTGGGTTGGATGGATGGTTTGATCCAGCTTAGCTGTTCTTTTGTGCTGCCGATGAAAGAAAGAAGAGCAAACGATGCAGAGCAAAGCGCGTTCTGCAGAGGTTCTCATCTGCTGTTGAGCTTGGTATGTAACTTTCCAGCAGCATGCTGTATAGGTTTGCCAGCTGCAGCGTGTGCTCATGTTAGGAGAGGAGTGGTTCATTGGTGCCTCATTCCAGCCTGAGAGCTTCATCCCGCCTACCAGATCCAGTGCCTGTACAAAGGCAGGGATGTGTCCATGGGTTCTTGTGGGAGGAAGCAGGGAGAAATTGTTTTCCTTCTCTTCAAGCCGTAGCACATGGGCTATAACTACAGTTATAAAGCAATATGTATGTTCATCGTGATAGTATAGGCAGTTGTAGTAGAATAGTCTCAAAACTGGAAGTTTTAAACTCTTGGCCAGGGACAGGTGTACAAGTGAGAAAATAGATGTGACACCCCTCCCTCCCTCCTGGTTTTTTTGGGGGTTTGGTTGGCTTGGGTTGTATATTTTTTTGGTTTTCCACCTACTCGAGTTAATGCTACAGTGAAGGTTCATTGTAGCTTGAAAGTGGTAATTTAAAGGGTTTTTTTTAATGTGTGGTGGTGGTTTTTGTGTGTGTGTCCTCTCCTGCTTACTCATTCCTGTGAACAATAGTGCTCTCTTTTCTGACGCTGCATGTAGTTTTCCAGCTCTGCTGGGGAAGAACTTTGGGCTGAGGAGATTTAAATGAAGCGTATGAACATTTAGCTAGCAACAGTTCTAAATGTTGAGCTCAGATTATTCTCATCAGTTACTGTGCTACTCTTAGATTTCAAAGGTTTACAGCTAACTGTATCAGCCAGTTGTATGATGACTGTCTATCACCAGAGGGAATTGATTGAACTACATTCCAAATACATTAAAAATGTTGCTAGCAAGTTGTATCTCTTGGAAGTGGTTACTCAGTAATGCACTTTGGCAGCATGCCCATCTGCACAGAGTCGGTCATGTGTATGTGACTGCATAAGGTTAGGCGAGTTGCATGGTGAGAAGAGCTTCTGCAGATGACAGTGGAAACTTTCCTTTAGATTTAATATTCTGTGCGTCATATTTGTGCCAGTCCACCAGACCAGCTAGCTAACACATGCTGCTGGAGCCTGACAGTTCTCACAAACTTGAGTGCTTCTCTTAATGATTCATGCAATTTAGGAGTGGCTTTTTAAAAATACTACTTAAAAAAAAAAAAGTAGATTTAATATTTTAGATATCAGAAAGTGTACCATACTAAATGAAGACATGTTTGAGAAGGAAAATAACTGTAAACAAGTTCTGGATACTTGCTTGTCTGCAGTGAAAGGGGAATTGCTCTGTTCTGGATAGAAAATAGGTATTTGAAAATCAGAGTTGGCAAGAGGAATTCTACTGAGATTCTGCTAGAGCAAAGAGTGTCTGAAAATCTTGTCAGGTCTGCAACAGCTGAGAAGGGGTCTCATTTTCAAGCTCAGGGAAGTTGAAAGGTGGAGAAGACATCCTATATTATATCTAAGCACCTCTGGCTACGCATGAAGGTTTTGCTGGAAGGTTGTTTCTATGGTATATTTGTGAGGATCCACAAATTTGTGGTATAAAAAAGTACTTACTGGATTTTAATACAGTGTACCAGGATATGCACCCCCACCCCCCAACAGGCTTTATTCTGTTTTTATAAATGAGCATTTACTTGTCAAAAACCAAACCAGAGGTGAAGGCTTAATCTGTCCCTGGGGCACCTTGGCTGCTGCTTGTGTTATTGTCAGTGGTTTAGCCCCAGCTGGCAGTGAAGCACCACACAGCCACTCAAAACTCATGGGCTGAGGTAAAGATGGTTTCATAGGACAGCAAAGGAAGAGAAAACAATAATATTGGTAGCATATACAAACCCAGTGGTGCCCAGTGCAATTGCTTGCCCCCTATTGACTGATGCACAGCCCATACCTGAGCAGCAGTCACTGCCCCCAGGCTAAGCATGATGCCATGTGATAGGGAATATCCCTTTGGCCAGTCTGGGTCAGCTCCTTGGGAAGGCTCATGCCTCCTGGGAAGCCAAAATGTCCTTGACTTAAATACAAACACTGCTCAGCAACAAATAAAACATCAGTGTGTTAATCAAAATTATTTTCATACTAAGCCCAAACCACAGCACTATGCCAGCTGCTAGGAAGAAGATTGACTCTACCCCTGCTGAAATTGGGACAATTGGGTTTTTTCCCTTCTTCATTGTTTTGTCTCTTGACTGAAGAGAAATTACATACATACCAAGTTAGTCTTAATTTTTTCTATAGCTCTTCTTCATCAGCTACATCAGTTTTTTTGGGCATCGTAGGATTATTGTGTGTAAAATTTCAATGAAATTGAATGAATGGTAAACTGCATGAAATGGATGGTAAACTGCAGAAGAATGCTTGCTCTAAGATGAATTCATTCTCTATTTCTCAAAGAGGGAAGCTAATGAGTTTTAAACAATGCCACATCTCCATGTGTGTAAAAACATAAAGTAGAAGACATAGCTAGATGGGAGTGTGCTTGATTCAGCAACTGTAAGAGTTTTCTCTCACTTTTCTGTCTTAAACTGACATGATAGATCTTCTAGAATTACTGGAAACCTATGCCCTACAGGTTTTATTTTTAGCATGGAATAAAAGGTTGTAGCTTGGAATTAATTTTATAGTATGTTTGATTATTTTGGGTTTGTTTTTTTTTTTTTTAACTGGAATTATCTCCTGGTAGGATTTGCTACTGGCATCACAAATGGTTCAGTTAAAATGATGCTTTGTGTTTTTCTAAACAAAGGCTGTAAACGATACGCTTTCTTCATGTATGATATTTGTGGTCGCTAATGGTTTATTCTTGGAAGAGTTTTCGCATATGTTGGGCACTTTGAGATAGTGATAGAATGGTTTGCAAGGGCATGCATGCCTTTCTGTAATCTAATCTCCAAAGACGTGTTACTTTCACATGATGTGGTTTTGAAGGCTGCTTCTGTATGTATAAGATTGGCAAAGGACTTCTGTTACTAAAGGAAAGGGTGATGAATATGAGTGACGTGGTTAGTTACTAAGTCCTGCAACAAGTAACAGTTTCAAAATGTTATTGGGAGATAAAAATCTTTCCTTGTATGTGTGTTTTCCCCACTGTGTGTGCAATTTTACACCAGTATGCAATAGTTTGTATAATCTGGAGAAAACCTTTGTCTTCCTTTATTGCTCAAATACTGTGTGTTTGGCAAGTTTCCAAGTGTCCCCAAAGGACTCGTGTGTAGTGCAGGGTATTTCAGCTGTCTGTGGCTATTACTGTGAAGCTAAGTGTGAAAGAGATTTTGATAGCACTTTCCCTAATATTAGGGTTTTATTCTCTCATCAGACACATAAAATAATCTAGAGGTTTTGTAATGTTTCTGTCTGTGTCTCTGATTTTTCTGGTAACGTGCAGGATTTGTGTGTGTATCTGTTTCTCTGAACTGGAGCGAACTACGTACGGTCCTGATTTTCTATTTCTGTGTCACAGAGATAAATTGGAAAGTAGATATGTCTGACTCCCTCGTTGTGTTACGGCCTTACTGATGCAGTTAAATGTTTTGCTGTACTTATTTGGTGCCTCAAAAGATTGTTAGCTTAATCTTTTTAATGCTGCTGCTTAGAAACCTCTTTCTGCTATTGGATTTATGCATGTTCATCCTCCCCCAAGCTGTGTTGGAAAAGCCATCTTCACTAAAGATAAGAGCTAAGACTCACTTTGATAACCATTCCAGAAGCAGGGAAAAAACAGTTGCAGAGAAATGACAGAGGCCAATTATGCTGTAAAGGCAACTTCTAGGGAGCTTTTTAATTTTGCTTTGGTGTACAGGAGACAGGAATGTATTACTTTATGTCTGCGGCCCCCCACTCCCCCAACCTTATTACCACAAAGTTTTCTCAGGTTTTTCTGCTTCTTTATTAATAGAACAGTAACATGTTCATGTGTCCATTGGACCTAACTTTGGTTTAATCACTTGAGATTTTTTAATGGTAGCTGTCTGGAGTGTGCAGGAGTCTTGATTTTTCTACTATGAAACTGGCATTGCTCTGCAATGTCTTTCTTGAAAACCCCATTCTGAAGGACAGGGCTCAGAATCTACCTTTAGTTTTCGAGACTTCTTCTGCTATGTGCTGCTCTTTCCTTCTGTACCTTGCCCTTGCTTAATTGCATAGTGCCAGCTGCTTTTTATTTTGTCTGTGGTCTAACTGCTTCACCCCGTGCCCCCCTAGCCGTTTTTTTTTGTTAATTCCCCCTGCCCTCCCTATGTGCTGTTTATCATAGTCATATTCTTTAACCTACCTTCATCAGTAGCCATCAAAGGTTTGGAGTTTTGGTGTTAATGTGTGCACCATACACTACAACAAAACATGTATTTTACTAAGACTAAGGAGTTAGGTGCTCTTTTTCCTTTTTTTCTGGTGTATGTGTGAGGGGTGCTACAGTATGTTTTAGTGTGTAGCTGTCACAAGGGTATGTTGTTTTTCATCCTTGTCGCTTCCTCGTGAGATGACTGACCTGTTCTATATATAAAGCATTGCACTATCGAGTAATTCTAAGATCAAAGTTTAGGTGAATGTCAACACTGTTGGGTTTCCCAACTCCTGTAAGACTTCTGACTTAGGCTTCCAGGTTTTCCTCTTAAACTATTATGACAGATCCCATGTTGACCCATGTAAATGCTGGCTGAAGCAGCGATCAGATTTATTTGTGGTGGGTCTAGCTGTTATATCACCAGAATAAAAGTCACTTTGGACTGAATAAAAAAAAAAAAAAGTTAAAAAACGTAAGATAAAATGAGCTCTTTCTATCTGACTTCACGATTGATAGATCTGACTTAAAAAGAAGTATGTGCCCAAGGGAGCAGGAAGCAGGGTCAATATTCCTTAGCACTCAGACAGGAGGTAAAGTGCTGCCCCCAGGGTAGGCAGCAGTTCTGTTGGAGAACCAGTTTGACCAGGAGGCTGTAATTTGTGAGCTGTTATAAGTGGACTGTCTTCTAAGGAATGCAAACGTTTGGAGAAAGGCAACTTCAGTATTGTTTTGATGTCAAACCTGAGATGAGATGATGAGAATTCTAAGGCTCAGTTATTTTAAGGTTTGTTTTTGTAGAGATGGAGCAAAAGGCTCTGTTTAAAGGTCTGCTTTAGTGGCTTGTACCAAGCATGGTTAGAGGAGGATGCATTCAGAGATAAGCCTCTTTTTTGAGCCTGTATCTGTTTCCCCTGCTGTGCTTTCTTGAGTGGTGTGGTTTCAGCAGTGATGGAATCAGAACAGATCATCTTGTGACTGCTTTTTTCTAACTTTCCTATCTCATTTGCATTTATGTGCAGTGTGGTTATTAGCTAGCTGTCAGTTGAAACTGGAGTGAAACAGTTACTTCCATCTTTCCAAAGCTCTCCGTCTGAGAGAGACCCTCAACTTGCATAACCTTAACTCTTTTGCTACTCCTTTGTATAATCTTTGGTTGACAAAAGCTTTTTATTTGTGCTGGAAAATCTCATATAAGACTTGTTCCTTAAGCAAATGTTCACAATCTCTGATGTAACTTTTTATAAATTTTCCAGTTATTTTATTGAGGTAGATACATTGCTGTTGAATGTGAAACTAAGAGAGTATATTGCTTCTGACATACATATCCCACTCATTGATACGATGAAATCATGATCATTGCAAAAGGCAATTGCATGGATTTTGGCTGTTGCTCCTACTTTGCTTTTTCTTCAATTACAAGGTAATGTTTCCTTGAAGAGTCGAATGGGTAGATTTTCAGAGACACTTTCTCAGTTTCCAAGAGGTGAAAATATGTTTTAGAAAACTTTGACAAACAGCTTAAGTAGTGCAGTATATATTTAGGAATTTAGAAAAAGTTACTTTTATTTAGTTCTAACTTAAACTTGTGTCATGTTTCTTCAGGGTCATGATGAAGAAGCCGTTGTGGATATGGGCAAAATCAGCTCTACTATCAATACAAACTTTGAGAAAGAAGAACTAGAGAGTAAGTTTGTGGTGGATTTCTGTTTGTTTAACGTGCATTTTTTTCTCTTGGGATTAAAAGTCTGCTTTCAATTGAGTGCAACCAGTATCACTAAGAGAAATCAGAATTTTATGGCCCTGATGAAATTCTAGGAGTAAAATGAGTGAACGGCAGATGACCTGTTTTTGTCTCTGCTAATTAATGCTCATTGTTACTCAAATCTGTTACAGGGAAGAAAAAAAAAATTAGGAAGCTTTCCAAGGAAAGCTTGCTTCTGAGAACTTAGGTTTGAAAAAATATTTCTGTCAGTAAGTAATTTCCCAGCATGAATGATGTCAAGTTCTGCAGAATCAAAACACTGGGAACAGGGGCCATGAGAAAGATGTTTTTGTTTTCTGAAAGTTAAATAGCATTGTGAGTGTGGTCACACACTTTAAATACTGAGACTCTAAACATGTAACAGTGTGTCTAGGTAAACCATACATTCCACAATCTGCAGTCAGTTAAAACATTTTGGAAACCTGTTGGTCTTCATTATTTCAGTCAGGATCCTGAATTTAGCAACAGAAATGACATGTAGTTAGTTTCATGACAAAATGCAAAAACTATATACTTCACCTAAGATATGATTTCTTACTAACTTAAAAGGAAGTGGATTGGGCTGAAGCTTCATGGATGCTCTTTAGTGAAGCAAAAGGCAAAAAGCTACAGAGATCCAGTGTTAAAATCTTGTTTCTTCACCTTTTACATAGAATACTCTGAAGCTTGATTAACATTTGCAAAATGCTAGAAGACTACCAGTAGATTCACTAAGTAGTATTTCCTGACAGTACCAACTCTTACTGCTTCAGAACACCAGAGAGCCACTGTAGCAGCAGTTCCTAGCTGAGAAAAGTTGGTTTAGTTTGCAGTCACGTTTTCTTACGCTGTGGTCTTGCAAGAGACAGTTCACAGGGACTGAAGTTGTTTGTTGCTGTTGCAGTCTTACTCTTTCTCCCTTCCTTTCTGTCTCTTACTGCTTTCTGTCTTTTACCGACACTCTTGTTTGTCTGACCCAACTGTAAACCTAGCTAACTATTTTAAGCCAGCAGAAAATCTAACAGTCCTGACAAAGGAAAATAATAAGAAAGATCTCAGCTGTTGAGCACCCTGAAACAATTTGCCACACGGATGGATGTGTGCCAGTGCTGAGTGGAGGAAGGCAGTACGAACTTGAGAACATGAGGCTGGGAGGTGCAGCGGTGGAGGCTGCAACAATGCTGATTTAGATAGGGGTTGAGCCATGGTGAAACCACTGTTGTGTCTGTTTCTGCAGTTAAATCTTAAGTGCAGATTTAAGATGTCTTGTCCTTTGTTTCATTCTCTTGCTTTTCTCCGGAGACAACCCAGGAGAAGCATGTGAGTGTTTTGGAGGGAGATAAGGGTTAAGGGGAAGCAGGCAATTCAGCTGGAGTAGTTGGCCATGCAGCAGCATGAACAGCTGTAATGCCTCAGCCAGAAGGAATGACATGGGAATGTGCAGCCAGATCACTTTCCCAGTCTCTTTTGTAGCACATTCACAGGAGTACTTCAGCTAATACAACGCTGTAACTACATGAGATACTCGGCGGGAAGGAAGGAAGGGGCTTCAGCCTGCTTGAGGCACTCTAAGCGCTCATAGTGCTGACTGGAAAATACCCGTCTCACCCTCCGCCAAAGAATAAATTAAAGTGGAACTGAGGCTTGTGTTTCTTGAGCAATTGAGTCACTATAACAACTGTCAAACAGAGGGGATGAAGAGATCTTGCTGTCTTTGCCTTGCTCTTTGCCGTGGAGCCTTACCTTTTCTTTAGCAACCTCTCACTCCTCTATTGGGAGTGCTTCATTGCTTAACGTGAGAGGGGGCTGGCTATGCAGAGGTTAAATAACTAATAAGTCTCTGACAAGAAAAATGTATTCCAGTAGGAATTCCAGGATTGTGAAGCTTCATATAAGCACAATTTTTCACACATGAGTAGGTATTTTTGACAATTGCATATATGTTGCAGTATCTTATGTATTTGTAAGAAAACTGGTCCTTTTTATGTGATGGTAGAATGGGGAAAGGGAGCGATGGCATGTATTCTCACTTTTATCAGTGGAAACTGCTCCAAAACAAGATTAAGAAGTTTTTCCTTTACTGTACAAAAGAGAGAGGTATGTAAGTGCAGTTGATTTATGCTTCAGTTATCTTCTACGATGTTGACCAAAACAGATTCTTTAGATTCAGGGAGTTCAAGGGGATAAATTTATGTGAACTTACAGTTCTGCTTGAGATCATTATTTATAAACTGTTATTAAAGCAGGCATGTGGGATTTTTGGGTTTTGTTTTTAATTCTGGTATTAAAACATTGCAAGGGGAGAAATGGAGTCATTGGGGGCAAGCAGTAAAAAACATCCAGGTAGTAATATTTTTCCTTACTGACTTAAGAATGTTTTCTTGCAGGCTTAGGAAGACTTACTGCCAAGCATTAGGTATTGTAAGTGTTCTAAGACATGACACTGTTTCAGTCCAGTCTTCTGACTTGTTTTTCTGGTGACCTGAAAAGGAGTTGTAGGAATTTGGAACCTTTCCAGAAGTGTGTGTTGATTTATTTTCCAGCAGAGGCAGCGAACAGTTAATTCAGTTCAGCTGTGATGTGAAGGACCAAACCTTTAAGATCCAGCATGGACAGGTGACGTTTAACTGCTTTAAAGACTGTACAAGTGAATGTTGGTTGGATTGATGCTGTCGAAGGCAGAAGTTTGCTACTAATACTAGAGCAAAGGTTTCTTGGTGTTGTCAATATTGGATACTTCTACTTTCTGGAAATTTTGAGATGAAATATTAATGGAAAGAGGGCCAGATGCTAAAGGGCAAAATAGATTTTGAAGTTAATGCTTCCCAAGCTCTGTATTCTATTTATGGTGGCTGGGAAAGTGTGGTACATATCCGGAGTGACAGTGTTTAGGTTAGAAAGGTTAGGCTCAGGCTACTTGTTTTGTAACTCTCTTCCTGTAAAAGAGAAATTGGTAGAGAGGGTAAACTGCAGTTGTGGCCAGACTACGTCTGTACTAAATAAAGGTACTGCTCTTTACTGAAGCTCTAAGGCCTTACTTTGAAATGACAAATGCCAGTTTACAGAAGAGTGAGAAAGGGGAATAACATCTTAAAATAACATTTTTAAGAGTACCTAATGTTCTTAACTTGATGCCAGACTCTTTGAGGTGCATTGAATGAGAGTGTTAACAAAGTAAGCCAGGAGTTGGAAGTAAGGCAAAAATAGTAATGGTCAAGGTATTTCATGCCATCTTTTAAAAGGCATGTAAAAAGAACCATGTGTACAAAAAGCCTTTTAAAATCTGAGTTAATACGTTTGGCTTGATAATAACCAAGACCTATCTTTTTAAATGTGTGGATTTCCACCTGGATTTGAGGATACAGTTTAAAGGAAAAGGGATACATTCAGTTATTTTAGCAGACCAGTTAGGAGAGATAAGGAGTTTACACATAACAGAACTCTTGTTCCAGAAACAATCTGAGGTCAAGAGCGTGTGTCTCATCAGAGCAGTTTTTTGTGGCATACATCCAAGAAGCAGCTAAGATGATTTAATAGCTACTCTACTCTCACACTGTCCTCCAGCAGGTGTAAGTAGTGTTTACATTTCAAGCGACCCTATTATCTCTGTTACCTTGATGGATTAGAGGCTAAGTTTTCCTTTAAGAAAACAGCTGTGCTTTTCAGTGAATCTTAGTTGACAGGACAGGTAATCAAATAATTTTTTACACTCTAGAAGTGAATATTGTGTATCTAAGTGGGAAACCTGTTCTACAAGTCCTTTGCAGTTAAATGTGTTACAAGTAGTTAGAAATGGTTTGGGTATTTATGAAAGGGCTTTGGGGAATGAGGAGGGTTTACATGGCAGCTGGTGGTAGGACGTATGGCTAAGGTTTTTTTTCAGGCAGAAGGTTTACTGTTATTCTACCTTTTAGATGCACCATAATTGCAACAGGTCAAAAACCCATTAATACTTCCTCTAAAACCTTCTAAGAAAACAAGTTTTACAGAAGCAGGTAATCTTTTTGTTCTGTAATAGACTATACTAATTTAGACAGGCAGTATTGAACAGGTGTCTTCTGGTTCTTGAACTATAGAATGAAATGATTGAACTTTTAAGAGATGCCTTAATGGTCTAGAAAAGGCAGAAACAGAAAAAAACCTATTTTGAAATGCTATTTCTCATGAAATACTATTTTCTTTGTGGTCAAGAATTAGAAAAGTGTAATGTGTAACTGCTTCTGAAAACAAAAATAATTTAAGATTGTCATTAATAATTCTACCTTTCTAGTGCTGTCCCTGAATTGCAAAGGTGCTGCCTGCTACTTAGTTTGAGTTGAACTGAGAGCTAGCAAAACCGTGTCTATTCAGATACAGTATGGCTAGTCAGGTACGAGACATGCTCTGAGTTGTGTGCTACATCAGCACAGTGTTCACTTACACCAGTTGCTATAGTAGCTAGTGTAGGATAAATTATTTTGTCCTTACTGTTCAGAAATAAGTGGTACTCATGCTCAGTGCTTTGCTTCTCCATACATCAGAGAAATTGAGGATGTTTTAGTAATCCGATTTTTTAATACAGCCTTGATTAAGTAAATTTTAGAATTAGGCTGTACTGCTATGCCTTTGTCATACATGTGTTAATAAATTAGCTATAACATCTTCTGCTATGAGAATCCATTATATGGTCCCCAGGCAAGTTCCTGAGGATTTCTTGTCTGATTAATTTATGCAATAGTCAGACTTCTGTGTAGAGAGAAAAACTCCTCTTCATTGTTTGGGGTGTTCATCCCAAAGGTAAATCCTTAACAAATACTCTCAAAACTGTTTTCACACTGCCTTCTGAGAAGGAAAGTTGGCAACCTGATTGTGTAGATGTAAAACTCAATAGGGCTTCCAAAGTGACTAGATGTGATTTTCAGTGTTAATGTGTCATTGGTTTTTGAGGCAGGGGGTTATTTTGAATTTCTGGAACATTCTTTTTCTAAGTTGCTTCTGATTCTGCCAAACACAGTACTTAAAAATTCCTATAAATTCTGAAATTTTTATTTGTGTGTTAAATGACCTGCAAATTACTGGAAAGACATACTGTAAGCTCCTGGCAAGTGAAGCTTAATAGAAGCTATTTGAGATAAGACATTATGAGACTTCTTGATTATGGTAGCCTAACGTGAGCAGAGTACCCCAAAATTCATATTATTTAGTTAGGTAACAGTTGTATAAACAACAAAAAACTTTCTTAGCAGTTTTGATACCACTTTTGTCTTTATCTTTGAGGGAAACCTCTCATTATTTTGCAAGCTGATCTTCTTAATGAATGTTCTTGAGACGATTGTTAATTTCTTATTGGTGGAATGGTCTCAACAGCTAAGGAACCCTTCTGCATAGCACACCCCAGTTGATGAACGGCTGTTGACAGGATATTTTATCTTGCTATCAGACATTATCTGACTTAACAATCTTTCTGACTGAGACAGGGCTAAGTAGTATTCATACTGAAATGAAGTCAATGTTTTTTTCATGTATTGTAATTCATTAGAATAACAGTAGAATTGCTATTTTTATTTTATTTTTCTTTAAAAAATATATAGTGTATGTATGATGAATATACCACCATACAAATTCACACTTCTTTATAGTAGGGAAAACATTTTCAAAGGCTGCTTTTATGATGAGTTAGATCTAATTAACATTACAATCTAAGTGTTGCTTTATGGGAAGTTTAGACTTCAGTAATTTTAGTGATTTCAGCATAAGAATTGGAATACATAATTTTAGCTATGATTCCTTTCATATGTAGCCAATTTGAATTAGATGTTCTTTATATAAATACTGAACCTTCTGTGAAAATAATCGTTGAAGGAGGTGATGCAGCAAAGTGTAATGTTTTTCAATATGCAACTACCTTTTCTGTAAAGGAGGAGGCAGTACTGAAGACCCATAACCTTGAATTGTTAGAGTTCCTAACGAGGCTAGATTATCTAATACTCATTTGCAAACTGACAAAACTTCAGTCACATCCTCTATCCTCTAGTAGTGCTTTTTCAAAATGAATCAGCATTTAAGCTTGAATGAGGTTCATGAGAACATCTGCAGCACACAAAAACTTTGCTTATAGTTAAATCTTTAAAATCCTTTTTGGGAAATGTTCATGCTAATTTTAGTGTTTCTTCTTAAAACAGTTGTGTTATTTAAATAGATGCCATTCAAAACAAACGGCTTTTCCGTAAAATACGTAAAATAAATATTTAATGTAAAATAGACTAAAATGGAAGCCATGCTTTTTAAAAGCTTATGACATCAACTGTGTCCTAACATTTTTTTATTCTTTTACCTGAGAGAACGCTATGTAAAGTTTCTGTTCTGACTGAGTCAGAAATTTTATAGAAAGGTAACTGTGTAATTTTATAATCTGAAAAATACATAAAATTTTGATTCGAGTAGTACAGCCACAAACCTGAATTTTTTCCAAAGAGCACCAGTTGCAACTTCAAACTTTCAGTGGAACTTGATGGCCCCAGATTGCTCAAATCTAAAGTTTTTTGATAAAACAGAAGCAATAGGGGACTGTACTTGATTCTGCACCCTGGTGTATCTTGAAGGCTTTTAATAACATTTATCTTACTCTTTTTAATGCCTTTAAAATGAGTTGTTCCAAGAACTGGCTAAACCTGTGACTTCATGGATGTCAGAAGTCTCTCTGAGTGGAGGACTTCTCCATTTGCAACTCACTGAAAGCTAATGTTTCACAGCAGTTAAGGCTTTTGAAGTGTGAGATTAACTTTTAAAAAAAAAAATCTGAACATTTCTTATTTTATAAGGAAATTGTGAAAGCCCTGATGTTTTTCTTGGAAAGGGTAACCTTTCTATCAGGCAAGATTACCCTGTAGTATTTTCGTATCTTAAAATGATGCACTTGGGGGCAAGCTGATCCATGTAAAGATACGTGTGGCAGCGGTACAAGAGGGGGCTGTGATCAGATTTGTAATGAGAACACATTTGTGATCCATTGATGAGGTGGGATACCAAGTGCTGGCTCCCTTCCCAGGCGAGGGACATGAGTGCTGGCTGTGGGCCACAGAGACCTTGGCAGGGGGGACGTCCCATGCCAGAAACCTCGTGTAGCTCTTTCAGTAGGCACGAAGCTTTTCTTAGTACTGTTACTATCTGCATGTAGGATGGAATTACTCATAATGCCTTCTTTGCTAATGTTGATGGTGTCAGATAGAAATATTCAGTGTGTTTTTCTCTTATGACTGCTGCTACCGACTTGTATTTGGTTTTAAGGTGGAAAAAAAAATTACTTCTGTGTAATGAGAAACCTGGCATTTACTGCTTTTGCCAGTCAGTGTAATGTGATACTGTCTTTCATCATGTAGTGAGAAAACGCTCTTGTGGAGCTGCCTTACCATATGCTGTGTGTACTAGATTTTTGCGTTATGCTTCTCAGTTTTATCTCTCCAAGTACTTTAGTATAAAGAGTGTAAGTTATCAAGAGTCAGATAGACTTAATTACTAGGGGCAACAGGAGGTGGTTGAGTCACCTTCCATGTATATGTTTAAAAAAAGGGTAGATGAGGTACTTAGGGATATGGTTTAGCTTAGGACAGGAATGGTTGATCTTAAAGGTCTTTTCCAACCTTGTGATTCTGTGAGATTTCAGAGTACAGCCCAGGAGGTTCAATGGATTCCGAAATGCCCTGTGGAGAACCTTGAGGCTTCAGTTACAGCATGCAACTGTCCCGTGACATAATTTTCTTCACTCCTTTATACAGATTTGGCTAGAAAATTTTACTTTGAATGCTTTATTCTGAAAACAAGAGATAATTTTTGTCTAATAATTCTTTGAACAAAGCATGGAAAAAGAATCCTTGCTAATAATAGTTTTTTTTATAGTCACTTCTAAGATGGTATAAAAATACTTTATATTCAATTTTGCTACATTAATTCCTTAGGAAATAATTTGACTGCTGCTTGTGAGAGAAGTTCACAAAATAAAGAGTGTGACTCCATCTTCTCCATAAGCGCCCAACAGTCTGCTGAAGACAAAAAACTCTTGTCACAAAGATATATTACTTTTCAAAAAAGCTTCAAGTAATAATCTTAAAATAATTTATTTTGTATGGAAACATTTATTTAATCAAATAATGTCATAATCTATCTTGTCCCAGCATGGAGCTTTCCAGTATGGAAATAGTGAAAGGAGGAAGGGAAGGACACATAAGATCCAGTATTGGCAGTGCTAACTGGATGTTAGGAACTTGTTTTCATATAGTAGGTTGTTTAAATGCTGGAAGCCCAAAGAGGCTGTAGAGTGTCTGTCCGTCCTTACTCACTGTCTGTAACCACAGTTTGGCTGGTTGTCATCCTGAGCAACCTGATCAAAAAGATGACTTCAGCTTTAAAGTTGGCTATACTTTGAGCAAGAGTGGACTAGATAGTCCACCTCCAGATGACCCTTCGAACTGTAGTTAGCATATGACCTCTGCAGTTCAAATGTCTAAGTAACAGGATTTGAGAATTTGCTTTCCCTTGTTAACATGGGGAAGAATGTCCTTCTTTGCATGAAGCCTAAAAGGCATCTAGCTAATAAAGTAATGGTTAGAAGAAAAGAAAGTTCTTTGTGGAACTCTGCTTACAGGGTTGCCACATCGGAGCATTTTTGGATACATGTTTTCGATCTCTCCCAGATTTTAGAATTCTTTCTTGTATTACCATTTTCTTAGGAGTTTTGAGGAGAAATTGGAGAACTTAAAGCATTTTCTATTCTGCCAGTTTTAAAGGACTTGATGTAAGCTCACTTTTGGAGTAAGACCAGCCGTGGGGTGGAGACATGTAGCAAGCTCCTAACATTTAAATTTGTTTCATACTGTTAAGGACCTTAAGTAGTAAATACTCTTGGTGGATTTGAACAGCTAAGCTTGGATGAAGTCATGTTAGGTTAAAATGAACAATTATCTCTTCAGCTTTGTATGACTAAATTTAGTATCGACCAGTCTACTAATTCTATTGATTATTGGTTTAAAGTAATCCTATAACAAGCTTTGCTTGAGAGTGCTACTGTGGTACAGATTTTTGTGATAAAGCTTTGAAGGTCACACAACTGTACCTTTCAAGCTTTTAAAAATCAATATTTGAGTAAAAGGTTATGCTCTTTTTAGAGGTAACAGTGATGCTAATAGTATGAATTCCAATGTTTTCCAATTAACCTTATCTCCATTGCTATTATATTACTTATTTTAAAAAAAATTTATTTTTTTGGCTGTGGTAAAGGGAACTATAAATTGTTTCATGCAGTTCATTGGGAATGAAATAAAAAAACCCAACCCTGTGGCTTTGTTTTTCCTTGTTAATAATGTTTATAAGTATATCTTTATCCATCTGCAAATATTAATTACATCTATCTGAATAATGAAACTTAAGGGAACACAGACCTACTCCATATATCTGTCTTTATTTTAGAGGACTTTTCAGTGCTTTCTTTTAGAGAGTCAGAATTAAACTTAATCTTGTCCAACTTGTTTTATGCAGTTTTGCCTTGCCTTTTGGAGTTCAGTATACCTGCAACATGTTTCTTAGGTAATCATGGTAGCATGCTCGACAGCAGTAGTTTTGGATTCCCTTGGAAGTAGTATAGGTGTCTCTGCTTATGAAAGTCAGTGATGCCAAAGAAACAGTCCCTTTCTGAAGGAACATTTTGGTTCTTCTAAGTTGCTCCTAACAGCAACACTCCTAAGTTGCTGTTTGCAATAGCCAAACTTTCCTTGGGTAGTCTATTGTATTTCCACCCCTGTGCTTAAAAAACAAAGTGATTCAGAGGCTCTTCTTCAACGTGAAGTTATTCTGATGGAATTACATTGGATTGTGATGTATTTTACTTAAAAATGCCTGAAAATCACCTTGCTCATCAGCATTTCTCATTTGTCCCAAAACAAAATTGCAATTGTAGCAGTCTGATATATACAGAACTGATTTGTGGAAGATAGATACTTTTGTTTTACATTTGCCAGCAAGACAATGTCTGTGTGAAGAAATAGCCTTTCATACAATCATACTCATGGAAATAGTCACACTGTTTCTAATTTTTACAATAGCAGTGTGAGCTGTTTAAGATGGCTGTTGAAAAAGTTGTATGGGATTTTTGTTTGTTCTTAAGTACAGAAAACAGTGTGGGATTTTTGTCTTAATTCATGGGGACAGCAAGAGACCAAAACGTGGAAGTCCTCCTAATTTTTCAAGAATTAGAGCAGTTTCAGATTCCTGAAATATTCTAGAGACTAATCACCTGCAAATTTTCTTGCACAACAATCAAAAGCTTACATGGATAAAACACTCATTAAGAACAGTTAAACAAGCTGATCATGTAAAACACTCTATTGCTAGAGGTATGTTTGAGTTTCCCATAGAAGAAATAGTTCCTGCAAGAATACAAACACTGTGATGAATAAAACTCTTGAACTATATATCACATAGTTTAAAACTTGCTAATTGAATACATGAAATAATACAAAAATCCTAACAGGGATGATGATGGCATTGGCAGTGAGTGGTTGGTCACTGGGTTGCCTCAGGCAGCTTTGAATGAGGTGTGGTGAGCAAGGCAGCTAGTTTTGAACCTAAATGCTTTCACTTTCCCTAGAGGTAAGATTATTGTATCATGACAGTATCAGTGACGTGACCATTGTTCATGGTGCCACCTGGTCATATTATACATCAAGTGGATTGATTTATGTTTAGGTGTCACATTTGCATTATTTTTTCTGGGATTTGCATTGTGTGTAGTAGCTGTGGAAGGTGGAGGTCAGGCGGCCTGGCAGGGGCTCTGCTTTTGCTGGGGAAGCTCACAATGTAAAAGTCTCTATAAATAAGACTGATGAATTCTTCAACAAATTAATGTGTTTTCTACTTGTATTTGGAAACAGAAAGCTTTTAATATGCTTAATTTCAGATTTGGTCATAGCGCCCATCAGTTGAGTCTGATTAAAGCTAATGTTGGATGTCTGTCAAGAATCAGCTCTGACTTTTGCTTAGTTGCTTTTTACACATGTAGCACAATAAAAATACTGCTTTATGTAAGTTTTGTGTATCTTTTTGGGCTAAGAGATGCTTTTATTGGAAAACAAGTTTGACATACTAACACTTTTTATTTCCTTAAAGCTGTATGAAGCCAGAATTCTTCAATATCCTTAACCTTGCATGTGTGTGTGTTATACACACATATACATGTGCACCGGTGTAAATGGTTACAGCTCTTAGGGCTTGCTTGTTTTCTATAAATTTGCTGAGTTTGCATCTCTCTGATGGAAGGCCACTTCCTTTTCCTTTTTGTTTATATCAGTCTTTTGTAGTAACTCTTCTATGCTATGAAACAAAATATTTAGTGTTAACCTCCAGGCTTGTAGTTAATATGTCTCTTCCTGGGATTGTTTGTTTAAAAAGGAATTGAAAAGGTTCGTGTATATTCACTTTCCATTACAGCAGACATGCTAGTAATATGCTCATAACAGTCTGTTGATTGCTTTCTTTTGTCAAGTTGTTGATGCTAGTATTGCCTTAATGTGAAAGGTCAAAGGAAACACAAGATGTTCAAAGTACATATTTTAAAGAGCTGTATATATTAATTTGAGGATGTGCTACAATTTAACATTTCTAGAATAGGGAAAAAACCCAAACCACCCTAACCTTCTCTGTAAGTTATTGAATGTTTTGGCATACATCTCCAAATAAAAGTTTATTTTGTGCTTCTAAATGGATACTACATTAGTGGTATAGTTGAACATCAGGTTCACCTAGATGTATCACATACTATTTGATAAAATACTGTTAGTTCATTAAAGCAGGAAGTAATTATTTGCAGACTCTAAGTGATGGGTAATTATTTAATGAAATTCATAAAATGAACTAGGAAATTACATTGTGCTGTTGTAACAACTGTCCAGATAGGAATTCCCTGCAAACAAGAGAAGTATCATGTAACTTCTTTGCTTCACCCTCGTGTTTATCAGGTAGCTTTTTTCACTGTTCCATGTCAATCAGGTGTTTCTATATTGCTTGCCTTCTCATCTGAGTTCTTAAATTGGGCCATATTCTTAGTAAGTTTATCAGGGAAATGGGTATAGCACTAGTTCTGTGACATCAGGGAAGGACAGAAAGGAAATCGTAGTAAAAATATAAATAAAACTATTGGTAAAATAGGTAGTTTTGCCAAGTGCTTTGGTCTTTTTTTGACCAAAGCACCACATTTAGGCAGGAGGTCAGCTTTTGTTTAATTTGTTTTCTTTTATACTTTCCTGAAAAGGCCATAGAGCTGTGTATATTGGAGTTCACGTCCCATTTGGAAAGCAAGGCCGCCGCCGCCATAGGCATCGCGGGCACAGGCATCACAGGAGAAAAAAAGAAAAAGAAACTGATAGAGAAGATGGCCGAGAGTCTCCATCATATGGTAAGAGATGTGGTGTGCAAGTTCGTTGTGTCTCTTGAAAAGAAGCTTGTAGCAGTTACGCTGTGCTTAAATGTTGGGTTTGTTTTGTGCTGTTTATTTGATTCTCACTCTAATGAATGTCTTTCTGTGGTCATGTTTTCTCTAAGTTGTAAGCTGTTGGACTTCATCCAGGTGTCTGTGTTCAGCCGCCTGCACTAAATAGGTTGGACTAGAGCTTCGTGACACTCGCCTGTAGCATACGAATCTGCTTAAATTGGACACCTTTTTTTCAGATTGCATAGTCTCTTGTATTACTCTTCCTCTGTTACTCCAGGTTTTTGAAAGAATGACTATAGCTGTGAAGCAGCATTCGTCATCGTAATTGGATCAGTGATCTATTAAAATATTTACTTCAGCCTTCTTGGCTGTTAGTAACAGGAAAGGAATTGTATGACCTCCTAAGTTTTAGTTTTGGATCAGACACTACCACCCCCTGCCTCTTATCCTCAAGAGGTGATGACTTTGTCAGGTCATTCTCTGGAAGTAAATTATCTGATAGTACTCATAGCAGCTTTTCTTCAAGACCTCAAAAGTTCCTAGACTAATGAATAGGAAAGCTATGGTGGAACATTCAAGCATGGACTGTTCACTATCAACTTTGTATGACTAGAACCATGTTCTGTATGGGACCAGTTCCCTGAAGCAAAGGCATTTTCAAATGGGGATGCATTGACAGGTCTTATTTTGCTGTTCTCCTATGGTTCTTACTTTTCATTCGTCTTGAAAACTTCCTGTTCCCTATACAAATTATTATCATTTGATCTTATGTTTGTAGAGTCTTGCTGTACATGTTCTTGAAGCAGCAAGTAATACTAAATAGGTAGATATCCACTTCTCTCTTATGGTCACTCCTTTACCCTCGATACACAGGGTATGGGAGGATTCTTGGGCCATATATGTTGGTTTTGGGACAGGAACAATCTGCTGTAGATTTTTGTTAGTAATGAATGCTGTTTGTGTTCAATGGTTCATTTCAGGATTTTGCTATTGGATGATGATGTCTGCCAGAACAACAATACAAAACCAAAATTCAGTTCTGAATGGAGTTTATAGTAATTGAAATCTTATGTCTAACTCTAAAAGGCTATCTTCCTTTTGCAGTGGGAGCATACAGTTGTCTGTGCAGATCTAGGAGCTTAGAGCATGATGTTTCAGCAAACAAAGTATAATTTTGCAAATTGAGACTTACCTGGATTTTCTCTCCTGATGTTCTTTTGAGATAACATTGTTATTACTGCATTATTGGACCCTTGTAATTTGAAAGCTCTCTCTTGAGTTAAAACAAGAACTGTGTGTAGGTTTTAAAAATATCTCTAAAACCTTCTGCTTTTATTGTTGGTTTTGGTTTTTTTCTTTAAGTTTTGCTTATAGAGTCAAGTGCATTATGTATATCTGATCAATAAAGATAATTTTTTTGCAAGTTAATGAGCCTGTTCCACTAGATATTGTACTGCAAGAGGTTAAAACATTTCCTCAACATTTTAGCTGTGTAGTTTCTACTTTCCTATGCTAATTTATGTATAGTGTTCCAACCATGCAATGAGAAGGCTAATAGTTTTTTCCATCCAACATAAGTACAAACAGGCCCTTGAAAAATCTGCTGCTCTGACAATGAGTGCCTGGCTACCCACTATGCAGAGAGGGGGGAAAAAAGCCAACTGTGTAGCAATTTTAACTATTACTAGGGCAACCAATCCCTAAGTCAGGCTGTTTGTTTCCCTCAAAATGTTTTGTGGGGGCTTTTGTGTGGTTTTTTCCCCCCTCCTTTAATTAGAGTCTGAGAACAAAGGATACAATCACGACACAAAGCGAAAACTCGTTTCTACTCCTCTGATATATTTATTTTTACTTTGTTACTGATTTTGCTGCTGATGTTTATTTTTATATTGTCAAACTAAAGAAGAGCTAAAAATACTCAGTTGTGTTATGTAAAATTTTAAAAGGGACTCTCTTTAAAGAAATGGCCATTTTTCTTTTGTTGCTCTTTACTCCTGAAGAGGATATTGTGCTGTGTATTTCTAATTGAGAGTAGGAAAGTTACCTGTTAATGTGGTGGTACTTGTATAATATAAGTATGGATTCTTTCAGTTTTTCACTTTCTTCTCTTCTTCAAGACACGCCATCCCAACGAGTGCAATTCATCTTGGGTACTGAAGATGATGATGAACATATTCCCCATGATCTCTTCACTGAAATGGATGAACTTTGCTTCAGGGATGGAGAAGAATATGAATGGAAAGAAACAGCTAGGTATGCTAAAAGTAGATTGTTTCAAGGTATATCTTCTAGTCAGTTTTTATTTTGTAGAGCTGCAAAGCAGATCTGGGTTAGGATTTTCCTGAATTATAGCAATTATTCACTGAATTCATGCTCAGGAAATGAGAACTCTTTTTGTCTAACTCTGGATGAATCAACATGGTTTCTTTAGAGAATCATCAGTCTTAAACTGATGTTGTGTTGACTTTTCAAAAACTGATTGTGCCAAGCACCGTGAAAGGTTCAGCTGCATTCATCTAGGAATATAGCCACATATTACATATATATACAATTCTATATTAACATATTTAAATATATTTTATAAATACACATACACATATATTTACTTATACATAAAGATAAATATTCAGCTATTGGAGCACAATATTTACAATCTCAAAGATCTCTTAGGTCTATTATTCGTTGATGTGTTAGTATCAATTTTTTTCCCCTCAAACATAAAGAAAATTCAGTACTTATATGTTCTTCTTAGGTAGTATTTTGTTAAGTTGCTTCCTTCTACATATGTGTTGTATTGATTGCAGAAGAATTTATTGCTTCCATTTATTTTATTGCAGGCTAGCTTTTGCAGAGGTTGAATTTAATCAATATAATGCCTCTGAGTCAAAATGAAGACTAATTTATGGTTATGATTATTAGTATTACCTAGGTCTTAAATGTCTGTCTTAAAACCCTAGGAAGCTTGAACATATGGTCTACATGGTGTTTCAGACAGCTTTCTAGTCCTAAACTACCAATGAAACAGAGATAGTGAATCAAGTAAGAGGTACAATCCCACACTGTTCACAAGAACTCATGAGTAGACAGGTATTGTTCAAAGCAAAAGAAAGAAAACAGGCAACATCTGAAACAGTGAAGTTTGTTTAAAAGGCCTGATCAAAATGTCACGACTGTCAGCTGGGTTGCCTAAGGAAATGAAAGCTGATGTGAACTGATGGGATTTCGTGTTACATGTCATACAGAAGCCACAAGGACACAACTGTGGGGGCTTGCCAAATTGTCTGTCTTCCAGGAGAACTTAAAATATGTGTCTGCATTTCAGGTGGCTAAAATTTGAAGAGGATGTTGAAGATGGTGGTGATCGGTGGAGCAAGCCTTATGTGGCAACTCTGTCCCTGCACAGTCTCTTTGAACTGCGAAGCTGTATTCTTAACGGGACGGTCATGTTGGACATGAGAGCAAACACTCTAGATGAGATTGCAGGTTGCAGCAAAACTTTTCTTTTAAAAAAAATACTTCTAAATTTTAATGTCTAATGAGATGTTTTTGATGGTGTCTTTTTATGTTCTTGAAAATACTATATTGAAGAAATAGGCATGTGCATGCTTACTGCATTTTTCTTCAGGTGGTTGTAAAGAGCTGATCCTATGAACTTTGCTTACAAGGATTTACACTGGATGATTAAGACCTCCTGTTTTACCTACTTTAGGATAAGGCTCAGAATTTACCTTTATGTTCTAATCCCTGAATGTGTTCTTTGTCTTTGTTTCTACAGATGAAATGTAAATATCTGCCAGAACACTTTAGGACACATTTGTGCACTTTAGTACCATAATTATTAATCATAACTTGGCTGATGTTAACTTGATGCCATTAGTGCAGTTGATTGTTGCACATCTGGTATTTTTATCACCTTTATAAGAGGTGAGCAGAAATAAACCTTGTACATGTTGTTTGACCTACTGTGTTAAGTGTCCTCACTAATCACATGGTCATTTAAAATCAGCTTTGAAGACCTTTTCATATATTTATAAACACATACACACACACCTGCCTAGCTTAAATGCCTTTGAACTAGTTTTACATAATTTCCCCAGTATCTCTTGCCACAGTTACCACAAAGTGGAAGTGGAGTGCTTTCTCAGTGACCATGCTAGGCTTAGGACTGACCAGTGTGTATGTAAAGGACAAAGTCTTTTGGCATTAAAAACTTTGGCAGTGCTTGAATTGTTTTTTTGTTTTGTTTTGACATCCTTGAAAGTCACTCAGGAAATTGGTATTGCCTTCCTATGTTCTGAGCCATAACCTTTTTCATTGTGAAAAGTTCTATGTAATTGCCATTTACCAATACAGTTAGGTTCCTGGTAAGTCAGTTAAGACTAGCAAAATACATTTTAAGTATTCACATAGGTTATGTTGATTTGTGCAGGTTGTGGTGTGGGTTTTTCGTGTTTGGGTTTTTGTTTTTGTTTTTAGTTACTATCAAATTTAATTATTATTAATTGAAAAAATAAAAAGGCAGTTAAGAAATTGCAGCAGATATTTTCCCAGACCTGTGGGTTTTCTTTCCTGGCATGAGCATGCTTATGAGATGCCCTTTCGAAATAAAGTTGTTTGACAACTGATTATTTAGTTTTAGATGATGTAACTAGCTCTTGTTTTACACTTCCTTTTCTAAAGCATGTGATTTGCATGAAGCTTGGTAGAGAGCCTCAGAAACTTGGTGCATCTGAAAGTTACAGAGGCGTTAGTGTGTTAATCTCAGTCTACAATGACTTTCACTTTTGCATAGTTTTATACTTTCAAAAAAGGAAACACCATGTTAAGACTATCCTATCAAGTCTGTTCTCCATTGTGTTTATGTCTTTGTTCATTTCTAGTGCAAGGTTGTTGAATACATAGGTGTATTTTGTTTTGGGGGACTTATTTGGTTGTTTTTTGAAAGGAAACTGCTGCTGAAAGTTGATGTAAATGACAGAAAATTACAAAATATTAAGTAACTTCTTAAAACGAGGCTGCTAACAAAGACTGTCTTTTGGATCTGCATGTTGTCCTTTCCTTTTTCTTACATTTGCTTGCTTACTGATTTGAATCTTTGAAGATTTCCTGATGATTCTTAAGATGACTTTGCTAAAGAATAGACTTTTTTATAGATATACATTTTTTTGGTTATTGTTTGGTGCAATTGCAGTGTTTTGAGTGTGGTGAAGGAGAGATTTGATAGAGTTGTTTATATATATATAAATATTTTGTTTGTTTGTTCTTATGTAGATATGGTTTTGGACAACATGATTGCCTCTGGCCAGCTGGATGAATCCATAAGAGAGAATGTGAGAGAGGCTCTTCTGAAAAGGCACCATCATCAGAATGAGAAAAAATTCAGCAATCGGATTCCCCTGGTTCGGTCTTTTGCAGATATAGGCAAGAAACATTCTGACCCTCACTTGCTTGAACGAAATGGTGAGATAAGTTGTAGCATCCAGTTTGTTCTAACCTGTTAAATAATGTTCTCACTGGGAGATGAAGGAAAATTCAGCTGATAATAGCAGATAAGTGTTTCCTTCTCAATAACCAAAAAAACTAATGGTAACAGTGTGTGCTATGGATGATGATTCTGTATATTTTTAATTTACTCAAGCATTCTACTCTTGCCTGTATATGTAGCATGCATTACTGTTTTGAAATATAGAAACAGACCTACATTGGCCCCAGTGTTTTTTGGGATATGCTTGAATAAAGTGTGTAATGTTTGAGGAATTTCAGCATCGTGGCATAGCTTTGTATGTTTATCAGATGGATCCTACTTGCTTATTCAGCCTTTATATTAGAGATCCACTTTGTGGCCATGTCATGAGTTCAGTGATGCTGGCAATTACTGTGTTTTTAATCTGATGTTCTATTAATATGACTAGGAAAAAAAAATCACAATGCTAATAGTTAAGAGATTACTTCTAGCCTATGACACTGTTTTTATCTCTTTTTGTAGAAAAGGCTCTAACTGGGGGGAAACCCTCCACATGCAAGAAAGCCATTTGCAATATTTTTATAGTCTGTACCACATCTTTTGTTGAACCTATTCCTGAATATATTCTGGATATCAGTACATTTACTTTAAATACCCTGTTCCAAAGTCCAATTAGCAATATATGCTGCAGGGCAGCATACTTCTATTCTTGCATTTCTTATGGCCTCTATTTTGGTCTCTGTTTTTTAGGTTTTCTTTTGCCTTGCATTAATTAAGACACATACAATTTAAATGGAAACTTTTCTAGTGAGAATGTAGTACTGATTTCATGAATCACTCCTTGACGTTCCTTTCCTGCCTTGAAAGATGCCTCATTGTTTAGAACATACTAATGTGTTCCAATTAACTAAATGCTTCTTGGAAGCTCTCAGTTCAGTGGTACATACATGGAGTATGCTCCAGCGAATGTCTAAGCTTGCTGATACTATTTGTTTGCTGGTTAATGTATGATGCATGCTTAAATATGTCCCTAATAGTTTCAGAATCAATTTTTTTTCTAGAATGAAAATATAACTAACTTATATAAGAGCATAATTCCTTCTGTAACTTCTGAGTTTCCTGTTTTGTTTAGCAAACATAAAAATCACATATCTGCTTGATCAATCACATGTGCTTGAACACCTGTGTTCCCAGGTGTAATATGCAGGATTTTGTTTTTGAGGTCTCTTCTTGCTTGTCAGTTCTCATGTATTACTTCCACTTTTCAGTAGATTTTATTTTTAATAATATTCCTACAAAATAATATGGCATATATGCTGAAATAAGAAACCAATATAGCATGGTGAACCCTGTGCTAATATACACTCATTTACTTACAATCCTGAGGTTACCCTCTAATAAACAGGTAACCAAATATGCATATGTGCATAGCACTATATAGGCTTCTGTTTACATCCCTGTGGTAGGACAGCTTATGTTCATGATTCATCACAGATATACTGACAGAAATCTAGTTATTACCATTGTGATTAACATAGACAAAATCAACCAGTTTAGTTTATTGGTCCTCTTATCTATTGCTTTTAACAGTTGATTTTTGAGGCTTTGAATTTTAATTAAGTTTATATTCTTAGGGTCCATTCCTCCATTGTTGGGGAGGAAGGGGAGAGAAATATATGTGACCTTTACCTGGCATACTTTTTGCGCCTCCTTGTTGTAAATGATTCTAGGGTTGTTGTTCAGTGTGTTGATGTCTGTCTGTAGTGCCTCGTATAAATTTGGGACTAAATGTGTCTAGTTTGCTGGTTTCTTGCTTGATGGCATGGTATGTGAAAACAGCATGGTTTTGGTTTCAGGGATTGTTGGAGAATTAATCGGTGCTCTTCTCAAGATGACTGCCATCCCAGGAAAAGTGTTTCTAGTAAATGTGAGGAATGGTATTGCTAAAGCTTGTAAGAGAAACACTGATGTGATCATAGGCTCTGTCCCTGCTTAAGAAAGAACTAAAATCCATTACAAACTTAAATCTGAGGGAGCTGCAACAAGACTATATTTATATCCTCTTTATATGAAATAAGAGGGACATTGGAGCTGGATAGGGCAAGGAAAGTAACAAAGGATTTGGGAGAAGTGTGTATAGTTTTAGGCAAATTTGGGGGCAAGAAGAAGCGGAGAAGGAGCTAAGTATTTCATCCTGGTGCTGTCTTCGGAAATATGTATTGAGACTGTAGCTGGCTAGGAAACTTGTTTCAATTTGTAGCAATGTAGTTGCATTTAATATTATTAGAGATGGTTGATCATGTAAAACTTGAAAATATTTTAAATTCTTTGTACATCATGGGTGCAGTTAACTGAGGTCTTGTAATGTTTTGGGTGCTAATGAATTTTTAATGTTTTTTGGATGGCATTAAAGTTAGCTGCTGTGCAGTTTGGAATAAAATTTTTCTAGGAAAATACAAGAGTCAGTTTCAAGAGAGAGAATTTTGGGGAGGGTTATATTAACAAGCTGTACTGACGCTCAGGTAATACCTTCTCCCACATATCTTTGGCTTTCTAATAATTAGTACTCATCAGTAATTTCTGATTTTTCTAATGTCTGAAGAAAGTTTTGCTCTTACCTCTTGTCTTACTTGCATGAGTATGACACTTTTGGCCCATAAAGCTTGCAATTTACTACGTAAATTGTTAATGCATATTTGTGTCTGTGTGTTTTTAGTATATCCCTGTTGTAAGCCTCATGGTGTTTCATTTGTTTTATCTCAGGGGAAGGCCTTTCAGCCTCCCGCCACTCTTTGCGAACAGGTCTCTCTGCCTCAAATATTTCCCTGAGAGGAGAAAACCGTTTGTCAGTTCTTCTCAATTACCTTCTTCCTTCTTCAAGAGCTGGAACTCCGGCAACCTCAAGGTGTACAACCCCTGTAACTACCCCTCAAAACACACCACCCTCCAGTCCTACCTGCAGCCACCCGCCAACCACAAGTGCCCAGCCAAGTACACTTCAGGGCAAGGAATTGCTGGTGTCACCTGCCAGTGATGATATTCCTTCAGTAATAATCCACCCACCTGAGGAGGACTTAGAAGTGCAGGAAAGCCATGACAAGAAGACAGAGG
Source organism: Laterallus jamaicensis coturniculus (assembly GCA_022605575.1). Classification (NCBI taxonomy): domain Eukaryota; kingdom Metazoa; phylum Chordata; class Aves; order Gruiformes; family Rallidae; genus Laterallus; species Laterallus jamaicensis. The sequence continues at coordinate 18,671,452 of JAKCOX010000008.1, read as the reverse complement.
AAAATATTGACAAAACACCAGGCAACTATCAAAGTTTAAGCTGTCCGTGTGTGATGCTCTCTGCATCTGGATCACTTGCATTGCAATGTTTTTGGCACGTAACATGGGCACAAAGGAATATGACTACTGTTACCTCTGCCTGCATGTTTTATTTCTTCTCAGTTGTGACTGTGTTCTCGTTCAGCATTTTTAACTTTTTAGCTTTTAACTAAAGCCAGCAAAAAAAATTTCTTTAACCTTCATTTGTGCCATTAAAAAGGAATATGGTTTTAAAACATAATATATAAGCAATATGTCAAAAATGGTGGCCTTTTCTTTTCACTCACCTACAGTCCATGTCAGGTTTTGCGTTGTTGTTTTTGTCAGTGGTTAACATGCACTTTGATAGCCTGACTTGGTAAAGAAGTACTGAAGTATTAGAGTTAAATAGGAAGAGAATCAGGAAGGATGTGATGATCAGTGGTATTCGCAGCTTATTTGCATCGTGAAGTCTCTAGGCAGTTTTACTTTTGCTCTTGTGCTTTTAAAACCCAGGGCTGTTAAAACCAGTAGTAGTTTATGATGGAACTGGCAGGTTCAGCTCATCTGCAGCTGTCCCCAGATAGCTGTCCGTTAGCACACAGCTTCATCATTGGACACTTGATGACTGTTGTTGTTCTGTTTGATATGTAAGTTAGGATAAGGTAGTTAGGAGTTTATAATTGTAGGTCAGAGCTCAGTGATCTATTTGTTGTCTTGGAAAGTGATTGTTCTTTATGTGTATAAAGGTGTGTAGATGTATAAGTTGAAAAGATGGAAAGTTCTGTTTCTTTGTTTCATTAGTAAATGTTTCATAACTCCTGCATTCTTCATTCATTTAAGTGACATAGGATTCTTTTAACTAGATGATGTTTTCAAGGGGGATCACCTTTGTTTTTAGCCTTCAGGCTTCTGCTTTTCCTCACATTGTAGCTTATAGATTTGTCTGCTTTACACCTGGTGGCGAGAGGGAGGAGCTGGTTTCACTCAAATCTTCTGTCAGTCAGGTGATTCTGGGTTTCCTTCCTCACTGCTTTAATGAGGAAGAGCACTCTTGTTACCTGTAACGGTGAAAATATGCTGACAGAGCAAACACTGTGCTTATATCTGCTTTTTACATCTTGCAGCCAAATCACTGAAAAGGAGAGTTCAAACTATGTTGTAGGCCGTCATCTTGAGTTGGAGTAAGGGCCTCATCCTTACTTAAATTCAGAAAGACACACAAAAAACTCTTTCTCTAACTTCCTTATGGGAAAGTAAGAGAATTCACATGAAGATCATTTTCCCTTATGGGTGATATTTCAAAGGTAATTAAAAAGCAGAAGTAGAATTACAGCTGTAATTAGTTTTCCAGTTCTTATTTCTCTACTCATCTGACAGGAATGACAGCGTGCCTGACCCAAGGTCTTTAGAACCCAACAGAAGACAAACAAATGAAGATCAAATACTTGATGCTATTATTATCACTAATAAAGCTTTCCACCAGAATCTCCAGTCATGTTCAAATTGCTTTTGTGCCTCAAGGGGACTTCTCTCATGAAAGAAAAATTTGAAAGAGATAATTTCCCAGTTAATCCATAAATAAATGTCTTTCCAGAGAAAGATGAATACCAGTAATGATGGAAGACACTTTTTTTTTCTGGGTTTTTTTTCTCCCCTTTTTTAATTGAAGAAATCATCTGACCACAGAAAGACATATTTTCCTTAGAGATGCCTTTGAAGACATTCTCAGACTATAACTTCAGGGCTACAACTAGACTAATCTGTCTTGGGAGACAGATCCAGAAGGAACCCTGAAGAAGTATTCATCTTCCTTGTATTAATTAAAAAACCCCAGCCAAACAAAAAAAACCCTTCTTGGTCCATTCCACTATTGATTTTTGTCTGTATTACCTCTCTAGTAATTCAGAATGTTGCAACCTGAGTACTTCTTCCATGTCTGTATGATAGAATTGGGTGTGCCTCCTGTGAGCATTAGGAACTGTGTTAATTTTCTAATAGATGGCTGTCTTCTGCTTAACATTCACCTATCCTTGGCCTGGTGCTAATGAGAGACTTTACTTTTTAGTCTTTATAAATAGCTGTAAGGTTACTGAACTTAATGTGAGTTACTGTAAATTGAGGGAAGAGGAGCATGCTTTCAGCCTACCACTCATCAGTTTGTGGTAAGTCAACCTGGCAGAGGGGTCTCATTAATGATTTTTTTCCCCCTTTGTCATCAGTTCAAGAACAGCTTTTGTTTTACCATCTTTGTAGGCAGAGCTAGGAGAGGGCTCTCTCATGGCTAGAGGTGAACACTCTTAATTCATCAGCATCACTAAGGTTTATTAATATCTGTGAACAACAGCAAAGCAGCCAATTTAAGGTGTCTTCTAGTTCACTGACAAATGTGCTTTAAGACTGAGTAAAATAATGTTTAGAAAACCTTTGCTCTTACAACAATTTCTTACTGAAAATAGTCATTTAGAAAGGTTTACATATTTGCCTTCTAGGAGTAAATTTTTTTCACATTAAGGCTGTATTGGAATTTATTTTTTAAAACTGATTTTTATTTCCTCAAATACAAATCCAGTGTGACTTCATATTTAAAAGCTTTGTATTTCCTAAATTTTGCCTATATAAACATAACAGTCATGCTTAGGGGTTGAATGTACCTTATTTTTCCCAGACAATTAAATAAAAACCCCAAAACAAAAATTGAAATAGGGAGGTGAGGCAAATGTCTGTATTCTTCTGGCTTTCTTTTTCCAGTAGATAATGTCCATCAGATTGTTGTGATCACAGTATTAAACTAACTGCAGTTGGCTAGAAAGGTGCACATGATCTTCAGTGAAGGTGTAGTTATGAATGCTATTAATTTGAGTGATCTTACCAGGCTTTAATCCAAATTTACTCAAGACTGGATTCATTTGTCTTTTGAAGGAGATATATCTGTATAACAGCATCAAGAAGAGCATTGTGTGCTTTTAATGATCCCCTTGGTAGCTTGGTAAGACTGGATGAATTTCTCTGTCTCATGATATGGGAAACGCTGCTAGGTGGTCTTCCTTTTTGCAGCAGCCTTTGAGTTTGTATCTATTCTGAGCTGGAAAAGAGGAGGGAAATAAGTGCTTTTATTAGCATGAGATTTTAGTGAAAGTGTTTTGCTGTTGGAGATGATAATTTTTTTATTCTGAGTTTCCCTGCAAGTATCAGGTTGATCGTGCAGTATCCTACTGGAGCGCTTGCTCAGGTCTGAAAACCTTTAAGCAGTAGTCTCATGTGTGTGCAGCAGTCTGTCCAACTGCAAGACCAACAGAAAGGAGAAGTGTTTGCACATGACTGGAACAGACAGATGTTCCTGTATCAGTGCTAAAACCTTAACTGTCAACTGTTGGAGAAATTCTGAAGGCAAAACTTCAAAAGAACCAGTAACACTTTAGTACTGAAATAATAAATTACTTTGTGCTAGTTTGTAGGAGCTTTATTCTCTGTTCTCCTTGATTCTCCACTTTTTGTTCTAGCCCCTGCTTGCTCTTGCTCACAGGGCATCTGCAAAAAGTGCAAACAGATGCATTACTGCTCATCTTCTGTTACTCTTATATCTTCAGGTATCTTTATTGTTACATAGCAGGGGAAAAGTGAAAAAAGTTTATATGTATAAATGTTAATATTATGCTTTTCTTCTGCAACAGCTGTTTAAAATTGGTATTTCTACAAACACATCTTAACATCAGTTCTTATGTGATTAAATACTTTTAACACCTGATTTCATAGGTGGTTAATTGCTGCTAGTTATTTTTGTGAATAACATACACCTTGGAGCAGAAGGGTAGAATATGTTTGGGTTTTGGGGTTTTTTGGTCTAACTAACTGAATGTATTTATAGTGTTAGTTAATGATGTATGCACGTTAGGATTCACGAAGGAAACGACAGCTTATTAACTTAATTTGGGTTTTGCTTCAGGAATAACTACCCACATCACTCATATCCCTATGAACTGTAAGAATGAAAATTATTAGTAAAGGCTTGGCCCTGCATGTTTTTGACTGATATGATGGCATTTAGAAAGAGTGTTTGGGAAATAAATTTGGGGATGAAATCAAGTGAATTCAGTTATCATTTAAATGCTAAATATGTCAAATGGCTGAATTATATTGCTGAACGATAAGTATAAAGGGATACAATTAGTTTGGTACCAGTAGTTATGGTGGAACAATAACCAAAAGGGAGCCAGTTGAGGGCTTCAGTTTTGTCTTGACTACTGACACTTGACCTAGATAAAAACTTTCTGCACGTAACACATGGTTTAGACTTAGTCTTTGTCTAGATGTAGTTTTGAAAGCATGTTAAAGCATGTTTTATCACCACATCTGAAAGGTCTAGTGTAGACAAGCAAGGCCAAACACACTTCTAGTGCATGTTAAACTGAAAAAGTAAAAGCTCTGTAATACAAAAGATGTGATTTGGGCTTGACCATGTGTGCCTAGGCCAGCTTTTAAATGATAGCTGGGTAGGGATAGCCATGGCACAACATGGGATTCGGTGTATATGTATATGAATACCTGGGTATTCATACCTGCTTTGCACTCTTCTCTGAGCCTGCAGTTGGGTGTTGTTAGTACTGTAGCAAGCTACATAAAATGGTTCTGTCTTGAAGGAGTTGTTAGAGGGAAACTGTATGTTCAGCTTGAATAACTTCATCATATGTGCCTCTTCTATATGTTAGAGGCACGGTTTCATACAGTAGCAGCTGGTCAAGTCAATAGGTGATGCTCTGGTTTGTTGATTGAAATCATGGTTTGCAAGCTGTCTATCCTTCATGCAGTACATCATTTGCTTGTACAGGTTTAGTTAATTACCCAGGGTATCATTCCTTGTAGTTGCTGCCTGATGCTTGAAACTTTTTACAGTTGAAACAATTGCTCTGCAGCAGGCTAGATAGCAGAGGTGTTTGCTTTTGATGTTCAAGGACTTACAAATATCAGGAAGAGTCTATCTACTAATTATTGGAGTCGTTGTGATGAAATAGTTGCTATTTTTTTTCTGCAGTTCAAGTAGCTCTTGATTTCTGGTGACTGTTCTGCAAATGGCCATCATTTGGGCAATATTTAATTTTGATCTTTTTCTTTAATTTTGCCATTACTTTGACAACACGGTGACATGATGATGTTGCATTTATCATACTAATGTAGGGCACTCCTACTGAATAACTTGCACATTTGCTTTAAGCAAGCTGCCACTTTGAGTTTTGGTAGTGTCACGTACTGAGCTCACTTCATGCACCATTCTGAATTTACTTCCTTTGTTTTAATTTAGGGTTGTTAGCATCCCCACAGTCAGCCCCTGGGAATTTAGACATTGGGAAAAGTGCAGATCTTAAAGGTACTGGGACAGGAGGAAGCAGAGAAAACAGCACAGTAGATTTTAGTAAGGTAAGTAACAGTAACGTAAAGCAAGTAACAAAAAATGTGGGGTTGTAACTGCCCTCTTAATTGTAACTAAGACCCAGACATAAATGCATGTGTATAAGTGTACTTGACACACATGTACTATGCTTATAACCTGTATGTATGAGTGTCAGAGTATGACATAGGCTAAAGGTGACAAATTTTTTAAAACTTCCTAATGGGACTGAATTTTCTGGTTTTGTTTTATGATCTTTTCAGTATTGTGGTAGTAAATTTAGGGTGCTGCCATTGTACATTTGCATGCAGAAGGAGATACTTTCAGATTTACTAAGAATCTTAAGAAAACAATTTTGTAGATGGTGTTGTAATGGTTTTTTTTTATTATAGGACTGACTTTTTTTCCCCAAAGAGAGCTTTTAATGAAGATTTACTTTATATGTTTTATTAATGTTATATTAATCTTCTGTGCTGTGAAACACTGTAAGAAAATTGGTTTGCCAAGTTGATTAATTATGTTTAAGGAAAGCTAACTTAGATTTTAGTTCTCATCTGATCATGGCAGGTGCCATTTATTCCTGCTCCTCTGTCACAGTTTTTATGTTTTTGCTTGGCCTGTCCTTCTGTACACCTGCCTTGTCTCCTGTTGGGCAGGAGTCAGCCTCCTGGCACTGTAGTTGTGGCACAATTGGTGTGGGACTCAAGAGGCCATCTGTAAGTTCTCTAGATAGCAATGTAACTGGTGCCTCTCTGTGTGCGTGTGTGTGTGTATGTATGTGAACAGAGTTCATGTGCTGTACCATTTTCTAATGATCTTATATAATTATGTACAGAAATGAAAACTTAAAATTTTTCAGCTATCATATTTTTTATGGATGAAAATGTAAACATCCAAATTATTTTCCAAAATTATGACACATTTGGAATGCATGGCTGTGAAATAACTAATGGCATTCTAGAAACCATGTATAATTACATGAACTCTCCTTAGTTAATTGTGCATAGATACTCAGTTATGTCCTATCATGGAATGTTTGTCATGACAAGTAATACTAGAAAGGTGGTTATGCAGTTTGGAGTCTTCTAGGATATAGTAGGTGGTAGTAATTCTTTTAGAAAATAGATCTGTTTTACTGGGCTGACTGGCATTTTCTACATATGTTTGTCTTTTCTGTACTGTGGGATATTTAATTTGATTTTTGATTGTTTTTTTTCTTTGTAGTGTGAATGTCTAGTAAGTATTGTTAAACTTATGTCATAGAATTTCTGCTAACAAATGTAAGGGAATAAACACTTGTTTCATCTTTGTACAAATAGGTTGATATGAACTTCATGAGGAAAATTCCTTCAGGAGCAGAAGCATCAAATGTGTTAGTGGGAGAAGTAGATTTTTTAGAAAGACCAATTATTGCTTTTGTGAGGCTCTCCCCTGCTGTGCTTCTCTCAGGTCTCACAGAGGTTCCAGTTCCTACACGGTAAATAAATGCCTCAAAAGTCTGGCTTTACTTATACAATAAGATAAGAACACTTAAGATCTCAAATAATTTCTATGCATTACTCTTACTAAACTCAAGAAATGTAGACTTTTGTTTAACCTGTTGGTCATCTGCTGCAAGATTTGAAGGAATGAGATCTGCCATAAAATTCTCTGAATGCTTTAAAGTTATCTAATGCTGCTGCCTTAAGCCAGTGCTGAAGCTGATGGCTCACCTGGAGTAAAAGCAATGAGACTTCCAGGCTTCTGCTGCCTTTGAAAAGATGGGCCATGAAGATTGGGCCATGAAGGTTGTTCCCTTCAGTGCAAGACATCTCCTGTGTGATTTACTCTGGTGATCCTGCACTAGCAGGGAGTTGGACTATGTGATCTTTCGAGGTCCCTTCCAACTCCTAACGTTCTGTGGTTCAGTACAACACAGCGTGACAGTGAGGAGGAGTCCAAAAGCCTGTGATATGAAACTGTATACAAATACTCTGTATTTGAATAACCTAGGTGGTGGAAAACCTTTTTTATTATATACCTAAATCTATATGATTGACACTGAGGTCACTGCAGATAACACATCTGTTTCCAATCTGCAATATGCCATCCAGCCTGGTGCACCTACCCCCCCCCCCATCTCCCAAGCAAGCTGTGGGTGTATTTACCACAGATAAGCAATATGTCAAAATGCAGGTCCCATGATGCAGATAGGTCATTTCATCAGTCATCACGAAGGACACTTCATGTTCTGTGCACATTGATGTAATGGGCTGTTCTGTGGTGTTTGGCATAAATTTGTACATTAATGTTTTTTGGTGTGTTTTTTTAAATGTTTTAAAATTATCAAAGTGCCTGTTTATAATTTTCACTCTATATACTCTTATGGAAGGCAAAAATAAACGTGGCAATGTTCTTATAAATAGATGTGAAAATTTTCAGAGGGGTAGTTAATGTTAGTGCTCATAATGCTCATAAAATTTCTGCAGACAGGTTATTTTAGTGATGTGCCTAAAATTATCCTGTTCTAAATTTTTCAGAATGGTGTAGACTTGCAGATTTAGAATAGCAAACTTGACTCTGAAGATGCAATCTCAAGTTCCAGTTTGGGTAGTCAACTCGCAGGGGAAAAATAACATTGAGGTTTTGATCCTCCCCCTCTACTCTGCGTTGGTCAGGCCCCACCTGGAATACTGTGTCCAGTTCTGGGCTCCCTGGTATAAAAAAGTCAGGAACCTTCTGGAGAGAGTCCAGAGAAGGGCGACAAAGTTGATTAGGGGTCTGGAACATCTCCCCTATGAGGAAAGGCTGAGTGAGCTGGGTCTGTTCAGCCTGGAAAAAAGAAGACTTAGGGGGGACCTAATTAGTGTTTATAAATATCTTAGGCATGGGTTGCAGGGGGAATTGGCCAGCCCCTTTTCAGTGGTCTGTGGGGACAGGACTAGGGGCAATGGCTGTAAGCTGGAGCACAGGAAGTTCCGCACCAACATGCGGAGGAACTTTTTCACAGTGAGGGTGACAGAGCAGTGGAATAGGCTGCCCAGGGAGGTGGTGGAGTCTCCTTCTCTGGAGATATTCAAAACCCATCTGGACACCTATCTGTGCAGTATGAGCTAGGGAGCTGCTTTGGCAGGGGGGTTGGACCCGAAGATCTCTTGAGGTCCCTTCCAACCCCTAAGATTCTGTGAAGTTGCTACTTTTTTCAAATGTACTTAGGATCTTGGTTGTACTTGGGAACCTTGTTTCCATGGAGTGTAGGAAAAAGGTCATCATAGAGTTGGACTTGATAAACCTTATTGATCCTTTCCAACTCAGTATATTCTATGATTCTAGAAGAGTGACTGAGGTTTGCTTTTTGGTTTGTATCCTGATACTAGTACTGTTCAATTAAACAAAACACACCCTCCCTCTCTCATCCCAGGCAGAAACACAACAAAAAAGTGTGGTAATCATTATGACTGTCTGTTAAAGTATATTGTGACCCACCCCCAGATTGGATTTCCTTCCCAAAATGTCACTTTTAGCTGCTTTGGTGTTGAAAATGCATGTTTCCTGCCTTTCCACTGGCACAGGACCAGGATGTGGCTATATGGGTATGCCCAGGGTGTTGCTAGAAGTATAACTGCACATCTGCTGTGGGACATACCCAGCCACAGCAAGTGAGGGCATCTTAAGTCCCATGAAGAGGTGATCATCAGGGAGGTTAGAACAGGTCATGCAATCCAGAGGAAGTATTATTTGAGCTTCAGTCTGTGGATTTTTACTACATTTACAGCATTATAAGAAGCTGAAAAATTAGGCTTAATTAAAATTTCAGAGTAATTTTGGTTCAGGATTAAAGTTCCAGCCACTAATGACTTTGGGGCAAGTCTTGTCATAGTCCTGCAGGAAACTGAAATGGTGAAGAGGATATTTTTACTTCACCACTAAGATTTTGTATAACACTAATTTGGAAGAACCCTCTGAATAAATTTGGATGAGTCAACTGTGTTCATCTTGATTGCTTTCTCCACAGGTTTTTGTTTTTGTTGCTGGGACCAGCAGGAAAAGCTCCACAGTACCATGAAATTGGAAGATCAATAGCTACACTTATGACAGATGATGTGAGTGATATATTTTTAACAATTGTAGTTAAAGAAGACTAGGATAATGTGTTTACTGTCTTTTTTTTCCATGAATGCATTGTGGAGTTACAAGTTAAAAAAACCAAACCAAAGTGATAGAGAACTGTAAACTTACGTGTTTCTTGTGTTAATGAACTAGATAATGGTAAGTTATTTTTTCTTCTTAGTATTCCTGAAGAAATACTAGATGTATTTCTGGAAGAAAAAAAAATAAAATTCAGCTTTGGTATATGGGTTTAATTTTTGTATTAAATTAGTAAACAGAGCTATTAATTAGAACTGTGCCTGATATCAGTCACTATGCCAAAACATATGTTGGACACTGTATGTCCAAAAGGACACAACAAATTGCCAAAGTGTTCAGGGCATAAAATTTAGGAATGTGTGTGACTGTCATAGGTTTTTTTAATTTTTTTTTTTTTTTAAATCAAGGTGAGATCAGACACTTTAAATTAGAATTCTACTGGGCATTTCAAGTCATGTGCTTAGAGCCCTGGTTGGATGACTTTAAAGAGTACAAGGCAACCTGGACTTTATTGTCATTTTACTGAGCAAAATGAGGTTGTTTTAAATCTGGCTTGGCACTGAGCGCCACCTACTGAATTGTTGGCAATTATCAGGGTTATCTAGCAGAAATTCTAGTATGTCTTCACTCCAGAAAAAAATTACAGCTTGGAAATGTAAACCAGACATTGGTCATCTTACAACTGAGCCTGTGAACTAACCAGACTCTCCTCGGAGGTGCCTGCTGACAGGGTAAGGGTCAAGGTGCACAAACTGGAACACATGAAGATCCATTTCAATACAAGGGAAAACTTCTGTCTGTGGGTGGCAGAACACTGCCACAGGCTGCCCAGAGAGGCTGTGGAGTCTCCCTTGGACATACTCAAAACCCACCTGGACGTGATCCGTGATGCTACAGTATTAGTTCAATCTGAGATCTCAATATTCAAAGCTTTAGTTGCAGCTTCTAATTTTTTAGGTACCCTGATTTTTAGCATTACTGTAGATAATTGAAACAGAAAAATATAAATTATTTAGTGGTCTAAAAACACCTAAATAGGCTTAAGAGAGGTAACTTGCAATTTGAAGGCTTAATGGTCGAATCTTTGGAGACAAGCAGGTCAGGTTTCAAATGTATAGAAGCAGTTTAGGACCATCTTCTGCAAACAGTTCTTTATAGGAAAACTACATTTTTTTCTCTCTCTGTGTATAAAATGCACCTTGGAATTCACAAATTTTTTTTTCCTGTACTATGCCTTTATAAATTCAGAATTTGTTGTGTAATAGTCTGTAAAGTATTGTACCTGTGGATTTTTTAGTAGTTGGAGGATTGCTTTCATGTGCTTTAAGAGTCTTTTAATTAAGCTAGAAAAATGAAGTTCTTAAGAAAAACTTGTGTTTTGATTTGAAGGTTATTTGAAGTATTTTTGTTCTGAATTAACGTAGTGGCAAAGTGGCTGTAAGGCAGAATTACTCAGGAACAGCCTTGATGTACTGAATATTGAAGATTAACATTTTCAGTAATTTTAGAAATGAGCTCCATATTCCTTTTCAGTTTGAAGATGTAACTTCCTTATTTATGTTCCATTAGGATCTGCATACAGGTACTTCGTAGTACAAAACTGTGCAAGTAAAGTAAAAGCCTTATTTTTGAAGAACTTAAGAAAATTCATGTGACTTTTTAAAAATAAGTGTTACCTGTAATCAGTTTCTCTTTAAAAAATGAAAGTGAATGTTGAGTACTTTCTTCTTCTAGGTTTTCCATGATGTTGCTTATAAAGCAAAAGACCGAAATGATTTGTTGTCAGGAATTGATGAGTTTTTAGACCAAGTGACAGTCTTGCCTCCAGGAGAGTGGGATCCATCTATACGAATTGAGCCACCAAAAAGTGTTCCTTCCCAGGTAAAAAAGGAAAAAACCCCTACAAAACACACCCCACACCCCCCCCCAATAAACAAAAAAATCCAAAAGAGAGGTCCCATGATTTTGTCTTTAAAGCCCTTTTCAAATGCAAATAAATTGTGTACTGAGTATAAACTTTAGAAAAGCATCAGGAGAGCCCCCATATACATTTGGAAGAAAAAGTGGATTTTCCATCTAAGTTGATTTTGTTTGTTTGTTTTTTAAAAAGGTCATAAACAATTTCTTGTTATGCTTTTAAGTAAATTTCACTTCCTATATTTCCTTTCATAATAGTGAAATGAGTTCATGAGACATCTGGGGGAATTGGTCTGAAGTTGTACCTGAGTTCATACTATAAAATTTATTAATCTAATGATGATCAGCAAGAATATTGTGGCTTTTTTGAAGTTTGCATACAATATTGATTGAAATGTTTGAATGTATATTGGCTAGCATATAATGTTCACAGAAGGTTCATGAAATAGATAAAAGTGGATCTTATCGCTCAGCTGTGATTCAAGTCTAGAATGAGATCCACTGGAAGCTGAACCTAAGAAGGTTTCTGATTTCTTCCCTTTCTCTCTCTTTACAACTGAGGGCAATTCCTGCTCAGGATCAAAAGTGGGGTAGAAACTGGTGTTCTTGGTTCAGAAGACATTGTTGTCGAATTCCATGGTGGTTTGGGGGAGTGGGTGGAAGGGGAGGGATGACAGCAGTGCAGTTTATTCATGAATAGCCTGAAGCTACCACTTAAATAATTTCTCAAATAAGCAGGATTGGGGGTTTTCAGAAGGAAAACTCTTCTGAGAAACTTGAGAGAAGCTGGAGAGCAGCTTGCTCAACAGAGGAATGACTTCTCATTTATACTTCAACTAAATATTACACTTGTCATGACTTGAGGTCAGTTTCTGTTAGAAGCTGGAGGCTTCTGCTCTGGAAATCATTGACAAAAAATTTCAAGGCCTCATGGGTGAGCCTCTACTGTGTCTTGAAAGAGTGGGCTTTGTTTGATCATGTCTTGGGGACATATTTCTTGTAGAAAGATGGGAGATTAATACCGTTGTGCAAGGTACAACAGTATTAATGTTGTAGTTTTGGGGAGTATTGTACAGTTCTGGTCATCTGTATTTAACAGAAGATGAATTTGTCAAACGGAGGACTCCTTGTAAAGTCAATCTCAAAGTATGTGTTTATCTTATTTTTTTTTTCCTGTAGGAGAAAAGGAAGGTACCTAAATTCCCTAATGGATCTGCTCCTACAGGAGAGACTCTCAAAGAAGAAGGCCATCATGCTGGACCTGAACTTGAAAGAACTGGAAGGTGTGTTCACTTTCCTAAACACTAGCTACCATAAAGAAATAAGTGTGATAAATCTTCACAGTTTTTAATGATGACATTTGAACATTAAAAAATCATGGTATAAGTGTCAGAGGGCATCCTTTTTCCTTTTCAAGTGTTGGATTCTTGCCTATAAATGCCAGTCTGCTTAAAAGCATTTTCAAGTCCGTGGCAATGTTTCTCAACACATTTGTGAAGGATTTCATATTAAGATGCTGCCTAATTTAACTAACTGATTTTGAAGAGTTGGGTTTTAATTTGTAATTGTCAAGAGCATGCAGTTATCATAATTATAGCAGGAATAGATTATTTTCTCTAATGGGCTAGGTACTAAAAATTTCCATTAATGCAAACCTGTTTTAGCAAGCATCTATGAAATGGAACAACAAGGAATATAACAGGTTAGGTTTTCATTAAGTTTCTTTTAGATCTAAAATAAAATGGGAGGGATTTCTTTCAGTTGAGTTGCCTTGTTTGCTGTAAATTCTGAAATACCTGCCAAATAAATGTCCCCAGCATTGGAAATACCCGGATAAGATTAAACCATACATTCTCATATGAGAGAGTAAAGATTAAACAAACTGAGAAATTCTGTAGGTGATGCTTTTATCCCCAAAATAGCAGATTTCCAAATGAAAGACATATTTCTAGTACCTTTGCAAAAAGGACTTTACAACATTTGTGTTGTTTTTTATGATTTTGGCTTTGCTATACCTAATTCTTGCCTTTTTGCAGAGGCAGTATGTAGAGTTCATTCGTGCTCACAGAATTATCTCTAGATAAGATTATTATTTTTCTTAGCAATGGATTATGTATACACATATAAAATTCAAAATCAATTCCCTTTTTTTTGGTAGGTGCAAATTTTAGCTAGTATTTTGGAGTGCTGAAGATTTTCTGGAAACATCTAAAAGCTTTAAAAATTCTTCCTGATAACTCACCCAGTTCAACTGATTTACATATGTTTTGTATTTTCATTTGTAGAATACCTCTATAATCCAGATGAAAACATTGTCAAAAATGATAGAACCTTATATATGTAGAGAATTCGAATCAAAAAGCTACATCGATTTATTACAGTAGTAATACTGAAATATATCAATGCAGTGGTCTTGGTTGAGGTTTAGTTTATTCTTCTGTTCCTTGTTTTCAGTATCAAAACCCAGATTTGATTTAAAATATTGTTTAGAGAAATTGTTTGCAGAGATATTTTTTCAGTATCTAGCCCATATACAAAAGTACCTAGCCAGCTTTAAAAATATGTGGATAACCTGCTTGATTATATTTAGAGTACTACTGAATTGGAATAGATAAAATTCTCATTTACATTTAAAACTGTTATGCTTTAATCTGGATTATGAAATAGCTAATTTGTGCTGGCAATAGGCACTGGCAGTCATGTGTAGCCCATAGTTTTGAACTAGCTAGAATCCTTTAGTGTACAGTTTGACGAGTTTCATCTCACCTATTTAGGCTTTTTGGTGGTTTGATACTTGACATCCAAAGGAAAGCACCTTTTTTCTTGAGTGACTTCAAGGATGCATTAAGCCTGCAGTGCCTGGCCTCGATTCTTTTCCTATACTGTGCCTGTATGTCTCCTGTAATCACTTTTGGAGGGCTCCTGGGAGAAGCTACACAAGGCAGAATAGTGAGTACAAAGAATGTAGTGGCCAGGCTTTTAGACCTTCAGAGGCAAGTCACTGTGTGCATTTGTCTCATCTATTTATACTTGTATTTGAAGAATTTACCCACAGCACTTGGTTAGCCTGCCCCAAAGCAGATCTTCCCCAAAAGGTAATTGCTGTGGAAAATGTGGGGAACCCATGTGAACAGGAGAAGATGCACAGTGGAGGTAAAAAAAAATGTTTATCCTGCCTTATTGGATGAATGGCTTCATGAATTGAGAAAGGGCTTGCATTGCCTTCTTTTTGGCTACTTAAAAAAAATGAACAGCAATAAAGGTGCACCATCCCACTAGGCCTACTTTAGGCAAAGTCAGAGGCTCAAGGTGGATAGCCAAGAATATGCACTGGCCTTGAGTAGTAGGCCTATGAGGATGTTAATGCCTGCAGTGTATGGGTAGCAGTCATTTGTGTATTGAAGTAATGAACAGGATATGTATGTGTTTTCACTAAGGGTACGTTGTTAATAAAGAAACTGGCTGAGATTTACAAGCAGAAAATACCCTTCATTGCAACAACTTGAATGTATGTGTATTATGCATGTACAAAATCGTGGTATGCCAGCACCTTTTATATAAAAATATCATTGGAGTTTGCTTTTTGGAGCAGGGAAAGAATACTTAACATCTACAATGTTAATAAGTTTGTGTTTGTGTCAATTGGCTTGTGAGTAAACATGTTTGAAGTGTATTTTCTGTTTTTAAATCTGTCAAAAAGAAACAAGGCTCTGTCCTTTTGGGGGAGGGAAGGGGGCATTCAGACATGTCCCTTAAAAATGTTAAGATTCCTGTAAAGCTTACAATGCCATAAAATGCTTCTTGATACTTTGATCAATTTTTAAAGTTTGTAATAAATTTAGTTAACTGTTGAATCTTTTTCAAGTAATGCTATTGACTCAGGTTTTTGATGTAGCGCTTCAAGCTGAAAGGAAATACAGCAATAAATTTCATCTTTTCTGTGCACTGTTTTTGCCACTCTGAACATAGAAATGGTTATCAAAACGTTGATGTAATTTTCTAATGTACATTGTGTATTTATGGAAACACGCTCCTTGAAAGCTTGATTCTTAAATACCTTCTTTCTTTTAGCTATCTGGAATTGTTTGCGGGGTTGTTCCTGCCTTCAGATACTTGGTGTGCATCATTGAATGTAAAATTTAGTTACTGCACACCCATGTTCAAGCACAGTAGCTGACATTGTAAGGTACACAGTTTGTGTTTGAAACCTTCCCTCACATTCCCAGAGGTCATCACCTCCACAGTACACCTGTCCCTGCCACCCTGGCTGAGGGTCCCAAGGTTAATGCATTGACTAATAAACCCCAATTAATTCAAAGGTAATAGAACAAGGAACGTATATATGTGTGTGTGTATATATATAAAATTACATCTATATCCTATCCCACAATGTAATGAACAAAGGACTCGTTTTCATTTTTAATAGCCTCAGTTCAGCTAACCATCTTGCCTGATTTTTGATGTTTTCCTGAATTGGGTCTTAAGTTTGCATAAATATTGTTTTCTTAGGCTTGCATAATTGCAAAATAGCAAACAATTAAAAATTCCACCTGGAACCCTTTAATGTGTAATCAATAACTTCTGATAGTTGTAAATGGTGTAGTTAACTATTTTCAAGTACTTTTGATCTTATTTTAGGATCTAAAAAGTCCTGCCCCTCTCTTTTGAAGGGCCTTACAGCTTTTTTTTTTTAGCAGAAAATGTCATATGAAAATACTTAATTCAAGAACTGAAACAGATATCTTAATGAAAAGAAATGCATTACCGGGTGGGACACTGGTTTTACTGCTCATCTATTTTTGGTGTCATGTATACATAAATCAGTATTGTTCTGTAATTTCCCCTGCACCTCTGCCTGTCAGTTGGTTTTTTTTGTTTTTTTTTTTTTTCTTTTGTAATGCTTGGTTGTCTGATGTGGGCATGATACAGCACACTGTATCATGATTTGGTACAGGTATGTTGCAATGTATATACATACCCATTTTCTTTGCAGATAGAGACACAATACTTTCCATGAACTACATGCTGAGTAACCCTTTTTAAATTTGTAGTAGTTGTTGATATTTTTTTTCCTCCATAGCTAGCAGGACTAGTAACTTGTTCTCATGGTTTTGGATGGCTTTATGTTTCTTAAGAATGAAGTTTGCAAAAATCTTTTATCCATGGTATTGTTACTGCTGAACTATGTTAAGTTATTCTTGTCTAAAACATCAGCATCAGTTGCAATATTTTTTATATCTTGTCTTGTTTCTAAGTTAATCTTGAAATTGTATTTATGGAGATGTGATGCTATATGCTAACCTGAAAGACAGCATAGTTACAGCAGTCTCTTTTCCCCAAACAGAGTGCAATAGAGTCTCTCTTTGGAGCCTCATTAACTGGGATTGCCTATTCTCTCTTTGCTGGGCAACCTCTTACTATTTTGGGGAGCACCGGACCAGTTCTAGTATTTGAAAAAATATTATTTAAATTTTGCAGGTAAGTGATGTTTGTATTGATGTGATGCACTTTCTAACTCTCTTGCCTGTTACAATAGCTGTATGTGAAAGCAGATGTGTTAACATTGGATGTCCGTGAAGATGTAAATGCAGCAGCAAGAGACTGAGAAATGGATATGGTTTGACAAAGCAGTGAGGCGCTGGTGAGCCTTATTGAGAAAGCCAGCCATAAGATGTGGCTAGGGCTTAAATAAAAGTTACATTCTGTCTGTGTGGAGTTGTGGGCTTTGATTCTGCAGGGGTGAGCAGGGATTGACCTGCCCTCTCAGAGGAAGCATCTAGGTGTCTGGAAAGATTATCGCCATGATGCTTCCCAAACTAGGTGGCTCCACAATCAGTCCTGGAAACACCTCCTAATGTTCCTTTACTTTGGAAGATGAGACAGAAAAGTTTCTGCTTCCTTCAGAACTAACATCAGGGATGAGAAATGTGGTGAATACTTTCTGTTTTCAACCAGAATGGAGTATAGGTGATGTTTGGCTCAGTTAATACTTTTGCTTCTTTCTTTACAACAGGGATTATGGTCTTTCCTACCTCTCCCTTCGAACTAGCATTGGTCTGTGGACTGCATTTTTATGCATAGTGCTTGTAGCCACAGATGCCAGCAGCCTTGTCTGTTACATCACTCGATTTACTGAGGAGGCTTTTGCAGCCCTAATATGCATCATATTTATTTATGAGGCATTGGAGAAGCTTTTTCATTTGGGAGAAGTCTATGCCTTCAATATGCATAATGATTTGGATAAACTGACTTTATATTCGTAAGTATCAAGTTTTAATCTGGTAGTAAAACACATAAAGCAATTATTTATAGTATAGAGATGTATAAATTACTGAAATTGCAATGTGTGCCTCTCTGTGGAAGGGTAGGAAGAATGCTGGGGGTGGTATGAGAATGAGAAACCTCGGAAAAATTCTATTCAGGATGCTGTGGAATTGTGTATTTTGTGTTACCCATGAGTGATTGGAAAGCATGAGGGGCTGTGATAATGTCTGCTTTAATTGCAGTTTTATTTAAGGTTAGCCTGGAGATTAAAGGTCAGAACTTTTAAATAAAGGTGGATGTCAAGAGGATGGGGCCAGACTGATTTCAGTGGTGCCCAGTGATGGGACAAGGGGCAATGGGCACAAACTGGAACACAGAAAGTTCCTTCTGACTATGAGAAAAACCTTCTTCACTCTGAGGGTGACAGAGCGCTGGGACAGGCTGCTCAGGTTGTGGAGTCTTCTCCTCTGGGAACATTCAGAATCCACGTGGACGTGATCCTGTGCAACATGCTCTAGATCCTGCTAACTGTTGCCGAGAGAAACAGTTTATTTCATATAATTTAAAATCAAAAGCCAGACATTTCATCACCAACACAATTAACTGTTAGTGATATATACATTTAAGATCAGTATCAGTAATACAGCTGATTATAAAGCACAGTGTGAGACACTAAAATATTCATAAGAACTGACACATTTTTAAATTGCCTTCTTTTACTAATCCCCTAAAACTCTAATTGTACCCACACCAATATTTATGCTCCAGCTCCAGACATGCAGATTACAATCACACACCATTTCTGAGGCAAATTTGTCATTTCATGGTTCTTTGTTTTTCAGTATCTTGATGAATCTCATAGGAAAAGATTTGTTTCTTGCTTATTATGTTTCTCTTCTTCTACACAGATGTTTACATGTTAAACTTACATTTGGAGTACTTCAGTAGTTTTATTTGAAAATGTCCTATTTTACTGGTGTGTGTGCTTTTGTCAACCTGTCTGGCAGAAAGGGTTCTGCAGTCCAAGTTTGCAAACAATTGCAGTAGAGGTGCACTTCTACTTGTTCCAAGAGTTGTTAAAAATGCCTATGTGCAGTTGCTTTAAAACTAAGCAGTTTGTGCATTTATGTCTTCAATTAGCCCATCACACAGTCAAAAATGGTGTCTTAATTCAGGGTGACCAGTGTTGGTGGTGTGTGGATGGGAAGGCATGCCAAATGCAAAATAAATAGCTGACTCTACCAAAATTTCACAGAATACTTCAGAAATGTCTAGAGGCTCTCAACATGTCTAGTTTGAAAAGGAGTTACCAAAACTTTGTCATCTATACCATTTTTTTAAATTAAATTGTTTCAATCTCTGTTTTCTCTCACATTGGTGTACAGTTCTAAGTGAAGTTTGAATTCTTGTGGGATTTTATCCTCTATAGAAATATAAAAATCTGGATTTGCACACAGTTGGAGAAAACCATTTGCACCAAGTTACTCCAATTATGTTGAAATCTTTAGACATAATCCAATAGATGTTTATATAAGCTTTTTAGAAGGTGGTGGCATTTGGGTTATCTTTGTCTTTTAATTCACAATATATAGAAGTCTGCATGTATTATCTATTTAAATTTATTCTTCAGCTGTCATTCTGTTTAAAAAATGGCAAATCAATCATATAGTTAAGTCAGACATGCTGCCTGTTTCTAATTCTTTCAAATACATAGTTGGGTTTTTTTTTTAGTCCAAACTGTCAAACCTTTTGAGCAGTCATTTCTTTGATTCTTCATTTATCCTATCATACCCCCTGAATATTCCCAGTTCATATAATAGAATCATAGAATGGCAAGGGTTGGAAGGGACCCCGAGGATCTTAAAGCTCCAACCCCCCTACCACAGGCAGGGCCACCAACCTCAGGCCTGGATCTATATAAGGTTGCCCAGGGCCCCATCCAACCTGGCCTTGAACACTTCCAGGGATGGGGCATCCACCACCTCTCTGGGCAGCCTGTTCCAGCACCTCACCACTCTTTCCATAAAAAACTTCCCTCTGATATTCAATCTAAACCTTCCCTCCTTCAGCTTTAAACCATTCTCCCCGCAGCCTTCTCCTCTCCAGGCTGAACAAGCCCAGCTCCCTCAGCCTCTCCTTGTAGGGCAGGTGCTCCAGCCCTCTAATCATCCTTGTGGCCCTCCTCTGAACCCTCTCCAACAGTTCCACATCCTTCTTGTATTGGGGGCCCCAGATCTGGACACAGTACTCCAGGTGGGGACTCACGAGGGCAGAGTAGAGAGGGACAATCACCTCCTTGTTCCTGCTGGCCACCCCTCTTCTGATGGAGAGGAAGAGTCTTGTATTGCATAGCAGGTTGGACTAATCTCTGGTTTAAACTCTTCAGGATTTTTGAAATCTCTGCATTTTGGCACATATGGCTTAAAAAAAAGTAAACTGTTTTTTGCTTCCCTTCAGATGTGTGTGTTCTGAGCCTGAGAAACCCAGCAATGAAACTTTGCAGGTGTGGAGACGTTTGAATAAGTCCGCAGAAAATATAGCGTGGAGTAACCTTACAGTGTCTGTGAGTATCTAAAGGCTCTATGTGTGTTTATATATGCATAAAGAATATAGCCACACAATATCAGCCTGGATAAATATTTTTCATCTGGTTTCCTACTTGATTTGAACCCATGCTGTTTTCTTTAAACCTCTTTTAACAGGTTTATTTCTCCCATAATACTTTAGACAGTCGTTGTAGTGGTTTAGATGACTAATTCCGTGGTAGTAAATGTTAATCTCATAAATGTCTGCTTGAGGTAGCCTCTTTAATCCTGGTGGGCAGAACAGTCTTTCTGTAGTGTAGATGAATATGATGAAGTGAACAAACTGGAGATGACTTCCTTAAATTTCCTGGAAAGGATGAGCAAATATTTTGAAGATTGGAAGGTGGAATCTGCAGTTAAAATATGGTGGCAAATGTGTTTAATTGGTTTGTCAGACAAAAATCAAAGCAACAATCTAAACATTTATTGGAAGAAAATAATTAATTTGAAAATTGAAGGGTAAAAGAATTGGAGAGGAGCCATTTGAAAGACAAGGTGGAAAGCATTACCTTCTGAACTGGGTATTTCAAAACAATATATGATTTTGTGGCTAGGTGAAGAGGGAGAAAGTTATTGTGTGGAAGTTATACTGAAGGCTTTTAGGAAGAAACATTTTAAAATAGCTTCTCAAGTGGGAATCAGTTGCCTAAAGGAACTATCTGCAGCTGCTTTGTGTAACTTGGCATCTGTTTTCCACCTACATCATGAATGAGTTGGATCTTCTATTCAAATTATAATTTACATGACTTTTCTATTTTACTATAATTTTTTTTCCCTTACGGTTGGGTTAGTATAATTTAAGAGGTTTTTTTCCTTAACTGTATCAGGACAAAACAAAATCAAGAATAAAGAGGTGGGAGAAACTGGGGGTGTGTTTGGTTTTGTTTGGGTATGGGTTGTTTTTTTTTGTTGTTGTTGCTTGGTTGGGGTACTTTTTTTGGTGGGTTTTTTAAATGTTCATCAGCTTGAAAGTTGATGTTTTATAGTCTTTTTTCATGGGCTTAGTCCTCAGTCTTTATTTATACATTCAACCTAGCAATTCTTTGAGAAATAGAGATGAGATGAATGCAAAGAAGTTTTTTTTTGTTCTGGGGCGTTTACCAGCATTTTGGCATCCTGAAATAATTAGTGATGGATACTCTGGCTCTTCTGCAACAGACATCACAGATTTGTAGCATTTCATGATGAGGTAGGGATGAAGGAAAAAGCTCCCTCTTTGTGATTGAGAAAAGTATATTTTATATCAAAAAGTTAACAAGTTAGTTGGATGTACTGAATTAATAAAGCATAAATTTAAGGAGTCTTTCTCTTTTCAGGAATGTTTAGAATTTCATGGTGTGTTTCATGGATCAGCTTGTGGCCATCACAGACCATATATTCCAGATGTTTTCTTCTGGTCTGTCATATTATTCTTTACAACATTTTTCCTCTCCTCTTTCCTTAAGCAGTTCAAGACCAAACGCTATTTCCCAACTAAGGTAATTCTGAGTAGAGACTTCTGTTACCATGATAAATAAATTAGTAAAACTAACACAGTTGCATTTTTTTCAAAATGTTGCTTCAGAACTGTTTATTGAGATATTTCTTTCAAGGCAGAAATTAAACCCAGAAAATTAGTTAATAATTCTACAAATAAACATTTCAGAGTAAATACATAGGCTGCTGAAAATTCAGTGCTTAATCTCTGCTTTCCTGTAGTTACCATAAGATTTTCTAAACACTAGAAGACCTAAGCAGTCTGTTACCCCATATTAACAGGAATTGCCACGTATCCTTTGTAGAGATTATGGCTGCTGTTTTTCTCACCTAGCTGTACTGAACAATTGATTGCTTTTCCCAAATTTCGTGGTGTATGAAGAGTTTTGAGTGGTTCCTCAGGGGATTACTATTCCCAACAGAGGCTCATACAATGATTATCCTTGGACTGATGTACACAGTTTACTTCTGCTAGCCAAAATGAAGTGGTTAGATCTTCTATAAACCTGCCTCGTTGCTACAATGTGTACCTAATGTTTAATAAAGTCACCTTTGATAACCTGAATCTGTTCCAAGTTATCCCCCTCCTATCTGTTAAAATATCAAATGTATGAATATTGATTTCAGAACAAGGCAGTGATGTTACCAAATTAAGCTGAAAGAAAGTGCCTGTGATGGCCCATCCTCCCAGTAGGGTTGGAAGACATGAGGATGAGGAAAGGAGTTGTTTTAAGTAGTTTGCTTCTCACAGCAGGTCACTTTTAAATGAGATAATTGGATGAATGGTTGTACAGAATACTTGCCTTCTGCAACTTTGGGCTGTGCTGGCAGGCAGCTTCAATTTTAAAATAAAAGGAGAAAATACATATTTTCAGTGGTGTTGTATAATACAACTGGACTTCCCTGTTCTTAGGGCAGAAAAGTGTCTTTCTGTACCTGCAAATTATAATGATGAAAAAGCACAAGTTAATACAACTCTTTTCTTTATAGGTGCGTTCTACCATCAGTGACTTTGCAGTATTTCTGACGATAGTAATTATGGTTTTGATTGACTATCTTGTAGGAGTACCTTCTCCTAAGCTTCATGTTCCAGAGAAATTTGAAGTAAGAAATAAAACATTTAAAAAATCTTCTTTCCTATGCTGTAGTTGATGAAGTAATCTCCCTTTTCTGTTTTGGATATGTGTCTCATCTGCCAGAAAAGACTGTTTTATATCATAATGATATTGAAAAGGAAGTATTCATGTATGCAGATGTGCAGAAATGAAGGAATGGAATTGGTTTGTTTCAATTTTTTCCATATAAATGCCACATTCACATGTAACAGCTTAATCAGTCTTCTGGTCAAAGCCATTGGGGAAAAATCTAAACACATATTTAAGAGACTGATCTGTTCATTGCAGCTCTTTGTAGCAATAAAATCTGCATTTTATTTGAGTAATATAATTCTCACTATTGATGTTTGTTTTTATAGCCCACCCGAAAAGACCGAGGGTGGTTCATAGATCCTCTTGGAGGCAATCCTTGGTGGACACTGCTGATAGCTGCTGTTCCTGCTTTACTCTGTACCATTCTTATTTTCATGGATCAACAAATAACAGCTGTTATTATAAATAGGAAAGAGCATAAGCTGAAGGTAAAAGAAGTTTTCTCAAAGCTCTAATACTGTGTAAGATTAATTCTGCAAGTCTGTGAAACATCCCAACAACTACTGAATAAATGTGTATATTGCCTAATAACACAGAATTTTGTGGACACTCCTTTGTAGTTATCTGCTGTTTATCAGCTAAGTTACAAATATGGTATCATATAAATAGGCACTTTATTAAATGATTTGTTTACTTAATTTTACAGAAAGGCTGTGGTTATCATCTCGATCTGCTCATGGTTGGTATTATGTTGGGGATTTGTTCTATCATGGGTTTACCGTGGTTTGTTGCTGCAACTGTCCTGTCCATAAGTCATGTTAACAGCCTGAAAGTTGAATCTGAATGCTCAGCACCAGGAGAGCAACCGAAGTTTTTGGGAATCCGAGAGCAGCGAGTGACAGGATTGATGATATTTGTCTTGATGGGCCTGTCAGTGTTCATGACCTCTGTGCTAAAGGTAAAGGACAGTTTTTCCAAAATTGGTGTATCTTCTTTGTGCTTTTGAGAATGTGATTTAGCATTTCATAATGTTAGGAAGTTTTATTACGTTAAATGAAACCTGCCTAAACTCATTCTCAGATTGACATTTTAACACCAGGTGTTAGTTCAATAGAAACAATGGGGGGAGGTGTCAGCAAATGAAATCTGAGCAAGCTAGAAATCTTGTGAATAGTGAAGAAAGCAACCTTTGTCCATGTTACCTGATTTTCTTGCCAGCTATTTTTCAGTTTCCTGAGGCTGTGTTACCTAAAATAATTCTGTGGGTTTTATGTGAGTGCATAAATGGAGAGAGAAAAAGTGTGATAAAGATACGTTACTTGAGCGGAAGTAACACAGCAGAAGAAACAAAAGCATCTGGTTTCAAAGCTGATCATCAGAAATGATACTGCTCACTTCTTGTTCTTATCTTTAGCTTACCAAACTTCCTTTGATGTTTAAAGTGTCAAGATTATCTTCTACATCATTGGGGCGTAGCAGAGTTTTTGCAGGTTGTAGCATAGCCTCAGTTCACGCTTTGTCTCTTAATTTATCTCCATAGTGCCCTTCCAAAGACTTTATTGGAAGAAAACCAATCAGCTCAGGTGGCTTTTTGCTCCGATTCAAGTAAAATTCCCTCAGCCTCTGCTGTTAAAAGGAGAAGTGAGGGGTGGGGGGAAAGTCTTTTGGATCTAAAAATAGCAGATATGGCATAAACTGCACAAGTGAAAAGAACTTTAAAGAACTTTGTAAAAATCTGTTAAAGACAAATCACAAGTCATTTCACAAACAGGTAGCTTCTAATATCTCTTTAAGTTAGATAATGGGAAGAAATTAACTATGAAGATACAGCTATAGTTTGTTAATTAGAGCTACATATTATAAATTCTTACGAGCTGATCGTGTGTATGTCCTAAAGAATGTAAAACCTGAAAATAATAAGGCAGTAGTGGTTGTCAAATCTGAATATCCATCTTTGCTAGTCTCTGGTTGAAAAGCGCCAAGAGCTCAGCTGTATAATGCAAATGATCAGAATCAAAAGCAGAAGTATTGAAATAGAGTTATTGTTGCTCAGAAAAGAAAGGTAAAGGTGGTGATAGCTAAAGCTATATATTTAACCCATGTTTTAGCAGCTGATTCTTAGAAACTAATACTTTTTACCTTTTTTGTGGAACCAAGAGTAATAGGAATGGGTTTATTGCTATTTATTCTTTATGAAATATTTTTTATATTTTTCCGTGTGAATGGCTGTTGTTCAAAACCAAACAAAATAAAACTTTGTGCCTTTGTTCTGTGTCTAAATTTATACTGATTGGATGCAGTAGAAGTTAACAGAAATTAAGTTGCTAGCATGTTAAATTAGACCTTAAAGTGAGGCGACTAGCTTTTAAAAATATTTATATCCATATGCACACATATACACAGGCATACATACGCAGTAATGAATTCCTAAGGCATAGTTTTATTCCACAGTTTCAGTAAAAGCTTTTGTTGAGGCTTGATACCATCCGTTTTTATTAAGATTTCGAATTGTATCTTGACTATCCTTTACTTAGAAATTTCATGAATTCAGGAGCAAAGAAAGCTTTGCTTGTTTTCTGTAGGTTGCAAAGATTTTAAGCAAGTGCCACTTAAATCAGTGGACAACTTCATTATCTTAGATGATCCATTTAAAGCATATTTATTGGAGCAAAATTTAGCCCTGAATAATTAGCAGATTTTCATAGCTCAGTAAGTATGGTGGGGTTTGTTTCATCTGCTGCAGGAGTGCAATATTAGCGATCAAAATTAAAACTTCATATGGCGGTGTCATGAAATTGATACTCATAGTACAATTCCTATCAGACTGCTGCTTCAAGCAGCATACTTAGCATTAATAGAAGTCTTGGCTGCAACATAGAAAATCAAATGAATAGGCACTCAAGATTGAACTACTTTTTAAATCCTGGTGATGGTCTTGTTGGCTCTAGACTTTTTGCTGCTTGCTGATGTATTTATTTTCTCTATAAATACAGAGCCTCGGCTTGTATGGATTGCATGTAAAATATCAAGTAAAAAATAAGTTAGTCCATGTCTTGCACTAGTATGGACTGCTATGGTATACCATGTTGATTCCAAAAGTAATTGTATGGGTGTTTTTTTTTTCCTCCAGTTTATTCCAATGCCCGTTTTGTATGGTGTCTTCCTTTACATGGGAGTATCTTCATTAAAAGGCATTCAGGTAAAGTCTGATTTCAGTGAGCAATGTGCTTTGTTTAACACTAAATGAAAAGGAAACTCTAATACATTAATTTGTGAGCAACAATAGGTAGCCCATATTGTCCAAGTAGTATGTAGGATAATTTTCTGAGTGTCATATTCAGATATTTGTTCTTATCCTGTTGCATCTACATTCCTCATTTTTTCCCACATTTATTCTTTCAGTAGTGTAGGTGACCAACAAATTTTGTAAAATATTGTGAAATTTTGTAGTAGTAATGGGGAGTAAGGGGAGAGGGACACATGACCCCCCAACAAAAGAGCTTGCATCCCCTTGAAAGTTCAGTATCCTTTGTTTGTACTTTCTTTGAGATTAATTTCTGTTTCTGGAGCCCTTCTGGAGGGGAAGAAAATCATTAACTGAAGGATGACTTTATTTTTCAATGCAGTTTTTCGACCGTATCAAACTGTTTGGAATGCCTGCCAAGCATCAACCTGACCTGATTTACCTACGTTATGTCCCACTCTGGAAGGTCCATATCTTTACAGTTGTTCAGCTCACTTGTCTAGTTCTGTTGTGGGTCATTAAAGCCTCTGCAGCTGCTGTTGTTTTCCCTATGATGGTAAGTTATCTGTTTTACAAGTTAATAATTTTCCAAGAGTACGTGCATCATCCAGGATCTCTTCAGAACCTGTTTGCTGCCTTAAAAAAGGATTGAGAAAGAAACAACCTGTAGAACAAGTTGTTAACTTTTAAACACCAAGACTTTTCATTTCCTGAAAGTAAGCAATCCAGTTGTGAATAGCTATTGAAAATGGAAATTATTTAACTTTGTGGTAAGCCAAAACTAGTACTGCAAAAAAAGGGCTTCAGTTAAACATTCTGAATGTACTGAAAGCATTTGTGTTGTTTTTAAGTAGTTTAATACAAATTAATTCACTTATGGTTCCCTTAAGGTTCTAGCATTAGTGTTCATTCGCAAGCTCATGGATTTATGTTTCACCAAAAGAGAGCTTAGCTGGCTTGATGATCTTATGCCAGAAAGTAAAAAGAAGAAAGAAGATGACAAGAAGAAAAAAGAGAAAGCAGTAAGTGTGCAAACATCCAAACAAAGCATGTTATAAATTCCTAGGAAATACTGAATGGGACTTAAAAGATTTTTAAGTGGCCTAAGCATATTACCTTATATGCCAAATACACATTTTGAAATTCTTTGCTAATGAGTTTTAATGCTAGAGGAACTATTACAATAAAGTTAAGGAAATGTCACAGTTTCAATGATGCTCGTATGACCTATTGACTCTTATTTGTGATTAAAATTAGAAAGAAGCATTTTTTAGCACAAAACTTTTTCATTATCTTCGGTCAGGTTAGACACTGGGTGTGGGTGGGAGAGAAAAGCAGCAGTGTAGGGATCTTTACCCTGCTTAAATTAATCACAAAAGTATTCATCATAACAGAGAAGTTTTGCTTGTGCATGTCTGCAGAGCTGTGGCTAAAACCAACTGCTAGTTTACCAATAGTATAGTAATATACCTTGTATAAGTTTTCCATAAAAGTCTTAACACTAGCTAGTTGAATTCCTTCAAAAACTTTTAACACCATTCTTTCCCACTCCCCATCTCCCCTTTTTGGATAAAATATTTTGGAGGAAAAAGATCTTAAACTGTATCCCCTGTATCTACAGGGAAATGTGCCTTGCCTGTATGGAAGTTACCCGTCAGCATGAGATGATACTTTAATTTCTGCTGTATGAGTAATTTTATAAACTTTTTACTTGGAATTTACAGGAAGCAGAGAGAATGCTTCAGACAGGGGACAATGAAAGTGTACACCTTGCATATGGAGAAGCAAATTTGGATTTTCCTGTAAAATCTCTAAAATACAGGTAAAGTACAGTGTTGGTCTTTAAAGACTTCTTGTGTCACACACTGTAATTTGCTTTATATTGAGTTGGTTTTGTATAAGTTGAATTATTGCTTTTTTCCCCAAGCTTGCAACTGGGACACGATTAGGAAATGTGAAGGTGTATCTTACAGTGCTTTAGTAGCATTTTTATGTTGCATTTTTCTTTAAAACTACATCTTAATTATAAATTTACATGACCATCTTGAACAGATCAGATGACTCAATTTCGACCAGCTGTACTCAAGGTGAAGAAACTTCTGTGGTCAGTTCTCATGGAATACTTGTGTGTTACTGTGCATGAAAAACTGAGTATTAAGCAACTAATAGCATCAGTTGAGCCATGTTTACCAGCCACTGGGATTTTTCAGAAGAAATCTGAAGTGTGCAATACTTGGAAGGTTTATTGAAGTGAGGGCTAAAGCCTGTAATTTCTGTGATACAAAAAAAAAGCTTTTTAGAGGCAGCCATCTTTACTTTAAAAGGTTATTTTCTGAAAGTAAGTGTGAGGACAGGGTTACTGGTTCTCTTCCAGTAAAGGAATTTCTGGAATTTCTCTGATGGAAAGGTTCCTCTGCACAAGGTGTTTTATCTCTGGCTCGCTGGGGATGTACTCAGCTTAGTTGTCAGGTATTCTATAATTGTTAAACACACAGAGAAGAATCTTTTAGGTTGGAAAAGACCTTTAAGGTCGAATCCAACCATTAACATTGCCAAGTCCGACCACTAAACAGTGTCCTTAAATGCATGTGTATGCATCTCTTAAATACCTCCAGGGATGGTGATTCAACCACTTGCCTGGTCAGCCTGTTACAATGATCGACAACCCTTTCAGTCAAGAATTTTTTCCTAATATTCAATCTAAACTCCCCACCCTCTAGTGCAACTTGAGGTTATTTCCTTTCATCCCATCCCTTGTTACTTGGGAGAAGAGACCAACACCCGCCTGGCTACAACCTCCTGTCGGGTAGTTTTAAGGAGCAATAAGCTCTCCCCTCAGCCTCCAGGTTAAACCACGCCCTCAGCCTAACTCCTCATCATACGTGTGCTCTCGACCCTGCACCATCTTCGTTGCTCTTTTTTGGACATGCTCCAGCACCTCAATGTCCTTCTTGTAGTGAGGGGCCCAACACTGAACACAGTTCTTGAGGTGCAGCCTCATCAGTGCCGAATACAGGGGGCGATCACTGCTCTAGTCCTGCTTGCCACACTACTGCTGATACAAGCCAGGATGCTGTTGGCCTCCTTGGCCACATGGTCACACAGCTGGCTTATTCAGCCAGCTGTTGACCAACACTCCCAGGGTTTTTTCTGCCAGGCAGCTTTCCAGACAGTCCCCAAGCCCTGTAGCATCGCCTGGGATTATTGTGACTCAAGTGCAGGACCCAGGATTTTTGGATTAGACAGATACTTCTGCTTACTATTGTCTACTCTAAGAGCAGGCTTAATCCCACTGTAGCAACTCAGATGAAATTGCTAAGTGCTAAAGCTTTTTTTAAAAAAGCATCTGAGTTGCTGATTTTTCTCACAGTAGAATTCTGATTTCATCAACTTGTGTGCATGCATGTTTACTATCTATGTCACTGCCTTGCATCTCGTGGGGATTCCTGAAGAAAAAGGGCTTTGAAAGGTTTCTACATAATTTGAAGACCTCTTTACATATACCTGAGGTAGATTCTGATGCCTTATGTATAGAACAGAACACAAAACATATCTACAGACAGCACATCTGTATATACAGATGTGTGGAGCAAAGGGAAAAATGGGTTTTGAAAGCTTGCCTTCTGTGAGGGTGAACTTACCTTCTACATGACTTGGGGGGGGGGGGGGGGAAATGTGACACAAAAACATTGAAAAAGTCTAGTAAGGCTCTGCAGGAAAAAAAGTAACTTGAAATCTGTCTGGATATTGAGATTTTTAGTTTTTTCTTAGTTTTAAATCTCAACTGAGTTACCAGTTTGAAGATTTTGTTAACGACTGCTCTTTTGCACTTGACTATTTCCTGGAAATGAAATAATTACCTGTTATGAAAGCCTTAGCTGAACAGTGTGATTCATTTCATCATTTTTGAGCATGCAAACCAATTTTCTAAAGTTACAGGTAATTTAGAAATCAGGTATATCTCAAACATTCTCAATGTCTAAGTGATATCTCTGTGAAAAACTGTTTTAAGATGCTATGTGATTAAGGCAGCACTAGTGAGTCAAACTTAAGATTGCCCCGTCCCTGGAAGTGTTCAAGGCCAGGTTGGATGGGGCCCTGGGCAACCTTGTGTAGATCCAGGCCTGAGTTTGGTGGCCCTGCCTGTGGCAGGGAGGTTGGAGCTCTAAGATCCTTGGGTCCCTTCCAACCCTTGCCATTCTATGATTCCATGATTTTTTGTTGAATTCTATTGGTTAAGAGATGAGCTCAACTTGTGGCTGCGTAAATATTGAAACAGGCACAACTGATGTCAGTGATGAGTGACAATAAGTACAATGCTATTGCAAGGTATTGAATTACTAACCAGAAAGTATGTTTATTCTTTAGCATTGATCCCTCAGTTGTAAACATATCAGACGAAATGGCCAAAACTGCACAGTGGAAGGCTCTTGCCATGAATACCGAGAATGCCAAAGTAACCAGAGCTAACCTGAGGTAGATATAATTACTCACACATTTTCTAACTGTGGATTTGTGTTTAGTAGCTTATAGCTGACCTTGTCTGACTTGAAATTTGAACATACGTGGTTGTAAATCTCTATTGACTTTTTACTTTTGAGGAACTTGAATTTTAACTTCTGTTTTTTGCTCTGAAGTTGTGAACAATTTCTTTAAGGAATTCTAATTATTTTACTCAATGTATTGTTACGATTTTAACATTAGTCTTTATATATTTAATACAATTCTATGTTACTTAGATGGGTTTAGAGTTTCTAAAAGCTTTACTAGGGTGTATGCGAGCATGGGGATTGTTTGATCTTGAGTATTCAAAATGCCAGTGAGAATAAAAGGTAAGACCAGCACTTAAATCTCTAAAACCTAAAATATTCTCAAGTATTACTTAATAATAAGATTAATAAGATACTTTTAACACGTATCTTCTGTGATGGCCAGGAGCCCCTTTCTCGATGAACTTCCTACCAGACAAGAAAGTCTGTGTGCAATGAATCGTGCTTCTCCTCACCTGGCTGAATCTTGTCAAGGGGGGACAAGCCCAATCCTGAATATTCATATAGAAGATCTTCAGATTCCTGAAAGGCTTGTAATTTATAGGGACTGTTATGTGTTCCTGCACAGTGCAGCTATTTTTATGTAAGAAAGATGGAAAATTGGCCAGGTTGAATCAGTAAAACTAAGCTTATGCAATCCTACTGCCTGTGTGTGCATCTTCTTCTGGTTGATCCCTTTCAGGCAATTCTGTCGAAGGAAGACAGGTTTCAGAGATAGGAAACTGTCAAGTTTTGTTTAAAATTGCATCTTGGTGGAAGAGTTGGTGTTGAGGGGGGTGTTAATGCATAGTCGTCCAAGCTATCTGGTACTGTTCTGATTACATCATGGAAACAGCAGTACTGATTGGCTACTTAGCATTTGTATATCATACACTAATTAAGCATGTTCATTGCTCTAAAGCAGGCATGGCCATATGCTTTGTTTTGCCCAGACGGTAGGTCAACCAAGCAGCCAGAACTTGGAGGTATTTTAACAGAAAAAGCTGAAGAGTCTCATCAGCGTAGTCACCTTTGTCAGTGAATTTTAAGCCTGTATTTTCAACTTTATTTAAAACATTTAATTTTTGGGAAAAAAAGTACCACAGGAGCTAGCCTGTCAGGAAGATAGATAACACAGACGCTAGTTAGATAACAGAGTATGTGTGTCAGTATACCCTCATCTCTTGTTTATTTTCTTTCATGCAAAGTTCTGAGAAACCTGTTACAGAATTTGTGGATGCTTGTGACTCATTACCTGATAGTCATTGGGTACCCAAAACTTGAAGGGATACAGACCTGTAATTCTCCTTCCATAAGAGCTATAACTTTCAGATTTGCTTTTCTGCAGTTAGAAGTCAGTACAAATCCGTCTTGCTGTGGGTGGGTGGGTGGTTGGATGGTTGGTTGTTTTTTCTCCCCAAAACATGTTTTGCAAAACAATTTCAAACCAATAAAAGCAGTGGGACTGGAAATAGTATTTCTAGATGAGATTTGGCAATTTCTTTTTTTGAGCTTGTACTGTTCTGCCAATAGTAGCTCACATTTATTAGAGTCATCATCATAAAAGTATCTCTACATAAATACTTTCAGTGTTCGTGGTTAAGTGTAAGATGCTTCAAAGTTGACCTTTAGTAAGATGAACCAAACCTGAGATTTTCCTCTTTGCTTTCAAACAGCCCTGAAAAGCCAGAAAGCGTGAAAATCAATGTGGAGGATACATCTGTTGTGAAATACGTGGATGCTGAGACATCTTTATAGAACTGAACCAAGGGGAATTGCGTCTATTTGTGTGTGTGTGTGTGTATATATATCACTGTAGGTATTATACCTTTGAAGTGTGATTTCCAGTATAAGGAGCGACATGTATTTAATTCTGCTGTTGTTTAGGGCACTGTAGATATGCTTGCAT
This sequence comes from Laterallus jamaicensis coturniculus, assembly GCA_022605575.1. Classification (NCBI taxonomy): domain Eukaryota; kingdom Metazoa; phylum Chordata; class Aves; order Gruiformes; family Rallidae; genus Laterallus; species Laterallus jamaicensis. The sequence goes on along the minus strand of JAKCOX010000008.1, from coordinate 18,638,848 downwards.
AATGAGAAGATTTTCCTACAAATAAGATTGAGTGGTGATCACACTTCAGCTATTTATTTTATTGGAAATTTTATTTTCATTTTTAAATAGGAAGATTGTAATGAATGCATATTATTTTCAATAATCAATATGTCCATAAAAGCTAAATCAGCTTTTTTCTGATGATTACTGGTCCACCTCGCTTAACATTTTGCAATACCTCTGTTTGTAACTTGCTCTACAGAAGTTTGTTTTCCATGCAGGCAATTCCTGCTTGTTTTTGCAGGGTATACTTTTTTTGTGATTTCATAGAACAAATATTAATGTGCTGTTGATGAGAACTACTGTGTTTTATGTCTCTGCTCCATGCTCATGTTTTCTGGATTCTGTCTCCTGTTTTACAGATGTGGCCTAGAGTCTGAAGTCAGGTGGTTTGTTAATCCTTCAAATATCTGTAAATACTCTGTTCTGCTACTTCTTTTTAAGATTGACTCTTCTAATTTTTCATTATTGTCTAGTAGCAGTACGAGTCCAGGCATTGTACTTACAGTCCCAAGTCAGTATTTGCCATTCTGGACACTCTATGTTTACACAACTTAAATTGGATTTATGGACAGCAATTTGGTCAATAGGAAGTTATACATAATGATGCTAGTGCTTTCAAATTCTTCTGTTTGTTTTTTTTTTGCTTAACTTTTTTCTGTCAACTTTCAGCATCTGATTTACTCAGTTCTGACTGAAACTTTATAGAGTATCTCATGTCCTCATCAAATACATTTCTTGCTTAATTTTTAAATTTACCATGTATTTGATTTAATTAGCTGTAGTTTAATTCTGTGATTAGGTATATGATCAGTATTATTTTATGGATTACAAATTGCTTACGGTATTTGTATGTACAGTTCTGATCCTCTCCATTGTAAAGGGCATATATAATAGCAAACCAACTTATTTTAAAACTTTTTATTTATTTTAATTAGTATAAATTTTTATCATGTAATATGAATCGAAAAAGTAAATATTCATTTCTTGAAGTAAATGGGATTTTTGGGGGCTCATTGAAAGATGCAGTCAGTGCATTTATTGTACTCACATTTTCAAGTTCTAGTGTTTAGCATTATAATATTTGAAACAATGAAAATTTTATGTATAAATGAAAGTATTGATCACTTACCTGCTCAGTTTCCATTTTTTCTTTTTTTTTTTTGGTCTCATGCCTTAGGTTTTTTTGCTTTAGTATCTGAAATTATATCTCTACATTCTGAAACAGCCCTTTCTGGATGTTTTGCAATGGCTTTAATTAGAATCTCTGTTCATTTAAAATTAGAAAATGCTGTCTTCTTAATTCTGCTTTTAGCAAAGTTGTGAGTTTTACCATGGACCATGTGTCAAAATTCTCAACGTGTGCAAAAGGAGCAGATTCTGCAGGAGGGCAGAGTTCATCTGAAAATACCTCTTAAGGTGGAATTTTTGGTACTCTTCAGCCAAGTGTCACTTAAGATAGTACCATCTTCTCTTTGCAGAAAGTGAAGTAATCAGTGGGAATAAATAGAAACATTTAAAATATCATTTAAGTTAGATGGACTGTTTCCATTCCCTTTAATGTAATTAATTTTTCCCCCTTTTTTCATTTGGCTGAATTCTGAGAAGACAGTTTAAAGGAAGTAAATCATAGTGTGCACCAGTACGAATACTGTTATATCAAACTGGCATAACAAAGGCTCAGATCAGTGGAAAAGCAAATGAGGTCTGCATTATCAATGTGACTAATACTGTGTAATGACCTGTGTAAGATGCTCCTTTATTCTTAGGTAATAGTGTAGATTGTGCCTTAGCTTGAGTATGTGTTCCTTCAGAACGTACCCATGTTTTCCCTCTAGTCAAACTGGGATAACAATGAAAGTATAGCAGATGGTTTCCAAAATCTTTCTGCATTATCAAAAAAAAATAAATTAAAATAATAGGTACACATCTGCATGTCAGCTGTTGATTAGTAAATAGCTATTGCTGAATCAAAGAGAGTGAAGGTATTTTGGATGGTTGACGTCGTGTTACTACAGTACGTTGCTTTTGAACTAGTCCTCCCAGTAGTAGTTTACATTTCATATTCACAGTCCTGCAACAATTACTAAGGACCCCAATAAACCTACTATAAGCCACTTAATTTTTAAAAAAACCTGCTTAATGCTGGAATTCAGGGGTTCCTGGTGCTGCACATCTTGTTATCTGGGTTCTACTTCAGAAGGGTTAAGTTTTTGTCAATATTACAGGAAGTGGGTATTTTTCTAGTAAAGTGAAAGGAAACAAAACCAAAGCCCCACAAGTCTAATAACAGTATTTATTTAATTTTTAATTGTGTAGCTATTTTATTCAGTGCCAGAGATAGTGTGACTTGCAAAGCAGTTTACAGCGACTGTTTGCTCCAGTGTTCTTGGTCAGTAGCATGTTACACTTGCACTTTTTCCCAATGAGTAGAAGAAAATCTGGTATTAAGTGCATAAAACACCATTGATAATCTATTAAGTCATTTGCTGCTCATTTTACACCTACTCAGCTTTAAAATCACACGTAGTATTAAAGTAAAACTGCTAAAGATGTAGCTTACTGTATGTAGATAGACGTTTTGCCTTAATGGACATAAAAGAGCAGTGATAATTACTGTGCACTGATTTTATTATTATTATTTTCCACAGGGGTTAAGCCCTGTAAAACCTACGCCAATGTATTTCCATTCCAACAGTTAGAGGAAAAAAAACCAGCCCTGCACTTTTTTTAGATGCCTTGGTTTCCCGGAATGGAGCTTAGTGCTACTGTGTATCTGGCTGCAGAGCCACCTCAGGAAGTCCCTCTCTTTTTTATTTTTATTTTTTTTTTCCTTTTCCTTACTCCTCCTTCCCTTTTCTTTTTTTCTAATTTATTTATAAATAGGAATGTTTACATAAAGTGTAGGTCTTAATTTTGACCACCCGTTTAAATTATCATCTAAAATATTTCACTTCAAATGCAGTCTCGTGTTTAAATTGCATTCTGCAAAACTTGTTCTTAGCATTTTCAGATGTGTTCCAATGACAGGCTTTTCTCATGCTGTTTACGTATGCCCAAGGTCATGATACTTTCTTCCTAGGTTAATTTTGCAGCTGTAAAATAATACATGATTTACTCAGTGAAATGTTCCAAATTGCCAAGTTTGTTATCCTAAAACCTGTTAGGGTAGAATTCAGTGCCCTAGTTGGAGGTTTTACAGTCACATCTCTTGGCTGGCTTCTTCCCCCTCCCTCCCCCTGTTTAAGCTAAGTTCTCCCATAACATGGCCATTTGCTTCACCTGCATCTCTGTTCAAAACACGGTAACTTCCTAATTGGTGCCCTTTGCAAAGGCAAGTTCTACAGGCCGTAAAATATATCCATACCAACAAGTAGGTGTAACGTCTCAAAGCCTGCACCGTTTTAAAGGGTTGTCGTCTTGTATGTCTGTTCTGTAAATCATACAGTAAGTGGTTCCTGACTTCCAGTTCACAAATGTAGTCTCTTAGATGAGCACCACCATGATTTTCGCGTTCTTTCTGCTTTATATGATTAGTAATGTTTTAATTACTCATCTAGGTCAAACGCATTATCAAAGTACAGTACAAACGTGTGAAATACTTTGTTTATACCAACAGTAATTTATTTTCCAGTAAATTTTAAGACTTAGAGGCACGCAGCTTGGGGTCGGCGCAGAAGTAGTGCTACAAATAAAGCCAATCGCTTTGTCATTTTCAGTCAATTTTATTTTGTAACTTTTTTAAAGTGAAAACTTCCAGGACTTCTTAGTTGGCGTTGATCTAAAGACACTTTTCATCTTGGATCCAGTTATCTGTTGATGTTTATTCGGAATAATGAAAACAAGGATTTTTCTAAATGATTTTATTGGCGAGAGAAATAATTTATAATGTGTTTTGTTTTGTTTTCCTCTTTCTCTTGTCGCTGACACTCCTGAGCAAAAGGTGTCTTCCAGGGTTCAGCAGCTGTGGCTGGACGTCAGCTTTGATTTTAGATGCCGGTGGGATTTACACGCTCGGCGGTCCCCGAGTTTTTTACGACTGCTTTTCTAATTACACCCGTGTCTTTCTGACTTTCTCACTAAGGGCCTAGTGGAAAGGAAAAAGGGTTCCTCCAAACCCCCAGAGTCAGCACTGGGGTTTGTAGGGCCGCCGCCCCTCGCGGGGCCGCGCAGCGTCGGTGATGTGTAAGATCCAACCTTTGTTGTTTTAATTGGAATGGAGTTATCTTTTGTAATGTTTCAGGACGTTGGTAAAAGCAATAAAACTCTACTGAACTCTGCACGGGGGTGCCTTTCTCTGCTGTTACTCCGTGTGGCGGGGCGCGGGGCGGGAGAGGGCCGCTCCCCGTGGCAGGCGCCACTGGCGTCCCCCGTGCCCATGGCAACGCGGCGGCGGTCGCTATGGCGTCCGAGCGCCGCAGAACACGGCGGTTTGCCATTGGCTTGCGAGACGGGCTCTTCTCGAAGAAAGTGGGACGCGATTGGCCGCGGGGCGGGGTTTCCTTCCCGGTAGACGGAGCGTCGCGTTGCCGGAGCCCGGCGGCGGCCGCAGGGGGAGAGGGCGCGGCGTGAGTGGCACGGGGCTGGGGGCGCGCGCGCGCGCGGCGCGAGCAGCCGCAACGGAACCTGCCCGGCGGGCGCAGCCGCCTCAGGGGGCTGCGGGGCGGGCGGGAGGCAGCGCCCTGGCCTCCGCCGCGGCGGGGCTCTTGTCCCGTTCCCCGAGACCGGCCTCAAGAAGGGCTCTCGGCGCCCTGCTGCCTCTAGCGGCCCGTAGCCCGCGGCGGGAGGAGGGGCTGGAGCAGGGAGAGGGTGAAAGAGGCAAGGGAACGAATCCGCTGCCCTCTCGAGGGTGCCCCGGGTCTGTCAGAGAGTTAGCGGGCAGTCGCGTACTCCAGCTGGGGTACGGTTCAGTCAAGGAGAGGCGAAAGCTTCCAACCTAGTGCTGAAAGAGTCAAAAGATAACGTTAGCGTTCAGGAATGCACGTAAAGAGGCAGCTTGGGCCGAAACACTTAAAAAAGATTAAGTGCCGAGCCAGGCCTGCTTAGTCATGAGTAAGATGTGAGGAAAAGTCCTCTGTGCTTCTAAAAGAAGCCTGTGCTGAGCGGCATGCTGCCTGCCCGCTTGAGAGAGAGAGGGCATCTCAGTCCTGAGTCTTGCCTAGCAAACTAGGAGTAACGTCTCTAACATAAGAGCGTCTCTAAAAGAAGGGTTATTCTGCCCCCATTCTCCATCTTCATCCTCCATCAATCCTTTTAATGCTGTCGTCTTTGATGGGCAGAAGCCGCTGTGATGAAGTTCAACATAGTGAAGTGCTGGGTCCTGCACTTCGGTCATAACAACCACAGGCGACGCTACAGGCTTGGGGCAGGGTGGCTGGAAAGCGGTACAGAGGAAAAGGATCTGGGGGTGTTCGCTGACACTCAACGTGAACCAGCAGTGTGCTCAGGTGGTCAAGAAGGCCAGCGGCATCCTGGCTCATATCAGGAATAGCATAGCCAATAGGACCAGCGTTCAGTCTTGGGCCCCTCACTACAAGAAAGATGTTGAGGAGAGGCTGAGGGAACTGGGACTGTTTAGTCTGGAGTGGAGGAGCCTCAGGGGAGACCTTATTGCTCTGTACAGCTACCTGAAAGGAAGTTGTGGTGAGCTGGGGGTCAGCCTCTTCTTGCAGATAACCAGTGATAGGACAAGAGGAAAAGACTGCAAGTTGTGGCAGGGGAAGTTCAGGATAGAAATTGGGAGAAATTTCTTCTCAGAAGGAGTGGTTAGGCGTTGGAACGGGTTGCCCAGGGTGGTGGTGGAGTCACCATCCCTCAGGGTGTTTAAGGAAAGGTTGGATGAGTTACTTAGGGACATGGTTTAGTAAGTAATATAGGTGATAAGGGGACGGTTGGACTAGATGATCTTGGAGGTCTTTTCCAACCTTTATGATTCTCTGATTTTGCACCCCTGTGCTGTTACCGGCTCTGAGCCTTCAGAAGACTTCAAACAAACCCTCATGATTCTTGGAGTGTCAGTTGTAGCAGTACAGTCCCCTGAAAGGGTCTGCCTAGTATCAAGGGCAGAGAGGATTAATTTCACGGTTACACATTATCCTTGTGTTGATACAGAGCTGCTTCCTGGACTTCAGAAACACTCAGTTTTTTCCTACATCTATGCACAGCAGATTAACAGGGTAGATATGGTCAAAATCTGCAGATACACCTACAGGTGATCCGGAAAATAGCTCAGAGACTCATGTTGCACAGGTCTAGGAATCTGAGAACAGGCCTGGCCATTTATAGTTCTACTGGAATGGTGCAGAGGGAAAACAAACACCACTGTCTCCCCCCTGCCCCAAACCAGCAGCAGCTTGAATATTTAGATTTGCTGGAAAAACAGGAACCTCGTAGTGGGTTATAGTTAATCTTCAGAGAACCTTTACATAAGTTATTATACAAAAAATTGAGGTAACTGTATGTATGTGGAAGTCACCCTGTATAGCAAACATGCAGATTTCCATATTCAGTCAATAAAATGTGTAAGAAATATTCTTCAGTGTCTTTATGGGTTCATCAATGTAGAATTTCCTAGACATGGGATGTCCCCTGTGGTGACCCATTCTCCTGATTGCTGTGTTCTCTGAGGACAAGAGGGAAACAGCCTGGAGTTCCTTTTGATTTCCTCCAGCTGAAGAGGGAGTACTGTCCTGGTTTTGGCCTCCCCAAGCAACCAACACAGGTGAGCTGAGTTAGCACAGGTGAGCTGAGTTAGCTGGGGCTGTGTTCCACACCAGCTGCCATCACTCCCCCATTAGAGGGGCTGGTCGGGGAGGGGTGCTCCCGGGTGCCTTCAGGGCAGTCTGAGTGTGGTTGGAGCCTGGGGTCTGTCTTTTCATCAGTGCAGTACCCTGTGCTATCACCAGGTGTGAGTGTAATTTGCTGGGTACTGTTATTTCCCTTTCGTGGTGGTTTTTGTCAGGAACTGTCCTTATCCCAACCCATGCTGGTTGTGGGAGTGAGCAGTGTGTGGTGCTCAGTCACTGTATGGGGCTAAACAACCACAAGTACCTTTTGGGATTTTAAAAATCATCTTCTAAGGTACCTTTCAATTTCTATTTTGACAGTAGTATATTGATAATTGCTCTTTTAAGAAGTGAATTTTCATCTGACCTCACACCCATCTTATGGGTTCTGCTAGGTACAGTCCTATCTAGCAACAGCACTGCAAGTCTTATTAAAGCCTAGCTATAACTTATCCACTGCTTCTTTATCCAGTTTAAGCCAGTCATCTTTCTGTGTATAATTAGATAGTGGAACTCAGCCACTGGAGTGATTCAGAAAGGAGTTCAAGGGTAAATCATACTAGTTACACTTGCAAACTAAGCATATCCAGTAGTTACTGCTAATAAAGATTATAAAAATGTAGGATTTTTTTGGTTTTGTTTAATAGAGTTAACTATTCCACTGTAGTTTGTGGTGGTAGACTCATCTTTGTGCATGCATTTATTTGGGGGTTTGTCTTCACTTTCTGAAGCTTTATGTTGTTTGTGTCATTTGAGACAGATACTCGCTTGGGCCGCGGAGCAAGTCTGGGGTGGTAATTCCTTTGTCTCTCATTTCTCATCGTTAGAATTCTTCCATTTCGGACAGGGTTCTTAGGGCATTTCTTGTCCTGTCCTGCATGCCAGCACTATCACAATGTATCTCTCTTCCTATGTAATTGAATTAATGTAACTAATAAAATGTAATTGTTCCCAGATAAAATGAATTAGTTAATATTGCTCTCATTTCATTGCTTTAAGTGGAATTGATTAAGACTCTATGCTGTAAGATATTTTCCTTTTAATGTGTTTCTGTTCTTTTTAAAAAGTTGTCTGATCTCCATCTTTTTCTGGCATAAGGTAAGTGAAATGTGAGTCGTGTTTGGTTTGTTTCTTACACATTACTCATGGGCCTGCCTTAATAGCTGGTGGATGGTTAACAGCCTGGCTCCATGGAAATTTCTGTTGGCACGAATAAAGACGACACACAGGGGTGGGAACTTACTCAATGATTTCAAGAAAATTAAATAACAGTAAGAATAAGTAATGAAGTAATGCATGTTTGCTTTAAGGCTTAGGGCTGGTTTAAGGTAAATGGGGCTGATTCCTTTTGTCTGCCTGTTGCTCAGGGTGTGGTGCTAATACACCTCCCTTACTTAATGACTGGATACCAATGGAAGGGATTTCTGCTCTTCTCTATGTACAGCTGCACGTTCCTTCCCTCTGCCTTGTCAGCAGAGATACTCATCAGGCCACTGTAACGGTGAGCTAAATTGGTAGCAAATGAACTGTACAAAGAAAATCATATGTGCTTTTGTCTGTTTAGCTCTCTAAATTGGCCCAGGTTTGTGTCACATAAACTGAAGAAGTGGAGGTGAGTTGCTGAGGTTGGGAAGGGGCTGCCATTTTCACCACCAGCTGCCTGTTAGTTAATTGGTTTTTCTCTGTAGTAGAGCTGAAGGGCACAACACTTTAAGCTGTATGGATAAATGCTTCTTTCTGCATATTGTCCCTGCCCTTGTATAGCAGAAGTACTTGGGGACAAGCTGTAAGATAATCGGGGTTAAAGGAGGAGAGATTATTTGTGACCTGAATCAGGTTTCCCAGTCCGGCGAGCCGTGTACCTATGGCAATGCTGTGCTGGCAGAGCAAAGAGGTTGTGCAGGGTCACTTTGTGACCAGGGCTTGCCTCTTTTTGTTGATGTGCTTACTGACTTGCATGGCTTAGTGGCCTCTAGGAAACAGAGAGATAACCTCAGGATGAGTCCTCAGAGCTGAGTGAGTGCTGCGTCCCTGGGTGAGCTGCGTCCCTTCATTCTCAGGCAGCAGTGAAGGGAATTTGGCTTGATGTTTGTCAGGTTCAATTTTGTACAAGGACATCTGGATCTATAATGGCAATGGACCTTTAAAATATTAGTTAGCTGTTACTCTGTTTCATCTTTGCTAAGATATTGCAAACAGCAAAAGCACTGGACTGGAAGCCCTAAAGCAAGGATGGTCTACAGTTGTAAGATTTTATAAATAATCACAAAGACCTAACAATTTTGGATGAAATCCTAATCATATTGGGAATCCTGCTGCTTATGGTTTAGAGATTTAACCCAAGGATTACTATTTAAAATGAGATGCTGAAAACTTTAAGATTTTACTAAATGTTGCTCACAGAGAAGTTGCTTTCTGTGTGGTTTTGTTTGGTGATTCTTGAATTAGTTGAAATCTGTTCTTTGTACACACATACTCGTGTGCAAGTTGATAATTTGTGTGTTTCACAGTATTTCTTAGTGTGCAGATGTGAGGTGATGACTGGCCTCAGTAACATGGCAGATGGATTTGTGTATTGTAAATGCAAATATCACTAAAACAATGCGTGGAAATTCTTACTCATGAGGATTCTTAGCTTGCTTAGCAATGTCCTTGTCTTAACTTTTACTGCTTTAAAAGCAAAGGAAATGAACAAATTGAACTAGCTTCATTTGGTTAGGAATTTTGTCTGATGATTGGTAGAACAAATCCTGTTTATATTAATTCCCTGGTGGTAACTGCTACAACAGAAGTGTGGATGCGTGCAGAACAGAGGAGGAATTTCTTGGTGATCCAGATCAATCGTTCTCCATGGGGTCTTGTGGTAGGATAAAGGCTTATTCAAAAGAATAGAAATGGGTGAGCTGGGCTTACAGATCACTTACTAGAGTGAGTTAATAGAGTGCACATGTTCATACTGTCAACAGTTGCATTTTGGGTAGTTCTGTGTCTAATGCAAGAGTGTATAATTGGGAAAATAACTCTTGATTTTCAGTTGGGAAGCGGTGGGAGTTTGTGATGCTTTAATTTCCTACCAGGTTTTTCTTCTTTCTCTATAGAGGAAGAGGAATAAAAATCAATAGCAGAGGAATTCTATGCTGCACAAAGAGGAAAGGTGGCTATCACATTTCTTATGGAAAATCCTATTAAAGAGACACCGAAGGGAACATCCAAGTGGTCCATGCTTAGTGAATAGGGAAATATGAATAGTAAAAAGGATCAGACATTGGCATTCTTGGTTTTGGGTGTGGTTTTTTTTTTTAATTAATCAGAGGTACTCTACCAATATGCTGCAGCTGTATGCAGTTACCTGAGATAATTCTTCAGCCCCAGCCTGCTCCTCACCATCCTTTTTTCACTCAGAGCAGGATCCACATCAATAGAATTGCCTCTGTGGCAGCAAGAGATTCTTCTTGACTGTCCTCTTTCTATGCCTTTCTGTCTCTTTCTAGGGCTTTGTAAGATTTTCAAGGAACCATGTTGTATACTATGCAAGCAATGAGCTGTGAGCAGTTCTGAGAAGTCAGACCTGCGGACGGAAGGTTTGTCTGCAGTGGATGTAATAGGTGGTGGTGGCCCTGTTGGGGTCAGGCCATACAGCTGTGCTTATCTGTGGAAATAAGCCGTGTCCCCCGGTGCGAGAAAAAGCGGGCGCTATAGGTATAAGGCATTCAGCTGAAGGTCAGATAGACCCAGATTCAAAGCTACTGAAAGTTTCTCTGGTTCTTTGGTAGACTGCATGATGTATGCATCTCATTTGTCAGATAACTCCTTTTTCTACCTTTCATCTGTCTTATTTTTTTATATAATCAAACTATTCTGTTATCTGTTGTCTGCCCAACAGCTTCTGTGATACAACCTTAATGACAGTCTATAAACATCGCTGTAACATAAACAGCTAATCCATGATGAGAAATAGCGGTGGTAATCTGTAAGAAGAGGAAAAATCCTCAGTATAAATTAAGTGATACAGCAAGACAGCCAATGCTGTTTACCCATGTGTTGGTAAAGTAAGGGTTCTGTGTGCTAGGTTAATTTATTTCTTGTTAGTATCTGGAATTCTAAAGGATATCTTTGTGTAATGCCTAAGGGTTCACATTGAGAAAATGGTAGAGCTGTTGTGTTTTTTTTTTTTTCTTGAAGTTTTATCAGTTGGTTCTGTAAGTAAATGTTTGTTGCTTTTGCTGTTACAATTCTATCTACTTAATTTTTAAGGAAATGAGTTTTTTAGTCATCTGACAATATTGGTACACAATGCCTGATCAGGACAAAAAGTTGAAGAGCGCAGAGAAAACAACAGACAAAACACCTCCTGGGATCTCCATGAGGTATAGTATCTGACGTCTTACTTTGAACTTCAGCAGGACCCATGTGGAATTTCCACTAGCTGCCAAAGCAGAATGCTTTAATTGGAAATGCAGTATAAACATGACAACTGTTACTCTGGTCACAAAGTTTATTTACACCTTTGTTGATTTAAGGCATTCTGAAGAAGTTATAAATTGTTCCCAGTGCAAAATGGGGACACTAGGCAACACTGTAAAAGTTAATTTTCTGTCAGTAGCATTGTTGCTTGTTGACCACCTTTGCTCTTTCATGTACTTTCATGTAAAAAAAGTACTTTTGTGTAACTATTAACACATATATTTATGCTTTTTTTTATCCTAGGGTTTATTCTGATCTTAAAAGACTTCAGTCTCTCTTAACTGTTCAGTCAAGCAACCAACAGGTATTTTTCAATAACTATTAAACAGGCTGTAGAATTGTGTAACTTTAAGTAATGGTGATTGTTGTTTGTGGCAGATACTTAGAATATTGTGTTCCATTGTGACTAAACATGTTACTGAAATCTTGTGTAGTGGATGTGGTGTTGCTTTTCAAAATGAATCTTTTCTTTTTATTGTTGTTGCATATCATCAAGTAGTCAAACAGGTTTGTTCCATGCTGTTCCACAATGTCATGAGAAGGTAGCCTTAGAGATATATTACTTAGAACATGAAGAATGGCAAAGAATATAAAATAAATAAGTAACCCCAGCATTTTAACCATAAACAATTTGTCTCTGGAGAGTAACACTTCTGCTGGAAAAATCTTCAGGGCGTAAATATCAGTGCATGAAACTTACAGGACACAGTGAAATCTCTTTCACCTCAAGTCATGTAGCGAAGCTTGTGTTTGCCATTTGAAGCAAAGAAAACCAACACATGATGATGGGTGTGAGTCCTTGGAATGCCAGAAAAATTTCTCCCTTTCTATTCTGTAAAGAGATATGACAAAATGACTTAGGGAATCATCCATGTGAGATAGGAGTTATGCACTGGATACAGGGATGGAATTTTTCTGAGCAGAAAGCTGAGACAGTTCCACAGCCTAAAAAGAATACGAAGGCTGTGCAACCGTAGAAGTGGGACAGGTAAGGAGCGTAGATAATGTGTGTGTTGCAGATTTTGTTGAGCTTTACTGTCACACATTTTAAAAGATGCTGTTCTTTGTATTTTATATACCTCCACATTCTTGTTTTGCACCCTTGTTTTGCACCAATTTTCTGCCACATCAGGCTTTTTTTTTTTTGTGTGCGTGGGCAGTCTATCTGTTTTATAATGGCAAATCATAGGTCCAAAGTTCAAGTCAGAACTCAAGAAAAGGTACTTCTATTTGCTAACATTCTTATCAAATTTGAAATGCAGTGTTCCACTCAGGAGGATTATCCCTTTATTCCTTAGCTTCCAGCTATACATTGTGAAAGCGGTCAAACCAGTGTGACAAGAGCTCCGCAAAATGTCAAAAGCAATGAACAAACCTTCACTGGCCAATGGCAGGAATCAGCAGAAGCTGTTGAGTTAGAAAATTTCAGGTAAAAGAAAAAAAATTGCTAACATGATGACACTGTTGTGTCTCTCTATGCATCTTAAACTTCTTGAAGTTTTGAAGGCACTCATATTGGTACTTGTGTCTGTTACTTGTAATTTCATGTATAACCGCTATTTGAGATGTGAACATATATGTGTTTAATTTTCTAAATCTAGCTGTGGATGTACCTGCCCTTCTGAGTTTCAGACACATGGTCCCACTCAGCAGAGTGTATTGATGAGGGTTAATATAGTAAATTTAAATAAAGCAATGGTTTCTTTCTTCAGAAAGATTACATTATACCATTAGAACAGTCCCAAATTATACATGAGACAGACTGTTCTTCCATACTGTTAATGTCTGTAAATCTGAAGTTGTGTTATTCCATTGCAACTGCTGATATGACATTTCTTAATTTTTCTTGCTAATGTGAAGTTTTGGCAATGTAAAGTTATTTTGTGGCAAGATAATAATAAAGTCAATGTTTTTCTTTTTTTTTCTTTTTCCCCTCATTAGTGTGACCTACAAGAATGAGAGAAATTTTAGCAAACATCCCAAACATAAACTGTTTCAAGAGATCTTTACAGCTTTAGTGAAGAACAGGCTTACCTGCAGGTCAGTACATTGAACACATTAGTATCAAAGGAGGGTCACTCTTTCTTGCCTTAAGTGAAAAAACAAGATGCATGGATAATATTGTTTCAACAATATATGCTGGATATGTATTTCAACAGCAGACCTCTGTGTGCAAGCTACCAGCTTCACATCTCTGCATAATCTTAGTTTTAAACAAACACTTCTGTATTAGCTTTCAAGACTAAAAAAGGATGGCCTCAGTATGTGACAAAATTTGCCTGACCAAAATTCTAACATTGATTCCTTGATAATTTGTTCATGTCTGCTGTGTGTAACCTATGGCTTGCTCTTCTGGTTACATTTTAATGTTACTTGTATTTTATCGACTGTTGCCTGTATATAGAAAGGTCAGTGGCTTACATAAAATTCAGGTGAGCTTATGCTACTGTTCAAATTTATTTCTGTTCATGTGTAAGCATCATTAGAAAGGGAACCCCCTTTTTTCTCCTCTCATTTGAGCAAGGAAAAAAAGAGGGGTGGAATACAAGAAGATATTTTCTGGGGAAAAAGATGTTTTTCAGGATTTCTATTGCTATACACTGCTGCAGCATGTTGTATTTTCCCTTTTAAAAACCAATTACACTTTCTGAAAATAATCTGAAGTGGTACAGCAGGTTAAAGAAAGATTCCTAGAACATTTAAAGGTATTAATCTGTAACTGTTAGAATTTACAGAAGAACCTAAAACCCACCAAAACAAAAAAAATTTGCTTAGACACTTTTTCATAACTAACTAGGGAACTAGGGATCTCATCTTTTATTTTCTAAATAGCACTGAGTTTAAGACAGATCACTTAAGTGATTTGCAATCTAGTACCTCTTTTTTTTTTTTGTAAGTGAACTTTACCATCTCAGTACCCACCAGTAGGATGTCAGTGGCTCAGCTTCATTTACCAAAAAATCTAAAAATAACTTGTGTTAGTTCTAGTTATGCATTGAGTTCTAGTTATGCATTGAGCCACCCCTAGCTCATATTTTGGTTTTTGTTTACTTTGATATTGTTGATAGTGATATAGCAAAACCAGATGTGTATTAAGAATGAAAATACCCTGGTAAGGTTAATGAAGCAAGCATATATCAGTAGGTGTGCAGAATGCATGAGGTAAGAGCAGTATAGCAGTTAGAAAGGTGATTTAGTTGCCCTTTATGAATATTTTACTACAGTTGTGGTGCCCTCTCTTTGGAACTCCTGACATTGCGTTGTGTCAGAGCCTTAGAAACTGTCACCCTCACTGGCATGACATACTTTTTGCTGGCTCAGTGATGTTGATTGGGGTGCAAGAAAAAAATCACACATGCTTCCTGGCATCAACTTATCAGCAGAAGTCCTGGTTGGAGGTAGTTCTGCTGATAAGAAAGCTGTGATTAGTTTAGCTTTAGCAGTTTGGATACAGGCTATAATTAAATAGGCAGAAAAAAATCCTACTGGCACATGCTACATATAAACTAGACTATCTAGTAATGTGTATTGTAACTGCAGGCTCTCAAATGTTAACCAGGCTCAGAGAATTACTGTCCCTGCTTGGAAATGTGACAGATGTGTTACTTTGTTAAAGAAACTAACTTTTGTCAGGAGTCAAAGCTTTTTGGAAGAATGACTTTGTAGAACCATCATGGTAATGATCTTGAAGACACTTTAAAATCTGACCTGCAATTTCTTGTCAGCATCTGGTTGCTGTTTCCTTTCCATGAAAGTTGTGTGCTGTTCTGAAGTGGCCAATTATGGAAGCATAATGGAAAATAATATTACTTTGGGCAGCATTTTGGCATAGGAAGGCTGGGATTTTATTAGTATCTATTTGTAAAACATTTATTTTTATCAAAATATTTTTAGCTATTGGTGGTGTTCCCAACCACAAATGATAAAAAGGGAAGAGAACTGCCACATCTCATAGACTTCTGTACTTTGGAAACTTGCCCAGATACTACAGATTTGGTCCTTTCACTTTAAAGGAACAGCCACAAGGAAAAAAACCATAAACCCAACACTTCAGAGATGTCCATTTTTAGGCTTATTTGAAATAGGAAAATGGGGATATCTATCTTCAACAGACAATGGAAATAGTGATTCTGTTACTGGTATTTTACTGCCCCTGGATGCTTTGTATAAATGAGTTGTGTTTTCTGCCAGGTCTTGTGCTGGGGAATTATATGGAGAAATAAAAAAGAGGAAGTATAATCCTACATCAAGAACATTTAAACTAAATAACAAATTATTTCAAGGACTAATGGTATTAGAATTTTTAAATCCCAGGATAGATTATGACCATTCAAAACCCTATCTCAAATCTAACTATTTTTACTTCTGTAGCACCCGTGGAGTTCTTGAAATATTTTTACAGAAGTGTATTTTGTACACTGAATCAGTGATTTTGCCCTTTTGGCCCTTGATCCAAACACATAAAGTAAGTTTATATCAAAGCATGATCAGTTTGTGCTTAGATATAAGCAAGTACTTTGCTGCATCAATTCAGTGATAGTAAGTGATGGCCTGCAATGTTCATGTAATTAAATCAATTCATTTAAAGCTGTTGCTTTGAGTATTGAGGATATTAAAAGTTCTATAGTCTAGGATGTTGTTCAGCTGTTGCAGGTCACTAATCTTCTAATTGGTTGATTCTTGAATCAAAGTGTTTTATCTAAGTGAAAGTGTTTTATCTAAGAGTTTTAATGCCTTTTAAGTTACATTTGGTTTCCATTTCGATTATTTCTTTTACAGGGAGTGGGTTAATCAAGCTCCACCCATTCATTTTCTCAGAGTATTAATCTGCCTGAGATTACTAATAAGGGATCCATACTATCAGGTCAGTATGTCAAAACATTTCTTGCTTGTGTAAGAGAATGCATATAAACATCATGCATGTAAGTTGTGTTGGTGTATGTGTATAAAAACATGCATTTTTATGGATGCATATTTATTGTATGTGTGTACCTATATTTCTATATGTGAAGATGTGTTTTGCAAACAGATTCCAAGAGTGAATTTGCATTGTTAAAGCATAAGTAATTTCTGATATTTCTTATGTAGCATGTTTGTTGCTAACCCTAACAAAGAACCTGTAATTGTCCATAACTTGGCTTTATCATATGGATATGTGAAATTCCCAATACGTAGTAAGTGAATGAAACTGAAAGCTGTCCATTCCTCCTGGCAGCCCAGTGCTCTGAACTGCTAGCAGCTAGCTGTTAATTTTATTCTGGCTATTATAGCTGTTATTCATAGGACTAAGCCTCAGACATCTGTTAAGATACTTGTTTTCCTGTATTTCTTTTCTGTGTTGCAAAGCTGATACTGATTTTCCAGTTTTAGAACCTTTAAAATGTCACTTCTGTGTTTTTAGTTAACTACTCTATTACTTTTTAAGTAATTCTATTCATAAGTATTGTAATACTTACAATATAAGTAATTGACTTATAAAGTGATTATTTTATAAGTGAATTCATTCACATTAACCACCAGAGTTAAGGTTTCCCAACATTCATAACAAACAGAGCATTTATATTCTAGTGCTCTCTCATTCTAGTGCATTCTACATTTTGACTTTTTTTTTTTTTTTCTTATAGGAAATGTTCCACAGTCTGGGAGGGATTGAAAATCTGTCTCAGGTAGAATTCTTCACAGTACCTTTGTCCATTATGTTGCATGTCAGTTTATTATGTTTAGAATGAAATACATTATGAAAAGTGGTGTGTATGTGTTCTTGGTTTATGAAGAGAGGCAACTGCATGTTAGCAGTTGGAACAGGGTTTTTTTTGTTCCCTAGTGCACAAAGTAGCTCTCCTTATAATCTAGCAGCATTTAACTCAGGACTTTTAGTTAGGAAGCTTAACAGGACGATTAGAAAAGTCATTGTGGCTGGTTCAGTCAAAGGAAAGTATACATGAGTTAAGTCACCTTGAACTGTACCAGATGACTTTTCCAAAGTAAAATCATAGTTACAGAATGTTGAACAGGTTTAGATTTTTGAAATGCACAAGTAATATAACTTGTGCATTTCAAAATATTATTGAGATAAGCTGACTGCTTTATTGTTACTGCTCTGTGTTAATTCTGCTTTGCTATCCTGGGATATTTTAATACTTCTTCATTGCTGCCAATTTAGCAGTGTGTTGCAGAGATATGACATATCTTAAATATCTTTGAAAATGTTGGGAGTTTTCTTTCTAGAAAAAAATCAGAATTTTTATAACAAATGTATCTTTCTAAAATGCAGTCATCACTCAGTAATGTTTGTGGAGCCACCTGTATTTCAAAGAACCAATAGTATGCCATGAGACCTTTGATCCAGCAATTACCTGTTTGAAATGTCCCTAAAGTTTGCAAGAGTTAAAGAATACTGGTTTCTAATGGGCAGGGTTCTTGCAGAAACTGCTCCATGTTTTCCAGTGTCACGTCATTAATGCTTGGCTGTGCTTTTTGAGGAGCTTGCAAAGTACACTGGCCTGGTGGGATGCTGGCAACATCAGCAAGTGGGAGTCCTCAGTGGCAGGAATCCAAATTGTATAATTAATAATTTTTAGTATGCATGTGTTGCTAGCATAGAAAATTTAAAAATTCATGAGGTACATACAATTTTTATGATTCCTGAACATCCAGGGAACTTTTGTGTTTTGTGTCCTTTGCAGCAAGATAAAATTGTCAAATGGTTTCCTATCACTCTGAAATGCTGTTTGGAAAAAATCATAGCTAAGACTTTCAAAAATCCCTCACAAATTTTGAGGACGGCAGTAATTTCAAGGTGAATTGTGCATCAGAATTTCTTGCCAAATCACAAGTCTAAGTCATCCATTAGACTATATTATGCAGCATTAAAAGCTTTTTTTGGGCAGGTTGGGACAGTTTCACAAAAATTGTTACTATTTTAAAGTGTTTTGGGGAGTTTCTGTAGAAAATACTAATAAAATTGTTATTACTGATTGTATTTTGCATAGTAGTGTCCTCCTTGTGTGATTTCCCCCCCCCCCCCTAAATTATGTGCTACTGCAGTAGTCCTAGCCTCTCTGTACCATCTGCTTGAAACTGTTGTAGTTTGCCTATACAGTGTTCTGGAAATTTCAAAATGCCACCATATGTAAGACCAATATATAAACGATGCTGAGAATCGTATGATTTTTGGATACTAACAAGCATGGCATCCTTGTCATACTTCTAATTTCCTGCTAAAATATGTTTAACCAGGTAGTTACTAGGGTTGACCACTGTTTTCCACCAGTTAACTATGTCCAAGAAAGAAAAAAGAAAAACAATTTCCCCCCTGCAGCTGTGTAGGTTTTATAGCGTTTGAGCCTTTCAGCTGTGTGGACTGAAGATCCATCTGTCAGTTCCAAACAGTGGCCAACAGTAGATAGTGAGGGAAAAGTTTGGGAGCATGAAGTGGTAACTGCAAAAAACCTATCAACCTCTAGCAGCTTGCAAAGAAGGGAATTTTGGCCCTACCTGTTGGGTTGTTATACTGGATAGTCTTCAGCTGATTTTCCTTTTGGGGAATTTTACACTTGCTTTTTGAATTCTTACACTTCCAATGTCTCCTATTCCCTGACAAGCTATACAGCAGAAGTATGCAGGATGCTGCTGATGTACCTTTTTCATGAAACAGATGCACCATCTACAGGCTATTTCTATGCATAACACTCTAGGCTTATGCATTAAAACTTCGGTTTTAATGGTATCCTTTATTTTCCCCCTCTGCTTGTAGTATATGAAGACGGTAGCAAACGGCTACCTTGATTATGGAGAAGAGCACCATAACGTAGACAAGTTGGTCAACATGACATGTAAGTGCTGTAGCTGCTAACAGAAATTACAAGGATGCAACTTAAGTGTGAGGCTTAAAATATTTAGCATGGTTGTTACCTAAGACATTCCTAGATTCATTGCAGGCATCATCACATAAGTAAGAACTGAAATTTCAGTGGAGAATCATATTTCTGTACATAGGTAATGTTTTCTTAAGAAATTAATGCCTCTTCATGCATTGAAATAATAGAGTAAAACGTTCAAAGAAGAGTCATGGTTCAAAGAACTTACCCAGTATTTTGCTTTATCATCTGATTAGTAAAATGAAAAATAGTAAGTGGTAGTAAAGCTTCAATTTATGTGACTTCCTTTGTTCCATAGACATTTTCCAAAAGCTTGCTGCTGTTAAAGATCAAAGAGAATGGGTTATAGCAAGTGGAGCACATAAAGTAAGTGCCTTATAAAATTACTAATTATAACCAATTAGCTACTTAAGTGAATGACTTATGCTTTTCAGATTTCATCTAGGTGGGAGTAAAGGCCTTACCTTGTCAGGCTAGTAAGGTAAGATAATCTTAGTTCTGTGTTTTATGGATGTATTAGTAATATAATAAAAGTTATTTTTCTGTATGTAACTTAATTGGCCTGATGCATGGATATCTCTTGGTTGAGGTAAATGTTTTAAACGTTTGGGCCAAACTAATTCATACAAAAAACAGTACTTATGTTTAAATTGTCCTAAGCTACATGTTGCTCTTTTATATATTTTAAAATATAAATATATTTTTATTTATGTTTTTAAATATGAATTTCTGCTATGATTTTTCACTTCCAGTGTGTTCTGTGTCTAAATAGGACAGTGTCAACCTAGACATCCCTTGCTATACATTACCATTGGTCTAAGGATCTGTACTTCACCATTGCTGATTTGTAGCCAAACTGAGAAAAAATAGACATCCAGATCAGAGTAACTGGTGCTTCATGATTCCTCTATGCTGCAGTAAAAGACTGGAAATTGTGATCAGATAGTATTGGACAACATATTTTTAGAGAATATCCACAAATCCACAGTTTACTTCGATATAAATCATTAACAGAATATATGCAAAGCCTTAAAATACATACTGCATTGTTTAAATATAAGCTGAAAATTAACTTTTGCTTCAGGAGGCCTTGATTTAGAGTTCTGAAGTGTTTTACACAGGAACAGATTTTTATATTAAATTACATTGATGCTTTAGCAGTCAAAAGATATGCTGATTGCAGTTTGAGCAGAAGCGTCCTTGCTTGTCCAAAGACCAGGTGTGGACTAGGACTTTAAATCATAGAATCATAGAACTGTAGGGGTTGGAAGGGGCCTCGAGAGATCATCGGGTCCAACCCCCCTGCCAAAGCAGCTCCCTAGCTCATACTGCACAGATAGGCATCCAGATGGGTCTTGAATATCTCCAGAGAAGGAGACTCCACCGCCTCCCTGGGCAGCCTGTCCCAGGGCTCTGGCACCCTCACTGTGAAAAAGTTCTTCTGCATGTTGGTGCAGAACTTCCTATGCTCCAACTTGCAGCCATTGCCCCTTGTCCTGTCCCCACAGACCACTGAAAAGGGGCTGGCTGATTCCCCCTGCTTCAGGTAATTATAGACTTTAGTTAGGTCCTCCCTTAGTCTTCTCTTCTCAAGGCTGAAGAGTCCCAACTTACTCAGCCTATCCTCACAGGGGAGATGCTCTAGGCCCCTAATCATCTTCGTAGCCCTTCTTTGGACTCTCTCCAGGAGATTCCTGTCCTTTTTAAACCAAGGAGCCCAGAAATGGACACAATACTCCAGGTGGGGCCTGACCAGGGCAGAGTAGAGGGGAAGGATCACCTCCTTTGACCTGCTGGCTACACTCCTCCTGATGCATCCCAGGATCCCGTTGGCTCTCTTAGCCACCAGGGCACACTGCTGGCTCATGGCCAACCTGTCATCTACCAGGACCCCCAGGTCCTTCTCCACAGAGCTCTTCTCCAGCAGGTCATCTCCCAGCCTGTACTGATACAAATAGTTTTTCTTTCCCAGGTGCAAGACTTTACACTTGCTTTTGTTGAACCTCATCTGGTTTCTCCCTGCCCAGCTCTCCAGCCTGTCCAGGTCTTGCTGGATGGCAGCGCAGTGTTCCTACCTGTCAGCCACCCCTCCTAGCTTTGTATCATCGGTGTACTTGCTGAGGGTGGATGCTATTCCCTCATCAAGGTTGTCAATGAAGATATTAAACAGGACTGGACCCAACACTGAGCCCTGGGGAACACTGCTAGTCACAGGCCTCCAGTCAGATTCTGCTCCTCGAATCACAACCCTCTGGGCTCGGTCCGACAGCCAATTCTCAGCCCATCTCATTGTACACTCACCTATCCCATGCTCTCTCAGTTTTGCTATTAGGGTGTCAATTGTACATAAATCTACATAAATTGTACATTGTCTATTTAATTGTACATAAAATCTACTTTAAATCTACATTTTTCATGCTTCATTTTCCAGACGTTAGTAAATTTGTTATCTGCCAGAGACAGCAATGTGCTTTTGGGTTCTCTCCTTGCTCTGACAAGCCTAGCAGAAAGGTAGGTTCGACTTAATATCTGTAGTCCATTATAAGCATTTTAATGTTATCTGTTGACACAATGTTAAAATTGCTGGTTATGATGAAAATAAAAAAAAATCTGTCTTTTTTTTCCTTCCCTAAAGTGAGGCCTTGTTTTGTGGAGGTCTATGAAATGTATTTGATTTTATACTGAAGCAGTAGAAACTTTGGCCTTTGCAGCAGACTTCTTGGTCATGTGGAGAACTTTGCAAAATTTGAGTCATAAAATCTCTCTTTGAAATTCCTGTGCAGGATTCTGGAATTCTTACTGGCTTCCTCAAATAAAAATCTTTTGTGCTGAGATTAATGTAACAGTGCCTCATAATAACCAGCAAGAATATTGTTCAGTGTAGTAAATAATTAATGCATATACTCAAATTCAGGCATATGTATCCTCTCTTCAGTAATGACTGTTTTATATAGAGAAGACTTCTTTTTCCTGGTGTGGAGGGGGAAAAAAGGAAAAGCAAGATAAACCATCCTTCAACCTCAATAGTTTTGTAGAAGAAAAGCTACTGCTTCTGCATTATTTTTCTGCTGACTTCCAGAGCTATATAAAAATTCTATCTTTTAAATGAAAAATTATAAGGAATATTACAGAACTGAAGAAAATAGATACAATTCCTCCAGATCAGTAGAAGTTTATTTACTAAGCTTTCTCTGGATTTTATCTTTTTCCATGTTTCTTTCATTCTATTTCAGTTTCTTTTTTTTAAACAACAGTATTAACTTAAATGATGTTATAGATACATTTTCAAGTTCCATTTAACTTTCTTCACAGAATTAAATGTGTTACACTTGGACTGGGCAAGAAAGTGTTTGGAGTCTATTACAGATATTAATATAAGTTGTATTCTGAAAATGTACTTGGTTTGCTTAATTTTTAGTGTAAAACAAATGAACATTTGTGTCTTTTATATGTTCACATTTACTTTTTTGTACTGGGAAAACTGGGAATTGTTGCAGTGTCACTCTTGACCCAGTGTAATTCTATGGCTTTAAATATTTGTGTAAACTATATGATATTCTTACTTAATACTTGAAGAAAAAAATAACTGGTCAAATGTATAAGGAGGGAAGCTAAAGAGCAATGTGGGGTTTTTTTTCATACAATCGAATTGATTTTAAATGCCAGAAATAATCAATTTGTAGCCCAGAATGTAGGGAGAAGATAAGTGAGCTCACCGTTGTTGAGAACTTGCTGGTGATTTTACATGAATACGATTTGCTTTCTAAAAGGTGAGACTTGGCTTGTAGATTAATTGTGTTAAATTATATTTTGACTTTTTCATTTAGGGACTTGTTTGTTTGGAGGAATTAGATAATGTGCCACTTTAATATACTCAAGGTAAAGTTCGGATACCTATGTTTTTTCAGTCAGATATTCATATAGCAAAATCTTTCTGCTGGTTTTGTTATAAGCTGTCTCCTCTCTCTCCACTGATGGCATACAGTGCAATGTTATCATAAAGTGATAGCAATTGCTTTTCTTGGTGCATCTCTGTTTTCTCCTGACAGACCTGAGCAATTAGATGGAAAGCACACTGACAGTTCCTGGGATACTCAAACTAAACTAGTAAAAAAAATTGCAAGAAATGCAGCTATTGTAGTTATGCCAGAGGCTGGTCAGACCCCCTGTCCCTTCAGTCAGAAAATCATAAAGATTCCTTCAGTTCTTTAAATGTCCTTTCATCTCAGCTAAGCCTGCTAGCTGAGTATAGTATGAACTAAAGAGCCTAAAGACTCTTGGACTTGATGTCACTTATCCTAACGCATTTAGAATTCTGAAGAAATAATTAAGCATGAAATCTTAAAATCTCACATATGTAAATTATTTTATATACAACTGAAGTGTTTCTTTATAGAAATTGAAAATTCCAGATTTTATTTAGATTCTGGGGTTTAAATTATTTAGTTTCTGTGCAGCCTAAAAGTTCGTTATAAAAACTGGATTTTGATTGTAGACAAGAAGCTGAAGAAGTTCAATGCTAATTAGGAATAACTTTAAATTCAGATATGAATCTGAATTAATATATTTCATCAATTGCTTCAATTGGAAGTGGAAATCCCTAACCATATTTTCTATGGAAAGTCCACCTTACTTGGTGTGAAGTTGATGAAAATCTTGTATAAACTTTGTAAATGATATATCAAATCCCATTTGTAAGCATAATATTCAAAACATATTGGAGAAGAATCATATTTTTTATGGAGTTATTCTGATTCCACAGGTGGACTTTACAAGTTCATGTAGTTGGTGCTAATTGTAGTACTAATGACTTTAATAAGGTGGTGGTATCATGGACGGCTGCAGTCTACCTGGCCACCTCTATTCTGGCTGTGCATGCTTGACTGCCTATGCTGACATTCATACTCAATGTAAATATTATTTCATCCCTTGTGAAAATTTGGACCACCTTCTTTTTCTTTTTTATACAGTGACTTTAACCAGATTACAGTGACTTTAGGGAGTTTTCTTCATAGAATCATTGAATGGCATGGGTTGGAAGGGACTCCAAGGATCATAGAGCTCCAACTCCCCTGCCACAGGCAGGGCCACCAACCTCAGGCCTGGATCTACACAAGGTTGTCCAGGGCCCCATCCAACCTGGCTTTGGACATTTCCAGGAACGGGGCATCCACTACTTCTCTGGGCAGCCTGTTCCAGCACACAATTTCTTAAAATTGTCTCTTTAATAAGAGGTCTCTGTTTGTTCCTAAACATTTGCTGTGTTTTTTTCCCCCTTTGTGAACTGACAGTACAAAGTAATGATGGAATTATTGCTACAATTTTATGCTGATTTTTTTTTTTTTAAGACTCACAGCAGAGTTACTACGCCTCCTCTGTGCAGAGTCACAAGTCAAAGAGCAAGTAAAATTGTATGAAGGAGTTCCAGTCTTGCTCAGTTTACTCCATTCTGATCATATTAAACTTCTGTGGAGTATAGTTTGGATTCTGGTGCAAGTTTGTGAAGACCCTGAGACTAGTGTGGAAATCCGAATTTGGGGTGGAATCAAGCAGCTGCTTCATATATTACAGGGGTAGGCTTTCAGACCTCAACATTCTGGTAATTATATGAGAATCTTTCATATTTTAAGATATTTGATAAAACAGGGCTTGGTCAAATATAGCATCTTTGTTTTGTTCAGCTGTATGTGACATCTGCAGAAATTAAAAGGCTATTTAGAACATAATGAATAGGCAGTATTTTTTTCAGCTCTGCATGTCATTGTTATCTTAGTGTTTTTTCATATTTTTAGTGCATCAACTAAATAATGACTAGATTATAAAAATCAATACTGTGTGCTTAATTTTCCTATTAATCAGAAAACCATTTAATGAGCTAGAATTGTGACTGTAATTGATGAACATGATAAGGGAATTTTCTGTTATAAGCCTTGTTTGCTTTTTCAAAGTGTATTAGCTAATTTAGTGAGAAAATACAACTTTTCAGAACTTAGAAATGGTTAACAAAGATATATTAAGCCATTGTATTACATTGTAATTTGACATTTCCCCCCCTCCTTTCCCCAGGGGAAGAAATCTTGTTTCTGATCGCTCTTCAGTTGGGAGCTTATCTAGTGCAAACGCAGCAGGGAGAATCCAACATCTTCATGTGTCAGATGACTTGAGTCCTGATGAGATGCAAGAAAACACTTCCTCACTTCAAGCAGGTGGGTTTGTAAGGCCTAATCCTCTGTTAATGTTTACACTTGTGCTATGAGATTAAAAATATTTCAAAATTGAAACTGTAAACATATCTGCTTTAAGGAGTGGGGGCACCAAGTCAGCTGTGTTTATTTCTAAACGTGCAATACCAGCACATACTTTCAAAAAGCACACTTTATTTAGGAAAAAGGAGAGGATAAAGTATTAAGTACATGGAAATCATACATATTTCTTCCACCTGTAAAACCATCATGAAAATATATTTATATAAGTTTGTGTGTGTCTATGTATGTGTGTGTGTTTGTACATATATAATAAAAAACCTTAGGGTTTAGCATGAGATTATTTTTATTTGATCATAATTTTTCCTCTTTTCAAATGTACCATGGTAGATCAATCATTAATTGATTATGATGTAACTCTTTCAAAGTGGCCTTTTAAAGACTACCAGTCAGGTGATGATTCCTCAGTAGTTATAGAGAGAATCCCTTTTAGAAGATATTTCTCAGTAGCATGTCAGCTATCCATTCTGCAATGCCTTCTGGAGGATCATGTCTTTTTCTGGTGACTATAGAAGGGCAGTTTAAAATACCCTTAGTAGGGTTACATAAGCCTTTTCAGTATGTCCCTGAAAGCTGTAACATAATATGGAAGCATTTGTTTAATACTGTATCATGAATGTTCCCTCTGAAGAGCCAGTATTGTGAAATAACTTGTAGTACCAAAAATATTGCCAGTGTGGAGCCTATTTCTGGACTAATTCTACCATCATTAAGGACTCCTGAGAAAGAGTAAGCACTGAACTCCCAGAGTCCTTTTTTGGTTCTGACTGCATACTTGGTTATATCTTCAGTCTTCTGTATTGGGTGGAGGTGTCAAGGTTTTGTTAGCAGGGGGCCTTGTGAAGGTGACTTCTCTGAAAGAGGTAAGGGATTGCTCTGTGCTGGACACAGCTGGCTCCAGCTGGCCTCACAACAGGCCCAGCTTGCCAAAGCTAAGCCCATCAGTGAAGCTGGTGGTGCATCTGTGAAAACGTAGATAAGAAAGGGCAAAAAAGTTGGGTGAGCAGTTAAGGAGAAAAGCAAATAAACACAGGGGTGAGAAACAGCAGTGCAAACACCAAGGTTGGAGAATTCCCCTGCAGCCTATGGGAGTGACCTTGTTTGGAGGTATTCATGCTGCAGCATGAGGAGAGGGCCCAAGCTGGACCAGGGGAAAATTGTGAGGAGAAAGGAGCAGCAGAGTGGAACTGTTAGGTATTGACTGTAATCCTCATCCACCACCTCCCCAGTGCTGCTGGGAAAGAGGGTAGAAGAGTTGGGAGTGAAGGAGGGAAAATGAATCTGGGGGGAAAAAAAGAGGCTGGTGTGGAGAGAAGGTGTCAACACTGTTTTGCCTGAGATGCTAACTGGTAAGCAACCTCCCTGTCTTTATCTTGACCCATGAACTTTTCCATCCTATCTTCTCCCTCTCTCCTGTTAAGGAGGGAGGGTGAATGAGCACTGGGTGAGCATTTGGCCTTTAGCTAAGGTTAACCCACCGTGCTATCTGAATATCTTTATGAATCTGCCCCTAAATGCTACATCTGAATTTTTATTCTAGCTTGTTGTGCTGCAATTACTGAACTGGTGCTCAATGAGACTAACGCTTACCAGGTAGTACAGGTAGGAAGACTTTATTCAGTTAAGTAAGGCATTACAGTTTGCAATTTGACTTATTTGTTCCCTATTTGTCACCATCATTTAATTAACAAACAAAATGCATTTGAAAGGGATTGGAAAATATGCCTTTATATGACTTTAGTATCTCTGTTTCTTCCTATATTTATACATAGACATGTGGAATTAACTGAGAAACATAAATTCTGAATTTCATTGTTTGTCAAAGCAACCTCTGTGTAGCTTAATATTGATACCTTGTTTCTTCAGAGTTTCTCTTTTCCTCAGAATTTGGTATTTCTGAGAGAACTTCCTGGCACTCTATCCCCAGGATTGGGTTTCTGCACTGCATTTTAAGATGTAATATTTAAATGAGCTAGAACCTATGATTCTGAAAACCACTCTTAAAATCCCTCACATGTATTCCAGATGTAGTCATAGGCACAAATACTTAGGACATTAATGCCAGCTATAAGCTGTAGCCAGCTCTTATACTATAAATGTTTCAAAACTATTGATTAAGAGGAAAAGTATTGTTGTAATTCTAGAAAAAATATTTTCTGTGTGTCTTAAACACTAAACCAGCCCATAAACCATACTGATTTAGACATTTTTCTGAACAATCTAAGTGCATACATTTTAGGCTGCTTTCATCGTCATTTATTTAAAATGGATGTATTTTAAAAACTGTAACTCCCTGTAACTTGGGAAGTAAAAGCCTGATTTTAGTGTTGATCTGCATTGCTTTAGTAGTGTATGATAACTGAGGTGTCAGTAAATTGCTTAAAAATTGATGGGATGATGGGCAGGCTGGGAAAAAGTGTATCAAACATTACTTGTTCCCTCATCCTGTTTAAAAGACAAAGACCTCCTCCTTTGTGAAAACACCAGCCCCCTTTCAGATCAGGACTAGGCTTCAAGCATGTTCGTTTCAACTGGAGTTCCACTCTACAGCAACCTCTTTCATTTAAACTGCTTCTTTCTCAGTGCTGGTATAACTCAGACTTGCATAATGAAAAAGATGAAGGAACTCAGGTTAAAAACAGATGGAGAAAGAAGATTTGCAGCTCTTTCAGTAGGTGCTTAGAAAGTCAAGCTAAGTGACCTTTAAAGGTTATCTCATTCATATGGCAAAGAGCTCTTGGGCCAGGCATTTGAGAACCATTTGCTTCTACCATAGCTGCCCTCTACCTGTCCACCCTGTGTCATTGTCTCAATTTACAACCTCCATAGCAGTCTGCAGCAGTTCTGGTTGCAGGCCAGAATGTGTTTACAACTCAGTGGTCCTACTGCAGAGTGTAAAGCTTCAGCTCAGCTCTGCCTCCATGAATGGTTTAAGCAGACATGTCAGGAACTGCAGCAGAATCTCTGCAGAGCTGACAGGTATTCCCTTTTTAAGTCTACTAGAGAGAAGGGTAGTTGTCAGCTGGGACCTTGTCAAGTAACTGGGTGTTGTGCTGTAACTATATCTACAAGTGCCCATCCCTCAGACCAGCATGATGGATACATTAATGGAGGACACCAGCATAGTCACATGAAAATGGAAGCTGAAATACAGTATAGTTTTCACAAAATGCCACTGAAGGCACAGACCTGTTCCTCAGGCTATCCCCTATGTTTTTTCTCCAGGTGACGTTCATTGTGACTAGGTTTTTGATTCCTGAGAGTTCAGAATATCCACATGGTGACAGGAGAGCTGTTGCTGCAATTGCTTTCACCTCTAGAGACAGAGACATTGCTTCATTATCTGTTCAAAAGCTCTTTGCAGTGTCAGTTTAATTGTAACAGCGATTTCATTCTTATATGCATTTAAGTCATTTGAGCACATAATTTAGGTGTGCAGAAGAACACTGAGAACTTGACAACTGGTATTAGCTTCTGATTTTTCTGAAGTAATTTGGTTTTTTATTTGTGGCTTCTGTGCAGAGGAGTGACATTATTACTGACCTTTCTCTGTTTGCAGGCAAATGGAATATATACAATAGCAAAACTGATTTTACCAAAGAAAGGAAGGAGTGCTGAAAAAGCTAATTTATTACAGGTAACTCCCCTTATTATCATTGCACACTGAAAGCTTCAAATAGTTCCTGACATTTTTTAAATGATTTTAAAGCACAGTAAAAATATCTTACTCAGAGGGAGAGAAAACTGTCCAGAACAAAACCAGGAGTAACAAATGCCTCAGGAACAAAAAGTCACGTAGTGACTCAATTTCTCATGCTCTCTTCTGATCTACTTTGTTTCTGACACCTTAGATAGTGTAAAGAAAAGTGAGTATTTTTCTTGTGATAGTGTCTCCTCCACTTCTTCAGGCTTCCTAGCATCCAATCTTCTTTTTAGTGCTTTGGTCTTGATTTACAATCAAAGTAGATTTTCAGCTTAGACCAAAAGCTTTCAGTAGTCATTAATTATCTATCTGGTAGCTCTTCTCCAGCCTCTGTGAAATAGTGTTGCTGTCTCTTTTCTGTAGGAAAGTAGCAATCTGGGATTCACGGATGAACTGCTGCTGGTCCAGTTGCCTTTCTGTGGGCAAGTGTGAGGAGGCCCTTGGCACGGGTGAATCTTGCCTCTCACCTGGTCTTTGTCCTGGTATAGCTCCACACTAACGTGGCTACATAGCTATTCAGATATCTAATCCTGGTAGATATGCCTGGACAGCAAGGGAAGGCATTTACACAAATATGAAAAAAAAAATATCATTGTGGTGTCATCTTTTTCATCAGAGTCCTTCTAGATTAAGGTTGGAGTGCAGATGCAGTGCAGCAGGTACCTTTCCTCTGCAGTGAGGTTTTATAACACACTTCAGTTAAATCTGCTTAAGGATGAGAGAGATAAAAATCTTTCTAGGGGGTATATGAAACCAATGTGGAGCCTAATAAACTGCAGCATATGCTCAGTACAGTTGCCTCATACAACTATAAGGACCTTAATTTTTGCCCACTAAGAGTTTTAGATTTCAGCAGAATGTGATAAAAAGTAACTCAAAGTGATACTAAGCACCTGTAGTTGTATTACAAAATGAAGTCATGTGAATTAAGAATGGATGTAATGATCAGATATGAAAACTAAATCTGTTTTGGACAAACAATAAGTTGGTCTTTGTTTTTTTTAAATTTTTGTTCAGATTCTCATGCTACTATCTGTATTGATTTTATCATTGCTACTGCCATGTAATAGAGTTGGATTTAAAGGTTTATTCCAATCAAAATGATTCTGTGATCTGTGTATACTCTCTAAAATGAAGTCTTTCAAAGTAACATCTACAGCCCAGCCAGTCTGAGTTAGTTTGTAGGGATAAGTTTTGAGTGTGATTCTCAGTGAAACAGACATGGTAAATCACCATCCTTCTTCTGTGATGGGGAGTTTACCTTGGACTAGAAAGAAACATTGTAAAAGAAACCTTCCTTACAGTAGCATTAACATGTGTTTGTTTGCTGTAAAGTTTTAAGAATCCTGCTTCCTTCAAAAGTAAGGCTTGTCCTTTATTTTCTTCATTTAATACATATTCTAGATACAGAAATAAATTATTTAAAACTTGTGGATTAATTCTGCAGTTGTCACTAAAACAGTTACCATTGGCTATGTAGGGATCATCACACTGGACTTTAGTACAGTTTTAGTTACAGATGCAATAAAGTAATTCTAAATTATGTTAAAGGCATTTTCTATTTGCATTGTTTCAGATATCAATGCCCTATTTCTTTTTGGCT
Organism: Laterallus jamaicensis coturniculus; assembly: GCA_022605575.1. NCBI lineage: Eukaryota > Metazoa > Chordata > Aves > Gruiformes > Rallidae > Laterallus > Laterallus jamaicensis. Next base: position 18,608,129 of record JAKCOX010000008.1, on the reverse strand, counting down.
TACTCTATATAGTCATCTTTGGTCAGTCATATGTGTTCCATATTGACTCTTGTTAAGCAGAATTTAGGATGAGTTGCATAAAAATGCACATATTAACTAACTGCCAGTGTCTGTTTTACAAATAAACTTTCTTCAGCAGAGATAATGTTGAATCTAATGTACATAAACATAGAAACTGAGGTACCTAAAGATCTCTGTAAAGATGATGAACTTAGTGTTAAAAAAAAAAAAAAAATTGATCATATCCTCTTTCTCACTTCTGTTTTTTGTGCTGTTAGAACTGATGGTGTTCTACACCACATTTCTCATGGAAAAAATGCAAAATGCTGTTTTTACTAAATCATTGTAAAACCACTGATCATATTTACCTTTTTTCAGCATGGGAGGAGAGAGAAGGCCTAAAGTCTTGATCTATCTCCAAATAAAAAGAGATGCTTAAGGCTTAGATGTTTCTCAGTGTGTGCTGTAACTATAGGCACCCACTTTGGGGGTTGCTAGCTTTTTACTATTTGCTTCCTAACCCTCAATAGCCCTGCCTACTTTTAAAATACAGGATGAACTGAATAAGTTTTTATTCTCTTCATTATCAAGTGAATAATGTATTATATCTAGTCATTTAAGTACAAAATTTACAGAAGGATAAAGTCAAGGGGAAACCTTGATGTTTGCTGGTGGCTTTTCCATTTGTGTATAAATCTGTCATTATTTTTCCTGCTACAGTGTTATGCTTTCAGAGCCCTGAGATTTCTCTTCAGTGTGGAAAGAAATAGACATATCTTTAAAAGGTATGTTAACAAAATGTTTTGTGAAACTCCTCTAGGATAGATTTCAAAAGTCATCACTCCAATCAGAATGACACAATTTTTTAAACACCATTTTCAATGTGAAGAAATAGTAATGAGCAATTTCTGTCCCATCCACAGCTACAGACAGGCATTCCTGCATTGCATCAGTGCCAGCCTACAAGATTTAGATGTTCAGTGTGGGGACTTCTATTGTATGCATGCCAGAGAACCTGGCTCTGTAGGGGCTTCTTCCTCCCTCATGAATCAACATTTAAAATATTTTAAGGACAGATTTAATGCTGTTAGAGATAAACCATACTTTTATCCTGAAGGTTAACAGATGCAAGTTACAGCCCTGGATAGTGGCAAGTAACTGGGAGCAGTAAATTTTTTATCTGAGCCTTCCTGTGCTTCTCAAAGGAATGTCTTTGCATCACACAGATTTATTTAGGAGTATTGCTGAAAGGTTTGGATCAATAAGGAGAGAATGTATTTCATTAATCACCCGTTTTTACTGGTAAGATGACAGTTTCACCAGGTTGGCTACAAAAGCTGTGTGAAACTTTACAGTTTGCTTTCTGGGATTAGGTTAGTAATCATACTGCCTAGAGGTCTGCCTGTCAGCAGTGTTTCTGTATGATTATATTTTGTATCATATATTACTAAAATTCTAAATATAACCTTTGTTGTTTATGTCTTTAAAAAGTGGATTTTGTACTGAAAGGGCCCCAGTTTGTAATGAATGCTCATGGATAGTGTCAAGTTTTAAAAGTGATAAATCTAGACTGATTTGCTGCCTTTTAGAAAAATGCAAATGCTTTTATTTCTGTATTTCTACTTCTGCTAGAACTTCATATAGAAACAAACCTTCAGTTAAGCACATCACTAATGAAGTATTGCCTACTATCTGTTAGCATTTGCTTTTCTCAGTCCTTTTAATCTTTTAGATTAGACTTTTTGACAAACATTCTAAGATGGGTGTTGTGATTCCTTAAATATGTACAAGTGTTAATCTTATCACTTAAGGCATTACAAGAAGGAACTTGGCTAAAGTAACAGGCATAATAGAAAGTGCTGTAAGAAAAACATGGGGAAAAGGACTGGAAACTCAGGAGGTGCATTGTCTTTAGAGAGGCTTATGCTAGTTTGAAGAACTGGCTTTTATATTAACACCCAACCTATGGAGGCTGAAGTCTTCACTTTTGAAAGCCCTTCATCTCCTCTGTATGTAATATTAGAGGCTTAATAGCTGAATAGATTAGTAAAATAGGTATTATATAGTATATAATTTAGAAGGTTCTAAAGCAAGTTTTAATAAACATTGAAAAGTCTCTGCTGTAAATGAATAGCTACTGTGTACACTGTTTCTAAAATACATAAAAATTTAAACCTTTGTAGACTTTTTCCTACTGACTTGTTTGAAATCTTCATTGATATTGGACATTATGTGCGTGATATCAGTGCTTATGAAGAGTTGGTATTAAAGTTAAATTTATTAAAGGTAAGTAAAAACCTTCATAGCTTTAAGAAGTGCTGTTATTTGCACATTACCATGAGATAGGCATGAAATATTATATATTTATTTGTATGTCATTTAATTTATAACCAGGAGGATGAATTGAAGCAAATTGCTGAAAGTATTGAGAGCATGAATCAGAATAAGGCACCTACAAAATACATAGGCAATTATGCAATTTTAGAGCACCTTGGCAGTGGAGCTTTTGGGAGTGTATATAAGGTAAACTTCTCTTTTGATATTAATTTACAGGTTTGAGGGACAGCTTCATGAAGAAGGTCTAATACCTCTTTTAGGTACTGCCCTCCTTTCACTTTCAGTAGGGGAACATAGATGTGAAAAGGTCTTTATGGATCTGGATGTGTTGGTATTATTTTGTGATTTTTGTTTGTCTCCTCATGTATTTATAATATTGACCAGTTTCCCCCTTTTACTTTCTTTTAATTCCTTTCTTTTAATTCCTTTCTCCAAACAGTAATCAAGAGTATTGCAAAAGCTAACAAATTTGTGTAGACCCACAGCAATTCAAGCATGTTTTAACTGAAGAGCAACGCTGGGCCTAGATAATGTTACTTCAAACACTCTGGCAAATTCAGCAGTGTCCTGCTAACCTGCACTGTGGGGCTCCAGTGCTTTTGACTATTCACATCATATGCAGAAAAAACTAAGACACTGATAACTAATCTGGTAGCCATAATAATATCCTTTCTGTCCCCATCCTATGTTAATTTGACATGGTTTTATCTTTTTTTATAGGTTCGAAAGCATAATGGACAAAATCTTCTGGCAATGAAAGAAGTCAATTTACACAGTCCAGCATTTGGGAAGGACAAAAAAGACAGAGACAGCAGTGTAAAGAACATTGTCTCTGAATTAACCATCATCAAAGAGCAGGTATGTTTCACAGACTCTAGTTTCATGCATGGGTATTCTGCTGTTAGCCTGAGTTCCTATAGAGCAGGGCTTCCAGCTGCTGTTACTGTTCTCTGATCAGTACAATGTTTTCCCCTTCTCAATATTGACAGCATTCAGGTAAAACCTTACAGGCGTCTCAGCAGCAGTACAAATGCTTGTGTTAAAGACTCTTGCCTTCTGGGTTGGGAGTATTTTGCACTTTCTTTGGGGATTCTCTAAATTAAGACTGTAACAGAAAACTGATGAGTCTATGTTCCATTTAGTGAATTCTTGGGTTTAAAATACAGTGAGAATATAGTCTTTTTTTGTAATTGAAAATTAAAGAAACAAACTGATCATTAGTGTTCTTAAGACAGCAAATTCTTTGGTGCAGGATAATTGTCTTTGAACTTAATTTACTCTCATTTATTAAGGAAAAATGGATAGGGGTCATGCTGCATTCTCCTCTTAGTTGCTCTAGCAATGGGCTACACTTTTCTCAGTGTTTGGGGCTGGAGCAAGGGTCCAACTATTGATCTGCAATTCATAAGCAAGTTTGTAGAATCCTTCCTTCCAAAGTGTAGCTAAACATGCTGTGCTGTCAGTTTAACTACTCTAAACATCTTATTTTCTTTCCTCATTATAGCTTTATCATCCAAACGTTGTACGGTATTATAGAACCTTCTTGGAAAGTAAGTATAAATGCAGAGAATTACCACATTAGAATGAAGAAACAGTAATATGTAATAAAAGTGCTTACAACTTGGAAGGAATGCATCAGATTTGAGCAATAAATGGTAATACTTTCTTCAAGAACTGCTAGAGTTCAGGCAGGTTTATATTCCTTTCAAATTGAAAAAAACCCTAAGAAATTGTATTTGTTTATTTATCAGTAAAACTAGATGCAATGTAAACACATTGAAAGCATCATTTTCATCCTATAGTGCTAAGGTTCCAAAATTTACAACTGGAATGCTGAGAAGGGAGAAAAGCTATGGTGACTAGTAGAATGAAGATATAGATTACTCAGCTGTATTGTCTTAATTTTCTTGTTTGTGAAGAGTTAGCTTACATACACCTGAAATGAACTCTTTATAGTTGCTGTGATATAAATTGAGGGAGAAATGGAATTGAAAAAAAGAGTAGAACTACGATTAAAATGTATTTGTCTCTGCAAAGACATTTTTTAAACAGTAAAATATAACAGCTTTTAAAATGCATTTTAACCTCAAATATTCTATTTTCCAATGCCTTTTATATAAATGTAGTATTCTATGAATTCATCTTCTTTTATATAGATGACAGATTGTACATAGTCATGGAGCTAATAGAGGGAGTGCCGCTGGGAGAACACTTTCACTCTTTGAAGCAAAGGCAACAGCAGTTTACAGAAGAAAGAATATGGCATATATTTATCCAAGTAAGAGCCCCCGTTAATTTTGTAACCAGCACTTGGTGGTAATGCATGTAGTTAGCACCATTTATGTTTGGCTAATAAATGACAAGCAATGCTTATTTTATCAGGCATTAATACCAGGTATGAATTTCATTTTATGTGCCTTTATCAGGTTATAGTTAAGAAACTTTATAAGGTTCTGTCTATTTGTTTTGAAGCTTTGTCTAGCTCTTCGTTACTTGCATAAAGAGAAAAGGATTGTGCATCGGGATCTCACTCCGAACAATGTCATGCTGGGGGATAAAGACAAAGTTACAATTAGTAAGTAGAACTAATTTACTTGAAGAGAATTTCCCATGATATACCTGAGTAGAATTACCATAGTGAAACTCTCAGACAGTTTTAGGTGCCTGGGCATTGCAGGCCATGCTTGGAAGCTAGTAAATTATGACATTATTATACTGTTGTGCAAAATAATCACTAATGCACATTTTGTGATGATTACCACCAGGTGTCATCAGCCATGGCTATATTTTTTACAATTACGTATGTCAAATATGACAGAAGAAATGATATAGCCCTAAGAAATGAAACTGTAGCTATGCTTCAAGGCCTATTTTTACTTAAATCAGCAATAAATAAATAAATCTCTCTTTTTAAAAAGAAACAGGGAAGTGTAGCCATATGCAACACCCAACCACAAAACACTCAGCTATAAATAGGTGAATATATTTAGTAACTGTTGTTTTATAGTAAATATTTATACCTGATGATATATATATTTCATTTCTTATTAAATTGTATGTGCTAAAAAATTCTGATTCTCACTAATGATACTGTTTTGGAAGAAGGTGATTTGTTGGAGCATTTGTCCCTAAGTGATGAAAATAAAAATTCAGAATATGATTTTTAAGTATGATATAGCTGTATTTTATATCAACATGCTGCCACTGTGAGGCACTCTTGTCTTGATTTAACACCTTTGCCTTACCTCTGTCCCAATCTAGATATATAGAAGTGTAAATGTGCTTTCAAATGTAGGCTCAAAATCACACTTGAAAAGCATTTATATTTCTGTGAAAGATTTGCATGAGGAGTTGAGGAAAATTGGAAGAACTGAACTTATTTTGACCATTTCTACAGTGATAGGTTTGGAACTATCAGAAAATTTAAAAAACACTTAGCTATATTTGGTAATTAATTAGCACATTATATATATTGGATTTTCAGAGGGTGCTGAAGACCTTTTATCTATTACTTCTGAATTTCACTGAACCTTGTTGTTTTACAATTTTAGTGAAATTAAGAATAATTTTGTTTTTCTGATAAGAAGTATATACTGTAATAGTGCATGCTGTAGTATTATGCCTAACTTGTACAGTCCATGTATGCCAAAGACTGGAGCATTTGATAATTATATCTCATGATGTGATTAAGTGGACTATCCATTTGAGAATTTCAAGTGGTTCTAAATGAAAGCTAATACAAAATGTCAGATAAAGGTGAAAGAAGTGTATGCTCAAATATTGAAAAATTTTAAACCTGCATCTGCACTGAATTTAACCTATTAACTTTTATAAAGGAGAGGATCTGCTCTAAGATCTACACAGAACTGTAGTTCCTTGTTTACAAGCTGCAGAGTTGTCCTATAGAGTTCAACTTTGTGGTTTTTCAGATTTCAAAACCATCCAAAATTTGTCTTGATCTAGGTTGACTAATACTCCTGTGGGCTACCTGTGAAACAGTGTTGTGTGATTACATCACTGAGATACGGCCTCTGATGGTCCAAATAATTTTGCTTTATAAAAGAAGCTTGTATATCTCATAATGCTGCTCTATTTTCTTTTTCCCCAGTCCTTCTGGAAATAATAACTCTCATTAATCTCTTGCTATGATTATCTGCAGGGTATAACAAAGGCAGCTTACTCCTCTGTAACTAATGTTCTTCAAATATATTGTCTTTAGTGAGGTGCCTTTAGTTTTGGACTTCCACTGTAGATTTTGATTAAAAAAAATTGAGTGGTACACTGGAGCAAAGCGATTCTATGAGCTAAGGCTTTCACTCTGTGCTGTGCATGGCTGTGCAGCAGCCCCCACAATGAACTACTTTCTTAAAGTTAGGGTACACACAGGTAGGCAATTCTCACCACATATGTGAGAACTGAGCCATTTGAATTCCAAATCCCATGAAGACCCCTCATGCAGTTTCTGAGTTTACATTGGTTGAAAAGGAAGGGAGTGCCTAGTGTGGGAGACATTCCCACTGCTGTCAGCAGGGGAAGAAAAAAAAAAAGAACCTCCTAAAGAATTATGCTTACTTGTCCTGAAGTTCTGGAGAAATTGCTACACACAGGTGGCCCTTGAAGAACAATTCCAACAGAACTTGGTAGGCAGGAACTTGTGATGAAAGGTGTCTGAAAATTAGAATTCATACAGGCAAAGAACTCTGCAACCCACCTGGCACAATGTAAGATTAAGCTATGAGGTTTCTTCTAGAGGTGGTCTCTGAATATCATCTCTGTAGGTTTTACTGAAAAAAGAATACCTGAGGCATTAGTAGGAGGACATTTTTGTCTGTATAGTTACACTGCATTTTCTTATTCTTAAATACTGAGTGATTAGACGCTATCCTTACCCAGGTCTTTCTTGATTGTTTGGATTTTAAAACTTATGCAAGATATAAATTAAAGTCCTGAGCCCAGGAGGTGCTTGCTTCTATAGTGAAGATTATATAACTTTCTTTCTGTTTCCCATAATGTCTTTTAAATTGGAATTCTCCCAGTCTTTTTCAGGCTCTTTTTAAGTTCTTTGTAGCAACTGGAAACAGAATCTGATCCTAGCCAGGCTGATGGTGATACAAGATGCCTGTTTCTGACTCTAGAAATCTTTAAGACTCCTGTTACATAGTCTCTGGAACTACCCACCCTAATTCTTTGTTCTGCTTCATCTCTAACATAAATTCAATAGGAAAGGGGCTGTAACTACCATCTCTTATGTTGGTAGAGCATTTAATCATAATTGGTTGAGCTACAAATGCTACAAAAATATAAATATTATGTTTACCTGCAATTTCATAATACATTTCATTCTAAATTTGTAGAAAAGTGTTACTGAAACTGTACATCTCTGATCAGATTGAATGTTTGATTTCTAATTTCTGACACATGTACAGAAAAGAAGAATTTTAGGCATAGCCTGAATGAAGGTTATTTTGTATAGGGTTTTAGAGATTCATTGAACCAATATTATCTGTGGCTTTCAGTTTAATCTGCCCAGCCTTTTTATTAGAGACATTGAAAACTTAAACAGTTTTCTGACTTTAAAATGCTTTTATTGCAGCTGTATTTTGTTTCTAGCCCAGCATATTTTTCTCTAGAGATCCATAACAGCATCTGTTTGTAGGACAAAACAAAACGCTCAGTGGATGTTCACTTTTCCTCAGTGTCATAGAATCATAGAATGGCATGGGTTGGAAGGCACCCCAAAGATCATAGAGCTTCAACCCCCCTGCCACAGGCAGGGCCACCAACCTCAGGCCTGGATCTACACAAGGCTGCCCAGGGCCCCATCCAACCTGGCCTTGAACGCTTCCAGGGACACTTCTCTGGGCAGCCTGTTCCAGCACCTCACCACTCTTTCTGTAGAAAACTTCCCCCTAATTCAATCTAAACCTTCCCTCCTTTAGCTTTAATCCATTCCCCCCTGTCCTGCCATTATCTGCCCTTTAAAAAAGTTGATTTCCCTCCTGTAATAATCTCCCTTCAGGTACTGGCAGGCTGCAATGAGGTCCCCCCGCAGCCTTCTCTTCTCCAGGCTGAACAAGCCCAGCTCCCTCAGCCTCTCCTTGTTGGGCAGGTGCCCCAGCCCTCTAATCATCTTTGTGTCCCTCCTCTGAACCCTCTCTAACAGTTCCACATCTTTCTTGTATTGGGGGCCCCAGATCTGGACACAGTACTCCAGGTGGGGCCTCACAAGGGCAGAGTAGAGAGGGACAATCACCTCCTTGTCCCTGCTGGCCACCCCTCTTCTGATGGAGCCCAGGATACCGTTGGCCTTGTGAGCTGCAAGAGCACACTGCTGGCTCATGTTAAGTTTCTCATCCACTGTGACACCCAGGTCCTTCTCAGCAGGGCTACTCTCAAGAAGCTCTTCTCCCAGTCTGTATCTATGTCTGGGATTCTTCCGGGTCAAGTGCAACACCTGACACTTGAACCTCATTAGGTTCACCCGGGCCCATCTTTCCAGCCTGTCAAGATCCCTCTGGATGGCTTCCTTTCCTTCTAGGGTGTCGACCACACCAGTCAGCTTGGTGTCATCCGCAAACTTGCTGAGGGTGCACTCAATCCCATCATCGATGTCATTGATAAAGATGTTAAAGAGAACCGGTCCTAAGACAGACCCCTGGGGGACACCGCTTGTCACCGGCCTCCACCTGGACATAGACCCATTGACCACCACCCTTTGGCTATGGTCTGTTAACCAGTTTCTTATCCACTGGATGGTCCACCACATCTCTCCAGTTTAGAGATAAGGATGTGGTGGGGGACTGTGTCAAAGGCCTTGCACAAGTCCAGCTAGATGACATCGGTCGCCTTCCCTTTATCTACCGATGCTGTCACTCCATCATAGAAAGTCACCAGATTGGTGAGGCACGACCTTCCCTTGGTGAAGCCGTGCTGGCTGTCCCGGATCACATGCTCTTCCCTCATGTGCTCCAGCATGTCATCCAGGAGGATGTGTTCCATGATCTTCCCAGGCTCAGAGGTGAGGCTCACTCGCCTGTAATTCCCTGGGTCTTCCTTGCTCCCTTTCTTATAAATGGGAGTGACATGACCTTTTTTCCAGTCCCCAGGGACCTCTCCTGACAGCCACGACTTTTCAAATATGATGGAGAGCAGCTCAGCAACCATCTAGTTGCAGCAAGGTTTTGATCATGATGGTCCAAGAGGGCCATGTGACATACCAAGGAGAGTTGTGAAGGGTTCCATACGCTCTTTTGGGTGGCATGCTTTGTTTAATGCTTAGTACATGATACAGATCTCTCTGCTGGTATTATATGGTTTGTATAGCAGCAGAATACTAGTTCTGAGACAAGTCACCTGTCTGATATACTTCTAATCATATCAGGCAACCAAGAAGTGTCAGAACAGCAGTGAATGAGACTTTTAAAGTTTGAATAGTTGCTGAATGCTGTAAGAAAGCTACCTGTTAATTTTGCAGTTCAGAATAACTGTTTGTTGAGTGCACTTTTTAAAAGACCTGTTAGCTTTTGCTTCTGTGCCATGCCCAGAGAAGCAGTGGCCATGAGATAAAGGGGACATAACTAGCATTTTATGTTAGTCATTACATTTTGGAGTCACTGGGATCAGCACTAGGTTTTTTTGCAGACTATATGGCTCATTTAACCAGTTTTCATTATCAGAATTGCTACCCTTCATACCAAGATTCATTTTCAAAGCTTCCATAATAGGCTGAGTGGAATTTTCCACTTGTTTACGTTCACACTAAATCAAACATTCTGGATGCTATTGGTGGATTAATTGTAGAATCACATCTCCCTCTACAAATCTCAGTTCTACATGTGGGTCAGTGCTAATATTTTGTTCAGAATTTACAAGCTTCACAAAACTGAGAGTAGACTGAGTTTATGAACCATTGATATTAGCACACAGGAGAATGATAGATTAGCAATAAAGATGTTTTTGGGAATGATAAGATATACTGTTCCCATTGTAGTGTTGGAAAAGAGTAGAATAAGTATGTACTACTGTACATATATTAAATTGCACATTATCTTGATTTTAGGATGTGCTTTTTTGGAAAATAAAATTTAAGTTCTACTTTTATCTTCCAGGTCATTGTAGCTCAGTAGGTTGCTTACAGAATTTCTTGATTACAGTTGCAAACTTGGTTAAGAAAAACAAAGTGATTTTTCTCTTGTCCTGAGACTTTAGGGCAGAAGAAACTTCAGTGGGGACACAATGAATGTCAGGCCTGAGTAGGTTTGAAGTTTCACATATGTGGTGAATTTGAGACTCCATTCATCATCCTTTTTTGCTTATCTTTTGGACTTTGTGTGCATATTTTATTTCAGAAAAAAAAGAGGGCATTTTCAAATAGCAGTCAAACAGAATTTAAAGGAACAAATGTGTTAATGTGAGATCATTTTATCAAGATGTAATAGCTGTAAAATTTTCCTCTTGTTTTTACTGTAGAAGATCAGTCTTCTCAGTGAAATCTTTGGGAAATAAAATGGCAAATGAAAAACCAGTTTCTGTCAATAAAAAGAGAGGAAAAAAAAATTACAGGTACCTAAAATTCTCATTTAAAGAGACTCTTAAGATTTAGAAAGTTTTTGTAATTCGGCTATTATGAAGCTTGAAGAGATCATTCTGTAGGAGGTTAAGATACTAGTCAAGTCAGCCTACTCTGTTTTTCATAATTCTCTCTTCCCTTCATTCCCCCTTCCCCAGCATGTTAATGTTTTCTGAAACAATCTTTGTTCATTATCACCTACTCTGCTACCCTAAACACAGTGTAAACAAATGAAAACAAGTGAAGAAGGGTGTTTCAGAATCTAAAGGATTATGACTGCATAATTTTGTGTTTTCTTTTCTTCCTATTTGAGGATTGGCTTGCCTGGCTGTTGGACTATTTCTTTTTTAAGAATTTAAAAAAATCATAACAACGCTTAGTTTTCTACCCTAGGAACAGGCTGCCCAGAGAGGTGGTGGATGCCCCATCCCTGGAAGTGTTCAAGGCCAGGTTGGATGGGGCCCTGGGCAACCTTGTGTAGATCCAGGCCTGAAGTTGGTGGCCCTGCCTGTGGCAGAGGGATTGGAACTCTATGATCCTTGGAGTCCCTTCCAACCCTTGCCATTCTATGATTCTATAATATACAGAGAACACACACCCCACCCCACCCCCCCCAGGCTTAATGTACAGTACAAAATCTAGGCAAATACAATATTGTGGAGATATAGGACTATTAGTAATGAATTGCTGGTGAAATTGCTGTCAAGTCATAGTTTAGAAAGATCCATCTAATGGTGGAAGTTTCTTAATTTTTTATTTTTTCTCAACAGATTTATAAGTAATCTTCAATGGAGGATGCCAAGCTTCTAACCATTAGAGAAATTAACTGCAAAGACATTGTTTGATGAGGGTTGTACAGTAGACAAAGCACCAGAAACTATTACCATTGCAATTTTATTTTAGAAAACTTGTTTGCTGTATTGGTGTACCTACCACTCCCCTCAGTTTACAAACTCTAATGTATTAGGAAGGTAGAATAAGTCATACTGGTGATAGGCATGTAATTTACATGAACCTGAAAAAATTACAGGAGTGTTTAAAACCAGAAAAAGTATCATTTTTCAAAAATGACATGTACAGATGAAAAGAACCACTAATTACAGCATCAACAACAATGGGCGGGCAGCTACATTGTAGCTACATAAAGCTACAAGACTCTTCTCTTATGGAAATATGTCATCCACTGGTATTTTTTTTTTCTTCTTTAGCTGCACTACCAAATAACCATTTTTGGTCTGAAAGGGATCATTTTTACTTTTCAGGAAAATGGGACAACCCAACAGCCAAAATGAGGGGGTTTGTTAATTTGGGGGGATGGGAGACTTGCGTCTCTAATGGCAATTTTATTTCTGCGTTGCAAGACTCCATAGGGCAATAAGAATCCTCTGAGCTGGTAGACCATTCAGTAATTTTAGGACTGCAGTGTCAGATCAGGGATTAGGTTAAAGCAGCGTGAAGCCAGGCTAGAAAAGGCATGAGCTAAACTCATCAAGGCACAAGCGCCGGATGAGATGGCTTCCAGACATAGTGCAGAAGAAGGGCAGCTGTGGTTTGGTTTTTTTTTAGCTTTGTAGCAAAAGGTTATTAGCTTATCTTTCTCTTAGAATCTTGCTCTGTATCACAAAGATGGGTTTATAATTTTTCCTTTGGATGGACAGATTCAGCATGCATATCTGTATCTTGATGCTGGCAGTGGCTGGATGGCTTGCCTGTTCTCTCCCTCTGTTTTGGGCTCTCTGCCTTTGCTTGTCCCAGCCTTTGTTTTGGTTCATCTAATTTACTGGCTTACAAACTTCAACTGGCCTCCTCAGGATAATTCTCTAAAGGCTTTTTTCCTTTTGATTTTCCTCTGGCCATTTCCATTTCTTTTTCTGTTATTCTACTGACACTTATTATGTTATTGTCAACTTTGACGTAGTTCCTTCCAGCAAGTACTCACAACACTTCTGTCAATTGATTGGTTACTTTTTTATGTGAGGATGGAAGCTGTAGGAAAATGTTTTGAAGCTGTAAGTTTTGTATTTCATTCTGGAATTGGTGTGATTTGTGATGAGGTGTATCTATATTCATACTGGTACGTGTGAATTGGTTAGGTCTAGCTTCTGAGGATGGGCCCATCCCTGTACTTAAGACATGTATCTTAATGCTTGGTGTACCACTGGATGAATTAACTGTAGTAAATTGAGATGGTTCAGGAAGAATACTTTCTTTAATAAGTAGAATTTCGAATTTCAGGAGCGATCAGTAAGATTGTAATGTAAGAATCACCAGATCAGATTTATGTGGGTCTTGTATCAGCTTTTAGCATAGATAATTGAGTAAAATTCAGAAGTAGTTGAGCAAGTATTGAGTAATCTTGCTCTCACAATTCCCTCCCAGCTTCTAAGACATACTGCTACGTGAAGCTGTTTCAGGAAATTGCCAGATATGACTTGTTGCAATGGGTCCTCATAAATCAATCCTCATGTCACAGCTGAAACAATGAACACCAGTTAATAAGGGTCATATCTTAGTTTAATTGTATGGGATGCAGGCCTCTCACAACTCTCAGAAATTTTTAAATTTGTTTGTTAGCTATTGTAGAAACTTTTGGCATCAACTACCATATAAATAATCCAGGAGTGTTTAAAGTTGTAGACCAATTTATAAGATACAGGCAGATGCCTAATTATGAGAAGAAATTTCACTAGTTTGATGCAAGTTTCTTTTGATTCAATTCTTTATGATGGGCTTGAAAAAGGTAAGAAAAAGCATTTATGTTTAAGTAAAGCTGATTGTCCTGTGTGTTTCATGCCTTAGCTTTGGTGGCACCAGTTGTATTTAGGAGGTTCTTGCTGGTGTCAAGACATTAACAGAATTTGGAAAATGTTCCCACCTGTGAAATGTGGGTGTGGGATATTTTCCCCCAGCCCATTTCTGAGGATCTGACCCTAAAAGGAAGAGAATATATTTACTCCACCTTCCTGATTTTTTCCCATATTATCACTAATGTTGTATTAAAATAGACTACTTCTTCCAGCACAGAAATGGCCAGTCTCCCATTTCTTTTCCTAAATCCTTCAAGCTCCAGGAACTGTATTTATTAATTGATACAATGTCTTAATGCTCATTTTCCATACAATATTACGTGAAGGTTTCCACAGCAGGAAATGTAGAATGAATCACCATAATTAATTCAGGGAAGTATCAACACTGCACAAATGTCTGCTCCTTTTGGGATTCATATTCCCTGGAGCAAACTGCCTGAGTGTCTTAACTCAGGGGCAAAAGGGAGGCCTTTCGGTGATCCTGTTAATTTATCACTCTTTCTACTTATATTTTGGAAGCACTGCAGGGTCCTTCTTTGAACATTTTGTTCAAACAAAAATGATCTGTGGCATGGGTACCTACATTTGTCATTCTTGTCAGAGGCCCTTTCTGAATGTGAGATCTAGTCCATTCAGACCCTTGAGGCTCGCACTCAGTGAGAAACAACAGGAACAGCAGTTTGTTTTACCTGTGTTTCCTCTGATTTGCAGCTTTTTTTGATGAGTAGGAAGATTTTGAATTTAGTTTATTCACTATCTCACAATAAAAACATTTGGAATAAGAATGCCATAGGCTCTGTCCAAGTAGAACAGGTATCTTAAAATATTTTAAACTATTTTTCTTTACCACAATAATTTTCCCAATTCTGAAGTATTAGTATTACAATGCAGAATTTGTTAAGGGGTTTTAACTAGGACAATTATTTTCTCTTGCTCTCTGTGCTTGGATGTAATAAGGTGCAATGTGTCTTAGCTGTGTTGTTGCATTGAGGCAGCAGTAGACAAATGGAAAAAAATAAACTTGAAATGTTTGCATGGAGCTTGGATTAAAAATAACATCTCTAAAACTCTGCCTGACAATTTTGTGAAAGACTACCTGATAATTACACAAAAGGCTCTTCTATTAACATAATTGTATGATCATCTAAACCTAAAGCTTTTGTCACAATGTAAGGCTAAGATTTGCTCTTATTTCTTACCAAATGCAATCTTTGAATGTGAAATAGTCAGATATTAGACTGCCCCATACTCCTTTGAAATTACATTTCTGAGAACATGCACCCTTCCAAACCAGGATCCTTTGAAGGAAAGCGAAGCAATTATTAACTTCATTACCTTATTTTCCCCATTAATTTGAACAATAGATCGCTGCTTATTAGTTACTTCCCATTGTCATGCAGTTGATTGGAATATATTAAGAGAAACTTGAAACTGGTTTGGATTGAAAGTGTCAGAGGTTTTTTTTTAATACTTTAGAGCTGGTAGGCCTGATTCAAACAAGATCTTGATAGTATGGTCCAGTTCTGTGAAACAAAAAAGATAAAACCCCAACAAACCCAAACCTCCTTTCCACCCTTCCTCCCCCAGCTTTTCAGCTGTTGTGAACCATCACCGATTGTCATGCAGAGAAGGTGGTTATTGACATATGATTTTAATTTTTTTTTTTCCTAAATTGTAGCTGACTTTGGGCTTGCAAAGCAAAAGCAAGAAAACAGCAAACTTGCATCAGTAGTGGGAACCATTCTGTACTCATGGTAAGTACTCCTGCATACAACATTCAGTCCAGTGACTTCCATCTTCATGGTTGCTTTTTCGGAGGCAGGTGACAATGGACCAAGCTCCCAGTTACCTACTCACAGTAGTTGGTTGCCTGCCTATTTTGCTGTTGCCTATTCTTGCATGTGGTGGTTAAGTTGGTGCAAAAATGAAGTAACTGCAGTTGTGTAGCAACTTAGTAATTTACCTATACCCCCTAGAATGTGCTTTAAAGCTATAAACAATATAAATTTAATTTTAATGGCTTTTAATGTAATTGTGGCTTAAGAGTTCAGTTATGTTGAACCTTTTTTACCTTTGGAAAAACATTTTTAAATTGATGCTAGTGGATTTGGTTTGGATCAACAGACATTTGGCTATAATGACTGCACTGAAAAAAAATTTCCTGAAGTTTGCAATTTTCAGAGGTGGAAAAAAAGACAAACAGTGTTTGCAATTTAAGCTTAGTAAGCACAAAAATGACTGTTCTAAAGTTTTGGCTTATACAGTCCATTATTGAGGCTGCTGCACGAGCTGCAGTTTCCTTTGGCATTCTGTTTATGGTAACAGTGTAGCTACCTGTGTTCCTAAATGACTACTGACTTGTGTTTCGTTTTCTCAAGAGCATGGGATGGGAAACACTTCCTATCCAAAAGGTTCCCCACACTATGTAAATAGTGTATGTAATTTTATGCATGTCAGCTTCTCTCAAACAAAAGTAACTGTGGCCAGGACAGGATTTTTGTGTTGCATGATGCATAAATAACAAATGTGCTTGTTAATCAAAGTTACTGTATTGCAAACAGAGGTGAGCAAATGTAATCTGGGTAAGAATCTAAATTATGGAAAGCACAAGTTTAGTATTCGTCTGCTAGCAGTTGATGTGTTCTGGGCCTGACATTTAAGGTGAGAATTTCTGTTGATTGAAATGCTGCAGTCAGAAATCAATTAAGGAATTGCTAATCTGTGCCACAGTTATGGATCTCCCTCTTCATTTGCAAAAAAATATTGATTAAGCTTTGTCTACCCTAACTATTGCTTTATTAAGGAAATATGTTTACAATATGTTCGGTCGAAGCCTTACAGATCCAAATATTCCTCATTCCTGCATGGACTTATTCCAGCTTCATTGCAACACATTTTTATACAGCTGCTGCTCCCCTCTCCTCAAAGCCACTCTGTTGGTTCTGTTCAGTGTTTGGCATTCTAAGGTCAGAAGTTGATTTACTTGTTTTAGGGATTTTCTGGTGCTCTTGTTCCCACTACTATTAATTGAAAACTCTAGCTGTTGTAAATAAAGTGAAGTTTATTGGCATAGGGAATAGAAAAAGGAAACTACAATGAATGACACACAGACAAACCAAGGATGTTGTAAAGAATACATCCTGTAACACTATTTTCTGTTTTTATCCTAACTTTTAATTTAAAAAATACCCTCTGATAAGGAGAAAAACCTGACAGAACATTATATCCTAAATAAAACTGCAAGTGGTTTCATCCTAAATATCTTCTAAGACCACTGCACTGGATGGAGCACTGACAGTATCTTTTGCAGAATTTTACAAACTTTTTTTATGTCAGTCTTCTTCAATTTTCTTTTCTGATGTGGGGGCCATGTACCTGCCAGAATGCTTAGCCTATGTGCCTGCAATAAGTAATCAAGGGTTCTAGGCTGTCAGGAGAGCTATTGATGGGTCTTCTGAATTAAGAAGGAGAGTCAAGAACTCATGTGTTCAGCAGTTGAATGTTGCCACTTTTGAAATTGTTATTTCTGTTTTTCTATTGCCAGAATGATGATTGACACTTAATCCCTAAAAATTGCTCAATCATAATGTGACTTCAAGAGTGAGTCCTTGTGATGTATTAAATATTCAAGTCCCAAACCTTCAAAACCAATGCATATGCTGCTGCTGAGCAAAAGTAAGGTGATTGCAAGGCTGACTTAGTTGGTTCCCCAAATACTTCTGAAGCATAGCACAGTCTGTGAGTGATGCTGTATTGGGTTTGTGTGGCAAGGTTTTGGTTCCAGAGGGTGCTCCAGGGGTGGCTTCTGTGAGAAGGTGTCAGAAGCTTCTTCCATGTCTGACTGAGCCAATAGCAGCTGTCTCCAAGACAGACCTGCTGCTTGCTAAAGCTGAGTCCATCAGTGACAATGGTACTGCCTCTGGGATAACATAGTCAAGTGTGAAATAAAACATTAGGAGCAATTGAGGCCAGAGAGAGGAATGAGAATATGTGAGAGAAACAACCCTCCAGATACCAAGGTCAGCAAAGGAGGAGGAGGTGCTCTAGATGCCAGAGCAGAAGATCCCATGCCTGAAGGAGGCTGTGACGCCATGGACACCTCTTGCTTGAGGAGGTAGAGAAATTAGGAGTGAAGTTGGGCCTGGGAAGAAGGGAGAGGTGTGGAGGGCCAATCTCTTCACCTCCTTTGAAATAATTGATTTGTTCTGTTATAGCTGGGCAGAGAAGCTGTTGATGGAAATTTATTGTGTTCTTTTAAACACCAGTTACAGGTAGAGTATCTGCAAGTTAAATCAGATTTAGAAGTGTCAGGTTCCAAACCATACACTAGTGGCCCTCAGGGGCACCGACTCTTAATTTTCTTATCCTATGTACAGTCACTTCTTTTTCTCTTCCCCCTCATTAGATTCTGTCTCTGTCTTTGGGTCTTTTCACATTTTATAGGAAATTTTTATTTAAGAGTAGTGTTCTGTAGATTAAAGCACAATATTTCTGTAATGTTTGCTTTTATACCACATTTATTCTTATACCCTGTCCTCATGCATCAGAGCTAGGGTTTTGGCAGTTCTTTTTCTACCTCTTTGCCCAGTTATTTTTTTGTAGGCATGAAGATAAAATGTCACTCATATCTTGCAGTCTCTCAGTAAGTGATCTTTTGGGACCACTTTTGTTCTACTCCACAGGCAAAATCATGGAAGCAGCGATCCTTGCCTGTCTGCAGTCAGGAAAGAGAAAGATACAGCACTGATGTCTTTGTATTTAAAATGTATACTTGAGTAATATTTAAAATGACAGGCTGAAGCATTAGAGTCTTTCCTATGTCATAATAATTTAAGAATATTAGGAAGGCTTTGCAAACAGCTGAATGCACTGGATGCAGCCTTCAAGGTACTTGGCTAGTACCACGTATGGCAGGGAGCTTTCTGATATGGAAACCTTTTCACAAGGGATGAGATGAACTGACCCATGGTTTTAACCCAAGTCATCAAGCAGAAGTCAGAGCCTACAGACTTAATCAGTGCTTGGGCTATATTTTTATTATGAATTAAGTAGATGTCAAGGGCTAAAATAATAAAAATATTGAGAATGTCTATCTACAAAGAACAGCAGTATTCCTGCACAAAAAAAAGGGCAGTGTGTGTGTATGAGAATAAGGAGGTGAAAGAGCTGAGACATTATTGTCCTTTTAGAGTGACAGAAATGGCTTTTAAGAAAAAAAAATGTGTCTGAAGTAGTGTCTGATGCTTATTGTTTAAATTTGGCTATGCAGCATTATGCAGAGCAGTTCAGATAAAAGCAATCAGTGTATGTACTACCCATGTTTGGTTTGGGGGTTGGCTGAATCAATTTGCTAATGTAATTTTTTAAAAACTGCGTCATCATGAAATGACAGCAGAAACAGTTTTATGTTTAGAGAGGGGCTTATAGAATTATGCTTTGTAATTGTGATGGCTTTAAAATCTACTTCATACTAGGTTTTATTCTACTAGCATACTAATTAAATTCCTTTTAATTGGGTATGTCCTTGAATTAAAAAAGCCAGCAATGTGTATGTTTAGAATACCAAATGTATTAAATGGATGTGTTTACACTTAATACATTAAAAATTGAGGAAAAGACTGCTTTAGGGAATTGATAATGAATTCTGAACTCTTTTTCCAGCTCATAAGTCACCAGAAACAATCTGCTCCAAGTTAGTGGTGACAGAGTCTTTATTATGCTGCTGTCTCGAAGGACTTCCCAGAAGAGACACAGCAAATTGTACATGTTTATAGAGAATGGTATTTCCTTTCATGTATACCTGGCACTTCTTGGTTTAGCAAAAAGGATTGTAACTTATGAAGGGCATGTGTCAGGAACAGATCAAGAAACACAAGTAAAAGTTATCTGAATCATGGTTACAATAACTGCTTTTGTATTTGAGTATGTATGAAGAAATTTAGAAAAAAATTGTAGGGAATGAAGTGTAAATTTGAGATTGGGATGGAATAGAGAATCCCATCATAATTCTTTGAGAACTTGACTGATCTTGAAAAGTCTGTGGGGAAACTGAAGAGCAGACCCCTCAGATATCATTAAGATGTTGGTAATCATGTTCCCTTTTTATTGGTAAACTGTCTTGATCTTTTTGAAACAGAATTGTTCTAAAATGATATACAGAACAATGTTATGCAGGATTTGGCTTTTTATGCTAAGGTTGAGGTGTGTTTTCTTTGTGGTGTTTCTAAGAAACTAATTTTTCTGGTAATTTGAGTTACTATTTTACTTGTGTCCCTCATCTCTGCTCTGGAGGAGAAAATACTCCGTCTTAATTTCTTTTTATGGGCTACACAGTGTTACATTACCCAAATTTCTTGTGCTTCTATTTACAGCCATATCTTAAAGGAGCACTGCATATATCAATATTGCTATATGATTTCATGCAGTGGTCTGCAGTAGCTTGTTCTGGTGATGTGATAGTATTTTCACTTATTTAAAGCAATTTTTGTGTTGGGAAGAGTAATTTAAGATGAAGGGAGTGTGTTATACTTTCATACATACTTTTAACCTGCTTTATGATGCTGTTTGATCAAACTACCAGATTTTCCATTCTTTCCTCTAAAAATAGCCTTTGAACCATTGCACCAATTTCTTTCATTGTTTGTCAAATTTTGGATAGTGAGTAGAGACACAGTTTAATCTTTTTTTGGTAAGTAAAACTGTTTAAGCTCAGCTGAAATGTTACCTTCCTGTAAGCTGCAGTTCATGCTGTAATGTGATAGCGTTGGTGTGTTTAAAGAGGAGACTGAGGGTACTGTGAGGTGAGGGAGAGTAGAAAACTTGCAGAAAACTAGTCTTCCTTTAGTTTTGCCATCCATAGGACAGCTGGCTTCTGGAGAGAGGATTTGCTGACTTGATGAAAAGGTAACAGAAGTTAAATAATCCTTCCAGTATATTAATACAGCATTTTTGTCAGAGGATCTTCTGAAAGTCGATTAGTACAAATATTCACACAGCAATGAAATGCAGTTGTGATTGTGTGGCTGTAATTTAAGCATAGGTTTATAATAACATCTGTCAGCAGAAAGTCCAGTGCAGTTGGAGGTGGAATCCACAGGGACAGTATAGCTGATATATGACAGTATAGCAGAGAGTACCACCTCTATCTGCATGCCACAATATAACTCTGCATAGAACTTTGTTTCATTATGGACATAGTTACTAAAAAGATAAACTGGATGAACTTCAAGGAAGAACAGAAGTAGTTGCCAGAGATTGACTTAAAAAGAGACAACCAAATTATTTGCCTTTCTATAATTTTTATTAAGTAAGAAATTTCACTAAATAACTGTCACCTCAAATTTGAGGTGTCTTAGTACCGTGTCAAGTATTACGTAGCACTGTACATGGGAGTAGAACTGGAAAAGATGTGAAACAAAGAAAGAAAGCATGAAGATAGTCTGTATCTCTGGAAAAATATTCCAATGGAAAGGATTAAGTCCCCACCAGAAGACATAAATTAATACTGGACAGGAGAGAATGAGAAAAAAAAATTTCAACTAAAAGAAAGCAGATCACTTTCAAAGTGACATGTGCTAGTTCATAGATAATTTTTTTTCCCCCTCCTGCCTTAAGAAAGGAGTAGCTTTACTCACGAAGGTTTAGAAGTAACTTAGTCATAGCATAGGTTTTCTTGATGAAAGGGAGTATGAAAGCATACAGCTTCTTATAGTTGTTTTCTAATGCATAGTGCTGATCTAGGCTCTAAAGAGTTACCTAATGGTAGGAGAAAAAAATGTTTAGTATGTAATAATTTTAGAGACTGTGATTAATTTAAACTGTTGTCTGGGAAAAAAAAAGCTCCTAACAGATTGTAAACAAAAAAATGTACTATTTGGAAAGTATTCTTTCTGTGTAACAATTATTTTAATGGATATTAATTATTCTGGTTTTTCCCCCTCAGCGGCTTAAGACTTTTAATTTGTAACCCCTTTGGAACAGATAATAATGAATGCACCATTTTTATTAGAATAAGATTAGTTATTCTATCAAGCTGATTTATGAGCTTGTAAATGTCTTCTAGTTCACTGTTACTAGTGTTTGCTAGAATTATTTTTTAAATTTTTCTTTTAAGTAATGTCTAATGAGCTACACTTAGATGAACGGTGTTACTTTGACATTGCAATTGCAGGAACTTGGAAGGGGTTTTTTTTCAGATTTTTTTTTTTCCATTATATTCTACCACAGATGTCAGCAGTATTGGTATCTTGGCAGATCCTTACTGCTCAGTACATTTGGGGTTTTGAAATTTTGTATTGCTGTCACATATCATCTTGCTGACTTTGATGTTTCCTTAATAGTGTGTTTGCTGTTTTACCATATTTTTGGTCGTCAGTTAAAGCGCTTTCCTGTTTTCCCTTGTGGCTTGGGCTTTAGTTTTTGTTGTGGCTTTGTTCAATTGCATGTCCAGATTTCAAGGATTGTTCAAACTGCCTTAGTCTTTCCTTGGTTTCTTCCATATTTTTAAATATTATTTCATGGGGTTTTTTTTTCCATGGCTGAGTTTTTTGCAGAATGATGATCTTGTTGTTGTGGTACCTTTAATTGGTAGAAGTTCTGCCACTATAATATAAGAGTTTGTGCACTCTTTATAGACATTATTAGACTAAGCATCAGAGCAGTAGTGATCATTAAGTGGCCATGTCTCATCAGAGAAATGTTAACATTGGATTTTTAAGGGTCTATTCTCTTTTTACCCTTTCCTATTTCATAGACTAATACGTTCACTGTTTCAAGGAATGGCACAGCAGCTGTGGTTTGAGAAATGCTGGAGGCAGCATGAGGTATGCTAGACATCTGACTGGAAGAACTGCCACGTCAAGAATTGACTAACAAGTGGCAGACTGAATGCTTGCAATACTCTTCTAGCATAATTGAAATAAAGAAAATAATTAGAAACAGAAATAGGTTAGATATCTGTTTAAGAAATGCTATAAAGGGCCATTGATGCCTTCTAAATGAACAAGGGGGTCATGGCAGAGTCAGCAGCTAGCAGAGCAGCCAGTAGTCTTTCTTTCCATTTCTTCTCTTAACCATAAGTGCCCATATTGTCCGCTTGAGATGCGTCTCTAGTCTGCCAGGATCTTATTTAAAATGGACATTATGGAAGAGTCTGTTTTGAGTGAAAGAGGGGAGAGGTAAAAATAAATTATTTGCTGATACTTGAATAGTTTCTGTGGGTTTAATCATTTGGAGTTAAACTGCCTTTAATTATATTATTTGAATTGGCAATTGACATGATTCCTTCTTAGAGTCCTCATACTTCTTGGTTATACCTGGACATTGTATACAAGGATGTCACAAGGAGGTTAACTTTGAAACCCCCATGATTTCAAGCAGATGTATATATCTGTGTTTGTATCTGTTCTGCTGAAGAAAGCTCTTTTCCTGGGTTACTACTTGATGTCTAGGTTCTTCAAAATTGGAGCTGCGCAAACAAGGGTTAATGATTTTATGACTGAAGAGGTAGTACACTCTTATCTAGGGATGTAACAGTGCATTAGCTATATGATCCCAACTGCAGACAAGTGGTCTGTGTATTCTTAGAGAGATCAAGGTGCCCAGTTATTAAATGGGGAGATGCAGGAGGGTGTTGCGAATATTTGTTGGTAGGGTTTGCTACCGTTTACAAATGAACACGTACAGCATTTTCTCTCTACAACATATCTTAAGAAGGGTTGATAAAGGATTTACTTTATTCCTAGAAGGAATTTTAGAGAGAATTCTGAGAATAAAACAGTGGAATTAGATGTTTTTCTCATTTCAGAGTCATGTGACAGGTCAGTTGACATCACATGTCCTTTGCTTCTGGCTTGTTTCTCAAGGATGCCCATTACTGTGGTTAGGGAGTAAGCTACAGAATGAGGTGATCTTAGAATCATAGAATCATAGGAGTTGGAAGAGATAAACCTTTTTTCTTCTCTTTAGACTTTGTCCACTTTCCTATGCTGCCTTACTTTTTCAGCAGATGCTTACAAGTGAGCCATCAAGCAATAAGTAATTTCTGTAATATGAAAATATATTACAAGTTATACCTAGATTATTAACTTATGACCTTCTGTTCAGATTTCATCTACTGACTTTTGTGAGAGGTTTTGCAGACATCTGAATCAATATACTTTATTTAGATTTTAAATTGTTGAATTTTAAATTCTGTGTAAAGAAAATGAAGTTACCATCTAATTCAAGTAAAATTAGCTGCTTGCCTCTTTTTAAAAAAAAATTAATCTGTACCAAACATGATTGCTAAACAGAACAGTAGTTTAAATTTAGGTGAAATTAACGTCTTACATGAAATCAGTTATTCAAGATTTTGGTTTATTTTAGAGTTGTTGTAGGATTGGATTTGCAACTGCTTGTGGACATCTTCTTGCAGATACTTAATTTTCCATATTTCCATTTAAATTGTAAATATTCATACAGTTTCTTGATAAGCATAGTTGTTTGGACAAAGGCACTGAAAGATGTTCGTTCTGGAAGGAGTAGACCTCAAGAAGCAAAATCTTTTTCCATTGTTTAATTGTTCAGATTTGTGTTTCATAGATAAAAGTAAAACGCCTTTTTAGTTTCTTCAGATGTTTGTACAGTTAGATTTAAGGCAGCTCCTCAAAACATTGTATGAAAAGTTGCAGTTGGAATTCACCAGAAAACGTCGCTGCTTGGCAGGAATCATTTCTTAGAAGGATCTGTTGGATGCATGTTATGAGTACCTTTCAGAATGAGTGCTTCAGTTTTTATATATCTGGTTAAAATGTTGCCACAACTTAGAGATATGCTTTATCTACAGCATTTCTGTTAAAACTGACAGCTTGAAAATCTGGTAGATATTTTTGTATGAATAAGAATGCCAGATGTGTGGACTGTGCAGTGATGCTTGCCTTCAATTTGATTTTTGATTTATATTAATGAAGGGAAATGTTATTTTTTATGTTTCAGAGTCTGGCTCATACTTCTCTTGTTTTAGACTTTGTTCTATGATGTGTCTGAAGGAATAACAGCTGTAAATTAGAACTTCAATATATTTTTCTATTTTAAGCCTCCCATAGACTTCATATGTAATGCTGGAAAGCTGAGTTACATATTAATGATACTTTGATTTGTTCTTGTAATTTACTCAGAGATGAGTATGATAATCTTGAAAATTCAGAAGTATAAAACCATTTGAAACAGCTATGCACATTTTGAGCTTAATTAGAAGATTGTTGTGTTTTCATTACTGAGAAAGGGAATAGTTCATTGCATTCTTTAGTAATAATAAGACATCTGAATGAAGCAGCAACTTGCTGTAAACATTGCCTTTTCTGATAGAGCCTGCAAAGCTTTTTAAATTGCCATTGAAACAAGGTTTTTTTAAGAAGTAAGAAACATGTAGTAGTTTTACACTGAGTGACAGCAAGTTTTCTTCTAGATCAAGATACAATATATAGGCAAGAAGGCTACAGTCAAACTGAATTGTATCTTCACAGTATATTTTCTCAAGATATCTACATGCTGTATTTGTGTCTGTATCCTGATGAGGGGAGAAACATTGGAAATAGATGCTTTACAAAAAAAAGAAAAAGTTTATAGTAAGCCTTCAGTTGGGGATAAATGTATGTAAAAGCCCATAAAACTCCAGTACTTGTCGTCTGCTTATAAAAGGTACTTAAATATTGATAACCATCACCCTTACATTGTGTTGAGAGTTCTCCCAATTTTGGGGAGCATAAGTCAGTGGCACTATAATTTTTTTATACTATACGTATTTTATATTATGAAAAAAAAATACTAAAAAAAGCTGCCAAATTGCTGTATTTCTGAAATTAAATATTCACAGAATACTGTTCTGGCTGGAAAATTCTAGAGGCCCAAAACATGTCTTAGAGTATCATAGAATCATAGGGGTTGGAAGGGACCTCAAGAGGTCATCGGGTCCAACTCCCCTGCCAAAGCAGCTCCCTAGCTCATACTGCACAGGTAGGCATCCAGACAGGTCTTGAATATCTCCAGAGATGTAGATAGTAGTGTGTATGTATGCGCATGCATATAGACATAATGGTGAGATTATTCATACTTGTGGAGAAGCTAGCTCATCTTAGCATGAGGCAGATGCTCTCATGCTTTTTCAATTTAATTGTTTGTTGCACACTGATAAATTAAGCACAATTGGTTTATCCAGCTAGCAATGCTGTTTCTGGCATAACTATAGTTGATGTCTTCACCACTTCACCATGTACAACCTACACATTGCAAGAATTTATGGCACCTTTTTTGTTCTGCCATTGATACTTAAAAGGATAAATTTGAAATTGCTCAGTGGTGTCCCAGCAAGAACACAGTTGCCATGTCTGGGAATTTTTGGAGCACATTGCCTTCAGTGTGTATAAACATGAAAGCATTTAGATATGGGTGTCTCTTGGGCAGCATACTCAGTGAAGATCAGTGAAATGTATCCTTTGGTCTTAAAGACATTTTTTCACAAGTCTGTTGTGCAATGAGGTGCTTTTTTGCTGCTGCTCTGAGATTCAGAAATAACTTGTTTTCACCAGCACTAAATGTTTATATGCGTAAAAGGAGTGAAAATAGGAAGGTGCCTCAAAAAATAAAAAAAGGTAAAAAGATCTGTCAGATAAATGCATGAATCTTTTCTAACTGTTAGAGATATACACTCTTACAGGAAAAGAGTGGAGTCAAAGATGGGAGAACATGCAGTAGCTCAGTGTACCTCACTGGTCTTCTGCTTCTGAATACGAACACAGAAGTCCTCACAATAAAATTCTTCTGCTCTTTTCAGCTGCTTTTTCTATAGACTTTATGCTCAGAAGGGAGGAACTGAGGACAGATGTTCCGAAGCTTTTTATACATTTTATTGGTCTTGTTATATTTTGATTGACTAATTCTTTTCTTAGTTAACAAAGGTAAAAAAAAGTTTCAGTTTGGCATTTTGAACTAAGTTAAACTGAAAGCTGTGTTTCACTGGAAGCTGCTTTTATGTATATAAAGCTGGCCTCTTGGCAGTTGTAGTTACTGTCTCTCTTCCCTAGAAAAAAGCCTCCTAAATTTATACCAGTATCAGTTGTTTTTAGTGCTGTGATATAAATTGTATCAAAGAAATGATTCAAGATAAAAAACCCAACAACCCCTGGAAAAAACTCCGAAACCAAACCAGCCATACTACTCCTGGGCCACCACAAGCATTTGTCTAAACATATGATGATGAACTAGATTAGAGAACTGACTTGGCTGAAAAATAATTTAGGTTGTTTTTCAGGTGTATGAGGTCTTTGATCTGACACATAATGCAGCTGCAGAGGTACTTGTGTTGGTGCAGTAGGGCAGTGATGGTAAAGAGTGACTGGGATCATCAGGAGCAAAGCGACATCTTGGCTGACAGTATTTTTCAAATAGATAGCCTAAACAATGTAACACTTGTGAGGCTCTCTTGACCTTCACAGTTTCATATGTGCTTTAAGTTTTGCTGGGGAAAAATTGGGTATGAGTGACTCTTTGCACTTGGGGATTAGGAAGAGAACCTTGTGCTCTGAACATACTTCTGCCTCACATAGTTAATGATTTAGGTATGAAGAAGATTTTTGTTGTTTGTTTTTGTTTAACAAAGCAATAGGAGTAAAGAACAACAGAGTAAACTTTAAAAAAAAACCAACTGTGTGACATGGGTGCATTAGAAATGAATTGCTGGCAGTTGTCCATGTGTTCTAGAACACTGTCTTACTGCTCTGCTAGAGGCCATAAATTAGTTTTTAAAGTTAATATATTAGCATCTTGAAGCAGTAATGTATAATGTGAGCAACGCATAAGAGCTCAAAGGTTTGTAAAATCAGAGAAATAGAAATTAGTTGTTGAATGTTGACTGGATATCCATATCTTGATTGTCAAACCTGTGAAATAAAAGCCCAAAAAGGTGGAATATAAAACATCTCCTCCTGTTTAGAAAGATACTGAATATGAGCTGAAAGAAAGCAGTCGGTGATTTCTCAAATTGTTGATCAACAACAGTTTAACTGAGAGCTATGCTGGTTTATTACAGGGATCTTGTTGTCACAAATTTCTTGATGCTCATCAACATTTCAGATTGAGAAACAATACACAACTTCTCTTTGGAGTGAAAATTGTCCTTCCACATCAAACCAGACCTTTATTACTCTTGAAAGATTTTAGTGAAAGCATCGGGGAGGTATTATTACATAGGCTGTTGTGTCCCAGTTACTGGCAGCCTGTCACTGACCTCAAATTGGTTTTGCCTCTCTATAGACTAAAATTATTTTAAGGTAGAGGAACTTTCTTGGCAGAGACAGGTGATGTTTGGACTAGAGAATGAAGCTGTTGAGATGACACTGATAAGAGAGCAATTTTACATGTGAAAGTTGCCCCTCTTACCTGACTTCACTCTTTTAAAAATGACATTTCTCACCTGCTGGCAAGAGGATTTATTATGTCATAAAATTAAACTGAGGTGGTAAGTTTTTTCCCTGTCCCCATACATTTTAAAAAAGGTGGAAATTATGAATTTTTCAAAAGATGTCAGCAAAGGATCCCTGAAAAGGTGTCTTTTGTGAAGAAGAAAGCATAATTTCTAATGAAAAAAATGTAAACAGAAGACAATTTAATAAATTATATAATTACTCGGTGATAGGTTTCAAAACAGAAAACCATGAAAGCAAAAATTTGAAGTAATGATTGAAAATCCTGTTCCAGCTTTCCAGCTTCATCACTCCAGGGACAGACACAATGTCCCCAAAAGGCTTCTATTGAATTCTTTTCATAGGTGAGAAATGCAAATAGCTTTCAGCAATGTTCATAGAAGCTTTTTACTCAAACTGTCAGTTTTGTGGCTCCTGTTTCTTATTCTGTTGCTTTTAGAGCTAATTATGAAGCTGTAATACTGAATGCATAGCTGTAGCTTACAGCAAAATATCCAGAGAAAAATTCTGACATGCAGCAACTGCTTTTCTGTTTTCCTTTTTTCTACTTCAGGGTAATGCTGAGCAGCAGCTTTTTCTTCCCTCTCACCTTCCCCCCTACCTTCCCCCCCTCTTTCTGTGATTCAGAGACCCTTAATTTTTACAGCGGTCTTCAAACACTTGCAAATGATCCTACTGTAGTTTATTAAGATGAAAATGGGCCACCTGGTCCATAGAAACCTAGAAATGGTTTTAAAACACAAGCATACCCTTGATTTTCTCATACTTTGGAATAAAATTGGTGGTCTTGGTCCTTTTCTGAGAAAATAGACATTCATTGTACCAGGAGAGATTCTGATGTGATATCAGGCAATCTTTTTTCACTGTTATAACAGTCAGATGTAGAACAGGCAGTTACAGGTGCAAAAGTTGAGTAAATCCCTTCCGCTACTTGGCTTCGAGGAGCTCTGCCAGTAACTAAAAAGGCTAACCATTGCAAGCAAGTGTAGTTTTATCTGTATCATAACAAAGATATCTGTGTATCTGAAGCTAATAGAAGCTGCAGAGAGTCTTTTAGTATTGAGGACCCCTCCACAAAAAAAGTTTTATCAGTTTATTGCCAAACTTCTATACTATCTCTCCTGCTGTCCTGTCTCTAACAGTGGCTATAAGTCACTATCCATGAGGAAGGATGAATGGGGTAAGCATATTTGATACTTTACTAGCCTCTAACTATGTTTTCACTGTGGGTTGCTTCCTGAACTAGACATGGTTTCTAGGCATAATTTGTGTAACTGCTACCAACTGTAGGAATTTATATCAAACTGTAAATAATTAATTAGAGGAATTATAAAGACTGAAAGTAATAACTCTGTCATGGTTAAAATCTCCTGCAGTGGTATATGCTTTTTATTTATTTAGCCTTTCATTATAGCCATCTCCTCTTCTGGGAGTTAGTCATGAAGAATCACTCTTAATTTAATTAATCCATAACTGTCTAGTCAAAATCATGTCTCATTTGAAAATACTTCTCATTCTGTAGGACAACATATGCCAGCTTGTTCTTACAAGTGTTGGAAATGGTGAACGCACTACCAAGAGAAATTATGAGGGGCCTATTGAGGTTCTGTGCAGCTTGGGAAATCTTCACTGATTATGTCCCATGTAAAATCAGCTTGATAGTTTTGACAACGTTTCTTAGAAGCTTTAGAAAATTAATGCTGTTTCAGAAAACGTAATATCCTTAGCTGTCCCTTTCCTCCCCCTTCTAATTCAGGACTATCATTTTGGAAATTTCATCCACTAATAACTACTCTGAATGTGAGATAATCCAGTGAGGATTGTTATATTTCATATAGGCATGTGATAGTATTAATGTAGCGCATTCAGATCGGGTTAGTCTGTATATCTCTGTTGAAAGAATTCTTAAAAACCATGACAAAATAACATCAGTGAGCAAAATTTTAATTGAATGCTTGGAGACATTTTTGCAAGGCCATATAGAGATGATTTGGTGAAATGGTACTATTTCACAAGTAGCACAAATTTTGATAAGATATTACTTTATTTTTAAATTCTGGTTAAAAATATGGGATAGTATGTGAATTATTTAAAATAACCATTTAATTTTCAAAATTAGTTAAGAAGAAAAAACAGGTAACTTTGGGTAAAGCAGTGTCTTATTCAAATTCGAGACTCATTTTAAGGCTGCTGGCATAGAGGACTTCTTTATTAAGTACAAAAGCAATGTTGGTATGTTGAGCAAGAGTTAAGTTTCTGAGAAACAGTTATAAAACCATCTGTTCAAGAATGCTGTGAAGTTGGAGAATTAGTCTGTGGATGTACTTCTGTGTCTTCTATTTAGAAGAATTTAGTCTTGCTTTTGCTATGGACTTCAGTGAAGGACTCTCATACAGTTAACATAGTACTGCTGCAGTAAGCTTTTTCAGCTTGAGTATGTAATTTGGAAATGAGCAGTAAACCTAGAGGAAGAACTGCAATAATTACCTTGAATATGTTAGTTGCAAAAATTAAATGACTAATTATATAAGTATCTGCTATGCCTTTTAATGTCCAAGACTCTGGATGTCATAGAATGTCATCAATACAGCTGCTCTGCAGCTGTAAAGTCAGCAATGTAAATGCATTGCTTAATAAGCTCTTAGACTTTTCCCCTTTGTGTGTATTATTTTGGTGCTGAATGCATTTTACGATGTGGACACTTGTTTGCTAAATATTAAGTGGTGCCACTGTCCTATTTCAACCAGTTTAGACCTCTTGATCTAAGAATTAAAGGAAGAATCCTGCCTTTACAAGCAAACCTCAAACTGGTCATACTGATCATACTAATTTCTGTTCATACTAATTACTGGTCATACTAATTTTGTGTTTGTGGCGAAGATTGATGTTGTAAAATTTTAATGGAATAAAATTCAGAGTCTGATTCTGCTCATTCTTTATGGTCTTGACCAGACAGTGACAGTTTATACACAGTTGTCAACTGAATTAGAGAAACCGTATGTACTCCCACCACCCTCCTGTTTGTGGGTGGCAGTGTACAGGAACAGAAGCGGGTACTTTCTCTGCTTGGCATCCCTCAACAGTGTGGATCCAAAAGATGCAACTCTACTGCAGAGCTGTTATGCTAGTCAACAAGTACTGTACCCCACCCACATTCCAAAGGAGCAGATGGTGAGGCTAGCCTGTAGAACATGGTGAGGGATTTCACTACATCTCTTAAGTAAATAAATAATATTTGAAAATTCTATTTAAAAAATATAAATGGCAGAATTAATTAGCCATGAAAGTATGGCATCCTAGAAGTATAGGATTGTACGTGTAGAATTTTCACAGTCACCTTATATAGGAATTACTCTAGAAGTTTAGATTAAATATTACTCCCATAGCATAAAATACCTTTTAAGTACAAGACAGTATTTAAGATATTGGTCATCCTAATGCTCTAAATACAATGGATATCTAAATATCTCCTTCTGACTGAAGACATTTGTTCTTCAAGAAAAGATTGAGTAATACTCTGCTGCCAGGCCTCCTTTTGATGAGGGGAAAAAAATAAGTTATGCATTTAGAACAAGAAATCTTTCAGCATGATTAAGCAGACCAAATGACTTCATTAACTTCAAGCTATTATGCATTTGTGTGAAACCAGGCTGAAACTGCAGCCCTGTCAGCTCTGTATTCTTTCTGTGATTTTCAAATCATAGTAGTAATGAACACGTTTTTCCTAGTCACCAGCCCAGTGGACTGCTGTTTGCTCTGGACATCAAGCTAGGTTCTTCACTGCTGCACATGAATACAAGATTCTGCAGGCCAGGTCATGGTTGCTTCTGTTTCTTTCTTGATTGTGTTCAGCTTCTTTCAGTGACTGCTATGTGACTTTTTGCATAGGTACATAAATTTGGCTTGAACAACCTCGGTTTCTTTAGTAATTTAAAAATAATAGTTTATAACTGTGTCTCTTTATGAATGGAAGTTATCACTAGAGTGAAAGATTGTAAAATTCAAGTAATTCATTTTTCTGAATAGGAGCATGCTTAGAACTCCTAAGACAGGGGTATTGCCTTACTGAGCTCACCATCTCTATGATAATTTGCAATACTGATGTTTGCTCTGACACGATTAATACATAAAAAAAGAAATTTCTGCAATGTCTTCTAATGAATTATTGTCACAATTGAGGAATAAAGACAGTCTGACTATAGAAATGGTATTATGTTCATGTTCATATAATGCCATGTTCAACATCCGGTGTTCTCTACAGTTATCTAATAGCAGCAACAAAAATCAAGGAAAATTGCTAATTAGGTTTCACCAAGGAGTCTGTATCTTGTTTGATCGATTTTATCAGAAATGTGTGACCTGTCAGTCTCACTTCCCCATGCTGTGACCTGTGTTCTGACTTTCTGTCTTGTTAAGATCACTTAATTTCTCTTCAGCATGCTAATTTATCTAAGGAACCTCATCCCATTTATTTTAAAGCCCTATTTTCTGCACTTTGTGTGTATCAGCAGCATACCTTCTAGCAATATACTTTATCCAGACTGCATCATTAATTGAATTTACGCAGTATCTTTCAGCTCCAAAATAAGGCATTTTACCAAAGATATATGTAATAAAGTCATGAAGTTGATATAGTGGCTCCAAATTCTGAGCTGAAAGAAAAAGGAAAACTAGTAGGTTTTCAAAGTGATTTTATAGATGAAAGGAGCTGAGTATTTTTTATCTCTCTAAGTAATTACAGAGTGAAGAGACTAAGTTGAAAAAAACACATTGTGTGATATGACCTTTATTTAATGCTAGGATTTGAACACCAGTATCAGAATATCCCTACTATTGTAAATTATCATCATCCAGTTTTATGGATTGTGCTGAGAAAATTAAGAGAAGCAAGTGGAGTCTGCTGAAATGACTACTTTCTTCCATTTGCTTTAAATAGATCTTGACAATGTATTTTTTTTTATTGTCATTCAGCTGGCTGTTGAGTGTCCGTGTGGCATCCACACAGGGAAAGCATTACAGTAGTTTTAAGAGGATGAAAATGATATGATGAGTAAATTTTGTGTACTCACATTAGTAGGAAAATCTTATCCATTAGCATTCTAAATATAGGAATCTTATTCAAATCTTTGATATCTGAATTGCAAGAGGCTGTGATATATTTATCTGTTCTCTAGTCCCTGTTATTGAAATACCATCACTGTAAGCAAGTTCTAAATGCTGTAGTTCATTTGTATCCCTTTAATCTAAAGACTTTCTAACATGAAATGAGTGGTAAGTACAAATGAACAAAATTTATGCCACGAGTGTTGTGAGAAGAACTGCAGTAGAAGTGGGAATTTGGCCAGTATAGGAAATAAATCCAACCTTCTGAACATAACTGCTTTGGAAATATGTTGTAGTGACTAACTCAGTATTGGGTGTGCTTTTTTTTTTCTTTTTTTTAAAATAAGCTTACTTCTAAATGAATTAATTAAACATGTGTGGGTTGCGTTGCTTTTTACTTAGCCCTGAAGTTGTAAAGAGTGAGCCATATGGAGAGAAGGCTGATGTCTGGGCTGCAGGATGCATCCTTTATCAGATGGCAACTCTGAACCCACCATTTTACAGCACCAATATGCTCTCCTTGGCAACTAAGGTATTCAGATTTGCCAGATCAACCTACCAATTATGCCTGCATGTGTTCACTAGATCCATTAGAATTGATGTTTAAGGTTATAGAAGCATAAACTACTCTCTGGTCTGATGTGTGAATGAGCACAAGTGTTTATCTTTGTATGAATTTGCTATTTTGCTATTCGAATTGCAAAAATTTATTGTAAATGTCATTACCTCTAAGACTGGCATATTTCTAGCACTGCATTCAGTGATAGGAACTTTCAATATATAAAATTTCTTGATGTACTATAATACTGGATTTTCTATAGCATTGTGTTTTAGACCTTAGTATGTGATCACAAATAAAATTTAAAAAAATAATTGTGAGGTTCTTAATGTTTCACTCACATATAGTAGCCCCTTGATCTACAATGACTTATACATTAGTGTAGATACTTGATTATAAGTTGCATTCTGCATTAGATGTATTCTAAGTTGTTTTGCGAGTTAGACCTGATAATGTAATGCCCATCAGGTTCTTTCAAGGAACAATACTTGTGCTATAGGTCTTCAAATAAATAATGGGATATTTTTCTTCAATTAATTGTAGATTATTTATTTTGCAGATAGTAGGGGCTGTGTATGAACCTGTGCCAGAAGGACTGTACTCTGAAAAAGTGTCATTTGCCATTAAGAGGTAATTACTCATGTAGTTTTATTTTGACATCTTGATGAAAAGATGTTTTGTTTTGTATGTTTCCAGCAGTGGTGATGTGACAGTTTCCTGACCTGAGCACTACCAGTATTTGTCCCTGAATAAGTAATTTCTTCTGGTTCAAAGAAAAATGGAGGTATCTCCTTACAAGAAATAGAGTTGCATACATGGAACTGGAAAACTCATGGAAGTACAGTTCACACACTTGTCTAGCTGATCTAGATTTTATACTGAGTACTGAAGTTTAACAATACCATTCTTGTAGTTAATTTCCTACACCTCAATTTTCATGCTGTGTGTAGTCAGGTAAGTAGTCCTGTTGCAATATGTTATTTATAGATCACTGTATAATCACATTCATAGTTTTGTGTGTGTATTTGACTGAAATACAGTTCTCACTACCTTCTAATCCTGTTAGTAGGATAGCACAGATAACAAAGCAGAGATGATGTGGGAACTGAGGAAAAGACGAGCCTGTATTCGTTCCACTCACCACATATTTGCCTTGGCTATGGTTACATCTTCCTGGTGATAATGTACAAGGCAAAGTATAGAAGGTGAATTGGCACACTTCTGTGTGATTTGGCTCCCTTCATTCTTCTGTTTAAGAAAAACTCCTCTTAGCACAAAAATGCCTTTTCTTTCTTACTCAGATGTTGAATTCCATCCTGAAAAAGCACTTTACTATACAAAGACTCTTTTCTTTATGCTATGTTTTGTTGTAGAAAAAGATTTCTGGTATTTAAAGACCTTGAGGACGAAGGACAACAATGGAGAGGATATTAGAATTAACATTTAAATTTAGGAGATCCTGAAGTAAATGTTTATTTTTTAATTATTTAAAGATATTTGTAGCTAGAGTAACTGACTTCATTAATTAATCACTCACTAATTAAGAATAATACAGTAATCTCAAATACATCCAGAAAATATCTTCCAGTCATATCAATATGTGTTGTATTCTCTTACAAATTTTAAATGCATCTTTATCTGTGACTTAGTTATGTATCTGGCCCTCTGTCTTTTTCTTTCTTTACATTCTCGATATTGATAAGAAATTCTGTAAGAGGATGTTTTTGAGGGTTTATTGTGAAGCCAACTATTGAGGTATTCATGGTTGTAGATATTGTGGTTGTGGTAAACAGGTTCACATGAGACTGAGTTCTATGGAGGCTAACTGGCTTAAGTAGACAAATAAATATTTGCATGAAAATATTAAAATTAAGTTTTCCTGTTGTGTAAGAGTGAGAAGCATAAAATGCTTTTTAAAAAAACGTTGATTCTCTTTGAGTTAATCCTTAAATGAAATACTATGTTTAGGTTCTGGCTTGTGATTTGTGGGATATTTAGAAAGAATAAAGAATGTTAAAGAAAAGCAGTAATATTTTACTTATAGATGAAGAAACATTAAGTTCTTTCCGAATGACTGAGTCACAACACACATTAAAAGATGAGTGTCATAAACAGAAAAAACAAATTTATTAGCAGTGATTAGGAAAAATCATTGAAAGCTGCATGTTGCAAATGAAAAATTGCTTTTAATGATATTGTTATTATTATTCAGTATCATTCTGATTAACAGTTTTATCCTATTAAGCTACTAAAGAAAGTTCTAGAATTGTAATCATAAAATTCTTTATTGAATATGAATCTACCCAGTGTTTAGTCAAAAATAAATTATTTCTTTTTAGATGCACAGGAAATTGATTTAGGACTTAACCAGAAATCTTTTATAGATCACATTATTCTTGAAATTTTTATCAAATTCAATGGGCTAAAAAAAAAAAAAAGGAAAAAATCAAACTAAACATTTCTTAAAGGTGAAAATCTTCCATCTGTTCAAAGGAAACACAAAGTTTTAAGTAAAACATATAAAAAGTTATGACAGATAATGGGATGAATCAAAGGATTTGAGCAAATTTAAGCCAAAAGTGATTACAATTTAAAAAAAATCAAATACTGTAAAGCCTTTTCAAAACTGTTACCTTCCATAACAGTTATGTTTATTTATATGTTTATTTAGAAAGTACTATTTCAGAAATAATATAATAATTCTGTGACACTTTCTTTCAAGAAGGGTGTTGGTTTAATTGTATTCATACAGTACTCTGCAGGGAAATCTTAGTAAAGTACTGGCTTGACTGGAGTTAATAGATTTCAGGCAGTTTATTGTACACGCAGAATTGTCCCTAGAATGCTTCTAGCAGTTTTCATGTCCTAGCCTACATACAAAATATTCTGGGAATTTAAAACCAGACCTAATAGCTGTTTAGAAACAGTAATAATATACCACCTAGAGTGCCTGAAACAAGAACCATGGAGCTGTAGGGTACTTTAGGTTGAAAGGGACCCTCAGAGATCATCTAGTCCATCTGCTTAAAGCAGATACAATTAGATCTGATTGCTTGTTGCTCAAGGTCTTGTCTGAGTTCTGTGCATCCTGAAGTATAAAGATCCCACAAGTTCTCTGGGCATTCTTCACTGCTTGTCTGTTTCATAATTAAAACTGGTAGTAATAATAATCATCATCTTTATATCTAATTAGACTTTCCTGTGTTCTATCTTGTGTCTATTGACTCTTGTCCTATCACTGTGCACATTCTAGAAGGATCTGGCTCCATCTTTTCTATACCCTTCCATTATGTAGATAATAGTTGGACCTCTGTATTGGTGTCTCAGGTCCCTCTAATAGCAGTCTTACCCCATGTATCAACTGATCCCTGCAATTTGGTGTTCACAGACCTTCTGAGAACACACTTCACCCCATCATTTAGGTCATTATTAAAGACATTAATCAATACTGTCCCAATATCAGTTTCTGGAGGATGCTACTTTGAGCCACCAGCTGGACTTTGTACTGCTGATGGCGTGTCTTTGAGCCAGGAAGTTCAGCCAACTATCTACCTACATTATAGTTGTGTGGATACTGTGGGAAATTGTTTCAAAGGCTTTGTTAAAATAGACCTACCCACAGCATATATTGCTTCTGAAGCACCAAAGATAATTGTTCCAGCTGATGCTAGAGACTCTGTGCTGTATCAACAATGAGGCTACACAGTGTCAAGCTGTCCCATACAAGCTATGGGCTAGCATGACTTGAACAGATTTTTTAGAAAGAAGTAATTAATTTTGATTAGAGGATGTTCTTTCTGTAGATGCTTGACTCCTGATGCAGAAGCACGTGCAGATATAGTAGAGGTCAGTGCACTGCTGTCTGATGTGATGATGAAATACATGGATGTTTTATCTACGTCTCACCTCATGTTGGAGAAGAAACTGGATCGGGAGAGGAGGCGAACACAAAAATACTTTATGGAGGCTAATCGAAATGCAGTAACCTATCACCATCACTTTTCCATTTTATCACAAGTAAGTACATGTATTAGGCTTTATTTTTTCTTATCATTGTTTGCCATATCTGAGAAAATAAGGTACAGAAAAGCAAAAAATAAATCAAATTGAGAAGAGTCATCCTCTTAGAACATTTCTCCATGCAGGCTCTTTATTTATTTTTAATGAAGTAGTCATTATTTTTTTTTTTTGTGGACATGCTTATTTAGGAAAAATAGCAGTATCTTAAAACCTGGTATCATTCTGTGTTGGAAAATGTCATTGATACAGAGGTACTTATAACGCTTAATTATCGCTACGGTTTTTAAATAGGGGAATATACACTTGGCTAGGGTGGAACAAAGGGATAATCTCCTATATGATTCACAAATAGTGACAGCTAGAAAATGGAAGCTAACACATAATTTTTAATTGCCGATTGCTAAATAAAGAACAGGGATGCTGATAAGGTATTTGTTAATGCTTTCTTACTGTCTGAAACAGTTCTGCACAAATACCTCTTGAAATTCTTCCATTTGCTTCAGACTGTTTTAACCATTTTTAATGAGGATGTCAGTATTTTACATAATAAAGCAAACTCCTGTATGATCTCAGAGAATTTACTTAAAAATATATAAGGGCAACTTTTTTGTGTAGTGAAAGCTCCCTGTGTACATTATTGTTATGGTAATTATGAAGCAAATTTATAATTTACACAACTATTCTTGTTCAGCTATTGTATCTTTCTTTAGATTCCTCTTATCAGGGCTCAGTAGTTTAGACTGCAGAATATCTGTGTAGGAATAAGGTTTTCAGGAGTGCCTGGCCCCAAACTCATGGATTTATTTTGTTTAATATGTTATTTGTCTTCACCTTCCTGAACAAAGAAGACTTGTAGAAATTACTAATAGTTTTTTTTCTTGGTAGTTTTTTACCTAATAGTCTAAGATCATTAGTTGTACTATACCTTTTTTTCCAATTAAAAAAACGCCAACAGGTTCCAGGAGAAATGCAACAAATTGCTTTCATTTGAAATGAAAGAGGTACTGAGATGGAAGAAAGATACAGAGTAGAATTAATAACTTCAAACAGTATGAGCAATTATTTTCCATAACTTTTGTGTTTTCTTAGTCTGCATATTTGGAAGCTTGTATGCTGTCTTTTTTTTCAGATCTCAATACAGTAATTTTATTGTAGAACTGTGATGAAATTTACAAATGAATGTACTATGAATGGAAGCTACTTGGCTTAGCATAATTGCACTGAAATCCCATTTTTGAGAGAAGAGTGCCCTGTCCAGACACTTGTAAGATAGAACTAATAGCTTTGCATTCAAGTTAGAGCACTTCTGTTTTGTATAAATACTTGAAAGATACATTTTTCTACATAACAAGAAGGAAAATGTCTCTGTGTTCTGGAGAACAATGCTTAGTCTTCCCATGGAAGGAATACTGTCATTCTAGTTCCACTCCAAGGAGTATTTTATTATGTATATTAAAAGAAACATGTATAACGAGAAGATCTGACAGAGATCCAGAACCCTGCAGAAGGTGAGGTGAGCATGTCCCACTAATGAGAAGTAGGAGACCTAATTGTGTGTCCTTGCTGTAAATAAGAGAATAAATCAGACCAGGATCTTTCAAAGTTTAGAGGAGTACAACAGGGCTTAGAAATGGAAGGTGCCATGTTGTTTCTGTGTTCCTGATATTGTAGGAAAATGCTATTAAATTGTTTTTTCTAGTAAAGAGAATAATTATTCCTGAAAAGTTTGACTTTTGAAAAAAAAAAAGACAGTATTCTGGCTAAAAGTACTAGGAAGAATTTCAAGCAGCTGTTACTGAAATAAAAACTCCGTGAGGTATGGACAACCTAATTCATCTTAGTCAAGGCCCCAGCAATTCCACAGCCATTCCACAGCCAGGTAATTTGTTATTTTTCCGTGGTGTCAGAGAATTCAGTGTTTCTGCCATGTAGTTCAATGCTTTGTTTTCTCTCTACTATAACGTACTTATGGCCTCCTTTTTCATCCCAGTTGTGTCATATTGTGAATGTTTCCAAAATAAAGAGTGTACTCTCTGTCCTGGTTTATGGAACCAAGCAACAGAGATCTTTAGGAGCCAGAGTGGAATCTATTCTATATGGAGTTTAGGACTAGGATGGAAGCTGATAAGTAGGCAATTGAAATCAGATCAATAGATGATGTTGGAGAAATGTTTTTGCCTTGTTTGGTAAGTATAGCATAAAATCAATACTTGAAAATAATCCTAACAAAAAGAATCATTATCCACTCCCCACATAAATTCTTATATTTCCTTGTTTTCCATAGAAATTCTTGTTAATGTAAGAACAGAAGAAGATGTAGGGATGAAAGGTATTTAATAGAGTTAGTGTGTTCAGTTTTGAAAGGTTAATGTTGTCAACATAAGAGGTGGTAGAGGACCCAAGCAAGTATTAATAAAAGTAGTAACACTCTCTCACACAGCACCTTTCTTTTCAAGGTGGTCAATATTTTAATACTCTGGATAGGAAAAGGTGGAGAAGAAAAAGATAGTTTGTGTAAGGTTGCCAAACAGATCAGTGGCAAAGTTCAGTTTTCTATGTTCCAAGCTGAATGTGAATTTTGAAACAAAGGTTTATTTAACTAATAATGAAAATATCTTTCTAATATTTTTCTTTAAAGAGGTGAGAGTGTAGCCAAATAATAACTTGTTTGCTTTTTGTGGTATATAGATTTGAAAAATTTGGTGTTAGTGTGGCTGTTTGCAAAAAGCTGAAAATAAGTCACATTTATTACTTCAGAAATGTGTATTTGATTACATGAGCATCATCCATTGTTGTTTCACTGCATACATTCTGAAGTGGAAATAATGCTTAGAAGCCCTGGGTAAGCCTGTCTGTGCATACACTATTTGACATATAAATAGAATAACCTTCTTCTCATTGCTAGATTTTCCAATGAAAAATATCAATACAACTAAACCAATATAAACTAATGAATATTGAGATCTGTCCTTCATTTTGAATGTGGGAGAGAAAACTCTAAGCTCTATAATCAGAATCTGTCAGCTGAAAATATATAACAAAATATGAACCATTTGTACCTCCTGCCACTCTGATCAGCCAGGTAGTCTATCATGTCTGATCATCTTTAATATATTCTTTGAGGGTAACTTCCTTCTCTCAATTTCTGATCCGATCTGTTCATATGGTACACATTCTGTCATTTTTTATTGTAATACTACGTTCCTTGGAAATTTAAGCTTATTTTAATATGTGTATTAATAACATGACTAGGATACACGTTGTATTTTTAAGTCATAAGAGGGTTTGGGTTGGGAGGGACCTCAAAGATTGCCTAGTTCCAACCCTTCTGCCATGGGCAGAGGCCAGGTTGGCCTTATATGCAAATCCATGTATTCAACTGAAGTTCCCAATTATCCAGAGTAATGGGAGACTAAGATGTTTAGATAATACAATAGTAGGTACAGCTTTTGTTTCTGAGTGTAATGTGATCTCTGATTACCAGAGTTCTTTGGCCTAACCTTCAACTGCAGAGTTATGCTTATTAGCAAGGTTTTCCTCTGCCTTTTTCTGTTTTCACACTTGAACTGATAACTCTTCCCCTAACGCAGCACGCTGAAGGGCATGGCACAGGTACTCAAAGTGAGTAATCTTCCTTTTAGATACAAATTTTAGCTGCAGGTCAACTCTGCCCCCCACCCCCCGACCCCTTGGAGACCTGCAGGTATCAAGGTATTGTACTTCTGGGCTAAAATGTTGCTCCTAGGAGACACCCTCTGATTACTCTACTTGCAGTTTGGTTGCGGGCTATGCTTAAATTGCTGTACTGCTGCTTTCAATCTTTGGTCAAGAGTACATCTAATCTGAAGATCCTAGCCAGACCTTAAATGATTGATTCAGTTTCCTATCTTTCCATCTGTGGCATAAACCTTTATAATCCACCTGTAGATAAGGAAGAGTAGATTGTGTTATGTCTTTTCTATATTAAGAAACATGAACTGTGTGTCTAAACTATTGAGAAATGTATATCCCTTCTATCACAAAGGCCCTAGTGTAAGTAATTGTGAAGCATTTTGTATGAATAGCTGTAAATACAGAACATGATACTGCTCCCACTCTTCTTTATCTGCAGGAATGAATTTTCTTTATCCTAATCTTTTTCTTCATCTACAGAGATGTATGCCCAAAGGGGGGAAGGGTTAAAACTCATGGTTTAAGAATCCATACTTTTGTAACCAGCCTGCAGGGTACTGGTATCTCTTTCATTAAAAGCAGCCATTAATTTCCTCAAGTTTTTAGAAGAAGAGAGGACAGGCTCACAGCTACCTGAAAGGCAAAGAAACACAGAATGATTTAATTGTGTTTTCAAAAAGTAATTTCCCCCATACCTAAATTCAGTTCTACACCGTTGACAATTGTGCTAATAATAATGTTGGTAGCTTCTAAGTGTCACTACATGAATTAAAAAGTAGTGCTTATTAGCAATTTGATTTCAATTAATCTATATTTTTTTGTTAACTCAGAAAAAGATTGGATTAATGTTCACTTTAATTTCCTTTGTGTTTATATTTTGCTCAGTTCAGCCAATGAATGCAGAATATATATATTTTTTTCTTTAGAACAACTGCATATAAATGCAGCAACTGTTTTTGTGTTGGTTGAAGCAAAGAGTATGTTTGGTTTCAAAACACTTAGAATGCAACAGGTTATTAATACTGAAGCAATATAGTTCAATGTTTACAATGGTTACATTAGGTCAGAATATTAAATTCATATTTCTATTAAAATTATTTTAAATTATTTAAGCATTTATATAAAAAATGGGTAATCGTGCCGGTCTACTGCGCTGCTGCATACAATTCCCATTGCTTAGGATATGGGTGAGGACTCAGGAATGTCAAATTCACATTCCACAAATTGTTATCTTCTTCCACCTTTCAATCCATTGATTTTGTTCTGACAACGTTTTGGTTTGGCATTTATGTAGCAGGCACTGGAATGAAAGTTTAAATGTTAGAAATTACGTTTGCTGTGATAAGAAGAAAGTAACCTTTTAGATGTTATACTGTTTATGTTTTGAAAATAAAATAATTATGCAAAAACTGTTTCTCAGGTATACTTTTTAAAAGAAATTGCTGAATGTAGAAAGTAGTCATCACAGCCAAGTTACTACCTGTGAAAATGTGCGGTCAAAGTGTTAAGGACAAATCGTTTAATTGAGCTTTGATTTGTTAGTGGATAACAGTACTTTGATAGGATCACAGAATATAAGTCAGGAAGAATTGTCAGGAGTTACCTCATCCATCTCCAGAACCTTACAGCTAATTGTCACTCCTCACAGGTATTTGACCAATCAGTCATAAAAATGTCAAATGATAGAAAGTGTCTCCCAAGGCAAACTATGCCCAATTAGGGAACAGTTTGGAACCAGCACAAATGCAAAAACTGTCCTTACAGTCAGCAATCACATGTCTGAACAAGCCTATCTTTTTTTTTTTTCCATCTGAAGATGATGTCTGGAAAACTTTGAGGATGCCTGAAGGCACTGTCAGAAGATAATTGGAAATCCTGGGCATGCCCATAGCACATATCCTTACTATATACTCTGCAGTTGTTCTTATGCTTTCAGAAAATGTTGGTCTTGCTTTGTATGGTTGACAGAGTGAATATTTTTATGTATGTCTTGTTTCCAGGATATATTACATGGATATATGCAAGTGCACATATGAAATATATATGACACTTGAAATTTTCAGAAGCATGCATAAGTGTTGTATAATTGCTCTGAGACCACGAAGTTCAGAATGTCCCCAGAACACTGCAGTTCCTGAGGACATTCAAACCTGTTAAATACTATATGAACACTTCCTTTTCTCTGAAGGATCCCAGATGGATGCAATAGTTACACACTTGATTACTGTTAGGTGGTTTTAAAGTCTAACATAAATTTAACTTGTTGCTGCTTATGTCTTGTCTTCCCCACGGTGGAAATACATGAGTTATTTTTCTCCTGTGTGTTATATCTCCCTTCTGTAATTCTTTTTCTTTGGACTGAATAATCAAATTCCATCAGTCTTACTTATATCACATTTTGTAGGCTTTTGATTATTCTCAACTTGTTTGCTGTCTCTTGACATTTTTTAAGTCTAGTGTT
Source organism: Laterallus jamaicensis coturniculus (assembly GCA_022605575.1). Taxonomy (NCBI): domain Eukaryota; kingdom Metazoa; phylum Chordata; class Aves; order Gruiformes; family Rallidae; genus Laterallus; species Laterallus jamaicensis. The sequence continues at coordinate 18,564,142 of JAKCOX010000008.1, read as the reverse complement.
CAAAACTTGACTCCATTACTCAAGCAGAGAACCTTACTGGTGCCATATAGAAAGATCATACAGTTCTTGCAGATTATTCACTACTTTATATGTCCCAGTGTGTTTACCTTTACTGATGAGTCATGCTCTTTTTCTGATCCATCAAAATCACCATATCTTTACCTGCAGGGCTACTATCTGAGCGATCCTTCCCCAGTCTGTGCATTTGTACACTTGTTTCTCCCTCTTCATAGAAGTTTGCATTCTCCCTGTTTAAACTTCAACAGTTCTTCTAGTTTCTCCAGCTTCTCAAAACTCTGACACTTGATGTCACTGGCATTGACAGAACTCTCTGTATGATGTATATGCTGTAATAAGGTATATGATGTGAATGCGTCAGTCTGTGCGCATTCAATAGGCAGTCTATCTGTCTCATTATGCAGATCATCATTTTACTTCACTGACAATTTTAAATGGGTTTGGAAGAAGGTCAAAAGGGATCCTGAAAAATTATGTTCACTACCTCTTTTCAGTTTAACACACAAAGTAGATAGCAAGTTCAGTACAATTTTTATGGAGAATTATACAGACAACTATTGTGATTTTTTTTGTCTAGGTTGCACTTCCCTAGATTTTTTTTTAATAAAATGTCATGAGAAGCATTGACAAAAGCCTTACTTAAACCCATTATAAATAGCAACTACTTCTGGTTTCCAGTGCACAAGAACTGGCACGTTGTTACAGAAAGAACTACATTGGATTAGTATGATTTTTTTTTTCCCTCTGCCCATTTAATGTTATTTGTTACTTGTTTTAATGCTATCTTCTAGCTTTTTTTACAAATAGTTTAGCAATGGAAGTAGTTATATTTTTTTTTCTTGAAATAGAAATTGAATTGACTAGTATAATGCTATAATTACTTGTCTCTAATAAAGAACATGAATTAAATGTTGTTTATTTCACAATCATCAGATCAAGTAGACGGGTGCCTCTGTTCCCTCAATCTCAAATGAGTCAGCTGCTGCTTCTTATTTGTTGTATGAACACTTTATTCAGTCTTCCTTGGCTCTGATGTGTCTTCTGTTAAATCCTTCCTCACCTGTTCCCTGGTCACTATGCCTTTTCTGTAATTGTATATCTAAAGTCAGAAGAAAAGCCTTTGTTCTGTTGATGGAAGTCCCAAGTCTGCAACCTCCTCTTGGGAGTCTCCATCCATACTCCTTTGAGAGTAATCTCTAAATTTTTCTTCTTTGTGTTTGGGAGTCTCATCTCTGCAAAGTCTCAGTGAAGATCTTATTGTTCTCCTGTAAATCCTCCTGACAGGACACTCATCTCCTTCACAACTGCTTTGTCCAGTGATGCAGCGCTTTGACCAGAACACAGTCCCCTCAAGGGAGACCAGTGTCTTATTGACAGTGAAGGTCAATGAAGATCACTGAAGATCGTTTAATGTTATCTGTTGCTTGTTTTAATGTTCTCTTCTAGGTTTTTTTACAAATAGTTTAGCAGTGGAAGTTGTTCTATTTTTTTTTTTCTTGAAATAGAAATTGAATTGACTAGTATAATGCTATAATTACTTGTCTCTAAAAAAGAAGATCAATTAAATGTTGTTTGCACATGCCACTAGAGAGCTTTATATTTCTTGAAGACAGAAAAGTTAATTCTTCTGGGCAGGAATATGGCAAAACAGAGCTAAAGAAAATATCAATATCTTTATTTTAGTTAAAACTACTTTTTCTTTTTTTTTTTTTTTGACAGTGTTAATTTCAGTTTATAAAAGATCAGATTCCAGTTAGAAGTTGAAAAGACCAATTTAGGTTTCACTTCTCCAAAAATAAAGCGTATCTAATTTTACAATAGTAAATAGTGAAGAGAGAGACATTATAGGTATACAGGATATGGCTGAAGAGTCTTAGCTTGTAGACAGAGGCTTTTCTTAATGGCTGAGACACAAATTTCAAGTGTTTCCAGAGATGTTTTTGCTCAGTTATGAAAAAAGATGAATCCTGGATTAAAATTGTATTGGTTCATATTTTGAACACTTTTGCACAAAGACTCTTTTCCCCTTAGACTTCCTTTTGAACAGTTTTTGTTTATTTATATTATTATTTGTTTATATTAGAATGCAGAGTTTGTTTCAACAGAAGTGGTAAACAGTGAGGGAAGGTTATTATTTCACATGATCAAAATGTGAAAATAAGATGGATTGACTGATGAGGCCTCCAGAAGGATTTGTGCAATGCTGGACTCTAGAATCAAGTGTGATATGAGCACAGATCAAAGGAATATTTATCAACCTAACTCATGTTTCAATTATTGTTTTTTTGAAAATTCCACTGTTTTGTAGATTTCTTCAAAAGGTAATTATCTGTCTTTCTATGTGTCTGAAAGACGTCTCTCTGAGATATAAGGAAATGGTTGTTTCAAGGTTCTGGAGGATACTTTCTCAATGCTTTTATAAAAACAATATGGATTTTATGTCCTTATATCTGTATGTAGGTCCTTGTGGTCCCACTCCAATGCTTATCAGAAGTGCCACTGAACTTGCATTCCAGCCTCCTCCAGTTGGTGTACCTTTGTCTTTCATAACCAGTCAGGTTTTCTACTTAAAAGTGAATATTATATTATTAGATACTATGTAAATAGATCAGATTTTATGTATAGATAGGTTATGGCTTTACAGTTGATATAACTGCTTTAAGGCTTTAGGAGACATTTCACTGACCTCTGAACAGGTTCTCTAGCAGGTCTGATGATTATTTTTATCATGGGGTCTGCAAAATTCTGTTCGCTCATTTCAAGCAGGTTTCCTTTCTTGATGTGGCAGTTAGATCTGGCACCGATTGGTAACAACAGTTTGGGTTTGTTTTTTTTTTTCCCTCTCTGCTCCACCTGATTTACAAGTTACCATTAAGAATTAGTCATTTGAATGTGAGGTTCAGTACTGGCAATGCTGAAAAGGGTTTTAAGTTGGAAATGTCCATGTAGTTTGACCCTTCTCTCTCTTCACTTTTTCCTTGATGTAGAACAGCTGTGGATGGGTTTTCTTCAGTAATTGTGCACTGACTGTTCAGGGCACAGTAAGCATGTTCATGGGCCACGTCTACACTAGACTAGATAAATGAGCTGGAGAATCATCGTTAGCGATTGCCATGCTGTGCCATGCTGCTGTCACTGCTATTGTGGCATCTTGGGCATAAGCTCAGGCCAGTACTTTAAGAATAAAATAATCTTTCCCAACCCAAATCTAAAGAGTAAGCTTGACAAGCCAACTCTTATAAGTTGTATTTTAGGGAATACAACAAAAGATGGGGGAGTAATTGAAGCAGGCTGTTATGCAGGCAGTGGTATAGTCGGTGTTCAGGGGTGCAGTTTGATTTCTGAAGGAGGAGGGGTTTCTAGTGCACCTAATCTGCTGATTCCAATGAAGTCAAAATACTTAATGGGAAAAACTTTTGAAGAATGTTTACTTAGATACAGGCCAACTTGTCTTTGTGACACTTGGCAAGAATATAAGTATTGAGGAATGCATTATCTCCTGAAAATACTTTAATATTAAAGATACTAATTTGCTTAATCGAAGTATAGTATTTATCTCCTGTTCTACTTTATCGCACTTCCATCTGACAAGATAGAGTGAAAAGAAGCTTGAATTTATTTGTGCACAACAGAAATATTGTGGGAAGACTTGGAACAATATATAAAGTGATCATAAGAACACTCTTGCCTTCAAAATATGCTGCACTAAAATGGAAGCAGTAATAGAGATCAGGGTCTCTACTCTTTCCAGAAAAGCTATAGGCATTGTCAGCCACAGAGGCAGAATTTTATGCTCATTAAAGAACCCTGTGCGACAGACAAGAGTCATCACTTAAATATCACTGGCAAATAATTTATATTTCGTGTTTTGATTTTCTTAGCTCTGCTTCATTATTGCCGGTCAGTTGCATTTGGTCAGGTCAGACTTGGGATCATTCAGTTCAGCCTGGCATCACATTATATCAAGTCCACTTCATATTTTACTACTGTCTTGACTGGTGTGTACTTTTTACGTGGTCCAGAACTGATCAGCTTTTTATTATCTAAGCTTGAAGAATCTAAATCTCCTATTGCTTGTATCTGGGAACCTACTGTCTTTGTCCAATCTCTTATTTTTTGTGTTGCTCAGTATTTATTTCTGGTCTGGCATTTTGGTTTTGTTTTGGTACTTTTCTTCTTTTCTTTTTTTCATTTTCAGTGCTTGTTATGAAAATATGTTAATCAGGAATAAAGATGCCTTTTATGTACAGCCTAGAATGAATTTAGTTAGATTGAGTTTGAAACTTTTTCTCTGAAATTAGAATCAGTAGTTGAACTGGTGCATTTGTGTGGGTGTGTGTATATGCAAATGGGACTTCCATTTGCAGGTCTTCTAATGATTGTTGTAACATTTCTTTTTTGTTCTTTATTGTCAGAAACATAATGAGAAGTTGAGTCTTCATAGCAGCAGCAGTGGAACGGCCAGTTGCAACAGTGAATTCTCAGAGAATGCTGACCTCCCAGCTGAAAGCTGTCAATCTGCATGTGGAAATGATGAGGAAAGAACATATGAAGAAATCCTGGTAGAGGATCACAGCACTCTAGAGAACTCTGAGAAAGGTAGTCATTAGCAAAAGAAACATCAGGAGTACTCTTACGCTAGCTAGAGGTGGGTTAAAAGCTTCTTTGCTTTAACTTTTATGTGCAGATACGTTCTCTGAATTAGGTGATGAGCTGGACATGTTGGACAACTCGAGCAGCAGTTTGAGTCTTTTGAAAGAGTCTGCTTTTGGTAAGATTCCTTAAAGAATGAAGTGTACACTGTTTTCTAACAGCAAAGTAAGTTTTTATTCTAAAATATCAGGATAATTCTGGATTTGTTGTGATTCACTGTCTGTTGTGAGCCCTAAGCAAAAGAAAATTGTACCTCTGTGGCAGCCATCTCCAGTATAACATATTTTGCATTATTTTTTCTTTGTGTAGCTTGTTCCTGCATTTTGAAGTAATGCCTATGCAAACTAAAATATTATTGGGCAACTTGATGAAGAAGGTGGTTTTGGATCTGAAGCATAAAATAACTTGTGTTGATAAGGCACAGAAGGAACACAGAGTGAAAACTTCTGTTTCAGTAAAAACAATGCTATGCAAATGAGTAAATAGAGGGCCCTGTTGGTGTAAAAAAGAAAGTTGGAAGAGGCAAGCTTTAGCTGTCTCAATGAGTAGACTAAATGGAATTGAAGGACTGCTTAATGATTAGATTTTAATTAGGAAGGGATTATGTGAGAAAACACAGCATTAATGCTGCCTGTAGTTATTTATGTTAATCGGATAGGAAAACCCCTGCTGTGTTGGCGGTTATCTTAAGTAATAGTTTTTTTGGATCATATACTGACTATAAAAAATTTTTAAAAAAAAGAAGAGATGTGAAACATCTGTAACCACTGTAAGCTACCTGCTACGTTCTGAGCTATTAAATGTGATGGGTTTCTTTTAGGGGAAAATCAAAGAGCATTTTTATACTAGAAGGAAAAGATTGGTACTAGAGCTGAGCAAAATTTGAAATTCCCATTCATCTCATGAAGTTGTGACAGAATATTTGTGGATGATTTAAACTGTCCTTTTAAAAGGTGAAGGGAATGTAATTGTCTGAAGATTAACAAATTTTACGGTTTCAGGGTCCCAGGCTTCAAAAAGTATAATATAACATTACTTCATCTGTTTGTAGTGCTATTTGCTCGCTGTGTTTTCTTCAGACTTTGTTGTTTCTTAATTCCTATCTGGTTTTGTATGAATAGCAAACCTATGAAAAGGATTAAGGATTGTAACTGAAGTCATTAGTGCTCAGTGGGTGTGTGTATGTACACATGAATGTGTTACATTTGATTTTTAAATGTCTGAGTCTACTCATGCTAAGTCATTGAAGAAATAATTTTAATGTGTTCTCATAGTGCCCAACTGACTCCTCTCTCCATTGTAGCTGCTGAGTGAGTCTCTAACATAATAAGCAATAAAAATGGGTCTGAAAAACGGGTGTTGGATATTTAGTGATGTTTTGCATTATGTGTGGGTTTTTTCCAGCATTAATAAGTATTGTCCTAATTTTAGCATATGAATCAGAAAATATTGCATGTCTGCCATGTACAGTGAGTGGTGAGACAAACACTTTGGTGTGAAATATCATGCACTTGCAAATACACTCATAAACTGGCAGATACGGAAATTGAATATGGTGAGTCATCAAGCTGATCAAGAAGATTTGGATATGAGCCTTTTACTGATAGAGACACCATTTATTTGAAGCAGCCAAAGGGTATAGTATTTCAAATCCAATTTTGTATATGAATACTTGGAAAGGGTAGCTGTTTTTAAATCTCTAGCAAACAGTTGGGTTCAAACTTAGCTTTCTAGACAAGTGGCTTGTTATAGATTTTCTTGCATATATTCCCATAATATTTTATAGTCTTTTTTTATAACAGTGTCTGAGGTTGTCATTCAAAATCCTCACCCCAAGCAACATGATTCAGGTTCAGTCGTAGCTTCTACATGTATTATTGTATCTGCATCTTCAGCAGGTAAAATACCTGTTATTTGAATAGGCAGTCCTATTTTTTATTTCCAAAGACCATATTTTCTTTCTAGATAGTGGATTCTTTACTTTCTAGACACTGTGTTCTCCTTTCTATTTTCTGGTCTCAGTATTAAAGATAATCAAGGTATCTTTGCTTCTGTACGTGCCTAGTTTTTTACTATTCTGTAAGTCAGTGTGTGTTGTTCAGCCTGGAGAACAGAATGTTCCAGAGAGACCTTATATCCAGTACCTAAAGGGACCTACAGGAAAGCTGGAGAGGGACTGTTTACAAGGGCATGGAGTGATAGGGTGAGGATTAATGGCCTTGAGGTAAAGGAGGGTAGATTCAGGAGAAAATTCTTCACAATGAGTTCAGTTAGGCACTGTGACAGGTTGCCCAGAGAAGACTAGGTTGGATGAGGCTTTGAATACATTGATTTGTATATATGGGCAACCTGGTCTAGTGAAGGGTGTCCCTGCCATGGCGGAGGGGTTGGAACTAGGTGGTCTTTAAAGTTCCTTCCAATCCAAAGCTTTCTGATAAATCAACAACTCTTATTCAGCTTTCTTTTGGGCTTACTCCAACAGAGTTTTGGTATCTGTTTTGCCAAACAAAGCATTAGCAAGGGATAAAATGTTTCTTTTTCCTTTTGTTCTCTGTGTGCCTTCCTTTTAAATAGGCAAGTTTGGTCTAAAAGTTATATAATTTCTTTTGGTTTTAAAGTTAATTCTGTGTGACAGATGCCAGCCTCCTTCAGGATTATTTTTTTAAACACAGAGGATCTCAGAAAACTAGGAAAAACAGAGGCACTTTATTTCAGAGCATAACGTAAAGTGTGTTTGATTGCAAAGAAAAGATTTAAGACTCTCAGAAATGTGTTTGCTCTTGGAAAGTCCTATACTGTTGCACTAGAACTAATATAACTGCTGTAAGTGGACCAATAGTGCGAAAACTGGTGTAAGTTTGGCATAAAATCACACACACACACACCCTACCCCATACCATTGGTATGAGCAAGTGTTCTCATACATCAAAATTACCATCAAAGGAATGGTTTTATGGGAATGTTTTAAGGCAAATAATTACTTTAAGACAATGCTTTCCAAGTGTATAAATAATAAATATAATCAATAATTACCTCTCTTCACATCTTTTGGCTCTATGCAATAAATAATAGAGAAGTTTGGGGTCAGTTTTATTACGGATTAGATGTTTGACCAATAACTGGCCATACTCCTGTCTTCAAATACTTAAAATCAGTGGGCTTATTTAAGAAGTTATTGTATATTAGAATAATTAACTATTATATTAATAATTAATTTATTGCATATTAGAATAATTAACTAATAGAATGGTGGTAATAAAACTCTGGTCGAATGAGGTTTAGGTGACCCATCAAAGATCCTCTGAGACAGCATGTGAATAGTCTAGTTTTTATCTGGACTAGTCACAATATTGTGGTTCTAGTGGTAGCAGTGTCTGAGGTAGGTATTTAATGCAAATCCAGATACATCTCCTATGGACATCTAGTAAGCCTGAGTCATTAATTTCTATGAAACTCTGAAAGTAGTTATTAAAGCCCTGTATGGAGCTGAGATTTTAGTTGTGATGCAAGCAAATCTTAGATACATTGAACAGCAACCCCATAGTCAAATGGAGATTTGGAGTTTTTTTATCGCTGCTTTTTTAAAAGTTATATTGACACTATGTCTGGGAAATAGAAAATATTAATGTGTATGGGTGTATATATATATATATTTAATGAAGAGGTAATCTTGATGCATTTGTTTCAGGTATAATTAAACAAAGCTTTAGTGGTGCTGAAAGACAACCTCGGATTAGGTAGGTATGATTTATAATTTTAATATGGATTATGTAATTGACCATTTTTATGATCAATTCCAGTCAGTTGTTTCACAGTGAAACAGTAGAAACAAACCAAAATAGAATAAGCCATGGCCATCCCTTTTCTCTTTATAAAAGGCTTTCCTTTTTTCTTCTGTTGTTTATTCAGAAATGTTATTAACTTAATGAATATTAGTGTAGCAAATCTTATTAACCTGTTTAGTGACTTATTCTAAGTCAGAGTTCCTTTATTTTCTTCATCTGCTGTTTACCATTGGTACTATCTTTGTCATATTAAAATCACGCTTTTCTGACTCTATCCTTTTCTAATTCTTTCCCTGACTTTTGAAACTATTCTTAAGGACCCTTCAAAAAGATACTGATTTATCTATTCATTTGATTACCTCTGATGTCTACTTATTCAAATACCTGCAAAATCATGCTGCAAATCATAAATTTAGCTATATGCACCAGAGAATTTTTCTTTCTGTCTATACTGAATTTTTGCTCATCTCTAAGATATCTTTCTGACTGTAGAGTTGAATACTACATTACTAAAAGGAATGTCATAATTACCTGTATTTGAAGTGCTACCTGTTAGCTCTATTTTTGATCGTTCTCCAAAAAACCCATCCATCCTCATTACTACTTTGACATCCATGCACCCACTTTAACTTGCGCATCTCTCCAAATTCTTGCATTCAGAATGTGTCACTGTTCTGCCTGGCACCTCTAACATACAACCTTCCCTAAAACTCTTGGTTCATAAGGCTATCATGCAACGAGCATCTTCCCTGATTTTGATACATGCACTCTAGTCACTCAAATGCCCATTCAGAACACTGCTGCAAGAAGTATTTCTATAGCTCTACCTTCAACCTTGCCATCTCCTGTGCCTATCTTTTGACTCCTGCCTTTCTTATCACTTCAAAAGCAATACTGTATTTTTGCTTTAAAAGTTGTTCTTAGCATATCACCATCTGTGTCTTATCACTTGCTAGCTTTGGGGCTTTAGACGCAGTTCACTCAGTGATGGCACAGTGTTAAGCACATTTGTTTTCTCTTAATCTCCGCCCCTCAGATATTAGCAAAACTATCTCTTTAACTTTCTTAACATCTACTCCTTGAAAGATTTCTCTACTGTCTAAAAAATATGCACAAATTCTTGCCATGCTAAGGCTGTTGAGGCTGCTGTCTGTCAGGACGCCATTTTGGTTCTTTTAGTTCCCCACCTGTCTGTATCCAATCATTGTTTATCTCAGCTAGTGCAGTCTGCAGGCTGGGACAGTGTCTGTGTTGAGTATAGAGCAGAAGCTAACATTGAAACATCTAAACCTGTATTTCTGATGTTGAGGTGATGATTCATAGAACCGTCTGGGTTGGAAGAGACCCTTTAGATCGAGTCCAACTTACAGCCTAACCCTGATTAGTCCACCTCTAGATCATGTCCTTACGGGCTTCATCTATACACCTTTTAAATACCTCCAAGGATGGTGACTCCACCACCTCCCTGGGCACCCTATTCCAATGTTTGACAACCCTTTCAGTAAAGAAATTCTTTCTGATATCCAACCTAAAGCTCCCCTGGTGCAATTTTCATAGAATGCTCTGGGTTGGAAGGGAGCTGAGGGATCATAGAGTTCCAACCCCTCTGCCACAGGCAGGGCCACCAACCTCCAGGCCTGGATCTACATAAGGTTGTCCAGGGCCCCATCCAACCTGGCCTTGAACACCTCCAGGGATGGGGCATCCACCACCTCTCTGGGCAGCCTGTTCCAGCACCTCACCACTCTTTCTGTAAAAAACTTCCCCCCAAGAGCTAATCTAAACTTTCCTTCCTTTAGCTTTTTTTTATTGCGTCCTATCGCTTGTCACCCGAGAGAAGAGACCTACCCTGACATCTCTGCAACAGCCTTGCAGGTAGTTGTAGAGAGCAATACGGCCTCCCCTCAGCCTCCTTTTCTCAAGATTAAAAAGCCCCAGCTCCTTCAGCTGTTCCTCATAGGACTTGTGCTCAAGACCCTTCACCAGTTTTGTTGCTCTCCTCTGGATGTGCTCCAGCATTTCAGTATCCTTCCTGTAGTGAGGGGCCCAAAGCTGAACACAGTACTCAAGATGTGGCCTTACCATAACTGAGTACAATGGAATTATCACTTCCCTATTCCTGCTGATTATTCTGTTCCTGGTAGAGGCCAGGATGCCATTGGACTTTTTGGGCACCTGGGCACACTTTTCCTCCCTCCTTTTTAATTTCCTCCGTCCCTCTCCAAGCTACATGTACTAATACTGTATGTATTATTACTCTTGTTTTTATCCACTAGGAGTAACTAGTTTGTTCTTTATATTTTTCATTCCTAAAACCAGTAAACTGAAATGTACTTAAACATGTACAGACGCAAAATACTGTGTGATCTAGTGGATTACTGAGTTTTAAATATCAAAATTCTCCCTAATGTTTTTGTACGTTCCAGGCCAAAAGTTGAGCAGTGAGAGGAGTGTAGTGTAACTTTATTAAGTAGAAGTAATGTTATTTTGAACTTGTAGAGTAAGCCAGCTGTTATGTGACTTATAAATAGACAAATAAAAATGGCAGAGTTTGGACAGACTTCCTTTAGAGGAGACATGAGGAGGAGCCAGGGAATATTGATTTTTTTTTTTTCTTTTTTTTTTTTTTTAGTAATAGCAGAGATTATATTGAAGGCCTGGGATCAAGACTGCGACCAGGTAACTTTGTGCTTGCACAAAAATTTGAGGTTTCTCTCAAAACATGATCTTGCTAGATGCTGGAAACAAAAAATAGCTGTAATAAGGCAACACATATCACTATAATGATGGAACATGGAAATATATTTAAATAAAATTCTCCAAATTGTCTACATCAGACCTTATATTCTAATTTTTATGGTAAAATTAAATTAACATCAAAATATATGAATACCAAATACCAGGTACATTAGTCTAGGTAAAAAAAACCCCAAACCAGTTAAAATTCTGCCAATTGTATCTATAAATTTCCTTTAGAACAAATATGGGATAACTTTTATGATTAGTATGAGGTCTATTAGTGCTTTGTTTCTCTTAGAGTAACAGTATAAGTCAATCAGAGAAAGGGATTTTCTTTTGAAACCAGTTATCCATTACCTTAGATAATAACTTTTACGTTTTTAGATTACCCTTTTTTTTTGTTCCTCACAGTACTGGAAAAACAAGCTATGCACTAAAATATTTACACATACAGACTTTAAACTGCATGCTATTAATATATTAAAGCAACAAAATGAATTGTCCTCCTGATTTTACTGTTGTCATCTACAGCATCTGCAGGAATTGCTGTATCGCAACGGAAGGTGCGTCAGATCAGTGACCCTGTTCAGCAGATTCTTATTCAGCTGCACAAGATTATCTTCATCACTCAAGTATGCATTACTGTTGCTTCTGACATTCTATACTTTAGCTATTTGCTGTTGTCAAAATGATGGTACTGCAAAGTGTTGCTAATTTAGTCACTCTTCTTTAAAAACAACAGAACTTGACATTTTTGCAGATGGCAGGATGTTTTAAAAATACACCATTTAAATAAAGACTAACCTTGAGTATTAGTATGTGGAGGATGGCAATAATTGAGTCATATGAAAAAAATGCATTGGCTCACCTCAGAAAAGTGGATTGTACAGTAAATTATTTTTACAACATTCTGTCATGCCAGCAATGTGAATATTTTAAGTTACTTGGTATCATATACTGACATGGAGAGTACGTAAAATGCTTTCCTCTGTAGCAGTAAGTTCTAGGTAATGATGAATAAATAGTAATAGTTTCTTGGGATTTCTTATGCAACACTTCAAATCCTGAATATATTAAATATTTTCAAATGTCAGATCTTTTTCAAACTTAGGACTTATTTTAAAATTAAGTTCAAATGTTTCATAGTGAGAGTTAAGGTTATTTTGTGCTGATTCCAAAGCAAAAATGAAGCTGATGTAAATCTGCATTAAATTCTCAACTAAAAATGTGATGTGTTTATATTTGGGAAGCGATTTTTCTCAGCTCAAGGGATTTCAGATTGCTGAGCCAAATTTGCATGTGTTTGTTTAGAACAGATTTTAAATTTTTTTAAATTGTTAAGATTATCAGAACAGGAAATACATTTTTAGGGACAAATAAATTGTTATTTAAAGTAATCGTAATGCATTGAATCTATTGCAAGAACAATCTCCTTCACCTCCTTACAGAAATGAGACAGTTCAGTCTTTACATGCTGTATTAGGAGTGTGTCCAGGATGTTTATTAGTGAACCTAGCCTCTCTGTTAAAGGTGGCTTTTGTATGTGGCTTACTAATTAATACAAGTCATCATAACATGGAGGCCTGATAGCTGAGAAATAACGGCAACTCAAAGACTCTCTCAGAATCCACCACTGAAGCAGTAGTAACAACTTTGAAGCTTTCAGTGTTGGTTGGGAAGGCAGAGAAACCAGGTTCCACACCTGTTACTTGTTCAGTGCCTACTGCGCACATCTCTTGTTCTTACAAATGTAAGGTAGAACATTTTTTATTGAAAACAGAGCTGTTTTCTAAAACTCCGTTAAGTGTTTCAGCTGACAATTCTAAACTGAAGTTTACAAGGGAGTGTTCTTGCCTGTTAGTTTTTGGCTGCCAGCAGCAGCCTTCCCAATCCAGTTTCCATGGGAACGGGAATCAGAGTGATCTCTGGAAAACAATGTAAAAGAAAGCTTTTAAAAAAGCATTATGTAAATCCTTGGCCTCTTTTTTTTTTTTTTTGGTTGTTGTTGTTGTAACAGATCTGACATCTGATTTCATTAAAATAAAAGCTAAAACCAAACACCAGTGCTTGAGGCAACTCCCGAGTTTCTCACCTTTCCTGCAGAATATCAGGGTATGCCCATGCTACATTAGCTGTGTACAGTTCATTGCAGTGGCTGCAGGTAGGCTGTAGAGCATCTTGCAGGCCTTTTCTAAGGCATCATTTTTTATTTTTACCACAGGCTAAGGAACATTCAATGTCTGACTTAAAACATACATGTAAGGCCTTGTCCATATGAAAAGAGAGTAGTACCTATTTGTAACAGAAAACTGCATGCAACCATGTTTGATGAAGTCTATTAAGCTTAGGATGTAACCTTGATTCCTGGTTTTCCAGAGCAAATCTCAGGATTCCTGTGAGGCCGATATAGCTGTTCCAGATTTAAATCTGTCTAAGAGCAGTAACTTGTTCGAGTGGGGAAAAAAAGGAATTATAATGGGTACTGTGACAGTATTTGAATGTGAGTCATTAGTGGTCAAACCTTTCTTAAGTAATGAAAAGCTTCCTGAATTCAGTGGGGTGGCACTTTGTGAATTTATATCAAAGATGTGACTAGATTCTAAATGGTAGAAAATAATAGTTTCATAAACGCTGTCAGCAGGTATAAGCAGCTATACAGAAAGAGTGTAGGAGATCCTTCCAAAAAGGTAGCATACACCATAGAATTGTCATCAGCTTGGGTTGGTGTCATTGGAGTGGCTGAGAGCTGAAGCTTTGCATGAACTGTTGGACCATAAAAAAGATTTAAAAATCACAGGAAGCAAAGGAAGAGATCTCCTTTGAACTGTCAGTTAAAATACAATAAAGTATGATTTGTGCTTTTCTTTTGTAAATATAGTTGAAAGATGTGTGCTTTTTCAACCAAAAATAGAGGGGAAAAAAAGTATAAAAATTCAGTTTTACTTTATAGACAAGTGAAATGTAAATTACTTCCCACAGGAAGCTTCTAGCAAGAGAGACATTAGAATTGTATTCAGATGCACATAAGGACCTTAAAAGACCCTGTTGAAGCAATAGGAAGATACACATTAATGTCTACACACATGGAATGAATGTCCAAGCTTCTTGGAGTTCCATTAATTTCAGCTGGTGTGACTCAATAGAGATGCTATGAAATCCAGTCCAATGTGCTATGGGTGTCAGAAAAATGTCCCAAATACTAGCATCTTAACTGGGGAGGCCAATCCAATATTACCCATATTAGGCTCCTTATGATGATCTTCAAGGCTAGAGTGACTGAGTTATATGATATGCCAAGCCTGACAGAAAGGGCAAATTAAGGAGCATTTTTTATAACATGCTGTTAAATAAAGTTTTGTGCTGTTGTTTATTGCCAAACTATTAAATAGCAATGTTTCTTTTTACAGTGTAGCTACTTTTTTCAATAAATGTACTGCTGATTAGGTCATCTTTTGGGAGGTGTAACTGAGCAGTGAAAACATCTGTTTCTTCATTTGTGTAGCTCCCTCCAGCTTTGCAATGCAACTTGAAAAGGAGAATCATTGAGAGATTCAAGAAGTCCCTCTTCAGTCAGAAGAGCAATCCTTGTAATCTGAAATCAGAAATGAAAAAGGTGTAGTATACCAATTACTATCAGTGGGCTACTTTGCCTTTTCTTCTATTTGAATTAAACTATTGATATGTATGCCACAAAAATATAAGTGTAAGGTGACACTTTAAAAAGGAAATCTTTGTAATATCTCTAGCTATCCTTTATTTGATTACTATGAATTTTATGAAAGCATTGTCCCAGAGTGTCTTGAATATAGCATACTATGTCCTATTGTTATAGAGTGTGTCAGCAACAGGTTAGTATCATCAGTTTGCTGCAGATTTGCAAGGCTGGCATGGCTAAAGAACCATGCCTGCATATTTCCCAATGACATTCTGGGAGCTCTTCAATAGAGAAAGAGTTAATGACTAATGCTGGAATTTCTAAACATTCCTTAAAAATCTCTGAGAAGTCTGTAGTCAGCAGAGGATTTGAGAACAATGTCCTCTACATGTGTGTACTGTGAGCCACTGTGGATCTAAGATATTTAATTTTGAATTGATGACAAAGCAGTTATTAGATATGTTACTGCATCTAAAATTTGATGACAAAAGTAACTTATTATCACTCATATAGTTCCCCTGTATAATCTGATTGTCACCTTCTTGCACTGAATTGTGGAATCTTCTAAACCATTGTTTGCTATGGAATGAACTGACCCCAAATGCTAACTCCTTCCTGTACTGTTGTAACTACTAATCTGAGATCTTAAGCTCCATGGAAGGTGCCTACTTAGTGTTTGCATGGGTAGTACGTTTTCTTGAAATATAGCTAAAGATGCCTCTCTCTGAGCCATTGGTTTCATGCCAGTTTGCTCTCTTGTTAATCAAGCTGGGGTTTACATGAAACAATTCCTCATTTTCAGCCATACCAATAAATCTCAGGAAATATTTGCTAATTGTGTATTGAGTTGGTGTTTTTAGGAGAGGGTGACCAAAAATATGGTAAGAAAAAGGAAATCTTTATTATAAAATTAATGTAACTTCTTTATTTCTGGGCATTTGAAACTTATTTAAAATTTTGTAAATGTTAACTCTAAAATTATGTTAGCTTCAAAGCTACTGGATTTAAAACTGAAGGAAAAAAAAAGAAGAAATGCACTATTTATGGTTGTAAATTGAGGATGTTTGAAGTGCTGAATGCAATTCTGGGGATTTCTACCCTAAAGGAAATAGTTTTAGAAATGCTAATAGAAAGCAACAACAAAAAGCACAGTTAGAAGGATGGAGAATTGATAAGCATCAGTGAATAAATGGAACATAGTTACCAAAACCACCATCATAATTATGTTGGATAATGTGGATATCATTTGGGGGTCATAGGAAGAACCTAAATAGAGGAAAGAGGCTGAACTCTTTCAGCAACTGTTATTATGAGATTGTGCAATTTCTACAAATAAAATTTAAGACCCATGGTTTTTAAACTATGTTGAATTAGAAAACCTAATTAGAGAAAGAAACAAAAAGAATCCTTCACTGATCAATGGTGGGGTCAAGTTCTTGCAACAACAGATATTCTTGTTTCTGTGTCTGGAAAAGTGTTCACGTGTGGCAGAAATGCCTAACTGGAGTTTCATTGCTGCCCACAAAGATATTTTCATGTCAGAGGAGATATTTTCAAATCCAGATGTTTTTAAGTTTAATGCCAGTATCCTTGTTCGTGTAATCAAATAGCTGACCTGACTTTCAGGTTTCAGAAGCACTGGGAGCCCACTAATGCGAATTATACCACTCGAATGTGGACTAACAATTTCACTTTGAAAAACAGGGTCATCGGCAATTTCTCTTCTAGGTTTGAGGGAATATACTTCCCTGTGTATCTTCATGCAAACGTATAGTTTATAACATATTATTCAGATTGCCTAAAGAATTTGGTGCTTTATACTAAGTGCTGGTTGGCAGTTGGCTGAAAAGAAGATGGAATGTTCATAATTGGGTTAATTTTTTCATTGATCTAAAAAGTATTTAAATCCTCTTTGACTTTGAAATGTAGGAAAGGGTCCACTGCCTTATAGAAGCCTAAAATTTTGGTAAAAGGGAAGGGGGAAGATTGTATCCTTTGCTTTTTTCCTCTTTTTTTTTTCTTTTTCTTTTTTTTTCTTCTTCACCAGCTGCTGCAAGGGTCTCCTGAATTGATTGAGCCAAACTTCTTCACAGCAGATTGGCACGTAATACTTCCCTCTTCAGCTAGAGATACATTTCTTCCAGATGACAGAAAAGGTAAAGAAAGAACAAAAGTGCTGTAATGGCGTATATATTTCTAATAAATTATATGGTATTAAAGCAGAAGTTGAGGGAACTGGGCTTGTTTGAGGGAGCTGGGCTTGTTCAGCCTGGAGAAGGGAAGGCTGCGGGGGGACCTCATTGCATCCCCCAGTACCTGAAGGGATCATACAAACAGGAGGGGAATCAGCTTTTTAAAAGGGCAGATAATGGCAGGACAAGGGGGAATGGATTAAAGCTAAAGGAGGGAAGGTTTAGATTGGATATTAGGGGGAAGTTTTCTACGGAAAGAGTGGTGAGGTCCTGGAACTGGATGCCCCATCCCTGGAAGTGTTCAAGGCCAGGTTGGATGGGGCCCTGGGCAACCTTGTGTAGCTCCAGGCCTGGAGGTTGGTGGCTCTGTCTGTGGCAGGGGGGTTGGAACTCTATGATCCTTGGGGTCCCTTCCAACTCTTGCCATTCTATGATTCTATGAAGTTATTGTTGCTCTAAGATCTGTCTTTAAAGATAAAAATATACTTGACGATTTTCCTTGTCAGTTTTTGTTTTTTTCCTTAGTTGGTTTTGGTTTTGTTTATTTGCTGGTAAAATATGTAGATTAACATTGATAGAGCATTCTACTTTTTAAAGAAAGTATATTCTGGAATTACAAAGAAATATGAAAGATGCAAACAACCCATGTTTCATCCATGAAAATCAATAGAAGTGTTTGTAACTGAAAATGCGCTGCTTAGGACTTACCTGTCTTTTTATGTGACTTAAACTAAACTCTATTTAAACCCTTTGTTGTTCCTCTGTCATATTTAAAACCGTTACATTGGGATGATTTAATTGGCTAGATAAAGCCCTACAAACTTGAGGAGAGAAACGCTACATGCTATACCACATCTATATAGTGTAAAGTGTAAACATATACTTGAGAAAATGAGGGTGTCAAATGTACTCTGGATTAGTGATGCTCAGAGTGACAAATCTTGAACTCCATCTTTATTCAAACGTACCTTTATCTAGGGTGGAGAACAACAGTTCCTAGTTCAGTGACTTAATTCATCATATGCCTCTGTGTAGTGAACATAAGGGAAACGTGCAGCCTTTTCTTTGGTATTTGTGCCATTTCCATTCATCTAAATACAGGAAAAGCTGTGTTGCAATCCTTGGACTGGAAGACATAGTAAGATTAAAAATTGTGATGCCAGAAAGAAGCTGACCTTTGTGTTGATACTGGCATATCAGTTCCACAGCTTATTGCAAAAACTGAAATATTAGGTGTCAAGGGCGATAGCTGAGTAAGAATTCAGTCCATAGCAATCCCTTTTACTATGAAATTTATTTTGTTCATAGAGACAACAGTGCAATTTGATCAGATGCTCAGGATCTGTAATTTCTGAGTCTCTTAACCTGCAAAGAATGCTTCTGCTGGCTGTGTGCCCTTTCCACTGTAAATTTTAAATGGGGAAGAATAAGAAAGTTGCATGGCTGATTGCTGTCACATTAGGTATTTAAAATATACTCCATCAGTTAGAACTCTTTCTAATGTGATGTGTACCTCAGATGTTCACATCATGACATAAAATGACTCCCACCCTTGTGGGGGGTCATTGTGGTCAGTGGAATAAGCTGATCATAATCCAGCATCTCTCTTGTCATTGCATTTGTAGTGGGATTGCTAAGAAACTGATGAGGGAGCATAAACCCCACATTCAGTAGTATAACATTACTTGCCTTTTACTTTAAGGTTTTGTTGGCACCTCTGACATAGCAGAAGGGATAACGTATGAACAGTTGCAGGTAAGCTATAAATATACCTGTATGTATTAATTTATTACTTTTAATAAGGATAAATTACTGAAATTAATTCCTTTTATCTTGTAGACTCTAATTGAGGAGGTTCTAGAAGAAAGTGGTTATTACAATTTCTCTTCTAACAGGTGAGCCTGTTTAGTTTAAAAAGAAAAAGTTAATTATGATGTGCTAAAACCAAATGTATCATCTGCCTGTTTATGTGATTGCAATTTCACTTTGAACTTAGTGCAATACATGATTTATTATAATACATGAGCACATGGACTGGAATAAATGTGCTTGGGACACATTAGCTAATTTAAACAGGCTTCTTTTGGCTACATCTGTTTTCTTCATTCAAATGATAGAGTGGTACAAGTGTAGCACCAATATCCTCACATTTTTCCCTTATAAAACCACAGCTGAACAAAAGTTTAATTTAAATAGAAGTATATTTTATTATAATGCTCTGCTATTGCAGGGTTGAAAGGATAAAGCTGATGTATTAGTTAAATATTTGAATAGAGCACAACAAGCAATATAAGTGGTTACTAGCAGAAAAGGGCAGAAGAGGAAAAAAAATTCTCAGTCTTTGAAACAGGCAAATTCCTTCTCCTAGAGATGGTATATCATTCTTGCAGGAAGCCTTTGAGGAACACAAGAAAGAAAATATATGAAAAATATTGTTAGAGTCCACAACATAGACTTAGCATTTCTCACTCTTTTTACCTGCGAGCCTGTTATTTATTATCTTGGCTATTCTGCAGTGCAAAACAAGTTCACAACTTCCATCCAGTAAGTCTGTTCCTTCATTTTAAAGCCCAGGTGACTGCAGCAGGTTTTTGTAAAACATACACCCACCCCATACCTCAGCCCCCTTATGCAGATATTAAGGGGGTTTAAGAATTCATAGTTCCTGGTGCCTCAGTGCTGGTTTTCAGCTATTTATTATTACTGTAAACTTTTCTGTATGGATAGGCTCTAGCTTGAAAAGTTTAAATGTTAGTCTGAATATTTTTATAGCTAGTCATTAAATTGGAATTCCAGCTTACAAGTGTCTTGCAGCTGGCAGCTGCAAGCATTGAAAAATCATGATTCAGCGCTCCCAAAATAAAATGATAATTCACTCTTTACACCTTCAGGGTATACTTAAATCATGTTTACAAATCACTTTTTCAGCCATGAGGTCTAACAAATTTGTTTATAAGTTTTTTCAAGTATTTTAAATTTTTGTCCTAATCACAAGCTTCCAAGATTTGGTGTTGTAGAAAAAAAATCACACACACACAAAAAAAAAAGCTCTCATTTTTGCATCAAGATCTGGCAAGTCTTACTATAAATGTATAAATGTGTTGTAGTTTTATAGACATTTATCTCACAAGCTGGCAAAAAAAGCAAGTCATTAACTGAAATGGAGCGGCAGGTGTGTGCTGAATATGGCCTGGAGTATTTTATACAAACTACTGTTAAAAATAAGATATCTATTAATGGGAATCATAGACTATGTTGAGAGGACCCATCTTTGAGTCCAACTCCCTCCCTACTCCTTGCAGGACCTCTTAAAACTAAACCATATGACTAAGAGGTTGGTCAGGCCCCACCTGGAATACTGTGTCCAGTTCTGGGCTCCCTGGTATAGAAAAGACAGGGACCTTCTGGAGAGAGTCCAGAGAAGGGCGACAAAGTTGATTAGGGGTCTGGAACATCTCCCCTATGAGGAAAGGTTGAGTGAGCTGGGTCTGTTCAGCCTGGAAAAAAGAAGACTTAGGGGGGACCTAATTAGTGTTTACAAATATCTTAGACATGGGTGGCAGGGGGAATCAGCCAGCCCCTTTTCAGTGGTCAGTGGGGATAGGACAAGGGGCAATGGCTGTAAGCTGGAGCACAGGAAGTTCCGCACCAACATGCGGAAGAACTTTTTCCCAGTGAGGGTGCCAGAGCCCTGGGACAGGCTGCCCAGGGAGGTGGTGGAGTCTCCTTCTCTGGAGATATTCAAGTCTCGTCTGGACGCCTATCTATGTAATATGAGATAGGGAGCCTGCTTTGGCAGGGGGGTTGGACCCGAAGATCTCTTGAGGTCCCTTCCAACCCCTAAGATTCTGTGATTCTGTGATTCTGTGAAGAGCTTCATCTGGATGCTCCTTGAACTGACAGGCTTGGTGCTGTGACCACTTTTCTGGGGACCCTGTTCCAGGGACCAACCACCCTCTTAGTGAAGAACATTTTCCTAATGTCCAACCTGAAGTTCCCCTGGTCTGGCTTCACTCTGTTTCTCCATGTCTTATCTCTGTGAATGTAGCTGGCAGATACACTGGTGCTTTCAGCATGTGACACCAGAGTGCCACAGAAATGCACGAGAGACTATCATCAGTAAAATCATTAACATTGCTTTTCCTGATTTATTTAGGACAACTTGTTTTTTCAGCTGTGCTGGAGTTTCCCTAGAGATTCTGTAGAATCTCAAGTTATTTTTCTACATTTAAAAAAAAATCTTTTAGGGGAGACATTTTTTCATAGCCACATGGAATGACAGTACAGTGTACGGTGGTCTCCTCTATGCTACGTTTATCCTGCAGAAGGAAACAGGGAAAAGAGTAAGCAGTACATTTCCACACACTGTCTGGAGAAGGCCAGTGGATGCTCAGCATCCTTCTTTACATTGGTAGCTATACTACATATTGGATTTTCCAAGGAGCAAGTCTTGTTGTGTTTCCCCTGAGTCAAGCAACTATTTAGAGCATCACTGATAATGTTATCCACAGTCAGTGCTTTATTCATGGGGCTTGTAGCAGAGACGAAATTGATTTTGGAGTGGGTGTAAAGAATAGAGTAAAATCTCCTTATAGGTGTGAATCTCCTTAAAAGTAGATTTGATTATTTTTTTCCCTTCTTCTTTAGGAGTGTTAATCTGTGCATGTAACAGCCACTGTTGTAGACTTTGACCCAGTCCACTACCTGCATGTCTCACTAGCACCTCCTGGTTTTAGCTGGCAGATACAAAATAGCCATCCTGCAGCCCAGTTGTTGGTCTGTCACTAGCAGCACTACCTGCCCTTGGTTTTTCACTGTGCTTTTGAATCCTGTTACCTGCTGTGATGCATAATTATGTTTAGTTCCCCTGCCACCATTACATTACTGTTTTTCCAGACAAGGTTCTGCTCCCAAAATAGCTTACTATTTTTCTTTCTCTCCAGAAAATTGACAGACCACATTTTGGCCTTGCCTGTCGAAAACCTGTCTCTATTTCAAGAGGTCTTGACATGTTTTCTAAAGTGTGTTCTATTCAATGTCATTCAGAGCTTCCAGAACTTAAGCTTTTTTTTTTTTTTAAAACTCTTTTTTTTCCCCCTCAGTCTCCCCAAATAGCCACACAACCCAGTTTCGATACCTGTCCAGTATTGAATGATTCATTTGGCTAGCAGACACAGAATCATTAGGTTTCACCTCAAACACTCCAAAGAGCTTAAGCAAGCTGGAAGGACAAATCACTCCCAAGCTGTGCTGCAAATCGCTTATCGGTGCCTACCCATTACCCAGCACACAGAATTTGGTTTGCAGCACTCAGAGCAACATCCTATCACCCACTCTTGCCTAAAAGTGGTTTGAGCCTTGCCCTACTTCTTCTCTATTATATAGTGAACCATTTCAGAAGCAACTGCAAATTTTCCAGCAGAAATTCACGACATCCTGCAGCTTTACTGGGTTCCCCTTCTTAGAAAAGTATTCACAGAAGAGCTTTAGGAAAAAGTAGGAGTAATGAATATCTCTGTCTTGTTTGCTTCAGCAACATATAGGGCAATACACCTATTTTTTTTTAACTTTACTAGCTTATTTTAAAAGCTTTTAGTTTACACTGAGTTTTTCAGTTTCTAACGTGGGAAGTTGTAAAGGTGCAGCATTTGTAGGTCACAGTGGAAAGGGGATGGCTGTATTTCTAGCAGGAAACAAATTGCCTTCCCTTCTGCCCTTAATAGGTTTCTATCTCTTCTAATAGAAATGTGATAAAAAGAATTCCAAGGGCTCAAAAGTCATCAGAAGACACATCAGAATGCCACAAACTTGATCTGTGAAGTTGCAAATCTTCAAGCTTTTTCTTCATTTTAGGGCCAAATTTCTTCATGATTTCTAATCAAGTTAACTTGACAGTATTGGTTCCATATGTTGTAAGGCTACAACACAGTGAATTCTGTGAACAAAGAATTCCACAGGTGTTATGCAACAACAGGGGACAAGTGTGCTATTACTAAAAGCACTATTAAATGCAGAATAAACAGCTAGATACCATATAACATAATAATGCAATCTCCTTCCTTGTGGAGCAAGCACACTTCATAGAGAAAACATTTTTAAAAAACATATTTTTTTAATTTTGTGGGTTTGGAGGATTTATGTGCATTGTCTTTCTTTTCCCATCGCTGTTGCCCCTTGCTGTGCCCCCAGAATTCCAAGAATATATGATGTGAAACCAGACTTTGAGTGATGTGATGGCATGAAAATTGTAGACAGATAAGCTGTATAAAGGGTTAAAAATTATTCAAGCAACTTGATTGAGTGATGAGAGCAACATGAATTCTTTAGAAACTGAGACAGCTTCATCAGAAGAATGTCATGCTTTTTTCCCCATTTTCATTATAGTAGTAATTACAATCTCAATACCAGCATTTCATGGGGATTAATGACCATCTGAGGATAATGACCCTCAGCTTTGTCTTGAACAATCAACTTGTGCCCATTTATCACTAATCTCCTGAAATTACTCAACACTCTGATTGTACTGCTTATTTATACAGAAATTTGGTAAACATGCATAAAAACTCCCAACCCTGTAATGTTTCAAAGTTATTCCATCACATCCATTGTGACACTCTTTCTTTTTTTTTTCTTTTTCTGATTTAATCTTATACTGCACAAGAGGGAAGCTCCTTGTTTGTGAGCCTGGTTATGAATAGGACAAGGAGTATTGGTTTCAAACTTTGATCGTGCTTTTTTTATATTGAAGTAGACATGTAGTATCCAAATTGATGCAGAAATCTATTTATAATAAATTGCATCAAGAGACCTAATCCAAGCAGAAACTCGGTTATATGACGAAAGATTTGTTATAAATAAACATAAGTAGCACTGGTCAGAGACAGGAGTTGTGTTTAGCTCAGTACCATAGCTCTGTCATGATCTAACCCCCAGCCCGCAGCTCAGCACTATGCAGCCATTCACTCTCTCAGTGGGATGGAAGAGAGAATCAGCAGAGTAAAAGTGAGAAAACTCATGGGCTGAGATGAACACAGTTAATTAGGTGGAGCAAAAGCCATGCAAGCAAAACCAACCAAGGAATTCATTCCCCACTTCCCATGGGTAGGCAGGGGTTCAGCCATCCCCAGGACAGTAGGGATCCATCATGTGCAATGGTTACTTGGAAAGGCACACACCATCGCTCCCAATGTCCTGCCCTTCCTCCTTCTTCCCACAGTTTTATATGCTGAACGTGACATCACACTGTATGGAATATCCCTTTGGTCAGTTGAGGTCAGCTGTCTCAGCTGTGTCCCCTCCTAACTCCTTGTGCACCCCATCCCACTCACTGCTTACACACTAAACTTCCCTGTGTTATTGATTCCGCTTCCAGCACAAATCCAAAGCAGCTCCATCCTAACTACTTTGAAGAAAATTAACTCTATCCCAGCCAAAACCAGAACAAGGTCGTATGACCAGAGGTCTGTTTGAGGGGAAAAAAATGGTTGTGATACAAAGAAATAGTCTTTGTAATCAAGTGCATGTATTGATGTGTTGTCACTTATAATTTTCATAACTTTGTTCAGTTCAATCTTTTGCAGTGTCATTCAAGTTTTAGTATTAGAGAAGCAACCATTTGTGTAGCTAGATCTATTTCATGAAGAGGAAAACTGTCAAGAGTGGCTTTAATGATAGCTATACATTTTTAACTACTCAAAGAATAGCTCAAGGTATTATTCACAGAAGGATAATATAGCTCAGGAACGACAGCAAATTCCAAATTTTGCCTCATTTGTATTAGGTCTGTAGCACATGGGTACATTGCTCAAAAATAGAAATGCTTTCATGGAGCTTTTTCTAGCTGCAAATTCTTACTGTGTTATCTGTTCTTCAACATTAATGTACCTCTTTAATAGTGTACATGACTAAAGGATTCAAATTTGTATTTAGCTGAGTTGAAGTTGTTTTTTTTTTAATGTTCTAGAGCATACCAAACTAGGCAGTAAATAAAAGTACACAGCTCCAGTGCTCCCAGACTAGAGAGTGGATTTTTTTACTTTAGTGATATCTGGTTGATTTAAGACAATCTGCTACTTTTTATTCCATTCTGGCACCACCTCCTGCTAATGTTGCCTGGTATTTTCTCTTAATTGTTTTCTTCTTCCAAATGGCTTTTCCTGTTGATTCTTGTAATCTCATAAATACAGAATATGATTGTTTTGACCAGCAATGATTATTAAAGTCATACCAGGAATCTGTCCAGTTGTACTTCTTCCCGAGGAGGTAAAAAAAGTCTCCCAAAGCAGTACTTCTTTTTCTTCCAAACATCTGTGACTGCAGGAGTGTTTGAACTGCCCACCTGCAGTTCTGGTGGCTCTCAGTTGAGGGTCTGAGTAGCACTGTAAACATTTAGTCCTATTCCCACAGACCAGCATTCCTAGTATCTTTTGAGTTAGCTGTCCTTCCACAGAGAGGCAGTATTGACCTACCTTTCCCCAGCCACGACTCTACAGAAGTTAGGAAAAAAACCCAAACCATGGGGTAGCTATTGATCCTAGCTTCAATTTCATCCAACTCCTAGGGTAAGACAGTGACTAATCCTTGTTGCACTGATGAATATAGAGTGTTTAGATGACAACGAAAAGGGTAGCCAAGAGATTGATTGAAAGATACTTGCTGGATAGAGATCACCACTACACAGGGTGATAGCCACACTGCACCTTTTCCTGCTTGCTAGAGACATAATTTTTACTGAGTTGCTGCAGCTGCACCACTATTGGCTGGACTCAGAAGACACATGTGCTAGACTTCCTGTTAATGGTACAGTGGAGCTCCAGAGAAATGATGACTTCTAAACTAGGGAAACGTGTGCCTTAGACCTAGGGTATTAGCAGCTGTGCACGTCAAAATCAGATGGTCAAGTGTGAAAAGCGTTACTGCTAACTGGATTTTTAGAGAATTGCAGGGATGTTCTGGTCATTTAAGGGTTGGCCAGTAATCTAATAACACAAAAAAAAAAGGATTTGCATTTTTCTTCTGTTACAATACCATAGTCAAGCACTTTTCCCACTATGGTTAGTAAGTTGGTCTTTATTTTAGGCTTATTTTCAGTGTGATTCAGAATGATAGGAACTGTAGCAGAAACTGTTTATTGCTCCAGCAGTTAGTCAGCATCAAAACCTCTAGATTTAGCTAGTATAGGAGCTGCTAGGTATAAAAGACTTAGATGTAGAACCTGTCTGTAATTCATGAGATTACATTGTGCAGAATGGAGAAGTGAACCAGACACCCATCTGGTGTAAATACCAAAATAATCTGGTCATTTGGTAGGACTGTCATTGATGCAGAACCTCTCACCTCACTCAGCTGAAGATTCTCTTTAGCAATGAGACATGTGGAAAGGTGCATTTCATCTCTTGTTGGAAAAAATGAAGGAGCATCTGGCTTGAATTTTGGCTGACTGGTAGATACTGAGTCACTGATACAGTTCAGTGATGAATATACAAAGTGAAGTGGTGGTCTGACGGTGGAAATGCCTGAAATCTACGTTGGCTGTAGAAAAAAGCACATGTTTATGAAGCTGTCTGTCAGCATTTGGACTGTGAGAACGACTGTTTTCAACACTATGCAGATGGCTCTGATCCCTTGCAGAGATCACATGCCCTGAGCTCTCAGACATTCTTATATGAGCTTCCCATCTTTGAGTAGAAGCATCTGTCGTCACAGACTTGTTTGGCTGAGATAAGATGGGTTTGCTCTTGCAGTTCCTAAACAGGTCTTTCGACCAGTTTGAGGAAAAGATTTACTTTGAGACTGACTTCTGTGTGTCTGAGATACCTGCTTGCTGAGTTCTGGTACAGAACATAGACAAAGTCTGTCAAATAACATCAAATAAGAAGGCATTTCTCAAGGTAGTTCAGAAAGATCCCTGTAACCTGGAATCAGTCCTGCTGTAGCGGTCCTGAATCTTACACAGCTGCTGTGAACTAAACACTTGAGTTGAAGTGAAGAGGAAGTTTTCTTTTTTTGTTAAGGCTTTAATGGTTTGGTCTGGCTAAAGCAGTTTAGCTGAGATGATGTTGAAAGGAGTTTGGGGAATTCTTAGGTTAAGGGAAAGACAGTCTGAAGGTTTTCAAAGAAATGGAAGACTCAATTGTCCTCGGTGTTCAGTGATCAGGGCCGTATAAAGACAAATCCTTTTTAACTGTCTCAAGATATCCTCATGACTGAAGTTGGGGGAGGATTAGCACATTGTTACATCGACATTCTAGGATGTTAGGGTGGTACTAATAGGCACAGCATTTCTCTAAATACTATAGTTGTGTCCCTCGTCCTGAAAGACTGTTTTTTTGCTAGCAGAACTTGTGTTTACCTATAAAGAAAAGTCACATCTTCATGTTTCTAACATGATGCCCTATAAAAGATGGGGTAACTCTTAGGCATCATCAAATATCAGCCCTAGCTTTGGAAACTGATTTGAAAATTTTAATTAAGACCAGTCATCTGAAAGTTATGTAAAAAGAACAGCGGTTTGTCTTACTGAGATTGTCTATCTGTGAAAAACCTTGATCTCCTGAGTTTTCCATGTTTCCATGGAGTCCAGTAGCTCTAGAAATCTGTGCCGTGGAAGGAGATGAAAGGTGTTAGCCTTCATAGCACTGGATGAAGGCATTGAAAACATGAAGCTTTGCCCTACATCGCTCTCCTGTAATAAAAACATTCTAGTGATGTTTTGTTTAACAACTTGTGTGTTAGAGCAAGGTTTTAAAATTTGACCAAGAAGGTTCCAGATATGACTTTTAATCTTCTTTTAGAAATTAATGCCAATGTAACCAAGTTATAATTTTGAAAAATCACAGTAGGTATATGCTTAACAGTAGTCTTAATAGACCCTAAAGTATCATCAGATCAGTCTAGACATCAGACAGAAAGTGAGTCTGTCTGATCATCTTAAGGTCAAAGAAATAATAAGTAGCAACTGCTGAGATAGAGGGTAAGAAGTGAACAGTAGATAATCTAATCTAGACATCTAATAGAGCCAAGAGTAAGCAAGAGGTAGTACTTAGGAATCCTGGAAAGGAGACTGGTATGGGGAAAAGGAAGGACCAGCTGTGGCTGGGACTGACCAGGTGAAGGTAACGGCTTGCAGTAAGGGCAGACACTCAGGACCACTGGAATTAAGCTCAAAAGCTCGGACAGAAGGGATTCTCTTGAAGAGAGGGATGAGTCTGTCAGGGACTTAGTGTCTGGAGTTTTGTGTGTGTCAACAACATCAATGAATTCAGTGGAGACTTACTGTCTAGACTTCTGTAGATATTGGTAACATATTTTGCAGCAGTGGTATTGTGGAGTATGTGTACCAGCACATTGTAAGCTTTCTAGTGGGACTGTCTCCGAGAACAAGAAAACTTAAGGCTGTAAGGGACCTCAAGACTAGTCATGTGGCTCTGGTAAACAAGAGGAGGAAGGTAAGTGCAATAGTTTATGGCAAAAACACAGTGATGAAGGTGAGTGAATGAAGTAAACAACCACTGGGATCTTTGAAGGTCAGCTAAAGACTGTAGTATGCATGCAGGAAAGGGTGGAAACCTATGAAAATGTGTTCCTGGAAAAGTAATGAATATGTTGATTTCTCAGAAAGGTGGTGAATATGTGTGTTTAACCTGCATATAAAAATATCAACTAACTTGTTCAGAGCACACATTAGGTGGAGCAATCCCCTGTGCACCCAGTGCTGCAATAAAGAATACCTGCTTAATAGTCACCAAGACTATTTTGGCTTTTCATGGCATCACTCTGGCCCCTGGAGCACTTGAGTCCACAGTATTCTTTTTTATATTGTAAGAAAAGTGTGGATACCATTATCACCTGGTGCTGGTCTTCACAGAGGGACAGCTACCCATATCCACTACAAGTTATTTATTAACCTAAATAGAAAGTCTTTGTAGTGTAGTTAGTGGTTTCAATGAACTGTGTTGGGGATTTCACATAAGGAAATTTCTGGAGGGGGATTGGTTTATGATGTAAAAAAATCACACAAAGCTTTCATTAAATATTCTTAACCATATCATACAAGTTCTCATTCAAGAAAGACATAGAAAATATGCTTAATATGAATGACTAAATATTTTACTTGTGTGACTGCAGCTAATGTAGCTTCATATATAGTATATATCAATATGGTACAACTTGATTATGAGATAATTTTCACCTGTATAAAGGTGAAGCAGCTCCATCGCTTGCTGTGCTAATTTTCTATGCAGCAGGCTAAAGAGGAATTAGAAAAGGAGAAAGAAGTGATGTTAAAGACTTTCTTTCAACTTGTTCTCCGTAGTGCTGAAGTCTCTGGAGATGTTACATCAGCAACATAAGTTAAAGCTGGACCCCAAATACATTATGTTGCATTCAGGCCTCATTGATTAGCTGTGGGAGACCTTTGCACCATGCTGCTCTAATTCTATTTGTGTGCTGTGCAGACTAGTCCATACATTTGAGTCAGAGGATCGTTATATGAACTAATTCCCTGTGTGTAACATAAATGGTAGAATTTCACCCAGAGATTTCTCCATCAAACTCTGCTGTAAACTCTAACATATTTCTTTTGATAAACTTCTGAAGTTCTTCGATGTCATCATCTTTCTGCTGATTTACCTGGTGACTGTGAATAGTGGGGAATTCTTAACTTCCAACAGATACTAACTACTGATTTTTCCTCCACAGGTATCTGTGTTATCCAAGGGGAACAAAGAACTGTCCAGATAAAGAGAACTTGTGATTCTGAGTAATGGGTTCAGAAATGTTCTTAATGAAGTCAACCTGCCTGTACTTCAGTTGATGCTGTCTGATTACCAAAGAGGCAACCTTTGCTCATGGTATAATATCCAGATGGAAGTTCAGTGTGGGACATCTTCACCTTCAGGAGACCTCACATGATATTTCAGGATGATACCATTCACTTTTGCTTTGTTTACAGCATAAGCACTTTACAGGAGACATTGGGAAAGATACTTCTGAGTTTGTACATTAGGAGGAAAACACAATTCCCAACAGTACATATCTTCTATGTTTATATTTTTTTAAGAAAAGAATTGCTGCATAGTTAGGCTCTCTGGGATGATAGTTCAAAGCCTGTAACCTTATTTATGTCCATGTATATTTTCTATGGGAAGAAAAAGAGCTTTATGATATGACCAAACAGAAAATATATGTAGGTTCACTGTACTGTAGTGAGAAACAGATTAAACACCATCAGTATGATTTTTATATTTAGAAGGAATTTTTCTGCTTACATTTGGATGGTAACAAATTCTAATGCTTGGATGTTGTATTAGTAGTCATTATTTACAACTGACATGGCTTCTGATATGATACAGATGTATGTTGTGTACTCTTCATAGGTTGGCAAAGATTAGTTGGTTTGTTTGTTTTTTCCCAGTGGTTTGTAACTCTAAATAGCTAACTGGAATTCCTTCCCTAGCAGTTCAAGTCTATTATTTCACCTCCAGTGTGTGACTCCAACATCCTGAATTGTGAAACAGTGAAAAAAAACCCAATGGGCAGTTTAAAAAAAAAATTAAAAACTTAAAAAGGTATATCTACTTTTTATATAATCTACTTTTTATATAATCTTCTTTTTATATATATGTAATATTGAAAGTCATCAGACACTGTCTTTATGTCTATATAATGGTACAGTAGTGATAGTCAAGGTCTTTTGAGGGTCAAGACATAGGATTCTTAAGGTACCACCAGGTAATTACAGTTTCCACCATGAATCACCATAGATGACTCATTTCCTGCAATGTTGCCACTAAAAATTAATTGCTATTCTAGTTCAGTATTAGTTTTGTTTTGCTAGAGTGAAGAAAGGGAATGCAGTATGGTTAAATCTGATAGACTGCAAAGTAATATAGCCACACTACATATGGCTGCCAATAGAACTGATTGCACTGATATTTTATCTAAAACCACTTCATTTAAATTAAACCTTGATATGCTGATCCTGATCCAATTACATATGAATTCTCATAATTATTTTGCATTTTAGTAGTGTAAAACCCATCGACAATTTAAGTAACCTATTTTAATATATTTTTGCAGAAATGTCTTATAATTTTAAATTGTTAGAGTTCATTCAATGCCTTGGAAATAATTTGGACCTTATTTGAAGCACCTTTTGAAGTATCATTGTTTGTATTTTGTCTGGATTGGTGTGATAGTGTAGTGTCCATTCATATGTGATGGCATTGTTTTTGTTGAGAAATAGAGTATAATTAATTGCTCCTACTGTGTTTCTCTTAATGTGTTTTTAGTACTTTTAATTTTGAAGCCATTTTTGTGGTTGTTTTTCGTGGCAGTGAAAAGTAGAGTATTAGATGCTGGGCAGCAGAGGAGAGTAGATGTCTCCCTAGTAACTACAAGATGAGAGGTAAATGTGTCTACAGCTTGTAACCCCCAAGACAAATCCAAGTAGGGACTTGGTGATCTATTTCTTTCCTAGCATTCACTGGGCTTGTTTTTTTTTCTCTTCTCCCTGGCTGTAAATGACATGGTGGTGGAATCCTTTGTGTTGTAAACCGAGAGGAATCCTCTCTGTTGTAAAATGCATGAGCTCTTTCCAACATGTAGGGCAATTAACTGCAGCAGAAGATTCATTATCTAAGCTGCTACATAATTTATGGCATTAGTATATAGATGTACTCCACTGAGATCAGGTTCCATTGTGTTTCCCATTATAGCAAGAGCCAGCTCTTTCATGAATAATTTCTCTATGGTTAAATCCTGTATAGACAATATAAAGCATATTTAGGGAACACAGAAACAAAAAATAAGTTGCCCAATATCATCCAGCAAATAACCAACATATTTGAGAGTAGGGCCTACATCTCCAGAGTTCCAATCTTGTGCATAACTGCTGCCCTTCAAGGTGTGTATCTTTTTTTTTCCTTGTATTCTTGTAATTGTTATTGTAACCTGTGCAAAAATCAAACAGACAGGTATAGCTGTACTTCTTATTTATCTATTGGAAAAAGATTCCACAAAGTTAAGTACTCACAGTCCTGAAACACTAACTACAGCTAACTTTTGACTCTTTGTGATTTAATCCAAATTGTGATTTATATAGGCCTCTCCTTCAGTTTGCTTGAGATTATATAGTATTCTGCCTTCTAATACTTGTACTTGCTGCTACTTTCTGCAGTCATCTGACTACTAGTACTTTCTCAGGAGGATGCACTGTGTGCGTATTCTGTAGCCTGATTTACATGTTTTGTACTCTGAATAATTTCCCAGTCCCATGTCATATCCCTCAATAATCAAATGTTGACATAGGATCAAATAATTAGTTTTATTCCTTAAGGAAATTTCTGTTCACAGTCACAGGACAATTAATTTAAAAGCTATTTCCTTGAGTCATTGTAACTTGCAGTATTACTGCCTGATTATTGGTATTTGGTATCAAGAAATTTGACAACTAAATCAGAAACTTATGGAATTATGTTCATTGAAGAAGAAAGGCCAACAACATGCCCTGCTAAAACCCAGAAAGCTTCTTGCATTGACTTCCCCAAACTGAATAATACGCACAATTTAGCATGTATGAATTCTGTCCTGCTTTTAGGAAGAACTGACAATCCTGAATGACTACAATTCAGGACACATGAAAAGAGGAAAACACTCAAGAATATTTGGTTTTGACTGCGTGAGTTCTTCATGCATTTGAATTTGAAAACTTCTCATGAAAGTTTCATTGTTCAATTTGTCTATGTAGACAACAGCAACTAGAAAGACAAGTCTTCTAATTTTGTTTCTTGACTTGCAGGAAGCTAAATCATAGGAATCCTCTCTGTTCAACTGTTGTAAACAGAAGATGGTGAGAATTGCAGTGAAGTTGTAATGAAGCTACTCATTTTAAAATCTTTGACATTTGGGTCCTCAGATTTTCTTCCAAACAAAAAGCTTACATCTATTAAGGTTTTGCTTCCATAATTGAATGAATTGCCCACTGTAATATTTTGACCTAATCTCTTTCTTTCCCAACATTGCTATGTGATGATCTGTGACTTCAGCTGTAACTGGACTTACTTGGTATTACTCAAAATTTAGTTTTACCATAGCTCCAGTACTGTCTTTCATCTGCCTTCATCTGCATTGGTAGAATGTAAGCAAATATAGGTAGTGTTGGGACTTTGGCTGAGCAATGGAATCAGTAGTCTGCTAGGATCAAAATCTTGCTTAGAAAGAGGAAGCCCATATGTTTATATATATATAATATATATATATGATTAAAAATTAGTATAGTTGAAATCTTAGCATGAATTATTAGTATAGATCTGTTGCAGAAAATGAAAGAATATTAATGCAGTTAAAATTGTTTTACAGACACTTCTTAGCTTTTCCCCTTTGTGGAGGGTTATGCTCACCCTTTCACTGCCCCTCTGTGTCCCAAGGTCAGTGGTTTTGTTCTGGTGGGGGGTTGTTACCATGAATTGCCAGCATCTAGAGTCCTGTGCCAGGAGGAATAGGATGTTCGTATCAGTGGTTCTATCTTCCTCGCTATGGGATCCACCACTCAGGATAATTTTACTACATTTTCTAACACACTTTTACACCTTTTCCATTTCCTCATTGGTCTGCAGCTCCAGGATACATCTGAATTGATAATGTATGGTGTATGTAATTTACATATACTGCATATGCCTTCTTTGTTCTCTTAGCTACACCTAAACCCAGTTTTGTCCAGGTCTGAGTTTTGTTGCTCATCATGGGTGAGTTGTTTATAGTCACCTTCACCTCATCTCTTATCATCCTATACTGTCTGTGCCTGATCTTTAATTAGCCCATACCTGTATTCCTTTACACTGCGTACTGTGTCTCCACTTCTTAAGCTATCTGCTATCAGATCAGGCCTAAAACTCCTCAAGCTACATCATTATGTTAGTAATAAGTATCTCGTTCTGCTTTTTACTGCTGTCTTTGTAAAGCTATGGTTGTACTACACAAAGGAAAACAAAAGTAAAATGAATTAGCAGCATGCAGCTGGTCAGTTGGAGGCATTGCAAACACAGCTATGCCAAGTAAAACAAAGATGTATTCAGGCAGAACAAGGCTGACAAGCCTCAGGCCTGAATCCTTGCAAACTGAGTACAAAGCTTATGGCCTGTTGTTAGCAATAAGACTATGGTATGGCAGAGTTGCGTAACTACAGCCTTCAGAACTTTTCAAGAGAGACTTCTTGCTCCTCTAGCTTTTGTGCTGCTCATAGTGAACTCAAAAGGTACAGGTCTTTAACATGGTGGCAATATTCCCATGTGTCTGAAAAGAAGGAAGACTTTGTTGTTGAAGCGTGGTCAGTATGATCTGGCTGATGTGTGATCAGCAATATTAATTTGAAGAGAGAGAATGTTTGAGAGCTTGCCAAAATGGTGAATTGCAGTGGCTGAGTGTGTGACCACATGGCTGAACAAGTGGTCAGATCACTGTCTTTCAGAGCAGCAAACAGTGCCATGGTAGGATGAAAAGGAAAAGTAAAAACCAGGACATTTATCGTATAAGAGAGAAAAATTACTCTTTTTTGCCAAAGATGTGGTCTGAATACTTAGGATTCTCTGCCTGTGCATCTGGTGCAGCCTTTACTGCAGTGCTAATGGATGGGAAGAGAGCACTGGCATGGTGAATGGTGAACCGAGCAGAATGTGCCCTTAAACTGGTTTTCTAGCAGCTTGTGGGTATATACTCATGTACAGTTTATTATCTTTATCAATGACACATTTGAATTGAGTGCACCCTCAGCAAGTTTGCAAGTGACACAAGCTGAGTAGTGCAGTTAGCATGTTGGAGAGACAAGATGCTATCCAGAGAGACCTGGTCAATCTCAAGAAGTGGGCCCATGTGAACTTCATGAGGTTCAACAAAGCAAAGTGGAAGCTCCTGCACCTGGGTTGATGCAACCTCTGGTATCAACATGGCTGGGGAAAGAAGGGATTGAGAGCAACCTTGAGGAGAAGGACTTGGGTGGTGGTGGTGGGGAGGTCTTGGTTGATGAAAAGCTCAACATGACCTGGCAATGTATTTTTGCAGCCTAGAGAGCCAACCATATCAATAGCTGCATCAAAAGCAGCATGACCAGCAGGTCAAAGGAGGTGATTCTGCCCCTCAACTCTGGTGAGACCCCACTTGGAGTACTATGTTCAGCTCTGGGCCCCCAGTACAGGAAAGACATGTACCTGTTGGACTGAGTCCAGATGAGGGCCATAAGGGTGATCAGAGAGCTGGAGCACCTCTCCTGTGAAGGTGGCTTGAGAGAGTTGGGGTTGTTTAGCCTAGAGGAGAGAAGGCTCTGGGAAGACCTTATTGCGTCTTTTCAGTACTTGAAGGGGGCTTGCAAGGAAGATGGGGACAGGCTTTTCAGTAGTTCCTGTTGCACTAGGACAAGGAACAATAGTTTTAAAATAAGAGGGTGGATTTCAACTAGATATAAGAAAGACATTTTTTACAATGAGGGCAGTGAAGCAATGGAATGAATTTCACAGAGAGGTGGTAGATGCCCCATGCCTGGAAACATTCAAGGACAGGCTGAATGGCGCTCTGAGCAACCTGATCTCATTGAAGGGGATATTGGAATAGATAACCTTTGAGGCTCCGTTCCAGCCCAAACTTTGCTATGATTCTATATTATTGGAGTGTATAGGTCAGATAATTTGCTCTAGGACCCTACTTACAGTTATCTTTTCTACTTGGTCCTCAGGCAACATAGAGACGGAGTTGTCCCAAAGACTGTATTTCTGAGTTTCTTCTCATTACAACAAGGTTGTTGTAATTAGCAGTATCTGAATTCAAAGTTTTGCATTTCTTAGCTTGATCATGACAATTAATACTTTATATTTTCTCAGACATCTCATAATACAATGGAATTATACAGGATGATGAATGTTGGCAGAACATGTCAGTTTGATGCAGTGAATCTGATGCTCTGGCCCACAGCTGATGACACAGCGTATGTCTCAAGGGTTACATATCTAGTATCTGTTATGATTCATTTGTAGTCCGAATGCAGCCAATGAAAATAAACCCAAGACAGCAGTGTGCCAAGCAGAAGCAGGACTGACCAACTTTTCACTTGTTAGCACTGCTGGTATGAACGGTCCTCTTCTGAAGACCTGTAGGAGCCAGCAGCAGCACAATAAACCTCAGAGGCTTTTGTGAAGCTCTACAATGCAATCTGTTAGTCTTAAATTATGTTGTGCTGAATGGATCATTTACACAATTAGGTTTATATTGCAGAGAGGAGGAATTAAATAAATGAGGGAGGTGTAGCACTCTGTAACCACAGACAGCTATTTTTAAAGATATCTTCAGTGTGACTTAAATTAATGTTGACCTATCTGTCATCTACCCTTCTTTGAGACAGATATTCCCCATGCTCCTTTCTATAACGTTTGAATACCCCCTCTGAATAAGGAAGCCTGACAGTCGATTAGAGCTTTGCCTTGAGTGACCTGCCCATTGTGTTTCAGGAGTTTTTCCTGAGAGTTCATTATTAAATGAAGGTTCACTAATACTGATTTTTCTTTTTTAATTGAAAAATAATTATTGAGTGAATGGAAATAGATATTCCTGACATGAAGGATTAATGGACAATGAAAATACTGTGTTCCTGAGCAAGTTAATCAACAACAAACTTATTTCTCATAGCCCTGTTCTAAGGAAGAAGTGACTGCTGAGAGATGTGTTGGTGAGAATCAGTGGATATAAACCTTTTTTACCAATAAGAAACTCACTTTGTATTCAGATTTCATGTGGTGAAACTGAGTCTATTTGACAGAGCAGAATTGTGAGCCAACTGTTGAAAAGGTATAGTAATAATTCAGCAGTTTTGCTGAAGTCACTATACATTTTGGAACATTTTGTGTATCTCCTCAGGCTCCCTCTCTACAGTTTTGTTTGTTAAGACTTGGGGCTTCCCATGCTCACCAAATACTTATATGGAGGGCAACCGTATTCATTCCAAGAATGAGATTCCATTAATCTCCTTCATGCATTTTTCTGAGCCTTGTGACATTTGCATGGGTGTATTTAGCCCTGAGGTCACGCAAAGATCAGGGTGCATTGGTCCAGAATTGGGGATGAAGGGATTTCTGCAGGTTAGGAGTTCTTGCCGCTTTCTCTTACGAACATAACATACAAAACCATTTAACATGGGTGCTGTTGCAGTTTTGTGTGGCTGTGCTGCTTCAGTGGCTTTTGTAAGCTGCAGTTACAGTTTTCTGCAAGCCCTATATTTGGAAAACAAGGCCAAATTCGAGACTGGGCCTATCAGAGCTGGTCATAGAGCCTCTGTGAATCACGTTTAGGAGAAAAAAACTGCTGGCAGGCGCGCTTTGCCACCAGAGCGGGAGTGAGAAAATGTAACAAGCTGCATAGACACCAAGGCCAGGCCCATGGGGGCAGGGGGGTCTGTGAAGAATGCAAAAAGAGAGTTTCCCCTGCAGCTCATGGTGAAGACCATGGTGAAATGGGTGTCCTCAGGGAGCCCATGGATGAGGAGCAGAGACACCTATGCCCTGTGAAGAGTGATCCACGCCTCAGCAGGTTTGCTGGGGGACTTGTGACTTTGTGGGGGACCAGGCCGGGGGGTCTGGACCCAGATGTCAGCACCCTATGGAGGGGAGTCCTGCTGAGAGGCCTGTGGTGAGGAGATGACTCCCAGAAAGAGAGGACTCACGCTGTAGAAGTTCGTGGACATGACTCTCGTGTGGGTCGGACCCCACGGTGCCGAAGGGGAAGGGGTGTGTGTGTGTGGGATGGCCCCCCCCTCCGCCCCTCCCCCCCCCCCAGGTGAGACAGAAAACAACTCGAGAGGAACGGACTGAAACCCCCATTCCCTGCCCCTCCCTGTGCTTTGAGAGGAGGGATGAAGGGAGCAGATCTATGATTAAAGTCAAGTGTGCAAAGAGGCGAGGGGTGGGGGGAAGGAGAAGCAATAAGATCTGGAGAAGGAAAAGCAGCTTCTGAGGGATGGCCGGAACCCCACTGCCCATTCCCTGCCCCTCCTCATGCCATGTTGGGGGGGGAAGAAGGGAGTAAAATCGTGATGAGTTTTAAGTGTGCTAAGAAGGGAGGGGTGGGGGGAAAGTGCTTTAAGAGCTGGCTGCTTCTTATCTTGTTCCGGTTCACTGGATGTATTAGTTGTAGTAGTAATAAATCACTTTGTGCTGAGTCTGTTTTGCCCATTGCACTAATTGGAGAGTGATCCCTCTGTCCTTATGTCAAGTCCTAAGCCTCCTAATACCTATTTTCTCCCCTTTTTGGCTGAAGGGGGGAGTGAGCGAGCAGCTTGGTGGGTATTTGGCCTCTGACTAGGGCCAAAACCACCACAGGTGCAATGCAGACCTTGAGCTGTAAGCAAATACCCAGCACACCAAGACTATTGTAGTGAGTAATCAGGGCAGATTTACTTCGTTAAAGCTGCCACTAAAAAGGCATTTTGGAAGTTTTCCCCTTTTGCAGGATACCTAGACGTCAGGTATAACTTCTAAAAAGAAGTTTTCTTAGAATTATTAGCAGTGGAAAAAGATAATCTCCGTATCAACCTAAGCTATGACCAAATATTCTGGTATCCAAACTTTTAATTCTAATTTTAAATGAATTCTTAACCTAACCTTTTATCACCTTCTGTTTCATTTGCTTCATCTATTCCATCCTTGTTTCTGTCAGCCTGGGAAGGGAAGAGATGATATTTTTATGTAGGGAAGAGATGCGCTTCCTCAGGCTATTTTCTGAGGTTTGTTCTTTGATTTTGTGTATTTCTCTGTCACTGCACTGTTCTTCTGTACACTTCAGAAAAATCTAGAAGATATTCTTAGTTCTTCAGTCAAACATCCTTGGCAACAAGCGGAATCTTTTATTTAATGAAGAGGGGTTATCTTTTTTGAATGTGTGCTTATTTGCCCTGTCTGGTCTCATTCCTGTTTACCAAGACTGCACATTGCAAATGTTCACTGTTTGCTGTTTCAGAGAGAAAAGCCCAATGCCTTGCATTCAAATAAACTTAAAAAAATATTGAAGGCTACCCTAAAACATGTTTCACCATAATCTCTAAAAGAAAACACAGCGAATTTTGGACTGAATGTCTGTAATCATCACCATAGCACATACTGCTTTTTTTTTTTTTTTCTAAAGCAAATGATACATTTCCTCTTCACTAAAATGTGTTAATTGCTTGACAGTAATTATTCTACATGTTTGCTTCATTACCAAGTAAAATGTTAAAGCTTAAATATCCTTAATGGTAGGGACTAACATCCTGTAGCTTTGACTCATTTGTATGTTTATAAAAAACTTTAGAATTGTCAGATGTTTTAATATTATTTCTTATTCTTTTAATATTATTTAATATTTAAGGAAGTTTTTTGCAAGTTTTTTCAATTCAGATTTAGAGGGAGAAGATTATTACTGTGTGTCACTGGGATAAAATAAAATGGTAAATGTTTTGAAAAGTCATTATTACATTTGAGAGCTGAACAATACCAGCTCTGTTCAGATGAGATAAAATTTGAGATTACAAAATAGAGATTCTACATCTAAGAATATTCTTATAACTATTCATTTGAAAAAAGAAACTTTTCCATGTGTTACTGAAGAGGAGATAAAATTTTGTTTCTATGAGCTTGACTCACTTCCCAGTCCTGTTGCTCACACCACAATTAATAATTCATTTGAAAAGTAAAATCCAGTAGCAGAAACATAGTGATACAAAACTGTGATTTACCGTCATTCCTAGCTGCTGTTGATGCAACTGATTGCATGGATGCGCTAGTAGTGGCACTAGCAAGCTAAAAAACCCCAATGAAACATGCCAAAAGCAAAAACTGGAGTGGTGGAGGGGAGTGGGCAGATGCAGAAAAGGACCTGTGTGTCGTGGTGGGCACCAGCACTGTGGCTTTGCCACAAAGAAGGTGAACGGTATCCTGAGCTACGTTATGAGTTGCCAGAAAATGAAGGGAAGTGATCTTTTCTGTCTGTTTTGTACTGGTGAGGCTACACTTGGAGTACTGTGTCCAGTGCTGTGCTCCCTGGTACCAGAGAAACCTGGATGTTCTGGATATAGCCCAAGAAAGGGCCATGAAGATGGTGAATGGACTGGAGCATCTCTAATAGGAGGAAAGGCTGAAGCAGCTGAAGAAGAAGAGAAGGCTGAGGGGGCATCTCATCACTGTGTATAAATAGCTGAATGGAGGATTCAAAAAAATGGAGTCAGGCTCTTTTCAGTGATGCCCAGCGTCAGGACAAGAGGTAATGGGCACAAACTGAAACACAGGAGGTTCTGTGATTCCAATTCACTTCTTTACTTTGAGGATGATCTCTTCTTTTTTTTGAGGGTAACCAATTGCTGTCATGGGTTGCCCAGAGATGTGGAATTTCCATCCTTGGAGCTACATTCGAAAGCTGTCCAGATATAGTTCTGGTCAAACAGCTGTAGGTGGCCCTGCTTGAGCAAGGGAGTTCAACCAGGTGACCTTCCAAGGCTCTTTCCAACCTCAACCATTCCATCATCTGTGAATTTCCTTTACAGCTGCTCTGCAAAACCCAGAAGTTTCTAACTGGTCTGCAAAACTCTTTTTAAAATCGCTGTTGTGAATGTCTGAGTTTCAGTTACAATCACAAAGTGTTTTATATACAAGAGCTATGAAGGAATATGAGCCAGCCCTGCAGGCTGACTATGCAGCAGGTCTCCAGATTGTGGAAATTCTAACTGCTCCTGTGTGATAATCTTTCTGGATGGTGCTAAATGGACATGGAATTACTTTCTTTTTTAGCTATTCACTGTAAAGGGGAAATGGTACAATGCAC
The DNA here is from genome assembly GCA_022605575.1 of Laterallus jamaicensis coturniculus. NCBI lineage: Eukaryota > Metazoa > Chordata > Aves > Gruiformes > Rallidae > Laterallus > Laterallus jamaicensis. The sequence continues at coordinate 18,523,271 of JAKCOX010000008.1, read as the reverse complement.
TGTTGAAACAAATCAAATTTATATGAATCATGAAATGTGATATTTAAATAGGACTTCTTTGCAATAGTTATTAAAGCTGAGTTTTTTCCTTAGCTTGCTATATGCTATAAAGCTTTCTGAAAAGGATATTAGAATTGTGCCAAAAAAATTCAGAACAGGTAAAATCAAGAATTTTGGCACAATTTGATGGGTTTTTTTTCCTGATGATGCATTTTTATAAAACTGTAAATAACCACAAATAAAGGGGCATGGAATTGGTGGCATTTCAGAGGGTTGAGAGGAAAAAAAGATTGTCCAAACCTGCTAAAGCAGTGACCACAATATTAATGCTTTTCTCCAACTCAACTGCATTTATTAGATAGGGGAAATATGGCCAAGTCAGCTGCATCTCTGTATTGAAGACAGTATTTTCAATGTGTTAATAACAGCTTTAGTATTTATACTGCTTCCTTCTGTATTGATTTGATGACTTCATTGTTTTTCTTCCTTTTTTGTGAGTATTTCTTAGAATCTGAGAGATGTCATTAGGGACATTTGGTAACATTCAGCTCTAGTGATCCTGTAGAAATGTACTCTCTGCAGTGGGTGTTGGAATGTACACAGAGTGCAGGCCTGTTGTCTTCCAGCTGTGCTACTTGGAAAGTGTCATCTTTGAGTACACAATGCTTCCTGACTCAATTTCCTGATGAATTGTATGGTATTTGATCGTTCTCTATGTATACTTGGGATCAGAAGTTAGAAATTCATTGTATCAGGTACATTGTTGTCCTTACTCAGTGAAACCATATTTTTTTACAAGATGCGTGAAACAGGCATGTGAAATCTAATCTCAGTGTGGTTTCAATCTCTTCTCTTTGAAGCTCGTAACTACTGCAGTATAGTGTCTTCCTCACACACATCTTTCCCTCCTCACTGGGCTGTACTTGTCCACTCTGACTCTTTTATACCATCATTAATTTCAGATCTGTGCAGTAACAATCTTTGTGTGTAATTCTTCTTGCTGGATGTTTGGGATATTGTTTATTCATTCCTTCTTGCTAATAGTAGGTATGTTGCCAGTTCAAAAGATACTCATTTTGTTCTCTGTTAGCTGGAAAGCTGCAGGTGTTCCAAAGTGCCATCATACGGACTCAAAACCCTGCTGTGACATCAGGAGTTTTATTTGCAGAATTTAGGGACAAAGCCAAGTTTTCTTAGGACCTAGTGAGGCATGATATTTTATTTATGCCTTCCAGAAACCTAAGGTATATAGATGCTAACCCTCTGATTGTTTTGGATTTTAGTTTACTTGCTAATACTGACAGCAATATCTTTTTAAGTGTTGGCTTTCTACCAATTCCTGTTAGCTTGCTAGCCTGTCCCTCAGGTGCAAATGTAATAATGTCTTTTAAACACCTTCAGGTTTTTGTTTTTCCTTGTTGATTCTAGGCACTGTCACGTGCTTCCTGACTGTTAGACTTTTTATTTAATATACATTAGCCTGAAACATTCACTGAAAAATATGTTGAATGTGAATTTTAATATATTTTAGAGACTTAATAGGTATTAATAGAGCAATAATACCTACAGTAGCAGGCACAAACTGGATTTGTAGCTTTACAGCCTGTAAATTACAGCCAATGTACTGAGGGCAAACACCATTAAGAGAACATAATTTGAACATTAAAGAGATTGTGTTTGCAATCAGAACATCTGCCAAAACCACATCCAAAGGCGTAGAGGTCCTCTAGCACACTTCTTTTGCCACATGCATTTATACAACCCCTGATATCTTCATCTGTCTAATTGAATTAAGTATTTTAAAGTACAGGAGGGTAATTGCTACAGGAATAGTGGATACAAATACAACTTAAGTGGAGGTAATGTTTGTGGTCTGATGAGAACCTTGGATATAGTCCTTCCTATGCGAGTGTATGGAAAGATTCCTGACCTATGTGGGGATGTGAGGCCTCACAGAGACTCAAGAGAACTGGCTAGTTGCTATGCTTTGCACTCTGACCTGAAGCTGCATTGGCTTGAGTTGATCACCAAGCTAACGCTGAGTTCAAAGATATTCTTGCTTTTTCTTGACAGCTGGCTGAATATGAGCTAGTGTGCCCAGGTTGCCAAGGAGGCACCTTGGCTTGTATCAGCAATAGTGTGGCCATCAGTACTAGGGGAGTGAACTGGTGAGGCCACACCTTCAGTGCTGTGTTCAGTATGAGCCTCTTACTACAAGAAGGACATTGCAGCATTCGACCATGTTCAGAGAAGGACAATGAAGCTGGTGAAAGGTCTGGAGCACAAGACTGATGAGAGCAACTGGGGCAATTGGGGTTGTTTAACCTGGAGAAAAGGAGGCTGAGGGAAAGTTTATCACTCCCTAAAAATACCTGACAGGAGGTTGTAGCCAGGTGGGTGTTGGTTTCTTCTCCTAAGTAACAAGCAATAGGATGAGAGAAAACCTCAAAATGCATTGGGGGGTGGGGTGTTAGACTGGATATTAGGAAAAGATTCTGGACTGAGAGGGTTGTCAATCATTGGAACAGGCTGCCCAGGGAAGTGGTTAAATCATTCCTGGAGGTTTTCAAAAGACATGTAGATGTCACTTAGGTGCAGGGTTTAATGGTCAACTTGCCAGTCATAGGTTAATGTCTGGACTTCATGATCTTAAAGGTCTTTTCCAGCCTAATTGATTCTGTGATTTGATAAGAAGAAAGTGATCTTCCTAGCAGGACCTTGAGTGTGGCTGAAAATCAGAAGGGAGAATAATTTGCAATTTATAATTTCCCAGCATCTATGATTGTTTGTTTGTTGGTTTCTGTTAAGCAAGGGATTCTAATCATCCAAAGTATTTCTCTGACCCCTGTATGAAATACTGTCATCTTCCCAAGCCTATTAACGTCCCCAAACACTTAAGAAACTTTCTAAATTCAAGACATAATTCCATGTTGATAAGGAATTTTGAAAAACGATTAAGGTAAGAAGTGGTGAAACTTGAAATAGAAGGTTTTCTTTCCACATTGTACAATATCCATAATAGGGATCAAGAACAAGCAGATGCTGTGTACTTATGCCCAAGTAGGAATTTTCTATACATTCAATCCTTGGTTTGCCTGATGCAGCTCCCAAGAAGGGGGTGATGGTAGATTTTGATATATGGTCTCTATCAGTGGGGAACAGTTTCTTGAACTCGAAAGAAATGGATTCATGGAAGCTTGACATATCAGATCATTACCCATCTGGATGCCTATCTGTGCAATCTGTCCTAAGGAACCTGCTTTGGCAGGGGGGTTGGACTCAATGATCTCTTGAGGTCCCTTCCAACCCCTACAGTTCTGTGATACTGTGATTAACAGATCATAGATGGTAGATGACAAGCACTACTTACAAAATCTATTCTCAAAGCAGAGACTGCGAATAGAAAGGCCAAATAAAAAGCTATGGACTGGTCTGGCTTAGGTCATCATAAGCTCAACAGCTGTTTCATGTTTATCTTTGCAAGTCATGAGTGACTTTAGGCTTTTGTTTTCTTGGCATACAGTTAAAATTCTCAAGGTTGTTCTATAAGTGATTCAAACACTAATAATTTACTGTTTCAATGTTTGAATCCTGCCTGCAACCATGTAACATCTTTTCTTCCTTTCTGCAGTGCCTTTTAAGTGCCTGCTACTCTGTTCCCAGTCTATTTTATATTTTGTTTCTGTTGCTCTCTAACAGGATCTGTTGTAGTGAGCTTGTAATCATTTTACCAAAAGCAGGCTGACTGCTCAGATCTCTTACAAGGGCTCCACAACAGTGAGAGTCGTACTCTGTAGAAGCTTCTCACAAACCAGATCTTTACCACTTTTTCCCCTTTAGTCTTCAGGACTGTTTCCAAGTTGCAAGACAATGTTGGACTTCAGCATTTCCAGTGAGCTTTCCTTTTGATTGACAATGACACTTATAAAGCCAGTTTTATACATTCATGTTAGACTAAAGAACCAGCCAGAGCTTGTTGACCCAAAGTGTACTTACCTCCACGTGTTACTTTATTGACAGGATGCAGGTGATGAGAACACTGGTTGCCTGACAGTAGTCTTGAATGCTGATAGAAGGGGACAGGAGAGGAAGTGTCATAGTCTTATTTCACTGTCAGAGTGTTTTATCTATATGTTCTGTGATGCTTTGGGCTTTGTTTGAGGCTCTCACCCTTGTTTCATGATACTCCCTAGTTTTAAAACTTATATAGAAATCATGGCACTTATTGGTGTGTGAACTTGTCACTCTAGCAACACTACAGCTCTGTCTGATTTACAGAGAAAGCATCGTTATGCTGTACATATGCCATGGCCAGAGCAGAAATGCCAGTGGTGCATGGAAGCTGAAAGCTTGATTTGTAAGTAACAAAAGAAGGACAGACACCAAGAAAGAAAGAAAGAATCCCTGTCCTCGTGGGTGGTGGACAAAGAGCATCATATTTGCGTTTATCTACCACAGCTGGAGCTACCTGGGAGAATCAGAGACCAGAACAGCAGACCTGCATGTGAAGTTTTCTTCTGGGGCCTTTTCTGTCTCCACTCAGTCAGCCTTCGTTCTTGGGCTTCAGTTATCACCCACCAGCCCTTCCTTGTGTGCTGGAAGGACCAGTATTCGTAAAGAAGAAAATGTGCTTTGGATCACTTTAAGGCTTTGCAGCCCTTTCATATTCCCCTATGTTAATATTTGTATGGGAAGCTAGTTCATACAGTAAATTAGGCAACTGTTGATTAAATTACAGTGATCTGGGAGGGAAAAAAAAAAAAGATGCTATGGAAACACTCTTAAAGTGTTTCAAGTGGCTCAGAATCTTGAAACTGCTGCTCAGCATAGCTGGGAAAGTAATTTAGAGTTTCATCTGTTTCCATTTTCAGAAATGACACAGATTTGGCAGTCGTTAATGATTTAAGGAACTTACACCTTACTTTATGAATAGAATCAACCCTGCCTCGAGCAGTTACTGGAACAGAGGTTTACATGACCATATACTTTTAAACTCTACATACACTGTAAAAATGCTACAGGGTGGTGTTACAGGCAGATTGAAAACTCAAGAGGAAATCCTAATGGAGGAGAACTGCATGACAATCTTTAAGCACCTAGGTCATAAAATGAAGAACATAGGTCATAAAATGCAAGGGAGAATGTTAGTAATTTTTGTCTCAAATTAAGGAAGCACTAGGTCTGGGAATGCAGGAGAACTGCATTATTATTGAAGCAATCACAGAATCACAGAATTGTAGGGGTTGGAAGGGACCTTGAGAGATCATTGGGTCCAACCCCCCTGCCAAAGCAGCTCCCTAGCTCATACTGCACAGATAGGTGTCCAGACGGGTCTTGAATATCTCCAGAGAGGGAGACTCCACCACCTCCCTGGGCAGCCTTTCCCAGGGCTCTGGCACCCTCACTGGGAAGAAGTTCCTCCGCATGTTGGTGTGGAGCTTCCTGTGCTCCAACTTGCAGCCATTGCCCCTTGTCCTGTCTCCACAGACCACTGAAAAGGGGCAGACCAATTCCCCCTGCATCCCATACTTAAGATATTTATAAACATTGATTAGGTGCCCCCTCAGTCTTCTATTCTCCAGGCTGAACAGCCCCAGCTCACTCAGCCTTTCCTCATAGGGTAGATGGTCCAGGCCTTTAGTCATCTTTGTAGCCCTAGCATTCTGACTGGGAGTGTTGCAGTGCAGTAGAGAGGTGCCTAAAAGTTAAGACAACTCTCTGAGAGTAGTGATAATCCAGGTAAGGTTTTGAACATCATAGCAAAAAAGCAAACTCTTGAAAAAATGGAACCAAGTAGATGTGTTTACCAAGTTCTGAAGGTTTAATTCTTGATCTCACTAGTTAGTGTTCTGCCAAAATTTTAGAAAAGTGATGTTCTTCGTTAATGTAAAGTGATATGAAAGGCTGGTCAGTTCAGATGCTATCCTGATCTTGTTCATATGTGCAAGGAACAGAAGAAACCTCAAGAAGACTTCTACTGATCATACTATTTTTTTTTAAATTACCATGCCAACTTTATTGCTGCTATCTAACAGTTTTCACAGCAGTTTTTCTTGTCTCTCAGTGCAGATCTCCTCTTTTCCCTCCTGTTTATTCCTATAGGAAGTGTTAGGAATCCTCTTCATAACAAGTGTGTTGGATTGAGACGGAGCAATGTCACTAACATACTTCTAAATTGTTTTTCTTCAGTTATGGATGTCTAAATTGTGGCTTTATGCCTTCACATTTCATTAGTGAATGCTTGTCACTTAAAAAAAGCAGAATTAGATGGAGAGGAGAGAAAAACTTCAAGAGAAATGGTAAAACAGAAGCATCTGCAGTGTCTTTTTTTTGTTGTTCTTCAACCCATGAAGCCATTTCTCAAGACATTTCGTGTGAAGTTGTAATATTCATGTAATCAATGTTTAAGTTATTTTTTAACATTCAGACAGCTATTTTAAGTTAGGGTTTCTGTGTGCATATGGTTATTTTAGAAGAACACTGCTGGATTATGCGTTGACACTCCTTATTGCCAAATAGGGGTTCCCAATCTCTTTTAGTTTAAAGTATCTGGAAAGTAATAGCTTTTACAATAACCATATATGTAAAACCAATGAAATATAATTATATTCTAGTACAACCAGTAGAAGTAATATTTCTTCCTTATGTTTCTTTCTCTCAGCCAATAGGATCATTAGAATTACAGAAAGTAAATCTGGAAAGCAATTCAGGATTGATTCTTTTGCCTCAAGGTAGGATAAGTGAGACCTGGCTAACTTTTCACAGATGATTATGTTTTTTTGGGGAGATTTTTTGCAAGTTTCCAAAATGAGACTTTTATCAGTCTCTGAATGAGCAGAAGCTCAGTTGTTCTGGGACAGAGAAATGATAAGCAGATAGACCTCTGCTACCTGTGATAATTTGTATTCGCTCTCTTGCTCTAGTTGAACTGGTGTTGGTAATTCATAGACTAGCACAGAAGCTGTCAGCCAGCAGTTACGCTGTTGTTCTCACCCAGAAGACAAGAAGGCTCAGGCTGCTGCCATCTGGGGTTACTGAGCTTCTGCTTGTCTGTGGCTGTATAATTTTTGCAATTATTCTGGATTCTTTTAAAGCCCTTGAGGAGGTCATGTGACTATGAAATGCTCATATTTTAATACTTGAAAATGTCTCCAGGTGTCCTAGCCCACTTTATCACGGCTGTTAACATTAAGAAGTTATTCTTTTTATCTAAGCTGGGCTTTTTTGCTTTAAAGTCTGGCTTAAATTCCTTATTTATTGTATTTTTCTCAGTGAATGTTGTTCTTTTTCTCTTTGTGAACCTTTTTGATATTCTTTAAATCTATTTCTGCATTCTTCTCATTCATCTTTAGGCTAAGAAGTTTGACTTAATTTTTTATTAGAACCCACTGTCTGAGAATATTTTTGCATTTAAAGTCTTACTTTCAAGGGGAGTTTTGCCATTGGTTTCTCTGGGAAAAAAAGTACTGAATCTCCCTGCCAAGTTGTTATATTTTGCATATTAAGGAGCCCTTGATATTGATTTTAATACTAAACAGTTGCTTAAGGAAAAGCCCTCTCTTCCTACATGTCCCTATAGAGATCGTCATGTATGAGGTAGAGACCTAAGTATCTGATATGTAATTGGTAATCTTCAACTTCTGAAATAATCTTAGCCTATTTCAATTACCTTTACAGGCTAAATGTTGCTTTCAGATTTGTCATCTTTTGCAATGACATAAGTCCACTATATGTACCACATTGTACCTAATGTGTGCACATGTGTCTTGTTCTTTGCAGATTATCTCTTTCTAGTTTGATGTGCAGTTATTGTTTAGTTTCCCAAGCATCATTCCAATACATTCTCAGATAAGTATGGGTTCCTGGCTGTAGATAATGTTGCTGTGCTATAATTGCAGTACACTGGACTTGTTCTGGCATGGTTAGATTGCTCATAAAGTATATGAATGATTCTAGAAACTTATAAACAAGCTTCAGTCTTTCAGTATGGTAATAACTGCTTAACAATTTTGTATATTAATTCTAGAGCAGAACAATGTTAAATATCCAAAAAAGTGTTCAGTGCTGGTTGGTTGGGGTTTTTTTTGTTTGTAGTAAATTGGCACATAGTTTTCAGGAAGCTCATGCTGTTATAGAACCGGTGGCTGATGGACTGTTAGGTACAAATCATCTTTAAATTGATTAGGTCACTGTCATTGCAGAGAAAAAGAGCTCTAACATACAATCAATGCTCTCCACAATCCAGGAATTTGAGCAAAGATCAAAGCTCAGGAAACCAAAGGCATATGAAAAGCAAGATGAAATGCAAGGTGTCATGTTAAATATTTGAGAACTCTTATGCCAAATGATTATTGATGAAATACTAAGATCAGAGACAGAATTCATCAGACAACATCAGTTTTGAGTAGTCACGGGCAAATATCTTGCAGTCACAAGGCAAACTAGACCTATGGTTAATATGGGGAGTGCTCCACAGTTCTCAGCACTGATGAGACAGTAAGTTGAACAAAGGTATACAAAAAAATATGAAGACCTTTGTATTTAGTTGAGAAAACATACTGAAAACTAGCTGAGCTGCAAGAATGGGAAAATCATTAGATATTACAGGGAATGGCATGGGCCAGAGAACAGGTTGTCAGCACAGAAGCTGGAGAAAAATGATAGGTGAGAAATGGAAAAATCAATCAGAGGAAGGAGAGGAACAAGCTAAGGCAGATTAAATGGGAATGTAGCAAAAAGTGATGACATGAAACATGGCATGGGAATGTGAACTGTGAAAGTGATCACGTGGGATCAATTTATTGTTGCTTGGTGCTACATAATCCATTTAAGTACATAGATTGTAAGTTTTTTTTACTATTTACTTCAATCAAATCTTTAAGAAGGTTGCTCTTTTGGTGAGGGTTTGACTATGCAATTAAATTTTAAAACTTAATTTTTTATAAGAAAATTATTCACTTAGAATACATGCTCTAGAACACGAAGTAGTATGAGTTCTATTCCTATAAATCCTCAAAGGTGTCACCACCCAAGCCTGGGAGGCCTAGATTATATGTGGTTTGAAGGGAGTTTTGCTTTCTTTTGTAGTTTTTGCTGATTCCCTGGAATAAAGTTAGATTTATTGGTTTTACTCCTGGAAGTCTTTCAAGAAATTATCATCAGATTTCCTATCCACCTTTCTTCATATAATACGTCTGATTTGAGTGAGGTTTTACATGTCCCAGTTAACAGCTCTGTATTTGAATTTTTTAGAACTCTTCAGGAATATCTGTTTTTTGAGGATTTAAAAACTATTTCTTTTACTAATTTGTTCTGAAACCTTTGCTACTGGCTCTCCAGTTTGAGACAACTCCTCCTAATTGTCCCTGCAAAGCACTGTGTGGTTGAAGAACCTAACTAACCTCTTCCATAATGAACACTGATGCAGAGTTGTTCAGCTCTGGTTTTGTCCTGTGAAACATTTTCCCATGCTCTTCCTTCTCACTGCACTATGGTTCATTCCCATGGCCCATGGAGATAAATTGCATTGTCCTCTCCCTGACCTGAGTTCCTTTTGCATCCAAGTTTCCCACACTGCTTTCTCACTTTTAACTTCTGCCTGTTTACCCTTAGCATACTATACATGGGCAGAAAAGCTTGTGGTGGGTGTTTTCCACATATGAGTTTCATGTAGCAGGGATATTTTGTTGGATGTGCAACCTGGGCTGCGAGCCAACAGTGGAGATACCATACTTTGACTTCATTGTATTTATTACTCCCATTACAACTCCTTGGATCTATGTCTGTTCTTTTCTAAGTCAGTTGCTAAGTAGGTGAATGTAATTTGCCAGGAAGATGGAAACATACAGAAAGTGAATAGATAGAAAGATCAGAATATCTTTGGGTGAGTTTGGGAAAGCACTAGAAGATTCTAACAACCAAGGTCTGACACCCAAGAGTCAGTTGGCTGTACAGAGAGTCAAGGTAGGCAGGCAAGATTGGCTTCAGGGTGCATCTTAGCACAAATGAAATGACTTTTTATGGCTGCTTTAGTGAAGCTTCCATTAAAGCCTTGGCAACAGTCCAAAGTAAGTCTGTATTGAAGAGATTTAAATGCAATTTACATTAGTTTACAGGTACAAATAATCCTCTTGCAACAACTGACTCAGTGCTTGAGTGAGGAGCGCAGGTTTTCCATTTGTGTCTACAGGAAAAGAAAATTCTCTCATCTTTTGCACACCCAGGAAAAACATTCAGGACGTCAGAACCTTACTGTTTGTATTGAATTTTACTTGCAGGGCTTCCTCAGAAGGCCTCTGCAGTAAAACTGCCTCATAATCAGTTTAGGATTGCTTCCCTGAAAAATGTAACCTGTGAAGCTGTGAGTTTTGTTTGCCAGGAAGTAATCAGTTGAAACATGCTCAGTTGAAATCTCTCTGACACATCGTTTGTGGTTTATCCAGTGTGCTTCAGATGAGCATTTGCTTGCATTGTAAGGCCTGTGCAATAGAGATAAGCCCAGGCCCACACTCCTGAACAAGCCTGAAAAGGCATTTTTTTTCAACAGGGGAAAAAGTGATGATTCTAAATTGTAATCCAGATCTGCATCTCAATCCAGAAGCTTGAGCCTATCTCTGGTTTACATGCACTGACCCACCCCCTCAATAGCTGGAAAGATTTATGTTTCCTTGGGACAAATGAGGGTCGGTGGTTCATTTGCTCCCTTTTCCAAGAACCCCTGTCCATAATGCACCTTAGCAGTTCGCTCACGACAAAGCTTCACTTGCTGGTGTGACCTTGTTGACTGCTGTCAGAACGACACTGCCATTTGTCAATGCCTCTGGCACTGCTTCTGAAAGTTTTGTTGTAAACTTGGTTATTGAACTGCTGCTGCCACAGGTCTGTGCTCATGAAACTGGTGACATAGACATATGCCTGTCACCTCTGTGCTGGGCAGCTCTGCAGTATGTAAGGGATGTTTTCCCCTGCACAAGCAAAACTCTGAAAGTGAGAAGCACTCTTTGTTCTACCCTGGGCCTTGAGACACTTGAGTTTTGTTTCTTTCTCTGTTCTTTCATTATTACTATTAATATAAAGCAGTAGCATTAATATGGTTAACATTTCATCTGTGCATGTGGCCTCAACTTGCCAAGACCCACAAGTAATCTTTTATGGCAACTGCTAATTGTTTTTCATTTTAGAAAGCTGAGGAACTACAAGAGAAATTAATCACGGCATAACCTTTTAAATTTGCTATAATTCAATATTAATTAGATTTAATAATCAAGAGGATTGATTCAGGCATTGTTAACAGGATAAAGAATCCTTGAGCCCCCATCTGAAAGTCAGTGTTGCTTAAAGATCAGTGAAGTGGTGTCTGTGAATTGAACCTGGCAATATCATTCCCGTGTCTCTGGCAGCCTCTCGAGTTTTGCAGTTCACTCCACAAAGTTTTCTTTATTCCTATTCAAAGACCAGCATGGAAACCTTGCATAGGAATTGGGATATTGTGGGATGGTACACCCAGCTGTGCACTGGAGCCACATGAATGCTGAACCTCACAGCTTGGAAGCACTTGTAGGATCCATAGGCTAGGCTCTGGTTATAGACACGCCATCTCTAAATTATCTGTCCTGAGGGTAGGCTCAAGAGGAGTAGAGAGGTTGTAAGGACATGTCCTCTTCACTGCTGGTCACTTTGTAGAGCCTTGGGGAGAAGTGAACTTCTCAGAAATTTCTGCAGTCCTTCCATGGGTGAAAGGAGTTTCCCTTGGTATCAGCTTATCAACTTCTGTAGACATTCCATCAGTATGAGAAATAATCAAGAATAATATCTACAAAGATATTAAAGGACTGAAAAATAAGGTTCTTGTCAGAGAATATATTTTCCTATTTTGAATTCTACGGGTATTGTCACTTCAGCTGTTACCACAGTATCTAAATAACTTCCAGCAATACATTAACATGTGTGAATAGTCCCAGTCAGGAGTGGCTTTCTCCTTCTTTCATGCTCTTTTCATCCTGAGAACTGAGTATATATTTCTGTAAGAAAAAGGAAATGCAGTTCACGTAAAAAGTATACCCTTTTTTGTTTTTATAGCATAATCTTTACTTCTACATGTAGATATATATAATACCAGTACCTGAAGGGAGCATACAAACAGGAGGGGAATCAACTTTTTAAAAGGGCAGATAATGGCAGGACAAGGGGGAATGGTTTAAAGCTAAAGGAGGGAAGGTTTAGATTGGATATTAGGGGAAAGTTTTTTACAGAAAGAGTGGTGAGGTCCTGGAACAGGCTGCCCAGAGAGGTGGTAGATGCCCCATCCCTAGAAGTGTTCAAGGCCAGGTTGGAAGGGGCCCTGGGCAACCTTGCGTAGATTCAGGCCTGAGGTTGGTGTCCCTGCCTGTGGAAGGGGGTTGGAGCTCTATGATCCTTGGGGTCCCTTCCAACCCAGACCATTCTATGATTCTGTGATTCTATGATATAAAATACTGTATGGCTCTCCATTATATGTATTCTATTTTAAAGTGTATTTTTAATACATTTTTTATCTTATCTTTTTGGAGCCAGTGATGAAGAGATTCCCTAGGCTTTGAGAAGGAGGCTCCATTTAAGGCAGTGATGAAATGGAAAATTTAATATATGGAACAAAGCCAGCTTAGGAGCAAATGTCTAGTTATCTGCATGACCAGTGTCCTGACTGGGATCACAGGCTTGATATTAGTTGCTTCTGAGATGTGAATGATTCAAGACTTTTAAAAACTAAGGAAGAATTACAGTTTTGCATTAATCTTGTACCTAATCCTGTGAAAAAGAACTGCTCTTGAAGTGTGGCAGTGTAGGTTATTAATCCTTTAGTACAGCTTCCAAGAGAGGAAAACACTACCTTGTGCCCATGTTTGACATTTCTTAAAGCTAGTTGTTCTTATAAAATGAATTTTTTCTTAAGAATTACTTAATATTTTCTTACCAGAGAAGTGAAAATATATTATGTATGTGGATACGTAACTTCCTTTGTGGGTGTCAGTTCAGGATATGAATGGAAAAACAAAGAATGATTCATTATGTGTCTTTTCAGTGTATATCTGCTTGTGTGTCTGTGCACAACAGAGGCAAAACTGAGGGAAAAAAAAATCCACAGCGGTTGGTAAATGGCCAATGTGGACAGTGTCAACTGCTTGTCTTCTGGTGTGGAAGCTCTGAAATCCTTCAGTTCTCCAGAAGACCTACCAGTCTTCTGTATCTGTGTGTAGTTTTCTGTATGCTGTATTTCTCACAGCAAAACTGTGTCCAGTGTAAACAGGAATCCAGCTGCAGAAGTCTGCCAGACATGAAGGACACAAGCTCTTATTTCTTCTTTCCTAAAACTGTCTTTCAAAGAAATCAGAATTTTATTTAAGACATGAAACAACATTTCTCTTTTCTCTTGATGCCCCCCTCTGCCTTCAAAAACATACTGCAAGTACAGACATGTGGGTGAATTCACACAGCTAGCACCTTTGAGATGCTGGATAGTTTCTCAGTGTTTGTTCTCTTCTACACTTAAAGACTCATTTCTTAGAGAGTTTATCTCAGCAGTCTTTTGAGCTCTTTTGAAAGTAGAGAGGATGGATTCTTGTATGATCTGATCCCCAGCAGTCTGATAGGCTCAGCTACCAAGGCCAGAGTATCAAGTAAGTCATCCACTAATGTACAATTGACCCACAAGTTCACAGTGTACTGTAAGTCTTACCTTGCTTGTTTTCTTAGTCCATCCAGACCTTCTTGTGGAACAAAACCTGAAAATGGAGCAAACATGCCAGGAAACAGGTATAAATTGGGAAAAAAAAATATTTTTAATTAAAAATACTTTTAAGCAAAAAAATTGCAACACTACTGATGGGCTTGATTCACTGGCTTTGCATACTCAGGAGTGTGGAACTGAATGTAGGTTCAGATGCATGACCTGAAAATTGTATTTAAAAAAAAATTCACCTGCTATATAGATACGGCCAAGCTGGTTGTTTAACTGCATGTGGCCTCCAGAGTCAGGTTTATATAACTCAAACAGAAATGGATTGGCATGGAGTTCTTGGAATAAAGTAGGGTTTGCTGTTGTGGAAGCAAGGAAGGCAACAGAGTCTGTAAAGATAATATTTCCAAGCTGGGTGAGAAAGCCCCCTCTGGGTCTGGGGCACTGTTTTATCTGGGGAAAAGCCAAAAGTAATGACGATTCTCGTGTGATAAGAGCCAGTTTCCAGGGAGTGGAGAAACTTCAGTCTCTGATGAATCACCCCAATTTTTGAGTTTTTGTTCAACTTGTCCATCTCCTGGAGAAGAGCTGACAGGAAAAATGGCCAAAATCCTTGCTCCCTTCTCTAGAAGGAAAGGCAAGGTGCAGAAAAATCCCTGCAGCTCAACTCTTAACACTTCTCCTGCCTCATGTCACCCTGCAGTAGGATGGCTGTTCTGTCCCTTTTAAACAGTGCTAAATCTGGAAAGCAAGGAGATCACAGCTCTACCAGGGACAGAGTAAGGAGCATAAAGCAGGAACTGAAGATGTGAGATTGCAGAATAAAAGTGCTGTGCAGGGTCTTTTTGCCTGGAAATTGCTTAGAATAAGGTGTTCAAAAACGGGCTAGAAATAAGCAAATATTAATTCTGTCTTCAAGACAGAGAATCTGCTCAGCATCACCATGATCCCTCCGAATGGGATGGAACAAATAATTCTGGAAACCATTTCCAGACACTTGAAAGACAAGAAGGGGATCAGGAGATGTAAGTGTGGACTTACAAAGAGAAAATTGTGCCTGAGCAGCCTAATAGTCTTCTATAATGAGATGACTCTCTTGGTGGATGAGGGAAAAACAGAGATGATGTTTATCTTGACTTTAGCAAGTCTTTTGACACTGTCTCACATAACATTCTGAAGACAAATGAATTAAATTTGGCCTAGATAAGTGGACAGCGAGGTGGATTGAAAACTGGCTGAACAAATGGACTCAGTGGATTGTGATCTGTGGCACAAAGTCCAGCTGGAGACTGGTCGCTGGTGAAGTAACTTAAGGGCTAATACTGGGACCAGTATCGTTTCAAACTTTATTTATTTATTTATTATGCTGATGTGACAAAGTACGCTCTCAGCAAGTTTGCAGATGGTGGAGCAGGTGGATGTGTTGCCATTCAGAAGAATTTCAACAGACTGGAGAAATGAACTGACAGGAACCTCATGAAGCTCAACAAAAGGAAAAGCAAAGTCTTGTGTCTGGGAATGAGTAACTTCATGCACCAGCACTGCTGGGGGCTGATTGGCTGAAAAGGAGTTTTACAGCAAAGAACCTGGGGGTCCTGGTGGACATCTAGTTGAACATGAGCCAGCAATGTGCCCTTGCAGCACAGGAGGCCGAACAGCCTGAGCTGCTTTAGGAGGAGTGTTGCCAGCAGGGCAAGAGGTGTGATTCTTCCCTTATAGTCAGCACTGGTGAGATGCGCCTGCAGTGATGGGTTCACTACTGGAGAGATATGGACATACTAGGACAAGAACAGCAAAGGGCTGCAAATATGGTGCATCTCATACAAGTACAGGCTGAAAGAGCTGTGACTGTTCAGCACAGAGAAGAGATGACTCTCAGGGGATCTTCGCCATGTCCAGAAATACTGGGAGTGGAGGTGAGTGGGCAGGGGCGGAAGGAGAGCACAGGAGTAAGGAAGATGGAGCCAGACTTTTCTCCATTGTAACAGGATAAGACAGGAGAGGCAGTGGGCACATTAAATACAGGAAATTCCACTTAAACCTAAGGAAAATTATCTATACTGTTCATTGAAAACTGGAGCAGGTTGTCCAGGGAGACTCTGTAGTCTCTGTCCTTGGAGATATTCAAAACCCAGTGAGATAACACCTTGTGCAACCTGTTTGACTCCACTGTGCTTTGAGCAGGGGGTTGAGGCAGATAATGTCTGTAGGTGGTCCCTTCCAATCTCTACCATTCAGTGACCCTACCAATTAATACATGGAGTCGGCTCTGCCAATTGTCAAAAGAAAGTTTGAAAATCCCATACAAAAGCATCTTGTTATTCCAATGTCAGTGGTATTTTTTGTGTGGTGGCAACTCATATTTTTTAACCTTAGGGGTTGCCACTAAAACTAATTATAGATGTGTTTTCATGATGAGGCCTGGCAACTCAGAAGTGATTTCTTCTTTTCTTCAAGGATAAATAAAGATACAACCTTACCAACTGTTTAGATGGATACTGAGACACCTTAGCTGATGAGGATGACTGTACATGTGGTAACTTTTCAACTGGGAGACTCACTGAATGCTTGAACTCCTAGGATCTTTAGATCCTGTTGAATGTACCTGAAGAAAAATATAGCCTTCTCTGTACTCATGCAAGATGGGGCTATAAATGGGCTATTACCCCATGGTATCAGTTGTCATCAGTCCTCAGAAAAATCTCAATTCCGTGTTCCTGGGTTCCTATGAGGAATGTAGAGTATGGCATAGAAACTGTGTCTAGATGGCCATACCAGCTGTACTAAATACATGTCTGATCAGTCAGTCTCAGAAAGAATGCAGCACATAGCATTAGACCATGGATGACTTGAAAAAAAGGGGACACTGACACCTCCCTCTCTCTACTTCCTTTCAGCTCCTGTATTTCTAGCTGTGGGTCATTGCCAAGAACCCAACCAAAAGTCTCCTGAGCATAGTGGTGCTGAATACAACAATAGCTTCCATCTTCTTTTCCTCCAGCAGTTGAGCAGAGGCACATATATCAGCATCTGTACTGGTCCCACATGTTCCAGCCACCATTGGACACAAAAGGTAAAAAAATGAGTTGAGAGCAATTACCTGACTGCTGAATAGCTTTCCTGCAAGGTGGAACTGAATGGACTGGGACTTGCTAGCCTGGAAAATTTGTGGTGGAAAGGGGAATGTGAAGGTTAATAAAATAATTTCTTTTGTGGGGATGGTGTATTGGAAGCAATTACCTGTGGTTGCTCATAAAGGGAAGGACTAGAGACATGAGCTGAATTCCCTCCTCCCCACCTTCCTCCCTGCCCCAAATAAAAGAAAAAAGGAGTAGGTATTTATTCCTGTAATGAAGTTGTGGCTGCTATTGGCACAGGAATGTAACAGCGGTGAGAAGTAAAGCAGGCTCTAAAAGAGCTGAGACATGGGGCAGGAGGGACAGCTGGCTTTCAGTCTTGATTGTCTGAATGATACCTGTGACAGAGAAAACTCTCCAGCACAGGTGTTAGGAGAAGCCCCATGAAAAGTTCACCTCTAAGCATCTCGTCCGGTCTATTGTTTGAGACAGGATACCAGGCTGGACCATCCTTCCACTTACCATTGTTAGCCTGTCCTTGTGTCCTCAGATAGGGTGCTATAGCAGATCTCAGAACCTGTCCTCTTATGAGATGTATTTCCCAGAAGATAGATAAATCTTGTTCTTAATTATGCATTTTGGCACTATGAGGACAATTTCCATTGAATTTAACATGGATCAGCACTTGTCCATGAAGAGGTGTTTTAAAACCTCTTAATGCAATTAGAATTATATTAAGGTTGTAAAATCTATTGCCAGGACATGGGAGCTAAAGAAAGTGGCAATGGAAGGAACAGGTTGTGATAGTGGTGACATGTCATCTTTCATTGCTACTATCATTCCTTGTGTCCCAAAGTATTGGCATCTCAATTATTTAGTGTCATATGCCAAATACAATAATTAAAACATAGTTCATCAGTAAGAAACTGTGAAAGAAAAGTCTTCATTATAACAAAAAATGATTAGGCAGGCTTTCTGGTTTTTGCCTGCAGCATTATTTGTCTTGAGTAGTAGCTCTTATCTTGTGGTGATGATGTCATTGTATAGTTAGGCATTGAAATCCACTGATTATGGGAAATAGTGTAGAAAAACTCCTAAATTAATGCTGGAGTCCATTTCACTATAAAAAATGAGTAGCTAGGAAGTCAAAATATGTTTGTTTTGTTGAATTTTTATTTCTAGCCTCTTCTAGAGTCTGTTTGATTGGTCTCTGATTAATGTTTCTAAATAGTGAGCCATGAATAAATCAAGAAGAAAAATCATAACTGGAGGAATGCCAAACTGTCTGAAGGTAGTTTGTCTAGTCTGTTGTTGTGGTTTAACCCAGCAGGGAGTTTATGGGTCATGACAGGTAATGGCATTCTTGGTGATCTTTTCCACTTGAACAGGCAACTTAATGAATTCGTATACAGTATTCTGAATCTAAATGAATGGTGGGTATCTGATACAGTTTTAATGTTTTCTGAGGCACACTCTTATGTCTGAGTATGATGTAGCCATGATCTGAGACGGAGTCCTAGTTAGAGAAGCATGAACCTGCTCATGGTTATTCTGCTCTTTAGGGATCTTACCAATACTTTAGGATAGAGGGATCAATAGTCTTAAGGGTCTGTATCTGCTTTGGTTCATCAGAGAAATTGTTTTGCCTCCCTACAGACTTCCAAAGGTCTCTCGATCCTACTCCCACCCTTTAAAACCTCCATTATTTCTCAAGTTCTTTCTCTCCTAATACACAGTCTTTCATGCACAAACTGACTTCATTTACATACTCCACCCAAAGGCCTTTGTATTCTCCTTTCTAACCCATCACTCTCTAACCAGCTGTCATTAAGTTAAAATCCCGTACGCTCCATCATTCATAGCTCCTTAACTTGCAGCAAGTGTATTCAGCAGCAGATGGAACCAGGAAGAAAAATTACCTTTGCTGCTAGGTTTCATTCCCAAGGCAGACAGAGGCTATAGATCAGGAAGGAAGAAGGAGGAGACTCAATAGGAAGATTCACACAAACTCTGTTGCGGTGTAGAGGAGTTGTAAATAAGCAAAGAGCAGGGGGGTTATTGCGTGATCAGAGAGGACAGAAGCTTTGAGTGAGACTGGGAAAGAGCCCTGAGGTTATCACAGACTGAGGTGAAAAGGAATTTCTGAGTAAGGAGAGTTTTTGTAGTTACATGAGACTGTGGGACAGAGAGGAGTCTTTCCTCTCATTCAGTCAAGTACAGAAAACAGTGACTGGTCCCTTAACGTAGCATTTCTGGTATTAAGCAACTTGGTCTAGTGAAAGGTGTCCCTGCACAAGCTGGGAATAGGAACTAGGTGATTGTCCCTTCCAACCTAAATCACTCTTTGATTCCTTAGTTTTATTCCACTTCTCATTATTGTTGAGTAAGAAAAAAATTGACGGGCACCCAGAAGGAAGGTGAAATTTTGATCGATCTAGAGAACCTCAAAAGGGAGATTAGCTGAAAAAACTGTCAAGGTTCACATGCTTCTACAGGAAAATTATTGTAAATAAGTCAGGAGTGCAAATAGTTACCCTTTCAGATGTGATCTGAATAGTAGAGGCTTGTACAGGCTTCTCTTTCATTTCTTCAGCTTTGGGTTGTTTATTTTGCAGATTGGAAATAAATACTTCTCCAGACATTTCACTTTAATCTACTTTGACATGAAGGTGATTTTTAAGGTAGCTGATTAACACAAAACATTTCTCACTCACAGATGTGATGAATCTTAAAGGCAAAGTTCTGAGATGCTTGAAGAAACACCTGGCTTCAGGGACAGGAACCTGCTAGTAGCTATGGTAGGTGGGCAGAGAACGGTGTGAGCCTGTTGAAGGGCTGGGAGCAGTGCTGTCCAGGCAGGGATTATAGCTAAGAAGGCTCCTGAGCATGCAGCAAATCAGCAGAGAGCGCATCCAAGTCCCTGAGACTCAGATCACTTCTCTGAGAAATGTGAAGCTCTGTGTTGTATCACCACATCAGAAGCACCCATCCCATTGCTCTAGCAGTAGTCTGCCAGAGCAGAGCAATGCCAGGAGACCTCTTCTCTCTAGTTAATGTGGATGGAAGTGTAGGTAATGCTGTATAATGGAGCAGAGCTTGCAGCTGAGTCAGAGTAGCAGCAGTCAGTTGTAGCATCTTAGGACAGGCAGTGCTTAGTTCTCCCTTTCCTAATGCCTTCCTTTGCTGACTTAATGCCTTCAGTCTCTGAAGAAGTATGAAGAGAATTAGATGATTTCTCATTCCTGTGCACTGGGATATTTTAAGAGGAAGACATTGCTGCTGGCACATAGTTTGCTGTCCCCAGTGTCTTGAAGATGAGGGTGTATGTGTCCATCATCTACCCATAACATCCTCACAGAGCAAGCGAGAAGATTGACGTCTTGCTGAGGGGACACTGAGGAGAAACCAAGAGTATCTCCAAGTGCTAGAAGAGAACTTTACAAAGTGGTAAAAGCAACATCCCAGGAAGTAGGTGGTCTTTGTCACTGTAGTAACTGGAAGAGTCCTTTTGTAGCTGAAGTTCCAACAAGTTGCCTCAGGATTTGATCTAATAATAAAAAATACTTCCAGATGATGGTCATGGCAGAAACCTGATTTCCAGCTGCCCTTCCATATCTATAAATTAGGTCATTAGCCTGCTACTCACAATTTCCTTCTGCCATTTGTAAGTAGTACAGCATGACAGAGTCTAATGTAATATGATATGGAAAGTTTTGAAGTAGATTTAAATTTAAAATGGAAAATGAAATGATGGCCCTGTGTGTAAGGGCTGATGTAATAGAAAAAATGTATTCCTGTTGCCTAATGAATTTACTGGGAAATATATTGCCAATTATGCTCAGCTCTCTCTGCTAAAAGTCACCAAATAACAGCAGTGGTTATTTAAAGAGCTGCCAGTGCAGGGAAAATGGGAAGAAAGGATTGGAAATGCAGAGGCACCTGTGAGGCTGTCAGATGCATTAAGAAGTGGAAATAAAGAGAAATGGCTGTGTTACTGGACAAAGATAGACTGACCTCTAGAGAAACCATGTTTCAAATATCATCTTTACATAGGTAGCTCTCCAGAGGTTTCTGCCATGCTTCATGCATTTCACAGACATGGAAAAGGCACAAAGATATTTGAGACTTTTAGAATTCTGGTGTCAGGATCCTCCACATTTAAAAAACCTTGGAAAAATGGGGTTGGACTTTGCTCTGTTTCTTCTCAATCAGTGTTTCTGTGTTACATGTATGTCTGTTGATACAGTCTCTGTAAGATGCCATGAACCAAACTGTTTTCTCCCAAATAATTTCTGCAGTCCCTCAACTGCCTTGAACGTGTTTTTCCTGGAAAGTAATCTGCATGCTATCTCAGGAAGGAGAATTATCTACAGGAACTGGCATTCTGCAACAAAATGAACTGAGCTTACACGAAGTTGATAATCAGAGGAAAACAAGGAGTATGTGCTCCACTCTGCATTTTCCCTCTGTTGCCCTGCCTCTCTGTTAGAACGGTGTTGCTAATCTCAAGAGTTCTGCTGATAAAGGACAGATCTCTGAACCAAGCCAGTTTATGTTTGGTGCCCAACTCACTGCCCATGTTCATTCTGTAAGTGTTACATTGCTGGGCATTTGATTTGGTTTGATTGAGTGTGATCTGTTAGGCAGGTTTGATTATTCTTGGCTGAGGCATTAAGCATACTATGAAAGCCCAGCCATGAGAACCGTTCACAAGGACAGAAGTGGACGTAGTTGATCTAGTTTTACTTGCTGAGTGGCACTTCCAGGAAAAAAAACCCAACATTATGGTTAAAAGATCCCATTATGAAGCTGCTCTAGCTTGAAAATGAAGCAACTTTAATGTAAGAAGTAGGCACTGTGGCATTCAATATGATAAAGGAATCTTTTGTCTTTAACCTTATAGCTAAAATTGGCATGCTTGGATTACTGTATGGATGCAGCACTTGCATGCAAGCAGCAAAAGGCTTTGACTCAAATTTCTGAGAGTTTCAAGGTCCTTATTTCTATAAAGTTGTGGTCCTTCAATGACTGTGTTACTTCTCTAGAAGCAGTCTGAGCTTTTTCTAAAATTCTTCTCTGGCAGGATTTTTTTTTTTAAATTTTTTTAAAGCTTATTCACATCCACCCATTTCAGTCCTTGGGACTCCTATGTGTTTGACAACTGCCTGCCATTATAGGTGGCAGGTCTTTACCTTAATGGGTTTGGAATTCTTTTGTGTAATACTTGGGAAATAAAAAGTTTGTTCTGTTACAGTGTGCTGACATGCAGGAAAAACTAGTTCTCCTGCTTTGGTTCTCTAGCAGGTCTCAGGTTGAATAATTCACCTCAATTCACTAGCACTCAGGTTGGTTTTCAAAGACTCATTTTTCAAACATTTCCTGACTGTATGAGACATTTATTTATTTATGCCTTATTCATCCCTGCTCTGAGCAGCAGCCTCATCTGATTGCAAAACACTAGCATTTGACCATGGCTGGGAGTTTGGTTTCTAACTCATGAATAGCTTGGCAGCATTACCAGTTTCACTATTATCTCCTGCTTCTGTATCTGTCTGTGAAGACCTCATTTCCAGGCAAAGTGCCTGACAAAGGAAGCACACACAAACATATGCATAAGCACATTCAAGATCCTAGAAATGCCACATTCACACAGAAGAGTGCTGCACAGAAAATCCAGGTCAGGTGTTGGAAACAATATAGTCGTGTTGGTACACCACAGTGCTTGGGCTAGTAAATCACATCTCTGAGCAAGTCTCTGTAGGACCAGCATGGCTTTGGTCTTCTGCTTCCTTTTCTAGTCCTCGAGGCAGATCTGCTGCAAGGACATTCAGACAGCATTTTGTTTAGATGGGTGGAACTGCCCCAAGTGCCACAACATGATCTCATGGCTGCTTCTGCTTCTAAGGCTTCATATTAAGAAGGAAGAACATGAGCAGACTGACTTTCAGAAAAGCTAACAACAAATTATTCCCATTAACTTCACTGGGAATAGTCCTGAAAAGAAGCTGGTGCTGACTAGTGCCTTCTACATGCTAGCAGTCCCTATGTGTTCCTCGCTGCAGAGACGTGCCAAGTTTGATTAATTATGCTAAGATAGTACAGACCAGGATGCAGTAAAAGTAGCATGTGTATATATGTCAAATTGCTAATGACAACCCTGCCTACACTTCATATTGAAACAGTTCCAAGACATGTCAAAAAAAGGAGGTATATAGCAACTGACAGTGAAGAAAGCAATGTGAAATTTAAGCAGTCATCGTTACAGCTTGCATCCAAAAACCAAAATGAAATTGCTGTGAGACTAGCTAATGAGTTGAGACTCATGAATTTGAACTAATATCTGGCTTGATTGAATCCTCACACTGCCCTCTCCATCTGCAGGTGAAAGAAGGGAAATAGTTCACATTTTAAGCGTGGCAATGCAGACAGGTGAGACATTGATTAGAGATTCTCAGTTAAGAAAATAGGAGAAAATATAAGAAATAAAATGGACCCAAATGCATACAGTATGCCCCCAGAGTTACCCTAATAAGGTAGAGTTATTGCAAGATTTCCAGATGATTCAGAAGCCTGAAGTATCATGTTTTCACGTTCTTGTTCTCGGTATCTTAGAGATTTGAGTTTTCTTACCTGATTTCAACTCAGAAAGTATTTGTGGAATTACTTGGGCAGTTGTTCTAACTAAGGAGACATTAATCCAGAAGTGTTTGGATAGCCTGTTTCTATGATCTGATCTTTCTTTAAAGCTTCACAACAGCAATAAAAAAAAGTGTTCTGCTGTAACTGGACATTTCAGCATGGGAATAAACCACCTTCATCAGCCCAGTGAATCAAAGTCTCTGCTCTGCCTTGAAGGACTGAAAAATCCCCAAGTCAAAGGAAACACAACCTAAGGAGAAATGCCAAGTGACAGAGGATGGTAAGTGATTGAAGTGTCTTATATATGCATATTACAGTCTCTGTGGGGAAGCATTTACTGCCCTTTGGAGGCAGTTTGATCACCTCCATATGGACTGTTGAAAATGTCACAGCCTGCAATTTAGCTCACTAAGAAATACAAGATGTTTTCTTCCTTCTCTCCTGTAGATCTTTCTATCACCTGCCATCTTCCTGAGCCGCTTCTAGAAACTGCAAAATTAGGAATGACAAAACACGCAAAAATGAATCATAGGTAGAAGTGACAGCTCAGAAATATCAAAATGTGCTGTAGGTGGGACTTGATTTAAAATGGAACATGAAAAAGAGCAGGAATTCTTTGAAAAAAATAATAAGTGTTAAGTGGAAAGTAGAAATCCGAAGGTTCTGAAAATCCTAGTGAGAAAAGAAATGGCAAAAAATTAACACAGGCAAGCAAACAAAGCAGAACTTGTGTAATTAAGCTGCCAGATGTGTTAGAATTTGCTGATCCAATTTGCTCCTGAGCATTGGCTTCTGTTTAAGTCAGACCTGTCTAGGTCTCCAGTTATTACTGCCTCTTTAAATCTAGGATGAATTACTTTGGTTCACAATTGCTTCCACTTTACAGGATTATGTGCCTTTGATGACTTAGCATTCACAATAAAAGACAGAAGGATGCTTTGTTTGTATTGTTGCAATAGCTAAAGCTGAGTCAGCTGCTTTAAGTATAATTTTATAGGGTTAACTTCTCATTCTTTATGCCTAAAATGCTTTTTTCTTTAGCTATGCCTGCAGTCACTTTCAGTGAGGTCTGTGAGCCAAAATGATCTGATGAACTATGAAAATTTAATCTGAGTATTGAATCTGCTATAGAACCAAGGCCCTGCTTGCATGTCTAACTGCCTCTTTAAATGTGAATATGGAATTATAGGAACTACCTGTTCACAGTGCATCTGGCATTCCTTCTGGGGAATGCAATACAATAACAGCATTTGCTTCTCCATTTTTAGGACATATTCTTGGACCTCATTTTGCTGAAATGACAACTTTGAATTCTTTCCCTGTAAAATTTTATTTGTGTCTTAAAGGTGTTCAGACTTTATCATTTTGCATAAATATGATGCAGATCTAGACCAAACCCAACCTTTTATTTTGTTCCATAAAAGAGGTGCTTCATGAGAGACAGCTCCTGCCCCAAAGAGCTTGAGGTTTCCATGCAAGCCCAGAGATTGCTGAAGGGTGCTGCCAACAGGTAAGGGGGATGCACAAAGTAGTAGTGAGATGGCTGTGGGTTCTGGAGTACCTAGCAGCCTTGTAAATCTACATCTCTTGGTAGAAACTGCAATGGAAAACACAAAATTAAATGGGGACAAAGGTGATTCTAGGGGATACTACATACAGCTTTTCACGATCCCAGGAAAATGGTAAGATGTGGCACACTGTACCTCTCACCTTTCATTCTGTCTTACCAGTCAGTGTATCCAAAATAACTGTCCTATTTAAGATCTCTAGGGCCTTTGTCTTAAAGGAGTGTTCTTGTCACCTTGATGCCGTTCAGCTAAAGTATTGCAGAAAGGTGGGGAAAGATGCTTTTAACTCTGGAGAAATCTTTGTCTTGGTTTCAAAGAGCCTCAACTCAGGGCGACAAAGCTGAAGTCAGTTCCTCAGTTCTGAAGAGCCAGGGAAGCACAATTAGGTGAATATTCTGAATTATGATTGCATCTGTAGGACTTTAAGTTAATTTTTCTTTTTTTATTTAAATGTTAGAGAGTGATCACTTATTTGGAGAAGAGAAAGCCTTGGGCAGATCTGAGGCAAGGGTTTGTTTAACGCACTTATAGTCTCCTCTATGCTCCTAGTTCTGAGAAACATCAGGACAGGCTTGAAGAAATACTCTAAGGGTATGCCAGATCTTCCAGGATAAAAAATAGGTCTTTTTAGCTCTGTTGGAGCTACCTTGTGGAGCCAAAATGAACTGGTCTGAACATGCATTCCCTTTGACTACAGATCAGCATATTAGTGCTGGCACCAGCACTCTTGTCCTATAATCCTATAATCCTTATAGGAAAGGTGAGTTGTTTGCAGAGGGCTTTTAAAGCATGATGGGTTTCCTGCAAGCATCCAGCAAGATGCAATTACTTAAAAATGGTCACGTACCATTTTTTTTAAAATGTGTTTTTCCTCTTGCTGGGGAGGAGGAATAGGCTCAGACAAGAGGTGAAAACACTTTGTCTTCTATTGCATTTCTTCTTCATATGTGTTGTATTGGCTTTTATCCCCTAAAGTATTAAAAGTTGTGAAAACCATTTCAAAGATATCTAAGAGCACCCAAAATACTCATAAACACAAACAGTTACACCGCATATATACAACCTTATATATGGCCTAACTCCTGACATTGCAGCCTAATGCTCTTCTTTGCTGGGCACACAGAATCTCTAAAGCCAAACTACTCAGCATCAGGACAAGAAATGGATGCTTTGTCCATGCTTTCCACCAAGTCCACAAGCCTCACTCAATAGCACCCATGTGGCACAGGCCCTTTAAACCCTGCACAGGCCCCAGTAACAGTGCACCTTGAGGAGGTTCCAAATATAAGTACAGCTACAAAGAAAACTCAGAAGGCAGATAGAAGCTGCCAGGCTATCTTTCCTCTTTTTGCTTTTGTCCTTCTTTCCCTCTGCCATTATTCAGAAGACTGTTCTACCCATAACTTGAGAGAAAAGGCATTCTGTGTGTGTGTTCAGCTGGAGACAGGCTTTGTTATGTTTGACTATGTAATTCCCCTTTGGTCATCTCACTTTTACTTGTGACAACATGTGTGAAATGTTAAGTTCAAGCAATGATATGGTGACAGGGACACCCCAGGCTTTGTGTGTAGGAAGGTGTAAAGAGTTTAATATTAACGATGGACTGTATAATGCACACATAGATGCGTACATGTAAGCATGGATATTCCTCTAAAGGAAATCCTTGACATCTTTCCTCCCTTTCTCTAAAATATCACAACTCACGTTTTCTGCAAAGTGTTTGCTAAGAGAAAGGTGTCAGCATTAATTCTGTTTGAGTAACAAAGCTTTTTCCCAAGGGAAACTTCCCTCTCCTACCAGACTTCCTGCAATACT
Source organism: Laterallus jamaicensis coturniculus (assembly GCA_022605575.1). Lineage (NCBI taxonomy): Eukaryota > Metazoa > Chordata > Aves > Gruiformes > Rallidae > Laterallus > Laterallus jamaicensis. The sequence goes on along the minus strand of JAKCOX010000008.1, from coordinate 18,496,458 downwards.
TTGCTGTCTGGTGCTAGGGAGGGACTTAGTTATCTAAGATATGACAGGATTAGGCCCTCTGCTGTAGTTGCATGTTGGTGATTGGCATCTCCCTCCCCTGAGGGTTTGTGCCTGCCTTCTTCAGAAGCCCTTCCTGAGTGTAAGGAAGGGAGCCCATACTCTCTCATCCCAGCATAACCCGAGCTCAAAGTACCTGAGTAAGAAATGGTACTATAACAGAAGGAGACAGTGATATCTGGGAGGGATTTAAAGACTATCTGATGGATTGACTGAGCTTTCTGGCTGTCCTTCCATACCTGCTGGCTGCCTTTTTAAAATCTGTATTTTGGCTAAGAAAATTGTGATAGATTATCTAGGAGCCTCAGCCCTTCTTCCTTTTCAGAAGCTGGTGTAGCATATTTCCTTTCCCAGAAGTGCTGCCTTCTGCAGGTAGCACCACGTGTGTGCTTTTGGAGCTTTATCCAATCAAACCAGCCATATTGCTGCAGTATTATTTTTGCCAGCAATGCCTCAGATATCCACATCTCCAAAAGCAGGGACATAGGAGAAATGCTAGGTGGATAAGTAACCACTGTTGGATTTCTCAGTCTTGACTGGCTTGCCTAAAACAGTCTCAGAAGTGACTTTTTCCAAAAACCAAATGGTTCTAATTAAGCAAGAAAAATGATCTGTTGATAAGAAACACACTACTATAACAGCTCAGATACACCTGGGGCAGAGATTGCCATGTGTGATACATCCATATTAAACAGCATATGGGCAGTCTTTTCTTTTCATGGATGCCTTTCTCATTAAAAATGAGTATTGTTCTTGCACAGATGGCTTAAGCCCAAGCAGAGTTGGGATGCCTCGGTCATCCACTTCATCCTCAGCTATATTCAGTGCCAAAAAGGAAAGGTACTTAGGTTCACTCTGCAAACACATTATGCTGAACACTTTTTGTGGGCTTTCAGTGGACCTGCTAATAAAAAACTCAAATGCCAGTGATTAACATACTGAAGTGACTGTTGTATAAAGGGTACCAGACACTGGAGTTAATAGGAGGAACTGCATCAGAATCACTTGGGATTCACAGAGGTAATGTAGTTTATGAAGTTGCTGCTAGGTCCTTCCATGGGTACTTGAGTGTCCCAGATTCACAGAACAAATCCAAGAGCATGTATCTCCATAAAATCCCTTTGAGGCATGGTCATGGTATGCAGCTGTAACTCTAGATAGGTGTATGTCCTCATGTACGTTTGATGTGATAGACCAGGCTCATCGGGCACGTAAGTCAGTGCTTCTGGGCTTTATCAGGTCACATAGTCACCTGTTTCAGCAGCAACCTTCTGTTTAGGTCACATTGTGGATTAGCACCATCTGAGTACACAGAAAATAAAATGTTAAAGGCAAACAGCAGCACAGAAGCTTCTTACAATGAGTTAAGGATAAACTCAGAGATCAGTGAGAAGTAGTTTCCTTTTATGTACTCATACTCCTGACCTCACCTTCAGAAGCTACAGACAACTCTGAATAATAAAGCAGTGTTTCCACATACAAAGATGCCTTTGGCAGACTTCAAGATATCATAATATTGCAGAAAGAAAGTATTGTATACAGAATTCAGATTTCTTGCAGCACAGAACAGATGTGAATTTACCAGAAGTGATTATCAAAGAATTCTTTCAGCACAAGGGAGGGTAACAGTTGAAGAAAATATGAGTGACTGCAAAAGGAAGAGAGACAGTAGGGAAGAGTCCTCCAGTTTTGTGGTTAGATGGGCTGAAAACTGTAATGGTTCACAAGTTGTTTTATGGACAAGGTTGCTACTATAAAGTTGGTAACTTCCATGAGAAGCATAGAGCAGAAAATTGAAAATAGGAATAATTTTAGATACTGAATGTTAATGTAATGCTGCATGTCTTTTAGAGATCTTGGAAATACATTATGTTTTCCAGCAATCCCAGTTTCATCACCACTGAATTTGCCATAGTGTTATTAGAACTTTTTCCTAAGGAAAACTTTCCAGTTTTCCACAGGTGAAAAGGATCAAGGTTCAGTAGCTGAGGAATCTGTGCTCAGGCTTCAGCACAACACTGCTGGTATGCTGTAAACACTAACATACAAGGTGGAGCTGACTGTAGAATGGGAGTGGGATTCCCTCAGCAAAATTTGAGTTGTCATTGAAGTCATGGAATTCCTGTAGGTTTCATCAGGTGAGTTCTCTATGATCTATCCTAATCCACACCCCCACCTCCATTGCTTTTAATTTAAATTAGCCTTAAAAAAAAAAGCCTTTCTCCATCTGAATTTGGAAGATCTTTGAAGAATGAGACACATTTAAACAAGGAGTTTACCTGAAAGCCCAATTTTATTTCAGAAGAATGAGCGCCTATAAGTAGTTTTTAGTTCTCTTAGAGACTGGCTTCAACACATAGATTGTTCTTAGCCTGTGTTAATTTGGTGAGAGCCATATCTCTAGCCCATGCTAATGGTATTTCAGCTTAGGTGGCTTTAGTGATTTCTGGGAGATCTCTTCCAAATAGAATCTGACAGAACAGATGCCATTAAACATGAATAAGAGTACTGAAATCAGATCTATATCAAGGTGACAATCTTGATTGAAAGCCCTTGAAAATGGATTAGGCTTTCACAGTCCTCTTCTAACAGTGATTGTTTTCTGCTAGCTACCACGCTGCATATCTCTGTTGTTTTTAGTGCTTCTGCTGCTGCCCTACCTGGTAGATGTAACATTCTCTGCCTTAGCCTCCTTGTCCCCACACATTTTCCTTTCCAAGGTGATGACATATTGAAGAGATGCTGTTTATCTAGTCTCAAGCCATTCAGGGAAACCTGAATCACTCTGGAATATTAAAAAAAAATAAATCCTCTCTACTTGAGGCACTTACTGTAATTCTGTACTTGAGGTGCCCAGATCTCTACTGTGGCCACCAGAAATTAATTCTGTTGAGGCAGAAGCAATTAAGTCACCTATAGTCTGACAAATTCAGAGAAATACAATTGATTTTCATAGGCAAGCCTGATCTGCCAGCACTGAAGGCTCCTGTTGAAAGAAATTTAAAATCTTTCTCACATGTGGTTAGATTAAAGGAAAGCTATTGATGTGGTGGGTGGCTTATTCCCTGGAGAGCCATAATGAACCACAGGTGCCCATATGGGACAATGCATTTCAAAGGGACTTCATTCACTGAAAGCTTAGAATCCACCTGCTTATTCCATGGGTCAGAAGGGAATATGAATATATTAAGACCAGTGTTGGGTCAGAATACCTATCTATCTAACCCTGCTGTTTCAGTGGAGCCATCTGCAAGAACCTCAAGACTCCAAAGTGTAGTTTAAAGTCCATTATTTTGTTTTGGAAGGTTGGGCTATTTTTTCCCATGCCCCCTACTTTGCATTTAGCTATACCAAACATCACCTGTTGTTTTGTTACACATTTTATTCTGTTTCTCAGTCTTGCTCTAAGACTTCATACAGTCAGCCTGCACCCGTGTCACAAACAAGCTTGTTCATTCCACTATTCAACCATTTTCCAAGTGTCTTTATTGATATGTTGAACAGTAAAGGTCCCAGACCAGATCCCTGAAAATTTTCTCCTGATTCCTCCTTCCATTGAAAGAACTAATTGATTGTTCTGTTTCCTGCCTTGTAATCATGCAAGACTTTCCCTCTAAAAGCTGCTTTTGGTGGGGCTCTTTGCCAAAGCCTGCTGGTATTACAAAGAGATTGTATTGACCAGGTAATTCTGCCCCAGATGCTTGTTGACACCTTCACAAAAAAAAAGCAGAATTATGGCCTTTTATATAAAGCTCCTTTGCCTCTATCAGGATCCATCTGTGTTATTTATGGTACAGTGCTTATACAGTTGTCTGCTAACTTTATACATTGTATTAGCTTATCCAATATGGGCATCAGTCTGATGTTCCTCTAGTTCTCCACTGGGATCTCTGCATCACATATGTCATCCTCTAGTCCTAAATACCCAGACTCTTTTAAATGAAAGGTTACACAAGTCTCTCAGCTATTCAGCTATTTCATCCTTGAATTGTTGCAAAACTCTTGAGTGATTACCATCTGGTCTTGGCACTGTGTTACTGTTCTTTGTATTGTTTGTTCCCAAACTCCTTCTGTAGTCACTTCAGTATCATTTATGACCTGAACTAACCCAAGAGTCCCCCTTTACTCCTGAGTCAACCAGGGCATAAACTAGTTGAGTGACTAATGCTTTTCTGAAAGCACAGATTTTACTGATGGCATTTGGGTTGGGCTAGGGAATGGTTTGGGTATGTTACCTCTGGTAGCCAGTAATTAAATGTGTAGAGCTACTTCATGAAGAGAAGTAATGGTGTAGTAAAGAGACAGACATTTGGCATCATTAATTGTCATGGATATCTATGATTTGAACACTGGCTGCATTGTTTGGGGGTCAAAGTGTCATGAAGTCAGGAGTACCAGCACTGAGGTGCCCACCCAATGACCCCCACCACCATTTGGTGTTTTGCCACAAAACCCCAGTTGTTCTGTGGAAGCAGAGATGTTAGAGTGCATTGCAAGAGCCAGGTTACAAAGCAGCAGCTACAGGCTGTACGGTGATGGGGCTCAAGAGCTTCAGCTCAGGCAAAAGCTTCTTTTGTCACAGCCTAACTACAGCCTCCAGAGAGCTCACAGCTAAAAGCAGAGCACATGGGGACAGGGCAGCCCAAAATGGTAGGGTGCTATATATGGCTCTTCATAAAAGCAATTACTATATGCTTTTTCTTACACTTAGAAGTACTTGGAAACCAAGTTTTTTAAGGCAGCAATGACATTATCTTGCCTTATGCTGGTCTCGGTTTAGGCTGAGTCATTGTGTTGATTCAGGGCGTGTTGTATTTGGCCTGCACAGGGGGTTGAATTTGTGTACTGGCATTGGCTTGGTTCTCTGTCTGCACCAGGTGCTTCCACAGCTCCTTTTGCTGTGGTACTGGGGAGCAGCAAGGGCTGGCCGCACTCCCCTGGAGTTTGGCATTGGCCTGAGGGAAAGTCTACAAAGCAGATCTGCATGCCAGCTGATTTCTCTGTGGGTCAGCAGAGCCAATCCTCATGATGTCCAGATCTCAAAGAATTTTCTTCCTCTCTGCTTTCTAATAAATGAGAACACTTGGATCAGTTCATGCTATTCCTTCAAGCTTTATTTCACTGTTTCTACAGTGAAAAGATTATATATCTTTTTCTGTCAGCTTTCAGCTCTGTACTCCTTCTGTCTCTGTAAGTTGCATAGGCAGAAGGCTTTAAAAGCATCAAAATAAATCCCTGGAATATACAAACAGACATTTCATAGGCATTTGCATGAGACTAATTCTATAATTTATCAAGCTGGGCCCTAAGAGAGCATCTTCTCTCTTCAACCATGAGCAGAGTTTAGTATGAGCTCAGATACTTTTGGTCAGGCAATTACAGTGCCAACTGGTAGATGACTTGCTTAAGTGAGTTTTCATTGAGCTAAAACAGAACAGGTAGGATAAGGCTTAATAACAGGTGTATTTTAACCTTAATAGCACATTGCACTGAACTGATATCATGGTGATCCATGAGCCCCATCAACCCACAGCTAGTTTCATATCTTAATGAGAGCTGCTTACCAGTGGGCCATGCTCTGGACTGCACAGAAGTGTGTCTGCACTGTTGCAACACCATACAATTTAAAATAAAATTCCAGTTTGGATGTAGCATTTTCTTCTTAAAATAAACAAATAAAAAAAAACCCCAGAAAAATGAAGAACCCCTCCCCTGCTGCAAATTGTCAATAGTGGAAGGAGTAGTGAAAACCAGCAAAAAATTGCAGTAAAGTTTATCCTAGACTTCAAGGCTGAAGGGCAGAGAGAGAGCGAGCCATTAAGTGATTTAGAGAACTGGGAAAGTCATGATGAGAAATGACAGTAGATTTGTCTAAGGGTCAGACCCATCTCCCTGCCTTCAGCCACCTGAGAGACAGATGTACAGTCTAAAACCCTCTGGCACTCTGGTCCCTGAGAGAAAAAAATCTGTCTTCAGCTCCCATCTCAAGACAGAATGACCTGCTCTTTTGGAGGTGTTCATGTGTCAGGGGGACTGTGGAGGGAATCTAGGCTACTAGCTTGTATTGCAAAATTAGCAGAGATGAACTCCATATCCAGCATAGTCCTTGAGCAAGGGGATTAGGGTTCAATTTTTAAAGAAGCAGCCATGCAATTCCTTACGTGGCAGTATGCATGGGACACACCACTGATTTGAAGGCATGTTTTTCTTCTTGTGATTAATACAAATCCTCAAGTTGTTATCTGCTAAGATTTTGCAAAGTTCCATTATTGGCAAACTCTCTCTTTTGTTTTAATTTCTGAATCTTACTTCTATCTATTATATAAAACTTCATGTTACCTGAGTTGTAGGTGTTTAATACTTAATGTAGTTGAATTAATGCTTGGAAAACACAATAGAAAATGTAGAAATGTTTAAAAAAGTCAGCAATTTTCTATATTGTTTTAATTTGTAAAGAGCTGATTACTACATTAATTCAACCAGCTAATTAAAGTAATCTGGCAGTGTAATTTGCCATCCTCTAATAAATCTCCATGGATTTGGATCTTAAAGATTTCTTTATTTTGCTCTTTTCTTTGTCTTGATCTCTTTTCATACTGTAATACAGCATCAGTTTAACACCCAGTCTGGCTTTTCTTAACACTGTGCTGGGAGTGGACATAATGATCTATACTAGGTATCTCCTAGCTCTTCCTGTTTCTGACTGCTACCAACTTCTTTGGTGTGACTAGACCACTTGTTGGTGAAGACTGAAACAAAAAATTGTTGAGTACCTCACCCTTCTCCATTATCCCAGGTACACAGATCTTCTATTTCCTTCTGGAGTGGGCCCACGTTTTCTTTAGACTTTTATTACTGATGTACCTTGCAGTAGCATGACCCTGGCTGGAGGCCAGATGCCCACCAAGGTTGCTCTCTCACTCCCCTTTTCAGCTGGACAAGGGAGAAATTATATATTGTGAGGCTCAGGAGTGGAGGTAAGGACAGGGAGAGATCATTCCACACTTAGCTTCACGGGCAATACTGACTCAACACAGAATAAAGGAAAGAAACTCTCTAATTTATTGCACTACACTACACACTCAGTGACACCAGAGTTGGGTAATGAGAAGCATGACCAGATCTTAAAGCATGTCCCCCCCCCCCCCCCCCTTCTTAGCAGACTTCTCTCTATTCTTCTCCCCCTACTGTGGGATGGGGAGGGGCAGGGACTGGGGGAATGGGGCTTTCAGACCGTTCCTCACAAGTTGTTTTCCTTCTTAGCTGGGGGAGCATTCCTCACACCCTTCCCCTGCTGCACCGTGGGGTCCCAGCCACATGAAACAGTCCTCCACAAACTTCTCCATCGTGAATTCTTTCCCATGGGGCTTCAGCTCTTCACCAGCTGCCCCAGTGTGGGTCACTGCTATGGGGTGCAGTCATAAATCATAGAATGTCTCTCAGACTCTCCGGCCCAGACTGCTCCAGCCTGGTCCTCCACAGAATCACAAGCTCCCCCAGCAAACCTACTCATCTCTGTGTCTCTGTCTCTCTCCACAGGCTGCAAGTGCTGGCTGAGGCTTGCTCCAATGTGGGTCACAGCATCTTCTGGATGTCTCCACCTGCTCCATCACGGGGCCTCTCCATGGGATGTAGGTGGGTTCTCATCCTTTTCCATGGGCTGCAGGGGGACACCTGCTCCACCATGGGTTTCTCCACTGGCTGCTGGGGCATCATTCTCTCTGGCACCTGGGGCATCTCCTCCCCCCCCTTCACTGGCCTTGTTTTCAGCACAGTTTCTTACATCTTCTCACTCCCTTCTCCCGTGGCAAAATGCATCTGCTTGCAGGTTTTTTCTCCTAGATGTGATTCCCATTGCTGATGGGCTCAGACTTGCTCAACAATGACTCCAGCCTTGAACTGGCTGGTATTTACTATGTCGGGCCCACAGAGAGCTTCTAGCTGCTTCTGGCAGAAGCCACCCCTGCAGTACCTCATCACCCCTCTGGCCCCAACCCAGCCACGCAAAACTACAACAAACCTATACAAGCTTTTCTTGTTTCCCTTGTCATCTCTGATCAGATTTAATTCTATCAGTGCTTGTGTTTTCTTAAGCTGATCCCTGGATGCTCAGAGAGTTTTTCTGTATTTCTCCCAGGCTATCTGCCTTTGCTTCCAACCCTCTGTAGACTTCCTTTTTGTGTCTGAGCTTGTCCAGGAGCTCCTTGTTCATCCATGCTAGCCTCCTGGTGTTTTTGCCATTGCTCCTGGGCTTGGAGGAGGTGATCCTTGAAAACTAACCAGCTTTCTTGACCCCCTCTTTCCTGCAGGGCTTTGTCCTGTTGTACTCTACCAAGCAGATCCCTGAAGAGGCTAAAGTCTGCCCTCCTGAAGTCCAGAGTAGTGAGCTTGCTGTGTTCCCCTCTTGCTGCTACAAAGATCTTGAATTCCACTATTTCATGGTCACCATACTGCTTCTGTCCTTGAACTTCACATTCTCCATGAGCCTCTCCTTGTTGGTCAGAATAAGGTCAAACACACCACCTCCCATTGTTGACTGACTCCTCTATCACATGGAGAAGGAAGTTATAACTGATGTATTCTAGGAACTTCCTCAATGGCTTATGCCCTGTTTTGTTCCCCCCTCAAGAGATATCAGGGGTGGTTGAAGTCCCCCATGAGGGCTTGTGAGCACATGGTTGCTTCTACCTGTCTATAGAGGGCCTCACCTGCTTGATCTTCCTGGTTGGGTGGCCAGTAGCACTCTAGTGTCACCTGTCCCTGCCCTCCCTTTAATCTTGACCCATAAACTCTTGGTCATCTCCTCATCCATCTCCAGGCAGAGCTCAATGCACTCTTGTTGGTCATTGCCATAGAGGATGACACCCCCTTCTTGTCTCCCCTGCCTGTCTTTCTTAAAGAGACTGTACCCTTCTATTCCAACACTCCAGTCTTAGGAGCCATGCCCCCATGTCCCTGTGATGCCAACAAGATCACAGCCCTGCAGGTGTGTGCTCCTCTCTAACTCCTCCTGTTTATTCCCTATGCCATGTGTGTTTGCAGAATCATTTCAGGCAACCCCCACCTATTTCAAGCTACAGTTTAGAAGCTGATCTGTAAAAATTTAATCCAAATCTAGTTTTACCTTAAGCGTCTGACATATTTCAACATTCTCCATTAAATGCAATTTTCATATTAGATCGTGTTTAGGATTACTATGAAGTGTACTTCTAACTCTTAAGAATTGCCTTGTTTCTATAAAGAGCCTACTCTTTACTACAGAACATTGATCTAAATTTCTAAAGTGACTCAGAAAATGGTTTTGAAAAGGCTCACTCAGCAGATCAGAGAATGGCTTTAACTATTCAGGGTAGAGAGATATATTGCTATAGTCTAATACAATTGCATAGCTGATATTACACATGCTGTCGTGTAAAAATTGCTATTTGTTTTCTAGATTTGCTCATCTCTCTCACTAGTCAGTCCATAATGACATACAGTTGTTTGTATATTTTAGCAAAAGAAGACTGCCTCTCTGCTTTGAAAAACTGAAAGGTAACTTTGAGGATTCAGTATTGTAACCTCTTAGATTCCCTCATGCTTTCCCTATCATCTTTGCCATGAAAAGCAGAGTTTAAGAGTACATATATTAATTTCTCATAACAGAGCTGTATCAACAAAATCAGTTGGGTAGTTTGGAAAGGATGCGTTTTCTTATAGTATGTTACAGGCTTATGTCTATTTTCAATCTCTGTATTCCAACACAAGTCTTTCTCAACAGTGTTAAAATTCAGTGATTTTGGCCAGGGTTAGAGTTTGAGGTGTATAAGGGAGTAGCAAGTCACAAACAGTCAGGATGGTCTTTGACCACAAGATCTGCCAGGGCAGTTCTCCTGTGGTTTCTGAGCACTTTGCTCTCCTTGGACACCAGTGGTAGCCCAGAGCTCAGTCTAATTGTGATGATAATGAGGGGCCTCTTGTTGACCTGGCCATTGCCCTGGCAGTGTGTGACATTGGATGATGTGAATGAGGACATAACAGCCACCTTCCTCCCTCTCCCACAACACTTCTAAAAGAAAGTGTTTCTCCTTATGGGATCAACTGTAAAAGCCAGCGTTTGTGTGTGTCCTTTGTGCATATACAGTCATCCAAAAAATTGACTAAACAGCACAGACTAGCCTGTAGGAAATAAAAAAGCAGAGGAACATAAACTTCTCTGTGGTAATGAAGAAAGTTAAAACAATTTTCTGGAAAGTAATGCTCTTTCTGTGTGATAAATAAACTACTTTGTTTTTCTTCACTTGCTGCTTTCCATTATGTAGTTTTGAATTATGCAAAGACCTTTGTGGATCTCTACATATTCCTAAGAACACAACAGTCATTTTCATCCTTGTGTCTCTTAGGACGAAGTACAGCATCATCAGGTATTTTCATACAGGAATTAGTGATTAATGCTCCTTACTGTAACAGATAGAAACAGCTAGATGTCTGCTAATGCACTTACAAATATTCCCAAAGAGTGGCTGTGGTGATACTCACCAGATTTGCATTCAGAAGGTAATGACCTGATAGTAAAAGAAAACTAAATTGAACTGATACAAGTATATTGTCACTATGTCTTAAATCCAGATCACCTGCTGGGTTTCTGTTTCACTTCTGCTGTTTGGTAGGTAATGAAGGATTGACTTCTAACATTCTTTATAACGTGGCATTATACTTATGACTGAGAGAACACTCATGTTAAAACCTTCTACTCAGCTGCATAAAACATTCCAGCAAAATTACCCTTTGGACTGAAATTACTTCTGCTTGCTCTTCTCCCAGAAGTAATTTGTTTTTTAAAAGTATTACGATGCTCTTTGGTGGTGAGAGAAATAGATTAAAAAAAAAAAAAAAAGAGGAAAATAAAATAAATTACTTTATTACAGAATGTGATTCTTTGTTTATTAAGAAATGACTAGCAATTACAATGTCAGACTTGATGGGTTTCATACCTAAGGGGCACAGGTGATTGTTCTGTGTCTGGAAAGGTTTCATTGGTTAGAAGTATCAGCACAATCTTGCCAATTCCATTTACTTTTTCAAGGCAACCATGAACCATTCTGCAAAAATATGTTCAGGGTATATGTGCATGCAGGAAATGGGCTTGCAGAGGACTGTGTGGCTAACAATATTTGTGAGTTTTTGGAGTTCTAGTGGAAAAATTGGTCCCTGGTATTGACTCTCTTGCTTCCCTTCCAATAGGTTATAACAAGAAGGAACCCAAAATCAGCACTGAGCAGCAACAATATAAAGTGGATTATGATGGATGTTGCTTTCCCCACACAGTATGAATTGTCTTGCCTATATAAATCTTAGAAGAAAAAAGCAATGATCCAGTCTACACAGTTAAAGTTGTGAGTAAACCATTGCAATTAAGTAGGCAAATAATGAATGAAATTAAGCTGGGTTGGTTTTTTCTTCATTATCATTTTCAGACTGCAGTAGAATCGAAAGAACGTTCAAATGTGGCATATGAGAAGTAGCTTATGTTCAGCTATTCATCTTGCTGGAGGCATGAAGAAATTCATTGGTTGTTCCATCCCTTGGTTTTGCATGTTCACAGATGTCACTGTGTAGGAGTTGTGCCGGGAATAACAGCAGCATCAGTGAAATGTTTCCTAGTGCCACAAGACTACTAATCTAGTAAGGTGCAGAGGTGAGAGGAGTACTTGGGATGTCACTGGATTGCCTTTCTGACTGAGATGTATTTCAAATCATACAGTGTGTCTCCTATTTATAAGGAGAGACTTTGAGAAGTGTTCAAAATAAGATCTAGTGGTAAAGCCTGCCAGGCTTTCAAGTCTGTGCACGTCCCTCTCTTCTACTGCAGTTGGCAATAAAGCACCATAATGGAAATCCCTCAGAAATGTAATATTCTCCTCTGGTAACCTTATACCAAGTCTCAGTGGTCAAATGAAGGTGTGATTTTTCCCTTCAAAGCACACAGGGAAGTCAGGTCTATTGGCTGGGCTACGCAAGGGATAAAGGGAAACCATGCCACCTGCAGCCCTATTCTATCACTTTGAGGTTATACTAACCAAGAAAGAGCTGATCTCCATGTTTTTGGCTCATCACTTCCAAATCTGATGTTATAATTGGGAGTTTTAGAGTACCTATCAGAACTTTCTTTGTGTATCTCTCTCTATAGATATAGACATCTATCTACAAGTGGAAAGCGGAAAGGTCAGTTGTGGTTCCACAAAATTTCCCATCAGGTTAAGGTTGACATGTTTTCAACTATGATGATGATAGTCTATGATCAGGAGTTGTTACAGGAACCACATTGCAGACCAGATAGATTAGTAAGTCAGTAGCAACTGTGACAATTTATTTTAAAGAAGTCCCTGTGATTTTATGGGGAAGGGAAAGGATTCTCTCACAACAAACCAGTCCTCACTAGTGGGAACTGTTACCCAGGGAACGGGTAGTAAAGGTATAGGTAAGAAAACAGAATGTAACTAGAAAAGAGAGAAGGGAGCCAGCATTAGCAGCAGAATGTAAGGCACACAGTGCAGAGCCCTCCTAAGATGCAGAAGAACCTGAAGAAATTGATCTGTGAGTTTCCCTTTGGCCAGTCTCCCCCAGTCTCCGTGAGCCCCGTGAGACTGAGGCCCATGCCTAAATCTTTTTGTTTTATATTTCATTATGCATCAGATGTTTTTGCATAGCCTGCACCTCAACTTGACAGGGCCCTGAAAGGTACAATGGCAAATAAGGGGGAAGTCACATGCATATATTAAGGTATTCATTGTATCACTTAGTGCTCTAAGATGTCTGCTATTATATCTCTGAAATACTTTGAGGTCTATGATTTTACAACAGAACTGTAAATCAAAGACAAACTTGGGCACCCAGTACCTAAGATTGTAGGACTGTTTTTCCTCTGAAGGCCAGTCCCTTCAATCTGTGCCGCAGTACTTGGAGGACATGGCTGTAATTCATTAAAGCTTGATTTATCAAAAAACTGGCAGTGTCCTAGGTTCTTCCAGTCACCAGAAATAACCTCTGATATCTCAAAAAAGAGAGCAGAAGCATTAGAGTGGGTGTATAAAAATCTATATTTTTTTGTGATCAAAACTTTTCAGGAAAATAAGCCTTTTTTCATTTTAATGACCAATGTTTGGAATGTAAAGAAGTCTATAAAAAATAGTACACCGTAGCTTCCTCTATCCTCCACCCCCTGTGCAAAGCAGGCCCTGGTTATCAGCAGTATAGACAGCTTAAAAATGCAGTGAAATTTAACAAAAGGAGCAAAATCCACTTTTAAAGCTATCACTCTAGCCAGAGTTTGTACTTTTGTGACTTGCTTTAATGAGAGCTTTTTGCAACAATGGGTGTTCTTAAAGGAGATCTACAAAAATGTGTATTTTAATATTGTCACTAAACTATGTTCTGAACCCTCTACAAAACCACCATCTCATTTCTTTTGTCTGCTCCAACAGCATAAAACATACTGTCAGCCTTTTCTTTCTCTGGCTCTGCAATAACAAGGCTCACTGGGAATCTGTGGTTTCCAAAAAACCCTGGAAAAGCTAACCTGTTTCAGCTGATGTACCAGTGAAACCAGCAGGAGCAGTCCACTCTGAAAATGCAATCATGGCCTAGCAAATAAACTGCGTTAGACTTTGCAAGGATACATTTTGCCTATCTTCGCCTCACGTGCCCAGATTTGCACATTTCTCTGTGTTACAGGACAAAGTAAAACACCCTGAAGTTTATTCAGCATCCACTTAAATGGTCTTTGAACTCAAAACATCATAAATAACACCACCAGCGAGGTGGGTCTGGATGAATTTTCTTTCCAGGCTATTTTGTGGCACTCGGAGAGCTGAAACAAGGTTTATATTAATGAGTGGCAAAGTGTGCTGCTCACAATTTGGGAGTCTGCTAAGGACTGAATAGTTCAGCCATCTCAGGGAATACTTGTCTGGTGCAGGGACAAGGAGGACAGGGCTGCGTTGAACAATGACACAAATGTGACCGGCTGCCAGATTTGCCAGAGCGACTCAACCAAAGAAAGGTCACGACCAGGCAGGAGAGTTTGTTCAGACTTCTCTATCTGAAGTTTACATATTTTCTATTGAATTAATTATCTGGCTGATGCAGTCATACATTGCCCTATAAAAATTGTGCTTACTTGCATATGCACTTGTTTGTCACTCCAGAGTCATTTTTGAACCATGCGTGTGGTATCACCCAAACCTGACAGACAGATGGGTCTGGAAGACAATGAGGAAGACTGGAACCTTGTTGAAAGCACACTGATTCTGAGTGTAGTGGGAACCTCGCAAAGCAGAGCCTCCTGCCTTACACCTGTCCTAGCTCCAGGCAGATTTCAGCCAAAACTTGCATCTTTCTGTACAAGAAAATCAACCAGGCTCAAGACACCAACCTGTAGAAAAACAAGCTTCTTCAGACCAAGGATTCAGTAAAGTACATCTTTTCTACAGATGCTCAAGCACAGAGTGATGCAAGGGTGGAGGTAAAATGTTTCCTCTTCTCTTTTCCCCTTCTTTGCTGTAGCACTGCCCAGTAAGGTGTATTGTACCCGTTCTGTCATGGGGATGGGAGGGAGGCTGTCCATCATGTAGGTCCTGAAAACCATCACAATGACTGCTTATGCTTTACCCTCAGCAGCTCTGGTTCTGGTGTAAGAGGTATATATGAGTATAGCTCTCCTTAAGGGAAGACCCTTACTGTGGGTACTTTCTCTAGACTCCCAGCTCTGTGTAGGGACAGTGCTCATAACAGGTTATCTCATGATCAATCCCAAGTGAGTTAGAAACTCAGGAATATAACGGGTTACTTTTTTCCTCCTTTTCTCCCCCAGGTCAAATTCTACTTGATACAATCCAGGCTACACTGAAGGCAGTGCTCTGAAATGTGCAATAGGTTATTTTTGCCTTGGCAGTGCACTCCAGACATAGCAACAGTATTTGAAGCTAAAGGGCACGAAGCAGTAAAATATGCCAGATTTGAGTATTTGACCAAGATACTAACAAAGCTGGCAGTGTTGGCAGGGATACATGCCAGTGAGTTCACATAGCAAATGTATGCACATGCCTTTTTCTACTGAAATTATCTCTTTTTTTCCTGATGAAACAGGGAGGGGGGGAAGCTGTCAGCCTTTTCAACCCCCTAACATTTGGATTTATGAGCATGCCACCAAGATTTTTGTGCAGGGAGGACTGCCATCCCTATCCTTGCCACTGCTAAAATTAACTGACATCTTAGGCCACATAAGCTGCTTATTCCCAAATGTCAAGTCACTAGGGGCACTTACAGCAAAGAGAATGTTAATGGGATATTTCTGAGAATAGACATTAGGTATGGAGAATGCTGGAGTGAAGAAATGCATGATAGAAAGTCAGCTAGGTACCTTAGGCACCAGCCAGAGCATTCTGTAAAATAAATTGGTGAGATATGCAGTTCTGCAGAAGGAGTTGTGAAATTCAGTCCTTGTTCTGACCACTTAGTATTCACTTCCATTGCCAGCACAATGAATGCTTATTCCTTCACTTGTTCAACAAAGATGTTACTGACCCATCTGTCCCATCAACCCATCTGTACACTAATGCAACCTTACTTTTGGCTTTCCTCTACCCCAGTACCTCAAATGATAATATACTAAGGGGAATATTGAATGATAAGAACTGGTGTGTGATCCAGAAGTGAAGACCAGGACTAAGTGGCCACTAACTTGATTTATTGAGATCAGAAGAATCAGGTCAGAAAGAAAGGAAAGGAAAGCTGGGCTTAAGGCTGGAATTCATGTGGCTTTGCATTACAGAATTACCATAAAAGTAAATCAGCCAGGACATCTGCCTGTGAAAGGAGGTCACTTGCCTATGAAGCCTTGCTGCTGTCTGCAAGCCATTTTAAAAGGTTGACTGAAAAAGACTGTGGTAATCTGGGATCTGTCCTGAACATGCCCATTATCAGACCACTCATACAGGTTTGTATGATGGCTCCTCTACTGTGCAAAATGTGTGTTAGATTTGAAGTCTGGCACTTCCTTAATCCTCTGAATTCTAAGTGTACCTGAGGGGTTCACCTCTCTCCCTTCTCACAATCCTCACTGTTCCTTGAAAAAACGAGATACCTAACACAAAAAGCCCTGAAACCTCACCCTCTTTGGTGCTTTGGTACAGAATAGATCACAAGCAGATTGTCAGTATCTTGTAATCCTCCTCTTCCCCCACCTTCAGTTATCCCAATCTAAGTTAATACATTCTAACTAATATCTATGTTGACATAGGAATCACATGGCATTCTTGAGGAGCTCATGTGCTAGGTAACCTTGAATGCAAAAAGTCTGATGAGGTCTGCAGAAATGCACATGGACATCCTAATGAGGCAATTGCCTTGGGGAAACTAGGCAGGTCTCTCTAATTGGAGGAGCCAGACTTTAAACAGCAGCTGGCCAAGTGCAACTCCAATTATTGGAACCACTTAGTTGCAAACCTCAGGGGACACAACCAGGTTTTTAACAGCAGATGATTTGGGGTAAGTACTGGATACTTAGCATTGCATGCTGGGCATTTTTTAAAGTTTGACACATCATGCCTTAAACTTAAATATACTGTTAGAGCAGCTATTTCTTTTTTCCCCCAGGAATATAAAAATGTACATTCTTTTTAACTTAATTGCTTCAGATTTTGCCTTCTTCAGTCTCAAATTGGGAGTGTTGAGTAAGGAAGAGTACCGTCTTACTGAATTTACTTCCATGTCCTGAGCAAAGCTAGCCTTTTTGAAGCCATATTTTATAGCTGAGGTGGACTGTGATTGCACCCATTCATTCACAAGGAACGAATTGTATTACACCTCTGATTTCATGCTCTTTCTGCCTAAACAGTGAATGCTGCTGTGTTGCTAGAAGATAGCAATGGAGACAGGAGCTGTAGACATTGTTCCAGAAATAAAAAAAAACACCCAGTGTGATAAAATCCTAACACACACACACACACACACACACACACACACTCTCTCTCTCTCTCTCTCTCTTTCTCTCTCTCTCTCCCCATCCCCCTCTCATAAAAGCCCCCTCTTGCTGCATTCCCCAGGATCCTTGGCAGAATTTGTGCCTTCTCCTCCACCCAATAAGAAGAAGCCTCTGAAATGTTTGGTCTATTGCGTCAGTTAAATAGCATTGGCTGGGAATTGCAAAAGTAAATTAATAAATTATAATTGGTGAACCAAGAAGTTCATGAGCTTGTGTGACCCATGACATCCCAGGTCCCAGGAACCTAGTCTGTGAAGGGTTTTGTGGTTGTGTTCATAAAGACAGCCCAACATTTGCTGTTTTCAGGAGACAGTGATGACAGAGTGTAAGGCAGTGTCTCTCTGGGGAGTCCCTGCCTCTCCTGCAGAATAATAGTGGAATGGCACCAGTTAGGTGCTACAAATGTCATTTATTACCTGTTGTTCCCAAGTTATTTGCCATGTTTTCTGTGCCACCCAAAGGGAACAGGTTATTTCTGTCTGATTCTAACATAGTTTAACTTTATGCACACACATTTAGTTTTCCTATTCTGTCTCTTCTTGCTGGTATAAATTTGCTGTCTAGATATCTTAACTAAGGCCCAGCCTCCTCATTACTGATATCAGCATTGTGTATGACATTATGACAATTTTATGCATACACATTTTCACATGGTTTGCTTCCCTTTCTTGTCAGCAATTATGAGCTGTCATTAAAAGCGTGAGAAATGGTTACTGTGCTGTTACAATTTTACATTGACGGGTAATCTAAAGGGAATAAGGGAGAGGGAAGAACGTAAAGACTCAGAAAACCAGTGCCAAAGAGAACTGGGACAGGGATTAATTAGTGGAAGAATATAAAGAACAGGAAGGAGCAGTTCCTAGGCTCATAATTTCAATGTATTCTCTGGTATAGGGGGGCCTTTGATGGTTTTCTACTCACAGCTTAGGCAGCCTTATTTGGAAAAGGGGAATGAAGTACCCTGCAAAGGCAGTCAGAGTTGTCTCTAGATAATCAGCTAGATTGTAACATAAGCAAAATCAGTTTACGGCCATGTCATATGGATGGACATAGGTTTGTATTTGTGGTACTTCAGCCATAGATACTGGCTTTCTGTGTAGTAGCTGTAACACTGTCACTATGTCACATACTACAGGTTTGTCTCTAGCTGTAAGATATACTGGACATCATGTATGGTGTTTCTAATTTCTGTCTGCTTCCACAGAAAACAAAAACCTCATAACTATAGCAATATAATATTGCCTATCACAGCCTACATAATTTCCAGCTACATCAGAGCCCTGGGACAGGCTGCCCAGGGGGGTTGTGGAGTCTCCATCTCTGGAGATATTCAAGACCCGCCTGGATGCCTACCTGTGCAATATGAGCTAGGGAGCTGCTTTGGCAGCAGGGCTGGACCCGATGATCTCTCGAGGTCCCTGCCAACCCTTATGATTCTATGATCACAGCCTACATAAATTCTAGCTCAGACGGTTCATGCAATTTCTCTGCTCAACTGAGGAGATGGTGAAGCCCTCCAAGTAAGCAGAGAGACAGGTGGGGAAGCATCAGTTTGATAGATACCTGTTTGTCTCCATGGCCTACAGAGTCAACACAGTTGATTCATTTAGCCTATACCTAAGTTTTAGTCAGCTATGGTTACATTAGGTAAGATTAATTCTGCCCACCAAAGATGTGAAGTAGAGCATGAAGCACTGAGCAAGCACCATTAAGGAGGACTTGCCAGACCCAGTGACAGGCACAGGATGCAGCTAGTGTGTCCAAGTTCTTGCATCGCCAATCAATCCTGCTTGCTGGTGTAGCAAGAAGAGTTTGTTCATGTGTGACAGAGGGTATGGTGAGGACATTGTGCAGCAAAGAATAAATGGGAATGCAGTGGTGGATAGATATCATCAAAGCAGTAGTATTTGCCAGCAATGGATTTATGGCAATAGCTTTATTTGTTTTTACTGAGAGAAGTCATCCTGGCAAATACACCTCTGAATTGGTTGCTTGATTCTGGTTATTATCCGAATTTATTTGTTTGCCATAGCAAGCAAATCCTGCATCAATGGGGCAAAGACAGGTAAAAAGGAACACCATTTAAGGAAGCTAAAGATAATGCAGTCAAGAGGAATAAGGCATGTCATCTCTGTTATGTAGCTATGCCTCCTGAAGCCACCTATCCTGTAAATAAGTTGACGGGTCTTTGCCATGAAATCTTGCCAGTTGAGAGCATTTTCTGCCCCACGCTGGGTTCTAACAGGAATTTATAGAGAACAGAAAGAAACTCATAGTTCTCTGTTTATGGCATAGTATAAAATGTAATTAAAATGTCTGGTGTGATGTAAGCCTAAATTCTAATGGGGTGGTGGGTTTTCCTTTTCTTGTGCCCAGGTTGCTTCCATGCTATCAGATGGAGGAGACATCACAACTATCATTAAGAAAAGATATGAAGCTCCTATATTCCAAATTTATTTATATATTGGTCTAAAAATGTTACATTGTAGGGCTGAGTCCGGGCATGATTTTGTTTCTGCTGGGGAATATGCACTGATCATATGCATTAGCATGTGATCCTAATATCCATACCAGGGAGACATTCAGCATCAGTTCTTTAGAATTATGTGAGAAGGAAGGTTATTGCTGTGGAGGATTAAAAGGAAATTAGGAAAGATAATACACTGATGTCTCTTGAGAATATTCAAGACAATTATAAACATGTGCATGTCAAAGCAAATTCTTAAGCTTCTTTTTCCCCCAGAGAATGCACTGTAAAAGCAGACATTTATCTTGATATTTGTCTCCTAACTTTAGAAGTAAAAGTGGAAAAAGCTACAGAAGAATAGTGGAAAAGATTTGCAATGCAGTTAGACAAAATTGTACAAGAATATCCTGTAAGAGGAGGAAAAGGAAGTTTTGCCTGAGCTCAAGATGTATTACATACCTTCACATAGGCAGATTGCTACCAGAAGTAGGTCATAAATACCATTGCTAAGCAGGTGTGAAATGGAGTCATGGGATGTTACTAATCTATGACATTTTTGGGTAAAGGATATGAGGAAATCAAAATAGAAAAATGAGAAAGGAGCCAAAGCAAGTCTTATTTTTGCTTTCACATGCAGGTAGAATCAGCCTACCATGTAATTCTGTATCAAAAGGAAACTCTGTAAGCTAACAGCCTGCTCCATTTTTCATAACTGATCAAATAAAGCACTACCTAATAGCAAGAAGGTTGGAAGAAATTTTAATAACATCAGGTTATTGAACCAGTGAAATACAAGAACATGACAGACCTCTCCTTGCAGGATCTTCAATTACTTTTACATTATTGCTGACTCAAGGGAGAGGGGGGTGTCCTGGGTTTATAAGCGAAAGCATAGGACTAGATGTCAACAGATATGGCACAACACCAGGCCAACGCTATCTTTCAATCTTTAATTTGTGCAGAATTTCCTAGATCTTTCCCTCAGGTGTTTAGTGTTTACTTCCCCCCCCCCTCCTCTTTTTTTTCTAGAGGACTGAATCGTGGCCTTTTCACTTCTGCTACGGTTTACCAGCTTTCCATCACAAGTTGGAAGAAGTAATAACTGGCCCAGGAGACCAGAACAGAGATATTACCTCAACAGATGAAGATGGATTTGAGGCTGAGAGTGTCAATGTCTAGCGCAGACCTGGGCTAAGGAGTGTTTGCTTTAATAGGCATGAAGAGAGGTGGAATAATTCCTGTCTCTGCCACTGCCCTTCAGAACAAGTAGGTGAAGGTATTCAGGTAGTGTATGCAGGCTGATGCCAAATGGGTTACAGCAACCATCTCTAAAAAATGAATGATTATAAACTGAAGTCTGAAATAATTATGTGCCATGAAATGGTGGAGATATGTCTAGATTCTCATAGTTGTGTGTGAAGAACTAATCCATCTTGCAAATTGGCCAGCTGGTTAGCTGTTTCTTGAATCAAACCAGTCTGTATTGTGTAAATGATTATTTTCCTTGTCCATATACTGTTCATATGCTTTGATCAGAACATGGTTATTTTTATTTTCCAACTAAGGATTTAATCTGGCAGTATGTCAGGTTTTGAAACTTTTGGCCTTCTTTGCACAGTTGTATTTATTTTTACTTATTAGTTCAGTGTGTTTTAGTGTCCAGCGGTAATTGAATGGCAAATCTCTGCAGCTCTAAGTGAGTGAATGGATAACACTATACAAATGAGAAAACAAATTCCAATTTTGGCTGAATCATAGGCTTTCAAAGAAATGAAATGATTGGAATGGAAGGGTTCATTACCACCGAAATCCCAGTGATTTGTAATCTACTGCAGTCTAACAGGGCCAAGATTTTGGCTATAAAGTATGAAAAAATGTATTGGTAGTTCTGTTTTCCAAAGTTTGCCAAGTCTGCTGGTGACCTAAAGCTGTGCATTGGCTTATAGGAAGGTTTTGGACTTAGAAGGTCATGATTTCTACATGGCCAGTGTCCTGTTTTATGTCTGTCATATTTTATGCATATTTTTACCAACATATCATGAGCCTGGAATACTAATCCCCATCCTTCAGCTGTGCTTCCTTACATCTGTCTTTCTCTGTGGCCTCTCTTACCTCTACTTACATGATAGTCAAGGCAGTCCTGCAAACTCAGGAAGAAAAATATTGATGTCCATTAACAGTGAGGTAACCACTAAAAACTGTCAGGCCAGGGGCTGCTTGGATCCATCCCCAGTCCTTCCCCTTTAGCTTCAACTTGCTTTCTGCAATAAAAAGTCAAGTTGTCTGTCTCTGAAGGCTGTGTACCCCAAACACTTTCAACTGGGGAGAAACAAATTGTAATCAAGCCAGCTGAGTGCATATAGTATCCTATAGGAAAACTCTTGTTTTTCAGTGTAAAGGAAGGCATAGATCTGTGCAAAATAGTACAAATGCCAGCCACAGGAAAAACAGCAGGTTTTAAGAAATGGTTTTAAACAATTATAACTTAGGCATTCAAAATAGGATTGATATCAAGAACCAAGTCACACAGGACTCATATTTTAAACAGTTTCCTGTATGTCCTCTCACAATGTCACCTGCTTAATTAAGTTTGGCTTTAAATTCTTCCAGGAAAAAAAAAAAAAAAAAAAAAAAAAGGAATAGAACTGGCACACCAGTGATTTAGAAGTAGCTCGTACCCAGTCAAGGGCAAGGTCCTCATTGTTAAATTCAGTACCAAATCAGATGTTTTACATTGTTTCGAAGCCCAAGGAAGAGATCAAAAGAATACTTTGTTGTTGGTTTTGGTTGGTTTTTGGTTTTGTTTTGTTTTATTTTGGACACACTATTCTATTAATTAACTACCTTCTCATATGGTCTCAGAGCCCATCAGAATTTGTTCATTAAGTTCTTATCACTTGCATAAGCTGCCTCAGAATTGCTACAGAAAGTATGCTGTTTGTCCCACAGCAAAGACAGTGACTTCTCAAGGGAGAGTAAAATCTACTCCTTGTAAGACACCAGGTTAAATAGTGCCTCCAATTAAGTCAGTAGGAAAATGCCCAATGGGTTTAGTGCAGCCAAGTTTTCATCCATATGTATTTGTTGATATCAAGGGAACCTTCCAGGGAATAATAGAAAGTAATTAAATTTATTTGTGTGCTATAGATTTCTCTTCTTACACAAATTAATTCTGAGGCTACTTTCAAATTTAGTGCTTGATCAGAAACCATAAATGAAAGGTGTGGTCAGATGTGTAGGATGAAAAGGGCTTAATCTGGCGTCTCTGCAAACTATTGAGAAATAGTGTGACATTTACCATTTTTATAGTATGCTAAACACTGATCTGAATGTATTTGGACACTTTGTAGGTGTAGCTGCAATCGCTTATTTGAGAGAGAAACATTGCTGGGACATTGCTTTATTTATCTTCCTATTTTCCACTCATTTAAAACAAAATATAAGACAGAAAAGAACTGATTATGGCAAACTAATATTTCCAGATGCTGATAAATAATAATGACTTCTGAAGAGAAATTTCTCTCCATCTCATCACAGATTCTTATGATGTTTCAGGTCTCCAGTGCTTAGAACTAATGAGATGCAACTGTTTTCCTCAGCTACATATACCTTCAAATCCTAATTGATCACTGAAGACAAGATTCAAACCTTAACAGTGAATAAATGGGGAATACAGGGATGTCTGAGTAACATACAGGAAGATGGACAGGTTAAAGGTTTTATAAATAGTTTCAGAATATAGTTGTGCTGGTTTTAGATGTGATAAGTAGCGTGCTAGTGTGAGGCTGTGTTTTGGATTTATGGTGAACACAATGTTGATAATATCACAGAATCATAGAATCATAGGGGTTGGAAGGGACCTTGAGAGATCATCGGGTCCAACCCCCCTGCCAAAGCAGCTCCCTAGCTCATACTGCACAGATAGGCGTCCAGATGGGTCTTGAATATCTCCAGAGAAGGAGACTCCACACCCCCTGGGCAGCCTGTCCCAGGGCTCTGGCACCCTCACTGGGAAAAATTTCCTCTGCATGTTGGTGCAGAGCTTCCTGTGCTCCAGTCTGCAGCCATTGCCCCTTGTCCTGTCTCCACTGACCAAAGAAATGGGGCAGGCCAATTCCCCCTGTACCCCATACTTAAGATATTTATAAACATTGATTAGGTCCCCCCTCAGTCTTCTTTTCTCCAGGCTGAACAGCCCCAGCTCTCTCAGCCTTTCCTCATAGGATAGATGTTCCAGGCCCTTCATCATATAGAGATTTTTGTTGTTGCTGAGCAGTGCTCACAAAGAGCCAAGCCCTTTTCTGCTTCTCACACCACCCCACCAGCAGGTGGGCTGGGGGTGCACAAAGAGTTGGGAGAGGACAATGCTGGGACTGTTGACCCCCACTAACCAAAGGGATATTCCATACCGTATGATGTCATGTTCAGCAGTTAAATCTGGGGGAAGAAGGAGAGAGGGAGGGAGGGACATTTGAAGTGATGGTATTTGTCTTCCCAAGTAACCATTACATGTGAAGGAGCGCTGCTGTCCTAGGGATGGCTGAACCCCTGCCTGCCCATGGGAACTGGGGAGTGAATTCCTTGGTTGGCTTTGCTTGTGCACGCAGCTTTTTCTTTACCTAATTAACAGTCTTCATCTCAGCCCATGACTTTTCTCACTGTTGCTCTTCCAATTCTCTTGCCCATCCCACTTGGCAGGACTGAGGGAGGTGAGCAAGCAGCAACACGGTGCTTAGTTGCCAGCTGAGGTTAAACCACAACCACAGTAAACATCAGAAGTCAGTGGGTCTTTACGTGTACAGAGTGCAGCATGGCAAAAAGTGCACGTGCTGCACAGGTGACAGTGAATAGATTGCTGTTCCTCAGAGACTGTCAGACCCGTTTGTTGGTACTCTCTGTTTTGGAAAAAGTGAGATATATTTTCAGTTCTGTATCAGTTCAGACACATTATAGAGCTATCTTTTACCAAGTGCTTCTTCCTCTAACATTAAAACTTCAGAAGTTGCCTGACCACGCACTGATTTATGCTTCTGTTCCCTTTTGTTTTAAATGCAAGCTTTCTTTTGCAGCTTCTCTATTTTACCTGAGAGTGTGTGAACTTCTGTTTATAAAATGTTCATGCCAGATTCTTTTTGATCATCAATAAACCTGTCTCATTAGTTAAATTATTCTAGAGGTTAAATTTTCAGTGCTACTGCTAGCAGAACATATGTTCAGTCATTGCAGTTTTATTGTGTTTCCTAAAATAATTATACAGGAGAAGATTCCTTTAGATTTGGTCTTTTAATTTAATTTGGCAAACACTTGACTAGATCTTTTCATTTTTGTTTTACTTCACTGCTAAATTAATTAACAGTATTCAGTTTGCTACATGCAGTGAAACTGATAAACGTGCCCCCACCCCAGTGCAACTGAGGATGTAAAGGAGCCTACCTATAGCCAGTGAGGAAGGGGGCTGAGGCCAGAACTGATTTATGGACTAGTGCATCATGTACTCCACCTCTTGTAAGTCCTGAAAGAATTTCTAAATAGTAGCCTATAGAGGTAAAAAAAAAAATAAAAAAATTACAGTACTTTTCCATATTTTATTTTCACTCCAACAAAACACTTAGCCAGGAGATGGAAGGTTATTTTGCATTAATATGCCATTTTTCATTTTAGGGAAAAGGAGAACCTTCTGAGAGCAGTATAAGGATAATCCTCATTAAGACATTATTAACAAGGCATATTATTATAATTGGTAAAGCCATTGCCCTTGATTATAAATGAGTAAATTGGTTAATGAGAACAGTAGTTAATTGGGGGTATTATTGCCAAACAGGGAAATTATATGAAAATTAAATACATCACAGTGGTTCTTCTACACAATTAAAGATCTAGAAGGAAAGAAAGAGATTAAGGAGGAGAGTATGAGAAACTAAAAGTCATAAAACAGAAGTACATTTTCAAAAGTGTATTGCAAGAGTCTATTAAATAAAGCTGAATAAAAGTCAGTGGTGCATATTTACAGTTGAAACTCATCTGAAGCTCCTTTTTGCAAGATGATAGATAGAAAATCTCAAACTCCAGCACTGTGCAGAAATGTTGTGTAATCATAGGGCCATCTGGTAGGGACAGAATTTGACCCCTGCATTTGTCTTAAGATGCAGGCCTCACATCTGTCTTTCCTCAAGCTTCTACTTGAACATATTGGTGCGTTTTATCCAATATAATAACTATAATTGTTTTGAGCAGCAGTTCACTAGAAGGGTTAGGTTTTGTCTGGCTTTTGCAGACTTAATCGTACTTCCTTTCCCAGATAGCTCTGCTGGAAATTACATACCTTCCTGCCAAGAACTTCTTGGGAGGGAAAACAGTGCACATACGCAAATGCTTGGGTTTCAATCTGGTCCCAGCCTGGATAGCCCCCAGGAAGGCATTGCTGAATTGGACTCAGGTTTGAAATGACGTTTCTCCTGTAAGACCCTATTTAAAAAAACCCTCATTTTGTTGAGGTGCTTTTATCCAAGTTGACGTCTAATGTGCGTGAAGTATACATTTATTTATGCTTCTGCAATGCATTTCATGGAGAGTCTGAAAAGCCTGCTTTACTCCTGAACAAGACGATATAAATAGTATGTGCTGCCTCTTCTTTCCAACTTTGACATCCCAAGTCTTGGGCGCCCTAAGTATTGGATCCCCTGTACGTCCCAGGTACTGGAGCTGAACATGATGAAGGATGGCAAAGGCAAAAAACCCTTTGGGGTTTGCTTCATCTGGTAAATAATACAGACAAGATGCTTGTTTGGCTTGGAGTGTGCCCAGGGCCACTCTCTGTGACTGGGTAGATAATAGTCTAGCAAATAATACAAGATAGCAAAGGTACAGAATTGGTGCTTTCATCTATAGTATTGCTATGTATTTGATCCACAAGGAAATCTGTCCAGACTAGGTTCATTAAGAGCTGCACAACAGACTTTTTGACTTTGGAGTTCTCTGCAGCTCCTTAGGCACAAAGACACATGTGCCCAATGCCTTTGATTTAATGAGATGCAGACTATGCCCTGGGGCAGGGCGTCAGTCAGCTGCCTCCAGTCTGCAGGCAAACATAACCCTGGAGATGATAGGATACAGCACTGGCAACACACTTCTGGTCAGGCCCCACCTGGAGTATTGTGTCCAGTTCTGGGCTCCCTGGTATAAAAAGGACAGGGATCTTCTTGAGAGAATCCAGAGAAGGGCTATGAAGATGATTAGGGGCCTGGAACTTCTATCCTATGAGGAAAGGCTGAGAGAGCTGGGGCTGTTCAGCCTGGAGAAAAGAAGACTGAGGGGGGACCTAATCAATGTTTATAAATATCTTAAGTATGGGGTGCAGGGGGAATTGGCCTGCCCCATTTCTTTGGTCAGTGGAGACAGGACAAGGGGCAATGGCTGCAGACTGGAGCACAGGAAGCTCTGCACCAACATGCAGAGGAAATTTTTCCCAGTGAGGGTGCCAGAGCCCTGGGACAGGCTGCCCAGGGAGGCGGTGGAGTCTCCTTCTCTGGAGATATTCAAGACCCGTCTGGATGCCTATCTGTGCAGTATGAGCTAGGGAGCTGCTTTGGCAGGGGGGTTGGACCTGATGATCTCTCAAGGTCCCTTCCAACCCCTACAACTCTGTGATTCTGTGATTCTCAGCTTGCACTAGTCTCATTTAAAAGAAAGATGCACAATTCAAGGCCTTCCTGAACTACGTTTTCAAATTTCTTGTTAGTGGCACGTAGAAGCATTAGGTGTAGCTCAAAGTTGGCCACTTGAGAGCACTGGCACTGTTAACTGTAATTATTAATTTTTTTATGGGGTGAACAGTCTGAGGCACAGACTGTTACTTATAGTGGCATGTGCAATGGACTGCTTAGTTTCCAGATGAAATTATAACAAAAACACAGATGGAGTCATCACATCCCACCCACTCTAACTCCTCTTGAAACTCCTAATGAAGTGTTTTCCAGCTTTCCCTTCCATTTATTTATTTATTTATTTTATGTAGAGTGCTGTTGGGGAGAGGACGAGAAGCTTTATGGATTGAGGCTTTCTTCAATTTGAGAGCTGTTTTGGAAACCTGATGGTATGGCAGAAGTGGGTGGAGATGGAAGGGCAGGAGGTCCATACTGAACAATGTTTTCCATTCAGCTGCAGAAAGCAAATCCACAGCATGCTGCCAATTTCCTGTCATTTGTTTAGTTGTGGTGGCATACTGTGGAGCACCAAGCTGAGCATCCTGTAGATTTCTTGCATAAAAAATGTGTGGGAAGATGATGATACATGTCTTGTAACAAAGCAACACATAAGGGCTGTGCATCACTGAAATCTCTTTCTATCTCCTCATTTTTTAGAATTACCCTGAAGAAGAGCGTGAGTTTGTCATACTGAAGCCACAAAACAATTTGGTTCTTATAAGAGATAATAAAAAAATCCTGCCAAAACCACAATGTGCTAGAAAAATTAAGTATCAGATCATAACTCTGTGAAAAGAGTGATGTCGATTATCCACAGATAGTTAACTCCCATGAATACTGTATAGCTGGGGCATCTCTTCTTTTCTCTAATCTCATCTATCAGAGATTGGTCTGGTGATATGTGTTCCATTTCCCCAAGAGGGCTACTACGTTTTCTTCCAGTCCTTCATAACCATTCCCTTTTTAGCTTAAGCAGCTCTCAGTTTTTCAACATCCTTTAGCCTTTTTGTTCCTCGTGTGGTTTTGTTCCTCATGTGTTTTGAGGGGAGAGAAGGAATTTGCCTCAGAATAAAGGATGCCTTTTAGGCCTCTCTCTTGCTGATGGAAGGTTAATATATTAACATAATTTAATGCCTGGCATTTTTGGCCAGGCATTTCCATGGCATCGTCCATGGCAGTGTCTAAATACCTCACAACTATCTGTAAATTTATTCTTACTGCACTACAGTCAGCTTCATAAGTCATTGTTGTTAACCTTGCCCTCCCTGTACAAATAAATAGCAATATTAATTAATTTTGCCCAGATCATGCCAATAAAGTTTGCAGTGAAACAGAGAAGTCAGCTTAAGTATTTTAACATGAGACCTTTCTCCCAGTTCTCCTGGTGTGTGCCCGGTGGGGTTCTTCTTTTTCCTAAAGGGGGTATGCACACTGAAAGGCTGCAGATTGACCCTTTTATGATGGGTTCCTTATAAAACTAATCTTGGAGTGAGATGTAAACTGAAGGCTTTTTCAGGATATTTTGGACATCTTCAAACAACCAGCACCCAAGCTGTGCACACAGGGGAACCCATCACAGGTTTCCTGAGACATGAAAGAGAATCTTGACTCCAGAGCTGCTAGAAATAGGCAACATGTCAGCCAGAGAAGGAATATTCTGCATAAAATTCACTCTGAATCAAGCTACATCAGGAACAAGACAGCTGAGATCAAACTTCTTCCCAAGATAAATTATAGAGAAACTAGCTAAAGGCTAGCTGCAGGCTCACATAATTGAAGCTAATATGCTAATTGTAGCAAAGCCTGGACTCCAGCCAGGATATAAAGCTGTGGTGCAGCACTGGTAGATGATCTCCCAGCATTGATGGGTACAGAGAGATCTCTTTCTCTACAGCCCCTGTTTATATCTTAGCTTTGTCACCATGAGATGCTGCTGTCTCACTCAGGGATGCCTTAATGTGCTACAGTCATGACAGCTGTCGTGGGTGAGAGCTACTCAGTGAATTACAACAGGAAATTACCCCTCCATCCTTAGATTTATTTCAGAAGATACAGCTATTTCTCTGTTTTTCTTTAAAGATAGCAATGGGCTACACTTTTAATTGGTGAGATAATACAGGCATAAACCAGCAATAGGCAGAGATTGTGCAGGGTCATGGTGGTGTTCCAAATCCTGCATAAGATCAGCCTGTGAAGAAGGGTCAAGGAGCCAAAAAGATCCTAGAACAGACAGGGATAATACTGGTGAGCATCTGCACTGAGCTGACCAGCATGGCAATCCCTTGTTGGGGGTAAGAACTCATGTGGCATCATTAATGTATAATGTTTTCTGATGTCTCCATCCCTTCCTGATGAATGATGACCTATCTGAAGTTAATAATTTCTGCAATGGCAATGTGACATCCTGGAGCACTGACCTTTTGGCAAGTAAATCCTAGTAATATAGATCACTGTTTGGCATATCCTCAGTACCCAGACTCCGGTGGCACATCCAACTAGTGCTTCAATCTCAGTAAGGAATTCCAGATAATAAAGTTCAGGTTGTGGGTTCATGGCTATGTGAAGATGCAAATCTACTTGACTGGGCTCTTCTGATTACTTTGACTAACAATGGATTTCCTTTACTAGACCTCTAGTTGCTGATTTTGCTTCTCTTAACTGAACAATCATTCTATGATTCTTAAGAAGTAGTGCTAAGACTTAGCATGTCTGAGCTCCACAGGTAGTAACAGGAACTTCTGTGTATAGATCAAATTATACTGTCAGGCATCTTCACAGGTAGATTAAGCTTGGCAGTGCTACAAATGACACAGTCACTTCTGGACAATGTGTACATATTGCTGTGGGCACAGAGGAGATGGGATGACAAGCTCTGCAAGGAGCAGAGAGCAGATCTGAGGCAGGTATGTGTGTATGGAACATACCTCAGTTTTTTGTGTACCCCAGTCCCCTATGAGAAAGGTGTATAGATCTAAGCTGTAAGTGATGCTTTTCCACTTGAATTGCTGCTGTACACAGCTCTCTTCTAACTGGGTTGTCCTGCCAGGGAAACTGCAGAAACCTTTCCTCACTCAAGGGAAAAAACCTGGAATTTCTATTCCAGATCAACCTGAAATGTCACAGGTTTGGTCTGAATGCTGTTAGTACTGTGGCTATAAAGGGATCATTTTATTATCATTGCAGTTCTGGACTATGCATGGGACAGGGCAAGTCTGAACCTTTAAGCCAAGGGCATGTCTAATTGCATCTCTTGCACTAAGATGGCAAACCTTTCCCATTGAAAAGAAAAAGTGCTGTGAACACTGTTCTGTCTCAAATCAAGGTCAATTATAAGAATGCAGCAGGCAGAATTTCCAATAAAATATCACTGGCAGGAACGAACCAATATTATTTTGAAAAGTTATCAAGTTACAAAAAGCAATAAAGGAAAAAAAAGCTGTGGAATCCAAAAAATGGTCTGTCCTCTCAAGCCTGCAGGAGGAATGCCTAAGTACACCTTCTTATCACTGTATTCTGCTCAATAACACAAAGCTAGTGGAAAAGTTCATGGAATTTTTTTTGAGTACCAACAATTACTGGGTTAGTATGAGAGGCTTACATGCAAATACGGAGGACACATCCATTCTACATTAGTTTGTGTGATTTAGAAGTCTCATGTTTCATTTTCTTTGTTAATGAGGTCATTGTCAGTATGTCTTGGGGTAAACCAAAAGATGATGCTAGTGCTTTGTTGGAACTGTTAGTTTTAACCAGTGTAAAAACTGTGAGGTAGCCATATGTCCAAGATGGCTATCAGTTCCTCATGATTTCTCTAAAATGGATCACGGAAGCACATGTGGCCAGATAATTCCTTGGTGACATCACTCTGTGATAAAAACACCTATTTCTGTAGGGACAAAGGAAGCAGCAATATTGTGTATCATGAGGTTTGTCTATTTCCATTCACAAGAGCTCTGTAAGGTTTCCCCTTAGCAGCTATTTGCTCACACCAGCAGAGCAGCCAGTAGATGCTGAGGCTGCTATGACAGGTCCTTGGACATATAAATAGAATCCTGCTTTGTAAATGTGATAGTATCACATGGTTGAATGCTTGGAGGTGCTGAAGTGGGAAAAATTCCTTTTATCCCTTAATTATGTGTGGCATTTTGTCTCAGCTTCCTGAGTGATCCAGGAACTCCCTAGATAGTCTATGTGTGGATAAGGCAATGGATTGACTTGAGACAAGGTGATAGACTGGTCTCTTAGCTGCTTCACAGCAAAGCAACTGACTGATTGTTACAGTTATACAGGTAGGAATTACAGATAATTGTCTGCTATGCCTAGACCAGTTGATAGGAACTATTTGTATCTTCAATGTGTTGGTGAACTCCCTGGGTGGAGAAATCCTGGACAGTCCCAGTGATACACCCAGTTCCTGCAGTAGGTGAAGGAACTGGCCAATCTGTACATGGATGGTTTTAAATAGTGAGCAGAATGCAGATGCAGAAATGTCTTTGTAAGTCTTCAAGATTTAGTTAGGTAACTGCCTAAGCAACCTGAACTAATTAAGAGGGGAGGCAGCAGGAGGTTGGATTAGATGACTTCTTAAGCCCCTTCTAACTTAACTGCCCTGTTTAAGGGCAGGATGGGTGGGGCTTTGGGATAACCTGATGTAGTAGAGGTTGTCCTTGCCTATGGCAAGGGGGGTTGGAACTAGATGATCTTTAAGGTCCCTTCCAA
The DNA here is from genome assembly GCA_022605575.1 of Laterallus jamaicensis coturniculus. NCBI lineage: Eukaryota > Metazoa > Chordata > Aves > Gruiformes > Rallidae > Laterallus > Laterallus jamaicensis. The sequence goes on along the minus strand of JAKCOX010000008.1, from coordinate 18,464,489 downwards.
CTCAAACCATTCTGTGATTCTATGATGGGCAAGACACTCTTTGTATGTAGAATGAAAGTTAGAAATTGTTGTGTGCATTTTTAAAGATAATTAATAGAAATGGATCATTCATGTGCTGTAGCATTCATGTAGGGCCACAGACCAGGTGGACTGTAAACACATCATCAGAACAGGTTGTGGCATCCCATCTTGATCCAGTGAAGATGCTGTTGCAAGAATGCTTTCAATGGAGACGCCTATCCAGACAACAACTGACCATCCTGTTTCAGAGATTTGATTCCCTATGAGTGAGAATGTTTATGCAAAAGGTCCAGGAGTATTATGTTTAACAAATGCACTAGCTATAGATGCAGCCCTGCAGAATTCCAGAGACTGGAAACAGCTGGGCTATTGGAATTTTTGTGGACCAACAGACTTGAAGTAGGTTTTTCTCTGGCACCCACATTGTGCTTCTGGTTCTGCTTTGCATAGGAACATGGGAGTGGATGGAATCTTGTGGGTGCTGAGTGCTTCTCAGAAGCCATCCAAGTTTCTCACTGCGTGATTAGGAGTGAAGGAGTTGGACAAGAACTCGTCAGTTCCAAGTATTTTCTTGTAGATTGTCGTCTTTCCCAGCAATATGGCTCCTTTACAGTAATCATTGCAATGGAGGATACTGTTGGATTTTCTTTAAAACAAAGAGGTACAGGGCAAAAAAATGTGGTCAGTCTAAAATAACCCCGACAATAAACAAAAAACCTAAATTCAGTTTGCTTTCTAACATCTAACTGACCTCAGTACTATGCCCCCTCTAAAGGAGGATTCTTTACCTGATAGCACTTGTCAGCAACGCCACCTCCTCTTGCAACTGGATCTGGTCAAGAAGAATATTTAGCCAGAATGGGATGACTAGGCATAATTGAATGAGAGGTAGTGGCTATAAACTGGAAGAGGGTAAGTTTAGACTAGATACAAGGTTGCTCAGGGAGGTTGCTCACTCCCTGGAAGTGATTGAGGCCATGTTTGATGGGGCTTTGAGCAACCTGGTCTAGTGGGAGGTGTCCTTGCTCATAACAGGGGGGGGTGGAACAAGACGGTCTCAAGGTTGCTTCCAACCCAAACCATTCTGTGATTCTATGATTAATGCATTGGTAAACTGTGTGAATTTGTGGCACTTGGTCTATAGCAATGGAAAAGATTTTAATAGAAACTTGTCAGCAGGTCCTGATTTCTTCACAGCAATTATTCAGATTATATAAATACATGATTTTTTTTTCTTTCTGTTTTACCTTTCATTGTCTTCTCTGTAGTCCAGATACCACAGTAGGCTATGTCTATTCTATGATGAAGACTGTAATTAGTATTTATATGTGGAAGAAGAGATATATCAAGAGACCAGCAGCAGACACATATATGATAATGACATATTTAAAGATGTTCCAAATATTTCCTGCTGAAAAAGGCTGATTCCACTTTCCTGCAACACAGTATCATCTTCTGTAGGTGTTACAGACAGATTATGCTGGTAAAACTCTGGAGGCAAGAATATTTTTATGTCATTCTTGCACAGGCTATCTCATCCCAGAGATAACATCAAGAACAATTTTTCCTGAAATCCTAATATATGCACCATTTTTAGATATGCTTTGATTTCGTGCTGTCTTGAAAGAGTGATTGACTTTGATTTTTGAAACCCTGCACATGGCATAAACAGTGTAAAGCAGTCTTTCCCACATATAAAATAGTATTATTAGCCCTTGGAAACTTTTATTTCTATTTAATCTTCTGTTTTGTGCCTCCACTGATTCTGAAAAGTGCCATTTTGATGTGTTACCTCATGGACTCAATTCCTGTATTCAGATGAACAGAATGAAGTCTGGTCTGCTTACACACCTGTGTAGTTTCACTGATGTTAATGCTATCAAACTGCTCTACATCCAACTTGAAATGAACCCAGATCTGTACTCAGTTTGATAGCAAGTTCAGAGTCTGTTCCAGTGGCAGCTGAAGTCCATGGCAGTCTGCTCTGGCTTCAGGGGGGAGGACGGGGGTTTAGATGAGGTCCAAATTTTTGGATGCGATGACATAAATGTAAAAGTGGGGGGGGAGGTTAAGTGATGGATGCAGGACACTAGAACAGATTACTATTTAGCCAATGCCTTTTCACTGGATGGCAGTTTTCTGACTGTGAAGCTGGAGCAGTCATACATGATATTCAGGAGAGATAGAATTGTCCCTTTTGTCCAGGTTTTGAGATTCTTTTCCCCCCTTTTTTCTTTTGTTTAAGCTGTTCCTGAAACTTTAAAACTCTAACTTAAACTGATTAAAATTGCTATCTGCTAAGAATCCATCATAGAGGTTTTGGGCCTTCCTGATAAGCAGTAGAATAGTCTATATTGACAAGCCCTGCAACAGTCCTGGTTAATTGCAAGCTATTTCCCCTGATTTACAGTGCACAGCAGGGCCATCGGTTGTACCAATTCTCCAGGGGCCTGAACTTCTTACTCTACCACTTACAAACACCTGGAACATGACATCAGTAACTCACTGGCTTGCAGCCAGCAGATTCCTGCCCTGGTACATGGCACCCTGTTGCTGATTGTCGTGGCGCCTGTGAGCCAGGTGTGACAATAGGACTCCTGCCTCTTCAGCACACTCATGGCATTAAAGAAAAAGAAAAAAGTAATATACTGTACATGATTTATCTGCAGCATTTCTTCTTTTTCACTAGTCATTTTGCTATTGCCTTGGGTTTACTTTTTCCAGGTCCTAACCAACCCATTAAATCCATAGTCATTGAAAAGCAGGTCTGGACACAGGGATTCATGTGATTGTCCTGTCACAAGATCATGTTGTCAGGTACTAGGTGCTTGCTGAATGGAAGGTGATCCTACAAATGCTCTGTAATCCCATGGCATCATTTGGCAAAGACTGCAATTTGTCGGGTATGTTATGCACAAAGAACAAATAGTTCTTTTGTTTGTTCTGAATCTGGCTCACACTAGTTTCATTTGAAGCTCTGCAGTTCCCCTAGTAAAAAACACAACTTGCATTTGCTTCCTATTTACTACCCCCATGCCAATTATGATTTTTAAAGCTCATTATCACATCAAAATGATTGTATTTCCAAACTCAGAAATCCTAGCCTGCTCAATTGCTTCTTATATAGAAGATGTTTCTAATTTCAGATTCTCCTTGCTTTTCTTGGGATTTTTTTTTCTAATTCTAATATAACTTTTCTGACACAGGGGGATTTAAACTGTATTTTTCAAGGTGTAGTCAAACCATGGATTCATACAGGGGTACAATAACATTGACTATTCTGGTCTCTTTTTTTTCTCACCAATAGCCTTTTTTTTCTATTTTTTTTCCTCACTGCTACTCAGCAATACATGGATATATTCATGGAACAATCTCACTTCTGAGTATTAGTGCTGGGCTCAGAGCCCATCATTTCAGATGTGACATTAGAACTACTTCTGTCCAGTGCTCGTCGCTTTACATTTATCTGTACTGAAAGCTATCAGACGCTGTGATCTACTCAGGCACTCAGTCTTGTAAGTCATGCAGTTCTTCACAGTCAGGTCCTTTATGAATATGCTAACCAGAACAAGCTTCTGCACACATCACTCTTAGACTTTCACTTGTTTCTGACCACCATTGTATCAACTGGTTGCTCACTATTGCTGTCTATTTTTCAGGGTTTTTTAGAAGTGCTAAGGAAATTAACCTTGAGGCAATTTGCTGAAGAATTTTTAGAAGTAAAGATATATTTCTTCAGCCAGCTCATCCTTACTAAGCTTCTCATTGACTTCTTTGGATAAGTATCTTGATCTTGCAAGGTAAGTAATCCTCCTGATCATACTGACCAGGTGTCTGTTCATTGTGATATTAATATGCTATTGATGCCATCAGGATTCCAAAACTGGACTTCCACAGTTCTCCCTAAAACTATTTATGCAGTTAGCATCATATTTGACACCTTCAAGTCCTCAGAATTGCAAGGCAGTTTTAAGCCCATTATGCACTACCTTTATTAATTAAGAGTTTCATTGTGGAGCTCTTCCAGAGCTTTTGGATGAACACCATCGTAACCCTGATTGTTTGCTACTTTTATCCATTTTTCTGAAGGACAAAAATAACTGTCTATTTTGCAGTCACTTCAGTTCCAAACAGACTCTGTAATGAGTTCTCACACAAAGCATAGTCTGAGTGGGGAAACTGTGCCCATTTTTTCTGTTTTTTTGTATTGATACAAAGATGTTCTTTAGCTTCTTGGCAATCATCTCATTGTCTCTGAGCAATCTTTTTATATGCTGATCATTCATGGATCCAAAAGACTCTCATTGAACCTTGTTCTCCTGACATGCTTCAGGATGTATTATTGTCCTTTTGCCAAAAACTAGGAGAGAAAAGTGTTGAGACTCAGATGACCATGGGAAGTGGTGGAAAATAGAAAACATTAAAGAAAAAAATATCCTGTGAAGTTTTGGCAATTCTTTGCCGCTTAAAATTGGAACTACTCATGACCAGAGACGACCTGTACTTTCTGTCTCCTGCTCATTTTGCAAGCTTTAGTTCCTCTCTTTGTCCAGTTGAATAGTGGGAAATTCCTGTGGAACTTTAGATCACAGAATCACAGAATCACAGAGTTGTAGGGGTTGGAAGGGACCTCAAGAGATCATCGGGTCCAATCCCCCTGCCAAAGCAGCTCCCCAGCTCATACTGCACAGATAGGCATCCAGACGGGTCTTGAAAATCTCCAGAGAAGGAGACTCCACCACCTCCCTGGGCAGCCTGTCCCAGGGCTCTGGCACCCTCACTGGGAAAAAGTTCCTCCGCATGTTGGTGCGGAACTTCCTGTGCTCCAATTTGCAGCCATTGCCCCTTGTCCTGTCTCCACTGACCACTGAAAGGGGGCTGGCCAACTCCCCCTGCATCCCATGCCTTAGATATTTATTAACATTAATTAGGTCCCCCCTTAGTCTTCTTTTCTCCAGACTGAACAGTCCCAGCTCACTCAGCCTTTCCTCATAGGGGAGATGCTCCAGGCCCTTAATCATCTTCGTAGCCATTCTCTGGATTCTCTCCAGGAGGTCCCTGTCTTCTTTATACCAGGGAGCCCAGAACTGGACACAATACTCCAGGTGAGGCCTGACCAGGGCAGAGTAGAGGGAGAGGATCAGCTCCTTAGACCTGCTGGACACACTCTTCCTGATGCATCCCAGGATCCCATTGGGTCTCTTTGCCACCAGTGCACACTGATGGCTCATAGCTAACCAACCCTAAGGTCCTTCTCCACAGAGCTCTTCTCCAGCAGGTCATCGCCTAGCCTGTACTGATACAGATGGTTATTCCTTCCCAGGTGCAAGACTTTACTCTTGCTTTAATTGAATTTCATTAGGTTTCTCCCTGCCCGAATGGCAGGGAGAAATCATAGATGATCATCTGTGACTATATGTCTTATCCAAGAGGTACTGTTCAAGGACTAAGGAGAGATGCATTAGCTAGTCTTACACCAGAGGAAGTCTTGGGTATAGACCCAGGGCCAGCTGCACAATTCGAGTATTTATTGTCATAGACTGCCAAGACCAAGCCATGCCAGAGTGTATTTGTGGGACAGTGTTAGACAGTCCATGTGATACAAAGACTCTTTCAAAGATAGTGGAAATATGGAGTGTTCTGTGATTTTTGCATGAGTAAGATTCAGATGATTATTTACCAACCTAATGTTCTTTTAAAAGTACAAGGAACATTAGAAAAGTTCTGGAAGAAACTCAGCCTGCTCTAATTTCACTAGGATTCTTTCAGTTTAAGTAGATTATCATAAAGTGATATTGGCAATTGCCAAAGCAATTGCATAGGGTACAACTCTCTCCATCAGCTGAGCAGAGGTAATTAGATTGAAAACCTGGCTGCATTAGTCTAATCCAATACTGTACTGAATTGTACAATCAGTTATACATCATATCATCTCAGCACTGTGTCAAATCAATATCTGTTTTCAGCAGAAAAAATGTGCAGGTTGTGCTGGAGATATGACTAATGGGAATGCGTTTTGGAGTGTGTGTGCAGTTTGCACTGTAAGGGATGATGACAATTGGTTTCATTTGGAGTAATTACAGCTCAGTGACCACTAGTTAGGCAATTATTCAGAGAGAATTCTCTTGAGGGAAGCAGATCTCAGCTTTAAGAAGAATACCTATCCAATATAAATTCTTTATGTGTGGTAGAAAAACACTTCATCTCCCAAAAGAAAGAAATCAGAACAACAGATTTATTTAGCCAAGACCCACAGAATTGCATATTTCCTACGTGGAAAAAAAGTTCTCCATCTTCCAGCTTCAGTTTTGGTCACCATTGTGCCATGAACTTCTTAACCAGTTGAAAGAGAAACGGAAGGCAGCTTTGACAGAGCACTCTGTCATCTGCATTGCTAATGCATCGTGTCTCCAGAGAGTGCTCAGGAAGAACAAAGCATGACGTGTTTGGTAAGGTATGCATACAGTGAGTGTGATTTATGGCAACATGCTTTAAGAAACACTGTGGATATGTTATATCTTGAAATTATTTTAGAACAGTTCTGACCTCCAGGAAGGCCATTTTAAGCAGAAAGAACATGCCTGGACTATGAATTCAGGACTTTCCCAGGAAGGGGAAAGAAGGTATTTTGCATTTGGTACTTGAGAGTGCAATTCCAGAAAGTGAGGTAGTAGGGTTAGGATGTTAATTATTAGAGTCACATTTGATCCATATTTCATAAAGGGATCTCTGTTATCAAAGCCCCCTTGTCACTGGAGTAAGAAGCCACAAAAGATAAGGAAATGGGAATCTTGAACAAAAGATAGTGCCAGGTGGGGTTGCCAAGATTAAAAGCCCATCTTCTATTTCATTCTTCTGTGACAGGTATAAGCTGAAGCCTTGAAGCCATCAAACCTCTGTAGAACTATACTAAGGAATTAACTGGTCAGTAAAGCCTTGCTTGCATTGTAGATCTCAGACTGCAAAAATCTGGGGTTTTGTTAAACAAAAACTATTCACAAATCTTATAAAACAGAGACATTCCTCCCTCCACCCAACTACACTGAAGTAAAATCACAGCATAATACCGTTTGCTGTTTGTTCTACCAGTAACTCAGATTTGGTTACTTTTGGGAAGTGCCATTAATAGCCGTGTAAAAATGAAAGACTTGTCACAAAGAGACATTTGTATATTTTATTGCTAAATTTTAGTGCCTACTGTGTGCGTAACAGGTCCATGAAACACAGATTCTTCAGACAGACCTTGGAAGTTTCTAGGGAGGGCTCACTGCAAACTCTCCTGGAGGCATGGCAGAAGACTTTGACGGGGCGGGACTTATGAATTACTGAGTCAAACCTGACTTTGAGGAAACTTTATTTCTCCCCAGGTAGCTCTGTTGTGTGATCTCCATCAAAATAACATTTTTACATCTGTGTAGAGCTATTTAAACTGCAGAAGCCTCTATTTCTTTACACATTTTATATGAAGAGAATTTCAACCCTCACTGAAATACAAATAAAAAAATAATAAAGTACGAGATGTATTTTTGGTATAGTTGAAGTCTACCTGGAGGAATTACTACTCAGATTAGCCTATGTATTCAACCTCTCAATAAATAAAGCACATTTTATCACATATATATATTTTTATAACTAAATAATGTTTGTGTAGAATACAGCATCTAATGTCTGGCTCTGCACAGAGCAGGCAGATTAAGTCTGAGTTTAACTACCATAGCATTTTTCATCAGCTGAGCTACATCCTTATAGGGATCATAATTCTGGCAGTGATGGCAATAGCAATTTCTTTAGTAAATCACAATACACATCCTAAATAGAGAGAGCTTTGCAATTTCCCAAACGAATGGAAAAAATAATTTTGCAGGATCAGTAAAGATAGCAATAATTGTTATAGGGCTTATTGCAGTTTATGCAAAGAACCTCAGTTGCTTATGATAAACTATCAGAAGACAGCATGAAAGTGGAGTCCATAATAAATGTAAGTGTAGCACAGTTTATAGGAAGAACTTTTTGTTTGCTTAAGAATTTAAGAGTGCAGAAGATGATGAAGTGACTCCTTCAGAAACATTGAAGTGCACAACATCAAGTCATTTATAGCAATGTGAATGTTTTTCAAGATCCACCTAGAATTAGGTTGTTATTTTTAAGTATGAATGATTAATATTATTTATTCTTTTGTTAAAAAGGCCATTGATATCCCAATACAAAGAAATATTAAAGCGTGCCAATAGTTGTCCCTATGGCTAGGTCAGTAGTTCATTAGCTGTTTTCCTGCCTGCTTACTTTGAAGGCAATATGAAATTGCATCAGGAATATTTGAAGATATAAAAAAGAAATGTTGGAAGATGTAAAAAATGTTTAACAAAAAAGTGGTGCAAATTTTAACAAAAATTAATATTTGCAACAGACTGTGCAATGACTAATTTAAGGAGATAAAAGTATCTGCATATTAATACAGTATGAAAATTAATATTATTCCAAATAATCTTCTAGTTCACATACTGCATAATACAAAAAGAGAAGCTGTTTATGACTCATGATGTGACCTTGAATGTGTGCAATGAAAATTTAAATTCTGTTTCTACTTTTGCCAAATGCTCTTTTGAATTACAAGGCAGTTTTCATTTTGTCATCCTTGAACACATAGAAATATTAAGAAATTTCTCTGCAAGGTGGTTATCACCAAAATTCTGCAAAGGCATCTGAAAATGTTCATATTATTATAGAAGACATTTTTGTATTTTAGGCTACAATTACTTATTTGGCCAAGACAGGGATGATGAAAAAGCATTTTGAATAACTCATACTTCATTCTCTACTCTCTTTTTGCACAATGATAACCTTAAATGCCCTAAAATGATAATAATAAAAATGTTGTAATGCTTTAATTGATGAAATACAGAAACTTTTTTACTAAAAATAATGTTCCAGAAATACTAAGAATTTCTGGTGGATGGAAGCCTAACAAAAATCTGTTTGCAGGTTGCCTGTGTACAAAACAACATGTGATCACTTCAATAGCCTGTACAGAAACCTATATTCTGGAACAGACTTAATGATCTGCCTTCCTGTCATAGTTCTTTCATAGCTGTGAAATTATTTTCTTGCAATCCAGCCTCAAATGCCACACTAGAAAGAATATTTTCCTATTGTGAACAAAGCTGGACACTTTATTAAAAAAGTGATGGATAATGATTCTCTTAAGGCAGCACCTCAAATAAAAGGTTCAGTTGCACACATAAAGATTTTAATGGACTTACTGAGAAATAAAGGAATTAAAGATTAGAAGCACTGTTTTAAATAGCAAATTGAATTTTACAACAATGGAATTGTTTAGATGAGGGCTTCAAACGTAGATTTGAAGGAAAGAACATCAAATACTATGAAAAACAGTGTTTTCCTAAATGTTCCTTATTGTTCTTTATTTTTCAATAGAGTTCCCTGGGACTAGGACTAACTTTGTAAGTCTCTAAACTATTATTTGAATCAAAGAACTAGCAATTCAGAATGTCAGTGTAATATCCTTTAAAGAGCCCAAGCAGCAGTTAAGAGAGATATCAAATATTAAGTGCTGCTCAGGATGACTTTGCTTTGCCTTTGTTTATCAGTCTTGCTTTCAACATTATAATCAGGAATTAAACCTTTTGTCTGGCTAGAATAAATGTGCAGTGTTTCTGCATTTAAGCTTCTCCAATGCAAAAAGTGGCACATGGTGCTGCTGACAAACCTAAGCAGTTAGGGTAGACAACTGGGTGTTGTCTAACATAACTTTTTAATTACTTTTTTTGAAGACAGTCCCACCAGCTTTTTAAAAAGACATTCCCAATTTCAGTTCTCTGCTCCCTCTGTTTTCTTGATGCAACTGTGAGTAGTGACCTGCCCTGTAAACAGGATCAGTGAAATGAAGCCTGTTAGAAAATAACTGCAAACCTGTTCTCTGAGGGGAAGGACAGCCTTGCCCTCTAGATCTAGACCTGCCTGCAGTCACCTGGCAAGGCTGAGGGCTGGTTTAAGTGAGAAAACTCAGCAGACATCAACTAGTGTCCCTGGAGCTCTGGTGTTGGAGAAAACAGCTGGCATTCCCAGTACTGTCAACTTTGCCCTGGCCGCGCAGACTGCTACACCTTTGGGCTTTGACAAGTAAATGAGAATTACTCTGAAGCTGTGTCGGTCTGATGGCATTTACAGGGAAAGCTAAGAGGGTCATGTAGGTGGTTTCAGGGAAAGCATGTTTCCATGCATTTTCTAGCTCTGAAATGCTTATATGCCCAAAGTGAAAAATTGTGCCTTAGACAACATAATTTTTAGACTGAGCTGTCCCAGCGAGCACGTCACTCGGTGTTAAGTACTGAAAACACCCCGTGGGATGTAACCATCCATTTCAACTTCTCTGAAAGAAGGTCTGTGCACCAGGGCAGGTAACTGCTGCCCAAATTTATCTTTGATGTTGGCTGGAATTATGAATAATTTTACATCATTCAACATTATTACATTAATCTCTTTTAGTTAATGCTTGCAGAGACACACAGTACTGGCACGCTGTTCCAAGTAGCAGCACACCGTGACAGGTCAGTGGAACTCCAAAAAGCAGTCAGGAAAGATAGTGTTGGTGGTTAGTAGCTAGGGTCTGGCCATCAGAAGACATTCATGTTGTTATGGAAAGATTTAAAGCATGCAGTACTCCTCTCCCTCTAGCTACTCCCTGAGTCTACTCCCTCAGACAGCCGCTCTATCCTCCAGCTGCTGCTCTATCTCTCTACTGATAACCAAAGGCAAATGTCATTTAACCTGCGCAGCAAGAAGACGGAGGTGATGAACCTAGAAGACAGATGTTACGTGGTGAACCAGGGGTATAAAACACCACTGCACTGTGCAATAAATGCCATTAGCCATCCATCATGTTGATGTCAGTGTGCCTTTTGGTCCGACGGCCTGAGGGTGGTCGTCGTGGTCATGCCTGGGTCCAGGCCGCTTTCTGCAACAGGATAGTTAACCAGGGAGCAAGCTACCAAATTTTTGGGGTGAGAAGCACATTTAAGTGTATAAATTAAAAAGAAGTCATCTAACTTGTTTCTCTCCAAGGAGCAGTGTCCCATGTAGCACTGTGTAAAGGCTGGGCATGCATTTGGTGCTGGATACTACAGAATGAATCCCTGAGAAAAAAGCCTCCCTTGTTACAGTATACTCACATACCAGGGAGAAAATCATGGGTCTGAATCATCTATCTAATCTAGCAAGCAAGGGCACAGAAAGAACCATGAATGTGAAACTATAAGAGCAGCAAATTCAAACTAAAAACAAGACACACGTTGTTCTGGTAGGAGTGATTGAAACAAACTATCAGGCAAAGTGATGGATTGTCCATCTTTCAATGTCTTCCAGAGTGGGCATGTTCCCTGAAGATGCGTCTTTTTTACTGACTCCAAGTTACTTAGAGGACAGTTTGAAGGGCAGTAGCTGACAAATTGAGGATCACTGACGGGCTCAAACTCTCTAAACATGGTGCATAGCCACAGATCTTACAGGCAAGACGCAAAATATAACAGGTGCCACAGCTTTCTTTTGCAAGCTAAAGGAAGGAAGAGGAACAATAAGGACCACAGTGCAAATGGAAACCTGAGAGAAGTTAAGTTCCTGTGCAGGTACACCTAGAACAAATAGACTGTAGGATGTAAATAAATGAGTATAGTCCCAGGGTGTGAGGAGGACATACGAGCTTCTTTATGATGTTTTACACATGAGATACCTTATTAGTTTAAGTGTACATTAATTCATATGCAATATGTATAAACCAGAGCAAATCCACAAAGCTGCTGCATGAAAACAGCTGGAGTACTCTCTAATTATGAGGAACCCTTTCCGTAGGGGATGCTGGGGATCTGAGATGAAAATTAAAAACAATGCTGTAAAATGTCGTACTGACATTTGGGCAACTACAGTACAAAAGGCACATATGGTGGGTGCCTAGCTGCATATACCCATTTTCCTGGCCAATTCCCTAATTTTTCAAGGCGCCCAGGCTCTGACAGGCACACCACATACTTGCCTGCTGTGAAGCAAACAGCTTGGTGCTTTACCACAGGGAACAATATGTGCCTTATCTCAAGGGCTCGACACATGAAATAACTGCACCCTGCAGAATTGGTAACACCACCTTAATCTAGGGGAGAATACTGATTTCCAGCCCTGCCCTTGCACCCACGCAGATTCTCTGTCTGCTTTGGGAAGCGGTATTGGCCGTTTCTGATGTTTTATGCCCTCAAAGGCAAGCAGCAAATGTGGAACAGCAGAGGTGGTAGATGGTGGTTGTCTCCTTGAAGCAGGAAAATGTAGCTGCACCTCTAAGCTTTTTTTTTTTAAATACCACTGAGGGCTAAATAATGTGTGGGGGTAGCAAGGCTCACATGTCTGATTCCCAAATCCACAGTCTATGCGAAAGTTTTAATCCAGCAATAGTAGTTTCTAGTTTTACTCTATTTTTGGGGTTATAAAACCTTTGTACTGTGCTATTTTGTTTGATACTGCTAAAATCATGTGCCCATAATCCTTTTTCTTTTTTTTCTTTTTTTTCCTAAACAGGAGTCAGTGTGATCATTATCTAGTAAAGGTTCGAGTCTTTGTCATTTCCTTGGCACTACCATTACACTGATGTTATCAGTGGAAGAGCACAAGCTACTCCAAGCTGCTATGGATTCATCATTAGCATAGAATCCTATTGATTGTCCATATCTTTTTTTTTTCCCAAGGCTGAGCTACGTGGACAGCCTAAAATATAATTGTTTAGCACTGAGTTTAAATTGAAAAGTACCATGCCTTGTTTCCTGTACTGTTTGACTCAGAGTAGGTAGCAGGAAATATCCGCAAACATCTCTGAGTCTTAAGATTCACTGTGTTTGAGTGTTATAAATAATTTTTTTGCTCCATGGTGGATAGGCTTTTCAGATGGAAGTTAGAGACATACAGATGTTGGTTTGTTTTCTGCTAGATATTCAACAAGCAAGACTACTTTTGAAGGCATGCAATGCTATTCTGTCCCTAGTTATGCCTTTTGAGCCATCTGTGCAAACAGTTTGTTGTGTAAAGGGAAAATTAAATGAAAATTACGTGAAACATTCATTTAAAAGAAAGCCCCTCCCTCATTCTATAAGACTGAAATTGGAGACAGGACAAGGGGCAATGGCTTCAACTTCAAAAGTTCTTTACACAGTGAGGGTGACAGAGCTGCCCAGGGGGGTTTGGAGTCTCCTTCTCTGGAGATATTCAAGACCCGCCTGGATGCCTACCTGTGCAATCTGTCCTAAGGACCTGCTTTGGCAGGGGGGTTGAACTTGATGATCTCTTGAGGTCCCTTCCAACCCCTATGATTCTGTGATTCTGTGAATTGGGAACCTTTGCCTAGGCAGAGAGTCCAAAGCCTTATACTGCCAATTTGAGCTTAGTTCAAACTATGTTCAAGTTTTAAGCCAACATAGTCTAAAGTATATGTTCAGTTGCAAAACAAGGGAAACACCAAGTTTTTTCTGGTCCCACCCTCAAGCAAATCCCTGCAGTATCAATAGTCCTATGCATTACATTTGTTCAAAATAGCACCCAAAGCCAAAAATTAAGATCATTAAGACCCATCCATGGTTACCTGTATGTAGCCCAGCAGGAGTTATGTAGGTATTAATTAGATATTTATCCTAATTTCCAGCTCTCTTCCTGTAGCATTGTTATCCAAGGCCTGTTCAGTGGTAAGTATGTGTGTGTTCCCCCCCTTTTTTTTTAAGCTTGATTATGTATGGGATGTAGCTCACTGGCATTGTATGCTCTGTTGCTTCTTGAATTAGGCAAGTTCTGAGTGGATTGTTCTTTGAATGTTGCCTGCAGATTCATACGAGTACATCCTTCCCTGGGGATCTACATAATCTTCTCCTTTCCCATCAAGGAGAGTGTGATTACAACGGAGTGTGGTGTGACAGATGTGGGTATTATAAACAGACTGCCAGCGCTTTCTGAATGACTCAGGCATTAGTTTTCCCTCCTACCAAACACCATCAGAATGTTCTGCGTATCTCTATTGTAAATTATCATTTTGGTACTAGTTCCCATTAATTCCCACACTGTATTTTAGCCAAGCACTTATAAGTATACATTGCAATGTATGCCATCCCTTCCTCCTTCCTCTCTCTGATCATTTGTTCCTGCCTCCCTTCTTCTGCTCTGGTTGTGACCGTGACCTTTTCTTTGTTTTCAAAATGGAAATCAATCTAGATTTGCATTTATCAAGGTTGTCATCCAATCTTTCATTTGCTTTCATATGGATTTCTGGGTTCTGCGTGGGGTTTTTTTTTCTATTACGAGAGAATGGTCTCGAACCTTTGCACCTTTTCATTGTGTATTAATGTAACTGTTCAAATCACACAGCTCTCTTCTCCTGAGAGTCCACTTTTTTGTTATTACAAATCTGTAGTGAAATTGGAGAAGCACTCTGCCTTGCAGTACATTTTACACTTACATGAACATACAGACTGAAGACTTTTTATTCCTAGAGGTCCCACTTTCTTGTCATTCATTTCATGCTAAATAAAATGCAGGGCTATCCATTTCACCTCTGACTTGCAATCCAAAAAAACAGAAGAAAGCTCAAAAATGAAAGCCAATCTCCACTGAAGTTTAAATGGCTTCTTTTTAATCAAAGAAAAGAACAGTAAAAACACATAGGGTTTTGCAGCCAAATGCAAACAGAGCTAGAGGAACCTCATGTGCATGAATCCTTTAAAGTTCTTTTGTCATATCTAGTCCTGTTTTTTCCCCTTTGTCTTGTTGACCAGTTTTCTGTCACTGTAGTAGGGAAATGATTCATGCATATTCTTGCATATAAAGGTAAGTCCCCTACTGCTTCTCAATTCTTTTTTTTTCTTTCTCTTCTTATTCAGAAGATCAAAGCTTGGTGTTTGGGCATGTACCCTAATACTCTAGATTGTTAAAGGGAATCCTCTTCTCTGCTTTCTGCCCTGTAGTATGAGACAGTGGTGTACTTGCTAGTGCCTGAACATACAGTACTGATGCCTGAGCCCCCAGTGACACCTTGGAGGCTGAAACGTACCTTCACAGCTAGCTGCAGGCCAGGCTAAAAGAAGAAAAAAAATTTGAATCTCTCTACTCTGCTCTTGGCATCTCCTGTCCCCAGGTATGGACTCCCAGTTCTTAGATACAGCCCCGGCACTTACAAGGTTTGACAAATAAATTCTGGGGGCTGCTTCCAATCCATATGCCCATGGTTGGAGGGCATCACTGCTTTAACAGAGCTGAGAGGTGGGCACACTGCCTAATCCTTCAATTTAACTCAATTCCTCTTTGCCCCACAGTTTAACCCAGGACACTGGGTTGGCACTGAAGCTGCTGTGTGTGTCCTGCTGCTGATGCGTAGTGGGGGAGCAGCGGTGCAGGTGAAGATGCAAGGTGGGTGGTCCTGGGCTATAACACCTTCAGCTTCTGCAGCCCATGGACCTGTAAGCCAGCTGAATGGGAACACCAAGCAGAGACCAGCATCTGACTTCTTAAACATGTGCAGCTGCCCAGTCCAAAGAACAGACTGAACCTTAGTGGGACCTCATCCAGCATTTCTTGTAGGCCCGTGTGTATATGTTGGCAGAAGATACAAAGGATCTGGAAAGTGAAGAATTCCCTAGCTCAGTTCTACCTCTAACCCCATCCCTTCCAGAGCAATGGTGGGAGCTCTTTTGGAAAAGCTTTTTCATAAGGAGAAATACACCACTTTGCACAGCTTCTGGCACCCCAACCCCAGTGCAATAGAATCCCTCAGGCATTCCTGTATGGGTCCAGCAATGGAAAAGTAGGCTAAGCTTCTTTCTAATTACTTGTATTTATTGCAAATATTCTTATAGGCATTTTAAACATTATAGGCTCCATCCCAAACTAAGTCCTGCTCCAAATGTTCTCTTGGTATTGGTCTTATTCTAATACCGTACAGTTCCCCGTTTTCAAGAATAACTGGTAACAGGCAAAAGGTCTCTTTTCCCATGGGACAGGGGACATGGGACATACCATTCCTTCAGGGAACAGAAATAAGGGAATACAGCTCCTGGCTGCAATCAGATACTACAAGAACTGAGCATATGGCTCATTCCTAGCACCAGCTTCGTGAATGAGTCGGTGAGGAAGATTTGTTTGCAGATGTATTGAAAAATTGTACAACAGTCTTAACTGGAGAAGAAAGGCCTGCATTCACAAGGTAAATTATTTAGGATAAATCACACAAGTGACTCCAGCCTCCTTCAATGCAGCTGTTTACATGAGGTGCCACTGAACCAAGGAACAGGCAGGAAGGACAACCCAAAAGGAGTGAGGTGAACAATTTCTTTTCTCAGTGGCTGCTGTTGCTGTGTTGGCTGCATGACTGTTTAACTCAGCAGTCTGTTAGAGTGAAATTCATTTCGGATCCAAGCCTTTTTCCACATTTTGGGTTCATATTTACATTTGTTAAGGTTAATAGACCTGACAACTTCTTCATGTTCTCACCAGGGAGCAGTCACTGACAAACTGTGGGAGGGACTGAAACAATATTCTCCTCAAAAAGTAAAATCTGTGCATCACAGGGCTGTTACAGATTCCTCCCCAGAAGCAGTCTGCACTCCCCGTTGGTGCAAATCAGTGTAGTGCCCCTGACTTCTGCTTCAGCAATGTGAGTTCACACCACCTGCAGATCTGGCTGTCTATTCTTGCTAATCAGCTTTCCAGTGTTCTTCCAGTAACTGTGGTGGAGCTTCAGTGATTCCTAAATCCACTTTGGTTTTTAGAGTCTTCCTTGGTGCTTTTCTTTTTCTTCTAAAGTGTTTCTGTTTCTTCTGTGCTTGTGCTGTAGAGCTCCAACTTTAAGTGCTCTATCTTACCTTTTAGACCCCATTTGCAAAAGCAATTCTTTAGTAGTACAGGTAGAAAGGACAGTTCAGGCAAGAGGTTTCTTTGGCCACTTGTAAGGTTACCTACTTTTAAAAAGAGAAAATAACACTGGAAGCCATGAAATTAATTTGGGAAAAAAATGCATTCTCAAGGGTAATACATAATGTGGGGACATACGAATCTGAGCTCCTTCCCCCACTGACATCAGGGCTCTCAGGACATCTGAGGCAGGGATATGATTGAGTCTGAAACTTTGTTTTTTCAGCTTTCTTCTCCTTCCTACACTCCACAGAGGACCACACAGGCAGACTTTAAAAATTCCTACCAACAAGTAAGACCTAAGAAGGTATTTCTTTTGAGCTGAACCGCAGTAACTGGCTGTATGCCTGCTCTTAACCTAAAATAAACGTCAACTAAAATGCAGCAGCTAAATTGAAGAATTTAAGGTAAAATATTTACTTGTATTTAAAGCAGTCTAAACAGTACAGGCAGGCTCTGTACCTAAGCTAATGTGTGATATCTTTGCGCTGTGGGAACCAAATCCAATATGTGATAGCTTTCTTCCCCTTCCTCCAGGCTGAGTCAATGAGGCAAGCAAGAAATGAAAGCTGGCACTGGTGTTTAAAAATCTCTGCTTTGCAGGCTAGGTTGTCCAAATATTCATCCCCAAATCTTGCAGGGCATTTTATTAGATAGTTTCGCTGCATTCCTTTGTGCTCTTGCATTTAATGATGCCTGGCTCAATCACTGCAGCAGCCGTCCATGGAAAGATCCCCCACCACAATGCCTTGGTGTTAGAGGTCTCTGTAGTAAATGTCTCCCAACAGTAAATGATAGAGGAGTGTGAAGGGGTCAAGTTCGTACTGTTAGGGACCTTGTGGTGAAAAGGGTAAGTCAGCCTTTATTAGCACCTTGTATTAGCCTCTGTGACAGATGATACTGTTTTATCCATGGGAGTCCCAGCAGCAAATGCTGCATGTGACCAAGTGCTAATCATAGTTGTTTGTTTATAGACTAGCTTTCCTCTTCCCATGCCTACCTCATTTCTATACCTCCAGCTCCACCCCATGTATCTTCTAGCACTTTTGGAAGTCCAGGAACAGAAATGTCATTGCTTGCTCTCAGTGGACCTTTGTCAGATCTAGGTTTTTGGGGGTTATTTTTTTGGTTGGTTTTTGGGGGTTTTTTTTGGTTTTTTTTAATCATGAAGTTCTGGTGCACATCCTCTCTGTGAAGTTTTAATTTCATTCTTTGTCAGAAAGATTGGGTAGAAGTCAAATAAGGTCTCAAAGATTTGGCCCAGAGTGAAGAGGCTAAATATAAATGCAAATAGGAAAGGTAGACTGGGGGGAGGAGAGAATGCTGTCTTGCATACAGCTTTTCTTCAGGGGTAAATAAATTCAGAATGTTTTAGAAACAGGCTGAATAAGAGTATAATGCTGTATTTGTCCTCGGTTTTTATCACAGCTGAGGAGAGTGAAAAATTGTCTCATCTGTAAGGGCTTGGAATATAATGAGCAAGAATGAGCTTCACTGTCAGCCCTAATAGCTTTCCCTCTGAACAGATAGCTGTAGTGGAGGAGATGTCACTTGTGCCAGCAGTTACAGAGTACCACTAGTTAACCACAAGTTTCTCTTTGCAACTCAGCTGGCTAGTCAGCAATACAGACACCTTCCATGGTGGAACATGCTACAGATAGGCATGTAGCTATAGATGCACATAAAGAGAAGTGACACACATAAATGCTTATAGAGAGGAGGAAAAGGCTGAAAACCAGGTAGCCTGCAAACATGTAGCTGTTTCACTGTTGTACTCCGTTCTTTTAGAAACAGTAATTAAAACTTCATTTGAACAAAAGCTTATGTAGAGTAATGCAGGATTTGCTTACAATCTCTCTTTATACTACTATATTAACACATGCATATAAAATACAGGACATATATGTGCCATATACATATTCACTGAGAGGTCAGCTTTGAGTACACAAGTTCACAGCACTGAAGATATTCTTTTAAGTCCCTAAAATGGTTTAACCTCTAAACTTAAAGAGCATCAATATACATTCTTAATGTGCCACTAGATGGTGACTTCTGTAATGAGTTGTTGACTTTAGTCCTAAAGCACGTTTCTCATTTATTGGGAGGAAGCAGAATCATGGTATTACTGCCTGTGTTCCTAACAATTTACCTCCAAATATATTGCTATAAACATCTTGTTGGTTGTAAGAGTCTAAGAAAAAGCAGTGGGGAAATAAGATGAATATGGTCCCTGCCAGACTCCAGGATTTGTATCTTGGTACAGTTGAAAATATTTTTATTTTATTGTGTTAATAGGGGCTGCAGGATATCACATACAGATGATTAGGTTGCAATTCAGATGCCCCCTGAGCCAAAAATCATCCACGGTTTTCTTCTATTATGTAATGCCACATGCATCATCTTGTATACACAGTAAGGCTTTCCACGTTGGGCAGAACTGCCTTCCCGGGTGTGCGCTGTGTTTCCGCTCAGACCAGCCTCTCATTTTAGCTATCTGCTATTAAAAGGCTACTTGAAAATCATACTTGGCACCTTTCCCTACAGGGCTGCAGCCACAAGATCAAAGAGAAGTGCTTTGTTTGGCAGCTGCAGTCTCGCTTTTCAGCGGGACAGGGGACCCGACTGTTATCAACAACAGGCTGTACCCAAGACTCGCTCACCACTTCCCTCTGGTGACACTTGTTGCTATTAATATGCTTCATCTGGCATAGAGGTTAGTGAGCCTTTAGCCTCAGACAAGTGGTGAAAGTTCATTGATGGCTGTGCACGGAATAAGAAGTGTCACTTCTCTCTCTTCTGTTAATGCTTTGTTGAAATTGGTAGCTATTTAGAGCTGAACTTGTCTTTTTTTGTACAACATACTTTGCTTTTGTACAGAACTTCCTACAATGAATGGACCTGTCTCTGGTTGTTTCACCCGAGCTGACAGTCTTTGTCGTAACACCACCACCACAACTAATCAGAACAATTCATTGCAATAAGTGATGAATTCCTGGAATTTACTCATTATTTAACAGACTGTGACACACCAGATATGGCTTGCAAAAGCAACTGAAGATTTTGAAGGCCTCAGTTCCTGGTAATCAGATTCCTTTAAGGAGACCTGAAGTCTGTAATCACAAATCACTTTTGGCTATTACGACTGACTCTCTTTCTGTAAGTGATTAGTGAATTGTTCATAGCTGGTATCCCTGTGATTGGAGGCCTGGAAGAGTGAAGAGGTATCCCTTCGCTTTACTTGGGCTGGTCAGATGGATGGGTCTGCCATTACAGGGAGCCTGTTGTCTCCATCAAATGAATCTTCTCTTCTGATCAAGCAAATGTCAGCCTCCAAACTAACATTTTTCTTCTGTGAGTATTAGCACATCTTTCTTGTGCAAATGTTTATGGAAAGCCAAAATAGGTCTTGACTGCATCAAAATGTGTCTGAAGAGTCACCAAGGAATCTGAACATCACTCTCCTGGTCTTCACCTACATCCACTGTTGAATATCTATTACAGCAAGGCCTTGTGCATGGCTGGACTCCAGGCGTTTTCTGGTATAGTGCATATTAATGCTGTGCCAAGATGAAACATTTCTGAAACAAGATTAGCATCAGTATTTACAAGCAGAGAGAGGGCTAGCTCTGGAAATAGCTCAATCAAAAGATGTCTGAGCAGGCAGCAATTCATGGGAAATTATTTGCAAGGGACTCATTCCCCTTCCCAGTTACACTTAGTGCTTTCATCTCAGAATCAGGTTCACTCTCCAGTTCAAAACTTACATGAGGAAAATAGATGTTTGCTTCCTAGAATACAGCACTCTTTATTTTCTGCCTGAAAAACTGCCTATTGATTTCTTAACATATATATTTCTCTTCTAATGACAAATGACTAAGCCTTAAGCAGTGTCAATGCTGGCAAAATAGGGTGTGTCTATGTCACACTGAAGTGGGCAAAAGAGGAATTATATTTGGAGCTTTTTATTGAAACAGTCTCTGGTCATGTCTTCCTAAGCAGTGACTGCTCTGGTAACCAGCTGTGTGAGGACTGTGTGAGGACAAGACGGATGGGAAGAAGTGTCCTGGGAGAGTGTGAGAGCTGAAAGTGCACAGAAGATATGCTGAGCCCACAGACTATTGGCCAGAGGCAATTTATGTATGTGCCTTGGACTATCCTAAATATAAGCATGTTTTTAGATCTAGTCTTCTACCCTGGCAGAGTGTCATTTTGGGAGATGCAGCAGTCTTTTGTTTTCCATTCTGAGGAAACAACAACCAATACCTTGGCTTTCACAATGGCAATAGTCAAGTCTTGTAAATAGAATACAGTTAATTTGCAGTGTCCTGCTGTGAGCCTGGTGACACCACAAGCCGAACCCACAATGTGACCAAAACTGGCTTCGGGCAGAGTGCATGTCTTTTTGTTTGTGTGTTAGCAAAACCAAAACCCAGACCCAGCCCAAAAGCAAGGGAAAAAAAAAATTGCTTAGAGGGAAAGTGAGAAGAAAATTATGATTTTGTCCTTATTCTGTTTGAAACAGGAGCTTTTGCTAGACCCTAATCTGTATTCTACCTCTCCTCTCACTACAGTTTGTCAGATGAATTTTGAAACCCAAGACAAAAATCGGTAGTTTAAAAAAACTGCTCCCATTAAACAGTTTTAAAGGGCTATAATATAATAATGAAACATGTTCTAAATCTGGCTCGCTTTTAGCAGCTAAAGGTATTTTTAAAGAAAGATATGCTGTGGCAGACTATACGTGCACATGCCGTGTAGCTGAGCATCAGCTAAAGAGTTAATCCTTATAGAAAACATGTATAACATAGACTAGAGCTCATGTGATTTTCTGTTTCACTGTTGAATAAAGTATCTGGGAACAATGAATGTGATACATCGCTGCTACTAATGCTGTAGCCTGTCCTTTTGTTTAATTACTGCAATTAATCTTAATCTGTCTTTGTTTGGCAACAGCTAGGTTAGGAAAAACCAGCTGAATGCTTTTAATAGAGACCGCTGTTTTGATCACTAAACTCATAGTCTTTTCTTTGATAGATAAAAATATTCAGTATTTTATTGCAATCCGAGTGAATGCTGTATGGTTCTTCAAAATACAATTGTGTATTACTAAGGGAGTGGGAAAAATATTTGGTGGAGAGGAATATTTTTGTAAACACAGTAGAAAAATGAAATTCAGTGTCTAGAACATTTTGCCCTGCTCTGTCTCTGAAAATGACACAGCTGTGTTTCACATTGTATGAAGCACTCACATAAGCATTTAATTCACCCATTGTAAATTGAACTACATAAAGATGATGTAATAATTAGGTTTGAAACAGATGGAAGGCCTACTTTAGATAATACACTCACTAAAATAGCATATGCTGGCTTCCTTCTACTCTATACATCTTTGTAAAGCTGTATTTTTGATCAGAAGACAGTTACTGAAAATAATCAAAGAGGCAAGATTTGCACAAAATTTTCGGAGACTGAAGCCCTTCAGTTTTGCAGTGCTGCATTATCATAGGCATTGCTGTATATGCACAGTGCTCCACGTACGATTTCTTGATTGCAATTCTAGGAAAATATAGTGAAGGAGTAGCAGTCTCATTGAAACTAGCGTCAGTTTTTCCACTGCGTGTCAATGAGTAGAATTTTACCCCATGTAGGCTGAAGGACAATAAGCTGTTCTGGTCTCACCTGGGCAAAGATCAGCTAAGTGGGGCATCTGTTTTTTACCCACCCTTGATCATGTGATGAGCCAGCCGTGCACACATAGAGAGGACAGAGTGCAGTGTCCTGGTGGTCATGTCTCCAAAAGTAAGTCCTCTTTGCAAGTGGGCCTCCAATGTCCCTGTAAGAAGAATGCTCATTCCTGCAAGACCTCAATTAAGCAAAGTTCTCTACTGTTTTTAGGTCTTCTGGCACGAACAAGGGCTGGTGTCCCATCTGGCGTAGCAGTTCAAAACCAAGTCTGAAATTAACCTGTGAGAAAACTGGTACCTAAAGCAGCATTTTCCAGAGCCAGTATTGCCTCATCCTGTGCAGCCAGATCTACTGAGCAAGCAGGTAAACACAGCTTCTGCAGATTTCAAAGACAGCCTTGATAAGAAAGTGCCAGGTGGTGGTGACAAAGGCGTCAGGTATTGCAAATGCTGCGGAATAAAGTCGGTCATGGTACATTTGCCATTTCTAGGTGTTGAAAGATTTTTTTTAGGGGTTATAGAGAAATGCTGGTATTTGTGGCAGCACTATACAGAAGTGACCAGTGTGTTCAGACCCTGGGATCTGGACGAATTTATTCTCGGAATGATTGTATACTTGACCTCTAGTCGAAAAGTAATTTAAATAGTAAGAAACTTTTTGAGTGTTACGACTTTCTCCATGCCTGTCTTACTGATGGCCAGTTGTGTCTCACAAAGCTCTGCCTCCTGCGAGGTGACTTTTTAATATTGTGTTACTTCCACAATAACTTACACAATAAGGCTGTGTTACTTACTGCAGTGCAACTTGGGTCAAGACTAATGTTGGGGAAAACTGAAAGGGTTGCATGGATTTGTTTGGAAAATATGTCAGCCTCTGTAAAATCAATGTGCTGAGGCTTTCTTATGCACGATTTTGTGTTGGCTGGGTCATACGGGTCTAAAGAAATCCTTCTTTGGACCTGTACACCCCGTCCCTTTAGCAGGGGGCTCTCTGCTCTCAGGAGTGCAGTCACGTAGTTCAGACTATTGCTCAGACTCGGTATGAATGACAGTGGATTAGGGGAATAGTTAACGTTAATACCATTCAATTTAATCAGTGCAGAGTCTCCCAGCTCTGACTGGGTAGCCATCATGTACTCCCTGAAGGGCCAGTTCAGCATTAGGGGTACATGCGCCTGTGTTTTACCAAATAAACTTCAGTCTTTGCTTGCAGGATTTCCTCTACAGGGATGCAAGTCTAAACCAAGCATATACACATAAAATGATTCCACGAGTGATTAGTTCAAATCTAAGAATTTTAAAAGTGAGGCATGGCGGTTTTGTTCACTTGAGGAAACATTCAGCATCTATTTATTATTACAAACAAACCCCAATGGATTGCAATCGTTATTTTCTTTTCTTGCTACTGTGGCAATCAGGAACACTTGAACAGAGAAACTGTCTGTGGCCCAAAGAGCTTTCAAGCCAAGTGTGAGACAGGGGATAGCAGACGAATGTGATGGAGAGTCAAAGTTGTTTCAGCAGTAAGACTAATAAATAAATGGATTATTTTTCTTAAGAAAAGGTAAGTGAAGAGCTTAAAGGAAAAGGAAGGATCAACCACAGTGTTGCATCTGGCCCCGAATGAGAACTTCTAATGGGTGTCTGGAAAGGATGCAAAGGAAATGAAAGGCTGGATTTTTCACAAAGCTGTTGGATTTTTCACAGATCCTGGTGCTGGTATCTCTCTTACTGACTGGCCCACAAATAGGCATCTATCTCCCTGGCTTGTTTCTGGTAAGAATTGAGGGCACTTCGATTCTTTTTTCACTCAACTGTACTTGGTATTGACAATTAAATAGCTCCTGGGACCCTGGTCCTATGGTGATCTTCAGATGAGAAGACTACAGAGATGTTTTGTGACTTGCTCACTCTTTTTAAGTACTTTATATAAAACTGAACTATCTAAACAGAAGGATTCTGTAATCCCAGTTCTAGGCTAGGATCTCATCCTGTGGTGAAACCACTTGCCAGAGCCATGGGAAGGGGTTTCACCATGCTCAACCACCTGGGCAACATGCTCACTTTTGGCATTGCAGCACATCAAACCAGATCTCCAGTAAGACACCACAACATTTGGTGGGTGCTTCTGATAGCAGAAAAAACATGAAGACTCTCACTTAACAGCTGAGTGATAGACCCTCCTAAAGTAAGCTGATCCTGAGGTGGGAACAAAAATAATAAGTACACACAAATACAGGGAGAATCCTTACTGCTAGGGCAAGGCTCTGAGGACCTTTGTATTGAAAAAATACGCAGCTTGATGTGCTACTGAAGAAGGAGCCAACTGAAGGATTCAAAGACCTGACTGAAGGTCTTCTGTTGAAACTGATGCCTGATGGGAGCAGAAGAGCAGAGATGGGCTGTCAGGATTTGTTCTGTTGTAGGTTTGGGACAAGGATATTTTTCATAATAGGTGGAAGTCAGACATGCCGGTCATCCCAGATTAAGTTTTCATACCTCCTATATATGACAGTGCAGCATTTCTGTTACACTTCTGATGAATGTTTCACAGAAAAAAAGCATTTTGTGTCGCCTTCAGAAAGCAGTCTTCTGTACTGCTGCCCTTTTTCTTCACCTGTCAGTCATGCTGCTAACGGCAGACAGTGTGCTCCTTTAGCATATTGCAGAGATGTGTCCCTTTGTTCGGTTTACAAAATTCTTCAGCAAGAAAGTGTTTGTTATTTGGCGTTATTGAACAGCTGATTTTGCAGGAGCACATTCAAGCACTGGATTGTTTGCCAGCAGTTTGCAATAAGCCAAGAAAGAGCAACAACGTATAATCAAATCTATTATGACTACATTAAGATTACAGTAGAGAAAGGAAATTAAACAAACAAAAGTATTGCAACAGTACTGCTAAGAACAATGAAGATATCTGAACAATGTTGTAAACACTTATTACTAGTTACGTAAGGGCCACTTGTCTGTTTACTCTCAAGCCCAGGACTGAGCAGACTCTCCTTTTAAGGCTGCCCTCAGATAAGGTCAACCTCTGTTAATATGGAATCATATCAAATATAAACTTGTTTGTTTCGCAGCAGCTCTTTCAGCAATACTGAAACCATTCCTTAAGCAGCCAAACTCTTCCTTCAGTCCTGGCAATTTTTGTCATTGAACAAACAACAAATGTGGGTAAGAGGATAAAATCATAGAGGAATCTACCAACCTTAGAAAAAGCAGATTTTTTTTTTCCCTTTAAGGAAATATTTAATTTAAATAAATTTATAATTTAAAGGAAAATAATAATTACCACAGATACATAATGGAGTACTGGTATTTGGAAAGCACTAATGAAGACAAACCTTCAATAGAGGAAAAAGGTAAGAAATTAGGGGCACTGCCAGTTCAGGCCTAAAAATTCACCTTTATTCTTGATGTGGAGAGGGAATAGAAGGCAGAAAAAGTAAGTAAATACAGACGAGCCCTAGGAGAGAGGAGGCAGAGGTACTAGGCACCACAGAAGGCAAATGGGAACAGTTTTGTAAATCAAATCTGTTTCCCAGTTCTCCCTCATTTGACATTTGCTGCGGGAGAGAGGATGGAGATGGCTCACAGCACCAGCCTCCTGCCCTGCACACCACGCTGCTGGCCGGCCCACGCTCTGGCAGCAGCTTTGTTTTGCCAAAGTGCAAACATGAAGGGCAGTTGCAGCAATGTGCAAGTTCCTAGCAGCCAGGGAAGCATCCTGGTTACTGTTTTTAAGGGGATGGTCTCATGGAATGATTGCTTTGAAAAGTCTGCCTTTCTCTTCCTGCATCTTTTGCTGAAAATTTTAATAGCAGACTTCAGATGATTGGGCCATAAAATTAATTGGGACTTTGTTCAACCAGCTACTGTGCCATTAAAACCAGTGGCTTTCCTGGGATTGAATTTACCTAGAAAAGATTTATTCACTGTGTTCTCATAAGGAAGGATTGCATTTCAGTGTTTGGCTGGAGACGGCTGCTGAGACAGAAAGGGAACAGAGAGAGAGAGAGAAAGAGAGAGAGAGAGAATATACGGCATGCTGTGCAGACGACATGGTCCTCCTTTCTTCTCTGCTTAATTCGGTCCTCACCAGGTTTGAACAAGCAGGCTGCACTTGGTTTGCCTTTCAGAAGCCGATGATTGGAAATGCCATCTCTCACCTCTTCCCCTGCCACAGCTCCAAACATGGCAAATAATTCCCTGACTCCTAATAGCTGGAAATCATCACTTTTCCCCCAGTTATCCTCTGAGATCATTTTGCCGTTTAAAGAGAACTAGTTAGTGACATAGTATTCAAACAGTAGCTACCTGCTGGATATAAAAGTAAATTAAGCTCATTGAGACTGAAGAGAGCAGCTCTTTTTGTCAGTACATTTACACTGAAGTACAGCTGGTCCCACTAGGAGAAATCCAGTCATACCAGGGGTTATTTCTATCTGCTTTCTGCAGGGATTTCTGATCTCATGTACCCAGGCAGTAAAAATTAGTTGGAGGAGAATTCTTACTCTTCTTAGGCATAGCCCTCTTGATCACAGCCAGCATTACCACTGCCTTCAGAGCCTCTGAAAATTAAATCATGAGGATGGTTGCTGGTTTTGCGGCAGTTTTCAATATCTGAAACACATTCCAGGCTTCATAGAAAGAAAACCACTGAGCCTTTCTTCATACACAGAGAATGGTGTGATGGTGAACTTTTTTTGGGTCAGCAGCTGCCCCCAAAGCGAAAGGTAGGACTTTTGGCTATCTGCACC
Source organism: Laterallus jamaicensis coturniculus (assembly GCA_022605575.1). Classification (NCBI taxonomy): domain Eukaryota; kingdom Metazoa; phylum Chordata; class Aves; order Gruiformes; family Rallidae; genus Laterallus; species Laterallus jamaicensis. The sequence continues at coordinate 18,437,080 of JAKCOX010000008.1, read as the reverse complement.
AACCCCTCCAACCTCTGTGTGATCAGCCAAAGCTGTCACCACGTAGCCCATGCTTGTAGGAAGCACTGGGCAGCCGATGCCTGGTAGGGTGCCTTTCTGGAGAGACACAGCTTTACAGGCTGTGGAAGCACAGAGACAAGATAAAGGAATTATGGTAAATGGGCAATGGAGATTATGTGGCATCTGTTTATGCACTAGCCCATACTGCTGTGCTCTGCAACTCCTTTAGTGTATTCAGATAATATTTGTATTCTTGAGGATGTATGAATTAGATTAAAAGTGGAGAGAGGAAAGCCTGCCATACAGGATCAATCTGCTGAGGCATCTATGCCAGTATCCTGCTCTAGGACCAGATGTTCGGAAGAAAAAGTTCACAAAGGTCAGTAAGTGACATGTAAGGGAATAAAATCCTTCCAAGCTCCTCTCTCAGAAAGATTCTGTTCTGTTTGAAGCTTCCTGCATTCAACATTATTATTATTTTTTCTTATCAGGGAAAACATTTTGTGTAATGTTAAAAGAGTAACTAATTAATTAAGCACTTCTATGTTGGAAATTGATTTTTACTTATGTGCTTTTATATATTTTATTGTGAATATAAACATAAGCATCCTCCTAAGCATATTTACCTCCACCTTGAGCTATACACAATACTATGCATAGTCAACATGCTCAGTTTCTCCTGTATCTTACTATGGAGGTCTCTATCTGACCCTGTTTTGGTATGCTCTCTCTTCTCCTCTCTCACATCACTTCAATACAAAGCTAAAATCAGGAGGAAGATAATAATGCTGCTACAAACTTCTGAAATGTGAAAAGAAGCAAGAGAAAGGGAGCTTTGCTTACCCAAAATTGTGAAGGATAAAATGAAGGCTCATCAGCTCTGTGTAAAGAAGCAGAGATTCAGGTCAGGTAAAAACCTTTCTCAGTGCTAAAGCAGATCTGGTTGTGGAATAAACTACCTGAAAAGATCACTGAGTAATATCACAGGAGGGATTGTGGAGCCGTAGGCTCTGGAAATTGCAGTGGCATTTGGGTGCAGCTAAAGAGCTTCAGTAAGGAGGGGTCAGTAGCCCAACTCTGCCACATCCACCTCAGGGTCAGGTTTTAGATCATGCACAATTTAATGTGACTTTTGGCTTATCTGCATGTAACTAAAGCTTGCTGTCCAGCTCCCGGTGTTCCTAGAGGAATATCTCGTATAGCTAAGTTTATCCAGCCACCAGCAGATGGGGAGAGAGACATCTCTGCCCCTGCCCCATTGGCTGCACAGTCCCAGTTCCTCCCAGTCCCCTGAGAGCCAAGGAGGGGCACAATGGCTTCCTTGTGGGCAGGGGTGGTAACAGGGGGAGGCAGGGAGTAACAGCCCCTTTCCACATCTGCCCCAGGTCAGACATGAGACCAGCACAGCAGGCACACAGAGCCATGCCCCGTACCACTGCCATCCATGTTGACCATCAGCTAATGAGCTGGAGAGACCAAATAGCAGAGACAGGCAGAAAACAGCTGGCTTGGCACAACGGTAAGCATATCAAGCGCAGCCACTGACCGGTCACCGCTGTTGCCTGAGGTCAGATTCACCAGTTTGCCATTTGTTGTACCCACACTGCAAGTGCCAGCAGCCAGAGCAAGAGGGAGGAGGACTCTTGCTTCATCGCCAGCAGTCAGATATGCACTGGGCTGAGGAGCAGCCGTCATGGTGGGGTGAGTTGCTCTGCATGCAAGCAGCCGTTGCCATCTGTTGCATGTGTTTATGCCTGTTTTCCTCTCCTACTGTCATTCCCTTCAAATGTTTTTTTCTGCATTTTTCTCACTTCCATGACTACCACATTCTCAATGGCAGTGGCAGGTGGTCATCACTGAGACCCACAGATGAAAGGTCCCAGAATCGTAGAATGGTCTGGGTTGGAAGGGACCCCAAGGTTTCAACCTCCCTGCCACAGGCAGGGCCACCAACCTCCAGGCATGATCTGGACAAAGTTGCCCAGGGCCCCATCCGACCTGGCCTTGAACAACTCCTGGAATGGGACATTCACCAACTCTCAGATCCTTGGTCGTGATAATGGTAGACAGTCAGCCTGAGCTGAGTGTGGTGACTTCTACTTATCTGACCTTTTTTCAAGCAAACACACATCCCAGTTCCACTGACTTCCCTGAGGTTTCACGTCCCTTTCCAATAGTGGCAACACACAGGATCTAGGGTGCACACAGCAGACTTTTGCAGCATGCAGTAACTCTACACAGCATTTTGGAACAGCCATACCCACTTTGAGTTTATCTGTTGTGAGAATGCACAAGGGCACCATGTATATTCTGGGACTCAAGCTAGCAAATACACTCTCACCAGTTAGTTAGGCAATGGGCAGTCTGAAAGGAAGGGGCTGTGTCTGGGTGCGGCCAGCATCACCCTGCCAAAAGATGGAACTGGGCCCTCCATCCTGGCTGCTTCAGTGACATTGTCCCATCCTCAGTGCTAGGGAGCACAGATGGCGCCTGTCCTGGACATGTTTTGAAAGCATGGTCAGGGAAGGAGGGGGGTATCTGTCGGTACCTGGACCTAGGGGATAGTGGGCCTCATGCCTTCCAGCAGCATAGATGCAAGGTCTTTATCCATCCCTGCTATGTGTCTGAGCTCCTCCACAAGGGGTTTGTGTGTGGATAGCGAAGCTTATATTTATCTCTGTGAATGACAGAGAGAACACTGAACCACCATCAGCTGGTCACCTGCCAAAAGTGACTGAAGTTATGTGAAGGGAATGGAAGATCAGTAACAGTTAACAGCAAAGGCACAGGAGAAAGGACTACTTAAAACTCTGAAATAACTAATTGTTTTATGACTGATGGTGATTATTTTTTTTCCAAACAACTGTCCCAAGTACTACAAACACTTCAGATGGAAGGTCTTAGAAAACTCCCTTGTTTTTCAAATTGAGTGTTTTACTACAGCAGCAAACCAGGACAAGCCCTTCAGATTGAGTACATCTGAAATGGAAGTTTTCGATGAAGACGGTAGGCTCCTAATCTGTGTATCAGGTTGCCTCAGGCATTTTCAGGAGAGCCACCAATGTGTGCACAGTTGATAAAGAGTCCGTAAAAGGCAGCAACCTGCAGTTTATGGTTATCATATGTTACACACATTGCTGGGTGCTACCCTACTTAGGGGTGTATCAGTATTACTGTTTCTGGTGTGCTAGGTTGGGCACCATGCAACTCCAATCTTGGAGAGATTTCCCCTGTTTGGTTTGAATTGCATTTGAATGAACATTCATCATTATATCACAGGAAAAGAAATGGCTGGTAAGAAAATGATTTGAGAGCTGGTTCCAAATAGTTTTCTGAGAAGAAGTCTGTGCTAAAAACAAATACCTACTTATGCACATGCATAGTGCGAGGATTATCACCTCAGGGAAGTAACATAATGCAGTTCAACATGTGTCGCACGGCTCCGCACCTCTACATGCCACTGTGGGAATTCGTTTCCTTTCTCCTATAAACTTCTCATTGTGCTGGTAAAAGAGGATCTGGAAGGCAGCTCCAGGCACCAAGTTACACAACAGCCATTGCCTACATCCCACTGGGCTACAGAGACTTTCTATTTTCATACTTTCAGCTTTTCACTCCTGTAATGAAACACATTAAAGCCTTAAGATGATTGACTTGCCATAGACAATCACAGCCTCACTTGGGTATAGCCATGTGTCTTTCCTATTTATCCAACTTTGTCTTGGGGGAATAGGGAATATCTCTTGCTAGTGAAGAGCAGGGCTGAGTCCATCATTAATATTGTTTACTAGAATCATGTGCTGTTCTGCTACAGAAAATTCAAAGTCACATAATCACCTGGAAAACAAAAGAAATACGTAATATAATTTAGGGATCTCTCATCAGGTTCTACTAATTATAGGCTGCTGCTGTCTGCTGAGACTCAGAAAAAGTAGTGTGCATAAATATTCAAGTGAAACAACTTTAATATATAGCAAACTTATGTGGCTAAAACGTTCTTAAAAGCTGAAGTAAGCACATATTCTGTGTGCAATCACGGAGCAGAACAGTACATCGTAATTCCAGCTGAGAATCCAACTGGGAACCTCCAGTCAGGGAATTACCTGAATGAAACACCTCATATAATATGCCTGAGAACACTTTCAGCACCTGTAGCTACAGATCTGTGCCTGCCAAGTTTGCCTTTGTTTGATGACTAATTGAATTGTTCCCACCTTCTGGAGATGGATTTGCAGGTCCAATAAATTACAGGGACTAGCAGGTAATTAGAGAGCTAAATGCTGTCATTTACAATTGTATTTATTTAACCTACAATCTTATATTCACAGCTGACTGGGCATTAGAAAGGGGGATGTGGACTCACAGGCTGTTTAAAAGCATTGAGTCTGCGGTGCCTGACTAAGTCTAAATTGATGTAATGCATTTCCCCTTATATTTCTTACTGTCATGCTTTGTATCAGCCCCTTCCATGTCTCCCATTCTCATTCGACAGTCACTGAATCACCCTCCCTATTTCCTGCTTTATGTTTGGTCTATCTCCCAGTCTCTAGCCAAAAAAACCCTTCTTCTTTTTCCTCCTTCTGATTTGAAAAATGTTTGATCCTGTGTTGTTCTGCCCTGGAAGATTATTTTGGTTAGGAAGCCACAGGTCCCGAAGCTTGGATACTTCATGTACGGATACATACGCACTAAAGGTTAGACACTTGCATCATCCAACTTTTCTAGCCTGGGGTGCTGGGTAGCTAATATGTGCAGTAGCTAAATAGCAGCCTTATTTTTTTTTCTAAAGGTTACATTGCTTTCAGCTTATCTACATTATGTTGGGCATAGTGTTACTGGCATTTCATGACATCGGGGTTACCTTTATTCTGACAACAGTACAGAAATACCCATAAGCTACAACATGATTTAAGCTCTCTATGATGGTTATGCTTAAGGCAGCCCTGTAGAAAAATGCAGATTTAACTGCAGTGAAGAGAGTAAACTTTTTTCAGGTCTGTGGTATAAATGTGAGTTCTCTCTCCATTCCCTTCTACCTCTTCCCAATCATTTAGCTCAGTCTGAAAAACTATCAGATTACTTTCCATATGAGATAATCATGAGTTTTTTATGCCATGTTTAAGGAAATTCTTGTTGAATTGAAAGAAAGCAACATAGAAAGTAGAGCACTTCTTCAGCTATAACCTAGAGGAGGAAAAATTATTTTTCCCCATGTGAAACTGAATCTTTCTTTGAGCCACCCAAATGGATAAATAAGAAAAAACCCACCAAAACTCTCCCCCCCACACCTTCACACCCCCCTCCCCCCGCAAAAAAAGGAAAAAAAATGGGAGGTAGGTGATCTTTTGTCCCTTTTCCATGTTTCTGGAAAAAAAAATAATCTTTTTTTTACTTAAAATATTATCTGGTTCAATAAAAATTTCGGATGTTACCAGCACACCATGATTCAAGTCAACACTTTGAACCACATCTGGAAGGAAGTTGAAGGCCTGCTAAATCTGATAAGCTGAACATTTCTACACACTAACTTCTAAACTAAGCTTCTTTTATCCTTGCACCAGTGACAGCTTCAGATTACACAGGCAGTGGACTGCAATCTGTAGGGTTCAGGAAAGAATTACTATACCAAGACTTTCAGCCCTTTTCTTCCTGCTTCACAGACTACAGGTCATTTGAAAACCAAGGAGATGTGTGGAGATGAAGCAGATAAATTTGGCATTGCTGTGTCACTGCACATGAGTTGTTTGTTTTGATGCTGCACAAAATCCCAATGTAGGCAACAAGAACATTTTGTCCCCTGGAGCTCACCGAGGCTTCTGGAAAGAAAAACACAGCAAAGGACACTACTGAACAAGATGAAACAGATAGTAGTCAACTAAACCACAGCTTTGACTGAGACAGCAGAAGTGAGGTGCTGACATGGTTTTATTTAATATGAAATGTATTGAAAAATAAGCATCTACTTAAGATTTGAAAGCAAGGCTGAGTAAACCCACCTAAAATTATTTGAAGATATGACCACAAAGGAGATTTGCACATTATTAGACTCAGGTCAGGTAGCTGGACCTGGAAAGAAATATTAGGAAAATGTTGACTGGTGCAGCAGTGGAGATTCACCTGTGGGGGTCCTGGTGGACAACAAGCTGAACATTAGTCAGCATTGTGCTACTGCAGCCACAAAGGCATATTGGATCCTGGGCTGCATCTGCAGGCACATTACTAGCAGAGATAGAGACATTGGATAGATAGATAGATAGATAGATAGATAGATAGATAGATAGATAGATAGATAGATCATCCCCCTCTATTTCAGTGCTTGTCAGGCTGCTCCTGGAGCACCGTGTCCAATTCTGGTCCCATCAGTTCAAAAAAGATATGGACAGATTGGAGAGGATCTGGAGGAGAGCCATGAAGATGATCAAACCTCCACAGGAACGTAGTAGAGTTTCCATCACTGGAGGTTCTCAAAATGTGATTGGACAGGGTGCTAGATAATCTCATCTAGTCTCCTCTTCCCATGGAAGTTTGGACCAGATGAATTTCTGAGGTCCTTTGCAACCTGGGTGAGTCTATGCTTCTAATCTCAAATAAAGAGACTTATTACTATGTAAAGATATTTATTGTGAAGGACATAATTTAAATATCTAAGAAAAGTTTATTTTGCTGTAGTATTGGAGTGAGGGTTTAACATGATGAAACCCACAGTTATTGCTGGAAATCAAAAAGGGAAGAGTTTAGGTTGGACACCAAGAGAAGTACTAAACCTGATTCATGACACTGACTTGTGAAATAATTCCTTACAAAATGTGGAAACAGATGTTGCAAAGAAATCTAAGGAGAGTTAGTACCACTGAATATATCTGTCTAGTTGTCCCTGTTTGGGTAAAGAGAGAGAAGATACACATGGTTCTTCTCACCCCTTGACCTACTGTCTGATACCAACACAGTAAGAGGGATGCAGCCACCCTGCTATACTGGGTGCCTGATTAACCATGACAGGTTTATCTTCATCAAGATCTCACTTTAACATCACCAGGGATGTCTCTCCACTGCTGCTGGGAAATAGCTTGCTTTACATTTCTTTTCTATCTATAAAGCTGCTGCTTGGATACTAAATAGCAATACGATAATTTCAACTAAAAAAAAACCCCACAAAAAACTCCAAAAACAATCCCCCCAAAACCCAAACTCTTTCTTTTTTTTTTAAAAAAGCTATTTTATATTGACAGACTAGCATGAGGAATAGATTGCCAGACAGGAGAAGAAAAGAAATCATGAACCCCTGAGGGGTAAGTGAATCATATTATCCCTCTTGGTGAATATAAAGGTCTATCCCTTAACAAGGAACATTCATTCATTTTCTTTTCTGCATATTTTTCCTGTTGAGTGGGCAGGCTGTGATAAGGGGTACCTGATTTGTCGTTACTTGTATTTATGACCTACAGAGCTTGATATAGACCAAAAAGAATGTGTGGGGGAAGAGAGTGAGAGCTGGTTTTGCAGTTGAATGTAGACATAAGCCAAGAAATTCCCAGCACTAATTGTACTGTTACTACCAGTTTATGGGGTGGCCTTGAGCACTGTTAAAACTTAGCAAGTGTTTTGAGGTGGGAGAGAGTTATGTGCTACTACTAAGATGGCATAATGATGCTTTAACTAGGGTAAAATCATCTACTTCTCTGCTGGGATGGAATAACTACTGTAGATGTGAATATATAAATACACTACTGAAGCTGGTTCCTCTGACATGAAATCGTGAGCATGGGCCATAAATCAGTTTCAGTAAGTACTATATTTCATATGATTTTTAATTTGATATTATATGTTCTGTGTGTGCCAATATGGCTATGAAAGTTAAATATACTTTAATTAGTTTTAATTTATAATTCTTTCTGATTTAAAAGATTGTTTTCATTCCAGTGCAATTCATATAAATCAACACATTCTCAAGACAGGGTGGAAACTTGGCACATATCTCCTTCCCACCAAGTGTTCAGCCAACTTTGACATTTTATACGTTTTTAATTAAATCACTTTGATCTTGCAGGCTAGTGTTTGGTCTGATGGTTTTTTTAAAGCTTGAAATTCAAAGGCAGATTATTTTAACAAATGTGCACAAAGATTAAAAAAATGAATCCCTTCAGTGTGGAGACTGCATTGTCTGTTATCTCTGTTCTGAGTGAAACAGATGGTTCATATTGCAAATGATGCATGAACAGGACTTCCCCAATGTGATGCAAATGGATCTTTGAAACTGGCATTGTACAGATGAAAAGACGCTGATGTTAGTAGAAACTTCCTGGACAAACATTAGTAATGAACATGGTCTTCGATTATGTATCACTGCCTTTTAAAAAGAAAAGCATGCTCAGAAAAATTCACTAGAGAGGGACCAGGGGTTTCAAGGAGAGTAAAACACCTCAGTAAGTCTGCTCCTACTTCTGCTGCTAAGTCCCACCATCATCTTTGGTAAGTGAATTCACTTGAGCTCTAGGCCAGCAGTCGCGACACGAGGGTCTCATTCTCTCACTGTTTATCATCTCTCCCAGGTATTCAAACCATGTATGTTTGGGGCAGACATCTTCCAGTGATTGACACAACAGCTGCACGCTGCTGTAATTCAGAAACCAGTGACGTCAGAGGAGCAGCAGTGTGATGACAGCAATATCTAAGCTAGAATGATCTTTCATATGCACTGGACTTTATGGAACAGACCTATGAGCACTTACACTGTAAAAAGTCTGCTTTCCTGGTTTTAGCTGTTGAACATTATACATCCCACTCTCTCTATAAACTTGCAGGGGTACCCAATTCCTGTATCAATTACTGTTTTTATGGCATACTGGGCACACTTACTCATGCATATGTGCTTCAGAGCTCACCGAACTGGAAGTCGCAACAGGAGTCTGGTCTCGAAGCAGGCTGTTTGGCAGTTGTAGCAAATGATGCAGGCAAGCCCCGTAAAATGAAAGGTTCAATATTCTGCACATGGAATCATACCCATTTTCACATCTAGGATTATCCCCCTGCCTTTTCAGGGCTCTTTAGCCTAAAAGCTCTGTGAAGCCCGTGAGCAGCTAACAGTCACTGCTTTTTTTCTGGAGCAGGAAGCAAATGTACATTTTTGCATCCCTTTGTGTGGCTCCTGGGACTTTTTCTGCTTTTAACATTCTCTGGCATCGCCTCGTGCTGAGCCTGCCTTTGGTGGCAGCTACTGCACTGAGGGACCGTGCAGGCAGAATAAATAACAAGGCAGTGCTGAGAGGCTTCCTTGATACAAATTGCTGTAGGTTGGGAAGAGAGGGCATATTTTCTTAGAGCAGAAAAGGCCCCATGGCTGCCGCTGTAGGGGACTGATCCATTGTTGTTACTCTCTGTTCTGGGAAGGGATGGATGAGCTTTTTGATATTCTTTGGTTTCTGCTGCTTAGTCTGCCACAGCAGTTGGCATTAGCAAAACCAGACTCGTTCTCATCTGTTGAAAATATCGCTATTGTTTCTGAATGCTGATTACTCAGGCAAGCTTCAAGGCAGAGCTGCGTGAGTTTCAAAAGCCGGGCACCCAGGTGTTGTACTGAAGTGGCAATGACATGGAAAATGGAGGCAGGGTATGAGCAACCCATTTAAGGACTTGGAGAAGCTGTGGAGAAAAAGGGTTGTGGCTGAAAGAGAGCAGTTAGCTGAAGAAAGCATTGCTAGACCCCACCTGGAGTACTGTGTCCAGCTTTGGCTCCCCAGCCATACAAAGAAGGTACCAATGACCCAGAGTGAGTTCAGCAGAGGGCCTCCAAGATGATGAGGGCAGGAGTACTTCCCCAGTAGGGAGAGGCTGAGGGAGCAGTGTTCTTCTGACAGGAGATGTGATGGCGGTAGAGGGACTTAACATCAGATTTCTAATGCCTACAATGAGATAACTGAAAAGATGGAGCCAGGCTGTTCTTAGCAGGACATGACAGGCAGACAGCAGACAGCTTGTTTCCAACTAGATATAAGGAAAAACTTTTTCACTGCAAGGACAGTCAGGCAGTGGAGCAGGCTACCCAAAAACATGCAATTGATCTCTATCCTTGGAGGGTTTTCAAGACCCAACTGGATAAACCCCTGAGCATCAAGGTCTGAGTTCAAAGCTGACCTTGTTTTGAGCAGGAATTTGAATTAGAGACCTCCTGACCTTTCCAACCTGAGTTATTCTACGATCCTGATTATCAGTCACTCCATCAAGTTAGAGGCAATGGCAGCTCTGCACAGTTGACTGCACCTCAGTCATCACCCAAAACTCATAGCCACTAGACCAATTCTTAACAGGCAAGTGCTGAGACCTCCAGGCTCAGGGTTCTTTGCAATATTTTATGTTATTTTTAAGAATGAAACCTCGAAAAGTTGACCTCCATGTTGTCAGTAAGGTCACAGTAGTCTAGGACTGTAGAGAACCTGGAATGATGGTTTCAACCCAGAAATTTCCACTACTTGTGGTATATTAAAACCTGAAACCTCCTGCTCTGAGGGTATTGGTCCTCTGAACGTTTAGGATGGTGTTGGGTGCTCTACGTGGCTTGGGTGGGCCAGCACAGTCAAGGATTGGGGTGCCAGGAGTGGTTCAAGATGCTCTTTTCTCAGAATGTGACAGAGGAAGTGCAGTTAATATTTTCACCCCCTCTGGCTCGCTGTTCTTACATAGATATAATGGTTACCTGCTTTAAGCCTCCTGATATAATACAGAAGTAAATGTAAGCCACAGAGTTAGTGCTGTATGACAGTATTAAGGAGGGAGAAAACATCAGCTATCAAATAGAATTGAAGCATGAACGAAAGTAAAGCACAGAAAAATGCCTGCCACATTTAGGACAAGAAGGTCTTTTTGAGCCATAGTATAAGCAAAACAAAAAGTCAAAACAGAACTATTCATAACTGCATCAGAGAAAAGAAATGTCATCAACAGATATATTTGTTCTGTACTCAGAGAAAAGCAGGTGACATGCCTATGCCACCTTAGATGTTTTCTGGTCCACTGGAAAGCAAGGAAGGTGCTACCATCTCCTTAAGGTGAATGTTTATAAAGCATGAAACCTGAGCAACGTGTATCAAGAGATATAGCCAATTACTTCAAGCATCTGGTGATGGCACATTAAAAAAGGAAAAATGAGTTAATAAACCCTGCTAGCCTGACATATGTCCCTTGCAAAATAATGGAAAAACTGAAACAAGATTTAATTAATAAAGATGTAAATAGAGATAAAAGCTGTGAATATAATTTCATTACGGTCAATATGATGCTATTAAAAAAATAAGTCTTGTCAGAACAGCCTGATTTTATTGGGAATTACATGTTCAGCTGATAAACACTGTGGTGTAGACATAAAAGATTTCTGTGGTTTAATGTGTTCTGTTTGCTGCCATAGGATAATCTGAGCTTTTAAAAAAATGAGCAACTGCATGGCAAGGTTGCAAAAATGAGCAATTAGTGTCAATAAAGCTTGGATAAGATGAATTTAGAACTTGCTAAATGGCAGATTGCAAATCTGTTGCTAATGTAAATTTTTCACTAAATGAGTCTGTTTCTGGTGGCATCCCATGGTGGTGTGTACTACTAGAATCAATGTTGACCAACCAATTTCATCAGTGATCTAGAAATAAATGCAACATTCCTGTTGATTTAAAATAAATCTGTGAATATCACATATGCTGTTGGACTGGAAATAATGATGAGGACACGACAACTCTATGAAACAGCGATTGGGTGTGTGGAGTCTAATCAAATAAAGCTTTTAATTTGGCTGAGTTACACAAGCATAGGCTGTAGACTGGATCTGCAGAGTCAAGGAAGCAGCAACACTGACAAGAGTCTTGGGGTTTCCACAGAGCAGAGTACCCCTGTGATGTTCTGGCAATACAAGAAAATGCTTCTCTACTAAGAGAGGCTGAGGGAGCTGAGCTTGTTCAGCCTCGAGAAGAGAAGGCTGTGGGGGGACCTCACTGCAGCCTTCCAGTGCCTGAAGGAGCATACAAACAGGAGGGGAATCAACTTTTTAAAAGGGTAGACAATGGCAGGACAAGGGGGAATGGATTAAAACTAAAGGAGGGAAGGTTTAGATTAGATTTTAGGGGGAAGTTTTTTACAGAGAGAGTGGTGAGGTCCTGGAACAGGCTGCCCAGAGAGGTGGTGAATGCCCTGGCCCTGGAGGTGTTCAAGGCCAGGTTGGATGGGGTCCTGGGAAACCTTGTGTAGATCCAGACCTGGAGGTTGGTGGCCCTGTCTGTGGCAGGGGGGTTGGAGCGCTATGATCCTTGGGGTCCCTTCCAACCCAGACCATTCTATGATTCTATGAAATGCAATGCCTAGCTACATAAACATAAAATACAGAGGTAGGAGCATGGAAGTATTTTCACTGGAACTGAGATACTGTGTGAATATCTGATGTGGGCATATCAAAAAAAGATGTTGGGAAATGAAAAAGGTGCAGAGATGATTTGAGGCCTGAAGAGTTTGCACATGTTTTATTCTGAGAGGGCTTGGTCTGTTTACTGTGAAGTGGCTGGGTAACTGCTGAAGTAGGGAAAAAGGGGAGATGGGGCACAGTGAATCCTTAATCTGGTGAGGAAAGTTCAACAAGGAACAACAGGGGTTAGCAAACTCAAATGATGGAAGCCCGAAAACCTCATAATAAAAGATAATGTTGGGGTTGTTTTTTTTTAACAGTGAGGTATGAATCTTTTAAATAAATTACAAACAGGAATGATTAATCTCTTTCTGGGCCTTCATCTCTGGCAAGAAGACAATTTTTTGAAAAATAGATTTTAGCCAGAGAGAGGTTACTTGGTGTGGTAGAGGAAAAACTCCTTAAGCATTAAGTTAATTAAACAGACAAGAGCCACCCTGAGATTTTTCCTCTGATTACTACTTTGGTCTCTTAGACATGGATGAGCTTGTGAAGGTACTTTTATGCTTGTGATTATGTTTTTGGTAAAATAGGCTATGGGGTTTACCCCCAGCTGTCGGGCTGGCTGTGCTCTAGCAATGCTAGTCAGTCACCCATTTCTGTTGTATGCTGTATCGTTATCACAGTACCCTTTTTCTGAAATGAAAACAGTCATGTATGTCTGTTCTCAAGATCTCTGCACAGGTAAGATCTTTGCACCAGGAAAACATCCTGCAAACAGAAATTTGTTTCCTGAAAGCTGGCAGTAAGAAACAATTTGGGAAAGAAGTATGAGCCATTGTGTTTTCTCCCTGGAAGGATCCTCTCCATATTACTGAGACTGGCCTTATTACAGCCATCTCCAGCTGGCAGGAAAGTTATGTATGTACTCAATAACAGCAAACATCAATGAAATGAGCCTTTAGAGCTACCCTTACTGTGCTTGAATCACCTTTATTGATGCAGTGGGATGCAAACTGTATTTCCAGCAGCAGCAGCTGATGGAGCTCAGAGCCAGCAGGGAGAGGCTGCCTCAGACTGGGGAGAGCAAATTTAAAACTGCTCCCAAGTGCCCCAAAAAATAACCTCACAAGGGGCCATAGGTACAAGAGGGCAAGCAGAGCTGGTACCACTATGGGCATAACCCAGCTGCAGTGCACTTTTAAAGTTGGACCTCATCTGCCTGAATAAAATGGGGGTGGGAGTCATTTACCTAAATATAGGTCACCTCGGCTGCCTGGTGACGAGAGGAGGTCTCTGGTCAATAGTGAATAGAGCGCAAAGCGTGATTCAGCCCACCGTGAAACAGACATCTAAGATAAGGCCAAGGTCACTCTCTAAAGGGCCTTCTCTCTCTGTGGGCTGTGTAGGGATTTTGCTAAGTAACTCAGCTACTGAGTACTCTGCTGCAGACATCTACCTTCAGTCAGCTAAACCAGATTTTGGGCTCTAACGACGAGCTCAATTTCTGCCATCTATCAGTGCTGGCAAAAGGCCCTGATGGGCCGCAGTCACACTCGTCATGGACCTTGGACAGAAGCAGATGTGATTTCATTGCCTTCCACATGCACAGACCACGCATGTTCACACTGGTTGATGAGCACGTATGGCAAGCAGTGCAGGGAGACACCCCAGGCTCTGATTGTCCAGCCTCTGTTAGACAGCAATCTTTGGACACCACTTTTAAGTGAGTAAAAGTAATTTCTTCTCCTGTTCATTAGAAATGAGGATCGATCCAACATTGACATCAAAAGGTGACAGGCTCATTCCACCTATTAACTTAAGGCAAACCAGGAAAGCCAGTTTGAGCTTTGCACAGGAGACATAGAGATAACATGGTGGTACAGTTTTTCTGTGGTTTCTGTTTATAGACTGTGTCATAAAATTAAGGGCTGCCACTTTACCAGAACCAAAGTGTCATCAGTGGCATTATCACATGGCTGAAGGACGAGTGATGGGCTGAGTCCTGATGTAGCTCAGCGTGGGAGGTGGTAACACCATCACTGGAAAATTTGTACAGAGCCATGGGGCTCTTCGTGCTCTCTGAGATGCAGTGCTATTTTTGAAAGCTATAAAACTAGTCGAGTGTCTTGAAACATTCATTATTTCATTCATTAGGAAAAATATCCTCTCTCCCAGAGATGGACTGTGAAGCAGTAAAACAGAAGCCAAGATTAGCTGAAGATTCCTGGCATTTGTAGGAGTCGGATAAAATTTTATTTGTAAGAGACTATTTCCTTTCAAATGGAAGACATCCAGCTTCGCTGGACAACCTGTACCAGTGCCTCACCTTCCTCACAGTGAAGAATTTCTTCCTAATGTCTAATCCAAATCTACCTCTTTCAGGCTAACGCCATTATCCCTCATCCTATCACTATATACCCTTGTAAACAATCCCTCTCCAACTCTTCTGTAGGCCCCCTTTGCTTATTGGATATAAAAAGGTGGCAGGCTATAAGGCCTCCCTTGATCCTGCTCTTCTCCTGGCTGAACAACCCCAACTCTCCCAGCCGAGAGCAGAACAGAGGCAGTGAAGAACCTCCCTTGACCTGCTTTTGATGCAACCCTGGGTACAGTTGGCTTTCTGCACTGCAAGCTCACTGTGCTGGGTCATGTTGGGCTTCTCATCAACCAACACCCCAAAGTCCTTCTCCTCAGACTATTTGTGCTTGGTATTGCACTGACCCATGTGCAAGACCCTGCACTTGTCCATGTTGAACTTCATTAGGTTTGCACAGGCCCACCTCTCAAGCCTGTCAAAGTCCCTCTGGACAGCAATACCTTCCCTCCAGTGTGTCAAGTGCATCACACATACCCAACATCATCCTGCCTGTTTTATCTTCCTGACTGCCAGTCACAGAAAATTCTCATATGAAGGAGGATTTGTGAAGAGCCATCATCTCTGTGTGTAGCCGCTGTCTCGTTCCCTTTTTTCAGTTCCTGCCACAGCTCCTTGCTGCTCAGTCTCAGTTATCTGTTGCATCTAATCTGTGTCTTTCTCCTGCTCCTTGACTGGATGTACCTTCAAAGCTGTTGCTCAGCATATAGCAAAGGAGACAGCTCCATTCTATTACCCTCTTTTAAAGAAGTAGTTCTGTCTATATGTTTTCTTCCCTTTTAAATCACTCCTTCCTTTGCAATTTGAAGTGGAGTCCTAATTTTTCAGCCCAGTTTTGGACTCTGGGCTTGGAGAGAACTCACATTGCTGCACGTCTCCCTTAACAACCCAAGTCATCTGTAACTTGATTGGAAAATTTGTGTTCTCTTTCATAGTCACATCTAGTAAATGCCTTTAGCCTGACTATAAGCAGGTGTCTATTCCCAGCTTGGAGGCAGGGTTCAGAGAATTCACCAGCCTGCCCCCACATCTCTCTTTCCACCACAAGACTCTGGGAAGTCCCACATTTTACTGCAGACCCACTCCTAGGCTGGCACTTCTCAGGTCAACAGGGCTGAGTGTCCATATCCTCCATTTAAAACCCTTCTGTTTTATTGCAGGTTTTGATAGCATGAGTTAAATAACCCCTTCAACACTTTCTTCAGAGTATTAGTCATTGAAAATGCCTCTTTTTACCAAAAATATCCTTTCTGGCCACTGCTCCCCCAGATCCAGTGTTGTTTCCTAGCATGGATGTGAGAGGACAACTGTATTCTTCAGGGTCATATGGCTCTCAATCATAGTGTGCAAATTACCCGCCCAGCTCCACTCATATGCTTAATTATTCATAATGCTTTCAAGGAGCTGGGAGTCGACTAGCAAGAGGCAAGAAAACTGCTTACTGAGTGCTCTGTGAACAAATTTTTCCCTGTCACAAAGTGGAGGAGATGTTGAAATATGAAATGATCCTTACTGCTCCTAGTAGGGTTCACAGTGTAGCTGGACTTTATTTTTAGCTTGCTACCTAATCTTCTTTTCCCCCCCCCCCATTTATTATTCATCTCACTGCTTGGGAGAGGTCACTCCTGCTCCTCACTCTCTGAACTCTCACTCTCTGAAACTTCAGCTCATTCCTTCCCTTCCTTCGATTAGGTATGGTCCAATAAGCCTGACTAATGCTGGCACACTCCCAAAGCTTGGTTTGCTGGAAAATCAGCCTAATGCCCATTATTTTATCCTCAAGGTACTTCAGGTTTCCAGACAGCTTTCAAACTTGAGATAAGGAGCCATGAACAAGCCAGCTGATTAATTACAAGGGGTATTTTATACATCAGATTCCATTTTTCAGCTGCTAAGGAAGAGGGAAACCTCCCCATCTGCCAGAAGTGTGCCTCTGTGCTCATGTGGCTACTTAGCATGGGAACAGGCTGGTGTCTCTTTTAAAATCCTGTTAACTAAGAGGAAGAAATTTTGAGCGGTTTTTTTTTTTTTTTCCTCCTTTGCATGCATAAATGAGAGTTACACCTCAAATCACATGCATTTTTTTCCTCATGTGTGTATTGGCATTAGAGGGAAATTACAACCCTTTTTATATTTTTTTTTAGTAGGAGCCAAGCTCTTCTACCCCAGCCTAGAAAACTGGCTTTGAATTTCTGGGCTCATTAAGTGTGTCACATCTGCCACAGCATGGAGGACACCAGTCAAGGTGGACTTAAAAAGAAATACATTTTCTGATATTCGTGACCTCCATGAAAGACAAGTTGTTTGTGGTTCACTCTAAGACACTAGCTAGCCCTCAGAAGGAATTTTACTTTACTTTTCCTTCCTAGTCATGTACAAGACAGTGAAGACCTAGTTCAGTATCTGGGCATCTCCAAAATAAAGCATTTTGCACCCCTATGTAGAAAGGCAGAATTCAAACAACCTCCCACCTTTTTTTTTCCACAACAGATTCTTCTCTACTTACAAGCACTGAGGCCCTACTGAGTTGAATACATTAAAACTGTAAGAAAAGTCTAACTAATTTGAGAAAACAATGAAAAATGAGCAGCATGATGCTAAGGAACAATATGGCCACCCCTTCTGTGCTTGCCAATGGTTCTTCACCTCTACATTCTGGATAACCACCCAATGAAACAATGAGCCTTTTTGCACATTGCTCTTTATTTGCCTCAACTCAATCTGTTGAAGGCTAAGAAGATTGTCTCCTCCTTTCCATGAGCGATGTCAACCTATAGATACAGCAGTCATTCCCAGAGCCTGTGTTACTCCCCTGCTGCATCTGTAGTGGTGTCTCACCCCCAAGGCTGCTCAGCCCACCCACACTAGTGGCAAGCTCACCCTAACCATGGTGTTAGCAATGACAACGTTGGCATCCCCTAGTGTCTGCAAGGTTAAGTCAGAGCTACTGAGGTCCAAAGCTCTCCCTCCTAACATGGGTCTATCCTTGCAGCTGCAGTCTTCACCTGCCGCCCTTCCTCCATCCCACCAGCAAATGTTCTCCTCTTTCAGCAGCCCGCATTTCCAGCTGAGATACAGAAGGAGAAAGGAGGATTATGCCTACAAAGGGTTTATCTGTGGCATTTCCCTAACAGCATCCTATTCCTTTGAGAAAATTCTTGCAGCATTTCTTCATGGACAGTTTTTAGTTGGTTGTAAGAGCATAATTTTTTCACTAAGTGAATTGGTTTTATCACCAAAGCAGAAGGGATGGCAAATGAATGACATCTGTTCATTTCCATCCCTGTGTAATTCCCAAGTGTTTATAAGCTCTGGGTGCAGAAGCCAGCAGGGAAGGGGGCAGGGCAACTGAGCAATGCCATGAAAAATGAAAGCTATCTTGATGTAGAACATTATAGTATAATTGAAAGCAGCTGCACTTTTTAATCTAATATCCATGCTGGATACAAAATGAAAACCATAGCTACATTTGTAATAAAGTCTCAAAACAGTTCGAAGAGTGAGATGGCAGATATCATTACAGATCTGGTCTTCTACTGGCTTCTGAAGAAAGATACCAGAATCACTGGCAAATACCAACGGATGTCATATCCCAACATTTCTAAGGAACTTTAATACTGTAAAATTTGACACTACAATAGCTACAAGAGGTGTCTCAAAATATTATGAACAACTACATGTTAAAAGCTGGAGATCTCAGGAGAGTAGATTAATGTTCTGTGCATAATAGTGAGACGCTGAGAAAAATTGAGTACCTTAAAAATGAAGTTAAAGAAAATTCAAAATCAAAGAAGAGACTGCAGAAAAACACAGAGTCCCCTTCTCTGTCCCACGCAACTCTGCTGACATAAATG
The DNA here is from genome assembly GCA_022605575.1 of Laterallus jamaicensis coturniculus. Lineage (NCBI taxonomy): Eukaryota > Metazoa > Chordata > Aves > Gruiformes > Rallidae > Laterallus > Laterallus jamaicensis. The sequence continues at coordinate 18,418,473 of JAKCOX010000008.1, read as the reverse complement.
TCAGAATCCCATGCACTGGGAAAAACTCCTACGTCCTCTAAAGCAAGTTAGATATGGAAGACCATGCCAATGAAGCCACTGACTCCATATTTCAAGTATTTTCATGACTACAGATGAAAGATCCTTTCTTGACTATGAGTAGTATAATAAAGAACTAATCTTCTTTGGCTTTCTTCAGGCATACAGAAAACAAGGCAATGAAGCATACATAGTACGGTTGGCAAGTTTCTCTGGATATTCAACAGGATAATCTTTAGCTTGCATATATCAGCATAGCATCATTGCCTATGTATTAATTAAGCATCTGTCCCAGTATATTAATGGTTCTGTTAGTGTTCTTTTTTAATGGACACTCATATATATATATATATATAAATTATATTTTCTAACAAAGAAACCCCCAAAGACCTATCTTAAACCAAAGGACCAAAACAACCCAGCCCCATAGTGGAAATAAATGTCAGAACAGTACTCAAGGGCTCCAGAAACAGCTTTGGTAACTCAGCCCGGGGTTTGTTCATAAGAAAAATGAAGATTCAGGGCATGGTTTATTTTATCTCTGCCAGGACATGCCTCCCCACTCTTGCACCTCTATCCTCTAGGTATGCATGCCTCTGTATACTGATTGAAATTCAGTAATAGTGGTCAGAATCATTCCCCAGTATGACAGGACCATGGGAGTGCTTAGACGAGATTAACTGTTACAGAGCCAGCACGTGTCTAATCTTTTACTTGGGGTCTTCTCTTGATCATTACTTTTTTGTTTTGGTTTGGGTTTGGGTTTGGTTTTTTTTTTCTTGTTTTTTCTTTGCTCTTGTCTACAAAATATTTTAAATACAAATCGCTGTCTTTGGTGGGTACAGATGAGGAATCAGGGTGGAGAAGTCATACTTCTCAGCTAGAAACTACTAGCTTGATATGTTCCTGCCCATCTGATAATGTCTCCTTGGACCTGAGAGCATTCCTTCCCACATGCCCTGAACCCTGCTCATTTGGAAGCCACAGCAACAATGTTTAGGAATAAATTATTTATTATTATTTTATTTATTATTTCTTTGGGTATTGAAACTTGCCTCAAAAATCCACATCTTTCTCTCCTGTTTATTACCCTACTTAACTATTGACTGTACTTTGGCTTTCCTGTCCTTCAGTCACCTGGAAATTCATCTGTTCTTAATGAGGTGTCAAAATGATTGATAAATCCACTGTAATTATGTTTACCTGCTCTTTAAGAACATTCAGGTGAGACTATCTGTCCTTCTTCATACACGAGCATTTAGCTTGTCACCATCATTTCCTTCATTCTTTTTCACCAGCCCGAACAACTACTTCCTTATTTGTTTTCTCACCAAGTATATCAAAAGTACAGCTTCAAATACAAAGCAACAAACCCTGTATTGGCACATACCTTGCTTGTGAAACCTCACTACAGTAAATAAGTACAAGATACAAATCAGAGCACAGGTTACCTTCAGAGACTTGTACTCTTGTATGCTCCAACCTGTTACTGCCATTTAATATGTCTGGATCCTAAATTAGCTTTGGATCCTGTGCTTTCATCTGATGAGCCAGTCTGTGGGCCAAGTTTATGTATTAGAAGCCAGGTTCTACCCTTTGATGGATGCAGTTTCACTCATGAAGTCTTTTGTTTGAACTCAATGCACAAAGCAGATGGTAAAGTCAGATTTACAACCGGACCTTAATTTGGTGTGGACCTAATGCTCTGGAGCACTGAAGTTGCAATGAAAAGATAAAATTATTTGCCTTTGAGGTAGGCAGGGAAATTCTATCCATTTATTCAGATTATGGTGTCTTGGAAAACATTACAAATTAAGACAGAGGCATGACTGAAGCTGATAACCCCCATTTTATTGAAATGAGGTTTAAAACAAATGTCGATGTATGGGATATCAGAAAATTTATTGTGGGTTTTATCTTCACAGGAAAGTGGTAGACATTCAAACAAGCACAAATTCATTTACTTCAATTTCCCCTGGTTATAGGTAACTGCATATGACTGCATTGTTTTTCACTTTTTTTTTTAGGAGTATAAATTGCTGTTTATCTCAAACAACTGAAAAATAGAAGGTATGAAACTGAACAGCAAAAGGTACATGACATAATTTTAAAAGCATCTTGTCCAGTTCTTGGGGACTCATTAGAATTCTTTATATAAACTTTAGTGCACAGATACATCTATGTGTTCATGCATAAACATACCAAGGCTCTTCATCCTGGTATTACAGAGGAAGCTTCACTGATCATGTTTATTAGGTACTCCCCAAGTAGGCTCGTCTCCCCCAGTTTTAGACATTGAAAGCATAGACATCTACAGCAATTCACTGCAGTCTCCCTCCAGTCAATGGAATGAGATAGGCATGGCCTATCTGTTTACTTAGGCATCACATTCAGATGAGGAGGAATTGTGCTCTAAAGCACCTCTTTTCTTCCCACTTGGGACATAACTCTATTTAGTCAAAGGATCCTTTTTCTTCCTCTGCACTCGCTTGGATTTAATGGAAAAATCTGTGTGGATCATAGAGGGTCATAAGGACAGGATTATCCTCGGTTGTTTCAGAAGCCTGATTATGGTCAGAAGAGAGGTCCAAGCAAAAAGCTAATGGTCATTTTTATTGTCTTGTGGCATAGGAGTGCTTCTACTGGCAAGAGATGGAAATACAACTGTTGGCACCCCTTGCTGCCATTCTAAAAGGGAATCACTACTACACTGCTGTTTCTTCTGGCTCAAGCCTAATGAAATGTGCACTTGAGTTTATTACACTGATTCTTCCCTCCGTCCCTTCTAAGTTCTCTTTTTGCAGTCCAGATGGAGCACTGCGAAGAATGGCTACAGTTTAACAGCCATCATTATTTTTCCATCAAATTCACCCACATTGTGCAGTAATTGGGTTTCCTGATTTGAAGCCCTGAAGGTTTTCAAGATTCTTTCAACCTATCAGTTACATCAGTGTCCGTACCCACAGAGCTTGTCCAGACACCAGCACAGATCATTTTGCACCCTGTAATTCTGTCCTAGGCAAGTCCATACGCTCCCCTTCTATCCTAATCCAGATACCCCTGGTTTAGCTGAATCCTGCAGGTATTCTAAACTACCCATCAGTAAGCAGAGAAAGATCTAACACTGGCACCAATGTGTATTTTGTACATACCAGTTTTTCCTCCTGGAACGAGAGAAAGAACTTCAAACTACCATCGCTGGTTGGAAGAATGCCATCCTGAACACAGTATGGTGCTATGCATAAGCAGGGGGACCTGCATGAAGTGAGGAGCTTCCAGTTTGGCAATTTTTGTGATGACAGTGATGAGCTTTATATCAGTCATCCATACTGGAAACTTAACCACACATACACCAGGCACTGAAAAGGAGCTTTTAGATGATCTTCAAGTCCTCTAGTGATCTTGACTTGTATAAAGGAAAGGCAGAATATTTTGTTCACATGAAGCCAGGCATGGAGATGTGCTATTTCAGGACAGACTTTTAAAACACCACTTTTATGCATAAGTGGGGTGGTGTACTTTTTTTTTTTTTAAATAGCAAAAATACCCAAATGCAAATGGAAACTTTTAAACCACTTAGCTTAATACTTTACCACTTTAATGCTTTCTTTATTCACTTCAGGTTTTGCTCTTGAAGCAGACATCTTGGGAGGTGTGAGATCCTTCCTTGTGTTTTTTCAAAGAGGTTTAGGTAAACCTGAGAGTAAGCATGAAAAGCTGATATAGATCACATTGGTGCTTGTTATACTTCAATAAAAGTGAGAATTTTCTCTTAACCGCAATGGCCAAACTGTTAGAAACCAAAGAAACACCAAGTAGGAAGAAAAAAAGATGCACACTCATATCAGCACAACAAACTCCCACATCCCCCGCAATCCCCCACCCCTTTGTCTTTCAGCCTGGCACAAACTACTTCATGTTTGCCACCAGCCATAAACACCCACACAATTACTGCAGGTCCCCTGCAATACCGTAATTAATGAGGTGCTGAAAATGTATGTTCAGAAAGCACCACCTCACTCAACATCAACTTCCTTCTGCACTGAGGACACCTGCAGAGGAAGTGTGGATGCCCAGGGCAGAGGGGCACAGCTCTGCTGCCTACTTTTGGGCATCCCTCTTGGTCTTCGTTTTTCATGCAAGGCTGCAACTAGAGCTCAGTGAAGCAGAATTTGCCTGGCATTTCCCAGGCCTATGTCTCCAGTGAATTATTATAGATATTTTTGAGGTGCAAACGTAAAACTTCCTCTCTGTTAATTGCAAATTATTTAGCTTTTGGCAGATTGTTGCTGCAAAAACAGGCTTTGGAAGCATTAGCGGTAGAGTAAATAGTGCTGAGAAGGCAAGTGTGTTACCCTGAAAACTAGCATGCTATTCAACTATTGGTGTGACTGAAATGTTGTTTAACTTCAGCAATTTTTAAATTTCAATTAAACATGCTCCTTTCTTTCATGAAGAGAATGTCAGCTAAGAAGCATAATGATAAAAAAAATTATTAATTATTCAGACTTGCTGAGGACAAAGGAAGATTTCTTTCTCAGTCAATTTACAATGAGTCAGTCTGCCAGGGCCAAGAATTAGCAGTAAGTGAAAGGAAACCCAAGTGGGTAATTACCAGCAGTAACAGCAACACCAGAGATGGGAGCTTACAACACCAGAAACATAAATGTTCTTCAGATCCTCTCTTTGTTCAGACTGGCTAGAAAACAGGAGCAGTGCACTTTTTCTTCAGAAACTCAAAGTGAGCCATTTACCCTTGCCACGTAACTCACTCCAGCCTTGCTCTCAAGCCTTAATCTTAGACACACACCCTTCAAAATCAGAATTATAATTGTATGACGTTGTTGAGAAATAGGTAATTAGTTACAACATTCCTAACGTGCCAAAATCAGTCCCATACTTGTCAAGAAGTCTTCAGCTATCACTAGTAAAATTTTATACCCTTTATTTACTATTTTGTTCCTATTTTCCTATCTGTTCCTTATTGGGTTATTAGATGCTCATTTCATCATGGGATCCATCAAGTCATGATAAGGATGGTGCAGCTCGAATTTCAGCTCAAAATCCTGTTAGGTAAAGGGAGGCAGAATCAATGATATAACATAAAAAAACATAGCCTTATTTTGAGCATGGTAAAATACAGGCTGAATACTCATATAGAGAACTCTGATGTTGAATAGCCTGGAATTACCTAAAGTGCACTGCAGCCTATTCTAGTTTGGGAAGAGCTTATTTTTTCTTGAAAGTTTCTTTGAGCACATGAAGTTGCCCCTATAAATCACATAGGAAATATATTTAAAACCCTCCATACTTGTGATTGATTCTAGTTTTACACTGACACACATATATCAACAAAGCTTATTATTAAGAACAGACATTAATAATTTAAAAATACAGTGCAGAAATAAAACTAAATATGATATAATAAACCATATTAGGAAAAGTCAGTTGATACCAGATCCTGAATATATGCCAAAACCTTCAAATACTCATTCAGTTATTAATTGGGTACTTCACACAGAAGAACCTTGTCTCTTTGCCATTACACTTGACATAACAAACGGTAACTCAAAGTGAGTGGTTTTTGATGGTCAGATGGTTCCTGCTTTGGTTCCTTTCCCACTTCTGTCACAAGCAGCCTGTCCTACTGCAGACAGAGACCAGAGCCACATCTGTGGCTCTTCCCCACATGCAGCCTTTTGTGTTCCCTCCTGGTGCCAAGGATCACACCCCTCCTTGGATCAGACAGAACCTGGCTTTCCAGTAAATGCTCTTTTAAACCTAGTTTTGCTCTCATCAAAGGTTGCCAAAGTAATATTCACATGCACAGCATACAGAGCAAGATCAGATCTTACCATTAATCACTACATTTGAAATTAAAAGTATCCTCCTTGTATGCTTGAGGATTTTGCCTTGGCTGGGGTTAACCCATAGGTCTCCCGCTGGCATTTTCTGCTCAATTAGTTCTTTCAAAGGGGTTCCCAAACCTACACAGATATTGTGTAATCTAGGTTAAATTGGGAAGTAATATAACAAGAAGCAGTTACTTGTAGAAGGGAGGGCAAAACCAGCAGCAACAGGAACTCAGAAAATACGAGGATATAAATAAAAGGACAGGTGCTATCTTCAGTCATGTAATGTGATGGGGACTCAGTAATTGACCTAAAAATAGAGGAGACGAAAAGAAAACATTCTGAAAAGCACAGTAGAGGCCATAACCTCAGCTGGTGTAACTCAACATACTTCCCCACAAATGAGTACAGAAGTGCATCACCACAGCCGAATAATAAGAACTTACATATTTATAGCAGAAATCACTAAAATAGCACTTGTCAGAAAACATTACTCAAAGCTAAATGCTTATCGAAGTAGACCACATTCTGTGAACAGAGCTGTGATTACTATGTTATGCTTACAGTGAAGGCAGGCGATGCATAGACTAGGTTAATTTTAAATACGAGTTGAGCAAGAAACATTTGGTAACTATGATACAGATGGTAACAATCCTAAAAAAGAAGGGATCATGTTTATATTTTCCTCCATGGCAGTATTTTTGGAATGACAATGGCTAAATCAGAACAAATACTTGGGTGGATCACGCTCAGCTGGATATATATCTGATCAGATTTCAAACCTTGCCAGTTTTGCCTTGGATATAATTATCTCAGGCTCTGGAGAATTACTGGGGGAATTTTACTCATCATCAGAGGCAACTGGTGATTTTAAGGGATGGGTATTCCCCATCAGTCTATGGATAAAAGGACACCAAAGGCTAAGATCGCCTCAGACAACCTAAACCTGAATTTTAGCTTTCGTGCTTTGAAGTGAGATATTAGATCTCCAATTTTTCCTTGTTTGGAGACAGCCCTGCTCAGCTTGTTCTCAATCCCACCCCAAGCAATTTCACCACTGAGAAATCTCAAGAGACAGAATAGATGAGGAAATGCTACTTTTCTCTTCAGTTGAATTTTTTTTCCACTCAAATGAAAAACTTTCATAAAGTTGGAGACATTCTGCTCTGAGAGGAGTAAACAGGAGGAGAAACACGCTTTCTGGCTGGTATCACGCAGGCCAAGAATACCGCTAAATCTGTGCTTTAATCACTGACATTTTATGCAACCGTCTATAATTAAAAGCAGAGTTTTCACCCAAAATGTATCTTATGCAAGCAACATATGTTTTGTGCAGTTGAGTTTAACTGTTCCTAGCCACTGAAGGAGCAATTTCATTCCTGGAGAGCTGAGACCAGACCGTTTCCCTACAATGCCTCGGGAAGCCAAGCTCGGCATTATCATCGCCAAGCTCATAGGGGCTGAGCGCAATACCCTTGTCGTAAATTAGCACAGCACCAGGCACTTTCACACTACTGAACAGATTTAAGCCTACTGAGGCTGTGGCTCCTGTTTAAGCAAGACCATTTGGCTGCTGAGGCTTCACACAGCACCAGGGTAATTGCATCCAGACATGGTTTTCTCCCACAGTGGCTAAATGCAAAGCCCTGTAGCAGGACTGGCTTCTCAGATGCATTCCATTGCTAGGTCATTGCATCCATTTTGCACATTCATAGGTGAGCAGCCTTGTGTGAACCATTGCAGAATGGTGCACATACAATGGCATAACGATAAATGGAATAAAGTGGTCTGTTTTCTGTTTCGGTGAGGCTAAGGAAGAACTTGATAGCACAAAAATCACAGAGTTTAATTGAAACTTTTAATAGCTTTGAAAATATGTTTATTCATGATACAGAGTTCCAGCCTTCCCAAAGATCAATGAAAGCTGTATGAATGTATTATTTCTTTGAGGACTAGCACAGCCAGAAAGTTTTATGGAAGCGTTATGCTTATTGCCTTTAAATGGAAGCCAGCTAAACCAACAGCTTTGATTCAGTATACTTGTTTTGCAGCTGAATTGGCTAAAATGAAATAAAACTAATATATGTGCCTCAAGGTTACGAGATAATTTGTCAACAGAGCAGGAAAGTAACATACAGTTTTCTTCAAATGGAGGAACAACAAGAAAAAAAAAAGAAAGCAGGAAAATTTCAACACTACTTGGAGCTGCCTGCAAAACATCAACAAATTCCCCATTGCTTGAACGAGCTCTCCTCAAATGCTTAGAAATCTCTTCTGAGCCAAGCAGAGTTGGTACTAACTTGAATTCTGTGCTGCAACATCATGAAACATAGTGCAGTAGGATGATATAATAATAACCCTTCTTGTTCTCTTAATATTTCCCCCTTGGGATTTTTTTTTTCCCAGAAATGTCCTGGGATTTTTTTTTTCCATTTCCTTTTGCCTGCAATACTGATCTGTCGCCGATCTGTTCTGTGAACCAACCACCTTATCTTCCAACAAATGTGTCATCAGCTGACACTGCAAAGCCCACAGAATGCTGCACAGTGCTACTAAGCGTGCCAAGCAGCGAAAATGTATTGATGGTCTGGTTATTTGTAATTAATAATTTTATAAATACCTCAAACAAGGCACTGAGTTACACACTATGACACCACTTACCTTTTATAACATCCTGTGAATGCAGATTTTGTTCAAGTCTGAGTGGGCCTGTAAATCCACATATGTGAGTATACTCTGCCTCTTCTTGTTCCTCACTGGAAACCCTGCTATTAACCTTGTCAGTGGCCACGAGAAACGTGCTCAGGGTCGTTGTGGGGCAGCACAGAAATGCTAAAGAAACCTCACCATGTGAGGCTCCGCGGCAGTACAAATAGCGGACCAAGTTTGCAGCAATGCAAGATTTGACTAGCAATTCTGAGGAAGCTTCTTCGGTTAACAGGCAAACTCTGGCCATTTATTGAAAAACATTACAATTGGAGTGTTTGAAATCCAACTTATTATGTACTGATCCATCTGTGTGCTCTCCATTTTGACAGGAAACCCTGACTTAAATGTTGACATCGGAGTAGAACAAGATTATCTGGCAAAGCAGTAAGTGGAGTCAGGGATGTTTTGAGATGGGCTCTTAAAACAAGCAGTTGATTATTAACCAGTGTGCTTCTCTGCAGTTATCAATATTAGGAGGATGAACAATACTATTTGTTCTGAAAAGCTGCAAACACTGCATTCATTTAAACAGCAACGGCATTGTTTTAGCTGTCACAATATAAGGCCTCTGGCAAGGTACGTGGGAGGAGCTGACATGTTTTTGTAGGCCAGTTGACATAACTGGGAGAAAAACAAACAAGCAAGTGTTTTTTGCAGATCTGCAGTTTGCAAGAGCTTGTCTGGGTCCTACGTGTCGTGTGCCTCTCCCCCCTCTCCCCGCTCCTCCCCCCTGTTTTTTCTTCTCCCCTATATCCACAAGTCTAAGACAGGCAGTGCCTCAGCACCTTTCACTTTCATAACAGGCCCATTAACAGGGAAGAGAAAGTGCAAATGTGCTTGAGGACTTAGAGAAATAGCAGATGTTTGATAATTTAATTAAAACCCAACCTACCAAAGAGAAATCCCTGGGTGAACTTTAATGGTCTTTTATGGTAGATAGAGATGATCAGGAAGACCTTCCCCTTTATATAAGACCTTCCCCTTTTGCACTTCTTTGCTGAACGGCATACTGTAACCAGTAGTTGACCATCTTAGCAGGTGCTTCCAACATTGACAACTCTTAGGTGAGTGAAAATAGTTCAGACAGCTGGCTACATTAGGAGACCGCATAGTGTATTTTTATTATCCTAGTCTGTCTTAACGTTTCTGTTGTTTCCTCAACCTCTTTCCCAGGATGACTGCCAAACCCCAGAGACTCACACACCATGTAACAAGCTGCAGAAGTTTGTCTCTGAGCAAACAAGCCATTCTGCTGTCAGCTACTTTTGAAGAGCTTGCAGATGCACAAATTGATCTTCATGCTGAATTAGATGAGCAAAATGGAAGCACTTCAGTATGCCGCACATTTCTAAAGCTAGGCTCTCCTGACCAGCTGGTTAATACATGCTCCATTAGGATATGATGTCTGACACTGAGACCTTTAGTTGTAATGAGTGGCCAGGCATTCAGTTACTCTGAGCCCTTAATCCTCATTCAAGTCACTGAAGTAAATGCAGTTTTCCCTTGGAGACAGTCCTAGAAAACATGAGATAAAAGTAATTTCCTCCCTTTAAAAATGGACACTAGCAAGCTACATGTATTTTAGTGGAGTTCTTTAGATCTTGTTCTCCCAATGCTGGAGCTCCTCTAATGACATGCACAAGAGGTATAGCTAACATACTGCATTTAGAAAACAACATCCTCAAAACCTGCAACCCCTTTTCCAAACACATTTTTCCACTCATTATGGGTCTGGCATGAAGGGGGAAGACAAAGTTTCGCAGATCTTGGATTTGCATGTATCTGTAGAGCACCATGCCCCAGCCCTCAGACCCACTAGGGCTTATTGTTGTTCTATGTTGAGCCAAAGGACAGAATCTTCCCTTCAGCCATGGGCAGGAAGAAATGAAGCAAAGTGAAAAGGGAAGAAACATCCCCTTACCTGAGGCTGATCAGGGAGATGAACTGGGTGAGCACCTCAGCAGCCTCATGGCAGTGAGGAAGGTTCAGGGCATGGAGGAAGGAGCAGCTCCAACTATTCCTGAGGACCAGGTTGACAACCCAACACACTGTCTGAGAGAGATCAGCCCACACCTTGTCCTTGCCCCAGCTGGAGCTAGAAAGAGCAGCTTCTACCTGTATCCCCATAGACCCTCACTCAGTATCTGTGAGCACCGTAGCTTGACACAACAAGAAGGGGACATGGGCTTGGCTTCCCTCTCTCAGGCTGCCCTGCAGTTTTGAAATGAATTGTTTCCATTACTTTAAAAAAGATGCTTTGATTTCTGTCTTTCGCCTTCCTAAACAGGCATTTCTAAACTTAGGGTCTTCATTAAGAAAATGCCAAAGGAGCCTTCTTCTTTAAGACAAGTTTTTAATCCCCTCGACTTCCAAAATGATCTGAATAATCCACCTCTAAGTCTCATCATTGAGGCCAGATTTATAAAAAAATCTCAATCAGACTTTTGCTTGAGGTTTTGTAAATCTGGTCCTAATAGAGATACTTAAAGCTGGAAAACAGATCAGCTTGAAACTTTAGGGAATTAAAAGAAATTAAAGCAGCAGATAAAACTTGTATACCAAAGATTCCTTCCATTGTAGCTACACATATATATATATATAAACATATATATTTGTATAGAGCTTTTCTTCCACATCTACTTGGAGGCTAAATTACAGCTGCTGGATAAAGAACAGATGAAGAGAATAAAGCTAAAACCTTCTTGATTTTCCTTTACTTTTAGTTTAGACCTATCCAAAAGATCTTGTGTTTAGGATTTCAAACTTTCCAAGCCTTGATAAAGGATGCATCAAGGATGTTTATTTTTGAGTTTTTGCATCTCCATGAAGATGCAAAATTGTTATTAAAGACTTTATGATCTCTTTTATCTGATGTTAATTAGCTACTGAAAAAATACTACACGCTAGCAGAGTTTGAGGTAGTCTGACTTACAAATCCTTTTTCTCTCTCTTATTAAACATCATCTCATTTGTCAGTGGCAATTCACCACTTTGCTACTTCTCCAGTCACTAAAATTTTGCAGCCTCAGCAGGACTTCAGAAGTGAAAACAAGCAAGGGAGGGGAAAAAAATTCAACCAAACCATCTGTTTTCTGAACACCTTTCCAGGCATTCACCATATATCTTTTCCTTCACAGGTGACCTCTACCAAAGTATATTTGTCTAAAAAGTTGAGCAACAATTCCATATTTCATCTGGAGTTTCTCAGCCTTTGCCTATATCAAAGCACACCAGCAGACAGGTTCACATTGAAGAATGATGAGGTCCTAGAAGAGACCCACAGCAGGCAACAAGAGTTTACATTTACAGTGCTTGACTATATTTCATGGAATTATAGTGATAAGAGCCCCAGTGAAATTCTCGTTTCCCTGACAATGATAAGGATCTTAGGTAGAGACAGCAACTATATCTAAACCAAGTAATATATGCCTGCAAAACAAGGTTATTTTAAAATGTAGGATGCCTGCTTGCAAACTATTTCTCTGTGTCATGGTGTAACTCCAGACGGCAACAAAGCACCACACAGCCACTTGCTCGCTCCCCCAGTGGGATGGAGGAATCAGAAGAGTGAAAGTGAGAAAACTCACGGATTGAGATGAAGAAGTTTATTAGGTAAAGCAAAAGCCATGCACATAAGCAAAGCCAACCAAGGAATTCATTCCCCAGTTCCCATGGGCAGGCAGGGGTTCAGCGATCCCCAGGACAGCAGGGCTCCTTCACATGTAACAGTTCCTTGGGAAAAGAAAGGCCATCACTCCAAATGCCCCTCCCTTTTTTCTTCTTCCCCCAGCTATATATGCTGAGCATAACGTCACATGGTATGGAATATCCCTTTGGTCAGTTGGGGTCAGCTGTCATGGCTGTGTCCCCTCCCAAGTCTTTGTGTACCCCTAGCCCACTTGCTGGTGGGGTGGTGTGAGGAGCAGAAAAGGCCTTGGCTCTGTGTGAGCACTTCTCAGCAATAACTAAAACATCCCTGTGCTATCAATGCTGCTTCCAGCACAAATCCAGAACATATTCTCATCCTAGCTACTGTGAAGAAAATTAACTGTATCCCAGCCAAAACAAGCATACTCTGTAAGTTCCTCACAGAAGCAAGGGACTAGAGTTGTAACCATCTGTGTTAATTAACCTCTAGTTCAAAAGTACAGTTTTTAAGTTAAGACAAAGCCTGATATTTTAAGTTGTTTGAAGTTTTTAAATCTTAGGTGCAGGGAGTACCTCCAAACTGAGAGGGAGGTATGCCTTAGGTCAACCAAAGAACATTTTTGTGTTTTAGCATGAAAGGTAGAGCATCTCACAAAGTTCTGGTTTAGGAAATTGTTAATCAGACCTTGTTCACTGGCAAACAATGTGATGTGAAAAAATATACCTTGCCATGTATATGTATTTATTCAAACTGAGGAACAGTTCATATATATATATATGTAATATATATATATATGTTAATTTTGGCAGACTAGTTGTTCTGCTGTCATATTGGTCTTCCCAGACTTTGGGCAAAAAAAACAGGAGTGATGTTACTTTTAAGGTGGGAGAGGAGTTCATACAGATGCTCCTTGTCCTTCTACACACTAATGAAAGAATGTGACCTTTTCAAAATTCACTGAAGATCGTAATTAAAATTAGATTCTCTTTGTGATCTACAAAGCTTTGAAGTTCTCATAATGTGAGTGCTATTCTTCTTGATCTACTTATCTCTGACAGCTTAAGTCAATGCTGAAATAAACTTGTGCCAACTCAAACCAGTACCTTTTTCTTTGATAGGAACCCCTAGACACAACTGAAATAGGAACAAGAAGCACCTTTAAGCTAGATGGGCTAAATACCACCCCCACCCCCCCCAAATTACCATGGATTTCTTTCCCTCATGCTCAGTGAGGAAGCTGGCAGTTAAAAATGCTTTCTGCAAGACGACCTTCACTGTGATAAATGAGAACAGCTCCTATGATTTTAATGGAATTACATTAAAGTACTGCAGGTAAAGATCTGACCCTCTACACTTTTGGACTTCACCCAGGAAGGCATTACAGCAGGGTAGGTGGTCTCCCAGCTTATGAATTTTTAAAAAGACAGGCAAAGCAGCGAGAAGCATGGAAAGGATGACTTGATTTATACAGCCTGCTCCCTTCTTCACTACATCTTCCCTGCGCTTTGAAAGACACGTACAGCTGGTTTAAACACCTTTCTGTGGGAGAGTGGAGCATGAACATTATTTACAATTTGATGCCTGGGAAGAGAAATATCTTTCCTCTTCAGAGTTGATGAGGGCCGGACAGGGAAGAGCTAAGCAGCAGGCAAGCTGTGGGGTGGCAATGTGGCAGTGTCTGACCAACTCAGCAGCTACTGCAGCAGGTGGCAGCTTTTCTCCCCCACCTTAGCGGGAACTGGCCTTGCCGCAGGAGTAGGGTCAGCAGTGGGATGCTTCCTACCAGTGCAGATCACCATGCCACAGAGGCCTCAGAGGCTGTAGGTGGCAAGGAAGAAACATGCCGGCAAGGAAGAAAACACCAAATGGCCTTTCCAGAGCAGGGAGCAGCATCTGGGGTGTTACAGGAGGTAGAAAACAAGTTATGGTGTCAGCACATGTTGGGGTGACTGAACGTGGGACTTCCCTCTGCATTCCACTCTTCCTCCCCGACAGCTGCCTAAACGAATGCCTATGCCCCTGCAGAGCATCCTCTCCAGGTACTCACCTTACCTCCTTCCTGTAACCCCTTGCTTTAAATCAGGTCATCCTTCATCTACCCCAGCTCCTCCTTTCTCCCTAGGAACACAAGAAGCAAATTCCCACCACCACCCACCATGCCCCTGATCTCTTCTCTCCAGTAGGAAATTAACTTTACATGTGGAAATGCTCAATGTCTGAGAGACAGGCAGACAGTTTGCTGCTGAAGGATACAGAGAACACCCCTGAGCATAGCTGTCAGGTGAACAAGGTGTGTTTTGCTCAGGGGCAGGTGCCCTGCAGTCAGGCAGGGATGCACCAAGAACTTGGCTGACTCCTTGCTCTGGGGAAGTAGCCTCAGACAAAGGCAGCCCAGCAGGCACTAACATGACATATAACATGCAGTAATTAAGTGCTTCTGCATTATGGCAGTGATAAGTAATGATTTAATTACTCAGCCTTCATTTTTACAGAAAAGGCTCCAGTATTAGGCCAGTTAGAGAATAGAAGATGAAATTATCATGAACTTTTTATATCAACACTGGAATAACACATGAACGTGGCCAACACCCTCTGGCCCTCTCCCACCCTCTCTCCAACAAGCCAATGGATAGCTCCCCTGGCATATTACTCCCATCTCCGTACACACTAACCCACAAGGTCAGGCACATAAATTCCTGCTCTCCTACCAGCAGGCCCTAGCTGAGTTCAATGTTACTGCACCCATGCAAGTGCACTCACATGCATGCATGGGGACAGGAGGCTGGAACAGTTGAAGTCCACGTGCTATGAATCGACATGGTTTTCCACAAGGTTTCAGAAACAGTGTTTCAGTCCAAGTTCATCAGAAACAGCTTCATCCAGCCTGCAGTGAAGGATGTCATCTGCTCTGTCTCCAAATCTTCAGCCAGACACTGCAGTGCCTTTCACAGGCATCTTCTCAGCTCATCCCAAAAAGTTAGTGACCCCTTTTGCTCAATCCAACACCTGCAGCAGAAGGAGCACACTCTTCAGACACCTAATACCATGCTCACGTAATGTAAGCACTCATCACCCATATGCCTCTAGCTGCTAAAACTGACTGCTGTACCTATAGTCATCACCATGCTGTGTCAAAACAAATCTACTGGCATCAGAAGGAAAAGCATTTCAACACTGATTAAAGACTTGCCTGCAGGATTTTCCAAATGTAAAGCCTATTTAATCATTGCATTTCTGTGGGTTTTCAGGAAAAGCAGCTCAGCTCTGAATGACTCACTCTTCTCAGCCCAAGCCATTTGTTCTCTCTGCTAAGTATGGCATCTATTTACTGAGGCAGTCAGGGGCCAGGCATGAAATGTGTGTCGGGTCTCCTCAGGTCCACAATTATGTACTGTCGCACTTTTAATTGAGGTAGTTTCCATGAAAGAGCTTTCCTCCACCTCCTCAGGAGAGCCTGAAAATGTAGAGCTTGTTCCTTCCAAGAGAACTTTATGCTCACCTCAACAGTGGTGCTCACAGAGGACACAATGATGCAGAGCAGCAGTAATTGTGGAAAAAAACCTAGAATACAAGCATTTAAACGTTAATGGTGGTTATTTTCCAGGAGGCAGCTGACTCCAGCAATTTTGCTATGAAGTAACTTTGTGGGCGATGCTGGCTGAACAGTGACCCATTGCTAGAAGCTGATAACATGCAGTCAACCTGCTTAAATACTTTCTTTTCTTTTGTCTATTTAAACCCTGAAGATGCCTGCCCTCATACATACACACACACTTACAGAGACAAAACAACACCATCTGTCCTCTATCATATGAACAATAAAAAGATTAAAACAACTGTAATTGCTGTTTGCCATCAGCATAATGAAAGGCTAGCTCCTCATCACCACTCCAGAAGTTTGGGGGTGCACTGTGTGATGCCATTATTTAGAGATTAAACCCACATTAACCCCTTCAGTACAAAAGCAGATGGCAGAACCATCACTCAGTTCACCCCATATCAGTAACATAATTATTGCAGAAATGCTGATCCCCTGGCAATGGCAAAACTTTTGTTTTAGGTACAAAGTGCATTCCTGGATTTGGGAAGGAATTCTGCTAACAAAGAAAGCACCGATTCAAATTCAGCCAGGACTTTTTTCTCACATCACAATGTGAGAACTCAAGAGAGAGATTGATTCTTGTTTATTGCCTACATTTTTTTCAGCATTACAATTTGCATCTAGTATGATGAGTTCAATTATAGTTTCAGGGTAGCTGCAGTTTTTTGAAGAGGAAACAAATGGTTTGAGGTACTGCAGAGCTTGCCTTTTGAAAGAATACCTTTCTACATTATCCAGCCCTTACAAACAGATAGTCTGTCTTCTTCTACTTCAGAACTTCAGAATAAAATACAGTAAATTGCACTTTGAACATTTGGTGATCAATCATTTTTTTAAAAAAATGCTTGTCTACACATCGTATCTAATTTTCTTTGTAAAAAGCCCTATTACATTAATCAGTTCACAAATCTTGTAAAAAAATAAAGCAACAAACCATGAGAAAAGACTAGATCTATGCCAACCCACTCACATATTTCCTGGGGAGGTCTACTATTCACAGCAATAGGAAATAGTATAATAATGTTTGGATGGCAGATGCCCCCCAAATGGCGCATTCCCACCTTTTCCATACGGCGTACAGTAAAGTAGCTGCCAGCTCTGAGGTGGGACCCTGAGCAAGCTGCTCCCAGGGTGGCATTTCCCAGGTGCAGCGTTTCCTCAAGCACCCGTCCTCAGTGGCTGCACAGAGCAAGACGAGAGGTTGTGTGCTCTGTAATAGCAACCGGACCCGTAGCTGCTGGAATTGGGCAGCAAAGAGGTATGTCAGGTACCCCATTAAGAACACAAAAGACAGGATCTCCCTGAGAACCTGAAATCTCTGTGGCATTACCTCAATTCAACAGCTCTTTTCATTCGCCGCTGAATTTAATTAAGGGCAGATAGAAATATTGTCTAGAGAGCTTATTTGTTGCACTCACATTTTTTCTTCAGCCAACTTGATATGCCTCAGTGCTCTTTGTTGCCAAGAACTCCATTTATAAGAGACTTTGCTGGAAGTGAATGTTAATCTGGCTTAGGTACAGAAATAAAAAATTGGTAAACCATGAAATGCAGCGTTGAGCACAAAGCTAATCCTCAAAGGGAGAAACAAGAATGAGCTGTGCTAGGGCTTTTTTCCCCATCCTTTTTGTCCTGCTTTGATTTATGAAGAGAACCTGAAAGTTCTGGAGGCAGTTTATCTTTTCCAGTTTTCCCCTTGCTTGCTTTACATCACAAACTCTGAAAGAGCGCGGTCTCGTAGCCACACCTATGTCAGGAAAATGTATACTTTTTAAGATATACCTAAATATCTGTAGGCAGATAGGCAGACAGGCATATAAACAGTGCAGATGAGGTTTAACTAGTGTGCTAAACTTCTGTTAAATCGCCTTTAAGCACTAGTACTGTCAGGTTAGACAATTAAGACGATTATATGAAAACATCTAGTGATCACAAACTCTTTGATTATGAGACAGAAGCTAATAATCATGAAGAATAAAGATATCTAAACAGACTGTTCAACATACTGACTTTTTTTCCTTGTTGCTTCTCTTTTCTCTCCCTCTCAATGCCCAGATTAATCTGCCACTAATCAACTTTGGAGACGGTTGCATCTGTATGAAATCTGCTTGCAGACTGCCCCACCAAACTAGCAGAACACTCAGAATGTGCATTTGAAACATCACAGCAGCACTAAGCATGATACAGATGTTTGCATTCCCAAATACTTAACTGCTTCTCAAGTTTCCCTGGAGTAGGGAAAGCTTAAAACCATCTCATTTTTCATTCTGTGGATTCTGTTTGATTTAGCAGCTGTATACAGGCTTACAACCATCTCAAGAAATCTTCTCCAAGGGGCATAACTATCTCCTAGGAGAAAAACACAGCCAAATACACTGTAACGCCAAGAATCCACTCATCAACAAGTGCAGAAGAGGAAAACAGATCCAGGGACACTAGTCACATTTGCACATTTTGCAAACAGGCCTGATTCTTAAGAGCTAAATGGCATTACCTCACCCACCTAGGCATTTTAGTTTCTAGAAGATTGTACCACTTTCTGTGAGCCTTTGTTGTTCACAAAGGTCAGTAACAGCATTATATGGTGACTGATGGATTTGAGCAAGGATCTCAGAAAGAGGATGAGCTGTGCCAGTGTCACCCTATTTTCTTTCTCATCGTGTGCAGCTGGTACTGGGACTGGGGGACATCATGCAAGGCTGAGGATGGAGGTGTACTTGGCTCAGGAGCAGCATGAATCATGGCTTCAATGAGCAAAGCAACCAGTTTCATGATTGAATAGGGGAAATGAAAGCATCCAAAGGAGTTCCTGTTTTATCTGTGCACACATGTGTGACATCTGACACCCTCATGGCACACAAAAAACCTCAGGGAAATATGAGTGAATTTGAGAGATGTATGGATGTTCCACACACATACATGCTCATGTATGTATTGGCAAGCAAAAACCAGCCTACTTCATATATTGTCGAGGTATAGCACCTTTAATGATTGTTGGTTGGTTTCACTCCTCAAATCAACTGACTTGGCCAAACTAAAACTAAAGACACCAGGGTACTTCCTCGTTGTAAATGGCAGCATGACGTACTCATACCAGTTTTCACTTGAAGAAACAGATGATGAAGGGGTTTCTTTGTGAAAGCCTTGTTTTCATGAAGAACCTATAGGGATAATCCCCATCCTTTTTACATGGACTACCAGGTGAGCTGTCAGAATAGTACCAAAGCACCTTGTTGTGTGCTTCCTCACAAGCCCCCAGTGCAAAGCTGTCACCCCTTTAGTTAACACACTCCTGACATAACTCAGCATAGAGCACCTGAACCCTGCCCTGTTAGTGCTGCAATTCTCAGTGAGGAGACACCAACAGTTCAATGTGACTTAGCTTTTCCTGGGTACCATTCCCATTCCATGCATGTGAAACTGCAACAAATGCCCCCCCCCCCCCCCATCCCAACTCACAGGGAGGGCAATGCAGCACAGTTTCCATCCAACTTGACATGAGAGCATCGGTGCCATAAAATCAAGCCCACCTTCCCTTCTTAAACACCAGCAGCAGCACCTCAGAGCAAGAGAAGCAGCTCCTTCTCAAATCACCCATGATGTGCTACAGTTTTTAACACATCTTCTGGCATCCCAGCCCCGTGCTTGGGGATGTCTTCTCCTATGGAAACAACTTCATATCCTTGATTATCTTACTACCTTTCTCTAGGTCTTCTGTACTTTGGAGAGCACAGATACACTTTTTTTGGAGATGAGGAGATCCTGAACTGAATGCAATGCTCCAGATGCAGGTTCATCACAGATTTTCTGCACTGGTTTATCATGCCATACCACCACACCGTTCGCCTGTTTCCCTCCTAATAATTTCTGGTGTTTGTCATCAAAGAGCTTCCCACTGTGTTTCCAAGATGATTTTTCCATTTGATTATAGCCATTTTAGAGAATATCCTTGTGTTCTTAGCTAAGGATGTGCCATCTGCAGTACTTCACAATTATTCACACCAAATCCAACATTCATTTTTTTCATCATCTGCTCACTTACAAATTTGAGAACCTTCTGTATTTCTTCACAGCTAACTGCAGGTCTGACTGCCCTCAGTAACTGTTTATCATCCACAAATGTTATCACAGTTCATAATTAACTCCCTTTTCCAGATCACTCAGAAATAGGTTGCACAGCATTGGTCCCATTTTGAGGTCTTGGGTTCACCTTCTCAGAAATTTCAGCAACTATCATCCTTCAAGAAAAAAAACAATTTCTTCCCAGTTTCTTAGCATTTTACGAGTGATTAACAGGATGAGTTTTTCCTTTCTCACATGCTAGCCTAGTTTCAGAACATTTGCCCAACCTATCCACAACATTCCCTTAGTACCCAGTTAGCTCTTGGCCTTTGCCACAGTGGGATTCCTGTTTCCAACTGGCATAGGAAAAAAAAAAAAAAATCCCCATTTTTTTTCTGCCATACTATGGCTTTACATCTAATCCCACCAGAATTTACACCCTCTACTATTTCTCTTCTACAGATTTCACACCTACAACATAAAGACTACGTTCTGAACTCCTGAAATTTCATTTACTCATTTAGCAATGTTAGCTTTTTTTTTTTTTTTTCTCCTTGGTGTGGGAGTAGAAGGACACCCCTTTAAAAAAGTGATTTAGATTCACGCTGAGACCCTGGTGCCCATCTAAACATGCTGCAAGACTCCCTGACACCTTCAAGCATTTTAGCCTTCAGCTGTTCCTTTTGCTTTCCCCCCACATCCCTCCCCTTTTTCTTATTGTTTTCCTCACAATTTTCCCCTATTGAACTGAAAAACACTGTAGTGGATTTTCTGTAGGGCATCTCTTTGGGTAAACCAGGATTCTCATCCTTCCTCCATGGGAACACCAGAAGCTGCACCTGCACCCCTCCCCTTCCTTTCTGCTTGTACTCAGCCCCTGAAAGTTATGGCAGCTGCAGAGCAAAATCTTGCTAGTAAACATCACGTACATCAACGGTGAAGGTATCTGTGCCCAACTCTGTACAGAACAGAACAAAACTAAGAACAGGATAAAAGTATGAGCCTAAATACAGGCAGCCCAAATTGTACCATCACGTATCTTACCCAGACTAGAAAATCAGCAGAGAAAAATCGGCATTAGTTTTAAGAAAATCACATGAAGAGAATTATCCTTTACTCTTTAGAAACAAAACCTGGGAATTTAAAAAAAAATAAACAAACAAAAACAGGATTGTGAAATTTATCTCATTAATTGCCTAAGCTCTACTTTACCTGAAGCATCTTAACAGAGAGGAAAAAAAACCCCTCCTGTGCTGTGCAATTTCCACTTTATTTGCTGTTGCATACTATCTCCTGTGAATATGGACAAATCTATTGAATTATATTTATCTTTTAAGATATCAGAATTAAAAATTTACTCATTTTTGACCAAAATTGTTTTGTTAAGTAACTCCTCGAAGCATTATGCAATCAAACCTTTAAAAGTTTGTGCCTTTGACAGCAAAGGACAGTGTGTAGGTGTTTCTACAGACTGCAGTTTTGGACAGAAAGATGTAAACATGATGAAAATAAGTGTCTTCATATGCTAAAGGTTTTCTCTTTCCCTTCAGTTTCTTTTCAATGAAACAAGAGAGGTAGCTCAAATATTTGAGCTGTCAGGAATACCAGCACTGTCAAATTCACACAGCTGAGGAACAGTGATTTAATTAATTTTGCTCATCAGCTAAATTCAGCCTGATGAGTTTGCCTCAATTCTCAGATTTTAAACAGAGATTTCAGTACTGGTTTTAAAAGAAGAAAGGAAAAGTTTTGCAGAGAGAGATGTTTGATAGGAAATCAATCAAAAGAAAATTCAGAAGACCTGGAGAACTGATATGAATCCAGCTCTCCAGAGCCTTTCTACAGAGTTCTTCCTAACTTGGTTTCAATTGGTTTTGCTTGGTATTTATACACGTAGAGTCAGAAGCTCAGCTGGGGCAAAACTGTACCAGCTCCAGACCCAATCCCACAGATCAAGTAACAAAGTGAAAAAAATGGAAAAACTAAAGGTAAGTTGTTGATAGCTTAGTCAGTTTTGGGGAGAGAGGGGTTCTCTTGGGTTTTTTTTTTTCTTTAAAAACGTTGCTTGAAAGCAAACTTTAGAATCTTGCAAACCTCTTAGGTTCCCCTCTTAGGCCCCCTGCCTGAAGCTCATGGGAAGCAGTAAGTGGGTACAAGGTGAAAACCCATCGCACTTCCCCACTTACCTGTCTTTGATGTCCTGCAATGCAGCTCCTTCGTGTCTGCTCCTCTCCAGTACTGCCAAAATGTCCTCTGGGGTCTTAACCAGGCATCAACCCTTTACTCCCACAGTCAGGGCACTCTGCTCTCCTCACACTGCACCACTCGTCCATCATGGTGAGCTGCCCCAAAAATGGGCTACGAGCTCTTCACCTTGCACCTCAAGGAGAGAAGCACCCTTCAGGGACTCTTGACTCCCAGAGCTCTCACCGCTTGCTCACTTTGTCATCGTTCCTGTCTTCTACCTTGTGAGCACTGATCAAACCAAGTGTGCTCTGGCACTGGACAGGTTTCTGATCAATAAATTACTCTGTTTTACATGGTTCAAATTTAAGCTTTTATTTGGTTTTTAAATTAAAAAAATAAATTTCATTATTAAATAGTGGAATGAGTCTAAACTAATGTTTACATATTAATTCACTTGCTTTAGGATACCACCAGAGAAATAATTAACATACACCACCCAGACAAAACTTTCTGTTAGAAAGCTCAACAGTGGCATAATTCAGTTAAACAGAAAAATAACCCCAAAAGTCTTAATGTTTACAATGAATGTTAGAAGTAAACCTCTGGTTTTAGTGCCATCCAAACCTAGTTTCCATCACAAAGGCAGTCAGTGTAGTTAGAATACTATACCACAGTGCTAATGTCATCGGCTTCATCTGGTTTCTTTTGCCTGCTTGGCAGGGATTTCAAGTACTCAAGGTGCCTCCTTGCATCCTCCTGGTTTTGCCGGACGTAATAAACCACGTATGAGATCACCATGGTGAACCAGCCAAACATGGTGACCAGCATGGCGTAGTCGGTAGTTTTTTTAGGAAGGTTGCAGAGGTCAGCATCATTGGCAGCGTTGAGGAACGGTCTCCCAGCGTGCTCATCCAGCACAGAAGTCTTGCAGATGACGTTGTTGGCCGTCTCGTGGTTGGAGGCCATGCTCCTCAACACCTGCTGCAGCGTGCAGTCACAGTGCCAGGGATTGTTTGCAATTCTGGCTCTGGCCTTTAAGTTGTTGAAAGCGTTTTTGTGCACGCTTTGAATCCGGTTGTCAGACAAATCCAGAGTCTGCAAGGTTTCTGCCACCCCTTTAAAGGCATGTTCATCTATAAATTCAATCCCATTTTTTGATAAATTGAGGACTCTCAGTTGGTGCAAGTCCTTAAAAATTTCATTGGGGATCGACGTTATCTGATTGGAGTCCAAATAAAGTAAGACTGTTTCTGGAGGAAGATCTCTGGGTATTTCCTTGAGGTTTGCATTGCTACAGCTGACATTCAGACCTCCGGAGTGAGAACAGAGGCAGCCTTTCGGGCACATACTGGCAGAATGAAAGCACAGTATCATGAGGACAAAACTTTGTAGGAGCAGACACATGGAGAGGGAACGAGTTAACCACAGGTCTACCAAATGCATGCTGGGGTGTCAGCATAATCACACAACCATTTCTCATTCAGCCAACAGTGGTAGGAAAAGGACTGGCGAAGATGAAACGTGGCTTCATTGTTTTCGGTGGGATTAGTTAAAACTGACTAACACGTGGGCTTCCTCATGGTCAATACTCTTCTTAGAAGCACACCTACAGAAAGGAAGGAGAAAAGGTTCCTTATGATGCAAACTCCAATCCCAACTTTGCTTTCATCAAAAAAACAGAAATGCAGTGAAGTCAAATTGAAATGCAACACTAAATAAATTATCTGTTATCCTATCAGCGCGCCAGAGGATTTATTTAGGTAACTCCTGTTAGCATTTAGTAGTTTAGTACATAAATCCCCAGGACATTTTTAAGAGGACAGACTACACTTACTACAAATTGAACAGGTTTGGGCTTTAATACTTATTAGAAGAGGCACTGATTTGTTTTCATCACAGACTTTTCTAAAACAGCTATAAAACTAAATTACATTTTCCCTTGCTGAAGTAGAAGATGCACTAATAGGAGCCAAGAGTTGGACCTTCAGCAACAGTGACAGGCGAGTGAGGAATTTGTGGTGGTTAACATGAACTTATCTCAAAATAATTTATGTTATTTTAAGTCCTGATCAAAGTACTTCAGCAAGAAAGCATTTTTAAACATATCCAGAAACAAAAATGAAGTAAACGAAATGCTTCTGCAAGACACCACAGACATCCACCATCTCCTTGTTTATCTCTCCCTCCCTCTCCTCTGCTTTTAGACTTTTGGATTTCCTGTACTTCCCAGCATTCTGTGAGGTGCTGCTGTGAGACCCACCGAATTAATTTCTACTTCCAGTTTTCTTGGAAATTTTAACATAAAGAAATGGAGTGATTGCAAAATAGCCTCACATGCTCCCACAAACCAAACCAACCCCACAAACCTGTGCACAAGCGAAAAAATAAAAACCAAAAATCCCACTCATAGCATGTAATTTGCTAACAGAACATAGGAAAAATCTTCTTTTTCCTTCTCCTCTCTCAAGTTGGCTAAAACCCAGTAAATATCCAGAAGCTTTTCCATTTTCTTCTTTAATTGGAGCACAAATACATACAGAAGTCTGAAATGCTGACCTATAAGGTTTCAAAGACAACCTCATTTATTTTTTCCCACATTATGGTAAACTATGAATTTCTACCCACAACAGGTCCATTCATTTTCATGTACGTGTTCTCTGTCTTTGTGGCAGCTTGGATATTTGCAGCCTTCAGGTTGTATTTACATATAAATGAACTTTTTCCCCCCCGAACCCAGAGTGTTGTCCATGAAACAACAAAATCCCTGCAGGGAAGATACGTGTGATTCTATGGGGGAAATAAGAAATTGCATTGGAACCGCTTTTGCCTACAGAACTCACATACTAGCAGCAGTTTCTGGCACATCTCAAGAATATGGATCAGATGTGTCATGCAGTACTTCAAACCCATTGCTCAAATTTTATGTAACCCTTTTGCTGAGGCTTCGCATGCCAGTAACTCCACAGAAACACCAAACCAAACCACCAGAAGGAACCAACCCCAAACCCACCTCAACAGCATGTGCACTGTGTGTGCTTCCTCCATTGATATGGCTCAGGAATGGCATAGGCCCTGCAACGACAGCAGGCAGTAATGTTAACACTGCCCAGGCAGCCAGGAGGGCCAACCATATCCTGGGCTGCATCAAGCACGGCACAACCAGCAGGTCCAGGCAGGTGATTGTCCTGCTCCACACTGCACTGGTGCAGCCTCACCTTGAGTACTGGGTGCAGTTTTGGGCACCACAGTACAAGAGGGACACGAAACTATTGGAGAGTGTCCAGAGGAAGGGAACAAGGATGGCAAAGGGTCTGGAAGGGAAGTCTTATGAGGAGAGGCTGAAGTCCCTTGGGTTGTTCAGCCTGAATGAGGCTGAGGGGAGACCTCATCAGAGTCTATGGCTTCCTGATGAGGGGGAGTGAAGGGGCAGGAGCCAATCTCCTCTCTTTGGTGACCAGTGACAGAACCTGAAGGAACGGTATGAAGCTGTGACAGGGGATATTTAGGTTGGATGTTAGGAAGAGGTTATTTACTGAGAGGGTGGTCAGGCACTGGAACAGACTCCCCAGGGAAGTGGTCACAGCACTGAGCTTGACTGAGTTCAAGAAGTGTCTGGATGATGCCCTCAGTCCCATGCTCTGACTTTGCTGGCCTTGTGTGGAGCCAGGAGTTGGACTTGATCCCTACAGGTCCCTTCCAACTCAGGATATTCTGTGATTCTATGTTCACCACTACTCCTTCAACTTATATATTAATTGAGAGATTACACCTGGACTCCATAAAACTTCTATTCCAAACTTAAACGGAAAGGAAATTGTTAGCAATGAGAAGTGTCTGGAAATGTAAAACTATTAAGAAGGGAAGTAAGCAGAGCATGAAAAGCTCAACCAATGGAATCCTGCAGCCCGTTGTGCTGGGTACATCTTCACCTTTCTCCCTGCAGCTCTTTGGTCAATGGAGTACCTGGTCTTCAAACCAGATAGAAATCTGCTACAGAAGGAGACAAGTTACAGAAGTTGTTTTTTCCCAGCCTGCCCAAAAGCGCTAAGTACTTGCTAAAATGTGCAGCCCATTCGGAGGCCAAGCTGGAGCTGGCAGCTGCTCCCCTGGCAACTCGGAGCTGGCAATCTGCTCCCCTCTCCTGCAGCCCTCGGTGCTGAGGAAAGAAGGCCCGTCCCCTCAAAAAGCAGCCACCAATTTTCTTTTCCTGTTGATGCATGTTTATGTGTCTCAGTACTGTGAGACAAGAAGAGCAGATGAGTGGTCCAGCTCATGATCACAGAACAAGCATCATCTCATCACCTACTACTTGTATACAGTGGCTTCCCACCAATGATACAGGGGTCCTAATGCAGGATGGACTAGGGTGAAGCAGTGAAGAGCTGAAGTAGTCTCAGATTCTAAATTCTGTAGAAATAATAAAGTCATACTGTTTTCACCAGAGTGTGATGATTAAGTATCATATTTGCTTTATCACAGGCTAAAATCCCTGCAAACCTGGAATGGCACCACGGATCCTGCTGAGTCTTATACAGCACAGCTATGCCACCAAAGATCATGTGTCAGAACGCTCTAAGCACCAAAGACAACATGGAACGCCTTCATCCCACTGAAGACGAATATAGTTCTTGTTCTTTAATGTATTAATGTGTTTGGAGTGGAAGAAATAGGATCATTACAGACTAAGCAGGAAAGTGTTTAATGAAGCAATGCCTCTTCAGAAGAGATAACTAAGTAAATGGATAAAGAGGGAGAAAAACACAGTGTTTTAAGTTGTTAGAAAGAGCAAATACAAGTTTAAACTCATAATTAACAACCCAGTCAACAAAACTTAGCTGGGCAGGAGTAAAGCTCAGCAAATTCTCAGTAAATTAACTGGAAGCATCAGTCAGGGGAAACAGAGCTTTCTTCACTTCCATAATCAGAATATCTCATCCAAGGAACACTTCAGGTTTGGGTTTCATCAACAAACTCCTTGCATCCTAGGTAACTGCATCAGGAAAAAAAGAGGACTAAGAAAGATCTGCTTGTTTGTAATGCCCATAGGAATATTTTTGGTTTCTTGATCATCTATCTGATTTAGTTTGCTTGGAACACAAGAAATAAAGAAGGATTAATCAAGTTGGAATAAGGAGAAGAGATACACACCAGAGAGAAACACAACAGAGGAAGAGATGGAAGACAGATTTCAAATACATACATTAATAGGAAAACTGAAATGAAGAAAAAAATAATTAAAAAGTAAGTGAATGCACAGGGAAAAGACAGCAATGCTAGAAGCATGGGTAACAGCACGGTATAAAAAGGCTTTTCATGTATATTTCTACACAGAAAATCTAATGTTCAAGTCAAACAATGCAATGTGATAAAACTACACAGAGAAGAGCACACTACAGAATTCTTTACTGTCTTGCAATTTGCACTGGTTTTCAAGCTTACCTCTTCTCATGCTCCCTCAAGACCATTCTCTCAGTATAAACATCCAACAGCTTGGGAAAACGTACACATCCTGAAATCCTCAGGGAAACCACATTTGCCTTTAATACACAGTGAACATTCCACCAAGCTTCTGGTGTCAGGTACTTGGAGATGTTTGCCTTTCCAGCCATTGCACCTGAATGCAACACTACTAGATTAGTTATTTGCTTAACTCCTCCCCACAAGAATTCAGTGTGATAAAGCATTAGTGCTTCCAAATATCCACCTGGAAAAAAGGGCCTGCAACTTATCCAAGTCATGCAGAAGGCCCACAACAAGACTATTTTCAATATGAATTTATGCTGTTCTGTCCTATACAGGAGAATAGGAAATCCTAGAACCATCACACAGAACAGTATAGAAGTGACCCTGTCAAATAGACTGAGAGTTTTTGTTGTTTAGGGCAATGCTAAAACAGCAAAAGATGCATTAAAAATCATATATATGTGTATATATAAAGAGAGTTAAAGATGTCTGACAACAGAAGAGAAGAAGGTGCTATGGCATCAAGCTGCAGCTGAAGCACAGCCTCCTCCTGAGCACAGGAGGCACATTTCTTCCTACCGTGTCCCTGTTCTTATCCAATATGTAGTGCTCCCCCTCTTTTCCTCCTTCCCATTCAGGGGGCTGATGGGCTGAACAGAAGTATCTGACGGATAACTAACTCGTCAGGCATCTGCCATCTTGGAGCCCAATGCCAAGAACTGGAGAGTGAAGCACTGTCAATGGGCAGAGTACAGTCCCAACTGTACAAGAAGGTTTTTTCACCCCTGGTTAAGTTCAGAGATTGCAGGGGACTACAAACCCAAGGCACAAAATGAGTCGCAAAACAACCCCCAAAATACAGAATCATAGCATGGTTTGGGTCAGACGATGGATAGAAGTATGCAAGGTGTGCAGCAGCTGAAGAGGGACTGCAGTGGTGTCCCAAATGGATGAGTGATCCTAAGGGCAACTGCAGTAGCACTAGGATCCTGGGGGAAGCAGGGAGGGCACAGGAGCTTGTGGCATCAAGTCTGGGGGCACATATGAAAGCGAGAGCACAGCTGTCAGGCATCTACAGATTTTTATGTGGCTTCTAGGGTCAGAAAGTCTGGCTACAAAGGGTTTTCACTGCTCATTGCTTAATCCGTGTTATTTCTATTTCATGCAGGATCATCTGTGAAGATTCCACAAGTTAAATTACCTCTTCACTGGCATTTGAGCAAGTACACTATCATCTTGTCATGTGCAAAGAGAGCTGCATAGCACACATATGTCACCATGAAGGAAATCCAGTGATAGCAACTCCATTTTCCCTATAAATAATGTAAGGTACTAGAATAACGTCTCTTCTTGTCCTCAAAGCTGGATTTCCTGATAAAAAAGATTGCATCGTTACTCAATTTTTCAATGTCAAAAGGGTCACAGCTAACTAGAGATGCTTGGTATCTGCACACCCAGTTTGTGCTTACTGAAGGCACTATGATTACAGAGGAATTTCTTGTTACTGTAGCTTATGTGCTCAAACAAGGAAGCAAGAACGGGAAGAAACAAAAAGAAGCCAAGAGATCAACCACAGGGGGTGGCCTGTTGGCTGCATCATGACTGCACTCAATCTGTCTGGTCTGTCACTTTTTAACCACCAGAAAAATTGGAAAGAATTACGTACAACCCAAGAATATGGATCTACGTAGAGTCTGGAGTACAATTCACCTGCCCAGACACACCACGCTTCTGATCATGTACAGCTGGAAAACCTCAATGACCTTGCTATTAACTTTAGGCACAGTATCTGGAGAAGCCCTCATGTGCAAACAGATCCCAAATGGCACCAGCCAGCTCCACGCTCCTTGTGATCACAGCAGAGGCTACCACAAACATCACTGTTTTTCCAGTTAATACCAAAGGTGACACTGCGAGCAACTGTTGGCGTTCCTCATTGGAGACACACTCCACATGTCAAGGTGCCTCCTGTCTTCCTCAAGTACAGCCCATGAGACTCAGGCATAAACTGCTCATACATGTGTGTGCAGCTCTACAATGTTCAAATGGCTCTCAGCTCCCAGCAAGCCTTCAAGAGACGCCCCCCAAAAACAGTCCTAAGTAAACTCCTACCTTTCACAGTAAAAAAACTTCTTGTGTGCCAACATTGAAAGTCTGATAGAGAATTAGAAAACCCCAGGAAATAAAGATTCCTATGGGGTTCTTTTTTTAGACATCCTTTAGAGTAGACTTGCACTTTGAATAAATATTAATTTTTATAACTAAAAACCCATTAAAAGGGAACACTGTAAAAAAGATCATTGTTTTATCTGACTTCCAAAAAATTACTGAGATGTTTTATAGTTTTGAACGACCTGACATTATTATAACATTTTTTCCTTCTTTTAGACATTGACTACGCTGGTATATAGAAAAGATACTCACTGATCAATCTAGTCTTCTCTATTAAAGTAAGTCTTAACTTTTTCATAACGAATACTTTTGTTTTAAATCACATTTGGCAAATTACCCACTGCAACAGAAAGTACTACTCCTTTTAATGGCTCGTCTTCCTTGAACCCTTTTTCCTGTAATGCAGTCACAGCACACACAGACCCATCTTGCTCTCCACAGCCACACAGAGCTGTATTTTAAGTCCTTAAATTCCTTTTTTTGGCCATTGTCATAAAACACCACATACTCATTTATCTCTAAAAATATTGCCTTGCAATTAACATTGAAAAGAGAGTCACAGCTGGACTCTAAAGGCTAAATTTCACAAGCGATTAGCATATTTATGAAGAATCAAAAAAATTATGAAGAAGATATCCATGGAAAGAACTATTTCTGTACATGCTATACTTAGTCTTATACTACCAATTAGTACAAACCTTCCAGTACGCTACTCATTGGGTTGCCCTATAAGTTTGCATGTGTGTTTGAGAGCAGCTAAGTCTCTGGAGTCCAGCAGAGCCTGTGCACATCAGGGGAAAAAAAGCCCTCCATGAAATCCTGCCTGGCTCATCCATCACCTGTGGGCTGGGTTTGACCACAAGTGTTTAAAAACACATGAAGATTACTGTAAAAACGCTGAGCCTCTCTTCTATGTCTTACTGTAAATCTGTTCCAGGATTTAAGTGATAGCTTAAAAGCAACACAATCAAAATAACGGTAATTATTTAAAAAAAAAAAAAAGAAGCTGAAAACGTATTTTTGTTCATTTCCCCATCGACATATGATAAAACTGCACCACAGCAACCTGACTGACTGGGTACCGAGCTGGAAAGTGCGGTTATTTGTGAGCTGGAGCTGAGCTGGAGCTGAGCAGGAGCAGCAGGACCCAAAGGAGAACAGCAGCAGCCGCTTCTGATCTCTGTGCTGTCTGCTTGCTACAGTAACACAGATTTCAGGGGTACCAAGCGCATTCCTCCAGGCAGACACCACAATCCCTTAAAACAACACCACCTGGGTCCCATCAGCAGGGAAGTCATTGTGACACACAACTAAAGGCAATCTCACTCAGAGGACGCCAAGTTGGGCAACTCAACCCTCTCTGTGGCTCCGGGGTACCGTCAGGATATTCCATTTAACAGGTGAAACAAGAGTCTAGTCTCAGGACAACCTCTTCTCTATCATGCTTCTCTCCCAGGCCCTCCTCAAGCGCGGTGCGGCTGCCTGATGGCACAGCTACCTTGAAGGCAGGCAGCTCAAATGCTACAACGCGCCAAAGCAGAGAGAGAGATGCCACAGGCTGCTTGCACGGGGCCAGCGATTTAAACTCCCAGATGAAAGTCTCCGACAGTGGAAGATTTTCAGGATCTCTGAACGCAGCAGGATGAAATCCTAAAGCAGCAAGCAGAGAAATTAATAGAAGCCAGCAGCAAATGAGGTGGGAAAAAGGGGGTGCAAAAGATCACTGATTCAATGAATAATTGAAATGCCATGATTAATCAGTGTGAGCCTGAACTCCAATTACATAATGGATTCATTATCTAATGAAACACCAAATGTACTCAAATGCTAACATTCTCCCCTAAGACAGGGGACATTTTGTTCCCCAAACCCTCCCAGTATAGACATCTTTCTAACATGGCAAACCACTTCCAGTTGCAGAAGCAAGCGGCATAGGCGAAAGTTTAGAGATCCTAAGCTACAAATACCTTCTCTTAAGAGTCAGAGAGTAAAAAAATGGTTGAGGAGAGCCAAATGAACATTTTAAAACTATAATTATAGTTTAAAATTATAATTCTGATTGTGAGATCACTGGATGTATCAACTCCTTATTACAGATTAACAGCTTGCTTAATTATACTGTGTGGGCAAATGAATCAGCACTTTAAGACTGATGGGTTGGGTTCATGTTAAAAAATTTGACTCTTCTCCCTTTTCACGTCAAGTCAAGAATTATTTTGTAACTTTCAGCTGATAAATAATTATGTGAGGCTTAGCAGATACAATAACCGATTAATGACAGAAAAATATTATGCATTATCTCCTATTTTTCCTTTGATGCTTTGCTCATGGAAGCCTTCTGTGGCAACACATCCCCTGGAATGAAATTTCATATGCTTCATGGAAATTAAAGAAAATACTGTTGATGATGTTCTTAGACCTTTTTCTCTCAAGCCCTAACGAAGACTGAATCACTTGCTTTTAGATTATGTTCAGTACTCCATACTTTTCCCAGTTATCCCTTGCATCCACTTCATATGACTTAGACTAGAAAAAGCGCCCATCCCTTCTCCAAGGAATATTCCCTGCTGGGAAATACAGACAAGATTTTGTATGTATATCTGTGCCATTTGAAAAGGAGAAAAACCCATTACATACACTTACAGCGCATGTGTAGTGGGAACATGAAGTTAAAATGAAAGGCACAATATATAAGATAAAGGTCACTGAATCATAGAATATCCTGAGTTGGAAGGGACCCATAAGGATCAGCAAGTCCAACTCCTGGCTTCACACAGCATCAGCCAAGTCAGAGCATGTGACTTGCACGAATTTGTCTTGACAGCCTACAGAAGAATGACCAAAGGCTCATGATGCCAGTTACTGCTCAGCAAACATGTCTGCAGGATGGATTTTGTTACCACTATAAATGACCATGAAGAACCACTTCAAAGACGCTGAAGGAAAATGCTCCAATACAGATAAATGACCACCTGTAAAGACTCCTCATATCATTTGTTTCTAGATTAATTATTAGCATGCATTAGAGACAAAAACATTTTTAGAGTTTGGGATTATATTCTAGCTAGTCTCAGTCACATTTTCTGAGATAACATCAACAACCATTTGGCAAGAAAACCCTTTCTAGAGGCAGTTGAGTCAATCCTCTGTATGA
This sequence comes from Laterallus jamaicensis coturniculus, assembly GCA_022605575.1. Lineage (NCBI taxonomy): Eukaryota > Metazoa > Chordata > Aves > Gruiformes > Rallidae > Laterallus > Laterallus jamaicensis. The sequence goes on along the minus strand of JAKCOX010000008.1, from coordinate 18,385,606 downwards.
TCTATACCAGAAAAGAACCAAAAAACTCTGAAAGTTTAAAATAACCTGAAGTGGAAATGCTTTGTCTTCCTTGGGTAACGAGACCCAGACTCAAGTCTGTTCTAAAGTCTGGTTACAAACTGAATACCAAGGAGCATCTCACAATTAGACAATGTCATAGGTTTTCTTCAAATCCAATAGAATCCAATGGAAAATGTTTTCAACATAAAAGGTCAATCCCACAGTATTTGCTGATCTATTTTTCTCCCATATTATAAAATAATGGGATCAAAGTGAAAAAGACAAGCACTTTGTTGGTGCCATATCCTGACTCTACCCAGTAGCTAATGATAGATGCTCCTTCAACTTAATCCTGCAGTACCATATCAGAGAAAATGTCTTCTTGATGTCAAGATAATTACACTGATCACCTCAATGATTACCAGCATAATCAGTGACAAGTCTTGCAATTTAATCTTGATAACTGCATCTGGTGACTGCAGATGGTGTCCTTGTCCCACTGAAAATCTTCATTCTTATTTTGCAAAGCGTAAATCTAACCCTGGTAACAAAAATTGTGTTATCAGAAACTAATAGGCCTTTAAGGTACCACCTTGCAAAGATAAGCAAGATTCAGATCATCTAGAGACCTTTCTTCCACTTTTAAGGGCCTTTATTTGGTTCTGCATAATGCTATCTTCAGGCTCATTTGAGGTTCATCCAAATGTTTCTGCAACTTAGTAGGCAGTGGGAAGAGAGAAGTTGTAATTAGGCTGGGGAAGCTGTGCTGATAATAAAGTCAGCAAGGCAGAAATAAGCATGCAAACCTGAAGGGACCATTCAGCACAGAACATGCTAGTGGTTTTGTAAAGTTGACAACAGTCGTACGAAGCAGCCAGCAAGACAGCTGCTGCCAGCAGATACCTGGGCACTGGGGAGACCTAGAAGGAATAAGACGTGTTACAGACTCAAAAGATGGGGAAGGGAGAAGGAGAATAAAGTTGAGCATGACTTAAAGTTGCTTTTTCCAGCAGACCACTGCCACAGAGCAGGTTCCCAGGAACTGCGACAGGTCACCGGGGATGAGACTATCTCTTGGGTTAGATGCTTCAAAAGGCAATACAGAAGTGAGCAGAGGTGGTGCTGCAGTGGCAGTTTGGCATCCAGTTTCACATACTCTTGCTTTTAATTGGGATCTGATTACCCTGTTATGTTAAACCACAGGAAAACAAGGCTGCTCCTCTCCATGCACAACTGCCCAGTGACACAAACACAGAGCAATAACCTATGGCACAAGGAATTTGCAAGGAAAGAAGCTGGGGCAGTAGAAGAACAATCTGATTAATACCCACAAGATGAGACCACAAAGAAAAAGAACATACTTCCAGAGCAATTACCCTGCATAAAGAAATCTGAAAGGAGGGGGGGGAAACCACAAGCTAAATTAGCAATAGGGTACAGCACTTTAGAATGGAGTACCTCAGCAGTTCTTAGCTCAGCTACTCGTGCTTTGAAAGGCACTAGTTGTGCAATTAACAGGATTTTTAGGAGGTATGCAGGAGTATCTGATTTAGAAAAATGTGAGGAAAATAAAATTTGTAACATCTGTATATAAAGGCAACAACTGACTCCTGAAATTCCCAGTTAAAAGCTCTAAACTCAGGAGTGAATGCTCAACACCACAAAACCACAATCTTCCAGTAAAAAAATTAGAAGACATACCAGTGCATTTCAGCAAAGAGTGAAAGAGACAGCAAGTATGGAATAATTATGAGATCAATAAGCAATTAGGCAACTTTAAGAAGACATTCAAGTGACCTTCTGGAATCAAGTGACTACAAGTCATTTGGGTTTGCCCAAGAAACTGGTTCATCACTGACGTTGTGTCAGTGGCTATTACACCTGCACACTGCCACTTGCATAGCTGAGAGAGCAGAGAGCACATCTACAACACCACACACATCTACACTTCCCATTTCTGCACCAAAGGTGCCAAGCAAAGGTATCATAAACCTCTACTGTATCAAACCACCCACCACTAAAAACACATCCCCACTTCTAATATTCTAATATGTGAGCAGCTTCAAATAACCATAATTTCTTTTTCAGCAGCTTGCCAGAGAAACTTAACCTTTTTTTCTTTCAATGAATGACATAGTACCAGGCTAATAATAGATTTTATTTCTATATTTAGGTATCATTATAGCACTAAAAGCTGAATGTGTGATAGTCTGGAATAGTTAGACACAGGGCTTTTGTACTTCCATGAAAGCAAGATTAGCAGGTGCCCATCAAGGCTCGCTTTTAGCTCTGCTGGCCGCCTCCAGCATTAAAGGCTAAGGAAAAGACTATCCCAAATACAACCTCTACAGATCTGCTGCAGTTGAGGATCTCCCAAGCCAGTGCAATCTAGCAGCAGACAGCTTCAATGCCATCTTGTGCTGGCAGCATTTCCCTAATTAAGAGTTTAAGGCCAGATGGAGCCATTAGATCATCTAATCTGACCCCCTGCCTACCACATGACGTGTTGTTTTACCAGTAAAACTTGTATTGAGCCAAATAATTCAGGTCAGACTGAAGCATGTCAGAACTGAAGAGACTACTGTGTGCCCAAGGGGGTATCTTTTGTACTCGCCGCTCTTGTATCATCTTGTACTGGGAGGTATCAGGATGCCTTTAGTGGAGTCTGAATGCCAAGAAAACTCAATTCCATTAACATCCACCATATAAGTTAAACTACTCTAGCAGAGATCTAGATCCTGCTCCACAAGGATCTTGACACCAAGCAAGAGTGTCTGCTTTTAAAAGAAAGGCTGTACTGAAATACAACGTTAGACTGCTCAACATAAACAGTTGCACATTACCACCTGTCTCCAAATGAGAGTTAGAAAAGCTGGCTAATTTTTAATGTGCTGGTGAGGTACATCAGGCCCTCAGTTGCCATTAAAGGACTCTGCAAATTACATGTGTTCCACCTAAGCAACAATCAGCATGTTTTCATTTTGAAATTACTGTTCTGGAGTATCCCCAAGGCTTCCCAAGAAGTCAGGTAAATTCCTTTTATTTTCTTTCTTCTTAAGCCATGCAGTATTTTCCTAAAGTCATAAAATTCTTGCTGTATAAGTTTCTCTTCTGAGGACATAAAATCATAGCAAGTTGTTATTACAACTCAATATAGGAGGCTGAAATCCTTTAAGGGTTCTCTGACCCTTACTCAGCAAAAATATTCAGATTGGTTGCAACTCATCAGCTTGGTGAGAGAAGGAAGAGCCTTCAGCGTTCAGGAGGCTGAAATAGAAGTTATCAACTCTTGTTAAATAATACGAACAGCTCCAAAGAAAAGAAAATAGAACAGCATTTCTCAGTGGAAAGAGACACCAATCTCTATCAGACATGAAATCTAGCTGTGCTAAAAAACAAAAACAAGGCACAGCTGCTCAATACTGAGTGAGCAGAAATTTTCCAGGCAGTCAGTCAGCCATTCTTCCCAAGGAGAAAAGAAAAGAAAAGAAAGGAAGAGCCAAGAGAAAGTGTTGCAATCACTGCCTCCAAGATGAGAACAAACTATTGAGGTCACATTTATTCTAAGGGAAAAAAGGTCTTTATTAGCAGCACCAGAGCACGACAGGATGAGAATGAAACTCGGTTCAATAAAACCCTTATTTTAAAGACAAGAATACATCAGCTCTTTGTGTGTCCCTACGGAGGTTATACAGCCAAGTTGACTTTGGCGGAGCTAGAAGATACAAAAAAGCAGGAGTTGTGAAGAAAAAAAAACCCTCTTGAATATCTGGGCAATGATCCAATGAACAAGACATTGGAGGCTGCAAGTTCACAGCTGAAGAAGCTCAGGTACAAATAATTTATAGCAAATTAAGTTAGGTCATGATAATGACATTTAAAGACAAGTGGGACATGATTTATTTTACTAAGGCTTGTTGAAAAGTAGAAAACAGGCAGAGCTAACAGGAGGGCTAATTTAACTCTGGCTACAGGTGATTCTGCACAAATGTAAACTTGACATATTTAGAATGGGAAAGAGAAAATATATGTACCTTTTTTTTTCTGAAAATCATACTTTTTTTATCCAAATTGGGGGGGCAGGGCACAGAGTACAACACAGGGCCAGTTTAGTCTTGAGTGTCACTACTATTCGTTTCCTAACTTTAAAATATCCTGGCATACAGCCCTCAGTAGCAAATGCAATGTAAATACCTGATCTCGTGTTGCCAAGGGATGGATACCAACACCTGTGCTGCAAAGGTACCTCCAAAGCATCAAGGAGCAGGAGGGAGGATGGAAAACCCTAATGGGAGGAGCTCTCGTAAGAGGTTCAATCCCCTTGTAGGTTACTAGAAAATGGCAGCCACAGCAGGACTGATGTTTTCATTCTTGAGGCATTTGCAAGTTACCTCAACAGGTTGTCCAGCAGCAGCCTGGGCTTCGGCTTCGTTTTGCAGCAGATGTGGTACCACTACGTCCTCAACCATCCCTCCTGCTGCCCTCCTGCCTCTCCCTCCTTGCACTGTGAAAAACAGCACGCAAGGGAAAAAAAGGAAAAGCCACTTTATAATGGATGAATGCAGCAGTTTACAGGAGGGGGGAAGAGAGTAATGAAGAACCGTTAATATTAAAGTAATAAAGCTTGTGACCATTTTTCAGTCTGAAACGCACACCACCATAAAACAATTGCTTAAAGGCACTCACTTCTGTTCCAAACCACCTGCACGCTCAGGCACCCTGCTATTAGCACAGAAGTTGTTTACTGCCAGTCTCATTTCAGTCTGATTCCAATAGAGCCATAAAAATGATTTTTTTCACTCAATACAAGAGCCAAGTGGCCTCAGGTTTTCTCTGGCATGCCAAGTGCCACTGCATCACCTGCAATCCCTGCCTGGTCACTAACCCATTCATTTCTAACAAGATGTATGAAAGCCACATCGGAGGAAAGGGAATCTGTCCCTGGCACATGGGACACATACACCTTCCTTCTTCCCTTCTCCTCTAGCATGTGTTGAGCATCACTATAATGGCAGCTTTGTCTGTTAGTACATGTCCCTTGTGTCCATACACTTCCCCAAAACATCCTGGGGTGGTGGTAGGTAAGATGAGACTACTATTTCCTTCTCTGAAAGAATTCCTTTCAAAAAAGTGATGGAGAACCAATGAAATGTCATGGCAGAGAAAATAAATAATGGACATTCTTTTGAAATTAAGATTTAGTTTTACCTGTTTGTTCTTTTTTCACACCTCTTTTTTGTTGTTAGGGATTTTTGGTTTTTTGGTTTGGTTGGGTTTTTTTTTGGTGGTTGTTTGGGGGTTTTTTGTTTGCCACAAAGGAAAGCATGTGAATTCAAAGCTGCTCACTCGCGCTTTTTTTTTGCCTTTATCAGAAACAAGGACGTAGGGGCTCTTTATAGAGATGGCCCAAATACAAAGCAAGTGTCTCAGTGGCAAAACGAATAATTCAAAGACAAAAAGACAGAGGCTAGAAGAGAGCAGTGATACCTACAGGAACATCCAAGGCTGTCAGGAAAGCCTGTGGGACTGCAGGGAGAGCAAAGAACGAGAAGCAGAAACTGCTGTCAGGCCCGTGCTCTCACCGTGGAGAAAGCCAGATGTGGGAGTTTCATGTGAGGCCGTATACAAGCCAGCGGGTGAGCTCCTTACAACCTGGAGCATCGTGAAACTGCCAAGCATTAACAAGTTCTATAAATTACATTGCCTTTCTGGGAGCTACATCAGCAGCTTCCCATTGACTAGCATAGCAGAGAGAGATGTACTGATACAGTCAAAAAACCTGTACAGTGGTATAGTCTTACACTATATTTACACATCTTCACAGCGAGAGAGTGAGCAATGAAAAGCATTCCACTAACTGACTTCCACTAACTGACCCCATCCTTTCTCTCTTTTTAAGAGTCAATGAATTTCAAAGGCAACTTTACCTCTTTTGTACAATCAAATCCCACAAGTCAACAGACCAGGACACAATGGCCTATGCAACACTTAGTTATAGAGTCCTAGTCTACATACTATAAAGAATAGCACAACAAAAGGTAAAACAAACCTGAAGGCAGCACATTAAAATCCCTTTTTCCTCATGCTCCCCATCACAGGAGACATTATGTAATTCATTCTCCTTCCCTTAGTTGCCATAGATGCAGTGCCACAGGGCTGCAGCAATGCTGGTCCCAACTTCACAAGTCAGTTCACATCTGAGCCCTTTCTGCACCCCTAACTTCTTCACTTCTTGCTTACAGCCAGGCAAAGGTACCCTCTAGTTCCACTTTGTCCCTCCTTACTGGACAGCGAGGACTGGTTCACACACAATGAAACACATTAAATCTCCACCACACAGTGGTGCCATACATACCTTCAGTGCCAACTGTTCTGGTTTAGGGAAAGTTTGCTGCATCCTAAATAGATGCTTCTCAAAAATATCAGTTTTTCCATCTCTCTCAGCTGCAGGGAGAAGCCCATCTTTGCAAGCCTGCATTTCAAACCTTGTGATCTTTGCTAGCCTGAGGAACAGCCCAGTATTAAACCTCAGTCAACACAGTGCTGTCGACCGACTTTCAAGCTGATCCCTGATAGATGAGCTGAATTCGAAAGCAGACAGAGTTCATGTGGCAGCAGCCACGTGTGACTGCACCACCAGGGCTCTTATGGTGCTCTGTGCTCAAAAGCATCTCTCCAGAGTACGGAAAGGAGACACTCATAGCCACAGCATCGATAGAAAGTGAAGAGAAAGTGTTTCTTCAGCACACTAATAGTTACAGCCCCTTACAAACAGGTGAACAAAGCAGCCCCGTTAGACACTGCTCGGCTGGGCTTGCGCTCAGGATCTCAGTAACAATCTGAAGCAGCAGCTCACATGGTGGTGGTGAGATTAATTACAAGGGGTATGTTCAGAATGGTCTACCATGAACAAGACACACAGGTTGCAACCCTGACTTAACAAGACGCTTCCACAACAGAAGATACACTGAGGAAAATAAACAATTCGTGTGCGGCAGTGCCATGAGAAAGCAGACCAAAAGATGGCATGACTTCTCCTGGGACTAATTGCTGCAACATGTGCAGTCTCCCGCTAGTTTTGAGGCAGTGCCATGGTGCCCACTCAGAACCATTCTCGCTTGCATGAGGATGAGAACCAGCCCTGGCAGACCTTCAAGTGATGCTAGGCTGAGTTCTCCCTGCCGTGCAAACCCCTGAGAGCTGCTGGCTGTTTAAGGAACCGTAAGAAATGGAAAGGCTTAAAGCTGGTAGAGGTGTGCTGAAAAGTAGATGAACACTGCCAAAAATGGTTGGCTCCTCACCTCTGACTCTACTCAGTAGGGCTCTTTGGGGGGCAGGGCTGACCAAGCTATGCTCCCCACTGGAGCACATGCTCAGCAGGAAAGGGACCGTCTGTGCTTTGCACCCCCATAAGCGGGGGGATTTCCAAACTGCTGCTGGGCTTGGAGCTCAGAAGAAGCCAGGAGCCAGAATCCTGCCTCCAGACAATGGCTGCACCTGTACCCTGCGAGGCAATGGCCCCCAGCACTGTGGCCCTGTCAAGCTAAGGAGCCATCAGGTTCCTGCTGAGCTGGAAACAGGATATTCCTTTTTTTTCCTTTTTTCTTCTCTCCTTTTCCCCATTTGACAACTGCACAGAAACGCTTGTAGATTGGGACTGCTACACCCATGCAAGCTTAAAACAACCTTGCTCGGGCACAGATGACAGCTCATGATGGCAACGTGAATGTGACTGCAGATTAATCCACACTGTTGTTCTGACACACAAAAACCATCTCTGAAACCCCTGCGCTGCCTGTAGTCACTCCTGTTACACATCTTTGCACAGCCAGCACTCCGCTCAGGAGAGGAGCTCACAGAAAACACTCCTACATTTTTTTGTAGCTTCGTGCTCCTTTCTGCACAAGAATTTCTCTTTTTCAGTATGGTCATGGAAAAACATTTCTAGATTAGCTTTAAATATAGCTCTATCAACAGACTTTGATTTTATTTAATACATGTGTGCTGCAGAGAAACGGTTTGCATTTAAAACCACGTTAGTGTAGCTCAAATAGCTAGAGGGACAGACTTCTACCAGAAAAAAGTCACTCAATTTAAAAGGTATTTCTTCCCTCAATATTCCATTCTCAGAAGTCCCAGACCTCTGCAAGCAGTGAGAGTCTGGAGCACTGAAGACTTGCCATCAGCTGAGGAGGATAAGGTTGAGGCTACTTCCAACTGTCTTTGAAAGGTGATGGGGGATCAGAGGATATGCTGGACAACTGCAAGAAAGGAAAAGTCTTATTTCCAAGAAGGAGGATCCAGTAAAGTACAGGCAGATCAGCCTCACCTCAAGCCCCAGGGAGGTGATGAGCAAATAAATCTGGGAACAATTTCCTTAACATATGGAGTAAAATAAGGTGATTGGGAGTAGTCAGCATGGATTTATGAAGGCAGAAATCACATCTGACCAACCTGATAGCTTTCCGCAATGAGATGCCTGGCTCCTCTCATTGAGATGAGAGAGAAGTGGATGTTATTTATCTTGACTTCAGCAAAGCTTCTGACACTGTCTCCCATAACATCCTCACTGACAGGCTGATGAACTACAGACTAAGTAAGTAAATGGTGATGTGGATAGAGAACTGGCTGAACTGCTTGGCTCAAAAGGCTGTGGACAGCAGCACAAAGTCCAGTGAGAGGCAAGTCCCTGATGGCCAGTCGCAGGGGTCACTAGAGGGACTGCTATAATTTAACCTTTTCATGAATGACCTAGACAATGGCCTTGGCAAGCTGGCTGATGATACAAAGCAGAGAGGAGGCAGTTGATACACAAGGTGGGTGTGCTGCCATCCAGAGGGACCTGGACAGGCTGGAGAAATGGACTGACAGGAACCTTACAAAGTCCAATGAAGGTGAATTCCAAGTCGCGCAACCCAGGGATGAATAATCACACACACCAGCACATCCTGGGGGATGACCGACTGGAAAGCAGCCTTGCAGAGAAGGACCTGAGGCTCCTGGGAGACACCAAGATGAACATAAGCCAGAAACATACCCTTGTAGCAAAGGTCGGTACCAGCATCATGGGGTCCACTAGAAAGAGCACTGCCAGCAGGTTTAGGGTGGTGATCCTCCCCCTCTGCTCAGCACTGGTGAGACACATCTGCAGTGCTATGTCCAGATCTGGGTTTCCTGGTACATGAGAAACTTAAAACAAGTCTAGAAAGGTGATTAAGGAACTGGAGGATCTGATGTATGAGGAGAGACTGAGAGACATGGGACTGTTCAGTCTGGAAAGGACTTGGGGGGGAGAGTGTATGGTGTGTGTCTCATCAATGTGCACTAATAACTAATGGGTGGGAATAACACAGATGCAGCCAGGCTCTTCTCAGTGGTGTCCTGCAAAAGGACAGAAGGCAATGGGCACAAAGTAGAGCACAGAGAATTCCATCTGAAAGTAAGAAAAAAATAATTTTTCTTTGCCCCTCACTGTGAGTGTAGTCAAAACTGGAACATGTTACCCACAGAGGTTGTGGTACCTCCATCCCTGAAGATACTCAAAAGCCTGCTGGACGTGGCTCTGAGAAACCTTCTCCCCATGACCCTGCTTTGAGCAAGGGCTTGGACTAAGCGATCTCCAGAGCTGCCTCCCAGCCCCAGCCATTCTGTGATTACTCCCAAGCAGGTTAAACAAAACCTCTTAAAGAACTACAACTTAAGAAAAAATATTTGAAAACAGTATACCACATGACAGAGATAATTCTAGGCCTTACAGGACAATATTTAAGTTCTACTGAAGCACATTTACAGTTATACTATCTGTGTTGCGTGTAAGGAAGAGATGCACTTCATGAGGTGCTTCAATTGCAACAGGGACTTATAAACACATACCCCAAACCAGAATTTGGCTGTAAATGTTTTCTGCCACTTAGATAATGGTAAGATGTTTCATAAACACCGAGTACAGTTTCAACTATGACAAGGGTAGGTAAACAAGTCCAATTACAGATCTTTAAAAATATTAATTGGCACATAGTGTAAAACATTAATTAAAATTATGCTGCTTTCTATTACTACAGTGCTTCCTAAGACGTGGCTCAACTAGAAAACAAACAGAAAATACACAATTATTGTACTGTTCTGTGACATTATACTCCAAATCAAGAGTGCTTTTTTAACTCATACTAACACCTAAAAGCAGAGGACTAAAGCTTCAAATACTTATTCATTTATGTAACTGAAGTAAAAACTGAACTAGTGAATTGACAGCATGATAATATCCCAAATAGATATGCATAAACTTCTTTGGAAACTCTTGAAGGGATAAGATTTTTGACAGCAAGTCACACACGGCCAAACTTTTGGTAAATAAATTCATAACTACCTAAGGATCCAATTAGGTGATTGATTTCAAAGCACTGAACGCTATCTCAGGTGCCTACTTTCATACAAGCTTTTTAAAGAACACTGCCCTTAAAAACAAAAATATAAGTGTTTAAGCTTTTTAAGTGTTTAAGCATTTTAAAATAAAATGCTTTGTGGCACCAAAATGACTGGCTAGAAAACAAGGGCATATTTTCATTCTGGTTTTTGGACCCTAATTACAGAACAAAATCCTGCAAAGTGTAGCTAGGAGGCTTAAAATCAAAACAAGCCCACTGAACTCTGTCCCTACTTAAGTATCTTACAAACCATCTGTCCCAGTGATTTCAGGAGGAGCTGAACTGAGCCATGAGAACAAGCTTTCTAAAACTTCATCTTTTGTTACTAATTTTAAGAAGTCAGTCAAAGGGATTGTAATAGGAAATGCATTTTCCCATCCTACATTTACAACCCTGTCTTAGAAAATCTGAGGCAAATTCACATCCCTCTACAGGGATGTGATGTATGCCAAGGGAAAAGAAGATGGCTGCAGGAACAAGCCACCAAGGTTTTCCCTGAAGCCTCCTGTTGGGTTTGGTAGCCTTAAAGGAAAAAAAAACAAAACAAGAAAAGGCTTTTATTCTGATGGTCCTTAGCTTGCCCCTGGGTCTGCTCAGGATCTTGTGATTACATTTATCCAGGGATTCTCTGTGACTTTCTCTTACTACCTTTAGTAGCAGAGATAGCACAACTCTTCATCTCCTGGTATCAGTCAAGCCTTCTGCTTGCCTAACCTAGTAATCCCAGAAGGACAAACTCTGAAGGAAAGTTCAAGCACTGTAAGTCTCTGGAGAAGTAAGTCACACCACCTCTGCTCCGTATTTCTACAGGTCCAGATAATCTGCAGGTGGAAGGGAAGCACTACTGCTGACCAGCTTTCTTCCAAAGCCACAGAGGGAGTGAGGTCTGGAGATAACCTCTGCATGTAGGCAAAGGTGCTACATCGTGGGATCACATAGTTCATGCCTTGAAAGAAAAGAATCATCTCAATTTTCAAGTTCACAGTAACAAAAATGCCTTTAAAATTCAAGGACTGATAGCACTGACAGCAGCCAAATTGCTTTCAAATGCCCTGAACAATCTGGATTTACATTTCAAGGCAACTAATTTCATTTCTATTTCTGTTTTATGCTGAAGAGAAGCTCTCCTAGGCACCAAGCCTAAAAAAGGCAGCCCACCACCTACTTGCCCACTGTCATTACCTCTGATAACTGGCAACTACTCGCTGCTGCTTACAGCACTTTGCATGGTGGGAAAGGGATGACAGAAAGGAAGCAATTCATTATTTTAATTTTTTTAAAAACTCTTTCTGATGATAAGGCTAGATGGTTTTAAAAGCTGCTGTTTGTATATTTCCCCCTGGGATTTCACAACTTTCTCTTAGTATATGTTTCACCATTCTCTACAAAAATGTCCATTCTTTTCTGGTTAGCTTTCTTAATCTGACCATTTGGATTAAACCCACCTAAAAAGCTATTTCCTAGCCAAGTGCAGAAAAATGGAACATGTTAACCTGTTTCTCTGTTTATTTCACTTTTGGAGTCTTCATTTAATTTATTTTGATACATGAAGAAAAATGCCATACACAAAAATGAATGCTGGAGAGTAGCCCGAAGGAAAGAGTATCAGAAAACTACAAAACCAGAGGGAAGTTATGTACATACATTAAGGAAAAAATACAATTAGAGTACCCATGTAAAGGAGCCAATAATGAGTTATTTTCATCTTTTACTACCATCTGAAACATTTTTTTCCAAGTAGCATTCTTTAATTCATAGGTCCACACGTAAGAAAGTCAAATAATCAGGTAACTCATTAAAATGCTACTTAATATGGTGTATCCATGCATGACTACATAGAGTAAGCAAGATTCAAGTGTGGGAAAGAGAAGAAATGAAGTGTAAAAATATTTTCTCTTATAACACCAAATGGAAATCACACTCATTTATGTAAACATTTTGCTATATTGATAGAAGCCAAGTCCAGGTTTTTTTTCAAAACCTTGCTTTGGTTTTTGCTTGTGAACTACCCTGCTTTTTTGGTCTGCTTCATATAAAATGGAATCGAGTCCAACTCCGGGCTCCACACAGGGCCAGCCAAGCCAGAGCATGGGACTGAGCGCATCGTCCAGACACTTCTTGAACTCAGTCAAGCTCAGTGCTGTGACCACTTCCCTGGGAATCCCGTTCCAGTACCCAACCACCCTATCAGTAAAAAACACAAGAAGTTTGTGTTCATGTAACGCTGTCAATAAAACGCTCTTTGGCGTTCTACACGTTGGTTGTAACAAACATTTTTACCCTCTCAAAAGGTGAAGAATACAATCAGCCAGTCTCTTTGTGCGTGTCCTCTGAGGATACTCATCCTCACTAGAAAAGAATTTCATTAGCCTTAGTCAGCAAGCTGTAATGGCATGTGGCAGATACATACCAAAAATCTTACAGATTTGTTAATCAGCAGCAAGGTACAACAGACTATGCTCTTTGAAAACTACCCAAATGTCCCACACAGCATTTGGATAGGTTCCCTTTTTTTAACAAGGAATTGCTTCACATTCAATCCCTGAACACTATTTTCTTCTTCCTCCCTAAACTCTAAAACATTTTTCTTACGTTTCCTTCTTCTGAGATTTGGTAGTGACAGTTTCTTCCTTACACTCCTACATATATTTTGCACAAGCTGTTAAATAGAATTAGTCCACACTCCGCTTTCACATCAGTCACCATTGGCCAAAAATTTTTCCACAGGATCTGGTACACAAGAATCCAACTGACTTCACAGTTGCAAAAGCTCAACAGCAGCCAGACTATTAAATAAATCAGAGAAGAGAATTGGTTTTGAGTCATACTGACCATACAGTTGAATGGAAAGCTGTTTTCCTTGTGCTCTAAAGGAACCTAGTAACTGACCTGAGAGAGATTCCACTTCCAACCCTTACCACCCAGCTTCCAGCCTCCCAGGAGGCTAGCAGTGAATGGGTATGAACGCAGCATTTGGAAGACAGGTTGAACATGCTCACTGTAAACTCTTTATGCTGTCTTTAATGACCGTAAGGGCACCACTTACAAGTAGGCAACAACAAAAATACTGCCTGGTATCGCTTGTTGCGCTCCGTGTAATACAATAATTCGAATTAGTTCAGAGAGACAACATCAGCAAAGGCACTTGCTGACAGCATCACCTAAATAAGGAGAGAGATTTATTTACCCTGAGCATGAAGGTACTCTCCAAATTCTATGACATGTCTTTACTGCAAATTCCCCCCTTAGCACTCAAAACCAGCAGATAAAAACTTTAAAAATGAACAAGTTAGAATTATCTACAGACATTAAACCTTGTGGTCTTCACAGACCTAGAAAAGCAGAAAGATTAATATAAGCAAATTCTCCAACCTCTCAAAAAAGGTGAAATCATTATCTAGTAATTCTTTCAGTTGCAGTTCCCTAATACATCTTTTAGTAGTGAAAAGGAAGAACCAGTTTTGAGGTAAAAATCTAACTTCCACATCCTATTAAAATAAATAAATAAATAGAATGCTGGAAGAGATCGGAGGAAGGAAAAAAAAAAGACATTGGAAAACTGACAGATTCTGGGAGATGAGACAATTCCAGTCTGAATGTCCTTCCTTCACCATGTGTTAGGACCACATGGCACAAGGAGAAAAATCAACATGTGCTGTGTCTGAAACCCATGCCACAAAACAGAAGAAACTGGTGGATAATAAAGAATTAACCTAACATGCAAGTGCTGATGTCTGCATGTTTGAATCGGGAGGCACACTACCCCTCCCTGCAGAGCTTTCTGTGGACCTGTGGGGAAAATGGCTTAATCCCCAGTAACGATGCAGTGTGAGGAGCCTGTCTGGGACAGACTTTGTGCTGTCCTCCACACTCAGGGTGCACTTCTAGGAATAAAGAGTTAGTCACCACATTTCTTTCCACCACCCATCTTTTCATCTTCTGCGTATCCTGCTCTGTGGAGACAAGCATTCACACACCTACGGGATGCTGCTAAGTCATCTGGGGACATGGAACGTAGGAAGCTGCTCTTCTAAAGAATACTCATGCAAATACAGTGGACATTCCACTAGGAGTTCTTTCTTTATGTGAACTTCTACAGGATGCGAGATGGGTACCTCTGGTGTTTTCACTAAACCTTGTTCCTGAATGGAAGCACCACTCTGTCTCTGGACACCCTGATTCTTCTCATGCACGCCAGAAAGGGGCAGAGAGCATCCTCTTACATCCTTTGCATATACTGCGAGGCCCAACAGAGACATAATAAAACAAATAAATGGTTTAAAAATTTTGTTTAGTTACAGCAACCCTTTTTTTTTGGTAAAACAAATTTCTCTGTGGAATTGCAATTCACCCTGAATGCTGTAAACATTTCTTGTTAGCTCACTCCCAAAGCTCATCTAAGAAGGGGATAAGATCACGTGTGGCTATCCGGTGAAGCAAAGGAATGAGTCATCAGTCTGCACGCTGAACAACAGACGGAATCATAGATGCAGACCGAGGTAAGCACATTAATGAATGAAAACCCAGTTTCTAAATTGTACCTCTGGAGAAAGTAGTCTGGGATGGCAACTCACCTACCCAGCCTAGCATTAAAAAGCATACAGGGAATCCAGTGGGACACCTAGAGAAAAATTCCATGGAATTCACAGGGGGATAAAATCTCCCTGAGAAGCGTTTGAAACAGCTGAAGGAATTTCATTACAACAGCATACACTTCTGTCTCTAACTTTGTTGAGTCTTGTGTTCTATATTCTTACAGGTTGGCATAAAATATTATGGACTAGGAAAATGCCATTTTAAAATAAACTAAGTAATTTTAATTAATTTATAGCAAGCTCTATTAGTTTTACTCCTATTAAGATGAGTACAATTTTCCTCACAGAAAAAGAAAGAAATAAACAATAGTGCAAGTGCTCTCTCATTTTGTATTCAAGCCGTTTCTTCTTTGACTAAACAAAGATAGTCTCTCATAAAATGAGAGTACTTCCCACCAACCACACTGACAAAAAAGGCTCAAATTCTGTTTACAGTTTTTCTGGTCTAAATGCAAATAATCTAGGTAATAAGTTTAGATTCCTACCAAAGCAAGTGAAAGCAAAACATGCCCCCAGAGATCTATAGCCTGATTAGCAATGATAAGCTGAGATAGCACAGCCCCAGCTGCTCAATATCACACAAAGAAAGAGGTGGGCAGGCTCAGAGAAAGCTGCACATATTGGTTTCACTCCTATTCACAATTTACCCCTACTATTTCACTCACCCACTCGCTCTTCACCAAAGCATGAAATGCCAGTTGCTTAGATTTAAGCTGTTCAATATTCAGCTGCTGCTATCATCAATTACTAAATAAATTAACAAAATGCCACCATTCCACATAGCAACTCCCGAACACCATGCTAGCCCAACGCATTTCCAGGCGTTTTGCTCTCCTCCCGCACACTTCTGCCCTGCCACCACCTAACCAGCTGCACCACCAGCACAGCTCAGGCTCCATCCCTGCCCTGAAGCAGCGCACCCTTCCCCAAAGACCACTGTGGGTGCAGAACAAGTAACCTTCACCTGCATGTCAACCTCACCAAGCATTGCGCTCCAGACATTACACCTTTAGGTGCCACACGCCACACAGACCACAGTTACCACTCTCCCGGGAACCCACAGACTCACAGAATTACAAGGTTGGAGAAGACATTTAAGATCATCAAGTCCAACAGTTCCTGTCCTATGTTAAACCATATCCCTAAGTACCTAATTTTTTAAACACATCTGGGGATGGTGACTCAGCCACCTCCCTGGGCAGCCTGTTCTAGGCCCTGACAACTCTTTCAGTGAAATTTTTTTCCCTAACATCTAATCTGAACCTGCCCTGGTGCAGCTTTGTGCCATTTCCCCTCCTTTCAGGTAGTTGTAGATGGTGATAAGGTCTTACCGCAGCGTCCCCTTCTCAAGGCTAAACATCTCCCAGCTCCTCAGCTGCTCCTCATGTGATTTCCCCTCCAGTCCATTCTCCAGCCAGGTTTCCCTTCTCTGGACTTGCTTGGGGACCTCAGTGTCCTTCTTATGGTGATGAGCCCAGAAATGGGACACAGTACTCAAAGGTGCAGGCTTTGTACAATGTCAAGTACAGGGGCACAATCACATCCCTAGACCTACTGGCCTTCCTGGCCACCTGGGCACACTGCTGACTCATATTCAGTCTGCAGTCAACCAACACCCCCAGGTCCTTCTCTGCCTGACAGCTCTCCACCCAGTCTCCCTCAAGCCTGTAGCACTGCATGGGGTAAGCCAAACCAAGGCACGTCACTTGAGCTAGCTGAGCCCTCAGTGAGAGATGGAGAAGAGCAGGAGGAAGGAGAGCCTGGGAATGGGGCCTTCAGTTCAGCTCTTCAGGAAACTTCCCCACCCAGTGATTCTGCTGGCTCAGGTGCAAGATTCACAGGTTTAATTTTGGTGGTTCTCTTCCTACTGAAGCCTTAGTTTAGCCCAGACGCGCTGCAACATACTGTGCACTGACTGCGCCAGCCTAGGCAGGGTGAGCATGCTCGAAGCATATGGCTGAGAAAGGTGAGGACCTCACTAAGGAAAATAATACCAAAGATATATTAAGAGGACGAGTGCCCAAATGTGGCAGTGCAGGAAGATATGCTATTTAAAGACTTTCAATACATACCAACACATCCAAAAGAGAGACTACTACTAAATTTTAGTATTGATACCTCCAAACGGACAGTTCAGCAGCAGCAGGAAGATAATTTTGCAGGCTATAACGACTACTTCCCTTCTCCAATCTGGACCTGGTTCTTCACTTACTGATCTTTTTTTAAAAGTAGCTCAGCTTCCTATTTCATGGCATCTAATTAACTTATTTCTCATTTTAAGTATTTACAGCTTGGGAGTAGAAAAAGTAAAGGGTAAGTGATGAGCAGAAGGAACAAAAAACGGGTGTGCTGGATCCCCACTCCAGGAGCTGGACCACCTCACCTGCGGACAGGATGGAAAGCAGCTTGGGGATGTCTCATTCCTGTTCACAAAAACACAAGGGGCTGCAAAAGATTGCTTTCCTACCAGATTGTGGCTGTATCACACCTACCACGCACTGACCCAGAGCACCCCACCACACACACAATTAAATTCTGTCAAGCCTCTACTGACCACCCCTAGTGCACAGCACATGGCATGCTCTAATTCAGCATTAGCAAAATACCAGCAGCCCCTGGAGAGACTTGGATTTAATTCTACCCCAAAAATATGTTCACTGTACAAGAAGCAAAGCAGCAGCAGTGAATAGTAATTATTAATTGCCAGCTCTTTCAACATATTCCTACCTATACCAAATGACTTGGAAAGGATAGCTCCTCTTCCCCAACAGCAATGTCAGAAATGATATTTTTCTGAAAAGGAACATCATTTCCTTTCCAAACTATTCACATTCTGGAAGCAAAAGAAACAAGAATTCAGTATGTAAAACTGCAGCTCAAATATTTTCAGCAGCCTGGCAAAATCCTCCTGCACACATTCTTCTGAGTTAAAAACCAGATCTGCTGTGCGGCACAGCATGTACCTCATGGCAACAGGGTAGATTTATGTCTCTGCTCGCTGCTGTGTAAAAGGATATGACGGCTTTACAAGTCAAGGTAAAATCTATTGCCCTGAAATGGACCAACTACAGAAAACAGCCTAAAGACAAAGCTGTAAGAAGGGGTTGAGAGGTAGGATATGTCACCGCTGACTTACACAGTTTAAATAGCAAAGTCAGTGCCTTTCTCCTCCATTTGACAACTTCTCTTTTTGCTTTACATTTTCCTTACTTTTCAGCCCTTTGGAAACCCCACTCACAAGGGAGAAGATGGCAGATTTCTCCTGGAATGAAATTGGCTTATGACACGCTGTATAATTCCAAAAAATACATAATGCATTAATTTGACACACTCCTGTCATCAAGACCTTCATTTATTGTATCTTCTTTTCCAGATACAATTAAAAAAACTCTCTTCCTCAGCTATCTAATTTCTACCACATTAAGAGGGAGAGTTTCTTCCCATTCACCTAAGTATCTTCACATGGGAGATTCCCAAGCCTCTGGGGTAAGGTCTGCTTGAGTCTCTTCTTGAAGATACGATGTTCTCATCCTAGCAAGTGACTGCTACTGAGCAGCTTTTCTCAGCAAACACTTTTTAAAAAATTCTTATCTTTTCTTGACTAATTTCCCCCCTCTTTTTCTGTGCATTGGCTTTTTCCTCCTACTCTTTTGATCCCATTAACTCTTTCCTTTCACCTTGGGTTTGCTCTCTGGACCTATGTGTCCCTCTTCTTTACCACCAGGCTATCATGCATGGTACAACTCACCTCAAATTTTGAAGAGGACCACATCAATCATTTCTGTGTAATGCTCTCTAAGCCTAGGAGTGCTGTCTGACAACTGTTCAGGTAGAACCCTAAAACTTAATTGGGGCATTTTCCCTAAAATAGATGCGCTTCTGGTATATAAACTTCATGCCCTTCTACCTTCTCTAGAAACACAGCCGCTTCTCATTTGATTAAAAAGGCAGAAATGGAGAGACAATGGATACCTGGTAAACTGAAATGCTTTATAATGACTTCTGATGAACAATTAACTGTAGTCTGTGAGCCGCAGAACTGTAAGAGATGCACTGGCTCACAGGTTTGTGAATTTGTGTTTTGGTGAATTTTGGAAACTGTACACCATCTCAAATAAGTTGTCATCTCATCTTCACAACAGACTCCACCTCGTTAAATATTACATATATCTAGAAGAAAGCAGAATTACTGGCAGAACCAGTATTAAAATCCAACAGACCCTTTTTTCTGCTTCCCATAATACTGAGCTACCCCTGCAGTGCCCTGAGATGCGACGACAGACACAGCACTGCCAATGCCTCTACAGGCAGCATGGTCCCAACCCCACCCAGCATCTCAGTCTTTCCTTTATTCCCCACATCACACATCCTTTTTGCACTCTGCAACACCAGTTGCATTGACACACAAATCAAAAGACCTAGTGCTGTTTTTTCACAGAAAGTCTTATTCCATGGTTTCAGACTTCGATGGTACACAGAATAATAGTAGCAGACCCCAAAAACCAGAAACTCACCTCAAACCATAAACTGATATTGCTGACATCAGTCTTGCTTCTCTAAATCAACCTTAAATTAAAATATCAAAAGGAAAGGATGCTCCGCAGAGATAATAAATACTGGTAATTATTTTTCATAGCCTTTAATAAACAGCCATTTGCACTTGTGAAAGACAATTACAAAACATTATTCTGACTCTATGCATCACCAAAGCAAAACAGTGAATATAACTTATCAGCATACTTCCTTTGCACTGCCCTGTGTGACTCTGCAGGGATAACTGAGGAAAACAGAAACCCATATTCAGAATTTCAAAGATTTCTCTTTCTGTGTCCTCTACCACTGCTTTTCGTTCAATCCCTTCAAGGTGTCACCACTGGAAATCTGAGCACCATTCATTGTCATGAAGCTGCACATCCTGGACATGAAGGAAAACCAAAGCTCTCCCTTTTGGATTAAATCCCTTAGATGAGAACATTATCCAAGTGAATCCAGCCTGGCTGAACTGTGCAAGAGGTAAGGAGGCAGGGAATATCTTGGTATTTCTGGATGCAAGTTCAGGAAAGAGAAAGCAAAGGCAGGTGCTGGTAGCTGCAGAGGACACCTGAGGAGTTGCTCCATGGCACTGCACATGTGGGCTAAGGCTGATCTTACTTTTTCTTCCCACGTGCCTGGGCAAGCAGCCCAGCTAAACGTGCACTGCACCGGCATGGAGAACCGGCTCTGAATGTGCTCTTTACACCATATACACTGGCTATTCTTCACAATAAATACCCCCAATTCTGTCCAGCACCAAAAAACAGGAGTTCAAGGGCCACTGCAAAGGTAGAGAAAACAACCCTGACTTGGGTGAGCAGCTCTAAAAGAAACAGAGGAAAGACTAGAAGATGTGCCTTCATAAGGCATGTCCTCAAACATACTTAGTCCCGTCTTTGTCAGTAACTCCTGTTTTTCTGCTAGGTTTGCATAATCCTTTGCAAAGCGAGGTATGTTTGACACATGATTTTAAAAAGAGAAAGAAAAATCTTTTTGCAGATTAAATTAGTAAAGCTATGAAGGCTAAAAAACTTTGGATTACAGATTTTATCCTGGCCTACTTCATTACACACCTCGTGTGCAGATTTATTACAGGAAAATGTTACCTAATTAAATTTATTATGCTTCCTTTTCTTGTTGTTAACTTATTTAATTAAAAACTTCTTGATTTATGTAATTTATTATGGCATGACCATTCTTAATGAAGCTCACAAAAGGTACTGTTGGAGAAATTCATGCAAAGGAGATGAAGCAGAGCAGAATGAGGGATTATGTTCTCAGACTTCTGAGGCAAAGAAGCCTGAAATAAATGCAAGTTGTGAGTGTTTGAAGCAGAGGGTGCATTCATTGTAATTATTTCAGACTGCATGCTGATTGCAAAAGATTAACATTAATAGGAGTTGTTATTGCAGATGTTTCTATTCTTGCTAGGAAATCCCTTCCATATAGGAAGCACAGAATAAAAAATGGGAAGATGCTGTAGTACAGCTTCGTAACTTTTGTTCTATTCTTTTTTCTGTTCTGAACATACCAGAAGAAACATAAAGCTGTTCATCTTTAGGCCTTGAAGGAAAAACACCACTTCTCTCCAGTAACACGACAAAACATCTAGATGTAACCTCACTGCTCACCAGTGAGTGTTTTGGCACATTCTCCCCTCCCTCCCAGAAGCGCCCTTAAACTGCATGGCCCGAGGTTACCCTCCAGAGCCTATGTGGCCTGCAGCTACAACCACAGTCATTACAATAAAACTCATAGTAATTAACAGCTTTCAAGATCCTTGCTCCTCCATTCACAACAGCAAATTGGATATATACATAATTCACATGTAATTTTTTGATTCCTTACTCTCTACATTAAGCAATGGCAAAATTTCCATTCAGTCTGGGAAAAAAATAATTTTTTTAAATCTTCATTTAAAATTTTTTCCAAACAAAAGTAGGTAAAAACATCTAATGACAGTAATGGAGGTGCATATAATACATCTCATCACATCTTCTGCTTTGTTTCCTCACTTCTCGTAATGCTTTCTTGTCTCAGCAGGATCACAATGCACAGAAACCGAGAAGAAAAGTAAATGGCCCAGGGCAGGGCTTTTTAACTGGAAGTTCAATCTGCTGAGGTCTATCACTGCAACATTTTTTTAAAGAATAATTATACAGCTACTCAAGCTCTTCAGTTATTTGTGGAACAGCTGTAAGAAGTATCCTCCACGCATGCAGAGCAGTATCTGTGTGTGGGCTGAGCATGATTTCCTATGGGTCTGCACTAAACATGAAACGAAAAGGTCATATGGGCCTTACCATACAGCAACAAGAATCTCCAGATACACGGTATTTCGCAGTCATGAATGGCAGAGCAGTCAGCTACAACACCACTGGACAGACCCCAGAGCTTCACCCCAATGCCTGGAGACCAGGGAGGTATCACCACCTTCCCTTTGTGTTCCTGAGACCTGTGCTTGCTCCATACTGGACAACATGAGGAACATGCCCAGCTTAAACCCAGCTTCTTGGCCGGGCAAACAGCGTGTCCTCTGCTGCCTAGGCTTTGCTGTGCTGCAGAGACACCGTCCACCAAGACAGAGCTGGGATTCTGGCCACCTCTGCTGCCCAGCTCTGCAAACACATGGGCATGGAAGGCAGTCCCATTGCGACCAGCAGTTTGACCGCTGCCAGGAACCAGAAGCCCACAGAGCACATTTGTCTCACAACACTGACACTGCTACAGTGCCTACCTAAGGCAGCTTTAGCAGCAAATTCCACTGACAGCACAGCACATCTCATACTCCAAATCTGTCCCTCTATTTCAATGTTATGAAACAGTATCATAGACTGCAGTTCAGGTATGGCTTTAAAATAAAACGTACTAGTGCAAAAACAACAGCCCTGTCTAACATTTACAGAGAGACTTCCAGCAGAGTGGGTCTCACGGGATTTCATAAGTCTTTCCAAGCCGATTGTATAATGCCACAGGTTTTCAGCAGCATAGCTAAGGGGAGAGTTTGGGACTCTGTATATACGATTTCTTCTATTCACTGCCAGCTGCAAGGGGTCAAATGCCAACAGAGCACAGAAGCACTTCTACAGAACAACGTTGCAGAGCAAGGAAAGCACCGCCCGTGGCAGCGGCAAAGGGAATTTCACTGCAAGCACAACGCAACTGCTGGGGTTTGAAACTGAGGAAATGAGCAGAAAATATAAGATAGAAATGCTATTTCTCCAACACAGAACAGTAGGGTTGCAAAAGATATTTTTCCATACTTGCAGGGAGGAGCGGGGGATTTTATGGGCACAATTACAAATTCTACAAATCCTTTCCAAAGGATTGTCCTTGAACAACTCAAGCAAGATCCCAATCTCCCCGAACTAACCACACAGCAGGGCTCAGCAGGAATGAAACGCATTGTATGACTGTCACTTCCATCATTTCTAGCAGAATCTTGCTTTAGTAGCCTGTCAGATGACAAAGGTAGATATAAATTCAATAGGTAACACCAAAGTCCCAGAAATAGTTATTTCAAGTATTTTTATATCGCCAGTTAGGAACACCTCACTCCTCCCTTTGGATATATGCTGCATTCAAACCAGTATGAATCACATCCCTTCTTAGGGTGTTTTCATTATAATATTGCGTAAGTCTAGCACAAACTGAGACAGCACGCGCATCATGGACGTACATCTACTATGGTTTACACCCACCTTAATCAAAGCTCACATTTCTGCAGGTACACATCAAGTCTTTAAATCTGAGTGATTTTCAAGGAAAAAAACCAACCCCAATACTGAAACCACCCACAACAGTGAAGTTAATAGCAAACTAATACAACCCTGGTCTCAGATCTGAACCTACACACATTCCCGTGGCCCCTCCTCATGGGAAGAATCCAACTCCATTCCCAGCAGACCCATCCATCAGGAGGGGTACAGGAGGAACAGCTCCAGGCACCAGCACTGAAAGTCTTTGGCTGCCCTGGTCTGTGTAACCCTTAGTGTACACGAGGCATTAAGCAGGTGCATGGGAAGAGTCCTCCGTAGCTAACACCTCTCAGAGAGGGGAAAACAGAACTTTTTTAAAAAGCAACAGCAAAGAAAAGGGAAGAGACACAATAAGATCAAAAGAAACAAGTAAAAAGTTTAGGGACTGTAAACATTCTCATTAGTATCCAAATATTTGCAAGGAAAATTACACATAGTTTACTTTTGATTAACTTGCTACACCACTATGCTATAATTAAACATTTCACCACCCCTGACTGGGAAATGCAGAGACACTGTACTTGTTAAAGCTTTTTGAAAACTTTTTCTAATCTATCACTTGAGAACACCTTACCTTCTTATTCAGAATGACCATTTTCCCCTGAGAAAGGAAAGTCCTCACTTTTCAGACCTCCTAAACTGACTCACATCTTCTAAAACTCTTTTTCTTTGTTGTGCCAGCAACTCTAATGGACTTTGTTCTTTAAACATGACTTTGGTTCAGAGAAAAATTGGAACAAGGTTTTAAAAAGTTCTGGGGCGAAAAAAAAAAAGAACAAAAAAAGGAAATGGCACATATGAGACTCCCCCATGGCTGAGAACATTGAAATCTTACCTACCCACTCTCCCCTAAACCATGCCACTCACTAAGAGCAAGGAATTGAGCAGTTTTTCTCAGTAAGGTTTTGGAAAGGGCATCCTGAAGGCCTTATGCAAACCACAGCAATTAAAAATTTCCTCAACTCACACTGATGATATTCGTGTTAAAACTTAAACAGTGGTACTTTAGAGTGCAATAAGCACAACTGATTTGGCAGCAGCAGGTACTGAAAACGTATCATTATTCCTCTTACACCTTGGACCAGTCACCCATCCTACAAAGAAACTCCTCTCCTGTAGAAAAGCCCAGCTCTTGAACAGGCTTTTAACACAACTTCAAAGAAAAGCCCATTACTGCTGAGAGCTGCAAGCCCTCCCCAGAGATGCCCACAGAGCTCCTGAGATGCTTCCCTGGATGGGTTAGGAGCTCCATGACTTGCCCTTGGTACCAGAGTCAGTGTCTCAGCCCTGACCAATCCCCATGCTCTGTGCACACCTAAAACACCCATTTTCCTCTGGGCCCAGGAAAAATCAAAGCTTGCAGGAAAGCGACTGTAGGCTTAGCAAGGATATGCTATGGATGTTTTATCTTCTACCTCTCACCACACAAAGCTTACAGGAAATATTTCAGCATGTCCTGATCTTTCTGTCTTTCATCTCTTCAGATGAGCCTTCTTACACAGGTATTTTATCTGGTACATCCCTGCTAGCTCTTTATAGATGGCACTTTCTTCTTACATCACTCCCAAGCCTGATAAATGCCAGCCCAAACTGAGGAACACCAACCCTGTCACATCTGACAAATTATTCCTGACAGAGGCTGGTGCTTCTATTTGGGGTTTGGTGGTGGCAGAGGGGTTTTTTTCTGGCTGGGCAATTTCAAGTTCTTCCCCCTTCAAACAAACCCAGAGACAAATTCCTAATGAAAAATCAATTTCACCAGCAAGGGGAACTAAACACAACATAACGATGTAAGGTGAACTTCACAATGTCCCACAGAGCGCCTGAGGTAGACAGGTGTGTCCCAAAGCTGTGGTCTGATGTGGCCATAGTGCATCCTTGCAGTGATGAGGCTCATTGTGAGTCCACAATCACCCACTTCGGTCCCCAACACTGATGCTGAGACAACAGCACCGCTACCACCACAGGGCGCCTGACTTTCAGTCCAGTGTTTTCTTTGCTTGTTATCACAGTCCTTGAATAGCAACATTCTCCTTACTGCATCTGAGCAATAGTTTCAGATTAGAGAACAACAAAATACAGGCTATCACACAGGAAACAGGTTTCAAAAGGTTTACACAGATGGGGTTTTTCTCCCCCATGCTGGTGTGAAAATGATGAAAAAACAATGTAATTGCACTTTTTTCAAGAAATTATGAATTTTTTTGGAAGTGAAGATGTAAAGCACTCCCTTCTAATTCCCTTTTTCCAGGTTCATTCCTTATATAGTAAGAACTATAAAAAATCTTTTAAAGAAATAATGTATTCAAGACTAATAAAATCCAAGTGCAAAATATTTTCAGACGCAGCTTAGGTACAATTATTTAGTTGTCAAATAAAATCATCTCGTCACAGTTATACTGGAGAAGGGACAAAGTTTATAGCTAACTTATTAGATCAAAAGGGAACTGTTTTCAAGAGCAACCCTTCCAGCCAAGATGCCACTAAGTAACTCCAAGAACAGGTAAATATGGGTGAAAACAGTGCACCTGAGTACAGCATCAGTACTAGCAACAAGTCCATCTCTCACCAACCTCCAATCTTCACTACTGCAGTCTTTCCACACCTACTCAGATCAACTGACCACAGGCAGCTTGGTATATGCAATTAAAAGCAAACAGGTTTTTTTCTTCTAGATGGCAATAGTGAAGTGTACTTCCCAGATAGGTGATCCTTGGAAACTCAATCTTTCTCTGTCAGCTGTGGTATTTACGTCACTGAACGTTTATCCTGTGCAGTGCTCTTTACCTGCAACCAGCTGGTCCAAAATGAAGAAACGATGCCAGAAGGGCTGAGACAGAATGTTTTCAGAGCTCTTTTATCACCTGCACAACAAATCACATCTGCAGTCTCAAAAATGTCATTTCTACTACCGTAAACTTGTTTAATAAATTCAATAGTCTTTTTAAGCCCCTCCCTTAAATATTTTTAGAAGAAAGGTAGTAATAATAATAATAATCTTTAAAAAAAAAATAATTGAGGAAACTATGGATGCCTAGGAAATTGAGAAGGCTACTTGGAGTAGCCAAGTGAGTGGAAGAAACTATGGTCACAGGAACGTCCCTCCCCACTGCTTTCCATTAATGAAGCACTATTCTCCAAGCCTGGTATAGTCCCCCTCTGCAGAAGCCCAAGTAATTACTCAGGACTCAAAGCTTCTAGAACCCAGAATTTAAAACTAACACGTCTAGCACGCATGATTAAACCTGCTTTCTTAAAGCAACAGCCAAGAGACAAAAACTCCAGTCAACAAGAGTCATTTTGGGTAGCCCTCAGAAAGCCAGAGCTTACCTGCTCTGCAACTCTACAGTAAAGGACCTGTGCACCCTGCAGAGTCCTCATTCACCTCATGTTTTTCTAATGATTTCCTCCTGGCTAACTCAAACAACTTTTCAAAGCAATTTACTTATCAAAGCATTGCTTGCCAAGCCATGCATGCCACAGTGAAAAAGAAGAAAATACTAAGATGACAGTGCACAGAGCTGATGTGCCATGGAGAGCGTTTCTCTCTGGGAAGGGTAGGTTCTTCTTTGCAGAAGGACCAGAGTCTGTGTAAGCATGTTCATGGCATGGTGATACAGGTACACAGAAAGTCCAAATTTGAATGGTGTTTTTATACAGACTAATGTTGATGTTAATGCAAAACATATTTTATCGGATCCGGCCTGCATTCAGATTTCGTATCAAGAAATATCCTCAGCACAACAGCTTTTTTTAAGGTAAAAAACCCCCAAACATGTCTGTGAGCCCAAATCAGTGGCAAAGGTGTAATAGCAAATATCCCTAAAATATCCCTATGGCAAGCTTGTGAGAAAGAGCCATTCTCAGACAACAAAGATTGAATGTGAGAGAGTACATCAATTATTGCTGCACAAACCAGATCAAAAGAACCGCACACAGCTGATATGTTCATTGTTGTTCATGCAGCATGACAATGAGAAGGGCTGAGACTGTATTAGACAATACAACAGCGTGCATTCAATTTTTAACAGATTCATGCAGATTTATTTCTTGGGGTTTTCCCCACACACACACACAACCAAGGGAAGCTGCAATGCTACTGATGCTGCGCCGTGGACTGTTGTTGTTTGATGTGTTAAAAAAAATCTGCTATAATTAAGGAATTGCTTGGCCTCTGTCCATTTTGTTCCACACTGCTGCCTCACACTTGTTTAAAGAACTGAGAAAATTTGTAGAAAATGTGGCAGATAGTGGGAAAAAACCCGTTAAGCTTGACTGGTTCAAATTAGGCAGTATTTGTACAGATGGAGCACCTGCCGTGACTGGCAAGAAGAACACTCATGTCGCTTCGCGAGGAAAGTTTTTGGATCGAAAGTTATTGAAATACCATTTGTATCCATCAGGAACTTTTTCTGAGCCAAAGCCTTCGGTTTCTTACATGTCTAAATCCTGTCATCTCCTACTCGGGCAAAATAAGTATTTATGCATGAGAGCTGCCAATAAGCATACCATGTAATTGATGAAAATGACGAGCAGAATGCAGATACAATGTCTTCTGTCAAAGGGCAAAAACTGTGAAAGGTTCTGGAAACAGAGAATGACCAGTGCATTTTCTTAACAGGAATTATTAACCCTTCAATGACAACAGTCTGCCTAAAACCACAAATGGGATCAAAAAATCTGGTCTATGGGGACACAGACCTTGACACATACTTAGAGGGAAAGGATAGCCCGTTTACAGCACGCTGTCATCCTGCTGCTCCTACGTCAAAGCCAAGATGTTCTTAACTCTTAATCTGAATCAGCGTGCTTCGCTTACTTGCGGTATGTGAGAATTGGCAACTGAAGTTCTGAGAAATACAGCGTGATCTGATGCTTTGTGAGTTGTTTCACTCTAAGTTTGAAGATCCTCGAAAACAGCAATTTCCCATTCATGCCCCACTTTATAATGTGATGTAGACAATTCTCTTTTAAAGAGTTTGGAACCTCTCACCTTGCGGCAGGGGAGTGAAGGTCGATACTCTTATCTACAGAACAGGACCGGGCACATCCAGAGAGTTTCGGCAAAACTCCGAGATGAGTACTTAAAAGCAGTTCTCTGATACAAGCCTTCCCTTTTAGTGCCTGTGCAGACTGGGACTAACACGTATTCATGAACAGTAACACTCAATTATGAACTTTGTTAAAAATAGACTGTCAAAAGTCACCGATTCTCAACTCAATGACTCTATGTCAACAAGCTGAAAACAAGGGCAAAAAGGACATTTAAAAGCACTATCAGCCTATTTGAATGTTGCAATGGCAGCTGTACGCTGTTAATGTCATTTCAGGTGAAAAGAACTAAGGGTCACTCTCTCTTCTGATACTACTAATAATAAATTATGCTTAATAATACAAAGAATCAAGATAGGTTATAAGGACGATCTGCAGCACATCTGGGAAAAGAACCCTACAGGCACTACATTACAAACCCTAGGCAGACATACTACAAAGACTGACCCCTGGCATTAATGATTCCCATTCTTGTGAAGTGATTACTGCCTTTGAGTATTTTTCCTCTTCTGCAACTCCTACATTTACACATATTCATTCAAGATTTTTGTTCTTGGCAAATACAATTTTTCTTTAGATAGAGGAAAGTACAACAGAACATCATCATTTTGAAATAATCTCCATACCTTAAAAGCATTACAGAATCTGGTTTTAGAAGTGCATGAAAAGAGTTGTGCTTGTACACAACAATACAGCAGTACCTTAAAAAAGGTAATTGAAAACAATACACAGATAGTGCTACATAAAAAAATAGTTCAAATGTAAATAGATTGTGCCAATTTTTATTACCCAACACAAAATAAAAATGGTTTAAAAAGTCGAGAGTTAATTCATCAATACCTTAAACTTATTCTGGTTTCAGTGTTCATAAGCTGAAGCTTCATCAATAAGATCCAGGGCCACCATTGCCTGTTAAAATACATACAGCCTAAATTTTTGTGTAGTTCTTCTTCTAAGAGGAAGAAGTACTCGCTTTTGTTCTTAGAGGAGTACTAGAACAAATTCAACACTGTACACCCAGAGATTTTGTTTCTTTTTTAATTATAATGCCTTTAAGATAGCAAACAGCACAGATTCATTTGAATGCCCAAAGACTTCACTGTTGCAAGTTATTCACATGGCCAGAAAGATGTAAACCTTTTGAGCATTACAAAACACTCTGCATGAAGGAAACTGTGGCAAGCAAGGCACATCTGTAATAAAGATGAGAGAAACAACCCTCACACGCTTTTCATATGTCCCGCTAACTCCCAGTACAAGCGCATCAAATACTCAACCGTCCAAGCACTCCAATGAAATGCTGAATATCCACAATTTTCACATACAAAATATATCTAGTTAGTACAGTTGCAAATGTAAGAGAGTTTGGTAAACTGAAAAAAACAATTATATATATAGTCCCTTTAAAATGAACGCTGTAATTTGTTGGAGGAAGAGGTAACTCACTGCCACTTTGACAGAAAGAGAAAATATTAAGACTAACAACATCCACAAAGTATACCTCTTCAGAGAGCCTGTCTCTACAGCATGCCACCTTAGAGATATCCTTAAAAACACAAGCCCCATTAACTGAGGTTGTGCATCCAAAGGATGAAGCAGGAACATGAAGTGACCCCCCAGGAGAGCACTCTGTGCCAGACTTCCACAACTTGAGTAAAATACAGGTTGTTATGTAAGCACTGTGCTATACAGATTTATACAGATGATACTGTCCAGTTGAAAACTCCACAGAAATTTTAAATCCATCCCCTGCTGCTTTTACCTCTTCCTGTCCACCCTCTACTCTCCTTATGTATTGTTTCCCTCTTACCAACTTTAATTTTATTCTGTTTGTCTCCCCTTTTACTGTCACTTTATAACCAGACTTTTCATTTATTGTTCCTTAAATAATTAAATAGTATCCATTTGCTTTCCTGCTTCCAAGCCAGAGTAGCATCCTATTTATGTGTTATCAGTCACTTCTATCACCTTTCACTTTCTCTAGTTATCATATCTTATAGCACCGTTTAGCAGGCAGATATCAACTTTTTTCTTCTTCTCAGAGGGTAAGTTAGCAGCTTCATGAAACTACTATTAATGTAGGACAAAATTAATTTTAAATACACACTAACTAGTTGAACTGACCCTGGAAAGCAGAGGTAAGCTTGATCAAGTATGTCAAGATCTGTAGTGCTAATTTTCATCTCTGTTTAAGTAAAAATTCCAATCATCCAGTTCAATATGCCTCTGAAAACGGCTTTTACCAGCCCCATTTACTCAAGAGGCATTTTTATCTCCTTTCCATCTGTGGAGTTGATACACAAAAAGCCAATCAAATTCAATCCCTCAGCAAGGCTTCTAGTCCCACTGAAATCAACCTTTAAAACATCTTTTCTGAAGTCCCACGGCAAGCCCATGGCACAGCCAGGGGCCAAGCTTGAGAGCTGCGATGCCACCCCACCAACCCTCTCATCCCTTGGGAAGTCAAACTACTCAGTTCAGTCACCACCTTCCTCTTTCCTGTTTTTCTTTTCCTTTATTCTGAGGGCATCTGGCCTTCATCACCTGTTCCCATTACCCTCTGTCGCTTTTCTCATACCTACAGAAGTTCATACCTTCCAGAGAGAGAAACCCCCTTTTAATTTGGCCACCATTGCCTTTTCCTTGCAGAACCTGGAGGCTATGGCAATCCTTACAGTAAAAGGCTTTTCCCATGTCCAGTGCAGAAAGCAGCTAATTTTTTTTTAAACATCTGTTTGCTGAAGGCACTTAATAGAGCATTTGAACAGCCAGGGAGAGAAGAGTACAAGTTACTTTCTTGTGCAGTAGAAACAAGCATTGTGTTTAGTCCTCGAAGTTCAAACTAAGACTGTGTAGAACAAGCCAGTGCAGGCTACAAACGCTGCCCAGGCTGTGGGGGTAAGCGATGCAAGTCATCCATGGCAAATATGGACATAGACATCAATTACCCACAGAAATCTTCACAAAGCAGGGGCACATATCGTTGAGACCCTCCTCCACAGTGGGTTTGGAAATTGTTTATCTAAACCATGAGCTCAGCTGAAACAGCAAGTTAAACTGATACCACATTAAACTGCTTTTATTTTGGGATGCAGACACGTGTCCGATGTACGTCCAGACTAACAAACTGCACCAGACTGACAGAAGCACCTAAACTACTTCCTGAAAAGTTCTGGATTAAAACTAGAAGCAGAGATTTAAATTCACCAGAAGAGAACAACTCTGAATGTGATGCTACTTCACCCACAACGCACTGGATTTAAGAGCAGAAAGCACACCACACCTTGTCCAGGCATGTATTTCCATTTCAAAATACTTATTGAATGTGATGAGAAATGCCCACATCCTTATCACTTGTAGTTTCTCTGGACACATGACCATTTGATTCAGACCAGCGCTGAAGTGGTCTACCAAAACTGAGCTTTCTGGATGTTACTTTTAGTAAATAAAATAATATTTTAAAAGGCTTCACCAAACAAGCCAAGGTAGATGTTACATACTGCATGAACTCAATTTATTCTTGGCTCAAAATAGCATAATTTAAAACCAAGGTTCTGTGTAGCATTATTATAAGTTTCTAAACTTCACAGCTCCACATGAGTTTTCTCTAAATTTACACATTTTACTGATGAGACAAAATTATAAAGATTATTTTGCTAGCCACATAACACAGACTTAATCTGCATCCTCAATGAGGGCTGATCCAAAGGCTACACATGCAGAGATGACAAGGACAGTAGTTACATGTAAATCCTGTAAATCATCGTAAATGCAAGATTCTACTCTGAGAAAAAATACCTTCCTTAGTCTGCCTTCTGACTAACTGAAATGGTAACAAATAATATTTCTGCACACATTTCTGCTTGCTTAAATTATTCATTTCATTAAAAAGTTTAAAATATTCCTGCCAGTGAGCCATGTATCCCTTGTGTTACTCTCATAAATATTTCCTAGTGAAGTGACAGGAATTTATCCTTAAAAGCAAGATTCAGAAGTACCTTATTTAGCTGGACATCTAAAGGTGATTTAGTAATAAAGTGATACATTTTCTCTGGGCTTAGACACCCAAGTTCGCGCTTCTGGGTAAGGCTGGATTATATATTTCAGTTCCACTGCTTGGAGCTTATTTCCTGACCTGACAAATCATCTGTTTGCTCTGAAGTTACTCTAACGCCATCTCAGTGCCAGCAGAAGGAGTTTTCTACCCCTCAAAAGATTTGGAGTACAGACCCCATAAAGAACATGGAAAAGACGAATCACAAATGTATCCTTAAGTCTTGCCATCCTGTTTACTTGTGGCACAGCTCTCACTGACTTTATTAGCATAGGACTGGATTCTGGGCATGAACACATATGCCTGTTAAATGACAGTTCTTCTTCAATTAGTCTCTCATTTGAGGAAAAACACATTGATTCTTGATAGCTGCAGACACAACCCTCCTTCTTGTTCACTCAGGCTCTGCACCCAAGACGCTGAGCAGCTTCGACTAACCCTAAGGCAATGGAAAACAATGACTACCCATAGGACTGAAGTTGGTGCAAATTTTACAGCAAACTTCAGGGAAAGCAAGCCCAGTGACCCAAACAGTGACAGCTAAATAAACGTAAGAGATCTGAACTTCTCCAAGTTCTCCTCCTACCAAAGTCGAAGACCTCTCACTAGTACCAAAGGGCGCATCCCCACAGTCAGGTGACTCCAGCATACAGCTCAATGGGCCAGATCCTGCTATCTGAGTCATCAGAATATTATCTCTAGGAGCAAACCCATAGAAACCCAAGGCAACTTGCACAAGTACAGGCTGCGGAATCAGCTAAGCAATCACACCGTTGTCATTAATCCCAAGCAAGATTACTCCTTCGAAATTAAACTAGAAAATTAGACTCAGAACGCAGCAAAAATTCTGCAAATTAGCTCATTCTACAGGTTAAATACTTCCTCTCCCTCTAAATCAAACTGGAAAGCCCATTGTGCGCCTGTCTTTTTTAATTAAATTACTAAGAGTAGTCTCATCGGGTAAGCCATAGGAACAGTGTGGTGCTCTGTATCAAAGCCTCCGAACCACAGCTCTCAGTAGGGCGTGACGCACACCTTGCAGTCTCCACGTACAAATTCTTAGATTGCCACAAGAAGAAATAGTTGCCAGCTCTTTGTCAGCATTCAGAAAAGGTTGCCCTAGTCAGGACTTTTCAGCTCTAAAAGTCCTCGTTCTCCTTCTACCAAATCTGTAAGGTTTTCTCGCGGTGGCTTCTATTTTTTTTTAAATAATAACAATAATCTCAAAAGCCGTAGCTTGTTTTATCATTTTCATACATACGTAAATACCTCTGGGCTCACTTCTTTGAAAGGAGCACTAACGTGGCTTGCCAGGGGTTTTCATTCTGACTCTTTTAAGTAGTTGGTTTATTCATGTTTTCCAAGTTATTTGGCTGGTTTTATTCCGTAATCACACCATTTCTGCTGTCTAGGGACACTGAGAAAGACTGGGTGATAAGCTGCAGCCTGAATCACTTTGCAATTTTCTAACAGATACTCCAAGATCATCTAATTTTTGCAGGCAGAAGCCAAAAGCAAAGCAGGAAAGAAAATTTCCCACTGGCACATCGGAATCATTACCCAAATTTTTGGAGAGGCCAAGTGCTGGACGCGTAGATGGCCAGAGAGGCGAGGGCAGAGCCTGCAGCTCGCAGAGCTCAGGCACACCGCACACACCGAGTAGCCGGTCCCCGCTCCCTGCAAGCCATCACGACATTTCCGTGCGGGCTCTGAGGTCGCGGCCATGCCCTGCGCCGGGTCACCGCGGGACCGCCTGCTCCCCCGTCCCCCTCTTCGGCCCGGGGGTGGGGAGAGGAAGGCGAGGTGGGGTGCGGCGCGCCCCGCCGAGCGCTTCCCAAGTCTGCACCTGCCACCCGCGGAGCCCCAGGGTCCCCGTTACGGTGCCGCCCGGTGCGTTGCCGGGCAGCAGGGCAGAGCAAGCGGCCGGGCGGTCCGGGGCGGTGCAGCTCACCTGGGCACAGGCAAGCACCGCCGCTGCCCCCGCGGCTCGGCAGCCACCCGCTGCCATTTGTTGCTCGCGTTCAGGGGGAGCTGCCCTCTCCTCCCCATCACTGCCACCGCCGCCTGCTCCGTGGCAACTGGTCCCGGTAGGTTTCAAAGTGGAAAAATCCCCCGGCAGCACACACACGGCGTCTTCCCACCGCTCCCCGCCTCCCACTTCCCCGCCAGCTCCGCGCCCCGCTCCGCGCCCCGGCCGCCGCCTGCATGCTGATCAGCGCGACCTCCGGCAGCCTTCCCGCACACGGCCAAGGAGCGCAGCGGCCAGGCGCCTCATCTCGGAAACAGAGGCATACAGGGAGGCTTTTTCTCCCCTTTTCCGATGCTGCTTCGGTACGGGATGGGTAGAGGGAGAGAGGAATAGAGGGGGGCGCGGGTCTCGAATCCCCCGCTCCCAAGCGAGCTGGTGGCAGCCCCCTACCCGCAGCCTCCGCCCCTTGATTCCTTCCCCACCCCCCTTCGCTGCCTCGGCGAAGCCCCGACCCCGTCTCCCCTAAGCACTCACGGGGCACCGGGGCCTCGCCTGCACGGGCCGGGGGGGGAGTATCTCCGCTGGCCCCCGACGATCAGTGCCGGGCAAGGTGGCACGGCAGCAGCGCTGCTCGTCTCGTTCCCTCCCTTCCCGTCGAGTTTCCTCGCAGCGCCTCCGCCCCCCCGCCCCTCTCCCCAGCGCGGCCCCGCAACTCACATCGCGGAGCGGCGCCTTCCCGCAAAACTTCGCGGCGTGTCGCCCCCGGCGGCTCAGCCTGGCGCGGCTCGGCCCGCGCCCCAGCGGCGCAACAGGCAGCGCAGCCTCACCTGGCGCGGGGCCGCCGCGCCATGGGAGCGACGGGCGGAGCCTGCCGGCGGCGCGGCGGGGCCCGGGCGCAGCCACCGCCCGCCAGCCAGCCCGCCCTGCTGCCTCCGCCGGGCGCGGGCCAGGCGGCTCTGCCTGCCGCGCCGCCGCTCCCTCCTGCTCCTGCGCTGCGGCTGCAGGCAGGCAAGCAGGCAGGCGGGGAGGGAGGAGAGAGCGGGGCGGGGAGGGAGGGAAGGAGGAGACTCCCCTTTAGCTCCCACAGCACAGCGGGGAGCTGCCCGCCCCGGGAGGGGTGATGCTGCCCGTCCCTCCCCGGGACTGATTTCGGCTCTCAACCCCCAGCCCTAGGGCCAGAGTGGGGCCGCGGCGGCGGAGGCTGGTGCGCGGGGAGAGGCGCTCTCTCTCCGGGGTCTGGGGGGCGGGGTGCCTTCGGAGGGTGCTTCTACCCTCCCCGGTGCCTTCCAGGGTCCCCACCATAATAAGAGTAAGGTCAATTGTTTTGCCAATACGAAGGGAAAGCTGCTGTTGCCAGCGTATGATACTTGGCTGGGCAAACTTGCTACTGCACAGTTTTTGCCACAATCGGTGACCTTACTCTGCACCCAACCTACCCAACCCTTTGAATGGTCACTTACTCAGACCCTACTTTGGGCTTACCGTGATTCTTGGCAGGGTGACTCTCTTCTCGGAGAGGTGCTTCTGTGAAGCGTGGTGTGTTGCAGCACTTGCAGGGACTGTCAAAATAACAGGCTTGAAGGAACATCACCAGTCGGTCGTCCCTCTCACTCAAACATGCATTCCCCCCCACTTCTGCGAAATAAACTTTCTGTTCACCTCGTGTAGCAGAGGATTCTGTTTCCTGCCCCCCAGATGAGAGCACCTGGGTCGAAGGGTTTTAGAAAGATTCATCTTTGCTTGGTGGATGATTTGCTTCAAGGTGAAAACCGCCTCGGATGCTACATGGAAAGAAAAATGAATCAGCTGGGATTTCCTCAGGGCTTCTTACTTATTTTTTTTTTTGCTTCTAACTATACAAAGTCTTATTTCCATATAGGCCATTGATAAAAGAAACCGCTGGTCGGAAGGATCACTGCCATGGCCACAGATAGGTGATCTTCAGAGGGAAGAAGGGAAAGCTTGCAGCTAATACACTGCCTCATGCCATTCTCCATCGTTAAACCTCAGTCCTGGGAGTCTCTACCCAAGTAAAATACTTACCTCCCTGAGTAATCTATCTGAATCCTATTAGCAAGATAATGTAGGATCCCAGGCCTTTGTATTATATCAAAACCTGCTTTTTTTCTCCAAAGAATAATTGGAAATTGGCTCGTGAACACTCTTATTTATGCCTGTTATTTTACATTCCTATTAGTATAAGAGGAAACAGCAAAGACGAAGAAACTGGATAAAAATCACTTTCATCACTTCCTTACGCATTCCTCCACTGACTGACTCAACCCAGTGTTGAAGACACAGTCAGCTGAGAAGCAGAAACTTGGTCCACGAGCGTGCGTTCCTGTTCACAGCCTGTTGGATCGTGTCACAAAGCCAGCGACCAGAAGCCATGACTGGACTGCCCGCCCTGTATTATTTACAATGGGAAGTGATCTTTCAGGGTTTCTGAGTTTTGTTCCTTTAACTGAAACCAACTCAAATTAATTTTATGGCCGTAGAAAAATATTGATCATTGCTGAACAGCCAAAAACTAACATGCAGGAGCCATTTCTTAGAATTCAGCTTGTGTTTATGTTTTCACTGATCAGTGTGTAGGCATCAGACAATGGGGTATAGCACCCAGGATGACTGCTCATGCCCATAATACTAATATTTGTGTGACAGGCATTTCTTTAGATTCTCTTTAGAATCACTTGCTGCTGTTAATTTTTTTTTTTTTATGAAAAAGAAGATTAGTAGATCTACTTTTCATTTGGCTTAACAATAACAAAACAAAATCAAACAAACAGGTTGACTTGATCAGATAAAAATGGGTATCTTCCATGTGGTAATTTCCCTTTAAAATTGAACCTCTACTTGTACTTTGTGGAATGAACCATTTACATAGTAAAATCTCATAACAATCTAAAAAAAGACTGATCTTAGATTGCATAATTTAACTTAGTTCATTAGTCATGATGTTGTTCATCCCATTGATTTAAGTGTGATTAAGGAAAAGAGAACCTCACAAAAGATAGACTTAGTTTTTTTGATGAAATTTCAGCTTATAAAAAGTTTTTTGACCAGCTGCACATGAGTGGCTGTTTCACAGGCTTGTACTCAAAGACTCACTCCTGAGAGCAGCTAAGCATCTATAACTTCACTTGAAATTAATGGGTGTTTAGTATATCTTTGAAAAGGAGAAGAAATTGTGGGTTTTTTGGTATTTTTTTTTCCACTGGAGAAAATTACTGTGAAGGGACACAGTTACTTGCTGTTAAAAATGCCACAGATTTTTAAGAACTGAAATACAGCTGATGTCACCCATCCCCCTCCAGTTGTCTGTGTGTGCAGTAGAAAGTGTATATTATTATTCTAGGTGGAAGGAACGTCTTAGCTCCATGAACAAACCCACTAGCAGATTTGCTCATTAGCTTATCGGCATCACACGTCCATTTTACATGACAAGTAGAAGTGAAAGGATTAATCCTCTGTTAGGAAGGAGGGTAAGTTTAAAGGAGAAGGAGAAGGTC
The DNA here is from genome assembly GCA_022605575.1 of Laterallus jamaicensis coturniculus. NCBI lineage: Eukaryota > Metazoa > Chordata > Aves > Gruiformes > Rallidae > Laterallus > Laterallus jamaicensis. Next base: position 18,347,709 of record JAKCOX010000008.1, on the reverse strand, counting down.
ATTTGTCTGCCCTCAGATAAGAAAGGAACTGCTAATACCTGCTGACTTCATATAGTTATGAAAATTAGGGAGCACAAAATAATAGGTTCTTAAGTTTAACTCATAAAGTAATTTTTATAAGTGTTTTTAAATATTTAAGGGCCCAGCTCTACCAACCTTTATGCAAATTTTTTCATGCAAAAAACCCTACATAATTTAGTGAGACTTTTTGTAAGAGTTATTAATACAAATAAGACTTTACAGAATCGGATCCTTAAAAATTTATAAACATTAACAAAATATTTCAGTGACAAAATTAAAGAATCATCAGGTACCATCTATTCCTTTAAGGTTTCCAGATATGAATAACTCTGTATGAAAATCAGCAAAGAATACCCCTTCTTCCCATGCTGAGATAAATTGAGTGACCTTCTCCTTATTAAGGAATACTCCTCTTACTAGGTAGCCAATTCTTTTCACAGCCAACAATGATATGAAATTCATATTCTAGGTGTAGGTACATTGAAGAACTAAATCTCGCAACGGTCTTAATTATAGCAACATGTGCTTAGGAGTTCAGAGGGAATATTTTGTCTGTTCATGATCTGGGCTCTGATTTTTATTTTTTATTTTTTAGAGGACAGTGCCAAGACATGCCAGGAGCACCTTTTCCTTGGGACTACTCCATACTCACAGGAAGGACATGCACAGGGCTTGGAGCCATAGTCTACGCTGAGGCACAAAAACAAGGAAAATTGTGACATTTTGCATCCTGGGAATACTAAAAGCAGCACAAAGTACAGCGTTCACACATCAACCATGTTCCTAAATTGGATATCTGCTTCTGCTATTTCTCTAGGCTTGATGGTCCCAACAGCTCTGCCCATAGGTACTGACACAGCATGTACAGGTGATGAGATTTTGCCCCAAGAAGGTCAATAACAAAAAGAAGCCATCTTCACAGATGGCCAGTACAAATCCTTTGTGTCTCTCAAGCTTGCCTAAGCCCTGTGCTACCTATGTACAGGCCATCTTGATTTCTAAGCACTTATTCTCACTGTGGTTTGAATACTGGACATTAAATACTCTCTTCAAGTATCAGTAGCTTCTGTTTTCCTGGGTTGGACAGGTCCTGTCATTTTGAAAGATCTCACTGCTTTTGCATGTAGTCCCTTTTCTACATAGCAGGGAGTTGCACTGTATTATAGAGGAGAGTTTCTGTTTTAAATAACAGAAAATCCTTAGACTGTCAATAATTCATTAGTTCTCTGAAAGAGAAACAGAGGTTGTAAATAAGATCAACCAGTTCAGCTCATACTCCACCTAGCTCTGACTAGGAGAAAAATATAAGTGGGGAAGTATATTTTTTCACTATGTGCCATCCATTACTAGAAATTGGTATCTTGGGCTGCTCACAAAATAGCATGTATTTCTGGGGTACTTCAATATTAGGAAAAGAACTGGAGAATAAATATATTTAATGCTAGTCAAAACAGGTTAGTGAAAGTTAGGTCTTGTCAGACACACATCTTGTGGAGTTCTTCATTATTCAGAAGATTTATATAAAAGATTACAGGTCTGAATGAGAAAAGCAGCTGTATCAATAGGATGTACTTAGAGTTCTGCAAGGTAGTTGACTTAATACCACATGACATTTCAGTTTCAAATCATACATTACATGGAATTAACAGGTCATCCATTACCAGGATTAAGAAGTGTCACATTCCAAAATTTAGCTTTCAATGGGAAGGTTTCATTTGATGTGAATTTCCCAGTAAAATCAGAAACAGTCTTCACCGAATACTATTTTATTTTGTTTCCAGCAGTCCAAACCATGAGATAAAATCTTTGCTTTAAAGGCTTGCATATGACAAAATGTCTTTTAGCACAGTAAATAAAGATAGATTACTTCTGCAGTTACTTGATTTGGTTAAATGATCACTGTCCAACAAGCAGCACACTAAATTCATTTTACTACAGTCAAATGCAAATTAATACCTCTGGGAACAAAAAGCTTGTAGGAATGGACACCATCTGAGAAAGCAGAGACCCAGGGAGTGATAAGAAGCCATTACCCTAGATAATCACCCCTAACAGGAGATCTTAGTCCAGTGCTGTGCAAAGGATTCACCACAGTCCTTGCCTGTTTCCCAAGTATCTAGCACAGTTCTGGTGCCCACACTTTAAAGAAGACAAGAAAATATTGGAGAAAATCCAAGTATTTTACGAGTGAAGAACAAGCCTTGAGATGAGTGCCTCAAAGAGCTGGCTGGAAATATTCCACTTAAGAAAAGGTTGAGAAGATGAAGGAAAAAGATAACAGATAGCAGTGAGCTTTTTCACTCTTGCTGACAAAAGCACAACTAAATCCAGTGACTGGAAGTTTAAGGTTAGATGTAATCAACCTTGAAATCAGATGTGGTTTCCTAGCAGTAAAGGTAATTAAACTCTGTAAGAGCTTACAAAGGGGAGCGGTGCACTCACCATTGCATGGTCTTGCCCTAAAAACTGTCTGCCTTTCTTAAATACGAGCTTTACTTCAGCTTCTGGGAGAACTTCTAATGGACGGAGCAGCCTCAAACAGGGGGGGAAGGAGGGTCACGTCAGACTAGATCCCCTGGTGATTCCTCTAGCCCTACATCCATTAGAATGATGCATCTGTGCGACTTCTTCCATTATGGCTGAAACAAGATGGCTTGAATTACACCCTGCCCACTCAGACATTTGCAGGTTGGCATTAAGGTAATGAGCATAATCAAATCCCATACTTGAGAGCTCCAGTTGGCTGCCTACAGTGGTGAGGAAGAATCTCTTCTCCAATCCTCCCAGAGGATATTTGGCTTCATATATTCTGCAGTAGAAGTTTTTTTGATTTCCCTTCCCTTGAAGCATGTATTATTTATTTTGCTGTAGTCAGGAAGAGAGTTAAACCAATGCAGAAAATTATCTTAGACATCTGATGCTTGAGTCTAAATTAAGACAAGTCCAGGAGCAATAGAGATTTTTTGAGCTCAGATTGGTGAGGATGGTAGATTTTTTTTCGCATGGATTGTTTCTGTTATCATCTGGGCATGTCACACCTAATCAGTTCCCAAGTATTGCAGGAATATCAGGTAATGCTTTAGACATAACTGGTTTCTCAAGGACTAAAGTCCTATGAACTAATGAAAGTAATTGTCTCAACCTTGAGGTACATGTACATTTAATAGCATCTATCAGGCTCAACAATCCGATGATCTCTCTTGGCCTTAAATTGTGAGGAGACGTGAAGCTTGTACAAAACATAGTAATACCCTGGCTTTTCCAGGGGTCTCAGGAATACACATAGTTACACAATGAGTCACAAGTGCCAAAGAGTCTCCAGTACCACTGGCCAGGCAGAGGCAAACCCATGGAGAATTCCAAATCAAAGCAATTCCCACCAAAATGTAAAGACACCAACACAAAATATTGCCATTTGCTTGCAGATCTTCCCTTGCATGCATGGGAAGAACCTCTCGGGTACCTCTAGCAGGAGAGACCTGGCCTCAGAGCTTCCAACCTCCGTAGCCCCTTCCTGCCGATGCTGATAGGACAGGACTGCAGAACGGGCAGACAGCTTGGTCTTGGAAGACCCCCTGTTCAAAGCAGGTTTCTGAAGGCTTCCAGCTCTAAGCTATGAGATGTTTTATCGTTGTGACAGGTGAGGATACTCAGCATCCCTGCATGAGAACTCAGGTATTTAACATCCTCTCTGGCAAAACATTCACAAAAGCGCCATGGTGACTTGGTGTGGTTGCAAGGTGTAAGTGGCTCCATCTGTAAAACCATTACCAAGTAAACATAAAATAGCAGTCCTTCCGTGAAGACTAACAGAACTAACCTCTTACCCTCTTATCTTCCTTAAGAAAGGAACAGAAGTAAAACATCTCTGACTGGTGAAGCAAGACAGAAAACACACGTATGTGTATCATACCAATAACTTGGTGATTTGTTGCCTCTGAATGATATACTTAAAAATGAGCATCATATTAATCACTACTAAGTGCAATGACTAGTGTGACATTGAAAATTATTCTTAAACAAAATTTATAAACCATAGATCTCCAAAATGTTTGTATGTGTCAGTGAGAGCACGGTAGGAATAACTTCATATAATCTTACCATCACAGAATGGTGGATAATTCTTGTTTCTGGAGGGTGGGAGGAAAGGACATAATAGAGCCTCAGCTCATATTCTCCTCAGTTTAGATTTATCACAGGTTTCTCTTAAACTACAGTTTTATTTAAGAAATGGGCTTGTCTCATTGAGTATATGTGCAGACTGCAAATGAGTTTTTCCAAACAAATCCTCTATCGCATAATTCTTGCTGTCATTTTTAATAGCTAGGTGGAGGGGAAAAAAAAAAGTCTGCATAAAGAATCATTGTTTGTGATGGGACATATAAGAAGCAATCAGCTGTATCCCATAAGCAGTGTGGAGAGTGTCTGGGCAGAAAATAAGAGGCTTTGGTGGATTTATTATTTTCCTGCAACAGAAGAAAAGATTTTTTAAAGGTAATCCAACAACAACTAACAATAACATAGCAGATATTCATTCCAGCCACCTGAGACTTGGACATCTGAGACACTCTCCAGAGCATATTGAAGATACTTCTTTATATACAATATTGTAAGGATTTGCAAAAACTTGACTGCTCCAAAGAACTCACATGGCACCCAGGATCTGTTATCTTGAGTCTTTCAAAATAATCAACTTGATTGATTAGATTTCAGGTTGATTTTTTTCAAAAATTATGTCCTTTATTGTTATTTAGAAAATCGTTAGTCAAATTCACTGGGTTATTGTGCATATTTACTGAGCATGAATATTTTGCTGTACATTTACATAGTATTTTGCAATAGTAAGAGAAGTATAATGTGCACCAAAGAAGCTGCCAACTTAAGATACTGATTCCACAGTTATTTATACATCTGCACAATATTATGCACCAAGAGTACTACCGTTATATCCTTTAAAAATCTGAGTTGAAGTAAAAGTTAACGGTGTGCCTAAGTATTTTGCTGAGTGACACTTTTAACAATACCTATGGACACACCAGAAGAACTTTTTTTCCACCTAGATAAAATGGGAAGATATATGCAATTTACTTTCAAAGTAAATCCTGCTCACAAGATGAAAAGTGCTGTATAAAAGATGTTATTATTATTGGATCACTTTTTTTTTTCCCTGCAGCAAATTTGTTGCAAAAAAAGTACTTTCATCTCCTGTGAACCTGTCTTGCAAGACAATTATGTAATGGTGCAATAGCAGGTATTACAGGGGAAATTACATGATCGGTAGGAATATATATATATACACACACCTATCTGTGTGAAGATTTCCTTCTCTTCACATATATCAGATATCCCTTGTTATTACTGTTCTTTGGTGCTGGACATCAAGGAGGACCAAGATTGAAACCATAAGATGTGCACTCCTCCCCTTCACTCCCCTTCTCTCCACTTCCCAATGAAGTAAACTCTGAAGAGAAGCTGACAGAGATTTAACATTGCCTGTGGTTCTCATAATTATTCTTTAACAGTCTCCTTTTCAGGAGGATTCTGTAAGCAACAGAACCCCACACTGAGTTGAGCTCTGCTAGTGCAACCTGAATGAAGGAGCACCATGAATGAAACAGAGGTCCTGGGAGAACAAGAAGCATGAACACTACCTCTCTGGTTTTTAGGGAGTGGGGCAAGAATGGCTTCCCACAAAGAAGCCCACTAAGGGATTTTTTTTGTTACGAGGCACTGATCTCAGTCAAGGTGCCAAGGCTGAGGTTACTGACTCTTGATAGATGCAGTGATCCACCAGAACAAGTGTAAACCAAAAGAAAAGTGGAATAGCAAGTAAGCAGAAACATTTGAAGCATAATTGCTTGCTTGCTTCTGTCAATAAAATCAGATGGCTTTGCTCTTGTTTAACCGGTTAAGTGCCCAAATTCTGACTAGAGCTCTTGTTAACTCTTGTGCTGGAAGGCAATAAAGGCTGTCATTCAGTGTTTAACCTGGATAAACATTGGACCCCACTTAAAATCAGTGGTCTGCCAAGAGCTCTTTCAGGCTCAATGGAGTATCTGAAACTTAGTCAAAACTGATCGTTAATCAGAGGGGACTAATTGCCCCAGATGCCCAAGAGGCCAGAGGAAATTCATCATGGGCCAGAGTTTTCCTTGTTGCAGGGAATGAGCCTGGTCCCAGGGTTTGCCTGAGTTATCTCCCTCTGAAAAACTGCTGGAGATTAGAGCTTCTTTATTTTGCTATTATATTTTAAGGGAGCAGGTTATCCTGCGGCATATTCATTTAAATTCATTTAAATTGTAAATAAGTAAACAGGATTAGACCAAGGATTTGGCCTGACTCTTGTCAGCTTGGGGGAAGCAATGAGACAAGGTCCCCAAATAATACTGCTACCAGCTAACGACTTGGTTCACCAAGAGAACAGCCTTGTGATGATAGTGGCACTATAAGCACCTAAAATCATTAGAATTAATTTTAAAATGGTCTCTGGAAAGCAGCTGGGCAGGGACACAGAGGAAGAGAATAGGAGAATGAGAAAAGCGAGGACATTAAAATGGACTGATTAATAAATTATGAATACAGACAAAGCTGTGCAGCTGGGGTTTTACACCAGCATTTAAAAATAGCCATAGATATTATTCTGCCTCTGGACCTATATCACTTTAAGCCTTGTAGAAACATATTAAAATTACTCAAAGAGGGACCATTTTGAAAAGCTCCCTAGAGTTACGTATGATAATTAAAAAGAGGTTCATTGTAAATCCTTCTGTCTACTTCAAGGAGTATTATCTCCTTACAGACAGCCCTCAGAGGGCAAAGTCACAGCCTTGATCTGGCAAAATTATCGTCCAGTGATGATACACTGTGCTTACAGAACTGCAGCACGAGCACAGTAACAACAGATCTTGTATATTGTATATGGATGCTACAGTGTCAGGAGCAAACCAGAAAAACATCAACTACATCATTGTTTATACTAATGAGATATTTCTGATATAGTATTATTTGTCTAAAACCAAGTGCATATCAATTTCAAAAGTCAAGAAGAACAGGTAAGGGAAGAATCAGCTGTACTTCAATTTTCCATTTTAGGACAGAAATCATTCTCTAGATCATACAGAAGCATTATGAAAATAAGTGTAAAAATGAATTTAAGGGAGGTGACTGGTTGAAAACATTTGGATAGTAAGATCTCTATGTATATATGAGTTCAGAAGATCATGATCTTAGAAATAATATGATTTGCTAAAAAACCAGGGTGGAATGAAATCCTTAATTCATCTGGAACTGTATACTGGGAAAAAGAAACAAAAAAAAAAAAAAAAGGAAACTGAATCTGAAGTTCTTATTAGTCATCACCAAGGCAAGGCATGTATCTGTATCTGACCTACAAAGATGCAGATTTTTTTAAGCAGAGTACTACTGCTGTCGGTTGGGCATGCAGAAACTCTGCTGCAGTTTGGAATAGGATACCCCATGATGCAGAGGGCTGGCACAAGCCTGTGCAATTTTCTTCCATTCAAGCCTTCAAGGAAAAACTGAAGTGAGATCTTGATCTTTTCTTCACCTGGAAGTCAAGGAGTGATTTCCATCCTATTCCTTTTCTCCTGTCCCTTATATTCATGTGCAAGAAGGGGTTGAGCAGCACCTCTTAAATGTGCTGAGACACTTCCTCTGGGAGAGGCTGCATGAACAAATACTGTGCACATTTTTGAAGGTGAGTCAAAACGTGGCCCCTCTTACCACTGAACAGCAATGAAACAACATACTTGTTTTAATGAGAGATGCATAGGCCCTTCCATTCTTCTTACAGTTGAGTCTGAATTGTTGCTTTCATTAGGAACCTGTTAGCTCAGGGTTTAAACAGAGCCAAGCAGCTCTGCTTCAGGCTACTATTTGGCACGCAACACCACCAGGACAAGAGTAATGGTTTATCTGGACAGTTTAATAAAATTTAATGTCTCAACCAGTGCCAAGCTTGAAGACAGCAAAATGCACGTGGACGTTTTCAGATGATACAAACCATATTCAGACCATACAAAGAACTTTGCCTTTAAAAACTAACTGCAAAAAAAAAGATGAGAATTCCTAATTTGAGGTAATTGCCTTGTTAAATTAGGCAAAAAATGTATTACAATATTGGCTGACATACTAATAGGTAAAAATAATGTTCAGAGAAAGCACAGTAAACAACTGAAATTCTGAGGAATTTAGTTTTAAATATCTCTTGATTGAATTACAATAACGTGAGTCATCTGACGTGGTGAAGTATGATGAATTGCATGCTGTGCTCCTTTGTAATGTATTTTGAGATGCGTCAAAGAATGCATGCTTCACACCTAAGCTCGTGTAATTGTTATTGATTAAGAAAGATGTCATTCAGTAACAAACTAAAGACTTTTTGATCATTACTGATCTTAAAAGAACAAGTCTTCTGAAGAACTAATTAAGCGTAAAATGATTAAAAGAAAGAGGAGATTTGAAACAGTTGCAATACATATGTAAGAAACATACACTCAATGGAAGTATGTTTTCCTTTCTTCTTTTTCTGTGCCAGTGATTCCCTACATTTTCAGAACTGAGAATGAAGTATAATAGGTCTTGTAATGCTAAAACCCTTGCAACCAAGACTTTTAATTTAGAGCCATTGAATCAAATGAATTGACAGCTTGGGCAACTGGTAAGAGGCCGTTTGCTCCTTAACCATAAGATTTCAGAGTCCATCTGGGTCCCAGTTACCAAACAGGCCTTGCTGACTGCAACCAGTCAGCCCTAGGGAATTGCTGTTCTGGGCTTTAAATGGCCACTTCTCCACACTGCAAATGAGTGGTCACAGCTTGGGGGTATTGCACAGTCATTCCCACCACCCCAACGAAAGCTGAGTTGGGAAGAACACCAGGTAACCCTCTCATAAGCCATGCTGACCTATTGCTTATTTATGCAATGAGCATAAACTTCAAACTACGTAATTTGTGGCTAATATAAAGCATACATGTGCTAACTACTGAAGTATTCTCTTTGCACTATAGCTGTCCTGACACCCATGCCATCAGCAGCACCCAAGTTTGATGCTTTAAAGCTGAATTGGCTCTGTTTACATGAGCTATGGCCTCTATGAACAACCTCAGGGTCTGGTGTACCCTTCGTGCTGCCCTTAAGTCATCAGGCTCTCATCTGCAGGGACATTAGGCACACAAAGACAAGGAAAGCGTTTCAGTTGTCTTTGTGGAATGTTATTGTGACTAGTCAAGATCAGGACTGTGTTGGGGCAAAAGAGGGTGGCAGGGCTTTGCATGCCTTCTTCCTCTTGTTTTGCAACAAATAGAGAACTATAAAACTATCTCAGTTCTGCTGACTTCAGGAAAGCTATTAGAGTCTGTACCAGTATCTGCAACTGGCAGCTTTCAAAAGCATTGAAATGTACACACAAAACCCTAGTATTTGTGTGTTAGAGGAAAGTTCTAGATCGAAAAAGGCTGCAAATGTTTGATGAAACAGCACCATTTCTGCTGGCTGCATACCTTACAGTCCCTTGTGCTGCAGATCCAAAGGGCTGGACAGCACCATGCACGGACACGTGCTCTGTTCTCACATCCCCCCTCCCCCCCCCAAAAAATGTGTGGGATGAAGGGAAAGGAACCATTCCAGCTCAACTATTTCAAAATATATCTACCTTCGAATCTCTTTGGCATTCACAAAAAGGCTCCTTTAAAAACGCCTGGCAATTACACTCATGCCTATTTTTAGAGTTGTCTAACACACTTCAAAAAGCAGCAAGGAATGCAAAAAACAGGACTACCATGTGTCACTTTCCTTAAAAAACAACACTTGAGTTGCCATGTCTTACTACTTTACTGCTTGTAACATGGTTGGCATCATCCCTGAGATTTTTCCAGGCATTGATTCTTGTGAAATTTCATCTCTCAAAAAACTATATTTCAGTTTCTTGGGACTAGGAAACCAGGAAATGGTGGAACAAGAAAAACACACTGTGTTTGGATGGAATATTTGGGAAACGTTAGCTCAGTGTCCCACTCACCTGGGACAGGTGCGTGACTTGGGAATTAACACCCTGTGCTATAATGGAGCCTGAGAACGCTGCTGAACCAGTGAGACACTGCAGCACAGTTTAACAGGTTACTGGATTTTGACTATTTCTCCTATAGGGATGGAGACTCCCCGTATTTGGCACACAATGTCTTGCACTCTCTGTAAACTTCTTGATAATTATAAACAAGGTTTCATAGATACTCCCAAAAGTGCTTGTTGGCTGATCATTAATACTGGTCTTGTATATACCACATTTTCTAAAGCTGCATTTCAATTATAACCAGCACAAGGGAATGTACTCTTGGAATTACCTGTGGCAACCTCAGTATTTTTTGGCCCTATTAAAATATACATTAGGATAGCCCCCACACTCTTCCCTCTAAGTGAAAATAGGATAAGGAATAGCTGTTCTACATCTGTGGGAATTCATGGGATTTTGATCATGTGAGAGAAGAGGACTAAATAGGAAATGAAAATGAGTCTGTCATGTAGAGGAGGTACTTGGAAGAAATCCTTCGTTTTCATGCTATCCAGGATGATAACAGAGCTTGGCCATCATTTGCAGCTGTTCTGGGATATATCACAATGAATAGAGATTAGCTGTTATTATTCAGCGTCTGCTTCAGTGTCCTCAATACCCTATAAAACTCTGAGCTTTACCTAATTGGGCTAGAAGGAGAAACAAACCAATAAATCTATTTTTATTATGATTATGTTATACCAGTCTAGGAGTCAATGAATGTTAAATATAAAGCCTGGGAATACTAGCTAATCATCTTTCAATCATAAGTGTAGGAATTAAGAAGCAGACTGGGATATAGAATTATTGTTCAAAAAGATTCTTTTTCTTAATCTTACAGCAATTAGAATCGACATTTATTAGTAGTCATTAGTGCCACCCATCATGACTGGGGCCAGAGGTTGGTAGTGTAGTTGAAGCAATGCTGAGTTCCTTTCTTATGTAGAGCAGTGATTGAAAATGCATTATACCAATGCTCCAAAACCAGCTGCTGAGCTTCCTGATGGGACTAAAGGGGTCAGCTTTAACCCAGTATACCCTAAACAGTTTGGGATTTGAGAAACATCCCTCACTTCCATCTCTTAGTGCCCCTGGGGTGACCAGCAGAGATTCAGTGTACCCTCTTTCTAAGGGCAGGTCCTGGCTGAAATCCTCCATGGTAGGTTTAGCTCTTGCTCACAGCCACGAGTTTTATTAATGTTGGAGGCATCCTGCTCTGCACTCACTTTTCCCCTGATAGTTAAGGCAAGATGGGCTGCAGAATGTGCATTTATAGGCAGCTTTCTTCTATGCTTACCCTGTGAATTTTTATTACTAATGTTGGAATAGTTGCTTTGACCTATTTATGAAACTGGACATGTAGAGATGTGTTTGGAAACTGTGAATCTAAATAATAACCATGCATGATCAGGAGAAAGAATGAGAACTACAGAAGGGAAAAGAAAAAAAAAAGAAAAAAGAAAAACCAGCTGCTATTTAGTAGACTCCTTGTATCTATCCTCAGTGGTCCAGACTGAATAACCTGACAGGAGACCTATACTGTGGAGAGCACGCAGGCAACTGTATGACAAGTGCCTGGAATCCAGGCAATTGGTCTCTCCTTGCTACCAACCACATCCACAAACTGGTCTTGGTCCAGTGGTGGAAGGAACTGACTCGCTCTCAAAATCTAAACCAAGAGAAGTCTGCAATCTAGCAACAACCAACCTTAATCAACATTGTAGCATGTACTCAGGACAGAGACAGAACTCTTCATTTTTGGCTGGGTCACTATCTTATTTGATATGTCTCTTCACAGACAAAGACATGTTCTGTCTGAATTAGGCAGATGCAGGAGGTCTGGGATCTTCTTTTCACCTTCCCTCACTACTTTCTCCATAATAACTTGCTGTGGGTAGAGTTCTAGAGACACTATTGCTACTTATAAATAGCACCATAAGTGGAACATCTACTGGGATGCTATCTATGTAAGAAGCAGTCCTGAACAACTATTTCAGGTTTATAGCAGAGAAGGAAGAAAGTTTTGAGAATTTTTTGTCACTGAATATTGGGATCTCTCTTTTCCAAAGACTAATAATGGCATGGTACAGCCCAAATTTGGAAAAGCTGCTGAGAAGACAGCTGAGGATGGATGTCTCTCTGTGCATACCACTGTAACAGCTACATACAAAAGTAAAATATTTAACTCTTCCATTCCTCTCAAAGGGATCTGGTTATTTAAAAAAGAAAAGAAGAGAGAAAAGGGATAGGAACTCATGCTATTGAAATAAATGTCAGGTCCAGTTGCCTTACCTTGCACCATGAGGATGGTTGTTTTCGGAAGGCTATTTTGCAAATTTCAGAACCTAATTTCATGAGCTAACATTTGGAAATATTTCTGCAAAATTTTGTATGCTATCCCTCACCCATTCATTTGTAGTCCTATCCCTCCTTAGCTGCTCCTGACTGAAAGTCCATTTGTTCTCATGCCTGCCCAGCAGCATAAATGCTCCTATGAAAGGGCATGGCATGGGCTCTCTCTCAGCTTGTGTTAAATTACTGCTTTTGGAACACAATTTATCTGAGATGTGTTTTAAGCTCACAACTTTGTTTTTCCAATAGATCAGTAGTAGTCTGCCATGGGCTCCAGGCAGGGATTTGAGTAAGCCTGGCTCTGGTCCTGAGGAGCCTGTATCTGAGCTGAAAATTTCCCTTGTGCAGCATCAACAGCTTAAACTCCCTCTGACATAGCTCAGCCAAGCTTCAGCATCCTTTGGAGAAGAGCCTATGTGTGCCTTGCTGCCCAGACAGCATGGTCCAAGCTGGCAAGCGCATTCTCTAGCCCAGTCTGCTAGCGAATATCCTGAGTTTAGCAGAGCATGGCTGCCCCAAGCCAAGGCTAGGCTGTAACCAGCAGCAAGGAAAGAAAGAGCAGGGGGTAGCAGGGCTCAGTCTCAAATCCTGGCCTCTGTGAGGACTACACAACTATTCCTGTCAGAATCAGAATTCACTCTTAACATAGAAGAAGGAGAGGAGGTGGTGGACAGTGTGTTGCCCAGCGACAGCACTGCAATGGGGACTCTAAGCCTTTGCCTACAACCAAGCTGGAAGTCCTGCACCAGCTAAACCCCAAAATAACACCCATCTCCCTTGTACCCAGACATAGCAGACAACTTTAGATAAATGAATTAGTGTTTCAAAATAGATGCACTACTTGGCATTCTTGCATTTAGCCCATCCAGCTGAAGTCAGTGGAAGCTGAATTAGCTCATGTACTTACAAATGACTCATCACTCATGCCTTTGCTCCATGAAGTGTAGCTCCTACTGCTCTGTTCCACAGAGGCGCAGCACAATGGGGGCAGCACTCAGAAAAGAAAGCTGGTGTCCAAACTCACCATGCCCTTTCCTCACTAAGAAAATATATCTGAACAAGGATCTTGCTCATGCAAGTTACTGCAGTATCACTGATTGCAGCTGGCCTATGTTGAGTTACCCAAGACTAAGACATATAGAACCTCAGGATAAATGAGCAATTGTCTGCATGTAATTTTTAATTGAAATGGTAATGTAATCTCCCATGCAGCAGACAACATTTAAATCAGATTTTTGTCAAATTTGCTGTTGCTGGAAACATATACACACAAAAAAGCCCTACAAAATAAGATCTTGAATCTTAACTCAGATGGGAAAATTCACAGGCCGTTCTCATTAATTAATTTAAACATCACTAATTTAAACCTCTAAGCTCTCCTGAGTAATTCCAGTAACAGCACTTTAAAAATAATGCTCCTGTGGAAAGCTCTGCTAATTCAGAAAATGATCAGAATTAATGTTGCTGATCTCACAAAGAAGAAAGAAGATTGTCTCTGTTGTGGCACATGCAGGAAAGTCTAGTCTATTAGTAAACAAGATCAAAAATTAAATCTTAATACTGGCTGAAACAAACAAGATTTTTATATTTTAATATTGGATGGTAGGTCTTATGGGAGCCTGAAGGGAAGAAGAAAAAAACAAAGCAAAAAAGATGTGTACCCACCATGGGAATGAAAACTACCCCATAGAAAACTTGCACAAGTACAAGCTGCAGAATCGACTAAGCAATCACAGTGTTATCATTCATTCCAAGTAAGATTACTACTTAGAATGTGTATAAAAATAACTTGTGAAGTATTGTAACTATCTGTTGCCACTATGACCATGAAAATATGACCCAGCACAGGTAGGGTCCTACCTTCTTCATTTTTGTTTCTGATCTTTTGGGGGTTGGTAAAATGAGGTTATTGATAAGTTTTACTTAAAGGTTATCACCACCACAACCATAATTAGACCAGCTCATTTACTGTCTATTTCTGTTCACAGGCTCCTGGTATTTATGAGCAAGCTTGAAAGAGCCTAGGCTACACAGTGAAGTAACTATTGCAGAAAGGAAGTATGTGAGGTACTGAGGGGAAGAGCAAGATGACTAATTTTATATATCTCTAACATTAAACATGTAAACATTATATACAGGCTGTCTGGCACTTCTTCCATAATTTATAAATCAAAGGAAAATTCTGACTTTTATTTGTTTCTATAGAAATCAACAACAGGTCCTCAAAGGCATGTGTGTGTGCATAAGTGTACATGTGGTACTTTCCATTTTTAATCTATGTTGAAATCTATGTAGTGTTCAAAATACAGCATTTGGAAAGGCAAAGAGGTTTGGGGTCGTTATTGCCTTAAGATATTACAGTATTCCTTTCCCTTTTTTCATTTACTTCTAGAATTGATTTTTGTTTTGTTTTTCTTTCTGATATCAACTAGAAAAGTAGATGCTGTGGGGGAAGCAAGACAAACAGGAAGAACTCTGATCTTTTTCCTCATTTAGAAAGCTGAGATTACATTTGTATTGCTTTGCATTTGAGATGTGTTGGTGTTCAAGCGCTTCTTAGAGCAAAGAAGAATACTTAAAAAGTAAACATCTTTCCAAAGCACTTTCTTTCAAATTGGATAGCAGTATGAGATTTCTACATTAAACTTAGACTCAATTATCAGAAACAAAATGTAATATAAAAAGATTTCTCTTTTAAATATGTTTATATTTAGACCTTGCCAGGAAATTCAGCCAATTAAACATATTCTGACACTGGATCCTCAGATGACTTATACTAAAGTTGATCTTTTGTCCATTACTTAAAGAAAAAACAACTGAGATGCAGAAAAGATGAATAGTATATCCTTGCCTTGTTGTATTAGATTGTATGGGACTAAGCACTCATAGAGTATTTTTAGATATTAATTTTTGGAAGGATTATCTACAGTCTAACCTTTCCTGGTTTGCAGCTGATTAATAGGCTGAGTAAAGGTTGAATATTGAAATCATTGCTTAGGCAAAACTCTCCTTAATATTTTCACTAAGTTCTGAGATCACAGAATTACAGAATGGTTTGGGTTCAAAAGGACCTCAAAGAGCATCTAGTTCCAACCCTACTGCCATGGGCAGGGACACCCTCCACTTCACCAGGCTGCCCAAAACCCCATCCAACCTGGCCTTGAATACTTAAGAAGGTATTTAAGAGTTTGAATACAGATTTGCAAAGATACTGTAGATACAGATAGGGCATCAAATAGGATTTGCAAAAAGCCTACACAGAATCTGGGGCTAATTTCCTTTGAGAAGTAATGAGTATTAGACATCAAACAGACCCGGTGTTTTGGAAATCCTACTGGGCACTTGCATGCAATGTTAGGTGCCTAATGGTCTTCAGAATTTTTACTGATGGTGTTCTGTCTGGAATGACTTTAAAATCTAGTTCTTAGATTAGGAGACAAAAACGAGCAAGTTGTAATTTAATATTAACAGGTAAAAGAAATGAACATGTAAAATTAAAAAGAAAAATTAGATGTGTCAATCTGAAAATATCTGCTAGGTAAGCTCTGTGTATGCTCACATTTTAAACCACTATCTAAGCATATCTTAGGAGTTATGAGGCCAAAAGGGTGTAATATATAACTAACAGGGAATAGATTACCTACATTTACAAGACTGTTCCTAAGAACACATCTGATTTGTCTTGGCATTTGAAATATATTTATAGCTCATGAGCTCCTTTTTCATTGCAAGCTGAGTACAACTATGTGAACTATTACATTTTTCTCCTGCTGAAATCCAAAGAAATTAAATTGCTGCCTTGAGCCATGTTTTGAACTACTAACCACTGTCACTTGAACCAACCAAAGCTTTAAAACTTACACTGCAGGACTTCGGAGAAGCTACAATATCCCCCTCCAAGCTTCCAAGTCAGCAGCTGATGGGAACAGACTTCTTTTTGAGGTTGCCCCACAAGGTATTTACCTTTCAAGTCAATCATGGCTGAGTTCATTGTGTGTTGACCTTACCCAAGTACAACAGTAGGTCCCTAATAAGTATTTACAAGGAATGCTAGTATGCCATGAGCACGCATGTGAAACAGTCCTGAGCGTAAAGACCTGACCTGAATCTTGCTGTGTCCCTGTGCAATGAGATAAACAAATCTTTGCCTATCAGGATTTTTTTAATCAAATAAATAAAACCAAGAGAGATTTCTTCTGTAATTGTATGTGTGTTGGTGCAGTTCATTTGTTGTGATTTATAGTCTCAGAAAGCGTATGGTTGTGCTGCATGAGAAATGTCTCTGTTGAATTGAATTCTCTGATTGCAGTAACTCTAGATGAGCTCGGTGTCTTAATCTGATGATGATTTCTTGTTTTTGTAAAACTGCTGTGTACAGTGGCTGCATTATTTATGGTAATTAATTTTAGTCTCATCCTGCACATTCTTCACTGTGTGGGAATTACTAGAGAATATTTTTTTCTTGCACATCATAAACCAAAACCATACAGAACAGGCAAGTTTCTATTTAAAGCTTGTGCCATAGGTCAGACTCTGCTTTTGTTGCATAAGTTCAGACAAAGGAACAGTTCAACAGGAACAGGAAGAGTTTCTAAAACTTCAGCAAAACTCCTCTATGTACCGGCATTAATACACCAAAATATGCTGAATATCCAAGGTGGCTGGAAGACCACTGTTTTGGTCTGCAGATCTCTCTGGTGAAGGTCATCCATGGAGAATGTGAGAAAAGCAGAGTACAAGGACTGAAGGGCCAGAAGTGGCCTGAGTTCTTTTGGCTGGAAATCTACCAAAGCTGGGCTCTGGGAAAGTATACTATAGCTGCAGTGTTGATACTAAATGCAAGCAGCAAATGGCCAGCAGACTACTTGGGTAGCAGACCCTAAACTCTCCTGTGGCCAGATCATGACTGCAAATGTGTCAGCAGCACTGTGCCTTTTGTACCTCATCACCTGAAATCAGAAGTCTTCTCCAAACTAAACTGGGATTAAGACTTTCAGGATTATGACAATTACAGACAATGTGTTAGAAGCATAATATATCCCAAGAAAAGCACATGTGAAACATGAACTTTCCTTACGAACTTCAAGAAGCATGAGGTGTGGGAGAGTCAACAGATTAGACAGCCTACTTCTCTCTGCTTTTCACGGGTCCTTCACAGAGTTTGGTACTGGGTAGTCAGCCTTGTTTTAAGCACACCAAGCAATGACACACTTAGCCTTTCCTTTGCAGGACTCCATTCTTAACCTTCCAGCCCTCTATAAAAGGAAACTATTGAATACACATGCCAAACTAATGAAGCATACGATTTTGGGACTGTGCCATTTTGTTTCTCAAATTGCCAAGAATTCAAAATTAAAACAAGATAACCTTTCCAGTTTGAAGGCAAGACTTTACCTAAGGGAAAAGTCATCTTTACAGCCTAGTACAACAAAGCTATCTCCTGCCTGCCCCAGGTGCTGAGTTGGAACTGGAATCACTGCCTTCCCATGCCTAAGAATTTTCAAGGTGACAGTAACAAAGTGAACAAAGTGACCTGGTTTATACATTTAGCTTTAGCATCCTCATGTTGCTGAAAGTAAAGAAATTGTGACTTTCACAGCAGGAGGCTGGAGGCACAGCCCATTGTCTTAGGCAAACTATGTGGGGAGATTTTTGGCACAGCTGATGAGATCTTACATTCATTTTAATTATCTTCCTCAGGTTGGGTAGGTGGTGGGCTGAAGTTTCACGGATAGGAGGAAGAAGAAATGGGGTGCAAAAGGCAGCCCCTGAGAGGAGACTGGGAGACCACTGTCCAGAAATGATGAAGGGGAGGAAGAAACAACATGATTACAAGCCTTGTCATGGAGGAGTGTGGCTGATCCTGAAGAACAGGGATACTTGAAGGCCTGGCATCAGGAGGATATGCTATTGCCATAAGTGCTGAAAGCAAGGGCAAAGAAGCACAAGACACCAGTTTGGCGGTAGGAAGGGAGACTCTGGTAGATGCAGGGGGAACAAGCTCCTTGCAGATCTGATTTGCATAAAATGCTTGCTTGTTTCCCAGCAGTTCACTTCTGGTTTTGTAAGTTCAGCCTGCACAATCTGCACAGTCACTGATGCCCACATTAGCCAGGGAACCACGTGTTGTGTACAGAAGCTTTCCCAGTGCACACACACAGCAGTGCAAGCCAGGCAGTCTTGCCATTTTCCATACAGCTACTGTTACAGGGTCCCAAGACACGTGAATTATTTACTCATTGGCTGCCCAGTCCCAGGCATGGTGCTTTCCAAATAACATGAAGACACAAATCTCTCCCCACAGAACACAATCCATAATAGGAAAGGTCTTGAGGCAGTGATGAGGGACACGAGACACAAGCAAAGGGCTCAAAGCAATTAGCAGTGATCACCCTCTTAAAATACTTTCGTTACTATTGTCATGACACAGCAACTTTCCACTCATTGCCTTCAGATCGCATCACCATTCGGTTCAGCTATTTCTCCCTTCCTTCTGCTGGAAATCGCAACTACGGTTTTCCAGACAGCTCAGACGCTGGTTTTATTTCTCATCCAGATAAACACAAAAATCCTGCAGTAATAACATATCTTTTCCAGGAAAGCTAGTGTATAATATCAACTGGATGAGAACTTCAGAACTCCTCTACAAGGCTCTCAACTGTATATATGGCAATGGACTATCTAAAGGACAGATTTTTTTACTTGTTTATATCTCTTTCTTATTAATAAGCTTCTGAATAAGAAAAAAAATACTCTCCTTTCTACCCATCAGGAGTTAACTACATAGCTATGCATGAGCAGGTACCATCCAACACTGGCCCATGAATGAATGGCACATCCATGGCTCGTGTCAGACAGCACTCAGCATATTCACAGGGAACTGCATCTTACGAAAAGCTGATGGGCCTGTCTGAAGTGAGACCATTTCCTCAGTAGCAGTAGAAAGATGGGCTGCAAAATATCTCAGTAAACAGAGTGACCTATTCTCCTTGGCAAGATGGGTTAAGCACTGTGGCTTGTCAGATATGTTAACAGATGAGCTGTATTCTCAGGGCTGATCCTAAGAAGAATACACAAAGCAAGTACCACTTTTACAGCCACTAACTGTACATGACTATGGTTGGTAGTACTTTCCTACCTCTTCTACCTACTCTCAAAGACCACGTCCTTTCTGTTTACTGGAAATATTCATGCTTCCCCAAAGACTCACCAGAGACTGTATCTCTCTGTAGACGGGGCCTTGTAGGTGGAGTTGTTATTCTGCATTTGCCTCTCACACTTGCCTGATCCAGATACTTTGAATCATCAGGTTCATGCAGCATTTCTGCTGGCAGAGGAGGGAGTGAAAATCATGCCTAACTGCATTTCATTGTGCCACTCCTCAGGGTCATCAAAACACCATCAGGTCTACATTCAAACTAGTCAACCCTAGTTTTGCACTTTTAGTTTTGCACATTGTTTCACAGCAACAACCAACCACAGGTAAAACTTGAATAAGCTGTGTTCACAATGAGATGGACAAAACAATGGAGAGAGCAAGGAAAAATAGCATTGTATGAAGTGAAACAAGTTGGGAAGACATCCCTTCACAAGGCCTGGTAACACGAGGTGAGGATCTTCCTTACACTGGGTTATGAATTTCCCATATTTTTGTATGTGGACCTGCCCAGACCCAAGCTCATGTGTCAAGATGCCACTCGGCCCACAGTACATCAGAGACAATCCTCAGAACTACTAAGATCAGTCCTAACAGAAGCGAGGCTAAAATTGAATCACTAGTTTAAAAGCATACACAGAAGCAAAAGGTAAAATTTCAGTCAAACTGTAGAAAGCTTTGTTCTAGCCTGCTGGAAATTGGCTGACAATTATTCCTATGAGGTTTTGTCTTGCAAGTAACCCCAGAAACGCCACATTTCAGCAAGATGGTTACCACCAACAGTAGGTCTGTAGTGCCAACTGCAATTAAAACCTTGAAAAATAGCACACAGTATCTCAGAGTTTATGAATAATGATGAGTACGTTATTGTTCATAGACCCTTGAGCTCAGCACAAACCTCAGGTAATTTTTCATTATCCTGCAATCCTCTGCACCTTCGAATCAATCACAGTTCTGCCACAGACTTCTAAAAAGGCAGGGTAAGATATCTCAGGACATGCAAAAACCCACCTGCTCTGAATACACAGGGACAGCACAGTTCACTAGTGCAAAGCAATACAACCTATGTCAACCCAGCTAAAATACGCCCACTGTTGCATGATTTATAACAAAGCATTCTCAGTGGTACAGTTGGAAGAAATTAATTCTGAAAGGTAAGACAAATATTCAGAAAAGCTGTTTTTCCTGTTAAAAGTATATAAATAATCCCTCTCTTCTTATTTAAAAGAAGACAGCTAGGAAGGGCATCCGAAGTTTGCATTATATCACAAGGAAAAGCCATCCATGGCCTTGCACATCTTCAGGCCCTACAAAACAGGCAGAGAGAAGTGGTAGTAGCACATGGCCAGATCCTTTTTACCAACTGGTAGCTGAGGCCTGTCTCACCGAACAGGTCAAGATCCCTGTCTATATAAAATGAATAGGAGTTACTTATGTGCATATAGAGGGCCAACTCAATATACATATTCTTCCCAGTATGCTTTGAACAGTTTTATTCCATAAATACCAATGAAGCCAAGATGGCTTCAGCCTCTGCTAAGGCTATGCTGTAGCATCAGGGGCTCAATATCTGTGTGGTGAGACCAGGATGATACAGTGCACCTACCTACATGGTTGAGCACCTTCTGCCAAGGGATTCCCACAAGCACACCCACAGAATCCTGGAACAGAGGCCACAGGGCTGCTGCAAGCAAGGAGTGTGATATCCTGGGACCAATGGATAAATTCCTGACTCCCCTTCATGATGTTGCATTCCTTAATGTCCCTGTAATCAGAGTCTTGATGTGTGACTTTGCTAGATCACAGACTGGATCAAATACCACCTGTTTCTAAAACAGCCTCCAAAGGCAGTTCAGTGTACACGGGTAAAAACAACAGGATGATGTAACACCCTCGGCCCGCCATCTGGCCTTCAGCTTGTAACTAGGGTTGGCACTGTACCAGACTGTGTGTGCTTGCAGGCCTTCAGCCCCAGCTCAGAGGTGACTGTAGCGCTGGCCTCCCTGTGACCACTCCTTGGCAGCCACATCCACCTCTCTGTGCTCACACACAGCTGCTTCTGCTTGCACGCCTCAGGCAATGCTTCCTTTCCTTCCTTCTGCTCTGAGGATTAGAAAATCAAGCTGGATGCTAACCCAGGGAAGCAACAGTGTCCCACAAAGAGCTGACAGTGCACGATAGGCTGCTGTGCTGTTCCAGCTGTGTACTCAGTGACCCTGGGTCTGAAACAGCACAGAAGGCATTGAACCCAGTGCCCCTGGTATCTGACTTGGCTCCATGAAAATAAATGATTAAAAGCTGCTCAAAAAAACCCCACCTGAACCATTTAAAAAAAAAAAAATTAGCTCTGTATTTCTGGAAAAGGGAGTTGTAACCCTTGCATTTGTACCTTTTGTTGCAAAGCCTCAGCTCACCACTTCAAGTCAAAGTTATGGGCAGATATGTTACTTAGGAACTCAAAACATGTATATTTTGGGATTCAGGTTGTTTGGGTGCTATGAGATAGACATTCTAGCAAATAAAGTGCACAGCAGATAATTCTGCTGGTCTTGCTTTCCACCCACAACATGTTTAGTTCCAGCAGCAGCAATATGTACTTCAGGCTGCTGGGCTGCTGCAAGATGATGGATCCATACCTCAGAAGGAACAATCTCTTCTTTCTGAGACTGCCTCTGGACCTGGTAACTATTACTGCTAGGAGAACTGAAATACACAAAGGATTTCTGGTACCAAAAGGCTGTTAGATTAATGGCATCAGAGCAATGGTTTCACAGGAAAATTTACCATCGTTTGGGTTTATTTAAGGAGGGAAGGTTTGAGACCAGTTACTCACTGAAAATTTAGCAACCCTCAAGGCCTGAGATGCTTCTCCTGCTGCTTGCAGAGACCCACTAGAGACTGCGGCATGAATGAGAAGTACAAACTCTGATCTGGGTCTCTGGCTAGAGGAGAAGGGAAAGGCAGTGGGAGATGAGGATGACAGGTTTTTCCTGCAGCTAAATTACCAGGGGGTTGAGGTACTGTCAAACACTGATGGCATTGATGGTGTCTGTCCCCTAATTCAACATTACTCCAGTCTATTACAGGCTGGACTGAGGCCACTAACTTGTTTCATGTGACCAACTTAATATGGACATCACAACTGGTTACATGAATAATGAGTTGGGCAGCAGGAAAGGCAAAAGGTAAAAGGCTTGGTAACATTCTATTTTCTCTCTGAGTTCCTGGAAAGATAAAATGAAACTAGGAAGCAAACATCTGAATGAAAGAAATCCAAGTGGTCTTTATGGGATTTTTTTGCTAGGCCATTACTAAAACAGACACTTAATAACATGAAATGCTCTGAGGGCCCTACCTATTCCCCTCAGAACAGATTGTCTATTCATCAGTGTGTGTGCTTACCTTGTTAAAACCACCCCGGCAGCGTGTCGTTGAGCTATGGAAAATGCGAGTCTATGGGAAGCATTCGGCTCTGACTCATTATCTGTATCTAACCACAGGATCATGAGCTCAGAAACAGACCAGCATTCCCATCAGCACAAGTAGCCTACAGCATTCTTTTCTTCAGTAACTTTGTCTTGTGGCACAGTTTTGTCTGATATTTCATCCAAAACATGGTTACTGTAACACTATAAAGTAACCCGGTTGCTCTCCTCCGGGTTTGTGCACAGAATTCATGAATGAGTAGCAGAGCATGGATGAGAGAGGCAGGCTCTTCAGCAACTGTCCTTCTTAAGCTACTGGCAAGTTGCCTTGCTCAGGGTGAGGAGCGGAAGCTGAAAACAGCCAAACACCAGGTCTCTATCGTGATGCCTCAGGACTGCAGTGCTGTTGCTAGGGTCACTGCTTGCAAAGTGCCATGGTTGAATAAAGTAGGTCAAGAAAATTAGCATCATAATGAGAATCTCCTTGCTGTTCTCTGGCCTGTCCCCACCTGGCCCTGCACCATTGTAGGACCTTCCTCATTGCTTGACCCCCTCCTTGCTGCACAGAAATGTCAAGAAACTCCATTTCAGCCTAACCTTTAGCCTGGTGGGAAAGATTCACAGCTTAATAAAAAAAAAGGGAAGCTGTTGGGTGGAAGCCCCCTGGCCACAGAGAGCCAGGCAAGCCCTGCATGCTGTTGCTACCTCTTCTCTTTCCATCAGACAACCGTGCCCTGGTATAGACTCAGTATTGAAAGGAGAGGTTTAGAGAAGGGGTGTATTAAACGTGAAGCCCTGATTTAGATGCCCATCAAGATATACACCTGTCATGCTGTTTGTCTTTGGCTGATCAAGCATCTCCTTCTTCACTCCCTGGGAGCATCTAATATTTTCTTTGGAGGTGCCTGGTCTTGTTACACTATCTCCCAGAAAGATAGGTGCATATTTTTATAACTCTTTTAATGAGTTATCACTAAGCATTTAACCTAAGAGGCCCCAGGTGTCACACGCCTGCCCTATTGCAGCCTTACTGGTATCAACTTGCTTTATGAATTAGGTCAGTTTACTTAGGGGCTTCCTTATAAACAAGCAGAGCTTAGTACCAAGACAATGTACCCAACAACTACCAACCAAGAAGAGCCTCTGAAAAGCCCTGTTAACCAGGAATAGGACAGTGCCTCCTCTGCTCCCTCCTGGGAGTAGACTGGTTAGCTGGCCTATATTATCACTACAGTGTTATCTCAGTAGTCTGGGCAGTAACAAGTGTTTTGAAGAGCATGGTGGAGAGTGGTACCCAGGTTCAATCCATTTCTTCTCTTCCATTTTGAAAACAAAGATATATTCTCTCTGCTCCCACACTACTACTCAGAAACACTAAGACTGGGTTGTTTGGTCCATGGCACAATCCAGCACCTTCCTAGGCAGCGATGCCTGAGCACTGCTAAGCAAATGACCCAATCCATGACATTAAGAAATTCCTCCTGTCTCCATTCTGTCATCACAATGAAAATGTTAATAGCTACTTACTTAATAAACTGTGAATTAGATTATGTTTATACAGTACTTACCTATCAAGAAGAGCTAGGAAGCACTGAGGGTTTTTAAAATATGCTAAATTGGAAACTTGCATGAAAATTAACTCCTCTGAAAACAATAAGTCTTTTATGATTGTACAGTGACTTTTTATTCTTCATCAGTGTTGCTTCTGCTGAGGTTTTCCATTTCCTTCATAAATGCCAACTGTCTGATGAGAAGGCTATTTACTATGAGTCCTGGTGATACATAATCTCTGTTTTTATCTCAGAAAGATCTTGGGGGGGGGGGGGGGGGGAGGGAGGGAGAGGCAATTGTATGCCCTTTGATAATAGCAAAGCCAAAGGTGAGGAATATAATTACACATGTATTTTTATCAACCTTTTGTCTGAGGGTATAGACAATGTTTTGGAACTAGCTCTCTTGTTTTCATGTCAAAGAGAAACAGATGATGCTAGTCAAGTACTTTCTTCGGTGCCCTCCTCTTTATTCTCAGACTGCACAGGGAGTGTTATCGCAGCAGAAGCAAACCAGAATCAGTCACCATGTTCAGAGATCCCTAAGTCTGCTTTCCCACAAGGTTTCATGCTAAATATCACTGCTTCCATTTCCTCTGATGCAGATTCTCACTGTTTTGTTTTCCTTATCTGTTCTGGTTTTCTCCTCACACAAGCATTCTGGAGAGCAATTACGAAAAACTTTGCCTTTGCCACCAGCCTCAGGGAGCTCCCCTCAAACCCACAGCTCTGTCACTGCCAAGACTCCTGGTGAACAGTAATTTTCTGGGACTTTTTATCATGACACAAAGGTCTAGTTAACTGTTCCATCTGATTAGCTCAAAACCCCAGGATGTGGTACAGCTATTCCCTATAAGTAGGTACATAAGTATAAACAAAGACCTGGTTCACAGCAACCATAATAAGCTTTCAGAATAAAATGAGAACTCCTTGAAAGAAGAAAAAGGCTACGAGTCTCAAAGTACCAAGCTTGCAGCTAGAACAAGAGTCAGATGGCGTCTGTTGTGCTCTGGGACTTTGTCATCTTGTTTTATTTTATCTTACAGCAGTTGAAATTGTCCTTTGATTCTGACAGACTGTTGTGCTATTTTCCCATGAATTCTGTTTGGACTTATATAAAAGGTTTTGCTGGACCAGATTTCTTATGCATAAGTGTTTCTTGGTCCAGCTGTTATTTATGTATTTCTTCCCTA
The DNA here is from genome assembly GCA_022605575.1 of Laterallus jamaicensis coturniculus. NCBI lineage: Eukaryota > Metazoa > Chordata > Aves > Gruiformes > Rallidae > Laterallus > Laterallus jamaicensis. Next base: position 18,321,943 of record JAKCOX010000008.1, on the reverse strand, counting down.
GGTTTTTAAGTACCTGACAAGAGGATTCTAGGTACCGTTAACAGTCCTTTAAGACACTTCTTTGACAGAAATGCCAGCACCAATCAGATCAAACAACCTGACAGTGAAATCAACTTTCTACATGTTCTCCATCTAAACTTTGTCCACTGTTTCTCTCCTTATGAACTATGTCCTGTGCTCATCTCCTGAGGATAAGGACAATTTCTTTAGGACCAGCAGGAAGAAACACCCGATGCCCACACTTTTGTGTTTCAAAACGCTCCACCACAGGTACTGCTGCTGGCTACAGCTGTTGCAATGGCAAGGACAGCAGGAGAATACAGAGGGCAAAGTTGTAATGTGCAATTTCCTTTGGCACCCTATGCTTTCTTGCTATTCTTTTCAAAGCTAGGGCATTTAGCACAGCACATCTATTTTGTACAATGCTGGCAAGAAATCTCTGTACTCAACACTTGTTCCTGGTCATCAGTTCTGACCCAGCTGCTGGCAGAAGATTTTGGGGGCAGAAGAGATTGGTCCTAATTAATAAGGGATTTATTAATGAAATTCCAGTACCGAAAGCGCAGTCACCAGCAGCGACAGGAAGCAGCACTTCCCACTGCCCCCCACTCATCCTGCTCCATCACAGCTGCTAGTGCAAAAGAATTTCGGCAGTACTAGTGAAAACAGGGAATTAAGTCACATGCAGTGCTTACAGACACAGACTCTCCATAGGAAACAAACCAGGCCAGGACACTTGTCAGAGACAGGAGATGGGACAGCCCTTTGCTTCTGCAAGTCCAGAGGAACTGCTGGATCAGGGTACTATTTAGAGCACCTTCAGGCTGGAAACCAAACTAGCCTTGAACTGCCTGTACATATAAACACCTTCTTAGCATTACCTAGGGCATGAATCATACCAACATCCATAAAGAGGAGACCCTCTCAGCTGGGTCAAAGTCCCATTTGCCACATCCGATGTTTAATTGGAGAAACAACTCTAATCCACTAACTCTGACCTCATCGTGTGTAAAGGTTGCTGCGGGGACATGTTGAGATTGTGCCATTTTTACATTTCTCTTCCAGATTCCTCAATATTCCTAGGCAATAAGCATGCAGATAAAAATGTGAATACACAAACCAACTCATCAAGCAACTTCAAAGATATAGTATATCCCCTTCCTGGAAAACTTGAATTTTATCGGGTGCTTAAATATGTCCAGGCTAAGTGGAAAATGGTTTGTCTTGACCCTCAAGCCCAGAACTGAGGGTTTGTTCATATGGCAGACTGTGCTAGCTCAAACCCAAATCTTCATGGTAGCTTTCAATGACCTACAACTGCCCTCCAGTGCAGTCTTGGACTCTCCGTGTTGTCCTAGCCTTGAAGCATGGGTGTCAGCATCTTGAGAACATTTCTGAAAGGAAACCTTAGGCATGTGTCCCATCATAACACTACCCTGTGCCCTCTGACCCCTGGCCATTCTGGAGATGCCTACTGCAAGTTATGTATTGGGGCAGATGTAAACCTGCCTTCAAGTCTAGGAGTCAAGGCAGAGTGACTTTAGGAAATGCTTTCTGACTGTCCTTCTTCCCAAGGGATACTTCTAAAGATGAAATTGAGAAAAATCTCCAAGCCAGAAGGAAGCAGGATATATAACTATGCTACTTCATGCATCCTGCTTATTAGTACTCCAATAATGTAATCTCATAGATCCACTTCAATTTTTTAATGCACAGATAAACATGTATTAATCAGGTATTTAAGTTGTTAAAGTGAGCCTGAGTCAGGTGAATGAATATTTGGCAAGTTTTTAATGGTTAAATGGGATTAGAATACAAAGTATTCTTGATAAATTGGAGAAGCTTCCTGGAAAAAAAATCAAGACAGTTCTCAGCAGGAATGAGCGCAGTGTACACCCAGACAAGCACAGTCAGCGAGGCGGATAAGCATACACCAAGATAGATGGCAAATTTTAGAATAACATCTAATAATTTCAATGGATGATAATGTTTGCATGAGTCAATACTATTGGGAAGGGAAGACATCAACCTGCCTCATAAAAAGAGGAATAAAATCTGAAAGACACTTTACTGGTAAAGATCTCAGCTGGAGCAGTATGCCCAGTTTTGAGCAAAACACTTCAAGCATGATCTGGAGCATCTAGAGAGAATGAAAAAGAACCCTAAAATATTAGAAGTCTACGAAACATAATCAATGAATAGTGATGGAGCTAATTTGTGCTTATCCCAAAGAAAGCCTGAAAATATATACAAGGCAATTGCAAAAGAGAAGAGAAGAACTTGCTATTGCCTGTTTAGATAAGATGTAATGGGCCTAAATTTCAACAAAGAAAATTCAGAGGCAAAATTAGGAACTATTCTGTGTCACTAAGGATAATGGGGCACAGGAATATATACAACAGATCTCCATCACTGGAGCCTTTGACTATGAATTATGGAGTCTTCTGGAGGATGGGATAGGAAGGGAGGACATGTAAATATGTCTGATATGCTTTTTAAGCCTGCATAATACTCATCAGTCGGGCAATACTTCTCTCTAAAAGGTTCTTCATTTTGTTTTTATGTCGAAACATGACATAGAAAAAACAGGAGAAACCAGAGACTTAAGCGTTTTTCAGCTTCAAGTGTAGGTTGATGCCTATAGGTGTTATATGAAGACAAAAGAGGAGCAATTATCGCTAGCTGAGCCTTTCCACTCTCTAGGGGAACTGTGTAACAGTGCAATTATGGCAAGGAATGAAATACCAGCATGACCTGAACAGGCTCATTATCAATGAAATCTCAAAATGGCAACATCAATTAATAAAATGCACAATGTGGTACAAAATGCTAGCATAAATTTATGGTAGCCAGAGGGGGAGAAGAGAAAATAAGTGGGGCTTTTTGATTCACTTTAGCCAAGGAGCCAACAAAATCTTCTGACTTATGATAAAGCAAAGACTCTACCATTTGAAAACAACTTTACAGTCTTGTATGATATGTTTCTTAAGACATTGGGCTGGTAAAGTAATTCAACAGATGAAATTATATTAAAGCAAGTCCCTTATCAAGCAGAATAAATCTTCCATATCTGACATCTGCAGCAAGGGTGTACAAAGAGGTACTGTGATAAGGTAATGAGAAAACACACCGCCTGGAACTAAAACCTACCCTGAAAGTTAGTTCCAAGATCAACAAATTGCCCTTTTAATGAAGAAGGAGGTGTATGTTTTACTATCAAACCTAATATTGAATAATTTGTGCTAAAGAAAATCCCAATGTTACTAATAATACATACTTTTTTCTCCATGAACTCTAGTACTACATAGCTAGAAAGGATAAAAGTCAGTACACTGCAAAGATTCCTACTAGCTCGAGTACTTAACAGCATCAAATGCCAGATCAGTGAAACAGCACTAATTCATGCTAGATACAGCGGCTGGGATCAAGGCTCCAGCACGCCAAACTGAGTTTCTGGTTTAGAGATCGTGAATCAAGGAACGACAGTACAAGCAGTGCCCGTAATGCCTCACTGAGCTTTCCAGGGTTTACAAGTCAGCTCGATCTAGTAGGTAAAATACATCATGGCTATATCCACAAAAGCGAAAACTTCAGTGTACGGTTCACTGACGCCCCACCCCCACCCCCTTAGCTACCTTCGTGAGGGAAATCAGTAGCATCCATGTGCCCTGTGAGTGTTTCCCAATACCATATCGTGTTAGACCACACAGGCACCAAGCAACACATTTGCTCAAGACCCAAGCACTGTGCTGTTGGCAGAAGGGCTGAGCTGCTGTGAACACCACCAATGGGTAGCAACACCACGCACGACTCCTGAACACAAGGCTACGCAGGGTAGCACACCCTGATTAAGCAGGACTGTGAGCCCTGAGGACCAGATAATTCCTGTTTCTTCAGCATCCCGCTTTGTGTGGCAGCTTTAGCAAATGAAGTGCAAGCAGCCGCGGTGCTGCCAGCTCTCACGACATGTTGCGCTTTCATAGTAACCCAGCTGCTGTAAATTGATTCTTGTTTCCTCTTTTAACATAAAATGCAATTTATCTCTCAGAGGAGGAGATTTGTGAAAAACAGGAAAACAGTTCCAAAATTAACTTTGGTCACAGAAAGCAGAATTTTAATTTGCAGTTCAAAGCTACCTATTAGTGAATGGTACCCAGAGGAAGAAAAACATGCAGCTGTTTGAAAGGAGTGCAGAATTCACATAAAATATTTCCAGGTAAGCTAGATAAATTTATCATAATTACTCTTAGGTGAGCAGACCAAAACCTGTAATTTGGGGGCAGCAGCCTACAACTATTATGTGTGTAATCAGATAAATACTGTAGGCTTGGGCTGAGACTCACTTTTTAGTAATTGCCAAAAATGAATAAATAAGGCAAAACATTGTAGCTTTTTTTTTTCTTTCTTTTTTTGAGAAAACACCTTTTTTCCCATTCAGGGAGATAACATTGAAATTCAGACACACAGAAGCTCCATTACCAACAGCAGCAGTGCTGCCTTTTATGAGTCCTTTTAGAAAATATTTTTGTGCCCTAAATGGGTAAAGTACTTTTTCAAAAGCCACATTTACCAATGGGAATTGCCTGCCTAAATACTTTTGAGGATTTGGGGCTTCAGGCCAGGCTTTTGAACCCTCGGGGCTTAGGTCACATTTTTAAAGATAAAACACCAATACTGACCACTGAAACAGTTAAGTTCTCCATTTCATTTCCTAAATTGCTCCTGTCTCCTTAAAAATGTTGCACAATACTGATGATCAGGTTATGGTTAGACACCTTGCTTCCAGGAAATCATTAGCCGAGGTTTCCCCATCAGGAAGAGCGCCCTCTCCTCTCCTTGTAGGGCAGGTGGCCGGGGCAGCTCACACTACAGGCAGCTGGCAAGAGCCACTGGTCCCAACTGGCAGAATGGAGGATACAGGCTTGGCCCTACAGTATACCAGAGCCCCTGAAAGCTGTGCTGTGGTTCTCCTGTCAGTTGTAATTCAGCCCTACATACTGTCGATACATCTTTTCAGTTCCACAGGCACGGTGCTAACACACAAAACTCTTCTGCTGCTCCCCCAAACAGTTTATCAGGGCTGTACAGGGAGAAGATACAGCCATAGCGCCCATGAGAGCAGCCCGCATGCTCTCATGGGCAGTTTTTGCTCCCTCACCCTGTTGCAAGATGAGGACACGTGTATATCAATGGGGAATCCACAGGGCTGATATCGATGAAGTTAAAGAAAGGGACGTGCCAGATGGCAGCACCGTGAGGCCTTCCTTACAGCATGTCCCTCTGACATAGGGCACAACCCCACCGCAGCAGAGGGAGGAAACCTGGACAGCTTTGTGCTTATCAAAAATCCAATCAACAGAGATCCACAGTCACTGCTGAACATGAAATGACATTTGAAGGAGTAATAAAAATGCAGGCTACCCCTTTGACCACGGCAAATTTGTTTTTTCAGAATGTCCAGTTTTGCAAGGAGGGTTCATTGAATTATCTAGTTTCACAAAATTTTCCCCATTTAATTTTGTTATAAATATTGAGAGAGCCAGTACTTTCAGTCCTGAGGCCAGGGCAAGGGGAGTTTTCATTTGTTCATCCAGCTTTGATGAACACTGAGTAGTTCCATTTTCATACTGCAGTGATAACACTTCAGCTAGCATTATACCAGGAGAGCTGATTGGCAGGCAGTTAAAATGAAGGATTATCTTGTGGTTGAGGCAGAGGAGCAGGACTCTGGAGACCTGATTTCTGTTCTTTGATCAGTCATACAAACCCTGCATGACACTGGGCAAGCCAATTAATAGCTCTGTGTCTCCATTCTTCAGCAAAAATTGAGGGGTGGAATGCTTTTTTTATTTCATTTTCCATATCTTTTCTCCACACAGACAGTCAGCTTTGCAAATTTTTTTTTTCATATTGGTTGGGACAGTAAGGACCTGGTTTCTTTTGTTCCCCTCTCAGTGTATCCTATGTACAAACAAAAAAAATCCTTTCACATTGTCAAGATCTGTTTTTACATGAATAATGAAGAGTGACTGGGTTCTCTTATACTTAAATTTGGTTTAGGGATTTCATAATTGTTTTTCATTATTACAGTTTGTTAATACTTACCTGGCAATGGTTGTAAGCTTCAGAAAACATCCAAGAAAATTATTTTACAAATATGATCTGTAAAAATTAACTATACATGTGTGGGGGCAAGATATTTTTTTATGGGTTGAAGTAATAGTAGTAGTTTTGCTGCAGTCATGATGGTCAGAGGATGTAAGCAAAGCACATTTTCTAGAGCAGTAATATCTAGCACAGCTATACGAATAGACAGCACGTGTAGGGTGCCAAATACACAAGACCTGGTTCAAGTGTAAAGACATACATGCACTACTCAGGTTGGGAATTCTGAAGGACCTCTGGAAAATTCAGACATCCAGCCTTTCCTACCACACCTGTGCTGAAATACCAGTGGACAGGCAGGTATCAGCCCCCTTCAAACACTACATCTGTGCATACATTAATATATGAATACCTATTACAGTGGTCAGAAGACGAGTTTGCTCTCATTTTCCCATCCCCATGCTGCAGCTGACAGCTCAGCACTTGAGCTGCAGTGATGGACTGTGACTGCACCACAGTTTCCTTTCAACTTTGCTTATACAAGACACTGATTATTTGGACAGCTCAACATCAGAGACGAATAATTTACTGCCATGCTCCTCTCTGTACTGTATCAGTCCTTCAGTTGCAGCTTACACTACTGAAAAGAAAATCTATTCTTATTTTAATGTTCTGCATGCTTACATGAGAGAACCATTGTTGTAGTTATTATTTAATAAACACCAACTTGAGCCTGGGCCAGGTTAATAGATGGGCACCAGACATAACAGCAGGAGAGGCACAAGAACTTCTATTTTTCAGCCTTAGGAAAAAAAAAAGCTTAATACACCAGGACCTCAAAAAACACATTCATTTGTTCCTTGTTTGCTTGTAATGAAATAACCCAACTACAGATTTGCATCTAGAGTCATACAGGTGCTCAGGTTATCCTACCTGTCATTACACACCTGGCCCCTATTACGAATTGACATCACAGCCCAGTTGCTGTTCTTTCCAACAGCACTTCAGTGGAGTAAGCCATCTACAGAGTGTTTTACTAATGGAAAAGAAGCCAAGTCATTACTAACTGGTGTGGACCCGTGGCCAGTATTCATAGTTAGATTTCAGCCTAATTTGACAGTGACCTTTTGCCTAATGTTGTTAATTGTCCTTCCTGTAGTTTTTCATTAAAGGAAACTAATGAAAATAAGAAATACTTGGTCTAAATCATTAAAGACTCTGACTAGCCATGCAATAGCAAAAGGTAGATCCTTCCTCTCCTGTGTGGTTTTTTTTGTTCACATTTTGAAATACCCTTAAAAATTCATATTTTTAAAAGTGGAAGAGTCAGTGGTTCACAAAAATAAAGAATTCTTCCCTGGTTGCCATACTATGTTTCATGAGTAGCCCTTGTTATATTGCCACTGGCAAAATTTGGAGAGAGTGGCCTGTAAAAAAGGTTTCTGAATGAAGACAGCACGTGCAAACAGAATGGCACCGTGTGTCTGAAGAGCCCACACTGTCACCTAGGACTGAGCTGCCCCAGCAGTGCTGGGTGTGCACAAGATCTTTAGTCACCAGAGAGCTCCAAGATGATCTTCAGTACTAGCTATTTGGAACACTTTCACTGGAACAGAGAGTGTAGCGTATATTGCTTATCAAGGATCCATTTGTGCTTGCCCTTCAATGCACTGCAGACTAGCCTGCTGTTCAGGCAAATGCGTTTCACCAGAGTGCCTCATAAACAGTCTGCACACACACATTAGATGGGGAAAAGTTTCGAAACTAAAGCAGTTTCAGACTGCGTTATCACTGTCAGATATGCTTTAAAGACCAGATCTTTGGCAATGCCAGAAGAAAGTGAGCTTTCTCACATACACTCTTCATTTACTGTGAGTGAAGTGGGCTAACCTGAGCATGCTGCAAGAAATAAATGAATAAATATTGAACAGTAACCTTAAGCTGTCCTCCTCCAACATTCTGAAGTTCTCATTATGGGTGTATTTTGTAAACACCTCATATCTGCAAGGCAATTTTATTGAATAATTGCAATCATAAAATTCTGAAATATTTACAGGAAAACAACTGATCTAGAGATCAGACGCTCCCCGTTTTGCCAGCAAGCTGGATATTGCCTTGAAATGTAGCAAAACCACAAGAGGTTAGAAGTGCCTGAAGATCTGCAAACTGGGCATGAAGATACAGCTTTGCCCTTCAAGAACTGCACTAAATGAGGAAGGTGAGTTAGCATTCAAATGTGCACCATGACAGCACTCAGGGTGTGGACAGCAGAAGCATTTTGAGTGTCCTAACTACGCCCACTGCGGCAAACAGGAACAGCTGACAAGCTCCCAGCACAATTTCGTTGGTTGTTGCCGACACCTAAGGCACTGATGATAGCTCTGGGCCATGCCTACACTATTCCTATGGCTTGTTATTGATTTTGTGGGGTTTGATTTCCGTACAGAAAGTCTTAAGCTTAAGATACAATATTGGAGAGTGTTTTGTGGCTCCTGCTGCCTACAGGGTCACGGTAGGGTACGCATCTCTGTTATGTGCTTCTCAGTGAAGTAAGAAACTGGACCTCCTGACACAGCACGTGTTTCCAGCCCTGTTACTAGATGCCCAGGGCAATGCCAGTGTTTTTTAAAATCCTCTCCGCAGATGTTATGGACAGAAGCTAATAAACAGATAGATGTCTGTGATTTCATAAATACTGTGCAGGCAAAATGCTAGACCTTCCTTCCTGATCTTTGCACTCTACTTAAGCCCTGATTTTGCTGAAATCCATAGCAGGATTTGATCTCATTATACAAATATAAAAATATGAATTATAAACAAGGGGTATTCCAAGAAAACTCAGAGAAATCCCTTTTATGAGGAGTTTATCATGTTTTTTCTAAAAGAACAATATGGCAGAGAAACAGACCGTCAGGTACTGTCACAGTCTGTTTCCAGTACAACAAATCCTCACTTTATACAATAGTGTACAAAGCTATGAATCATCTCATATGTGAAGTGAAAACTCAAGAAAAATTCATGACTATAGAGAGTTACATGTTGTAATCCAAACCTTCTAGCAGTTAGCAATTCACAAAGGCATCCATCCACATGATCAAAGGGTCCAGGATCATCAAAACAGGCACCAGAGCAGTAGGGTGAGCTCCAGGAAATGAACGAGCAGAGCAGCCAAAACAGGGTCCTGCAAATTAAGACTCTGCACACACCACCACTTAATTGGTACCTAACAGTGAGATGCAGACCTGGGCAAAGTAACACCCAAAGAACTGCTGCTAATTCAAGTAACCCCCAAGTAGGTGATGGGCAATTCAGTTCCTGAAAGCTCATAACATTCTCACCCACTAGAAAGGCTGGTCTGTAACCAAAAGCCTTGTGGATTTTACATATTTATTTACTTCTGCCACCTCCCCACACCTCCCCCCTGCCCTTTTTTTTTTAAAGTCCTATAATTCTCCCTGACATTTCCTATAGGAAAATAGCGTGCTGAGAGTTGGTTTGGGATCTTTTTCTTTTTTTCTTAAAAGGAAAATATCTTGCTGACATCTCTTTGACATTTAAAGTGAGCCAGCCAACCACAAGGCATTCTTGCATGAGGACCCTACAGCAGGAGGCAAGGAGCTCTCCGCTCCTCTTATGCAGTGGCACCAAAGCCAGGCTGCCAGTCCCAAGCCGTCTCCCCAGTAACATACATAAGGCCACATCATACGCACTCAAAGACATAAGAAGACAAAATCTCTGAGACTTCCCAGACAGGAAACACAAGTGAAAATCTCATGGCTGTCACAGAGACAGCTGTTTTTAAAATCAGCCATTTTTAGGATGAAATCCTGGTTTTCTATTGATCACAACATTAAAGTCTCAAATAGTAGATGAAGACACCAGCGTGTGTTCCGGGGATTGCTGAAATCTTTGTAGGGGATGTGCTACACCAAGACACAGGAGGTGCTTAATCAGGATATGAGTTTTGATCTTTAATTACTAAGGGAAGAAAAATACTATACTAAATTTTTCTTTTCTGTGCATGGGTGTGCACACATAGGCATTTTCTTTCTGGTGAGTAAATATCACACCCTGACTTTGGGCCATCATTTGCCATATGATGTGTGAGAACATTTTGTTGCTCTCTTTTAGGATTTATTCCTATTTGGAAGAAAATGGAGGTTAGCTGTGAGCAGTGCCGCGCTGCTGACAAATCTGCTAAGCCAAGTGCTTTGTTCCTCATGAACAAGTAAAATGAAGTAAGCTGTGCCAAGTGGGTGCTGCAGGCTGAGGCCCTGAATAGATGGCTGTTAAGAAAACTATTCATTTGAGCTTTTGGAGGCATTTCTATTGGGGGCTGCCCCTGTGATTCATTGCTTCTCTTCTAATCTCTCTCACCTGAAAGTCACCAATCCATCTAGCTGGCGGCAAACTGAAGCATAAATCTCATATGTAGCCCAGCTTTTGCATTCCCTTGTTTGCCTTGAAGTTGGAGACGCTTTAAAGCGCATTTCTGTAGCATTTTGGAAAGTGCTAAATACAACATACTAAATCTGTGGAAAACTTTAAAAATCCTAACCAACCAAAACCCAACAAAAAAACCCACCAACAAACTCCACCCTTTTTTTCCTTTTCTTTTTTGCTTATTTAAGTCAAAAAGCATAATTAAAAGCCATTATTAAGTTTAGGGTAAACCATGTGAAAAAAAGCCTTTTTTGTTCATAGGCATGCTGAGCATCAGCCAAAAGCGAAGCTAATGGGCTGGGAAGAGTAACCATGGAAATTTCCATCTCTAGAAAGGCAGTGTCAAGAATTAACTCCTATGGTTACAAGTAGAGCCGACCAGAAGTTGCCTCATAAAGCATACTTTCCTATGTTTATTTGTAAGCTATTCCCCAAATCCAGCAAGTTTCTTTAGAACCACTCAGTTTTGATGATTTTGATGCCAGTGGGCAGGTTTTCTTACTGCCTATCAGCACCACTCAGGTGGTGCTCAAGACTTGGTGTAGAAACCATGGGAGGGAATTTCCTGGGTTTCTCCTTCCTGACTGGAAGCTTTAGGAAACCTGTGTTTTCTTTAGGAAAGTTTCACGGATCTCCTGGGCTTCTGCCAAGGGTGAGTACCACAGGCTTTCTGCTGATACTCATCTCACCCCACTCAGAAACTACAAGTAGAAAATAGGCCATTGGATAATTTATGTTTGTCTCCAAAACCATGTTTTTTCCCATGCTAGTATGTCCCACATTTTCTAACATTCAGGCAAATCTATCGCACCAAAAGGGAGCCCATTTGTATACATTGATCTTCCAGAAACAGCAGTTAAAAAACTAACTTCTATCCTTGCAACGCAGAAGGTGCTACTTCAGTACAAATCAGAGCCAGAAGCCTGATAGAGCAAACATTTCTGGTGAAGAATCTCATCATTTCAGTTTGTGAAATGTTACACAACAAAGTAATAATCACGGCCTTCCTTGAAGGACAGTTAGGTAACACATTCATTAAAGCTTAGTTGAAGGAGCCTCTCAGAGATCAAAGACTTCATCTGCAGAATTCAATGACTCTTGCAAAAGTGACATTCAAGACCTCTGGATATTTTTAAATATCATGTTTACTATTTTTCCTCACAGCAAAGGAAGAAAACGTATGCAACAGTACCCATTACTGCTTCACTACATCTCCTTCTCAGTGATCTCAAGTTAAAAATGCAAATATTCATATAAAAATACACAAAGCTATGTACACAGATTGAACAAGTGGGGAAAAAATTATAACCAACAATATTGAATTGTGTGACCAACAGCTGACACCGCAGCAAGAATTCCCTGCAAAATTCAAAGACCTGTGAGTCTGCACACCTCAGCTCTTTTGAAAGGAACCTTATGTCATTAGATGCCAACTTCACTGATCCTCTTCCTATGGCTTTCATCTATCCCTGTCTGAGTAAAGGCAAAAGAACCTGTTCTTTCTTCCAAAATAGCTGATGTCCTGCTGAAACTTAAGAGCCTGAATATGGTATGGGATTGATAATGCCCATTCAGCAATGAGCTGGTCTTCTACTCCTGGCAACGTTATGGAAATGCTTTATGTGTAGGGCAACTGTAATTTAGAAATGGGTGTAGCCACTTTGGAAATAGGAAAAGGGTGTGACCACATATGTGGGGGGAAAGGACTGTAAGCCAGTTCAGCTCTGCCATTACTGTACTGTCCTCCCCCTGCCATGTGGCCAGGGCAGCATGAAGGAGTGCACAGGGAGAGAGGTCCCCCCCTTCTCCCTCTAACCAGTCATACAGTGAGAGGAAAAAAGCTTTCATTAGCATTTTATCTCTTTCTCGTATTCAGGAGGACAAAAAGGATCAAACAGAGAAAGGGTGGCCCTTTTCTAGCTTGCAAGGGGCTGTGGGTGCCAGAGCTATCATGGGCTATCACCTTTCAGCCCTTTCTGCCTGCTAAAGTAGGCAGTAAGATTTATGGATGAAATCTTGGAGGAGAAGCCGAGAAGGCCTATGCCTGCTATTCAACAACGTTTTTCAGAGAACAAAGAGATATATTTTTTTAAATAAAACAATCAGTATATGCCACAGCACCGAACCCAGACAGCAGAAGGAGGCTTGATAGCTAGCAATCTAATGAGCTCCCTGATGGTTATCTGACTGGTTATGTTATTAGTGGCAGGAATGACCCGGTAGCTCCATCAGTGCCACTCACACTGGGGAAGGGAACAGAAAGCGGAGAAAAAATGAATGGGAATAAGAGAATGAGAACATAGCCAGGGGCTTAGAAAAAGACCTTTAACAACATGGTCATTATATTAGAAATCTAGAAGCTGCTTTAGGCAACGCTTCAACAACTCATAATAGTAAAAATGTAATACAAAAGAAAGATAAAATCTTTTGAACAACACGTCTTTTTTTTTTTTTTCCCCCTCCCATTCCTTGAATGGACAAAATAATGTCTAGCAGGTAGTTTTCCTGCTATTTGGAATCATGTCCTGCCTTTAGAAAACATGGAGTTTATTGCGGTTCAATTTTTCCCAGAAACTGTAAGACAGTTCAGCATCCCATTATTCTAGGTGCAGTAAAAACACAACGCAAAGAAATATTGTTGCCCCACAGTGTTAATAATCTGGGAAGATAAGATAAAGGGTGGGAGAAAAGAATTATCACTTATGAGAGAGAAAAGAGGGAGGGGTACATGTCTAGCTGCAGTCGTGACTGCAGGCGGTAGGTGTATGTACTATTCTGTCTGGTGCTACTTGGGAAGAAAGAGAGCGGTGAATCCATGCCTTTGATTAGTCCAGCTTCAGACAGACACAAAATGCTAAAAGAAAAATAAAACCTTCCTGAAACCACACATACAAGATGAGTTTATCCTCTGCAGAAATACTAAAAGTAAAATGAAATGCCTTGGAGCATACTGCGTCAGTATGTGGGGAAAAAACACAGAAATGGAAACTGAGAGTTTATCTGGAAATTATTTTTTCCTATGCAGATTTGCTTTTCACTGGAAGAAACATTAGCAGATTTAAAAATCTGTTTTAGCTACACAGAAAATAACTAACAAACCAGAGGACTATTTTTCATCTCCTGACCAGGGGGCACTTACCTCAAAAAACAAAGTTCACAACCAATTTATCTTCACAGGTGCCTGAAAACATAACATGCCTCAGCACTTCAGTGCTTGCTGGATCTTCCAGCTGTGAGAGCTATCCAAGAGGATAATACTGTCTGCCAGAAACAACGGTCCAAAGCAGCTGTTTGAGGCTCTGTTAGTTCATTTTCTCTAAGGTAATGCCAGCAGTTCCTCCAAGGTACTACTGTTCACTGAGTAGCTTGAGAGAAGCCCACATTGCAGGAATCACAACCACTACCCTCTGACAGTACTCATCCAAAAGCCTATAACCACGCTATTTCTCTTGTCATCTTGCAGAACCGAAGGCAGTAGAAATAACGTGCTCAAAGCACCACAGGCACTGCCATCATTGTGACAACTTATCTGTCTAAAGCCATCCTTACAGGACTACTGAAACTGTTTTAAAGTAGTGGAATGGAAAACATCTAGCACATGTTCTTCAGGGCCTTAGGGCTTTTTCGAGAGTAAAATAAATTTTGAAGGACCCTTGCTCTCTGGTATGCAAATACTCCTCTTAGGATAAAGCACTAGTTTGCACTGCAGCACACAGAAAATGCATATGTACATGTATATCTGGTGAGTAAGAGTAGGAAGACTCTAAAGACAGAATAACATAGTGCAATAAAAGCTGTTGAAGAAGGTGGTAATGGAAATCCTGGCTGAGAAGATACAGGCTATACAAATAAACTGAAGAAACACACTTCTGGTTTTTTGTCAGACTAGTAAAAAAAGGATGAAGGAATAACCCCATCGTGTTTGAGATGCACTAAATGAATTCTTATGCCAAAGACCTATTTAATGTTAACAGGATTCAGCCTCGGGCTTCACAGTAGGAAAAAGAACAAGGAAAAGTATGTTTTAGATAATTTCTTATGTACATATTCTTTTTCAAAAGACAAGACGTTTTGGTTGTTTCTTCCCATCCTACTTGAGACATTTGCTCAAGTAGTTTATGTTGGAAATGCATTTGGTCCTAGCTTCTTTCACAGTCAAAGGAAAGACATTGACATGCCCAGAGTATGGTTAAGCTCCGCAGACACCTATGAGGATTTTCAAGGAAACCTAAGCCAAGTATGGCAGAGACACTAGGCAATAAATGGCATGCCCAATCATCCTCATTATCCAGGTGAGATCACCTGTTTGATGGCTTATATCACTTTCCCACTCATGTGTGCACCGGGACACAGGGGAAGAAAAGGTGGTGTGTGCCCAGGGTCCTGCCTCTGCAAACAGGGGTGCAGCCTGGTTTCTCCCTGACCCACAGGCACATCCTATGCAACTAAACTGAATCTAGGGTAAGCACCAAAATTTAGACAGCCAAAACTGAGTCTTTACAACTACTCATATTTAGAGTAGCACTGCATCACTCCCACTGACACCCATTTCGCCCACCTTATGTAAGGATCTGTACCTACACCCACGTAAAGAGACAGGGATTGAAGGGGAAAAAACCCAACACAGTAAAATACATAAATAAAGTACATTGCCTTTCAAAATCTATTTTAAAACCTGTGTGGGTTTCCTCAGATCTTCTCTCCCCCTCACCTTTTTCCCCCGTTAGCACAATTGAATGAAGAATAAAAAAAAAACCCCAAAATTTCAAACATGTCATTTTAGCTCCCTGAAGCATTTTTAACTTACTGTGTTTATGGTGCAGCTAAAAGAGAATCTGATAATGCCAAGCAGTCTATGATCGTAGGTTGCACCAAAGGATTAACTGAAGGTTTATGCTGCAGAGTGCTATGCTATTCTTGTAAACAAAAACCTGTTACCTCAGTTACTGAGGCTGGAAGTTTTTGAGTTCAGTGATTTGCATTTTTCATACTCTTTCAGTAACTAAGAAGGAGGGGTTGGAGCAAGCTTTAGGGGACTATTATGTTGGAATCATTTATTTAACATTTCATGGCAGATTATTTATATCCTTCTTAAAAATATTTTTTTAAAAAGTAGAGGTAAGAATGAAGAACAAAACCAAAATCAGTATCAATACTGTGTTCATTTTGTTCTCCTTCTTTATTCCTTCATCCCACACAGACCTCCTGGCAACCTGTTTTATCAGGATTCACAAAATAGGCTCCCTGTTATCACTTTCAATTTTTGCATGAAGACTTGCTTTACCTGCAGTGTCCACTACGTGTTAATAACAAAGCCTGTGGAAGCTGGAGCTTCTCTTCACCCTTACTGCAGCCTCTGTGCTTCTTCATGCAGAGCCTTAGCTTATTCTCTTTCAGCTGATGAGCCTGTAAACTCAAAGATAGGATTTTCTTCTTCTGGAAGCTGACACCAGGCTGAAAATACCACTGTCAGTGAACAGACCCTAATTATGGAGGCTACCAGCGAATGCTATTCAGAAAACTGCTGAAATTTTGTTGAAATGTAATTCTGCATTCACAGTTATTAGGCAACAGCTTTGGAGAAGTCTGACTTTTGCTGTGGTTGTTTGCTTCCATATCTGATTGGGGATATGACTCGAAGAGAGAATAAGCCTGACAGGATATTTGTACTTTTGCCTATGGCAGACCCAGGCTACAGAAAGCCAAATAAAAAGGGTTTTGTATGAGGAATTGCAAATTACATGCATTTGAATACATGCAGTTCCATTTCATAAGTTTTAATCTAGGACAAGTTTGTCAACTTTTGAGTAAATTTAATTTGACACACACTTGAGGAGATGGAGTGGAAAAATACACCAGGCTCTCTAGATTTTGTAGTATTTCGGCCTCAACCCCTGCACCATTCTGTTCTTGTGCCTGGTTTTGGATAACAGTTTAACAAAGGAAGCACAGCACATGAAAGGTATTTTCAATAAATGAGAGAGTAACCTACCAAAGTCCTGATGTGGAAAGACCTAAAGACTAGCTCATGCAATAGGAGAGTGTGATCTGCTGCCAGGCTGTCTTGAGTATCCTGGTAAAGCTGAGCTAGTTCAGCCCAGGCTTGACACAAGGAACAAGTTCTCCGCTCCTCCACATCCAAGTTTGCCTGCAATGGGTCCCACTTGCTCTGGAGGACCCAGCTGAAGAGGTGCTAAGCCGTTGTAGCAGTGCTTGACATTGGGGCAGTTAAGCTTGTGAAGGACTTCAAGTTATGCCCTGATTGCCAGAGGGCTCCACACTTCACCTCTACTCCAGCCATGCAGCAAAATCAAATGGTGGGACTAACCTTCAGCTGGGACTAAAATTCAGCATCATCCTGTTCCTTTTGTCAGAGCAGTACAAGTCACAGAACACAGCCCTGCTCCTGCCAGTCTGTCACTAGCAATTTCTTGCTAAGAAAACGTCATTTTATATTGTTCAGGGTTTTCCAAATAAAACACATACCGTTCTGTTAAAGGAAATTATATCAGTGATTAAATAAAACCTGAACTGCATAGTTAGAATCTTGTCGCTACTGTACAGAAAAACAGATCACAAGTGCCTGCCAGAAGGTTATTGTGTAACTCAAGTGCTGTGGGGATTTCCTAACCATTTAGCGTACCACAGAGGCAGTTTCCTGGGTATATAGCAATAGGTCATGGGAATGGCGTGCCGCCTGGGCACAATGATACCTGGCAGGTATCATTGAGAATTTTCTAATAAAGCCTGCATTTAGGACTGCCACTTGCTCAGTGTGCTGTGTCAGTGATGATGGAGCTGGCAGTGCTCGTCATTATTTCGGTGGCTTTTCTCCTGCAGAATCAGCGTTCTGAGACTGGGGAAGAAGAGCAACGTGAGTTTCTGGGAGTTTGAGAGAGTTGCTTCCAGGGCATCACCACATCACCACATCCTTGGACATCCATGGCTTTTCTACCATTGCCTCACTTCATTGTGAGAAAGATCATCAGACTTAAGGAAGTTTGGGACTGACAGGATAAAAAAAACAGGTATAAGTTCTCCTGGTGTGGATAAATGTAACTGGACTCAGTGCTACAGAGGCTGATTTGACTGTTAGAGCATGTTGGGATTAAGCATTGCCCACTTGTTCTGGCTGATATGAAGAAAGGAAATGAAAGTTTAAATGACTTTAAAATAATGGGAGGCCAGGAGTGATGTATGTTAAAGGAGGAACAGCAAATAGAAGTGAGGAAAAACTCAATACGCTCTGGTCAGACTAATGGAATTGTGCAGATAAGTGAGTCAGGCAATTAAACATAACAAAATAATGAAATAGGGAGAGAATATGGAATAAGAAAAAGCTGAAAGGTGAGAAATTTTTATTTTTTTTTAAAGGGGCATTATGGTGAGTGCTGCTCCCTTTTAGCTTATCCAGGAGTAACTCTATCGCCGTAACATGAATGTCAGGAAAAAGTTCAGGTTTTTTACCAGTGCAATCTCTGAGCACGTTTTGACTACTGCAACCCAAAGGAAATTATTCCAACACAGTGGAATGAAAATTAATTTTGACCTCTGTCCTTATTTCTGGTTGCTTATATTATAAAAAGAAACAGGTTTATTACAGATGTGGGAAAGACAGAACTGAGAAAACTGAGGTATTTGAAGTTACTAAATAGTTAAAACCCAAAATCATACCAAGGAGAACAGAGGTGGGTGCAGAGGAGACCTATGTTGAAAGCATGTGATATAATTTTGTACTTCAAATATTTCGATCTTTTTAAACTAATACAAAAAACCAATGATGACGTTAATGCAAAATACTCTTGATATAAAGAAGTTAAGTGAAAAGAACCTGACATTAAGCATATAGGCTTAATGGGGAGAGGAGAAAAGAGGGAAAGGCACAGGAAGATAAAACAATTATGCAGTAGCCAAAAGCATTTTGATATTATATAGATAAATATTATATGCATTAAAAGTGCTGGGACTCCTTATAAAAGCATTATATAGATGAGTTACAGCACTCCACATGAGGATATAATGTCATGGGGCAGCTCAAAAGAGGAGGAATGTAGAGTTTTAATACCCTTCCTAAGAGAAGAGAAAGGACAAACTGGAGCTGGCAGCATTCATTAGGTCCTGGAAAGTAAAGTGGGTACCTCTGAAGAAAAATCAGGACAGATTTTCATAATTCCTCCTGTCTACTACTTCACTCAGTAAAATCTGATGAATAAAGAAAAAAAGAATTTAAAATCAAGTCTTTTCATGTTATCTATTCTCAGATTGAGGGCAACTGACAGAGGTATGAGGTGATCTGAAATCTGTTTGCTCTGATTAATTTGCCACGTGATACAGTGTTTTCCTCAGCTTTGAATTTACTAATAACATGAGTAAAAGCAATGGTAAATAATTAATATACTGAATAACCATGAAAATACTATTTTCAGCTAGATGATCATCTAAATAATCATTAGTGTAATCTGCATTTGTATTTGAAAGGTTGAAGACTAATGAGATGAATTGAGCAATTCTTTTGATGTTTAAAATGGAAGACTCTTTCCAGCATCCCATTATTATTTTAAGGGCAAAAGACATGTCAAACAACATATTCAAAACAAGACTGAACTCATCTGGAAGGATGGCTAATTCCAATATAATGCCATAGTTTATGTTCAGAGCAGCATTATAGAATAGACAATAGCTACTGTAAAGCTATTTGAGCTTTATCGACCCAATTTGCAAAACCCTTGCTGAATACATATAAAAACCTTTCTTATATATATAAATCTCCAATAAGATTAAGTCAGAGTAACTTTTGCCCAAATACGAGTTTGAAAACAGAAAAAGAAATCACAGATTTAGGATATGAGAATTAGAGATAGAAAATAGAGTTATAAGCTTGAAATCCAGTCAAAGTCACCCTGAATTTCAAAGTGTTGGCTCAGAGTGGAGTCAGAATGAAGAATGGCAGGATGGAAGAGAAATGAAATACTTTTTTCTCTGGGAAGACCCTAAAGCTGATGTGCCAGGTCTGCAGATTTGTCTAAGCAGAGAACTTCCAAGATGTTAAATGATAAAATGTCTTCACCCCTTTATGCAACAATTTTGCAACAAGTTCTCAGAGTTTCACCAGCGGTATCAACTGCAAAAGTCTAGGAGAAGGTCAATACAGTTGCCTTTGTCATCTGGTTGGACCAATTAATAATCACATGTACATAATGGCTTTACACAAGTTCTCTGATCCTCTTCACATTTCTCCGATAATAAATAGATAACTCCTTGTGTTTTTTCACTTTTAATGAAACCTTTAAAAGATGCCAACATTTTAATATTTACTCATTTAAATAACTGCATAAATCTCTTTTATCCATTGCTTTAAAAGTCTTTGTCTTATCCCTTTTTTTGATCTGAAAGTCTAAACAAAATAAGTATTTAAAGAATATGGTTGGTGCTTCCTCTTTAATAAGATAGTTCATTATCATCCACTGCCTATGCTTAAATCTGCATCTGTTGTTCTCAAGATGACATGTAAATCTTGAGGAAATAAAGTCACTCCCCCTAGTCAGATCCCCTGATTATAATTCGTTCTCAACTGCTGTAGCACCCTTGCAATTAGCTAAGCATGAAACTTCTTTCTGCAAGCCAGTCCCTATCTCAAAAATCTAAATGGTCAAGGCTAAATAAAGCAGATAAAAATTCTCCGTATATGCAGAACGAATTAATACATACAAGAAAAATAGCATGTCAGATGGTGTCGGGGAAGACAGCAGGCCTGCCGGCGGCCTAGCTCTCTTCTCCCAAGACATAGGCCCTGACAATATTCTTCTGTTCCTATGAGAAAGGAAAAGTTCCTCATGCTGAGAGGATCATAATAATCATATTCTCAAAACACAGCGGCCTTGCTGATAGGGGTACAGGCTGCCCTAAACCAAGAAGCAGTTATGGGAAAGTGGTAGTAACAGAACATGTTAGGAACCAACCATAACGAGATGGTCAAAACAGCAGGTGTGTGGATGCTTTTAGGTATTAAAGGTAAACTAAGGATGTTTTGCTATAAGATAGGTTTATCAGAACTCGTTATAATTACTAACCAATCAATATGGTGTGAACAGTGTGTGTAACCAATTAGCAGGTTTTTAGCTTGCCACATTTGCAGTAAGAAAGGTATTATAATCTGTGCGATTGCACCTAATAAAACGGCTGGCTGGCTTCCTGGCTTCACCTACAATTCATATCAAATTGCGTGTTGCTCCCTGCTGGACGCCACAAGATGGTATCAGGGGCAGTCTGTTCAGGAAGTAGGTAAAAGATCAAGCATGAAAGTTTTGGGAGAAACTGGGGCAAAGAGCCCATGGGCACAAGGTAGGTAATGCTGAAGGTAAATGGTCTGGAAAAAACAGGCAGTGTTGGCATTGTCATTGCCTATAGCGTGCCACATTGGCTGCTTCCTGTGGTGTCTGCACATGAAAAACCATTTTGACTGCTAGAATAACAGAAGATACAGGCTCTGAAATCTGGATTTATTCAGGTCTTCACAAGCCCAGCAGAAAAAACATAACTGACTGCTGAAAATGCCCGGCAACAACTCACTCTTTTCTCTGCCAACAAAACATCTGCATGTCTATACTCCTGCTTTTGTACTCTTCAGTATGACAAAGTGGGAGATGACAGATTGTGGTCTGTCCTTGGAGAGGAGGTTTCCTCTGCAGTGACACTGTAGAAGTAGCTTCTCTCACCAAAACACAACTTAGGGAGCATGCCCCACTCCCAAAAAAGGTTGGGGCACCATGGTAGACCAATGCAAAGAGAAGAATTTCCTGAAAAGGACAAGCAAGTTTTTTCTAGTATATCACATAGGTGTGTTATGCAAGAACTGTTGGTAACCACAAGTAAGGCAGCAGTGGCTAAGCTCCTTGTATAAAATGAAAAGTTAACAAATGAAAAATTAGCTTTGACTCTTCTGACAACACACTTTTTTTCCATTTTGTAATAGATTCTGTGCACACTAGTGGGCATAAGTAGTGCCTTGCTAGACTATGAAAAGTAACAAATTCTCTCACACCACAGAGGTGGAACGGTTTTCAAGTGTCTGCTGCTATTTTTTCCTGACACTTCTATCAGACTGAGCATATTGTATCAACAGAATATCACAGCAGGTAGAAAGTGTGCAAAGTAGTTTTGTATAGACCTGCTAATGTTTGTGAATCTGTTCCTTTTTTCCCTATTAAATAACAGTCCTGATGATTGTGCTTGTCAAGATTCTTTTTCTTTTACACTTTAAACTCATTAAATTTAATGAATGTATTAAAGGTCAGAGGCACAAAGGGAGCATTTATCACTACACAATGTGAGAAAGCTGAAAAATATCAGCAATAATGAACACAGGCAAGGAACCACTAACAACAGTGCATTATTTAAAGCCATTTTTTCACAATTTGAACTCTGTGTTTTGCTGAAAGTACAGCTAAGAAAAGTCTAAAACAAGGACCTGCAGCCTACACTATTAGAGGAAATCTAGAAGGAATAATTGACATTTCTAGATTTCTAGTAACAGTAGCAAGCAGTAAGAGAAATAAGAAGGTGAGTGTGAGTACATATTACTACCCAATTCTTTTTTTAATGCTTCCTAATCGTGACTTCTAGCATTATGCAGTCAAACTACTAAGTTCAGCATGCTAAAATACCTTCTCTTTCACAAAAAAAACCCCAAAAAACCAACCAACCAAAAAAACCCAAAACAAAACAAAAATACCCAAACCATGTCTTTAACACTTTAGGCAATTTGACCCAGAATGGTTATTTGGATGTCTGCATAAAATTGCAATCTGAAGTTTTCATGTGTAGCTGGTTATCTTCTCCACTACTCTTCTGTAGAGCTTCAGATTCACAGGAGAGGATATGACAAATATTTTTGCATAGCAAAATTATTGAACAGCTAAAAATGTAGAATTCCAGTGACCATCTCTTAGTTAAACATAACAGTTATCTGATGGTAAATTGGGTTTCTAAATGGGAACAGCAAAGCTAGTGATAACTGAACAGTATACTACATGGTAAACACAATAACCATCTGAAGAGACTAACTTGATAAGACTTGAATAAGAAACATAGCTAAAAAGATAATTGGAAAACACAGAAGCTTTTCTTTTTAACTCTGGGGCAGGCAAGGAAAGAGATTCTCAACAGAAAGGAAGAGAAATCCATTCTTTTAGGAAGAAGGGACTTGGAAATGGCTGGTGTCTCCACTGTAGAGACCAAGACCTTGATCCAGCTCCAAAAACTACTCAAGAGTTTGAGGAAACTGGTAACAATGAAAGAAAAGGGTCTCTGCTATGTCACTCCGAAATACACAGAAAAGGCTTTATAAAAGTACCACCTATTCAGGCCAAGGAAAGATTAAGAGGACAAAAGTTTAGAATGTCAGGACTATGACATTTCCTTCACTTAAGGAAAATTTTACCAAGGGTGCAATACCATCCAAGTCATGTAGATAAAAGCAACAACTTGCAAGCAGAAAAAATTATTGTAATTGTCTCTAGGCCCTGTCAGGATGAACCCCCACAGCAGATTCTGTGGCTCCCTTGTTGCTTTCTGTGTCCCTCACCTATGATACCAAGCAGACCCACCATCAATCAACATACTCTAGCCTGGTCTTTGAGAAGGGAACCCCCTAAGTGATTCATAAATCTTCTGCCAACACCTTATTGGTAATGCAGCCTCTTCCCTTCCCTGTTATGCTGTGAACACGCTGCAGAACACAGTGAGAGAGGGTGACAGCATGGGAATGCACCAAGACCTGTAATGGCAGAAACTTTATGTAGTCCATAAACACAGGATCAACCTTGGCTATTTTAAGCAGGTAAAAGTCAAGTGGCTAATCTAAGCCAACACATCAGTCCTTAGTACATTAAACGGCATAAGTTATAATAGTATATAGTATAAAGTAGCACTAGAAATAGTTTAAATCAATAGAAATACATATTTAACAAAGCCAAAGTAAAAGTTATACCCCATTATGGCTTCAGATGTCGTAATCAACAAGGTGTTAGGAAAAGTTTTGAGAATAAAAATTTGGAGCAAAAAACTGACCAGGGTTTTCCTGTGTAGGAAGTTATAAGCCAGACCGCAAGGCTGACTGTTAGGCCCTTCCAGATATATTTGTCATATAGACTAGGATAACCTGATGTTGGTAACAGCCATTAGTTTTATTTACCAACTCTATATTAGAAGTTAGAAGAAGAAGTGCTTTGTTCTGCATTGCCATTTCTGATGTTATGTCTGTACAAACTTCCCCACGTGCAGATGCCCGTATCAGTTTTCCTGATAAATCAGGCTTTGAAATAGAGTAAGAAGAGATCAGTTAGGTGAGATGAGCCATAAATGAACAAGGTAACTAATTTTCAGTTAACACCTTTCTACCTGATTACTAAACTAGTCCCAAAACTGTTTTTGAATGCTGGGCTTCCACTAGGCACTTTCATAAAGTCAGACTTTTCCTGGCAATAACAAATAAAACAGGTCCAATTCTCAGACTGTATGTCTGAGGCCTCTTTTAATCTTCTTGATTCTTCTTAGAGCAAATTCTTTCTTTTCTATCCCCCAAAAAGTATATACCTATTCCTACCTGAGAGTGAAATCATCACCTCTCTAATCATGGTTTATTGTAATCAATGCATGTGGAAAAACTCTTAAAAGGTTTGAAAGCAGCAAATTAAGAAGATATAAGGATTAATACACAATACATCCTGAACATTGAGTGTGCACTTATCTAGTTTCAGGCACTCCAAAATTCTCCTTATTATTTCTCATAGTCAAGGAAAAATTGATCTCTTCTGGGAGGGTCTCTGATAGTGGAGGCAAGGAAACCTCTGATATGTCTACTCCGCTCCAGCTCACAGACAGGAGTCTGCAGTCTTCAAAGCTGGACAGATTTAAGCAAAAGTTCTTAGTACTTATGAGAAACCATTCTGCCAAATTCTTCTTTCTTAAAAAATAAAAGCTTTGTTCTCTTATTTCACAAGTCACCTATGTTCCAGTTAAGTGAACAGCAGTGGAGAAAAACTATGCACCTGTGGCTAAATCTGAACCATTTCTGGGAAAGCTCAAAGCCAGGAAAGTATATTGCAGTCAACATTAAAACCTACGGATTCTATTAGATATTCAGGGAGAAAAATTGCCCCTTACATTGCTTTAATTGTGTTTTTGAAGAATTGATTGCATTTGCAGTCAAAGCTATTCTCAGAGTTATACCGTGAAAGATCTAAAAGGGCTTGCTTATTATTATGAATGGGTTTAATATTCAACAGACTATTATTTCCTGTTTTCTCTCTACTGCTGCCTATAAGTCAACTCCTTTTTTAGAGACTTCAGAAGTCCTCAGTGATCAGCTTATCCATAAGAATGATGCAACCTTTGAAACTGATAAAAAACACAGAATGACAAGAATTTAAATAAATGTGAATGTTCTAATTAACTGCATGCACAAATATGTATGCAGTTAGTTTTATCTTTTACAACTTCTCAAAAGCTGTAAAAATGCTGACATAACAAAGCATATGCAGAATGTCAGCAGCGTGTGATAAGGGCAGTGAAGCATTTATAATACACTGATGATGAACCTGTACAGGATCTTCATGCTTTCTAGGCAAAAGGTTTTCTGAGCAGGGAGGCTGCTGTGGATCAGAAGCTGCCATTTCACGCTTCAAATCTATGGCAAACATTTGTCAGGAAAACGGCTGTGTTCCCCCATTCTCAGAGGAGGCTGATAGGAAATAAAAAGCATGGAAGCATTCCTGCCTATGGTTGTTTCCCAATTGGCAGGCAAGGTTATCACTTTAGTAACTGGATCCAAGCAGTTGCTGCCCATTCTGTCTCAGACAGTGTCACTTCTCTCACTGATCAGCCTTCGATGTTTTAAATAAATAGAATGAAATTCTTCCTAAAAGCATTTTTTAGAGGATTTTTTTTTTCATTCCTGAGGATGACCTCTTTAGGTTTGCAGTGACTCACTGAATACGTGCTACGTGCCCAAGCAGCTGTTCTATCTGCTTTTTAAAATACTACCTCCTCTTCTTGTGTCCCTGCAGATAGGAGTGTGGTTGCTGGACGGGGCTCTGTCTTAAAACCGGAATCTTCCTACACTTCCTTCCTATCTACGCTTGAAAGGTTTCCAGTGCTGAACTAGTCCTCTGTAACTAATAAAGGAACTGAATCACCTTTCATATCCGCTCAGACACTTGCTTCTTTTTGGCAAGATTTGAAATTAAAGAGGGTCCTTAGGCTATCCCAGTGGCAAAAATCTGCCATGAGACAGTTTCCCAATAAAGAAGATGATGCTACATGTGCATGGTACCTTAACTATGTCTCTGCCTATCAAAGTCTATTAGCTGGGGAGGGAGTGGGAACAAGAGAAACCAGATGAACAAATTTTTTTGTGGTTCTCTGTTGTCCCTTCAGTGAGTAACTGCAGAGTAGCTGCACCATTGCACTTCACAAAGTATGAAAGTCTGACTCACTAGCGCATCACTACTTTGACAGAACCTGGCTCAGCATTTGATGGTGCACTGTTTCTAGGCTGTTCTGAAGTATGGTTTAAATCTGATTTTTAAAAAGCTCACATGTGAAGAGACAGCTTCTCCTTTGCATCTTTCTTTCCCCCTACCCTTCAGTTTCCTTTAAGATCTCATTTTTCACTTTGGTGTACCTTTCTCCCCTTCAACAATCCCTGTTTCCTCTAAAGTTCTTGACATCTACTGAAATGGCCCATTCACGGCCACTCCAAAATTTGCTACTTAGCAAAGAATAATGTGAAAATTCTAATATGCCTTGTACAGATTGTTAACGAGCCCCTAATTACATGTGAGGAATAATCAGGGCATGAGCTTGGGTAGAACTTTACCACCCAGCGGTCACCCTGCTTCTGGTCAGGCAATCAGACATTTGATCGATCTTGACCATCTATATCACCAGTCAGTCTGAAAAACTATGCCTCCTCAAACTTGCAGAGCAATTTTCATGTTTTCATTATAACTTTTATGCTTCTAAGCACCTAAACAATTAAACATATACCCGTTTTCAAAATATTAGATAAGTAAAACATAGTCTTTATCCACAAGAAAATGGGTTGTGATTTTTCCTGATGAGAAAATACAAGATTAAAAATAATATTACCTAGCTTTTAATGAACTGCTTTTGAAAATGTGGGAGGGGAGAAGGTTTGCATTAAGAAGTCTAAAAATCAGACTTTCTAGGCAACTGATACAGGAAAAAATGGATCAAAATTAACTGAAGAAGAAAATAAAAATATAAAACACTACAAGAAATAATTGTAGTTCTTAAATAAGGGTGGATAAAAGGACATGTATAGAGATAGTTATAACACTGCTGCCTCAGACTTTTACTCAATGATCCTTGACAAGCACAAAACTGAAAAGTTTTTAAGAAGTATGTTTGAAGAGAAATAAAATATTAATTTTCACTGCACCTTAAGGAAAATACTGCTGACATCACTGCACAGACCTCCGTGAAAAGGTCATGCCACCTTTTGTTCACTGTTCCAGAAGGAAAAAAAAGGTTCCAGATACTTTCCATAAGAACACTTACTTCCCAGTAACTTCACTTTAATACTACATGATGGGAAACCTGCAGAAATAATGTCTGTGAAATCTTTGTTCTGACAATCTGTGGGCACTGTGTTTCCAAGCTTTTTCACGACAGTCAGAGATGCTTAGGAAGCCACATAATTTATTTTTTCAGCCTCCAAGTCAATATATGCAGTAGAATAGAAGAGCGCAAAAAAAAATTGCAAATAAGAGAGGATGTTAAACATTGGGCAAAAAAGGGGAAAATGAAGGACAGTTGGGCTGAAGTCTCCCAATAGCTTCCAGCGTATCCTGTCTTTCTCATTTAGTCAGAGAACAAAGTGCAACCCTCTTCAAAATGCTGCGCAGGAATAAACAGACAATTTGAGTTGGGTGAAAGTCGATGGCATTCAACAAATAGTTTGGCCATCTGTCTTCACAAGCTTTGTATTCAAATAATATTCCTCCTTCTGAATATCAATCCCACTATATAGTAGCTTTTTTAATCAACTAATTAGGCATGCTACATGAAAACAGCTGTTACTGTCAGCCTCTAAATACAGAACACTGGTTAAAATACTTAAAATATTATTTTAAACATTTAGCTGTTCTTTTAAGCATTTCAGATTTTGCACTTGCTTCATGAGTCTATATTTTTTTCCTGTGCAATCATGACAGCTCAACATTATTTTTCTTTTTGAGCTGACATCTAATATTCTCATGTAGATCAGCTTACTGCTATTGCTTGGGCTTTTGGTCTTAAAGTCCATCAAAAGGCAGAAATCTCACATCAGAAGCATGGGAGTCATCAGTATCCTATGAAACATGAAAATCAATTCTGCACAGTGGGTTTGTCTAGCCAGTCCCAGGCAACATGCTTTTACTCAGAGGAGAAAGTCAATTATGTTTAAAGCAGAATATTTAGGACACTCCAAGGAAGCAATCTCTAAGACACTGGAGGATATGCTAACAGTCTAGACATGCCTTCTGCCACAAAGAAACATTGCTTCATGCTGTTGAAACAGCATACGCAGAAATCACAAGGAGGAACCGAACGTTTCATTAAAGCAGAAATGTCAAAGTGATGAAAAAGAGGAAAGTGGCAGCAGGAATGAAGGGATTAAAACATATCCCTGTTTTTCATTCACAGCTTTCAGTGGTTAATGAATCCAATAAACACTTTAGATAATGGGACACTGTTAACTAGCTCAGCAGGCTTTCTAGCATGCGCTTGAGATCAGGAGACCTCATTCCACTTAGATTTCTGACAGTAAACAAGGCACAACAGGGTTTTGGACTAGGTCCTACTTATTGAATACTACTTGTAATAAAGTGGTTCCTCCACACCAAGGTCCAACCCCAGTGTTCTAGGCTCTGTGTATTCACATACTCAGCCCATGTCCCAAACAATCCATCTGCTAAATAGATTAGCTGAATACATTAATATTATTAATCAGTTTCAAATATCAGGACTTTAAGCAGATAAGGAATTTCAGCAGAGAAATTAAGGGACATGACAAAGGCCAAATGAAAGAAAAAGCCATGATTGAGCCCAAAGAGATTTAATATGAGCTCATTCTTTGTGTCTTTATGTTGGCAAGGGCTCTGCTGCCAGTAGGTATCTTCCGTACCAAGCAAATTAACATTCATTTTCAGTGAAGAGGGATCTTCTTTATAGAGGGACCACAGTTGTATTCATTAAGATCTGCTGTCTTGAACTAACTCTTGGCAATTTTCTGACTCTTTTTTGGCACAGAGACACGAATAATCAACAATCAAAGATGTTATAGACAGTAAACAAATTGTATTTCCTATAATCACACCACTGCTCTTATGCTGATATATATGCACATGCTGTGTGATTTCCCAAAGGAGTGAACAGAGTATTTATGAAAGTTAATAGAAGAATTATGTTTCTTTTACAAACAGCCTGCCTCTTGAGTGCTTGCTAAAACATCGTATGCACATAAATCATGTATCTCTATTAATTTAGATTTATAATCAACATGTTAGTAGCCACCCTTCCAAATAGCTATAGGCACTCACATATCGTGAGCAATCTGTAGTGTTAGAATAGCAACAAGATAACAAAAGCCTACATATTTTATTTAAAAGCATTTATATTTGAGAAAAATGAACATTCAATGACGTATAGAACTCCCAGCCCAGGAATATCAAGTATTCCACTCCAAAAAAATGTTTGCAGGGAAAACCTGCACTTCTCATTTAAAACAAATGTCTTCAAGTGAAATGGTTCAGGTGTTTGGGACAAGCAGAATCTCTCAAGAAAATTATTTGAAACATGAAGGGTTAAAACTGAGACCTTGAATAACTGAAAAGCAAGGAGCAGCCCCGTCTGATGGTATTCTGAGGATGAAGCCTTATCTCAGTAAATCAGTCTGTGTTTTTATCACTGACAGCTGATACTGTTTAGTATCAAAATGAACTCATAGACTGCAATGACATCACTAACGAGCCAGTCTTCAAAGCAAAGGTGCGAATCGTGAATAAAACAGTTATTTTATTCCTTCAAAATATACATTAAAATATGTGGGTTTAGCTGATGTAACTTTTATATTATCTACCAGTAACTCTGATTCTCCATGAGAGAATTGTGTTCAAATAGTCTGTAAGCAGAAGCCTTTACAATGAAGAAAGACAGATCTGGTCTGGATATCTTCAGGAATAAAATATGTCTTGTATTCTAAAGAGTGTTACTGTTCAGTGTGACATGAAATACTGTTTCTAATTGTCTCACAATGTCCCTGAAAGGGACATCTGACTGTACAATCAGGGCAGCTACCATAATTCATGCCTCTCTATTAGACTGCAGTTGCCCAGCCCTGCTTCAGGAAGAGATAACTTACCACCTTGAAGCATCCCCAGCCACCTAAGTTTATATTCCCACCACTATATATGGGCGATTCATTCACTGGCTTCCAAAATGTCAGAGCACTTATTTTCTAGAGTTCTTGCACTTTGACCTATACAAATATTTGTGTTTATTCTTCAAAGCTGTCATTGCATCTTCTGGAGACATGTTCTGTATTGCTTTAAGCTAAACCAAGTCTGTCTTAACAGTCCAATGAGAAGCCTGTGATGCACAATGAGACACATGTTGCTGAAAGCAGTACTGTGTCATTGGTAGGCAAAGCTGTTGACAGAAAGCTAGCTTAGACGCATTTACAGAAGCTACAGACACATCTCAGTCTGGATGCCTTCTCATACCACAGGGCAACCCAGTCTTATTGGGGTTTTATCTCTACTGAATTAACAGGGTTTTTAGCCAGGCATACTTGGAAATGCTTCATCTAGTCACGAGTATGCTGCATTCTTATATCCTGGTATGCTGCACCACAGGAACATTACTATAGAGACAGCTCAGGACAGTATACTTTGTGTCCTTGCACAAGGGCAGGCAGTGTTGGTGGCACCCTACAGCTGCCTTACCTTATCCAGACTCAGATCCCTTTTTGCCTTCTTGCTGCCTCTATTTCAGGAGCCTTATAGGGCAACACAGCCTTTTGTGTAGCTGCAGAAAGGAGAGAGAAGTCTTCTGGCTCCTTAATATGGGTTATAACTGACCCTACATACACTAAGATCAGGTGGGTACCTTCAGCCTATATCCTGCTGGTTTACATGCTCACATCACCTTGCCTAGGTGTTACATGGAATCATAACACAAAGACCTTCTGTAGACTTTATTTTCAGTTATGTCTCAAAAATCTTTGGCTCATGACTGGAGGCTGTCTCCATACTTGCACTCTATTAGCATCAGGAAGTCTAAGACCACACCTATAATTCTGGATGTTTAGCATTACCCCAAAAAGACGACAGAACATTGTACTGGAAAGACATGATCTAGGAACACCTTACCATGCTTTATATAACTTTTGACTGTTTATACAGCTCTCCTGTGGATCCTCGGAAAATAAGATGGTATGTTCAACATGACACCCATTGAAAGAAACCTCACGCTAAGAGGAGATCATGCCAGAGGCTTCAACTAGGGCTGGTAGCTAGAGCTGGTATTTTGCCAAGTCAAGCTGCAGCCTTGGAAAAGCCTGTTCTTGTATTTAAACTCAGCGTTTCTCCTCCAGGGGAAGTAAAGAATCCCAAATACTTAGTCCCCTCACTTTAAGTTTACTTTGCCATCTCCTTCTCCTTGTCCTTATTTACTGCAGTGTAACTTATTTGAACTGTTTATTGGAACCACTAACACACATCAAACTCCTACTCTACCACATTGCTATTTTGTTAAACTCATAATTCTTCACTTTCTGTTCTTTATTTATTTAGGACTTCTCTAATTGTTTTTAAATCCTTGACTTTGCCCAGAAATGGCTCATCTACCCAGCCTAAGTATTTCCCATCCTTTAACTCAACTGCATGGTTTAACTCTCCCTCACAAATTTAACTGCTCTCTTTCTGTTGAAAGGTGTGTTTCCTTCTGAGTTGTGGAAATTACCATATCAACTCCTTATAGGCTGGGGGAAAAAAAAAAACAACGACTAAATCATATATTTAGGAAGAACTGCAACAAGGACAAAGTAATAAGAGTAGCAGGAACTTCCTTTCTCTTCCAAACACTTCACAATTTTTGCCTTTTTTTAAAAATGGATGTGAATAAAACTCAGAAAAAGACATTCTGATATCAATCATTTCCCTTCTGAGGGTAAACATGGCAGTGGTAAAACTGTCCCAACAAAAACCAATCTGTTACTCTCCTTTGTTAATAGCTTGTCACCATCTGCCTCTTACAGGCCAAATACCAAGCAGGTCCCCAACCATCCACTCTGCTGGTGCAAATAACACTTGCAAAAGGCATTTTGTCTGGTGATCGTATGTGAAATTGTCTCATTTTGCCTGCGCACATCTGTTTGTTTATAACGTAATGGGGCAAGAGTAATTTTGACAATACAAAATTAGAAATAACTCTAAAGAATTATCACTAGTAATCCAAAATTCTTCCAGAGGCATAAACTCATGTTGCCTAGAATCATTGGCACAGCCTCTGGCAGGAAAGCATATCACAGAATCACAGAACGTTAGGAGTTGGAAGGGACCTTGAAAGATCAGCTAGTCCAACCCCCCTGCCAGAACCCCTAGACTAAATCACACACGAACGCATCCAGGTGGGTTTGGAATGTCTCCAGAGAAGGAGATTCCACAACCTCTCTGGGCAGCCTGATCCAGTGCTCTGCCACCCTCACAGTGAAAAGGTTTCTCCTTATATTCACAGGGAACTTCCTATGCTTCAGCTTGTACCCACTGCCCCTTGCCCTGTTGCTGTCCATCACTAAGCCTGGCTCCATCCTCCTGACTCTCACCTTTTACATATTTATAAACATTAATAAGGTCACCCCTCAGTCTCCTCTTCTCCAGCCTAAAGAGACCCAGCTCCCTCAGCCTGTCCTCATAAGGAAGGAGTTCCACTCCCTTAATCATCTTAGTGGCCCTATGCTACACTCTTTCAAGGAGTTCTATGCCCTTCTTGAACTGAGGATCCCAGACGTGGACACAATATTCCAGATGCAGCCTCACCAGGGCAGAGTGGAGTGGGAGAAGGACCTCTCTCGACCAGTTACTAACCACACCCCTTCTAGTTCACCCCAGGATGCCATTGGTCTTCTTAGCCAGGAGGGCACATTGCTGACTCGTGGTCATCCTGATGCCCACCAGGAACTCCAGGTCCCTCTCACCTATACAGCTCTCCAACAGGCCAGTCCCCAACCTAAACTGGTACCTGGGGTTGTTCTTCCCTAGGTGCAAGACCCTACACTTGCCCTTGTTAAATCTCATTAAACTCCCCACCCAACTCTCCAGCCTAACTCTTGTTTAGGCACAGCCATCTGGTGTGTCAGCCACCCCTCCCAGTTTTGTGTCATCAGCAAACTTGCTGACTGTCAACTCTATTCTCCCATCCAAGTCATCAAAGAATATATTGAGGTCCTAGTACCATCCCCTGAGGGACTCCACTAGATACAGCCAGAAATCTCCAAAATATATCTCCATCCTTCCAAGACCAGTCTTCACAATAAAAATAGGCAGGTATTTAGTTATCCCTTTAGTGACTGAGCCAATTCTGTACTCTAAGGTAGTGTTATAAATCCCTAATTCTCTAGTAATAGAGCCATCATAGTGTACTGCATTTTTATAGAAGAAAATAATATAGTAAATTTCAGAATTCTTCATTTCCCCTTTTTGGAGCCTTATAATATGAAAGCAGTGTGGAATAATAGGACATGTGCTACTGCAATACCTTGACACTCCAGAATAGAATTCATTGTCCAACCTGTATAAAGAAAGAAAAATTGAACTATGGGTTGAGAAAAAGGCTAATATACATATTTCTCATTCAGGCCTTTAAAACAATAGATACAGGATTAGAGGTCATATCCAAGACATAAAGAAAGCTCTAGATACTAATGGTAGGACTCAGGTCTCCAATACAATCTTAGACACACAAAGAAGTGACACATAGCCTTGAGCTGCCTCTTCACCCCCAAGCAGGTGCCCAAAGGTGTCTAGTGTCAGACACCCACAATAAGGCAGCTGAATTCCCTGCTTAGGAATGGAAACTTCAAATACTAGTGGGATACAGGGTGCTAGGATTGCCCCTCATCTCTTCTGCAAGAGGACAAGTTGTTGGTGGCTATAGTCAATTGGACTTAGAAAATATGTCCTCATGACACCTAGTGTATCAAAGGGTCAAACTCCCTGAAACTACTTCTCAGGTACTGCATACAATATCATGAGTAGATTCCTCATTCCAATTTTCATGCTGTAGTAGCAGAGCTTGAAGGGACTGGTGCAGTGATGAGCTGAAAAAAGATAGACTGAGGTATGGTCCTGGAAACATACGAATGAGGAAAGGTAAGTGGAAAAGCAAGACAGGTTGGGTATTTTCCC
Source organism: Laterallus jamaicensis coturniculus (assembly GCA_022605575.1). Taxonomy (NCBI): domain Eukaryota; kingdom Metazoa; phylum Chordata; class Aves; order Gruiformes; family Rallidae; genus Laterallus; species Laterallus jamaicensis. The sequence goes on along the minus strand of JAKCOX010000008.1, from coordinate 18,287,924 downwards.
TCTGAAAGATGGAGCACCCTGGGTACTTGTTACCCAGGGTGCTGTTTCCAGTGAAGCCAGCAAAGGATGCATCCAAGTGTGGGATTCACTACAGACCAGAGTGGAATTAATATTAAAAAAAACCCCAAACAATGTAATATGAAAAAAAGCCTTTCCTTCAAGACATTACCAGTACATACCTGGAGCAAAAATGATTGCAGAAAGCAATTGTCAACATTTTTTAACAACAAAAGGATACAAAGGGAATGTTTTCACTACGCTAATTTTACTCTCTTCAAGAAGAATTCAATGTAGTATTGGAGAAGGATATTCTCCAGCAAGTAAAACTTGCTACTATTTATAGTATCAGTTTTACATTTCAGTTTGATCACAAACACCTTTTCCAGCCACTGCTGGAGGCTAAGAAATGACTCAAAGGAAAATTTTGAAGCTGATCCTTTGCAGGCTGTCAGTGAACACTGTAGTGCTTTGAAAAGTGTATGTGTAAGCAAAAATGGACATGTGGTTGTGGGTGTGAGTATCATTCCTTGCAAAGCCTCTCTCCTCTTCCAAAGCTATCTGACAAAGGACAGGCACTCTTAATAATAGCTCTTGTTGCCAACATCATTTTACACCTCTTCTATTTCAGGGTATGCACTATGTGTTGTTATTACACTATTTGATAGATTTTCAGAGTGGTTCCACTTTGGAAAAGAGGCAAAAGAAACAAAATCATTTTACTACTTTCACTTGGCTGCCAGAGGATATTTTGAGACATTTTGTAACCAGATAGTCTGAGAGGTTTCAATGAGAGGAAGAAAGAAAATAGATCTTCAGTGAAATGTAAGGATTGAAATATCATTCAGGGTACTTTCATACGTTGACTGAGCTCATATGCATGGTTGACTGAAGAAAAGTCATTAAAAGATGGGCCTCAACTGCCTTACAAAGTCAATAATTGTTTTTTTTCTGTCCATATGTTTTTGAAGATAATAACAGGATTTTCACTGTGGTTTCAATTCTCTCCGGCTGGGTAATTTGTGTGACACACTTTCAAGGCACCCACCAGCTAAATAGCTATAACTTCTGGGTTTTAATGCATCTCAGAACACAATTGCACCCATCATAGTTCATGTGCTAGAAAACAGGAGAAAAATACTTTCATTTGACAAATTAGGCACCAACTGCTCTAAACAATCTAATATTTATAGACATTCTGACAGACTAATGAATAGATAGATATATTTGCATAGAAGGACAAGTACTAGTTTCTAGATGAAAGAACAGAGCAATGTGATAGAACACTAAAGACAGACAAATATGTCATGTAGGTTCTGATTATACCATCTGACTGTCAGGAGAGAAAAAGTAGTAGTTTGCTAGCCACATCTTAAGCAGGCAATTCAGCAATCAAACAGGCTTTGACAGTTTCACCAGAGCTTGAACAACTTGGATTTTCCAGACTTGTTGGTACTAGTTATATTTTGTTATTGCTATTGGAAATGGACCGTCAAAATGATCACCGAATCTTATATCTATATCTTTAAGAAATCTAGTATCCCTCTGTAAGGTCAATACATTCCATAACTTTAAACAGAATCAAAGAAAGATATCCAATATCTTATCTTTGCCATGATATTATTATGTAGGAGAAAACTGACCTTATTGTTATTCAGCAGGCTCATTATTCCACTCTGTCTCATGCACATTCGCCCTGTCATCATCATCAACAGGCAAACTAATATAATAAAAACTGTAAGGAGAGATAATTTAATTAAAAAATTAATCTAATCAGTAGTAAATAAATAATGGGATATTTAAAAGTCTGGCAGGGTGCTGTGGGAATTAAGGCATCAGTATGTTACGTGAGAGGTGAGCTAGAGCAACTTTTTTATTAGGAGGTCTTTTTATGAGCTCTAACAAAATACAACAAAGTGAAAATGACTTCATAAAGGATATATCTATAAGATGCCTTGGAGACCCTGGCTGTGAATAAACAGACTTGCTGGGATGGATATAGAGATAGTAGCTTAGGTATTTGGTCTGTCGGGATCCTGAAGGTTTTTGATTAGCACCATAAATAGGAGTTTCTGTCATAGATGTTATTAAGCTGTTTGAGGGTTTTAAGGAACCTTGTTTATCAAGGGCAGACATCACAGCTTTATAGAAATGGCTAGCCAATGTTAGAACAGATATAAAAATATAACATGAAATGGTCTTTGAAGCCTATTCTGCAACACTTGCTTGAACTGAGTTGCACTTACTCTTTCAAGGAGGTCACAGTGGGACAGGCTTAGTATGAGAACAGTTGTAAAAATATGCTTAATAACAATAAAATATAATGGGTGCTTTCCTCTTGGCTTAGGACAACAGGCTTGAATTGCCTACAAAGTGAAGAGAATGAACTAGGAGAGTGACTATCCAGATGATGTACTGAGCTATTATTCCTTCTCTGTAATTTCTGCTGGGGGACAAAACACTAGACTAAAGCTAGCGCTTAGTTTTCAGTACTTATGTAAGAGGTCTCAAGGGATTGAACAGAACTATTCCCTCAAACATAGCATTTCTTAAACACTTTGCTGAATGTAGGGGTCTATGGAGGAAGAGATGAAGAGCAGGACATCAGTGACTCGGTTTCTGAAGAAGAAAGAGAAATACATCTGTCCCAGTCATGTACCAGAGTAGACCAGCACTTTAACACAGTCCTTCTAGCAGTGTTGTACTTCGCAGAACAGAAAGGAATTTTATCTTAGTAGTAATATAGGGGATTGCTCAGACAACACAGAATCACAAGAAAATAATATAGCAATTATTTGCTATCAATTAGTAAGACAGATATTGCACAGGCAATGCTTTCCCCACGAGTATCTTTAGGCCAGAAGTGCATGGGACATCCCTGGGAGAGATATGGGCTCTAGCACCAGACTGGCCTTCCACAAGTCTTCAGATTAGGTGTTATATTTTGGGACTGACCTTTCTACATCTATTTGTATAAAAATCACCCTGAAGAATCATTCTCAAAATATCCCACAGACTCAGCATCTCTGGAGTCCCATTTAGTGAAGTCCTCACCTTTCTGTAACTGGTGACTTCAGAGTTTTTCTGGTTCTTACCATGGGCTTACCACAAGAACAGCTGCAGCACAACTTCTGAGTTACTGAAGTTTTTTTTCTTATTCCTTTCCCCATAATCTTTTCCACTTCCCAGAAAATAGTATAATCAGCTCTTCAAGAACTACCATACTAATACCCCATCTTACATTGTCTGTCTAACTATTTTCCTCATATTTTATTTTCTCTTCCTGTTTATTCTAACTCCTACCATCCCCGAGACCTTCTGCCTCCCAAGCACAGGCCCTGCTTCAGGAGGTCTTTTAATTAGGCCTTTTCTGTTAACTCAGATAGGACTTGTGGTTAAAAATTCTTGAGCACTCAAACATACATAGATAATAGAGGTACATTACTGGCTTCCACTTCCATTGCCTCTACAACAGTGTTATCTTGTGAAATTAAATTTCCAGGACAAGTGAAGTTTGAGATGAACACCCCTCAGATGTTAGCAATTTAAACACCAGTGAAAGTGAAAAAGGGAAAAAGAAGGTTTTTAAAGGTTGAAAACGTACAACCTCATGCATGGGCAGCATTCTGCCCAGAGACATAAGTTTCCAGAAATTTAAATTAATACCAACATCTTCCCAACTCACTAGGTCTTTGTAGATAATTTATATATGACATCCAAGAACGGGAATAACCCTGAGCCCTTAAAAAAATATTTTTTCCACCCATGCTGTTGACTTTGTAGCAAAACATACTTTAAATCCATGTGCAAATATTACACTGACTACATTATGGGAATCTGTGACTTGCAACGGTGGAGATCCCAAGAGGACATAGGACATCATTCTGGATATAGCTCAATTCCACTGCTATAGCTAGCCATACAAAGACATTACAGGCGTATCAAAGTAGACTATGACACTAGGTTATGGGTGATGGAGGTTCTAGCTTCAGCAGGGAGAACTCCCTCTAACTGTAAGAACTGAAAACTCCTCCAAAGTTAGCCTTACCAATTTTATTTGATTATTTCTCTAAATCTTTAAAATCTACATCTCTACTCTCCTTGTCCAAATGTCACTGTTTTCATCTCAGTACTTATTTTAGTTTTATTACTTCTTTCAAAATATTAGACTAGGCCAGAAAAAGGTTGTAGATACAATGAGTCTTGCTGGTCTGTGGAGGGAAAAGCTGGCCTTACTCCAGAAAGGGGGAAAAAAAATTAAAAAATAAAATAATTTTTAAAATTACATTCATTTCATCTTCTGAGCTGCACAAATAACAGTCTCTACTTTTATGGTATTTTGTTAAGCTGTACTGTTGGTAGAGGTGACACGGTGGCAAGTCTCTCCTACCTCCCCTCGAAACCTCCTTAGTTCCCACACCATCAAGTTGCAGAACCGCTTGTGCCCGTCTAAACGATTGCCTGTCTGAGGCTGCTCTTCCAGCCCTCTCAGCTGCTTTCGATCCTCAGCTGATGTGAAGGATATGAACAGATCTGGACACTAACTGGGTGAGTTGTGGATGTTTTCCTTCTCAATACTTAAAGATTTTTGCATTTTCTTTCTTGCTTCAATTTTCTCTTGTAAGCCAGGGGATAGGGAGTGGTGGGGAATAAAAGCAGTAGAATAACAAATGCAATGGAAGATTTAAATCACTTGACTTGAAATGTGACATGTATTAATGTCTTGACAGAAGCTTCATACAATAGTACAACTCGGGGCATAGAAATAAACATGCCACACATACACAAGCCTTGAACACGAGCCAAAACATCAGTTGTCCTGCAGATTCAAAGCATTATGGGAACAATCCTGCACATGCTGAGTGAGGGCAGTATCCTATCCCTAACCCACTCACAGCAGGGAGTTTGTAAGTCAGCTGAGAATCAGTAGGTGACTAGTTATGAGATTGGACAGACTTTTGAGTAACCTACTACAGATACCCCATTGAATCCTGAGACCTGTTTGTCTCTCAAAGCACCTCCCCAGCTGGGTAGGGACTTTTGAGTCTGCCTGGAATTTATTTTCTCTCAAATCAGGCTCTTTGTTTCTACATACGACTCTGTCTGAAAAAAGACAGGTTAAATCATCCTGATAATTAATTCAAAGACCTGCCATTATCACACACATAAATTGCTCTAAAGCTAAATGAATTAGCATTCTGGAGCAAATACCTGTACCTTGCTTACATGTACATGGTACTCAATTCTAGCTTCACAGGGACCTGTCAGATCACAAGGATATTTGATGTCACTTTATGACATTCTGGAAAAAACCAAACTAAGTTTGAAAAGAGTTCTTTCCCCCTGTATGGAATAACATAATCTCAAGCAAAGATGAGACAGGTATCTTAATCTTATTTCCTTCCATTATGATAATTTTAATATTTTTTTATATAGATTAATTTCTGTAATAGGATTATGTCCACTGCCTTTCATGGGGCAGCTCAGCTGTTGGCAGATCCGTTCCTAGATCTGGACATTTTTAGTGAACCAACGTGGCTATTGTAACCTTTCCCCTGACTATGTTCTTATTTTCAAACAGATCAGCTGAACTGACTGCATCCAGACTCTTGCTAGTTTGCATTAGGGCTGCTTATGAAAAAAAGGGAAGTCAAAGTGATCCAAGCACAGCTGTATCTCAGCATGAAGTTTACAAAAATCAAAAACGTAAAGACTGCATCTTGCTAGCTCTTTGATGCTCTTAAAAATAAGTTTAATAAGTACTCTTAAAGTCCCCTTTGCAGTTCTAAAGATGGAAAATATAGTGACTTTTGGTATGCATGAAAATACTAAATCAGTAGGAACAGGATGTCCACTGCTAGCATCTAATGATGTGCACTACACATCAGAAGATGATGGCAGACAAATGTTAGCTGACAGTTAACTAAATATTTTTCATTCCTCAAAACAATTGCTGTCTGCTTGTATTCCACAGTGGTCCTGTACCAACATACGCTACTTGTTTTCCAACTATTTTCAAATTCCATGCATTCCAGATAATACTGATACTTCAGTGGACTTAGTCAACAGTAAGTTGTGTTTAGAAAATCCACTTTTTTCTTTTCTACCTCACCCTCCCCTCCTGCCAGGAAGCAGACACAAGAGCCTGCATTTCTATATTCTGAATGAAGAACTCAATTTCCACACTGAAACCGTTTGTCAGGCTGAAATTTTGTATTCACTTCAGTAGCTGCACTAAGCATAAAGTTGAAGATCAAAGCAAGAAGGTCTACAAAGGAAGCTAAAGCAGTAAGTCTGAGCTCAGTTCACAGAGACGTTGCTACAAGACTGAGCAATCCTCCCAGAAAAGCAGAGCCTTGCTGTCCTATGAGCTTGGCATTACAGGGAAACATTTCATCAGGCCCCTGAGGGTATTTCAGAAGGTGTGCAACTGCATCAGAGTGGGCTGAGGGAGAGAACATACATCAAGAAAACATGGATGGTCAGACACTCTTATCTTGAATAAGATTTGCCTCATAGGCATATCCTCTACAAAAATATAAAACTCTACTTCTCCAAACAAACAAAAAAAAAAAAAGAAAAAAGAAACAGAAATAAAGTGTGGAGCAAGGTAATTTTTGTACTTTCTCTTGTCCCAAGGCCATATCAGCTGCACCTACGTCACTTTGACTGGTAGGATGAAGACAGTGGTGCTAGACAGCTTTTAGGAACCAGTCCATGAGAAGCTGTACCTGCACACAATTATTTTATCATCCCAAAAGTAAAACACCACATTCAGTGAGAAATTAGGTATTTGGCTTTTGCTTCAAAAATTAAAGGCTTACTGAAGCTCTTTTCCTGATGAATAAAAGAGCAGTCTGTACCACGTTTTTAACTATTTTTACCTTAGCTTGGATAAACCAAGAAGCTGGAGTTTCTAATCTCCCATTATATGATCTGTCAGGAAAGGAAGTATTCTTGTAGCTCTTTGAACCCTTTCTACTTTACCAACACCCTTTTTGAAATGGGCCCACAGCTTTTAAACATCATGCTCTAATCCCACACACCAAGGTCACCTGCCCACCCTCATCTGAGTTAGCCTCGTCCCTTCTCTTGCTTAAGATATGCTTTCTGCATATCTTAAGATAGCAGAAAACAGGTTAAGATACTTTATAATCACAACTTTGCAAGAGGAATATATGCTCTTTCACTATCTTTTCTTATGACATCACCTGTAAATCAAGATCTTTCTATGCATGTTATATCTCCAGTAAAAGTAAGCAATGGATTCGATGCAGAAATAAACTGAGAGGTGTACATGAATGGGGGTTTGACAGGTCAGCCTGACCTTCTGTAATGAGATGTGATGCTGCAGTCAGGCCCTGAGAAAGCAATGCAGCTGTGTCATTCGGTACTCTAGTGCTGTGGCAATATCTTCTCTCAGAAAGTCCATGTGTCAGCCCCTTAACCTCTCTTCCTCTCAAATGAAGAGGAAACCTCTCATTATCCTCATTTGTAGAGGTTAAAGCTGAAGGGGTGCAGCAGCACAGCTCTCCTGGAGATGTTGCGAGTGCTGCACTTGAGTGACCCGATGACATGGAGGTGTAGCAAACTGCTGTGAGCTGAAGGAGCAGAGCTCACCTGGAAACAGGTGGAAGAAAGGATGAAAGGCGAGTGCTGCATCTCTCACTGAGGCACAGTTTAGTGTGGCAGTGAAGCCTCCAGTCCCCTGGCTCTATCAATATTCTCCATGCAAGGGGCATCTCTCCCTTCTGAGTTTTGTGCCCACCACTTTTGTTCTTTGAGGAAACCTCTCTCAGAGTCATTCTTTGCCTCCACAGTCAGGTGTCACAGTGGTTTCCTGTGAGGCAGTACTGAAGGACTCCTGGAATGAAAAGGAGGAGGGGGGGAAAAGGAAACTACATCTGTCCTTGCCTTCCCTTTTCTTTCTCTCCTGTTTCTTCATCATCCTGTACTTTCTTGTGCTCACAGTGCCCTTCATTTCACTTCCCAGTTGGGTATTTCCCTCCCCACTGCCTGACATAAGTTCAGCCTGTTGGCCTCCAAAGTAGAAACAAAATTAACTGCTCAAAATTCTAGGGATTATCTTGGAGCTCCTGGGACTGTAGAAAATATCCTTTCCCATAACAGTGCTTTTAGTGAGACCCTCAGCCCTCCTCTAGGAATAATAAATGCCTAAAAGTCTGGATACCGGGTTCACTGTCAGAGGTAATTAAATCTGACTTCTCAGCTAAACTCTCTCCACAGAGCTGGAGATGAATAAATGTAAAATCAAAATGAAGTATTTGTTGTGTTTGCTCACCCTTTGTTCCACTTCCATAAAGTAGTGGAGAGCCTGGCTTATTTGGTGCAGTTTCATAGTATACAACTAAGAATACCAAATTAACTTTCACCAAAAGACACATATTTCAACGGGCTTTTACATCCTTCTGATGTCGAAGTTACTGATAAATGCTAAACCCATGTGCAAAACCGTTAATTAGGCCTCAGTATCAAGCCTGAAATTAACTCAGACTATTGAGTCACTCCTCTCTATTGTGTTGCTGCTGTTACATCGGATGGGGCCAGGGGAAGTTTGGCTAACACCTCTTCTGGCTTCAAATAACTAATTAAGAGCCTACTCCAGGATCCCCTTATGTGCTGGGAATTACTTCCCGGGAGCGGGGTCACATATTGCGTATGGTTGCTTTCCTTTATAGCTGCAATACTGAGGCACTAAAAGAAGCAATGAAAATTTTCTGCAACAAAATGAAGGAATTGCTTTTACTTTAATTTTATTTTTTAATATTTAATTTTCATTTAAGTTAAGATTTTGGTTTCCTAGAGAGACTTGAGAATTAAAATAACACTTACCTTCTTGCAAAAAAAAAAATAAAATGTTTAGGTTAGTTTTAATCTTGCATGAATCAGATTGGGCCAGTAGATAAACATTTGAATACATGACTGAAATTTTGTCATCTTCATCTTTTCTATAGGTTTTATCATCCATGCGTCTCTGCACAGTTATGACAGTTTAGAGTTATTAGTGACAGAAACACTGAATTTTGTGAATTTTTGTGAATTTTGCTTCCTTTTAGCAAAGAATGAAAACATTTGCATGCTCAGATTTTTTTTAAACAAAATTTTTTTTTTGGGGGGGGGGGGGGAATGTCATCAGGATAGGATCTGATTAGAGATAAATTTTAACAGAGATCATAGATAGAACTTCAACATTGTTTCTATATTTAGTCAGCACTGTGATACATTCATGTGGCAACTGCATTCATCACTCTTCACAGCCACATATGTAACCCTGTGAATCCAGCACAACTCCGATTAAAAATTTTATAGTAAACCATTATACTGTTAATTCAGTCTATGCCTTTAGCACTAGTCACCCAGGCCCAGAACATGTGCAGCGCTGAGTGACCTGCATGGCTCACCAGCCTCACACCAACAACAAAACGCTAAGTACAGCAAGCAATGGAGCGTGGCGCCAAGATCCCCACGCTGGTGCCAGTGGGGCTCCTTCAAGCTTGTAGAAGATGGCTGTGGAATAGATAATGTGGATACATGGCTTCGGGGACCTGTGCTAGCCTTGTTTCATGACGTTGCACTGTGCCATACTGACACAGCTGACTGCTTGAAGGCAGCTTGGGGATTTCTAACACAGTGCTGCACTGCACCATGGAATCACGATTGTACTGTGCCCTGTGACTAAAAAAGGGCTGGGAGAGAATATTGGCATTGGAATTTGACTTTCTGCAGTTATCTATGCTATATATATTTCAAAAAACCTTAACACTTTAAACTCATCCATTTAAAAATGAAAAACAAAAGCAAGCGGATTTAAAAATATCACCACCACCAATTCCTGACACAAATAGATTGTTTCTTAGTTAAAAGTGTGTATATTTGTAAATCATTATTCATTGCAGCTTGAAAAAACACACAAATATGTTATCACAGAATCACTTGGTTGGAAAAGACCTTTGAGATTATCAAATCCAACCATACCCATCCTCTACTAAACCAAACCCCTGAGCACCTCATCTACCCATCTATTAAACACATGCAGGGCTGGTGACTCAACCGCCTCCCTGGGCAGCCTGTTCCAATGCCCAAGAACCCTTTTGCTGAAGATTTTTTTCCTAATGTCTAATCTGAACCTTTCCCAGAGCAGTTTGAGTCTGTTCCCCCTCATCCTATCACCTGTCGCTTGGGCGAATAGACCAACACCCACCTCTCTACAACCTCTTTCAGGTAGTTGTAGGTGATGATAAGGTCTCCCCCCAGACTCCTCTTCTCCAGGGTAAACAACCCTAGTTCTTCCAGCCTCTCCTCATAAGGCTTGCTCTCCAGACCCTTCACCAGCCTGGTTGCCCTTCTCTGGACATGCTGCAGGATCACATTGTCTTTCTTGTAGTGAGGGACCCAAAACTGAACACAGTACTCAAGGTGCAGCATCAACAATGCCAAGTACAGGGGCGAAATCACTTCCCTGGACCAGCTGGCCATGCTAATACAAGCCAAGATGCCATTGGCCTACTTGGCCACCTAGGCACACTGCTGGCTCATATTCAGCCTGCAGTCAACCAACACCCCCAGGTTCTGCTCTGCCAGGCAGCTTTCCAGCCACTCTTCCCCAAGCCTGTAGCACTGCACAAGGTTGTTATGTCTCAAGTGCAGGACTCTACACTTGGCCTCATTGGTCTCAGCCCATCCCGTTGGTCTCAGCCCATCGATCCAGCATCTGCCTTAATACTAAGTGGGCTTTCTGAAGAGGTTTTCCATTCATGGCTTTATAAGATCAGCTCAGATTTCTTTTACTCTCAATAGAACAGACTTCACAGTTTTGTCAGACATGACTTTGTTACGGAATTACTGAACTCCACACACTGGTTATTTTCAAAAGAACTTTCCCCTTCCTGGGAAATGCCCTATTCCTGTGAGAAGTGCATGAAGAGCTGCACTCCTTAACAAATCCAACCTCATGTATGTACAAGGGAGTCATCCACACAAGACAATTTACCACCTTCTGCACTTTCTTTGACTCAGAAGTATTCCAGGACTTGACAAAGGCATAAAATAAATAAGCGTTTCACTCAAGTGTTAGACATCTCTATATTTTCAACTAAAATCAAATTAAGACCTTGCTATTCAGCATTACTTGCATTTCCCAATACACAGATTTGAATCTGTGGAATCACCTGTGTTTTCCATTCATGGAAATTATCTTTATCCTAGAGGGGTAGAATTAATCTCTCTTAATTTCATCACTCTCAGATCAAGTGTCTAGTCTAGCCTAATCTAATCAAGCTGGTTTGATCCCTCTGTAGTCACGGGCCATTGACTGATAGAGCCTTTCAGAAGGCAAACCATCTGAGACACCCACCTTGGGAAAGGATTTCTTGCCTTTGAGGGGAGACAGGATGACTGAGTAAACACATTTGCCTAAACTCAGGAAAGGCAAATCCTACCCAAGGCATGCAGAAACATCATGGAGATGTTCACATGCCTTAAGCTATTGTTGACATCAACAGTCAACAATACCCCATATTCTGGGACTGCAAGGTAAAATGAAGCAATGATGAGTTAAAATACAACCATGAGATAAAAAGTAAGTCAGGTATAAAAAAGTTTCAAACAAATACCCCCGCATATAAGCTGTTCTAAGCAACTATAGATTTCAGATTCTTTAAGGGAGGAGCAACAACAACAACAGTTATGGTTTAGCCCCAGGCTGCGTCTGAGCACCACCAGCCCCTTGCTCACCCTTCCACCGGAGGAGGGAACAAATAGAGCCCGGTGGGTTGGGATAAGGACAGTTTAATGACAATACCTCGAAAGGGGAACAAATAGCCAAGCCCCAGGCAGAATTCACACAAGCCCGCTGATAACACTGAGCACTTTACCTGCCCGGCAGCAGTAATGAAGCACACTGCACCAACGCAAGGGCAGACCCGATACACAACCACACTCTAACTGTCCTACAGCTGTGACAAATCCCATCCCTGACCAGCCCCTTTTAGGGGGGAGTGATGCCACGTGTTGTGGAAAACAGCCCAGGGCAACTCGGCTCACCTGTGCTGGCTGCTTGGGGAGGTTACCTCTGTCCTGGTCAGAACCAAAGCAGGAACATGAGTTAGGTTTCCCAGGATTAAACCCCACTGCAAATTTATCCTGTTTAGGGTTCATCCTGTTGAGCACTCAAAAGCCAGATCGCCAGCAAAAATAGACCAAGGTAGTATCTCTGCAGCCTCAACAGCAAGTAGACATTAACACCAGACCCCCTTTACCACCTGCTCGTACGTGGTGCATCACTACTGTGCTGACAGAGAGAAATCCACAAGTATGACAGGGCCCTTGACCACATCAGCAGGTTGAACTGCAGTCACTATTCATTTTCCTTTCAGTGAACAGTTTCTCACCAGCTTCCTGGAGACAATCAAAACACTCTGAAAATGATGAGATCTGAGGCATCCGGAGCTGATGGGAAAGAAAAAAAAAAAGTAAAAAAAAAAGTCATTTGTTCTTCAACAAGGAAGGGAGAAATCCTCTTCTGCTGATCCATATATCCACCATGCTTCTTTATATAGAGAAATTCTATTTATATCAAGTCACCCTCTGGGACTTCACAGCTATGGATAGCAGAAGACATGGTGTATTTGACCCTATTTTTCATAGCACTTGTCTTTCATAAGACAAGTGTTTATGGGATAAGATTTCTCACAACTAGCTTCAGCCTTCAGGCTACTTGTTGTTGGTTTGTTGTTTTTAAGTTTGAGCCAAACAGTGCAAAACATTTTGTTGCCTAGATATTTTTTTCCCCTCTGAGCAGCAGCCAGATATAGCAGTAGGGGCTCTGCACAGGGAGTCAACTAACATTAATTCTCTTCAGAAATAAATTCTGATGGCTAACAGCAATGGCTTGGGCTTGCTGACCGAAAGTTTCTCTGTGTTTTCTCCCACAAATAAGAAGTAATTTAAGACCTATAAATACATGTAAGCACTTCTGGTTACTTTTCCAGCAAGACTGTTCTTCACAACTAACTTTTGCTTGTTATAACCTGTATTTTCACACAGCTATAGAGGTCTGGTTGGTGAAACAAGACAAAACCCAAGTATTTAAAAAAAAAAAAAAAAGGCAGCAAGGAAGAGAACTTCCTTGTGAGATAAGTTTATCAGTAATATAGTTTTCAACAAAGGCTTATTTGGCCTGCTTTCCAAATCATGATTGGCTTCACCCAAATTTCCTTCTCCACTTTGTACATTTAATTTGATCTAGAAACGTTCTGAGTTGAAAATGCTCTATAAAAATCTCCATCACAGAGAGACTGGCATTACCCTTCTTAAGTGTAAGATTAAGTTGCTTGAAATTTCCTCCCCCAAATGTCATCATTTCTTTTGGAAAGGAAACAGAAACTGCATTTATTTGAAATCCACCTTCCAAATTGTCTTGGAGTCATAACACCTAAAAGCCTGGACTGATGCAGTCCTGGATAGGTAATCATAATGGAAAATTTCATTATAACATCATCAGGTAAAATTGCCTCCAGTTAATATTTTTAGCCTGACAAACTGGAAATCCCTTAAAAAAAAAAAATCCCTTCCTTTCCCCCACTCTCCAGCAGCTCTAGTAATTACAGTGAGGCTTTAGATACCAGCTACAGAGCTTCAGTCATGTTGAAAACTAGCCATTTATTCAAATAGGCTCTTTGCACATCAGAGTTTTTCTAGTGCATCATACAGATTTAGTCCTCGCCCTATCACTGCTTAATTTCCTTAATAGCCTCTTATTTGGATATGCCAGTGCAATTGAAGTCAGTAACTTCTGAGCATTTTTTGTGGCTGTTTTTTTAAGACTGGAGATCCTGTGATATAGTAAAGGGTACAGCTGGTTCATCATTGAAATTAACAATAAAAGAAATACAAACACACTTGATTTTCCAATAACCTTATTTTTATTAAAATGTTCTAATCTAGATATCCAACTTAAAGCCTAGTCCTTGAATATTCTCCATGCTGAGAAGGCAGTAGGTGTTACAACATGTTGTACCAAACACAGGACCCAAAGAGGCAGTACCTAAACACAGGAAGATCAATACGGATCACCTTTCCCTAATTTTGAGACCCCAAGGTCATGAGAGGAGGACATGAGCCCTAACTCATCAAATGAGGAGGATATACTAATATTCTTACGCCATCCCTTTAATAAACTTGAACTTCCATCATTTTGGAGCCAGCTAGTGCTTGATCCAGATTACAACAAAGCCAAGGTGGACTCTGCCTGCACATTTGCTGTATCCATACCCTTTTGGCCGTAGTAACAGCCCAGGAGGGATTTGCAGTACAGTCCGACAGTAATTCTACAACACGCAGAGCAATTTTGCTCCAACAAGGAAAAGAAAGGGATCAGAGAGGGGCTGAAGCTCCTCAGGTTTCAGAAAAAGAAATCTCTGATCAGAAAATGCCTTCTCTAGTCATCTATGGTCTGTAAGGAACTTGTGTCAGAAGCGCTCATATATATCAGTGAATTGTTTTATCAGAGATGCATCTCTTGACCTTTGAAATTACAAATAACTGAATCTTGCAATTAGGGAAGACAGTACTACCTCACCTACAACTGAGTCTTTTATAGCACACATCAGCTAAAAGTATTTTTAGATCAAATTGGAAGTGCAGTGAAAGCCTGAATCTGACCAGAATCATAATGCAATGGAAAACCTTACACAGACACCTGTTTCAAAGCAATTCCTGGCTCAATTGGCAGATCAAAGAGTGTCAGCTACCACCGATAAGCTCAGATAAGCCCCTGGAATTCTGGATGCTTTGCAGATCCCAAACCTCTTCACATGAGAGGCTCACTTATCACAGTTTCTTTTGGATCTCCTGAAATTAACTGATGAAATTTCACAGCATGTAAAAGAGGATAGCTTGGGAATGAGCACTGCATTCTTTTTTCCCCAGGCCAGCATGTTTCTCCTCACAGGCTTGTCTCCCAAGTGCTCAGGGAAGTAAATTAAAGAGTAAATTGAATGGCTTTTCTTAATTTTTCGTTCCCCATGAATTAGTGAAACAACAGTGAGAATACACACAGACACGGATAGCTAGAATAAGCGTCATTTATCTGTGAAGTAATTTTTGTGTCTCTCTCTGTCACCTACGTGTACACTATTTCCTTCCTGATGACAAGACTGACCTGGGTGCTCATCAGCCACGTCGCTGGTATTGACAATGACAAATCCCTTTCACAGCTCAGAAGAACCTTAAATAAATTCTCTCAAGACACTGGCAGACATTCTCTTCCTTGCCCTGTCACTCTTGGTGAAGGCTGAAAGGCTGATTAGAAATTAAGCAGAGGCATTCTGGAATGGAAAAATCTCACTTGATAGGGAATAAGTCAAGACTATAAAGTGTATTTAATGCCTTCTCTTTCCTCCTTCGGTTTTAATTAGGATTAAAATGTCTCTGGCAGATATTTTAGGATTATTTTCGTTTTCTCATGCTCTATATAGGCTTATCTGCTTCACATTATCCTAAACAATACTGGAGACTAAAGTACTGGAAATAAAACTGTTGGAAGGCAAATGCATCTCAACAGAAAAATCCATCGCATCCCTTCACTTCCTCATGCATTCCAGAACACAAGCGTGTCAAATTTTGTGCCCAGAACCCACCTGAACATACACATCCTTTCCCACAAACGTAATTTCATTTGATTGTCATGAGCCCTGTTTCAGGTGCAAATGGCAAGCAAAAGAGATGGCCAAGAAGCAGAAGCTTTTTTCCTCTCAGGTGAAGCCTTGGTGAGTCAAAGCCTGTCAGTGGTTTGCGAACTGTATTCAGCACCTCAGAACTAGGCATGTTGTCTCTCAATAACATCTAATGTTTTGTGAATACTATAGAACAAATAAAAAAATCAGGACACCATGAAGAGGAACCAAGTCCAAACTCAACCCAAAGTTTGGAGTGTTTTTACTTGCACAGACAGCCAGATAGCTCCTTTCTCCCTGCCACACATACATTTTCTGTTGTTCTAACAGATTCTGCTTGGTCTTCACATTATGTGGCTCTGGGGCACCACTTCAGACTCTAAACTTTGGGTCCACAACCTTGGAGTAGCATGCAGCAGTATCAGAATCTAGCAACAAACAGAACACATCCTAGAGGCACTGAGGCATGAGCAACCAGAAGCCACCAGCACATCTCCACACAGAAAAGCACTAGGGCTATGATGGAATAGAAGTGTTGAGCAGCAAAAAGGAAAAAAAAGAAGATTGCGAGCGACAGTCTGTGGGTGCATAAAGGAAGAAAGGATAATGTTATTATTAACCTGTAGGAGTTAACCTGCTCTGTAGGTAGTCTGGGTGTAACTCTCATACACTGACAGTAGCTTGAATTTACTTTAGAGTACAAGGCTGTAAGCACTGTTAATATTTACCTTTGGGAGCTTTTAATCTGCTACAATTATACAAAAAGGTCCACAATAGAAACTGTTGCCACCCTGGACCCTGTAAGGAAGGCTGGGGCTGTGTCCTGGACAAGCACTCTGCGCTGCATGGACTGCATGCCTGTGAGGTACTCCGTCCAAAGCATGGGTCACTCCATATACCCCAATCAGCTAAGACATGCATATCCTGTCCTGTCTGACAGGGACATGTATTTAGTGTGCAGGATTAAGGGGTAGAATGAGGCAAGTGTTGCCAGTGGATTTCAGCAGGATGAAAGCCTGGAAGCAGTCAGTATAAAGATGGCTAAAAAGCAGCATAGGCAGAGACAACCCATTAGTCCTCTCAAAGACAGAGAGGTCTCCAAAGATGTTTGAGATACCTTCATGCTCAAGGGTATTCAGTAAACTTGTTCAGCAAGATGAGGCCAAGCACAACAGGTTTATAGTATTTGATGACGTGCTTTCATGCAAGACACTAAACCAAATGGAAAAATGAGTCTACTCCAATATGACAAGTTCCATGTTCCTCTAGATTTATCATTTTAATAAACAAGATTAACTTTTCAAAGCATGTTGTCTAGAATTTGTCATGATGACTGATGATGCTTCTGTTGATTTCATAACAAATTTTGCATTTAAAAAGCATTTTATAATCTTTTGTGCCAACTCTGGTGCTATATGTTTACCTATCCAGCTAAAGCCTCAAGAAGTAGTTTCCCAAGGGCACTCATCCAATTGACTTATTTTGAAAAATACGTCCCCACATTTGTAGGGAAACTGGATCTGCTGGTTAGATTGTCTCCATTTTTGTGAAGCTCAGGTTGGTCCAAACCTTACTGTGAAAAACATCTTAAAGCAAACAGAAGGAAAGGAGGAAGGAAGCTTCTAACATTTACGTTTTCAAGGAAAGAGTAGAAAGCTTTTCAGATGATAAAACTACCATTACAAGAACACAGAGTATATGCTAGTACTATTGAATCTTAAAATCCAGATTACTTTTATGCAATAAGGTTTTGTTCCTTGATAATCACACCTTCTACTTTCCTCCTCCCCCAGGAAAGCAGCATTAAAACCTTTTGCAAATGCAGAAATCCAATCTAAGAATATTGCACAAGACTCAAAAGGTAGAGACTGAAGAGAAAAGAGGAGATTGTGAGACAGCGAAAGACGCATCCAAATTTGCAATGGCTAGATTCTGCTCTCTCCTAAAACATTAGTAATAATTAGTATTTATACAGCAAAGGTGGATTGCCTTGGATATTCTCTTAATTGTAAATTAACCTGTTAAGCAGGAATTTAGATGATGCACCGCTGATCTCATTCAGCCTGAAAAATCCCAATACAACTGCCTAACTGTCTGGTTGCTCACTATAGCTGATGCTGGCAAAACCTCAGGCACTGAAAAACCCAAACAAGAAGGTTTTTGATCTCTCAACACATGTGTTTGCCACAGGTGTTTATCTGTGCTATGTTCCTAGTGAAAATCTCATTAACCTAAATGCTAGCAGGAGAGGTCTGTTTGGAAGCTACCAGCATGTTGGCTGTTTTCCTCAGGATGGAAAATTTCCAGGTGTGAACGTGTGGCCAGTACTACTTAAAAATATCAAAGTAATTATATCAGCAGCATGAGATGTCAGTTCTCCATGTTATGTTCTGTTGTCCCTAGATCTTTCTCCTAACCAATGAGGACATCACAAGCAAGATATTTTTTGTGGAAAACACACAGACCTGGAGGAAAGCAACTCAAAAGCTGTTGAATGAACAAAGACTCAAGAAATATCTGTCATCAAGCCATGGCTCCCCACTGGCTTATTTCTACATCAGCTATTTATATCCTGTGTTTCTGTAGGGCCAGATTCAGGAAGGTTAAATCAATTTGACTTGAAGCTCTTCTTTAGTCTAGGATCACACTTTCCTTAAAAAAAGCATCTAGTAGTCATATCTTATGATGGTTTTAATCCATTGTTCTTAGTATATTTTTAACAGAAGCATGAAACTATTCCCTATAGACAGAGAAGAAACAATAATTCGGAGGTCAAGGTTTAAATGTCCAATGACTCCAGGACTTTGGTGCCTAACAAAAGATGCTTAGAGCTCAGCCTTCAGAGGTTTGAACAGCTGGTACTGTAAGGCATATTCAGAGAAGCAGAGACAGCCTTCCTAACCCCAGAGCATCTTCTAGTTACTCAGTCACATTGTCACAAAAATTAGGCATTATTTTTCCCTTTGCCAGCAGTCCTGACTTCTGCCTCACCAACGCATTATTCACTCCAATTTCCAATGCAAATTCACAATGGTATTGACTTTTTCTTATTAGAGCAGAAAATTAAGGTAAAGCACAGACTACCTGAAATCCTTAACAGATTATTAAAGTCAGCAGGCATGCCATGGAAATTTTCAGATTACTTAGCCCCTTTTGTAAACTGAAGGCTAATATATGACCCAAACAATTATAGTCTCTGAACTTTCACAGGCAGCCTGGAGGCAGCTGTAGAAGGTAGGACAGAGCAACAATTTTGAAAGAGCAGCAGGCAGCCAAGCACTATCTGTTACACTGACTGTAACTTCTCTTAGTTAATTAGCATCAAGAGGGAATCGGATAATTGGAATACACTTTCATGTATTAAGCTTTTGAAAATGCATTTGAGCTAAGGTATTTTCTCCTAGGCATGCTATCACGCTGCTAAAATAAATATTTTCCTTTTTTTTTTTAGTTCTCAGTCTTAAGGAGGGATGGGGGGAAATAGGTGGAGGTAAGTTTGCTCTGTAACACCACACCAGTCCACCTGCACTGGAAACAGCCCTGAAGGCTGTGAATGAGAAGTATCTGGGTTTTCATTTACCTCTGCTTAGTGTTTTCAAAATAAGGAGGTGAGGGAAAAAAGACAAATAATCAAAGACAACAGTGACTAGGAAAGGGCAAAGCAAGCAAATAGAGGCTCGAGAACAGGAGAGGGTGAGGGAAAAAAAACCTCTTTAGATTTCAGTAAGTGTTTCTAATGCAGTATTACAGCTTATTTAAATTAAAGCCTTTGAAGAGCTTTCTGGCAAATGCACCATGTCATTTCGATAATAGTGTAACAGAAGTTACTTTTTTAAAAACAAACAAAATAAAGCAAACCAAAAAAAAACCCTCAAAAAGTATCTTTACACTCACATGAAGTCAGACCTGAATAGACAAATTCAACAACAGAGTGAATCCTTCCAAAGAAAATTAGATGGCATTTATTGTCTGTGTGCTCTTTAACTCAGGTTTAGGAAAAAGAGAAAGTTGAAGGTAGCAGAGCTGCAGGTCTGGTTACAGCACAAATTTGTGTGACAAAGAACTTATTGGGGAGGGGGAGGGGGAAGAAAAGCTAAACAACCGCTCCCCCAGTTAACAAGGGTGAGGTAGATCTTAACCCAGGCAAAATCAGTTTACAACATTCGTGAGAAAACACTTGAGAATTCATTTTAGAAATCTGGTGCTGACAGTGCATGTGTTGACACACATCGAACCAGATGAGGCAAAAAATAATATGGGAAAAGTAAAAGCATAGATTTCACATTTTTTTCTTTTAAATTAATAATAATAATTCAGTCAATATATTTTAATATATATATATTATAAATAAAACAAATAAAGCACTATTTTTCTCCCTGCTACTTCTCTTGCATGCTTATCCTCTTCTGAGGCAGGATTCAAGAATCTAAGAAGGAAGTGTCCTAATGCAAGTTCACCACAGATATATTTGCATCTGGAGATGTAGTTAGTCATCCAGAAAACTCTAAATCAGTCCACAGTCTCAGGCCAAAAATCCCATTTCCCTAGAAATATTTCTACTGGATTAAGCTAAGGTCAAAGGAGATTTTATCTCTATATTTGTGTGTGTGTGGCTATACACAACCATACACATACACACAGCAAATGGTTTCATCTCACTGACTCCTATCTCATAATATTTTGTGATATCCAAAGCACACACTTTCCCCAGGATATGGGGATACCAATGACACATTGTGATTCACACTGTCAGGATCAGACCACAGAGTATTCACCAAAACTTCTTTTCCACCCATTTTCCCCACAACTGTCACAATACTTTTACACAATAAATAAATAATTAACACACACTCCTTTGACACTAAAATACCCTTTGCTTACCTATATGGTCTCTAACGTGAGACCATCCAGATGCTCTAAAAACCCCAAAAAGATTGTTTCCTTGCAAGTACTAACCAAATAAAACCAATGATGGATTCTTCAAGTTTACACAATATAAATTTTTACCATCCTCTGCCAGGTATTTCTGGATAAATAAGCCTTTATTTTTTCCAGCCCAGGAAAGTTAAGGGAGTGCAGCATCATTGCATACAAATGCCTACTTACAGGACATAAAGCTGCAAATCTACATAAGTTTAGAATATCATAACAAAGAGAGTCCGGGGATGCATCCTGCTATCAGCTACAGTGGTTCAAACCTGCAATAGACCCAAATCAAGCTTCTCAAGATTTATATATGATTAACACACAGAGAGTACATCTTATTTTCTTGATATCATTCCCACACAGTGAAATTCGTATAGAGAAAAAGTTTATGCATATGTCATGCATAACAAATAGCATTTTTATTTCTTCCATTAAGAGAGGGATGCTGTAATGAAAATAATACATTTTACATTCTGTAGTAGCCTAGGTAAAATTAATAATTTAACTAAAGAGTAATTGTATAAGATAATAAAATACAGAAGTATGCTTAGGCAAGAGTTTTAAATGGATCCAATAGCATCGTCTATGGAGACAGCTTGCTCTTACAGCCCACAGCACCTAAAACTGTTCGAGTATATACCAAAGTGGGAATCAACAGAGATGGTTTGCGTTCCCTTCTGTGCCACCAGTAGCTGTATCATCTTGACCAAGTCACTTTATCTGCTTCTAGTTCCCCTTCTATCTTGACCATCAACTGTGGGTCCTGGTCCTGCCGGCACAGATGATAATTTATTTGCTACAAGCAGCTTATCCTGGTTATGCACAATGTGAGAGCAATTTGGATCAGCAGTGAATGGGCATCTATGAAGACACACACACTCACATCTGGGAAAGCTCAATGTTCACAAGGAATCTAACTATCTAGAAATCTACATTGCATCTTTGTATTGTGCAGATGATAAGGAGAGAGGTGTCAGAAAGATTTCCTCAAGCCAGATAGAAGACAGGGAGATAGTAGGCACGGAGACTTCCTTTTTCAAATCCTTTTTTTATTACAATAGCCTAATACCCTAAATTTGCATGCATGCAAATGAATCATGTTTTTCAACAGCCAGAGGCAATACCTATTTTCTCTCAAGGAAACCCTAAACATCTCTGGCTTTTCAAGTTTCCTTTTCTTTGAGCTTGGTCATAGATACCTCTGAACCCAATTGATCCTTATTGATTGTCTTTCCTCCAAAAGGCAGCACATACAGATTAGCCTTTATGTCTTTGTACCAGATGCAGGTTAAAACACAACATTTCTACTGCCCCAACTGTATTTTCAAAAATGCAAGTACTTTTTAAACTGGCTGCATTTGCTTGATTGCTAAAGGTTGCTTTGTAATGTCACTTAGATTACATGCACTTAAGGAACATACTCAAGAGTCACACTATTGTGTATGATGACAACATACAGTGTGCTAGATCATACTATTAAATCAACAGCAATCCTCAGCAATTCAATCCTAAACTCATTTAACAGTAGGTATTGACTACCCTTGTTGGAAATACCATCACTGGCCAATTTCTGGCACCTCACAATAGCTTCAGCTGTCTCAGAGTCGGGTATAACTATGATAGATGTCTGAGGCCTGGAAGGATGAGTACTAAATGGAGGAGTGTTTCAGTTTTCAATCTTTGGACACTTTTGATGAAGTACTAATAAAAACGCTGTAACACAGGCTTCGCTTGCAATTCTTCTACTATGGAAATTTGCCTACTGACAGCTTTATTAAGAATATCATGAGTTTTCTTTACAGCCTAGATCAACCTCTAGATGAAGGGCTGAAAAAGAGAAAGACACTTTCTTACCTGGTTAGAGAGTCAATCTGATTTAGATAATTAAAAGTGGGGCGTAAATAATCCTGAATTCTTTAGCACACTTTGAGGAAGGAAAAAAAGACATGGTGAGTTTATTATTTAAAAACCAAGGTAAATGCAGTGTAGATTAAATGTTCAGAAGAACTTTCAATAACAACAATTACTGTTTGGGTCCAGGATATAGAGTATACACTGTGGGGAAAAAAAAACCCTAGAAAAGTCTAGAACTGAGCAATTTGCACATGATTTATCTTTTGTGGGTTTCTACACAATGAACAAGATAACCAGACCCAAATTTATTTTTATTCCTTCACCTGGCTCTCCTGAAATATCAAGACTATATTTCTCTCATACTGCATATAGAACCATAGAATGTGTTAGGTTGGAAGGGACCTTTAGAGGTCATCAAGTCCAACCCCCTGCAGTAAGCAGGGACATCTTCACTAGATTAGGTCACTCAAGCCTCACTTTGAATATCTCCAGGGATGGGGCCTCCACCATATCTCTGGGCAACTTATTCCAGTGATCCACCACCCTCATATTGAACTTTTTCCTACTATCCAACCTAAATCCACCCTTTTCTAGATTAAAAACATTACCCCTCACTCCTATTGCTACATATCCTTGCGAACTGTTCTTCCCCAGCTTTCTTACAGACACCTTTCAAGTACTGAAAGGCTGCTATAAGGCCCCCCCGTCCCCGGAGCCTTCTCTTCTCCAAGATGAACAAGCTGAACTCTCTCAGCCTGTCTTCATAGCACAGGTGCTCCAGCCTTCTGATCAACTTTGTGGGTCTCCTCTGAATTCTCTCCAACAACTCAATTTTATACCTCTTAGTAAGTTTTAAAGACTACAAATAACAAAAACAAAATTTCCACATTGGCCAGTACATTTAGCCAGAGGTACAATGACTTCAGATTTATAAAATAGGATTAAACCCAACTATTTTAAATTAAAACAGCTGTGGCTTTATTTTTAGCTACCTTGGGATGGCTTCTTTCAGTTGAAATATGTAGTTATCGCTCTTCTGAACAAAAATGCTCAGGGAGATCCAGTTTGCCCAAAGCTGAACAACATCTGCACCCATTATTCCACTGTAGGTCACTCTGCAAAGAGCCTGGATCTGATTGAGAAATTACATTGGCATTTCCAAGAACATCCTCAATCTGTGGGAGTGGCACTGCTGGAAGAGGTAAGGGATGGCCCTCCATGAGGCACCTCATTACATTCTTTTGAAGGTCACAAGAACAGAGTGAAAATCCAGGCTAGGATTTTTACTTATCCCAGTAAATGATATTTTTGGAGGGGGCTTGTTTTTTTGTTGTTGGATATTTTTTTTTGGTGGGGGAGGGAGGAGGGAGAAATCCAAACCAAAGGATTTACAATAGGGGTTTTTTTTTTGTAAACAGACTCATTTGACCTATGAAAACAAATGTATTCATTGTACAGATTTATAATTAACTTTACTATTAATGCTTCTGGGCAAGCACCATATAAATATGTTTATCACCCATTCATTAATACAGATCATTACCATAAAATGATGCAGTTGTGCTCTGTTAAACTATTAGTTAATGCTTCATCAACATTCTCTTACATGCCCTTTAAATCAGATGGTTGAAAACAGTTGCAATAAATTCTAAAACCACAAGTGGTCATAAAACCTTTTGCACACACACAGCCTATTCTACAGCTTCTGGTTCTGTAAATCATTCATATATTTTCTGAACCCCACAAAAATTACTTGTTAGTCCAAAAGCATGCCCGAGGGATACATGTCATTTAAGCTTTAAAATGCTCTAATCCATTATGGTGGTAACATATATTGTAATAAAAATATAAGGAATTTGTTTCCAAACCAGCAGATGGGGAAGGGGGGGGAAATCCCCCTCTTGCTCCTTTTGTCTTTGTTAGAGTTGCTAATGGGCAAAACCCCAGGAGACTACCTCCTGATAAGGTGGCAAGATACCTAATCTCAGAGTGGCGACATCCTGCCGAATCAACAAGATCTCCTTACTCTTTTACACTGGGTCAACATGACTCAGTGAGGAAGGAGACTGACCCACAACGCAGAGGAAGACCACGACCTTTAGGACCACAGGACCAGGACGACCCCCCCCAGTAACAGCATGCGCAGCCGCAGGAGCTTATCAGGATGTGCTATGCATACCCGGAGCTACTGGACTATAAAAACGGGTACTTTGGTGGGGTGAAGCGCGCGCCTTTGGAGGGAGCAAGGGTCTCCCAGGCCGCCCAGCGCTGTTTTGCCTGCTTGGTAGCTTGCTCAAATAAATTCTCTTTGGAAACTTTGTAAATTTGTCACGACCGTTTATAACAATTTGGTGCCGTGACTCGGATACAGATCAATTTGGTCGGGGACCCGAGCTCGAGGGGGGCGCCCCATCTTCGGATGGCCCTCGGGTGAGCGATCCCTCGTCCAAATCCTGTACATCCGAACCCTAAATTTGGACAAGCAGGCAAAAGAATCCGCGGTACCCCATAATTTTTGTGCACGAAGACCCGAATGAAGACTCAGGTTTGAGTAAGTATTTGCGTGTTCCGTTCGGTCGGGGTGGGTTTCCCGAGGTGCAATTAACTGAGACGTCCACCGGACTTAGTGGTCCACTGGATGAAGCGAGTGTGGACCCTCTTGTAGTGCGGTTCCCATTGCCCGCGAGGGCGTGGGCCACGAACGAGGGGAGCGAGTGTGTGTGTGTGCGGGGGCACCTCGGAAGATGGGACAGAAGAAGAGCAAGCCTTCTGATCCCATGGGTGGTCCAAAGATAGGGCTACCCGATACACTGTCAGACAGTCCCTTAGGGTTAATGATTGCCCACTGGGGGGTACTGGCTGTCTAGGCAAGGAAAGAGTAAAGAAAAGATGGTACATTATTGTATGCAGCTATGGAGTGGAAAACAAATAAGAGGGGACCACCTATATTGGCCCATTTTTGGTTCCTTCGAAGATTGGATTTGTCACGCTTTAAGAACAGGAACGGGTCCTGCCCGTTTTGTGAACAGTGAGGTTTGTGCCTCTTTGAGTTTTGTAACGTAAGCTGTGTAATTATCATGTGACCTCCTGAGAGTGAATAGGGGAAATTCGAATACTAAGGTCTGGCCCTCTCAGGATGTGTTGCCCCTGTAAAGTCTGTATGCAAACTGCGTAATGATAGGATGGCTGCTCCTGAGGCAGTCAATACCTGTAACAATGTCTCTTCGCTGGCCGAGGGGATAAATAAGTTATACAATCTTGGGATGCACTGAGATCGTCCCTCACCCAAGGGACAAGGATTGGGTGAAAAACTGCTGGTTCCACTGAATTATCTGGGCTGGCTGAATCAGTGCAAAAAGGCTGTGTGTATTCAAACATATATCAGTGTTGGAGGCAGGGCATCCCCCTTGCCGCTCCGGGAGATCC
Organism: Laterallus jamaicensis coturniculus; assembly: GCA_022605575.1. Lineage (NCBI taxonomy): Eukaryota > Metazoa > Chordata > Aves > Gruiformes > Rallidae > Laterallus > Laterallus jamaicensis. The sequence goes on along the minus strand of JAKCOX010000008.1, from coordinate 18,262,026 downwards.
GGTCCACCTTAAACCACTGATTTGGCATCTCCCTGAACACCTTGAAAATCTTTGTGAAAAGCCTAAAGTAAATTATTCTGCAAACAATTGATCATAATATTCACTGCCCCAACCAGCAACAACAGCCTGTTTTAACGAGGGGGGAAGTATTACAAGAAATTGTTACTTATGGCACTAAGATGGGATGTTTCGAGCAACGTTTAAATTTGCAGCTCTGGGTTTGCCAGGCATGGGGCTTGGGTTTTTTTCTTTTCCTTTCTTTAGAGAAGGATGCCCCCCCCCCTTCGACAAACCAGTCCTCAGCGAAACGATCTGTGGAGAAGGGCATTAGCACTAAGTTCACCTCGCCCAGCCCTAAATGGGCAATTCACAGATTATTCGCACATTGGGAAACTTGGTGGAGCGGCCAAATTAGTAGATTTATGAAATTTTCTGATACCACCAAAACACAGGAGAGAAAATCTTCTGTGCCTGCCAGTCAGTCCTTACTCAGACTCGAGGAAGAACCTGATGGATTTAAACTAGAAAATGTGGGGGGAATTTCAGGCCAATCCACTCGCGTAATATCCACCTTAAAATGGCCTGACCAGCACACTGACCCAGTGTGGTCCCAGGCACAGACCTATAAATTTCACAATTGGTATGGAAGCTCAAGTAAGTGTTATCAGCCAAAAGAAAATTAGGACTGACTGCTACCCAGGAAAAAAAAAAGTAATAGGAATAACTGGAATCCCTGAAAACAGATGAATTAGTACTGTATGTGTTTGGTCTTCAGGGGAAAACCGAATGTCTAAGATTAAGGTTGTAATTGAACCATACTGAAATAATATACTAGAATTTGATGTCCTAGCTAAGTCTGGGGTGGGAACTACCTAATGGAACAGTGTGGAACTTTGGAGCCCCGTTGTGTGAGGTTCCAGTACTTAAAGACTGTTAAGTCACCTCCTTCTAGAATAACGAGCATTAATCAATATCTTTTACCATCTGCTACTAAGGAGGGGATCACAGAGGTGATCAAAGATTTGGACACCTGTGGTACTGCAACCAGAACACCCTGACAGTGGCAGCGGTCCACAGGGAATCAAACAGTAACACAGTGCCACTCAGCCACTGGTGCTAACACTGCTGAACCAGTCGGTCAAACACAAGCTAAAGATGATAATTCCCCTTCGAGAGGAGGATAATCATCAATCTGTGTTCACTTGGGAGTGAGAGTACAATATACCTTCAACCAACTTCCCCAAGGATGCAAATACTCCTCTGCCATTGTCCATAGTGCACTGGCAAGAATACTGAAGAAAAATTATATCCTTAAAGATGAATTACACCAGACTTCTAAGCAATTCACTTTTGAGTGTATGTATGTTTGTGCGGTTCTCCTCTTTTAATCACAGGACACACATGGTGGATCTACACACTATCATTGTTCAGGGAATTAAGGAATCTGTTCCCAGAGGACAAAGCATTAATAAAGCCTTTAGGGAACACCAAAGGAAGATGAAACCCCCACTGAGTGGCTAGAAAGGCTGCGGAAGAATTTGCAGCTCTATTCGGGGTTAGACCCTGCCACTCCTGTAGGACAGGCCCTGTTGAAAACTCAGTTTGTGGCAAAATCATGGGTGGATATTAGGAGAAAATTAGAAAAGTTGGAAGACTGGCAGAAGAGAGGATTACATGAATTATTGAGGGAGGCTCAGAAGGTGTGTGTTTGCGAAGAGAGGAGACTCAAAAGAAACAGGCAAGGATTTTGGTGAAGGCAGTCCGAGAAGGACAAAAGGTGGCTCCAGCCTGTACAGGGGGAGCGGGTGTTTCAAGGCCTAGGGGAAACTCCTGAGGTGCCAAAGTGATTTGAGACAAGTTGAGTGTTTTTATTGTCAGAGAAAAGGGCACATGAAAAAGCACTGCAAGAAACGCCTACAGGATGAGCAGATGCTTAAGGAGGATTAGGTGGAGTCAGGGACTCTTATTTGCTGGGAACCCATAGGAAAACAGAGCCCTTGATAAAGTTGAAATTGGGTCCCCAACACCAAGAAGTGGAGTTCCTTGTGGACTCCGGGGCTGAAAGATCCACAGTCCAAACAGTGCCCCGGGAATGCTCTCTTTCCCCGGAGAAATTGCAAGTAATAAGAAATACTGAAACCTGAAATACAGACTGGGAGTTTTGGTTCTCTGGTCTTGCTTTTGTCTGTCTGTTTCAGTGAGAGTAATAGTTTGCAACTCAATTTTTATATAGGTGCTGCATCATGGTTGTAGTTGTAGAAAAAAATCTAGTATATGGAATATACAGCCTTGAGCTTTTGAACAATATGTTGATGGTTCTTTGATTGTAAATGGCATTGAACCAGACAATGTGATCTATAAAATGATACAGGGTTTTGCTCAAATGATAAAACTTTTCTCATGTGATTAACACACAAGGGAAAGGATTAGTCCATGAAAGACTCATCCTAAAAGTCCTCAAAGCATTACGAGGTCCCTCAAAAATAGCTGTAGTTCATATAAAAGGACACCAAAAGGGACTAAATCACACTGTAAGAGGGAACAATTTGGCCAATGCAGAGGCAAAACGAGCAGCACTGTTAATGATTAAAACTTTGGAGAAAGAACCTGAAGGACCAGATAGACAAAATTTTCACCACCCAAGAGATAGCCAAACTAAAACAAATTGGAGCAAAAAGAGAAAATAATAAATTGTTGCTGCCAGACGGCAGGGAAGTACTCCCCAGAGGAAGAGCATGGAAGATGTTAAACAAACTACACCTTAAAACTCACTGGGGAGTTCAAGCCTTAGTAGATTAATTTGAAACAAACTATGCCTGTGTGGGGATACACAGAGTTTAGCAAAAAGAATCTTGGAGGGATGCTTAACCTGTTACAAGGTGAATAAACAGCAACTCAGGGAAAGGGTACCAGGAGGGTGAGGGTTGACAAGGAGACCTTTTGAAAGAATACAGGTTGACTTTACCGAACTCCAAAAGGTAGGAAGGTATAAATACATTTTAGTTTTAGTAGATCATCTCACTCACTTTGTGGAAGCCTTCCCGGTAGCTCGTGCCACCGCACGAACAGTAGTAAAAATAATATTAGAAAATATTGTGCCAAGGTATGGAAACATAGCTGTAATTGATTCAGATGGGGGACCCCATTTTACCTCTAAAGCAATCAAGGAAGCCTTAGATCCTTTGGGGATGAAATGGGAATACCATACCCTGTGGCACCCACAAAGTTCAGGGAAGGTGGAAAGGATGAATAGAGAAATTAAACAACAATTGACCAAACTGATGATTGACACTAAAATGAACTGGGTAAAATGCCTTCTGATGGCCTTATTAAATCTGAGGACACAACCCTGGACAGATATAGGAATCTCCCCTTTTGAAATGTTGTATGGGATACCCTATGACCTGGAAATGCCAGCCGAGCACCCCAAAGTTAGCTATAGCAATACACCGGGTCAAGACAAAGTGTTGATTAAGGCCTGGAAAGAATCCTCACTGATCCCTCGTAGGGAGGGACCCTTTCTTGTGTTGCTTACCACAGATACTGCGGTTTGAAAGGCCGAATGAGGTTGGACTCACACTACCAGAATAAAAGGACCTGTTCAAGAATCTCGTTGGGAGGCAACAAGGAACCCTGACAACCTGAAAGTCACCTTCCAGAGAAAGACTGATGGGTGAAACTATCACACAAAGGACTTAATGAATGGGACTACATTCTGCCCAATTCCTGGTTGTATATGTTACCCTTTTGTTTGTTTTAAGTGTAAAATGTGTAAGGACAATTGGTGGGTTCATTGTAGAGAAGGAAATTTTACCCCAGATATTTGTGAGGAGTGTTATTTGGCTGAAAGAAAATTAACAGAACTAATACAAAGTAAAAACCGGACAAATTATCTGGAAGTGTAAAGAGTGGTGGAAAGTATACACAAAAGTTGTAAATCCAGAGCTTGGATGTGTGCACTCTAATGAGTATAGGGAGGCCAAACTGGAAAACAGTTAAAGTGGTGTGCCAAAAACAAATTTAGCCCCGGAAATAAAGAATAATAATTGGGAGGCATGTAACACTCACAAAAGGAGAGAAGGGAGAACCCCTGAAGACTACGACTGCTGCCAAGAAGATGGAACACCTTGCTGCTCCAAGCAATGGAGTAGGCAAAGGAGGCAGAGACGTAAGGAAATTGTGGGGAACCAAAAACCTTCAATACAGTTGCGAGAAGGCCCCCTACATCTAGGTCCGGGATGGCACATAACACCTAAACCCAAACCTCCCAAACTAAAATACCCGAGAATAGCTACCACCACTCTGAAGTGGTCACCATTAACCCACCAATTTTCCTAAAAGGGGTAGTAATACTTTGAGTATACTGCCCCTTGACGATATTCAGATAACTACAAGGGGATCAAGCTTTAATTCCACTCTATGTCAGCTAGTCCTGAGGCCCCTATGCTGGGAATATATGGAATTTTATATGTGCCTTAGTTCAAATCCTGGAAAGGGGTACTGCAACTTCCCTAATCAATATTGCTGCAGTTATTGGGATTATGAGTCCATAGCCCCTAGTTGGATACCATGGGATGATATATAGATAAATACCTAAGGATCCAGTGGGGTCCATATGGGTGCATCCCACTGCAGGGGTGGAGAGGACATGGAAACTGTAAATATCTCTTTTTAGATGTTACCCAATCCATAGATAGAGGGTGGACAATTGGAAGAATGTGAAGAATAAGGTATTGGGGAACCTGGAACTGATAAAGGAGGCTTAACAAGGATGGTATAAATTGTGGGCCCTGGTTAACTGCACTGTTGTCATCCATTGCTGAACCTTTAATGTTGTTGATGCTTACTCTAAGCTTTGGGCCTTGCATTTTGAACAGTGTGATTGGATTAGTAAAGAGTAAATTAGAGTCAGCCCATTTAATGTTGTTTAAAAAAGCAATGCGAACACCTAGAGGATGATGAAACCAGTCAAGGAGAGACTCTAATTCTCTCTCTAGCCCGAGAGACTGTTACCTGGTTTGAAAAACAAAATGGTAAGAACTAAAAGGGGGGAATTGTAATAAAAATATAAGGAATTTGTTTCCAAACCAGCAGATGGGGAAGGGGGGGGAAATCCCCCTCTTGCTCCTTTTGTCTTTGTTAGAGTTGCTAATGGGCAAAACCCCAGGAGACTACCTCCTGATAAGGTGGCAAGATACCTAATCTCAGAGTGGCGACATCCTGCCGAATCAACAAGATCTCCTTACTCTTTTACACTGGGTCAACATGACTCAGTGAGGAAGGAGACTGACCCACAACGCAGAGGAAGACCACGACCTTTAGGACCACAGGACCAGGACGACCCCCCCCAGTAACAGCATGCGCAGCCGCAGGAGCTTATCAGGATGTGCTATGCATACCCGGAGCTACTGGACTATAAAAACGGGTACTTTGGTGGGGTGAAGCGCGCGCCTTTGGAGGGAGCAAGGGTCTCCCAGGCCGCCCAGCGCTGTTTTGCCTGCTTGGTAGCTTGCTCAAATAAATTCTCTTTGGAAACTTTGTAAATTTGTCACGACCGTTTATAACAATTTGGTGCCGTGACTCGGATACAGATCAATTTGGTCGGGGACCCGAGCTCGAGGGGGGCGCCCCATCTTCGGATGGCCCTCGGGTGAGCGATCCCTCGTCCAAATCCTGTACATCCGAACCCTAAATTTGGACAAGCAGGCAAAAGAATCCGCGGTACCCCATAATTTTTGTGCACGAAGACCCGAATGAAGACTCAGGTTTGAGTAAGTATTTGCGTGTTCCGTTCGGTCGGGGTGGGTTTCCCGAGGTGCAATTAACTGAGACGTCCACCGGACTTAGTGGTCCACTGGATGAAGCGAGTGTGGACCCTCTTGTAGTGCGGTTCCCATTGCCCGCGAGGGCGTGGGCCACGAACGAGGGGAGCGAGTGTGTGTGTGTGCGGGGGCACCTCGGAAGATGGGACAGAAGAAGAGCAAGCCTTCTGATCCCATGGGTGGTCCAAAGATAGGGCTACCCGATACACTGTCAGACAGTCCCTTAGGGTTAATGATTGCCCACTGGGGGGTACTGGCTGTCTAGGCAAGGAAAGAGTAAAGAAAAGATGGTACATTATTGTATGCAGCTATGGAGTGGAAAACAAATAAGAGGGGACCACCTATATTGGCCCATTTTTGGTTCCTTCGAAGATTGGATTTGTCACGCTTTAAGAACAGGAACGGGTCCTGCCCGTTTTGTGAACAGTGAGGTTTGTGCCTCTTTGAGTTTTGTAACGTAAGCTGTGTAATTATCATGTGACCTCCTGAGAGTGAATAGGGGAAATTCGAATACTAAGGTCTGGCCCTCTCAGGATGTGTTGCCCCTGTAAAGTCTGTATGCAAACTGCGTAATGATAGGATGGCTGCTCCTGAGGCAGTCAATACCTGTAACAATGTCTCTTCGCTGGCCGAGGGGATAAATAAGTTATACAATCTTGGGATGCACTGAGATCGTCCCTCACCCAAGGGACAAGGATTGGGTGAAAAACTGCTGGTTCCACTGAATTATCTGGGCTGGCTGAATCAGTGCAAAAAGGCTGTGTGTATTCAAACATATATCAGTGTTGGAGGCAGGGCATCCCCCTTGCCGCTCCGGGAGATCCGGTCCACCTTAAACCACTGATTTGGCATCTCCCTGAACACCTTGAAAATCTTTGTGAAAAGCCTAAAGTAAATTATTCTGCAAACAATTGATCATAATATTCACTGCCCCAACCAGCAACAACAGCCTGTTTTAACGAGGGGGGAAGTATTACAAGAAATTGTTACTTATGGCACTAAGATGGGATGTTTCGAGCAACGTTTAAATTTGCAGCTCTGGGTTTGCCAGGCATGGGGCTTGGGTTTTTTTCTTTTCCTTTCTTTAGAGAAGGATGCCCCCCCCCCTTCGACAAACCAGTCCTCAGCGAAACGATCTGTGGAGAAGGGCATTAGCACTAAGTTCACCTCGCCCAGCCCTAAATGGGCAATTCACAGATTATTCGCACATTGGGAAACTTGGTGGAGCGGCCAAATTAGTAGATTTATGAAATTTTCTGATACCACCAAAACACAGGAGAGAAAATCTTCTGTGCCTGCCAGTCAGTCCTTACTCAGACTCGAGGAAGAACCTGATGGATTTAAACTAGAAAATGTGGGGGGAATTTCAGGCCAATCCACTCGCGTAATATCCACCTTAAAATGGCCTGACCAGCACACTGACCCAGTGTGGTCCCAGGCACAGACCTATAAATTTCACAATTGGTATGGAAGCTCAAGTAAGTGTTATCAGCCAAAAGAAAATTAGGACTGACTGCTACCCAGGAAAAAAAAAAGTAATAGGAATAACTGGAATCCCTGAAAACAGATGAATTAGTACTGTATGTGTTTGGTCTTCAGGGGAAAACCGAATGTCTAAGATTAAGGTTGTAATTGAACCATACTGAAATAATATACTAGAATTTGATGTCCTAGCTAAGTCTGGGGTGGGAACTACCTAATGGAACAGTGTGGAACTTTGGAGCCCCGTTGTGTGAGGTTCCAGTACTTAAAGACTGTTAAGTCACCTCCTTCTAGAATAACGAGCATTAATCAATATCTTTTACCATCTGCTACTAAGGAGGGGATCACAGAGGTGATCAAAGATTTGGACACCTGTGGTACTGCAACCAGAACACCCTGACAGTGGCAGCGGTCCACAGGGAATCAAACAGTAACACAGTGCCACTCAGCCACTGGTGCTAACACTGCTGAACCAGTCGGTCAAACACAAGCTAAAGATGATAATTCCCCTTCGAGAGGAGGATAATCATCAATCTGTGTTCACTTGGGAGTGAGAGTACAATATACCTTCAACCAACTTCCCCAAGGATGCAAATACTCCTCTGCCATTGTCCATAGTGCACTGGCAAGAATACTGAAGAAAAATTATATCCTTAAAGATGAATTACACCAGACTTCTAAGCAATTCACTTTTGAGTGTATGTATGTTTGTGCGGTTCTCCTCTTTTAATCACAGGACACACATGGTGGATCTACACACTATCATTGTTCAGGGAATTAAGGAATCTGTTCCCAGAGGACAAAGCATTAATAAAGCCTTTAGGGAACACCAAAGGAAGATGAAACCCCCACTGAGTGGCTAGAAAGGCTGCGGAAGAATTTGCAGCTCTATTCGGGGTTAGACCCTGCCACTCCTGTAGGACAGGCCCTGTTGAAAACTCAGTTTGTGGCAAAATCATGGGTGGATATTAGGAGAAAATTAGAAAAGTTGGAAGACTGGCAGAAGAGAGGATTACATGAATTATTGAGGGAGGCTCAGAAGGTGTGTGTTTGCGAAGAGAGGAGACTCAAAAGAAACAGGCAAGGATTTTGGTGAAGGCAGTCCGAGAAGGACAAAAGGTGGCTCCAGCCTGTACAGGGGGAGCGGGTGTTTCAAGGCCTAGGGGAAACTCCTGAGGTGCCAAAGTGATTTGAGACAAGTTGAGTGTTTTTATTGTCAGAGAAAAGGGCACATGAAAAAGCACTGCAAGAAACGCCTACAGGATGAGCAGATGCTTAAGGAGGATTAGGTGGAGTCAGGGACTCTTATTTGCTGGGAACCCATAGGAAAACAGAGCCCTTGATAAAGTTGAAATTGGGTCCCCAACACCAAGAAGTGGAGTTCCTTGTGGACTCCGGGGCTGAAAGATCCACAGTCCAAACAGTGCCCCGGGAATGCTCTCTTTCCCCGGAGAAATTGCAAGTAATAAGAAATACTGAAACCTGAAATACAGACTGGGAGTTTTGGTTCTCTGGTCTTGCTTTTGTCTGTCTGTTTCAGTGAGAGTAATAGTTTGCAACTCAATTTTTATATAGGTGCTGCATCATGGTTGTAGTTGTAGAAAAAAATCTAGTATATGGAATATACAGCCTTGAGCTTTTGAACAATATGTTGATGGTTCTTTGATTGTAAATGGCATTGAACCAGACAATGTGATCTATAAAATGATACAGGGTTTTGCTCAAATGATAAAACTTTTCTCATGTGATTAACACACAAGGGAAAGGATTAGTCCATGAAAGACTCATCCTAAAAGTCCTCAAAGCATTACGAGGTCCCTCAAAAATAGCTGTAGTTCATATAAAAGGACACCAAAAGGGACTAAATCACACTGTAAGAGGGAACAATTTGGCCAATGCAGAGGCAAAACGAGCAGCACTGTTAATGATTAAAACTTTGGAGAAAGAACCTGAAGGACCAGATAGACAAAATTTTCACCACCCAAGAGATAGCCAAACTAAAACAAATTGGAGCAAAAAGAGAAAATAATAAATTGTTGCTGCCAGACGGCAGGGAAGTACTCCCCAGAGGAAGAGCATGGAAGATGTTAAACAAACTACACCTTAAAACTCACTGGGGAGTTCAAGCCTTAGTAGATTAATTTGAAACAAACTATGCCTGTGTGGGGATACACAGAGTTTAGCAAAAAGAATCTTGGAGGGATGCTTAACCTGTTACAAGGTGAATAAACAGCAACTCAGGGAAAGGGTACCAGGAGGGTGAGGGTTGACAAGGAGACCTTTTGAAAGAATACAGGTTGACTTTACCGAACTCCAAAAGGTAGGAAGGTATAAATACATTTTAGTTTTAGTAGATCATCTCACTCACTTTGTGGAAGCCTTCCCGGTAGCTCGTGCCACCGCACGAACAGTAGTAAAAATAATATTAGAAAATATTGTGCCAAGGTATGGAAACATAGCTGTAATTGATTCAGATGGGGGACCCCATTTTACCTCTAAAGCAATCAAGGAAGCCTTAGATCCTTTGGGGATGAAATGGGAATACCATACCCTGTGGCACCCACAAAGTTCAGGGAAGGTGGAAAGGATGAATAGAGAAATTAAACAACAATTGACCAAACTGATGATTGACACTAAAATGAACTGGGTAAAATGCCTTCTGATGGCCTTATTAAATCTGAGGACACAACCCTGGACAGATATAGGAATCTCCCCTTTTGAAATGTTGTATGGGATACCCTATGACCTGGAAATGCCAGCCGAGCACCCCAAAGTTAGCTATAGCAATACACCGGGTCAAGACAAAGTGTTGATTAAGGCCTGGAAAGAATCCTCACTGATCCCTCGTAGGGAGGGACCCTTTCTTGTGTTGCTTACCACAGATACTGCGGTTTGAAAGGCCGAATGAGGTTGGACTCACACTACCAGAATAAAAGGACCTGTTCAAGAATCTCGTTGGGAGGCAACAAGGAACCCTGACAACCTGAAAGTCACCTTCCAGAGAAAGACTGATGGGTGAAACTATCACACAAAGGACTTAATGAATGGGACTACATTCTGCCCAATTCCTGGTTGTATATGTTACCCTTTTGTTTGTTTTAAGTGTAAAATGTGTAAGGACAATTGGTGGGTTCATTGTAGAGAAGGAAATTTTACCCCAGATATTTGTGAGGAGTGTTATTTGGCTGAAAGAAAATTAACAGAACTAATACAAAGTAAAAACCGGACAAATTATCTGGAAGTGTAAAGAGTGGTGGAAAGTATACACAAAAGTTGTAAATCCAGAGCTTGGATGTGTGCACTCTAATGAGTATAGGGAGGCCAAACTGGAAAACAGTTAAAGTGGTGTGCCAAAAACAAATTTAGCCCCGGAAATAAAGAATAATAATTGGGAGGCATGTAACACTCACAAAAGGAGAGAAGGGAGAACCCCTGAAGACTACGACTGCTGCCAAGAAGATGGAACACCTTGCTGCTCCAAGCAATGGAGTAGGCAAAGGAGGCAGAGACGTAAGGAAATTGTGGGGAACCAAAAACCTTCAATACAGTTGCGAGAAGGCCCCCTACATCTAGGTCCGGGATGGCACATAACACCTAAACCCAAACCTCCCAAACTAAAATACCCGAGAATAGCTACCACCACTCTGAAGTGGTCACCATTAACCCACCAATTTTCCTAAAAGGGGTAGTAATACTTTGAGTATACTGCCCCTTGACGATATTCAGATAACTACAAGGGGATCAAGCTTTAATTCCACTCTATGTCAGCTAGTCCTGAGGCCCCTATGCTGGGAATATATGGAATTTTATATGTGCCTTAGTTCAAATCCTGGAAAGGGGTACTGCAACTTCCCTAATCAATATTGCTGCAGTTATTGGGATTATGAGTCCATAGCCCCTAGTTGGATACCATGGGATGATATATAGATAAATACCTAAGGATCCAGTGGGGTCCATATGGGTGCATCCCACTGCAGGGGTGGAGAGGACATGGAAACTGTAAATATCTCTTTTTAGATGTTACCCAATCCATAGATAGAGGGTGGACAATTGGAAGAATGTGAAGAATAAGGTATTGGGGAACCTGGAACTGATAAAGGAGGCTTAACAAGGATGGTATAAATTGTGGGCCCTGGTTAACTGCACTGTTGTCATCCATTGCTGAACCTTTAATGTTGTTGATGCTTACTCTAAGCTTTGGGCCTTGCATTTTGAACAGTGTGATTGGATTAGTAAAGAGTAAATTAGAGTCAGCCCATTTAATGTTGTTTAAAAAAGCAATGCGAACACCTAGAGGATGATGAAACCAGTCAAGGAGAGACTCTAATTCTCTCTCTAGCCCGAGAGACTGTTACCTGGTTTGAAAAACAAAATGGTAAGAACTAAAAGGGGGGAATTGTAATAAAAATATAAGGAATTTGTTTCCAAACCAGCAGATGGGGAAGGGGGGGGAAATCCCCCTCTTGCTCCTTTTGTCTTTGTTAGAGTTGCTAATGGGCAAAACCCCAGGAGACTACCTCCTGATAAGGTGGCAAGATACCTAATCTCAGAGTGGCGACATCCTGCCGAATCAACAAGATCTCCTTACTCTTTTACACTGGGTCAACATGACTCAGTGAGGAAGGAGACTGACCCACAACGCAGAGGAAGACCACGACCTTTAGGACCACAGGACCAGGACGACCCCCCCCAGTAACAGCATGCGCAGCCGCAGGAGCTTATCAGGATGTGCTATGCATACCCGGAGCTACTGGACTATAAAAACGGGTACTTTGGTGGGGTGAAGCGCGCGCCTTTGGAGGGAGCAAGGGTCTCCCAGGCCGCCCAGCGCTGTTTTGCCTGCTTGGTAGCTTGCTCAAATAAATTCTCTTTGGAAACTTTGTAAATTTGTCACGACCGTTTATAACATATATTTTCTTTCTAATGGGTTCAAAGTGAATCTTAAAAAGATTTCATTAATTAGAGACATCTGAATTAAAACATTGCAAGTCTAGTAAGAGACTGAAAGTGACTGTGGTTCACATAAACCCTGGATAACAATATGGAAAAACTCCTTTATTTGAGACATGAATAGATAATTAGAACATTACAAAAGCTTCCCTTGTATGTTTTCAAGCTGTTGCTGAAAGTGTTTCCCAATTAGGATAAAAAGCTAAATTTAATTAAAATTCAGTCTAAATGTCCTGTTTACTTTTAGCTACAAAGGATTTGCACTATAAAGATAAATATAGTCTACCATTACCAAAACCAACTGCTTTAAAATTTACAAATGGAAGGTGAGAAAAGGCAGATAGAACATTGTGGAACAGATTTCTTCCTATATTTTAATGCTATAAAATAATGATATGGCATTCAAGCCACCCAAGAGGTAATTTGCAATTCAGTACATTGTATTTTAATCAATAAATAATCATGAACAGAGGAGAACATGATTTCTCATGTAACTAGCCACTGCTGGGTTCCAGGGAGCAGCTTCCCTTCATGGATGCCAAACATGATAAAAAGTGAAACACTGAGAGCTTTGCAGTGGGAATGCATTACCCCTGTGGTTTGAGGTAAGGCTTTCTTTTTCAGAAAAAGGAAAAAACTAGAAAAGGTATATAATGTTTCCTGGTACATTTTAACTTCCTCTCTTGAACATTTATTTTAAGCTGTTAGGAAGAAAATAAAGCCATATTTGTTTTCTCTTGCTACACTGTCAGTTTAAGTAGTGTCCCATACACAGGTGACTTCCAAACTGTTGATTAGGAATTACTTTTTTCTGTATGCATTTTATGCTATGCCCATCTGTGACTTCAAACACATAGCAATAACAAGCTAGCCTTGCCTCACTGGCGGTACAGAGAAATAACCACCCTGGGAAAGAGGAGAACTGCTCATGCATCCAGGCATGCCTTGAATGTAACATCATTTAAATGTGAAAACACCATCCGGGAGCAAAAACTTCACCAGGGGACACCCACAACATCCTCCCAGAAAGGTGCTCTGCTAGTTTCATTCAACCCAAATCACCCAAAATAGATAGCTCTGCTTCTCCTGGCAGTGTTGCCATGGCAGCCTTGTGCTCCCTATCATCCTGAAACCTACCCAGAAGGATAGGGAAGTGCTTATGCAGGTAACATGGAGAAGAGAGAGGGATGTCGGAGCAGCTTTCCTCCAGTGTTGTGCAGAAGTACCCCGCATGGCAATACCTAAGCATATTTCAGAGAAGATGTTGTGCACCACCTTACTCCAAGGCATACCTTGGCCACCTAGGCATCATCCACCCACCACATCACATCACTGTAAGCTCCAAGCCATCTCTGTGCCTCCGGCAACAGTGGGCTGAAGGGAAAGAGTACTTGCAATGCTGATATCAGTGGCAAGACTTAACAAAAAAATCCTGTATTTAACCTGTGCTCAGTGAGGAGAGGTGGAAGGGTTGAACAAGATGCAGGGCAGATGAGTAGTTAGCAACAGTTACTCTCTGGGCATCCCACATAAAGAAGCAGCAAAGCAGCTAAAAGGAGCCTCCATCTGCTTCTGGTATGGCCAATGTTATCCAAGGTAGCTGTTAGATCTAAAAGAATCCTAATATTACAGTATTTGGCAATCTGCATATAATATGTAAACAGAAGATAATCTGAAAGAATTTCTAAATTTAGTTTGGAAGCTAATGTAAACTTGAATATTTTATCTGTAAACATAGAGGGGAGGAAGCTACTGCAGCACTTGGGGAAGAAAGCAGTTTGGTATCACTGTGTAGTTACATTTTATCAGAAGGGATCCACATATCTGTACACAGCCAGACTGGTGTAAGCAGGTAGCAGAGGGCACTTCCCCTATGGACTTCAGATTCAGCCTCATCACTCAATAACCTGCTTGCACAGGTTGTTTTGAGTGGCAAGGACTCTGGGTGATGGCTGAGAATTAAAAGTCAGCACTGTTAAGCTCTGAGCTCCTGAACCACAGAAAAGAAAACAAAGCCCACACAACACCCTATAGTATGCAAATAAGTATGAACCACATCTATTTAGCTGCTACTAAGCAAGGAAAGTGCTGTTCCTACCTGTTTCTTTATGAAGTAGCACAAATCCTGTGCTGCAATTCTTCCCATAGCTAGAAGACTACAGCTGTGTCCAGTGATGGGATAACCATCTACTCCAAACACTATGAATAATGCAATGGGGAGGGCGGGGTGGTGGGTTAACCTGCCCCCAAAAAAACCCAGAAACCACAAACTCAAAACAACAGGAAGGGAAAAAGACAGCATTACCCCATTTTAAGAAAAAACCTTCAGTATAATGTATATAAAAATGTCTTAAAACAGAGAGCTTGTAGAAGCAGTCTTTATGTTTTACAAAAGGCTGATAAATACTGCTTCATGTTTCCCCATACAGATAAACACAACATGATGTCAGTCTCTCAACATCACTTTCAAAGACCTCATAATATAGGCTTTGATTTAGCAGAGCTTTTAAGCATGCAGGAGCCCATAGGTGTGTACATAAGGAGAAGGTTTATTACCAAAGATGAAAAGGACAAACAAGCGCTTTGCTGAACTGCAGCTGTAGCGAATTCGCTGCCTAACAAGAACATTGAGTGAGTGATCTTTTTCTATTTTTTCCCCTCCATTCCATCAGTATTTATCACCTTTGATTAGAGCTGATTGACTAGTGTTACTTTGGCAGATTTATTTGCTTTATATGACTAATTCATATATAGTTTCTATGATTGTTTGGGGTTAACAGGTGTCTTTTTGATAAGAACAATCGCAAACAAAATCACCACTCCAACAAAAAACCTCAACAACCTGATTTAAAGTCAACAGAGGTTTTCATCACCCTCCTGATAGACATTTTCTATTAAAATATACCCCAGAATTCCTGCATCCCAACACAGAGCTACTGACAAACACACAATGTTTCAGTATTGCCTTCCCTCACTGTTCCTCTCCTAAGACTGTGATTTTCATTCTCCACTGTAATGCCCAAGCATAGCAGTATAGTTTCTTTTGTTCTTTTTCATTTTCTTCCTCGAAATTACCAGTTGAATTGCCGTAATTCACCTTGTGAAATGTTTATTTTTAGTGTTGACCCTGACCCCTTTAGGGCAAGAACATTTGTGCAGGCACAATCAAGAAAAAGCAGATGATGATACTACTCTCAAGACCTGTAATGGAAGTATCTGTTTATACTTTGACACATAGCAATTTAAGGATGCATTGAGAGTAATTTGTGACCCAGTGTCATTCACTACAACAATGAAGCTAGTGAAAAGCAAGGACCAAATCGAGATTATGAAACCACAGAGGAAGTGGTCCCAATAATATTGAACATTAAGTCTCTTAAAAAAGAAAAGTCATTGTGTTGCCTGATTTGGATCTCTAGGAGCATTAGAAATGGAGTCAGCACTAATAGAAGAGGCAGACACAGTCTATGGATACCAGCTCCAGAAAAGGAAGGTGCATTAGGAAAGAAATCAACAACTAATCAGGTGTCCCAATTTAGACAGAGCCTCTGAATGAATTCCTGAATGAGAAAACTCAGAGTGCACTTCTGGAAGAGACAACTAAGCTGCCATTAGCGTTAACTGTCCAGATTGCTTTCTGAAATTCTCTGACCTGCTGAAGAAGCTCAGTTATGCCTCGAAGTAAAATACCCTAACTCTTCCCCAAACCACCTGTCATTCAGTTTCCAGGGTCGTTAGCACAAGCAATGAAAATCTTCACTTCATCAACAGAAATCTCAGCTTGGCTGAGACAGATCCATCACCAGATGCAGGAGCAGAATCTCACAGCTCCTAAAACCTCCACATAGTATTTATTGCTGAACTGTTTATGCAGTTATGGCACACAAGGGCTCAGGGAAGCACTTATAGCCACTTGAATATCTTTATAAGTTAAGTAATCAAATGTCATCAGAATGCAAACAAAGGAAATGATGGAAGCTCTCACAGAGATTTTGTCTTACCTTTCCCTTCCTCTCAAACATGCAACATCTTGAAAAATACTTGACAAACTCTGATGTGATACTAAGATTCTTCCTTCTGGGGATGCCATCAAAAAGATAAAAACCCCAAGCAACTGTCCAATTTTATCTCTTTTAGATTATTAAAGCCGAGATCTATTTTTTGCTTCAGCTGCTTCTGTGAAAAAAGACTTTCAGGAAGCTTTCTGTTTGAGCTGCTCTATCTGAAATATTCAATAAGATACTGCTATTTTTATTTCTCTCAATCTTTTTCTTCACCTACAACAGCAACTCAGTTAAAGCTACGCAAGTTTCCCAGGAATCATTCCGTACTCACAAGCAGGCTTTCCCTGGCAAGGCTAACAATGCCCTTTGCTTCCCACACACAACCTCTCTTTCCACCCTTGGATGCTAGGACAAATACAGACAGGCAAAATCTTGGTAAGTATCCCATCTGGGATGGGATGTTTCACAAATAAAATTTCAGAGAAGAGGAGCTGGTACCCTGGCATGATATTTTTTCTCATCTTGACCCAGAAGAAACAAGGTGGTTGTGTTCAGCTCAGTTCCTGTCTCATGGAAACTTGTGGCATAAAAACTTACTCAGGCATTTTGTGCCTCATTTGCTTCTATTGCTTTGGCCCCTCAGGTGAGCTGTCAGTGTGCTGGGCATTGTCAAGTCACAGCAGCTGGCATCCCACACTTTGAGGAGCTGGTGTCCAGCTCAGTGAGGCAAGGGCTCTGACAAACTCTTAGCCCCAAGCTGCCAGAGCCCACAGTTCCCTGCCTCACCTCTGCTGCACGTCACTGCCTCATCTGTCCATAAGGACAGGAGGACACACAGGTCCACAGGCCCTGCAGGTCCCTTTTTCATATTCACCAGAGTTGCAAATAAAAAAACATATGTTTGCATTAGCCAGATCATCGATGGGTGCAGAAATGCCCAGTGAAGGGACAGCAACAAACAGCCAGGAGGTGGCAACCCTTCAAACCACAACAGTTTTCACCCCATGAATGTGAGTCAAAGTCTGCAGAGCTTGGCTGTGACCAGCCAACTAGCTTGGGAACATTTCAGCTGATTTTGTCAAAATGAGGTATACAATTTAGGAGAATCTACCCAGTGACATGTCGACTTCCTGATTTCCAGCCCCATTAAGTTCCGCACCAACATGCAGAAGAACTTTTACACAGTGAGGGAGACAGAGCCCTGGGACAGGCTGCCCAGGGGGGTTGTGGAGTCTCCATCTCTGGAGATATTCAAGACCCGTCTGGATGCCTATCTGTGCAGTATGAGCTAGGGAGCTGCTTTGGCAGGGGGTTGGACCCAATGATCTATCTCTCAAGGCCCCTTCCAACCCCTATGATTCTATGATATCTACCCAGTGGGATTTCACGGCACTGTTTTTGGCAGAAAACAAATCCTCCCAAGCAGCATCATGGTTTCTCTGTCTCTGTTAATTGCTAAACCGCTTGAAGTACAGAGGGAAAAATTATATTGAGAAGAAATAAGTTCAAAACTTCCATCAAGTTTGAGAGTTTAGTTTTGCAGCTGGGTGAGGGAATTTCTTATTCCCACTTAAATTGTTCCTCTAGCACTAAAGCTTACTTAAGAATTATAGCTTAAAAAATCCTGATTAAATCTTTTATACTTTAAGAATTAGAACATCAATTCAATTAAACAATGCCTGCAATATACTGATTTTTCTCCATATCCTTCTTAACAAAAAAAAAGGCTTAATTATGTCAACTATAAAAATATATTCAGTGAGTTAACTTTTACTGAAGGCCAAAACCATTTTACCAGTTATCTTCCTGTGACTTTTTCTGGTTTGGTTCCTCCTGCAAAATAGATCCATTGTAAGGAAAAAAGTCAAAAGTGTATTTTAATTGATGGAGCCAAAGCTTCAATAAAAAATTATGGAATTCCAGACTTACAATTCCTAAAGAAGTGTTGGTGAAGAATACCAATGATCTTATCCAGAAGGGATTTTTTTAAGCCACTATTAGACTTTAAAACGTAAAAGCTAAATAGTAAGAAGGAAAATACCTTGGCATTTCATTCCTCTTTTTTTTACTTCAAGTAAAACACTTATTTCAGAAGAGAGAACTACATAATTATTCAAAATAAATTAAAATGAACATATTTTGATACTTTCAAACAATATATAAAATTGATAAACTTCTGTGCCTAAGGTTTTTTGGTACTTTTTTTAAAAAAACCAGTAAAGAAATTAAAATTAATGAGTTCTAATCCAAAGTAAACATTTCCCCTTGCCTCTGGTACCTATGGCAATTGTTTGTGAGACCTCACATTAGACTGGTATAGTTTAACTACTAGACTCTCATTAACGTGCAAGTGGTAACTCCACCATTGAGATCCTCTGCAGAGCCATTCAAATGAGGAAAAGCAGGCGTTTCTTTATTTCCTTTCTCAGAAGTACCTCATTTTAATAGTAAATAGGGCATTCCCAAGGAGGATGTCCCCAATTGCAAAGCATGTTAGTTACATAACAAATGCACACTCAGAAAATAATCCGAGTCTACCAACGTACAAGTTCTGCCTAATGTAATTTACAGTAGCAGTTTCAGAGGCACGCTTGCATTAGAGGCGAGGATAGCACAGGTCTTCCAGCTAAACGCGCTTACTTGATCACTACAGCACCAAACATTTAATCCACCAAAGGATGGGGCTTTGTTTAACTCATGCCAGCCACCATTACAGCAGTAGGGACCCTGTTCATATGCAAATGCACAGAAGTGCCAACGCCATTAATCTAAGACAACAAACACTTAACTTCTGTTGGATATTTATGCAGTTTATACACTCACTTTTGGTTTAAGCTTGTTCATTATGGTGTTACAACTTTGCCTTTAAGACGCATCTTCTTAAATGAAGAGAAATTGCTGCAGATTTTGCCATTATTACATTGTAAATGAAGAATAAGGTGGTGCAGAAGAGGGAACCAGTTACTCTACAATCAATCAAGTGCCTTTCTAAGGTGCATTTTGTTGATTTTCAGAAGAAGATTTTGTATTCCTAAATCCTCTACTTAGAACTGAGTAAATACAACGAAGGAATTGTACAGAGATATATATCTTTCCCTCCTCTGGTACAGAGAACTAATCTATGAGGCCAGAAAGGTAGTGTTTTAGATCTGTGCAACAGGAAAAAATTACAGAGTAATTAGCATGTAGTAATCTGGGCCTGGACTGCAGCATATAAAGAACTTTTTAGAATTTAGGGCATTGCTGAAACTGTGGGAAGTTTAGATGGGCCTGGAGCATCTCCCCTGAAGGAAAGGCTGAGTGACCTGGGGATGTTCAACCTTGAGAAAAGAAGACTGAGAGGGGATCGGATCAGTGGTTATAAATATCTCAAGTGTGGGACATGAGGGAAATGGCCAGCCTCTTCTCAGTGTCTGTGGGGACAGGACAAGGGGCGATGGCCTCAAGTTGGAGCACAGGAACTTCTACACCAATATAGGGAAGAACTTTTTCCCAGTGAGGGTGAGGGAGCCCTGGGACAGGCTGCCCAGGGGGTATGGAGTCTCCTTCTCTGGAGAAATTCAAGATTCTGGACACCAACCTGTGCAATATGAGCTGGGGAGCTGGACCCAATGATCTCTCAAAGTCTCTTCCAACCTCTACGAATCTATGATTCTATACCAATATAGTGCAAGGTTTTCACTGAACACAGTGAGTGTATCTGAGCCAGGGTTCAAACTAACCATTGGATATGAGCATTTTTGCCTGCAGCAACAGATCTGACTTAGCTTAAAAGCCCCTTTATTCGACTTTCAAGCCTTACCTACATTCTGCACCAAAAGAATCATTTTCCTAGACATGGTCATAAAAAATGTCCTCCGGCACCTCTTTCCATGCAACCTTAGATGATAAAGTCAGCCTCAGAGAGGAGGAACTAGTGATGTGGATGCGCTGCTACCCAGGGATTACACTCCACAGTCTCAAATCAAAAGCCCTGGAAAAACACTTCAAATTCCAGTCATCTTGTTCTAAAATTTGAAAACAGCAGAAGCTTCCATATGCTTTTCAGGGATCAGGGGAAAGCAATCTGAATATCAGGTCCCATAAGTTCTTTTGAGCAATCAAAGATGAAAATTATGCATTTGCTCTGCAGCATCCCAACGTGTATTTTGGTGCAGGGCAAATTAATTGTTTCTGTTCATTTACTCCTGTTACTTCACAGCCTTGTTAATTATGCAGGTCTGAACAGCATTGTTGTTCCAATTCCTTCCAAATAACAGCTTCTTTTGCTGTTTTTTTAATTCATTGAGCATATAGATATATACAACATGTCAAGAAGTAAATATAGACATACTTATGGGAACAAATCCATCAATATCTTATTAAGAAGCAAGATTTATTTCTCACTCATTCCACCAAAAGCCTGGAAGAGGCTGCCTACACTACGGCCACAGCAGACCCCTATGCTCTTGCAGATGCCTCCTTGCTTTCTGCATCCCTGTCCAGAAATTAAGCCAGAGATCCAGGGCAGCAGCTGCCCTTCCTTCCCTCTCCAGGCTCGGGTGAAGTAAGGAGCCCCCATTTCTACATCTGTAGATATGACAGAAGGGAGGTAGGAGCTCTCCATGAAGCCAAGCACAGACAAAGCACAGCCCTGAGCTAGCAAGTGGAAGGCTACCATTAAGAGCCTGCAGTGATTGCAGTAAGTGGTTAAGCAGAGCTGCCTCTAAAACAGCCTGCTTTAACTAGGAACCTAAACTAGATCAGCAGGGCTTGCAGTTTTCGAGATGCTCTCTGCAAGGAGGAACACAGCCACTTGTTTTAATGTGTGTTTAAGCTGTGTCTGTAGCACAAACACTGCTGTATTTGTGGCTCAAGTAAGCATATTCCACTTTTACAAGATCTACACAAGTTAACACAGGAAGCACTTTGCAGCCATGTTTCTACAATACACAATAACTGCAAGCATTCCAAGGCTTTATTCCAAATCATACCAGGAAATAAAAAAACTGCTCATAAACCTTAGCTCCCATCCAGAACAAAGACAAAGACACAGAGCAATTCAGTCCAGATTTGAGTAGACAACACCAACCAGTCCTCAGGAAATAACTTCACAGAAAAAAAAACCCTTCTTCTTGCCCTCCCTTTTAACTGAGGAAACAAGAGAGGAAAAAGAGCCTGTATTAGTTTCATGTCTTGACACCAGCAGTCCTTACTGCAAAGTGTATCAAAAAAGAAAATTGCTTCCCTACCCAGCTCAGCAGCCACAGCATCTGAAGAGTAGTGCAACAGCCCATACACAGCATGGCTTACTCTGTAAGGCTAATTTCCTCCAAGCAGCTGAGTTAAATGAAGGCATGGAAATTGTAATTAAGGTGATGGGGGTAACTCCTGCTTTAGTTATCATGAGCTATATACAACAGCATATAAACTTTTGTATGGGCAAAAAGCAGCCCTCACAGAAAATGGGTGTCTGTCATGTATAAAAGAGTAGAACAGAGTCAAGAAGAATTGTGTTAAAGGGGATTAACCAAAGTGTGAATATTCCCTAGCTCTGAAGCTCACTCATGTAACTGTATCTCTTCTCTGCTAACTGTACAACTCCTCTTACCCTGGCAAATCTGTGTGGTCTCCAGCCAAGCCCCATATGGACCCAAGTAATGAAAAAGAAAAATATTTTCAGGGCGGTTGGTACACTGGTTTACATGTCCTTGTGTAAGGGGTCTGCAAAATTAGCTGTGAGGATGTTCTCTGGCACATGCAAAACTGGAAAAGCAGAGATTCCTTACAGAGAGGGTGTACTTGTGGAGACAAAGTAGTGCCACACTGAAGAGAAGAATAGCTGGGGCCAACCCAAAAGTCTTGGGGCTTCCAGCAGAAATACCAGCTTTTTAACACTGTAGAGACACAAAAGAGGTCCAGTGCAAGTACTTGCTGCTTGAGTCCTTCCATGCCATGAGTTGCACACTGAACAGCGTACTGAACACCACCACCAGAAAGGAGAAGCTGCCTTCACTGAATATCTCAAGACTTTATAGCTTTTTTCATGTTAAAAATATGCTTCTGAAGCTTGCCAGGTAGTTCAGTATCTCCTGCTTCAGCATTTTGTTTCAGAGGATGAGCTGAAGGCAGGTGATAATAGCCATGAAGATTAAAATGGTCTGAGGATTTAAGGTCTCAATAACAATGGGGAATTGCATTTATATTAGTATTGCCCACTCAAGAGCTAGAGGATCATCTCTGTGGTGATCTTCTGCAGCTTGTTGTTCACATGTTATTTAAAATCAGTTTGGGCTATCAGACATTTCAAAGACAGAATTCCCCAAAATACATTGACCTTACTATTTTGCCTTCCTAATGGTGCATTGTGTACATATATAAAGATTCTTGCTCTTCTCCAAAAATATTCCAAGTATTTTTTGCATGAACTGAGACCTCAGCATGAACAGACTTTACATTTGCTCTTCTTTTTTTGCTTAATAAAAAACCTTGGTTTTTTATTAAACCTATTTTGAGGTTATAGAGCCATAATAAAGTTGTAATAATACAGTGATATAATAAATTTATTATATGCCACACAGAACTGAACAGTCCACTGTATCAAATATAGCTCCATTTAAAGGCTTCTGAATAAATACCCAAATCACAAAAGCAGAATTGGGCTTTACTTGTTTTATGCTGAACATGCTTTAATGCTTTATAATAACCAATGAAATATTGCTAAAAGAATAAACAAAAGACCCTGTAGACATCTTACCCTTTCTATTTTGTTGAGAGAGACAGATATGCATTTGGACAGAAGGATTAACAATTCATTTTCTCAAGGCAGAACTCCTGTGAATAGCAGTGCTGATCATTCGTGATATCTGTACCCATGAGGATCTTCAGCTCCCTCTGAAGTCAGCGAGGGTCTTGTCAGTATTTTTATTTGTGCAACAGGTCTCCCTGACAGTCAGTCCCTTCTGGAAGAAGCGAAATATGTGATGTTCCTGGCCAGATCAGGGGCCAGGGTCAGTATTTAGGTTGAATACATCACCTTGATAGTCTTGCTGTGGTGCCAACCCAGAACCTTGGCCAGCCTATTTTATGGACATACTCTCTAAATCAGGTGTCTGTATGGGCGGCTCTGTTGGCAGGTCATTGGCAGTGCAAAGGACAACACTGATGTCGTCCATCTGTATGTCCTTAAAACCATGCCAAAATGTAGGGAAGAGTCAGAGAGAGGCTAAATGAAGCTAAATGAAGGTTTAGAAACTGTCAAGCAAAACAACTGCAAAATAAAGAAACACACCCCTTGCAAATGTCTTTGGCCTGCGTGCACTAGGACATAGTCTCATTCAAAACAGTGACACTTATACTGCAGCTGAATGCATCCCTTCCCTCATCCGTTTGTCAGACATCATGTTCAGCCCCTGCTTGGAGCTCAGGATACAAATTCTCTACAAGTTCATTTCAGCCCAAAAAACTCACTGTAGTGTCATAAATTATGGTAGTTCCATGTATTTATGATCCCCAGCTCTATGGCAACCTTAGCAAAGTCATTGCATTGAGATATGAACATGCCGTTTTGTAATTATTCTAATTTTATTTTGGAAAATAAAGTTCTTCATTATGCACTAATCAGACTTCTAATCCTTCAGTGATCCCTTCTTTCCCCTCCTTAGGAAAGCTATAAAGACTTATCAAATATGCCACCTTCTTTTTTTAATGTGCTCCTAAGAAGTCATCAGATAAGAGGCACTCTGGCATCAGAAAAATGATTAAGCTATTTACAGTGAATATATCCACTAATGAAGATGCTATTAATTTGATAAAATCTATATTAAAAGATCTATTTTTGAATAACAAAACCTTCTTATCAATTATTTTTAAAATCCAGGCATTATGCATTAACCATAAAAGTTAACACTCACATTACTTCTTTGGTATGTAAGAAACAGCAAAATTCTCCTTTCCTGATGAACGCAGGAACAGCTGTGATGAGTAGAATCAAAGGTGCCCACTGAGATTATGACCCAAAATGTACCATCCAGTTTGGGCAACCAGTAGCTCAGGAACCCGGTAAGCTGAGAGCTTTAACAAGCTTTGTAAATCACAGGTGACTTTAAAAACAAATCAACTAAACAAACAGAACTGGTCACATCAGCCCTGGCCACTCATCCATATAAACTATAGTCTGCAGCCAGAAATCGATGCCTGTGGTGAAGCACATAAAACCTTGATTGAGGCAACTGGTAGCTGGCAAAATCTGGTTCATCTACCTAAGATTCAGGAAAACACCTGAATGTATGTAAAAGTCCATCTCTCCTGCAAGCTGTATGTTATCATAATTTTGAGAGAAACATGTGCCAAAATGCTGTTTTGAAAAGGGATGTAATTCAAAACAAACCCTAAAATTATTTTTCCTCTTGGACTAAAATATAGATTTTTTTTTTCTTTACATTCAGGTAAATGTAATAAAAATCTCTTCCGATGTCTGTAGTGATGGATCTCCAAATTACTGGTGAGAAAAGCATCCCTCTTTAGAATTGCAGCTTTTTCATTTCATTGGGTAAAAGTTACTTGTTCCTGCACCCTCTGGAAAGTGAATAGAAATGGAAACATGTCCTCTATTGTTTGTATCCCAGAGATATTGTTTCTTGGTGCTTTTAATATTTTCATCTTTTCTTTTTTATTCATCGATGGAAGGCTACATGTTCTAGGTAGAGGCTATCAGTGACATGCCCAATTTACATGATGGGATTCTCATGTTTTCAGTATTATCCTCATCTTATTCCTCTTACTCATCCAACTATTTTAACCTCTTTGTGTCTATATATTCGTTTGCTTTCGCTGCTGCCGAAAAATATTGAGTAAGGATGCTTTTTCTGAACCATTTGTTATTGCACCAGGGTCTCTGTATGAGCTGTTGTAGCTGGTGATCACTACAGACTTTCCTGTTATCCTTCCTAAAGTGTCTACTTCAAACAGATGAACGGAGCAGTTTCTGGAGTAGATAGGTTTGGAGACAGTAGGTAAGAAAGAACATTTCTTATTACCATTTATGTAATTATGTATTTTTCCATTAAGGATGTTGGAGGGTCCCAGCATTCAAACTCAACATACAAACAATTGCCACAGGAATTCCTACCCTCATCTCATTTTTGCTGGGTAAGAAGCTCATAATACTTTTATTTGCACATTTTCTAACTCTTCATCACCTTTTTTCTACAAGTATGCATACATAGTCATTCAGAGAGTCCTCTCTGTCCCATAGAGTTGAGCACATTCCTCATAGGACCTGCTGTCAACACAACTAAAAGGCAGTGCAAACTTAGAAAACCCCTTAAAGATTGATTTTCTGGGACTTCCTGCTGCTCTAACACCACACAAATTTTGTGTTTTCTGTGTGGAATGACAGAGAAGACAGCATACCTTGTTTGGAACAATACAAAGTTCTTCAGGGCAAAATAATCACCTCAACCTTCCCTATCAACCCCATTCATGATGGCAAAACCTCTGTATTATGCAGTTCTGGCATGACAGCCTGCAATGGTTTGGGTTAACTCCATCCTCTGATAGTCCAAGGATTCATATTCAAACAGGATTTTATAATATTCAGGAAATAAGTAATGTAGCAGTGGTTCTTGTCCCTCATCATGTTCCATTAAGAATGCAGATATTTCTTTGAATTAATATGAAAAAATAGGAGTGTAGTTCACAACATCCTCTTCAGTCTAAGATAGTTTATTCAACATGCCTTTAGGAGACAAAAGTAACTGACCAACCAAGAAGCAGGTCCCTTTCAGGTCATACTGGGCATGCTGGTATGGACTACATCAAACATCTTAACCAGTCAGACATGGAAAGGAGAGTAAGGTTTAGCTCTGGCAGAAACCAGTGAATCACAGATAATATTTAAGTTTTTCTGGTTAAATATAGAAACTTTCAGGCAATGTTATATGAGGGAAGAAAGCAAAGGGTAAGAACAATAATTGGTATGAAACTCGTTGCCCAAAGTGCCAGACAAGGTGACAACTAGGATTCTTTGTGTTAAGAGAACAGGTAAAATTGGCAACATGTGCAAAAACTTTGTGAGAGTTGTAAGGTACCAGTGAAAATGTATTAGACAAATGTATAACTTTAGTGTTTTAACATAGAAAGGTTATTATGAACTCTGGGTTTTACTGCACTGCTTTCAGCCAAGAGGCATATAGATCAGGACAGTTCAAAAGTTAAATTCTGTTCACAAATACCTGGGTAGACAGCACCATGAAATAAAGCAGAGCAGGACAGTTATGTATTAAAAGCAAACAGCGAAACTAAATCATGTCTTGCAACTTTAAAGGCTAAATCACATAAACTAGCCAGTCTCTGCTACTTAAGGGCAAAAGAGACCTAACCTCTCTTCAGCCTGCTCAGAAGCACTATCAAGGGGTCTGTAATACTGCAGAGCAAGTGACTGTACAAAATGTCCCAACTTTCTTCTCAGAATTGCCCTAAAGCTTTCATGAAGGCCACAGCATCAGTTTGCACCCTGACACAGCTGGGCTTCAGCAATGTTTTTGGGTCTCAGCTCAAAACATATCCAATGGACCAGACCTGCTGCTTCCCTTCATAACTGAGTTTGTCCAGCCCCAGGTTAATCCTCTGCATATTCCCACAGAGAGAATGGTCAAGATACAAACAGGTGGGCTAGCTACTGATGGCAGGAGACAAGAGGAGGTTAAGAGGTGAGACCATTAATATCATCACTCTCATTTCCAGAGTGACAGGAAGAAACATGCCTGATTTGTTGGTATGGGAAAGGGATTTTGACAGAGTTTTGAGATTTAGATTTTTCAAACATCCTTTCTTCTGATTGCTGTGGTTGTGTCCAGAAAGCCAATAGTTACAGATAATGAACACAATCACTTTCAATATTAGAAAGATGATATGCTTTAACAGGTATCAGAAGATTTCTCTTTGACATGATGAAGTTGTTTTCTCTTCAGAAAGCATTTTCTACAAGTAACATAGTCAAGGTTAATAAAACCTGAGGTGTGGGAATTACAAAATGAATGGAAAGATGGCCTAGAAAATCTAAAACAGTTACATGAACTACAGGGAAAGTACTGGAAAAGCAGCTACATCTTGCATGAATGATAGGAACACTGAAAGCATGGGTAACAAAGGAAACCAGATGCAGCAGAGATGTTGAACAGCTTTGATCATTCAAAGGTTTAAGCTTGACAGTATTTAATGCTGATGGACAGATATGAAATGAGGTTTATAAAAGAAAGGGATGCTAAGCAATAACATTCAGGTTCATGAAGAATGAAAAGTGAAAAGGGGCAAAAAAGTAAAAATAGTAAAGACAAAAGAATCAAGCATAATTTTCTGATGTAAGCACCTGATGGAAATGGGCTCTGTAAAGGAAAAGACAGGACAGAGAATATATTAACAAAAAAACTCCCAAATTTGCAGGATACTTCTTCAGGACATTGTAGAATATGCCCCAGCAGGGCTCCTGAAGATGCACCCGATTGTGGCAGAGCAAAGGAATATGATTCTCAGCTCTTCCCTGCCTAAACCACACTGAGAGTCTTCTCAACCACACACCAAAGGAACAGCCTTGGAAACCAGCCTTAGAGATGCAATATTATCGCTGCATTGCATTTGCTTTCACATTATTCCTACACCTGCATAAAATTTGTCACACTGATGGTAGGTCTCAGATGTTGACAGATTTATTATAGTGGGGATCTCTTGAAAATGAGAATTTTCTGAAGGATAGGCATGTTAATATTTATTTATTTATTTACAATTCAGTGGTTTTGTGGGTTGTTTCCCCCACACACACACATACCCCACCTGCCTCAAATGAGGTTAAGGAAAAAAAAACTGCAATGAGAATTTTTGTCCATTTCATAATATTCTTGCAAGGAATCATTCCTCCTCTGTGCCCAGATGGAGGTAACTCCCATGGTCACATTCTCAAGCACTGCAATATCCTCTAACATTAGTTTATAATTTGCAATTTTATGAACATTCCTACCAGTAGACTCATTTCTTTGAATATTCATGGACAGGAAAAAAACAAAAGAGTGCAAACAAATGCAAAAATATGCATTTTTTAAAAATGTAACCAGAGCTTCAGAAGCTGGAATACATCCATGTGCTATGCTTAACAAGGACTGTTAATGTCTTGCAGAGGGAACACATATTAATGGTATAAAACTGTTACCATGTGTCATGCATCATATCTGGAGACATCTGCACTCACCACTTGCTGAAAAATCAGCTTAGCTAAATTGCATAAAAATCTACCACTAAAACAGTCGCTACTACAGCTTGTAATGCACAATTTCCCTTATAATTACAGTGCAAGACAGCCCCTGATTAGGGGCATTAGACTAATTCAGAATCAGACAAATCATCATTTCATCACTCTGAAGTTAATTGCCAAGTTTTAGTTCTGCCAAACAATCAAAGACATCTTCCTAGAGCAGGACTGGGCATTACTACTCCCATTCTGGCCAGAGAGGTTAAGCCTTTTTTATCAAGGTTCAAAGGAATTAGCCTGTCCTTAATTCTGATGAGTGTGAACATAACAATAGAGACCTGGAGCTTAACTACTGGCCTGCTTATTCAAGCAGCTGAACTACAACCCTCTGAAGGTTGCTCTCAGTAGAAATACGTCCACAGAGCTGAGGCAGCCCTGCCAGCGAGGCCCTTCCCCACTCCAAAATTCAGCAACCTGTCATTAAATTTAGGCTTTGTCTCATCAAATCTGTGCAGGGGGCAGTCACAGACAGCCCTTCCTCAAGCACCACTCTGAAACTGCTCTGAGTTCAGGAAGTCAGATACCGTTTAACTGTTTCAACTCCAATCTGTGCCTCCCAGCAGAAATTACGGATTAGAACCTAGAGGTCACTTACTTCAGTCACAACCTAAGCATTCCCTTTCAGGTGTGAAATTCAAGCTATTTTACTGCTTAAGGTAAATTCACTGGAATCAGAAATACTATTCAGCATTTTTTATTGATGTTGTTGTGTTCAGAAGTTTTCCATTTCACTAAGGTTAATCTTAAAAAAAACCCAAACCATCAGATGTAGAAAAACCTGCTGCTTTTTGGCAATATACAGGGCTACTTGTTTCTGTAGCTAAGAAAAAGGCAGAGTACTTTTAAGTCATCCAGTGAGAAAACTGTGCTCTGCTGCAGAAATAGTAATGTAAAATAAGCAATTTTAAAGTCAGTTTTCTGGGGGGAGGTGGGGTGGGACATTCACATTTATTTTTCTGTTTTGAAAACTACTTTCCAGCAACAGGCAAAGGTTTATCCCCACATAAAAACTCTGATATTTTCCTTGTTAATTTCCCTTGTTATTTTCTGAAACAGAAGCCCAGAGGTGAAATATTAATATCCTTTAATATCCCACCGGCAAGGATAGTGTGTAAGCAACGTTTTCCCATGCATGCACAGACACAGGTACATCACAAAGGATGTATTGATTTCTTCCTATAAATGAATACGCCAATTAACAGCTCTTTTGGGATGCTAACAAGGATCTCAGTGTGACCACAGACAGTAACAGGATTACACCATACAAAAGCTATGGAAAAATTTACTAGACTACTCTTAACTTACTCTCCCTTTTTTTTTGCATGTTGACTAATTTCAGATCTATTGATTACTTTCCCAAGGGCTCAGCTTATTCTCAGTCTAATAACCGTACCGTACTACAAGGGCGGAGGGTAGAGAAATCCTCTTGGTGACTTAGCAATGGAACAGTGTGTTTATAGGAAAAATAAGTGAGGTTGATAAACTTAATAGATCAAAAGAAATTCTGGGCCCAGTGCCATAAGGCTGTAGCTGCACCAGCTCTTGGAAACACCAAATATTCCTGTCAACATGGCTACAAACTTCCTTGAAGATCATGTGTGTTCCCTAATACCACCTGTACACCTGCTAACTTTGATCTCCAAAAGGTACATTTCCCTCCCAACCTCTGTATAAGCAGCTCACAGGCCAGCTTGCACAATTAAGCCAAAAGGTCCATGACTGGTACCCATTGTTTTAATCCAAGGTCTATAGAGATCTACCATAGTGATAAAGACACAGCATTTTGTTCCTAAAAGCTCTAGCATACAATATATTCTCTTACTATTACTGTTTACTAAAATCAAATATAATCAATTTTGTAACAGGGGGAGGTATTTTCGTGCATCTGATTGCCAAGATTATCTTTACGACTAGGAAAAAAATGTGAGGATAAACTAGTACCTGTATTTGCTATGCTGAAACACATACTCAAAAGATAGAATAACAAATGTCTTATGAAGACTTTTAAGAAAGTGAAATTTCCTTATGTTCTCAAACATCTCAGCCAGCTTCCCAGGTCAATTCAATAGCCACTGGACCAAGTAGGCTGGATAGCTTATCTTTTTTAACTGAAGATACCTTTCTCTTCACTTTTTTCCATTTCAGTTTACCTGCCTGTCCTTCCCTGCAATCTGACACTGAGAAACCAGGACGTTCAGAGGTTTGCAGACTCCTCCTTTCTCCTCATCCCATGTTATTTTTCCTTTCCATGGCTTTATTCCTATAGACTTCAAGCTGCCTTCTCTGGCTTCTGACCACCTGGAAAAGGCAGCAGTGCAGCTGTATGAATTGCCTCTCTTGGGAAGTAGGAGTGCTATGTCTGGAGTGATCATGTTTATTCTGTTTATCTGCACCCTACCTTGACATGCGAACATTAAAAAGTCATTGTTAAGATGGGGCACAGGTCCTATCTTCCATCTTACTAAATTCTGGAGAAAATCACAAAGGTTTTTTCATGCTCTGAGGACCCATTTCACAGGAGAATAGGGAAAACTGCTTGGTACTTTATCTTTCCATGCTTATTTACAAGATGGAAAATGTTTCCACAGAAAATCTCAGCGCTGGTCTGAGCTCATGTGAGCGATACCTGAGTGCCACTGCCTGTGTACTGCAACATGCACAGAATAACCATAACATGGGATCAATAAAGATAACATGTGTCTATCTTGCTACCCGACATCAGTCCCACCTGCTACTTGCCCTTACCTCAACAGGTCTTTCTCATTTCCCTCTCTCCTTATATAGTGCTTGTATATCACTGCACAAACAGACCATGCATACACATGTGCCTATCTGAGCATTTAACAACCTGAATGAAAACTATGTATAACAAAACCTTAACCATACTTACTTTTCAGAACCCCCTAAATTACCTATTTTATTTAAGAAAGTCAGCTTTGTGACAATATATTTTAAGCATCTTTTTAGCATGTTCATTTTTATCATAATTACAGACTTGAAAGTGATATTACAGTTCCATTGCCATCGGAAGCCATTCTGTGCAAAGAGACTCATATATCTTGCCCCAGCTTGTGATCCCACACCAACAAGCCAAAGTTTGATCCAGAGTCCTCTTCTGCCCAAAGAAATGCAGCGATTTCAAAACAAGGTAATTTCAGGTAACTGCACGTTGTTATGCCACCAGCACGTGGGCCAGATGAACACAAGGTACTCAAGGTTAGCCAAGAAAATTACACAGTGTTTGAATGGACGGAGTTATGTGATGTCACACTAGTGATAAGTCACTCTTTAAAGATACTGTGGGTCATTATCAAGGATTGTGGTGCCTCCTCCATAACAATAAATGTCTTAGTCCAGATGTATTTCCTGCAAGACAATGCCATTTCACTCAAAGCTGTAACAGGCAAAGAGCCTGTGTTATGCCAAAGGATGGAAATCATCACAAATAATTCCTCTTAGTAGGATAGAAATTATCACAAATAGTTCCTCTTACCTTCAGATCCAAGTAAGGGATATATGCCTTCTCTACAGCTACACAACTGAAAAGGAGATAATTATTTGACTTGGGCCAAAGAACTTGGAAAAAGCAGTGGGCTCTCTGAGGAAAGCTGAAAAGAAATCCCCAGTGAGTCAGGCAGATCTCCTCTGGGACCACCAGCAGCCAGCCTGCCTGCCACATTTTCCTCATGTACCACAACTTCAAAAGTTCTTTCTTCTACTGCTTCTGCTGTACACCGTACACGGGGCATGGCAGCTAAATACCTATTCCTCTGATGATGCCAGTTGGCTACAAATTGGTTATACATTGATTTATTAATGCAGTGCAAAAACAAAATATACATGAAACCACATTTGCCATTATTCCTGTATCCAGTATTTGGCTTCTAGCTTCGTTTCAATGAAATACATTTTCCAGCTATGCGAGTTCCAACAAAGAATGCAATTCATGTCTCTCACACAGCTTCAGAATTGTGACCCACTGATGTCACTGGATAACCTCTCACTGACATCAATAAGATCATAATTTCCACTTCCACCAGTGATGTAACCTGTTAAAAAGCACAGATGCCTTCAGTGAAATTGAAAAACAGGGAGGGTTCTCCCCAACTTCGTGTTACATACCTCCACTATCCCCAAGGCCACCATATAGTTGAAAACTTCACATTTCTATTTTCACAGTAACCTGTACATTTGTAAATGAACAAGCACAAACTTATTTGTTATCTGGGATAGAAAAAGTGTGATTCTGTTTGCAAAGGCGTTACACTGAGAGTGTGCAAGACTTTTTTTACATAAAGTTTTGACCAGCTTTAGCAAAATATCCTGGGATAAAAGAACTATAAAAAAAGCAAATTTCAATTTCACCTTGCAAAATTCATGAGTGGACTTTTTAAAGGCGATGACCCCAAATTGTTGGATGCAATTGTTAAAAATTACACTTAGAGCTGCTGATATCCTAGGGAGAAGGGAGTACAAACATAAAGGGAAATTGGCAAGCCCTTAAGTGCATTGCCCTTGTGTGTCCTTCTCTAGAAAAATTAGGCTAAGACATTCTGATACTTAAAGGAGGTTGTAGGAACATTTAATGGCTCAGTTAGAGTTATCTGCCTCATAGTTATGCATTGGCAGACCATATCAAATCACCAGCACCCTTCTGTAGAGGATCACTGAAGTAAGCCAAGCATCACTGCACCATTAGGGCACAAACTGAGGCACAGCTTCTTTCACAAAGAGTCAATGAAAAATACACATTAGGGTATTGCTAAACAACCAATCAAGAAGGGCAGCTCTGAAGCAATTTCATCAGTTACCATTCTCCCAGTGTTTCAAAAGCTACCTGTTAAAATAAGCCAGGCACACAAGCAATTGTATAAACGATACTTGAAAGACTGACAACTGTAAGATTCATTATCTTTTGAAGGAAGATCACATTAAATGCATTAAGTGTTCAACAGATGATATAAAAGTTGGTAGGAACAGCAGCATAGAAGAGAGATGCGTGGCAGACATGAACTTGGGGCCCTACATAGAACTAAACCAAGAAACAAAATTCTTCCCTGGGAAAAAACAAACAAAAATACCCAAAGCCAACATAATTCCTTGTTATTACCAATAATGAATAATGAGTGACATGAACTAGCAACTTTTTACAGTAGAACTAGATCTAAGAGTTAGTCATTGGATGTGCAACTTAAAGCTGTCCTTAGCAAATAAAACTTAACTTTAAAAGAGCTACAGTTCTCTAAAAAGGCTTTGGAAGACTAAACAGAGAGTTGTTGGTATCATCCACAGTGTATCAGTAACATGTCTTCTCTATGTAGATACTTCTAAATACATTTCCTATGACAAATAAATTTCTGATTTAAAATAGTAGACCTATATTTTCAAAAATAACCAGCCTTTTTTAACTCCTCAGCTTCTGATGCTTCAAACATGAATTTCAGGAACATAGATACTTAAATCTCTGTAGAACAGTTTCCCCCAAGACATCCTAAATTGCATCTTTTAAAAGTTTATGTTTAAATTTAGGAATTTCAGGAAAAGTCCTGATAGAAGGACTGAAATCTCCAGGGTTTTTTTCCATAGACGACTTATCAGTATATTCAACCACAGAATATGTTTTACCACTGTACATTTCTTACAGTCATCTCGACTGATGCACCATGAACAGTTCCAAGGATCAGGAGATCATTTAACCTTCAAACACTTTAGATTCATGTCTCCTATCTACATTTGGAGAAGGAAGAATACTTCAATTCTAAATTTGGAGATTTGGAGTTGTTTGTAATTTCTAGGAATTTTCTCCATCCCTGTTCTTTCCCAGCACCCAACCACGCAAAACTGCAACTCGAGTGATCTAGAAAAACTTCAAAGCTGAAAGGCTGTTTGGAGCTTATTTCTTCTTAGACGTAACTCTTCACTCTTGAGTCTTCAGCATACCCTGGGCTGCATCAGAAGCAGCATGGTCAAGCAGCTGGTCAAGGGAGGTGATTCTGCCCCTATGTTCTGTTCTGCTCAGATCCCACATGGAGTACTGTGTCCAGCTCTGAAGTCCCCAGTACAAGAAAGAGCTGCTGGAGTCCAGAGGAGAGCCACAAAGATGATTAGAGAACTGAAAAGCCCTCTGCTATGAAGACAGACTGAGAGAGTTGGTCTTGTTCAGCCTGGAGAAGAAAAGGCTACATACAGGGAGACCTTACAGCAGCCTTCCAGTACCCAAAGGGGTCTGCAAGGGCATGTAGTGATAGGAGAAGGAGTAATGGGTTTAAATTTAAAAAGGGTATAGTTAGATTAGATACAGGGAAAGATTCTTCCCTGTGAGGGCAGTGAAGCACTGACACAGGTTGCCCAAAGCAGCTCTGGCTGCCCCCTCCCTGGCAGCATTCATGACCAGGTTGGCTGGGGCTTTGGGCAACCTGGTCTAGTGGAAGGTGTCCCTGCCAATAGCAAGGAAGTTGCAACTAAGTGATCTATAGGTCCCTTCCAACCCAAACTATTCTGTGATTCTGTTAAGATAATGAGAATTGCAAGGTAACAATCTGAGTTTAGCTCTCATTCTTAATTTAAAGTTCAGGGCATAAAGAACTCATGTTCTCATCTACAATAATTTATTTTAGGGGTGAAGTCTTACAGAAAAAAAACAATATTATAGTCTCACAGTGTTTTATTCTTCTATTTCAAGTGTATCCCTGCGTTTTGCAGAATAATTGATTTTGATAGTGAAATAGCAGACATATTTCATTGTATAACTTTTTATTTGCTCCTGCATTTTTCCCCATGAAAACATTTATCCTCTTTACTCTCAGAAAACTCTCTCTAGTGATGTCTTGAAAATTAGCACCTTATCTGTGATGCTTACTACTGATGTGCTCTCAAATAAGAAAGATCTACACATCAAGGCTCATCTGCCTGTAATTCATTATGCTAATTCTAGTGGCCCCCACCTTTCAGAGTGCCAGAGGTGCCATGACTTCAAGTCTCTCAAAGATTTTGTGACATGGGGATTCACTACTGAAGCATCATTCACATAAAACACGTCATACCCAGAGAATATTGTAGAAACTGAAAAGGCTGCCATTATGGTGAGCTGGCATATGAACTATACTGACAGCTTTATGGAAGGATTTACTTTCGAGATTGTAGCACATAATTTAACATACTAAACTATTGTCTCCAGCACAAGGAAATTGTTTTTTTTTAGGGGAAAACCACAATAGTTCACATACAAATAGATTTATTTCCTATCAGTTGACACATGCTTTGTGAGTAGTCTTTCCTCCCAAATACTTCTCCACAAATAAAATATTCTGAGCAAGTGATGCTTGAGACCAGCATGCCCAACCCCTCAGATATTTTTCAGCTTTCTCTATGAGAAGCAATACCCAGGTAGCTTTAGAAAACTGCCAGATTATTTTTAAAACCAGACTTCTGACTCACTCCCTCATCTTGTGCTTGGATATATGTGATTTGGTGGGAAACACGTCCTGAATAATATGATTCTTGCAGTAAATACACGACATGGGAGTAATGGATGTGATAATCATTATATTAAAAAGTTAGGTTAAAAGATCATTCTGATAAACGTTACCTTCCTCCCAAACTCAGAAGAGTGTTGTTGTCAGTCAGGTAGCAACTGCTATGCAGCAGTGACTGGTACTTCAGAGCTGTAAAAGGGAGGGATGGGGTGGGGGCTGGGCAATCCTCACACCTTTCCCCTGCTCCAGCATGGGGTCGCACCCAAGGGAGACAATCCGTCATTAAGGTCTCCATTGTGAGTCCTTTCCCATGGGACTTCAGCTCTTCAGCTGCCCCAGTGTGGGTCACTGTTATGGGGTGCAGTCATAAAATACTCTCAGGCCCAGACTACTCTAGCCTGGTCCTCCATGGAGTCACAGCCAAGGTGTCCCCCCGCAGCCAACCTGCTCCTGCATGGATCTCTCTCTCTCACACTCATCTATCTCTCTCCATGGGCTGCAAGTGCTGGAAGAGGCTTGCTTCAACACAGGCCACAGTGTTTTCTGGATGTCTCTACCTGCTCCAGTGTGGGGCCTCTCTACAGGCTGCAGGTGGGGTCTCATCCTTTCCCATGGGCTGCAGGGGAACACCTGCTCCACCATGAGTTTCTTCACGGGCTGCAGGGACATCTTTCTCTCTGGCACTTGGGGCGTCTCCTCCCCCTCCTTCCCTGGCCTTGGAGTCTGCACAGTTCCTTACATTTTCTCACTCCCTTCTCTGGTGGCAAAAAACATCTATTAATGGGTTTTTAATCCTAAATGAGATTCCCATACAGCATTTTGACCATCACTGATGGGCACAGCCTTGGTCAACGGGTTTGGCCTTGAGCTGGCTGGTGTTTACCCTGTCTGGCCTGCAGAGAGCTTCTAGCTGCTTCTTGCAGAAGCCACCCCTACAGCGCCCCCCTCTTCCACCAGAACCCAGCCACACAAAACTACAACAGTGCATCAACACAGAGAGAGTGGTGAGGTGCCCAGGAGCAGCACTAGGAGGTCAGGCAGGATGACAAGCAAAAGATACGATGATATTTTGGAAAAGCAAACATCACACTACAACGTGTAAGCAAACATCACATTGCAATGTGCAAACTGGAATATATTCTAATATATGCATCAAGGAGCACCACTACTTTACACTGATAAGGCTGTAACAGGTCTATGTCCAGTTATGGGCCACGTACACAAGGAAGCATGTGGGTTAAATTGGAGTCATCAAAAATCTTGAAAACAATGCCTGTGCCAGCATAACAGAAAGACACCAAAACCCTACCTGCTACAGAATAACTTACTTGCTACAGGACATGACTCTTTCTAAATTTTTTACATCAAGTAGGATATTCATGTAAATATTTCAGGATTTGTTTCATCACACCTGTACCCTTAGAGGGTCCAGAATAAGGCAGTTCCTGGTGCTCACTGCTACGCTACTCCTACTAGGGCAAAAGCTCAAATGTTTTGATAATTGTTTCATTAGAAATAACAGTACAAAAAATGTCAACAAAAAACCTGCCTTTTTAGAAAAAAAAAAAAAGCTACCATCACAGATGAGGCTTAGTGGCAATTTTTATGTAAATTCTCACTTTAGGTTTCTCAGTGGTGAAAGCTCAAAGGTATCTTCAGTAAATTTTCAAGTGAAGACTGTTGCAAATTAAATAAAAGTGAATAATACAATCATTACAGCCTCCTCTGTGTTATTTAATTTTATATTTATTTTAATTATTTTATACAACTTCTACATTTTTAATATTTCTGGAGTACTGTGAAATTCTACATTATATTATGGAATTTGTCAGAGTGGTAGAGAGAGGTAATTTTAAGAATTAGATAATGAGATTGAGGAGAACTGAGATTTTTATGGGTATAGGAAGCAGTTTAGGTCTGAAATTATGCATATTACATCAGTTCATAAACCTCAGTACTGGAATTATTTGGCACAGAAATTAACATAGTTAAATTTCAGAGCTAACTTCTCTGCTGATGGAGAAATTAATCTCTTCCACAGCACTGTTGGCTTAGGCTATGTTTCTTGAAACAATTACACCCCTGTGTACCTGAGAAAATTTAAGCAGGTAACTCACCTGTTTAATTGGACACATGTAGAAGCATTTAGGGGGGTTGCACAGGTGACAGTGCAGGTTTGAGAATTGTTCACTTTCATTTGCAACTCTTCATACTAGGATCCACATGGAAATGAAAGCTGAGGCTAGGGGAAAAAAGCACTATGGCAAGCGGTGGCATTGGCAGCCAGATCCTCACTGCTTGGAGACAGGAAGACAAAAGGATTGTAGTGCTTATAAAACTTTAGACCTCAGCATATAAAAGCAAAATTCAGAACATACAGGATAACAATTATCCCACTTCAGTAATTTTAGTAAAATACATTACTGTATCAGGAGACCAGTAAAACCTACCACACAAGCCAGACTCTTTAAATGAGTTTGAGTCTATCAACTCCACAAATATTTGCTTTATATAAAAATAAGCAAAGGGAAATATTTTCATCTTGTTGATGTGCCAGTTGTGTAATTATTTCTGGCCAACACTCACTGAATGACACCAGATAGCAGTAAGAATTCAGTCAGGTAAGAAGAAAATTGCCATTTGAAATCATCTCAAATTTAGTTCTCAGTGACAGATATCTTGTCACTGCTGCTTGATGCTAAAGAGGAATTATTTTCCTATCTGGAGGTTTGCAAGCTGAGCATGACTACTTTGCTGTCCTGCACATCAAAGCTCCAGGCTACCAGGTAGTACTTATTAATGTACAGTGCACCAGGGATTGCTGGAGCAAATATTATATGTCTGTGTCTCTCACTCTTTGTGCTTTCACTCTACTTTCAGGGCTCAGGATTGCTGCACAGGGAGCTTATCCGTGCCTTCTTTTTGGCCTTTTCTGTTGCAGCATTGACTGGGCTACAAAGGGGCAACTTTTCTATAGCCACCATTCTACTGGGAAATAAAGAGGTCAGACCTGGTGTATTCTGCACAGTTCAAAGGATGCCTTTCTCCATTAAGTGAACAAAAAAAAAACCAAACCCCAGAAAACCCCAAAAAACCCAGCTGCAAGAGCTTGTTTCTGTCAGACATTCACAAGCAGAAACAACTGCTTGTAAGTAGGAAAAGAATCAAGAGTACAAGGGAAAAAAAGATGCTCTTTCTGCACCTGCCTAAATTTCCTCTTGCTCTTTTTTATATTGACTGACTTTTTTCCTAATAACCATATTTATACATGTGAAATATAATAGATTACACCATATCCTCTACTAAGACAGCTGTAATGTATCTATGCCACAAATCTTTTGCTACAGTCTTAACTGTGTTGCTATTCCTGATGCTTATGAAGTTATATGACACCACATGTTAATTATTTGTTGGCAGAGCTTCCCATTTCTACCTTGCAGGATATATCCTGTACACCATAAATAATACCTTGTCAGAAATGTTTTAAAATCCCCAAACAGTACTCAAGTACCTAAAGAACTTTTTATCTCCAATCCTTTCCTACTAAACATGAAAGCACCTCATAATAAAACTTACTCCTGATGGATAGCAGTCACAAATATGTAGGCATAAGGGAAAGAGTTTTTCTTCATGCAGAGACTAGCCTGTAGTCTGAAGAGTGAGGGGTTTTATAGAATTTCCAAATCTTGGTTGTAGTTCCTAAACCACAAAATTACTTTGAAATATTGCATTTATCTTTCTGTCTGTCTTGATCAGTTGCCAGCCTAATCTGCCTGGTTCAGAAAAACATAAAATTCCATGAGGCACGATTCCACTTCTTGGAGGGAGAAGCCTGGAAAAGAAAGAGGTAACATGGCTAAGCGTGCTATTACACTTGTTCTTTTGATGTGCCTGTAGGATTTTTGGCAGACAATTGGTCTCATGGAAATATATTAAATAATTCTTAAGAACAATAAGAAAATAAATTCGAATAAGATAGACAGTATGATCAACAGAGTCTGGATTGTTAGTGTGGGAATTTCAATTTTTCATTTCTCAACTTTTCCCCCATTTGGTCATTTTAGCCTTAGTAATATGCTGTTTAGGATTGCTTACATAGCAGTTAACTCTTATACTTCCATTATATTTTAATGCTGTTGAAAGTTTGGATTATCATTATACATTTAAGGTTCACTGGGGGCTAAGGTTGATTCATAGCCCCATCATAGGAGATGGATCATTTTCTTAGTGGCACTAATGGTTTAATCATCTTGACTATTCCCTGATCAACTTTTACATTCTTTGAACTTTTTTTGAAGCCAAGATTTCACACTTTTCTCTGATCTCATTTATATCCTCCCATACTTTACTTCTAAGCAGATCTTCTACTGTACTTGAACCCCAGGGACCATGTACTGCATAACATTACAGCCCAATATTGGAAACACAGTGATGTGAGTGATATAAGATAGGATTATAATAGGCATAAAAAAATGGAACTTTAATCACACTTGTGAGAATTCCCATGTGGAGGAGTAGATTAATTCAAAAGTGTCAAGTCTTATGAATGAAATCTGACAATGATATACGACCTCAGGAACAGGGATTTCACCCACCCACCTATAACAAACATAAGTGATGCGGGATATCCACAATACAGATACTTTCTCAGAAGACTTAATCTATCCTTTCTGGAAGGCTAGGAAAGGAAAAACTTGTGGGATAACACCAGGAGTGGAGTCATCTACTTTAAACCTAGCCAAAAGTTAGACATTTAATCCACGCAAATTTTCTAGCCTCCATCTCAACAACATGTGTTCGTCCATTCTAAAGGGTAATTCATCGCATTACAAGTAGGATGCAATATAACTGCCTCATCTCTCTCT
Organism: Laterallus jamaicensis coturniculus; assembly: GCA_022605575.1. NCBI lineage: Eukaryota > Metazoa > Chordata > Aves > Gruiformes > Rallidae > Laterallus > Laterallus jamaicensis. The sequence goes on along the minus strand of JAKCOX010000008.1, from coordinate 18,221,145 downwards.
TCTCCCCTGAAGAGAGAGCTCACTAGCTTTAAAACAACACAGAAGGATATTCTGTGCCTACTAATGTAGAGCAGGCAAGTAGCAAACCGCAAACCACGGGGCAAGTTTTAGTAGAAGGGTGCACAGCTCAATTTTAAAGATTATGAGAATTTATACATCCACAAGATTCCACTGTTTGAAATCATTTTCATAATAGGTATTGCAGATCATCAAAATCTGGAAACTTTTCATCTCCAACAGTGAATGATAGGAAAGAACAATGTGGTCAATGTCAGTTTCCATTGCTGTGAGTTCTTCTGATCTAAACACTCCATCTACACCCTCATTTCATGTGAAGTTGTGGTCAAGGACAACACTACAGACTAGACAAACTGCTTATAATAATGATACAAAAACATTATTGACTGTTACAGCTTTGGGGGTTCTAAATTTGCTCTTAAATTAGAATATTCTGCCCTCTCCACTTTCCCACCAGCTGACTGATGTTTTTTAAGTCTTTGTGATTTATGTCCACTTTGGTTGAATCTGCCTGACTTGAGTTATGAGTCACATCTGAATTATGAGCCAGACAGACTCCCCTTTGTACAGCCACTTAGGCAACCTAATAAGACAGGAAAGGAGAATGGCAAAAACCCACAAAGAACTTGGGCAGTTCTTGCATACATTTCACTGCTTTTCTATTGCATAGTGTAGAGCTATCCTGGAATTCGAAGTGGCACATTGGTATGTTTAAATTTACATCCTTCTTGGCAAATTGAGCAGTGCCAAGGAACTATTCCATGCTCCAGAACAAAATGATCCATACCTTATTTTGGCCCCAGCCAAAGCTCTCCTATAAGAAATTACTGGGTACGGAGCAGGAATCAACACAAACAAAAACAACAAAAAAACCCATTCCTAGGTGGAAGACTGCAATCATCCTTTTTTAGAGACTAAGAGCATTTAACAGCAGAGACAGGGGCTATTCTAGGCTTGTTATAGTTGAGGGCTCCTCTCCATACTTCACTGGGATGGGAGCAGAAAATTTATGCTTACTAAAGAGACAGCACTTTAGGTTCATCGATATTTTCCTTTTTATTCCAAATTAACCTCAGACTTCAGTGGTAAATAATGTCAGGACTGACTAGCCTTAAAAATCACACCTATAAGATGCAATTCCTGCATTTAACAGAAATAGCCTACTTCCCAATAAACTCAAATAAAGGGTAAACTAACTCATCATCATAGAACAATCTTTCGCGAGCATCAATAACATCCCTGGGCACAGAGTAAAAACCTTGAGCATTCAGCTAATGCATAAACTTTCAGACATCAAGGGATTTTCAAAAGTGAAAGAGATGCTGTCTGACAGGGTGATGAATGTATGCTAGGTTCATCATCTTAAACATGTTTAAAACATATTGATGACACCAGTAGTTCAACAGTATTGAATCTCCAATTCAATCACCATTTGATAGTTTTAAGGTTCCATAATAAATATTCCATTCTCATAAATAAAATCTCTAGCTGTATGCCAAGTTAACATAGAATTAGCTCATTCAACCAGAATATGAGTTTGGTACCTTGTAGGTGACACCTTGTTGGGCACTAAAGCACACAGACATGTTTATGCACATGTATGCGTGTGTAGTGCAGACATGAGAAGGAGATTGGCATTTCAAACACTCAACAGGCAGAACAGAATTAAATTTACCAGAAAACTGAATAGCCTTTAAAAATGCAGGCCACATATTCTAAACAATTACCTAAATGTTGGTTTGGTCCTCTTTTCTGCAACTACACTTCATTCAATATACAGGTTTCTCTAGGAAGATTCTTAGCCACCATAGAATAAGAGACAAGACAGGTTACACATATCTCAGCAGGGACATAACCCTGGGAAGGCCTCAGCTGTCACAACCAATTGCTCTTGGTGTTAAGCCAACCCTACTGAAACCTTTCAGAATAAGGAGGACTTTGGTTCCTTTCAGAAATAACAGTCAACTTAATTTTTTAACTTCTTCAGAAGACAGAAATTAACTTGATGAAGCAAACTGGAGGGAAATATTTGTTTTGCTACTGATGCGCTATTTATGCTTGAGTGGTATGAAAGTTCAACAGAAACACAGCAAATAATTGCAGCAACTGCTTGTATGGGGCAATCTCCACCAGCATGCACCAGAGCAGACTCCAGGCTTCTTGTGATGTTTTAAAGAGGCATGCCTAGTTCCCAGTGTTGCTCTCAGGGTAAGCATTTTCAGAGTTTGGTGCATATTACAAGGAGTTAGATTTTTCAAGGAAGAACAGGACAGTGAAGTTCCAGTAGCACCCTGCTTTTTCCACTGTGAATCAAAAAAATTCCAAGTATTCTCTGACAGAATTAGAGAGGATGCTCATAATCTGCTTTGCTTGGAGATGAATCACTATTTATGTAAGAGGACCTTCACTGTGCTCAGTACATTAGCAGATTATGAAAAAATTGCTCTAACCACACTTGAAAAGCACTATCAGGGCACTAAAATTAAGAGGAGAATAACCCTTGCTCCGTATGATTGAGAACTATAATACTCTAAAGATCTTCTGTAGCTAACAATTTCAGTTATTCATATTACAAACACAAAAAAGGAAGTATACAACCAAAAGCCTTTTGGCATGTATGCTGTGTCTGCTAGCTTCTATTGCCCTGAACAGACTAAATATAATCAGAAGTTAATTTACCATGAAAATCTTAATTATATTTGAAATCATAGATAAAGGCACTGAAAAGAAAACAATGAAACTGTCACAGTACAAAATTATGCATAATAATAGCATTAATAAGTCACATTCTTTTAAATGTTGCCTATTCACATCTGCAATATTTTGCTGCCTTTAAGAAATACTGTTGCATTTCATTTTTAATCTTGGCTTTGCTCATTGAGTGCTTCTCAAAGACTTGCTATCTCATCTTTTAGGGAAATATTTTTTTAAAAAGACTGTCCTTTGATGCCCTTTAGCTAAATATTTTATGTGTCTACATCCTCTGCTACAGTGAGTACCAGGTATTTCAGGCAACTTTCCTTTTTTTTTTTAGCCAAAATTGGCTTAAAACGTACGATGCTTGAATTTAATTGGAACAATTTAAATCATGTATGGGGGAATGAGTACTGAGAGGTTATAAAGGGCAAGAGAAGCAGTTAAGTATCACTTTGTTTGTGAAACACTGCCTAAAAGCAAAAGTATAATTCCTGCCTTATCTTCCTAAGCAGCTAGAATACCTGCCACACAGTAAATCATGATTTTTCTTTTCCCAGCACAATTATATTTTTAAAATAAATTCAGTGATTTGCACTAGGAGATTCACCATTGCTTTTATTTGTTTGCTCCTTAGCCAGCCAGAAGCCTCTTCCAACTTTGTGGTCTTCAAGCCACATCTAAACCCCTCCACCAAAGGACTTCATTTAATAAAAAACAGTGGCTGGGTGATAGCATTAGATTAATTTGCTTTTCTAATATGAATGTAGAAGAGAGTAGAAAGTTGTCCTATTCTGAAACCCACAAACAATTTCAGAAGTAAAGATTTAACCAGCTGGCTTAAAATGAATACGTTATACACTTGTCACAGAATCACAGAATGGTAGGGGTTGGAAGGGACCTCAAGAGATTATTGGGTCCAACCCCCCTGCCAAAGCAGCTCCCTAGCTCATATTGCACAGATAGGCATCCAGACAGGTCTTGAATATCTCCAGAGAAGGAGACACCACCACCTCCCTGGGCAGCCTGTCCCAGTGCTCTGTCACCCTCACTGTGAAAAAGTTCCTCTGCATGTTGGTGCAGAACTTCCTGAGCTCCAATTTGCAGCCACTGTGTCACACACCACTTGTCCACTAGCTCTTCACTGATAAGAGATTAAGAGGCTCCACTGGATTCAGTGGATTGTAGATGCATCAAAACCTCTTACTCTATTTCTTGTTTACCACACAGAAGGTATATACGCATCATGGAAGGGCTAGGGGGAATAATACTAGCAGCCCATTGCACGCTAATATATTTTACCTCTTTTAGCACAATGTCAACTGAAAATAAAGGAAAGCACAGAGAATGTTAGACACCAAATTCTTTGTGTTTTGGTTCCTCATCTACTCTGCTCCTTGTTCTTTGATTTCAAGGGTGTGACTGGAATACCTGTTGGAGATAGTATAATAGACTCACGGATTTGTGTGCGCACCAGTTGAGTAGCATTGGTTTGAAACTCCATTCAGAACCCAGAAGCTTCCAACACATATGCCAGAAAAAAAATGAAGAAATACAGGCCAAAAAATTTGAAGAGCTGGGAAGAGCTCTACCTCCTCAAGCATAAAACTGTAAGTGTCAGTAGTGGTTTTGGTAGGCAAATAAGGACTAAGAGAGAGTTGGTATAAAAGAGGTGTCGTATATAAGAGGCTTAAACTACAGGCCTGAGGAATACTGAAAATAAGTTGAAACGACAAGTCTAGAACACCGGGATCTGAATCTAGGCATTTGAATGAGCATGACATTGGACATCATGTTTTAATGAATTATACCACCACTTCATAATTCTTTCCTTTGACAGTTTTTCACTAAAAGTTTTAACCCTTCTATAATCAGAGCTCTTTAAAAAAACCAAAACACAAGCGTGTTAATACTTGGATTTTTGTTCAAAAATATATATAAAAGTTTAGGCTCTTATCTCACAGTCCAACTTTTCAATGTTTTAGGCACCATATGAGAAGTACCACAGAAGTTATTGAATTCTATTAAGGTAGTAGTAGGGTAAAATAAAGCTAAGAAATATCACTCTAGATAATCAATACCATCACTCTAACTTTAAATCACTGACAAGATTCAATGACCAGCACATCATAAAATTTAAAAAATCAGGTTTTATAAAAAGATTATTTGTCTTTTAATCACATTTTAGAAAAAGCGGTGGTATATCATTGAGAGGTTTGAACTAACAGTGTATGTATTTCCCCTTTTAATGTTCCTGGCAAGAGTTACTCCTAGGAAGTTTTCTGTGTTATACAGAAGGTCATGATAGAAGACCAAAATGATTCATCCAGGCTCTATCATCAAAGTATGATTTTGTCAACATTGATAGTTGAAGTTAACACAGCAATAATCATCAAATTGGAAAAGCCAGTCCCTAAGAGTACTAATTCATAGATCTTGAAGTCCCTCTGATGTAACTAGTTTTTTGACATTTTTGGTGCCAAAAATCAGTCCTGAAATTTATGCATTGGGGTATTTCATGCTACTATTTATTTGTACTTTAATTTTCAAATGATCAGTGTATAGACCATATCTGTCAGATTGGACAAAGTGCACTTGGATATGTTTGTGCCTACCTACCTTAACTTGATTTTATACCCTAAACCAACAAATATTTTCATGAGCAGCAGAAATAATCAAGAGAGATATTCTGTGGGTTTCTCACCTTCATCACCCTCTCCAGCTCCCTCTCTCAATTACTCTGCTTTTGTCCACAGTGTCAAAGTGGTGCCCCCCACGAGGCAAAAGAAAACTCACATGTGTGCTGATGCGAACAGTGTTCAAATACTGGTTAGCTGGCTCACAAACACCAAACAATTGCACAGCAGCCAAGTTTACCACATTCCCTCAGCACGAGCACTAATTGCACCTCTCTCTTCTACCCAGATTCTGCTCTGGGTAGAACATATTTCTAACTGATACTTCTCTGTCTGCTTGCAAGTTTAGTTGCACTTGGCCAAACAGTTTAAAAGTTATCAAGGAGGCCCTGACAGATGGAGAGAAAGTCAGTGTTATCACACAAGCTTCATTTCCTTAGGAAACCAGGGTAAAAATTTAAATGGGGATTCAAAGCTTGAAACATCCTTTCAATAAAAAGAATGGAGCAAGAAGATATGCTTGCTTTCCTGCCAGAGGAAATTGCTAGAACAGGCATTTCTTTTAATTTAAAGAACAGCCAGTGTAGTGCTGTTGTGTGCACAGATGTTGTCAGAAAATGTCATTGACCTGCTTGTTCAATAACAATAAGAAATAGAAAATAAATTACTATTTACTAGGATGATCCCATAGTATCAATCCTTTAGCCTGCTTTAATTATTAATTATAAATTAATTACTCGGTAACCAGTAATCTGCAGCTTGTCTGTTGAACAAATGAATTAAGCCTATCTCATTTTTACCTTGACTTCTCACTATCTATTGCAAAAGCCTATAGGCCTTACCATTTCTATTCTCATCACACACCACTTTTACCCACGGTAGTGAATCTTGTGGGGTAGAATTTCAACCATTTTGTCTGTTCCTACAGCCACCTCACATTAACACCGCTAAAATGGATGCTGAATTTAATCACCATCAAGAACTTCAGTGTTTTAACCCACACGGAAGAAACAGAAGATCCAAAGATATATTGATTAAAGAGAGTTTCAAAGCACTTGAAAGACTACAGGGAGCATAATAATACAGTAAATATGGCATCTAAGAACCCTGACCAGGAATATAGTTTTATCCTTGAAGAACTTCTTAGCTTTCCTCTGTTGTTCTGCACTATTCACAGGCTCAGCTAAAAGCTGGCATTGCCAAGAACAACAACCTTAAATGTGCAGCTTACACAGAGACCCATTTTGTGCTCAAACATCAATGTGAACAGGCATGTGCAGTTAGCATTCCTAACAAGAGATGATCATTAGAATTTGGAGCGGGGGTCTGTTTCCCCTTTGCAGATGTTGCTCCCTAATTCAAGGTTAGCTTACCCTTAGTAGTAGAATCTGAGTCTTGCTTGCAACACCCTCATACTGCCCCCTGGGAGATCAGATAAACTAAAACCATGTCATATAAATCAATAGAAGAAGCAGTAACATGCACATCTCCGGAACTGCAGCAGCAGGGATCAGCAGGATCAAGGCTCCTCCAAGACCACAGATGAACTGGGAGCCAAAGAGAAACTAAATTCACTAAGAGCCTCACCAACAATTGCTCTCTTGCAGGGTCCAAACAGTGCCAGGATAGCAACATGTCCCATTGCATCCCAAGAGAAAGCACAGTGACAAACATCCATGATCCAGTCAAGAGCAGGGTTCCAACATAGATTCAAACCTATCCTAGTGAACCAATACAGAAGTCAAAGCTCAGATACAGCAGAGCTTTGAAAATCGTCCAGTAAAAACAACCAGTCTATAAACCAAGACAGCAGAAGCCACACATAAGCACAAACACATTCCTTATGGAATTCAAGCCAGATCTAGGTGTTCAGTGTGAGCTTAAATAGAGCCCTGGTGTGTGGGAAAGGCTTGTGTGGGTGGGGGTCCCAGCTGAGTCTACTCAGGTTACTCACAGCCTATAGATGTGTTTCAGGCTCCGACAGGCACTTTGCCTAAGAAACAATGGAAGGGGGAACCCCTGCCAAAACTATTAATTTTACACTAAAAAATAGAGGAATTGAAACCTTGAGGTTTTTACCCAGCATTTTAAAGCAGCAGCTTGGAGTTTTAATGAAAAGCACATTCTTTTCCTGAAAGAATATTCCTGCTGTGAAAATGCTCGTTTAATCAGAAACCCAGTTTTCCTCAGGAAGCAATTTTTAATGGAAAACACTCTAATGGAAAATTTTCTTTAATGGAAAAAATCATCTCTTTTCAGTGTTGGAGGAAGTAAGATCCTTTTTTTTTTCTCTAGACTTAATTTTCATATTGTGCCATTGTGTTTGAATCCTTAGGACCCACAGGGCTCATCAGTGTTAGTGTCTTGCAGTGAAGAAGATAAAGTACACATGAAGGATGCACTATGGGAAGGATGTCTCATTCCCTGGTGTGCGATTTCCTCCCTGCTACCGGCAAGAAGCAAGATACACTTCCCTCAGTCTCTGCTGATGAGATGGTACTTTAAGGAGGATTAATGCAAGTGAAATGATGAAGGGGAAGGATTTCCTGTGATTAGATTTATTTAGGTGCTTGGGGCATTCAAAGCTGCTGTTGAGTCAATGAAAAGTTGGATTTCCTAAATCAACAGCAAAAGAGATGTAGCACCACTCTGCTGATAAACACAATTAGAGTTGTATGTAATGCAGTTAGGGCCTCAAGACTTTCAATTGATTTGCTTGACATTTGTACTTTATTTGGGTCAGGTCTACAGCAGCTGCAGTTCCCCCTGATTTCAATGGGCATGGTGCATGCTCAGTAACCTTCAGAACTCATCCTTTAATTTGTATTTTGAAGTATACTTCAGAGCAATTACAAATGAGACACATTAATCTGCTACCCTTTAATTTCCCTATCAGCATCATGCGGGCTAAACAACATACTGCTTTGGCATCAGCAAGTTACAGAGATTTCCCTGCTGTCAGACTCACGATGTGTGATGCTGCTCATTGAAGGCATCTGCCTTCAACGCAAAGAGCCTGTGCAGACACGAAGACAAATGTCTCTCAGAGGCAAACGTTCATGAAACAGGTACATGCAGGGAGAGCATCGGTAGTTATACCACTGCAGAGGCCTGGTGGCCACATGCATAATTTGTGAAACCCTTTTCTAACCTTTTGAACATGGTAGTATGGTCACAACAGAATTGCCTACCTGAAACACATTATTCATCTCCCCATGGGATAGATAGGAACGTTTCATGATAGCAGTCAGCTCTTCAGAAAGCCTACAACCTAAGTTCTGCCCTGAGCTATGCATTTGCATAACAACTGCAGTCAAAAGAAGAGGAGGAAAAGGAAATGTAAAGGAAACAAGTTGATATTAAATAGCATCTCCAGTTCATGAGATTCTAAAAGAAACATTCTGAGCTTCTTGCCAACTTCTTGACATTTCAGATCCATATTTTTTAAAAATTATGTTCTTTTGCTTATTGATCTTAATTCTTGGGAAAAAAGGTGCAAGATGTTTGCCACCCCATATGTACAATATTCTGTATTTCCTACAGACTTTAAGCAATGACCAGGAGGGATCCCAGGGTTTTCCAGTATTCCTGTCATATTCATAATGACTTCTTTTCATGCACATATTAAGGATGAAGACCAATTAAAAATCTGGCAGTAACAAATATCTATAATTTTGGGGTTTTGTGTGAGGAAGGGGATCTTTTAAACTTGGTCCAGATGTTTCCATCTGTGTTATGGAGACACCAAATATTTCTCACCCTTCTCAATACATACAGAAAAGTTTGGAAGACAGCATTTTGTTTGGTTATAATAGCATTTGGCAGTATGCAGTTCTCCAGAGCCTTTCATCTTCATTCAGTTTGATAAACATTGCCTAATTAATCATAGAGATGGCCCTACCTTGTTATCTGGGAGGCCAGCTGACAGGACTGGGGTTAAAGCACTTTGATGAAAAATTGTGATCATTCTGCATCTACCACTGTGATTGTTCTGTGGATGCAGGAAAGATCTGAGTTTGCAATTCAAATACTACATTCACTTTAAAATCACTTGTAAAAGACAGAATGAAAGGCAGCTATCACTACCTATTAATTTTTTTAATGAGCTTATGAATTTTAAAAGGCATTTCATGGAAGAAAAAAAGCCCACAACAATAATCATTTATGTGAGATTAAGGCTGAGAAATAAATCAGAAAATAAAATTTACTTTAAAAGCACAGCCCTTTTTCTTCTATTCTTAGGTACTTATTGCTAAAATGTGGTCTATGAGTATAAAATATTAGTGAATTTATACAGCATATAATGAATGGATGCGAATACTGTGCAGAAAAAGGCAAATGGAACTGTCTGCAATTTACATGTTCACAAAATGATTCACATTTCCTATTTATCTTCCATTTCACATTTAGAGTGCAAAATAGCCTAAAAAAAGAAACAAGATTTTGCCCTTTATGATGGAAACATTTAAAATTATTCTAAAAATACATAGCAGCCACATAATGGGTTTTATACAAGCAATTGCCATGATCCATCAGATATATAATGAAAGCAGCATTAGAAGCAAATTTAAGAAAACCAAGACCAAACACGGCATTTTTATACCCTGTGCTTTGGGAAGTGCTGTCGGAATTTTCAGGGTTTTCCAGACCGAGGAGACAATTGGAAAACCCTCTGTCCCTCCACCACCGAGAAGATGGCACTGCAGCAGGCAGTGCTGGTGCTCAGCATCGTGCCCTGAGCACCGCTGCTCTAAGCCCTTTTGCTCTTCTCTCTGCCATCATTATCTGACTGGCCCAGTAGTGGCCCTGGAGTTTGAGGTTTGCATTTCCTTAGACAGAAGAGTGGTCCCTCATGGCCCAGGAAAATATGCAAACCACCATTTGCTCTACTAAAAACCAGCTGTTTAATTGGAGCCAAGGACACTGGTAGTTTAAAGTCAATTACAACTGCATTTTTGGTGGCAAAATTATACACACTAAGAAAATTTGCCTTGCCCTTTTTTAAGAGGCTAATTTGCAGAGACATTGACCACCACCTCCTGCATTTTAGATGCTCTGATACTTCCATGCTCAAAAGCCAATCATCTGCAGTCAAACAACAAAAATTAAAATGCACAAAAGTAGAGATCAATTTTTAAAACACAGCCATATCTAAACTCACAGAGCATAAGAACCAAAAATTAGCATAAGATTTTCCCAGTAAAACCTAATGGTGCTATAAATTGGCAATGAGGACAATACTTAAACATGTGTTATCACTTTTCCAAGTGATTAGTGAAGAAACTACAATAACCAGCAATTTTTTGAAGTTGTCTTTTATTCTACTGCTCATAATTACATGGTCATTATAGGTCTGGACATGATAGAATTTTCTTGACCAAATTAAATCATGTTAATCAGCCAGAAAGACTATGCCATTTTTAAAATGTTAATAATGCAACTAATGATAAAGAAATAGCTTTATGCCTTCTTAGCAATGCCTTAGGTCAGTGCCTAAGATATTCAAGCGACCCAGAAATATATGCTAACAAACCTTGATCTTTTCATATGCTGAAGTTCACTGTGATGACTGAGAATGCAACAACAGGCATGGATATAGAACAACCCAAAATAAAAATTGAAGACCTGAATATAAAGCAGTGTTGGAACACCACTGTAACTCAGCAACTTAATTTTAAATAATTTAGTTTAAACCACAGGAGGAATAAGTATCTCATCAAGAAGGAGTTCTGTTCACCATGCTAATAAAAGGAAAAAATGAAATGGATTTATATAAAATTAATGATTAAATCATCCAGCAGAACAAGTAGGCCCATCTGGGCAGATCGGTTCCTTGTGATATTTTTAAACTAAAGATTAATCTCATTTTTTAAAGGATAAAAGCTTCTTTATTATGCACAGATAATATACCTATACTAGGTCAGCAGGCATTCACAGAACAGGATTTAGCTTCTGCTCATTCACATTTGTCAATAAGCCTGGAAAATGGTGTGTTCTCACAGTGAAAACCCATCAGGAACGATTCGGTGCAATAAATTGCTCTTAGGAAAAGCATAAATTCCTTCTGTTTCATAAAGTGCTACAAGGAAAGCGTTACAGGAAAACAGTGGACACAATTTGGATACAAATTTCTAAGTGAAAAAGTGATCCAGAACAGCAAACACTTTCTATGTGATATACACTGAAATCCTTATACTGTTGTGTACCTAAGAAGATGGGAAATGGCCATTACTACCTGGTCATGTATACCAGCAGACTCTTAACAGACATTGTTCACTGATCTGGTTTCAGCAGTATGGACTTAATTTTCTTCCTAGTATCTGGTACAATGCTGTGCTTTGGATTTGGTTTGAGAATAATGTGATAACGCATTGATGTTTTGGTTGTTACTGGGCACTAAGTCAAGTAACTTCTTATACTGCCCCACCAAGAAGGCTGGGAATGCACAAGAAGCTGGGATAGGGTACAGCCAGAATAGCTGATTCAAAATGGCCAAAGGGATATTCCATACCATATGATGACATGTTTCGTATATAAGTTGGGAGAAACTGGCCAGGGACTGGGACTGCAGCTCAGGAATTAGCCACCCAATTGTGCTGTGTCTCACTTGTTTTGTATATTATATCATTATTATTGTTATTATCATTAACATCATCATCATTATCATCCTTTTCTGTCATGTTAAACTGTCTTTATCACAACCCATGAGTTTTAACTTCTTTATCTACTTTTTTTTCCACAATTCTGTCCCTCTGTCCCAGTGGCTGGTGGTTGCTGGTTTAGCTGCCCTCTGGGTTAAATCACAGAACGATGGGGGTTGGAAGGGACCTCTGGAGATCATCCAGTCCAACCCCACTTATTGGCCCTCCCTTTTCTTTGAAACTGTCTGCAGAAGCAGATGTGTCAAACATTTTCTCTTGCAGCTGTTGCATATCAAATCTGTTTTCAGTCACTAGAGCACTAAGGTATGTTTCTCAGTATGCACTGATTTGTCATTTTTGCTGTTACTCTTTCTGCAACAACTTGCCAAGTGGTGTAACTATCCACAAGACAGGAATTTTTTGGCTTGAGCTTGGGACCACAGATATTTGCAGAGGAAAATATTCTGTCATTTCTAAGTAACACCATTACCAAAGCAGCGACTTAACAGCCACTGAAATGGCCCCTACATTCCTAGGATCTGGTATTCCTTCCAATGCCCCCTTCTCACAACACTGTCTTGGGGAAAATATTTTTCATTTCTCTACCAGATACATATCTATAGACATAGTGTCTGATGATGGAGTTTTTGTGAATATGACCTTGAGCCCTTTAGAGTCTGCACATTGTTTAGTTTTCCACCAGTATACCCAGCTGCAAAGATAAGGCCCGAAAAGATCGTCAAAATTTTCCATTACTGGGGCACAATATGATTCCTGTTTTGCCAGCAGTAAATGAGACAAGGGTTTTATCTGCACCCCTTGTCTGCAGTTATTTGATACTTCATTACCATCTGTATATACAGCAAGAGCATTTTTTTTATTATTATTTTGATTGAGTATCCAGGCCCCACTGTGATAAGTGCTGTATAGATGTTGTCAGGAGAAAGAAAATTTTCATGAGTATCAAGCTTTTTTTTTACCTAATATCAGGGTATTTAAAGAGGTGCCTAAACATGGATTTAAAAGCCAAATGTCAAGCCTGATAGATAATTTTCTAATAGCTTTTAGCAAAACTTCAGTGTGTCAAATAAAGGCATGCACACATGTGCATGCGCACACACTATGCCGTTCCCTCTCTCCAAATTAAACTGCCTTTGTAGTTTTGCCTACATTGCTAAAAAGCCCTAAGCACAGCCTTCCACTGCTCTTCTTACAGCCTCTGTCAGGTTTTCCTTGGAAGGAGCAGAGATTCACACTTAGTCAAACAATCTGAGCCACCTAAATACACACCAGCGCAGCTTGCAACTTCACCCACAGAGGCACTATCAGGGGAGATCTGTAACCCACTGCAGTCTGGACGACAAAATCTTATCCATGTTAGGCCAGCTGTACTTTCACAGTCTGTAGGATGTGTGCTTGCCTCTGCTGCAGTGTCTAATACCCTGCAAGGATATCAGGAAGTAACAGACATCAAGAAAAAGACATCTTCTCTTTGACAGCTTGGACACAGAGCAGACCTGAAATACAAACTCTAACCAAAGGGTTTTCTGCCCACGTTTTTCTGCTTACTTTCCCAGTTTTGGTCTTTGGGGTTTTTTTTAACAGATTCACTCCCTGGTGCTGCTTTTCCAGCTCTCTCTTTGCAGGAGCACAGAGATTGCAACATCCTTATCTCTGCGAGGTGAGGGAGAAGGTGCTTGGCAGTGTCTGTCTATTGAAAGAATTAAATCAAGGTCTCTGAGAGAAGAAGCAAAAGTAAATTAAATATCGAAGTGATGGAAAAGAAATTGAAAGAAAGACTCTGAACATTTTCAAGCAGTAGTAAAGAACTGGTTGTTCTGCCCAAAGGCTTTTCTGTCTGCTTCATATGCTACTCAAGAGGTTAAGGAGAACAGAAGACCTGTGCTACCCTCATACCTGATACATAGGAGTGAATGTATTTGCCTTTTCATGCCCTATTTGTCTTTTTCCGCTCTCTTCACATTCTTACATGTGTCTTCCTTACAGCTCATATACAGAAAAGCAACCTTAAATGAATACTTAGCTGCAAAATCAAGCACCGCAAGGTTAGCATATGCTGGGAATATTGATGCATGAGCAGTTTTAATTCAGGTCATTTTGTGTATACATTGGGATATGGTTTTTAATTACAAGCCCGTGTACACAGGGTGTCTGCCTTGTTCAATGAAGCCTTCTTTTTATCCGCAGCATTCAGCGTGTGGCCCACGGGTCTTTTTAAAATGGCACATCCAAACCCTGTACTGAATGCAAAATTATGTCATTTGTTCCTAGTGCTCAACAAAATTTGAATATATGTATCATCACATCACTCCTCTGAGAAAAAAACGATAACTCCCCCCTTGCAGGAGGACAATGAGAGCCTCAATACTAAGGCCACTGCTTTCCAAGCCTCCCCAGTGCCACACAGGTTCTTGGCCTCTGTAGTTTTATTTTTCCACAGACGCTTCCTCTCCTTACCTGCATAATTTAGTAAGAAGGTAAGAAACACAGAAAGATGGAGCCACCTGTTGTGAAAAAAAGTAGAGGCACAGCTACTTCACACACGCTAGCGCCTGCTCTGCCTGGTTTTTTCCCTCCAGCAAGCTTTCCAGGTCTCACACCCCTGCCACTGCATCCCACTTCCCTCTTCCCAAACTGCTCTTAGTAATTTCCAATTTCAAACTCAGTGAAGCGTTAGCGTTTCTCATCACAATTTCTGTTACATTACAGAATGACACATCTTTCCCCAAACTGTGTCTTGGAATCAGACAAACCATTCTGGCTGAAATTTGTCAGACAGGGGAAAAATACCAATTCTCTGAGGGGCACGGAAGAGGCTTCAGCTGAAACTGTTTGTCTGGCAAAGTTACGACTGTTAGACAAGGTACTCTATAAATACATCATATAAACAATGCTGAGGGGCCACTGCTGCGTCTGTAAAACCAAATACTCACAAGTTAGGAAATGACAGGGGGCAGGAGCTGTGTGCAAACTCGTCAGCCCCACAGCAAACCTGCTTGCTGCTCTCCTTTCCAGCTGCTCTCCTCTGTCCAAATGTTACAGTGAGAGATGCGTAAACAACCAAGCCATTTTGTCTACTGCAGTACAGCAGACTGCGAAAAGGTTTTTACTTTAAAACGAAGTGCTGGGATTTTATCCTCATTTACCACCTGCCCTCATTTTAGCTACCCCTTTAGTGATTCCCATGGGAAGCTGCACTTGCACAGTCTCCTGTGCTTTGCTAATGGACAAAGCCAGCAGGGAAAAGCCACCCTTGGCCTGCCAGGATGTGTGCTCCCTCCACAGCTCAGCAGCTGACTAGGCAGCAGGGAGGTGAAAATGACATCCAAATGGTTTGTCCCTTTCACATGCTGTAAAAGCATCTTGAAGAGCTTTTCCAGCTCTGACACATTGGAAATGAAATGTTTCATTTTTCAAGTATTATCCTTAAAAATAAACACTGGAGAAACCGCAGTAGATTGCCTGCTGTTATCGATTCTGGAAGGACTGCTGACTGAAGCGCTACACACCAACAGAGCAATAGCGATTTAATGTTCATTAGTGTTTAGAGCAGTTTCTCAGTGAGAAGATTAAGAGGTCAGGAAATCCACTGAATTTATTTTCTTTGTTTGAGATTCGAGGTAAGAAAATGTGTGCAGCATTTTCTTGTTCAGATTCTCCCATGATGGGAGATAAGGTGTTCCCTTCAGGATTCACAAATTCTTTTAAAGAACAATTTAAAAATAAAATATTGGGCTGTGAGGGTGAAACTTGATAATGCAACCTCACAGTATCTCTCAGAGGAAACAAAAGAAAAGGTGCAATGCTGCTACAGCTCAGAAATTGCTTTATTATCTGACTCGCACTTGGAGCGGAGCAGTCTCCACTCCTGGCATCTATCACAAAGCATCAGAAGAACAGCACTGAGTTACAATTTTAAAATTACAATGGAAGGAGGCTATTATTTCCACTTTGTAGGACTATGCTAGAAGCCAGCTCTCTGCCATCTAGAATAGCTATTTTCCCCTCAGTCCCAGAATGTGTCTGTTTGGAGCTCTTTAGAGCATAATTTCTTTTTGTCCAAATATTTTTGCCTTCCTAGAGTCGCAAAGAACAGGACTGAAAGAAACTCAGCAACTTTTTTTTCTGTTGGTTTCCCTACTGATATATTTGCTAATACAGTAATTAAAAGCAAATTACACTCCTCTATAGCTACAGAAGTAATTATGGGCCATGTCTAATAATAGTTGCCAAAAAACCTAACAACTCTCAAACTATCTCATAGAGCACTTTCTCCCTTGTGGGTCTCTAACATGCTCAGCAGCCTCTTTCCTTTCCCAGCCAATCTTTCTCAGCACTAAATGTAAAAATCCAAATATCATCTTCAAAACAGAACTGGTATCTAAGGTTTTGTTGTCCTCTGGCTCATCCCTACAGATCTTAGCTGATGGTAGGAGGTGAAATGCCCTAGAACACAGTGTCAGGTCAGAACAACAAAGGAGCAAGGTCAAGCCTTGGACTCCATAGAAAACCACCTTCTCACTATATTAAGCCAGTTATGCAACTTTACAATCCTGATCTTCTGTAATAATTGCTTCTCTTTAAAAATCTCCACCCTCCTGCACCACCCCTTCCTTCCCTTGCTGAGTTTTTCAGTGTTAACCCAGGAGGCCAACCAGATCTCCATTTTTGAAGCCTTTAGGTGTCTCAAATAACAGACACATTTGGTAGGAGACACCAAACTGGCAACAGGGCTGTACTGTGATGTTATTGCAATCCTGCTCTCTAAACACTGAGGGGTGAAGAGAGAGCACCTGCCTATGTTTCTCACTCTTTTCCAAGGAAACCACCATTCCTGATGGGTCCCTCCTAGACTTCTGCTCATGCTATGGGCTGTGTGTAGCTACCAGACAGGATTACTACACCTTCAGAGAAGCAAGAGTCATGTGTGGTTGTAAGATGCAAGCGTGTCACAACACATCCACAAACTAAGTAGTACCCTGTGATGGAAAAACTCTCTGTGGAACAATGAGATCCCAACCTCCTTTTCTCATGCTCATGACATTAAAAAACCCCTCCTCTTGTATTTTCCTTAGTGAAATTTAGCCTAGGCACTAAAGATTATGGTCTTCTGTTTCCTTACAGCAGACGCAAGGCATTACCCAACACTTGCAGTAAGAACGTGCCAAAGAGAGAAGCTGTAAAATATTTCTGGTGCTGTATTAACACTGAGAAAGCCAAGGAAGTAAAAAGCTGAGAGAGGGACAACTACTATGCATTTATTTCAGTAAACCAGATATGGTAGATACATTAACTTTCTTTTCACTCAACATTTCAAGAGAAAAAATAATTGCATTTGGGCAAGCTTACAGTCTCTTTCTATTTCCAGCTTGTACTGTTTTTCATCTCACATCTGATTAAGCTGGTTAATTCAGAGAAGATTAGCTGCTAGGTCACATTTGGTGTGAGTGAAATGTGCCTGAGTAACAGCTCCAGAAAGGGATCTAACCCTCTGCACATCCGACCTGCCAAGGAGGGAGCAGTCTCTCCAGATGAAACTGTTACTAGCTCAGTGCCATGCACTCAGTGCTTGGCTGCTCTCATAGATGCGCTACCAGGCTCTTCACTTGGATGGCAATAGGTGCCAAGAAAGGGCCTGAGTGCTGTGTATCTCTTGCTAAAGAGAGGACCTCAGATCTCTTTTTCAAATCCCTGCTACACACAGGCATTGAAGGACCAAAGTATGTCTTGTTTCTCAGATGAAAAGATTTCTACTTTTGATGCAACCAGTATATATCAGAAAGTAGCCCAAGAATAAGAATCACAGAACCACAGAATCATAGGGGTTGGAAGGGACCTCAAGAGATCGAGTCCAACCCCTCTGTCAAAGCAGGTTCCTTATTAGAAATTAGAAAAAGAAAAAAAAATAGAGGGGCTTTTAAGAAAAATATGTGTTGAAAAACATCTGCCTGTGGTGTTGGTTGGATTTCCTCTGTGCAGAACCGTTCTGGTTTGGCTTTTCCCCAACAATGCATTACTTCAGTTTAAAGCAGGAAAAATAAAGTTATTTTGCTGGAATAAGCCTAGAGTGACACAAAACTGAATCAAATCATCACCTGGGTTTTTATTTTTATGGATTAGTTATGTTGGTATAGCCTTTTCTCACTGAAGTTCATGAAACTTTGTCATTGATTGCAAGAAAAGGAAGAAGTGTTCTTACTCTATTCATATTGTTCTTACATATTCGTAAGTGTTCTTACATATTCATAAGTGTTCTTACTCTATTCATATTGCCATTTTCCCAATTGATATCAACACACATATTTAAGTACATCTAATATTTCTGCCAAGGGATCAGAGGTCTGTATCTCAATGAGGCAGTATGTGTAGGCATTTTCAGACCTGGCTTAGACTCTACTGCTGGTAGCAAGCCTCCTGTGTTCATAAGGATTTCATTTATTTTATACTTTACACTCCGAATATGCATTATTTGTTGCAATGTCTGGTTTCATGATCCATTTTCCCTCTTTAGTACAATTTAGTACATTTCTCCAATTTATTTGGCTCCAGAGTCAAGTTTATGTCATTTGTTTTGCCAGACAGCAAAAGCACAGTCTCATGCAGGCATTTAAATCAATCACATCATAAGATCTCAGTCCTGGGGAGTCACTCTATTAAAAAGAATTTATTACCAAAATACAAAAATATGGTATCTGTAGAAATAAATCTGTAGCTGTAGTATATATATCAGCAAAGGCAGGCAGATCAGGTAGCAACAGTACAGCGTGAACAAATTTTTAAATTAATGCCTACGCTATCTGAATCAGATTTTTACAGCACTTCTGAAAAAGAGTCCAACAAATTCCTCTAATGCTCACCATTATATTTTTGCTTGTTTCCTTCTACCTTACTCTGCAGTCCTCAGGGATATGATGCATCTGTAAGAACCCATC
This sequence comes from Laterallus jamaicensis coturniculus, assembly GCA_022605575.1. NCBI lineage: Eukaryota > Metazoa > Chordata > Aves > Gruiformes > Rallidae > Laterallus > Laterallus jamaicensis. The sequence continues at coordinate 18,202,203 of JAKCOX010000008.1, read as the reverse complement.
ATTATGTCCTACCTGGGTTGTTTTTCAACCCTAACACTTTAAAAGCCATTAGAGATGGACTAAGAGACTTCTGTGACTTGGGAGTTTGAAAGTCTGATGATTCCCATCTATGACCTTGGTGCTTGTTGAAACTCTCCAAATGCATTCTTCTAAAAATCTAGTATGTTGTTGCCAACCAATCCTTAAATCCCAACAACAGCAGTGGAAGGGCTGATGTTCCCCTGTCCCCAGGCACAGGCCCCAGCATCACCCTTGCTTGGGCCTATGGGGGAGCAGGGAAGAGACCCCCAGGGCAGACAAGAGCTGCTTTGCACTCAGGAACTGAAATCACAGCAGGGATCCAGTTGCACAACAGGTATCTGACTCTAGTACTTGGCACACTCAAATCTAGATTTGCCTGACACCCAATTTTCCCTTTAAGCATCCATATAAACTAAGTTCTAGATCACATTTGAGGGAGAGTTCCAGCAACACCTAGGAACGTACCATGACCTTATCTTCTGGATGAGCTGCTCAAGAATGAGTGCTCAGCCCAAAATGCAGATATTCTGAGCTTGTGCATGGCATGGTTGTCTGAATCTAAGCATCTGTAGAGCTAACAGGCAGAAATAACCAGCAGAAATAGAGCTCAGCTTGCTAACATCTGTTCTGAAGCCATTCTTAACTTTGCAAGGTAGACAAGGGCAGTGACTATAGAACCGGACACTATCCATTTGCATAAAGCTACACACATGAAGAGCTGTTGGCAGCAATATTACTTTTCACTTTGCCTCTCTCATAGCAATAAAAAGCTCCATAACAAAGATAAACTTGAACTCAAAGAGGTGCAGCAAAAAGCTAGTAGGACCATTAGAAGATGCTAGAAGAACTTGGCATACATACCAGGAAAAGGCACACTGGGCAGGGATACAAGGGATGAATAAACATCAGCAATTATGCATCTAATGAACCTACAAGGCTGTATTGGCCTAAGAACAAAAGGATATAAACCAAGCCTGACTAACTCTGTCTGCAAATTAGAAGAAGGTTTCAAACTCTCTCAGTGGTGTAGTTCTGGAAGGGCTTTTAACAAGAAAAGTGCAAGCAACACACAACACGAGGACTGAGAAATGCTTCACCTCCTGTGGCATGAGGCACGTGGAAGTGCTCACTACAGGCTGCTCCGTGAGGGGTTTAACACAAACCCACAACACTGCTGATGGCACAGAACAGCTGACTGCTTTCCTGTACCACACCCTACTGACCAAAGCATTGATGGTCAAGGACTGATCTCAGTTGTTGATACAGTCAGGAGTAGAAACACAAAGAAGTCAAGGCAAAAGCTTTACTAAGAGTGTCTATATCAGGTTTCCATTTATAGTTTACAACCCTTTTCTATTTTGGACTTACTTAAGCTGCGTAATTAGCATTCAGCCTGACAATGTGTGTGCCAGCCAAGTGATTTAGCTTCAAAACATAATTACTTTTCTTATACTGTTGAGGAAATAAAACAAGAATAAATTTGTTACGGTATTTCATTAAAAGAGCGTCCATAAAGGCGCATTGTTACTGATACTGGGCTCGATTCAGTTTTAGCATAAAGCAGGTGTACCACCAGGGCTGGACTTGGCCAGATGTGTTTACCATTTAGTGGTACTTGGTTTGACCTGTATCACTGAACATGGCAACAACATGACAGATCTCTGCTTTAAACCTATGGGTTCAAGTCAAATATGACCAAACCATCGAGACAGGGAAACGAATGCTTAGTCATCATGTGTCATCAAATGGTAAGTTGCAGAAGAAAATTGTTCACCTTCTAACCAACCACTCAGATCTACCAAAAATTATGGTAGATGCAGAGCAACACAAACATTTTTACTTCTACTACAGAGTGACAAGGAGCTTTTCTGCTTTAAGCCACACGTCTTTCAGCTGCATACCTATGGATAAGAAACAATGGAGTCCTTCCAGGTTTACATCAGTGTAACCAAGAGCAGAATACGGGCACTACCATAAGCACATTCAGCATGTCAGAAATAATAAGATCGTGAGGGGAATGTTCTATTTGAGGCACTCCATAAAAGAGGACTTTCTGAATGAAAGGTATCTCGATGAGAAAAGACTTGGATGGAAAAGGAGTGGAAAACAATAATTCAGGAAGAAGGTATAAAAGCTGCAGTTTTGCTAGGAGCGGATAAAGAAAGAAGAAAAGACCAGTATAAATGATAGATAAGTACAGGGTGCAACATGAATGAAGAGAGAAGGCAAGGTAAATAAGGCCCAGAAATCATGGAGGGGGACTAGGTCCTAAAAGAAAAAGCTTAGGAGAGGCTCTGCTGGCATGTGCTCAGCAGAACAGGGCTTTGACAGGAATTGCAGGAGAAGAGGAAAGGATGAACAGTCCATGAGCCGAGGGAGATGACACCTGGCCCCAGCTGTGTGACATTCAGATATCCCTATGAGTGAAGAACCACATGTTAGGCAACGCTCCTTCTCTAACCCACCCCAGGAATTCAAAGTGTTGCACCATACCTCACAAGCGAGGTTTCGAAGATGCTGGTCATGTATGTCACCCTGTTCTCCCACACCATGAGACAGAACCACCTGAACACCTTTGGGTTTGTTAAGCTTGGAAGTATTGCATGGACCTCTTGTGTTTGTGCGACAGACAGTAAATCATAGTCTCTCGCAATCAGAGCGATACCTGGGTCAAAGAGGAGATTAGAGGGTACAGATTGTTCCTTTGTGATTTATAGGTGAAGGGCTCCATGCCAGAACAGGGAGGAGGCAGCTTTGCACCACACATTGCAATGCACTGGCACAAGCCGGGGTGGAGATTGGCCAGGGGAAAGCAGAAAGCTATTAGTTTTGAGATTGTACTGTTCTGGGACTAGAGTTACTCTGCAAATTGAATTCATATTGATAATATGTAGTAAGAAAACTATTTTTCAGAAAGAAAAAACTTCTATTCTGTTCCCAGCTATGTAGAGAACAGTACCATATTTCAGAACAAACAGTATTCATTTTCCTTCTCTGCTGTTAGATTAAAATAGGATTTAATTCCATGACCAGAAGAAATACCATTAATAACTCTGGCTTATTCCTTGACGCTGGACCTAATAAAAATATACTGGCCGATTTTTGTGCTTTGATTCTGTCTGCATCACAGGTATATTTGGGAACCAGAGTCATAACATCTTTTGACACTGATCAAATAGAGCTATGCTATTTTACAGTTATTACATGCCACAGGGAAAAACAAAACCAAAACAAAAACCTCCCAAATCTAAAGCTTTACCGATCACTGGCCTCACCTCCAACAATTACATTTTCAAGGGCTGACTTAGGGAACTGCTTTCCCAGGTCTCTGAGGACTTTCTGCTGGCCAGAGTAGGAGATTAATACAAAGGAAATGTATAAAAGAGAAGAAATTTAGGTTTTCCTTCCATAATAAGGTGATAGGTATAAATGCAAACATTGTCAACAACTGTGCTGCCTGGAGGTTACAGGGCAATGAAAGGCTTGAAACACCCTTGAAACTACTGGTTATTTTAAAAAGGAAAAAAAAGAAACCCCAAAAAAACCGCACACCAAAAAAAAGAGAAAACTAATGACTCTGTATTATTTTATCACAGGTAAATGTTGCTGTAATGACTCTATCTGTGTAGCATAATCCCTTTGTCACCATAAACAGTGGCTGCAATCCCATTAAGTGATGCAGCAGAAGATCTGTGACCTCAGCACAGTAAAATGCAAACTGGGACTAAAGGATTTCCACTAAATCAGTGGAGAGGATTCACTTCTCCCAAAAACAGAGGAGGTTACAAAATTCTAGAATTTAAATATTGATATATTTGTAGATATATACATGCTGGTTTTCTTAGGAATTCAGACATTACCAAAGTTGAGTTTACAGGTTTTTAATTGAAGCTGGGACATGACGCTACATATCAAAGGCTGGATGCTCCAGTTAAACTTATGGCAGTGAAGAGCTGTATTGATAACAGAGTTCAAAAAAAAGGTAAATCTGCTCTCTACAGGCACTGACATGTCTGTGGAGAATGAAACACCTGCTAATTCTTCCTCCTCCCTGTGGAAATCCCACCACTTGTAGGTCTGGAAGCATGTGAGGAAAAAAAAACCTTCCAGAAGTTAAAAACATGACTTTTAAGAATAATTATATTGGGGAACACTGAGATGTTTCATAATATTATTGCTCTTCTTACTAGAGAAAAGATGAAGGAAGTGGTTTTTGGAACTGTAAACTTCAGTTTTAGGAGATTTTAAAGATCAGAAGCACAGCTTGATCTGATCAAGGACACTTGGACCTTTGAGAAGCATTCTTGTGAGAATAGAAAGCAGAAATTGAAGAGCTAAGCAAAAAGCCTTGGGTCCAGCTGAATAAAACTTTTCATTAAGATTATTTGTAATTATTTTATCCAGGTCAGCTTATTTTAAATGAATATGTTTTAGTTTAAAAATTTCCTTTTCCTTAAATAAAGGTTTTACAAAATTTGTTTTTAAAAGCATTCATATTTCACATTTGTTATACAGTTCATATTTATAAATATCATTAGGTTCTTATCAAAACCTGAACACTTAAAAAATTACTATTGCCATTACAATAGTAAATATTTAGGGATTTTTTTCAACTAGATTTTAATTTGGATTACAAATTTTAAACCAAATTCTTAAATTTTGGTTATGTTAAATGAAATCAGTCCTGAAATTATGAAATCTGTACATACAGCTTTAGTTCAAATCACCAAATTATTCAGGTCAAACAACAAAAATTCTTCCCTGTAAACTCTCCTATGTAGAATTTCCATTAAATTGACTAGATTATATTTCTTTAATATTCCAAATGTTTGAAAAGAGTGCTGAACCAAAGATATGATTGGTTATAGACTAGAGATTGAAAGTTAATAAATGCACATATTATGTTTTCAATCTTTACCTACGTATATACTATTTTAAGTTTCATGTTGGATAAATGACTCAGCAAAAAAAACCCAAACCCTAATTCTGATTTCATTGCTGTATCAAAGAAGCAAGTAAATTTAACATAAGATCATAATTAAAACTTCTATTCTAAAGGAAAAAAAAACTTTTTTATTTTTTAGTGGTACCCTTGTGTCTGTCTTAACTGGAATTTTGGGGTGGTAGTTAGCCTGTAATCATGGAAGTGACACAGTGCAGCAAAGCTTTGACATTTCTTGCATAGCTGTCATGTTTGGCTGCCTGAGTTTTGACACCACAAAAATAAGGTGACCTTTTTTACAAAGCCGTGGGAGGAGATTATAAATGCTGTGGAAACTCACAGCTGCAGCCGTACCACGCCAGGTAGGTCAGGCCTCCCGCGCCCATGGTAAATACACAGCCTCATGTGTCACCAGCAGAAGGACATGCTGTTACACTTCTCCCCTAAGGTTAAGGGAGGTTTCTGCATTTAGAGTGTCTTCTTCTCCCCTCAGATGTGAGGACCAGCAGTTACAGAGTGATTACAGCAGCAGCTGGTTTTCAGCAATATCAGGACAGCAGGCCAAGCTCCTCCCTGGCATAACTTTGTTACCTAACATTATTTTGCCTTCTATTTTAAACAAAGTTGGCCCTGACACCATGCTTTCCAGGCAATGCTGCTGCAAGTTCATAGAGGCAATAAATATACATGTCATTGACATGCTCACCTCTAAATGAATCCAAGCCTGTGAAACTAAAAGAGGTTGCCAAGGAAAAGACCATGTCAGAGCAAGTCAAAAGGCCTCCTGAGGCTTTGCTTTTATTTCCTTTCTATAGAGGAAAAGAAATGCTAAATACTTTTGCATACTCAAAGAACTTAGGTTTTTAAAAGAATTTTTTTTCTCAGGTCCCCACACAAATGACTAGATCTACTTGAAAAGGATCCAAGCTAAAAGGGACAAGGAATGGAAGGAGCCCTGACTTTTCTCATCCAGGTCAATAGCCATCATAGTTAAGCAAGGAATTTGTTTCTGGTTTCTGCCCATATTGTCACAGTGCACTGGGGAGCTGCTAACACACTGTAAATCATGTTAGCTTAGCTGCCACTGAGCGCAAAACACAATGCTTGCCAGCATTACCCTGCCAGTGGGTTACAGGTAGCACACAGTACTGGGGAACACAGATAAAGACACACTGAAACCTCACAGAAAAGGTGGGAGTAAGGGCATTCTTGGCAATGCTTTGCCAAACCTTGAAGTGGTTTGTGGTGTTGTGGATAGGCACTGTGTGCCTTTCAGCTACACAGAGGCACAAGTCAGGCACATGGCTGAGTGCTTTACCCTCCCTGGTGGTAGCTGCAGTAAATAAGAGCATTTTCCTCACAACAGTGGGGGATAAACCATAAATCAAGTGATCGTTGCCAAATAATTTTTTTCAGGGGAAGGATTTGTTCACCTGAGATTTTCTACTTTTTGGTTTCTTGAAGATTTCCATTGCATAACCTTCCTACCACTTAAAATAATTCTTATTTTACCATTTGAAGAGGCATCTCTGCATCCTCATACTCCCTTGGAGTTTGCATGTTGGCTACATGCTCTCCTTTCACTTCGGGCAGTCATCACCAACAAAATCTATCAGCTATAAGTTTTCCTCAGAAATCAATCATCATTTTGCTATTCTTCTCTGAACGATGAGCTTCATTCTAGTCCTCACATTCACAAAACCAAAACCTGCATTTGACACATGGCCAGCAGCAAACCAATGCCCTACAAGGTTGGGTTTTGCCCCTCAATACTAAACAAATCTCTAGTGAGGGTTAGAGGGAGCTCGGTGTTTTCTAAACAGATCACACTCTTTTACAGAAAGCTTGAGAACCAGATATATATTTAGAAAACCCAGATCACTGTAAAATGTTGCATCATGTCAAGTAAAATTTAATTTGCAATATATATAAGCTACCTTCTGATCAGTAATAATTTGTGGGTTCAATGTTTATGGAGGCATCGCTTCTCCTGGTATTTCTGGAGCAAGGAGCTCTGTTAAACACCTGCTGTAATAGGAGAATTTTCTCCTTGTTTTGTGATTATCCTGCCTGTTAGTCTGTCAGCCACCATCTAGCAAACAAGTAAATCTGACAGAAAATGATAAAGACAGCATACAGCTGTCTATCCAAAAGATGTGTGCCAATCATGCCACAGCAGCGCCTGAATTTATTAAGCACCTCCAAACAAGGGAGCAGGCTGCAGAAAACACCATAGCCTAGAAGGAATGGCGTTGCATCATCCAGTCCATGACAGAACAGTGTGGCATGCAACAAGGATGCATGAGTCAGGGAAAAAAAAAGTCTGTATTTTGCCATATGGAAATAGAAGAAATTAATTCCAAGGTTTGAGGAATACACTAAAGAGGAGACTCTTAGACTTCAAAAGCCTTAATGCTCTTCCAAAGCTGCTTTTCTAACAACAGGGGTAGATTTTGAATCAGATTGGTTGGACTGTCCATTTCCAAAATGCCATCCCAAATACAGAATGTATGGAAAAAAATCAGTCTACAGTAAGAAAGAAAAGAGGAGGGAAGTTAGTTGGGTGTTCTGAATTGTCTAAGTCATCTGAAGGAAAATTCCCTGATTTTTGACAGGTTTGCTTATAAGTAGCTATTACAAAAATATACACTAGATCTGATTTTCACTTACTGGTATGAGCTCACTCACAGCAAAGAGGCTCTGGAAGAACAATTCTCAGAGCAGCTCACTGAATCCCTAATTTTTGAATAATTTTGCTTGTATAAAACCCAGCATAAAATGCTCCATGTGAAATTTTCCAACCAGTTGCTTCCTACAAGAAGCTGAAAGAACACAGTAAAGAAAATTTCAGCAAGACAAGAGAGCTCTCTGAGTGGAGCTCATACAGGGACTGTGGGCATGAGAACAATCACCAAGTACATGAGCTGGTATTTGCCACTGAACACAAAATGCCCCTGCCTGGGAAAAGAGCAGTTTAGGCACTCTGCTGTATTCATGCTTCTCTGCAGTATAATTAAGCACAAAAGCAATGACAGCCTTAATCAGATAATTGCCGCAAATCTAGGTATGGTCCCGCCCAAGGGAAATCCTGTTAGGAATATTTCTTTAACAGAGAAACAGCCTAAAGAGACTTGGGCATAATTATCCACACTGAAATGAACAGAGTTCACAGCTCAATACAATCACCAAGCAAAATACCTATTTTCATCTGCCTGCAAGATGGAATCTCCTGTTGAACTGACATACACATTGCAAGTTGAAATTGCACTGGTGTTAATTTGGGGATGGATTTCCCCCTCCCCCGAACCCCCGCTCTCAGCTGTAATTGTTGCTCTTTCTTTCTGTGCACAGCTCCCCACAGCCCTCCTAGGGCATGGCATCAGTGATGTGTCCCCAAAGCCCAGAGGTTCATCCCCAAAGCTGCTGCCTTCCCACCCACTACTCAGAACAGTGGTGGAGCAGCCAGCTCCACTTCCCACTGCTCCCATGTCAGGACATTACAATGGTCAGGCAGGAGAATTATTCTTCTCCTGTTCAAAGAGAACTTTGGCAAGCCTGGACTCCAGGCTATTTCAGAGGCATAACCAATGGGTTGCTTTATTTACATAAGGTTCTTACCTGTTTTCTCCACCCAAAACTTTCACTTTATTGTGCATGAGGGAAAAGGAAAATGACACCAAGCCCAGAGCACCAGCCAAAGTAAGAGCTGCAGCTTAGAAAGTACATGACAGGAAAGATAATCTTGTCCTAACACCACCTACCTCAGCAGACCGCAGTATCCTCTTCTCTCCTGACCGTGACCAGCTGTATCCTCCAACATCCCTTTGTGCCTTTATGTTCTTATTAGGATTCAGATGAACAAATTCAATGATCCTTATGTATTTAGTCATCACCTTTAGCTGTAAGCATTTCTGATGGTAGCCTGGGTTTTTTTCCAAAAAAAAGTGGGGGGGGTGTGGGGGTGTGGGGGGTGTGCATCAGCGGTTCAGTGCTCTCCTTTCCTTCCTACTAGTCAGTTGTAGATTCACACAAGTTTCAGTTGTTTGCTTATCTAACTAAACCCAAGTGTTTTGCCTAAGTCTCAGATTAAACAGCAACACAAGAAGATGAGGAAGGGAAGATAGACTCCCAATACTGATCTGGTTTCCTGATGCTTAAGAACTGTGTGGGGTCCCAGAAGAAATTTGACAAAGTCTCACTCTTACCAACAGTCTTTGGGCAGGAAAACAATACATTTCTGAGCACTCCTTTGGGTGAGGAGTCTGTCACACTCAGAATAGGTACCTCAAACACTGGCAGTTATGCTTGCATTTCCAGTTCTGAATAAAAATAAAGTGTTCCTAGGGGAAGAGATGTACCGGAGGCTGAAGCCAAATTTATCAGCACAGCAAAGTGCCTGGAAGGGGCAGGCAGGTAAAGAGCTGTATTTTCCTTCTCAGAAGAGTCCAGCTTCCTTAGCAAGCTGAACACCTGCAAGGAGCAAAGGATGGGCCAGATTTTGCTAGGACATGTTTGCTAGGACAACATGCACACTGGAGAAGATGCAGCAAAGATGAAAGGCAAGGACAGCACAGTTTTCAAGGGACAGAACTGTGGTGTTACCTGCATTTGGTAGGCAAATAGAGCAAGCAAGGGGATGGGAAGAAGACCACAATGTGGAAGAGCACTGCCTGTTACACGGGGCCACTTTTCCCACAACACCCTACTGAGAAGACGCAACCGCTCTATTTGCCCAGGCAGCTGTGAGGAGACCAGTAGGTTGCACAGGAGGTAAGAGAATGGCACAACATCCCACTTGCTTTGGTGAAAAGACAGGAGGCTGAAAATCCATCAAGCTAAAGGTTCTTACTGCAGGATAAGACATTGCTAGCATTCAGGAGCTTGATCTTTCTAGCAATATCAAAATATCATCTCTGCCACCCAATGATGAAGAGAAGGTAAAGAATTCCCCATACAAAGCTTTCTCTCCACAGTAGAGAAGATGTGGCTTGGGCTCAACAGCTGGTAGAAACCTTTAAATCTTTGTCAGCTACCTCTGTTATCTCCTGGATTTTCGATTGCAGCTGTTACAACCAACTGCCATCTGCCTTAGAGAGTCTGGCCAGGAGCCTGCTTGTTTTGTTGACTTTTTGCTTGAATTTTTTTTCTGATTATTCTCACCCATTCCTCTGGCAGCACTTCTTCCTCTTCACAATGAGAGCAGCTTCAGTAGCATCCGCTCCTCAGGCAGGGATGGATTTACTGCAGCCACCTGTCCTTTGCAGCCTCTCATTTTAGCTTTGAAACCAAGTTGTTATTTCATCCTTTCAGTGACTGTCCCCATGGCTCCCCTCCAGCACATAACAACATCAATTTGGAGGGATTTTGAGTTTGCTTTCTTCCCATCTGAGCAGCTCATGCTGGTGAAGTCATTAGCCCAAATCAAAGAATTGCTGCCCCAAAAAATCACTACAGGTTTCTGTAATCCCCTTCCCTAGGGGGCATTGACCAGTCTCCAGGCAGGACACAAAGACAAAGGAGTCTGGTCTCATGTGGGTGCAATAAAGGTTTGATAAACAAGATATTAGCTCATCATTCCAACATGGAAGAAAGGACGCATGGCCCCAGCTGGGATAGCTGGAATTGTCACGTGATGCCATCGTTAAATCCTACCTTCAGAAATAAGGCTAGCTGTAGGCTACAGAGATTAGCAGTCACATAATCACATTGATCCAGCAAGTTGTGGAGGCATGAGCTTAATGTTTAATGCTTCTGCAAACCAGGTATGACATTGCTCAGAACAAAGTCCTTTCTGCATCAGAGAGAGAGGTACGTCCCAAGCACTGAGTGCAACATGATCAAAGTGTTCACCCTGACTGCTTTCCATCTGCTGTCAGGGGGGAACAAAACCAATCTGAGCTCCATACCACTGAAATGTGGGTGTTCATTACCTCTGAGGGCTACATCTAGCAACAGCAATTTTAAGAAAGTTGCAAAGAAGCTGTTATTTGAATGGGAAATTCAGGTTGAGTTTCCAAACACAAAGAACTGATTTTTAGACACAGCACCGGAAAAAAATAAAACAACTTAAAATAGGACCAAATCAACATTCAGGGGAAGAGGAAAAAAAATAATCAAACCTCATGAAATTATCTCAAACCCATGCCTCCAAAAATCAAACACTCACAGTTGCAACAGTCCGTCATAAAAACTCCATCGCAGTAAGGAGCCTGGGGGTCTGGTTTTAGTTTCACAGTAATTAAGTAATCTCTGGCTAACCTGAAATGAACATTGCTGAGTACATTCCCAAATTATCATCTGTATGCTACAATAAAAGCTACAATGAAAAATTCAGATCCTGATAGAGCAGTAGCTAGACTTGGCAGCAGGCATATGTGACATTACTTTCCTTTATCAGTAATCAAGCGAACGGAAAAAAAGCCCCAGGACTGTACGTGGACTTGGCTTACTGGGAAGCTAAATTACTGATTCATTCAGGCTAATTTTGATTATGACACATCTGCTAAAAGTACTTCAACCTCCAAAGCAGAACTTGTAGTTCACGACTTCCAAAGCAAGAGTCATCTACTCACAGCCATGTGCTGGGTAAGGAAAGCAAAGAGCCTTGTCACTACCAGAAATACTCCTAAAAGCCTACAGAGCAAGCACACGGGGAGCATCATGGGACCTAGTGCCTGAGCTTCTTTAAGGAGAGGTCAGGCTGCTAACTTTCCAGCCAACAGGGAGCCTGGCAGGAGACACAGCATCTTCCCTGGAAATATTTGCCCTGTCATAGTCATGGGAAGGAATCCCTGTTGCTTTGGATGAGGATTACATGGGGGGTTTTGACTGTGCATAAAATGGCATCTCCAGGAAGAGGGCTCTAGACAATGTGTGTTGATGGAGTGGGTTTGTAAGAAAGATTGATCAGAATTTTGGGAATAATGTTGCTAAATTGGACAAGGCTCAGAGATGAAAAGGTATGCAAGCTAAGGAGACCCTCCAGGGACAGAGTACCATAACTCTAAAGCCTAGTGTAACCCAGTTGAAGCTGGCAGAAATGCACCAGTTTATATAAAAAATACAAGATAATCATAGAAAAACAGATTATTTTTTTAGGTGACTTTCCCATTTGTACGGCGCCGTTTATAAATGTTAATAGATTGACTTGTTTTCAACCCTCACTAGAGGAAGGCAAATATCCTGTGCAGTTACAGTATCTTTTCTTTTCTGAGGCACTGTCTGAACTAGGGAGATATAAACCTCTAGGGGGTTATGCATTTTATAGGCTTTTTTCTAGTCAATAAAAAGATTTGTAGCTGAATGACATTGAGATAATTGGCTTTTGTCTTTATCTTCACCCATCTACATTAGATCCTCACTGGTGGTCAGTCAGATTGTGAGTACAGCTTTTCATCCTTGACCCAGAAAGACAGTTTTACAGAGCTTGAAACAGATGAGCAAATAGTCCGCTCTCAAGTTAAACTGCATGAAAGCAGCTCAAAACTACATCCAAGCTGACCTTTAACAGTTCCAATGTTGATGGGGCATCCACAACTTGTTAGCAGCAACTGCCAGCAAATGCTTGCCTCTGCTGCCTGTGTGTAATGACAGCTTTAGAAACAGGGCTGTGTGGAAGAAGGAAATAAGGATTCACAAAATACTTTGGTGTTTGGTTTTGTTCCAAATCGCATTTGCAGTTGCACAGCAAGGAAGCATTTCCAAATAACAAGGAAAACCCAGCCCCAAAGCAGGCCAGCTGGTTGGGTGCACCAGGGTCCTATATTTTGGGATTTTCACACCTCTCTATCTCTGAGGCCATTGCAACAGAGCCTCTTCCAGAATCCTGGATCTGTGCAGCCTGAGGTGGAGAAAAGCAAAACTAGGCAGGGTGAAGCTGACATAAAGTTAGGCAGCTTTTGACCTTGGAATTTTATCCAAATTTATGTCAAATTGGCTTTGACAGACTTGTTTCAAAAGAGCAATAGATCTCAGCCAACATCTCCCAGGAAATTTTGTGCCCCGCTCCAGCCACTGAGAGTGTCAACTGAAAAAGTCCCTGGGGATCACTGCTGATTCAGAGATAACAACCCTAAGAAAGTTTGTTTGTATGGAGAGAATCTGAGTTATTTCTCTAATACTGTAAGTCACCTGCACCTTTTACCATGACTGCTTTTACTGACTCAAATATTTTTAAAAGAAAATAAGTAATTAAATAAAAGCAGCCTGATATGAGGAACCAAGTAATAATTTATAAGCATTCACCAAAACTTGAACTGATTCTGACACTTCTATCAGATATTTACAGGAGAGAGAAACTCATATAAATAGATTTCAGAGCACACTTGATAAGGGCAAGCTGAGAGAGAAAAATCTAAACCAGAAAAATTTTATGAAACCCCAAGTGAGAATAAAACTACTTTCAATTACCACTGCTCTCCATATTGCAGCATTTTACCAACAGTAAATACAAAATAATTAAAGTTTTGCTTAAACCAAGGCAGCTTAACATGTATTTCTGCAGAAGGAAAACAGTGCCAAGTTATGGGAGCTTCACGCATGTTCCATTTATATATATTTAGCCATGGACTCAAAAGGGAACTTTGTCATCATAAGCAGAGATTAAAAAACTGGTATAGCTTCATTATAGGGGCAATAATGAAGAATACAATTACCTGAATTGCAAACAATTGATTTTTATATTGGGCATTTTGCTGTTAGTCAGTAATATTGTATGTCAGTTACTCGCCAAAAGACTTGAATATTAGTTAAGAACTATGAATGACTGCCTAGAGGTAGCACAGCACCTAAGTCATCCTGTCAATTAGGCAGGCTTTTCTCTGCCATCCCCGGTAATATTTTAGAATAGTTTGTAAGTAGGGCAAAGGAGTCATCCAATAAATTCAGTTTTAAACAGAAATTATCCATTACTAATAGTTAAACAAAAGCTTTTTTATCATCCCTCACAGAGTAGGTTTTATAGCATTGCAATTGTCTTGCTTCCCTTGCTCATGACTGCAAGTAGAAACTATCATTTGACTGGAAAATGGTTTATGTACTCTATAAATACTCATACGAGACATATATATGTGCATTATTTGTCTCAAACACACCTGAATTCATAATAATGATAATCCATTGACATAAATATTAAGATAAAAACCATATCAATCTCCTATCATTAACATAAGAAAACATAATCTAAATGACAAATAACTGCTTTTTACAATAAAATCTAGATATAATTAACATATTCAAAATTTATATTATAAATTGACCTAAACCAACTTGTTAATCCCAGATTCATCACAATGCCTATTTTACATCCTAACCACACAAACCAGCAACCAGTATCATCACTTCAAAAGAGGAAGTCTAAGACCCTCATGAAATTACTGAACTTTATCTCCACATACAGCTGCAAGCAATTACACATTAAAAGCAGGTAGAAAAGAAAGGAATACTGAGTTTAGAGTGGTTTTTTTTCAAAGGGACTCTTACAAGTCCTGGCACACACTGCATGGTGTGGTAAACTGCAACGCTCTGGCTCTTAGCACCCCAAAAGGTTCTCACTGGTGCTGAGAAACTGGACAAGGGGCAACAGGCACAAACTGGAATGCAGGAAGTTCCAGCTCAACATGAGGAAAAACTTCTTTGCTGTGAGGCTGACAGAGCACTGGCACAGGCTGCCCAGAGAGGTTGTGGAGTCTCCCACCTGTACATGATCCTGTGCAAGGTGCTCTAGGGGATCCTGCTTAAGAAGGGCGTTGGACTAGATGATCTCCAGAGGTCCCTTCCAGCTCCAACTGTTCTGTGATACTTCGTCTGGACATTTTTCATCTCCACACCACACATTATATGTTAATTTTTTATCATTTGCTTGATCATTTATTTGCTATTATGGACTGATCACAAGCAGGCAACAGTAATATTGCCTTTCAAAGGCCAACAGCAACCTCTGTCAGCCTTCCAAAAAGTCTGTATCTCTACCACATCACAGAAGCAGAACTGAGAAACCGTACCTTGAATAATATAATATAATATATTATATTATAATATAATAATATATGCCCATATATGTATATGTATTCCCACACTAGTCTGAGGTTATGCAGCCCCTCTTGTGGTGCCTCCCCCTCTGACAGACCTCCTCAGAGCAACCATTTGCCGGACGAATGATGTTGGGTTACCTGTTTTGCTGCCAGCTACTGCCATCTGCATGCACTTCTCCTTACTGTTGCTTTTGTCCCATCCAGTTTGGTGTATAGTTCCTGGTCTTCATCCTTCAAGCACAGGCTGTTTCTCTAGCTCATTATAACGCTGCATTCTGTGTCCAGGGAGAGTGTATGCTTTTAGAAAAATAGTCCTTTGATAAGCAGTGGCTTGAATGCAAGTCTTTTCTAGTTCTACTTTGACATAATGTCCCTATTCTTAGGCATTTCTACTCTCTGTACAATTTAACTAATCCAGAGTTTAAACATGCAAAACAACCCATGAAATTAAAAGCAATTTTCATGCATCAACAGAAAAATGGTTTTGTTGTGGGGTGGGTTTTTTCCTCACATTCTGAGCTGAAATCAGCAATATGTAGCCATGTTTTTTAGAATGTAGGATCCTGATCAAAAGGGTGTTAAAAATAGTCACAAAACCTGTGCTGAGGTGTGGAGAAAGATGAGAACAGAAAACTTCAAAGACTAATAAACAAAAGCTGGCAGTGTAGCAGCAGCCACATTTTCCTTTCCTGAGGTCAAATCTCATCTTAGCAGACAGAATTAATGGAAATCAGGATCAATTTCAATGGAATCAGGATTTCTCCCCTCTTGACTTGACATACTGTGGGTGTAGCTAGATATCAAGACATGATTAGTCTCTTAACACCAGCTCTTCAGTTGGCAGCCCTCAGCATTGCAGGTTACTGCAGCTACAGGAGATAATGATTTTCAGCTTTTAGACTCTTAGAAATGCAAATGAGTCACAGTCCCACCTGAAAATTTCACATATATGCATTGAACTGTTTTTCACCTTATTTAATCACTTGTTAGGTACACATTAGAAGGATCTGGAAACCACTAGAAAGATTTTACATTCTAACATTTCTCTTTGAATGCCTTCACCAGCTGACTGTGGCACTTTTCCATTTCACCACTCAACATCAAGATGGTGTCAGAGAATGAGTATCTCAGGATGCATCACAGAAGTACTATATTTATTCGTGTTCAGACTCAGTTTGTATCAGCATCTTTACCATGTAAACTCTAAAGGAAAATAAATTTAATAAGAGCCACCTGGGATATAAGGCTACAGGAGAAATAATTAAGATTAGTAGCAGGCTCGGTTTCTGAATGAAGATGTACAATTTATAACCCAAGTTTATGAATCCACTTTATCCAAATGATTAGTAGCTCACTTTTTTTTGTTGATGGAGTTTATGACATGAAAAACCATGCTGGTGTATTAACCATTTCATCAGCAACTGGTATGATTTTAAAAAAAAAAAAAAAGCACCATTCAATTCTCTGACTCAGACAAAGACTATAAATTTCACAGGACTGGGCTCTAAAAATAAATACTTCTAAGAATTTTGACGTGATGAATGGACAGAGGGAAATCTTCACATTCATGTAGCTTATTTAAACCTTGTTCTCAGGAGTCTCGCAGAGTATATTTAGCTTTTCATTCTTCTTTCCGAAAATTCATTTCAGAGACACCTTAGGAACAGCTATTTTAAGCTTACACATATCATTGTAGGGATGCCAGTGCTAACCCACTGACAAAACCACTTAAGGATGCCCTGAAATCAAACTCAGCAGATGAGAAAGGCAAGAAGGAGTTTCTATTAGATGCTCATCCTTCAGACTTTGTCTGTGCTGTTCAGCGAGTGCTTTCAAACAGTTCCTACCAGCTCCCCCACCTCAAAAATCTACCACTGTAGACAGTTTTCCCTGTATATTCAGCCCCATTCTAGTGTTTATCAGTATACTTTCCACATGGCAAGCTGCCAATGAAATTCCATAGATGAGACGGACTTTAAAAAGTGATTAGTGTCTGCAAGTATTTGCTCAAAGTTCTTCTCTATTCTTTGAGAAGGTTCAGAAATGTATTTGTCCTTCGTATGTCCCATTATCAGACAATAACATCCTCCATAATTTTATGCTCCAAAAACTTCTGGCAGCAGTTTAGAACAAAAGATCTTGTAATTGGCTTTTAAGAACGATAGAATTACAGCATTGTTTTACATATGAAAAATGAAGGTTATTCTTCAAGGACATGAATTTCATCCTACACAGTATTAACACACTCTAATCAACACTGACACCCCAAAATAATTGATCAAAACGTTCCTTTGTTGCATAAGGCAGCTCACTCAAACTGATCAAACATTACAAGCTACCCATGGCTTTCATGCTCCTGAAGCAGCTAAATTATTTAAACATCCCTAAATCTAACAGCCTACTAGGTGCCTGCAGCCCCTCATTCATATTTACAGCCATGGTGAAATACAAATTGTTCAAACCCAGCAAACACATTCCAGAGTAACTCTCCAATGTTCAAATAATGTTCATCTGAAGGTAACACAAAACAATCCCCTCCCTGTATTAGCTCTGTGCTTTTCATCATTTACACTTGTAGCATGAGTATCTAAAGGTTTGAATTCAAGGCTGCTACTGCTTAGTATCAGTAAAGCCAGAAGGCAAAGAAGTTGGTTCAGACTCTCTGTAGGCTGGCAGATACATTAATTAAGTTACATTTGAGCAGTTCTAGACTTTGGAAGGATCACCTGCCATGTGAACGAAGTAGTGCTGAAACAAACTTGATAGATCACCTGGCAAATATCTTACACCTAATAAATATGTAAGCTTAAGAGAATTAGCTAAATGTGCAGCTTGGTAGGCAGCAGGATTAGCTTGAGAAGCGTTTTCTTCAATAAAATTCAATAAATCTTTAGCACATCAATTTAAATATTTTGTTATGCCACCAATAAGCATTAGCAATAGAATCTTTAAAAAAAAACCCCATAAAAAGGCAATTTGAGTCAGTGGTACATTTTCTCAGTGAAATCTTCTTTTTTTCTTTATTTAGCAGTGTTGTAGTGCTCCCACAATGTATCCACAAATCAGTCCCTCTACCGTGGATTTATTCGGATGAATAATATTCGAGTAATACTTCGAGTGTATTTTAGACACTTAGTGTGGTCTAAGTGAAAGCACTCCAGACTGGATCTCAGTAGACCATGGATTTACCACTGAATTTGTCACTGGCTGTGGTTATGTACATTTATCTCTTTGTGTCACCATTTTCCTCATTTCTGTGCATCCGCTCAGAAAGGTCAGATCACTTGGACAGAAGCTGTGTCATTTTGTGTGCCATCCTCTCACCTTGCACAGCAGAAGTCTAATGTCTGGGCTCTGCAATAATACCAACCTACGCAGTAAAAACTCATTCTTTTCCCTGAATTACTAGCACCTGAGTGAGAGATTCTGTTTCCAGAGAGCAGCCAGTTCAAAGATTAAGCTTTTAAGAATAAAACAGGGCTTTTTAGGTCACTCCTGTGTCAAGTATGAACCTTTGTACTCTATCTGCAGTATATGGCATTCTGTTCTTATTTATTTAATCTTTTTCACTCATTCACTTTTAACATACCCTTACCATCTACACCAAGTTTTATATTCCATAGTGTGACAGTTTACACAGTTTCTTGCAGTCTAAGAGTTTTTGCCTCACACCTGCCCTGATAGAGCATTCACACTGGTTACTGTGGGTTGGATCACAGAATCACAAAATCACAGAATCATAGAGGTTGGAAGGGACCTCAAGAGATCACAGAATTATAGGGGTTGGAAGGGACCTCGAGAGATCATCGGGTCCAACCCGATCATAGCAGCCTTGTTTTGAAATCAATCACCCAAGCTGGTTCTTGCACAAAAGAAGACTTTACTAGAGAGAAAAATCCATTATGTGAAAACATGGTAGATTGAACGACAGTTGGCCACCTCAAATGCGAAAGCACTGTGTACTTACACAGAAGCCTGTGGCATCTCTAGGAAGTCTGTCCTTGGCATTAGTCACTTGTGTGCCAGTTCTTAGCAAGGATCCTCCTTAGGGCCAGCTAACCTCTGTTATCCTCTTTCCTTGTCTCCCTGGATATATGCAGATGGCAGCTGAAGGGGAAGTACACCAGCTTTGGGTGAAGGCAGGTTTGAATAAGGACACTGCATCACCGTGTCTATCAATGCATGGCCTCTTTGAGATGCCAGATATGCAGAACACTCTGGATTTGAAAGAGCCCAGGTGCTCCCAAGATCATTCCCAAAAATCAGAGTTACCTAGCAGAGCCTTGGAAAAGGTGAGACATCTAAGAATACTTTGGAAAAGCAGATCCTTTGCCTGTTCTAATATCCCCTATATGTGCAATCACACAGTGCAAACAAAAGTTCATGTAAAATGTCATTCATCCAGGCCTTGCCAAAGGGGATGCTCACCACTGCAGTTGCTCAAGGTGCCACGTGTGTCATGCAGGATTTCCAAAAGATGTTTATAAAGCTAGCAGCAAAAATCACTCACTTGAAGATCCTTTCCCTGCTGTGACTTAGACTATATTTTGCATTTCTATTATTTAAGAAGCAGGTAATGGCTGAATTTTTCTATTCTGTGCATTTACATCTATCTGTTCACCCCCATTCTCTCAGAGTGTAAATGAAAGTACATTTTCCCCTGGCTTTGAAAAATCCTACCATGCTATCTGACATAATGGTGCCTACAAGAACCCCAATTAAAATCACAACTTTGAGCAGCTCCCAATACTTGGTTGGTTTTGAATATGGGACTGAATTCAACTATACTAGTCCATCAAGAGTACTGATAACTTTAATTTATTCCATCCCACCAATACAAGCTTAAGAAAAATTCAGTATTTAAACCTCTTCATTCCTACAATGGCAGGAGATAGCACCAGATAATACAAATGCACAAAGTCAAGAGGATTGTGCCTATGTCAGAAGGTCAAGGTTAGGGCATTTTGAGGATTGGCTTTTTTAAGCTACATTTCCAATCTCCCCACAGTGTAGATCTGTACCTAGCAGACATACTTACTCCTTTTTCCAGATCAGTTTCCTTCTTTCTTTTCACACTGGTCAGCTAGTGGTTCCTCTTGTGCAATTGAATTTGGCAGGTGCAAGAACATTTGTTTATGCTGTGCACAAGCTAGGGAATACTGTTTTGACAGCTGATAGGTCTGCAGCATCCTTGGAGACTTTTAAAAGCACATTGAAAACTTCATTATTTACAAGGCTTTACAGCTGGGATGCACAAATCACCCATTGCTGATTTCTCAAAGGAATATTTGACTGTATGTTTTGGGATCCACCTTGTATTGGCTTTGCACAAACCTGGAAAGGTATTTTGATCATATTGCTATTTTGTGAAGTTTAAAATTCACATTTGTTTTTCCTCTGTATTGCTGGGGGTTTTTTGTTTGGGTGGTTCAAGGGCAAGGAGGAGGGTTGTTGGTCTTTAGCTTGTTTTGTTTGGCCATTTCCCTGCTGTGAACACTGCAGCAAATACAAAATGAAATCCGGGGCTTCCTCAGCTCTCCACAGCATGAAATGCCATCACAGAGTGGGTGTGATCCCCTGAACACACCCAGGATGTTGCATCATATTTCAGCCTTTCTTCTGTCCTGTTCTTGCAAAATCACAGTTTTTCCAAGACTATAGCAGCACGGTGTATATTCCTTGTGATGTCTATTTCCCCTTGGTCATTACCCTTTCAGGCCACAATGCTTCTTGCTCTTCTTCCTCCTTCCCTGTCAAACATTTTATGTTCAGATACTTGCAGTTGCCAGTGTTTTTGCTATCCCTATATCTCCATTCCCCTTACCCCCCTTAGTTTAGGATAAACATTAGGGAGCAATTTTTTAGTGAACACCCACAGACCTCATACAAACCAGCAGCTGCTCAGCATCTCTGAACATCAGGCCCTATCTGCATATTTATGCCATCCTCATTGCCCAAGGAGCTGAACACCTGCACCAGGCTGGTGGTACCAATTCTTGTGATTTTATTTCCAATCTAAGGTGATGTGGTGGTTCTAATCAGTGGATCTGGAATCATCCTGTTACTAGGAAATCTCAGAATTCATCACAGAACTCTAGTCCTTGTGGTCTCAGAGAGAAGCACAAAAACACCATGCAGGTGCCAAGGCAGGTTCAAAATTCTTTGTTTTCTGAGGTATTCATTTAAGCCAATTTTTTGATTAAGGAGACAACTCATGATACCCAAGACTTGCAGTAATCCAAAACATCAAAGTGATTTACATTTTGTTCCCTTTGCCAGCAGAAAGTATACAAGGTCTCTACTATAGAAACTGGGAAAATATTCATACCAAGTGGCAACTTGTTTTATTTAATGTTCACTTAAAATAAGCTCATAATACTTATGTAATCAAATGCTCCATAAATACACCAGCAAGCTAAGATACTGACAGGAATGTTCACTGGCTTCTTCTGAAAGGTCTATAATTTATCATTCACATAAATCTTCCTGAAAAGCCCAATTCTCATCCAACCAGGATACTGAAGCATGCTGTCTGATGTGCCGACCCAGACAGACTGTCTGAGCTCTTGAGGATGGTATATTTGTAACAAGCTAGGCATATATAGATGTAGATGCATGCACACAGTATAAACCTAGTATTATTTATATAAATTAATTTCAGGCAGAGAAGGTGTCAGGGTTGTAATCTGTTTGCAGACAAGTTGTAAACAAAAAGATTTTGGGTTCACCAGATATTTATTTGCTCAGCTCAGTTTTGTCTTTAATAAATGATTGGATTTCACAAGGTTGATCTAACTGCAAAATTAATCATGGGAGAATGAAGGACCTTCAGCAGTTTCCTTAACAACATGATAATGGCACAAACACGGCAGTGAAGTTTCTGGCTATTTTGAGAGGTTTCTATCTCTGTTGAAATGAAGAACCCAGTGGGAAACAGGCAAAGGTTTCTTGTGGTCAAACATGAGTGCTGACAGTGGAGAGGAGACTCACCGTGCCTCAGGTAGGTGTGCATCAGTCTCAAGCACTTCACATTTGCTGACCAGCCTGCTGCTGATCCTCCCTTTAGGCTTCTCCTGGGGCAGATCCTGCCAAAAACAGCAACTGGGCTGTGCCAGAGCAATCAAAGCTCGCTTACCTTCACTCGCCTCTCATTACTGTGAGTGGGATTGCACTCAGGGAGGAGAAACGAAGGGAAGTGCTTTATTGCACCCATCTCCTTCACTGGGAAGGCATGAGGTGGAGACCCGAGAAGGGCTACTCTCTTCTAAGGTGCTGCAGGTTGTGCTGAGACCTGGTCCGTGTCAAATGTTTGGTTACATCTGCTGCATTAATGCCAGGACCAGCCTCAGCAAATGCTTAGACAATGGACTATGTGGAAATATTTTTTCCTGGACTTTTGTTCTTGGGGCCAATCAAAATATAAAGATTGAGATGGTTTACAGAGGTGGGGTTTTTACCCTGTTTTGTGGTATACAATGCTATTTTTCTCTAATTCTCTGTTTCACCTGCAAATAATTGATGGTATGTAAGACTGTATATATTCTGGTTGTGTTTTCCAAGTCAATCTGGTGTAAATAGCAGTTCTTGTCCAAAAAAGAAAAAATAAAATATTTTCTCAAATGCTTTTATTCTCAGAGCATTTGTTGGATATACTTCCAAATGGAATTCAAGCGCTGTTTTTTAAATCAAGGATCCTGCAAGTCTTTAAAAGCTATTGTAAATTATATGTGCTTGAAGAGAAGTTTGGGTCCAGTATGTTTCCACACTGTGTCTCAGGGAAGGAACAGTCCTGCAGAAATAAATGCAGATTGAGTGGGAATGTAATCACTCACTAATCAAGCCGCTGTGAGGGAAGTTACATAGTAGCAAAAGATAACATCCTTTTTTCACCTCCTCTTCATCTAAGTCAAAGGCATGCTACTCCTCACTCACCAACAGCAAGACTCTTCCCTTGTCTTGGGGTGGGGACTCTGCTTCATGGCTCATCACACACCCGTGTTATCTCCATCCCACCCAAGCTTAGTTGTCTACAGAGTCAGGCAGGGCAGAAGTGGAAACACCTCATCCTGCCCCAGCGTTCTTACACCTTTCTAACCACTATGAGTAAAGAATAAATAAAAATGAAGACTAAACAAAAGACATTCCTATGCAAGAAACTCAGCATTCTTACACCTTTCTAACCTCTATGAGTAAAGAATAAATAAAAATAAAGACTAAACAAAAGACATTCCTATGCAAGAAGCAATTATTTATTCCATTCATTCTAGCTAAGAAGTGACTTCATTGTCAAGACTCCTCTATTTCCATTTCAGTTGCTGTTTCTTTTTGTATTTATTTTTTGTAAACATTGACTTGCAGCAATTAGTGATACTAATGCCTGGCAGCAGTGTATGTTAAAACAGGTATTTTCTGAAATAGAGCTGATAGGGAGAGGTGGTAAATGTTATCCATGGAGAGCATGGCCTAGGTTTTAATTGAGTATATAAAGCCTCCGGAAAGCCTGTATAAATTAACTGAGTGTAATCATAAAAGTAATTATTGTTTTTCCTAATTTCTGTCCCATGACTTGAAATGTATGAGCAGCCAAAGGCCTCCTGGGAAGAAATGTTTTCCTCAAAAAGTGTCCCACCAGGTTCCCTGAGAGACACCTTCAGGCAAACCCCTTCCTGCAGACCATCCAGCTGTTGCACTGGGCTGAGCATCAAGTTCTGTAGCCTTCAAAGCACAGAAAAGGTCGTGGATATGTCTGTAAGAACACTCTCAGGTACAGCAAACCTGATAAATACAACAGTGAGAAAAGGCCCTGGAGTCCCAGTGACAAGTGAGCTGGATTTTTTTTGAGACCTGGATTTAGACGTCTACATGTGACCAAATACCAGATCAAACCTCTTAATCCATTTACCAGAGCAGAATCCTGATCCACCTCTCTGAGGTCCTATGTCCTGAGAGGGAATAATGTTGAATAGTAAACTCCATGTAACAGGAGAGTAAATCCACTTAATACACTTCAGAGAGCCACAAACAGCAGCAACTGCCTCACAAGACATTTAGATAAAGTATCCCTTGAAGGTATTTCTGGGAATGGGTACGTTAATACTCAAGAGCATTTTAGACTGTGATCACTTAAGTTATATAGAAAAGTTAGTTTATGCAGAAGAGAGAGGCTTTGGGAAAAAATTGCACCTAGTTGTGATGATAGCTAGGGAGAGCTGTGTGCAGCGCAGCCGGTTGCTGCTGTGCGATGCAGTAATCCATTACCTGATTAGAAAGGCAAGGTAGGCATCAGCTGCTTTTTGTTACACTGTGCCAGTGATTGCAAAAGCTAGATCACAAAACCCCAAATTGCTCCATGTTGCCATTGAGTACCTATTTTCTACAGCTAAGAGGGACTTGAGTATTATTGCGTACACTGAAGGACACATAAAAGCATTAGATTGACCTGCATACGGTGCTTTTCCTGATGGATATGCTTTTGGTGAGGCTGCACCTTAAATACTGTGCTCAGTTTTGGGCCACTCACTACAAGAAAGACATTGAGGTCTTGAATGTGTCCAGAGAAGAGCAACCAGGCTGGTGAAGGATCTGGAGAATAAACCTTATGAGGAGTGGCTGATGGAACTGGGGATGTTTAGCCTGGAGAAGAGGAGGCTGAGGGGAGACCTTATCGCCACCTTAGGTACCTGAAAGGAGGTTGTAGAGAGGTGGGTGTTGGTCTCTTCACCCAAGCAACAGGTGATAGGACAAGGGGGAATGGGCTTAAACTGCACCAGGACAAGTCCAGATTAGACATTAGGAAAAAGTTCTTCACTGGAAGGGTTGTTGGGCATTGGAACAGCCTGCCCAGGGAGGTAGTTGAGTCACCAAGCCTGGGTGTATTTGAGAGACAGGTAGATGAGGTGCTCAGGGATATGGTTTAGTAGAGGATGGGTATCGTTGGACTTGATGATCTCAAAGGTCTTTTCCAACCTAGTGATTCTGTGATTCAAGATCTAGCTGTAAGCCTCCCCTTGATTCTGCCCTACCAGGAGTCCTTCACAGTGTGAGGAAACACACATGACCTTTCTATCTCACCAAGTTTGTTAAAGAGGGCCTTACAGATGACTTATGCCTTCTCTTATCACAGCCAACCAAATATGGGCCTTGGGGTAAAATCACTCTTGAAACAGTTACCTCCCTCATTTCCTTGAGGTGTCTATTCAGTGTTTGTGATGGAAGTTTTTATTCCCACACAGGGAACCAGGTAATTTTTCAGACTTGCCAGGTGAGGAACCTTTCTTCAACATCCTGCTGGAGGTCAGAAGTGAACTGAGGAGCTTCATAGGACAGAAGAGCGCAACAGAGCACAGGAGAAGGCAGAAGCAATGCTTGGAGCTTGCAAGAGGGTGTGCCAGAACAGGCTAGCTCAGATGCTTGGCTGCCTCTCAGCAGCTAGGGGACTTGCCTGAGTACACAGAAGAAGACTCAGGATCCTTCAGAGCACAGAGGTACAGATGCACAAAGAAACAGACCTTCTTTGTGTCTTTTGTGGTTTGCAACTGTTTTGCAAACTGAAGTAGTTTCACTGAAAGAATTTGATGATATCCTTTAGGAGGGGTTAAAACACTCAAATCAAAGTGCACCCAATGACATCTCTTAAGTCTTCCCAGCCTAGAGCTTTTGCACTGAGCACCTGCCCTGGAGACCACTAAACTCTCCAAGGTGAAATTTTACTTTACCACATCTCATCTCATCTCTTCTCATATCTCACAGCTCCCTCTCTCACAGATATTTCAGCTACAGACAGCTGCAGTTGAGTTATATTGCTCCATGGTTTGCCATTTCTCGGCTGAACTCTACTAAGCATCCAGCTGCTCACTCCAAGATTTGTGCAGAGCCTCAAAACGTTGAGACTTAAATCATCCTTGGGGCCAGAAGAGGTATCACCTAGCGTTGTGATAGGTGAGGGTCTGCTGACAAACAAACAGCTTTCAATTGTCTGTCCATACCCTGCAGCTGGGTTGTATTAGTATTGTCTTTTATTTCAAATGTCATCTTCCATATTATTTTCAAACTAGCAAAAAAAAAATTGAGTAGTTTATAGCAGCATCAAGGAGAGAGGCTCAAATGCTTTACAAGTGAGGTCCAGTAGCCCTGCAGGAAAACCTCTGTCTGATCTGTGTTGACAAGGTCAGTCCAGAAATTACTGCTCTGCATTTGGCCTCACCTCTGGAGTGAGGGAGGCAGCTGCGAGGCAGATGAAGGTGGGAGGGAGGGTAGTTCAGTCCAGTGAAGTAAGGAATCATTTCTATTTTCACCGGTGCATTGGCTGGAAAAGAAGGCTGGGAACCTTGTTTGAAGCCAGCTGCTCTTCGCATGGAAGCATCACCACTCTGCTGCATGAGAGTTATTGTAAACCAGCTGTAAAGCATCCTCCACTTCAGCTGCCTAATCCTTGAGGGCACAGAAAAACTGACTCAGCATACACATATCTTCCATTGTCAGCCAGGAGAGGGAGTTCAGAAGGAGTGGAACAAAAAAAAATCCAAGCTACAGACCAACAACTTTTAAACTGTCTCTACAGCAAGCACAGAGCAGAAGCAGCGGTGAGTGCAACAAAGCAGCACAGTCGGTCTCATAGTGTTGCAGCCATGGGGGATGCCTGGGTATGGCAGCTTTGTGGGAATTGCCCAGTAAAGGCACATCCGTTGGTGCAGCTCTCCAAGGTTTGACAAAAATGCTGGGAAAAACAGAAAGTGGGGAGGGGAGGGGGGGGGGAAGAAAAGAAAATAAAGAGAGACAATCTGCCTGGAGAAAACACACATACAAACTGGGCTCATGACATTGGCAAGCACTCTTTCACGTTAGAAAGATAGAGAACAGACTAATAGAAAGCAAATACACATGTATTTCTTCTGTTTATAAATAAAACACACCATACATACATAAATAAAATACACCATACATGCCTAGCCTGTAAATACTAGATAACATATTGTAAACTGAGCCAAATCCTTTATTTCTGTCACCAATTTGTATTCACTAGACCCTATAAAATGGGGCTTCAACCTTGCTTCTGTGGACCCCTGCAAAACTCACAGTGGAGCTGCTGCCCCAGAAAATTGGATTAAGCCTTTCTGAAATTGGTTTATTTTTCTTCTGTGCTTTCCATCACTCCCTCAGAAGCAATTTTTGAACCATCAAGGGTCAGTGAACCACAGATTAAAAAACACTGCCCCAGAAAGCCTGATCAAAATCCGAGGACCACTGTGCTGAGTTTCCAAACACCAGAGGTAATACACCAACTCAGAGGCTTTTCAATGAATAGATGAAATGGAGAAAAGAGACATGGGGAGTGGAAAGCACTCAGAAGCAACTCCACTTGCTTGAAGCCATATAGGACACTACCAAAGCCTGGCCACAATTTGCTTTGATGGTATGCAACTCTTCTTGGGGTTAAAAAAAAAGACATTTTCCATGCTGATGTACACCTGGAGATTAACTGAAGGAAAATAGGTGAGAATCAGCATGCAGAGGCAGCACCACAGTTCATGTGCATCCTTCTCTGCACAACCCATCTAGGTTTCACACACTCACCTTGGGCACTTTCTTTAGCTGCCATAGAATTATGTATATATGCAAGTTATGTGAATATTTAAGTATCTACATATACAAATATAAGGTCAAATTATGTAAAGTTGTAAATTCACCTGTGTAAATTCATTTTGGGCCACCTTGATGTGAAAGACGTACATGATGTCATCTGCAATGGAGGGGGCTTGCTGAGGGTCTGCGGAGCAGGGATCCAGCAGGGCCATAAGAAGAAGTAACTTGGCAGCAGGCTGTACTCAGGGATGGAGTGATCTTCCTGCAGACATGAGGGGATGGAGCCATCCCTTGAAACACAGACAGAACATGAAAAATTAACTTGAGATTCATGAAATGGCAGGCAGAAGAACCCAATGAAAGCCAGAAAAGCATTTGTTACATGATACATTTATTTCAGTGGGACAGGTTGATGCTAAGGGCAACGGGGTGTTTTTCTTTCTTTCTTAATGTGTTTTTATATAAATTTAATGAGAGTTTGAAAAAAATAAATCATGCTTTTGCAAGGTACTCTCAAAAGAAGTGTATTAGTCATATTACAAAACATACAGATTGTTCTTTGCATGTTTAACCCTGGAGCATTCAAATAATGGACCAACTTTATTAAAACCTACAGGCCACAAGGAATTCTCCATCTTTTTTGGTAATAAAATGCAGATTTCTTTAAAGACATATCGATTTGTATTTATTTACAGATGATCATTAAAAGTTTCAGACACTACTGGTAAGTTAAGCAGCAAAGTTTTAGCAGTTACCTGTTTAACCTGGTCTGCAGATTTCCAAAAATACTGTTGCCCGTTCAGAGCCTGCACTCCGTGTGAACACTAAAGAGTAAATCTGACTGAACACCGGCTGTGGAATTACACACCACAAAAAAAGTACAACTTGAACGCTTGTCAGTTAATGAAGCAGCAATTTGCTATATAATATCCAAGAACAGAAAACAGTACTTTTATGGTAGGAACTCTGTCAGGGAATCCACAACACAGTGGGATCAGTGGAAAAGATCTTGCAGGTTGATATCACAGTTCATTTTACAGCTCCGAGTAATATTTTTTTTTTGTTCTACTAACAACTCAAGTATAATAAAAATTGCTATAAACTATAAAAGCAATATTAGCTGATAAAGAACAGGAAAGCCTGTGGCAGAAATGTGTCGCACATCTTACAAGTAAATGTTAAAGTAAATGGGAACACAGCTCGCGGGTTGTTTTATTAATATGCCATGGACATTTTGGCACGAGAAAGCCAGAAGAGGGGGTCTGCAGAGTAGCTTATACAGTAAAGCTATTCTGTTTATTTTAGGGCGCTCCATGAAAACAAGAATGGTTTGTTTTCTGGATTACAATACCAAACTGTCTCTGATCCTACCCTCCCTGCATTCAGAGAGCCACCGCAGCCAAGCTGAGCGACTGCACGCAGCAAATCCAGCAGCACACCCACGGGAGACATCAAACCACAGGAAAGCAGAGCATCGTCATGGAATCATCTCAGGAGCAAGCGTGCTGCAGACCTATCAAAGCAGTTGCAAACAAGTTTTCTACTGCAAAGGAACAGTTAAAACTGAAGATGCTGACCATGATATCCACAAGACTGTTTCTTGAATTAGCTATAATGAACATGAACAAAATTAAGAGCAGGTTAATATATCCACGCTATCTAACTTGTTAAATAACAAGTACCCTAGTAATTAAGCCAAATAAAGTCAACTGCTCATGGGAGTATATCATTGACTTTTTTTTGATCCTGCTATTCATTTTACTAACTCTCACATATTAAGCTAAATAGGTTGTAAGTCTATATATAGATCAGTTAAGGCTTATTTTCACATATTACTCTTTTTATTTTTTTCCTTAGCTGAATCAGTAATCTGCTACCCTGGTAACACACAGAAAATAGTGAAGTTTCTGTCTTTGCATTCTTAAAATAAAAAAGGTGTATTTTCACCTCAGTGAGGGAGAAAAACATTATTTATGTAAATGTTTCGTGTTCAGATATGATAATAAAAAAATTTGTACCCTATCCTTTACACAGTTTTAATTTCATATATTGAATGCTAAATACTTACAGTGAATGGTTATTAGTTTTTGTTCAAATACTGAAGCCCAACATAAAGCATTCAGGGTTGTGTTTTTTTCCTAAATCTGCATTTAAAATTATAATGACAAATTTTGCATAGTCCTCTTCCTCTAAAATTCATGCAGCCATATTAAAAGTCATCCTCCTGCCAGGATTTTGGACAATAAATTCATATTGCTGTGCTCACTG
Source organism: Laterallus jamaicensis coturniculus (assembly GCA_022605575.1). Classification (NCBI taxonomy): domain Eukaryota; kingdom Metazoa; phylum Chordata; class Aves; order Gruiformes; family Rallidae; genus Laterallus; species Laterallus jamaicensis. Next base: position 18,172,359 of record JAKCOX010000008.1, on the reverse strand, counting down.
TGTATTACACAGTCAGAAGATATCACTTTGAGCTCTACCCATATTTCTTGTGGACACCTGTCTTCTTTTATCCTGTATTTGGATTTCAAGGCATGGCTAGCACACACACCTGACCAAGTAGATTAATTCTATATTTATAAGTACATGATGATATTTGGAAGTGTATTTTGATCTGCTTTTTGATCTTTGGACTCTATCCATTCCAGGCATGTGTGAGAGACTACTGGTGCCAGATCTTTTACAAAATGTCACCAAAAAAAGAGATTCCGAGTTGTTCTAGACCCTCTCATATCTTCATCCATCTTCTTCAGCTGGAACTGATGGCTTTCAACAGTTGCATTGTGAGCTTCCTAAGGGGGTGAGAAGTCATCTTTTGCTCTAGAACACGATAAGATTACAGTCTACAACTGTTCCTTCTGGATCATGTCAGTTTAAACAGAAAACTTAAAACTTGGCAGATAAACAAAACGTGAATCTGATTTGCAGAACTGTTTGCACATGCACAGACAGCTTTAAAACAACTGAAAACTAGAGAATAACTTTTTATTCTTATAAAGCTAGAAAATATCCAGTCTCTTCTGTGTTTCACAACATCACACAGCCAATACGGTTGCTTTAATCTCCAGAGAACTTGCACCTTCCCTGTCCTCATTCAAGGCCAGGTTGGATGGGGCTTTGGGCAGCCTGGTCTAGTGGAGGGTGTCCCTGCCCGTGGCAGGGGAGTTGGAACTGGATGCTCTTTGAGGTCCCTTCCAACCCAAACTGTTCTGTGATTCTATGTAAACAGCAGCTGGCTCACTCCAAGGCAGGCAGTCAATGATAGAGCTGCTGGGATTTACCTCAGTCCCTTACAGCCCATCTTTCATTTTAAAAATACAGAATTTTTTTGTAGTAGGTAGCGGGAAGGGTCCCTTGTTGCAAGGGAGAGAAGATAGCACTTTACATCTCAGTAACTTCTAGTACTTTCCTAATAAATTTTTTAAAATGCTGATATAAATATTATCACAGGACAACTTTGATATGAGGAGTTTGTGGGTCAGATAAACTTCAAAGACCAATGTATTTCATTGGCAATGGCTGAGAGAGGCTAAAGTCTACCTGAGAATGGACATTCCCCAGTTGACTAACACGCCTACTGGCAGGGACATGTTATAATTCAGCAAAGAGGGTTTTAAAGCTGCCTGTGAAAGATGAGAAGTATACCAGCCACCTGAAGCAAAGCACAAATCTACTAAACACATGTTCTCCAGAGTCAAACACATTCAAAGACTCTCTTATGAATTTTATAGGATGCTTCATGGCTGAGAGTTGCTCCAATAGCCACTATGAGACAGATATAAAAACGTTCAAATCAGAACTATCACATAGCTTGGCTAATTCAAAAGAAATGCAAACATGTGCCCACAGCTGAGTCAAATGAATCCTGCTGGTGCCAGAGCTGGTATTCATGATTGTGGAGCCTCTGTTGCAGAAGGATGGCACTTTGTAGGGCATGGTATGAAGCAAACATGGCACAAACAAAGCACCAAAAAGGGTCCCAAAACTAACCTTTTCTGTGAAAACATAGGGAAATGCCACAGTTGCCAGCATGATGCTTCTTACTAGCAGGAGTATTTTTCCCATAGTTTTAACAAACTAATTTAACAAGTAGCTAATAAGGGTAGCTGGTTTGTTAGTATCCCTAAAATTAATTCATCCCTGTGGTAATTTTAAGAACCTCTGTGTAGTAGGTTATTACAGGAGTATATACCAGAGGCATTGCATAAACACAATATTATTTAAGAGTTGTTTTCTAACACAGTATTTATTTCCAGCATCAATGTTGCACTGAAATGAAGACTGAGAATTCCTGTCTGGTTTGGCTATTATACAGAAAAGTAATTTATGCTCTTTTATAGACAGCAACATTCCTGGTTTCAGCCAACAGGCAAAGCAATTGAAGTATATTACTGAAGTTTTACTAAAACAGTTGCCTTGGCCATTATTGCACTTCTTCACTGAAAAAAAACTGTCTTCTAGTAATTCAGGGGGAAAATAAAATAAATCAACGGTCAGCTTTTCCTTTAAGCTAAAATAAAATTACAAGTTATGAAAGCAATGCTTTACAGAATGCAAGTGACATGTGAGCCACATTATCATATCTTTCCATCAGGGAAAAGAGTAGCATCTATCTGGTGGTACAGAAACTATAGTCTAAATTGATTTATGAATGTTACTTACTTTCCCCTGCTATTTACTTCAGAAGGTGGAACTATTGTTACTACATTTATGCAATCTTTCTCGGCAGACTCGCAATTTTTAACATAATATCAAAATACAGCATATTATATATCATATCTAACAACTCTCAAAGCTACAGAAGACAAAAACAAATAAGCAACCATGAATAAAAATTGCATCTCTGATTTTGCATCTGGAGAACATAAGGAGGAGCGAGTACCTGAGGAGTTCATTTCATATCCAATTTATACAGCATTTCAAGGACGGTTTCTTGATCTCATCCTATATGATGCTTTTTTTCACCAGACTTTCCTGCAAACCCGTTTCATTTTAAATAATCTCTAAGGATTCCCTGAGGGACTCCATGAAAGAAGATCCAGGCTCTTTGAAGTCCCTAGCTGATACAAGTCCAACTGCTTCAGTACTAGGAGAGCTTCTGCTGTTTTATATACAAAGTTTGGTTGGCCTTGTCCCCAGAAATTGGTTTCTCAGGATATCTTGATAAGTCATGATAGAATCCCAGAGTAAATTTCTGTGTAATGGGAGGGAAAACTACTACATATCACAGTTCATGATTAGATGCTCTTGTGTTTGCTGTAAAATGTGCTAACATTTTACTATTCCAGAATGCATATTAAATTCAACGCATTTTTTTCACTACCAATGATACTCTCCCTTCCCACTTTCCAATGTCAAAAAACTCGAGTCAAATTCCAGCAGTGGTCTCTCTTACTTTCACAGAGAACATAAACAGATTTCAAATGCTCATGGTAAGGACAAAAGGCTTAACGACCTCCTCAGAAGTTGTATCCAATGTTTTATCACTATTCTCCAGCTGGGGAAAACAGGGAGCTGCAAAAAGAGATGGCAGAGCTCCACCATAAGAGCAATACTCCCTCTAACCAGGGAAGAACCTTTCTAGCAGTGAGCGTTGAGGATTGTTCAAAAGCAGTGGCAAAGACAGATATAGAGATTACTGATGAAAAGATACATCATGCATTTCAAATTCTATTTCTTGCCTATCAGTGACCAAATACCACAAGCTCATACCACATTTCAAAATGTGTCCCCCATGTCTTTGACTGTTCACACATTCTGTTCAGCTCAGTAATTCCCTCTCTCTTTTTGTGTAAAGCTGAAGTTCCTTCGTTTCACATATGCTCAGAACTATTGTGGTTTTATAGACCTAATCAAAGTAGAGAGATAATCTGAGTCAAGAGTTTGAACTTGTTTCCATCTTACCCTGTTAACGTATTATCAAAACAATAGCACATCAGTTTGCACCTCATTTTACAGTTTTAGTCTTCATAACTGCAGAAGAAAATTGAAAACCCATGAAATAAAAACACTTAATTGCGGTAGGCAAAGTGCAACAACCATGTCTGTAAGAAAAGGAATACCCAAGAAACCAGTCTTGGTTGCTGCCTTCTACTAAAAGGGATAAATGCAAATTTAAATCATCACTGATGGAGGAAGGATTTGGTACTGAGAGATCTGAGCTGCCTAACTAATGGGATATCTGATGAAATGAAGCATTTCCTTTTCAGAAGGTGCCTCTGCACCAAGCAATGCTCAGGCTACATAAAGCGCACACACATTTGAAAAGCACTGGGGGCTGGGGTCTCTGCTCAGCACTGTGGTTGCTCAGCAGTGCTCAGCAGAGCATGGAAACTTGCTTAAAAGTCCTTCTCTTTGGCAGCAGAGATTCAGCAAAATACAGGATTGCTTTAACGGCCAGTCACTGCTTTGATGTCAATGCTACATAAGCAATGAGGCGATTCCTTGCTCAGAGATTCTTGTTAATTGTGGCTGTCAGATCTCTTACCTCGGATCCTTGTCATGGAGAGAAGCCATCTGTGCTGGGAGCTGAATATGCTATAGCTCCTTCCTCAAAGAGCTCACATTCCTGGGGAGATTTTAGTAACATTACTTTGACATACGGAACCTCCATGGAACTATCCTGTAATAACGTGTCAACATCACCATGGCTGAGATGATACAAAAGCTACAAGTTGAAAAAAAAAAATTAAAATCTCTAGGAACCACCTCTTGATTTTGTAATTTACTCTTTTCTCTCTTCCTAAACTCAAAATAAAGGTGTACTGACTTCTTCAACATCAAAGAAAGCCTTTGGGGAAGCTCAGTGCATCTGGGGAAACAAAGGAACTGGCAGATCTGCCAAGTGTCCTTGCGGACTACTTGTCTGAATCCAAGTGCTGCTGCTGGGCTTTCTGCTGTGATTGCACACTTTCTTTGCAGATGATGGAAAAGGAAACTAAAATTGCAGATGAAGAGAAATTCCCTAGGGGTCCAAGTTTGTTCAGATCTGTCTAATGCATTCTTCACTTTAGCAGTTTTATATGTAAATAAAACCAGGGTGCTCTTTAAACACAAATTACTTTGGATTTCTTAAAGCCAATGTGCCAAAGCAATGTGAAAGTTAGAAATCGAAACTGAATACCCCTGCTAAGAAGGATCCATGGGGGGAACCTGTAACAAAGAAACACAGACTTACTTTTTATTCCCGTGCTACAAAAGGCCCTCTTCAATGCACTGACAGCCAGACCCAGGAGGACTTGGGGCCAGCTACAAAGACAATATGGTATTGTCTAGAAGATCACTTACGTATTCTTCCCATACTGGAGACAGTGTGGGCAAGCCTGCCTACATAAATTAGAGCAGGCTGCCCTGTTCAGGCACTGCCTCACAGGGCCAGAACAGCAGCTGGAAATTGATGTGCCGGAAGATTGTAGCAGCAGAGGGAGCAAATGAAACCAGCTCTACTGTTTGCTTTTATGAAGACTGGCCGCTGAAGTTTTATCTGCTTGTAAACAGGAAACAAAACAATAATAGAAGTAAGATACCGGAGATAAACGACTTCTGGAGACACATGCTGAAAAGGCTGGGCTGTGTGATGGGGAACGTCTGTCTCCTCGGAGCCACGCGGCAGCACGCTACAAGGGAACAGACTGGCAAAGCCATGGAAATCAGAAACAGCACAAAAAAGATAAAAGCAACACAGGAATCTGGAAAAGGAGTAGTCTCCAGCTGGAAAAGGCTAGCCAAGATCTAGCTAGGATGAAAGAGCACCAAACAGCTCTCTCCCATCCAGACAAGGCAGTAACTCAGCTGAGAGGATATCACCAAGGCCTACAATGAAAAAACATCATTAAAGGATCTGTAGAGGTGCAGATACTTTGACTCCTCTTGAACATCTACATCCTCCCATTTCTGCACATTAGGTACCTCTGATTGAATAAAGTTTGCTTGCTTCTGAAGAACTCATTTTGGGGTCTCTTTAATCACCTGCCATCAGACATTCCCCAAACAAATAGTTTGCAGGTGGCAATCACAGCTGGCCTTGCATCGTGGTTTAGCCCCAGCTGGAAACTAAGTACCATGCTGCCATGGGTTCTGTCCTCCCTGTGAGATGGGGAGGAGAACCAGAAGAAAGAGGTAAGCCTTGTGGGTTGAGGTAAGGACAGTTTAATAGGACAGCAGAGGAAGAGGAAGACACCCCACCACTAATAAGAGAATACACAATGAAATTTGCTCACTGCCTGGAACCCAATGCCCAACAGTGATCCCTTCTCCCTGGCCAGCTCTCCCCATTACATACTGGGCATAATATCCTTCAGTATAGAATATTCCCTTGGTGAGTTTGGGTCAGGTGTCCTGGCTGTGTCCACTCCCAGCTTCTTGTGAAAATTAAATCTATCCCAGCCAAAAAACAGGCCAGCTTGTCATGCTGTGATCAAATTTGTATCTCTTGCTCTGGATGGAGCCACTTGCTCTCCTGATTTCAGCAGCAGATCCCTAACCACAGCTGACATGGGTCAAAGGCATTCATTTTGTCTTTGAACCACAGCTGATCCTGTAATGGTGATAAATGAAGGCATTCCCCATCTGGTGATAAATGAAGACATGTCAAAAGCAAGAGGTCTGACACAGTAGCATCTAGATTTTCCCTCTGCCACTGGGACAATCTCCCTTGAGCAGGAGTTACCCTTCCAGTGCCTCTGGTCAGCCAGCCAGAGCATGTGCCTCCAGACCACCACTCACTCCACATAGGAGATACTGGCCCAAGGTCTTCCATGGATGTCTGGATAATGGGGACCTTGAGAGCGCTTCATATTATATCAAATTATGCTAATATTACCTGCTGAATGACCTTATATCCTAGCTAACGAGTGTCCTCATTGCAAGGCTTAATTCAGTTTTCACTGTACCTTCAGAGTTCAGCCTGAAAGCCTCTTTTATTAAATTCTTGCTCTGTTAGTTCAATACCAAGCCAGTGAAACCATGATAGTGTAAAGTTTTAAGTCAAATTGCACAGAGAGGGCAAGAACTGTTCTTCTGTAAATCCATATAATAAATTCTAGTGGAAACCCAGCATATTAGTCCTTGTCAAGGTAATGGCTGCTGAAGAAATGCTGTGCTGACCATTTTAAATAGAAGATGAGAGATCCCAAGTAATTCCTCACCAGCCTGTACTTCTCTATTCTGTCAAACTGCATTTATGTCCCACTGTTCCAATTCTTCCATTTTAAAAATGGCATTCCTCAATGAAGTGGCCAATTTTATGTAAATCATAGAATGGTTATGGTTGGAAAAGACCTTCAAGTGTCCAACCATCTATCCAGCCCTACGAGGTTCAACACTAAACCATGTCACCAAGTAAAACATCTACTCTTCTTTTAAACTCTCTGACTCAACCACCTCCCTGGGCAGCCTGTTCCAATATCTGACAACCCTTTCAGTAAAGAAATTCTTCCTGATATCCAACCTAAACTTCCCCTGACACAACTTCAGGCCGTTTCCCCTTGTCCTGTCACTAGCCACCAGGGAGAAGAGATCGATGTATCAAAACCTTTATTATTTCATTACACACAACGTGTCTCTAAAGCAGCAGGCATTTCATAGAAACTCACAAGAGACAACAGAAACCAATTACCTACCCCACAATGCCCACTGCAATTAGATTTCCAGTGAAAGCTAGCTCACAAGCTCTCAGACACAACCTTAACCTACAGCTTTAAGAAACAGGTCATCTTTCAAATTCACTAACTGTGCTAAAGTTCTCACAGGATGCTGAATATTCAGGGCTGTCTGGGGTAGCCAGCCAGCTGAGAGCCAACCTTTCATCCACAGGTGAAACCCTTGATCTGTGGCAGCATTCTCACCAAGGGAACAAAGACCAAGCACATAAAGAAAAATATATAGCCCTCCATTTATATACTGCTCTTTTTACAGCACAGTTCAACTCTGTCACCATCCACAATAACTTCTCTACTCTTTAGCTCAGTAGAATATTTATTTTACTCTCCACTGCATGAAAGACTGTTTGAAGCCTGAATAGCTAATAAAACTTTTGGCCTTTATTAAGCAACATTGAGTTCTTCCCTCAGGTATGTAAGCACAGGCAAACACTCCCGTGTTTCAGGATGGAAATAAAGCTGTCAGGTTACTTACAGCTATTGACACCCTCTCTCCATCCAGGTTATAGTAACATGGATGTAGACCAGACAGAAAAACTAATCAGGGCTTAAAGCTACTTGCACCTTCTTCTTCCCCACATCAACAAAATTAAGGAACAGATATTAGCCAAAATGAAAAGTTAACGCAAAAGGGGAGTTTAGATTTTGATCTGTACTCTTTAAAATAATTTGAGGAAAGGCAGCACTCAATTGGTTATTCTGCTCGTATTTGCTATCAGAAAGTTATTTATTTGGCATCATTGGGAAAAACATAGCTGTTTTGTTGGGGTTTTTTTTACCACTGGGCTACTAGTTTTTCCTTCTAGCTCTGGCATCACATAGAAAAGAAACCAGAACAACAGTACAAAGTTTTTAAACCTCTGTCAAGAAGTTTTGGCTCTGCTATCAAACATAATTGTTTCATAGGAAATGGAACATAGCAATATTTTCATCCAAAGGTGTCTGGTTTTCTTTATTGGAAAGACAAAGCATATGATATATAAACACAGGTATAAAGTTTGAGACAGAGAAGGCCGTAAAGGACACAACTTGCATCCTCGGACGTACTGCTGTTTCCATCAGAGGGGGCGATAGCCTTGTGTGAATGCAATAAAGAGCATGAAGTATTAACCAGGACAGTAACAGAAGTCATTTTGTTTCTATTTCCTCCGCACACCGAGCACACCATGCCTCCCTCAAATGGCTAACGCCTGCACACTGAGCTTAAATATTGCCACCCTGTGGTCTGACAGCACCATCCACCAGCCCTGCAAACAGAGACAAAACATCTCGTTTAGCCCAGGCACTAAATATTCCTGTTCCCACATGCTGTTCCTATTTTATGCCTAGCTTTCTTTCACAGACCCCTGCCAGCAAAAGAAATGGTTCCCTGATGACCCCACTTCTCTCCTTGTACCTCTTTTTCGTGTGTGTGTGCTGTTTTTCAGGTGCCGCAGGCTGTCTCCTTCTTTCTGCAGCACAGCACGAAGACAGACACATCAAGCAGCAGAAGTCAGCAGCAAACACACATCCCTAATAAAACTTTCACTGCATCATCAACCAGTAAGCGTTGGTAAGGGCCTCTAGAGCGCAGGCAGCTTTTTCATCAATCCTCCCAGTCAAAGGGAAGGGATTTGAAAGGGCCAGATTAATCTGGTGAGTCAACAGATGGTTACAGGACTGGTGCCGCAGCCAGGGGTTTGACTACTTTGACCACGGGATTTGCTTTGAGAAACATGGTCTGCTGAGGGCTGATGGGGTCCACCTGTAAGAGAAGAGGAAGAGCTTCTTCAGTCATAGGGCAGCCAAGCTGGTGAAGAGGGCTTTAAACTAAATTTAACAGGGGAGGGGAACCTCAAACCATCCCCCCTTCTAGCCTGGGGGAAATTCAGAGAAATTGTCGGAGTAGACAGGGATCAAGTTAGGGGGAAAAAAATAAGAGTCCTGATAGAACTAAATCTCACCAGGGATGTCAAGGGCAACAGGAAAAGCTTCTGTTGGTACATCAGTGATAGAAGGAAGACTAAGGAAAATACAGGCCCTCTCCAAAAGGAAATGGGAGACCTGGTTATCTGGGATATGGAGAAGGCTGAAGAATCAACAACTTTTGTACCTCAGTCTTGACCAGCAAAGTGCTCTAGCCACACCACACAAGTTGCAGAAGGCAAAGGCAGGGATTTGGAGAATGAAGGTTAGTGAAACCTGCTTCCAAGAGAAGAGAAATTAAAGGAAACAGTACAGAAAGATTTTCCACCCACCTGAATTCCACTGAGAAGTCAGAAAGTCAAAGTGGCAGGCAGAGGCCTAGACCTGTAAAGGACAAATGGGATTGCTTGGTCTATACTAAATATATAAAGATCTTCAGTTAATGTCTGAGTGAACCAAAGTATCTTTCAAGGAAAAAAAATCTTATGATCTTTAAACAAGGATGGAGACTCCACAATAGAATCACCATGTCACAAACTGCTCCAATGACTGGCTGCTGCCACTTTTAGAGTATTTTGTCTTTTTAGATCTGACTGTCTGGCATTACCTCCTACCTGATGGATTTTTTTCTAGACTGGGAAGTGTTCCCAAGCCTCCAATTCCAATACAGCTGTTTACAAACTCATTAAGCCTCCTTGTAAGCCTCCCTTTTTTTTCCCCAGCTAAACTCAAGTGTCATCCCCAGGCTGGCTCCTACTCCCTCTTCTACCTCAAAGCAATGGAAGCCCCTGTACAGAGGTTCTAGCCAAACTGCTCCAGCAGACACCATTAGAGCAAAGCAGGGCTTGCCCCAAGGAATCAGACAAGAGTTTTCAGGGACAGCTTTTCAGGGGCTTCAAAGAGTGTGGGGTAAGCTGTCTGTTCTTACAGTAGGTCATTTCTCAACCTGTAGTAGATTTTGGCTTAACCACAGAAGCTAATTATCCTTCTGCATTTCTTGACAGCCCTTCCAAATTTATAGTTGTTATTAATGAAATATCTAGATAGTCTTGATCTTTATATAGATACCTAATGTCTTCTCTTAACTCTGCTTATTCTTGGCAGAAATGGTATCCTGTGATAGATGAATATGGATGTTGTAAAACTTTTTTTAGCTAAGTGATGGTTTTGCCATATATCTGTATCTCCTAATGGACAATTGCTTTTGCAGAGGAACTAGGCTGCACTAAAAAAAACCAGTAGCTGGTTATCCAGAAGTGACATGCTAAAGGCTGCTGAGGTAGGCCATAGAAGGGTAGCAGAGATCCCTGAGAGTACAAGACTACAGATGATGAAACTACAGAGACCCCAAGGATGCGAGCACCAGTGAGAAATGGCCAGCTACTGGTCACTACACAAATGCATATTTGAGAGTAGAGGGTAGAACCAGTTTTAGGACATAACTTGAAAATGTACAGACTTGGGTAACAGTCTACTGCCATTGCCCAAGTTTGGTAGTCTAGGCAGAGCTGTCTTCAGGTTATCTATGACTGCAATGAAAGCAACTGGCTGTGCAGGATGAATCTTTCAGATCAGATCTGTTATGCTGTATTGATATAGGTGGATTACTTCTTAATTATTAAAGGAGAAATCATCCCTATCACTTTTGTTTAGTACATTATTTTGCCGTGTTTGCTCTGGTATCCACCCTCCTCCTCTTGAGGCTTCATTTAATTTCAATGGAATAAAAATAAATTATTAACCTTCTCTCTTTACATTTCAGTGGTTGTCCCTCTGGTCTCCAGATAGTGGAGAGAGAGAACATATTTGCCCAGTTCTCCTCACTGTGTGTTGTCATGGCCACCCTTTCTTTTCTTTGGAAAGGAAGAACTTTAAGCTCCCCACCAGACATGGATACCACAACTATAAAGGACCATTGAGCTGAACTGAAATCAAAAGAATCTTTAAAAGTCATGCTTTTTGGTTCTAAGCGATGTGTCTTTTCCTAAACACACTCCACTTAAACATGCTGTGGAGGTAGGGTGGCCAGTCCCATCCAGAATAACTGAGATCTGGTCATGCTACTGATTCCTTCGAGAGCAGGGGAATGCATCTTTATTTCTCACTGTCTTATACAATGGGCTTCCTAAGATTTTACTCATTGTACTGATACCCTGAGCTCTCTGTAGAGACGCCTAGGTCCTTTCTGGGGTGACAGAGGTAATTTACACCATCTGATAAATTGTGAGCTTCCCCACCTAGTATTCACTCCTTCACCTCACAGGAAGAGCAGAAAAGACTCAGATGAGAAGGAAGGCAAGAGCTGAACTCTGCTACAGAGTCAGGAAAGCCAAAATTCAGGAAAGAGAGCAATTTTGACTGAGTATTTCTTGCAGTTACAGTGAGCAGTGTGGCTCAAGGCATGTACTCATCATGGAAGAGATATAGCAACCCAGGGAGCACATGTTATTAATACCCTAATAGCAAAATGCCAGCTTCCAGAAAGTTCACTTGTATTCTCTCCAAGATTCCTTATGGATAAACAGCTTTTGAAAAGCCCTCAGGTGGCTGCTTATAAACAGAGCTCATGCTGAAAAGAAATACGGGCTCTTGCCAACTCTGTACTAATTAAGCCTGTTTATGTTCTGCCCGAATGGATGACAGCGTGTCTTCCTGGGAACCTAGCAGACCTGGGAAGGCACTGCAGGTCTCTGAATTTTGTTTCAGTCCAGCTGTGCCAGTCTTGCTGCTCGGGGTAAAAGCCCAGTAATGCTGCAATAACCTTCATCTGAAGGATGATCACTTCTGTGCCCTTACTGAAATCTGGCATCAGCAGGATGTATTTTTCAAGGTGGGAATGCACCCATGTGGCATCAGTAAGGACATTCCTTGACAACTTAAACCAGGCTTTGGAGATTCAAAAGCATTTTACAAAATGTTTCTGCCCCGTTGGGGAATCTCTGGCTGGAGCCACTGAAATGCAGCGAGGCACCCTGTGGAAATCGATGAGAAAGCTCTTCACAGCCTTCCTTCCTTCCTGCAATTCTTATACCAAATATGCTCCTTCGGGGGCCAGGACTCCTGGTAAACTGACGCCTGATTTGCAGCTTCAAAGCACAACTGGAGAGAAAGGAGGTCTAATTTTGTGTTACTGCCATATAAATAGAAATCCTTCACTTGTTTTTCCATAGGGTTTTTTTCCTCCAGTTGATCTGCTACTTGGATAGCTCCGCAAAGGTCTGTGCAAAGGTGGGGATTTTGAAAGAAGGCCTCCAGATTTTTTTTGCCCAGGTCTCCAAAAAGCTAAGGCACCTTCCTTTTTTTGAACCTCTCAGTCAGATCACATGGATAACCAACCAATTAACCCTTAACCCCTAATAGCAAACCTGTTTGGCTTTGCTCTGTTTTTTAAATGAGGGTCCAAACAAAACAGCTGAGCATACACAGATAGGAAAGAAAGATCTATGGGTTAAAAACTAAAATAAATGCACAGAAAAAAGAAGGGGGTGGGGGGAGAGATGAAAAAACTGCTAAATCACCATTTCATACCAAAATTACAACGTCAGAGTGGATAACAAACCAGTCCACCCACCCACACACTTACCATCATTTTCTTCCTTCCTTTTTTCTTCCCCACAGAGTCCAAATGCTGCACAAACTGTAGGGCTTTCAGGCAAATGGCAGAGCTTTCAGACATGAGGAGTTGATATGAAACATATGCATGGCAAGTTATGTTACCTGGTCTGATAAAACCCTGGGTTTGTTACTGCCTGGACTATACTTCAACAGGAACATCCACTTTGGCTTTGGTGCTGGTCTCACATCTCTTCTAATACCAGTCTGCAATTACATTGTTAAGAAGATAAAAGGCAAAGTCTTAACTTTGAAAGACAAAAAATCTTACAGCCCTGTGCCACAAAATCAGATATTCAGGAATCCAGCTGAAGATAAGACAATTTCTCCATCTCTGGAGATATTCAAGACCCAACTGGACGCCTATCTGTGCAATATGAGCTAGGGAGATGCTTTGGCAGGGGGAGCTGGACCCGATGATCTCTTGAGGTCCCTTCCAACCCCTACAGTTCTGTAATAATTCCTCTCAACTTGCCCCTTGCCAAAACCTTCCCAGTGCCATAAGCCTACAATATGCGGCCTAAAGCCTAAATGAAACTGCTTCAGCAAGCCACCTTCAACTAGGAAAGCAGAAGGACAATAGAGGTAAGGAGACATCATTATTCCTAGAGTCCACCACCTGCATAAGCTTTTGCAGGTAAGCCAAACTATGTGATGTCACACCATCATCTTCTGTTGAGACTGGAGCTGTGACCTCAAGAGTGACCAAAATTGCCAGCGGCACTCAGCAGACTGGGTTACTCCTGTCCAGCTCCCTGCACTGGGTAAGCTGCTCCTTGCTGTGGGCAGCAGCAAACAGCTGCTGACCCTGGAGAGTTCTTGAGCATGCCTTCAGCAAACCCTTCTCCTCTCCGCAAACTCAGTGTCCTGTGGTCCCAGGGGAAACCTTGTGCACAAGATTTCTAGTCTTGCAAAGTTTCTTCCAAGCCTTCTCTGCAGAACTGACTGAGGTCTAATGGAAAATGAGCACATCTTAGTGTAGGCGGGTGGATCTGTCCCTGCACACAGTCATACCACCCTTATCACTATGGTATCCAAGCTGCAGTCCTAATCCTTTTTAAATTTTTGTACATAAGCCAGAACTTCATATGCACATACTTAAAAATAAAACCAAATAAACAAGCCCACTGGAAGGGAACAAAATAAATTCAAAGTCTTCTGGCTTTCAGATTAGCTAGTGATTTCACATTTTAATTAACCTATTTTAAGGTGCTACTGAATCTGCTCAAAAAACATTCCCAAAGGAATCCCAAGAGTTTAACACATGGGGGTAAATTAATGGTCAGTGCAAAATATTTGACTTGAGAGAGCAAAGACATTTATTTCTTGATAACACACAGTAAATAAGCTTTCAAAGGCATTAAAAAAGCAGCAGTGAGTCTGCTCTAAGCACAAAGAGACATGGCCAGTATGGTGTGGTGTCACCAGATTTTACGTGTGCAATTGTCCATGGAGTCAATTAGAATAATTTTAAACTAGTGATAGTAGTTATTGCAATTCATAGCTTTGTAAAAGAGCACCTCAGGATGAAGATGATTGTTAGCATTCATCTTGTACCCAACAACACTTTCAGCCTCCACGATTGCAAAACCAGAAGCCTGGGAGCTGAAACAGAATAAAGATGAGAGACAAAATGTGCAGTAAGGGCCCTTCAAGATCATTTTATTTCTATGACTTGCAGATGCATGATTACTGCTTGGTTTCTCTGCCCAGGAGGCAGACCGTTTCACTTTATGTATGACTATTTCATGTATGAAAAACTCAGAGCAGTATCCTACCCCTGGATTTAAATTCAATAACAATATTCCTGAACTATGTACTAGCTGGTTACAAACACAGAGCAAATTTCTTTCTATAGGGTTTCAGAAAATGTCTGATGCATGTAAGAGTCTAATAGATGCTACATTATTAGAATGGCATAAAATGATGTTTTGCTCCTCCCTTGTAAGTATAATAATAGAGTTTTACAAAGCCACCTTGTGACACATTTTTGCGAAGGAAAAGCGATTCTTGTCTTGTGAATTAAAAAGGAAACAAAAACAATTTTACAGACAAAAGCCAGGCACTGCTGCATGAAGCCACGTCCTGGATAAATGGAGCTTCTGGCAGCTCAAAAAAAAAGTCCTTTTGCATTTAAAAAACCCTAAAAACAAAACTAGGCAATGTAAGATGAATCCTACACCCATTTTGTCATGCAGCTGAAGGTCACAAGTTGGGCCCAGCAGCAGCACTTAAGTTTAATGGACACTATTTGTCTTGAGCAAGGGTGGTGCCATTACACTGAAGGGAACCCAGGCTGGGGAAGTCAGCCCTTGCAGTGGACTAAAGCCACTTCCACTTAAGCATGCTTTGTGCGTAAGCACAAGCCTGCTCAGCCGTAGCCTGTGATGTGCAGAGCTTGGTGTCCAGGATTGCCCCTAGAAGGCAGCTCAGGCAGAGGGATCATCTCCAGAAGGCAGCTGAAATCCTTCTCCAACCCATCGGGAGCAAGGTTTCCTTTCAGGTTTCTCCTGTTAGAGTGGTTTCTAAGCTACACCATGCCTCATGCAACCATCTCTGATTACACTAAAATAACACTACTGACACCTCTCCCAGCAGCCCAAAATACACATATCCTGCTCTGAACTTCTAACACTTCTCTGCCTTTCCATTTTTGAACATTGCAGGGTCTCAAAGGGTCAGTTAGCCACTCCTGAAGTACAGCTTGCTCATGTTTGTAAGCTTGTAGATGTGCCTTCATGCCTCCCACCACAACTCTTCAAGAAGTCTCACTTCTCAGACACACAAAAGAAAAAAAATATTATTACTTTTCGTCATGATGGAAGAAGTTACATGTGGGAACCTACTGTCCTTGGAGCTAAACACATAGAGAAGTTTTATTTCTAAATATACTAAGCAGCCTATTAGGCCAGGTAAAAGGCTCTGTCTGGCTTCCAGCAGAGCATTAGGATGAAGCTCTAAAGAAAACCAAACCAAAAACACTTGGCCTTTTCATCCAAGTTTCCAGAGAGAATTTTCTGTCTGTCTTATTTTTTTTTACAATTTCATTTTCCCCTAAATAATTTTTTACATTCTGGGATTAAATTCTCACCTTTAGGAAAAAAATATCCAGACACCTGTGTCCTAACTTCTTTTTCCTCTTTTTATTTCACATCCCCAGCACACCCACCCATATCCTCACTTTGGAAAAGCCCAACATATTTTGGGAAAATGTTTACTAATATTTTCTTCACAGTCTTTCATTAAAAATAAGTTTTCTAACTAACTCTACCCTTCATTTACATCTTTGCACACAGCTACAAGGAAAACCACAACCGAAGCTGCATCAGTGGTGTTTCTTCATAGGGGAGAAAGAAATCGAGCTTCCTTCTGCCCTTTGGTATGTGCAAGTGAGCGTTAACTTGGAGGTCTAACATGACCATAGGACTCTACACCAGTGCAGGAGCCAGCTGAACACATTTTGGCACAAGATCATGGTATTGGATGACAAAATGCCAGTTCTGAAGGAAATAAGTTGAAGCTCTGTGGCCTAGCAAGAGAATTTTGCACAGCCAGTGCAAAGCAGTGAATGGGTTCAATTGCACAGGAGATCTTAGGTTCAACAATTCCAGTCCTGCAAGATAGAAAATGTTTTCAAAATACCTGAGGTTAAACTGTAGTTAGAAATAAATTGGATTTATCATATATTCTCACTGCTTTCGGAGTCACAGTATCTGGGCTCTTCTTAATTAGCTACAGTTCACCACATTTCTAATTTATGCTAACATAGATAGTCTATCTGCAATTTTTAATATGTTTTTGTAATGGCTTGCACATTTCTTTTTGGCCACAGTGAAACTACGAAATGTCTGAGTACTCAGAAAATTGTACATTTCTAAAACTCCTGGTGTTTGCTGGTTTATTGTCGTTGCTGGGTGTCATGGCATGTGTTACTTTAACTTACAGCTCAGCTGTTTCTTCAGGAATAAAAAAGTCCATTCCTAATGGTAGTTTGAAAACCAGATGAAAAGAAGTTAAGCCCTTCTAAACCAGAAAACCAAGAAACCACAGAAATAAGGAGCTTGATGCACCAGCGCACACTATTAATCTTTGAAAAGTTCAGAATAGAAAAAGAATAATGTATAGAAAATCCAGCAAAGTATATCAAAGCAATGTGAATGAATAAAGCATAATTTAAGATGAGGAAAGGGGGAATGTGTACTATGAGAGAAAGTTTAAAGCACACATAAGCAAAGGAACATGATGAGACCTCAAGCACCCAGGCCAGAAGCTGCCTGCCCTGCTTAGCAATTGCTCTCCACAGGCAGCATGCAGCAAATTGGGGAATCCCACCCAGAACCAGGGACGAACCTGCACTGAGGTCAGAGAGTTAATGCCACAGGACCATGAACTAGGTGAATGAATCAGTGGCCACTCACGGTCCCTTCTAAGAAGAATTGTGAAAAGAAAAATCTTACTTGAAGACTTTTAAGCTGTTTCTGCTTAGAGACCTAGGGTTATTGTGCTGGACACCTGAAAAAACCTGTCAACTAGTTCAAATAGCTGTGCCACAGAAGCAATGGGGAACTTGAGAACATGGCTGTACAGCAGGCTAATAGACACCTGTAGGTCATCAAAGGTCTAACAAGGGCTACACAATGTAACTCTGTTACTGTAAAAGGAAAATAATCAGAGGCAGCATTTAAAGTTCCTTCACATTTAAAGAATGCCTAGTGCTGCCAGCTGCAGGAGTCTGAGTTCATGCTCAGTGGATAAGTTAATTAAGCAATTTAAAACATCACAATGGACACATTAGGGAAGATAATTGCTAAGAGGAGGCTGAGGGGACTGTGTCTAAGGGCCTGCTCCAATGTTCATAATTAAGAGCCACAGTGCTGGATTCTGTCTGTCTGGGCTCCCATCTGGTGAGGCCCAAGGTGGGCTGCTTGGTCCCAGGCGTGCAGCCTTCTATTTCTGACCCAACATAATACCCAGGTTAGAAATGGCACTGAGCAAGGCACAATGAGGCTGATCCCAGAACCAGAGAAGGGGACTGGAAATAGGCAAGAACTGTGATAGTCATTGCATGAAGGAGATGCCTCAGAGTGAGACGAGGTTGATGGGAGCCTGCATATCCAGGGTAGCCAGAAGTATCCCATAAAACAGGGCACCCAGGCTGCGCACAGATACTGCCAGGGGTTGTAAACAGCCTGTGTATGTTACAGTTGTGCAGAAAATCCTCCAACACTATCTCCAGTACATCTTGTGAGCTTTTAATCTGTTGGAGAAAGATGCAACTGACAGCCAAAATGTTGCACAAGAAAAAATTATAAAAACTAGGTGTGAGATGTCCCAACAGCAGCAGTAAGCATGCTTCTAGAAGCCCATGGTTTCTCAGCCCTAAAAAACATCGTCTCGCGCAGTTCAAACCAGATTAAAACTGAGATGCTGACTTGCCTGTAAAAAAAGAAATTAAATGAGGTGACTGACATGCATCTCAGATGCCAACTAAAAGATGACACAATAGGTAGTGTGGCAAATACTATCTTCAATGCAGAAAATATTTAAGCAGACAAAAATTAACTCAGCTAATTTTTTAAGAAAGGAGAGTAAGAAGCTGCCAAAAAGACAGTGTCAAAGGCTAGAATGCTTTGAGGAGTTAAATTACCACATTTATAAACATGCCCTCTTGCAAAAAAAAAAGATATTGCAGGTGTCATGGGTTTTTTTGAACCACAGTCAATCTTAAGCAGCATGTGTAAGGAAACTGCAGACATAAATATTCACACATCCACAGTGCCTGAATTTCTTTCTTATCAGGGAATAACCCTGCCTTGAACCGCACACACTTAGCAGAGATATATAATAACTGAACAGCACTGCAGATCAGTCAAGGATACAGACAAATCCTTCTTTCCATGGTTCTGCAGTTTTAGAAAGAATTCAGAGTCTCCTGGGATTGCTTAACAAAAGGGCTTTCCAAACTGCTACATCTCTAAGACAGAATAAGCTGCAGACTTAAGTATGTTCCAGAAAAATAATTAACAGCATTTTTTAAAGATGATTTTGTTTTCTTCTTCCCAGCTTTTGCACCAGACTTTCTGCAGATTTCAAGATTTCTGGTCAAAAGGACAAAATCCTTTGCCAGCTGAAAGATTAAATATATCTTTAAATATTCAATAAGATTAAGCCTGCTTTGGAAAAGCGGATATTCTTTCGGGGATGCATACAACAATCTCTAACTTAATTCAAACAAGAACTCCAAATGGATTACAAAGAGAGAGTATTTTCTAGAAGCCACCAGGCATCATCTCTCCTGGAACAGACTAAATACATTTTGATTAAAATCAACGGGATGTGCAAGTTGTTTCTCACTTTTGAGTAAGAGCCTTAACATCCTGCCAAGTGAGTGGAATGATAGACCAGGAGTGTCATGAAAACAAATTTCTACAAGCAATGGAAGTAGAATTAAAATTATATCAAAATATTGAAATGTGAAAGAGGTCTTTAATAGTGGAAAATGATTTATTCAAAGCTGTAGCTGAAACTGAAAATGTACTTACAGAGAAGCAAAGAACAAACACTGCGAGATCACAGTCCACATCTTCTCTACTAACTGACACCACTAAGCAGCTTGAACTGCTTCATGGTATTGGTTTTTCTGGTATTGATATTCCTCTTAAACAGGCAAAATATGGAAGAAAGAGCCTTAGAGCTTTTCCATGCCACTTTTAATCCATTTAAAATTCTTATTAAAAACCAAGAGATGTGTAAGGAAAGCTAGGGTCATTGTGTCATATCTGCCATCTCATGGGGAAAAGCCTCCCCAAAATGCAATCAGGAAATTAAGTGAGTCCCTTGCAAACCATTAGTCTGCCCATAGCTACAATTCAATTTGTGCCAAGTCAGCCTGTCTGAAGCTAGGGAGGATGCAAGAGCTAAGAAATTTAATAATGAGGTATAAATCCTCCATGGAGCCCAGTCTTAAGCTATGTCCAAAACCACTACTACTACTACTGGCAGAGAACTGAGATTTCTCTCTCCACTGTGCAGCTTTTCCTCTACTGAAAGCAAAAGCTTGCTCCAAACACAGCAAGAGTCCAGTCCTTGTCTAACTGGTAGTTTTCCCCAGCTTTTTTTCTCCTTATCAAAAGTTGGTACAGAATTAATTGAGGAATAATATATATCTAGCTTGTCTACCACAAATTGCAATAAAAAGGAGCTCCTCTTTGTCAGCCAAGTCAGTGGCACCTTCATACCCCTCCATATTGTGTTTTGGAACAGAAGTCAGCAAGATAACAAAAAAAAAATAGTTTTTTTTAAATGGGAATACAAACATCCATAAATCTGTAAATGTTCTTAGCACTGGATGCAACTGCCACTCTGATACTTTTATTTAGTAGTAAATAAAAAGGAATGACGGAAATTATTATCAAAACTAGCTTAGAATAGAGGCAGAAGGAATGATTTCACCAGCTGCCAAATGTAGCCTGTATGAATCTGCTGTACGACCACAGTGCTTGTATTCCCTTCTATACACTTAAGCTCAGCTGAAACAGTATGCCTAAATCTTCCCACATACAGCTAAAATATCAAACTTTAAACCAATATAAGCCTAGCAATGATATTATCCTGTGGCTTAGCCTATGAATCAAGGAGTAACAAGGTAGAGCTAGCCTTAGAGGATTTAAGATGCACATTACTTACTGAAAGAAATCCAATTTTATTTCTTTGCATGAATATTATTAAAATCAATGAAACCAAATTAAACCAAAAAAAAAGAAGAAGAAAAATTAGAAAAATGCTACCATAGTTTAATTATTAATAGCTACCTTAAGAGTAAACCAATGCTGCTGCCAAATTTAAAATTAAATCATGGGTCTAATCTCAGCAAAGAATTAAGAGTCAATTACAGAAAGAGTTAATTCAACAAAATTACTTCAAGAAATAATCCGTCTAAATTCTAGAAAGCAACAATCAATTTTGCTGAAACCCCAGCGGAAGCCTGAGTGATTTAAAGCACACTCAGCCGCCCAGCTGAGTTATCTATTATCTGCACTGCAACCTCAGGCCACTTAAGCTTCCTTTGGGAAGGCGGCTCTTTGATAAGCACAAGCTTACACCCTACAGTCCTAAGTCTTCTAGAAGTTCCAAAGAGACCCCAAACTTTAAGGTTTCTGAGGCTGTTTTTTCAGAGGGGTTTTCATTTGGGGAATTGTTTCTTTTTTGTTCTTTTACCAGTACGCATTTTACAGAAGCTCAAGAAGACCCACGTGCATGCAAATGCACTGACGACCTAAAATTAAAGCTGAGTTCTCTTTCACCCTAATAAAACGCAAGTGATAAACATCAAGTTAAATTGAAAAGCTACATTTAGGTTAATCCGGGATTCATAAATGCATGGGCTTTTGGAGCTGGAGAGCAACACACTCGTGGTGGTGGCACAAAGCTGGAGAACAGGAAGATTGGTCACAAGCAGCAGTTGCCCATTAGTGTTTTTGTTTCTCCTCTCCAAGATGGCCCAGATGAGGATTTTAGGAAAAGTTTGTGCTTTCCACAAGCTTCCCTTATTGCTAGACTTTGCTTTTATACTCTTTGAATTTTGTTTGTTGAGCTTTGCAAAGCTTCCTATTAAGGTCTTCAAACAGGTCAGTTCATGGGCATGCAACTTGATCAAGTCACGTTCAGATTACGCCATCAGCTCAACTATGGGGAAAAAATTATCTGACCATTTTTAAAATTTGTATCATGTTACCACTCACAAAGGCTGAAAGATTATAGCTTTTTTTAATTCTCTTAATTACCTCTGGGTACAAGTCAGAATTGGCATTAAGGAGTCAATCAACCAATCTCTTGTCCATGAAAATCACCACTAAAGGTAAACATGAAAACTTGTGACAGTTTATCAGGAACCTTCCCACTTTAGAGCACAAGTTTTCATTTCCAATAGGACTGTATTTTTTAAAAAAATAAATAAATCACTTGAAGTTTCATCTTGGCAGATGAGTCCAAAATACTCTAAACTAAGTAAGAATAAGAAACCTTTTCTGTACAGTCTTTCCACTGCCCTGAGAAGTATTAGAGGACAATCGTAATAGCTGTTGAATGACATGTGAAAGCACTGCCTTTGCTTCAAACAATTTTCTGTTTCAAAACAAAAGCAAGCCTGTGTTTTGAGGCAAACTACAGATACGAAGTGTGTAGACATGAAATAACAGCAATAATATTCCATTCTGAAAGTGAGTTACATGCTCAGGTCTATTGTTCCCCAACCAGTCAAAGTAATTTAAAAGTAAATCAATAATGATAAGTGATCCCCAACTGCCAATTAGCAATGCCTTGTATATGTGTTTTAGGCATTGTAATAAAGATGGTTCAGAGACTGGATTCTGAGAGTGGGTGAGGTGGTAGCTCAAAGATCGTTTAGAGATGGAAATTCACTTGGGAAGAGATTTCTGAAATACAACTACCACAGAAAACTGCAGGGAAGGGAAACACACACTACCTTAAAGGATCAAAAGTCTTTGTGGAAGGAATTGTCACAGCTAGCTCTTCCCTTCAGAAGAAAACCACTCCCTTCTAATAACTTAAGACAATCACCTTTGGAAATGCAGACCAGAAAGCAACATATGCAGATGTATGAGCTCACAGTCAGGTTCAAGCTGATTTAGGGAGTGATGCTGCCTTTCCTCCCAGGCCCCCAGTGCCTTTAGGGAAGTGGGACAAGGGGAGCAAGGCACAGAGGGACAATCTCTGGTGTTGGAACTGGTGAACAGTGAGAAGCGCCAAGATGTAGCAGTGTGCAGCAAGCTGGGAAACACCAACCCAGCTCTCCTCAGACACAGCAAAGCAAAAGAGCTGGACTGTGACTTGGCACCATCACCCATAGCTAACAGTTTTAAAGCGGTTTTAAAAGGTCAGTGCATTGAGGCTTGGCCAGGCCTTTAGTTTGACCACAATGAGCAGTTTAAATACGGAAAATTTTCTTCAGGGCTTTGGATTCCCTTCAGAGCTCAGTTGGGCTGTTTCCTGACATTTGGTATTCAAGCCATTTATTTTAAGAGACAAATAAGGGTTTCCTTTTTTTTTTTTTAAATTAAAAACCCATAATTGACTCCAGTCTTTTTTTAAGTAACAGTTCAGAAGATTTCTGATCTAGGTTCAGCTCCAGCTCAGACACATCCCTCTTCTTGGCCTGAACAGGATTCATCCCCTCCACAAGTACTCCAGGCACTGAAGCACTGACCTTGAGAGAAGCAGCTCTCTCCCTCCAACTCATTCCCACCACTCACTTCTTCAGGGAAGAAAAAAACCCCAGTTTTTTTTAGAAAATAATTAGCTGTGCCAGAAACAGAAAGAAGAAAATGATTCACAGGATTGCTTTTACCACCACTGCCATTTGGCAGAAGTTGCTGTGTCTCTGTGGAAACCATGCAGCAGGCATCCTGAGGACAGGCATTCAAGGCTCCCAAAAAGTGGGAACCCTCCATTTCTGATCCTAGCGTGGCTATGGCCTCAGCTGCTCCAAGGTGCCACGACCAAATTGATGCTGGGCAGAGGCAGGAGCAGAACTTTGGCATGAAAAAGTCTCATTTCTTTCTGCAGATTTTTTAGTGGAAGGCTGTGGGGTGAGGGTTCGGGGTTGATCTTTGTTCAGATTGAGCACAGATTGCAGAATCCTTCTGAAACTAGTGCAGGAAGGAAAAAGAACCGGGTTTATACTCAAATGCAGCAAGACATAATCGTTTTATCCATAAATGAGTAAATTGGAATCTGAGTTAGAGAGAAAATAATATTATATATTTATACTTACCACAATTGAATAAAGTCTCTAATATTACCCGTTCTAAGTCTGCAGTGAACACTGCTGAGGGCCTTTAAGAAAATCATATTACGCCATGGAGAGCAGTACAATGATCATATACTCAAGTTATTAGAATATGACCACTGGCTATACATAATACCATAAATTAACTTTTCTATGTTTATCCAACAGGCTTATTCTTAAGAATCTGGCATGTCCACTCCTGATGATGTAAACTAGTATGTCATTCTCTCCTGCATGAGGTCAGCTAACAGAGGTTCTCATCTGCATCATTCTAACTTTACAGGGTTTTAGTTTTATGGAAAGAAGGGGACAGAGGGTGAAAGAAAAGGGCAGTGACTCCACTCAAAATGAATCTCAGCTAACATATTCCCCCAGCACTACTAAACTGAAATAAATTGGTTTACCTAAAACAAGCAGACATTGGTGACATTTTAGACCAGAGAATTAGATTTTGAAGTAGCCATGAGAGCATTTATTAAATTCATGAAATGTTAATCTCCTAATAGTAATATATAACCTAATTTCTTTTGTATGAATTAGCCATGAATCACAATGGTAATAGAACCACTAAATCAGACAGGGGCTATGTTCTGTACCACTGAGTAATTTCTTTATTATTTTTCTTGCTCTGAAGAAGTAGCTTCAAGATGCAAATGAGACAACAGTCAGATACTGGAAATCTTTCCTGAGCACTACTGGTGATTGAGCTCAAACAAGCCTGGCTTTCGGCTCCACAGCCATGGGAAAGGAAAAAACTCAGACATAGAGAAATTCCATTTGAAACAAGATTACTTTCATTTCAAATTAGTATAATTTGTAAGTGCTTCCAGACTGTTTATGAATGTTTACTCAAGATGATAACAAAGTACCTTATTAAGCAAACACATGTTCCAATCTTATCCCTATGATGCATTCATAGGCAAGGTAGCAAGATGTTCTAGAAACCAAATCTATAATACAGAAGTCTAAAGTGTCAATGTTTCAAAATGTACCTTAAATACGACATAATATAATTAGACAATTCGGTGTCTGCTGAAATTAATGGGCACTGTGCAGCTAAAATCCCATGGATCCCTTTGCAAATATGCCTATTCCATCTCTTACAGTAGCCTACAAGAACACAAATTAGTCACCAAGTCTTCAAACTAACTGGACCCAGAGCAGAAGCCTATTGCTTAACATAACAGGCTGTCAAAGCCAGCAATAACGGGCACGACAAATTGTCTCACTAGTACCGGGGAAAGCTCTGTCTCTAATTAGTAAGTAACCCAGGCTGGGAGGCTGAACCTGAAATGTGCCTTAGGAGCATCCCTCAGTCTGAAGGGACTGTGCTGCTCCTGCAGCAGGAACGGGTTGAACAATGGCAGACCCATGGGCTTACTGCCAAAAGGGGCTTTGTGAATGTGACTAGAATGAAGGGCGTGAGGGAATAGAAGAGGTACTGCTGTCATTTTTGTAAGGCAGCTCCAAAACCTCCCCCAAAGGCAACTGAAGAGCCCAGGAACCTACTCAGCAAGGATTCAGCGCTCAGCTTTGCATTTATAAAACAGGGTTTTTTACTTCAGTAATAGACATGGTGCCCAGACTTCTTCAGGAGTTTAGATGCTTGGCATATTTTTAAGTCAGAGCTATCCCACATCTCTTTTTTTCTAAACATATCCAGTAAAACATTCAGAAATATTCTTAGCCTTAAGCACAGGTGCAAAGTGCACTTGCTAAACCAGGACTCCTGACTTTACATGAATTTCTATATGAGCCTTCTGCAAATGTTAGTAAGCACAGACCATTTTTTAAAGTTAGATTGTTAAATGAGTTACAGTTAATGAAAAATAAGAAAAAAGCATTTATTGATATGTTTACCTAACATACCTTTTTTGCTCATAAATACAAAATAATATTTAAACAAACAGCATTTAAGATCTTTCTTGATTCTTTGAGCTATTGACAAAAATGTTGATTACTGCATCCATCTAATGCACCCTTTAGATAATGTAGTTCTTAAGGCAGTGTTTCAAAAATTGCTTGCTCTGAGTTATCAGATTCAATTAGCCCCTTCAGAAAAGTAATCGATACTCCACCTGATTTAAGAAAGTTGCTATGCAATGTTTTTATATAATGGCAGCAATCAATTTAGCTTTGGAAATCCAGCACTGTCTCCTTTGGTGCCTTGCACCAGCTCTTGAATTATTTGTCCCTGAGCAAAGGCAAGGAGGGAGGGAAGGATACAAGCTGTACCTGAGCTGCTTCTGAGTAGCCCTCTAAAAATCCACCGAACCTCTCCGATGAAAGCAGTGGTTCTTGCCCCACTCACTTCTAAGGGGACGTCTGTAGACACCAGGCACTCATTTTCTTTGCCAATGCTCAAAATGACCACAGCAGGTCCAGTTTGAAAGCCATGTAGCCTCCTGGCACATGAGCATAAGCAAACAAACAGACTGAGTAATCGCTAAGGGTGGGCACTGAAAAGCAGAAGCACCCACAATGATTAGAGATGGAAGAACTTGGTCCTAGTCCTGAACCAGGATATTAATCATACTACTTGTTAAAAATGGTGCCCCATACTAAAGAGCATTTGACTAGTTAATTTTGGAAACATCATCATGATTTGAAAGCTAAAAAGAACATTCATAAAGAAAATCTGCAATAAAATAGTGGTGCAATTGCTGATTATGTGAATGGGCAATGAATGGGAGAGCAGCGACAGCCACAATTGAGTAGTTTGTTCCTCAAAGGCAGAGCACTATTGTAAATAATAGTCCCCTGTAATTTCAGTGGACAGAATGCCATAGTTCTGCAACATTGCATAAATGCAAATTCCCTAAATGGACTAAAGCAATCTGTGTCCTGTAATGCAATATATTGTCTGAATGAAGGAAAGGTGACTGCATCTGACTACGCTAATGCTGACAGGGAGTTTTTACACAAGTTATATAGTAAATGAAGTCTTGGAATCATTCAAATGCAAAATAGCATTAGTATCCAATACTCCCATTTCTTTCACTTCTATTTTTCAAAAATTCTTTCAAAGAGTAATGTAATGATGGTGGTCATTTGCATAAAGACAGAAAACCAGCTAGAAGTTCTGAATAGCATCACAAAAAAAGCTGAAAAGCAAACATAAGTAACTGGTGCAGTGCAGTTTTTCAAAACATTTTCAGGATTTTTCTTCATTCAGATGTTCATTTGAGAATCCATACAAGATGAAACCACAATATTTAATGGTCTTTGGGTTAAAACCCCAATTATGATATTCAGTAATATGTCAGGAGCAATGATATTAAAACACAACTGAAATGCAAGAAGCACCATCACTAGGATGTGTATTATGGTAATTGTACAGAGAATGTACAGACTAGTCAGTTCAGCACAGTCTCTGACTGAAAAATCCAAACTGCCCTTAGAGTGACAGAGCTTGGCAGGGAGGACTATCAAATAGAAATGGATATGCCTTCTTAAGGCACACAAGCTCAGTCACAGGAACACACCAGATCGTGCTCTGAAGTCTAAAACATTCAAGTGTCTAAGGCACTGTGTTGATAGGTGACTACTGTTTCAAAATCATTATTAAAAAATGAGAGACTGATGTAACAATGGCAAAAGTAATTTATAAAAGAGTAAGAAAGAAGGGTATGTTGCAGAAAAGAACTGTGAGAAAAATCAGAGAAGCATCTGAATTTGCCTTACAGGGGTGCCAAGCAGAATACGCCTATAGGGAGCTTCAAGAAAGAAGGACACCACCCCATGGAAGAGCTACGGGAATAAGAAGACTCTCCAAGGAAACCCACTACTATTGTTGTCTAATGATAGTTGTGTTTGCTTGAGTTAAGTGCTGCTTTTTACACAAAGTTCTTAAAAAGGCAGATAATCCATATACAAAATTATTTGCTTGCATTTTTTACATAAAGCTCATCAGAGCAGAGTAGTACAGAAAGATATCCACCAATATTCCGCCCACCAGTATATCCATCTCAACAGCAACAACCTCCCTTCTTCAGGGCATACCTCTCTACCCACCCTGAGAATGGCCAACATTTTTCTAGAGCCCATAAGTATCAACACATGAACCACAGTACAACACTGCACATATCAGACTGTCAAATACCACGCATTTGTTAAAAAGGAAGGTATCTTGATGATAGGCATAGGTGAATAATAATGCCTGTTCTGAGTGTTGGGGAGAATGGATTCTAAAAGACAAATGCCAATATATGAATAAAGAAGATGCTAAAGGACTAACATAATTTATTTATATTTCCTAAAGCTTGTCTTCATGGGATATGTAGTTCAGCAATCTTGAGTCAAAGGTAAAGCTTTACCTGTCTGAGAATTGAAATAATGATCATTTGTGTTAGTTTCTTTCTACAAAAACAAGGTAACTATTTTAAAACCAGGAGGAAATGTGAGTGCAAGTAAAAAAAAACCCACAAAACAACCATTATGTCTAAATATGCTTGACAACATATCAAGAGTATTCAAAGTCTTCTTTCCTTACTGTCAGCATCAAAAAATAGACCTCCAATTAATCTGATATAGGAAACCACTGGTTGTCTTCTATTGAAATGACCTACTGCCCATTCTTCTATAATTATTTTCTCAAGATTATTTCTAAAATAACCCCAAATAACCATGATGTTTCAAAATTCCTTGGGTTTATATATTTATGAGAAAGGGTTTTTCTTCTTCACTAATCCCTCCAGCATAGCCATTTATCTTCTAATGATGCACCACCATTTATTTAATAACCAGTCTCTCTAGATATTTGTATCTTTGCACCTGATGATTATCAATGTATATAATTCTGCACTTATTTGTGACTTATTAGGTTAGCTTTTCTTAAGTAAAATTCTTTTTAAAAGCATTAGTCTCTTTTTTTTTGACAAGGAGACCTACAAAAGTCTTTACCAAATGCACCTCTCAAGTTTCAGTTCCTATAATCAGTAGTATTAGTTCCCATTATTCACAACCATGGATACTTAAATTCCTCACATGCTTTCTGTGACCATAATGTCCTTTGCATGGAATTGGCAATCACAGCCATTACACCATTATATTAATGTGCTGATCCAAAAACTTCCATGCTATCAAACCTTCCAGGACACTAACTGTATGATGCTATAAACAAATCAGTATGAAGGAAAAAGAAAACATATAAAATATTTAAAGAAATAATTTCTGACTCATCTTCTCCAGAGGTGTAATTCTCATGGAACTTGACCCTAATATATCCCTCAGTGATTATACCCCAAATGCATTACAGGTGAGTGCCTCCAGCTACTGGAGCGTTAATGGATCCATTTTTACTTCATCAGAGCAGTCTGTCCCACCAGATTCTTCTACACAGCTGGATTCACAAGAATTTGATTCAGTGACAAATCTGTCATTGAGCTTTTTCTCCCTCTGTATTCAATAATATTATAGGCGCAGGAACTGGCTCTGGACACGGTTCATATTGCAAGCACTCAGACAAAAAGGCCATTGCTAAAGTGTCCAAAGTCGGATAGTTGGAATAACATTTTGATAATTGCAACACTAAGCTGTTATACATAAAACACTGAAGTAAATAAGAGGGTTTTTATTTCACCCATCTTATAGATTTAAGCAGTTTCTTGACAATGAGGAACAGACTTTACAAGGGTACAGGAAAAGGCACCCCTTTCTTCCATCACTTCCTCCACAGTTCTCCATTTAAACATGCCCTTCAAGAGTTTGGAATAAACCAAAATCCAGTTGTCCTCCAGGAACGAATGTGATGTATTCCTTTTCTGTCATCTGCATCACCATATCTACTATGTACCCATTTGGGCTCCTTCTGCAAAGGAATTAAACTGGCATTGAAGGCGGGAAAGTGTTTTTCCAAAGCAAACAGGATAAAGCTTCCTTCCATTTTTGAAGCTGAAGATAGTGGTGTCCTTCAAGATAGATGATCCTTAAGCAAGGTGCTGCCTAATTCTCCACCCTTGGTATCTTTACTCCAGAGAAACTAATACCAGCCACTTGAGACACTACCAATCTTATCTTGAAAAGGAGGAGCTCCTTACTCCATTTCTTTGTATTTTCTTTAACAGCCACAGTCCAACATATTGGCTATATTTCTTAAGAAAAAAAAGGTCAATCTGTGCTGTAATTGGACAGAAGATACTTTCGACTAATATGCATTCAAATTTATATAAAATTCCTTAAACTAAATCAGCAGAATTAATACATATTTAATGTAAAGTTATCGGTTCACATAAAAAGGGTACGTAGTAGATCATAGAAAAGAAAAACATTTACATATGAAAAAGAGCTCTGTCATTACAGAAGCAAGCAACATTTTTTCAGTTGATTTCCTGTGATCATTACCTAAATCTTCCAGGCATGAAAACAAGTGACAAGAGAAATCAGTTGTCATTACACCAGTTAGAAGTAAGGCTATCTGGAGTGAAAGCCATCATTTTTTCTCCAAAAAACATTATGCACTTAGGTATAGACTCTGTCCAGACCTGTTGAGAGAGTGTGAAATGCAGGTCTTGGCCCCTCACCCTTGAATATAGAGCCCTTTTAGAAAGATTACTGGCCTAGACCTTTGCTCTCTGGTCCCTTGTAAACATGTTCTGCCCAAGTAAATTTATCAGCCCATTTTATGAGCTGTAAACCTCACTACATCTTCCAGAGGCAGGGACATGTTACAGTGCATCCTGGAGAAGCTAGGACCATTATGTTGCTCTGACCTCACTCAGAGCATCTTCTGCCCACAAAGGAGAAGTTACATGGATTATTGCAGGAAAAGAAGAATGCAGGAGAAAGCAAGCAGCTTCACCAATACATACAAAAAGTTAAAGTTGAGAGAAAAGGTAGGTGGAAAACTAATTCCTTTTGATGTCCTCAGCAATGGAATCTGCAGCCAGGTTTATACAGCCTTACAATACAGAGCTTTGCAGCCCTCCTCTAAGAATTCCTATCATTATAAAAAAGACGGGGGGAGGAAAGATCAAGCTTTGTTTGAATTTCAAGACTGCCAGACCATCAGCAGTATGGGCTTTGTAGGGATGCTGTAAAGATAAATGTTTTCACATGTGCAAGCACATACGATAACACTTCTGAGTAACTATGATGCTCACAGCAGGTCAATTTCCAGTGCACATTTTTGAAGAAGATATCTGACCTAGCAGACTTAAAATGAGTTCTTACGTATGATTAATAACACGAGGTCCATTTCCTGACAGTAAAAGGTTGTACAGGTTAATAAATACATATTTTTTTATTTTTAGAAATAGTCTTTGAAATCTCATGAAGTAAGATTAAATGTATTAAAGACATATGAATTAAAATGGAGGCATCTTTTTATCATGCAGGTCTTCAGACCTCTCTACAATTCATAGGACCTCTAATAATGATAATTCATAATGTTAAAGAATTTTTAATTTTAAGAGAAAATTCTAAGCATCAGAAGGTGTGGCAACATCACACAAGATATTTTGATCAAAACCAGTGAGCTCTGTAAGCCATAGTTGTAGATATTTGAGAGACAATTTTAAAAGCACATGTGGAAAATTAAAACCAGAAATTAATGAATTCTCTGGGTTGTTTCAGTAGCCTCTTTTTCCCCCTCAAGCAGTCTGAGACATTTCTAGAAGCAAAAAAATACTTTCTTCATTTCTGAATTGCAAAGTATATAACTCAAATCAAACTAAGAGAATGTTTCTTGCCCTAAGAGGAAGGTCTCCCACATAACTTTCTCTTTTGCTTAGAATGACAACTAGAATAGCACATTGAACGCTGTTTTTAAGTACATGCCCTATGATCAATCCTGAAGGTAAAATCCTTATGCCAGTTTGTTCTTGCAGAAGCTTTTCACTGTAACCCAGTGCAATTATAATTTCATTTTGGGAACCAATATGCAGTCAGTGTTAAAACTCCTATATAATATCTTCATTAGTTCAACCTTCTTTTAAAAAAAAACACAACATATTGAGTAAGAATTCTGAAGAAATGGTACCATGAGCACCATTTTAGCTTGCAATGTGTGCACTGGAAAACTCACTTTTTACATTACAAATGATTCCTAATGAGCACCACTTCTGCAGGTGCTGTCTGATGTAACATTTACCCAGTATTTCCTATTGAGAACCCCTTTTCAGTTGCTTATTACTTCCACTACTTGGGATAAAGCTATGCACTGTATCTTCCTCGGTGTGTTTTCAAGGAACTTTGGACTAGACTTAAAACTTCTCAGAGGAAGGTGCTACTGCTTTTCAGCTTAAAAAATATATTACTCTTCTCCACTGTTCGAAGCATGGGCTCAAAGTGAGTCAGATCTCAATGAGAAGCTCATAGAAGTTGAGAGACTACCCACAGTGAAAAGGAATACCGTTTAATCCCTTTATTACCTGTATCCATTAACATAAATGATCATTTAAGTGGTTTTAACTTTCCTCAGTTAGCCAGAATGATCTCCATAGCTGACAGCATCTTTTTGCTAAAGGAATTTCTTTCCAAGCCCCATAGTCCCCCTTCCAGCATCTGCTTCTGGAATGTGCCTGTGAGAACCAGAACATTAAGTTTCTGCCAAGTGAGTAACTTTTGAGAATACAGAATTTGCAAAAAAGAAAAAAAAAAAAAACACCCTTACAAATGGGGAGAAGCTCCAGTTGTCACCACAATTTCACTCTTTCTGAGCAAGAACCATTTACAGGTAGAAACCATTCTCATCTAATTTAATATGGCCCTCAGAGACTGACCAAAGTTGCAGTGCTGTAAATCCCCATAAATTAGCAAAGCAATTTTAGGGTGGCAGCTGAGTCATTCCCTTCATTTCTGTGCTTCAGGACTTCCATATGAGAGCTAAGAAAAGTTCAACATCAGTTGTGATCCTAACTTTGCAATCAGTACTTTTTTCCTTACTGGAATAATATATCTTACCTTCAAGTTTTCCAACTAATGATAGCAATCCTGGATGAAACTGAGAAATAAGAGGTATTCAGCTTTTCAGGAGCACCTCTAACTTGGGCTGCGTGAGTTAGGACATTTCTCCCATTGAACTGCAAGGATCTGTTTCAGGCCCACTATCAGTAACTGGCAGTTTCGAAAAAGATCTTTCCTGCCAAGCACTGAAAGGGAGTGGGAAAGATATCACTCTACATTATCACCAGATTGACATGGCTGGCTTTTTCTTACTTAGGTTGATTTAAAAAACAAGCAAACAAACAAAAAAAAACCACACCAAGAAAACCACAGAAAGTTATATAAGGTGCATTATTCAAATTGCAAACTCAGATACTCAAAATCCAAGGAAAAATGCCTAAATAAAGGTTGCCTATAAAATGGCAGTAATGGTATCTCCTTATCTCCCAAGGTGGCTATAAGAATAACTCTCATTTGTGAAGTGCCCGGACAACATACTGACAATTGCTGTAGGAAAGGTCAGAGGAAATGAATAATTCTGTCTTCAGCGCTGGGTTTGAATAGGATGTTACTCCACACATAAAACAACCCAGTGATAAAGACCAGCACTGCATACTGAACACCGAGGCAGCAAACCAACATTGAATAGCTGCCCATTAAAGGCCGGATATATCTCACCCAAATTTAGCTGTGCAAAAGGCCCGCACTAATGTAGTCAATGCACAGTCTGTTCTCACTGAGGAGATGCAGACATCTCCAGAGGCGACTCATCCTATCCCAAGATAGTGTTCTGAATAACCATCCATAGATCCTTCTATTTCTCCTTTGACTTTTGAGGGTAGTTAGACATCTGGAGTAAGCTACATGCCTAATTGGTAGGCAGCTAAATTGAGGTGAAATGAATCTGTCCTAAATGAGCACCATCTATCCTGTGTCCTGAAGGACAGAAAATACCCAACAGCATATGACCTTGTAATTTAAGATTATTTTATGATGTATGTGCAAAGGGCACTTGTAATTCATAGTTTAATGCTATGATTTTCCAGAATTTCAGGATTGATTTTGCAGGCCTTACTGTGGGTCTTCTAATATTGTGTGCAAGTGCATTTGCATGCTAAGTAATTGGGAATATAAAACCAACCCAATGTTTAAAATTATAAAAATCCTCCAGTCAAGGCAAGACCCTGTGAACTGCCTGCTAAAGTCTGTAAGGATTTCAGATCAGCAGTCTGAATGAACGATTGAAGATCTGAAAACAAAACATTGGCAAAAATCATGCTCATCTTCTGTTTATTTGCAAAGAATTTCTCTAATAAAAAGAACTTTAAAAGGAAGGCTCCAAAAGGTATTTTCAAATATCACTTCCATAATCTTTTTGTGTTTCACCAGCTGCGATGCCCTCATACTTTCTATACAACAGAAGAAAATCTTACATCATGCATACTCCATTTTTCTTTCACTGTCTTCCATGCTACACTAAAAGATATTCATATTCCAGTGGCCAAATTTGATTGTGGTAAATATTGCACATTCAGAGGCAAGACCAAGTACATGATAGATCCTCACCATGGGGTCTGCTATAAAGAAATAGAAGTCATTGCTTTTGCCCAAAGGAACAGTCATTTGATTCATGCACACTAGAAAAGCCTCTGTGAGATGGGATGAAAGTATTTCCTCACAATACTTTAGAATCAAGATATAAAAAATATATATAAATATATAAATATATATATAAATCAAGATATAAAACAGGAGAGGCAAGTTTCAGGTTCATGAACGGCTCTGCTCTGAATCAGTGGGAGAAAGGAAAGCAGAATCACTCCCTTATCTTTAGTTTTAAGTATGTCTGTGTTTTCCTTAAATAAAAAAAAAAAAAGGAGGTGTTAGTGTCCTACAATAAAACATGTTTCTTCTCAGGCAAATACAATGATTCATCTACCCTTGGATATTTCAGTTTGCAAAAAAAAAAAGCCCTAAACAAAGTCATTCCTTATGATATCCAAACAAAAGTAGATTGAATTAGTAGTTTGGCCAGGAAAATGATACTCCAGGTAGGGTTATACTACATGACATCTGCTCTTAGCTGCAAAGAAATAATTGAGGTAAATCTCTGGACATCTCTATCACCCTTCTGAGAAAGCTTGACTGCTTTGTAATACAGTGAAATGCAACCATTTCAGCAGCACCTGAAGCACACTGGCTCTACGCAAGGGGTACGGCTCCAGGGAGCAGACTCACCGGCAGCTTCCTGCATTTCACACACAACTGCTGCTTTACTTATGAGCCCACCCACTCATCGGGAGCAAACAGGGATACTCCAGGAGGAAAAGAGCTCATCAGAAACACCACTTTTCTGAGCTTCTCTGAAACACCAGTCTGAGATGCTGCTCTTGGGTTTACCCATCAGCATCAGGGGCAGCTGGAGAAGGGGGCAGCGGTGGTTATTCATGCTACCATCACGCTTGGACTGGAGCTTGGAGTGTGACTGAAATGTCAGCCTACTGCCCTCCATTCCTTCACAAGAAATTCCCTTAAACAGTCAAGCAGCAAAGTTATCAGCTGCCACCACTAAGCAGATGCCAAAGCTTCCCTTTTGGAAACAGTGGGGAAGGAATTTTCTCAGATCCTCCCTCTCAGCAGGCCCCTGTGCTTTCCTCCAGGGAAAGAGGGCAGGAGCTTCCCAAACTCATTTTCTTTCCCCCCTTTCCCAAGGAATGGAAAGCAGAAGCCACACTACAAGCAACCTGGGAAGAAGCATCAGCATATGCTGAGGATGCTTTTAGGAAAAACCGACTCATTCATTTCCGAGGAGCTGCTCACATTGCACTTGTATCTGAGATAGGGCTCTAGACAAATACTCATTTCCTTCATACTGCTCTGATTTATTGTGGCTGCCCACTTGTCCAGCCCTTCACAGACCTAGGAGGCTAAACAAAGCATTATCTGGGCACAGAGTTTTACCAGCTGGAAAACAGCTCAAACCCAGGCTCTCATCCAGGTTTAACACCCAGGGAAAGCTCTCCTTGATAGAGGAGGAGTTACAAACACTGCAAAAACAACAAAAAAAAAGGTTAATTATCTCAAAATATGCAAAAATAAATGGAGACAAAAATAAATATGGAGAATAAAATTTTGGTTATCTAATCTCAATCATTTGTACTGAACACACTACTTGAGGGCTTCTGTGATAAAAAGAAAGAGCCATGGATTGTGACATTCAGTCACCATTTAGAGAACAAGCAGATGCCTAAAAACCTGGGATTGTGGCACATTGGGATGCTTCAGTTTGTACATAACACGCAAATTTGTTTGCTTGGAGTTTCTCTAACTGGAAATGGCCAAACTTGTGAAAAAGATTGTGTCTACCTCAAGCAAAATGAGCATTAAAATGCAGTCAGACCCCCACTGGCTGAAAACCAGATCTTTAATCTCTGACTCCGGTGGTTTGCAAGGCATTGCTGCATTCCTATTGGAAATAAAACCGAACAGCACAGCATGAAGTTGATAAAGCTGATGCTGTGTACAAGTCTGCTATTTCACAGCTTTCCAAAAATAGAAACAAATTGACAGAGGCAGTACATTTTCCAATCATTGCTCACGAGCCAAAAATTTTAAAATCGCTGGTTATTTAAGATTCACAGAGACTTGAACTATATTTCTAGGATATTCTCCAGGGATTAACTAACCTTTCCCTGAAAACAAAACTAATGCACATGCACAGCAAAATTTACCCTTCAGATACTAACCAAAGGATTTAATTCCATGTTAATAAGATCACAGATAAATATACTTCACACCTACCTGCTGAACTTAAATACATTAGAAATAATGCTATTCAAGGCTAATAGTTCATCCTTACATTCTGCAAGAAAACAGGAACACAAGAAACATCCAGCTTCTCCTGTAATGCCTTTCAAGGTTTAGAGACATATTTCTGCTCTGCCCAAGTCAAAACAAAAACTCTGAAATAATTTTTTTAAGGATCTGCATATGTATTTTTTTCCAACTGAATCCCAAAATCTATACCAAACTCATCTGGCTTAGGATGAGGAGCTTCTGTGTGCACACTGCAGGTGAGGGTCATAGTCTGAGGTATGGGAGCTAACAGACGAGATTCTGCACTGCCTAATTCAAATCAGGCTTTTGGAGAAACAAGAGATTAATTCCAATTTAGATGTGGAGATGCAGTTGATCTCCCAGCTCTAAGTTGCAGTGCCACAAGCACCATACCATCTAAAAAATAAGTTACATGTGTTCCTCCACCCATTCACCTCCAACCAAAAATACATTGCCAAAGTTGTAACAACTTCATGAACATTTTCAGGTTTTCTACTTCACCTAATTGACCAAGAAAAGTATGAGTGTGCCATTAGAGGCTGAACTGAAATATTCATTGTTTTCTTTAGAGATGTGCAGGAAGGCTGCTCATTTCACCCCAACATAACAGAAAGTTGAGGACAAACTAGCAAAGTAACTGTAAGAGTCATAGCTCAGAATTTTGAAAATGCCAGCAAGGCTAGACATGCAAGGGGACCTGCAACATATGGCCAGCACAGAACCATGAGAAATCTTTGACTAAGTAAATTTTTTTCATGTTTTTTTGTGAACCAAAAAGGAACATCACAAAAGCGCCTAGTTAAATTTTTGAGCAATGTGTGATAAGGCTGCTAGGCAAGAGAAGACAGAGAGGGATGGCAGTCATACAACAAGGTCAAAGCAGCATTCATTGAGCAAGAATCATTCCAACTTTTACTGAATTTGAAGCTGTTCCCTCCCTCCTTCCAAATCTTGAGTATCAAAATCTGTTGTCAGAGCTCAAGTCTAAAATGCATCTATTGCACGTAAAGCCTCTGTGGAAGAGGAACTGGCTGCCCTCACAACCTGAACCTTCCCACCTGACTATCTCCTGTGACTGCTGAGGTCACAGCGCTCCCTTGATGCGTGTAGGACCTGACCACAGGACAAAGCGCTGCCCTGTTCTGTGTGGAGAGACCAGACTGTGGTGGAGGGACATGCCTTTACACCGCTTTTTAGGCAGACAGACTGACAAAATGACTCATTTTCTCAGTGCAATATCGAGTCATCTCAGCCTTACAACGTTCTCCTGTTGCATATTTTAGTATTGCAGAAGCTAAAGGCCAGGCACTCAAACTCACAACCTTTCATCAATATTAGTATATGCTTAATGGTTTTCTTAAGGCTATGGTTCCAATTAGTGCATAACACAGCAACTGCAATATTAAAAATAACACTGTAGTAATGCTCGTGCTTGTGAATGCAGTGAGAATTTTATCACTTTTACCAGGATTTTATCCACAGTTTGAAAAATCAAATAAAACCCACACACAAAAAAAAAAAGAAGGTAAAGGTTCTATTGGAGATAGGGGTAACAATTCATCTGATTCTGTGTCATTTTTATAATCCCAGTTTTTGAGCTTCTGTGGCCTTATATTGATTTTCTCTGCTCTTTCTCTCCTTTTTCTTTTAAAGTTATGGAAAGTGAACACATTTAATATAAAACAGATTTTGCTTTATTTTTTCAGGTAAGCCTGTTAAAAGTAGAAAATACTTCATCTACTGCACACAGAAAAAGCCTAACATTAAGGGTTTGACATTAAATCTTGGTAGATAAATATCGTCTCTATTTAATTATCTGTTCAAAACTGATAGAAGGGTAGCATCAGCTTTTGAAAATCTCAGCAGCCAAGCTCCCACTGGTAACAGTGGGTCTAAGATCTCACTCAACATTTTTACGAGTATTTTTTTTTTCCCCTCTTCTTGAACAAGCAATATCTCTTTGTGAAATAATTGGCAGCTATTAGTGTCAGCTTAGCAGATACAAAGCTGCATGGGTCTGTGGGAAATTTATGCCTCCCAACATGCCATGCTAAATTTAAACCTGTTGCATAATACACAGATTCATTGTCATGCACATAACACTGCTAAGAATATCTAAAGTTCAAGGGAAGTTAATATGCATGCAGACTAAAATGGAGAGTTTAAAAGCATTTTGGGCTTTACCACATGGAAAAAAAAGCATTGATGACTCCTTTTAGTAAAGCTATCCATTCTTGCAATCAATTTCATGAACATACATTTCACGTACCACAGTGGTTCAAAGTGCCACTGACATTAAGAATAAGAGGAAAAGACAGACTTGGGTTTTGATTCTATTAAGCCATCCTTTCAGTCTCAGCTCTGGGGGCACACTGATCTAAAGTGGTTCCATATCTTTGGTCTTCACCTCCAGTGCATATTCCAAAGTGATAACTTTTGGAAACCCTGACAGATTAGAAAGGAGAATGGCAAAGAACCATGGCCAGAGACTGAACTAGCTGTGGACTGATTTGGATCCCAAGGAATCAACATCTGCAAGTTGTTTGGGACACAGCTTTGCAGGGAAAGCATGCAAACCAAGGTGTATGAGCCCCTTACTTTACTATCAGCTGCCACCTGAAAAGGACCATGCAGCTGAAACCCAGGTAGAGAAAATCCACCAAGGCACCCATGGAGGTGCAATAAGCCTAACATGAAACATCCAGACAGGCTGCAGAGGGAATTAATATATTGCCTACATTTTCATAAGAGTAAGGATTCCATAAGCTTCCTGGACAGAAGCAAAATTCACTCTTTGCCTTTTCCATTGTATTTCAGTTCTTTTTCCTCAAGGCCTGTCACAATTCAGCACTCAAGGTATTCTCTGCAAACAACATTCTTCACTAACTCCCTTTCCTTCACTAACTCCCAAAACACTTGACTGACTTTTTGGCGTTCTTCCGTCTGCCTGACCCACCTTTTAAATGGGTCAGTCAAGAAAAAAAAAACACACCTTCTTTTAACAGATCCCTTGTTAAAACACACCTTCTAGAAGACAGTGAAAACTCTCTGAATCTCATGAAAAAAAGAGCTTCCAAAAACAAATATGCAGCAAAACAGTCAGAATGTGACAAATGCAAGTCAAGGAACTCTTTCTCACTGTCATCTGCTGTTTCTGCCCCTGAGCACTATCTACATTACACAATCTGTAGAATAAAATAACTAGTACCTCATGCCTACTCTTGAGTTATATTAATACTAAGTGGTGATAGGATAACAATTGTGATAAAGTACAAGGGCTATGACCACACACCAGGATAGTAAACACTGTTGATCTATTGCAGTAATCATAGACATTGAGGTTGGATTATTCTACTAATTAAATAGTTTGCTAGTATCTGGCTTTATTTTATATGGCTTTGATTTACTTCATGCTATTTATAGCACTATTATTAGGTAGTTCTAATATCTTAGGATCTCTTCCATACAAAATATTTGTGACTGTGATTGCTATAGGAAGAAATGCTCAGGGAAATAAGGAAAAATCCTCAAATAACTGAAGAGCAAAAAGCATTAAACCTACTGACTAAGAGTTCTTGTACCAGAAAGTGTGCAGTGCTTTCATGGCAACATACTGTGCTCTAAAACAGTGAGTTCAGGCAGTAAACAGATCAGGGGAGGAACGTTGCTGGGGATTAACTACTATTTTGTATGTGCACCTCTTAAAACTGTAATTTCAGCACACAAGAGAACAAAGAACACTGCAAATAATGATGCTCTTTCCTTCCCTGATGCATCCCATCAGGTCTTGTAAGTGCTCAACCAAACAAGATCTCCAAAGGTCTACTCTAGAAGAACATGCTGCTTGGAAATCAACTCATTGGTACCAAATTTAAACAAACTGAGTGCAGCCAGAGAATAATAAATTCTATTTCATATTCTTTAACCATTTAATATGCAAAATGAGATGGAAAACATTTTGAGGGTAGGTGTGAAACATCTCACTCTTGACCAAGATATGCTTCAATTTCATATGGATTACATGGAGATGGGTTTATTGAAGCATTACTTTCTAAGTCTTGGTATTCTAAAGAAACATGATTAACCTGAGAGGAAGAATACAGAAAAATAGCAGTACATATTTATATTAACTATTAAAATTTGTAGAATTATTTTTTAGCTTGGTAGAGCAGTTTTAAAGTCACAGATAAGTTTGAACAAACATATTTTTAAAATGAGGTAGACCTGTCTGTCTCATTATTTAGCTGATCCCACGTTTGTTCTAACAAGGAGTATTAAACTAATTAAATTAAGAGATTAGTTTTAAGCTTTTAAAAGCTTAAACTCCTCTGAAAGAGCTGAGAACTTGTGTCATGTTACAGAAGTCTCTTGGATGGCCAAATGGTACAGACGAGTAGAACTCCTTCAAGGCCAGCTTTTAAAGGCTCTCTCTACTTGCATCCTTCTGTAATTGTCTGTGCAGTTTTCAGTCTTTGTTCAGCACCTGCTGTTGTGTTTTCTCTCAGTAACAGTCTAACTATCACAAAGCACAGAATTACTTTAAAAATAAAAAA
This sequence comes from Laterallus jamaicensis coturniculus, assembly GCA_022605575.1. NCBI lineage: Eukaryota > Metazoa > Chordata > Aves > Gruiformes > Rallidae > Laterallus > Laterallus jamaicensis. The sequence goes on along the minus strand of JAKCOX010000008.1, from coordinate 18,131,545 downwards.
AGTACTGAAGACAAAAATCCATCATAAACTAAAAGCAATTTAAAGGATTCAAAATTTCTCAGATACTACTATTAGGACCCCTATTTAATCAGTACTTTGTTCTGGTCCACGCATCTCAATCTCCTTTACTTTCTGCCTCTTGAATCAGAGCAGACAAGTTAACACTGTTTCCTTGAGCAAGTATTCCTGACTTGTGTATCTGGCAAGTAATTTATTTAACTGCTCACTAATAAGCAAAGAGAAGAGAATCTATCACTAAAATAATCTTGGAACCCTCCATCTGTTATAGATAGTGTATTTCTGTTTAAACAAATACTGGGAATGAACAATTTATTTTTCTGTTTACTTACTAACCCAAACCCAGTGCATTTCTTAATGACAGAAAAACCTACAGATGGGTAGCTGCAATCCCAGAGACTCAATACAACATATATTTATAAGTTGTCTATAATTTGAGAGCCTAAGCAGCAGCAAAACCCAAATATCCTACAGCACTCTTGGTAGAGAAGCACCCAGCATTTTAAACTTTGCTCTAACCCTTCAAGTTTGAATATAGAAAGTGTGAAGAGGTCCTGCTGACATTTTCTTTCTTGAGTTGGTGGGTTAATTATTTTGAGAAGAGTCAATAACACAATTAGGGTCACCACTATCTCAGTTTCTGAATAGCTCCTTGATCAGTAGCAGCAACTTAGATCTTGGAAAAAGGAATACATGCTCAGCACCCAGCACAGGAGTCCTGACCTCATTCTGGGTCCTTTAACGCTATCCCAAAATGAATTACATTCTTATTGAAATGCAGAAACTGATACAAATACCAACACTTTCCACAGACATGGTCTATCCATCAAAGAACTGAATAGAATAACTGAATACAGGTTAAGGCTAAGACCAATTTTTCTCACATTTATCAGGATTTTTTGAAATTGTAAACATGAAACTATTACATTATTATAACTTACCTTATCCACCTGTGCAGTAGAACCAGTCTCTTCTTAGCAAAAATTCACTTGTCCCAGTGATTATATCTGACATTTTTAATGGTCAGAAATAGGATCCATCAGCCATCTAGTGATCATCAGGCAAAGGTCAGGAAACAAGCTGGCATCTACCACCAACATAGGACATGCAGGCACTACTGCAGCAAGATCTGGGGAACCAGAGCAGAGACATAGAGACATATCACATAGTTCAAGTCAAGCTTGGGTGATGGGCCTGAGTTTAATTAGGCTTCTGGGCAGTGGGCAGTGGGTGGGGGTCCCAGCTGGAAGTACTCAGGGCAGTCACAGCCTACAGGTGCCCATAGGGCCCTGACACATACAAAAGTGTATGCATACATGTTCAAAGGGTTGAATAGAGCTTAGGGTCAATAAAAAGCTATCCTTGTGTCCTGGAAGTATTGTTTCTTGCATTAGCACAGAGGGGAGTGGTTTGGGTTACATGATCCAGAAAACTGAATTTAAAAAAACCCAACTTTGCTCTATCAGCTGACTGACTTTTTTCTCTGAGAAATGCAAGTCACTGTACAGAAGCTGACACCTGCAACAACAGGAGCTCTTCAGCAGGCTGACAGCCTTATTATCATCAAAGGCAAGGGTAGTTCTGCAGTTAAATGGAGGTGGGGTTTGACTGGAGAGGTCAAGAGAGGACCTGAAAGCCTTCCTAGGCCGATTTCCCAAACATGCCATGCTGTTGAGCAGCACTGGCTGTTCAGAGACCACTGTTTCAGACAACTGTGAGTCAGCCTGGGGATATTCACTGACTTTGAGTATGCTCACAGGTGACACGTTTTGTGAATGGGGACTACTGTTGTCTATGACCCTTCTGGGAGAAGGACCTTCTGTAGGGTGCTGCAGCACTTCTGGAGGTGGTGTCTCTGGGTCAGGCAATCCAGGTTCTGGCTTAAGGGGATCTGGCTTGAGACCTCGATCAAAACCACAGGGGCCATGGCTGAGCCCAGGCCTGACTGCACCTTGGCAGAGCTGCAGCTATGACAAGGCCAAGCACTGTGGCCTCAGCCAAAAGCAGCTCTCTCAGGCAGGGGTCAGTCCTGGAGTGGCAGGAGCCAGGCCTCATTGCACCAGCCCTGAGCTGGCCCTGGCCCTTGCATTAAAGAAATTACAGAAGAAAGTATGTCCCTCTGCCATCAGAGCAGCTCGGAGATTCAGTCTCAAACACCTGAAGTACCTTTGGGGCCAAATTCCTGAATTTTTTGAGGTATATTTTACCTTATCCGTTAAAAATAAGCATGAGGCCGGAGCAATGACTCCTTTTTCTTTCTTTCTTTTTTCTTTTTTTTCTCCAAACCTTTTCCCCTCTTTCCTAGTTCCCCATAATAATTATTAAGCAATAAATGATAATTAGCTATAATATAAAAAGTTATAATTTCCTTTAAATGTAATCTAGGAATTTCTTTTGAAACAGTTGCCAGTTCTCTTCCTTTCTTTTAGCCTTGTAGGCCATGCCACACAGAGATGAAGTCAGATGAGGAAAGAAAAAAGAGCAGAAATGCTGCCTCAGTCACATTCAATGTCTGATTAATAGTGAGATTCTTAAGCTGCCTCAATTCATTTGCAGTTTACTGTAGGAAATAAGTAGCCCTAAGACATGTATTAACAAAGTTCAAAATGAGAAAGCTGAGTCAGAACAAAGATTGAGGTATCCCAAACATATTTCTATTTTCAAACTTTATAGTCCCTACAGGGCTACAGCCAACAAGGACATTTCCTGCCCTCTCTGTCTCAGCAAAGATGTTCATGCCCTAAAGCATCTTAAAATAATTTGTTTCTTTGATCCGTGATTCAGGAAATGTGTGTGGATATGCTGCTTAGGGAACATTGAATAATTTCCCCTCTTCAGTGCTTTGCCTATGCTTCTCCAGCATGATGCTCTAACATCATAGCTCTACAGAGCCACTGACCCCTCCAGAGCCCGTGAACTGTAGCAAGTCAGTCCAAACTTGGAGTTTATTCTCACAGAGGGATGTGGGAATGAAGGAAGAAACAAAGGCTGGATGAAATGTGTTTAGAGTCTTTCTTCCTTTCCCTGCTGTATGCCTCTCCAGGCAATGGCTCGGTGGTGCTCTGAATAGCAAAGCTATGACTCAGGGTAACCATGGAGCAGTGTGGGTGCCCGAGCACCTCCCATAACTGAGATTTTGCTGCCATCGTGCGGTCACCCTGACTTTGCCCGCGATTTTCTCTGCTCGGGCGGAACCACCGTGGGGTACCAGGGAAAAGGGGTCCATCTTCTGAAACGCAGAAAAGAGGGCTTCCATTTCAGCAGGTGCTCTTCTGTGGCTTCTGATGGCTGGTCGCCCAGTGTCATGCGTTAGAGATGAACAGTAGCGCTCAGAGCAGAAACAGTTACTGCACAAGGCAGCAGCTTTGAGTGGGTTTCTTCAATTTCCTCCCAAAGGATTGACAGTTGATGATAGGTTTAAATGTTTTATAACATTCTCACCTAAAATTACTGGAAATGTTTTTAAAGAGTGTCAATAGGATCAGTTTTCCAGGTACCTCATGGCACAGGGAAAAGGCCTGAGGTAGTCTGAAGAGGTTCTAACACAGTCCTTTGATCACCAGGCATAACAGATACAACCAACTTCAGAAGTCCAGTTCTTCAAGAGCATATACCAGCAGTGGAATTGCCTCTGGAATTTTTTGTATTCAACATGGCCAGAAAACCAAGCACACACTTTTTAAGTAGAGGATTCTTAAAGTCACCTCTAGAGACCTACTGAAGTTTAAGTGGGAGAGACGTGAAACTTCATTTCCAAAAATCCTAATCACACATCTTCCTGAAGTCAGCCTATAGCATCCCCCATGAGGCACAGACACATTTGGCCCAGTGCAGGACTGGAATCTGTAACACCTCATTACAGGTCAGTGTGCTGGTAAATGAGCCTGGCTGCCAGCCAGTAAGCCCCAGGCTCACAATTATGGTATGAATCACAATGCTTTCTTATTTAGCTGTTTCAGAGGAGGACAGTGAGATTCTACAGGGTAAGCAGACCAAGAAGAACTCATTGAGTATAAAAATGAGAATGGCCCAGTGACATGGTGACCAAGTTCTTCCTTGGAGTCCTGTAAAATGTGTGGATCTAACCAGTAAACACCACTAAGATCTTCAGTAAGCATAATTATTTGAGGCAAGGTGACCCATTGGAATGAGATCTTTTTTGTCTGCCTGCTTCCCAACAGAGAGATGCATTTAAAACACAACCACTGCAGCCAGCACCCTCATTGACAGTCTGGGGAGGAACAAAGATGAATTAATTGAATAAAGGCCAAATTATTCATTCACATTATAAGCATGACATTGGAGAGAATCCCAAATGTATCCAGTGATAATTTCACCTAGCTTGTTGGATATTACAGTTTCCTCTAAGGGAGTGTATTCTGTTTATTTTCGAGGGCTGGAGCAATTGTCATTCTGAACACACCCTTCCACAGACAGTTGAGCTGCCTAACACATAACAAAGATGTCCCCTGCTCTCATTCCACCATATATTGCTGAATTACAAAGAGAATGCCCTAAACCAGATGCAAAGGGAAAAACTACTTGACTTTTGCCGCGGTAGACTCCCTGTACAATTTGCTAACAGCCTCAGGAATCTGCTTCTCTTGGTGCTTCTAGTTTTTAAATAATTATTATTTAAATAAAAAATTAAAAATTCATCTGAATCTTTCAAGCAAAGGTCATTTCCTCTCCCTCTGTTAGTGGAAGAAATTAGATCTGAGAACTATTCCTATAAACTCCACCCCCACATAGTCTACTAAGAAGGGCATGTATTTGAGTAATTTGCCTACACTATTATGGAAAAGCACTGACAAAAACTGACTTGCAACCATGACAAAGGTTCTTATCCTCCTCCTTTTCCAAACTGGGGACATAGGCAATTCCCTCATGTTCTGATCCAAAGACTAAAAATTGGTAATATCCCCCACTTACCAGTTAAATTAAGGGTGTATGCACAAAATACAAAATTTAAGAAACCTCAAAGGTTGACCTACGCAATGCAGATCAGTCTCAGTTTTATCTAAATTAAGAAACTCATTGCATAGCCTTATAAACCAGTTTCAACTCATAGGTGATGACCTTCCATTCAGAAAAGCCAATGGGACAGACAAGATCTAACAAACTGCACATGGGCAGAAAGCAATACTTCCAGAATTTTATTTCCAGCTACAGCACATCCTTCGATCTCTTACTGACTCCTAAACCTTATGTCTAAACAGTGGAAAGCACAATGTTAAACTGGGACTGTAAGGAGAAAGATCTATCATTTTAATTCTTCGTTCTTGAACATTCTCCTGGAAAAACTGGCTGCTCATTGCTTGGACAGGTACACTCTTCACTGAGTAAAATACTGCCTGGATGGGCAGGCCCAAGAGTGAATGCAGTTAAATTCAGCTGGTGACCAGTAACAAGTGGTGTTCCCCAGGGCTCACTATTGTGGCCAGCTCTCTTCAATATCTTTATCAATGACCTAGATGAGGAGATTGAGTGCACCTTCAGTAAGGAGGAGTGTTGATCTACTTGAGGGTAGGAAGGGTCTACAGGGGGAAGGGGGCAGGCGGGATTGATGGTCTGAGACCTGTTGTGTGATGTTCAACAAGGCTCAATGCTCAGTCCTGCACTTGGGTCACAACAACCCCAGGCAGCAGTACAGGCTTGGGGAGTAGTGGCTGGAAAGCTGCCTGGCAGAGAAGGACCTGGGGGTCTTGGTTGACAGCTGGCTGAATATGAAACATCTGTGTGCCCAGGTGCCCAAGAAGGCCAACAGCATCCTGGCTTGTATCAGCAGTAGCGTGGCCAGCAGGACAAGGGAAGTGATTGTCTACCTGTACTTGGCACCAGTGAGGCTGCACCTCAAATATCATGTTCAGTTTTGGGCCCATCACTACAAGACAGACATTGAGTCACTGGAGTACGTCCAAAGAAGGACAACAAAGCTGGTGCAGGACCCAGAGCACAAGTCTTAGGAGGAGCAACTGAGGGAACTGGGGTTGTTTAGTCTGGAGAAAAGGAGTCTGAGGGGAGAGCTTTTTGCTCTCTACAACTACCTGAGGAGGTTGTAGCCAGGTGGGTGTTCATCTCTTCTCCAAAGTAACAAGTGATAGGAAAGGGCCTCAAGTTGCACCAGGGGAAATTTAGATTGGATATTAGGAAACATTTCTTCACTGAAAAGTTTGTCAATCACTGGAACAGGCTGCTCAGAGAAGTGACTGAATCACTATCACTGGAAGTACTTAAAAGATGTGTAGATGTGGCACTGAGGGACATGGTTTAGTGGTGGCTTTGGTAGTGCTAGGTTAAGAGTTGGACTTGATGATAAAGGTCTTTTCCAACCTAAATTAGTCTATCATTCAATAACTCATTTTGCAGTTGAATACACAAAAAAGCGTGAAAATCCTCCTATAGCTGGCAAACTTGCTGAGATAAACACATGCTTCAGAATTTTCAATGTATTTCATATTTAGGTAATAAACCTAGAACAATTTTTCTGATTACCACGTGCTCATCTCCTTCAGTTTCTGGAGGTCCTTCCCCACTAAAGATCCTCTGGGTTCCATCTCCCTACACCACACCTATCCCTATATCTGATACTGAGTGTCTGTTCTCGCCCTTCACCATCTTTGTGAGCAGCTTTAATGTGTCATTTCATTCCTCTTCTACCTCATGCAAGGCAATGCTCCCATCCACCCTAACCCACTCACACTTTCCCTTCCATGCCAGCTGATCTGTGTGACCCACTTCTTTTGATTCCTTCTCCCACACCCCAAGTCAAACTTGCACATGTGACTACCATGCACTCTAGATGAGTGAATGAGCAGGCACTTCATCATGGTTACCCAGTCCCAGCATAGCTACGGCCTTTTTCTATCCCAGAGAGGAGTCATTCTGCCTGTTGATACTTCAGTAGGGCACAGTTGAGATCTTTCACTGGGATAAGTCAATCAATGTAAGTGTGTAAGCATCCAAGCATTTTTTAATGTGTAAGCAAGGGCTGAAGGTCCGTGCTGGGACAAGCCTGACTCCAGAGGTAGTTCTCAGTGTAATGGTGCCCGCTGTTGGACAAACCAAATAGGCACTATTTCTGTTTATGTGCTCTGGGCTGGGTGCAGATCAAGGTTTATTAGATCAGCACCAGCAAAGCGCAACCTCAACTGTGTTGGCCTGGCTTCCTGCACACATGCAAAGATGTGAAGAGTGGTCACTAAGATTGCAGAAGCTGGCCTCTGGTGGATGCAGTTATGGAGGTGGTTGAACCTGCTGGTCAATGACATCCAATTTTCCCAAGAGCCGAGAGAATTCCCACCACTGATTTAAGAAATTCCCAGGAGCATTTCCAGGTGATTCAAGACAGCATTCAAAAAATTCCACATTAAATGCATTCCCAGAAAAAAACAGCCTTGGGAAAAGCCAGAAATTATAATGGCTCCTCTAAAAAAAACAAAACAAAAAAAAAGCAAATAGATTTATTCTTTTCTGAAACTCTTTCCTAACACAGTCTACAGACATTCCATATGAAGCCAAATGTCAGCAACCCATATGCTTTTTTATTTCTTTCTGCCAACACAATCAAAACACCATGAGAACTAACTCCTAAGTTAACTCCTAGGATAACTTTTATATCTTGTTTCAGTCCACAGCACATCTGATGGTACCCTGAGCTGCAGGGAACAGTCCATTAGGCATGCAACAACAACTGATCACTGCTCACAGCAATAACATTTAACACCAAGATCCTGACCATGACAAGATGACACTAGCTAACACATGGATGTCTAGCTATTTAGCATCTGATCTGCTTTATAGCACTCTAGGAAAACTACAAGACCTACATCAAAAATTATTCTTCTCTTCATTCTAGTTCCCATTTTGTATTTCTTGTGCTCTTTATGATCATAGATCTTTTTCCAGTCTTTCTTATAACTATTTTATTTCACTTCACTCCTATTAATGTATTTTGCCAGAGACCTTGTGCTGCAATAGCCTTATATATTATCAGCTTGGTATTCCTGTATATTAGCTGTCATGCTAAAATTATTGTGCCTCCTACACAGAGGTACTCAGTATAAGCAATTGATACTGGTATATTTCTTTACAGTTCAATAACTCCAGGTAGAAAATCATTTTTCTACCAAGTTAAAATTAATCATTATTGTTACAAAAGTTGGAGTAGTGTCTACTGCCCAAGCAGAAACTATTATACATTTTGCACATTTTGCTTAGGTTATAAAGCTGCCTTTATCCTAGTTTTTTTCTGTCACTGATACTAGCTTTAGAAATCAAATGGGAGCCTGTCTTGTCAAAAAAAAAAAAAAAAAAAGGAATATACAGAATTATTTTTAATCTCAGATGAGCTAGTGTATGTTGATTAAACTGAAGAGCCTATATGGTCTTGATAGAAATACCCAGAAGGAAGAAATATTTTTGCTACAATCTTAGCAATGGAAAAAAATCCCAGCTTCAATTTCCTATTTTGTAAAAACCAACTATTGCATTTGGGCCAACATTACTATAGAATCTAAATCTCAAGGGTAGTTACATTCCCCACATCATTAACAGGTAAGGAGACTTGATTGTGTCCAGGTGATGAACAGAAGCCCTGGGAGACCTGCCCAAACTCACAAAGGTACTAAAGGATCAAACCTCTTCTGTTGCGGGTGGAATGCGATTCACATATCAAAAACAAAGGAAGAGAAGAATTTTCTAAGTGCGTGTTTAAGAACTTGAACCTGAACCACAGTAACTTGATTGAAGTTGCACAGAGAGCTTCTGACAGAAAAACGATGTCACCTGGGTCTTTTGAGTACCGTGCAAGATATTAGTCCATTTTTAGTGCTGAAGTGGTGCATTTTCACAAGCCATTGAACAAAGACACTCTGGGAAAATCAGCATGCTTAGGACTTTTACATGCCATTAGAAGCACAAATTATTTCAAATATGCAGGATTCTCCACTACTGCAGCTGCATTTGAAATACATCGAGCCTGAAAGCTCCTTGATATCCACATTTTATAAAGCAAGGTTACACACATTCCAAATTCTGGGGTGTTTATTGCTTTGAAATAATGTGCAACTTCATGATTCAAACTGAAAATATAGCCAAAGTCTGGGGGTATTTAATTATTTTTTAATTTATTTTTTTTTCAGATAGTACAATCTAGTGGTTCTGTATTATTCAGTCAAATTAAGAAAAGATATAAGAGGCTGAAGATGGGAGTAGAGGAGAAAATTTAGCAATTCGGTATACATTCTTCCCATTCTCTGATACAGCAACATCTATTTATCACTTTGGAATAAGACAAGCATATACTGCTGAAGGACCAAAATGTACAGTGTGGAAGAAAAACATTTTTTGAAACCTTTCCTGAGAAGTTTTCAAAGGTAGAAATGTTCCATATAGTGCTCAGAAACTAGTAGAATGCCTCTTCTGCCAAATATATTCAGATTTGGCCATGGCTTGTTTCTGGTATATGACCAGCAAATATAGAGATATCCAAATCTCTCGTCCTTCATCTTGAAGCCATTATCTCTTGTCCTATCACTCCATGCCCATGTAAACAGTCCTTCTCCAGCTTTCTTGTAGGCCCTTTTATGTACTGCAAGACTGCTATAAGGTCTCCCTGGAGCCTCCTCTTCTCCAGGCTGAACAAGCCCAACTCCCCCAGTCTGTCTTCATAGCAGAGGTGCTCTGGCCCTCTGATCATTTTATGGCCCTCCTTCTGGGCTTGCTTCAACAGCTCAATGTCCTTCTTGTATTGGAGACTCCCAAGCTGAATGCAGTACTCCAGGTGGGGTCTCACGAGAGTAGAGGGCAAGAACCACTTTCCTCAAACTGTTGGCCACGCTTCTTTTGACCAGCCCAGGGTACAGTTGGATTTCTGGACTGCAGGCATACATTGCTTAGGGCTGCCTTGTGTTGGTGGGAATGTGGCTACTGTGACTCTGGCTGCCAGCTTCATGTGGGTCTCTCCACTTCCCTGGTGTTTTCCAGGCTTGGGGAAACATCCCATGAGCCACAGAGGACAGGTCAGGTGAGAATGGTGATGGAACAAGGGTGATCACCGGCCAGTCGGTGGTTTGGTAATACACACTTCACTACAGGGTCACTCCTGGCTTAAGGAATGATGAAATATGGTCTAAAGTACACTTAGAGCTTCCAAACCAGAGAAAGGCAAACTATCATGGGTGGATATGCAGAAAAACATGCTGAACTGCAACTGAAGTGTCTTTGTGTTAGTCAGCTTCTTGTTTGAAAGGATGCTATGCATGTCTTGAAGTAATTACAGTTTATTATACATTTATTCTTAATTTTTATTACCAGAGAACTCTGAATCATATTTTTACTCAACAAAACTTTTGCTCAGGTTTTCTTTCAAGCTTTAATTTGATGATAATTTGAAATAATTTAGGAACTGTCAGGGAGTTATTTTATAAATTCTTTCATTAGTAAAAATGTGCTATATGCTTAAGAAAAAGCCTTATGCACACTGAATTAAATTTACTGGAGACAACTGAAATGAGAAATATATTCTCACTCCACTTGCAGAACAAGCTATAGAAATCCAAAATGAAAAGAGGTTTATCATCTTAACAGTGTTTAGAAGCAGCCAGTAATGAACCCCGAGCAGTGGCTTTATGTTTGTAGGGTTTCAGCAAACATACGCTGCCTGAATTTTTTTATACACAACTTTTTGCTAGATTCCTTTCAAGAAATTAGTTCATCTAAGTCATAATTTCAATTTTTGTTTTAAATGCATTTATTTCTAAAAATATTATATTAAGTAAAAAGCTTTGATTAAAATAAAAACTTTTTTTAAAAAATAATCTATTTTGACCTGGCTTCCACCTCACTAATGAGGAAATAACTGGGACTGAGATTTCTCAAATGACATTTGTGTTTCAAGAAGTAAACCTGATGTAATCAGCAGCCAGAAAACACAGTTTGCAGCTTTCTGTTGAAGGGGTCTGTATATTCAGACAGATGGTTCTCTTAACATCAGCTGATTCCTGAAAAGCGTTACAGTTTCAGTGGTTTTGATACAGACTCCCATGACATCCTTACTGACAGACTGGTGCAGTATACACTAGGTAAGCAGACAGGGAAGTGGACCAAAACCTGGCTGAACTGCTGGGCTTGAAGGACTGTGACCAGTGGCATGAAGCCCAGCTGGATGCCAGACATTAGTGGAGCAGAGATGTGTTCTGGGACAAGTACTGTTTAACATCTTCACTAATGACCTAGACAATGGATAGAGTCCTCACCAAGCTGGCTGATGATATAAAATGGAGAGGAGCAGTTGCCATCCAGAGGCACCTGGACAGGGTGGAAAAATAGACTGAAAGGAACTTTACAAAATCCAAGAAAGGGGAACCCCAAGTCATGCACCTGTGAAGGAATAACCTTGCAGCAAAGGCCAAAAGCATTGTGGGCTGAAGTAGAAAGAGCTGCAACAGCAGGTTTTGGGAGATGATCCTTGCTACTACTCAGCACTGGTGAGACAGGACTGCAGTGCTGGGTTTGGTCCTGGGCTCACCAGTACACAAGAAATATGGACATACTGGAGCAAGTCCAGAGAAAGGCCACAAAGATGATGAAGGAACTGAAGCATCAGATATACGAGAGAATGAGGCAGCTGGGACTGGTCACCCTAGAGAAGTGAAGGCTCCAAGGGATGTTATCATTGCATATAAATACCTAATACAGGGAGCCAGACTCTTCTCAGCAGTGTCTGGTGAAAGGATCAGAGGCTATGGCCACAACTTTAAATACAGGACATTCCATTTACATGTAAGAAACTTGTGAGGGTGACCAGGCACAGGCTACGCAGAAGGTTGTGAATGGAGTCTCCATCCTTGGAGATACTCAAAACCCAGCTGGATGTGCCCCTTCGCAACCTGCTCCACGGGACCCTGTTTGAGCAGGGGGGCTGGACTAGGCGATCTCCAAAGCTGCCTCCCAGTCTCAGCCACTCTGTGATCCTGTCTGGAGCACCTGGCTCTCAGAAAAGTATCCCACCACCTCAGAAGGCGGCTTCAAAACAAACACTCTACCAGGCTTTCCTCATCAGACTGTAAGTAACTCCAAGCTTATGAGTCTAAACATTAAGCTTTTTTTTAATCCAAACTCTGGACCATTACATGTCTCAGTTATTATGATGAAGGGAGCATTCTGGTTTAATATGTCGGTCGATTTGCCCACTTAATAGTTTAGCAACAGAGATATCTATTTTCCTTTTATGTTTGCTGCTACCATAAAAAAGCAGTAATTAGCAGTAAGTAGTCCCTAATCAGCTCAGTGGGGGGTATGCAATAAAAAGAGAGGACTCCAAACAATTAGATAAAAATGAAACCTATCCAAACAAAATTCAACTAGACAGGGGTTAAACTTTGGCTCTATTCATTTTTTTTTTTGAAAAATCTAATTCCCTGCAGGGCAATACTGCACACTGCTGCATCCAGGCCTGTTAAAACTATCCATAATCAAAAGACCTAAAGTAACTGTTGTCACAAAGCTTTCATGGTTTAAAGGTTACTTGCGGCAGATGATTAAATCGCCATGAGCTGCAGCGAGGAGAAAGATCTTTTAATCATTTCAGTTTGTGTTTTATTTTTCTGTGTGGCAGTATAATCTGTCTTTTCATGGCTAGTACACGAGTGCCTGCATCCAACACTCCTGAGGTCACGATCTCTGCTATCAGAGGGAAAGGAAAACATCTCTCTCTGTCGCAATACTAATTACAGGTCTGCAGCTATGTAACAAGATTGGGTGAGTTTAGTCAGACTGCACTTCATGTCCACAATACTGCAGCGCTGTCTTAAGAGGCTTTCTGCGTTCCACCCTGGTTTGCAACTACCTGAAAAAAATGTAATCTCCAGAAGAAACTAGCTGGATGGTTTCCTCCAAAGTCACAGCCCTGCTGCTAGCCTTCTCCTGGAGGCTTATTTCTCTAAATGTATTCATTTTTTTTGCATATAATGTTCAGAGAGTAATGTTGAATTTTATATTCTGCCTCCAGATCCTCATTCATTGTACTGCTACTATTATCACAAGTTAAGGTGTTTGTAGGCATTTTTCCTGACAGTAAATTCCCATAATTTAGTTTTTATGCTCTTACATTTTCCCTTTGGCAATATATTATTTTTCTTTCAGGCTTACTCTTTAATCTGTTTTGGACTGCACTGTTCTGTATGAGCACAGCTTCTGAAAGAGTCTTAATCATGCTCTGACTGCATTTTTCTCATCATTCTCTCTAACTTTCTATTTAGTAAGACAGCAAATGCAAAAATTATGCTGTTCTGTATCATCACTCAGGCAATTTGTATTAATGATGATGTTTTAGGGTGCTGCTAAGCCTCATGATATCCCATTAGTAATCTCTTTCCAGAATGGAATTTACATAGAGCTACTTTCTATGACCTTTATGTTAAACCCAGTGAGCTGCTCCGCCTCCCTTTGCACGGGTCAAAGGCTATGACTGACATTTCAAAACGATAACTGGTGAAAAGTCTTTTAATAAGCCAACCCACCAACAGGGACATCCAACTGCACTCACAGCTGCTCTATTGACCGAGGCACCACCTGGACAAGATACTCACTGGTGTCAGAAGAAACAGCCAAAGTCCTTTAGGTGTTCTTTGCAAGAGACAACCTAAGCCACCATCAATATGCCAGCTTCAGGTATCATTTCACTTTCCTGTTCTCTTTCTTCTCTTTTCTCACCCTCAACACAAGACACAGATTTGTTTCTATTTTGTTAAAAGATTCCTCTCCCCCACCATGTTTGACTAGTTCTATTTTTCCATTTTGGCAGAACCAAGGGTTTCAAAAGTCTTTCCTTTCTGTGTAACATTTGAGTATCTACCTTGCCATTCTTGTCCAAATTTTCAAAGCCCAAGTTTTCACCTACTAATTCTCTTCCTGCATGTATGGGCCATGCTGTATGCATAAGTCACTGTTCCCACTCCATGCCATACCTAATGAGGCAACAAAATATATGGAAATGAATAAAGCTGAAAAGAAAATTAACTACTGCTGGAAATCCCATGAACTCCTATATTACTGTCTCCTGAATGTCATCTGTGTGGAAGAATGAGCATGATATTTGAAACAACTTACGATGAGGAAAAACGTAGAAGTATAAATGGATCAGGTAACAAAGGGGAGCTCAGTAATGAACCAGTAAGTCATCAAGTCACGACTGTGGAGCTCTAACTTGTCAGCCAGCCTCCCTTTGCAAAAATGTTTCCCAGCAATTTCTCTGCCACATGCATATGAAAAATCTATTCTAATGAAGTAAAAACATGGAATGATCAATGTCTCATCTTCTAATCAAGAATAAAAACTTCTTTACTACACAAAGAAGAGGTCTCTTTATTTATTTCTACTAAAATGAGTAAAAGAAATTCTTCCTTTCTAAAAGAATTACCGATGTAATTGTTAGGATGAGTAAAATTCTTGTGCATCAAATGAGCAATTCTCAAAGCTGGGAGAAGATCACGTTGCACACCAGGGGCAGCAGTACAGAAAATCACTGTCAGTGCCACTCTGCACAGCATGCACTGCCTAAGTTAAACACTTGCAAAGCACAAAGTTGCATTGGTACCGCCAAAGCCGAAAGAATTTGTGAGTGCTATACGCCGGGTTTCAGTCTTCCACTCCTGGGCTGTCAAAGGAACATAATTGAGATCAAACTCTGCCTCTGTTTTCTCTAAGTTGAGAGTAGGTGGCAAAATTCGATAGTAACAGGAGAGCACAGTAAAAGCTGCTTCAATAGCTCCTGCAGCCCCCAAGAGATGTCCCGTTGCTCCTTTTGTTGAGGAAACTGCAATATTACGCGAGTGATCCTTAAAAAGCCTCTTGATTGCTCGATTCTCAGCAGCATCTCCGAGAGGTGTAGAGGTTGCATGTGCATTGACATACGTTACATCTTCAGGTTTGATCCCTGAATCTTTTATTGCTGCAGACATACACCTAAGGGGGAAAAAAAAAGAAAGCAAACCAGAAGGCTGAATGCTGAATTTGCCATTGTATTTTTGTCACCAACACACATGTACAAACCAAAAGCAGCCACACAAGTTGTTCTAAAATGTTTATCAAATGTGAAAATCTGTGTGACATAGTTTACCAGGGAGGTAAATGACAAGAGATGGATTGATGAATTCACCTAACTGAACACACTAGCATCTGTGTTTTGCCACCCCAGAAAGACAGTAACAGTGAGGTTCACTATAAAATCAGATTTCCTGCTAAAAAAAATAAATTACTGAATAAATTCCACAGTTGTGAAAAAAGCAATAGGAAAGAAAGAAGACATAATAATCTCTACAGACTACATTAAAAGACCCTTTTCAGTGCAAAATTTGAAAACATTCTACCTTAAATTACTACAAAAACTAGGTTCTCCCCACTGACATTTCTCTAGGGTAGCTGATGCATTTGCATACCATTCAGTACTATGGTCCAAGAATTCTCCTTGCCATTTCAAGTGAAAAGAATATTCCCCATTTCTTACATTTTGTTTCCCTGCATATTTAGGGAATTAGGAATAAAAATTGCTCTATCAAACAAAAACATTGAGGGATGAAAGAAAAAATCTGCAGTCATCTTCCTCGTGAGCTTCTTTTGCACGTCAAGGAAATAGCACTAACTCCCCTATATAAAATGAAATATACTGAAAGCCACACTCTTCTACCCTGACACAGTCTTCCATTCTGACTCCTGATGACCTGTGGACTGTGACTACCTCTATGAAACATGTTTTTTTTCATGTAAACCAGAGAAGGATCAATACAGTTCCATATTGTGATTTTCTCAGATTCCCCACAGAAAGAAGAAGATGAATCACACATCTTCTCCTGGCACACACAACTTCACAAAGTATCTCCTTGCAAAGGACCACTCACTCTTTTGAAATTCATGAAAAATAAGTAATAAAAGGAAGCAAAATAATAATAATAATAATAGCACAGGCTGCTGGACTAATGTAAACGTCTCCTGTGCAGCCTTGTACCCTCAGAAGCATCCAGCTTAGCTTAGGTTAGAGTCCATTGACGCTTATTGTCACTGGACAGTGAGGCAACATTCAGGCAAAAAGATTACTGATCAATCATGAGGGAACAGATATATCAATTTATTTAAGTATGTCAGCTGCAAGGAACTGAGACCACAGATTAACTGCACAGAATGTATTTTATATCCACACTTCTGAGTCTGCCCTTGCCTCTCCTGTAGGTTTATTTCAACATATGTATGAGACTCCAGCTGAAGTAGTTATTAGAAGATGACCAAAAAAATACATACTCCCCTGAAATTCTTTGGTGTGGTAAATAAAATTCTTACAGAAATGTAAGAGAAGCATATACATTTCAAATTTAATCCATATATCACTGCAGTAAGAAAATATTGGTTTGAAGACTGTATTAAAATGTATTATCTCAAGAGTGGGAAGGCTGTACATTTTGAGGATACCAAGATTAACTTTCAACTACTTCACAGTGTGAATTTAATTTATATGCTACTGCAATCCTACAATACACAAAAAAATCTGTTACAATGTATTGCCATATCATCTCAAGGGTAAACAAGTCTGAAAATCTGAGATAAGACACTCCTGATTACTGAACTCACACATAAATCTGCAGAACAATTAAGTATAAATCAAATAGCATAGAGCATATTACACTTGCAATTGTATACACTTGTATATTACACTTCCTGAAAAATCTGTTGACCCAATAAAGATGCAAACAAAGCTTTACCATACTACGCAGAAGCCTGATCTATTTTTGCAGTGATATATTGAATTTTATTATTAAATATTCACATACATTGAGAATAATGCAAACTAAACCTTTACTAAAGATCCCAATGTCAGCAATAATCTTACACAAAGCTCACAAACAATACATATATTTAAATGTGTAATTTAATTGAGAATTTAATTAGGCCAATGATAAAGACAGATGAATATCATCTACTTATGACCTGGCTGTGATGAGATTAACAATGAAGCTTTACCATTTTACTCAATACTACCAAAGAGTATTTCTGCTATGGCACTCCACCACCACTCTTAGCAGTATCAGAATGAAGTATTCAAACATGATTGTAGCACAGGTATACGATGTAAATACTTTCCCTGTGGAAAGCCAAAGTCTTTTCTAGATCAGAATAGCCACAATTAATGCTAAATACATGTATAGTAAGTATTCTAACAAATTACATCCTCTGAGTGCTCTACAGCCTTCACCACTGGGGATTTTTTTAGGAATGCTAATCCCCTTGCAGACCACAAGTGATATGACCTGCTTTTGCAGTTGGATCTCTCTTCTTTACAGAGGGTGAGAGAGAACCTGAAAAGCTTCTATTGCACCAGAAAGATCTTAAAAAAGAAGTTTCCATTGAGGCTTACTAGTGTGAACAGCTGGAGGCACCAAACAAAGTATTTTCACATAAAGTTTTCATAATTCTGTACAAAAAGGCTGATTCTAGCAAGAGCTGGCCTTCATCTGTTACCAGAACAAAACCTTACCAGAAGCACTTTCATTTTTCAGATTAAGCTTTTGAGCTTTTGGAATATTAATTCCAGATTGAACAGCACTTCCTTAGGAAAAGCATGCAGTAACAGAAACAAATGTACCTACTATAAAAAACATATGAAGTAGCCATTGTAATCAACACATGGTTCTTACCTGAATGCACCATCTCCCTCTGGATTAGGTGCTGTTATGTGGCAAGCATCACCAGACAGTCCATAACCTAAAACTTCTGCATAGATCCTAGCACCTCTTTGCACAGCGTGTTCATACTCTTCCAAGACCAGCACAGCAGCACCCTCTCCCATTACAAACCCTTCTCGTTGCGAATCAAACGGTCGACACGCCATTTTTGGGCTTGAATTAAAACTTGTGCTGAGGGCCCGAGCTCTTGCAAATCCAGCCAAGGACAAAGGACTGATGCAAGCCTCGGTCCCTCCAGCCAACATGACATCAGCATCACCAGCAGCAATAAATCTGAAGGAGTCTCCAACAGCATGAGCGCCTGTGGTACACGCAGTTGACACAGCATGATTCGGCCCTTTCAGCTGGTATTTAATGCTGATATGCCCCGCTGCCATATTGACTAAAATCTTTGGGACAAAGAACGGGCTGACCTTGTTATAGCCCTTTGTTTTAAATAAAGCAGCTGTATCGGCAATCTCTTCCAGTGGAACCATTCCCATCCCAATTGCCACACCGGCACTTACACAGTCCTGTTCAGACTGTGGAGACCAGCCAGAGTCCTTCATCGCTAGCTCTGCTGCACCGATGGCCATGACTGTAGCAGAACTCATGGATTTGATCTCTGACTTCGACACAAAGCGTTCTTCATTAAACTGACCCTCCTCGTCTCCCCTTGGCACACAAGCAGCCACTTTACATGGGACACCTGCATATTCTTCCCCATCTAGCGATGTAATTCCACTGGCTCCTTGGAGAAGGCGCTTCCACGCAAACTGAGCCCCCACACCCAGCGGGGACACTACGCCGATACCCGTAACAACTACTTTCCTCCGACATGCGGGTAGTGACTTGCTGAAAGCTCTTCTGTGGCTTTGCAAACGCAGATTTGAATTCGGGCTCCGGAGATGAATGTCCACAGTCTTTAATAGATCCCGTGAGCGCTGTGAGAACATGGCGGATAGCAATCACTTCAAACACATTCCTGTGACTGGGGGGGAGGAAACACATCACAAACTGAGGAATAAAGCAGGCAACTTACAAACATTCCAGGCACGCTAGGTTAATAACTTGTTTTTTATACGAAAGCCTATTTCAGCCCTGCAGGAAGGCACACACAGCTTCTACATCTGTCACCACACGTGGCGGAGAGGGCACGCAAACGTGTTCGCTTTGCCAGTGCACGAACAGGCTCCGAGAGCTTCAGCCGCCAATGGAAAGGGCTCTGCCGCACCGTGCCCTGCCACGCACTTCGGCTTCGCTGTAAAACTGCCCCCGAGGCTTAAACCACCGGCTGCCTGGAGCCCCCAGCAACGAGCATCGAGAGCTCCCTGTGCCCAAGGGAGACCAAGTGCCTGGTCACCTCAAGGGGAGCCCCAGGAACAGAAGCTATCGGACGTCGTCGGGTGTTTAAATGGCATCAGCTACTGTAAATGTTTAAACCGGGCGTAAATACGGCACAGAAGAGCTGTGACGCCATGGGACTTCCGGGCGCCACCCCGCGTTGCGGCCTCTGTGGCCACCCCACCGCGCTCGGCACCGCCATTGCCGTGCCGCCCGGCTCCGCTAGGGGCAGCCTCAGCCGCGGCCCCGCCGCTGCCGGCCGGAGAAACCCTCCCGCGCCCGCCAGGGGCCGGCGAGCCCCCTCCCTCCCGTCCTAGCCCTCGGCGGTACCTCCGCCAGCCGCGCTGCCTCCCCCCCCCGCGATGGTTGGTTCTGCCTCCCTCTCCCGTTCCGACGGCGAGGGGCCGCACCACCTGGGATAGACCGAGGGGGTGAGCCAGCGATGGCTTTGTAGCAGATCCTCGATGTCACGATTGGTGAGGAGCTGAGCGAGCGAATCGGTGACTCGGCGGTAGACTGCACGGCCTAGCACTGCTGCCCGCTCCCGGTGGGCGGGGGAGGCGGGCCGCGGCCCAGCCCCGAGGTCGGCGGTGCAGGCGGGCCCGGGGTGCGGCCGGCTAAGTAGCACTGGGAGGCGGAAGCGGCGAGGGAAACTCTCAGTTAGAACACGCGAAGGAGGATTTTGCTCCCTTGGTTTAGTCACAGCTGCCACCTGATCCCCGTTGTGCTGTGTGCACCCATCAGATCCCCGTCCTTTCATAATGCTCTCCCAGCTTCACTGTCTCCTTCCGGAATGTAAGTGTCCTCCTTCACCTTGATACTGAAATACTTGCAGAGAAGACGGTTAAAGACAAGTTGATCACTGACTTCACAGGATTGCACTGACAATATGATATGGGGGGGCATATAGAAACAGAAAGAATAACTCAGAAGATTTAAGTCACTCAATTGTGTAGCTTAAAGAAACAGCTAAGGAGGCCCACAGGAACTGGCTTGTAGGGAGGTAAATTTTGTAGGGAACAATTGTAGGAATTTAGGATTCAGAAGACAGAATGGGAACAGGATGATATCCATCACAGAGATGTCAATTATCCCTTTATCAATGAAGGAACAGATGGCCGGAATACATCCATAGGTCTCCTTTATCAGTCCAAACTGATAAGAATACTGCAAGTTGACAAGATTCTTGCGTTCCAGGCAAGGAAGTTGAAAAGTATATTGTGAGGAAGACTCGGGGCCTTCATCCCATGGACCACCGTAGACCCAGGCCCACTCATTTTTTAAGGAACTGCGCAAGCGTGAAGGCAGATAAACTAATTAGCATACGAGGCGAGGGCAGGCGGGTACAGATAATTAATATGTATAGGCATAAAATGAATATTCATTAATATATTGTACAAATACACGAATGGCTTGCTGTGTGAGTGTGCACGTTTGTGGTGGAGAGATCCCCCGTACACCCAGCGCTGAATAAACATACCTACTTTATAACTTTCGAGTTATAGTCTGTTTTCCGCACGTCAAATACACATACAAAGAGGCCCATGGCAGCAGTTTTACACAGAAGTAAACTATTAGTAAACTATTGGTTGTTGGTGATTCCAGATGTAAAAGACTGTAGCAGCACAGGGTCTGAACCCAGAGAGAAAGCCACTAGCTATGCCTGAGGTGACATGTAGGAACAGTTTTTACTTGAGACGGTGGCACCACACAAAGTACATGAAGTGCAGAAGCTGTCATGGCAGAGCATAAAATGCGTGCCATCAACAAATGGTTTGAGGCATCTACTGCAAACAGGAAAAAAAGATGCCATAAAGAATGAAAATACAATATTTAGTAAGGAAAAAATAAGCATTTGCGTAGACTTTATTTTTCCCTCCAAAATGAAGCGCCTGTATTTCATTTCCCCTTAGACATAACATTCCTTGGACATTTAAGGTGTTAGTAATTTGTTGGAAGTTGGCACCTGATTTTCTAACTTCTTCACACCGCTTTGCTATGAGCACTTCCAGGGCATTATTTGCAAATGCTATACTTACGTGCACTATGTACCTGTGTTACACATGTAGCAATATAGTTAATCTTTAAATTTGAGAGGGTGGACATTAACACTCCTGTGCAGATATGGAAAGAATGGAAAGTAAGATAAAAGCTGGAGAAGCAGCCAAAGATCGTGGCAATACTTTAAAAGAAAATGTTACAGCATTGGTAACAATTCTGTGATTTTGAGGGCTGAATTAGTGACTTTTGAAGTATGCTGGCAGGAATAACAACTGTAACCTTGGCAAAAATTAATTGCCTTGGGTTAACACTCAGCTTTTCTAAGGGACAGGAGCCATCTTCTTAAAAAACAGAAGCTGAGTGGAACCACCCATGGGAAGCAGACAGCAGAGCTATAGCACAATGCCAGTGACCATAAGCCAGCCCAAATTTTAAAAGCCCCTTTTACTTGAAACGTTGAAATCGTTCCATCCTTAAGAAACCAAAACCCCACAGGCTTTCGTTGCCCGAGATTATTCCTCGCGGTTCTTTCAGTAGCAGCACAAACCAGACGCCTGGAAAAAGCACAGGTGGAGCTGCGTTTTGGGGTTTTTTACCCAACTTGTTTTTCGGACCGATCCGGGCCGGGGCTGGACTGGGTTAGGAGCCAACGCGGGGGATGAGCGTTCCCGTCCCTGTAACCCAGTGATGCCTAAAGCGGGTCGGGATATCGATTGCAAGGGGGTTAAAATGCCCGGGATAAAGCAGTTTGTCAGCTCTTGTAACGTCACCGGCTTCAGGCGGGGCCGGAGATGCAGGACCGGGAGCGGGATGCGTACCCCCCTACCCGTCTCTGGGCCTTTAAGGCTTCCCCCTCCTCCA
This sequence comes from Laterallus jamaicensis coturniculus, assembly GCA_022605575.1. NCBI lineage: Eukaryota > Metazoa > Chordata > Aves > Gruiformes > Rallidae > Laterallus > Laterallus jamaicensis. The sequence goes on along the minus strand of JAKCOX010000008.1, from coordinate 18,109,607 downwards.
CGCCTGCCGTGGGAGTGGGGTTTGAGGGCAGGGACCTCACTGCTCGAACTGCGCATGCGTGCTGTGGCGCGCTCCCGGCGTAGCGTTGGCGGCGCAGCCCGGCTAGGGTTGGAGGGCGCGTGCCTGGGCGGCGCGATGGCGGCCGCCGTGGGCCTCTCTTCCTCGCCGGGCTCTCATGCCGTGAGCGAGCTTTGCCAGAACAGGCGGGAGATCTTCCTAGAGGCCTCAAGGCTGCTCCTCACCTACGCGGACAACATCCTCCGGTGAGCGGGGCGGCGGCGGGAGGTGTCCCGGCAGCCGCCCCGGCAGCCGCAGCCGCCTGGGTCGCCGCTGCGTCGCGGTCGGCCCGGTCTCGGTTCGCGGGCCAGCGGCTGGGTGGCGGGCGTTGCCGTGGGGCGACTGGTCGTCCTGGTCGTCCCCGCCTGCCGCTTCAGCTCCCGTGGCGCCCTCCCTTCGCCTTCGCTCGTGGGGCTTCCCGCCACCGCGCCCCCGAGGGCAGCGGCTGCGGGCGCTTATCGCCCGCCACGGGCGGTGGGGTCGGGGTTCGAGGGGCTCGGCCGTGCCCCCGTACGGCCAGCGTCCGGTTCCCCGCCGTAACTCGCTGGTTTCGACTGCCCGTGGCTGCTGAAGGGATCACTGGGCACCGTGGACAGGGATCAGGCGGCAGCGGCGTGGCAAGTGGCCTCTAGGAAGGCAGCGTCTGCGTGTGAGCTGGGCAATTCCAGTCGGGTTGCTTATGCAGCTTCAGGAGCGGTTTGTCGTAGAATGCTCGCACGTAGCAGTTTATCTCTGGGGTTGTAGACAGACTGCCTCAAAGCAGGGGCATACGGCTCAGGTTTGTTGTGTAATGCCAAAGACTGAAAGTGGCTTGTTTCTTTTTGTCATTATTTAAAAATAAGATCGCTTTTCACATAAGTTTGTAGCGCTTCAGATTTTTATTTCCATGTTTATTGCTGGCTGGCTTGTTTCGAGGGCTTGTTTTGGGGTTGTTTTTTTGGTTGAACCTAAAAGTGTGTGTTGGCCCTGATTCTGGAAGCATTTCAGCATGTAAGATTTAGTGGATGTGTAACAAATTATGCTGAAATAGTAACTTGACTTTTCTGTTGCCTTTCTTTTCTGACTCAGTAGCATTGGGTAGCAGGAGTTAATTATAGTTCCGTTTTTACGACCTGGCTGTATAGAGCATATATGCAGACACCATGTATGACTGACCTTGATGCCATCAGGCAGCCCAGGATGGATGAGCTGCCCCTCCCTGTCTGTATCTGGTTTGCCAACCAGGTGCAAAAACTCAGCGGTGTGACAGAGAGCAGTGGGGCCTTGGCTGACTACCTTTAAGAAAATGGGTGAGAGAAGAAGGTTTAGAAGAGTTGAAGGAGGAAAGGACAAAGAGGAGAGGTAGCCCTTCAAGAAACAAAGAGACTGCAGTAGTTTTACTGGTGTGCCAGGAAGTTTGGCATAGCTTCTGTAGTAAGTAAACCCAACCAGCTTCAAGCTGAGGAGTTCAGTTAGAATGCTGCTAGGCAGAAGGGTATGTGACGGTGTCCTTAAGTGTCAGTGCAGACTCAGCCCTCCTGGCTAGGACCTAAAAACATGTATTTATGAACTCAAATTGCAAGTTTAAAAAAAGTTTGTAGGTCTCAAAGATAAATGCAGATGGACATGAATGAAATCAGTTTTAGAAAGATTTCACATTCTGCCTACATGATGTGAATGAAACAAATTTTTAAAATCTTTTATGAGTTACTAATGCCACTTGGTGCAGTTATCCAGCTTTTAAGTGTTTATTTAATTTGCCAACATAATTTCAATTTCTTCAGCAATCCTTATGAAGAAAAATACAGATTAATTCGGATTGGAAATCCAGCATTTTCTACGAGGCTGTTGCCTGTCAGAGGAGCAGTTGAATGTTTGTTTGAGATGGGGTTTCAAGAGGTGAGTATGATTCAGCATTTTCTGGTGTCTTAATAGGTTTACATACTAAAGTTTAAAACTAGACTTTTAAAACAATTGTGTTCTTTTAATTAAAATATCTGCAGTTAGGAAAAAGAAAAAAAATTAGATGAGGCCACTTCAGAAATCTGGTGGAGCTAGAGCTAACCTGATCTGTGATAAGACTGGTCTTCTGCGACTCAGGCACTCTACTAGTTTGCTTAATGGTCAGATACATGTCCATGCTGGCACAAATGAGATGGTGGGAAACAGGAGGAAAGCTCTTTTGGTAGCATTCCACAATTAGGTGGACAACAGACAGTTGTCTCCACTTGGTAAATCTTTGTGTTGAAACGGTCTTTGGAAAGGGCGAGAGGGCGTGGAGGTGGGAAGTCCTGCTCTTCTGCTGCTTGTTCCTACCATCAGCAGCACTTCTGTGGCCCCATAGTAAATTTGATTAAATTCTGATTGAAAATTAATCCCCCAAAACAAACAAAAAAAGTATATTTTTTTCAGCCAATTCACAGTGCAGCTGTACTAGTGTTGTCATGACAGCAGTGGAGGGCAACAGACTACTTAAGCAGTGGGAGGGTGGGACTTTTACCCATTTAAAACAGTTATGCAACTGTATCCTAAAATAGTCTTGATTCTGTTGTGGTCAAGCAGATGTATTTAAAAGATTCCTTTGTGTCCTGAAACAGTCCCTGTCTTGGTGAAACTTAAACTGCCAAAGCTTGGTAAGCTGGAAGCAGCCTTATACAAGAGCTGGGGTGAAAAAATAACTGTTTAATAGTGCAAAGCTCTTGCTCTAGCTTCCCTTTAATTTGTTGTATCTGATGCTACACTTATGTATGGGTACATACATTAGGTTATTTAGGTCCAGCTCTCATGAGACCTCTGCCTTCTATTCTAGTGAAGTTAATTAGCGTGGTAGTACTAATGTAAGGGGGGAAAAAAAGTATGCTGAAAGAAACAGTGACTGCAGAGGGAGAAATAGCCTGTGAATTTATATTCATGCTGGTGCTCAAGAAATTACTTTTAATGATGCATCTTTGCCAAGAGACAGTCAGTGTAGCTAGAAAAGCACTCAAGCAGTAATAACACTGTCATTTTAAACACATTATAAAGTGCTACTCCTCATTTGGTCAGATCTTTAAGAGCATCTTGGCTCAGTTTCACAGTTATTGTGTCAATTGAGGCTGGAGTTTACAAACTAAACTAAATTTGTTCCTTCTTTTGTCTCTGCTTCGTAAGCCAAATTTTTCAATTAAAAATGAGGATATTTCTGCTGGGTTGATACATTCTATTTAGTCTTATGGCAGTTTTAAATGTTCAAGTGAAGCACTGCATCTGCAGTGATAGCTGACATAAGGTAGCTGTGGATACACAAATTGCTCAGTCTATTAAATAGAAGAGCTGCAGCAATAGAAATTGAAACTGAGACTATGAATGTTTCAGGATATATGTGTTCTTGGTAACCTATTTATTTCTTCATGCTAAGTGCAGTAATAATTTGCTTCTGTCATAATTACCAGTCATCTGTTATGCTACTGGTACTCATGTTGTAATCAAAAATAGGAACCCAGAAATGTAGCTGGGTATAGCTTTAAATATTTCCTATCTGAAAACTCATAAAACCAACAAGATAGCACTGTAGAAGAGAATCCCCAGCAGCTGCCGATCTAGGGGCTGCTTCTCCCAGCATTGTGTGTCCTCCTGTATTGCCTAGCATCCCACTGCTGTACTGTGGACACTGTGCATTGGTTGTTGCCGTGTTCTCTGCCAAACCATAATTGTGTTGTCCATCTGTGGCTCTGCAAAATAAGTTACTAACAAAAGCGTGTTGCTATGAGATGTTTTTCTCTAGACTGACTGTGCTTGGTCTGAGAGCTGCTGTTGCAAGAGACCTAACCTGAAGGCTGACTCCTGCCAAGCCTTAGCATGCTAACTTTCAGTAAATGATACAGCTCTTAGCAATAGGTACAGGCCGCTGACTAGCTTGGACCTGCATTAACTGCTGAATGAATTTGCCTGAATTTCAGGAAGAGACTCACCTGGTTTTCCCTAAGGAAGCTTCGATTGAGCAGCTACGTAAAATCAGAGACTTAATTGCTGGAGAGAGGAGTAGCAGGCTGAATGAGTCAAATCAAATGCAGAGGACAGCATCCTCTGAAGCTGTGACCAGCACTCGGACGGTTGCACATCAGCCTTCAAAACCTGCTGACTCTGTTGTTGCTCCTGCCCGTCGGCAAACAGAAACATCATCTGTGCAGTCTCGTAGACTGGTAATTATAACCTGCAATTGTAGGCATGCTAATCTTGAATATAAAGATTGAAGAACAGTTAACTGTTGGAGCAGGTTGTTCAGAGAGGCTGTGTAGTCTCCAAATGTGGCTGTTTTCAAAACCTGGATAAAGCCCAGATATTAAGTTGGTGTAAGATGAATCCTTCCAAAAGCTTGCTTCTCATACATCTTTTCTTTTAAAATGTTATCAGTGTATTGTTGGGTGCTGAACTATGACACTATTTCTTCCTAATACCTAACCAACATCAGTGAAAGAGAAACTGATGCAGGTGCTTGAATATTGAGCTGTTTAAGTCTTAGCTTGCTAGTAGTTGTTTTTAAAATATACTGACTATTTGAAATTTTTTGTTGTTCAGGTGGTTTTTTTTAAAGTTTGCTTCTTGGCTTGTACTGTTTTGACCACTTCTACAGTGGTGGTTAGCAGTTTCATAATCACTTTCAGAGTGACTTGTTACAGTACTGGTTAATACTGAAACCTTTAAAAGTTGCTTTAATCTTGCAGTAAGAAAAATGTGTATTTCAAGTTGATGCTTAATGTATTCTGAGGTTAATTCTTCTCATTTATAGTTATTCTGCCCTGTCTTATGCTAGCCATCAGATTTGTGGATCTATTTTTCTACTGATACTACTTTTCTATGCTTCTTGAGATTCAACATGGGTGGTGGGACAAAGTTATTACAGATTAGAGACATTGCTAGTGCAGTGTTGGCACACTGTTAAAATCTGACATACTCTTAGATCTCTTCAGGGAATTACTCTGATAGCTGTCTAAGCCAAATCTGGTCTGTGTAGTCTGGCTTGATTGGAAGGAAGTCCATAAAATACCTTCTGGCTATGAGTTGGCCATTTTGCTGTGCAAGCAGGGGCTGTTTTGGTTTTCAATGGGTGTATGGCAGAGGTACAGTTGCATTATTGATGTATGTGCTGGTGTTGCATTGTGATTCATGGGAGTCTTAGTAAGCACAGGGAAAAGTGTATTACTTGAGACAGCACAGGAATATTCCTAAATGGCACTGTTCTAGGAACCCAACCCATCATTATTTTGCCTCATCAGTGGCTGTTTGGTGTTTCTTATAGTAAGGTGTTTTTGAAACTTGGAGAAAGGAAAGCTCTGGTTAGTCATTATTCTGGTGGATGGGTTCTCATTCCTTCCTGGATGACATAGTGGTTCTATAAGCCACTGGCAGTCCCTGACTTCCCTTACCTCTGTTCTTTCAACTTGCATCAAAGTGAATCTGAACACAATTGCATGTATGATGTTAAACCAGTTACCTACAGCTGATGAGCTCCAGGAAGAGCGAAACCAGTTCTGTTCTGCTTCAGCAGTTATCGAAAAGTAAGGACTGGTCCTGTAGTACTGTCCAGCATCAAAATAATCACTCCTAATTTAGGTGCTCCTTTGAAAGGAGTGTTTTTGCACCTGCATATTGTGTTGCATTTGCTGCTAGCACCTCAGGAGGTGTGGGGTCGTTGGTGAAACAAAGCTCTAGTAATTATCAAGCCTGAAGACAGAAGTGGGTGATCTCGCAGTGCAGAAAAGATAACTTAGCAGTACTGTAGGCTGGCCCTGAAAGCATGCCAGACTCTTAATTTTAAGATCCCATGTCACTTTCTTCGGTGTTGTCTCCCTTTAAATGGAAGTAAATAGTCTGTTCAGCTACTAACTGCACGATTCTTAACTTTAGCTGTAGATATGGGTGTACCTTATTGGGTACAACATGTAGCTGCCACCAAGTGACATGTAGGATAACGGACTGTAGAAGCCAAGTCCTTATATTTGATTTCTAGTGAAATGGCCATGGGGTTGTCTGTTCAAGTCTGTAGCAGAGTACATCTGTGAAGAAAGATGTAGAAATAGACAAACAGAATTCATGAATAACATACAGAAAAGCAGCATGCATCAATAATAGAGTTCTGCAAACTGGTCAGCGCTGTCCAGAAAATAGAATTAATTACAGTTTCTCTTGTGGATTACAAGGTAAAGGTGTCCAAAAGAATTGGGGGTGGTGGTGGAGGGAGTAAGTCAAAAACTTTGCTGTCAGATGTGTCTTTTCTCCCTGAATTGGTAGGCTTTTCACCTAGTACACTATTCAGAATGCTCCAAGATTACAAGGCTTGCTTTACAGTAGTGTCTACAATTTTATTACTATCTTTACAGATAAACATTTCACATACTAAAAAAGAAATACATAATGTAACTGTATATAGAATTGTGACTTGAGGTAAAATAGGAGAGCTTGGTTCTTCTGGTTTAAGGTGAAAGGTCATAAATCATCTTGTGACTGAAAATCCTTTTGCAGGCTGCAGAAATCTTGAAAACACTTCAGACAAAGTTTGAGCATCATGTATTGATGTATGAGAATCCTTCTATTCAGCGTAAAGCACTAGCTTTAATTCCCCTCCAGCAATTGAAAGAGAAGGCTCAGAAAAAACTAGCACAAGCTGCAAGACTGGACAAAGGTAATGCTACCAAATTATAATGTCTATGAAGCTGGAAATGTTCTTTCAAACATCTGGATGATGCATGTTTTAGCTGTGCTTTAGGTGTGTGGATTTGGTTGCGTGGCTGCAGGTTGCAAATGCTGTTTCTAAATGAGAATTACATTCTTCCTAATTTTCAGATCTTTTCTTCTTCTTCTAACTTATCTCTCTTTTTTTATAATTTGATTTTTGTTATCTATCCTTTACTGCTTTCATGTGGAAATCTTGAAGTCTTAATTTCTGAATTAGTAGTAAACGGTGCTAGGGAAATAAATGGGCTGAGCCTCTACTGTTACATTCCTTGCATCTAGAGTGAAATAGCAACAAGAGGAGAGGAGCTTCTTGTTTGAGTAGTCATTGTTTTGAAATTATCAGAATGCAATTTTCCCATGTGTACTACAATTCCAAATTCAGAATAAAATGTCAAAACACTGCTTCTCACCAGTAATATCACATGACAAAGGGATTTTGCATGAGACCTTTCCAGCACACAACCTATTACAAATAATGACCTTCCTTGAAAATGTTTAAATGAATAGGGCTGTTCACATGTCATCCTCTTGGAGCTAGAAGTAAAATGTAGGTGTAAGTATTTGTGGCGTCAGTGGCTGAATTTATATTTTCTTCATAAATGCAAATTTGTTTTTAATGTACAAAGTCTTTGGCAGTTCAGAGTTACATATTTATGTTTTCAAATGACAGGTTTAGATATGTTTCAGCTATATAGTGAAATTTAACTTCATGATAAATATTCAAACGACCATACTTAAATAAAAAAAATCCTTTTCACTGTGAATCTTTAATAGAAGAATGAAGCAATTCTGCTAACTCCATGGGAATGCTGATGATTTGCAAACCAAAAATAAGCTCTTAAAAGTTTTATAAATTACTCTGTGTTGTCTCATTCAACTACACACTAATGTGTAATTGGCATTAGGGCACCTTTTATACTTGATTTTCTTAGTAATTCTTTTTGTAAAGCTATACTGGGAAGTGGGAAACCACATAAACAAGTTAAAAACAGTCTCAGTCAGCAGCATAGGACAGTGCAATGGGGAAAAGGGGCTTAGCAGTTATAAATGAAAACTATTTTCCTTTTAAAAGAATTTAAGACAAGCCTACCCATGAGGCTCTGCTCTAATTCTGCTGTGCACCTTATTAAAAGGGGAAGGAAGGAGAAAAGTAGTATTTCCAGGTGCTTCTTCCCATGCTATGAAGCTGTTCTGTTTGAATTGGCTTCCGACCTTAATTTAAATTTAATTTTTGTATCTAAATTAATTTAGATACAAAAAAAAGGGGAAGGGGTGACACTGCTGCTTTGTGTTGTGACAGTTTGAAAGCATTTTTAAAGAGCTTTATAGGAACATTCCTTTGGGAATGGACTGTTTGAGGTATACAGGTAACTGTCTCTCTCAGCGTCTTTGGTTTACATGTATCACTGTATTAAGACTGTCACTTGTGGGAAAAACTGCTTAGTGCAAGGGGGCACTTCTTTTTAGGATTTGTCTTACAACGTATAACAGGCGTTTTTGGCTCTTAAAGGCTAGGAAGATTATGGTCACTTGGTCAGAAGTACAGACTTTATTTTACTGTTTCCCTTTGCCATTTTCCATTAAAAAATGGATTGTGGAGTCAAGAATAGCTGCGTCACAGCTAAGTGTTTTCTGTTCAAATGAATCACATTCATCGTGCAATGTTTTCATGGAGGATTTATTTTACAAACCAAGAGAAGAATATTCATATGATAGTAGTTATATTTTCATAGATGGGTTCTGGTTTGTATGTTATCCAGGAAAAGAAAATACACCCTGTGCTCAAAATCTTCTCATTTGGTTTTTAGAAGAAAGCTTGAATATACAAGCATCTCCATTCTGAAAGCAGCAACACCTTGTCTGAGTGTTTCAGCACAAATGCTTTTCACATACTATAAGTAAAAATGGAAATTTTGCTACAATTAAAAGTCAGGTTTTCTTGCTTTGCTTAACAGATGATCTTTTCTCATGCGCTTTATGGTCTTGGGAATGTGTGTTTAATAGACTTAGAGCCCCCAGAGAGTCTTTTATGCTACACACTGCTTCAGAGGAAGATGTGAATTGTGCTTAAACGAATAAAGCACACATCTTGCCAAGGCTTTATTCCTCACCCTGGAAAAAAGGAGCTGGTGCACAGATCTGTGCGACTTCCTTTAAACAGTATCTTTATAAATTATTTTATTTATCTTCGTTTTCCATGGTCAGACCTGTCTACACTGTGATTACAGGCAATCTGTAGTATAGAAAAAAGCCAGGGATTGGTATCTGAGTGCAGTGTGGCCTAGTTAGATGGAGTTACTATGTGGACTTACATGAATGTTTATGGATCTAACAAAGAAGAGTATTGCCCTTTGGAGCAGGATATACATTTAGATGCTATAAGGAGTTAGAAGGCATAGATCTCTTTTGGGAGACCGGATTTTTGCATTTGTTGGTTAGATAAAGTGGAGTTATTTCTAGGTGGTGGAATAGTGACAGTGAGTGAGTAGATTCTAATGCCAATTGCAAACACAGGAAAGTGGGCCAGAAATGTCTAGTGTGGTGCAATCACCTAGAATAGGAAAATAAAGACATCCTGTGTCTCTTGGGTCAGCTGACAAAGGTGTTTATTTGCTGAATTTATAAACAAACTCAGCTTTGTTCAGGCAATAGATGTACATGTTTTACAGTAATTAAGCTGGGTTTGTAGAAAGCCTGTTCATATTGCATCTGGTTGTCTAGACTGCTGCCAGTGTCTGGTCATTTGGGATTAGGAAATCAAAGCCATTGTTAGTCCTGATTTAATAGCTGAGAACAGGAAAAGAATGTTTAGGGGCAGATAAAGAATTAACACTCTTCTGAAACTCTGGAATAATATAAGGGGCATGAGGCTTTGTATACCTTAACTCACTTTTTCTGAGCAATTCCTTATTCTCACTCTAGCTGTAGTGTTTAGGAGTGCAGCTTTTCTTTAGATGTGAATTTGATGTTTTTCCATCTTGAGACTTTAGATGTGTATGTATCCTTAAGCAACATAGAAAGCTTTTTTAATGGAGTCTTCTAAGATGTAATAAAGGCCCAGAGATGGTGATTTATGTAGGTACTGGAAAATTTGACTTAATTTGTCTTCCATTTTACCTAACTCTGTACTGTGTAAATTTTATAGGTGCACATGTGAATGAAGAGGACTTCTTGTTGTTGGAGCTCTTGGGCTGGTTTAAGAGTGACTTTTTTCACTGGGTAAATAATCTTCCTTGCAGTAGATGTGGTGGGCAGACAGAGCCTAAACGTGAATACCTGTTGCCTAATGATGATGATCGAAGGTGGAATGTCAGTCGAGTGGAAAATCATTACTGCAAGCAGTGTCAGTTCTGTAATAGATTCCCCAGGTGAGCATACAAAGATTTGCTTTGGGGTTTTTTTCTTCTTTTTTTTTCCCCCTTGTCTTTCTGGAAATAACTGCAATTGTGTGTTTTGTGAACAAGTGCTAAGTTGTTGGTTGAAAGACAGAGAAGTCATTTTAAGCAACATGACAGGATGGTTGATGAACCAGCAATTCCTCTGTAAGATTAGAGATTTTAAAAACTAAATATTACCTCCTTTTATGTGGCCTTGTTCTGAAAACTTGTCTGAAAGTCTTCTTTGTTTTACCTCTTTTAAATGAATGATGCCAGTTAATAATGGGATAGTATGTTCCTAGGGTTTTGTCATTTCAAGGAAAGCTTTCACTTTTGTGGGAAATCTGAAAGGGTAATGCACATCTTTTGTCAAGTCTATAGTAAAAGAGCAAATATCCTTTTTGGTTTTTTTCTAACTATAAAAGGACCAGCATACAGAAGTCCTGACTTAAGGTGAAGTCTAAGTCAATTTTGAAAAAAAGTCATTTCAGTGCTGCTATAAACATGTGATGGAGTCGTGTGAGTCAAGATAGAAGTAGCATTCTGCTTGCACTGGCTTTGTGCAGTGCAGCAATCATTTCAGTTATCTTCTGTGGTCTGAATGGTACTGAAATCTGTTCAAGTCATCACAAAGACAACTGTGTTGTAAAGATTTCGAAAGGTATTTTCACTTACTCAGGTTTTGGTTTTCTCCTTTAGGTATAATCACCCTGAAAAACTTCTGGAAACCAGACGTGGACGGTGTGGCGAGTGGGCTAACTGTTTTACGTTGTGTTGCAGAGCTGTAGGGTTTGAAGCTAGATATATCTGGGACTGCACAGGTATCAGTATTCTAGAATATTGTTAATACAAACCTATGCAAAATGTGGTTGTGTATTTTATGGTTCTCAGGTTATATTAGCCATCAGGCAGCATATAAAGTTATGTGGTTCAGCAAACAAAGGACAATATAGATTCAATTTCCTGTCTTGCCCGATGAGATGAAATACAGTTCTGCAAGTAAGGTTAGATGATTGACTTTAGATTCAAATAAAGATTGTATCAAGGGAATGTGATCCTAAGAAAGGAAGAGAAAGTTTTGATAACATTTCTGAATATAGATGAACAGAAAACATGTTTTCACCTGTTCCTCATTTAATAAATCAAGTAAAGGTACATTATTCTGCAGTATTAGAAGAGAGGATCTATCCTTGAAATTCATTGTTTATTCCTGGCCTTTGCTATGTAGATCATCTGTGGACTGAAGTATATTCTTCATCTCAGAAAAGATGGCTTCACTGTGATCCCTGTGAAAATGCCTGTGATAAACCTCTTCTCTATGAAACTGGGTGGGGAAAGAAGCTCTCCTACATACTTGCATTCTCCAAAGATGAGGTAGGAGTAATGATGTTAATAAGAAACAAACTTACCCTGAGGCAAGTGTGTGATGTATTCCATCTTAGTGTGATTTCCAGTACTATAGAAAAACATACTTTTATTAGCTTGCCTCTTTAAATGAAGCAAGATTCATGGAAATTTTTGGTTGGTTTATTTTCTTCTTCAACTTGTGCTTGAGGTTGTTGATGTCACCTGGAGATACAGCTGTAAGCATGAAGAGGTACTCTCTAGAAGGACAGCGCTCAGTGAAGCTACGCTGCGTGAAAAAATTAACACACTAAATAAAAGGGTAGGTACCATTTTCTTATGTGGATTTCTTTCTGGAAAAAGACTTAATGTCTTTAATGTTTCACTTAATGTCTTTGAAGATTGCATTTGGTAGGTAACCTGGTAGGAATGTCTGTGTAAAATGCTGCTGGGCTATGCAGACCTCATTTTACACTGAATACATGAGAATCAGTCACAGTGCTAAGCTTAGGTGAAATAAGGTAACGGTATGTAAAAGGATTATCATGTTATGTCTTACATAGTCAAATGTGTGTGTGTATATAGTATATGTGTTCTGTGTGTATATATGCACGGTAAATGTTTTTTTATATATATATATATATTTGTTTGATGGCTTTGGAGTAGGCTTGTGCATGAACAGATGTTGGGGGTAAACCATAACAGCTTTGTAACCATGAGGACTCCTTGAGTGTGGCTGAGCATTTTCCCCATCAATAATGCTGCAAGTTGAAAATAATAGTATTTGTAGTTATAAGAAATGTAGGCCTAACTTGTTTTTTTCTGACTTTTTATGAGCTCTAGGAAGCAGGAGGAATGAATTCACAGGCTGTTTTCAAGACATTCCAGAAGTGTTGGTAACATCAGTAGAGCTTTGGCTCAGAGTCACATACACTGTACATTCCTAACATCCCAGAACACTGGGCAAGTTTAAGGTCCTGCAGTTAGGGAGGAGTAACCCCATACACCAGTACAGGTTAGAGGCTGACCTGCTGGAAAGCAGCTCTGTGGAAAAAGACGTGGGAGTTCTGGTGGACATGAGGTTAACCATGAGCCAGCAGTGTGCCCTCGTGGCCAAGGAAGCCAGGGGCATCCTGGGGTGTATTAAGAAAAAATGTGGCCAGCAAGTCAAGGGAGGTTCTCCCCCCCCTCTGCTCTGCGCTGGTGAGGCCTTATCTTGAATGTTGTGCTCAGTTCTGGACTCCTCAGTTCAAGAAGGACATGGAGCTAGTGGAGAGGGTACAAAAAAGGGCTAGGAAGATGATTAGGGAACTAGAACATCTGTCTTATGAAGAGTGGCTGAGTGACTCGGGGCTTTTTAGCCTAGAGAAGACTGAGGGGGGATCTTAACAATGCTTACAAATACTTGAGGGGTGGGTGTCAGGAAGATGGGGTCAGTCTCTTCTCAATGGTGCCCAGTCACAGGACAAGAGGCAATGGGCATAAACTTGAGTATAGGAAGCTCCACCTAAACATGAGGGGGAACTTCTTTCCTGTGGGAGTGGCAGAGCACTGGCACAGGCTGCCAGAGAAGTTATGGAGTCTCAGAACCTGCCTGGATGCTGTCCTGAGCAGCCTGGTCTAGGTGATCCTGTTCTTGCAGGAGTGTTGGACTAGATGATATCTAGAGGTCCCTTCCAACCCCTATGGTTCTGTGAGATCTTGGCTTGATATACTGGACTGTGTCACAAAAGCTTGAACTGCCTGTGAGGTTCCATTTTGTCCCCACTTCCTTATGGGGTTCTGTGTATAGACACTTTAGTTCCTCTATATACTGTCGCAGGGTGGCTTCATAAACAGATTATGCCTTTTTAGAGGCCTGCTCTGGTCATAGCCATGCACAAAGAGCGTGAAGATTTGAGCTAGACTCAGGATTTCAAGCCCTGGCCTCAAATGTTTTCTCAGTAATGAGTCACACAGCACAGTGGAGCACTGATAAGCTTGACCACAGAGTAGCAAAATAAAAGTAAATAAAGAATCAAAAATTCAAGCTGAGGAACACATGCACTTTGTGGGGAGTTGCAGGAATGTAATGGTGCTCTCTGAGCATTGAACCCTCACTGGCTACAAAATTGATCTGAGGGGCCATTTTTTTCTGAACTACTGGCAATAGAAACCAGTCACCAGGCTCTTCTCTAACAGTTGTATGTAGGGAGAGAGAACCTTGGAAGTTGGGCTCTAGTTGGTTGCAAAATTAATCTGACAAAACTGATGGAACTGGGAAAGTATAGGCAACTGACCCGAGGGCTGGCTTGCCTGACCACCTTCTCACCTCGATAATGCCACTGTAGGATCATGCTCTGTTTCACTTACCAGAAGTCTAGAGAACTCCATTTCCAACAGAAGGTGCTGTGCATGGGTCTATTAGCCTGCTGTTAGGAGTTTTTTGCCTGCTTTACAGGACTGTGCAGCTCATGAGCTGACATGAGCCCTTTTCAAACAGAAGGGACAATCTGGTCATATTTCAATGGAAATTTCATTCATTTCAGGAAAGGAAGCTCTACATCCCCTTCCGAGCTTCTTTTCTCTTCATATGGAGAAGCGCAGCCCTTTCTTACATACATTGCATGATCTCCCTGCTGCCCTCCTGTATTAATAATGCTGTCTTGTGATTCTTTTAGAACACCTTTCTCAGGTTGTTTTTTTAGTGGTATCTTATTCTGAGAAACAACTTTCCCTTTCTGCATGCTAAATGATACTCATGCTCCCTTACGACGTGCTGAGTGATGCTTACACTCTCCTCCACTCACACTTCCTGTGTCCCAGTGGCTGTTCAGAATACCTTTGATTAATTTCATTTATTAAATTGATAATAAACTCAATCCTTATACATAACTGATCCTACTTATTTTTTGTTCATATTTGGAATTGGATTTCAGGGAATTAAAGGCAATTTGCCATCAGATGGCTAAAGAACAGTTTTTCTTTCTTACATTTGTCTTAGTCAAAGGGCTTTTCCTAAAGTTCATGTTAAAGTGACAATGGAGTTGGAAGCAAGAGGCCATTAAAAAAAGTTGCTGTTTGAGGATCTCCATGTCATATTCAGCAGCTTCTGGGATCAGTAGGGGGGGGGGGAGGCAGTTTTAGGGATGAGCTATCAAGACATTTTTTAGCAGGTTTCTATTACACTGCTCAGTCACAAGTCTCCATTTCAGCTAGTATGTTGTTTCCTTCACAGCAACCTATTCAGCAGTGATGTAGGCAGGGATCTCCACTGACTTTCCCGTTTCCCATCATCTCCTGGAGACTGTTTCCCCATTAGGAGGATTAGTCTTGGTATCTTCTGATGCAGAACTCCAACACTGCATCTTTCACGCTCAATTCTTCTAAGTTACAGCTAAAGAGAAGCACAATATGCTGTCACCTGTGCTGTGGTGTTAGTGAAAATGGAATCTGAGTGATCATGATTGTGGTTCCCTGCATAAAGAGCAACGGCTGTTGTCATTACTTCTCTGCATGTTTAGTGGCCAAGTAGAGACGACACAACAGTTCAAAGCATGTTGAGTGTTAAATTATCCTTGTCTCTTTTCCATTTAATCTATTCAGTGTGCTCTTCTCAGAAATTGTGTGTTTTATTTGAATTGGCATCCCTGAATGGGTGTGTAGCTTGCAGGTTACCAACCATCTGATGTTATTCTATAGTGCCATATCACACCCTAAGTATAAAGCCTTTCTTTGCCTACTTTGTATGGGCACTGCTCTATTTCAGCCCATTGTGTGTTACCCCTATAGAAAGGGGGGAGAGGACCCTGAACTTTCATTGCCTTCATTGGAATAGGAGGGTAGGGCAGGAAAACAAATTATCTTACTATTTGCTCAAGGCTCCATTTTTTGGTAGTGACTGAATGATTGTGACCTACAGCTAGGTCAAGTTTTAAAAGGAAAACTACTGATTTAGTCTGAATTGTGACTATTTCATGGTGATTTATGAGAGATGAATCAATATTCCTTACTTAAAGGTTTGAAATTCAATTTCTGCCCTCAAATTATTTGCTGTCTACCCAGCAGTGGGTCCATTTAAATCACAGGTTATCCATCTCCCAAAACACAGTCCTTCAGGAAACATCCACAGCATAAGTCACATGTGATGCATAACTGATTTTAAATTTACAGTTCACAGCCCCTCTTCCTTCCTATTGGCTCTCTGCCTGAAAAATGTGGGGCCTCAACATGTATTTAGGGGGTAATACCTTAAGAAAAAAACAAAAGCAGGAAGATTGAGCGATGAGAGTTGATAATGGAGTTGCTGGAATCTGTTTCAGTAATGAACGCTGTGGGTGACAATGTCGTTGGTGGGACCTGTAGTTTTCCCAGGTTTTCCCAGCACAGGCAGTGTTGACCTCTGCAGAGCCAGAGCATTGTGCCTGTTTTACTATGCCAGCATTTATGGGCCAGTTTGCTGCAGGGGGTGGGGAGATGACAAGAGTGGGCATACTCCTTACAGTTGAGGAACTTACTGATTTTCTTCATCATACGTAGAAGGGGCCTGTCTTCTGAAGCACCCCTTTAGTATTGTCACACTGTTCTTTGACAGGTTGGGTTTTTTCAGATACTGTTGCAACAGTGGCAGAGCTGGGGCAGCTCCTTCTCAGTGTTGCCATCACTAATTTCATCGGTGATGACCCATGACTCTGGCTATCCCTACATCAAAGTGGTTTGGAAAAAAATGTAAATCAGTATTGTTACCTCATGGTAAACCATGCCAAAGTTCCTCTGAGCTGGAGTGAGATCTGTAGTACTGTGTATGAATATCCAAAGTGCTCAGGCAAGTGTTGGCTTCAGGAAGACCTTGTGTTTCACAAGGAACTGCTAGAGTCACTGCTTGTCATCCATCAACACAAGCAGAAGTGTATTTCCCCCTTGCTGTGTTAGACTGCTATTTGGCAGCTGGAATTCGTTGAGCTGGAGCTGTTTCTCATAATTTCTTTGTATCTACTTTCCCTTATCCTGTTCCATGTTGTTGTCTGAAACAAAAGGCTCTTTTCTTATCCCTGATTGCAAAACTTTTGGGGGTGAGGACTGCTTTTGAGATAATTGGAATATTTATTGTCCTGAAATTTCAGGTCCTAGTGGGCTACGTGTGCATGCCTTGAGCAATCAACAACGTGGAAAGAAAGATAACGTGTAATCATTTGCACATTCAATGTTGAACTTAATTTTCCAAGTCTGTGGGTGTAACCACAGTTAAGGAAAAAGGGTTCACATATCAGCTCTGTATATTTGGCATGAAAATCATGGAGACAAAGCCCCAGCCTCTCAATGATTTTTTTTTTCCCAGTTGTGTATACCAAAAAAATGCCCATAGTTTTATTCAAATGGGCAAAGAAAGCATGTTTTGTAATTCTTTCTCTTTTCCACTAATTCATATAGAACTGTAGCTGATAGGTTTTTCTCAGTTTTCTGATACATGCAAAAAAAGAATATCATAGTTTGTGTATAATAAAATCAGTCACTGTAAAATAACTCTTTCAGAGACCAACTGAACCTTTTGTTTAGAATTAATCACAGAAACAAGGCTGTCGTTGGCCAAATAATTCCACCTTAGAGAAGTAAAGTTTGACCAAAACAATATGCTTGCTTTCTCTTTTCCCCCAAGTAATTTAAAGAACAGAGTACATATGGTAGCTATTCTGGTGCAGAATACATATGAATAACTATAAAATATGCTATAGAAGTGTATTATTATCCAATCAAATGAAGTATAAACATAGTGCAAACCTTAATTTTAAAAGAAATCCACATAGTGCATGGAAGTTCCAGAAAAAGCACTGCTGTCAAATAACCATGCAGTTATGAGTGATTTATAGTTGCATAAATGGTATAAGATTAATGTTTCTAACAGCTGGTTTACTCTTTAAATGTTAGTCTGGTTTTTCAATTCTTTTTTCTCCCATTGGTACCGCCCTAGAGTAAGCAGAATTACAAAATCATTTTCCTTAATTTTTTCACTTTGTTTCACTTTTTCTTCTTCTCTGTTTCCAGAGACAACAATCTTTGTCAGAAAATAGAAAAAGAGAGCTCTTGGAAAGAACAATCGTGGAGCTTGTTGAATTTATTTCTCCTAAAACACCTAAACCTGGAGAATATGGTGGAAGGACATCTGGTTCAGTGGCTTGGCGAGTAGCCAGAGGTGAAATGGGTCCAGAGGTATTTAACTTTTGCACTGGTGGCCATCTTAGAGGTAGCTAACTAGAGGTTTTATGGTTATGTTCTGCAGAGGAATAGCACTTTATGCTAGGTAGCCCACAGATGTAGCTCAAACAGTGAAACTTGCAAAAACATTAGGTGCAAGGTTGATATGAATTCATTAGAGGTCCACAAGTAATTTTTGAGGATTGATACTGGTCTGGTGACTCTAAATGTTTGGGAATCCTTGATCTAAAATGTGGTTTGCTCTTACTAGTTAATAAAAATTACAGGGTTTTTTTTTTTCCCTTTTAATTAGTTACAGTGTGACAGAACTGGAAAGTTTAAGGTACTTGGAAGCAGTTGGGAAAACTTAAAAAAATGTTTATTTGTATTATTATTTGCTGTTGGTTATAGCCTGGCAGTATGTTTTCACCAACTATTTTTGTTAATAAAACAATATGGGAGCATTTAGAATTGCATAAATGGAAGGAACTCTTAATAAGCTCAAGTGATTTTCATATAAATGTTTTTGACTATTTCTGAAAGCAAGATTTTATTTTTAATTATTTTTGGCTAAGATAGACTTTCCCAGAACCATAGCCATGTTTAACCATAGCCAGCAAGCAAAAGTGTGGATCACCCCATTATTTGTTACATTGCTTTTGTAGTGATCCTGTCCATCCATGTGGAATGACTTGACAATCTTAAATAGAAGCAGTTAGGTGAAATTAATGAGTTTTGTGGGATTGTTTAAGTTTGAGAAACTAAGACCTTACTTCAGTTTTCCAAAGTTTATTGGATTTAATTTCTGTTTTGCTGGAAACATAAGAACTATGAGAAATCTTAAAAAAAAAGCAATACTGTCAAGTTTCTACCTTAAGTTTTGAGGTTGATTTGTAAACTGTCATATGCAAGCATGTGTACGTGATAATCACAGAATGACATTTGCTATTCAGAGTAACTATTTACTTCTTGATTGTGCAAGAAATATGCTCAACATATGTTTTCTATTCCCTTGAATTTGCTGATTTTTTTCTGTTATTTTGTTAATAATTTACTTCTAAAAGTAAGTATATAAAAAGATACAGGTCTGTTGTGGGAAACTGGTTTAAAACTTTAGTTTTGCAGAAATGCTTTTGTCCATGAACTCTCTTAAAAATGGTGTTTTTTTCAGTTGGAAGCAAAACTGAATTGGGAAAGCATGACATGCTGTTAAAAAGTAACACGGGCTTACTGAGATGTATTGGGGAATGAAGGTGCTTGTATTTTTTGCCTTTTTTAGAAAAGAAAAGAAGTAATATTTATTCCTTCTGAAAAAGAGAAGACATCTAAACTGTTCCACCTCACCTATAATATAATAGAAGACAGTTATACACGGATTTCCAATAATAATGAAAAAATAACTGGCTGGGAAACGGGTGTTTGGAAGGCAGAGTCTGTTTGGAGAAAGGTTGAAACAGATTGGAAAATGGTAAGAATAACAGTTATTAAAAACATGAAATCTACTGTAAAAGTGAGGTAACTCCACTACAATAGGAAACCTTTGTCAATGGGGTTTTTTGGAAGTCATGGTTTGACCCTGGCTGGAGTCCAGATGCCCACCAAAGCTGCTCTCTCACTCCCCTTTTCATCTGGACAGGGGAGAAAATATGTGTTGAGAGGCTCAGGAGTCGAGATAAGGACAGGGAGAGATCATCCTGTAATCAACGTCAATGGGCAAAACAGACTCAACACAGGATTAAAAATGCATGTAATGTATAACCTCCTCCAAGAAAGTACCCAATAGAAGCAGAGTATGATAATGAGAGGTAAAACCAAATCTTAAAACACTTTCCCCCACCCCTCCCTTCTTCCCAGGCTCAACTTTATTAATGATTTCTTTCCCTTCCTCCCCTCAGCCCAGGTGTCACAGGGGGAGGACAGGGATGGGGGTTTTGGTCAGTTCATCATGAGTTGTTTACTTTTTTAGCAGGGTGGGGTTTCCTCACTCTCTCTCTCCTTGCTCCAAAGAGTTCTCCATTGTGAGTCCTTTCCCACAGGGCTCCAGCTCTCCACCTCAACCCCAGCATGGGTGTCTTCCATGAGGTACAGTCCCTCAGGCCCAAACTGCACCAGCCTGGTTCTCCCACAGAGTCACAAGTTCCCCCCGCAAACCTGCTCTGCTATGGGCCACTCTTTCCATGGGCTGCAGTTCCTGCCAGGAGCTTGCTCCAGCATGGGTCACAGTGTCTTCCATATGTCTCCATCTGCTCCAACGTTGGGCCTCTCCATGGACTGCAGGTGGTATCTGTGCTCCCTCTCATCTTCCACAGGCTGCGTGAGGACAACCTGTTCCACCGTGGTCCTCTCCACAGGTTTCAGGGGAATCTTTTTCTCCAGTGCCTGGAGTGCCTCCTCCCCCCCCTTCTTCACTGACGTTGGTGTCTGCAGAGTTTCTTACACTTTCTCATTCACTTCTCTGGTGGCAAAAATCATCCACTTGCTGTTTTGTGTTTCCTCTTAAATATGTGACCACAGAGGCGCTGTGACCATCACTGATTGGCTCAGCCTTGGTCAGCAGTTGGTCTGGCCCTGAGCCCAGCTCGTATTGTCTCTGTTGGACCTGGGGGAAGCTTCTAGCAACTTCTTGCAGAAGCCACCTCTGCAGCCCTCTCTCTTCCACCAGAACCTTGGCATGCAAACCCGCAGATTTTCCACCCATCGCCTCAGTGAATCACATCAATTTAAGAGTTGTTAAAATCCACATCCCAACAGAAATTCCCCACAGTTATTGCACTCCCTGGCTATGTTCAGCCTGTGTTGTCCATTCCCTCTTCTGATTACTGTCTTGTTCTCAAATTCCTCAGGCCCCATGTTGGGCACCAAAAAGGACTGTGGTTGTTTTACCCCAGGCAGCAGCTGAGGACTACACAGCTGCTCTTTCTGGGGAAGGAGAGTGGGGGGAGGGAGAAGAAAACAAAAGGCAAACTTTGTGGGTTGGCATAAGGATAGTTTGCTGGCACAACAGAGAGAAGTAACAATAATGGGACTTTACAGCAAAATATAATAAACTGGTGGTACGCAATGGAGTTTATCCCCAAACCACGCATCCTGGAGCTGTGTGATCCTCCCCTGCCAGCCCCCCTTTATAAGCATGATGTCATTGGTATGGAATAGCCCTTTTGGCCAGTTTGGGTCACCACTCCTGACTGTCCCCTCCCAGCTTCCTGGGTACCCTGTGCCTTCTCGTCAGCAGGGCAGCATGAGGAACTGAAAAGTCCTTGACACTCTGGCAATAACTAGCAATATCAGTGCATTATCAGCACTGCTGTCATCCCAACTCCCAAACACAGTGCTATTCTAGATAGTAGAAAGAAAATTAACTCTGTCCTAGCTGAAGCCAGAACGGTCATCAAAACCTCTCTTGGTGCCCGTAAAATGTAGCTGGTGTTAGTAAATGTTACTGTTAAGCTTCAGGAAAGATTTCCAGATTTAAGAAATTGGAAATGAATTTACTTTGTCTTTAAGAAAGGATGAACGAATTCTCTGCAGATAGGTAAAATCCATGCTAAAGCATCAAATTTTAAAAAAATGGATTACTGCTTATGCTTTTGGGCAAACATGCAGAACTTTTATTGAAAAGCAGTACTTCTCTCTAAAAACATTGTAGGCTTTTTTTGTTGTTGTGGAGAATAACTTTATGATATATCACACCTCTTTGATGCAGAGACAAAGGAAGAAATTACCATGCTAAATATTACAGTTCCATCTGCAAGGAAAAAAAACCCTGTCAGTTATCTGGTTTGTTGTATGCCCTGCCCAGACTCCTTCCCAGCTGTCAGGACACTGAGCAGCAGAAGAGTCGTATGCTCTCAGTCTAAAAAGAGGAGTACTGTTGCCTGTAAGGTCATTTACTAGCAAATAGCTACCAACTGTGGAACAGAGCGCTCCTGTCAGCAGCTAAAGCATGCTACTGCTTTGTTCTACTAGTCTGAAAGGTCTCTCCTAGCTTAGGCAATGGTTTACTTACCATTGATGAAACGTGCAGCCAAGTGTCTCATAAGGTTTTTCTATACATAACTGACTTGTAAAATGCAGTGGGGGAATAGCCTGGAGAGGTTATTCTATATAAAAGAGAAGGAATAAGGGAAGAAACTGGAGACAATCTAAAACATCTTACAACAGGGTAGGTTAATAGGGAAAGAGAAGTAACTCTGAATGAGGCACAAATGTTCTCTGCTTCCCAAAGAGCTGCTAAAAATCTAATAGCACATTGTGTCTTCAGTTTTGCAAGAAACATACTGTCATTGCATTGAAACCATTTGCAAGTCTGGTGTTCTGCTCAGCTCTACTAGTCAGATAAAACAGGAGAGACTAGTCTGTAAGACCAGGCAGAAAGTCTTTATCTTTGTATTCAATAGCACCTCAGCTTTTCTAGATGATGGCCTTGAGAAGTTAGGAGCTACAGATCCAGGTATATCTCAGGCTTGTGGGTAAGGCATGTTAGTTCTGAAGGAATAGCATCCTGCACCGTGTCTGTGTATGAATCTAAAATAACTTCTCGTTGGAGGTTGGTTGTTATGGGAGGCAGCAGAGGGAAAGGCTGCTTGGGGTTTGCATGTCCTTTTTCTAATACCTCTGATAGGTCTGCATGGTATGGATTGGGAGTTGAATTCAGCAGCTGTCCAAGGAACTTACCAGCCAAAGAAATACTCTGTTTATCATTTAGTATGTGAGGAATTGAAAGGAATTTAAATGTAAAAGCCACAGTAAAGGTAACTATAGGTATTTGCCCAGGACTAACAGAAAAGAACTATCAGCTACATATTCTGTCTTTGCAGTGTTGCTGATCAAAATGATTTGAATAGATGATTAGCTTGGTCAGTCTGATAGTAGCCATCTCTATCATATTTGTGTATGTTCCTGCTATTCAGTGTTACTTGGCTTGGTGGTACAAAAGTCAGATGGGTACAAAACACAAGTTTAATCAGATTACCCAGAGAGAACTTGGCACCCAGGGCTCAAACAAGCAGACTGCGGTAGGTGAGGATAAGAATGCTGGAACTTGTAGATCTGAAATCCATGGCTTTCTGAAAGCTTGTTTCATAAAAATTCCTCCAGTAAAGAGAATTCATGTAAGGGTTGGTTTGGGGTTTTCCCAAGTTATACTGGAAAAGGAGTAGCCAGGTGTGAAAAACAGGACAGTCAGGAAAATGCAAAATGAAATGTTAACTTCTGTTTTTCTGATTAAATGCTTGGATATTATAATGGAGAATGAAACAGGCTAGTGTTTTAGATTTTATTCCTATGTTTAGTGCACCTCAACCAAGCAGTAATGGTTAGACTGTTTTGGCTTCCTTACTCAAATTCTGTATGATCTGATAGAGAGAAATCTCTCACTTGAGCTAGCGATTTAAAAATGGTGTAGGAACCAGTACTGTCATGAACATTAGGATAATATTCACATTAAAGAAGGTTAAACTGTTAGATTTTAATAGGTAATCTTCAGCATAACACCTCACACTTTCAGGTTTTTTAGCTTTCTTACAGATTTTTATGCCTGGTGTATCGTAGCACTAAAATTCTGTTTTACACCCTGTCAGTAACATTAGTAAAACACACATCTGTGGTTTATTATAATTTTATTCAGGGTTGTCCTTTCCAGATTAAAAACTAAAGAGGCATCTTAAATCCATTCGGTATGGACATTAATCAGAAGCCTGGACATGACAGAATTTGGATAAGTTTTTTTAAAATGAAGGATGCTGAAAGGATTGTGGCAGTTTTGACTCTAATCTGTGATGTCAGTTGGCTTGCTGGTAATAGAGGCGAGACTTGAGAGGATGGTTGGACGCTTACTACAGAGTTCTTATGAGCGTTCATAGTAACTTTAATGAATGTTAACACGTGAAGCTGGCTGTTCAGCCAGGTGAAGTTTAGAACAGCATTGGGACTACATTGCATTATGTAAGGCTCTAACAGCTCAAATAATGTTAAAACAGGATTTATAGACGGCTAGCGTACATGATTTGCTTTAACCAAGACATGTCAAGTACTAGGAGAAGTGGTGTGCACCCAGCAGCCACACCTGAAGAATCCAAAAGACTGATGACACAGTTTTCTTCGTCACCAATACTGAGCAACCAGAATGAAACCGTGTGTGGGCCTGTGCATAAAACCCAGAAGTTTGCTTTTTAAAAAATAATAAACTTAGGTATTTTTGTGGCTTAAACTTTACCGAGCATGTTGAAATAGGTTAGTGTGCCCTAGTGAAGGACTGTGAACACATACGGTTGCCTAACTATGGAATAGATAAGACTTAAGGATTCAGAAAGAGATTATATACAAAATTGTACTACATGCAGTTTTAAAGGCTCAGAGGCTTCATAAAGAATGAAAGTGTGTTATCTTAAGATTTTATGTCCTTGTTACAATGATTAATTAGATGTGTGTTAATCATCTCAGTTTGTGACATGCTGACTATGTCTTCTTTCCGTTTAGGTGTATTTAGCCCGAAAAGAGGGGTCATCCTCTGCTTCCATCAGCTGGAAGTTTGAATGCAAGTCAGTTGGTCTAAAAATAGATAACGTTTCAGTTAGGATGAGCAGTCAGACATTTCAGAGTGGAAGAATAAAGTGGAGACTTTACTCTCCAACAGCAGAAATTGTTCTGATGGGAGGTAAGTGGAATTTAAATAATGAATTATATCAGGCAGCAAAAGTGTAACTGGAAATAAAAAGCTTATATGGAGAGAGTGCGGTGTCAATACGAAAAATGAAATGCAAATGCATTTTGACTTCTCCAGCATAGACTTTCTTAGCAAGGTCAGGAAAATACTCTACATCTAATCAGAACTGGTAAAAGCCCCAGTTTTATCAATATACACAGCTCTGTCTGGGACAGAGCAAGGTTAGCAAGGACATAGAGTGGGTATAAGATACTTGTGTGTTTTACTAGGAAGGATGGATACTTGTATGTCCAGTGGCTTCAGTCTTGATCAGGAGCACTAAGCAAATAATTAAATACTTGCAGTTGATGGATTTCTTTCCTGCCACCGATTGGCAGGGGAACTTGACTAGTTGCAACAGAGATTTGCAACATTCATTACAGGGTATCCTTCTTAATGTGCAATCTAGTTGTGCTGTGTGGAGCAGGGGCTTACTGAATTGTTTCTCTTTCCCCCCAATAGATAAAACTCTTTGCTCCTATTCGGAGTTTTCTGGTGCGACGAGTGTAACGTTGGAAGCGATTCTGAGCGGAGGGGATGGTGATGATGCGTGGCAGCACACACAGCTGTTTAGGGACAGCCTAACAGCATGTGCAGAAAGCTGCTTGGAGATAATCATAAAACTCAGCGACCTCTGAGAACCTGAACCAAAGAGATGTTCTTTGGTTTCCTTGAAGATGTTCTACGTGGGTACAACACGGAGATTTGGTTGGCAGTTCCTGTGCATCCTGCTGGCAGCTCCTTTCCTGTTTCACTGCTTCCGTTTAGCCAACTTGAAACCGCAGGTGTTTTGAGTAGGTAAACTTCACAGACAAAACATCTTCGCTTTAAAACCAAACATCAGACTTGAGGGATTGAACCGTTAAATGCCCTTTTCTTAAATTTTATGATGCAAGGGAAACAGTTTTTAGGAAGCAAAGACACGACCATGAGCACAGAGCAATTGTTATGGATTTTTATTTGGTGTTTTGGGGATTCGCTTGCCAGGTTGTTTTTTATTATAATTCTTGGAAAAACAGTTTGAATTCCATTTTCCTATTACAACAGATGATTGTGATGATTTTAAAAAGGTTTTAAAGAATAGTTGAAGACTTAGACATGCAATTTTATGTAATAACTAGAAGAGCTGAAATTAAGATAAAAATTGAAGCAATCTTGAAATTATCTTGATGCATATCTAAGTACTAAACTTACATTGAATAGCTAGAAATGTTTGGAAATACGATGTGCTACAAAAATAAACTAATTTTGAAGTAAGTGTTCATTATGTATGTAAAATTGTCACGTGATACAAAATTGAGACTTAAACCTGAGTAAAACCATCAGATTTTTTTCTGTGAAAAAAAACATTATTCATTATAAATACTTTTTAATTATATAAATTCAAATTTGCTCACTTTTAAAAAGATTTATTAAATGTGTAGGCTGAAATTGCTTTTTAAGCCATTGTCTTGAGTTGCTTTGAATGCTTTCCCCGAATTTGATGTAAAGGCATATACAGCTTTTCTGTTCCTTAATGCAGCATTTACATTTCTTTGCATTGAGTATAATAAAAACTGCTACCCAGGAGGTGTCAGATGTGGCAGTGCTGTGAATAAAGTAGATGTTCAGAACAGATAGTTTTATCAGGGAATTTGAGGAGGCTTGTGTCTGGATTGTACAAGAAATTGTCTACTATAGGACTGTAATGCACAGTTGGGCTATAGTTTTATTTTTAAATAAGTAAAGATTATCAGGATATGGGGTTTCTTTAAAAGCTTTTTGTTCCTTTTTTCTGACCCATCCAACCACTGTATTGATTTGAAATTCTTGTCAAAAGTAATTTACATCAAAATAAATGTTTGCTGACTTTTCAACAAATCTAAGCAAATAGAAGAGTACTCAGATTATATTAGGAAACCGCATATGCACTGTGAGCGTAGGCGTCAAAATTATACCCCAGGCATCTTAAAAAGTAATAGATGATGGCAGCTCAGGAGCGACAGAATGAGGTATGATGGATTATATGCTTTGCTCTGGAATGTAAATTGACAGTTTATGAGGGGGGATTAGAAAGAGATAGTCTCACTCCCTTGATACAGAACAACATAATGACAGGGAGGTGTACGGAGAGGTGTTCACCGACACTTGAGCAATGCAAAGTGAATTTGCCAGTCTCCCTTCCAAACTCCTCCTGTATTTCGTTTCAGCTAAGTGCTAGTTCTGAGCTTTTGAGTGGAACCCAACAGAAAAGTATCTGAGGCTCATCTGTATGCTATGGTGGAAGAAAACAGGCAAAAAAAGACTTAGTGACACCAATCAACAAAAATGTTTCCGCTTTGTGATTTTGGGAAAGGTACTGATCTAAGACAGAAATTATTTCTAGCGTTGTATTACTTAAAATAGAGGACTGTGAGGAATTGCAGAACAGCTTAACTGCATTTGATCACTTGAAAACAGAATAAATTAAAAAATAGTAAGATAGAAGTAATTTTCTCACTATTTTGGTCAGTATCTCTGGGGAAAGAGTAATTGCTGTAGATAACTTAATAAAATCATCTACTCGAACAGCAGAGTAGTTGGAAGTCCATTATTTAAATGTTTGAATGAATTAAAAAGATTGCAGAATGCCTTGCCAGTCTAATCAAGAAGTACTTCTTACTTGTAAGATCACATACAAATCAACAGAAGTGCTTATTTTAGGCAAGAATTAATGAGTAAAAATCTCAGACTGAATAGACCTAATCTGAAAAAGTTACATGGTCTCTTTCAGGTGTCTTTTGGAGTACCACATAAACAGTGAACATTTTCAGTGTCTTCATGCATAAGCTGTTTTAAAGATACTAATTTTCTCTATTGATCTTTATCTCAGTGTGAATGTTAATAAATGTTTAAATATTTTTTGAAAGCAAAGGTAATTCCTCATCAGTAGTTGCTTAATCAGAAGTTAGAGTATCCTGAACTTGCAGTATTGTATGGTGGAAAGATCTGTGCCACAGTGCATTCTAAAAGCCTGGGTATTAAGTCACGCTGGCAGTGGTACGATACTGGTTGAGTTGTAGGAGGTGTTGATCAGGGCATATGTAGCTAAAAGTCAGCACCCACCTGCTGAGATGTTTGAGGAGAGGAATGTTGAATGGGGAAAGAAAAAATACTGTTGACTAGAAATGTGTGGCTTAGTATAAATGTAGGTGAAACTAGCAGTATTTTCTAGTTTAGTCTGGTGCATTTTAAAGAATAATTAGCTGTCCAGTGTGCCACAAGTGCCTTCCAGAGTTGGGCTGAGATGTAATGGTGCAATCCTTTCAGTCACATTTTACACAAATGCTGTACTGTCCAAGTAATGCGTGCAAACTAATTTTGGAGCGTGTGGCTTCCAACAGAACCATGAGGGACCTTGTGCACAGAACTCCTCTTGTCAAACAAACCTTTGTTGCGCTGCACTGTTGCCTCTCTTCAGTTGCTCTTGCAGCTGTTTATTTCTTCATATCCTGTTTTGCCTCTGAATGCAGCCTGCAGAGTAGGAACCACTAGTGGCAACCCTCAAAACTGTAGTAGTAATTTCCTACGCCCCCGGAAGTTGCTGGGATAAATGTATCTTTAAACCATACAAAGGAAGCCCCTTGTAGGCATCACAGAGTGAAAGCACAGGTATACAGGAACCAAGCAAGCTTCAGTCTACATCACATGCTTGAGAAGCACGTAGTGAAAACTCTCTCATCAGACGCAGTGTGGCAATCCTTTGCCTTTACGCGCAGAGCTTTCCGCGTGCGGCGGCGTAGGAGCGCGATACAGCCCCTGTGAGGCACAGCATCAGGAAATGTAGAACACTAAAAATAAAGTCTGTTTGTCTCCATAGCGCGGTGGAATGAAAACAGATGGCAGGCAGCACATATGGCTGCCAGAAGCCGGGAACACCCATTTGCAGAGTTCTTGTAGCTCAAAACAAAACAAGCCAAAACAAAGGAACTCCAAGGGGGGCAGAGATTGACCCAGGCAGATATAAGGATATCTATCCTTCACGCCCACACCCTCCATATTTACCTTCCCTTGCTTAAGCTAGAAATGGAAGTATAATACCAGTAAAGAATTCAATGTGCTTTCTTAGTATTTGTTAAGTACAGATAGTATTTAAAATAAATCTCTGATTTTCACCAGGGGTTCAAACCTGTGGTTCTGGACAAAATTTGAGATTTAGCCAGTGTTCTGTAAGCAATTCAACAACTTAAAAATGTGTCAGTGTTGAAATACTTTCTGCATCATTTCATAGTGTACAGAGGGTCAAGAAGCAAATTACAGACAGGTGACTTCTTTAAACACAGTTGAGGAAGTAGACCCAGCTCCTAACTATACTTTGAATATTTTCGAGTTCTTCAGCATTATTTGCAGTAGTTCAGCTTACTTTGTGCAAGCTGGTAAGGTTCTTTTATGGGGTACTATCATTGCCAGCAGTGCTTTGTGCCTTGCAGTTTACGGCTTCTCTAAATAATAATTAATGATACTATAGTTGCTGATTGTGGGTCACGTAGTGTTGTCAATATGGGTAGAACATAAGATTAATAGCACTAATAGCTGTGGTAAGATTAGCTTTATGCTAATCTTGAATACTCAACCCAAACAGAGGACTAGTAAAACTTAAAAAAAGAAAGAAGGCTCTAGTAAGTTTTAACAGTTTCTTCTTCCCTGAAGTTACTAATCACAGGAGCAGAATTTGGTGACCGATCATCCTATAATATGGTACTTCGTAACAAGCCAAGTAACAGGGCAAGATCAGACAGCCTCAAGTATCTTTATTTTAGACGCAAAGATATTATGACGTGTGTAAGGGTCTAAATGTGAATGTCTTCCTGTCTCAATTAGAAAACAGGGCTTTTTTTCCTTTGTTTAGATTTTTATGTTTATTCTTGGATTTTGTTTGGGTTTGGGTTTTTTTTATGGTAAGCTTTGTAATTAGGCTATTAGCTTCAGTTATGATTAGCTTGCTTCAATTTCTGCAGCTTTATCTTTTTTCTGCACATTTCCTTCTAATTTAAAATACATTTTAATTTGCTTTTAATTTATATAGAGGATTGCTACTGTGTGGTAAATACACTGAGACAAAAATTAAGTTAATTTCTTTACTTTCATTTGGTAAGAGGAGACAAAAGGGATAGATTAAAAATACTCAAGCTCAGCAAAAAAAAAAAAAAAAAAGCAATGGTAATTAAAATTGATGATACCCAGAAACAAGCACAAATACCAGAACTTAATAAAATTTAATGGGGAAAGAAAATGTAATGGGCTACATAAGCTAGTGCTGGCAAAAGTAACTTCTATGACTGACCCTGGTTTTGAGACGTTTTTCTATGTGCTCGTTTGTATTTAGGTCACTGAAAAATTTCAGTAGAAGAAGAATGCTCAGAATAGCAAATGGCATTTTTGAAAAGCAGTCTAAGATTTAAGGAATATCCATCTTGTATTTTTACTAGCCTAAGCTATAGAAATTATTTTAAAATTAAGAACAGGCTCCTACTGCTTGATACAGATTGATTCCTTTCTTTGTTCCAGTGAAAAATCTGAGTCTTTGATTTTGGAGAAAGTGTGTTTAGTGGCAGGTTGTAACCAAGAGTTTTAAGAGCACGTAGCCATCTGTAATGGTTGTGAGATGTGAGTGTGGCATTGAGCACCTACAGAGACTTGAAGGACTGAGTCTGAAGTCCTGGCACGCTATGACCTTCTGACAGAGATCTTATGAAGCTGGGGGAAAGGTGATTTCACTATGCATTTTGGTTGTAATGTTTCAGGTGTTTCAGTGTGTGTTTCTGTTAATTCGATCCTTTTATTACATAATGCTATGTGCTATTTCATATCCTTGAAACATCATCAACATAATGTTTGTCTCCCATATCCCCGGAGTCCCAGGGGAACATTTTTTACCCCCAGAAAATCATCAACTAGCAGCTTACTGCTGTCACAGTCAGGAGGAAATGCTGGGCTTCCTTTAGATAACCACTTCAGATAACAATATACAGACTCCCTTGTGAAGCAACCTTAAGGAAGCCAGCTGATGTAAGAAAACGAAGACATCCAAGAGCAACGTTTAAGCAAACTCCTAGTAAATTAGGTGGAACAGTTGATCACAGCCTCTTAGAGCAAATGGAGATGGCAGCAAAGTACAGAATGGAAAGAGAGAGACCCGCTTCTTACCACTGCATTACCCTTGTGATGAGAGCGATAGCAGGTAACGCGATACGTGTGTGGCTGTGCTTGCATTTTGTCAAAAGTCAAAATAACATAGTTAAACTGCAGCAGTTCCTGCTTTTAGCCAAAGCATCAGGGAAATAATAATGGTTTATTAAAAACAAACTTCACCACTAGCAGAAAGATGTAAAACTTTATTGGCCGAAAGGGAAGTGTGCCTGTTTGTGGACTGCGTTAAGAATTCTAGAGCTGTTCTGGTTTGGTTTAGTGAGAAGCATGCCCCGAACTGGTTTTGATGTGAGTGTTTTCTTTGTCAGGTTGTTGGAGTAGGAGTTTCTCCCTAAGTATACTTACTGATGTCCATAATGTTATGAAGGACGGTTTCAAAGAAAACAGGCAAAAAAAAACCAACCCTGTAATGGGGGCAGCAGCACAAACACAAAGTGTTAGAGGCTGTGGTTTAATTTTAACACTCAAGGATAGAAAAATGTAAGGTCAGGTTAGTGCTGATAAATGAATGTCAAGTGCACATCATTTTGGGGGAGTTATTTAGCAAAGCAAGCTAATTGTTTACCTTTTTTTAGAAACAAAGTGTTTTTGAAAGGATATACTATCTTGGAGCCTTAGAAAAAGCAAACAGTGCCTTAAATAAGTTCTCGCTCGTGTGAGAGCTATGTATGAACTGCTTTTATGAGAAGTCATCTCAACTCCCTGCAATATTGTTTGTAGTATCAGTTATTTCTCTACTTCAAAGTCAGTATTTGATAGTGATTTTTTTTTAATATAAATCAAATTTTTAATGGGAGTTCACGTGCAGTGCAACGGACATTGCAGTTTTTCTTGCCTTGCACTGTGACTATCTATATACTGCAACTTTATTATATAGTTCTTAAGGCTTCCCAGTAATTCATATTTGTACACTAGTTTATTGCTGAGAAAGATTTAGTGAATGACAGATAGGAAGACATGGGCATCCATCCAGTCCCAATGTATAAATAACCTTCTGAAGACACAAGAAGATTTACATGCTTTTCTAGCCCACAGAAACAAAAGCCGTGACGGGAAACAGAGCTGAAAGAAAAACAAGCACTTGCCAGAGTGCATTTACCTCTTTAAAGTTTTTATTGCATTTACTTCACATACAGGACTGATTACTGGTCATATGAGGCAATTCAACCCTTTGCAAATATTCAGTGAAAAATATTCAGTCCATCTGTGACTAGAACGCAGAGGCAACATGTAGCTAGTGGAAGAGTGGCTGAAAGCTTGGGTATGTGGAAAAAGAGAAAAGGAAATAACACAATACATTTTTAAAGAACAGGAGTTTTCCTGACATGTGATAACAAATTCAGTGGAAATCAACTAGAATGTATTATGCTCCAGGAATTTAATATTAAGTCTGTAACTGGGGAATACTTTATTGAAAAAGTCGTAAGGAAGAGGCTCTCCAATCATGTCATGTTACTTGTGACTCAAGCAGGAGTCACTACTAGCAGTACTGATCAATGGATTTTGTATTTAATAGATATTCGAATAAGAAAACCAGCACTGTAGTGGAGGATTGGCCATGTTGGTAATAAGATGGATGTATTCTACAGTGCACTATAATGAGATGTTTTGGCTATCTTTTGGAAGATTTCTAGGATTAACATGTGATAAAATAACCTCCTGGGGTTACTGTCCCTGTTGTCTTCACTGTTAAAAGCCCTTCCAAATTTCCCTCCTGAGTTAGTGGTTTTCATCCTTGGAAGCAATCTCTGCAGTGGAGATCAAGGCAACTTTCAAGTGAGTCACCAATAAGTGGTGCTCCCACCATCCCTGGATTCTGATTTTTTTTTTCCTTCACACATATTGCAGGCTGATGCTCCAGCTCTATACAGCCTCTGTGCACTCCCCAGCTTCGGATGGATGCTTTTCCTCCTTTGGTGGGCACTGGGAGAGAGCAAGCCATTGCTCCTTGTATAGTTTTTTTAGTTCCTACCTGGTTTTTGTCACCCTCACACCTATGCTATATTCACAGCACAACTCAGTCCTCAGCCCCTATCATTCCAGTATCACGCCCCTCAGTAATCATCCCTTGCTCTCGTATCCTCCAATGTTCCCACCAGGTCTACTGGCCATCAGCCATAGCTCACAGCAGGCCTGGTAACACATAGGCCCTTCCTCACATCTTTTTGAGGCTCGCTGTTGTCAGGAGCTTGAGGTGAGGCAGGTGGTGTATGGAGTCCACAAAGCAGGAAGAAGTGAGGCGGCAGCAGTCCTGAGGGGAGCATGACTGCCCTTTTGAACTATATGCATAAACATACTGAACCACCACTATGCATAAACATACTGAACCATCAATAGTGGTGGTTCAGTATGTTTATGCATATAGTTCAACAGGGCAGTAATGCTCCAGAGCAAATAAAATCTGCAGATTTTACTTCTTGAGAAAATTGTTCCTCACACCTTGTAGAAACATTGCAGAAGATCTGCTGGAGAGGTTGGCATGCTGTGCTACGGATATCAGCTGTCAGGATATGAATAACATAAATTTGAACTCCTGATGATAACCCAAAAAACTCCAAATTGAGAACAGTCTTTTTATTTCATGTCCTTTTGAAGGATTAACTATGTCTTTTTATGATCTGCAAAGACTTGTAGGAGTAAAAACCCAAAGCACAGCATCCAACCCATTAACAAGTTAATTAATTTAGAGGGAATTTAAAAAGAAGTTTCACCTGTTACAGCAGTTACTTCTTCATACAACTCTGTTGCAGCACATGTTGAGCAAGCTGTGTCCTGGCATAGTTAACAACTAACTGCATCATGGGATATCCCAGCATGAACAGCACGGGAGTAGATCAAGGGCGGGATGACAGGCGCAGCAATCTTTGTCCTGCTCATGAAGTGCAGTATCTGATAACTGATCATAAATTAGCAGGAAAGATTTAAAAGTAAAATGGAAGCTGGAGAGAGGATTGGGAGCGCTGCGTTCTACGTGTTCGCTCCGTGGGAGTACGGTTGTTGTAATGGTTGTTGGTGGCTTGGGAGCTCTGTGTTGTGCTGTGTAACATAGGTGGTAGGGGTACAGTTGGGCTAGATGATCTTGGAGGTCTTTTCCAACCTTAATGATTCTGTGATTCCATGTCTTGCTTCCACTGAGCTGTTTGGCTTTCTGGCTAAAAGCGGTCATGCTGGTTTGGTGAAGGAACTAAGAGCTGGAGCATGTGCCTGGGGTTATTTTGGGTTGCTGTATCTTGTGCTGCGTTCCCATGGGTTGGTTAAGGTGCCTACCTATATGGCCTGAAACTCTGCCTTTATGGTCATCTGAGAGTTGGCACGGTTCCTGCTGTGCTGTGCTTTAACAACAACTGTCAGAAAAGAAAGGGTTGCTGTTTGCTTTGAGCTCAGTTCAGCAATCCACTCAAAATTAGTAGCTTTCATTGTCTGGGAGAGGGATGTTCTGATTAGAAAGCTAAGGAAAACTTTACATTTTGCTTTGAGAATTAAATGTCACAACAAACAATACATATGTAATCAATCCCTTAAAATTCAGCGATTCTGTGACTGTAAGTAATTTGACTGTATTTTCAGTCTTGATGCTCGTGTGTTCTTTCATCATCATTGCTCATGTCCCAGAGAACTGAGTCCAGAATGTTTTGAGATAAATCATAGAAAATAATGAGCAACGGAAGGAAGCAGGTTAGCAAACCTGAGGAATTCATGTGCATGCCTTGGGAACTAACTGGTGCCTTTTCAATGAAGGAAGGGTGAGATGTGAAATAAACAAGAAGCTTCTGTGCTTCCTGATCAGGAGTCACAAGAGAGAAAATGAAAGTGGCAGAGAATTGCCATGTTCAGTGGAGTGTCCAGTATGTCTCAAATAGTACAGGGAGAACCTGTAAGAATATCTGTGTCTTTGGGTACAGAGCTAACTTCATTCCTTTTTAGAAGTCCTTGGGAGATAAAGTGGATTGTGATACTTTGTGTCAAATAAAGTTTCCAAAAATACTAGAAAAGATATTGATGCATAAATGGCATTCCTATGAGGAAGTAAAATGATGAATGAGAGACAAGTGACACTGTGTTGCAAATCTCTGGATAATGTGTATTGCCTTTCCACCAAAACCTGACAAATCTCATAGCACTTGCTACCTGGAAATGCAAGAAGGTGAGCAGCAGTAACAGCCAAGGTAAAAGAAACCACGCTCCTTCCAGTTAAATCTAAAGAGCTACTCCCACACTTCAAAGGCTTTCTGGTATAAAGTCTTCCAGCAGAAGAACATATGTGGAATAAATAAAGCTCAGTAAAAAACCAACTAACTAGAAAAAGGTGAGTTGCTATTACAGTTCTGTAGCATAACAGAACAACTTTGTGATGTATTTACTATGAGAGACAGTAGAAGGAGATGTATTCTCTCTGGCTGTTATATAAGAACATGATGTATCAGAGATCTTTGCAAAATTGGTTTTAAAAGAATGTGGGGTATGATTATTTTGTGCCAGTTAGTGGATTTGTTGAAAAAAAAAAAAAAGCTGGCTTTTTTCATAATTGGGTCTGTCAGAGCTATGAAACATACTGTACCTCTCTTAAGGTTCTTAACCTCTTTTTTGCAAGAAATGCAGGAATATTCTAAAAGAACAGCATAATGAAGGGCTTTTTTCTTTACTGTACTATAAGTTAAATGCATAGTAGATTTTAAAAAAAATGTATAAAATGATGAAAGCTACTGCTTCTGTATTCTTTGTGTTAAAACAACCCCACAGGTATATATGTATCAAACCAAGTTACTTTTAGCACAGAATATAGATGAAAAATTTTCTTCCAGTGCATTAAAGTCAGTTCACCAAGTATGTTCAAAGTCATTCAAAAGATTGTTTTCTTCCCTCACAGGTGACAGCTGGGAATCCAAAAAGGAAGAAAGAAATGCTGTGATCAGGGTTCAGCTTTCTGAGGTGCTCAGAAGAGGAGACATGCTCTTGGAAGCCATGTTGGACTGAAGATGATCTAGACTAAGATTCTCAAATTGTAATACGCATGTGCCGTAGCAAAGTGCTGCCTAGGTAATTCCTGAGTAGTCAAACACATTGTTCTGACCAATACTGAAAGCTGTTGCTACTGCAACTGCTGCTACCTCTACCAAGGGTGGCTACATAGTGAGCAAGACGTATCTAAGAACCACTGATCTGGATATTTTTACTTCAGCTAAAGACTGAGGTAATGTGTTCTTACCTTTCTTTCAGGAAAAACAAGAGGGCATTAAGGAGCATGAAGAATCTGCAGAGATAGATGACAGCAGTATAAAGTAGGTAATGGAAAGAGGAGATAAGCGTTGTTGGGTAAAAATAGATCAGGAGACCATAACCTGAACATAAAAACATATTTAACTTGTTGCACTTGGTATTTTATTTACCCATCCTCCTAATAAATACGTCAAGAATAAAATGCTAAGCAGAAATACCACTATTAAATAACTGAGGACAGCTGCTTGGTATCTTGGAGAGAAGCATTCAAGGCCCAGAAATACCAAAACGTTAAAGGATCTAAAGGGATAATGAAAGATTCTTAATGCATTCCTGATCCTCTTTGTTTAATATTCATACCAAATGAAAACTGAGAAGTTAATGAAGCAGCTCTCAGTGACCATTTTTAAACACTGCTAGTCTGGTCTTCCAAGCTGTTGAATTACACAACTCCTGTTGAAATAAATAGGAACTGCTGGTGCTGAGCTCTGTCACAAATTAGGCCACCTGAGAAACTGCTGGATAACTGATCTGAAATGAGTAATTGTTAGGGAGTTTTAAGTTCAGGTAATGTTTATGTTTAAGACTAAGTCACTGGCTCAGTCTCGTGTACATTTTGCCTGTTCAGCCATATAACCCACTTTCCTTTTTTTGTTTGGTTTTTTTTGGTTTTTTTTAATTCAGGTATACATCTGCTTTTCGTAATCACAAAGACCTCTGTAAAAAATTTTATCAAAACCTGAGAATTGTCTACTGACATAGGTAATCCAAAACAATGCATTTGAGCAAATGGAATTTTAGTAAACAAGTTGCTGGCAAGATAAACAACTCAAGTCAGCTAGAAAAGAATATTCACAAATACAATATTATTGTATAAACTTCCTCTTCTAAACTGCTTTGTAATTGTCAGAAGCACTCAGTAAGCACATTCCCTGTGCTGTGGGCTATAAAACAGTAATTCAAATTTTAGGACATCTCATCCAAAATGAAAAACATCATGGTCTAGTGATTCAAAGTACTGAGCCAGTATAAACTCAAGCTGCCAGTACAAATTTGCTCAAAGGGGTTGTTTGGTAATTTGTTGGATAGGTAACTTCAAACTGTCTGATGGTTCTGCTATTCTGTGTCTGACCAGAACCCTTACAGTTAGCCCAGACCTTTCTTGTCTTTTCTTGTCCTTCTTGTCTTCCCCACTTTCTGTGGTTGGATGCAGCGTTCAATGATGTCCTCCTCACATGTGTACCCCCATGTGTACCCCCAAGCCCTCTCTAAGCTGGACGTTCGCAGGACGTTCACTCAACTCTTTTTGCTGATCTTTGCCTCAGATCTTCAGTTATCCAAATATTCCAAAACTTGTGCCTTCTTTCTCCCTTTGGTCTCAGCATAAGCTATGTGAGTTCACTGGCCATATTGTAATGACATGCTCTGCTTCAGTGGCTCTAAGTGGAGGCTGTACCATCTGCCTCTCTCAGGTCTTCTCTGGTAACTCATCTTGGATTACCACAGGAACCACACAACTGACTCTTGAGAAAGGAAGTGCAGAGGCACATCCTTACATAGTTGTTGTTAATTCCAGTCAAAACCGGTGGTAAAATGAAGCTACGTGGAAAAGTTTGTCCTTTCTATTTCCCCTCCAGTAATTACTAATCATTTATCAAAACAGAGATAATGTGTCAGAGGTGACTGAATTTTAGCTCAAGAGAGCAAAGTACCATCTCTTTAATATTTCCCAGAATAGTGATGCTTCTCTGTTGGCTGCATCATCATCACTGTTCTCCACAGGTTCAACTTGTCTACACATACCTTATACAGTAACAGTGCCTTTGCCTTCCTGTCATCCCAGAAGGGAGTAGACATGGATTTCTACTATTGCAAAGCAGTATTGATACTCAGTCTGGAACCATCATAGATTTCTGTCTGGAAGGCTGGAGAAATACACTGGTAATGGGGACCTTCAATGAATAAGAAGACCCTTGCTGGGTAAAAATGAATCACCTGTCACATTTTCTTGTCCAAAGAGTTGTGGGTGAACTGCTAGGAACAAAACTATGCAGCTTAGCCAGAAAGCTCCCCCTTTGGCAGGGGAGAAGGGACAGGAGGGAAAGAGAGAGGAACAGGAGGA
This sequence comes from Laterallus jamaicensis coturniculus, assembly GCA_022605575.1. Lineage (NCBI taxonomy): Eukaryota > Metazoa > Chordata > Aves > Gruiformes > Rallidae > Laterallus > Laterallus jamaicensis. Next base: position 18,071,755 of record JAKCOX010000008.1, on the reverse strand, counting down.
AAGGGGTATATGTTTAACGCAAAGAAAAAGCTACATGAATGAGGAAAGCCTAGCATGCTTCACTGTGTTCATCATTCCAAGGGACTTTCTGAATGGCATGTTTTCTCCCAAGCCTTGCTGGCTGTTTGCATTCTCCATGCTAATTAACAATGCCATAGTGCAGTTGATGATTCCCAGCCTCCAGATGACTGCAGCAGTTTGCCTCTCAACTCAGTGCATCTCTGCTGATGGCCATTTCTGTGCCATGTATGTTCAGCACAGATCTCAAAAAACATTGCCTTCTCTATTGTACATGTTTCTTTCTGTTGACATTGTCTCCCAAGCATTTGCAGCCCTTCCCATCACCAACTCTTTTAAAAACCCTCAGATGTTAATAGCATGGATGTTGATTTTATTCATATTGAGAATTCCTCCCAGCAGGGCCAGGTCAACCTCCTTTGCTTCATTTCTGCATGCACCTTCTCTTGCTATATGTGGCTGTTGCACAAGAAAGCTTTCTGCTAGACCAAGAATTTCAGTATAAATATCTTTCATTTCAGTGACCAGCTCCTACCATAGCAACAACTGCTTATGCTGCTCAGTGACAGCACATCACTTTAAGACTGAGAGTGAAGAGACTAGATGGACCAGGATACTAAGCATTTCTAGTCACAGATAAATATTCCATGTTAACAAGTGACACAACTTCCCTGGTCTGTGGGAGAGACTGGGCAGTCCAGGGGAGGGGCCAAGCGAATGGGCACGATGATCTCTAACACTCTCCTGTTGTGGGGGGGGTGAGGCAGGCCAGAAGAAAGTTAGGTGGGTTTGCATCGGTTCCAGCCATGTGGTGTGCAGTCCAGGTGTGGGGCCCTAGGGTCCCCAACTGTTAACCCTGGGGCTGCTGCTGGACCTCTTCCCCAGCAACACCAGCCCCCTCAGCAGCGCTCACAGCCTCCCCCGCTGGAAAGTTGTCCATGCCTCAGTAATGGCAAAGCAATTAACAGGTTACTTGCAGGGGAGTAATTGGAGGGTCAACAGAGTTTAACCAATGCAAACCATACACCACACTGCCATGGTGTGCCATGTTGTTCTTGGAGGACTAAGGTGGCTACAGCAGCCTGACAGTGACCTGGAGCAGTCTGACCTCACGCTGACAAAGATGCCAAGGATACATCAGGCAGATGTGCCCAAATTCTGGGCGCAGTTCAGATGAGAGTGCCAGGCAGCACAGACAGCGTACACCCACAGAAAACCACCAGCCTGTGCTCTCACTAGTTCAGCAAAGTTGTGTAAGTATGCATCACCTGGCTAAATTTATATCATTAGAAGATCCAGTGATGGGTAGACTTTTCTTAAATACCTAGGAACCATGGCCTGAAATTCATTCACAATCCAGGCAGTACAGGTATGTTGAAAACTGTTGTCTTGTACTACTCCAGTCCTATGCAATAATTTGATCCATTGTTTCATAATTATGTTAATGAATTATGAATTTTTAATGTGGTATGATATGGAAATTACTTTTTTGCAAATATATATATTTGATAGTAGAAATGTTTGTTTATACCTTACTACAACTATATACAGTGTGGAATGTATAGTGTAACGGGTATCAACTTAATTTCATAAATATTTTAGAACAAAATTGCAAATTACACTTTTTCCTGTGTAGTTTGCAAGGAACAGCTGTGATCAGTCATGTAGGTAAGCAGTTGTATCTGAGTTTGTTCTCAGAGTAGATGAATGTAAACAGTTTCACAGATAGGCAAGTTTTACGCCCTTTTAAGTCTGATTCTAGAAAAGCCATAGAGAAAAGGTATTATTAAAAAGCAAGTAAACTAGAATAGAAGCAGGAAATAACAATAGATGGGAAATGTGTACACACTAAGTATAGAAGTACTTAAAGATCATACATACATCTGTCTTTCTGCTAAAATAATTAAATACAAAGTAATGCTACAATAAATATTTTGCTTGCTAAAAGCAGTAGTGAAACTGGTTTAAGTAGACAATTGTTTTGAAAATCTGTAGGGTGCTTCTATTTATATTATGGCTTCCAACTATGAGAACAAGTAAGCCTCCAATGAATTGAAACAGGAATTTTGTGTACATTATCTCAAGGGGATTATAAATTTTAAATGTCACACAGTAAGTGTAAAGTATTTGACATAAACTGGTAGTGCACTATTGGGGCAGGTGGCACCCGCCAAATAAATCCCACTCCTATCAAAATGTTACGGTGCATAAATTCGATTCATGCTTAAAACTAATTCTGTGTTTGTTTTAGCAGGGATCACTTGAAATGTGATGAGCAGTCCCGTTTCACTACTTCACCTCTGAACTCCACGGAGGCCGCTGCTTGTAGTCTCATAAGAACTTTGTCACACAATCCTACGTGGTTAGGAATGAAACCACTCAACACACATATATGTATTATGGGTAAAACCAGTACAAATGATAAGCCAGTAATGTGCTGTGCAGGTAGCATAGTGTATGATTAGAGGGCTGGAGCACCTGCCCTACAAAGAGAGGCTGAGGGAGCTGGGCTTGTTCAGCCTGGAGAAGAGAAGGCTGCGGGGGGACCTCATTGCAGCCTGCCAGTACCTGAAGGGAGATTATAAACAGGTGGGGAATCAACTTTTTAAAAGGGCAGATAATGGCAGGACAAGGGGGAATGGGTTAAAGCTAAAGGAAAGAAGGTTTAGATTAGATATTAGGGGGAAGTTTTTTACAGAAAGAGTGGTGAGATACTGGAACAGGCTGCCCAGAGTAGTGGATGCCCTGTCTCTGGAAGTGTTCAAGGCCAGGTTGGATGGGGCCCTGGGCAACCTTGTGTAGATCCAGGCCTGAGGTTGGTGGCCCTGCCTGTGGCAGGGGGGTTGGAGCTCTATGATCCTTGGGATCCCTTCCAACCCAGACCATTTTATGATTCTATGATGAGAATTAAATGAAAAACAACTCGCAAAAAGTAATTTTAAAGACTAAAGAAAATGCTTGGAGGAACTCCAGCTTTTCCTCCTATATTTACTCCAACATAACATAGACTGAACATGTCTGACCATGCACATGCAAAGATCAGCAACTGACAAGAACAAAGAGACTCCCTCTTTCTGTAACGTGTATAGGATTGTCTGTCTGCAAGCTAGATTGCTATCTGCTCCTTGGCTAGGGCTAAATGAATGCAAAAGGCATACTTCCCACACTAAGAGCAGACTATTTACGAAACAGCTGAAGCTAATGAGAGAGTAGTATGCTCATGTTTGTGAGGACTTCTCTTTCTTCTGTATCCATTAATGGTTCTCTACCAGTGGAAAAAAAAACTGAACAGATGCACTCATGCTGTTTTCTCTGGTCATTCTGATACTCATTCCAGGAGCCCTGGTTCACTATACATCATTTATTTTACAGGTCCTACATATGAATTTGAAAGTTGGGGAAAAAAAAACCCCGAAACCACCCCACAACAAAAACCAAACCCCTTCTAATCAGAAAGATCAAAACTCTAAAGCACTAGGCAGAGCCCTCCAAGTGTTACAACCATCTTGTTCTGCAAGAAACGCTCTTTCTTATCTTGCCCAAAGTAGAAGAAAACAGCCTACAGCTCAGAGGTACTTGCAGCTGCAATAAAACTGGTCTGGAACAGATAACTTACTGTCCCTTCTAGGCAGATCCCATTATTTTCCATAATCCCTGTGCAGCACTTAGATATTAGTTTAATAGGTTCCTTAGAAGCTGGCAGAGAGAAATTATGCTAAATAAGCAATATTTACTAGAAATTCTTCTGATCCTTCCCTTGAGGTATAATTGAACATTACAACTGACTCCTCAAAGGCAGTTGCTCCGTTCCCAATCCCTTTACTTCTTAGGAAAGGCGTTTTGCAAAAGGAAAAAAACCTTCAAATTATTACTATTCAGTTGAAGTTATTCTCTTCAGATACCAATTTGTCAGCTACCTCAGATGCAGCGCTCCTACTAATCCCTCCTTTTGTGGGTCTAGATTGGGAATAACTCAAGGAGCGGAACAGGCTGGGCCGGGTAGGTCTTTTGCGTTTCCTACAGCGAAATTAAAGTTAGTAATTGAGAAGCTGCGTGTCAGGGGACATTTTTTTTTATAAGCTTATTTTAAAAAAATCTATTTATGGTCAAATATATAAATATATTGCGAAGTATATTAAAAGTGTAAACACTGTAAGGTGCTCATAGCTAACGTCACACGCACCTTGGGCTTCATACACACGCCGTTCGGGCCTAGGGAGGAGATGCCGAGTGACACCATCGGAGTTTTATTTCTTTCAGACAGCACACGTTTCAGAATAGGGTTGCACGCTGTGTACAGAACAGGGTGCTTCACTGTGAGACCCTGTGATAGCGCAGCGTGTGGCTGACCAAAAGAAGTGGTGACATGGGGATGCCCCAAAAGCCACGTTGATAACCGCAGGAGAATAAAGTTCGGTGAGAGATCTGAGAGGAAGAACCCCTGGGGCCGACTGCCGCGCTCCAGGAGAGGGCAGCGGCTATAAACGCTCTCCTCGCCTGCAGCACCGCGGCTTCCACCCTCCTCAGGCTGCCGCGGGGCGCAGCGCTAGCCGCGGCGGTGCCGGCGCTGGGGAAGGGGCCTAGCTGACCGCAGTACCCCCGAGCGCCCGTCCTGCCCACCGCTTCACCTCGCCTCCGCGCACGAATGGCAGCGCCCACCTTAAAGACCTGGAGAAAGGGGCGGCTGCCGACCCCGCGCGCTCATCTCCCAAAGCCTTTCCCTGCAGAGGCAGGTCCTTCACGGGAAAGCGAGGCTTGCGCTTCCCTGCGGAGGCAGAGCGGGAAGGGCGCTGACCCGGCGCCTCGGTTATGCCTCACGCCGCCGCTCCGCTCCCGCCCCGCTCCAGCCGCTAGCGCCGCCCCTCGCGCCGCCCCTCGCCCCGCCCCTCGCCCGCGGCAGCGCCCCCGCGCGGAGGCACGGCTCCTTCCCTGTTGCCACCCGCAGTGACGTCTCACGCGGCCGCAGCCTCTCCTTCCGCTTCTCCTATTGGCCGGCTCCCCTCGCAGCCTGCCCGCCTCCGGTGCGTGATTGGCGGGTCGGCTCGGGGACAGGACGCGGGGGGAGGGGAGGGCAGCCCGGGCCGGCCGCGTTCGGAGGTGACCGCGACGCGGACGCCGGACGGGGGCAGCGCACTTATTGTCTGAGCGCGGGGTCCCGGCGATTGCGGTTCAGGGGGTGGGGAGGAGGCGGGGGAGCCGCACCGGGCACCGGGCCGGGGCGGAAAGAGGAGGGGAGTAGGGCCGGGCCAGCTCCGGGTGTCGGCGGGCGGCGCGTGCGTGCCTGTGTGAGGGAAGCGGGGGGGAGGCGGCGGCTGCGCGGGCGCTCGCGTGCGGGTGCGCGCGCGCGCGGGGAGAGAAGGCGGGGGAGGGGACGAGGGGGAGATTTTATTATTAATCTGTTTTCCGGGCCTTTGTGGCTGCGGGGGGGAGGGCTCGGGGGCTCGGAGGGGAGCGGGAGGGAGGCAGCGCTACGGCGGAGGCAGCAGCAGCAGCGGCTGTTGTTGGCGTCGTCGCCGCCGTGAGGTAAAGGGACCGGCAGTCCCTTTAAACTAGCGAGAGCCGCAGGCCCGGCCGGGCCCGCCCGCTCGCTGCCTCCCGGCCTCGAGTTTGAGCGCGGGCGGCGGAAAGGCGCTTTTGTGCGGGCGGCGCGGCCCCTCGGCTGCCCTTCCTTCCTCGGCCCTTCTCCGCCGGGCGCGCTCCTTCCTTGGCGGGGCTTTGCGGGCGGCCGCTGCAGCCCTCGCGTCCCCTCGGCGAGTTATTTTCCTTGGTCTCGGCTGCGCTCCCCAGCATGAACTAGCAGCCGGGCCGAAGGGGTGGGGAGCTCGGGGTGTCGGGGTGCCTGCGCGTTGAGAGAGCGGGCGAGGGAAGGACTGCGGGGGCTCCCGGGCCCGCGCGTCGCCTGAGGGGCCGGCGCGAAGGGCGGGCGCGCCGTGCTGCGCTGAGCTGCGAGCCTCGGTGTCGGCCCTCTCGGTTGCCTCCCTGCGCCTTCGCTTCGGCTGAGGAGAGACGGGCGGAAAATGGCAAAGTCTGGAGGAGGAGGAGGCGGCGGCGGCGGCAGCGGGGGACTGACTTGGGTGGTAAGTGACTGGGTTGCGTTTTGTCGTCGGTGGGGTTTTCGGTGCTTGGCTTTCTTTTTTTCTTTATGATTTCTTCTCCTTTTTTTTTCGCGTCCCTTGTGCGTGTGGAAAGAGCGCGGGTGGGCTTTTGAACGGGCAAGAGAGTGGCGGCTGGTGTGAAAAGGGAAGCGCTGCAGAGCCCCGCGTCAGGGGCCCGGGGCGCAGGGAGGAGGGAGAAGACAGCCTGGGTTTTGGGGGGGAGCTTGGCGTCCTGGGGGGGGGGGCTCCTCGGTGTGCTCGGGACGGTAAGGAAAAAGATCAGTCTGTGAGCGAGCAGGTAGGAAGGAGCCTCCCGCCATGGGGCGAGCGGGTGGGTCGGTCGGGCTGTGTTGAAGTCGCTGTCCTTCAAGGCGAGGTGCGGGCTGTCTGCCGTCCCGTGAGAGCAGCAGTGACTGCCCCTTGATGCTAGAGCAAGGTGTTTGCGGGCTACTAAAGGGGGTGTGCGCTGATCCCAGCTTCCTTCCTAACTGTCTGAAACTAAGACCTGAAGTTCTTAAGTTTCAGAGGTGGGAAAGGAGGAGGAGGCTTTCAGAAGCGCTCAGGGTGCTGGAGCTGTGTGCTTGCTACTGTATCTTGGAATTACAACTTTCAGAAGATAACAAAGTTTAACTCTGAAAAAGGGCCGGGGGGGGGAGCGTTCCTGCTTTTCATGGATTGGTCAAAAGTATTGATTTGAGAGCATGCAGGTGGTAGCCGACATTAGAACTGGTGAATCGTTTTGAACCTTTTTAAGTCCTTTGAGATTATTAGTCCAGACTCACAGTGCAGAGGGGATGCTGTCCTTGTCTGTAGGAATAGGGGATGCTCTCTGGCTCTGGTAGGACCTGAGGAAGGAGGAGCAAAGATGGCCTGAAGAGGTCTAGTTCAGCCAATCAATAACTTCCCCGCGTTTTTCTTGCATGGTGTAGTGTTCAGAAGATGATGATGACTTCGGTGTTTAAGCAGAAGACAGTGTGTCTTGATAGATAGAGGGTGAGGTAGCTACATCTTTAATAAGATGCATATGCTTTACAGAGTTAGGAATTTTTAAGAAGTCATGTTAAGGAGATTAATAGCAAACTTATGTTGTCTCTTTGCGTCTTTGAGCTGATGAAAAAGAATGTGAATAGCATTATTGGAGTGAACAAATTCTGTTCTGATGTTGATCTGTTTTTGTGGCTCTAATTACTGCATTTTATGATGGTAACTCTCTTTTTCATCTTAAGAAGCTGGCAGCATGGAAAGGTGTATTAAAAATGAGCAAGCTTCTGGGTGTGCCACTTGAAATTATACAGTTTTGATATGGGAGCAGCCTAAGTAGAAAAGCTAAAATTGCTCTCCTTTCTTACCTGTGATCTTTATCAACTATGGTCTTTGGATAGCGCGTCAGAATTAAGATTTTTACAGGCTAGGTTGGACCAAGTAATTGAAAGTGTTACAGCTCAAATAGAAAATGTCAGAATGAAGTGTGACAGTCACTGAGTAGGCATTTTTAATATAGCATGTTCTTAAGCATAATGGGGATAAAAGTATGGTGAGTCAACAGTTTCCTACAACTCGAAGTAATAAAACTTTTCAGTCTCTAAAAGCAGTACAAAAATAAGTATTTTTGTAATCTCAGAGTAGTTGCAGGAAAATAATTAGATTTTGGTTAAAACTGTTGTTTGGGTTTTTTGTTTGTTTGTTTTTCCAGAAAACAGTAGGATGTTTTTTTCTTTCTCTCATGTGCATCTGAAATGCTGAAGATAGGACTTCTGAGCCAGTTCCTAAAGCAAAACATGTTCCACGTCAGCTGTATAACACTGGCATACAAAAGAGTAATACTGTTGTGGCACTGAAATGGATGGGGCAGGGGCTAGTTAAGGCGCCAGTGTGCCAGGGCCAAAAAAATGGTGGTTCATGAGTAGCTGTCATATGCTGGCCTTGAGGATGAGAGGTGCAGAGCTATGGATAATGGTATCTTTAGCTGTCTGGCTTTAATCTGCTAGCTGTGTATCTGCTGGATATGCAGCTATCTGTTAAAAGTTGCTTCTAGCAATAGTTAGCTGGTAAGTAGGCAGAATTAACAGTAATGGAGACAAATGAGAGTGTATCAACTGAAAATGTTAATTGGGAAAATCATTTAGCATGAAAATAAACCAAGATCACCTCTGATTTATCAAATATACTATTTATTTTTTTGAGGACCACTTTTTTTGCCTGGTTGCTTTTTTTTTTTTTTTTTTTTATCAACTTGCAGCTCCCCACTGAAATAGTTGGTAGAAATTTTGACCAAAAGATCAATAATTACCTTTGGTGGATGATTTCCAAGAGTCACCCAGTATCATGTTGCATTAAGAGTTAGTTTTAAAAAAAAAAAAAAAGTCTATATTTTTCATTGGTGAAATATAATGGCATTTTCTAATACTAGAAAATATTAATTTGAACAAAAGAAGTAATTAGTATCTTTAACCTTTCTGTGTGGTTAGGGACTGTAGGAATTGACCTGTCATAGTATGGTAAAAATTTTGGGTTGGGTTTTTTTTTTTTAAATAAATACACCTTTATAGTGAAGGTAAAGACATCACAAGTAGCACTGTGAAGTGTGTTGGTTCTGATGCAAAAAAAATAGAGCTACTGAAAAGTTTTTCAATCAAGCAATACTTCATCAGTTAGTTCTGTCCGTGTTTTAACAGTTTTCCTCTCTCCACCCTTGAGTTACACAAGCCTAATAAGTGAAAGCTGAGACTGCTGATAATAATTTAAGACTTTGAACACCACTTCCATTTTCCTGCCATTTGTGAAAGGGATAGATTTCAGTTCTAGGAAATCCTAGCTCCTATGATTCTAGCTTAAAGTAAATATATGATGGAGTGTTAATATGACTTTGCTTTTAAAAATAAAATGAATATCAATCTGTGTGCTCCTTGAATGGAAATAATGTATGTATTTGGTTTATACTTGTTCATACTTAGTTTGAATAAACACTGCGGCTGTATATTGACAAATGAAAAGATAGCAAGGTTTCAAATAACCTAAGTTCAGCTATTAGCATTTCTCAGCAGTTTCAAAGTTTACCTTGAAAATAACTTTCAACTTAATGTCATTTTTTAAAAACAAAAAATTTATGTAATAGAGAAGATGAGACAATAACCTCTAGAGAAAAACTAAATGAAACAAAAAATCCAAACAACAAAGAAAGCCCTCCCTAACCCTTCTGTTAAAGGGACTTTGTCTCTTATAATGTTTTTTGATGTCTCCTGTACTGAGTATCTGCTCACTGTTGCTGTATGCTCAGGTTCATCCATTAGTCTGGGAGCAGGCACATTTGGGCAGTGCAAGACAGGAGTTCCCTCCTGTCAGTATAGTGCTTGGAGGAAGAGTGTTGGGATACTACAGGGTGCCCAAGAATTGTAGTATGTTACTGCCTGTTGTGAGTCTGTTCCTGTAAACTGGCAGGTTTCTGCTGGCCTGAAGTACAAACAGTTTAGCAGGTGTGACTGGTAATGTTACCAAATTCTAATAAAATCTTCACTTTTTAAAAATAAGCATATATTCCTAGAGGTGAACCAAGTGTAAATTGTTCTTCTTTATTACTGTTTATTGCCACTTCATTAGTTTCAAAAACAAGACCACGTGATTGATGTTAGTACCCCTGAATCCTCTATTTAGGTGCCTTTCTAGACCCAGGTTGAAGCTCAGAATTTGCTTTCTGTTCTTTCACATTCTTGATCAGGCCTTCTGTTTCTTTGGCTGAAGCTGGTCTTAGAACACAGTTGTTGTGTATGTAACAACTGTTACATATTACTGTTAGGTGTTGTCTTATCTTTCCTCTGCTCTGTTGTGGTGTCTGTCGTGGGGGAAGGGAGCTCTTACATTGTTGCCAAGCCTGGTTTTAGTGCTCCTCTGGCTTTTTTTGCTTTTTCTAAGCATTTGCCTTTTTCTTTTGCAATTGTGTTGATCATAGCATGTGCCCCATATGCTATCCCCTTATTGTGTGAGGTTTTTTTGGTGTGGGTTTTTTTGTTCTTTTTAGTTCTTTTCACAGTTATACAATAGAAGGTAGGTGAGATCTGAAATAGGTGCCCAATTTACTATTTACTTTTATTAAACATGCATTTTGTAGGCTTTGGAGCTATGTAGTATGTCAACAGTTGAGGAGATACAGTATTCCCTCTGGATCTTGTTTGATTTCTGGTTCTGGTGCCCTTAAGGAAGTAATGTTGCAAAGAGGTGTGATGACTTTCCTGAATACTCTACCACTAGAGGGAAATGCTTGTGGCACAATCCGATGAGTCAGACACAATAGTTCTGAAGCCAAAAGAAAGTTGTTACCTCTTTTCCTCCATGCCAGCATCCAGTGGAAATCCTTCTGTTGTCTTCTTACTGGTCCAGCCCTCTTGTTAGAGAGCTGAATAATGCAGGGTCGAAGAAGTGGTAGTGATGATATGGGATAGAGGCTTGGTGATGGAACAAGATTGAAGCTTGCCTCTCTGACTGCAGTTGGGACAGTCTTGCAGCTTAATCAGATGCATCTTCACCCTGTGTGTTCTACACCAGGGAGGAAAACTTGTTCTAGTGCAGGTGAAAGAATGCTGAATGGGGAACTAAATTGCAGTGAACTCTAGGAAGAAATGTGCATGTTGAGGGGGAAGAGGGGTGATTGATTTAAATATATGGGGTTTACTTCAGGTGTTTGGTGGGGAAGGTATACATTCAAGCATGTGTCATCTCTTATGTTATGTCTGTCTATATTTGTGTATATTTGATTTCAAAGTTACCAATACTGTATTAAAGGTTAAATAAGGGATTACATTATTTGAACAGATAAAGCAACCTTTCCAAATAAAGAAGTAGATAAGTAGTCTGAATTAGGCAGTTTAGGTTTGAAAAAAAACACCCCTAGGTTTTATTTTTATAGACTTTATTTTGCAGAGCTAGATTTTTGCCTTGCATGTAAACTGTCTTGCTTGTCTACATGCAAAAGGAGTCTTCCAATGCATGTTTGTATTTAAATTAATTAAAAGCAGCACATGAGATTCATAGCTCATAGATATGCGATTACATCCCTTGAACTCAATTTTACATATATTATAGATCATATATAGAGAACCTGGAAGTGAGAACTGGTACAGAAATTTTCCTCATTGGTACTTAATTTCTTTATTTAAAATAACAAGTTTTGTGGAAGTCACCCACAAAGAAAACATTCTGTATTGCATGGGTGGTTTGAAAGTTTTCAAAAGCAGATTGAGCAAATATATGCAGTTCTAAATGTGGGTAACTGTTTGAAGAAACCTGTTGTGAAAATGGTATACCTGTAGTCCTAGTGGTGTCTTCTCAAGTACTTGTAGTGGAACACAGATATTTTAGAAGGATGTGCTTTAATGCTAATATCCTAAATTTAAAGTGAATCTTAAGTATTTAAAGTGTTTTTTCCATACTTTGAAAATAAATTATATTTTAAATTCTATTATTTCAGTTATAGCAGTTAAGGAAGGTGACAAAATGCAACATACTAAATGTTTCTTCTTTTAGTGAAGATAGGAGAAAAGTGTTCCTCGAAAGGGAAGTGATAGACACTTCTTCAGGTAGTTCAGTAATGAGCAATCAAAAGGTTGATGTGAGAAGCAGGGGAAAGCATCCTCCCCTCCCTGATAAGTGAGGATTAGATCTGCTAGTTTTACTACTTCAGGGCAATTACAAATGCTTTTACTTTCATGAGCAGAGTCCTTCTAAGTTATGTTTTGAAGTGTGTGGTGTTAAACGTTTTCTGTATCAGCTCATCTAGTTTCATTTCATAAATAATTTAATAAAGATATTTTAAAACACTGTCTGCATCTTAATGCAATTTCCATTTACATATAAATAAAAGTAAAGTTTTACTTTGAATTTTTTATTTTGTTAAAACAATAAATCTATGCATTTTACACCCTACACATCTAAGTGATTCTGGGTGTTTTTAGCAAGTAAGATAAAAGGGCATTAGTGAAGTTAGTGTAAAGATTGCTTGAGTCAGAACATGTTTGAAAGATTCAGATCTAAATGTCAGATCTATATTTTCCTTTGAACATAAGGGAAAAATGCATAAAAATTAAATTACTTAATCTGCTATGTGATTTTTTTTTTTTTTCTTGATTTGTGAGGTAGAATTGCAATTGAGATATTAAGCAGTCCTCCTTTCAAGGAAGCTGTGTGTCTTGAAGTAGCACTGATTTTTTTTTTTATTCATCTTCTAGTGACTGAGTGGGCCTGGTTAGGTTGAGGCTTCTTGTCCTTTCCCTAAGATACTGGGCAGTTGTATGATGAACAGGTTAATGAAAAGCTGGACAAATGTCTGCCTTAATGAGGTGCCAAAACCTCAAACACCGGATTTCTTAACCTGTGAAGGAGAGAACAAGGAACAGTATTTTCTTGTCATGAAAAAAAGTCGCAGGACCTGTAAGATAACATTGAAAAGCTACTTTCTTAAAAATCAAAATAAGCCAAGATAAAGCCCGGGTGGGGGGAGAGAGAGTGTGTTGGGGAACAACCTCTTGCAACCAGATAATTTGATATGTAGTATTTCTGTAAGAGCAGTTAGAATTTTGGGGTCATCCCCTAAGCAGAGCATCTTTACTTACAGGAAATTGGTAGAGTGAGCTGCACTGGAGATACTGGTAAGCAGCAGTCCAGTCTTGTAACTCCCAGTATTTTGACTTTTAGGGAAAGTTGTGTAGTAGTATATGAACATCAGTCTTGCATTTATTCCCTTGGCAGTTGTGTACCATGATATAAAGACAGAAGAATGGCAGGGTGTCTGGTGTGCAATAACACCATCTTGCACCAGCTGATATAGAGGGAGTTACAGTGCATGCAGTCATTCAGGCTGTTACCACCATGCCTCAGTGAAGAGCTTTATGCTGGCTGAGGCAGTAGGTTTTGTCATACAGTATTTGGTGATCAAATCTTTTCCATCACTATTGTATTACAGTATTGTCATGAAAAGTTTGAAGTATCATATCCCTGTGTTAGAGTAAAATGTAAGCAAGTTGCTTGGAGGAGAGCAGTTGCGACAAGTGAGGCAGCTCTACTTCAATCAGACATCAGAGATGATTCTTCTGAAACTGTCTAAATATATGAGGAATTAGCTGGGGAAGAAACGTTACTTACTTGGGTTTCCTTGTGAAGAAGGAGGTGGTCAGGAGTAAACTTGAAGTTATATTGTATTCAACTGACCTTCCTGAAATCTTTCTGAATGTAGAATTTCCTCTTTGCCAGTTCAGTCAGAAACATGCATGTCAATGCGGTGGTTTGACCCTGGCTGGAGGCCAGGTGCCCACCAAAGTCACTCTATCACTCCCCTTTTCAGCTGAACAGGGGAGACAAGTGGTATCAAGGGGAGACAGGCCAGTCACAAGTAGCGTTCCCCAGGGTTCAGTCCTAGGTCCAGTCCTGTTCAGGATCTTTATCAATGACCTGGATGAAGGGATTCAATGCTCCCACAGTAAGTTTGCCGATGACACTAAGCTGGGAGCAAATGTTGATCTGCGTGAAGGTAGGGGGGCTCTTCAGGGGATCTGGACAGGCTGGATCGATGGGCTAAGATCAGCTGGATGAGCTTCAGTGAGGCCAAGTGCAGAGTCCTGCACTTGGGACATAACAACCCTGTGCAGTGCTACAAGCTTGGGGAAGAGTGGCTAGAAAGTTTCATGGTGGAGAAGGACCTGGGGATGTAGGTTGACTGCAGGCTGAATATGAGCCAGCTGTGTGCCCAGGTGGCCAGGAAGGCCAGTGGCTTCTTGGCTTGTATCAGAAACAGTGTGGCCAGCAGGTCCAGCGAGGTGACTGTGCCCCTGTACTCAGCATTGGTGAGGCTGCACCTCAAGTATTGTGTTCAGTTTTGGTCACCATCACTGATTGACTCGGCTTTGGTCAGTGGTGAGTCCAGCCTTGACCTGGCTGGTACTGATTCTGTTAACCCTAGCTAAGCTTCTAGCTGCTTCTTGCAGAAGCCACCCTGACAGCCCCCCTCCTCCACAGGAATCTTGCAATGCAACACCACAAGTCAGGTAACACAAAGATGATGAAAATGCTGAGCGGTTTCAAAATCTCAGAATATATTTCAGACTATTTTGAGTCTTTTATGGAGAGGTGAATTTTTCTGGCTAGCAAGATGCAATTCCTAAATCTCAAAGAGTAGAGTTTCGACGATCTTCAAGATAGCCAGTATTTTCAGTGAGCGATCCTGAAAGGCTTTTTGTAGTAATTTCTGCAGGAATGTTGTGGGAGAATGAGTGGCTGAAGAAGGGGGAGTTTTGGAACAGTGCTCAGGCTTTTTTGACTAGTTGCTTTCTGTTTTCCTCCTCTTGAATTGTTCTCAATGTCTGGAACACCAAACCTGCGTTTGTTCCTCATGGGGTTTACTACAGGATTGAGACTAGAATGTGTAGCAATTTGAGACTTCATAAACATTTTGAGATTTGTAAAATATCCAGAGGAGCAGTAGATGTTGCACAGTAGGAGTTGAGCAATTAAACTCAAGCTTTGAAGAGGACAAGATTCATATTTACTTCAGTGTGGCAGGAAAGAACAGATTTTGAAAACAGAATACCAGAGAATGTGGCTGTGCTAGCATAGGCACTCCTAATAATAAAAAGCAGATGCATGTGTGTTGTGGAGCAAGCTGTGGTATTTAGGAAGAAGTAATATGATCATTATTTGTAAACCTTTAGAGTTTGTTTAGTGCTTGGGACAGTTTTTAAAAAGGAAAAAAACCCTCATTAATTCCCATTTATGTAGTACCTTGCGTTAAGTAAATATGGTGCTATTGCTTTTCTGTTGAAAATTCTAGGGAGCAGACTGTACTAATCATACTGTTTGGGCTCTCCTCTATCACTGATGTAATGTGACTAGTAATCCTGAAGCTGATTGGGCTTTATTTAGGTGTTATGTAGAATGAAATCTTCATGTTTAGGTTTGGTTGCTTCCAGCGTATCGCATCTTGACTCGTGTTCTGTGTTACTGTGCCCGTTAACATGAACTGAAAAACTAGCCTGTTTGATTTGCTGTCTCCATGTTTTCCCTTGCAGCATAAATGTCTTAAATGTTGTCTTACTCATGACTGAAGATTTTCTACAGTTATTTTCTACAATTCATTTATTAATCTGAAGATAGTTCAGTGGAGTAAAAATACCTTGTGGTATAATATGGGCTCAGCTGGTCTGCAGAGCCCATAGGATATGGAAGGGGAAAGATCACAGTGCTGTTTTAGGGGTGTGGTATTTGACATACAGCCTGAATGTGTTTCAAAGATTTTGTTTGTCAGAAGGATCTATCAGGTTTTATTGTTCTATTTCAAAGTAGTCTTTGCAATTTGGAAATGTAAATATGATAAGTGATGTGAAAATATTTCAGACTCTTAAACTGATGATGCAGCAAAGCATTAAAAAGGACAAGGATTTGAAAAACAATGTTATAAAGAGGTGATGCCAGGTGCTGATGACTTGAAGCTCTTACATTGTTACCTCTAACTTTTTGGTATCTTGGCTAGTGGAGGCTTGTGTGTGAACTGGCAGATAAAACAGGGAACCGGGCAGATTTGGTCATTCACTGACCAAATTTTAAAAAAGTTCAGACCCTTAGAAAATTTAACAGTAAAATTTGATGAAATTGTAATCATGCATGGACAGAGGCTAGACATTTGCTTTTAAAGTAAATGGTAAAGATCAAGATCTGAATGTATCCAAACCTGTGCCAAATAAAGTGGATCAATTTTGGTAACAATTTAATATAAGTGTAAGTGAATTCATATTTAAAACAATATATATAATTTCTAGTAGGATATAATTATATACTCAGCATAGATATTTGCACAAAAGTGGTATTCTTCACTTTTCAAAATTCTTGTGGTGAGACCAATTCCCTAAATTTTCATTTAAACCTAGTATGCTACTATGCTGTGCACTAATAACCCTAAAATAAGAATGATGGTGCTTCTATTTTGTTTAGCTACTTATAATAGGGAGATGAAGTTATGTAATTCTAAGAATATAATTTCATGGTGCAACAAAGCAATCTAATTGTATCTGGTAAAAATGATGTACCCTTTAACCTTACTCTTCTAGATGTTTGTTTCTGTGCTCTGTTGCACCAGTACTTGTCTGATTCTATAGCAAGCTTGTTTGGGAAAACAAGCCAGTGCACATCTGATCACTTCTAGTTGATGAACAATGGGGGTAAGGCTACGTTTGCTCCTTAAACTGGCTTATTGCGAGGTTGGTTTGATTCCAAGATCGGGGAGGAGGAAAGAAAGAAGGTGTTTCAGCCTTTTGTCAGCAGCAAGCTGTTGCATTTTTCTGTAGTGGTGAAATCTGACCATCCTCGAGCTATTCTGTAACTGAATCGTCCTTACAAAACTCTATGTAGTGTGATACTTTCAAAGTCCAGAGCAAATTGTCCTAACCAGGAGATAAAAAATTTAGGAATTTAAAATAAACATGTTAGTCTCAGTGGACTGAGACTAGTTCTGGGTGAGTTTACTGGGAATTCCTTCCTGTAATCAGCTTTGGGGAGAATAGGATAGATTTAGTTCATGGCATTAAGGGTGAGCAATGGTCTATGGAAATTTGCTGTGGTAACAGAAACTGTTACTTTTGTGTGTTTTCATCTTGGCAGGAGAGCCAAACCATTTGTTGAACACAGCAGGAGAGTGGTTTATTTTGAAACTCCCTCCAATTTTGTTTTCATAGTGGGAGGTATTCACTCACAGTTTTCTTCTGGGAAAATTGCAAAATGTTTAGATAACAATATATTCATTGTCTATTTCTCTGAGGCAAGAAGAGACTGTTATTTGATACATAATACTATACTACAATCAGGTGTGTGCTATCCATACAACTCCCTAGTAACTACGATATTGCACTTAAAAACTTTTTGAGGTACTGCAGGTCTTCCTCAGAACAGGCAGTTTTGTTTTGAACTATAAGTGGTAGAAAATCTACCACATTCTTGGATTTCATTACTTAATTAACCTCCCTAGGTTTTACTGCTTAATTACACTCAAAATTTACTGTCTTGTCCCACTTAATGTGCTTATCCTACACTTTATTTAAGGTAATGTAGGACATATGGCATGTACTTCTCCGAATTCTTAAGTCCCAGGGTTCCATCAGCCTGTCAGGGTAACAGTTGGTGCAAGTAGTAGTTTTAGGAGGTTAAGGCAGAAAAGCCAAAACTAAAGTGAAGGTAACTTCTTGTTCATGTGCTCACCTCTCTTCTCTGGCAGACAAGCCAGAATACTCTGGAACATGAGACCTTTTTTGCCACCTAACATGGTGAAGAAAGAATAGGCAGACTAAAGCAGACTTTTTTCTTGTTTTTTTGTTGTTTGGAGATGGTTTCCATTGTGGAGATGACAGTGGCCAATAAAGAACTAAGTCTGTATAAGTGAGGAGAGACATTAACGTTTTTCATGATTTTTCATTATTTTCTTGCCACAGTGTGAAATTCAGCTACTTCAGTAAAATTAAAGCTTCCACTTAAAGCAAGGAGTCAAACTGAAGACGTATATTCCAGTTATGGAATATGTTGTTTTTTGTAGCTTTACAATCTGTCTGTTTAGATTGTAATAGCTTTTCTCTGGGGCTGGCAAACTGTCCAGATAACATATGTCAAGATTTAGCATGTTGAAATACAGCTTTTTGCAGCATAAGTAACCAAACTCAGCATGGGAGACTCAAGGTGATTTCAAAATGCAAATGAAGATGACAGAACCCAGTTTTCATCAAGAAAGACAATCATAATCTCTGATGTAGCATGGATATCATGCATGCTCTGTTATATTCAGAAATTTCAATTGAGGAAACTGTGGGAAGGAAAGAAAAAAAGAGAAGAAACAAGCAAAATATTAAGAAAGAAGCAGCCAAAACTGAATACGTGAGTTCTTTGGTTGAAGGTAGGCTGTGAAAAACCTTGTTGCCAAACTGTTGTCTGTTAAAGACTACTTGAGTTCTAACTCATGAGATCACAAAGATGGAAGAATGAATGTAGTTTTCATACAATACTAAATAAGCTCATAGCAAAAACAACCCCCCTAAGAGAAACTCTGCAGTCACTGCAGTCCTCTTGGAGAAAGCAGTTACTATAATAAAACACGGTTGTGATAGCATGCACAATAGTCTTGAAGTAGTAAACAGCAGCAAACTGCTATCAACTGAGAAACAGTATGTTTTTTTTCATATAGTTACCACTGTGCTGTGTTTAAGTGTCTAAGATGCTTTGTGTGTGTCTCAGGTCCCAGTATGGAGTGTAACTGCATGTCTATAAAGAAGGATGCACAGTGCAATAGATTATAGCATTCCAAAGCACTTAAAGATGGTCATCTTGCTGGCTTACATACATGTGGATGTGCATAGTCGTCATCAGTCTGGATGGTTAGAAAGTCTGAAAGGCTATCAAGAATCTGTGAAGTCGTGAATGTCACGTGAAAGTCAAACACTGTGTCTAAAACAAAACAAAAAACCACCCCATCAACAACCAAAAAAACCCCCAAACACACAAAAAACCCCCTATGAAACCCAGGACAAAAAAAAACCCTCACCTGGCAATGTTAAGATTGCAGAGCAGACTTTGTAAAATTGGGTAACCTGTTAACAAACAAAACCCAGACTTGCTGTGAAGCAGAAGACTTAAGCCAGTTATGACTCTTGATTAATTCTCTTCAGAAGTTTTCTCCTGAAACAACAACTAGTGAAGTTTTGAGAAGTGTTATTGAAGCTCTAACAATATGAAGGGCTTTCATACAGGACAGAACACAAACAGCATTCTTGAGACAATCCCAGTATATACAGAAGAGATTGTAGGTTTAACAACACTGCAGTTTAGTGCTTGCTCAGATTAAAAAAAAAAAAGGGGAGGGGGGGAAGGGAGCTTTTCTGCTATATTTACTTGCATTTTAAGTAATAAAAACTCAGCAGATGAAAGCACCTTGAAATTACTTTTCGTGTCAAGGAAAACCTAATGTAAAGACTCTAGAGGATGTTTGTGTCCACAGATCTGTGTCATGCATTTGGTAATGAAGATTTTAATTTTTTTTTGGAGATGAGTTCTAAACATCCCTCTATTCAAGATGGACATGCAGGCCTTCAGAGTTGGTCTTCTGTATCTGAGTACAGCACAGCCCAACAGGCTTCTTCTGGGAAGCTGCAGTTCTGTAGATTTCTGATGCTTGCTTACCTGCACAACAACATTAGTTTGTTGAGTACTTCCTGGCTTTTGTTTTTATGCTGGTGTTTCAGTAGTGTGTAAGTTAAGTTCTGAATGTTTGTAACATTAGTATTTTTTGCATGCAAAAGATATACGATGCTTGGAGGATTGTGCAAATAACCGTCCTGATTTCTGACAATGAAACTTTAATGTTTTAATAGAGGATACTGAAAAGTTTTGTGATGTCTTGATAAAAACTGTAGAAATAAAGTTCTTTAAGACTGCTGGCCAGGAATAAAAAAAAATGCTGATTCTTTGTGCGTGTTTTTCCTCTTTAATAATACAGAATTGTTCTAATTACTGTGCTATAAAAGATAATAGACATAGCTGTCACAGTGAAGTAATAGAAGACCTTAATACTGCTGGGTTAAAGCAAACTCACTGTTCCCCAAGAAGTGACATCTCTGCGGGACTAGCTATTTATAGGCACAAACTTTGTCTAGGTGTTGTCAACATGGCAACAATCTGGCAGTACTGTCTCAACAGAAGTAGTTTTGATACTCTGCATTTCTTAGTGGTAGGTTGGAAAGTACAAGCTTCTCCAAGCTGTCATTAGGATTTTCACTATAAAGCAGAAACACGTTTCCTAGTGGTGTATTAAAGGCAACAGCTTGTAGGAATCCCCAATAAATTTATTCTGTAGTGGTAAGAATACTATTCTGATGTACACAACTAAAAAGTTGGCAAGTGATGACTGCCCATCATGTACTTTGCCAACTGTAAAACCCCCCTGAAGCTACTGAATTGGGAGCAAATAGAGGAGACAAGATTGAATAAGATTCTGGTGATCTGTACACCTGTAAATTTTATGTTCTGTATGAATTGCATTTCCTCTCTTCTGTCAACATTTCAGTTTCATTTTGGAAAGACTGTATTCTTTTGCTGCTAATCACTGTTCCCTTTAGAACAAGTGAATATAATAAAACAGCCTCAATAGAGCTATGGAACCAGTGAGTGACCTGTATGTTGTGAAAGATGATTATGAAGTAAAACTGGTATGGTCAGAGAGTTAAAAGCCAATAAAATATTCATATATGCATGCACTGAAGCTCACTGGAACCCTGAACATCATTCACAGAACTCCTCCAATGAAATAAATCTTACATTGTAGCTATTGGCAATTCTTCTTTAGTACAATTCTCTTTCCTCCTCTGTCATATATCAAGTTAATATATATATATTTGTGAAGTCCTGTTTTGGTTTTGCTTGTTTAGCTGATCCACAGCAAAAATTTTTGGGAAGGTGGTGGTGGGGTTGTCAGAGTTTGAGAACAAATGATAGTGTGAAGATTAAATTAATGTGGACTCGGAAACACTTTTATTACACAGGCATGCAGGTTGGGAGGAGATACGATGTACTCCAGAAGAAAAGTCATGACAGTGGTTTTGTGGTTCCATCTCTGTTGCATGTAATCCTGGTGCAGGATCATGGGATCCCTTGGGTTCTTCCCCTTCATATTTTGGATGCTGTCAGTTATAGGGCTGGGTAATAGAGTATATTTGATTCTCATTTGGCTTGTTCAGGTTTACTTGGGGACTTGTTTGTCTTGTAGGTTCTTGAAGTGTTTCATGTATTTCCATAAATAAACTAGGAATATGTGATCTCTAAATCTCAAAGAGGAAGGTAATTTCCTTTGTTCTGAATATTTCTGTGTCTACTAAAAGAAGAAACAAGTATGAAATCTTAAATAGTAGAAGCTGGAGAAGACAAATTGGAACAATAAGGAGAGAACTGCCCTTGTTAATTGTATGGTATAGGTTGGTGTTTGGGTTGTATGAATCTGCTGAAGGAGTTGGGTGAGTTCAGAGTCCTTTGCTCCTTATTCCTATGTGCTTGTAGGTTCAGTTACCCTTGGCTTTCAGTGCTATCTGAGGCTGCAGCAAAGGCGAGATGGAGAGAATTGATGATACTTCCTTCTGCCTGAGAAATTTATATGGTGATTGGTCGATCCATGACTGGAGTTTAGCTTATATTTATTTATACAGAGATTTACTGGAAACAGCTAAACGGGAGTAAAATATTTATCTGAGTGACAAGCGGGTTTTGTCCTCGTTATTGTCTGTTGATGGGTTTTCCATCTCATTTAACGCTTGCTTCGAAGTTGGTAAACGGCCTGCAAGAAGAGGTGGCTATTTCCAGAGGTGCTTGGCAAATATTTTTTTTCTGCTACATCTGCTAGTCAGGCAAATCATGTGAATCCAAGTTATGCTTATTAGTATTTTTAAGATAATTAGCAGTTGCAGATGAGAGTGTATAGTATACTGTAGAACATGTGCCCAGTTTTTGGTAGGTACACTCTTACCGTCTCAGAATGGGGCTTTTCTACAGTCAGAGAGATTTTAATTTTTCCTTTTCTGTGGTTTTAATTAAATGGGAAGGAGGTATTTATCTGGAAATAATTACTGAAAGATGCATGAAATTCCTGTATCCTCCCTCCAGAAGTACAGAAAACGAATGCAATGTTGCTTGCTCTTCCAATTGAAACATTTCTCATCATCTCCAGTAACACTAGGCTTGAACCTCTGTTTAAACTCTGAAATTAGCCTACATGATTTTCTTTTTCTGAATTTTTTTTTGTTTTTACAGTTCTTGGTTTGTTTCATCATAAAACATTCTAAACTGGGATTGGATCAGGTTTAATTACTTCAGTTAAATATAGACTGTAAATTATAGCAATTGAGAAGCCATAGGAGAGGCATTACAGTATTTCTGAAGTCCTGCTGAATTGTCCAAACTAAAATGTAAAAGAGTGGTTTTACTGTTATTGTTCAGAACAGCATTCAGTGTTCTGGATTGAAATGCTTAAGCACAAAATAGGTGTTATGATTACTTAACCTGAGGAAGTGGGTGTCTTTTGTAATACACTGTTGTTTCCTATATTTTGGTTTATCATGCTTAGTAAATCACTGAAGTTGGAATATGTAACAGTTTGCTGAGAAACTGTAACAGTGTCTGCTGATTTTTTTCTGTTGAGTATTGCTTGATCTTAATACATATGAAAACTTAACATTTAAATTATATGACAAGTTTTGATTGCAATTTAAATTTCTGTCAGGTTTTGTTTAGATCTTGAGAGTGACAGATTGAATGAATGAGGTTGATTGTTGGTGTCTTTCTTTTTTTTTAGACATTATTTGATAATCAGATGAATGCTTCAAAAAAGGAAGACTCAGAAGGCATTAATAAAAATGACACTTCAAAGAAGATGTCTGTTGAGAGAGTTTATCAGAAAAAAACTCAGCTTGAGCACATCCTCCTCCGTCCAGATACCTACATTGGGTCAGTTGAACCGTTAACCCAGGTAAGTGTCACTAAGTTTACAGTATAAAAACTAATTTTTTGCTGTTTTCATGAGGAAATTGTTTTTCTGCTAAATAATCAGGTAAATCTCTACTTTTCTGAAAATTCTGAATTCTGCCATGCTAAAAACTGTAGTAATGTTTATGTATATGTGTGTAGGAAGGAGCCAGGAGAAGACTTTTAAAAGCAGTGCTTTGTTCACCTGAGAAAACACACTGAAGTTTGGTCAATGCATAAACACACACCTATGTGTGCAAACGCATAGTTACCTGTATGTGTATGTTTACAAATGTGTCTGTATGCACACAAGTACATACACACATTTGTTAATCTCCAAAAATGCTTTTATCTGTTTAGGTAGAGAACTGAGAATATAAGCCTGCTGCTGGCACTTTTTTCTGCTATTTTTATGAAGTTTCAAATTTCTTTGAACTTCATTGTCTATAGTGTTGGAGTTTCTCGCCAAAGCATAAAATAATAGATTTTCATTATGGAGGTTTTTGGGGGTACAGTTGTAATTTTTGCTAGACTTGTGCTTATGTTCCATATGACAGCAGCAATCAGATTGGAAGAGTAAAGTTCTTGAAGAAAGTAGGTCTTACAGAATAATAATAGACTAGTTTACCAAGAGAAGTAAATATTTTCTTTTATTTTGTTTACACATAGTTAATGTGGGTTTATGATGAAGATGTGGGAATGAATTGCAGAGAAGTTACCTTTGTTCCAGGCTTGTACAAGATCTTTGATGAAATCCTTGGTAAGTATTTTTAACAGTAATATTGCTTTACCATTATGGAGTGCACTCTTTTCTGAGAGCTCTCAAAGCACATTGATTTGTATCTAAGCTTAAATCACAGACTGAGTGCCACTAAACCTCAAGGCATGAAAACTTTAGTGCTTTCCAGCACTACCGAACTGGAAAGAGGAAAGAGTGTTTCCAGTTGATCTTGTGAGGTGGTGTAAATATTTGTTACCTAATGTCCAGGCTAGATCGTTCTTTATGATGTATATTATTGCAAGATTTTTAATCTGCAAAGTTGATCAAGTCTTTCAAGTATTACTTAGAACTGTGGCCTATTCTTCTGAAAGAAGTGTGTTAAGTGTTAACTTAGATCATTGTCTTATGAATCATTAAAACTACCTCCTTCTGTACAGAATGATGGTGGTGCTGATGATTCTTACATCCATCCTTTCTAGACCAGACAGTTTTTAAATGAATAAGTGTCATTCTGCCATTTAAAAGCAAGGTGATTGAAGCACAAACAAATGATGTTTAGAAAATTCTGTTGAAAGTCTCTGAGTCACTATGACTTTAGCACTTTATGATATTCTCTTGGGGAAAGGTATATACTGAAGACTAATCAGCAGTAGAAATTTGCAACATCAAAAATGTGCTGTAGGCTGAACTGATATTTTAGGTTAATTGATATGAGTTCTTGGACTAATCAGCTGTTACAAAATTTACTTGAAATTGTGGTGTGATTACATTCTAAATTACGATCTGTTGCAGGCAATAGATCTATATTTTAGCCAGGTGGAAAAGGATTTTTAATTTTTTGCTGTTACTCATTACATAATTTAAGAAATATGGGAATGAAAATCTTTTGCCACTATTTTTCTGACTGCCACCTCATAGATTAAATTTATGGGCTTCACAGAGGAGGGAGTGGCTTCCATCTTGTCCCATTCAAAAGGAAGATCATTATTATAACATTATCATAGCACTATATGGCTTCTTTATGTAACACTGTTAAGCGCTCCACAGAGTGTGGTTAGAAAGCTTAAGGACCAGTGTAATAACGGCATGAAAATTTGACATTATATCTGTGTGTACTTTTTAATGAAACTGCCTTCAATAATTTTCACAAAAGCACCTTGAAATACCTGATCATACATTGAGTTTCTTCCAATCTGTTAAGATACTCATTTTAATGGGTTTACCTTTGTGTCCTTTAGTGTTTTGGGGTCTAATTTGATAATATAATATTTGATAATATAATATTTCATGGGTGATGTGGTAAATGCTGAAAACAGTTGTAATGTGTTTTCATAGTCAATGGCCATAGTTGCATTTCTGGTTTCTGTTGTTTGTGGTTAATATAGTTTGCAGTGCCATTAATTAAACTCTGCTCAGATGTTAACTTCCAGTTACTCTGCTTTTGATTCTAAACTGTGTAAACTGTTTCGGAGTTAACAGCTCTTAGTTATAAGTATCATAGGCTCTTTAAAGGTAACTTTTGCTGCAATCAAAACATTCTTTAGTGGAATGGATTGGGTTTCAGTGGCAAAAGGATGTGTGAACTTATATGAATCTGATGATTCATATAATTTCCTAGGATTTTTAAATATACATGGGGTAATTTGTGTAATAAATATCCAAACAAGTGCAGCAAAAGAAGAATTAAGCGCTCAACATGCTAGTTACTGTTACAGAACAGTTACACGAACAGGCTCACCAACATACACTTCTATATTTATTTCTAGGGTAATCTAAGCTGGAAATGTCAGTAATTATAAGAAGGTTGAAAAATACCTTCTTGTAGACGTTTGCTCATCTTTACAGACCCCCCCGAAATAAGATACAGAATTCACGGAAGATACCAGGTTAAGAAATACCCAGACCTCTGTAACTTGTGGTGGAATATGTATATAATCAGTTTTACATCTCAAGTAAATAATTATTGCTTCTAGGAAGTGTTAATTTGTGTTGCTTTGTTTCATAGTAAATGCTGCTGACAATAAGCAGAGGGACAAGAATATGACTTGTATTAAAATATCCATTGATCCGTAAGTAAAAGCATATTTTTCATTTACTTTCCCTGCCAGTGCTATTGTAGTTCAGATTTGTACAAATTATTTCAGTAAATTATATTGAATATTTTAAAAAGAAAAAAATATTTTTGGAATTATTTCCATTAGCTTCATATTTTAAGATGAAAGGGTGAATTTAGATGTGTTTAACAGCAAGTGCTCCAATTGTGAATGTATACTAATTTGCTTTCCTAAACCACCCATTACTGTTTGATTGAATGAAACGTAAAACCAGAAGATTATAAAATTCATGATTAGATAAAAGCTTGGCAGTACATAACTATAACCAGCCAGGCTATTCATAAATCATAAATACCAACCTTGAGCTTTTCTAACATAATTTTGCTCCTCTTGAATTTCTATGTTAATTCCTGTAGCATTAGAATATGGTTAAGTTTGAATTAGTCAGCTAGATCACACTGAAACTGCAGTTTGCAAATATGCAATTACCACTGTTTTTTGGAATTGAATACTTTAAAGAGGTATTTCCTAGCAAGGATGGTAGTTAAATAGATGTTGATTGGGTTTCTTTACTAGTAGCTTCTCAGTAATATTTAATCGAATAATAAATATTTGAGAGACCTTATTTTCACACCTAATCTTTAGCATATATAGTCTGAGAAGTCATTTTTCTGCAAGCTTTCAGTGCATTATCAGTTTCTGCAGGCCAAGTTGTTCTTTATCGTGGAGTGGGAGGGAAATGGTAGTGTGAATCTGCCTGACCTGTCATGATTTTGAACTCTGTAATACTCTGAAATGAAAATTCTACATGAGAGGTACAAGTATTAATGATGCTGGATGTTGATGGATTTTGGCATTGATGCACAAACTAAGTTTTAAAGTTTATCATAACTGGTAAATAACAGTTTTAAAATTTTTATAACGTGGTTGTGTCTGGGTGGATTTCAATGAAACTAAAAAAGCTACATCTCTAACTTAGTTTAATTCTGTCACTAAACTTCAGCATTCTGTTGCAGATCATGTTGATAGTGAAAGCTCTTCAAATATTTTTTGGGTGTTATTTTTATGATACAAAATACTGTCATGTATGGGTAATTTAGCTCCTTGTTCTAAAACATCTAATAAGCACAAAGAAGTGTGCGTGGGGGTTGTACTTAAAATGGATAGGGCTATGAGTAAATGTGGTAAGAATATGGTCTTTATTGTATTAAACAGGTAAAATGTGTGCAGAAGTCTGTCCCTGAGATTGCCTTTCTTGGCTTAACGTCTCCATTATGTTGTAGGGAATCAAACATTATCAGCATATGGAATAATGGAAAGGGTATACCAGTTGTGGAACACAAAGTGGAAAAAGTATACGTACCAGCTTTAATCTTTGGGCAGCTGCTGACATCCAGCAACTACGATGATGATGAGAAAAAAGTTACAGGCAAGACTGTTTAAGATATTTTGTTTCACTCATTTAAGCAGTTTTTTGCTTTTTATTATGTTTTCTCCTTACTTTTTTCCATTCTATTCTGTTTCTTAACAGGTCATCGCTTAGTCACCATTACTGTACAACTCTGTTGGAGTAAAATGACTTAAAAGTTAACTTTTTCTAATATCAGTGTTTGCAGAGAACTTTACATTTGTCTTTAATGTCAGTACTTATTATTCAGTAGCAATATTTTCTTATTTTTACGTATGCAAGCAGTTAAACATTTATGCTCTCTGAAGTTATGGGGGAAAATAAATTTAATAAATTAGGATATGATTTATTATCCTAAATGGGAAGTAACCCTAATTTTGAAGGTGAATGAAAGTTCACCAAAGTTCTGTTCTATACATATATTTTGGCCATATTATGACATGTGGTTACAGAGTGATTTTGATCTGATCATGACCTAATTTGCAGCTGCATCAGAGTGTTGAGGTTTCAAAACAAGAGGTACATCAACATAAAGGAATCAATGGGAGCATCCTGGCTTTGAGGGGAGAAATAAACGGCTCATTTTTGAGGCAGAAGCAGTTGCCCCAGACTGGAGGTTGTGTGAAGCTCCATCTCTGGCACGTTTGATAGCTGTTGATGTGTAACCAAACTTGGTCTTACATAGGAACATTTTACTTCATTGGCATATTACCTACATATCATAAATCATGTTTCTGCTGTAAAATCTTACTATATGTTGTGGGGTTTTTTTTCAGGTGGGCGCAATGGCTATGGTGCAAAACTTTGTAACATATTTAGTACAAAGTTTACAGTTGAGACTGCTTGCAAGGAATACAAACACAGCTTTAAGCAGGTATGGAAATGATCTCAACTCTTTTCCTTTGCTGTAATTATGAATTTAAAATTTAGCATGTTTTCTGTATTTCATGAAGATTTCATGAAATTACTCATTTAACATTCAAATGGATGTGTAGACCTTGCAGGCTAGGTAGTTCAGCCAGTAAAATTGGTACTTCTGTGTATTATAATTACAACCATGGGATCGTCAGATAACTAAAAATGAAAACCAAATTTCTTCTGTTAAACTATATTCATGTGCATATGAAAAGGAATATATTTCATGGAAACAATTTTACTGGCTCTTACATGATTTATCAAAAAATCTTAGCTGTGCATTTAGCTGTGCAAACATGGAATCAGTTACTTAGGTATTTTTGTTTATTGTTAAGAAAAAAAATTTCAGTGTTTGTCATGAATTTCATTAGCCTAGCTGGACTTCAGTGCAAACCCTGCCCTCCGTCCCCATTTGAACCTGTTGCTCATTGTTAGCCTGCAGATCAAGGATCAAATGTTATTTGATTTACTGCGTATAGCTTTGCAGTGACCACCTTTCAGAACGTTTGAGGAGCTTTGTTTAGAGTATTAGATACTGAAGTTCCTTGGCTTTGGAATCTTTCCCAGTTGGTGGCTGCCTTATCTTTTTTTTCTGCAGAAGTAATTAATTTCTGGTTATGCTATCATGTCACAATACTTTTTGAAAATGACATGATTTATTACTTAAAGTGCTATGTTTTCCAGTATTTTCAAAAACTGAAAGTTTACTACAACTGAACTTTGATATATGCTGTGAGTAGGTGCTCTACTTAGCCTTATGAATGTGCCCATGGTCTTAAGTAGGGAATAATACCAAGACTCCTGAGTAAACTCTGAGCAAGTTGGTTTGTCAGTAAGCGTGCTTTGGTGGACTGCACAGTCACAAAGATGCAATCTCAAAGAGGAGCCTCTGCCAAGGGACTAATATGCCTCACCACAGAAGTGTATAGTAGATTAAAAGAGTTAAACTCATGGTGATAAGGACTGTTTAGATAGCTCACTTGTATCTAATTTAGTCAGTTCTGTGGTGGGCTCTATTTGCAATAGACTCACGTCCATCAGCGCAGTGATACCTGTATAGTTACAGGAACCACAAATCTGCTGTCACTGATGCTTGTGGAAATCTTGGTTAAACAATTCATTTTATATGTGGCATTTTACTGGAGGAAACTTCTAAAGCTTCTCTGAGCTTGTTGTTGTACAGCTGTTACAATCCTAGCATGCCTTGAAAATGGAACAGTTTACATATTGTAAACTAACATCTAAAATATTTTGTTTCCAAAGACTTGGATGAACAATATGATGAAGACCTCTGAACCCAAGATAAAGCATTTTGATGGCGATGACTACACATGCATTACATTCCAGCCAGATCTGTCTAAATTTAAAATGGAAAAACTTGATAAGGATATTGTGGCCCTCATGACAAGAAGAGCATACGATTTGGCTGGGTCATGCAAAGGAGTTAAAGTCATGTTGAATGGGAAGAAATTACCTGTAAGAGCCTCATCTAAAGTATTTTAAGTGTACTGAGTATTTAGTGCAAAAAAAAATAGTAATTGTTATCTGCATTACTCGTAGGTAAATGGATTTCGCAGTTACGTAGATCTTTACGTAAAGGACAAGCTAGATGAAACTGGAGTTGCACTCAAAGTTATTCATGAAGTTGTGAATGAGCGATGGGATGTGTGCCTCACTTTAAGTGAAAAAGGGTTTCAGCAAATCAGCTTTGTAAATAGTATAGCTACCACAAAGGTGAGTAGTTGTATTAAATGATAAATGTAAATGATAAAGATGTGTGCTAAGGATACGCCTAGTCAGATGAAGAAATAAATCTGGTTTATTAAAAATAAATAGATGAGATGACCCTTTGCATGAGAGGACCTAGCAGAGCAATCGAATGTAATCAAAATGCATTCATAGCAGTATTTCTGAATATGCACTAGTTTTTAAAGCACTAGCAAACATTATCAGTGATACTGAAGTCTTATGTGAGCGTACATGGTATTGATTAAATGTATAATGAATAGAACTATTTTATTCCTTCCTTTTTAACACAATGTAATAAAATTAAGGTGAAAAAAATGTACAAACCTCTTTAAAGCTAGTAATAGGAAGTTTTGGAGGGCAAAAGGTGGCTTTCCATTTATTGCTTTATGATGTATAAAACTGGCCTGAAATGTTATTATTTTTCTTTGTGTTTCTCTGTAAGGGCATCTAGGTGTTCTCTGTACTTACGAGCAGCTATAGTAGAAGTGAAGTGATATCATAGCAAATCTTCAGTTACCATGAAGCAGCAGTCCACTCAGCATACTAAAGTACAGTTTTTGTGCTTCTCAAATTGCTGGGTTGGTCAGGCATCTGAAATCGTCAAGCATAACTCATTTATTCCAGTTTCCTGTGGCCAGGTTTAGGGCTCTGGGATCTGTTGTGGTACAGGAAAGTCTTGTTGTTTCTACTCTTCACAGATTACACCAGATGAGTGACCTAAGAACAGTCAAATAATTCCAGTGATTGGTGAGACTGGTTTTAGGGAATTTGAACCGTGATTTTCCCTAAAAGATGAGAAATAGAAGAATTTGTAATCAAGACACTTAAAAACTTCTCCTTGCTCAGATCTTTTCTAAAAGAGTTGAATATAAGAAAATTCTAATGGTAGCATAAGTGGTTCATAAGCACCAGTGGTTACACTAAGTGGGGACCCTGGTCTAGGCAGGTGCTCAGAAATAATGATGTTAATCTTGGCAGTAGATGAGGTGTAGCCAGTGTTTTGGAGATACATAATTTTTACTACGTAACTTCTAGTGCCATTTTCAGTGTAACTGAACCAGTGTTCAGTGGGAAGAGAGATAGTTTGTTTCTTTGAAGAATATTTACTTTGTTGGAGCACGTTTTAATTAGATGTTTATCTGATGCTTGTTAAAACCAGAGATAGCAACCATCTCTGGTAGTTGAAAGGTTAAAACTTAGTTTTAATTCAGGCCTCTTTATGCAACATAAAGAAGAAAAATAGCATGATCTTAAAGATGTATACAATACTTCTGTGAGGAAGCTGGCAATGTAGAGAAAGTAATGTTTGATAATCAGGTAAATGAAATGTGTTCGTAAAAGGGAAATACCGACACCTAAGTTAAATATCTTGCATACACTTACTCAAAAGATTTTGAATTTGACTCGTTTGGATCAGTTTTCACCCGTCATGCAGTTACACATACATTGTTATCATATATTCTTTAAAGAAAATTCATAGAAAAAGTACTGTGTATTCTTCAAAGGTAAGTGTTGTAATTTCTAGTTTTTCCCACTCTCCCGATCCATGCCTTATGTGTGTGACTGGATGTGGAATGTTCGGGGCCGGTGAACCACCTCACCAGCAATTGATGTGCAACTACCCACTGATGAGACATAATGGCTAGTAACTAACTGCGTCAACTGCCTGTCCCCTTATCTGCTAACAGGTGAGGAGCTCATTTCAGCTGTTTTTTGGTTATTTATCGCTGTTTGCTGAAAGCTTTTCATTTCTGTTTCTGGATAAATTTCACCCAGGCGTAACTTCCCTTCCACCTTTTTTAAACCTGCTTTAAATTCCAGACAAGTTTTTTTTAGGTTTATGGGGGTTTTTTGAGGGGTGTGTAGAAGGTCAGGCAGAATGTTAAGGTACAGCTCCCTTGTTTTGTTCTTGTAAATTTGTTGCCTTGATCAGGGCTCCATTTATTCACAATTTTGCCACAGCAGACCACCACAGACAGGCTCTGAGGCAGCATTTGAAAGAGTGTTTGTAGTAGCTGAGGTTGAGCAGATAACCTTTTGGTGAGATGTGTATAAAGTGATGGTCATCTTAAGTTCTCAAATAGTAGTTGTAGTACAAATTGTAGTAGAAACTTCAGTTATTAACAGTCTAATGATATTTTTAATATGGCAGCACTACCAACTGTAATATGCTGCTGCTGACTTTAGCTAATTCAGATGCAGTGTCAGATACTAGACTAGGGTGGAAGGAGCATCCCAACCTACTAAATTTTGCTGGAATTCAGCAAGAAATTTGGGACCATTCCAGAGCTTGATGTTTTCAGATTTATTCCAATGAAATGAACACAATAGAAAACAAAAGCAAAGAAAATAGGATTTGTATGGCTAATTCAAGGAAAATTTCAAATTTGTTTGCCATATGAACCATTTATTTGTCCGTAGAATGTAAATATAGCTTACTTCAGAATTGAGGTAAGAGGCTGAATTGAGGCAGGATTGAGGCTGTTGGCTGTGATGGAGGTGTGAGTAGAATATATATAGCAACCAGCTTAAACTTAATTTTTAAGATTTTAGTTGTTAAGCATTTCATTAGATGCTTTGCATCCTGAAGTTTGCAAGACTGGGATTCAGTCATAATAGTTACCTTCTGGGAAAAGAAGGTGATGTAGTCTTAGTGCTCTTTCTCATAATACAGTAGGCATGATAGTAACTTGCAGCCCTCTAGATTCAGAGGGTATTTTTCTTTTCCTGGCATGTATGAGAAGGTACTGACAGTTGGGGCAGTTATAGGCTGTTATGCTTCTATAGTGGGTAAACGTGCCACCTACTGGTGAGATGGTTGGAAGGTTCCCAGCTGAGCTCTGAACATCCCTCACTCAATGCTACGCACTAAGAATGGACACAGGAATGGGGAACTGTTAGAGTAACTAATATCTTCTAAGAACAAGAATTGCTGGTAAGTAGCTAATTTTTGATGTGTCAGATGTTAGTTTTAGAAAACTATTTGAAGTGCCTAAATTGCAGGAAAAAAATTGCTGAAGTTGTAAATACAAAAATACACCGAGATGTTCCTGTAAGCTTAAGTTTGCGGTAATGCAGTGGGTAAAATTAATACACTTCACAATGGCCATTCAAATGTGGAATGTTTTTTCTTTTAAACACAGAATTTCATATTTTCCTGTAGTAGCTTTTTAAAATGGTTTTGAAATGGTTTTATTTTTCTTCAAAGTAGCAGGATGTCAATGTATCGACTTTCACTTGAACTGTCCTGTGCTGAAACTGCCATCCGTATGTGAAGAAAAACTGTTGTGTTTTAATTTTGATGGTTTTGAGGTTTTTGTTTTGTTTCTTTTGTTGCTGTTTTTTTTTTAAAGAAGAAATACCACTTAAAATACATGTATGTGTGGTGCTCCTACAAGACACGAGTGGTTTGCGCTGCCATTCAGTATGTGAATCTAGAGGCTGACAGAAACCATAGATGGTTTCTTTGAAGTGCGATTACTGGTTTTGGTTATGACTAATAATATTTACCATCTAAAGCTATTTTTTTTTACCTCCTTTCTCTTTTTTCACCTCTGCTTTCTACATGAGTTTGAGAACACAGCTGCTTTCTCCCACCAATTCAACTACTTCACATCTTCTACAGCCTTTTCAGATGTATGCTCTGCCTTAGCTTTAACTTTTCCTTCCTTGTTCTTTCTCTTCCTCTTTTTGGATGCTGTTTTTTCTTGGGTTTGTTGTTTTCTTATTTCTTATCCATCCCATACATAGGCTCATGAAAAACTTTTCTTCTCAGTTCTGTTTAAAATGGTTTTTAAAAGGAGGGATTTTTATTTGTTACCTGATGATGAATGTCTCCAGAAACATGTTTTCTTTATTTTGTGTGTTGTATTGCAAATTGGTTTAAACAGGAACTATTTTTATATGGCACTAATTGACACTAAGCGAAGGTGATCTTCTGTGCAAAAATACTGAGTGTTGAGTTAGGTATGTTTTAATTTATGGGATGTGCCTGTGTATCACTGCATTCTTTTTAAAAGATAGTAGGTTTTAGTCAAAGCATTATGAACTTTATATAACAGCCACTAGAATTTAGCATTTTATTGCCGTTTATACTTTTTTGCCTCTAAATTTAAAGACATTTGAACAATCAAAAACGTAAATAGCTTTCAGATCTCCAGGGTTTTAGGGACCATGCATCTTTGTGGCATCTTTGTGAAGAAAGCCTGCTGTTTTGCATGAAAGGGAAGTTGTGCCACCTTGGACTTGTAAATATTTAAACATTTAATGCCATTGGTTTAGGCAATTTCAGTAGTTATTGTTTCATAGAATTAAAGACTCCAGGGGATACTTCCCTTCAAATACTGGTTGTTCTTCCTAGCCTGAAATGTTTTATCTGTGACAGAAGCTTGTGTGTTTTCTTAGGGTTCAGTTCTAGGGGCAGTCCTGTTCAATGTGTTTATCAGTGATCTGGATGCAGGAGTTGAATGCACCATTAGCAGACAATACTAAACTGGGAGGTGCTGTTGACTCTCATGAGGGACAGGAGGTCTTGCAGAGGCATCTAGATAGATTGGAGCATTGGACAGTGTTTAATGACATGAATAACAAGTCCAAATGCTGGGTTGTGCACCTAGGATGGAGTAATGCTGGTCATGAGTATGCACTGAGAGAGGAGTGGCTGGAGAGCTGCCCTGCGGAAAGGGATCTGGGGGTGCTGGTTGGCAGCAGGCTCAGTGTGAGTCAGCAGCCTGCCCTGGCAGCCAGGAGGGCCAACCACATCCTGGGGTGCATCAAACACAGTGTAACCAGCTGGTCACAAGAAGTGATTATCCTGCTGTATTCAGCATTGGTGCAACCTCACCTGGAGTGCTGTGTGCAGTGCTGGGCCATACAATTTAAGAAGGATGTGAAGGTCCTTTAATGCATCCAGAGGAGGGCAACAAAGCTGGTGAGAGGGTTGCAAGGAATGTCCTGTAGGGAGCAACTGAGGGGTGACCTCATTGCTCTCCACAGCTTCCTAAGAAGTGCTGACCTCCTAGAGAGGTACTCGATGCCCCAGGCCTGTCACTGAGGCATTTGAACAACGCTTTTAATATCATGCTTTAATTTTTGGTCAGCTGTGAAACAGTCAGGCAGTTGGACTACATGATTGTTGTAGGTCCCTTCAACCAAAATAGTCTGTTCTAGTCTAGTCTTTAGTAGTGGTTCTGATTCAGATCACTTCTGCATTTGAGGATATACCCCATAATTGTTAGGTTTGTCTTACACATGTAAATCATCAGTGGTCGTTGTTAGGGTGTAATAGATCTGTAACAGATCTTTTTTTCTTTAAAAAAAGCTTATGTGAAATGCGTTTATTTTCCAAGCAATTTAATCTCAAGATTACTTGTCTTCTAGCAGTGTATTTTGGCATTTTTTTTGTAGTTGATTTAAAATTTAAGTCCAAAGAGAATTGTAGCTAGGTAAGGTGATGGAAGCTTTGGGGTTCAAGTGCTTAGTGCTTCTCTATTTAGAATTTACCACTGAATTTACTACTGAATTTCATCAGTAGTAAACCCACTATTTAAACATTGAAAAGCATATGCATTTTCATCATACTGACATATTGCAAAACATGAGTTATACATGGCTTGAAAAAGGCAACTTTTCTGACTTCCTGCTTCCAGAGCTCAAATACCTAAGTAAATATTTCCTGCTCAGAGTCTGTTGTGCTAGGGATCGCAGTTGGCAGGTGAATACATTGCCTCCACCAAAAGGTTTTCTTGCAGTAAAGGCATCACTTGAAATACCTAGTTTGAAAGGCTTTAAGCAAGGATAACCAGTACTGAGAGTCCCTCTTTTTTTTTTCTAGGGTAAAGGGAAGAATGATGAAAAACACTGTCAAAGTTTCACTTTCAGCTGTAACAGTGCAACAGAGGAAGAAAATTCTGTTTTGCTTTTTTTTTGAGGGGGTGTGGGTCAGGTAGTAGTTTCTCGCTGTGATGATGCAAAAAATTGCTTGTGGGGTTTTTTTCCCTGCCCCCCTCCTTCTGCAATTGGGTAGTAACTGTATGGGAGACTTGATGACTGCTCATTTGCTACTGGACAAGTAGCAACATGATTGCATAGCTACAAGTTCGTTTCCTGTGGTGTCCTAAGGGGTTGGTGTGCCAGTTTACAGTAAACTGCACAGTCTGTTATGTATCTCTTGATGCTACATCAGGTATGAATTTGGAGCAGGTTTAGCCTCTAGTGAGTTTTAAAGAGAACTGCTCCACTCCTTAAGGTTATATTGCTCTGTTCTTTCAGAGTTTTCTGGATCTTGTAGTTGGCTATTTGCAGTTTGCCCTCTGTTTGCCATTGCATAAGCCCAGTGTTAGCAAAGAATGCTGGTAGTGTTTATTCGGTCACATATTGAACACAGTTAAGAAAAGGTGAAATGACTTTTGGGAAGGAATAGGCATGAGTACTGTTTATCTGAGGGTGAGCTCTTGAACGTTTGTTTTATGAACAAAATGGGGAAAGTTTAATTTGATGAACAAACGTATGATGGTTTTAGCCCAAGGTTATTTATATACCTGTTAAAAAGATACCTCTTGACAGCCATGTGATGTTGCAGGTACTGTCCCAGAAAATTACTGCAGAGTAATTTTCAGATCTGCTACACTCTTAAGCGGCTACATTTGAAGTCCACCACTGTATAGGGAATGAAAGGTCTTCTGCTTCTTCTGTTCCATGTAACATCCATCATCCTCATCCTCAGTACGAAGACTGAATGACATAAAAGAAAAAATTTAAAACAATTTTTTTCTTTTTATACCGCAACTTAATGTGCGTGTTTTTTCACATTTAATTATGAGTACAGGAGCTTTATTAATATGGCTTTAAGCAACTAGAAAATTCAGTGGTTTTGTTAATATTTTTTTTTCTCTTCCCTCATTAAGGGTGGTAGGCACGTTGATTACGTGGTGGATCAGGTTGTGGGCAAACTGATAGAAGTAGTGAAAAAGAAGAATAAAGCTGGAGTTTCAGTGAAACCATTTCAGGCAAGTAACTTTATGCAAAAATACTGAGAGAGATGCATGTGGTAGTTTTGCTGAGTAAATTGGTTTCTATGTTTTCAACAGGTGAAGAATCATATATGGGTTTTTGTTAACTGCTTGATTGAAAATCCATCATTTGATTCCCAGACAAAGGAAAATATGACATTGCAGCCTAAAAGTTTTGGGTCCAAGTGCCAGCTATCTGAGAAATTTTTTAAAGCAGTAAGTAAAGCATAGTTCTTTTTTTCTTTGAAGCAGGATTGATATACTATGTCTAGTGTATGTATGTTATGTAGCAGAAGATTAATTACTGCATTATGGTACTCTAGTCACATTAGTGGACTATGAAAATGGAATGGAGGAAATTCTGTTCATTTTCTAGCCTTAACAGTGGCAGCAATGACTGTACTTTGGCAGTTGCCCTGGATTTAAAAGTGGGTTTCACCTGATCAGCTCATTTGTTGAAGACTGAGATATTTACATTGGTGAAATGAATTTGACTCTTAAAACCTAAACACAGACCTTGACCATTTTTTTGTGTTAAAATATTTTTCTGAAGTTGAGAATATTGTCTGCCTTGTTATTTTATATCAGTCTTATTCTCTTTCACTGAAATATAAAGAGAGGGAGGGAACATTTCACATTTACCTATTCCTCCAGTAATCAAAGAGATGCAAAATTAAGGCTGTAGTACTGAAAAGTGATCATTATTCTCAGGCAAGAAGTTTAGAAATTTTGGCTGTTGACAGGCTAACAATTGCTACTCTAGATGAATAGATGAATTAGTAGAAATACATAGTAGAGGTTTTTCCTTTACTACATTTTTAAACAAGGAAGGAAAAGTAAAAGCTTACCAGAACTCATTCTACTAAGCCCTATTTAGTGCCAACAGCATAAGTGGAACTCCAGGAGTAAGGAGAATGGTGCCACTGCTAACACTTGTGGCATCAAAACTTAAATTTATTGTATAGTCTTTTATTCTTCTAATTCTGTGTTACTGGTGACATTCTTCTAGAACCTACAGGAAAAAATAATGACACAATCTTGTATCTGTTCTTCAGATTTTGTTACGTATGTTGTAGTTCTGTCAGCAGGTTTGATTTACAGTGTTTCTCGTATTCCAGAGGTGTTAAATGTGCAGCAGAATCTCTTAACCAATGAGTACTGTTTTATGGGGGATTATGAAAAGCCAAAGCTCACAGTATTTTGCTCCACTTAAATTCTTTTTTGATGTGAAACCAAATATAAATCAGTTTCAGTTTAGACAATATTCTGTTACTTTTGCTGCCGATACGTTTCTTAAGATGTTCTTGGTTTCTCAAATGTTTGATATAGACCCTTATTCTTAAATGCTTTTGGCTGTCTTTCAGCTGTTTTCAGTAATTTCCAAAGAAACTAAGTGGTCATAAATTTTATGATCCCCATAATGTTACTTTTTGCTGTCAAAGTCCGGGAAGCAGGTGCTTAGTACCTAAAATGTCTCTGCACATCAACCACACAACATGAGAAAACCTCTTGTTAGGTCTCAGTCCTTTTTTCTTCCTTCCACCAGTTAAAGAAGGGGTGGAAAAGAAGCTGTGTGGGTGTTGTGTTTTGGTGTGTTTTGTGTCCATAA
Source organism: Laterallus jamaicensis coturniculus (assembly GCA_022605575.1). Taxonomy (NCBI): domain Eukaryota; kingdom Metazoa; phylum Chordata; class Aves; order Gruiformes; family Rallidae; genus Laterallus; species Laterallus jamaicensis. The sequence continues at coordinate 18,033,655 of JAKCOX010000008.1, read as the reverse complement.
GATGCCAAACAGTAAGGTATGTGTTAATTCCTTGGCCTCTTATATGCTGCAGTTTTAAATTAAGAGGGCTTTGAGAAACAGTGTTAGGTCAGTGACTTAAAGCTGAGATTAAATTGTCTGCTGTGTGAAGTTTTATTTTTCTCATTCACTGTTCTGCTCTGTTACTTACAGGCCTCCAATTGTGGTATCATAGAGAGTATTTTGAATTGGGTCAAATTTAAGGCACAAACTCAGCTGAACAAAAAATGTTCATCTGTGAAACACAGTAAAATAAAGGGCATTCCAAAACTGGATGATGCTAATGATGCTGGTAAGAGCACTTGTTTTTAATGTCTTTAATGTTTCAAAGATATTTCACAGACATAATAATTTAAAACCTGAGTTTGTTTCTCATCTCTGTGTATATTTTTAAATAAAAGTCTTTCTAGTGTTTTAAAGTTTCTGGAGATAGAATTGAAGCATGGTGGTGAGTTTGGTATTAGGAACACCATCCTCTCTAGTGTAGAGAATTATTACTGCTGAAGAAGAGTGGCAGCCTCGTTCCATATTGAAAGAGTGTGTATTTTCTAATTGTGTTTTCTAGCTAAATGTAACTAGTATTCTGTTTGGAGGGGACTAGTCTTCTTGACTTTTCTGATATAAAAAGATCAGAATCTTTATAGGGTCGTAAGCTATAGGAAGTATATCACAGTGTGCCAGACTGGAGGGAATGTTCAAGGATAGGTTTTTCATGAGAGTTTAAATGCCATTAGGTTCCTGTCTGGGGATATAGGGCAAACTGGCAATCTCTGCTGGCTTGCAACCTAGCACAGATAAGAACCAGGTTCAGCTGGCCATCTTTGTGGGGATGGGAGTTGTTCTAAAGAGCTTGGAATGTTGCCAGTCTGTGTTAATGTTAGTTGATTTTTAATGCATCCTTACATTAAGCTAAGATAGAAAAACTGCAGTGAAGTAGGTGGGTGGGTTAAGAAGGTAAAAGCATCTAAAACTGATAAAGAGGCTTTTTTGTTTTGAGCTCCAGTGTTCAAGTCAAAGGCAACTTGATGAGATGATTTGTGTTTAATTTTCCTCCCTTTCTTTTCAATTCATTTGTCACAGGTTATTGATTATTTTTAAATTGAATTTTCTTCAGTATTATTACTTTTCCAGTTATTTAGATTCATATTTTACTTCAAAAGTTGATTATCTTACTATATCATATCACAATCATGCCATAATCATATCATATGGAATTTGTATTCCTTAGTCAGATGCGTGTTCCTGGCATTTTTTCATGCCTAGCAGATTGTGTGCTTGGAGAAGTGCTGTATTGTTGAGGTTATCAAGGCTAGTGCTCATAAATAACAGTGAATAATTCTGAATACACTTTCTTCATAGTTCATTTTTGTGGGTTTTTTAAAGCTCTGCTTTTGAAACCAGGCTTCAAAATCACTTCTTACTGTTTTTTCACTGGGGGTGAGGGGAAGGAAGAACCTGTAACTGAGGGGCTAGTAAGATACTACATTCCCTTTCACCCCAAAATCCTCAGATAAGAAAGCATGTCGGGATTCATTTGAGCTCTACACTGATGCTTAAGTCTTTGTACAGCTTGGATCCCTGTTACTGAGGATTTCTCTGCTGCCTAGCTCTTCTTATGCAGGGAGCCGGAACTTTGCATCTCCCAAGGAGGCTTACCCAAGAATTGGTTTATTGAAGTTCTGGAACATACTAGGCTTCTCACATCAAAGGCATGGCACATTTGGAGTGGACACGCAGGAAGGCAGAGAGGCATTCAGTTTCTGAGTGCAGTGTGTGTTGTCATATTCACACTTGGCCTGATTTTCTGAAGTGTTATGGCAGAGATGTTTTAAATTGAAGGTTCGCAAATAATACATTTAGTCAAAAGTTCTTAGCCCTTTCTTTTTAAAGACTGAAGGTACCATACGTGTTTGCTCTTGAAAATCAGTAAGAATTTCTTGTCCTTTTTGTGCAAGAACTAAGCTACTGCTATAATGGTGATCTCTGACCTTGATAAAATGCTGCTTTCATATAGGGGGGGAAGGCAGAAAACGATACAGAAGAGTGACTCTTCTAGTGTGGCAGAGTGTGTTGGTTGCTCTGCTCTTGAGAACTTTAGTTGAATTTTAGTTGCTGACTGCATCTAACTGAAAGCTTGATGTTTCTTAGCATAAGGGGCTAAGGAAGTCCAGGTGCTGTGGAGATTCTTTAATGTTTACACAGACAAAACACTGTAGAGCTATCAATCTTTCTGTCTGTCTGTGGGGCCTTAATAGAAGGGATTGGGGGTTCTCAGGGTCAGGTGAAGTAAGGGGTTGTACACGCTCTTCCTGTGTGTGAGAGGCAATGATCACTTCCAAAAATTCAACTTCATTCACAGCAAACATTCATATAGCAAGGGCGCATTTAGCAAGGACAAAGCATACTGTGAAGAGTTACATAATTACAAAAGGGTTTCAGACTTCTTCATAAGATGGAGAAAAGGGAGATTTTTCAATCTGGTGAAGCATAAAAGAATTATTTGAACCTTCTGGTTCATGTTTTCAAGTTCTTCAGAGCCGTGTTCAGGAAGATACCTGGTGCATTGTGTTTCCATAAAATTAATTGCTAATGGTCACGTCCATTTCAGAAGAAAGTGCATTTGGATGATACTCAGATGTGTTTTCTGACATTCCTTTAGGGAAAAAAAAAATATCACTCATACACTGCAAACCAGCAGACTAGTTTTGATTGTGGTATTTGGATTCCACCTTGCTGATAGCTTGGGAATAGCTGCCTAATTTAAATTATATTAAGCCTATTACATGTCTGATGCAGAAGACCAAAGAAATTAAATGTAAGTTCTGTGTAATAGGAAGTGCAAGGTTGTTTTTACCTACCAGGTAAAAGCAAATCAAAGCATCTGTATAAAATGTCAATATATTCAAGACTGTCTTATTAATAGTAGGTGAGACTCAACCAGCTTAAAGTTTTTTGCAGTCTTTCCTACCGTTTTGCCTTGATAAAGTAACAAAACTGCTTAATAAGAATTTGTACTCTTGGAAAAGGGTGGGTTCCTTTTTTTAACCTGCTTATTGTTCCAGACATCTATTCAACTATTGCAGTTGCATTAAACAGAATATACGTGTCATATCAGTTTTGAGCACCCTGAACAAACACATAGACACTGAAATGCAGTGTGTCTCGTAGAATCAAAATTACATTTAGTAAAGATTTCTTTCTTCTTTCTAAGCAATTTCTGAGCATGTAAAATAAGTGTTAAGTGTTCTGCAATTTTTTCTTAGAGTTGCCTGGCCTCATCAATGGAAAATAAATTTTTTTTAAAAGCAAAAATGTAATTTAATGCGTTACTTTTTAAAATATACTGTGAGGACTGGGGAAGTGCAGAGTGGGAAAAAACTTCTGTATATAACTCAGATACACATAATGTATGTGTGTAAGAAATTTGCAGTAGAAAAGTGAAATGGTAAAGGTACTGAAGCAACTTGTCTTTTTAGGTTTTTTGTGCAGCCCAGTGGGGACCACCACATAAGATGCTCCACCATTGCATCCCATTTTGTCTGTTTCACTCTTTGTTCATTGCAATCTATGATGTATCACTAAGGACGAGGATACTTGTTGGGTAGTTTTAGTGGTATGGGAGGCCATCCCTAAAAATTCAGCCTGTTTAAAGTAGGGATAATATTTATGACTGTTGCAATTATATTGTCGTTATTTGAGTTTAAAAGTTATGTTTTCTGGGGTTTTTTTGCCTTGCTTCTGCTTCTTCCTGTGCTGCAGGTGGCAAACATTCCTTGGACTGCACATTAATACTAACAGAAGGGGACTCTGCCAAATCTTTAGCAGTGTCTGGCTTAGGTGTTATTGGCAGAGACAGATATGGAGTATTCCCACTCAGGGGTAAAATTCTCAACGTTCGAGAAGCTTCTCACAAGCAGGTAAGTAGTCTTTTCATCTCGTGTTTAGCTGACAAATGGATGTCTCCTTACTACTTCTGATTTCTAGGGTTACTTTTTTTTTTCCTCCCCCTTCATTGAAGTCTCCTGGCTGGCATTGCATAAAGTCCCAGCTACTTATAAGCCTGGGAGAAGCCTGGAAATAGTAAGTGTAGTAGAACATTACTCGAATGATGAAGTTCATTTCTTCAGAATAGCAAAGAAATTCTGCTATGGCTCGTTAACATTTTTTATGAGTACTTAGCCTAAAATTTTATATTCTCTCTATTGACATGCATTTTGTTGACTCCCAGTGTGAGGCAGTAGCAGCATCACCCCTTCCCATTACTTCTGCTGCCCTCCACACTTTGTGTATAGTAAGAGTTGTGTTGCCGATGCTCGTAGAAATAATGGAAAGAGAAGGCAGCTTTGGGAGATGGGGTATTGTTACATGCACTTTTTTCCCTGCCTTCTGGACCCAAAGTGCTCTGGCTGTAGAGGAGAAAGGGAGTGATGCACTCTTGAGGATTTGCATGTACAGTAGAAATAAAGGCTGCAGGGGGGCTGGGGATAAAAAGCTTATGAAGTTGAGGTAGGGCTTCATTGAAAAAGTTGCTATAAAGCCCACCTAGAAAGATTGTGGTATTTATGAAGTTCTGCTTTTTACACTGACTGCAATAACTTTCTAAAACAGATTATGGAAAATGCAGAAATCAATAACATCATCAAAATAGTTGGACTACAGTACAAGAAAAGCTATGAAGATCCAGAATCTCTGAAAAGTTTGAGATATGGAAAAATTATGATCATGACAGATCAGGTTAGTGGGAAACTCACAGACCTTCTTAAAATGTGATTTGCTGCAGTTTAGTAGGTTTCATTTTGGTGCATTCTAACCTGCCTGTGTGTTTTGACAATATGGATGTATTCGGGGGAATCCCTAATGTATTTTGTTTTTTATGGGAATAATTTATTTACATATTGTTTTGGTTACTCCAAGTGAACAACTGAACTTTCCTGCACAGTAGCTGAGACACAAAAGGAATAATAAAAACATGAATAACCACTAATGCTTTTGATAACTCATAAGTATGGTGAAAATAAGTACAAAATGAGTAGTATGAACAGCACATGAGGTAGTGACACTGGAAAGTCTGGGAGAGACAAGAATGCAGGCAATTCTTTGTGGATAATCTCAAGAAGTGTGTGTCTCTTGTTAAGATTTTAGAAGTCTATGAGTTGTGAGCTTTGTATATTTATGAAACTCTATTACTACCAAGCATTAACACCAGTGAGAATGGTGGGCAAGGCTTGGCTTTCTTCCATGAACATTCAGCTTTGTGGTTTCTGGGTAGGCTGTCCAGAGAAAACATGCCACAGGCTAAGAAACCTTTGAGCTGCAACTGTGCACTTGGTTTGGAAGAGCTTATTAGCAGGTCAGGAATAATGCCTTTTGCAGGTGGCTGTTTTATACCCAGGTCCAGGTGGGAATTCAACTTAAAACTAACTATTCCCTCTGTATCTTCTGTCAGCAGACATTGTTTTGATGTACCCAAGCCAATGAGTAGGCTTTTGGTGGTTTTGGGGGATCTGACATTTTATAAGACTGCTTCATGTTTTCGTGTTCTGATTTAGGATCAGGATGGATCTCATATAAAAGGCTTGTTGATCAATTTCATTCATCACAATTGGCCATCACTGTTGAAACATGGCTTTCTTGAGGAATTCATCACTCCTATTGTTAAGGTATGGATTCTGTTAATGAGATTTTATTTATTACTTACAGTGTAACAGAGAAGGTGATTTGTTTGTTTGTTTGTTTTTTAAAGGCAAGCAAAAATAAGCAAGAACTCTCATTCTATAGTATTCCTGAATTTGATGAGTGGAAGAAACACATGGAGAATCATAAAGCATGGAAGATAAAATACTACAAAGGTTTGTTTGAACATAAATAAGTGAATCTCATAGATCTACAATTATATAATAATATACTATGGCTATGAGGTTTTATTTGTAGTTGGTTTCATGATTATATCTTTGGTAATGGTTTTATAATATTACCAGTAAAATAAAAGAGGCAAAATAATAAAACATAAATTTTGACTGTGGAGTAACAACTTTTTTTTATTGGACAGGTTTGGGTACAAGCACTGCTAAAGAAGCAAAGGAATATTTTGCTGACATGGAAAGACATCGGATCTTATTTCGATATGCTGGTCCCGAAGATGATGCTGCCATTACACTGGTAAGAACTTACAAAAAAAGTCATTCTATATGGTGTGGTTTGGTTTCTGTTTTTTACTGAAAGTGGCACTTGAGGGGGTCCTAACAGGATTTGTTGGTTGTTTATTTGTTGGTTGTTTTGAGGTTGTTAGGGTTTTGGGTTTTTTTATAAGTAACTGAAAAATACATTTTTGAAAGAGAAAGAAGCTTTTGGAAAAGATTTTAAATTTTGCAATAAGACTTTTACCCACACTAAAAATTCAGTTCTACCTTCTGCTTAGTAGCTTTTTTCAGTTTTGTGTGGTATAGATATGAAAAATTCAGACTTGTTTTTAAAGACAGAACATGCCAAAAAATACTGAGTAAGGCAGTAGAGCCCAAACAAATGTTTTACATCTGCTTAGGGATCTGATTTATTTTTTTTTTGTGAGCAAATAAGATCAAAAAGGTATTATTCACTGAAGATATTTTAGTGTTGCCTATGTGTATTTATGCATGTGTTCTACATATTTGAATTTCGGATCTTTTAGATGTGTATAGGCAAGTACTTGTGTTTCAAAGAGAGCTTGTGGAAGGGCAAAGGGTGGAGTGTCTGAAAACAAAGCTGTTTTCTCAAGAAATGTTCCACCTTTTATCTACTTTATTTTGCTATTTTAATTGCATGTGATGTGAGAGAATAAAAGGTGCAGGAGGAAAAAAATGAAATATTATAACACCCATCTTAGGCAAAACTTTTTCCTTCTATAAGAACTTTTCTCTTATACTGGGGATCTAGTAGAACAGTGTGATTTTACTAACAGAAGGATATAGTAGGCATCTCTTCTGTTGAAGAAAACAATCCTGATGTATCAGTTATTTATACTGCCAATTTTACTTCTGCCCAAGATGCACTTAAATTATCCATGTATGTCATTCCCCATCCCAGGGAAGTGGGTTCATCTGGATAGAAAAGGAATCTATATGTTTGCATATACTTTAAACCAATTGTTGGAGGGACCTTGAAATTGCTGATTGAAATTTTGAGCTCTGTTTCTTCACATAGACTTCCATAAACAAGCTGATAGCTGAGGCCACATAACTCATCCCTGCTGCTCCTCACTGTTGTCTAAAATTACATTCATTCAATTTGGGATGAAGGTATTCATCTCTGTTACACCAGGAAAACTACTGACTAGTACTTGATGCTGTTAACAGAAGCTTCACCACATTTTCTCTGCTGATAGCTATAATCTCAGCCTCAAGTTTACCTCTGGGCAAAGGTGCTGAAAGATTATAGGCCCTACCAGATCTCTTTACTATGTTCTCTCTAGGAACAAAAATTATTTCACATAGCAAATTCTTCAACATTCTGAAGAGCTCTTTTGCCAGCAAATGAAGTCTTAGAATAGCACTTTCTAAGTGGAGAAAGAAAAAACCCTCTTTATTCTCTTTTTTTAAAAAAAGGAGTATTTTTATTCAAACTTTTTATTCTAGTAATTATATTTTTATTTTATTAAAATAATTTTTGTGCTGATCCAGCTCTTGATCATTTCTCACTGAAGTGGTCTAGGAAAAGTATAAATTCTCTGAAAAGAAGTGGAAGAAAATTGTGAGACTTTTAGCCATGTTTTTACAAAAGCCTAATCCAAAGCCTTCAGATGTTTGACATTGTGAATTGTTGAGCTTTGTTCATAAAGGAAGTTAATCTGATGCAAAATAGGGTGAGATCATTTAGTTCCATTCTCAGAGAGTAAGTTACTAAACTTTACTCTGTGTTATGTAATACAGTGGTCTCCAAGGAAATGAAACTACTCATTGAGCTCTTTTGCAGTGCTCCATTTAGATAGCCTTGATGACTGTGGTCTTACGCAGGAGAGCTGAAATCAGGACATGATGGAGTCTGCCTGAGAAGAGGAGGCAGTACTTCAGTAACTCACAATTTTTTCACAAAGTAGTTGAAATTTTGTTTAAACCACATACTCAGTTTTTATTTATTCTTCTCCTAGTCTATTAGAGAAGAAACTCAGGGGAGAGGAATTCAGGACAGAGTTTTTCAGAACATTCCTGTGTCATTTTGTAGTGATAAGTGGTTGCTTTAAAGTGATACCTTACCATCATAAAGACTAAGGCCCTGAGTTAGCTGGCCTGAACTCTGGCTTAGTCTTTTCATGCAGTGTCAGTTTTGTCAAGTTTTCTTAATAGTGTGGTGGTTTGACCCTGGCTGGAGGCCAGATGCCCACCAAGGTTGCTCTCTCACTCCCCTTTTCAGCTAGACAGGGGAGAAAATATATATTGAGAGGCTTAGGAATCAAGGTAAGGACAGGGAGAGATCATTCAGCAATCAGTGTCACGGGCAAAACAGACTCAACACAGAATTAAAAAAAACCCATCTAATTTATTACACAGACACACAAACAGTCTCTCTCTCCACCCTCCCCCTCACTCTCTGAACCAGAGTCAGATAACAAGAAGTACAACCAGATCTTAAAGCACTTCTTTCCACCCCTCACTTCTTTGAGACTCAACTTTATTCATGATTTCTCTCCCATCCTCCCCCCAGGTAACACAAGGGCAGATGGGGAATGGGAGTTTTGGTCAGTGCATCATGAGTTGTTTTCCTTCTTAGTAGGGCAGGGAATGGATTCCTCACACTCTTCCCCTGCTCCAACATGGGGTCCCACCCATGGGAGGACAGTCCTCCATGGACTTCTCCAACATGAGTCCTTTGCCTTGGGGTTTCAGCTCTTTACCATCTGCCCAGGCATGGGTCACTTCTCTCAATCCCAAACTGCGCCACTCTGGTCTCCTACAGAGTCACAAATTCATCCCAGTAAACTGGCTCCAGTGTGGGCCTCTCCACGGGCTGCAGGTCCTGCCAGGGGCTTGCTCCAGCGTTGGTCACAGCATTTTCCACATGTCTCCATCTGGGCTTTTTCTCTTAAATACGTTATCACAGAGGCAGTATGACTGTCGCTGATTGGCTCAGTCTTGGTCAGCGGTGGTTTCAGCCTTGACCGGGCTGCTACAGATTGTGTCAGAGCTGGGAGAAGCTTCTAGAACCTTCTTGCAGAAGCCTTTCCCCTGCAGCCCCATCTTCTCCACCAAAGTGTTGTCATGTAACACTACAACAGAAAGGACTAAGGCAAGTGACTCAGGAAACAGCTACAAATCATTGGTACTCTGTGACTGACAGAGGAAACAGGGCACAGAGAGGACAAGAAGAGTGGGATATTTTTCCTAATACCTTTCAAGTAATTTTCCTGATGACAGCTAGTTCCAGTTCAGTCTAAATGATGACCTTAAAAGTATTTGGGGAAAGATCTCAACACCTTTAAACATGTATATCAATGGACAGCTCTGATGTGAAGAGAGGAATTAGAATGATAATTTTTTGTCTAAATGTGTACAAAGTAATGTAAATTAGGAACCATACAAAATCTGTCCATTCACAAGAAACCTTGTGCAAAGGTTGTGTGCTTGTATTGATGCTTAAACGTAAACGTGAGTGTTATGGATTATCTTGTTCAAACAAGTATTATCGAATACTTGATCAGACAGTGCAGCATACTCACAATTCTGACTAAAGTTGCATACATTTGCACAGATCTATACATGCTGATAACTTAGTTTGCTTGCAATCTTTTCAGGCCTTCAGTAAGAAGAAGATTGATGACCGAAAGGAGTGGTTAACAAACTTCATGGAGGACAGGCGACAGCGTCGGCTACATGGCCTTCCTGAGGTGAGTCTTAAATAATAATAATAATAATAAATCTGGTGGGTGTGATTTAAATGTAATGTAGGTTTTGTATTGAATGAATAATGTATGTGGCTTTTTTCCAGCAATTTTTATATGGTACAGCAACAAAACATTTGACTTACAATGACTTCATTAACAAGGAGTTGATCCTTTTCTCAAATTCAGACAACGAGAGATCTATCCCTTCCCTTGTTGATGGTAAGATGATAAATTCATTATGATTTGTTGGAACATTCCTCTTTATTGTTAGTTTTTAAAGCTGTGATTTCTATTGGAAATAGATACATTCATGTAGAGAATAGAAGAGGTTTTGTATTTTTGTTTGTTGTCATTTCTGTGCTAAGGAATTGCCATGTTTCTTCTGTGAGGGTATAAGCTGTTGCTGTGCAGCCTTTTTACTTAACCAGACCTACTCCCTTGACCATACAAGTGCTTTGTTTCCAGTCAAACTGTCAGAGAAAGCAAGTCTTTTAAGTGCTTATAATAATTAAAATTCAAGTTGGCAGCAGAGTGCAGATGAAGACACAAACGTTTTCTCCCTTTGGTCTTTTACCACAGGCAGTGTTTTAGTGGTTACTGACTCTCTCCTGTAATCTTGCTAGGATTCTGTCAGTCAGGTTGGCTAACTCACCCCTTGCAATAGCATGTACATTAAAAAAAGCAGCTTGCTACATTACAGCTTAATTTGTACAACTGACTGTAGACAGCATGAGCAGGGATTTCTGCCTTCATTATTGTCAGTATGCAGATGCTTACTGAGATACAAGGGGGAAAAAAAAAAAAAAGGCCTTGAGATTTCAGAGGGTGATGGAAAAGTGCATTTATCTCTGCTTCCCAGCGGTCAGCCTTCTTGACACTACTGAATCATACTAAAGTATTTGTGCAGCAGTATTTTATGCTTCAGTTGAGAAAATGGGATAGTCCAGAGGTGGATAGGGGATAGTAGTTTCCTGCTCTGCTTCCTGCCCTGCTGCAGAATGATACAGATACATCTTTAGAGAATCAAAGAATGTCAGTCAATGTTTCAGCTTCTCCAGACTTCTTCCTCTCATAGGTGGGTACTTGGATTATAACTGATAGTCTCTCTTTGCAAGCATTTCATAGTTTACTGCTCTGGAGGAAGATTCACTATAGATCTGTATGTTTCAAGAGGTCATTGGTCCTTACAATGTATTCTACCCTGACTGCTTTCTCAGAAACAGCAGAATGGTTTTGGTGAAACTTAAAAGAATGAATTTGCAGTAGGTAACTGTTTGAATTGAAGTTCTCCAAGATTGTGTCTACAGAAGTATAAGAAAATAAGAATGGAACGTATTTACTCATATATTTGTGTGTACTTGCATATGTGTAATATCATGTATTTATATACTATAATATACATATTACATATAATAGCTATTAGTGTTACATATTTATTATGTATAATGCTATATGTACATAATATATACTATATTTATAATATACACTCTCTATATTATGTACAGTATTAGGCATGTAATATTTTACATATTATGTATATAATAGCTATCAGTATTTCTGGCAAATTTGGTTGTAATTCTGCATTCTGGGTATGGGTATGTGAACTGCTCAGCAGGTGTAGTACTCTAGCAATGGCTTTTGTTCTTCAGTATCATCAGGTGATAGATAATGGGCTAATCTGGTGGAAAATCTCAGAAAAAACAGAGGAAGACCACTTTGACTATCTCTTAAGTTACCACTAACTTCTTGGTGACTCTGGTGTAAGGGAAGTTCTCTATGTATGTTACATTTAATAGGGTTTTTTTGGTATAAAACCAAGGTGCAGGTCCAGTGTAAGAGAAAATTGGATGTTAGAGTTAAATGAAATGGAAATTGGAGTCAGTGTCTTTTTTTCTTCTTTTTTTTCCCCACTGTTTGCTCTTAATGTTTGACCCAGGTTAGTCGTGTTAACAAGTAGCAATATTTTAGTGTGTTTGAGAAATGCATGTGAATTTAAACAGTGAATAGCTCAATAAGCATGACCTAGATTTGGTCATCATACAGAAAAAAATATGCAATCCCTTCCACACACCATAGAGACATTGTACTTAGAAGTGTGCCAAAACAGTATGACTGGCTTTTCTCATAAAATTTTAGACTGTCTAAAAGGGAGACAAATAACATATCTTTTTGTTGAAATTTAATGAGTATTTAAGAATTTCACACAAAAAGTAAAGTTTCAGTCTGCTTTAAAATAGGTGTCACTACTAAATTTGTTTGGATATTCTTAGGGAAACGATTTTGCTGAGTAGACTGGAAGGAAATGATTCTTGACTTGTGGAAGCTGTACGCTTAGGATAAGGTTGCTGTTGATTAGGATAATGCATTGTATGCTCAGTAGTAACGATGGGCTGAATGGGTTAGATTTTTACTTTCCTGGTAATTTATTTCAGTTTGGTGTAAAGTGTTTTGGCTTCTTTTGGGAGATTAGAAGTTATAATAAGCAAAACAAGTTGATTACTTAAAAGTATATGCTTGTCTAAGTGTTGAAGATGGGATATTCTTCTTACAGGTTTAAAACCAGGGCAACGCAAAGTTTTATTCACTTGCTTTAAGAGAAATGATAAACGTGAAGTCAAGGTTGCACAGCTGGCTGGTTCTGTTGCTGAAATGTCAGCTTATCACCATGGGGAGGTGAGTATGAACCGATGGTAAAGTTGTGAGGGTTTTTAGTCTGTATGAAATATTGGGTGAATGTTTGCTGTATTGAAATTGCATACCCATTGGCTATAAGTCTACTAATAACAGATTTACTTTTAAAGAAAATGAACCAAGCAGTATGTAGCTTAGTAAGACTGCATATTTTTCATTCTTTTCAAGTCTTTGTGCACAGTGGTATCCCACACAGTTTGTGGGTTGTGGCAAAATAGTAGATAATTAATTACCTAGATAAATTCTAGATTCTCAAATCATAGGAATATATGTACTAGGAGAATTTATGTTTTAAACAAGAAACAACAGTCTTTTAAGGTAAGAAGGAAAGATACTGTTTTTCAGAAACCTGATACAATGTTGGAACAATGATTATTATTTCTAGCTCCCATTTTATTTATAACAAATAGTAGTAAGAGTTGCCATATTAACAGTCTCTCTCCACTCCTTCCTTTCTCGCTTTAAAAGCAATGAGTAGTAGTGTGTGCAGTAGTAAGTGCAGTCAGCTTGTGCCCCTTTAATTCCTCCAGAGAAGTACTTTAGAAAATGTGGAGAAGCCCAGGGGTTTTCATAAGCATAGAATGTAAGGACACTTAAATCAGGGAGGCAGTGTGGCTGTGGAAGAGGAAGTGTTACATTTCACTAGCAGCTCTTTTAACAGGTTTACAATACTCCAATCTCAGGGACACCACTTGAAACCAAGTTCAAATTAGTCACACTAGTTTTAGGCTTTAAAAGTAATTTATTAGCTGATAAGGAAAGACTGTCTCTTTTTATATTTAATACTATGACTATGTATTTTTTTTGCAGCAAGCATTAATGATGACTATTGTCAACTTGGCTCAGAACTTTGTTGGAAGTAACAATGTTAATCTGCTGCAACCTATTGGTCAGTTTGGTACCAGGCTCCACGGTGGAAAGGATGCTGCCAGCCCTCGCTATATTTTCACCATGTTAAGGTAAACACAGATGAAAAGCTGAATCCAGGCTTTAAAAAAGCCTTGTTCTGCAACTAATCCTTTCACAACACTACAGGGTTGTTATGTTTTTTGTGGGAGAAGTGAGGGGGTGGGGGATTGGAATATTTTGATAGAAGCTCAAGTTTCACTTTACATCTGTAAGTATGTTTTTGCACATAGTTTTTTTTTTTTTTAATTCCAAGAATTTCCACGCATAGAAGTGCTGTGGGAATCACAGCTTTTAAGGATTTCAACTTTGAATCGTAAGGTTGAAGGCTGAAAATGTAGATCACTCAGATTAATTACTGAGACTTCTAGCAGAAGCAGCTTTCAGTTTCCCTCTTCAGTGTGAAATCTATTCCATTTCACAATATAAACTCTATTGCTACCTGGCAATAAATCCTCCATCTCAGCATAGAATTGAAAGTTGAGATGGATTCTTTTTCTTTTGGATTAGTTTCTTCATACCAAGTTAAATTACACATGCATAATTAATAATGAAGACCTAATTTAATGATGCTGATTTTTCACAGCTAATACCTTGAAATTCAATTTGGTGTGCAGACTGTTAGAATGTGTTCCTCAATGTAAATTATAGTATTTCACAAGTTATGTTGTTTCTTTTATTTCATAATTTAAGTATGATTTATTCCTTGTCGTTTCTTCTTCTCCTTTAATTGTAAGCTTTATACACAAGTGTCAGGTTTTATTATCTTTCTCTGTATTTTCTTTCTGTAGCAACCTTTTGTACATTTTCCTTTTTATGTGAGGTCTTGGAAATGGTGGTCACCCAGGAGAAAGCTCTTGGTGAGCAAAAGGAGTCAGCAGTAAAATCTCTGTAGTATTTTCATTCTAGGCCTACGATTAAGCAGTGAAGTTTTGCAACTGTTTGCATGCAGTGACTCTATTACTATTGAAAACTCTATCTGAAAACTCTGTTCTGAATGCCTTAAAGAATGGTATTTTTGTAGATGTTAAATGGCATCGATTTCTGGTATCTCATGTCCACGTGTTATGGTGAATAAAACAAACATCATCTCTTAGGAACACACTTTCCATTTGGAAGAACTTCAATTTCTCAGGATGTATGTACAATGTATTTTCAGCTTCAGAATGGCAAAAGGAGGACATGAGAAAAGATCTAGAAATAGATAGTATTTCGACCCATGGACTGTTAAGCATTATGTACTTGCTGGGCTCCAGCTAAACAGTTTTCTTCTTTTCCCTTCTTAAAGCCCTTTAGCAAGATTGCTTTTTCCATCAGTGGATGACAACTTGCTTAAATTCCTTTATGATGACAACCAGCGTGTAGAGCCTGAATGGTATATTCCCATCATCCCAATGGTTTTGGTAAATGGAGCTGAAGGCATTGGTACCGGATGGGCTTGCAAACTTCCCAACTACGACACCAGAGAGATTGTAAACAACGTCAGACGAATGCTGGATGGCTTAGATCCCCACCCAATGGTAAAAATAAAGAGTATATGTTTGCTAAGCAAACCTTGCTTAGTACTTACAGAAGGAATTCCTATCACTCTAGAAATGCTTGGTTACTGGAACATCTAAATTGGATTGTCATAGTAATTTCGTGCAGGAGCTTAACTTGACTGTGGGGATGAGGCTGGGGGTGTTCACTTTGAAGCAAAACCATTGCAATCGGTATTTTTCTGGCTGTTTCAAGAGGACTTGTTCTTCAGTCTACTGACTGTAAGCCTTTACAGTTGGAAGTTTTACAGGGTAGTTATGGCATGGCAGCAGAGTGCAAAGTTGTACTGCTCTTTTCTTTTTGAAGGTGTTATCAGTACTCATCTTCAGCTAAACATAACATTTCCTCTTTGGTCTGAATTATACTCTCTCTTATATATCTGTAAACATAGGAGAAGATACTGTTGCTGTTCAAGAAAATCAGAAGCTTCTAAACTGCAGCTAGCTTCTGTTCCTCTATTTTAAATTTTATAAGAAAATTCAGAATTGCTGTATATTCGAAAAAATTTGGACAGGAAGAAGGCCTAGGTGAACCCAAAATACCTCTATCTAACAGATGAGAGAGGTAACATAACTCTTACAACTGATGAATATTGCTACTTTGCTGTGTTTACCAAGTTATAGAAGCAAAACCATCGTATCTACTTAGATCACAGTTCACTGAGTGTGCATTATCTATTTTCATGACATAGTTAATTTCCTTTTGCAAATAGCTTGGGAACAATGAATATTTTTTTTTTCATTAATGCAACCCATTGCCCTTCCTTTAGGAGTTCTAGGCCTTCTGTGTAGTCTCACAATTGAAGCCTTACTGTGGTTGAAAGAGGCAGTTCTGCCTCCATCTAGCTGCTTTCTATATGCTGGTATGTGTTTGTGGCTGCATGGTAAGCTGGATAAGGGAATCAATTCAGTTTAAAAGAATTCCTCTCTCTCTTAACTACTTTTTAAACTGGATGGGTTCCACTATCTTTGCCAAATAGCTCAAGAATGAAAAAATGGTTAGGGGAGGTAGCACCACTTCAATAAAAATAATTGTGAGACTGGGGTGTTAATCTCCTTTTTGTCATGCCTTATCTGTGCTTTTTCTTTTAAAGAAAAAAAAACCAAACAGAAAACCCCACAAACAAACCAAACAAAACCCCAGCTGCATCATCTTAATAATTTATCAACTCTATACACCTTAAGGTACTTGCTTCTGTCACGTGCACGTGTCTATCCTGGTTTTCTTCTGTAGCATTTTTCCTATGACTTGAGATTTTCATAGGTATGAGGGACTGGCTGATGGATTAGTGCAGTATAAAGCTGTATGATGTGTAGCAAACAAATGTTTTTCTGATGTTTTATTATAAAGATTATTACTCTTTGCTGTTTTTTTACAATTTCAGCTTCCAAACTACAAAAACTTCAAAGGAACCATTCAGGAACTTGGTCAAAACCAGTACGTAGTCAGTGGTGAAATATTTGTGGTTGACAGGAACACGGTAGAAATTACAGAGCTTCCTGTAAGGACATGGACCCAGGTAAGTAACAGAGACATATATTTACATAAAACCCCAAAATGACACAGTGTTCCTTGTTAAATTGTGTAATCCCGAATCCTGATGGACTTCTAAGACAATTTCTGATGATGATACATACGTGGAAGGGACGCTGTTTTCATTCTTCTGTGTGCCTTTGTAGAGGATGATTTTCTGCTTGTGCCATCTACTGTCCATACTACAAAGAGTATCTGTTGCTCCACTTAATCCCTTTTTTCTTTTGAGTAGACTTTTCTGTCCTTGTTAGAGGCCTCTTCTGTTTGTGCTAGGCCTGGCCTGTGTTTTGCAGGTTATGCTGGTTCTTTAAATTGTAACTTGTAGTACACAAAGCTTTAAAATCTTACATTGTGCAGTTGGTTTTAAGAATTAAGGATTTTAAGAAGCATTTCTGGGTTTTGCTACCCTTTTTTTTTATAGGTGTACAAAGAACAGGTTCTAGAACCTATGTTGAATGGGACTGAAAAAACTCCAGCATTAATTTCTGACTATAAGGAATATCACACTGATACCACTGTGAAATTTGTTGTGAAGATGACGGAAGAAAAGCTTGCACAGGCAGAAGCTGCTGGATTGCACAAAGTCTTTAAGCTTCAAACAAGTCTTACTTGTAATTCTATGGTAACTTTTTCATGTTTGGCTATCAGAATCCTTACTGTTGTTGTTTGTTGTAAACTGAAATGCTTTTATAGTGTACTTTGTTACTTAGTATTGAACAGTATACTGTGTATTTGAAATTGTTTGCGTAGTAGAAAACTGTAGTGATGATGAACATCGAGTCAGTATGGATCAGCCAATCCATTTTTAGTCCCAATGAATCCTTCAATCCAATTTAGACAGACTTGTGGGGGGTTAGTGTGCGGTAACTGAAAATGTCCTGCACACCTAACCAAAAATGGTAGAAGTAGACCATACAAATAACTTCCTGCCATATTATAATTAGATTTGAGCTTTAAACTTGGGACAAGCTAGGCTTTCAAAACTGTATTTAGGACTATTCCTCCTTTTATGGGAGTGAAATGATACAGTATTTCCACCGACATAAATCCCATTTTCGGTTTTAAAGTATAGAAACACTATACTTAAGCTGCTGAAGGCATAATAAGTTTTGTAAATTACTCATATGGTTTATTGTGCTTGTAGCAAGATGGGAGTAGGAATGTGAGCAAAATATACATACCCCTCTATTATGAGACAGATTTGAATTGTAAGATAATTTCTGTTAAAATCTTTCAAAATAATCAGTCTTTACAGAGACTGAAAAAGCAGTTCTGGGGTGTTTTTTTAATGGCAAATACTACTTTGGTGGTATCAGAAAGTGAAAATACCATTACTGTTGCTGTTATTGTATAAAGCAAAAGTTATGTGAAAGCAAGTTAAAAGTAAATGTAAGATGAGAATTGGAAGAGGGAAAAGGCCTTGCTCAGCCAGTTCTGTAGATTGTGCTTGAAAAGTCAATCTACCAAATCAAGGTGATAGTGTTTCTCACAGGTTTAAGCAACCATACGAACTACTGTGAGAATCTGTCTTCAAGTTAATCTTTAACAATTTACAAAATATTTTGCAGCTTGATCATGTGTTTTTTGCCTACTGAAATAAATAGTAAGGGCTGCTTTCTGTGTAGGAATTGACCTGCCCTAAGATAAGCATCTAAAAAAGTTATGCTAGCTAATCATTGTTTGCCTGAATCCCAAACAGATGTTTTAGATAGATGAATTGCCCTCTAGAGGGGCTTAGCTCTTTCAGTTGGTTATAGAGGGCACATAGGGCGACCAGCTCACCTAAAAATATCTAAACTGGAGATGTTGGAATTCAGGTGGTATTGATTCCACCTATGATGTAAAAATTACTTCTTACTTTGTGCTTGAAGAATGACAGCTTTCACAGATGAAAACTGGCAGATTTGATAGTTGAACTGAAAGATTATTAAAGATCCTTTTCAACTGTTATGCTAAAGAATTATGAATCATTAGGTGCTACTAAACTTGTGCTTTAATATTAAGATAAAATCAGCTATTCAACTGAATATTTCTCTCTATAGCCATCTTCCTGTTTGAATGTGTTATTATAAATCTCATCTTAAATCTGCTTGTAAATAAAGATAAGATCTGTCCAGCTGTGCTCTGTAGGTCCATAGTAAGGTTTGAGTTCAGTCTACAAAATACTGCTTTTTGGATGGTGCATGTATATGTGCAATAGAAATCCACTTGTACGCAATGGTTAACAAAGTTTGGGTTCTGCAATCTCTCTCAAGCAGTATGTGATGTATTTTTTAGGTGCTGTTTGATCATATGGGATGTTTGAAGAAGTATGAAACTGTGCAAGACATCCTGAAGGAGTTCTTTGATTTGCGGTTACATTATTACAGTTTACGCAAGGAGTGGCTTGTGGGAATGTTGGGGGCAGAATCCACCAAGCTGAACAACCAGGCTCGTTTCGTTCTAGAGAAGATACAAGGGAAAATTACCATAGGTGAGTAAAAGTAAGTTGGAATGGGTGGCAGTGGGGGGAAATCTGTGAATGGTTGAAATATAGTGGAAAGTACTTGCATGTAAGACATTGGTTTTCATGATACTGATTTCCTGCGTCCCCCCCACCTCTTCCCCTGTTTCTGTGTTTCTTGTAGAAAACAGATCAAAAAGAGATTTGATTCAGATGTTGGTCCAGAGAGGTTATGAATCTGATCCAGTAAAAGCCTGGAAAGAAGCACAGGAAAAGGTAATAATCTCAAACATCTGGATATATTTGATACTGTTAATGATATAACTAATACTAATTTATTCAGAAGTTTGTTTTCTAGTACTTCAAGTTTATAACAGAAATTATTTTTAAAAATTATTCCATCCTTATTGGCTTTCATTTTAAAAAGAAAAATAAAAATTAAACTTATACAAAGATGTTGCGTTCCATTTTTAAAAGTACAAAAATGTCATCAGAAAATATTGGTATCATATATATGGATCATTCTTAGAAGAAAACTAGATACCCAAAGTCTGAAAATGAGAATAAAGAGGACTGAATTTCTTAATGTACCCAAATAAAAACTGGCAACTTGATTTATGTCTTGATACATAAAATTGTGCATCAGTTACCCCACCCATATAACTAATTTTACCCTTCTTACTTGTCATATGCTTGTAAAATGTTATTGTTATATGTAACTTACTCATCAGTTTTCTGTGATGAAACATGAATATGATAAAGCTATGACTTTTGAAATTCAGTAAATTTGACCTTCCCCTATATTTACTTGTGCTTTTTTAAAACCCAAGAGTTTTTTATTGTTCCAAAAGAGATATGTGACAAGCTTAATTTTACACTTCACTATGGGAGGATGAAACTACTTTGAAAAGCAACTTCAAATTTGTCAGCCATGCCTTTTCTGTGCCCTTGCCACTGTTTTCCCCTTCTTGCTTTGTTGGTTGTTTAACTGCTGTTTTTTAACACCATGCAGTGTGTTGTATTTTATATCAAAACTATTACTATGAGAAATTTTGATCCACTTCCAAACAGCAGTTTGTACATTCAGGGCTTTGATAGCAGTTCTTTATCCAAAAGACTGCGCTCACTTCTAAAGAAACAGGTACACATGAGCATCCAAAGGGAAAGGTCTCATCACTGTGAGTTATCTAGATGGAACTGATACCTGTAGCCAGTAGCATAGAAGGCTACAGGTCTAGATTTGTTTTCTTAAAACAAATGATTAAATATTCCAAATATAGAAGGTCACATTTCCAGAAAAATGTTGAGCTTATTAAAGGTATGAGGATGTACCTTCCTAGTTTATGATGGTACTTTGGGGCAATGTTAACAGTTTATTCAGAGAGCTAAGTTTATTAATACTTCTAATTGTGAATATTTCACTTTAGGCAGCAGAAGAGGAGGACCCACAGAACCCAAATGATGACGCTTCCTCAGCTTCTGGCTCAACTTCTGGTCCTGACTTTAACTATATCTTAAACATGTCTCTCTGGTCACTCACAAAAGAGAAAGTAGAGGAGTTAATTAAGCAGAGAGATTCAAAGGTTGGTGTGGCATGGAAGACTTGTTCTGAAATGATACAGTAATTGCTGATGTGTCTAATCATGAATGTTCATTTTTGACAGAGTTTACTTTAGTTGTAACTTAGTAACTTAACATTCTACGTACTACTTTCATGTTTTAGGAGAGAGAACTAAATGACCTTAAAAGGAAATCTTCTTCAGATCTCTGGAAAGAAGATTTAGCAGCCTTTGTTGAAGAGCTTGAAGTATGTTTTATTTTATCAATCTTTCTAAAAATATTACATGAAATTAATTAAAAGCATTAATTAAGTATAAGTATTAAAATTGTAAGACTAAAATAGTTTTAATTAAAATCATACAGATTTCCAAATATAGTGATAAATGGGAAATCAGTAGTGGGTATTTGTGTTCCTAGTTGTGTTCCCTCAGCAACTGTCTCTTGCATCTATACAATTTCATGGGGACTTTTTCCAAGTTAGTAATGGTAAAAGAAAAAGAACAGGAGAAAATCTGTTTTCAGATGACACAAAAAACTGGGAGTGCTAACTGGTGATGGTAATAATTATAGCAGTTCTACATGATCTACTTGGTTGGGAGGCAGTGGGTACTGTGAAATGCAAAGCTGTGCCCACAGGAACAAAGTGTGCAGACCGTTAAGGACTGTACAAGGGGCTCTTACTTTGCCTCATCAGTAACTCTGGAGAAAGCTACAGCCCTTTTGGTAGGTAACTCACTGAGCCTCAGCATTCAGTGTTGCCTGAAAAGGGCTAATGTAATCTTTTGAAGTGACACAGGATAATACAAATAAGATGTTTGGTTTATGTCTGTGTGTATTCATGGTACAGCTCCACTTGGAAGTGTTCTGTTGCATACTGTGAAAAAAGCTGATTAAAGGACTGGAAAATGTGCTTTAAAATTACTCTAGAAACTAGCTGCTTAAATTAAATGTTGAAATCTTTAAAGGTTGCCTTAGTACCCAGACAAGTAATGAGAAAGAAACTTGATAAAAGAAAGATTTTTTCAGTTGAGCAATGTTTGTATTTTTTTAATCTTGAATAAAAGCATAGTTTTTAACTGTACAGGGTAATGAAGAATTTGCCAAGATTAAGTGTCTGGTTTTCCATTATTGGAAAATGTGTTACAATTCAAGTGAGAACTCAGGGAAATCTTATGTTTCAGGTAAAAAGGAGATGAATCTTAAATCATCACCACGTCCCGCTTTGTCCTCATTAAAAAAGTGTTTCCCCTCCCACCCCACCTCTCCTTGTTTGACAGAAAGTAGAGGCACAGGAAAGGGAAGATGTTTTGGCTGGCATGGTTGGCAAACCAATAAAAGGCAAAGTTGGTAAACCCAAGATGAAGAAACTTCAGTTGGAAGAGACCATGCCATCACCATTTGGCAGAAGAATAGTTCCACAGATCACATCTGCCATGAAAGCTGATGCCAGTAGGAAACTGCTGAAAAAGAAAAAGGTAGGCCAACACTATTGCTATAGTTAGATTATTATTTAACTGGGGTGTTTTGGGTTTTTTCTCTCTGGTAGCTTAAATCCAGACCTTATTAATGCTTTATTTATACTGTTTTGCTGACAATGCATAAAGAAGCTAATGCTGGATTTCTTTCATATTTGAAAGCCTACTTGTTCAGCTGTTTTTATTGAGATTCCTTCTTTCTGAGACTATTCCACAAACGTCAATGTCTACTTCATTTATTGCCTTCTACAGAGCTACTCCAGTTCTATTTTGAAATGTAAAGGTGCATTTTATTTTGTTTTGTCCAACTTTTAAATATTTTTAGGGTGAAACTGATTCTCTAGCAATAAAAATGGAATTTGATGAAGAATTTGGTGGTGTACCAGCTGAGGGTGGTGGGGATGACTCACTGAATACATCAGCCACAGCAACTAAAACCCCAAAACCGAAGAGAGAGAAGAAGGAGCCTGGTAAGATCTTTACACAGTCATAGTTAACCTTAGCTATATATATTAATTGGGCATTAAATATATTTTTAACACATAGGGAAAAGGGAAATATACCACATTGATCACTCATCTGATTTTCTTCACAAAAGTGATGTGTAGAAACACTTGAAAATACTCTCCTGAATTTGTCCTGTGTAAACTACTTTTATGGGGGTTCTACATTCAAATTTTGGGGGGTTCTAAGTCTTCAAATTTGTGAGTAGAAAAATAGATTAATTTTACATAATTAGACTAATTCTGTGCAAATTGAAATTTTTTATTTGCATGCTCTCTGACATAGGAAGACATGGCACTCACCTTCATTTTGCATAACAGTATAGATTGTAAAACTTGCTTGAGTGAGTATATGTTCTTGTTGACATACTCAGACATTCTGACTTTTTAAAAGATATGTACGTTATGGCTTGGCAGACTTAGCAATGTCTATGTTAACTTCTCTCTTTCCTCTGTTCTTATTAGTGTTTGAGAAATACATAGTTATGAGGGGACAGCAACAAAACAACAAAGCTAAAACCAGTTTTTAAGTATGAGGTTTTAAAGAAAAGGGAATAAAAAGTGGTTACGTAAATACTTTTTCTGATATAAGGTCTGGTTTTAATTACCCAGGGATTATCCAGTGGGAATAGTTTAACTGAGTTACCCTTATGATTGTCTATAGGCAGCTCAAATGTACCCTAGTTGGTGTGAGCCAGAGCCAATTAGCCCAGATTGACCTGAGCTTGCCCTGCAATTGACTGACCACATTGTTAATGCCCAATAGGGTATCTTCTCCTTCCCATGTTAATTCAGTTTTTCCAATAAGTGTTCCTGACCATGTTCCCTGAATAATGGAAAACTGCTTGTTCTTTTCCTGGAAAACTTCAACAACATTTAAATATTTTTTTAAAACAATGGAAGTTTTGACAGCAGAAGAACTGAAACTTCAAATTAGAGACTTTTATGTTGTTCAGGTATAAAATTAATTTATTTGGCAGCAGCAGGTCAGCTTTTATGTGAAATAATCATCACAAATTTTTCTTCAAGAAGGAAAAGAAAACTTACAACATTTAAAGGAGAAACTTTTGAAATTGAAATTTATGCTAAATGTATGTATCATAAGGATTAGAAAAGACACCAATATTTTTTTACCCTGACTGTAGTAAATGCTTTAACTTGTGGCAGGTACAAGGGTAAGAAGAACACCATCATCTGCAAAATCTGGTGCAAAAAAAGTGAAGAAACGAAACCCATGGTCAGATGATGAATCCAAGTCTGAAAGTGATTTAGAGGAAAACGAGCCTGTGATTATTCCAAGGGACTCTCTGCTTAGGAGAGCTGCAGGTACCCAAGCTTTTGTGAATTGCACATTGTGAACTTAGAGTTTCAACCATAGACCTACATTTTCCTTCAACCATCCTTCCTTCAGGACTTTATCCCTAGATAACTTGCATTACATTTTCTTCACTGTACAGTTATTGAATAAGCCTGTTAATTTCAAGACTGGGAACTTAAGTTGATAAGTAAGGTTTTGTAACTTGTTCCAGAAAACTTTTCCTTATTCTAAACACTAGAATAGAAATTACTCACAAAACTAGTGAATTATACAAGAAATAGACAATGCCATTAGAAACAGGGGGAAAAAAACCAATTATACTGTCAAATAAAGCCCAAAAGCCCAAATGGCTAGTAAAAATTTACCAAAAATAATTCTGAACAGTCTGTGAAAAGGAAAAATATCAGAGATTGAAAGTTTGGAAAATATCTAAATATTTGATAATTAAAAGAAAACACAGTAATTTTCCAGAAAATTATTGATCAATTTTTCAAGCACTTCATTAGGAAGAATGTTCAAATAATAGATTCAAGAAAACTTCAATTGCAAATGAAGGATTTTTATTCCTTAAAAGTACTTATGCAATGATGTCTCCAGTTGCTTGCTGAAGGTATCTGAGCGAGCCACAAGTGGTGTTAGATGTTTGGCAACACTTCAAATTATATCCTCTTATTCCTCTAGTTTCATTTCCCCCTGTCTTTTGTCTTGTCTCCTCTGTGGCTGGGATTGTGTAGTGACTTCCACTTTAACTTATTTATGCTTTAACATAAACAACCATTTTAAATGTGTATGCATGTGATTTTATTTTTTTTTTTTTTAGCTGAGAGGCCCAAGTACACTTTTGACTTCTCAGAAGAAGAAGATGATGCTGATGATGATGACGATGCCAACAATAATAATGACTTGGATGAGCTCAAAGTAAAAGCCTCTCCAGTTACAAATGACAGAGAGGATGAGTTTGTTCCCTCAGACAGTTTAGAAAAAGATGAATATGACTTCTCCCCAGCCAAATCAAAGCAGTCTCCAGAGTAAGTACTGTAACTCCAGCAGTATTTCTTTACTAATAGTTTTTTTGAATGCAGAAGTCTCTGAACAAAACTGAGAAACAAGAGCTTGTTACGTTACTCTACATGTACCATGGGAAATAAAATTGATACATTTCTGGGGAAGAATTGTTATCTCTCAGCCTTGCAGTTTACCTATGCAGGGGTGAACATAAGTTACCAAATGATAGTACACTGTCATTAATACCATCCATTCAACTGCATTTTGTAAGATTCTCTGTTTGCCATCTAGTACCAGTCTGGTATGCAGAAAAAAATGTAATACTGCTAGTTTAAAATGCCTGAAGTTGGTGACTGAAGGGTGATTTTAGGGCTTTGACTGCTGCAAGCATATAAAAAAAAATGCTAGAAATGCTTTGTAGTGCTAAAAAAGGAATTTAGCCTCATATGGATATTATAATGTCTGCATACTTTGGTTTGTGCTTAATACAACTCAGAGAATTTCTTTTTCCTGTTTGGAAGTAGAAAAATGTCCCAAGACAAGAAAAATCAAGATTTTGGGAACATCTTCTCGTTTGGATCTTACTCTCAGAAGACAGATGATGGTGAGCTTGTTTTCACTGATCTGTTAATTTCACTGATCTGTTATAGCAACTGTTATGTAATATATTAGGGAGTTTGTGGTATACACAAGCTTCACATAGTAGTTATAGAGGAAGTATGTCCAGATTTGTAAAGGGAAAAGAGGAAGGAGGTTCTGATACTTAAAAGAACAAAACTTGTATCGTAGAAAAGAAAATCACAGTGCATCCATAGTCCAGCTGTGATAACAGAAGGGCTCTCTGGATATTAATTTTGATGGTAATTAATATAATTGATTTAAAATATGCAGTGAAAAAATGTTACTCTCTGATTGTAGATACGACAAAATTGGACAGTGATGAAGAGGATTCTGCTCCTGTTTTCTCATCATCTTTTGCCCCAAAACAGACAGAGAAAATTCCAAGCAAAACAGTAGCTGCTAAAAAGGGTATGTATAGGATTTTCCTGGAAGCCAATTTAAAACTTACCTCCTCCACCTTTGCATTATCTAGTCCAATCTCCAAAGTGGGAACTGCATTTGTTTGTTTTGCACTTGGTGAAATTCAGCACAGGCTGTGAACTTCTTCCAGCCCCTTAGTGATACCCGGTTCTTTCCACCAGCTACTTCTGTGTCAAAACTGAACGCTTTCCATGCATGGCCGTGGTGTGCAGCCTTTGATTAGTTCAGCCAATAGGAGGTTTTTACCATCCAGGAATAAGCGAACTAAGATGACCTTGGGGTTGGGGATAATTTTCTATAACGGATTTAGCTTGCTTACTTTAAAAGGAAGGAGAGCAAGTGAAAAGGAGGAATCCCCAAGAGGTGTTTGTCCTAATGAGCTGTCATGGTTTAACCTCAGCTGGCAGCTAAGTCCCACACAGCTGCTCGCTCACCCCTTCCATGGTGGGATGGGGAAGAGAGTCGGAAGAGTGAAAGTGAGAAAACCTGTAGGCTGAGGTGAAGACAGTTCATTAGGTAAAGCACACACACAAGGAAAGCCAACCAAGGAATTAATTCCCCACTTCCCATGGGCAGGCAGGGGTTTAGCCATCCCCAGGACAGCAGTGCTCCTTCATGCCTAATGGTCACTTAGGAAGACAAAGGCCATCACCCTGAATGTCCCTCCCTTCTTTCTTCTTCCCTCAGCTTTATATGTTGAACCTGACATCATATGGTATGGAAAATATCCCTTTGGTCAGTTGGGGTCAGCTGTCCCAGCTGTGTCCCCTCCCAACTTCTCCCTACTCACTGGTGAGGTGGTGGGAGAAACAGAAAGGCCTTGGCTGTGTGTGAGCACAGCTCAGCAGTAACTCAAACACCCCTGCGTTATCAGCACTGCTTCCAGCACAAAGCCAAAACAGACCCATAGTAGCTGCTATGAAGAAAATTAACTATGCCAGCCAAAACCACCAAAGTAGGCTCTCACAGTAAGTTCCACTTGGCACAGTTGTTTTTCTTCTTGAAATGGAGGATGAAAGGCTCTCCTTACTTCAGAGAGATAAATTCTTGCAATTATTAGTCAGGCTTTTAGAGCTAGCATCTTTCAGGTGCTTACACTGTGGAATTAAGTACAATTCCAAGAAAAATGGGTTTATTGTTTGATTAGTTTCTGTGGCTGTGCTTGGGTATCTGCAGAAAGAAGGGTGCTTTGCTCTGTCTGCCTGGGGGAATGCTGGTTTATCAGTTGTTAGTGCTATTTTTAAGAGACTTGCACACGTTTCTAAGTGTTAAGATCATGCTGGACACTTGCTCCCAAGAAATGGTGAAAATAGTGTTTTTCTTTCATAATGCTAGTTTGTATAGGTTATGAAATGCAGTTCTTAGCATGTGATAGACTGGGGATTGTGTTGCTTTCAGATATTTGCCTTTTTTTCTTCTATGCCTTTCAGAGAATTTCCTGTTTTTTCTTGCTGCTGTCTTTTCCTGTGTTACTGCAGCCTCTGTTTTTTAGAGCTTCTTTTGACCAACCTACAGCTGAACTTAATGTATCAATGCTTCCCAAAAGGGTGTCTCAAGGAAATCTGCAAGAAATCAGCCATTTACAATCATTAACTTTCATGCTTAAACATGAGGGGGGGGGAAAATCTTGTGTTGCATATTAGGCAGTGGTCAATTGCAGCATCCTTTAATCTGCTCCCCCATTGCTTCAGTGTTTCTAGTCTCTTTCTTGCTGCATTGTGTCTAACCTAGTGTGTAAACTTATGGAATCAGGGAATGTCTGAATGCTTCTCACACACTTCCAGCTAGTTCTGTAACACAGCACATGAAGTTTGCTGATCTGTAACAGAATAGTCTTTTATGTTAAACTTCCTTACTGCAGGAAGTACAGGAGAGAACAGTGTATGCAGTAGCTAGGCATGGATAGAATTTAACATTCAATCTCTCTTTCTCTGTTTTTTGAAGGCCTGGATGTGATGAGTTGTCATTAACCTAACTTGAAACATTAAAATACCATTGTGATCTGCTGCTGAGTTTCTAATTAACCTTCACACTCACAAAATAGATATAAACAGGCTCTTTCAAGGAACACTTAAATTTTTGCCTTAAAGCAGCCTTAGGGACATAGTCTGCCTCTCAGTGCATGACAGTACGACAGGTTGCTTTCACTGGTCTGCATCTCTTCTCCCTTACCCAGAGCATGATCACAGGTTCATGATGGCAGTTTGACAGCACAGCGATGACCTAGCACGCTTAGTTCATTGGTCACCTGGTATCTTTTGAGTAACTTCTTTCACTGTAAGTCCCTTCATGCCCCTTCAGAACCCATTTTCTGGTATTGCAGTGTTCTGTCCACTCACCCTTACTGGGGATGCCTGTTATGTGGCCAAAACAATTGTTCCAGAGTTGTTTGATTTTCTGTGACTTCAGAGCTTGGCTTTGTAAGGATAGAAAGCTGAAACTGAAGAACCCTTTGTTGTGCTGTGCTGTCTGCACAGCCACATTCCCTTCTCAATGAGAAGAATTGAAGGAATATGCATGAGTTCAGCTTCTTCTCAGGCTTTGATCAGTTTGAGATGAAATCTCTTGACCCCTGTTGTTCACTACAGAGGATGGAGAGACTGCTGAGCTTGCTTTCCATGCACTGTTTGAGAGGCCTGTGGTTCTAGTGCTTTACAGGAAGCTGCAGGGAAATCTGAAAAGCCATCTTACTCTTCCATTATAAGCAGCTGCTCACCTTGTACAGCCCAGTGAGACATACCCTTCACATCAGCTGTAGGACTAATACTGTTCCTGGACTTTCTACCAAAAACTTGGGTTTCTTGAGAACCTATGTAGCTTGACCCCACTGCAGACTTCCATTCCGTGTTATGATACCCAGTGGAGAGGTTGGCTGAGCTGACTGTGGCCTTGTTGCTGTCAGAGACCCTTCCAACTTGTGCAGGCATTAGGTGTGTATCTAAGGTAGAGGTTCAGAATCCCACTAGAGTTAGTACAGAGAGAGATGTGTGTCCTGGAAGCTGTGGACACCAAGAGGTTTGCTGTCCTTTGGACTTGGTGTTCTGCAGGCAGACTTCACAGGGGTTGACCAGTGGTAACAGACAAGAACAAGTCTAGTGTTCGTGGCAGCACATCATACCTCTCTTTTGTTCCCTGGTTATTTCCCTGTCCCCAGTTCCCTGTTTGTCAGTGAGAAGCCTTCCCACTCTTCTAACCTCAGCTGGACTCAGGGCCAGCTGAAGATAGCCTCAAAAGTGGTGCATGTGTGGGCTGGTATTTGTCAGGGGCGTGTACGTGGCTTCTGCTTGGCATGCAGGTTTCACATTAATGGCATAAGGAACTGTGCAAGGCCTGATTAACTGGCCAAACCATACAGTCCTGCAGGAGGGTATCTCAACCTCAGCTCCCCATGGTGAATGTCACCTATGTCTAAAATCCCTTCTTCTACTAAGACTCATTTGGTCACAATTTCTGCTTGTCATCTTCAAGTTGATGAAGCTTCTGAATCTTTCCCTTCCCTGCCCCCAGTCTAAATGTCTTATACTGGTAAAGGTTTTTCCTGTATGGACTTTTTGTTGCCTTATGGGACCTAAAGTCATGTACCTCCTGGTAACACTGCCCTTTCCTTTACTTCAGCTACTTACTTGTGGTGATGCTTCTAGAAAGTGTATTCCTTCTGCTTTAAGTTGCTGCGTACTTTTTCCAGGCTTACTGGTAGGCCTTTGTGACTCACTTCACACTAATACAGCTGGTTTTTCCCTGTTCAGGTATCTAGACAGACCTATTTCAAGTTACTTACCAACATGGTTCCTGACTTCCAGCTAAGCATTGTTGCTTCCCTCCCCAGATCTTAAGTGAAATGCTGCCATCACCAGCACTGGGGTTTTTTTCCATCTGTGATGCCAAAGAAAGCTGTAGTTTTAGCATTGTCAGGACCTGATCTTTGGACTACCCAGTAGGTATTATCACAAAAAGCTGGACAGCTGTAACTGACCTTGTGCAGGGACTCTCCAGTGGGTAGCAGTTTAAGTTTGTGGAGATGCTCTCTTGTTTCCTGAACATACTCCCCTGGTGATAGCATAAATGAAAGCTTGAGTTCTCACAAATGACCACATTCCTGCTGTCTATCTGGATTGTTTTTAAATGTGTCTTGTCATCTTAGAGGCAATTGTGGCCAGTAGGGTACAGGTCAGTAGTGTTTCTCAGGTTTTTGCAAAAGCCTGAGTTGTCTGTAAGCCTATAGAATACATTATCTGATGATCTTAGGGGTGTTCTCTAACCAAAATGACTCTGTGATTCTATCCTTCTGTGACCCTTGTGTGAACATACCCATGACTGGCTTTTAAGTTGCAGAGCAGTGATTGAAGGTCCATGAGAGATCCACAGCTCTCTCCCTTTCCTGTCCTTTCTGCTTTTTCTGGAGTTCCTGTTCCCTGAGGTTGGCAGAAAGCAGTGTCACAGAGGCAGGGGCGCTGTCCCTCAGGCTCCTGCAGGCATCACAGGGAAGGGTGTCCTGCGGTTGTACCGCTGTGAAGGGAGAAGTGTCACCAGCAGCAAGCTGTGACTGCAAATGCTGCAATGTAGCTAATCTGGAGACCTGCTGTTGCTGCTTTAGGTACTGGTAACCTGTCTTGTGCTTAAAAAGATGAAGTAGTATTTATTCAAAGCCTCTGGACCTTACTGAATGCACTGATACACCCCAAAGTATGACCCAGGAGACCTCCTCTTCTCTCCACCCAGTTTTAGCGTGGCAGCTGAAGTATGTTTTTCCCCAAGTGCAGGAGCTGCTCATTTTGTTTAATATTGGCCCTTTAAGATGTACTTGGAGTAGCTAATAAAACTTACTATTTCTAACCAGTATATGAATGTAACATATTTAGTATCTCTAACTTCTAACAGCAAAACTAGATGTGCCCCCTAAACCTAAAAGAGCTCCCAAGGCCAAGAAGGTGGAAACCATCAACTCCGACTCGGATTCAGAATTTGGCATCCCAAAGAAGACTGCAGCACCCAAAGGTGAGTGTGTGTGCTGGTGCTGCACAGCTCAGCACTCCTGGCAGTGTGCTCTCTCTTAACTGATGTGTAATCATTGTTGTAAGGAAGCAGAACTGGTGTCTCTAAAATTAGCACCACAGTGATTGGTGATTTAATCGCTGGTAGATTACTCGTCAGAGAAAAGGCTCACGGCTAAATACAGCACGCCAACTTCACTTGAGAAACAATGCCTGAACTTCCTAGCTGACCTCACAGTTGGGAATGCATTTAATAGCTCTGATTCCACCCTCCTCTCCCCCCGCTTTTTTTTTGTTCTGCTGGATACTGCTTATTTTCTTTGAGCTCAGCTTTTCACAAGCCAGTAAAATTCTGCTATTAGTTCTAGTTATTTCTGGCTTTTAAAACCAATTCTTTGGTATCCTGGTTCTCAGTGGTCAGAGTCCTCACAGAAAGCTCACCAAGTGGTGTAACCAGAAGAGTCTGCAAAGGATGTGCCATTGTTGCTGGTTGAAGTTAACAGTAAATTTACTAACTTGCAAAGGTGAATTAAGGCTGGCTAGTCAGTACAGAAGGTGACCGAGGGCTTGCAGTACTCCAGAAGTCATTGATCTGATGGAATCTGTGCCATCCTTGAGCTGGCAGCCTGACTTGCTGGGGTGGATGTGAACTTTGGAAGAAGTATGAAAGATTTAAAACAGAAAAAAAGTCAAATATCTCCTCTTTTACTGCTGTTGTGAAGCAGCTTGAGCTGTGAGCTGAATTAGAACTGTAACATGCGGAACTACTGAAGTAGTTTCATTTTGGGGGGGGAAGAGGGTTCAGTCTGCTGAACTCTGGAATTTTGTTTATTATAAAAAGCAAGGAAGCAAAGGAAACCAAAGTTAAACCATGTTCTCTCACCTAGGAAAAGGCAGAGGGGCAAAGAAAAGGAAAGCATCCAGTTCAGAAAACGAAGGCGAATACAACCCCGGGAAGAAAACACCCAAATCAACACCAAGCAAGGTCAGTGCCGCCTGTGCTCGTGCCCCCTCCTGAAAGGAACAGTTACTTGATGTGAAAGTGTTGTGTTGTTCTTGTAGGTTGCTGACAGGACAAGGGGGGGTTTAGGTGTGTTTCAGGGTTAGGTGTTAGAGAAGGTTTCCTTCAGGTTTGAGTATAAAAAGGGAAAAGGTACACAGCACCACAGCTGACCTGTCTTGTCTGTTCTTTCCTCAAGAAGTCCAAGAAGGCCGCTTTTGACCAGGATTCTGATGTGGAGATCTTCCAGTCAGGCTTCGCCTCCGAGGCCGCCCCAAAGCCACGGACAGGACGGGCCAGGAAAGAAGTGAAATATTTTGCAGAGTCCGATGAAGATGATGATTTTGATATGTTTAATTAAGTGCCCAAGGAGCACACAAATGTTTTCCAACAACTATCTTGTGTTGTCCTTTTGTCCCTTCTGTCGCAAACTTTTGTACATTTGACTTATTTTATGTGATAATGTAATTGATGGTTTTTATTATTGTGTGTAGGCATTTTAACATTTTGTTCTTACACCTACAGTTTTATGCTCTTTTTTACTCATTGAAATGTCATGTATTTGTCTGACTGGCTTGTAGAGATGTTCTAGACAGCTGTGCTAAAGCACATTTTAATTGTCATGGTTGCAAACAGCAAACCTGCTTTTTGAAATGAAGTTTAAACATTAAAAAATGGAAAACTACTCTGTGTGTGTAACATTTGGACTAGAGGAACTGCTACACAGGTTGGGGTTGTTTTTTTTTTAAAATAAATATATTTTATTCTTTGCCAGGAGACTCCATGGAAAAAGGTAAACAGTATATGAACATAGAAAGCATCGTTAAACAATCTCAATGTACAAACAGAGCCAGTGAAAGTACATCACAGACTTGCTAGAATATATAAAAAAAAAAATCCACTAGTGCTTTAAATGAAACCTAAGAAACTGACACTTTAAATCTGTTAACCATTCTACCACAGTTTTCACTCTGCTTCATGGTGATTTAACAAGGCCAAGAAGGCAGATTCTCTCTCCTTGTGTTTCTGGAAGGCCTAAGCTGTACTTGCCCAGCCCCCGGACGGCTGGATAACCCAGCTGGTTCCTGGCGCTTCGTGCTGCAGGAACTACCCCAGGCTCGCCCTTTCAGAAGCTGTCACTGAGCCTGCTGGTTATCACCCCATGAAGTTTCCCTAATGGCTTGTGGACAAGTAAACAAAAACGTGGTAACACTAAAAAGTGTTTCTGCCTTGGAGGCTATCGTTGCTGTAGAAATGTTGTCCTTAACCGTGTAGCTAGGTAACCAGCCAGGTAAGAAACCACTTCTTTGAATTTTAAAGTGACATTAACAGTGGAACAAAATGACATCTGAGTAACTGATCTGGCAGTTGCTGTTGATGCTGATGTCTCTTCTGCTAGCGCAGCGGATTTCTGTATACTTTTTACAAGGAAGGAGATGCGAACCGAGGGCATCAAAGACAAATTTTCATGTTAAACTAAATCAGAGGGTCCTTTAAACTTCCTTTTTTCTGGATGTGTACAGCAGTCCGTTTCATGTGGTTGGTGTCTTGATCGGTTTAGGTATGAGAGGCAAAAAGGAAAGCACCAAACATCCAGTAGAGAAAGTACAGCCATACGTCTGTATGTACAAAGTCATCAGAAATGCAACCAGAATTTAAAGTTTGAGATCTGTCTTGTCACCATGCAATCTTGAATGTTCAGAGGAGAGAACAGAAGCTTAACTATTTTATTTATTTCTTTTCTTTTTTTTTTTTTTGCATGAAATGGCTGATTTAGAGTTTCAAAAGTTTGCATTTTCTAGTTTTAAAGAGTTTAAACAGCAAGGAGTATATATCGATACATATGAAAATTTCTTGGTCCTTGTTGAGTTTTTATCTATATATATATACATATATAGATATATATTAAGTCCAGAAACTAAGCAGCAGTAAAAATGTTTTTTCTTGCTTTTCATCCCTGTACATAAGGTATTAGGAATGTCTGAAGTAGCTGGAAAGTGTCTTATTGCACCATGGGGGATTGACTGACACTGCTGTTATCCACGGAACTGGGTGAGATACTGGGACTGTGTTCTGCAGGGTTTCCATTTGAGGTTGGTGTCAGTGGTTCATGTCCTTCAGAGTTCTCCAGCATTTCCTGAATGAGAGGTGGCATGGATCCAGGGATTTCCATTTTCAATGTAATGACACGTTCTGCACCTTTAGAAAGAAAACAAAAACACTCTGCCCTTAGTATGGGTCGTACAATCTCCTTTCTCGTTAGCACCAGCATAGTAACTCCAGGGTACTTTATTGTAACGGAGCTGATGTCTCCTCCTACGCTTCTTGCAAGCAAAATGACCTAGTGGACGGCTTGGTCCATTACAAGGAAGGGCGCTGGCTGAGGACTCCTTACCAAATTAGTTACAACATTGGACAAACTGCGCTTTTTTTCACAGAAGGAACCAAACCAGCACTAAGTTAATTACAGTGAAAAATTAAACTCTGCTCAAGAGATATGTCTTTATAAACTGGGACACACTTTGCGGACTTGAGTCTGTACAGGATCTGCAGAGAATGACAGAAACTCTGGCTGATGGGTGCTAACCAGGCCAGGCGCATCCTGTAAGAGAACTCTGGCGATGGAAATCAGAACAGAAACTGCCAAATCAGAACCAGAACTTAGCAAGCCACTGGTTTAGAAAGGACCCGGTTCAGGCAGAAGGCTTTCTTGCTTTGTGAAGCCGCCTTCCTGACTTTGGGGCACCTTCTCCCATGCTGATGACCCACAAGCAATCACAGAAATGCCGGCAGTGTTTCCAGCTGCCTGATCTGAAGCTGGCTGTTCAGTGCTTCCCCTTGTCGAGGCTCACAGCCCGGCATTTTGTACAGAGGTGGCTTTGCGGGCTGGTGTGTGTAGGATTAAACTGAAGTGCTACATGAATCCTGTCTACTCAGGCTGTGAGGTGACAACTACTACTAGTTCAGGGGGAAAAAATCTGCCCACAAATCCACACCTTAGTGCCTGGTGCTCCAAAGGTGTGTTACAGCTGCTTGAATGTGGCAGCCATACAGGCAAGACCTATAAAGAGGCCGGCACCTCACAGTTAACTTGCACACACCGTCAGAAAGCCCTGAACAGTGAACAGTCACAGTAACACAACTGAGGTGGGTACCTCAGTGGCAGGAGCTGAGGAACTGATAGTAAGGCAATGAATGTTCAACTATGCTGGGGACAGGAATTACACCTCAGTGAAAGCGAGGCTATATGGGAAGTTCTGTGCCACACTGAGGCATGAGTGGCTTTGCATGTTTTGCTGCCCATGAGAAAAACCTGTTCCTTAGCAGGACAGCGTCAGACAATTTATGGCCAGAAACCTCCTGAGTTCAAATAGCTGGTCTAGCGCATTGTGCCGGATTCCTCATCACCTCAAAATCTGAGTCTAATGGGATAGGGAGCTGTGCTTTTGCAATGTGAAGGTGGGCAGGAAGAGACAAGGAAAGTCAAAAGGAAACCAGGGTGGGTATGGAAGAACCACTCCAGAGCAGGGAACCTCAGGGTAGATGCTGCTTATACACGCTGCTGCAATGTATGAGCAGAAGAGAGTGTGCTGTCAGTCACAGCAGTACCCCAGGTGGGAAGGGAGCCCTCCTTAACTGAGGAGCTTCAAAAATCATCAGCCCAGACAGTGACCAACTTCCCCATTGAACGCTGATGAACACGGTTTTTAAATACCTGTTAGGAACAGAGGGTGAGCTCTGTAATCGGATAGAAATGAACGTGCAGCTACGCCGAGAGCTTCACTGGAACCCGCCCGCAGTCGGAGCAGCACTGGTGCCCCCAGAGTGGCCACGATATGGATCTTGCTCCATGCAGCTGTGGAGCAGGCCAGCTGCAGCACTGCCTGTCCAGGTGGTTGCCCCAGTGCGGGGGCACAGGAGCTCTGGGAAGGCTAGTAAGCGACTCCTTTTCAGGAAACCTCTGCTCCCAGCTCTGGTCTTTCCCTTCAAAATTATTTTTCTGGTACTCATCAGTCCCAATTAAACCGCTCACTTCTTTTAATAAACACAGCTATGGCTTCATCTTTAATGTTGACACACTGTGTAAAGGTTAACAGTCCGGGTCGTAATGTAAACCAGGTGTATTCATTTCAGTGAGCTAACTGCTAGATTTTTCCCCCTGAAATCTTCTCAAATACCCTGTCAAATGACATCAGTAACTTTTGCAAAAGCAGAGATCTGATCTATAGCTGCAGACAGGCGCTGGTACCTATAAGCTCCTGTGCTTGTTTATCTACTACCTGGGGTCACAAACCTGTGGCTGAGCACGCATGGTAACAATGTGGAACTGTGTCAACCCCCTGTAAAAGCAAGCATTGCATTACAGCCCTTCCTGCTCCCTGTCCTCTGGCTGCCACATCTCCCCTACCACTGGAGGAGGCCACGCGTGAAGCAGCTGGACACCTCTGAAATGGGGTGGTGGGGTGAAGCAGGGGTATGCAGGCAAGAAGTGCACAGCCACCCTGAGAGCCAGAGCACAGGGCAGAAGGGGCATGCAGGGAGGCTGCCAAGGGGCTGGCACAGCACCGCACCCCTCAGAGCTGCCTGGTGACCCCTCTCCTCTCCCACTGCACGCCCGTGGGAATAAAGTTACATCAATAAAGAAGAGGGGAAGTGAAAGGTCACAAGGACCTTTCTTGGATACATTTAACTATGTAACAACCCAGGTCCCTAGGCCAGTTTCCCCTGAGGTGTAGCACCTACGCCGTACCTTTTGCACTGATGCTGCGAAGATCTGTGATTTTCATTAAGATCTTTGGGAACATGTGAGGCTTGTTGGGTCGTCTCTTCCGGATATAAATCTTCAGCGCTTCAAGCAACGGCTCCTGAAGCTTATCCACTTTCATGGGTTCTTCGAGGTCCTGCCGATCTGTAGGGAAGTATCACCTGACTTGTATGACTTTACATTTACTCTTTTTTTTTTAACAAACTCCAAATCACAGAAGGTCCTCCAAGGTCTTGATCAGAACTCCATGAATTTCATCTTTCTCTCCACTTCTGTAGGAAGAGGAGGAAACCAAACCATGGCTTTCTGAACCCTACATTCATTTCCCCTCGGCGACTGGAAAGGTTTGTCACTTGAGCTGTCCGGAATTACCACTTTGCTCTTGCACCTCCACGGGGGAAACTCCTCGCTGCAAACGGCATTCCAAATTACTTTCGTATGTGCCATCCATAAACTACCTGGGCATACAAAGAGATTACAGCGAACTCCTTTTCCCTGACCAAGTCATTTGAAGTGAGTTACCACCGGGAATCAGCAGATGGCAGTGGCAGCCTGAGTGACAACAAACGTCACCGCAAACCAGCGTGCGCCAGGCAGGTACCGCTGCCCTCCCAGAACCCACTGATGCCCACGCCGTCGGGTCAGAATCAGAGACACGGAGAAGTGGGAATGCCTTTGCACTAAGGGGCACCGTCAGCACAGACTGACCCTCGGGTCTGTCACCTCCTCGAGCAGCACTCGTTTCGTGGCACAACAAACGGCCCAGCTGAACGAGGTGCATTCCTATTGCTGGTCCTGACTGTGCGGAGGGGGCGAGGGATTGGGCGAGTAAAAGAACAGAGATCTGCAGGGGATTTTGGGAATGACCCGAGACTTCACTTCTGGTGGTTTAAACCCACAGTTTTACCCGATTTACTCGACAAGGTCCCTTTCATGTTGGAGCTGCCCCCCGCCCCTCCCAGTCAGGTCAGTGTCACTATACTGATTTCAAAGTATCACCTCATGCTTTTTCCCCAAAGAAGGACACCACCCTTGGCTTCTTCGTGAATGCCGCTGTATGCATATGCATGGAGTCAGAGTCACCAGTAAAAGCTGTGTAGCGGGCAGCTTGCCCAAACAAAGGCTGTTCCTACAGGTATCCCTTAACTGCTCATAAAAAATGCAGGAGGGCAGGGAAATGCGTCAAGTTACACCAGGGGAGGTTTAGATTGAGTACTGGGAAAGACTACTTCACAGAGCGACTGTGGGCATTGGAACAGGCTGCCCAGGGAGGTGGTGGAGTCTACATCCCTGGAGGTATGTAAAAGATGGTTAGATGTGCTGAGGGACATGGTTTAGTAGTGATGGTTGGACTGGATGACCTAAAGGGTCCCTTCCAACAAGAACATGTCAATGATTCTATTCTATTTCTATATCCTGTAGTCATTTAGCAGGCAAACTATAGGATGGGTTGCTTTTGACAGAATGATTCAATTCGCTTAAAAACATCTCAATACCAAACTCAGCAACTATCACCACTGGAAACCGAACCTTTAACGTCCAGCGATTTATGTAACATATACCATAATATTCCATGTATCTATTTTATAGCTATATTTCAATACAGGAAAGCAAAACAAGTTAACAAATATCCTGTCTGTCCTTTTCAAACACATCCGAGCTCACGCTGTACGATACCTCCACAGATTAAGCAGATGGCACTAAGGAGACCTGTTTCCGTATCATCCATCTCCAAAGGCAGGAGCTGGTTGGCAAACGTGAACACGAGATCAGTGAGCGGGCCAAATCCGGCGTTGTGCATCTGAGTTCGGTTTAGGGTAAGGCCATCTGAAAAGGTCATGGTGTCTTGCTCTGGTGTGTATCTTGTGCAAATTCTAAGGATCTACGGGAGGACAAAAAGAGAAATTTAAGAAGGAAAAATAAGAAACCTGAAGAGTTCCACCCAGGAGAGGTTTGTTGTATTTCTCTCGGTGTGGCAGAACGGCAGTACGTGGTCACGCCAAAACAATCCCAAATCAAACTCTGGTTTGCTCAGTTCTAGGAGCACAAACATCCTCAGGTACAACGTAAATACACTGGATTCACTATGAGTGAATTCTGTTTTATAACAGAAATTGAATAATAGAAATTTTCCCTCGAGTTGTGAGATAATCAATACGTGGGTGCACTCCTCCCCACTGAAGTCACTGACGTTCCCATAATACTCCCATAAACTGCTCTTCAATTAGCTTGCTATACGCTCCTCACTATAAAACACTACTGCTCTGCTCACCTGACACAGCAAGATCATAATGATCTCACCTCTTCATGCACACACACACATATTTCACTGATTTTGGGGATCACCTGTGCATGCCAGTGCTTCTCTGTCCTGTGACTCTGGTAAGGACAAAGCATCTCGTGTGTGAGGTAAGTGTGAGCGTAGAGCTGTGAGCTGATGCAAGAGGCAGAAGGCAAGCTGTGTGTCTTTGGGGGGCCTCCCCTTCCCCCTGGCAGCAGGCAGGGAAGCACCACCAAATGACCAAACCCCTGGGTTAGAGCTCCCAGGTTGTGGCAAGTTAACTTGTGTGCCGCCAGCCACACAGTGCTGACCCCAGACAAAAGAGCATCCCAGGGGAGGAGGGGGGACATGGCGCAATGCCAAACTCGCGAATAGAACACCCTGGATGCTCTGCACTTGGTTGGTAAATGCCTTGGGGGAGGGGGGGGACATGACACACCCCACAGGAACCTCAGGAGTGCTGTCAGAGCCTGGGTGGCAGCAGGGCCGGAGAGAGCGAAGCGCATCCTGCACGGATCAAATAAGGCAGATGTCCATCAGTTGATGTTTCTCTCTTCTGTATATCAATAGTTCATGTTTCAAATAATCAGAGTTGGGAGGTTTATCCCTAAACTAACCCAAAACCTTGCGGAAGTCCAGCTGATCAGCCGAGCCTGATGGTTTTCCAGGACTTGAGTGTATTGATTCCCCATAGAGCCACCCTACTTCGTTCTGAAGATTTAACAAAAAAGATTTACAGGAATATAAGTGAGCAGAGGGAGAATTTTAATTATCCCTATGGCTGCCGAAGCTCTGAGTCAGAGGCCCCGGCGCTTGGCAGCTGACCAGTCTGGGCTTGGTTCTCCTGCTTTCATCTTTGCCTGGCAACACTGCTCCAAATAAGCAGGGAGGAGAATGTGGAGGACATGACATCTGAGGGACCTACAAGGAAGCTTTTATTTCTCTTCTTAAATTCCTTGATAAGAGACTTCATCGGAGTGCGTTTCTGCAGAAGGCTCTCCAACTATTTTCTATCTCAGCAATAACCTTATCTTATGCTGTGGGTGTACACTGAAGCACCAAGACTCTACATGGTAGCACAGGTGTGTTTCACGTCGCTCCCCTGACTAGAAGCAGCTC
This sequence comes from Laterallus jamaicensis coturniculus, assembly GCA_022605575.1. Lineage (NCBI taxonomy): Eukaryota > Metazoa > Chordata > Aves > Gruiformes > Rallidae > Laterallus > Laterallus jamaicensis. The sequence continues at coordinate 17,993,614 of JAKCOX010000008.1, read as the reverse complement.
TTGAAATGACTTGAAGCAATGACCAAGGCGGGCACAAACGCACGACACTCAAATCTTCAGCGACCTCAAATTCCCCACTAATATACGTGATCTTAAAAGGCTGCTGGTGACCCCGAAGGCTGTGTGTGACAGCCAAAGTGTGTTTCAGGACTATCAGCAGGAACAGACACCACAAAGCATGGCTCCCTGTCCGTAAGAAACTGCACGTTGACTACATCCTGCACTGCCAGCAGCCACCGGCACTTCCCACCCCGCACGCCTGCTGTGAGCGGGTTATCCGCCCCTACCAGGGAAAGGACTGCGTGGCAAGGAGAAGGAACACACAGAGATTGCTGTCTTCAAGACAAGCAAAGTTTGGAAAATCTGCCAGCTTACTGATGAATTTGCATCTTTCATCTAACTACACCAAGAGAAACTGGAGGGCAGCTCTTCCCATTTGAAGCCTCTGCATAGAGCTGCTGCTTCCCAGTGAGGGTGCTGGGTGTGGAGCCCGTGGCAATCAGGCAGCCAGCTTTAGGAGGAGCGAGGCTCTGCACTTCTTAAGTGATACCGAATCTCCCTCGGCTCAGCTGGGGAGAAAGGCAGCCCCTTTTATTTCAGTGCTATTTTAATTGATAAGCCTTAGCAACGAGAGCTCTTCCTTCCACACCCTCAGGACTGCCAGCCCAGCAAATTAGTGGAGCGGGACTTGGAGCTAAATTGGGCAACAACGTGGTGACTCCAAAGGCTGCCTGCAGCCTCTCTGGCAGCTCCCAAGCAGGGGCAGCACATACGGTCCCTCTTTATCCTCCCTCCAGGGGCAAATCTGGATACTGCTGCCGGTGCCATACTGAGACTCCCAGCCCAGGGGGACCAGGACACCCTGGAGCGGTTATCCCAGATGGCCCCGGGGCCATAGGACAGGCTGCTGGCTCCCTCACTGCAAAGCTCTCCAGCTCACCCCCCTCAGTGCTGTTAGTCCCACCCTGTCTGGCAGGTGCATGCTAAGGGTGCTCAGCAAAGCCTTAGCAGATCATTCCCCACGCCCCATGGGGCTAATGTGGAGTCTGGATCCTCACTAGGGATGAATCTGGGGTTAGGTTACTCAGCCTGAAGCCCCGTGGACATGCACAGAAAGAGACTTCCAGGGACCTTGCAAATATTATCATGAAAGCATAGAGGTCCTGTGGAATTCAGCTCCTTCCAGGCTTAGGCAGCAAGTGGGACCTGGCTTTGTGCAGAAGACAGACTTGCCGTGCTGAAGCGCTGTGCCAGCATTACGAGGACGAGGCTGCAGTGGCTCTGTGGGCACCGGCTCAGCTGAAGCTCAACTCTGCTTCCTGCAATGAACGGGCTTTGCTTGGCTGCTGCAACTGGGTCTCAGGTTTCCCCCCACATTCCTCTGACACTGCCCCCCAAGGCGCTGTTATTAAACCCTGAGATGGGTCATTTGGAATTTTTAAAGAATTTAAAAAAAAAAAACTTGTGTCCTTCATCAAGCTCTGCGAAACACCACGGATATTGTTGACTGGCTGCTAAACCTTTCTTGGGCAAGCTTCCAGTGTCGAAGCAAAGCTGATTTCAAGCTCATATTCACTGAAGAACATATGGGAAATGTCAGCACTTCAAAATAAGAAATTATGGCATCCTTCTCCGTTCTAAACTGAACTGCTGTCTCGAAGACATCCTCCTAATGTCCTCAATGTTGTTTAGATTTTGTAACCAAGCCAAGTATTTTAGTTGTCACCCTGCTCTTCAATGCCACTCGAAGCCATAAATAAGGCTCTTGCCCATGATTAAAGGCCCCTTTGTTTTATGGAATATTTGTATCTTAAAAGCGTCTGTGGCTCCCACGAGCCAGTCACAAGTCCCAAAGCAAAAGCCCCACAGGTTGCACAGAGCTAAGAGCACCCACAAAGCCACGCTTACGAAATCGCCGCTACCACAGAACAGTTACTCATTTTAAACATGTCCCTTAAGGCAAGCTGGGCTTTTGCTTTTATTTTTGAAGAACTGCTGCTGTGACACAGGAGCTGTCTTGGCTGCCCGGGGCAGTTTCCTGAGAGGAGAAACCTGAGCAGGTGACTCTGACACCACCAACAAGCCTCCACAGGCCACAGCCCATCAGCACAGGTCACTCTGCACACACTGAAGCTTGCCTAGCACTAATGCGCTGGGGTTTGCAACAGAGAGCAGAACCGGTGTTACTGAGGATTAGTGTTCAAGGACCTCTCCATCAGATTTAAGCGAGGGTGGACTCTGGACTCTTTCCACACTTGTTCTGCCAGAGCTCATCCAGGCTGGGGATGCTCCAGCGCTGCCAGGGCCAGTGCACCAGCGGACAGCAGTGCTCACTTTTGAGCGGGTTACTGATTGAATTTTAGCAGCTTTTACCCCTGAAGGTTCTGGCATCAGAGCAGGTATAAATTCCATCCCCCTCGACCAGTGCCTTCAGCTGCCTTGCAAGGCCTGATGCTATTTCCCTGTATATAAAACAATTCCCTGGCCCAAAAGCAGCAGAGTTTACCGAGTTCCCAGCACCATTTCCTTTGACAGCCTTTCGGGGGGGGAGGGGAGTGGTGTTCAAGCACCTGCAGCCATGGAGACCAAGGGAGCAGCGCCCCTGGAAGGGTCCATTAAGTGCTTAATGCTCCCCAGAGGCCACAGACAGCCCTGCTGGGTGAGCAGCAGACTGGGGAGAGCCCCACCACCCTATCTGGCCAGGCTGGGTTCCCTGCGCTGACCCTTCCTTCTCCACCTCCCAGGGCTGTCACGCAGCAGGATCGCCAGCACACCCACAGGGGGAAAAGCACTGCTAAAGCACTGCTCCAGTTTAGCTTAAACACGGATATAGAGCTGCACCATGATGCCGGGTACGGGCAGGGGATGGGGGTTTGATGGACACAGGCATTGCACAGGCAGCGCACACTAGGTGTTACCGTGCTTGTGGCAATGATCCCTTCTTTTTCTTAAGCAGCACATAAGATAGCCACAGAGAGCTTGGGTAAGTGTCATGCAGGGAAACCAGGGCTCTGCCACAACCGTGTCTTATCTGCCCCTGTTTCTGGCAAACCCTTGGCTCCTCCCTGCTCCGGGTAGTAGCTATGGCACTCACTATGCCCTGCTTGCTCATGTGTGTCACCTTCCCTGGCTTTGTGAAAAATTAACAGGAGAACGAGGAGGTGGTCAGGAATGACAGGTCTCAACAAAGCCTGTAACAAGCTCCAAGGCTGCCACACGGCCAGAAAGGGAAGTGGTGGACTGTACTGAAGAACCAACCCTCTCTATCTGTTAATTAGCTAAAATAAAGTCACCATTTATCACCAGCTTCATTATTCTTTTTCTAACCTGATGACGAGGCTTTTACTTGGTCACTTTGATCAGCGACTCTGGAACGCCTTTATCGAGGCCCTTCAGACAAACCCGCAAGCAGAAAGGTCATCCCTAAATACGTGATCTTCTCCAGCCAGGGCTGGTGATGAAGGCAGGGAGTGGGGCTGCTGTGGGGACCCTGAGCCACAGGGGCTGCATGTGCTGCTTCCCACCCCAACAAAGAGCACCAGGAGCTCATGGGGTCCTCAGCATTTACACAACTGAGGTACGGTTTTTCCCAGCACCTACAGAGCCTGGGCACAGCAGCCACAAATAGGGACGGGAGATTCAGGGCTGGAGTTTTAGGAGTAAAGGGTTTGGACATGCTGATCTTTGCTACGCCCCGACTCCTCCCCACCACTTCTGGGCAGTTGCTGTATCCACCGTTTGTTACCGGTTACAGCAGCGAAGCGCAAAGCAGTTCCCGTCCCGCACCTCTGGCAGGAGACGCCCGGGGCGAGGCCGCAGTGTATCGGTTGCTGTGTGCCTCTGGCGCACGGGGAAGCAACGCTGCCTGACCAGGAGGGAGCTGGTGGCAACAGGTGTGCAATTGGTAACGAACGGCCCTGCCCCGTGGAGCGACCACACACAGCAACAATGAGATGGTCAAGTCTGAATGAGCACAAGAACGAAGGGGAGAGATGACCGGAGGCAAATCTTGAGCAGGGCAAGGCAACCTCAACCTTCCCTTCCTTTTACAGGCTGGAGAGCAATATCCCTGTCCCTTTCCTGCCCCTCTTCCTCCTTCATCAATGTCCCCAAGATGAAATTCTTTACAACAGCTTTTGATGAACCAAGAGGAAAAGGTCACAGCAGTTAACGTCCTCCTCAGTATGATCCTGTTCAAAGCAATGCACTTTTAGAAATTTCAAGATTTGATTACTTGAAATTCCCTAGTTTTAAGTCCTATGTCATGCCAAAAAAAAAATATGTATCTGTGGTAGCTGTCTCCAACAGGCTTCTTGGCCATGCTGGGCTCAATGAAGGCCCTAAGGTTTGTGCTCAGAAGAAAACCTTTAGAATATATTTAAAGTATGCTGAAAAGTACTAACCAATTCACTGGGGGCTGCTGCTACTGCCCAGAATAAGAAGTATATTTGCAACTAAAAGCCTGAAGACCCTGAAGGTCCTGATAAAGAAATGCTGAGATCCCAGAGGGTTCCTCTGCAGGTCAGCATGACAAAAACAACCACAGACAAAGGGAGGGAAGACAGCTTGCCTTGACATAGTGGCAAGGTCTCAAGAAAAACTCCGAGCCCATCTGTACAGCACCCCCAGTACAGGTTGTATCCTTGTATATTCAAAATTCAATGACATTTAGCTAATATCCATGCAAGAGTCCATTGCAGCACCCACTTCCACAGGTGCCCGCAAGCACTGGCAAGCGTGGTGGGGGATCTGGGTGCTGGGAGCTTGCGCCTGCCGGGCTCCAAGCACACCAGCTTCCCCTCTACAACCTGGTAAAAAAACCCAACCTTCACTCTGGAGATTTGGATCTCATTCCTCAAATCAGCGCACAATCACAGGTATGGCATGCTCCTAGAACGTCACACAGCGGCCTGCCCTTCTGCGGTTCCTTTATGCAGAGCATCATGTCTTGGAGGGAGAGGGAGGAAAGAGAAGCAGGTCTCTCTCTCCAGCGTTAACAACAGGAGTTTTTCTGCAGTTGCACCGATTTCACGCCTGTGCCACAAAACTGAAATGCTCCCTCCTCCTGGCAACTATGCCAAAATCCATGCACCAAAGGGACATGGTTGGAAAAGCACTCCCAGCCCACATAACACACGTCGTCAGGCATGCTAGAGGCCAGGCATGACTGTACCACTCAATCTCGGTAAGTTTGGTTTCGCAGCCATAACGCCAGGGCAGTATTCAACCCCCTCTCCCTGTCAGTTCCAGTACGAAGTAACACAAGAAATATGTTAGCAACATGCCCGTGGGGTTAAAATACGTACCAGTATGTCCAGGCAGGCTGCTTTCAGTAGGGTTATCTGGTCTGCAATGGTCAAGCTTGTGAAGCCCGGCAACCGCTTTGCAAATTCCACGATTTTAATAATGCACTTTGTCGCGAGTTCGCTGAACTTGTCCCAGAGCCCCAGGTCCAGCCGAACCCGATGATCTGCGCTGGAGTTCTGGGGAGACAGACAGAAGGCACCATAAATCAACAAGGTCCCTTTCAGTGAAGGGTTTTCAAGGGGAAGAAACAACAACCGAATATTCCTCCCAGAAGTGCTTTCTATTAACATTCCAGGCATTTTCTGCAGCTTGCTGTTGGGACGATGCTGGTCTTAAACTTGGATTAATCACATGAAAATTCCTTGGATATTTCTCCGTTACTTATGATTGCAGAGGCCATCTGTATGAGGAATATAAATGAACTTAAACATTTCCAAATGCCACCATCATTACTCTTCCTTGCCATTATATAATAAGTGCATTGAGAGAGACAATTTACAGTTGTACCCCAGAAAAATATAAATGAACAGTGGAAAAAGAGTATCAGGGCCTCATCTGGAAAAAGGAGCGCAATATTTGGAACACGGTTTCACATACTTAAGGTCTTAGCAAATTAGTTCTACTTAATTTATCTGCTGTGCTTTACAGCTTTCTCAAGCTATGGGGTCTCATGAATTAAGGAGCATTTCTTCACACGGTGGTAAGGAACACACTGCGTGCGCTGATGAATGCTGCAGGCTCACTTGATGGTGCTCCCAACTTGGTCCCTGCTGACTGGTGTGTTACATGGACATTCCAGATGTGTCCTCACACAGAATCACAGAATAGTAGGGGTTGGAAGGGGTCTCAAGAGATCATCGGGTCCAACCCCCCTGCCAAAGCAGCCTCCCTAAGGACAGATTGCACAGGTAGGTGTCCAGTCTGGTCATGAATATCTCCAGAGATGGAGACTCCACAGCCCCCCTGGGCAGCCTGTCCCAGGGCTCTGTCACCTTCACTGTGAAAAAGTTCTTCTGCATATTGGAGCGGAACTTCCTATGCTCCAACTTGAAGCCATCACCCCTTGTCCTGTCTCCACAGACCATTTAAAAGAGGCTGGCTATTTCCCTCTGTGTCCCACACTCAAGATATTTATAAACATTAGTAAGATCCCCTCTTAACCTTCTTTTCTCAAGGCTGAACAGCCCCAGTCTTTCAGGGCCTGTTCCTCTATATATTCACACATCTTGATCAAAAAGTCTATCCTTTGCCAGGACGTGTAGCAATTTGCTGGGCGATGTCCTCTCCATTGCAAGAGGAATTCTATCTGTGAAAATATGCTGGCAGTGAATATGTGAAAGGCACTGAGCTGCACCCATGAAAAATCCAAGGCAGAGTCTCTCTCTTCCGTGTCTCATCTGAGATTGCTGATTGGACCAAGAGAGAGAGGGGCAGCTCCAAGAAAATGACCCACCCGCTCCAGATAGGTATGTAAGGCGGGTCAGGGAAAACCCCCTTGGATGGATGGTGGGTGGCTTCCTCCCCAGCTGCAGAAGAAGCCAACATGACTAGATGCCTTAGTCTAACCTGGTAGAAATTAAAATGTTATATTAACTTTAAAGTTGAGTGAGAGGAGTCTCACTGTAAAAGTCTAACAGACACAGCAGATAAATACACAGAGGAGGAGATTGGAGGGTTTTCATGGAGGAAACATCGCTAGTGACCCTGGGCACCATCACAGTTGATGGTGAGGACATCCCCCTCTTTGGAAACCTGTGAAGTCATCAGCTTTCTTTGGTTCATGGGAAGGACGCAGGGCCTGAAGAGGTTGCTGAGAGGATGTGCAGTGAGCTCAGCTTGGCTGTGATGCATCATCACCTCCTCCCGCGGAGGCTTTTGGAGACTCAATGACCACCGTCAGTCATGGAAGAGAAAGTCCTGATGGGCCCCAAGGGTGCCACCAGCCCAACATTCACCCTCACTTGCAACAGGGTGGAGATTCGAGACTAATATTTATACCAGGCCCCTATCACAAAAAGTAAATGCTAAATCATGCTGAACAGTTTGAAAGTTTGTGTGTGCTGCTCCCTGCTCCTGCTCTTTTTAAAGGGATAAAAAATTAGCTCCATCATTTCCATCTGAATTTTTATTCTGGCCACTTTCTCTGTATTGTTTTGCCTTTTTTTTTTTTTTTTGGAATAACAGAAGAAAAGATAGAAAAAAATGTCTTTATAATCCTAAACCTAAAGAATCACCTTCAAAATGGTCCAAAACTAATGGGTTAACAGTCATTGTAATGCCCTTTGAAACGTTTCTTTCGGCTACAGGAGTATGCATCCTTCAGATTTATTTTATTTCATCCTCAAGGACCTTGGTGAAATACAGTACATTGGAGGAAAAATAAGATCAAGATGTGCAGTCATTCAGGCTGTAATTAAATTTAATAGGCAGTTTATCCAGTTCATAGAAAGATGGCATAGCAGAGAGCTACACAAAGCAGAGCCTAAAGCAGGAAATCATTTTACAATAGGGTATCCATCTGGAAAAAAAGACGTTGGATGAAACCAGCAAGTGTGAACGAAATCTTCATCAGTATCATATGAGGTTACTTTATCACACCGCAACACCGGCAACGGGAAGTTTGACATGTCTTCTATTAAGAGTAATGCCCGGCCAGCTTAAAAAATGTAAATCTAACTGGCTATTATGCAAACCAAAGAGAAGGGGCAGTTAATAAAATACAAAATAACTGGGTGTTTCATCACTCTAGGCGCCAGATTCCTCAGCTCAGGAGCGAACGTGGCCTACACGTTACCTCCGAGATGCTCCGAATGGAAAGGCTTTTAACATTTCATTTAGTCACCAGGGCAGTCGTTAGTGAAGCTAAAACCCACTCAGGATCGATGTCCAGGTTGAACAGCAGAAGATGAGGCTAGCAAAATGTATGTTAGAAACAGAGGCTCTGATGAAATTTGCCTGGGGATCTCCTCTGGCCACGCTGCGAAAAAAGGCTGGGTCTTCTCCTGCACGCTGTCCCCAGGCAGGCGTTTTGGGTGTCTTTTCCAGGAGCCGTCTTTGCATGCTTTTCAGGCCTCTGCACCAGCGCACATATGGTGGAACAATACCATAATACACCCCAGTGGCATCTTTATCAGTAGAAAAGCCCAACCTTGCTATGAAATCCAATTAAACAGCCATTTTTGCCACAGAAATTGATCCCATTTTTTCCATCATTTTTGTGGGTTTTTTTCCAATGCAGGCTGCTCTGTCTCCCCACTAATGATATGGGGCGAGGCACTCGCAAGCAACACACACAGCAGCAGAATCCCTACTGTCTTTAAAATCCACTTTACAAAGGCAACAAGGCTCGCAGGGGCACTCAGCCCTCATCAGGAACACTCACTACGCCTCTTTAGTAAAAGCAGAGATGCACTCCAGCTCCAGTGAGATCACCAAGGACATGTCCGCCCCGTCCCAGCACCAGGAGATATGGACAGATACAGGCACAAGCCCTTCTGTGGCAGCACAGAACAACAGCCATGTAACTTCGAAGCCCAGCGCTTACAAAGTGGGGCTGAGACATGAAACCTCTCCCCCTCCAGCCAGCCATAAGCAACCTGGGAGAATCCACAGCAAGGGTCTGCCGAGCCAGAATTATTTCCTTCTTTCCCCTCCCTTTATCACAAGGCTGGATGTAACACAGCTGTAGGCTCACAGATAGTACCAGTCCCAAGGGACGAGCGGTACAGTTACATTCAATTATACTATAAAGTATGACATCTCCAGAGAAATTACAAAGGCGGTCTCTCTTACCTGGATGACAGTCATAAAACAGATCTATTTATGATGGACTTTGGAAATCCATTATGCTTAAGCAGCTTGCTGATCCTCATCACCCATGGAACCGTATTTTCCACTGCCTACCACATGCAACTGTTAGGTCAAGTAACCCAGGGAGTGCTGTTCTCCCATTATTTTAAGTAGACTTATTATTAACTATGCAAAGCATGGTAATGATTACTCATAGGGACACTTTTTCTTTTTAAAGAGCAGATGGATATAAAAAAAAACCCCATAATTGAAAGTGCTTCTCCAAAACCAGGTTTGAACATGGAATACACAATGGGGGGGGGAAATGCCCGCAATGTAGCCTTTCCCTACAGCACCTGGGCGAGAGGAGCCAGGTACACAAATGTCCGAACAGATAGTTGGGGTTTTTTTTACCACCATGTCTCTTTGCAACCAAAAAAATGTAATGTTTTAAATCAGTCTGGAGGATTACAGAACTGAAGGTGCACAGAGGCCACATCTGTGGACAGTTTCTTCCATCCACTGCTGGTCTCAGCACACATCAGTGCAAAGCTCATGAAATCCAAGTGAATCCACATCGGTTCAATGCACTCACTTCTCACCTCTCACTTAAAGAACTAAATGAAAAACTCTTAAGGATACAAAAGCAATTCATACACCCCACAGCACAAGCACGCCCTGCTCCGTAGCTGTTAGCCTGTAGAACCAGACATAAAAGCAGGACTGGTGGCATCTTCTACCCATACTAGCTTGTTACCATCAAGAAAAGTAGAGTGGCATAGGCTTCTAACTCCCCTTGGCCTCAGCATTTAGAAAAAGGACTGTATGTACCTCCTTTTAATTTTTTTTTCATATTTTAAAAATATTTTTCTGGTTTCTACTTCAAGCGTCTGCCAAGGCGAGATTATTGCCTGAGCCCTCTGTTTGACCAGAAGCTGGTGGTTCTGTCTAAGCACAGAAGCTGTTCTCCTCCTCTGACCTGCTCACCTACCTTCTGCCTCCAAAATCCTCTGCTGCCGCAGAAAGGCTTCTCCTCTGCTCATGAAGATGATCCTTATTGCCACCCCTGGTGGTGGTCTGTCCTTTCCATGGCTGGGCTGAGACAGGGCCCACAAAAGTGATCTCTTAATGCCGAATTCCTAACAAAAAAGCTGGGGTGATTGCCATACCTTAGCTAGGTGAGAGGTCCTCACACAGAAGCAAGACGACCATAGTTAGCACTGCTGCTATTAGTTTTGACACAGCTGTTGCAGGAAGCTGTGTTGCTCTCAAATAGTCAAGGCAAGCCAAAAATAACTCTTTTGGTGTGATTTTGTTACTACAACTTATACAGTCCTGAACCAGGACAAGCAGCGAGGACTGCAGCCACGTGCAGCTAATGGCTGTGGACTTCCAACACCCCAACAATAAAAGGGAGCGAATTCCTTCCCCAAACTGTCTGACATGGCGTGAGACAGGAATGAGCGAGACGCAGCTGCAGAGAGAGTGTGGTCAGGCCACAGTTACTTGGGACCCACAGACAGGCAGCATTCATCCGTTCATTTCTTAGACCCAGGCGCTCTCCGTCAGCAGGAACCCAAGGACAACGGCATCAGTGGTGGGTGTGATATACAACAAGACCCTCTTCAATTTCATTCACCTGTATCACTCCAAGGGCTAAAATATTAACAGTACTGAAGCATCCAACACATAATGCAAGCACATAGGTGCCCAGGTTTATCTTCCACCCCTCCAGGACCTTTGGCAATCACCAGCACAAAGTACCATCACGCCGGCTGCAGCACACTCTTCCAACCCAGAGGCAACACAAAAGCATGTACCAACATGTGTACGTTGGGAGGTACACTGACAGATGGTTATTCTGGGATAGCCAGGCCATCTGAAAAGCAGTCTGTGTGCAATAAACTCCGGCACACATACCAGCCTGGCGACACGCCCTGGCTTCAGGCGTGCGATCACCTCTTCTACACGGCACAAACTCACCGCCTTTGAACCGGGAAGGCTTCTCCCACAGTTGTTCAGTAGCACTCTGGATGTTTGTGGGGTGGGGGATTTTATTCCCTCCAAGATGAGGGTGCAACCACATGTGCGGAGAGGGGGGGGTGGAGGGCATTAACCCAGGAACTGCCATAAAAAGACACACTTAGGGATCCCACTGTCTCCAGCTTTGCCATCGGTCATGTAATCAGATGGCTGCTTCCAGCCCGGCACACTGCTCTAGTCCCCAGGGGTCTGCCTGTGCAGTACTTCCCAGTACACCTATGCTGGCTGCATCTCAGCTGAGCAGGGCTAGCACGAGAGAAGCACACAGAGGACAAGCGCCTTCCCCAGTATGAACCATTTTAAGCAGGTCTCAATGTGAAAAATGTTTGTGAAAGTCCTTTCAGCAGCATGAAAAACATGCTTTTTTCCTCTAACATCCCACCACGTACTTTTCTTGCACCTAAACACAAAGTCTTATGCCTAGACCAGAGAGTCTTGAACCTTGCATGTTGTAACAGATCAGCAGTCCCTAAAATGGCACCCTGCTCGCTGAGACAGCAAATCTTGATGCCACACAAGGATTTGCCTAGATTTAACCTTTGCTTCAGCAGCAGACCATTTACTCAAAGCAGAGAGGAAACAAGCAATAGATGTCTTTCACCTAGCTCCTGGGTCTTAGTCCCAGATCTCCAGCTGGGGCTGGAAGGCAAGGAGCATGGAGGCAGGTGTCTCTTTGCCCCAGCCATGCCGCTCTTGAACTCCTGGTCTCAGCAGCAGGAGCACACAGACTCAACTACAGTGGCTAGAAAGTTGCATGGTGAAGAACCTGGGGGGGGTTGGTTGACTGCAGACTGAATATGAGCCAGCTGTGTGCTCAGGTGGCCAAGAAGCCATCTTGGCATGTATCAGAAACACTGCGGCTAGCAGGTCCAGGGAAGTGACTGTGCCCCTGTACTCAGCATTGGTGAGACCGCACCACAAGTACTGTGTTCAGTTTTGAGTCCCTCACTACAAGAAAGACATTGAGGTCCTGGAGTGGGTCCAGAGAAGGGCAACCAGGCTGGCGAAGGGTCTGGAGAGCAACCCTTATGAGGACCAACTGAGGGAACTGGGGTTGTTTAGCTTGGAGAAGAGAAGGCTGAAGGGAGATTGCCTACAGCTACCAGAAAGGACATTGTAGAGAGATGGGTGTTGGTCTCTTTGCCCAAGTGACAGGTGATAGGATGAGGGGGAATGGGCTCAAGCTGAGCCAGGGCAGGTTCAGGTTAGATATTAGGAAAAAATCCTTCACTCAAAGGGTTGTCAGGCATTGGAACAGGCTGCCCAGTGAGGTGGTTGAGTCACCAACCCTGGATGTACTTAAAAGATGAGTAGATTAGGTATTTAGGTTTAGTACAGGACAGGTACAGTTGGACTCTATGCTCTCAAACGTCTTTTCCAACCTAGTGATTCTGTAATTCTGTGAACTACTTCAGGACCTTCTCAGCATCTCTCTGAAACAACCAGTGCTGCTGCAACTGATAGCAAGACCAGACCCAGCAAAGTCATTCCTGTACCTGCAAGACTCTAAACATTACCTAACACTTCTTTTTTTGGCTTCTCTGTTATTTATTACTGCATTTTCAAACTTGACATTGAATTTTCTCTCCCATGTCAGTAAATATCGCTGACCTTCCCTGTATTTAGCAACATCAGGAGTTGGACTCAATGATCCTTATGGGTCCCTTCCAACTCAGTATATTCTATGATTCTATATATATGTAGAGAAAAAATCATTTCCCTGACTCATCCTCTGGAAAAATTCCCACAGTACTGAACTTCTTGACAGGGGGCTGATTTTTCATTTCTAAAAGCATCAGAAGGTTTTGATGCTTTGTGCTATTTTGGTGGGCTGGGAGAGGAACAAACCGCATAGGAGCATTCTGGAAAACAGTTTATTTAGACATTTTGTATTTCCCTTGACCTTGGTACCTTTGGGACTGACACTGGTAAAACCCAGCAGCGCTCCAGAACTCTCTACACCTGCAAAGCTGTAATCTGCTGTCGTATAAGTGGAGATCCCGCCTTTGGAAGCCAACAGATTTCTAATGAATGATGGCATGTAATTGACTCCTGGACTCTGAGCTTGTCTCTCAGCTGGGTTAACCCTTCAGACAGTCTCTCACAACACTGCTAATTAATGCCTACTGCTAAGTAGGCATTAATCTCTCCTTCAGCATGCATTTGCATGCATACCTGTGGTTCCTCGTGGCTGAGGAGGTGCAAGGTCCACAACTACTTCTGCATCTATTTAAAATCAGAATCACAGAACATTAGGAGTTGGAAGGGACCTGGAAAGATCATCCAGTCCAACCTCCCCCTGCCAGAGCAGGATCACCTAGATTAAATCAGAGGAACATGTCTAGGCAGATTTTGAATCACTCAGGCATATCCAGAACGTACATGTCACAGAGCATACTTACTGTAGTGTATTTTCCCAGCTGGCAGAGCGAGGGGAAGGTTTCCTGGTGAGCTTTTCGGATCTTCTCAGTGAGATCATCCAACTCTGCTGTCATTTCATAGTTTTCTGTGGACTCCTGCTTTGAAGGTTCCTTCTTCTTCTTGTTCCTATCATTTCTGACAGCTACAGTAAAAGCAGAGACACAGATCACATGTGGTTATGTTGCTTTTGCTGCTCTACTTCAAAACACTGCAAAAGGCTTTTATTTTAAACACAGATTATTTTAGGTGGAGACAAAAATGTTATATGCACAAAGAACACTAGCACAAGCTTAATTACCTAACTGTAAGAATTAAATTTAGTAGGCAATGATGATACCAAACTTCCCTAGGTGCCTGCTGTGGATGTGCCATCACACTCGTGTACTATCTACCTTCCAGGAAGGTCTACTGCAGCTCTGCATGCACTGCAAGTGTCTCAGTAGCTTTCCAAGGTGGGATTTTTTTCATTGTATCATCACAGCTGTGTGTGGTGAACGGTGAAGTCCTCTGCAGTGACACAGCCTGTATTTTATCAGACGTGAACAACACTACAAGAAGACAGCAACTGCCTCCTTAAACTTCTTGGTATGGAAGACAGGAAATCCCACACTGATATAAACTCCACCAAGCAACGGTTAAATGGGAAAAGAGCAAATGAAAGAAGATGAAGCACTTTAAACTCAAGATCTGGAGATCAAAGAAGCAGCACAAACACTTGAAAGAGTGAAAAAGGCACTGAAGCTATCTAAAGTTGCTTGCACCTGCTCCTGGGCTCAGATCGGCCTTCCACCCTCCCCCAGCCGCGGGGGATTGCTGGAAACACGCACCATGCTGCTCCTCCCGTGACTGCTTTCCCACGTGTTTGTGTTTTGCAGCAAAAGGTGACAGCTGCTCCTTTGCCATGCTACTCTTTGTCCTTTTCATGAAAATAGCTTCATTTTACAAAATGTGCCCAGGAGATAAGTCTTTGTCCACAGTACTTTATCAAGAGGCTTGCTGTTTGCTCAAGCTAGACAGTTTAAGCCTAACCAGATGTGTAAGGCTTTACCACAAAGCCAAACAAAATCAGTCCCTCCCCCTGACCACTGTGTCACTATTAAACACCCCAAAGACTAAATGGAGAAATAAAACTCAATCCTAATATTCACTACTCTTCAAACCCTCCAGATATTTAAAACAGTGGCCAAAACCTGAGGTGGGTTTGGCCCATGTGAGGATGGCTGGTGGATTTGGAATGGGCAAAAGACCTGCCAATCCTTATTTGTCCTGTCCCACCCCAGAAAGCACATCTCTCCATGCTGTAGGCAGGGAAGCACAGCCAAATGGACAGATGCCCTGAGCCACCTCCATGCTAGTTCTTGTCCCCTCTGGGCTGGTTCCCCAAACACATCTCCATGTCTTCTGTGGTTGCTTCCTGAACGCCTGTGAACAAGAAATGATGGCAAAAAGCAGGCAAATGGTGAATGTCTCAAGCGGTAGAGAAGGTTTTGATCCAGTTTCACCTACAGCATCTGTTCAAGAACCAATGACACACAGTTGGATTCATTTTCCTCTGGCTGTCACTTCTGAGGGAAAATCAGGAGTGACACAGGGAAACGGGGTTTGGGAAAACACCAGAGTCAGGGCATCTACAGAAATAATGTAATCTGTGCAACCAAAAATGAGGGGTAGGTGCAATGAATATTCACAGAATCACAGAATGTTAGGGGTTGGAAGGGATCTCAGAAGATCATCTGGGCCAACCCCCCTGCCAGAGCAAGATCACCTAGGCTAAATCACACAGCAGTGCATCCAGGTGGGTTTTGAATGTCTCCAAAGGACACTCCACAACCTCTCTGGGCAGTCTGTTCCACTGCTCCATCACCCCCACAGTGAAACAGTTTCTCCTTATGTACACATGGAGCTTCCTACGCTCCAGCTTGCACGCGCTGCCCCTTGCCCTATTGCTGTCCATCACTGAGAAGAGCCTGGCTCCCTCCTCCTGACTCTCCCCCTTTACATATTTATAAACATTAATAAGGTCACCCCTTAGTCTCCTCCAAGCTAAAGAGATCCAGTTTTCTCAGTCTGTCCTCATAAGGAAGGTGTTCCACTCCCTAATCATCTTAGTGACCCTGTGCTGGACTCCTTCAAGGAGTTCTATGTCCTTCTTGAACTGAGAGGCCCAGAATTGGACACAATATTCCAGCTGTGGCCTCACCAGGGCAGAGTAGAGGGGGAGAAGGACCCCTCTCGACCTACCAACTACACCCCTGCTGATACACACCAGGATGCCATCAGCCTTCTTGGCCATGAGAGCACATTGCTGGTTCACGGTCATCCTGCTCCTTTACGAGGTAAGCAGGCGTATGAGCAGGGATATACTCCAGACAATGAATGACTCTGGTTTTCTCATGAAAAGTTTGACTTTGCAACTCCAAAAACTTGACACCGATCTAGGAAGTACATTAAAGATGAACTCAGCTTTAACTGTGTGAACAGACCCACGATGAAGTAAATTATGTGCCTTGCTGGGACACTGAGCACCCCCCACCAGCTTAAAGACTAACGTCAAAGACCATCAGTTCTGGTTTCTGGAGTAGCAGAGACTCAAAAGCCAAGAAAGATGGACAGAAAAGGTACCTTCTGGTGAAGGTCCAGTGCTACCAGTGTAGTCAGATTTAGGGAGGGTTTGGATTCCTCCCCATCCTTTTACAAATATTCCCCTAAAGCCAATGTCCCAGACCCCAAGGCAGAGCACGTGCACAGTCTCTTGCCTTGAAAAATCACCCAGGACTGACACATACATCTCAACTGCTCAAAACTGCCACCATACTCCAGAAGCAAATCCTAATCACCTCTGTACTTGGGAGATAAAAGAGCTCCTTAGAAAATTATGTAAACTCCTACACAACCGCAAAGAGCAATAAGCCTTTGTAATAAAGCCCCATTTACTTATAGCTCTACGAGCTGATTGACAAATTTGCCAAACAGGCAGCCTGAGCAACTACTTATCTCAACAGCTTTGAACTCCTTGTGGAAGACAAACACTTTATTTAGGACAGGCTTCGGAGCAGCTGCCAAGAACTCCCAGAGACCAGGAGGTAACTCTGGCAGGAACCACACCATTGCTCCCGTGCCACGCTGGTACAGCTCCCTTGGCAGCTGTACCTGAAGTGAGTCCCTTCTCCTCCAAAGCCCACCAGAGACATATCCAAACTGGCCCTGCTCTGTCCTCTTCAGGCACAAATCACTAGAGGGTAGGAAGGGGAGAACTGACACACCCTGAAAGCCAAGAACAGCTTTTGTTTGTCACCTTTTTTTCCTATGATTCCAATAGCTTTTGGAATAATGATAAAACCCAAATAACATTTATCTTCTTGCTTTATGTATACCTTTTGTATCTCCTACTTTTATCTTTGCTAAGGCTCTATCAGACCCAGCAGTGTTTCTATAGACCCTGTAAGACAACACAATGAAGTGCTGACATGCAATACCCAGGCTCCAAAAATGTAAAGAATCTCAACAACACTGAACTACTATGCAGATGCAACTACAATGGTAACCCAACACAAAAAAAGAAGAAAAAGAGTAGGAAAAAGATTAAGACAACACTATGTTTAAAAGAGTTAAACAAAAACATATAAACACACACATTTACCCAGTAAATTTAAAAGCCATCACTGCTCTGGGAACAGGAGATGTCACACTGCGTGTGGGAAGGGGTTTGGATTACAGCTGACGCTTACATTACATAAATCACACCTTTCTGTATCTTGGTCTTCACATGCATATGATCACATCAATCCCCAATGCAATTCAGCTGCCTTTTAACAATGACATGGCAGCGATGGAGCTGTGTCCCAGTTAATGCTATCCCAGAAGACTGAGGTTACGAATTTCATTACTTGAGCGTTAAACTCCGACTGGACGGCTGCATTATTTAAGAGCTCCCGACAGGGGACACTACGGAAACTCTCTTGCCCTGACAGAAGTACTGGAAGTTAAAAAAATAAACCAAATAAGGTGGTGTTGGTGGGGGAAGAGGATGAAGAGAGGTGTATCTTGGTACGTGAGGAAGCCACGTCTGCACGAGTCTCTGCCCTGCTCGGATGGCTGAGCGACGCCCGCCTGCGCCTGAGCACGTCTGCTCCCATCTATCTTCCCGTGACAGCTTCCCTGTCCCCTCCACACACACGCCAGGACTTGTACTCCCACACCCAGAAACCTCCAGGCAGCCGCGGCAGGGTTCCTAAGCTGGCGGAGGCATTTTCTGTTGCCTTAGCTTTAAGGCCCAGCCCTTACCCTCAAACATTCACCCCTCTACCTGATGGAAGAAGGGGCTGAACATCATCACTGATCCATGCACTGCCAGACCCTGCTGGCACGTTCTCCTCTCCCCAGGCCTGTCACAGCTTTCCTCTGCCTCGGACACGTTTTCCCCTCTTCTACTTGAAGCAACAGGCAGGGCACGAAGGCTGCAGGAGGGAAGGGTGCATTCATTGCTCAAGAAAAGCAGGGCCTGCCGTAGATGAAGCTACGCACACCGCGGTTTCTCTTGGAGAAAGGACCCCTGTGCCCTTGCTCAGTAACTAGGCAGCAATTCTCCTGCTTGAGCGAGAACATTTCAGGCATGTCACAATGCTGGGAATCATCCAGTCTTAAAACACAAGCCACTCAGGTCAGGTCCGCCAAACTTAGTCACCGCATGGCCTAAGAAGAGTCTGGGATCCAGCCCAAGTGATTTCGGCAGTTTCTAGATAATCAGATGAAATGATGGAAGAGTGAGTGTTCGCACCCCTCTTTGTCAAAGGTGGCACAGCTGTGTCCTGGGTAGAGCCACCTGCAGCTCAGGAGGCAATTTTTTTAGATTTCTTGCATAAGCCTCGCTTCCCCAGGTGCCCAGGAGACAGTCTGACAGCACCTTCCATATATTGTAACAGTCAGTTGTAAATTCACCATTTGAAAGGCCATCATTGCAGCTTTGCCTCTTGAAGATCCCTGTGACCTTTGCAGAGCTCCGTGTACCAGCTAACTGGTTTTGGTCCTGTAAGTGACAACTACTAGTGTTTCCAGTTAGTTCGCATTCCTCTATAACCACACTTCTCTTGTCCTTAAATATTTTGGAAGTTACTGGTTAAACTAACAAATCTCAAAAACACCATAAAAGCACACAGAGCATGTCAGCAATTGCACCGGGCGGGGTGCGACACGGGCTTTCAGAAAGACTCCTTTTGTTTGTGAATGCTGACAAGAAGAGAAATCAGAGGTGAGCTGAGGCAGGACAGCCGCAGACCTGCCAACTCCTGTTGGCAGAGCCTCACTGTCCTGCCTGCTCTCTTGCTCCTTGGGAAGCCTTCTATCCATTCCCAAAGGCCAGGCAACCTAGGCTGCCCCACATCACAGGCACACTGTGGCGTGCCACACGTGGGATGGTGGGGCCGACGCTCAGCACTGCACCCAGGGCTTCCAGGAGCCCCAAGCTGCATGATAGGGGGGACTACCAGGAGCCTTGTGCAGCTCCTTTACACTCTGGCTTCTCCAATTCCAGCAGCAGCTGCTAAAATTTTCTACTCCTGGCAGAAGTGAGGAGCTGTGGACAATTTCAGTGCAACATGCAAAGAGCTTACCTACTGCCACTGACGAGTGTGATCCATCAGGACAAATGCCCCATACATACCAAACATCACCCTTCTCCCCATCACCCTTCAGTGAACCGTGCCGACGGTAACAAATAGCAGACAATAAGGACATCTCCCACCTTGGGAAACCTCAAACCAAGGGGTACTGAGCTCTCCCTTGATGCTACCGCCGCTGAACAATGTTTTCTCTGAACCCATGGACAGATCCAGCACCCTGCTGCGCATCGCCTGGGAGCTGGTGGAAGCAGGCACGGAGATGAGGGACCTCAAAGAGGTTGGTTTTCCAATCTCCAGTGTAAGAAAAGGAAGAAAATAACCATCTTGAAAGCAACACGGTCACTGTGACACACTATCAATTCAGAATGGTAAGACTCCTGTTCACGTTTTAACAGCAATACAACTGCAAGCCAAACGTAGCATTAAGACACGTAGTTATAAGCCAGGTAGTTATAAATAGATTGGTTTTCCTATGTCGTGATTTCCAGATGAAATAATGTTTTCTTTTAGACTAAACTTCTCAGTCTTTAAAAAGAATGGGAAGCTCTCTTAAAAGAAATTCCCATGCCAGAAGTGAGCTTTGACATATGGAGAACGATCAGAGGCCAAGCGCGTTTCAAACACTAACCTCTTGCTTCTAATGAGCAATGCCAACAACAAGCGCTGAGCCACGTAAGGGGCTTCAAGCACAAAGCCTAAAACGCATTGAAAACTACGTATGTTGTAGCTGATTCAGAGAAATCGGCCACATCAGCTGTCAGGTACAATTGCCACAAGAAGACATCTCGGATTTAGCGAGACAGTGTCTCCCTGCGGACACGTATCAAAATTAACAGGGAGCACAGAGAAACAATGATGGAAGAGATTTTGTAAGCACCTGGCACGCTCCCCAGGCACAGAGGGAGCACACAGATCACAGAATTCGAGCCTGCCTCTGGTTTCCTATGGAGAAATAACGTTCAGCTATGGCAAACGTGCCCCTGATGACGCTCCAGCAGCCTCAGCTCAACAACGAGTGTGAACACCACCAATCCAGAGGACATTGTCCTGTCGGCCACTTTCACGTCTGCTGGCTCCTCCAGCCACTGGTGATTTTTATTCCCTTTTTCTCTTCTTTTTTTTCCTTCTTTTTTTCATTTTCCTGACAAAGGTGAATCTGAACTCTGCCTTGCAGCTTTGTATTATTCATTACATAATTGCTATGTTTTATTAGAAATATGATCTATTATAACCTTGAATACGGGAACTTAAATGACATTGAAAATTAGATTACTCTGATTATTAGAGAAGTGAGAATGGTACTAAACATTTGTAAGGCTGATAATCAATCAGTGTATCCATCTGAGTGCAATAAAAATCAATCAGGAGGTAGTGCGTTTAAATCTAATTTTTTAAGCATGACATTTTCTTCTGAGTTTCTTTTTTAAATGTCACCCTCTTCTACAACAGTGATTGATTCTATCCCCAGGGACAGTTAACTCCAACTGTTTTATTCATCGCGCTCAGCTCTTGTACCCACAGTCTTTTCTAAATATCAAATTAATGACAACAATAATATTTTCATCAAAATGGGTAACTCAGAAATACGGGTTCATGGAATCAAAGGAGCAAACAACACAGCAGTGCACTTAAATTGGAGTAAATACCAGGGGCCTTTCTGACTAGCAAGCAGCGTATTTTAACACAGAAGACAGTGGAAATTTCATGTCCCTCCAGTTATCTTTTTCCCCATACACACACAAAAGAGAAGGCCAAGGATTTGCTTGTTTAAAACATAATTCATTTAGAAATGTTTCAGTAGTGAACAATGAATCATGGGCTATAGGGAGTCCATGAGTAATTACCTATGCCTCCAAAATAACCTTATTAGGCTATTGTAAGTATAGGGGAGACCTTTGATACCGATAGCCTAAGGGCCTCTATTTTTCCATTCATGCACAGGGGATTTATATGGTTATATCCTATTATAACCGACAAAAGCAACACATCTCCCATTTATGTGTGAGGATAACTGCAGGGTTAATATATCATGGACTGAGTTAGAAGAACAGGTTTCATTATATGAATGAACGATACAAATGGATGCTCTACAGCTTTATTTAACCCGCCTGAAACTTGATCTGTGGTTTCAAGGATTCCATCAGCCTGAAAATTTGATTTTTGACATGAAATTTGGCACCTGCTATTGTCACATCCCTGAAATATCAGTAGATGGAATGAGCAAAACAGGAGTCTCTAGTCCCATGAAGAAAAAAAAAATCCTAACTGAACTCAGACCTAGAACCAACACTGGCAAGCCAACACAGCAGATCAGGATGAGAAAAATACCCCTTAAAGACAGCTGAAAGGCATGCCTTTGGCATTACTTTAAATTTATTTTCAATTTTTATATTTATTGTTTCATTTTACTATCATTTAAGACAAAAGATTTTATCTTTTTTAATTTTAGGACATCCAGAAACAACCCAACAGCTACTGTAGTTTTGATATCTCCCAACCTAAGAACCAAAATGACAGCTGAGGGGAAAAAAACCTGGTGCTGAAGATGGATTTGACTCTAATGTCGCAGAAGACTCCACGAAGTGCTTCAGCAGGAAAAATATACATTCAAAAGCCTATAAACTGTTTCCACGTCTACCACTATACCATCAATGCCCACCTTTATATTGACTACAGAACTTCAGGACTGGCCTGATCTGTGAACATGCCAAACACAGTAACAACGGCCCAGAGAGTAAAAAAATGAGGCCTCCCGCAATACGAAGGAAAGCAACCTCCCTGCCTCAAACAAGGCCCCAAAAACATGAGAAATGAAGTTGCAAAACCAGAAATTCAGCAGACAAGTGGAAGAAGACTAGAAGAAAAAGAGTTTTGCAGAGCAGGCGTGTAGGCAGGCAGGAGGGGCAGCAAAGGAGCAGGTGAGTCAGAGCCAGGGTGTACAGGGCACAGTGTATGGGGCTGAACCAGAAGCGGGCTCCTCGGTCTCCCTTACCATCTTCTCTACATGCTGCAATTAGTGTAGGCGCAGAGACACGATCACACATTTAATGATAAACTATTTAAATAGCATTTGCCCTGCGATGTCCATTTTCAAAGCACTTTAAGATCATCAAGTAATTGCCAGTGTGAAATAGGATAATGTGCACACTCTTAGAAGCTGACACTTAAGGAGCTACTGAAGGTTGTTAGCATTAACAATTGCAGGCAGAATAAATCACTAATATTTCCCACAAAAGTCCATCAACGCATCTGCAATGGAAATAGCCAAGCCATGGCCACTGACTAAGACAAAATTTACTCACTGATACATTTCCATCTGTAGTTCACATAGCCATCACCTCAAATTACTTAACATAGCCAGAAATTCCCACCTGGGAGATGGAGCATCTCCACAGGCAGGTCCCACAATGGTCCTGCACACCTTCAGCAAGACTTAGGCAGGCTGGGGAAGTTTAATGAGATTTAACAAGGGCAAGTGTAGGGTCTTGCACCTAGGGAAGAACAACCCCAGATACCAGTATAGCTTGGGGACTGGCCTGATGGAGAGCAGCGTAGGTGAGAGGGACCTGGGGGTCCTGGTGGGCAGCAGGATCCTGCTCTAGCAGTGGGGTTGGACTAGATGATCCTTTGAGGTACCTTCCACTCCTAACATTCTGTGATACTGTGATCTTCTGCTGCTGTTGAGTTAATCTACACATCTGTCATTCCCTCCTCATCGATGCCCTGCCCTGTCTCTTCTTCAGTATTCTGCATGAAACCAGTCACTTCCTTACTCTAAAATTAAAATTGTGGGGTTCAATTAAGATGTACCATGTCACCTGCAACAGGATTGCAGTGTAATCACATGACCCAGTGGATATTGCCAGCTGCCCATTTCCCAGCTCAGTGCAGGAATGGGACGGAGCTTTGGGAATCAATCACTCCATCCTGGGAGGTTTCCCAAACTCACAGGGCTTCTGAGGGTGACCCACTGTGAAGCGCCAGCCTACATCAGGATCCCCATGAAACTAAAACCCACAGGGAAACAGTGTCTCATGCTTACTGTCTACTGTTTTGTCGGCCCAAATCCCAGTGGATTTACTAGTAACTTCTGTGGAAGTCTAGATAAAATTCTGGATGCAGCTGGTTAATCTGAAATACTCTGGGGAGCAGGAGGATGGCTTTTCTGGAACTTCAGTGTCTTAACACATTAGCTAAAAATATACAAGCCTGCAGAAGCAATGCAATTGTTCTTTCCTTCCTCACAGCTGCAGTGACTGAGTGCATACACGGCATTTGAAAAACACTTCTAAAAACTCAACCTGAAATTACATTTCTGTTAAGCAACAGCACATCTCTTTTACCACAGGCTGGGGAAAGGAAAAAATCCCTAAATTTCAAACTCTGAACTTTCAGTCAGAAGTCACTAAGAGGCCATTAAATCTGTCTCATCTGATTTCAGCTGTTCAAGTGCCCTTTCGAGCTACCTTCTCAAAGCAACTGCCCTTTTGAGCTACAATCATGAAGCTTGGTACACTAACTCTTCATGGATAACAGATTACAGGTAAAAATGTCCTGAACCTGACCTTTCTCTCCAGGGTCACCAAAAGGCGAATCAGTCTACTCATCTACAGATATTACATTAATTTCTCTTAAGAGATAGTCATGGTAGTAGGATGCCTTACAACTGGGAGAAGCTGGGGTTATCTGAAGTCATCAATTAAATTTGTTGGGCATTATCCAGGACCTCTGATGGCCAGGGAAGTGCATGGCAATGAACTGAGACATTGCCCTCCGTTCCTACTTGCTGGATGGCCTGATGGCAGCACTTCACGCATTTCAGCCTGCTGTGGCTATTTTATCCTTCATCCTAAGCACTCACAGAGGAAAAGAACATGACTTGCTTCTTACTTAACTGGAAAGCTACCTTCCATGACAAATTGCAACCTCTTTCCTGACAATGCCATTAACAGACTCCTTCAACAAAACAACTTTCCATAATAAGCACATTCATTCAACGGAATAAACGAGTCTCAGCTACAGGACAAATTCTGATACCTATGATGAAACTGACTTAAAGCAACAGCAAATAGAAAGGCTACAGTTCTGTCAAGGAAGGCAAAAAACCAGGAGGTGAGCTGGAAGACCCCTTCCCTTTGCTTGCACATGGCTGCTCAGTACCGTCCCCAGAAGGAAGAGCAGAAGTTCAGAGGCAACACCAAGACGGCGCACCACCTGCATTTCTCCCTTTTACTATGGTTGGTTTCACACAGCGAGTGCAGTTTGGCTTTCCCCAAACAAGGTTCAATCCTACGCTATTCACCAGAATCAAAAATAACAGCCCCATCTCATCACCACTGCCGGCTTTGTCTTGTAGCGGTGCTACTCCAGGGATCGCAGCAGAGTCCTATTAGCGTGCATCTCCAGTAGCGTAGTGGGAGATCAGGTCTAATATCTGTGTCTGCAGATGGATAACACCGCACTCATCCCCAAGTTTCATTTCTTTGTTTTGCCCCCAAGGCTGAATTTCACATTTGTACCTCCTGGTGCCTTGCGCAATTGTGCAAAGGTGCATCCAGCGAGAGAGCTGCCAACTGCCAATCCACCCGAAGAGTCCTGCCTGCGCGCTGTACTTCATCAAGCACAAGGAACACATCGCCTCCCGCAACCGTAAACTGAGCTCATGAAGGCGGAGGAACAGTTGTTCCTGGCGCGATTTAAGAAAGGGAGCTGTACTCTCAAATCGCAGCGTTAGCCTGCGTTACAACCTCGGCAGCTTGCAGCCCCGGCCTCCCACTAGGCCAGGGATAATAAAAGCAAAGAAATAGCTCAGCTACTGTTTACCTATTCCTCTGAAGCTAACGTGGAAAGCACACCATTATGAACTTACACAAATTCCTTCCTAAGGGCAAAAGCTTGTTGATACTCCTCCTGCTTTAAAAAAACCCACCAAAACAACAAAATTAAGGTCAGGAGGTTTTTTCTAGCTCTTGATGTGCCAGAGCTGGCTCCTGAAGCAGTGAGCAGGGAAGCTATGGAGTGTGGGGCTCCCCACCTCTCAACTCCCTGCCCAGGCTCTCAGCTGGAGCTCTCAGGTCTCAGCTGGAGCTGCTGCTGAATGACCTGCTCCACTGAGAGAGGCAGCTCTGGAGCAGTGGAAGGGAGGAACTGTGTCACTTAACCTGGTGGACCTTAAAGGACCAGAAGATCAGCCAAAAAATGTACTGGTTAAGCCTCGCATCTACCTGCGGTCTAACGCAGTGGCACATATGCATTTGCACTTTCCAGTGGGCTTGGTCTGCAGCTGGGTCCAATTGTTTAATTAATTAATAGTGCCTGTCATTAAAAGTGTTTTGCCACCATGCTAAAAGTTTATCAAGTGGTGAAATACCATGCTCAAACAATGCTACTGCGTCCATCTGCATTTTAGCACGTTTCTTCTTCTCCCTTCCCAAAAGCAATTGGAATAAACTATCTGCAAATTTGTTCAGATTTGCTGTTGGGGTGAGGTGCTTTTTTTAATTTTAAGATTACATTGTCCTTTCTTTTTTTTTTTTCCCCCACAAACTCTAACCTATGGAGAAAGAAAGGAGTGAGGTCAGGGGACTTCTTTTTCTTTCCAGCCACAGGATTTCAGGAAGGCCAAGCCAGCCAACAGGCTCCACGAGTGCCGGGCTGGCAACCCCACTGGATTCCTGTGAAAGCCCAGCTGAAGCTGGCTGCCAACACAGGCTAACAAGTTTATTCACTTTCAAGCTTTAGCGTCTCACTGCACACTCTGGTGCTTGAAATACCTCTGACTCCTGGGCTTCTCCTGGGGTAGGATGTCCCTTTCCACCTGAGCACGGTGTAACTCAGCACTGAGCCCCAGCTTAAACCCCAGCAGTGGAAGCCCCAGCTCGCACCCGAGATGTCTGCGCCTGGGAGAGCAGCAGGCTTTAACGTGACTCTTCAAAGCGAGAAGTGCCTAGGAGACAAAGGCTTGTGTGTTTAATAAACACTGCTCCATCCATAATTCACGCGCAGAAATACTGCTTTTCATCTATTAATGCAGGCTGTCTGGACATCTGTACTCCTGCTTTATGTAGCAGCAGAAGCATCATGGCATTATGGGGTCGAATTCCCTTAACACACCTGCAGCAACCTCAGCTGTTTCAGCACTCACGTTATGACATGAATCACTCCACAAGCCTGCACCTAATTATCAGACTGTCTATTTTGATGTATTTTATCTTTTATGTACGATGCCAAAGAAGTTCTTTAAAATATGTTCCAACTACTCTTTCATTTTAAAAAGAAAAGAAAATAAAAAGAAAAAAGCTTTCTTGTCTGGGACTTAAGTTCTAAAATAGCAGGAGTAAGTGGAACAGATTATTTAAAAATAAGGTGTGCTAGTAACTACAGGACTGGCTTAAAGATCTTAATTCTGCCAGATGGGGTCAAGCAGCATCAAATCCCAATTCCTCCATAAGATCTTTTAAATATCCTCAGTAAAGCCAGCACATCACCTTTTCACATTAAGTGCTTGCACAATACACCAGACCAGCCTGATGTGATGGTACAAGGAGCAAAGCAGACAGACATTTGTTTCCAGGAAACAGCAAGATACTAAAAAAAGCAGCCCTTTTTATTGTTGATTTGAAATCAAAGTGATTACTGAAGCCTCTGCAACTTCCAGTGCAAGACTTACTGCACACAAGGGAGTTCATTTTGCGAAGGCAAACAGGCAGCGGGTCACCACAGAGTTAACTCAATAAAATAATAATTTCTACTTGGATAAACTGACCTAGTTTTCCCAGACTTCTCTATGAAAACAAAGGATGCAACGTGGACGTGAGATGACATCTGAAAGGGAAGCCAAGGGCTGGGCAAGGAGTCTGAATTCAACCTTTAACTAAAGGAGGGTGGTAGTCCCCAGCTGACATTACAAATGACTCCCCAACACAGGATTAACTGGCAGCACCAGTGGTTTCTACACCCATCATCTTTCATCGATGCCAATGGCAAAACTTTTGTGTCCTTCAACAGCATGGGACTGGGTCTTGACCTCATCATACACAGCTTTGGTACCTCCTTCCAGTAGGATGGTCTTCTCCAGGAGTGTGGCAAGCGTCTTGCTGCAAGACGCACTTACAGAAGACTTTTTATGAGGTCCTCAGGATATTATTTCTAGGCTACAACCCCCATGGGAAGCACTGGCTGAAAACTTGTGATTTCCAAAAGCAGAGCTTTATTCAGCTCTTGAAAGAGCCGATGAACATCCAGCTGCAGGACTGCCCCAGAGCCCCAGGCCGTGCGTCAGACACAGCACAGGCAGGTCTGCCAGGGCCTGGGATTCATGGCGTGGAGGACAGGAATCGACAAGGATCCTTCCTGGCCTCCCTCGTAACTCATCCTGAGAGTCTGCAAAGCTGAACGCAACACGATGCTGTCAACTCTGCATTTTTGGATTCAGCAAAGCTCTGTGGTGCTGGAACACCTCCAACCAGCTCAAGTTAAACAATTTGCCCAGAGAAAATGTTCAATGAAGGGGAAACATAAAAGTATGCACAGAAAGAGGCCTGACTCCCCCTCTTTTCTAATCCATCACACAGCATTAGAGATTAAATGCTCATTAAAAATATATATAATAAGCTGTTAAGACAAGATATCCAGTGATTCCTCTTAATGGTCTTATTCTTCCCACACTCTGGTTTCTAGGGAGTATTTTCAAATGCTCCTTCTCCATCACTGCTAGGCCTATTTACCATAAAGTTACCTCCCCACCTTGTCCCCCCAGTCAAGGAGAAGGACCTTAAAAATCATGGGGCTCAATACTGGATACACCATGGGAGGCAGCTGATTTGCCTGTTTGGTTTCATATATGTTCATGCCACGCCATTTAAATTCTAGTAGGAAAGATGTTCCTAATAAACATGTGAAACAGCTGTAACTGACTTAGAAAACAACAGGAAAAGCTGCCAAGAAAGGATTTTAACTTTCTCTCTTTAGGACAAGCAGGATTTAAGGCTCTGCCGAATTGAAGGAATAAAGTATTTCTGCTTATTCTCTTCTTGCCCCATGTACTTTTCACTTTGTTATGGGAGATGTTTGAACATAACAGGCTTTCTTTTTCTTAATAACAACATCTTGCTTCTACTTGTTGGGTTTTTTTTTTAATTATTTGCACTTCTCAAATTTTTTCTGGATTTCTGATTAATTTTTCAATTAATTTATTTAATTTTCAGTTAAGTTTTCCAAATTATTTTCTGGATGTTCTGATTTTGTAGCAGTGTTCACCTGATGAGGCATCCAAAAAGGGGAGGAAGAAAAAAGTATGCACTGAGGTTCTGTTCCAAATTTGAGAAAGGGGCAAATCAAGCATCCTTTTTGTAGGAAAATGCTGTCAAAAGGCTTTTAACAAACTAACAATTCTCCATGTCACTTGTTACAGGAATCTGGACTGTATGAGTTTGACCCGAGCTCCTCCTCAATGGTGTGGCACTGTACAGTGTGGACTATGACACCGAACACACACTGAGCTCTGGACTTCCACACTCATCTTCACGAGACATCCAATTCGAAACACAAGACCCCTGGCTTGCTCCCTGCCCAGCAGAGGCAGACCAATACTGACAGAGAGCAACACAAGCTTCCCTGAATCTTATGCTCCTCCTTCCAGTATCAATGATTCTTCTGTATCAGAAAAAACCCCACCTTGATGACACTTTTTTGAGTGGCTCTTCCCTGCTGTCTCTGTCCTAAAATCAAAACAAACCGTGTTACAGGTCACCTAGAAGCAGTGCTATAGGAAGGAAAACAGAGGGAAGTTGGTCCTTGTATGTGAGAAGCAGCTCACACAGCCGTGGTGCAATCAGCAATGCTGAACACACAAGGTTCAGCAGCTCATCTCATAAGGATGATGCCGCTAGGTTACAACATGGCCAAAACCCAATACCTGTGTAATGCCAATTTCAGTTGAGATACAGAAAAAACTCATGTATTAGCCAAAATAAACATCTTACACTTAATTTTCAAAATGATAAAAAAATCAAACTTCAATCTTTGCCACTAGGACATCCTCTAAAAGTACACAATGTATGAAAGCAACTAAAAGTACTACACTCCATAAAAGCACAGGGAACTTGCAGATTCTTTGAAACATAATACTAGACTCTATAAAGTCCTGGTGATGTCCATGTTTTCTACCCCTCTCACATTCTGCTACTGTTTCCATAATGCAGGCTGTAATCAGCTGGTTGGCAGTAAAAACAAGGAAACCAGAACTTAATTCTTCAGGAGAAATGGGAAACAGTAAAGGATTTGCAGCAGCACCCATTTTACCAAGGCTGACTGACAGCGTGGAACCTGCTAATGATGGAAATAGGAGCAGATGGAGCAGGTGAGAACAGTGTCTCTGTATCGACCGGTGAGTCAAGGAATGATGACCTCTCTTGCTCCTCCAACCGTGCAGTGACCCCTTCGTCCAAAACTAACTGTTGCTGCCAAGGGACCGAGGCATCTCTCTGTGCCAGAGAGGCAGAAACCTGGCACCCTGAAGCCCTCTGATGAGCACCACACGTGCCTGCTGCTGAAGGAGACAGTGCAGCAATGTCCTGCAGCAAGCTCGCCCGTATCTTCCACTATCACTCCGTTTAGTATTGCTGTCTGATGTTTTAACCCGTCCTCGCTGCTACATTTTCCTATTTAATTTAATCCTTTCTTCTCAGGCTCTCAAGTTTTACGGGAAGAGCTTCCCCAGTTTAAATACACTGAGTTTTGCCTCCAAGAAAACAGTGACGGTGGAGCATCGACGTACTTAATGTGGGAAGAAACAATCCCAAACCATGAGACGCTATCTGTCAGTAATCCTTCTTCCCCCCAGTTTAAAGATGAAAAATGTTTAAAAACATAATGCGCTGAAAATGATACAAATGTAGCACGCTTTGTTAGTCTGTCATTTTACATGGTTTGTAAAGTCCTCCCTCAGAGGACTGGGCTTAAATCATTCATCAACTTGAAGCCGATTGCTTTGTCCTGGAAAGGGGGAAGAACATGGATTTCTCAGATGTAACCCAATTTCCTGACAGAAACAAAAACAACCTGATGAAATTCGGTTACCAAAACCATCTATCGCGCCCCAAGCAGAAGCGTGAAGAAATTAATTACAAAAAGAGCTCTTTCAGCACAAATCTAACTTTATGGGGAGTTTTGAAATTGAG
This sequence comes from Laterallus jamaicensis coturniculus, assembly GCA_022605575.1. Classification (NCBI taxonomy): domain Eukaryota; kingdom Metazoa; phylum Chordata; class Aves; order Gruiformes; family Rallidae; genus Laterallus; species Laterallus jamaicensis. The sequence continues at coordinate 17,963,256 of JAKCOX010000008.1, read as the reverse complement.
ATTTCACTTGCTTAGAAGTTTAAAAAAAAGAAAGAAAAGTAGGTCAGCATGTTTCCCCAGCATGTCTTTCTGACTCCATTAAAACTGTCTGTCAGATGACTAACCATGCCTGTAATCCAACTAAAAGCATGTTTGCTTTCTGTTGCACTTTTTGACAGGGGAAAGGAAGAATTCCACTTCACTTTAACTCTGAAAATCAGGTGTACGTCTCTGAAAGTTGGGTAATTTCCTCACATTTACTTACCAACTCCATTTATATTGACAAAAAGCGACTGGTTACAGATTGCACGGCGCTGAGAAACGATCCCACAGCTGATTAAATGCTTATCAGCCGCAGGCACCGCCTGCAGGGCTCTAAGCTACAACTTGTTAAAGTCAGTTTTCAGAGCTGTCACCTGATTGACAGACTTTTCATAAGACCTAGATTTAAAAATTTAAGAGTTTTCAGAAACCTGCAAGCATGCAAACAAGTACTGCAGTAAGGTGAGGTGGGGCAAGCCTGTTTCTCTTCGCTTTGGGTCAAAGGAAATTAAAAATCCCAAACGCCCCACAATCTTTCTTTTGCCTTTCATTAGTATCAGCAGTGGAGTTTTGTTAAAGCTAGGATAGAAAGGGTGTTATTTCCACTGCTTGCATGCCATCTAACTTAAAAACCAAATCTCTACGCTTTCCATGCAAGGGCTGAAGAAGCAGAGATTAACTGTTCCGATGTACTTTAGGTTGAGCATGTGATACCAAGTCGAACTAAAACCAAATTGAGGTTATTTTTAGAGCACATTCCGAGGGCCAGCATCCCTGCAGGAGGAGCTGCAACGTGTCAGCCGGCTTATCTCAGGCACAGCAATGGAAAACTCCCTCTGCTATAACAATTCATACAGCGGATGAAAGCAAGCTGTAAGAGCCTGACAGCGGCAGAGGGAAATCCATGGCCTCATCTACTTATGTCGAGATCTTCCTAAACCATCTTTGAGAGCTTACTGGTTTCCGAGCGCCTGCTTTTTATCTTCCACGCCATCAACACGGGAGTTGCTCTCCACAGAGAGGCCAGCATGGGCTTTACTTCTTTGCCTTCTGCAGAAGCATCTATCCTACCCAAGACCACCTCCTGTAAGCCGATGACCAGGATAACAAAGAGGTAAGTTTGCAGATATAAGCTGTCAGGAAGTTGCACACACTCTCACATAAATTTCTTCTAAGGGGAAGGACAAAATACATGTCTCATCTGATAGAGTGTCCTTCAGGCCTATCTGGGCTGCTGCAGTTCAGATTTCCCAGAACTCTTGGAAACAATTTACTGTATTTCTCATGAACCTTTGGCTACTGTAGATAACATGTTCAGGTTGGCCTAACAACCAAATAAGCCCTGTTTAGCTTCAAGGCTCAGGACACTGGCAATTTGCTCATTCCCAGACTGATATTTATCTCACTGACATTTCTCCATCCTTCAGATTCAACATCCCAAAATAAAAAAAAACTAAAAGCTTTCAAAGGGAGAAAAAAGAGAGCAGAGAAACCACAAGGTGCCAGTACAGGAAGCACAACCCACATGGTGCAACGGCAATTAGGAGAAAGAGATGCATCAAAGATGCCCCGTGCCTCCGAACAAGAAAATGATCCGAATGAGGAATACGAAGCAGTGAACTGAGTGCATAAAGGAAGAATGGAAGCTCTGAAACAAAGCTTTTGAGGTCATGGGATTGGGGTCTCAGCAGTTATGTCTGCATGACCAAGCAAGCGTGGCCTCAGCCCTGTGCTTCAGAGCACATGGACCAGGCAGGGACAGGCTACCTCCAGACTTCCCATCGGCTCCGACAGCAGCACTGCCCAGCACAGCCCGAGGCAGAAAGAACTACCTGGGGTTTTGCCTGCTGTGAAACCCCTTGGGATGCTAAACTCAGGAAGAGGCAAAGGCAGCACAAATACATAGAGCCAGTGTCTTTATACATACATCTGGAATATAGCTGTGAATCACAGAATCATAGCATGGTTTGGGCTGGAATGGACCTTAAAGATCGTTAAGTTCCAACCCCCCTGCCATGGGCAGGGACACCTCTCACTAGACCAGGCTGCTCAGGCCCCATCCCCTCTGCATGCCCCAAAATTGAAGCGCAGGATAAGAAATACCAGAGAAAGGCCACAGAAATGATCAGGTTTGTGTTGAGAAGTGCTTTAGTAAGAAATATCTGCCCAGAACACCTTTTACTGGGAAACTGACTGAAGAAAGCCTGTGAACATCAAAAATATTTCTAAAAAAATGAAAAAATATGAGATTATGCCTGTGTCAGTGCCACCTACTGTCCTCATGGAAGAGCTGGAGCTCTGGAGGAGGTTGGCATGTGGCTGGACCACCACGTAAACCTGACGTGATGGTGTCAACAGGCAGGCATTATCCTCTCCATGGGCTCTGATTAAATGTGCTCCCTTAAAATAAGAAAGGGTTCAAGCAAGTCTGAAGACACTGCTAGAGCCACTGAAGAGTAACACGTACGTCTCTGGGGTGTGCTGCAGGTCTAAGCAGAAATTAGACTGTACATGTGTTACAGATTTCAGCAGAAATTAGACTATACAGGCATTCCATTTTTCACTGGCTCTAGTCATCTCTGAGGCTCACATATACTGAAAGAGAAGTTACTTGTGTGAGGACTTTGTGCCATTCAGATGAATTCATTCCACAGGACAAGCTCAAGAGGAGTTGAGGAAGTCTGCTAAGATCCAACTGACACTTTTCCCTTTCTTAAACCAGATCTCTTCAGACCATGTTTGGTTACCTTGGTACAAATTATTAACATTGTCACTTTGGAAGCGTCACAACTTTAGTAAAACACCTTGTTAAGCAAAAACCTAAGAAAAGCATACATCTACAGTAAGGAAAGCACACGTCTACAGTCACCAAGCTCTAGGACTGATACATACAGACAAAGGCTGCTGAGAGCACACAAGCCCTGGTAACTTCTGCCAGGATCCGTGTTGTCATAGAGACAGCAGAGAGCGATGAAAAGTTCACCACGGTAGCTATACCTTGGTGAATAAGTCTTAATGTAACTTCCAGCTGAGGACATGTAATCAATCTCTGTATGAGCTTATTGAAGGAATTCCCTTTACGCTTACTCAGTCCTCAAGAGTCCAAAATGAGGAAAAAGGTTTTGAAATATATATATTTTACAACTTTTAAAGGCAAGCCACGGCCTAGTGTTTCTTTTGGATTGGGGGTGTGTGTTTAATTATTTCTTTTGAAAAAGAAATTATGTAAAACATTAAAAACTTGACAAGGGTATTAAATGAAAAATAATTAATTAAGAAGTACAGAACGAGTAATTCAAAGGTAGGCTGCAAGTCTGGCCATATGCAACAGTGTCTCCTTTCCGCCAGACACTTCTTCCTCACAGACATGGCCAAAGCCCTGGCATCTCACTGCTGCTCTTCTCCCTTTGGTTTCAAACACCTCATTCCCTTTTACGCTGCAAAACCCAGGACCTTCCCTGCTCTCTCTTCCCTCCCTGTGCCTTTCCCCCAGCATTTCCCGCCCCATCTCTATCCCCAGTGGCATTTGACCTCTGGTTTATCTCCCTGGGGGGGGATCAGCAGCACCCTCTGACCCTCCGGAGTCCATTCTCTGGGCTCAGTCCCACCACTTGGGAGGTACGGGATGCCGAAGCCAACAAAAAGCAGCACAGAAATGGGGCCAGGGGCTGTTTATTGGCCAGGGCCTTCGATTCTTAGTTTACACAATTATGGGTTTTCTACGCAAGAAAGGGTAAAAGAAAATAAAAAATAATGTGCAGCACCAGTGTGTTACGGTTTAAAGTTACAGCTCTTTGCATAACGCCTGAAAGGCAACCAACAGAAGGAAAGAGAAAACCTTAGGACGCTATTCATACTTTTCCCTAACATTTTAGGATATAAAGATCAGACTAATTACCAAAGAGTCTTGAGTTGAGCAGGGTTCACTAACCACGCTCTGCTTGAGGAATTAGGAGGGAATTTACTTAGCTGCATCATGAAAGGTGCCAATAAATTGTTCAGCTGGAGAGTTAACATAATAGAAAAAATCATTTTTTATGTTATTTTCTTTAGCAGTTTATTAATTGCTGCCTGAAATACTTTTCTGAAACACAACGAGCTGCAAATGAATTCATGGGCTATTAATCTGCTGTACATGGCACTGGAGGGAAAGCTCATTAGGTGAGTTGATGCAATTACTGCTATTACATAACCATCTTCACAGAACATAGAGTAAATTATGAATAATAACATTCAATCTAAGTTGCTCCTTTAAACATTAACGCTGGCAAGTGAAAGCTATGCAAAATCAGGGGGAATGGCTAAAGCACAAAAGAGGCCGACCCCGAAAGGAGAAATGAAAAGCAGATCCGCTTCTTTGAAGACCACCAAACCGATGCAAAAAGCAAGAGATGTTTGTTTAACCATGGGAAACAATGGGCAACAAGTCGAACTCCGTTCTCTACAAGAGAATTTTAATTGTATATAAATAATTTACAGCCATCCAGCGTAACAAAGTGCGCATTATCTCTGGTAGCGGCCCGACTGACACTAGAGCACTGTGTTTTCTGTAGCAGGAGGACCCTTGGTGTTGGCTTTGCTCTCCTGCTAGAAGATCTCCCCAGCAGCGACACTGAGTGTTTGGCATTAACGTTTTTAAAGTTTCCAGTTTCTCAGTCTGAAAAACAAGCACTCCTTTCTGATCAGGAGCAAAACCCAAGTCCAACCCAGCCTTAATGAACAAGATGAAAACAACTGTGATCTGCATGGCTTGGGCAGAGTTTCACCAGTACCTAAATACTCAAATTCTTAATTTCAATGGTATTTTCACAGTTTACACCTTTCACCCTCAAAGCACTGCCTCTGTAAGAAGACTCGTCGTTCTCACCTCTCAAGATAGGAAAACTAGCCTAACCAGCTTGCATCGTTGAGAGATGGGAATTGGTCCCAGAACTGAATTTGGGGTTTTGTGCCTCTGGAGAAAGCAGCACATCAGGAGTCAGCAGGCAAGGCAACCCCGCCGGAATTTCTGAGAAAGCCCCCTGCCACCATGTGGTATTTAGGCATCTAGCTAAAAATCTAGCCCATAGCAAAGCAGAAGCAGTTCTTAAACCCAGTGCTTTCTGCTGTCTAAAAAGAATAAAAACCCTGCCGTAGTTCTAACAGCATCTAAACAAAGATTTCATGCTAATTAATTCATTTCAAAATTACATCGGGGAACCTGCAATGAATTTCTCTAATGCAACTATGCAGACTAGCCCTCTGCTTAGCTACTCACTAGAGGTAGAACTGTGCCTCACTAAGTAGTCTGAAGGAAAATGAAACAGAAATGTAAAGCAAAAAATACAAACATGACAGTTCTCCAAGTTGATGCCTCCTGCTTGCCAATTTAAACCCAAATTCAAATAAGTAAATCAATTCTTTCTCTTGTTCAGCAGCAGAATGTAATCATATGTTCTGAGAAGCATGAACGTTTAAATATTAAGAGACTTTGAAGTCTGGGACAAAGAGTAACAGACATTTCTGTGCAAGTTCAAGAAAAACCCCAAATACGGAGCACAAAAACTGGATTCTCTCCACTTCACGGTAATTCCCCTGCATTCCCTCCCTTCCTCCTTCCCTCCCTCCAGGGAGGTTAATTGTAAGCAGATTTACAAATCTGAACATTGCTTCAGTGCACCGAAGCAATCTGGAACAATAATTCTGTCCCTTTATAAACATAATTTTGCTCGATTAGAGCTCACTGCAGACAGGGTTGATGCCAGTGTGAAGGGTTTCTCTGCATCGCAGCCCGGTACATGGGCTGGGCATGTGCCTGAGAGGGACCCCACAGATTATCAAACACACTGACAGTCCTCGCAGCCTGCAAATTTTAAAGAAGAGGGAGGGTGGATGTGGAAGAGCTTCTGAGCTAAGCCAAGCAGAAGGCAGCTTTGACTTCCTTCCCCCTTGTACCCTGCAATAAGACTAGTTTAGGTTTTCTTTAAACCCAGGCTTCCTCTTACAAAGAGTATGTTCCAGCATCCTGCATGAAAGAGCCCATTATTGTTGGGGAGCTTTGCCCAGCTTCCCGCATGTTCCCTTAATTGCGGGGGGCAGCACTGTACGCATGACCCCTTGCCAGCTCCTAAGGACCCAGGTCCATGCAGCCAGGCAACAGTGTGCTTCTTGCTGACACCTGGGGTCAGGCCAAGGATGGTGCTTCAACATCAGCTTAGAGATCACCTAATAGAAGGGCAAAGGTTAGTTTCCTAAGGCTCTCCATCACATAATGAGCCACTGTCAGCCTTGCTAGCCTTCTCACTTCAGCAGCAGGAGAAAACAAAAAAATAAACCCAAACCCCTGTGTGATGACCATTTGTCTCTGCAACTAATTAAAAAAATTAACAGGCTAGAAGGGTAAGAAGGATAGAAATGTTTTGGAGCGGGTATCAGAGTCTCAGCTGCACCCAGACACTCCCAAGTACCTACGCATGGAACAGCCATACAGCAAACCCCAAACGCGAGGCTGTTGGAAGGGCTTGCTCCGCCGTTACACAGAGAGCTGCAGCTCTCCAGGTTGCAGGGACACAAGCTCAGCAGTTTCTGAAGGAGAGGGATCAGATGAAAGACAGCGGGGGTTTTATTTCAAGCTGTGTTTTGCCCTGTTGTAGGATGATAACAGTCATCACTAAGTCGTTTCCCCTCACACCCTTTGTCTTGTCTATCTGAGCACAAACTTTTTGCAAGAGGGACTGCACAATGAGAGCCAGTCCCTTCACCGGTGGCATCCAGTTTCACCGGGTCTTGCAGATACTATCACAAGGCAAATAGCTCCACTCCTGCCCCGGAGGCAGTCTTGTTAGTGACCTCCCTTGATCAGATCTGGGGACTAACATAGGGTGGAAGATAACTTTTTTCCCCCTGCAGGAACAAAACAACCTATAAAGAAATGCAAATTCGGTGCATTCCTTCATCATCTCACTTCATTCTCTAAAACAAGATAAAAGCATACAAGAACTGGTCAGTAACCTCTTCCAAAACACTGCTTCCATCCTTAAAACCTTATTTATCACACCGGCTAGGTGGCCAGTTCTTATCTCACCTCTGAGGTTCCTGTGTAAGGCTCATCAAGCTCAAAAGGAGTCACATATGTAAATACTTTTGTGTACCCTTTCCAGGCAGAGCAAATAAACAGGAGACTGGAGGGTTTCAGCACAGATTAAGCTGTATACTGAAATTCTGCATTTACTCCTTCCTTCTCCTCAGCTCCTGGGAACAGACTTTGGGGTTCCCACTTGCAGCTGCCCACCACGACTACTTTGCCCATTGGGAACCAGTTCGAGCATTGTAGGCTTGTTTCCCTATGAGATTCCTCTGATAGTGTTTTCTATCCTTTGTTCCTTGCTTTCACGTTACAAGGTAACAGAACTGTAAGAAGACAGGGAAACAAAATGTGAATAAGGCACTGCGGGAAAAGAAAAACCTCAATCTGGTAAGAAAAAAAACACTGACAAATATGCCTTTGTTTACATAAACTTCTAAAGAGATGAAGTTGAGACCTGGAGACCTGTATGAAAGAAGGTCAGATAAGAAAAAGAGTTTTTCAAATCTCTTAAGAGACGAAAAGCTCCTGTTTATGAAGGGATAATGCGGCGTAGCTTCAGACATAGTTCTTAAACCCAAAAGACAAGACACATTGCATTCAAACTGATGACATTTAAAATAATTTCTCTATTCCTTTGCAAATGCCTTCTACAGAAACAGAGCCAGAGGACATCCCTCACTTCTCTCCCCAGTATCCCACTCCAAACTGCTCCCCCCCTTTCAGTGCCTGTAGTGGTTTGAGATGAAGGCAACTGCCAAAGGGCAATTTCACTCAGTTCACCCTCGGAAACAGGCAGAGCAAAACCTTAATTCTTGCTAGTAAAGCTCCAGCTACCCTTTGGGAGAAAAGAATCCAACCACCTAAAAGGCAGTAAAAGTCTTTACACATTACCCTAAGTAACTTTGGTTAACATGTTGGAAATACTGCTGGCATTTCCAAAACACACCCTGATGTGACGTTACGGCATTTAATAAGATTACTACTTCACGTCAGCACTAAAATCCTTAAGAATTCAAGATCAACAAGCCATCAGGTGAAAAATGTGGGGTTTTTTTTCTTCTCTTCCAAACTGCGTCATACTGGTTTTTATCAAGGAAAAAAAGCTTAATGTGTAGTTGAATACTTATCAATAAAATCCTCCTCATTCAATCTTATATCTTTGTGCATCTTTGTATATAGCCTACCTTCTCCTTCACTCCCATCATGGTTTCCACACCAGTAAATCTACACCTAAGTACAGACAAGTGCACTTCAGGCAGACAAGAAAACTAGAAAACCCAACAAGAACAGTGAAATCATGGAAATCCCAAGAGCTCCTTCCTCCCCAGTGGCTTGACATTTGATGTTGGCCCTTTTCAATAACCACAATTTCAGATTTCCATGAAAAGGAGTTGGAAACACTGCAATGTGGTCACAAAGATGTATCTGTTTCTTTCTCTGCTCCTCAACACTCTTCCTTGGAGAGGAATGAGAAGTAGGATGCAACCAGGAGGGACCAGTTGGGATCTCTTCAGCTTCTACCCAGATGTAGTGAAGGCAACTACTGTGAAATGCCATGCAACTCAGAAAGAGAACTGCTAGTGGATGAGAACTAATTTAAGTCACAGTTCAGTCCAAATTATCTCATCAGTGTCAAAGTTTTTGTCCTTTTGGCTTAAAGTCTCTCCAAGGAACTCCTGTGCAGAAATTAAAGTTTAAAAGTGGCATTGGGCAATTTTTCCTCAACTCTCACGCACAGACTGCAAACTTCTGTAGCCTTTATTACTGGAATTGACCTACTGAAATCAGGAGCATCACTGATAAAGGTAAAAACCCTCAACAATCAAACAAATCACTACTCCAAAGACTTTTTTTTTTGCTATTGCAATCACTCCAATCAAAAATGAAAAGTTTCTGAAGCATTACCCCACAGGGATTTAAGAATGGGTTTTTAGCTAAACTTTCCTGCTTGACAGGGATATCAATAAACTGGGAAAAGAGAAGAAAATAACAGTTGAAAATATTTAGGTAGAAATCTGTGAATTTAAAGGGCAAACCCAAGATTTCTAGAAAAGAAGGGAGAGAAAAATCCTTTGGGGTTTTGGTGCGCTTGGCAGAACTTTTACATAGTCTGATTTATGGGCTTTGCAGGTTTAGAAGAGGATTTGCCAGCTTGTTTCACCCTCCAGAGAGGCTCAAACCAGTAAGAACAGGAGACGTAAGGCCATCATCCTGTCAGTTTTGCAAAATGGCATAAACTGATGCTACTGCCAAAAGAAGGACCCCTGGCAAAAGCACCCGCGCTGCCTCGAGGGAGATGGAGTGAGGCTGAGGAAGGCTGCTGCCTGCTACATGAGTCAACAGAAAGCCCTCCTGAAATGACAGCCTGGGCTGACACCAGCTCAGCAAAGCCACGAGGGGGTCTGCAGGGCAGAGGAAGGACTGAAACCGAGATTAAGAAGCCAGTGCTGTTCTGCTTTACACCCTTGTCCCACAAAGGCATTTCTAGGGCGGATGTGAGATAATGCCATCTGAGAGCAAGTACCTCTGGGTTTGTTCTCTCAGAAAACCTGATGAAATTACCCACCTGGATGTTCTTAGCACCCACACAGGGTGGGCACGCTGTTGCTCTAGAAGTTCTTAACTGATGGCATTTAGGCTGCCAAGTTAAGGACTCAGGCGCTCATAAAGGTCTGAAGTTGTGTACAAAATTCCTACTCCTTTCTCTGCATATGAATGCAGACACTGTCTTCAATCACATAATTGCATAATATTTTTCTCCCTTGGTACTGCCACGAACATGTAGGATATGACAAACAGCAAATTGTTTCTGAAGATGACTTACATTCTTTGGACATTCCCACTTCAAAGCACTTCTGTAGTCTGCAGTACTGGCAGCGATTTCTGGTAACTTTATTGATAACACAGTTTTTATCTCTGTGACATGTGTAAACCATGTTCTTCTGGATACTCCTGCGGAAAAAGCCCTGAAATCAAGAAAAAAAGAAATAAAATAAACTTCTGAGCTTCCCATAACCCTTAGACACAGGCACTAACATTGCTTTAAAACAACAAAATAAATTTAAAGTTACGGCTGGAGTATGGCATCTTTAAAGACACAGTCTTCTTGTAATTTAGTACTGTTTCTTGCAACATAAGACTCATCTCTTAAATAAAAACTAATTAAGTACTGCAACCTAAGGCCAAAATAAACAAAACTAGAACTTGTAACAGCATTCAGGAAATGAAGTCCTACATTTTACCAAAAAAAAGCTCAAATAAAAATGGTTTGGACTTATGGATGGAGAAATGAGTTGGGTATACAACAGCTTTCCTAACAGACCCACTTGGAAGTCAAACCCTCATTCAACTGACAGCCTCTCTCAGCCCAAAAGTCTGGGCTATTTTGGTTATGGCAGAGATTGCCTAGATTGAAGGCTGCACGTAAAAAGCAAAATAATTTGAAACCCAGGTCTCTTAACTGCTGGAACTCCTAAAACAGTTAATGAGGCTTCTGCAGGTGGAAGAGTTCCAGTGTCAGGTTATTGAGTTGTGAACTTGTAAAAGTCGCCAGTTCCCGTATTTTTTTTTCTTATTCGGATACAGCTGTGAAAATAATCAAGTAATTACAATGATCTTGAACAGAAATTAAAGACAACTAGAGTCTGGTTTGTACTTAGGTAACATTTGACTTGATTCCTCCTTCAGCAAGCAAAAGAGAGAAAAACAGCCATAAATGGTAAAGTTAGCTGGCACAGAAAAAAGGCAAACCCCAAGTTGATTTCTTTATCTGCACTAAAAAACAAGCTTTAGATAATATCATATAATAATGAATTTTTAAAAATAGGAGGAAAAAAAAAGAGGATTACTTTAAGTATTTTAGAGCTCAACCCACAGATACTCAGCTGAAGTATTTCTGCACCAGACATTTGGAAATTTGACAGCACTATTTAACCTTCTCACTCAGATTTTGAAAATCGTTTCAGCAAGCACCAGGGTCAAATTTCAGTCAGCATCGTAACATTATGGAAGAACAGTTAGCAAGTTTCTGTTTGTTGTGAGGGCTTGGGAGGTTAAAACTCTTCAACCAGCCACAAGCTAACACCCTACAGGGAAGCAGTATGAACTTCCCGCCGCAGGCGATCGCTCTGTGCCCACACTGCGTTTTGCCTCGAGATGCAATCCCAGTAAGCTGTAGGATCGGCTGTCCTGGAAGGGCTCATCGAGATACGCCACCAGCTCAGAAGCCAAAAAGCTCCTATCCTTCAGAGTTAACCGGGAGAGTTTCTGGCCATATGATCAGGGAGTGGTAGGGCAGGCACAGTCAGTAAGGGCTGGTCATAAATTCCTTGCACACCCAACATGCTATAGATGCTAATGTTATGAAAATACCTCAAATTCACTCAGAACTGAAAAATGCCTCCTTAATCACGTAACCCCTGGCAGTAATTTTCTGTAGCTCTTGTACAGGCAAGTCTCATCCTGAGGTTAGCTCCTCTGATTTAGAAGATACTTAATGCTACCATCAAAGAGGTAAATAAAAACTCTTCGCTACTTTCTTTTCCTTAAGCTACTGGTCACAGAAGAAGAGTTTAAAGCTATTTGTTTAGACAATTAAAACCTTTTAAGTTATCAGTAACACTGCTCTTTTATATTCCACACTTTTCATCGCTACCACTGCTTGAGTATCTGCAATGGAAAGTATAGCAAGTGTGTGTACCATTTGTTTGCTTGCCAAGGAGAAAATTTATGATGATATTCACTTACCACTTTCTTGCTTTGATAGCCCCCTAATTGTGATCCCCAGCTCTGCAGTAAATTGCTGATTATGCTAACTAGAACAGGGAGGAGTCTATGGTATCTATTTTGGTTCAATGCACCAGAGAGAATTTGTGAGCTGCGCTGGTGCTAGGGTCTCTATATGGTTTATCTTGTTATTACTTTTTAGTTAGGAAGAGGTAGGGTAAACCAAGACTGGTAGCTTCCCCTGCAGCCACGCCACCTTAATCCAGTGTTCCATGTAAAGTAACATCCACAGTCACAGATGGAGTGGTTGCCAGCCACCAGCCTGACTAGGCAGGAAACAAAATGGCCCAAATGAACCAAAATGACCCTCTCATGCAGTCACTACCTCGCCATGCTGAACAAACAGAGTAATAAAAAAAAAAAAACAACCAAAAAAACACCCCTCAAAATAGCTCCCCAAAGCTCCCCTTTGCCTGCAGATGCTTTGGGGCAGATGCTGCCATGCATCCATGCTCATGGGTCTTCTAGTTTACTGACACAGGCACTACTCAAAACAAAATATGAGCTTCAAAAGTGTCAACCAACACAAGGAAAAGAGGAAACCACCTCCTCCAAATATACCCATATGTCACCAAAATATAGGCAGTAGCTGATGGCACCCACGGACTGATCGGTTATTCCCAAATTTAGATGCAGGTTCTGTGTCCTTTTAACCTAGGGTTTCATTACAGCCCATCAGGAAGGAAAGCAGAAGCATCTCACTCCTTAACTCGACCACATGGCCCAACAGAAAAAGGCGATCCAACTTCTGCAGACAGCAAGTATAATAAAGCTTTCATGAACTCACTAATAAGAAAAGATGAAAAGAGTAAAGAAGAACAAAGTCAGAGAAAGGAGACGTCCAGGTCAAAATGAAGACTGTTGTTTCTTCAAGAGCCTAGTTTCCCCAGGCAATGTCCTACACAGCAAAAGCTATAAAGGGGATATTAATTGTGGAAGCTTAAAAAGTGGTTTGTAAAACAGCCCCACACCTGTATTTGATTTTCTTCCTGGAATTACTCATGAAACTGAAAGTTAACTTTTTAATGTGAAATACTCAAGTGAAAAAAGGTATAATGTGGTCCTGCTCAAAACTAAGGACCTGCTTCTCAACAGCATGTTAGTGCTCACTCCCCGACTACTCTTCCCTAAGGCAACACCGGGATGTTATTTCTACCAAGGTTTGTGGCAAGCTCATTTTAAACCCAGAGCAATACGTCAGTGTAAAGATTTGATTTTTAATTTTTCCTCTGGACAGAGACTGAGAAAAATGACCAGATGCTAAATACGTATTTTTTTTTCCATTGTGTACAAGCCCCAAAGCAAAGTCATCACAGGGGAAGAGAGACAGAAGTTCAAGCACCAGCACGTGAGGAGCATTTGCAGGGCGCTGGGGCTCCATTTCCCCAGCTGCCTCCGTGAGCCTGGCACCCGGCAGCCCCAAGTTTGGATTGGCACTGCAGGCAGGGTCCCGCTCAGAAGCATTTCCTAAACCTGACACTGGGCCAAAAAAGCCCAGAGAGTGTCCTGTCAATTGCTCTGGGGGGGGAGGGGTGTTGGACCTCACCTGCTTTGGTTACCTGCAGCTCTGCAGTGAGAGGAAACCCTGCAGGACATGGGGACAAGCAGAGCAGGCACTTGCTGCCCGATTAAACAGAAAAGCACATTTAAACCATTTCAAGGCTGGGTTCCAGATGACACAGGTATAACACACTGGCTTGTTCAACTGAAAATAGCGAAGTTAGAAGCAAGCCCAAGTTTTCCTCCAAGTGCTTTTTGTCAAATGATTTCCATCTGATCTCAAAACCCCAAGAGTTTCTTCAAAAAACAAGAAAATCTGATCGTGACCTAACTTTAAGAAGTTGTCAGAAACTTCAGAGACAGCAAACCACCACTGCTTACAAGTTAATGAACTTACAGCACCCAGCGGCTCTTGGAAAACAAAGTTACTACCTACTGTAATGCATTCACCTCAAAAGGAGCCTGTTTGGTTGAACATTTACATGAACAATTTTTGACGCAAATATTTTAGCATCCTCTCCAAATTAACACCCTGTGACAGGAGATGAGATACTACTGTACCAAAACCAAGCACAAATGATTCTTTGTAATTTAAAATGCCTTATAAATACAAAAAAGCCACATTCTGTGTGACATAAAGCGTTACTGTCATACATAATTGTTTTCAACAGCATCTACAAAGTACTTGAATTTAAAGTAGAATAAGCTACTGAACACCTATCAGGAGCAGTGATTCGCTATAAATATTCCTTTTATCCACAACATTTGAAAGGAACAGGGATCTTGTGTTTTTTATTCTAGTGAAGACAAACAAAGCTTTGCAGAAATCACACTTCTGAATTAATTCCGTCCTCGGGAGTTGCTTTTATCAGCATCCTTTCCACAAAGCATTTCGGACAAACGTTTCAATTTTTAATCTCGCCTTCTCTGCACACCACACCACACCACGCTCCTCCCAGGCCCACCAATCTTGTTATCTTAATGGATGACAGATAGAGTATCACTCTGACCATGCCACATTAGGCGTCCTCATTTACGGAGTGCAAGGAAAAAATGCTGAGTATAAATTATTCAGAAACTATTGTATCAGCGTGTGTTCTCTGAGCATCCACCACTGGCAGAGCAGACAGATTATTTTTCACTTTTAATTGTGTAGATATCCTATCCGCTGCACTGAGAGCAGAGTGTGATACGTGAAACCCTATGTATCAAGCAGCAAATAAACCCAGTTTACTAGGTCTGTTGCTTAGAACTAAATAATCTGTTTAGCCAATCTAACTTCAACACGATGCCAAAATGCCCCACCTCATCTCAGAGAATATTAACTATTTCAGGAATGTTTTGAGTGCCATTATGCCGCTGGTTATCTGCATACAAAGGAGCTCATTAAGGGTGAGCCCTCAAAATAACACCAAGTGATTAAGCTTATGAAGCCTTACTGAATTGTTAGCATGAACTGCCACCCCTATGTATCTGATAGGAAACCTCCACAACTCCCTCTCCTTCACTGCCCAGTTGATTTTGGCAAGTCAGATGATTTAGAGCTCAAGTTATGCGCATCGCATGAAGACATGGATCATTTGAACTCAGCAACGTCTTAAAAATATTTTGCCAGCATAGGGCATGCCAAATCTTATTTGCAGATGTAGTGGGCTTACAAGTTAAAAACTTGCACTGCAAGCCAGGGACAGGGTAATCAGTAGAGAAGGGCTATTGCGAGCTCAATCTGTTTGAACAGCCTGCTCGGTTCATCTGGTTCAGCTTTGATTACCCCCAAATACAGGCAGCCAGCTATGACTCCTGCAGACTGAGAGGCCATTCTTTGGTAAATCTGCAAAATAAGCTTCTGAGTGAAGTGTATTGCTACTTTATCGTAAAAGAAACAAAGGACTAGGAAGGACTTTTCTATGGTACAGTTTATCAGTCATTTATAAACTCTGACTGAGCTTTGAAGGGAAAGATAAAACCAGGCAACAACTGAGAAGAAAATCCAGCCCAGAAACCTCTGCCAATGGCTTTATTCTGAAATAGGGGCTGTACAAACACATAACCTTTTTACAAAACAAATCCATTAGTTATGCAGAGCCTCTTTCCAATCTATTAATTTTCATCATTCAAGTTACCCTCTGTCCTAGCTAACACTGCAGAACATACTTTGGCAAGGTAAAGACCCCATTCCTGCTCCCTCTGGAGCATCAAGAGAGACACTTAAGGTATCTCTCAACAATGAGATCTGCACAAAACTACTTTGCTCTGTGTCCAGGGAATTGCCCAGGTACGTTCATGAATTGAATGTGCTTTGCAGTATTTTTAATACAGGTGGCAGCAGTTAAGGAACAAAAAAAATCCTTCCTCACAAAATCCTGGTAGGATCAGTGGTCACGTTTAGGGCAGAGATACACAATTTTTAGTTGTTAACCAGAGGTATTTGCTCTGAAAGGCCTTGGTAACATGTAATCCCACAACTGAAGATGCATAGAAAGGCTTATAAAGGATGTTAAAGTCCCAACATACGCTGCTAAGCAATTCCGTATAGCATAGAAGACAGTGTAAAATGGCTTCAGCCAGAACATGAGACCCAACAAGTAACGAAAGCTGCCAAAGCAGCTATCTGAAAGGAAGCTAAAGTGAGCATATTCCCAGTTGCACAGCACTTTTCCGGGATGTCTGCACTGTCTATCACGCTTTGGGAGCCACGGCTTGCAGAATAAACAAATTAATTGTCTGACACTGTGGCTGGAAACCACCGCCGGCACAAAATGGAAGCAGCTACAACAATAAGGAGAGGAAGGCTTGCTGCCAGGAAGCAGGGAAATTGTGCTGATGATGTATGTCAGGGCAGGACAGGCAGATCTTTGCAAAAACAAACGAATAAATGCTGTTAAATGTCAATAGCTTGTAGACAGCACCTAGAGATGCCAGCTGCCTGGTAGAGGAGGGGCTGGGCATCAGCCCACCCTGGAAAGTGCTCTGGTTTTCTCTGTCGTTGCTCTTATTTCCAGAAGAAATACACCCACGTTTTATCTCATCTAGCCATTTCTCCCACCTCTAAAAAAGGAAAAAACAGCCCAGAGGACAGGGAGAGGCTGATGAGGAAGGTGTCACCCTTCCCTAAGCTACCAAAATTGGGATGGTCATCTGGAACCACAAAACATTCTCCAGCAAAGACGAAGCAGGCCATACTTGATAAATCGTAATAGCTTCTAAGGTGAAAAACTCTAGTGGGCCTCAGAGGGCTAGAAAAAAACCCAATTCTGATGACAGTTCTGGTAACAGGAAATTATTCGTGGGGCTACTAATTATACTAATTATCCGTTAGCCACTGGTGTGGCTGGAAACACCCCATTTTTCACGGCGCCCCATGCCAACACATTTTCTGACTCCGCAAACCATGGCCTAACATTAAAAACATGTCCCAAACCATCAAAAACTGCTGGATTTTATTCTTTTTTTTTTTTTCTTCTGTGGAGTGTGAAACACTTCAGCTGGTAAGCTGGCAGAGAGGCAGCTCCTGACAAAATGGAAGAGATGAGTTCAGTTGGCCGCAAATCTGCAGCAGCCAGATTTCTCCAGTGAGGGTACCACAGCATCCCTAAGACTACACACACAGATTTCTGCACAGTTTTGATTTTCACTGAACTTCTGACCTTTTTAGCAAATATGTCGAAGTTTCCAGACAGAACAGCCATCACCTTGAAACAATATGTGAGGGGAAAGAATGGCTGAGGTTTTCTGCTTCTCCACTTCAGTAATTTAAACAGAGAGGAAGGCGCTGGTGTGCTCTTCCATCTGCTTTTTTCAAATAAAATAAAAAAAAAAAAAAGAAAAAGAAATGTATACAATTAAAAAGTTACAGTTAACTTCCTCTCAGTAAGGTCTGTAGGATGATTTTTGGCCTGCTAGGAAACTCCAGATGGGAAGAGTAATGAATATAATTTAATACAAATAACAGGAGATCAAAGAGATGTTTTTCTGAGTTGCAGCACACTGAGTTGTTTCACACAGTTTAAAGTAGAAATCAGGGATTAAATACTGCATTTTGCAATTTTCTTATATTTTTTGTTTATGCAAATGAATTCCCTTTAACCTAATTTGTGGGGGACTAGACCTATAACCCAATAAAACCGTAAAAATGTCACTTGGATGGCCATGCAACTGGCTAGCACTTACCCAAAAGGCTATATGTTGTTAACTGCTCATGGCTTTTTTCCTCTCTTTCCCTTCAGTGCCTCAGGATTTATACCACCAATTAAGACAATAACGAGTGCCCCTGGTTGACCTCCCAGGAGCAAGAATTAATTATGCGCAGTATTTCTTCGTAAAGAATGACACTTTTCCAAACCATTTATGTAGCTGCTCTCTTGCTTGGAAGCACAGTATCAGGAAAGAATTTCCAAACTGTTATCCCCCAAATGCATGACTAATTTTGGTTTACGCTCTTAATTTGGGTCTCCGTTTTTATCCATTGGGTTTTTGAGTGGTTGGAGCAAGGGGACTATCTTCCAAGGACAATGTCATAATTTCACTAGACATACAATCATAGAAACATTTTGGTTGGAAAAGACCCTTAAGATCAAGTCCAACCATTAACCCAGCACTGCCAAGGCCACCACTAAAACACATCCCTAAGCACCACATCTACAAGTATTTTAAATCCCTCCAGGGATGGTGACTCAACCACTTCTCTGGGCAGCCTGTTTCAGTCTTTGACAACTCTTTTGGTGGAGAAATTTTTCTTAACATCCACTTTAAACCTCCTCTGGCAGAACTTGAGGCCATCTTCTTTTGTCCTATCACTTGTTATTTGGGAGAAGACCGGCTACAGCCTCCTGTCAGGCAGTTGTAGATACAAGGGATTTTTCTGCACAGAGCTAGCAAGGACAGACACCAAGCAACAGCTACTCTGACAAAATAGTAGACCTCCTAGTAAAAACAAACAAAAAAATCCCTGCCAAGCTACACCCAGGCAGTGACACGCAGATGCCTGCAGCAGGCTGGACAAGGAAAAGATTCATGTTAGCTATGTAATTACTATGCTGCAATTACTTGTAGTAGTCTCTCAAATTAGCCTCTTCATTTAGCTGCTGGCAGAGATGGAAACACACCAAGAGGAAAGGACAAGCTCAAACACAAACCTATATATATATATATATGGGAGAAATGAGGTATATGCATGCTCCAAGGTAATTCCCCACATGGGCAGGCTTTGCATCCTCCTCCTCCTCCCTCCCAGCCCTCACCACAAAGGCTTGCAGAGCTCCTGCACATATTTGGCAGCACAGTTATTTATCAGAAGAGGCAGGGGGGCTTGCATTTCGGCACCATCTGAAGTTTATAAACCCACTATAGTTTCTAACCCACTATCAGCTCATCTGAAATACTAATAATGCAAACTATGCCACAAGTATTCATACATGCCTGCAAGCTGGCTGAAGTGCAATTTCCCTTGCTCAAGCAGAGAGATCCTAGTTTATGTGCACAGCTACCTGTTCCCCGCTCCCTTCCCAACCAACACAATGCAGTGCCCCAGCTTGAGCCTGGCCAGCAGGGTGGGTGCTAACCCAGCACCCACCTTCCAGGACAGCTGGCTCTGGCCATGCTACAGCATGGTTCCTGTGTATCTTCAAGACCCAGCACATTTCTATTCTCTTTTTCTGACCTGGGAGTAGTTTTAAAATGTGCCTGATCCACAATGGTGAAGAAATTTCTGAGGAGGGTTGAAATGACGTATTAAAACAATGCAAAAAGCAACCCAAAAATATTCAGATTAAATAACCTGACACAGGCGTGCCAAAATAAACCAGATGTCTTGAGCATTATGCTTCCTGGTACGTTTTTCAGGCAACCATCTGAATGGCTCATCAACACACGTTCATTATCTCCCCACATTTATTTCTTTTTCCTCTTAGTTTTGACAGTCAGTCCCTAAACAAACATGTGTCAGATCTCTTGAAACCTGGCAAGTAGTATCTTGCACTTACTATTTTATCCTACACTCTTATTCCCCCACATTCAGTGACAAAGAAACTCTGCTAATACAGAGCTACACAGTAAAACCTTGTAAAATGTAGAGCTGAGTGAAACTCGGATGCTTGGAAACTAGAAAACAGAGTTCAAGTAAACACCCAGAAATATGCGAGTCTGGCTCTCTAGACCTGGCAGTAGTCAAGGAAAATTACCTTTCCACACTGCAGCTGAATCTCATTACCGAAGGCGACAGCAGAGGGATGAGTTGGAGCTGGACCAGCTTGGCAACCCACCATTTTTAAGCGTGAGATGGTGGCCATACCGCTCTGCTGGGTTCCTGCACACAGTCAAAGTACACACGGTCAAATCAGTCTCAACACCACGGAAGCGCAGGCTGAGAAAGGTGGGTGAGAGGCAGACTGTGGCAGCACCAAGGAGTAGCAACTGCACAAAGAGGCAGAGGAATGGAGGGCCTGGTTCCTCTGAGCAGTAAGGACTCTCACGGTAACACCAATCGGAGATACGCATCGGTACAAACACTGAAGCACATCACGCCGAGATGCTGTAAAAGCATCACAGCTTACAGGACACAGGCTGTACTGCCTCCACCTTGCCCAGTGTTGGGCACCACTGTTCACTCAGTCACGCTGTAGGGAAGCTAGGGAGAGAGCCCAGGACTGGGCAACTCTGACTACGAGAAAACATGACCTTTCAGAGAGGAGTGAATGAACTGGGGGTGATTAATCTAACACAGGAAAATCTTAGCGAGATGTTTTCCTGTTTTCTCCCTCCCCTGCCAGACTTTAATCAATGGCCAGATTCAGGCACAGAGCTCATATAATCACAAGACGATCATTCTTTCAGTTTACGAAAATCACATGGACTTGGGATAAGATAAAAGGTCTTTTTAGTTAGCTCATCCATTTGGCTCCTGGGTGCTGTGCTTGCGTGTCTCCTGTTCACCTAACACTCCCTATTTCCTTTCCATGAAATACATAATTTTCACTTTTGTTTCTGCACATGTGTGCATCAGTACTGATAAATGTGGACTGGTTAAGACCATTTGCTGCAACATCTGAACAGAGCCTTGATCCCTCAACCCACACCCAGCCTCCAAAAAAAGGTTAAAAAAAAAGGTAAAAAATTGGTACTGCTCATTAATTTCAAAAATTATGGACCACAGAGCTTTCTCTGAAATGCTCTGCTTATATCTCCCTAAATGTGGAGCACTGCCACTCTTTTGGACCAGCAGAAAGCATGTGAGGGTCACAGTGCACTCTTGAAGTGTATTTATCATAGGTACACAGGGCTCCAAAGCAAGGCAAGCACCCCAGACGATGGTGGTTCTTCCCTGTTGGGAAGATTTATCTGGAGAGCAGCCAGCCGGGACACTCGCAGGAGGAGTGAACAGTAGCCCATCGGAGCGGCTGCTCCAGAGCTATAAATCTCTGCCTTCCCCGCTAAGGGTCTGGAAGGAGGGAGAGGAAACCAGCCACAGTGACAGTAATGAGTGCCATTTAATTGTCACTTTTAAAGAAACTCTAAAATAGGAACAAACTTGCTCCATCAGTATTTGATCTATCTCCCTGCAGCCAGGCGACAGCAGACCCTGCTCACATGTGGTGGCTGGGGGCTGCCGGCTCTCCCCTTTGGCACTGGGAGGGTCCCCAGCAGTCATAGAGGTTTGCTATGGCTGGAGTTTGCTATCCTGCATTTGCAACCAACCACATCTACCTTTTTGGCACTACCTGTGATTGCCAACTCGCCTTGTAATTTCTGTACCAATTATTCTAGACCAAGGATCCAGAAACAGTCTACCTTCTCCCCTTTAAATGTAGGTACTATGAGACAGCTTTTATTGCACAGTAACTTTTTCCATTAAAATATAATAAATGAGATATTTTAAGCATGGCCATGTAAAATTGTAAGGGACTCTATACAGAAAAATGCCTTTCTACATCTCAGCTGTCTCCAGAATTGAGCTGTGGAAATTCTGAAGATTCCTGCATATTATCAAATGGAAAAATGATTTATGAGTAGGGACCTTGAATATCTGGCAGACTGGCAGCTGCAGCAGTGTACTAATTAAACAGCTACCCTATCAAATTACCCAAACTACCAATTACAGAATAGGATGCATGGCTTCTTTAACACTGCAAGAAGTTTTTATAGGTGGAGCACCAAGCTTCCCAGATGGCACACCTAGAGGTGTCTCCTGTATTCCAAAGGAAGAGTAATATAAAATAAGGAGGACACAAGTACAGCCTTTACACAGAATTCAAGAAACAACAAATTCATAATTAAAGACTACAGCAAAATCCAGATACAAAGCAGGGAAGACAGGCACACAGGTATAATCTTAATTTTGCCAGTTCCTGATTGTTTCAATGGCTACTCAAAAATTGGAAGTTTTATTTAGTAAGGTGTTTGGTTTTGCTTGCAGGTGGGGTGGGTGGAGAGAAGAAGAATGCATGCATAATAAATAAGTTGGAGAAAGAATCTATAAAGCTAACTGTGTTGGAAATACCAAATACTGGAAAACTACGTCCAATCGTCTTTCCTGCCATAAGACAAGACTGAAATTTCACGAAGGGCAGCTCTGCAAAGTTGAACAGCTCTAGGAGCCGTGCTGCCAATTCAATTGCACTCCGTTTCCAGAAGCAGCTAAAGAAAATCCCCCTTCAGGAAACTTCCTCAAAGGAACGCTACATTTGGGATTAGAAAGAACCTCTGTTGCCGTTCGCAGGTCAGTCAGTAAGTGCAGAGAGCAAGGGAAGGTCATTTTCCAAGGCCAATCCAAAGTATTTCTGCAAAGTGGGAAGCTGATCACTTACCAACTGGGTGATGGTTTACAATAACCAGAAAACAGATAGGTGTATCTTACAAAATGAAATTCAAATTAAGGAGCAACCACAGAACACCTGAATGCTCTTGACATGTAAGTGAACAGAATTAATTAACAGATAATCTCATTTTGCACTTTTATAAAGACCCTTAATTCTGAACTTTCTTCTGTAAGATGTGCCAATCAGAAAATCTTTAAGTACAAATGCAAACTACAATATAAAAAGATGCTTAGAGCAAGCAGAACAGCGGCCCCCACCATTTCACCAGCACCGAAGTCACCACTCAGCTAGAACCACACTCAGCAAACTATTCTACTCACCCTGCTTCTCCCAGGGAAACCAACGTACTTTCTTGTGGGGTCTGGGAAGCTAACCTAAATCTAAATTCAACAGATCAATTGCTGGTATATCCTTCTTTATCGATGTCTCATTAACTAGTTTATTTTTTAAAAGTTCGAGTTAGAACATGAAAGCCAGTCCATTGCAATTTCACACGTCTGTAACTGCTGTTCATTAAGCATAAATATGGAAGAGTATAAAAAAAAGGTAGGCTATTACTGTTAATAGAAAATCTCCAGAGTATTTAATTTCTGAGACATTTGCTCAGATATCTGTATTTCCTTAGCTGCTGAATTACCTCTGCAAACAATAGTTTCAAAGATCATGTTATAAAATGTTGTATTAAACAGGGTGAAAGCTGCGCTTTTTCCTACACTGCAGCAACTGCCTGGGTGAGCACAGGACAGCCTGTACTCTGCACCTATAATTAAGGGCCACATGCAGTCCTTAAACTAATGGAGAGCTATGAAATAGATTGCTAAGATGAGAACAAAATGAAAGGGTTTTCCTCCTCTCCAGTGAAGAAAATTGAAGAAGTAAAATCCATTAGAGCCTACTCAGAGGAAAATAAAAACACACTCCACATCCACTGCATGCGAACCAGGGGAATTCTCAGCAGGCAGGCCTAGCAGCCGCAATCGCAGCCCACCTGCTTCTGGCACCTCTGGTCAGCAGGCCGTGACGTGATTTGCATAGACAGCACTTTTACACATAGGTATAATTTACTTAATTCCCTCGAAGCTGTTACAAACCATGCTGATCAGGTGTGAACCTCAGCTCTCTTAGCCATCTGCTTATAGGCCGCAACAGCAATGGGCAGATGAAAGTTGGATAGAAATGTGACAAACACATCTACAAGAACTCTTCAGTACCTACCACGATTCAGCTCCAATAACAACAGGTACATACACATGAGAATTTGAAATTTCTTCTTTTTATGGTATGTATTCTCAGGTATAGAAAGGAAGAGACACTGCCAGAAGAGTAAGACTCCAGAATTTTAGTTTAGTAATAATAATGGAAAAACTGTAGCTACTATGGACTTTTTATTGGCCAAAGACTCTGAAAAGATATGCAAGGTCAGCAGGCATGAAGGTTACATCTATATTAGGAAATGCTCTTGGGGACATTTGTGGGCACTGTGCTGGCTGACGTACGATGGGAAAGTCCACATCTACACGAGTTAACTCCTGCAGCCTCTGAAACATGAGGGCTGCATCCGAGCCAGCTAGGGAAGATGGCTGCATGCAGGAGGAGCGCCAGTTAGTACACCCAGAAACCTCCCAGGTACGCACGGTGAAGTAAAGCAGTGCCCCAAAACGCAGCCGTAGTTTAAGAGTCTGATGCTGCTGTTCTTTCTTGAGAAAGATTTTGCTGATGGTGTTGGGAGCTTTGCAGGAAAAGGTAGTGCAAAGTTTATTCCAAACAATTATATGTCACTGTTTGACAGCTTATGCTAAATAAGAGTGGTTTCCAGTTCCTGTTTCCACAGACATTGAGCCCTTGTGCTAACAAATAAGTGGAGCAGCCCTACAAGCACGGTTAGAAGGTAGTTTGGGGTAATCTCTGCACTTTCATGGCATCACTGCCAGAAGCAAATTAATTAGGAAAAATGACAATTCTTGCAGCTTAAGATGAAGCTCTGTTCTACAACTGAGGGCAACGGGCAGGATAAGTGGAAGATGAGCTGTGGATGCACGCAATATACCCTCCGACAGATACTGCTGCTCTTTGAAGCTGTCTGCTCCAGAAGCCCAGTGTAGGGAAGGAGCAAAGGTAGAACCCACAGCTTGGGCTCAAAGCACTGGAAATCAAATATGGCATCTGAACGCACAACATGGTCTTAATTTTTGTTATCCCCCATGGTTGGAGATTTATTTTTTCCCCTTCATTTCATGTGATTCACAAAACCCAGAAAAGAGACCTTAAAATACATGGTAACCACAATTTTTTCTTTTGATCCCTTCTATTTCAGAATTTTTACTTGGTCTTGGTGGACTTCCAATAAATATATGCTTCTCCATCCTTAAAAAAAAATTGAATAAATTCCAAAGAAAATTTAATTAACAATTTACTCAAATGCAGGCACCAACTTTCCAAAATGCATTTTGCTTTCCTGATTTTGGTTATTTAAAAAAAATAAATCTCCAAGACAGCATTAAAACAACCAGGTCTCCTCTGATAGTCTGAAATATGTAAAACCTCCAGGTTTTCATTACCACATTTAGACTAGTTGCAACTAATTCAGTGTCTGTCTGCATAAGGCATCACTTTCTGCAAACGAAAAAGCGCTTGCAGTATAAGATCAGGTGATATTAATACCACGCAGAAATGGATCTAAAAATACATTTTTCACCTTATAAGAAGTGATTGTTGATTTAGCTGAAACTAGGGGCAATTTTCCATAATTTGAGGAACTTTTCACAGCTCTGCATGAACTGCAGCATGCATCTCTACCACTGTCACTGTCACTTACTAATACATCTTAAATGGAGACGAATACAGCTTGATCATTCAAGCTGATCTATATTTTTCTTTGAACCAACAGAAGCTTTGAAAATTGCACTGCTGCAAACAATATTGCTTTTTTTCCCCCCTGATACAAATCATGCTGTGCACATTACTTTCAACTTTACATTTCTTAATTTTTGTTTCAGGTAGAGGGGATTAAAAGGTGCCAGGTTAAAATAGGGAGTTTTATTTAGCTACTTCACTTTTATTTTTTAGTGTTAGGTAACTGAGAAAATGCTATGTCCCTATATAAACACAGGCTTAAATATAGTTACATTACAGCTAGAAGCTAAGTGCGCAAGAGTGGTGTTATCAAAAAGAACTGCTGCTGAAGATCCCTCTATGATCCCAAAACTGCCTAAGAAAATGCAAATTTGCTCTCACATGATGTAAGAGGCATTACTGAAAGGCAAAGGCATCTGTCCTAAAGGACACTGTTCCATAAAGGGAATTCTGCGATGACAATCTCTGAAACATTTTAGATCACTCATCAACATTTCATGCAGAGCAAAGCATAATATCCTGGCCATCAAACTTCATATAAATAAAATCAGGACCAGTTCTATTCTCTGTCAGTGGCATTCTGTAGATTTGCTGCTGACCAATGCTCATCCTGGATTCATGCCCCGCAATGGGGTAATCCAAACCCCCTTGGGTGTCTAGAGGGAAATAACTGCAAGGGGTGTCATGGAGAAACGTCACACAACTGTGCTTTGGGCACCTAACCCATAGGCACCTAACCTATAGGCTGCTCTGAAGGGTGACCCAGCATAGATCTACTTCAGATGCTCTATATCAGTCATCAGAGGAGCTTCTCTCTCTTCCGTGGCTGCAGAAAGAGACCAGTCTTTGAAGTTAAGTAACTAATTTTGGGCCTCGAGTTGAGCCTCCCACTACATCTGTAAGCAAGGAAGATAAAGATGGAACAGAATGACAGCTTTTCTCCCAAGCTGAACATCCACGTGGATCAGCAAAACTGAAGAAAGGAAGAATTATTTCCTTTTTTTTTCCCCTCCTATGTCCACCTTACCTTTTTTGTGGGAATTGAAAACCTCAATGTCAAGGTTTATATCAATGCCTATTTTCCATACTGCTTAAAGTCCATGCAATTAAAAAAAGTCAGGAAGGTACCAAATAAATAGACCTATTTTCATAGCTGAAAAACTTTGAAAACATATTAAATGTGGCTACACTTTTAATTTAATGTTTCCCACATCATGGGTGATTTTATATGAAAACTCTGATGGAAGGAAAGCCATTCTTTAACAATCAAAGCCGGCCTGGGATCACGTGGTACTGAAGTAGATTTTATGCACATTATTGTCCGTTAGCATCAATAACAGGCAGAGAGGCACCTTGATCATTCAGACAAAACTGCTGGACCAGAAACCTACTCTCCTCTATGCTGTGCTGCCTTCTCTCCTGAAATTGCTGTAGGCATCTTTGCTCCCCACCGAATTCAAGCCAGGAATCCAGGCAGGATTGCCAGCAGAGGAATGCTGTCTTTTAAATGCCCAGAACAAGGAACAAGGCTTTCAGACACAGCTGAAGCTGCCAGAACACCAGCTTCTCCTCCTCACCCACACAATGATGGCATTGTGCAGGGAATCCAGCCTACTACACTCAGTCTCCCCTTCTGCAAACCCGGTTACAATGACGAGTCAAGTCAGGACCAAAGAGCTGAGCTCTCGGTGACAGCCAGCCCTATAACCACTTGTACCAGCTGGATAAATCCAAGTTGCTCATTTTGTATGGAATCTGTTTGCGTGCGATCTGGCAACACCCAGAGACCAGGGAAAAAGGAGGGGGGAAAAAAAAAAAAAGACTTCAGAAATCTTTAACTGAGGTCATGGAACACACGAGTAGATTCCAAAACCCGCCCCTGAAATGCCACACAGTTTACAAAATGGAAAACTTGTAAATAAGCTGAATGTTGTCAATGCTTTTTACACATAGAAAGATAGGACTGGTTCTGGAAATTTTCTTAGCAAATACAACTGCAGAGTGAAGGCCAGTCTTGTCTTGAGGTTTGAATACATACACAAAGCCATTGACAGGCTATGATGCACATAAGCCTTCTGCAGTGTAACATCCAGAAATGAACACAAAGCCAACATCTTTTTTCTTTTCAAACGTGTTTGAAAAACCAAAGAAGTCCCGACTGATGAGCTCAGCTGACCAAATGAAGGAAAAAACTCATGGTATCAACCTTCTGAAAGCTCATGAATTTCAAATTTGGAAGAAAGTATTCTAGATCTATAATCACAAAATTTTGAACATCAACATACTAAAATTAGAAAACAAGATAGTTTAAAATTATTTAGACAACTCTAAACTTTTGCTGCAGTTCAAAAGCGTGTATTTTGCAATAGTCCAGCCCCTGAACACCTTAAGAAACAGTGTATCAAAACAAGCCACATGTGAGCACAGTACTGAAGACTGTGGTAATGACCAAGACAGAAAGATCACTTGAAAAGGGGGCACTTAGAATACTAATAAAGAGACACTGTTTGGCAAAGGAGGTTAGGAGGTCCTTCCCAGGTACCTGAAAGAATAATGTCCAAGGATGACAGCAAATGGGGGAAGGAGAAGGAAGGAGAGGAGAAGGGAGCAAGTGGAAATCTAAGCACCACATGAGAAAACCACAGCCAGGGTTCGACAATGCAGGGAGGTGAAAGCAGATTCTGGGGGAAAAAGCACAACACAATGCTGCAGATGAGAAATGATGTCACCATGGCATAACAACCAAACACCGGCATGCCATGACTGGTGACACCACAAAGGCAGAGGATGGAAAGTTCTGTCTGAATGAACTCTGTGTCCAGGGTAGCAGTGAGTTGAGCAAAAGGGCACACCAGGGAAAGGCGGCGGGGGAGAAAGTCAGAGACAGGGAAATCAAATGACATTTTAGGGCAGATAAGATTTTCAGTGCAGTGGTTCCCAAATCTAGCATCACGGTCATATCCACCATCCACAGCTCTTCAAGGGCTCATGGCTAGAAGGGTCACGTAATGGTATGTAAGAACATACAAGCAGAGTATTGCCATGACCTTCCCCAATGGACTACCATGAGACACGTCAGTAGCTGACGCTTTTGAGACAGAAAATCAAAGAACTGAACCTCAGGGAAAAGCATCGGGAAGTGGAAAAAAGCTATCTGAGGAAACACTGACTAAACAGTAAGCAAAGTAGGAGAAGAAAAGAGCACCGAAAGGTAGGGAAAAGAACACCTGCTGAACTAAAGGCAGTCATCAACCCAAAATCTGGAGGACAGAAAGCACTACATGGGGACTGCTAATGGTCACCATGACGTCAGTTTCACTGGAGCTCAAAGCAGAAAGGCAAAGGAGAAGGGAAAGGCGAACTAGAAGAAAACCAAGGGAGAGTGAGCACAGAAAAACAAAAGGAACTGGGCCCTGATTAGATAAATATGATACAAGCAGAATTTTCCATTTGTGTTTCCCTTGGGAAGCAAGACTGCCAAGAGTTTGAAGGGAAAGGTAAATGAGTCAGAAAGGAAAAAAAGGAAAGACTTGAGAAAAGAACTTCAGAGCAGAGTGAAGTATAATGCAGGAGGAAAAAGGAATGAACAGACATTTAAAATCAGGTGAAAAAAGAAATGGTGAAAATAGGAGTGAGGAAAGAGAAAATGGCAACAAGGTCAGAAGAAAAGAGGAAGAAAAGAGAATACTCAATTCAGATGGTATGTTAGCCTAGCTTCCTATGGAATGAGCTTTGTGCAAGCCAGCTGTCGGAGAGGTTGCCTCACCACATCCCAAGAGCTTTTGAAGATGCTGGTCAGCTTCAGTGAAATTCCAGATCTCAAAGAAAATAAAGTTCTTTGAAATTGCAAGGAGGTGTGTGTTCAGGTAAAGGAGAAATAAATTTGTGCTTCCTAACTAGATGAAAGGCTTTAACATGAATTCTTCCTTATTATTGCTCCCTGATTCACCAGAGAATCAGCATGAAACTCCAGCTCCATACTGAGCAGAGGCCTTGAGTGAAACATTGGCTGTCCAATAAACCCAGGTTAACCAACTGAGAGGCAAAAATCCCCAGGAAACAAGGCTTCCCCAGTGGCAGCGCTCGATGCTTAGTGCTTATTTAAACTTGCAAAGCAACAGGCTAAATTTTTGTATGAACAAGACCAGAGACAAAGAGAACTGGTAGTAGGACCCAAGGGTGAAAGTAGATGAATGCAGGCAGGAGCCTGGACAGTCAGAAATAAGAAATACAAGGTGGCAGCTTTCTTACAGTACGGGACCAAGAGATGAATGTGTGAAAGCAAGTGTGCAGCAAAGATGAAGGAAAAGAAAAATAAACCAAACAGTGCAGACAGGCTCAAGAGAACAGGGGTAACATTCTTCAAAGAAAGAGTAGAAACTGGCAGTGTAGAGGTTTCTGACACTCTCTCTGGTGGTGTGGTCACGTACTGCTCACCACATCCAGACCGACACTTCTGTTGACCTGAAAGCTCAGATAACTTTCAACAGCAAATGTAGTTCATGACTGACCACCAAAGGGATCACTGGTTGGCTCAGCGGTCTCATCATGTTCTTTGCCAGTTTCTGGCACTCACTAAGGAGGTTGAATCAATCAGTGGAAGAGATTAATAAAATCCTAGTCCAACCTGTTGAAGAGTTAGCGTCAACTAACCCAAATATTACCAGTCTCAAGCAATAAAGCTACTGCATTGGAATCTTGTTATTTCTCATAGTCTGACAGCCTTTGTATGTAACTATTTAGTAAGTAAGTGACTATGATATTTTGTTGTTGTTGAATAAAGGCTAACACATTACAAGACAGATTTCTTAATGAATTTTGACAAGTGTGGTCTTGCTTTAATTATTTATGAAAATACTTTGCAGTATGTCAGTAGAAGTCCTACAGTGCATTTTTGTATATTTTTCAAAAATAATGAAGTCTTAGGAACATGTGTGCCAGAGTCTGCAATTACATCTGTACTTAGAGGGAACACGGGCAAGCAAACGACACCACCATTTGTGTGTTAGCATCTGATTATGATGAGATTTCCTATTTCACAAAATCAGCTAACAGACTGCTCCTAACAGACACTTACATTTCAACAGTTCCATGCATCTAAAAGAAAAAAATACAGACATGAAAGATGTGGAACTGTTGGAGAGGGTCAAGAGGAGGGCCACAAAGATGATTAGAGGGCTGGAGCACCTGTCCTGCAAAGAGAGACTGAGGGAGCTGGGCTTGTTCAGCCTGGAGAAGAGAAGGCTGAGGGGGACCTCACTGCAGCCTTCCAGTACCTGAAGGGAGCATACAAACAGGAGGGGATTCAACTTTTTAAAAGGGTAGACAATGGCAGGAGAAGGGGGAATGGATTGAAGCTAAAGGAAGGAAGGTTTAGATTGGATATTAGGGGGAAGTTTTTTACAGAGAGCGTGGTAAGGGGCTGGAACAGGCTGCCCAGAGAGGTGGTGAATGCCCCATACCTAGAGATGATCAAGGCCAGGTTGGATGGGGCCCTGAGCAACCTTGTACAGATCCAGGACTGGAGCCACAACACCATAAAGAGATTTGAATACTGAACTGAGCTTAAATAGTTACTTTTAATATTTCAATATCTACAGTTATAAAGTAGGTGAAAAAGCAGACTCTTATTCTGTATTTCAGTGCCTAATGATGCAAACTCAGGACTAAGATATTTTACATCACCACAAAAGCCCAGTAGCATGGAAGAAGTTGCAGGTTCAAAAGATCAAGTAAAAATGCCTAACCACACAGCATCTGAAAAACATCTGAATGTTTCACACAAATAAACCATCAAAATATCTCTTATTACTTTATTCTTGTAAGTTTATTTACAGAGATGTAGCACCTGTCACGCTTTCATCACACATTAGGATCTTCGCTGTACTAAGTGCGTGACTTTTAATTTGAGGGATTAAAATAATAGGTCTCTCATTTAACCACTAACAAAAAGGAACCTAATGGTTCCTAACATTAGGTTAGGGTACCTAATGAACAAAGTTAACTATGAGAGCATCTCTCCTATGATTTCTCTTCTTTAGCATTTCTCACACTGCCTTCTTCCTTGCACGTGTACTATTCACTGTGTGTACACCTCTTAACAACTGCCACACACATGTGGTTTCACTGACGTTACTTCTCTGATGTGCATCCAGTCTTTGGACACCCCCTGCTGCAGAATGGCGTATCGTATTGCCACATCGTATGGGCAGTCAATTCATGCTCTGACAACCACAGCGCTGGAAAGCAGCTCACAGGTGTGCCAACACTGTAGTCTGACAGATTGAATTTTGCAAGTATCAACCTGCTAATCCTCAAATTCCAGATTTGAGATTAGTTAGATAGTTAGAGACTGTGTCAAAAAATTCCAGATGATGAGATCCTTTTTCCTAAATTCCACTCCCTGGAATCACAGAGGTAGCAGCACACAGAAAAAGCTACTGTGAGAGCAGCCAATGACCATGTGAGTTCTCAGGGTATGCGACCTACAGAT
Organism: Laterallus jamaicensis coturniculus; assembly: GCA_022605575.1. NCBI lineage: Eukaryota > Metazoa > Chordata > Aves > Gruiformes > Rallidae > Laterallus > Laterallus jamaicensis. Next base: position 17,931,725 of record JAKCOX010000008.1, on the reverse strand, counting down.
GGACAGTGAAGAGTCTCAAAGCATTTTCACTTTTTCCTTTGATTATCTCTGTATCTATGATCACATTCTCATGTTAGTCAATACTTACGAAGTCCTGGAAAGTCATACTTTGGCAACAGTTACGAAGAGAAATAATTCCAGAAATGATGGTCATTTTCTTGGCCTTACTCATGAACCACAATTAATTCAGACAAGAAAGGCACATGAGTCTTTGGAGACAATTACATCACACCAAACTTCACTGCTTTGCCCTCTCTAAAATGACACATGGTCCTATGAAAAGGAAGGGAGATGATGGCACTCACCTTACACCCCTCGCAAGCACTGACACCATAGTGGTATCCGGATGACTTGTCCTGACAGACGAAACAGGGCTTGTAAACTCGAGGGGGTGGAAGTGGCGAAGGAGGGCTCGGAACAAGTTCCTCAGAACTGGTGCTCTGAGTTTCAACTGCTACAAAAGAAAAAAGAAATATAGCTGAATGATCCACAAATGAATTTTAAATAACTGATTGTTTACTGTATTATTATATCAAACTGGCCCTGATCTATCTTTGTACAGTAAATGTTCATTTGTCTTCCTTAGCAAAATGTAAGGGGGACTAAAGTAAACCTAATAGTGACAGGACTACATGCTAGTTATTTGTAAGTACTCAATCAGCTTTTCATGACCCAGCTACTCAACATCACAAAAGCTTCAGCCCACTTCAGATGCAGGGTTTGAATCCCTTACCAGGCTCCAAAAACGGGTATCAACCCTCAACAGGAAACTGCCTGTGGTATGTATACTTCCAGTCAGTACCTCATCTAGTAACTAGTAACTCTTACTTTTTTCTACAAAAGGTGACACTTCCAAAGTAAAATTCTGCCACAGCAGGACAGCAGCATCCATCAGGATGTATGTAAAGAGACAAAACTACCTGAACGAGTCTTGGTTTTGGTTTGGTTTTTTTTAAATCTGTAGAACTTGCACAACGCAGCACTACTTCCTTTCCTGCCTTAGGATTCATAACGTTAGGAAACCTCTCCGATAAAAAAAAAGCTACTTCCATATTACAACCCCACATCCCTTTATTGCCTTAATATTTCTGGATGGTCATTTGTTTTGAACCTGCTGAAAAGGCAGTTATCCCTTTCAGGGAAAGGACATGAAAGCTCCACGACGCAAGATAAGACATGCGAACTACATCTTCCCCAAACATCTGCATTAGTTTCCTTTGATGCGCTGTCATCGTTCCTCACGTTTATGGTAGATGTGCAATACATTTTCATGTTTCACCTACCCGTTCTGCTGCTTCTCCGATAAATCCCTCTAACTTTTCAACAGATACACAGAAATGACAGGCTCTCTGAACTCAGATCTACCCAGAAATATTAGGCACTATCAGCAGAGCTAAATCTCAAGAGTACTAACAGCAGGCCCTAAAGAATATTACTCAATGGAAAATCTTAGAGAAGATTTACTGTACACGATATTTTTCGGATTACAAGGATGATACATTTGTATTAAACTCATGATTCATTGTCGGCTCGCATTCTGCAGAATCCACAGAGGGCATCACAGAGCACAGTGAAACTCCTGATTACTTGCGAGGGAAGGGCCCCTCTCTGCCATCTTTACTTGGGTTAGGCTACCATCAGCTTCAAGGACAGACATTTCTTGAGAAGAAAGTAAGTGCCAGAGTGAAGTGTTAAAGGCTCTGCTTCTAAGGGAAGTCATCTTTCTCTCCAACAGGAACAATTTATTTATATATCTCACAGTAATGAGGCTGTGAAAAACCAGAAAAGGAAAGTAACATGTGGCCCCATAAATTGCGATGTTAAAGCAATGCCCACAACTATACTTATCTTTTTCAGCATTAAATACACCAAACCTTGGCAACCAAAAAGTCTACAGGTTCCTGCTGCAACAAGTGAACTTTAATGAAGTTTTTTCTTAATGAAGAAAGAGAGATGAGAATGATAATTTCTTTTCAACAGTAATTTTTGGTATTTAAGAGGGACAGAGTGTGCTCCGTTATTGATCTCTGCACAATCATCATGCCTGAATCAATAATCTATTAGTACTTTTAAATTAAAGCTAGATTCATCAAATGCCCTTGAGAGGCCTCAAGCATTCTGCGCCTTATTTCATGCTTGTACATGAATTATGGTGGCTTCCAATCAGTCTGCAGAATGACAAAATTTTAGCTCTAAAACTCTAATACCAGCAGACAATGTGTTTCATATTAGCTCATTCAACTCTCCTAGTCCATCTAAAAGGCAGTTTTTAGGCTCCCCATGGGAAAACAAGGTTGTGTCATTCAATAAAATAACTGCACTCCTGCAATCCTTCTGTGATTTCAGTTTGGGGAAAGCAGTCTTTGAGGAATAATACTGACACACTTCTGCTTTTTGATTATTTCATCCTAAACAAGCACTAGCATCCAATAGTAGTGTTCCAACCACAAACCATATGTACAACAGAGGTTTGTCAGGCACCACCTAAGCACCAGGAACTCGCGATACCCAGAAGAGATTAAGCAACCAGCTCAGTTCATAAATGCACATCACAGTAGCTGAAGAGCTAAAGATGCTGCTAGAGAAATTTTTTCTGGACAGTTTGAAAAGTTATATGAAAAGGCAATCATAGAATATCATGAGTTGGAAGGGACCCATAAGGATCATCAAGTCCAATTCCTAGGCAAGAATCAATGTAAACCCGAAGACCCTCCCTAAGACACCCATACATATATATATGCCACTAAAAGAGCTTAATCTATTTAACGTAATACTTGAGTCAGATGAACAATGGTGGGGAGTTTGATTTTTGTAAGAAAACCCAGTTTAAGAACATTCACTTTTGATCACAGACAAGATACACAGCCTTCTGGACTTTTGACTTACTATTCTCCCTTGGATTTAGCCTTTTAAACTCTTTATTCCAACATGTATGTACTGCCCTGATGCAAGAGTAGAAATCCAGTGCAGACTTCTGTAGCAATTCATGCTCAGCAAGCATAAAGAGTTATACTTTATACTGGTGGATGCATGACAGCAGAACCCACTGCCTTCTATGCATGCCTGCACATACAACGTGGGATGGAAGGGATGGAAGGTGGGCAGTTGGCATTTCCAGAGGAGGCAATCTTTAAAGCAGTCCTAAATTTTTAAGAATTCCAAGAGGGATGTAAAAAAAACCCCAAAAACCCAAAATAAAAACCCCCCCTTCTTTCCATGCTCTGTTGTCTTGTCCTTTGGGATGTGACACTTCAGGGTCCCTACTCGCCTGAGAAAACAGAGCCTCTGTGGTCACCCAACACCTGAATGTCGCTTAAAGCACACAGGGACTCTCAAACAATCGGTCACTTCACAATTCCTAAGATGTCTGAAATATTTCTAAAGGTTAGATAAAGCAGTAGATAAGATCTTTAAAAGCACAGTGTGCTTTGTGAGAGTTAATTTACTGCCAGCTAAACCACGCTGACAGACTAATCAGGAGGAATTTTACATCGGGACCAACTAGAAGCAGGGGTGCGCTCTGCAACGCCTCGCGTTTTGCAAGGCACGGGGGTTATTAAGCTCGTACGTTAATGCACACTTTGGACAGTTGAGTCTTAACTGAATAAGAAGTTGTAAAGCAAATGGCATTTCCTGGATAGCCTCAAGGGAATTTTCAATACTGAGCTCAGGGTCCCTGGTGGGAAGCAGCAATTTCAGCTAATTAGGGTGAATAGCAAAGTGTTGCATTTGGTCAAAACATTCTGTTAACCCTCATTTTTGTTGGCACCAACTAGAGTCTGGATTTTTTTGCCTCTTTTTCTTCTCTTTTTTTTGGTGAATTCGCTGCAGGAGCGCAAGGCACACAGCTCACATACATTAGGCATAAAGTCAAAGGAAACGCCAAAGTTCAACTAAAGTACAAGTAATTAGAACCAGATTCTCTGCTGCTTGTATGTGTGCATTTGATTGTAGAAGTTATTTATAAGCCTCCAAACATTTGAAAAAAATAACTATATACTGTAGATCATTTAATTTTTATGTCTCGTCTGGAAAAAAAGTCTGCTTTTAATCATCTTCCAGGAAAGAGCCAGGAACTGGGAAAGTGGGTCTCAATTGTTTCAATACAAATTTCTCTCTTTCATGTGCCACATAAAACTATACTATAAAATTAAATCCAAAATATCGTTGACTCACCCCCCCACACACACCCCCACCTCCAATTTCTCTTTAATAAAAAACTTCTTTGAATTTGTCATGCTTAAATAGTTTGCATTGTTGGTGTGGTTGGGTTTTTTTTTTTTGTTTAAGCCGTTGTTTGGAAGACAGACAAGGGGAGAAGGGAAAAAAAAGAAAAAAAAAGAAAGAGTGAGAGAGAAAGAAAACATTATCATGGAGACTTGCCAGCCTTGACTTAGTAACCTGGCCATGACCCTCCAGCGAGTGTGTGTTTGACCCGGTCACACATGACTCTGGCTGCGTACTGTTGCTGGGTTATAAGTCCCAGATATTTTTACCATATATACAACAGGTGGGGATCACAGACAACAGAAAGAGGAAAACAAAGTCTTCCCTTGTGTGAAGACTCCCATTTCCCTCCCACCCCTTGCAAAGAAAACAACACAAAGCGAAGAAGCCGTGCCACTACAAGTATCGGCACTGGCTGTGCAGCATTCGCTGCTTTACCCAACCAGGGGTGGGCGGCGTGGAGGTGGAGTGGGCTGAGGGCAGGGGCACTGGGAGGAGGTGCAGGGGAAACCATGTGCAAACGCTAATCGTCACAGAACGAATTTCCAAGCTGTGTCATCGGAACCGCAAGCAAAAGCCTTCCCTCACGGGGCTGGGTACGCATCGAGGGCTGGGGAGGAATGCTTGTCAGTGCGAGCAAACACAACGTACCTGGATTACAGCACAGGCTGCCACGCCAACTCCATACTGAGATATTATCATCAGGGTTTTCAGAAGGACTTAAGAATGTATGTTTTCCACATTTGAGGGTTTCCTTTTGATTATTTGTGTCTTGCTAGCTGCACACATCTGCCTTAAAGCTAAGTTGTTAAACGTTACTCCATTTTGACTGCTGATTACAATTTTTCCACCATTAATTTTAATCAAGCCATAGTTCATGTCTACAAGACATGTCTACAAGACAAGTCTTAAAACAAAAAATAAAAATTGTTTAGGCTGAAAGCCAAAAAGCCCTCAAGTATTCAGGTTTGATTTCAGTCAGAAAAGGGGCATTCCACTTTCAACAGGGACATCAGAAGATGAAACTTTATGACCGGGTTTCTGCTTGAGGGTACCCAATCCAAAACGATCCCTTTCTACTATTTTAAAAGATAAAAGAACATCCCAGAGGTTTTCACCCCGTGCTGCTCGGAATTCCCACACTATGATTAAAATAACAACAAAACTAGCAAGAAGCAGAGGTTATGGAGCTCAGAAGCTGAATCTGCAAGGTCTTACTAATGGACAAACAGCACGCAAGGTCACCAAGAAGGTGGCTCCGACCAGGTCATGCTAAGAGCCATGCCTAGGGCACAGGCTGCTGCTGCCAAGAGCTATCTCAGACAAGGTGCGATCCCCGATAGGCACAGCTGAATTGGCAGAAGTCTCTAAAGCCAAAGTGCTTTTGCTGCTATGACTCTTGTCAGTTGAAGAGCGATAGGGACAGCTGGCTTCTGTCCTGTCACATCTGGGAGAAGGAGCTGTGCTGAACACCACCGCTCCTCCGCCTTGCGAGTAGGAGCAGCACTGAAGCATACCCTCTGCCCATGTCCTTACTCTAATGAAGTTCCAAGTACTAATTTGGCTATTGCCCCACTGCAGGCAGACATATCATCAGGATATGACTTTCTTCCCCCACCCTTTTGCAACTTGCGTGTTTAGACAGTACGTTATTTTTGGGCAGGGTCTCAAAATACGGTGTACAGTAACTATCACTGCAGGACCTTCGAGTGCTACTCCAAGGCAAATAACAGTAATGATCATGATCCTGCCAAGTCAAAAGGTGTTTGAAAGAATGAACCTTGAAAGGCCTCCATAACCTTGAGGGGAGCCATTCCTTAGAATGCACGTCCTCAAAGTGCTTTTACTTTAACCATTTTAGCATTTCAGTGTTAAAACGCAGACTAACTTCAAAGGATGAATTAAAAACAAAGGCTTCTTCATATTCACCAAATGCCTTTGCTGTGTGCATACCAAGTTGCATTTGCTGTCTGGGATGGCAAAAAAGAAGCATTTACACTTGTCTGTAGCATCTCCCCCAGTTTTGAACTGGGAGCGTGCGAGCTGCATCAGATTCCTTCATGCCCCTCATCAACAAAATTGCCAAGTTTCAATTGCAAATCTGTAATGTTAACCCGCCAGGTCATGTAACCTAAGTCAGCGGATACCTATCTTGGCCATATGACAGAAGTATAGCCCTCTGAAACCTTCATTCCTGTCAGGTGATTAGGGCCAGGTAATAAAGTTCAACATCCTACTACCAGAATAACATAGCTACCCAGATTTGTTTGCATGAATCAGAAGACAACCGCGTCTATCTTCTGGTTATCCTTCTGTTCCAGTCTCATGATACAGTTTCTGTTCCTTAGCAGCTAACTTCTTCATCTGTAGCACAGATTTTATTATTCCCACAAATATTCTCTACCAGTTGCCAAGCAAAGGGTGGGGATATTTTTGTAACACTCTTTTCTGTTATGCCACAATCTGGACTCTTAATTAATCCATTTGTTAAGGATGCAAATTCAGTTACCTGCCATTTATATTAAGGCACTCCAGGGGCCTCACCCGGCAGCGCACCCTCCCAAGTGACATTCCTGCACAGCTCTCAGACACCCTGAGTGACTCTCCCCAGGCCGCCCCAACGCAGCACAGACAGCAGTGCTTCTGGTCCTGCCATATTTAGCAGCATGAAAGATCCTGCTCTCTCTTACCTATCCAACCTACCAGCATGGTCCCTGCTGTTCCAGTATGTGACTATCCCATGAGCATTCACCTTTGCAGCATCGAAGAGAGATGAGGGAAGAACTATTCTTACTTAGGAGATGGAAAACAGAAACACCAACAGCCTAAAAGATTAATTTGCTTGGGTCTTACATTCCTAGTAAAATGCAAGCAGTGCCCAACTGGGATCTTCAATATCAACTGAGAACCTCGCTGCAGCTCTGGCAGTGACTTCAAGGTGTGGCCTTGCACATCTTGCCCCAGGTTACACATGGGATACACGACAGAGCAGGGAACTCAGTTGAGTCTGTGCTCAGACCCTCTAATGTGGGGGCTCTGAAGCACCCCCAACTCTGCATGTTCACCCTGCTCATCTTCCCACTGGAAAGCAGGTCAGGGCTGGGTGCCTTCTGCCCCTGAGATCCATGACAGACCCTGGCAGGGAAGATGTCTCAGGAGAGATGATGATGTCTCAAAAAAAGAAGAAAAAAAATCATTGCCTTCAGTTTCTAATCTCTGCAGCCAGCTAAGAATGAGCTTTCTATAAGACTACCCCACCACATACACAATTACACAGGAAAGTCCCATCAGACCACAGACCTGCCCCAAGTGAAGTCCCGAATCCTCTCCTGAAGGTAACTCGGCAGCACCCATGCATGTGGCTGCCATGTCCCACAGGCATAAGCAAAACCAAAAAACTGCCACAAAAACCTCTACTCTTGACTGTACTGTTCAAGCCAACACCAGTCTCATATCCTGCCAAGACTCAAGCTACCTGGCTAAGATACTGAGCACAAATGACCTGGAAACCACCAGTATGCCCCAAGCATGTAATCTGAATGCAAACACCTTGAACCCTTATTCTGAAGCTGCTGTGTTATTTTGTTGTGTCCCAGAGTTATCCTGGAGGGAAACCACTACTGCAACCGCCTCCACTGCTTCTCCCAGTAAAGTCAGGACTTGCAGTAACTACGTATTTTACAGACATTTACTACAGCTAGCAGTAGAGGACAGCAAGCAGGCCGCAGCCACTTTGTAAAACACATTCATATTCTGCAGGTTCTCTCAGGAAGATGTTTTCAAACAGGAAGGACGTTTTCCCTGGTTTGCAACACCTGCTTTTCTAAACCCAGGGCAAGTATATATAACCAGCTAAGGAGATCTGTGAGGAGATCACCTTTTCAAAGAAAATGATACCATTTTCCATTCCGGGCCATTTCTTTTTCTTTCTTTCCCCGCCCCCCCCAGTTGTATCAGCAACACAGTTCTACATTTGGGTTTATGTGTCTGTGTAGCCAAAGAGACGCATTTACACCTGAGCAAACGTGGAAGGCAGCAAGCCTGTCAGGATTAATTCTATCAGGGACAAGAACTGCGTCTGGTTATACCTGTGTTACTCTCAGGACAGCAAGACTTAATGACGTGCTAGTAACTGAGAACAGGAGCGTCTTTCGCTAAATAAATGGCCAGGCAGAAACCGTGAGGGAGCCAGGGTGAAAGTAAGTGTACAGACAGGATGGCCGGAGGGTTTGGCAGGCACCGTGGAGTTTACAGGGCAGCAGCTCATCAGTTTGTATTAGGAGCCTACCTTCAAAATGAAAAAGAAAACATGTTAAATGAAAAAAATAAATCGTACGGAAAACTGAAGAAAAACATCCGAAAGATGCTAGCTCTGGAGTTTTTTCAGGTCGGTGATTTTTCTGCCTGGCCACTACCATGAAAATTTGCACATCTCCAGTGAAAATTCTGCATTACTGCAAAAATGAAAACTAGGATCTCCTTTACATATATATATAAAATATCTTCTTTTATATATTTTTTTCTTTATTTCTATCTACATATAAAAACTGCGTTATCATTTGCATGCCGTTAGATTTTCCTTTGAAAATGCACTTTTCTTACAATTCTGTCCCTATACGCTTTAGCCAGTGAATTCCCAAGGTGAGTTCCTCATCTGGAGTAAAGTGGTACAGGCAAAGAAGCGACACAGATTTGGAGGGGGAGAGAACTCTGGCCTCTTTAGCCTGCATTTATGAAAACAGAGCCTGATTCTGGGACCTATCGGTACAACTGTGGTGTCACTGATTCAGCATTTTTTCCTATGCAGGATCAAAAATAAGAGGCACATTGCGAGGGATAAAACACTTAAAAATAAAATGGCTTTGATTCTTTTTCAGATCTGTTTTACAGTGTTGTCACCCCACTGATTCCAAGAAAGACTCTTGACTTGTAAACACAAAACAGGAGAAAACTCAGATGCAGTATCTTCAAAAATAAATAAAAACCACAAGGGAAACAAAATCATTGTTATCATCTCTATATGCACCCAGATATTTTACAAAGTCATAAAGTCTCTATTTATAGGTATTAAATGTTTTATAGTGTTTTAAGGACTTCTATCTTTAAATTTTCCAAGCATCCAAACAGAGTAATTCACAGTACTATACTAAAGGAATGATTTTATTCTTCAAAACTCGCCTCCTATCCAAGTTGGTATTAGTTTTCAGTATTACTATGTCTGCCAAGTATTTTTTTTTTTATATATATTCATCATGGTCTTGGGACACCATTTGTCATTGGGGTTTTTTGCTGTGGCTTGAGTCCAGCAAGAAAATGAGTGTTTTAATATCTTTAATCATGTAATATTATTCCACAGTTGCTCTTTACCACATGGACAAAATAAAACTGTTGGGCTGCATTTGGAAACGTAGTAAAACTGACTTTCTGCACAGTATTTTAAGCACCATTTTATTTCTCAAAATTTAGGACCATTAATTCGGGACATTTTGATCTTTAGGTGTTTTTAAATCTTAAAATTAATAGCGTGACTCAACAAGAGCCAATTCAGTGATCGAAACTAAGTAAGTATAGTAGCAGTTAAAACGCTTATCATCCCAATTAATTTGTATTACAGCCACACTGCTGGATCTCACTAATTGATTTATATACCCTCCTTTCTATATCCATTTACAAAGGCAATTATGAACTCCACCACATATGTTTAAATGGGTTACATTAGAATAATATCTAGAAACTAGACTGCGGAGCTTAAAATCTTTAAGAATAGGTAAATTCTTCATTAATGGGTATGCTATCAATCCACTACAAATGGCCTACAACCTTTAAGTTGGTGCGCGGTACTAATATTTCACTTTTCATGGGCAGTTTGGAGTTGACTCCAGTAATGAGATCCACCGTTATTTTTAATTGTTTTTAAAATTGCATATTATAGGCCGCAATAAACACTTACAAATTAGTATTATACCATCCGCAGCTTTCTGCAAAGCATGGTTTCTATAAACAACTTAAAACGCATACATCTGTAAATAATAAGTATAAGTATGCTGAATTTAATGAATAAGGGCACTAAAAGAAATTGAACAGTAGGGGTTCAGCAATTAGAGTAACTGCCCATTTTATTAAAAATGTATTGTTTCCAGCTTTCGCTTCAGAAGGCTTTTATTGCTCCGCTAATTCTAAGTTTTGGTTTCCCTAGAAAAGGAGGTCTGACTCCTTATTTTCTTTGACACCCCTCCATCACACAGCCACTCGCCTTTTTTACAGGGCGACGGAAAGCCGCGAAGCTTACATGCCATTGCTCGGGATCTCATTCCCGGGCCCTCGCTGCAGACTTTTTTTCTTTGGCATTATGCCACTAGAGGTATGAGTCTTTATTGAGTAAAGTTTCATCCCACAACGGGGCTGGGATGAAACCTGCTGAACCAGCAAACCCCAGGCTCCCAGCCACCCCCCGGCCCTTCTCCAGAGGTTACCAACCCTCCAGCGGATGGGGTGGGAAAGCACGTGCAGGGCTTCCCAGCCATGCCGCAGTGAAACAGGGCCATTTGCTGAAGCTGGCAAGGCTCAGGGCCATGAAATGGAGCCCTGCGTTTCCTCCTGCCACATAGCAGCAGCCTCCCACAGAGGACAGGGAGGTACGTAGACTGGGAGAGGCCAAGGTAGCTTCTTAAACCAAGCAGAAATCCCAGCACACATCTCCCATGCCCCTAATGTTATGGCAGTAAACCTCTGGAGTATCTCTGCTTGTAGGTAGGTGTTTAACACCCTCGTAGCTCACTTCCAGAGTAGGCGTTAAGACTCTTCTTTACACTGGCCTAATTGCACCCACACTGCTGCACTGTTGTATACTGTGGGGGTATAATTAAAACTATGCGTTATTTCCATTTAGACGTGACATGACAACAGGAAAAAATGGCTTTCATCACTTGGGCTTCTCTGCAGGTAGAAGGGCAGTCACACTGAAACTCAGCCTTTCTGACATCCTCCAGCACACATGCATTTCCAACATCTGAGACCAAAACAGGGACAAACTCTGTCGTCCTCTACCCCTCAGCATGCCAGGCGGAGACAGTGAATTACTAAGAGCAGCTCGCCCCAGCACTCTGGATGCTAATATAAGAAATTCAGCTTTATGGAATATTTAAGAACTGACCATTTCCAATACCCTTTAAGGGGGCAAATAAAATCCTCAGTTTATCAAGCCATAATGTTCACCTGAGTGGAATTTCAGTATTTCCAAACAAAATACCTGCCAGACAAAAGATGGTAACGCAGTGGGGAAGGTACCATGAAAAACTAAGACACAACCAGATTTCCCCCCCTTCTTGTTCAGAGTCCTCACCATTGAGTTTATCTAATATTTCATATATATTTTATATTTTTTTACAGGTGCAACTTACTACCCAGTGGTGCAGTTAACCTGGCAAACATCCCTCTGTCCCCTTCACAGTAGGTTGGAAGAAGCCCAGTGTCCTACAGCGAACCGGTGACAACACTGTGACTGCGGTTCCACACACACACCTCTACTCTCTGCCAAGACGACCAAAGATCAATAAAATTAAACATCCACAAGAGACTGGAGAGACAAGATGAGTACTGCGACTGGAGAGCACGTTTTTCCAATATTCTGTTCTATTCTCTACCTGCAGCGGATTTTCCTATTAAACCCTTGGAGTGAGGAATGCTTGTAATTTTACTGATACGTTGTCTGTCAGTTCTCACTCGGAGGAGAAAAAATACACAGACGCTGTCCTGTAGGCAAACACGTTTGTGCTAGCAGTATTTCCTAGTCACCCGGTCTTTATTATTCAATAACCACCTTCAAGAGTGACTTGGGGTTATTTTGCCCAGCCACACTGCTCACAATTGACTGCAATATCCCAGCCTTACAAGCAGGGAAAATGTCAACCACACTTTATACAGAATAAACACTTTATTTCCAAAGAGCTAGACAACCAACATTCACTTCTCACACCTGGTGTCCCAAGAAACATTAAGGCAAACCTTCCACTTTGAAAAACTGAAATTACTTTTTTCAAGTGAGATTCAATTCCAGAAGATCTCTGGCTACTGTGCCTTTAATAATTTTTAAATGTCTGTGTTATGATTATCCTGTATTGCATATATGTATATAAGTACATTTCACAAAACGTACATTTTTTTTTCAGGGGGGAAAATCCCCCTTTTCTTGCCACGTCTGAGAGATTTGGGCCATCATTTTCTGTAGAAATCACGTTCGTTTTTACAAACGCTTTTCCAGTTGTTACGGTTGGACAGATACGTTATTAAGTGTAAATTTGTTCAGCGCCATCTTCCTGGATTTGCTGAACAACAGCTTCAGTGGCTCAGCTGATACCGAAAGGATTCTGAAGCCACAGCAAAGTACAACTGACAGCAAACTGAGGCTATTAAATTCTGGATAGTACTGAGATTGCCTATAGGACTATCCATTCTACTTTAAGGCCCAGGAAGCCTCCAACCTGTGGCGCTAGGACATCACAGAGTACTTCACCAGTACTTTGACAGGGCAGAGCAGCCATTTTAAGGAATTAGTAAAATATGGCAGCACTGTGTTGTTAGTTAGAAATCATCCAGGTTCATTTGTTAGTATTTGCCCAAGTCTGACAGCTATGCAGCAGCATGTAACAGCCCAGACCTGTAACACACCTAGGTAAGCTTTCCACAGCGTAAGTTTGGTATGCGTCCCTTCACTTCCCCCAGGTCTGATCCTGTGTCTCATCTCTCATTACACAGACCACTTGGAAATTTTGCAAAATCTTACTAATTCCCTTCCCACACCTTAAACCTCCAGATAAGCCACACTGTCATCCAAAAAGGTTGCTATTAAAATAACAATTTAAAAAAAACCAACCAAAAACCAAAGAGATGCTCTCTAAGAAAACCCACCTCTGACCAGTGTACCCCAGCACACCCTGGGATTAACCCCTAAAGGCAATCCCAGTGGGACAGGGGTGCATCTTGGAAAGCTCTCACACCACCCAGGCACAGGGCAGGGGAGATCCCGCTGTTCACGGCACCCCCGGCATTTGCAAACCAGTCTGCCCGATCACTGCCTTCTATTGTTTCCTCAGATAAGCAGGGCCCCAGTGAACAATTAAAGCTTTCAATAAATAATCTGTAAGCACATTCATTTGATTTACTGTTATTTGATACAGCAGTTAGTTTCAATGGGGCAGTTACTATTGATCACGTAAAGTACTACAGACAAACATGAAACACTTCCAGAACTCCATGGATTATTACTCTTTATCTGCCACTCATCTGGGTTACTTGTAATGGTTGTGAAATTTAAAATCAATAACAACAATTAGCGTTCTGTATACTCTCAGGAATGAATCATGTGAAATATGTTTTGTTACAAAAATGAAAGGCCGGAGAGCTTGCAAACATGAAAGACTCCCAAGTAGAAAAAAACCTCTAAATAAACATTTCAGTCAGTATTATAAAGTGTCCAATAAAGGAGGTGAAGAAATGAGAAAAAAAGTATAGGCATATTAAGCGCACCTGCAAGCATACATGCAATTCTAAGGGGGTATTGGTAAGATTTTCAAAGTATATCAAAGAGATTTAGGAATGCAGCTTTCAACTAAGCTGGTGAGAAAGAGGCATCAAGTTTTTCCTTAGAAAATTCCACTGCAAGTCCTACGATTTCAGACTCACTCCTTGACCTCTACAGGCATCTTGGCTTGTTAGCAAATGGCAGGACTTGGTCCTATGTAGGGAACTAAACACACAGGCAAAGGTCCAACTCCTCTTCCCACTAACTTCTACTCAAGTCTACCACAAAACAAAAGAAAAAAAAAAAGTACCTAAACATCAGAAATCAGCAAAACGACATTAGTAAAGCTTGAAAGTGATTGTAAGGGATATAAGCTGAAAACCACCTTTTCTCTTCACTTTGGATTCATAAAATTAGTTGTGAATCTAATGAAATGCATGGAAATAACAGTATTTTGAGGTCTCTGTACTAGAGTAATAATTCTAGATAATTAAAATGCAAAGCAATAAGATAAATGTTTTATCATTAAACTGTAACCAGAGCTCTGTGTGAAATCATCCATTCAGAAGACTTGTTTTTCATCAATTATTTGTTATTTATCTGATGTAAATATAAGAAGGTCTAATTAAAATGTATGACTCCTTATGCGGCTTCTTGTCATTAAGACCAATGAAAGCATTCTGAAGACCATAATGAAATAATTATGTTTGCCTTTAAGAATCCTCTTCAACAACACATGGCAGTACTACACTAAATTAAAACATCAGGAACTAAATTTCTCTTGCATCTATTTCCATTTTCACTAATTATACCCCCAAGCTTTCCAATAGACCAGGCCCTAAAATTCTTTTGAAGCTGAAACAGCCTAAGGAACAGCAGCCTTTTCATAGTAATGGACTTTGATGAAGAAACAAAGGTAATGCAGCCCTGGAAGCATTAATATTTCAAATAGAGTTATCATGTGAAAATATGTGTTTATTTGAAAAACGGGGAAAAGATTGTTGGTAAAGAGCCAAATACGTGTTCTAGGGAAACCGATACTCTGATTTAATCTCATTTAATTGCGTCATTCCTTCCTCACCTCTTTTCGTCAGAGTATTTTCTTGCCCAGCACAGAAATTAAGGTTCGCAAAAGCATAACAAACATGGTGTTACTGGGCAGTGTCTGTATATCATGCTGTAACTAAGCTCTGCTTTCACAGCTTGGGAAAGGTGCAAACAGCCCCTGGGAACAATTGCAGCCTTCATGCTGGACTCCATTTCAGGGAGACAGGAACAGCTATTTTCCCAAACTGCGTCCAGACATGCAATGCTTCCCAGCACATAGCTCGTGCTTCAACCATGAAGGTTTGCAGGACCTCTCCAAAACACAGAGAAAGGAAAGGATTCGGATAAGGAAAAAAAACCCAAAAAAACCACAGAAGGATGTGAGTCAGCTCTGACTTCTTGCAGGCAGCCGAAGGCTTCGTTTCAAAACTTCGGAGAGATAAAGGATCCTTGTTGGCATGGTCGCAGAGAAGTCAATGTGGCAATACTCGCAAAGCGTAGAAAGATGAGCAGTTCACATACCTAACCCGCACAGCATGTGACGATACATGCAACTAGAGAAAAACACAGCCAGAATGTGCTGTCTGGACGGAGGCAGGAAGACTGAGGTTCACCAGGGGACTAAGACATGGGAGAAGTGTATTCTTGTCAGTGTCCCTCATCAAAGACACTTTGCACAAAGACAGACACAGGTGATTTAACATTTGCTCTGTATTTTTACATCTTGGTGTTCAAAGGGTGGGGTGAAAACAGAAGGATCCCTAAGACAGACAGGTTTGTCAGACTCCTGGCATATACCGTGATCCAGCAAGGAATACAACTTCTTCCTCGAATGAAAACAGCAAAGCCAAACAAAGCAATACAAAGATGAAAGATATGGGGGCCGAGGGGGAAGAGGAGGAGGAAAATCACCTCAGACCAAGAGCTGAGAGGCAGACGCATTACCAACTCCTCAAAAAGAAACAAACAACACCCCACCTCCCCCTCAGGATCTGATCTTAACAATAAAAAAGCTCACATGCACGTGACTTTTTTAGCCAGTCCTTTGACTCGCGCCTCAAGCCAAAAACCCAGACCTGTGGACCAGCTCTCCTTGCTAGGAAGGGAAGGGCTGCAGGGAAGATACGATCTTTGATGAGAGCAACCCAGAGAGTTGTGCAAAAGAAAGCCAGCCCAGAGACACCAGCTTTGGGGATTGCGGGCCTTTCCCGGCGCCTGACCCGGGGCCATGGGGAAGGCCTCCGCCTGCCGCGGCGGCGCTGCCCGTGCCAGCGGTACGCTGTGGGCAGGTATCGCCAGATGGCACTGTGACACAGTTTTCCAGTCCCTCTTGCGTCATGTGCGAGTGAATGTTCAGTCTTGGAAAGACAGGCACCGAGGGTCTTCGTTGTGGGGTTTGGGGTATTTAAAGAGGCGCCGGGGAGGCCGAGGGAGGTGAGTGGCGGAGGAGCCTGCTCCCTGCCGTGGCCTCTGCCCACAGATAGTCCCTCACTAAGACACCCGGGTGCAGGAGCCCTCAAGACCCCCGAAACCAGGGTAGTGCTCTGGTGTGCCTGGACAGCTCTATCCCAGGTCGGTATGTGCGAACAAGTAAAATATTTAAATCTGCTTGGGTGCTGTTACATCCACTTATCATACAGGAACGTGGAAATCACCCCCAGGGTCAGTCACCAGCTGGCAGAGGAGCAATTCTGGTACAAGACTGGAAGATGACAAGAAGCCTCATAGGAAGACACACAGACACACCTCAATATGACATGCCAGCCAGCTTGGCAGAGCAAGCCACTGGAGCAGTGTAATGGCCACTGCAGTAACTCAGCACAAGCTGCATTCAGATTAAAATAAAATCAAATCACATGATTCAAGATTTATTTTTGTGTGTATGTGTGTGTTATTTGACCATTTTGTTTTGTTTTGAATTGAACCATTCCTTCCACTGTTTGTATCTCACAGGCACAAATGGCTCTCTAGGAATAAAGGACCCTCTAAAGGAATTCAGAGTTAAATCAAACCGTGATGGTTGTCTCCCGTTGGTGCAACACTGGGCAACTTGCTCAGTTGCACCACAGCTCTGCTGTGTATATTTAAAAGGACAATGATCCTTTTTTCCTTCTAAGAAGAAAAGATACCTCGATGTTCATTGTGCTGAACATCCAGAGCAGTGGCACGGACTTTTACTGGTATTTTGTAAAAGCACTGGTACATATATACACTAAAGATTCCCTTGTACCACCACTCCGTGTGTGAAACTCTTATTAAAACCAAGGGTGGAGGGTTGAGTGCATTTAAGTGCTTCATTAGATAAGGCTCTAAAAGACAAGAATATACTTAATTGGTCATTTTATCGTTCAAAGATCCCTGCTAAAAATACAATGTGAGCCTAGAGAAAAGTATTATGGTTCAATGGAAAGAGATCCTCCAAACCATTAAAAGAAACTGAGCGGTGCTAAAAAAAACCTCTTTGCTGCGAGACACTTCTCTGCTCTTTTCTTAGGGGATGCACTTAGAGGGTAAAATGTAAGTCACCGAAAGTGCATAAAACGGAAATCCCTCCAAACTACAGATGGACTTTAACATCATGTCCTTAGCGCTGAAGATCCAGAGCACTCTGAGAATTTATAAATACCCATTCAAGCTTTAACCTATTAAACCTATACAAGTGTCGCTTGCATGTGTATATTTAACTTGCATAGTTTTATAATATTCGGTTTATATATGGTATAAGCAGGGGAAAGAAAAATCACCTTGTCCAAGGGGAACAGAAGGTATATTATATACTCTGTGTCTAGGATTCTTTACACAGACTTGCTGGATTATATTTCTATCTCTCTTAACAAAAGTATTTGAAGAAGCTGTAAGGCTCAAACAGAACACTAAAAGAAAGTGGGGTCAGTTATATAAGGGCTGGCATTGGTTTTGTTAAAGGTTTTTTCCTACCCACTCCTAAATAAAGGGACAAAGAAGCGAACATTGTGGGAATGTGTTTCTAAACCACATGATATCCTTATCAGATTGTCATGTACAAGGGAGGTTCTCACACAGGGACCCCATGCTGGTGAGCTGCCCCGTCACATGATGCAAGTTCTCTGCTCCTATTCAGATTACTAAAACGAGCTGGAGGAAGCTAGATTTCCCCCTCCTCCCTCCCCAAAATAAGCAAAACGTACAGCAACCACAGTCATATTAATTCACTACCACCGGGAAAACAACCCAGAGCAGCTGCTAATGATGAGTGAGTATATGAAGAAGATAATCCAACTATTAAAGTCTATACCGCAAGTTTGAAACCGTCTCAGATTGGTATCTGATGAGCTGACTTTAAATCAAGGAAGCAAACAGGATCAGAGAAAGCTGTCAGACAGAAACCAGGGGAAAAAACTGCAGTTTAAATGTGGAATTCTGTAAATTCGACTTGTGAATTTATAAAATGAGAGTAATATGCTCTTATAAACAAGTGCTACTTTGTTCTACAAGTGTCCCTACTTCCACTGTCAGTGTTGTGAACTCCGTCACTGAATTACTTTTTCATACAGCGTGGAGGAAGTCAGGAGGTCCTTTAAAAATTTTTAATATTAAGTGAAGAATCTAAATAGTATTTGGTCATTTAAATATGTGGTCTGTTTAAAAAGTGCTGAGGGAGCTCCGAGATGCTCAGCATACTTGGAAATGAAGCCATGAAATGTGGATTTAGGATGCTAACTTCAGGCTACTGTTTCTGACATTCTTAACTTTTGAAACACATTTGCTCATGCAACGACGGATTAATAAAATCCCAGAGCTTAGATTATTTTTAAAAAGACAGTTTAAAATCCACATTTTTTGATGAAAGTTGTTTACTGATTAGAATTAGGAGGAACAGCTAAGATTATTGTGACAGAGGAATCATTCCCACATGATACCAGTTTGTTTATTTTGTACCGAGAATATGGTTCTCATAAAAAGGCAGCAGCAGATGAAAGACATTACTCTTGGTTTGCCTGCTGGAAAATCCAGCTTTTGTACCCTCCTGTCTATACTTTTTTCATGCAGTACAGAGAAAATTATTCTTCTGTTATTTTAGAATAGTTTTGAGCATTTCATGGCTTGTATTTTCGTGGTTCCATTTGGTTTGAAAGGGCTTGGATTTCAGCAAGAAGTGCCATGGGTCACACTGCATGGGGACAGGCTTCACGCACATGAGCAAAGGTCAAAATCAATCATAGCTTTGTATTTCCAGGCCTATTACTTTTGGCAGGTTTACCCTGCCAGAAGGGGCTAAAATATTTGCTTCCCAAAAGGAGTAAACATCAATAGGGGGGGAGGCACATAACCAGCATCTCAACCACGCAGCAATGAGATATGAGGGGAAAGGATCTCCCCCTCGCCACAGCCATTAAACCATCTAAACATTAGATGCAACATTTTCAGCAAAGAAGTTGAAAGATTTCACAGCACAGTGACTTGAAAAGGACAATAGGCCTATTTAGGCAATTATAGCATGCAGGCTTTGTTATTAGGCAGCTCTGCTCAGTCCCAGAAAGTCTGGATAATCAAAAGTGTCCAAGTACAGGAAGGGGAAAAGTACAACCCCACCCTCCTGCGCAGCCGCTGCCAGGACCTCTGGATTTAAAGGGTAAAGTCTATTTACCGAAGCTCCTTGGCCATTTTATACATCAACTGATATCCTTCCTCATGGGGCTGCACGCTACAGCCCAGCGAAGCTCTGGAAAGCCCTCCGAAACCGCAACTAATTTGGCCCCAGCCGCCCGGCCCCTGTAAATTCACTGCTCAGAAGCTGCTGCCAGTTCTCCCCCCCCCGCCCCCAAGCAGAAACTTGCGAGGGGCAGAGGGATGCTCCCCCTTACTCGCACGCATACCAGCCCCGGTCCCCACGGCCAAACAGATCTGGAAACTCATTGCAGCTGTGCTCTGCTTTTGAGGTCTCAATAGGATGGGGCATGGCACAGCAGACAGCAGTCCTTCCGAGCACAATGTCCCTTTCACAACCCCGCTCCCAAATCTAAACGCTGGTGGCTGTGTAACACAGCCCCAGTTCATCGGCTGCGTAAAGGGAGGCGTATAAATTAAACCTGAGCAAAACCAGTCACTTGGAGTGTTTTAGGGGAGGTGGAAGCATAGCCCGCAGAGCAGGGCGCACCCCCGAGCAAAGCCCCTCGGCTCGGCCGGGCTGCTGTGCAGGCACGACGCACGCACGGCTAAGGAAGGCGGCTCAGCAGTAAGAGGGGGTTTAACTGGATGTGAGGATGACTAACTTAGCTGTCTGAAACATTATCTCTCTCTTTCAACTCCTTAACTTCTCCGTAACCCTCTTCGAGGCAGCGCCGCGCCAGCCCAGCTTTGTTCTGACAAGTTGCACCTCTGCTGCGCAGCCCCATTAGGCAAGCGGGGAGTCAGTCACCCAGAGATACATGGCTTTTCCCTCCACGCTTGTCCCACCCCAGCTTCACCGGAGGACGCCTCATCATTTTTGTCTGCAGGAGTTTCTGACAGTGGTGCGAGTCCACCAGAGTTTTCCCGTGCCGGCAGCTGAATCTGGCTGTGTCAGAGTCTACATAGAGAATAGCTGTTCTCGTTTCATCTAATCTGAAAGGAAAAATCTCTCTCTTCTTTCTTTTCTTTTTTTTTTTTTTTGTGAACGAAGGGGATCAGAAACACACGCTCTTCGTCACATGTTTCAGGGCATTAAGTGACAAGTATAAAAATTTAAGTAAAGGCTGTACCCCTGAGCAAATCAGTACCAGTGATTTAGCTGTAAAGTTTATATAGATGAACTTTAAAGAAAATAACCTGGTTCAAACAGATCTTGCCTTCTGGCCACTTGCAAACACACCTGCAGCAACTCGATACTTGGGAATGCAGATTACAAATCCTTCACTTCAAAATGTTTGTTTTTAAATTCAAAAAGATGAAAGAAAATAAAGTACTGAGCTTTTTTTTTTTTTTTTGGTTGAGCACAGATGTTTCCAGTATTTCCAGTGCTTGCAGGGAACGAGAACCCAACCCAAACGTCACGTTAATCCAGAATTCTGAAGGAAAACGCGTGCATTCTGGAGTCCCATCTCCATCAACTTTCTGAAAGCGAATACCTGGCTAGACCCTCTCCAGGCAAATGCTTCCCACCAAACCAACCCAGGAACTGCACACATACCACGCGAGCCTCCACATCCTACTAATTTCTGCTGCCATATTCAGAACTTTTGCCTTCATCAAATCTCTTATTCTTCTAAACCTAACAAAACGCAGCAGGCAGTAGTCTTCTACTTGATATAATTAGCTGACACACTACATACTGCCAAACAAACTTACTCTTGTTTTGGGCCTGCTCATTTGGGTTTTTGCCTGTTTAATTAATGAAGACTAATGAATACTGTTTTTAATAGGCTTTTCCAAGACCAAAGGAAAATCACCATTCCTCGCAGCGCTTTCTCTCCCAGGACCTGTCCCATTCCCACTGCCACAGTGTTCAGCTAGCTCACATTTCACCAAAAGTTACTCTTTTTCTCTCAGAATTTGTTGTGGCGGTACTATTAGGGAGCAGAATAATTCTACCTTACTTTAAAAAGTATGAATTACTCATTCTTGCAATCTTAACTCTTTTGTCCGTTTAACAACTATTCTCTCATCTAACTTATACTGACCTGGTTTTTATCTTGGGAGAGAAAGAGTGAGAACAACTCATGATAGCAATCACAGTCGGTTCTGCTGTCATTCCCGAGTCCTCAATTTCCTTTGCAAACACGTAATTTATTTTTTAAACCTATAACAATGTAATTAATATCACATAAACCATAAACACCTATGAGCATGAAATTTTTCTGTGTCCTGGTAACACATCTTGTAACATACAGTGGCTAATGTTTGCGTTGTAAACCCATGGCAGGTTTTTCCTCCCAGAGGAGGGAGGAAAAAAACCAACCAACCCACACAAATGAAGGTCACGTTTGGGTTGTGCCTTACCCCCTCTTATTTTCACTTTGCAGACCCTTGTGGACTGGAACATTCGTGATGTTGCAGGAGCGCACCGGCTTGGCGAATCGCAACGGGATTAACATCGTGAAGATGTGCTGAAGTTGGAGACAGACCTACAGCGTTCTGCCCGAACCGCTGCCATGGCCAATTCTGCCAGGGATTGCAGTCGAAAGCCTGACACAAGTGGCTGGGATTGTTACTGGCCTGTTCAGAATCTGCACTATCCAGGTATTACTCCCTCAACAACCATTTGCCTTTTACCCTACACTCACGTCTCCATCAAAGCAATCTTTCTAAGGCCTAAAGCAGTGGCTGCAGGTGTACTGCTTTTACGACAGAGCCAAAAAAATCCCAAACCCAACAAACTAGACCAGAAACTCTATCTATTACACAGCTAGTAATTTCAAAATTTGGCTACGATCACATTCCATTAAATCACAGAGATCTTCATAAAAACAGAGAATGAGGAAACACTTGAGTTAGAATTAAACATTGCTATATTTGTATTTATAAGCACTGGAGCGACCTTTAAACTATTAAAAGCTTTCTGGACCACAAAAATTCTGGTTTAGTCATTATTTTCAGGAGATGCAAGAAAAAAAAAATCTTACATGTTGAGAGAACTTTAGCATTTTATAATCCATTTGCATTTATTTACCCACATATGAAAAGTGCTTATGCTTTCTTCAAATTAAACCCAAAATATGGTCTAGAAATCAAATAAAATTCTTAATTTGGACCCTAACTAAATTCCTTTTCCACATTTCTATACCATTAACTTTCAGTTCAAATTACAGCCACTGTATTACGATTCAGGTTTCAGCCTGATTTTAACTTTCCGTGCAGTGAAGATTAATCCTGTTGCTTACAAAGTTACAAGACTGGATTCCTAAACGCATTTTTCCTCTATTTTTTTATTTACTCTTGTTAATATGAGTTTCTTTGATTAGCTAAACTTTGCTGTTATCAACACTTGTCTCTTATCACAGGCCCTAGGCAAATGACATATTTACCACTCATTCCATTCTGATAAGGGTAATCCTGTGTTTAACTTGCCCAAGAACAAACACCATATATTTTAAGAATCCTGCTTCTAGGCATTAACAACATACAAGAGAATAAGCAGGACATTTTAAAACCAGAAGTTATTTCAAGAATATCATGCGAACGCGAGCTTCTCACGATGGCTTATGCCTCCTGCTCCAGGGAAGTTTATTTGAATCCAAGTTTCCGCAGTGTCACTGCTGAAGTTAATACCAAACTTTAAACCACAGAAGGAGAAAGCACATTTTTTAGGGTAGCAGCTGAAGCTATACCAAAGTTTAAACCATGGAAGGAGGAAAAAACTGCCTGCCTTTTAGTAAAGCATCTGTTTTGGGGTGCCCCCCTCCCCAACTGATGCTCTCCCACAGCTAGCAACAGTTCCAAGCAAAAGCTCTGTTTCGTATCTTGTTTGAAGCATTTTAAAGACAGCGCAGAGAAAAGAAACATCCCATGCTGAACTTCAGTCTAATTTTAGCTGTAAAGACATCAAAACATTTGCAGTGTTGTAGGCTGGTAAGTCACCGATTTTTACAATTCTGTTTTCATTACTCAACCCACACAAACGTCATATGGTGACTGAAAACTTTTGAGCAGAGTGAAAACACACACTATTGCACCAAACGCCTTTCTGTGCACTTCTCAGTCCCCCCCCACCCCTCAGAGGTAAACCCTGTCGAAGGGACAACCAGTCTAATTCCCAAGTAACTTTTTAACACACCGCAAAACAAAAATTTCAAACAGAATTATACGGTTAATGGGGTACTGAAGTGCCTTGAGAGCGTGCTAAAAACATTTTGATAGATAGCCAAGTCATTTATCTAAATCACCGTCAGAGCAGTGAAGCATCCTGCAAGCTTTTATGCAGAGTATAAGGTGATGTTTTCTGGCGCTTCTTGTCATTTCTCAAACTTGAAACTCTGGCGTTAAAAATGCTGCTATTGTTTGCCATCTATGTATTTCAGCCACAAATCAAGACCCTGTAACATAAGAATACATTTTCAGAAGTGTCCTAACACTAACTCTCCCTCCTCCGTTACCAGTGCAACGCTGCCTGCATCTCAAGGTATAGAAATAATTGATGGTTAAACTCAAAGGGTGTTCACAGTAAGTAGTTTTCTAGCAAAACAGCAACTTCTTAGAGCAACAAAGTGAAGAAGAAAGGTGGCAGCAAGGTCAGTACAAAGAAATATTGCCTTTTCTTAGGAAACTTGAAACTACTGTCTGATTTTTGGAATGGCACCTCTACCCATTGCAATTCCACATCTTTGCAAGAACTGTAGAGACCAGCGTTCTAATGGCTTGGCTGCTCTGCTAAAATATGCACTTTGAGACACGCATCCAGATTATCAAACGGGGTACAAAATTAGATTAAGGAGGCAAAGGAGAAAACAGGAAAAAAAAAAAACCCCAACAAACAACCAAACCCACAGCTACAGACATGTTATGTAAATTCGTCCTTCACTGGTTGGAGTTTTGCAAGTATTTTGCTGTATTATATTATAATATTATGTGTTCCTGCTTGGCTCCACAACTGCTGCTAGGGTCACTATGCTACATGAGAAGGGATAAACAGAAAGCAGCCCAGTGCTTCTTTCCTTTTTCGTTTCTTGCCAAAAGGAGGAAAGGGAAAAAAAAAAAAAAAAGGCAAAAAAAAAAAAAAGGCTTGCAAACCACATTTTCTACAAAACCACCCCCCGCCCCTCATTACCCCTGCGCTTAATAACAAGTATTTATTTTTTAAATGCATGCAAATTAATAATAACAATTACTTTAAAACTGGAAAAATAACAGTTGGGACCTACATTGAGCACTGTGCCGGTGTTGCCACTCTGTTTGTGCCAATCCACTGAAGCATGCTTTGAGAGCCTTCTCCTGGAGCATGCAGGAAGACGGACTCGCAGTGTAGAAATCCAGCATCTGAGCAGGGCTCACTGCTAGAACATCCATACAGTCAAACATGATTCCCCCTGCACAGAATGCCTGCAAAAGTGCTTTCCTCTAGGTGTGGAGGAAAATGGCACATAAAAGTACACCCAACTCCATCAAACTCTGCCCCTTTTTTGGCACGTAGGCTGTTGGTCTTTTTCCCAGACCAGAATCATGAATTATGACAGACAACACAGCTAAAAGCCTGTAATTGATCCAAATGATCATTTACCATTTTCCAGGCTGCCCAGCCAATCCAGCAAGATGGGGGGAAGCGAGCCGCATTCCAAGTTTTAGCTCCCATCCATTCCCCCCCAAAATTTCTTTAGAGTCCGCCCCGCTCCTCGGGCGCCCGCCGGGTGCGTGCCGCGTCCCACGCCGCGCCGCTCGGCCGCCTCCCCGGGGTAAAACGGCTCCGGTAGGGACTCGGGATCCCCCTCGGCCGTGAATAGATCCTTCTGCCTCTGAACAGCTCACTTCCTACTACTTGTGTCACAGGGAATGAAAGATTGAATTGCCTAATATATGCGAGTGAACTTTCCGTGAACCCTTCCCAGGCTGCTAACCTTCAAATGACCCAAGCGGTCTGACATCACCAGCTCCCAGGATTCTCACACGCCTTCACAACTCCCAGCAGCCCTGCAAAAAAGCAGGCGGGCGGGCGGGCGGACGGGCAGGCAGGCGGGCAGGCAGGCAGGCGAGCGGGCAGAGGCTAGCCCCAGCCCCGCCGCAGTCGCCCCGCTGCCGCTGAGCGGGCGGCAACGGCGGGTGCGGACGGGGAGGCCAACTTGCAAAAAGACCTAAAATAATAAAGTGTGTGTATATATATATATATAAATCCAGCAACAACAAACAAACAAACAAAAAGACCCCAACAAAAAAAAACACCAACCCCCCCTCTCCTCTCCCCTCCTCCCCCCCAAAAAACCCCACCCTAACCAACACCCAGCAGAGCGAGGAGGAGGAGAAACGGGGTGGGAATTGAGACAGTGGTGTTTCCAGCCATTGCAGGGAATGGAGGGTTTTTAAATTCCAGCTCAGTTTGCTACAACTCCCGCATGCCCACCCCCACCGCTGTGCTCTCAGGAGAGGCCATGAGCAACGTGCAGGTGTCAGGGGCCGTACCAGAGCTGTGGACACAGGCTTTGCCTCAACTTCTGGGGTGGCAGGGCAGAGCAGCCCCACCCTAACCCAACCCCATGCATGCCAGCAGGGATCCCCTGGATGCCACCAGGAGAGACGATGGACTTCACAGGACTGACCCTGCTGGGATGGGATGGGATGGGATGGGGGGAGTCAGGTCCTGTTTCTACCCGCCACCTTTCTACCATCACTCCTAAAGCACACAGTGGTGTGTGAGGGCTGCCACAGAGCCCAGCCACACCACCCACTTCTCCCAGGCTTCCCGGCCCAGCCAGATTTGGCAGGCATCATTGCCCAGGCGGGCTGGTCCCCACCACCTCGCCGGGGGCAGGAGGCAGCCACACAACCCCTCTTCTCCCTGGCCACGGGGGCACTGAATCCTGCCTGTCTCTGATTAGCAGAGAGGGGCCAGGGCTGCTCAAATAGCCCCCAAGGGGCTGTATCAGCTTTCAGAGGGCTAATGAGCCCCAGCTCCTCAGCAGGGAGAAAGGCCACCACAGCAGGCTCGTGAGGAACAGGACCCACTGCAGGGTGTGGGGAGAGGACCCTCTGCCTGCCTCCTCCCCAGGGCAGGCAACCCAGGCTGCACCCTCACAAGCCACCCTGGAGGCATGGGGCTGCTCCAACCAAAACACTCACAGATGTCTTGGTGAAACAGCACCTCTGGCAGCCCTCCCTCATGGCAGGATTAGGTGTCAAGGACTTCCCAGTTCTGTGGACAGGACACCACAACCAGCATCCTACTGACCCACCATCAGCATCAAGCTAGCTGGGAGCCCTCCGATTTTTAGGTAAAGAAACACTTTCTGCAGACTTGCTCACAGATAAGACTCCATTGAGGCCTCTGTAAGTCTTTATTCCTACAGACACTTTCAAAATGAAAAAATGCAGCCTGGAAACACTCCCTCTGCCCCACTGGAAAGGACACAAGCTCAATGACCATGTGCATGCTTTCATTTTAAGCAAATGGGCCAAGTTGCCTCAGTCCTAGCAAACCAAGCATCAGCCTGGAGAGAGGTTACCCCAGGCATGGCGGAGCCCCGCTTCCCACCCCAAAGCTAGCTTGGGTTCAGAAACTGGAAATTAAAATCCTCAATTCCCACCTGTTTCTTGCCAAGCCCAAGGTGGGAGTCAGCTGGAGCGGGGCACGCTGTGCGCAGACATGGCACCCAACTGGCAGCTGTAAGGAAACGCTGGGGAGAGAGAGACTCACTCTGGGAACCGCGCAGACACCGTAATGGATGCGGTGTCCCCTCTCCACAAAAAGTCCTTTGATGAACCGAAAGCTCCCTGACAATGCCTGCAGATTGTATTAACAAAACTTTTCACACAGGTTCAAGAATTAAAAGAAAAAAACCAGCCCCAAAACAACCCCCCCCCCACACACACAGCGCACGCACTTGTTCCCTGAAACTGATACCCCCACGTTGAAAAACAGCGGCCAGCAAAGAGACCTGCTGCGATCTGGAAGCGACTTAGTTTGAAGAGAGGAAAAACAAAAGATTAGCTTTTCTTAGCCTCTTTCCCCTCGGAGGGAAGAGCTGCCCCGGCTGTCCCTGCAGCAGGCAGCCTCTCAGCCTGTCTTCCCTCCAGGCAGAAGAGCTACAGACGCTGGAGTATAACAGCATCTTTTTAAGGACTTTCTGGGACCACTGGGGTATCCTACCCCAGCCAGGACTCCTCCATCTGAGGAAGCCCATGACACCTGGTAACCCAAAAAACTACACACAGCATGCTTTTATCCAAAAAGTTATCCTTCAGGGAAAGCTTGTTTAAACCATTTCAGGAAAGCGAGCAGCGTTATTAAAAAGGCAAATGGAAAAGTGGCTAGCTTGTAAATCTCAGCTGGCTATGTTGCTACAATTTTGGTTTGAGTAGCAAAGCTAAATTAAAAGACGGTATTTTCTAGCCATACAACACGGGACGCAGGAGAAATTTGGAAAATGTAATGTGTTGCCACAAAAAAACCTGGAAGGGATGAGACAAAACACAGTATGTTTTGTCAGTCTCCAATTTAGGGAGAAAACAGCGTTTTATGTGGACCAAGGCTCTCAGGGTGGTTTTAAGTTTATGCCAAGAAAAACATATTGCCCATATGAGTTAAAATCAACAAAATCAGACAAACAGAAATACAGTTATGTTTATTCCATTAACAGTCTTATAAAACCATAATTAAAAACAAAACCTGCCAGTTGCACCTCAGCATGTAGACTGGCGTCTTCTGAAAGTAAATGTCAGGAAGTCACACTTAACTGCGTATGAATTGAAAAAGATTGCTGCTTCTCACCGTATCTAAATGACCCAGGTAGCTCATCATGTTCTATTAGGAATAATAGTTGTGCTAATGCTTACACTTATTACTAAACCCACACGTAATTAACGAGTTCTTCAAGTAGCCCTATGGTGCGCTCGCGTACTGTTTCTACAATACAGCAATTTCTGCATCTCATACTTTACTCTTAAATAGTACAATATTTGGTTTTTTCTTAAAGAGAGCATCAGGAAATGCTACATTCATAAAATGGGGGGTATTTTCCTAATTTAGATCAGGACTGACCGCGATTATTGTAATAACTAATAGCCCTCCATAATTCAAATGTAATGAAACTGGAAGAATGGCCACGTATTTTTAATGCCTCCCCAGCTCCCACAGAGGTGTGAGTAGGCAACGACCCTCCAGTATCTTCCACTTCATCCATGCAAAGAAATTGTGATTGCACATCACCGCTTTGATCTGTTTTCTCTCAGACTGTGATGGCAGAAACTTTACAATAAACATATTCTTAGCCACAAGTGAAATAAAAAAGCAAAAGTTCAAGTCAGAAATCTATTTCCTTTGGTGTTACTGTATATTTGTCAGTGTGACATAGCACATTTGAAACCCATAATCATAAAACAAAAATTTACAGCCAAGGTTTAGGGTCTACATCTGTTTCTCTGGTTTTTGTACTGCAATTACCCACTGGACAATTCAGAAAGCAGCACTATGAATCATGTACTGCACACATGTTTGTGCTGGTCACTTTTTCGTTGTACAAGAGGCTGAGAATGCCATAATATGCTTCACCAAGAGAGAGAGAGCATTAACTAGAATTAGGATGAGTGCACTCTGCACTCTAATAAAAATGACTTTACTAGAAGCAACAGAGCACTCCTGGAATATTACAGGCATATTTATAGGATGGAAAAATTAAGAAATACATGCAAAAATTCTCAAAAATGAAGTATCTCAGGGGAAGAGGACTTTTTTATCCTTTTTTTTTTTTTGCATGCATGTATTTTACTATTAATCAAACGTAGCACTCTCTTGAAACAGTTTTGACAGCAGAGTAAATGGTTACTAGTGAATGATGTGTGTGTTTAAGCAGTGAAAGCAGAGACAAAGTGATGTTTTCTTCTACTCCCTAGGCAAGAGCTGACACTAAGCTTGCTGCCTCAGCTTTGATACTCACAGATTCCTTTGTGTCAGTTGCTGGGAGAATCACTGGCAGTTCACTAACCCTGCCTCACACACAGGGGCTTTGATTTTTACCTCTTCATTGAGAATAGATGTTAATACGAAACAGTACTTGTCTGCCTTAGTGCTTTTTTTTTTTCCTTCTCCCCCCGGTGATGAAGTTTCAAATCTGAAAACCTGAGTCCCCCTTCACTACATCTATTTTTTTTAGAGTTGAAGGATGTTTTTCTTGTGTCTCAAGCACATGAATGATGTCAAAAGATTCTGGGGAAGAAAATCACTGGGTCACAAGAGAATGGCTGAATATTTAAAACTCCAAGCTAGTCCTAAGGAAATGGGTATCCATCCTGAGCAAGAATTGCCCTGAAGAAAATAAAACAGCCCAGGACAAACAGTAAAATTACTGCTACAAAATGGCACAAATGACATGGAAAAATGCAAAGTGTGGTGAAATAAAGTCAAAAAGGGGTTTCTTCTGACTGCTATATGCTACTCTGCACAGCTTGCAATGACTGAAACAGAAATTTGCATCTAAGAGGAAGAAGTACTTCGGGCCTGAACTGTAACAGCAACTGGCGAAAGCCTATTCAATGCAGAGCAGTGTTTTATTTTAGATGGGAAAAGCTGAGTTAGTCAGCTCCAGAACCTGGACATGGAACCAGCCTGCGAGTCACTTCCTGATAAAGGCTTTTGTCTGTTTTAATCAGGGATTATGTATTCGTAAAGATGCCTTTAAAGCTGACTGCTTAACTTAAAGGCTATAAAAATCATTCATCTCCACAAACTTGAGCAAACAACCATGTTTCTTCAAATCCATACTACATTCTACACTCCTTTGGCCCAGAGCCAGGGGAAAAGAACTGCCCTCCATGACAAAACCAGAAGTGTACCTGGTTCAGCAATCCATTTCTTAGAGTGACTGATAGTAGATCTTTCTAAGGAAGATACGGGAATCCTTAGTGATGGGCAAAGTGTAAGTCACCCATAGGTCCTCTAATGGCCCGTTCTTTAACAGCAAATCACTTCAGCATTAAAGCATGAGACTTAATATGCTTTCCAAATTTGTTTTGGTAATAGCCCTGATACTCTAGATATTCATACATAGCCAATGTCTCTTGGGATTGTGATAAAATTGTAGCTCCGTGACACAGAAGGAGATAGAAAGTTATTGGGCTTTGAGACAAGGAAGGATAAATATTTTTTTAAAAAACTCTGTAAAATTCATCCACATTGGAAATAAAGAAAAACACAAACCCAACTGCACCTCTCTGAGGCCCCAAAGGCTGATTGCTGTAGGCTCCAGAAAGGTTGGCAAAGAGGCAATGACATCATGTGCTTAAAGAGGGGATGACATGCATTTTTGAAGGATATAAAAAGAAGAAAAAGAACCAACATTATTACATTAAAAATTGGCTACATACTGTATCTGCACTTGCTGTTTAGGAAGATCCCACAGTACAAACAACACTGCTAAACAACTGCCAGAAAAAAAAATAGAAGAGGGGGAGGAAAGTTTGCTTCACTTTGTTTTCTTTTTAAATGACCAGAAACTGCTGTTTCAAGGTTTAGCCAAGAAAGAGATTTTTACTGCTTGCCTATAAATCCCTCAAAACATGGAGTTACAATGGAAATGCTGAGGTAACTGGAGTGCCATGCATGGCACTGACACATTGCATTATATAATCCAGGGAGAACGACGGTTGGGAGATCTATAAAACCCAAGTAGAAAGCAAGATGTAGGAAAGAGCAGAAGAGCAAGAAGGAATATTGAATATTAAATTGCAGAGAGTACTGCTTCTAACAATAAAGTTTCCTGTATGCTGAATACGGTCATGGTTGGCTGATGGGGAAAGAGCACAGAGCTCTTTTAAAAACAAAGTAAGAGATTCCAGAAGGCTATTCGAGCAACTGTTTTGTTTCTGTGTGGTTGGGGGGCAGGAGAGGGAAGAAGAGTTACCTACGACTAAACCTTACTTAAGCCCTATTTATTAATTTAAGACAGGCTTAAGCAGCATTTAGCTCCTGCACCGCTGCAGGGACAACCCATGCAGAAGGATCCCAGATGCCAGTGATAGCCAAAGCAGGCTTGTGCAGAGCTCCAGTCACGTAAAGCCTGATGCAGACTGGATTGGATTATGCCCTAAATGTAAACTGCAGCTTGACACACGTATTCGCGATAATCCAGTTCCCGCTGAGCAACTTCCCAAGCCGACATCAAACACTGGAAGAGCAGCCCAACATCCTATCTGTGGGCATCTTAAAAGGCAGTGTGAAGGAGTGCTGGCACGGCTACCTGGCTGGCAGAGGTAATGACAGGAATGACATGCCCACACCTCTACCTCAGCTGCCTGCTGCCCGAAAGTAATGGCCCCTTTGTTTTATCCTGCAGTGCACTTTCTGTTTGTGCACAGCGTGGGGAACAGTGTGCATGAAGTTTTGCTGTAAACGAGGTAGGATTAGCTGAGGTAGTATTTAGAAAGTTGGCATCCCCTTTCTTTGTAGGGTATGTGCCATGGACACTGAGAATTAGCCAAGGGCACACCTCCTCTCAGGAACATGGCTATCATTGTAATTCTATTCATGTATCTTGAAAAGTAAACTTTGCTAACAGGGTCAGTTTTACAAGCATACAGGTTATCATAGTGTAACTATTGCTGAGCAGGTAAGGGATTCAGTATATCCCTTTTATGCTGCAATAACCACATCCATGACCAGGCTGACACAGGTACAACTCCTTCAGAAAAGAAAGATCACTTTCTCACCCTACATTGTTATACTGATGAAACTTTAAAAGGCAGACAGTATCTCAGCAAAAATCAGGATAGGCTGGACTGCACTTGCATTCGAACAAGCAGTGGTAGCATGAATTATACCCAGTCTAAAAGGCTTTCAAGATGGTCTTCAAATTCTACTAGAATACACATAAGCAAATTGTTCTTTGGACCATTCCTCAAGTTCTATTTGGCTTCTGCAATTTAAGTCCTCAAAGAAAAATCTGTGTGGTCTCAAATGGCTTGATTAAGCTAGTCATATGATTAAAGAGATCTGCAAACTCCTATACCCTTGGTCTGTAAGGCTCCTGTGTTGAGCCAGAGAAGATATTGGATGTCCAGCCATTGACATAAGATACTGGATGTCCAGCCACTGACATAAATGCTTTAATCAAAGAGGACTTCCAGAGCTGGGGTTCAGTTGGTGGTGGTCAACAGTGTATTGAGCCAGCCAGTATCATGAATTTTTTGCCCTTCTGGGGCCTTTTGTGCCACATGTAGTGGAGGACATCCAAGGTACTAAGCATGTAATACAGTATATCAGGTCTATAAAACTTTGTTCTGCATAAACAAGACCACAACTCTTCATGATGTTGTCTCCCACAACATCTTGATAGAGAAGCTAAGGAAACAAGGGAGAGATGAGTGGACAGTGAGGTGGGTTGAGAACTGGTTGTCAGACCGGGCTCAGAGGGTCGTGATCAGTGGAGTAGAATCTGAATGGAGGCCTGTGACTAGTGGTGTTCCCCAGGGCTCGGTGTTGGGTCCAGTCCTGTTTAATATCTTCATTGATTACCTTGATGAGGGAATAGCATCCACCCTCAGCAAGTACGCCGATGATACAAAGCTGGGAGGGGTGGCTGACACGCAGGAACACTGCGCTGCCATCCAGCGAGACCTGGACAGGCTGGAGAGCTGGGCAGGGAGAAACATAATGAAATTCAACAAGTGCAAGTGTAAAGTCTTGCACCTGGGGAGGAATAACCAACTGTATCAGTACAGGCTGGGGGATGACCTGTTGGAAAAGAGCTCTGTGGAGAAGGACCTGGGGGTCCTGGTTGATGACAGGTTGGCTATGAGCCAGCAGTGTGCCCTGGTGGCCAAGAGAGCCAATGGGATCCTGGGATGTATCAGGAAGAGTGTGTCCAGCAGGTCAAGGGAGGTGATCCTCCCCCTCTACTCTGCGTTGGTCAGGCCCCACCTGGAATACTGTGTCCAGTTCTGGGCTCCCTGGTATAGAAAAGACAGGGACCTTCTGGAGAGAGTCCAGAGAAGGGCGACAAAGTTGATTAGGGGTCTGGAACATCTCCCCTATGAGGAAAGGGTGAGTGAGCTGGGTCTGTTCAGCCTGGAGAAAAGAAGACTTAGGGGGGACCTAATTAGTGTTTATAAATATCTTAGGCATGGGTTGCAGGGGGAATTGGCCAGCCCCTTTTCAGTGGTCGGTGGGGACAGGACTAGGGGCAATGACTGTAAGCTGGAGCACAGGAAGTTCCGCACCAACATGCGGAAGAACTTTTTCCCAGTGAGGGTGACGGAGCAGTGGAATAGGCTGCCCAGGGAGGTGGTGGAGTCTCCTTCCCTGGAGATATTCAAGTCTCGTCTGGACGCCTATCTATGTAATATGAGATAGGGAACCTACTTTGGCAGGGGGGTTGGACCCGATGATCTCTTGAGGTCCCTTCCAACCCCTAAGATTCTGTGATTCTGTGTGATTCTGTGATTTTGTTATCTTGAGCCTCTTCTAATGGAACAATTCTGCACAGACCTTGCCATCACACTGAAAAAACCCCGTTCCTTTCAATCCATCCACAGTTTTGGGTAAATGTCTGCAAGAACAAGCTTCTCATTCATGGGACACTAATTTCTCATATATTCTTACCCAGCTATCAGAAGAACAGAGAAGAAGAATGTGTGAAAGGAAACTCGTTCCTTCACAAAAATGGCTCTGAGCTCTCACCCTTGCTGCTGCTGGCTGGGGTCAACCCACGATGCCGTTCTGTCTTTGGCACAAAGTATCCCAAAGGATATGCCAAAAGACAGGGTTATGGCCCAACTTCTTCAAGGAATTATAGAGATTGATGGGTGGGAAAGTAAGCCTCAGCCCATAGGAGGTTTAGTAAAAGAATGAGGCGTGTGCATGCTCCCAATTCTGAGAAATGCACTGGAACTCTTTGGGGGTCTCGGTCGACTGTTAAACATAAGCCAGCAATGTGCCCAGGCAGCCAGGAGGGCCAACCATATCCTGGGCTGCATCAAGCACGGCACAACCAGCAGGTCCAGGCAGGTGATTGCCCTGCTCCACATGGCGCTGGTGCGGCCTCACCTCGAGTACTTGGTGCAGTTTTGGGTGCCACAGTACAAGAGGGACACGAAACTATTGGAGAGTGTCCAGAGGAAGGGAACAGGGATGGTGAAGAGTCTGGAAGGGAAGTCTTATGAGGAGAGGCTGAAGTCCCTTGGGTTGTTCAGCCTGAATGAGGCTGAGAGGAGACCTCATCGGAGTCTATGGCTTCCTGATGAGGGGGAGTGAAGGGGCAGGAGCCAATCTCCTCTCTTTTGTGACCAGTGATAGAACCCAAGGGAACTGCATGAAGCTGAGACAGGGGAGGTTTAGGCTGGATGTTAGGAAGAGGTTCTTTACTGAGAGGGTGGTCAGGCACTGGAACAGGATTCCCAGGGAAGTGGTCACAGAACTGAGCTTGACTGAGTTCAAGAAGCATCTGGATGATGCCCTCAGTCCCATATAGAGAAGAGAAGACTAAGGGGGGACCTAATTGGTGTTTACAGTTATCTTAAGCATGGGATGCAGGGCAAGTTAGCCAGCCCCTTTTCAGTGGTTAGCGGAGACAGGACAAGGGGCAATGGCTGCAAGTTGGAGCACAGGAAGTTCCACACCAACATGCGGAAAAGCTTTTTCCCAGTGAGGGTGCCAGAGCCCTGGGACAGGTTGCCCAGGGAGGTGGTGGAGTCTCCTTCTCTGGAGATATTCAAGACCCATCTGGACGCCTACCTGTGCAATATGAGCTAGGGAGCCTGCTTTGGCAGGGGTGTTGGACCCAGTGATCTCTTGAGGTCCCTTCCAACCCCTACAGTTCTGTGATTCTGACTTGGCTGGCCCTGTGTGGAGCCAGGAGTTGGACTTGATGATCCTTATGGGTCCCTTCCAACTCAAAATATTCTATGACTAAAAAGCATCATGTTATCTTCAACCAGATCCTAAACTACCAAACTAAGCAACAAGTGAGTGAATACATGTGATTTAAAGACTTTAAAAAGTTGAAGTTCCACCTGCTGGATTCCTAAATTTGTCTAAAAACTTATTTATTTTTTAAAACCCAGACTTTCTAAGAGTGCAAGTGCACACTGCTGGTACTCAAGCCTATTCGGCTAGCTGAACAATGCAGGAACATTACATCACCTGGAGGCAGGACTGCACAAGCACGTAAGAAAGGCTAAGAGCTTTGCCAACACAAATTATGAGGCAGAACTTCACTGGAAAAAATGAGGCACAAAGATCTAAGTGTAAAACCTGCTAAGAATTGAACGACATGTTGACATGTACCACTCCACTCTCTTGCTTCCTATCAGAACCCAACAGCCAAAGCACAGATTCCTAAGTGGTGTTTTTACAGGCCAAGTTTAGTATCTCCTGCATCTTATCAGTAGCCTTCAAAGGGACCATGGGTGGATCTCCTCCAGGAAAAAAAGAAAAACCAACAACTAAAGAAAAAGCCCTCAGAAGTGCCACCTCTACCAGGCAAATACACAGCGCAACCACAGAGACATTGCTTGAGACTTCAAGAAAACACACCTGGCTCTTCTAAAGAAGTTGAAGAATTCAGGCCTCAGCCCTCAAGCCTTGAGTGGTGCTAAGAAGAGGAGTAGCTAAAGAGGGAATCCAATCAGGGTGCAGGGAAAATTAATACTGGCTTCTTGAAACACCTTACGCAGGAAGGAACAGCTTAAGGTTGAGATGCTTAGCCTCTCTTTCTGCACAAGAAAACATGCTGAAAACTGTGCACACAGGTGACAACAGAAAGGCAGAAGAAGGCTTTCTGGAGGACTGAAAGTGAACCAAGACACGTGCTACCCCGAAGTTCTTTGGGAAATCTCACCTTTTACAAGTTTTCTACCTTTGGTGCAACAGAGATCTTTCTATGCACTACTCAGAGTTCTCTGAACGAACGTTTTCAGGGATAAATGTACGCCATTGTACTGTTATTTTCTGACTTTGGGGTGGAATACAAATATTTAAGACTCAGCAGGAGAGTATGAAAGGAGCAGGAGTGTAATTCCAGTTCAGAAAAACTCCAATAACTGACAACACGTAAGAAACAGAAGATAGATGTATTGTATTGTTGGGCCTAGTCTCATTGGCTGGAAACTCTGACTCTCCCAGCAGGACTCAGTTACATAGCAACTCCTGAGGGCAGATTAACCCTTTCCCAGTTCACCTATCTGGCATGATTTAAGAGATCTTTTCCTCCTCCTGCTTCAGAATAATTTCATAGGTTTGGAAAAAATGTTTGGAAAAATGAGTCAAGTGCTACATGGTAAAAGCAAAGCTCTCTGACTCACCATGGGATGCCGAGGGTACAATGAACAGTGGGTGCAGGGAGTTCACTTCGGTCTGAATTATATTTTATATCATCAGGTTTTGTGACATTCGCAAAACATATGATGTACTTGGAACAAAACAGTTCACACTTGGGTCTGTAGGGATCCTACCTGGGCTGCATTTACCAAGTACCAGTGGTCTCTCTCTCCCAAATCTTGCCCACCCATTGACTTCTATCTGGATAATTACTGAAGCATTAAAAAGTCCTCAGCTGGTAGAGACAGTACTTCATTAATCTGTCAGACAGTTTTTCATCGTCAGAAACTGTTGCTTTCATCCAAAATTGTTCAGACCAACTACTTTAAATTCCTAAAGAACTCCTGCTAATCTTATGATACTAGTTTTGTTTCTTTGTTTTCAATAGCTCTAATCACTGGCATCAGGTAATTACCTGAGAATCTCAAACTATTTCCTTA
This sequence comes from Laterallus jamaicensis coturniculus, assembly GCA_022605575.1. NCBI lineage: Eukaryota > Metazoa > Chordata > Aves > Gruiformes > Rallidae > Laterallus > Laterallus jamaicensis. The sequence continues at coordinate 17,894,584 of JAKCOX010000008.1, read as the reverse complement.
CAGCAGTTTCCCTAGTTTGTTTTTAGAACTGTATCTGTGTGCATGCACTGCATTTGTGTGTATATACATTAAATATAAGCACCAAGATCACATATGATTAGCATACTACTACTATGCTGTCATGGTTATCAGGAATAACGAAGTTTGAATCTAAAAATATCAAAATCTAGGACAAAGACTCCTAAAGCTCTCTATTTTTAAAATGCTATAATGCAGCCCCGTTGGTTTCCCACCCCCTGCCTTGTGAGAGCTGGCCCTGGGGACCAGGAAGGACACGCGTGCTCACTCAGGGCATACGTCATGCGGTCACACATGCAGCCACAGCTGCGTACCGTGAGGAAAAAGGAGCTGCTAGGTTTCCAGTGGAGAAAATAAGAGATCAGGCTGACATGATATACACTTATTTATGACCGTTTTCTGGTCGCAGTGAGAACCATCTATTTAATTTCTTCTTTTTCCACCCAAAACTGTACTCGCTGCAGGCACTACGCAAGGCTAGGAAGGGCAGGCTGGCCCATTTCAGACAAGCCGGGTAAGATCGTACCTTTCCTTTCCTCAGGGACACTCTCAGCTGAAGGGTCAGAGTGAAAAAGCCTTGAACCAAGAATTCTTCTGCTCCTCCTCCCTCACCCACCATTGCCACACATGGACACAGCAGGTCCTGCAATGCACACCTCTCACCAACATCTCCTCATGAAGGACAGACACGGCGCAGCAGCAGCAGTTCCTGACCCTCCCTTTTCAGCCAAGAGTAACCAGAAGAAAACAGAAATTAATTTGCTCTAATAACACAGCGAATCTTGTCAAAGTTTCTTTTTCCTTAATCCCGTTAAAAAAAAGGTAACCTGTGTATATTACTAAAAGCACTACCTACATGTTTAAGATATGCCCTGCTTTTCTAAACATTTCATTCTCTAAAAGTTCATTTCTATTTTGTTTGCATGGTTGTCACAGACCACTTGTAAATCCAGAGGGGATACAAAGATACCACAAAGATACCACTTTCAATTAGATATATTATTTAATTTGGTTTCTTGCAGGGTATCTTGAAAGCTCTCCTTGAATAACTTGGCTGCCAACTTCATAAAACTAAGAGTATCAATACAGTAGGTAAGAGAATAGTCCTCAAAGAGGTACTTCAAAAATATTTTGTGGTCTGAAAATTAGTGAAAATCAATTTAATTTCCTTCTGTAGATTAAAAAAAAAAGTTCCCATTTTGCTATCATTATTCACCTAAAACTATCACTGATGCCTCTTAGTAGCCTGTTAGGACATGTCGCCTCTAAAAGGGTAAACCCTGAAGGACCAGGTTCAATATGCGTATGCTCTGTCCAAAGTACATTTTCATATATATGACATCACACACCTATCAAATATTTGTGTTCTTCATTAAACTAATGCCTTCCCGCATAATAAACAAGATGGTACAAAATATAGGTGTATTCCCACATCCTCCTATTAAGGTAGGCCATGTCAAAATAAATTTGCAACCATATCATTACATCAATCTCTAGTATTACTGCATCAGTACTATAACCGTAATTAACTAGCTGCAGGTCACATTTCTAATAAATCTTTAGAAATTAAATGTATAATTTGTCAAAACCATATGCCTTCATAAATTGATTATTCAGAATTTAGAAGCTTTTTAATTAGGAAGAAATTTATGCAATACCATGTGTAATAATTACGAATCAGCTCTTCTGTGATATTTTTGTACATCAGCAAAAATTAAAACATTGGAAAACATTACCAGGTCATGGCAGTATTTCTCTGTCAGAAGAAACACGTAGTTTAAATGTAGAGGTTAAAGATATTTTCCCGTATCTTTTACATCTTACATTGCTATATGATCTCAGGGCTAGAATCATTAACTAAATACAAAATCAATGAGAAAAAGATCTAATCTGACCACTCTCAAGCGCAGAGTCACTAAAAATGATTTATGTCACTGTAAAACTTTTTTACCACAGTTCCATAGTTCCACCCAACAGCGTATATTCCACGTCAGGCTTCCATTTTATGCTACACCGCTCGGTATTTTGCTCCTCCGGGCGCCTTCAGCTAAAATTCTGAAAGCTTTAAACACTTCAAAAACCTTGCCTTCATAATGTGCATTGGGATAAGGGGGTCGAGCATCAGGGTAAGGGGATCAACCCCGGCTGCCAAGTGGAAAAGTAGAGGAAAAGAAAGTTGAGTGTTCACAGCATGCAAAAACTGTACCCCGGCTCCCCTGCTCTCCCCTCCCGTGCTCTCACCATGGGCCTATTCAGACCCCGCACCCTCACGAGGGCTCTGGGTCCTTCTATCAACATTTCATAGGAGAAGATTTTTTTTGACAGAGAACACAAAAGCTGCTTTGTTGGAAGTCTGGACACTTTTTTCTACCTAATAAAAACATGAATAGAAGTGGGACCTCAGCAAGCATATGGCAGAAAGTCTGGGCTAACTGAAAAAAAAAAAGGGGGGCCTAGAAGAGTTTGCTCTGTGTCATTCCCCAATGTGTTTACTGCCGAATGTATATGGTGTAAATAAGGAGTATGCAGAGCGGGCCATAATGGAACATTGTTTATGTGCACATCCTGGCAAATGCATATACAGCACGGAGACTATTTCCAAGCAGAACATAAACACAAAGGGGGGAGTGATGACAAACAACTATTCCACGGCAAGAAAAATGTTATTCCACATACAAACCAAACAAACTAAAGTGGTTTCTCCCCTGCTAGGATCCAACTGGCAGCTCTCAGCTGCACACACTATGTAGCTGTTAAAGAAATGAGAGACGTCCCAGGCTTACTGGTTGGCTTTCTTTTTCTTAAGCGACCTTATTATGCTCCCAATATTAAAAAGTAAAACACAGTTAAGATTTTATTTTACTCTCCTGCAAAAACACAACAAAACAAAACAGCCCTTTCATTCAGCCTGAATAAGAGCTAGGGAGATAGAGCTGATGCCAAGAAAACACCGTAAGGAATTAAGCCACAGCTTTCCTATTCCAAGTTCCCCCTGAAAGATTCAGAGACAGCTCTTTCTTCTGAAGGTCTCTCCCACAAACCTATTACACGGCTTTAGCAAGTGACACCAGTGTGACAATAACTTAGAGCTTTGTGCTCCTGGCAGAAATTTTTCTCTTTTAATCATTACTCATAAAAAGGAGGAGGGTTTAGAAAAGCCAAGTCCCTGCAATTTCAAGATAGCAAACCAGGGGATGAACTTTTTTGTGTGTGTGCTTACTCCTGGAGAACAGAATATTGTGCTTTGCCAGCTGCTATGTAAGTAAGTGGGTGTCATTTTATTCCTTTAAAACTAACTTCAAACACATACCTAACTAAAGGAGGAAGAAAAGATGACAAGTAGGAAAACAGACAGTAGAGTGACAAGAAGTACCAGAAAAAGTCAACTGAAAAAGCAGAGCTTTTCACATCATTAATAGGCCTCTTCAGGATATTAGACACTGGAAGTGATCTAGTAAAAGATAATACGGGATCCAGGATAAAAATACTTTGTGACATCCTTCACAGAAATGCAGAGCCAGACGGGGATTTTCAACTATTTTAAGATACCCATGACATGCCTCACTAACTCCAAAGCTCTAGCTCCGGTCTCAACAAAGCATGAAATGTGAGTTCAGAACTAGGACCTGCAGCTGCGTGTAAGATGTCTACTAGTCTGTCAAAACCTGGTTCCAAATGCCCCATGCTCAGACTTAATGAAGACTTGGGGCTTGGGGTGCATCACTCACTGGGAAGAAGTAAAGCCCACACTGGGAACATCTGTTGCACCTTTCCAACATGCACGCAGTCCTTCAGTGGAACTGCATTAACGTGTTCCCTGCTTTCCCTTTTTTCCAGACATGTATCAGTGCCATTACACAAGACCAAAACGACCTTGTAAAGCCTCCCACTGACCCCTGGTTTAACAGTAATGCTTTTGAGTTAACATCACACTTCAGAATCCAAAGGAGGCATCTTTAATTATTTTTTTAAATTCCCCTTGAACACACAAAACCACCCACCTCATTCCAACGCGACCTTACGCGTGACTGCTGCTTGGGTTTATATCCAGCCATTTGCAGAGCTGCACAGAGTCAGCACTGTGCTTCAGGAAACAACACATTTCTAGTAATTACTCTTGGCTACATGGACCACTTGCGGCACGGGGACAGCAAGGGTGCAGACAAATGCCAAGTACAAGCTCACGTGCTCTTTCTTTCCTCATTACAGAAGGTGTTTTTGGTGGCTGAATGCCTTCTGTATATTAGCTTTGTTGACCACAAAAAGAGAAGTTTTGTAACATGTGCTACACTGGGCAGTGAAGCACGGATCCACCTCCTTCATGGAAAGGTCTTCAGCTTCACAGCAGCTCCTGCCACGGGCAAATATATAGCAAGGAGGAAGATCTGTGATGGCTGTTGCAAAGCTGAGTCACAGTGGATGCTCTGATGATTTAAAAAAAAAAAAAGGGGGGGGGGAGGGTCTATATTAAAGCTCCACAACTTATCCCTCACCTTTAAAGTATTAAAGCATGGGAAGAATCTTAAATAATTTTGCAAAATCATTTATTGTGAGGTTTAGAAAAACTTCTTCTTCTCTAAGTTTCATACCAAGCAAGTAACTTGGATTTCATGTAAGGAGAGTCTTCAGCTTTAAGTACTCAGAAGAATGGCCTACCAACATGACCAGACTGGCATGTTGAAAGGCTAAGAAATTAACGGATAAGGAAGAAATACTCTAAATTACTATTACCAAGCCTTTTATTTTGGATGTCAGCATTATGATTTATTTTACATTTGAATCTGGTAACACTGAGTAATTAAAAAATACTAAAGTGGATTTAAGACCTGCAAAAGAAGCAACAGAAAGGTACTGAAAACACTCTGAGACAAGCTTTGTATTCCTTACTAGTCGTTGTCCAAGCTGTGAGATCTTGCAGATTGCTGTTTACTAGATAACTACATAAAAATAGTATTCTTTTATACTCCCCCATCTCCTCTCTAAATTAAAATTGACTTGTTATTTTAACCCTACTCAAGTATGCAATATAGTGATGACTGTAAGTCTTGATCACAAAATCCCTTTGATTTATCCTTCAGTTTACTACCCTTAACAAACATAATCCTAAAAACAATACAGAGGAAGATCTTAAAGACCTTCAAGTGGTGGAAGGGGAGCAGGGAATAACTGTATATGTAAAGTTACAGCTTCAGGGCTCACGACTTTCCTGTTGGGAGGCTTTCTGAATGCTGCTAATAAGGCCCTGCCAGTGAGAACAGAAGCTATCTTCATAAAAAGCGGCCTTCGGTGTGGGAAGATAGTATTTTCCAGAAATTTTTTTAATAAAAAGCTTATAGATGTGGGATCTCAATCTAACAATAGACCTAAGTATCTCTAAATACAAAGGAAAACATGGATATTATTAAGGGTGGCATGTCCATCCTGCCTACCCCATCTCGAGATCTGTAGTCTTGATCACAATGTTCAAAGCTTATGTGAAGATACCAGACCGAGCTCTCAACTCTTGGTGACCATATGGCAATAGCCAGATCAGCCCAGAAAAAAACAGACAAAAACCCACTGCTCTGTACTCTACACCGTCACTGCTGCAAGAAAATTAACGGGTATTGCTGTCTGTATTTTAGCAAAGAACAATTGCTGCTTTGTCTATAAGCCTTGGCCTTAGCCAAATTGCAGCCACCACCCTGCATCACAACTGACCCTCCAACCATTTGGGGAATCTAGACCCAAACATTTTAGCACCCTCATGAATTCCAGAGGGTCTCTGCACAGGCACAGCAATTCCTCTTGATTGTACCTACACCCATAAATCCAAGGAGCCAGAGCTCACTGCAAGTCCAGAGGCAAGGCCCGTATTCAGAGCACATGACAGTGCTGGCTCGGGGCTACAGATGAGTGTATCTCCTCACTCAGCAGAGCCCTGCACCATACCTTGTATTGCTGGGGAGAGGAGACCTGCGTGCTAACTGCTGGTACAGACAGCTCACAGGACACCGCTGTGGTCCATGCTCTGACCCTGCTTGCTTTTCTGATAGCCTTTGACCCCCTGCAGCATCCAAGCTCTAACCATCAGCACAGGTAGGAACCATGTAAGTCAAAGAGCTTCCTACAGCTTTTGCTGATTATGTGTGGGACTCCAAGCCCATGAGAAGTGCTGGAAGGAGAAACTGCAGCAGGCACTGTCCTTCCAAGCAGCATTCCTAGCAGAGGGCTGGAGTCCTCACAGGAGGGCTCTCTGCCATCTCTGGAATGGTCCAGTTTGGGAAAGAACTGGCTTCATTTGGCTAGCAACATTTATATCACATTTTGATCTCCTTGTTGGACCCCCCCAAGCAATCAGGAGCTCTCCAAAATTTGGGTTAGTTTCTACCTGTCTCACCTGCTTGCCTGTCCTTGGGCACTCACACATCTCATGCAACATCCCTTCACTGAAAACACAGCATTTTTGTATGGCTTTGTACTGCCTCATATTTAAGCATATATGCAAGAAGTCAGTGCCTTCAGTGACATCCCCTTGAGTCAAGGTATCTGATGAAAAGTGGGAAAAAGAGATCCTTTTGGTTTTCTTTCCTTCGTGTGTCTCCCAAATAGGCTTAGTTTAGGCAGCAGTATGCAATGCCTCTTTTGATGACGTTCTTAAAGAGTCAAAAATTGGGAAAATATCCTTTGAGCACACCAAGAGGCCAATATATCACTTCTTTAGAGGTTAACTGCAATCACAGAATCTCTCTTAACATCTCCACCGACACATTAAACTGGAACTGAGCTTACTGGTCACTTACACTTCATCAGGTTTATTAAAAAGTGTGCAGTAAGAACCTAAGTACAGCGAAGCTTTTTGCAGTTTCTCATCAGTCAGAAGAAAAAGTGCTGTCTTATTTAGTAAAACCCGACAGATTTCCCCACAGAATAAAGTTTGGTGTTGAGAAAATCCAGCCTCCCAAGCTTATCACACCAATAACAAATTCCCTTCTGGGAGGGTCCTACCCCATCATCTCTCATTAGCTTGGTTCCAATTCTATCTAATTGTTAGCTAGCCATCTTAGCCATCATTAACCTTCTCCCTCTCTAGCTGAAGGAAGAACTTTAACCAGAAAAGCAACATTTTTAATGCATGCACTCCTAACCCTCCCCTGGATGTCTTCTGCGAGATGGAGACAGGATGAGGCTGTCAGTCACCTGGCCAAGACACCAGAAGGGAAGTGATACACTCCGTGTCAGGAGGCATGACCGCCTACTGCCCCGCATCACAGAGAGCACCAAGGGGCCAAGGGCAGCCAGCCCTTGCACTTACCCTTTATCACTGTGGGGTACAGTGCAGCACGACGGACTGGTGTAGAGCTGAGCGCTACGGAAGGAAAGGAAACCCTTTCAGTGGTCTCACCCAAAATTAGGAACCTCTGGAAAGCCAACTTCAGTGCATACCTGATATTCAGAGAAGAAAAAGCTGGCGTAACGAGGCACAACCATTTTGCTGTCAGGAAAGGGGACCTTTAACAGTAAAATCCCTAGACCTGAACCTGTCTATAAACCTAAGCACACTGGAATGTTGTAGCTTTCTCGTCTTCAACAGGGTTTGCTCATGTTCAGCACATTAAAATGAGAACACCTGTTAGTGAACAGAAGTGATGGCAAATACTTCATCACTAAATACAACTGCTCAAAGGAAGCAAGCTCTGGAAGTTGACAATCTAGACTTAAACAGCCTCCTCAGCTTTTGCCATAGCACAAAAACTATGAAAGAAATATGAAACTTAAGCACAAAAATGTCATATTTTGGAGAGGAATAAGATGGAGTCATTGAGCAGAGCTTTTCTCAAATACTGTTTTTTAACAGTTTTTGTGAACTGGATTCTGATCTTCAAATATATCATCTGTTAGGTCTAGATGACATTCCCCCTGCTGATAATTTAAGTTCAAAATACATCAGGGAGAGGATGGCCTGCTTGTTTAAAGTATTAAAGATCAATTCTAATGGAGGGTTTGTAAGAAGCATTGCAATCCTGTTAGTGGAAAATAGCACAATTATATGGGCAAAATATCTTCATTTTTAAAAAAAGCATTTTCCATAGTCATTTATATTTTAAATTCATATGCTTTCAAAACCAAGTGTGTTCCATGGGACCAAAGGATTTAGGAGTTGGGGGTGTTGTTGTTTTTAAGAGTTAGAGATACTGGAATTGCTCAGTCTATAGGGAAGTCAGTGTAGTTTGAAAAACAGATGGATAAACATCTTTAATGCCACTGCAAATGAATCCTGATACTGCTCTTTTTTATCCATACTGGAGATGCCATGTCAAGTTACACAGATGTAAACACACTGGAAGTAACAGTTACTCAGAATTACTGATGGTCAAATACACCAGAATTTGGCCTTACATGAAGGCAGGAAAACAACTATGCCACTGCATATGTGAAAGAAAATAGTAACATAAAATATTCTTCGCTTAAGAACCCAATGAAATATTTAAACACTGACATAAAATAGTTTTCCTATGAAAAATCTGCTGCTGCATTCCCAGGGCCGCTCTCAGCATTCTGAGAGCAGTTTTTCTGATGGCATGATGTAGTATTAGTATGAATTTAGGCTGGTGTTTTCAAACCAGGCATTTAAAGCTAAGATAAATGCCTTCTTAGGTGCCAGTTATTCATAGATCACAGGCACACTGTTAACCACAAAGCTGGGCAGGACAGATGACACTCCAGCAACAGATTTTAGGGATGCAACCCCTGCCTGTGTCAAATCAAGACAACTATGCCACTGATCCACAATCACAAAAAGCAGCCAGAAAAACTGGTGGTCTCTGGAAATACTCAGCCTCATAAATGTAGAAAGAGAATTGCAGCAGTTTCGTTAGTAACTTGAGCTATATTGATCTCTAACATAAAATTGGCATCTTTTTTTTTATGAGCCCTAAACAATAAAAAAAAGTAATCTCAAGTCACAAAATGCATGGAAGCCCTAAAAATTAAGAAAAAGTAGTACAGAAATCACATTTGAGGCAGTGGTGAATAAGCACCATAACAAGAAATGCTTTATTGTTGTTTTAGGGAGTTTTTTTGGACAGCTTTATACACAGAATGAAAAAACACTGCAACAAGTTTTACCACAAATGGTTTTTTAAGGTGGTATCTATCAACTACAAAGGTAATTTACCTTTCCATTATCAGTCTGTAATGGTTCAGGAGAGTCTGAAGGACCAAATAAGTTTCGAATCTTCGCTGCTGTCTATAGGATGCATTCGAAAAGAAACCCCAAAAGCTCAGGCTCCTTAAAATCAATTACCTTCGGTGCAAGGCTGGATTTCCTGCTTGTTTGCTTTTGGCCTTGCTGCATATTGGTTCAGGACTTAGGGCTGAACTCAGCTGCGGAGATAATGCAACACCAGAACGATTCTTTTCCTCTGACTGCCGAGGAAATCCCTGCTTTAGATTAGAAAATAACTAATGATTGTGTGTCCCTGTATACTTTGGAGTAGGGCCCCTTATTTTATCTACATGGCAGCTACCTGTCAACGTGTGGTGCTTGGAGTAGCGCACTGGGAGTTCATACACACCAAGACTATCTAAACAGACCATTAAGTGCTAGTAAAGTAACACATGTGAACGACAGGTCAATAAATTTTAAACAACTTATGTTCACTGGAAAGACCTGGCTGGTTCAGAACAAGCTGTGTTTACATAAAATCAATTTTTACAAGCATCTAAATAATTAGGGAATATTCCACAATAATAATTATATTCTAAGTCAGATAGAATACTTCCAAAGGAATTCTGTAAATCCCTTGCTTTTTTATACATTTTTTTTTTCCTCTTCCACAGGTCTGGCTTCTTACATAACACCTCCTCTTTACAGGAGATGTTAAAATTCCAGCTTGTGTCCAAATGAGAAGGAATCACTGCTTTTTATACTAATGTGGCCTGATGCTCATCCCATTGCCTCTGGACGTACAAAAGGATAGCGAAGTTCAGCATTTCACATGTCTAGCCTATGCTATTTTTATCCCTTCTAACAATATTTGTCAATATTTGTTTAAAATGAATCGATTTACCCAGAGCAATCTATGTAAACACACAGAATCAGAATTACCTCAATTCAATTTCGGATCAGAAATCCCAAAGCTTTGGATTGAATGATGACTGAGATCTCAACTTCCCAGTCTTTACACAACATCAGCCTATTAATCTGAAGCTACATATGCGTACTCAAATAAAGACACACTCATGCTGCATGCACAGTTGTGAGAAGATGGCAAATAAAAGATCCCAAATTTCACAATAAAGACTCAACTGAACGTTATCCATAGCTACAATGGCAAAGGCACTGGCAAGCTGATTTACAGGGCTGAGTTTCCACTTCATTTTTGTTGCTTTTCAGCTACAGGCAAAAGACTTTAGCATGTTGTGAGTGCTATAAATTCACATTTGCCACAAGAACCCATGATGCCATCTGTTCCCTAGAGCGTTTACATAAAGTATGCCAATGCAAACCATCTGCAAACTGTTCTTGCATGCGAATTCTTGTGATAATGCAATGTGGTACATTTGCAATTTCAAGCAAAGACCACTTGAGCTTCTTTGTAATTGCCATGCTTAACTCAGATGGTCTATAGAAACCTCTTTAGAGTGGGATTGTGGGGTATTTTGTCTGTGGTTTTGCTGAAGTCCTTGATGTTAACTCTTAACCATTGTTTTCAGGTTTCATTACTGCAAGATAATGGTGTACTTTAATGTAAGGGTGAGAGGAGGGAACACAGAAAGCAGATATCTTCTATCCCTTTCAGCTAAGGACTTTGAAAAACACACTCAGCCTTTTGGAAACAAAAAAAGAGCAAGACCTTGGCTACTTACATTAAGCACTGGATTGTATGAGCTGTAGTAGACAACTGTAGGATTACAAAGCACTGCAATTCTTTCTATCCACTGTAGAATTACTTCCCCATTTCTACTTCCCTCTTCATGACTACCGTTTTTTTCTTCTTTTTGTTTTAAAAAGTTGATGTGAAACAAAACGCTCAGGAAGTACATGCTGACATGCATGGATATTCTGAGTGGCAGCGGAACACTTCAGAAATAGTGATGAAGGAAAAAGTGAACACACACCCTCCCCTCCAAAAGCAGAAATCCTCACAGATCCTGGATTCTACAGAAGTTGGGTTAACTCTTCACTAAAGAGATAAATTATCGAGCCTTTAGACTATTTTCTAGGTTTCTCGAGTTGGTATCTAAATGCCCAATAATCACCCCTCTCCCTACCCACTGAATTTAAACGCAGAATTTCCTGTCTTGGGTCAAACCAACTTCTGTGAGTAATACACACGCTGGTGCTTCCTGTGCTGAGTTACAACAGAAAAGAGTGTCCAGTATCACCCCTTAAGCCTATTTCTTTACAGAGTACAATAAATATCATGCATCTGCTGCTACCAAATACAAAATAAATTCGTTGCTCCCTAGCCACTCAGGAAAACAAAGATCTGGCGGAGCACTTGGGTGACAGCCTCAATTAGCCATGGTGACACATGCCAGCGCTCCGTGCCACGCACCAGGGCTGCCTGGCCTCTCCAGGTGGGAGCCCAGCTGACTCCATTGCATTAGCTGATGGCTGAAGAGCGAATTATAGACTGATCGGAGGAACTATTAGCAATCCTTAAAAGATTCAATCAGCTTGTAATTTGGTCCAGTGAGCCCTTGTGCTTTATGCAAGTAACTGTTTGTATCTTCCCCACTCTGCGAGCGTTACTACTGGGAAATTTCTCTTGCCAGCTATCCTTGTAGAGCAGCCTCCTCAATAAATGCCAGTAAAACTAGCTCTGAGATTTAATTTCCATCACCCACTCACTCCAGACAATGTTAAACACTGGGAAGGATGACATGCCCGATATAATTCACTATGACTGTGAGTTTTCATTTGTTTAAGTGCAGAGGCCTTATTTTCCATTATCTCCTTTTTAGTGGAGAAGCAAGCGAGCACTGACATACATGGTGCACCTCACATACCCCCGGACATTTCTACAGCCAGGGAATGCTAACTTTTACTGCTAACTCTGTCTTTCTTCAGCAACCCTGCATCCTAGCCCCCACCTGAGCCTCTGGGACCGGTACTCACCCCAGGCTGATTTCTAGAGTGGGTTATGTCCTGCTTTGTTAGGGATTTTTTTCTTTTGCATAAATTTTGAGCATGCTGAAAGAGATGATCAAAGTAGCAGGAATACCTGAGCTTCTCTCCCTGTGATAGCTTACTTTCACTGAGCAAGCCCCAACAGCATCTGTCATTAACTCAATGGATTGCTTTGCTCAGACATCTGTGGGTCACATTATTTCACGACAAAGCTGCAGCAAGAGGGGAAAGTAAAACTGAGGCAGGTTATTAATCACTTACTCCCGTTTCCTGTACAACACAGAGGAAATAATCAAGCGGTATAGTGGGTTATAAAGGGAGATTCCTGAGAAAGAAAAATATGTAGTTCATTTAAGGCATTGCAGGAGGCCGGGTGATAGAGGCGGATTCAGTTTGTGGAAATTTGGCTTTATTTTATTTATGAGATTAAGTAACTGACAACAGCTGCCACATCTAAATGAGGGTATGATGGCATTCGCCCAGCCTCTGAGAAGAGCAGCGCTTCAGTTTTAAAGTCTTCTCCATTCATATCCAAAAAGCCCATGGTTTGATCCAGAGCGGGTGGAACGAGCCCAAAACTACACTCAGTGATATTACACTACCAGGAATGGGGATCTGGAGGGAATTTGCCACATATAAATTAATGCCAGCCTTAACTGGAGTAACTTTGACTCACTGATATATGCAGCTGTGTGCTCACTAGGGAGTTTTCTGGCTACATGTGATTTTACACATCTGCCAGCTTTAAATCAGGGTTCCAAATATAGACCGCAGTGCACCAGAACATGGTCAATTTGTCCCTTTCCCTTGGGCCTATAAAACACTAAATGGGCAGAGACTCATCAGTGAGGGATCAAGTCCCAATCCTACCTGCACCCCGCAACCTTGTCAACCTCAATTGTACAGAATGGGAGTCAAAGAAAACAAACCCACACCCAAATTTTTACATTTCACCACCCCATGATCATTTGTCTCCTTTTTTCATCCTGCCATGCTTATTGAAGACTGAAGGCAGTCTCCTGCCAGCTAGCAGCAGGCAAAGCCAAAAGGGACTCAGCACCAGTGGCAATGAATATCAAACAAGACTGTTTTCTGAATCATCATGTCTGTGATGAAGAAGAGAGGTAAAACTCCCTTTGAAGAATTTTCTAAAGCTACAGTGAAGTGATCACCCAAAACACAACAAAGGTGGCTTACACTGATGGTGAGATATTGTGGAAGCATTTTGGGGGTTTCTGAGATTTTTAACTGCGCTGAGAGAGCAAGGCTTAGGACTGCAAGCTTTGGTATTTCTAATACTGACCCACTCTTCAGTTAGGTTTGCAGGACAGCAAAGGCTTGTCACTGTTTCTGCAAATTACCTACAGGTAACAGAGATTATTACAGAAAAAAAGAGCCTCACGTTTCATTAATATGATTGCTATTAGTAATAATGAAGCAAGCTTCTAGTAGATGTGAAGACCCCTCACACAAGAAACCACCGCGATGCACAACAAAAATCCACTGGGGAGTTTGTTGGGGTTTGTTGCTTTTTTTCCTTGGATATAACCGAGCTTTATACTTCAATCTTTAGAAACAGCCCAGTCATCAAAGCCTGTGACCCTCACGAGGGCACTAACAGAGGAATGGATAGAGTTTCCCAGAGACTCACAGCCCCGGCTAGCAAGGCCGCGCCGCCCTGCCACCGCACTGCTGCGAGGAATACATCTATGACAAGACCTTTGGTCCGTAACTGTGATGGATACCAAGTTGCTACAGCAAATATTGCCCTGGATGACTGCCAAGGATTAATCTTTTGACAATTAGGAACTTGTTTCATTTTCCAGCATAAGCGAGGGTATGGCTCCGCTAACCTAATCTGGGTTTGAAAGATGTCAAGCATATTCTTCGATACGAAATTAAAAGACAGGCTGTTTTATCTTCAAAAGAAGTGACTGGAACACAGAAAATCACACTTAAATCTATCCTTGGACAGTGGATTACACAAAGACTGGCTGTGTTTTACTGATGTGTACAGCTTTCAATAACCTCTTAAAAATCAGAGTTCTAAAAAAAAAAATAAAAAAATCAAATGACAGAATCTGGTAGAAATTGTATTACTCTGTAGTGATCAAATTCTGTCCTTAGATGTATGTATACACATGGGGCTCCATTTGACAGCAAGCCTGCCCAAAAGCCTTCTTTGAGTGCAGAATCTGACCCACAGATGCAGAAAAACATATATGTTTGATGTAGCAGATTTCTTTCAGAAGAGTAGCATCTGGCCCTGAAAGTATTTTAACATACTGAGACTGATGCATTTGACATATTGTAGTCTTGCTGAGTTCCTTCCTTTATTTGGAGATGATGAACTTGATAGCAGTCCACATTACCAAGTGATTAATCAGTCACTTTTGTAAAGGTTATCTGTTAAAAATACATCTGATTAATTTGGTCCAAGGACAGAAGAGGAGCTATAGATCCCTTACAGCTGACCCAGAGGCCACCACTGTATAACAATGGACAGGTTTCATTTATAATGTGGTGAACACACCTGGAAATCTGCTTGTAATTAGAAAGTGATAATGAATCCATCTATCAAAAAGAGGCTGGTTTGTCAGCAGTTCTGGACTCAAACCCAGATATTTACTGTAAATCCCTCTGGCTTTCCCTGGGGAGCGTAATTGTAAATACGAGTCTTTGGCACCTCAAACAAGACCCTTCCCAGGCCCTGGGTTTAAGGAAGATGTTTTTCTTTTTTGGTGAATTCATGGTCATGCTCTAACACTGAATGAAAGTGGCAAGTGATGAGTTACAGACATGAATCTTTTTCTTCAAACATTATTGTGTCTGTTTCAGCAAAGGAGAAAGATGCTTAAGAGACTCTGATGATCTGAAAGACAAATGAGACCTCTGCAAACAGAAAATGCTCGAATGAAGCAGCATAAGGGAGCCTGTAGATAACGGATGATGATTACAGGGAGCTGTGTACCCAGCATAAGTTCCTGACAAAGGGTATAGGTCATTCAATACCTATAAAGATTATTGGGGTGATACTAAGGCTGTTTCACAAATAATCTGATTAACATGAGCTTCTGAAGAAGGCTGAGACTCAAAGAGGACTTTGAGATTATGAGCTTTGGAAACTGGAAAAACAGAATTACCATCAAAGGAAACAGTCAGGAAGGATGAAAGGGAGTGGAAGGAGTTTAGAGGAGCCCTGACAACAGCTGCTAGTCTTTTTTATCAGCATTCAGGTGGAGATATCAGTGCATACCAGAACTCCAGTTCCAAAAAGTAACCAGGACAGGAACAGTACTCAAGCCACCTGAACACCTCCATCACCCTGGGCAACGGGCACTGATGATCAAATATAAGTAATGTCCCTGAAAGAAAGCCACAGCAAAAGAGTTCAATACGTTTCTGAATATTGATTCCTTCCTGAAACCAGAGCAATCCAGATAGGACTGAAAGAAAACTGGACATCAGTCTTTAGTGTAAAATCAGTTACAATCCAATTAAGCATCTACCAGAAAGCCAACATAAACACTCACATGTGGCAACAAAGGAGAAAACAAAACCACATAGGATCAGTCCTCTAAAACCTAACAGCATAAGATGAAAAGACCTGGCCTGTTTCACAGCCACAGACAGATGATTAAAGCATAAAACACACATGTCAGAATAAAACTGTTAAATAAATCATTTTACAAGGAGGAATTTTAAAGTTTATTTCCACCGTCTTCTTGGCAACTATCTAATTACCTGCTTATATCTTCTTAAGATGAGGAGGAAGCTGAAAAGAGGCCATTAATAAATCAGATGTTCCCCAGCAGCCCCAAGCCTTTAAACACAGTGGACAGCGGTTTTTACTACGGGAGAGTATAGCCAAGCTCATAACAACATTACTCAAAAAGTCCAAACAGCCCTTCAGCCGCCAGTCTTCTCAAGTGTTTGTGGGGAAAAGGTCCATTAAGGAAACTCTAGAATATACACACATGGAAGAAAGTGAAGAAATAAAGCACAGCAGAGCACAAACGTTCTTCTCAGGCAGCCACAGCATCCTTGCAGAGACTCATGCTTCAGAGCAGCAGGACAATATGGGGTGGTTTATGATCATGGAGAGAAAGGAAAGATTCCTTGTGGCACTACAGATCCTGCTGATCATCCCTAGAGGCATTGCCATGGTTTTGCCCTGAGCACCAAATACCTGCAGGGCACATCCAGGCTGAGGTGGTTGGAGTCACAGCTGGGTGAGGTCTTCCAAGGAACCTTGCCATGGCTGGGCATAGCATCATGGAGAAAAGTGAGCATAGCAAGGAGGAGCCACAACAGAGAACAGTCTTCAAACAATACACTAAAATGCGAAAATTAATGTAGGTAAAAGACCTGAGGAAAAAAAAAACAACCAGTCAAAACAACCTGGTCAAAGCAACAGTTTGAAGTAAAAATTTAACTTTAAACCATGTCTATTTAACTTTAACCATAGCTTCTAATTCAAATTAAACGTAACAAGAAGCACAAAGAAGCCAGATAAGGGAACACAACCACACCACCATCCCTCAATGTATGAGCAATCAACCGTATTAGCACCAAACTCAGCAAGAACGTAGACTATCTGTCACTCAGCCACAGCCAAGTGAACTGATTAAGAAAATGCGACGACTTTCTCTGCAATTGATAATTGCTCAGGACAGTGACTGGAGAAAAGGACAACCAGGGAAAATATGGCAGAAGAAATAAAGAAGGGCAGCTATCTCCAGCCAATGGAGAAGACACCATGCCTTCTTCAGCACCCCAGAGGGATTGCCCAGAAAGTCTGAGGCTGGAAGGATAGCAGAGTGCCCTCAGAGACCAACAATCATCTCATGAGAAGACTTACATGCCCACAGCCCTTGGGACAACCACCAGAATGGTTTCATACAGAGGTTTATTTCAGGGAGACAATGACTCAGATCAGAAGCTCTCATGCAGTTGCAGCTCCAACAGGACCAGGAAGAACTGGAGCATTAAAGACACCCTTTGTCCTCTGTAATCCCAGTTATCATTACAGAAATAAAAGGGTTGGGTTTGTTTTTTTTTTTCTGGAACTTGCCAAATGTAACCAAGAGCTGCTGCAAAGGCAACTGCGTGGCTATATGGACATAAGGCATATAGACCAAACCACCAGTGGAGCTGTCACTGGAAGACAGAGGGCTGGAAAAAGAGAGTAAGGTCATCAAAGGCAGTGCCAGAGAGAAGATTAAGCCACAGAAAGGCTTGAGTAGGTAAGGGACCATGAAGCAGAGAAGCACAGGGAAAGGGAGGTGGGAAGTGTAAAGCACAACAGAAGGGATGGAAGAGAAGGATGACATGGGAAGAGGTACAGCAGCACGTCCACAACACAACACGTGTCACAGAAACGGCTACCTGACCAGCACACTAAGTGCTAGCCCTAGCAACCTGCAGAAGACAGCCTTCATTTTTGCATTTTGGTGCCAAGGAGATGAGTGCAAAACAGTTGTTTGGCAAGCAGAGGCCTCAAATTCCACATGGTTGAATGTGTTTCCCCTAATAAAACATATTTATTAACACAGTGCTATTTTAAAATGTGATCTTTAGAAACTGTGTCATCCAAGAGGTACACTGCAGGGTGGAGAAGCAGAGAATGGGAATATGGGTCCCTCAGACTGTTCTCATGGTGACAAAGTCACTAGGAAAGCAGCACTGGGAGAGCAGCAGGTACAGAGCAGACACCAGAACTGTGGGTGATGTTTGTGAGGATGCTGGTTACGCAGGTGTGTGCAGCAGGGCCACGTGGTTCTGCCAGTACTGAGAGGTCCTGAAACATAGCTGGACCAAGCCTGAAGTAAATGTGAAGTGAAGGCAAAATCCAGCACTACAAAAACTGCAAAGCTGGGCATGGTCAATGAGTTAATGTTTGTGAAGTGCCACAGCAGCTCTACATTTTTCAGACACCTAACGATATCGTGGCCCAAAAAGAAAGCTAAAACAAAGAGCCACATTCACTTCAGCTCCATTAAAAACACAGAGAACAAAATCAGTTCCAGACGTGTGGGAAAGAACCAACAATTGCTAACAACAACAGTAATGCCAGCATTAGTTTTCCAAGAGAAAGAAAAAACCACGATGGAATAAAAAAACCCCAATATAGTCACAGGAATCATAAAAGATGTTTTCAACAGTCTGAGCACCATTTAAAACGAATTATTAGAAGAAATGAAAACTAGTTTACTGAATTTAAAATTTACATGTCAGAGACTGACACTGTCTTGAAGATATTGTTGTATAAATGGTCAGTAATAATGTATAATGAGTACATGGTAATTAAGAAATATAGATAGCAATAACTTAATGAGCACATCATATTTTCCCCTTAGGAAGGGCATCAGCACTGATAGATCCATCTGCGCTTTTCACACCTTGAGTCCTGTCCCAGCACAGTCCTCACATGCCTCCCCCCATCCTGCTTTGTGAGAAGCACTGGGCTGCACAAGTAAATGCCCTTACACTTTTATGGTGACTTAGAAATACAAAATTATTAGTTCACTGATATTTGTCCTAGTAAAAAGAGATTTGTACCTCCTCATCCTACTTATTTCATCCTTGTCTGGCAAAGCTAGCTGAGAATCTCTTCTCTACTACCGAGTGATCTTACTGCCCTGTCAAACTGCTCACTCCCTACTCTCCCCCACGCTCAGGGCAAGTCTTGCTCACAGCCAGACAAAACAGTAATAATCCATCATCAGATACACAGAGCAGCTCCTTAATTCCCCGTTTTCTTTTATTTTACCTTCTTGGCAATCGCTCACTCTCCCTTCTTGGAGAGAAACCCATCTCTCGTCCCTCTCGCAGAAATGGCATCCTAAACTTCAAGCACAACTCCTATACTGCCAACGTTTTTCTGCCACTGCCTGAAGCCACAACGGCTTTTGAGGGCAGAGCACTTCCCAAGTCAGCCTCTTGCACGGATTTGATGGATCAAGTAGGCCCAATACTTGTTCCCATCAAATGTATCATACAAATACTGCTCTGACAGTGTTTTTATGAGCAGCGCAGGAACAGATTTGGAAACAAACAAATCTTCTCCTCCAGACCAGAGACAAGGATATTAAGGAAAGAACATTTTGGTGGATGAGAGTGTATGTTTTCTTACTTACTGCCCAGTAGGGAGGAAGGTGAATTGCTACTTACTTTTGCAGACTGCAGTAAGATTTCTGGTTCACCCTGCCAGGCTCAGACAGTATTATCACCAGCATCAATTAAGGTACCTCAGGAAGGGTATTTGCAAAAAATTTACAGTAATGGCTTTATCAAAGCACAAAAACATAAATGTGCCCTGATTTATAAGGAGGAAACAAACGATTAGAGTATCAACACATCCTTTAGGGTCATTTGCAAAACAAGAAGATACATGCTTTAGGCACTTCTCTTGGTAGGTGAAAAAAATCATTAGTCACAAGAGGAAAAGAAAAAAGCAAGCACCACTGGATTTCCTCCCCTCCTGGCCATCCATCCTCCTTCCCTTTTTTATTTGACATTTAACTGATAAACTTTGATATTTTATTTTTTTCTAAAATGAAACTCTGGACACCATTTCTATGAATCTCTAGGGTTTGTGTGAGGTCTTTTATAGCAGCTGCAACTTTAATCTGTGTTCTCTCAATTTGTCCTCCAAATTATTTCAATCTGGCTCCACCCAGACTGTCTACAAAGCCTCTCAATTAAGCACAACTGCAACAGGGGCTCCCATGACAAGAGCAGTCCTTTCTCCAGATAGAGCAGTCCTTTCTCCAGATAGCGTGCTCTGCCACAGTGGAGTTCTGCCCATGATTCTCCCAGCTCAAAGACAGAGTCAGGACAACACCGTCTTATGTATATACACCTGGTCAGCTTCCTTTTTCCTACAGATGGAATTTACTTTTGCAATTTTTTTTTAAAGTTTTTCACCTGTTTCTATTTTTCCAAAGCTCCCAGATCAACCAGCCCCTGAGACTTCTATCCCTGGCCGTTCTCCATTACTGGAGACCCTAAAACAGCCATGCTGTTCCTCTCCAACTGCAAAGCAAAAGCAGCACAATCTGGCCATGAATTTCTAGCTGAGGATACTGTTCGACACGGTGTATGTCCTCAGAAAGCAGAGACACAGGCCCTGTTTTACAGTCTATTTCCAAGGAATTGTACAGGAAGTGGTTTCAGAGGGAGTTTGGATGCTGTGGGAAAGCATTTCCACCCCATGTGAGAGAGATCCCATGTACTAGTTCAGCCTCTTCAAATTCTGGAGTGTTCCTTCAGAAGGACTAAACACTGAGCACCAGCAGCTTCTCCCCTGTATGTCTGAAGCAGCTAAGAAGTGAGGTCTGACTGCCAAAGTCTCCACTGAAAGAAATTTCTGACAGGGGCTGAGGAAAAAGCTTGGATTTCATGCAAGTGGAAGAAGTGATGATGATGATCGCCCACAGCACTCAATTCTTTGACGTCAAGGTAAACTAAACCTCAACCCAAAGGAGAAAGTAAGGGACTCTGCAATAGCTCCCCAGTACAGAATTAAAGCCTCATGGAGTTTGCCTGGCACAGGAGGAGATTGTAAATCTGTTTCAAATCATTCACTGGTGGTTCTCATGCAGAAAACACTTCTTAGTTCAAAGACAAGCAAAGTAAATCCTTAGGGTCACAAGCTGTTGTCCTGGGTTCAGCTAGGACAGAGGTAGTTCCTCTAGAAGTCTGGATGGGACATAGCCAGGACAGCTGACCCAAGCTAACCAAAGTGGCTTTCCCACGCTACATGATGTCATGCTCAGTATAAAAGGGGACAGTCAGCACAAGCTCTGAGATGTGTGGCTCAGGGACAGTCCAGTTTCAGGAGGGGTCTGAGCTGTACAGTCTGAGATGTGTATCACCAGTTTGGTATATTCTAAGTCCTGTTGTTTCCCAGCCTCATGTTGTCCCAGCAAACTGTCCTTATCCCAACCCATGACGTTTGCCTTTGTGTGCCCATTCTCCTCCCCATCCCTCCATGGGGAGGTTGAGCAAGTGGCCACGTGGTGGTCAGCTGCTGGCTTGGGTTAAACCATGACAGCCATGTACTTCTTTCCACTCTCAGTTGTCCAAGTGAAGAACTAGATGAACAAGGGAATTTGTATTGGTAGACACTGGTTTCCTGCAGTGTGTGAATATAGGCCTGCATGTCTGGAAGTAGGACCACAGTGACATCCACTGAGTGTGGGTGGCTCCTGTGTAGCTCGGTCGACCAGAGCAACCTCAGCACTCAAGACTACACCCTGTGGAAGTTTAAGGGTTTCCTGGTTGCATCACTCACAGATCTCAGAGGCAAAGGAGACTGGCAGGGGACAATGGGGAAAAGGTGAGACGTGAGGAATATAAATGAAAGCAGACAACTTCCAGCAATGGGTTTAACACACAGTGTGCTTTCAAACAGTGAGGTTGGGACTACTGTTGGGAAGCACCTGGTTCTGCCCAGGTCTGTTCTCTCAAAGCCAGCACCAATGCCAGTAAGCCTTGGAAATGGTAGTGTTTAAGCCAGCAGAGTGTGTCATGGTCTATTTGCAGATCTTTGTCACTGACATGGAAGCTACCCATTTTCTTAATGTCTCTCTGAGCCTCACCAGAACCCTTGTGGGAGGACTGTGATAATCCTGAGCTTCTAACTTGAAACTGAGAATACACCTCTTTTGTGTTCAAGCCTTGCTGCCTTGAAGTGCTGGCACTGCCTTTGACATCGGAGGTGATACTGGCTTTGGTTCCACTAAGGGTACTGATATCAAAGCCAAAGGGGATATCAAATGAATTCTCTGTGCCAGCTTTTGTGGTAAGGATGTTTCAGAAGTGCCTATTTCTTTCTTCTGGGCACCAAAAGACATTTTCTTTTTTTTCCCCATTTCAGTACCATGAATTGAGTCTCAGAAAGCTGCAGAGCATCTGCTTGGTATATGGGATTTCCTGAGGCAGAAGAGACATAAGCTCCTTTTGCCCTTCAGTGCAAAGCTGCACAGCAGGATGGGTGAAGCTTAAAGACAGAGAATTTTGTGTTCCTGCTTCACAATAGCACTTTGCCACTCTGTCCAGCTGTTTGTTACTTCAGAAGTTAATGGCATTCAAACCAGAAGAACAGCAGATTGTAAATGAAACTATGGATTGTACAGTTCTTGAATGTTTCAAAGGAGTTTATCCTGAGCTAAGAGCCAGCAAGTTGGAAACCATTTAGACATCTTACTGCGACGGTCAGTAAGAGGAAACCAAAGTTTCAGCCTCCCTCCTGCCTTAAGTAAACAAGATACATGTGTAGCCCTGTCAGAATCAACCAGTCAAGAACAAGTCTCAAGCACATTTCAAACCGAATCTATATTGACACTGACTTGAAAGAGAAGTGTATTTTTGGTGAGCACGTATGAAACTCATTTCTCGTGCAGAATGGGGAAAGAAAGACAAATTCTGATGCAAGCTTGCTGGTCGTCTTAGTACTTGAGCCTACTAGATGTAGAAAAGGGTTTGCTAAGAAAGGAAAACATGCTGGGGATTTGATCTGTATTCCAAAAGGTCTTTGCAGTCATATAAAATGACCCAGACTTATTACAGCTTCAAAAGACACACATAGTTAATACTGATTTTATCAAGTATCATAATACTACACAGGCTAGCATTGCTTTTGAAAGTATTTGCATAATGAGTAACATGTCAAGCTGTGTAAACCTTTACATTTTTGTTTTCTCATCTAGATAACTTTCAAACAAGGTCAAAAGCAAAGCTATATGTTTGTTGTATTTTATTATTTTTATTTTTAAGCATTTTTACTTTTAAACAGAAATAAGATTTGTTATTTTTCAAGCATTCATGGTCCCTCCTTCATTTTAAGCAAGGAGAAATGGTCCTGACATACTACATATGAAATATGACATAATGGATTTTTGGAAGAATCTTTTGCTGATTAACCATGCAGTGAAATGAAATGCTTAATAGAAAACACTTGGCACAAGCTCCCTGATCAAAATGTCACCTTGAAAATGGCTCTAAGTCATTTGTCAGCATAGAGTTTACCCACATTGCACAATACTGGCATCCCAGACTAACCCACCGCGACTGTGACTAGACAGCCCAGGGTGATAAGGAAATTACAGGTATTACCTTTCTGGCTATGCAGAGGTAATTAGCAGCTCCCATAGGCTGCGATGATCTAGGAAATACCATGTCAAAGGCAATCCTTGCACAAGTCCCGACTCTGGCAGTGCTTTACTATCTTTGGCCAGGGTTAAATGTGGGTCACCCTACATGGAAATGCACGAAACCATGGATGTGACGCCACACAAGCTTTGCTCGGTGCCTGACCTTTACCCAGTACGCTTTTCTTGTAGAATCTAGAAATTATTTGTAAAAACTGGCATCTGAAGTGCGAATACAGTTGAGAGGTTATAAACAGAACTAGGTATTTTCACTTGCTCTGCTGCTATGAAGATGTTTGGGCCCCGGGATTTTAGACAGAACGAGCTTCAGCTGAGAAATGACATCAACGTTCGTCGGCACAGTGCCCCTTCTGATTGCAGGCAAAATGAAGATTCCTCAGACAGGCGACTCAATGCCCTCCTAAAGGGTAAAAGTCAAATTCTGCCCTTTTGAAGAAAAATGTTGGTAACTGTCTGCCTGCTTTGAAAATTGCCATACGCTCTCTACAGATATGGCTGAGAACAAATACCGTTAGTGTTGTATCCCTACACGTCTTTGCGTATTATTTTTATGTCATTCAGTGTTATTAGGCATTTGAGGAGCTATTTATTACCCCAGCCTTTTAGGAAACAATCAAAATACCTAGAATGTATGAAACAGTTGTGTAGAAATGCTACAGTCTATTTTTTTTTTTTTTTAATCCAACATTTGGGGCATAGGCAAGAGGAATCAACACACCACAACACGCCCTATAACTCCCACAGTCTCAGTAACTACAGCCCCCACAATAAAGCATGGTACAGCAAGTGAAGTGGTACCTGGCATGTTGCATCTCCTTTATTCTGCAGGGTTTCACATCTCCTTTTCTGCCTCTGCTCTCTGTAGCCCATCCTGAGATAGCCACCCTATGCCTGAAAGAAGTAGCTCTAGTTCCCTCTAAAAACTCCGTATTATTTATCTGGCCAAGGGAATAGAGACACTTCTTAGCCCACGGTGACAGAGCCAAATGCTCTGCAGTACTTTCTGCTGACAGAAACAGGCACCAAAAGAGGGATTTACTGCATCACAGAGCAACACAGGAAGATCCCTGATAGCTTGTTTAGTAAAAACAAGTACCATATTTCTGTTTGCATAAGCAGCCTGGTTCCATACCCAGTATCACTGGGTATACATTTTATTTTTTAAAGTAAGATTTTTATATCTGAAAAACAGAACCTCTGGTCCTATGACATCTGCAAAACACTTCATTTTCCACATATCCCTGCATTTGCAGTTCCAGTCAGACGATCTGGACAGTACTTTACTTTGGTCAGTGCTTTCTCCTACCTACAGCCCCAGCAAAGCTGCAATACACAGGGGGCTCCTGGCGAGACATGCTAACACCGGGTCCATGAGTGATTTAATAAAGCCCGAGAGGTCTTTTTCTCTCTCCCTGAACAGGCTGTGGTACAGAGCAGGGAGGGGGAAAAAATAAATACTTCCATCATCAAAGCACTAACATTAACCTTTAGGTAATGAGTACCATAATTCAAGCTCTTCAGTTTAGCTCAGTTCAGAGAAATCACATGGAGATGTGAAGAGGAGGATACTAATGAGTATGCCTGGACGTGCCCACACGTGACTGGGAGACACAGACATGCTGTGACAGACCAGTCACACCTTTGTGAGCAGCACCTGTGCAACACGAATGGTTAGGAGCTTCGTCTGCTCTTACCACCTTTATGAGCGGTTTTGCACTGTAACCCATGAGAGAGAAAAACAGTCCAAAGCCACGAAGGGGCACAGTCCCTCAACAGAAATGCAGTACCAATAGGAAATGTCAGTCACTGGCACACACTGCACGCGGATGCCCACACCTGTGCTTTGTTACTGGCAGTGAGCAGAAGGCATCTCCTCCACCCCTGCCGCCTGTGTCATCTCCTCCCGAAAGGCTAAAACTCCTTGTGGAGGAAAGACAAGCATATTCCTCAAAAATAGCACTTGCCAGTGACTTGGCTCCTTTCCCTGAACTTTTAAGTCTTAAGAGAAGATAGCCTAACCATTTGTGTGTGCCATAACCCACTGAATCTGTGAAGGACTCCTGGTTTTGCAGGATGATGGAAGACATGCCAGATTATAGACTCCAACCAGCATCTTTGCAAGAAAATTGTGTTACTGAAGTCCATTCAGAAACACAAGGGACATCACCTTACATCTGGGCAGCTGACTTTGGGAGGCTGCTCTGGAACTTCCCTCCTCCAGTGGCCAGGACAGACTCCCATTCCTCTACAAACTGCATTTGTTTTCTGACCTGCACATTCCCCGTTGCTCTTGGGCAGACACTGTCCTCTAGGTTTTAATTATTTTGCCTCCAGCAGCCTTCCCTCTGGTGTATTTAGTGCACACCATGTCACTGCTCAGCCTTTGCTAGTCTAAACACGCCAGGGTCTTCCAGGCTCCCCTCTTCATGTCTGCTTCCAGCTGACACTCATTCTCCTCATGCACAACATGCTTCCAGCCCTGTACCACGTAAAACTGATACTTCCAGTTTTACTGTGTGGAAAGTGTTGAGCACTCATAACATATTTTTGTTTAAAAAAAACCCCACAAAACACTACCTCCAGATAATGCATTTGCAAAACAATCTGCTATCAAGTCATCCATATAAAATAACCTAACCCAGTGAAGACACAGTATATTAAAAAAAATCCGTTGCTAAGGTGAAACATAAAGCATTTGCTGTTCTGGAATAGGAGTTAATATTCACCGTGAGCTTTCTGATTAAGACAGTGTGTTTTACTGTATAATACACCAAAATCAAATATTCATATTATGTTGCCTCTTTACATCAAAGCTTGTCTCACACATCCTGTGCAATACATTGATTTTATATTTGTGTATCTGGAATAGTTCATGTCACTACCTGGATGTACAAAACTAAAAAATAAAATAGAGCGTGTAACTTACAGCTCCACTTTTTTCTGCCATTGCTTTACAATGCATACTAAGTTTAATGTGGAAGAGATGATCATACAGAATATAATTCACTTCATCAGTCAGTGTAAGCAGAATATTGGTCTGGTTAAAGAGACAGCATAGGAAATCCTTAGCTGCAGTGCAGCGGTGAAATACATGGGATAACATCACGTGTGATACACAAATCCCTAAAGAAAGACTTCCTGCATTCCTTCTTCAGTTTATTTAAGCTTATTTCCTTCAAAGATTTTACTTCTTTCAGGAGAAGGTCAAAGCAGCTTTCCTATACTTCTCCCCAAGCAGAAAAGAAGACGAAAACAGCTACAAAGCATCTGCATCGCCAAGATGTGCTTGGAAACTGGCTCCGTGGCCCAGAGCCGTTGTCATCTTTTGCCATCCCTGGCAGAGGACAGCTCACCATTTCTTACACGACTTCAGAGCAGTACTTGGCTCACATACTGCTGCCTTTTCTTTGTCCTGTCCTACCCTCCTCATCTCCTGCTTACCTGGCAACCTTGTCTGAAAGGAGAAGGTTCTCCTGTGGGCGAGCCAACCCGCCTGAACCCAAGCTAGTGCCACCAACATGTTCCCCGTTTCTATTACGAAGAGACCTGAGGTGTTCCTTCGGGACCATCCATCCCCCTGACATCAGTGGCATGCATCAGATTAACATCCTCTCTGAACACGTGTTGACCCAAACAGTACCCCAACATGACCATGTGAACCATTCACCTGAGAGAAAAGGTGACCCCATTGGCTGCTCTTTGGCCTATATCCGCTGGTACCTGGTGCCAGAGATGAGGCCAATTACTCCGCTGATGTAATGACCACAAAAGGTGCTGTGAGAGGCAAGGCCAGTCCCAGGTTCAGGTGATGCAGAGCCACCTGGGGGGCCTCGCAGGAGCGTTTCTGTGTGTTGAAGCCCAGGAGCTGTAAATGATTTCTGCCTATGGACAAGCACACAAACCTCCTGCTGGGACCTACAGAGCCTGGGGAGCTCACCCGAGGGCAAAACTCAATCCTACCCATACAGCTCAAATGAAAACCTAATACAAGTCACCTCCACGTTCAACCACATGACATGCAGCTAATGTTGCATGATGGAACAGTACAACTCGCTCCATTTCCTTGGCCTCTCTGCCAGAAAAGCAAAAAGAATTAATATTTAGCTTCATGCAGTGTTTTTTGTCCTATTTTTAAATGCCAAATAAATATTTTTTGGAAAAAGCATTTCAGAAACCTGAGCGACAGGCACAAGTCTCTTCACTGGCAGAGCCCCAGTAAAAGCAACGTTTGGTCAGAGACATGCCAAGGGCTCCTCTTCTGCCAGGCAGTCTCCATAGGTTTTGTCCCCAACACACATACACTTTCACGAGAGCCCAACAGCAATGCTAATGCAGGCCAAAACAATTAACCAAGATTGGAATTATTATCTCTCAACTATTAGCTGCAGCACACAGGGCAAAATGGGTAAAATGTGCCTGTGCAACTCTTGCCTCATGCAGCATCGCTCCTCAGCTCCACCACAACCAGTGAACAACTACCATAAACGCCTAAGAGCCACTGGCACATGGCACAACCATGTGGGCTTACCACAGCTAACCTTACACACCAAAACAAGAGTGAGATAACGCAAGATGTTTGTTACTGCCCCACCACAAGAGCTGGCAGACTTTTTTAACCTGAGCTTTCCCAACCAAGCTTTAACAACAACACTGTTAGTTACTACAGTAGATATTTTTGTAGCATATCATCTCCTCTTTAAAAAAACAAGCAAACAAAAAAACACTGTCCAAGGAGTTCATCCTGAAAAAATAAACTCCTGTAATTCACACAGAGCAGATTCCACTGTGAAAACATTCCTGTTCTCTTCAGGAATGTGAAACTGTTTAACTCCATCTACACACCAGGCTCCAGAGCCTGGAAAAGACCCGGCCAGGTTTTGCATTTGTTAACCACAGTGAACCAGCTTCAAACAAGGCCATGCAGAGAAGTCATAAAGAGCAACGAAGCTCTCATTGGCACTGTGAACTTCAGAGAGACTTCTAACTATGAGTAGTAGTACCTACATGCTGGTTTTACTTGCCTCATCAGAACATGATGAGAAATGCATTAATCTGAGAGGAAACCTCTGCAATGCAAAGGTGAACTGCCAAGCAGGAGGATTCAGGAAACTGCTGTATGTAACTTACAAAATCTTGTTGATGTTGTGAAGTTGCCACTTAAATAATTACAGTATCAGCAAACGCCTCTATCAGTAACAGAAGGCTTGGAGGGGTCTGACTTTGGCAAGCTGAGTTTGTGTCAGCGATGTGGCCATGTGGCTCCCTGACAGCCTGCCCTCGGTGGGACAAGGTGCTGGGACAGAGGTTATCCCTTTCCATAGAAAGCAGGGAGGGAACATGGCTCTTGGTGGTGCATGGCTGGTGCTGAGGGAGGCCAGGGTGGGCTCCAGCTGCAGCCCATGTACCCAGCACCAGCTGCAGCCATTAAAAAACAAACCATGAGGCATCCGAGGGGCACTGTGCTCCAGTTGTTTTACAAATAACCTTTAATAATGGCTTCAGTGGGACTTTGGAAGGCATTGGCAACTCACAGGTGCACAGGGAAAGGAGCACCAATGAAAACCCCAAGCATATGCCTAAAGATGCCAGGAGAGGACAGCCCCTGGGCTGGGTTCAGAGCTAATCAGCACTAGGATTCCCCCACTGAGAGCTGCCAGGTGAGGGGGCAGAAGCCCCGCTGCTCCCAACCCCTGCTCAGCACCCATAATGCAGGCAGCATTGTGCCTGCTGAACAGCCCCAACCCACTCCCAGACACATTTTGTAAAGAAAGATGTTGAGAGGAACAAAAGCCACCTGCAAATAAGAAAAGAATCTTCACATTTACATATGTTGCGCACATACAGCTAGCTGTGTGCGTGCATCTATACTTGGTTTTAAATAGCAGAGAGCGTATACCTCACACATACCATTGCACATACACATACAAACCATCAGCTGTGTTATAAATTTGGCTGGGATATTCTGTATCAGAGTCAGTCAAACCATGTTTTGTAACAGAAGGTTTCTGTGAAACACCATGCAAAGGTGCAGATAATTCCTGCTCGATCTCACAAAGACTGGTTGTACACACCACTGTTTCACAGGGATCCATCATTTCTTAATAGGACACTCTTATATTTAATGAAAACAATAAGACACTACATTTATTATCATTATTTCTGTGCTGGTTCTACACGGTGTAATACTCTCTCTGTTGTGGGGAATTCTAAATCTAAGTACTGTACATTCAGACACGGGAGGATGTTCCTCATCCTCTGACAAATCTTGAGGCTCTAATATTTCTCTTCCATCAGAAAAGAAAAATGTCTATTTTATTTCTTCATGCATATTTTTCTCCCCTGTACACTCATCCAGAAGAGTAAATGTAGGATGCAGTCAACAAATCATGCTAACAGGAAAATTTTGTTACAAAGATCTAAAAACATGGTATTTTTTATAGTTGCACACACATACACACACACACACATATATGCTTAGGCTGTCACCAATCTTCACTAAGCAGGAAATTAACACGATTTTCCTACAGCAGGATCTCATTGTGATTTTAAAATCACAACGATGTGCTGAGGCTGTCACAGACCTTTTACTTTATTCTCTATCCATTGACCAAGATTGGAAAGATAACACACAAGCACAAAGACAGCTCAAATGAGAGAAGTTACCTGGTCTAACCTGAGCATCTAGTTAGAGGTCTAGTTCTCAGCTAGTCAATCAAAGCTCCTTTTATATCAAATAGGCACTTGTAAGGGTAACTCAGTATCACCCTGCCTAGGCAGGCACCTAAGGATAATCAGGTCAAGCACCGTAGATGTGCTTCTTCACTACCTGTAAAAGGGAACTTAGAGTACCAAATCACAGAGTTGTAGGGGTTGGAAGGGACCTCAAGAGATCACTGGGTCCAACACCCCTGCCAAAGCAGCTCCCTAGCTCATACTGCACAGGTAGGCGTCCAGATGGGTCTTGAATATCTCCAGGGAAGGAGACTCCACCACCTCCCTGGGCAGCCTGTCCCAGGGCTCTGGCACCCTCACTGGGAAAAAGCTTTTCCGCATGTTGGTGCGGAACTTCCTGTGCTCCAACTTGCAGCCATTGCCCCTTGTCCTGTCTCCACAGATCACTGAAAAGGGGCTGGCTAACTTGCCCTGCATCCCATGCTTAAGATAATTGTAAACACCAATTAGGTCTCCCCTTAATCTTCTTTTCTCTAGACTGAACAGTCCCAGATTATTCAGCCTCTCCTCATAGGGGAGATGCTCCAGGCCCTTAATCATCTTCGTAGCCCTTCTTTGGACTCTCTCAAGGAGATCCCTGTCCTTTTTACACCAGGGAGCCCAGAATTGGACACAATACTCCAGGTGGGGCCTGACAAGGAGAGATGTCTCGAACTGTGCAAGGTAAATCCAGAGGCCCACATATGCCTTTGCAGAGGTGTGGGAAAAGCTGTTTTGAGCCTGCCATGACCACCTGTATGCCATGCCTGAGGGCCACCCCCACCTTCCTGCAATGAGATGCCCACAGCTCCCAGGACATCACTTGGCCCATCTCCTACTCCTGACACACTACAGCCAAGGCCTGAATATACATCAGATGTGCACCATTAGCAGCAATGACATTTCCTGCCTTTGCAGCACATAAGCTCGCTCCTGTAGCAGCTCTCACTATTCTCCGCCATTCGGCTGGTGCTCAGTGATGTAACCCACTGCGAATGAAAGCACCCCCTTCTACTCTGGCCTCAACAATGTGCCCGTTTGTGAGCAGAGGCATTGCCTTTCCCCCATGGAGCTGGTTAGTAGCAGTATTTTATTTAAAATTCTTCTGGAAGCGTATGGGCTGAACTAACCGTGATGTGAAAACCAGATGTCCAAGGCAGAGGAAAGATTCAAAGAGCTTTCAGCAATGGGGAAAGTCACAGTTTGGCTTCAGAGCCTGAGCTATTTGTCTGCATGAGAGGTCCTGGTGATGGGCAGGTTGCCACAGGGTTGTGTGTGGGGTACATGGTGAAGGTACCTCTACTCAAATCTGCCCAGGCTGCTAAAAGATATCCCCATACGTAATCCTACTGCTGTGGAAGGTCTGAGAAGACCTTAAGCTCAGAGTCCATGAGGTGTCAAATAGTCTCCAACTACTTTTCTTGTTCACAACATACATCTTAGGATCTGTAAGTTTAAGGCAGCAAGGAAACTTTGATGGCAGCCTTCAGTTAAAAAAAAAAATAAATCAACCAGCATCACTTCTAACTTTGTCACACCAAAATCATAAGAATAATTAAAAGTCTGGAAGATTAGAGGGAGCCAGGTCCTTCAAACCCTCCTGCGCTGAAGCAGGAGAAAGCAGCTCACCACAGCTATCGATGCAATCTGTGCTGCCATTAGAAGCCCAACTGCAGCTGGTTTTGGGTTTTCTGAGTGTGCTGGTATGACTGAACTACTAATAAAACTGACTGAGATGTAAGAAATAAGAAACTTGAAATGGCTTGGCTATAAAACAGTATCCAGTTACATGTCAAAGCCAGCCTGAACGTTTTTGGATACATAAAAATGTGGAATACATGTTTTTGCAACTGTAGGTGTTCCAGTTTTTGCCAAAATAATTTTGACTTGTTTTAAATGTCTCCCTGCATGTCTGCCAAAGGATGTGCTCACTGACAGGAGAAGCTCGTAATAGATGGCAAAATAGCAAACTCCATCCCTCTCAAAATACTGGTGAGATCCTGTTTAAATGGGAAGATTTGTCAGAAAGTGCTGTAACAGAACTATTATACTTTGATCATGTTTATTTTAATATTTTAAGCTATAAATATATCAGGAGGAATTCTTCGTTCACTTTTACCATGGGTATAATGAATGCAAATACTCTTTCTTAATAGTTTCTGTGTTTAGCTTTATCTAAGCACTATTAATAAAATGGATGCAGAGTTATTCCAGGATAACATCCCCAAAATGTTGGGTTTTTTTTTCTCCCTCCAGGTTATTATAGGCAAACTGCTGGAAGCTAGTCCTTTATAACCTGCTGTCCTATTTTGATTGTAGGAAAGTATGTGTTGTCATCCCTGTGAAAAGACTTAGGCTCCTTTAACAGTTTCTTTTGAAGCAGCATCTCTGTTCTTTGCATTTTATTTTTATCGTATTTTTAGCTTTGGTTCCTTATTTAATCAGATAAAACTGAAGTATTCTGTCCACATTACAACTCCTATTAATTTCCCCTCTTGACTAATAAAACCTTGTTCCTTTTTTGAGGTCAAAGAGTTAAAGAGTCGAGGCTAAACCCCAGGAAGCCAAGGGTTTAAGTCAGGACACTGCTGGCTCTGACTGTCCGAAAGCGAACGCTGCTGGTAACACCGAGGCAGCCGAACACCCACTCACAGTAACACTCCCGGCGGAATCACCCCTTATGACGCTCATCAATCTTCTTGACATTTAGTAGGAGATGACACTACTAAACCTGGATGTAAACAGAAGCAAGGTGCATGCAAAGGTGTAATTTATATTGGCCTTCGAAGGAGATAAAAATGAAGAGCTGGAAAATGCATCTTACAGGTACATGCAGTAATAAGGGCCAGCAGAGAGGCACGTCAGCATGAGCCTATGCAAACCGCAGCCTAGTGACATTGATTTTCCACCTTTAAAACCCCCCTGTAACCCCCACCTCAAAATTATCTTCAAATACATGGATACTTTTAAATCCAAGGACAGTAAATACTGCTTTAACTGCTGTAACAAAACCAGCAGCAGACACGCACACACACACACACACAGAGCCTCCAGCAGGCAGGGAAGCGCTCCGTATTTCCCAGCAAGGAGGGCCCTTCTTTAATAAGAGCTTCATCCGATCACTGTCATTGTTCTAGATAATGGATTACCTACACATACATTTTCAAGTGTAATGACACTCTTGCTTATTAAAGACCTCTCAGCTGAAGGGGCAGAATATTATGAACTGGCCAATCCATTCATTTCCTTGAATATGTTATTCAGTATTTTATGCTAAACCAGCAATACACCATCCATTTTAGTACAATGATCCTTATGTTCAATAAAACTGAAGTGCTGGATCATAAATCATTATAGTCATTTATTTTACATTAGACACATTAGCCACTATATTCCATAATCTATTACAATAAGGTGGATTTAAATGTACCCCAAGGAACTGCAATAATAACTTGAGAACCAAATATAGCAATTATGGATAAAATATGCTTAACCGAAAACTGCACTAGCTGCATAGACTGCTGTGAACTTTAAATAAAATTTAGGGAGGATGATAACTGTCCTGGAATAAACAAGCAATAGAGGAAAATAAGAACCTCCTTTCTCAACTTCAGATAGTTCAAGATGCTCTATCTGGGGTGGGGGGAGGAGATGTTATGCTTATAAACCAGTGTTTATGAAAATATTATTGTTCCATTATTATTGGTTGTATTATCTTCCCATCGCATGAAAATTTCCTGTATTTTCCTGGTGTTTACATCCTACTTAGATTTTTAAATAGCTCTCTCCCTTGCTAGCTGTCTGGTTAACCTATTTGGCTCCCTTGAATGCTCTTCAGACTCTCTCCAACCATTTTAAACATTTCTGGCAAATTGTGTCCAGACCCTTCTGGTGCTATTTCAGCTTCAGGCTCACCAACAATGAAGGGGAAAGCCTGTTTGTCTCCTCCAGACGCAATGTCTCCGCACAGTCTTAAGGGGCATTGACAACTTTTTGGCCCCAGACCAAGAAGCAATCTCAAATGTTTGTGAACACAGTTTAGCATTTTTCAGAATTAGTGCTCTGCTAAATATTACAAACAATCACACATACTAAATGATTATTTTTTTTACAGGGAGGACCCAGCACTTCAGACCCCTCAGATTCCTGAAGATCTTGCCACCAACCCAGTGCAGAAAAGAAAGGGCACCGAGGGCCCTTAAGCATCATTTGCATGAAGAACTTGGGCACATCATGCCCAAATTCCATAGGTGCTGCTTTGTATTTATAAATATGTTGCTTCCTGCATAAATTCTGTTATCACCAAGATATTTTCCTGGTTATATTGCTTTTTGCAATATAAGAACTTAAGAACTAAATGCTCACTGCCACCAGAGCACCAGAGTAGCTGCTCTTACCTACTAATTCTCTATTACCGCCAATTTTTCTTTGATATTTCCAAAATAATTACAATTAACTTATATTTCTTGATTTCCTAAGGGGCTCATTAGCTGGCTTTGCACATACGTACACTGGGTGTTCACTGCTCCAATTATTCTGTTATACATGCTTTATCTAGAAGCCTATTTACATCACTTTCTTTACTTCCTTAGTACCTTTTTTATATTCTTTTCCCATGGAGGCCAAACATTAAGGCTGGACATTGAGTGTAGCTCCTTGAGTAGTTTCTAAAAGTAATTCCAGAGGTCCAGCTGGAAGCTGACAGGCAAACCAATGCAGCTCAAGGTGGACTGATGCTTTTCTGAACATACAAGCTGCCATCCTAGCACCTTTCACAAGACTTTACATAAGCAAGAGAAAATATCCAGATTATTCATGACAAATTCAAAATAAATTTTTGCTCAAAATCATGACATACGGACATTTGAACCTAGGTAAGGCAGAAGCTTGTTTTTCCAATGATACCTCCATATTTTGCTTTATAGCTGAATGCAAGAAACATCAGCTCTGTTGAAACTGATCTTCCTAATTCCTATCAGACAACACATGGTCCACATGACCTGTTTGTTTTTATGTTAGCGTCTGACGGAGGAGAGCTGCTGTGGTGCCTCCAAGAAGGGAACAATGCACCCAGTTCAGTGTGTTTTCGAAAAGAAAGCAAATATTTTGTACAACAGCCACTGTTGAACAAATAACTTTCCTTTTGATAAACAAGCACTGAAAATCTGTATATATCTTGAGAAGAATTAAAACCCCTGCGATAACCGTACACCGCAGGTGTCTGGCAGAGCTCTGTAACTAGCAGCTGAGAAGGGCAGGTGCTCTCCCAGCCTGCTTTGGCCTCGCACTGCTCCCTAGGATTCTCTCACATTCACCCACATGTGTGAAAGAGGAAGAAAAAGGAGCAATGAGAGGTGCGTACCTAACCAAGCCACTGTAAATCCCTGCCTGAAGCAGGACAGAGCCTTGGAGGCCAGCTGCACATAAACCAAATTCCTGCTCACTTCCCAGCCTGGGCTGCGCTCTCTCTGCCCCTCTGTCAGCACTACAGCCAGCCAGACATGGCACTGAGTAACCCACATCTGACATCTCCAAGGGTGAATCTTTTTTCCGAAGTACGGTACCAAGATGGAGAGTGGTGCACAGAAAGGTTGCACAAGTGTTACGGCAGACACCGAAGAGTCCTGAGAAGAAAAACCTTGCTCTGTTACTGGGTATGCTCATGGAGTGCAAACTGATCAAGGGGTGCTCTCCCTCCTTCCTGGTCCTCTGCAAGAGAACAAGAAGAAGAGGGAGATGTAGGTCACAGTGACAAAACCATGTCACATGGCCTGCTTCGACCAAAGACAGACAAAATGTGAGTTGTACTCAGGGGTGATGGTTGCTTATGCAGACTGGGGATGGGATGGCTCAGCTAACCAGTGGCCACCATGGCTTGGCGTGTTGCCAAGTAAGGGCCAGCCCTGTGCCCCACCAGCCATTACCTCATGCCACACAGACACCACCTCAGCAGCTGCTGTGCATCTCCAGCATATTGCTGATTGCAAACTGGAGGGGAGCCTGCCAGCAATGAGGTGTGCGAAGGCAGCCATG
Organism: Laterallus jamaicensis coturniculus; assembly: GCA_022605575.1. Taxonomy (NCBI): domain Eukaryota; kingdom Metazoa; phylum Chordata; class Aves; order Gruiformes; family Rallidae; genus Laterallus; species Laterallus jamaicensis. Next base: position 17,858,527 of record JAKCOX010000008.1, on the reverse strand, counting down.
CTATCCCTGAGACAGTATGGCATGGGTGGTATCAGGAAAAAGTTCCCAGTTTCAACTGTGCAAAACATATCAAACTGTTTAGTGGGAGTGCTCACTATCGGCAGGTACGGATCTTCATGAGGAAGATGATTTTACAACAGAGTCAGAAGCTCTTAATTTCTCTCAGAGGCTAGGCCTGGAAGCTGTGACGCCTCAACTGCACTGACTACTCCCATAGTGCCCAAGTGCTGCCCCCTCCCATCACGAGGTGGTTTCCCTGCTAGGGTGAAATATCCACAGTGACCTGGCCCGCCTCTCTTCCCGGGCAGGCCCCGCAGGGACTCTCTCTGCAGTGCCAGACTGCTCTGGAAGGAGAGGTGAGGTGGCGAGAGAGGAGGCTCTCCCAGAGGACACCTCCAGCCAGCGCTTGGAGCCCTCCCTGCAGCCTCCCCAGCAAAGCAGCCAGCCAGTTGAATTCCAACAGCCGCTTCCTGCCAGCCCGGCTGGCAAACAAACCTGTGGAAAAGTAAATACATTTATCACACAGATTTCCTCTGCCCCTTTTTAAATAAGGAAGGGCTCGATGGCTTTCCTGAGTCAGACCTATAACACACACCGAAGCCATGGTGCTAAATACATGCTCCCATGCTCATTCAAGGCACTAAAGCCATAGGTGATACAGGTTTGCACTATTTCAGGATAAAACGCAAAAAAAGGAGCCCGTCTGTGAAGGAGCCTTCCCACCCAGAAGCAAATGTTAGGTATAACATGGACCAGCCCAAAATACCAGGGCGGTCAGCAAGATGAACGCATCCTTGATGCAGTCTTGCTGAAGCCGGCAGATACACAAGCAGCCATGTCTCCCCCTCGCCAAATACAAAGCTCCTCTCTTGAAAGAAACTGAAATGAAATTTAGCCCAGTTAGAGCAAGAAATAACCAGCGGCTTGAAATCACCTGGCCTTAAATTTTCCAATCTGACACTGGCACAGCATCAGTACCTTTAAAGTCTCTATTAAGAAGGGGTAAAACAGTTGGAGAAGTCAGGGTCATGTCTGGGAATTTATACGAGAAATGTTTGCTGTACTGCAGATCAAAATAGCATTTTGACTCATTGATCCCCTGAATGCCATAAAAACTGAAGTGAGATCCTTGTGCTTAGCGGTGGGAAAAATGAGTTTCTTCGGCCACCTAATGTAACATAAAGAATAAATAAAATAGAAAAAAACAAAGGAAAAGATATATAAAGCTTGAGATGAGGGTAAAGACAAGCAAGCAATTAAAAAAGACAAATGGACTTCAATTTACCAAAAAACCCTTAAACCTCTGCCTCAGTAGCATGTTTAGCTCTTCATCAAGTCTTATTACAATCGCATGCAAATGCTGGGATGGCAGGAAATTCCTTCAAACTATGTTTTCATTAAAGATTCTGCTTTTTCCAGAATAATAGTAAATGACACGTGAACTTCATATGAACTATAGGTCATGAAAGGATTTAGTATTGGCATTTTTAATCTAAAAAGTCTGTGCCAGAAAATCAATATGTTTCAGTCGCAGCATTCGAATGCAATTTTCTTCATGTAACAGGGTTCTTTCTTTCACTCCGCCTTCCTCTCCCTCTCTCTTTCTCTCTCCCTCTTCTTTAAAAATAATGAATAATTCCCAGTTTTTCTATGAAACAAGCAGGCGCATTAGAAGGCAACGACATCAATAACGCGTTACATGTAAACAGAAAATGAACAAAAAAATCATTCAAGGCCCCTTTCAAACCGGCGTGCTTTTCATCAGCGCTATTACAGGTTCCATTCACATTATCGGATTGAACCACGCTGCATAACCAAGGTGCTGACAAGCCTTGATTACCCAATAACTCCTGTATTCCTTTCAGGCAGGTTCACCGAGAGGACAGGAATGCGCGGCCTTCCTGTGGGGCAGGCTGCTTTCCAGCCAGACCAAGTCAATGAAACCCAACGCCCTCCCGCTCCTGCGCGCCGAAACAGCCCCTGCATTTCCTGAGAGGCAATTATGACTTTTCCCTTCTTTATTCTCAATTGTTTCGGATAACAATTTATTGTACATCGGAGGGGCCAATATAAACATTTTAAACTCTTTTCATAACACTTAGAGGGGGCTGCTAAGTCATCTCCGTAGTAAATCTGTTGTCGGCTCTTTCCCATGCTGCAGAGTCAACAAATCTGTCTCTCACCCAGGGCAGGCCTGGCCAGGCACTGCAAAAACAGGGGGGAAGGAACGCAGTGCCTCGTACGTCGCGTCTCTACTTGTTCCGACTTTCCCTGCGCGCTTGTTAGCTGTCCACCTTTTGGCTTTCCCTTTGCACAGCACACACCTCAAAAAGCACGCTGCCCAGAACAAAAAATTTAAAAAAAGGAAAGAAAAAGGCAGATTCAGGCAGCTCTACATCTTCTTTGCATTTGGATTAAGCCCTGCTCCAGCCTGAGGGATGGCAGAGGATGCATTATGCACTCACGCTTTCTAGCAACTTAGGCTGGAGCACTAATGAAAAGCAGGAGAGGGAGTTGGCAGCCAGATGTGGAGAGAGGGCTTCTACCAAAAGGGAGCTGGAGCCATTAGGACTGGGATCTAACAGAGGCTAATTCCCTCACCATGTCACTTGCCTAATTCCTTGCAGACAACTCCTTCTCCCTTCCCTAATAAGTATGCACGTATCAAAGGCAATCAAGTAAAATAAACATTTGCAACAAATTTATTTTTGGTAGCAATTTATACTAAACTTACTGTTATTTCTCCTTAACGAATCAGTTCTTAGTCCTCTTCTATGTGTCCCCCGAGTGAAACAGCTGCTTTAGTATCACTTAGCATCCAGAGCTGTGGGTGTAATATTATCCACATTTCTCTAATTAACTTCTAATGACACAATTTATCTGCACATTTTTCTTATTAGTTTTATTACTTTAAAGTCAAAGCAGAATTCAGCTTTTACCTGTGGCCACCACACACGCATCAAGACTCACAGCTTAGCACAGAAAGCTCCTGCCCAGCTCTGGCTCCAAGCAGCTTCAGTCGCCCACCAGCACCAGGCCCACAGGAATCTCCCGCCCAGGGCTACACCCTGGTTTGGGCTCAATGTTCTGATTGAGCTCTGTGGCATCAGAGGAAGGATGGTGTGTGTTCCTCCCACCAGTCCCTACCTCCTCCCAACACAGACTTTAGAGGGGCAAGAAGGAAAAGATGGCTCCTGCAAGCCATGGAGATACCAAAGTAGCGAGTGAGGGAATGGAGAGCTGCGGGATGGAGTCAGGGGAGAAAATCCTCACTGAAGGTGCAAAGCTCGGCCAGCTCAAGGCAAAGACTTCCGACAAGCCACTGCCATGTAAGCAAAGCATGAGCACTGTATTCTGCCTTAAGGCCTTAATATCCTGTTCCCCTGGACAAATGCACAGAGCACATGAAGCCATACTTCCAAACTGGTGTCCAGAACACCAGGTCTCTGAAAGAGCTAGCACTGCAACCATCTCATACCACAGACGTGCAGGCACATGTCTGCAAACACACACGCACTGGAAGGCTGGGAACTTTCCTGCTGTAAATACCCCCCACCTAGTTCTCAGCTTTATTATTTTGTCTTCTTCTTCCTGCCCCACACATGGCTGCTACCTGCAGCTCATCGCTGTGGTCTATTTGTTGTCACAAGCCTTTTAAATGTGAAATATTTTCAGTTATCTCTGGTTGTGTCGGTTTACTTTTCAACACAGTGAATGAAGGGCTTTTCACTTGGTACCTCCTAGAACTGGAACAAAAAGTGATTTCCTATGCAAGTACAAACAAACAAAAGCTTGAGCTTTTTCCTTCCAAGCCAAGGAGCTACTCTTGCCCAAGAAGCATGCTTGATACATTTCAGCAGAGAACAGGCTGCTTTGGGGGTTTTTCTCACCCACTTGTGATAGCAGCCTTTACTTTATACTCTTCTGTATCCACCGTCAAGCAAACAGTCACACTTGAACAATTATAAAACTGTACAAATCTGACCTCATTTTCTCCTTAGATAGCCAAGACTCAAACAGTGCAACCCCTAGAAATACCTATGCTTTTTTAAAGCCACTATTATTACGGTAACATAGATTATAAAAGTAATTCTTGATATCACAAGCACATTAAAATAGGAGGATGACCAAGATGCAAACGCAACCTTCATAAAATAATCTTCAGAAATATATTCCAAGATAGGGCATTTTCAAAACAAGGTTTCTACTTCACCTTTATCTACATTAACTTGTTATACTAAAAAATAAATAAAGAGGGTGATTAACGGAATTACTGGAAACCATAACAGCAACGGCAACACATTATTCGCCTGTTGAGTAGAAAATAGACTTGAAATCCATGTTACGGATTTGCTGATGTTTGGCTGAATTAATAACCCATAGGAAGAAATCTTAGGGCCAAAATGCAGTAAGCACATAAGTCTTCACATGAATTTTTAGTCATGGATTTTTATTGTAGTAGTTACTCCTAGTTTATATGAAGAAAAGAAATTAAAATTGCACCTTGTCACATTTGTCTGTTGTCACACTCCCAACTTAACAGTAACTGTTAGCAAGCAAATGCTCCAAGGAACATTTACTAAACATGACTCCGAAATGCAGTCTGTCTCCGAACAAAATCACAGTTGCAAAGTGCAGCTTTACAAAATCCCAGTATATGACAAGAGACTGCAAGGGGGACCTGCTGGGCGTCTGCAGTTCATTCTTATTCTCTCAGGCTCGGATGCAACTATGATGTCTTCGACTTATATAAGTTTTGATGTCTTCCCTTCAAAATTACCTGCATTCTTCAGCCCTACAGCAGCCCGTGTTCCAATGCCTACCAGAATGGAGACTTCATATAGCAATTTTCTTCAATCAATCTAAATGAAAAGATATGCCATCATCCAGCTCCATCCATCACTTTGTTTGTGGCATGTTAAATTGTAACTGCTATGGCCTTCCAATCACCAAACAGACCCATTTTTACATTTTCTGAGGAAGCCTCTTCCTTAATTGTGCTGAACAAATTGCAATGACATTTTTTAATAGATGCTCAGGGACAGTTGATAAAAACTCTATGCATGATTCAAATAAAGGTTTTATAGAACTTCACCAGGTAAAGGTGAACTGAACTCTTTTTTTTTTTTTTTTTTCCTTTTTACCTCCAAAAAGCTTTTATTCTATACACCGAGATACTAAACATCAGTAATGATGACTAAACACCACTAATCTGTTTTATCATCTCCTGGGATGATATGCACAGAAAAAGCAGGCTGGAGTGTGAAGTCAGCCCTGTACCACACAAGCATAAACCATCACCAGCCCACATTCAAACTTCTGAATCAGGTCCATGATCGCAGCAATCCCAGGAACCTTAACAGGACAGGTTGTGGTGCTGAATTTCTTTTCCAATTGTATAGGCTATTTTTATTGCCACCATTTGGTGATGAATCCCTACACTGGAGAAGTCTTTACTAAGAAGATTTTATTAAGTATTGTTGCTTCATTAGATCTTGAGCAGCCTTTCACTGAATGCAATGCCTTTGTCACTCTCTGCCATAAATGCAGCAGATCTAATGCCAGCCAGCCAACCTGCTGTCAGTCATGCCAATCACTGTGCTCCCAAAAATGATGATTACTTCCCTTCATTAGTAATAAAAGGTGAGTAGACTGTATGGCAACACAGTGAAAACACCTGGAACTCTCCCCTGAAAAAAAGGGGGTAGCAAGACATCTCTCTACATCCAGGGGCTTAATGTACTACCTTGCAAAATCTCTTCTGGCACACACACACTCATGTCCTTTGAATCCCTATCACTCAAAAAAACCCCCACAACCAACCCAAAACAACCAAACTATCCAGAGAAGCCCAGTCCAAAACAAGTTTCAAAGGAAAAAGTTCAAAATCAACCCCAGACAAAAAAGAAAACTTGGGTCTGAGCCACCAAAGAGACCCCACATTAAATCAGCACAGAATTACTGCCGAGAGCAGGGCAGGTGACAACTCTAAGCTCTCTCCATGTCAATTCAGGTGGATTCAGACTGATTTTCCTACACAAACGCACCACCAGAGCTCCAGTGATGTTGAGGCTGTTAAGACAGCCTTGCCCCAAACACAAAAGCCAGCCATCAAGGTCAGCACTGCTTTTTGAGGCAGTGGCAATGCATACAACACACAGCTGTCCACAGGACCAAACAGAGCTGCAAAAGGCTTTACCCCCCCCCACCCTCCCGCCTCTTCTTTCCCCCATGAATTAGTCCCTTAGGAAAGTGTTTACCCCAAAGCAAGCTGCCAGCAGCTAGAGACTGATGAAACCCGCAATATTCACCACAGAACAGCACATGGTGGGCAGTAGCACTGAAACCCTGGACTGAAATCCTTTTGTCAGCCCAGAGCAAAACTTTTCTTTTTAAACACGGGAATAAAAGGTTTAGAGGACTGTGTGACAAACAAAATCAGGCAAGTGTTTACATAGGAAAACCAGCCCCCTTGTAGCTGCACAAATAAATAATAATCTTTTTTTTCTTTGAAGAAAGAGCATATGCTCAACACTCCTTTGTCCTGTATCACAATAGAAAAACCCTTTGCACTGGAATATCTGAATCACTTCTTGGCAGTCTCTCAAGGTAAACAGAGTAAATTAAAAATGAATGTTTATCGTAGGCGCACACATACACACACACTAGCAAAGCCGAGTGCTGTATTTGCCTATCAAACATAAGAAGCGATTGAGTCCATCAGTCATTCAAACAAGCAACTGAAAAGTGGAAATAATGGGATGACAACATCAGAAAACAACCTCCCAGAAAGAGATGAGTTTCCTCATAGCCATTTGTCTTGTCTAATTAATCCCACATGTGGGACTAGACTGGAACATTAAAAAAAAAATTAGGTACAAAATATTACTTTCACTGGGAAGCTTCAGAAGTACAAAAGGAACAGAAATGCTTTATGGTCATGCTTTGCTTTCAAACCCCGTTTTTCACATCCTCGTCTTTATCTGGGACTCTTGCCCCTGTGCCTAGATGAGACTAAGATAATGCTGGCAGCGCTGAAGAAAACAGTTGGAAAAGCTGGGGAAAATTATGTCGTTACCGCTAATAAAACAAGATGTCAGTTCCTAATAGATTAAAAACCTGTGTATTAGGTTGCAGACTATTCCTGGGCACCCATGGAGCGGTCATGCCCAAGAGCACTTCCCTCTGCTCAAGACCGGTGAAAAGGGCATGACCTATTCCCTTCCACGCAAACCTTGTCACAGTTTATCCGCATTTTTGTCAACTCGGAATTAGACTGCTGTAACACACTCTCCACAGGGCAAAACAAAATGCAGAAACAAATGCAGAATGTGTCAACTGCTGACTTAATGGAGTTTCATGCCAGGAGCTTGTTGCCCTAACGTGCACGGCTCTGTGATATCTGTCCTCACGGGAGGCTGGGTAGGTGTAGCAAGGTGGTGGGTTTAATATGCAAAGCGCTAAACCCAACAGCTTTTGAAAGGGATTTCTGATTCTGAGGGTGGGGACAGACACGCTTCTCCAGGTTCTCAAAATGGTGGCCATTTCTGAAAAACATGGGTTTCGTTTTATTGGGTTTTTTCTTTATTCCTTCTTTGGTTTGGTTTTGTTTTTCTGAAGTACACAGCAGACACCTTCTCTACCACAGCATGCACCAGGTAGGCTACCAGAGAAGTGCCAGGAAGCATCCTCCATACGCCTACTGCTCTACAGCAGGCCATGGATGTTCCCATTCTGAACGTGACACATCATCAGCGGTGTTCCTCTATTCCTACAGGGTTTTGGGAGGGGAAGGGTCTGCAAATTGCAGTGTTTCACCGCTGAAGTCTGAGGGGTGCATAACAGTGTCTACTACAGTATTACTGATGAAGTTAATAAGGTAAGGCCATCTAAGGCATATATTGCATACCATTCTTCCAGTGCAATGAAGTAAACTCCTATCATCTCTTTACACATGAAGAAGAGGGACGAAAACTCTTCTGGTCCTTCTTGGCACAGTGATGAGGACGTGCCTGCTGGCACCACTTGCCACAGAAAGCCCCAAGGGAGGTCCCGCACTAACTCCCAAAGGGAAAGCATCGCTGAACAAAGCACTGACAAGCTAACAGCTTCACACACAACTTTGCATGCTCCAAACAACTTTTTAGAAAAAAACCCAAGGACTCAAATTCTGTGCCAGGCCTTCATCTAAAGCAGGAGGCAGCATGCTTGTTTGGGACACACATATGAACGCATGCTGTGCACATGCATACGCATCTGCATACATACACATACAGACACAGATCCCCTGGCATCCATACGTGAAACGCTGGTACACTCTTGAGGCAAAATATATTTAAAAACCTTTTCTCTCAGGAGAACCATAAGGGGTGCCAGAATTCTGCTGAAGAAAGTTTATTTTGTGCTCTCACAGGGTATGCTTCCCTCCCCAAAACTCTCTTCCAGTTTGTTTTCAGAAGGAGGCGGTGCCACTCCATCCCTCTGGATTTGGCCAGGGTTCAAGTACCTCTGCTCCCCCCTCTGCCTCTGTCCGGGAAAGATGCTCCTGGCCTCAGGGGCTGCACCATGCTGCTGGGACATTGCTCTGTGGGAGCATCCTGCTGCAGCGCTTCTGCTGCACTTGCCCACGCTGAGCTCAATGCATTTAATTTATCCTCCCCCTGAAAGCCACTTCACCCATGCTTGCTTAGTTGAAAGAAAACGGGTTAATTCCTGTTGCAGTACATCAGAATCAGATGTACCTGTATTTTTTTTTTCCCCACAGCCAGTAAAAAAGGGGGAATTGCAAAGTTTTACTTCTCCTTTGAAAGAAAATGTACCTTCTGGTTATTGAGTCAGCTCCAGCTCACACATAAAAACACCGCGGCACCTAATTCCCTCTCTACTCTATAGCACTTGCACGTATTCCTTCGAGATGTCTGAAAGTGATGTGACTGTTACAAACATTCCCATCACACAACTGCCCTAAACAAAGGAGGAAGATTACTAGGATGTGCTGGTTAACACACCAGAATTTTACGTCAGAAACACCAGCAGCCCAAACGCCTGCCTTTGCCATCAGAAGCCTCTTCAGGAGAAGAGTCAGCTCGCAGAACCAGCGGAAGAGCCTGAGGAATATATCAATACACATCAAGATTTAGGAAAAACAACAGCAGAGAGATCTGTTCTCCCACCACCGCTAATAAATAAGGTATTAAATCGTTAAGATTTCAATTACAAGGGAAGAATGTGGCTAACCAAATAAAAGCAGGGGGAGTTGAAATAAGTAGTAGGTTAAAGATTAATATTCTGGGTTCAGAACAAAAGGATGCTCTTTTGTGGCACTGTGCTTATGCCTCTGAATGTAAACATTGTTCCGAGAACCATTTTTTCTTTGCCCAATCTTTAAAGGGTAATAAATTAGACCTTGGACAGCCATACAAGCTGCTACTAGATGTGAATGTGAATGTGTCTGTAGAAAAGGCTGACTTTCAATCAAAGTCTATTGAAAGAATAGTTGGATTTTCTAAAGAAGCATGTTGTGCCTATTAACCAACTTACAAAAGGGGCCATTTTCTTGATTTATGTTTGGTTGCTATAGAGATCTTGCAGTACAGACTGGCAGGTGAAGCTCCCATTTAACAATCTCACAGGTTTTTCTTAGCTGTACTCAGAGGACACGGAGCTACAGTAGGTAAAATCCACCACACAAACACACCGCATCTGTCAAACCCAAAGATCAGATTTAAGGCTTTCCAAGAATTTATTTGGAATACAGTAGAGTTATTACACAATCTATGACCACAAACATTTTACACCCTGAAATATCTTATCACAGTGACCTGCTTCAGCTCTGTTAGGTTTTGACACCGATCCACTTCTTATTCAGCAGGTAATTACAGGTGAGCAGGGTTCCAGCACATCACAGCACCACAGGGACACACTCTATTTGTTTGGGGTTTTTTTTGCAAGGCATGCAACATACTAGGAAGAACCTTTGTTCAACAGCAACACTGATGCTAATGTATGCAAGGGGGTGTTAATTAAAAAAAACAAACAAGCAAACAAAAAAAAAACCCTAAAAAACCCACCAAAAAAACCCAACACAAAACTCCCTTGGTCATGAGCCACAAAATACCCCGGAGAGTGCACAACTGAAAAACCACACAAGTCATGCTGGAGTCTGAAGAAAAACTTTTACCTGTCAGTAGGTCACAGGCAATTCAGGACCTGGACTGAGAAATGCTATTTAGGAGACCAGGTCTTCTGCCTAAACTCTAATGAAAGGAGGCTGTATGGGAACTAGAGTCCTAAGAGAGGAAAAGGGAATGCAGTTACAACCTATGCAATCCTCTAAACAGCAAATTGGAAGGGGAGAGCAGCAAATCAAGATGGCAAGGCGAAACCAAACCAGAACAGTATCTAGGATGACAGCTTTTCCTTAGCTGGTTCCTTGCATTAGCAGATACAGTATCAAAGATAAAGAACCAAAAAATATGTTTAAAAAAAGAAAATCAAAACCAGAAGTATGATTTTACTGTATTTAACATGAGAAAAAAATTAAAGTATTCCTATGCGACTCCTTGATTCAACAAGAAAATTCCACTGGCCTACCTTATCATGAAATAATCTGCACTTCCTAAACCAGCAAAGTAATTTCATTAAATTAACAACTTTTGACAGAAGGCAGTGCCTTAGAGCTGCTTTCTTTTCAATATCTTCTACACTACTAGCACTATACTATTAAAAGTTTTATGTAAATTATCAGCGGAGGCCAAGTACAACAAGAAATTAAATTACTACATTCCTCCCCCGATTTTACAGAAGTAGTAAGAGGAGCAGGGTGCTTGGGAAGGGCCAGCCCCACAGCCCACCAAGGGTACACCCTATGCAACTCCTCCATCTAGTATCAACCCATGCACAGCCTGCGCCCCTTCACAAGAAACTCCCACTTCTTGCTGGGAGAAGCGACCAGCTTGGCTACTCTGCCCCACACGAACCCATCACGTTCACCATGCTCACACAGAGAAAACCCAAACTGCACTTGACTCCAATGAAAAAACCCACAACAAAAAACACAATGGAACAAAAAACCCCACTACAAATCTTTTGAGGTCCGGCACAAAGCTGTTACCAGGAAGGTCTGAGTACAGTTCCCAAGGTGTATTTAGCGTCTGTCTGCAGAATGAAGAGGTTTTTTCAGGGGATAAACATCTGGAGCCATCACTGGGAAGGTACAAGCATGGCACAAGCTGGCTATAGGTGGAGTAACTTCCACAGGCAAAGGTGGCTTAATCCAACACTTACCAATGCACAGGGGTGAGCGCCATATATAGCATTAAAAGATGTAAGAGAAGAAAAGGTTATCTCCTGCTAAGGCCAGCGCAGATACGTCCCTGGAGGCAGATGGATCAGGGACCAAGGTTGGTGTGATCCCATACAGCTAAAATTAATGAAGAGGAGCTTTGCCACCGAGTTTGAGAGGGCAGGAAGGAGGCACAAGCAGGAAGAGGTTTGAAGTCCAGCATCCAGATTCCAGCCTCTCCAGAAACTATCTTCCCTGTCCACCTCTCTTGTCAGAGGAGAAAGCTGCAAAACCTTGCTAACGCTTAAAAGAGGAAGGAGGAGGATAATTGCGGTAATCTTCAAAGGATTTGTTTTAATTTCTGCTGAAAGGGCAGCAAGTCTTTCTTTGTTTGAACATATGGCTTATGGGGAGAGGGCTTGGAGTTATTTCATTATTGGTCTTTTGGAATTTTGCTGATTATCAGGAACAAATACGGCCTAACACCAGAGCTGTGATGGGGAGAGATGACTTCCTTGTAAAGCTCTCTCTTGTTTGCATCCTAGTAATTATTCAGCAAATGGATCCCACCTGTTGTACATCACCCAGCACATGCAGATGGGCCTGAAATATATCCTGGATTTATATTTTATTTGGACTAACAAAGCCAGGATTTGAATTCAAGGGGCAGTGAAGGAACTAAGAATGTTCTGCATCAGAGACTTGGAAAAAGAAATACAGGGCTTTGGCCGTGGCCCTTCTGCTCAGATTATCTCCAAATACTTTACATGCAGCGACTCCTCCTAAGGAAAGCTGGAGCGATCAAATCCATTACGATCTGCTGCTGAACCCTGTCTAAGGCCTCTTCTTGACACATTTCTTTTGCCTCCTGTTATTTATTTTTTACATTAAAATTATTGGCAATATTCTGACCATCTCCTGCTTTAACTCCAAATCATGATGAAGGCAGATTTGACCCTTAAAACAGTATTACGCAATATCTGTCACCCAGATTTGGGGCAGTAACTTATTAAACCCTGTTTTATTGAAAGCCTGCATGTCGGCATTTTGGGTTTATACCTTGCATGTGTTTTTAGTGTTGAACTTGGCTTTTCCATGAATCTTACAAACATAAGACTGAAATCCCATCCCCACTGAAGTAACATGATTTTTGTCACCGACGTTCACAGGGCAGGACTTCGACCCACATTACTAACAGATTAAAAAAAAAAAAAAATCTTCATTTTCTGCCTCTCCCAATGTACACCTCTTGACTGGAGAGGTAAGTAAGAAGGAAAAAAACCCAGGCAGAAACATTACTGTAAAAAACACATTCTAGACACCATCCCTGAGCACGTGTGTGCACACCAACAGCTTCTGAAAGAGCTGCTTGAGTGGTGTCACATGAGGTCTGACACCACAGCTAAGAGGACACCAGTATTGACCTGTGGTCTGTAAACCCATGAGGATATGTCCAATAACAGAAAGATCCTAAATAGTGCAAATGAACAACACTTAATGCCGACCCCTTAACTGCATCAACAGATACAGCACTTAACTTCTGTGATTCTACTAGACACAGCATCTTGGATTTTGGTCTTCAGTATGCATACAGATAGCATGTAGATATGCGAACACAGCCAGGTGGTAATAGCCAGATGGAAAGCTGCTGTATCCTACTGCAAATGAGTTTTGTGTGCACATCCTCTCCTTCTTGCCTGGCAATTTTGGGTCCTTTTCAGTCTCAGTACAGTTAAGACTGTTTCACTGTGCACTGAGTTCCATAAAGTGCAGTGAGGGTGCCTGCTCTGAGCAGAGAGGGCCAACATAGGGTATCTGGATTCTTCATTGCCCTGGAAGTTTAACAACCGACTTCAGCTCCGCAAGCAAGCATCAAGGGCTCAGCACACCCACCAGCTAAAGCTTGCAAGTTTTATCATCAGTCCTTGCAAAAGAAAAGTTCTTAGGTCATTTCTAAAGGTGTTTTGCTGTTTAATAAGCATACCTCCTCACTTTGGAGGAGGAGGATCATGAAAAGAAAAAGGTTACAATAAAACTTAAAACTCTCCAAAATATTCTTAAACAGCTTTTCTATACCCCATATGGCATATAAATGAACACAGGATAGTGTTGTATAACCAGTTTATTGGTATACAGTTGGTATGGCCAGATTACTTCTCCTTTTAGTGAGTAACCTTAGACTGCTGCCACCTTAAATGCACGCTGGAAAAAAAAAAAAAAGTCATCTTAAAACATAAAACATCTACTGTGCATTATTTGTTCTTCACACACACGGTTCCCTGAAAGTGTGTAAGGAGATATTTGCATATAAAATTCTGATGGCGCTCAAAGGGTTCGATTTATGCGTTCCTTTGTAAGCCCACCAAAAGCACGAGGTTTTCCATCACTGATAAAACCTCTAGGCTTTTAAACTCAGCACCGTATTTTTACAATTGTTAAGCTGCTATTATGGTCTGTGAAGGTTCCTGGTCTGGTAACAATGGAAACTGAAGTCTTATGTTTATCTTCAGGCCAGGACGGATGGAGGCAGCAATAGTATATGCTTTCCTGAACTGACCCGCTAATGACCTGAATCCTGCCCTGAGGGGTTAGTATCCCTTGGAGTAAGAGGATATTTAGCTCTGATGCCAGTTCAACCTACTACTCATTTAAAAGAAATTGCCTCGTCCAAGTAAAGGGGTTTAGATCTCATTCTCCAGAATTAATCCTTCATGCAGCATGCCTTTTTTTCAGACATACTAGCTTAGAAACACAGAAGTTATGAAAAATAGTTTAGTTATGTACTAAAACCTGAGAGGTCTTGTACTGAAAAAACTAGTTTGACTAGTGTCAAACGTAGAAGAAAACTTGAGCATCACAAATGTTTTTAAATGGGTTTGATTGCTTATTCCTTTTAGTCCTACTTCAGTAAGCCTGTTCTGTGCATTGAGGCAACCATCCTATCTCTGGCAAACCAACCAAGACCTTCAAGTGAAACCCGGTTCTATAGCGACTAGTTCCTCCCTTAAAAGGATGGAGCAAGCTGTTTGGATTAAACTGAGTAACTTCACCCACTCTCTGGATAAAAACTGTTCTGTCCTGAGGTTACAATAAATTCAGCTACACTAAATGAGTATTTTGCTTTATCATAAGCATGTGCATTTTACATGTTTCTGATCAAGATCAGAGATGGAAAATGGCACAGGATGACTATTTCCATGATATCCTCTCGCACATCTGGAGATTAATGACGCAGCGTTCCAGAAGGGTTGTATAGTTTGGAAAACACCCAGACGTTTGAGTGCTTACTCACAAACCAAAATGTGCGGCCTTGCCAAGCACTACCGAAACACCAGTCTCTCTCTCTAATTTTCTTCATTATTACAGGGTAATGATATGACCAGAATTAGATACTTCCTGGAGCCTACGCTCTCTTCTTTATCTCTGTGTACATCTGCCACTCAGTGTTGTCCAAATTGAGAGCAACGCTTGCTATTATTCCATTACAGGTTTTCCTTGCATGCTAATCCCCTGGGAAACTGGCATCCCAGTTCACAGCAAACTATTCATGCACACAGGCAAAACAAGAACCCAATTTACCATTTTGCAGAAACATCAACAGTAAGAATTAAAGCTACAATTAAATTGCATATTTATTGAAGTTTCCCAGCCTAATTACCATCATTTATGCCAGCTTGAAAAAGTACACAAAAAAAGTCTTCCAAAAGTTTGCTCCTAAGTCACTTCAAAGGCTTGGAAAAAGTTCACCCTCTCCAATCCACCCCCACCCTGCACCCCTCCAAATGGAACAAAATAGGGTTTGTGTAAAGCTAATGTGTTCTAAACATTAATTTAGGAAAAATCTTCAAACTCCACATCCAAATGTTACTACCTTGGGAGATTCCACACTTCCAGAGGCAACATTTGCGTTCTGCAGCACGTGGCCAAAAAAAACTATTTAGTACCACACACAATGAGTAAATCTACCTGCCACCATATTTACCACATGTATTTACTTAAATGGTATACAGCAGTTAAGTCTTTCTTAAAGATTTTACAGTAATTTCCTTGCACCTCTAAAACTTCTCAAACTTACAGCCTTGGAAACTAAATTCAGTGACTCTGAGAAAGTTTGTTAAAAAAATTACTTCCTCCTACAAACAAAAAGCACTCTGCATAGCAACTGCCCTATTCCAGCATGCATGATGAGTACCAATAAATCATAATATTCCAGGATATCAACACCAGCTCTTTGACAACTTTGATCCCTTGCACACACACAGGGTGCATGCAGATAGGTTAACCCAGCAGGCAGAATGAAGGTTAGAGCGGAGCACCTCAGGCATTCCAACCGGATGCACCAAATGCTTCTGCCAAGGAAACATCTCCTCATCTCCCAACAGACAGACGATGTCTCTGCCCAGTGCCTTGCTGGCTCCAGCCACCCACTGTGCCCACTCTGGCTGATGTGGGAGTGGGTGCAGCCTGAGCTCACCAGGGCCACCCAGCACCAGGACACAGACAAAGCATCACATGCCAAACCAGGACAGGAACACACCTGGGCACCCCAAAACTCACAGCCTGTTACTCAAAACCTCCATTGGCCAAAGACCAGCAGGCAACACGCCTGAAAACACCCAGGCAGGTGGCTCTGGCCTCTTGGTGCCAGGCTGGAGGTCTCCCAGGCGGTTGGGAGCTCCCGTCTGGGGAGGTGGCAGTACACATGCTCCCCTGGATCCAGGTGCACTCTCAGTAAAACCGTCTTTCCCACAGAGCCTGCAGAATAATACATTTTATATTCTAATGAAGTAATTATTAAAATAGGTAATTATTGAAATAACCACATCAACTCCCAGTCATTAAAATCCTCCTAAACAGAACGGCATGATGGCTTAGGCTATTAGAAAGCTTGGCAGCCACCCAACGCCTACAATAGCTTCTAATTAATTGATCTCACCTCTAATCTGCTATTGTTAGCCTAGCGCTGATCATTTGTTTGGCCTACAGATCCTATTGCCCCTTTCATTTGATTGTATTTGTTACTGTACCCTCTCTATCTCTTTCAATTAAGCACAGGTTAAGTGGTTCAACCGCAAGAGAATAGGAGATAATGGCACCAATCAAAGTAATCTCTTTAATTTGCTAAATGGATTACAGGGAAACCCCAGCCAAAGTGAAGTCATAGCTGGTGGCCTTCACTTGAACTATACACAAAGAGTATCTAATTATTAACCCACCACATGCCAAACTTTACAGATACCCAATAAAACAACACCGTGTTCGGGTACTCGCGGGGTTGCTCTCACGACAGAGTTTTCCACTGTAACATTACTTGGTGCGCAGCATCTTTACATCGGCGTCTTTCCAAGCACGCCATACGTCGCGCTTTCAAGTGCAACATATCCAGATACAACAATCAAAACACTGCACTGCATACCAGTCAAGAGAGTAGATTTATAATCTCTTTAAGGACATGCTTGTGGTAGACTTCATTTTTCATATTTGTACTATAAATGCAAATTCAGCTTTACAGTCAGTATTGCTTTTGCTGACGGTAGAAGTTCTAATAGTAAACAAGCTTTGTCCTTAAACTGGCAAGTGGGTTCCTTCCCCCTCTCCTATTTCTTCTGAAGTGTTTTTGAGCAAGCTGTCTGGCAAGAGAGTTTCATGACCAGCACACGTTGGCTGAGTGTGTCCTTGGCTAATCAGTCAGGCAGTGAATTCAAGAATGTGAGCTGCATGAGATGGAGGGTCATTTCCTTGTGATGACAGGGAGAGTAGGGGCATTGGAAAGAAAAGATGTAGAAGGGGACAACAAGATTTCATGCAGAAGGAGACTCAGTTCATTGGAGAGGCAGAACCTCTTCAGAGTGATTCTGCCTTTTCAGAATTAAAATATTTTTAATGGTGGCAAAACGGAGATTACCAAGCACAGATCTATTGTTCCTGGCAGATCTCAAGTTCTATCAGGTGATGGGTTGGTAACACAGAATATGGTATCGTTTTGCCTTTGGATGGTTGGTTTCAGACAGAATGATTACATTACTCTCAAGCAGAACATCTAAGAAGTGAACTCTCCATTTTAACTAAAAGAAAGCGAGGTATACGGAGAAAGAATAATCTATATTCCAGGCTGCATGACTTCAGATCCTACAGAAAGTCCATTAAAAATGGAACAGGACGCCTATTTTCCAGACCTGACACCCAGCCCACGAGAGAGCACTTACTTCTAACATTAGCTAAAGTTGTCTTGTAAGGTCAAGAGCTGCAGTTTTGATTTCTGACTTAGCTTTTTGCATCCTCCCTTGTTTGGGTATGAAAGCTTTTGCACTGAGATCGTCAACTTTTCACAGTCGCTTTTGTGATGATTATGGTTCCAAGCCGTTTCCATGCAATACGGGCACGAACAAAGAAATTATATATACAACTCCAAATTTCCAGTAATGCTGCTAACACAACCTGCCTCTGTTCCAATGAGATGTCAGCTTTAGATTTCATAACATGTTTTTGTTTGCATGGTAACTGGCCAGGAACTTGGCATTCTCCTGCTGCGCTGTTTCAACACCAGCGCTAACTGCTTAAAGCCGAGCACATACTTCCTGAATTAATGAATTAGCAACTACATATATACAAATTCTTGTCTGTCCAACAACTGCCTGTATAGCAGGTATGGTTCCATAGGGAAATCATCCATGGTCACACAGAGGTACACACAATCTTCCTATCAAACTATTTTCGCAAGGAAATTGCTTACTCTGAACATGTTATGTATTTTGTAAAAAAAGTACTTTGCAGGTGCAATTTGGGGAACAGGGCAAGATGCTCTTCTCATTTTTCTACCCTCAGGACCTTCACCTCCCTATACATGGTTCATGCTAACCATGTCCTGGCCTGATGGACCTGGGACATCTTTGTGGGCTAACTCCACTCATCCAGACAGCGAAACCAAGGTCTGGTCTCCACGGAGTGAAGGACTTGGACTACAACCAGCGTGGACAGGGAACCAGGCTGGGGGAAGGGGTGCCTCAGCCACTCTGTCACCTGCCCAGCTCTACATGTCCTCCTCCTCTTTTCCATACAGAGCACAAGCAGATCAGAAAGATGTGGAGCATGACCTGCAGCCCACTCCCGACTTTACCTCCAACCCCCCATACGGAGATGTGCTTTCTGCCCACAGCAATCCATAGTGCCTGCGTATGCGCACCTGACAAAAACACAGGACTGGCTGACACCTTAAAGCATGGAGGAAATCAAACGTCTACATTTCCAAACGCCTCTGCCATTTGAGAGCACACATAAGGCTATATTCTGCTTTCCAGCTGCCACAGCTCTAACAACCTTAATGGATTTAACAGCACAGAGAGAAACGGCCTTCCAGACATTACCCGCCCCAAAAGAATTATTTTGGTTATTGAGTTATTCTATTTTTCAGGTAATTCATGAAGATTAAACTGGGCAAAAAGGGAAGGTGGAAGCTTACCCAATTGTATCATTGGGTTGGACAATATTTGGAAAGTACAAGCTTTGGGGATATGCGGTGCTGATTCAGCCCATCCGCAGAGCCAGGGGTCAACCCACAGCTCTACTTCTCTGGAATGCAGAAATATTTATTCACATCTGGAAACGGCTCATCTACACTGGAAACTTTTCTAATATTTTCTCTTCTATTAAGACACAAAAGCTATGAAGCAATCCTTTTTTTTCATTGCTGTTCTATTTATCCAGCGGACTCCCCCTCCATTTGCGTACCTACCTTAAATGAGTAAGCCGTGCCTGTTACGAAGTAAATCAAAACGCTTTGAAATCTGCCAGGGTCGGCACCAATAATACAAATTGGCCCATAAATATTGAGGCCCGTGTAATCCTCCCTCAACAAGTGAGCCAAATAAGAAACCAGACAAAGCCCTCTCATTTTAATTCCGCTATTGCTATTAGCGTGGAGCCACCCTAGCATATACGAGTCCCTGGCTCGAGTGACGGTTTTCAACACCACCTTAATTAAACCTGCTCCAAGCAAATTTAATCAGTGTGGCAAACAAAATGGCTTCTGAAAGCAGCGAGCAGTTTACATTAACGTTTCCAGCACGACTGTCAGAAGGGCTGTGAAAACATTTTGGTAAACATCGATGGTGGATTTCTGGCTGAGAAAAATACCAATTTCTTATTGCAACTATTCGAGCAAAACATTTTAGAAGATCCTGAGGAGACACAACGCAGGGAAGACACCTGCCCTGCACTCTTCCAGTCCTGACAGGGATCTCTCTGAGCATCTGAAATCTTCCCCAACATGAAATGCCAGTGGTAACTTTCCAGAACTTCATTTCAGATCACAGGCAAAGCTAATCCTCTTTCCTGCTCTTTCCTAGGTGTCTGCTTGCAGTGAGGGTGGAAGACAGATCGCTGGGCCACACGGACCCTTAGTCTGAGCTGGCACAGCCCTTCTGACGCTTCCATATTACCATATGTTTCCCACACTACCCTGTCACAGGCAGTGCAGAAAGTATTTGTTCTTTCTTTCTTCTGGCCATACAAAGTCTATTATTTAGGTAATTACACTAAGACCTGTAGCAAGTAAATGTTTTCCTCCTCTGTTGATGTGAGACAAGGCTCAAGACTGACGATACTTCTACAGCCTTGCTATACAACTAACATAAATCTCACCAATGGATATTGTGCACAATCTCTGATTCAAAACAGCCCCAAAAGAGACAACTCTTGTTAGGCCCTTTCCTCTCTAAACCCCAACTACTGCAGAAGAAAATGAGAAGCAATTCTTTTGTTGAGCAAACTCTCACACCACCAGCCCTAAGATGCGCTGGGCAAAGGTGCAGGATTTCCCCCTAGTAACCCATCTGCCATGTAAAAATAGCTGTTGGTGGCAACCAGGAGAGGACGATGGAGGAGAGGAGATGGAAGTACAAACTCTGATCTCCTACTCCCAAAGACCGTAAGGAGAACAGGGACTTAAAGCACTCCATGCACCACATCATTGGAGCTGATACGCATTTCCACTGTACTGCTACCATGTAGCCTATTAAAATGGATGTTCTTAGGGAGTAGAGCTCTGTTGCCTTTTCTCAGTAGGGACATGCCATCTGCAGTTGCTACAGACACAGATCTTTTTGAATGTATAGTATTAGAGAACATCAAAGGGCACAGTTACATCCAGGTATTAAAAGTTTCATCTCAAACAGCGTAGCTCACCTAGAAAGACGAATATACATGAAGACCATTGGGAATACTTTTAGCAGCCAGGTGTGAACCAATGGGAAATTAAAAAAAATTATAAAAAAAGGAAAAGAAAAAAATAATTGCCTTCTACTTTATGCAGGGAAGTCAAATATCCCACCCTTTCGTCAAGTGTCAATAAGCACAGACTTCCTAGGCTCTGTACCAAGTCGTATGCTTTTTAGTTGCCGAGTATTTGAAGTTCAGTACAACTTCACAGTTGGAGTTAAACACAAATGAAAATACCTTATGTATGCAGCACTCTGCCAGAAAACATCTGCTAAAAATCCACGATTTAAACTTAGACCTATGACATGCCAGGTTAGTGCCTCAATCACAAAGCAATGGGGAATGCAGGAGAAAACGCCAAGCTTTGGTGCCCTTCCCACTAACCCTCCAATAACTCTGAGAAAAATACCTCCTTCTCCAGAGGTGTAGCTTTGCCTCCTAATATTCAATTTAATCTGCAGGAGAGAATAATTTTCCTAGCTCAAAAAAAGCAAGCTCCTTTCCCATCTCCAAGTGCACGTGTTCCCTTAGTGCAACCCAAATTACCAGGTAATTTTGCTTCAACCAAAACTGGTAATTTCAGCAAATCTACCCTTTGCAATTTGCAGTTGCTTTCATGCAACTATGCCCTCCAAAGAACCGGTTTGCACGTGTAGGTGTGTACAACAGTCAACACAGTAGCAAATACAAGGCAGTTAAAACCTGGTCAGAGGCTTTTGACTCAGGAAAAATGAAGAGCATTCCCAACTGCACACTCATATATGGCTCTCTGGGCTGCCTGGTTTGGCTTGAAGTAAAGCAGCTCCTGATGCCAGCCAAGGAAACACTATCACTCAAAGGCACGGAAAGAAGACACCACACACCACCGCAGCCCTCCCATAACTGTGCTGTAGAAAAGCACCTCTTCTTCACAGCTGTTAAAGAAAAACCAGAATTGGTCAAGAAAATATTTCGTACTACTAATGAGAAAGAAAACCAAATGCTAAATCTTCTACAACTTCTGCAGAGCATGGAATAAAGCTTGAAAAAAAAACCAAACAATTTAAATCCTCGCCCTTTAAACACACTATTCGAATGGTTTCCTATTCAAAACTGAAATCCATCAGTATTTCAACATGTCCCTGAATTAAAAACCTATACTATTCCAGCATGGTCTGTTCAAACGAGAGAAAACCAGAAAGCAAGTGGTGCCAATTAGATACTAGCTGAAAGTACAGATGAGTATTAAAATCTAAAAAGTATCTAGAAGTTAAGACTTTGGAAAAATATTCATATAAAATACCTATGAGTACAATCTTTGAGGAAAAATAATGTGTTAAGCCAAATACATATGGAAGCATCTAAAATTACAAGCTCTCTTTCCAACTCCTGGTTATTCGGTAGCTAATGTGCACTGGAAGAGGGTAACTAAATACAAATGAATTGTTAAGAAAAACACCCAGTATTTGCTTGAATATTTAACAGCTGGAACAGCTGGACTGGATTACTGAACAATGAAATTCAGTGTGCAGTCAGGTAGCAAGAAGTGAAAGCTCCCTGAACAAAGCCATAACAGAAAGAAGTAAAATACTAAGTATTTGTAACAGTAATTTTTTTCCTTCTCCTTAACCAGATATTAAATCTCACACCGCATGTCCCATTTCACAAGCACAAATTAATCAAATCCACGTTCCTAGAAGCTAGTCTCTTTAAGCCTGCTTTCCAAAGGTGAATGGCTTCTTAACTTCATTTTATAGTGACAAGATAGGATGCAATTTCCTTTTTTTCTTTTTTAATTGCAATCAAACACGCTGGATTCCAAGTGCTGGAAAGATGGTAGAGTTTCTCTATGCCTCTATTTATTTATTTAAAAGTATATGAAACCTCAGGAACTTTTTCAATCACCCCTTATCTACACTGGCTGCCATCGCTGTAAGCGAGAGGCTTATCTGGGATATTGACCCAGCACACTCTTATTGAAACGGTGCGAACCTGCCCGGACGCTCTCTGAAATACATGAAAGTGCAGTGTAAGCACTGAAGCCCAAAACAGCTCCCCAGGGACACGGGACTGCAATATGCAAAGGTGTCTCTGGACGAGGAGGTTTTAGCTCAGCAGTGGAGAGCAGTGGGAACAAGGCAAACCATTTTTCATCTCTCTGTTTCTGGTCTCCGCAAGCTCATGGATCACCTCCCCATCAGATAACAGCAAGTGAGATCCAATCCACCTAATTTAGAAGGACTCTCTTGCACGGGAATATTACACATGAGTATTGTCCTTTAACTCTTTGCTTAAACGCTAACTGCCTAATGGCAATTCCATTTGGGAACTCTCAAAAGCACTTTTTTCTTTCCAGCCTGGGGAACTTGAGTGCTTATTTTCCAAGGGCTGCACCGCTGGCATCTGAAATACCGGTGAGGTTTAGTGTTCTGAGCCTCGTCTGTTCTCTCGACTTAACCTGCCCTCTCTTCTGACCTGCAGTGCTGTTCTTCCCTGAACCTCCTGCTCCTGTGAGATGACCCGGATGGTCCTTCCACCTCCAAGTGCTGCATACAGCTTTTATATATATCTCGAATTCACTGAAATGTTTGCTGTATTGTGCAGGCCCTTTGTTATTGGTGTCACTGTAACGGCCAGGTGCTCCAACACCAGTGTTGTGGGTGCAGGGTAGATATCCCAACAGACTGATCACCCATCAATCAACAAGACCAACCAAGCACAATCCCAACAAGCATTTCTTAGAAGGAGCCCAAGGCTTCACCAGGGTGACTGAAACCTTGGCAAACTCAGAAATACGGAAGACACCATCGAGTTCAGGTGGCCAGTGAGATGCCGAAAGACCCATCAGAGCTGCCTCATCTCCTCAGGTGGAATTCCTTTATATTCAGGCACTGACTTGCCTTGCCAAATATTTCTAATGTGATTTACATACCTCAGAAAAGATCCCAAACTTTGCAAGTTAAGCCAAACCACAAGCCCAGCCAAAGCCTCCACCTGCGCAAAATGTTTATTTTTAGCAGCTGCAGACTTAGGGGAGCCCAGCAACAAATCTGACCTGCAGCTGCTCATCATGCCAATGCTGTGTCAACAAATGGCAGGCTGGCAGCAAAAACATTCAACATAGAGCTAATCTGATCTGTTCAACGCGTTCCTAATCAGAAAGGAAACAAACATTGGCACACATGGGAGACCCAGATTTGGAGGAGACTCCCGTTCATCCATTTGAGAGAGACCTGGCTTGCACAGACTTAGCTGTGGCAGTGATTTTCTTGTTGGCCAACTCTATCTCTGCCCATTCCTGGGTTACGTTGTTTGTTTACTATTTTGCAAAGGAAGCAGATGCTTAACAACAGCAATCTCACTACCAATTTTTCAGTAAAGTTCACAAGGGACAAGGGTGAAAAAAATAAGCAAATACTGCAAAAGTGTGGATGTGGCTTGCACCCTCAGACCCCTCTCCTTGCTCCAGCTTGGATGCAGTGAAACCCCCTTGATACACTGGCAAGATGCTGAGTCTGAGCATCGTGTGCAGCTGAGGAGCTGAGCCCAAGCTCAAGCTTCTGTGGCTTTCTGCTCCCTCCAGTGATGCTGAGAGAGGAGGCAAGGAGTGAGCTTACTGGGGAATTGAGCACACAAGATCCCTCTCTCTGCCTTCCACAGCCATGCAGTGGCCTGGAGAAGCGATTGAGGAGATGCCTGATGCGGTAGGGCAAGGCAGGAGGGAGGGGACAGCTCCTCTTGGTGGGAATGCAGCAGCAATGACAGGTGATGAAGGAAAAGACAGGAAGAAGGGCAGTGGGGTCTGTGTGCTCTGGTCTTGGACAAAGGGTGAGGGAAGGTAAGACCACATGGCTCTAATCCATCCTGTTTCTGTACACCTGGGACACCCTGAGCCAGCACAGGTCTCACTTTTTCTCAGGCCAGAGGTCAGGAGGCACAAATCCGCATGGAAACAAGACTTTGGGTTAAGCCCATTCTGCATGCAGGATCTTGCACTATACCTAACCCAAATGCAGCGGTACTGACCTAGCCCAGGCCCTAGTATATCCCGGAAAGCCACCCATCGATCCTGCGGGCTGAGTCAGTCGTCACCACGCTCCCACCAGCTCAGCTCTTAGAGCCGCTCACGGACCGTCACCTCCCCTTCCCGGAGCAAGAGTGTGATGGAGAGGTGAAATATTTGATTTCAGGTAATGGAGAGGTTGTCAGCTGCTCTCTCTTTTTTTTTTCCAACATCCTTGCCAGAACATCCCCAGCTAAATTTAAATGGTGAACCTATTTCACAGGTGAAACAAATACGAGGCCAGGCTGCACACCACCTCCTTACCTTTGCTGCATTGCCTAAGAGAGGTTGTTGGGGTTGTTTTGAATTCTGTGCTGACTGACAACCAATGTGCAACACTGGCAGCATGCAGCTGGCGGGGAGGCACCGCTCGTGGCACTCACATCGGGTGCACGCTTGCCCCAATGCCAAAAGGACTCGCAGTCGGAGGGTTAAGTGCCAGCTTTTCTCCTGGCTGAGAAAAACCTCACGGCACAGACAGCAGGGATGACAAGCAACCTCCACATAACCCAGCCCCTCTGGGCACATACCTTCAACAGACAGCTAAAAAAAAAAATATAATAAATTAAAAAATGTAAAACTCTTTATCTGATAGATGGGCTATTATATACCAAAAGAAGGGAAACACCAGAAACAAAGTCCTGAACAGTGCTGACTACCCACAAATCCCATTAAAAAAAAAAAAAAAGCCAAGAGAACAATGAAACTCTTCACCCTTAATCCAGGATTTATGCATGTGTTGTAATTAAAGATAAATTGAATTTCAAAGCCATCTGGAATAAAAGGGCAGCTCAGAAAGCAGAGTGATACAGAGATCTATATATAAAGCCAGAGCTATACATAACATCAGCTCTATTAATACCTAGTTTGCTTAATGCCAGATTAACATAGCCACCAACAGGTGAACAGCACATTACACAATACTGACCAAGTTTTAGCAGGTTTCATAAAGAAATGGTACACTGCAGAAACATAACAGTGGCCTGGTACAGAAAAAAGCATGCATCCTCCAACCGCTAACTCCAAAAAAACAACCTGGGAAGAGCCTTCCCTGCAAAACAAGAGATTGCTCTTTCAAATCCCCCATGATGTTTTGTTGTCCAAATACCTGGTGAAATTATTTTTGGCCACCAGATCACAGGTCTGATTTTGGCCACCCACTGCTAGCAGCCTATGCATAATCCCTGTTTTATCATCCTTTCTTTCTAGGATTAGAGAAGGGTGAGACAGCAAGAAGAGGTGGCAGAATCCAGGGACAGAGGTGTTCAGCAGGAGGCCAGGCAGGCAGCCAAGCATGTTGCCTGACGGTGGCTGTGCAAACCTGACTCCTGTTCATGGTCAAACTGGAAAAAGATGGGCCTGAGCTGGGCAAATCATGAAGCTGGCTCTGCTGCCAATGGGGCGCCCATACGGAGCCCTCCTGGGGTTCTGTCCCACTCAAGCTACGGGGTGGTGCCAAGTTCCACATGGGGTTGGTGGCCCTGGAGCAGAGCTTGGGATGCCTGGGTTTAGTGTCCAGCTCTGCCACAAATTCCACACGTTACCCTGGGCAGGGAAACCTAATCCCCATGCTTCCCTTCTCCGTTACCTCCGCTCTTCCTGTTTGTCCGTCTCCTCCGATTAAATGCTGAACTCTAAAAGCAGGGCCTGTGTGTTCATATGGTATTTCAAGCAGTGTGGCCTGATAGGATTTGGCACATTCATGTGCAATGAAATAAATCAATCAATAGTCCGAAGAGTTACGTTACAGCACAGAGTGGGCAGAGATGTCTATTGCCGGGTCTACCTTTAGTTTCTTGATTTCTTTCCAAGATCCTTCAGGATAATTTTGCTTAAGTATATAATGAAAGATTAGGGCTAAATCTGTAATAAACATGAAAATGAAGTTATGCCACGCAATGAATAGTTGTTATTGTCCCCCTCCTAGTAAAAGTTTATTATGCACAAAAGCCTTCTGGAGGCATGGGTAGCTATTAAAATGCCTGTGCACCTAATTCTGGTTTCACTGCTGCATAAAACAGTGGGCTCGGGAATCCCTCTGCAAGACTGCAAAAATAAATGTCAGTTGTTTACTGAAAAGAAAAAAAGAAAAAAAAGGGA
This sequence comes from Laterallus jamaicensis coturniculus, assembly GCA_022605575.1. Taxonomy (NCBI): domain Eukaryota; kingdom Metazoa; phylum Chordata; class Aves; order Gruiformes; family Rallidae; genus Laterallus; species Laterallus jamaicensis. The sequence continues at coordinate 17,831,885 of JAKCOX010000008.1, read as the reverse complement.
CCGTAGGAATTTATTTACACACCAAAACAACTGCTTCCATTTGTTTCAGCAGAGCTACTGTACAGCAAGAACAAACCATGCTTGCTGCCTTTTTTGGCTCTCAGTGGGCTCACCAACACCACGCTGCGCTTTACCTGACTGCCTGCTCCCGAGCCATACCCTTGGGTCCTTCTAAGTGACCACAGTCATCATTTGGTGTAAACCCTCTGCTGCCCCATCAGAGGGGGACATTGGCGTGGCAGGAAACCTTCTGGAATCGACAGTGATGAATGTTCCAGCACCGAACAGTGAAACCCACAACAGACTCTCCTAAACTAGCTGCTACGGCGCCTATATTTTAACGGCGAGCCTTTGGAGCAGACATGTCGGAAGAGCAATAAATAATAAGCTATTGTACCCAATCTTTCATTTCTGAATAGCTAAAGAGATTAATGTACTCGTCTGGGTTACTACTCTGAGCTACTCTGAAAGGCTGAACCCCAGGCAGGGTACCTTCTCCACTGCTGTTGACGCACCGCACCGTAGGCATGCTTTGCCACGTGCCTCCACAGTACATGCCGTAGCTTCTTGTTTGGATTGTCTTCTCTAAATAAAAGTCAGATCAATAAATAAATTTAATTAGCACATTAGAATAGTCATTATTGGATCTTATGCCTAACAGGGGAAATCAAACAACTTCTAGAGATTTGCTCAATTAACACAAGTCTTTATAACAGCACCGGAATAAGACCCTATCACGGATCTAAATAGCCTAGAGGGCAATTTCTCTCCGGATCGTATTGGCATGCTCCTGACAGCCATGCTATCATTAGGGTGATCTGTCTGCACTTCCATGATACCCTTAATCCCCTGTTTTGAATACTTAATAACTACAGCGACGGGAAATCTGTGCACCATACTTCAGAGAGAATTCCTGTAACAGGGACGGAGTGGCTCTTACCGCTGCAGCCTATTGTAGTTCCCCTTCCCACTCAAACTTCTCAGCATCTTCCCTGTAGAAACCTGTCTTTGTCATGGAGTTACCTATAGCTGCAGACCCCAAAATGCAGTTCATAACGCTGCTCCAGGCGCTTCCCCTTTGTGCCTTACAGCTAAACCAGCAGCATCCCTCCACTCCCCACCCCATGGTACATGTATGTACGGCATGGAGAACAACTCTCAAAATAAGGAAACTGAGCATAAAAGAGATTAACCTCTTCAGTATACATTTAAAAAAATTAAAAATCTCTAATATAACATTTTAAAAGAGAAAAACCCACAAACTTGTTTTTCAGAGCTGTCACCTCCACTAGTTCTCAAACCCAACCCCAGGATTATTTTTTTTAACAAAGCCAGAAACCAGAGGTTCTGGAAAAAACATTGTGATTTTTCTTAGGAAACAAGTAAAATTACCTACACACAACCAGGAAGCTGCAAACCCTTCTCATTAGGATACCAGCTGAAAAACAACCAATAAAGGATTCTCAAATCTTTGATTTTCTTGCCTTTTTGGAGAATTAAAACCTTTGTGGCACAAAGAGAAGAAAAAAAACAACCCAAAAGGATTTCCCAGGCTTGCAACAAAGTACAATTTTTAAATTAATGGGGATGGGAGGAGGAAAAAAAAATAATGAAAAAGCAAGCTTTATTGGAGTTTTCAACACCCGTGATCTCATCCATAAGGAAAGGCAGAACTCTGCAACAACAGCAATTCCATGCAACATGCTGGTTGTTCTTTTAATATACGAATCAAACACCCAACGCCAGCGCTCACTAGGGGTTGTGGTCAGCACAAATCAGGCAGCTGGACTAGCTGCTACTTTTCAACATACCCAGATATCCAGGGAAAAAAATGGTGCAACTGTAAGAGTAAAAACAACAGGCATCTTTCAACTTAACTTACTGTTAATTAAGCCAGTCATATAACTTATTTCTTGGTAATTTTACAAGGAACCTAAGCATCTGTGAACTCAATTCAACATGGAAGAAAAACAACCACCCCACACCTTTCTTTGAAGGTTCCTGAGAAATTCTACCGCATGTGCACAGAAAAAATAACCTTGTCAGTACAAAATGCCTTAAAGGAATCTCCCATCAAAAACCCCAGCAAGGATGTAGACTGTTGACTGAAAAGAAAAGATCAGTGCAGTCTCTGGAGACAGTATCAAAGGCAGAGACGCTAAGCAACAGCAGATTTAGCAGATCTCTCACTTCCATCTCTTCACTCCAGGACGCCAGCCATCTCGAGAGACTAGCTCACATCAAACGGAGGGAGCGATCAGCGATAGGCCTGAAATTAAGCTTACACGATTTCACAAAAGACTGGGGTGTTTCTGAGAGATAAATACGTGGCTGAATTTTGAACAAGGCGTATGCGGGACACTGATGGCATCCTGCTCCTCTCCATCAGCAGCTTTGGCCGAAGCAATGGCAGAGCTCCACACACTGAGCGCTGACCGACTCCTGCGTACACAAATGCCCTAGGTGTTAGGTGAGTATGCAAACCAAGAGGGTTTGACATCCTTTATATAAAAGGACGAGGAAAATACAAATTCAAGAGACATTGCTGAGAAAGACCTGGGTGGCAGGACAGGAAGCGCCACGGAGTTAGGAGCAGCAAAGGAAGAGGTGCCCAGAGATCATACGAACGCTGCAAGACAGAGCTGCGGTTCCTTCTGGAGTCAGACCATGCCTAAACAGTTCCTCTGGTCTCACTGGAGATGCAGATTCTTGGTAACATTAAAGAAGATCTCCTACTTCCCAAAGACATACTCTGCATGCCATCATTGGGCAGACTTTAAACTTAAAGCTCAAAAGTTTCACATTAGTGGTTTTAAACTCTTCACCAGCACTATTCAAAACATGCCTTGTTTTAAAGGAAAACCCACTCTCACAGCATGCAGAGGTGCCGTGCTCCAGCAATCCAAAACTTGTTGGATTTTTTTTTTCTTCCCCTGTAGGACTCTCAGCACTGTCCTAGCTCTAGGTCACAACCAGTAATTCATAGTTTCTAAGATAAAAATGCTGGCTTTCCTCTTCCATGACTGCATGATGCACGCTGATTAAACATTTGTTCTCTAAAACTAGAAATGCTATTTTGCATCAGGAAATCACAGGGGGTTTGATTTGTTTTGGCTTTCGTTTGCAGTTTGCCTCCCTGAAAAATGATACAGGAAGAACCAAAACGTACCGTACTTAGCACTGTACATGAAGATAAGGTCTATCAAAAATCTTTTCACTTGTGATGGATAACCTTACACAGCAGGAACAAATACATAAATAGCAATATTCTGAAAGTGCCTCCTATTGATGTATTCAAATCCCTGTAACTTAGATGCCTTTATGCTGTCTAGAACTGGGTAAAATGGAAATGGCAACAGAGCCCACCCCAAGCCCGAAGGGAAGTTCTGGGTCAGCTGCTGGGAAACTGTCCTGCACTTGGCAGTGCTTCCTCATGTAGGCAGTGTGACCTTATTGACGGGGTGGGGGTGGTGAGGCGGGGGGGGGCAGGGAGGTGGTGGGGGGGCAGGGGGTAGGGGAGGAATACAAAAAGAAAGAGAAAACAGGGAAAAAAAGAAAAGGGGAAAGTCAGTTCCTTCCCAAGGCTGGAAATCTCAGACTCAAGATGAAGCTCGTGAAATTCCCCACTTCTCTCCTGGAGAGATGCTCTGCATAAGTGGGAATGCCTTCCAAATAAAGAGAGTGAATGGCCACGGATTTTACACATCAGCCTCTCCATGCCACACTTCCCCAGCTGTAGACAGTTCCAGCTCTCACTATACCGGTCCGCTTTGGAACTAAAAACCATACCTATTTGAGGCGACCAGACAAGATACACCAGGGCTGACTGTCCCACAAAGGTCTCAGGAAAATTAGTATTATCTCAGAGAAAGTTTTCAATAACAGGCAATAAATAATCTTCATCCGTGACACAGTGAATTAACTCCTCATTATTCACTGTGCTCAGAAGTATTTTTTATCACTCCTTTGATTCCTGGCTTTTCAAGTATGCTTCTTTTCTCAATTGTTTCCTCCAGGCAAAAATACTCCCCAGGTGAAGTAAAAACATGACATCAAACAGAAACCAAAATAGCAGGGAACGTCGGTGTACAGAGTAGTTATTGTGCTAGCGCTAATAGCCTCATGCAAGAGCTGCATAGAAGTCCTATGATAATATAAATATAAAATCCTAGTGCAGACAAAAATACACGCTGAGGCATGATATAAATGAATGCCTACTACTGAGTTACATCAAGGCTGAATTTTCCCCTGGAGTCCACGATTGATTAATTCCTGTGACTTTGGTACCTGAAAGACAGGAGATTTTTCTTGGTAGTAAAGAGCCTTATAAGATGTACTTAAACGGATTATGTTGATACCTTTCCTGATGTAACCCTAATGATAATTTAATTGAAAAAGTGCTTTAAGCCATAAATAGAGACGACAGGATTTCCTTTTTTCACTTTGACAATTATGGGCCAGTTCAGAACTGCTCTCAAAATAAGGAGGACAACAAATTTCCAATCAACTAAAAAGAATGTCAAATTCTGCATTATTTTTCCTCAAGCCAAACAGGGTAATGTACTGGTATTAATGTCTACAGGCTTTCTTGTCTCTATTCCCAGATCTTACCTTTCCCATCACAGGAAAAAAACCCTGCTTTTATCTACATGCACCTTTTAACCATACTGCTTTTGCCCTCTCCCCCTTGGAGCAAATAGCTCCCCAGCAATCAAGAAGCCAGTGGGCAAGGCTACGTGACTCTTACCTGTGGTCCTCTTGACTTTCTCCAATTCTATCTTTTAGTGCTTCACATACATTTTTTGAGATGCCATCAGGCTTGTAAGATTGAGCGCACTGTGCCACTAAAGAACGTACGGATCATTATCATCACATGTATTGGTACCACCATTTCATGGACATATTGCTACTAGAGATGGGAGTAAAATGATTTATTTTCTTTTAATACGATCATTTTCCCTTCCATAGCTCTCCCGTTGATTTATATACTCCTCTCAGCCAGCCTGCAAGGTGTGCATGAACCAGGACACGTGCTAAAACTGCCTCCGCGGGGACTGTGCTGTCGGGAGGGTGCGGCCGGACGCGATACGAGTTTATCCATAATCCCATCCTGTTTCCCAGGCTGGGGAAGTTGCAGTGAGCTGAAAAAGTTGATTTTCTGCCAATATTTTAAGAGGGCAAGCAGGATGAGCTAGGTATTTATAGATCAGCTAACCTGGTATTGATTTCAGGCAAATTAATGTAAAAGCTGCTACAAATGCAATCAGCAAAGAATTAAGGGACGGGAGCATAACTAATGGAAATCAACACGGTATTATGCAAAAGAAGTCTGATCACATAAGCCTGGTATCATTACAAGTATGGTTGGCAACGCTTTTGGGGAAATAACACACTTAGGCTGCTGTCAGGCATTTAAATTAGTTTTACATGACATTCCAATTAAAAATTATCAGTGGACAAAATCAATGGAGAAAGAAATAGATTAAAAGCTGGCTGATCTAGCCCAAAAAGTAATTGCGAATGGGAACCTATCAGCAATTACAGATACTTCTAAGGCAGCTTTATATGGATTTGGTCTCAATCCAACGTTGCTCAAATTGTGTCAGTAAACAGGGGATAAAGTAATATGCCAATGATACAGCGTTATTGTATCACTATAAAATCATGATGCCCCAACAATAACACTGAGAAAGGTTTTTGAAATACCAGTACTAGATAAGTAAACACCAGACCAGATTGGTTCCAAAGAGTAAATCACAATAATTAATAGGCCTAGCTTCAAATAATCAACCTGCCAGCATCACCTCATTTCACATTCACACGTGTGAAAATGAAAGTATAGGTCAGTCACAAAGGACACATGATGTGTGTAAAAAGCTGCGGCCTAGAGGACTGTACGGTTACTGGGGCTGAGCAGCCCAACATAGAGCTACCACATAGCCCAGTCACAGAGGAAACAATCTTTCACGTATGGAAAGTGGAGTAGAATGTTGATGCAAGTGACTGTAAGTAATGCTATCAACGCTTTTATTGCATACCGAAACTTCTGTCACGGGCCTTTTCAAAAGGAGGTTGACGAGTTGGAAATGACTCAGAAAACAGCAAACACAATGATACCCTGGGTATTCAAGTCATACTGTGAAACAAAACAAAAAACCCAACCAACCAGCCAAACAAACAACCCCTGAGACCTGAGCGTAGGTCCCAGTGTGCTGAGGAGAAGGAGGAATTGGAAACACCTCGCATCATTCAGAGGAAGAATCCCAGACATGCGCAGCAATTAAAGCTTAAGTGGATGAGCTCATCGATGAAGGAAAAGGAAACACAAATAGATAAATTGTACTTTTCACCCCTTCTCCTCTAATGCTGATCTTTCTATACAGGCAGTTCCCGTGGCCTGGAACCGGAACAGAAATAGCCAAGAGGAATAGCACTGGGAAGTACAAAGCAATGAATACTAAGACATGATGCAGCTAACCGGGCATAGGAACTGATCCTACCAGCAACAGGGCATCAATGGTGCCTCTCGAATAAGCAGGAAAGCTTTCTTTCCCAGCTATTCAATAATCTTTTGCCCAAGGCATCAACATACTCTTCGGCCACAGAATTCAATCCTTATCCATAATGAAGACAAAAACCATATACATGTGTGTGCTGACTGGCAAGGAAGCTCAGAGCAGTTTGTACCCTCAACTTTATTTTCCAGAAAATTTATTTGTACTATTCAGCAATCTTTTTCATGAAAATCCTGTAATTTAATTTACCTTACAAGGTAGAGACGTCAGCCCCCCCTTAGGCAGGAAGGAACCAGAAATTCAGGGGAGTCCTCATCTAGCCACAGCAGCAGGTTTTGGTCACCCAGTAAAAGTGCACTTCACACCTGATTCAACCACAATGATGGTGATCTTTAATGCCTTTCACTATGTCGCTTCAAACCCATGACTGATCATCTACTACCCTCAACCACCATGGTAGTAACACTTCTACTTTTGCTTCACAAATATTCTGTGAAACAAAATACACAGCAAAAGCAATACAAGGTATTATTTAGTCCTTTAGTAACTAAACAGCTCAAAAGGATATCCTTTTCAGCTTATCACCTAAACATTTAATGGGTACCACTGACTTGCTCAGATAATTGCCCAATCTTTCCTTGTAGTCCCTTGCAGGTGTTTTACATCTGATTTTGTAAGACAAGGAAGGAAAGGATGAGTTAAGCCCAAGAGAATCACTACTATGGCATTACAAAGCACATAAGTGGTCCGGGCCTGATTTCAGCTTTTCAAACAGTTCTGCATTCCTAAAGACATCCTGAAGACGTGAGCGTTGTACGAGTCTTTTGTTCTTTTTATGCACCCAGAATGTCTTCCTATGACATGAATTTAATTGGCAAACACTTGCCTTCTCAGGCCTTTTCATTCACTGGCCTTTCATGCACATCTCCTGGATCTTCTCATTTTCATTGCCGCACATCCCCTTTGTGGATGTGCAGCAGTCTTCCACAGACACGGAAAAAAACAAGTTACTTCATCTCTTAGCATACCGCTGATCTGCTTATCGCCCATGCTTCTGACAGAGAAATCATGGAGGCACAGAAAATCGGCATGAAGAGTAGCATATTAGGGGATGAAAGAGAAGCATTTAGAAAAACTCACACAAGAAGAGGGGACAGAAAAAGACAAGGTTAGATCTAGACATGATGTGAATAGAATGAATGTGCCCATGGGGCATCAGAGGATGCAAGCAGTAGGTGGTCTTTAAAGCTCTCATCTTCATTCCCAACAAACTAGAGGTGGCAGCTGGAGGATGCAGAAAGCCTACAGATAACCACACCATCGTTAACTTTGCTGTTAGCGTGTTCTGCCACCAGCCTGGAGTTCAGCTTGCAGATCTATTGGCCATTTGCCACTGAACAACATGTCCTACCTTCTTACCTCCTCAGCTCACAGCTGCAAGATCCCAATCCCTTCATGCCAGTCTTGGTGTTGAACTGACTTCAGCGATCAATACGTCAGTTCAAGGATCTCAACTGCTAAAACGTTTTGCTTTTAATCTTCCTTATTTTTAGTAGGCAAGCTTCCCATCAGTTTGGTTCTTTGACAGCTCCCCAAGGATGATAGGGTAACCAGGGGAAGGGATGGGGCTGGAGCAGCACCAGTGCTCCCAGCAGCTGCCAGCCTGGCCTCGCTTTGCACAAGACCCTGTTTCCTAACAGTATCACACTGACTACCTTACAGAGCATCTTCTCAATGAGGACACGCTACATTTTTGAGTGATCAGTCAAACCAAAACAATCAATTACATCTTTTGTCAAAACTGTTTACTCTTTCACACTGTGCTGGAGTCATTAAGAACGAACCCCGAGCAGGACTGGTTATTTATCCTCCTCCTCTTGCCCTGAAAGGGAATTAATCTTAAACTTTCCGTTTAATGATCTCAATAAAGGCTGACTGTAAATGACAGCAGGCCACACTGACAAATATTTAAAAACAGAAGGGCCTTCCAATGACAAGAGTTTAGCAACACACAACTGTTCCTCCACACACACGTCAAGCAACGCCAAACCTCTGTGGAAGGCAAGGTTAAAAATGCATGCCCCTCCCCCGCCCCCGGCTCAAGCACTACAGAAAACATGCTGTGATTAGCAACCTCTAGAGATTTATTCATTCTGATAAAGATAAAAGTGAAAGGAGTGGATTCAAAAGCAATTCTTAAAACTCCTGGCCCACCCACTTTACAGTCTCTCAGTGTCTACAAAGAGAATGCAATCCTCCTGTCAAAGACAGGTAATTAATGAAGGGATTGTAAAGAGCCTGCCCTCCCCATCCACAGCCCCTCTCCAGAAGACCCCTAGTAGCGCGCTCCAGCCTGCAAAGCAAGGTGGGCGACTGTGCCACAACCTGGTACGGGCATTAGACGAAGCCTCATGCAGCCCCACCCGAACGCGGACAACACTCTCACAGCAAGGAACTACACTGCTGCTGGGGGAACAGATTTTACTAAAACATGTGGTCCAGCACATCCCTTGGCTTGGCCTGGCCGTGGTCCCTGGCAAATCCCTCCTTCTCTCTGCCCTGTACCATGCTGACATTTTCATTTGCACCAAAACAAAGTAAACATGCCAGAGCAGAACAAATCAGGATGTTTCGACTTCTTGTCTGGGGTGATTTTTAATGAAACACAAGAGGGATATGGGACTCAGGGATTCAGAGAGGTCTCTATGCATAGTTACCTTCCCTCCCCCAATATTTGATAGGCTCCAGTCTGCACTGATTGCCTCTGTGGGGTGTTTCTTTCTTTCTCTTCCCCTCCAGAGGAAAAAGGGAGTGTGCTTTTATGTACTTTAAGAATTTTTAAATCCCATTTTAAAACCGATGCAGTTTTTATCATTATTTTCCCTTCGTTTCCACTGCTCCCCTCCACGGATCTCCTTCCACCCGAGCAAAGCTGACAGTCCCCCACAGCAGCAAGCCATGTTGACGGCCATCATCTCATTCATATGCACACACAGAGCACTATAAATCTGCTCAAATATCATTCCTCCCCCGGGGCAATGTTTTTTTTCTCCAGAATATCTCCGTTGCTAGCTGCAGAAATTTCTCCTTCTAATTAACTTACAGGTTCCAAATACCACCAGCTGGAACCGCAGCGCACAGCCCGGGCGCTGAATGCAGGGGAAGCCAGCTGAGGGATGAGGGTCTCAGCTATTGTTTCTTTGCTTTGGTGCTTTTTCTGGGGCTTTTTTTCCCTTACATTTAACAGCCAGCAAGCTGAGAACTACCACACCCTTTATCAACACATGAATGGGCAGTGAATAATCCACGAATTGAAGGAACTGAAACGATCCACACAACTCCTTAACTGATATTTTTGTTGGCTGTGTCACATCACGTTATGTATCTGATGTATCACAGGTTTGTGTCTGAGTCACGGTGCAACCTGATGGAAGAACAAAGCATGAAGCAGTGCAACAGGACGTACCCATAAGGTCAAAAACCTCCATACGACTGTTGATTGACGGCCCACCACTAATTTGGATTTAGTTAATTCCTTCTAAAAGACAAGAACAAAGTTCAGAGAAGGTCAAAGAGCACATGCAGAGTTTACTAATCTATTAACACAATAACCTGCCATATATGACTATGCAATAAGTTGAGGGAATTTGCCAGAAACACTTCTCTTTGCAAACAGTATTTACAGTGATGCTTGATTCATTACACGCTCTGTATACACAGAGAAGGGCAGTGTTTCTCTAACGGGAAGGCTCCAAGGCATGAGCTGAGCAGTCTGAAGGTGAAAAAAACCTGCAGCAGCCAAATCAGACAATTAAAGTTACCATATTTTTAATTGTAGTTAATGAAAACTCTAAATTACTGAGGCTGAGTTCAGGCAGGCTGGGAAAGTGAACCTGGTTTCACCACAGTTTCAAACAACAGCAGGGAAACCAAGTGGTGATTTTAGTCTCGAAACTTTAAAAAGCAGAAAGATCAACTCATTAAATGCCCTCTATCTTTGAAATCCTACTTTTTCAAAGGATAGTTTTGGGCTTTATTGGATTTTGCTAAGTAATGGGGACAAGCACATTGACCTACATTTTAATTTAATACCAAAGGCCCTTATCAGACAGCCACAGCACTGTCTCTGGAGAGAGTCACCAGGTTTCACTCTTCTGCGCAACATCCAGGCCAAGGTTTTTGTTTCTTCAGCTGATTCTTCATTAGCACAAAGGAGCTGGGACCTTTGGGAGCCTGAACCAGTCACCAGGGGAACTTTAAAATTGCAGGTTCTCATTACGTAGAGCAGTAAGGGAGACCCTAACATTGAAAACGTGTGATTTGTGATGACGATCTTAACCCAGCACTATTTCAAGATATAAATTAGTTACTGTCTTTTAGAGCCATTCATACTTTGCCCAAATAAGGCTTCAAGAAAGTTACAATTGAAGTTCTTTTGGCTGGGGGTACTGCTTTTGCTGCCTAAATAAGCCCAGAGAGCACTTAACTAGTAAAAGAATAATGACGCCAGCAAAGCGCTCCTCATGTTATACCAATATGTACATGCTTTGGATCGGGTCAGTAAAAACATCACTAACAAATGAAACAAGTTATAGCAGTGAACAAACAGACTCTATTTTGCTGCAGCAACAGAGGGCTCAGTAGGCACTCTCAATACAGAAGTGTCATACTGCCTTACAGGATAAAATGGGGTGACTGACAAATCTCCAGGGGGCCACAACCATGGTGCTCAGTCCAGTTATCTGACAATAGAAGAGAACAAGAAGCAAAGCAGAGGAAGACCAAAGACACAAAGGTTTTGTGTGACTGGAAAGATTAAAAAAAAAAAATTTTAATGTAGCATTTCAGCATCAAAAATACACAACATGCATTCAAAAGAACACTGAAGTTCAGAGACCACCTTTACGTTCCCTTGCCTTGTACATGTAAACTCTATGCATCAAAAAAATCACCCTAGTAAACACTGCCCAGGTAAAAAACCACATTTCAGAAATGTCTGGTTTATAGCTGATACCCCCTCCAATCTGACTATGCATGTGTGCTATGGAGTAGTGCAGTCCTTTTATTACATGGACCACTAACAGAAACCATGTTTCTCCATCTGGCAAGCCCCTGAAACTGATGCAATCCCACAGTAAGCACCTCAATGCTGGGACTCAAAAGAGTAAGCAGTGTCATGCGACTGCCTCGCCCACTGAAGTAGACCTTAGCTTCAAGAGAACTCCCACAGGCAGGGGCGGTCCACCATAGGATCTCCTGAACAGAGTAACATCAATGGGTTGGTATGGGACATGGAAGAGTTTGACTTTTGAGAGATAATGCTTTTTAAATGTATTTTTGTTATCTGTGACTAAAACCTGAAGATGGATCAGGAAGACACTAGAAAAATCCGTAAAACTGCAAGTTTTGGCACCAAGTTTTCATAACCTCCTTCCTCATCCCCAAGAATTATGTAATGGGCACTTGGGAGATTTATGGGTTCCTATTCAGGCCCCCCACATATCAATCCAAATAATCAATTCCTCTTCCTTCCAAAGACAAATGCAACAAAAGACAGACCAAATACACCTCCTTGCAAACAGAATCACAAAGTCAGAGCATACAGAAAGTACCCCCACCATTAACATAGTTATGAAATTGGGAAGCTGCATCAATCTTTAGCAGCATATTTTGCCTTTGCTGATCCTCTTCCGAAACAACACAAGGACTACGAGATGATTTTCTTACTGAGTAGCACCATACTTGGAGTCATACATTACTGGTGGGACTCCCCTGATGATGTATTACACTAATGCATCATTAGAATGATGTTTCACACTGATGATATATTGCAGTGCAACATAATGAGAGCAATAGCTCACTGGGTGCATAATCCTGCCAGGAGCTGTGCGCCTGCAGCTCTCCGACTTCATTTGCAGTTCAGGGTGTCCAAGGCTGAGATGGATTAGATCCTCAGATACACTCTGCTTAAAGGATGGCAGAGTCAGAGCGACGCCAGCATACAGGTGGGCGCAGTTAATTACAAGGTACAACGTGCAGTATGCTAATATCAGGGCTAATACCAGGGCATGCTTTGGCACTGCAGTCCTTACACCTTCAAACTAAGCAGCCGCCGTAGGCAGGGCTGCTGAAGCCGCCGGGCCCTACACTCGCCCGCAGCAGCCAGCGCAGCAGACACTGCAGTTGCTCGTAGCAATGATAAAAATACTTAGCTTATATTCTCCGTGCCAGATGTCTGTTTGAAGGAAGGGGAAGGCTGGGGAAAAGGGGCAGTTGATTGGTTTTAATCAATAACTCCAGTGAAATCAGTTCAGTTCAGCTGTTCCTATGACCCAGGCTAAGGAAAAAATAAGTAGTTTTGCCAACATTGAAAGATTCTGGTGACCTTTTCTTTCTGACCTTTTTTTTTTTTTTTTTTAAAACCAAAGAGAGCTATTTGATCTACATAAAATTTTAAAAAGACCTTTGCACTATGATCAGTGTCACTGACAAGAAAGTAACATTTTTAGATTTGTGAACTCTACTATGAAGCCACATACAATGTTCAGAGGGAGGTCAAGCCGATACATAAACAAGAAAGGAACAAGCCAGTTTGAATAATAAAAGAACTTCTCCTCCAGTCTCTCACAAAAACATTAACATTTACAATTGAACCACAACTTCATTACTTATTTAGTTCTTGCTTCAATACCTTTGGGGTTCTTGCCCAAGTCTCAATGCACACGCACACACACAAATATAACAAGGATCCTGCACAAGACATCCAGCTCTGCATTTTTTCAGTTCTGAAAAACATAACAGTATTTTAGACAACTACCTAACGTGCTCTGCATGTTCATCTTCCAGACTCTCCTAAATAACAGTAGTCCATAGTGGAAAGACAGGATTCCTCTCCAGGGAACATCAGCTCCTCTGGTCACACATTCGGAAAAGCCTGGCTTTCATACCTTTCCTCTGACAAATGTAATTGAGAAACCACAGGGTATCTAATGAATTAAAAAAGAGCATAGCCACCTCAAATAGCTAAATGATGAGTTAATATCTGTGGGGTTTTTTTTTTCTTTACTTCTAGTGTCGCCTTTCAGACTGCCTCAACGGTAGGTAGGGCTCTGCCTTGTAGATGTTACCTCCAGCCAGTGCAGGAATCAAGTTGGGAATACAGAGGAAAAAGCTGGTCTTTCCAATTTGAGTCTTTCAGCCCACTCACAGGTGCATCCCCCAAGAAAAGACATAATTTTTAAAAAAGTGTTTTAGGAGACCACTTCTGATTAGGCCCCCCAGCACACCTTGAGATAAATTAATTTCTAAGAAGATGATTACGCCAGCTGAGCATCACACTGACCCAGAGAGCATCCCGAATCCACCTATCACTGCCTTATATGCAGGGTTTTTTCTTCTGCATTACCCAGAGAGAGAACAAGGACCACAGCACAGAGAAGGGGCCAGCACAAAACCCACTTCGTACCTTGCGGCATACAGCTATGCCGTCCTCAAGCATGGGGATGGCAATGAAAACTCATGCCTTAAACAGGCTGCAAGAAGCAAACCTAACAAAAAGACCAGAATGGTTTCATATGTTTCCTCTACCAGGCGCCCATGCAAGGGCCAGCCGCGTCCCGGCCATAAATTCTCTGGCACAGGAGCACTACACCAAGGGAAAGGAATGCCTTTCCATCTGTGTATTTCCCCTCAGGCGGTCACTTGATAATGAAACCAGTTAAGGTCTTTGGGTTCACAATGTTATTATAGTTGGATAATATTTTGTTTGCAGCCAAGCCTGAAGAACTCCTAAGTAGCACATTACAGACACCATACACCTGTTAAGTCATGGCGTTTCTTCTCTAAGTGGACAAATCTGTTTTAGCCATCTCCAGAGATTTTTCCGTTCACAGTTAATTATGAAGCACCGACTGTACTCATTTCCTGATCTGAGAGGGAATACTGTGACAAATGTATGCCACAGGTGAAGCCTGATCCTGCTGTCCCTCAGAAGTACCAGCAATCCTGGCTGACCTCTGTCACCCCTTTCCCCCAGCCACCCTGGACTTTCCATCCCAATACAAATGCCATGCAGAAAATAACAGCTTCTTCTTAGGGAAGAAAGCCCATGAGCTGACTAAGCCTAAGATTTTAGAAAATAATTTATTCAAAATCACCTCTTGAACACAAAAAAAATGGCACAGGTGGCCAGTCCAGGTCACTCTGCAGAACCCTGTGGTGAACTTCAACATGGATAGACCCAATTCTGGCTGCTTTGTGGTAGGCGATGCCCATGTAAAGAGCCATCCAGCACAGCAGCAGGATTTTATTCACTCCCTGTATAGGTGTACATGCTTGCAGAGGCTTGACCATGGGTTTCCCAGTGATGTGGGGGACAATGCTGTTTAAATCAATTAATGGGTTCAAGAAGAAGTTTGTCCTTTTGATTCAAAATCCATTGGAGCCACTTGCGCCCTATGATACATAACCTAGTACATGGTTTTGATCCACAGTATCATTGCACCTTGAACAGTACAAGACATTCTGAAATCAGGCCAGGCAAGATAAGCATTCTGTGGAAAAATATAAGGGAATAGTCCATCCTAAGAAAAAGTAATACTTCATTGTGACAGCAACCTTTCTTCATGCTCCTCCTAGCAGGGTGAGGTCTGATCCTGGGCACCAATCCTTGGAAAAAAAGTCTCCCTGACCTTAGAGACATACATGAGGTCAATGGTTCCCAACTTTCCGGACCAATAAGCAATGGACAATGATCAACATTTCTCTCAAATCATCACACACACTTACCATCAACCTCGCCACTGGAAACACGA
The DNA here is from genome assembly GCA_022605575.1 of Laterallus jamaicensis coturniculus. Lineage (NCBI taxonomy): Eukaryota > Metazoa > Chordata > Aves > Gruiformes > Rallidae > Laterallus > Laterallus jamaicensis. Next base: position 17,816,557 of record JAKCOX010000008.1, on the reverse strand, counting down.
TCAAGGTGCGGTGACTCAGCAGCGTGACTCTAATGCCTTTACCATTCCTCTTGAGGGATGACCAGTGCTCCGTGGACACAGGCAAAGAGTCCCCCCACCTTGGATGGTATCATCTCTAAGAAACTTGGTAATTGAATTTGTTCACTGGCTTCCACTGGGCTGTTCCACACCAAACCTCAAGAACCAGCTGCCACCTGGGCCATTCTACAGGCACATGACCCCTCACACACCATGTTCTCCCATTCTCTTGGCTGCCAAGAACCAACCCTGACCTTCCTAAAACCACTTCTGCCTCCCTCCCAACCCCAAAGACATCACCTCACTTGAAGATGCCTCCTTTCTGCATTGAGGATACACACAAAGAAGTTTGTTCCTTCAATAATGAGAGAGAGATTAGAAATATTTTCCGTAATTAAACATATGCTTGTACGCCTTCATATGGGATAAAAATCACATGAACAGAACAGAAACCAGTTAAATAAAACCAGACACAACCTGACAGCTTGCAGGGATAAGAAAGTAAAGAAGATTAAGGGCAGAGCTCCTCATTGATAGGCAGGTGGAGTGGGGCAGGTGGACTGCAACTTGAAGCTACAGGTAGGGAAAGGGACTCCTGCTGTGATTGTACATTACTGAACAGCTCTTTGACCACTTCAAACAACAGATCTGAAACCAAAAGTAAATTTTCCCTCCACAGAGAAGAAATCTGCTAGACCTCAAAATGTGCTCAGTGCATCTAATGAGAAAGGAGAGATATCAGCTCCACAGAGCCCATGCAGCAGTGGGACCTCACCAGAGCAGCTTTAACAATTTTGTTTAGACCTCCTGGAACAACTTCCCACCACACCACCGCACCCCAACCCTCCCCAAAAAAAGATAAAGTTTACCAAACAGGGACGCACATTTCTCATCACTTCATTGCTGTCTTACTGGGACTGTAACAGTAGAGACTTCTGGGCAGCCAAAGCAGTTTCACAAACCCAGAGCTGCCTAAAAAAACAGATTATCAAGCAACATCTAGAGAGGAAAAATACACACATTTCACTCTTGCTTAGCGCTAATGCTCCTCCTATGTCGAGTTTGCAAGGTTTGTAAATTCTGGGGTGTCCAGTGTAAAAATACTCTCAGCACTGTTAGAAACCCACCAACAAGTTTCAGAGCTCTGACAAAGGTTTGGCAGAACCCTCCCTTTAAGCCGCCCACATCAGTGACTTTCCCCAATGCTTGCACTAGATATGGACCACATCATTTAGGCTTCACCTTGGTTACAGGATCCTCCAGCTTCATCTTGGATGACAAGGTAAAAAAAAAAAAATCTTTGGTTTCTGGAAAAAGGAGAAATGGGGACTATTTCCAATGTAGTATTTTGGTCCTTGTGAAATTAAATAAAAGAAGTAATTTTTTTGTGCGTTGTGCTATGTTTTAATTCACCTTCCCAAATAATTTATAGCAATGATTCACATTTTTTACTCTAAGTAAATACAATTACCTGTTCTTAAAAGTCAAAGATATTGCATTATGTTTAGGTCAAGTAACTGCATATTAAAATGGCAACCATCCCTTCCAATAACATCCTGGCAAAGTTCACTTCTTCTGCAAGTAATAAAGGCAGAGGAGAGCAAGCCATGCTCCAAGATGTTTGGCTACAGCACCAGGAGACAGCTGATGCGTTCCAAATGTCTGTCAGGTCACTCTGCAAACCCAACCGTCACTAATCAATAGTGAAATCTTTCTCTCCCTGGCTTAACTGTATTTCTGGTTTTGTTAAACAGAAGAAAATTGCCAATTAGCTGAACTCTGCCAGACCACGCAGGCAGGGGAAACATACTGTCAACCTGACCGGTTCAGTTAAGAGTTAAGATGACACAGTTCAATTACAATAGCCGATCGATCACCGGCTGCGCACGCAGGTTTTGTGAAATAAGCTGTGGCATCTTACTGTGGGTCTTTACGAGAAGCAGGTCACTCTCCACAGGATGCCTTGTTTCTAAGCATCCAGCTGTTGTTTTTTTTCTTGGCTTTGGTTTTTCTTTTTGGTTGTTGTTTTTTGGTTTGGGTTTTTTTTTTTTTTTAAAGAAGCCCAAACCCAACTTTGCATTCCTAAGACTCGAGCCTTTGTTCTCCTCCACTGCCCAGCCCAGAAGTCACGTCCTTTTCTTTTACTCTTCATACATTCATACGTCTTCCTTCTCTTGATTCCGAGCTACTTGGAACAGAGATCCTATCTCCCTCTTTGTTTGGAAACTCTACAGCAGTTTGTGCGTTACAGCAGTATAATAAATAAAAAGTAATAAAAATGTTAGGAAAGTCCTTAGAAAAGCCCATGTTATTTTTACAATTACTCATGCTGTCGCTATTTAAGAAACAATGCCAGGAAGATCTAGGACTTGAAGGGGACTTATAACAATTTTTGAAGAATATGCTATTGAAACGATGATGTTACTGACAGCAAAGTGCTTTGCAAGGTGTACGGCTTCTCCCGCTGCTTTTTCGAGTGCTTCTAACAGATGTTCAATTTCAAGTGGTCTGCAGATACCAATAGGCTGATGGTTCTGCAGAAATCGGAGCAGCAGATGTGCCCTGCATTCTGGTTTGCTATTCCCTTTATGAACTGATATGTCACCCTGTGGGTTTATAGCTAGTTAATTTTGTAATGACATCACTATGTCTATACCTTTAATGATTCTCGCAGGATTTAATTTCTCAAACAACAGAACTCTTGATCCTGGAATTGCTATGCGAAAGCAATATATAATAAACAGGTTTGTTTACATGATGCAGCTCCCTTTCCCACCAACACCTTCGCTGATAGCTTTCAGGCAATGCTGGTATGCAGGTGGGTTCTTCCAAAGACTGCAGATTTACAACACGGCCTCGTCTTTGGCCTCCAGACTGAACGTCTGTGCATCTCTCTGTAGTATCGTTACTCTCAAACAAGTATCGCTCAGTGGCTGGAAGGATTGAGCATAAGAGAGGAATGAGGGTAGAAATAATGGGGATTTCCATTGGCTCTGCTGCAGCCCCATGGTACTGCCCTGTCTGATACCACGCTCCACAGTGGTGTAACTTTACTACTTGCATGGTACCCAAATAAAAAACACAATGCTCAGGAAATTGCACTGCATTTTCCACTGACGGTGACCTGACTGTGACAGGGCAGCACTCCAGCTTTTGGCTTGGATGCTTTCAATCTTAAAAGGGAGCCAAGTTGGTGGGTTTTTTTCCCCTTCCTCAAAGTCACAGAGGTTGCCAGAGCCCAGAGGCTTTCCAAGTCCTTGGGGCGAACCTCTGATCACAGCTGCGGGCTGCACAGAGCAGGCAACAGGACACCACCTCTCTCCCCTGAGTCTTCAGTATCCCTTCTGGTTTTACAAACAGGGAGGGAAAAGTGATGCTATTACACCTGTATTTAAGGGACTTTCAGTGTCTCCATTGTAAAAACTGGTTTTTAGGTATTTAAAAATTGACTGGATAACAGCATTACAGGTTGTAAAAGGTTCTAGTTAGCTCTGTTGTGAAGCCTTGGAACATACCTGGAAACTTTTATCTTTGGGAAAGCTGCATAAGCATACATATTCCTCCCCCATGATATTTCTCCAGTTATATTCCCTTATCACTGCAAAGACCAAAATACATCTTTAGTAAAAGCCAGCTCTTGAAAAGCATCTAAGTCTTAAGTTTACAGAACAAACACTGCCCACTCTTACACTCCCTTACCGATCTAGATGAATGATCAAGGCTTTAATTTCTACAAAGCAACTAGGCAATTTTTGCACACATACAGAAGAGGATGTTCTCCAGTTGAGACCGCAGGCTGTCTCCACAGTCCTTGGGGGTGTTGTGTGCTTGTGCTGGGGTCTAAATACCTAGGAAGGTTAAAGGATGAGGCAAGTGATTTTGTGAGTTTTCCAGAGCATTTCTCCTTAAAAAAAAAAAAAAAAAAAAAAAAAAAAAGAGTTCCATCTTTGTTTCTTGGAATTCTTTGAAAAAGTGAGTATGACCCTTAGTGCAAGCCTCAGATTTAAAAATATGAAACTTCAGGAAAGCTAATACTGAGGTTAAATCAAATCTGACTGGCCTTCAAAACTGAAAAATAACAAGGAGCACACTCCACCTGGAGGTCCACACCCTCTGCTCACATACAATAGCTGCTTGCCATTTAAATTTATGCCATAAACAGCCACACTGTGTAACAGCAGGCAACAACACCAAGCCCTTAAACATCTCTGACTACTCCAAACACAGAAGCACATTCCCCAGAGGCCTGGCACACCACCAACCCTCCAGACCCACCTCTCACGCTTTGCTCTGGGCTCCCAAAAAACACTGAAACAAATTGTTCCATTGCCTGAGCTCAGGATGAAAATCATGCTCAAAATCTCAGCTCCTCCACCATAACTACTGAAGTGAGCGAAGCTTATCTGGGCAGGCAGCTGGACTTCCACAGGGGCTTTCCTGAGAAACAAGGACCACCACAAACTTGCAATTCTAAGCCAGGGGTGCACTGCCTCGGTCCAACCTTCTCCATCACGGAGGCACAGCCAGGCAGAGACTTCCAGCACACCTCCAGCACTTCTGCTCCTTCAAAACCTGCACTCATGGCCAAAACCTGCACCCTGCAGCTCATACGCTTCCCCCCTTCAGATACCACGAAGGAATGAACACATACACACATACACAGAGCAGCTGTTGGGCACGTCGCTCAGCACACATCTTCAGGGTGCTCAGACACGGCGTCGGAAGCGCGGCAGCCTAACCCAGAGGACACTATATTTAGGGTACAGCTACTTTCTAAAAATGCATTATCTAGACAAAACAGTTGAGTATCTCAGGGATGCAGGTTCTGGTTTTCCGAATATTTCTGATATTTACTCTGACATTTCCTCTGAGCGTGCGTGGTGTTTTGAAAGGAAAGGAGTTTTCTGTTGCTTGAGGCCAGTCCTTCCTGTTTGTTAGTTTATCCCAAACCCAAGCTCGCACGTGAATAAAACGGCTGCTTTAAGTCTGATTTCAAACATGTGGTAAAGGGGAATCTAACAATTTTATGAGATATAGTTACTTTTGTAGAGGGTGAGTTTGCCCCAGGGAGTTTTCTCTGACTAGATTTATCACAAGTTTTTTGAACCAGATAATTTTGTTTGATAGCACATCTGGCAGCATCATAAAATCTTGACGTCCCAAGCTATTACACAGGAATTACTTTTGTAAATCATTTATGAATATTACTGATGTAGGCCTATTCTGGGCATTAAAAAAGGAAACAGAGTGCTGAAGGACAAAGGAAGGGAAAAAGGATTCCCTGCCCTTTTGGGGCTCATCAGATAGGGTGGGTATTTATTATTTTAAATGGGAAACATGCTGTCATTGATACAACTGAAAAGTCCACATAACACAAATTGTTCCCCATATTCCCTAAATAGGTGAAAGGGGAAGAAATTCTAGCTCAGGAAAAGCATAACTTAATCTCTCCTGAAGAAAATTTGCCCTGTCTGAATTTTAAATAAGGCTTTCCAATTAAATGTGAGGTACTGCTAAAAGTGTAGTAAACACAAACTAAGGACTCAAGAAGTGTAAAGCAAGAAAGCGTTCCAAGGCCAGAACTGAGGCCAAATAAAAGCACATTTTTGCTCAAAGAACCCCCACAAAACCAAACCTAAGAAAAGGGTACTTACAAAAACCTTACAAGGTGACATGCCTTTTGACCACAGCAACATGATTGAATAGAAACTTTCCACGTAATTAAAATAACATGATTAGTTCTTCTTAAAACTATTGCTGCTGAACATATATGGCTTCAGACAGAAACCTGGCAAAACAAAAGCTTATGCTCACTTTTAATTCTATGAAGTATGACATAATTACCAATTTCAGAAGATTGCACCTATTGCTTTGGACTGGAAACACATCAAACTTTTGGTACCACCACCGCACCAAACCCAGAGCTTAGCATTTTGTGCCTTTTGAACATCATACCATGTATTTCATTTTCAGTGGATGATCTTGAAACCAAACACCATCACCGAATGGAATAGCAACAGAGGGGTCACCCAGCAGGACCCAACAGAGGGGTACTGGAACCAGCCCTTCGCTCATCATTCCTGGTGTCCCCAACACAGGGAGTTATACTGGGTGTTATTTTTGTTGGCCCAGAGCAAAGGAAAAGGTCATGCTTCAGCAGCATATTGCAAATATTTCCAACCTTAGGTAAGAAGGCATTTTGTTGGGTAATTTCCTTGCTTTGGGGCCCAGAAGAAGGAAAGAAGCAATCCTCTGACAGCTCCCATTAGGCTTCCAAACGCCAGGCTCCTTCAGGCTACCGCAGCTCTGCGAGGGATGCACAGGGCCGTTACAGAGCACGTGCCAGAATGACGCCATGCGATTCCCCCTCCCAGGGTTGCAGGTCCTAAATTCGGCTTCCTCCCAGGATGCAAATTCCTGTCTGTACACACCCAGAACTGATATCCTGCAGATGAGCCCGCTGCCCGCTACGATCCGAAGGATTCGCCTGGGCAGGGCAGAACTACAGCAAGAGCCACCATCCAAGAGACGCTCCTGCTTTCTTAGGGAGCAGCAGTAGTGAAAAAAGAAGCTACAACCCCTGAAAAAATAAAGTTTTGGTAAGTTTCAGATGAACCAGAATCAGAAAATTACAATGTAACACCTTTTATTAATCAAAGCATGGGTGCTTTCAACTGCACAAGGACCCTAACCAGGAAAAAGCCAACAACATAAACAAAAGGAAGAACTGAAAAGGAAAATAGTGGGGTTTAAGGTCATGACTGGTATCTGCAGGGTATCATCTGGACGTTGCTCCTCAGACTTGCCAATGTGAGGCAACGTTGGCTGTAGCTAAGAAATCTGATATCCATATTCTGCTCTTCCCCCTCTTTCTGAATGCAAACACATGTTCTGTCTTCACTGAAAAGATGTGCAACACGTGCACTGAATAGATACAGAAGCCTTAAAAGTCATCTGATAATTACAGATACGTATAAATGACTACACAGAAAGCCTTCCTCAGGAAACAGAACTGGAAAAAAAGGGATACAGGACTGGGAAAGGGAGACAGCCATGCTAAAATTAGAAGGCACGAAAAAGCTCAGCAAAATAATTAAGCAAGGTTGGTTTGTGTATTTTTTCCTAATACAACTATTATAATATTATTTTAGACATTTTCAGATTGCCAAAGAACTCTGAGGGCTTTTTTGGGTTGGGTTGGGGGTTTTTTTGACCATTACAGAGCAACACTTGCCTCAGTAACTATACCGAGGGAAGAATATCCATCATGTATTAACCATACTCCAACCTCCAGCAGAAATATTCCCCCTTTTGTGAAGTAAAGCGAGAAGTGGGAGTCCTTGACCTTCTAAGTAATTAAGGGAAACAGAGACATTCTTGTTTTTATTAGAGAGACACTAAACTATTTGAAAATAATTTGAATAGCTGGAGAATTAGTGTATTTGCCTGTTCATGAGTAGTGGAGATAGTTTAGAGTTCTCTTGGGGGCAACACATCGTAATGAATATCTGCTATTCATATTTAATGCAATCTGCCAAAGAGTGCTTTTGGGAGGACTTTCTGTGTCAATATAATGATTAACAACAGAACTGGAAAAGTAAATGAATTCCTGCAACGGGTGGGGCTGGCAAAAATATCTTGCAGTACTATACCAGTAACACTGGATTTAACTGTACTTTTTTAATGATACCAGTGGAAAATCCATTTCCCAGGGAATGAGAAAAAAAAAATAAGGAAAAAAAGAAGCTGGAGTTGGAGTTAAAGCAGTAAATAATCAGCAGCAATGGAAGGAAAAACAGTTCCAGTAGAAAACAATGCTTAAAACAACAATCTGCCTGACCTAATGATATCTCACTAGCCTAAGATGCAGTAATACTGGCTACTAAACAAAGTAATTAGTATTTACATAGCACTATACATAAATAAATCTTTAGTTAGTACCTTGTCTACTTCTTCCAGTTCCTCAGATGATCTTACGTTCCATACATTCTCTCATACCAAACCGATTTACACAAACCAGAATATAAAGCCCTTTATTCTTTACAACGCGCTTTTAAAACACCCCAGACAGAAGAATATGGAAAAGCTTGGCTCAAATATAAAAAGTGACCTTAGTATGGATTTTTCTCCTTGACATCCCAACAGCCCTCTAAATAACACATTCAGATATTACTCAAAAAAAACAACCCACAGAACAGTCTGAATGAAGCAATCTTACTAAGTTTATATAAATACCAGGACATTCTTTTATCAGGCTCACCGCTCTCCTCTGCTCCCTTACCAAGCTATCCCTTCACCCTTGTAAAAAATGAAGGTAGAATATTGAGGATCCAAAGGGATCAGCATCAGCAGCCTCAGGACCAAAATGTGTTGAGGGGCTAGAGGTACAACACAAAATTGTTCCCATTGAATGCCACGAGCTGTGTGCCATCACCCCATCCAAGCAGGATGCCTAAAGCAGGATGCTCAACTCAAGCAGAAGGGGAACAATTGCCAACCAAAGTGTTTTATTATTTAGTGGCTCCCACCGTGGCTACTGTCCTGACTCTAATTTGATCTAGGACACACTCAGGGATTAGTTCATCACAGCATTAGCTCAAATTAAGATTTTTCCTCTCCATGACACAATCTCCAGCTCACAGCAAGTGGCTTTGTTATGTCATGGTCTTCATCCCATGTTGAACTAATAAAGTCTGACTATTCTGGTGAGTTAACATCACAGAAACCAGCCTTACAAAGATGCTCTAACAACGAGCAGCACGGCTTCACCTTCCCTGCTCTGAGATTCACTTGTGAAACAGCAACACACTGGTGTGCCTTGTGGTTCCATCAGCCATTACATTAAGACAGGACTTTCCTCACCAGTTTTCAACTCAGTGGATATACGACGATGATCTGTGTGGCTTGGACGTGCCTTCTTTCTCAAATTTTAGGTGGTGCTTCACTTGACTACAGTTTTTTATAGGATTGTTTTTCTTTTGCTTCTCTGGATTCTTTTTTTTTTTTGGGAGGGAGGGGGGAGTGGGCGAGTGGGAGGATGGTTAAGACTAAGTTTTATAATTAGTTTTGTTTCCTAGAAATAAAAAGTTGCAAGTACATCCACAAGAGATGCTTTAAGAAAGAAGGTAAACTCTTAAACTGTTATTCTCACACTGCAACAATTGGATTACTGGTCTCTGACAACAGCACTACCAGCCTTAGGTCTCATGATAAGTAGCCCCTTTTTCCAGGGCTAATGAAGAACAATGTCACCCAGACACCAGAACTGCTTGTGTGCACCTGCCCAACCACCACTCACCTCAACCTAAGATGCTTTTGCATTAATCAGATGTCGTGCAACAAGCTCTGCCCACATTTATTTATTCTTGCCACAAATACCTCACTACCACTTTGTGATTTTCCCATCACAAACACATCAGGCTCTGCAGGAATTTTGTGGAGAATCCATTTCCTCCAGGTGCTCCCAGTCCAGCAGAGAGATGAACCTCATTGGTCTGGAACTGGTTGACACACAACCCAAAGAGCCCAGGAATGCCTCCAGTTTGGCTTTCCCTTACTGTTTCTTGAACAAGCCAAGAAGTAATCTTCTGAAACAATCTTTGACTTTTTTTTTTGTTGTTTTAAACATAAAAGCAATTCTGCCTTATTAATGAAACCAGGGAAGGCTACATGCCATCTGATCTCAGGACTAAAGACATCTGCTCTGTGCTGTATGGGGTAATAAGGTGGTAGGTAAATCAACTGGACTTATGAAAGTAACGATCCTCTTGACCGTGGTCTCAGTTGGTGCTAATGCATAGTTCATGTATGCATAAAAGTGGTGGTTTTTAATCTGACCCCTTTAACACTGTGACCAGTCCTCTAATTATTAAGTACTTTGCACTATGTATCTCAGTATAAAAACAGAATCCAAGTCAGAGGTCATGGAGGCATCATCGTTATTAACATCCATGACACTAAATCACCCTCTCCTGAGCGCTTCGGCTCACAAAATTCATATGCCTGAAACACTGGTGTCTGTTTAACAGGACTGGAGACACCCACCCCAACAGCAGACTGAGGAAACTTAATGCAGCTTGATAGAAGGTTATCCACCATCATGGAAAGTCTAAAACCAAGACAGAACAAAAATATAACAGGACAATAATACAAAGGCTTAAATGTTTGTAACAAAAGCTGTTGCACTGCATTGTTTTGGTAAGATTAAAGAGATCCTTACAGCATTCTTATTCCCTAAAATAATTTCTACTGGACTTTGCATGAATGCAAAGAATCTGGAAGATAAATAGTGCAATAGCTTCAAGCATATAGAGACCAATGGTTCGGCCAAACTTTAATTACTTCAGGTCCCTGCAAGTAAAACCTATATTCCTTCACAACCCAGCGTAAGTTCTAATTTCAAGAGGCCATCGATCATACTGACCTATGACCATGTGGCTTTATTGTAAAAAATAATAATAATAAAAAAGACATCCACAACGAGAAACCAAAACCTGAAACATAACCCAAAGTTCAACCTGCTTTCTTCCAAGAAGTTGTCTCCGTAACTCTAGTGGTATTAATCTCAAACTCCAGAATCCAAAGTCTACAGGTTTCAAAACAAGAGAGAATGTCACCACCAAAGACAAGAAAACATAATAGTGCAAACCAGAGGAGTCATCCTGCTAAGGACTAGATCTGAGAAGAAATCCTCATCCAAGTCACCCTTCTCCTTACCTTGCCAATTTTAGCTGGTATTATCCAACACTGTTGCCTCGAGCTGTGCACGACAGCTGTCAGGCTTTCAAGCTCAGTCACTGTGGGCCAGTGCTGTAAAGCACCTAGAGAAAAATAATACCCTGAAAAGGACCAGGGCATAAAGGCACAAACCCAAAGATTTGGTAGCTGCCACTTACTTGCATAGCCACAGAATTCATACTGAGCACTACTTTTCTGAAAGGCTGAACACCGAACAGTTTATTAATCATTAATAATGCATCTGCAACACAATTCTACAGGAACAAGGCATGGGAAAGAAGAACTCTACATATCTGATCACATACATTTGGTATTCTCCAACACACACATCAGGAAGTCCCTGTTAACTAACAGCACTATTTCTTAAAGAGGAGAGCACTCTTGCAATATTGAGGGATAAATTCAGTATGGTTTTCTGATAATTAATCAGGATAATTTCTGAAAGGATTGGAAAGTCAAATAGTTGCTTGTAGACCTTCTGGCTGAAAGCATTTTGGCTTTCACCTCCAATAAATACATGTTTATTTATTACAGTAACATGGCAAATACAGGCCTGACCTGATTATACCTCTTCCCACATGTGGCTGCATGAAAACTGTCCGCGTTGACTGGGGAAATAAAATTTTTACTTCAAGACTGCCCAGACTTCAAACATGAGTATGTGACACAGAAACCCCACAATGTTACTTTTCAGAAGCTTTTTCACCAGTGGTTTCCTATTCCAACTTTATAATAAAGATGTGCGAGGGGCACTGCTACAGCAAGTCACCTTTCCTTTTCGTGGGAAGTGCAGTAGCTCTGCAAATCCACTGTTCAGTTGAGACCTTTTCACATTGAAAAGCCCCAGTAATCCATTTAGACAATCATCTTTGTAACAAACTCACCTGCAAAGCTGTATGCATTCATTTTTTTTCTCATGTGGGTGATAAATACATCAGTCACCCACTGCAAAGCCCTCCAGGGATGTATCCTGACTACGTGATGCTACTTAAAAGAGTTTATACCTGGGACAGCTTCCTTTGGAGCTACTTTTATGCAGAAACAAAACCAAGAAGAAAACACGTGTTCATCTGAAAGTGAAGAAAAACTTGCTCAGCTCACACACTCAGCAGTGCTGAAAATGCAAGAGTGCTCTAGGTGGAACCCAATCATAGACTCCAGAGCTAATTCTGCCGCTGTAGGCAGCTCACAGCTACTAGCTGTCCACTGGGCTGCTCTTCACAAACTGCGCAGAAAGCAAGCAGTTCCTTACAGAAGAAACCCACATCAGTGGCTATTAATTGCTGTGCAACTTAAGAGAAATCTGTATTGAGGAATCATCGCCACTCATGAATACACAACGGTCAATGTTTCTTTAAACACATCATCGTATTCTACAGCTAACACAATACAGAGGTGATGTTAAAGTCCACAGCCAGTTTTATCAGCCCTGGTTTCTACATCTTTGGTATGTCATAATGTTGCATGCTTATGCAACTGTAAGTGAAAACAGTATTTCAAGTCTTTGACAGAGGAAAACTGGTCAGTAAAAGTTATCAATACCAAGCACTTACTTGCAGGCGATGGGGTGCTGCATCCACTAGTTGGTGGGTGACTCTGAAGTCCATGGAGGGAAGGTAGCGACAGTCCACCGATGACTGGAGGGAAAAGTAATGGATATGGCGCTGCTGGATAGTGAGTCATATGTCCATTCACTGCTGGTACTGGACATGTGCGGCTGCTGGTTGTCATGTTAACACCTCACAGTGTATAAATATTATGTTGCATTACTCCAGGCCAGCAAACAGAGAGCTCAACTTGTGAATGAAGAGGGCTGTCAAGCCTGCAGGTATGGCTTGAGCTGGATTGCGTGATGATGACAGGATAATTCACTAGATCAGGTCCATCCTATGTTTCATCACTGCTTCTTACTGTTCTCTTTTCCAGGACATTCTTACTCTGCAGACTGGAGACAGAAAGTCTTCCTACTCTGGGTATCTGGGTGCAGCCCCGCTGCTTACAGAAATCCTCCTCTGGGAGGACAGTTGCTCTCTACAGACGCATATCGATACAGTCTGTGGGAAGAGGAAAACAATAAACTGATTATAATACACTACTTTAATATGTATGTGCATAGAAAATTCTTTTCTCTCTTTGCTGCTTTTGTTAAATGATTACTTATTTATCAGTGTCCAACGAGACTAGCTTGATGATTACATGGGGGTAAAATTCTCACTCCACTGAAGCTAATAGCAGAATACCCATTAACTTGATTACCCTGCTCGATGTGTTACCCCAGAAGCAATTTCTGGTCAGATGCAATCTCTTTTTGAAAGCTGTCAGTTTTTAAAACCAATGTATCAATAATTACCTGAAGTTTTGCTACAAGAAGAGAAAGAAAATAAAATTAAAAAATAAAATAATCGACTTCTTAAAAATTTCCATGCATGTGAAAGCTTTAGGCTTCCTGGAGGCCCTCTACTTGCTTCAGTGCCATGGCTCAGGCAGAGCACTGGGGAACTGCGTCTGAGGGTGATTTTGTATTGGGCTGTTAAAACACTAATTGGTTTACCAATGATTGCTCTCACAGAGCAAAGTTAGTTTATCATATTATCACTTAAGAGATAACCTCACTGATCATTCCCTCTTTTAAGTTTTATTTTTATTTTCTAAAGGGAAAAGAGGGAACTATCTCTATGACCAAGTAAACAAGCACCTGTGATTCCATAAACTGGGTGAGTGACATGACAGCAATACATCACTCCTGTGCTCTGCTGGGGAACTCACTTGCTCTCATGACCACCATCTCCAAAGCCACCTAGAGCAACATAGCTCTTCTTTGGTATTTCATCCAAACAGCAGGCACCTACCCAGGGGTCTTCATTTGCTCAGTCTCCAGACCAAAAGCCGCAGGTTGAGAACAGGGAGCTGCTTGTGTTATTCTCAGCAGCAAAACTTCCTACTGCTATAGCTGTTTAAGTCCATGTACAGCAAATCATAGAATCATAGAATGGCAAGGGTTGGAAGGGACCCCAAGGATCATAGAGCTCCAACCCCCCTGCCACAGGCAGGGACACCAACCTCAGGCCTGGAGCTACACAAGGTTGCCCAGAGCCCCATCCAACCTGGCCTTGAACACTTCAGGGATGGGGCATCCACCACCTCTCTGGGCAGCCTATTCCAGCACCTCACCACTCTTTCCGTAAAAAACTTCCCCCCAATATTCAATCTAAACCTTCCCTCCTTCAGCTTTAAACCATTCCCCCTTGTCCTGCCATTATCTGCCCTTTTAAAAAGTTGATTCTCCTCCTGTTTGTATGCTCCCTTCAGGTACTGGCAGGCTGCAATGAGGTCCCCCCGCAGCCTTCTCTTCTCCAGGCTGAACAAGCCCAGCTCCCTCAGCCTCTTTGTAGGGCAGGTGCTCCAGCCCCGTAATCATCCTTGTGGCCCTCCTCTGAACCCTCTCCAACAGTTCTACATCCTTCTTGTGTTGGGGGCCCCAGATCTGGACACAGTACTCCAGGTGGGGCCTCACAAGGGCAGAATAGAGAGGGACAGTCACCTCCGTGTCCCTGCTGGCCACCACTCTTCTGATGGAAATAGTTGGTCTTTTTGTTAACAACCCGTTTGTGTGACACCAGTAAGCTTTACTGGTATTTGAGAGCTACTAGGAAGGCTGTACCCTCTCCCTGTTGCGAGCACCCCTCCTGCAGTTATTCACACAGTGCTCCAAGCAAAGGTCAGCGAGTGCTGCCACCAGCTCCTGAGCATCACCCTGCATGAGGACCTACCCATCTCCTCTGATGCACGCTGCCAGGACAAGACAACAGGAGCCACAAAGCAAACTCAACCACCCGAAGGCATGGCCAGCCCAGGGCTGCCTAAAGGATTTGTTTCCTGAGACACGCTACAGTCACGAATCAGGAACAACACCCACTGCCTGCACCGTGCTTTTACTCAGAATTCTTTAAACTTAGAGCCTGAAACAAAAGAGTATGAAGATTTCTGGGTGGGAAAATAATGGCAGTGGTGAAATGGCTTGTCAAGGTCACAAAGCAAAACCGATGCCAGAGGAGGGGAAACTGCGACAACACAACGTTGACTATCACTACTGCTACTCAGCCTACTAGCTGTTGGTAAGAATTCAAATGAGCAAGGAAAAAATGCCAGCCCAAACGCATACGTTTGCCTGTCAAAGAGCAGCAGAGTGTCTCTGCTCTGTGTGGAATACCAGCAAAGGTTACCAGCTGTGCATGTTTCCAGACAGCAATTTCTGCTGAGTGCAGCCTGCTTGGGGATAACAGGAACGTAGCTTGTAAGTATTTGGTAACTATGTAAATTATGCACAAAATACCCTTAATGCTAATGGAGCCAGACGCAAGCAGAGATGAGACTGCAATGGGGGGTGCAGCGAGCTAAGGCACAGCTGTTGGCCACGCTGAGCTGGAGGACCAAGTGCCCAGAGACCAGTGAAACTTAACAGATCTTCTCAGGAAGCCTCAAAAAGGCAAAATATATCGGCTTGTTAACGACACAAAGTGAGATGAACCATCGCAGGTGACTGCTTTACCTAGCTGAAGCTTTGCGAGTCTTGAGAGGCAGGGAAAGTCAAAGATACAAGCAAAGAACTAATGTTTACTAAAGCAGTTTCACCAAAGCTGGCAAAAATACTGCACTTCCAAATCTTTGCAACAAAACGAAGAGGAGAGGGATGTTGATGAAAAGCAGCTCCAAAATCTGTGCATTAAACACAGAACAAGGTCACCTATTTTTAAATTACATAGGGATTTGGAAATAAAATTCATCTTATAAAACTACTTATACCTTCAATTATATTTCTATTAGCCAGGAAAATGCAGAGTTCATCATAAATCATAAAAAAATTCCCTGGACCACAACATCGGATATATTTGTATATTTAAGTGACAGGAATTCAGAAAAGAAGCAAATCCTCCACGACACAGTGGAAAAAAGGGCACTCAGACAAACAGTGCCAAAACTAGATTATAATCCTATTCTTCTCCATGCTTCTAATTTTAAGTGAGGTATATTTACGTACTTAAATTACAAGTTTTTCTTGCCTTACTCAAAAATGATGCTCCATTCACTCCTCATGGCAGGAGACTGCCTGCAGGTAGCTGTGCCAGAGATGAACCTTCAGAACTTGAACCTCTTCAAGGATCTTCAGATCCTTGTTCTTCAGAACTTTTGTCTCCAAATAAAGACAGAGTGTGAAGGCAGTGTAAAAGGTATAATGCTCTAAACAGTCTATCATTTGACTCCAGGTAGCTTCCCACGGGAGCAGAAGGGCATTATAAATGTTCACGTGGCTGAGGAGGAAAATTGTAGAGAGATGCCTACGTTCCTGCAATTTCAGCTTCTTGTAAAGAACAAAACACCATGTTCTGTGGTTACTGGAGAACATCAACTAAACCTGCACCACTGTGCAAAACGCTTAGATTGTATGGCTGCCAGCTTTGAGAAGCAGACTTCCCTTCGCTGTTGCTTGCTTTGGTAAATGCCCCTCAGCTGAAGGAGCATGTCCTCTTTGGACTGTGACATTTGTCCAGAAGCAAGCCCCATCCTTTCCACACCATGCGGACCTTGAACATACTCTCCTGTGGCCCACATCTGGATTCCCATGAGAAGGCAGCTGATGAGCTTTCCCTAAACAGGACAGAAGAGTCAGCTACCACAGATGAGGAACAATCCCAGAAGGAGCAAGCTAAACTGACTGCAGTCCCATTGGTGGCGGTCAAACAGCCACCCACATGAGGCAGCAGCACAGATTTAAGCCCTGTTACGTGTGAGGCAGAATTTTCAGAAAGTGGCGGCTGTCAAGGCACTCCAGAAGATCTGCCCAGCGCATGATGAAAATTCTCTTCCACCAGACTTGTCCTTAGTGACTGCTCATGAGTACAAGGCCCTCAGTATGAACAGTATGGAAAAGGATCATACAGAAAAGTTTCTCTGAAGGCTCACCAAGAGATGATCACATTTGTACACTACATCGCATTGAACAGCGGCCAATGACTCTTCTGCGACATAACATATGCCTCCCTTTTTGGTTTTTACAGGCCTTTTATTGACTTGACTTCAATGATAAAGCAGATGGCCACAGGGGAAGGAGGCTACAGTAGCTCTAGTGCCGAGCAGACAGCGTATTTATCAGCTGTGGTTAATGCAGCAGGTGTACCTGTCTCCTCCACATCCCTTCTCGGTGTCTGTGTAGCTGAGCAGAAACTTGAACCCACAGATTTTTATATATGAACTCCAAGTTTCGATAGATAAAAGGTGACCCCACTTTTGTTATTATCTCATTTCCCATGCATTCTGCACAAGCTTTATTGTAGAAAACAGCTTTGCTTTCCACACATCTGTCAGTTCTCCTAGAACTGTACTAACTGATTCTCACCCCTTGCACTGCTGCGTTTAGCTTACATTTAGTAACAGTATTTGATACTATCATAACAAAATTCATCCCTCTGAATTTTGCACTTGCCTAAGAAAGATTTTCACTGGAGTTCACAAAATACCTCTGCTGTTACAGGTGACTGATGCACATCAACAGCTAGATAGGCACGAAGCCAAGCCAGGAGGCTTGGCTAATAGTGCCGTGCTAGTGGGAAGGTTATGCTCTGTCCTCCTTTCTGCCAACACCATCCCGACTCCACATTCCTCTCCCTCCCCTCTCACCAGCCATAGCAGGAAATTAAATTGTCAGCACTGAAAGTAAAGCAGGATTTTCACCTTTTTTTTTTTTTCTTCCCCCCCCTTCCCTTGCTTCTGAAAAGGTCAGTAGGGAGTTCTGCCCTACCTGCTGCAATGTTTGAAATTCAGCAGTCATTTTAAGATATCCATGATCGCAGCACCCCACAAGCTTCCAAGCTAAATCCACTGCTGCCCCCCCACACCCTTCTGCCATAGCCAACTGCTGTTGCTCTTCCTTTACACAGGAGGGACGAAGCCAGGAACACAGGAGAGGCACGCCGACATGAGGACGTGCTCTGCACAGAGCTGGGCGCTGGGGAATTTCCCGCTCCATAGCCTTGCACTCTGCAGCAGAGCTGTCCCCAAAGTTTCCAGGGTCACGGAGGAAGTTTCTTCTAAGTTCATTTCCCACGTTCTTGCCAACGCCAAAAAAAATCCACCACCTCCCCCCATCTTAAATCTTAGGCTAAGTCCTAAACCAGGAACCTCTGGACTGCGAGGGCAGCCTGGGCAGTAAGATGGGGAGAGGCAAGTTGCTGCTCTCCCAGCAACAAAAACAATTCCAGAGAAATTTTGCGTGCAAAACCTTTCAACAATATGTTACATCTTTTTCCCATGGGACAGAGCTGACGA
The DNA here is from genome assembly GCA_022605575.1 of Laterallus jamaicensis coturniculus. Lineage (NCBI taxonomy): Eukaryota > Metazoa > Chordata > Aves > Gruiformes > Rallidae > Laterallus > Laterallus jamaicensis. The sequence goes on along the minus strand of JAKCOX010000008.1, from coordinate 17,798,479 downwards.
GCCCTTATTTATTAGGTGGCTTTGAGACATACTCTAATGTTGGTTTCAAAACAAGTCAAGACCTAATAGCTTCGAGAACCCTTACTGTATTTAACGTACAGTTTGTATTGAAATCCCTGATTATGCACATGCTTTCTATTATGCTAGCTGATGGCGTTGCACTGAATAGACCTGAATAATTCAGCAGATTTAGCACGACCCAAGTGTAAATCAGTCGGGTACAGTAACACGATAACCGCACCGCCTTTAAACTCCTCAAACTGCCTGGAAACTTTATGAAATAGAGGGGAGTACTCCATTTTCCACTGGTCCTCATTGACTGTGGGATGTTGCATTTTTGTTTTCTTGGCTATCCAACAGGATTTAATTAAACAATAAACTAGTTACCGTGGCAGAAGTAAAAAAAAAAAAAATTTAAAAAAAAAAAAGAAAAAAAAAAAAGAAGAAGCCTTTGGAGTGTTATGTTTCCTTTATTAGCATAGTGATGTGAAACTAAACAGAAAAAGCAATCTAATAACAAACATTCCTTTGAGAAGGGCTCCGGGAGCAAAAGGACATCCACTTATTGTTCAGCCCATCCCATTGGTCCATATACGGCAATAAAGGTACAATAGAAGGAAACAGGAAACAGACTGGCACATCTGCATTATCTTATTAGAGGCTAATGGATATCTGAGAGGAACATGCATCTGATGCTGAATAGTCTGTACCAATCTCCGAAGCAATTACTCTTAATTAGTGGATTCTGTTTATAGATGGAACTTAGTGTACCCTTCTGTATCAAAGAGATGCAGGCATCTGGAGAGAGATATGGTTTTCTTAAAGGGAAAGCGCTAAAGCACAGTGTGAGGGTTGGGTGGTTGGGGTTGCTTGGGGTTTTTTTTTTTTTGCAAATAAAAGCTCTCTGAAGCATAACATATTCTACTGTATTATTAATCAAAAGAGCATGCTGGCTTTAAAAAAAGGAAAGGAAAAAACCCCACCAAACCCCGACCATACTGTTAATCTCAAACTCTGAAAGTAAACATAGAAAGCTAATACTTGCATATGAATTATATGACAAAAACCACTTTGATGATAAGCAAATAAACAACTGAGCCTAAAATTTTCAACCGCTGGCCAAAAAGCTTAAAATAGCAGCTTAAGTCAGAAGAACAACATCTGCATTTTGTATCTGCCAAGTCTGCAGCCAAAAAAAGTAAAGCACTCTGTATGACCAGATGCATGAGCAAAAAAGAAAATGCATGGAACAGAACTTCAAAGTCAGTTTACTGCAAAGCAGATCTGTAGCTCTCACATCCCATAACCGCAATTGTCATATTTTCAACTGTAGGTGCAAGACTTAGGGGAGGAGGGAAGATAAATGGCTGTAATAGAATTAAGACGCTATCACTGCGACACTTCTCCTACAGCTTGGTATGTAAGATAGCTATCTGCTGGGTGACTGCGAATTCCTTTTTGTCATAAAGCTGACACTTGCAAAATGGATTTCTGCTTTATTTGTTTTTTCCTGACTGAGATTGTTGAGAGATAATTAATATAATTAATGCAATTGCTGTTTATTTGAAAATCCTATTGAGAAGTATAAAAAAAAAAAGAAGCGCGGGGGGGGGGGGGGGGGTGGGAGAGTGTGGGGATGGTGGGAGAAGCTTTCTTTTCCCTAAGCCACTATGCTTCCTATTGCCTGCGCTGCAAACACACCCTGATGTATGCCTGAAAAAAGGCAAATCTAAATCTGAAGGGGCAGGGGGGGAGGGGGGGGAAGTGAGACACAATGACACCCATTTATTTACACACCATACAACAGTACCCCGCTGTGCCAGCTATTGATTTTAGTGGAACTGAGAGTCCATGCTGGAGAGCAGCAGCTGTGAGTACATTGCCGGAATCCTCATGCAGGAACAATGCTCTATAAGCAGAATAACCTATTTCAGCCAAACCTTCGTGTACAACACGTAACATTAAAACACACACACAGCTTACATTTCTACATCTGAAAAGCGCTGTGGTTTTGCTCCATAAAGATTCAGGGGAGTTACTAATTACGCTGGCATAACGAAGAGATGCAAAGGATTGACAATCCATGCCTCGCATGCCTGCTATTCTACAGAGATTGGAATCCTGCTCTATACTAACCATATTTAAGATCCTCCCACCAAATCAGGCAGTTTCTCATTTTCTCCTGTTGTTTGCTGTTTTGAAGGGCTATTTGTAATGGAGGTGTGGGGCATAGGGCTTTCTGAAGGTTGGGTTTTTGGTTTGGTTTGTTTTCTGTTTTTTTCCAGCTATCTGCATTCCATGTTTCTTTCATTACTCAGCAGTTGCCAAAACTATACTGAGAAGTAAAGAAGTAAAGATAAATGGTTAGGTCAGGTGATGGGGTTAACAATTTACTCTGCGTACGGCCCTGGGAGCCAGATATAGTAGAATTGGCTCATGTTTATGTACAGGATAAGAAGTTGATTTCCTGTGCAGTGACTTTCAATCACTCCTATAAGGGACTCTTTTCCAGTTTTCTGCAGACAATTTAAGGGGCTTTGAAGACATTTTGTGCTGGCATGTAAGATACTCTGCTGTGTAACAAAATTCATTCTTTACTCTGCCACATTCAAAAATCCCAATGGACCATCAAGAAAAGAAGTTCTCTAATTTATGGAAACCAAAAGGACGGTGACTGAGCTTCCTGCTCCCAGAGTTCTGTCTCCAACGTTAAAAATTACTTCTTAAAAACTAAAAAAACCCACCTGTTCTTGTGTTGTCACCCCCATTGGTCCTTACTAACGTTTCTAAATCGTAATTCCATATTTAGCCTACCATAAAAAAGCTACCATCCCATGGGCTACAGCGGTTTAGGAAATCAGAGATTTTCCAAAACAAACCTGTGGGGTCTTTTCCAGACCAAACCCGCTTCTATGTTTCTGCCCATCGCCAAAATTCAGAGGGAAAAATACATCACTCCCCTCAAGCATAGTCCAGATGATCCTCAATTTAAGCAGCCAAGGTTAGCCAGCAAAAACAGCTCTTACAAAGCAGGCTGGGCACCCAAGTAACATATAACTAGAAACTCCAATATGAAGCTTTTCCTACCCACAGTGCTATAACTACTGCTTTAGCCTTGTTCTCAGACTATTTTTTTCCAGTAGGTTTCCTTCATCCCCAAACAGTTTCTCCCTGACTTTTAGAAAAACTAGACTGGACCTTGCGACCCAAATTGTTCTTTATAGACCTGCGTGTCAAACCAGACTGTTTTGATCCTACCTGATTCTATGTGAGGCAGCAACCAAAGAGGAAAAATTCTCACTGATGGAACTAAGGAAGCTGTCTCTTGGGCTCCCCTCCCATCAGCCAGCCAAGGGGGAGAAAAAGAACCACTGACAACAAAGGTGAGCAGCAACAAGCGCCAGACTGCCAAGATTTGGGAAGACTTCTGGATGCCAATGGTAGCACATTGGCTTCCAGACAGTGTACTCAACTATCTATAAAGGACAGGTAGCACCACTGATCTCTGATCAAGTTCAGAATGGGACACATTTCCTGTCCAGCAAAAAGAACTTCCACTGAAGGTCTTCCCCTAAACTGGCAATTAATTGGTCACTGCCTGTAGCTGCAAGTACCTCAAGACAGCATCGCATCAATCCCCACTCTACCTAGGTTTCTGTGAGGACGGCTCTCAGGAAGAGATGGCAAGCCAGAGGAAAGGAGAGCAAATAACCAAGGGAAACCACATCCTGCTATCTATGTTCAGTAATGTCATCCGGTATTAAGGGATGTGCAGATGTTTACAAGTATGCCAATGTCTTCTCAAGTGGTGTTACAGCTAGGATGTGGTGGATCTATCTGAAGACTCCCAAGTACGCACTCTTAGAGCCCATCCTTAATGTTCTAGCTGATGGAAAACATGTCATGGTGACCAATGGCAAATACAGCACTTACCATCACTGCAACTACTAAAAAGGCCTTATACTGACTGTTTATAACCTTTAAGAGGCCTCTGAGATCAGTAAGAGGGGTCAAGTGATGTTATTGTTTTGGTGACAGACGGAAGATCCCTAGTAAATGATGGTGGCCTGGGAATCATTAAAAGAATTGAGTACTTCATCTGCTCAGAAGCTGAAGAGGGAAGCAGCTTTGAAGGGCAACTCCTTGACAGAGAACTACATCTCTCTGGGAGGCCAAAACTGTGGTCTTGATGAGCATTACAGGTGAACCACTGAAACAGGATGACAAGACACTTCATTAAAGAAGAGCACAAAGACAGGCAAGACCAGCAGTGGTCACAATACACGAGTGCTGGACTCAAAACTTCCACCAGTGAAGAGACAAGTCAGGACAGAGACTCATCAAATGCTCTATGACTGGCAGGTGTTGAAAGCATGAGTGTTGATGTCTCTGCTTTATCCGTACATCAGTGTCGATGGAGTAAAGTCACCATATGCTAACACTAGGAAGGATCAGGCCAATTTAAATTTGCAACACTAGTCGTTCAGCCTTCACTGAAGAAGATACTCTGAGCCATGACTGTCCCAGTACAGAAGCAAGTCTCAACTCTCTGCTCAGCCTTAGAGGTATCTCAGAAATCTTGGACTTAGCAATACCATTGTAATAAAACAAAACGGCATGCCATCTCCCTCCCCAAAATCAGCTGGGTAGTCTTCCTCTGCATGGACCCAAGCAGGATACCTTTAGCAACACAGAGGATGGAATTTTTATTAGTCAGATTTCACCAACCTGGGTGTCTAGCAACAGCAACAAATCATGGCATTAGACTTGCCTTCATCACCAATTTAAGGAAGAGCTTTGGTTTCCACTTATGCTTTATTCAGTAGGCACTTTTCTTGCTCTGCTATGGCCTGGAAACGCATTGAAAAAGGGTCTGTGATCAGCACGTGACCTTCACACACGATGCAAAGACTTCAACATATTCATTGAGATAAACAAAGGAGAGAATAAAAACAGTGGTTAATCCAGAAAACACGCATGCAGTGGAGGGCTGTGGCCCCGTTCAGCACACTTCACTTTGTATGTCACACAGAGAAGGACCCTGCATGAGTCCACTTCACTGCAAAGAAAAAAAAATCCACTATCTTGAGTAATTTAAACTTATTGTTAGGGTGAGTACATGGATTCATTCAAGACATGAATAATGTTTATTCAGGAGTCTGAGAAGCCTGGAAGAAGATTTTGTTAGAGATGTGCCTGAACTATGAAATGGTGATCTGGGTTTCCCAATCCCCCAGAGGTATGGGAGAAGGCATTATTGTTCAGAAGGTAGGTTTGGTCTGTTAGCAATACAATTTTTTGCACTACAAGGCTGGAAATTTTATTTCCTTGGAGCTAGAGGAGCTTGTATCTTCGCTGCACCCGAATATCAAGTGAGGAGGGTTATAATGCAAATAAATACCTAAAGGGTGGATGTCAAGAGGATGGGGCCAAACTCTTCTCCGTGGTGCCCAGTGACAGGTCAAGGGGCAACATACACAAACTGGAACACAGGAAGTTCCATCTCAACATGAGGGAAAACTTCTTCACTGTGAGGGTGGCAGAGCACTGGGACAGGCTACCCAGAGAGGTGGTGGAGTCTCCTTCTCCGGAGACACTGAAGACCCATCAGAACACAACCCTGTGCAAGATGCTCTAGGTGATCCTGCTTCAGCAGGGAGGGTGGACTAGATGATTTCCAGATGTCCCTTCCAAGCCCAACTGTCCTGTGATCCTGTGAGGGCAATCCATGTGGAACGGGAACAGTGGGGGTCAGACACTGGTTGTGAACTTTGTTTCTGAATAATCATCTGTTAGACTACAGGTGCATCTATCATCTTAATATCACGGAGGTGCGGACACTGTGCTAACACAAAACAACACACATAATTTATCATCTTTTGTTATATATGGCAAGTCTAACAGTATGTCTGCTGAAAGGTTCTGTAATTCCTCTGAGTTATTAGTGTCCTCAGTCCTACTTTACCCAGAAGATGACATTTCTGCTGTCTAATCCAGGCTCCTGAACCTTCACTTATTACATACCGTAAGCTCCAATATATTCCCAGTAAGACTCCCCTAGGGTCAGCAGAATATGCCAGAGGGCTGGTAGAGATTATGAACATTTATTTTAAAACCTCTGTTCTCTGTAGCTCCCTGTCACAAGAACAATAGGGTAGCAAAATTAGGAACAAGCACAACCATTAACTAGGAGGGGAAAGAGCCATAGGGTGGATTACAGAACAAAAATAGCGTTTTTATAGTCAATATTTTGCTTAACAGGGAGCCAATAAAGCAATTGCAAAATGCTAATAATATGCCGAGATAACACTGCACATGTAAGCAACTTCAGAGTCATCCTCTGAATCATCTGAAAATGTTGTAAAACCTTATCAGTCAGGTCATAAGGACAGAGGTGCAATAATCAATCACAGTAGCCACAAAACCAGCACATCTTTTCCACATCCTAACACATTCAGAAGATCTATGTCCCAGAGTTATTCTGCAAGAGGTGCTAGGCAGATGGATTACATTATCAGAAAGATCAAAGCCAATTGTGACCTTACACTTCACTCCCAAAAACCAACCTAACGGGAGCCTAGGCACGCTGACAAAATTCAAGGAGACTTGTGTTCTGCAGGTCAGTCTGCGAAGTAGGACTTGATACACAGGTATTCTTGCAGAATAAGCAAATGGGTGAATTAATCACAACAGTCGTTCCCAGCAAGACTGTTTCCAAAAGCATCTTTCCACTGGCCAACACAAGACAACTTTCCCCACTTCTGCAGGCAGGGGAATTAGCCCCAATTACTTCACCTGCACCGTAACAGGAGGAATTGGCATGCAGACGCTTAGGGATGGAGACGAAGTATCCCACCACGTGGCATCCAGATCTGCTCAAACCTACCATAATCTTTAAGCACTTTAGCTGTGACCAGTTTAACCCCGACTCACCAGGGCAGCATTTGGCCTCTGAACACATCCGGATCACCAACCTCTCAGCTTCACTGGCTAAGTAACACATTAAAGTTATTAATTTTGAAAGCATTCAAGAAAGTGACCGTGAGCAATGTAATGATCACATCATGAGATAGGAGGTAACTGTAAAGCTCTCAACAGCATCTGAAAACCCACAGCAGCTGCAACACTTGCCTGACTGATGTCCCCAAGAAGACTCCTCCTGCACAAGGGCAGGGTGCGGCCAAGCAGTGCTTCCTCCAGCAACCCCCTGACCAACTCTGAACCACCAAGAGCAGAACCAACAGCAAGGATATTCAGCCTCAGGAATGGGGCGCTCATTTCTGCAACCTCCAACCCACACATGCCAATAAACATAAACCAGTAAGAGCAGCAGTGCCCTCAAAGCCCCCCACAGCAGATCCCCCCCACCAGATCCCCAACATGCTGCTGAGCACAAGGCAGCGCACACCCACCCCCTGGTGCCAACACCACCATCCCTGCCACAGCATCCCAGCCATCCTTTGTGCTTACCAGGAGAAGCAGTACAAGTCACTCTGGGATGTACTGTGTTTCTATTGCATAAAGAAAGCATATCCAGAGCCAGACAGGTCACGCATGCTTTCCATACCACCTAGAGTTACATGCCTGGTAATTGCCCATCCCCTCTGCAGCAGAATGACCTTATCAACGCTGGTCCTGCACGATTTTCGGGACAGCAGCACCTCACAATTCAGAATCCAGCAGCCCAATGCACCACAAAGGAGACAGGAGAGTGAGAAGCTAGAAGCCAGGAAGGCCAGCTGGATGCCCAAGGCTGATAAGACAATCTGATTTAACCATGCAAATACCAGCAGCCAAGTAGAGCATATCTTCAAACTGGCAATGTCAAAGCAGACATGTCACAGCACAGAGCACTTTTCTAACAACACCTGAAGTTCCTTCAACAGATGCACACATCGAGTGAGCAATTTAATTAATCCCCGAGGAAGACAGAAAAAAGAAAAAAATAAAAATAATTGAAATTTGGCTAGTAATAGCCATTTAAAAGCCACTTACAACTTTTTCTATAATTATTAGCCCCTCCCAAAAAATTTCTATGCAGAATAGTCCAGTCAGAGATGACTGAATGGTACATCTTGGTCCAAGCACATCCCTCAGTATTACTCTGACTCATCCTCTTCCCAGATAGAACTGTTTGCACCAACCAGGTCTTAGACAGCTGTCCATTACATGGAGCCTCACAGAGTGCCACATGCTAAAGGAAATCAGGAGGGAGCAGAAGAAAGCAATTTAAATGTCCTCAAAATGATACATAAGCAAGAGAACGCAATAAAGATGCCAGCTAATGGAAATATTCTCTCAAAATAAGTGAAATCTGTAAACACTGTCACTTCCTTCATAGAAGTCAGGGTTCTTGAAGATATTCTGCCCACATGGATCCTAAGAAAGTTTTCCAATTCCCAACATGGAGTCCATCAATTGCAGGGACTGTGAGCTGGGGAGAACCGTGGTCGCTCCATGCTGCCTAGCCAAGTTTATGAGGGAGAGGAGAAGGGAGCAGAGCTGGGAGGAAAAATGAACATGTTGGGTTCAGTCACTGTTGCTTAGTTTGATGCCAGATGTGACGATCCCCCTTGGACAAGCACAAAGCTTATGTGTGCTGTCAGAGATTGCACAACAACAAGGCTGAAAAAACACCCTGGTCTACTTAAAATAACTATTTAAAATTAAAAGTTACTAAATTGTGTGGAATAGTAAGAAACTCAAGCATGTATTACCAGCAACATACCTGACTGAATGACACATGAAAGAATATTCCAAGAAAAAATGACTCAAAGCTCTAATATAGTAGGAGATGGAGGAGATACCAGAGAAGATCAAGAAGCAACACCCTCTAAATCATTCCTCTGTATAAATAGCTGCATTTATGACATGGACTGGGTGTCACATTCATGTAACAGCCCTGGCCCTGGTTTTGCCAGAGAAGTGAGCGCTTTAATTTTAAACATATATTAACCCAGATATACTCCCATAATAATAATAATATTGGGAAGCCATGTGCTAAAAAAATCCCCCATCAGATCTCCTCCCTTTTAGCACATTTTATAACCACAGTGATATGCCTATATTATGGTTTTGCCATCTGGATGAGCTAAGAACATTTTTTTCTGCATGTGTTTGAACAGTAACAATAGGCCAGAATAAAAAAATTAATCAGGTGAATTGTCTTTATGACAAGAGTATAAGGGTTTTGAAGCAGAAAGAAGTATTTATTCTCCTGTACAAAGAGGAACACAAAAACGCAGCCTCTGAATGTCAGATCTAAGCATCAAAGGCCAAACAGTCCAAAAGTAGAACCATAAGAAAATTTGAGAAATGCTATAGTGAGAGTTTAAATTCCAGTCTAGCATTTGATTTAGTGATAATCCCCCAAAAACAGTTCTGCATCTGATACACGCTGGTTTAGGATCCAGTTGTTGACACATGGTAAGGAAATGAAACACATTCTCCCTATATGAAGTTTGCATTTTTCTGGGTGAAACAAAGCACGCTTGTATCCCATGTCTCTAATGTACCTTCTAAAGCAGGCAAGAGATCTGAAAGTCATCTACATGAAGCAATATTGCCTGATGTGCTAAAAAGATCTGAATTCAATAGCCCAACTGTCACATCCACTCTCGAGCTTTTGAAAAATAAGGAAACGCAAGTTAAGATTTACACAACAGACCCAAGACACACTAATTCCTTGGCATTACAACTCTGCCTCACATCCCTCACCACAAAGGTAAGTTGCTCACTGAACCTGTTCGGCTCAAGTACAACAGAGAAACTTCTATTAAAAAAAGAGCATGACAGAAAGTTGGGTTCACTAGAACGTCGCCAACCCCAATTAATAACAACCACCACAGTAATCCTTTAAGAAGCTCTCCACTTTTAAAGAAGAAACAGAACTGTTAAGTTAGTGGGTCTGGCAAGTGGTGACAAGGGCACCCAGTTCACACACTTCTGAACAGAATCCATCTGTTAGCCATATACTGGCCAACCAACCCTACTCTGTCCCTCAATTTTTAAAAGCACATAATTCTGAACAATTATGTTACTCAACGGTCCTGAGTATTACTGAACAGAAAATCCATCAAACAGGAAGTCAAATTTTATAATTTAAAACATGCATACACATAAAAGGATAGTGTAATTTCCCCCCCCCCCCCCTTTTTGAAAACAACATACAAAATTACATAGCAACAGTGTAAAAGCTTCTGGACAATTTCCTTTCCCTACCCTCCAATGGAGGGTTTATTCCAGAGAGACGACCCTCAGCAGACAAAGCCTGTTCATAAACATAGGAATACAGGAATTGCTGTACTGGGTCAGATTAATAGCCCATTTAGTTCAGTAACCTCTCATTTGACAGCAGCCAGCATCAGATGCTTCAGGGAAAGGATGAAGAAATCTCTAGGAGAGCAATTACAGAAAAACTTTCCCATAAAATTTCTTTCCAACTCCCATCGTCTACTGGATGGCTTATGCCCTGTAACAGGAGATTTTTCTCTTGGTCTTTTTGTTTGTTTTTGCTAGCAGGAATAATACAAATAACGCTAAATAATACCCCAAGCATTGAGGATATCTTCTGTATCTATATTCCATATGTTTTTAATCCTCAAAATTGTTGGCCCTAGCAGAATTGAGAGGCACCGAGTTTCAACATCACCACTGTGCTGCTTAAAATAACACTCAGCATTGCTTTTAAATAACTCTCTCATTTCCCTGGATGATCCTGTGCAGTTACAGGACCTAGTGCAGCGCAGTAAAAGAAAAAGTTAAGTGGATGTAACTCACCCTCTTCCAGAGTCCCTGCTGCTCTGCCTTTCTCACCACAGCATACTGCAGTGACTCTTCACACGGAGACTCGGGAGAAGGCAGAAATGCCTCCAAATTCCTTCCCCCACCCCAAATGTTTCGGGTTTCCTTCAGTGCAAATATTAGTTTCTTTGTCAAATGTTCTTGTCCATCTTAATTGCTAGCATACGCCTCTGCCAATGTCACCCGCCTAGTTAACAACTGCCTCGGATTTCAGGGCAAACACTTTTCAGAGCAGGGAAAAGGGAAAAAAAAATCAATTTGTGAATAACAACTCAAGAGTAGCAAGTCATTCCTCTAATTAAGGCATTGACTTTCTTCTAAGATTGCGCTAGAATTATCTGTAGAGTCACTTCCATGTTAAAACCCTAGGTAAATATTAGTAAAGAAACAATTACATCAATTAATAATAGCAGCTGACAGATGCATACTACTGAGAGGGCTCCATTCACTCCCCAAACACACCACCAGTCTTCCAAACGAAAGCAGAAGTGGAATAAGATGGACCCAAGCTGCCCAAAAACCTGTATTTGCATCTGCACATAAGCACTCGGGCTCTGTAAATACCAAGCCATTACCAGTCTGCTTGCCATCCTCTCAACTGGTCCACAGCAAGCAGCTAATGGGGGAAGCCCTAGGCAAGCAGGCGCAGCAGCTCTCAGGACACCTGCCCCATGGTTTGACCTCCAGTTGACTTTAGGGATTCATCCATGCTGGCTGAAGTCTGAGGGCTGTCTCCAGGATTTTTGGAGAAGGCTGAACATTTGCAATGTCTGTTAATTTATTCTCACCGTCCACATACATATGTCTTCATTTGCAAGTCAGCTCAAGCATGGAAACAAATAGAGCATGGGCAAGAATTAGACTGAATTATTTCAGCTACCACATTATTTCTGGTAAACTGCCTTTTGCCAAACCAGAGCATGTGCAGCTCAGAAACTCAATGTCCAAAGTTAAAAACTTTCTTGAAAAGCTTACAAGTAGGTTTGGATGATGGCAACCCTCCAAACATTATTGGTGCAAATAAGACTAGCATAACCACATCACCCCTTTGAAATCAGTTGTGACAGAACACCTGAGCAAGGATTGGCTACATGGGAAAACTTCTTTTATTCGCATTTTTGAACAGCACAGTGTGAGTATCATGCTTCAAGTTTCCCTGATCTCATTAAAAATTACATTCTCCCATTCAGCTCTTTCTACATAGAGCCAAAAGGCATAGCAAAACCTGCAAGAATCTGTTCCTTGCTTGAGATTCAAGCTGAAGGAAGAATTAAATGAACAGAAACAGATGCTGAAGGAGAGCTGGGAGGGCTCAGGAGTATCCCCCAACCCCCCGTCCCCATCTCTTACTGCAGGTCCAGCCAAATAAATTCAATGCAAAGAGTACACTGCATGGACAGAAAAGAATTGGAACCAGGACTGCCCAGAAGGATCAGCTCACAGTCACATGTGATCACCCCCTCACAAATATCAAAGGGACACCATGGACCCAACAGCATCTAGCAAAACCTGGCACAAGGCATCCTTAGCCCAGGGCTCCTGGTAATTTCAGGGACTGATGGCTCAGATAAGCACTCCTGAACATCTGCAGGGCCTCCTCACGGGTATGAAAAGCAAATACCATCACCTATCAGACAAAACGGTGGGAAGGATGTTCCTGATCTCCACAAAGCTTTTCAACCCAGACAGAGGAGTCTTGTCTTATATACGATGGAGCAAAATATGCGTATTCATGGTTTTGGGTTGGGTTTTTTGTTTGGTTGTTGTTTGGTTTTTTGGGTTTTTTTTTTACAAATGTCACTATAATCTTTTTGTTATTCACAGGATTTAGGAGACACCTTACCAGCAATGGAGTCAGAAGCCCAAAATAAATGTTGCACTATCAGCAAAGGGAAAGTGTGAAAAAGAAACTATAAATCAACCAACTTTACTGGGATGGCTCAAAAAGGAACAACATGTAAGAAGCAAGTTCAAAAATACTAGAAACCACTTCTAAGCCACGTCAAGCTGACCAAAATCTTAAGAGTTTGAGAAAAAAAAATCAAAAGTGTTGTGACAAGTAATCTAAACAAATGTTAAAAGTCAAGTTTGACAAAGATAAAATATCTGCCAAACACCCAAAACATAAATGAAACTGCCATTCAGCGGGGGCCAAATAAAACAAGATGTAGCCAGGCAGTTTCTGACAGAACAGTAAGGGCATTGTTAGGTTGTCTTATAGACCTCCTTTCTTCGTGAAGGGAAAAAGAAAAAGAAAAAAAAAAAAGAATTAAAAAGGCACACCAATATGTGGAAAAGCATGTCTCCATTTCAACACACACCTCAGACTTTCTGTATTTATCCAGGAAAGAAAGGGGACGAGGGTTTTGCCTTGTGGTTTCTGCTGGGGCATTGAATACACAGAAGGGTTCTGAGGGCCAGAGCAGGAGATGGTGAGAGATGACAGGGAAAATCCAAGGGAAGGAAAAGGAGGGTTTGGGGGAGTGGAAAGCTCATCTGAAACATTTGGAAGGGTCTTTGTTTTGGTTAAAGCCTATTGTGTTTAGAAGGCTAATTAGCCTTTGAAACGAAGGACCTCTTCATTAAATATTAACCACCTCATCCTTCCAGTGACCATGCTGAAAGTCAAAGGTTACAAAATGAACAGACGTAAGGTCTTTATACTTCTAACGAACAATAAAACAACTTTATCCATAAATTTCCTAATAAAGCAGCAAAACACTGCAGATTATGATGCCAAAAAACAATCCCCACACACAAAAACCCCCACCAAACCTCAAAACTAACCCACAGAATCTGCATTTTTTCTGCCCAGCATTTTGATCTTTTCAGAAGTCAACAGTAAAGCCAGCACATTCCCTTCTACAAGCTTCATTTTAGGATCAAAAGGCATAGAGAAGTACATACATTTAATTGGCAGGGAGAATACAAAAGCCCATTTAGTGTAAAACAAAATATGTTTTGGAAACAAAATAACACCCACCCCCTCACTTCAAATGTTACAGAACAACACTGACATGCATTCCTCTGCTCGTGTCAACAGTTCAGTAGGAGTAACGCCTGGAAGTGGCACGCTTCCTTCCAACTCACAGCTTTTCGGGATATTCACCCCTCTGTGACTGCTCAACAGATTCTCCTCTATTTATAGCAACTTTCCCCCCCCAATTATTTTTTTATTATTAAACTGTACATGGCATCAACTGACACCAGTGAGCAAATAAAAGACTGCTTGCAACATCTGCAGCTTCCAAGTTTTCCCTGGAAGCCTTTGCTGCAGAGGTTAGAAGAGCCTCAAAGTAACACAGGAGGCATGGTTGAGACAGACTCAGGACTGCAAGCCACAGCAGGACTGCTACTTAAAATGGCTGCCAATGCTCATGAGCCTACGCCCACACCTCATTTCCCAACCATCCAAAACAGCACAGTCTGTGGGGTGGCAAGGCCTCACCCCCTGACTCAAGGCTGCTCCTGGGAATGAATGCAATTCTCCACACACACACCTGAAGCCTTCAAGAAGCAGGCTCCCTAAGGACAGGGGAGTCGAACAATACACTGTACCCTACCTCCCCTAAAGCACCCAACCAGTTGGGAGGAACTCTGCAGAAGAAGATCTGCTGTTGCCACCTCCCTGATGCACAGGTAGGAGCCATGCAGCCATTTGCTGCTGGCATATACCCACTGCAAGCTACAGCACACTGCAGTACTGCAGGCAGGGCTTCTGGCCCCACAGAGCCCCCCTGCCACAGGGATGAAGGGTAGACCTCAGAAAACTCACCTGAAGCTATTGGTCCCATGATAGGCAAAGTCCCCAAAATCTGCCTGCTTAAGTCTCAGCAGATACATAATTCCAAATTATTTCACAGATACTTGGATCAATCCCCTTCAGAGCCATAGACCAATTCTATGGACTACAAGTCCTGGAGTGGGCTTACCACCTACCTACTGTGGCTGTCCTAAATCCCACCCATATGGCAGGTGGTTCCCTCAAACCCTGACGAGGCCCACCTGGGAGCAGCCCTGCCCACCCACTCCACCTGACTGCACAAATTGCTAATTAATGCTGAAGCTCACCATGAAGAAACAGTACCCAAATGTCCAAAGTGTATCTGGAAGCACATAAATGCATCCTCAAAAGGCATGCTGTTTTGCAAAGAAAGTTTACATCCTCAGATACAAGGAATCCATCATCTTAGTCTCTGCTTAAGTCACACTTACTTTCTCACATGTCCCATGGGTTTCTTTACAGGCTGGTCATAGCTGTATTGAGTTTTAATTAATTGTACATGGGAGAACTGGATTTTATACAAAGCCACTTCATCATTTTTCAGCCCAGAACAGCCTTTAGTTAAGACTTTAAAACAAGTCCAGCTTTTTTCTATTATAAATACAGGTTGAGGAAAGGCTAACTGTGTTCTCATTTGCTTACAGGATGGCAATACTTTACATTTCACTACAACAAACATGCTTACGGGTAAAAAAAAGTATTAATTCTAAAATCTATTTTTTTAGATTGTTGGCTTAATATTTATTTTAAATTTACTAACAAAATCCTTTTTCATATTTAAACCCATCATATGTAAACTATCACTGTTTATACTAGCTTTAGAATGTAAACCCAATGACAAAACCAGGGCCTGGAGTCCCAGGCAGTTGGGAGGAGCAAGCACTCCTGAGGCTGCAATCCCCATTCTGGCACCAAACAGCTGCTTTGAGCCAGGATTGTAAACACCAAGCAAAATAACAACAGCAGCTCAGGAAAGAAATCATAAGGAAAACTGAAATAAAAGAATGGCACATACAATTCACAACCCTAACTTTTCCACGCCTACAGAACAGTTCTCACGAGAGTGCCATACTCTACTCGCACCTCACAGCTTCCAAGTTTCAAGGGACAGCAATCCCAGGTATGGATCTTGCAGTTCTTTCTGTAGCTCCTCTCTTACCCTGGCAGCCAGAAAATGTCAGCAATTGGATGCACTCAAAGGGCTGGTGATTGGAAGTAAGCCTCACTAAGGAACAAGGCACGGGCAAGAACTAGAGACCTGGGCACAATGAGACCACCACAGTTCATGGGGTCAGTCGGCTGGAGAAACTTCTTGACTACCAGAGCCAGAAGTGGGAGGGTGACAAACTATGACTGCACCACAGAGGAGGAACATTTCAGAAAGACCAGAAAACAACTATTTTTTTTTCCCCAGGTGTTAGTGAGGAAAGAGATGAAGATACCACATGAAGGGAATCCAAGGCTGCATCTCACCTCAGCGAGACTTGAAAAGAAACACTTGAAAAGAAATACTAATGAAAAGCTAATGAACTTCAAGGTTTACCATTCCCAGTAGGATTTAAGGACTGCCTGCAGGAGGTATTCCCAGCTGAGATTAGGCAGACAAAGAGCTCTTAACATCTTAAAACTGGGCCTGGATTACGTCCACCTCAGAGAAGCAGCAGCTCAAAGGTCAAGATAAGAAGGTGCAAGTGTACTTTTTTGTTCTGCAATTTCAGCTTATTGCTTACAGACTACATGGGAAAAATAAATCCAGAGACCATATTGCCTGTTTCGTATTTTAATTAAGTAAGTGCCTGGAAATAAGTAATAGGGTTTTTTCCACTGCCTTCTCTTGTTCATTGCCCAAACACAGGCCTTTAAAGAACCATGTCATGGATCGAGATATTCATTAAAAACAAAAAAAATACCACTGACACATAAGCTAATTAAAATGTCCCTACTAATTTCACTTTTGCTTTTCTGCTTAGAAATGAGTATATTCTCATCTGACACAAACTCTTGTATTCTGTAATCCCAATCTCTCTCCAGCCACCCATGGTTCCTTCATTGTTACAACACGACATTTCAGAGAGGATCTGATGTTATCATTTTCTTTCTCAGCTCCCAGAGACTCCCAGACTATCTTCCATTCATTGTGGAAAATTTGTTAATATCTAATTTACCCAATGCTTTCTGCATCATTTTAATTTTACAAATGGCTACAGAATAGAATCACAGAATGTGTTAAATTGGAAGGGAACTTTAAAGGCCATCTAGTCCAACCCCTCTGCAGAAAGCAGGGACACCTTTAACTAGATCAGGTTGCTCAGAGCTTAATCAAGTCTGACCTTGAATGCCTCCAGGTGTGCAGCCTCCACTACCGCTCTGGGCAACCCATTCTAGTGTCTCACCACCATGATCCCTTTGGCCCTCCTCTGGACCTACTTCAAGAGGTCCATGTCCTCCTATGGTTAGTCTGCTGCTGTTTGCTCCTTAGAAAAGGTTTTGGAGGGGGTTGCTGTTTTGGTTTGTTGGTTGGTTTTGGTGTGGTTTTCTTTCAGTACTCTAACAAAGTAAAATACTTTTTCAGTCCTCTAGAGCTGTAGACCCACATTTATTTGGGCCTGGCTAGGATGAAGTTAATTTTCTCCATAGAAGCCCTCATGGTGCTGTGCTTTGGATCTGTGGCTGGAACAGAGTTGATATCTCACCAATGTTCTGACTACTGCTGAGCAGCGCTCACAGAGCAGCAAGACCTTCTCTTGTGCCTGGTCTGCCCTGCAGCACCTTTGCTGAGTGAACAGGCTGGAGGTGAGCGTGAGACTGGGAACTGACGTAACTGGGACAGCTGACCTGCAGTGACCAAAGGGCTATGCCAAACCATAGGATGTCACACTCAGCAATAAATACTCAGGGAACATAGGAGGAAGGGGGGAACATTCATGGTTATGGTGTCCATTTTCCCAGGCAACAACCACGTGTGTTGAGACCCTGCTTTCCAGGCAGCAGCTGGCTATCTGTCTGCTAATAGGAAGTACAGAATGAATTATTCTTTTTTGCTTTGCTTGTATGCACAGTTTTTGCTTTTCCAATTAAACTGTCATTATCTTGATCCCTGAATCTTCTCACCTTCCTTTAGTTTTCTCCCTGCTTCATGGAAGAGGGGTGTGAGTGAGCAGCTGGGTGGGCATTCGGCCGTTAGCCAAGGCTAACCCAACACAAAGCTACAACTGTCAACAACTTTCTTCTTGACCTCCTACTTCATCTCTAGTTATCCTCTGTTTAATTACTGTAATTAATCCATATTAATTTGGCAGATCAAAGAAAAGCCCTGACATAACAGCCAGCACTGTTAGCATCACTGCACACCCGGAGTCACAACAGACTTATGTGAAGTCACTGGCTGAAGTTGGATGTCCTCCTTAGGCCAGCCTCGGTCTCTCCAATCCATGGGATAAATTTAATGTTGCAATTTACAAGAATTATGGCAGAAAATCCTTAGGAAAAGGTTAGACAATGACAGTATACATGTGACACAGCCATCTACACTTGTACTACCTACCTCCACTTCCACCCTCATCAACAGACATGATAGCAGAGCCCCAAGACCCCTGACTGACTCAAGTAGTAGGAACAGGATCACATTGTTCAGTGATGGACAGACAGGGTACTGGCAGATGCCAGAGTAACAACCCTGAAAGATGTGAAGTTGTTCACATCTTTGTAAAATGAGCATAAAAACATTAGTAAACCAAAACGACTTGGGCACTTCAGAGTTGTACATAACCATGTAGGGCACAGGGGAGAGGGCTGCTGGATTTTATCTTCAGATCTGACAGTGATTTACTAGTGACTTCAGGAAAGTCATTTGAACTCCATTTGACTCAATTTTTCCATTTGTGAAATGGAGATCAACATGCATTTCCATTTTAAGATAAGTGGAATACTCAAGGCTGGCAACATCATTAACTATAAGTAACTAATATATATTAGTACTTGGTATATGTGATTACCCCTTTAAGCAGTTTTCCTGGGGGTACAGGGAAACATGACTTACAGTTTAGTACAGATAACAACTTCATTTCAATAGCAGTTCAGAAAAGGGCAATGTACATGCTCCTAAATGAATTCCACACCCCAAATCAATTCAATGCCTCCGAAGAAAAAAAAACATCCACTGAAAAATAAGGCAACGTATTCCAAGAAGGCTGTTTTATCTATCTGATATGTTTCCTGCATCTCACGGTGATTTACAGTAATAGGTAATAACTACTGTACATTATATCTAGTTTTTAATAACCACACTTCCATTATATTTCATTTCCCAAAGGGACTATTTGTGTTTTTTCATATCTTTAACTGTAAAACTGTAAACTGCTATAATCAACCACTGTTTTCTCTTGTATTCTGGACATCCTCAGTTGATTATAATCACTGCCTGCTGAACTTATCTTCAAAATGTTAATCATGAAATGAAATAAAAATTTATATTATTACATTACATATTGCCCCATTCATTCAGTCTTCTCTCCTTAACCCAGGAAAGCCAGAATAGGAAGAATTGTGAAACAGAAAAGGAAAAGAAAAAAAGAATTAAAAAGAAGAAAAAAAGAAGGGAAGAGAAAAAATAAGAAAAGCTAAAAACTGTCTTTGAAGATGACAGAGCTGGACAAGATAGCTGAAAACAGTGAAAACACATGCTGTTCTCTCTGGTGTCTGCAAATTATGTAGGCTCTGGAAGAATGTCTTGAGGTATTTGTACAACATTTCACTGTAACTTTGGCTAAAATAAAGCATATTAAAAACCACGGCAACTGCCTCACGTGTACATGGTACATTGCTTTTTGGGGAACTAACTAGGGATTTGCTCCCACAATCATCTACCAGCAGAAGTGCTACAGGAGAGGAATGCATTTTAAGCGTCAACAAAACCAAGCACGTTAAGCATGTAAATCAAGCTGCAAGGTCAGCTGGACTTTTCCAACTGAACCCACCTTTACAGGGACTGATAGGTTAAGGAGGATGCCGTGATGGAAAAGTGACTGCAAGGGTCACTGGATGGGAGTGTGCTATCCCATAATGCCCACAGTGGCATTTTCAGCAGTCTCATACACAGTATTTCAGAGATTTCCAGGTTTCCAGCAACAAAACAATGCCATGTTGGGACAACTGAAAATCCTTGGTTTAACTTACACCCAACACCCAGGACACGCACACACACAGGAGGTCTGTTTCCTCTGCTTTAATACAGAAAGCTAATACTATGAATGAACAAAAACCAAGCCCCAGCATGGCTCATCAATTGAGCAGACAAAAGGCTGGCTGTAACTACACCCAGAAGACCAAGAGACAACCTCAGGCTACCTGAAAGTGAAGATCCCCTTAGGAAAGAGAGTTTTAGTGGAACACACAGAACTCAGATCTGTCAGAAATCTCTCTGTCCTTACACTGGACACTGTCATCAGAGGGAATCAGAAGAAAAGGGTGAGTATTTGCAAGGTAAATTTTAGGAAAGCTGCACAAAGGAGAAGTTGGCCAGCTCAAGTTCAGCCAGCTGGAAAGTAAAATCAATGAACTAAAAGCATTATTAATTGGCACAACTGAGTACAGACAGAGGCAAAACTACTGACAGAGCAGAGGAGATAAAGCAGACAAACCAGTATCACCAATAGTAAATAACACTGAACCAAACAGATACGATCAAAGTAGCATGTACTTAAGTACCAGTGATATTACTTCTGAATTTGATTTATTTTATCTTAAGTTACAGTGTATATCATTTAAGCAAGTCAATTCCTTCCAGGTATCTTGTTAATATCCCCTTAACAGGAACAGGACGGGATGCCCAGACAGTAACAGATTAAATGAAAAGGCAGGAAAACTCTAACTAGATAAAAAGGCACTATGAACTCAGGACAGTTAACAAATTTCCTATATATAGCAAAGCAAGAGGCCACCACCAGCATACAGTCTGGCCCAATGCAAACATGGGGCATGCATTTTTCCCCAGAACCTGAATTAATGCAATTCTTTACATACATAAAAGACTTGAAATGATGGCAAGTTCCTCATCACTCCCATTAAACTCCCATCCCTTTCCCTCTCCCATTCATGGCTATAGCACAAATACTTCAGGAACAACTGTAGACCTGACAGCCACAGATCAGAGAACAGCCCTAGAAGTGCCTGTCTGTGTACCAGCACTGCCTTTCTCCTGGTCTGATGGGTCTGGTACACCCAATTTAGATCCCCACTTGAGAAAGAGAGTCCTTTAGAAAGAGAGGAAAGCTTTATCAAGTGTAAAAAACTGTTCCATCCCTCACTCTAAATAAGTATCAATTGAAAGAGGTATCAGATAGGACGATGGTTCTGACTTCAGGATAACGTGCATTCCTAACAACTGCTGAGGATTAAGACTCAACACTATTTATCACTATTTTATCACCTGAAAACAGGTGTCATGCCCAAAGTTTTAGCCAAAGTTTTCTTCGGGCAGTAACAGCCTCCAAATTCCCCCTGCAGCTGCAAATTCACATTCTACTTGTGTCTGTTTTCAAATCCCAGGCTGCAGTATACTGTGGTAACTGTAATAAACACAAGGAGAATATTCACCCTGAGAACAACTACACATAACAGGCGTTCCTTGGGCATGAAATGGAAAGGGTAGGGAAACACACTAAATGCACTTTTAATTGCAGCTGATTTAATCACAGCTGAGTCCAGCTCAGCCTTTATGGACTGCACCCACAGGTACACAGTGTGCAGTAGCTGTTGTGCAGAAACCCACACTTCTCAAGAAGGAAGAATACATTCTGAGTATACTCTCATTTGGTCCGTGCCAGTTAATACCCAATACCCCCAAACAGTACTGCCTGATACTCCTAAATTACCACTGCACCATAAAGTCAGTTTTGGCCCTTTTACCAAAGCTGGCTAGAAAACCATGTTGTTACATGACTGTTAATGCATTTAGGGGGGCTTGGAAAGCAGCACATTCACTGCCACCTTCATAGCTCTGTATAAGCTACGAGCAGTGACAGCATGTTCCCCACCTGGGAGGTGGATGCACTCTTCTGTACTGCAATCACTTGCCTATTACTTCTCTGACTATGCATCTAAACACAAAAAAGAGTAAAATTGCCCATAAAATACCCTACAGAAGCAAAAGCACTGATAATAAGGTATCTACTGGATATGTTTAATTATCTCATTTTTACTACTCAATAATGTTTTTATGGAAATTATGAAGGCTACATATTCCTGTCACACCTGAAAGAGTTTGTAAAACATACAGCATTCCACAAACTTTTCTGCAAGTTGGAGACTGCAACTGGCAAACAATCTGTCCTGGCTTTGTGGCTTTCCTAACCAAAAAAGACCATTAAAAAATGAGCGCTGTGAACTTCGTAACTATGCTATGTTTCTTGTCATGCTGGGATTAGTAATAGCAGTGCTATCAAATATTACTGTGCAATAAAACCTGTGGTTTGCATTTAGATTACATTTGATTTCTTCATGTGGAAAATGCATGCTCTAATTTTCCTCTTACAGTAAAATTGATAATTCATAGAATACAACATCACAGCAGATGACACGGGCTACAAGGTAGGCATGACTTGTTTTATAGTCATAAGGCTTGTACTTCTGGCTGTGATTTTATGAGCCAGGCATACAAAAAGAGTACAAAATAAGAGCTATTTATAAATAAAGGCATACAACAGTAAATACGAAAGGAGACCAAGTTACAGAACAGATTGAACAGGATATAATCAGAACCAAACAGCTTTCACAGATACTGCAAACTTAGCACTTGGATACCTCACCAGTCAATAACGCAGGTACAGCAGCCCTCTTTAACAAAAGCAAGCAATTCTAGGCAGGAAGAAAAAAGAAAGTAAATAGGACAGGTGGCATCCTCACCACGGGAAAAAAAAAATTAAAAATAATTCTTTGAATATGTGCTGTTAAAGCTCACAATGTCTTCAACAGGCCCCTCGCCTCTCTCCCTTCTTCCACAAAGTAGAAATCATCTATCACTATGTATTTTTCCATACTAGATAGTCTAGCAAAGCGTTCCTTTCAGTGGTATCTTTTACAATATGCCTTGAAGAAGAAGCATCCAGGATCTTATTAGCTAAAAAAAAAAAAAAAGAGGTGCACGCCACGCACAGTCTCCATGGGGACATTGCACATGGAAGGAGCTGTGAACAGAGCACTTCCATCACAGAGAGGCAACGGGGAAGAATTATACAATGAGGAGCGGAGCGGGGAACTCATTAGCATGTAAAAACCATAGCCCTATATATACTGTTATATTTTTTCTGTCGTCACATTAACAAATTGCTGTTTATTAGCCATGATTTACTGTATCGAGCACAGCAGAACCGGGCAAAGGCTGAAGCAAAGCAGCTGGATGTGAAACTAATGCAAATGGCTAGAAGGAGAGTGATGCCTTAGCCGCTTCTCCGCGTAGCTTGATCCACCAGCCAACAGATGAACTGATTACACATCACAGCAAAGATTTCACCTCTTCCTACACTGCAATAATTCCTGAATAAATACAAAACATGGTCAACCTTGACAAACTGATACATGAAGAGCTGCAAAATGATTCCTCGCTTCCACCGAGGACGGAGCTGCCAGTGTTAAGTTACCGCTGTACAGTGCACTAGTGTTCTTCCATTCAGGCCAGCCATGAAAAATCACGAACTGCAAATGTATATTCATTTTTAACTGTTCACATCTGCTTCAAAGCAGACGTTTTTCTCACTGCTACCACTATGTAACCACCGCGTTATCTTCCTCATCTGAAC
This sequence comes from Laterallus jamaicensis coturniculus, assembly GCA_022605575.1. Lineage (NCBI taxonomy): Eukaryota > Metazoa > Chordata > Aves > Gruiformes > Rallidae > Laterallus > Laterallus jamaicensis. The sequence continues at coordinate 17,775,097 of JAKCOX010000008.1, read as the reverse complement.
TCGCATTTCTTTCTCCCTGCAGTCTCACCGTGGATGCGTGTTCCAGTCCAAAGAAACGGAATCCCAGCTTCACAAAGCCAACCATAACACCACCCCAAAAGCTCAAAATTTCAGCAGAAATGTCAGTTCCCAACAGAGACCCTTGCAAGTCTGTCTCCCCACAATCCTTGAAGCCCTGACTTGCAACCACTTGCTTGCAGAGGCTTTGTATGTGGCTTAAGAGCACTGATAGCAGGAGAAAGGCACTTGAACTATTTATCATAAGCAATGTGCATAACGACCTAATGCCTCTTATGCCTCTTTACTATTTCATTTTTGCACTAAAGGTATTTTGCTCACAAAGAAAAGAAAAAGAGGAATTGAAGCTTTGGACCTCTCTTTTTTTTCTTGGAAGACCAAATAAAGAAGACACAAGTTTTGCAGACTGTGGCGGTTCCCACAGACAGCGGCAGATGTAGCTTCTTTACTGGTTTAGTGTAGCCCTGACTGCCTAAATTGGAAGTTCACATAAACCAAGATTAAAACTTATTGCAGATAACCAGGTTCCACATGCTTTTTCACAGCAAAACTAACTTTGGCACAATATGAGAGCGTGTTATTAATCAGCAATGGGTTTGTTTGAAAAGCAGGGTCTATTTGTTCAGAGGCAGTACTGACACCAAATCCAGGCTTTCTTTTCCACATGAAATGCGAGCATATCGGATTTGGTATTTCATTTTTCAGCTCAGCTGTGAGGGATGAAATGAACTTTGGAAGAAAACAGAGGTAGAGTCTACATGGTAACAGAAAAAAGAAACCAGATGATTTTTTTTGTGTGCGTGGTTTCAAGTATCAAAGTGGAAATGTGGGCTCTAACCACACCCATTACAGTAAAATCTCAGACCAGTTAAAGACAATGACGTTCTGCTGTTGGCGTTAAATGGATCCGGTCTCACCCCTGCATGATCAAAAAAGACACGGCGTCACTGCAAAACCAGAGACACTTTTCACTCAACTTCCGTAGCGTTGTCAGATTTATACCTCCCCTGTTTATTCTCATGCTGCAGTCAATTAGCATCTATAACATAGCTAGCCGAGCACATCTCTGCAGTTTTAACACCAAGAAGTCTTTAAAATCACTGTTCTTTACAAGTTATTTTGATGAAAAGAGATTATATATGCCAGCAACTATTAAGCACGGAGTTTAAAGAAATAGAAGCAGCTTGTAGGAGGACTTGCTAATGCAGTTTATTGCTGTTGCTTCTCATATCTGAAAAGAAACTGCCTCCGAAGACTCTAACGAAAATGCAAACAGATATTCATGGGAGACAGCACGAGCTAAATGTAAGTTGCAAAGTCAGGTAACTCAGCCTTAAGGACTTGATCGCAAATAAATCCACTGACATCTCAACAGTGCCACACTAATATATGTATAAAAATATCATCTCATTGTCCAGTGCTGCTGGAAAAGGAGATGGTGGTAACACACAAAGATTTAACAGCATGAGCCTCTTCCATAGATGTGTACATGAAACCAAAAGATGAAATAATCTATGAGAAGCCACAATACTGCCTACCAGGCAGAAGAAAACCTCTCAGCAGTCACAATAGGTATGCTTGCTGCAACAAGAGGGAAAGAAAAGGCATCTGCTCTTGAGTGACTCGGCAGAGAAATTTGCTAAGACTTAACACAATGGGAAACCTATTCAAGAATAACTAACAGGCATGAAACTACAACCACAGTATTGCTGTTAGAAGCAGTGAAAATGGTGAAAATCCTCTGAATTAAGTGTTGACTGAGCAAGTCAAAGCTTTAGGTTGGTATCTCTCAACCCATAGACCCACCTATCTACTTGGAGGTGGTATCCACGCAATAAATGGCATTTAACGCATACCTGCACTCTGCCTACTAATCCGTCCTCACCCTGGCTACTTCTTGCATTACAGATCTCAGAGTCACTTCAAACAGCCGCCTTCTGCAAGGAAGAATCTCTCCTCAAAAGTGCACTGGCAAGAAGCCAGGAAAGATTTAAATTCAAGCATTTTGCAGTTCAACCTGGTTAGAAATAAAAACTATTAGAAATTTAGGTTTCTACAGACTTTCAGGCTTATTACTATTTCTAGGAGATTGAAATCTAGAATTTCTAACAGTAAAAAAATCACAGGTCAGGTGAATAAGCAGTAAGCAACTCAGAGACACACATACATAGACACAGCTGAGAATGGGGTTAGGTGGTGATGTCCTACAGATACTGACCAACAGACCACATGCACAGCTGCTCTTGGTTCACCTACAAGCCACACCATAATTTCCTCAAGCTGGACTGACCCATCACACGAATGCTCTTCTGGTAGCTAAGGGTGCGTATCCACCACCAGCTCCATGTAAAACTGAGGCCCCAACAAGGAGGAACAGATCCTTCAGCTGCTGTGTATCAAGAAAACGTGGAGTGTTTTAAAGGTGCAAATTAAAGATGCAATACATTTATGAAGGAAATGCTAAATATTTCCACAAAATACTGCAGGTACTCTGTATTTCATGACACGACAACTTAAGATAGAAGCCAGTACTTCTTTCTTGTCTTCAAACATGCTCTGTGGCAGCACAGAGAAGTGCCTGGAGAGGTACCAGAGGTCCACAGAGACCCCTGCCCATGACCAGTGTGCTCAGGGTGCACCTCTGCAGACAGGCAGGAAAAATTCCTGTCTCAAGATGAAGGATTTTGCATGAAGGCCAGTTTATTATTATTTGAGTTCCGGCTGGGCACCAGGACTGGACCCTGAATAAACTGTGCCAGGATATATGCTCAAAGTGAGCTTCCCTAGCAGCTCTGCACAAACAGAAACCAGTAGGAGTCCAGCTTGTAGAGCAGTTTCCGAATCGGGTCATTAATCTGTACAAGCAGAAAAACCTACCCAACAACCGCATCAGCAGTCACCGCGCTCCAGGTTACGGGGCTGAACTCTCATGCAAATCGATGCACGTCTCCTGCCTCCTCCACTCGCAGAAGGAGTCACTCTCAGAGGAGAGCATGGGCAGCTACTGATGGGAGCTCTCGGTGAGGAACAAGGGCACAGGACAGATTTATTTAGTTACTATGATGATGACATGGCATTATTTCTTCTGTAACAGTGGGCAAAGTCTTCAGTGATGGTCAAAGCCTAAAATGGCTTGGCTCTAAAAACAGGCTTTTTTGCCACAAAAATCTCAGCCACCTTGAAACAAGCACGCACACTGTAAGGGCAGAAGACAATTCAAGGTTTTAAGTACACAGAAAGGTATAGATTAGCCACAAGCATTGTTTTTCCATCCAGTTGTTTGATGATTTATCGATAAACTAAGCAATCTCCACCTGCCATCCAGTCAATAGCTGATTAGTTAGATGATTCCCTCCAAGTCTTTTGGGAGGACAGAGTCTTGAGGTCTTGATTTCAAGGACACAGCAAGTTTTTTTCAGAGTTATACAGGGTGTGATTCCTTAATAACAAGGTAAATAAAGCAGAGTCAAGAGACCTTTTCATTTTGGTGCTACTGTAAAATGCAGAAAAGGCTTTAATTTGGGCTCCAACCAGAAACTATTGGTTGGTGTTTGGGTTGTTGATTGTTTTAATATTGATAATACTACAGGCATGGAAGGATTTCACTTTTGCAGTCCCTAGATAAAACATAACACTCTCATTAAACCACAAACAGGACAGACCTAAGTGGGTCAGAAAGACACATCTTTCTGACACTGTTTGTTCCATGAAAATATCCGCTATTTACACCAACTCAGAAAAGAACCACATGAGGCAAGTAACGAAAGCCAGAAGAGTCAGACCTGCATTAATCATCTAAACACATGACTAAATAACCAACAAACACAATCCAAGTTAATGCTGTGTCAGACCTTCAGGGTGATGCAGAAAGGAGCGGGGACTAAGAAGAGCAGGAGGGAAGGAGGACTGGCAGAGTGATGCACTTACTCACTTGCTTCCCCTTCCCATTTTACACAGAAAAATTTGCAGTTACAACTCTTAAGTGCACATTATACTTACACATATTTAAGCTGACATTGTTCTAATGATTTTCTGATGGATGTAAAATACCACATTACTACTTAGAAGCATTTCTCCACAATCAGCTGGTGTAAAAGGGCCCTTGGACAGTTAGGAATTTGACTTTGTATCTCTAGCTTTAGAATTTACTTAGCTGTGGGGTTTGTTTTCCCTCTGTATGACAAAAATGCAGCGGAAAGGCTTGTTATGAGGGTGGGTTTAAGTTAAACACACACACACATACAAAATATATACAAATTATATACATTTGTAAACACAAATATATACACACACACTCATATTTATAAAATATATATATATTGCATACTTGTACTACTCTTACCCTCACCAGAATCCCAGGAACAAAATCCTTAAGCAATGGTCATGCTCAAGTTGTGTTTTGCACTTGAGACCAGTCAGTGAACAGAAGTTTGGGCTCTTTCAAGTGTGCCCAAAAGATGCTTATTCACCAGAGTTTGCATCTGCTGCAAACAGCTCATTTAATTCAACCTCAGAAGCTTTCACTCTCCCCTTTTCAACCTTAGGAAGCAGTAACCTAGCTAAGGAGGTTGGATGCAGTGCCATCAGTTCAGCTCAAAAAGATGTCCATGAACAGCTGAGACTTAAATTTATACCCAGCACAGTTACACTGACATGGAAATGAATGCGAGATGTAATCGGTTTCATATATGCTATGTGTTTTTGCTTGTTCTTAAAGAATTTCTGCAAGGCAAATATTAAACAAAAAAGCTTGAAATCAAAATCAACCAGGGACAAATTAATCTAGCTGTCAAGAAGAACAAACTCAGGTTCCATGACAAACATTGATACACAGTCAAAATTAACTTCAAAAATGCTTCTAAGTTCAACCAACGTACTATAAAATGACAAATGTATATATATTCTATGCAGCAATTATAAAACATTGCAGCAAGGATTAACTACACACACAGATCTTACAAGCACCCTGGGAGCAGGACAGGGCACCAAATGAAGTCAAGAAATCTTGAAATCCACAGACATTACACTTTCCCCAGATGAAGAGAGGGATGCCTTCAGAGGTTTTGAGATTTTTTTTCTGAATGAGAGAAAAAAAACCAAGGCAGCTGCTTGGAGTAGCCATAGATTTACTCTAGACGCAGAGTATTTACTGGAAAATTAAACCTCCCTAAAGCCTGCAGCATCTCCTTTTATGAGAGACTCACCTATTCCCAGAAGGACGACAACTGTTTCTAAATCCATTTTCACAAGAAAATTACAAAAATCCTTTGGATACGCAACGCTCAGTATTCAGCATTTGCCACCAGCAGACACTGTTGTAAACAAAATGGGAAGCAGCCTTCGAAAGCATCCAGATAGAAAAGCAAATCCTTGGTCTCCCTGTAAATCCTGCAAAAATACATCTCGTTCACTTGTGTGGATCTCTTTATTGCAGTTGACATGGGCTTGCCCAGGGGACTAACTTGTTGTTCCATAAAGATCCTTAAATAGGCACTACTGATGAAACATTTAATCCAAGCCCTGGTATCAAATGGCTGCTATTGCCAGTGACAGTGATAGAAAAATCTATTTGCCAATTAAATAACCGCATGCAAAGCTATGACTGTTTATTATGCCTTTTAACATAGTTCAGCTGGTCTGGATCATATCCAGCAAGCTTCATATTTTACAAAAACTGCATTCCATATAAATTATAAGTAGTATGCTTTAAGCCCCCTGTTTTTTAAATACACCTTTTCACTCATGTTGTTATGAACTGTTTGCTTGGGCAAGAGGACACATTTTACACACAAGTGCCACTTACATCATTCAGCTATACATCTTTGTGGCTTTGGACCTTTCTCAGTTGATAATGAAATTATGATTTATATTTGGAATGCAAGACTGTATTTTAGCTGCTAAAAAAAAAGCCCCTGCACTTTAAAAACTCGCTGTGTTTACTTTAAATGCGAAGGACGTACAAAGGCTATTCATTTTTTGTAAAACTAAGGGAATACATTTTGATCCCACGAGTCTAATAAAACTCTGCATAAACATAACAATGAGAAAAGCTAAGATGAATAGTTGACATGAACACTTAAGCCTGGGCTTCATTTCACTCGGACGTCCACCATGCCAGGAAACAAGAAAACAAGTGAAGGGGCAGTAATTAAAAGGGATTTAAGATGAGAGGCAGCGCTACACCCACGTGTGGCACACCATTAAAACAGCACGCAGCATTCGGTTTGACAAGGCTGTAATTTAACAAAGTACACGAGGGGTGTGAGTTGCAGCTCAGAGAAGCCATCTCCACTGAGAGCAGCTTAAGCATGTGCTTAACTTGAGATAATCAGATCTTAACATGTGCTTCGTGTCAACTGTGAATATTCGTCTTTGGGACACAGACTGTACTTTGGTTTCATTTCAGTATGTGAACAAAAATGAAGTCACACTAATGCATTAAGCAGTACTGAATAAATACAGGATAAAAATACCAGCAATAGCAGAACATACAGGTGAAATTAATCCCCTGCCATAAATAGCAAAAAAAGACAAACCAAAGTGGTTTTTTCCTTTGCACCACAAGGAATTTTCTTCCCCTTGACCTTAATAAACTTACCAAATGGAAATCCCCTCATCCTACTCTCCGCTGCGCCATGTTTTTAGTATAAATTCATAACAAATTATACCTAATGTTTCAGAACGAGCATTGGTACCTCTCCACTTTGCACTGAGATTTAAGCTACAACTATTTATAACTTTATAACCACCTTGTCAGAATGAGCTGTAGTATTTGCTGTACCAATTTCTGGAGAAAATGTTTCCATCTGACTTTATCAGATTATCAAAATAGCAGCTTCTCCTTTATGGAGAGTACTAGTTCCATTTCCATAGTTAAAGTATGAAACTTTCCACGTTTCATATTTAAGCACTATGCACGGCAATCACCAGTGAATTCTAGTGACTCTTTCAAAAGTGCACAGGCTGAAACCGTTGGGTGGGAAACTTTGCTTGAGGAGTTTTTGTGAGGTAAAGAACTGATTTAAGTATGCTGCTGTACCCCAGGTTCATGAGAAAACTAACTATAGCATTACCTTTGACTGCATTAAATCTAGCCTCTATAGTAAAAAAAAAACCCAACCACCTCACCAAACCCCTGTTTGTCTAGTAAATAAAGTTAATGTTGTTATGGCGCATTACAGTATCTCTCTTCCTATACTTTATGGCTATTTATATGGGAAAAGGTCCAGACTCTCAGTGCTTAAAAAACTGCATTTGAGCCTCTTTACTTCCTTTATTTCTCCCTGCTGGGCAGAAATTTTTCATCACAAAAATACCTCCTGTAAGTCCGTCTCATATCCAACTTAGTTCTACCCAAATCCTAGCACAATCACTTTGTTGTAAAAATACCTTCTGAGCAGTCACAACTGGAACCCATTAGATTTGCATCTGAGCAGCAGATTTTTTCTGAAGGTTATGAGAAGATAGCAGGACCTACACAAACACTGAGACATGCACACACACCACACCCCAGTCCTGAAAACTTGGGAGGCTTTGGGGTTCACGGCAAGCACGTGAGTGCCACCTCCGAGAAGCACGTGCTTCCTCACCTGTACTGGGTCGCAGTCGGAAGGTTGGGTGCTACAAGCTGCGGGGAAAAAACCCCCCAAAACATCTGCTAACTCTCCTAAAAATGTTCACTCTGTTTTTAAATGTTTTTGAAGGAGGTGTGTGAGGGGGGTGGGGTGGATTAATATTTACCAAAATCTCTCTAAACGGTTTTCATTTTTTAGCATGTTTCTTCTGCACACATTCAGCAAACACTTCTGGTGTTTCTCATCTGTTGCTCTCCAAGTTTCTTTTACAGCAGCTATTCCACCTTTCTTTCTTTTCTTTCTCTCTCCCCTAGGAATCTGATCTCTAACACCTACAATTGCACTCATTTATTAGTATATAAAAATTCCCTGAAAGTGCCACATCTATCCAAATAAATACACTGCAGTGCAATCAGCAATGCATAAACTATTCTCTTTTTTGATGTATCACAATGAATACATTGGCTTTAACATCTATTCTCTTGATCAGTCATTTTGAGGTGGTCCACTTTTGTTTTCCTGACTTTCACAAACATGCTTGCAGCCAGTAAGAGACTCTTCACTATGATTAATGGCCTCCCATTGGGTATACAGAAAATTTCCCAGCCTGGTTCCCTTGAGAATGCTCCACTACATGGACTTCTACGCAAAGCTAGATTAAAAGAGGAGGAGCAATAGCTATAGTCCACCTACCCCACAGCCATCAATTATATACAGTTATAAATCAAAGTTTTCAGCCAGAACAAAGCCCAGTGTGGCAAACAAACAAGGGCGTTCACAGCAAATTGTTTTGAAGCAGAATAAAACTCTTGATAGAAACAATGGGGCTAGCAAAGCCACTGTCAATATCACTATAAAGTTCTGTTGATTTATTAGGAATTAGACACAGTGTATCCAATTACTGCTGAATTAACTTAAACAGAAAGCAGCAAGTGGAAAAATAAGCAAGGAGATGGATTTCTCTTTTTAAAGGACAAAAAATGCGTGATTCTGTATCACGGTTAATTGAAGACAGTAACGGGAATCATAAAGGATCTGTACTTTAACTCCCTGTATTTGTGTTTCTTGGCTTTTGGTTTTAAGCTCTCTTTCATGAAACACTGGTATGTCTATCTCATCCATATTTCATCTCCGGTCTGTTTGTTTTCTTGGCTATTTCTGCCTCTGTGCCATAGATGATTTTGATCGGTTTGGATATTTTTAAATACCCTTCACACACAATCTGCTTTCAGAAGAGATAGTAGAAAAACCCACTAGGGGACACGGAGACAAAAGACCGTTAGCATCCCTCCTCACGCACCTCTTCCCTTCTGGACAAGGTGACTTATCAAGATGACTTCTGGACAAGGTGGACAAGGGGTTGAGTTCCCCTTTTTTTCAGGCATTTAAAATTCCACTCTTTGATAAACAGCAAGTTTTGGAAAGCCAAAGAATGTAGTATCAGTCAAAATGCAAATAAGTAGCACCCAAAAAAATTCAGCTGATGCTTTCTACTGCATTCAGTCCTCACTGTGGAACACATTTCACACAGATTCTGGTTCTCTCTGAAGAAAGAGATGCTTGAAGAAAAGTGCTCAGTATACTTTTCAGCAAGACTTCTAATAACTCAGATGTTTGTGAAAAATTTACTTCTGACAACTCTGACTAAAGCTGCACAGCTAAAGGCAGGAGGAGCCTTCAGGCCAACTCTACCTTCCCATGATACAAATCTCATCCTACACCACATTTTTATCAGTCCTGCCTTGTGCTATGGCTCTCCAGCTTGCAACAGGCACCAGCACCCCCAATTCACATGGAGTTTCTGTGAGTGATACTGCACCTCTGACCAAGTACTGTCACATGTGAAGTATGTCCAGACATACATTAATGCATACACAAGCTCCTGTTTCCTCTGCAAAGCTCTCCTGAAAGAGGCTCAACACATTCAGAGGGATAACGACACCATCCATTATGGGTTGAAGGACTCCTAGGGCCTCTGTGGTAACAAGGACTCTCAGGACACTGAGCTCCACAACTGACAGACAATAAATGGTGCCACAGCCTGTCCACCAAACCACCCCTACTTCACAGACTGAGAGCCTTCCAAGGAAAAATTCCTGAAAAATCTAGAAAAGCACTGCGATCAGATCCTTACTTAATGTGTTATCTTGCGAGATAACTAATGAGAGGCAGCTCTTGTAGGTTACCAATGCCAGACACAGCACAGAAGGGAGCTTAACACACAACACAGTGCAGTACAGCAAGGCTGGACCATGAGAGGCCATCTCATCCCAGGACAACCGGCGTCATTCTTAATTACTTCTAGTGATGGGAAGCTTGCAATCTCTGTGGAGATTTGTTACCTGTACCATTAGAAAGGTTTTCTAACATTTGTGTCATTACTTTCTTCTGTATCCAAATTATTCCTGTTCAAATTATTCCTGTCTTTTGCAATGCTTCCACGTAGAACTTGGAATGCTGGTACTTCTCTCAGAAGAAACTCAAAGGCATGAAGCACAGAACAGTGTGCAAATAACCTAAGTAAAGTTGTGATGAGAGAGATAGACCACTACCTCAAGGGCTGCTGAGTAATTCCCAGTAAAAATCCCAAACTGAGTGGGTGTAGTGGTTCAGACCCAACCAGTGGCCGAGCACCACATGCTGCTCACTCACTCCCAGAGGAGAAACAGACAGAGCCCCTGTGGGTTGGGATAAGGACAGTTTATTGACAAAATCACTGTGAACATAGAACAATAATGGCCAATTACACTCACACCCAGTAATAACACTGAGTACATTACCGACCCTAAGATTACAGAGTGCTGCTCAATGGCAGCACCCCAGCCCGACACCCCGGCCACATTCAGACTAAAGGCCCCAAAAGCCCCTGCCCTTCCCCAGCCAGCGCCACACCAACCAGGTGGTTTGGAAAACAGCCTGGGCTGACTCAGCTAACCTGTGCTGGTTGCTTGGGGAGGTTAACTCTGGCCTGGCCAAAACCAGGGCATTATGCTTACTGTCTTGCAGGTTTGCAAAACGGGTATCAATGGTTCTGGTTACTAACAAAACAGAAGTTTTTTTTGGTGGTAAGAGGAATAAATGACTGCCAAATCAAGTACAGAAGTAACCATGATGTCTTGAGTTCCAAACCCCAGTTCTGCTGCTGGTTCTGCACCACCTAATTCAAAACATCTCATAATGCAAGTCTGCATCATTGAGCAACCAAATACAACTGCAGATGATCGGTTTCTACAAAAATGGGACCAGTGAGTACATCCTGGAATTTCATTTCTCCTAGGCATGCTCATTCTGGATGAACCTTCTCAGTTTTCTTAACTGATGATAATTTTTCTATCAGCTCTATGAACACACAAAAAAATAAAATCACCTTTTATCTTTAGGGTTTTTTTCCAGATTTTGTGAATCTGGAGAAGATGAAATAAAGAGGTTCATAAAAGAGGCTTTTTTAAAGGTACTTACAGTGTTACAGGAATTCTCCTTCTAAGACCCTACATGATTTCCTTCATGGGTCTGTCTTCAAACAAGAGTAAAAATATTTGTTACCCAGAGTTCCATGATGCACACATCCACATTAGTGCACCTCTCTTCCTGTGTATTTCCAAGGTAGTAAAAAAGACATTTGCCAAAGTCCATAAAAGCACAGAGAAAAGAGGTATTATTCTTTCTTAGTTTCTAATGCCAAAACTAAACCCTGTCTTTCCTCAAACTGTAACACAGGGTTAAGAAAAAACATTTGTCCCTAATAGTTACAATAAATGACACTTTCACACACCAAAGCATTGTACTGCAGTTTCATCTTCCTTGTGTCCTGTAGAGTAAGGTGCACTCCTATTCGACACTGTTTCCACTTCACCCTTTGTGCAGCTCTCTGGGTTGACACACGTCTTACGTGGTCCTCAGAAAGATGGAATTACTACCCTGCAGTCCTTGGCACCACCACAATACACCACACTGCAAGGAGACTACAGTTAGTGCCCTTCCCGTGACATCTGGCTGGAATAAATGTTCACAGTGTATGAAATGCCACTGGATTACACTGATACTGTTGAGTTGGAAGTTCCACCTACGATACATGGCTTGGACAGTGTGCCCTCATGGCCAAGAAGGCCAATGGTACCCTGGGATGCATTACACAGGTGTGGCCATTCGGTCTTAGAAGGTTATCCTCCCCTCTCTATTCCGCCCGGGTGAGGCCACATGTGAAGTTCTGTGTCCAGTACTGGGCTCCCCAGTTCAAGACAACAGGCAATTGCTGGAGTAAGTCTAGTGGAGTGCTACAAAGATGATGAAGGGGCTGGAGCATCTCTCTTATGAGAGAGATGGATCTCTGTGAACACTGCCCAAGGAGATTAATTTTATTTTGTTGCCACTCTAAATCCAGAGAGTATGTATCACTAAATCTACACACATACACAAGAGTTTGCAAAACTAGGGTCTTGCTCTTCAAAAATATTTTCATTAAGAAATTCTGCAATCCACAGTCACAGCCACTCACAAATGGCCTCTACAATGACAATTTAAGAGGTGCCACACATACACACTCCACTTAGGTAGAAAATACCCAATGCATAAGTAGATTTCAGTTTCAAACTTCCAAGGGATCATGAGATACAAAGTGAAAATGCTACTGTGCCAACTTCTAAGATGATACATGATACACATCCAACTCCCTTGAAATCAACTTTACATCTAAATTACATGAAGGTAGAGGTAAAATACTGTTGTTAATATTAAAGAGGACATCAACATCATGTATGATTTAAAACACTTAGAAGCAGTTTAAGAACTACCCGTACTACTATTTCCCTGTGTCCCAAATTTGTCCCTCCTTCCCCATGTCATTTCACATGCACATCTACTACATCTCACACTTTGGACAACAAGTACCTTAGGGACAATGACAGTATAGCATTTTGTCTGTAGAAATGCCAGTCCAACTCAAACAAGGTCCAAGCTGGTGGAAGCTTGTAAGCTGCTTCTGATTCGTGTTAAATATTAAGAACAGGAAGTAACATTGCTGTCACAGCTCAGTGGAATTTGTGTGTTTAAAATGGAACACAAGGTCTACTGGACTTCTGCTGGTTTCCCATCTCAGGCAAATGGGGTCAAAGCGTTCCCAGGGAAGAAGAGAAGTGGTGGCCTTGACACAAATGTGATTTGAAAGAAGGGCTGAGTGGAGGAAAAGATTGTGGATTTTCAGAAAGCTGAATGTGCAACCCCCCAGACAGACCTGCACTTAGGTGCAGGGACATGACAAAAGAGGACAGCATCAATTGAAGTGTGGCAGCAGCCAATTACCTCCCCTCTTTAAGGCTCAACCGGCAGGAGGGTACCCTCCATCCTCCTGGTTAGATGTTTACTGCAGGAGCTCCCAGAAGTCTGAGAGAGCAGATACAAACACCTCAAGCCATATGTCCCTTTCATTCAGCAGATAGAAGAAGATTTGACTTTTATGACAGCAATTGGACAGACACACTTAAATCCTCATTGAAGATTATGGCTGTTATTTTGATTATTTTTATTTACACATAATTGTGGAAAACAAACAAAAGTACATCCCTAATTCTAACAACAACAGGATCAAGGTCATGCAGAAGAATAGAATAAACTTCCTAAAAAAGGGAAGCAACATTAAAGACAAAGCTCTCTGGAAGAACTTTCTGAATGTACAAGTACATCTAAAAAGAGCAGATGGAAAGAAACCTTCACTTCACTCACTATATGAAGTTATGCCTCAACCATATCATTTTAAGATAAACATTATTCGTAGTTGCAGAATGACTTTCTGAAGGGGTCACAAATTCAAACACAGCACACCTCATCAAGAGAGCAAATCAAAAAGCCTAGCCTAAAAGCTTGCTTTTTTTTTATTACTCAGATTTAAATGTTTATTTCATACACATTTACCACAGTTCATTTCAGCTGAACAGAACCCCCATGTTCGTGATTTTTGCCTACAAGAATATTAAATTTCTGTGCATCTGTCTTCTCTCTGGGGGTTTCTCCAGGGAATATAATAGTCTATTTGTTTTTCTATTGATCTTGTATCTAAATACTGTTTTCTCCCTTTCAGAGGAAAAAAAAAAAAAGAGAGCCGCCAAAGAATCAGTAGTGTCACTGTAAAAATGTTTTTCTTAGCTGGATGAAACGATGGCAGAGCAAGATTGGGAAAAATATTTTTCAAATCTGTTTTAATAAGCGTACTTCCAGATAGGGATATGCTAGATATTGGTCTAGGCATGCCCCAGGCCTACGATCCATCTTTCATCCTTTTTACCAATTTCGGACTGACAGCTAAATTAGCTCATGGAAAAGGCTCCCGTAGGCAGTAACCAATAACCTGCCATCCAAGGTAAGTTGCAACAGCAAGAGGCATAGGGGAAAAAAATGGAGATGGGAAGCTGCATTTACATCAGTTGGTAAGGTAAAAAAAAAAAAAGGGGGGGGACAAAAAAGGATCAAATTCTTAAAAAGATTAAATAAAATTAATCCACACTAGAAAGAGAAACAGACATTAAGATTTAATGTGATGTTAAGCACTAGCTATAAACTGACCTTTTAGGACATGGCTAGACAGTCTTGGAGTTTCTGTAAGTTAGCAAATCCAAATGGAACAGCTTCCTCCACCTGCAATATTTCGGCTCAGCACCACCGAGTTACTGGGATGTCTTCATTGGAAAAGGAAGACAATAGCTGGTCATAAAAGGCGAGAAATCAGCCTCCTTTTGAATCACAACGCTCATTTTCTTCTCAGGCAAAAATAAAATCCTCAGCATGGGAGTGTTCACACTGCAGTGCTAATAGTGCACAAGTGCTGAATTATTTAAAAAATAATAAAGATAGGAGGAATGACATATCCATCAGTTCAGTGACAAAGCAGCAAGGTTAATATCTGCACAGCATCTATCTGACCAAGTGACTTGAGGTTATTGAAGCTGATGTTTAACATATATCCCTCCATGAAAGTAACTGCTTCAAGCATTTAGAAAAAACTCTAATGGGCTTAGTTATATCTGAACTTGCATTTTACTTGCATTTTTGTCATTTTTTCCATTGTGGTCTGTTATAGGTAAACTGCAGTTTAAAACCAATGACTTCGATACAGTTAGTGACTTTTTTTCATGGTAGCAATTTCCCCTGATGTTATTTATGGTATCATGTTAACATTAGCAATGATATTTACAATTATGGTTCAAAATATTGCACAGTACTCTGTTAAGCACTGGTATAGATTTGTCTTCTGTTTTACCGCCCTATATATATATATGTTACAATTTCAACATACAATACAAGAAGCCAAAAATGCTAACACAGATATTTGCAAAAAAACCCCCATCCTCCTTTTTTGCTTAGTGGCCACAAAAAAAAGACAAACCCATCAACCCGTGTGATGGTGAGACAGGTATTTTCTTGCTCACTACAGCTGGGTATCTGCGTTTGAAAAGCATGCTTAAATTAAAGATGCAAAGAAATGCCTGGGGTTTCATTGCATTGCAAATGTAAAGAAAGACTGATTTTCTTCAAAGGAGGTTGATAATAACCTACAAACAGCAGGTATTTTCTGCTACCAGCATGTAGCTGGCATGTCATGGCTAGTACATCTTTAATCATAATAATGAGTTCTGTGGTAATCATGATAAAATATGTTTTAACTGACAATGTTTTTACCTGCCATTGCTACCCTCTACCGAGAATTAGCTGACTTCTCTTCTTTTTGGGCTCCCCTAGCCTTAGCAGCATGGCTCACTGAGGTGGCCGTGGCACTAGCTGGGCTGCTACTTTAAAAAAGGTTCCACTGTTGTCACCACTTAACTCTTAAATATTAATTTAGACCAGTGAAATTCAGCTAACTGCTTGGCACAAGGAACTCGAGAGGAAACTGTGGAGTCTGGAAAAGTAAGGGAAATTGTCATTTCTTTTCCCGTAACTGGCAGGCAGTTCTCTAACTTCTTTCTTTCTTTCATCAAATTCATCTCTCTTCTGCCACAGTGAATTCTCCCCTAAATTCCTGGGGTTTTTAATCTGCATTTTCTCTAAGAGTTCCCCATATGAAACTAGCCTATTTCTTTTCTCTTTTGGAAAAACAAATCAGTACCGTGGCACGACTGTCTCCTGTCCTTCAGCATTTACATTGCAAAAGGGCCAGTTACCATCCCTTCCAGCACGCACACCATCCCTCATCACCCCAACAACCCACAATACCAAATGTTTTCCATTCCTAAACTGCAAGCGGTCTACTATGTAGTTTACTGTGTTACTACATCGTTACTGTAGTTTACTAGGAGGTGACACCAGCTTCCAACCTCCTCAGGAAAACTGAGTCTCCTTAAATGTCCCCTTCTTCTTTTAAAACAAACATCAACACATTAAAGAAACCTTTTTACTTTGTTAAATAAAAAAAAACCCCTAAAATAGTCCAACTAGAGAAAAATAATTAAAGCTTTTTTAAAGCACAACAAAAACTGCCCAGTGAAGCCTCCTGAACTGCAGCATACCCAGCATCAAAAGCTTAAATCAAAAATAAACTTGGTATCTAATAAACTCCCCTCACCTTCACAATAAACAAACAAACGGGCAGCTATGAATAAACACAATCTCTTCCCCTAGGTTTGCGGAGGATTACTCAGGAGGAAAATCAGCAGAGATGTCCTGTACAAACCCAAAATGGCATTGAGTGCTGGGGCTGAGCCCAGTATGGGCACGGAACCTTGGGCAACACAATTATTGGCTCCACAGCTAGCTTCCGAAGCCTTTGGCCAGGCCTCATGTACTGGGTTTGCTTGGGACAGCATTACTTTTCTGGGACAGAGTTGATTTTTTAAAGCACAACACCTCATCACAGCGACGCCACTGAGACCATTCCTGTGACTGGCCCAAAACAATTTCTAATAGGGCTGTACCTTGGCCAGAGAACCTAGGACCACAGAATCACAGAACGGTTTGGCTGGGAAGGGACCTCAAAAATCACCTAGTTCTAACGTCCCTGACACCCTCCACCAGACCAGGCTGCCCAGAGCTCCATCCCACCTGTCTCTGAACACTGCCAAGGAAGGGGCAGACACAGCTTCCCTAGGCAACCTGTGCCAGGGCTTCAGCACCCTCACAGTGAAGCATTTCTTCCTAATACCTAATCTAAATCTACCCTCTTTCAGTTTAAACCCATTATCCCATGTCCTATCACTCCGTGCCCTTGTAAACAGTTTCTCTCCTGTAGCCCCCTACAGCTTTCCAGTAGCCCCCTTTTAAGTACTGGAAGGCCACTATAGCATCTCCCTGGAATCTTCTCTTCCCAAGGCTAAACAAATCCAACTCTCCCAGCCAGTATTCATAGGAGAGGTGCCCCAGCCCTCCTCTGATCATCTCCTAAACACTTTCACAGCTGGGAACCTCCCTGGGCAGTGACAGTGAAGGGTGGGAGATTATCCGAGGCTATGGCATGGGCTCATATTCCATCAGCAGCACTTTACCTGAGCTTTTACAAGCCTCAATGCTGCAAAACATTAATAATACTTTCCAGAGACTGTTGAGTGGTTCGGATTCAGCGGTGGCACAGCTTTATTCAGTACTTCAGCACACACGCGATACAAATGAGCTCTACCAGGTAAAGAACTCCACAGGAAAACGTTTTTAAAGACTAAAATATGAAGAAATAAGCACTCTAAATGACTGCCCATTTCAAAAGCATTTTTCTTTTGCCACTTAGTAAGGTTTGCAGAAACATGCTGAAAGGATGTTTCTCTGTTACAACCTTTAACTCCAAGTTCTTAACCGTACCATAGATCATAATATTGTCATTCTTCACTGTCACCACTGCGTCAGCAGCTGGTTTTGGTCTCACAAAAAAGGATTTGACCTTTGGGATGGACAGGAAGCTGAAGGAGCAACTTTCTGAAAAAATAGCCTCCTGTTTACATTTGCCTTGTTTAGCGAACAATTATCTTGGGAGACATAAGTAATAAGCGTGTAAGTTTACATAAGCAGAAGTGTCATTTTGATAGCACTAAATACAAGTGCCTGTCAAGCTGTCGCTGAGTAACTGTTCTCACTATAAAATGCTGACCTGTATTTTAATGATAAAACACACAAAAATGCTAAGGATAAGTCTGTTGTTACAGTCCATCAGAATCACATCCCTATTGCAACGAAGCTCATCTCCAGTCACGGAGAATACAGCAGCTGCCATTGTTTTGTGGGGCACAATTTTTAGTGGTATTTGTTTACAGTGATACCTGTAACGCTGGCAAATCTAGGCCATCACCTTTGTTCCTGTTCTGTATTCTGAGATCTACAGCAAGAGAAACAGCAGGCCTCAAACTATCCCATTTATACCTATATACGTCCTGAATCTTCACTAACACTTTCATTCTACTACAGTCAGCACTAAGATTTCTATATGTATGTTTTTCCTGAAAATAGATAAACAGTGTTTCATATCAATCTGAGAAAAAGTAGGGTAAATTATATGCAAATGTAACATCTTATGAGCATTAAATGTATTTACAGATAACTCATAATGGCAGACACAAAGGAACTGGAGTCTCTCTTTAAAATATTATACCCTGCTAAGCTAAAATTATATTTAAACATATTGCAAGTACTTACACCTAATGCCTAGATAATCTGTATTTTAATGAAGCATCACCTCATTTTCTGAGGATGGAAGATAAGCAAAAATCAAACTTGAAATGCAGTATTTTTTTTCCCCACGTCCTATCATCAGCTGTCTTCAAAGTAAATTTAAATATTTTAAAGGAACAGCTCTGTTAAGGTACAGTGCACAGTATCCAATCAGAAAAAAAACCAGCTTTGAGAGGACTCCAAGTTTAATTAAATAATACAATAGAGTTTAATTTTATTTACTTGGAAAAAATAACACTACTGTTTGAGTCCTTATAGTCACCGTTTTATACAAGATCTTGAGAAAAACTATGCAAATTATGGAATGGGTTTCTGTTATGTATGTGCATACCTCTATTAATTTTACATTGCATAGATTTAATATTCAGCAGATTCTGTAGATCACTTCTACACTGCTACCCTCTGCACTACAGGATGCCAATGATGCTGACAACAAACTCTTTCCCTGAGTGTACCCAGGCAACTTCTCCTCTTACTTCCAGTAAAAGTCCCTGGAAATCCCATCCCAGCTCACAGGAAAATTCAGCTCCTTGGTTAAATTTCTGGTTACTTAAATCAACTGGAACAAAGTCCTCCACAGACTACTAAATGCCTGTTTTGCAGAAAGGTGTGACTGTACAACCAACGGATTTTGGAGAAAAATAAAAGCAAAAGCTGCTCCATACTGCAGTACCCTAAGACCACAATGCCAAATAACCATGATTACCAGCGTCTCTCCTCCTGGGAGGGTACATTCTCATTTCATCACTAATGTTACCAAATGTAAATGGAAAAAAAAAAGCCAACCTAAAAACTCACTGGGCTACTTCATGATACTGAAATGCAGGAAGAATAATTTTTGGCTTGCTGTCTAATGCAGTGAGAATACTCATCAACGTTTCCCCCAACACTCTCAAGGCAGCTATAGATCACCACCGTATTAAGTGTCCAGAAGAAGCACCATGACAAGATCAGAATATGCACCTATACACTTATAAACAGCTACTGATGACTGGAATTACAGAAAGCTCTGTCTGAAGAGGGATGTGCAAGCCATCTGTCCGCAGCTCAGCAGAATCCCGCTTCCAGGCTCTGTGGTCAGCACTTATTTTTTTTGGATCCATTTACAACGGAAGATGGATTATGAAATACAGCTCCTACATTTAAAAGTCCAATGGGATGCCTGTGATAGCGCTACCTGTCTTACTGCTTAACACAGACCGCTGTGTTTTGGTTTCCTCTGCTCGGGCTTCTTTTTGCAGTACAGATGCTGGGAATATTTCTCTTGAACATTTGGCAAGCTTTTTTCGCTTCAGAAAATTAAAAGCCTCCACAGAGTTAACCAATGTATGCTTCTTTACCTATAGAACTTGACTTCAACTTTCCATCCACCTCAAGTTCATCACCAACCAGTGTGCTGAGGCAGCAAAAGACTATGGATTAACCATCCGTCTGAAGAAAGCTGAGATAATGTGCCATCCTACACTTGGGAGAGGATAAAGATCTAGCATGACAATCAATGCAGATGTACTCTCATAATGGATTTCACTTACTGGGATGAGTTTTGTTTAAGCACTACCCTTAGTGATCAGTAAATCGTTACTTAAATGTAAAAAGTTGTACCTTGCATTCAGCACAGTACCCAGCTCTGAACACCCCCAACTCCACTTCTACCCAAGACTCAACCCCAACTCCTTTTTCTCTCTCTCTGACCCTCTCCCCCATGGTCTCCAGGACCTCATGTCCTACACATTCAGACCACCTCTGCAAATCCAGCTCACCTCAAGCCCAGGTCTCCTTCTGTCTCTTCCCCCAGGGAACGGTTACCACTGTCACTCCAGCCACGTCTGTGGGATTCCTTAACACCTTCCCCTCCCTCTGCTTCTGCCCTCCATCCTCTCAAAACTTCTTGGCATGCTGCCCCTAGACTTGGACCCTGTGCCATGAAGCCATACCCTCACACCAGCTCCAAGTTTTACTTACTCTTTTTCTCTTCCCTGAGCTCACTTTGGTCTTGCCATGTAACTAGACTCCTTTTCATCACTCAATAGAAAAAAAACCCCTCAAAACCAAACATGGCAAAAAGCAGCCCTTGCAAGATACTTACTGCCATCCCATGTTTGTTCAGTCTGAGCTCCTTCTCCCAACCCACACTCTGGCTCTGAGCACAAGGACTATTTTCCAAGAGATGTCTGCACACTATCCAGCAGAACAAGGCCATCCTGTAACAGCATCACCCCTTTACTCCAGAAAGGTGATGTCAGGACACTTGTACTATTTTTAATGCAGCTCATCCAAGGGAAACCTACAGTCTCTCTTTTTTTTTTAATGCTTTCTAAACAATAAAGCAAGTTGCTGAAACTGTCTGGAGGCAGAAGTCACAACTGAGCAGGCTGCTGGATGTCAGGAGTATTATTTAGAGTATCGACAGACTAGTCAAACACAGGCATTTTGTACCATTCCCAACATCATTCCAAAAGAGGTGAAGTGGAAAGCCAGCTTGTGTTTTCAGCCCTAGGTAACAGACATCCAAGACTTCTAACCGCCAGCCACAGGTTTATTTGTCTGATTGTACAAATATGTGAGCCTGGCTCATTCCAGATGGGTGCATGCACAGCACCTAAATTCCCACGTGCGAGCATACAAACGCACCCCTGCCCAAACCCAGGCTACCTGCCCAGCCATGTGCAGAGCAGACCCTGGAAGCATCTGTGCCATTTCTGTCCCTCCTCACACACTGTTAAAAAGCCACAACCTGATTTTCACTCGTGCGGAGCAGCTTGTGGCAAATGACAGCTGCCAGACAAAAGCATTTCTCCTGTGCTGCTTTCCAGCAAGTTCTCATCCATATTCCTCTTCGCTGCCCAGATGAAATGACATGGCAAGGCAGCCTCCTGTTCAACAAGAACTGAGGTCATACGGGACAGGAATCTGTCCTCTTACATAAGGAAAGGCCAGTACTATTAATGAAGTAAATAATAAGAAAACAAAACTAACAATACAGATCCATAAAGCAGTAGCATAGCAGAATTAGTGAGAGTGGTGGTCATTTGTTCTCCACAGAAAACATAACATGAACATTGGTTGGGTTTGTGTTTTGGTTTTTGGGTTTGGGTTTGTTTGGGGTTGTTTTTTTTTAAAAAAAAAAAGCTTGCCCAGCGAGGGGAGACAGATGAAGGAAAGAAAACATCCTGGCCACTATGACACCAACTTCAACATCTGCAGTTGGTGAGGAACAGAATTTATTAAGGCGAAGTGAATCCTCAGGGTGAAAACAAGTTCGAAACATACTTCAACCTAAAGAAAACAGGATGCTCCTCAAGCAAGGAAAGCAATTTATACTTCAGTGAAGAAAAACAAGTGCATTCATTTGTCTTAGTTGCCAAGTGCCATAAATTGAGACCCTCAAACTTTAATTATCAGTTAAAAATATCTGCATGAAAAACAGTTTTATCTCTCCTGAATTGTCACCTACAGCTCTTTGTGTTCTCCCTTATGAACCTGAAACAAGCACTAATCTGCTTCGCTTTGCTTAATAGAGCATAAGGAGAAATAGCTGCTCAGAAGGTAAAGCTGTTCCCCATCCTCTCAGGCTTCTCATTCAGACTCACCAGGAAAGGATTCTCTTCTAGATTGTCTCTGCTGAACCCTCAGCTTAAAAGGCATTAGAAGTTATATTTTATAAAGACGCAACAACACATGTACTATGTAGCTCGCTAGCTGGGGAAAACAAAACACATCACAGCAATACTTCTAACAGACACACACTACATATGCTGGAGGACTGGCAGATGACAGCTGTGGACCAAACAAGACAGAGCCAAATGCTGACTGGGGAGAAGAACCCCTCCAGCACCACTGCTCTGTAGCCTTTTTGCACATGGCTACAGCATCCAGGAGGAAGGATGCTTCTCCAGTGCCCAAGAAGTGCCAACACCACTTTCTTTATTCTTTTCTTTCCCCCTCCACATGCCCACCTCTGCGCTGCTCTCTCTCCCCCAACAACTCCGCCCGAGCTGTTCCTCCCCAGCAAGGTGCCAGGTCGCTGGAGCACATCGGCGCAGAGGCAGCGGCCCCAGGAGCAGATGGCTGCTGCTTACAGGGTAGGGTGGCTCACGTGAAATGCCAGCGGCATTGATGCTCAAGCTGTGCTGGCTGCCAGCAAAATTCCCAACAAAATGTTACACTATTGGTCTACCTTGTGTGATGCTGAACGTCTGCAGCACTAGTTTTCTCTTTTTCCTTCTTTCCTCCTCTACCTTACCCCCCCCCCCCCCCGCTACCCTTGCAATCAATCTGTAGTCCCAACCTGAAACCCCCTTGCTGAGAATCAGATGGAGCTGCTGGCGGGGCGTGCTCCTCTCCAGAGTCCAAATTCTGTGATTCCTTGCATACCTTGGCTACCAAAGTCTCTATTTGCTAGTACTCAAAGCGTGCTGTGAGGCCAGTCTCGCTTTCCACCCCGAAGACTGGGAACGTTTTGTGCTCATCGCGTTGCCACTGAACATTTGTCATGGTGAGATGAGCTGTCCTTCCTATGCCGCTGCTCTCTGTAGAATGCATTAATTACAGGAGGGGCATCCAGAACATAGCTTAGGTCTCTTTAATGGCTTTTAGAAATCTAAACACATGAAAACAAACATCAGGTTTTGTTCTGTAAGTAATCCTTACCAGCTGTGACTGAGCTTTATATAAACCAGGTTATTTGATTGACTTCCTTAATGAGAAATGCCTTGTAGTGTAAATCATCTGGCGAGGTAGGACAAAAAGTAGATTTTCCTTAGCCCTATGCTGTAGTGTCATCACTTAGAAAAGGAATCAACACAGCAATTAATTATTTTTACACACACACTCCCATCTGAAATATTGGCATGACCTAGTACTGGACAGGTAACTGTTAAAGAGTCTGGTAGTGCACAGATGTGCAGCATATTTATGGAATTAATCCAAAAGGCCTTTGGCTTGGTGAGGGGTGGGAGGAGGAAGAACACCGAAATACTTTGGTCTTCTTTCTGGAGCGTTGCTATTTGCCAGCCAGGCCACATGTCAATACAACATTTCTTTAATAAAAATAGAATCTTAATTCTGAAAAATGACAAGATTTGGTATCGGAAGCATCAGCCACAAAAGTCACAGCTGTGGACACTAACAGTAAATTATAAATCAAGGAGCAAAACACTTGCTCTGCCAGGAAGCAAGCAATCTGTGTGAGAGGTCTGCAGAGTGAAAAGCAGACAGTTATATCAAAGCATTATTTACTACATCCTGGTCCAACTTCAAACCCAAACAAGGGGTGCCATACTCTATCCACACACAGGTGCTTCATTCTATCATCATGAAGGACACTTGAGCATCCATACCACTTCACTGTCAAAGCCAGGAACACGACCTCTGGACCTGCTGGGTGGCAAGATGTGGTTGCCATGGACAGTCTACATAGCCTCGAACAGTACCAGCTCCTCCAGCAAGCAGGAACATGACTCCAACGTCAGCCCATCAGGTCTGATACCATGGGCATCAGACATGAGACCCAGGAAACCTCCAGAGGGGACGGATGTGCAAGCTGCGGCACTGTGATGAGAGCACACTCAAAAACCCCAGATGTGATTATCAGGGACAGGAACACCAGCAAATGAGAGGGCAGTGCTGACTTTGAACAAAGTGTGAGGGAACTGCATTTTCTTAACTCTGCCTAGGTGAGGGATTAAAAAAACCCCACAGAAATCTCAAGGCAGAACCACATACCTACCATATACTTTCCAGTCCTACGAAGTCAGGTAGATAAAGAGCTGGTGACAAGGAAGTTAAATCAACTTCTAGAAAATTCAAGTATGTTCTTTCAGGTTTTAAAAAAAAATAAAAATGCATCTGATAATCACAACTACTGAATGAGCATGAAGGAAACCTTGGACAATTATTTGTCTCTCTCATCTAACTGACAATCCCCCTAGATGTTTTAATGTTATGTTTTACTTGAACTTATTTAAAATTGAGATCTAAAATCCCCATATTGAAAGAAAACTTTGAACACAGCAGTAGCATCATATGACTCCTCCTAGTACTAACACAAACTACAACAGGTAGGGCAAAATGACCAAGCAGCGAAGAAAAACATCTTTTTCCAACCTCCCAATGGATTTTGTGCCTCTTCCCATAGCACAGACCTGAACAGACAAGACTCATTCTCAGAGTCCTTCTCAGCCACGCTATGGAGGTAAAAACATTTTCTAGTAGGTTATTTAATCCGTGGCCCACCTATAATTACTTGTGCACAGGAAGAGAAACTTCTCATTTCAGGCTTCTCAAAGCAGATTAATGAAAGTGCTTTTTTTTATGGGGATAGAGGGAGCAGGGTAACTTGCTTAAAACAATACATTTTTGCCATATGCAGGTAGAAAATAAACCCATCCATCAAGGATATATTAATAATAGATGAAAACTGGCTCCAGACACAAGATTACTTGGTGAAAATGCCAGAATAATGGACACAGAATTTTTATTCAATCAAGCCCAAATGACAGGGGAGATTAGTTTATGCAAACTCCAAAGAACAAGGCTTTATTTCAGAAAGTAATCCTTTAATTTAGGCGAGATTTTGTTTGCTCAGAGATGCAACAGAACACAAGAAAAAAACAAACCCAAAACCCAAATGTATCTGGCATACAGGACAAGCCTGCATGCTGCACTTAAAAACAATTAAATAAGCAGTTCACACCAGAGTAAAGCTTTTAACTACTGGAATAGGCAGAGCCAAATCTCATATTTTGTGCATACAGTTTAAACTGCCAAACAGGGTTTATGTACCGATTAGGGGAGATTATGTAGAGTGGTACAGCCATTTTTTAAAAATACAATATTATTACAAAGAACCCCCAGAGGTTCATATGAAGATGGTCTCTATTTCATAGACAGTAAAAATCACTGAGGCACATCATCACAGCGATGACTTACTACTCCTGAAGGAGCCAGGGGAGTTGAGCTCAGGACTGTTAATGCAGGGAACAGCTCTCCCCTGCAACCGAATATGGGAAAGCCAGTTTACAGCTCGTATCAGGTTTTTTACCAGACTTTGAACGAGGTCTTAACACATCTGCATCTCTTGTCAGCTCCTCCAGCTTTTCTAAGGAATTAGGACAAATTAAAAGCGCCTGAAATACTTACTTGGAGAAGTTTCTACTTTGTGTCACTCTAGTAACACTGCTGGTGGCTGTAAATCTTTGCCAGGCTTTAGGGAAAAGTCGCTTTCACAACCTCACGACATGCATGGGAGAGTATTACCCATGGGATGACGGCGCTGCAAGGTTTGAGCTGGGACGGCGTCAGCCTTGCCTAAGCACATGTCCAGCATGTTTAACCAATAGAAGGTCACCTATCTTCCCTACAAACACAAATTCTAGCATTACTTAACAGCTCTCAAACGTGTTTTTGGGTAATTTTCTTCTTGTAAAACACATTTAACATGATTAATAGTCACCGGCAGCTGAAGAGAGCTACAATATAAGTATCACACCGCTGGATTTTAGCGGGACATTAAAGTGGGTAACACAGCTTGCTGCAGAGAAAACAAACTTACTTTTCAGTAAAAGCCTTTCTCTACAGTTTGTCTGAAACAGGGGAAACTGAGGAATAGACACCACCAGTAATAACAGCATTATCCATTCCTCAGCCAAACACTCCATACTGTGATGCCATCTGAATCATGCTCAACATCTCCTAAACCGGGCAGTACACTGCTCTGTGTGCTGCAAGCATCCTACTCTTGGCGCACTGTATGGACGCAGCTACACAGACCATGTAACCCCATGCCATGCATGCAGTATACTTGCCATCATCACATTTTTTACCTCTCCATGCACTCTGGGAAAGAACACAGAGCCCTGCTCTCCCACTTCTCTCATCATCTTACCAACATCTGCACACCACCCAGGAAAACCTTGGAGAGAAGCAATACCACCCTGTGTTTTATCAAAATACACAACAGAGGTAGTTTCCCATCACTGTTTCATAACTCATTTTGGGTGCAAACTCTGCAGGTTCTCCAACGACCCTGCGCTCACACACACCACTGGGCAACTCCACTCCAAGTAAGCAGGATCAAGACCCTGGCCCAGGAAGTCCTTAGCACAGAAGATGTGGGTAAGGCCCTTCAGTTGGCGCAGCTGCCAAGCTACATCAACAGGGTTAAGCTATGCTTATGTAGGTCCAAAATGTACCTGTGTGTCTATGATTTACCTCAAAGATGAAAAGAAAGGAGAAATTCACTATTAAGGAAAGCCCATGTGATTACGTAGCTGATAGCACACATCACACCAAATCTTCACACACGTTACTGAGTCAAACATTCTCTTTCACTAGGACACTGTGAGGCTTGAAAATAAGAAACACAACTGAAGTCCTACCAATTCTTCTCACTGCCACCAAAACAAGAGAGAAAGAAAAGGTCTGTTTGGGAGGAGACAACACGCCCACAACAGCATGTCAGATGATTGGTGAAACTACTGCGGCAGACCACAGGCTGATGAGAAAGTTTCCATAAGCAGAGGAGCCTTGGGGGAAAAATGCATCCCCTTAGCAAAGAGGCAACAGGCAGAAGTGAGAAATGCAAGAAACCCGCAGTAAAGATAAAATTAAGAAAAAATTTGCCACTTGCAACATTTTTTAGGGCTGGCTGAGAAGGGAAGTGGCCTGAGGCAACTACATGGTCCCAAAGAGACCTCTTCCAAGCCTAGATAACAAAAGTTATACTTTGATTTTCAGTAACACTCTATCCCATGGGGGCATCCAAGGGAGGACAGGAAGAAGCTCTTTCCATTTTGTCCTCTCTCCTCCTCCAAAACAGCCACAATAATAACAACATATGTACCTTAGCACTGAAAAATTAGAAAATTAGAAACTACTGTCCCAAAGTTACCAAGAAATAAAGCCCATTTTAAAAAATGTGTTGAATGTAAGCAGGTGTCTAAGCCAGGTGTCGTCCCAGAGGGGACAAGCAGGAGCCCTGGAGAGCTGCTGTGGCACTCCCTCTCCTTGCCAGCAGGACCTCTAGAGAGACCCTGGACAGCTGGCCCTCCTCTAGCCACAAACGTTTAGGACGCAGAAAGAATTTCAAGCAAGACTTTAGCACACAATTTTAGAACAGCAATTCCCAAACCTGAAGGGACCTGTCCATTTCAAGCACACCTTTAGTCCCATACTCCTTGTGTAATAACGAGTTCAAAAGGAATTAAAGCTCAAGCGACACAGAAGTACTTCAGTCAGTGGAAAATGAAGAAAAATAGACATGATGTGAAAGAAACTGCTGGGATCTGTGTCGCACCGGACTGTAAGGCAATGAAAAGAAATGCTGTAAACCTACAAGGGAAAAAGCATCAGGCAGGTAATAGCTCTATTTATAGAAACCCCCCATCTATAGCAATGCTAGCACAAAGGGCAGAAAGTGCCTAAAACAAACAATCCTGCATCAGTTCGATGAAAGCACCTCGATGGGTTGAATTTTCCTCGAGTTCTTTGTGTGTTTACGGAAATGTCTAGTAATAAATAAATACTATATGAGACATAGAATTTTATATAAATGAGAGATTATAGAAAGAATTCTTATCAAATATAAATTAAATCCCTCAAAACCAAAACACTCTTGCCTTTAAAAGAAAAATTAGACAGAGCAGTTGTGACAGGCGTTACAACTCCTTAGCTTCTTTTGCCTCTGAAATTTCTGAAATATTGCTTACCATCAAGCCACTGACCTACAGAAATACCAGAAGGAAGTAAAGAAGGGCAATGTGTTAAGCTAGACTCCAGATTTTGGATGATGAAATAAGAAATGAGGTACTTAAAAAAATAAAGTAAATTATAAAGACAAAGCTATTTCATAAGCAAGAACTCTTCAACAGTTTGTCTCCTCCTGCTTCTCTCTCTACATGGAGAAGCAGCTCCTTCTCCTTTGTAGTCTGATTTCCAGCAATGACATCTGCTTCTCACATCAAGGTTAGTGTTTCAGTGAAAAATTTTCCTGACCAACAAACTTGCTATGGGTAAGGCAGTGGTGAGACAATTCCAGACTTCCCTCAGAGCAAAGTAGATTCAGGGCAACATTCCCGTTAAAGGATGATGAATTACAGTGAAAAGTTGCGTATGAACACTCAGATGAATATTAAATTAGATCAGCTTTGTTAAAGACATCACAATAAATATGAGATGGATCGGTGAGTACCAGGCAATTATCAAAGAGCTCTTCAGAGCCGGCTTGCTGCAAAGCCTGCTGCGGTCACTAGAGCAGTAATACCCTTAGAGCAGTAATACCCTTAGAGCAGGTTTATAGCTGCCAATACTGACTGGAGAGAAGACGGCTCACCAATCGCTGAAACATGGAAAGGGAAACAAGAGATGGTCACAAAACCACTTATGGTAATGAAACCCTCACTGTGTCACAGCAGGCTCAACCATGAAGGGAGCGGAAAGGGCGCGAATCCTGCTTTCTCAGAGAAATGAACCCAAGGACAAGTCACTACAGAGCTTATGGCTACGGCTTGGGCCTAGGCACAGCTCAAAGACAGACACACCAACCTCTGGACAGCCTGCAGGCCACTAAGAAGAGCAGGAACCACCACCAACACCACCACCACCTTTCTGGAAGTCCAACCATGGAGGGTGTTACCTCTGCTACTCTCTTGCCAAAGTGGTACCCTGCTCTCCTCTGCCTTTCTGGTATGGCTAAACAGATGTCCTTTACCCCAAAAGACTCCAACTGCCGCGTAAGTTGCCAACTGCTTTCAGCTCTGCAAAGAAAGGGTTTTAGGCAATTATGATCCCTCTGAAACTCCACCATGGAGCGGTTCAGTGCCATACCACAACATGAGAGGCATATGCTGAAAAGCTTGTTCTGCCGACGCTACCGCTGCAGCATGACAAGGGAGTAGAAAACAGTCAGAAAGCTACACAACACAGGAGTAATATCTGGCTGCTAACAGAGGAGAAAAAAATCAACACTGAGCTGTTGGCTTGAAAAACAAACAAGCTTTCCACCTGCCAGCAGCAGCGTACTCGCAAGTCACCGAGATCTCACTAAGGCTGAAGATTTGTCCCTTGCGGTGCTATGACCCATCATCCCATAGTTCACCGAGGAACCAAGTAGCTGGGTCATGCGATGGGCAGATGCGTGTGGGAGAGAAACCCTCCGGCTGCTGGAGCTGCTCCGGCTCCCGGAGTCCCCTCTGTGACCAGTGAAGCACACCAGCTCCCCCACCCCGAGCTTCTGCAGCCTGGGGAGCAGGGACAGACTTCAACTTGGACTCCTAACCTCCTTTGGATGGATACCTGACACAATGAAAAAGTCAGGGCAGAGAAGCTGCCTTATTTTAAAAAAAACAAACAAAACCAAACCCAAACCAACAACAACAAAAAACCCTTTAGAAAACATTAAATCATACATGGCACAGACAACATAGACAGAAACACTTACTTTCTCCTTTCCAACTAAGAGTCATTTAATTTGTTTTCTTAAAACCATGCTCTAATTTGATAGATGTGGAAACTGACTCCCACTGTCCCGAAAAAATGAAAAAAGGCAAAAAAAGAAAAAGAAATTAATACTAATAATCCAGAGGATTAGGGATCAGAGGTTAGTGCACAACCTTTTAATGAGTGAGGTATTTAAAGACTGATGACACAGTATATTTTTATTCTTCAACAATTTAGTACAGAAGTTCACATTGATTGCTTAAAAGGCCATTCGATTTTATTTCCCATATTTAATTGTTCTTAGTGCCCAATAAATGGTTGACTGGAGAAAGTAAAGGATTCTTTTATTCTTTTTGTATCATTAAAAATACTGTCAGGCCAACTCACTCATTCACACGCCCTCTACATGCCCTTCATGTTTTCACAAAACCATGCGGATTATCTGTTTTTCATTACCACAAAACCTGAAACCCCCACAGTGCCCAGGCTCTCTAACCTGAACTAAACCTCTCACAGGTGCACGAACAAAAAGGAGGTATTTTACCATTCCCAAGGAGAACTTTGTAAATATGATGAAGAAAACCCCATAGGCTTGCATGGGGGGAATTTTGTTTTACCTAAAATTTTCCATTTTCTAGGGAAAAAAAGGGCTGCCTGCTAAGTCCTTACGCCTTATCGTGGCTTGGATCTCTTCAGATCCTGCTCCTTGAGCAAGAGCTGCAGGCTCTCAGATCAGGAAAAGATGTGTTTAAACACATGGCTTAGTTACATGCTTAAAGTTCAGCATGGGCTTAAATTAGCTCATCGTCTGCTCATCCTTCTCCTTGTCAACAGAGAACAAATGTGAAAAACACAGGAAAGGTTCCTTCACCTAGCAAGTATTTGTTGTCTCTCACGACACGGTTAAATTATGCCGCATCGTGACAACTTCCTAGGTACAGAGTTATTTTCGTGTTTTTCAAGATTTATCTGGCTATCTGGACAATATGTACACAATTCCTTGGCTGCTATTTATATATATTTTTATTCAGACACCATGGGTATTTGTCAAACCCATCTACATACTTGCAGGATTTCAAACTCGCCAGAGCCTGAAAAAAAACCCAACCCCAAAACCTTCAGCTTTTAGTTTCTCTCCCTTCTCAGCATTTCTATGATGTAAGGAACAATTATCACCGCTTTACATCCAGGGAGCACAAAGAAATATGGTTCGGATTTGCAGAAGGTTCTGAGGAAGTTTAACGGCCAGATCGCCTTATCTTAATTCCTAACATGTTACCCTTACTTTCAACAAACTCCAAAGGTGAAGCTGCTAATGCCATTGAACTCCACAGGATATTTTACAATGATTTCAACAGTGTCAGGATTTCATCTTCTAATGTCAAGAGGATTTTTATCTAAATAAAATCTGGGACTTTCCCTTTAGAGCAATTCACAATATTTTATCACATACCACTGAATTACAGAAAAGTGAATTTGTTTTACTGCTGCAGTTAAAAAGAAACTCATTCAGTGGAAAACACAGATTCCCAACAAAAACTAGAAACACCAGACAAAAAAGGTAGCATTTAAATAAAGCTTCACTGAAATACAGACAAGCGTACGAAAGGTAATTTTAAAAATTATTTTTCGTGCACCGTTTAATACTGGTGACCTCAAGGATCATCACTGCAGAAAGGAATAGTGAAACACTAACAAAAAAAGGAAAAGGCATAAAAATTTCTTTTGAAAGATAACAATGTAGAGTTTTTGAAATGTAATCACCTACTTGAACTAGTACAATAATATTGGATCTGTAATCTACTTAAGTATCTATTGATTGACA
The DNA here is from genome assembly GCA_022605575.1 of Laterallus jamaicensis coturniculus. Classification (NCBI taxonomy): domain Eukaryota; kingdom Metazoa; phylum Chordata; class Aves; order Gruiformes; family Rallidae; genus Laterallus; species Laterallus jamaicensis. The sequence continues at coordinate 17,743,606 of JAKCOX010000008.1, read as the reverse complement.
CCCATGACAAAATAACTGTTGCCCTAATAGGATTCACATCCAACATTCTTTAAGTTTCCCAAATTGTTCACATGGTACACTAACATATAAATCAATTAATATTGACTGATTGATCAATATATGCACAATATGAAAAACAGTTTTGGTGGCTTTATGTTCTCCACAAAGCAGCTTCACCTACTGATGATTAATTTTAATTTACTTTAAAGGATTCTATTGCACTGAAACTTTAATTAAAAACGAAATGAGAAAGTCTATAAAGTCTGCATTGCATCAATTACCTAGACTTGATATCCTGCACTTCGCCTACCCTCTGTACATATGGTTTCTGTTAAAATAATTGGAAAGCACTTCTGAACAATGTCACCCACACATCCATTCTAAGAGCGAGAGGATATATTACCATTAAACGTCACTAATATTAATAAAGAAACAATTAATTCTTCATTACCTATTTCTAAAATACACCATCAGACTCCTTCAGTTCAAACACAAATAAAACATTACACATGCCTGTCAGTGAAATGGGTAATCATCATCATTGTTGTAATTTATACTGCTTTCTGTTGTAAGTCTAATGCCTCATTTATTTATAAAGCTTTTTGGCTGACATTATAAATAACCTCTTTGAAATATTAAAAAAAATCTAGCTCTTATTAAGTGAACTCCCATACCTTTTGCCAACTCTTTCCTTATAAAACGTTACTTCTCATCTGCATTACACTTTCTTTTGGTGAACAGACAAAGTTCACGTTTATAAATGTTACTCTTTCAGTAAAACAATCTAAAGTATACTTTCCACTGACTTAGGAGCATATATAAAAACACATATTCAGCAGAACAATCTCAATCCCCAAGACAATTACAGTGAAGAAAATCCACACAGAAAATTATTTGGAAACCGCTGGTGAGATTACACTAGGACTGAGTTGGCTCAGAAGCCGTACAGGACCTGATTTAAAGATCAGTCTGAACCACACCAGTTTGGATCCAGCACAGTAACAGTTCAATGTCTTAATTATTAAAAAAGCATGGAGTTGTCACAGTCCTCGTCCGCTCCAGCCAGCATCAGGTTACACGCCTCCGAGGTGTCTCTGGCACGCTGCCTGGGCTATTTACTGCTATTTGCAAATTAGACGCTTGTGTTACGAATGTCAATTTTAAATATCTGTGTTTAAATGAGCCTGATAAGAGATGACCAGATACGCGTTTTATGAGACTGCCTAAGTGCGTGCATCATGCCAAGCCAGCTTGTGAGCTTTATGGGACAGCCAGCAGCCACGCAGCACGCTCGCGAGGGACCTCGTGAACTCACCATTGAAAAGAGTAAAGCTATCAGAGAGCATAAAAAGTGTCTGCTCTAAACCTGTAACAGCAGAAACACCCAGTAAGTCAACGACCATCCATAACGAGAACACTCCCCGAGCCCTCCACAGCCGAAAGTAATGGAGAGTCTAAGATGCCCCTATCAATCCTGCTAATACACTTCCAGCAATTATTTTCTGTACTCTCCATCAGTAAGTTAAAATATGTTTCCAGTGCCTAACGCAGCAGTCATTAAAGTTTCCCCTGCCTCAATCAGCATAACTAATGAGGCCATATAATAACAGAATGCAATCTCTAATGAAAAGCCGAACAAAGTCTCCCTGCAACAATACTGCTCGTGATTTAGTATTCTCAACTTGTCCATCCTCCATCTTTTACTCTGTGGATATTATCACCACTCAGAAAATTACATTTCAATGGACTTGTCAGGAAATAAGTAATAAATTAATCAGGCAGCATAAACCAATTACAGTCATTTTCTGTGTGTTTTCTTTCAGGGCCCACGCATGAATGCAGTACGGGCTGTGCTGGTTATGCCTGCAGACAGCTCACAAGGGCTGCAGGGGGTACGCAGAAGCGCTGCTGGAAGGAGGGGTGAAACCATCTCTGCTCCGCTGAAGATACCACAGGTGCTGTTGATGCCAAGCAGCTCCAGCACCAAAATGCTGGGGCTTTTTAACATTTTTTATTTTGCTTTTTTTTTTTTTTAATGCATATACAAATCTATATAGCAAACCCATTTGGGCACTTTGAGAAGTGCCACAAGGTATCTAACAGAAAAGTTTCAAGTACCCAGTTTCTAAGTGTAGCTCAGTCTCTTCCAGTTGACAAAGAAAGGTGCCTACAGGACTAAGTTGTTGTTCTGAGTACCTAAATGTTAAATTTGGGAGTACGCAAGGCAAATTATGCCAGTAGCTATGGCTAAACTGAAGGAACTGGGATGGTATTTGGTGGCATCCCTACCCAGTTCAGGCAGCACCTGGCCGTAAGCGATTCCCCTCTTCCCTCTGGCTGCTTGGAAAGACTTTAATATTGATGAATTTTCTTCTAAACACACGCAGTGAGCAACACTACCATCTGAATTACCGGTGGAGAGCTCCCACGCTAACAGGGACCTAGCGATTCAAACTGAATGCCACTTGCTCGGGGCTGTGTGAAAATTCGGGACGAGCAACGCGCTGGTTTAGCACCTCTGGTTTAAGGCATTGTGCTCGTCTTCACAAGTCAGAGAGACAGAAAGACATTTCTTCTAACAAATAAAGCTCAGATGCTGAAGCACAAGGCACACTGTGTCACGGCACAGAATTTCACAGCAAATTATTCGGATGTAAAGGCTGAAGCAATACAGCACAGGCTCCTGGTCCTACACATAAAGTCAGTCAAGGTAATGCAGCAAATAGTAAAGGAAACAAGAAAAGCAAGCACACATGTCCACTGCCTTCAAAAGCATCTAAATTAACTCTAAAAATATGTACTTCCAAATAAAAACTTTCCTACCAACTGTTTCCGTTGATAGATAACAAAGAATTATACATGCCAACACACTTTGCATACATGCAGTATTTCAATGAACTCAAATGCAGTCCTGCAAGGGCAACTACACAAGCATCATGCACCTGCCAGACTCCAGACCCTTGTGCAGCACCAGAATCCTTTCCACGAATTTTGCCTGTGTCCTATCTTGGCTGGGAAAAGATCCAAGTGGGTTAATCTCTAGGAGCTCCTTTTCACTGCTGCTTTTTGAAGGCTGAATATTGTTTAACCTTTCTCTTGCAGCCTGCATAAAATTCCTAGAGGGCAGTTCGAGCCTCATATGGTCTGATTAAAAGTGGGATTTATTAAGGCTGGAATTAAATAAATTAAAAAAAAAAAAAAAAGAATTGTCATAATATACGTAGCCTCCTATTTGGCAGAAGATAGGCCAGGAGTGCAGTAAATAATTAAGATACAGCATTTAAAAAAAAATTATCTATCAAGCACTTTTGCCACCAAGCTGGCTGCCAAAGTAATATCCCACCTTCATGACTTTTACAATTCTTTTCTTTTCTTGATTTATCCTCACACCAGGCAGCTCCTACCAAGAAGTCATGTGCTCTCATACTCTCGGCTATATTAATTTAAAACTGCACTTAACCTACTTAATGGTTTCAAACCCTATTTTCTTGCTTCCCCATTCTATGTTATCATCCTCAATACTTCTTTGAATATAGACCCAAAGAAGCTCAAACTTCAGTACCACTGGTCGAGGATGTGAGGGACTAAACCAGACAGTCTACTTTTCTCCTCTAACTCCAAGAGCAGGTCCAGAGAGCTAACGCACATGGAAAACCTATAAAGCAACCAGAGGCGAGACATGGTTTCCCAAACAGGTTTAGCTGAGCTAGTTCAGGCGCTGACAGCAATGGGAAAGGTTAACCTGTGCTCAAATCTGTGCTGCTGCACCTCCTCTGCAGCTCATCCTTCATCCTCGTGTGTTGAAGCCACATCTCTGGACGCAGTACAGGTGTATCTTTAGATGGTTCATTTGCCATTTGCGCTGTCAGAAAACCACCACAAACAAAATGAAACAGTCCCATCCTGTTAATGAAACTGAAAAAGGACCTGCAGCACCCACATATCCATACAACACTGGGCAGTATCTCTCTGCAGCATAAAGGTCCCAGGAGCCAACATCACCAGCCGCCCCCAGTTCACCACAGTGACAGTAATCACTAGCAGAGTTTTCAGATTTTGGCTACTTCTCAGGAGGCTTTTCCCAACAACACAGCTTAGCAGAAGCCAGCCCTGCAGCAGCAGCAGCATTCTGAGAAACCATCCAACTCAAACCTTTAACCCAGTTCAGCACAACCGCAAGCAGGAAAGCTTTAGCAAGCCAGGAGCTCTACTGCAGAGACAGAGCTAGGAATCTGCTAACAAACCAGTGCTCTTTGCAGCAAAAGTTCATTTACTATTGCCACTTCACCTCTTGCTGCCACAGTGCGACAGCCCTTTTAGGTAAAGCTCTTTTCCACCAGCTTCAAATTTCATGTATTTAATTTCCTCATAATACCCCAATTACTTCATGATGGGCCATACTAAATGATTGTTCTTCCTTCTTTTTTTGCTTCTATACGTCTTTATATACTTCAAAACCAGTGAGTTGGTTCTTGCACCCCAAGTTTCAGTCCCTGTTTGCATTCAAATCTTTCAGATTTGTACCCTTGAGTCATTATTTCCAGGACCTCAAGTTTGTTTGGTTCCCTCACACTCAGTGTGCAAGCATCCTGGTGTCAAATGCTGTATCTTACCTTCCAAAGAAGAACATAGCTCTAGTTACACTCACTTCAGGGTTTTTCTATTCTGGGAAACAAAGCAAAACAAACAAAAACAAACAAATGCACCATTTTCCCCAGTTGCCCTTAATTTGACTTCACTATGGTCCACATTAACAGAAACAGCAGCTAAACCGTCTTTGAAACTTTATTCACCATAGCAAGAAAAAAAGAAGGAAAAAAAGACTGGTGAAATGCCTTTAAAACATGCTTTAATCTAGCTGGAATGCCATAAATTGCTTCCAGATGTGCTCCATACAAAAGTCAATCATAGCTATTTATACTGACACTCTGCAGTCCAAACAATCTGAATCCAAATGCCATGTCTCTGCTACAATAAAGCTATAAATGTCAGTTTTGTTGAATTTGGAGAGGTGTTGAAGAGTTCATGTTAGTTTGCTTTCTGGGCTATTTGTTAGCCAGAAATTATTAAAAAAAAAAGGGGGGATGGCAGGAAAAAAAAGAAAAGAAACTTTCAAAATAGGTCCTTTCCTTGCTGAGCTATTCTTAAAGCACACCTGACACCTTCCAATCATGACCTTGAAAGTGCCACGGGTTACAAGTTGAAATTCATTTCATAAGTTAGAAAAATGTAGTGCTTAGGCACCGAGCCAAGAATAACCGAAGGGCTTGGCAAGGCTCCCATGCCCTCCCCTAGACCGAACACACACGTAGTACACCTGGGACTAAATGAACTGAAGTACAGTAAAATGACACACTGGCTGCAATAATGCCTCTATTCAATAATCTTCCAGAGTATTGGGGGGATGGGGGGGTAAATAGTCTCACTGTTGGGGAAGAAAAAAAAAAAAAAAAAAAAGAAGTTTGGAAACCATACCCTAATCGGTTGTTTTGCATATGACACATGGCCATCAGAGTCAAAGCGATCCTCACTTGGGAATCCTGAACAGTCAACACTCAGATTGAAAAGATGACCTGTGGAGTCGTCCCACACTATTTCAGGAAAATAACGTATTTTTGTGTAGTCTCCACAGAATTTTCTGGTTGATTTTTATAGACTTCATAAAGATCTGCACCACCCCCCCCCCCCCCCGCCACACCTCCCCTCCCGAAAGTGCACCTGCAGTTCAATATACATATAAATGAAATGTTCAGAGTTTTAATTCTGGCTTTTTGTCAACGAGACACAACAGGGAATTGTCTTATCATTGCTTGCAGCATGGAGAATTAAAAGTTGCAGAATATCATAACATGAAATGACCTTACTCTTCAAGTTTCCCACCTTTTTATTTCCCTCGATGTTCGCTTTCTACGCCAAAGATTTCCTCTGCCTTCCCTCAGTGCCTTACCTTCTCCCAAGTGCAGAAGACCATCCTTAAGATGGAGCTGAAGACCATTCCTTCCTCTCAGGCTAAGCTGTAGCACCCACTGACATTTGTGATCACAGGTTGAGGAAAAAAATGGCAGAAAACACACACTGAAGTGATTAAATCTCAGTCTAAAATCCTTTCCGTACTCTCGGAGAAGGGAAGCAAACCGTACAAGACACGGTGTTTTAAGGTTCAAAACGTACATACAGGCAGAAGAAATGACAGACTTTGCAAACAAAGTTCATGCTCTCTATCCAGCTTACTGGAAAACTTAGTTTTTAATAAATCTCTTCAGTGAGAGGTTATACAAATGACTACAGAAGCAGCAAATATAATACCTGTATTTAAGAATGTGGGAGGAACTTATCCAGCAAACTACCAAGCCGTCAGTCTGGCCTCAACGTTTTGCAAGGTTTTATAACCTATTTTGAAGGAATGTAATTTCTTTGTAATTGCAGGGGGTTGGAGAAGAGATAAGCAACAGAGAGGCAGAGAAGCTATGCAAGTTAAAAGACAATTCTGGCATAAGAACAAATGATTAAGACTTGGCCGCGAATACAGTGAGACTGGAATTCACAAGCACGTGTCTACCATCGGGAGGGTGAGGTGCTCCAACCACCATCCCACAGGACTGGGGTGGAGGGAGGAAAATGCCTCCACAGACTGAGAAATTCATGTGACTTCAGTATCCTGCAGCAGCAGAGGATAAAACCCAGTGATGCACAACCTGTCTTCCTGTACCAGCCTCTGTTCGTGTGTCTTTATTCCTAGCAGCAAACAGACAGCAACATCTTTCTGCTTCTCCTGACAGGTAACAGCACCTAACTCTGGCAGGAAGAGCTTAGGGGGCTGCTAAAGCTGTAAACAGAGGACAACCAATGCTGTCGTCCAGTGATATCTATTAGCGTGTTTCTTCTTATTCTTCCACCCAAGTGGTGCCACTCAGAAACCTTCCTCCTCAATCCATGTTATTTTACATCCTCAAACTACCAAAATCTATATTGGAAGAGCTCCTCACATCCTACCTCACTGTAAAGAGCTACCACACTGCCTCTGAATATGAAGGCAATCTCCCTCACAAGCCTGCCCACACATTTTTAACATTCTGAGACAAATGCACACCTAAAGGAAGTAACTGTTTTGCTCTATGCCCATAATCCTTACTGTCTTCTCTCTATCCAAGCCCTTACCTGATGTTCTCCCCTCACCTATGCATCAAGCTTTCTATTTAAATCCCAAACTTTCTGAATCCAGGACTTAAGAGTCTTCTAATGAGGTACCAGCTCCACTTTGGGACACAGCAGAAGTAAAATTGTGACAATAACACTCACTAAGGCTAATCACAATCACTGACCTTAAACACTATGAATCTGTTCTGCTTGTGCAGCTGTGCTGGGCTTCTTCTGAAGCACCGAGGGCGCTGCCAGCAGCCTACAAACCAGATTATTAATTCGACCCATCCTCCCCATCCAACAAAAAGTACCGTTATCTCCAGATCTGCATAGCTTCTGCATTTGTGATGGCTGACCCCCAAAAAGAGATAGAAGGAGAACAAAAGTCAGTAACATTACCAAAACATACAAGTGCCTTACAGCTACTGTTTCAAACAAACCGGTTTGGAGCCAGTCTAGTAATTTCTACTGATATTACACAATGTTTTATTTGCTTTAAATTTGTCATCATTTACTGGAAACAATAAGCCTTCCAAAAAACCCAATGACTCCCCCCACCTTGTGTGTAAAATTATTTACTATAGCTTTAAAAGTAACAAACGAAGCACTTGAGTCTCAGAGGTGTAACCAGTAGGGAGTTGGCTCGATGCATCAGTTTTTACACCTCTTGCAGTTAAATCAGAGATCCAAATGCAAAATCTAGCACTCAGTGGTGAACTTATAACACTCCCTGGAGGAGTGTGTCCATAAACCATTCACTGGATTACACTCATCCATACAATACTTTATTTTATATATCCCGCACACACCACCACCCCACACACCACCCCTACCCCAACCCCCCCCAAAAAAAAGGAAAAGCTTAGCTAAGGTGAAATTAAGGTTGCATAAACTATGTATAATTTTTGTCATCATATCTCTTAAGTTTCTGCTTTCCTTTTTGAGACTTCATTAGAACAATTTTCCGCTGCCTTTATCTCAAATGGATTTGTTTCTCTGAATTTGTGTCTTGGCCAGGAAAGGGATCCAAAAAACACCCACTGACATATGTGGCACAGCCATGCACGGCTCCAGAGCTCTCCCAGGCCTTTGGAGTATGCTCAGCAGAGCTTTCAAAAACTGCTGCGCTGACTTTTCTGCAGAATGCCCTCCGTGACAGCATTTTGGGAGTTTCACATTACACCTCATGTACTTGGGAGTCTTCCGGACATGGAGTCTTTTGCAATATATTTCTATTTACATACACAGATGTGTGCATACACTGTGTGTGGGCGCTGACACGTATGTAAACACACATACAGATATACGTGTGCAGACACACAGTTTGGGGCTAAAACTAGAATGGATAAAGATCACTTGCCTGAACAGCCTGCTTTACTCTTTCAAAGTTCACAGAACATAATGAATGTGATTATTTCCAAGGTCCTTCACAATCAAAAAAAAGAGAAAGCACATGAACTAATATCAGCAAGAGTGTGTTTTTTGTACGAGGGGACACAACCCAGTGAAGAAGTGCTCTTGTACACACCAGCTAGAGAAACCATGTCACAGCTCCGCGTAGGCCAGCTGCCCTTCTACACAGCCAGTACTCCAAAGCAAAACAACAACATATTCCTACAAGCAAGGGCAACCCGTGTAACTCACAACTAGTTGGAGATACTTGCCCAAGAAGACCCGTATCAGCAAAGCCTCCTTGCTCATCACACCCTACAGTGGCAGGACGAGAGGCCATAAACCCATTTTTGGGCTGCACAAAGCTCAGGAACCAGAAAACTGTGTATCCTACCCAAAGTGCTCCACAACAGCGCTACTGCAAGTTGGATAAAAGGCGAGAGTCACATCAAAGATGATGGCTGGGCAACCTCCTGAACGCTGAAGAGCCAGCAGAGATGCGGTCTGTGGCAGGGAAGGTAGATCTCAAAAGCTAAACAAGAGATCCAAAATTTCCTACCTGATATTGTCCGTCAGTCACCACGTCCCTCTCTTTTGGGACACAACTGCACCTGTCCCCGAACAAAAAGACAGTGTTTAATCTCCCTGTTCCTGCGGCTTCTACCAAACCCTCCTTTTAAAGGGCTATCGATTCAAAAGGAAAGGCCTGATTGGATAGAGGGGAAAATACATACAAAGTCACAGTTGATCAATACTTTATAGTCATTTGTGGTATCTTTCCAACCATCTAAGAAGTGTAGCTAACCAACCTAGCAATTGTTACTCTTGGGTTGGGGTGGGTTTTTTTAGTTTTACTGGCTGTATAAAAAGCTTTGTCTTAAGTGGCATTAAATGCCAATGACATCAGAAAATACAGCCCTAATGTCCAAAGTATAGTCTGAAAATTGAATATTATTGTATAGCAATAATTACCCACCTTCCTATGGGGAAAGACATTTTCACATCCCACGGGGCTCCCCCAGCCCCAGCCAGCTCAGTTTAACAGGCTGTTTAGCCATGGAGAGGAAGAGGAGGAGGATGTTTCCTGTGACAGACAGCTGCACTGACTAGCACATGGCTCCTAATATAAGCTTCCTTCCGTGTCTCTTGTTTTATCAAAATCGTGAAATAGGTGGCTCCCAAGACCTAACAGTAGCATTTGATTAAGCAGCTTCCACTGACTGTAATTTATTTATCTTTCAGAATAGGATCCAAATTTCTACATTTACCATGATTTCTCAGATATGCTGGCACTGATTTATCATGTTCCAGAAAAGCTTCCACTGATTCTTTGCTGGTTTTGTACCACAGGAGTATGTGAAAAGCCGCTGTTCTTAAACTGTGCGTTAAGTTCTTGAGATCATTATTTTTTCAGTTGACTTATTAAGTGACACTATTGAAAGAAGCAATTCTGAAAACTTGCCATAATATCCCTCCCCATTCTACCTAAAAAACCAAAGTCTTACACATTTTCAAATGGGGGTCTTCTTCCAGTGGCAGTGGCTTAAGCTTGTGGCAACACAGAAAATTTAAATAAGTCAAAGCCTCACATTTCACTACAGGTTCACGAAACTTTGATCAACGCAGAGATCGTTTCTCACACTATTATCTAATACAGTTTACCCTCAACCCCCTTGCTTTATCTAACACAGTTTACCCTTGACCCCCTTGCCTGCAGCCCTGAAGATAGATACTTAGAGGTGGACTTGTCATTGAAAATTTCTAGCTGGAGGAAATCCCCAGCTACCTCAGATGAGTTTCTTGCTGCTACTGGGCTGGGAACAGCAGCACGGGCAGCTCATCTGCAGCTTCACCTTCTCCAACCATGACAAATTCCAAGCAGAGCGGGTCAGGCAAACAGTACTATCAACGTCACGCTGATCCATTGCATGACCCCACGCCAAGGAAAAAAGTGCACTGAGAATATGCAAAAGTAGCTATCAACTCAATTAGTCAGTTGAAGTAATTATGCCCTCAAGTGTTAGGAAACTGAAAAGCCATTTTGGCTATAAAATACACAGGGAATTGTAACGTTATGGTCAGTAAGACAATAGCACACACATTACTCATGCTGCATTTTATCTAGTCCTTGAACACAGCCCTCGCTGCTCCCGATACGAGGGGTTTTTTATGAGGCATTATGTGGCCAAATGTGAAAGCCAAGCCAGGGAACCAAACCCTTTCAAACACACGGCCGCATTAAGAAGCTGACAGCACATGCTATAAAACACAACTGTGGGCCTCTCGTGCTCGTCACAAAATAATAACTTTTGCAGCATGCTAGTCAATAAAGAATAACCACCACCCCCAAAAATTAAGAGGGGCTCAGCGAGCAATTACAGGTAATGGTTTGTTCATCTGTTTCCCGGCCAAGCGCCAGAGACAAATCCCCTCCAATTACTTAGTCCTCGCTCATCGTGCCATACTTCAGTGACCACATCTCCGTGTCAATGTTTTTTTAATTCTTTTATCTCCCTTGATCTCCTGCCTTAAGAAGCTACCCTAAGTCTTTGCTTATATCTCTCTGCTGAATTTCCAGTACCTTGAAAAAATATCCGCCGTTATCCATTGTTTTTCAGTGTACTTTGTGGTTTGTTGTTGTTGGTTTTCTTTTAAATCAACTAATGAAATCGTATCAGAAAGCTTCTTAGTGCAGCCTAAGCAAACAGCAGAGTGTGAGTACAATGAGGTATAGTACAATACGCAAGAGAAAGCAAAGACTGAAATGAGAATACAATTTCCCATGAGAGAGTTCTATGTTCGAGCCATTTAACTTTTAAAACTAGTTCAATATTTGAACAAGACACTATTTTATTCCCATTCAAAGTTTAAACAGAGATCACTGCGAAATCAATCATAAATTCAAACCTCTTTACTTTAGAAACTGTTTCAATATTTAAAGGCTTTTTTTTCCTCTCTCTCTCTCTCTTTAATGTAGCAGCAGCTCCAAGGCTGCAGAAGCAGAACTGACACTGCGATCCTTAAGAGCAATGCTATTTTCCTGCCAATACATACAAAAGGCAATTCTAGGAAAAAGAAAAAAAAAACCCACCCAAAACCCACAAAGGCGAGGCTGTGCTTTGCTTCAGAGTTTAAGAATTAAGTTTGGATAAAGAACACACAGCCCAGTCTTCAGCCCAAACTAAAGTAAATGTATTTGGTGCAGGTGATGTTTAGGGCACAAGACTGTAACTCCTCACTACTCCACTGCTTTTGTCCTCACCTCGGGGCGAGGGAAAACCAGGTGACGTGGGGAATCTGCGTAGGCAAAAAAACCAGCCCTCCTTTTGGGATGTAATTACAAACAGGGTGTGAGTTCTGCAATTCAGAAGAAGAATGTAGACCCAATCCACCAACCACCCATAATTTCATCCCCTTCCCTGCTGTTTGCCCTGGTGCCGCGGGAGGCTTACACCCCGGATAGCGTTGCAGAGACACACATCTCCAGCATGGTGACACAGAAAAAATACATTCCCTTGGTGAAGTGGCAACATTTCACACTGGTACTTCATTTTCATATGACGATCTCAAAGTTGGTAAGGGCTTTTACATTTGTTTGTTCTTAAACCTTAAAACCCATTTTACAGATGCACAAGCGACCACAGCAAGTCAGCAACACAGAGGGGAACCCAGGGCACCTCCTAAACTGTGCCACTACCAGCTCTTCAGCACTCTAATTCAACTAATTTCAAAGCCAACTTGTTTCTAAAAATTATCTTTTGTGCTCTGGATCTTTGTATCACGTTCTTATTGACAAGGGCAGAGCATACAGCTCAATGCAAGCGTTACGCGACAAGAACACTCACATCAGGTGGGAAAGAAAAACTGACTGTTATAAAGCAAACAATCTTATTAACCCCAGGGCTGCCCTACTGTGGTTTCTGGTCAACTACGGTCTTCACAATCAAGTTAAAAGACCCCCTAAAATGGATTAAGCATCTATATTATCAAAAGGTCACGGGATAACAGCAAGGATTAGGCTCTGTCTTGAAGATAACAGTGCACTTAGCTACCTATGGCTTTGCAGAAACCCAGGAAGTATTATTTGGTTGAACATACGATGTTTTACACGTCACAAGATGAACTCATCTGCATGGGCAGCCAGTGATACTGTACTCCCAGAATAAAACACTGAGCATCGGACCACCACCTCCCCAGGAAAGGGCAGCTGTCATTCATAACCATCTTCCCTTAATCGAACAACGAGGGGTCCCTATTTTCAAGAAGCCACAGGCCACTAGCATTAGGTGATAAATGAGCTTTATTTCCCCCCCTCTCCCCCCCCTTTTTACGTGCCTCCAAATAAAAAAAAATCAGTTGTAATCAACACAGTATTAACATGCCATCTTCTAATATTTCACATATAACATGTCACTGAAAACTCAGTATTGAGCAGGAAGGTATTTGATGAATCAAGTAGATGAAGCCAAGATGTAGTTATTAGATGCATTACGTCTTTAGCACATCATCTGTAAAAATGTCCAGGGTAAACTAACGCTCCAGGGGAAACCTGACCTTTAAGAGGCTCCCTAATACTACATCTAAATTAATGTCAGTGACAGGCACTTCAATCTAAAATAGCAGGGCTCTTTCGCTCTATCTACACTATCTCTTCATCCATTTATTTGTGTGTAAATGTGTGTGTGCATAAATGAATTTGTGTCACTCTGGCACTGGGGGAGTGGTTGGGGAACAAAAGGAGCTCATTGATTTTTGAATTCCTAATCCTTACTCGTCCTAGGCATGTTATCCATTTTGGAAGATTCATTCAGAATCTTCTCAGCATAAAAATTTAGCAAAATTGTTATTTTTGTAGTAACTGCAACAACTTTTCCAAAGTATCATCCATATACTGCAAAATAAACATGCTCCAACTAGAGCAGGATGGAACTCTGGCAGCAATCAATATACCAAGCAATGCTGAATTTGCTTTAAAGAGCTAGGCTGGGCTCTGACATGACTGGTGGCCAAGATAAAAATCGTAATTGAGATCAGTTTTGCCGTTTCAAAACAAAACATTGCAAATAAATTCAGCAGGAGACACATTTGTGCCTTGGGGGAAAAGAAACAAACAAACAATACGCTGCAAAACTCTGATAATGGAGTAATTTCATGGCAGTTAGTCAAATCGATGCTAACCATGGTGGCCAACCTTCACTTACTTCTATTTTTCATTCCATTTTGGCGGTTTTACACTCAAAGGGGTAAGGTTTTATGGTCAAAGGGTGAGGCAACTGTGAAGCTGCCACTCTGCTGCCCTTCGTCCAGGCTTCTTAGGGTGCTCTGCCTGCTGTGCCTACAGCTAGAGGGGACCGAGCCCACCAAGACCTGCACTCCTCTACCCCTCCTCTCCTCACAGACAACTATGTAATTATGTTTCCAAGACATATGTCTTCATGCCAGAGAAGCTGAAGCCTGTACCTTGATACAAAGGATTTACGCCTTGCTCTGAAACGAGGACAATCACATTAGCCAAATCCTAGTGAACTAAAATTGCTAAGTCCTTTCACATTTTGTTGATCAAGAACCTTTTTATTGGAACATTTTTCTTTTCAAACCCCAGGTGGGCAATAAACTATCCTCTAATTGGTCTTTATGCAATGAAGAGCTACCTTGCATTTTAGCTACTTTATGTGTGGTTATATTTTCTTACAAAGACACAATTGATCAGGAATTACCATAATCCCACACAGAGAAGCAGTCCTAGAAGTCTTGAGTGCATAAAACATTAATGTCAGTAATGCAGACATGACAAGTTTCGACTCTCCTTTCAGCTAAACAATCTGCCTCTTTCATACTAACATCACCGTTCAGCCCATGGGCTACATAAACATTGTCAAACCTGGTTTCAATATAAGGAGAGAACATTAATGTTCCCACTAATATAAATTTCCCAGTAACCACCCTATTAGATTGCTTAGTTCAAACTCCATGACGTATCCCATAACTTATCAGACAGTTCAGACTCACGAGCTCAGAAGATACAGAGACTGTTAAGTATTAAAACAACTTTGTGTGTGTGTGCAGTCAAGATCCCTGCTAGTACAGAAAGTCCCATGAGGCTCTCAAGAAAACGTGCCTGTGTGGAACACAGCCCTTCTCTGTTTGGTTTGGGTTTTTTCTTTCGTTCTTTCCAGGTGATGGTCTTTCACTCACTACCTCACATAGGCCAAGTATGCGCACAGTGAAATGAGGGATGCTGTTCAGAGGAGATAACCCTTCCCATAACCTCAGATAGTGCATCTGAGACCCATGGATCCAGTGACGACCCTCTTAACTTTTCCCAAAAGTAAGCCAGAGAGTGGCTACTAAGTTTAATGGAAATGATGTAAAGATTCCCTGACGTTGCCCACTACAGACCTGCTGCTATAAAGCAAGACTCTATTCCAGACACATTCATTTTGCCTTTTGGCTGGTACTTGGTACTTGGTACAGTGCAGCAGCGCCAGGCTCAGGATAAATGGATGTGTGAAGCCCCCACACTGCAAGGTAACCTCATGGGAGCCTCCTCAAACAAGCGGCCTGGTCCCACAGAGCACAGACTACAGTGTGCTACAGGCATTACGTACTCTCCCTTGTCAGCCCGGGGTTACAGGGTGGTTTACAATGGGTCAGGGACCAACATACTAGGAGCTCACACTTCCAATTCTCATGTTCAGCAGCTGGAAAGAAAATATCCTCAGCCATGAAGTTCATTAACTTGGAGATTTTCCATGGCCAGGCTTCTCCAGGATTGCACTAAGATGCAATTTTACATTTGGGTTATGATATTTTGAAGTACTTGATGTAGCTGGAAGCCAACAAATACCAGCTATCCTTACCAGCGAGCCTGAGAGCGTGTTGTGCAAAATACAGCCAGTCTGAAATAACATGACTTGAAAACTGTTTATGCTTAACAGTGTAATTAAACACACAGAGCCAGACACACTATGTTATTGAGTAACGATACCTTAAAGTAAAGAAGTGAGAAGCAGGAAAGTGATTTAGGGATTTAGAGAACAGCAGGGAATTACCATAAAGCCATGTGATTTCTTAGAAGGAAAAGAATCAAAGTTTAAAGGGAAACTGAATTAATCCCAGAAATATGTAATGCATGTCCTCCTCTAATCAGACTATGGGGAGCACTCAACATAGATAGAGGAAGGTCCAATCAACCTTTAAAAGAAACAAAATCCACTCTGAAGTCCTCTGACTCTTCCAGGTTCACTAAATTTGACCCAGGATACATAAGTCTGGATAGGCAGTGATCTCATAGGGCAGATCCTCATAAGGTGTAAATCAGAGCAACTCCATTGACTTCAAAAGTCTGCTGAATCTCTGGCTCCAGATGTCTGTGTGCAGTCATGAATTCCTGATTCCCACTTTAACAGATCTAGTAGAGCAGTAGAGGCTAAAGATGTTGTTGCAGTTATTATTAGGTAAAAAACTAATTAAAACATTAATTAAAATTACTAGCTGAATATATTATATATATTCTGATTAGCAGTTGAGATTTATCCCATACATTCAGGTTCAAAGTAATTTTGCTTTGGGCTTCAAAGCTCACTTTTAACTTCAGCCAGCTTCCACTGTCAAGTTTCCAGAATAAAGTTTAACAAGGTTTACCATGAAGAGTTAAGCCATTAATGTGTACTGCACACTTTTTCATGTACAGCGTGCCTACTGAAATGCAAGCCTTCAAAAGCAATGATCTGAATATTGTATTATGTCAGTCAAAAGAAAAGTCTGGCCCAAATATCCCAGTCAGAGCTATTTCAACCATTCAACAATCCAATTACTTATACTATGTTAGACCTTCCAACTCCATGAATGTAAACTGTTTACACGCAGCCAGGGAGGGTTGTACTGATAGGGTTGTACATCGTGAATAATTTTGTCAAAATAGAGTCTTTCAAATATAATTGCCAGGAGTGATGTAACATGTAGGCTAGCAGCCTCAAGTCCAACTGTCTGGCACATGCAGTGGTTCAGGGTAACATTAACATGTGCAATTCCAAGTAAAAGTGATGCAAGAAAATAAGGTCAGGACTGAGTATTACCCCCTCTAAAATGGTCCAGAAAAAATTAACATGGAATAAATTCACTTGCACCATTCAACATGTAAGTGATTTATTGAAAATGCTACTATTAGCTAACTCATTTTAGAAAATGACAACTACCATTTCTCCCTCCCTCCCTTCCCGTTCTTCCCTTTCATCACATAAATGAGCATGCCTTTTCTCAGGCATCTAAATATGCCTGAGAAATATTTAGTTTGGGGAAGAGAACACCAGCCTGAAAAAAGAGAAAAATATTTCAGGTACTTTTTGCCTGTATCAATGAAAAATGAGTTGAACTGTGCCATCTCAATTGATCTTTTAGTTCAATTCACCTTGCATCGCACCCTCCTGTTCTTCAAAGAACTGCAGCAGAATCCTGTGATAAAAATACAAGAAGAATTATATTCACATGCCCAAACAAGAGCCCAGCACACTTTGAGTCTAGCTGGCAAACCACACTGAGTTCTCACGTAGCCATCTCTGAAGTCTTGGTTCTCCTGCTAACCATGTGCACAGTAAGCTGGGGTGGCCTCACATCATTGTAAGCTTTGATGAAAAGACAATGTGCTGGACATCCTACTTTTGACATGGCCAGGAAATAAGACTTATGCAAGATGAAGAAAAAGAGGATACCATATCTTGACTTCTGCTTCGGTGGGATACAGCACCAAACATTGGGGAGGTTGGAAGGTTTTGCCCAAAACCTGTTGTCCCACCTAGCAGGGATCTGCTACTTTTTAGATCCCTGAGGACCAGAAAAAAGCTGAAACATGTAAGTATAATAACTATGAAGAGTCAAACCCTGATATTGAATTAGGATCCACAAATACCTGGCCAATGCTACTGCCTTATTTCTTACTGGCTACTGGAGATGGTTGAAAAGGCAGTGTATCAACCCAGCAATTCATCAGTTCAGTATCACAGCCAATTTTTAAGACACTCACTGTCATCATCTTTTCTCCTATATTTGATCATTTATATACAGTATTGGGGGTCTCCCTCTCACTCTTAGGACACACATACTGTTCCAAGCAGCATCATACGATCTTCTGCTGCTGCCCCTCTTGGAGGATTCCACAGGCAGGAGTCACCCAGGTTCCCCAACCCATAGTGCAGCTGATTCCATCTGGGTGGCCGACAGAGCGCTCGCTTTCAACTTACATCATGATTCTGCCTCACGCAGTTTCTTTCCTGCCAAAATGCCACTTGTGAGGTGCCACCAGCAACGCCTGTTGAGTAACGGAGACCACCGTGCTTGGGGCAGGCAGAGAACTGAGCGCTCCTCTGTGCCGTGCAAACACGCCTGCTGGCACAGATCAGACACACGGGGAGGCAAGGCTGAGCGTAAAGCTGCCGAGCCACTTCCCTCTGAATCATTTTTACTCCTGCAGCTTGACTCCTAAGTTTCCTTTCCCTCTCCTTTCAAATTGATGCTGCTGTGCTATGGCCACACGGCAGAAATCTGTATCTCAGCAGGTACAATATTCTGCAGAGCCATACAGCCCTCTGATATTTAGGAGACTGCTCCTGATTCATCAAGGCTTCCTTGATGACTTGCAATAGCTTGGTCAGGTCACAGGGCGCAGGCTGCAATTTCCTTTGCCTTTTTATTTGTATTAATCAGGAGTTTGGGGACTGAACATCTCTGGGTTTCCTCGCCGGCTCCAGGCATCACTGCCTTACAGCGGCACCTGGTGGGACCGGTCAGGGCTGGAAAACACCACTGCTCCGTGTCTCAGGCAGCGCCCAGGCGCTCATAACGAGAAACAAAATGGTTTTGTTCCTGCAGGTCTTCAAACACAGCTGCTGCTGTGAAAAGTTCAAAATTAACATCGCCGAGCCCTACCTTGGTATTCCAGGAGAGATGCAAAACGCTGGACGGCGAACAGACTGAAATGCAAGCCACATCTTAGAAACAGCCGGCAACCAGAGGGATCCAGGAGATGCACCACACCACATCAAAAGGGAGAAGAAAATAGTCTGATAAATAACTCACCTCCGAGGCCTCTCAACTTTTGATTCATTAGCTGTCATTAAAAATTTATAAAAGTATATTGGAAGTAAAGCTCTGTTCAACCAGCCACATGTATTCTAGCAACAGTATGACACGTTGAGCCCTTTTCTTTTGATTACTGACTTCAATATCATCATTTTTATTTTATGGGACGCAAAGCATCAAATTCAGCTTCAGAAATACAATGTTCAAAATATAGTGGCCAATAAATGTTTCATCTTTTTCACAAACTAGACCTTAAAGAGCTTCAGTTATTTATTTTTATAGCAGCACCATACATATGTGTATGACACAGGAAAGGATACTGATCTCTGAAGACCTCAGATTATCTTAAAACTCCAGAAAAATCAATATCAAATCCTGTGTTTATGGTAGTTTTCACTATTTATTTTAGAGTCCAAGAAAGAGGACAGTGGAAGCTGAGAGTTTTGCAGAAAAAGAAACTAGCAAAGTTGTAGTCAGATGTACAGGTCAGACACATCACCAAAGCAACCATTCACCCCCAACAGCCACATCCACCGCGGTTCAGTATATGCAAAGTATTTCTATTAAAAACCTGCACACGTGCTGTGACTACGCCTCATCTAACTACTCCAGCCCTTACACCTCAGCCAACACCCAGCACGCAGGAGGAGTTCTGAGGGCTCCCACACAAGCAGAGCTGCTTCCAAGGGGCACTAGTAGCACTCAGCAGATGGAAGGCATGGGGAGAGGATGTCGCCGCGATCCCCAGTGGCTCGCGCATGCTTCTCAGCACACACAGATGACCACCCGCCACGTCAGACTGTGCCGGCTGCTTGCAAAACTAACTGTTCTTGATTCACTTGTAAAAACTGTGAGCTCCTAACACAGATGAGAAGTGGGTGATGAGGAAGGAAAGAATACAAGAAAAAATTAGAGCGTGCTTTATTTCTTGAAAACACTTGGGCAGAGGGAACACCAACAGATAAAAGGAAGAATTTTTTTTATCTCTTAAGGTTGCTGAAGAAACTATTATGTCAAGCCTACTGCTAAGATACATCTACATTAAGTATAGCTTTAAATCCCATATGAACCTAATGGGTTTGATTAAGAAGAGTAAGAAGTAAAGCCTTAAGTTAAGGCGTGCACAATCTGACCTACAGAAATACTAGCTTAAAAGGTAAAAAAAGGCTGTTAAAGTGAAAGGGGCTCTTACATCCCTGTCTGTGCTCCACATACATTTTAGGACCAATCTCTCCACCCTGCAAGGATTCTGGCACCATTTCTCCATATCTGAAATGAAACATTTACAAGATAATTCTGACTGAAAGCATCTCTTTTCCCCTTAATTCCTCATTCCAGCTTTAAGATGTGACAGAAAAACAGCACTTCTACTAGACAAAACCAGTGTATACTCCTTATATGAAATATTGTGATCTGCTCTTGTGACAAGCATGAGGTGCAGATACAAATAACTATTAGAATGATTACAGGCACTGGAAGAGTCCTGCAGGGTAGGGGCTGGAAACACTGATGGAAATCCTTTTAGCTTAAAGATGAGACATCTAATAGAAGGCATGTTTCAGATTTGAGAAACAAGACGAGATACATTAGACATTCCTGTGTAGAACATATAATTAATTTGTGGAATGCACTGCCGCCACACCACGCTGACATCAAAAGCACAGCAGGATTCAGATAAGGTTTAGATAGATAACATGAAAATGAAGTGTTATTTCACAGGGGATTTAGGAAACACAAGGGATTTAAGTCCTTTTGGTACAAAGCGCAGACCGAAGTCTAATCGACAGGATTAAGAAGAAGATACCGTAATGTGACACACATTTCCAAGTTTATTTTAGGGTTTCCTACACTTTTGTCTGAAATAGCCAGCCCCAGCCTGTCTCAAGAGAAAGGACAGTGACTTAGATGGACTGCTGGTTTGATCTGGGATGGCAACTCCTATATTCTTATGTTCCTATCAGATAATCTGCAGTAACTAGAGTGACAATGGATGGGTACCCATCCTAGGAAAAAAAAATACTCTATCATTCTACTTCTAGTGCACTGAACTGAATTATGTTAGGTTAAGTGTTGTCACACTGAATAATCTCAGGCTGTATCACATCTCCAAAGACACAAGTCAGTACAATGTGTAGGACACTGCCCTCACGTTTGCTATGGATCTGAACAGAGGAGAGTGAGGGGGGTAAAAAACAAAAAGCAACAAACCTGAAGTCTAGTAAAACCTACAGCACCTACAACAGTAGTAAGAGCTTTGTTACAATATCTTAATTCAAAATGCTGTCCAATTCCAGAAATTGCTCAAAGATATAAAACACCTGCCTCTCCTGTCTCTCCTCACCCTATCTAACTTTATAATATAATCACAAACTGTGTTTCATGTGAAAGAAATTCAAGGGCATCTCTCATTAAAACAGCTGTGAGAGTAGGGGAAAGCCAAAGACCCCATAGCTTCTTAGAAAAAGTAATCATAATTGATAAATGTTAAAGATTCATTACAGTGAAATAAAGAATATAAATTTGTCTGTAAGATGTGAGAAGAAGCAACCACAGGAGTCAGGAGTGGGAGTCTCGAGATGTCCCCACTTCTTGGAAGCTAAGTGTTGATTTCTCCAACATGGTTCTTCCTGTGGGAAAGAAGGCACAATCTGCCTCAGGATTTTCTGAGACCACCATGATTTTTTAATGAATGTGAAATAGGCAGGAAAAGAGAAGACCCACGTGCCTACAACCCACATCATGGTCTTCAAATGTTCATCCCTCCACATGAATGATTGTGTTTGCTACTGTTAATCCTACTTGCTATTTAGAGATACTAATTACAGTTTTGTAAAGGTTGCTTTGCCAAGCAGTCACTTCTGCAGAGCTTACAGCTTAATTTTATGTATGACAACTATGGGGGAAAAAAACAACTACCCCAAACCAACAAACAAACAAATGCACAGAAGAAAGAGACAGACCAACAGAACACTGGGAAAAGGCAAAACTCACAGCAACATGATTACACAGCATCTCGAAATTGTCAGAGATGAGTGTATGTATTCTGTAGCTCAGTAAAGACGTTAGCTTTGTTTTTAAATAATTAAATTAATTCCATGTACAACACCAAAGGAGTGATACATAAATGAAAACCAGACAGTGAGTCAGCAGAGAGCTATCACTGTAATTACCTCCAACACTGTGAGCCCGCCCAGAAACAATACACTGCACTCAAAGCCCTCTGCTTCCCATCATATACAGTATGAAAAACAATCCAAGAAGTCATGACTTTCAGCTACCATTTTCTTGCCATCAACCGTTTCATAGGTGCTGCGAGGGGATGACAAAAGTCACCTCAGGCCAAACCTGGGGCTCATCACCTGAGACCAGTAGGTTAATTGCTCTGTTGTCCTACACTGATCCCTTTACTACTGCATCTCACTCACTTCCCAAAGATTCTCCAAAATTTATGAGCAGGTATTTTACCTGGCTCTGCATTGTAAGCTTTGGGCACAGATTTGCCAATTGTGATTTAGAGTACTGCCTTCACCCCCCTAAAAAAACCCAAAACATCAAACCTCCCTAAAATGCATCTTCTATTCATGCATGTTACACGTTTAGATGAAACCTTTCGTGCCCAACTGCCCCAAATCTTTGTATATCCTCAGTGACTTTAAATGCACATATTTCCAAAGAGAAGCAAGGCAGGGGACAGGCAGAGGACACTTCTGCGTGTGAAGAGACCCTTTTTTTTCACAACTACCTATCCCCGCAGGCTGCAGGCAGTGGGGTGCAAACACTGTGGAGATCCAACCCTCTGCCCCTCAGGTTTTGGAAGGTAGAAAAGAGCCCTGATGACAGGCTGTCCCCCAAGATGATGGTTAAGTGGATGTGGATGCCAGTGAGGAGCAGCCCTGCATGAGCCACAGCATGTCTTCCATCTCCCTCTTCCAGGTACCTTGTGGTCTTCTCTTGGGCAACCCCATCTTCCCCGAGGTACAAACACAAGGACTAATTACGTGCAAACACCTACTCACATGCCTGGGAGCTTGTGGAATTGAGACCTGGGTCCGTATTTTAGTGTTGGCTTTTCAAGTTACAAAATTAAACCAGGAATTTGAGGGCTTCATAAAATTAAAGATAATGGGTTTTGCCAGCCCACGCAGCCCCATAGCTACTAAGTCTCTGCAATGAGATTTCTGATTTGGCTTTTCAGATGTCTATACAGATTCCTCAGAAGTATCTGGAAATCCGATCTTTGACAGCTCCCCATACTTTGAGAAGCCCCATATCACACGCAACAGGGTTTGATTTTAAAATAGTATTTCCTTATTATTTCACAATTGTGAACAATTTGTTGTGGAATTAATGATGCTTATACGGCTCCTTCATTACCTTTTAAGACAAACAGGCCAATACTAGTTCTTACAGCATGTGCCAAGAATTACTTTCAAGGTGTGACTTAGCAGTCACCACTCCCAAGCAGCCACGACCCTTCCCATTTTCTGCTGGGGCAGCGCTGCCATTTTGAGCAGCCCCATGCCGTCTTCGCTCAGCAATGCCGCGAGTAGTTCGTAAACAAACAACAAAATGTTGCTGGCACCATCTGCTCTTTGGAAACCTGCCAATCAGCCTCCAGACCACAGAGAGGAGCCTGTGTTGTGATTTACTCCATATCCATCCTTTCTAGAGGTTCGCCTTTTGCTGCTGTCCTCAGTGGCACTCCCAGTAGCTGTACATAGAGCTTTGATCCTTTCATGGGGCGGGGGGGGGGGGGAAATAAAATCTTAAAAAATCTGCAACCTACTAACAATTTTCATCACACTCATGGAGATAACCTCATCTCCTCAGTTGCAGCACATCTACGCTGCTGGGTCTGCAAAGCACCTAAGTCATAGAAGAACACTTCCGCCTCGGTAGTTAGAGCTAACCTGAACCTTGCGAAACAAGTAAGACATGTAACAGGAGTATTTTGGCAGCTACTGAAATACAGCTGCTTTTGAGAAGAGCACAGCAGAACTTGCTCACACAGTGACGTTCATCAGCATGTCAGAGAGGGAGTAGGGCTACACCATATAACTTTCACCATGCGCAGTAAACAAGACAAGAAGCTCACAAGGATTATGCCTCCAAATGTGGTCCAGACACTAGAGATAACCAATTTCCCTATGAAGATGTTAAAGGCTATTTTTGACCACATGTTAAAACTTCCCAGTACTAGGGAGGGGAGGAGGGAAGCGTGCTGCAGAGCTACAGGGAAAGAAGGTCTTCCATAAATTCCACACCAAGGTTGCTAACAATTATCTGAAACACAGGTTATTGATTCATGATAATCAATAACTGGTGTAAGATACCAAGAATGCACATTTCACCTCTTCCATACTTACTCTCAATTAATGCACGCAAAGCATCATCTTTTGCCCTCCTATTTTTCATACCAGAGTTTGGGGGGAGGTTTTTTTACTACAGCTAGTACTGCATTGCTGACACTACTGCAAGGCACTATCTGCTGCAGCTCCTGGCTGCCTGCGTGAAATGGCAGCAGGCACTGGCTTCAGTGCTGTGACATATCTATTTAATTAACCCAGCTGCTGTATCTACAGTGTGAAGTGCAGAGCGATGGTGCCATACTGGAGAGCGAGTCTCATAAAAGCAAACAAACAAAAATCACAGTGCCACTTGGAAACTGACACCCAAATAAAGCCTGCTTTGTAGGGAAAATCAAACAGGAAAACACATTCTTGTCTGCTTTGACTGATCTCCACTACTCTGTTAAGACAACCAACAATATCATAAAAGACTTCTAAATATTTTTCATATTTTGAATTCATCTCCTTCATCGTTAATAAAATCGCTAATTCATCTGCATGGGAACAAACACAGCCCATCTACTTGAAATAGAAAAACTCAGAGGCAATCACTTCCTGGTGGCAATCTGCTTTCACCTATGCTTCTGCAGTGTCCATTCTTGAAAGTGCTCCTGTATAACTTGGCATAAGACACAAAGCAAGAGGATGCCGCCTTTTCCCAGTTCATCGTACCAAAGCCAAACAAACCACTCAGTCTGTTTACCAAGCTGCCATTGTGCTCTGAAGGAAAGGCAAAAGGAAGAAAAAAAAGAAAAAGAAAAAAAAAAAAAAGAGATTGACAAGTTGAAGATTACACACACACTGCACTACACTAAATAAGTGTCTCCTGCCCATGATGAGCAGGGCAAGAACATGAGTCGGTTGTACCACCAAAAAGAACACAAAAAAAGAACAGCACTATTCACAGTTTATTTGAGATGTGCTGTCCATAGAGATGCACCTGTGGGTAAATATGGGTTAAAATTAATTAATTGCCTCAGAAGAACAGCATCCATTGGAACCACATGCATACCCATGGAGTCCTCCTGACCACAGCAGCTGGGACAAATGGGACTCGGCAGCTTCAACAGCCTTCCACTCCTTCATCAGCCTAGAGAATCTCTGCTCATACACCAGATGGAAATTAACTCAGATACATCAAGTAAGCAATTGCTCGCTCTTCTTAAGTGGCTGTCACACTTCTCTATTTTCCAGAGAGCGCTGAGGCAGCTGTCAGTGGTTTCTGACTGAGGTTTGAGTTCTGGTGTCAGGGCACTCTATGCATACCATCCAGGGTTTTCTTCACACTGCTGGTGATGAATGCAGAGAACAGCCCTGTTTAATGATGTGCCTACCTTGTGGACACAACTCTGGCACAGAATGAAACCTGGAGATTTCATTTCAAAAGCACATCTAGCCATTGTACCAGGAACAGGCTCCCAAGGGAAGTGGTCACAGCACCGAGCTTGACTGAGTTCAAGAAGCATCTGGACGATGTGCTCAGTCACATGTTGTTGACTTGGCTGGCCCTGTGTGGAGCCAGGAGTTGGACTTGATGACCCTTAGGGGTCCCTTCCAACTCAGGATGTTCTGTGATTCTATGATACAGCAATACTGTCTGAATACAATTTACTGCAGTTAAAAGAAAAATAAGTATTAGTTGATGAAAAAATCTGAATCTTTCAGACTTACCGTTCTCACAGCAGTGGCCAGTAAAAGGAGAAGGGAAAGCTGCCAGACATCACCTAGCCTCTCATAATCTTGCCTACCACCACTACAGGAGTTCCCAGGATTTCAGTACAGCCTTACTGTCTACTGTCATTAAAAGCTATATAATATAAACACGTATTTAGCCTAGCTTTTTACACACTCTTGCACACACCTATAGGTAGAGAGACAAGGTAGCTTGCCTGCAAACTTAGATTGGAACCAAAATAGCAAATTTCTACCTAGGCAGACAATTTCTTTCATCTGTTACTTTCAAGATCCAGGTGAATAAATCCTGTGCTAGTATATTCTTTTCAAAAGTGTATGAACAATGGAAAGTTTCTTGCAATGCCTCACCTAAGCTACCTACCCAGAAATCTGAAATTAAGACAGATGCACCTAAATCTATTTCTGGTGTAAGATGGAACATGAACCTGGAAGCCAATTAACTGCAAAGAAAAGCATTTGGACTGAAGCCGATTTTCAAGGCACTCAAGAGACCAGATCCCTAGCAAGTAAGAGCAGAAGGAAGGATACAAACAGAAAAATTCTCTAATACAAGACCATCCTACAAATGCAGACCTAGAAATGCACTGACCTTTCCTGTGACCCTTTTAGAAGACTGACTTTTGTGAAGTCTTTGCTCTGTAAGAAGAGCATTTTAGTACATTTCCCAAAACCACAATACACTTTGTTGCTCTTCCCCAAAACAAACCAATCTACACAAATATTTGAAGACTACTTTCTTCATCCCTGCAGTCTGAATTCACTATAGTTCACCTTGCATGCTATCGTCTTAAAAGATGATGCTGAAAGGAAAGTTCTTGATGTCTTGCTCTGCTTTCTTGGGACTAGCACTACACATCAGTCCACTAAATACTGAAATTCAGGATCTCCAGAAGACATTAACAACCTTTATTCAAACCAAACTGACTGGGGTTCTGTAAAGAAGGGATAAACTCTCACTCAGCTATGCAGATTGGCACATCTGACAACGATGGATCTCCCAGCTGTTAAATCCCCAAGATATGCTTCAAATGGCAAAAATCCTTCTCATTAGGATCCTCTTCAGCAATGGTATTAACAGGTCTCATTATTCTTACTAGTCTGTAGGAAGTTACAACAGTGATCCAGCAACAAGAAACAAGGGAAATATCAGCTCTTCAGACCTTGCTCCTTTGTCTTCATCAATGATTTCTTCTCATATATCTTGAGGACTTTCTCTTCTCAATAGCAAAAGTACTACCTTACCCAAGAACACAACCGAGCCACAAATAACTAGTCAGCATCAAGAAACTGGAGCACTTGATTTATCTCAGCACCCAAAGTCTGCAGTCAAATCAAACCTCTGTTTTGTGCCTGCAATATTTATTTACCATTTCTAGGCTGAGTGGGAAAAAGAACAAAAAAAAAAAAAAAGAAAGCCTTCTATAAAATCTATAACTGTCTCTCTTTTACAGGACGCTGTGTGATATATACTTCAGCATGAGTCATTAAGAGCAAAGTTGAAAGCAAAAATGAAAACTCAGTTATCAAAACATTTCAATTACTGTGAGTAGGGAGTTCCAACCCTCACTTACTTTTTCTAAACCAATTCACCCACTTTAGTTGAAACGGGCAGAACAGAAAGTAGAAAAAAATGACCGTAGTAAACACTAGTAAAAATTAATGAATAAAGTATTAAAAAGTAAATAAATCAGAAGAGGAATAGTGAAGATTGTTGCATACATTCAGAAATCTCCAAGGACAAATAAAACGCTAGCGTTAAACAAACTACTCTTTCTCATTAAGGTATCCCTAGCAAGGTGGCAACCAGTGGTTAGTTCAAGACAAGAAACAAGACTGATGCAGAATTAATTTCACCTTAATTTGAGATTTTCATCTTTAAAAAATTCATCTAGCCATTTTCTTGCCTCGATACTTCAAACAAGTTTCCCTCCTGCAGAACTGCAAGGAGGTATTCCTTCCCCTTCTCACTGGTTTTTGTAGCTGTCCAACTTAGTGGTAAACTAAGCACTTTGGGATCAGCTCTATAGCAAACTCATGTAACTCTTAGCTGCCCGACCCCAATTCAACTGAACCTACAGGAATATGCTTAATCATACTGCTGATGCCAGGCACTGTAGAGCCTCCTTCTCTCCTTCTCTCACCATATTTCTAGAGCACTGGCCATACCCATAACAAAATGGGAGAACTGCTAGAGGAATCCTCTTTCTGTCTACTCTTTTCCAGAATTTCTTAAAATCACATACAGTCAATCCAGCCAATCACAGTAACTCCCAAGTAGGTCTCTGCCTTTTACAAGGGAGCTCAGTTCCACACAGCACAAGCCTCTGCATCCGTTGCTGACAGGAAAAGGTACCTTCCTGAGCCCGAGGATGGTCCAACTGGCTCATCCCGTTATTGCTGTATGTATTGTCATGCAATAACTCACCCCCATTTCACTGGGGCACCATAAATCAGGCCCCACATTCGTGAGGGCTGTAAAACCATCAATGGCAGATAGCCTGCATCCAGCGATGGTCTGGTGAGAGCCATCTGAAACACTAACAGCAGGAAACTTTAGCACTATCATCTGCCACACACAAGGCGAGCGATACCAGGCACTGACGCCTACCCGCATGGAAGCTCAGGTGTAACCTTTCCACTTCAGAGGCCCCGCTCGGTGTTTACCAGCTCCAGTGCAATAATTCCTAAGCCTCCCCCTGGGTGATGTCCTTCCAGCCTTTTCTAGGTATCCGGTCTCAAATTTGATTTTCCTCCTTTTATTCTCCTGATTCTTCAAAGATCATTCCAGAAAGCTGATTTGATTAGAAGTCTCTTTTAACGTAAGCAATTCATCCTCACACACGCGGAGCTGTTGATTCACCTTTTCTTTAATTTCATTTCGCCTGGCTTTCATTTGAGCTATCTCAATTTTAACCTCTGTAAAAGCTCCATCTACCTTGTTTACTGTTTCTTGGATTTGAAAGATCTCCTCTATTAAGTCCTTAAGCGACAACTCCACGGTCATTTTTGGCTCCAGCTGTTTGTCAGAAGAGGTCAGCCACCGCCTTGGTCTTTTATTTGTCTGGAGCAACATTCAAATTGTTTGCAGAGCGATTGTTTTCTTCCCATTTTCTGCCATCACTGCTCGAAAATAGTAACGAATTACCTCATTTCTAAGGAAGGTTTCATCTCTCTACTTCATTATCAAGGGCAGGGAGCAAGACCATTTCAGAGGCTGGTACCCAGCACGAATCTCCTCGAGTCCTGCTTGAGGATTAAAAGTGCAGTAACGGTTAAAAGTTGTTTTCTCCATACACAGGGCATCCCGACAGAGAGCGCTTGATACTGGTCAGAAAATTCACCTTCCTAGCATCCTGCTACGCAGGTAAGTATTAGATCACATGAACAAGAAAACTGGTAGCAGAAATTCTGCATTAAAAACTTGCACATGAAAACAAGACCCTTTTTCCTCCCCCTTTTTTTTTTTCCCCTCTTTTTTTTTTTTCCAGCCCAGAGTAGTAGGATCAGCCCCTCAGCCGTACAGGAAGCCTGGGGCAGATCTGGAAACAGAAGGTTTCCTGCCTCAATATGTAGTTGCCAGAACATCTTCTCTAAGCACACACAAAATGTGCTTGAAGGTAACCAGTCAACACACAGAACTCAGGAAGGAGTGGGTTTAGATCAGAAAAGGGCCTCTCTCAATCCTTTATACTTTGGTCTACTATCTCACACATCAGTCAGTCAATAAGGATGATACCAAGACTTAAGATGTGCAGTTAAGTGGGGGGGTTGTTTGTTTTAAAAGAATCTCTACTTTAAATCCTACCCCAGCTGTACAAAACCCACGTGAAAATTAGCATATTTTTAATTTATTTATTTTAAATGAGCACCCCATTCCCTCCACATTGAGATTTATGCCTTGTTATACACACACACACACACACACACACACACAGAGGAATACAAACCACTGAAGCTCGCACCATTTAGGATGGATGGGACCCCAGCTTTAACTAACTACAAGTCAGTCAAAACATTCCAAACCAACACAGCCACCCTGCCCTCCCAGGGGAAATATATCCCACCTTTACCGGACACTTTTTGATGAGGTGTAGGCCCCCATCCTTCCATGACTGAGCTGAAAGGCTGGACAACTTTCTTATATGTGATCCTTAATTTTTTGACAGCTAATTTCAAGAGATAATAAACCCTACTCTTGCACACTTTTTTCCAAGTGGACTAATTTCTAGTTTTAACATTAAATTTCTGCTACATTAAGGGACAAACCTGTGTTTTTATTAGAAACTGCATCTTTAACACTACAGAAATCTTTACTACATCAAGCTGTTTCAATACTACCCACAGATTACTTTCCCAATAATTTTATCACTGTATTGTAAGTCACTTCCTTACAAACAAAGCTGTGACTCTTACAAACCAGAAATCCAAAGTCAGATTTCCAGCCCACTAAAAGACACCTAAACAGGAGAGATTTAAAAATACTTAAGTGGTTTACAAAGCTCCACAGAAGACCCTGACAGATATTTTAGATTTCTGACCTCTGACTTACCAGAGGCAAATATTTGCGGAGAAAAGAGGGTTTATCAGATTGTTTGATATATAAACTCCTGCCAGTTTCTTTACAAGAACAACAATGAAAAACCCAAATCTGCATTTTTTTCAACACAAATAAGCATTTTAAGGAGAAAGAAAAAAAAAAAAAAAAAGAACAAATCACAAACACACCTCTTACCAGAAAAAATATCTGGATGTAAAGTCCTAACACACATCCTAAATCAAGAACTATAAATTCTTCCAATAGTAACTACACATCTCCAAACTGGGAAGGGAGCAGAAAAAAAACCAACAAAAAACATAAGTGTACATAAACAGACAACTCACTTTTTTTCATTTCAGATATTTAATCTAACCAAGGAAATTTTAATACTTTCTTCTTGCATAAAACAACAAACAAACAAAATTTTATCTATCCTGGTGCAATCTACCCAGTGAGTCATAAAATGTAAGACAAGCCAGCTGGGTCTTGAGTCCCATTCTCACTGGGGCCCCTTTTCACTGCCAGAACAGCGTAAAGCAGCCTCTGTGTGAAAGAAACGAAGCCCAGATGAGCGCAGGGCAGAGCACAGTGATTCTATAGTCGTAGCTATTAGGAGAAATCCAGAACAGGATGTAGGAAAATCATACAAGCTGAATCTAAAGAGACAGAGGCCACATCTGGATAGAAGATTAAATGCAAGTGTGCTATACATATACAGGACAGGAAAATAAAATTACTTGGACCTAAACTGAGACATATCGCAGTAATGACACAAAGAATAAACAGCAGCACTGTGAGCTATGCTTGCTTACCAAGCAAGGAATGAAACTTTACAAAAAATTGTTATTTAAAATGATCATAACGCTGGGATATGAACCCCAGTACATTTAGAGACTGATATGTCTAATCTTTGCTTACTGTCTGCAGTAGTGATTGTATAAAATAAACCACTAAAAATTCCTAGCCAAGCAAAAAGCCTGATAATTTAACTTCCTGGCTTGGCTTCCAAAGACTAATGCAAAGTTTAGTAGCTGCACAGTCAAATAAATCTTTGACTACAGCTTGCTTTTTTTTTTTTTTTTTTTTTTTGAGAAAATGGTAAATACGGTATTTTCTCTATTATATACCAGAACTACAGTCACAACCCAAGAATGTAGATCTTTCACCCATTCATTACAGAAAATATTGCTGGAGGGAAACTGCTTTAAACTGATTTATGTGGTAGACACAGAAAGACAACCCAGTCAAATTGGACAATGTGGCAGATGGTAATGGATTTATGCATATTTATGTAGCATGTATTTACTTGTCGACTTTGTTATCCATCTTTTGCCCCTTCCAAAAGTAGATGGCAATTTATAACAACTGTGATGCTGTGACTGGCTGACACTCCCTTCGCAGTCTTTTCCTCTGGACAGGCTAAAAAGCAGCGTGCTTTGTGCAGCTATTTTAATTGTTTTACAGTTTTATTACAAAACATCCTGTCTGTTACACTTGCTTCCTGAGGCTATCATAACAATGTTTGTTGCTACTGCTTAAATTTGCCTCAGGGTATCTGTTTTTACAGTTACAATTAAAGTCAGTAAGTAGTTCACCAACATGTTAACATTAATTCGCCTTTTAATTTATTTGACCTTTTAAACTAAGCAAGTTACTCACTGAGGTAAGAGATGCACCAAGTTCAATCATTATCATACTTCTTTTTTGCTGATTCTTTTCTGCCAAAACATTCAAGTCTCCAGTCACAAGTGCTTTTATTTATTCTGAATTACTTCAGAAAACACAAAATATATAGTATCACATTTAATATGCATATGTTTTAAATAACACTGATGTATACAGCACTGATAAAATCTTCAAAATTGGTCCCAGACTAACAGAGCAATCTAGGAACAGCTTCTAAAACCTTGATGCACTATAACTGCTTCACACTTAACACATCCTTACATTACTGAGGATTGTTTACAGAACACATCAAAACTGATACCAAAGCAAAGACCATGAGGATCCCAGTAACCGAACAACTAATTGCTTCAAGTTTCGATACAATTTTCTCATGCAGGCACAGTAATAGAAAAAAAGAAAGAAGGAGGAGGAGAGGAGGAGGAGAGGAGAGGAGGAGGAGAGGAGGAGAGGAGAGGAGGAGGAGGAGAGGAGGAGAGGAGAGGAGGAGAGGAGGAGAGGAGGAGAGGAGGAGAGGAGGAGAGGAGGAGAGGAGGAGAGGAGGAGAGGAGGAGAGGAGGAGAGGAGGAGAGGAGGAGAGGAGGAGAGGAGGAGAGGAGGAGAGGAGGAGAGGAGGAGAGGAGGAGAGGAGGAGAGGAGGAGAGGAGGAGAGGAGGAGAGGGGAAAAAAAAAGGTATTATCAAAAACTTCTGCCACCCTTGGTTCTTACACTTAAACACAGCCCTGTATCTGTGCACCTTACATCCCTCTATAGAAACTGATGCAAAAATACCTGGGCACATATTTCAGTGCTTAGGATAACAAATACGTTAATATATAATTAAATGTTATCAATAAATGCCATTTCATACTGATTACCTATCCATCAAAAGTATATTTAAGTAAGACTCCCAAGCTGCAGGTAAAATCCCCAGAGACAGGGCTTTAGGACTGCTTTCACTAAGTCACTTTAAAGCTAACTCTAAGCTAAGGTAGCCCAGCTCCCCCCGTTTTTAATAAACATGCCCTTTGCCTATGGGCATTGCAAGCTGCTCAGGCTACTGAAAACCCTACTAAGAGGTGTGGGCTGCTCCCCACCCCAAAGGCACTCCCTGGTAAACTGGATATGGGGGAGGTACGGTGAGGAAAGACTCATCAAATGGTCATTTACTGTTAGAGGCATTCAGGCTCCAGCAAAAGGAGTAAAGAAGAGGAAGAGAGGTTTGAGGGAGAGAGGCTTGTGGGGAAAAAAGCTAAACCAGAGGAAAGATTAAATGGAAACAGCTACTACCACCTAATCCGAAATAAATCCTCATAAAAGTAGGGAGAAAAGTATTCATTCACTCCCTCCTGGGTGATTAAAGCGTTCAACTCCTTTTTTCACAAACCTCCCCCAGGATGACCAAAGCTTTAAGCTGTTACTGCCATCTTCCTCCCAAAGCTCCCAAGCCTCTCTGAGCTGAAAAAGATCTTACTCAGCTGAGCTCCTGAAGCATCCACAACCTCCAGCCCTCATCCTTCCACAACACAGCCATCAACAATTAACATGACTATTTGAACCAAAAAGACAACTTTGCAGGAAAAAAAAATTAAAATATTTCCATGTGAGGAAAAAAACTATCAAAAAATGATATTAAAATACATACCATTTTCAACAAACTTTAAAAATCAGGGGAAAAAATGTATCTATTTGGTTTGATTTTAGCATCTGACAGTGCGTACAGTTTTTACAGTAATGCAATTAGAGACAAAAAAATCCCCACAAATAAAAAAAACAACCCAGATCAGTTCTGTATCTTTCTGTTTCCCGTATGCCGCTGGCAGAAGGTCCAGGCTGCCACAGGATTTAGTGCAGCGAGCTGTGAAAACAAGAAATCAGGCTGTGCCTCACCTTAGCGCTGAGGCCACACAATATGAAGAAAAATGCTATGGCTGGAAGTGGTCATCGGTCAATTACTCACCCTTTAAAATCCTATTATCTTCCAATTCTGCTGAGGAAAAAAAGGCACTGCTGAACACAGAAAGGCAGAAGAAACACTATGTTTTTAACCAAATGTGTCCAAAAGAGGTTGTCTTTCCATATGCTGCCAGTCACCCAGCTGAAAGGCTTGGTTCTGACTGGGTGGCTCACAGCACCAAGCGATATTAATGGTATTTTAAGCAGAGAGCTGTATGTGGCAATATTTGACTTAAGGCTGTTTAGCACATCGTGGCTACAGAATAAGCAACAGAGACAAGTTCTAGATAAAGCAGATAAAAGGAATGCAAAACTTAGCCAAAAGAAAGACTAATGCCTGCCAGGTAAAATGCAAAACTGTGTGTCACAAAGAATATTCTGTAATGAGGCAGCAAGACAGATTCAAAATACGTTTCTAGCAGAGTGTAAGATCAGCGCTCCTGCCATTACTGACACTTGCTTGAGTGCACCCACACAGGTACACACCTTTCACACGGCTAGGGACACAAACTGTAACTGAGCCAGACTCTATCAGATGCCACTCTGTGCCAGAGCAGGATGGAAAGCATAAATCTTTCCCGTGCTTTAAGAAGACATGGAGTTTATTTGTAAGTTGGCCACCAGTAGTATGTATTATCCCACTGTCTGAACTCCAAAGGCCATAGAAACATGCCTCCCTGTCCATTTCGGCAGCAAAAAGCATTTCAGCACAATTAAACGGGGCCACTGCAGAAGGACTGCACTTTCTCCTGCCCTGAGGAGATGAGACTGGCATCATGTATAACCCGAAGGCAAGCGGAGGCCGCGCAGATCCCATCCTGCGCAGCGCCCCAGAGCTCGCCAGGCCGCGGGACCACGGGAGAAAGGAAACCTCGGCGGGAAGGCGGGAGGTTGGCCGGCGGTGAGGCACAGCAGCCCTCTGCTGGCCGAGGCCTTTTGTGAGGTGATTTACAGCCACTGCGCCCTAACGTACCGCCGGTTTCCCTACCTCAGCGAGAAGCGCAGGAACACATTCCACCTTCCTCAGGAGGAGGGGGAAAAAATAAAAAGAATTGGCTGGCCAGGTTAAGAGCCCTCTAATCATCTTTTATTTTATTCTTATGACCTGGGTGACTTCTGTTTCAGAAAACACCGCCCACCCCACAGTTAAATACATAATCACTTTCCAAAAGTGTCCGTGACCTAAACATCCTGGCCTCTCATACACACTTGATGACTCTTTTCACACAACAATGGCAAGAACCACACAAATAAACCGTTTTACTAAGATAAGTATTCAACCCTGTAATTCATTTTCCAACATGGGTAGTATTTAAATGTTTTATTTTTTCCCTTTTTTTCAAATTAGTATTCTTATTAGAAATCTGAATTGTGTTTTGGTTTCCAAAATTATGTCTAAGAATGCAGCAAAGCATTACCTCACCTTCCCATGAAATGACAAGCAAATCAAATCTATTTTTGGCTTTGACTATAAGTGGGCTTTGTAGCTGTGGTGTTGTGGTTAACTGTATTTTTGGTACCTGTTCGTGAGTGGAAATTGTTTTCCTGCAAGATATAGGTAAGGAACCATCTTTTTACCCCTCAAGTTCAACAGTAAGGGCTGAGTGAACTCTTGATGTCTGCAAGAAATCAAAAGGCTTGTTCTGGCCAAAAAAAGAGCCTCCATAGGCAAGTCAGTCTTCGGATACACGTATTTTTATCATGCACACAAATATGCAAACTCACGCAGGATTCCTTGTCTCCACGCCATCCTACTGCTGTTATTATTTATTTATTGTTATTACCGAGATGCCAGGGTACTTCAATCAAGACTTAGACTTTACAGTCTAGTGCTTCATACGTGTACCAAGAGTACAGGTTGATCCTACCGCCGTATCATTCCCAGCACAAATACAGCATCTAGGTTATAGAGAAACTACTGGGGGGAGGGTAGAAGTAATTATTGTCTTCACACACCTTAGTCCAAAGCTCTTAGTCCACAGTTATTGCAGCCCAGTGCATTTATGCTTGGCATCTTTAAATCCATCCAGAATAAAGAAATCAATGAAAATATATAAATAAAAGACATCCAATCAGGTACAGTCCTACATATGGGAATTCTGCTGTGTGGTGGAAGCAGTGTATTTCTAAATCTATACCAACAAACAAACAGTAAATCAATGCAATACAGCAAAAGTACAAAAAAAAATCTTGATATTAAGATATCACTAAAAACCATTTTAAAATCCAGTATGGCAGAATCCTTCAACATTAGGCTAACAGCCTTATAAATTAACCACAGATGAACACTTACATCAAAAAACAGGGGTGGCCAGCATAGCAGAGAACACCACTTCAGTACCCATGTAACTCTAAGCCATTGGACAATCAATACCAGAGAAGTCACTGCTTGATGGTCAACATATATCTTTTGTGTCAGTCTAGAAACTACTTTTATCTACTACGAGTCAGCAAGACCAGATGTTTATCCATCCAGCTCAAAGATCCAGGCTCATAGGTATCAAAATTTGCTCATTATCACAATTTAGCTAGCAGCTGAAGCCTTTTCTATGGAAGAAATACATTAATTTAACAATGAAGGGGTTCTCTGAGAGGAGTGGCAGTATTCTGTCCTGAAGATCTGACTGACCTATGACAAGACTCCCAGTCCATCACATTTTTTAACACATTACAGCAGCTACCAGAAGCCGCATTTACGTTCACCAAATTCAAGTGGCTGATGTGAAATCCGTTATTCTCTTATTTCTTAGCATCTAACTTTATAACCCCAGCAACAATGCCCTCCTGACACTGTGCTTCCTAAGTGATTTTCTAGATTACTTTTCTTTTTTTAATGATGAGCAGAATTTCTATTAAATTATGTCACACTGGTAACAGGTTGGGTCAAAGGGAGGACTGATTCTTCAAGCTCAACACACAGTGTTCTGTTTCATCGCCAGGAGTAACCACCACATTGTTGTCCTTCAGACCATAACCAGATGAGAAGAAGGCACCTCCCATGGGGGGCTGTGCACATGTGTCTCCTCACAGGAGCAAAACCAAAGTTATAGATGCCCACCTAAGATCCAGGCAGGAATTTGCTACAGTGGACAGAAACTCTTCCTGCCTTTTCAGTCCAAGCTTCCCACCAATCCCCTTGGGTACTATCATCCTCCATGTTCTAGAGAAGGAAACAGCAGTAAAAGGCATCACACAGCATTCAGCCAGTTGGCAAAAAGACATAAATTTAAACCACCGTTTTAGAAGGCAGGGGGTGAAATCACGTGACAAATCACATCCTGTGGAAATTAACTTGCACCATGCTATAGTCTCTCAATAACACTCTGCATAACTAACAAAGGAGCTTAAAACTGTAACTGCAATTACAACATGTAAATACTTAAAAGTCTTCTGACATGGCTCATCATTTGGTAGTTCTGACAAAGTACTTTATGGATATATTACAAATGTCATGTACTGCCCTATAAAAGCAAAGCACCATCTCAGAGATTCAAGTTCTGTGAAAACCCACAGTCAAAATTTATACTTCGTTTTGAAGATCTAAAACAAGAGGGATGTTTCCTCTTACATTAAAACCAGTATTATGAGAACAAAAATGTAGGTTTTGAAGCTTGGCGAAGACTGAGCAGTGGTGAGCCAAGCTCTTTGCAGGTCAGCTAGGAAGGGTGGAAGCTATTTGCATTAAGTTGCCATAAGTCTTATTCCTGAAAGTATTATGAAGCAAGCATACAGTATTTAATCCATACTCCAGCAAAAGCAACCTTCCAGAGAAACTGAGAACATCATGCCAAACCTGAAGTGTTAAGACAACCCTAGGAGTGGTTCTTCAGCAAAACCTGTTCCTCAAGCAGTTGCATTAGCTTCAAGAAGACTTTCAAAGGAGTGAGATGTTCTTCCAAGTCCTCACGGGTGGCACAATCTGGCCCTGCAAAGCACAGACTACCCAAAGCCCCACGATGTTAAAGAACACATGGTGTATTAGCAGTATTAAATTGTATTAACATTTAACTATGTTTAAGCAGTAGATGTCAAAGAGTGCGCATTAGCCTTGGGCACTGGGGAACCTGAAGAAGGCATGATTTGTGGTGACCCTGCCCAGCTGCAGCGAGAACAGAAAACCACAGAGACTGGCATCAACCTCACTAAGTTTCACAACAGGCACTTAAGGTAAGGCTGGGGAAAGCCAACACACACACATGCTCAAAGAAAGAAATAAAAGCATTCAATGCAGAGTGAATCACACTGAATTTTGTCTTCAAATGGACTAAAGGACAAAAGGAAGAACAATACACACTGATCCAATCCAAAACAAATCAATGTAATTGAACAAATTATTCTTCATAATGTAGAACATGCACTGCCTGAGTAACCCAACAAAATATAAATACCCATTAACAAAAAGGGTATTTTAGTCAGGGAGAAAGTCACACCGAGCATCACGAAAAATAATCGCAATCGATAGGGTAAGAAAATTTCTGTAACTGCAATAATTAAATCAATTGTAACTGGGGGGGAATAGGCACACCATGTCAGGCAGGGCGCCTCGCTCAGAGCTGCTGCAGAACACAGCCCAGCCCAGTCCCACGCGCCAGCACCACCCACACGAGCGCCTCGCAAACACGGGCCCTACAGTTCAGGTTACAATCACCCCTATTTAAAGGCCCGTTTGTACTGCCAAGAAGTATAAAGAGTCTTTACATTAAATAGGAATCTAAGCCACAAATATTTGTAAGGCGAGCAAGATTTAACAGTGCCGGAGCAATGCAGGTTTCCTGTCATTCCAAAGTCATTAAGGAGTGTGAATTTCTGATTGCTTTAGGGCTTCCTTATATCTGATAGAGTATTATACAGTGTGAGAGTATCTTGAAATCCACAGTACTGCATCCAAAGTCACCGGAGGGAAAGTCATGTGGATTTAAAAAAACCAGAGAAACAAGTAACTTCAATTTTAAAGTTAACAAATGAGACCTCAGAGATCTCACTCCTATCTCAAATGCAGCACTGGGAAATCTTGGTTTTATTTGTAGCAAAGCTAATGGTAAACAAACACATGAATACTAAGGATATTTTATGTATCTTATTTTGAGCCATAATTTGTGTTCTGCGCTGTATTTATCCCTCTGGAGTCTGGCTCCCATGCCTACCAAATTCAGTCTAGCTCTGGTGGCAAAGGTTAATGCTTCCACATGCAAATGTTTCAAAACCTGCCATCCATTCCACAGGAATGGAGAAAAGCTTTTCAAAAAAGTGAAGTAAGAATGGTGTGTGGCAACCCACTTTTGGGGCCATCATGCATCAGGTTTTCCTAGCTACAGATACACTCTTTTCCCACCCAAGTATGCCATGCAGACAAATAAAATAAAATAAAAAAAAAAGGAGTACTCCATTGGAGGCTCCAATTATACTTTTACACAGCATAAACTTGAAAGACAGTAATGAAATAACTAAATGTATGTGAGCATATCTCCTTGGAAACCTAAGTAAATGTACGTAAGGCAGTCAACATAGATGTTAAGACACCTCTGAGCTGCAACGTTCAGTCCTCTCGTGGTGTCACTCTAGCAAACTATTTTTCCAGCATAGGTAACAGAGAAGAGGGGAAAAATAAAAGGAAAAAAGGGGAGACAAGCAGGCCAGCATTAAGAGAGCAATCTGTCTGGGTGCTGCTTTGACAGTTCACAACTCATTTTGTACTGTATTCTTACAATTCTTCCTTCTTTCCTTTTTGCTTTCCTTCAATCTTCTTTAAGATCATGTGAATTATTTCTTTCCCTTCTTTCACAGTTTCTTTGCTTGACTATCCACCAATCTTTCACCTCTCCACTTAGGGTTCTCCCCTATTCCCTCCCTTGTGAATCTATTTAAGTCAGTGACTTTTTTTAATTGCATTCTCATTTCATAACTGCTCCCCACCCCCCTCCAGAAAAAACACAACCATAACCCAGAACAAATTTAATAAATGGCTGTACTGAAACTAGTATTTACCAGTATTTCTTCCTCATGGAAGCAGCTTTGGGGCACATCAGTCCTGCTGGAGACAGGACAGTGGTATTACAGCACAGCTAATTAAGTACCTTTTCCTTCAAATTCCATATGGACTCCATTTTCACCATGCTTCTTAAGCAAGACTCATCACAGCAGTTATCTTCTGGACTATGAACAATATTGAAGTGTAGCACATAATATTTATACAAAAGCACATTACAAATTGATCCTGAGGGCGGGAACAGTAATTTTGCTGTCTACACAAACTATCTTTAAGTGCAGTTAAGAAATCATTTCACAGGCTCAAAGTATATAATAAAATGAAGGTAATAAGCATGAC
Organism: Laterallus jamaicensis coturniculus; assembly: GCA_022605575.1. NCBI lineage: Eukaryota > Metazoa > Chordata > Aves > Gruiformes > Rallidae > Laterallus > Laterallus jamaicensis. Next base: position 17,703,473 of record JAKCOX010000008.1, on the reverse strand, counting down.
TGAGACACAGAGGGAACAAATTATCTTCTGGCAATATACCCTACAATTGTGTCTGGATAAAACTGTTAATCTGCAGCTGAGCAGAAAATGTATAATCTGAAGGGATTTCTTCATTTAAAATGAAACAAACTGCTATCCTTTGATAAAACAGTGAGAATTTACAGTTTTACACAAATTACAAAAAGCAGAGCAAGAGGACACGAGTCCAAGAGAAAAAGGAGAAGAGTTCTTCTTTATCTCCAGCATTAAAAAGTTGGTTTAGCTGACTAGAAAAGACAAGCTAATAGATTCACGAAGCTAGATGCCTCCTCTACTCCCACATACCTTTCTGCTGATGACTGAACCCAAAACTTCTTTTCTATTGCTCCTTCCTGTCTTAGTGGTTCCTACCATCTAAGCTGTTACACCAAATTAAAGCAAAACAGTAAGATTTCCTATGAAACAAATACTCAAACTCCACTTACAAATCACAAGTGCTTTTTTCATTTGAAATTAAATGATACTCATCTTTCACAGACAAAGCATCTGAGACTTAACTATAGAGTGATCTTTCAGCACGATTATTACTAATTGCTTCTTGTGATTCCATTTCCCAAACACGTTCTGACAAGAAAGACAGAAAGTGGTGTAGGTTAGGTCTTAGAAGTGAAAGCCAAAAGTACAATTATAATTAAGAAACAATTCCTTACATTAAATTAGAAATACCTTTCTATGCTGGTTTAAGTAGACAAGCAACATAATATAATTTCGTTTGTGTTGAAGAAAGTGTCTGTATGCAAGAGAAAAAGACAATATATCCCTTTTTTCCCAAGTACAGAAATTACAGCCACAGCAACTAAAACTGTAAATTCATCCATTTACAGTCCCACAGAGAACCCCTTCTCAGAAACACCCTTCTGAAAGTAGAGCGGGTTTGTTGTTTTGTTTTCCCCCAGATCTTCTAGTTGCAGATGGGGATGCTGCACTTCACTGCTGAAAGTACAAACATCAAACTGGGCTGCTGCAGGCTTCAGGTGCTGACTTCAGTTGAAGACAGCCACATCTTGCTGTGGGGAAAACAGGCCAGGCAATTAAATATGCATCAGCATTAAAGCTAAATGTACAGAAATAGTTTCGGGACATAATTCTGGCTTCCCAGCTCTGCATGCATAGCCTGCATACGCATTTCATTTTTAACTATGAAGACAAAACTTTTGCACAGTATACTTTTGTGTGACACTGTCTTCAACCCTGTACGCACCACTGAGTTTTTGAGCAATAAAACCCACAGTATGACAGCAACAGCAGAAACTACACTTCTAATTTTTACCAGAAACTTGTTCAAAATATAATTGACTTTACAGGTGACATCTGTCCCACTAACATTAATAAAAGTATCTTGGAAAATCCCTTCCTTAGTCCTTAAGCTTCAGTTTACAGCTCTGACCTTCCAACCATTTCTTTTTTCCTCTTTCTTCCTTAGTTAATTACTAATAATGTAATTTATAATAATATAAATTCATGCTAAAATGCCTGTGAGCCTCTACACCTCAGAGCAGCACCCACAGCGCACAAAAAAGAAGTGCAGAAAAACTCAGCGACAGTGGCACATTTAATCTTTACCTGCAACAGCGAAATGAGACTATCAGCATCCAACATTTCATATGGTTTAATACAGAATGTATCTCTGGCACATCCATAGGTGCAAAAAGGAAATTCTTTCTTTTCCTTCACTATAGCAGCTTAAAATAATCTGACAAACCCTTCGAAACATCAACAACTTCTCATCGAGTGGTAAAGACAATGGAGCGCCCCACCAAGCCTTCACTGTCTGCTCAAAACCTGTAGCTCCTCTTTTCTTCTTCCAGCACTTACCCAAGCTAGCGTGCACTTGTATGAGTCTATAAAGCACCGAACATTCAGGCATGTCACAATTCTATGATGTCTCCTTTATATAATTAGTACAAACATATGGCCCACAATCAGTGTGGGAAATCTAAAATATTCTTTGGGAAGCTGTCAAACCTAAAGGGATGCATTTTTCAGTAAGCGAAAAGATTTAAATATGCAAATCTCCCTTACAATAGGGATAGCAGGGAACTGGAACCTGAGCCCAAACAGTGTGCTTGCTTATCGGGTTATCCTGTGCTGTGCCCACCTGGGCCAGCACAGATCAGAACGCAGAGCAGCTCTGCAGCCACCACTTTGGCTGGGTTTTAGCAGTGCTGCGGGAACCATCCAGCAGGTAAGCACAGAACCCACTGTGAAAACACCAGCTACAGTTAACACGCTGGTCTGAACACAGATTCATGGCAGACTGTATTAACCCATATTCTTTTCAAAACTGTAGCAGTCTCCTGGACAGGGACACCTCCATAACATCTCCAGCAAGTAACATACTGTGTGCTAGCAGAGACCACTTCTCTATGAGCTCACCCCAAACCTCTGTTCAGAGGTAAAAGCCCAACAGCGCTAAAAATCCCTGAGGTAAGTTTTCATTCTTCTTCACTAGTTTCCAAGTAGAAAAGCTGTATCCAATACATGCCTGGCACCACCATGACCACTGGCAGCAGGCACTCCCCCACTTCTACTCTGGTAAATGACCAACCCCCAGGAGACAGCAGAATTAATCAAGGAGAGAATCAGAGGCAGCATCCACATGTGAGCAACAGGTTATCTCACTCTCCTGACATCAGTCTTCAGGATCAATGGTTGCACCTGTTACTTACTAATCACAGAATCTTGGAAGGGACCTCAAGAGATCATCAGGTCCAACCCCCCTGCCAGAGCAGGCTCCCTATCTCATATTACATAGATAGGCGTCCAGACGAGACTTGAATATCTCCAGAGAAGGAGACTCCACCACCTCCCTGGGCAGCCTATTCCACTGCTCTGGCACCCTCACTGTGAAAAAGTTCTTCCGCATGTTGGTGCGGAACTTCCTGTGCTCCATTAAGGGCTGAGTGAATTGTTTAATTAATCAGTTGTGCAGATTTGGATGAAACATGATTGGAAGCGCATGGGAGATCTCCCAGTGACCACAATGAACTGAACACCAGAAGAGTTTCCACAGCATCCAGGTGCCTCACAATTTCCCTGGAAATTCTGACCGTCTTTCCCACAGACCAAGGGAACTATGAATAGACTGACCTTCATGCAGCAGCAAAACTTCTTGCAAAGTAGACAGCCTGTATGTACAGCTAATAATTTCTCTCTTTGGTACAGCATTATTTAGCGAGGAATAAAAAAATTTGAAACCATTGATGATCCCATATTAAGCAAATAATATGCTTCAAAATGATTTGATCATCATTACGCTTCAGAATAACCACTGAAATAGGGAGCCAGCTGTATATTTCTCAAAACAGCCCTTGGTAAAGTCAAGTCTGCTCAGTGAAACCCTCTCTTAAAGGCAACTTCAGCAATATAACAGCTCACTAATTTGTCTGCATAAAATCCCACGCCCTGTGGTTAAGAATCTGCCAAGCAAGCCCCGTCTCCTAGGAGTGAGCTGTGACAAGTTACTAATGATCCCAGACAGAAAGCAACTAATACTGTGCTGCAAAAGGTACAAGGTGTGAAGAAATATGGAGATAAGGACCAAATGCTGAGTTGGGATAAACAGGTTAAAACCACTTCCAGTGAACGCTGCTCAGATCAGCTCTACGCCCGTCCCTCCAAACGCTCTCCACCTTTTATTGTTTGGTGGATTCACCCTGTAGCCTAAAAACGTGCTCTAAATGTGTGAACAGCCGTATGTGGGCAAAAATATTATTTTGAATCTTAGTTTCAGCGCCAAACGTGCAACATTTGCCTACAGTAAGGGCTTCACAAAGCTGGAAAATTGGCAGTTGTGAAAAGGAATTAGAAGTGTTAACAGGTTTATGGGAAGAAAAACTTAACCATTGCGCTCCACGTATGTGGAAAGGCAGTGGCAAGGAAGGTTGCAGCAGGAGGAACGGCTTGGACTCAGCTGGTAGCTGCAGAGAGACAAGTGTGCAATGCCATCCTCAGCCAGTTTCTTAACAGGCACTTCCAGTGAATGGTTAAATAAGAAAAGCAAACAGAAACAAGCCAGCTGGGGAGGAGGAAAAAAAAGGATCCATGCAATGCAAAGAGCTCTCTTCCTTACTTCAACAAAGTACATGGACTTTTTGTAATTAAGTATTTTGTAATTAATATTATTAAGTAATGTATTTAATCTTATTAATATTATTATAATTATTTTATTAATATTAAGTGATATAGTTTGCAATTAATATTATTAGGTAATGTGCTTTTAAAGTACATTACTTAATAATAAGTAATATAATTTAAATATGAATTAATTAGACCTAGCAAGATTTGAATCTATGGAGAAAAAAAAATCTTACATATTATATAACATCGTATAATACGGTACTAGACACTATATTGTTATGCATATTTGAATTAGGAGCAGGGCAGTCAGGATATATACAGCCAGTAACTCTCTTGGTCTTAAAACATGATGAGGAAACAACACTTTCCTTATTCTTTTAACTAAATTCAAGTTACTAATTTTATTCAAATCCTCCTTGCAGCTCGCTAGCTGTTGAAAGCTCTGTCTGATCCGTCTCTCACAAGTTTCAAAGGTGGAAGGAGAAATGTGTTAAGATGATGTCTTAACTTGTCCAGATAACTCAAATTTTTCTAAAATGACTACCACTGTTTTATCTAAGTGCTATAAAACAACCAGGGATGGAAGTAGGTTTGCCACGACAAGAACTGAAAGAGACTCAAGGTGCTCATATTTGCATTTAATTACTGCATAGATGAGAGCAATTGAGCAGTAAGGTGATACAACTTCACACAGTTAGTTACTTTCAACCTTACATTTTCCTGGTGTGTTCATGTCAGAATGGTTTTGCTCTTCCTCCTTCCTCAGCCCTCTCCTTCCCCCATTTTCAGTTCTTAACTTTCACCACTCGGGTTGCATGGCATTCATCAGGATTATTAAAAAGAGCCAAACGTACAAGGTATCAGAGTTTTGAAAGTTATTTCAAATTTTATCAGGTATTCTATGCAGCAAAGATTGTTACTGCTTAAAGATGAGAGTCAATGGGCAGTGGGGAAGGCACAGTGAATGAGGTCACAGAATTAAGTATTATTTAAAACCATAATATGCAGCGACACAAATGACATTTTTGCAGGGAAATGGTGATACTAGCCTCAGAGCAAGTGACTGATGTACATTCTTACCACAGTTAAACTGTTCTTTAATAGAGACAAAGCACATGAAAGGATGCAAAGACTTTCAAACACATGGGAGATTACAGCCTAAAACCTTAAGCCAAATTTTCACTCGTATTAATAAGGTTACTTTACATCACTGCAATAAAAGGGGAAAAAACCTTTTTACTCTCAAGACAAGAAGAATAGAACATATAATTTAAATATAAATTAATTAGACCTAGCAAGATTTGAATCTATGGAGAAAAAAATAATCTTAAATATTATATAACATTGTATAATACAGTACTAGACACTATATTATTATGCATATTTGACTTAGGAGCAGGGTAGTCAGGATATATACAGCCAGTAACTCTCTTGGTCCTAAAACATGATGAGGAAATAACTTTTTTTTTTCAGATTTCCCTCTGAAATCTGAAGAGAACCAGAACTACCAAGTAGCTATGGATGTTGAAGCCTTAAGTAATTTAACATAAACACATAAAATTAAACTCTTGTGTTTTCAAATATAGCACTAAAATCTAAAATAGTTCATTTGCTTCTTTCAATCTCAACAGCCTTTCACTGCCTTTAATACATCATTATTTTCCAGTTAAAAAGCATTCATATATTTGACATCTCAAGGCATTTCGGCATGGCCCAGCCTATATGACAAATATTACCATCACAAAGTCTTAAGTTTTAACTAAAACCCACTGAAAATTACCAAAATAAATTTCTGTCAGTAGTTGCAAGGGAGTACTACAGATAACCCTAGAGAGATTATGATAATTCAGAGTCACCAGTCAGTGTAATAAAAGTGCAATTTTAATATTCACAACAGCAACAACAGAAAAACCCAAACCAAATATTCCACGACAAATATTGAGATTTTCAGGAAACTTGGGGCATTCTTTGTTACTAAAAATAACTTTGAATCCTCATTCCAGGTACTTCACTTCTACCATTCCACTAAGCCCTACAAACCCAATTTTACACTAATGAGTTCAGTTATCTGGACAAGAACATAAAGCCAACTGAAAATAAGCATGAAAATAACTGAAAAGTTTTGCAGGTCAAAATCAAATTACTTTTTGTAATGTTTTCCATTTTCAGCCCTGTCAGTTATTAATAATCAGGAAGAATGAAAATCCTAGGTATATTCTATGCAAGACAAAGTTCTCAACAGAAGCACATCTCCAAAGTAATGTCAATAAAATAACCCGCAAAAAAAATATCCACGGGCTCCCCAAATGTCATTCATAGCCCAAATGCCTCAGACCACCCTCCACTTTCTCATGAGCTGCCCTGACAGCGCAGGCAAAAAGCACGAAGAGCCCAAGCAGCAGGAGCAGCGCTCCTCAGCAGCAAGGTGACCCAGGAGGCGCAGCGAGGCAGCGTGCAGGCCTGATTTCATCAGACCACCCTCACAGGAAGGTTTGTTTCTAAAGCAGCTCAGTCCTTCCCCAGAACTCACAGAGACCGCCCAAGAGCACACAGGCTCAACTACGATCTTCTCACGTGGAATGATGTCATCCCATCACAAGTGACACCACCCTTCCTAAAGGGATTGAGGCAGCATTTAGCAGATGGATCCATAGAGGAAATAAAAACTGCCTGGGGAGTGTCAGCTGCTTTATTCCCTCTTTTCCCTTCTTTTGGCAAGTCCAATGCTTCACCTGCCTAACCTGTGAGCTTCTAATACTTTCCTAAGCAAAACCCCATCCTTGGGAAGTCTTTTTACATCTCAGCCTGCTAAAAAAATGACATTGCATTTTGTCTTGGGTCTCTCTGTTGGAAGGCGTGGGCAGAAGAGCATCGCCCCGGAACTACAAAGGGATACGTACCACAATGCATGGCTGGACCACGACCAACACCTGGCACAACCCACAGCTCATGTTCAGATAAGCATTTTCCTCCCGCCCTTCACTGAGCTCCACTCAAAGAAGTTGTATTAAGGAGACTGACCTTTTAGGCTTGTAATACTCTGTAATGAAAAAAATCACTTTCCTACAACCACAACCAGTAGAGTGCTTAAACACCAACTTAGCTAAGTCCTTGATTAGTTCTCTTAAAACCAATGAGGAATGCATGAGCTTAAAATTGACTTCATGTGTAAATGCTCTGGAGCAGGCTCTGTATTCCTACTGTTAACATCACCCCTACAATTTCATGTCTTTCCAGTTCATCGGGCAATTCCTGTTTCTGACATAATATAACCAACTATTTCATCAAACACTCTGAAGTAGTTAGTGTCTTTCACTTAAATCTCCTGAAAAAAAGAGGGGGAAAAGCGCCCTCACAAACTGTCCACCTGCCTTCAGTATTTTTATCTTTGAGAAAAATTTAAGTAGTTGCAGAGGAAATCTTCAGCAATATGCCCAGGTTTTCAAATAAAATCATGTACCTACATAAAGCAGCTATTTAAAATTAAGTTCTGTCCATTCACAAAGAGCATTCAATACCTGTAGACAGGGTGGGTTTTTTAACAATTTTTGTAGGGGGAAAAAAAAAAAGCTTATTATAATTCAAAGACAAAACAAAATCCCACACATTGCTACAGCACTCCCAGTAAATGCACAGTTAGCAAAAAAAAAAAAAAAAAATTTAGTCCTTACATACAATCTGCAAGATGAGGCCGGGGTTATTGCACTTACCAGGAAGACAAGTCAAATACCTCCCCCCCAGTTTATTTACACTCCCCTTGAAGCCCAGCCTCCTGCCTGGCAGCTGGAGGGGCAGCTCAGAGTGACATACGCTGCAAAACTACCCAGCTAAAGCATCTGAGGCTCAGGTCTGTAAAGAACCAGCCCAGCCCAGCCCATCGCCTCAGGCGGCGTTACTGGCCCGTCTAATCAAACAGAGCTGCATTGCACGAGCCTCACTGAATGCAACGGTACAAAACAATATCCCTTGGTAATACAATGACTGAAGAAGTAAGATTATTTATTGTGCTTTGCAAAAGGAGCTTCTTTGGAAGCAGCAGGAGGTTTTCTATATATAAAAATTTAAAAAATCTTCCTTGATTGGCTCTTTGATATTAACAAAAGGCTCTATTCTATCCTCAGTGTGAGCAGATAGTTTCCCTTAATGCTATAAGTTACACACGCACATGGGAGATTTTTCACCACAATCCCTTGCAGTGGCATCCTTCAGTTTCCACAGCCCTCCCTCCGCCTATGGTCACATTCTGAAGGGAAAAATACCCAATGTGTTCAAAAGTTAAAAGCAGCCAGTGTATCTAAAGGATGGATGTTCACAAAGCATGCTGCTAAAGCCCATCAGCCCCAGGGGCTGGGCCAGCCAAAAGCTCTCCGAACTAAGTCACATTCTGCATCTATTCACAATCACATGGACAAGAAACAGAAGTTTACAGAGTCAGGCTCAGATTTCATACATGAGTGGAAAGCCCAGGACTTGCACTGGACAAGCAGAAGAATTAGGGATCAGTTAACTTCTACCTATTTCCAAGATGAAAGTGATACGTGTGTTTAAGGCAGGCTGGCTGCACAGCACTAAGCTTCACCTTATATGAGATCCTTCAACATACAGCCAGCTATAGTGATGAAAAGCTAGGAAGGAATATTGGGGAACATTATCTTAAGGGAGGATGTACACTTCAACTTCACCCTGCAGGAACTTCAATCAGTTTTAGTGTAATCATTTATTTGTGACTTTGGGGCTTTTCCCTCGTGGGAAGAAAAAAAAATAAAAAAAAGAAAACAATACAAAATCACATTCTTCTCTACAAGGACTGCACTTTTCAAATAAAGGGAGCTGTGGCTGAAATGCTGATTACCCAAAAGAAACCCTAACAAAAGCAAATGCCATAAACTGTAACTATATGCTACACAATATGCGAGGTTCCACTGCAAATGCAGCCCTTGCCATGAGAACAGGAACGTCTTTTGAGTGCCATTACGTACAGGAAGCATAAGGATATTTATGAATGGGCAGTAACTGCCTGTGCTCACTGCCCTGGGAGAAGCATCTACATTCCTAACAGCTAGTGGACTTGCATAAGTTCCATGCATTTACTTCATTTCAGAAGAATACACAAGCTACATCACAGTCCTGGATTTAAGGCTCATCCAAATCAGTGTCAGTTGTCATGGGAAGGAAAAACCAGTCAGCTCATACGTGAATATGCTCAAGTACTCGGTCCGTCCTAGAAGATACAAAGGACAAGCATGTGGTGAAACCTTGATTGAACATGCTGTTTCTTGAGGGCACCTCCATGAACACACTCTCAATTAGATAAATATGTATCAGCAGATATTTATCAGAGACTTCCTTCGTTCAGAAACACCTCCTGTGAATAAGAACTCAAAAAAAATTGTGGTGTTTTTTTTTTTTTGCTGTTTCTTCCCTTATGAATTCCTAGGAGCTTGAGACTTCAGTATTCACACAAGAATTACATACTTCCTGCTGCACTAGAGATGCATAATAATGTAAGAAGCCTGAAAAAACCCAATAGAAATGGACAGACTAATGAGCTCTGTGGTATGTCTAGTGTTTGACCCATCTGCGACCAGTACCACAGAGAAAAAAGTTATACTGCACAAGGAAACTTGCTGTCTTTCTTTAACTACACCTTAAAACACTGGGGGGTAAATGGGCTGTTTATTGTAACAGCACACAAATTCTAACCATCCAAGTAAATACCAGTTTTTCTTTTTTAATTCAGGGATTTAGACTGTGATACCCTTTTTGCCACAAGTTCCTGAAGTTAACTGTGTTGCATAAAAAAAGTTTCAATTGGGTATCTAAATTTATTGTCTTTTAATATAGTTCTTTGTTCTTGCTGCAGGTTAAAGTACATGATTCACAAACCACTGACCGCTCCACCTCTAAGCCAGCTAAGCTGGTTTTATTTCTTTCAGTGCCTTCTTGGGATTCCTCACAATGCCACGTACCACTTCCACCCATATGCAGTCCTCCCTGAATTCTCTTAAGAGTGATACAGAGCAAAATGCAGCATTCCTATGATAAAGGATCATGATGTAAACCAGTAGTCCCTGGTTAGTAGTTACCACTGACACCCTGCTTATAAACTGACTGGGCTTGGTTTTGGTTTTTTTCCTTTTTTTAATAGCCACATAAGAGCCTAACTTGGTAGCTTTTTTTCCCCTGCAGCAAATGTAGTTAACTTAATATTCAGCAACATGCAATTAGGTCAAATTATGTACTCGGAAGATTGTACTTAGATTTCTCAGCTGCAAAATTCCATCTGCCATCACAGCGCCTAGTCCATAAGCTTTGCTAGATACTCCTGAAAGTTCCTCAGCCTTCTTCCAATTCTTTTTTTATCACCCACAAATTCTACCATCTCTTTACTGGTGTTTTGGGATCACTATACATCTGTAACATTAACAACATTCACCCTACGCCTCAGATTCCTACATCTTCCCACTAATCTTCTATGATGTCCAAGTTGCCGAGTTTCCAAGTGGCTTGCGAGCATGACAATAACCCTGAGTTACACCACACCACAACTCCTGAGGAAGGAACAGTCCCACTAAGTCTGCATCATGCTTCTCCATTCAATACACTTAAACATTTCTTATAGGAGAGCACTTTGAAATGAGAATTCTAGAACATCTAAGAAAGAACTACACCTAATGTCTTCTAACACAAAATAATAGTCTTTTTTCATTTTAGTTGTACCTGCACCTTCTTAGAATTAGAGAATAATAGAATGGTTAGGGCTGGAAGGGACCTTAAAGATATCTCCTTCAAACCCCCGTGCCATGGGCAGGGACACCCTTCACTAGACCAGGCTCAAGTCCCCATCCAACCTGGCCTTGAACAATTCCAGGGAGGGGGCACCCACCTTCCACCTTTAGATATCCAATCTAAATCTACCCCTTCCAATTTAAAACTATTCTCCCTCGGCCTATCACACTATGCCCTTCTAAAATGTCCCTCCCCAGGTATCTTGCAGGCACCCTTCGGGTACTGGAATGCTCCAGTAAGATCTCCCTGTAGCCTTCTCAAGATGAAAATCCCAATTCTCTCAGCCTATCTTCATCAGACCTAATTCCAGTAATGCTCAACAAAACAAAAATCTCATATTCTGCTACCTTTTGTACGTTTCTTTACTTCTTATTCCTATGAGAACTTAACTCTGAATGAAGAAGAGTGCCACAGACATCCTGCGATCCAACAAACCCTTTGTACTGGAAGACATTTTATACAAAACACAGTGGAATATTGCAACAGGCAGCAATATAACCAAGCAAAGGAGAGGTTATGCTTTGATGTTAATAATCAGATTCTCACAGTGCTTCACTAAGCCTGCCTGGCTGCCAGTACCACCAAAAAGCAACATACAACTTTCTCCGCAGTCCTTAGTTGGGCAATCCAAACAAGGGGCAACAATCCAGCTTGAAATACTACAGAGTAGTGAAATTCACTGCTATTGTTGAAAAAGCTTTTGTCCCAAAAGGCACGCTGCTGACCTCAAAAGCCTGAAACAGCAATGCTTATAAGAGTTCACATGCACCCCCAACAAAACCTGCATCCATTTAAGCATCAGCTCACAAGTGCACCTAAGATGTATAAGAAAGCACTTTCACTTCTGGGATTTTAGAAAGTTCTTTGGTACACCAGGTTGCAGGCAGCCTTCAGTAAGAAATTGCTTCCATGGGTCAGACATGGTTTTATAGCAGTGAGTGCTACATTTAGACTCCATTCTCACTGCTTTTTTGTATTTTTTTTTTAGAGGAGGGAAATTTTTTCATGGTTTTGAAGAGCAGTTTGTCCTTGGTTATCAGCTATTGTGTCTCCATCTAAAATCACCAGAATCAATGATTCGTATATACTCCTATAGGAATCTTTTTTTTTTTCTGAGAGCACAGTAAAAGGTGGATCACTAAAGTAAAAATGGCATTGATCTCCACAGCTACAAAGACAGCACCCCAATATATCCCAGAAGGCAATACATTTCACCTTCCTAGTACTTATTAGCAGCAGAAACTTTAAAGTATCAGAACAATAGCAGGTAACAAAGCACAACCATTACTGAAACAGGGAAGTAAAGCAGGGCACTAACTTAAGGCATAGACCATGCCATCATAAAATGCTTAAGAGAAGCAACTGTGAATGGAGTATTTTAGAAGAAGAATGGAAAATTCTTTCTTTTCTAGAGCGGATCAGTATAGTAAACACTGGATGTAAACGTGAGGGCCAGAGAGTGTAGTTTCGGTTCTTCACTGGGCTACTACCTCACAAATGCAGATTGTTCCTCCAAACTTCATTTAATGAACTACCAATTCTCTGCCAATTCTGCAGTCTGAAGCATTTGTGGAAGTGCTACAGCTTAAACATCACATTCTTCACTTAAAAATTAAGCAAGTTTCTCAGCCCTGTGGCTACAAAATAAAAACCTTGAAAATGCATGATCCTTATGAACAACAAAAAAACCAAACCAACCAAAAAAAACCCACAAAAAAGAATTCAGAAAACAAACAAAAAGCCTTTTCATTTCATTTCAACATTTTTTGAAGACCAGAAGAACTGTATTTTTAACTGGCTGGGATGGTGTAAAGAAGACTAACAAGTAATTAATAACAAAGTCTTTCTGCATTTGACTCTTGAACGCCGTTGTTAATGTGTCTGAAGAAAAATAATGGCTCCTTTTTCCTGCTATCTACTAAATAGAAAATGTAAGTTATCTAAGCACACACACAAATCTTCTGAAAGACAGGCCTTAATGAAATCCCTCAGTTAAGTTTACTTCCTAACACTAAATAACAAACCACTTCACAGGATGCAGATCAGTCTCGCCAGTTGCCCTCACAGCAATTTGCCCTGTCTCAAGTTTGAAGTTGTTCAGGATGGATACACTGATCTTTTACAGCCTGTTCTGTGAGGACCCCCTGCAATATGGTTCTGAACAGACAAAGACAAGAAAACAGTTCACTCTTCTTCATTTTAACACAGGCTAAACAAATTATCCTCAAGTCCTCTGAAGAGTACACAATGTGTTATTGAACAGAGCATCTCATTCTTCATTACCCAAAGGCGTTTCAACACAAACCCATTCCTATTCACTCAAGGCCTCACATAAATGCACATTCAATCCCACTGACACCAGCTGAGGCTCTGGTCTAATCACCAAACACACACATAAGCACCCCTGCCGAATATCTGCTTTCTGAATGGGGCTCTAGACACTTCACACATGGGAGATGCAGAGCCCACATTGAAGACAGAAGGGTACAGGTGCTACGGTAAGAGAGTGAAGATGCTGAAACATTACAGAAGTACCACTGGCAAAGTTTACATCCTGAACCAGGCAACAGTCAATGTACTAGCACAGGTTCTCCTTCAGACAATCTGTGTGTCATCTCCAAGTAAAACCACGCTTTGTACAACCAAGCTCTTCAGTTTGCCGAGGTCTCACTGCTCTGCAAGCGAAGTCAACCACTGGCAACAAACTGGATGAGTTATATTGACTACATTTTCAACCATCCTGGCCACAATTTCCTAGATAACAAAGATGGCAATCTGTCAGCATGGCTTTTTTTTCTCATGTTTAAAAAAAGAAAACAATCTTACCCCCTCCCTGAGTTCTAAGTTTTCAGCTGAACCCTAACATTACAGATGAACTCCCTACCACAATTAAACATTCTGACAGCACACTCCAAGTTCCTTTGGCAAAACAACAAGAAGGATGGAGTGTTTCCAAGTACTTTTTCCATTAAAATAGGGAGAAGCCAATTCCACACATATGAAGTCAGCTACACTAATCCAAATTAAACAAACAGCTAAAAACTAACAAGATCCATAGTCCTATAGAGCACATTAAGGGGGAAGGGCAAAGCAAAAAAGCAATCATTAACATGTTTGCAATCAAATGCAATCTCTATCATAACACTTGGGAACAAAAGTGCCATCAAAACTGCAAGATAGGATTTTAAGAAAGGACTGTGTGCTACATTTGGGAAGGTGTTTTTTCCTTCCCAAGTAATCAGAAAACCCCAAAAGCTTCTAATAGGCTTAATGTGATCCAAAACTTGAAAAGTTTTACATTAAATATGATGTTTTATAAAATTAACCTTACTTCTACTTATTTCTTATCTCCAGTCCTGAACCACAGTTCATGACCAGAACAGGTCTGCTGTTCAAGGCAATTTTCACACTTTAGGACACTAACTTTGTCCTAATCGAAAGAAAACACTGCTTTCTGACATGATGAATTATCCTTTTGACATAACAGACAGGACTGTTGCTTCTCTCCAAGCTCAATCTTTATTTCATGGTCATTTTTATCAAATCAGTGCTGGTGGCGATACATCAAATGCTCCAGATTTCAATGAATTTGTCATTACAAAGGTCTTTCAGGCTTCTGCAAAGTTTCTCTGTTTGGTGTATTCTGCGTGTGGCTTACTCTCAACATCTTTCTGTAACATTTTGCCAGCTCTCCTGAGTAGTTCCCAGTAAGTCTCAGCCTTCTTGGTGGCTCTGCTACTAGAGCAAGAGTGGGTCAGGAGGAGTATGTACCATGTCCCCTGCTCTCCTGATTTCCCAGTGGTGAACACAGCGAATTCTATGCTCACAGTCTGATCCCAGGTACCATCCAGGATGTTTTCTGAGTCTCACCCAGTGAGTGGCTTTGTATTGTGCACCAAGCTGAAAAGGGTCAACAGACAGTTACCAGCTATAGGCTGATAACAAAACTATATTATGCATACTCACATATGTGTGTTTAAACCACCTAGAAATGCTCTCCGTATTAGTTATGGCCACATACATTTTAGTTTGTAGGTATATAAACAAACATTCTATATTTATATTAAAACATATCCAAAAATACACACATATGTAAATAAAACATACAATTATTAATGGTATTCTCTTATTACATCTAATCACTTCAATAGCCAGAAGCAGCTGATAGATACAGAAGTTCACGTCTTCCAAATGACGGTACCTCCAGTAATTCTCTACATAACTTTTTTTTCTTCTTCTCACAGAGCCCTTTTTCTCTCCCTTTAATGTAATACTACAGTTTATTCAATTTCAGCACCCAGTAACAGAGCACTGACTTCTCAAAAGTACCTTTCTCACAGCTCGTCTCTTACACACATGGACCATTCTGCAAGAAAAATAAAGCCAGATGATGATGAACCAGTTTTCTGAAGCTCCCATTTCAGGAAAGCTATGAACCACCAAGAAAAACACGGTTGCATAATTTTTAACAAAACAATATGGAACCTGATGCAATGCATTAACGGTCCATAATGTTATTGAACAAGACTGTAAGAGACACACTTTACTTGCACTTGCTTGTCAGACAATTACTCTCTGCTACTGTAATACTTCATGTGCATACTTCCAAGGAAGACTCATGAACGCACAGGTTCATTAAGGGAATGAGAGAATCGATTGTAAAATGGAAAAGGCCGAGTGAGGTCATATTTCAAAGAGATGAATATGGTACACTCCATTATGTTGTAATCAGCCTCTCTCTTTCATCCTAAGAACTGTAATAGTCTATCCTAATTTAAAAAAAGAAAAAAAAAATTCTCACTGCCTGCATCGTACCTTCATCCCAAATACAGCGAGGAATTCAAATGTGCTGCAGGCAGTTTCCATTTACCATGGTCTTTGGAGCAGACGGTATTGATGTTGCTGACCATTTTTCTCCTTAATAAGAAAAACATTCAAATGCTACTAATATTGCTGCCTTGGCAAACCACATTTAATAGATGGGACTTGCCCTGTACATGACACATAGAACATCAATCAAGGCTGAATTTTATTTCAATTTATTATGGTTGCTGTCTAAATGAAAAAATGCTTATATCGTTAAAATGTCTTACAATATAAATGTGCAAATGATGTAATCACCCATTTTGTGAAAAAATTCTGATTTTGATTAAAAATATCTACAGTTGAACTTCTAAATATTTAATAAACGCAAAACCAAAAAACACAAGCACATTAAGAAACCGCAGTAATTGGTATCTGGGGTAATATCATGGTTTTGTCCTTGACAGCCTTTTATCTTTGGAAGATGAGTTTATAAGGTATTCTTTTAAAATTCTAAGAACCACCTTTTTGTTAAAATCATCCAGAATAAATTGCTTTAATCTTGACTTCAGTCAGGACTCTCACGTGTGGGTTTTTTCAAGTTACCATTTATCACAGTTCCCTACATGCTGCAGCCAGACTCTGAACCTGGAAAAGCCCTGTACGCTTTCCCAGCTAAGCAACTCCAGACACCACAGGATCATCAAGGGGTAGAAAGCAGTTAATGCTCAATTTTGTGACTGAGTAGAGCACACAGACCTGCCCCAGTTGTGGAGGCAGAATTTAAGGCTTGGCACAGTCCCGCTGGCACATGTGGCAAGCGGTTTCACCAGGCACTGGCTGTGACGATGGCTCCCCAAGCTGATGGCTCCCCAAGCACACAGAACAACGCAAGCAAGGTAGGTAACAGCCACGTCGCGCTGAGCGCTACAGATTGCTAGGTCAACGCAGTGGTATTTAAACCTCATTAAACTGTCGTATACTCTCTGTATTTTATTAGCATACAATTATATAAATACAATACTCCCTCCTTATAAACATCTGGCTGTTTCTGCTGTGTCCATTTGGTAATGCTCCAAAGTCCAGAGCCTAAGCGTACTGCAACACATCAAAGCACAATAAATGCTTACAGAATTTCATAAGCATATAGCAGGCCAGGGAAAAAAAAAAAAAAGTCAGTTTCTACTAGAAAACAAGCGCCTGTAATGGAGCTGTAGGCAACTTCCTAATGCTTTCCTTACGTGGACAAGAAATATTTGAAACAAGAGTTTGGGTGGAACAAGAGAAAGGCTGAACTGCAAAAACGGTCTCTCAGCACATAGAGGAAAGCACGAGAAAGATGCGAAGGGTAGTGTGGTTACACTTTGCATCGCTTAGAGCTGCAGTGCGCCAGGTAAACCACGGCTCATACACAAAGTCCGGGCGTCCTCGATGAGAAGGAAGGCAGCATGCAAGCTTTCTGCCTTGCACTGCATTTTATCATAACCAAGAACTGAGGAGCAATTTGAACTTGGCCTTTTAAAAGAAAACAATGAATAAATAACTGGAAACGAAGGAAGTGCGGGAAAGCTACATGACAGATAAATGGGACTTTTATAACGCTGCGTATTGTAAAGTTTGCCAGAATGTGTTGAAAGAAGAGCCTGTTAAATCACATCCTGCTGCAGCTGTCCAACTTTATAGCTAAAATGTTCATATTAATTCCATTAAACAATTAAAAGAAGGAAATCCAAAGTATTATTACAAGTATGTTGGCTTCACACTGTCCTTTTTCCAGATTTAGTAACAGATACAGTACTCTCAGCTTCAAAGGGTGATGGATTTATACAAAACGTGGGCATTCACATCCTCAAGGCCGCAAAGCAGTTGTCTTATGGAAAAACCTACAAAATCTAACCTTCACTATACATTTCTGACAGACACTTTAGAAAAGAAAGATATTCTAGTAGTTGCAGAGCTAGCCTGACATTTTAGGGATCTCAATTTCATTTCCCTGCCCGCCAGACCTCATAATGCCCGACAAAGTAAGTAATTTTCCTTACTCCAGTTGCCCATCTTTAAAATGTAGAAGACCATTGAAGTATCTGAATCAAGATTTTTTTTTTTTTTTTTTTTAAAAAGGGGAAAAATACCCTCTTCCTCTGTATTTCTACTTTTACCTCAGGTAGACAGTCACCTGACAGCTCAAGCTTCCAAAGGCTTTGGCTATATGCTGTTGCATATCTTTAGATGAAGACGACACACTATATGCAACACGCCTGAAGCGTCTGAATGTCATTGCAGAGACTTTCATTTCCAAACTACTGCTCTGTGATAAGGAAAGATGTAGAAGAATGAGCACTGGTGAAGTTAATAAACAAAATGCATTCATGGCCCATTACTTCAAATAACTTTACTATATAAATAGTCCACTCATAAAATAATGGCCTCAATTAACATTTAATTCTCACACAATGCATTTGTAATGTACTGCAGGGATTAAAAGTGCTGCATGAATATCACTATTCCAGAAGTGCCACAATTTAGGAAAGAAGTACTGACATATTTTCCACTTGATTAAAAACAGTTCCAAGTCCTTTCCCCCCCCCGCCCCCCAATCCGCTCGCCCCCATCCTTCTCTACTAGGCCTACTTGCCCTCAAGAGATTACAAGAAAAGATACTCTACCATGTGTCGGAGCTCCCAATCTGCTGGCTGATTACGATCCTTAGCCTTGCTTTGAAAATTCATCAGCATACTGCTACTACAGAGGAGTAAACTATGGGGTCCCACCACCCTGGTAGCCCTACAACTTTGGGAAGCAAGCGATGAGAAGTCACTGTGTAAGCGTATGCTTCGATCCTTTTTACAATAAGGTGGAATGAAGTAAGATTGCCGAGACACTCACCAGCTAAAAAAGTCCCAGCACTGCCACTGCAGGGAGCAGACACTTGAGGACAAGACCAAAGCAACAGCCAAAGAAGAGTCTGACATTACATGGACATTCTGACAACAGCATGAGATACATGGGCAGCTGCACCATGTTTGTCACTTGATAGATCTCGATGTCATGTGAAAGACCTCCCCTCACTCAGCAATCTTAGTGCTTTCCAAGCTAAT
The DNA here is from genome assembly GCA_022605575.1 of Laterallus jamaicensis coturniculus. Taxonomy (NCBI): domain Eukaryota; kingdom Metazoa; phylum Chordata; class Aves; order Gruiformes; family Rallidae; genus Laterallus; species Laterallus jamaicensis. The sequence goes on along the minus strand of JAKCOX010000008.1, from coordinate 17,684,664 downwards.
GCATTCTCTTTTAGCACAGAAAATTAAGAAGTTAACCGGGAAAGAGAGTATCTTTGTAATATGCGGTTGCTTTTATCCTGCAACACAATGACCAAGCATTGATGAGATGATAACTCAGTCAATTAATCAAACACCAACAAAACACATTCTAACAATGACTACCGCATTCATGGTGTCATTTTAGGAACTGACTCCAATGCACACAGATATTTTTTGTCCCATGGGTTTGACCTGAATCCTAATGAAATTAACTGCTAGAGGAAACCACATCAGCACAAGCTAGCAGCTTTCAGGGCTCACGCAAAGCCTGCTGCAAGAGCCAACAAACGCTTCCCCCCAAAAGCCAGGAAAGCCAGAAAGCTCCTGGAAATTGAAAAAGACCCCACTGTGCTTTGATGAAGAAGTGAAGTAATGGATTAAACAAAAAAATTAAGAGCATAAAACAGAGACCTAAATATAAAGTCCTGCCAACGCCTACTATCCTCCAGATGTGTTCAGGGTCACGTTAGGACCTTTGGTGTGGGTTAGACTAAGGCACCGAAAAAACTAATTCAAGGAAAAGGAAATATACAAAAAAATAAACCCACTTTTTAGCTACTAATTTCCTCACAAGTATTGTCTTATTTTAAATTTATTGTTAATAGAGTATGTTAGTAGTTGTCCCTAATAAGCTCTGCATACATCCAAGAAAATTGCATACACTGACAAACACGCTTCCAGTTTTGCACAACACACGGCTTTTTTATGTGATATGTTCTCTCTTGAAAACTACTCCCTTGCAAAATGAAAATTCAGCAGAATCTCTAATAGCTTTCATATTTCAGTCTAATAGGTAGCGTGGCATTGCACTGCCACCCACCTTTGCTACAATATTGCACAGCACATTTAACAGACATTTGCTTCCTTCACACAGTCCTTACGCGCAGCTTCTGCAGGACCTTAGTATTAACATTTAACAGAGTCTATGAGCATAAAGCACATTTATGAACACCTGCTAGAACATTTTATTTGCCTTAAGAGCTTTATTATAACTGTTAAATTTTCTTGCTATGCTTTATGGGCCAAATCCTGGTCCAGTTTTAGCCTAAACTCCGACTGACTTCAACAGGAAGCAGGTTTGATTGTATGCATTTTTCCATACAAATTCAATACAGCTTTAAACAAAATGGGATCGCTGGTAAGCGCAATGCTGGATGAAAAAGCCAGTGCCCAGCGGCTCTACACAGAAACGGTGAGTCCAGCCTTTGAGTGGAAATTTAAAAATCACTAAATGAAGCCCCACACTCACAAATCTTCACGGTGGGTTACAAAAATTCGCTGGCTCCAAGGCTGAAAGTGCAAGTCATACAGGTATCCCACCCACAAAAGCCCATGGTCTCCCATGCCTCGGTGGGATGGTCCGTCACCAGCTACTCCCTCTCGGATCACTCACTGATGGCTCCCATCACCAAACCTTCTGTCCTCTGTATTAAAGCCACCAAAGAATTCAGCCACATCAGCATCGATCTCCTCCACTGACACATCCAGACCATCACAGCCCTCCACGACACCACCAGTCAGCCTGGAAAAAAAGCACAGGGAGCCAGAAGGCGCACCTGGGGAACAGTCCAGGGAAGACATGGAGGAGGAAGCCACGCCAGGAGTCTGACTGTTCTGAAGACGTACTCTACAACTGTTTCTCTCTGACAGTTTTACCATCATTAGAGAAGGTTGTAACACCCCCATGAGACTGAGCATGACTACAGACACGTGAGCAGTGCAGCTCCTCTCAGCTTAGCAAGAAATAACACAGGGCTCCACAAAGTCTGCTTGGAATCCTTCTACAAAGATTTAACTTCCTTGGAAAATACATAAATATTACTTTTACCATCACCATAGAAAGCCCTTAAATACTAAGGCAGCAGACAACGTGACACCACCACTTCTGTTTCACAAAAGCTTGACAGCAAAAGCTTGATTCAATGCATACTATTAAGGCCCCCCAAAAATCAAAACAATTATAAAAATGAAATTATAGACACAATGATGAATGGCGACAGATGAAAGTTAACAGATCTAGCACTATACATAAAAATCATTGATTTTCTCTGGTTACTACTTAGGTGATCAGAGTGTATGAGGTCCTAGTTGCCTGCTTGCTCTAGATTTTATTAATGCTCCAATATCAGACACCCAATTTGGAAATCAATGCTTACTTCATCATTTTTCTCTGAAAGATTCTATTATTCACAATTGATTTAACAGAAATGAAAGGCTCACCATTAACAAGACCCAGCTGCTGACACTTCTTAGATGAATTATTGAACTTCTAAAACTGAATTAACTTAACCATCACCAAGACTTATTGTCTGATGTTTCTCACACCAAAGTCAATGTATGTATAATTACAGAATCAAGTAGTAGAAAGTAGTTCCTTTGCCGCCTCCTTAAACACCCACCATACATACCGAGTAAAAATTAAGATTTGCAAAGACACAATTAGGAGTTATGCACCAAATACAGTCAGCTCAGCAGGAGTTTAGTGTCTAACTGCCTTTTTACACCCTCAATCTTCATCTTCTTTCTAAAATTCAAAGATACAGGTCATTTCCAGACTCAAAAAAAAGAAAGAAATCCAATTTATGGCAAGTTACATCTTCTGCCAATGAGATTACTACAATCAGAGATCCGTAGAGCTGACCATGCCCTGCCAGAAGCTGACAGAAGACAATTATTCATTCCCTTTAAGTACCAAGTGAAGATCTATCTTATGAATTGAGATAGAGCTAGCAAATATTAAACAACTGCAAATACAAGTAGGAGCAAAATTCCACCACCAAAAGCAGTGTAAACGTACAAAGCAGGGGGCCTATGCATAAAACCTGTCATCTGAACTAAGGGGGCATCTGCTCAGAGCACAAACCCATCATGCCCATTTTCCAGTCTAAAAGGGACTATGCATCACCCAAAGTGAACTCAGTTCCTCATGCGAGAGCTTTCGTTCTGCAGATTACAACCTGATGAAGAGTACCAAGAGCAGACTCAGAAGGGCAGTCCTTCAGAACAGTCCTGTGCTGCAATCCTACAAATGATCAACTTCAGCCTTCTGAGTTCCCTAGCAGGTATTCTGCTAGTAACACTCTTCATAAATCGTCATTGAGAAGCAGCGATACAAATCTTGAGCGTCACCAGTGTAACACCACCCAGGAGGACTTGTGCTAAGCAATATGATATCCTTAAGCCACGGGTTAACAAGACCACAGGTGCCTAGTCGCACACCAAGAACAACTAACTGCCTAACTGCTCAGCTATCAGAAGCAGTCAACATTTCAGGTCTTACTAGATTTCTTGCTAATCCATACTACCTGGCAGAACATGCTTCCAAAATGCTGTAATGGCAACTGCTGTCTCCATTAGCATTCATCAAACTTGCAGAGCTCAGCTTGATTGTATCTTACCTCTGTAATTCCACTGAAGACACCAGATCAAGACCAAGTTGAAAGTCTAGATGCAATATATACTCTTCCGGATTAACACCACAAATTTCTGCCTTCCTTTTAAGGTGAGGGTGATGAGGATATACCGGTTCTATCGTTTTCACACAAGCTGAAAGTCAATGACTACCCGAAATCACTAGAGCCTCTTCTCAAAGCCCTCAATGAACTTGACTGCTTGCACATTGCTGGAGGCAAAACATCTGGGCCTTTTAAACTAGGATTAGTACCTGAGGAAGATGCTCTTAGAGCAAGCCAATATTCCTCCTTCTCAAAACTTCTCCATCTGTTTTAACCCTTATCTTACTGGAACTAACTTTTTAAAATTCTGCTTATATTTTACAAAAGGTATTTAAGCAAGTAAGAAAGACAGGAAGGAAAGAAGCCTGGAAGACAGAGCTTCCAAGTTCATACATCTTACTGTCTTAGGAAAGCGGAACAAAATCATGAAATTATTATGCTGAAAATATTTAAGTATTAATTTTTTTTTATCTGTTTCTTCTCCATAGAATAACACATTTGAAATGGAGGCTAGCTGGCCACAACTGAAGTCTGGTTAAATCTGATATCTGCGTAAAACACATCTCGGCAAGGAGGTTATAATAACTTTTTTTTAAAAAGACATGGACATTGGCAGATTTCCTGCTTTTCTTGCATTCATTTTTTTCCAGTATTTCCCACATTGTGAAATACCTCTTAATGCTATAAAGACAAAGTAGATTGCAAAAGGGGTCCGAGTGGTTCCAATGGGGGTAATGTGGTCAGAATCTGGCATTCAATAAAGCTCCCATTTCTTTGGCATGTAACTAGAGCTGCTCCTACAACGCAGAAGAAATAACACTGCTGGCAAGCCTCAAAGCTGCTCTGAGACAAAACTGTGTTGGCAGAACTTTTAGAAAGCTTCTTTTTGACTAGAGGCAGAATTCAACACCAGCATAGAAATGGAAGAAAATTCACTGAAATCAGTCACGTTACACATGCTTACATACTGCTGGTCTGAATCCACATTAAGTTTATGTAACGTAAATATATTTAGCTTACATGGAATTTAAATTCTGTTGAACCAATTCTGCCTAACTTCTACAAGTTATAATAACTTAGCATCCAATTCTACGATCATTCTTCTCTGGAAACTACTTTTCCTCACATGCAAATGCCACCATGCTATTCACTAAATAACATGACCATACCACGCACCTGTTTTTCATTTTAACAGTGGCTGTCACATAGAGGGTTAACTTCTTAGGTGCAACTCCCACAGTGCCCAGTGGTTAGGATATGATGAAATTAAAGTTGCATGATTTATATTCCTGCATCAATTACAGGCATGGAAGAAAATAACATAAATCTGACATTTCACAACTTCTGAGGGTTTGATTTTGCAGCCTACTTTCTAAAATACCTTTTCTGCACGTCATACCCGAGGTTTTTTTAAGAGTATGAATAAGTTAACCGATGCGCAGCACTGCTTCTTCAACACAGACCACAGCAAGATTTGAGTCTCAATTTCACCACAGCACAACCAACCATGAAAGCATTCATGTACCCGAACACAGGTGCCCCCGCCTGTGGATATCCAGCATATAGCTGGGTGGTGGATGCAACAGAAACTCAGGAGGAAACCTGCACCATTTTAGAACAGCTGTTGAAAGCAAGTGAACTGAGTCCTCTTTGCTACAGAGAGAGATAAGCGATAGCAGTACCAGGCTGCTGAGGTAAGCTTATGGGCTTGAGAAACGGGTCACAGTAAGGCCCTCTTTACTTCCTGCCCAGGAAATGCAGCTTGTTGGTTCTTACTGGGAAAGCACAGTGGGCAACTGGAGCATTAAACCAGCTACAAGAAGCAGGTTTCAAGAGATACACGGAAGCCCTGTAACCAAAAATCCAGCATTTTCCAATGCGTACTGTTCCCTCCCCTTCTTTATCAATTGCAAGATTAACTTTGGAAAAGCTCCTGATTTTGGCAAGGTGATAACTTTTTCCTAATGAATACAGATTAGAGAAGAGAAACTGACTTTTAAACTTCCGTATCTTATCAGATCTCAAACGCATTTCACTGGTTTAGAAAAGAAAAAGGCATTGAAATTGTTTAAGAATTATCGTCTTGCCAAATACTAAGATCCGCAACAAAGAAGGTAGAAGATCATCTCAAAGAAAAAGTAATACAGAACTTAAATACATATGTATTTCTAAAGCCAACATCTAAGCACAGGTAACTTACCCTATGGTTGACTTCACCTTAAATGCAGTCGTTAAGAGTCTATCATTGAAAAGCCTAGGTGCTTTATTTAGCCCTTTCTTTTTGTTTTAAACTGTGCTTTTATTTAACCTCTTACAGTTTGGTTGAAGATAAAGACAGAGAAACTCAGACCAGATTTATTTAACTTCAGATTCCCAAGAATTTGCATTCAGTGCACCACAATGCACAAACTGCTTCAAAGAATTCAGTTGAGCATATTTGCAGTACTTGACTGTAAAACTCAGGCTTCCTACATATATTTTATTGAAAAGATACCTTGTAAGACCTATTTTAGAAGTTTATTGACTTAAAACAATTCAACAAATAGAAATAAATATAAAAGAGGCAATGATTGTATGTTCAAAACACAAATCTGACCATTAATGTAATTACTACGCTGACCACAATAGGTAGAGTTAGAGCTTCAAATAAACCTAACAGGCAGCTACTTTAAGAGTGAAATTCCACCCAGAGTTCTCACCAAGAATAAATTACACAGGTTTTTTAGCGTAGTATGTCTGAGAACTGGTGTCACAAAAATCATCAAATCATCACAGATATTTAAGGCCAATTTGCTATTGAGTATAGGATGACATGATAATAATCTTTTTCTTTCCACAGTGGGAATAATATACCACAGGTGTTTCAGAAAGACTTTGATTTTTTTCAAACAAGCAATCTCTCTCTTTCTGTATGTTACCAAGACTAACAGAGGTACATTTTTATTTAGGCTAAATCATGCCTTACGGGATGTACTTATGAGAAAGAAAGGAGGACATGCAACTGGCATTTGAGACATATTGCCAGTGCAAAGCTGCCAAAAGCACACAGCGGGGAGCATGTTTTGGCTATCATGAGCAGAATAAGCATGCACTCTTAGCCACTGCCAGCTGGCATTTGTTTCCAAATACAGAATGCTCACTAGGCAGTTTGGAGACTGGACATACTCCTAACCTTAAACTATGCTCCCATAAAGACACGCTGCTGAGATACCTCATTAACCATGCTTGTCTCCTAGCTCACTGCCAAATGAGAAAGACTGAATGACAGAGAGAAATCATACATTTCTCCCTGCGAACAAAAAAATACTTAAAGTATATCCTAACATGCTCCAGTGCTTAGAGCAAGAGATTTAAAGAGTGTTGGAAGAAGCTTCTGCCAACATCTCAAGAAGCAGAAATACTGTCACTACTCTATTATACACGGATAGCAAAAGTGAAATCCAGAGACACAGAGCACCAAGAAAAAACACAGCAATGAACAGCAAGAGCGGCTGGCACTGTGATTATAAACTATATCATCATGTTTAATACAACCTCTAGCAATCCTCACAACAGAGAAGCTCCCTGCTTTATGTGCTAGGGCAGATTTGTGGGTAGAAGATTAATGTCCCCCTCCATCTGCTAATGATTATATAGGTCCCCTGGGCTTTGCACCAAGGGTACTTTGCCCTTAGGATGAAACAAGAAATGGGAATTTGTGTTCATTTCTACATGCGCCTACTATTTCCAGCAACACTCCCAATTGCTAAATGTGTATTATTTCAACTTTATCTACCAAAAACATATTTTATCACGGTAGTTCAACTGTGATTCCAATTAGATTTTCAAAGAAATCAGTTAAAAGGAGAACAAACCAACAGGGGGGCACTTTTCACTTTTAAAGTGCTTACCTGACACAGCCTGCATAGGTATTTTCCCTGTAAGTGCTCTATTCATTAACTTTTCGCTACATTTTCAAAGTGACTCCACTCTTTTGGGTTTCCCTTTCTCTCTCCCTGATAGCCTGCTGTCATGGACCAAGCAAGTCTGAAGGAAGAAATGTACCAGAGATTGCCATGCAAAGGAGCTGGCACTAATTAAAGTCTTTGTTTCCTTCAGGGGATTCTGTCAGTGGATTTTAACTTACCCCGTAACTGTACCTTTGCTCCTGGGAATTGGAGGCAGGTCAGATGGAGCTTGACACCAGGTCAGTCTTCATGGACCTAAGCCAGTTTGACATCCTGGAAGAATAAGTGGAAAGAGCAGTTTATAAAGTGGCATTTTGAAAGAATCAGGCAAACACACTCATCAGAACAATAATACTCAGGGCAAAACCAGCAGACTTTAACATCTCCAGTATCCACAAATGAGAAATCAAAACCAGATCGCTGCTTCACTGAAATCTGGGAGTGCGTGTGTCTCAGCTTCCTGTCATGTTCCTTTCTTCTTCTTCCCACTGAACACCCTCACCAACTGCACCACTGACCCACCCTCTCCTCAGTTCCAGCTCAAGGAAGAAGCAGGTGTCCATGCTAAACTCCCTGTGAGCACCCAAGGTAATTCCAGGACGGATCAACTGCGTTTGTACCAACATGGAGCACGCACATTAACTTCCCCCACTTCACTCAACTTCAGAAGAAGAAATAAAAAAGCTGAAATACCCTCACAGCTGAACCATCAAAACAAGAAAATTCTAACCTCTTTTTATAAAGCAGAAAGAGAAACAATTTCAATAACACGACCTCCAAAAATCTTTTTGATCCACTGTTCCTGTCAACCGCACTCCTGCCCAAGAATAAAAGCAGGACAAGAGAGAAGAAAAGAAAAAAAAGCAAATGAGAAAACAAGGAAAAAGGCATTTTTCTGTACTGTCCTTTCTCATCTTCTGCAGAGAATCGCCTGGTCTCTACCAGAGTGCAGAAATGGCAGCCACACAAGACAATTCGTATTTCTCTCTCCCATCAGCAGCACCACAATGAGAGCTGAACTAACAAAGTGGTCTGCCTGTCCAACCCACAGTACTCCTACCATCACTTTGAAAACGCTTCTCTACTGACTTCCTAACACAGAAAATATTCTAAATCAAAAATATACACTTAACATTTTTTAAACTGGTAGTAAAATCCAACCAAAAACCCAGACTGAATTTTTTATAAGACAGCACACCTAGCAGCAAAGCTATTTCTATATCGCAATCTGGTTAAAACCAGCGGAGCTGCTCCCAAACTTACTTGAATTTATGGATATTTGTCCTTTCTTATGCTTCCTCAACAACAAATCATTCATTTCAGCTTTCATGTAAAAAAAAAAAAAATTCAAAATTGCTAGTATCTCTTGATTACTACATCACTTCCAGGTCCTTTTGAAAAACTGATTTAAGAGTAGAAAAGCTTGAATCTCAAAGCAAAAAATAAATTAATAAAGTATAAAATAATATGAAAGCAAAAAAAAAAAAAGCAGGACTTGAGGGCCAGACTAAAAAAGGTGCATCTTCCCTTCCCTGTTAGGAGCACAAAACACCCTTTTGAGCAACTCTCCTTATCATGCCTCCCCAATTCCCACCCTGGCGGGTCTGTACAGGTAGGCAGCCCCTGCAGAGAAAAGCCACTGAAGTCACGCACCCTACAGCTCACCAACAGCAATCATTCAAGCTTTTACACAAACTCATCGTACCTTTGCAGAAAGGCCCCACTCAATCCAGCCCACAGAGAAAACACAGCAGCCTAGACTGATAGTATATACTCACATTGCTCCAGGTTATATATATATATATGCATGTATACACACACACATATATACACACATGGTCTCTGACAGCCTTTCTGAAAAGCTGAACTAGTAAGTACATATCCACACAGACATATACAAATAAACTCATCCTCCACTACTCAACTTTCTAGTTTGAACACATAGGCATCAACACAGAAAGTTCCTGTTATTTCAGTGTGATAGGATATGCTTGGATAAATTATGCTGGAGGAATTGCAATTAGAGTATTGTGGATCATTTAGTCATCACTAACCTGGTGAAAAACTGAAGTCTTAAGGCTAAAACTATGGCTATTTCTTGTGAAGTCATTAAGACCTCACACAGATGCCAGGATAAGAAATTTTGCCTGCTTTAGCACAAAGTGAGTTCTGAAAAATACAGAAGGACTCTGAGAAAAACAGTGCATCTTCCATTCAAGCTGTGTATTACAAAACACAGACAATAAAACATGATGTCACAACTAACAAAAAGGAAGTCACAGAATCACAAAGTTCGAAAAGACCTTTAAGATCATCAAGTCCAACCGTTCTGGTCCTATGCTAAACCATATCCCTAAGTACCTTATCCACCCATCTTTTAAACACATCCAGGGATGGTGACTCAAGCACTCAAGCACCTCCCTGGGCAGCCTGTTCCAGGCCCTGACAACTCTTTTCAGTAAAAGTTTTTTTCCTAACACCTAATCTGAACCTCCATGAAAGACAGTATTGTCACTATATCAGGCCCAAAGGACATGTCAACAATTAGGAAGCTTCATTTGTCATGCTAATAATTAAAAAAAAAAACCCAAACAACACTTTACTGTAATTATTTTATTACACCAAACTGTAGCAGCCTTTTCAACCGTAGCATGCTCACCTCCCCAGACTTGTGAAGACCTCACCTACACCAAGCACAGCCAAGCCCAGCAAGGCCTACCATTATTCACCAGAGTGATTCTCAACACATTGCAGCAAGACTGTGACTACTCCCAGCAGCAGCACGGTGCAGAAGCACTTTACCCCACAGACAATTCAAACTTCCTCCCCCTGCAGACACTTCTCACAAATCAGTTTTTATCCTAAATTACGTTGGCCACGAGCGCCACACAACAGGCTCCTCTGACCCCACAAGCGAAGAGCTCATCCCTTCTAGGAGTATAGTGAAAAGGAACACTTAGCATAACTCCTATGATATGAATTTTCTCTGGAAAATCTTCTTACAGAATCAGAATAATTTAGGCTGGAAAGGACCTCTAGAGACCTTTTCTCCAATTCCCAGTCAAAATAGCGCTGATCTCAAAGTTAGATCAAGTGTTTCAGAGTCATGTCCAGTCAAGTTCTTAAATCTCCAAGGGCAAATACCACAACCTCCAGACCCCAGATCAGAGCTTAACCATTTCCATTGCTAATTTTTTTTTCCTTTATGCCCAATCAGAATTTCCCCATTTCAATCTGATGGCCGCACCTCATCCTTTCTTAGTACACCCCTGAGAAGATGATCTTTCTCTGCACCCCAATAGCCCATCAGAAAATAGAAGGCAACAATTGATCGTAATCTTCTATTCTTCAGATCCCTCAGCATCTCCAGGTATGCCATGTGCTCCAGGCCCTAACAACCTCAGCAGTCCTGCTCTGGGCTCTCTGTAGTTTGTCTCCATTTCTCTTGAACTGGCAGCCAAAGGCTGAACACAGTCCAGAAACAGCCTCGTCAAGCACCATAGCCACCCCCCTCAACTGGATGGCTGATGGATACTCATGGCATGCTGAGCTGTAAGAGCACACTGCTTACTCCGATTCGACATTGCTTTTTATTCACTATATACTTTTACTCCTACAATTCCTCTACCCTACGAATAAAGGGTTAGGAGAAAACAAGCAGTATAAATGGCACCAAATATCCCTTCAGCAATACTGCAATTTAAACAAGAAGCTGTAACAGCTAATATTCTTTGTGAAAAACTTACCAAGAAAAGTAGTAGGGTATGATCTTACAGCCACAGAGGTCAAGCCAAATTTTGCATGAGAAAGGATGGCAATACCCCATACCTTAAGAAACGGTAAAAGCCAAATTTTGCATGAGAAAGGATGGCAATACCCCATACCTTAAGAAACGGTAAACTTGCAAATCAGTATACTGTAAACCTGAAGAGCACTCCTCTGGTTCATTTTACCAAAAACTTTTAAAGGGAAATATTTTAGCTAAAATATTAACATTTACAGATGGCTGGAACAAAGTGACTGCTCAGAGTTAAAACTCTAAGCCATTTATGAAATTGCATCAATGCCTTTCACATATTTCACCTACATCATATAGTGTTGCTTTCCAGGTCCCCTGACATATGGGGCTGCATCAGCTACCTCACTTCCTGATGTCAAAGCAAGTTCTTCTGGGGACAGACTCAGAGGAGCAGCACATGAGATTCGACAGGTGAATGCACTGCTTCATGAGTGGCATCTCAAATCATTTAAACAGAGATTACTCTTGAATAGCTTCCCTTTTTTTTTTTTTACAGCAACCAGATAAAGAAATATCTATACTTAAAAAAAAATTGAACGTGGTTTAGAATGTAGCTATACAACTTCCTGCAGCTGACCCCAGAAAAAATAAAAGACATATGATCTGTAACTTCCTTTGACTTTTCTTTGAACTCGCGATGGAAAGTTTTAAAGAGCAGGATTTTCTTATTACTTGCATCTATGATTTTTTCTAAATTAAATTTCCACATGCTATCTAATGCTAAAATATTTGCATGTACCAATACCATGGTAGGTACCAGGGTTAAAACACCCTCTTAAAGAAAAATCATTTCTAATCATTATTCTGAGACGGGATGCACTGAACTACCTTTGATGAGTAGTACGTGCCACTTACTTGACAAGGTTAATCCCAAAGCATCTGCAGAGAATCTACACAAAGGTCAAAGCAGATCCAAGCACAGGTCAAAACAGAAAGAAGAAGGAGGAGATGTGAGAAAAGGAAGATGTGCTACCTGCACTGAGCTGCTGAGCACAAACTTCCTTGCCTGGCACTGCAAAAAGCATGCCCTCGCAGTGGGGGGCTGAATCAGGTTTCCTTCAGAGAGCCAAGGAAGGCAGCTTTCGACACAACTTCATAGGACGCTCCCCATATGCAAGAATGGGTTTAATAAAGATTCAATTTATCATTTATTTAAAGCTTGTCTTCTATTACCTTGCTACATACTGCTGCCGCAGGGAGCAGCTTTTTCATATCTGCCTAGATAAGAGCTAAAACCTCCAGGATGATGACTGCCAAGCACTCCAACAGCAACCAGCAGCCCTGGACCTTAAGGTTACTCTGTGCAAGTTCAACATCTGTCCCCTTAGCAGCTGCAGCCATTCCACCCAAGAGAACAAAATACATTTTAACACAGAGAAATGGAGGCATGGAAATACTCATGCACACATAGGTGTATATTCGTTTGTGTATGCCATTAGCAGAACTCTGCATACTACAGTCACATCCAGGGTAAAGAAGCTTCCAGCAATATAGTAAGAGATGTAGGTGTCCATAATATTGTGCATCCACGAGAGGAACGCCACGGCAAACACACCAGAGGCGCTGCATGGTGGTAGCGTTCATGGCTGCTCTCCAGTGAACCTGCTGCCACGCTGGAAACACGTGTATGTGCTCCCAGCCCCACACTGCTGTCAACTCCCCATGCCAGCCTGCTACCCCAGAGATGAGCTGTAGCACTGCATGAGAATGAAGAGAGGAACAAGAGACCATCTTTTTCTTTGGCAGGGAGGTTGGACCCGATGCTCTCTCGAGGTCCCTTCCAACCCCTGCAATTCTGTGATTCTGTAATCTCAAGAGAGACCCCTCCACCTGTATCAAACACAAACACACACACACACACATTGGTATAGGGCTTAACTCAGGTCCAAAGTTTCACAGGTGACTTAGACAAGTGATGGAATAAACTTTCCAGTAAGAAGGACAAAACCCACTCTCCTTGCAAAGCTCTTAAAAACACCTCCAAGACCGTCGCTTTTACTTCTCCAGGTTTGAGTTTGTTTCTTTTTATCCCCTTCATCCTACCCTCTGCGTTCAGCTCACATATGGACCACCTCCACAGTGCCATGCTAATTAGCAACAGCTTGCACTCAACGTTGAAAACAAAAATAGCAACCCCCCTCCCCGAAACACCTAGGGAAGAGGGAAATTGAATGTGCTTATACACATTTCATCATCTCATTAATATTGGTATATTTTAATTATATCCCAGTAACTAAAATTCTGATCTAATGAGCATATTTGCCATAATCACTGAAAAATAAAGTCAGAGGTTAGACATGCGATACAGCAGTCTTCGCCCTACAGATTTGCTATAGAGCACTACCAAAATGTACATGGCTGTAATCAAAGCTGACAACGATAAGCTCACCGTGTCAGCATGCAAGAGGTGAACAGTAGAGAAGAGTTAGGATGGTGTAGAAAATAAATCCAAACCCTCCAAAGTATTGCTTAAACTAAATAAATATTTAACAAAATTAACTTCTTGCTTTCACTAACATAAGTAGTTCCTAAAAAACAACCAAGCAGAAGTCTTCCTTATAGGTGTCTATAAATTCTCCACACTTTCATGTATTTCGTAACTGTTGGGCTTTTTCCCAGTATGTCTAATTCTGTTTTCTTATATTTGTACTTCCTATATGTTCAGCATTTTCCAATCTATCTACCTTGAATATGAACTAAACTATACACCACAGAGAATAAAAAGTTAAACTACTCTTCAGATCTTGAAAGATATCCCAGTATTGCAGCAAATGGAATACTGCATGTTGCTTTCAAGGAGGGCAATACAATTTCACTGACATTTCCTCAGTATCTTGGGACTCAAAGATTACCTCCTATAAGGCTGAATATTTAATTAGAACACAACCTATGAAAAAGCAAAATTTTTCCTCAATGTCCTGCCTAAACTTTACCATACAATGTGCATCCTAATAGACTCCATTACTACAATTAAGATCAGCTAAGTTGTGTCAGGTAATTTCACTACCGTCTGTTCCTAATACATAAAAAAGTTAAGAGTCAGTGATACTGAAATACAACAGATTTAATGCAGGTAACTTAAGAGTTCAATGCTACAAGGTGTTAATGAAATAACAGGCTATTAAACAGGCAGGAACACACTGCAGCCTCAAGCACCAAGCAACTGCTAGCTCAGAAGGGTTTGAAGAAACTTCCACCATGACAAAAAACTGCTCAGAGCAGTTGGATGACGCTGGACGGCTGCTTTTTAAGTTGTTCCTGGTAACCCACATGGGGATGATCATACCCTGGAGTACGAAGTAGTTGGAAATTAGACCTTTGCCTTGAAAATACCAGTTTTCCACACAAGAGGCACAGGTATTAGCAGAGATCTGTTTGAACCTGCTTGCAACTTTGATTTTACATATGTGTAAACCCACAGAAGTGAACAGGGACTTTGTTTATACCATGTATGTCTCCCTCTAAATCCATATAGGCATCAGCGTGAAAATGGATGATCCCTTTCAGATACAACTGGCTCAAACTCCTACTGTACCAACCTGTGGACACCTTGTAATTGGGAATTCATGAGAATAATTAATTCAATTCCATGGAAATGTGAGAGACTATTGAGACCTCTCCATCTCATTCACACTAGAGACCTATTACCCCTGAAATGAGCTGGTATCCTTGCCCCAATGAACTTCTACTGCAGATAAAAACAAAATTATTACGGCAGAAAACAGAAAAGGCATCAGGGTGAAGCAGTCCACAGTTGTGTCACTCATTCTACTTGGAGGAATCCTGATTTTCAAGTGTAACAGAGATGCTTTACTATACTACTATTGGGGTGAATTATCCCGAAAAGGCAGGCGTACTGCCAAGACTCCTCAGCCCTGAAAGAAGTTGCACAAGAGAATGAGACAAGATCCAAGGTACCTGAAAGGGCGACCATCGGCTTTGGAGCCAGCCTTTGCTCTCTTCATAAGCATGCTTAGTCACAGAGTAACGAGAACCTGGGTCGAGGTGGATCCTATACTGGTAACCACTCTCATTTACCAACACCATAACACTACTTACTATACAAGGTCAAATTCCACAACCCTTCACCTAGCAAAAGGTATTTAGTTGGAAACTTACCCACGTAAAAAGCTGAGGAATAACTTTCTCTGATCATTAAATCACACACAGACAGATGCTGACACATCAAGCTCTTACCCAGGGCTTGGTTCACAAAGGAAAGATTTATTAATATTTTAAAACAAGCTTTCTTGGTTAAAAACAAAACAAAAACACACAGACCAACTCTCAGTACTCTTATTTTAGGAGCTATGGGTTTTTTTTCAGTTTTGCTTCTAACTCTTCCCAAATGACTTAACCAGAACTGCAAACAAGTTGATGTCCACATAGCAACTTCTGCCACAATGACACAATCGGTCTAAATTTACACTGACACCACTTTACCTTAATCCAGCTTCTCCCACATGCACAGGCTCTTGCAGTAGGTATTCTTAGTTAACTCTAGTGCCATTTGTAATTAACCTAAGCACGCTAATATACTTCTACAGGAGAACTCTTTCCAAAGTAAGAGGACCAAAGATTAGTCTCAGCGAGTTTCCTCTCTTTGGGCTGTTGCTATACTGTCCTGGCGGGCATTCCTTGGATCCAGCGCGGTCCTCGAGCAACGATATTTTGTGCTGCTCCATTCAGTGTTTTCTTTTCAGAATCCAGGCTATCATGTCCCATCTCTCCTCAAAGCGTGATGTAAGACTGCTTTATGGATTAAATATATAGCCAGTGATTTAGCCCTCCCGTAATTCGCGTTACACGGAGCCGGTCAGAACGCCATTAAGCACATCTCAGCCAAAGGCGTAATCTCAGCTGTGCAGAACCCAGCAAAATTCTGCCACCGGATCAAATGAGCGAAGCCGTCACTCCAAACACAAAAAGGCGCCACCAGGAAACAGCAAAAATCGCATGAACAGCATTCGTAATACCTCCTCGCACCAGAGCCCCCAACGCACACGGACACACACACGCTGCTGAGCCTTCACAGTGTGCGTGGCACACATCCATCACTTAGGCGCCGACAGCAGAAGGGCCCCCGCAGCCCCTCGCCCAGCCAGCCTCGCTCACCCAGCAGTAATCCCCGCCGCAGCCGCCGAGCCCGCTGCCACCAGGTCCCAACAGTATCCCGAGGCGAGGCGGTAGTTGTGAAACTGCATTTCGCTCCCAAAAGGAGCGCAAGAGCTGCCCCTGCGCGCCTGCCCCGGCCACTGACCGAGTGATCTGAGCCAACCCCCACCCAAGGCGCGGAGGGCCGAAGGAAAGGCGCTGCACGTCGCGGCTCCCTCTGCACAGGAATTTCATTCAGCAGCGCGCACCGGCCTTGGGCTTCTGCTGCCGTACTCCGCATCACTTTTAAACAGCAAGCGCTGCCAAGACCCGCCGGCTTTCCCTTTTTTCCCTTTCCCCCGGCAAATCTGCAAACATCAAGTATATTCTTCCCCCCAACCTAACTACACGTTTACGCCAACGACGGCAAACAGGACAGCAAACGGCGGCTGGGCGGCAGCTCGAGGGGCTTTATGCTGCCCCGGCTCCGGGCTGTCAGGGTCCCGGGCACAGTTTAGCGCTTCCCCCGCGCGACTTTCTACGCTCGGATCGCTCCCTGACGGCGCTTCGGAGCGCTTTTGTCTGCGAAGGAGACGGGAATAAAGCACCCGCGCACTGACGCGGCACCGCGGCGGCTCACGGGGGAAACACGAAAATAATGACCGCGCCGCCGAGCGCTGCCGGCCCGAGTCCCGCGGGAGGACGCGCCCCGCCGCGGCGCCCGGGCACCCCGCGCTGACACCGCGGTCGCGCCGCTCCGCGCCCGGCCGGAGTTGGGCCCGGGGCAGGGTGGCCCCCGCACGGGCACGGACACGCGCGGAAGGCGCCGCGGGGGCAGGCACCGCGCCAGCTGGGGCTGTGAGGGAACAGCCGGCGGCGCGCCCCGCTCCCCTACCCGCTGCCCCCCTCGCCGGACGCGGCGGGGCAGGAAGGGAACCCTCCCCAGAGCCGCCACCGGCCCCGCTTTACCTCCGCTGCCTCCCGCCGCCGCCCCGCCAGTGCAGCCGGCAGCGGCGGCGGCAGCCCCGGACACCCCCCCCCGCCCCGCCCTGCCCCGCCCCCTGGCGGGGCCGTCGGGGACTCGCGCGCCCCCTTGGCGCGCGCGATTGAGGAGGGGGTCGCGAGGTTCTTCCCGCCCGCGCGGGGTGGGGGGAGCGGGGACAGGCGCCCCCTCCGCCATTTTGCCCCCACCGAAGCCCGGCAGGGGCTCCGCGGCGCGGGCAGGTGTGGGGGGCGCACGGTGGCCCTTTGGGCTCGCGCCCCCCCGGACGCTCCCAGCCGCCTCACAAATCGAACAGGAGCACGGTCCCTCCGGGTTAGAGGGGTCGTCGTTCCTGTGCCCCATTCTGCCTTGCGCCCGGGGCAGGGGCACGGGACGGGGCGCTGCCCTCTCCCGCCGTCCCCTCACGGTGTAGAGCGGAGCTGCCGCCACAGCAGTGCCCTTCATTTTCGTTGGTCCGCCCGCTGCCTCTGGATAAAAGTTTTGCTCTCAGAACCTCGAGGTCGATATGCCTCCTCTTGCCTTCACCCTTGGGCTGCAGTG
This sequence comes from Laterallus jamaicensis coturniculus, assembly GCA_022605575.1. NCBI lineage: Eukaryota > Metazoa > Chordata > Aves > Gruiformes > Rallidae > Laterallus > Laterallus jamaicensis. The sequence goes on along the minus strand of JAKCOX010000008.1, from coordinate 17,666,787 downwards.
ACTCTTGCCCACAGGCTCCGGGAGGGTGCAGCGCAAAATGTTAGATTTCCTGCTGGGGAAGAAAGCCTGACAGGGAGAGAAGGCTCAGATTGGGATGGGCAGTCGGCCGCAAACTTTCCATCCCCACAGCCCAGCCGCAGGTGGGGCCTCCAGCCTCCCCCTGGCTGCCGCTCATTTCGGCTTGGTGACTGTGAAGCCTTTCGGAGATACCCACGGGCAAAAATACCCTCTATTCAGATTTCTGACAGCCGTAATGAGCTCAAGGAGGAATTATGTAAACATTATTAAGTGTACTAAACACATGTCAGCATTAGGCAGTCTTGTGTAGAAATGTTGGTAAAAGCCATGGTGAGCGCTTTATTCATAATGTCTTTTTAACTTTATGTAGCTGGTGTAATAGGCCCGGTGCTTTGCTGTAGCCTGGACGGAAAATCATTACCCAGTAATAGATGAGCTAGTTCGGAAGGAGAGCCACTGGGATACTGCACACTTTCATTCATAGATGCTCTGTATTAGAGGAAGTAGCAGGAGGCCTGCCAACTTTCCCAATTTAATTATTAAGCTGTCAGTTCCTGACTCCTTGTTTCAACTTCCTGAGGCAACATCTGGCCATAATAACAATAAATAAATAAATAAATAAATAAAATTTGATCGTTCGCTCAGCAGCGTTCTATTTGCAAGGTCCTTTTTACGGCAACTTTTATGAAGAACTCAGTATCGGGCAGGGGGATCTGCACGCGGCATCCCTCTGAACTACCCGAAAGTAAAGAGGAGAATAGTTTTGGCTGTGATCCTCAAGGCAAAGCTGCGCAGAAGGCTGTATCCTATTTGAGCCTTTTTTCAACAAGTCCGGTGGTGTGCGTTTTAATCTTCCTAATCCTTCTTTTATTCAGAAGAACATCAGCGTTTTTTTTCGCTGCATGAAACTGAACGATACGACTTTGGGAGATGAAAAAAAAAAAAAATCTCTTTTGCTAGCCAAGAATTTTTAAATTTTCATCAAACATTGCTTCAAAAGGGTAATGGTGGTTTCAAGGGAAAAAAAAAAGCCATAAAGGAGATCAGATTTAAATGCTACCAAATGTGAGCGAAACACTGAAGAGAAGTTTTAAAATATCTATGACTGCATCTTCACGTGTTCTCTGGGTCTGTTTCATATGATGTGACAGCTTCAGCTCCCAAGTCGTTATTGCAGTGGCTTTTGGAACTGCCTCCCTTTTTTTTTTTTCATAACCTCACTCAAATACACGCACACACTGACAAAAATATGCATCTATATATGCACACATGCACGCAGAGAGGCAAATGCAGAGTGACTCAGCGCTGCGTTCTACTTGCTTAATCAGTTTTCAAAGCTCCGGCACTGTTCCCTTTTCATTTAAAATGCCTAAAGCCACCTTTCCCGCATTGCTTGTTACGCTGCCCCGGCACAGCAGAGCTTTTGACAACGCTAGGACATCTACACAGCCTCAGCTGGGCTCCTCCTCCTTGGGTTGGGTTCTCCTAAATGCCTCTCTGAAGGTCAGGAGGTCAGCTCTTCATTAATCACACGGCAGCTTGGACTTCATCGCCGACCCTGCACACGAGTCCTAGGCAATCCAAGAAGATCCCTCTTCCCAGCGGTCACTTGGAGCTAAGGATGGAGATCAAGATCCGAAGGGAGAAGTCCTGCAAGCTCAGACGACGATGAGATGGTATCAAGGATGCTGTGGGGTAACCGCCTTTGCCCACCAACAGCGTTGTGTGCAGCATGGCACTTGGGGCTCTCCTGAGCAACGGACGATAGGAAGTGTAGCAGCTGTGGTGGTAAGTACTAGTTGGGCATATATGGTAGCAGTCCCTGATTCAGTACCTCCTAAGTGTGATTCTCCCTTAGTGCTCCCAGAGGAAGCACTCTTCCTGGTTTTCCCATTCCATTAATTCTCTCTTTCATTAAGAAGTTAGGTGTAGAGATCAGAAGAGTCTTAAGTCAATGTTGCTCTCATTTGGGCTCCTGTCAGAGGTTTGACACTACGTCCTTTTTTTCTCTTTTTTCTTCTTTTCTTTTTTTTTTTTTCCCCTCAGAAGTTTCCTTCCTCTTGTAGCTTGGAGGATCTTCAGGAACATTTTATTGATTTCTTAGCTGCTCTCCACTGGAACTCCTCATAATTCCTGGCCTCCTAAGGCTCACTGGGTACTTTTATATCCTCCAGTTCAAGCAGCAGAAAGGCTAACTACCCTGTTAAGTAGGGCAGACTTTCTTAAATCATCGAAAGAACTATGGATAATCCTTTCATACCTGTCTCCCATCTTCAAGTGAAATGACTATGCCTCTTAAATTCTCATAGGAGGGGATTGAATACTTTACATGAATTCTATTCAAGATTCTGCTGTTTTCCCTACAGTTCATGAAAGATCAGTCAGACTCTTCCTTTAGACTGTAAAGAAGAAAGAAAATAGAACAAGGGGAGAGTGTTGAAAGTGGATTTTCTAGTCAAATTCTATTTACCATTTTTTCCTACTGTTAGCCAGTTTCCAGGCATATGGCTCAGGTTTATTTTTAGAAAAGTCACCTGGGATTTAAAAAAAAAAGAAAAGTAAAAAACAATCACAACAAAACATTTCACAATGCTCTGGAACAAAGCAATGATTCTGAGACAGCAGCAAAGACTACACTGAGTCTTGTGACCAGATGCAGATTTAAAAACTTTTTCATGGTCTCTTGTCATAGGAAGAGAAGTTTGTAAGAAGTCTGTAATCAAGTTCCCTACTTTTTGCTCAGGAGGTCCCTTGACAACTTCTGTACCATACATTAATTCAGCAGTAAAGAGGAAATTTATGTTAAAAAAAAAAAAGAGCAAATCCCTTACAAAAAGACGGTTGAAGATGGATTTAACACAGAGAATTTCACAAGCTGCTGGTGAAGGTCACTAACGTGATGGATAAGGCTACAACAGATGCATTTATATATTTACAAATGTGAAAGCAGAAATTAAGTTTGTCTTAAAAGTAGCAGCTGTTAATTGCCAGCATCAGGTACAGACACACACACTCGGAGGGACTGCTAATTACCTGCCTGAAAAACTTGTGGAGTTTCAGCTCTGAGTTACTTGCCATGAACCTAAGAGGTCAGGTGAGAGACTCTGATTCCCAGGTGGATCCCAAGCTGGGTAACATTTGCTGGCTATATGGAGGCAATGATGTCAATCTGAAAAAGAAACACCTATGCAGAAGGAAGCTTTACTGAGGATCTGCTAGAACCAGCATCAGCAGCCATTAAAACAAAATGACATAAAGAGCCTCCCAGGTATCTGTTACTGTATGGTCTGGAGACATCAGCTCATGTAAAACTGCAAAAATGCTTGCGACTCAGAATCTAAAATCACTTTTCTTAGTGAAAAGCATCAATTTGTGGTTGTCAAGCACCTCCACCCAGGGAGGTGGTGGAGTCACCATTCCTGGAGGTGTTTAAAAGACATGTAGTGCTTAAGGAGATGATCTAGAGGTGGACTAGGCAGGGTTAGGCTGTGGTTGGACTTGATGGGTCTCTTCCAACCCAGGTGGATCTGTGATTTTGTGTGCTGAAAGGAAAAAAAAATCATGTGGGACTCAAAACAGCAGCCAACAAACAAGAGAAATCTGGAATCCCCCTGAGCTTAGAGGGATTTCTGCACACTTAAATGAACATTTCTTGCAACAGCCAGCACTCACCTAAGGACATGATATAAATCCCAAGATATTAATAGTAACAACCTAATCCCTGGCAATATTCATTGGGTTTTTTTCTAGAAGATACTGGCAAGAGGGAACATGGAGTTTGCTGTAGACACAGTTTAGAGCATGAATTTTGTCTCTGCCATGCTTACTAGGTAACAGAGGCAGTATTTTACCTTTAGTGATGAAAAATAAAGCTGTGGTACAATCAGACCAATAACTGATGGTGGCAGCTGAGATTATAGGAGCATCTGCAGCTACAAATATTCAGCTGGGACTCCTTTAGGCTTCTTGCGTATCAGCAACACATGGGTGCCATGACTTATGAATGCCTGATAAAGGAAGTACAAAATAAAGCTAATGAAATATCCAACCAGTATAATTGATACTGCAAAACCTCCTCTACTGTGCTCAGTAATGACTTAACAAAGGCATGCATAAGAGACAAAGAAGGAAGGCATTAGAAGACCTAACCTGTTTATTACCTGAGAGTTTTCTTCAATGATAATGAGAAGATTGGGAGAGATAATTAGGTGCATTGTGTTTAAAGGACTACTCCTCGAGGTTGTCCCCAGGACGGATTGGCAGGGAGTATCAGTACCAGTGTACCGATAAGACAATATGAAGAACATGGCAGAACCACTGTGGGAGTGTAAAGGGCTGTAGAGGTCTCTAAGGAGTTAGGCTGTAAAATTGCAGAAAGCAGTGCCATTCTGTAAGAAATCGTATCACCTTGGCTGTAATCGGTGGCAATGAACTGGAACCTTAATTACAGGAAAAAAAATGTATAGGGCAGAAAAATTCTTACAGATGTGGAGGTAAATAAACAGAGCTCAGTAAAGTACTGTGGAATTAGCTAGTAGGGAGAAACTTGATTTGGATGGAGAAAGAACAGAAATGTAAGTTACAGAAAGACAGATGTCTAAATCAAGCTGTGTTTGTCTTTCTGGATTTGTCCCATACACTTACAATAACATGTAGCTCCTCCAAGATTTCTGCTAGATCTTTCCATGAAGGAACTGATGCAGCTGGTCAGCACAGATCAATGTTATTTGGGGGTCACAGATAAAATACAGTCCTTAAGGCTGATCACGTTAAGTAGGGAGTTGACAGGATTACACTGCCTGCCTCTTCACAAGCACCACCAAAGAGATGTTACCAGAAACAATAAGTAGAAATAAGTCTTGCTGATAGTATGCAACAGCAAAGCATGCTTCTCAGGAGGATTTGGTAGCCCAGCCACTAAGGGATGAAGGGCTGGGGACAGTTGCACATACACTGATGACACATAGCCTTGCAGTTTGGCCCCACAAGCTGTGTGCTCTGGCAGAGGAATCCGAATGGCTGTTATAAGTCAAAGCTTTAGACATCTTCAGACAACTATGAACTAGTGTCTGCCCTGCAAGTAATGGAAGGGATGTACTGTGTAAATCACATCGGTGATCCATGCTTAGAGTTCTGATCAGAGAAGAACAACAAATCTGTGTTACAAAGGTCCTTGTGTCATCATTTTATGTAATACCACTCAGCCCTCAACGATCCAATGCTGTTCTGATAAAATTATTTTTGGATTCATGCTTCCTGAGAAGCTTTCATATTTATCAAAACCTGGCAAGGACCTTTGCACCTGTATGGGTGCCAGATGCAAAAGATTTTCATGTCAGTGACCTGGGACAATACTTCAAAAGATGGAGCAATATACTGGTCAGGTGAGAGCATCCCAAACACAGGGAACCACAAAGAAGAGAATAATCTGTACATTTAAGAAAAAAAACCCAGAGAGGTGCAACTATGCAAGAACAGTGGAAGACTGAATCTAGAGGAGGACTTAAAAAATCTGAAGTTGGCTAATGGCCCTGGCCTTTAAGTTAAAGAATCTGTATTCCTCCATAATTTTGGTCCATCCAATAGCAGAGCTCTGGGAATTACCAGGGCGTTCAGAATCTTTGTAAATGGTGGATTCCCTGGATTTCTAGGTGTTTCTGTGATATTGAAACTTTTGTTGCTGGTTAGAATTCTTGTAAAGAATTAAGCAGAGAGAAAGCCATAATAATCGGTGCAATCAGCCACAGGGATATATGTGTCTTTATAAATGTGATAGTTTTTAATAGACATACATTATATATATATATATATATATAGGCTCCATCAGAAGAGGGGTGGCCAGCAGGGACAGGGAGGTGATTGTCCCAATCTACTCTGCCCTCATGAGGCCCCACCTGGGGTACTGTGTCCAGATCTGGGGCCTCCAATACAAGAAAGATGTGGAACTGTTGGAGAGGGTTCAGAGGAGGGCCACAAGGATGATTAGAGGGCTGGAGCACCTGCCCTACAAGGAGAGGCTGAGGGAGCTGGGCTTGTTCAGCCTGGAGAAGAGAAGGCTGCGGGGGGACCTCATTGCAGCCTGCCAGTACCTGAAGGGAGCATACAAACAGGAGGGGAATCAACTTTTTAAAAGGGCAGATAATGGCAGGACAAGGGGGAATGGATTAAAGCTAAAGGAGGGAAGGTTTGGATTGGATATTAGGGGGAAGTTTTTTACAGAAAGAGTGGTGAGGTGCTGGAACAGGCTGCCCAGAGAGGTGGTGGATGCCCCATCCCTGGAAGAGTTCAAGGCCAGGTTGGATGGGGCTCTGGGCAACCTTGTGTAGATCCAGGCCTGGAGGTTGGTGTCCCTGCCTGTGGCAGGAGGGTTGGAGCTCTATGATCCTTGGGGTCCCTTCCAACCCTTGCCATTCTATGATTCTATGATATATAAATACAGAAAAGTTAAATCCTACCAACACATGTAGAAGTTCATATTTTCAGTTTCTCAACACACTTCTCTCTGTCTTGACTTCCTGATCTCAGCTTCTAGGGCAGATTTTCAGTCCTGAAATTACTTTTGAAGTGACATTTCTCTAACCTGGCTCCTTAAGTGAGCAGTGTGGTATACACTATGGAAGGATACTTTACAGTTAGGATATTTTACAGAAGGGTATTTTACAAAAGGCTATTTTAACACTTCGGTTTTTATGGTCTTTTTACAAGTTGATTGCTGCACGGATGCACATAGTGCACCTACCTTCCCTTGGAAGGGTTAGCAACAAATATTTAAGGTAATAGTGCATCAAGAGTGGTAATTGAACTTATATTCTATTGTTTTCCAAGATAGTCTTGGAAATACTGTAAGCAGGTGGAATTGGTAGAAGAAAAGATTAAGCAGATGCTTGACTGGTAAACATACCGTAGATCCATTGCTGCTGCAAGTTACTGTTTCATTGCAGGATCTGCTCCAAGTTTGTAAGCAGGCCTGCAGATGCTGTTGAATGATGGGGCATGATTCACAGGCTGAAACATAGGTTTCTAGTCTCTTCCTGGAGGGGTATCTGGTGATTAGGAAAGATATCCTAGGGCATCTCATAATGGCACTCAACACCTATGTCACAGCAAGCCTTTAATCTCTCTCTCTAAACTGGAGTCAACTTTACACTGCACATCTAGATGCTTTCTGGCCATCTTTCCAGAGGATCACATTGAATCTAAGTATTTCATTCTTTTATGCTTATTTGGAAATAATTATCTCCAAAACAATATGAACAAGTGAGCAAATAAACAAGACACCACAGGGGTGTCTGTAAATGAGACGTTAGGCATAATTGTTTATCCATGGAGGATAAGACGTAGCTATACATCTATGTTAACCTTTGACTACTTTCTTAGTCACGTGGAACAGCTTAGTAAAAAGAAATGACAGGGCGATGTGTAGGGGTAAGAGCTACTCTGAGGAGGTTTGTGAAATCATGCTGCCACTGTTTCATTCAACCCAATGGGGTCAGAGTCTTCTAATTAAATTTCAGTGAGTTTTACACCAAGCCTTCAGCCTGCTTCCCTGGTTGTCATAAGCCCAGTTGATATTTGTTATTATTTATGCTGCAGTACTTTTGCAAATGTGTTTGGGTTTTGCGCAAATACAGGAGAAGCAGACTGACTGCTGGGGGGATAAAATGTGCCTTCCTGACTCAGGAAAATATCCCTCTGACAGACAGCTGGGCTTGGTAAGCCTTACTGCGTTTCAGCCATTGCTCACATCTGACTGTAATTTGCTGTGGAGCGTTCTGCTATAGCTTACTATAAGGAGTAATATGAAAATTGCATTGAATCATATCCTGGAGTGAAAATAACGGGAGAAGGAAGGGGCACCACCACCTCCACAGCCTCAGCTAGGAGAGAGGCGTCTCACCCCTCCTGGCTGGTGGGGGCCGGCGCAGTGAGGGCTCCCTCTTCCGTTGCAGATAGCTTTCATCACCGAGCATATTCTCGTTTTAACCCAAACATCTGGTAGTTTTTGTCATTCCCCTGCTTAAGTCACATTTCCATTTTAAATGAGCGTTATTCTGTTGTGTTCTTTTACTGCTTGCTATTGCTTTGTGGTGCAGCTTTGCTTGGGCTTTCCATTGACTAACACAAAAATCAATACCTCTTCTACAGAAAAGAATAAGAATAAACTAATGCAAAGAATACAGTCATCAAGGCACTATTTAAATTAAAGTGAAAAAAAAACCCCAAAGAACAGAAATGTGCAACATATTAAGGCCACCTTCTCTCTTTATGGCCAGTTGTAAGGTATCGCTGTGGTATCATTGTAGTAACATTGGCATTTATGATCTGAGTAAAGTTTTGTTTAAAACATCATCATTTTTTTAAACATGCAAAATACTTCTTGGAATTATTTATATACGTGAGACTACTTTTTAGTTAAATAATTTCCTTCTTGCATTTCAGTGTGCTCACAAGGTGAGTCTGAAACTTGTGTATCTGGCAAGGTCCAAGCACAAGCATGAGCTTCTAAATTTTTAACACTTGGCTTTCAATTACAATAAGGAATAATTTCAATAAGAACTATTTGTGTTGGAACTTGTATTACTGTGTCCCATTAATCTGCCTTCTTCTGTGGTGTTATGTCCGTCTCCTTTTCCCACTACTGACTTGGTTCATCTACTGAAGCCTTTGGGGAAAGAAGAGTCATTTGCTAAATGCTTTTACAGCCCACAGCACAGGAGGGTCCTGACCTGACTGGTCTTTGGCCTTAAAATATTTTAAAGGAGTTTATTATTTATTATTCTTGCTTGTTATTTCTTATTCTTTTGTGTAATACAGAATGGAAATTTCCCATTGCTCACAGGTTTTATCAAAGGTTGTTTTTTAACCCACTTAAAATGTCTTAGTTCCCCTCAGAGTGTCAGGTTGACAGTACAGCAGCTTCTGCAATACAGCCGTGATATAGATTACATAGAATAATGGTTGTGTAACAGTAAGACTCAAGGAAATAGTGAAGCATATAGAAGTCTTGCAGTAGCAGCAGGAATGGCACACCATGATGGCATTTTCCCTTTGTTTGGACTCTGCTGGGTAGCAAGCATCTGAAACTAAAATCCTCTGCTTGTCTGTAGGCAGTTAGGGTACTGCCAGCAGCGCACCCGCCTCTGAGTTTGCCTTCCTTGAGGACAGCACACTCTGACCAGGGCTGAGCGAGCACCATTCTCAATCTGAAGGTGCTTCAATTTCCACGCTTATTCAATCCTTATTCAATCCCAGGCCTCTGCTGAGACTGTGCCAGTAAAACTGCCACAATATCATAAATGGCGTTGTGATAAGCGTTTGTCCTCACAAAGTCCAGCTGCAGTAGTAACTGATTTGTCTGCTTAAAGCATATTTGTGTGTGTGAGTGTGTGTATGTGTTTTCAGGGAGATGCAAGCAAACTAATGTCCGCAGACAAGTTATTTTTGTCCTTTTGCATTTGAAAATTCTGGACTTTGCAACCAGCAATTTCTCTGCTTTCCTGTTTTAGTCTAAGCAGCCACAAATTCTCTGAACACTCAGCTGGCAAAATCACTTCAGGACTGTTAGAGCTCAAGGCAGCTCTACTGCCTTGTATTTTCACATCCACAATTTAATGGGAAATGCTATCTTTTTCATTTATAGTATTGTCTTCTCCATCTGGATTTATTCTACACCAGAGAAAATGTCTTCAGAAATACTTATTGGCAATGTGCTGAGGAAAAAAAGAAAAAAAAGGGTAACATTTCAGAAGTTTATATCCTAAATTTCCAGGCAGGAAAGCAGGCAATATAGCAGTCACAAGTCTTTTGGGTAAGAGATCTTGACCACACTGGATATTTAACATTTAGTTGCATCCAACAAAAATAAAGAGCTAAAAAGATCTACTCCTCCTTTTTAAGTTTCCCATCTTAATTTACAACTGTGAAAGTCACTTTTAGCCCAGTTCTCTCCATGGAGGAAGCTGACATGGCTGCGCTTTTTGCCAGTCCCCCATTAATTTTTTAATCCAGTGACTTCAATTAAATCCGCAGAAGTCTCAAAGATAAAAGCTGTTACAAGTTTTATGAACTTCAGGCCTAGGTGGAAGACAGAGACCTTATTGGTGCTGCCACCAAGAGAAGGAAAATCAGACCATGAGGGATCTGGTGTTTGATATTACATGTGCCCAATACCGGGCCAACCAGCCAGCAAATGCCACCCAGTCCTTGCAGGCTTTTCTGCACCTGGAAACATAAATAAAGTGTAAAGGGGGGGAGCAGGAGGGAGCTGATGGTCTGGTGGATACCTCTGGGAGGTTTTGCAGGAGGTCAGCTAATGATGGGAAAAGAATAAGAGGATGTTATAGAGACAGTTAGGACCAGGGAGAGGCAACTAGAGGTACCCTGACAGAGCTAGCGGGGGTGATTTTGGAGAAGATGCAGGAGACAAGTTTATGGGAAACAAGGCTGCCTTAGTATTGTTGTTACAACCTGCTTACAGTAAATGTAATTGCTTGTAGACAATAGACAATAATTGTAAATTACAAAATGTAATGCATAAACCATAGTTTATATATAATATGAGACAATATCCTCCCTGTTAACAGGCTTGAAGTTTAATGTCTTACTGGATTATCATGTCAATAATGAAGTTTCATTATTTAAAAGAGATATATTATGGGAAAAACAATCTTAGTAGCAGTATTCAAGTTATCCACTCTGCAGTTTTCCCATATTTCCAAGCTGTTAGTTGTTTTAAAAGAAGCTATAATTACATTAGATACTTCCCAGTGTTCAGAAACTGGAATTGCTTGACTTTCTACTAGGTTATTATCCTGCAGTAAACATGGGTGAGGTGTTCAGTGTAATCACAAATAAAAAAAGAAAATGGCCTAGTGAATGCTCTCTCATTAAAATGATGACCACACAGCAGAAAACACTGAAAACCACTTCACTTTTCTATTAACTATTGAAGAATAATAACTTACCATCACTTTAAACCAATGGTGTATAACTAGGCATCTAGATTTTCCTTTCTCTGGCTCAAGGTAAACACTTTGTCTCATAAAAAGTAACTAATTTTTACCAATGGGACTAGATCCCTTTACCAGTAAAATACTGGCACCTCTAAGGAAGAAGGCACTGTACTCAGACCTATGAGACCCTATGTAGATATGGTGTTACCACAGAAGAATAGCTGACTCCCCATTCTGTCCACCCCATCTTGTTTGTTAGCTTGCTTATTTAAGTAACATCATATTTGCCAGAGGAGTCCAAAAGAAGAAAGTTAACCTCAATAGTAGGAAAACTATGGTCAACAGCAACTGAATCTTGCAACCATGGGAAATGCAAGATGCACAGGTCCCAGAATAAAATGGAGAATTTCCATCTCCTGTGTCATTTCTGTGGGAACAGACTCCAGCCAATGCTGGCATTCTGCAGGAATGTTAGATGACTGAGTGGGTACTGGACAAGGAGTCTAGGTATATGACAGAAGGTTTTCCCATTAACAGGAATCTAAGAGGTTACAACAAAAGCAGTTTTATCTCTTCTTTACTCGGAAGACAGGCTGATAGAATTGGGCTTGTTCAGGTTGGAGAAGGCTCCTGGGAGACATTATAGTGGCCTTCCAGTACCTAAAGGGGCCTGCAGGAAAACTGAAGAGGGACTGTTTACACAGGCATGGAGTGATAGGATGCGGTATATTGGGTTTTAACTGTATGAAGGTAGATTTAGATTGGATATTAGGAAAAAATTCTTCCCTGTGAGGGCCATGAGGCCCTGGCACAGGTTGCCCAGAGAAGCTGTGGCTGCCCTCTCACTGGCAGTGTTCAAGGCCAGGTTGGCCAGGTTTGGGCAACCTGATCTAGCGGAGGGTGTCCCTGCCCACAGCGGGGAGGTGGGAACTAGGTGATTTTTAAGGTCCCTTCCAACCCAAACCATTCTGTGATTCTATGGTAGTGGTGAATATTTAGGGATATTCTCACTGGATGCCAGCCCACAGACTCCCTCTGGAAAGAGGTCACTGTAAGAAAGTGAGAGTATTCACAAAAATAGCTAACGAGAGAGCAAGGTGATCAGGGTAGTCAATCTCACCAACAAACAGAAACAGAAACAAATGTCATGGAGGAATGGAAAAAAGACTCTGTTCCTTCCTGTGCAGTGGTGCTATCATGAGAAAAGTAAGTGAACAATTAATACATGTAAGGCAGTGGTAAGCCAATGTTTAGAAGAAAGAGCCACTGCTTTTGCACCCTGTCCTCATTTTTTCTTCCGTAGTCTTAATACAAGAGCAATAAAAATGACATTGCACAGACAATGCAGGTAGCATTTTCCTGGAATACATTAGTGTAGAATTTGTGTTCATAGCTGCATAACTGATTGCAAAGTTTTGTTTTGTCTGTGTTAAGAAAAGGCTGTTTTAAGTTAGGGAACTTGCTGGATCATAAAGAAAGATACTGAATGGTTAGGCAGGAAATACAATCTTGTAGAGGGATAGCTCATACTATATATCCCACCTTGGTTTTAGGAATACTGCCTAGCACTGGGCCTTGTGCAAAGGAATACATTCAAAACATCTTCTGGTCACCAAGACATGGATGTATTAAAATTGGAGGTAGAAATTCATGCATTTTGGTGTATGACTGCAGAGCCAAAACGAGGTAGGCTCACAGCAATATTCAGCAGAGCTCATGTTAAAAACCCCTTTTTATCAGTGACTTTTCCTTCAGAATTTCTGTGATAACACTTGGGAATATCATATTAGGTTTCTTAGTATAAAATTGAGTGCTGAACAGACTTTCAGAAATATTATGGCGCTGGAGGGATATTTAATGGTGAAATCACTTACTATACTACTCATTTCTGAGAGCAAAGGTCTGAAGTGAAATGAATTTGGTGATCTTAGATTAGTCCTCGGTGGGCAGAGGTCCATGTCTGAAGTCAGCTACATGTATAATTAGGTATAATTTCTACATCTGTTCAATAGAGGTTAATTGAACTATCATAATAATTGAATTCCAGTACTTCTGATTTTTCTATTCGAAGTGTTCCGGTGAGATCGGAGCCAAGTATTCATCATCTAACACATTTGTAAGAAATTCCTGTTGCATTCAGTATTTGGTTTGTGGGTTAATGCAGGGCATTGGCATTTTTCAAATGGCTGAGCACAAATACACATCCAATCTTCCAAAATAAACAGGAAAAAGAAAGAGCAAAGTACGTGCTACATGTACATAGATTCTATACTGAGAATTCCTCATCATTTAAAGAAATGGTCAAAAACGGATAGGTTGCCAGCTGATGAAGCAGGAAGGATCTAATAATCTTACCCATGTGTTCTGCAGGAATTTCACTCTTCTTGCAGTGAATATTTTAGATTCAGATTGCATTATGAGTATTCAGTAAGTTAAAAAATGTGCATTTAATTTTTGAGCTCGGAATAGTATATCTTTATTTTCTTTTTACAGTCACAGGTGTGCAAACATATGACAAAAGCGTATGCATGAATGCTGCGTGTGTTTACTCTTCTGTGTGCGCAAGCAGTTACACACATTTTACAAGGCTACTGCTCACTCATTCAGAAAACTAACAGGTTTTCTTTCACCGCTTCCTTATGAGCAAAAGGTAGAGAGGCACCGTGATGAACTGCATCCAATTATACATTTACCTGGGATCCAGCATTATTGGATTATTCTTGGCTGACTACACTCATCAGGCCCACTCTTTAAATTTTTAAGGAAACAGCGTTTGCTTTTCATTTACTGAGTTTAGCATTTACAGAGAATACAGACCTTTGATACTGAAGCTCTCTGTGCATGGGAACAGGCAAGCTACCCAGCAAGCTTTCTCGCAGAGTAGGTGGGAAAGACATAGACCATCACCGTATAACCATAGGCTTCTCAGCTAGGACTGCTCACAGAGGTCTCAAACATGGTCAGGGAGTGCAATTGCACCAGAACTCCTTCAGAAATGTAGGCATCTTATGAAAAATAATAATTAAAGACAAAGTCCCAACTGAAAAAAAGCATGATTGGAGATCCTGCCATATTGTCTCAAGGGCTTCATGAACATTAAGCTTGAGTAACCCCCATCTGTCAGCTTGCTGGACTACTTCTCTCGTGGTACACAGGTCTGACATTAACAGTGCCTTGCTTTGATGTAGCATGGGAGTTATGGGACTTACTGTCTCTCTGGGGAATCCAGCTCCTAGTGGGAAGTAAAGGCAAGGCACAAATATATCACAATTACTGAATTACAATTACTATTCTATTTACTTTTTTATTTCATTAATCCTCTCCAAATATTAAACTTTTTGCTTATAAGTTATTTCTTTTATAACTACAAGTGAAAGTTTCTGGTGCAAGTTTGGTTATCAATCCGTTTTACCCTTAACTACAAAGTCATTTTCTGAAGAAAGTCAGTTAGAAGCAGGACTGGTGTTCCTGACTGGTATCACATGAGTCTGTGACTAGTATTCTCATAAACTTTTAGACGCAGTCAGGCTGGTGGGACTGAGTCCAGTCGTGTTCCTGTTTGAACAAGCAGAGTCAAGAGTAGTGCAAAGTTTCAGCAGTGTGGGGAATGCAGGCCTGATCCCTCTGAACACATTTAACATTTTTTTGCAAGTCAATCCCATAAACCAATTTTAGTGATGCAATGAAGTTCACTGTCTGCTAAGTCATTGTGAATCATAAAGTCCCCATTTGTGTGGTATAAATCAACATAACTATTCAACAATTAAATCTACAATGAATATATTTTTTAAATTACCAAGCATTATGTTTCATTTTACAAGCTTGCACATGCATTCTTTATAGCTTACTGTCATGTAATGCTTTATAAATGATACTTGATAAACAACAGCTGTATAATCTTAGAAATATTCATCAAGAGGCACATGTATCCATGGTAAATCACTTTTGACTTGCACAATGCTGGTGGCTGGCATATAATCTAACTGCTTGCATGTGGAACATAATAGGACATGGCACTATGCTTCCGAGAGACCAAAATACATTCAGAAAACATACTTGGGGTATCAATTGCAAGCAAGAATGAAAAACGTTTGTCAACTGCACAGTTCTGAAGTGTAAATCTTGTAGTAGTCACTATATTTATGGTACGCAGCTATGCACATTTTGCATACTGTTTATTTTTAAATTGGACTTCATTACACTAATTTTCACAGTTTATTGGCTCTGAAGACTAAAGCTTAGTGAAGATGTGGTATTAGGGATTGGTTTTGCAGTCCCATAAGTTAAAACAAGCTGCAGCTCCCGTACTTCTCAACTGTTAAAAGTTCTACTAATTCCCTAGATTATGTCACAGTTTATTTCCTGCCTGTTATACAGGTTATAAACTGTTTCTACCTGTTACAAACTTTTCAGCTTTGAGACAAGTTCTCCTGAGGCAGAATACAGAATTAGAGGGTTTGGCTGTTCTTTCAGGTGCCTCTGTATAACTTCTGCAGAACCAGATACCATAGTTCATACATCACAGCGAGTTTTGGGGAGGAAGAGGTAAGGAGAGAGAGAAGGGCATTATTGAGACTCTGATGGCAAACCAGTAGCATTGCTGTTACATAGCAGTTGGACTAAAGAATTGAAGTGCCCGTTGATTGCTACCTTTGGGCTCTTTGCTGAATTGAACTCCTTGTTCTAGCAGCCTCACCTCTGTTTTATTGAGCCCGTGCATGCTGTATTTAGCATTTAACACTCTACCATTACAAGACTGTAAGAACAAGCAAGCACCACTGTTTATCCTTTATTGAGGATCTTCTCAGAAACTCAAAGTCTATGGTACAAAGCCTGTATTACCCTGCTCACACTGTCATTTCCATGACACAGGTTCTGCTGGTTTTATACATTATGGATAGGATTCCCCTCACCAAATGTAAACCCCTCAGCTAGGCTCCCTCTAATGCACAATGGAGAGAAACAGACCAGTTAATTAAGAGTCCCATTAATCCCATCCTAAATAGTACCCAAGCGGATGAACCTCCCCATAGAGGGCTCTGCCCTTCTCTGAAGGCTCTAGACACAGCCTAAAACACTTTCTTAGAGCAGAAATGTACTTTTAATTGTGAAGTGAGATGAGTGCAGCCATCTGTGTCCTCTTACCCTCTGTGCAGTACCCAGCCCCTGACACAGGTGCCCTTGACTACGGAGCACATGGGCTTTGCCAGCACGTTGCAAAATTTGCCCCAGACGTGGTTCAGGAAGGCAGCCTGCTGTATCTGGCCTGTTGTGTCCACCTAGCTTCCTGCTAGTTGTTAGCAGCTGTGATACACACGGAGAGGAATCTGCTGTCTCGGCAGCTCTGCATTTGTTTCCGTGTTATGCCACAACACCCCAGGTTTTTGACTGGAGTTAAAGGATTCTCTTTACCTCCTGAATAGAGGAAAAGCTGGAGCATATCTTTTATTCTCTTACAGTGGCAGAACTTAAGTAGGAGCTCTAGACAAAGGAGATGCTGCAAAGAAAGCCTCCTGGCAGCCAAATTAAGAGAGGAATTTCGGGCTGAGGGGAAAACTGCAAACCTCTGAGACAAATAGTGGGAAATTAAGCAGTTTTTCTCATTTATTTAATCAGAATTTGGGAATATGACTCACATAAGAAAACAATCTGGTAGCTTTGCTTCTTACTCATTAGAGTTTATTGTTAACAAGTGCAGAAGAGGCTTTTTTTAACACTTTTTTTTCAGACCTGAGGAATTTCAAAACATTAATTGACACCCTCTTCTCCTGGCATCTCTGGTTTTATCTGTGCATTGTGTCCAGGTATGTATGTGAATAGATACAGTTCCTGCCACTTATTTACCCCTTTAACCTGGTTTAGGCCTTTTTAAAACTATACAGCGTGTTCTTCAATGGTTTCACTTCTTTTAAACGTTTCTGTGACCTGTGGAAATAAAGACTGGACCTGCTAAACCCAGTCTAAAAGCAGCAGAGTTTGTATCACGCAACATTTTTGCAGAAATGAGAGCAAGTTGTAAGGTAAAACTACAAAGTTAGAATGTCTCTTCCACTGGGAATGTACCAAATTTCTATTTTGAAAGAAGCAGAGAAAAAGGCAAATATTAATGACTTAAAGTTACATCTCAGTTCACTATTAATGTCACCCTGCTAACAACATAGGACAAAAAAAGCTCTACAGTGTATATTACTGCCAATTAATTTACCTACATAAGACCTTTCCTTCTAGGTGACATGAAGGTTTCCAAAAGAAAGCAGCGACAGGTATTTAAAGAACAAAGCATGTTGAGGCATCTTCTTTTCTATATTATTCCAGCTTTCTTGGTTGTTTGGATTTCCTGAAGCAGAGGCAGCATCTGTAGAATTGTGTTTAAAATTCATTAATGAATCTCTTCTCCAGGGACTCATCTAATCCTTTTCTTGACTTGTTTTAATTTTGGTCTCCACCCTGAAGCAACGAGTTCCACAATTATATGGTGTATAAAAGCATTTTCTTCCGTTTGTTCTAAAACTGCTGCCATCTGAATGTTCTCTCGTTCTTAATATTGTGAAAAACAGTGAATAACAATTCACTACCTACACCCTGACATGGTTTTTTGTTTTATAAATCTCTGCCATTTTTTGAAGCTAACCTGCTCTGTAGCTTTTTCCCAAGATTACTGCCATCTTTGCCTGTGTTTAGTCCTACTAAAAGGTTTTTGAAAGAGGGTCACCAGAACTGCATGCAGTATTAAACCTGTCACACATCTGAGTTTTATTATTAAGAAGTTTTCTGAATTGTTCCAAGTTCCTCTCTTAAGAAGTCCTAATGCTTTAGTTGTCATCAGTGATGGCATCATCTGGCAGATAACAAACCCCAGTAACCCTCAAATCTCTGCCCAGGATGGAGATAGTTTTTTCAGAGTCCATTCTTTTTACAATCAGGACTGATTTACTTATAAATACATTACCTTGCACTTATTGATACTGAAGTTCATTTTCCACTTTATTCCACTGCCCTTTTCAGTGAGCTCTGGAACTCTGTTTTACATCCCTCCCACCCCTCTACCAGGTAGCACAGGACAATGATGGACAGTGCAGATCCAGCTACTGGTATTTAGGGGACCTGTTGGTTGAGAAAGTTGACCGCTTACAACTATTCTTTGCCATCTGCCTTCAAGTCATTATTAATCCATGGCAACAGCTTCCCATTAATCCTGTGGTAATTTATTTTGTAGAAGCCTTTAATGAGGGAATGTGTCAAAACCCTTTAAAAAATCCAAGTACGTTAAGCATTAGAATCTCTGTAATCTACATGCTTGTTGACAGTTTTAAAAAACTGAAAGACATTTGGAAGGAACATCTTCCCTCAGCAGAAACTGTATCATGCAATATATTGTGTTTGTTCAGGTGTCTGTTAATCTCATCCTTTCTTACAGTTTTACCATTTTGCCTGCACAGAAACCAGCCTTGCAGTCCATAGATCCAAGATCTCTCTGGAGTCCTTCATAAAGATTGGTGTCACATTTCCCACCCTCTGTTCCTCTGGCAATAGTTTAGACACCACTGTTAGTAGTTTAGCAATTTTATATTTGGGTTCTGTTATAAATCTTCAGTGAATGCCATCTGTTCCTGGAGATTCCTTACTGTTCAGTGTGTCAATTTGCTCTAAAGCCTTTTCTATTGACACTTGAATTTGAGCCAGTTCCTTGCCTTATCTCCCATAAGGAATGGCTGATAGCAGGACCTCATTCTCTTCTGTAATGAACACTGATGCAATAAATTAATTTAGCTTTCCTGCAATAGCCTCATCTTCCTTGAATGTTCCTTTCATACCTTGATTGCCTCTTGGTCCCATCTGACTCTCTGTCAGGCTTTCTGGTAATGGTATGTTTGAAAAAAGTTTTATTAATAGGTTACCTGTCCTTACTGCTGCTCCTTCAGATCCCTTCTGGCCTGTCAGATGATGTCTGTACATTTAGCTTGCTACCATTTATACTCCTTTCTATCCTGTTGGCTTGGATGTAGCTCTCAATGATCACTTCTGATAGTGTTCTCTGGTCTACTGTCTAACATAAATCCAGCAGGTTTTGTTCCTAATTTATATTTTTAATGATAGCATACATTTTCTCTGTCTCTCTCATATGGAAACTCCCTAAATGGTCTCCCTGCAAATATTTTACCTCACTGATTGCTCCTCTTAATTCTTGTTTCACTAGTTCATCGCTTTATATTGTTCCTCTTTTTAAAAATGTAGTTACTGTGGTAAATTTAGGGCATTTTCCCTTCCTCTAAGGGTAATGAATGTGGTCACTGTTAGGGTACTCAAAATGGATATCTATTTGTTGCCTGGGTAGCTGCTCCACAAAACCATAATTTCTTATACCTAAAGAAAGGAAAAAGAACATGCCCAGAAGTAACATTGTGAGTTAAATTAATATATCCTCAAAAAGTCTACTTACTTTCATATGCAAGTTAGTTTAAAAAAAAAAAAAAGCTACCTGAATTTTGACCCTTTCTATATGAAATGACAAAAATTTTATATGATATTGACTATACTACCTACTATGTAAGCATCAACATCCAAATTCTAAGCTTGATTTTACTCTGGAAATTTAATTTGCTTCTTAACACTTTGATGAGTTCACAATAGATCTGTTTTTTGGATTTGTACTGAAGTGGGAATAAGACCAGAACCAGGTCCTAAATCTGAAGATATACCTAAAAGAGATACTGTATTTTGCTGTAGTTGCAGACATCTGCACCATGTGGTCATTTTCAGACAACATTATATCCTACCTGTTTTCCTTCTTATAAATTTATGGCTTACATGATTTATTTTTCAATGAAATTACTACTGAGAATCAAGAACTCTACAAATCTTCTGACGAGCTAACTTTCACCTTCCCAGCTAATTTGTGTACTTATGAAGGAATTTGGCCATAAATCACCAATAGCACTGCTATCTTAGCAAAACCAAATGTCACCCATTCATTTGACTTCCGTTCTCAACACAGTCAAAATGCCAAGGGGTGAGCAGGAGATGAGTGTAAGTGCTACACAGCGGTGCATTTCATTTTTCCATTTGTCATATCATGTCAACTCACACTCTTCAGCTTCTTGCCACTTAAGATGTAGGCAGGAATAGCTGTCAATATAATCTTCAGGACATCTACAAACATGTAATCAGCTGAACACAAGGGTGACTAACAAACTCCAAAGAGAATCAAGAGTCTTCTCTGGAAGCAGAAAAGATCTCAGTGCTTGGCTCAGGAGTTTATCTGTGTCATCGCCCTGCAGTCTTGTACTAAGTGCTTTCATCTGCTGTTTTGCACCAGTGGACATGAGTCTCCATCTGTGAATTTTACCAGGAGTCCCATTCAGTCATCACAAGCATCACAGTACCATGGATTCCTGCAAAGGAAAAGTTTTACACCTTCTGGAGCTATCAGAGAAAATCCAAATTAGATCGGTTTTAATGACTGCTTACAATAATAATTTTAAAAACTATAGAGTGAAAAGGTGAGAATGGTAGGAACAGAGCGTGGACATTTTCTACAAATTAAATGCATGTTTAATTCCAGTACAGTTTCTGTCATTTGGTCAGTTGTGTAATTTGAAAGTGATTTTCTTATACAGCTAAGTATATTTTATTAGCTGAAATTAAAAATCTGAAAGGAGGTTCCTACAGAACCTTCTTCTTGTACCAGAAATGGTCTTGTTCTCGGAGAGGGGGGAGCGGGGCAACTCCTATGTTTCTGTGCCAAATCAGCTTCTGCCTTATGCCAATCTTAAAAGTTCAGGAGATGGAAAGCAAGAAGGCACTTTCCTTACTGAATATTTTGCTGCAAGAGAGAGAAATCTAAACTCTCATATCTGATCTGTGACAGCTACTGGCACAAAGTTCTGGCAAGTCCAAGCTGATAAAAGCCAGCTCTGATTATGCCTGTTTCTTGCCATCAAGTGTTGCGTGCTTCTGTCATTCTAAGTAAATCCATCCAACTCATGAATCATAATCTATCAGAGGTTGCTTTTATCTTTCTGATTCCACTGATATCTATTCTGCACCTCTGCTTCCTGCTCTTACACCTAGTATAAATTTTAGGTGCAGTTACTACTTATCTATTCAACTGCTCACTTGGTTTTTATATGTGTGATTAAATTTAAATGGCTAACAATTAAAAATTATCCTGAAATTTCATTTTATTTCTGTAAGGAAGAGTTAATTATTGTGTTATCTCTACAAAAAATTTTGTCCATTGTCAGGACAAGCTATAACTATTTTTGCTTTTGTTTAATGAGGGTACATTTCTTGCACTATACTGTGTCCCATTTGTTCCCCCCTCCCCCCCCTTTTTTTAATGAAGAAGGGTTCAGTTTAGATCAGTGCTAGTCTAGTGTAGCCCTGGCAGCCAGCAGAATTAAGACAGAAGAAAGATAAAAATATCATGCTGCTTCTCTTTAATCTCCCCCTAACCCCTTTTATTGTTATTTCTCTTTTCAAGAGAGGGGACTTGTAGACTTCAGCTCCGTTTAGTGCCTATTCATTTATGCTCCTTATCAACAAAAGCTGTGCTTCCTAACTGGGTGTGACACCCCTGCTTTATGGGTGTCATCTCCCTGGGCTACTGCGTTTCGTACCTTCGTTACTGCTCGCTTCTCCTCAGCCCTCTACTGAACAACACAGCTTCCTCTCCTCTCTAGTGATGCATTCTTCTCTAGTTCTAAAACCTTGGGTTTGTGAGCAGTGGTTTTAACAATATGTACAAGTATTATGATGATTGTATTTTATCAGAGGTAGGACAGTGTGTGAGGAACGGGCTGCTTATAAAAGAAATTATACTGCGTGGCACTTTGGCTCTATATCTGCAGGTAAACTGACTGATATTTTAATTTCCTTGGACTCTTTTGAAAGCTCTCTAAATGAAGGTTCTGTAGAAAATATATAACTTTGGTTATCATACTTTATGGTTATTACTGTGTACACATTAAATGTGAATTAATGCAATAAAACAGTACATTTCACATAAAAAATACTGTGAATTTCACTGCTGTTGCTGACAAGGCACATGTATCAATGTAATTATGGGTTACAAATCCTTGGTAAGAGAGGCAGCGTTACAGTTTTTGAAATTCCCCCATTATGTGAATTCAGAAAGAATGCTGCAGCTTGTATTTAATTTATCTTGTCTGGTAGGCCTTTCAAAAAAAAAAAAAAAGGCAATATTGATGCTGGATTTATCTTTAGTTTGATGACAGTCAGAGTAAATAAGCATGTGGCATGTTCTAGTGCCAATGAAAATGTTGGGGCTTGCTCCTCCCTGGATTAGCCTGATGGTGTGAAACAGTCACAGACAGCTGAAGAGAAAAGCTCTGAGGCGTTTTGCCTCTCCAGGGTGGTTACAGGCCTAACACATCAGGGAGCTCTCTGTTCAGTACTCATTACATTTGCTTCCACGCCACACATTAGTCTCAGGTTGCCCCAAGTATGTTGGTTTCTTATCAGTCATTGATCAAAAATGTTTCTTTTTAAGCAGTTACACAGAAGACCTGTGAATCTGCAAAGCACCATATTCAGAAGGTAGCAAATAGCAGAATTAGGTGTGTTCATACCAGTGTAT
Organism: Laterallus jamaicensis coturniculus; assembly: GCA_022605575.1. NCBI lineage: Eukaryota > Metazoa > Chordata > Aves > Gruiformes > Rallidae > Laterallus > Laterallus jamaicensis. The sequence continues at coordinate 17,644,218 of JAKCOX010000008.1, read as the reverse complement.
TTTAGGACTTGGAAAAACATCTGAATTAGGATGACTTGAAGAACTGCCTATGTGACCACATGCATCCCCTTAGCCTGCTGAAAATCACTAGCAGAGCTTTAGGCTAGCACCTTTTAATTCATGCTTCCTACGAGTGAGAAGTTTGCAGATAGTCAGTTGCCACGGTTCAGCTGAGTAATACCGTCTCAGCCAGCTGGGTAATTCAGCTGTGCATCTGAGCCTGTGACAAAGTTACTTATTATATTAACATACAATTTGTTCTACCATGTCCATCATTCATTGCCAGTAGAGAATGAATATGGTCCCCCTACCTTTGTGCTTCACTGATACCCTGTATAAACACAACTTTTGTGCTCTTTTCCAGCACCCATAATCATATGTTATTTCTCCTGCCTGTTCATTTAAATGTAAAAAATCTCCTTCCAGTTCTAATTCTTTGGTCATTCAAATCCCTCATTCTGTATCAAGTCTTCCAAAAAGCCTACCTATGGTAATCCATTAAGGTAAAACAATGTTATGACCCTAAAATCCATGTGCCCTAGTACATGAGAAGTGCCCTAGATGAGGAGTAGTAAAATCCAGTAAATTTATTGGATATACCAGTAGTTTCCAGTAAATCAAGAGCAGTTCCCTACACGTCAGCACTGGAGGTGAGTTACAGCGCAGCAGCAACAATCCTGGGCAAGCAGACAGGTAGCTCTTTGAAATAGACTGTGGAAAAGGAGCAAGAGTGGAAAGGGAGGGTATAGTGCAAGGGAGGGAACAAGAATTAATATCTCATCTTAAAAAACAAAACTGGGCCAAACCTATTGTGACTGTGGGGAGTTGGGTTTAAACCTTTGGTCTCATTCATTTGAATAAAGCATATCTCAGTGTTCTGTTTATTAACACAGTTATTACTCTTTTGCTTCCTGTTTGTAAGAATAAATGATTAGAAAGCTTTCAAACTTTACAACAATTAGGTATTATAACAGCATAAGGATTTCAAGAGGTTAAACGTCTTCTACGACTATAGCTACGAGTTTCAGCTTGGAGTCCTTTGTCAACACTTTCAATACCCACCAAAGACATGAGATGCAGATGGTCAGCACCTGCTTGTCATTGTATGGTCCTTCGGGCATTTGGTTCGGCTGTATACAGTCCTAAGTGCACTGTCACAGCCTAACAAAAACATCATAAATAATTACTGTAATTAATAATGAAGCTACTTCCTTGGGCGAGTCGTGCTGTCTTTGTCAGTTCCGCTGGATGTAATAGTGCTAATCTTTTAGGCTAAGAAGCTATTAAATTCTTTTGAGTTTTGTGAGTTGTTTCCAGCAGCAGCAGCAGAGATGAAATATAATTAGAAATTTGCCTCAGATTTCTGTTTATCCTCAGAGAATAGGCATCAGTTCTGGCTTGCCTGAACACATTAGGAATCAGCCAACAGGAGACTGCTCATAATCCTTAATCATAATTCCAAATTTTTCTAGCTGGTACCTAGCCCCCAAACACTGTCCCTTAGCCATGCTACCATGATTCCTTTGTTATCCTCTGGGCTTTCCTGCTGCCTTTGTGGTGGCATCTGACTCACAAATATTTACAAACACATCAAAAAAACACTCAGTCTCTGTATTTCCATTCAGACCCTAGGGAAAACTCTTTAAGTGTGCAGTTCCATGGATATTTTCCTCAGCAACAAAGACAGTTTAGAAGGACCCTGCCATTATCTGCCCTTTTTTACTTTCTATTCCCTGCTTTAGCCCCCTTACACTGCAGTTAGTCCCCTCTGAAGTACTGGTGCAAATGTTTGTGGGATCAGAGTGTAACTTTGATCACTGATGTGCTCCAAGCTAACCATTCCTTCTCCTTATTTTGCAAGCCTTTAAAAAAAAAGTATATGTATATATAAAGCACCACAACTAGTTTTTTCCATGGCTTTGCCTTAGCACACAGCCTTGAAGCACAACTTGAGATGGTAATACATGAAGAAGAGCAGAAACAAACAGGAGGAAAGGGGAGCATGGACCTCTTGTCTACTGCAAAAGTCACAATGCCAAAACTCACCCCTAACCCTCATGGCTCAGTGCTTATCCCAGCCTCATGTGCAGGTTTGTGATTGGGACACAGTCTAATATTGTTCCACAACAAAGAGGAATGTGACTGTTTCCTGATTTAACCTAACTTGAAGGCAGCAATTACACCTACAGGTTCCATAAGGTTTGCGATGGCCAAAAGATCAAAGATACTCTGGGTTCCAGCCAACCTCCAACCTAACAGTAAATCAGCATTTCCTTACACTGGACTGTGTTTCAGTATTCATCTTCACCTAAAACTAGCTGCTATCAATTAGCTCTTAGTGTCAACGGGCAATCTGAAGATATGATGACAGAGGTTCAAGAAATTGAAGGAGACAATTGTCTATGATGATTTGTTATGTATTTTGTTACTTTAAAAACTCCTCTTTGCCACCACACAGCCTTAGGGATGTTTTGTTATTATCACTGTTGTCAGTTCCGAACACTAAAATTTACTGTATTTCATGTTAAAATCTCAACTCAAGGTTGTAATATCTATAAAGAAAATATTGCTATAAAGATTAAACTCTGAAGGGGCTGTTCACATCCATGAGCAGACAGTAGAATAAATACTGAAAATCTTATCTTTTTCTATTTATCCGAGAAGGAGGAAACAATATGAAAAACATTTATTTCTATTTGACAGAAAATACTTTTAACAATACGTAATCATTATCAGTCAATACTCTGAGAGGTTGCTGTAGATAGTAGGTGCCTGGAAGATGCTTTTCATGATGACCTTTAAATGCCACAGCCCTAAGTGATCATGCAGAAAGAATACTCCTTCATTTCAATATCAACTAGGAAAAAAAAAATCAAGTTGCTTTTATGTTTAAGCCGTATGTATGACAGTGGGACGTATCTGTACGTTGGCTCTCTCTGCACAATGAGAAATGAACTGGATAACCCTCTGAATTCTAAACCACTACCTTTGGGCATGGCATTTCCTACTGGAAACAACAATTGATTCATTACTCTTTAAGTACGATGTCAATGATTTTTCTTTAACATCTATCTCCTTTTTTTTTTTGGTCCTCTCTTGTGCATCAGGCATACCATACAAATATATGCTTCCAAACACAGTTCTAGCATATCAGTGTTTGTCTAATTGTCAGCAGCAGGATTTTGCATGAAGATTATTAGTCTGTTATCCAACTATTCAACCAATAGGATTATTCAGAGTCACATTAATAATATATTTTTTCAAATTCGGGACTGCATTGTTCCTATGTTGTGCCAGGTTATTCCACAGAAGAAGCTGAGATGGAACTTTTTTTGTATGGGGAAGGTACTCAGTAATTGCCTTTTTAGAGATTTTTGTGTCTTCTTCTGAATTATTTCAAATGACATGGGTAATATTTCACACTGGGCATAAGACACTGAACTAAATGCATACATGGGGTCAATAGGTCCTACTTCTTTTGAGACTATCCTCTATATATTGGCCAAATCTCATGGGCAAACATTGATTTTTTTTCATTCAAAGATGAGAATCTAAAAAATAATTGCAGTGACTGATGAAATTTGAAATTAAGAGCAAATGTTAACTTAGACAAATACAAACTACATATTTAGTCTTGCTGAAGTATTTATATTTGCTAAAATATGGTATTTCAGCAGCAGAAATACTGCTTAGGAAGCAGATAATTACTCTTATAAATCAGATTATCTTCAGAAGAAAATGGCATTCACAAACAGAGAAGAATGTCCCCAAACTCTGGCTGTTCACCAAAAGAAAAAAGAAAATATCTATATTTTATATTGCAGAACATAGTGCATGAGGAGTGGGGAAAACTAACTTTGTGAAAGTGTATGGAACTGACACTTGGTTTATTTTCTTTCTTTTTTGTTTTAGAATATCCCTCTCTTGAATTTAACTTCCCTTTTATGCCCCTTTGCATCCCGTAATCTTTAAATCATTACTGAATGAACCAGGATGAAGCAGGGTGAACCAGGCCTCCCACTGACTTTATAAAGCAGGAACATATAATTAGGCCAATTTACAAAAGAAAGAGCTCATGTACTGGTGTCAGGGAAGACAGCAGGCCTGCCGGTGGCCTAGCTCTCTTCTCCCAAGACATAGGCCCTGACAATATTCTTCTGTTCCCATGAGAAAGGAAAAGTTACTTATGCTGAGAGGATCCTAATAATCACATTCTCAAAACACAGCAGCCTTGCTGATAGGGGTACAGGCTGCCCTAAACCAAGAAGCAGTTATGGGAAGGTATTTGGGAGTAACAGAACATGTTAGGAACCAACCATAACAAGATGGTCAAAACAGCAGGTGTGGGGATGCTTTTAGGTATTAAAGGTAAACTAAGGATGTTTAGCTATAAGATAGGCTTATCAGAACTCGTTATAATTACTAACCAATCAATATGGTGTGAACAGTGTGTGTAACCAATTAGCAGTTTTTTAGCTTGCCACGTTTGCAGCAAGAAAGATATATAATCTGTGTGATTTCACCTAATAAAATGGCTGGCTGGCTTCCTGGCTTCATGGCTTCACCTAAAATTCATATATTGAATTGTGTGTTGCTCCCTGCTGGACGCCACATACTGGAAGGGTGAGTGACAAATCCAAGATCCCATAGGACACCCATACAGAATTAATTATAAAATATATACCTTTTAACAACAAACTTTAATTTTTTTACCCCATCCAATTCTGCTGCACTTGTACAGGAATAGGTGCTGAGACAAAATAGCATCTACTCGTACAAAGGAAGTGCCGCTAGCGACCAAGTCAACGAGGCGCTTGTCAAATTAATAGGCTGATCAAGTCATGCTTTCATCCCCTCCTGCAAGTTCAGACCTGCAGGATCCAGGCTTCGGGTCCAGATTCACAGAATCAGTGGAGGGAGATGCCCCAGTAATTCTGCAAATCTAGGCCTGTTACTTAAGATGACCAAAATCTATCTATTTCTGGAATACCTACTGAGGAGCCAGTAGTTCTAAAAAAAGATTTTGCTTGATGGGCACTGAGGAAAATGAAAAACACTAACCCAAGTACACCTTAAATTTTTCTCTAAGTCCCCTGTATTCAAGCAATAAAGCCGTCTCCGTGCCTCAGTAAAGGACTCAGTTTGTTGTCAGTCCTTTATTTAAAGCTCTTCTGACCTAAGCACATAAAGGAAAATAATCTTCAACCTATTTTTGTGCTATGATTAAGTCTGCATGAGCTCCAAAAGCAGCCACGACTGACAGTAGTGAAGAGGGTCCTGGGATATTTAGCTGTGATACTCTGCTTCTGTGAAGGTCATCACTTCTTTCAATCAGAGTGAATGATTGACTCAACACGAAGTTCATATTGCACGACATACTTTCAGAAATGATTCATGTTAATGGTGTATCTCAGGGGATTGATGTTGAACAGAAGCTACATCTCAAGCTTAAAAAATGATTTAGCAATATGAAAGCCTACAAACTAGAGCTCACGTAGACACATTTGATGGTAAACATCAGAGAATAAATACAACTAAAAGTCATAAAATTGGATAGACAATAAATCTGACAGTTTAAGACCTTTTGGAACTCAAATCATAAAATCCAAAATTACTTACGCAGCCATTCCTTGATTCAGCCATGCATCTCTTCCAGAGACACAAACAGAAGGCATTTTCATGCATCTGACAGGTCAGAGAAGCTGGAGGAAGCAGCTATGTCAGGAAACCCAACAAAGTACAAGACTGAGGAAACATTACTCCCCAGCAACACTGCCACCTCTCCCCACCTCAGCATATGTGAGATGTATGCTCAGCTGGAAACCTTTTTCCTGATTTGGAAATATGGAGGTGCAGGCTGTGGCTGAGAGAAGAGATGATACACCATGGCTGTGCCCTTCTTCTCTGAAATCACCACTCTTCTGTTTCACCCAAACCAACTTCACTCTGGTTTAACACACTAAAGCATTTATTGGTTAATGTTGAGCACCTTGAGGCCATTCACAATGCCCCTAACCAGGGGATTAAAAGCTTCTGTGTCAGTGGGGAGGGGCTCACCTGCCTGGCTGAAATGCCTCTGCCCTGCAAAGGATTCTGTGGGTGAGTGTGGGCATGGCGGGGGGTGGCTGGGGGCTTGCATTGAGGTGGCATGGTGCCTGTCCCTGGCCTGGAATGGCAAAGGAGTGTAAGGCACATGCCATGTGGAAGAATGTGAGTTTGCATTCACAGGCAGAAACACAGGTACAAAATCAAAGCCATTTTGTAACAATTGTACTTGAAGTATTGCAGAGTGCTTAAGAAGGAAGTTATGAAGAAATCATTTGAACAATTGCTGAAATCAGTATAGGCTTATGTAGCTTTTTTTCTACTAAAAAACTCTTTTTTTGTATTTTTTTCCAAATGTTGGCATAGACATGGGGAAAGGGATCATACTTGGCCCCAAACATAAAAAAATTAGAAAATATGAAGTCAGAAAATAAAGCATTAGATGGCTTGACTTCTGACTGAACTTGCAATTGATGGGGAGTTCTGCTGAGAGGAGGTAGTGTTCTGCTTGTGATTATCTGCCTGTGTTTTGTTAGGCATAAGAACAAAATTGCATTTAAAAGATTAGGTCAGTAATTTTAATTATTAACTTGGTATACTTTTGATATTATTCCCATATTACAGCATGAACAAAATATTTGAGCCCATATTGCATTTGGCTCAGAAATGCAAATTATCCTCAACTTCTGCTGTCCCAATAATATGTCCAACACCTTGAACTTCAGAGGAAGTTATAAAATTCTCATGACCAGCAAGCAGGTCCAGATTTCTGCTGGGATGCAGTAATTTTCTTCCTGGTGTTTTGGGTTTAGGATGTTGATAACACGCTGATGTTTTAGTTGTGGCCAAGCAGTCAAGGACTTTTCAGCTTCTTGTACCAGCCTGCCAACGGGAAGGCAGGAGATGCCCAAGAAGTACTGGGGGACACAGCCAAGACAGCTGACTCTAACTGGCCAATGGGATATTCTATACCCTGTGGTGTCATCATCTGGATATAACTGAGAAAGTCAGCTGGGAGGCAGCATGGCTCAGTTATTGTTGTCACCATCTTCTCCTCCTTCCTTCTCTTTCTTCGTTTTCTTTTCCTCCTCTTCTCCTTCTCATCCTTCTTCTTCTTCTATCCTTTTCTGTCCTATTAGTCATCCCAAACCACAAGTTTTACTTTTCTCCCCCATCCCAGGTCAGGGTGAGGAGGATGATGGGGAAGGAGCAAACAACCATGTGGTTGCTTTAACTGTCTGACAGGTTAAACCACAACAGTGTCACACAATAGCTATTGATCATTTTTTAAAAATCAATATTTATGCTAGGTGTATATATTCTTGATGTATTTACGATCATTCAGTGCCTTTTTATCTTACTGAATTCTCAGTCTCAGTGATATCCAGTGAATTTCACAGCTGAAATGGATTAAAACGGTATTGAGTTTTCTGCTGCTTAGTTGGACTGAATGGCTCCTTTACTTTACAAACAAGGTCAAATTGTGGGTCCCTGGCTGCATTATTAGTAGAATGTGCATTATCCTAAAGATTCCTGTGTCTTAAGTAAGCCACTTCTGTCATCTGCAGGAAAACTATTTCCTTTCCAGTTCCACACCCATGTGGAGACTGGGTGTCACTTACCACACTGTGCTATGTCTTTGCTTCTGTACTGCCATTTCACTGCTCTCCACAGTCTTGGTTTATACAACCCTTTTCAGAGTCCCATTGCTTTTTTGACACTGGTCTGTGTACAGTGGTGTCCAAGGTCTCCTTTAGATGATAAAATCAGCTTAGAGCTTTCCAGGTTGAACAGATTATTTCTAATTGCAGCCTGATTTTTGAATCTCATTGTCTCATGCTGACTTTTCACCTATCTTATTTAAGTTTCTTTAATGTTCTCTATAGTCTTCTGAGGTCCTTGTACATGTATACAACTTAGACTCCTGGAGACTTTGTTATCATGTTATCCTTTACCCTTTCCAAGTCACTAATGAACTCATTAAACATTATGGTACATCATAAGGAGCACCTGGGCAGTTAATCTCCTACCACGATGAGATTTGGTCATTTAATCTTGGTTTTCATTTCTAATCAGATCTAGACTGCAGCAGTCTTAAAACTTCATAGTTAAAATGTTCAAACTGTGTCCCGACCTATCTGTTTAAATTTACCTTTATTTCATATTTATAATTAATTCCCCTAGGACTAAAGATTAATTCAAAGCCAAAATTCAGAAAACTTTCTAAAATTCTCAAGCCCATTTAAAAAAATCCACAAAATTGCCACGCTGCTGTGTCACTGCCTAGTGAAGCTTTTTACACTGGTGTGGTAGGGATTGTACAAAAAAACCCCTTTGTGATACTTAGCATAATTTCTTACCACATGCAGGCCTCACATTGTCTTGTCCAGCCATTGTTCTAATATCTGCAGATTTTTTAATCTCTTGGCATTTCATATATTCTAACTAACCATAGGGAATGCTTCTAATCTACAATGGAACAGAAAGGCATATAACAGGAGAACACATAAATAATTCGTGGAGCAGAGGCAGCAACCCAGGATTCTGCCTATCTCAGGAGATCAACAACACCTATATCTCTTGATTAATGATCAGAGGAACAAGAAATTTATCATAATTCCCCAGTGATCTCTGCCCTGATGTTTATCTGTCATTTTCTAATGACTTTCTTCATGTGAATATGCCCAGTTCTATGAGGACAATCTCATATTTCTAAAACTCTTATCTGTAGTCAGACTGTCTTGTACTGTAATTTTTCATACAATTTTCCCATCTGATTTTTTTTGTTGTGTGTATATATATATATGAATGAAACAGAAGGGTTTTCCCACTTTATGAACAACAGCACATCTGATTTTCTATTTCTAAATTGTGGACTGATGCAATTTTTTCTAATATGAGCAGACAAAAGGCAAAATAGGATTTCAGCCGGGATGTATTACCTCACTAGTTATTCTTTGTACAGCATAGGAAGTGATCTTGGCATTCTAATATCAGCATATGGATCAATAATAAAGGAAAGAAAAAGGCTAAAGAAAATAGTCTTCCTAGAAACCTTTTTTTAATCAGTTCTCCATCAGAATTCATTAAATTTTCCAATTTATTTCCAACGTGAAGATTCAATTTTTCCTAACTTGACCACAAACCCCCCTGCTTGGCATCTCTGAAATCAGAAACACAGCCTCATTGCATCTAACAGAATCTGCTTTTTAGCAAGTAATATACAGCAATGTCAATGCTTAGGCTGGAGAAACCCTCTCTTAGTTGTATTAATCAAGTCTGCTGAGCTCCAGCAGCTCTAGCAAGGTTAGCAAATGTGCAGATGTAATGGGCCTGTAACAACATTCCCTGTTTCTTTGAGGCTTGGTGATTATATCTGTCTGTTGAATTAACCAAGTAACGATTAATATTGGCCTGATAAGTCTTACATTAAAAGTGAGGCATTCATTTTATCTATATCATCATAAAGCCATCTGAGTTTGCAGATGGCTGCAAGGGGTCTGAAAATATTCAATAACTTTGAAAGCAGGCTAACCTTTTTGGTCTGAAAATAAAACCCCAACAGATTATTTAATTATTTCATTTTCTTCTAGTAGATCCATGAACTGCAGCTGAGATTTATTCAGTTTATGCTGAGTTGCAGTGGCCCAAAGGGGGCTGCTTTGCTGCTTCAATAGTTAGAGCATAGCTTGCATCAGTCTTTCTCTCCTGCCATTCTGGGGTACCTCTGCATGCTGTCCAGTTTGCAGATTTCAAGGTGGCAAATATGTATCAAGAAACCCCTTTCTTTGAGAATATTCCTGGATTATTCTCTGTGCTCTGCTCTTTACCTAAGAATGCCAGGTAACCACGCCACTCATGGATAAAGTAGTATTTCTTTGGGGGAATCTTTTACGAGCACAGTCATTCCCCCATCCTGTTACTGTTCTTGGCAGGATGGTTAATCCAACAGAAGAGTGACCCTGCATTTCAAATCTCATTCACAAGCAGCCAGTCAAACACACAGTGGAGATCTTCAAAAACACAAGTGGAGGGTTAAGCCTCCGATTCTCTTTGACTTTTAGTAGGACTGAGAAACCTTCTGATTCCCTGTGCCTCAGAACATCCCCCATAACCAATAAAATGCCAAGCTAGAAGCATTGCACTGCAGTGAGGCTGACTTATGCTGAAGATAAGACAATGTCTCTGAGTTTATTGAAGCTATTGTTTTGGGTAGTTTTATAGCTTAACCTTCAGTAAGTGTTATGAACACCATATCCTTTAAGATTACAGGGAGAAGAAATTTATCTAAAAGATAAAATGTCTGATAAGTAATGAAAAGAAAATGCTAGTTTTGAATTGAGTTTAAGATTTAATGCATACAAATGTGAAATGAACTGCCTTGATACACTTATTGTAGTGTCTGCATTAGGATGTGTTTACAGAGGGAAGGGTACAAAGGTAGAGGGAGCTTCCCCATGAGCATTGCCCCATGAGGTACCTACCCCGGACACATCATAGTGGGGGGGAGGGGGGTCAGCTGTGAAATTCCCCCTGCATCTAAGCACACTGAAGCTGCATCCAGTCCTGGTATCCTTTCACACATCCTTAATCGCAGTATTTCAATTTATTGTGCACTAATTAGATAGACCTATTGGTTGAAGGAGAAGAATCAACACCCAGTAATTACTTCATTGTAAAATGTAATGAGTTTTGGAACCTAAGTTACTGTAAAAATTGCAGCATAATAAATAGAACGCAGTTTTCCAACTATAAACTAGCAGTGAATTCTGTTAGTGTATTTCTTCATGAAACATGTTTATGTGATAGTCTTCCAATTTTATGGCTGAAGTTTATCACCATAAGGTGCATTTCATGACAGCCAAATAACTACATTCAGTTAGACTTGTCACCATGTGCCTTCAGTATCAAGACACATGCTGATTGTATCAAATACTGTTGACTGTCTTAGTGCTGCAAATAGAAAAGATGATTACACTGTTCTCTTTAGATGTGATGTAATATTATTCACCTCACTAAAAACTGAAGGTCAAGGTTGTCTAGGAACATGAAAAAGATCATCTGTTGAAAGTTTCATAATGTGATGATAATGCAGCAAGAGACACAGCAGTAGTTTCACATTAGTATTTCTGTGATTCCTTAGTGAGAGGCAGCATGTATTCTACAAGCTAAGCAAGTGACCCACTGGTATGTTTATACAGAAACCAGGACAATCCCAAGAATTCCACTGCTACCACATTTTACAGTCATTTATTTATCTCACAAAGGTCAATAAAAACACTTTATACTCTTGAGTGAAGTTACAGCAAAGGGTTAGTACATTATTAATACATTTATGCCAGGGCAGTGCTGTTGTCTCCCTGAGCCTGGGAGAAAGCTTTTGTAAAAGAAGGGGTAGACATGGAGTTTAACAAAGTTGTAAGTAAAAAACCCTTGCTCAGTGTCATAGCCAAGATTTGTAAAACCACTGACAACACAATAGTAGAAATGTTTGATCTTCATTCCAGCAGAAAATACTGAATATATTGCGTATCACGATACATTACTGGTGTAATTTGAATAGAGGTAGAAAACCCATGATAGTTTCAATTTATTTATTCCTAAGAATTCATGTTACAGTTTTTAATTCTGCTGCATTGCAGGGTGTTTATCTGCTGGTCACAAAGGCTGGAGACAGGCCTGAGAATTTGGGCAATGATGTTATCTCTATGTGGAACCTAGTGGGGGATTCTAGATGTGACAAAGACTGAAAATACAGGAGGCCATAAAGAAACTTTAGAAGCAGGAGAGACTGATTCCTGGCAGCTGCACCTTATCAAAAGGTGCACCGCTGAATGAGGGGAAGTGGAAGGCAGCGAGAGCCTGGGATCATGGTGAGATGCTGCCTGCTTGGGAGCTCGGTGTGGGGATGGCTCTGGCTGCCATGGCAACCGTGAGAGGATGCCCCACACACTTTGCCCTCCCTTGGAGAGACTTGGTCTCCCCTGCTGCCTGGTTGCCTGTGGCCCTGTGACAGTGAGACCCCCTGCCACACCTATCCGCCGAAGAGAAACTGATCCGCGATGGTGTTTCGGCTGCCCCCTCTAACATGTGATAATAGGAGGATTCAGGAGATAAGCCAGGCTTTTAATACTGACATAATAATCATAAAGAAATAGAGGGTAATCTGCTTGTAAAAGTCAGTTTAGTATAATTTTAGACCACATGCAGAAGTATTTTGATGGCAGACATTAAAGGGCTTTGTGCCAGCAAAAGAGGACAGAAATAAGGTTGTTTAAATGTCCTGTTCAGACGTTTGCACAATTAAACTATGTGGATTGTAATACTTAACCTTAATTTCTTTCATTAAGGACACTCAGTTCAGGGATAACATGCAGTCTAGCTAAATCATCAGTGTAAAATTCTGATACATCCTGTTACCTTCAACCACATCTTGTTTGTGAGTTTGGGAAAACATGTGGAGCCTGGAATAATGACAAATGCTGAAACGATCTTATATTGAAAAATCTTGTGTTCAGGGATTAATTTTAATGAGGTTTTCATATTTATTTTATTGCTTTAATTTTAATTTCTGCATTTTGGTTAATGAGAGTTGTCCCCTTAAGAACACATTTACAAATAGAAACAAAACAGCTAACTAAATAATTTCAATAAAATGTCACCCGTGACACTGCTGAAGTTTTGGTAGATGTTTAAAAATATCAAATAATAAACCAGTGTGAGCAACTCACATTTTCCTTTCAATAAGCAAAGGGAGGTGCAGGGAGACAGAAAAGTGAAATTGAAGTCATTGAGAGAAGTGAAGTAAGAAGTAGAGGGGCTGCCAAGTGAGTAATGAGCTAGAGCCACAAAGACATGGATGGGTGGCTCTCAGCCAGCAGCTATTGATGCCACTCAGAGCACCTCTTGCTCCATCCCCTCCCCTTTAAATTCTTAACAAGAAAGTATTCAGACGCAGATCGCTTCTTCAGATCAGCCGTCACTGAGCTCTGTACTGTGGCATCAGTTTTCCTGGCACGGTGGTTTTAGAAACTTGAGCTCACACAAGTGTGGCTGAAGTCAGTGAGCGCCGCAGGTGCTCAGCTGTCACACCCCCGATCCCCTTCCTTTTCCGTGCCACCTGCCCCTCTGAGCTCCTGGAGCTCAGTCAAAAGGAGAGGAAAAGAGATCCGGGGAGCACCAAACACATTGTGGCTTCCCTGTCTCCTGCCTTGCTGCACCCCTGCACCAGGAATGGGGTTTGCCCTAGATGTGGTGAGGGGATGGTGCATTACCTGTCTCTGTCTGGGCACTGGGGCATGGGCACGTACTTACTTATTCTGTCCTCGGCATCCCTTCAGAGGGATGTGAGCTGCATGACTCATGTGGATAGAGTGGCAATTTCTGTTCTTTAAATAGCTACATGGGGGAGTTCGATTTTTATCATATATGTAAACCATTATATTTAGACATTATAAATCTCTTTATATATCTCTTTTTCTAATAGCAGAAGTGTTCCACACAAGCTGTGTTTGTTCCCACAATATGGGTCAGAGTTCAGTTTTGTGTCAAAATATCTAATGATCAGAATGGGCTTGTTTTGTCTTCTTTGATGAAATTAAAAGAAGACTGCAAGAAAATTAAGAGCCCTATTATTAATCTCTAATGCTAATAACCCTATGCATAATAATCAGTATTTTGTCCTGATTGTCTTTTTATATTGTTCAATTTTCAAAGGGCCTAGGTCAGACTATGCAGTTTTCATTACTGAATGTGCATAACATTGTCTTCTAAATTCCCTGTAACTATTCAAATAGCAGCTCAAAAAGACAAATTGCCTATCACTCCAAAGTCTTAAAACAAAACAAAAGGCACCATATTGCCACTTTAGGGACACATTTGTTGCCTGCTGTTGTATTATATATGTCATTTCAGTCCTGCAGTTAGCTATAAACTACATCTTTTCTTTTTCCAGAGAGAAATAAGAGATGCCTGAAGGGAAGCAAGAATGGAAAGCATCCTTAAAATGACTGATTTACAATTGGTAAGGAGATACAATATGAAAATTATAGCTTTCTGAGTGTGTCACATCCCAAGCTTGTTCAATGCTCTTGCTTTAAAAGCTGCCCCACAGGCCAGCGTGATGGCTCAGAGGATGGCACACGAGCAGCGGTGGGACAGGCAGAGGCTCCAGCTCATGGTCCCAGGATGGACAAGAAGCTCCTCTCAGGGCCTGAGCTCATGGGATGCCTCTGCTGCAGAGACTGCACAGTACAACCCCCTCCACAACAAAGAGTATGCTGCAACCCACCCTTCTGCAGTACAGTTGAGAATGGAAATTACAATGGAGGCTCCAAAAAAATGCATTGAAAGAAAGTAAAAGGCCCCTGTGATTCAAACCAGACAAAGGCTGCTTCTGAAAGTAGGAACCTCTTAGCATAAAATCCCGCCCGAGTGCTAGTGAATAAATAAAAGCATATTTTATGTGACTATAAAAACCAAACACACAGAATGTTACTTTTAGGTTCTTAGGATTTAGGAGCCTGGTGTGAGGTAACCTGCCTTAAGACCTGTGCAGCTTGTTCTCTAACCTAGAGATTTTAAAGAGGATGCGTTGCTGCAGCCTCTAGATTGCAGTCTTGTATTCTAAGGTGTCCACCTTCACTAGATCTGAAAGAGAAATGTGAGCTTTTGGGTGAGTGGGAGGTGCATGGTGTTCCTTGATTTTTACAGTCTAAGCCAATAATGACTTGGAGCACTGCTGACTCATTTGCATTTTAAGCAAAAGCCATATCTACCATGCATTGAGGGGTGGACATAGTGGCCCAGTTATGTGTCTTGAGTCTGTGTCTGAGGCTGATTCTTTTTCATAATCTAGTATTTCACAAAACCTGCCAGCATACATAGCTGGGGGGGGATTGTGTTGGACCATCACATCTAACATCTACCAAAGTCCTTATCCTCCATGAATTTAACAAGCCCATCTTCAATACCTGTTGTATTTTTGCTGTCTGTATTTTCCTGTAGCATGGGGTTCCATATTTTACTTACATCCATTACAAAAGAGTATTTCATGTAGTTTTCTGTTTGCTACCTGGTAAGTTCAGCTCACATCTGCCCGTTCTCATCTTGACAGAAACAGAAACGATTCATCTCTGCTCTCGTTCTACTCTCAGGACTGCAAAACTTGTTCTATAAGTTTAACAGTCAGCAACATTATTCATTCCAGATTTACACCATTTTCCAAATAATTTATGAATAGTACAGATCCTTAGGAAACTCACACATGTAGAATTCTTCCGCTGGAAATTTTTCCAGTTCTTTGTTAGATATTAATATTTAACTATGTATTAATCCATGAAAAGGACTTCCCTCTTATCAATTAATAAGTTGTAATACCCCAAATTATATATGGATTTACTTTATTTATAAATCTGACATTACTATAGGGAATTTCTGAAATATGGAGCTAGTTGCACCAGTATCTCCAAGAAGCAAATTTGGCTTGTTAGAGATCTGTGAGCTACTCCACAGAGCATTACTAATAACTGACACAGTGATTATCACTCTGGTGTTCACATTTCCCCATCACATGCTGGGACTGTTGTTTAAAAGTCTTTCTTGTGGACTTGTTTTGAAAAAATAATCCTTGATGCAGTAACCCAAGAATGTAAAACAGGGTGGCATTTCAGTTCATGTGTCCCCAGCATTAATTTGTATTTAACAAGCTAATTTTTTGTTAGGTTTATTAAATTTGGTTGACTTTTAAAAGAGCACCCACTGAGTTTTATGAATATGCAAATTGTATGTCTGTTTGGTATAGAATGAAACCCTCAATTACTACGTAGTTTTAATTTTAATAATCAATTAACACATAAGTATCCTGATTAGCACTCACAATGAAGGGACTAATTAAGTATTTCTTTATATTGGGGGGTACAGAACAGCTTCTCTTAAGGTGACTGAGCCTCAAACTGAAGAAAGATAACCTGGATATACCCTTACATATAAAATAAAAGATAAAGGAATATCCTTTAATATTTACATTTGTTGCCATAACAAAAGATTTCAAGTCTGTGTCAAGATCATAGAATCATAGAATGGTCTGGGTTGGAAGGGACCCCAAGGATCATAGAGTTCCACCCCCCATGCCACAGGCAAGGCCACCAACCTCAGGCCTGGAGCTACACAAGGTTGCCCAGGGCCCCATCCAACCTGGCCTTGAACACCTTCAGAGATGGGGCACCCACCACTTCTCTGGGCAGCCTGTTCCAGCACCTTACCACAGTCTCTGTAAAAAAACTTCCCCCTAATATCCAATCTAAACCTTCCTTCCTTCAGCTTTAATCCATTCCCCCTTGTCCTGCCGTTGTCTGCCCATTTAAAAAGTTGATTCCCCTCCTGTTTGTATGCTCCCTTCAGGCACTGGAAGGCTGCAGTGAGGCCCCCCCGCAGCTTTTAGTCTAAACAAGCCCAGCTCCCTCAGCCTCTCTGTAGGGGAGGTGCTCCAGCCCTCTAATCATCTTTGTGGCCCTCCTCTGGACCCTCTCCAACAGTTCCACATCTCTCTTGTGTTGGAGGCCCCAGCTCTGGGCACAGAACTCCAGGTGGGGCCTCACGAGGGCAGAGTAGAGAGGGACAATCACCTCCCTGTCCCTGCTGGCCACCCCTCTTCTGATGGAGCCCAGGATCCCATTGGCCTTGCGAGCTGCAGGAGCACACCTGCAGATCGCTACTGTATCAACAATCATTTAATCTGCACCAGGTAGTGACTGAAAATTGGGGTTCAGCATTAATCCTGTTCACAAGCAGTTATGTTGCATGAGAGAAATCTCTGATTTCCCTGTGGACAAAGTGGAAGTAACAGGCAGGTACTGCACACAGGTCCTGTGAAAAGATGCTAGCAGGCACGTAAATGGAAGATGCAAACACAAAATACCATTAGTCTGAGATGTGACTGTGCTTTAACAAATAGCTTGGGGGACAGGAAATCAAAATATCTGAACTATTTTTTCTGGCCCTGTTGCCAATTGGCTGCATGATCTTGGGCAGAGCCAGGTAGGAATGACACATGAGAGAGACCCTCCTAACTGTGTTAACCAGCACTGCTTAATGTTCTGTGCTCTTCTTATCCTGTGTCCTAGCCTAGAGTAGGTTTTAGTAATGTGCTTAAAAGTGGTTCAGTATTTTCAGAAATATGTTCACCATTTGACATTTTGAGGAAGTTTCTTTTCAGCATATTGTCAAAATTAAACTTTGAGTGTTTTCCCATGTTAGTGTGCTGCTGAGAGCATCAGCATTTGCCTTGTTGTTTTCCCCCTAGGAAATTTGAATGTTTTAGCCTTTTAATCTACAAGGAATTTAATGAAAACTCTTTTGACTGTTAGTTCACAGATTTTCCTCACATTAAACAGAACCTGAGGTTTTGTCTCCATTGAAGTCTCTGCCTTAATATAGTCAGAAAATGCCAGCATCTAGAAGTAGTGACTTAAAAGGAATGAATTACTGTTTGAATGAAAACAGTGCAAGATACTAATTCTGACTGTATAAAAACTTTTGGAACAGTAATGCAAAAACACAGCAAATCTCAGAGGTCACATCACATCTTAAGAGTCTAGAGAGAAAGCAAGTATATGGAGAGAGATTTCAGAGTCCTGGAGAGAGCATGAGTTTGGAGGCCAAAACCTAGCCTCTGGAGTTGGGACAACAACAGTTAGGAAGTAGGGAGATGGAGTTGCTGATCTTGGAGGGAAACAGTGAACAAGCATTTCATGTAGCATCCTCCCATTTTAAAGAAATTGCAGCTGGCAAAGAGGGTTTGCCTTACCTGTGTTCTGGAGCCTTCAGTTTAAGGGGTCCTTACAGACCTTACGCATCTTGGCGCGTCATTTAAGTCATACTGTCCAGGATGGTCCCTAAAAGTCTTCCTTGCTCCCCAACACTACTTTATTATCTTTGCTCCAAATGCAATAACGTATGAAACCCTTCTATTTTGGAAAGATTTGGTTAGAAATTATTGCCAGTGGAGGGTGTCTGCTTCCCAGAAAGTGAAAACCAGACTTAGTCATTCAAGCATTTGGATGTCTGCAAGATAAACCTCACAGATCTCAAGGTAGCCCCACAGGATTTACTTATTGCTTCTATTTTCTACCTGATAGCACTTAGCAAGAATCCTGTTTTCCACAGCCTCCTGACCTGCTCACAGCCCTCTCTTTTACTGAAAGCTCTTACCACTGTGTGGGGTATATGAAACCAAACAGGGACATTGTTCATTCCTGCAGCATCACTTCAAATTTCACAGACCCTGACGTCCTGGAGCTTCTGCCCCACTGCTACCTCAGAGCTCTCCAGACACAGGCAACTCACCCTGCTTCACAAGAAAAGCTTCAGGCCTGAAGTTTAAGGATATCCTAAACCTTGTAAAAATAAATAAATATGGTGCTAAAGTGGAAATGTTTTATCCAAGCCTCAGCACTGGCCACCGGCCCACAGGGATAAGTGATTCTGATCTAGGGACACTGAGTACCAACAGAAAGATCCATTCCAGAGAATCCCACACTTCTTCCTTTTGTGTGACAGAGAAAGAAACCCAATAGTGCCCAGGTTTCTGATATTTTTTATATTTTCATGTTTCCACCTCCTTTTGTCACTGATTGCCATGAAGCCAAAAGTGCTTCAGAACCAGGAGGGAAAACTAGAGATTTCTCTGTCTTACAGAATGGGCAGAACAAAAGAGGAACAGGCAAAATACTAATATTTACGAATTCAAAACTTCAGTTTTAAATAAAACACCTTCTTTCTTTAAGAAGCCAAAATATTCCTGTGGAAGTTTTTGGCATTGAAAACAAACACACCATTTAAAGTTTTATGGCTGCAGCCTCCTTCCCAAAAATGGAAGTGTAGCCTCAGAAATTCCAAATAACCATATGTAGAGAGGAAATGATGATTCTGTAATACATACTTATTGCACAGCAGTGGTTTTTTTCTTGCAATTGTATTTAACATTGAGGCTAAATTCTGCTTTTATTGAAGTTACTGGATGTCATTATATAATAAATATATTTTCCAGTCTCTAAACCCTGGAACACAGAGTGAGCAGAATCAATTATGTTTCCACTGTGCTCTAGAGCAGCCTGCACATCTTTGTTGTTTCAGCAGCATCAAACACGTATAGCAGGTGCCATCTTCTGGCTATATACTTTTTGGGAATTACCACTAGTCTTACACAGCTTACATGGAATAAACTATGAGGAACCAATTTTTAAATATTTTTGAATGATGCTTAATGTGAAAGAAAAACATTATGTCCTTGGAGTTTAATAGAAAGCGTTAAGAGTTCGGAGACATTAGCTAAATGTTCTGCTCTTCACTTGATAGTTACTAATAGGCTTGTAGTAAAGAACTGTATGTTAAAAGTTTCAGTATATAAATCCATACTTAAAATATTTTTTTGAATGCTTGAACTGACACAGTTTGCAGGTAGGTGTTAGTTTGGGGTTTTTTGGTTGGTTTGGGTGGGTTTTTTGGGGGGTGGAGGTCGGTACTAATAGAGTCAGGAAAGGTAAACAAGCTTTGAGACTCAAAAGGAGATCTGTAAAACGTATCTTCAAATTCTTGTGCAGTTACACAGAGAAGAAGCAGGAGTCAAAGTGTAATGATTTTCAAGAGACACATGTCCTGACTAGCACAGAAATCTAGTACAGAAACATAGAAAAAACCCCACAAAATTAAAATGGACGAACTGTAAACTAGTTTGATTTGATTTGTATGTATTTAGAATATTTTCTTGCATGTAATGAACAATTATTGAATTTTAGTAGCATCCCTAAGTGGCAAACAAGTATGGTGAGGCCACACAGGTTCATGGAAACAGCGTCTGCAACTTCTGACAGGCAGCGATCCCTTTTATTAGACCAGGAGGTTTCCTGGCACTCAGCAGAGCGCCTTCATGAGATCTGTGGCACTGCTGCTTTCACAAAGATGAAGCAAAGACAATAGTGATGATTGTCCCAACGAACTGTAATCTGTATTTTGTATTTCCAAATCCTTTTTAGCACTTAGTGATACCAAAGTAAGGAAAAAAGAGCAGGTGTCTCTCTGCTCTGTATCTCTCCATATCACCCTGCGCTGTGCGATTTCTAATACAGCCACGCTCACATGAGACAAAGGGAGTAAGGAGGTCAGAAACAAGCTGTAAAGTGATCTGAATATGTCAGGGCTGCTGGGCCTTCAGGAAAAGAGGGAAGTGGTAGCAAAAATGCTGATGCTGTGCACCAGATCAAGATTACTACAGTGTGGATATGCTGAAGACTAACATCTACAAACATTTTAGGAGAGTGAGTTTAATTTTGCTGGAGCTTCTCTAGAATTTTAATGTAATCTATTGGTACACTTTCTTCTGTTAAAGGAGGATAGCAGGTGATCCAAAAAACTTGTTGCTAAAAGAGGATCCTACCTCATTTGCAACATATAAAGTCCATGGCCTAGAAAAGGAGCTTTTTGCTGTGGTCAACCATGGAAGTAGAAGTCACGTATTGGAGCAGTAGTGGTTACAGGGGTGCCTTTAGCTGTACCTGGGAGTGGGGTGTACTTCTGGACAGAAAGGCTGTCAGCTCTGACAGCTGGGTGCCTCTACCCCCAAATGTGCTACACTACAGGACAGCACAAAGCCCTGGTGATCTATACTGGGATGAGGGTGAGTCTCTCCGTGGGAGAATGGTGGTAGGAAGCACAGCTGGCCCAAATCATGGCACAAAAATCCTGGGGAGCTTAAGAGAGAACCAGCCATTGGGACCATCCATGGGAGATGGGAAGGGTTTTAGCAACTATACCATGATTACACGTTCATGGCTACAGCCTTGTTAGTTGATGGCTGCCAGCCCCATGTAGGTGGCCATCCATAAAACCCCTTAGGAGGCTGTGCTCAAAAGAAGTTTGTTCTTAAAAAAGCTTAGCACAGAAAAGCCTGTGAGGCACTGTAGTAGACCACTGGTTTTATGTAAAGTAAGTATCTCTGTGAGGGGATCAGCATGATACACATACTTCTAGATCCACGTAATGCTATGCGTTTGTGTTTACTGCAAGCAGAAACCTGTGCCTCAGCTGCTGCAGCTGGGACTGTTTATATTCGGGTTTAGTACTGAAGCCAACAAAGTGCTGTTTACCAAAAATGATACCTTTTGCAACAGTTTTAGAAACTCTCAAATGTTGAGTGCTGCTTTTTGTAGTGCTTTCATTTGCTGGATTTTTATGTAGTTCTGCTCGGGCAGTTTTTGGCAGCGCTTTGCTGAGGCAGCTGTATGGGGAACACGGTCCCAGTCAGGGGCTGGTTTTGCGATCGTCGTCTGTCTGGGAGCTGAGCGCCCCGTCCCTCTGGGGCATCCAACTTGGCCAAATCCTTCCCCCCATCCCTTCTCTCCGAGCTTCTGATCTTCCTGGGGCAGAGGCTGTTTCCATAGCCCTAATTGCTCAGTTTGCAAGGCTCCTTGTTACAAGTGTTTTTGCGCTTACTGAGGCATGTGAATCAAACTTGTCTGTGTGTGCTTCAGCCCCACAAACAGTGCTTGTTACAATGGGGGCTGTTTGCCTGATTATTCAGAAGTCTAATCATTGCAGGCTTCATTCTCACTGCGCTTGTTTTGCAAAGCCCTCTCACCACTGCCATTATGGGGTCTGTGTCTGGGAGGTTTAGTGCTACGGAATTCTTTTGCATCACATTGTTTTTAGAAAAGGAGAGTAAAAAAAAAAACAAAACCAACAAAAAACAAAAAAAGGAGCCAACACCAGAGAAACAGCTCCTCTGCACAGTGCAATATTGTTTTCCAGGACGTGCCCAGAACTACCCTGGGTACTGGCTGTTTCGCTGTATGGGAACAAGGATGGTTTCCCCAATTCTCATCAGCCGAGTACTAAACCTCATTATCATCTCTTTTTCCCTACTTCAGTAATTATTGCCTGGCTCCTAATTCCAAAAGTAAAAAAAGCCCCATAAATTAATAAAACCTGGAAATTGCTGTCACTGTTATAGGGGAAAATAGAAACTGGATATGCTTTGATCCTGGAGGTTTAGCTTTAAAAACTGGAGCATAACTGTTGCGATTCTCTAAAACTTCTGTAGCTGCTGGTAATTTACATTAATTAAGCATGCAAATAGATGACATAAACAACAAATTGGCCTCAGCATTAACAGTTTTTCTTCCACATTCTCCAACAGGCAGAAATGGTATAATGGTATGGAAGGGATCTAATTCATCCTAATTCTGGGCTTCCTCTAGGAGTGGAAGGAATCCAGCTGGGCTGCTGGTGGAGGTAGTAATTTTGATTCATGGAAGATTTTGTATTTAATATACTTTTATTTAAAGACTACTTGATTTCTTCTTTCTTTAGCAACATTTGCAGCAAAACAAAACGTGATGAAAATCAGGGTGTCGCTGGTCAATCACATTAACTCCAACACGCAGAGTTCCTTTTTCATAGGTGAAATCAGAACTTATGGCTTATAGGAGGTATCAAGCTAGTGCTAACTATTTCTAGGTAATGTGCAGGAGTCCTGGTTGCACTTTTTTATTGCTCTGAAAGGACCGTGTTGTTGGAGCTCTGGAAATTAGTACTTAAAGCTATTGATTTGTTTTCTCTCCAGTCATGGTAAAGAATATGTGAGTCAGAAAAAATATGTAAGAACAATACTTGTTTATTTCTAGAGATAGTCTTGTTTTAGAGCTGAACAAAATGCATAAAGAACATATTCAAATATTTGTGCACAGTCACCACAGCTCCCCAGAGATCTCTGTTAAACCCTGTAGATGACACCTACCTTTACATTTCATCCATCTTTCCCCACTAGATCTCACAATCTGCCTCAGCTTCAGAGCCCCTGTCTTACTTCCCCACAGCTTCCCCATATTGTCCCACAGGCCATTTATTCTGATCTCCTGTGTTCATCTTTCACTCACGTCACGCATACCACTTGCTAATAGCACAGTGGCTACATTAATACAGATCTCTCACCCATCTATATGGGGGAGACTTCTTCTGGGCTGTCTCGGGCCACAGCAACATCACTTGCAGCATACCTCTGGGTAACTGTGAGAGATGTGTTGCATTGGTAGCTTAACTTTCCTGACTAATCTGTTTTCATTGCAGATCTATTTCTACAGCTCTGCAGTGCTGAACTTTGCTCTTGTCTTCACCCCTGCACACTTCTGTTGCATTTAAGTCAGTGGGTTTGGAGAAGTGTGTGTTGGTGCTCTCATTGCTTCCTCATCTTCAGATCACTGCAGGTTTTACAGACCTGGCGTCAGATGCGCGTAGTTTGATTAGCAGCATCATTCATGTGGGTTTGTGTTGTCTCTTCCAAGTGGGACTGAGACACAAGTGCAAATTCTACCTTATTTTGAGGTCAGAATGTTCCCCTGTGATTTTCCAGTACATTTATTCACTGGAGAACTGGCAGAAGCCAATGGAAAGCAAACCCAGGTAACACATATTCAGTAGTTCTGGAAAAATGTATAAGGTATTTGCTTGGCTCCACTCATGGTCTTTTTAATTAAAATACAAGAAGGAAAAATCTCATATTTAATGTGGTGTAAAAATAAACACAAACACAGCTGTATTCCACAATCTTCATTTGACCAAATTATTTATTGCTGCAGAATTCCTTAAACCTTTCATAATTTAGCTTTGCTGTTTTGGAGGTTGATATTTTGGGGGGGTTTGTACATAGCTTTCTGCTCAGCAAAATGACAATAAAATCATTTGATCCCATATGCTATAAGCCCAAAGTAAGAACTTCTCCCATAACAGTGATTTTTTTCTTCAAAGTTTTCACGTTTCCAGACGTGAAGACAAATGCAAGTAGGTTATTTTAATGCTGCTTTGGTTTTGTGTGTTTTATTATAGCTTCTGTATGACCTCTACAGACTCCAGCAACTGTGACACAGACTAGAATTTTTTAAAGATTAGTCCTAGGGAATTTCTGTGTGACCATCACACAAAAAATGTGTTCTTAAGTAATCAGCTGCATTATAATTTCCTGTCAAAACTGCAGACGCTGTGAATTTGCTATGATTGCACTGCAGCAAGAACTACTGGAAGAGCCAGGCAGCAGCCTGGATTTCAAGGAATTAAACTTCAGCAGAGAGTCATATTTACATTTTCCTGCTCTAATCTAGGGCTGTTTGAAGTGGTGGTATCAGGAGAGAAAGGCCTTGACTCGCACTGAGGAAAAATCAGTGTCAAGTGGCAGTGCAGGCACAAGTTTCTTTGGAGAGGAAAGAGATGATGAGTGCCTGCCCTTTGGGACAGGCAGTTCCTAAGGCTTGCAGGCCGCTCTGGTTGATGTTGTCCAGTAGTGTATAAGGGCAGCTAAGCTCTATGGAAGATGGAAGGAACATGGCTATGGACTTAGTTTTCCTTTGGTTAAATGAGGGATGAGGAATATAGCTATGCAAAAAACTGAAAGGCTATACCTATCTTTCTATCTTTCTCTCTCTTGATGTTATTAGTGTTTAACCCTGGACTCCCACAGCTTGGATCCTGCTTAATTGTGTCCTAGTCTATTTGGAACAGGTCTCTAGGCAGCATCCTTGGGGAGCGCTGTGTTGTGGAATTTAGTATTTGCGCAGAAGGTACCAAAATACCAGGTAGATCTGAAGCCACCTGGTCCAAATTGTACTTCTTCCAAATACTGTGTGGTGATGACCGCAAAGCCTCTGAATCACGTGTTGCTCTAAAAGGGAGTCTGACTCTGTGCCCAGTGAACCACAGTCACCTCCTTAATAAAATGTGCAGTTGAAAACTTGATGTTGAACTGCACCTTGCAGGCTTTACACCCTGGCAGGCCATTTTAATAAAAATAATAGACTCTGCTTTAAAATAAATAAATAACTCCATTTGGCATACGTGTACCTTGACAGCTATCTACCCAGGAAATCTCACATCTTTGCATTTAAAAAAAGAGAGCATATTCTTTAAAGAGATCCTGTGCTTTACTCCGTTTTGGCCTTGTGGAATCTCTGAGATTGCAATGGAGCATCTAAAGGTTTTGGTGAGATGTAATGAAATCTTCATGCTGAGGTAACTTTCTTGCTTAATAGCATGATGGGAGGGATTCCATTATATATTAAATCCATCTTTGTCTCTGTGGACACATTCATTTTAAAGTAACATTTTAATCATGGTTGGAGCCCACAGGGGAAAAAGAAGATACCCAGAGCTGAATAATGCATGTGCAGCTACCAAAGGGGATGCTCTATTAACTCTGATTTACATATGACTGCTTGTTTAAATTTGTAGTATCACCATTCAGATGGCATTTTGGAAAGGTGAAGGCCTAGATTAGGGCCTACCATAATTCAAGGAGTAAATTAAGAGAGTTTAAAAAACATTATTTGAAAGCACATATTGTGAAAATAAGGCTGACCCCAACCATGATGACTTTTTTAATAAATCATCTTTCAGGGTCCTTTGCCTACCCATTTGGCTTAGAAATTGTTTGCCATGGTGTTCTTTACCCCATCTATTTGGCAATTTTAGGGTCAGAAATAATTAACATCAACGGAGAATGAGAATTTTATGAACCTCATTGTAGCCACTCATTTCTTTACCCATTTCCTTGCCACGTCAAGTAGTTCCACTCAGTTCCTTCTGGCCAGTTGTTTTGAGTTGATGACCCAATGATGAGTGCTCCTGAATTTAGCTTTCAGTAGCATCTCTGGCTTTTCAGGGCTGTGTGCAGAGAGGGGGACATTTTGCCATCCTGGCAGTATTTGTGCATCCCTGATGGAGTGTGCTGCAGGTCGGGAATGCCTGGGTAAAGACTTCCCACTTGCAGGAAGGGCACTGCCTTCGCTGACAGCTCTTCAGCTCTGAGCACTGAACTCCCGCCTTCCTGAGGAACTGCCAGATCCAGCACCGCTTACTGCTGGGGAGGGACAGCTACCAGTGCTGTACACCCACCAAATCTAATAGCTTATTCGGAATACTTAGGAAGTCATCTCTGAGAATACTTTCAGGGTTTG
The DNA here is from genome assembly GCA_022605575.1 of Laterallus jamaicensis coturniculus. Taxonomy (NCBI): domain Eukaryota; kingdom Metazoa; phylum Chordata; class Aves; order Gruiformes; family Rallidae; genus Laterallus; species Laterallus jamaicensis. The sequence goes on along the minus strand of JAKCOX010000008.1, from coordinate 17,618,176 downwards.
TTTTATGAGCTGAAAGCAGTGAACACTGTTACAAACGCAAGCGTATGACACTCTGAGAGGAGTAATTGCAGCGCCTGGTTACTTATGTTAATACTATCACATTATCTTGTGATAGCTGTGCAATTAAATGACTCACCACTACGCCAAAATCTCATTTGTCTCCAAGCACCCCACAAATATGCTGCATTCACTGTCTGTGCTTCGGTCTGATGGCTTTTTAGTCATTGCATTCTCTTTGTGTTTGGAGAACAGAGCTGTGGGGCCATTGTAAAGATGGAGCATACTGTTTGAAATTTAGTAATAGAAGGATATTAATTTAATGAATGGTTTTCCCAATATGTATTTAAGAAGATACTTTTTTGACTGATATTTATATAGCCAAGCCTGAACCTTAAATGAATATTTCAAGAACAAAAGCACTGCTGTGAGGCAACGGTCTGCATGCGATTTATCCTCTCCTCTGACTACAGCCTGTGTACTCCACATTCCACTCAAATAAATCCCATTGGCACCATTTATTCATTTCCAGATATCCCCAGAAATATAGGCAGAACTTTTGTGCTGAGCAATACTGGAACATCCCAAAAGCGAGGGAGTATCCCACCTGAAGAATGGTCAGCTCTTGGTTTCAGGGGAGGGGGGAACCACTTAGGATACCAAAGACAGAGAGAAAAAGGCTTGTTGATGTTGGGGGAAGCAGGTTAAAGACTGACAAACGTGATTTGTCCCTTTTTTTTGTTACAATGAATGTGGCAGATTTTTGCTGGCGAAATTGCATCACAGATGTGGAAGGAAGCTGATTGATAGAAAATACTTGCTTTTCCTTGTGCAGTGTCTGTGCTGATTCTCTTCCTTATTAGAACCTGGGGCTAGATTTTTGTTTAAAGATACCCCTCCTGCCTGGAAACACAGCTAGGTCTGAACGTGGGTACCAATTACACAACTTCCACTTAAATCACTAGAGAGCTAGAGCACAGCAGCTAAATACAAGCACAACAGCTCCTCTCCTGGTTGCTGCAGCAGCTCAAATAAAAAAACAACACAACTGAGGAAAAACAAAGAGAAAGAGAGTTAACCACTGCTCAAGAAAATGTTCCCTGTGGCCTCAGGACAGTGTTCTGCAACGGTCAGATGCTGTTAAGGTTTAATAAAACAGAGAAATCAGGAGTGGTGCATTTATACTACAGAGTTTAATTGTGACCTTTTGTATTTAGGCAATATTTTTTTTCCCAGCCCAGGGATTAAATATAAGAGAGAGAGAGAGGGAGAGAGAGACTCCTCAATGTGACATCAAGTATCGTTCTTCCCCTGAAGAAATAAATGTGAATGATGAAAGCAGGAATGTGGAAATAAAAGTGTTACTTCCACACTTATAATGCCAGCTAGCACTTGGTACCAAACTTGTGAAAATAACACGATTTACTGTAATAGTTTACACTTGGCTAGTGAGGTATAAAATATCTTTATCTTATAGCCATATAAACTGTGGTTAAATTAGGCAGAAGAGACACACGGAGCAGTTCCCACAAAAGGATTAGGAATACAAAAGCATTAGGAATACAAGAGGCAGAAGCAGAACATCCTGTTCAGAATGTATGCTGAGTGGAAAGGATGTGAAAGGAATTAAACCCAAAAAAAAGAGGATGAGACAGCTCACCTCCTGGGTAATTCTTAATCCGAAACAGAAGTTGATTTAGGCTGAAGCGGTACGAGCCCTGTATTACCCTGCAGCATTTTGGCTAATAATCAAACAGGGACCCTAAATGTGAGGATGGTACAACAACACATGATCAGTCTGACCACTCCAGTTTGCACTGTAACAACAAAAGCTTGATTTTAAAAGTATCATTTTCTTTGCATGCTCTCACCCACCTAATTATTTACATTGAATACCAGAATCTTCAAGGCCTTTTTTCCTTTTTTTTTCTTTTTTATTTTTTCCCCTTTATTTTCACATCTGGATTACTGAGACATCTGAGGTGAGAGTATCCACTGTTCTTGTCTTCGAGACAGATGGGGATATCGAACCTTCGCTTCCAGATATGGGAATTAGTGGCACAAAAATAAAGTAACAAACTAAACAGCTGAAAGCAGCCTGCACTGAAAAAACATCTCAACTGAATTACACTTTTCCCATTTCCCTGATGTGATAAACCTTACACTCTTACAAGATCTGTCTTTTAAATGGAAAATCAAATGGAAAACCTCAGTGCTTTGGGTTGGTTTTTTTTTTAATACATCATGAAATATTGAACAAAAAAGAGGTCATAAGCCATTTTGTTGACTTTATAGGTCTCCTGAGACATCTTCAAGCTCTCTTCTTGATTGGTGCTGTACATCTGGAGTGAGAGGCAGCCAGAGACAAGATGGCAGGTGTAAGTTGCTCTAATACATTTTCCTCCATAGCATGCAAGACAGATACTTCCTCTCCTGTTTCCACCAGAAGGGCAAGAAAACTTTATGAGCCATACTTTTGCCCCCAAAAGCCAATTGCATTTTCCCCAGAAATTTCAACATGCCCAGGATTTTCTCCTAGAAATTGAAACATGCAAGTTTTACCTTTTTTTTTTGGAGGATCTGTCGTTGTTATCCTTGTTGTTGGATGGAAAAAAAAATAGTTTTAGTAGCTATCAAGGAAAAAAAATCACATATTCCCCCCAAATAATTTTATTATTTAATGTAATCACTGCAAGTGTATTAAGAGCAAGCTGCAGAAAAAAGGCTTTCGAAATCAAACACAGGTACTGTGAGGTAACATGTAGACTAAAATTAAAAAAAAAAAAAAATTAAAAATCTGTGTCTATAGCATCAGCGACCAAACTGCTCAGAAAACAGTAAACTTGTGAGAGAATTGAAAGGGGGCATCCTTCCTCGCATGAGCGCCGCCAAGCTCAGCTTTGCTAGACTCAGCTTTCTCTGACGAGTCCCACCAGGTGGCACTGCAGGAGAGAAAAAGAAACTCTTTTTGACAATCCCTAGGGCAAAGCTGACAAAAAGCTGGTCTCCATCGTTCGGACACTCGTGCAGAACCCAAGTATTCCACTCCTTCCTAGTACACATGCCACTTTCTTATATGGAACACTTTGTATATCATCGGTTACGAATTTAACCGCTTTTGAAAGTGATTGGGGTGGGAAAATAATGCCTGGAAACCTGGATGTGATTTATGCTCAGCAGAAGTGCCATGTCAGAGCTGATGGACTGAAATGATTTCATTTTCCTTAGGGAACCCATGAGACTCCACTGTACAGTCCTGCGGTAGCCAAAGGTCTGTGGTCAGTTCCGATCTCACCTCTGTTTCATTTACTTGCTTTAACCAGAACTACTTTCAAAATGAACCTCTCCAAATTGCCCCTGTCAGCACTACCGAGTCCCCTAACATTTTTAGAACTTCCCTTGTATTCCCAAAAAGTTTGGAAGCTCACTGTGCAAACCCTGAGGTCAGGGCCAGAGTGTAGGCACAGGATCCCATCAGTCCTCGTAGCTCTGATGACCTGCTCAGTACCATTCAGATCAGATGGAGGGTCATTTACCCTGTGCCATCTTATCTGAGAACTTATTCATTCTCTTTTCATTAACAAGTTGGGCAAATTCCCCAAGAAACCATGCAGGATTCTGGAAGGCACTAACAATGCCTGGATGTTATTAGAAGTTGCAGTTACAAAGAAATTCCTATGGTATGAGGATTTGCCTAGGAACCAAGAGACTGTATCAAAGCACACGTATCCCCTGCACATTATTAGGCTATTAAGTGTATCACTGAAATATGCAAATCATGGCTATTAAGGAAGAATTAAAAGGAGCAGCCAAAGGAGTAAAAAAAGTTTGCAGGTGGCATCCTGATTCTTTAAAGATGCTGTACCAGAGACTGAGAGCAAATGTTTACTCCTTATCAAAAAAGACTTTAAAAGGACCACACACACTCAGAAAGCTGGCATGGATAAACAGAAATGGGAAAGCGCCTGCTAGAAATAAAAGTCAGTCTTCAGAAAGTGGAAATTATGTTGAAATGAGGAAAACACAAAAGAACCTAACCTCTTCCACATTTAATATAAACCCTTTATAAAGTGGGCCAAAATTATTCTGAGGGATAACTTGTGATAAGCATAAGAAGGAATAATAAAACTTTCTCTAAACACATCAGAAGCACAAATTGTGCCAGACAGTTTATAGGCATTCTATAATGTTTAGGATATAAAAGGAGCATTTAAGAAAAGATAAGCCCTGAGCAGAAATGCTAAATGAATTTTTCACATTAATGTTCTCCATGGACAAGCTCAGGCAGGTTTCCACAGCTGAACCTTTTTTATGGGGCCAAGGCAAGGAAATTATCTTGAAGTGTCAGAGAAGAAATTTCAGATTAGATAGAACCAAATGGTAACAAATCACCTAGATTAGATCAAGTATTCAAAACACTGCTAAAGGAAGTCTGATATATGTGACAAATTATTAACTGTACATAACTCAATACATAGATAGATTGTCCTCTGTTCCAAAGGAATGGAATGTGGCAAATCTGTTTTTAAATTCAGGGGGACCTTTTAAATTCATGAATGGCAGACCAATAAGCCTGACCTCTGCAGTGAGCAAGCTGACACCAGCTTGATGAAAAATGGGTGGGGTTATAGCTAATGATGACATAAAAAGGGAAAATTGATAAAGCTTTTGCAAAGGAGAGGTATGGAGCAAGAATGACCAAAGTTCTTTGAAAAAAGTAACGTGTGGGTGACTGAGAATAATTTGGATAATACAGTGTAGATGGATTTCCAGAAACCTCCATCAAGATCCTTCAAAGCATGCTGAAAAAAGCAAGCCTGAGACAAAGCGTGTTTTCTCAGGTGTTGCTCTGTAATTTAAAGACAAACTTCAGAAACCAGGGTAGGGAATGAAAGGGTAGCATTCTGTTTTCACAGGGGCAGTGGTTTACTCATAGGTGTTCTTCAAAGTTTTATGCCCAAACCTGTGCTACTTTACATTTTGAATGATTTGGAAAAGAAGCAAATGGTGAGGTGATAAAACCAGCAGATGATACAAAGTGAGAGCCAACTGTGATGGGATGCAGAGTGTTCTCTCTATAAAGAGCAATTTAGCAATAAATGGCAGAAGAAATGCAATGTTAAATACAAAGTAATACCCATGGGGACAAAAAAGCCTCATTATAATTATACAAGTACAGCTCTAGGTTGTAACAACCACAGAAAGAGCTGTCTGAGCTCTTAGAGAGATGCTGTGTGCAGATGTCAGATAATTACTCAGCAATGGCAAGCAAACAGACAAAGTATTAGGAGAAGGAAATGCAGAATAAAACAGAAACCAGGTTGCACTTACAACCATAATGCAATTTACAGATCCAGATTTATAAATTTGACCTACATTTTGAAAACTGCATTGTCCTGGTCATGCTTAGAAAAAAAAAAAAACCAAAAAAATAACAACAACAAGCACAAGAAAACACACACAAAAAAAAAACCTCCAACAACTGTAGAACTAGGAAAAATAGTAATTATGTGTGACCAAAGATAAGGAATGGCTTCCACAAAAGATGGAACTTATTAGAGTAGGGATACTTTAACTTGGATAAGAAAGTTAAGAAATAACTATTTGAGATATGATATAACAGAGGCTATAAAATCTTGAGTATGGGGGTGATTCTTCCCTTTCTCTCACAGCCTAAGAACTGGGGTGCCTGAAATGCCCTATGTGGATGGCAGGTTCAAAATGAAGAGAAGGGAGTAGAGTTTTATTTTTAGTTGCCATGGAAGAGTAGCTGCTGTCTCTGCAGCAACTCCTGCTCTACAGAGATTTGGAAAAGCCTGCAGAGACAAAAGCAGGTTAGATAAAGAGCTAAACTGTACCTCAGTCATGTATAAACAAATGTGATTGTCTACCGTTTATGAAAGGTAGACACTGGCTTCAGGGAGCTCTGTTGTCAGAGGAGAATGAAACCCTGAGGAAATGATGTGCTGTGTTTGGCTGAGAAAGAGGAGTCTATCAGTTGTGCTGTTCAGTTTCAGCATGCATTTTTACAGCAGTCAAAGCTCAGTGAAGCGTCACCAGTATCCTAGGGAAACATGGGGGGATTTTTCACTAAAACGTTCACCATCACTACCAGATGGGATGTCTCCCAGCTAGCTTTTGCCATTTCTAAGTAGGCAAATCTAGTCTGAGGTGACTCCAATACCAGAGAAAACAACATTCCTTCTACACACGTGGACAGAAGTAAGTCCTGCCAGAGGATTTCTTCCACTCTGAGGTACAAGCCAGATGTGTGACTTACCAATTTTCAATTGTACTTGTCTCTTTGACCTGCTAGAGACAGGGAGCATTCAAGTCTTTCCAGCACCACATCCCTGTTATCTTTGCTACAAAGTAAATCTGAGTTAAAGTGATTTCTCTCTGCATTTTTTATGCAGATTTTTTTTTTCAAGACAGCATGAGAGGAGTTAATGCAACATAAATCACAATTTAACTCTGCAGTGAAAACAGCTTCGACATCCTAAGCATCAGTGTTTTCCTGACACATAGCATTTACTCTTTAACATAGTAAACATTGTCTGCAGAACGAAAGTACTAGGTACTCTGAAGTCCAGACTGCAAGACTAATTAAGATAAGTGTGTGCACAATCAGTGCAGGAGAGTGTGAAGCTCTGCACAGTCCAGAAAGCAGTGTTGATGCATTAGTTCAGGACTGTGTCCAAGCTAAATCCTGGGGATTTTTAGCGATTGCAGGTACAGTATTAGAAAGTTATTGCTGAGACTCCCAGCTAATTAAGAGCTTACTTATGATTACAGACATAGGAGTAGGATGGTGTATGAAATGGCTTACTTCTGACACAGAGAGGTCATCTGGTTTTGTTAATGACATGGCAAAGCAATAAACCTTTTTTCATGTGAATCTGTTAAATTGGAATCTGTATAGAATGGCAAATAGAAGTACATTATCATTAAATTCCCTGAAATGACATTTATAAGGTCATGATATGCTGACACCAAGCATTTAAATACAAGGTTAAGATCTTATAATAATACATTTGATAACTATAATAGACTTTCAGTGGAAAAAATATTTCACCATAACATTTAACTTAAAAAATCATAAACCCCAAATGTATTGTGGGATCTATTACCACTATAACTTAAAATTAATGTAGACATTAGATAGTTACAAGGGAAAAAGGGACATGTTTTGACTAATGGAATTGGAGCAGTTCTGTCTTCTTTCCCTTGCTCCTGGGGAGTGAAAGATATTGTGAATATGAAAGAGGAAAAAAAAATTAAGAGGTTTAGCCTCTTAACTTCAGCGTTACTTCTGTGATGCAAGTGTATTATATCCCATACTAGTTGATGACTTTCCTGGGATCTTCAGAAGGATGCAAGTGAAAAAGAAAATCTCATTTTCTGAGCAGACTTTGTCTAGCAACCAATGTTCATATTAAACACTGTGTTATTTCAAGCTGTAGCATATATACCTCACTAAACAAGGGACCAGCCAACTTGTGTAAAAGAATAACCTGCCTCTGAGCTGAACTTATTAGCTTGGGCACAGTTCCACATTAGCGTGTCCAAACAGCTTTTGGATTGAATGTATCTTCCATTTTTCACCTTAGAAAATGAGCTAAGCTATTCCACAAGCTATTCCACGACTGTCTCCACCTGACAGTGTAGACATGCGTTCATAGTATGGCTTGGACCAAGTCCCTTCCCCTGCTTGCTGACACAAGTTGGCTGTCAACTACACTTGCTTCCCAGACAATGTGAAGCAGCCTCAGCAAGTTGAGCTCAATATTGATAGTTACATGAAAATCATTAGATGAGCATTAGATGAGCACTGGAGAACATACAGCATAGTTTCTGGATTTTTTGGGTTCCTTAAAAGGTGTTGGGGGGGGGAAGTAAACAGATTTCTCTGCTTTCTTACGTCCTTAAAATAGGGGTTGTCTGAAAAATTATTGCAATTAGATCTGAAGGCAGAGAAAAGGCAGAAATCCCTGTCATTCATTAGCTCTATGGGTTAATCCATCTCCAGTGAAATGTAGACTATTCTTAGATAAAGTTTAGGACCTTTTCTGTTTCATCTGTGGACCACCTATAGCTCAGAAGAGAAGGACCATCCCGTTTAACAGAGGGTCTGCAGGGCTCCTGCTCTGGTGAGCGGCTGCGTGGCACTCAGTCATGGTAACTCTGGAAGGCTTTAGAGGCAACACACACCTCCCCAGATCCCCAGTTCTTGCATATGCTCGAGTCAGTTCTGCACCTCCCCTGCCTTTCTTTCTTCTCAAAAGAAAAAGCATTTGGGATTTGACATCTGGAATGTATGTGAGAGTGTCCCTGCCCAGGGCAGGGGGGGTTGGAACTAGATGATCTTTGAGGTCCCTTCCAACCCAAACCATTCTGTGATTCTATGACAATTTCAGCATTATGGGGACATTTGTGTAAGTGTGTGGTTGGATGCCACAGAGGAACTTGATGCAAGCCCACAGCGAAGAGGCCACATAACAAGGGAAACATTAGAAAGCAGAGTAAAGATAGGGTTCAGCAGCCAAAAAACCCCAAAACAACAAACCCAACAAAAAGCCCCAAACCCCTCAAAGAATTAGGAAAAGAGAAGGGGGGAGGGAGGAAGAAGAAACAAGAAGCAGATTAAATAAGGCATTGATTACAAAGTTGCTTTATTGTTCATGTTTGGCAGCGTAAGAGGAAGGGGAAAACAGCTTTTCAGAATGCCACATGGACATTAATATTGACAATCTCATAAAAGTAAATCTGAGTTTCTCAGGGGAGCACAAACATTTCTTTGCCATTTAAAGCTGAAGTTCACGTGGAGGAGGGCCACAAAAGTCTTCAGTCTGTGTACCATGGGTATTCAATAGACCAAATATTTTTGGCAAGGTATGAGTGTGTCGGTGCTGCTTGCTGCTTTATGTAGGGGGGATACTGCAGCCGAGGCAGTGAAGCAGGAAGCCTGAAATGTTCCAAAAGACCAACTGGGATTTCTCCTGCTGCTATTGCCACAGCACAGCCACTATTGTTAATTTAACCAGTACAAATTAATTTACTTGTCCCTTTCTAAAGTTAGTCTGCTACTCAAAAAAAGGATTCAGGTGATGCATTGGGGGGTTTTAAACATGTTAGATTTTAAAAACACTAATTCCCTACTCAGTGGGGAGAAAGCTGGGAGACCAAGTAGCACAGCCATGTCTACCTCACATAGTATTGTGATGCTTGATGATGGGGGGAATTACTTGGCTGTGGTGCAAAGGTGGTAGAAAGCCAACTGAAGCTGGCAACTTCGCTTGCATAGACCAGAAATAGGTTTAGCCAGTGGTCTTAAGGGGATGCATTGTAAAAGAATGGAGAGAGTGGTGTAATGAGTTACTGCAGCAGAGTAATGGGAACCAGGATGACATGATTTCCATTGTTGTCCACACTGAGGACCTAGTCTTGACAGGTACTAAACATCTTCTGACTTAGGTCTTGTCTATTCAGTATCTTGCTGTGTGGCCTTCCCACCCTCAACTGCTTTAGCCAAACACTTGGACTACAAATAAAGTTCAGAATGTTGATGGCTTGCAAACTAGAGTTTTTGCTGAGTCATTGGTTCTAGGTGGAAAGCATTATCTACACAGACAAGAGGTTTTAAAAGGAATCTTTTAAGATCTTGCTTCCAATAAGAGAGATCGTCACACTGCTGGTTTTGAGTGGCAATTAGGTGCTGCAGGAACATAAATTCCATGACACATCTCTTCATGGTGTATTTGCCCATGATAAACACACAAAAGGATACTAGCTGCACCATAGCTGGGCTGCTGAGGCAAGGTCTCTGTAACAAAGAGAGTGAAGTGCAAAAAGTCATACATTAGTCACAGACGAACCTAGAACTAAGAGTTCCTGGACCCCAGCCCAGTCAGTGTACTTTTCCTTCAGGCAAAGGGTAAATTCAAGGGTAACACAGAAGTAAGAAGTTTAACTATGTCCATGGTTACTTGAATTCCAGCGCTGTATACGTGACCTAGCTACATGAGTAACTCAAGAGGTGCAACGGAATTTGGGAGAATGTGATGAGTACTGGTACATTCTGAAAAGTTAGGAAATGACTAACAAGTACTGCTATGTACTTGAAAAGAATTGTTTTCCAGAAATTCATAACTTGTTCCATGATTTTCATGGCACATCCCATCATGATCTCCAGCTGCAGTCCTGATATCCCCACTAAGTCCCTTGTTTAGTCATTTCTTCTTCCCTCTCTCCTTCCTGATCCCTAAATCCTACCGTCTCCCCATTGTAAATTCTTGACCCAGTTTGGGCGGGTTTTTTTCTTTCCATAACCCTCCAGTTCCTTTCCCTACCAGGTTTTCTCAGCAGTTTCCTCAAGTATCAGCTTCACACCCTTTTGTAGCCCACAGAAATCCCACAGCTTCATCCTCTACCTGTGGCAGAAAGTGAAAAGAACCCCAAAGGATAAAACTCCAGGAAAAACAAGCTCTTGGTCTTACTCTTTAACATTCCAAAGTTTCAACTGTCAGTAGGAAAAGCTCTGTCACTCCTGGCTGAGAGTGTTGCTGAACCCTTTCAAATTTCAGGTGCAAAGTGTTGGTGAGTCCCTCCTGAGCATTGATGAAGAGATTTTCCAAAGACTTGGACCCTGGTCAAGCTTGGTAGGCTTTTCACTGAGTCCGGGAAGGGACATACCCATTGCACAGACATGGCTCTCTCACAAATACCACATCACTTCTCCAAGGTGTGAAGTGCTGCAGCTGCTCAGAGAAAGGGTTGTGGACAGGCACAAGCCTATTTCATTTGGCTGGGACTTTGGAGGAGGCAGGGAGAGAGGAAGGGAGGGAGGGAAGTGAGGTAGAGAGGGAAGGAAAGGTGACAGTCTGTGGCAGACACATGTGACTATATAATTCAAATGTGTGAAATGTTAATAGTAAAATAGCAAGCAGTTAATGCACAGGCAAGTTATAGCAACAGAGTATAGGGGATTATAGTAGAAAGTGTCAGGCAAACTTACTCATAGCTGATGCTATCAGCACCACCTCTTACTGCAATTCACACATAGTAAACTCATACTTTCTCTGTCATAGATAGGTTTTATGGTCCTGAAACACATCATAGGCTGATATTTTTTCTTGAATGCTTATGGCCAAAACCTCTCACGATTGATCCTTGTGTTCTAAGCAATAATTTGCCATTTTAGAATTAGTGCTGTGTAATCAACAGGGGGTTAATATAATACTCTGGGAAATTCTAACCCATTTATTTATTAAGGTTTTGTTAGATTGCTAAATGCATGAGTTTCAGCTAGGACTTTAAAAGTATTGACAATGTTTTCTCTGTGAGCCTGATCCTGCAAAGTGTCAATTGCCTTCTATGAAGCAGCCCCAAAATTTGTCAAAACTTTGTACTCAGCCCCTGGAGCACTGAGCATCAATACATCAATTTTATTTGGATTCTATGTTTGGTCTCTTAAAAGTCTGGTCTTTTGTCATTGTAATTTAATTTCCTGTACATTCAGTTTGCAGGCATTGTTTCTGTTGATCACTGAAGACTTTGGCATGGCTCTGAGTAAAACTTCCAGCACTATGCACTGCATACCAGATGTGGATTAACTAAATGGTGCTTGTGCTCCTACAAACCAAGATCCAAAAATGTATTTAGGCATAATCATTCAATCAACATTTGAAGATGTGAGCTATTTAATCAACCATTTGCCACATCAGGGAAACAGTGTTTTATGTGGTAAATTAGCCTGAATGAGATAATCTGTATTTTTCAGGTTTTTCCAGGTGCTTATGCTAATGGCATCCTTTTTTTTCCAAGTTTTTGTTTCCTCTGGAGGATTACAGAGTGCTAGACAAGCTGTGGCACTGAGCAGTAACATATTTCTATATTTCTATGGTGAAATACAGCAAATGACAAGTGACCTGCTTAGTGGGTGTTTCCCACACTCTTTCCCATGGCATTCTCCTGGAGAAACTGGCTGCTCATGTCTTGGGTGGGCATAGTCTTCACTGGGTGAACAACTGGCTGGATGGCCAGGCCCAAAGAGTTGTGGTGGAGTTAAATCCAGTCGGTGGCCAGTCACCAGTGGTGTTCCTCAGGGCTCAGTTCTCTTTAATATCTCTATCAATGATCTGGACCAGGGGATTAAGTGCACCTTCAGTAAGTTTGCAGATGATACCAAGTTGTGCAGGAATGTTGATATACTTGAGGATAGAAAGGGATCTGGACAGGCTGGATTGATGGGCTGAGGCCAGTTGTGTGATGTTCAACAAGGCTCACTACTGTCCCACACATGGGTCACAACGACCTCAGGCAACGCTACAGGCCTGGGGAGGAGTGGCTGGAAAGCTGCCTGGCAGAGAAGGACCTGGGAGTGTTGGTCAATAGCTGGCTGAATATGAGCCAGCAGTGTGCCCAGGTGCCCAAGAAGGCCAACAGCATCCTGGCTTATATCAGCAGTAGTGTGGCCAGCAGGACTGGGGAAGTGATTGTCTGCCTGTACTTGGCACCAGTGAGGCTGCGCCTCAAGTACTGTGCTCAGTTTTGGGGGCCCTCATTACAAGAAAGACATTGAGGTGCTGAAGCGTGGTCAACAAAGCCGGTGTGGGATCTAGAGGACAGGTCTGATGAGAGCAGCTGAGGGAACTGGGGTTGTTTAACCTGGGGAAAAGGAGGCTGAGGGGAGAGCTTACTGCTCTCTACAACTCCCTGACAGGAGGTTGTAGCCAGGTGGGTGTCGGTCTCATCTCTCAAGTAATAAGTGACAGGACAAGGAAAAGTTGCATCAGGGAAGGTCTAGGTTGGGTATTAGGAGAAATTTCTTCACTGAAAGGGTTGTCAATCATTGGAAGAGGCTGCCCAGGGGAGTGGTTGAGTCACCATCCCTGGAGGTATTTAAAAGATGTGTAGACATGGCACTTAGGGACATGGTTTAGTGGTGGACATGGTAGTACTAGGTTGACTTGATGACCTTAAAGGTTTTTCCCAATTAAAACTATTTTATGATTCTAAATGCTCACTGACAAATAGGAAATCTGTGTGTCATTTAAAGACAGATTAAAAAAAAAAACAAACAACAAAAAACCTGCCTAGTATCAGGTTGAAATTACTGGGACAATTAACTCCCTGGGTGTGAACCTTTGACTGACCTTGCACTGTTCTGATATTTTGACAGAAGATTCGCTCACAAAAAGGATGGGGTGCAACCCAGGGAGCCAGGCAAAGCTGAGAAGATCCCTACAGGGCTCTGCTAGTGCCTCTCAGACCTGACTTTATTTATGGCAGGTGCTGCTAGGCAAGAGAAGTTCTGGGTAGTTTTGAAATGTGAACAGTCACCCTGTAGAAGCCAACATTATTATTCTTTGTAATTAATAATTATTCTTAGTTTAGTGGAACTTTACAAAATACACATTGAAAGGCATTCACTGCTATGTGGCCTCTCAAAATCAAATGGATCTAACTGTGATGAAGGCAGAGACTTTCTCCCTGTTTAAGGCAGTCTGTCATGTGCTTTGAGAAAGGTTTCCAGAGAGGAAAGAGTGGTGGTGTGGACAAGATGCTGGAACAGCTCCAAACATAGCAGTGCAGCAGGGCTGCAACATTTCTGGTAGCACCTGGCAGTTTTGCTGAAGACATTCTTGTGCTTGTTTCTACTTCTGACCTAAGAGCCTGGGTAGATGAGCTCCTGGGGGATGATGCCCACGCTAACCTCTGTGCTTCCTGATCAAAACTCTCAAGCTTCCCATTCCTCATCCAAGGGGACAAAAGCCTGCAAATTCTACAGACCCCCTTCTGTTCCTTTTATCCAAACCTTTCTACCTCCAACTCCTTTTTCCACTGGCAAGTGTCCCGTTCCTTCCAGTTTCCCAACTCTTATCCTTCAGGCCTGCAACAGCCACAGGGCCCCCAGCAAGAAGCCTCCTGCTCCATGCAGGCTTTTGCTTTCTCCCTTCCTACCTCTCCTGCCCAGAGCTGCCACCCCAGCCTGCTGCTCCTCTCCCTCTGCCCATCCACCTACGGCACTCTGTTGCCCTCAGCTGCCAGGGCCACCTGTGCATGTCCCCTCCTTACCTGGGCACAAGGCAAGGTTTAGCTTTTCTTCTGAGAGAGTGTCAGAAGTGCAGGCTCCAGACGTGCTCCCTGGGAGTCCTCTCTGAGGGCAGAATTGGAGGGTGCATTCTGAAAAAAAGAAGTTGGATAAGTAAGTCCTCTGCAACACAAAAACAGGCAGGAGGAATAATGAAACAGAACAGTGTGAACAGCTCCACACCTCCCCACCCCCACCCACCAAAGGACATGTATGTAGTGAGCACCATGAGGGGAGAGATGGAATTTCAGGACCCGTGAGAAAATGTTAATGTTGATATTGGAGACTGAGTTCAGGTGATCTTGGTGAGATTGGAGATGAAGGTAAGGAACAGATGGAAGGAGACAGATGTGCTGAGGCATATCAGGAAGGTTGTTTTGTTCTTGGTTTTGTGGAAAACTGTGAGGGAAAGGAAAGACTCATGTTTTATTTACTTTCACCTAAACTAGACTGAACAGCATTAGCCTGTGCTGGAAGGGGACTGTGTTTGGCCAAGGACAAACTTTGCAATCCATGGCATTCAGTAACTCTCGTGTTGGACATCACCAGCAGGAGTCTGCTGGGTATGATGCTATTGCCTTTCAAACACAAAAGCATTTGCCTGTCAAAGCTGTCTTTATGAGCCACTGCTAAACCCAGGCAAGGGGAGATTTGGCAGGTACTTTTTGAATTGCCATGGCCACTCATGCTTGGCCACAGAGCACCCGTGCTGTGACATCGCTGCACAGAGCTTGCAGCTATGTCCCTGTCCCCTTTGTAGGGACAGATGATTGTAGCTTCCTAATCCACACCAACAGCTGACTCCTGATTCTTTGTTACATGTGATGCAATGGCGTATGACTGCACTCGCAGCATCTATTGCCTGAATCCTGGCTGTTTCTCTAGCTATAATCCTGGGTCAGTGTGGATAGCTTTCAGATAGTCTTTACTCTGAACTTGCATTTTTTGCTTCTGGCTTCCATTCTCGTGACACTAGAGGGTGACAAAGATCCAAATGAGAACCACAATGGAACCATTTAGAACTGGAAACTTGAAGTTCAGAGGAGTTTCTTAAAACTAAACAAATCTTCCAGTAGAACGGGTGTGACGATTCAGCACTGCCAATGACACTTTAAGAGAAGCTAGTGACACTTAATAGAAACTTGCTTGATTCAGACCAACCCTGAACCAGAATGTTCAAGATGAAGAAGGTGGTAACCAGATTTTCTGTGACTTCTTTCAGGCCAGAGTTGAAAAGAATGCAATGGGATTGCAACTTTGAAACAATGATGGGAGATTCACTTCTTTAGAAAGCGTGAGATAGAAAAGAAAAACACAAAACCAAATTTAGGCACTAAAAGTACCATTTCTAATATGAACAACTGTTGTCAGTTGTAGAATTATATAGAAAAATACACATTTTCTGTGTGCAATATTGTTTACAAACATGAATTCTTTGGTTAGGAAGTGCAAAGTGTCCAGCTCCTGCCTCTACCCCACTGAAGAAACCAAACTCCTTTTCTAAGACAGTCTCATGCTTTGCTGCTGCACTTTTATGCACACACAGATTAGTTTGCACGTGAAAACAGGGTGGGGATATCTGTTGGTCTCTTTTCAATACATATAAAGCAAGAGATTCAGGATCAAATCGACTATGGTTTCAATCCCAGATGCTGTAGCTGTCATGTCAGGCCTTGCACCACTTAAAAAGCGGTCTGCTATTAAATATTTAAATTATTGAGAAATAGTTGAGTTCATTTCCTTAACTGCATATTCAAACTAACTATTTAAGAGGAATTTGCCTGATATTACCAGCTCCCAGGGCCTTATCATGAAATTTGATAGAAACAGCAGTGTACCGACACTCAGAAGAGTGTAAATCTCAGCTTTCGTTGCCACAAAGTATTTCCCGTCTGCAAGACAGTAGGAAAGGAGTGGAAAAAATTAAAACACATTTCCAGCATCTGAAGTGTAATGAAAAGAATTTCCCTTTGTTATTGTAAAGTGTTATTTTAAATTTTACTGTTATTTTAAATTTTTTAGGCAGTCTTGTGATGTTTGGGCTCTCATTCGTGACCCTCGGCACTATGGCACCCGTCTGTGCTAGCGGGGGGTCGACGACTGCAGTGCTCACCCTTTAAAATGAGCAAAAGATGTATAATGCAGCCCAGTGGAAACTTTGGGAAGAAATCAGAGATTTGGTTAAATGTTCTGGCTACTCTAAGCACTTGGCCAAAAGAAATGATGTTTAGTGGTCAGGATAAAACACAGAGCGTAACATTCGCTGTCGCCAGACCTGAACCAGCACTTGGGCTAAGAGCCAAACCACCTTCCCCCGCCCTTCGCCCTCGGCACAGGCACCCTCCTGGAAAATTTGGCAGTTTGAGGCTGATGGGCTGGGATGCCATTATGTAGCATCTGCACACAGGACAAAGGAAAGATTAGAGAGAAGGTGCATTTTCCCTGCGGGAGGAAGAAAACCCCACATGGACTGGAACGTGCATGTTCCCCACTCTAGATAGCCACTGCGGGAGAGGGGCTGATTACCTGCTCTGGGGTCCTGTATGCTTTCTGGGTGAAGCAAAGAGAGCAGGACTGTGGTTTGGGACATGGGACTAGAAGAGAGCGCCCTTGCATGCTTTCATAGTCCACGTCTCGCTTCAGTTTTCTCCCTCAAATAGTATTCTTGCCTTACAAACTTCTGTAACGTGTTTTGAGATCCTTATGATCCGACAGAAACACTGGTAAAAGCACAGAGGAAGAAATTGGTGTCATGGACGTGTGTAGGCTGAGCAACAGGGCCTGAAGACATCCTGTCTAACTGCAGGTGCACACCACCATGGGTGTGTTGGGGCTGTAGCTGCCCTTGGTGTCTGGATAAACAGTGACTGGAGCCTTCAGGCTTGTACCAGCCCATCTGACCGAGTCTGTCATTTGACTTAGTGACATATTTTCCACTGAAAGCCACACCAGAAATAACAGTTGCTTTGTGTAACTGTTTGAGGATACTGATGGATTCTCAGTAGT
Source organism: Laterallus jamaicensis coturniculus (assembly GCA_022605575.1). Lineage (NCBI taxonomy): Eukaryota > Metazoa > Chordata > Aves > Gruiformes > Rallidae > Laterallus > Laterallus jamaicensis. The sequence goes on along the minus strand of JAKCOX010000008.1, from coordinate 17,601,081 downwards.
GAAAAATGAGAGAGGAACCACCCAGAAGTTGGCCTAAGAGGAAGAGCGGGAGTTGCCTGCACACAGAGCAAGGGAAGCAGCCTTAGGAAAGGCAGGCAATAGCAATTAGATAATCACACACCCACTGGGCTGGCATACCCACTGGTAGTTTTGGTGTAGCAAAGAGGAATAACACTAATGTGCTCAAGATGCTGTCAGGAGAGAACAATCTGCATTGGTGTCTCAGATACTGCAAAGTAATATAAATGGAAGTCAGTCAGAAGTAATTAAAACCTCGTAAGGGACACTTTATAGCAGCCTTCCAGTACCTGAAGTACAGGCAAGATGGAGAGGGACTGTTTGCAAGGGCATGGAGTGATAGGAAGAGGAGCAATGGATTTAAGTCATGAGCTGGCTGTGGTTCAGATCTCCACCCTCATGTAGGAGCTACTGGGCCAACTCTGCTGCAGTTGATGTTACCAATCAGTAGACCTCCAGGTTTTTCAGTGTGTGCTGTGAAAGTCTGGTTTTACTCACACAGATGTTCCTTGGGAAAGGGCTTTGTTGTGTTTGACACAAGACTCCAGTAGAAGGCATGAATGCAACAACTTGCCAATTTGTTTTATTCAACAAGCTTATTTTCTTTTTCCCTTTAAAAGAAACTGCCTACTTCCTCACAGACAGTTCCCATCTCTGGCCACTCTTATTTTTCAGTAGGAAGATGGAAGGCTTTTTTTCTTCCCAGTCTCCAGATGCTTTAATTTTGCTTGCTCTCTCCCAATTGTTCAGTGCATACCTGCCAAAAAATAACTGCCAGTATATTTCTCTTCTCTGACTGTTGCTTGTGAGAGATCAAAATTAATTATCTGTATTTGGCATGTAGAAATCCAGAATATTCTTCACCTTCCTTTAAGTGACATTATACTTTGGCAGGGGTTGCAAATTTTTCATAGCATTATTAATGTCAGTACTTAAGAAGTTTATCTAATCCTGTGCTTTGCATAGAAACTATGCAGACACAGCGTATTCCTCCAGGAACATATAAAATATGGTTATAGAGATATTTAATAAAAGTATCAAGAGTATATAATAGGGAAAATCAATCAGGACCTTGTAAACTCTGTGTACATCTGCTTTTCAGAATCTGAGAGTAGGAAGATGATACACTTACTCATTTTGATCTCTACAATTATTTTAAGACTCCATCTATTTTTTAAATGATCTGAATAGGCATTGTGCTAAAGCACATAAACTCATGGTGATAAATGTCTGAAATTCATCACTGTCACCCAGTCCTATGCCACCAGCTTGAAAACTTTGATCATGAGCAGCGTGTAAGTCAAATATAAAGTCACTAAGAAGAAGTTGTTCCTTAACTACCTAGTGATTTAATGGTTAGAGTCATGCTTCTTTGCTGACATTTACCATTCCTCATCACTTTGAGGACTGGATCTTTGAGAACTGGATCTTTTATGGTCCACAGCCTTCATGTTGCTTCAGAAACATCATTAGTGTAAGATTGGCAATGGGAACTCCCCCTCTACTCTGCGTCGGTCAGACCCCACCTGGAGTACTGTGTCCAGTTCTGGGCTCCCCGGTATAAAAAAGACAGGGACCTTCTGGAGAGAGTCCAGAGAAGGGCGACAAAGTTGATTAGGGGTCTGGAACATCTCCCCTATGAGGAAAGGCTGAGTGAGCTGGGTCTGTTCAGCCTAGAGAAAAGAAGACTTAGGGGGGACCTAATTAGTGTTTATGAATATCTTAGGCATGGGTTGCAGGGGGAATTGGCCAGCCCCTTTTCAGTGGTCTGTGGGGACAGGACAAGGGGCAATGGCTGTAAGCTGGAGCACAGGAAGTTCCGCACCAACATGCGGAAGAACTTTTTCCCAGTGATGGTGCCAGAGCCCTGGGACAGGCTGCCCAGGGAGGTGGTGGAGTCTCCTTCTCTGGAGATATTCAGGACCCATCTGGATGCCTATCTGTGCAGTATGAGCTGGGGAGCTGCTTTGGCAGGGGGGTTGGACCCGATGATCTCTTGAGGTCCCTTCCAACCCCTAAGATTCTGTGATTCTGTGATTCTGTGACTTTGCTGCTTTCAGAGAGATCCATAGAGGGGGCAGAGCAGCTTAATGGGTGGGGGACACCTCTTCTACCCCCTGGGTTAAGAACGTAAAGCAAGAGGATGTGGCTGGAGCGGTACTGCGCTCTACATATGCCTTGGCTGCATGAGAGGTCTGCTGGGAACTGCGGCAGTCAAAACACAGTGGATATCTATAGCAGCTCTGGCTCTGCTGAGGCAGCCTTCAGCAGAGTCAGGGAAAAAAGAGGAACACAGGTGTGGCATATCCATTTTCTCCCTTCCTTTCTGCACAGGCGTTAGTTGCCGGTCACTAAGAGCAGAGGATACTGCCCCATAGACAACATTGACTGATGGTACTTTTCAGGATTCTCATGTTCATGATACCACTAGATCTGGGGCTAATGTCCCTAGGATACTACAGAACCTTCTCTTAAGCAAAGCCAAAGGAGTAAAAAGATTGAAGTATGCTTGAAGAAGCCATTGTGGACATCTCATAGATCAACAGAAACATTTGGGAAGGTTTCAAAAAATGGATGACAAGTTAATGTAAAAAATTCCATGAGCCAAATCCTCATCTGGTTAATATAACTTTTTCTTTTCTATGAAACTGAAACCTCTAAGTTCATTAACACCAGATGAAGATCTGATCCTTGTCTGAATTTTTCCAGGCAGGCAGCTATTACTTTTGCCCTCAAATACTAGCCCTATTCCTTCAATAAAACAGGGCAGCCAAAAATGCAGAAATAAGGGGAGAGGGATATGGGACAAATTTCAAATTGAAGTCAATAGTGAAGAGTTGCTTTGATCTAATCTGGAGGAATAACTAGTGCTTCTTCATAATGGTCAGATTAAGGGGGTAATCAAATTATTATATGATTGACTGCCGTCAATGCATAGGTTTTGTTCAATGTCTCATGTTTTCATAAAAGTATAAAGTCTTTATTGTTACAAATAATCAGAGGAAGTGATGTCAATCGGAAAAGGCAAGTTGTTGTTTGCGTCTTGTCTGCAAGCAACAGAAAAATCCTGTTGGCATTCAAAAAATAATTCCACTGGATTTTTGGAAGTCTGGCTAGGGTCTGAAAAGTCTCTTTTTCATGAAGACTAGCCCAACATACAGAAGTGATTTTTTTTTTTCCCCTGGTGATACTCTGTTGAGATTCTCTGAGCAAAACTAAGAAGTTACTGTGGTAACTGCACAAGCTGCAAGATGCTGTTCCTCAGAAAGAGACCTTCCTAGCATTCAGAGGATACTTCTAATTCTGTATGCCAATGTCTTGCTTTTTGCAATGCATACCTTAGAGCTTTTAAAATGGATCCTTTCTGAATGTTCTTAACAGAAATCAAAACCCACGTATCTCCTGTGGTTCACATCAGCTTGACAAAGTTGCACAGACTCTTTGGTCTGCCCGGAGGTCTGTGTGAGAAACACTGCCTGCATTGCATCTTACAGCTCAGTGACATCCACTGTACTTCCTGCGTTGTGCCCTGACACATATCCATCACTGTGTACATCTGGTTAGATTAAATATGGGCATTTATTAGTGGATAGCAAACATCTTTAAAGTAAGCGGTTCCTTCAGAAAATCCCAGTGTTCTTAGGCTGGATAGACAAAACCCAATAACTCCTCACCCACATGCATGGGAAACTAAACACCGCACGGGGCTTTGTTGTAACATGTAGAGCCAAGTAAGGTCACTGGAAGTTTTTCCCTTGACTTCAGTGATACCAAGAAAAATTGATGACAGACAGTAAGGAATCTGTGTGTTTTATAGCTTTGGAATTACCCAAGGAATTCACTTCTCAGTAAGAATTTAACTGTTGAGCATCATCAAACACATTGAGTAGTGTTCTCATCTCAAGCCAATGTTATATCTAACTTTGTCAGATACTGGATTTTCATAATTATTTTTCAATAATTAAATAAATGGACTTTGTCTGGGATTTTATGGCTGGTAGCAGAAGGCCTCAGAACACAACAGCTGCTTGGAGGGGTTTCCTGAAAGGCTTTGTTCAAAGTGAATCCCAGCCAAACAAAACATTGCTAAGACTAAATCAGTACTAGCTACAAAATAGGATGTTTAAGAAACCACACATACATATCAGCCACTTAAGAGCTGATCATGGACAAGATAAAAGGCATGCAAAAGCAGCCAACTTGTGTGAAATACTCCTTCTCTTCCTGCCTGCCTGCGTTCCCAGGCTAGTATCACACAGCCTGCCCCGCATTGTGGAGCAATCTGAGCCTCACTGATTAATAATGGTGACCTTGCCAGGCAGAGCCACTGTTTGGGTCACCTCTCATCCAAGCATCTATTTCCCCCTTAAATTAGTAGCAGTAGTGGAAACTTTGTTTGGCTTCATGGGCTCTTTGACTTTTTTTTTTTAAATTTCTTTGGTGTGTGTGGAAAAGAATTAAACTTATATGAGAGTTATTTTATTTCTGTTCTTTCTTTTTCTTTCTTTATTGTTTGCTCTAACTTCTATGCCAGAAAGCCTTTCTGAGGATGGTTTCTGTGTTGTGCTCCTGAAATGAGCACAGTTCTTGGGGCAGCATAGAGGAAATTCCATCTGAACAACCCAACCTATTTATTTGTCTGTCGGGTAAATCAATGTAGGCTCAGTCCTTCAAACAAAACCCTAGTAAATTGTAGTGAGGCTGGATAAAGAACTTCAAGATTATTTAATAAGATCAAAAAGCCTTTTGAATATGTTTACTTGTTAATTTGTTGCTAGTAAATAGTAAGATATCAATAGCATCTGGTAAGATATCAAAGGCCAACTTGGGCCAGGCTGCTGCTGGGCAAAGTCAGATATCTAAGGTGAAAGAAAAGGGTTCTCCATAGCCTTAGAGTATGAGCAGCTCAGAAAAAAACCCCAACCAAACAGCAAAACAAAATCAGGACCTGTCTTTCAATTTACAAGATTTATTGAAGTATTGTGAGACTTTGGCAAGTAAACTATGACATCATTTTCTGTTTTCTGCTGCTATAGCCATTGCCATCATTGTGCTCAAGAAAGATGTTTTTCCTAAAACCAGCCCTGTCTCTAAATCAGTAAATACCAGTTAAGGTACGTCCACAGAAGGGTGATGTAGCCATTCCCAAACAGACAGTTCGTCTGGCTTGCTTTCATGCAGTGAACTCTTGCTATAGGCAGGCAGTTTTCCCTAAAAATGGAGGCTAAAAGTAAAAGTGCATGTCAAGCCCCTTTGGAGGGTTACATGTAAAGTCTGTAATTGCTTACAGGTACCTTACAAATAATATCTGCATATGATTCATACAGTTCTTCACTGTTGTCACAGATCTCTCTACAACTCATGCAAAACTGCCTCCAGCTGAAATACATAATTAATGGCACCATAAAATCTTATTCTGTAATATCAGGAAATGATTTATTACAGTGGGTATATGAATTCATCCAGAAAACAATAAATTCTTCCATTGGAGGCACACTGTGTGAGGGGAAGTAATGTGGTAACATTATCCTTGAAGCTCTTCAGGTGTTTGAGAACTTTATTAAAAGTTTAATGTAATAACCTTTTTCCCAGTAGTTGCTTTTTTAATGTATTCATATAAATACGAAGAAAAATAAAATTAGGACGTATGAATCTTCTCAAAATTGTTGTCCATTTAGAGAAAGTTAGATTTAGTCTTTAAAAGGCACACAGTGATACATATATAGGCAAGTTACATTTCTGATTTCATCATTATGGAAAAATACTGTATGGTTTTATAATTACTTGTGCATGAGTTATGTACTTGTGCCCGATATGTTCTGCGGCTTTTTTCCCCCAAAATGCCTAGCTATTTATCATTACCAACAGTTTCAATGTGGAAACATGTATTTCTCCACATCACTATGGTATATTTCAATCCTCATGAAAGAAAATCACTCCCATAAGATAAGCAGTTCTACGCAGCAGTTCTCCAAAGCAACAAAAACGTGGTTTATTTGCCTTTCTTCACCCAACATATCTGAGAAAAAACAAATAAAAATCTGTATTTCTAATTCTATCTCAGGCACAGTCTCCTCCTAAAATAGAAGTTTAAGTCTGTGAATATCATGTGCAATAGTCTGTGCTGGAGTTTAAGATAGTTTGGACACGGTTACGAAAATGTCATGTATTTAACTGCCCAGAAACCTGCCATAGCAGCCTACTCCTTCTTGTGCTATCGCCTTCTCCAAAATTCACTGAAGTGAGTGGAAATGTTTCCACTGATTACATGAGTTTTGGAACAGACTGTGTATGTCTTCAAGCCAGTTAAGGTTCTGCCTAGGGAAAGATTACAGGAATATGATTCTATTTTGAGAAATTAAGAAAATGCCTATTTTGAGAGATTTCCATTTAACATTTTTTACTGGACAACTGAGTAATGAGAAAAATGAGACAAAAAAACCCTCTGAGATAAAGAAACAGTCATCTGCTTACCAGATCACATACTTTTCTGCTGTATCTTCTTATTTTATTCCCCTAAATAGCACTTCTCTTTGCAAATATGCAATCTCTAAAAATACTCAAATGTCAAGGAAACAGAATGAATTATTTGGATAATATTTCAATATTAGTAATATTTTTCAAATAATTAAATTAATTAAAATTATGCAGAAAGGCTTAATTGAGTATAAGTAAATTCTGGCATTTGCATTGCAAGATTTCCTTGACTTGTTTGACTTACTAATAAATACTTCCCTTTTTTCACATACAGTCGATCAGAAAACAGCTGTAGGTAAGCTTCTGAGGTATAGAGAATTGCCTGAGCTTTATGACATCAATTACAGGCTAATTACTCTGGCCCATTTGATTTCTGTTGGCTCAAAGCAGTATTGTAATGTCTGTATTTTGCATTGGTATCAATAAATACATTAATGCTGACGCAATAAATAGAACACATTACACTTATGGCAGGTCATTCCTAATGAAATAGGTACAAATTAAATGACCTTTTCATGTCTTTTTCATTAATAATGTATTATATAAAATGAACTTTGTCGTTAGAGAGTGATGCATTTTTTCATGTGCCATGTAAATAGCGAGATTAGCGTGCAGCCATTCCGCATATGGAGACCAATCTGTCATGATGATCTTTTTCACTAATGAGTACATACGGTTTTTTTCCTCATGCTTTCTCTGAACACTTGTACCTAACCCACAGCATTCCAGAGCAATCAGATATTGTGGCAACAAGCCCACACAGAAAAAAAGTAGAAGTTTGCTTACGCAGGGAAATGGGGAGTTTGCTATCATATATATGAAGCTTTCTTTCCTAGGAGGAGCAAGAGCAAAAAACTGCAAACTGTTTTGAAGAATGCAGATTTATTGACCATAAGAGGGATTGCACAATGTAGTTGCTCTTGATAACAAAGAACTCGACTAGATGACTCAGTCCTGTATTCCTGTTTGGGACAAGTCTGATTTAGGGTCTAGAAAATAGCTTAGGCACCCACCAAGAATTATCTGAAAAGGAACTGAATAAAGCTAGCTACAGTTTTATTCATTATCTGTAGGAAGCAACTAGTGTGTTTGCCATTGAGACTTGTATTTTGTTTCTTCTCATCTGCTGCAGTAAAGTATGGTTTTACAATTACTTGTGCACGAGTTAGAAAGCCCTGAACTTCCTAAAAGGAAAGTTCTTTTCTTCTCTTTTACTTGGATGGGAATGTAAACTACATGGTGTGAATGGAGCCAAACTTTTGGCGTTACTGCATTGGCTGCTGCTGTACTTGTGGTATTGATTTGACTCTTGGTGACACTGCAAGCACATAGGGTACCACTGCCTGCTCTGAAGAGCCTCTCAGTCTGTTTGTGCAGGTCTCTATAGGAACCTCATGAAAAAGAAGAGCTTTGAAAAAAAATCTAACCTGCCAAGGATATAAAACTGTAGAGATCAGTTCTGCAGAGGATATGACCCTGTGAGACCCTATAGGCAAGATAATCTCTGTGGGCTTAGCTGCACCTATGGTTCCAATCCGCTGGGCTTGGAGACTTTTCTGCTCTTCCTCAAGCCTAAGTCACACAGGGGGACTTGGTGGAGTCCTGATGCATTTCATTCCTTTTCTTCAGAGTTATCAAGGAACTTGAAACCAAGTAAAACCCAGAAATGAACAGCTTTTCTTCCAGCCAGCAGGTTCATGGCTAGCCCATCTGGTGTTGATCCATCATCTACCAGCACTTGGGTCGTAGAGCACTGTAAGACAGTTCCCACCAAAGGTCTGGGATGAAAGGAAAAAGGAAGATATCAATCTTGCTGAAATGTTAACCGTAACTGGGATATTTGGGACATGGATGGGAGCTGCTGCCTCAGTGGACATACTTCTGGGCAGCGTGTAGAAAGTGTATCAGTCAGCTCTGAAGCTGAGTCCAGATAAGCAACAGGAAATATGACATCTTCCATGCTCATGGCCTCATGCAAGAAGATGGTCTTGAGGAAAAAAGGGGGGTGGGGTAATGATAATATGTACTGTTGCGGTGTCTGTATCAGTTTATCTCCTGTTGGTTTTATGTAATTACAAGATTTTGGTAACGTTAACAACTTTGCATCCAATTTTCTTAGTCTTCACTCTTTTTCATGTGTTTACATAGCAATATATAGCACAGTCAAAACAACTTACTAACAAACATGACAGGAATCCAAACCATGAACTTTTAAAAGCTACTGCAGACTATCTGCTTGCCAACAGTCAGTGAACACACACACGTAAGTTCAGACCTGCCCAGGACTCTTTCCTCTGGATTGTTCGGTATGAACAGTAGGTAGTCGCTCACGTGCTGATTGCCCTAAGTGGGTGACCTCAAGAGTAGGAATGATCTGCTTTTTGAGCTGTCTGCTCACCTGCACTCATCTTCTGGTGGTGTTTGAGGAACCATATCTTCTCTCTCTAGGCTTTCTTTCTCTTTCTGCCTATGTCCTGCTCCTCTGTCCTGCCTCTTTATTTAGCTGGCTTGTTCCCTGTTCCATGCAGCAGGCCATCTTAATCTTCTTCTGTTGCAGCTGAGGTTCCTCTCCTTGTAAACATTATGTAGGTTCCCACCTACCCTAGCAAAAGATTTTTTCCTGCTCACTGAAGAGCAAATGGGAACGTGGAGAAGGCTTCTGATGTCAGGACATGGTGAGAACTGGCTGTGTTGAGGGAGACAAGGCAGTCAGGGCAGGAACCTCACTGACAAGGGTCCAGTCCCACAGTGAGAGTCACTTCAGCATGAAATTAGCCTCTGCTGATTAGTTCTGCATTATCCCAGGCTATAGTTGATATCTAATCTAGTTTGTGCAAAGCTGCCTTGAGTATCTCAACTGAACTCTCCAATCTCTAGATAGATGTTCACCAAATCACAGCGTTTAGCAGAGCTAGGCTTGGACTGGGGTACTTTCCAGCCCATCCCTTGAAGTGGCTGTGTCCAAGGTAACTGGAGGGAGAGCTAAAATCAGAGTGCTGCTTATGAAATCACTTCTTTCCAAGTATTTTTTATTGTGGGGGGAAAAAAACCCAACAAAAAAGAGAGAATATGTTTTCCATTATGATGACCTTGTGGGGACTTTGCCTTGTTCCCAGTTTCTTTTGTAGGTGATGGTATATACAACTGGCCAAGGCACCCTTTCTTTAACATCTGAGATCTTTGTTAGCTCTGCAACACCGCTAGAGTGGAGGAGTCCAGGTTTCCCATCCATGCCACAAGTACATGGACTTAACTGCAACCAAACTGCCAGAAAAAGGGCTGCTTTTCAAGGATCATTATAATAGTAAATGTTCCTAAGCTGTGCCAGCACTGTTCTGAACTACAGCAGGACTTCATGATGAAGTACATCAAGGCAAACTTGGCTGTAATAACAGTCCATACATTTCCACAGAATAAACAAATGCTGCAAATATGAGCTTCAGTTGTTATGTCTAATTGGAAGTCATGTCTAGAAGACAAATCCAACCTGTCACCAGATCAAGAAAGCATCAGACTACCAGGGTTTTTTTTTTCCTTGCCAACTTTTCTCAAAAGATTTGTTTCCAGGGATCCAGGCTTTAGTGCTTGTGTCACAGATGTTTTTATCAGCACTGGGGGAAAAGTCAAAGTGGAAAAAATGACAAGGCTTGTGTCTGTAGCATTTTATGGATTGACATAAGGTTTATTATTGTTTAGCAATATTAACGAGTTGACATCAAGAGGAAGATTTACTGGAACTGTTCTAATATCAAGATGCTTCTGCAAACAGAAAAATAGATTTAAGACCTGAAGGGTATCCAGAATCATTTCAATGTCACGTACAAGTTTGGCAGTCTTCTTTACTGTGATTTATCTGCTCTCCTTCTGAGTCCATAGTCTCCAAGACTGGCTCCTTGCTGATTATCGTAGCCTTATGGATTTCACTTGCTGTAAATGGGAGAGCTATTTATATAATACTTCCATAAAACATAGCTTTATTATTAAATCAGTGATTTTATAATGCAGATTATGATAGTTATGAATTACTATTTTCTTTAATCTCCACAAAATCTTTAATTTCTTTTTTAAAATTACCTTTTCTGGAGATTCAGTAACTGCAGCAAGTAAACTAGAAACATACTAAACAAAGTAATGGAAATATAAACAAATCTCAGCTGACTAAACAACATATAACTTAGGCTATTATTTTCTCTTCCTCTAAATATAATACAGATTTCACATACCTTTCCTGTGTTTATCTAAACTTTTCTGCCATGAAACTTATGACTACAAAGACTCAGAGACCTCAGGCAAGAATTATTTTTGATGAATTCACAAACACCCAGGGATGGTAGCTGCGTGGAGACTTGTGAAATCAATGGCCATTTCTGAAAATTGTTGCCTGTCAGAGGTAATGTTTATCTAATGTAGATCTGGTATTTTCCACCTTTCACCATTTTTCCACTCCCTGATTTTTGACTTCCACTTGAAGTACATTTGAAAGTTCTTCTCCTGCTGTTGTATATTGCCTTCTATAAAAATGTCACTAAAGAAAATAATCAGTGGTTTTCACCTTTCTGCCCTGACCGTTCAGCAGCACCTTCACAGCAGCTTCAGTGTCTCATTATACAGCCCAGTTTCTCTTCCCTTGTACACAGCAATGAGGGGAAGAAGAACAGTTTTAAAAGCCAAAGTATATGTTTGAAACTGCAAGGATGGATGAGGAAGCAGATAGCATGTGAAAATGGACTTGATGTATTTCATGTCTGATCTATTGACCCAAGATAGAACATTTGTAAACACATTTAATGACTTGTTTCTTGTGCTGATGATCTAACTGAATTTATTCTCCATAAATCCTTCATTAAAAGTCACCTCCACCCTTATGTATAGCCTGAGCTTTACGGGCAGCTAGGTTGGGTTCTTTTACCTCATTTAGCCATCTAAAGGGTATTTAAGCACTAAAGGTAGACTCTACCTAGGTGCCTTCTGCAGTCAATGAACATGACAACACGCAGCAAGTGATTCATCACATCCTAAAATATGTTTGGCAACCAGGCTGGGGAAGGGGCTGGAGGGCAAATCATATGAGGACCAGCTGAGGGAGCTGGGGGATCTTTAGCCTGGAGAAGGGGAGGCTGAGGGGAGACCTTACCACCACCTACACCTACCTGAAGGGAGGTTGTAGAGAGGTGGGCGATGGTCTCTTCAGCCAGGTGACAGGTGATAGGACAAGGGGAAATGGCAAGAAGCTGCACCAGGGCAGGTTCAGACTAGATTTTAGAAAAAAATTTTTTACTGAAAGAGTTGTCAGGGCCTGGAACAGGCTGCCCAGGGAGGGGGTTGAGTCACCTTCCCTGGATGTGTTTAAAAAAAGGGTAGATGAGGTACTTAGGGATATGGTTTAGCTTAGGATGGGAACAATTGGACTTGATGATCTTTAAAGGTCTTTTCCAACCTTGTGATTCTGTGATTCTGAGAATGGCCCATTTCATGTGTCTCTCTCCCTGGACTATGGCAACAGCCTAGGTGTCTAAGACTGAATGCCTTACTTCTGTACAGCTAAAGCTAGGTGAGACAAATCCCACTACTGGTGTTTCTATTGGATTTACTGTTTTCATTTAGATAGTCTCATTGATTCTTTGCTTATTCTATCTTGTCTGTGGTTGCTACATGTAATATGTAATCTTGTTTATTCTAGACATATGTTCTGTTTTTTTTCTCCTACACACAAATTTTAAGTTCTTTAGGGCAGGAACGGAGTAATCTGTAAGCTTTACCCCCTGACATACCACCCCCCCAAAAAAAAAATAAAAGGAAAATTCTGGTGCCAACGATCATTTAACATATATCCTCTAAGCAATCTATAACTGCTAATTTACTCAGTAGAATTTATGGCATCTGTTCATGTAAAAAACTCCACAAATAATTGATAGACTGATGCTGGAAACCTACAGTATTACTGAGGGCAATGGAAAGATTGATATAAATAAGGGTTTGAAGTCATCGAGAAGGCACACAAAAATAAGAATTACTTGCATCAGTAAGATCTGCTGTACTGAGCCTTTAATTTGCCATCTGCAAATGTGGCCCAATAAAGATGTATTAAGATTTGCCACCCAGTAGTTACAGCTCCAGATTGTGTTATGTGATAGCCCATAATTGAATAAATGCATGGTATTTCTGAAGGATTGTGAAGGGGCATAGAAAGATTGCTTTCTCTCCTGCTCTTCTAGTGAAATTCCATATATTTGAATAGTGTATAACCACAAGCTACCTTTACTCCTTTTCTCATTTTTTAATTAAAATTTATAAGGGTGGGAGCCAGAAACAGTATCTCTGGGTATGTTAAATAGGAAATTCTTGGCACCTGATAGGATTAAACCTTCAAGGGTGAAAAATAACCATCCTTTTCAGAATGACTAAGGCTACAACAGCTTCTGAAGCTGTTGATTTAAACAATCTATAATGACACTGTCCTCCTACACTAAACCTACTGGATTCTAACAGTCCCCATTCCAGCCTGTAAAATATATCCACTTTGTGCCAATTCTTCAGAAGATCCTTCTAGTACCATCACACCCAGCTTAGTGTTTTTTAGGTTTTCTCATTATAAATCAGAACTTCACCATTTTAGTTGGTTGCAGTGAATTATTTGGCCAAAGTTTTGGCTTTGTTTCATAGGTTTGAAAGAGAGCTGTGGTGGAAGGAGCTTGTAGGAGATTCAGAAAGGGCAGTTCCTGCTACCCTGTCACATGTGAAGGAATAGTCCAGAGTGATCTCCCTTCCTTGCTGAGCAAGAGGCCAGACTGTGGAGTGCTGAACCACTCTCAAAATTTCTCAGCAGCTGCTGTTCATCCTCAGCATTTAACATGTAGCTGAACAAGCTGTCGAACTCATCATTTAAGATAGTTCCATGGAGTAACTTCTACCAGCTGCAACAGGGACTAGATATTATCCACAATTAAATAAAAATAGTAACCCCTTATGAAGTAAGGGGTTTAAGTATTATATTACTCAGCTTTGCAAGAGGAGCTTATAAATATTAAATGATAGGTTACTATCTATGTGACTGAAACATCTACTAATAAATTTGTCTGTGTATTTAAAATTCCTGGATCAAACTGGTATTTTCAAGAGTTCAGAAACATTGTGCTTGCCTCCATAGGAATATTTATAATCAAATATCTCACAAACTTCACAATGATGCTGGGGTTTTTTTACAAAGCAATCTAAACCTATGTTATTGGGGAAACCACTTCAATTTGAATCATAGAATGACAGAATAATTTCAGTTGGAAAACACCCTCGAAATCATTGAGCCCCACTAATTCCAAAGTCAGGCATCGAGTCCAAACTTCTCTGTTTCTATTGCTAGTGTGGCTTTTAAATTTTTCCATTGTGAGGCTAGCTGGATCAGTCACTGGCATCCATGGAGGACTATTCATGGTGAAGTCAGTAAAGCCATTTTTGACCCAAAAAAGAATTTTAAGATCTGCACACTTCTTTGGCTACGTCCATACTGGTTGAAAGCTTTCATTCTCCAGGTGCCAGGTATATGAATTAACAGATAATTTTCAGAAGTGTTGCTGATGTGCAGCCATGTGGTTCCTGGTGCAATGCCCAGGTTTCTGTGGAAACAGAATGGGGGTTCACCAAAAAGAAAAGTGCTGCTGTGCTCCTGAGTCCCATCTCTGATTTGGTTGACTAGAGAACATAAATTCTGGGGTTCAAGCACAATGCAGGGTACTAAATACATCTCTTTCTTCAGTTTTGTTTCTCATGCTGTTGCCAAGTCACTTGAAAATATATTCTGTGGTGCTCAAGTATTCCTTGAAGGATTTTCTTATGTAATCATTTGATTGCCTTATATTTTCTTTTGCATTTATAAACGATCCATCTATTTTTAATTTAGGTAATGCAGTTCCTTCTACATTGAGACAAATCCCTGTATGCATAGGTACATAGATCAGCAGAAATCGTAAAATATTCATAAGATTCTCTAGTTGCTTTTTTTCTAGGCTACGAATCAGTCCCTGATAAAAAGGATCTGATCCTGCTTCTGTTTAAATCAACAGAATAACTTACAATTCCCTTTGGACAGAGCTGAACTCATCATGATACTGATAAAAGTTTGTTTTACTTTTTTTCCCAAGTATGTGTTTTGCTATCCTTCTGTGAGACTGAAGTATTTGCCAATATTTACACTTTGTTTAGGCACAGCTTCCACAAATAGGGATGTCAGTATGGGACCTACTGGCTCTTTTTATTAAAGGGTGAAAAAACCCCACCAAATCAAACAAAACCTTGACATATTTTGCTTTTCTATTAAAGAGAAGCAGTCTGCGACCTCACGTGAATACCCTGTGCACGTGTTGTCCCTTGGGGCAGTAAGATGAGTGTGAAGAGTCCCAGACCACTGCCTTTGAGGGTTTGGTAAAGGCTGGCTGCAAGCCAGCTGATGGGGAAGCTGTGAAGCTTAGTCCCTCTCCGAGCAATCCAAGATGAATTACTGCATGGGGCAGTATGAATAGGGATATAATTCCCTTGGTCTCTCCCACAAACCCACCGTGGTCTTGCTTGGTCAATATGTTGATTTGCACTTTTTCCTTACAAATTTGTGTTTCTCCTGTGTCGACTCCTGTCGACTTAAATATTAAAGTGGAATAACTGATACATTCCAAATTCAGTGCATGAAACTTCCCTGCCAAATCCCACAAACAAAATTACAAGGTCTGGAGAAATCCTGCACTTAGTATTTATTAGATCTGTCAAATGAATCATGCTCCTGGGGAATCAGATGTTGTCAGGATTTAAACATACATAGCTGTAAATGAAAAAAAAAAAATCATATCTATCAGAATAAAAGTTTCCTGTGTAGAGCATTTGGGCACATGATTTCTGCAGGCTATCCTGTACACAGAATGTAGAAATAACACAAATGTAGCATGACACAGATAATAGCTATCATAGCCCCTGTTAAGCCATTATATGACAATTGCAATTTATAATTAATACTGACCCATCTCTTGCGGAAGGACATCCTTTTTTGGATGGTTTCCAAGTCATTCTTTGTGTCCCTAGGCACAGGCTCACTGCAGAACGTCACAAAGATTTCTTGCTTCAGAAGCAGGGAAGATAAAACAATGTAATAAAAGATTTTAAAGCACTTGCTACAGTGAAGCTTAGGGCAGATTCATTTTGTAAAATTTACAAAGGGAAAAAAGCAAATACAGAAATATTTTCCTGCAGCTCCTTTGATTGCTGAATTCATTTGCAGGTTTTCCTTCTATCTGCTCTGATGCATAAAACATAAATATATTGCTGGGCAAATATAAACAGTGTAACCAAATTCTAAAAAAATTGTCAGTAATTACCATTGGATTTGTCTTCATTTGCAAATTCAGCGCTAGTTCTGAAGAAGCCAGAGAGACAAAGATGACAAATCCTATTTGTAGTATTTTTTAGGAGATAAAGCCCATTGAAAGAATCCTTTGTACAGCAAAGCTTCAGACAGAAAGGAGGAACACAGCCTAACTCTAATCCAATTTCAAGGCCTGCTCCTGCAAATAATTAGGGCCTACTGGAAGTGTTCGGCCCTTCGGTGGTATCTAGTGTCTAATTCCACAGCCACATTGTAATACAAGCACGTGAGAGATACTGTTTCTTACAGTATATGCCTCATAGAGGCAGCTGGGCAAAACCTGAATTATTGAGGGAAGTGGCAGAAGTCCATATTCCGATACATTTGGTAAATTTTAGTGGCACCTTCTTTTAGAAATGACTCTCTGGAGCCAATGATGCTCTTAGGCATATCTGCTGGAACCTGTATGTCCATGCTCTGCCTTTATGGATGGGACAGCTCTGTGTTCTGAGGATAAGCATGTAATTGCCCACACTCTTGATGCAATGGCACCATTTCAGTTAATCTGTTGCAGTGATGACATCAAGCTGCCAGGGAATCTTTTGTCTCTTCTCTATATTATCTGCTACAAACAGGAGCAGAATTAGACTCTTCTCAGTGACACTCAGCGATAGGACAAGGGGCAACGGGTGCAAGCCGGAGCACAGGAAGTTCCATATGAACATAAGGAGAAACTTTTTCACAGTGAGGGTGACAGAACACTGGAACAGGCTGCCCAGAGAGGTTGTGGAGTCTCCTTCTCTGGAGTCATCCAAAACCCACCTGGATGCGTTCCTGTGGGATTTAGCAGGGATGATCCTGCTCTGGCAGGTGGGTTGGCCTAGATGATCTTTTGAGGTCCTTTCTAAATCCTAACGTGATTCTGTGATTTAGTAGCCCTGCCCACCAGCATCCCATGAGTGGCAAACTGCACTGTGGAGCTAGATCGGGAAGTGCACTCAGCTTTATCTCCCCGATGCTGAAATCAGTGCAGGTTTGGCTATCCTGTACAGCTGTCAGTCTGTTCCTGTAGAAAATGTCCTAACTCAACCTCAAAGTTTCTAAATCTCTTCATGCAAGAGAAAGAAATCTCACGAATTCCCACAAATTAAGAAGTAAAACAATAAAAAGCCCCCCTCATACATTTAACATGCTACTAAAGTATTTTTTGTAGACAGACAGTATTGGAAGCACAATAGCTTTGAAGGAGGACATTTAACACTTCTGTGGGATTTCATCTCTGATTATTTTCTCATTACACAGCAGAAAGTGACTGAAGATTTTGGTTTTATGGCTTTTCTATTGAGCTTAACTCTAACTGGTAAATTTCCTTCTGCTACAAAATCTTCCCTGATGGCCGTTATGGTAAAAGCTACCCTTAAACTGTCTACTTCTGAGTGCATTATGTTTTTAAATCCATTAACAAGAATGACCCTTCTTCTTCATTGTTAACTTCATTAAACCCAAGAGATACAATCAGTAAAGGAAATACTCCTTGCAAAGAAATTTAAAGTTCTGAAGTTTTACCTTGCATTTTGTTTGTCTTCCATCTGATATCATTCCGGTACCTTCTAATTAGAAAAATAGTGTCAGGAGACCTTGATGATGTAGCTTCTTCTGCCATTTATTCATTCTTGCCAGGTAAATTATTGCCAGATCTCCTCAGTTGCTGTCTTTATTAACTCGGTTAAATGTGTCCTTTGGGTCATTGTCCAGTAGCTTGTCCAACTCACTGAGCCTCTGGCAGCCCGAAGGACCCAGTGTCCGGAAGAGTGCTCTAGCAGGGAAGATGATGAAATCATAACACTTGAGGGGTCGTGGGTTTTTAAAACTGAGAAGCAGGTTTATGAACAACAGTCACCATGGATGCATTTCCCTCAGAAAACAAAGGACCAAACAACTAGGTTTGCTAAAATAATTTGTTTGGGCCTCACTAGTTGCTTTCAAAGTCAGTTTCCCTTTGGACACAAAGCTTCTATTCACCAGAACAGCCACCGTCTCCTCTGTCAGTGAGGAGTGGTGCAGTGTCCCTCCCACTCAGCGGGACCCATTGAGAGGCTTATGGTTATCTTCTTATTTGTATTTACTACACAGCTAAAAGCTTTCTCCCCATCTAACTCTTCTCCCACCATGTTCTCACAAGTCTGCATAATGAGATTAATAAATAAAGCTTCAGAAGGTAACCAGATCAGTAAGACTTTGGACTCTGGAGCTTGTGGTGGTGGTGAAGTAGGTGTATTCAGCATCCTCAACTAGTTCCCATAAAAAACAGGAGAAGCTCATGGTGCATCTGATGGAGCCTTGTCCCAGGCCCTACATAGCACCTTACACCACACATCTACTTTCTAAAAGCTGATGCTAGAAAAATGGCATAACCAGGTTATATTTTTATCTTGTTCTGATTTGTTCCAGACAAAACATATCAAATTTACAAGTGGAAAGGAAAGCTATCTGCCTTCTCAGTCCTAATATATTAACTTGCCAATACTTGGCTCTGTGAACTTGCTTAGAAGCTGAATGTCATTTTGAATTCTTTCTCTTGCTTTTCCAGTGTTGTCACCATCAGGCCAGTGCTGCCATCAGAGATACTTGGCAAGCACACGTAGAATGGATTCTGACATTGTACACGAGGAAGAACAGAATCCCTTTCATCTCTCCTTAGATATGCAGGGCTAACAGGAGTCAAAAACAGCCCCCAGAACCCCCATGCAAACAAAACAATATGAACACACATGGACCAAGGCTGCAGCAACAATGGCCAAACCTCTGCAGGATCTGAAGGGAAGCTCCCCTGCCTCAGAAAGCAATGGGAGGCTGTGCCTAAAGCATGAGCAGTCTCTCCTTTACCCCCCTGCTGCTCCTCAAACTGTGCTGTCGAATGTCTGGTCCACTCAGCAAGGTTGGCTTTGACTTTTCCCAGAGAATTGGCCCACACTGTAGATCCATCTTGGCACCCACTCAGCCTGCAGTCTTCCTTCTCTGAGTGCCAAAAAGCATGCTAGCAATTCAGATACACTGGTGGGTCTGGGATATGAATAGCTGGCCAGTGGGAACAGTATGAGAACTTTATTGTCTTCCATAGCCCATCATAAACCAAGAATGATTCGCCACATGTAACTGAGCTGGCTCTGGATTTTAAATGCTGAGAAATCAAGTCTTCCAATCTATTTCAATTACTTTTTTTTCCCTCTTTCCATTGCTCTGGGAGAGGGGAAAAAAAAGGGGGAAAAAAAAAAAGCAAGCTTCATTCCAGCACAATAAAAAAAATCAGAGGTTATCAAGAGGCAGCTCAGGGATCGTTTGTGTCCTGTGAGGCAAACTTATGCAGCCCTTAAGTATACAGTCAGCACACCACTGAAAATGGGTCATTTCTCTATGCCTGCTGGAACAAGGAATTTAGCAGGTTAGTCAGATGGAGGGTTATGCAAACACAGTTAAAAAAGCAATGGTTTTGTAGACTGTTTAAAAAATCAGATCCCAAATTTGAAATTCATTCAAAAGCTGACCAGAGAGAGAGAGAGATGGGGTAAGAACATAGCTAAAAATTAAATCTCTGGGAGACAGATGGGATTTTCTCCAACACAGTGACGAAGAAATGACGGTGAGAGTTGACTCTTAGTGGATTCTGCTGTATTATACTCTCAAAGCCATTAAAAGAACTGTTGAAAAATTAACCACCATGCAGGAGTTCAAGAAATCTCTCAGCCATGTGTTTATTTCTCAGTCGTGACACAGCTTTATGCGGGGAAGAGAAAGAAGTAACCTACCATTTGTTTCAAATCACAGACTCCCCAGTAGCCCTACCTCTTACACAGTCTAAAAATAGCAGTATTGAAATACTGTCTATCCAGTTCCCTAACTGGGCTCTTCCTAACGTGTGTCTGTGCAAGACGTGTTACAGGACTGCTGAGGAAAAGGAGGCTGCTTTTTTCCTCGTCACTGTCAACTCTACAGGCAGGTTTATGGATAATGCTACTGCTGCAGTGGGCAGGCAGCAGTATGGAAATCAACTGAGCTTCGTCCTTCTGAGTTTCTCCTGTTCCCTGTTTTTCTCCACCTCACCTTCTCATGGTCTTCCACTGCCTTCAGTACCTGCCTGAGCATCCTTCAGCCGTTCAACTCTTTACTCTTCCCATGTCAGCAGCTAGTAGTTGGTAGCTCTTTTATGTACAAACCACTGCTTTTGGTGGAAGAAGGAATAGCTCTTCCAGTCCACTATGAAATTATAATGGTAGCCTGCATGGGCAAGGCTGGGCACTGCTACTTGCCCTGCTCTGCAGCCAGTGGCAGTGTTTTGTCTGCTCCTCCTTATTTTCCTGTGTTCCTCATTCAGCCATATGTTTGTGTTTTGTACATGTAAGGGAAGATAGCAGGAGGCTTCCTCCAAACTTCAGCGGGATTGAAATTTAACCCACTATCTACATTTCTGCTTTCAAGATTAAGTGAAAGAACTGGAATTTCAGCAGTGCTTTCACAAACAGAGATGCACATAGTTAAGATCATTTGGGTGAAATTCAAGCCTGGTGCAGTCAATGTGGTAGTTATTTTTTTCACTACGCCTCTGTTTAGCCCACACTTGAGAAGAAAACACACACAGACACTGAAGTATTATTTATTTAGAATAAACATCAGCTGAAGGAATTGAATGGTGGAAACTGCCTAATTGTTTCTACCCTTGGTCACAACTATAAAAGCTCCTTCCAAAATGGTGAAGCATAAAAATAATATTATCCCTTCAGTCTTTTTTCTCTTTTCTCTGTAACAGCCTTCTCAGTAACACCCTCCATCATTTGGAAATGCAGCAATAGTGTATTATGATGCTAATGTCAGTATTGAGGGAAAGTGTCTGCTGTCAGTACTAACCTCTGTTTATTACTGAACAAACCCCACAGTAGCACATCATGCAGATCTGAGAAATGCGTGTCGAAATTAGTATGTAATTTCTTTTTGTTCCCACCCAGTTCAGATGTTCTATAACTATTTGTGTGTATAGTGTTTTAAAGTGGTTTTAAGACTGTTTACAAAGCTTTGTTTAATTATCTGCAGTGAGACACCAGACCCAGAACTGACTTCACCTCCGTCCCTCACCCCCTCTGCTTCATTCAGTTGTTGCTCGGTTGGGGAGTATACTAATGGGGGCTCAGCCATAGAATAGACAGACAGAACTTCACTTTGCAATGTCAGCAGTTCCTCTTTTTCTCCTCTTCACAAAGGGATGCTCTCTCATCAAGTGGCTTTCCTATGGAAGAAGAATGAGCAAGCTTTTTCTTTCTGACCCTTGCTAACTAACTTGACATGCTTTTCCTTTGTTTGCTTGTTTGGTTTTGCAGTTCTCATTTCCAAGACATTTCCTGGGGACCATCCAAGCTCACTTCAAAAGCCAGACTTCAGTATATCTGCGCCGCCACTCACTATGTGCTGTCTGTCTGAAATGAAGTAAGTGAAATGACTGACCCGTGGCTCTTAGACTAGTTGAGTCCATCCATAACTGTGCCAAAGGTCACACTGTTAATACTCTCTGAAGCTCCAAAATCTAACCCTGTTTTGGAGGTGTGGCTTGGTTTTTTGGTTGGGTTTTTTTTCCCTGCATCCTAGACCCCTTTCCCAGTAGAGCTCTGATCTTGGCCCCGACAAGAAGATACTACAGGCACGGTGTTAGTTTTCCTTGTTAGTCCAGTGTCAGGCTTCCTTTCCCAGAATATGAACAGGTCATGTTTTCTCTGGATCAACTGAGACAAATACACTTATCGTTTCACAGTCTCACTGACCCTCAGATAATCTGTTGGTGCAGTTTTGTGCCTTTATTAGGTTACCTTGTCATAGGTTCCATTTGGTCCCAGCAGTCATCAGGCTACAGTGAGAACTGGGTACTCTACAAAGGCAGGGGAGCCCTTCTGTGGCTTTGTTCTGATTACAGCTTCAGTTGAAGAACGAATAGTACAAGGTATTTCCATCCCTACAGCAGAAAACCCAGTGATTTGCATACAGTCTGATCTCATCTGAATGTGCTTTAAACATGGATGCTTAAAGATATTAATAGACTACTTTTAACTTGGACCTCCCCAAATATCCTCACGGTGGTATTGTTACAGCAACAGAACACACTCCTACATGATCCTACTAGGTTAGCCTTGAAGACACTTTAAAAACAGAAAGGAAGAATGGAGTCTTTGTCTACGAATGAAAAAATCTGTCTTTGTCTATGAGAACCTGTCGATGAATTGCCATGGAAACATTTACTAATTGTCTGTGTAGCCAATAAAACAGTAGCAAAAAAAAAAAAAAATAGGGTAATATTCATCAAGAAATGACACTTTGTGAGAGTTGGCCTTAATCAGAACAAGATTCTGAAGAAGAGACACTGTGGTATAGCAAAGCCTTTTCTTCTCCAGATTCTCTCTTGAATGTTGAGATTACCTTGGTGTCTTACCTAATGAGACCACATTCCCACTGGGTAAGAGTACTGTCACCCTGACCTTTGATGCCTGTTCATAACCCATCCTCCAAAACACAGGGGTTAGTGAACTTTGACTTTGAGAAGATGTCAGGACACCCATCAATTCTCTATCTTAGGTTTCGTTAGTCACATTTCTCACTTATTTTTTTCTATTTCTTTTTCAGTATCTGTAAAAATTCTATTTCACTTCTGGGCTGGGTGTGATGCAAACCCAGTTGTAACTTTCACCCTGTGCAATTTGCAAGGTAATTTCAAAACTGAGGGCAAATCAGTGCAGTAAGTAGAAGAGGAAGGACAATAAAACACACTCACATAAAAGTGGTTAGTCAGAAGGAAATCTTGAGAAGCTCCAACAGCTATTTGTTGGGGTTTTTTTAAATCATCTTTGAAGTACTATTGACAGAATCTGGTATTAGCCTTTAGTGTTCTGTTGGTCGATCTGAGAGGCATTTGGACTCTTAAAAAAACCCCACACTCACCCTCTCTGCATTTTTAAGGTCTTGGAGTTAATTGTTGTGTAGCAAAGGAATCTGTCTGCTCTAGGAGGCTTTTCTGCAGCTGTGTTAGTTTCAGAAAGTTGTGAAATGACAGTACTGATTTTGTTCCTGGCCAGCCCAGGCTGCCAACTAGCAGTAGAGTAGTTATTGTCCTAACGTGCTTGTGTACTACTCAATCTAAACAATTCTTTACTCATTACACGGGTCATTTAACATGGGCAGAAAACAGAGCCAAACACAAGGAGCTGCTGTGCTCCATGGCTTTCTCTCTTTCTTCCCATTACTGAGGCTCTGTTCCTACCAGGTCCCTGTGTGAACAAGCAAATGATGCCTTCCCCTTAGTGAACTGGGTTCCTTACCCACTAAGCAAAACTGTGGAGCTTAGAATTCATTTCTGCTGTAAGGCTTTCCTCCTTACTGTTCCTGCAGGGAGCTATAAAGAGAAATACATATGTATTTTTTGCTTAAAATGAGATGGTATACGGAAGTCTGCCATATGGGCACATACTTGGAAGATGTATGGCAGCACATTACTACAGGAGAAATCTTGAGTAAAATTTCCATTCAAACCCCTGCATGTTTAATACTGACTTTAAAACAGTGAGTCCCCCTAACAGTGGTAACAACAGAATATTTCAGTGCCCTTTGGATGAGAAAGAACTAATGACATCACTTTCTATGCTCCTACTCGGAGCATCACAAGCCCACATTTCTTTACTCTCTGAAATCCGTATTTTGAAACATGAACAGCCATATTTTTCTATAGGAGCACAAACAGAGCATCACTTAGGGGCTTAGTCAGTCTTCTGAAAACGCTTCTTGCAGATTTCACTCAGGGATCCCATGGAGAGAAAGAGGGCTAACTAGAAAGCTGAGAGGGGGATTGGCAAACTGGAGGCAGCCAGCAGGCATGGCGGCAGAGCCATGCCTGCAGAGCTCTGCAGCTGGTGGGAAGGAAGGGCCATGTGCAAGCTGAGAGCAAGCAGGGAGCCCTGAGAGGACAGGAGCTGTCCAAGCAGCCTGCGTTTGCTTCACTAGATGGGAACCACTGCACAATCAAGGGCTTTTCTCTTTCTGAAGTTTTTCAACCCTTAAATCCATCTTCTTGAAGTAACAATGCCATGAAAGTCCATGAAATGCTCTGTGCAAAATGTATCTGTTCCTGCGGATAAACCTTTTAACACGGTGAGCTGAGGGAGGCAGAGCTCATGGCTGAAGCTTTGGTCCAGATGAAGTTGTACTAGATATTCCCCTCAAAGGATCATTACACAGCAGTCATGGCTGGTTTAAAGATAACCAGTTTAAACCTAGCTCCAGTATACATTGAGTGGCAGCCATAGCAGCAGCTGGTCAGCACATGACCTAGCAAGCTAAAATGCATCTTTCTCCATATAAACTTTGGGTTTCTTTTCTTTTTCTTTTCCTCAGGTGTAGAGATGTCATTAACCTTGTTCAGTTTCTGTCATGCATTGTTTTTCTACTAATCCGTTGTTCTCTTAACTTCTGTCCTGGTTTCAGCTAGGATAGAGTTAATATCTTTCTAGAGGTGGATGGAATGCCTTCTTTGGGAATTAGGATGAGAGCAGTGCTGATAACACACTAATGTTTCCAGTTGTTGTCAAGCAATCAAGGACTTTTCAGTTCATATTTCCCCGCTAACAAGAAGGAAGGGGACACAGCCAGGACAGGTGACCTGAACTGGCCAAAGGGGGTATTCCATGCCAATTACATCATGCTCAGCATAAAAGGGGGGCTGGTGGAGGGAGGAGCAGGCAGCTCCAGGATGCATGGTTTTGGGGACAGTCTGTTTTTTGGGATGGCTCTGAGCTGTACAGCCTGGGTTGTGCGGTTCGGTGAGTAACTGCATTGTGCATCATCAGTTTCATATATTTTGCTATGAAGTCCTGTTATTATTATTATGTCTATCTTTCTGCTATCCCAGTAAACTATCCTTATCCCAAGCCACGAGGTTTTGGTTCCTTGGGTTTTCTTCTCCCTCCCTTTCCTCCTCCCTCAATTCCTCCCCCACTTAAAGAACAAGTGGCTGCATGGTGCCCAGCTCTCAGCTGGAACAAAACCACAACGACTTCTCAGAATGTGTGTCAGCAGTCTAAAAACAATCATCATCAGAAGGCTGAACAGCAAAAAACACTAATATAAACCACACACATTTCACGGAAGCATTTGACTATCCTGATTTATTTTGTTGTATCTCAAAGCAATGTGTTTTGCCAAGGAAAGGAATTAATACCAACACAGCTTTATATCCAGGTGCAGCACGTACAGACAAAACATGAGTGAATGAGACAAAGTAATCTGCACGGTGATTAACACTGAACAAGGTTGCGTTGAACAGGGAGATGCAGTGGTTGGACTTAATGATCTTGAAGGTATTTTGCAACGTAAGCGATTCTGATTTTATACCATGTTTTTTAATATGCCAATCAACAAAAGAATGACAGTGTAAACTATTAAATGTTTCAGGGTTGCTACTAATTCACTATCAGAAAGGTTTATATGCCAAGACTGTTAGGCATTAAATGGCTCAATAACAATATGCTGAAATGTTATTTTCCCAGTGGCTTAAGTTTTCAGTGTCCAGACATGTAATACTCTCTGAAAAGGTGAACTAAAAGACCACTGAGCATGAGAGGAAACAGAAGGTTAACAAACATACACAACAATATAATTCCAGCAAGAAACCTAAAGTTCAAGCACTGCTTTAGAAGGCAAAGCATTGCAAGAGATGAGTCAAGCTAAATACCTCAGCCATAATATGCAAGGTGGTGGGGATATCTAGAAGGAAATAATGTCACAAATTGGCAAGGCAGCAAGCACATTTATCTGCTTAAATAAGATTCAGTCCTTGAAAAATCTACAACCTAAAGAACAAACTGAATATTCAATCCATGTTATTTTCAACTTAACAGATGGATGTGAAAGCTGGAAATCTATCAAAAGTATAGATAGTCATCTAAGAAGCCTAATTAAATGCTCAGAAGAACTTAAACTTAGAAAAATAGTATTTTTTAAAAAACTAATTTGCCAGAATTTAGCAGTATCTTATGTCAGATATTAACCAAAAAAAAAAAAGATGGCTGCACCTGGGATATGTGTAATATTAATGAAGAGTGTCCTGGGTAGAAGCCTATTCACAGGTAGAAGTACATGCAGAAAGGGAGAACTAAAGGGACACCTTCCATTGAACACCACGCAGGGTAATGCTTATGGGACCTTCTACAGAATCACAGGGATTGGAAGGTACTTCTGGAGATCATCCAGTACAACCCCCTGCTAAAGCAGGATCACCTAGAGCAGATTGCACAGGACCATGTCCAGGCAGGTTTTGAATATCTCCAGAGAAGATATTCACCATCTCTCTGGGCAGCCTGTTCCTGCCTGTCACCGTCAGAGTGAAGTTTTTTCCTCATGTTGATCTGGAACTTCCTGTGTTTGTGCCCGTTGCCCCTTGTCCCGTCTCTGGACAGCACTGAAAATAGTCTGGCCTCATCCTCTTGACGTCCACCCTTGAGACAATTGTCTCATAGAATCATAGAATGGCAAGGGTTGGAAGGGACCCCAAGGATCATAGAGCTCCAACCCCCCTGCCACAGGCATGGCCACCAACCTCAGGCCTGGATCTACACAAGGTTGCCCAGGGAATGTATGTATTAATGAGATCTGCTCTCAGTCTTCTCCAGGCCAAACATCCACAGCTCCCTCAGCCTCTCCTCATACAAGAGATGCTCCAGTCCCCTCCTCCTCCCTGTAGCCTTACCGTGAAGATCCTAAACCCGGGTGTTGGAAGAGCTCACCCGGGCGATGCAGGAGGGCTCTGTCTGCGGGCCCTCACCAAGGACAGCTCCCGCCCAGCCTCTCCCGTTCCGCAGCCCTCGGAGCAGTGGAGAGCCCCGAGCGGCTGCTCCCAATCCTAGGAACGACTCCTCTTTCAGGAAATAAGTACCCATCCTTCACAGGGACTTCTAGGAAATTCGAGTGATGAAAACCGAGTCCCTTTCAGGCTGCACACCGCACACAAACGGGCTGTGTTTGAGCCAGCCCTGCCGGCTGCGTGGCACAGGGGAAGTGCCGCCCTCACACTCAGGTAACGGCTGCCTGAACCGGCCTGCTGCTCCATGTGCGGGCTGGGAGCTTCTGAGTACCTTCATTCCACTTCAGATTCTAAGGGCAAAGGCTGTGGGAGGAGACGGGGCTTTTTTTTTTTTGCTTTTTTTTTTTTTGTAAGCAAGTACAGAAACGTTATTTCTGGCTGGTTTTATTTCTATACTTTCCAAAAATAAAAATCCCCATTACAGAAAACAGCGTGACAGTCTACAAGGAAGCATGAAGAGCAAAACTTCAGAACCTCCTCCCGACATTGTTTTCATTACCCTGGGTCTTGTCTACTCTAACATAGTTCCCAGTTCTTCCCAGTTTCAGCCAGTTATGTCTTCCTGTATAGCCCTCTAGCACAGAAAAAAAATAAGCCTGCACCAACAGTAAAATCATATCTAGATTAGATATAGTCTTTTGCTGCTTGATGGAATTATGGAGATTCCACAGAAAACAAAACCCTTAAAATACCTCTTGAGAAAGGCTCTGAAGACACTTTCTGATGGACACCATCCTTCTTTGTGCTCCTGGCTCCATCACCCCAATTAAAGCATTCAACTGGCTTCGCTTGCCCTGCTACTGTAAGCTGAAGTTTAGGCTCCGACTTGCCTTTCAGCTTTCTTCTTTGCCATCAATGTTTCTTATTTTATCGTCATCACTCCCTTCATCTTTTGGCATGTAGCAACACAGCCTTGTCAGATCTTTTGCTGACTTATTACAGTCTTGGTCTATGGACCATCTCCTTCTGTACAGAGCAACTGGTCTCAAGGGACAAAGGTGGTTCAATTACACCTTACACACTTGTGCTAGCCAAAAAACTGTAAGTTTGTACAAAAATGAATGCATGTGTAATTATTTTCATTACCCGTAGCTATTTTAAAGCACATACTTTTTTTCCTCCAGAGCCAAACCATCCCTCCCCAGTGTTTCTAGAATACATTAAAACTCTTCTAGACAACTTTTTAACCATGGTGAGTTCCTAATTCAATAGATCTGCAAGTGTGGTTTGGGGAGACCTTCTGCAATGCGCTACTGGGAGTCAGAACCAAAGCACTAGATGACCTCAGTAAAGAAGCTTGTGTCTGTCCACCTGCACTGTTTCCTGCTCAGGGCAATTCATGTTTGTTGAGTTTTTCTGTCATTCATTAAGCTGCATTACTAAATTAGTTTAAATTTAAAATACATAGCATGCTTTGCCTCGATTATTATGCTTGTTTGTGTTATATTAGTGAAGACTTGAAGGTATTAACTCTGTGGATAGAAGTTAGACTTAACTCCATTAGTTGAAGAGAAGATCTCGGTTGGCTTTGTGGGATTGTATTTAATCAGCAGTAATTTTCCGTGTAACTGCACCCATGATGCAGAAAGCACCGCCACAGCCAGCATATGGTATCACATTTCCACAGCAGAATCACGTTAGAGAGGAACAGTGATCAAGAAGTTACAACGCTAACTGGGCTGGCGCTTTAACCCTTTCACCGCCTTTGAACTGCGCTTGTCTGAGCTGCGATGTTACGGGGCTGTCTAAATTAACTGCAGCCCCTAGTAGGGGTCATGTGGGTGCTTATTCTTATTTACACATTTCTAACACCGGCCAGCACCGTGTAGCTAAACTATGTTTTGCCCTTGTCCGTTTATTCCTTATTACGTGTAAAAAGTAGTGTTAATGACGCTGAAAAACAGAAAGAAGCAAGCCGATTAAACCCCGTGAGCCAAAGCGGCGTCTTCCACTGGCTGCTCTGCGGCTGCTCAGCCTCCACACCTGACTGCTGAGCAGCCGTGCGAAGGGGAAGATAAGCCAACCCAACCACCAAACGCACCCCAGCCCAGCAAACTTCTCTGACCCTGGAAGAAGCTCGGTGCCCGCGAGCTGCCCCCAAAACTGCCTCCGGTGACGCGCAGCGCGAGCGCAACCGGGTCATGTTGCGCAACCGCGCTGAGCTGCGCGGGTGGCTCCGCGCAGCAGGAGCCCTGAGTGCCGGTGTGGCGCTTCGTTAACAGACACAGACCTTCCCGCATCGCTCGACCTCGCGTTTAGCGCAGTTAACTCGCTAGCAGTTCTGGCGGTGAAGGAAGCGTGGCGGCGGGGAGCTGTGGGTTAGAGTGGTGGAGCCTCTCTCCGCAGAGGGACGGGCACGCTGCGGGTTCTGTCCCCGGCCCAGCCAGGCAGAACCGCGCAGGAGAGGCGTGCGGCGCCGGGAGCCGGGACAGCGCGGAGGTCCGTGCGTCCCCGCCGGCCCCGGCGCCTGCGGGAAGATCGCTTCCTCTGCCTCTCGTTAGCGCTGTCAGGGATTGCAGAGCAGACGGAGGGTGCTTCCCTGCGCTTGCCGCCACTGCTTCACCCGACGGGGGTGCCGTCCTCGACCGGCACGTCTTCCCCGGACTGCCCCCGGGAGGGCAGCTGCGCGGCGAAGGGGGCTTCGCGCCGAGGGGAGAGCGGCCGCGGGGAGCGGAGCTCCCAGCGGGCCGGGCCGGGCCGGGCCGCCGCCGGGAGCCGTGTGGCGCCGCGCCGCGCCAGGCCGCGCTGCCATGACAGCGCGCAGCGCCAGAGCGGTCGCCGGCCGCCGCGCCGCACGGCTCCGCTCGGGCCCGCTGCTCCCGGTCGCCTCCCTCCCCAGCGGAGAGGCGGCCGCCCGGCCGGCCCGGCCCTCCGTCCCCGCGTCCCGCCGCCGCCCCCCCACACCTCCCCCCGCGGGGTCAGCCGGGGACAGCGCCCGCCTCCCGCCGCAGGAAGCGCCGCAGCCGCCCCGGCGCCTCCCGCTCGGCGCTCGCCTGTGGCAGGTGAGACTCCCCGCGTCCCTCCCCGGTCCCCCGGCTGCCGCCCGGCACGCTGTCCCCGCCGTCCCCGGCCGGGGCTACACAGGGCCAGGGGGAAACCCCCGGGCCGACGGGGCCGGGGCGGCGGCCAGGTGGGGCGGGTAAGCCCGAGCAGAGGTTCCGCAGACGGGCCCGGGCGGGGGGGTGCCGGGGCCGCTCTCCTGTGCCGGCGCTCGGCCGGGGCGGTTGCGCAGCGCCGGGGGACGGAGGCGCCCGGGCGGGAGCGGCGCCGTCGGCCGCTCCCACAGCGCGGGGCCTGGCCTGCTGTCGGGGCGGGGAGGCCCCGGTGTGCTGCCTCCCGGGGAATGCTGCTCCCTCCCCTTCTCAGCCGTGCTGGAGCTCCCCTCCTGGCCCCGGGGCTCCCCGCGCTGACCGCGGGGGAGAGGACTGCGCTGGAGCTGCAAGGGCAGCCTCAACTATTCATTATCCCGCGGACCTTCGGTTTACCCGATGTATTTACTCGTTACACGGGAAGAAAACAGGCTTCAGGAAGGGCTACGTCGTGTTTGTTGTTTCTGCAGAGTTCATGCCTTTCCCGGGAGCTGCAGAGACTTGGCAGGAGGGGTCGGGCTGCTTCCCAGGGGCTTCTTGCTGCTTGCCCTGTGCGGTGCGTGTGGGAGCGCGGAGCTGCGCTGGGATGGTCGCAGGGGAGATGGCTGAGAAACGCTGGGGAGTTGGGGCCACAGATGGCAAAGTCCGTGTAGGCTTATCGTTCCATACCGTGCTCGGTGACTGGCGGACAAATTGGGACAAAAGTTGTGAGGATCTCTCGGTGAACACAGTAATGCTGTTTCTTAATCGTACTCGTGACTATGAAGGATAGTTAACCAATATTTTTTTAAAAAAGGAAATGAATGTAATACCCCATGGAACAGGCAGTTGCATGGTGTGTTTCTGTGGGATGCTTCCGTGGGAGACATGTAAGCAAACTAACACAGAATATACACTGTGTGGAGAATGGAAGATGGAGGGATATGGAGTAATTTACCCTAAGTCTCGCAGCAACAGGTGGCAGAGCTGAGAAGAGGCTGCATGTCCTAGCTTTCTGTCTTGCATCTCTGTCGTAGCACAGTCTTCCTCCATTAGGGGCAGAGCTTCCTCTCACCAAAACAGTTGCAAAATACCATCAGCTGCGAAGAAGGCAGGATCAGCTCTTCCTTACTGAGGCTGTGATAAAGACCTGAGATTAATTTATTCTCATTAGACTAGGAAAGCATATCTGGGCAGAAAAAGAAATGTCCCTGTGACCAGCAAAGCAGTATTCTAGTGAGAAAACAGGGCTTTTCCAGCTCCAGATACAGCCATATGTGAGGTGACCGCTGCCGTCACAGAAGGGTGCTCTGCAAGGTTGTGCAGCGTGCCTCAGTTGTGCCCTGGAGCAATCAGGAGGCAGTGAAAAGCACAAGGAGCCTCAATAAAAAGAAAGCAGTATAGGATGGTTAAATCACAACTCTTTCACATATTAAAGAACTTTTGCCCAAAAACTATACCCGAAAGAAAATACTGCAGGGGACTGAGGCACTAAACTAGATGCAAAGGGAAGCAGAAAGATAGCGTGCATCCTTGAAAATAGAATCTATCTATGCAAGAAAAACTTGCAGAAGGAGTAAGACTTGGTTAAGGATTCACAGCACAACAGCATGTTGGGCTGCAAAAGTTTAAGGTCTTGGTCTTTTTCATCAAATCAATTAAAAAAATACACAGCTTGTAATATAAACTTATGCTGAGCATCTGAGATAAAGCTTGAACAGGATAAACGAGAAAGCATTGTTAGTAAAAAAGGCTTGGGAAATGCTATCAGGATTTATTAAGGAAAGGAAGAAAGACATATTGTCTGAGATTTAAAAAGGAAATCTCTTTAAAGCGAGGCCTCGTAAAAAAGGGATCCTGCTAATACAACAATGCTTTTTTTGCCTTTTTTTATTTCCATGGAAAAAACTGAAATGGAAACATTTTCAGAAAAAAAAAAACAGCTGGGGAAAAAAGTGAAATCCAAAGAAATGTATTTGATAATGACGGAAACCTCTTTTCAATAAGAAATTGAAGCGCTCCAGGTAACATGAACATTTTGAGAAGGAAATACTGGATTTAGTTAACCATGCCAAAAGAGTCCAAGAAAACAGACACGGGTTATTATCACTCAGAAAGCAGCTGAGACAAAAGAGATGAATTATTTTATTCTCATTAAAAGAATCATCACAATCTGGAGATCAACCTAAGTCAGGCCCAAAAAGAGAGGTAGCTTGTAGAAGAGTTCTGGGAAAAGATTAGGAAAGGAGTGGGAAACAGAACATAGGTAGGTTGTTGAGTTGTGACAGACCTTCCTGGAGACTTCTGTCTGGGAGGGAGGGAAGCAAAACTGACTTAGGGAACCATGAGCTAGTTTTGCTGTGTGGATGGCAGATAAAACTAGAACCCCAGGCCCTGAGATCTTACTGGCTTACTTTGTGGGCAAATGAAGATGCTTTGGAGAAACCTGAGGAATTACTGTATGTGCTAAGAGCTGTATTTCCAGGAAAGGGAAAAGGACTAAGCAGGAAAAGAGCTGGTACAGGAGGGTGTATCTGCCCCAACCTGGGCCATGTCACAGGAAAGGCCAAAAAAGTTGAGGAAAAATGGAAAGTCCCTTAGGGGGCACTGCAAACCAAGGGTACTTACAGGAGGTACAGGTTTTGTATACATCTGAAAGAAAAAGATTGTGAGGCAATTTCCTGGAAAGTATTACCAACCAGAAGGAGCAACTGAGATAGGGGCTGAGGTTCAGCAGCCCTTGTACAGAAGCACGTATGCGACTGTGAGGTATGGTCTGCTACAGGATGTCCCTCAGACAAGGGAGCAGCAGCCTGTGGCTGTCTTGTACCAAACTGGGCCTTCTAGGTCATGGTAAAACAGCCTTTCCTTTAAAGAAAGGGGGCAAAAGGAAATGTAACTTTTAATGGGATGTTTGCTGCTGTAACAGAAAAAAAACCAACCCATGACTAAAAAGAAAAATGGAAGGAAAGGTTTTCTAGAAAGACAAATGTAGCAAAGTGGTGCAGTTATGAGTATAGATGGTTAAAGAAAAGGCATGACATAAATAAAATGAGAGGAAAACCAAAATGTATGGAGTAAACTTCCTGACCTTTCCAGGTCAACAAAGCATTTCAGCCTCAATTGCAGTCAGTCATAAATAATGGCAGTCATTCTAACAAAAGATAGCCTAACACTGGAATACATCCTGACATAGACTTCACACTTAGGTCTGACCTTTGCTTCCTGAATACATACCAACCGTGTTTTTTTTCTTCTGTTTTACAAAGTTCTTAATACTTCATCTACAGTCCTTCAATTTGTGTTTCATACAGTGTGCTATGGAAGTGAAAACATCAAGAATATCACTCCTGATTAGTTAACCTACCTACTAGTTCAGCAACATGTAAGGGAGAATACATGACACCTAGGAAACCTGATGAACCTATGAAGCTAAAGGTAAAAGAGGGCTAGAGATAGGCAGGATCTTCCAGATATTTCCTGAATTTTAGATTCATAGATTACTAAACAAATTATGGGAGGAAGGAAAGGATCCATGCAAAGCTTTCAACAAACTAGGTAAAACATTGCAGTTGTCTGCCTTGTTGTGGCTATAATTCAAATGAGATACTAGGGGCTGTAATCCTGGGTGCATTATATAAATAATATCATGAATTTGATTATCTTTCTTTTGTGAATTAAAGTTTTAGCTGGAGTTAATAAATGTTAAGAGGTTTGGTCTAGCCATTTTTGGAAAATGATGGAGTACAAAAGCCACATGGTTACTTCAGTCAGATGTTTTCCCTCGGATTTCTGGAGATGGGAGGAAGAGAAGTATGGCTAGGTCGTGGTGGTTTCCCTTGACCAAGCCATGGTAAAGTAAAGCTTCAGGAAGTTTAGAATCATAGAATGTGTAAGGTTGGAAGGGACCTTTAGAGGTCATCTAGTCCAACCCCCCTGCAGTAAGCAGGGATGTCTTCACTAGATGAAGTTGCTCAGAGCCCCATCAAGCCTGACCTTGAATATTTCCAGGGATGGGGCCTCCACTACATCTCTGGGCAACCTGTTTACCTGTTGTCCTGGTGAAGGTAAGGAGATTTTTGTTAAGAGGTTTGACTACAGATTGACAGGTGACTGTTCAGGCGTGAGTTGAGGGAATACTTTGCGTTGGGATGAACTGATGAGACCCAGTTTGTAAACTAGCCAGCTGAAGATCAGATGGCAGAGGAAACTGAGTAACTAAAATAGATAGGAAGAAACTTAAGAGGCCTCTGTGTCTCGACATTGTAATTAATCAGGGTGGGAAACATTAGAAATAACTTTTGTGACTGGCAAAACAACATTGTATAACAACACTACCATCTTAATTATGTTAGTATAATGGCAGGCTAATAAAAAAGGTTAATAAGAAAAGTAAAAGGGAACTAGTAAATAAGTAAATAAATAAATAACCAACAAAATAAATTAGTATAAAGTGGGGACTGTTGTGTTATGAAATTGTAGAACAAGTGTACATCTAGAATAGGAAACTCAAAGCCTATTTGCTCTATGTATGCACATTTTGTTCCACTTCAGTCTGGCCAGGGTATATGGCTTTTGGTTCATTTACAGGCATAGTATTTTAGGCTTTTAATTACTGGTCTTCACAATAAGGATGCATGAATTATTTACTGGTTTGGGATGCAATAGGAGATGTACTTATGATCTGAGATCTGTCCAGTCCTCTGGGATTTAGTCGGATGATCTCATTAGATTCAGAGTCACTGCAGTAAGTCTAGAGATGTGCAGATGCTAAACATAATGCAGAATTTTAATTATTGTTTACAGTTAATTAAAATGCTATTTTTGTTTGTTTTGCCTCCCTCTGGCATCTTCAAGTCCTAATTAATTCTTAACTGTGGGTGGTGGGATTAGGATTGGCAGCAACACGCACCTCAGCAGCCCACCAGCACCTATGGCTGTACGTGCAGTAGCACTGCCGAAGCGAAGATGGCATTCTTGAGAAGTTAGATAAAGGTTGCTATTGTTCTCCCTGCCAAGAGTATTTTTATCACATTGTCAACATATTTGTTAATGTACAAACATGCAGGTGAGACACAGAACAGACAAAACTCATAAAAAGGTGAAGACTTTGTATGCACATGGAATTAGAGCACCGAAGATGAGATGTATAGGAGAATGCTGAAGGGCAGCAAGCGTTCGCTTGACAGATGAAGGAGCTGGCTGGCACTGTGCCTTACAGCGAACTGCTTGGTGACATTCATGGCACTGATAAAGAAAATCTGTGAGCAAATACCAGTCATTGATGTGGTTTCAAGGAGTGGCTATTTGGCGCGTTTCTGTGGAGGTGATATTTCAGTACATAACCAGATCCTGATTGCGGCTTTGGGGTTGGGGTTTTTTCCTATAATGTTGCAGTTGTTTCAGAGCGCAGTGAGGTTTTTTTGGCTTAGGAATACTGCTGTAATTGGTTTCTAGGGCTTTCTTGATTTGACCTAATTGGACATTTTGAAAGGTTGCCAAACTATGGGGTTAGGATTTTGCCAGTTTTCCGTCAATGATTAATAAAGCTCATTTGGAGGATCAATTAGAGTTCCAAAAAGAAGATTAGAAATGGAATTGTTATAAAACCAGTGAACACTATTTTATTAATGGACAATTTCAATGTTGAATGATGAAACATGGCACTGTAACGAACAGTAAATACACATGATTATTATTATTATGCTGTTTCAGTAATTCTACAGTCAGGGTGGATAAGCACTTTCATTCTGGTTTGTCAGGACGTTTTTGGCAAAATTCAAATTGTTGTTTTTAAAAAGCCATTAGACCATTAAAAAGCAGTTTTAACAGGTAAGATTTCCTCAAAGGTTTGTTTCCTCTTCACAATACTAAAAGTGTAAGTGCCACCTTTCTAAAAGTCTTTAGAAAGAACAAGTAACCGCTTTTGCTATGTTTGAAGACCCAGTGTATTGAAAGAAATGAAGTGATATATTTGGAGAGAGAAAAAGCAGGCAGTGTATGCCATCATCAGTTTCTCATCATCCCCAGCACCTCCCAAAGTTCTCCTTTTTATAAAGATACTTTAAAAACAACAAGCGAGTTGTTCAGCCTGTCCCTGTGCATTTCTAATTTGTTTATTGCCCTGGAACATGAGTGTAGATTTGGCAGATAGTTTTTCTGTTGTCAGAGGGCTGACTAGGGTGGATAAGTTAACAAGCAGGAGGTTCCTGCGTGTTGGAATTGGCTTCTTACCTGTCTCATCCATTGCTTGTTTGTTCATGTTTAACTCATTCAGATGTATCCTAAAGAAATGAGATACCCAGCTATTATGGTAGCGCCAGTTTCTAATTTGTTCCAGGAGTTCATAGCCGTGGGTCTGAGTGCTCCAGGTAGTATCTGTAGGTGTTTCCATAATACTTCTCATCCATTTGGGTCATAATTAGCTTTCTAGTTTTAATATAATTTGGTTTTGGCTGACCAGGTAACTATAAAAATGTATAGCACTGCTGACTGCTGTGCTATGACTTGCCATACGTTTTAGCACCGAAGTACTTCCCTCTGCAAAGATTTATCCAGACTGGGTAACACCACCACACTGCTGCAGAACATCTGTGCTAGGTGAGGTCACTTGAAAAGCCAAAGTTTGACTGAAGTAGGACTTTTCCTTGGCAGGTCCTACAGAGAGATTTTTCAAGTTGGCCTCCAAAGCGTCTTCTGGGATTCCTGGCAGATCAGGTTTTCTAAGGGAAGGAACTGCTTCTTTTTTCAGACACTATTAGCATAAATATCACAACATGAAGACCATAATCACACTCAGAGGACGCTTTCCTCTTGTATGTCAGGCAAATCATGTTTAAATTGGTATTTATTGAAATATGACTGTTGGAACTGCACCAGTGCTGCACATCAGACTGAGCAGGTACATCTACTACACTACGTGCTATATTTGGAGCAAAAAAATGGCAACAACCATTCTAAAGTAATAGAATTGTAGTGCTTCACCTCTGTAGCATTTCTGGCAGCACCACGGTGATATTTCTCTCCCGTTCCTCTGAAGAGAACGCAGGAACCAAAATACTTCATTGAAAACTCTGTCTGTCTCTCTGAATTACTTCAAAAATCCAGCCACGATCGGATGGGGGGTGAAGATGGTAAAGCAATCTCATTCACTCCATGTTTTAGGCCTGCTAAAATAAAGACTAGAAAAGTACTGTTAAAGCAGGAGATGGGGAATGGATGGAAAGATGACAGTGTGTGATCTTCTATATTTTCACATAATGGAAATGAGTAGATGCCCTCATCTTCTCCGTGGAAGAGATACCAGGCTTCTGCGTTCTGTTCTGAGCTCAGGAGAAAGGTGGAATCTCAGTTCCTAATTTTGGTTATTTTTAGAGATGGAGGTTGTTTCTTAGAATCTCAGTGTTTCTTGCAGTGTTTTTTCACAGCAATGCTCACTTATGAAGAAGTTGGTTTAGAATACAACGAACTGCACATTCCCTCAATTAATGCACCCACCCACCTGGTAGTTGAGCTCCATATGGTCTTAGATTAGGGATGAGAGAACGCGCAAAGCTCTTCCTTCTGTCAGGCCTCCAAAATCAAGCCTCTCCCCAGTGGGTTTTAGCTTTCCCTCAGAGAAACCCAGTTATAATTATTCCAACTGCAGGAGCCTTTCCAAGCCCTAATCTTTTAACTAAAACCGCAGCGGTTTGGGACAAGGGCTCTGGTTTCAATAGGACTACTAGCCATCTTCTTGCTCTACCTTCTCTCAGAGCTGCATTCACTCTTGCTTAGATTCTCCTCGACGGAGATGTTCCTTATCCACCACTGAAAGGGAACTGTGTGCAAAGCTTCTGGTTGCTATCATGCTTCCTTCAAGCTAGAGAATTTTCTGCAGGGCAGTTAAATGCTATTTCTTCTTGCCTGACAGAGTGTCCTTATTAACGTGCCCATCTCACCCTTTGTGCATTCTGTTCAGTATGAAGGAAAAGTTAACGAAGCATCTCATTTGTCATCTACTTTTGCCATTAATTTATTAATGTGGAGTTGCTTCTGCTGTCTATTTTTGGGAAATCAAACAAGGTCCACCATCATTTTTAGTAAGATTTGGAGCCATTCTTGGATCACTGAAAAATTCATTACAGGTGGCAGACAAGCATCTCTTCAGAACTTAGGAAGCACGAACTACTGTTTTCTTGACTCCAGCAGCCCATCTAGTCCAGTTGCCTCTGACTAATACTGATGAGCAGAGGATGCTTGCAGAATGGCTGGCAGAAATAGGACAAGTGTAGGATTTCCTAACTTCTGGCAGTCGGAGGTTATGGGAATTTCCTGAGCCTGAGATTTCACTGGATTGTGTCATCATGTTTACTAGCCATTGATAGACTTATCGACCATAAATTGTCTGATCCGTTCTGAACTTTCTTGAACCTCCACATTATCCTTTGATGAGGGTCCAAACAGCCTTTTATAGTAAAACAGATTTTGCAATAAAAAGGAGAATACACACAAATTCCTATTTAGTCTGGACGCCTGCTTCAGTGTAGGAGGGCTGAGACTGTTTTCCCCAGTACTTTGTTGTTGCAATTTAGAAACACAAATCTTCTGGTGATAACTTAATCTTGCTGTTTTTCTTTCAGTTCAGATTTTTTTGCCCTTGTTCATTGGGTTTTGCGGACTGAGCAGTAATGTCCTGTGCCACGTGCATCCCTGAATAACTTGGAAAAAATTCCCTGCTGTGTTTTTGCATGGAAAAATGAAAATGGATATGAACTGTGCATTGGAGGTTATATTGTGCCTCTAGGTTTGATTCTCTCTCTTTGCTTTCCTTCTGGTTATTTGTTTTTCTTTCGCATTTGTCTCCATTTTCATTCTTTTCTCTCACATCTGCTGTTGTTCCCCTCGAGTTCTGAGGCAGGATGGAATGGGGTCTCTGTGCAAGAACAAAGTATTATTATGCTAGGTTATTTTTAGGTTCCCCAGGAATCTCCAAATGGATGTATATTACTCTGTATGGTAAAATGGAAATCAAAGAGGAAAAGAATTAAGCAGTATATATACTATTAGCAGTTTATTACCTTTTTTTTTTTTGCAGGAAATGGATGTTTGCCCCAGACAAAGGCAAAGGGTGTTGGTCAAATACCTTCAATTAACACCAAAATGTTTTGAAGTCTTTCGTGGCATTTAGGGAAGATTGGCTTTCAGTGGTCAGTAATAATAAATGGAAATGAATCTAAAGACATTGTATTCATGTACTGGCCGGTAGTTCTGGTGTGTGTATTAGCACTGGTTATCTGTGGTTTAAAGAGGGACCCACACAGGATGCTTTCCTGCTGTGCTGGCTCGCTACTGCTATGCTGAAAAATGAAAAGGGACACGTATGCTTCCTGATTTCCACATTCCTTGTGTGGTTTTTTAAATGGCTGGGATTCTCTTTGTCTGCTAAAAGGTGAGGTTCTCATTTCATCAGCAGACTCCAGAGTGATCTTAAACTAGTGACACTGTGTGCTACTTTACCCTAAGTAGTTTTCTCTTCAATCACAATTTTCTCAGGCACTGCAGTAATGTCAGAGGACTGAGGCAGTAAGAGTCCTGAGGAATTACAAATAATAAGAAAACCTGCATGTTTTGTGAAACTTTGCTTCAGCAAGTGATCAGGGGCTCCTCTGTCCACCAGATAACATGTGCTAGGTGGTCAAGTGATTCATCTGCTTCCTTGGCTCGTGTTCCATTGCCTCTGCTATCCACCTGCTTGTGTATAAACAAATTAGCAACACCCCTCCTCAAAAAGGAACAGATGAAGTGTGTAATACTTCTGAGAAAAGCAATGTCATTTTTATCTGAACTAATGTGCCAAGCAACCATTCCAAAATCCAAGATCCATAGGGAAAAACAATCAAAATAACCAAACAAGGAAATCTACCAGTTGATGGCAGATGCAAGATGTCCGTTACCATTAGCAGGCCCAGATGAAGTGAAGTTCTCCCCTGCCTGCCCATCCCCAAGGTATGAAAGCCAGACAAAAAAAATACTTAGGAGGAAAAGAAATTTGAGAGCAATAAGGGATAAAATGCTGAAATCCAGCAAGGTACCAAGTTATGTCTTTGCGTTAAAATGCAAAAGAAAAAATACTGTTTAACTGACAAGCACCATATGCCCTGGGAGATGTACAGGTTCTCTTCCAGCTCATCTCAAGGCTGGATTGCAATCCATGCACTCCTGGTTCAGCTCTTGGTCATTTGATGAGGTCAGTGTTAGCTTTTTTTTTAGCTGAGGGAATTTCTGACTCCTGGTTTTTTTTGAACAAAGTCACAGCCTATGGGTGACTGGTGCAGTGGTAGATTAGGAAGATCACCTGAACTTTATGTTGCCATGGCTTTTCTGGCTGTGCAAACTATGGACTCCCTCCCACTTTAGTGCCCGCTCCAGATCAGGCAGTACAGATCGTGCAGGGTTTCAGAGGCTCTTCTGCATGCTGTGTAGTTGTACTGCACCCCCATCTCTTGGTCTCTGCGTAAGAGCAGTGTTTATGTGAATGCACGGGAGGCACGGCACACTCCTGGTAGCAGCAAGGCAGGAAGGGAACTCCTGAAGTGGGGGGCCTCTCTTTCTGCCAGGGGGGAGTGGTGTTTCAGGAACCGGTGGGGCCATTGATACTGAAAGTCACAGAGGGCTTAGCATCATGGATTATCTGAATCTGAGGCCCTCTGCTCCAGTGGTCTCCACACCACACACCAGACCCGAGCAGCTGTATTGCCCTAAGTCCGATCCTTTTACTTGTTACCAAAATGCTGTTGGATTCCTTCCCCCTTTCTGTTGTACTGCACATGGGGGACTTACAGTCTACAGGCACTCTCATCTTCTGGCCAAGCAGGTGGGAGACTGTGATCGTGTGAGAAGCCAGGAGCATCTTGTCCTTGTGTTAAGGTGCAGAGTAGGTGGAGCACTTACGCTGACATACCTCTTTGGAATGATGTGGGGAGTCAGCATCAGAAAGCCAACTAGGAAGCCATACCTCTCTAGTATCCACGAATAGTTGGTGTTGCCATCAGTGAATGGTGTTCTGGAACAGTTTCATTCGACAGGGATGATGACACATTTCAAGGCTTCCATTCTCACCGTCACATGGCTTTGTGTCCCTGCATTTTAGTCATTTCAGAGCAGTGCATCACCGCCCCACTGGCTCATGCTGTGCTCTGTGTTTAGCAGCACATATTTATGACATGGGGAGTGAAGAATGAAGTTTAACTCATGTCCTTAACTAACCCACAAGTGAGGGATTAACTGCCTACTGCATTATTTTACTAAGTGTTAATCGCTTAACATTATTTTCATATTTTTGAAAAGTCTTTTGCTTCCTTAGTGTGTCAGTACATGGTTTGGTTTGAAATCAGCCTTTGAGGGGCTGCTGATAGATTAGTCACGCCGTGGCTGGCTGCGGCCTGACAAGGGAACTGTTGTGTTACTTTCTGGGTGAAGGAAAAACTAGACGTTGAGGGGCTACAGCTCAGTTATCAAGGTTTGCTCTTGCTTCACAAACCTGTCTTCCTGGCTGTGGTAGAGTTAAAAAAATAATTACAAGTTTTTCAAAGGATCACCCACATACACATGGTATGAGAGCTCTTTTCTTTGTTGGTTTCATTTTATTTGTACATGACTCACTCTTGGCAAAATGAGTGAGCCTCATGAGCCTGTAAAAATTCTGTTTGGATTAAATGATTTGCATTAAATGATTTATAACTGCAAGAAGGGTTTAATATTCCTGTAATTCCTTAAGGAAAAACAAACCGATCTTATTCTTTCAAGTAGCTATTGCTTTCACGCCTGTTACTTCGGACGCCATCTTACTCAGTCGAGCTGATAGCTGTTAATGAGACTCTGGGTACTTCTCCTTCCTCGCATTCCCTGCCTCATGAATTAGAGATGGGTGGTAGGGATGCACTGTCATCTTTTTCCTAGCACATCCTTCCAAGCATGACTGGAGGTCAGGCAACGTATGGCCTCCCAAAGCTGCCTGCCTTGCCAGGCACTAGAAGTAGCATTTCTGCCAGGCTGAGGTGCAGCAATGCTGTTTCTGAGACTTCATTTCCTCCAGTTTTGTTGGCTGGAGGCCCATCACCCTTCGTTTTCCTGTCAGAGCGGGTGTGCTGGTTACAGTCCACCTCATCCACGCTCATGCCTGCACTGGTCAGCTGTCTGTAGGGTAGGTGGCTTGCCCACCCACCCTGATGCCAGGCCCAGGGCCGGGCTGGTTCCCCAAACCCAGAGATGTGGCAGCACAGGGAGAGCCTTGCTGGGCACCCCTGCAAAGATGATGTCCCCAGCCGCCTGTGCCCACCGGGGCTGCCCACACCCCCGGGACAGAGGCCTTGCGTGGGAAAGGCACGCGGTAAATAACCGGACAGCCCAGCAGGATGCAGAAGGTGCAATCAAAAAGCCCTTTGACTGTCTGTTTGTGCAAAGCCGCGGCTGGCCCGGGCGCCCGCTTCCAGAGGCTGAGGCGCGGCAAAGTCGTTAACGGGGCCGCTGCCTTCAGCCTCTGACCACGGGGGAGTCCTCCTCCGCCGCCGCCCATGCCCGCAGGCCTCTGCCAAGGCGATCCGCGCCCGCATGTTGCGGCGTTACGACCGCGGGATTCCAATTTCCATGGCAGAAAGGCGCGACGGGTCTCCCGCAGTGGCTTGCCGCTGTCGGCAGCCCCATCCCCGCACCCCGCCGCCGCCCGGGCCTCGGGGGAGAAGGGGTGACTCGGCGGCGCCCCGGGGCCCGCCCTGACCGGGCGCCGCCCGCCTTGCCGCGGCGCAGCCGGGGGGATCCCGGCCGCCTGCGGGCGCCAGCCCCAGCGGCGCTACAAGTGGCCGCCGGGGGCGGCTTCGGCTCCGGCTCCGGCTCCGCCGTGGTTTCCCTCCGCCCCACGCCCGCCTCCCGGCGACCCTCTCCGCGGTGCGGAGGGGCCGCGGGGCGCGTTGCGTAACGTCGCGCTCAGCTCCGCCGCGCGTCGCTCGGGGCGGCGAGCAGGAGAAGCGAGGCGAGGCGAGGCGGGTCGCCGCAGCCGGAGGTGAGCAGCGGCGGCGGGGCGGGCGGGGCCGGGGGGGGCGCAGCGCGGCGGGGCGTGTGCGTGGCCCCGCGGGAGGCGGCGGCGGCGGCGCAGGCGGGGGGAATCCAGGTCACGTCCGCAGCCAGACGACGGCTGGCGGGAGGGACGCGGCGAGAGGCACCGCGCCGCGCCCGGGCGGGCGAGGTGCGCGGGGCAGGCGGGCCGCTCCGCTCCCCCGGTAAGTCACCCGGCCGCGGGCTCCCGCTCGGCGCGGGGTAGGGAGGGTATAGGAGGTGGGGGAAGCGCTCCGGCCGCGGGCGTGGGCGGGCGCTCCGGCGGCGGGCAGGGGCTGCCATCTCCGCAGGTTGGCGCCCCGGGGACACGCCGGGCTGTCACCCGCCGCGGCCGTTCCCCCATCCCGGGAGGAGGCTGCGGGGGAGGCACTCCGTGCTCCCCGGCCGCTCACTATATTTAGCCGTCACCGGCGGGGAGAGCGGCGGCAGCGACGCGCAAACGCTCTCGAGGAGAGAGAGAGAGAAAGATCCGTCGGAGCGCCGGCCGCTCGCCCGCAGCATCCGGGGGCGGCGGCGGGCGGGCGAGCGGCGGCCCGGCCCGACGGGGAGGGCGGGGAGGGGAACGGCGGCACCCTCCGGTGTTCGTCACCGCGGGGGTCGGCGGTGCCGCGGCGCTGGAGGGGGCCGCCGGCGGTGCGCGCGTCCGCCGGCTTCTCCTTGTTTATGTACGCTCGCAGCATAGGTGGTGTTTCCCCGTTGAGAGTTGTTGCCCACTGAAGTTTTATTTGACTTTCTAACGCAACGGCACCGCCACGCATCCGTGGGGCTGGAAAGCCGAACGCGTTAATTGTTAACTAAATACAGGCGAGGGAGGCTTGAAAGCGGCTGCGGGACCATGGATCGGGCGGCGTGTGAGCCAGAAATAAAAAGGGAAAGGGGGAATGGGCAGTCCCGAGGAGCCATTCGCCGCTCGCAACCATCGCACCTGTTCTGGCGGGTGGCTCCGCGGTCCCCAGGAAGCTTGCCTGCCCCCCTGCCATCCGGGCGGTGGAAGGAGAAGCGCAGGTTAAAAATGCCGTAATAGAGCCCGGCTCTGACTCGGGAAGGTGAACGAGACTTTCTTTCCCCAACAGTCTACGCGTGTTCCTTTGATTACTTTAACCCAACACGAGATTGGTACGCTCAGACTGAGCCATCTGCTAGCTATGGCAATATATTTAGCTTTTATTTACAAAACTTAGGCTGTCGTAAATATATGTTTGCATAATTGATAGACTGTGGATCTTTTTATAAAATGGTTTGTTTTCCTTTTGCAGTTCAGTACAACTTGTGTGTGTGTGTGTTGAGACAATTTACTAGATTTTCTGGTTCCTGTTTTCCCAGCTCCCACTTCTGAATAGACATTTGAAGGGGAGGGAGGGGGGGAACCTAACAACAACCAAAAAACCCCCAAACCCAGAGCAAAAGGTTTGATCTTTATGAGAGATTTCCGTAGCAAAAAGGTAATTTTCAGGAGACTTTATCATAATCAGTGCAGT
Organism: Laterallus jamaicensis coturniculus; assembly: GCA_022605575.1. Lineage (NCBI taxonomy): Eukaryota > Metazoa > Chordata > Aves > Gruiformes > Rallidae > Laterallus > Laterallus jamaicensis. The sequence goes on along the minus strand of JAKCOX010000008.1, from coordinate 17,556,720 downwards.
TGCAGAAATTGGCAGTGCTGCCTTAAAGTGAGAGGCTAGAGTTCTCTCCTTTGGACTGTAAATAGTATAACTATTTAAACCTACAGCCTTTTTTAAAGTGAAGAAGTTGGACTAAGTCACTGGAAGGTATAGCCCTTCATTTTCTCATAAAACAACTGTTGAAGGCACAGTAAGCAACAAAAGTTTTGTGAAACTGAAGATACCTACTTCCTTCCTCACAAGACTCTTTTGTTTTCCTTCTAACTTGGCTCAAAAAAAAAAAATAACCCTTCATATTAGTCCCAGGACCTTTAAATTAGCCTCAGCCTTCCTTCAGTTTATTTGAATTTGTGACCTTTGGATGAGCTGGTGTTTTTTTCCATTGTTAGTTGCTAATGATGGGATAATCTAGTCCTGACGTACCAGTTGTGAAACTGAGGGCGCTGCTGCTGGATGGTCCCGAGGAGATTTAAGCGTCCTATGGCTCCACATTGGAAGAAGGGAGGTTTTAGCTGTGGTTTGCATTGGCTTTTAACTGTGTGGACTCTGGTGTTCAGAGCTGAAAGGGCTCGAAGCAAAATCTGGTAGAGTTGATGGAAAATCTCCCATTGGTTTTTAGTGGTTTTGGATCAAGTCTTGTATGAGCTGGTGTTGAGCACATCACGGCTACTCCAAATTGTTCAGCGCTTTTGAAATTCTCTGCATGTCCAAGTCATTATGTAAAGTCAAATTTATTGTGCTGTCTCCTTCCCCTGTGTGGGAACGTTCTTTTGCTGAGCAGAGAGTGGTAGTAGTGGTGGTTTTGTTCGCTCTTTCCTATGCTATAGCATTGATTTTATTACCAGATCACTTCCTATTGCGTGAGGACAGCATGTCTGCCTTCTCCCAGCTACCCCCAAAATCAGGGGATTTTGGAAAAGGAATGTTTTTGCCAGAGGCTGCTTACCTTGCAGACAGGTTGTTTCAGATATTTTTCTAGGAGTTTACGGTAGTGGGACATCTGAAGTCGTAAGACATGCTTTCTCTGATGTGCACATTGTACTTCCCTTGTTCAGTGTATGGTTCGTTGCTGCTTTGCTGCTTCTTGTTGCTGTGGGCTTTTTTAAGATGAAGGGGAGAAAGTTGTTAGTGATAACAGATACTGGTGTTCTATAAAGAAGCTTTCAGAATAACACACACCTGTGGTAGGCATATATCTTCTCCTGGCTTCCCTGATGCTGATGATGAGCAGGATTGTTCCTCTTGGCTATATGTAAAAGCCCAGCTGAGAGAAAAGTTAGGGAGGAGAAGGATCGCTAAACTTAAATCATGGAAGTTTGTCAGAGTTTATTGTCTAGTGTGGCCTGTCTTGAAATTTGATTCTATTTGGAAGGGATTTCAAAAAAGCCACCTGATTTGATGCAGGACGTCCTCCAGCAAGAATCTCATTTGCTACCGGAAGGGTGAGACCAGGAATTTTGGCTCCTTGGAAAAGGAAATTCTGGAGCTCGTTATCTCTCCTCCATCATATTCTGGTTTGCTGGGTTGGATTTTGCTTATTACTAGAAGTTGAAGAAGGCAAAAGAGGCATGCATATGAAGGAACCTCAAGTAAATAGTCTGCGATGAGGGATGGTATGAGAAGGGAGGTAGCACCATTTCCGTGAACCCTTGTATCTTGGATAGCCTTCGAGACTTGGAAAGTGCTAGTTCTTCCAGCCAAAGTAATTTGCACTTTAATAAGAGATGGCTGACATGGCAGAAGGCCGAGCTGTGTGGTGGGATGCGGGGTAGCAGTGCAGAACTCTGTATTTCCTCTGTCTTGTCCGCTGGATTTCCAAAGCACATGAGCATCTGGTGTCTGGAAGAAGGGAGGAGATACTACTGGGTCACTGTCCACCTACTGCAGGGAATGAGGCAGCACATCCATGCCAGGGGTTTGCAACAAGTATGGTCAGGATCTGAGTTCATTAATTTTCCTTCAGACAGGGTCTGACAACAGATCAAGAAAGATTCTCTCTTTTTTTTAATAGTTCCACAGTTTGCCAATGTTCCCTACTGTCCATATGCTGGAAATGGTTATATTTGCAGCCCTAGATCCTTTTCTGCATGACCCCCTTCAAATGAACAAACAAATAAATAGATGTGGTTCCTTAGCTCTTCAGGTTTAGGAGAGCAGAATTCTGCTAAGTCGCGAAGGTACTCTCCTCCTCCTCTCTGCTGGCTGAAGGCTGGCCTCTGAGGGGTTGAGGAGGTCTTTTCTGGAGAGTGTGAGTCTGGCAGTCTGCTGGGGTTCATTTATCCCATCAAAGAGTTCAGTAGAATGACCGACGTGGGCATTCGTGCGGCAGCACTGTGTCTGACGCGATTTTGAACTCGCCATTGCACAGCAGAGAAAGACTCTGCTTTCTCAGGGGTGAGCGAGGATTTTGCGTATTGTACAGGGATACCTGAACAAGCAGCACATGTGTTACAGGAACCTTTCCCAGGAAAATCAGGGGCAGACTATAAATAAATTTAATTTCTGTCTAAAGATTAAAGATTTGTATTCAGGTCTCTGCTATTCCGTCGGTTGTACGTGGTCCAAGTGAATAAAGGAATTGGATCTTTCAGAAGTTGTTTCTCTCATTTAATTCGCAACACGTGAATGAGATTGTTTCCATTACTCACCACCACTACTCTGCTTTAAAGATGGTTAGGGTAGGGGGGATGTTACAAGAAGAAAGATCAGTTGAAAAAGTTGGTTCCATCGTTAACCTTCTCGGTTTATGGTCCTGCTGCCAAAGTGCATGTAACAGCTTGCAAACAGACAGGATGGAATTGTAAGCAAATAAAATGCCTTTTTTATAACAGCAAAATTAAGTTGGGTATTCAATTATGAATGCTTTTGATCATAAAACCCCCTCATTTTACTCTGACCTATTGTAGCTTATTAGAAATTGAAGGTCCTGTGAAACTTAATCCAGTAAATTAGTCGAAGAATAAAGGATCAAACTGCAGTTTAAAAAGACCCACTGTATATCCTCAAGTGTACAGAATTGTAATAATTTTTACTGATGAACTAAAATGGCAAATACTCTTATGTTATAATTAGATTATACGCATGAAAGCAGTGTGATCATTCTAGATTACAGAACCGTTCTGTGTCCTCTGGTGAACCTAACCCAATAAATTAGGGTTCTGTTTTCCATTGGAAGAAATAAAAGGACTGATTGTCAAGCTGCCTGATAGGAAGGTGGAAAACAGGGCAAGAAGATCAATGCCTCTTCAAGTGACTGTAAATTCAAAATGTCTTTCCTTTGCCGAGTGAGGAAGGAATGAAGTTGGTACGAGTAGACCCAAGTAACTTGGATGCATCCATATGCAATGCACACTTTTCTGTCTTGGATAGAAAATCATTAATTCTGCTCACCTGCTAAATATTTTTTTGCCTCTTTTAACGCTGATGTTTGAACGCCTTCCATATTACTTCATGGGGGTTGGTAGGGATAAGCTGTAAGCCTCAGGTACAGCAGCAATGTTGCTTGAGTAGGAGGTGCTTTGGAACAGTTGCCATGTAGGAGAATAGAGGAGCTCTTTGAAGAAAATTAGAAATCCTTTTCCACTAGGCAAGCAGTCATTGGATGATTGTAATCGTCATCTTGGTGGCATGTGTGTGGATGAACCATTTCTAAGATAATTCACAAGAAAAGCAGACCTCTGTGGGTAAGGACAGCTGCTTTTGTGACCACGGCAAGTCAGCCTCCTTGAGTCATGTGCCACGTTGGCTCTTGTTCTCTGCATCTGTACAGTGTTCTTGAACTCTGTGCCTTTTCCTCTGTCATGCTTCATGGATTTGCAGACCTTCCTATATGCCTTCCACTGGCTTGGTCTTGCACCTTGGCCTCCCCTGGTAGGCTGTTAACTCCACACCTCCTGCCCGTGACTTTGCGTTATTCCCCTTGGCTCAGCCATGGCACCTACTTGCCATGTGCTGCAGCCGAGCTGCGCTTGAGCACGTATGGAGTGCTGCTGCTTCTTGGTTTCCTATCTATAGAAAGAGCGTGTGCTAATAAATTGAGCATATTTCTTCTTTTCCTTTGGCTTTAGCATGATCTTGTAATTCCTGGCCCATTTGCCTATCCTCCTTGCAACCCTTGACAGGTAGGATTGCTTTCGTATACCATCCATTTTCTAGTTTTACATTAAAATACTTTTATTTTCATGGTGTATTAACTCACTCCTGGCTCTTTCTTTTAAAAAAATTTCAAACATGATCTTAAAAGTGGGCTGTGTTTGTGTGCAAGGCACTTCATGGTATAATTGGGAGCTGTAGCATTTTTGTTTAAGGCTTAGAATAATTTTGATCCTGGCTTCAGGAAATGGAAGAATTTACCTTGAGCCTTTTTTTTTTTTTTTTTTTTTAAACTTAGGTGTCTTCCCTTTCATGTTACATTCATTCTCCTGAAAAAAGATGTGGTGAAACACGTTATCCAGTTCGACAAACAGGGAAAGATTGTGTACTGAGTTGTATCCGTGTAAATCCAGAATATACATGCCCGTGCACCTACGCACTAAGAGAATATTAGCCTATAAAATACTTGTGACAGATTTATTTTTTTAAAGCAAAATAATTACTTCCATTAAATATTGAAGCATTATTTTATTTCTGCAAACACAGAGGCAATTATATTGGAACACAGAGTACTTCCTATGCGGCACTGAGCTGCATGTCAAGTACGTGGTGCCTGTTTCACTTCACTTACTGAAGTTATTTGGTTTATTGAAGAGCTCTGTTTAACCAGGATGAAACATCTTAGTTGGCCAGAGGACTTGGATCAACTGTTTAACTGCATAAGCTGCTAATTATTGAGGTTATAACTTCACTCATTTAGGAAACGAAATACCAGAATTGAAGTTGATTATGCAGATATACTCAGGTTTAAAGTCCATGGATGCTACTGCTTCACTTCCCAGGGTGCTCAGCATTATGTAGTGGCAGTTGTGCTTGATAAGGTTAGTTCCTCTTGACTTTATTTGAAGCCATGAAACTTCTGAACATCAGATCACATGGAATGCAGTTGGTTACAAGGAATATGGGAGACACGTGCCCCTTGACTGTAAACTGTACACATGCAACAGTAATTTGTCACCACTTATTGTTAATTTTGAGTTAAAAATCATTTGGCTCTGCATCATGGATGCATCTTAACCTGACTATCCAAATTGGCATTCAGCTATTGAAAACTGTTCAGGTCTCTTCCCCTGGGCCCCAAACCCTCTTCTTCAGATGCTGCTCACTTTTCTCTTTTGCCAGAAATAAGACAGGGATGCTAGAGACATTTTCTTTCCTTGAAGAGACCTGTGCATGGCAGTGGCATCCTCAACCTTGTTTCCCCACAGGATGGCCTGTCAGTTGCTGAATCTGGCAGATGTTGAAGGCAGCTGCCATGCTCCTGCTGTTGGCAGAGTGCGTTGTGCTGCCCTTGGAGTCCTCTGCTGCCTGGCTCCCTCTGACAGGGTCTTCTTGCTTCCAGAAAGGATAAGTCAAGGGCCAGAGTCCTGCTTGCCATTGTGTTGATCGGGCCCTACACTACTGTCTTCTCATCTTTCTGCATTACAGAGTGTTGGGTTCTTTATTGTTGTTGTTGGGGGTTGATTTTTTTTTTGCTCTCCCCCATCCCTCCCCGACCCACTGCCTTTTGGCATCTCCCTCCCTTGCCCTCCTTCCCCCACCTGTCAGTTCTGCTGCAATGGCACGTGCTGTTAGACTCTGGCAGAAATGGTGATAGCCTCTGAAATGTATGAAGCCTTATGTCTTGCCAAGTAGGTTGCTGCACAAGATATCATCTTGATGGCAGCTGTCTTCATTTCCATTGAACCTGGGTAGAACTCAGAGTCTGCTCTGATAGTCATGCCTCCTGGGAAGCTCTTCTGCTTTCATCTTCTGCCTGGGGAAGATGAATCTCACCCACTGTCACTCTCCCAGTAGAAGGTGGGGAATGTGTGTGCAGCCATTCTAGCAATGCCTTTCCAGTTGGTGAATGGCATGAGTGTGTTTTGTGAGGCAGAAGGTTCTACTGTCACCTCTTCAAGAGGTCTTTTATCAAAACACTCTTGAGTTTTTCGAAGGTAGAGGTGCTTTCTCTGCTAGGAGGTTACGTGTGGGTAGGAGTGGTGTGGCCTGGGGCAGGGAAGTGCCAGGGTTCAGTAATTCCCAAGTGAGGGACAGTATTGGTCATACTGTCTCTATAGTGCTGTGTCCTGAGCTAGCCTTCCTGACCCCCCCATCGTATTGTCAGTAACATGGATAAGATGGTTTGCTTTGGTGTGGGATACATGGATGGGGGACAGTTAGGCTAAGGTTGCTTTCCTCTGTTGCTTCAGTCTCCACTCCTCTGCCTTATTTTCTCTTCAGGGCAGATGGCATGTTTCTTACACGGATCTACAGGTGTTTGCCTCCTGCCCTCCTCCTGTGACACAGCCCTGGTTGCTGTCAGTGTTCACCATTCACGGTCAAACCTGTCATCTGTGGTTGTGGAGTGTTTCAGTTTTTCCCCCCACCTATCTGATAATAAATCCTTCATTATCATGCTCTTATTTTGCCTTCTTCATGAGAGACAGAAGGGGTTAGTGCCCAGTGGCCAGGCTTTGAGAATGCCCTTGTTGGTACCTGTTGGTGAAGGGCTTTCCTAACTCCAAACCAATGGATATGGAGCAGATAGAGCCTTGCCAGCACATCCAGGTCAGTTTTTCTGGTCTGATGAGTGGTGAGGGAACAAGCAGGCTTTCCCCAAACTGCCCCAGGCCAAGGGTTCATGTGCCAGCCATCTCTTCGCCCCAGTCTGTCTGGGTTTGCTTTACTGCAGTCTGAGAGATAAGGGACAGGCACTGTGGCCCAGTGGCTGGTAAGGGGCTGAACTTCTGTAGGCTTACTAGGCTGGCCTGGGTGAGAGGACAAACCTGGCCATGCTTGTTCCTGCACTCAGAACCGTTATCTCTGACCTTTGGACTCTGCACTAGCTTCTTCACAGTGCCTGTTACCTAGTGTGGAGCTATGTATATGGAGAAAGGTATGTATATATGATGTGGTTCCTTCTCTTGGCAGGTGTCTTCAGATCTTCTGAAACACCTGACCAATAGAAAATTCAAGAATCTGTATGAAAAAAGGGTTTTTTTTCCACATACTGTAAAAAAAATTGTGGAGCACAAACACAGACAAAGCCCTTTTCCCCCCTTTTCCCTTTCTGATGAGATTTGCACAGGGAAAACAGGGTTAATTCTTGCCATAAAGGCTTTGCTTGCCTAAGTACAGGTTCTGTTCCAAGGAACAGGAGATTTCAGGTGCTTAAAAGAAAACAAGGGAAAATTAGAGTGAAAAAACCCTACCATTTTCTTTGGCTAATTCTGCAGAAATAGGAGGACGATTTTGACTGGTTGAACACCGGCACAGGTTGCCCAGAGAGATGTTGCAGTGTTTCCATCCTTGGATATATTAAAAACCCAGGTGGACATAGTCCTGGGAAGCCTGCTCCAGGTGACCCTGCTTGAGCAGTGGAAGGACCAGACATTCCCCAGAGCTGCCTCCCAGCCTTGGCCATTTGGTGACTGAAACTTTCTGAAAAAGTTCATCTTGGGATGGGCAGTGTGATATGGGGAACTGCAGTTCTCTTGGTTAGAGATGTGTGAAGTAAAAAACAATTTAAGATAGATCTATGTAATGTGAAATGTTGAGTGTGTTTTAAAAATAAGCTGGTCTGCCAGGCTTGCCTGTTCCAAATTCAGGGGAGTCAATAAAATGTGAATTTATACTCAAAGAATTGAGAGTGAATCTGACTACTTATGGCTGTGCAAACAAGTTGAGCTGCTCTGTAACTTTAAAAAGTGCCCTGAATGCGTTTTCTATGCACACACAGAAGTGGTGAGCTTGCTTAAAACTTAAACCACCGTTTGTGCTCCTGCCTTTGCACATAATGCTCAGGACCGTTGCATTGCCTTTGATCCCACAGAAAAGAGTGATATGGGCATAAAAAGTAGCCAGGACTTGGCAGCTGTTTAGGAGTCGTTTTCTGATCATGCCTTCCTCATAGGAATGTACTTGTAAAAAGCCAAATTTACATAAGCAAACTACTCTGAACCCTTGCCCTCCCATCTCCCTTGACCTTTGCTGCCCAGTTTGGCTCCGAGAGCTTTTCTGGAGAATTTTTTTTGTGTGTTACGTGTGCCTCCAGTGAGAAACCCAAGTTCTGAAACCAAGTAAGTGGTGGAATCGCAGCTACAGAACCTGAACTTGAGCAGATAATCTTCCCTCTCCCATTACTCCTACACCTACTCATGAGACAGCCCTGTGGGGACCAGTGTGGGCACTGTTTGGCTGCCATGGCATGTACCAGACACCTCCTTACCTTTGCTCGTAGCTTGAGCTCATCCACAAACGGCAGCTGAAAACTTGTGCCCATAATGTAAGTTCACATCAGCTTAACCTGTGCTTTGCAACAGCACTGCAGGCTGCCTCTTTTTTTTTTTTCTTAAAAATTTATATTTCTTAATATTTTTTTACATATTTGATTTCCTCAACTTAGGAGGGCTAGCAGGAAGGCCTGTCAGCAATTTACCTTGGAGATAGAAGGCAAAGGGGAAGTACATTACTGACAGGGTATTGCTTGCCATCTGGGCAAGCATACCGTGCAATAAGATGTAAAGCTTGGTCTCCTCTTTTTGATGTTCAGCTCCAAGCCAAGTTATAACTTGAGCTCAGTCTCTCCAAAACATATCTGTGTAGATACAGCTCTAGTCCATTTCAAAGATCGTAAGTCTGCCGCTGAATTAATTAATTGACAGTGCAAAAAAGATATTTAGAGGCAGACCCTTACTGACTCATAAGCCCAGATCTGCAAGGTAAAATCTACAGTCTGATTATTACAGTTTTCTAATCTTTTGTTGCTGATAGTTACTTGATACATCATACCTGATCTTGTCCGTATTTCTTAATGTCTTGGTCCTTGAAGTAGCACTGGGTGAGTGGAGCATCCCGTAGTCTTGCAAAATTCTCCTGAAGTCAGTGAAAGCCGTTTGTGGTCGGGGCAGCTGAAAGAAGCAAATGCATTGTGTGCCCATCGCAGTCATAAGCCAGTCTGTGTTTGGGAAAGGAGAGTGGTATAGTATTACTGTGTTTGCTTTGGAAAGTAATCTAATCTAAAAGAGTTTGAAACAATTTGCAAATTAGGATTATGAAAACCTCAGTATAAATTTATTTTTTTCCCCCTTAAGAGAATGAGTATTTAAGCCCAGAAAGAGCAGGGAAGGGTTCACCTTGGCACATGTAAGGCATGGGGCAGAATAGGACCAAGCTTTACATACTGCTGCGTGGAGGTGAAGAGCTGCAATCTCTGTTGGGAGATGCAGATTTCGCAACGCTAGGGTGATGGTGTAACAGGAAGAAGGGTGTGGGCAAAATACGGAGCCACATATGAGTAATTCAAGACCTCACCTGTTTTCCCATCTGGACAGCAGGCCTAAGTGGGGAGAGCAGATGGGCAGAAGTTACAGTTTAAACGCTTACTTTTTGCTGAGCTTATCTGTGTTGGGGATGATCATTGGGGGTTCATGTTTGTTGCATGGTGGTTGTATTTTTGAATGGATGTTTTTTAACTGAGTCAGAAAAGATGAAGTCTGGCGTTACTCCTTTTATATACAGCTATCAGAACAGCAAGTCTGAGTGACTAGCATGTAGCCAGTAGATGCCAGCAGCCTTTGCATTACTTCAGTGTTAATTTACTTGGGATATGATCTCTTCAATAAAATTCCCAATAGAGAACAAGCTACCTCTATCAAATGGGTGGAGTTGCTGTCTCACTGCGATGTGAAGAAATCTCACTGAGTATCAAAGGCAGATTATGACCTTACATAGTGCCCAGAAATTATAATGTTCTGGGGGTGAGGAGGGAGTTATGATCCCAACAATGATTTTTGAAATTCAGTGAATATTATATATTTTTAATGAATGCACATTTTCCTGCCATGTTTGAAGTCTGGGGTCGGGGCTCCAAATGGAAATGTGGTATTACTTAAGTACCCCTGAGACTGGCTTTGGTGCTTATTTCTGCCTGAGAAATGAGAAAGGCAAGCATGAAGGTAGGTGATAAAAGCTTAATGTTTTCCAAAGTTCAGCAGATTTGTGAGCAAAATGATCTGCTTACAGTGTGTTTTTAAGATAGAAATAATTTTATCTCCAGCGCTACATTTGGAATCAGTATACCCAGCCATCTGCATCTCTGTATGTCAGGCCTAATATCTTGATTTAGGGATTACATTTATACTGTCCTCTTGTTTGTTTTTCTCCAGACTTTTTGCTATATCACTTGTGTTGCTTTATGTTTCTGATGTAGTACAAAAGCTCATTAGTGAATTTTGTTCTGTTTATTGTTTACTGGTATCTTGATAAAAAACTTGTAAGAGTCGTTATGCCTTTGTATGTCAGTTAGCTAGTGGTATTAATACTTAAATTAATGCTCTTCCCTTTCTAATCCAAGATAATGTCTTCTAATCAATGTTATGTAATTCAGCAAATACAACAAAACCTGTAAATTAAGATACAGTAGTCTTTTGTTATCTCTGGGTGTCCATCACAGCATGTATTTTTGCTTTTTTTTTTTCCTGAACATTTTTTAGATCAGTAGCTGAATTTCCAGTAGTAAATACATCATATTTTCGAGTCAATAAATGTAACTTTCTATCAGCGCTTATCTTTAAGTTACCTTTTGCTTAATCACCCATTGTTTATTAAGGATAATTTTATCTCTTTGGTTACCATAAGGAATTGGGACACTATTAGGGTGTTGGCCTTGGTGCTTCCCTAACAGGATAGCTGCTTTGATCTGGCCGTGGTGACAGTAAAAGTGGCGAGGCGGCTCTTCTGTTTGGAAGTGTAGGAGACATAAAGTGTTTGGTTAGACCGTTACCAAACTGGAGGAAGTAACTAGAATAGTGACTACAGTAAAGCAAAGACAGCCATGGTAATAATTAAAAAAAAAAAAATGAGGGGGAAAAATGTAGCAGTACAGGGTGATGCAGAATGCTGTCGCTTTGCTGATATGATTTATGGCTGTAAACAGAGGACGCGACCTCGGGCTCTGGTGATCCCAGCTCTTCTCATCTTTACAGTTTTCCTATGGCTCACATAAGCCCAGTCCTAGAACACTGTGTTCCCTTCTGTGTGCCCCTCATTATTTATTATTTTTTCTAAGCAGAAGAGATTAAGGGGAAGAGAGCTCAGGGAGGAGTTGGGAAAATGGAGTGAAAGGAGAACGGACGTTAGCAAAAGCTGCAAGGTGTCTGCCTATCTATATTGGCAGCGTGTGTCTGAGTTGTCTGAGAACAGGCATAAAAGGCAACTGTAAAAAGTGAAAGTGGCTTTTAATTGTCATTTTAACAATGGGATCCCTTTTTGGAAGGGACAGATCTAAGACAGGTCTCTGTGGGGTGGTGTTATCCCCCTGGAAGCGATCGGTGGGAATCTTAAGTTGTGGAAAGCACCAGCAGCTGTATAGTATGGAATGGCAGGGCTTTGGTCGGACAAGGGAGAGGCAGCTGCTGGAGTCCCCTCTGGTGTGGTAGCTGTTATTGGTAGCTGTGACATGTTCTGGTTTTGAACGCTCAATAATGCCATTGACCTAATTTAACTCTAATGTAACAGCAGTGGGAATACAGACCATTTAGATAGTGGGGGGGGGAAAAAAGGCTAATACTCACATTAAAATGTTTCCTATTTTTAGTGGTAATATTTTTTCATAATTAAACATTCACAATAATGCAAAGCAAAATCCAGCAAAAATAGGATTCTGTTGTATTAGCCTAATGTAGGTGTATATAATCTTGTAAGTGCCATGTGACGCTTCAGATTTTATTTCATTTTCCCTTTAAGCTGGAGTCTGGCAGTTAAAGTGCCCTAAAAAAGTCTTTATTCTAGTTGAAGCACTCCAGTTGCTCTCATTTTTTCTTCCTCTTCCTTTTCTTTACGTTAGTCTTTTAAAATTTTGAGGAAAAAGAGCCATCTTTTGTATTAAGATCATTGGCAGTTAAAGCTATTTGATGCCTTTTCAGCGATCTTAACCATCCCCAGGCAGCCAAAAACTGAGGAGTACCTCGTAGAATTGCAGGTTACATGCACATGTGACCCCAATTCAGAAGTGTAAGTGTCTGTAATTTAAGAAACTTGTAGGACAGGTTGTGTGATCCATTCTGTGGTTGGCCATCTCACTAGCTGTCTGGTTCTTCTCTTAAAAATGCTATTTAAAATGTTACAGCCATTTTTTTAGAAACTTGTGATTTAAAGTCACATAATCTTAAAAAAATGGAACTGTGAGTAAGTATGTGGAGGTCATAGGTCGGTCAAAGCAGGAGAGCTTACATTTCAGGACAAATATGCTAGAAGAAATAACACAGGGAAGAAAAGGGGAAAAGCAGCCCTGTCTCCATGTCAGAAGCTCCAGGTTTGGTATACCTTACCTTGGTTGCTTGGTACACCAACCAGCTAGGCAGCCATTCCACAGAACGTGGTGGCCGTACCCAGCCTGGAACGGAGGTGTCATGGTATGACTTCAGCGCTCTTCCCAGCTTCTGAAAGAAACCTGACGTGACTCTTGAAACTTGCAAACGCAGCCTGGCTTCCTGAATTTCACAATGTGGCATGTCAAGTAAAGAGCATTAGTCCTAGCATTTGGACAACACCCATTTTCAACCTTCAACCTGGATCTTTTTCTAACACAGCGCTGTTCACCAAGAAAGAAGATTAGGTGCATGTTTTTTTTTCTGACGACACATAATTCCTTATTGTCCATAAATTAATTAAAAATTGCCTTTTATTTTTTTAAAAGCTTAGGTTACTCTGCATTAATCCTTACAAGTAAACATTTCAAAATGCTGTATGGAAAGGCACAGCCTCAGTAGGGTATGTTTATGGTCTTAAGCTCTTACAGTCTCTCCAGAGCCACCACTGGCAGGTGCTAAGATGTCACAAGGATTGTTAGCTTCCATTTAATCTCTCTTTTAAACTGCCGATGAGCTTCGCAGGAGTCTGGGAAACTGTGCAGAATGGCTGTGGGGAAACCAGTATAGGCAAAGTCCTTACAGACCAGTGGTGTTTTGGATGGACAAACAGATTTTTTTTAATCTTTTCTCCCTGCATACTCCCAAGAGGAACTTCTGGAGGCTAACAGTGACCTTAAAAGCACAGAATGGTCAGGGCTGGAGATGTGGAGATCATCTAGTCCAACCCCTCTGCCCGAGCAGGACAACCTAGAGCAGGCTGCACAGGACAGTGTCCAGGTGGGTTTTGAAAGTCTCTAGAGTTGGAGACTCTGTAACTTCTCTGGGCAGCCAGTCCTAGTTCTCTGCCACCCTCACAGTACAGAAGTTCCTGCCCATGGTTAGGTGGAACTTCGTATGTTCAAGTTTATGCCCATTGCCTCTTGTCCTCTCACCACTAAAAAAAAGACTGATCCCATTCTCCTGACACCCACCCCTCAAGTATTTGTAAGCATTGGTAAAATGCCCCCTCAGTCTTCTCTTCTCTAGGCTGAAAAGCCCCAGGTCCCTCAGAAAAGTGTGAGGTAACATTTGAAATAAGATGCATATGGAAGTAGCAGTAACGAAGAGGAGAGTATTTCACTAGAGTCAGTGGTTGTTGGGAGCTTAGCTCCCCACCAGTAAATTCTCTAAGTTCTAGGAAGTCACCAGACAACCCGGAGTAAAACTGAGCAGTTTACCTGCATGTGGTAGTTACAGCGTTGGGTTTGCAGTGCCGCTTTCCTGCCTGCCAGCACGGAGTGTTTCAGCAGCCTGCATTGCTCACAAGGATACCGTCTGTAGTAAACCATCAAGGGTGGCAGGACTGCCGTGGTGTGTTTGTGTTGTGTCATCCAAATAAAAAAACCCTCTTCCTCTTGTTCCTGTGTATATTTAAGGATGTATTTACCCGTTTGAATGTCTGTAGATGGTGTTTTGCAGTCATATGAAAAGAGAGGATACAGTCCTTCCAAGATTTTCTGGTGTATTTTTATCTAATTACGGCCATTTTCTATAGCTTTTCTAATTTTTAACACTTTATTAGGAAAAAAACAACATGTAAGTGATTCAATTTTCAGTGCTGTCTGTTTACCCATGTTAGAAATTATTCTTTAACTCTGTGTGTTTGCTTTTTTAAGGATATCATGACTCATTATTTACTCATGGGTAATCATCTTTAGTAAACAGTGCATCTTGTGAGAGCTAATACAGAGCTTCGTGTGTATCAGTCAGAAAGAGACCCTTCGATTCAGAAGCTCCTGCCAGCTGTCACCCCCACAGCTAATACCACCTCGTAATACAGAGCGAGTTGCAAAATACCAAAAACAATGTTTGTGTTTAGAGAAGCAGGAAAGCTCACAAATAAACCAGAATTTGAGAACACGTATGACTTCAGGGCTCCAGCAAAATATACTCGGGCACATAGTGCTGCTGATTTCATTTTGTGCCTGATATCTTGCTGCTGTGTTTGCTTGGCATTTCATGCTTTTTCAGTTAAGGAAAGCAAAAAAAAAAAAAAGCATAAAAGAAAGTAACTTCAACCTGTCCTTTCTGTTATGAGCAGAAAATACACTTTGTCTCTGTTGCCAGCTACTTTCCTTGAAACGATATCCCGGTATCAGATTTGCGGTCGTTCCCCAGCTGACTAAGGGATGACTCTCTCATTTTGTCTCCTATTTATAAGAGAAGTGAAAAGATTTAGCTCATTAATTTTTCATGCAGCCTACAGATGCGCTGTCTGGGGCCACGTGCAGTCAGTCCTCCCTCACAAGTCAGCGTCGCCGGCTGAGGCGACGGCAGCCCGGTGAACACGTTTCACTGTAGTACTGAGACTTACATGTTTTGTTTCTATTGTGCACACGGGGGTAAGAATTAAACAGATGACAGATAAAACTGATTATAAAAATAGATAGGAAATAGAGGTTCATTTCCCAGTCCAACATGCTGCTGCCAGTACTGAAGCGAGAGTAAAACCATTACTCACTGCCCTGGGGGTGCTGCACCCTGCAGTGGAGGAGAGTACCATATTTTTAAATATCTGGTAACATCATGGAACGCTGAAGTCGGAGCAGAAGTTTGGATCTTAATTAGCGAAACTGCCTTTCCTCCTTCAGTACTGCCAGCCAGGAAAAGTGTGATTATATGTTAAACTTTCTGAAACGGACTTTGCCTTTTCGATTCTTAGGATCGATTCCTAGCTGAGACACTGAGAGTGAGGAAAGGTATAGTGCAGGACGTGGATTTACGTGTGTGTCTTCATCGTCTGCTTTCAGGTTGGTAACGTCTCCCTTTACTTTTGGGGCAGCCCTTGCCTTCCCCCCCCGCCCCATATTGTTTCAGCCTCCAAGTTTTTTTGTACTTTGAAGTTAAAAGCCAAGTTAACCTTTGACCAAGAATTTCAAAATCACCCGATGGAAAGCCCTTCCCTTTCTGCTGCCTGATAAATGAAAAACTCTGCTCTGCTTATAAGGCTCAGAAAGCCTCAGTGGAAAAGACCTGAGGTTTCACTAATTCCAAATTGCAGGTTTTCTGGGTAATTCTTTTTCGGAGGAGACATCCCGGTTAGGTGTTCGAAGCTCTTCCTTGCTTTTTGACCTGGAGAATAGAAAATGGGGTGAAAATAATTAGAGGGAAAAATGTTAGTAGCGCTACTGTGATGTGAGGACCTTACTCGCGGCTGGGGTCTGCCGGGTAAAGATAAGAGGTTGCTCTCAGCATAACTAGCTTGAGACCTGTCTGACATAAAAGAAGAAAGCAAACCCAAAGAAAACGAGATGGAAATGCAGCCCTCCCTGTGTTTTTCTGTGCTGTAATGAGGAAAGAATTCCCTTTGTGCTGAGACAGCTTAAGGTTGTTTTTTCCCATTGCTTGTCTCATTCGGCATCTATTTTCTGGAAAAGGGCAGAGCATCAGCTGTTGCTGGTTGCGCAGTCCTCTCTGGCCGGTGGGCACAGACAGTCTTCTCAGCCCCTGTACAAAATATCGGTGGAAGACAAAGATCATTGTCTGGTAGAGAGCATAGATAGTATATTTTATATTTCAAATGCCGGTCACTGCTCCCTGCGTGAGCATCTTGAGGTTTCTGAGTGCGTTTCAAGTGGTTTCAAGGATTTCTGTCCTCCTCTTGTAGTGCAAACTGCCCTCCAATTTTGGGGTTGTGGAGCTCACAGGCGTGCTCACGTGCCCTGCCCTGTCTCCCAGAGAGGTTTGTGTCAGGGGAGAGCTGGGTGAGCCACCCTGGGCTGCTCGAAGAGCTGGCTAGTGCTGCTGCCGCTGTCTTATGTCCACCTCAGTGCTCCTGCCGGAAGGCTTCACGCAGAGGTGGCTTTCCGTCAGATGCACACGGTAGCATCAGCGACATGGTTCAGCAAACGTCCAGTTCTTCTGAGACTTCCAGGCTGCGTGCTGGTCTGTGAAGCACGTTGGCATCTCTCCTGCACCCATGGGTAGCACAGCGAGCTCTGCAGCACCGTCTGTGCTTGTATGCTGTGTGCTCATGCCTCAGATTGGGAAGGCCAGAGAGTTCTCCTCACGATTCAGCTTTGTAGACACTGGTGTGGGGCAGTCTTAGTGGCCTTTCAGGAGGCAGTATGTACCTGGAAGCGATGCCCTGTCTATTGCAGGTGGTGTTGTTTATTCTGGGATACGCAGTGTGGGAATGTTGGGCACGGCACAAACTGTCTGTTACCACCAGGATAATGTGATATGGGTCTTTTAAGAGAAATCACAAACATGTTTGGCATATACACACAATAAAGTGTCTCCTGTAAGACTCATTCTTCCAGCGTTGCCTATTCAATTTCGTATGTTGTTTTTGAAGGTTTGATTTCTTTTATGCCTTGCATCTCCTTCTGGTACTCAGATGTCTGGCTGATGAGGTCTTTTGATGCTGTGTGCTGTATTTATAACCTTTGTGAACTTGTCTTGCAAAATCGCTAGATTTTAATCACTCACTGCTTTGAGTGCTGAATCCTAAATATGCAAATCATTGGCACATAGAGAGCTTTAGTTGTCTATGAAAATGCGTTAAAACCAAGCTGGTCTGTCAGAGCTTGCTGTCTTGGAAGGGTTAGGATCGAGGTGTCAGCTGTACCCAGTGGCAGGAACAGTGGATGGATGGACAGAAAGCCTGGGAAGGAATGAACTATTAATTCAGGTATCTCGGGGTTATAAATGGATGTTTTACTGGAGCAGGTCTGTCATTATCTGTGTTGCTCTTTCTGTGGGCAGCCCCTGATCATTCTAAGCCTGCTGCAGAATGCCGTTTTGAAAAGTCTTTTCCAGGGTAATCACTGCTGGGAAGATAGATGTTCTGAGGTTCTGTAGGACACCTGGGTTATAAACCTGGTAGGTGTCTCTAGCCATTTCCTTGCTTTTTCACTTTTTCTTGGAATTTAGAAAAAGACACATTAGGGAATGACACTGGTAAAATGGATTGACCGTCCTTGTTTTTTGAAATCCTGGCTTTTCTTTCTGGAATTTCCTGGAACTTTCTTTATCTTTATACTATTTTCTGTGTCAAGTTAAACTTCTCCAAGAGATGATTAGACATAGAATATGGGCCATGCTAACAAAACAAATGCATTTCCTACTGAATCCTGTCTGAATTGATACCTGCATGGCAGCATAAATGCAGGACAAAAGAAAACTGGAGTTTTCGAAAGAATCTCAAGAATCCTCTGTCTCCCTTCCTCTCCTACTAAAATATCTTAAAAATGGAGAGAAAGCCACTCAGCCCTCATGTTAGAGATGGGCAATATACCATACAAAAGCAAAAGTTTAGCTTTTGGCTTACATAATAGACAGAGGAAAATGTCACTGCGGATTATACTAGTTGCACTAAACGCTTGTCTATTAAAAGCAACCGAGGGTTTTTTCCTGCTGTGCTAGCCTATAGAGCTGCTGTCTTCCGTGCTGTAGTGTTAAACCAACACAATTTCAGCTATGATTTCCATCTCCCCCCCCCCCCAAAAAAAAAAAAGAACCTATGTCTGTCCATCACTTTAAAGAACTTGGTAGGAATTACAAACGTAAGAGTTGTGCAATGAGGGATGGGGCTGCTGTCCCACTGGTCTCTGCTCTCCAGTGGCTTTTCACATGAATGTGGGATTTGGTGCTGTGTGACAGAAGCAATCAGACGTAAACTCAGGGCAAAGCAGAGTTTAAGAGTTTTGAAATGTCAATTCTTAAACCCTTGTGTGGGCAAATTGCTGCTTATGATAGTTGTGCTGGATAAATTTGGGAAGATTTTGACCCTTAGCATTTATATTCAGTGGTAGGAATACGATATATTTGGTATGAACTAGAGGCATAGTGCTTGAAATGGGCTTCTGTGGCACGCACACCACCGTGGCAGAAAAATAAGGCAAGCTATTGTTACTGCTGCTTCGATGTTTTTCTGCTAAAATAACAGGGAAAAGTTGCTTAATTTGTGAGAAATTTTTTTAAAAAAATTCCCCATTTAAGAACACGGCTTGTTTTTGTGTTTGTTTTTTGCTCTTTTTTTAACTTATCAGTTGAAAATCTCTGCTGTGGTATTTTGTTTTAGCAAAGAAACCAAACAAAGTGGGCTTTTAAATTTCTCCAAATTATGGTGCTACTCTGATAATTGTTAAGGACTTTATTTTGTGCTGGTTTTTTGATACTAGATACAGGATCTTAAATTCTCCAAAGTGACTCACGATCTGGCACAAGGCCATTTTAGAGTGCATAACCTAAAACATCTGAAAGATGGTATTCAGTTCTTACTGGAAACGCGGTCCCATTAAAGACATTTCAGTTTGTCAGCGAAATGCCCAGGCATCCAGAATCACCACCAGTGTGTGCAAACAGAGCTTATTAGATTTCCTCTCATGCCGGGATCGAAAGCTTTTCATAATTTGGAGAAGTTAGAAGATTAAAAGCAAACAAATTTTTATGTCTATCTGTAATTAACAAAATACAATGTGATGTGATGATACTGTAATTTATGATATAATTGAATTTATTCTAAAACAACTGAATTGTTGCCTGTGCTCTTTCAAAGGGAAGGCAGGCAGGAGTAACTGACAGGCAGATGGTGTGTTGGATTTTGCTAGTTTCGTTGCTGCAGTCGGGCAGATTGGGTAGTGGCATAGTTATAGGCTATTAGGGTCTCAGTTTCCTAAACTCCAGGCAGTTTGAGCTGGATAATAGAACTCTCTATACTTCTCTCTTTACAATCCTCACAGCGCTGAACGATTTCAGTGGGTGTTTCTTCTTTTTGGTTTTTGGCTGGTGATGGAACTGCTACTGAGAGGTGATTTAGGCAGTGGCAAACATCAGTTTGTCAGTCTGTGATTCCTTGGGGCTGTAGCGGGGGGAGGCAGCTGGAGAGATGCTGCCGTGTGGCCTGGCAGAAAAGAAACAGGTAAATCTTACGGTGCAAAATGTAGAACCTAGCAAGGGTTTTCAGAATAGCAGCACCGGGATACAAAGTGCTGTTGAATGCCAGCTCAAGTATGTATCAGTAGGGAAGAGCAGAGTATTATGTTTATTCCTGCCAGGGGGGCGTTTCTCAGATTTTTGTCATCAGTAAATACCTGTGAGAGTGATCTGAATCATACCTTGTCACCAAAACACAGCTAGCAAGAGCCTCTTGGTGTGTTTCATTCCCAAACACTGGCCATTTCTCTTCACTCCTAAAACAGTGGGGAAAATAATGTGAGCATCGTCAATAAAAAGATCTGGTTTCAAATGGATGAGACTCTCACAGCCATCTTTTGTGTTTCCAGCATGACTTTCAACAGTGCATAAAATGAGAAATTCAAAAATTTAGGGACTTCACTAGGGATGCATCCTATGGGGCAGCTTTACAGTCTGCCATTGTTTTGCATGAAGAAACCAGGTACAAAAATGCAAAGAAATATAAAAAAGTTCCATGA
Source organism: Laterallus jamaicensis coturniculus (assembly GCA_022605575.1). Taxonomy (NCBI): domain Eukaryota; kingdom Metazoa; phylum Chordata; class Aves; order Gruiformes; family Rallidae; genus Laterallus; species Laterallus jamaicensis. Next base: position 17,536,817 of record JAKCOX010000008.1, on the reverse strand, counting down.
AAGAGGTGGATATTCATCAAAATAACTTGATAATAACTGTCAGCGTTTGGTGGAAGACATATTCATAGTTAATCATTTCAATTCTTTGTCGGTGAGGAAACCACAGAATACTCTGTCCAAGTTGTTAAAGATGCCATCCAAAACGCTGTCCAAGATTTTGATTAAAACAGAGTATGCCTTTTGCACAATGAGATGTTATGGCTGGATCTAATTAGCAATGAACAATTGGAACCACAGGAGAACAAAATAAAGTAATGATTCAGATAAGTTATAGAGCTTTTCCATTACATAGTCCATATGACCGATCCCAAATACAAAAGTTGTAGACTGAGCTTGAAATTTTAAAAAAAAAACAAACCCACGACACCACAATGTTGAATTATTATACAGAACAAAAGCTCCTCTGGACTCTAAAGTGAAAAACTGCAGATTTCTACCCTGTTGTAACTTAGCTGCAATATTCAGTTCCTTTGTCATGTTGTACTTATGATGCATTTTGAAGAAAAAAATGCCTTCCTTATAAACAGGAAGCAAAACAAGTATGAAAGCCTTTTCTGAGTGAACTAGAGAAAAGAGAAAGTCGGCTGTTCCAGGTCTAGTATTGCCTATGGATGTGGAATCGCGGACCAGAGTGGAAGACTATGAACCTCTGCCTCTCTCCCATATACTTTTCGAGCTGCTTCTCTGCCTCTGTCCCCTGCCAGAAGGCTTTGGGCGTTTCCTTTCACCACCAGCTCCATGCTGATAGAGAAGTTGGCGGAGGTGACAGTACCCATTCCTCCCTTGAGTCAGATGAAGACCCCTCAGGCCCCTTGCACCGCGGGGTTGCTGCACGTGCTTCCTTACCCCTTTGGTTCACCCTGTGCATTCCTGTCATGCTGCCTTCCTGCAGCCCAGTCTGGCTCAGGAATCTGTGCCAGAAGTCAAAACATTATAACCAATATATATATATATTTAAATGTTCTACATGGGAGACTTATTACTCGCAATATTGATTTCTGTTGTGTTGGATCTGGGTTTCTCTTGACCATCTAATTAATTGTAGTGCCTGCCTCCATCAAAGCAATTAATAACAAACTAGTGTATTTTTTAGTATGTGTAGCAGTAGTAACTGTATCGATGTGTTGAAGGGTAACCTTAAAAATCTAATGCATAATTCTATGTGCTGATGCTCATGAATAATTAATTATTCAGAAAAATTAAAATATTATAATGAAACACTGATCTTAGAGAATTGATAGGTTTGAGAAAATAATTCCAGTTTTATTTAGTATAATTTCTTGACTAACAGTCAGATTTTCCTTAACAGTAAGCTGATGGGACCAGAAGGATCTCAGGATAACTTTATACAGAACATTTTAATGTTGTGACACCCAGTATAACACTTTATAATGTGGAGATTTAAAAATCTTTCCTACTTAACAAGAACTGAAATTTTGGGAGCTTTCGATAACCAAAAAATGTGCACTGTATTGTAAACTAACTTCTCAACTAGATTCTGTCATGGAATTTATCAAAGTGAAACTTCATATCCTCTTTAATTGGAAGAGAGGTATGCTGAAGCCATCTTCAGCTTCTGTATTTTTGGGATGAGCAGGCTGGCAGTTCGCTTCAGAGCATCATCAAATGCTGCTGTAACTGCTGTGGGTCCCCTGGGGAATGCTGTGCAGTCAGCTGCTGGTCTCTGGTGCGTGGTGAGTGCCTTTCCTCAGAGGGCTGCTGGTGAAGCAGGACATCCGAAATACTGGCTGTGTCCATCGTGAGTTGGGGCGTCTCCACCCCTGTGTAACCAGGTGCTTTTCTTGACTAGAGGATCAAGTTCAAGATCAGCAAGATCAAGTTCTTGCCTTTGCGCTGGGCCCAACGCATACCTGATGGATGCGTTGTCGTTCATGTGCTGGTGGCACTGGGTGTCAGCAGCAAACCTGGTGTGTAGCTGGACTGGGCTCATCTGCCAGTGGCTCTCCTCTCCGTACTCCTTGTGCAGCTGTGCGGCTGCTCGGCGGTGAGGGGTGGGATCTGCAGGCACCACCTTTCGGTCTCTGCTCCTGCCTCACTGCCAAGATGTGCACAAGCTGACATGCTTTGGCTGGTTGCTGGAGTACATCACCTACCTTTAGCGTGGTTTATTGCTTTGGGCTCAGAGTTTCCTCTGCTCATTTGTCATCGTTTGCTAGCCGTAAAACAGGTATATGCGACCAACTTCAGCCTCCATAGTAGAGCTTGGCAGAAGCTGCAGGCATCCTTTAGGGATGACATGCATTTAAAATCCTTTTTATGGTAATGTTATAAAAGGGTCCTTAGCGCAAATGGTGATAATGCTTAGAGGATTTCTTAAAAAAATACTGTGCATATAGTATTTCTTTTAATACACCCTTATGCATCAACCCTCTCAGTGTAATTACAGCTTTGTAAATCCCCATTATTTGTTCTCTATTTGTAACAAAGGATTTGTCTGTTGAGTTACAACTGCAAATAGCTCATAAAACTGGCAGCTGAGTATTATCGGTGATACACTGGGGGGGAAATGCAAGCAAATGCCAGTGTCTGTCTGAAAACACAGAAATGTAAATTGAGCTTTTTTAACGGGGCATTGGAAGTGGGGAAAACACCACTTTCCCCTTCCCCCCCAGCCATACACTGAGAGGCTTTCAGTGGGTGTGATTGCAGTTTTGAATTTGAGTACTTTGATAATTTTTTTTTTTCTTTAAAATGTAGGAATAAATGTAAAAGGCATTTGCAGCACACTGGCTTCAATACATTGCTACATAGTTACGGTCTGAATCCCTCAGTTTGTATCTGAGACGTGTTTAGGTCAATTCCATGCTGAAAAATCCTTGGAGCTTCGGCATTCTTGACATTAACTCCAGAAAATAAAATAGAATTTCTTCATGCTTCTATCCTGTTGGCTGTCACTAGTGAATGATGTCATTGTCACTAGTGGTGTTTAGCACCACCTCTCCGTAGCTGATGAAGAGAAGGTAGGCAGCTGCAGAGGTTACTTAAGCATAACTGTGTTTCAGGAAAGATTTTTATGTGCTGTATGTGCTGGGTGTATGGAGACGTTTTCCAAAGCACTTCTTAAAAATACCTGTTTCTTTTTCATTCCCTGATCGTTATATAGACAACCAAACCTGCCACTTCCCAGCAGAACTGCTGGCCTGATGATAATACAGTGGTGACAGTGGGGTGTACAATACTTCTTAAAGTCCTTACTGTACCACAAATAAGGAGAAATTGCTTTCCTCTCTAAGCTTGCTTTACACCGACTTTCAAATGGCAGGTTTCCATTTTATTTATTCATAGGGTATTTGTCATAGCTTTCAAAATGCATGCAGAGCTTAGGGATGTGTCCCTTGCCCAAATCACGCAGTCTGAACCACGTTTGGATGATTTACTGGGATGTGTGCTGTATGTGGGACTTACATGAGGGCACTTGCCACACGGGTAGAAAAAAATAGAAGAAAGAATTATAACAAAAAAAGATCTGAAAGTCAAAGAGAAAGCAGTTGATGTACTACAGACTAGTTCACTGTATTTTTTCCCCCACCCCAGTGGATGTATGTATTAAAGCTCTGCATTTGTAGAACTTTCTTGCTTTATTTTTGGATGGGAATTGCCATGAACTCTGCATTCCAGCATGTGGGTGTGATGGGTGTCATCCACCATCCCAAGGAGAACGTGGGACTACCACCTTAGTTATTAGAGAGAGTACTGGGGGAAAGCTGTGCGTTCTGTATGTATCATGAGTTGGAAACTGCCAGTCTTTGAGTTCTGGGATGTGTTGAGTTGGGACTGCCCCCCCAGGATAGCAAAGTCCGTCATGTTTTATTGCAGGACGCAATGATGACGTTCATTGTCTGGGGATATTGTGCAGCAATGTTTCCTGTGCATTCATCCTCAAAGATACAAGCCTTTTAAATTCTACCATCCTGTAGAAGACAAACTAGGGGCAATTAAGACTACAGTAATCATTCCTATGTCAGTGAGGTGATTGAGGCAGAAAAAGACCTGCTTTCTGATACAGGGTTTGAAGGTCCAGGTCTTGTCTGTGGTGCAATTTATGCTTACTCAGACATACAGACAATCATTAAAATCAGGCCTCTGTAAGGCAGTCTGAATCTTGGGATGGAATGTCACGTTGTTTTAGCTGTCTCAGCTTGTTGCTCTCCAGGTTCCTCTGCAATAAGCTGAAGACAAAATTCCAGGGTGCTGGAGTGGTAACTTCCAGCAGTAACTGCAGGATATGCTTAAACACAGGTGGGATGAATACCTCCAAGTCTCCAAAACTCTATTTCATCTCCTTCATACATTGCATTTGAAGCCTGAAGCTTCCCCTCAGGTTTGAATATTGTTAGTTTTTTGTCAGGTTTTGGGCAACACTTTAGAAAAGTGATGAACACCGATAGTTCGCAAACATGCAGAGGGGCTTGTTTTCAGTGTTCTGCTGCCTTTTGTAACTGGGGTTTTGGGCCTAGGCAAGGTGTTTCAAGCCTAAGGTAAATGGAAGGCAGCGCTTTCGGTGGCACTGTGCTGGGCCCTACATAGATCACATCTTCAGTACCTTTCAGAAGGAGAAAATAATTGAGTTTAGGGCATATGATTATGTTACTCACAGAGAGAATAGCTGCCCTTTTTTGAGATCTGCTTAGGTCTCTTGAATTCTCTGAATTCCTGTGTTACGACAATACATTAGCTTTTCCTTTTAATGGCATAAATAAGAACATTTTTTAAAAGAGTAGAGAAATAAATCCAAAGATTTGACACACTTATTTTTGGTACAGCTTTTATTTTAAGTGTAAATCAGTGTATCTTTGTCTTTCTTTAAATCAAGGAATATCATGACATTAAGATTTAAAATGTAAATAAAATGTGCTGTAGTAGAACTTGATGGTCTACTATCCAAAGTATATTTTAATGTTGTTAGTTCTTCATTAAAATGGATAATTGTAGTGGGAGTGCTGGCAAAGCAGGACTATGGACTTTACTATCTATGGGCTCACCATTTTCTGGAGGGGATGTTAACTTCTGGACTGCATATTCGTAGCGTTTTCAGTAAAGCAGCTGTTAGTTTTTAGCTCTGTAGGGTGGTCTCAATAAACTTGCAGTGGGAGCAGTGGAGATTTTTGTTTCCCCATTATTCCACCTCTGAAGAGCTGGGTCAAGCTACCTGCTTGAAGTTTAAGACTTTCTAGACGCAGGAGGAGGAGTAGCTTCCAGACCATCATTGAACTTTACGATTCCTGTGAGAGCCAGTCATCAAGAGCAGTAATAAATGGCAGCTAAGGAAGAAGAATGTGTCTGCACATTCAGCATGTCCCTGGGGGGAAGGACGGACATTGGGCAGTGTCTCTGTGGCTGGTCATGCTGGGGAGGCAGCGGAAGACATGGACCACGAGGTACCCCTGTTGCAGTTGGCACTTAGGCATAGGTGTGTCTGGCTGTGGGTGGGGTTCTATGCAGATTTTGGCAGCAGTGGTTAATTCTGAATCTGCAGATATGCTTTACATGGAGCTGTTTTATGTGCCTTCTGCCTTCCAGCTCTGATCTTGTCTGTACTGTCCAATCTAACCACGGGCTTTCTTCTGGCCTTTTATCCTGCGGAGAGCATATACCCGCATGGTAATTGTGAATAGCATTATACTGGCTGTAAGCATTCTCAGGATGGATTTGTAGCTCCTGGAGTTTAAACTGTGCACACTGGCATATTTGCCACCTCCCCATGCTCACAGGGACTGAGTCTCCCTAAGGAAACACTGGACAATCCCAGGCAAGCTGTGCAGAGGTACAGAAATGAGAACGCCTGTCACAGTTTAGACTTTGGCATGATGCAGTTGCGGCCTTTTGCTCTTCAGAGTGCACGGCACAACTTGCTAACTCCTGCAAGTGCTGGAGCCGTGCAGCCAAACAGCCTCGAGTCAGGACTGATGGGGCAGGAAGAGTTAAATAGCATTTCTGTGCCAGCAGAGTTCCTTGCATCTTGAGAAAGAACTTTGCTGCGGGAGGTCAGTGAGATTTTCCCTGTTGGGTTTTTTTTGTTGCTTTGGGAGGGGGAGCATTTTTCCCTGATTTGGGTTGGTTGGTTGTTTTTTTCACTGACATGCATTTTCTTTCTTACTGGGAGCTGCTAAGAGCAGAACTGAAAGCCAAACTTGTTGAAGTGGCTTTAGGAATGAATGTGTCTCCTGGTCAGGATTCCTTCCTCAGCTCTGATAGAACGAAAACTTAGTGGCCTTTCCAAGCCCAGTTGGTTTTCTGTGATCTTTTGTAAAAAAAGGAAATAGTAGCTGTTTTGGTCAGTGATCCTTGTGGACCTCTTGAATGTCACAACATCCTGTGGGACCTACCAAAGTAAACTGACACAAATTTTTGGGTCTAGAAGGCTGAAAAGATTTACATCTTTTCATAAATTTAAGAGATTTCCCCCTAGTTTATTCTTTCTAATTGAAGACGTCTGTGAAGGATTTCAGGAGCCTAAAATAATTTTTAATAGGATTAATAGGATTTTGTTGGATAATAACATATGTAGAAGATGACAACTAGTGCCCTCATCCATAATAGGATACCTGTTCAGAGATGTAGGCAGAATTATGCCATTTATATCCAAATTAGGTGAAGCACACCTGGGTGTCTTGTCTCCTGCTGTGTGCTGGATAAGTGCTGAATCACTGGAAAGGAACTTGTTTTAGCTAATTGGGATCAAACCCATGTTTGGGTTAATGGTAAGATATGTTGATTTTCCTTCAGCTTTGTAATTTCTGCGAGAAGAGCATGCAACAGAAAAGATGAAATAATAATCACTGAATCTAAAAGGATTGCTTTCATGTGTACAACTCCATGTAGTCAAAAATTTTCTAAGGTAAAGGGGGAAGTTTTCATCTGCATCTAGTCTACTGGCTGTTCACTTTGGTAGTATTAGTTTTCTGTGGTTCAGCTGGAATCAGTGGTGAGTCTTCTTCAAGAAGACTCATGAACGTTATCAGTAGCAAGGTACATTGCTAAAACAACTTCTCTCAGTAGTTTTTTTGGTGTTAGTTTTAGTATTTACAAACCATATTCATAAGGAGTTGTTCAGAAAAAGATGGAGCTTACAAAAATAAACATAAATGTTTATGCATCTGAATTGAAAGGGTAATGCGAAATACCTTGTTGGAATTACAGAGGTTTTGGTCACCAAGCATGGACAGTTGTCTGCTCAGTTTAACTTAATGTACTGATGTGCTTCTGAGGGAGTCTCTTCAAGCCCTTGCAGAGTGCATCCAGAGTTAACACATTTGGTGACTATCAACAAATACCATCCTTACAGCATATGCCTAGAAGTATGACACATCTGAATATTGCAATGAAAATGTCATCTTTTCTCTTGGGATTTTGTTGTTTTTTTTCTTGTAGAGATCTTCCCCTCCACCTAAGCAAGGAGATCACTAGGCATGAAAGCAGTGCAAGCAGTTGACAGGAAATGTTAGGTTTTTATGTGAAAGCAGAGAGGCCACGTGAAACTGCCAAGGTGTCGGAGGCAGATAAGGCAGGAAGCCTGACACATGTTCTGCAGGGACTGTTGAATGCTTGGAGCCTCACCTATCTAGTGTGGTTTTGGGCACGATGGGGTGGGGGTGATCTCCACTTGAATAAAAGCCAGATCACCTGAAGATGGAGCAAGGCTCCCCACCACCTGATGGAGAGCAATAATGGGCTCTTCTTTCTCTAGGACATGGTCCTTTTGGACAGATGTCTATTGAGACCATTAAGCTAGGCAGGCAGCAGAGCCCGTGAGAACGTATGATGGGAGGCGTTCAGGGCCCTCATTATAGCTTGTCCTGTTATCAACAGCTATATCAGATAAGGGAAACTTATGCAAATGATTTCTTTAAGCGTGGTTGGGAGGCTTTTTTGTTGGTGTTTTTTTTTTTTTTCTGGGAGACATAAACCCTGCCAAAGTCAGCTTTCATTCTTCTTCTGAAAGTACGTAGGATGAGTTAAATATGCTTCAAAGCAGCCTATGCTGTGAGTGTTTCGAGCATAGAAATACTTTGCTTCAAATGCTGTTGATCTTGTCACAAGTCCAGGATGACTTTTGGTCTTCTTAAGACTTGCCTCTGTACCTGCTTCGTGGTTAAAACAGGCTGTCCTGTAAGATACTCCTTTCCCTTCCCACAACCAGAACCCCTAAACTCTGTGTTGTGGACCGCTGTAGTATCGGGACAGGTGAGTAATAAAGAATCAGAGATGTAACATGTCCTCAGTTGCACCCTGGCTAGCTAGCTTCAATGGGTGTTTTGCATGAGAAAAGTAAGAAGGATTTGGCTCTTGCTGTAACAAATCCCACTCAATCCTATTCAAACCCTGCACAGCATCCAGTGATACAATACCTGCTGGTTCTGGCCCTTGATTCTTGCACACAAAATCTTTCCTAAGTTACCTCTTGTGGGTGACCCCCACCTAAAGCCAGGTGGGATCTGGTGCTGATGCATGCTTTAATGGCTGAGTATCAGCAAGAGCTGTAGAAAATTAAATTTATGTGTTTCTATGTGTTTTACTAAGTAATGAGAAGATCTTGCAGTTATTCCCCTTCCTTTAAAGGTATAGATGTTCTGATACTCCACTGTGGGCAATCAGACATTGCAAATGCCAGCTCTGATGAGCTGATTCATAAAAATGAGATTTCATGCATTTTCTCAGAAGTGGGTGGTTAACCGAAGGGATTTCTGCACTTCAGGAATGTCTCTTTTAAGTTTACCTGAGCCATTCCTTTAATAGGCTCATTTCATGGCTTTCCCATAAAATACCAGGTGAATATAAATTAAGGCACTTCTGCTGCTCATGTGAGTTTTGCTTACCTCAGATGAACAGATTCACAGCCATTCCTAGAAGACTCTGTTTTTAACCCACCCCCCCAAACCACGGTATTTTCATTGCAGAGCAGAGAATTCATCTCTTCAGCCATTGCTGTGGTCACATGCTTTGAGGCCAAGCTTCAAATTCGTCCTTGAGAAAGATGAACAAGGTCTCTCCTTGTTTTCCCTTCATCTGTAAATGTCTAACGATACTGATGGCTAATGAAGTGTACAGAAAGTGCTAGAGGTTGAGATGCTTTCTTTGTGACTCAGCGTGATTTTTCTCTGCTTTTCAGCAAATACCAATAATAATTGTCAGATTCTATTAGACTTGGCTTGTTGTTTTCTGTTTTATGCTGTGTATCACACTAATTTAGAAAATGAAATGAGATAAAGTCTGGTTCTGTTCTTGCATATATTAGTGGTAAAAATAATTCCTTCTTACTTCAGAGTTACCAGAATCCATCCACATCCCAGTTACAATGTGAGTAGTCCTTCTTGGTTGTAAAGGGCTGAACAAAAAAAGGCACAATGAAACGAAGCATTAATTAATATTTTTTCAGGCCTCAAAATTCATTGATGGTTCTGAAACTTTTTTGGAATAGTCTTAAAGCTTTTTGGAATTTTGGGTTTTGTAATGCAGGTTGGTAAGCTATGGGCAGATGTGCTATTGAAAGTGGCTCATTTGAAACAGATGTTGGATGAAGTGGCTCGATGCTTTCGTTCTTCTCCAACCACCACTCACCCTACCTGTTTTGGGATTGAGCAGAAAATAGATGCTTTAAAAAAAAAACACCCACCTTTCCAGGCCAGGAAACCCTTTGAATGGGTTTCTGCAGTGCAAGCCCGTCTTCTTAGAACGGAAAATACCTTGTCCAATTAAAAAAAAATACAAATACTGGTCATAAATTACTTCATACAGTGAAAATAAACCTATAAAGTGCTGTTTAGGTACTGAATTGACTAGGTCAGTAGTTTGTATTGATATTTCCAAAGGATCTGAAATGTTTGTTCAGAACAGCTGGTTAAGATAGTAAATAAATAAAGGCCTCCACTGCAGAGTGTTGGGAATGATTAACTCTACAAAATAATTGTCGTTTATTTCAGTTACATAAAAAGAACCCTGTGGTTTTGGTGTCAAGTGAATAAAATCATAAATTCAGAAAGAACTTTTTATCAAATGGATCGTTAATACGAATTTCTTTACTCTTTTCAGTGGAAGAACAGAAAATGAAGCTCTAAGAAGGTAAGTTGTTGCGGTTTTTTATTCCACTTTAATAAGATATTCAAGTTAATTTGAGGTAATTTTTAACCAATACGCTCAGTATTTCAAAGTAGGTCCTGGATGTCATGTGGGTCAGTGTGGCAAAGCATGGAAAGGAAAGAGTATTGCAGAATGAGTGTAACAACATTTGACTATTTTTGATTGTCACTAAGCCATTATTCCATCTTTCAATCAAAGTGAGATATCTGCATAGATTTGGAAACTTTTTTGCCTATAAGAATTTGCTGACAATTACTTTTTAGCAGACTATATAGTTTTCACTCCTCAATCAATTAAAATCTTTGCTAATAAGGAGGTTTTTTGCAGCTTGAAAGTGAAATAGTAGAGTCCACGCTGTTAGAGGAAATACCTTTGTATCAAATTTTGGGGTTTTTTGAGCTGTGGTGGTGGGACTTCAAGTTACATAGTTAAATAAATGCGTCTGTAGGGGAGGAGCGAACTTTTTTGGGAGTGAATATTCCCCCTTCTGCAGAAGATGATTCAGTCTGAAAATGGATTCTCTGTGCATCTGCCAGATAAGTAAAAGGCAGAAGAAGGTCTTCTGATACGTTACCAACAGCAAGAGGTGTTAAAGAAAGCTTTTATCTTTTAATTTCTTTAATCACTAGTGAGGAAGCTGACATTCGTGTGCCATGTTATCAAAAAAATTAAGCAGCTTTGTCAAATAACATCACCAGGTGTCTGATAGTGAGTTGCTCTGATGGGCAGCTGCAGTATGAACCTGTTCAGAGGATTACAGAAATATATAACTACTTTTCAGTCACAGGTGATCGTTTCAATTTTAATAGCCATTCACAGGTTGCCAAGGAAGGGAAGTGGTGTTGGTTACTGTTTTCTTTTCCTCCCATATTTGCCTGTTTTGTTTTTTATTGGTGGTTAAATAAAAGCTTGCAGAGTTGTTAGCTGGATTTTGTGCACCTATTTCAAGTCAGATGTGTGATTAACAGGAATATTTTTAAAAACTGCTGAGATCTTAAGCCAGTAAAAGTTGGTACATCTACAAGAACATTGTTCCTGATTTGCACAAGGGCATCATTGGAATAGGGAAGAGGGAGGCTAAAAAAACCTAACCAGTTAAGCTATGCAAAATGTAAACTGTTGGAAACCACAAGTGAGTAGAAATGTGAAATATTAATGGACAAACCAGAACTGTTGTGAAAAAGTAATGAGGTGTCATATCACTTCTTTTTTTGTTGTTGTTGTGGAAAATTTTAAAGGGATGTTGTAAATAGCAGACAGTCTAGCTTTGTGTATTCTTGCTTTGTATTAGTACGTGGAGAGTACGTGCATGTGTTTGCAGTTACAAAGGTGTGTGCATAGATAATATACCTCTGAGACAGCAAGATGTTGCTGTTCTGTACCACATCAGCGTGAAGGACTGAAAGCCCTTCTGGAACAGGGCTAAGGAAGCTGAGGAACTTTATAATGTGTTGGGAATCACATGGGTAGTACAGGGATTTAGCAAATGCCAGAAGAAATTCTAGTTCTGAGCAGTCTTTGTACACTGATCTCATCAGCGTCCATGATCCAGGGAGGACACAAGTCCTCCTTCTGTCTCCTTACCAGGATTCAGTCATACAAGAACTGTGCAAACGTTGCAAAAGCGAATTAAGCTCCCTCTGTTTGTAGCTGATCACCTAACACAAGAGAGCCTTATGTGGAGCCTCGGAATGCCACAGTAATAAAAATGTCTAAGTAATAGAGCATGACAGCAGGAGTGGAAATTTACTCATTTTGTTTCCCAGAGCCACAACTGGTGGAAGTATTTTAGGGTAGGTATTGCTGACTGCTGGATTTCTGCCTTGGCAGTGCCTCCAGAGGTCCCGGGCCATTCAGTCAGCAGGGGGTTTGTGTGATTTTGACTTATGAGCAGTATAAATCCACCTGTCATCAAACATCCATCTCTTTATGTTTTAACTGTAGTAGCTACTGATCTGTTTTGAGCTGGAATTTATCAGTTAACTTAAGAATGAAGCTCCCCAGATAGCAGTGCTCTGAATCCCCAATGTCCAGGTCTTACGCAGGGGTGACTGCTATGACAGCTGGAAAAGCTTGTTAAAGGTGCGTGGTGCCTTCCCCTGGCACTTGAATTGACTTTTCCCTTGTAGTCAGAGGCCATCTACGCTACCATCACAGCTGCTGTGCCTTGGATTCAGGAATCCCTGTTTTGATTTGCCAAGCAGGCAAACTGTTTATCTCAGGTAAGAGAATTTTGAGGTGTGATGTGGTTAGTATCTAAAAATATCCATGTAGAGAGATAGGACAGGGCTTCAACAGACAAAAACACAGCAAGATAAGCAAGAGAAGTTCATGTTGGAAATACGATACCGTAGGTGTAATTAACCATTGGGAAGGCTTAGAAAGGAATGTGGTAGATCACTTGGAGTAATTAAATCAAGATTAGATCTCCTTCTGAAGTGTCTTCTAGTAGAGTTACAAGTTCTTGTGCTTTGTAAAGAAATTGCTGCGTGAGGTATTATGGCCTGTGCCAGGCAGGAAATCAGACCAGATTATCATAAGAGTTCCTTCAGGCCTTTTAAATCCACATCTCCACCAACAAAGGCTCTTCATGTGGTACAGGCAGCCACAGGATTTCCAAAATCAGAGCTGGAGCAGGCCACTCTTGTTTCAGTGGTGAAAGGTTGAAAAGTCTTTGAGCAGATTCCTGATGAAACAGGGCGGTGGGTACAGCGCCGCTGAGTTTGCAGGTTTTGCGTGCTGCAGTCGGACGTACAAGTTCTGAGACAGTTTCTGTCCTGGTCTGATCAGTCTGTAGACACATCTTTCTGCATAATAGTCTAGTATTTTGCCTCACTGCCTCTGTCACTTCTATTTTCTTTTGAAAACACTGGAAGGTAATGACTTATCTGTCATGCTTATTGAATCCCTTCTGTGATAAAATCAAAATCCTGAATTAATTCAGATTTTTTTTTCATTTAGACTGTGAGCATAATGCCATAGAACCATAGAATGCATTGGGTTGGAAGGGACCTCAAGGATCATCTAGTTCCACCCCCTTGCTATAGGCAGGGACACCCTTCCATCATCTTTAACACAGGATCTTCTACAGCCAGTCTCAATAGCCATATGAGTAGAAAGGGCAGAGTAAAGTTTTAGCACATTATGCAAAAATCTTCATATAAAATACATGGCTTTCCCCAAAACTGAAAAATTACTAACTTGTATGTTTGCCCTGGGACCTGCATGGGATACTGAGAGAGAGTGGAGGATGCTTGTCTTTCATTTCTCATCAGGGATGCAAGGAAGTGCCACCCCTGTTTTACCAGATAAGAGGCAGCAGATCTTTTTCAGAGAAAATACATAAAAATAGTTGATAAAAAAGTAGTTTTATACTAGAAGAAGCATGAAACCCTGTGTTGAACAAAAATAGCCATGACTCCTTTTTGTTACTCTGAAAACTCATTAATATCCAAAATTAATCTGGGAGTTACCATGCAAAACTTGGTGAAGGAAAGAATCCATTTGAGATCAGAGTTGTGTCATCCTATGGCACTTATATTGCATAGCATCTGTTGCAGTAACTCCACAGCAGTATGACAGGAGCATATTGACCATCTGACCATCCATACTGAGAATCTGACCCTCCCCGTTGCTCTCCCTCCCTGGATTAACCTGTGATTGTGTTTTACTGGTGGCCATGGGTCAGTTAGAGCCACAGCATCCCATGTTAACTGAGATGCCAGGTAGGGCTTAACGTGAGTTGGGTTACTAATGCACCGAGGTGGCAAAGACACACACAAACTCTGATGCTTTAGGTGTCACTGTTTGGAAGGTTGTCTTTGACACCTGCAGACTAAGTCAGAATTAAGCATATTATTAGACTAAACCAAAAGGAGAGCAAAAATAGAGAAGAGACATGTCCTTTTGTTTGATAACCCAAAAATAAGGTGGCTGAGAGAAAGAGTTCTGTGTCCAAGCACATGAAGGTTACCTGGACATAGAAGAAAAAGGGGAGGGTGAGGGAGGGCAAGAGATTGGAAAAGGACAAGAAAAGGTTAATTACTCTTGCTAGTAGGTAAGGGATTCACAGCTGTGGTAAAGTAGAAAGGAGAGAAGACTTTGGTTAGTCAGGAGCCAAACATATTTGGCTGGTTGCTGTGCAATAAAAGTTGTGATTTTTAAGTATGAAATTTCTTATGCATCATCTCTCTTGAAAATGTACCACATACCTATGGTTTTCACAAATTCCTGATGGCCATAATACTGACTGTGAAGAGTATCTGAAAACAAACTTCAGGATGTCTTTTTTTCACATGGTTTTGCTACCACTGAGTCACTCTTAATGGATACTTCAGTTCTGAAAAAGAGTGTAGGAGGCTGTGCCTCAGAAGAAAATTGCTGTCTCCATTAGTAAATGTATTTGACCTATCAAACTGCTGCTGTTTTCTTCTGGGCAAAAGCTCGTGGCTAATTCGTTTAATGTAAAGGAAAACAGCCTTTTGTACCACAGAGGAAGCACCTCCTGGACAGTGGCACAGGAGGCTGCAAAATTGATTTTGGTTGTGGCGTCCCTTTCTGTTCAGGCAGTGCTGTGAAGGCAGTCTGGATGACAAAAAGGAGGAGTGTTGAGGTCTGGGGAGTTCCTTTGGCTCGTTTCCAATGCATTGCTAGTCCCAAATTTGTTATTTATATCAAAGAACTGCCTTTTCTGGAAAAAAAAGCTCGGGGTTTGCAGCATTTAAAAGCTATTGAATCTTGTTTCCTGCACTTTGTTTACTTAATAACCCCTATGCAAGGATCTATGATTTGGCCTGGGTAGGTTGCTGTTCTCTTCCAAGTAATAAATACTGCCTTTTTTTTTTTTTTTTTTCTTCAAATAAGCTTCAAAATCTCCATGCTAGGTTCAGAGTAGAGAAGGACCCTGGTGCTTTCACTGTGCTCACAGTGTCTGCTTGGATCAGAGTTAAGCGTGCTGTGCTTGCTGTTACATAACTTTGCCAAAAGTGCAGATTCAGGGAAATTCTCCTGCCCTGAGAGAACGGGAGCACCGGGAACGTTCTCTCCCCTTAAATGGACATGTGGCTTTTTGGTGACTGGTACATTTGAAAAATAGCAGATTGTGTGCATGTGCTCATTGATGGAGTCCAACTCGAACATCACGATGATGTCCAGGGCAGCAGGTTCTGCTGTTTGCTGCAGCCTTGGGAAGTACCCGTAGCAGCAGGCTGGTACAGCATGTCTGGCTGCTACCAGGAGGGATTTGCATCCGGACAGCATTTTGTTTTGAATAACCATAGAAGCCTGCTTCTGAAACATTGCCAGGTTGGCCAAACAAATTCCCATCAGCGGGAGAGACAGATGTTTGTTTGGCTATATCTGCTTCATATGGCTGTGTGGGTTGTCCCACTGAATGGACTAGGCTCCTAAAATCTGCCTGAGGAGAAGAGGAGCAGGTAGAATAATGTGGACTACATCAGAAATTCTGATTGGGTTTTGGCATTACAGAAATGCTCTTGCCTTCTGAACATGGGGAAAGGGTAGGCTGCTGGTCTAATTCTCATGCCTTTGTCATTTCCCACAGTAGCCCCTCTGTTTCTGCCCTGAGGAAAATTTGTTCCCATAAAAAATATTACTACAGAATATTTTGGATTACTGTACCCTGCTACTTACACTCACCAAAGCTTTTCCTCCCCTGAAATATATATTACCATGAAACCGTATGAGAACACGGCAGATGTACAGCTAGTTACAGGCGTATGGATAAAAAGGTAAATCTAAGGTTGAGAATGTCAGTGTTCACTGAAGATCATTAGCCCCAGTCTCTCTAAGCATCACATACCCATTTTCTGCCACTTTGCCCATTTTAATGGTCTGAGACCCCACAGAAAGCCTGTCTAGAAGCTGCCACAGGTCTAAGTGTTGTTAGCTAGATTTGCTTCTAGGTCATTCTCATTCAGCAGCATCCTCAGAAAGAGCTTTGCTTCTGCCTTCTCAGCTTCCTCAGCGGTGGCTTTAAGCCAGTGCTCCTTCCTTAATCACGTCCTAAATACACTTGTCCTTTGCTTCCCACGGTGCTGCCCCTCTCCAGGTTTAGGCTCCTAGTTTTGACAGGAGACTCTGAATGACTTTGTTCTGTCACTTGAGGTAAACAGGCAGCAAAAACATACGACCCAGCACAAAATGTTCTCTAATCACTTATTTGACAAGTGCAGTTTAATTATTTAGCATAGCTTGTAAAAGTAATGAAGTCCTGGTAACATGAGACTTAACACTCTCCTATTAATTTTTCCATTGGGGTGGGAAAAGACTGCTGTATTTCTGTGGGCAAGCTAACGAGATGCCACTGAGGATGCGCAGAAGGGGCTGGAACCTTTCAGTGCTTCTTAATAGTTTCCCTAATAGGTGTAGTAAATCCAAGAGCATCCCACAGTTAGACAAGATTCTGCCTGTGTTGGCACACCAGAAGATGCCGTCTGATGCTTTGCCAAAACAAAACAGAGTTTTCTTGGCCCAGCTGTATTTTTATTAAATGTGTAACTTAGTAAGAGGAAAAGCCCTAAGTCACAGCCTCGCTGAAGAGGTATCATTCAGAATAATTTTCTGTAGCATGATAGATTTCATGTTGCTACAAAATAAATATTTAATCAGCGCTAATATTTTTGGTTCCCTCAGGCAGTGAGAGATGTAGAAGTTCTGACTTTTTACTCAAGTAAGTTCAAATGCAATCTAGCAGGAAGTTCAAAGTAAAATGCACGTATGTCCTAGAGGTCTTTTTAAAATGGATTTTAGGTGCATCCAGCCAGGATTGATAGCTACTTTTATTCCAGACAGAGAACAGTTTATCTTTAAGTTAAAAGGTCGCTGCCTCAGCCATGCCAGCCCAACTCAGTCACCAATGGCCTAGTGACTGCGGAGTGTTACGCTTACTGGTTAGTTTTTAATTCCTCAATTTTATGTGCTATACTGGGGCCTTTATGCGGAGGCTTCACTTGTGTAGTTCAAAAGGATAGTGTGTGCAGGGAGTGTTTTTGTCTGAGCTGCTCTGTGAAGAGCTGTGGAGTTTGGCCCTTGGAGGGCACGGGCTCTCTGTGGGCTTTGGGTACTGATGGATTCAGGGTGCAGTTGGGGGGTTGGAAATTCCTACAAAAGCCGCAGCTCCCACAGTCCTCATCAGACAGGAGGATGAGAGACAACTACTTCTATCTCTTGCTCCTCCTGGGTATTCACATTGGATGATTTTGTTTGCAGAGAGAGCAAGAACTAAATGGAGTCTAATGTATTTTTCTTCAAACATTGACTGCTGACTGAGACTCCTTCTGCTGTTTTCCCTTTCTACTCGAGTCAGTAAGAGCTCTTCCCCTGTCCCAAGACAGGCTGTAGCTGTGATGAGTCAGTCTTGAGACAGTCGTCATGCTTGCATTTAAGAAAACTTTCAGGACATCTGCTCATTAATGTTCTCTGTCTTTTGATCTCTCTTAGAAACCTGTTCCCATCATTCTAGCCATCAGCATCTTTCATTGTCTTCTCTCAAATTGATTTAAAAAGCCATCATCCCTTCTTTGATTTAATAATCACAGAAGGAAAAAAAAAACCAACAGAGGTAAAGGTAAAATAATAACATTTCAGGGAGTGGAATTGTATGTTCTGAACTTAGATTTGGAGTGTGTGCACCTCACAGAAAGGCAGGAGGTTTCCATACAGGTCACCCAGGAACCAAGGAGAATGTTCTCTGCCACATCTTGACTGTCACCACAGAAAAGAAGTACTGGATTTTTGCTGACTGAGGATGTCAGGTTAAAACGTGTCTTAGTCCTTTAGTTGCAGTAGATGTGTAGTATGGAGAGAGAATCCTGTTTAGCAGTTCTGGCAAGTTTTGACATTTCTGACTTCCTTTACATTAAGATGCTAATCATACACACCATTAGGCTCACTCCTTATTGGGGCTGATTCAGAGAGCCTTACTTCTCACAGTTACAGATGGGTTTGTAAAACATACAGACACACAGGGTAGTAAAAAATTCAGTACAGAGTCACCTTAAAATACAACGATGGTCCTAACCCATCAAGATTTCCTGCAAAGTTGCTACAACGCAGATGTTCGCTAGCTCTGAATTCTGTGAGGTACGGTAAGATGTATTTTTCTGGCCAAAATTCCATTTCTGAAAATCAACTGCTTGGAAATTACCGGGATTTATGGGAAGAGCTCCAGCTTGGCTGGCAGCAAAAGGTAAGTGAAAATGGCAGGGTGTGCTCATTTCTCTCAGGAACCTGTCCTCAGTGGGAATATGGCACACTGGCCCTGGTGGGTTCCCATTCTGTGTGGGTGCATTCCATGTTGGGTGTTTCCAAAGGTGGTCTGAATGTAAAGCTTTCACATGTAAGAGACAGAAGTTAAACACGAGTGCTGTAAAATGTATTAGCATTCATAATTTTGTTTAAATTTAATTATTCCCTGCTTTCTTGGAATAAAATTGAAAGGGAACCTGTAGTGTTTTCTTGTTCTGGGGAGATCCTAAAGATTGGTTCTGATTGGCACAGTACCACCCGCATTATACCAAAATCTTTTAGATCCTCTCAATTTTTTCTGCTTTCCTTAGAATGTCAGTACAGTTTGCTCCAGCTTAGTCTTAAATGGAGTGGAAATCACACAAATGGGAGTTATTTGAAGCTGCGGCATGATTTTACGCTCATGGTTATGTAATGAGCTGCACAGCTGACCAGAAAACAGCCCTTAAACTGCTATTCACAGTTCCAGCCTGTTCTTCACTTCCGCGGCTTTTTAAACTTTCTTCTAGTCTTTACTGCATCCTTTTATGTGGTTTAACTGAAATTCTGAGAAGAGAAAGGAAAATGAACCATGGGCATGAAGAAATGTGCGGGGACAGATGAAGAGAGAGATTCTGTGTAGGAGAAGAGCATGGGGAAGGCAGCGCTGTAAGGACGGTTTCATCACAATGCTTGGGATGGTAAAGTGGCGTATAGGAAAAATTAGATTAACTGAGAAAGAATGTGTGTCAGGAGGGACGTGGTTTCTTGGACTGGAAAAGTCTTCCTCAAGGACAGCAAGTGGGATAATTTTTGAAAGGAAGTGTCCCTGTTCTTTGAGAACTGAGAAGTTGACTGAACAAACACCAGAAAATACTGCTGTGAAAATCCACACGGCTAGAGGTGAGTGCTCGCTGAGCAAAAAGCCCTTGTATTCTGACTTCCTTGAGACAGCTCTGGTAGCCTGGTTCAGGCTTGGGATAAAACTGTAAGGTATGTTTTCTCTCCTCTCTCTCTTTTTCCCCTAGATGTTACAGTGCTGCAGCTTGGCTCTGTCCACATAGGCTGGAGCAGACTGTGTTGTAACTTGCTTTAGCCGCTGCTGAATTTAACAGCTTTTGGCTTTGTAAGCAATGCCTTAGGAGAACTCTTGCTCATCTGTTCCCCGAGCCAAAGGAAAACTCCTCCGGTAGCTTTCCCAGTGTTTTCTCTGGCTGGAACACATAGTTACCAATTGCTAGGTGAAGATACACTATCTTTAATCATCTTTTATTTTTGTATTTTCAGTTTGTCCATTCTAAGACATCACCGTTGACTAGAATGGTGAAAGAGTTCTTTCACAATGGATTTTTATTTTATTTTTATTTTTCCCATATCCCGTGTAATTAAATTCTTCCACTGGTGGGAAAAAAAAATGCTTTTCCTTGATGTAAATGTGTGGTGAGTAGTTGAATACTGAACCAGTCAGTCCCATTTCCCTGCTAAGCATACCTTTTGGAATATTTTTCATAACAAAAGGATTTATCTTTGGAATCTTGTTCAGAAATTTCTTTACACAGCTTTTTGAGCACTTCACGATTGGGTCTTAGGAAATCTGATCCTATTGGCATTTAATCCGCTGCTGGAAATATGTCTCCTGGGACCTTCTTAAATAGGATTGCAATAAACATTGGGATTATATTTTGCAAGTACAAATCAGCAGCAGATATTTGCATATTTATTTGTTGAAATTCAACTTCCACTTCAGGTTAGATGAGACATAAACAATTATACATCACCTCTGGCAAAGAATTAGTCTAAAAAGCAAGGCAAAGCAACTGGGAATTCAGAGGAAGGTTCCTGAAGTTTGAGAAGGAACTGTGAAAGTCTTGCATTTTGTTTTATCTCCAGACACTTTATATCGAGCATGGAATTAATGATGTAAGTTTTTACACTGATTCTTACTCTTTTTTTTTTTTGTTCACTCTGATATCTCTTTCCATAAATCATTCATGGCAGCGCTGGTCAGAGGCAGGGACTGCTCCTTGAGGGGGAAAAAAACCCCCTAATTTAAAGCCAGCTAAAAGATTCCTGGGGTTTTTTTGCCAGGGTCTGTGGAGCAATCTCTGCATTCTGTGTTGTAACATAGAGTTAAACAGATAAATGTAATCTGCCAGAAAGGTGTCAATAGGCTTTCTGCAAGTATTTGAGGTGAGGCTGGTGCGGTCAGGTGAAGTGTGAGATTCCCATCCCACCAGCCTGACTGGACTCTGACACAGTTGGGGTCTTGGGGCGTTTTCTGGCAAGAAATGTCTAGCAGTTTCAGATCTCATGGTGATTTTATGTAGGTTCAGGGGAAAAAACCAACCTGTACAACCTTCAGATTCAATTCCACCTATGACCTAAGTCAGTTTTAGGCAGAGGTCTGCCAAGGTCAGTAAGCCATGTACAACAGCATGCGTCAGTGACTTAGCAGAGGAAATACCTTTCTGGATGTATTCTTGGCCTGCTTTGTTTTAGGAAAATCACTGTGGAAATTATGAGAGAAAATTAATGTAATTAATTATAATTAGTATAGTGTTTATAGTGGATACACATTCCAAAGTCTTTAACGCTGGTGAAGGGTACTTCATAGCTTTCAGGAACTGTAGATTTACAGGAGCAATTAGATCATTTAGGCCGACCTCGGGTATCTTTTGAATTTGGCCTACACTCTCCATTTGCCTCTTTGAAAATCCTCCCGGTTATTGACAATTAAATTTGGTGCCTGGGTGCTTGTTTACGTGAAAGCAGTTGGCGTACTCTTTGTGTCTCAGTGTGCCTCATTTACTTAGCAGCCGTGCTGGGTTTGAAGTTCTGGAGTTAAACCAAAGCATTAAAGACACAAGACCTTCCTGCGGCTCATGGCCTGCTCTTTCTTGCACGGGTGGCTGTGGCGGAAAGCCTTGTGCTCAAAGGGAAATTGATAAATCCCCCCATTCTCAAAACAAAGTGCCATTTTGATTCTATAATAAACATGTTCAGATGATACTCTGCTCTGTACTCTGTACACATGCACATGTCCTTCAGAGGTATGTCCTTATTACTTGCCCTATAAAATCCTTGTTGTTTCAAGGGAAAAAATGTGAAGTGCCGTTTGGATTGTATGATCCAGCTCCTTAATATTGTTTCACACTTTGATGGGGCTAATCAAGGGTTGGAGCCTGTAATTTGATTTGTTAAGATATCCTTGTTAAATCCTTGAACTTTATTTTCCTTTTAGCCACATAGATCTGCAGTCACTTCCAGTTTTGCAGAAAACGCCAATAATTATCTTCTGTAACTGATGTTCATATAAACTTTTTTTCCTATTGCATGAGGAGTTATCTCATAGTACCTAGCCTCTTGCCAGAAAATTAAGGTTACTCAAACTGCACTTACTGATCTCTGACATTAAATTCCTCCTGCTGCTTCTCTTATTGTCCTGTATTTAGTTAGACATCCTTTTTTTTTTCTTGTAGTAAAGCTTCATGCACAAGAATTCCTGCCCTATGTTGCAATTACTGTTCCTTCTTTTGCTGTCCCTAGTGTTTGAAGGACCTATTTGCAGTTGTGGGTTTCAGGTTAATCTTCTTGCAGCTGAAGGAGATGAAGGAGGTTTTCTGCCCTTGGTCACAACTGAAACTGTTCACCTAAGTAAGCTTAATTTAGACTGAGCAAATGACTGCCTTTCAGGTGTAAGCCACAAATTTTAAAAGTGTGTGGCCAGAGGAAGCCAACAGTTAATGAAAATTTAGGGTCTGGATGGGTTTTGTCTCTGTTATTTGTTTTTCCTTGAAGGCAGAGACAGGGAAGGATATGCAGTGATGAAGCACTGGGTGAGGGATAGTAAGAAAGACACCGAGACTGGATGCAGAAGGAGGTTGACTTTCTTCAGCATTACCTGATAGGATCTATTTTTACATAGAAATGTCACCTGACAGAAGTGAGTAGAGAAAATATCCAAGTAGATTAGATGCAGCTAGAGGCAGGGAGCTAAAGACATGAGGGAAGGGAAGAAGCAGTTGAGGTGATCTGAATGCACAGCTGTATTTAAAAATAGTAGTTGGAAGGGAGAGGTCTTTGAGGAAGCTAACCACAGATGCATGTGGGTATAAACACAGCGTAGAGGCTGGGACTGGTAGGTGGTGGAGAAATCAAGTGAAAGACTGATTTGTTACGATGGAGAACGCATCATTTTTAGATATCAGGAATAATTTCTTTACTGAAAGGGTTGTTGGGCATTGGAACAGGCTTCTCAGGGAAGTGGTTGAGTCACCATCTCTGGAGGTATTTAAAAGATGTGTAGATGAAGCCTTTAAGGACATGATGTAGAGGGAGAGTTATCAGGGTTAGGCTGTAGTTGGACTCAGTGATCTAAAGGGTCTCTTCCAACCCAGGTGATTCTATGAGATAAAGGGAGAAATAGGTGACAGCAAAATAGAAGAGTGGCACCAGAGAAAAAAGGAGTGTAAGATGGAGATAACTAGAGACTTGAGGCTGAGGAGGAACAAAGAGGCAATTAAAGAACTGGGGAGAGAAAAGAGAAGATAGCTGGGTGGCAGCGGCAGGGAAGAAGAAAAAAATAACCCATGAAGATTTGGGAATCCTAGTGATGTGAGTAAGACACATACGTGTGTATCTGAAGACTCCTTTAGGTGAAAGGACTCATCTGTCAGCAGAACCTGGCTGGGGGAAAGAGTAGTGTTTTGTTTGCCAGGAGCAAAGAAGCACGATCGGGATATTAAGCTCAAAATGGTCCTGAAGAAAAAACTTGGGATAAACATCTCAGGATCCCTGTTGGAAACAAAGAAAGATTAAGTCAGAGAAGAGACTCCTAAGAGCTCTGGCAGGTGTGGTATCAGTGGAATTATTTTGGTCTCTGAGAAGGAAGGTGAGAAAATGACAAGCTAATTAACATCCACAAATAGTCATGAAGAATTCAGGGTCATGCAGGCATTAAGAGGTCTTTGTGCAGTGCCCATGTCTGTACTAGTTGACTGAGTGGTGCTAGGAAGCATCCCCAAACCTGGGAAACCAATCGTCTCTGCTGTTAACTGTCCCTGTTGTAGTTTTGGTTTATATTGACGGGAACTCACCTGAACTATTTATTCCCAGGTAAAGTTTGAAAATGATCTTGGGGTTATTCCCGGTAGGTGCTTTGTTTTGGCGGATGGGAGTTTAGTAGCATAGCACCTTTCTGTGCCAGTTGGACTCAACAGTCTTGGGCATGTTTATTTTGCTTGTAGAATTACAGCCCTAAGTGTCTCAGTGGATGCAATCCCTTGGAAACTTAGGACATCAACTGTCTCTGGTGCAGGCTGTGACAGGCAGTGAATATGATTTCTTCTCAGAAAAGGCTACTGAATTTAGATGTTGGCATGCTCTCTCATATTTTTGGTATGGTATGAGGACACAATAGAAGAGTTAGCTATAAAAAAATAAGCTTGGATAAAGAATGTATTTAATTGTTTCCTTTTATATTTAATACAAACATAAGCAAACAGGTCCATAAACAACACTCCTTTCTCACAGAACAGGCTGTGAAATTAAGGAAACAAGGCAGTGAGGTTGGTACATAGTTAAATTGGCCAGACTAGAAAGCCTAGACATTGAAAAGTAGAGAAAATACTTTAAAAGGTACCTGAAACACGTATCAAAACAAGGCAAATCTCCAGTTCTAAATGGGTAAGTAATTCGGCCCCTGGGAAAGATAAATATGGGTCTAGATTGGAATAGGGGTAATATGAAAGTGTTAGAGGCACAGAAATTTTATAGTCATTGAAGAAAAACGTACAAAATGAAGAAAATGTGTTGCGCTGTGTGTAGTTCTGGGTGTTGCATAACAATTCAGACTAGAACAGGTGCAGATTTCTGGGAGCGAATAGCTTTGCAGAACAGGCTAGCTAAGTAAAACCTGAGGCACAATAAAGAAGAAAACTAACTAATTAAGCTAAACTCTGTTGACACATGAACAAAGCTAATAACAGATTTCAATTTTAGGAGACAGCAGTCAATTGACTCTAAAACTCATTTAGATTACCCAGGTTACTAGAGAGGTGGAATGCATCTTAACTTCGGTTTTCTAAATGTGTCTGTGATGCTCACTTGGATGAGCAGTTGGTGTTTTCTGAGGAACTTAAGAGGTGCACAAGAGGAGTTGCCCTTTCTAGCGCTAAGTCAGCATTTATGGAAAGGGACTGTGTGGTGTATTTCAGTGGTTCTTCACCATATCGTCAGCCTCTCAGTAGTTACCCCATTCCCACGGATCCTTTCCTCTTCACTTCTGCCCTTTAGATGTGTTCAGCTGTGAGTTGCTGCTGTATGGGTTCTTCATGGCCCTGCTACCACAGGTCGGCTGTGCTGGCGTCCCGAATGATGTCAGGTGTTCAGCCCTTTGGGAACTCAAGCCCACACAGCAAGTTCATCTGAAAGAGCTTATCTCCAGGCAACCAAAGTTGTGTCAGACCATGTCAAACTCTTGCAGTAGTGTTTTTATCATGTGTGATGTTGCTGAAGCAGGATTTCATGGAGAGCATTCAAAATGTGTGTCAGTGTAATGTTGGGAAATGTTTTGTTTATGGGTGGCTGAACTTGAATGTGAGGTGATAATAATAACCCTAAACTGTGACAGAAATTAATTTTAATGTCTCCTTTATTTCTGTTGGCCTTCATGTGTTTCTATAAATACTATGTAGTTGAATGAATACCAGACTGATGAATGTGGAAGCCTGCCTGTCAGCGTCTCAAAGGGAAAGCTTTCAAATATAAATAGCCTTAAAAGTATAAATAGCAAAATCTCTATACTGTATTTATCACTGACCACTTTCTTTTTTCCTTTCATTACATCTCCCATTTTATTTTTAGTGATGCTTACTTAAAATAGTTTCCCTGCTTTCCTGTTGGCGATTAGAAGGCCACTCTGGAATCCAAGTGATTTCTAAGCCAGATGGTGAGGAAATAGTTCCTTACATGAGCAGTGTCAGCTTGAAGTCTTGTCTATTCAGGCCTTTCTTAGTGTAGCATCAGCTTTGTCTCTGTGGTTGAGTTCATGTACATATTCTTGAGTTGGTTTCAAAATGTGATTCCAGCATTGTTCAAGACCTCTGGTTCTTCTTACATGTTATTCCATGTCCCCTCCTAAGTTTGTAGCTCTGGTTTTAGCTAGCTTACTAAAGTCAACAGTCTTACAAATGTCGGTATGTTGGCAGCCATAACATGTTAAAAGTTATTCTAAATTTTGGAACATGCATGTGCTGGTGATCACCTCAGCTGCACACAAAGTAATGTGAACAGGTTTACCTCCTGATGGCCCTCGGGCATTAGCTTTACTTCATTGTTACAACCACAGCCTACCGTACTCTTCCTCTTTTGTGTGTAGGGTTGAGTCTAGCATGAACCACATCGTTGATTGGTAAGGCTTGCAGGCCAAAGCCGCTCTTCCACACTACTTCCTTGAAGAGGCTTCAAATGCATCACTTGGTTCTTTTCTCCTAAACTGTCTCAAGAAAGCAAAACTAGTCTCAGCAAGGACCAGCTGGTTATTTATACACCTCTTTAACCATATCTGCCTCAAAATGGCAGGGCAAGATGAAGAAGCGATGTGGGAGCTTCAAACAAAGGTGATGTTTACCAGACAGCAGCATGGTCAGCCCAGTTGCTAGGAGTGAGGTTCCATGCTGGAGCATTCCTAGGAAAGGGTCGTATGGAGGATGTGGGATCTTGTAGCACAGCAGGACTGCACCTGCTGCTTATAGGTCTGACATAGGTCTCATGACATAGATACTGACAGCCAGCAGCAGTGCCTGATGAGCATGAGACCAAGTGTGGGGTCACCCAGGTGGCCTACTGGGTGCTTTGATGGTGTCATCAGGATCTAAGGCTGCCGTGGAAGTGTCTGCTGTGCCCCATGAGTGCTTGGGTACTGTGACTGGACATGTAAAAGTGCAGTTATTTAAGGCAAGTAAGGTCACAGTTGGTTCATTTCTGTTCCTTCCTGGCCGGGAAGGCTTTGGTCTCAGCCTGACATGCAGGCATGGGAAGGAAGAGGGAGGAAGCAAGATGGAAAGTCTTATTGCAGAGAAGTAGGATACAAGAGGATTGCTTTTGTGTCCTCATCAACAGGCTTCCTGGCACTTCAGTGGCAGCAGCAGTTCCCTCTCATACTGAGATAAATGCCTTCTCCTGTGTCACCTTACCCAGTGGCCAGGAGATCTTCCTGTATGGGTGGGTGAGCTAGGCCGAGCATGTGCCTCAGCCACACCAAGATCTTTGCTTCTGTTTCTTGTGGTGTTGATGGAGTTCCAAGAGCAGTGGCTCTGGGACCTAAAGCTCATTAGTATGAGAGATGACATCCCTGTCTCCACCCGAGCTTTTGTTACTGCAGTTGCTCTCATGAGACCACTTGCACCTTGAACTTCTTGCAGCTGTGGAGAGGCAAGGAAGGGAGCGGGAATGTGTTCTGCAGCTGCCTTTCAGAGGTGCAGGAGGCACCTTCAGTCAGTTAGGAAATCCCTGAAATGGCCAGCTGCTGTTCACATAGACTAGAGGTGTTCTCCTGCCTTCCTCAGGGAGGGAATATTTTGCCTGCCAGTAGGCCGTCATGGAGATGCCTCAGCTTTACATCTGAGTGGACTACTGATGGATGCAGCCACACAATGACAGGTAAAATGGTCTGTGTTCGTTTCCCCTAGACTATGGGAAATCATGGAATCATTTAATCACCAATCTGTATTTATGCTTCAAGGCACGCCAGGGTCTGCAAGCTTTTTGTTAGTGTTAAATGCGATTCCTGTAGCTTTATTTTTATACAGCGCCTTGGGATGCTCAATGTAGAAGGCTCTTAAAATAGGTGTAACTTAATGTGCTGTTCAGACTTCTCATTAATCTGCTTGTCTTCACTCTTACCCAGAGGTAAAATACAAAGCCTACGGAGTTCGGAGTTCGGAATAAAATGATAGAAAATGGGACTCTGAAATAAAGACGTTTAGCACTGAAGACTCAGACTTAGTGGTGGAGGAAACAGAACAGGATGTTCAGAAAGTCCAAGCCCTTTGGCATGAGTTAAGTAGCTTGGAAAATAAGCAGGGCTACAGCGAATTTGTGAAACAATGTTTGTCTTCCTAAACTGAATGCTGGAAGGCATCCATTTCACACTTTGCCTTTGCCAGTGCCCTGATATCTATTGTAGCACTCATCTTCTGGTCTCTTTATTTTCAGAGAAATATTTGACTTTGTGTTTAGAAGCTATTTGTGCTTCCCACTTTCTTGTGGTGCTAACATGAGTGTGTTGTGGCTACAGCACTAAACTTCAGTGTATGAGTCTTTGATCCCACTATACCACCCTGTTTCTGATGCCTATGTTTTAACTGCAACAATGGGCTTGAAAGACTCCACTTCCACGGTGTTTCACTGTTGATCAGGCTCAGGACTTGTAACTTACGACTTGCCCATACTGTTTAATTTCTAGCATGTTCCATGGCACGGTTTGGGCCTATGCTGTGACTAGCACGCTCCCAGGTGTCACCTGTGGCAGGGTGGTGTGGGTGACTGTTCTCAGCAGGCATTGTTGAAATGGTTAACCGTGCTTTACAGAGCAAAAGGATGTAGAGATGCAGCTTTAAGCTGGCTGTGCCATTTCCCCCTGACCTTCTGGATCCTGGTGCATTTTATAGACCAGTCTTTCTGGGGCTTAGCAGTTGAGGAGGATGCTGAAATACAAGCTTTTACTTCAAAACCACGTCTCTAGTGCTGTTATCTGCAACAATATCAAGCCCCCTCCTCCTCTTCCTCCCTTTCGGGCCATCTGCTCACGCTTCCAGCACCTCTTACGTAGTACTGAGATCTTCTTTGAATAACAGTCAGGTTAGGGGCACAACTCATGTTTTATGTCAAGCTAGCGACAGAACAAAACCAAACCCTGTGAGTTTAAATGAGCTTTCTTGGGAGTGTTCTTCCATCTCAGCTCATTTTCAAGCACAGGTACAACAGTAGCTCACAAAGCCAGTGTTGTCACAGCCTCACAACAGCAGGTTAGATAAATAATTACCGTTCTGCTTTGTATATATTTACTTATCACACAGTAATTGCACATACAGATCATACATTTGCTTGCATACATGGATTTTCTTTGAACTTCACACCCATAGTTCACTCTTCAGGCTCCATTTGCAGCACGTGAAAACAGGTGGTGTTTACTTGTCTCTGTGGGACTTCTTGTTTGTAAAGCCCTCTGCAGTTCCTGTTGGAAGAGGTGATTGAATTCCTGAGCGCTGCTGATGCTTTGGTTGAACGTGTTGTGTGCCAAAATTGTTTGTATATGCTACACCTCTATGTGTAATATTCTTTGTAATCCTGGGTTGCTCTCTTTATGGCTTTGTTTTCTGTTGTCTGAGTTTGTAGTTGCATGTGGAGGCGTTATTAAATCCATAGTCTTCCTCTCTCACTCACCATTGAAAGTATTTTTTTGTTTAGGTAGTGCATGGTGTACTAGTAGGATGTACATCATGAGTAGCTGTAGGCTGCAAAGATTTTTTTTGTCTTGAAAACAACGGATTTGTTGCACAGTGAGCATGTATTTAGCATCGAACTTTAATCTCCTGAGCTCATTCTTGATGCCTCTGGAGCACCAAAGGAAGAAACTAAACCGCTGCTGAATCACTGGACTAACCAGTATCACTCTTCTTCATTGTGAGGCTCTGTGTACAGTGCTGATACTGTGGGGATTAGAAACACTGAGCAAAAAAGGATTTTCTTGGGTCACTACAAGCTGCTTCGGTGGGTAGTTTTCTTTTCAGCTGATGAGGACCATGATGGTAACAGCTGCACAGGCATTGTACGGGAAGGGAAAGGCTGAGTGAGGTGCAGAGCCTCCTATGTGAACCCTGTTTACAGTTGTTGCCAGTCTATGCACTGCTCTGGGTATTTATTAGCTGAAGAGACTGAAGAGGCGATCTGGAAGGGATTGTGCTGACTACAAGTTTCTGTAGCCTTTGGTGGTGCCAGCTGCAAAAATAGGCAAATCTGGCTGCAGTGGAAAGGCGTGATGGGGCAGCTCCAGCCCAACTGCTACCCCGGGGGCGTTTTGGAGGCTTTGGCTGGGAGCCGTGAAATGCATCTCCCTGGGGAGGACTGCATTGCAAACAGACCTTGCCCTTCCCTATCAGTGAATTCCGTTGGCGGTAGCCTGGCACCAGAACACCTAGAACTATTTATGATCAAGCCGAACTGATTTTTCCCCTCTTTGAGATGGGGATGGGGTTTGCATTGTGTTCCTTGATTCATATCTCACATATGACTCTTTTGAAAGGTCTCATTATAGCAGCCACTCATTAGTGGTGACACTGTACATGGCTGAAGGCCAGGTGAAAACAGGTTTCTCAGTTTCTTGCTCTTACATGGCCCAAACCAAACACCGACAGCTCCCCATTGATTTAAGTGGATGTTGGTTGGATCAAGCCACTCTGTTGTAGAAAACAGAGGACTGGAGGAGTAACTCCTATTTTTCCATTGCAGTTAAGCTTTCTTAAAGAGCAGCAGAAGGACTGAAGGGTCTTCTGCACTGCAGCCCAAAGGAATACCTTTCAAACAGGGTGCATGTTTACATGTAGGAAGTAAATTAACATTAGATGTAACTTTGAGGCAATAAAATAAGCCTTTACAAAAAGTTTCAGAGCACTTTCCCTTTTCACACAGAATTATTGCCCTTGGTTGCTTGGTCAGCTCCGTGTAGGAACGTCTTTGTGGGAAAGAGTTAAGGCACAGGAAGAAGGGTCTACTGAACAAAGCAAGTTTTCTGCTGCAAGTTAAGAGCGTGGAAAAATTAAAATGATTTTAGCTGTCATCCTCTTAAATTTTCTTAAATTGACTTCATGTTTTTGCAAGGAATATTTTTCCTTGTTAGTTATATTTACTTGCTTTTCATAAGAAGGGGAAAATACTGGGGTCACTCAGGAAATAAGAAGTCTCGATAACAGCCTGTCTTTGCTTCAGGCAGAAATTGGACCACAATGGATACAGGTAGATGAGCACTAGCTCACACTTGCTATAATGATATTTAAATTGTTGCTGAAGTAAGTATGCAGGTCAGTGGGTAGGTCTCTCCATCCCGTACTGGAGCTCATACTGCTGTATGATTTACTGCTTTTAGGACCCACATTATCAAGATTAAAGTCAGTGCTGCTTTGCCTACCCAGCTCCTTCCTGAATGCAGGGGAAAAACACTTGTGAAATCCCAAGCACGCAGAAAACAATGAGATCCACCTTGTCTTGTCCTGCAGGGTAGCAAACAAAAGCCGAAAAAAACCCACTGTGACAATTGTCTGTGTCCCCTCAGCTGCACGAGCACTGTTCAGACATCGGTTGTTCAGCCCCTGCCCTTGCACAAGAGCCAAAAATCACAGATGTGGAAAAGTTGGACACCATGATTTTTCAGTGTTCATGACAAAAAGGCAGTTGGCTTCAGAGACCAGAGGCATCTTTGTATGTGAGAAAGCCCTTTTTAAGTGTGTGGAGTTTTTTGTAAATGCGATTCCTTATTTAGAAGATCACAGTCAAGTGCAGGTACCCTCAGCTGGAACCCTTGGCCCTGTGCTGCAATGTGGTCTTGCTCCTGTTTAGACTTGATGGGGCTGTTTGAGTCACCACAGTTCATTACCCAGGGTTTTCATTAGCTGCTGAATTACTATTTTTTTGCTCCTTTAAAAATGTGGGAGCCATCAGTAGGAAAACAAATAAGAAGCATTGGATTTGTTTTCTTTCTTGGGTACTATGCAGTTCTCTAATTTAAAAAAAAAAAAAAGGGTATAGATTATTTATTTTTATTCAAACAAGGAATCTGCAACAGCTGGAAAAGAAGGGGAACAGCCATGAGCTGAAAATAAAATTTACAGCCCAATACCACGTACGTTGTTGGCGAATCATTCCCATGCAACTCAGCAATGGCACAGAGATTTCAGGGATTATGCTCAGATTAAATGTCAACAAGAGCTGAGGCTTGGCAGTATGCCAGGAAGGTCATATGAGGAAAGTCCCAAACTTCTGCACTCAAATAAAAATGTGTTCTGCTTAATACCCATAGTATGCTGCAAATGTTAACACAGCTAATGACCTGCATTAAGAAATCTCATCATAACTTGAATTTTTTTAAATTTGGGACTTTGCTGTTTCTTTTGTATGGAAAACTTTGTCAGCAATTTTATTTGCTGGTTATTCCTCTACTGTAGAAGTTGTTTATTTGTAGCACAATGTAAAGAAACATTAGTCTGAAACTTCCACAACTCTAAAATTTTCAAGTTAGACGTAAGTGGAAAAAAAACCTGCTAATGCTTACACAAGGATTATTACTACACAGAAGCATCCTGGCTGTCTGAGAGGTGAAATCCAAGATACTACAATTCCGTTGTAGCATTTAAAATATTATTGGAGAATATTATTGGAAGGGAATTAAAACAATAAATGCAAATACATAGTTAGGAATTGTTCTTTCTTGTTCTACTCGGTGGTTGGTCTGTGCCATTTCAAAAATACCTGTGGAATTATGAAGGAATATGCTGACAATCTCATGCTGCGTTGAGAGTGTCTTCCTTTGGTTCACTTTTGATCTCTGTTTGCAGTAGATTAATTTTAAATAGACCAGGACATTCTTGCTCTGAGGGATATCTACACGTGGAGTTGCATGGCCTGAGATATACTAGAAATAAACACTTTATTAATCTACTTGCTGTCTCTGAAATAGTTGAAACTATTTTAAATCTCTGAAACAGTTGAAACTATTTTAAAATCTATCTATTAAATCCCTTTGGTACCCTAAATGTGAACCTACTACTGGATACAGTTAAGGGTATGAGATGCTTTTTTACATATCATTTAATTTGCTCCCTAGCCCTAAACCCTGCAGCGGCCTGAGCGCACCTTCCTGCTGCCCTTTGTGGGAATCAGGTTTTACCGATGGAATTTTCATGAGAGTTGGGGGGTTGGTTTTTTTTTGGATGTGACCAACATACTGAGTCAAACCACAGCTGTTGGATTTGGTTTGCTGGTGAGCTTCAGTAGATGCTGCGTTGCTCCAAAATTACTTCGTGTAAACAGGAGCAAAATGATTCCATGGATTGAGGACTCCACCTTTCATTTCTAGTGAGATATATATATATATATATATACACATCCCATATTTGTAAACATGGCTTTAGGAGTACTGTATACATGTAAATAGGTATTTATTTACACATGTATGCATGTGTGTGTAAACACATGTCTGTGTATGTGCACACTCGAGTTTATTTTCCCTTTCCTCCTCCTGTCTTTCCCCATCTTGCCTGCTGCAGTGAGGCAGCAAGGGAGCAGTTTTAGCCAAACCTAGACCAGCATTGCCAGGGGAGCATCTACAAAGTGATCTGCAGTTTATTAACAATGGAGTGCGGGAGATCATGATTAGAACTGACCAAATCTGCAGAGTGACCCAGTGGGTAACAGTGGGGCCACAAATCAAATGGACAAGATGGCTGGCTGCAGGAGCAGGGCAGGAGACCCAGTGGCCAGGCTCCTGAGGCAGAGCTGCTGCTGAGTTTTGAGGTTAAAACAGATTCAGTCGGCGTCTTATTTCTGAAGGATACTGTATGCAGCCCTCAACACTTCTTTAAAGTACAGATTTACATATTGCAGATTAGAAGTCAGTCTTTTAAATAGTATAAATGAATAAGGTAAAATAATTAATTTTAATAAGTTAAACACCTTACATTGTGCTGCTTATTGCTCTGAATTATGAAATTGATAGGATTTTTTTTCCATTACTTTCACTAAACCTTTATTTAAACTTCAGTCGGTGGAATTTTACCATCCTACAGCCCAAGAAGCACAGTAATAAATCAATCCTTATTTCCTTGCTTGTTTGAAGCTAATGTGACAACAAATAGTCTGTTAACATACATTAACTTCTTTGTACTACAAAATATGCAAATATTTCAATGATTATACTTTTATCTCTATGATATTTTAAAAACATGATAGAACGTGTTTTTCTGATAAACTGAGCTACATAAAAGCAGCTTCACATCTACATAATGCTTTTACAGAACACTCCCTGTATTTCAAGTTAAAATGTTTGTTCAGCTTGGGAATACACTCATAAAGAAGCTCCGTTTACCTTGTTAAGAAAGACCAGTGTATTCTCTTAAATTTGAGGTTTGGGTTTTTTAAGAAAAATGTCATTTTATCACTCCTGGAGTCCTGTGTGCCCAGGCTGCCTGTGGCTGATGAGGTTTGGTAGTTAGGGTGCTGCTGAGTTCTGCAGTTAAGTTGAATTGATTTCTCATCTATGAAGGATGCAGTTTGATTCCCTTGCAGTTTTTTTTCCCCTTCTGTGAATATTTTCTGTAACTGGATATGTTGATCCTTAGTGGCTTGACAATGACACTTTTTCCCCCCTGCAACCTGTAGAACCATCACAACTGGCATTACCCCATCAGGCTTTGCCCAGCCTATCAGTTGCCAGCATTTATTAAGCAGGATTATTTTAGGGGCCATGAGGGCTTCTAGCTCAGCAGCCATGGAAACACTACACTGGGCAGTGTCACTCCACATGTGTCGCTGCATCCCAGTACCTTGCTCAGAAACATGGGTGTTATGGTGCCCTTGATGCTAACCAGGACCACGATGGCAGATGTGCCCCTTGGTACCAGTGGCCGGGGCAGATGTAGGTGACCCATGTGTGCTGGCCACCCAGTCTGGGTTCCTCAGGGCGCAGGTCAGAGCTTGTTGAGTACTTAGGGCAGCGTTGGGTTGCGTCGGTTGTATCCTGAATTATTTGAAGCGTTTTATCCTGATATGAAAGGCAGAGTGTGGTAGGGAGGAGTAGGTATGCCTCCACCTTTCCCAAAGAGGGGAATGATACTTAAATACATAATGATAGGAGAATTAATTTCCTTTTAACTCTTCAGCTGTGGCTGTACTGTCTCAAGGCTTTCTGTCTGTAAGACCATGTAGCGTTACTAAACATCTGTTTGCTGGGTGAAGTGGCCAGGTGCACTTTGCGACTGTACCCTGAAATGCAGCTTCAGGGGCTTCGTGAGTCCCATCAGTCATGATGGCAATAATGAGATTATTCATGATAGGCTCCTTGTTGTGACAGCGCTCCTTTTGTTTGAAGTCTGCGCTGCGTATGCGTTACGCTTCCGATCTGCTGGCTGCTTCTCCACTAGCAGACAGCACTGCAGCAGGGAGCTGAAAGCGAAGGTCAGCGCTGCTCAGTTCAGGATGTTACTCAGTGCTGGAAATAATTGGGAAACCTCATAGTTGAGTTAAAAGCTTTAATCATGACTTTCATTGAGATGACACTGCTTCCTATTGTTCCTGAGGTTGGATTTTAAATATTTATTTTTTTTTAGATTTTTAGTGTTTTGTCTTGTTTTGATGGTTTTCTTTTTAAATTTTATCTGCTGATTAGAAGCAGGTAAATACTACCCAACCCAAGAGCATTTTGTTACTCATGATCATTTAAGAGATGTTCTCTTTGGATAGTGGATGTCCTGTATGGATATGTAATTTTATTTAAGGAAAGGAAGAGAAAACCAGCATTTCTTCAGTGTTTGGGTTCAACTTATTTTTAACACTTACCTGTAATTTTTAAAATTTTTTTTTAACTACACTTATTTCCATAAAATAACTGCTATCAAGCCCTACGTTACAAGGTGATTACCTCCCACGGCAAGGTGGTTACACTTGGTGGTGGAGCTGTGACTGAAGTGTTTTAGGCTTAGGTAATGCTTTCTTCTAGCTTACGGCTTAGGTTTGTCTCCTGTACAAAATGGGTGGTCAGGCTGAAACCAAGGCATGTTGTGCTCCAGACCTTTCCCCCAAGGGAAGCATCCCTTCCCCGCGTATTTTCCTCTGCCTCATGTGCAGAGCAGCTGGGGAGCGGGTGCCACTGGAGTCTTCCTCCTCTTGCGGCATCCCAAAAGGTTTGCAGGCAGGTCTTGTGGCTGCATGGAGAGGAGGAAAGGGTGAGTCTGTGATGATGGTTGTACACAGTATTCCTGCATTCCGTTGGGAAGAGGAAGTGGCCATCCCAGTGTTGGGCGAGTATTTCAGAGGCAGTCTCCAGAGCTGTCTGCTGCACTAGAAGTCTGAAATACCCGTGTTTCCCATGGAAGGTGTCAGCAGCTTGTAATGAAAACACAGTGAGCTCAGTTTCCTGAAAAGCACATCTGAAACTAAAATAGTCTTTGTGTTTTTAAGTCTTTGATGCCAGATTTTATCCTTGGAGCTCAGAGATTTCCCCATGTTTTCACTTGAAACTGTACTGCTTCACACAAGGTGAACGCGGCTTAAAATAAATCTAGTGCAAGCACTGCAGGGGCTCTATCCTGTGCTTGGGCATGTGATTTTAATTGTTTCCCCCCCCCATTTAATTACTTAATATATTCTACAGGAGAAGATTGTTTAGGTTATCTATGTTAGCTTTGGATTTTCAGCCCTGGTGTAAATTTGGATTCCAGGTCATTTTGTCACAAGTCAGGATAATATTTATAAAGTCACTTTCAGCGATTGAAAAAGAAAAAAGCATCAGTTAATTGTTTGACAAGAAGAATAAAGCATTTGACTGTTCTGCATCGTGTGGGGCGTTGTGACAGATTTCTTTTGATTGTGCAGCTTTCAAATTATACATCAGTAGGGTAACATTACATTCTGTTATCTGTCTGCACTTCTACAAGCAGTTGCTTAATTTTAATAAAAATTTACAGTGATCTGAAAGCCACTCTGTTATACAGAGAGTAATAATTACACACATACAGTTTTATATAGTGTTATACAGACCTACATTTTATGCATCCTATAGCAAGAGGTAGACTACTATTACCCTTGAGATACTTGCCAGGTAATTGAATATAACAGTGGATTTTTTTACTGAAGGTTTTGGTGATCTCTCAAGGTGTTCAGATTTTAGTGATTTCAGTTGCAGCTGGCAAAATGCCATCACCCTCACTGTCATCACTGAGATAATCAAATTGGATACTGAGATGGAGGTCAATTTTTGGAAACTTATTTATTTCCAGATGAGATTAAATGGGAAAACTACTTAATAATATTATTTTCCCTAAACAGTGAAAGGGTCAGTGTTTACTGGGTACCTTTTCCACACATCTAGGCCAGGGCTGTTTCAGTTGCAGGCTTTCATTTAGATTGGGACCCTGAGTGTATTTCACCTTGCTGTGACTACATGAATTTTCTTAGATGTTGCTGGAAAAGTGGCACTTCCTGGTGTTTTTTCCAGCATCTCAGAGAGTGGACTCGCCGTTCCTAGTTGTCAGGATTATGCGCAGCGCTTGAAGGGACAAGAAGATGGAGATGGACTGCACTGCAAATAGCTCAATAGCCCCTTAGTAAATTAACCAAGTAATGAGGATTAATATAATGTTATCTTGTTATTTATTGCAAAAGATTAATTTTTTGAATGAAAGGCAAAAAAGTTTAAACCTTGGGATCCTGTTGTCAGTGAACTCCTTGATTTGGCAGTTTTATTTAAAAGAAAAATAAAAATTTGGTGTTATCTATGAAAGCATATTAAGCCTGTGTTGTGATCAGACCTTCAGTCACCTAGTTTCATAGGTATTACATTAAGTTTGACTACACCATGCTTGAGTAATCCCCAGTGACTGTTATGTTGGTTATAAGCATTAAGTATGTCAGAAAATAATGCTGGGAGTCAGGAAATAGTGTTGAGAGTGAGGGGTGCCGACTTCTGGGGGTGTCCACTATTTGGGAAAGTGCCAAATCCAAATGAGCAACAATTGCATTCTGACTGGAAGGATATGTGCAAGCTGTAGAGAAAGGAGAAGATCCCCTTGGTGTTATGAAGTATCAAATTTCAGTTGTCTTATTTCTACTTACTCTTTGTGAGTTTCACAGAGTTGCCTTTGCAGCCCCATAGCAAGTGCCAGATTTGAAACTGTTTCCAGCAGGACCGCTAATGCCCTTACTGCCTGCGCACACAACCCCCTCCACAAAGCTCTTGAAAGGAACAGTCACATCAAAGTGTTTTCCTAAAATTGTTTGACAATGCCCTTCAAAAATGAGATGGCTTGATATCCTACTTGTTAGCTCAAACACTACCAGATCTTGGTAATTCTTAGATCTGTTATTATTTATTGCTAAATTTACCAATATTGCTACTAATTTATTATCTTACAGTAGCTCTGCAAAGCAATCTATGTATTGCAAGGCAGTCTGCTCAGGTTTTCTCTTTGGTATCATAGCATGCCTATTTATTTATTTATTTATTATCCTGTATGAAAGGGCATGGAATTTTAATGCACAGTATTGCTAGGGAAGTGTAAGGAAGAGAATGGATAAATTAACCCTAAAAGCAAAAGGCGAAACAAAGTCTCAAACCTGTGTAAACCTCTTAACAGTGGGGTGATGATACCCTGTGAGCGCTGTAAAAAGGAAAAGCTGGAATTAGCTGCCCATGGTTAAAGCGTGTCTTTGCTAGAGGTTCGTCACTGCAGTCACTGGAACATTCAGTGGTCAGTATGTAACAATTGTGCTCGCTTTCTTTGTGTCAAAATTTGCTTTTTAAGATCTTCACAAATGCTGAGGAAAAAGACTTTGCTTTTTTTTTTTTTCCTTTTTAAAAAATTATTTTTATTATACCATACTTGTGTACCGTACTAGTGAGATATCTACATAAAGTTGCAAATGTGAAGAGGGGCTGTTCCAACTAGTTTGGCCAGGAGACAACATTATTAAGTCTTCTGCATGTACACACCCTTCTTAGTCACTGAAAATTTGATAAGGAATTTTCAGCTTAGCTTGAGAGTTTGGCTGTAGAGCTGGAGTAACTGACCTTCCAAGCTAAAGATGACCTTGAAATCTATCTGGTGGGTTATCTTCTGTACACCATAGAGACTGCCTGTCAGGTTTCAGAGGGAGCAAAGGCAAACTGAATGCAGGTTTTTTTTAACTTTTAAACCTGATTTATTTTATTAAACTATTGGAAACTTGGAAAGATACTGGCCAGCCCACTTAGAATGGCACCAAAGTGTGCATTGATCAAGGCAGCTATCTTGGTAGGCAGAGTCGCAGTAACCCTTTGAAAGCATCCTTTCATCTACTGGTGTGGTGTGCATGGAATCCCCTAGAATTACTGTCATTAACTACTCCCACGAGACTCCTTACAGCTTTTCAACACCAAACCTGAATTGTGAAGCCTGCCCTTGACTGATGGGTTGCAGCATCATGTTTGGGAATGTAACTGATGTCTTAGTTCAGCTGCCAACATGCTGATGTCCTGTCATACTGGAGATGTCAGACAGGGTGTCTGCCCCTCTTTGGCCTCCTGCAGTGGCTCTAAAATGGTGTTTCCTGTGGGAGATGCCCCCTAATGAACGTTGAGGTAGTATCTGGGAACAGAGTGTAGCATGTGGTAAGCCTTGTGTTGTTTGAACTCGTCTGAGAATTTGGGTAATTTTTTTCCATTTTCATCCTTTTGCATTTGAGTTTTTCTTCCATTATAAATAAGACTTAAGGTTTTATTTTAAAGGAGACCAGATTGACAGGAAAGATATCAACCACTTCTAACAAGAAGTGTAATGTTAGTCTTGGTCTTCATCATGTGTAATAATGGCCAAAATGACCAAAACTTAGTATTTTTGCCTTAGTCTTTTTGATGTGGATATTAGCAGATGATGAAACATCTCTTATTTTGGCTGGTGATCTCCTCATTGTAACAATGAAGAATTCTTAGGGCAGTTCAGCAAAGCTTGCAATGCATTTCCTCTTGGATGAGAGCCAGAGGATTCCAGTGTGGTCACTCTGGCACAGTTGGTATGTTTTATAAAACAGGTGTCTACATGTGTGTAATAAATCCAGCTACGCCGATAAATCTGAGCAGATAAATTCAAAACTATGTGTTAGAGTGAACAAGGCTGGTAACACACTGTGTCACTCAAACAAAATGCAAGCAGCGTTGCTGTAATGTGTGTAACGTACAGTAATTCTGTAACGTAATGGCTCCATTGTGTGAGCCATGTTTGAATTGCTGTTCAGGATGTTCTTGAGCCAGATGTTGGTGTACTTGCTCTTATTGCTAGCTGTCTTGCAGTTCAGATCTGCAGAGCTGAGTCTTGTTCACGATGCTGTCAGCTGGTCAGGGTAACCAGCCACAGCCCATGACACAGGGTATAAAATTAATGAGGGAATGGAGAACCAAATCATACACATTAAAAATATATGTACTAAACTAAAATTGTCAGTGGGGTTAAATTACCAGAGAGTCACTTTTCCAGGTGATGTTCCAGTTTGTTCTTTGAAATCGAGCAAGCGTTTCAATCCTACCTGTATCACACCAGA
Source organism: Laterallus jamaicensis coturniculus (assembly GCA_022605575.1). Classification (NCBI taxonomy): domain Eukaryota; kingdom Metazoa; phylum Chordata; class Aves; order Gruiformes; family Rallidae; genus Laterallus; species Laterallus jamaicensis. The sequence goes on along the minus strand of JAKCOX010000008.1, from coordinate 17,497,130 downwards.
CTGTTGCTAGTTAAGTTCCTAATATTCAGCAACGTCTTGGGTATTCAAGAAATTTTAGAGAAGCAGGCTGCCTGTTTTACTGCAGTGAGTTGCAGCAGCAGCATTATGGGATTTAGGTTGGGATTTTTTAAAAATCTTTCCTTACAAATTGTTAAAGTCTCAGTCCTTATTTCAGATTAATGCTCCATAGGTTTGATGTCATTACCGCCACATTCATCTGGAGTCCCGTGACCTCCAGAAAAAAGGTCTTTAATGTTTGGTAAAGTTTATGAACAGATGAAAAAAAAACCCTTAAGCTCAGATGCCATAAGGTCCATTTTAATGAATTAAACCCAAATGCTTTACCAGGAGACAGTTAAAAGAACTTTTGCTAACTAGTAAATGCAATATAAAGTACAAAGGGAATGCTGTAGTTTGGACTCTGTTCCTCAAGTGCTCAAAATGCTCCAGGAGTTGTCTCCAACTCTGAGAACTAGCAGCCGTGACCAACAGTTTCAAAGATGTAGAGATAACCACCACAGCAAGCCCTGGATTCTCCATCCCTTGGAGGCCGGGTGCCTTTAGGGGGAATGTGGGCTGAAGTTGAAGGTCAGTTTGTTGCAATCTGTAGATGAGTATCTATGCAGTATAACCGTGTCTACATAGTATATTGTATCTGTATATTCAGGGTCTGTGTATGTGTTGATTATTTAATAGGTGTGTCCTGTGTAGCGCATTGAAGGACAGTCAAATTCCTCCTTCCTTTAAATGCTGTATTTGGGAAAGTCCACCATCCCAAAGGGGCCATCTGGATGTGAGCTGGAAAATGAGCTTGTAGAGGGATCTTTTCTTCTCTGCAGGATAGTTTGTCATAGCACATGAGCCCCAAGAATACGCCTAAACCTGAGCAGACTTACCCTGAGCATCTCTGCACAGGGGAGTGCATACATTGCTCCTGCTGCCTTCCATCTTCCTGCTGCCTCCCTTCCTCCTGCTGGGATACTAAGCTAGAGCTACAGGTAGCTTAGGTGAATTAATGGCTTTTTCGCTGTATTTTCAGTCTGCTTTGATCATCCTGAGTTTAGGAGCATAAATTCCCCTTGGAGTCTGTCTGAGCTGCTGGATAAGAGTGAGGGGGTTGTTGAGTTCATTGTCTGAACAAGTAGATGTATGAATCCTCTTCAGACTGGGAATACCATTTCAAGTAAAGCACTTTTACTTGTCCTGATGCAGTGATAGTTAGTCGTGGAATCCACTTCTCTTATTTGTGTATTGTGAGGAGTCTACAGATCTAAATTCAAATTTCTAGAGAGCTTTAGGATCTGTAGGTAAAAGGCCCAATGTACATGCAAAAATACCGTGAGAAGAACTTGTGCATTGTGCTCAGATTCAGCTGTAATTACATTTTGTGACCAAGAGGAGGAAGGAAGTGATTTACAGGGTTGGGATTTATGATGCTTTTCGAGAGTTTTGGCACTGCAACAGTATTGGGGCTCTTTTATTGTGTACTGGAAATTCTTCCTAGATTAGAATAATAAGGGTGAATGCAAGAGAACCATGATACTGATGACACTTCCTTTGAGAGAGAATTCTGTGGTAATCCATCCTAAATCAAATGATGATGTAGAATAAACAAACACCTGCCACAATGGAAAAAAGCATCAGGATGCCTACATTTGGGTGAAAAATTAAGGCCAAATAGCCATTCAGCAATCCTGCAATTCCCTTGATTGTCACAAGTATAAATTGAAAATAACTGCACCAAAATCAGTGAATTGATGCTATGGCTCAACAAAAGGTGGGAATTAACTCCTGGTACTTGTTTACTAGAGATATGAAAAGTTCCAGTACACATGTTGAAGGCTTTGCATGTTGTGGTCTCACCATATTGAGTGTTGACATGAATAACTAAGAGATTGAAATAAATAGAAAGTGTCTATATAGCAATGAGTTACATGTCTGACCAGGAGGAAGAGAGTTCATGTGAATTGGGTTCTTGCACAGGGAGCTGTATGGTTACCAGTCTTTGGACGTACATGGGTGCTAGATGGGAGAAGAAGTTCCGGTTTAAAGTAGACACTGGCATAGGGATAATCTTTGTCTCATACAATCATAGAATGGCAAGGGTTGGAAGGGACCCCAAGGATCATAGAGCTCCAACTCCCCTGCAACAGGCAGGGACACCAACCTCAGGCCTGGATCTACACAAGGTTGCCCAGAGCCCCATCCAACCTGGCCTTGAACATTTCCAGGGAGGGGGCATCCACTACTTCTCTGGGCAGCCTGTTCCAGCACCTCACCACTCTTTCTGTAGAAAACTTCCCCCTAACATCCAATCTAAACCTTCCCTCCTTCAGCTTTAAACCATTCCCCCTTGTCCTGCCATTATCTGCCCTTTTAAAAAGTTGATTCTCCACCTGTTTATAATCTCCCTTCAGGTACTGGCAGGCTGCAATGAGGTCCCCCCGCAGCCTTCTCTTCTCTAGGCTGAACAAGCCCAGCTCCTTCAGCCTCTTTGTAGGGTAGGTGCTCCAGCCCTCTAATCATCCTTGTGGCCCTCCTCTGAACCCTCTCCAACAGTTCCACATCTTTCTTGTATTGGGGGCCCCAGATCTGGACACAGTACTCCAGGTGGGGCCTCACAAGGGCAGAGTAGAGAGGGACAATCACCTCCCTGTCCCTGCTGGCCACCCCTCTTCTGATGGAGCCCAGGATACCATTGGCCTTGTGAGCTGCAAGTGCACACTGCTGGCTCATGTTAAGTTTCTCATCCACTATGACACCCAGGTCCTTCTCAGCAGGGCTACTCTCAAGAAGCTCTTCTCCCAGTCTGTATCTATGTCTGGGATTCTTCCGGCCCAAGTGCGACACCTGACACTTGGCAGTGTTGAACCTCATTAGGTTCACCCGGGCCCATCTTTCCAACCTGTCAATATCAAACCTCATGGCTCCGTCCTTTCCACTTGGTAACAGAAAGTAGCATATTTAAAGGAGCAGTTATTTGTCGTAGCTTTTGTGCATGTTTGCCAGCACAGGATGATTTTAGACTTTTATATAATATGTGTAAAACAAATTATATACAAGTTTGTGTGTATGTTCTTGGGTTTTTTAATAAACTCTAAAGTATCAAGGTATAAAAGAATTGTAAAAGATTTTTTTCTTGAAGAAATAATGTTGAACTCCATACTTACAACTACCAGGTCAACATGTAAAATGAATGAAACATTCATGCACTTATTCTGCTTTACTATTTCTAGGCTCATCAAAGTTTGAGGTTTTATTGCCTCTCTTGGCCAAGGTATAATGACCCAGCATTTCTACTGCTGAAGATTGATTTGTTGTGCAAAAGTTAATGATACTAATTACCTGAGCTGTTTTCCTGAGTCTCTGCCCAGTCAGTGTGGTGTTGACATGGGGGTAGGTGACCAAGCCTTAAGTGCCTCAACTTCTTGCAGTAAATCTCCCAAGCACATACAGGCCACATCAGAACATGGGTGCGGTATGCAGTGGATTGTATGCTTGTAGTATCTTGGACCTTATTTGAATAAAAATATTGGGAGTCTTTCTGCCTTACGGATTAAAAATAAATGAGATGAATGGAGAATTGGACCAGAATTGAATTAATTGTTCCAAAACCAGCTTTCAGGTGAAGCTGGATTGAAATTACCCTGCCTCTGATTTAGATTTGGAAGAGCTTTCAGGAACCAAAACTAAGCAGAAACGGAGGATCAAAAGTTGCCATCTGGTTCACAGGGAACAATCCGATGCTTTTGGCACCATCCGCCACATACATTCTCTGTAGTAATGTGACCAATGTAAAAATAGTTGGTCACCATATGTTAATGTCTTCTGCTTGCATGGATGCAACCTCTAGGCTGCAGGTACGTGGCATCGGCAGTACAGCGGCACAGACAGCAAATGGGACACGGACCAGATGAAGGATGGAACATCTGTCATGATGTACCAGAGGGGAAAGAAGCTAATTAGGTCCCTTACAAATACCTGTGAAATGCACAATAAATAAAATCTTGTAAGAGTGGAACTTCAGGTTACAGTGTTCATCTATCATTCTCAGAAGAAAATTCAAATTATAATCACAGTACAATGAGTGCTTTAGGTTATGTGCTATGTAGTGCAGGTATCGCAACAGTTTTCCTTCTCTTGATACACTGGTAATTTACTGAATAGTGGCATGAAGTACTGTCTTGGTTTACTGCTGTCTAAGAACATTGTGTAGTGTTAAGGCTCCATATTCTGCAGACAGAAGTGGTTTGGGTGCCTTCTGTATTTTACTGAGGTGCTATATTTAAATGTGTTTTACCTTAGTGATTTATCAGCTTTTCATAACAGTATCTGAATTGTCTCAGATACCCTTCTATCCCAGATCATTCAGTCTGTGTTCCTCAGACACCAAGTCCTGACAGCTGCCTGTCCTGTACGATCATCTGTGCTTTTATTCTTTGGTGGCAAGTGTAATTAGAGAACAATGATTCAGCCTTTGGGTTGACATACACTTCAAACTTACAATACTCTTCTCCTTTCAACTGCTGCCGTTTCCTTATCCAAGTAGTATAAATACATCTCTCATTTCTCTCCAGTTTAACCTCCCAGCTCTCTCAGAGGTGGAATGCTGTGTCCATCAGCCCTATAAAAACGTGTTGTCTAGGAGGGGAAAAAGAAGTTATTTCTCTTAGTCAGCCTAGTGTGGGAATTTGGAGAGGCAGAATGTAATTAATTACTGAGCTTGAATTTTAGCCAAGGCTCTATTAGACTGAGAGTTACAGTTTATGAATTTCTTTCATTCTTGTGATGATAGGAGGAGCGGGAGGGAGCCGAGGGAGTGGGATTTCATGCTAACAGAGAGAGTTTGGACTCTCGCTGTGGCAACGTGTTTCGGTTGTCATCATTTTTAGCTGGATTGCTTTATGTGGCTGTGGCAGGAGGGTGGGGGTTAAAAATGATAGCAGAGCTTCAAGTGAAATTATTTGCAGGGGGAAAAAATGGTTAATTATACATAAATCAAGCTCGCAGAAACCAACCAGAGCATGAAAGTGCTACAGTGCATGCCCTCTGCCTTTCAGAGACCGTTTCCAATTCACTTGGTGCTTTGTGTGGCTTTTCTGAGGCAATTCTTTTCACTTTATGTGCATCAACACACATTTTGTCATAATTTGTTGATGGTAACTTTTGGGCCAGATCTAGCAAGTCCCTAGTAGACTACTTAGCGATTAGATCAAATATAAATCAAGGAGTTGTAGCATAAGATGTTTTCTAAGCATATTTTATTTGATTCCCCTGGTAGTGCTAGAGTTAATTTTTGTAGAAATTAAGAAATCGGTGACGGTGACAAGCAGTAAGATTGGATGCATCCAGCACTGGCACAAAGGAGAGGCTATGTGTCCACTGAGGCCACTCTCCTGCCACATTATTGGGAGCAAGCATCACCCAATCCTAACAGGAAGTAGAAGACCTGTCTTTGACAAATGTTTCTCTTGCAAAGTTTCAGTTGTGTTCCACTTTGTCACCAAAATTCTTCAAATGTTTTCCAGATAGCTTATGTTAAAATGATGGAAGAAAATTATTCAAGGTCCCTAATTTTTCTTATTCACTTGTTTTTATGTATTTTGTCTTCTTCAGTGCACAGCATGCAGAGTCACAATCTGTTTCTATTCTTAAATAATGACAAAAATAATAATTCACAGAGAATTAGATCTGTGTTTCTTCTCTAAGGAAATGCATTCTGAAAAGGCTGTAGCAGGGTGCTGTGTAATGGCTCTGCCGTCCTTGTAAAACGAGATGTACTATGCCTTGATAAAATTGGAACTACTTAAGAGACACCGCAATTATTATGAAATTGCAAATCATCTCTCTCCTGGGAGAAGGTGATTTTCTTCACTGAAGGAAAGTTGGCATTAATAAGCACATAATCAATGAAAATAGTGCTGTCATAATGGGTACTGAAGTTTATATCTGTGGGAATAAATGATATTGTGTGGGGTAGGAAGAAAAGCAGGGTCCAGCTGCACAGACAGCATTCCTTTTCATCTTCTGCCTTTGAGACTAATTCATCATATAAGCGGCTGGCTGTAGAAACTGGAATTCACTGTGGAAAGGAGAACAGATGAACGACGTAGAAAGTGAGATGAAGATTGGGAAAGAAAAAATATATAATCTGTAATTTAAATTAATACATTTATGTGTGTATTTCTAAGCATAAACTCTGAGTACAACCTTGAACTCACAGTCTACAGAAAGTTTTCTGCCTTATTTTGTTCCATTTTGACTCCAGATTGTGGTGTAGTTGTGTGAGCAATGCCCACTCCATATTGAGCAACCAACACAAGAAGGGTAAATGATTAACCAGCATTTACAGTTCCTTTCTGACTGTTGCTCAAGAATCACTGCAGAAATCAGTGAAAACCTTCAGAAATTCTTCTGTGCTGAGGCAGGGTCCTCATCCTGGTCACCTCCCTGCAGAGGACAGTGGTCCAGGTCTCCCCTGTCCTTGCCATTGCCTTTTGGACAGGTGACCTTGTATGTGCAGGCACGTTGCAGCTGCAGTAGGGGAAACATGGTGGAGCCGGGACTGAGCCATGGCTGCTCCAAAGGCAGGGACACGGAGGATTTTGCCCACACTGACTCAGTGCTGCTGCTAGGGTTGGGTAGTAGGTGGCTAAGGAGGCGTGTTGCTGCACTACACAGTAGCTATAAGCACACTGTTTGTCTTTCCAAAGGGTTTTGTTCAAGTTTTTTTGTTCTCAGCTGTGATTGGTAGCTCCAGCATCCTCTCCCTGCGACTGCTGAAATTAAGTTGTCTATAGCTGGATTAGAAAGGAAACGGAGGATTTTCAGAGGCATAAATTCCCTTAAAACACTCAATAAGAGTTATCTGCCAGATTGCCATTTGAAACACTTCAAATCTTCTTTCTCACATTTTGTGTATAGGTTTCTAACAATGGAAACAGGAGGGGTGAGTCTATAAACCCTTCAAAAAGAAGGATCTTCTCCTGATAAAGAGAGATTTATTTCTGACCGCAGTTACGGGACTGCTTGGAGTCTGAATAACAGGATACCTGCACACAGATGCCTGGGTATTTAGGAGCAGCATGTTCTAGTCGCTATCTGAGATCGTTAGCTTTGCATTTTCCATTTCTGAGTTACCATTTTAGGATGCCCTTTTAAGTGCATTTTACTTTTAGCTCAGTGCCGTATGCAGACAACACACAGAGTTTGCAAATTCAAGCTCTGTACCGCACCCGTGACCCTGTCTGGCTGTTTCTTTTCCTAGTAAACTCATTATCCAAGTCTCTTCAGTCTGCTAATTGAATCTTCTTTTTTAACCTCTTCCTCAGCGGATCCTACTTGCTGGTTTTACATTAAGTAGTCTGTATGGGCCAGGTATACCTTCTTTCTCTTCTTCGGTAGGTTTTCCCCCCCGGGGCATGGGCCAGCCTGGCCCTGCTCTCAGCCCCACCTGACCTCCATCACTGACTGTGGCACAGGCAACAATGGCAGGGAAAGCATCTCACCTTCCTCTCCTCATCTAAGGATAGTGCTTGTCACTGGTACCCAGCATTAAACCCCATATCCAGCCCCCCCTCCCAAGTATGCAGAGGTTTGGAGTGTCATCAGATTAGGACTGGTTTAAACTGGCCTGGAAAAAGCTACTTCCCTAACTCAAATGCACCTTCTGCCTGTTTAAAACAAGACCTGAATTCTTGAAGAAGGTGCTACCAGATACTGCTTTCTCATTGTAAAATAATATCTTCTTTTTTTTTTTTCCTGGCTTTTATGTTGGAAATCATTGACCAGTTTTGGGTTGGTGTAAGAAAAGAATAGCCTGAGGCACACATCCAACATGGAAAGTTTCAGCCCAAACAATTAACCTGGCAAAATTGCAAACAAGTGAAAACTGGATCATATAGGAAGTACTGGATAATCCTTAGCAATGGGCTGTGTCACAGTTCCCACCTAAGTGTATTGAACTTGCAAGAACGCTTTCTCTTCAGCGTGCATGCAACTTGCAAACTCTCTTATCCAGTGCCTTCTGCTGAAATGCATATCACTTAATTAAATAATCCACTTAACACACATAAGAATCGCTCTATCTTAATATGACTGCAGCTAATCGCATGTGGTGTTAAACCTGTTAATTGCTTATCATCTATTTGCCTACTTTGAGTTTTGTAACAGCAAATGGAGGACCAACTGCTCAGTGTCCTTGATAACTATTACCTCTAGACATACTAGAATGATCACAAAATTTTTGTCCATCTTCAGAAATGTACGGTAAATTTATGAGATAAAAGATCAGAAACTGAAATGCTATTGTGACACTGAAAGCTGTCTTGCAATTAATGATTCAGGAAAACAATAACTGAGCAGAAAGCCTTGAGTCTTCATTCTTCTAATACAGAATTTTGGTTGCTTCCATATTGTGTTGTTCTCGGTGGGAGTCAGAGGAAGGCTTTGGCTGAGTATTTCTACCCCTAGCTAAGACACTCTGTTGTGTTTTCATTACATTTGCCTCACATAATCACTCACTTTTAATTTCAAAAAGCCTTTGATAGTTCTGTATGTGTGTGTCCCAAACAATAAGCTGATCCAAAATGAAAGGTGATTTATTGCCTGCTGACCTTCCACACAGCTTTTCCTTGTGGCAAACAGCACATGAGCCTGGGTGTTAACTACAACTTGAGCACAGATAGCTTTCCTCCTGTGTGCAGTGCTTGCATTCCTAGGCAAGGTCAGTAATCTGGTCAAGTGAGAGGTTTTTTGTTTGGATGGCCTTTCTTTTCCTCTATTGAGGTATGCTTCCTGAACCAACTCAGTCTTCTTGGAGAGGTCTTGGTATTTACTGTGACCATGGGTTGGCGGTGGGTTACATCTAGCCATACTACTCCTGGGACCAGACTGAAAATGCCAGGGTGCTATGGCAGCAGTTAAGCATGAACGCCTTTTCCTCAGCTTATTTGTTCTGCTGGTGTTGGGAATGTTGGGGCAGGGAGGCTGAAACTCCCTGGGGAAATGGGGAGAAGGAAGGTGCTGTGCAGAGAACACTGCCTTAAAGCTTATGATTTTCAGAGGGCCTATCTGCAGGAATGCTGTAGGCGTGGAAGAATGGTGATCTCAGGAGACAGCTCTGGCTGCACCCTAGGATGTATAGATATCTATTTATGGGAAGAGTCTTCTCACATCGTTATAGGTAGAGCTGTTGAAATTTGGGTGGCCTAACTGAACCCAAAAAATCATGGCCTGGCATTCAACAGTTTGATTTGGGATTTTGGGTCCAGGAACCTCTGCTATGTAGCTCTCTGGTAGATGTAGTAGATACTTGCTGCTTAGGGTGCACAGAGGGAAAGGATTAAAAGAGGAGTGAAGCGTTTGGAAATTCAGTGTCTGTGCACAGGACATACAATCAAGGCCTGCTAGAAACCCTTTGTAAGAGGAAGGATGTACAGAGGATATTGTAATTTGATGTTCAGACAACATCTGAACATCATGGGGGAAGTTGTAAGGTGGTTCACTGAATCTTCAGGTGGTCACAGTGAGAGCAGCAGTAACTTTCCTGGTTGTGTTCTCTGCCCTGACATACGTTGCTGGTTTGGCCAAGTTCTTCCTTCCCTGCCAGGCCTTTCAAGGTGGGCAGAGCCCAGGATCGTTTTACCCCAGGCACTATGTGCTGCAGTCAGTGCTAGGGAAAGGGGAAACCATGGAAGAAAGAAGAGCAGGTACAGCGGTACAGTTCTGTTTTGTGGGAATGAAGGATCATATGGTAGGGGGGAAGCTGGCTCTTGGGTGCATTGAGATCTGTACCACATACGCTGATGTGCTGATCATGGCCAGTGACCTCATCCATGTGCAGGTCTCGATATCACAGTGGTTGAGGTTTGCCAGACAAAGACGGACTGGAGAAAAGTGAAGGTTGGCTATTTTTGGCAGAGAATCCCCACTCCTTGCAGAGCCACTTGGAGATTTGTGAAGACTGTGAATTTTAGTCTTTTCTTCTGCAGGGCTTTAAAGGTGGATGGCATATGGAATAAGTTCATTATCTGTATTTCATTCCACAATTAAACCTGCTTTCTCTGTGAGCTCAGTCACTTGCATTCCTGTACTGCTCTTTTTTCTTTTCTTTTTCCTTCTTATAGGGTCCCCAGAATCCAGTATGAGATTTCTAAGTCCGTCAGACACAGAGGACTTATGGTATGTGTTACACACACAGGCTGATGGGAATGTCAGCACTCCTATGGAAAGGGTGATGACAACCTGGATCTGTGATTTATAAGTCTAGGCTGAAGCCTCTGGTCCTGCAGGTCCTGTCAGCTGGATGAAGGGTCATGGAGATATCTTACCTGAACTCGGACTTTGTCCCTTTCTCAGCCTTTCCGTGCAGGGGAACCAAACGGATCGCTCTTTCCCAACAGAGCTATCCAGCCCTGCTCAGGACTTGCCAAGGCCTCATAAGCATCCCATGCCTACTCTTAACAGAGTTCTGGGGTGGCAGCAGTTGCTATTGTTGTTTAGAGTGACTGACTTTTAGGTTCCTTTAATAGTTCTGCACCTATAAGTTCTTGCTATAGTTTATTGGAATATGTGTGAGACTTCCCTGTCCTCACAGTTCTGCAGTAAAGGTAAATCTGACAGCCCCAAGAGACAGAGCATTTCCCCATAAATTCTTTGCCCCATCTGTTTCCAAATTACCTGATGATGGACAAGGGGCGGGGGAAGGTGAAGGGAAAGAAAAGCATAATAAACCTCTTCTGTTGCATCACTTAAAATTCTCAAAGATAATTTCTAAAAATTTATGCTTCTCAAGCTGCTGGGGGGCACGAGTCTTTAGTCAATTAAATCCTCTTTCTTTTTTAAATTTTTTTTTCCAGCAAGGCATCTTAAAAGTCTTTGTCTGTTACATGTGGCTGGTGTCATTTCACTGGCTAAAATAATCAGACCAGTTTTTCATATTTTAGATATATACCAGATAAGCAAATAATAATGGGAAACATGAAAGTATTGTTCAAATTAGGAATTAAAAGGTGATGTAATCTGAATGTGAGCCACATGAGTCTGAATTGTCTGACCAGTTTAGATCATGCAATTGGGAAAATTCCTTAAGGACACGTTAAATACCTTCCAGATACCCCATTCAGTTATTCTGGATAAAGCAGAATACTATCTAAAATTCCGTATTTATTTCTGTGATTATCCTTTCCAGTCTTAGGAGGGCAATCAAGATAAAATAAGATCTGTGAGCTGCCATTTTCCCTGCTAGCTGTAAAAAAAGTTACTCTGGTAATTTGTTCTTGAGCAGGTGAATGTGTCTGCTGCTCTTATTATAGTCCTAATTTTCATTTTCAGTAGAGATATTGAACTGGCAAGCCGTGCTTTAAAAAAAAAAAAAGAAGAAGAAAATCTGGTGGGGTATCTATAGGCCAGATAGGAATCATTTTATCTGAAGATACCCGTTCCTTTTATAAGAAGTAATCTCTTCTTACTGTAGTTTATCCCACTACTTTTTGCTTCCTTTTCAACTCCGCTGAGGGCTGGTATCCTGAGAAGACCTCCATTCCTTGTGCTTTGTGTCTGACCTCCCAACAGTAGTACTTGTTTACCTAGAGAGGTAATTGTTTTCTGGAGAGCATCCAGCTGATAACTTACTTTTTCATTAGACCCCTTTTTCCTATTAGTTATCTCCTGTTAGTTGATCTGTGTCATTTGATAAAACTAATTAGGTAATAAAAGACTGCTTCTGAACTCCTCCCTTTAATTTTGGCATGGTGAAATGTACTTCTTGGCACCTCAATCTTTCCTCATAAAGACTGCCTTCAGTTGACAAACAACCTTAATCCAAAAGAAAACAAGCCAGTTCACGCATCCTCTCCTGGTATATCCCTGTGCCAGAACAAAATAGTTCCTAACAAATTATTTGTACCAAAGATAGTGACATAACCCTGGCTCTGTTTTAGAGTTTTGCAAATGTTTGCAGAGCATCTCAAGAGGCCAGGCTAAAAATACTCAATGAAACCATTCAGCATTTTACCAAAAGCGTTTTGTTTCCTAGGTCTTTACTCCCTTCTGAAAATGCCCTCCCACAGCTGCATTACATTTAATAGAAGGTGATACAGGTATAACATTCGTTTTGTCTGTTATTTTAAAATCTAACTTACTTCTCAAGTTTCCTTTCTAGGTTACATACTAGTTTTGTTAGCAAGAAATCTCAGTGGAAGGAAAGTTTATTGTTGACTGCAAGTTGAAGCATACTCATCCAGTGGGATAGAGGCTGATCAGATTATCCTTCAGGAAAGTTTTCAGTTTGAAGGTTTGGTGTGTCACAATATGCAGCATTTCAAAGACAAATAGCAAAGAATTATAATTTCTATATGGCCAATGGCCTCTGCTGCATCCTAATGAGTTAGAAATTGCCTGAGGAGGTGGATTTTTTTTCTTGATTGCTGCATGTGTGCACCCCAGGAGAAGGAAGGTCTTTAAGCTTCCTTAAAGGAGAATATGGAATATGCTCAGCTCAGATGTGAGATCTGTAGAGATCTCTGTATCATCTTCTCTTTGTGGTGCTCCAGAACCTGAAGGACAAGTATGTCCAGGAACCTCAAGGGTCAAAACACCCAGCTCACTAGAAATCGGAGGGAAGCAATTGTCCAGGTTTCAGATGTTTTAGAAACAGCAACCAGTTTGTGGAAGGGTGACCAAAGGTAGATGTTTAGCTTGAGTCATGCTGCACATGACCTACCCAGACTCAGACAGGGTCTGGAGCAGCTGATGGAGACCAGGCAGGATACCTGAGGTCATGTGTAGACAATTGAACTGAACTCTTGTCTAGTCTTGGTTTCTGTCACAGTATGATTTCATCTTAGAGGAAAATCTGTTAAAGCCTGACCAACAGAATGATCTCAGAGTCTGGTCTGTGTTTTACAAATGTCATCTCAGCCATCAAAGCAGTTTCTACCTGTTCATTATTCAGTGTTAACTGCAAACAGCACTTCGGTTGGGTCTCAAGAAGTGTTTTGATATTAGCTGCATATTTACTATGCGCTGGATTTACTTCCATGTCAGAAGGATGCACCACGGGGATGTGCAGAATCTGTTGTACTTGCAGAGATTTGGAGTGGCACATCTTCAGGGATGCAAGAGCCCCAAAATAGCAGCATATGAAATTTTAAAATCCGTGGTATGATAAACTCAGATAGTACCAGAGTGTGTTTATAAGTGAATCATGTGATAAATAAATTATGGGAGTGATAGATGTAGTTATAGCAATAAGAAATGACTGATGTAAAATGAAAGAAAAAATGGTTTGTGCTTTTGTTTGTCCTAATTAGAATCAGAAAAAGTTTTGACTTGCTTTCTGCCCCTGAACACTTTTTTCTTAGGTGCACTTAAAGCCAGCTCTGACTCAGGGGCGTTTAGCTAAAATGCCTGAAATGGTTATTATCCCTTGGAATTGCTGCTTTTTGTATCAGCAGCAATCCTGAGCTGTTGCAGTTTATTAACCTACCATGATGACAGATAAATTTTGGCTATTTTAACTGAAATCCCTTGCATCTCAGGCAGATTTGATCCAGAGTTTTCTAGCATCAAACACAAAAGCTTTCCAAGTAAATGCCAGTTACCACTGCTATGGAATGGAAAGCACAGACCAGCCTGCCGTGGTGTCAAATGGGATAATTGCTTTTTGCTCATAAGCAGCTCTGGAAAGCCCATGAACCAAGCCTGTTTGTCCTGTGGACTTTCATTTAATGTACTGTTCATTTTCACTTTGTGTAGTTTTCTCCAGCCCCCTGGCTGAAATTCAGTGCCGCAAGGAGACCCGGTCAGAGCTTTGCATGAATTGTGCCAGTGCTGTGCTAAGAGGTGTGATGGGGAATTGCATCCTGCATGGCATGACTTGCAGTTTACTGTGAGCAACTTCTCCAAGATTATGGATTTGCTGAGAGGTAGTGTTGGGAATCTCTGTCTTTATAGGCGGCCCTGCAGTGCCCAGCAGCATGGCACCCATATGCCCTCCGGATCCCTTCCCTGTCTGGGCTGTATGCTGACCACCCCTGCTGTAAGTGAGGACGTGGAGCAGTGCCAGGGATGCTCTTGCCAGCAGGGTTATGGGTTATGGGCCTGACCCCAAAACAAGGGCATGGATAAGGAGCAGAGGAGGCTTCAGCGTTGTTTGAGAGGGAGTTGCTGTTGGTTTCCCTGCCTTGGCTCAATGTTTAGCTATGATCCTTGCAGATCTGGTCTGTGGGAAGGGAGAGAGGTTGCTCAGCTTTTACAGTCCTGTCTGAGGCATTGTAGAGAAAAGCAAAGAGTTGCTGTTGAACAGGAGTGCTTCTCTGGGTCTCCTGGCAGGAGACAGGATAGCTTTTTTTTGGCTGAATGGGCTGAGAGGGCTCCCCTACCTTGCTGCCTGTTTGTGCCGCTGACAGATGCTGCCTGTACAACCGATGAGATAAGCAAACCTCTCCATCCCCGCCCTGGCGTGCAAAGGCAGTGTGCTTTAATGTAACATGCCCCTTTCAGTGCACATTAAAACTAAGCTGTTAACATTTTGTGGATTAAACCACTAATATCCACCTTTTCAGCCATCATGGGTCCGCAAACGCTGTCTAAACACGGGATTAAGAGTGTGTAGCTGTAGGTGTTATCAGTGAACAAGGAGAGCTGTGTCCTTATTAGCTAGCAGCTGTGCAGCTGCTTCTCCTGAATTCCCAAAGAATCCTTCCTCAGTGCGTAAGCAGTTGCAGTGACTTCTGCAGGTTTTCTTATATTTATAGGCATTGCTGTGTGACATTAGATTCTTTACAGGTTCACCCAAGTCGTGTTTAGGTGAGGTGATTACTGCAAAGTTTAGGTTTTTTTCTGAATGAACAAGGTTGAGAAATGCCTAAAACTATTAGATTTTAAGGGGAAAACCCCACCCTTTTTCACTGCCATGCTAGCGTGAACTTTGCTGACTATTTAGCTGTGGGTGACATTTTGCAGTGCTTTTGTCTGAAGCTAAAAAGTAAAAAAAAAGCTTTCTGATGTATGCCAAAGTTACATGGAATGTGTGTAAGAGCTAAAATTGAGCATACATCTAGCAAAGGAAAATTAAAATTGGAAAGAAGATATACTGAGTTATGGTGCAAGATGTGACAGTGACTATCTTCTATCCAAAATTTAAAATAGAAGGTGAAAAATAATAGCTAGCACTAGTGAACTTTGGCTTCAAAGGGCCAAAGGGATTTTAATGAATTTCTGAATATCTGTAAGAGGAAGGGATGATTTACTTACAGATACTCTACCCAGAGCAAAGGTGTTAAGTAACTATCCAGAGCCAAAATGAAATCTGACTCTGGTGTTCCTGGTCTATCGCCTTGTCCTCCTGTTGCTTGGCTGGCAGGGCAGACTGAAACCAAAATGCCAGGAAGGTCTACAAGTTCTTACTGATTTTTTTTTTTAAGCTCTTTTAGCAACAGACATCGCTTGTACCACAGATGCATGAAAGTGGCTTGAGCATGTCTGCTTCCAAATACATTGTATTTTTAGAAACTGCAGAATTTTCCCCTGTTCTTACCATTTCCTGTGGTTTTACTCTGGAGCGTGATGGATGAAGAAGGCTATTTGTGTGATCGAGGTAGAGAATAGAAATTGTACATCCTGGGTTTACAGATGTGAGTCAGTATGTGAGGGTCAGTCCCTTAAGTGTGCTAACAAGGAGTGAACCTCCTCATCTGTAAAAGACTCCACTTATTAGAAGCCTGTAGGAGAAGCGAGGCTGCGTTGAGATGGGAAGAATCCTTGTGGGATCTGTGTAGGAAAGCGTCCTTAAAAGAGACGTTAAATCAGTGAGAGTGTGAAAACAGTATGTTCACCTGTAGTAAGCAGTGAGAGAATTAAGCTAAACAGGAACAAGAAGCACTGGAATGAGTGTTGACACATGGAGTTAATTGAGAACAATTAAGTCTGTGTGTAGACAAGATCTACGCCGTCCATTTGAACGGCATGGCATTATGTGAGTAAAGGGTGCAGGATTAGACCCATTGTTTACAGATTTACCTAATGCTTTAAACTATTTGGATGGATGGTGTTACACAAATGTTAGTCATAATTATTATTTAATTATGACCACATGTTTACTTTGAACATAGTCCTCTGCATAATATGTAGGAAAACCAGGATAATATCGCAGCTTCGGTGTGGGAGCTACTGTTTGCCAAGCAGCGTTTCGCTAATGGCTTCTCCTGTCGTGTGATGGAAAAGCCTCCCTGGACTGTGAAGTTGCACTGATTGTGGTATGTAGTGGGCAAATAACTTTAATAAAAATACCTTCAGCCAGAACATTTTGAAACAGATGCATCTGAGATAGAATGCTAGCTTATTAAAATTAATGGCATTAAATGTGCTGCTTGTGTATGATTTCAAAATAGCTGAGATGCCAGAATCTCACTCTGGTTACATTGAGAGTGCAGAAACCAAATTTCATAGTATGATTCATAAGATCAGGAGTGATACAGATTTTCTATAATTCATGTGTTGCTACTTTCATTTGCATTTAAATGTTTAAACTGTTATAAAATTTCAGATTCTTTAAACTTTAATCTATGGGTTTTTTTCCCACTTCTAACCAGAATGAAGCTATTCCTTCCTTAACTTTGTGTTTTGAGGTTCTCCTTTGCTCAGATCTTCCATTTCAGATACCGTGGGAAGCTTAAGATTAAGTTCATGAGTGGCTCCAGATAGAAGCAAGGAAAAGAGCTTAGTGTTGGGCTGGGGTTTTTTTCAATCTTTTCAATTTGTTCTTTTTTAAAGGAACCCGATAAGAAAATAATTCTGAGAGGAATGTAGTCTATGCTAGGTTTCAAGAGATGGGATGCTGTTCTATCCTTTTCATTAAGTTAATACTTTTTAAAGTGACTACAGATAATGGAGAAGGTTAGCCTTTTATTAGAATGCTTTTAGTGCATTGAATAAAGATACCTAAGTGCCTCTGTCCCTGGTGTTTTGCTATGACAGCTGGTGCTACTGAGAGGGGAAAAAACACCTCTCTTGAGCACAAGTGGTGCACTTGGATTTCCATGAGGGACAACCCTGTTGATTCAAGAAATACTAGTCTTTGCTTTAACCAGATACAGGAATCTTCTGACTGAGCACTCTCTTAGTTCCTATAGAGACTGCAGCCCATGAATTTCTCATCGCAGCACCTGTGGGCCACCCCTGACATGCTTGACCTTTGGTAGACCAGTTTTTGAAGGCTACTTATCAGCATGTGGAAGAAGACCCATGAGTCTCCTGGCCATGTCAGGCTCTTACCATGTGCACCAAAAAAGTACGTGCTGCTTCTGTGTTTCAGGCTTTCTGTACTTCGGTGGCCAGCGCAGATCCAGGATTCAGGATTGTCCCGAATGCCTGTTTGCTTTGGACTTTTCCAATGCATTTAAGAAAAACAAAACAATCATTTAGAGTAAGTGTGTGTTTTCTGAAGGGAAGGGGAGGGGAAAAGGCTGATTCCTGTAGAAGAAAAGAAACTTTTTTAATAGTCCTAGGTGTTCAAAGTTTACTTAAACTTTCTTTCACACGAAAAGACATTCTGTTCTAGATGGCTGTTTCTGCTCGAAAATAAAGTATTTCGGTAGAGGTAATGAATTTATGTTTTATTTGGAAAGATTTCTGAAAGGAAGCTAGGTTTTAAGCAACCATTTTGCGTCTTCAATTTATTATTTTGGTGTAAAAATAAAGGTAAAAATAATTTGTGAATGCCGTTTCCTTGTGAGGACTTGAGTTTCTGCCCAGGGCTCAAGAATTCCTTTGCCTTCCTCTGTGTTTTTCCAGCCCTGCCATACGATTGAATGTTTGAATATTGTAGTATCAACAGCTCCTTGTATATTCACTTGATACAGTTGAGCAAAAGTTTTGACATTCAGCTGAAATGTTTGAGGAGCCATTACCAGCATAATTCTGCTTCTTAAGTAAATCTCGTCTTGGTGCTTGAAATCTAAATGGATTAATATTTTTAATGTCTTGTTTACAATGCTGCCTATGAAAGCCTGTATTTGTCTACTTGCCAACCTTCCTTCTTGGCTAGGAACCGTTTTGGCGTGAATCTCCACGCTGGGCTCCCATCCATTTTCCTTGAGTCTCTCTGGTTCCCTCCCTTTTCCTCAGGGGCTCTCTGGAAGATTGTCAGAAAGGCTTTAATTTCTTGAGTAAGTCAGCTTTTTTTGACTCCTAAATATTTCTGCCCCAGCCCTAAATTTTGGAGTTTGCCAGCCAGCCACAGATGGCTTGCCCTGGTGGTGTTACAAAAAAACCACATCTTTTCTCAGGTTTTGATGAAAACAAACCTAAAAACAAGGCAGTGTTAGCTTTGTGAGTGGGCAGAAAAAGATGGCTAAGAAAAAAAGAAGCTTGCGCTGTGCGTGAGTGTGTGTCTTGACAAGGTGCCCAGCAGTCAGGATGGAGTAAAGGTGAACTGGTAGATAACTCCTAATGCAGATGATATACATGACAGCATGCTGCGGTATTTTACCAGCAGAGCTATACTAGCTGGGAATGTAAAAAAATAATCCACAGAACACCCCAAACTGCGCAGTCTGGTGGCAATGGCTTAGATGGGGTTGCTGAGGGTCTTCAGGGGTAGGCAGGGTTCTAGAGGAGGCTCGGGAAACTCGCTGAGTGTGATATAAGCCCAAGTGCTAAAGCAGCAAGTTACTTGAAAGTTGAAACCAGGGGATATGATATCAGCCTACATTATGGTAAAATTATGCAGCTGTAGGTATGGTGAACCCTCACTTCTGAGCAGGCCAGCAAATCCTCGCTAGTGGTTATTTTGATATGTGATACCCTGATGCTAATCTGAGAAGTTGAATGCAAACCCAAAGAGAACCCAGCAACAATAACAACCCTTAGCCGAGCGGGGAGCGCTTGGCAGTGCTTGCTGCCTTCTTAGAAACAGAGAGTGAGCATGGGCTAGCTCCAGGACAGGGTGCAAGGTTCTCATGGAGGGATGGACGGATCTCAGCGTGGTCCCCTGAATTGGGTACATGTGGAAGGAAGAGGTGGAGTCTCCGCATCGTGAGATTGAGAGTGGTAATCAAACAGCTCAGAAATTTCTGCTTAGACCATCTTCGAACAAGATGGGGATTTGCTGCCTGGTCTGGTGTTAAAAGGGGAGTGCAGCAGGGTGGCAGGCCCAGAGCAAAGCCTGTCCGGGTCTCCATTTCACCTGTCTGCCCCGGCCCTCAGAGAGGCAGGAGCTGCAGGACCCTGTGGTGGAGGAGCAGCCGTGTTGCTCCTGCCATCAGCAGGGTGCTGCCTGCCTCCTGCCCATCCTTCCCTCGGGAACTGGGCTTGAGCCTCCCAGGAGGGTCCCTGCATGCTGGAGGTGAAGCTGAGGGTGCAGATGAGGGGAGGCAGCTGAAACCCCAGTCTTCCTGCCCACAAGGGACTTTGTTAGGATGGCCTTACCCTGGTAGTGAGTGAGTGAGTGAACACGTGTTGGTGCATGTAAGATGCTGATTTCCAATGAGATTTTAATTTCTCATTCTTAACGTGCCATTTAGTTTTGAAAACATGGTATTAGTCAAAATGAGATGGATTGACAAGACAAAATAATCTTGAAAATCGGTTGTTACAGATGTATGTGATGTGTGAGTATCCTTAATGTTTTATAGACTAGCATGTCTGGCACTAAAAAATTACAGTAGTACTGAAGAAGTATAAATAGCAGGGAGAAGGAAAAAGGAGATTTGGATTTAATACAATTTAATATGGGAGGCAGCCAAGTGTCGGGCACCCTTTATCAATTATTGATTATTTTCTCTGCTGTTCCGGAATTATTTGGAGTTGGGGATTCTCAGTATTTTATTTTTTCAAAAAAAAGTCTCCTTGCCTTATTCAGACATTGGGATTACCAGATGAATGTGCAAACTTGAGTGTGTGAGTCAGGAAACATGCCAGCGGAGGTGGCTGCGTGAGCGAGTCTCTAGGTAAACAGAAATAAAGTTAATTGGCAGTTTTCTTGTATAGCGCGGTCAGCTGAAGTCCTTCTCACTGGAAGAAATTTTCTTTTCCCATTATCCTTCAGCATTCTCTTGGAGAGATTGTCTCAAGGGAAGTGAGCGAGTCAGAAAATATGCCAAGTTCATGTCACGGCTGTTTCGGCATTTCTTTCTCTTGCTGGCCTCCAGGAGCTTTATTGGCAAGTGTTTTTAAAGGAAATGTTGGCACAGGAAGGCCTTATTGTTTATGTCATGAAAGTCTCTTGGCGTCTTCTGCCTTGTTATTTTCTCCCTTAAATGGGGAAATTAGGAGTGGGGGGGACTGAGAAAGGAAAGAGGAGAGAAGCGGAGTATTAACTTCCAGACCGTTGAGGGTTGCTACCAAAACTGTTCTCCCTACGTCAGGATGTATCTTGGTGAGTCCTCGCTTTCCTTTTTCTCCATTGCTGCTTTGCAGGCTCTGCTGCAGCCAGCTGATTGATTTCTAAACGTATGTTTCCTCATCATGCTTTTCAAGATGTGGCATTTAGACAGCTTTTTGAAAGCAGGAAGCCAGCAGTTTTTCTGGTGGGCTCTCCTTTGCCAGAGCAAGGCAGGGAAAGGCAAATGCAGTACCCAGCCCGGGTCAAATCACTGCCACCTTCTCACACACGGAGCAGGGCTCCGTGATGGGCTGTCGAGGACATTTCATTAAATTCCTTTCAGTTCTGTGTAAGGTTTGCATACAAAACACAACGGGTTTTAAGGATGGGGGGTGGGGGAGTAACTGGGAATTTCTGCAGAGCAGATGCAGTGGGTACAGACAGGAACAATAGCGCAACGCTGCGTGGTCAGAAATGCTGCTCATTGGAAACCAGAGCAGAAAGCAAAAGCATTTGCTTAAATGTATGCACATTCTTAAGGAAAACAGGAAGAAACCACTAAACATTTGTAGGCACTGAGGCAAATTTGGCATGACATAAAAGCACACCAAAAAAAGAATTATGTCCAGTGCAGCAATAAAAGTTGGTGTAACCTATTGCCCTCAAATTAGGTGAAAGTTGTGAAGTCTCTGAGGATGCTATTAAAGAATCAAATGTTAACATTTCAAAGAATGTTTCAGGATTTAATATTCTGTGATTTGGAAAGTAAAAAGTTAACTTTCTGCTTATAACACGTCACGGCAGAAACCCTGTTTCTAAACCAGGTTCATTTTTATCTATGATATTTGCCTCTGGTATTTATGTGTGCAGCTCAAAGGCACAGGATAACAAATTCTTTCAGGTTAACGTAGCAAAGACATGCATTGCTGCACAAGAAGCGCAAAACCGAATCTTCTGGATTCATTACTAGCACTGAAAAATGAAAATTAAAATTAAGGCAAGTGCCTATTTTTGTGAGCTTAACGTAGAGAAAGTGATGTCTAAACCACTTTTCTGTGTACCCAGTTAACCTAAGGATTGTCTGTGGGATTAAATATCTATTTCAAGGCTGTGATGCAGCTTTTGGGAAGTCTCTTCAAACATTAAGTATTTGATGGTACATAAAATATCTTTTTATTGTGGCATCTTACTTGCATTCTGGTTATGCTCTTTTGGAATGCACTTTTTCAAAGGAAAGATGATTAATCTTGGCTCTTAAAACCTACATTGTTTCACTTCTCAACTCTTGCATGTGTTTTCATTTTTGGACCTACCTATTTGTGGATCCATGCAAAATTCTGTAGCGTGTAATATTTTGTGAAATCTTCCCCCCCCCCCCCCCCCGCTTCCAATCTTGCATTTGGATTTGCTCATACCTTGCCTTCACTGCCTTTAAAAATGTATATACAGTTGAAGGAGGTTACTTTAGAGTAAAAGTCCCCGTGGAACTTGCATTTCTAGACCTGAATATTCATAGAGCTTATTTTTTCAGATTTGGGATCTTGTTCAAAATGTGTCTGTCTGCCAGCATTAGAATCCAGAGAACCAGAAACTGAATTCTGCTTTTTTCCTTTAAGGAAAGGTGGCTCTGATATTCATGCTTTCAAGTATTTTCACCAAGATTGATGCATAAGAATTATTTTTGTAAAATTATAATCATAAAGCCAGGGAAAAAATACTCCTCCTTAGTAAGCACTAGCTGATTTGTTTATAATTTATTTGGATGAACATGAAACTGTAACACTTCTAAAAGGGACATCCTAGTTACGTATAGTAATGCTGCAAGTGAACCACTTTCAGTATGTTGCAATTGTTGCCTGGAATAAGACCCAAGCTTTTTCTGTTTTTCTCTGTGTGCCTGTACATATCTGTGTCCCTGGATATATTTGAATAGTTATAAGTAACAGAGAAGATAAGCACTGTAATACTTACAGGAGTATCACCATGGATTTTCCTTCTTTGTTAGGAATCCAGCATTTCTGTATTCTAGCAGATAGAAACCTTTTGTGCTGTGCTTCTTGCATCTCATGTCTTAACATGAGAAAAACCAAACCGTAAAACAGGGTGTGAATAACTGTACTTTGGCCTTTGTCTGCTCTCTGCTTTACCAGCCAGCCAAAATTCTTAAGACATGACAGCAAATGTGCAATATTAAACCATCAGCCTATACCTGCCTCTCCAGTGTCAGCCACGCTGTGACAATATTGCTGTATGGCTAGGCAGGACCGTGAAATGAAATGCATAACAGCTCTGTTAACAGAGCACAATGAATTTTTAAATGGAAAACTGTCGTTTTCTGTATGGAAAGTTTCATTCAAAACCTCTTGCCCTGTGCTAGACCCAGGGGACAGGGCCCTGATGACCTTGTTTCCATGCTGGCAGACTGCTTCATAGTGAGGTGCCTGGCATTGCCTGAGCTGGCGGGTAGGACATGCTCCCTGACCCCCAGGAGCTGGTGGTCTTGCACCCCTCAGCTCTGCCTGGATATCCTGAGGTCCCCAGCTTGACCTATGTTACAGCTTCTTTGAAAGGTCCAGACTGCATGACCCCAGTTCCCCAAACCAGGTTTTCTTGAAACTTTGGATAACAGGACAGCAGCAATAAATAGATCAGCAGAAAGGGGTTTTTGTCAGATCTCGAGAGAAACTACGCACAAAACCACCCAGCAGTGCGCTGCACCCTGTTTTGTCCCAGCTGTGCTGCATGTCACCCCAGGTTGGGTGCTGCTGCAGTGCCCTCCTCTTCTTCCTCCTCCTCCTCTGAGAGCCAGGGCCCAGGATGCTCTGAGAGCCGGGGCCCAGAGCTCCGCTCTTCCTGGCTTCCCGCTTGAGGGAGTTGCTGCCAGCCTCTCTTCCCTGTGTCCAGCTCCTGGCTTGCCAGAACCAGGTTTCTCAGAGACCCTGTGGAGCTGGGTGAAAGCCATGCAACAGACAGAAGGTATGGGGCAGAGGGAGGGAAGCCAATGGTGGAGTGGTTCACAGCTGTGTTGGTAAAACTGATTTCCTTAGGGAATTACATTGGAAATGTCCTGCTCTGTCCCTTGAAGCTTGGACGTCACTCGTGCATGAAAGCGTTTATTTAGGGCTACTCCGCTGGTATTAGGCTCATTTGCTGCACACTCTGAGAAAGCTACCTTCACCATCTTGAGAGCTTGCTCCTCTCCCACACCTCCATTCAGATTTACTGCATTGGAGAAGGAAGGGAAGAAGAAATGTGGGATATTAAAAATAATGATCTTGTAAAAAAAATGTTTTTCCATGATTCATAACGGTTCATTTTCTGACAGACTGTGTCACATGTGTGGAAAGAGCTGATCGGGATGATGAGGGCTGTTGGACCACACCTGCAGTTCAGTGCTGCAGCATGGAATGAATGGGATCAGGGAATCAATTATAAATTAGGATTGTGCTGTTCATCATGCATAGCTTAACAGGGTGAGATCAAAATTCACAAGTCTGTTCTGGTTCCCAAGGGAGGCAGTGATTTTGGGGGAAAATGTAAGCTGGTTATATCTCCTTGGATTTCCAAATGTTTTCAGTAGGGTTCTTTCTTGAAGGCTCAAAAAGGATTAAAGCTGCCGTGCAGTGAAAGGGAAACTGCTATCAGGGATTAATAGCAGGTTAAAAGTTAGGAAGCAACGGGGAGTAAATGGTCAAGCTTTACAATGGAGGGAAGTCACCAGTGGAGTCACAGCGGCATCAGTCCAAGCATCTGGGTGGTTCAACATATGGAAAAGGGGTGTAACATTGAAGTAAGAAAGCCTGCTGATAGTGCTAGAGTCAGCTGAGTAGAGTTGTAGAACAGTGCTGAGTGTGAATAAATAATAAAGTGGCAGAGGAAATCCAGTGACAGTACATGTTAATATTTTTAAAAGGGGAACAATTGCAGTCATAGTGGATTTGTGACCACATAGCAACAAAGTGTCTAGTGTTTAATAGCTGTTTCTCTAAAGGTGGCATCTGATGGGCATTCAGCTATTCAAACCAAACATTGGGAAGCTGTAGGAAGGAGACAGAGAAAAATGCCATACTCTCCATGTTCCACTCTACATGGGACTGCATCCACATGGTGCCATCTTTCTTCTGACCTGTGAGATTTTCATGTCTGTTGTGTTAAAGCACATATAACAGCACAGTATTTTCCATCCTTAGATAGATCTTTTTCTGACGTGGTCTAGAACCCCTGTAATACTGAAGAACAAATGAAGATAGACCCTGGATTTTATTCCTTTCTGTTTTTCCAGTATTAATGCCTATTGATATTGTAACACTTTGATGTAAAGCTCTAGCAGTTAATCTTACTGGTAATTAAGAAGGAAAAATAAGATGGTATCTGAAAAATAAAATGAGTAAAGCCCTACCTGTATGATGGGGCTTCCCAGTATCTTCACGCTGGGAAGAATTACAAGTGTGAGTAGTTTTATACCAAACAGAAGCCTTCCTTAATAAATAAGGATAGTTCAGCTGGGGAAAGTTATGTGTACTTGCTGTAGCATGCCTGTCTTCCATTACATTTTATTCCAGCATGTGTTAGTGTCAAGGGACTTTCTGAACGGGTGGATCCAGATGAATGGGCAAATAACTGTTATACCTATCAAACCCTGCATTTATTCCTGAGAAATCTTACCCAGCAAAAAAAAAAAGTTCCTGTAGGTATTAAGCACCACTGTCATGTCCACAAATATGTAAAATCAACCAGTTTGCCATAGGTACTTTGCAGGTACAGTAACTGTTAAGAATTTTGTGTGGTTTTCTGCTGTTTTCTTAGTTACAAGCTGGCACATTGTATGGTACCTATACTGCACTTAATGATTTAGACTTTTCCCTCCCCTTCCATCTGGAGATTTCAGGTATTTAGTGGAAGAAAAATAGTCTCATCATGTGCTCACGAAGTTATTGGTCTTTGGATCACTTTTGCTTATGGTTCTATATGCTGTTAAAACTTTACAATTTCAAAAAAGGAGGGGAGGGGGAACAAAGTTCTTTGTCACCTACAAAAGGCTTGAAAACATACTGACCAGACTGCTATTCAGATGTATATAATTGCATTCAAATAGCTTAAAAGATTATTACTGCTTCCCCACTACAAAAAAGATAGGTTATGCTAATGTTCTCATGTTTGCTTAATATATTGAAGTAATAAGTAATTTTATAATTTACCTATATACTCTGATTTAAATAGAAAAAGAGTGAAGTTGAAAAAAAAGCAGAATAAACTTTGATAATCAGCATATTTTTTCATGGAAAAAAGTGAAAGCAAAGATTGTGTGTGTGTGTGTGTGTGTGTGTGATATAAACAGATTGTGTGTAATGGAAGCCTGCATTACTTAAATTCTCATTTTCCTCCTTGACATTTTGAGTCAAGCACTGGTCGGTAGAAAAGATTCAAAGTATCAGAGGTAAAACAAAAAGCTACACTTTGTCTTCAGGATGTAGTTTCATTAACTTCATTGGGCGTTACTCAGAGCGGATCCGTTTATAGCATGGTGAATTTGCATACTGACCTGTTTTGCACTGTGAATGAAAATTGGTGCTGTGATGTGTTGATTAATCCCATAAAATAACATTTAAGACTTCCTTTAAATATATTCTTAGGTGAACAATAATGACATCTAATCCATTACAATATATTTTTTTTAAATGTCCATTCCAGTACTAGGACTAGGTGGTCTTGCAGAACTAATTTATTTTCAGAAATGCTGTTTGACTTTCTCCTCTGGTAGCTGTGAATTAAATGCAGAACTGTTGAAAATTTAACCATCTTAAGCAGGATAGATCCAGACATCAGGTCTGAAATGGGGGAATGAATATATTTGCATGTGTGCACATACTGACAACATCAATTTGGAAAAATGTCAGCTAAGAACTTGAGGCAGAGTAGCTGCTCCAGGTAAGCTACATAAATGGATGCTTTTATTCCTCTTTCAGTGTGATCTGTACATAGTTTGATTTAAACTGAAAGCAGATTTACCCTGGATGAAATAATCTGGAATAGTTAATGTCTAGATTGCCCGAAGTAATGACTGAAAAATAAGTACATAACTAGGTTGTCCTGCTGTGGTCCCAGGTGGAGTATCCGCTCCAGGTTTGCAGAGTAGAAGAGATAATAAGCAACAGGAGAGAGTCTAGACAAGAATATCAGGAAATGTCAAAGGCTTAGGAAGCTTGTGTTCTGAGTAAATGTTTACCCAAGCACGGCTGCTTAGTTCTGCAAAAAGATAGTTGGGAAGACCGTGGTAATAGTTCTCATGAAATGCTTAAAAGTTAGCTGTGAAGAAGAACAGGGAGAGCCAGCATTGCTTGTGGGTATAGCAGGACTCTGGGAGTTGGATTTACACTGAGAACTGGGTATTGGGAAAAACACTGTAATTAAAGGGAGAGATGAGCAAGAGAAGAGGTTGATTAAGGTAGGTGTGGTGTTTGAGGCTAGCACACATGAGCCTGGATTTACGAGAGACATACACCAGCTAGCAAATCTCCTAGTCCCACGTGGTGAGGTGTTCACTTTGTCTCATGTAAGACCTGCTGTCTCAGTCCCAATAGGCAACCTCTAGTATACCAGAATTTATATAAACCTTTGTAAGATAATAACCCCTTTTGGACTTCTGTGCCCTGTGCTTACTGCAAATCCTGCCCATGGAGCACATCAGTACCCACCCTGCTAACGTGCCCACGCGGACAGCCGAAGTAAATCCGCTGCCGGAACGGAGCTGATGCCTGCACTGAAAGAATGAACTTCAGACTTGTCAAAATCTTAAAGGCCTGTTGAAAGCTAAGATTAAGTTCTTAAAGCAGGGCTTAAAGGTGTTTCATTGCTAAGCACACATTGGGCAAACACAGGCAGATTGTAGATTGTAGAGGTCATTCAGTGTTTAACTTGCCCTTTAACTTTCTAGGAAGGAGGAAGCAAGTTTTTTGTCCTTCACACTCCAGCGTTCATTCTGAATGGCGTCTGATGAGCAGCCTACCCTGGCACCTCAGTTAATTAGCACTTGGTGCTTTTCTTCTTCTGGAGAGAACTGCGATAGCGGCAGACTCTGTGTCTTTACTACCAAGCGAGATGGGAAAGGCTCCTGTAACTTTTATAACTGATCAGCTGAGACAGTCTGGTTGCCTGTGGTTCCTAATGAGCAGCGCATGACATAGTGCAGGGTATTGGCAAGATTAATGAACCCAGATTTCCTTACCAGCAGACTGACTTGTAACAGCAATACAGGGGAGGAGTGAGAGCGTTAGCACATACTCAGTAATGCAGCACTGCAGGGAAATGAAAATCCTTTGCAACCAGCTACAGAAATACATGAAAACCCAAGGCTTGTATTTGCAGGTCAGAATTCATGTGAGTGGTTGTGGACTGACTATTGCTAAAAGACTGAAGCCGTAAAGGGGGGAATCCTCTAGTCACCTTCTTTTGGGAAAGTATTCCCTGCTTGGGAAAATGGAGCAGAATATGCTCCCTTCCAAAAATGTTCCCAGTTCTCTTGGCAACATCCAAGGGTATTTTTTCTTAGTTAGAAGTCCCTGAAAGTACTTTTGTGACATCTTTAACAACCCCTCCCTCCTCATTTTTAACAAGAAATTATCACATGAACCCCCTGAATTAAATCATAGTAATTCCGATGTCTTTTGATCAATGCATTCCTGCTAACCTTTCCTCCTTATTCGTGAAATTATTTTCTATATCCTATTGCTTGCAAAGCTAATGACACTTTCTATGGCTTCTGAGGAGGAATTTGCAAATACCAGATTTTCATTTGATGTTTCTGATTTGGCAATACAAACAGCTCTAAGGAAGTGTAATCTTTAAATGGTGAGGACACAGACTCATTTGCGTTGAATCACAGATTATAACCATCTAAATCATGCTTTGGCAACTCAAGTGCTTAAAAACACCCACTGATTTCTTTATATTTCCTGACTCTTAAGGAAGACCAGAAAGATTAAACTTTAGGAGTGTATATGAAGGAAAAATCAAAGAAGACTGAAAACCTGAGTATGGGCTTTGTTCTACGTTCCTTCAGGGAGCTGAGCACCTGCACAGTGGAGGGACCAGTGACTTTATTTGAAGATCAAAATGCAAAGCCCAGCACAGGAGTCCTTTGTGGGTAAATACACAAAGGTTTTGCTTCGAGAGACCTATTTCTAGGGTCTGAAGGTTAGTTCAGTTCTTGGGTTTCCTTACAGCTCTTACACACTGCCCAGCTGCCCATAGTGAGAGATGCCTTGGAGAGGAGGATAAGCTAAGTGCCACCCCTAAGAGAATGTGGGCTAACAGTGCTCGATCCTGGAGCCAAGCAAGTGAGATCCGTCCCTGTCTCCCAAAAGTAGGAGGAGGTGCCCTATGCACAACAGATGAGGTTTGCAGCACTGAGGCTTTCCTCTTCCTGTCTCTCATCTTCTCTGATGTGATCTTTGGCTCTGCACCTCCTTGCTAGGTTGATAGCATTGGCTGTGGTGGGGATCTCTCAGTATCCCTGCTGGTGCTGTTCTTTTTATATAAAATACTGAAATATTCCCTGACACCACAGAAAGAAAAATGTCCTTCTCTGTGGAGAAATCTGTGCAGTGTGGAACTGAAACCAGCCTGGAGTTGGATTCAAACTCTGAATAGAACAAAACAAAACAAAATATCCATCATCTGTGAAAGAATACTGACAGAAACAAATATTCCCCAGCATCAAGTAAGGGTTTATTCACTAAATACCTGAAACCATCGATTTCTGCAGGAGGTGAACATGGTAATGGATATTTTGTAAGACAGAAGAATGTCTCAGAAATCAGCTATCCAGTTCCAGAGCAGCTAAGACTTACAAGCAATGTCTACTCATAGCCTGGTAAAATAAATTTCAGCTGAAGCCTTTGGTCTCAGTCGGTGTGTTTGAGTTGTGAGGCAGTGTAATGGTGAGGGCTGTGGAATTGCAAACGAGCACGGAGCTCCATCTTCTCCAGGGTGGTGTAGGCAGCTTTCTGCTCTAGGCAGCTGCCGACCTTGCCTGCTGCCTTGAGCTAGCTCTGCTCTTCTATGAAAGAACATAAGCAGTGGGTAGAAGTTGTGGATTAAACGGGAACAGGATCAGGCTGTGATTCAGGATCAGGTTGCTGCTTGGCTTTTCACTTTTGGAAAGTCCAAGTATTTCAGCTGGGAATCTCGATCTATATCCAAGCCATCTGAAACAGGGAACTGATGATTACTGTAAAGAGGCACTTTGCTTGTGATCATTCTTGTGTGCAGCTACCAAACATTATGTCAGGGTTCCCAGTAAATGCTGAGTTTTAGATCAAATACCTGGAGAAGTGTGATTACTGCTGGCAAGGATTACAGAAGGGCATTCACCCATATATTCATCTTGGGTTTTTTAAATTAGGGCAGTGCAAGTTTTTTTCCATCTGATTTAATTAATTTGCAAATCTGTTGGGAATTCAATATCATCTAATAAGAAACAAAGATTATTTTACCTGTGTGTTGCAAGTTTTCCTCACAGTCCAGTAACAAAACAGAGCAAAGCATGCAGGTTATTTTATGTTATTTAGCTTGTAAATGTGATCTTTGACACTGCGTGCATGTTGATCTAATTCCAAACTGTTGGCTTTCTCAGTGGTGCACCAATCCCAACAAACAGAGGTTTTCCTTTAGCAGCCTAAAAATCTTGTTCCTGTTAGAAAATGCACTGTGTATAAAATGTCCCTGCTCATGAAAGAGCATTAAAAAAGAATGTATGGTGCTGTTAAATGTTCTAGCGGGCTGCTAAACCAAACAAGAAGAATGCTGGCAGTGGCCAACATCTCGTATCCCAGATTTTCCCTAGGAGCTCCTAGATCCTCCAGCATTAATGCTGCTTTGTGCAGCTGGTTGCATTTGTAGCAGTCAGCAGTGCTTTGCTCAGCTGTAAATGTGCTGTGAAGGCAGGAGGTGCTATCCAGTGGAGATTCAGTCCCTGTCTCTGAGAAAACGGAACAGTTTTTCATTTTAGAAAGTCCTGTAGGGAGTAAGAGGTAATATTTTTTGTGAAGTTTCTGGGTTTGTATCCACTGTAGATGTCTTGGTGTGGAGCCAGTCAGATTTCTTTCAGCAAGCTTGTCTCTGTTTTTTATTAAGTCTTTTCCTTAATGAACAAGCCCCTTCTTCTTGTCTGTCTCTAGTTGAGAGATGTAGGACTCCTCCCCTTTTATTTTTTGCAGATACTGTCTCATGTAGAAGACAACTTTTTCCACCAATGGCTCCCCTCATATTTGAAGCTAACTTCACCAAAGCCTGGCTGGCACCCAAAGGCAGCACATCTATTGGCTGTAGAATTAATCCTTAGTTATTTCACCCATCAGCATCAGTAGTCTGCACTCTGACTGGGGGTATTTGGATTTGTGTATCACAGAGGATAATATGCTACATCTCTTTTATAAGGATAATTTGTGTGGTAGCTGAAAATGGTAATACTTACAAACAGAACTCTGTATGAAACTAACTAAAACAAGATCTAAGGGTTATTTAAGAATAGTGCCAGTGGAGAAGACTATTTGAAGGGAAGAGACTTCTGCTTTCTTCTTGTCCTTGTTGTCACAAAACCAACACTTTAAGAATGCAATAATTTTATGTGGCATTTTTCTGAAGAAATACAGGCAAATCAGTTTCATTACCCACTCTGCTGGATTTGAAGGTGTTAACTCCTTATTTGGGACTAGGGAAGCAGTGGAGTGGCTTCAGATGATTTTGCAAGCAACCTCAGTTAATGTGATCTGCATCTCCTATTATCTCATTTCTCGAGTCTCCTTTTTGCTGCCCATGTGCCATTTTCTACACCACATCCTCCTCCCAAATAAACAGACGTCCCTTAATGGCTTTTCTCCCTCCTTGATCCCATTTTTTTCCCACATCCATCCAAACTTGTTATTTCATACAACGTTGCCTAGGTAAATGTGGCCTTAGGTGCCATGATAGGTCCTGATCCCCAGCAGGTCCTCTGCCTTCCCCTTCACTCAGCCACTTCTCAACAAGCTCCCCTTCACCCATCCTCAAAAGCTTTTAGCAAAAGCAGTGTTGGCAGCATTGCTTTGCCCACCTGGCATCTCCCTGAGGGTTAGGGATTCCCACCCAGACTCCACAGGCAGTTTGGGAGATCTTTTGTTTGGGATCAACATCTTGGATCCTAATGGAAGTTTTCAGCATTGGAAAGCACACAGACCTAGGGCACTGCCGTGGGAACAGGAGGCCAGTGGCCAGAGCATTGTGGGCATGGCAGGATGCCAAAGGGCATCTGGGCTCTGGCGCTTGGCAGGCAGACCGTTTTGTCCCTAACGGTGACGTCCCTAAACGATGTATTCCCATGGGCAAATATTTTGGGCCCTGTTTTGAAAGAAGCCACCTTGCCGTCAGTTTTATTGCTTCCAAAAGGCAAATGTCCAGCAAAGGACCAAGGTCTTTGAACCTGGTGAAGGAAGTACAGTAAATAAGAGGGTGAGGCAAAAGAATAGACCCATGTAGGCAGAGGAAAAGGTTTTCCTTTGTAAAATATGAAGGCCTGGCCCCTCGCCCAGACAGACTGCATGAAGTAAGGTAAAAGTTGCATAAAGCTTGCAGGAATGATGGCCCCAATAGACTATATTGAGCCTGTTCAATAAAAATGAGCCCACATGAAGAAGTAAGTACAGATTTTGGCATGAGAACCTCTTCTTTGTGTCCTAATCCATGCTAGAGGAACATGGTACAAAATAGCTGACGTCAATAGAAAGGCTCCCTCTGCTTCAGTGGGCCTTACAGCAGACCCTTATCTTTGCTCTTACTATCTTAATGCTGGCAGAATGACTAATACAGACAGATATCCTAATGCTGACAATGACATCTTAAATCTGTCCTGAAGGATCAAATAGAATATTTATTTCTACAGCTGTGCAGGGGTTTCATGAATTGTAGCCCATAACTGTACAAAAAAGTGCAAGGATGAAGAAATACATGTAAAATGTAAGAAAAGGATATATGATTTTGAAAAAGAGATCTGGAAGAGAGAAGAGTATTTTGGCTGCAGCTGTTGACCACAATAGCTCAGAAGTAAAGCCCAGCATGGTTGTGAATTCCAGCAAATTGATGGATTGTAGTGATGTCAGTTTGCTCAGAAGAGATGTCTGTGTTACCAAAAATCATTTCCCCTGGTCCAGTGCTGTCAACTTCAACCACAGCAAGGGCAGCAATTTATAGTCCACTGTACCCTGGACTATAAACCTGTAGCTTTTGTGCCTCTTCAGAAAATCCTAATAGTATACCAGTCTCACTTTTGAGAGGTCTACAAAGATTTTCAAAAAAACCCAAAAGAAACTCAAGCAGCTGGTTTTGAAACGTATCTCATCCTGTTTCACAAATCCTTTTTCCTCCTGTAATTTGGTTAGGATACCTCAAAGAAAATTCTAATTTTAAGTCCTTATAAATAACTTATTTTGTAAGATTTTTCAACAACTTCACAGATGCTAAAAAATAAGCCTTCTTTAGAAGCTAGTATGTTTTGTGCTTCCCTTATAATCAAACTGCTTTATTGTTCAGAGCAAAGTCTCTTAGTAGATGGTGGGATGAAAATAAATCTGGGAACCCCGTTCTTACTAAGTTTTCCCATAAAAAGGACATTTGGGTGCAGATACCAAGTGGGGTTGGACTCAATGATCTCTCAAGGTGCCTTCCAACCCCTACAATTCTGTGATTCCATGGTACCTTCCATGACAGTACAAGGTGTTCTCTCATTCTGTCAATATCTTCAGGGTTTTTCTAATTAATCTGTTTATCTGCTTTTCATAGTAAAGATACTCAGTTTTGATGCCCGCAAAAGAACAACTCAGAAACATCCATACTGTAGGTTTTTTTCCACAGAAATTTCACTGTGAGCTTTTGCAATCTCCAAATACTGTATCTTGGCACAAACCACTACCTCTGCTTATGGTTTGCATCATTAAATATCAGATTGGCTGCTCACTGTGTTTATAGGATACAACAAGAAATAGCCTGTTAAATCTGGCTGGTTGGTAAAACTGGTGTTTGTTGAATCATTGTGCTACCGTGTTCCCACATCATACAGAGAACAAAATCCCATAAAACTAATAAGCTCTAAACCAGAATTCAGTTCAATGGCAAAGAATCTGCCCAAATGTGAATAAATAGGGGACTTTTCTAAGTTTAAAAACTGATCGGGAGTACACCAGAAATGTAATCTATAAATCTGTTTTGAAGTAAAAAACGCACGCCAAGCATATATAATATTAATAATAGCAATTCTGATGGCTTATCTGTAGATCTTACTGGCATAACTGTTGGAACTAAGATGAGTATTATCATCTCCACCTTATGGATGAGGAAGCTGGGTTACCGTAAGAACAAATTTTCAACACAGAGCATGAGGTAGTGCTGACTCCAATTCCCACTGGAACTCCCAGCTTTAATTATTTTTCTGTGAGCTTCGTTTGTTTCTCTTCATTATACAGAACTTGTTCTTTCAGCACAAGGTAATTTGGATAACGTTGAATGTAGATTAGATCCATATATTAATACTTACGAAACTTATTAATTCTCAAATTGCTCTGATAGATTAGTCCCTTCCCATCACTGGATGGGGAGATGGGTACATCCTTAATTTAGACTGGTGTGTTGCTTTTGACAGTTGTAATATTTTACTGCTCGGGCACTATGGAAAGCAACAAGAAAAGGATATCTCGGCTGCTTTTTTAGCACGTTTCCAGATGAGCCTGGTGGGAAGTACATGGAGTATCACTTATGGCATGGTTTATTTCCATTGTCTGATATCCATGGGATGCTGCTGAGATAAATCATGGAAAGCTTCAGTACCAGCAGTGCAGAGTTGACATCCCATTCTGCTTCTCCTGATGCGAGTGGCATAAAAGCTGTCTCTGAGTGTCTGGCTAAAATCAAGCAGCATATTAGTTAAATAGAGATGATGCTAAACAGAGATATGAAATCCATAGAAAAAGTAGCAATTTCCATCTTGTCTTGTGTTCAGGAGTCATTTGCTTGTGGCTTCCCCCTTGGCTCTCTTTGTCTCCTTTATTCTTCCTGAGAGAAGCAGAGAGAGAACTCATCTGGTAACTTGATTTGGGTAATCCACGCGTTTGTGCCTTCCATCCCCTACTAGCACAGTGCATTTACACAGAGCTTTAGGGCAGAAAACCCCAACTCTGAATCTGTCCAATATGGTGCAACACTGGACTTCTGAAATCATCTTTGCTGGGTGCCTCAAAACAAGGTTTTCTTTGAATGGTGGTTGCCCCTCCTCACAGCTGCCTCCCTCAAGGATCTGTCCTTGAGATGGCGGACACACAGGAGCAGAAGACAAAGTCTGCGTCATTAGGGCCGTGGCTTTGGTGTTTGGTAGTGGAGCCCCCAGATCCAATATCCTCAAGAATGGAATGCAGCATCCAACTTCACTGTTACACATTCACACACCAAAAAAAAATTAAGAACCTGGAAAAGAAAGACAGTTTGGTTGAGAAGTTGGCAGATTGGAGGAGTAGAGAGCCTGGCCTGTCTCACTAACTCAGAACAGAGAAACTCAGGTTGATGATGCCTTGGTGTTACCTGGGTCACGTAGCCATCACGAAGCTCTGGGGCAGTATCACGTTGAGAGTTTAATAACCTTAATAAAGGGAGTGGATAAGATTCTACTGTGTAGGTTTTGGTGCAGTCTCTGGGGAAGGTGTGTCTGCTCATACTGGGGTTTTGCTCAGGACACTGGGAGGATGCTGTTTCCATACTTACCTCCCTTTGCCCTTTCAGGAACCCTAATGCTGCTTCAATGAGCACATGTCTTGGGTCCCACTGCTTTACCCCTGTTAGGAGTTAAGTATAGGCAGTGGTGAAACTGGAAAGATCTGAGGGCACCAAGTCAACCACTGGCAAGCGAGGGGAAGCCAAAGAGCTGCAAATACCCAGCTCAGACCTCAAGCGAAGCAGGCAATGCAGACAGGGCTTGACAATTGAATTTCCCCCACTCGTTCTTTTCCTGCCATTCTTCCAAGGCTTTGGGCTGCTTGTGTGTTGTCTCCAGCACGGATCTCTATCTGCTTCCTACATGCAGGCCAACCTGAAAGCCTCTCCAGTAGTTTGTTTTTCTCTGTCGGTTTAAGTTTCTAGAATGCCTGCTCAAAGCCTCATCATCACATGGCGGGTCATACCAAGATGTGATATGTAACATTAAAGCATATATTCAGAATAGAGCTGTTAGGAATATCTTTCTGAGTCTTAATTCAGTTCCACTGCTGCATCTTTGCCCCCTTCCCCTTTTCTAAGCAAATGCAAGATTTCGGATTGCATCTTCCCTGCCTGTGCAACAGATGTATCCACTTACTGAGCTTTTGATGGCTTCTTTTTTGACAAGCTGCACTGTCACTGAAGGCCATCTATAGGCTTCACATTAAAAACTGAAGTAGCCACTTTGTCTCCTGTTCTTGTTTGCATTGTTCTGCAGTCCCTCATCTTCCTCCTCTGCACCTCTAAGTCTTGTCTTGCAGCCCAGATGCTAGCAAAGCAAACGTGGAAGTGGGGTGCTCTGCTGAAGTATCTTGCAAAGATAGTGTGCAGGGGGAGGTGGGGGTGGCAAGGTGGGGTCTCCAGGTGTGCTGCCTGTGGAGCAGGTGTGGGGTTACTGAGATTATCAAGAAAGACATCAGGATGAGTGCAGCAGTAGAAATGTGGCAGCAACAAAATGCACCAGTCTGCTAGCCATGGACTGTGTCTTCATAGCCTGTACCCGAAGGTACAGTGCATAGGTGACATAGCAAGCTGAGAAGGCTAATTACAGCTTCCTCACTAGACAGACTGACTTTCTTTTGAAAGGGTTTTATAGATCTTCCTGAAGTGTGCTCTGTAAACCCCTGTAATTTTATACACTTTTTTCTGGTAGGAATGGGGAGGAAAATATTTAACATATTAGGCTAATCTTGGATTTTAGTATTGTTAATGAATTCTGAGAACAAAGTCTGTGTGGGAAATTCAGCTTGCTAAATCTGTCAGCTTTTGTATGTGTGGTCTTTATTTATTGTTTATTTAACCCTTAGTTACGTTTAGGTAACTGAACAAAGATGTGGACTTGAGTTCTTGCTGGAAGTTTATTCTCATGTCTCATTAGTATTAGATTGTTGATTTTATTTAGTACTAAAGGGAAGGCTGGCCTTACCAGTTCATATTGCTGTTCTCTGAAACATACAGCTTTTCAGCACCTTTCTCAGCGCATAAGGGTCTAAATACAAAAAAAAACCCCAACAAACACCCAAAACTATAATGAATTATGTTGTCTTTAGAGTGTTTCCCCCAATATAAGATTTATAACGTTTAAAGGTGTTTCAGAAACTTTCAGGAGTTATTTTAGCAATTAAAAGGTAATTTCATTAGTCATAAATACCTGGGTATATTACAGAAGGCAGCAACTGGTACCGTGTTCCTCCACAGTGCTGTTTTATGAGACAGGGTGAAGCCCATCTCCCTTCCCATCCCTCGCTGTAGTGGTGGGCTCCAGCCACTTGCTTTGTGCCAGTTGTGGTGCTCACCAGCCTCCTTGCAGGGCTCATCCAAGTCCCTAAGCCAGCACAAAACTAACCCAGCAAAAAAGTGGGTATTTTCTGCTGGGTCAGTGAAGCAAGTTAGGTCACACAAGGGGAAGGAGCTGGCTGTGCTACAGGAAACAAAATCTTTTGTGTCTATCCCCAGCTTTTTGTGGCGTTTTCTATGAAGATACGAAAGTGTTGCAGCCCCATACTTGTAACTCCCCATGTCCCAAGTGTTAGATCTCCTCTGTTCTCTTTATTTGAAGTTCAGCTGGTTGCGTTGCATTTCAGAGTTTTACTGTACAGCAAAGCAAGCACTGTGGTGGTAAGCAAGCATTTTCTATAAACTATTAGCAGAATTATTCTTTCATTAAAAGCTGTTTCAAGAAACAAATTAATATGATCTATATTCAAGGGATTAAGAAAATGCTGTCCCATATACTTTGTCCATTAGAAATATGCCATTAGACATTAAAATCACATCACCTCAGGAAAGCAGCTTAACTCTTTATCTGCAGCAACTTCAGCAGTTTCGCAGAGCCACCTGTAACTCAGTGGTTCAACAGCTCCCCACTCATGACCCTGTAGACCCACACCAGGAACTAAATAAACCCTACTTACTAGCAATTAAAGTGATTTAATTTAAAACACAGTGACAGATGCATAATGGGTTAATTACAAAATAAGTAATTAGCAAATAGGATGGAAAAGGTTAAAAGGTTGTGGACTCGTGTTCTTTGCTTGGGAGAGATAGCGAAATCATCAGCGATTAAACTTTTTCTGGGCCTGATTCTATTATCTTTAGCTGCAAATGAGGCAGCAGACAAGAGAGGCTTAAAAAAATTAAAGAGAAATCACTGCTTTATCAGACATACTGAAAGGTTATGTGATTTGTTTCCAGCCTGCTCCCAAAAGTAGGTTTGTGCCTGTAATGCTTGTACTTAAGAGTTGTACTTGTGCCTCTTTGGAGGAGGAGGAGGAGTCGTCCTCTCCACTCTTCGTGCTGGGCCCCCAGTGAGGTCAGGAAAAAGGGTAGAAGGAGTGATGGAGGTTAGAGCACACGCCTTAGGAATCTGCCTGCCTTAAAGAGTGAATGGGTGAATTGGGAATAAGCCATAATGTGTTTGTTTCAAGGAGGGAAAAAAAAAAAAAAAGGGTAAGACTTGGAATAGGGCAACTTCTGAGCTGTGATGATCCTCAGCTGAAGTCCAGTTAACTTCATGCAGTGCTGGGCATATAGGCAGAGGCGTTACAGAGGGCACAAACAATTTGCTGTTAAAATAAGCAAAATGAGAGCTTCTATTTCATTTTCACAAGTATTATTCCTTCTCTCCATGACTGCTGTCTGCCCAAAACCATAAGCAAATGGGTATTTAGATAGTTTTCATACCGTCATATTTTATGACCGCCAGCTTAATGCCAGGTAACTTGAAACTCTTTATTTATTTATAATAATTATAAATATA
The DNA here is from genome assembly GCA_022605575.1 of Laterallus jamaicensis coturniculus. Lineage (NCBI taxonomy): Eukaryota > Metazoa > Chordata > Aves > Gruiformes > Rallidae > Laterallus > Laterallus jamaicensis. The sequence continues at coordinate 17,458,773 of JAKCOX010000008.1, read as the reverse complement.
TTTATGTATGTATAAAACATGTGGTTTGTATTTAGAAATTTCAGAGGGGATGTTTGCAGAAAGCTTTCTCCAACTTGAGCCTAATTGTTACTGAAGTCATTGAATTTTTTCTTTTGAAAAATAAGCTTTTGGGTAAACCTCAGAAATAGCAATATGGGCTTCTCCATTTCAAAATATCAATTAAAACCAGGCAGGAATTCTCCTTTTTAAATATAGCTGCCCTCTAACCTAATTACATGTCCACCAGTAACCATTAGCATAATTTAACCAAATTTCCCATAACAGTCACATTCTTCCATCATCCCTTGCTCTCCTTTGAGCATGGTTATTGTGTGATCACTTTGCTGTCGCTTGGCCAAGCCATAGTTACCTCAACTGATATATGTCAGTCCATCCCCTTGATCATTTACCTTTACTTTCTTGTCTCTCCTATTATTGATGCTTTTTTTGTGTCTCTGATATGCCTTCATGGTGCTCCCAGGGATGTTATCTGCCTTACTGCTTGACTTAAGGGCCTGAACCTTCATATCCAGAGGTGCACTGTCCCCTTTTGCTGTGTATCACGCTGTCAGGGTCTGTATGATGCCCTTTTCCCTTGAGCTGCTTCTGCAGCAGCAGGCAAATGCTCCAGAACCACCAGTTCAACTGGTAGAAAGGATCCGTGCAGACTTTTAGCCAGTCTTTATTCCCCTACCTTAGTTTTACTATAGATACAGATTTCAGAAAACAAGTAAGTTCTTGTTCTGGTCCGTTACCTTAATTTTGTTGAAAATAATCTTCTTCAAAGTTTTCCCTGAATGATATTAGAATTTAAGCTGTTCATTTCAGGCCTGGAATCTGCGTTGAACATTGCAGGATTCAGCAGTGGTTTTTCAATGACAGCTATCAGTTTTTAGGACAGATAGATTCAAGTTTGGAAACTTACCAAGTCACACAATACGCATGAGGCTAAATCCATAGCTGTAACAGCATCTCTGTTTTCTTTTCCAGGGGTTTCTGCAGAGTTCTATATATTTGCCCACTATCGCTTATGGTCTGCAATACAGACAACAATATTTCAGGATTTAGAATTTCTTTTTTAAACTGTGTGGTTACTCTCTGAAGCTCTGGTTAAGAAAATCAGAAAGCCTAAAGCTGGGTTAATTCTGCTGTTCATATCTAAATCCCTGAAAATAGCTCAAACAAATGCCAGCACCAGTCTTTAGGGTAGTACTTACCCCTCCCTATGCAGAGTGACATTTGTAGTTTAGAATATACTCATTTCTGCTTCACTGATTTTTTAGGCACATCATATATAAGATGCATTGACAAAATGCATTCAGGTACCTCCCTTCCTGACATTTAGAAAATGTTCCATTTCTTAATCCATTTCATCATGATGGTAGAAAATCATCAGTTTGAATAAGAGTCTTTGAAATTTAGTATCTTTGGGATTATCTCCTGTTAGTTGCAGAGATTTACCGGGTAGTTCAAGACAGCCTTCATCTAATACACGCTTCGCAGTGAGTAATAAGAGAAATTAGCATCAAAGATAAACTGTCCCTTGTTGAAATTTCAGGGAGAGCTAATGTTTCCTGAGTTTGCAGAACAAAACAGGCAAACAAGAAAAGTTTTAAGTCTAAGCCGTTGTCTGAATGAAACTCTTATAGGCTGGAGAAATAATGTTTAAGCCATGAACTATCTTGAAAAAAGCCCAAAGGAATAATCACTTAAATACAAGGTCTTTTATAGTATCCCTTTTGCTTTTCTATCATCCTTGCCCCTCCAAGATCCTTGCTCAACTGGGTACTTGATACAAGTAGATAGGGGTCTTTCTGAATTAAGACCTAAATCTCTAATGATGGAAAACATCTCTTACTAATCAGCTACAGACCAGCTACTCTTTGGTGAATCTGGCTAGCTTGCACTGTACCACTTCGTGTTAAGGAAGTCCCCTATATAATGCTGGTTATCAAAACAGTGGCTCAACGGGGCTGCTTCCAGTTCTGTGCTTCTCTCATGCCCTCCTGTGTACACATGTAGTAGGCCAAAGCAAAGTGCTAAAGAGCTGACACGTCTAAAAGGGGATGAAGTAAAGCAGAGAGAAGGCTACAGTCCACTATGCTGACAGAGTTTTAAGCAGAATCTAATCAGATTTCTTAGAGCCTTTACATCTTAGGGCCAGTCAACAGCTCCACACTGTGATAATAAGTGATTTGAGATACTCTGTAAGTGAGATAACATTCATTTCTGTAAGCACAGAGCGAGGGGAGCATTACTTAGTCGGTTTTCTGCAGGATGCCCCCGTGGCATCCTTGCCTTTCAATCAAGTGTTTCAGGGCAGACTGCAAATGTTTATACACAGTGTACCACCATGTCTTTGATTTTATGTTTTATTGCATGTTTTTTTGTATTCATGAGTTGAACTAGACTGGCAGTGAAAAAGCTCAAGTTGAAGTCCATTTCTGGACTTGTGCCTATAAGCCAGTTCTGATGGAGGCTTTTCATTAACCTATCTTGAAAACTAGATAGGATATTATTTCTCATATGATGCACAGTTACTAGTATCTTTTGCAATGGAGAGAACACCGCTTGCCTGTTATGTAAGTATCATGTCAAAGCCTAGTACATTTTTCACTGAGTGTGCTTTAGTACAAAATCCTCTGCGTAACTCTGCTCTAAAAGACTAATTGTACTTTGCTGTTGAATGTTGAAACATTAAATTTTGAAACAAATTCTAAAGTTCAGTTACTAATTTCCAAGTTCAGTTAGGCACCAGTACAGCCTGTGGGCTACCTCGTCATTTTTCCTGATGTGGATTTGCTTCTTTGGGTTTTTCACTAAATATATTAATGGAATTTAAATGTGAGAACAACGTTCGCAGACAGAGTTTACAGAACAAACTGTCCAGGTGACACATCCTGTAATTCACTCCATCCCGCCCTCCCCTCCCCCGTGCCAAGATAGCCCCCAAGAAAAACAAAAGTTCTGTAACTTCTAGAGCAAAACATGAAGGGCAGCATCCTGGGGTGCTTGGTCTGACCATGCTGGAGCTTTCTTCTGCACCCCGTTACAAAACCAGCACCTCTTTTACCTTCCTCTACATCCTCACTTGCTGCATGCCAGGACTGGGACAGGCTCCGACCCGTCCCAGGCGCTGCCAGCAGCCCCCCCCCTCCTTTCAGCACATGGCTTCTCTCCCTGGAGGTAGCCCAGCTCCCGGCAGGCGTTGTGTAAGGGTGTTGTGTAAGGGTGACCGGGATGAGCCGAGACATCAGGCGTTGTGGGTAGGGTTACAGGAGGGACTTGGGCAGATGACCCAGGTTGCCCCTTGGCCCTCCCTCTGGCTTTTAAAAGGGGGTGTCAAGGGACTGGCAAGGAGTCAGGTGGCTTGTCAGTGCTTCTGAAAGGTGCAGAGTCCTTTTCCCACCCGTTCCCACCTTGAGAGTAGAGGCAGCAGTGCTGGTTCCCCATGCTCCCTGTGGCAGCCGCTTGCCAAAGGTGAAAGGAATTCTGCCCAAGGCTCACTGGGAAGTGTGTGGTTCATGATGTGGACAGGGACCAGGATTCAAACCACAACATTACTGTGCCCTTGGCCTAGGGGAGACTGGCAGCCACCATTTTACCCTGAAGCAACAGCATAAGGTCAAAAGCACCATCTTCCCCAGAGCGGTGCAGTCCTTTCATATACCCACTGGTTAATCTGATGCTCTTGTGTGAAGGCACTGGGTGAGAGTGGGAGAATGCTTAACCACATTGATTAATGTTAATTGGTTAATCACCTTTCATTATGGGAAAAGAAAGTAGGGGCAGTAATTGGCAATACGGCTTGACAGTGTTCCTAGACTGGAAACCAAAGCCTGAGAATTAATTCCAAATACCACCTTCTCAGGCTAGAGGAGAAAAAGATCCTAAAGGTGTCTTATTTGGGGTAAAACAGGAGTATTCTTTTCTTGGTGCAGGGCTGTAGGTCTGAAACAGGACTCAGTGTCAGGATGGAATGAGTGTTTTGCTACTTGTATTTGAAGTAACCAGTATGAATATGAGGGCTACCTTGTTAAAAACAAAATAAAATAAAAAAGTAGGGTTGAACTGGAGTGATGGAGAAAGAACACACTGCCTGGTCAGCTGCCATGGCTCTCAGTCGGGATGGGCATGCGGCATGGGAGAGAGCAACCTTTGAAGTTGGTGCTGCATGCTCTGGCCTTGTGACTCGGAGCCATGAGACCTCCACTGGCTTTTTCCAGGCAAATGAGTGCTCAACACACAAAAGATAATCTAATGATGTCTGCTCTCCATGATGCTAGCAAAGGTTAACCATAGAAACTGTGTCCCTTTTGGCAAGAAAGAAACTTACTCTGCAAAGCCTATGAAGGCTCCCAGACAGGCTTGATGTGGTCGAGCCTCGCCTGTGCCTCATCCACATCCTTCCCATTTATGCCCATCCACGTACTTCTCTGTTACAGACTCTGAAAAAGAATCTGATTTTCTCCAGCACCTTCCACATCTGTGCCTTGAGGAGGAACTTCCTATAATTAATGTAGATACCACTTACTCTTCTTCATGTTGTAGAGTAGCAGCCGTGCAGGGCCATCAGCAGACAGTCAACATTTTGGGTGCCAGAGTGGGTAAATAGCCCTGTACCACTTTCACAGCATTTCCATCCATGTGCCTCAGAAGAAAAACATAGGAAATTACTTCTGGCACATAACGTGCAGGATAAAAGCATCCTTTTGAAAACATTTCCGATACATTTGAAAGATTATTAAAATCACCAGCATGTACAAAGCAGGTCTTAGAAACAGGCTCAATGACTGTGTTTCTTTTGCCAGCTGCTAAATCGACCTAGTGAAGATACTCGGTGGGTGAGATGCCCTACGCTCACACAGCAACACCAAGACCTGAGCTGATAAACTTAGGTTCTACACAGATATGAGGAGAGAAAGGAAGATGCATGCGCTCTGTTTGAAACTGTGGGACACAGGAGGACTGTGCCAAAGCCAGATATGTTAGGATAATGCTTAAAACAAAAGGCTGTCTTTTCCTGCAGTTATTTTATAATTAGGTTTTTTACACAAGTGACGGCTGCCTTTGTGCCAAGTCCTGGTCTCATCAGAGAAAATGGCAAAGCTCCCAGGATAGCTAGAATTTTTCTCTTTATATAGAATTCATTGAAGAACTTTATTATTTCTTCTTCTCCTCCCCCCCCTCCGTTTTAATAGATTGGCAGAAAACCCAGTAATTTTAGGATTAGTAACTAATTATTTACAGGAGGGGCAGAATTTTTTATTTAAAACACTCAATTGTTTACTTCGAGAGCACTTGTATGTCACTGAGTCACCAAACCACAATTAATTTCTGGGAAATGTCTTATTGTTGAGGTTCATGAGGTCCCATGACATGGCAGGGTGGGTCAGAGCCTGATTTTAAGTGGAGGCCTGATCTAAATTTGTATCCTCTTTTAATCTTTTCATCGACAGCCTGTGAAGGATTTTGAAGTTCCACAAGATGTCAGTAGCAAAAGAAAGATCTGATGCCGTTGCCTCTGGTTGTGTTGTTTGTATATGGCAATATCAAGCAGAGTATTTGCTTTTCCCTTAGGAGCTTCAGGTGATCCTGGCTTTTCAGGGAAGGGCCCAGTCAGAGGCTGGGGTAGTTTGCTTGGAAGGAAAGGCAAGGAGATAAAAATATGTCCTAACACGTGCGCCGGAGGGTACTTCACCCAGTCCCTGCTGTAAAACTTTGAGTAGGTTTTACTTTGCTCTCGCTTTACAAAACCAGTAAACATCACAAGGTGGTTATTTAGCACTGGGACAGGCTTCCCAAGGGGGTGTGGGGTCTCCTTCTCTGGAGGTATTCAAGACCCATCTGGACACCTACCTGTGCGACCTGTCCTAGGGAGCTGCTTTGACAGGGGGTTGGACCCGATGATCTCTGGGGGCCCCTTCCAACCCCTGCTGTTCTGTGATTCTGTGAATTCTGCAAATTCTGTATTTCCTTTTGTGGTTAGTTTGTGTTTATTTGGGTTTGGGGGGGTGTGGGGGGTGTGTGCGTGTTTTGTTTTCCAGGATTATGACGCCATTCTGAATCTTGGAGTAGCGATTACAGATTCATCATACACGCTCGGGCAACGTAATGAGGCACGAAGAGCTAAGTAGATGGGGAAGCCCATTACGGAGAGGAGAGTAGAGCTGTCAGTTCGGGAGGTCGAGCTGTGCATGGAGGACCGCCCCCTTTCCCTTCCCCCCCCCTTGCCCCCCCTCCCCACGCTGCAGCGCGCACGTGGGCCCGGCCGTGCGCGCGGGCAGCGCGCGGGGCCGAGCTGCCCGCGCCGCTGTGGGTGGGCTCTCCCGCTCCCCAGCGGGCTGCGGCCGCCAGGGGGCGCCGCAGCACTGCACGGCCCCGCGCGGAGCGGCGGGGCCGGGGTGTTTGTCAATAAAAGCGCGGAGCGGGGCAGCGCCGCGTCCGCCCGGCTTTGCGAGGGCATGGGGCGGTTGCGGGTGTTTCCTACGCTTCACGGGAGAGGAGGGGGCAGCCGATCTTTCTTGAGCGCCGGGGAAAGGCGCAGGTTTCCCCCTTGTCTCGAGTAGCGGGATGTGAAGCACCGGCTGGAGCGAGGGGCTGGGGGATACCGGGCCCGCAGAGCGCGGCGGGTCCGTCCCGCCGCCATCTTGTGGAGCCTTTGCGGGGTGCCTGCAAAGCCTCGGGTGTCGGGACTCCCGGGAGGGGTGTTTTTCCAGCCCTCCATTGTTCCGCGCTCGGGGAGGGGGGGGAGCGCTGTGTGGAGGTTGATGAGCTTAGGTGAAACTGCGAGGCTGAGTCCTAGATACATTAATTACACGGTACATGTGATTGCTGCAGTTCACCTGCTTTCTCATGTGAGCCTTGTGCTCTGCGCCTGCATCAAGCAAATGCACTCGGTGTCCTTCCAGCTCGCTGCTAGTGGAGGGTGTTTTATTTCAAGGCCGGGGAAGAGAAATGCTCCCCGTGTGAAGAGGTAGTGACTGGAGGAAGATCCAGGCAGGTCTGTGTTGTTGAACATGTGGAGAGACACAAGACCTAGGAGTTTGTACACAGCACAAAGACTGAAGGACAGATTATTAATGCAAAATGCTGATCAGGATAATCTAAGAGAAGTTCTACTTCCCCCGTAAAATGTCACTTGCATGCAGGCATTGAAAGTGCCTGGTAGTGAAGAGAGCGTGACTCTGATCCTCGGCTGGTTTTCCACTGGCATTAGTGGGGTCAGTTGTAGGCCTGGGATTTCTTATTTAAAAATTCTAATGAGATCTTGTCGCTATTCTGGAGTAATGCCTTTAGGATTGTCTCTCCTTGGGTCGGGTTGTGGGTTCTTAATCTAGGGAACGAGCTGGGATCATCCAGCTGAGCACTGTGTTTTAGACTGTGGCGGCTGAACAGCAAGGGCATGGTGCCTTGCTCTGAAAGGCATTTTGGCCAGTATAATTACAGGAACTGCTGAAGAAAGGTGCAGTATTTTTCTTTCTTGACACAAAATTAGCTTGCAGGGCATCAGCCTTTGCTACCAAACACAGTTAACATGTCAGTGTCTGTGTACGTACACATATGGGAGGCAATCTACACATATGGGAGGCAATCTAAATATTAAAAGAAGTGACTGCAGGTTGCCAAATCCAGTTCTTGAACAATGACTAATGCAGTGGCTACCATAATAAAACAGAAGATGCAACTGTTCAAAAATTAATAAGTATATACAAATTAGCTTTCTATTGAGTAAGTATAATTATATCTCAAAATTGTGCAAAAGTTGATAGAGTTCTGCATTTCAGTTATTGAAGAAGAACTGATCTAACTGTAGACAGAATTTCTCATTCCTTTGAATCCTCTATTCTTACAGAACATGAGAATAATGATCATACGCCATTAGAAACTGTAAAAAAAACCCCTAGCTCCTAAAGTTGCGTATTAGACCTAATGGAACTTCATGTTCCATGAAGTGAGTGGAAGCATGTTTGTTTTTCTGCATCAGTAGCTGCTAGCTTTTTGACCTTGCTTCCAAATCCCTGAAATCCACAGCTCTTCCAGTCCACCAGATTTTGGTCCTGACTTGCGTTCGTTACCTTACGCTGTTCAGCAAGGTGCACTGAATTGAATGTGTTAAGCCATCACATGGGGACTGTGGTATTTAAGATCCCAAATGTTCTATCCTGTTTAAATGTTAATGGTATTCTGCAGACTTGCATTTATTGATGTATTACATGGTGTCCTTTTTTTTTTTTTTTGAGCAGGTGACATTGGTGACAGAAGAAGAACGAGAATGATTACATATCCATAACTCCCAGCAGTATGTCAGGTAATCATATGTCCTGAGAACATCTATGCAACATTTCTTGCTTTGCTGGAGTGATCATTACTCAGTATTTACTGCAGAATGCTGCTTTAACAAGTTCCATGTGCATTGGTGCTGGAAATTGACGTTTTTCCTCTAGGCAGAACATGGAGATGTGGGACACATAGTAATCTTCCCCAAAATTTTTCTGCTGAAACTCTCATCCTCCTTGGTTTTCCTTCAGAAGCAAAGTTGTATTTTTTTCTTTCTGAAAGCACAACCCAACCTCAGTGATTCTGCTGAAAATGCCAGGACAGTGACTGTTTTCTGCTGAGTGTGTTGGCCTGAGTTTTCGTAACATTGGCGTATCCCCTGAGGTTCAAAGAGAGACAGTCAAATTCATCTTACATAAATGACCACGTAATCTTCAGGTGATAGTTGACTAGGTCTGCAGGTGAACTAAAGATACAGAGTTGAAATGACTGTGAAATACTTTAAGTCCTGTTAATTATCACATCCCTGCCAGTTGCAAAGCATTTGAAAACTGCACATAAGTAAGCTGTGTCAAAAAAACCCCTCCAATATATTCAAATCCCAGATCAGGGTGTCTAAAAAGACGTTACGATGTGGAGAACATACAGAAAGCTGGAGAATTTCAGTCTTCCCTAATTTATTTTAGTGTTCATCAGATTGCATAAGAAAAGAAAATGTTATGCTGATGCTGCTTGTCAATGCATATTTCAAGAGCCGAATGCCATAAATGGGACCTTTTAAAAGCCTGTTTGTAAAGTGCAGCCTGTGCTACATAGGGAAAGTCATAACAAACAAGACTGAATTCCAGGTGTTGTGCTCAAGGGACAGTTTATTTTCACTGACTGGGCAGATCAAGTATCTGTTGTTCCCATAGAATGCTCCAATCCTTCTGCATTGGCTGCCAAGGGGTAAGAGCTGCCTCACCAGTAAAGTTGGTCTTTCAGACTCACAGTCCTGGATATGAGGTGCAGAGTAAAATTCCTGGGAAGAAACAGTAGTATTTAAACACCTGCTTCATACTAAAATGTATTACTTGGCAGTATACAAAGGTGTGTCATTTGACGTGTGTTTTTATGGGTGTTTTTGTTGTCCATTGAAGCAGAGGTTCAGAGGCACAGGTGGGTATAAGATGGAGGCAGAGGGTATCAAAGCTCGTTGTAGAATGTAGTTACCTGACCCTTCTGATTGGAGTGTCAGGCTCTGGATTAGCATCCCTGCCTTCTGAGGATAGGGAAGGAATTGGTATCCTTAGGCTACATTGGCAAGGAGTGTTTCTGCATTCTTCTGCTGGCGTGCTAGTTTGATTTAGCAAATGCTTGGGTTTGGAAGAATTTTAAAGCATTGATTTGTAGCTCAGTCTCTCCAGCTCTCTGATGTGCTCACTTATGCAAGTCTCATGTTGTAACTGCATTTTCTATTACTGGGCTATGATTTTGGAGGGAGCCATTAGTGGCTTGTGCTTTGTGACGGCAAGAGATGAGGAAGGAAATGCAGTGTCCCTGCTTTATCTTCACTTTATCTGTTTGGGGTGTAGCTTCTAAGGAAGGGTGGGGGTGGGGGGTATTTATGGAGAATTCCCAACAGCGCTTTAACCAGACCTGTCTTCCTGGACTTATCCCCAGCAGGGACAACTCCACTAAGCCCAGTAAAACACAAAGCCTCCTCATTGGAAGGAGTTACATTTTCTGCACTTCTCTTGAAAGAAGTGTGCAGGACAAATATGTACAAAGAAAATAATTGCCAGGCAAAAAGAAAAAAAAAGAAAAAAGTTAATTGCAGAAGTTGACTGTTAGTACAGCTGTAGATGTCCAGCACTTTTCATTATGAACAGTTTAGACTTTCTGTTTCTCATTATAAGAATGAAATTCCCTACATGAGTGTGAATGTGAAAAGAAGCATGGATAAAATAAAAATCTTTCAAACTCTATAAAATAAACTGCATAAATGCCACCATCTAGAGCCAGACAGGGCTTCTTTCCTAGTGAACAAAAATGAAAGCTTACGTTTTGTTACTGAGTCACTGGAATACAAGAGCAGAATCTAATCCAAAACCAAACCAGTTGCCTAAAATAATAGGCAGTATTATTCTGATTTTTTGATACATCATTTTTCTGCCCATATGTTACATTTTTACTGCAGTAAGACTTTTCCTCTCATAGGCACTGTCCAAAAGCCTACAGTTACTACTGCAAAGAGAATTTCTATAGATGTTTTTGTGACAGAAGGTTGTAGAATTTGGCTTTTGGTAGTAAAGCCAGGCTTTACTGCATTTTTGCAGTTGCCATAGGAAAAATATTTTGAATGTTTTGTCATCTCAGCTTTAAAAACATATACTGGTGTGATTATTTTTATGGCACACGTCTCTAATTGTGCATGCTTATAGCTTTTAATAAAGAGTTTGAATTTTCCAAAGTCATGAGTAACATGGAAGGATTTGAGAAGTGTAGAAGCCCATGCTTAATAAAATGAAAAATAGCCAAGTGAATGCACCAGGTATAATTTTTTGCATGCACAAAGATAAAGGCAGATGTTGAGCTAATGAGGTCCAAACTGTTCTTCCTTCTTGTAAGAAAGCAGAGCTCATGCAGCAGTACAGATGGAGATAATGAACACCTCCTGTTGGGTACTGGGTGGCACTGGAAGCTGGCAAGTGAAAAGCAGGACCTGCAGGTTTTGTGAACTCAGTGCTGTCAGTCTACTATTGCAACTGTGCCAGTTCTAAGCCTCAGAACTTGCCTGACCAGCTTTTCGTGCTGGTGACTCAGATGATGACCAAACATTGAGATAAGGGGATGCTTCTGGAGGGGGAGAGCTGGACATAACGTTCCACAAACACTGAGTATTAAGTCGGACAGGGACAATCTGTTCTCATAAACTGAAGCTTGGCACATCCCTAAGATAAATAGCTTTTAGATGAGTGACCACACATAAATGTAACAAAGCAAACCTGAAAGTTTAGTTTTCCTGTTTTGAAAACTAATTTTTTAAAAATGTTTGTTTTTCTTTTGTGGTAAATGCAGCGTCAGCAGATCTGATGCTTTAAAGAACATCATCAAAATGCGTTTAGGGAATGTTAAGTAAAATATCTGAGGTTGTTGGTTTGGGGTTGTTGGGGTTTTTTTATTAGAAATAAGTGGAAGATGACTAATTGGATGCCCCCATGGTTCATTGGCAGCTTTACAGTTGGCATCAGTAATTAGTGACCATGGAGTAATACCTGGGGAAGAAAAAAGATAGTATTAATTTTAATTTTTAAGCAATAACTCTTTCTTCCACGCATTTTTACAATAGATTAAAAAATTAACACATTAGAAAGTAGTATTTTCTCATTAAGAAGATGGTACTTTCAAATAAATATGTAACACAGTTCATAAAAAAAAAAAATCTTGTTTAAATACTCCAGTGAAGCATCTGGCTTTAGCAGCACTATTCACTGGTAATAGTCATTATTCACTGGCAGTAATCTATCACTGAAGGCTTTCTTCTGTACGTTTGTTCCCTAAATGCAGCACAAGCCTTAGACAGGTCTTCATTTTACTTCATTTCCTGGAGTGAGAACTAAAGCAGGAATTGAAGAATGGCTTCTAAAAACCAGAAAATAGTATTTGCATAAATCTGATTAATTTCACCTTCATGGCAAAAGGCGAGAGAATGTAAAGAATGTAGCAGCAGTGTCAGTGAAGTCTTTCTCTGACTTCACCAAGGCCAGGATTTTACTGAATTTACTCTGTTTTTACTTGGAGTTCCATAATCGACTCAGGCATTGTGCTTCTACTCTCAGACCTTCACATTGGTCTCTTTGGTAATGACTGCAAAGTTAGATCAAGATAGGAATTACAATAAAATTAAGTGCTTACCTTAGGGAATATAATTTAAATGTCATAAATGCATATTTTCAGTAAGTAGAATTTAATATGCAGCATTTCTTGTAACGGGTCACTCATTTGGAGAAGAAAATGGATCAGCTTTTGTGCAACCAATCCATTTGAAAACCAGTGTCTCCCAGGGTGTTGCATGTTGTTTCCAAGGACTAGAAAAAGGAGCAGGGTAGGAAAGGTACCACCTTTTCTTCACGAGTCTTTTCACTCTTATGTTCATTATCCTGTAAACTTGCTGTTAATTCAGTGGGAGGATAGTTCACTGTGTAGCATCAGCTGAGAAATTATTTCTCCTGAGTTTCTATAATGACTTTCCTGGGGTAATTTAATTTGACATCACTGTCTGACACTTCTTGTCTGCCAGACCATGATAAAATCCGACTAACTCAAGTGTATTATTTCTTTTAAGTAATGGACTTTTTAGAAGGACAGTAAATACTTTAATATAAGGGTTTGTTACGCCAGGATTCAGCAGCTTTGTAATGAGCTTTTGGGGATTTTCAAAAGGTTAACAAGATTTATATTGTGGGATGTTTTTGCATGAAGCTATGAATCACTTCATGATGGGTCTTATTACTTAGAAGCGTATTTTTGAATATGCAGTTAAAAATATCACACTTGGTAAGTTCTAGGTTACAGACATTCTGGTTTAATTTTAACATTTTTGTTTCAAACTTTAATTTTTTTTTTAAAGTTCTATATAAATACAGAAGTTTCAAAAGGCAAGTAGTCTGTGTAGTATTCTGTAGTGCTTCAGATTTTGTTGTACATTCTTTAATAATGTGTTGGGGTTTTCCTTCCCATCATGGGGGGAAAAAGGGCTCTCTACAGAGTGTTTTTTCTTTAGGAGATATGTGAAGATCCTACGTTTATGTGTTTCTGAAGGTGATTAAGTTATCCAACTCCTGAATACCTGCTGTGTTTTCTGGATAAAATGCACACATTTTAAAAAAATTGGATCTGGTTACATTTCACAAAGAACAAAGCAAACAAAACTGGTTTTTTAGCTTTGAAACATCTGCTAGCCATTTTCTTAAGTATGTTTCATTATGAAAGTGCTGATATTTTTTCCTCTTCTATTTTTTTTGTTCTATAATCCATCAGTATGCTTAGTCCCTGTCTGTGGTAATTTTATTTAAACCAGAGGTGCTTCTTTTTGTTAACTCATCTTCCTGAAATGTATTTCTAATGGGAGCAGACTGTTGTGTTTGGAATCTTGAGTATCATTCTTACGCTGTGTAACACACTGTTTCACTGGTACCATCAGTAAGGGGTGTGTGGTGTCATCAATACTAAGCATATTGGTTAATTTCACAAGCAAACCCCTTTTAAAATAATGAAACGAACAAACAAAATGCCCTTGTTTTTTCCTAAATTTTCTCCACTACTCTATAAAATAAACACTTTGATTTGCTGTACTTGCTGCAGGAGTTGCAGCCTGCCATTTTATGGTCATCAGCCTGATCATAGGATGCTGCTTGGTTCTTCTGATTGACTGTATGTGAGCACAATGAGCTTACCCTACTTGTCCTTGGTCTGCAGCTCTGTACGTAGAGAGGACTGTAATTTTTTGTGCCAAATGTAAAACTGTTGGCAGCTATAGGAAAGCTACTGCCTAACCAGGCATTTTCTAGCAATTTCCGTATTAAAAAATACCTTATGCATTTATGATTATGTTGCTTAAAAGCATCAGATTTGCAGCTGCATTTGTCATAAAAGGCCACAAATGTTTAGGGTATTATTTAAAGGTTGTAAAACACAGAGACCAGACTTCCAGATCGGCTGTGTTATGTACCTGTGTTGTGGTTTAACCTCAGCAGGCAACCAAGCCCCCCACAGCCACTCGCTCACTCCCCCCATGGGATGGGGGAAGAGAACCAGAAGAATGAAAGAGAAAGCTCATGCGTTGGGCTGAAGACAGTTAAGTAGGTAAAGCAAAAGCTGTGCACACAAGCAAAGCAAACCAAGGAATTTATTCCCCTTCCTTTCTTCTTTCCCCAGCTTTATATGCTGGGGCATGTCTTAGGGTATGGAATATCCAATTGGTCACTTGGGGTCAGCTGTCCCAGCTGTGTCCCCTCCAAACTTGTGCACCCCCACCCTACACAATGGTGGGGTGGGAAGCAGAAAAGGCCTTGTCTCTGTGTGGGCACTGCTCAGCGACAACAAAAATGTCCCTCAACACTGCTTTCAGCACAAATGCAAAGCAAAGCCCCATACCAGCTACCATGAAGAGAATTAGCTGTATCTGAGTAAAAACCACCTCAATGTGATCATGTGTCTGAAAACTATATAGGCCAATACCAAGCTTCAGTTTATTTTTAAAGACTTCTCCCCATCCCAGTTTGTCTTGCTTTCTGAAGAAGGCTTTGACTATGCTGTTTGGGCAAACTTTGTTTACTTGTTGGTTTTTGTCATTGAAAAATCATGTATTTGTCCAGACTGCTGGTTTTAGTACATCTATTTTTATGTGGCCATTGCTCAAACATCGGTCCTTGAACAGGCAGCGTTACTTCAAGGTGCAGGACCTCTCTTTAAGCAATTCTAGAACTACAATAGCATGAACTGTTTCATCATCTTATGTGCGCATATCCCCAGGATGTCCTGTTAGTGAACAGCAGCCAAGCATACTGACCATTCCTCAGTGGGGAGGGGTGGGACCACAGGAAAGACCATGTGAATTGGTCTGAAAACTTGTGGCAAAAGTGGTACTCAATCAAGATTTTATGAATGATGGTAGTGATTTGTGGAAGTGATTTGAGTGATTTCCCAAATGGCTTCACTGGAATTTACACATTTTTAAAGATTCTGGTTTATGGTATTATGAGCCATAGAAATGATATTTTGGTTTCTCATTCCCAAGCAATAAAAGCATTACCAAACAGAATATGGAGAGTAAAAAATCCATTAACATTCCTGTGTTCATGCAAGCAGTTGTCAGGAAAATGAGTCCTGGAGAGGTGGATTGCTGTCTGTTGTGCATCAAATTAATCTTGGTTTAAGACAGAGGGTGGTGGTTCTGCACATAAGAGAGAGACAGATACCAAAACTCCTTGCCAAAGGGTGTTGGGTGCGTAGGAAACGTATGCAAAAGGAAACTGGGCTCTTCCCTGGGTATCCACTTACAGCTCCAGTTGGGGAACAGTAACTGGACCAGCCCTGTGATTTGAGCAGAGCTGCTGAGCTCAGGCATTCCTTGTTCTCCAGAAATCTCTCTCCCTGTGTTGTGCAGAACTATGAAAGGGTCAAATGCACCTAGCATCTTTGTGGCTGCATTGGTTAACATCACTGTTCCAGTTTCATTGTGTCTAGCATCATACTGCTTTTTCCCCGTATAACTTTGGCCATTCTTTTCTTTGAGTATTTTTGTGGTTTCTGTAGACAAGAGTCCATATTTGGGTACCCAACTCCTGTCCATTTCTCTTAGGAGAGGCTTTCACATAGCTCTTTACATACCAAAGCCCCAAACCATTTACGTCTCTGTGCTCAGAACCTGCCTCTGTTTGCCTTACAGATGAGCTGTCACGTTCTTTTCGATATTCTTTTCCTCTGGTTATTTTTTTTCTTAGGTTTGGAAATTTGAGCATAATGCCAAGCCCAGGTTCTTGATGAGATAAGTATATGTCTAGTACTGCTTGAGTAGTTAATAGAAATTCAGCGTGGTTTTAAAAAGTGATTACACTGGTTCCCAGGGAGGAGCTCATTAAGGTATCTGTCAGCAAGAACAAGGATAAAGCTAATGCACTGTGTATTGCCAGTTAATGGTACCTTTTCTTACACATCCAAAACTTGTTACAAGGTTTATTGTAGTATCTGCAGACTTTTCCTTTATGGTGATGTAATGTTTGTCCAAAAGAATGTTTGAAAATACTGAAATTTAATTTATAGCAAAAGCTGTATTCAGAATCATAAAAGTTAAATGTTATGTTGCCACTGTTAAAGCAAGTACCAGTACAGAGGTCCTGGATTAAATAATCCTGGCACCATTTGCTTCCATAAGGATGCACAGAAACACCAGGTGTTTTCTGAAAAACTGGAAACCACTTAGTGCATTGTTTCACTAGAATCCACTAGTTCTACCTGCTCAGTATAGTCCCTGTCTGTTATTGTACACTTTTTTATTACAGTTGCTGTCACTTTTACATTTTAAATATTTAGGAAGAAAATTGCATGTTCTCGAAGGTTTTATTTAGCACATTATATGAAAGCCCAGTTTGCATATTGATAAAGAAAAGTCTGGCTAGTCTGTATTAGTGTGCTCCATCTTTCTGCTTGCTCAAGGATCACACAAACCTAGTTGGAAAGTTGGGAAACTCCATGGTGAAGCGTTTCTATATTTGATAAGGAAGAGTAAGAAGAAAATGCTTTGGTATTAGTTGGGAGAAAAGGAAGGGAAAGGGAAAAGGAGGGGAGGAATGGGGAAGAAAAATAAAGGAAATGAAATGCTGTGAACTGACTGCAGCATTGATGAAAAAAAATGAAACCCTAGCGTTGTCTGGCACAGATAGTTTTGTCATTCCCAGCACAAACACCCATGAAAGCTATACATGTGTTCACTTACAGTTACTCTGCATGCTTTAAAATGCTTGTAAAAGACATGAATCAAGTCTTAAATTTGCTGGGGAGATAGATACCTTTGATTGTAGTTTGCTTGGGTTGGGCTTTTTCTGAGTCACTAGGTAGAAACTCATCGAGTGTTCCTGGACTGGGTCCGCACAAAGCTAGCTGCTTGATCAACCTCCTATGCACCCCTCGGTTCTAATCCTGATTACAGAGTTGATCTCTCTGAAGCCAACCCACTTCAGTGTCCTTAGATGCTTGCATACTTCAGTGTTTAAAAAAAAACAACCCAGTGAAGTGCTGTTGCCCTCGCTGCTCTGTTTTCAGTAAATTTTAAATACAAGAAAAGGCAAAACTTTAAATGATAATTGCTTTTGTCAATCTTTTGTTTGGCACTCAAGTTAATGACAATTCTGAGACTTCTAATATATTCCCCTACTGCTGCTTTTTTGATCAGCTGCAAGTTGAAATTCTCACAGGCTGTGAGCAGTTTGGGAGCATAAATGACTTTTTGTTGTGTGAGGAAGTGTCTTTGTAACTGTAGAAATAGCGATTCTCTGACCTCCCAGAACTGTTGATTTGCCTTTTGCCTTGAAACTAAGTGCTAGCCTGTTTCTGAGGGTGAAAAAGAAGTGTTTGTGGTCCCCCCCAAAAATGCTAGCAGTGTAGCCACTGAAGAGCAGGGAGTGATTGCCTGTGTGGTCACACAGCAGCTCTCATCACCAGCAGATCTAGCTGTCAACCAGAGCTACTGCGGTATAAAAGCAGTAACAGTAATAATAACGGTAACACAAATGCCAGCCTTGGGTGGAACAGGGCAGATCCTGAGCTAGGAAACATGGGTGTAGCTCTCTGGGTGTAACAGCGAGGATTTAACGGGGTGCCTCAAGGGTTGTGGTGAGCACAGGGAGCCGGCTCTCTTTTCAGTGTGCTTTCTGGTCCTACGCTGTGCGCCCTGAGTTTTTGTCAGAGTTGAAGTTCAGGACAGGTACCCACCTCATTCCAACAAGGAATACTGCCTTGGCTGTCAGATGGACACCACCACTCATCCTTCTGGAGGAAAAAAGTTGACTCCCTTTTCTTGAGATGTACTAAAGAAGGGAGAGGCTTTGTTTATCTCTTTCTTTTACCGCTGTTGGCAGAAACTAGGAGGCAAGTAGGAAAGAAAGCATATAACTGAGATGAAAACAAATTAATTGCTCTGTTGTTTTTATAGTCCTTTATACGCTGATATTCAGATGACACTTGCATAGTGAGGACAGACCAACCTTTGCAGTCAACCATAAGGAGTCTTGACCTGTAATAAATTATTTCCAAGTGATTCTCCTCGCCTGTACTTTTAGTTTAGCTCAACAGGCATTTCATCTACTCAAACTTTTCTGCTTCTATAAAACAAACTTACCTTTAAGACACTGTGATAGGAACTTGAGAAAGTCTATTGAACCCTTGACTGCTCAGATGCCAGCTGTTGCTGCAATGTGCTGTTTTTGTATCTCTGAAATTACTTGATGATTCCTTTACTTACGTTGACAAGAAGAGCTCTAGGCCCTTCTTATTAGTCCCTCTTTACTCCGAAATAGGGCCTGTGGTTTTAGTCGTGATTCATCCCAGTAGGCTGTACCGCTTTCTGCCTTGATTATAGCCATTTTAGCAGTAGCTAGAGGGAGAGAGAGATGCTTTTCTTACAATTAGGGAACTCAGGCAAAATTACATTATCATCCTTTATCAAGGGGTTTGGTTTGACAAAGCCAAGAGAAGAAATGGGACATTTAAATTACATTCTCTATTGAAAAAAAAAAAACCCTAACAAAACTTTTGAGAAATTCAGGCAAAATACATTAAAACAAAAGAAGTAGAATAGTGTAGTACTGTAGTGAAACTGTGATTTAACATTTTAATAAGCTGAATGGTGACTTAGGACATATAGGTCTGCTGCAGCCCAGCATTGGAAGTATAAGAAAAGGAGATGAAAACAAGACCCCTCTCAGTGGTAGTTACTTAGAACTTAATCCCTGTCTAGCAAAATTTCAATGTAAAAATGTTCCTGGTGACTGAAGAGAATTTGGGAAATAAAGTTGGAAGCCTGTAAAATTAAATAGACTGTAGGAGTCTAGCAGAGGAGTCAAAATAGTGGGACATATTTTGGAGAAAACTGAAAGGAAAAAAGAGGATAAAGCTGCTTGATTTTGGGTTAGCCTTTGTAAACTCTGCCTGGGCAAATTCCAAATGATGGAAGCTGTAATACAATCTGTTTTGTCTCATGGTTTAAATGCGTCCAGAATCATATTTTAAAATCCCACAAATGCTTTGCAAACACAGAAGTTGGATAATATGTTTTGATTTTATTTTTTGAAGTTAAGGAGGGTTTTAGATTTCCTTGCTGAAGTTAAAAATCTGTGAGCATTGTTTGATGTCGTCTGAATCCACACAGAACAAAACCACTCTGGTGAGTGCCTGGTTTTAAATTAAAATCAACAGTAAAGCACATAATAAAGGCTAAAAAACGGCAAAGATGGCCTTTAATATCAAAGATAAATTTAGGATAAAGATACAGAAATTATTGCCTAGCAAGACTGAATAGCCTGAATTAGGAATCACTGATCTCATTTCCAGGTCTGAGAGCAAGAAGTGTGTAACTGAGGAGGATGTAACTGACTTCTTTAAAACAAGTTGGAGAACTAACGTGGGATCAGTAGTCTGCTCAATCAACAAACCATAGAAGTATCTATTTATTAATGAATTGCAGAAATGCCTGTATTTTAAATATGTATATTGCACATGCCTCACTGGTATATTTATATAAAGATGCAGTATTACCTATGAAGGGGGATAACTAGAACATGAAGGAAGGTGAGGAAGAGGAGTGTTGTGCTGAAGGGTACGTTACCTGAGCTTTCACAGAGCCTGGTGCAACGGTGGGTTAGAGAACACAGTTTGTCACGGTGCCAAGATTATTTAAGTCGCCAATTTCAGTTCAGATCTTACAAGGAAGGTCTGTGCAGCCCAGAGGGTCTTGCCAGGACAATCCAGTCTCTCCCTCTGAGCCTAAATTTCATGTCAAGTCTAGCAAATTTATGAAAATGTTCAAACTATGTAAGAAGAAAAAAACCACCCCACATTTTATATTACGTTCTTTTAATTCTTTTAAATTGCTTAGTATTTTCTGGGGTACTTTCACTCCTCTATTTTAAATCTGAAAATCCTCCTACAAATGATATGTTCTTGCCATATTACCTCCATTTAGAGTTAGTTTTTAATTTTACTAAGAAAACCAAGTCTGAACTAAGAGCAGGCATATAAAGTCAGATGCAAGTAGGTAAGTGCAAATTCTGTAGTTAACTCACCTGTCCAGTGCACTGAAGCCTGTGATGCCAGTTTCTTATGAGAATTCATGTTACTGATGTCCAGCTGAGATACCATGAGTAAAGGGAATGGACTTTTAAATTCCAATATCAGGTAAGCTTACACTCCCAGCAGAAGAAAAAAAAAGTGTATATTTACATTTAAAATTAGTAAGATATTGAGGAAAGCAATGTATGCTATCACAGATTAACACAACAGTATTTAATACTAACCGAAGTAACTCTTCTGTGTCCTCTATTAGCAGTGTTTCACTTAAGACAAAACTTTCAGAAACAGCAATAGCATGATCGATCTGGTAACTGAAACCCAAAGTTATTTTTGATAATTTTTATCAGGAAATTACTGGCTTAGTATGCACCTAATTACTAATATGTGTATGAATTACTTTGCCAAGTGAAATGCATGTGAAGTTACCCTTTAGGTCCGTTAAGACAGCAGAATCTTACTATGATTAAAACCACGATGGGTGTCACACATCGAAGGTCTGGAATTTGCCATTTTCTATATACAAGTTAGAAAAGTATTTTATGTTTGAATCTTGATACATATATAAAATGTTTTAAAAAGTAGAATATCATCTCTGATATGTCATTCCTATAGCATTTAGTTTTGCTAGCCAAAAATAGAAAAGGGGCTATATTTAGTTTTACAAATTTATCAACTAGTGGTAGCTCAGTTTCTTCTAGGTCAAAGAAGAAATAAAATTGCCTAATCATTATGACCAATTAGATCAGCTCGTGCAGCTTCAGTATTGTTCATCATCTGCACTGGACCCAAATGTCTGAACTCCTGTGATAAAATTAGTGTCTCTGATACTCCACTGTGGCCACAACCAGAGAAAGGCAGTAGGTAGCAAAAGCGGAACTGCTAAGCATGCCCACATAAGAATGTCACACTTAGGTAACAGAGTGTCCCTCAGGTCAGCCTACGATAAGAGCAAAGTCAAACAAGGCTGAATCCTTGATGTTTTGTGTTTTAAGTATCTGAAAATTGTTCACGACCAGCCTCGACCTACAAGACCTCAAATGATCATATGAGCAAGGCAATAAATTGGTGGTAACGTGCCCTGAGGCCCATGTTGTAGTTGTGATGTTGTGAAAGTTACATCTGGTGTTAGCCTGTCCACACAGATCTGCCTACTTGTTCAGGCTTCACAGACGGGGAAATATTATATTTACTCGTACTGAAGGGAACTATGGTGGCTGAATGGGCATGGCTGAAGGGCTCTGCGTCGTATCGGTGCGGTCGAGTGGAGATGCACAGGAATACCACGGCATCAGGAGAGCTGGGGAACCACTTGCTTTCCAAAACTCCACACCTGAGCAAGATTTTGGCAATGCCAACAGTCCGTAGCCCTGCAGTGTTTGCCAAACATCCAAGATGTGGCCTCCTGTCACGGGACAGACTGATTCACCTTCCTGACAGAAATCAGAAATGGAATGGAGTGGGCACAGCGGAAAACCGTTGGTGTAGGAAAAGACACTCCAAAAATTATGGTATGCGGAGGAATGGACAGCAGCTTTCGCAATGCCGGCATGCTTCAGCTTGGAGTAGCACAGTTTTACAGCCAGGCCATACAAAGGCAAACTGTCAAGTCATGTCAAGTGCCCCGGAATACCAAAAAGAAGAAAAAAAGTGTAAAGGTAACTGGCATTGTTATGCAGAGCACAGCAAATGCTGTATTAAAAAAGCAACCAAGCAAAAAGAAAACTCAGGTTGTTATGTCTTTGTTTAGGGTCAGGGGTTTGGCTGTTGATAAAAGCATTACTATGTGGGAGGGGTGTTTTCTTGTTACCAGCTTTTTAATTTTGATTATTTATTTCTTCAGGGATAATTGTGATTTTTATTATTCCTTTTCATTGAATTTAATAGATTCATGAAGAGCCCCGATGGCAATGCATAGAGTACTTGCTGGGGGTTTTCTGTTTGATACCTAACAGAAAATACTATCTATTCCTTTAGCCCTTTAAAAATGTATTTCTTTCTCTTTATGGTCTTGATAGAGCTGATGAAAAATCATTTCTGAACCTGATGTTTAAAAATAAAGCCCATCCTTGATAGATTAAAAAGGCAAAGGCAAATGAAGGCATTCTTTTACTGCTTTCAGGGTGTTTCTCACCTGTGACTCTGTTGTTTGCTTTTTCATCTTTCTTACTGTTAACCATCCCCAAAGCCTCAGAAAGCTCACACGAAGAAGGCAAATGAATAGAACTTCTTTTTAGGAATGTTCTTTGCCTCCGTAGTCAGGAGAATTAACCATTTTCTTGCAGGCAGCCTTTTTGTTCACATCAGAGCAGCGTTGAAGGCATTCCTTTTAAGAACTAAGAATCGCAGTTGCTTAGGTCTTAGCACAAATTTAGTGCTTAAGTTATTTTTATTCCTTTTTAAACTGGGATAAATAGTTCTTCATTGTTCTTTGCCTAAAAAACAATTGCTGCATATTGGGAGGGAGGGATGACAAGTTGTTTTCCTTTACTTAAGTCTTGCATCGCTCCAGGAAGAAAGATTACAGTGTCAGGCAGGATATCACCTCATGAAAAAGTTAAACTGGTCTAAGTACCTGATTTCTTTAGATTTAGTTGCTCTTTACCTCAGAGTGCCTCTTTGCTAACAGATGTCAGGTGTTGATCGCTTTAACGTCTTACTCAGGGCTGTCAGGAGGCTGCCAAGCCCAGACAGTCCCACCCAAGTCTGTTAATTATGTTGTGTCGAGCTATATTAGCTAGCTCTCTGCTCAGGTTTATTTTTGAACAAATGGAACTTTTTCTCCTTGAAGTTTTCATGTAGCGTTGAGGGAGGGAGTGACTCAGAAGAGGTACACGTTTTAAATACTGGTGGTTACTTTCTCAAGAGATAAGCTGTGTAATTAATTGATGTCTGCTAGCAGGGTCTTCCAATTATGAGATATGGAGAGACTTAACAAATTGGGCTGTCTGGGTCACAGGTCTATAATTACTCTTAGCAATATTTGCTCAGAGACCATCTTAAAAGTTGTCAAACACTACTCAAGAATTTTGTTAGCCACTTTGCTGGCAAACCTCTGGAGGAGCAAATGCTTTCTGACACGGCTGTGTGCTACCTACCTGTGTCACACAGTGCAAGGAAATCGTGAGGGGGGGAAAGCAAGAACAAACCCAGGAAGATTCTTGATCATGAAAGAGCAAACTCTGTTCTCTTCTAACCAAATTAATTCAAGGTGTCAAATATCTGGATCTGTAGTGAACATTTAAATATAAACTATGACATTCTTTGTTACCCAAACAGATTAATGAGCCTGAAGTGTTTCAATAAAAGGCACATCACACTAGCATTTTATGAGTCACATAGAATTCTAGTGGCGTGTTGTAACTGGGGTACAGCAGGTTTTGTGAGAGAATCCATTGTAGAGAAAGAGCTAACTTGACACATGTTGAGAAAAGAGGTGTGCTGCTGTGTAAGTAAGCTCTTCCTCCAGTTAAAACCAGGGGCAGCTGGAGTGAAGCTCACTGTGTCTGCTGCAAGCCCAAAGAAATTATTTTATGCCAGAAGGCTTTAGCTCTTTTTCTCTCAGCTCTATCACTATAATAAATATAGTGTAGACACAATGACAATTTTAATGTCTTTGATTTCACTGAGACATACTCCAGGAACCGTCAAACGCTACTGTAACATTGCAGCACTAGAATTCCATAATTGTATGTATTTTGTGATTTAGTCACAGGTTTCAAAACAAGAGCAATACTACATAGAGGTCATCTGCAGTTCTTGTACAAGCTCAGCATTATTTCGGATTCTGATGCTTGAGGCTTTCTTTCTTAGTTTAGTCTATGTTACTACTGTCCATGAGGGTTGGAACTGATATGTTAATCTGATACGTAGATTCCTTGAACAATATATTTGCACAGTCATATTTTTGAGGCACCATTTTGAGTCTCTGATCATAGTGCATAAAGTGGATGAATAAGGGAGTGCAAAAGCATACATTAAAGAGGCAGTAACTCATCATGTGGGCACGGAGATAGCTGTATTTGGCACACAGCGTGCGTTGCAGAAGCCACGTTGGTGCTTCTACTCAAAAGCTGTTCCAGTTTTCAGTACATTGCCTTCATGACCCAAAGAGATAGGGACTGTCTGGGATGCATCCTGTGTTATATGGTTTGAATCTTGAAAGGGCAGATTTGTGTTCTCATTGAAGAGCAGTGATCTGGATTTTTTTTCCCCCCATAACCTTTACCAGAAGCGGCTGGGAGAATGCAGGCAGTGATAAAATCTATAAATAGGAAGTATTACTTACTTTGTAGCATGTAAAAATATGTCTTATAAAGCTAAGGCTGATAATACAAGCGTGCATGACTCTTAGGAGTTTAGAAAGGTATGTTTCGTTCTTGCTACTACATGTTCAAATGTGCAAACATGTTGACCAAATACTGCCTTTGCACTCATCTGTATGCATAAAGCCTGAAGACACCCAGCGTTAAGATCCTTCCATGTGGTCCTTCAGAAGCAGCACTCTGCCCTGGCTAATTGGAAAGCTCTGCAGCACCTTCCCCATACTGAGAGTGCCGAATCTTTTAGAAGGGGTACATAGGGGCCGCGTCTGCAACACCAAGATACCCAGGGTGCTAGGCAAGGGGTGCTCAGGTTGGAACCAGTCAGCAGAATGAGGCTCCTGTGGGTAATACGCCACCTGCACAGCCACCCAGGTAGCATGGGTAGATAACAGGAGTGGATGGCGCTGAATCGTGCCTCTGATTTGTGTGTTGGGGGTCTGGGTTGCTTGAGGTGAACCTTCATGATGATCATTCTCAGGAATACTGTCTTACCTTAAGGTTTCTTTGGATTCATTTGAGGCGGGGTTGTAACTAAGTTAACTCTCAGGAGAAGCACAGCTTGGTGGGGCATTTGGTTTTTGTTAATTTAAAGTTGTGGTCAGAATTTTTAAGGCAGGAGTCGGTGAAGAGCTGCATGGTCTCTAGTGTAAGGCAGTCTCTCCTGCAGACACCCCCTTTCAGGTGTTCTCGGCCTGACTTCTGCCCTCTCAGTGTAACATCACTGGCTGTGCTACGCTTACTGCTGATTTACACCACAGTGAATATTTCAAAACCTTTGGGGTGTCCACAGCTCATGCTCAGCAAGTAATTTCATCCTTTTTAAATATGGTGACATGACACCTCAGACCGCAAAGGGTTCAAATTTGGATCCTCTTCTGCCACAGTATCAGAGTTTCTGTTCTGTCACTGGCCTGTTTGCTGTCACTGAAGTTTTATTCTGCAAGTGATTAATTTCCCTATGTTCACCTAATTGAACACCTGTGAACTAATGAAATTCCAAGTGTAATACTACATTGCTGAAGACAGTGAAACATGGCATGATTTAAAGGCTCTAATAGTCAAATCAGATGCAGGACAAAAGCTGTTAATATTGTTTTCTACTCCAATCTCAGACTTTCGATAGAGACCCCCTCTGACTGTCTTGCATCAGGTGACTTAAACTGAAGTGATACATTGAACGGACCACCAGGATTGGACCCTAAGAGATTAAAATGAAAATATTTTAGGAATATTTCAGTTTTAATAGGGATGTAAAATCTTTGCAGTGGTTTTTGAACTGATTTGTTTCCAAGGGAACAACAATCCGCAGTGCTATAAACTCTTTAATGTTAGCACATTGAAGGTAAGGAACCCTCATTCCCTGGCTGTGTTTACCATTCTTTTTTTTTTTGGTCAGAGAAAGCTCTCATCCATTTTTCTTTCTCTCCTCATTCCTCAGTTTCATGTAATTTAATTTCCTTGCAGTGTTACAGTCGTTCTGACAGAAGTAGTGCATATGACACATTGCTAAGCATTATTGACATAGCAATAGAAAATAACAAGTGTTTGAGGGATTTATTTGGAACAGGGAGTAAGGCACAGGCTGTGCCACAGTGAGATACCATATACTCAGGTGCCGTCCTGACTGTGATGGCTCTGTCTACACACCATCTCAATTCTGTAGCAAACCTAAATCAAGTCAGGGCAAAAGAATGAGAGGAGAGAAAAATTGTAGAAATTCTGACTCATCTGGAAAACAAAAATGCACATGGGGAAAAATTCATACTAAGAAGTTAAAGCCTAGCTCTCCAGAGCTTTTCTGGGTGGTGTAAAAGTATCTATGTATTTTGCTCTGCTAACCTATAAAATACAGCCTCACCTCTGTGCGAGCTCTCACATAAATTCCTGTTAGCTGTACAGGAGATCGTTTGGTGGTAAATGAACAACCCACGTGTTGCACATGTGGAGTGTTTTCTTTCTGGGGAGCGTGTGTCACAGTCGTACCTACTACAGTATTACCAACCATCGTGTAAATGGGCATGGTTTGGGGGTTTCTGTGTAAACAACTACTGCAGACTTTCTGAGGAACCATGGGCATGTTTTTATGAAGTGCTGAAACACCGGGACTTGCCCAAGACATGCCTTTTATCACAGACAAAATCACTGTTTGTAAAATCTACGTCATGGGCCTGAGCTAAAATGAGAATTAACTTTTATTGCGTGCTTTTTTACAGTGCTGGTGTTGAGTTTGGTTGAGATCTCTGGTAAAAACAGCATGGAGAGCAAAGGTTCATTTGTGTTTTACTTCAGGGATTTCTGTCAGTGCTCTTAATGAAGAAGGATGTTAGTTTACACTGTCAGAGTTTTAGCAGAATAAGTTCCCTTTGGAAGCAACTTCATTGAATTCAGCAGAATTGATTTACAGAGAGTTCATTTTGACTTAATAAATGTATTACTGTTTTCAGAGCAAGTTAATGGGAAACGTGTGTTAAAGATGCTTCTTTTATAGTGCGTATGTGGGGGGTTGGGGAGGTGGATATAAAATATCCAAGCATGAATTTTATCTCCTCTGGTTCTCAGAACCACTTACCCTGAATTCTGTTAGTCTGCATGTTATATACTAATTGTCCATGCTGCTTATTTAGGTAGCTTAGCTAGGGTTGTATGTTGGAAGGGAGAACATCTCTCCGTCGTCTCTTTGTATTATAATGAAACATTCAACAATATCGGGGAAGGAGAAGTGTGTGCATGTCATGCCCAGTTCTTACCTGAAACTTTGAGGACCATTTAGGTGCGTGTGTGTCAGGATCCAAGATGAAAAAGGGCCGACCTACACGGTAATTTTGGCAGTCCTGTAGATTGGCTAAAATGAGTGTAATAAGAAAACTAAGACCACTTTGTCCTAAGACCTCTTTATCAAATCAATAATAATTCTGCTTTCTCCTAAAAAGAGCAGACATTAAAGAGGCGTACCATTTTGTTGCTGACTTCACACATGTTACCATATTTTAGCTGTGCTGTGAAGAAAAGACAAGTTTTGCCTAGTAAAAAACAATTAGCTAATAGAAGTTAAAAATCAAATAATTCCTTTCCGATGAAAAAGAAGAGATGTTTAAGCAAGGTATATTAACCATATTGAGGTTTGGAGTGCATTAAGCAATTATCAGATCATATAATTATTTTATTGGCATTGTTGTGTCCACAGCTCATAGGTGAGCCAAAACCAGCAAACCCCCCTCCTTGCTCTGCTCAGCCTATTGTCAAAAAAGATACGCTTCCGAAAGTACTTCATTACCGAAACATAAAAGGTAACAAAGCTGAATAGCAAAGCAATTAGCTAACTGGTAATATTTAAGCTGTGTTCTTTTTGCTCATTATGTTATTTTGAAGTTTCCCACCTGTTGAACTCAATAGAAATTACCTCCCCGAATCACTGAAGTTCAGAAAAGCTGCTCTCCCGTAAATGCGTTACCGGCAGCGGGGACGGTTGTGTACGCATGGAAGGCTGGGGAGATTCATGCATGTAATGCTCTAAAACAAAATCAATAAAGCTGATGACAGATTAAGTTGCTAAATTTTGTAAAACTAGACTACCGTTTGGGTCATCAGCACGGCGCTATTGGATTTTCTATGGTTTAATGCTGAAAAACAGGATTATTGATTTTAGGATTTTCAGCGTATCCCCTCTGGGAGTTCTTAAGCAGTCTTTATAATGCTTCACACTTAAGTTGACAGCTACAGTGACATAACTGTGTCCTCGCCTTAGTAATCATTTTCTAATCATATTGGAAAAGGCTGGAAATGGTTTATAAAATGATTATTCCAGACAAACGGGGGAACAGGAGGGTTGCCGGGACGTTGCTTCTTTGTCTGGTGGCCATTGCTACCTGCCTGCCATCTTCCCTTGGAATTAACTTACAGTCACAGATTAAGACCTTTGACTGTCATAAATCTGCTTCCCAATATGTTTGACTGGCAGGGGAGTTCACAAGCCGTCCCAATATAAATAGGATTTTAGCACATCAGGTGCTGCTCCAAAGTAAAACGGGCTGTTTTGCAGTCGACTTTGTTGGTGTATATTCATTGCTCCTCTCCCGGCCCATGTGTATGCATGCCTGCCTGTGTATGCATGTGTGTGTGTACGCAAAGTAGAAGCTGAGATAGGGTAACAAAATGAACTACTGTATGCAAGAAATATACGAAGTGCACCCAGCTGCCGGCAGCAATTGCTACATGCAGTCCACTGATTATTGCACATATATCGAAGATAATCAGGGTTACAGCAGTTGTGATGCTCAGGTCCTGCACAGTAACAACATATATATGGAACAGGCCTGGGCGGTGAATCAGCCTTATACCTGTAGTTACCCTGGAAACGTGTTTAAAAGCGAGTACTCTGACATGGACATGGCCCTGAATCAGTACAACCAACCTGAATATTTCACCGAAGAAAAACCTACTTTTTCTCAAGTGCAGTCGCCATCGTACTCTCAGAAGAAAGGTAGGGGCAATTTATTTAAATAACAACAAAAAAATAATAATACTTATAGTAATTCCGGGTTTGTTTTTGTTTTGCTTTAAACTTACAGTTGCATCAGTTGGCTCAGATACATCTTTGAATGTGAAGGCTGCCTGTTCAAAATTGAAAGCAGCAGCAACATAGGTTGCTAGGTGATTGTAAGGTTTTCTGTGAGCGGTGAGGATTTCCAAGCACTTTTTCTTAATCTATAAAAGACATCTGCAAATATATTGCTTGTTTTCTGCTTTCTGGGGCTAGGAAGTTCCATTTGCTGTTCACCGGTGAGCTGCATAAGAAAGTTTCTCTTCTGAAATGTCGTCATTATATATTCCGTGTCTTAAAGCTATGTTCTTGGTTACGTACAAACAATTTGTGTGAGTCCTCCTTATCAGTAAATATGAACTCTGTTTACTCAGCAACTTGGGCAAAATATTTTGCAAATATAACTGTAAATATGTATGGGAAGATGGTTAGTAGAGTTACTGTCTTTTAAGTGAGAACCATGCAGTTTCCGATTATGCAAAGCACAAAAGACTGAGAAGTCAAGAATGTATCTATGCAAGAAAGATTGTTCTGCATCCAAAAAGTTGATCGAATCAATATGTTTGTGAGAGATAATTCAAGTACAATATTGGGTCCCCTCGGGGTTAAATCATTGCCTGTTTTTAGAATTTATTCTTTTGCTTTCAAGTTTAAACGCAGCAGATTCAAAGAGAGCCCCAAATTACAGCAAACACTTGGAAATGTTTTGGGTGTTATTTGTTCTGAACTGACGCATGCCGAGTGTGTGTTCTCAGTGTTTCTTTAAAATCACATTACTGGAGAATAAAAATGCAGAGTCTGTTGTACCAACATAGTGTCCGTCCTATTAGGACCACGTTTCCTTTATGCAGTTACCCAAAACCCAGATGAATCTGATATAAGTAGGGAGATAGTGAAAACACCGTTTACTACTTTTAAAGTGGCTTTGTAGTAAAAAGTAGACTCTTCAATCTTATTGACCACATGTAAAACTGCAATGTTTTCCTTTGTGCAGGCAGTATTTATTAGCACTTGGTGCCGTAAAGCTGTATGTTCAGTAGAAAAATGTCTTTAACTTTATACCTTGAACAGCATTGTATTTCATAATAAAAGAAATATTTTGTTAAATCCTGTGCTAGGGAGCTGTAAGAACATGATCGATTTGTAGACAAAATGTAGGTGTGGATAACGCATGGTTCTGTATTGTGAAACATATTAGATGCTTTTTAAAGCTGTTTGTCTTCTATTTGCTTTTAAGTACTTCATGCATAACTTTTCTCTGACTTTTCCCATGTCTGATTATATATATATATTTATATATATTATATGTCTTATATATACTTATGTTAAAAATGTAGTGCTCAGGATTATCTTAGAGAAAATAAAGACTTACTATTACAAAGTCACTGAAGGAATATGTTTTTCATAATGTTACAGGTTAAAAATAATTGATATTCCAAGATCGGAGCTTTAAGGAAGTTAGTATAGCACTCAGCTGACATCTGCTCAGTTTAAAGGTTTTGTAGTTGTTTGGTGAAAAGAATACAGAGTTGTTCTTAAAAACTGCTTGTCTACTTTTGTTTTCTACTACCTTGGTTTCACTAAGAAATGGCCGTGAATTTTGGTGGGAGCTGGCTCTCAAGCAGCCTTTTAATTGATCATTCATGGAGGCTGAGCAACATGCTTTGGGATTCTGTAGAGCCTTATTACTGTGATAATCAATAAAAAGTTGCCTCCCTTCTGTCAAACCTTTACAAATGCTGAGTTTGTTAAGCGGAAGAGATCTAAACTGAGGGACATGTGCATCTTCTCTTTTTCTTTTTTTTTTTCCTTTCTTTTTTTTAATTTCTATCTTTTAACCAAGCTATCTTAAAATTAACGACTCTTTTAATCCTGTCCTAAGAACAGAAGGCTCTGCACAGGGCATGTGTGTCTGTATTGATCCAGAATTGATTTTAGGGGGGACGAGGGGGTTTGTTAGAGAAGCCTTGGTAATAGCCCATTAAAGCAAAATTAAGTCCCTAAGCAGGTGTTCATGAGGAGGCACAATTGTTGCAGTTGGTATTTCTGTTAGTCCTCTGAAATTTGCAGTGATCTCAATAGTACGGTGTTTAAATCAGACTGTACTTTACATTAGCACTTGGAGTCTTTTCATATAAAAACTTTTTGCTATTTATTAAACAGTTAAAGTCTTCTTTTCCCTCTGGGAAGGAAAAAACATCAACATTTTATATGCTGGAAAAAAATCATTTATGAAGGGGAGTTTAATTACTTCTCTACCTTTAAGTAGCTTTAAAAGAATTCTGAAAATAAAAAACAAGAACCAAAGACCTCATCAGTGTGTCATTAAAGAAAAAAAGTATTTTGAAAATATAGCCAGTTATTCCAGTTGCTCTAAAATATCAGAAAGCACTTAAGCTGCTCCTGTTATTACAGTACATTAAAAACTTTTATTTTCTGGTTATCTGTCACAAATTCTGATCAAAGACTTGAAGTTTAAAAGGGAAAAAATCATGCTCCAAAAAACCAAGAGGTGGAGGTGTGGTTTCAGCCTTGTGGCTGCTTGTTGCTCCGTTACCTTCTGTTTTGTGTTATCTCCTTTGTTCAGAGATAGCAGCACAATATTGACACGAGACCATCCTGCTTTACTAAGGAAGCCCTTTGGATCTGATCCTACCATAGGGGACAGGCAACCAGATACACTTTGTTTTCTGCATGAGGCTGTGAAATCAGAGGTACAGAACAGGGCTCACCATCATGAGAGCGAGGTGCTATTCCCACTTCTGTCCCAGACAGGTTAAACTGGAATATTTTTCCACTCTTACGGTGCCACCAGCTGTGGTGAGCTTGGAACACCACACGTACTGATGATGCTGGATCTTCTGGAGCATCACCACCCTACCCTTGTGCTGAGCAGCAAGGCAGAAGTGTCCCTGGATTCCCTCACACCACCCATACAGTGAGGAGGAGTACCCAGCGACAGGGTAGAAGTGGTACAGTCAGGAAAGTACAAATGAAAAATGTTCAGAGCTCTGGAAACATCAGTTTCCCCACGTTTGGTGTGTGCATGCCACGTTTTAGCCATTGGGACATCATGGGAAGTAGGTCTGCAAAGTTAAACCAGGCAGAGGGTTCCCTGTCGCTTCCCTTTGCCCAGTCATTTATTTCATAGACAAAGATAACAGGGATGCCTGGCGGTGCCTGTGAAGATAGGCTGTAACTCCAGGTTCTGTGGGGGTGGACCAGGAGTAATCAGAGGCTGCCCCAAAACCCAGGGGTTTGCAGGCAGGATTTCTTGAGTCAGGCTGTTGCGCTATGGGCTCCTCAGCCCTGCATCTCACCTTGCTTCCCAGATACCAGGTGAGGTTAATGCCATCTTTTTAAGGGCTGTTGGTACGGTGGGAGAATGGGGCTTTGAAAGTTATTATTGTTGTTATTATTATAACTGTAATTGTCATTATTATTTCCCTTTATATTTTCTCAGGCAATTTACATGCAGCTGAGAATACATACTGTGTGACTGCTAGAGTATGCAACTGAATTAGCCCAAACCGAGCTCTCAGCAGTGTGAAAACATTAGGGAACTTTCTGAATAGCTAAGAAAATACAACATGGAGGTTATGTCAAAATGTCTTCCTCTCAGTGCAGGGAGTGTGTGTGTGCAAATAATCAATTTACAAAAACACTGAGCATCTGTCATCTTTGACCTTTGCAACAGAGTATGTGTAAAAATAACGAATTTTGCTCTTGACCACTCATCTAAGGAGATAGCACTTATCAGAAAAATTCTGGCTTATTCAGCAGGTCATTATGCATTTGGGATTACACCTTTTTCTTTTTTTAATATAAAAATGTCAATGGAAAGAGTTTTCAGCTCCTTTACTGTGTAACCTTTCCCCAACCAAATGAAGGATGGGAAAGTGAGCTAAGTCACACTTTTGCATCAGTAGTAAAACATCAGTTGACTAAATATGTTACTTGTATTAAGCTGTGGCCTCTAAAAACTTGTAAGTAATTTTTGGGGGGAAAAAACGTCACGTTCTGACTCTTAGAGTAGTGCATTTTGTACCTGTAGTTGGTACAGTACTGATCATGGCAGTTTGAGTGATGACACAGTTGGGGCTAAAATGTTTTCAGCACATCCATGCAAAAGGCACTGCTCTTGACAAGTTTTCAGACACAGTCCAAAGAACAGGCTTGATACATAGAAAAGTCACTGAGGGAAAAGAAACTATTAAAAATATGTTCCAAACTCTATCTTTGCAGGATCTCCTGCCAATTTCAGTAATGCCATAAATCAGAGAATGTGAGCAAGGATCAGAGTTGTGGCCGAGCAAGCCAGTTAACTAACAAGAAATGCGTGAATCTGTTCAGCAGCTTTCTCAGTGCTTCCAAGCTTTATGGAGAAATAAGGAGTTTTTTCTCAGTGGGAGTAATTTAAAGAAAGAGGAAAACAAGGATCAGTGTTATGAGCCCAGCCTGGCCAATCAATACCGATAACAGCAGAAACAAGAATGGAGTATGCCTTTTTTCACTCAGTTTTATGCTTCCTCCAATAAACAATCTGTTTAAGCTTCTTCTACACAAGGGTATCAAGGATGGTATCTGGATGGTTCTTGTAAAATTTTTTTTTATCATTTGCAAGGAGTTACAATGCGACTGTGAAATTGGTAGAACAGCAGCATGAATTTTCTTTTCAGTTCTAATACGGTTGGGGATTCTCAAGGTAGTAATTAATTTCTTCTTTTTGATTTCCACACTGCAGTGTCTAGTAAGTGAATATGAGCTTAACTAATAAGTCCTAAACTCCTCATTTCAGTGAGTGGTCTCTAGTCACACAAGCCGTACTGGAAGTGGGAAAGAAAGATTTCAGGGAATATATTTAATAGATTACTCTCTTCCAGTTTACAGTGAAAATCAAAACACTGAATAACGGTTGTAAAATGCAAGTGTCATTGTGCAGTAGCAAAAGTAGCATTTTCTGTTTGCAAGGCATAAGCTTGTGGTGGATCAGGAACAAGCTAATGAGGAACATCTGGTATAGCGACATCACTTGTTTGTGCTGGTCTCACTCAGACCCCTGCTTGGTAGTTAAATATAGTTTGGGTCCTAGATTTCTTTTTTTTTTAAGGTGTGATTTATTAACCAAGCCAGTGTTACATCTTCTGTACAAACAGGGACCTGGAGATAGCAAGTCTGTGCAAAGATACTTCTAACAAAACTGAAATCAGTTCTTCCCTTTTCTCAAAATACACTTTTTTTCTAACGTGGGACAGGCACAGAGGGAAAAAACAGTATCTTTTTCTCAGGCGTTGTTTTCATTTAAATAGCTTTCCTTTGCCTTGTTGCGAGGTGATGGGGGCAGGAATAGCCACTGGATGTCTTTCTGTGTGTCTTCCCACTCCGTCACAGCGTGCAGGGTCACATACACGGCTGTAAGGTATCATTCCTGCAGAGGGTAATTCGAGAGTGCAGGCATACAGTATTAATGAAGCCGAGTACCTCGGGTGACTGCGCAGGTTAGCAGATCCCGCTCTGTCCTCACGGCTGCTGGGACAAACTGGGTGCGCCTTTTCCTGTCCAAGGGAGCTGCTTTTTTGCCATGCCTCTACAAAGGGATTTGCAAGCTGCAGTTGTGGTTTTAAAAGGAAATTTGTAAATCACCATCAAGACTGGTTCTAATGGATTATGCGATGTGTTCCTCTCGATAGAGTCAACTGGTCCTGCTGAGCACATAGCCTTGCCAAGACAGCAAGATTGGGCGGACTGGCAGGTGGGAGTCTGGGGAGCAGGGGAGTTACTTTAGGCTGCAGGGGAAAAATCGGGCATGGCAAGGTCAGTCATTGGTGTTCTCCACTCAGAGATCCAAGGTGGATATTGGAATGAACTGTCATATTTGACATGTAGTTAACTTTTATATATGTAAGTTTATATATATCTAAAGCGCCTGTCACAGTACTGATAAACATTCTTTGGAACCTCTCTTGATGGCACAGGTAAGAACAGGAGTCAGCCTGTCAGTACCTCAGTGCTGCTGCTTCCAACTGCTTTAAAAACAAAACCAAAAAAAAAAAAAGCCACAAGACTTTGCTGCCAGCTTGCTCAGCTGGTGTTTAATACTGCTACTCCATATGGGATGCAGCAAATGGTTGTCCATAGGGGTGCTAAAATACACCAGAGGCCTGAAAGACCAAGGAACAATATTAGTTATTATTGTACAGTTCAGTGAGATGAGTGTTGCTTTTGTATGGTTCTTCTTAGCTAGTTGCTTGGTAGGCTTTGTTCAAGAAATGCAGGATGGAATTAGAACAGCAGAAGTAGGAACCTACCAAACATTCCCATGAGATTGTCATCTTCTCTCATAAGAGGGCACCTAAGTTACTCTGTCCAGATAGTATCTCCTTAGACATGGGAGTTTTTGATTTTTGGTTCAGAGTTATTAACCACATATGATGCCAGAGTACTTGCTGATGTGAGAGACTAGTCCCGGTTAGTCTGCCCCTCCTCTGTTTTCCCCATGTGCTGCAAGGAGAGAGAAAAGTCTCTTGCTCTCTTTCTTCCTTGAACCATCCAACACACAACTCTGCTGCCATGCACAACTTCCCCAAGAATCTCCATTGTACTATTCATAGTTTCCGTGCTGGTACCAAGTTCTGGAAGACATTTCTTCCTGCTGATACTGTTTCTAACTCTGATCAGTCGCACAGATGCACCGAGGCTGCTTATCTGCACATCTTATAAATGAAATTGCATTGAATTTATACCAAGGTCACACTGGGTATTTGCAGCTACTAGAAATTATTTACAGTGGATGCTATGGTTTGTAAGAAGTCAGTGTAGGTCCCTTTGTTCCTCTTGGCACAGTGCCTGTTAGTCTGAATTATATCTTTTTTAAACACTGCTCAAGGTCCAATTTTCTTAGTTTCTGACCTCATTAGCTGTTGGAAGAAGAGTTAAAAATACATGAAAGTGTGGCTCTCGCTCTCATATTTGTAATAGAAGATTTTTTGCACACTTTAATTGTCAGTGATTTCTTGGGATTTCTTCCTGTTGAAGGAGTTCAAAGCATGTACTTCCCTTGTGACATGGGCACAGTCTTGGAGAACATTGAAGTAGCTGGTATAGCTGGCATTTAACACATCCCATGCAGCACAATTGGGAATGTGGTTGGCTGTAAGGCTGCTGGTTTTATTTCTGGCTAGGAATGCCTGTACGAGATTTGTCTTTTCTGCCAGATTGGAAACTCTTTCCTCAGTTGGGTAAAGTCTTTAAAAAAACTTGAAGAAGGAGATGGACACCAGTGGTTGCATGCGCAGGCTACTGTATATATTTAAAGAAGCAGTTTAGACAAGTGCTCTCCTGCTCCTCATGTAGACCAAAGCTGCCACTACATGAGCAGTGCTAACCAGATGATATACTTAAAGAAATATCTAGGCATTTAATTCAGAAGTCATTCTTCAGGAAGAAAAACAGGAACATTGAGTTTTAGAGGACGTAGTCCGTGCTGCACTAACTCTGCAATTCATGAATGGCCATAAACAGCAATAGCTAGAAGCCATTCATCTCCAAGAGAAATTTAGTGGAAAAGTATGCTTCCCTGTGCTGACTCTGCTGGCTCCTGTGTCAGCTCCATGTTGTGCGTTGCATGTGCAGAGGCAGGTGTGAGCAAAAGGGGGGCAGCACAGAGATAATAGCCTCCGCTAATCCCCCACTGGCATAATGTCCATTAGGAGTCAGTGATGTAAATTAGAGTGGAAACCCTGCTGTCTGTCTTCCCTCAAGGTCACAGAACCAGCTCTGTGTGCCCACCAGACTTTATCCCAGCATAACTTGTTCGTCGTGGAGAAATGCAACCTGAATGTAAACCTGACCTTTTGCTGTAGACTGGCATGGTATCAGCAGTATCTATCTCAGCTCATTCCTCCACTCCTCTTTCAGATGCCAGTAGTATTGGCAGACCTGAGATGCAGGTACCTGGGTATGGCCTCAGAGTGTGCCTGCTTCCCAGCCTTACAGAAGAGGGATATGTGTTCCTTTAAAATTTGAGGTTCTCTTAATTATGCTCAAACTAGGCACATGAAGTACAAATACTTCCTGCCTTCTTCCTTCTTTACTCTCTCCAAATCCACTCACCGGCCCCCAGAAAGCTCAAGTATTTTAAGCTCAGTTGTATTTTCTCTCTGATTTGGGCTTTTCTTTCTGGAGAACCTCAGGCAAGTGTAGCCTTTGGAAGGTGCTTTCGTTTAAGTTGTTGCTGAGCTGACCCTCTGGCATGTTAGTCACAGGAAGGTGACAACCGCCCCTCTTGCAGCATCCTCCAACAGCCTTCTGCTGCCCTGTCTTGTTGCTGGTTGCCCTCCTTGTGCTGAGTCCCTGAGCTGTACTGAGCTATACTGGTATGTGGGCTGCATAAAGACAGCAGGCTTGTAGTCTGCCCTGGTGTGTAGTGCCTCAGGTGGGCACAGCAAACCAGTGGCAGGGGATGATGTTACAGGCAGCCACTTCCAAAGGACTCTGCTGCACTCCTAAATTGCACTCAGCCAGTTGGCAGATGATGCAGAACTGGGAGGAGTGGCTGGTACACCAGATGGGTGTTCTGCCATTCAGAGCAACGTAGGCAGGCTGGAGAAATGGGATGAGAGGAATTTCTTGAAGTTCATCAAAGGGAAATGCCAAATTTCCCAATCCTGCACTGGGGGAGGAATAATAAATACAGCAGTACAGGTCAAGTCCCAGGCTGGCTGGAAAGTGCTTTGCGGTGAACTTCTTGCGGGTTCCTGGTGGGCAGCCAGTTGAACGCAAGCCAGGAGTCTGTCCTTGAAGCAAGTGAGATCATCAGCATCCTGGTCTGCATTGGGAAGATGATCTCCAACAGGTTGAGGAAGGTGATCCTTCCCACCTCTGCAGCTCTGGTGAAACGCACCTACAGGACTGCTTTCAGTTCTGGGGTCCCCAGTACAAGATGGACATGGACATACTGGAGCAAGTCCAGCAAAGGGCAACAAAGATGATGAAGGGATTGGAGCATCTGTTCTCTGAGGAGAAACTGAGAGAGCTGGGACTGTTCAGCCTGGAGCAGAGAAGGCTTGAGGTGTGGGTGTGGGAGTGTGTGTCTTATCAGTGTGTATAAATACCTGATCCTCCATCAGGTGGAAGACAGAGCCAGACTCTTCTCAGTGATGTCCAGCGACAGGCCAAGAGGCACAATGGGCACAATTAGAAATACAGGGAATAAAATAATCTTTTTCACTCTGACCAAGCACAGGTACAGGTTGCCCAGGGAGGTTGTGGAGTCTCCATCCTTGGAGATATTAAAAAACTATCTTGACTGGGTCCTGGGCAACCAGCTGCAAGTGGCCCTGCTTGAGCAGAGGAGTTGGGCCAGATGTCCTGCAGAGGTGCCTTCCAACCTCAGCCATTCTGGAGACTATGAAATATTTACTACATGTCAGCAATCTTACATGGTAACACAAATAGCTGCACTTTCCTCTCTCCTCTCAAAGCGAATCTGAGATCTCCGTGTTATGTTTTTACAGAGAGATTTTTCAGAAGGAAAAGTTATGTACTGTAACTCCATTAATTATGAGTCATGGGAACACTTATTTTGAAAGCTTTCTATTTTATCATGTTTCAAAGTTCTCTTTACTTTAGAGCTACTTTTTGGTTGCCGTCAGAACTGTTTTGGGCTTTTGCTCAAATGGAAAATATGTTTATGTTATCAAAACAAATGTCACTGTAGGAAAAGAACCAAGCATTGCTGATGTTTTTCATAGCAATAATACTTGATTTCACTTGTTGGGTGTCTGGTAAACTGCTTCAGTAGAGAAAACGTCCTTGTAACACATGCATGTAGACACAGAAGCATATTTGGATGGCCATGTATTTTGCCCTAAATTCAGGCTATATTAAACGTTCCTGCAGAGCCTGCCCAGGTCAGGTATGATCAATACAGCTCAGGCTCTCTGTTTATGGTGCTTCTCCAACCACACCTTTGGACCTGTTTTGAAACAAATGACCTCTCAGTAGGTATTTCTTACTACCAGGTACCCGAGTCACTGCAGCCTGGGATCTCCTCTTCCGTATACTAGTGTGTCAGGTTTGTTGTGAATCAGAAAAGAGAAATGTATGTCTTGCTGTTATTTTATTTGTTCACATCAAAGCCTTTGAGGTAAAAATAATTATTTTTCTGAGGTAGTGTTTCACTCAAGAGAGAGTAGTCATGTTGCAACTTCTCCCTCTTGACCAACAGATGCTGCAACAGTCTGAAAAGTCGAAGATACAGACTGTGTTTACATAAGTCTGTAACATAGTATGAGCTTTTTATTCAAGAAATTCAGTGAGTTCAGAACTATGGGACTGGCAGACAAGATCTGCAGTGAATTTAACATAATATTCTTATATCAAATGTATCATTTTACACTGAGTTTACATGCCATATCTTCTTTTCCTTTACAGGGTACATACCCAGTTACTTAGACAAGGATGAGCTATGTGTAGTGTGTGGGGACAAAGCCACCGGATATCATTATCGCTGCATCACTTGCGAAGGTTGCAAGGTAAATGGCTCAGTGGGAAAGTGGGAATCAGAAATAGCTCTCCAGCTCCTCCATTATACAGACTTCCTGAACTGTGCTGTCAAATAAAACAAAGACAGATTAGAAGCGAATAAGAACATCCAGTACTGACGATAAGCCATAGCTGGCTGTGCTGCTGCTCTTCATATGCATAAGGAATGTAGCTGATTTTTTGCAGTGTTTGCTTCTGAAAAGAAAATGAGAAGCTGAGATTTTTGTTGTTGCTCTTTAACTATCACCTTCTACATTTCCATTTTTTAATGTGTCTTTGGCCATGTTCTCAGCCAATGTACACCAGTGCAGTCCCAGCAACTCTAGCAGAGCTATTTATGCAATAACTGAGGTTCTGCTTATGGCCATGAAGAGTCTGTAGCAGTTAACAGTATGCCAGTGCCTCTCATTGTCACTGTGAAGAAGCAGAATTCAAAATGCTCATGCAGCAGTAACATCCATCACTTTGGGAAGCATTGACACCCAGTTAAAACCATTTTTAAAAGGATTTGACTTCTTTAACTTAAACATATTGAAATGGCCTTTCAGCCCTAAATTGTGCCTCCAAAGCTGTATGCAAAATTAAAAGAGAGATTGCTTTGGGCAAGTAAATAAATAAAAAATTGAGTAACACAATCAGGCACATCTTACATGACTTCACTGTCATAAATTTGCCTGAATAACTTGAGATCCTGTAAGAAAGCTATTCTTTCCAACAGAAAATTAAAAAAAAAGATTGTTTTTCTAAACAAATGGGACCACACATGTCATGGACTAATGTCATGGGACTAAACCACAAAAGCCGTATTTTGTTCATCCCTGAAGTCTGGAATATTTGGATCTGAGATTTGGGGGATTGGATTGGTTTTAGAGCCCCACATCACAGTAACTGTGGTGTTGAAGTAGTTCCTTCAGTTGTAGAGCATTGCCCTTAGTTACATTTATGAAATGCACAAAGACAAAAATATCCTATGTATAGCAGATTTGTGGTAATATTCATAATGGGTTTATACACATGCATATATATATCTGAACAAACCTGGAACTGAGCATGTGATTCGTACACATTTGCACCCCATGTACCAAATGATAACAATATGTAAAATGTATGAATATGACTTCATTCTGATGAAGCGACACTGTGGCATCATAAAGTAACTTTTGCTCCCAGCTGAACAGCTATATCTCTGGACAACTTTCCTTCTAAGGTTTTTGTTACTCCAGATGAAGTATTCCTCTTTTGCCTACCAGCATACAAAATCTAATTTTATCTTCCAATACAGTTCTTCTGTCTGATGTAAAATTTAAAATAATGGTTATGTGTACCAGGAACTGAGCTAACGAATTGCCAGAAGTAATTAATTTCTTTCTCCTGCTTGTAGTTGGTTTTCCTGCTTGTAGTTGGTTTACAAACAGACTGTTTTGTTTTGTTTTGTTTTGATTTGTTGTTCTTGCAAACATATTCATTCTACAAGATGGGTCTTTTTTTTGTGATGGATAGTTTCAGCCCATGCTTAGGAGGATCTGCACGCACACTTCAAGTCGTACAATTTATCAGCAAAGTTACATGTAATCAGTTCTCAATGAATTTGACATTTACTTGTTGCTTCCACTCAAAATAACTTCAATTTTGTAACAACGTTAATCAGGGCTGACAGCCAAAAATTTGCTTTGGCAAGTGCTTTCCTGAATAAAGCAGCCTGACACGTGATTTGCAAAGAGTAAATTATAAGGCATTTAAACACAAATAACCCAACAGTGAGTTCTGACGTCACTGAAATGTTTCTTCATTACTATACCCATTACTGTTGCTGTATAGCTGCATAGTGAAGGGATTTAGGACAAGAGGAGGTGCCTTGTTTCATTGCTGAAAGCAACACTTCCCTGGTGAAGTGTTGGGACAGAGAGTGGGTTCCTTATTACACTGTATCTGGAGGTGAAACAAAAAGGTTTTGAGAAACGCAAAGAAACAGTGAACTGTGCAGGTCCCAAGGCCGGTGGTGAAGAGTCTTGCCACTGTAAAGCTAGATCTACATTGTGTCCTGTGCAAGGTTTGGAAAACAGGTTCAGTACCACTTCCCTGCGATTCCTCAGAGATTTTTCCGTCCCTTGCTGTGATCAGAGATTACCCTGTATCCCTGGTTATCCAGAGACACTCTTGATCTTCAGGGAGTAGAGGGACAGGTCATGTCTCTAGGAATTTGTTGCAGGATTGAGAGTGGGTAGATGAGAGTTTGAGACCTGATCCAAACTCCACATAAGGACATCTTGCCTTTGATTTCCTGGGTTTTGGCTGAACCCAAAAGGTCTCAGTCTTACAAAGGCTCACACACATGCTTTGTGCAACTCAATTTAATTGAGATTTCAGGTTATCAAGAAAGAGTTGTACTCTTAGCTCAAGCTAGATCTTGTAAGATAAAGCTCTAATGAGGACAAGGCTCTTCATTGTCTTCACTGGAGTTAGGAGCTCAGGCTGAAATGCAGACTTCTGTACATCTTAATTCAACATTCTGTGTTAAGAGACATTACACACTGCTATAAGATTTTACCAGGTGTTATTTAACAGGATTAAAACCAGACCTTTTACCTAGTGATATGAAGAGACTATTCATTAAATAAAATCCCAGCTGAAGAGGTTATTCATTAGGTAAAACCTCACTTGAATTTTGCCATTGTTTTCACTGAAACCGAAACCATTCTCAGTGGCCTCAGTTGAACAGGACCAGGGTCCCAGCCTGTTCTCTGTATCAGGGTGATCCCAAGCTGCATTGCTGAATGTAGATGGCCTCAGGAAAGAGCAAAATGTGAAATTAAAGTGGTCTGAGTTTCTTGCTGTGCAGCCTACCTTGTCTGTATCTAGCAGTCATGGGAAGTTTATCCAGCTCTTGTGGAAGTCAGTGAGAAAAGTCATGTTGAGATTAGTACCAGGACTAGGTCCATAATGTTCAGAGGTAATTTCTACGTGATTACCTAAGGCCAGGCTCTGTAGAGTGTGTAGGTCAGTGAATTCAGTGGAGCTACATGTCAGCTTAGTATCTGACCTCATATCCAAGTTGCAATTGGCAATATAGATCTATGTTATGATAGATAGATAGATAGATAGATAGATAGATAGATAGATAGATAGATAGATAGACAGACACATACATACATACATAGATGCATACAACAACAGATCTAGAGGGATCATTACTGGTGATGTTTGTTTTGAATACAGAGGTCTGGGGTAAATACAAATTAATTCCTCTTCTGAACAATGCAGGTCATGTTTACAAAAGCCTTGCCTGGATTTGGTTGGTTGGTTATTTGGCTTTGATGGAAAGGAAGGAGTGGGACTGTTTGCTCTCA
This sequence comes from Laterallus jamaicensis coturniculus, assembly GCA_022605575.1. NCBI lineage: Eukaryota > Metazoa > Chordata > Aves > Gruiformes > Rallidae > Laterallus > Laterallus jamaicensis. The sequence goes on along the minus strand of JAKCOX010000008.1, from coordinate 17,415,910 downwards.
ATCCTTTAGTAGCGTATTGTACACCACAATACTTACTATTTGCAGTAATTAAATAATTTAATTTAAAGTCATTAATTTTAATTTAATTAAAAGTGTGTATATGCCCCCTAATATCCTAAAAATTATTATGTAATTTAGAAAGGGGATGAAAATAAACCCTCTAGTTCAAATACCCAAAAAAGTTTAACACACAGAAACAGAAGGCTTCAAGAAGACACGTAGACATTGTTTGTTCCTTGAAACAGCATTGCTTATGCCTTTACTTACCTAAGATGCCTATATTTTAAAAAATTTTTAGGGAGGAAGTGTTTCATGAAAGTCAGAGAAGAAATGCCATACACTATAAAAACAGTTTGTTCCTTTCCTCTTGGAGAGTTTCATGGAATGAAGGATCTTATGTTGCATACTTGGTACATTCCTACCGAACCAAAGTGGCTCCCAAATTGAAAAAACTGCACAACACTAATGCCTTCCAATGTATTTATTTATTGCACTTAGGGTTTTTTTAGAAGAACCATTCAGAAAAACCTTCATCCAACCTATTCCTGTAAATATGAAGGAAAATGTGTGATAGACAAAGTAACAAGAAATCAGTGCCAGGAATGTCGCTTCAAAAAATGTATCTTTGTTGGCATGGCAACAGATTGTAAGTATATTTTTCTGGGTTTTTTTCTTTTCTCTTTTTCTCTCTCCCCCCCCTTTTTTTTTTTTTAAATATGTGTGTTTACTTAAAGTATATTGATGATGAAGATTGTCAAAGTAGAGGGGAACTGACTGCACTTTTTTGTTTTTAATAACTTGTACGAGGGAATTATGCTCCTTGCATCAAACCACTTTCCTAGGGCTGTAATTTTTGTTTATCCTTCACCAGACTGCACCTTCTCCTGGCCTTACCAGGCTGAGTAACAGCAGGAATGTTCACTCTTCAGAGGAGAGGAGGGGAGAAATGCATCTGGATGGACACTTTGCTTGAGAAAAAAACATCTTGTTTAGAAAATTCTGGAGGATGTGAAATTGAATGTCGTTGTATGAGTCATCCTGCAGTTGTTTGTTTTATTTTTAGCCCTGAAGAAGTTATCTACAGCAAAGAATTTGACTCTCATTCTAAAGAACTAGAAAATATGTCTGTAAGATTAACCCTTTGTTGTCGTCCTTTCCTGCCGTTGCAGGGGGATTTACACCCATCGCCTCAGTCAGTGCAAATGGGAGGAAGTCATGTAAATCCCCCTGGGCAGTAATGGTTCTTGTGGGATAGTCCCCTGTGGAAGAACTGACAGGAAAACAGGCCCAGAAGTAGGCACAAAAGTGCATCTTTCCCAATGTGGATTACTCCAAATTATTGTAGGAACACTTACTGGAGTTTTTTTAATATATGTGTGTGTGTGTGTATGTGTGTGTGTTATAGGAGTCCTCACAGAGTGTTTACATGTTAGTGTTATTAGTGGAATAAGCTACTGAAGGCAATGGCAATATAGAAAATCTTGCCAAAAGGGTAAGTTGTTCTTTGCAATCCAGGTTTCTGAGAAAATGGAAGTTTGGCAGGAGGAATAAGAGAACCATGTCAACTGTGGGTCTTACCAAAGTACTTCTTTACTGATCAGTGGAGGTGTATGTATTAACAGGAGATAGGACAAGGGGAAATGGCAAGAAGCTGTGCCAGGGCAGGCTCAGATTAGATATTAGAAAAAAAGTTTTTTACTGAAAGAGTTGTCAGGGCCTGGCACAGGCTGCCCAGGGAGGGGGTGGGTCACTTCCCTGGATGTGTTTAAAAAAAGGGTAGATGAGGTACTTAGGGATATGGTTTAGCTTGGGACCAGAATGGTTGGACTTGATGATCTTAAAGGTCTTTTCCAACTTTGTGATTCTGTGATCTGTGTATGTAATCAAGTAGTACCTGAGGCATAGAAAAGACTAAAGTTCAGAGAGCCTTAAGAGCTTCCTGCCATGTTTGTGTGCTGTTCCCCCTGCCAGTGGTGTTGGATGACAGCAAGCGGTTGGCGAAGAGGAAGCTGATAGAAGAAAATCGAGAGAAGAGACGTCGGGAGGAGCTGCAGAAAACCATTGGGCACAAACCAGAGCCCACGGATGAGGAGTGGGAGCTCATCAAAATCGTTACTGAAGCACATGTGGCCACCAATGCACAAGGGAGCCACTGGAAGCAGAAAAGGAAATTTCTGGTAAGCCTTTGACATTGCTCTTGGATCCAGGTTCCTTTCAGTCTTCTGAAGTCCCTTCCCAGCACTGGAACCCCAGAGAGGGTCTGTCTTGCCCATGTGTTGACATTCATGCAAAACAATTTCTATAGTGACTACTTGCTTATTGTTGCCCGAAGCTCAGTGTTTGATCAGACCATGTATTTCCAGCGATACACAGTGTGTTGCTAAGTTAAGGCGTCCCCAGCTGGATACTTGTAATGCACTTTGATAAGAGAAAGCAGAAAAATTGTCTCACTCCTGATTAACAATAATTGCAGTCTGTAATGCATCCCTAGCTTTTTTTTTTTTTTTTTTTTTTTAAATATATATTATATCTAGGAATAGTTGGGGGGTTTTTATTAGGGACTAGCATGCAATATATTATAAGGGCTAAAACAATGTAAATTTTAGGTTAAAGCTGATACTTTTTATCAGCAACTCATGTTTTTTGCTTCCTTGTTCCAAAGTCAGCACATGAATTAAATAAATTTGGCAAAGAAAGATGAATTTCAATGAAACCAGGATGATACATACACTGTAGTGTTGGGATTGCAGACTATGGGGTGACTTAGGTTTCACCCTGTAACTAAGGGTCAGAAAACAAACCATGATTTTTGATGCTCAGCCTTAGAAAAGGATTTGTTTGATTTTTCTCAATTGATTTTTTAAGGAAAGAAGTGCACAATGCAAAATGCTTATACAGCACAGAAAAGGGATTATAGACTACGTTTCAGGAATACACGGGGGTCTTTAGCAGTCTGTGTGTACTAAATCAGGTAGAGAATATCCATCTTTTGCAAGCCTAGGCTCCTGCTGCCTATTTCACCATGGGAATTTCGTCCCACTGTTAAATTGCTAAGAGAAACTATGCATTCAAACCAGCTGATCCCTTTTGTAGCGTTCTGTTCATTCCAGTGGCACTGTCTGAATTTCTGTACAAATGCTCGTAGCCACAGGCAGTCGGGAAACTAGAGCCAGGATCCCTGGCAAGAAGCAGCAGAGCACTTCCCAATGATGTTGCACAGCAAGGTTTGTGCCTCTGGTTTTAGCAGTCTGAGAAGCAGCAGCAATAGTGCATTTGGTTGGTTAGACAGGGCTGCTGCTCTTTGGGTATCACCTGGTTTGGGATAAAGCATGGAGCAGCTTGAGATTGGGACTGGGAATGAGGACATGGGCCACATAAAAATGTGGTCATTGAGGGACTTGAGGCTCTGGAGACAGTCACAGTGTGAGGGAAGCCTCCAGCAAAGGGTCCCCAAAGGCAGGGCATGAGGTGGTGTAATGACAGGGCTGTAGGGAGAGGGGAGGGATGGGGCAGAGGCAGGGGGGCAGCAGTAGCGGGGAGTTCAGAAATCAGCAGTGACTTCCACAGCTGGTTCCTAGGCCAGACCAAACTGCTCTCAGTGTAACCCTTGCTGCAGGGCCTCCTGGTTATTTGCAGTGCTCACGTGCTCAAGCCCCGTGGTTTCAAGTCAGGTGTGGAGAGTTCACTGACACTGCGATGAGCACAGAAAGGAAGGTCCTGGGTGGCCTGCCAGTCCCAGGTGGAGGGCATTGAAAGCCCCTGCCACAAGCTATTGAAGAGCAAGAGGAACTGACTGCACATCTCAAGACTTGCAGGCCAGTCCTTAGGTAGCCAAGGTCGATTCTTCAATAGCTGGAGCTCCTTTGAGGTCTGGGCATCTTTTCCTGTTGAGGTGAGCTAGGTGGCAAGGGCTGTCTGGTTGCATGCTCTTCTGGAGTGTGTTAGATTTAACTAGTGATCCTGACTTCTTTTGGCTTCCCCAAGAAAACACTGTTCTCTCTCTTTCTCCCTAACAACGTTATGCATGGTTTCAAGCATTTGGACTTCTTCCTTGGAAGTGATGAAGGTTGTTTATCATGACCACACAGACAATGGGTATAGTTTCCCAAGATTCAGGGGTAAGAGAGACTAAAACTGGGATTTTTTTGAGGTTTTTAGTAGGAACTGTTAGATAATTGAGTCCAGTCCTCTTCATTGTTCCCTGACAATTGGTGCTTGCTTTATTAACGTGTTGCTGAGGTTTTTTTCTTGAAAGAAGTTAAGATTTTGTTTCAGATTGGTGACAGAGCTGTGGAAGGATCTTTTATGAAATGTTGTTTTAAAAAACTGCCAAGTACGAGTTTTTATTATAGGCAGCACCTCCCTTGTCTTAAGTGCCCTTATCTAAATGTCACTAGGTCCATCAGTCTTAAAGGGCACCTTCTCTGGGTTTTATCCAGTTTTTGACTCTCTAATCTGAACAAAATGAAACCTCTGCACGGTGGTTGGCAGGTCTTTTGCATCTGCAAGGCCACACTCAGCGAACAGAACAGCTCTGCTGTGCCTGTTTTTAAAATACACAGTAACATTGACAAGCTGTCGTAAAGTTCAGGTGAACCAAGTTGAAGTGCAGTTGGAGTAAAAAAAACATTCATTGCAGATTCTGCTTGAATTCTTTTCATTGTATATCCCTATTGAAATCCTCAAAACATCTTTTTGGGTTTTTTTCTCATCTGGAGAAGCTTTGGGCTGAAGTCATGCATAAGGTGATTTTCAACCAAAATTTTACCCAGATGAGATCAAATTCTAGTTGCTTCATCCAGACTAGCTTTGTGTTAGCCCATTAGTCATCAGTTGTTTTAGCCTAGTTTTGGAAACAGGCCTTGGCAGTTGCCTGGAGCTCTTGTGCTACCAGGCAATCTGTTCCAGGGAGGATTTCAGAACTTTGAGTAGGTGAAAGAGCCTGATTCTGCAAAGCTCTGAACATCTTCTCAGGGAAAACAAGTCACCTCAGCTCCCTTCACTTTTACAGAAACTTGAGACTTAGCAGCACCTGTACAAAACAAGAACACACCTGTGTTTTTAAAGCAAAAAATACATAAGCTACATTCACAAAATACTCAGATACAGGCACAAGGAAGAAACTGCATGTGCCCAAAAATGCAACTGCCCACACGGGATGGGTAGTGGCATGCCAGTCACCCACTTCTCTGTGCAGTCAGCTCTTTCACAAAGGCCTTACAAGCAAATTCATGTTTTGTGGCATAATGGTCATAATTTATAAAGCAAATAGTGTTATTTTTCATTTTACCATACCTGATGTCGCCAGGCAGGACTTTTAGATTGTAAAACTCTTGCTCTAGGACAGATTGTTCCTTTAAATGTCTTTCTTTATATCCTTAGCCAGAAGACATTGGACAGGCACCAATAGTTAATGCCCCAGAAGGTGGGAAAGTGGATTTAGAAGCCTTCAGCCAGTTTACAAAAATTATCACACCAGCGATAACAAGAGTGGTGGATTTTGCCAAAAAGTTGCCTATGTTTTGTGAGGTAAGAAGAATCCCTTGCTCTCCTGGTTTATACACTTGTTGTTATAAACTATCCAAGATACTCCTGGCATGGAACTAAAAAATTCACCATGGTTAAAAATCAGAAAAACTAAAGAGACTAAGAATAGATGACACAAGAATCTCCTGGATTTTTATGGGGTTTCTTTTTCCTGTGATTACTGGAATCCTGATTTTGTCCCCTTAGAACTCATCGTGGTTCATTAGGGACTCAAATGTGTCTTTAGAGGTGGCCTTGAACAAAGCAAATAGCAAAAAGAGACTTATCTGGAAGCATCTTGGATGCATTTAATCAGATCTTCCAGGACACGGTTCCCCCTGTGCTTTCTGGCTCCTTGGCAGATAGGTTATTGCAGAGTTGGGTTTGTGCAGTAGCACACTGTGCACACTCAGGGAAGGATCCCTACCCAGGAATGGCACTTGCCTCACTCTGTTCCCCAGGCATGCTCTTCCTCAACAGCAAGGCTGTGCATAAAGGATCTGTAGAAGTAACGGGTTGTCATTCCAGGTAGATATTCACATGTAGAAGACAGGGTAAATGGACTCAAATAGACTTGGTGCACATAAGGAATGCAGAGGCCCTAGGCTGAGCTCATTTACACTGAGCTGTCATCTTTACTGAAGGACCAAATGCAATGTCTGATGATATTTTTTTTCCTAGCTTAAAAAATGTTATCTGAACCACAGCCTGAAATAATGTTTCAGTCTTGATAAGCTTAGTAATTTTAATAAATTTCATAATTTCAAGTCTTGTGAGTCCTTTATTACCCACAACTATGGGATTTTTAGTGTGGAAATACCCCCAGTCCAGTCATGGAAGGATGCCTGCTTGCTCACCCACTCTACAGAGCCACACTGGACTCTGCTGATGAAATGCCAAGTGAATGACATTCAAAATGGGAGTGACTGTGGTCAATGAGTTCCCTAACTTGGGAACAGTGTTTCTTCCTAATAACTAAACATCACTCAGGAAGGAAGTTTAAGGCAGCCATAGCATTTTACTCTTCCGTGGCTGGCAGCTTTTCTTTAAGGTCAGTCAAGGAGAGCTATTTATGTCCCCTGGCACCTACAGAACAAGAAGAGGTAAATATCAGTAGTTGGCATAGTGTAAATAGCTCTCCCTGGCTAACTTCACCATTGGCTCCATCAGCCAAGAAAGCATGAAAATAGTAGCCAAGCATGAAGATTTTAAAATACAAGGAATGTGCCTGTAGATCAAGAGGCCCCTGCAGCATTCAGTGTTTGAGGGAATCTGTCTCCTCTGATCTGGCATTTGTTGGTGGGAAGCTGCAGTGACATCCCAAGTCAGGCTTTTCAGTGTAGAAAGCTTTGCCAGTCACACACAGGCTGCGGAGCCCGCCTGACATCTCCTGCCCCTCCTGGCTACCGTGGGCCCGCTCATGTCAGGCAGGAAACATGGGTGAAGAAGTCAAGGTGTCGTTGAGGGTGACCTCTCCAGGTTGCTGCAGCTCAGCTAGGACATGCTTTGTTTCCAGCTGTGTAACCCTTGACACCTGTGTGCAGCAAGGTCTGACGGCAGAGCGAGGGGCTTCTCGGGGATGCAGAGGAGTAGCACAGCTGTCCTCAGAGCTGTCCTGTAGCTCCTGCTGCAGCATAAGGAAAGTTAGTAATGTTGCCTCCTTCCTGAAGGGGCACCGTCCTGCTACCTTTGTTTCACTTAGGGTTTTTAACCCGTACCTTCTTCTTGGAAGCAACACTGTGTGGGCAGTGGCTTGTTTATGGGAAGAAGCCCTCCTTTCTCCCACAGGACTTTGAATGTTATCCCTGTTCTTAATTTCCACAGAGGCTCAGACTGAGAGTGTAGTAAATCTCTGTGAAGAAGGAGTAGGGCCTCTTACGTATCCAGAGCCCTTTTTCCTTCATTCTCTTTTCCTTGATCACATGCACAAGCCAGAAAAGCAGTGGGAGTGTGTATCCACTGGCCTGTGCCTCAAAGCAAGACTCTCATCCCTGAAGAGTGAGGAAAAGCTTGTTCACTCTCAGTATTTCTACTGTTGCTTCCTTCTTGCATCTCCTTGTAGTTTGAAAATGAAGAGTGGGGAGCACTGAGGCACATGTGAGTTTAGGTGTCACAGGCATCAGCAGTTGCATATTGGGTAAGGCTGGTAAGTACCTTTCTAAGTAGCTCAGCTCAGCTGCATAGTGCTACATTAGATATGTGGTGGCTGCAGGACGTCCTGCTGAGCTGAGCACCTCAGGTTCCTCCTGCCTTTTGCTTTTTCTCCTTGCAGAGAGAGAAAGAAAGAACAATGTGTGGCAGGTATCAGTCACATCTGTTGACCCTGCTCCTGGAAGGTGTGCTGGTAGCACTCCTCCAGTGATTAATATAGTATTGAAACCTGTGTAGTGGGGGGGCAGAACTGATGTTCAAGCCTCCTTGTCTTTGGTGACTGTTGCTACTGGCAGATAAGACCTGAGGGTTGGCATCACTGAGACAGGTGTCCCATGTGTCCTTCAGAATTAGGAAAGCACGTGAATGATCAGATCACTGCTACTATGAAGAAGTTTTAAGAAGTTTCAAATAGGAAGAGAGGTTCTCAGTGGTGTAATGGTCCACTAATAAAACAGCTGAAGAGTCAAGAAATGTCTTCCCTGTTGTTAACTGTTTCTCTCCTACCTTTCTTCCTTCTCCTTAGTCTTTTTTTCTTTCTTTCTCCTTTCTTCTCCCTTCTCCCATCCTTTCATTCACATGCCTTTTCTCTCTTGCAGTTACTTATTCCAATATCTCTTCGTGGTTGTTCTTGGGCATTATTTTATTTTATAGTATATTTCCTCTCCTCTCCTCGGTAGCATGACTGGCACTGTGCCTGGGCAGCCTTCCCCACACTGCTGCTGAGCTGAGTGTGATCCGCAGAGAAAGTGATTTGCCCTGAACAGGATGAGTCATTTTTCTTGTGTATCAAACACTTCACACCTGAAGCTGCCATTGCAGGAAAAATAGCTGCATGATTTAACTCCTTTCTTCTGACTGGGGCTGGCTTTGTGCTTAAACCTCTTCTCTAAGAGGCAGCTGCTTTCCACCTGCATTCGGTGACTGGCACCCGCTCTACAGCGCGTTACACCAGATCAGTGTCCTCGCCTTGCGAATGGCCACATAAACCTATAGCTGGTGGGGTTCTTTTTGCTTTTTGGATTGTGAGTTGACTAAACATAATAACTTTATATGAGTCAGAAGCAGAGGGATTTTTGCCTCCTTTCAGTCCAAGTAGAAACAAGTTGCTTTTTCATGTACGTGACCCTTTGCCATTTATTTAGTGACAGTCTCAAAATAGTCTTGGTTGGTTTTGCTGTCACCAAATTGCGTATGGAAGCATAAAGATGTGCTCTATGGAACAGATTCTCCTGATAAGTCAGCATCCTGGTGTCACTTTATAAATACAGAACGTCCCTCCACCAGTTCAGCCAGCTTACCTTTGTTAATGCTGGGGAAAAGACACAGGTTTTCTCTCTGTCCAGAGTTAATGTACAGTCGGCCTTACTCGGTGAAATACAGCTTAAGTTCTCAGTTGTTGAATTAATGGACAGTGAGAATTAAGAGCACATGCCCCACTGACTGAGGTGTCTCTTCTAGAGAGGAAAAATTACTTTAGTATTCCTTTTATCTAAAAAGCAGTTGAGCCTTACGGACCCTTCCAAATGTCTATCTTGTCCACTCAATCAGGTAAGAAAGAAGCATGGCTGCTAGCAGTGAGTTTAACTGGAGTGGCTGAGGTCTGTACCAACCCCAGTTATAGTTTATTCTGTTATGCTAAGTTGTAAGCTGAGGGAGCTCAGGAATAGAAGAGAGAAGGGTAGATAGCTGAGAGCAGTGACCACTTCAGCTGTCTCAGCTAGATCCGTCCCTGATGGGAGGCAAAGCCAACAGTGTATGCTACCACCAGCCTGGCACCTGGCAGATCTGCTTCACCCTTCCCACGTTGTGAAATGTTCTGCAGAATGGAAAAGCCATGTTCTTAAGGTTTATTGGACTTAATTTTATAATGCTCCCACAAACTAATTGGTCCCATGAAGAGCAGCACATCTGCAAGTTGGGTCACTTCCCCACAGCTATATCATCACTAGGTTTGCTAAGGGTGTTAACCTGAGGGGTTATCCCTAAGGGGCATGTTAACCTGCTGGCAGCTTCTGGAAGCAAGGATGCGAGTCTTGGAGGTTTGTGCAGTGTGCTGGAGCTAGTTAGTCAGCAGTGTGTTTGGAGGGTCCCTGCGCTGTGGGAGGTGGTGTCCTGGGGTGTACGCTGCAACGTCATGCTGATGGATTTACTCTAGATGTCAAACAATCTCAGTTTGAAACATACTTCTTTGTCTTTACTGTTTATCATTTCTGCAGCTGCCATGTGAAGACCAGATCATCCTTCTGAAAGGCTGCTGTATGGAGATAATGTCCCTCCGAGCAGCAGTTCGTTATGACCCCGAGAGTGAGACTTTGACGCTAAACGGGGAGATGGCGGTGACAAGGGGCCAGCTGAAAAACGGGGGTCTTGGAGTAGTGTCTGATGCCATTTTTGACCTGGGCATGTCTCTTTCTTCATTTAACCTGGACGACACCGAGGTTGCCCTTCTTCAGGCTGTTCTGCTCATGTCATCAGGTGAGAACAGAAATATGTTGGGACCTCAGCCATTTTGAAACTCTTTAGTCTTTTTCACAAACGTCTTTATAAAAGAAATGGGTTATGTCAGATCTTGTAGTGCTGACTGGAGTAATGTGGGAGAAATTCTCTCTCAAAATCCCACAGCAGCTTAGAATGAGTTTAGTGAGCATTAGGGGGAAAAAAAACCGGGGATATCAAGAGATATGGGCATAGAAGTGGCTTTGGTAACACACCTTGCTCGGTTTGGCACTCTGGGAGGAGGCAGCGGTAATCATCAGAAAGAAATCAAAAAGATCTGGTTCTGAGCCAATGTACCTTGACTGAAAAAACAGTAGTTTCACCACAGTTTTCTTCACAACAAGCTCCCTTTTGCTCTGGGGGCTGTCATGCACTGGGAGGGAAGTGAAGTTCATACATGCTTCCACCGGTCCCAGGGCTTAGTTTGACCTGCCTTCTGGTTTTCCTGTGTAACAGCAGCACTGCTTGCTTATGGGTGTTTGGGAGCTGTGCTGTTTCCCCACGCTGGGACCATTTGCCACTGGTCTCTTGGCGGAGTGATACAGAAGCAGCACAGACCACATGATTTCCAAAGAGTTTCTTCCCTTCTCAGATGGAGCATATTTTCAAATATGCTTCCACTGACTGTGCCAGCCCAAAGAGGAAATTCCATTCTTGGGCAGTGGCAGATTTGGCAAGGTTTTGTTGGAAGACCACTTTGAAGATTGGGCACTGAATAACAATACGCAGACACAGATTTACAAGCACGAACTGCGTCTGAGGCAGAAAGGTTTCCACATTAATCACAACACAGCATTTGACCTTCCCAAGCAAAACATTTTGATTCCTTTTTGGTTCCCTACAAAGCAAGACATGAATAGGGGTTTCAAAAGGCAGTTCAGAGGATCTGCTTTTCCAGAAGCATCTCCCGAAGAGTGAAAGAAGCTTTCCCAGCACCATCTGGGCACTGAGTCAGCCAAATTTTTGGCCTTTGTTGTTCTTTGATGCTCCATAAAAGCTTGATGAAAGCATTGCTTAGACTGTAGAGAAGCAGATAGGAAAAAACTGTAATTTAGATACCTGACAAGGACATTTTTTTGGTTCTTCATTAGTTTTTTAACAGAAAGTTATAGGTAGAAACCTTAGCTGAGATCAGGGATCTTTTGCTCTAGTCACTGTAAGGAAACAGCTATACCCTAAATGGGCAAAGCAAGGGATAAAGAAAGGAAGGAAGGACTATCTCTTTGTTTTAACAGGGACAGTACTGATAAATGAGGTGTCCAGGGTCAAAGAAGTTGTTTGTGGCAGAGCCAGATGGCCTTGGTCTCCATCCTTTCTTTCCTCACGATGGAATTGTCCTATTTTTCCTCACCTACGGTCAGGAGATAAGTAGTAACAGTAATTCTGCTTCTTTGCACGTGCAGATCGCCCGGGCCTTGTTTGCGTGGAGAGGATAGAAAAGTGTCAAGAGGGTTTCCTGCTGGCATTTGAACACTACATTAACTACAGAAAACACCATGTTGCACACTTTTGGCCAAAACTGCTGATGAAAGTGACAGACCTGCGAATGATCGGAGCCTGCCATGCCAGCCGCTTCCTGCACATGAAGGTGGAGTGCCCCACAGAACTCTTCCCTCCGTTGTTCCTGGAAGTGTTTGAGGATTAGAGAGACTGGAGCGGTTCTCCACACCGCCCCCCCCCCCCCGTCGCACTACTGGCTGTCATTTCATCCCGTTGCCCGGCTCTTCTCACCTCTGTTCTGTTTTTCTTCTCTCATTCTCTTCTGTTTCTTGAGGCGGGGTTGGGCTTTCGTTTGGGTTTTCATTTGGGGTTGCTGGGGGTGGGGGGCAGTTGTATACACATGGATGAAAAACATCCCTTTAATGCGGGTACTTGTGACTAATTGCAATTTGTTCTTCGGTCCTTTGATGTGAATGCTTTGACAGCTTAACAGTGAAAATATGAACAGACCACTCTCATTCACCAGCACTTGCGTGGTCACCAGCTCACACACATCACTGCTTGGAAAACAGGGGAGAGAAGTTGATGCGGCAGAAAACAAATTGGCCTCCGAGTTAAAAGAGCTACTTTTAATTTGACCCTGGCAATTCTGGCTGGTATTACCTCGTTTTGCAGGGCACAAGTGACCGATTCTTGAGATGAAATTTCTAGTCTTCATGGCCGTTTCTATCGTAACAATCACCATTATGATCCAGGATCTCCATCATCATCACAATCCCATCGTTATCTGAGGATTGGTGCAGCAGATGGAGTCTAACTGGGCCCCCTAAATCAAGTACTTAAAATAATGCAGAGTGTTAAGGGACTGACTCCTTTTTTTTTTCCCCCTATGTGTATCACAAAGTAAGATCCTTCTGTTCTTGCATTTGAACTGCAGGTGACTTCACTGGAGGATCTGTTTGGAGTAAGGAAGGGAATTTGATCCTCTGAGGCACTTTTCCTGAGAGTGGAGAGGTCTGCTTTTCCCGAGGGGCAGGGGAAATTGATCACTCTGCAGGGGAAGGCTCTCTGTCAGGATAGGGGGCTTTTCTCACAGCTATTCAGGGATGTGAGCGGTTTACAGAGGGAGGACAAGGAGAGCGAAACAGACAGAGTCCCCTTCAGATGGGACAGAAACCGACTGTGTTATTCACAACCCTCAAGACTGTACAGCTTTATCCCAGTAATGCAAATAGTGTTGCTTGGCAGTAATCTTTTGTTTTATATATATATACATATATATATATATATATAAAGTTTATATGCACATATATATATAATTTTATATATATATAATAACAAATCTTCAGCAGGTGTCTTAAACATGTCTCCGTATTTCTCTCGCTGTCTCCTGTGCACGCGTGTGCGTTCCTCTCTGTGGAACAGCTGGGTTCTCCCTCTTTGTTCTCTGTACATGTTTCATTTGGCTGGATTCTCTCTTGATTCCTTTAATTTATTTCCTCTAACTGCACTAGCAGGAACCGAACTGAGCAATGACAGGATGTCCTGCTGCCAAAACCTGCAAGCCCGTACTCACCATGCTGGAATGTTTGGAGGTCGGTGATGAGGGCATTATAGGTTCCTCTTTGTTATCCATCTCCATTCAGGGGTGCTGTCCCTGGGTTTTATAAACTTGATATTAAACTGTTACTCTGAGTTTGTATGATACATCAAAAGCATCCTTCTGTTCTTCCTGGGAACCAGAGGCTTCGTTCACGTATTTCACACTTCCTCATACCCCGCATTCTTTCGTGTTGTGCATCCATTTGTACCAGTTTCGTTCTCTGCTATTTATTGATACATTTGCCTGGCAAGTCAGTGGGCATTGTTAGGGTGGATGTCTTGACTTTCAAAGCTCATGGCCCATATCTAAACCCACATGTTATGTGTTTATCCCCTCATGAAAACACAATACTCAGGAAAACTTGTCTTGTAGGCAGAAGACAGTATGTGTGTGCCGGGGTTAAATTATTTTCCCCTGTCTTTCCCTACGTCATTGATAAAACATTTGGAGGGTTATTGGCTATGTTTTCAGGGATGTGGAATCTTGCACTCCCTGTTCTTTGATGCACCTGTGATGAGCTGTGAGCGCTGATGTTACCACTTAGGGGTTTGTACCCGTAATTTTGTGGGAATGTGAACCACCGTGGGGTGGGTGTTTAGGGGTTCTTTTGCAGGTAGGAAAGGAGACAGACTGTTGGAAATCTGTTCTTAAATGTTTGTTGAATAACCTCCCTTGTGGGGTGTGTTTGCTCCATCTCAAAGTTTATGTGTTAACAACATCAGTCTCTATCCAGATTCCTTGTAGAGCGCCATGTCTTGGGGAGAGGGAGTTAGAAAATTCCTTGCTTTTTAGATGAGAGGCCAGACAATGTGATGAACTCGTGTGTGCTTGTCGGGGAAGGCAGTCTCCACATGTACTCATGCGGAATCTCAGATGAGCAGCATCCACAGTCAGTAAAGTGTAGCTAGATACCTGATTCAGTGGTAGCTTGGTAGGGAACTGATAGCATATAGGGAAAGCAAAAGAAAAGAACCCCAGAGAGCATATTACTTGCATCTCTACCCACACTGGCTTGCAGGAGAAAAGAAATGCCCATGTCTTTGGGAGTTCTGTTCTGCTATGGATCTGAGCATGGAGTTCCTCCTGAAGCCAGCACAAGTATCTCACCTGGTTGCTAAATGTGAGCTTGACCTGTGTATAAGCTTTTGACTGTGCTGCAGATGAGAAAAGCCATCCATGTTTCTTGTAGTTATATTCACAGTGATCTCACTACAAGGTCCATGATGCTCCCCATATTTTTCAGACCTTCAGTTCCTGGAGTGCTGCTGCTGCTGCTGCTTCAGAGTTTCAGTCTGTCATTAAGGCCAACAATTCTTATCCTTTGGGCTGTAAAGAAAACCAGTAGCCTAAGTGTTAATTATTTAGGTGGGAAGTCACTACCTGACAGTGGCTTAGCTCATACCTACTGGGGCCTCATAGCTGTCTTTTGAGCACTTGGGATTGCCAGGACTGTGTTAATCAAAGAATAAATAAAGATCAGAGATTAAAAAAGAAAAGAGTTACTAGATTGACTTGGGGAAGCAGCAAGAGATGAAAGAACTTGGGGCTCCCTGGGCAGAGCTGCAGTTTGAGGCAGTGCTGCAAGAACTGACGCTTTGAGCACTCGCTGCTGTGTCATCGCTCATAGTGCAGCTCATCCTGCTGCAATGGCAGGTGGCAAGGTTTTCCAATGCAGCCAACAAAAATGGATGTCTGAATCCAGGCAAGTAAGCTGCATGGTGGCACCCCAGCCTGACTTCCCAAATGCTGATGCAGTTCAGAGTTGCAGTTGATTGAGGGTTCAGAAGAATCAGGTCTCCTTCCTTGGGTGACTGCAGATGGACTCGAGTGCTAAAAACATCAGGCAGTCAGCTTTGACAGGTTCAGCAGTGCTTTCAGCAGAAAGGACATATGTCAGTACGCTTTTCTAGCTTCTTGGATAAGTTGGAGCCTGGCAGTGATTAACAGGAGGTGATTAGTAGTTTTCCTCATTTGAAAACTAAGACCGAGCCCTGAGTTTGACAGGTTTGATGTACTGACATCTAATGGCCTCTGATCTCCTACCAGACTTACTTTGTGTGACTTCATTGACTCCCTCAGTACGACTCCTGAATTCTGTGACCCTGAGAGCAAAGCTAGAATGCAGGAGGGATGCCTTTGTGGGCTCTTAGCAGTGGTTACCAACCTTAGTCCTGCAAAGGACGTACGTGCTCATCAGTACCCATGGTGGTCTCAAGCCTTTGTGGGACTGAGCCCCTGGACTGACCCACCTGAGTGTCAGGCATCAGTACTGCAGTCAGCACCCTTTGCAGCCCCTGGCCTTAGGGGTGAGGTAGCACCCGTGCGCTTGGCAGTGCAGCCCAGCGTCTGACGGTGCCATCTAACTCTCCTGTTCGCTCTGTGGTCTGCGTGTGGGTCTGGCATCGAAGGTTCTTCCTGTCAAATCTGAGTGTCATCGTTCAGGTTTTTGCCCCAAGCTGTGCGTCTAGAGACTCGTTTCACCTGTAATCTCAGCTAAGTTACGGTATTTATAATGACATACATAGCACATGGTAACCATTTCTGTTTACATTCTGCCAAAATGTAGACGTTAGAGTTAGACCTCCGAGGTCAAAATCCATCCTTGAGCAGACTGCTTGCTTCTTCAGAGGCAGGCATGGGAAAGAAGAAAACACTCTCCAGAGAGACCATTTATATCAGCAATCTGCCAAGACAGGGCTGTTGATCACAAGCGGAGCATGTCGTTGCTAGTGATGTATTTTTATGCTATGGAACTCTAACCTGTATGTGTCATATTGACTTCTTGCTGCATGAATCATAGATTATAAAAATCAGTCTTACGGTTTTGAGATGTAGCCAGCATTCCTAAGGCTAAACCTTTTTCACTGACAGAAACAAAATCCACAAGCAAGGAACATGTTCCTCTCTGCTGAGAGAGCAACGGGAAGTGTTCAGCCATCTATCTTCTCGCAAAGCAAGAGGCAACAGGACCTCTTGATGTGTCTTGTTACCGTGATCATCTGGAAATGATTGCCAGGCGTTTCCTTTTGATACAGCAATGAAGTGATCCGTATTTCAATTTTATAGAGAGAATTTTATTCTAGCGTGATAGAGATTTATTTTCCACTTAAAAAGACTCAGAAAACGGTGTGAGCACATTTTTTTACTACGGTATATTTTTGCTTTAAAATTAAAAACAAAAACAAACAAAAAAAAAACCCTCAAAAAAATAAAAAAACCCAAACAAAAAAGGTTTGGCCTTATCACTAAGTTCTAGCGTGTCGTATAGATGTTAGCAAATGCAAAGAGTATGCATTCTGTGTGTGTATCCACATTGACTGATGTCGCCTTCAAAAAAGCAATATTGTGCAGGTAATAAGTTGTTTGTGACTGTCCATGGCACAGTTTACCTTCTTTCAAAGCTAACCTTGTTTATGCACAAGACAATCAAATGTAAATCTACATCAGCACCCGGGTGTAGATTAAATTTATGTAAATTACTGAGCACAATGTAAAACATTAAAAGACACTTTATTTAATTACACATTTAATGTTGGTAAAGATAGGATCAGGGCATGAACTAGCTGACATACTGTAATTCCTTTTTCTCTTTTTCTACTTCCTTAGCACTCTTCAGGTTTAGTTTGCTCATAAATACATCAAATTAGTCTTTTTTTATCCTTTTTTTTGAACCTTTTTTTTTTTCTTAAGAGAAGGGCGGTTTCCCTTGTTTATTTGTTTCTGTGAAGTTGGTTGGGAGGAATTCTTACTTGGCCTGTGAGGTTTGTGGGTTTTGCTTATTTGGTTTATTTTTATTTTTTTTTTATATCAGTTTCGTGCCCTGAAGGTAAGGCAAACATTACACCGTGCGGTAAAGAGCAAAGTACCTTGGATGATGTATTTTTTTGCAAACAGTGTTAAGAGTTATGCTAGATTGGTAATATTTTTTCAGCCTAAAATATATTAAAAAAAAAAAACTCTGTGATCACAAATGTTTTAAACTATCTAAAGAGAAAATTTGTATATTTGGGGGAAGAAAATAATTTTTACATAGCTTTTGTATGCAGATATTAAAATGTAATTATGAATATAGTGGGCATAGATAACTGTGTAAGCTTGAATTCTAAAAAAGAAAAAGCTTATAACTGACAAGTGGTCCTGGTGTCTCCTTCTTTGTTGCAGGCTCTTTTGTCAGCTGTGTCCAGCACTTCCAAGCTGCTGAGGTGGGAAAAAGTAGGAGCCAGAGCTAAAGGCTGTATGGGCTCTAACCCGTTCACACCTCTAGCCTCCTGCATCCCTTTCATCACCTACCTCATCCCTTGCCTCCTCTCCTCCCCTCCCCTCCCTTGGGCACCCAGCCAAAGGTTTTCACTTCACCACTGTTCATATCAGCCAAACTAATTCCCTCCAGTCAACTAACTTGATTTATGTCTCAATTACATTTTTTATGGCAACTCCCTTTCTTTCCTTCTCCGTTCCCTGTCTAGACAGGGATGGTGTGACAAGCTTCTCGTCTCCTCACGCTTCCCGTACCTCAGTCTCCTACAGATTGGAGAAAGTCTCCTCGTTCAGATGTTCTCTTTATTCTCCTATTCCTTCACAGATTTGATTCCCCTCCAATTTCTCATTCCCCTCAGGAAGCAAGGCAAGACCTCGAGCCTGGATACAGAACGGTTTCTCGGCCTGCCCCAGACGGGAAACCTATTTAAGGCTCTTGCTTCACAGTGATTTCCACAGGCATTTACCAGCTGAGTGCCAGCTCCTGTTCCCTTTCCCCTTCCACCTGAGGCACTGGGAGCCTTCAGATGGATGCTGAGCTCCCTGACCTCCCTCTGCCTGGTGTACCTGGTGGGAGCCTTCCCCACGTCGGCCTTGGTGTCCCTGGGGAGCACCGTGCCAGCTGGTTCCCGCTGTTGTCGGTGGGAATAGGGCCCACCTTCAGTGGCAGAAGCTCCATCGGAAGAGCCTCAGGGGGAGCATGAAATCCATGTTCTCTGAAGAGCCTCAGGGAGAGCACAGATTTCCTGCTCTCCCGAAGTTTAGTCCCTTCCCAGCGCAGGCCCCTGGGGGAAGAAGCCTTGCCAGAGCCTCCGGTGGGGTGGCACTGAATTAGCAGTGATGTGGGCTGCTCAGACCCTCCAGGACCAGTTCTGGAGTGAGGAACTGATCCAGTGTGAAACCACTTGCTTACTCGATGTGAGGAAATAATTCCCTTCCCACAGCCCCCAGTGCGCTGGCTGTGGCATTGGGAGTGGTAGAGTCTGTGCTTGTCAAAAAGTAGCGTGAGTGCCACGGAGAGGAGCAACGTTCTGGCAGCCACAGCTCTTTGCTTCATTCACCGTGTTTATCCTCACAGAGAAGGATGTAAAAGATGGTCAGTTACACCCTCCCCCTCCCTGAGCACGGGCACTGCCGGCAGCCGCAGCGTGTCCTTGGTGTGCTGTGAGCTGCCTCGTGCCTCCTGAGTGAGAACTTGGGGGTAACATTCAACAGCCACGTGGGTCGTACAGCCATGGTCACGTGTGCTGTACCCTATTCCCAAATGAAGCTTGTTCATAGGAAGGGTGGCTGCAGATACACCACTTAGGATGTAAGCCCAGGGTTAGTACAGAAGCCCCCCTGCTCTGTTCCTTGTACAGCACTACTCATTCACAGTTTGGGGGGGGGGGGGGGGACGGGACTCTTCCCCAGACTGCATCACAGACTCTCTTCTCCCTCGTTCCTGTGCAGGCAGGGAGCGCTGACCCTGCAGGCACTGACTCAGGTGGCCTTGGCAGGCACAGAAGATGTGCCAGGGAACAGATCACCGTTTGCTAGGGCCAAGGAGCAGAGTTCAAGAAGGGAGAGAAAAAAACCAAAACAAAACCAGCAACATGAGGGAACCCCTTTTGAATCATGTATGAGCTTTGAGACTTCTGAGGTCAGGGAAGACCGAAAGACTTGTGGGATCCCTGAGTCAGAGGTCCCAAAGGGAGGGAAAAACAGCTACATCATCCTGACCTTGTGGCACCTTGGAAAATCACAAACTGGGAAAAGCAGTACAAGTTCAGTCCCTTGCTGTGAAGAACTAGGGTGACCTTCTACAGGGAAAACATGGCAATCTGTACTGGCTCCTGTTTGGAAAACAGAGTGTGAAAAAAGAAAAAGTAGAAAAAGTCATTTGCTGCCAGGGCTGGGATTTGGAAGAGACTGAGTGGGGTGGGGGTAGCTTTAAGCAGTGTCTCAGGTATTCTCTAGTTGTGAGAGATAAAAGTGGTTTTGCAAAACCCAAACAAAAGTGGTATTTGAAGGGAAAAATGTTTGTGTTATATTTAGCTGCAAGGTCTCCAACGTCTCCCTGCTCAGAGGTAGGAGCAAAAAGGGGAAGGAGCTGTCTTTGCTGGAATAAATACAGAGGCAGAAAGCTTCACTGCCTGATGGCAGTTTAAAATGGAAATGAAACAGTAAGTGGAAATGAACACCAGCAAAGTAATTCCCAGCTGGGCATGAAGGCTGAGATCCCAAGCTGCAGCAGGAGGGGCTGAACAGAGGGGTCCAAGCTGCTGTTGCTGGAGGAACAGAAAGAGGGAATGGGCCACCAGCTCCAAGAGAGTTTCTAAGGATGACAAAATTTAAAGACACCCTCTTTCTAGATAGCTGAGAGGGAGGAGTAGCTGGTGCCCCAACTGTTTCAGAAGAGACTGAGTACAAGGAGATGAGCTTTGCCAGGGTGCTGAGAGCTACGATTTGTGGTTAAGCACTTCAGGCTGTCCTCAGTGGGTCTGACTTAGGTCTCAGTACTGGAAAAAAGTGGTGAGACAAGAAGGATCATTTGGGCTTGAGTCCCTGAGGACACACCAAGGTCTGCTGGCCTCTCCTTCCTCCCAAAGTGAGCTCTGCTCTGTGTCCACACTCCTGGGTCTGGCCCTGAGGCTTCCCAGCAGAATTGAGCAAGTGAGTAGGCTCTGCTCTGGCGCAGCCAGGCCCCTCAGTGGGGAAGTCCATCCTCATGACTGCCTAGAAAGTGAACAAGGTGCTTTTCTATCCTGTCAGTGGCTGCTTTATCTATCATGTGCCAATCATCTCAGCACTGAACGCTGCTCTTTTCTAGAGTTAGATCATGTAAGGAGGTGAGGGTTTCTCTGCCACTGCTGGGTCAGTGCCCACCCTACAGCATGGTGAGAGTCCTTCTGACCAGAAGCACCCAGGTAGTCCTGAAGAGCCCACCAAGATGGTGCATGTCACAGTGCCAGGCTCCATTTGACACTTTGCAGGAGCCATGGCAGCCTGCACCACTCCGAGGAATCCTTTCCTCTGCCTGACACACCCTGCCCTTTCCTGCACCCCTTTGCCATGTGGGAGAGCAAACAGGCCCTCAGCTCTCTTAAATGCCCTGTGAAGCTAAGTCCTAACATCAGTCATGCATTTCAATGTACTGCAGAGGCATGAGACTTCCCTGGAAGTCCTGCAGATGCCAGAGATGGGATGAGGGGCACCACAACAAGCTTTCTACTCACCAAGAGCTGAAGAGCTGGAGAGACAGTCACAAAGGTCTGGCCGGAGGAAACATGACAGCAGCAACTGATTTGCTGCCTGAAGCCAAACTCAGGAGCAAAGTATTCTTTGTCAGAAGTCTGCAGTATTAAAATGGGCACGTGGTTGTTACAAAAACCCAGCATTCACTTGTCTGTGCTCCTCAGAAGTGTCTTGTCACCAGAGTGTGCAAGCTGTGAATACTGATGCCAAAACCCAAGGGAGAAATGTGAGTCTGCAGGAGAAGCTGCCCTGGCCAGAAGAAGAGCTCCCCGCAGACTGTGTGTTGCACAACATGGCATTCAGCACAGGGCTAAGACCCCAAACTGTGCTGCCCCATTTCCAGTCTGTATCCCCATAACCGTATGCTGAAAAACAGGTGGTGATTGCCCTTTAAACCAAAGCTTTTCTGGGGCTGACTCTTCATGTGGGGAGCCAAGGACAACTTCCAGTCCCGGGCTGCCCTGCACCACGGGCACAGGAACGTGTCAGGCTGGGAATGTCTGTGGGGAGGTCACCACGCACCTCGAACTGCCACAGGCCTGTAGCCCAGGGAGCCTGGTGCTGCCAGAGACACACTCCCACGCTGCCACCTGGGGGGGCTTGGCGAGGGCCTAACTCAGAGCAGAAAGGGCACACAGAGACCACTCGGGGTGCAAGGCGTGGGAGTCGTCTTCATTTCATCTTTACTTGAAGTTTTAAAAATGAAATTAAGTAATCATCCAGTGTTAATTATACCTTGCCACCTTTCTAGCCGTGCTGATGTGATCTGATTTGCCTCTAGCCTTGGCTGCAGACAGCTGAACGCACCTACACGCTTGTTTTCCCCACACATGACTTTTCCTGATCTGGGGAAGCTGACAGGCTTTAAACTTCAAAACAAAGCTCACAATGTCCATTTCTTTTTTGCAGTGGGAAAGTACTTGGTAATCAAGGTAGGTGTTTGGGACAGGGCAAGAGGCCAGACTGATAAGCCAGGTTTATGAATCACTTTCACGAGCTGCGATGCTGCACTGTTACCCCTCCACAGCTGCAGGAGGCTGATCCCAGTCATATTTTCATTTTTCATCAAGGAAGTAAGTAAGATTTTCCTTTTTCTGGGTTTTGGGAGAGGCTTAGGAGATGTTTGACTTCCTCAGTCAAGGTGTTTGACTTCTGCAAAGCCAAGTGAGGCACTCTCAGTTGTTGATGTTTCATGTCTGCTGCAGATGAAGCTCTCCCCCTGCCCGATGTATATTTAGGCAGAGAGTTTGATCTGTGAGAGGAACATTTGTCTGCACTGACTGGCCTTCACTCCCATGTGTCACACATCCTTTGGATCTTCATTTGTGGTTGTGCTTTGGGCTGGTCGGACATATGTTCCAAAGTGGGTTAGAGAGCAAGCTGGGTTTCCAACCAAATCAGATGTTCTGTAAAAGTGTTCCTCTTTCCAGCAACTTTTTTGATTTGGCAACTCAGGCATTCTTCTTCAGATACACCACAGATTAATCTGGGACTGTAGCACGAGCGTGAAAAGTGGGAAGCAGACACCTTCAGCTGGAACAACCCAAAGCCTGGTTTTTGGAAATACAGCCATAAGATCACCTGAAGCTGGTTAATTACCTCCCAAGCCAGACTGCCTCTGTTGTTGCTTAACACATGGCCCCTTTGCACAGCGCCAGAAACTGTCAAGGAGCTCCAAGCTCCAACGACCCCAAGCCTGTGCAGGAGAATGGGGACGTACAGCACATGCTGCTAGAAAGGTTCTCTGACCTTCCTGATAATTATTAGAGTCAGAGGAAGTAAAACCTTTTCTTTCCACTGCCTTCTTTCCCAAATGACTTTTCTGTAACTGCAGAAGTCACAGCAAGAATTACAGTCAAGCTAATCCAAGCTACAGCAAACCCCAGGACAAGGAGCTTGCCAGCCAAGGTGATGAAATGGATTTAGAAACTGCCTACTTAGATTTAGCCTTCTGCCTCCTCTGTGCAGTTGTTTGATTTCCCAGGTTTTGGTAGGGAGGTTGCAGTTAGAGTAGAAGAGCTTTGCTCAAACCAGGAGCAAAAAGTACTGGAGAGCTTAAAGTGAAAAACAGGAAACTTCTGCACCGCAGAAATCCTGAATGCTCAGTTTAAAGAGGGTTCACTGACTGAAAACCTCTAAATATTGACTTGAGGGCAGTAAGAATGATAGATGGTCAGGAAAAAAAGCACACAAGGTCCAGCTAGAAAACCTGTTTTGCCCTTCAGGATGGGAAGTCTAAAATTCTGTGACTACACAAAACCCCTGGTATAAGTGTTTACAACTTTCCAAGCTGAGGAACTCCATTGAAAGCTAGGCTTTTTGTGGCCTCTGAAGTTTGAAATGGGATGGTGAAGCCATGCTATGAAGTCCAGAAAATGACCACTTACTTTCTTCTAAGTACCAGACAGGCCCTCCAGAGATGAGACCAGATCTCAGACACCTGTTGCAGGCACGGCCTTTTCTGCCTCCTCTCTGGACATCCCTCTGGGCTAAGTTGAGGGCTGGTGTTTGTGGTGGGCCACAGTGAACTCTGCTTTCAGCCTCCGACCGAGTCCCTACCTTGCTGCGCAGCATGAGGCTGACCATGGGGTCCGGGTGAGGGCTCTGGTTTTCAGGAGCAGAGGCTCCTGCGAAAGTCTTGCACAGCCTGGAGGCAACGATCTGCATTGCACTGGCTGGGAGGAGCACCCTCATCCTCCCCCTGAAGCCAGCAAGATTTGCTCTTGGTCTAAAGCCCAGGGTCAAGATGACTGGTGTGGGCAGGAGCAGCAGGGGGATTAGGGGAGGGAGCAGCTGCTGCACTCCATTTATTCTTTGGTTTTAGAAACTTCCAAAGTCAGATTGAAAGCTGGGGCACAAAACCATTTCTGGGCTCTCCTGCCCTTTGACGAGCCCGTTTAAGCCTGAGCTCAACACGCTGCACAGCCTGCCACCACTGACACCATCCCACTGCTGCACCTAAGCAAGATACAGACACTTTAGGGTTCCTGGTATGCTCAGCTCCATGGGGCCACTCAGAAACACAGTTCATCGACTCCTCCTTTACCAAACATAAGTCTGAAATTGCCACCAAAATACAAACACCTTCCCCAAAAATATGGGGGAGCCCAAACTGACCCAGGGCAAATAGGAGATATCTCCAGCCTGAACTGTGACTCCATGAACCTCCCTGTGATCTCCATGGCCAATCTTGGGGCTGTTTCTCCCATCCTGGGCACAGATCCCAACTCTGTCCTCAGCTCTAGCCAAACATGACTGGGAGCAAAACCACCAACTTGCTGGTTGAAAAATGCACATTCCCACCCAGCCAGGGCCTTCACAGGGCCTCTGACCAGGTGTTCCAGTTCTGCAGAACCAGGGCTTGATTTTCATCCCACCCCTGCTCCATCTTCTAGCATTAAGAGACACAGTCTCACTGGTTTGCAGCAATTCAATGCAAAAAAAAAACCCAAACAAACCCCTGTGTGATGAGAAGATACAAACATGGCTGAGAGCACACGTCCTCTCAGTAATAACTCCTGATCACTGAAGTTAAAGATGGTGTGGAGCAAGGTGAGTCCCCTGAGGGCTGTTACAGCAATCACAGTAACTGTAACACACAATCAGATGCCAGAGGAGCTTCTACTATTAACACTTCTTTAATTAAAGGATCCCATGCATATGGACAGGAACAGAAACATGCTGTGAAGAAAGAGCTGCTAATCTCAGCACAGTATAGAGAAGGTGTTTATGGGTTGGCACCCTGGCATGTTTCCTTTGTAGAATGGGGAATGTTTTGTTTTACACAGTAAATACATCGTGTCCTTTCTCACTTGTCTTAAGAGAAAAAATGGAAAACAACAAAAAAACCCGGCTGATGCATTAAAAAACCACATCATCAGTAAAAAGATTGCATGGTTTAGCATCAACAGTCTGACCTTCTTTAAACTGCAGGGCCAGAAAGTGACAGCTTTTTGTTGGTCTCACACATCTGCACATGAACTCCCACAAGCGTTTCTGGTGCGCTTCTATCCCAACGAAAGGCAATAGCTGTTCCCTCGGCTGACAAGACCTTTACTTCTCCTAAACTGTAAAGAATCCTGGTTTCCCAAAAGATGCAAGCCTCTCTGATTCCCAGCTTTATTTTTCCGGTGTGCATTTTACAAATCCTGACTTGGAAGAACGCTTTCCAGAGGCCACTCCTGAGGCACCTTCCGTATGCAGAGTAGTCTGGCTCCACCAAGTGACAATTGTTGTGATTGCTGGTCGTGTAGACCAGCTGAGGTAACACATATCTGGCACTAGGTACAGCAATAAGCCAGTGCCACCAGAATGCCACTGGAAACCTTCCCACTGCCACAATCCACGCCCCTTAGACTATTTCACTCTCACACCTAGGGAACAAGTCGTAGTGGGATGGAAGGGTTGCAGAAAAGCAAACGGTTTCCCAGACTTCCAGCTGCTAGGTGAGATACTTACCTCTGGAAATGTGATGGGAGATTTGGGGAGGATGTGGAAATGCCCGCACGATGTGGTCTTTATCCTGTAAAGCTCTGAAAGAACATGGGTCAGAAGGTGCAGACCGAGTGGGGAAGCTTGCTGCTGATGTTCCTGTCCTTAGGTGTGTTAAGCTATCCTCTACCAGCATCCATCCGTGCTCCCTATATAGTCAATATTAAGCTCTCAGATCACAGAATCACAAAATTACAAGGTTGGAAAAGACCCTTAAGACCATTGAGTCCAACCATTCCTGTCCTATACGAAACCATATCCCTAAGTACCTCATCTACCCTTTTTTTAAACACATCCAGGGAAGGTGCCTCAACCCCCTCCCTGGGCAGCCTCTTCCAGGCCCTGACAACTCTTCCAGTGAAATTTTTTTTCCTAATATCTAATCTGAACCTGCCCTGGTGCAGCTCAATGCCCATCTGTGCATGCCATAATTGTGGTAGGTATTACAACAGCACCTCTACACTAGGATACAGTGTTTTACCTAAGGGTGAGTGGCATCCTGTCATGCCAGGTGTCACCATCGTCGACATCCACTGCATAGATCAGAGACATTTTTGTCTCATTATACCACTGTTCAACTTTGAGACAGGTGATTAGCAGGAAGAATGGGGAATAATTAGTGGGTGGCCACATAGCTTCTTAATCTTTAAAAATAAAAATAAATTATAAAAATATTTTTTAAATGCTATAAAGAAAAAAAAAAAGATCCTTAACATCCTGTTCAACAGGTACTGAGGGGTAAGGAGGAGAATAATACAAGTCTTTTGGCCATTTACTTACTGAGGTCTTGCTTCAGTTATTCCAGGTAGAGTGTGTGTGTGCATGCACATGTATACATGAGCATACAGCTTTCTGCGTGTATGTGTGGGGGTATACTGGAGGTACTGGGAATGCTTTGAGCTGAAGGTACTGGGAATTTTGTGTTTGCTTCCTTCTGGCTGTGTGTGTTTTAGCACTGCTGTGTAATGGAGGAAGTGAGGGGCCTTGTGAACGGGATGGATGATGAGTGGAGGAGCTCAGAAAAGTGAAGTGCTAATATACATCTCATTGACTTCAGTTTCCCTCTTTGATCATCGTAGGTGATGCCATTATACATGTTATTGTTTTGCTACTAACAATATCGATGCTACTAAATGGTATATATATTTTTCTAACAGTACCATGGCATTAGGATACCACTTTTGGAGTTCTGGATTTTTTCTGACCTTAGACCAGTATTAATTAAAGTGTTGATAATAAATCATGTTGGCAGCAGAAGAGACAACTGAATCTGACCTATATAATAACCCCAGTATATATCATCTTCTTTAGAAATATCCCATAAAGAGATCAAAATGTTTACTCATGTTTTGCTTGCTTATTTACACTAAGCTGTTGAATAACCAGAAATGTTTTAGACTAAATCTGTACATTCAAGAAGACAGTGACACAATTAGTGTAGGTATGATGATTTAGAGCAGATGCCTTTTACCTTAATGAGCCATGTTGTCTCACATGAAAATAATTCATGCTGCTTTCCTTTTACCATGCGTGTGCTGGTTCAGATGTGACTCTACTAAAGCAGATTGCTGCCAGAAAGCCAGGAAAAGGAACAGTCCAGAAAAAGTTCAGTTTATAGAATCATACAATCATAGAATGGCAAGGGTTGGAAGGGACCCCAAGGATCATAAAGCTCCAACCCCCCTGCCACAGGCAGGGCCACCAACCTCAGGCCTGGATCTACACAAGGTTGCCCAGGGCCCCATCCAACCTGGCCTTGAACACTTCCAGGGATGGGGCATCCACCACCTCTCTGGGCAGCCTGTTCCAGGACCTCACCACTCTTTCTGTAAAAAACTTCCCCCTAATATCCAATCTAAACCTTCCCTCCTTTAGCTTTAATCCATCCCCCCTTGTCCTGCCATTATCTGCCCTTTTAAAAAGTTGATTCCCCTCCTGTTTGTATGCTCCCTTCAGGTACTGGCAGGCTGCAATGAGGCCCCCCCGCAGCCTTCTCTTCTCCAGGCTGAACAAGCCCAGCTCCCTCAGCCTCTCTTTGTAGGGCAGGTGCTCCAGCCCTCTAATCATCCTTGTGGCCCTCCTCTCAACCCTCTCCAACAGTTCCACATCTCTCTTGTATTGGGGGCCCCAGATCTGGACACAGTACTCCAGGTGGGGGGTTATGTTCCTTTTTTCCCTCTGTCCTTGCAGTCTGCACCTTCTTGCATCCATCATCACAGTTTTGGCCCAATCTCTTGCTTTGATGAAAGTGGTGACACACGGATCATACACAACCCTGGCCAAGCTGAGCTACGCTGATGGTTTTTGAGAACATCATTGCTGTTGACACAGGGCATGAGGTAGATGAAGTCATGGGTTGGGTATCTGTGCAGAGTTTCTAGGGGGATACCTCACTGCCTGCATCAACAAAAGCTTGCTGTGAATCATACATGCATGGTGACCCTTCTGCACTGGTCATTCCCTATGTGACCCATGGCATCACCAAAAATGAATTGACAAAACCAAATACCGTGGGCCTAATCATTTGACCTGACAAAGCCATTTCAGTTTCTCCTGTCACTAAAATCAGCAGAAATCTTTAAATAATTTTCTGCTAAGGAGTCTATTACCGATTTATTTGACAGCAGAAATGTTGTAATTCCATTTATTTGAAGACTTTGATCATGGAAGCAACCAAAGCAGCTAACACACAGAGCATAGGACGATTCCTATTTCTTGCTTGGATGGGAAAAGCAACTCACTGACTTAAAAACACTTTCCTTAGACCCCTAGCAGCACATGTTGGACAACAGCAGGTAGCATCAGATTTGAACCCTGAGAAGTGTGGAATGCTCCCAGAATCGTACCTCCATTTCCTTGAATATGGTGTAACTATATGTCGCAACTACCATGTGACTGAGTAAAGTGAGATCAAACCTGAGTCAAGGTTGTGTCTTTTTTATTCTCCACCAACTCCAGTCACTGTAAGGCTCTTGCTCTATGAATACACTTACCCACAATAAACTAACTCAGACACAAGACAGTATCATCTTCATAGAGAAAACCATTAATCTCCTCGTGGCAGAGTCGCTTGAGCTATTCCCTGCTTGGGAAGATTCAGTATAGAAGTACCAGGTAACACAGAGGAGGGAGCTTGTGGATTAGCTAACAGAGTAACAAATAGAAATGTTTTAATATGTGAGTAATCTAGATATGAACACGATTCAGTAACAGTTTGTCAGTACCATTAATGCCAGAAGTAAGAAAATAGTAATGAGAAATTATTTTTTTTCTTGATAAGTGTACTTTGTGGGGGGGGTGAGTGTGAAGAGCAAGTAGGACTGGCTTGGGATAGCCAAGAAGAAAGCAATCAAACACAATTCATTTGATCATAGCCTGTGTGTTCGTGTCAAGGAAATGGCTGACGAGTGGCTGAAAGACCTTATCAGCATTGCTAGAAACCACTAATTGCTAGTTGGCCAAATGCAAAATGTGTTTGCCATGAGTGAGGCAAGGCTTATAGGGAAAAGCAGTATTTTGGTTAGACCAGCTGCTGCCTGGCTGGAAAAACTAGAAAGCTTAGGCTAATTGAATTATTAATCAGCTAGGTGATTTTACAGGGAGTTGTTTGCAAGGGGACACATAAAGATGTTAGTGCCTATTGTGCAGAGGGAGATATCTAACTCTTGGGGCAAAAAAGAGTGGAAGGTTTGTGGGGTGTTAGGATGAAGACAATTGTACAGCATCATAAAAACAATACTGTGTTGAGCACTTGTTCCTTATCATTCCGTAAAGCCCTCTCCCCCTCCCTCTTCTCCCCTCTGCACCCCCCCCCCCAAGTTTGTGGAGACTTGGAGGCTTTTTGGTTTGTTTGGAAAGTGGTAAGTAGGTGTTTGTAGGAGCAGGGCAATGGAAAGGAGGGGGGTAGGGAAGTAACTAGAAACTAAAATGCTGGTTTGGCTTTCTGTGCCATAATGGACTAAAACACAAGCTCTAATTATCTAATTTGCTCATCGTTTTTCATCTTGAAGTCTAAGAGAGCATGACTGTTTCTGGTATCATCTCATATCTCAAAAAGGGATCTTCACACTGGATAATGAAATGTGTTCCCACAGCAACTTACTCGACAGAAGGGAAGCAAATCCCAACTTTTCAGTGCAACTCAAGAATAAGTTAAGTAAATAAAATAATCAGGCTTTCAGCACTGTAAAAGCTATGCAGACAGAGACAGTGATTTTTGAGCTGAAGAAACAAAAAAAAAACCCACCCTGAATCTTCCAAGGGGTGGATATAGCATTCATAGCATACATATACATATGTAAATACACATAGTGTGACTGCGGTTTCCATTCTCAATCCCTACAAGGCTTTTCCAGTTTGAAAGATGTCCCTGTCCGTGGCAGGGGACTGGACTAGATGATCTATAAAAGAACCTTCCTACCCAAACCTTTCTATGAGTCCATGATCCCGAGTTCTGGGTAAGTACCTTTTCTTAACCTGTATTTACATTTGAAAATTCTATGGAGCACACTTGTTTTTCTGATCGGAAAAGTGCAAGAGCCCAATGTGCTAGATATTGTCTGCTGACCTTAAAATGTTGCTGTTAATTACATTCTACTTTTTTTCCTTGAAGGATTTCCACAACCTGCTGCTGGAGAGGGTGAAGCACCTGGAAGTGAAATGGAAGTTGATAGGAGCAGAAATGAGCCTTATTTTATTTCAGAGGTCTGCCAGCAGGCTGACAGTGCCATTTCCTTACTGAAAATGGCTCCAGACAAAGGTAAACAAATCTAAGTAGGAATTAGGCATTGTTTCTAAAACATAATTACTGCTTTTGAAGTAATTGTGAAGTAATTTTCACTTATTATCATAAAAAGAGTACATTAACATCAGTAAAGGATAAACCTTTTGAATTGAGATGCCTAGAAGAACTTGAAGATGCTCATGCTTGTATCTGCAGCCTATTTTCATTCTCTAGTGAGGGGTTCAATAGAGACAACTATTGTTCAGTGGCACAATTAGTATTTATGTAATCAACAGCTGTTAAAAAGTAAAAGATTTAGAAATCCTATTTAGAAAGGCAGATGTGGCCTGCAACTAAAATTCCCAAAATGCAGTAGTTTGGAGGACTTCTCAATCAGTAGTCCATTTACAAGCCGCTTTCTGGAGGAAGTCTTAAGGATAATTTTAGTTACTGGGTCATACAAGTCTTTACAGACAATTTCTATCAGTCTAATTGTTTAAAGGATCCAAATATGAATAAAACTCCATTCTTTTTTCTTTTTTTAATTATAAAGGCATATATCAGGTTTTCATCTGGACAAGATAAGTGTCAGGGCTGGTCAATGTTTTTTTCAAGTGAAGAAGAGAGGCCATTTTGCAGCATGTTACCAAAATCACGCCCACTGAACATTGCCACTTCAAGACAAGAGCTCTGGATGTACTTTGTACATGTGATTTGAACCAGTCAGAGACACCTTATTCAACAAGAGAACTTTCTAATAGGGGGACAAGTTGATTTGGAAGTCTAGAGAAGAGCACTGTAGGAAATACCAATCCAGTATTTTTCCAAGATAGGTCCAGGGTGACACAATTGGAAGTACAGGTTGAGAGATCTCAAGAGGATTAGCGTAAATATTTATTTAATCTTAGTCAAAAGTTGCCTTTATGACATACAACTCTGAGTTCCTCTCTGGCACCTTCATGGGCATTTGCTTTTAAGATCGGCATTTGCTTGAATCACCCTAAGTGCATACTGATAGAGCATGTCTAATATTTTGAAACAGGAGAAACTTCTGAGCCATTTTCTGACGTTGTTAAAAAGGGCTTCATCACTGCAGCACTCTGAACAATTGTTCCAAAAAGTGAAGACCCAGCAGCTCCAAAAGGCATGTGAATTCTGCCCTTACTACTTCTCAAGAAGCAACTACTGAAATAAAGCTATCTTGGTGAAATTAAGCTGAAAAGTAAGCACATCAAACTATCTTGAAAGGCAGGTATGGAGGAAGAGATATTTAAATATAAAAAATACATTCTTAATTAAACCGTTTAGAGCAGGACTGGGTAAAAGCAATGCAAGAGAATTCCTGCACTGTCAAATATTGTTTTTCTCAGTCTCCTACAGATTGGAGAAAGTCTCCTCGTTCAGATGTTCTCTTTATTCTCCTATTCCTTCACAGATTTGATTCCCCTCCAATTTCTCATTCCCCTCAGGAAGCAAGGCAAGACCTCGAGCCTGGATCCAGAACGGTTTCTCGGCCTGCCCCAGACGGGAAACCTATTTAAGGCTCTTGCTTCACAGTGATTTCCACAGGCATTTACCAACTGAATGCCAGCTCCTGTTCCTTTTCCCCTTCCACCTGAGGCACTGGGAGCCTTCAGATGGATGCTGAGCTCCCTGACCTCCCTCTGCCTGGTGTACCTGGTGGGAGCCTTCCCCACGTTGGCCCTGGTGTCCCTGGGGAGCACCATGCCAGTTGGTTCCCGCTGTTGCCGGTGGGAATAGGGCCCACCTTCAGTGGCAGAAGCTCCATCAGAAGAGCCTCAGGGGGAGCATGAAATCCATGCTCTCTGAAGAGCCTCAGGGAGACCTCTCCTGAAGTTCAGTCCCTTCCCAGCGCAGGCCCCTGGGGGAAGAAGCCTTGCCAGAGCCTCCGGTGGGGTGGCACTGAATTAGCAGTGATGTGGGCTGCTCAGGCCCTCCAGGACCAGCTCTGGAGTGAGGAGCTGATCCACTGTGAAACCACTTGCTTACTCGATGTGAGGAAATAATTCCCTTCCCACAGCCCCCAGTGCGCTGGCTGTGGCGTTGGGAGTGGTAGAGTCTGTGCCTGTCAAAAAGTAGCATGGGGATGTTTGCAGGGCAGGAAGAGTCAGACCAAGGTTGTGAGACCAGTGTGAAGCAAGAAAACACTAGAGATGGATGGCAAGAGGTGAGGGGAACAGACTAGAGCCAGCACTGGGTTGTTTGTATCAGGTTTGAAAAGCTGAGTTAAACAGTTCTGTCCCAGCTCTGACTCTGCTGACCACAAGGGCAAGAGCTGCTCTGGGCAAGCTGTAGGAGCCTGGTTTCAGGATAAACAGCAGATGACAGTGCACTGGAGGCTCCTGAAACAGCTGCCATGGGTCATCTTCTTGTCTCCATGATGGCCAGGTTGTCATTCCAACATAAAAGTTGGTGCTGGAAGTGCAAGTCGCTGCTCTGTGGTGGCACTAGAGGCAAGTGAGAAGTAACCTGTGCTCCCCAGCCTCCAGTTGCTCTATGAGCCATCTCTTTCACAGTGAGAGCCAGAGGCACAGGGGGCTGATGCTGTTACTTCAGTCAAAAAGTGAAGTCCTTCACTGTGCTCTCTATGACTGGCAGTCCTAGCTGAAGCCTGGCTGTGGAATTTTTTTCCGTAAGTCTGTGCATTTCATCCCTCTGCCCCAAGTCTTCCTCACCAAACACGTTTTGTCCATGAGGCTGTGCAGGGCAAATGCACTGCCAAGCTTCCTGAGGAACCAAATGTACTCAGCAGCTCTTTGACCTAGGACATTGGCAAATGCTGTAGGGTTGGGTCACTCTGAAGTCCAGCTTGGTCACTGGCAGTATGCAATGTGTCAGATGCCTCAAGTTCTCATCACTGAAAAGCACTCACTGAGGCTCTGGGTAATTTGCAGTTCTGCTGTGGGTTGAAGAAAAGCTGGGTATACCCTCCTGTAGGAAGGAAATGCCAACCTCTTGCTGCTTGGCTGGAGGGAGTAGAGGGACACAGAGGGCAACTAATGACTGCCACGTCACTGCACCCACTGGCTGTCTGGCTAGTGGAACCCAATATCCCTCAAACCTTTTTGTCTGCAAATGGAATTGAAGGCTTTCTGGGGCTGACTCTTCATGTGGGGAGCCAAGGACAACTTCCAGTCCCGGGCTGCCCTGCACCACGGGCACAGGAACGTGTCAGGCTGGGAATGCCTGTGGGGAGGTCACCACGCACCTCGAACTGCCACAGGCCTGTAGCCCAGGGAGCCTGGTGCTGCCAGAGACACACTCCCACGCTGCCACCTGGGGGGGCTTGGCGGGGGCCTAACTCAGAGCAGAAAGGGCACACAGAGACCACTCGGGGTGCAAGGCGTGGGAGTCGTCTTCATTTCATCTTTACTTGAAGTTTTAAAAATGAAATTAAGTAATCATCCAGTGTTAATTATACCTTGCCACCTTTCTAGCTGTGCTGATGTGATCTGATTTGCCTCTAGCCTTGGCTGCAGACAGCTGAACGCACCTTCCCACCCCATTATTCCCACGCAAGTGTTTTTTCCCTGAACTGGGCATGCTGGAAGTGTTTTCAGCTTCAGAACAAAGGTCACAATCTGCCCTGGTTTGGGGGGATTTGGTTTAGGATTTTTTTTGGTGGGAAAATGTCTGGGAATAAGGATTTTAACCAGGAGATGTGAAGAGAAGGTAGGTGTTTGGGACGGGACAAGAGGCTGGACTAACAAGCCAGGTTTCATGAGCCAGCAGCTTCAGTGCTGAACTTCTACTCAACTAGTGCAGCAAGCTAAGCCCAGGAGTATTTTGACATTCCCCTGATTTTACCGAGGACATAAAATTTTTCTTTTTGCCTTTTTCTGTGATTCAGGAGACACTTAGAGGATGTTTGACTTCCACTGGTGAGCTCCTCTAAGTTCTTGAGGTTTGTAACTGTCAGCATTGTGAAGAGGGGAAACCCTTCTTGTGGTGTGTCTGCTTCCCATGAATGTTATGCTGAGATTCTGTAGGAGTGGTACTTCCCTGCACTGACCATTTAGCTGTCATTACTGCTTCTCACACACATGCTTGTCCCAGCTCCCAGGGATTTTCTTTCTTAGTGAGGGGTAGTAGCTCCTGTATCTGGATCAGAGATCAGCTGCCAGGGGTTTGCAAGAGATGGGGCTATTCTGTGTGAATGCCAGAGCTCTCCGCAGAATGGAAGCCATGCTCACTTGCATGTACTATCCAAATACTACACTTGCAAAAACTGATGCTCTTCATCAGACAAGTAACATTTGCCTGTTGTTTTCTAGAAGCCAAAGTAGAAGTACGGATGTTAGTGAAGCCTGACTGTGCCCTTGACACAAAGCTGTGATTTGTGGCTGGGAAGTTGCTTGCTAAGCAATACAGCCTGGCTGTGAGGCTTGATGTGCATGGGTTCCTGTCAGAGTTTCTGTAAGGTCCAATTCTGTCCACGCTTTCTCATATCGTTCCATGGATCTTGCAGCACTCAGCTGGCAGGGACTTCACAGGCTGCCTGGAAATCATGTAGTATTTTTTAAGGGTCTAGCAGATGACTGTGTCCTGGCCTGCCTTTGAGCTAACTTAATGGGACATAAGAAACCACTGGGCATGACATGAGCGATTGCCAGACGTGACAGCTACCCATGTGAGAAGCCAACAGAAGTTACATATAGCGCCGAGAGGAATGGATGGATTTCACAGATGGTTAAAAGCGAATTATGTGAGGAATACCCAGTCTTCAGAGATAAGGGAGGGCTGGGGACCTTCTGGGGGATGGAATTCTGCAAGGCCTACAGTGCCTGCGGAAGAGTGCCAGTAACGTCATAGAAGGTCAAGATAAACATATCATTATCAGAAGTACAGACTTTGGGTATGGATGTAGCCAAATTGGGATCAAGGTGTGTGTGTGTGTGGGGAATAATTAAGGGGTGGCTTGTTTCTTTGGGAGGAGACTAGGGTAGAGAAAGGAGCATTGAAGCATGGGAAAAAAGCTATTAGGTCTAAATGACGTAATCACAGCTGTCCATGGGTACCTGCCCTCTATCACTACAGCCTGGAGCAGAACAATTAGCCAAACCTGTTGTTCTGATCACAACACGCATGTCTAACTTGTTTCTAGAGTCAGGACACCCAGGGTGCATACAGTTGCCAGCAAGAGAACACCCAAGGTGTCCGAGCATCACCATGTTGGTATCTGGTATCTGTTCTAGGCTGATGGTATCAACAGCTCCCTATCAATCTAACATCAGTATTCACGATACAAATGTCGATTACATATTTCAGATACTTGAGAACAGGTTGATTTCCCCGCTTCAAAATGCTGTGTGTGTTTCCAAGCTGACTCACCTTGGAAAGTTTCTTGTTACTGAGCCAAGATGTAATGAGGACAGCAATGACAGTCTCCAGGCAGTTGTCCCTTTGAGGACTCTAGACACAGAAATGCACTGAGAAGCTCAGATAGTTTTTACACTCTTTCCTTTGGATCTTCCTTTGTGACTCCAGCTACAGCAAATCCCAGGACAAGCAGTTTGCCAGACTGTGTGATGAGTAGGATTTGGAAATTACCTGTTCTTGTTTACCCTTCTGCTGCTTCTCAGCAGTCTTTCAATTTCACAAGCGTTGCTGGTTTAAGTAGAGAAGTTTTGAGTGAGGCAGTAGCAAAAAAGGAGAGCTATTAAGAATTTGAGGTAGATTTTGAACTTCAGCTGAGCACTTTGGTCATACAGCATATCATGCACTCTGTACGTGTTCATTTGTGCATCCTGTACAATGCCTTGTTATAGCACTCCATGTCTGCAGAGACCATCAGGTTCATTGCCTCACTTATCTGCTTGTTATAAAATGAGCACTGAAGGGGGAGGACGGGGCTGTCCTGTCCCAAAAATCTAGGAGTGAAGTTCAGCGAGACTTTCCTTGAACAGAAGGTTCTTCACATGTCTCTCATTCAGCACCTTGGGCCTCAGCCACCCCAAGTGAATTCTGCTCCCGGAGCTCCAGCTTCTCTGCCTGCAGCTCTTGAGGCACACTGGGAGGTGAAATCTGCATCACCACTTACCCACTTGCCCCATGTCTCCCTTTGAGTCCTGGCCTGGGTTCTGCAGTGCGCTGTGGTTGACATTTGGATATAGACCCTGTTCAGTATTAATTGAGACTGAGATGAGAAAGGGGTTGTTGATGGTGGGAACTGGAATTGAGACAGTCCAAAGTACGTTCCCACCTTAGACAGGGGTTCTTTGTGAGATCTCGAGCACAGGTCTTAAGCTAAACTATCTGTGAAATGGAAGTAACATATCCCCACCTTCCTGGACCACTGATGACATAGAAGCAGGACATCAGTGAGTCATATTTACACCTTTAAGAGCAGTGTAGGACAGCCCAGTCTCTTCCATTGGCATCACACTGAATGTCACCCTTAGGACACAATATTGTTAGCAAAAGTCCCTGCAGTTGCCTGAGTTAGCTTTGCTCATTCCAATGAATTGTTCTGGACGGAACTATCTAGGAAGGGTCACATGCTGTCCTCATTTAAACTGAGGCAAATTTGTCACCAGTTTCAGCAAGGATAAAGCCTATCTGTTTCCAAGGCTCAGCAAAGACTTCAGCAATCAAAGGTTCTCCTGACATCAGTTTGCAGCCTTGGACACTGGGACTGCTGAGCTGCTGGATCAACAGATATGAAGCATGATGTTGACCATGGAGGAGATGCACATCCAGGCTACCTGCTTTTCAGCCTGTTTAAGGTGAGTAAGTTCTATCATGAAAACTAAACCAGGGGCAACAGTACAACACACCAGATGAAAGTCAAACTTTCAACAAGCTTTAAAATAGCTGAAAAGGGTTTTGTAGATGCTGATGCTTGACTTGACAGCATCAGTTCTGATCTCTGCCATCTAGCACAGACGTTGCAGCCTGCTTTCATAAGACTGAAGAATAATTCAGGTTGGAAAAGACCTCCAAGAACATCTAGTCCAACCACCCCACTACCACCTATATTAATTAATAAACTGCATGGCAATGTAAAGGAATGTAAAATTCAAGAGGAAAGGCAAGAGGCAGGAGGCAAGGCAAGAGGCAGGAGGCAAGGCAAGAGGTAAAAGACAGGGCAAAAGGCAAGAGGCATGGCAAAAGGCAAGGCAAAAAGGCAGCTGCTGCTGCACCAATACACAGGGCAGACACAGGAGGAAAAGCACTGGTGACTGCCCAACAGACAGATGCGACCCCATTCACTCCAACCTTACATGCTGTGTGGCCTCATGAACTTTGCATGCAGCACAGAAAGGGAACAGCTAATAGGGACAGTCTTTGTGCCACAGGATTGGTTTGTGTCACGGCCTGAGAGAAGAGTAAGGGCACTGGCTTTGTCCTTGGGAGCCCAGTGGCAGAGGACACATCAAGGACTCCCAGCAGCTGTGTCTACTCTGTGGCCACCAAAGGCAGGGACAGCCCCTGAGCCTCCTGGGCACAGGGACTGCACAGGGACTGCCTAGGGGGCCAAGAGCCCAGAGGCCTTCCTCTGATGGATGCTGGGCAGGGCTGCAGCAGGCCAGGCTGTGTGTGGTGGGGCTTAAATACAACTGGTTCTGTCAGGCTGTCCTAGGCTTTCTGACGGAGTAATTAGCATCAGCGCCCACAAAGCTTTCCTAGGTTTTGCATCCTCTTATTGTGAAAGCATTGTAATGATGAAATATTTCCATCTGAAGACCTGAGGACTGAGTCTATCGGGCGTTAATAAAATTAATTGACCAGAATGAATAGAATCTCAGGGAAGGCAAGACCTTTCCTTTTGGCAAGGCATTCGGCAAGTGAGGTGTGCTGTTCTGACCAGAGCAGGAGCAATGAAGTAAAAAAAAGAGGCTGTTGTTTTCCAGGCAGCAAATGGTCTGGTCCTTGTTCTCCAGCCACTTTGTCGTATTTGCAGCAGACAGGAGTGTCTTGAACCCCTGCATGTCCCCCTTCTCAGTATGCTCCAGCCTTAGTGGCATGTCTAACTTCCAGG
The DNA here is from genome assembly GCA_022605575.1 of Laterallus jamaicensis coturniculus. Taxonomy (NCBI): domain Eukaryota; kingdom Metazoa; phylum Chordata; class Aves; order Gruiformes; family Rallidae; genus Laterallus; species Laterallus jamaicensis. Next base: position 17,377,981 of record JAKCOX010000008.1, on the reverse strand, counting down.
AGCAAGCCATGTGGAACAGAAAGTTTTCTCCTGCTTCTGCTACACTTGGTGTTTTTCTTTCCCAGGTCAAGTAACATAAATTCCATCCACATTCTCCCTGTGGTTTCTTGGGCTGTTGTGTTGATGAGCCAGTATTAACACTCAGGAAAAAATGCTTATAGTATGAGTTCTAGGTTCAGGATGTACTTCCCATTATACTAACTGATGCCTGACGGTGCTGGCAGGGTAGGATCTACAGTTCAGTCTCGAGAGTGAGTTCATTAATCTGCCGTTTGGGAGTTTGGATATAAATTGTCACTGGTTTTAGATCAGGAAATTATTAGCCTCCTCTATAGACTGGCATCTTCATGTTTGATGGGAGACACAACACATGGAGGTGGAGGAAGGCAAAAATTCTACAGGCTGAGTGTTGATGGGAATTGAATGTGTGGCAGCATGGAACAGGTGTCTTATCTCTACTAGCATCCTGCAAAGGACAGGAAAATTAATGCTGCCCTGCAAGCACCAGGAAGATGGGGGAAAGCACTGGCATCATGAATAAATGAAGAAGGGATATGAAACACTCAGGAACTAAAAAATATTCTATTATTTTACTCTAGTTTCTTAAGGAGCCTGCAGTCATGCACTCTCGCTTGCTCTGTGTTTCACTTCCTGGGTACCTCTGTTGATTTTACCCTTCCCTCCCACCACAATTTTTCACTCTCAGTGTTTTCTAGAGGAATTGATATTTCAAGAGTGCCTGTCAGGAGGCTGCAGGGTAAAGGAGAGGCTCTGTTCCCCTTGGTAAAAGACAAGCTCAGCGCTTATTCAACAGAAAGGCTCCCCATGTGATAGGGAGAGAAAAAGGGAGAGAGGGGATGAATGCCCAGACTGAGGAAGTGCTTCAGTTAAAGATTACATGAAGTCACAGCTAATTGTTATCAACACAATCAACACTTTTTGCAGCCCATGACATATTCTTATTAGCAAGGATAGAATATATTCTTATAGCAGCAATTAATAAGGGCAGATAAAATGATCACAATTTAATTCTACAGCTGTTGGACTGACAAGATGAAGGCATAAGCTTCTGGAGGGAGAAGAGAATGAGAAGAGGAAAAGGAGGTTAACAAGTTATTTTAAGTCTTTAGGCCTCATATAAAGTAAGGATGATGTGAGTTGTTTACATTACTTCGGGGTGCCGCACCCCAGTGTTACAAAGGCTGCCAGAAAGGTTTAGAAAAAAGGAGGGCTCTGTGGAGGAACTACACCTCCAAAGGTTCAAATTGTTAGCTGTAGGGTGTGCTAAGAGGCATTTGATCTATGGGCCTGTGCAGCTGTGTAGTGGTTTTGAGGGATGTGTGGCATCCAAGTGGTTGGTAGACTTTGGAGTCTGAAGAGGGATTTGGATGTTTTTGAACTAAATATTATTCCTGCACAGTTCTGTGGTTTCAGAAAGTTCAGAGGAACAGTTTACCTTTGAAGAGCTCTAAACCCAAGTCAGGTGTATTTTTTATTTTTTTTTAATCATTTACCCCAGCCCTCAAAGTGTTCTAGATGTTCTGCAGATAGGTAAGAAGGCCAGGGGGATGATTCAGCAATCTTCATCCACACTATCAACAACAATACAGCTTACTCTTCTCAGAGGGATTTATGATCCCCTTAGAGAAGGGCCAGCTAAAGAAAGCAGTACAATAAAGTGATGGCATGGGAAAGCTTAGCTGTGTCTCCCTCAGCCAGCATCTTCTGGTTCAGTCTCACTTTGCTGTTAATTTTTATATTTATATTTGGCATCTTTCTGAAGTGCTGCTTATCACAATGGAAGCACAAATCATGTTAATTAATGACAGTAGCAGCCAAAAAAAAAAAAGGAGCTGGCACTTCTCTGCCATCGTTAAGTGCTCTTGAAAAACTTGTCCTTGACGTTGTTTTGGCTGAACAAAAATTAGATGCATAATCACTATTAGGCTTGATTGACTTGATCTTTCCTTCTATTACACTGATGAAAAGTACATGGCAGAAATTCTCAGCCTTGTACAACCGTGTTGCCACATACACATATTGCTAAATAGCAAAGCATCATCTCCTTGGCTTGGCCATCACTGAGGGCGTTGAAATGTCTGAGGTAGTCCACAATAGCTTTAGCATGATGGAGAAAAAACCCTTCCTGTTGATGTAAAATCTGTCAGGCACAGGATTAGGGTATGATGCTGGGAATCACAACAGCACGGCCTGAGAACCCATATGTTCAAAACACTTGGTGGCTTCTCATACTCATCTGCAATCATCCAATGAGTGTGTGTTTAAATAGCCTCTTTCTAACCTTGGATAACAGCACATGCTGGTCACTCTGGGATGTTGTGCCCTTGGCCACTGGAACAGACTGCCCAGAGAGGCTGTGGAGTCTCCTTCTCTGGAGACATTCAGAACCCGCTTGGATGTGTTCCTGTGTGACCTAATCTGGCAGGGGGTGTTGGACTGGATAAGCTTTTGAGGTCTCTTCCAACCCCTAACATTCTGTCATTCTGTGGCCACATACTACCAGCCAGGTTCCAAGAAACCATGAGTCGTCTCCAGTCACAAGTAGACAGCAGTGCAGCTTGCAGATGCCCACCTCAGCAGCGAAGGGAACGACTAGCGAAGCTCCCAAAGAAGGCTGCCTCGTATTGCACTAAATTCTTAACCTACCAGTCATTTGGTGGTTCCTTCCCAACTCTCCCATGCCAGAAAAACATTTTCTTGTGGGCATGGATCTAACAGTGAAAGAGAAGTAGAAAATTTACCACCAGAGTTTACTGAGTTCCTTCTCCACCTCCACCTGAGAGATGATGAAAACATTTTATCTGTCTCATCATCAACAGCAAAGGAATGCTACTGGCTTAGCAGGGGCACACAGTTATTCTCCTAATAATAATAATGATTCTTATAGCTCCTGAATAAACCACCAGTTCCAGGGCCACGGGGTGATGATGGCAATTTTGACCAAACTAGGTTAAGTATTAACTTTTCAAATCTTTTCAAATTCTCTTGGAGCTTTTGAATCATCTTTATATGCAGCCAGAAATTGCCCTCTCAATGTCCAAGCCCCCCCACCCCACCCAGTATCCAAGGGTAGGTTGAAGATTGATCTTCTTGACCTCATGATACGCACACTAAAAGGTTTTGAATGGACAAGAGCCACAGGAGTTGTACCACAGACCACAGAGAGCCAGAAATAAGGGCAGATGGCAGTAGGTTCCTCTCTGCAGGGCAAAGATGGGCAGAAGTTATGGTAAGGTCTCAGAGAGGTCTGGTTTGAAAGCCTTTCTTGGCTTGCTTTCTTTTCCAGCTGAAAGCTCAGGTAATCCAGCAGTACCAGCATAGCCCTGTGACAGACACGTGGTATCTTGCCACAGAAGTCTTTATGGAACTGCAGATCAGGCCCAAAGGACATGGGGTGTCTGGAGGACAGACTTTCCTATCCACTGCTTCTATTAATCTGAAAACTGAATCTGGATTATAAGTAAACAAGGAAAAAAGTAAACTGGGTTTCCCCAGCAGCACAGGATCAATGTGGCCTGATGATGTGATGTGCAAGAGTAGTCCTGAGGAACCACTTACAAACTTTCTGTAAAAAAGTTGGGGCTGCAGTCTTGGCATGAGTTACTTAGAGCAAACCCAGGTTCTTGCCCTCCCACCTGAACAGATGATTTCAGTAGTCTGGTGTTGAGTCAATAGGTAGAGAAACCAAGGCACTCCAAATGGTTGACTCAGCTTGAACATCTTAAAAGCTGTACCTGAAACAGCCAGGTCTGTGGCATTACAGAGCTGTCAGAATTTTATGCTTCAGTTCTTGGTACACCATATTCCTTGGTCTTATGACAAGTTAACCCCTGATGCGTTGAGTGGATAGATGACTAGAGATCAGAGCAGAGGTCTCTGCTCTTTCACCAGCAAGTGGGTAGAGCTGGGACAAAGTAAGCTGTAGAAGGCACAGTGCAAACACAATTCCCTCATGTGGCAAGGATGGGAGGTATTGCTGGATGTGGGGCTGCATAGCAGGGACTTGAGGACAGGCCCAGCGCAGACAGATTATTTTCTCTCAGCTAAAATTCAACCACAGAAGACTCCAGCAGCACTCTCTGGAGCTGTGGCCTGGCATAAACGTGGTAAGAGCTGCTGTTCATGGAGCACTGAAAATAATGCAGGGGGCTGGCTCCACAGGTCCGATTAGTCACATGTGGAGCTCTGTTTATATTCTCCTATGCAACCAAATGAGCTGTGATTAACAAACACAGGTTGTTTCTAGCATCACAGCCTAGACTTGCTGTTAATTGAAAAAGGGGATGGAGAGGAAAAAAAAGTTATCCAGGTCTTCCCTGTGCCCCTTCTCTGTCTTTGCTTTACTCTCTGGCTGACAGTCTTCATGCCCTATCTCTTGGCAGTGATATAAAGGTTACTTGATTATACGAGGACTGTTACTCCTTACAGGACAAACATCACCTCCTGGGAAACTTCGGAGCTGCTAGTGCTGTGAGTTCATGCCTCATGTCTGCAGATGATAGTCTCTGTCAAGTCCCAGGTGCTGGAATCACAGAATGTTAGGGGTTGGAAGGGACCTTGAAAGATCATCTAGTCCAAACCCGCTGCCAGAGCAGGATCACTTAGATTAGGTCACACAAGAACATGTCCAGGTGCGTTTTGAGTGAAGGAGACTCCACAGCCTCTCTGGGTAGCCTGCTCCAGTGCTCCATCACCCTCACAGTGAAAAAGCTTTTTTCTTATGTTCACATGGAACTCCCTATGTTCCAGCTTACACCCATTGCCCCTTGTCCTGTCATCAGACATCACTGAGAAGAGCCTGGCTCCATCCTCCTGACTCTCATCCTTTACATATTTATAGACATTGAAGTTTCCTCTTCTCCAGCCTGAAGAGACCCAGCTCCCTCAACCTGTCCTCATAAAGAAGGTGTTCCACTCCCTTAATCATCTTGGTGACCCTGTGCTGGGCTTGATTTCAAGTAGTTCGCTGTCCTTCTTGAACTCAGGGGCGCAGAACTGGACACAATATTGCAGATGCAGCTTCACGAGGACAGAATAGCGGGGGAGAAGGACCCCTCTTGACCTACTAACTACACCCCTGCTGATACACCCCAGAAGGCCAGTTGCCTTTTTGGCCATGAGAGCACATTACTGGCTCATGTTCATCCTGCAGTCCACGAGGACCCACAGGTCCCTCTCATCTACTCTGCTCTGCAACAGATCCACCCCCAACCTATACAGGTACTTGGGGTTGTTCTTCCCCAGATGCAAGACCCTACACTTGCCCTTGTTGTATTTTATTACATTTCTCCCTGCCCAACTCTCCAGCCTGTCCTGATCTCACTGGATAGAACCTTGTTAGAGAGAGAGAGAGAGAGTGTGTGTGTGTGTGTGTGTGTGAGCATCCACAGGGGATGGGGAATGAACAAATTAAATTGTGAGCCTTTCTGGTTTGGGAATTAAAAAAAAAAAGCAGTTCAGAAAGAAAGGTGAATTCTAATAAAACAAGGAAAGAAACATAAAGGTTTCTGGTAGCAGGCCCCAGCCTGAGGCTGTTGAGGTCCATTCTGTAAAGGGCTGCTTGCTCAAAAGGCTCATGCCCTCATCTTTCTCTCACTGGATGAAACTGTAGCTGTGAGGGAAATTGTGGGGCAGGAGCAGCGGGTGAAGGCAGGGACCGTACAGAGGAGTCACTGATACACAGGCTCTAAAGCTGCAGCATCTCCACCCCCCCCACCAAGCGCCCAGCCCCAAAGGGGGATCGGCAGAATGTGTTGTCATCCTGATTATGCTCAGCAGTGATTTAGGGCTCTTTCCCTCCTTTGACTCCCTCCTGCTCCCTGGGCCCTCTGCCAGGGCCCATGCCATAAGCGCCATGCCCGTTTGCGGGGCTGATGCTCTCCCCAGCTCCAGCGTGGAGGCTGCAGTGAGAAATGGCTGTGCATCGCCGAGCAGCTGGAAGCAGTTATTAACCGAATTTGGCATCTGAGCTGAACTATGAATGCATCTGGGTGGCTTGAATTGTTCTTAATTATATTTTTGCTTTATTGTTTTCATTTCGGGCTGTGCTCTACCACTACTCCCCGTATATCTCTGCACTGTACATTTGCTTTGCTTCCAGCCTGGGGTAATTGCTCCTTGTCGAGCTGTGTTTGCCATTTTAATTTTTTATCATTTCAGTTACTTTCTTTTCTTTTCCCCTTTTGATTATTTGGTTATGTCATTCCCATTTGCCCTGACATTTCAATAAATTCCCTGCTACATTATCTTCGTCCCTAGAGTTGCAGTTTATCCTTCTCTTCTAATGTCTCTGTCTCAAAGCTGGATATAAACTGTTTATTTTTTCCTAACAGCTTCCCTTTTGGGCTGAGGAGCTAACAGTAGCAGAAAGCAGCCCTGCCGCAGACAGCAGGCAGGATGCTGTGCTGACAATCCTGGTGCCAGAGTGCCCCCTTCCAGAAATACTGAGGAATAACAGTTCCTTTTCCTCGGGGGAGGAAGGAAAAAGAGGCAGGACTCCATAGCCAACCGTCTGGCCAGAGGTTAAGGTATTTAGATGAGACTAGCTGAAAGGATGCTGGTGTAAATGGTGTATAAGGAAATTAGTGTGTTTTAAATTAGTATTATTATTTTATTATTCTGTTTTCAGGTTGCGGGAATGTCCGTTATCTGTTGGGTTTTGCACTTCTCTCTCACTGAGGTGCTTGTCTTTTCCTCTGTCACAGTCACTTTTGACCACAGGGAAGGGCTAGCTACCCTGGGCAGTGAGCCCGGTGGTGGGCTGGGGCAGCAGGATCTTAATGCCTCAGAAAGCCAGAATCAAAACTCACCAGCCTTGGTGACTATGAAGCAGGTATCCTTTATTGCAGCGCTGGGCACACAGATCGCTCCTCCGAATGTGTGCGCCCATTAAAGACAAATTTCTCATATTTATACAGATTACCTCTACATATTCATTATAATTTCTAGGAAAAGGCAGGGTTATGCAAACTATTTCCAGAAAGTCATTTATATTAATTCCTCTCAGGTAGAGCATGCTCAGTGACACTCAGTGGGTCTCCCAGTAGTCTTCAGGGATGAAGGCTGGACGTATTCCTCTTTCTCAGCACATGCTCTTTATGTTTCTTCTCCATGCTTATCTGGGCTCCCAACACCTGCACTGACTAGTTAGTTTTTCACTGAAAACAAGATATACTCTGTCTTTTAATTGGTCGTTAGTCTCATTATTTATGATTCCTCTATCTCCTACTTCCTCTAGTTTCAAGGCTGTTGCACTATTATGGTTCAGTTTTGTAGCCACTTTCATGAAACAGCTTATGTGATTACAGCCAATTCTGTAAAAATTCAAAACTAATTATTCCTAAAAACACACAAATTCTTACTTCTTTATCTTCAAGGCTATTACTGTTGCATTGTTATGGTTTAGTTTTGCATCTGCTCTCACAAGCAGCTTACACAGTTACAGCTTTCTCTTAGTCTATTCTTAAAAACTATGAAAATTCTTATATTAAAGTTATACTAATTGTCTCTTAAGCTACACCTATATCAATCTATTCAGCATGATTACTTTTCACTGAATCAATCTCCTCCTGTGCACCCAGGCTGCAGATGAGGAGGTAGTCAACCTGCAGGAAAGCGCTTTCTCCTGTTGCAATAGCTCATTCCACCCTGAGCAACTGGTTTCCCTTTGGTCAAGACTTTGGGCTTTGCAGGCATGGAGCAATCTTGCTCTGTGCCTAGCAACTGCTCCAAGACAGACAGTCCACTCACTTGTGGTGGGTCACAGTGTCAGCAAGGGGGTACAACTATGAACAGCTCCTGGACCTTGGCTTTGGCCACTGCTAAGGAACATCTGGCAGCTCAGTTTAAAGAGGTCAGTGAAGATGGGTTTTGGATGAGGGGTCAGCCTTTATGCAGAGGCAGCAGGGGGGCACAGCCAGGAGTATGATGCTCTCTCAACCTGCCTTTTTGGGGGCTGAGTAGGTCTTACCTGGCAGCACTCTCTTAAGCAAGATGCTCACAAATGGTTTGGTTTCTGTGTAACTTCACTCCAGCACGCCTGTGTATACAACCCGTTCTAAAGTGCTCGCGTTGGAGCAACAGCCCGTTCAAAGCCAGAACATGGACACTGAGCCACACCTTCATGTCAAAATGCTTCTCAGTGCTGGGGAGGCTGTGGTTGTACCCACAAACACACTGTCCATGATTCATTCAGGGGAGGTGTGAACCCATATGATTCGTTCGTAGCTGTAACACTAGGTTTAAGGTGAAGTTAACAACCTTTTTTTTTTTTTAGAATGTTTTTCTTATTGTTATTAGACTTTATTCATATATAAGAAACACAGTTTTCCTTCAAGGTACTCCTTTCAGTCTTTATTAAAGTCCTAGTGTGTTACCAAGCTGAGCCATTGGAGTCCTGCTCTCTCTTAACATTCTCCAGAGGAGAGAAAATCCACCCCGATGGAACCTTGTTTGTTAAGTTTCAGTGAAGGAAGGTCCCTTGCTAATACATGGCAACTCCTCAGCACTTCAGCAACACAAAAGCTGCTGTCAAGGCTCTCCCAACAGTTAGCTAACCTTGTGGAATGAAGGCCCACCCCATTCACACATGGTCAGCACTGTGTTAGGCAGCAAGCAAAACTCAGACAGAGCAAGGGAATGTGATGTGACCAAGCACACATAGCAAGCGAAAGACAGGCTAGAAACTAACCCCCAGCTGTTTTCCTCTAGGCCTTGCCTTTACTAGACCAGTTTATCATTCTAGGCCATAGCAGCAACAGCAGTGAGAGCCTGACCCATGGTCGTGTAGTCATGCTTGTTCAGGGCTTTCTGCTGTGAGCTCAGCAGTCCAGGGCAGCAGTGCTGGCTCCAAGGTGTGGTGATTGGCAGAGAGCAACACGCAATTCGATGTGAATTTTAGGTGAAGCCAGGAAGCCAGGAAGCCAGCCAGCCAGCCAGCCATTTTATTAGGTGAAATCACACAGATTTTATATCTTTCTTACTGCAAATGTGGCAAGCTAAAAAACCTGCTAATTGGTTACACACACTGTTCATACCATATTGATTGGTTAGTAATTATAACGAGTTCTGATAAGCCTATCTTATAGCTAAATATTCTTAGTTTACCTTTAATACCTAAAAGTATCCACACACCTGCTGTTTTGACCATCTCGTTATGGTTGGTTCCTAACATGTTCTGTTACTCCCAAATACCTTCCCATAACTGCTTCTTGGTTTAGGGCAGCCTGTACCCCTATCAGCAAGGCCGCTGTGTTTTGAGAGTGTGATTATTAGGATCCTCTCAGCGTGAGGAACTTTTCTCATGGGAACAGGAGAATATTGTCTTGGGTGAAGAGAGCTAGGCCGCCGGCAGGCCTGCTATCTTCCCCGACACCAAGGCACTGTGGCCAGGTGCACTCCTCAGGACACCTTCCTGTTCCCAAGCCAGCTGCATAGCTGCCAATCCTGAAATGGTTAAGACACTAGGCTGGACTAGGAACTGAGCCTAACTTACGCCTGTAAGCCAAGAGGCAGGCACTGCTATCAGTAACTGTGTGATAGGGAGGGTATGTATGCATCTCTGCAGCCAGGCAAAACTCTGCCCTGGCTCTGAGAGTCTCGTAGTTATATTTATTTGTTTCCAGCAAAATGTTACGACTTAAAAAAATAAACTGTCACTGCCCTAAGGCAAACTAAGCTCTGTCCTACTTTCCCCAGCACTGTTTCTGGCCATTCTGGGGGAAAGCTGGGTAAATAGGCAAAGCAACACTTACCATAGCAGCCACCTGGGGCTTGTGCCAAGTGTGTATGAAGGCCAAGGCACGACCGGAGAGCCACACCACAGGCAAGTACAGCAAGGACACCAGGGCACGTGAGCACTTTGCACTTCAGCTCCAGAACTAAAGATCCTGACCTGTTTGCAGACCTGCAGAAACCTGGGGGGTGGGAGGGAGCAAACACAGAGCACTCCGTGATTTGAAAATAATTGCTAGTTGTGGATGTAGTCACTAGCCTTATTATCTCCACCCGTCCTGTGTTTGTCTTCTCCTCCACCTCTCCAAACGTGACACTCTTGTCTCCAATACATTAGGAGGCTTTTCAGGGCCAGATGTACGCTGTGACCATGGCCTTGGAGCTGTGGTGCCACAGGGCAGCCAGGGAAAGCTGATGCCCCTCTGGCGCAGGAGCAAAGGCCGAGCCCACATGGCTCCCAGCGGCCTGCTCCTTTATGCCAAGGAATTTTTGGCTGCAGGTGCCAGGTAATTCCTGGTATCGCTGGCATGCGATCCTCCTGGCTGTTTGCAGCAGTGCTTTAATTCAGCCCACCCATGTTCAAACAAGGTTCCTGCGCAAGAACAACCCCATGTAGGGCTTATGTGAAGTTACCTACCCAGAAAGTTTGGTTTACAGTGAAATTAAAACAGGACACCCCGCTTTGTATTAGAAAGTGATGGAGGAGCCTCACCTATGGTGAAGCACCTAGAAGAAATCCAGTACTTCTAATGTGCCCAGGTTTATCACAGCATTTGCTGTGCACAGTTAAATAGAAAGAAAGCAGCCACTTAGTGACAGAGCTGAGTTTCCTGCTACACCATTATTTTAGCACAGCTCCTCTGCGAGGCACATGGCAAGTGACTGTAAATAATTATGACTGAATTCCCCTTGTGAAATGTAAGAACCAGCATTTGCGTTCTGCTGCGCTAACATGGCAGTTTTGTTTATACCCTTATAAAAGGACCAACAGGACAGATGCTCCCCTGCAGATGTCAGGGGGGTCCGTTTGGCCCTACACCAAACTAGGAAACAAGGGGAAGCCTGTGTGTGGGCATGCAGAGGGCAGATGCACATTGCACAGTAGGAAACTGGGCTGCCAAGCCACACACACCCCATTAAGCAGCATGAGAGGAGGCCAGAGAAGTTGCTATTGGACAAGGATGAATAGGTGAAAAGAAAAAAAAATTACCCTCCATGCAGTAGGGACCAATCTCTGCACCATAAGCCAGCCTAGAGGTACTAGTTTAGACATCATGGAAACACAGCATTGTTAAATAATTTGTGTCAGCTACCACTAGGGATCCAGGAACATGTTAGGTGGCCATTTATCCATGTGTATTCTCTATCCTGGAGAACTGTGCAGGAGTCCACTGTGAGGATCTCACATCTGTGCACAGATACAGGTTGCATTCCAGGCTTCTGCACCCACATTTGAGCTAAAGGAGCAGAGGGAAAGGGACTGAGGGATACCTGAAGTTCTCCTCAAGATCCTCCCATACTCTGGGACTATGCAGGTACCAAGTCAGTCTCCAGCCTAGGTCAATCTTCAGCTGCATGTTGGCAACAGAACCTGTCAAAGTGTAGTGTAGTGAGGTGTAGTGTCAGCCTCATTTAATAAACCATTACCCCCCTCATGCATCACACAGCTTTGAGTAGCCACATTAAGTAAATGGAAACCAAGGCAGCAAATACCTAGCTTTGCAGTGAAACCAGCGCTGCCTGCATGAGGTCTGTGGAGCATCACGTGACAAAGAACTCTGGTATGGCAGCAACCCACCAGGCCTCTCTAGATGCACTTCATTTGGAGCTGCAACTTCTGGGTTTTTAACCTGTTGTAGTTGCCCCTGCCTTTGTACCACCTTATTAAGTGGCACTCAGTGCTGTTCCATGAAATAATCTGAGGCACGACCTTCTTAAGCTGAGGTGTGGGCAGGAGTGGCAGAGAGACAGGCCCTTTCAGAAGATATGCACACCCCCCACCCCCAGTTTTAAGCATGTAATTGTACAAGTAACTCCTCCAGCCAGAGGCAAAAGCTCTCTCAGAGAGCAAGGCAAGGGAGCGGCCATCATGGACAATGATGCAGCCTGTCACAGGGCTCTACAGCCATAGAAGACAGTGGAGTTCAGCGCTCTATCATTGCCAGCGCTGCCTTCAAAGAGAAGTGCTAAGGTGTACGCTTCCAGCAGGTATAAGCCACCCTGTGAAGGGGCCTGGTGCAGCAGAGCAGTGACTGCATGAAGGGAAGCTTTGTTGACGTGACTGGACCTGTTCACTCCTGATGACCTGGAACATGCAGCCTTGCAGCCTCCATGCATGTCCGCTCAGCTCCTCTCTCGCTGGAGACACGGCTGTGTCCTTGACCAACTTTCCTGCCCAGTGAGCACAGCCTCCATGGTTTTTTCCAAGCTGCAAGCTCTGTCAGCTGTCAGGGGCTGGTGTCTCCAAGCTCTCCCCATACCTGGCTGTTCCTCCTTCCCCACTCAGAAGTTCAACTTCAACAGAAGATAATTAAAAGACCAAAAAAAAAAAAAAAAGGTATTTGCTGATGAAGGTTCTGGCAGCTGCTCACTGTACTCATCAAAGAAAAGGAAGTGCCAATTATTTCCTTGTACGAACTGTTTCTGTAATCAAAGTGCTCTGCGGTTCGGTTGCGAATGCCGATTCCCTCCCTCGCACTCCCCCCAGCCTGAGCAGGAGGTAACTGGCTGCCCACACCCTCACCAGTTCATACTTTCACACAGCAACACTCACACCTTTGTTTTCCTTGCGACATTCACCCCTTTCCTTGTGGAGGGAGGACAGAGACTGGGCAAGCTACTGCAGGCACGTTCACACTTGAGTCGGCACTGTCAACTCCAAGCCCAGCAAGTTTCCCACAGAGAACAACAAACATACCATGTCTCCAGCCCAGAGCACCTTACCAAACTGGGAGGGTTGCGAGAGGGGGGAATGGAGTTGGATTTTTACTGGGAAGCATCCCTCTCATCTCCCATTTGCTGTGGAAAGGCTCTTGCAGCCAAGCAGGGGGAAACTCCTCGTGGAGCACCCTGAAGAAAAGCTAAGAAGGGCTCTGCACAAGCACCTCCCAGGCCCTGGGCCCTCTGTGGCTTGCAGCCCCACTCACGGAGGGCTCAGACTTGGCAGCAGCAGGGGAAGCTGTATGCAAACATGCCACCAGAGAAAACATGCCAAGAAAAAAGCAAGCATGTTGGTGCTGTCTTTTTTTTTTTTTTTTAATGGTGCAGGCAGTCACAATTTTGTTTCTGGTTTAATTCTGCCCTTTTTTTTTTTCTTTTTTTTTTTTAAAAACATGGATAGATACAACATTTGCTGGAGAAGCTTATCTCCTAAAATTGTTAATGCTTCAAACTGGGAAATCAGGCTGGAAAAAAAAGTCTGTAACTGTAGTAAACTAAGTGCATCAGACACCCCCATCAAACCACCTGGCAAGACAGAAGGGTGACAGAGGTGGAACGAGCTGTGGGCTCCCAGCCGCTCGCACCAGCCCCCCTGACCTGACAGCAGCTGATGTTCTCACCCATTACTTCTGTTTTGTTCATCTCCACGTGGCGCCCTCCCCTCCAGATTTCGTACAGAGAAGCACAAAGAACACAGAAGCACAGTTTAGCTTGCTGACATAATGCCCATATTTAATCTTTTGAAACGAGAACAAAATCAAGAATAAAATCAAGAATAAAAATTTCATTTAAGTCATACAGTACATTAATCTTTCCGCAATGACCCAAACTACAGTACTCAAATGCCTGGCATGAAGTCTATTATCTCAGCGTTTAACAAGTGTATAACCAGTGACACAGTAAAAAGAAGAGCTCACAATACACAGCTAACACGATGAGTTTAGATTTTCTTCTACGAGTCCAGCTAGAGTTTGTAATACGTGGGTCACTTTTGAACCGTGCTTTAATCACTGTTTTTGTTCAGTCAATCTGTTTGGGGCTTTTTTTTTTTCTGTTATGTGAGTTTTTTCCATTATGTACAGGAAGATTACTTCAAATGAAATTGCACAAGTTAGAGTATCTATCTATAGGCATACATGGTCGATCTAACTAAAAATTTAATAAGCAGTAATTACTCAGTCCTGGTTATACATTCCTAAAGGCTTAATAATACAGTTTTAAGAAGAAACACAAAAAGAAAAAACAACCAAAACCCCAAACCAAACAAAAAAAAAAAACCTAACCAAAAAACCTCCTGAAACACAACAAAGCAGTTGTAGGGTGGCAATCTCTGCAAGAAGCCTCCTTTCCTCCCAAAACAACTGAGGGTTAACTGTACTTTCCATATTTGAAATGGGGTCTATGAAGAAGTCCTTTTAGCTCCTAAGCAATACAAAACATGTGACTGTGTCCTTTCTAAAGTCTGAATGGTTCAATGTGTAAGTCGGTGAAGCTCCCGAACAAGTAATACTGGTAGGATGCAGACTGTTAACAGAAATTAGGACAATATGCCCTGACACACATTTGGATAGCAAAACCGCCTGTGCTAAGGGGCCATGAGCCAGCGGTCACAGTCGCTTGAAGCAAGAGGACAGCTCTCCCTGTAGAAACTGTGGAGGACGGGAAAGGGTGGGCTCTCCTGCCCTGTAGTCGAGGGTAAAGCTGAATTTTCCCTGGCTCTTACTCACGCACCCACCCTGTCCTGCTCTCGGCCCCCTGGCCAGCACTCCTTACCCCTTTCCAGAGGCGAAATCCCCTGGCCCAAAGGCAACCGGGACATGAGCCTCCTCTCCTCTGCCTGGCTCCTGACCTCAGGAGCAGGGAGGGATCTGTCTCTGCTCCAGCCCGGCGGCAGGTGCGAGGGCTCCCACTGACTCGCTGCTTTGTGGGAGCTGCTCCTGCACCGCGAGGAAGAGCTCTGCAGAGAGCTGCTCCTGCATGGGGAGGAAGAGCTCCGCAGAGAGCTGCTCCTGCACCATGAGGAAGAGCTCTGCAGCCTCGCAGCTTTCTGGCTCCTGGCCTCAGCTACTGCAAACATCTAACCGCAGTAACAAACAGAGAGGTCTCTTCCTCTGCAGAGTAGCGTTACTGAATGCTAGAGCCCCAGAGGGCTACCTCCAAGGTAAAGTTAACTGAACGCCAGGGTTAATGGAGCATCTTCTTCCCACATTAGCAAAACATAAATGTAACTAATTAACGCGACTGCTTTGACTTTTTTTAATCTCTCTTTTCTGGTGCCAGGTCCTGCTACAAATGGAGAAAACCCATAGAGAACCGCTTTCCTAGATGGAAAGGCAGCAGAATCTTAAGCCTTGAGGATCTGCTTTGAAATTTGTTACTGGCATAAACAACAAAAAAAAAAGTCCCATTTGTTTGTTTTTTGTGGTGTTTTGTTTTTTTTAAGAAAAAAATCCAGACCATCCCGTGCACCTTCTCTGCACATACACACACACGCACATGCACACGCACCAATGGAGAGCTCCAGAAGAACAGGCGTGGGAACCACAAAGCCCAAACTGTGAAGACATGGGGAATCTCACATTTCTGTGTTCAATTCTCCTTTAGCAATGAAGCAGCAAAATGATGTACTGCAAGAAATAAATGGTCACAGAACACACATACACCCAAACGCAACCATGGATACATTTTTCCCATTATTATTACTTTTTTTTTATAGATGCTGTTACTCATCTGATAAGCTTCTTTCTGGCTGTGCTGAAGTTTTTGAAGAGCATCTGGTTCTTCTTTAACCTTTGTCAGAATGTAAGAACCTCAGTGGCAATGGACAATCAATCAATCTCATTAGTGCCACAACCAACCATCTCCACTTGAGATTCTCTACGAACCCGTTCTGGAAGTTGAAGCTGACTCTGCTCCTTTGGTGCCACTCTGTTGTTTTTGTTTTTTAAATTAACAAACACAGCATATTAATGCAAATTGGATGTTTTCTAAAAATTAGAAATGCTCAGATAATTAGTTCAGCAATATGCAAAGTGCATCTATTTGGTTCTTTCCATAGATCACCTTCTGTTGTAAGTTTAGATTCCTTCACAGTTTAAAATATTGTGAAGAAATTATATGTATACTTTATGTATAGAACTATTTATATACATACACATATATACACACAACTCTGTAATTTATATAGCCATAAACACTCATTACTTAACTATTTATATTATATACACATGGCATGGACACACACTCAGTGAAGGGTTGGTGCAGGCTGAAATCATTCCATCGGGTTTAATGGAATAACAACAGTGAAACCATGAGCGAGTTATTAAGAGACACAAACATACATCTATTAGATAAGTGAAAGACCAATTCAATCAGCTCTTCCATTTTCCTACTAGCGCAGGATTGTTCCCACCCCGTTCCATGCTCCGTACGCACATACACAGCTACTTTGTGTTCCGTTTACATGAGAGGGCAGTGGTGGCTCTTTTATTTTCCTATGTGAAAGAACAGTCTGTATTTACCCAGGCTCACAGCAACCTCTTCTGCAGAAGTGCAGCCCAGCCGGGTCCGGGCATCTCGGAGGACTCTGAACGCTGCGCCGCCGTTAGCTGAAAGCACCTGCTGAAGCGTTATTGCATGGTTATGGGACAGCTATCGATCGTTCACAGCCTGTGAACTCTCTTTCTCTCTCTCCAACAAGTGGTACAACGGTATAAATACATAGTTTAGCACAAAACAGTTTAACACGAGGCAAGTCCAAGTACAAATGAGACCTAAAGGCCTAAGGGTGAACTTTGAAGGCCAAGAGTTCTTCAGAGTGCATGTTGTTTAAGGAACGCAAGTCAGGTAATTTCAAAAGAAGTTTTGTGAAAATAGAGGCTTCATTTGGGTGATTTTTCATGATTAAGGTCCTTAATGCACGGATTAGTGTTTCCTGAAGTGCCTCCACAGAATTGACATTTTCTATTCCGGAGCGATCTAAAGAGAAAAGGAAAAGGAGCAGGAAGAGAGAGAGAGAGAGAGAAAAGAAAAGAAAAAAGAAAGAGGGGGAGGAAAAAAAAAAGAGAGATACTGAACAGATGTAGTTTACAATGTAAAGACACTGCAAGAATCACTCACTAAACAAATGAGCACGAGAAATAAAACTACTTATGCCAGAGTTTCAAACCCACATACCAAGAGTCTTTCAAACACACAGCATCAACTTTGCAGAGTGTTAATCTTACACTAAACTGGGAACATTCAATCACCTCTTCTGTCATCACCCATGCTTCTGCAAAAGGACAGAGTGAAACACACGCTTGAGTATTCTGCTGAATCACAGCTTTCAACGCAAGGAGAGAGAGGGCATGCCAAAGTAAAAGTTTCAAACATCTCCAGGCTGGACACAGAACCCTAAACCTTAACTGGAGCCTCATGGCTGAGGAGGAAATCCCACTCAGGACAAGCCACACTCGTGTCTGGACAACCGGATCCCCTGGGGCAAAGGGGAGTACAAGCCTGGACATGGCTGGGTGCTGTTTCTGAGTGTGTTCACTTACAAAATGGAACACAATACACCCAAAAAACTCTCAATTGAGGAAGAAAAGAAGAATTTCAGCATCAAGAAAAATATTATGCTTTCACATACTGCACTTGCCCCGTGCCTGAAGCATCTCTTTCAAGAATGGTGTATTTAAGAACATGCCTGTTGTCCTTAGGTGGAACACCTAAAGCAGCTTAAAAGGATGAATTTTTAAGCAAGTATCTCCTCTAATAACCATGCACAGTAAGTGCTTTTTTCCAAGCTGTAGCCTCTCTTCTTAAACGCTATGTAAATCAGCAGGGCACCTACATACACGAGTGACGGACGCAAACAGCAATGTGCTTTGATGTGTGCCTGTATTTAAGCACTGTGCAGAACTGGGACACAGAAAGACAACAGCTTTCTGGAGTAGCACTGAGTCAGACTGTACAGTCAGAGGGGGAATCCCTTCCTTATGCTGACAGCATCAATCCAATCGGACTTCTCAGGTGAAGGGAGTCCCAGAAGTCCTCATGGACTAGTCATTGTAGTTCCCACTGCTGTAGGTAAAATTATTATATAAATCACTTCAGGAGCCATCTTGAAGCAGTTCATGGGTTTTGTTCCTTCAAAAAGATTGTTCCAGAACCTTCTACTCTAACAATTATGAACTAGTATCAAACCATGTTTATTAGCACATATTGCACTCTTCTGTGAAGATTGTCCATTAGGTTTGATGGCTGCTCTCCAAGACAACACAAGCAGGGAGAAACCTCTCCTACTTTACTTGTTGAGCTAACTACTCCACCTGCTTTGAAAACCTTTAGGTTTGCTCCATCCTGAACAGGGGTGATGACACTTGCACACAATATGCCAGGCAAGGTTTCTCAAGAGCACTGTACTGTGACAGCCTCTGAAGGCAGAAGAATGACGTCCAACCTTTCCTGGTTGCCTTGGGTGAGTTACTGTAGCCTTCTCTCTTCAATTAGTCCAAGTCTTCTCCTCTAACTCTATTTCCAGTTGCTCCCCGTGGCCAGCAGAAGTTTTTATAGTGCTATCCCAATAAGAGAGAATATTTAATAGAGTATGTATTTTGTCTTCTTCTACCACAAGGCATCATACTCAGTTAGAAGATTATCTGGTCTCTAGGCCTGCACAAACAATGCTGTTTCAGCTTTGCTTCCACCTTGCTTCCTCTTCCTTCCTCCTTCCTTCTTCAGTGCCCACAACCCATCTTGCTATTTCCCCACTAACTCTAACACACCCAGCTAACTGAAACCAGAGGTGAAGCACTTTTAGTTTAGGAATGGTACCAAGCTAATTCCTCAGCACAGCCAGAAACACTTCCACATCCTCACTGTTTGCCCCACTTTTTCCTTCATTGCCACATGACACCAAAATAAGAAGATGCACAGTCACACACATTCCTTGTTACTACCCTTGCTTCTTTCTGCATATTCTAAACACACCTTTTAAGAGATATTACTCAACCAACATTATGATGAGATGCTTTTCACAAGTGTTCTCATCAGCAGGATTTAGAGACTTGGTAACTCCGCCCTCCCCCCCCCCAAACTTTTAATAAAAATTTAAACAACTTTAAAGTCTTTTTAGAATATGTTTTTTAAGTACAGCATGGTATTTTCTATTCTGGATCACTTAATCAGGATTCAACAGTCACACGCTCTTGTCTGCTTCTGGAACTGCTGTGAATCTTGACTGCTATCTTCCTTACAATCTTCTCTTGAGTAACTTCCATTCTGAGATGAAGTCTTACTGGCCTTATTCTTCCACCTTCAGTTGTTCTTCCAGTTACAGCATCTTTTGCCTTGGCCTGCATCTCCGCGTCGTTCCCTCTGAAGCTGCCTCCTTCTTTAATTGAGCTCCGCCTCCACCTTATAGTAAATGACTCTCTGGGTCACTGTCCTCATTAGAGATGGAGTGCAAGGGATCTATTTAATTGACAGATGCCCGCGAGCCTTCAGTTTGACAGGCTCCCTTTCCTCCTGGCAAGCCCCTGCACTGTGAGCATCTTCCCCATGTGGTCTCTCGGGGCCATTTCTGCTCTTCCAAGGACATGTTCTTCAAGCATGAAGCTTGCTCACTTACTTGTACAAGTAACTGCAGCATTTCAATTCAGCTGCAAACTACAGAGTGAAGTTGATCTGACAATTAACTGCTGTACTCACAGTGACCATCAAGGTTACCATTGCGTCTGGAATATAGTACAAAAGCAGGTGAGAGCCCAAATGCTCAATGAACAACCAATGAAGCTGCGCTTTATAAAACTCAAAGTATTTTTGGAGACATCCAGGATGGTTGTCACCAGCCTGCAGATCAGATCACAAGGTAGCAATGATGCCCAGAGCCACGATCTGAAAAAGTCTTAGCAGCTGAGAGAAGCCTAAATACCAAACACCTCCTCTTCTTGTCCTGTCGTGCAGCTCTGACATTACACGCAGTATATATTACATACCACCCCTCAGCTAAGCCCTACTGAGACCTAGCAACAGCATGGAGCAGTGCTGGAAAGGCTGGGGGGCTGGCTCTGTGCTGAAGGCATATTTAACAGAACCAATATAGCCACTCACATTCAGAACAGGTGGCACAGAGACTGCAATATTCTAGGGCCCAGCAACTGAGCATCAAGAAAAGTGGCTGTAGCCTAGTTCTGACACAGCACAAGAAGGGAAGAGGTCTGGTTCCCAGTCCTTATTTTAAAGGTTGTCTCCAGTTTATGTCAATTTATTTTTTTCAGAGATCAAATCTGTAAAGCAGAGTCTGGAAAAGCGACTAGAACTCCAGATTTCTCTCTGCCCCTTGAACATTTTCACTAACAGGCTACAGTGCCACGCTTCTTTCAAACTGACATTCCTTCTGGCTTTTGAAGCTTGCGAACTCTACACCGCCCTCTGCTCATTACCACGCTTACAGACTGAAGAAGCCACACCTGCTCCATCCTGTGCTATCACATTTCTGTTCCGGCCATGACAAAGCTCTGAGACTGAAGCATCCCACCTTGCCTGCAGAGGCCTCATGCAGCACCATGCCCGGGGTGTCCCTCCCTGATAGGAAAGACATGGATCTAAACCCATGTACTTGTTCAAAGGAGTGGCCCTCCAAATGCAGGCTTGCTGCATGAGAAGCGGGTACTACTAGCGTTCCTACTGGCTGCCTCTAAAGAGCTCCACACCCGGCAAGCAGGGATTCTGCACCTTGTATTCCAGGCATTATATGCAGAGCTAATGTGCCTAATTTGAGGCTTTAGATAATACTACAGAAGTAGGTGCTTAATCCTTATTTGAATCTGGGCCAGGGCATCCTGTATATCCAGGGACTGAAACAAGATATGAGACCAGCAAAGATGTTAGAGGATTGGCAGACCTTTGGCAGTAAGAAGTCACGATGCAGATGAACAGGGCTTTCTTGCTGACATAGGCAGAGATCAAACCGTTGGATTTAGACTTAAGTAAGATACGCAATAGACTTCAATGACGATACTTGGAAGTAAAAATACCACCTTATCCCAAGACTTAGGCTGTGCAAGTCAGGAGTAATTTCACTGATGCTGTCCTGTGAAACTAAGATGAGTCAGACAAAAAGCCTCTGGACAGCCACTGGGCAGCTATGAGATGCGTTTTTGCATTCTATAGAAAACAGCAGGAAAACGTAAGCCCATTGTCCCGTATTTTTCCCCCAAAAGGCAAATATTAGAAAGAGCAGGTATGTAAAAAAGTAAATCACAGAGTGCTAGTAGCTTAAAACCTACCAAACTGCACTTAGACATGAAATAACAAAGTAAACATTTTACAGAAATCTTTTAACAGAGAGGCACATTCAAAACTTGGCAAAGGTTTAAGTTAACTTTCTCTCCTTACCAGCAGATACCAGGACAACCGCTGTAAACAAACTCATTTCCTCATCACTAAGTTGCAGGGCATTTAGCTTCTCACTAAATTCAAACATTGAGTTGAGCAGATCACCAGCTCCCATCGAATGCAAGTCATCCACGCTGTACTTCTTTCCACTAAGGAAGGTGACGGTACGTTCCTTTGCATCAAACAAAGATGCAAACCGTACCATTAAAACCTGGTGAAATAAAAAAACACAACAACAAAACCAGATAAATACAGGTGGATTTCTGGAAAGGCCAAAGAAAAAAACCAATGAAACCTTCTAATTATCATTCAAATTCTCATTAACTGCCGTACAAGCAATCTATACAGGAACTGTCAGCATGCTATTGAGCTGTGAAACAGTGCAAGCTCTGGCCCAGCAGTCGTGAGAGGAACGACAAGGGAAAAAAATCAGTGAGTGGATGCAGGGAAGGGGCTCTAACACGCGGAAGGGAGTAAAATCAAAGGTTAAGCCTCAGACAGCCTGAGCCACAAAGACAATGCCATTCATACGTACACCAGTAAGGACAACTTGCTTAAGCCACCCAACAGCCAAAGGCATACAGAGCATTAAAAGACCTGTTTTCTTGGCCACGCTTATGAAGAGCAAAATAAAGGTACTGAACCAGATTCTTGCTTGGCGTAAACTGGAGCAGCTCCACTGAACCAATGCTGATTTACACCACCTGATGATCTGGCCCACTAGGCATTCTTTGGGAAAGTACCATGGCTTCTCCCACGGGAATGTTAATGAGCTCTGGTAGAAAAGGAGCCACATGTACAGCCTTCAGAAGGCTAGGGAAGCAGGGCTTGAAACGGCACCTGGTCTGTAGCTGCAGCTGGGAATACCCCTTTGGTATAAGCACCTGGGCTGGAGCAGTTGACATGTGCTGAACTTACCCCTCTGGACTGAAATTTCTCTTGTGGTTTCTCAGTCGTATTGTGAAATGTTTCCCCTCTGGAATGGCTTGTAAAAGTTTCATTTGCTCATGTTCAACAACCTTATTTACATTTTCAAGACTTAAGTTGCACTCAACAGCCTTCTTTATTTGCAGAAAATGAACCAACTGGCATTGGTTAAAACTTCAGGGTTGCTGTAATCCCTTGGTGTTGACAGTCATCTCTTCTCACCCTACATAACTGCATTAATTTAAACGTTTACTACAGATGAGAGGAGAACCAGGTTTTCAGCAAAGACTAGTGCCTCTGACAAGCTTAAAAAAAAAGGAGGGTTCAAAAAAAAAAAAAAAAAGAAAATGTTTGAGAATTCAAACACTATTCATGCACATTACATGACCTGCTCCTGAATTCAAACAGCCAAATGACATGCAGCAACCTCGATGGACACATGAGCGCTACGTATTATTCACCTCTGTCACCTAAGCTATATGTCCTTTGCTGGCATTAGCTATACAGTGCAGAAACCCTCAGAATACAACAAAAGAAGACAATGGGTAGACATACAAAGCAGAACTTGTGCATTAACAGAGACCCATCAGATACTCAACAGGTCTCCAGTTCAAAATGGCATTTCCCTTACAGAACTGGGCTTTACAAGCATGAACTTCAAATCATCAGAAATCGCTGTTAACACCAGTATACGAAGCTGAAGTCCACAAAGCTGTGTTGACTTATACTAAGGCAAAGACCTCACACATAGATTTCAATGTCACCATCCTAACCCAAGGAAGAACTGTTCAGACTGTGGTATAGCACAATTGGAGTCATCCTGTTTAACTTCAAGTCAGAGTCCTATTTGCGTACGCTGAGGATATAACTGATCAACCCCTCTCACCTGACCAGAGCAACGTAAACACACAAAAGCCTCCATACAGACAAGTGCTTGCTCACTTCTCCATCACCTGCAGCCAAATTACCAAGTTTGAAAGTCCGTGGAGGAAGTGGGTCACCACCCCAATGGATCCAAGGAGTTTGGTAGCTCTACTGTCAACTATATTTGGAGTGGGTGCTCATGGAGTTTGGAGAGATGACCAGCTCAAATCCAGCAGAGTTCCTTGTTTTAGGCTCACTGCTGTTTCTGAGCTGGCTCCCATACAAAGCCATGCAAACACCACCACCATACACCGAGCTCCCCTGTACTCCCAGTTTTAAAAGGGCTTTTTAGCTAATGTGTGAGTGAGTATACATAGGTATGCTGCTTACGCACCAACATCACCTCCATGCGTCTTCTCACCCCAAAACGAACAAGCACTCCTTGAGCACGAGCTGCTGGTGAGCACAGTGCCAGGACCGCCACGCACAGCTGCCCAAGGGAGCCACAACAGGCTCACTGGCTGTAGGCTTACTCAGATCCTCCTATTAACATGCAGATGTTGGGATATCCTAGTTCAGTTACCCAGCAGACAAGAACAACCTTGTAAGCACAAGGCTTTTAAGATGCTTTTGCCTCTGTTGCAACTGTTTGATTAATCCTGGAGTTTGTGTGGGTTTGGGGTTTTTTCCCCTCCTGCTCTGCAGCACTGGTTTTTGAGGGTTGGTTTGTTGGGTTGTTTTTTTTCTTTCCTGTTGCTAAGATGCCACACAGGCTTTTAACTACAGGTACTAGCTCACTAACAGGTATCATTAATGTTTCTTATTTATAAGTGGATAGGGATAAGCATGCAGTCATCCATTATTATTAATCCCCCTGGATACAGAAACCTTCTTATCAGCAGTGCTTGTGACCGGCAAAAAGGCATATGAATGAGGCTTGAGAAAAGCTTGAGGTGAAGAAAGGCCAAGGCAAAACATTTTACTTGCAAAACCCAAAGGCCTGGCTTTACATTGTAGGAACAGTTCAAGCCTGGTTTTCCACCCTCCTTGAGGGCACTGGACACCATATACCACTTTGCAGAGGAAGGATGATGTGTAATGTGAACAGCGATATAAGAGGCTGCAGCTGAAGGAGTGAAAAATCAGCCCTTAGCTACAGCGGCTGTCGATGAATATTAAAAGGTCAAGAATAAGTGTAACAGCAAAAAATACATGATGGCAAAATGGAAGAAACAAAGAAAACAACATTCTCTGGGCACCAAGTCTTCCAGCGTGACTTGTACCTTTCAACCCAACAATTATCCATGTTACAGCTGGGCTGTGTAAACACAGACGAAAGACCCAACACAGAACAGGAATGTCTTTAGCTCAGGTAAATGCAAACTCTCACATCCCTCTTTGAAAGAGCAAATGAAATAAATAAGAGCAAAAGCATCACCAACCCTGCCCTCCCCAGAAAAGCACAGAACACTGAACACTTGGGACTTTAGCTCTGCTGGCCCTCTATGTTTAAACTTCACATGTGAATACTTATCAAATGTGCACGGTCTCCAGTAGAAACCGGAGTCTATAAGAGCAACTAAGACCTTAAGTAAAGGTCCCCTGGTGAAGGTCACCCATTACAGACCAGTACCGAGCTCTCTGGTATCACTCCCAATTTAACACCACTAATTCACATATATGTCATGCTCGCAAGCAGGTGAAATTAACCACGAGGACCTGGTGGAATTAGTCAAGAGTAGGTCAGACTGCAGCTGGTACATGGTGTCTACATAGCTGCAGCAGTACAGCTGGACAGAGGTGGAAGCTTCAGCAACCCCCAGCTGCCAAAAAAGGCTAGAGGTGACCGGTCAGGATGGATGCTCTGGCTTTTGTAGGGAGCACAGTGGCAAATGGAAGGACATAGAGAGTCATAGTAAGTCAGTAGATAGCTTTCTGAACTATCCACCCTTCCAGATGCAGTCTGCTTCTCTCCAGGCTGAGCAAAGGTAGCCGTCCAAGTAACTGCTGCCACGCAAAACCAAGAAACTGCTCATTAGTCATTTATTAATGCCCAGGGAACAGGAAAGGGTAAACTGCTGAGCACTTTTGAGCTCCTTGGAAGAGGGACAGCTCACCAAGATTTGACCACACAGAAGCACTGGATACCATCAGCTTAAGGAAAGCTCAGAGCTAGCATCCATGAACCATCCATGGTTTTGCCCAATAAAACCCAGTTTTATCTATTTTTGTTCTTAAGGGGTCAAACTGATGCAATTCTTGTCAGGTCCACGCTATACACACAGTGGTCTCACCTCAAAGGTCCCAGCCTTCAGAAGATTAACCTGGTCATGTTGGGAGAGATCTCGGAAACCTGGGATGCGCTTGGCAAACTCCACAACTTCCTTCACTGCAGGGGTAAAACTCAGGGAAAACTCTTCCCAGACTTCATGGCCAGACTTGTTTGGGTCCACATAGGGAGTCTTACTCATTGGGCAGACCTGATGTTTACAAAACATAGACAGAAAACAGCTCTTATAAAGATAATCATTCCAAACGCTGACAAACGCTTTAAAGGAGCAGGCTTATTCAAGAAAGCTTTGCAGTAATGATGCATACAGAAAAATATCAATATTCCTCAGTCCTCTCCCAAAGCAACTGGATTTTCTTCCCCCACCTTTAAAACAAAAAGAGACCCCAGTTAAAACCCCCAGTCCATTAGCAGTCTGTTTCTTATTTTGCTGACCTTGCAAATGCCAATATAGTTCGTAACAAAGAGAACCCAGATTAAGCTATTCTTCCCTGATGTCGCTCATGCCTGACACGTGGATTTCTCTTACTTGTAGTGCCCCTGTAATCTCACAGTTAATTACAATTTCACAATCAACTGCCTGTAATCTCAGTCCCTAACACATCCTTTCCCATGTACCTTTCTTGTTTCGCAGGCAAAAGAAGTGATTCAGTCAAGGTTACAAAGGTGTCAACACTGGAGCAAGCACCTGAGCCTTGGTTTCCTGAGGCACAGGACTGAGGCAGTCCTCCCTGACTGCCAGGACTATCTTCCTCTCCCACATGTATGCTCTTATCTGTATCACTGAAGGAGGACCAAGGACCTGGTATTCCAATTTTGTTCAGTCATAAGACAACAAAATGCTCTTTCTTTTATATGAAGAGACAGCAGGTTTTTTGTAAGAAAGTCTGAATCCATCACTATGAGGTCAAACACAGCAGTCAAGGCTGACTGCCAATAAACTCCCTCCGTAAAACCCAACCAGATGCTGAGATACTTTCTGCTTTCTAAAATTTATGTATTTTAATGAAGTTTAAACCTTTTAATATACATTTCACCTGTCATTATCAAGGCTGCAAATTCATTTAAGTATTCCTCACAAGTATACTAACTAGTGTATGTAATCCTACATAATATCAGCAAAACAGATAGGAAACAGTGAAAGAGATTAGTAATTCCTCAGAGCTATGGTACTTTTGCAGGGCATCTCGAATCTGGTAATTGCCTGGCAATTCTTGGCATGGAAGGCCCTAAGAGCCATTACAAGAATACATTCGACAGGTATGTACGTGTGTGCACACATGTATTTGGCAACAGCTAGGGAAAACAAATTGGAGAGAGGTACACATTTCTGGTTAGAGGTTTGTGGGGTTTTCCCCCTCAAATACCCGTTACTAATTGGGCAGTCAATTTGCAGAAAGCTGTCCCCAAAAGCAAAGGAACAGAAATGCAGATTTCCTGGTTCAGCTGTGAATCACAGCATCATTGGTGCGCCTGAGGGCAATGCCCAAAACCAGAAGAGTACGTGTGGGGTAGAGGAGGACCTTTTCCATAAGCTGCAAGTCATAAAACATTCTGGCAAGAAGAAAGGTCTAGGCACAGGACCAGAAACACGGTGGGCACTAACCTCTGCTCTGTCCATGACACTGCATTGTTTCACCCAGGTGTTAGAAATACAGGAGTGTCTGGTACAGCACCCTGCTCTGAGTCGGACACAGAAAGCACTTCAGCTCCTCATCCTACAGCTCCCAGGTGCTTGGTCCTGAGGGGAAACTGCCACTTTCCACCCCGTGTATTATGTTTAAGCTCTGGAGAGACCTCTGCCCAGGGATCCTTCCTATGGGAGCAGCTGTCAGCTTGTGCAGTCACAAGCTGTATTTAGAGGAACCTCTTCAGGAACAACCCGTTCTACTTTTCTGGGTGGTGGGTATGAAGTAAAAAAGCACCCAACCAAAACTTACAAAATCCCAAACCCTGAACATCTATCTCCATACTGGTTCAGAGCCTAAATATGCTCCCTTACAGCTACTAACTGATTTTGGTTGGATCATGGTCTCACTGAATTCTCTGGCAAACTCCTGATTCACATCTGGGACGGTAGTGAGGAGGGCAGAGGGAGCCTGCCATGCTCTCTTGGATTCAGGTTTTGTTCCCTTACTGCAGCATTAAACCTCCCTGCATCTGCTACGAGCAGGTCAAAGTGACTGGTTGGGCCTCTGCTGGCAGCGTCACTCCCTGCCTGCCCATACTGACAGGTTTAACCTCTGCTTCCCAGGAGTGCCAAGAATGCCGATCTAGTGACTCCACATACTTTCTCTGCAAGGAAGAAAGGTTGGGAATGATTACTATTTGCCATGGTGTAGTGCCCAGAGTCTGCAATTAAGGTCAGAGCCTGCTAGGGATGGCACAGTCCACATAGGCAGCAGCTGAAGAAGAGGGGAAAAAAAACCCAAACAAAACAAAGAAGGAAATCCAGTATCAAAACGACCTTCACTGTGTGGAGACTTTCAGGGGCCTTCAAGCGCCTGTGAAGAATCTTTACAAACTAGGAGGAAGAAAAACACTGGCAGCTCGAGTAGTTCAGAAAGGTCAGGGGCTCACACTTCTCGACGGGAGCACAGGATGGGAACGGGGATGTTATGTTCTCTCATCCCAGGCGGTTCCCAGTGATAAAGAGAAGGACAATCTATTTTAAGGGGCTTACAGAACCGGTTGCCTGAATGGTAGAGAAACAGCAGGTGCAAGGCAAACGGGAGGGACCTGATAAGGAAAGGGGAAAGAAAAAAAACAAAGCCAAAGCCCATATGCAAGAAAATAGGAGGCATCCTTGTTAAGAATTCAGTGAGAAAACACTCTAGCAAAGTCATGTAAGGTACCCAGAAGTGCCTTCAGAGCCTCACTTGTGTAAGTACTACCAAGAAGACGCTGAAATTCTCTCAAGTGGTTTGGCCATGCATCCTTCTCCTGCCTCTGTTCAGATCTGGATGTTCTAGGGGAGAAGGATACACAGCCTGGGAGTCCCACTCAGCCTCTATTTTACAGTGCCTACAATGGAAGAAACCTATTCCCATTAAAACAAAACAAAAACCCCACTAAGAAAAACTAAAAACCACCTCTACCCGGCAAGAGATTTTACAACACACTAGCAAGGCATGCAAACAGACTGGCTTAAAATCCTACCCCCAAGGTTTCACCCCAGAAATACCTTGAAGGAAATTACAGCATATGGAAGCATGTAGATTATTTTAACATGAAGTCTTCAAGAGGATTGAGCGAAGAAGGGAATTTATAAACTCCTAACATCCATTTTCAAGTCAAGCCAGTTAAAAAACTCACACAAGCTTTCTTCAATCAACGCTCTGTGACATTAGTCTACTTTTACTTTCGGTCAGCTAAAAACTGAGCCAAGAAACCCCATCCCTTGTATGATTTCAAATCCTGAACAGAACTCAGGCCATTTCTCTACATCACAATCCAAATTGCATCACTATTTTAAACACTGTGTTCTTTAAACAAGTCTCAAGGAGAGGGCAGTAAGCACAGTGGTCAGCTCAGCTAAAGCTACCCTTTCCTCCTTGCCTCCCCCTCCCTCCCTCCAAGAAAAGAAAAGGGGAAAAAAGGAAAAGCCTGAGAAAAAAAAAAGTAGCAGTTACATACTCATCCCATACACCTAAACCTAACTCTGTAGGCTCTGCAATGACCATTCTAAGGTTATTTTAAATTTCAGCAGTTGTACCAACTGTGTGCAGCTTCAGTGACTAAAGATGCACAGCTGGATCACACCCATCACTAAGCCTTTTACTGAGTCAAGTCAAACAATTGATATCAATATACCAGGTGCATTCTTCCTCCGGTTCCGCAAGAGTAAGTGGCATTGTTTGGAGAAAAGCTGTCTTCAGGGATCCTATCACACAGTCGCTGAGTGTAACCACTGCTGAAGTTCATACAGTGGCCGTTTGTGAAACACATGGCATGGCCACCAGGATAATGCATTGTGCTTCTCCCTTTGTACTGTCCACCAAGGTGCTGCTCACTTTCGGGGTACGGAGGGCCAGCGAGCCCACTAACACAGTGCTCGCCGCTCAAGATGTACTGCTCAGTGCTCTTCGACACTCTCTCCCCGCTCTGGGACTGCATCATCTCTGCTGGGTTTTGAGACTGTTCTTGGTTGTACATGAAAGTGTCTTTGTGGGCCCTAGTGACCATACCGATCACCTCCTCCTTAGCCATGTCAGTGCTAGGAGGGGGAGAGGGGCTTTTGATGGTTTCCCGCTCTTGTTTCGGCTTGGAGGAAAGGTCTTCTTGAGGTGCTTGATCTTGATGTTCTGTTAATGCTTCATTGGGTAGATGACTGCTGAACTGACTGTTCATCATAGTTTTCATGGCACTCTGCATCTCAATCAACATCCTCTGCTTTTCACGTTTGGGAATACGGCCAAATCGAACAGCTACCAAGGTGGAGAAATGAAGGGTGGTAAGGAAAGAAGAAGAAAAAAAAAGTCAAGGCAATCCTGCAAGTGTTGCACATCCCCACACAGAATGTACACCCCAACCCAAAATCTTGCCTTTTAAGGGAAGATTTTAACTGCTCTCACCAATACTACAGCAGGGGTATCATTCTGAAGTCAAGCAGCTTCCTGCGCATAGTATAGGCATGAAATGTTGTCTACATACAAGGAGAAGGCAGCCCTTATAACCTCTTAAGCCTTTTCCCCTTTTGCTAGAAACCTGACTATGGACTATACACTATAGATGTGTTAGTTAAGTATCAGGCTTTAGGACTGGATCAATTAAACCAGCACAACTTAGTGAGCTGACAGTAAGATGTACATAAACACAGTTCATATCATATTTGAAGTCCTACAAGATAGCTTCTCACAGACTAATTGTGTGACTCGCCAAAACAGTTAAAGAGAATCAATGCTGAATTAAGCTTACCTTGGCAAATTTTCCTGATAACTTTGCCTTGACAAGGACACTTGTCTGCTTGCAAGGGGATGGGCATCATTGTGGCTGCAGCTTTTTGACCCTGTCCTAGGGAATCTACGACTGCCTTCACCATCCTGTCCAACCACAGCCTTACAAGGGCTCCTAACCCTCAGTTTCGACTGATGTAATTATGTTCATGCAGTAGTCCATCATTAATGTAACTCAATCTCTTTCATTAAAGCAGGTGCAACCTAATGCGCAAACAAGCGCCTAGGGGATGAAATAACTCCTATGCATGACAAGAACTCAGAATAATTATTTAGAGTAAGTTTTAATACTCCACCCACTAAATTATTAACAACCCAAGATTCCTAGTTCTTGTGAAATAGGTACCAAAGAAAATTAAAAAGTGAAACAGGAGGAAGAGTTCTGGTTTATGACAGTAAGCTGTCGCAGACTAACGAACTACACTTTCAACACTGTGTTCTTTAAACAAGTCTCAAGGAGAGGGCAGTCAGCACAGTGGTCAGAGACACAGCTAAAGCTACCCTTTCCTCCTTGCCTCCCCCCCCGCTCCAAGAAAAGAAAAGGGGAAAAAAGGAAAAGCCTGAGAAAAAAAAAAGTAGCAGTTACATACTCATCCCATACACCTAAACCTAACTCTGTAGGCTCTGCAATGACCATTCTAAGGCTATGAGCTTGGGCAGAAACCCCTTTCACTGAAGAACCAAGAGTAACAAAAAAAAAAAGAAAACAAAAACAACAAAAAAAAGAGAAGAGTCTGTTCAAATTCAGGTAGGATACAGCTATACACATTAACTCATTAAACCAAAATTGAGACTGTTGTTACAACTGTCCCCTTAACAGCCCACTGCAGCACATCCCAGAGCATCATTATCCTCCAGAGACCAAACAGCTCTGGGCCTGTATTACGCTACCAGTTCGGTGGTCACAGAGCATGGCGACAAGCTGATCTACACGCCCTTGGACAGGGAACCTGTCCCTCACAATAAGGCTGGCTGCGTTTTCTCCCATTAAGACCCTGGGTTTTGAGGTGGGCAGCAGATTCCCTCTCAGAGGATCGCTGCTCAGTAGAGGAACGTACCATCTCTTGACATCCCAACAGACAGGCATTTTTTGAAACGACACTGCTGGCATCTGTTCCTATTCATTCTCATTATAGAGCAGTTGTTATTCTTCAGGCATTTCTTATACTGGATGTTTTGCTGAATGCTTCTTCTGAAAAAACCCTGTAAACAAACCAAAAGAATTTCCCATGATTATTATTACAGCACATGTCGAATCCTCCTGCCAAGATTCACCTCTGCACAAGCACAATCTCACTGCATCTCATCAGCTGCTTCAGGGCCACCGGCCTCAAGTGATTTCAAATAACTTGCTACTCCTCATGACTTACTTCCCCTTTGTGTGTGATCTGGGTATAATGCAAACTAGTTATGATTTCTAATTAGAGAAGATGTTAAGATGTTCCCTGCGTTGTCAGCACCTCAGAGCACAGTATCTCCAGTCTTACCTCTACCACTGCACTGACAGTTTATAAGATATGCTCTCAATCTCCTATGACATCAAGCGCGAAGATGAAAGTCAAAATCAGATCTTTTGACTTCCATCTCCACAGCCTGGCAACAAAACCCTCCTGTTGCACCATATGACCTTCAAAGGCAGATCTTTCACATAACCCTTAAGCTGATAAACTCACAGAACATAACCTTCGCAGTGTCACTGTATCAGAACATACAGATGTACTGACATGTGAACATGCAAGCACCCTGTCCTGGCTTTCCCCACGGTGAAGAACTGCTTTTCCAAAGCTGTTTTGCTCTGTGTCCCAGCCCAGGTGACAACTCACACCCACTACCTCTTAATGCAATTAAGACTCGAAAGTCTTGCGTGACATGGTCCTTACCACCTCTGCCTCCAGTTCT
This sequence comes from Laterallus jamaicensis coturniculus, assembly GCA_022605575.1. Taxonomy (NCBI): domain Eukaryota; kingdom Metazoa; phylum Chordata; class Aves; order Gruiformes; family Rallidae; genus Laterallus; species Laterallus jamaicensis. Next base: position 17,345,971 of record JAKCOX010000008.1, on the reverse strand, counting down.
CATTCTCTGCCGGGCACTCCAGGTCAGGCAGGATCGGGGAAGGGGTAAGAACAGGAGGTAACCCAGAGGCTGGAAAACGCCGTGTACTGCTAAGTGGCTTGCCTTTTCCTACAACTTACACACTGCCTGAAACTTCTCAGATTTAACAGAGAATCACGCGGGTGTTTTTTCAGCAGTTATCACCCCTTTCCCCCATGGGGACAACCTGAGCGATTCACCAGCAGAAAGGTGAGCAGAAAGGTAGCTCACCTTGCAGCCCTCACAGGCATGAACACCATAATGAAATCCTGAAGCGACATCTCCACAGACTTTGCAAAGGAGAACCATGCCATTAAACTCTAGAATCAGAACAGAAATGTCAAGAATATAGAAAAACAGTGACAACTGCAGGAACGTGTTTCCAGCTTTTACAACCTGGACTAAAAGCAAAATATGCCAGTTCAGTTTAACATACAAACAAAATAAAAACAAAAATACAGCAGAGCAACAGACAAGAAAGTACAAAACCCCTGAAGAGTTCTGAAGGTACCAGTGCAAGGGGGAAGATGATAAACTTGAAGCACTCAACCTAGTAGGGAGAAACCATGGATTCACTGGACTTTCAATCACAGTAGTATCATACTCAACTGCAGAGTCTGCTTCTATTTACACACTTTTAAAAGGACCATTTAGCTAACTGGGTCACCAAACTTCAAGCTCAATCTCTTCTTCCATCAGAACGAGTTAGCCCATATAAAGGCTACAGACTCCCCAGCAGAAAACAAACATCTTTTCTTAAAAATAGAAATATTAAAGGACACTTTATTTTATTGTATGCTGCAAACAAGCCACACACTCTACTTATTTGATAACCATTAGGGACTGGTAACTCAGCCACATCTGCGTATGGAAAGACTACTCATTTGAGTGCATGCCCAGAATGGCACGCTTGCACACTTCAACTTGAAAATAGCTTCTCAGCCCTGTAAATATGCTTGTGGTTTGGGGTTTTTTTTAAGTTTCCCCCCACCTATTTTATTTCAGCTTGTCAATAAAGATTTTTCACAAGTCCTAAGCACTAGTCTAATGCTGGTTTCACTGAAGCCAATGGGAATTTTACGTGACTTTAGTAACCACAAAGTTACCTTAAGAGTGAGCAACACAGCTGGAAATACTCCCACAGAACCATATTCTACCAGAAAAGTAGTATTATTTGACATTTGGGTTTCATTTTTAAAGAGGAACTAGAACTTTTTTGCTAAGGCTTTGAAAAAGAACCAAACCACAAAATTTCCTCTTTTTTTGGGTTATTTTTAACAAGAGCTAGTGCTGACTAAAAAAATGTTACCCATCTATACATCTTAACGGTTTACAACAGGTTTCATCTTCAGGAATTTCTACCCTGATACCAAAAAACCTAGTTGCTGGCAAATTTTTAAGAGGAAGTAAAGGTTCTTACTAAGAACTTAGTGTAGCTACACTTAAAAAAAGAGAAAACAAAACCAAGAAACCTATTAGGTACTTATTCCAGCAATTCATAACAATTGAACATGATAGAACAATTCTGCCAATAAAAGAATTCAGCCTTCAAAAGACATGTCTAAATTCCAGCTCAGCTTTTGCTGGAAGACTCATTTCAGCACTCGGTTTGATTCCTGCCCTTCCAAAACTGTTCAAATACAGTTCTTTATCACTGATCTTTTCTGACTACAAATAAGGTGTGAGGCAAATAGCTGGAGCTAGATTGCTATAAATGTGTTTTAAAAGGCTATCCTTCAGTTCCAGCTTACAAGTACTATGTTTTTTTACATCCACAAAGACTCTGAATCAAAAAGATGAAGGTCACAGCTACAGCTATGTAAATACAGTATCATGTTTTGGTAATTTATTTAATTTGTTCCCCAGAGAAACTTGGGGAGAGGGAATGTGAAGGGGCAGGGGAGAGAGAGTATGAAAAAACAGAGAAACTAGACTTGCAAGACAGCTCCAAAAATATTTATTCCTGATGGCAATTTCTGATTCCTGTTACCTTTACCTCATTGTACCTTTTCAACCAAGTGTTCAATTTTTAGTAAGATCAGCTTTCAGTAGGGAGAAATCTCAAGTAAAGCGTGACTGCACTTATGGACTGCCCCAAGCCAGCAGCAGTGGGACCTCCACCTATTAGCATCTGTATGGCAAGACCTTATGTATCACCACATCCAAAGCTAGAAGACAAAAATGGAGCCATTCCTACACGCCCTCCTGACAAGCCACACAAAGGAGGACCTGTGGAGCTCTAATATGTAAAGGGGAAATGGTGGTTTCAGGAACTGGCACCAAACATACTTGTGACTCCATTATGGCCTTTTGTCAAACCAGCAACACTCGACTGGGTTGTTTTAATGGTCTCCTCCAGCCGATCGCTCTTCGGGGCCCCATCGGCGGCCTCGCTGCTCCGGACGTTGCAGCCGCTTTCTGAGGAGGAGCTGTTTGGAGGAGATGGTACAGGCGAAGAGGACGACTGGAAACCGCTGTCTGAGCTCTCGCTGTGACATGAGGCTGGGCTAGATGCCGAGCTTGAAGAGCTGATGTAAGCTATCACACCCCCTAAGGCAAGAAAAAAAGGCGGCACGTAGTGACATAACAAGCAGACATGCACCGCTGCCATGTGAGCCACGCCGTGACCCAGCACCACCAGACCCAGCCATCACGTGTTCCTGGGCGCACTCCTTTCCCTCCCTCCTGCCCTCCCCTCCCTTCAGCTTGCTTCTCTCTGTTCCTTTTCAGCAGCTGGCTGACCTCTCGATCTGCCCCATCCCCTTCTCCCATCTTATCAGCCTCCTCTGATCCATGTCGAGATGAAAGGGCAGAACCAAAGACGGAGCAACAAGCCACGGTGCTGGCCAGGACAGGGCAGCAGAGAGAGGGCACAGGATAGCCCAAGGAGGGTTGCCTGGGCCAGCCTCAGAGCAGAGCTCATCTGGAGCCACAGCAAAGGCCGGATCTTACAGCACTATGGAGTCAGAATGCAAACAAGCTAGGTTAAGGACAGAAATAGGGCAGGGAGAAAGGCTTCATGCAGGCTACACGCCAGAGGCGCAGAAAGGAAGGGCTAGGAGATGTTCACGATGCAGAAGGGAAGGGGCCAAGGGAAAGAAATAGTGCTGCAGCCTGGTTAGCCTACTGAGCACTGCCTGTCCAACTGAAAGTCTTTGTAGCATTTCTAGCAGCAGTTAAACTCCGACTGCCAGGCTGCTGTTCACAGACAGTCTCTGTCCCGCCACCTCTCTCAATCTGACACACTGAAGAATCCCTCAGATGAAACAGCTTTTTGTCCTCGGGCAGACCTGGGAGCGCTTCTGGCTTTTCACAGGCTCCTTTTTCTTACTTGTAAGCAAGAGAAAATGACGGTTTTCCCCTCATTTGACTCCAAGAGTCAGCATTTCAAAAGTCAATAAAAAACATTTGATATTTCACGCAGACATTTCAACAGCAAGAGCCACATAACTGTGTAAATAAATCATACTCAGCATCTTCTCTGCTGTATGCCTGTATTGCTCTGTGAAGGCTCTTCACAGGCAACTCAGGACACTGCAGCAAGAAACTCCACACTCCAGTAAAAATTAAAACCTTAAAAACCATCCATGGACTGGCTTCCTTTGCAGGAAAACAAAAAGCACTGGTGTCAGCAGAGTCCTTGATCAACAGGGATGTCACGGCAGGTCGGGGCTGTAGCCCCTTCCATCAGCCATCGCATCCTCGCAGGGAAAGGCCGCTACGCCTGTCAGGCAGCAGCGTTATACAACCCTGGAAATACCACCGCTTGCAGGCAGAAATTGTGTCTTCTAAATTTTCATTACTCAGATGGGCTGTAACGGTCCCCTCAGCATTTCTGCGGCAGCTCCACTGGCCCATTTCCTCCTTTAGCATCTCAAGGGGGTTTTTCCCCTCCTGAAGAAACTGCCAGAGAGATGCCCCTGGCAGAGCCGCCACGGGGCAGGAGTCAGACCAAGCAGTCGTGCGACACGTGCCGCTGCACACAAGGCTGCTTCTCACGTTCCTGGACACCGGTGACCCCACGCCCCACCACAGCGGGTGCTCCTGCACAGATTTTGTGTGTGTGTGTGTTTGTCTTGGTTTTATTTCAGTTTCTCTGGTTAAGAAACCCTCCACCAACACAGCACAGCACCCATCCAGAACCCAGTTTTTGGGGAAAGGAGGGTTGCAAAGGACATACGTAGGTCCTGTGACAGCGTTAAGGAGAAGACACGGTCGAACCCCCGTGCTAGCCTAAGACACCACCTATTTGACAAAGGTCCTCCTATGCCACAGCGCCGCACGCGTCTCTGCCAGGTGCCGGGTCAAAGCTCACAGTCCGCCGGGTCCAAGGGAGGAACCCAGTTTCTCAGCAGGCGCCATCCTTATCTGCAAGGGGCAGAGCAGGGCACGCAAACTCTCCCTCCCCGCCCCCCCCCCCAGCAGGGAACTCCGTGACTCTCCACGCTGCCACCTCACCCCGTTATCTTTAAAGCTCGCCTCATAAAAAAGGGATGCTCCTTTCCCTCAAGGGTAACACCAGTGTCGTAGGGGAGCGCGGAAGGAGGATGTCTGGAGGAAGGGGGGGTATGGGTTAACACCCCGTGTCTTTTGAACGCCCCTGGAGTCCCAGAGCGCCGTGCTGCTCTGGTACCCCGAGAGCCCAGCAGTGTAGTCTGCACCGCAGTCAAGACCCGCAGTATTTGTGTTACTTTAGAGGCTGCGTGTCCCTGCGAGCCCCGTCTGTGTCCGACCGGCAGTTAAAGCGCTCAACAGCACGCAGAGCGCAGGGCAGCGCCCCGAAACAAAGAGCCCGGGGCAGAGCCCTCTCCGCCACCGGCTCCCCGCAGAAAGGGCCCCCGACGCAGGGTAGCTTCAGGTCAGCCCCGCACCTTGGTAAACCGACGGGGCTTCGCTTGGGGAACGCGGCGGTGGGGTGCCGCAGTACCAGCCCTCTCGGCTCCGGGGGCACACGTCAGGCAGCGGGCCCCAGACCGTCGGGTCCTGCCGGGCAGGGCTGCGCCGTGACGTGCGGGTATTTCATTGCGACAGGGATGCGTAAAGGGGAAACGACGCAGAGGCGCCAAGGATGAGAGTCGGTGCGGGTTTTAATCGGTTCAGCCGCCCCCCCCCCCAACCCCTCCCCTCCCCCGGGACGCTGCCGCAAACCGGGCCCTGCCCGCGGCCGGCGCCCCAACGCGGCTCGGCGCCCCGGCGAACAACGGGGGGAGGAAGCGGCAGGGAGCGGGCAGGCGGCAGGGAGCGGGGTCGCGCTGCCCGCTCCCTGCCGCCGTGCGGGCAGCCAGCCGCCCGCGGGGCTGCGGCGCTCCCCGCCGTCACGCGGAGCCGGGCTGGAGCGGCGCTGCCCTGCCCTGCCCCCGGCCGCCCCCTCCCCGTTACACAACGCCGCCCCCGCGCACCGGGCCGGTCCACGTGCGGGGCGCGCGGGCAGCCCCGCCGCCGCACACGGCCGCGCGCGTGCTGGCCCCGCGCCCCCGCCGCAGCGAGTCCCGCCCCCTCTTCTTCCCCTCCTCTCCCCCCCCCCCCCGCCCTTCCCCGCACCGCGCCAACGGCCGCCGGCCCGGCCCGCACCACCTCCCCCCCCCCCCGCGCGCTCCACCGCGGCCTCGCGCGGCGGAGGCGGAGCCGGGCGCTGCGGGGGCGGAGCTGCCGGCGCCGCAGCGGCGCGGCCCCACGTGTCCCCGGCGCGCCCCTCCGCCGCCGCCCCGAATGTAGGTCACCAAAACAGCGGCCGCCCGCCCGCCTCACGTGTCCGCGCCGCCAGCCGCCCCGCGCCGCCGCCCCGGCACTATTATGCAATCCGCGCGTCACCGCCCCGCACGGCCAATGAGCGGGCACGCCGCGCGGAACGTAAACACAGGGCGCACATGGCTCGCCCGGCGGGTCCATGTGAGGCGGCGCGCGGCCGCCCCGGCCACCAGCGGGGCCGGGGCCGGGCAGCGCCGCCGCCCGCCGCGCTCCCGCGCCCTGCGACGACCCGGCCGGCCCCCGGCCGGCGCCCACCCGCACCTCCCCGCACCTCCCCGCGCCCGCCGCCCGGCCCGCCGGCGCGACCCCCGCAGAGCCCCCTTCCCCACCCTGGCCGCCCCGCCGCTTACCGGCGCTGACTTCCATGGCGGCCTCCTCCCGCAGGGGTAGGGGCGGCGCCGCGCTGGGCTCGGCCGGGCCCGGCACCGCTGGGCTCGGCTCCGCTCGGCACGGCTGCGCTCGGTCAGCGTCTCCCCGGCTCCGTCCCCGCCGCAGCCTTTACATGCGGAGGGCGGGAGGCGGCCACAGTGTCGCCTGTCAGAGCAGCGGCTGCCCGTCCCCGCCGCGGCGCCCTCCCCTTTACAACAAAAGCGATCGGGAGCCGCGCAGAGTGCGGCACCACCGGCCGCCCGCTCCGCCCCTGCCCGCCCCGCCGGCCCGCCCCGCCCCCGACCGCCCCCCTCACCCAGTGACACACTTTCCGCGCCGCCCGGGCCGCGGGCGGGAGCGCTCACGTGCGGCGGGCGCGTGCGGGCAGCGCGTGGGGCGCCAGGGCCTGCCGCGGGGGCGGCGGGGCTCGCGCGGGCACTGCGGGGGCGGCGGCCGGGCTCGCGCGGGGGGACTCGCGCGCCGCGGGGCAGCCCCCTTGAAATCGCCTCCGTCGGCCGGGCCGGGCCGGGCCGGGCCGCTGCCGCAATCGGCGCCGCGCTCGCCCGGCCGCCCGCCGCGGCTGCAGTGCAAGTACGTGCCCGCGGCGCCGCGGGGCACGGTGACGGCCGGCGGTGTCAGCATCCGCCGGCGGGGATTGCTGCTCCGCCGCCGAGCGCCGGCAGGAAATGCCACCGCGCTGATTGCCGCGGCGAACGAGCTCTCTCCTCTCCCCACCGCAGCGTCTGGCGGTTCCCAGCACGGCCCTCCGGCCACGCTTCTCACTGCAGGGGGTGAGGGGGGTGCGGGAGAGACCCGCGGCTACCGTACGCACACCGCTTCAGCCTGAATGAATGCGGTCCTGCCCCGGGCGCTGCCTCTGCCCGACCGCCTCCCCAGGAGGGAGAGATGCACCCCCAGAAGCCCTAACGCGCCCGGCTGTTAAGCAGGGATGTCCCCACCGCCGGGGGGGGAACCGCTGTCTCCCCCCCCCCCCTCGCTCCAGCTTCCAGCAGGGAACCCGCAGAGAAAACCCACCACAAGAATAAGGAGCTGGGGGAGGACGGGGTCTCCGCGGCCCAAAGCGAAGCTCTGCCCTCCCTCAGCCCCCGGGGTACAGAGGGAGACGGGGTTGCTTTTTTGGTGTAGTATTTTGACCTCCGGACTGAGAAAGAGGCAGTGGGGTTAAACGAGGTTAATGAGCGGAGGTTAAACGCAGCCAAATGTAGTTTACCGCCTCCTAATTTGGGTGAGCTTCCTCTCTTCTCAAATGAGGTAAACAGGTCAGTTTGGGCGAGCTCCCTCGCTTCTCGAATAAGATAACCCTTGAGTTTTTCTGGATTTCCACCTGTGGCCAAGCAGCCAGGAGGCACCTGGCTCTTTCTTCTTGGTTGACAGCAAAGCGCCCACTGCCATGCCCAGACCCTCCACCCCCCCAACCCCGATTTCCTATAGCAAAAGCTCCTCGCCCTCCTCACATTCCCAGTTCTCCTCTGGAGAGAACATACCCAACCCAAGCTACGTTTCGCAGAGCCCCCTGCCTCCTCAGCTGGCCCCCAGGCAGTGCTGCCTGCCCTGGGCACGGCCAGGTACGGGGCACGATATCCCGCCATCCCTTCCCCAGCTCGGCACACCTGACTGGCTCTCTGTCTCGCTCCTCTTCACGGACTGAGCGCAGGTTTGATGTATTGGAGGTGAGCCCATCCTGTCGTGTCGAACCTTTCAACAGCTGAAACTGGCCAACAGACTCAAAGGAGGTAGAAGGTAGTGTGAGAATCATCAGATTCTCATCAGAAACCAGGCTAAACGTGAGGAACAACAGCAGAGCACATACCCTCTGCCTCTGCCTTCTTGGTCTCAGCGATGATTTTTTTTGTTGTTTTGGGATTTTGGCAAAGCATTAAGGATTGGCTGTGATGATTGTGTAATATTTACTCATCAGTGGCTCACCACCCCTAGATGTTCCCTGAGACTCCTAAAAAAATAAATAAATACAGGACAGCTCTTGCTGTTGGCTAAGATGGGAGACAGCAGTGTGCAGGCCATGGTGATGCACTCAGAGGTGAGTATGCAGGCACTGGTACTCGCAGCAAAGGTCCACCTGGCCTGCAGGCAGTCTGTGGTGCTCAAGGGAGGCTCCAGGTTTTTGGGTCCATTCCTGAGAGTGGCCAGTAAAGGGAAGGACTTGTCCTCCACTTCCTTTGTGGGCAAGCACAAATGCTGCTGCTCCTGCCTGGCGAGACAAATGGGGAAGGCAATGTACACAGCTTCGTAGGACGCTGTAAGGAGAGGTCGTCACACTACTGCTCCCAGTCTCAGTCAGGAGATTGTCCTGTTTACCACCAGGACAGATCTTTGTCCCTCCCAGAGGAATTCCAGTCTCTACTATCTTCTACCATCTGCTTTTGAGACTCTCGGGGATCATTATAGCAGTTTCAGCTTGCTCTTGTCTCTGGCTCTGCACTTTCCAGCCCTGGAGCCACCCCCCACCCATCTTCAAGAACATCTTTATTTTACTTCTCTCTCATATCTCAGATCAACTCCTCCCTTAATGACCTGGGACTGCTCCCATCTGGTTCCTTCCCTAAAGTGGCTTCCCACAGACACATGGACAGAGTCTGGCAAAAGCAAGTCACGGGCCTAGCCTTCCACTCAGGGTCCTTGTCCACAACATCAGAGGTGTGTGTCCTGAGAAGGTCCAGCAGGTAGAGCTGGCTGTGGGTAGCCACAGGATGGTGCAACCAATGTAACTCCCATCCTGGAGCTCCTAATGGAGAAGGTCTCAGAAATGGCCCTGTCCACTCCTATGCTATAGGTCTTCTGGTCAGCACAAAGGTATGGACTGCCACAGTAGTCCATGAGAGGTGCTTCAGTGTTTGGAGGAGAAACTCTCAAGGTTTTTATTCTGCCCCATAAGCTGGCAGAAGACAACACTTTGCTAATGGGTTGCAGTATGTGAGACCAATTTTTCTTGGAGCCTCTTTCCACCTGCCTCTTCCAAACTCCACACAAAGAAACACCTGGCATAATAACTTATGGCTCTGGGTGCTGACCAAGTCATGGTGCCTGAGCTGCTTGAGGAGTTTCTCTTTGACCCTGTCTTGGCCCCTAAAGCTACTTGGTGTGCTGCCTCTTCAAGATGTGATGCTTAGTGAATATTCCCTGACCCCTACGAGGACATGTGATTCCCTCCATGTTGTTCACCCCTCCATGAAGGGCCAAACAAATGCTGGCATTCTGAAGAGGCAGTGGACTGCTGGCATTCACAGTGGTGTGGCACCTCTCCAGCTCACAAGGACAGGTGGGCACCAGGATGACCACCTGAGGAGTGAGTGATCCTGAGGCCCTGTGTTTGGTCAGTGCTCTGAATCTGTCAGCCTCCATTCGCTGAGGTTGCTGCTCGTCAGAAGTTTTGTGGTTCTGAAGCTGAAATGAGGCGCTGACATGTTGAGGGGCAGAAAAGGAAAAGCAGCACAGAAGATGGGAAAGAAAGGTTTTACCATCCTTTTCCTACTCATGGGAAGGAACACAAACATTTCTTTCTCTTGCTCACCACCCCACACATGCAGAGCAGCTAAAACTGCACGTTTACATTCCAGAGGTTGCAGAGTGACTCCCCCCACCCATGCTACAGACTCTCCTACCTCTGGATGGGAGATGGCACAAGTGTTACAACAACTAAAGCTGTCTTAACTGTTAGGCGCAGTTGATAGCTGGATGGTGGGACAGGATGCACTTTGGCCGCCTCACCAGAGGTATGTGCAGGCTGATGACTCTTTTTCCTCAGGCCTGAAATGCTGGTGGTTACTCAGGTTGGGACAGAATACCTGCACCTTTCTGTCCCTGCAGAGAGGCCCTCCTAATCCGATAAACATCCACACACCAGCCAGGAATGTAGGAGTTTCCTTCATCAGGCATTTGCCTGCTTTTGGATGAGATGGATTTCTTCCGTGCCTGGCACATTTACAGTAACATTAATTTGATTCCCAAACATATACTTTGCAAAGAGAAAAAAAACCCCAAACTGTTTACTTGCAGAGTGCCAAGGAGCAGCATCTTCTCATGCCCCAACAGCTCCCGATGTTTTCTTTGTTCCTTTCTATCTGGGGATAATTCCTAACCTCTTATTTGTCTCTTTGACTGACGCTTAGAACAACACTGACACTTGCACAGATCTACAGTCAGTCTAACTTCTCTTCCCTGGTCATGCACGGCTTGCAAGGGTTTACATATAGTCAAAGTTATTTCTCCCCCTACAAAATCCTTTGCCACTGTTTTTCTGTCTGGTCAGTCTGTTTGATGATTGTCCTGAAACCCTCAGTGATCTGTCTGTCCCAAATCATTTGTGCTCCACAGCTGCAGGTGGAATTAGTTCATAGAAATATGCTGCTCTTAGGTGAGGCAACCAATACCAAGCCTATGTTCACATTTCCAGCCTATCTTCGCATTTCCAGCTTCTTTAAAGCAAAGATTTATTTGCTCCCTTCAGTTACTGGCTTAAATATTGCCCTCTAAAAGTCATTATAATTATAGCTGTAACTGTGACTTCTTTCCTACATTAAATGATATAAATAGCCATAACTCATCTAAATAATCTCAGCCTCTGGAAGCCAGTGGAAATTTTTCTATCGATTAGAGTCAGCTTGGGTCAAGCCCTACACAGTGTTTTCTGACCCCTTGCTCTACTTACTCCCCATTTCTATTTTTTGTATGTATCTAACTCTTCAGATTCACTCTCTCCCTGCCCCCCCCCCTTTTTTTTTTCTCTGTTGAAGAGAAATCCTGATAAGGAGGTCTCAGAGGTCTTTAGCTTGTCATCACATCCCTTCATAGGCTGAATGTATGCAGAACGCTTTAGGAAGAAGCAAAAGCTAAATATAGCATCATTTAAAGCCTACCCATTAAGGGCATGCCTACATGACACGAATGCAAGTAGCTTAGGTACTGGGAGCGGTGCAGTCACGGAGCTAAGTATAACCGAAACAGAAGAACTGGCTCACAACCCATTCCCCTGCGCTCACATCCTGTCTCTCCGTGCCAAGGATCAGAGCCCTGGAAGAAGATATCAAAGCTCCTACGAGACAGTTACACACTAACCTGCCCATAGGGTAACTTTCTTCCCGATTCAGCTCTTCAGCAGTGCGTTTATGGCCTGAAGCACGTAACACCTCTGCTCTTCCCTCCTACCTAGCATTACTGCAGGCGTGCTTTTTAGGCATATAAATTGACAATACAAGCGGCTGCTCAAAATGATAGGAAAGAACCTCATGCAATAGTGACAATACAACTCGCCTCAGCTGCCCCTGAGGACTTGGACCTTTATTCCAGAAAGACAAATCCTGAAGTTTGCATTAATTAAGTCTATATAATATGGCAGTGATATCACTGCCTTTTTGCGTTCTTAGGTTACTTAATCTGCTGCTACATCGTCAGTTTGTCCAGAAATGAAATCATCAGCTAGTGAAACTAAGATGAGGATATTTATTGCTTGCCTGGGCCGATGGTGATTTTGAGGAGAAAAGCAGAGTGGGTTGAGATGCACAAAAAGCTACCTACCCTCTATGTTCACAGAAACACCGAGACTTGTGTGACTTAGCAAAGGTGACTGCTAACAACACGTCTCGGAGAAGACATCAACAGTGTATTCTGACAGCAGACAGGCAGCAGAGAGCTGCCACCTCTCTCCCAAAGGAGCCCTGATGGCCACCAGTCCCTTTTCACCACCCAATCCTCTCCAGGGACAACTGCATGTCTCCCTTTGCGCTCTTTTGTAATAAACATCGTTCTAAGCCTGGATTTTCTGTTGCTATTTCCAAACTCTTCTACGTCACAGTGTCCTGTGGAGCACCTTATATCAAAGCACTGATGCTCTCTAGCAAGTTGGCTAAGCTGCAGGCTGCCAGTGATCGCCCTGGCACTGTGTGACATAAGTGTGGCCGTGGGAGAGGACATCCCCAGCGTGGTGGCACTGCTGTTGCTGGATCAAAACCATTGCTTCAGAGGTCATGTAACTCAACTCCTCTTTCTTTCAGGATTTTCCTTCCAAACCCTCCAGGCCCCACCACAACATAAATCCGGCTTGCTTTTTCTCTTTGTAAACTATGCTAATCCTTGGAGGGATGTAGTGTGATACAAACACAAAGCTCAGTCCTAGGCAGAGTAGACATGCAAGTGATGCCACCGTATTGTCTCAGGAAAACTCTGTAGATCATACAGAGGGGACCCAAACTCAAGAAGTGTCACCCACAGCTCTTGCAAGCCTTGGCGTTTCACCCCTGCTTCTCTCCTCTGGAGCAGCACAAGCTTACTGCGGTTACTGGCATATTTTACAAGGAAAATCCCAGATAAAACTCTGCTCGGTCACAGAGGCAAATATTACCTGTATGTGAGCCCTAAATAGCCCAAGTTTGTGGAAAAGGAGCAGCCTTTCATTACAGGTGCCGTTGGTCCCTGTGTTTTGACCCCAGCAGAGAGGATTGCCTTCTTTACATTCAAATCAATAACATTTCCCTGAGGAACAAACCAACACGTATTTTGGCCCCGAGAATTCTCACCTGTAACAACCTAAAGGGTGGCTGGCAGTTTAAAGGCCGAGACAGCTGCAGAATGGGGTTTTTTTCCCCCATCATTGTTTCACCCTGGCTAACTTGGAGGTCAAGAGATGATTCAAGGCTCAATACTCCAAGGTGCTGAGTTGTATCAGAAGAGGAAGCATGAAACACTATGTCAGAACCTCGTGGCCTCCTGGATGAGGCCCAATCGGTCAGATTCTTGTTCCAAAATGCCAGCTTCTCCATTCGGCCACGAGCCTGAAGAGTTAAAAGTTATTAACTGGCTTCAGAATAAAATGCATTAGGAATAAATATGCTTTAGGATAAACCTATTAAATGGATAAAAATGCCATTACCAGTGGTGAAATATGATTGTGTGACCTTTTAAATAAATAAGCCTGCTATGCACCAAATTATGTCAGATAATAAGCTTTATACATGATAAAGTCATGCAGTAGGTCTCAATCTTCAGGCATTCGCTGAAATATTGCTAGCCATAAAGGGCTTCTGAAATGTTACACTAAAGAAAATTGCTTCCAGCTATAAAAACTTAACTGGTAAAACAAATGTAGCTTCTCATAAAATCCTCTGCGAGGCATTGGTATCAAGAGAGAAAGCTTACTAGAAACAAACCTTAGGTATTCAGATTATTTTGCAAACACACAGCACTTCTTAAAATAACTTGGATTCCAGATAAATCTGGAATAACACCCTTGAAAGCAAAGGGGTTGTAATCTGGTCACACAAGTGTACGAACCAAATGATGTTAATAAGGTCGTAGACATATTATTGTGGGCTAGGTCTGGACACAAAGGTTGTAGCAGACCCAAACTAATCTACATGTGTGATTTTGGCATGTGTACAAGCAGCAGAAATACTGACCACCCTGTCTGTCCTGGACCCCGGGCCTGTCTGTGTTATGCCTCAGCTCAGTGACTTGCCCAAATTACTCCTGACACAACGATATTCCAATTAAGGGATCATATTCCATGTGATGGGAACAGGGATGGATATTATCAACCATGTGAAGACAGACCTGTGCTTTGTCCGATGCCGCTACCAGCTTCACGCCTGGCAGAACTGTCTCTCTACATCAGAGGAAGAGCTTCCTGGTCCAAACAGTGATGCATAAGGAGGAATGAGGCAAATGTTCTCATTGCTTAAGTGATCCTTAAGTGACCTCCTGGTGAGGAACTTACAGTTTTAATAAAATCATCACGGCCACTTCCTCTATTGTTACGTGGACACCAGGGATCTCCCAGCTAGGGTCTCAAACACAGCTCCAAGGACTGAAAATACTCTTGTGACTCCCTGCCACAATCAATTATCTTCTCCAAAAGGCGATACTGAACAATGCATCTGACTAACAAAAAGGAGCATTCCCCTGTTCTGGTTTGTTGGTGTGGGTTGTTTTTTTTCTTAACTGGGAGAACACAAGCACTCTTTTTGTTTTGAGGATAGAAAGGTCTACTTAAGCTCCAGATACAAACCCTGACAATTTTCACCAACCTCAACCCCATAAAAACCTTTCCAGGAGAGGCACTAAAAAAGACATAGCAAAATTCAAGCACACTGAAGAAGACAGCTTTGCCCCAGCTCCCCAAAAGCAAAACCTCAGCCACTTTAACTGCAAAGAAACAGATACATTCTCCATAACAATTTTTAGTGCTTTTACTAAATAGAGCAAGGTACACAGCTTAAATGAGACCACTGCAAAGGAATCGGTGATGAGGCTAGCTGTGAAATTTTTTCTTCTCTCCCTGAACAACTGTAGCCCAATGTCCAGACACAAATAACAGGTCTGTTCCAGGCAGGAGCTCAGCTGTGTCCTGAAAATGTCTCCAGGCACTTGCCATTTTGTTTTATCGCAGTTCCTCAAAACCAGTCACTCGTAAGCATCAGTCTCACAGAGGAGGCACATTACCGGCGGTGAAGGACAGCTGCTTGTTATATAATCCTGCCAAATCCTTGATACAGCAGTTCTCAGCGAACAACCGTCTTGCCCTGAGTCATCTGGAAAGTCTCCGGTTCAGCGAGCTTCCAGGAGCACACCATCAAAACAGGTTATATTTCCACTTCCCATTTCAAATTACAGGAGGCACCTATGAGTCAAGGCAATCATTTTATCTACCTTCAGATGCCATCCCGCATATGGATCCAGCCCGTGCTCGTGCTGAGCCAGAAGCCCTGTGGGAGTTCCCAGCTAACTGGATGTCGAAGTGTGTAGCTGTCCTGGGTGGCTGTTGATACACAGGTTCCCTCAGCAGTTCCTCAGCAGGACACTCTGAGGGCAACCATGGTACAAGGAAATCCTTACCCTGCTCTTCAGAGAACCTGAGCTGCTATGTGCAGGGCTGGGCTTACTTTGTGGTGACCAGCCTCTCTCCAAACACCCATCCTGGTGTCTGTCAGAAGAAGATGCTGTGTTTAGACCTAGGGACTGGCACTGAATGGCTGTTTGGGTAGCTGGAGGTCAGGCACTGCCAAATGCCATATCCTCACTCAGGTCACCAGAGCCAGGAGCTTGATTAGCTAGCTCATACGGTTTTTTCCCTGTTTTTTTTTTTTTCCTTTGAGGCAAGGCCAAGTCTTAATCCAGTCCTTGGTCATGGATCTCAGCGGGACACATTACACTGGGTCTATATTTGTTTTAGGAAGTCTTCCACCTCAGACCTGGCTAGCTTAGACCCATTGCTCCACTATCTCCTCTCCTCCCTGCTATGCCTGATAGGCAGCTGCACTCAGCTCTTCTGACAATAGTGCTGGCACACAAAGCCGAGCAGATAATTTTTTACAACCCTAAATGACTACAACTTTGGCAATCTCATTCCTATCGAGCAACAAGAAGAAGAACCAAGTTAGCAGCAAGCTGTACCCTCTTGCACAGGGCTGTAATAAACTCGGGAGAGATGAGATGGGTCAGGTTGGGTTGGCTGGCAGGTGCCAAAAGAGCTGGTCCAGCGTTACTGCTTCAGTGGCCAAAGGGGGAAAGATGGAAGGTAATTGCTTCCCTGCTTCTCCATCCCACTCTGCTCTGCAGATGACAGAATTGCTTCAGACTTCACTGCCATTAAAAAGTACCTACAAAAGGATGATACAATTCAATATTCCAACTATGATGCAAGTAATATGATTTTAGGGCAATGTGCGAAGTTTCATCGTTCGT
This sequence comes from Laterallus jamaicensis coturniculus, assembly GCA_022605575.1. NCBI lineage: Eukaryota > Metazoa > Chordata > Aves > Gruiformes > Rallidae > Laterallus > Laterallus jamaicensis. The sequence goes on along the minus strand of JAKCOX010000008.1, from coordinate 17,330,122 downwards.
TATGATCTGGAAAAAAATCCAGTTGTGTAGTTCATTCCCACACAGTCATAATTTGGCTAAAATCATTATTCAGGGTCCAAACTTATTTCTTATTTCTTTATTTTAAAAATTATTTCACTTAAATTAAAACTTAAGGCCGTTGCCAGAGTGAAACCTGCTAGAAGGCAAAATCATTTATTAAGAGTGTTCAGCCCCAAAACGGGTGGGACCATCAGAAAATGTAACTGATGTGTGCCCTATGTTTTCCATAGTGTTACAATTCTTGTATTTTTATTAAACTAGCCAACAAAAATAATAACTATAGTGGAGTTTTTCATTTAGCCTCAGGAGCCAGAACAGTGATTCAGGTGTTCACAGTGGGTTGGGTGGTTTTTTTTTTCTCTTTTCCTTCTCAGCAACGTAAATCACAAGCCTAAGAACTGGGTTTCCAGTGTAACTCATCACAGTAATTAATTGGGGGTTTTTTTGTTTCCCATGGATAAGGTGTAACTGTTGCTTTAAAATTGCTGTTTGGGTAAAGCAGGGTCCAAAACCCAAGCAGCAAGTGCCACCTAAAAGCATACGCAACAGGCAGCAATCATCCTCCCAGTACAAACCACTTGCATTAACATGAAAAACCTGATATCTCACCATCAGTCTGTACGGGGTTTTAAGCCTTACCTATTAAGAATGGACAAACAGGCACCTATCAGAAATGAACCTTCCTAAGTTAGATTAATCTGTTAAACTAGATTATTCAGATTCCATAGAATCAATTGAATTCTGTGTATGTAATTCTCTCTATATATACTTTTCCTAAATTTATAAATATCAACTGGTTTATATCAGTCCTTAATTTCTCTTGCGTAGCTGAATCATACTTTGTGTCTTTTTCTGTAGAGAAGATGGTAACCCAATGCTCTCTGTCAATGTTTGTAGCAGTAACTCGTAAACAAAGTGACAAAATTCCCCCTTTTACTTACCAGCTTTAGAGTGACTTTACTTAACCGCACGCTGACAGAACTGCTTCCCAGACAGCTGCAAACAGCCTTACAGCTTGGAGGCCATCATTTTTACACATCGCTCTGCACCAGCCCAAGACACCGAGCTCAAAGCGCGTTCTTTAGGAAGGTTGCGTAACTTGCTATCTGCACTCATCTGACTAAGCACCAAACCCATGAGAGAGGCAGGTGGATCACAACAGTGCATGAGCCAAAGGGCCGCGATTCTCAGACAAGGAAAGGGTTCAAATAATTGCTTGTTAGTCACAGAGAAACAATGCTGGAAGAAAAATGTATGAATAAATGAATGAGCGAGCGCTGGGCTAATGAGCTACTTCCTCCACGCGGTGCATGAGCTCTCTGGGGATGGCGACTCATTTTCGTTACACGTGTGAACACAACACCGAGTGTAACAGGCTCTTGGTTTCTGCCTGCTCTTCCGGCCACTGACACACAGCCTGGTGATGAGGCCTAGGAGGTGGAGGGCGCGAGCGTTGGACGCGGTGCCTTTCACAGCTTACGGTTCTTGGCACCAACCGAGAAGTGTCCTTCTGCTGCTGAGGAGCAGCCGCTGCGTGGCCTGTCAGGGTTGCAGATGCACAGGGTGCTCATTCTGTGCTGAGGACACCTGGGTCCAGCCAGGTTTATACTGCAGGGACTGCTCCACGCAAACCAGGGTGAACCCTGGCTCGCTGTAGCCTCCTCCACAGCACATTGCTGTCACCCGGCAGGCCCAGCGTAAAGCCCCACTGAAAGCCAGCTGACTTGTCCTTTCTCCTCGTTTTCTTTCTTCCCTTCTATGTGCCTCTTAATTCTTGTGTTTCCAAGGGAAATCCTTAACTTGCATGTGGAGAGTCAGCTTTGGCCCAGATGCATGCCTCCACAGCCTTTTCACACCCAGATACAGGCTGCATAACCCCTACAGAGCCAGCTAGGGTCCAACTTATTAACTGCCAGGCATTCTTCTACAGCCTGGTACTGGAAAGGCAATGCTGGGAGACGTAGGCAAGCTCGGAAGGGGGCTACCTTCCATCCAAGAGAGAGCTCCCAACCAGCACTGAGCCTAACAGATCCAGGCCTAATTTAATCACTCATCTGCTCCTACTGAGCTCCCTGTTCTCCAGGACACCTTGGTTCTCCATTTCCCTGAATGATGGAGAGTTGACAGTATTTAATGAGATTAAATGTCATCTTCCTAAGAGCCTTTAATTATAGGATATTATCGCACATAATTTGATACCAAAGAAAAGCATGCTCTTTTACATTTCAGGCAGTGACAAAGGGCCCAGAAGAACTGGGTTCCAGTCCTTGCTTTGCCAGAGGCCTCTTCTGGCACATTAGGCAAGAGCAGGATAGCCACCAAATTAAGGGTTGCATAAGCAGTGTAGCTCAGGCACTTCCTAACTTTAGGGAGCTAGACTTTGCAACCTAAACACTCTTTGTGTAATCATTAAATTAAGGCTGATTCAGAGCCTTGATACACGAAGAGAAGAACAACCCACAGGCCCTCCATCCTTTAACACAGCTTCACATTTCAAGCAATTACCTGAAGGGGATTGGATCACGAAGTTGGTGCTTGTCCAAAGCCACAGTAAAGAGCATCCAATTCAAACCCAAATTGCCTTTTGTTTTTTTGTGGCTGAAGCAATGTTCATAGAATCACAGAACAGTTTGGCTTGGAAGGGACCTTAAAAATCACCTAGTTTCAACACACACACACACACACACACCCCTGCCCCGGGCAGGGACACCGTCCTCTAGACCAGGTTGCCCAAAGCCCCATCCAACCTGGCCTTGAACGCTGCCAGGGAGGGGGCAGCCACAGCTTCTCTGGGCACTCTGTGCCAGAGCCTCCCCACCCTCACTGTGAAGAGTTTCTTTCTTGTATCTAATCTAAATCTACCTTCTTTCAGTTTAAACCCATCATTCATTGTCCTATCACTCTGTCCCCATGTAAACAGTCCCTCTCCAGCTTTCCTGCAGGCCCCTTTAGGTACTGGAAGGCCGCTATAAAATTTCTCTGGAGCCTTCTTCAGGCAGAACAATCCCAACTCTCAGCCTGTCTTCATAACGGTAGCTGTATTTCTTCCATTGCTTTGGGCATTTTGACTTGGTGCTCTCAGAACTAGACCTGTGTGTGCTGTAAAAGGAGAGCTGTACAATGCCAAGAAAAGATGGTGCTTTTCCCATCTTGTGAGTGGATAGATAAAAGAGTAGGAATTGGGCTCTAATTTTAGAATCTAGCTTTTTAATTCATTAGCTGAGTGGGACTATTTGCATACAGTCACTTATCTCACTGAGTGAACAAGGACAGGGCTAAGCAAGCCAGTCCAACTATTCCTCTCCTCCACTGCCACTTACTTCCTTTGAAGACTCAAAAAAAAAAATCACCAGTGACATTTGATGACCTGCTGCAAGGAAGGAGCCAGCTGCCCCCTCCACCAGCATCTGTGCCTACTGCAGGCAGCACGCTGGCATCCCTCACCCAGCAGCACACAGCTGCCTGACAGAGACTCCCAAGGCTTCAGAGACAATGTCAGGAAACAATTACACTTGCTGTTGATTAGTGAGTCTGTTCTTTGCAACTCAGCGTTGCCAAGTAATGAGCTGCATTTACTATTTGCTTATTTCAAGAACACACTAAATTGCAGAGTCTGTTTATACACATCCCACCCTTGGGGAGGGCAGGATGAGTTTCTAACAGGGGTTGAATTACCTGTTAGGCCCTCACCTCTACCAAAGGCTAAGCGATTAGTGCATCTAGCTGGCTTACACAAAAGTGAAATCCAGCCTAATAAAAGCTTACAGTCAGCTATTTGCAACGGCACCTGGTATCAGGCTGAAACAGGCTGATGTTGTACATCCTCATTTCCCTGCAGTTTAACTGTGGCAGTCATTTAGTTTTGACTAGAAACCAGGCAGCTCTTTTAATGACATCTAAAATACCTGTTCAGAGGGAGAAAGAAGCAGCCCTGCAAGCAGATGAGTAGACGGCTTAGAAACCGAATACTGGATTCCTCCACGTCCTCATAAATGTCACCAGTGTCATTCCTGAAGCTTTCTCTTCCCACATCCCCTCCCCCCATCCCCTTCCTTCCTTCAGCTACAGCTCAGTATTTTTGGGCAGACTCTTGGTGCATAAGGAGGGTTGAACTCAACAGCCTCTCAGTAGGGCTACTGTCTGAGATGGCTTTTCACGAAATTCCTAAGGAAGAGAGTTGCATATTCTGTTGATCTCATACAACAGGTTCAAAAATCATCAGGTAGGGAAAAGCAGAGATCACATCACCTCTCTCTGTGCCTCATTCCCCAGGCTAACAACCCCAAACGTCTTTCCTCAATGTTTTCCCTTTTCTAAATACAGATTTTAATAAATAAAAAGGTAACTTCCCTTTCTTCTTCACAAAAATACTGCACTGCAATTTCCCCTCCTTCCAACCAAAACCTCCATTTAACAGGGCACATTTCCAGCCTGAGAAGATGCTCAGGCAATCTGGGACAAGCTGTACATACCTGGAGCTCTCAGTCTGTACCACGCATTTCAAGTTCCTTAGCCAGTCTGGTACCAACGCTGTGCCCATGAAGCAGTTTCATCAGGGAACTTTGGATGGGACAGTGTTTGTCCCTTACTGCAAAGTTTAAAAAGTTACAGGACCACAAGGGGAAACCTCAGCTAGTCTCACTGAAGAAACCACCCCCACACATTCAAAGTTTTGAACCCTGGCAGAAGACACAGCATGTGTTGACAGCAGTCACCTGCCTTCCTCTATGGCAAGGGTCCTGAACAGCTTAATGAGCTCAAGTACAAAATCATCAAACTCTTAAATTTACTCCTAGGAGCCTCCATTTCCTGCCCTACACCATCACAGGAACTGCTTTCAAGAAACCTCCTCCTAGTAAGTTGCCTGGCACAGGAAAGGTTAAAAAACCCCACTCTCCACTTTAGAGGAGCAGATCGCACACAGCTACACAAACCTTTTGCTTTGTTTTTGCTGGTTTGAACTAAGTACAAGATGGCATGGAAGGGCTGCCCTCTCAAGCTGTTCCTCCTGGCCTTAAGAACACGCTGCCAAAATGTCTCTTCAGACTAGAGTCCCGTAAGAACCTGAAAAGCAGTCAGCCAGTTCTCAGTTGAAGCACCATCTTGGGCATTTCTTTTCCAGCAGCAGTTTGTTGTTGTTTAAAATCCTCCCACATTCCAAGCTGAACCTCCAGGAAGACATAACCACTTCTTGGGCCGTCTATTGATCCCTTTTCCTATCACTGCCCAACAGAGGTGATACAACAGTTCTGGAAGCTAGAACAGCTGTGCAGGTGATTTAGCTCAAATTGCAGCTATTCTCCTCTCAGCATTTATTTGGAAGTTGACTTCATGTTGAAAGGTCACATTTATTTCACAAAATCTAGCTTAAAATACATTCCCCTGTGATTATAACTGTCACCCAAATGTGCTTATTTCTGCCACCTCACCATAGAGAGTAAATCAGAATGCAGCTCCTCAACAACAGAGAAATGTTCGCTCTTCTGGCATCTAAAGGCAGATTTAAGAAACAGTCTTCACTGTAAAATGAACAACCTGGAATCTACCACAGATGAAGCAGTACCTACTGTACAGCCAGTACTTTTATTACTCAAGCTAAAATACTGTACATTTGTGAAGTGTCCATATTTACAATACCATGCACTTTAAAGAACAGTCAGCCTTTCTATTCTGTGCCTAATTGATTTAGCCTATGCCTGCAGATACACGGGCTCAAGAGCAGGTTTCACACTGAAGACACACAAAAACCACAGAACTTGGAAAATAAAGTTGTCATTAGTATTTAATTGCCCATAAAAAAAATAAACTAGCACTTTCCGTTTACATCTCATTGCACATGATCAAAGCTGGCCTTCAGTCTAAGCACAGGACACTGAGACCTCAACCTACAGTGAAGTACACCCAGCCCAACAACAAAAAAAACCCAAAATGAACATGTAGCAGCCATTAAGCTTTCTATTCACACTGCACATGCCTCTTCTGCCTTATCAAAGTGAAACCCATCACAGAACTCTACGCTCGGGGCCTACAATCTCCACAAACATCAAATTACATTTTCAAAAGCCTTTCAAAATACGGAAACAGAACTGCTGGAGAATTCTACACTTCTCCATGTGAACCAAGAAGCAGCAGAAGCACTTGTTAAATTCAACAACCCGCATCAGCTTTATTGGATCGTTACAGTTACAGAAGTTAGCGGTAACGGTGAAGCTGCAGGGTATTGCGCCTTCTCCAGGCAGCACGACGTGAACCACCGATGGTGTGGTGGAATTTGTGGCCCTTCCCAAGGCCACGGCTCTTCCGCCCGGCCGATGTCAGCCCACGCATCTCTCTGTGCTTGTGGACAGGCTTGGTGATCCATTGGGTATCAGGGTTGCGCCTGATGGTCTTATGGAAGGGATCAATCAGGATCACTTCAAAAAACTTGTAAGTGGAATCTTCACCCACCCAATATGAGTTCAAGACTCTCAAAGCCCCACAGTGCCGGCCAGCACGTTCCTAGAGGAGAAAAATACATGGAAAAGGCTGTAAAATCATGGATGCAGGGCATTATTTGTGCACAGAGGTACAAACAACTCAATCCTGAAATTCTGTAGGTGCTCAAAGTTTCAGTTTGCCCTAGGAGACCCTCTCTTCCTAAAATAACTGTTTCTGCTCAGTTGCAAATACACAAGAAAAACTAATAGCTGAAAGGAATGCTGTCTTCCAAAAATAAGAAAAAAAGGCTGCTTGGATTCCTACATGAAATGAGTTTTAAAAAAAATTTAAGAAGGGAGGTGCTTGGTTGCCAAAGAAAAAAAGAACTACTTTGTACCCAGAAGCACCCAGTAAGTAACTATAGAGAGCTAAAAACAACTTTAACATGACTATGAGAATAAAGAGCACAAGCTTCTGTGGAAAGTTATGAAATACCGATCAATTTGCACATCCAATGCTACAGAAAGACATTTCAGCAGAGAATAACCCCATACTGATGACAGAAAAAAAATCAGCTGATGTAACGAGTCTTTGTTCCATTGCCGGTATATTAGTGCTTGCTATTTCTAGCCTCCTTTGTGGTTGGGAAGAAGCAGTCTTAGTTTAGAAAACAAAACAAAGCAGAAAATATCAATTATGCAACTCCATCTGCCTCTCCTGTCAAGAATGCTCCTTATTTACAGCACTGAAAGCGTGTTTAAACCTAAGACTTTATGATCACTGTGGTAAAGTATGAACCAATGAAGCTCATCCATCTTATATCCCAGAGAGATTCCAACTGATTTTTAGAGTCTTCCACTAAACAGTATTTGCCTATTTTCTGCATATGTAATAAAAATATTTCAAGTCCTTGTTTTATTCTACCATGTGAGAGGAACACATAGATTAAACATTACATCTCCAACCACCCTCAACCAGCAGCTATGCGGGGATGGTAGCTACAACTGATTATATATCTAAGTCCTCCTGCAAAGAGCGTGTCGGGTTCAGAAACTTCTGAACTGAGGGCAAATAGCTTCTTCCATGAGCTGTTACCACAAGTGAGCATGTGAGTAGCCATCAGGCATCTGGTAATAGTATATATGAAGAGCATGCCCTGAGCATTGAAAACACAATCACATTTTAATTTAAGCTCATTATCTGCATTTCTTTTTAATTAGCACATCCCATTTACTTTTTTTTTCTCCCCCCCCTTTTAAAAACTCCAACCATATTCAATCTGCTGAAGTCACAGAATACTTTGAAGTCCTGGGAACAAAACAGTTTTCTGTTTCAGGATGGAAAGGCAATGAACAGCCTCCATTCTCTCACAATGTCTCTTTTTTGAGAGTGCAGACTAGTACTAATTCTAACCCACTGAGTTTTTTCTAAAGGTGGTAACTACCCCTCTTCAACACTACTATAGTGACATTTTCGAACTTAGAAGATCTCATCCAATCAAAGCTCCTATTTTGAGTAGTTCAGTGGGTAACAACATCTCACCAAAGACAAGTAAACTGCCCATCCTTGTGCTGGTGAAGTACCAAAGCTTTTTTATAGAGGAACAGAAGGTCTTTGGCCTCCTGTTTTCAGTCCCACAATACAGATAAGCACACTGTGCCACACTCCTACTGTGCAAACAGGTGCTTTGGGCTAAGACAGAAACTCACCCATGCTTCTGAGAGGATCACTACCTAAAGCTGGCAATACACACAACATGGCAGGGAACACAGAGGTGGCATTTAACGATGAGCGTAGTCAGACACTTTAGCGTATTTGAATTATTACTTCTCATACCTCACTATTTTACTGAGGTTTATACTAGCTGTATACCTATTTTTCATTACAAATATTGTAGTATACTCTAGAAATAAGCATCCACTATGAAGATCAATAAATTGCCCAAGTAGTACTTTTCCCAGACCCCACTGGTAAAGTCTGAGTAGTTTTCTCATTTGCCTCAATGCAGCTTTTCTAAGCCATTCTGGTGGTTTCCTGACATCAGCGTGGAAGACCTTTTACCGAACACATGAAGGCAACAGTTGTTTGGTGAGGTTTTGTCTCTGCGTATTTTCAACTTCTACAGACTAAGACCTTCCTACCACCAAGTGCCCGAGCGATCACCGCAATAGTCACCTCTGCGACAGACTGGAGGCTCCGGGCAAACTTCAGCTGGTTGACGCCGTGATGCACAGGTTTACCGTAGGTCGCGCCTTTGGGGACGGGGCGTTTGCGGCCACCACGGCGAACGCGGACACGGTAGATAACGTAACCTAGAAGGAACAGTGACTTAGGAGCTACAAGAATTCTGTCGTGTAGCAAGTGCAAATCCCAGCAAGGCCATTTTGATGCCCGGACTGCATTTCCAACCCCAAAAGCTTCACGTGAAAATTAGGTCACTCCCTCAACCTTCATCAAAAGGCACAACTGGAGGTGGCTACCACAGGTTGGTTATTTTATTTCCATTACAACTGAGTAAGGGAAGTGATGTCCTCCTATGACTACGTTTTACTTCCAAACCAATTTACGACACCTTTCCTCTGTGGAGTTCCAAATACACTATGAACAGGTACACAAAAAGCTCCCATCCTGAAAAACCAAGAACCACCCCAAAACTAAAATCCTGTATTCTGGTAGTACTATTCATAAAGCACAAGCTATCCACAAACCCTGCTGGAATCTGGAAAATGAGGAAACTAAACAAGCTTCACAGACACACAAGTGCAGACTCCTAGCTTTGTATTTTCACAGTGAACAAACAACTGTGTTTACAAGGACCTGCTCAAGTTGCAGATGGATGGCCACCTCCCCCAGGCTTCTTTCACTGACCAGCAACTGTTTTCTAATGACAGTACAAACTACGTCATCTTGCTTACTCAAGCACATGCAGATGTAACATGCTCATAGTAACACATGATAAAATCTGGGTAGAGAAAGGACACCCCCTAAACATAAGATACCAAGAGCATCAGTCAGCTCTGCAATAGTAATACAGTGGCACAAGAGCAAGAATTAAAGCCAAAGCCCACTTAATCTCCAGTGTGCCAAAAGTGCCACAGAAGGCGTGACCTCAAAATTAGATAAGTACAGTTTTGGGATGTGAACACTGCTACCAACTGAACACATTTCTAACACTAAGTTCGTCTCATGCAGGACAGTTAAGGTTCTTGGGGAACGTTCAAGTTTCTGATTTTATTACTCTAAAGCTGATGTAGAACTTGGGCACTCCATCAGGAAGTGTGTGGACCTGACCTCTGTGTCTCATTACCTTGCTTGGCCTTATATCCCAGCCTGCGAGCTTTGTCTGGTCTGGTGGGCCGGGGAGCTCGGTGCAAGGCAGACAGCTGGCGATACTGCCAACAGCGGACACGGAGGAGGAATCGCATCACATCCGACTGCTTTTTCCTCCATAGCTCCTGGATGTACTTGTAGGCCCCCATGTTGGTCTACCTGCTGAATTGAGAGGCCAATGAAGTAAGTGCATTGAATCAGATTCCAACAGAGACACCGCATAAAACCGTACATGTAACACTACTGACACATAAGATGCTCTCAAGCTCCTTTACACCACTGGCACATCTGGTAGCATGGCTCACACTGGCAACTTCCATATGCCCTGCTGGGGGCTGCAAATTCTCAACAATTTTATTCCTTGCCACGTATTTTCTAAGCATGGAGCTCCTCAGCTATAGATAAGTATGTCAGATACTACCAAAACTGGTGGTTTACATCGGAGCCAAGTTGTAAGCATTTATCTATTAAAAAAGTGAGACTGAGTGGTGTGCTGTTTACTTTTAACGTGGTCTAATTACCTGTAAAAACCTTTCAGCTCTCACACATCTGCAGCGTTTAGCAGATGTAAGAGAACTCCCCTGAGCCACCACCCAAATCACCATCAGGAGAATGTAATTCATTTTGTTTGCAAAAACACCCCAGTTCATCTGTGACTTTCCATGCTCATCTCTGCCCTGGCAGCACAGCTCTGGCCGTGCCACACTATCCCTCCTTTACGACTGCACTACCGAGTAAACCGCGAACCCCAGATCCAAACCAGGGCGCGCGGCCTGGGAACAACCTGCACCGTTAGGCTGCGGTGCGCGGCATTCCTCTCACCCCAGGTAACCCTGGGGCCGAGCGAGTATCCCCCATCCCCTCCCGGCCCTGCACGCCGGGCAGCTAGGCCTCCCCGGCGAGGCGCAGCCCGCAGGCCTCCATTGGTTCCCAAGGCCCACGGCCCGCCCGGCCCCCGCTCCCCGCAGAGGCCCCGCGCCGTGGGAGCATCTCCGTCCCCCCCGGCAGGGCGGTGGCCGGCGGGAGCTGCCGGGGAGCGGCCGGATGGCTGCCTCAGGCCCACGATGGAACCGGATTGAGGGAAAGACCAAACACCGACAAACCCTCACCTGATGGCGCCCAGCACCGGAAAGGAAGAGGCTTGCTTCCCACAACCCCTTGCGATAGCATCGCACTTCCGGCGGCGGCTGCGGCGCCTCATGGGTACTGTAGTCCTGGGGGAGCCGGGCATCCCGCCTCGCCCCGCCCCGGCCCGGCCCGGCCCCCGCGCCCGCCAATGGGCGGCAGGGGGCGGGGCTCGGCCCGCCAGGCTGCCGCGCTTCAATGGGGCGCTGCGGGGAGCTCGGCCCAGGTGCGCGCTCGCGATGGAGGGGGGCCGGGGGTGGGCGGCCCCGGGGGCGCGCGGGGCCGGGGCGCGCGGAGCTGGAGGCGGGGGTGCGCCCCGGGGCGCGGCATGGGGCGGGCGGGGGCCTGGCCTCGGGCAGGGACTTTGCGAGCTGCGGCATCCTCTGAAACACCCCCTCTCCCCTGTGAGAGCCCCACAGCAGCCAGGGGTCGGGCGGGGGCGGTCGCCCAGGAGCACTAGTACTCTAACAAGAAATCCTGAGAAGAACTTTTTTTTAAAAGTCATTAAAAATAGTGATTAAAAAACCCCAAACACATAAAATTAAATACTCAATCCTAAGCGGGGGCGGGGGGAGCCCTAGACCCAACCCCAAGGCCTGTTTAGGGTGCAAGGGCAGGGGATGCCCATGTCTGGCGCTGCGGGGTCACAGCCGCCGGTCTGGAGGGGCTCCCCAGAGGGGTGTTGGGGACGAGGTGACCATGACCCTTACTCCGGCGGTACTGGCTGCTGTGGGTGCTGGCGGGCCCTGCAGCCCTCTCTGCTCGGGTCTCTCTCGCGCGGGCGTCTGGGCATTTCCCTGCATCCCGCCGGCCCCCACAGAGGTGAATCTGCAGGAGCAAGGAAAGGGCCTGGTGCTGAGGAGGCTTTGGGCCTCCTCTCTGGCTCCTGGGGAGTCAAGCTGGGAATTGGGCTTTCCCTGCCTGGGAGTGCCTCCTGCAGCTGTGAGGTGACCCCTCCGATTTCCAGTGTATGCTTTGCAGAGCACCCTGGCTTGTGAAGCCATCACTGAGTTAAACTGGAATTGAAATGGGACAACACCAGCCCCTCGTGGTCCTAAAAAAAGGTACTCCTTGGCTTTCCGTTGGGCAGACTGCTCCTGCCAGTGGACTGAGCTTGCTGCTTACTTGCCAACAGAGCTGCTCCTGACTCTGGAGGCCTCCTGCTGAAGCCATCCCCCCACCCATCCAAATTGATTCAAGGCAGACCCAGAAACCTGCTTTTGCATTTGCTTCCCTGTGTTCCCACCTTTAACGCTCTGATTTCCTAGCTCCTGGTCTGTAAAAGCTCAAAACTTTCTTGTGTGTGAATGAAAAGGGAAGGAACCGCTGTTCTGTCGCGCTTCCAGAAGCCATCTTGATACCACCAGATACCATCAGGCCCGCGGCAAAAACATGCAGCCCGATAAGGGTGTACACACGCTAGCTGACAAGCGCAGCCCCTGCCCCAGTGGGCTGACACACTTCACCGCTCTCCAGTCTCCCTGAGGCTGCAAGGCAAGCATCGGCACCCATGGCAGCAGCCTAAAACCTTAAAAAGTGATGTGGGAGGAAACTCCAGTCCTAAAAATATCAGTCTCTGGGAGGGAGCTGTGCCTTCGAGTCACCGGCTGCTTCGTGTTTTGCCTCTCGCCTTTCGGGGGCTTTGCTTCTGTCTGGTGCCGAGCTCTGCCACCGCGCCAGGCTGACAGACTCCTGTGTCTGCACAGGGATCGCCTGCTGACCGCCTGCACAGGGAACATGGGGAAGGGCTACAAGGTGGTGGTCTGTGGAATGGCCTCGGTGGGAAAGACTGCAATTTTGGAGCAGCTTCTCTATGGAAAGCATACTGTTGGTGAGATATTTTTAATTTTTTGGGGGGGGAGGGGAGGGGGAGGAGGAGAGGAAGGGTTGTTTTCCTTTCCAGACTCTTGTTCTGTGTGGGCCACCAAAAAGCAGTAACCGAGGACCGTGACCTGCACTGAGGTGAAGGAGGGAAATTAATGTGGATTTGTTGCATCTGTGGGCAATTCTTGAAATCCATAGTCCCTTGCTTACAGATTTCTAAAACAGCCTTGGAGGAAAACCCTTTCTGTGATGTTCCCAGTTACAAAACACATGAATGTTTAAAAATAAGCAAACACAGAAAGTAGGTGATATGCTTGCTGCCTATTACGTAAGAACTATCTCATTCCCTGAAAGATGCTGTAGGTGCCTGAAAAATTAATAGATACCATGTGATAAGCAGAGAGACCATTCAGACTTTTCTTCCACCTTCTTAAAGCTTTATTTCGCTTGGGTTTAGGTGATATTTAAAGTTCTGGAAAGGGAAACAGCTGTGCTTCAGCTCCTATGTTCTGTGCTGGACTGCAAGGGTTGAGCTTCTTGGTTGTCCGAGAAATCCTCCCATGGAAGATGAACCGGAGACAGGAGCATGGGGTGCCTGAGACTTGCTGTCTGCAAAATAAAGGGAACGAAGGCAAAGCTGGCTTGTTTCCCTCTGTTTCTACATGACTTGGGTTTGGGAGGAAGGGCAACGATCAGCAGGCTGATGGGTTACTCCTGCCTCACCCAGAAACAAGGGGTGGCACCAGGGGTGAGTCTCAGGGCTTCAACAGAGGCTGTCTAGTCCATGTGTGTCTTTTCCTCGGGCAGGTAAATTAAACGTTGGGTTAAGTTAGAGCAGAACGGTGCTTTGCAGGCACTGTGCCTTTAAATCGTGTGGATGGGAGGAATTTGCTGGCAAAGCGTGGTGCAGAACTGTGTGCTGATACCCTTGTTTGAAAGGAGGATTTCCTCTGATGTTGCAGCAGCATCTGTTTCCAGCATCTTACCGAGCTCTTGCGTAGCACCGTGTAGTTTTCAGCGGGAAGGTTGCAAAACCTGCAGGCTGAAGGCTTTTCCCTTGGCTCCCGACCTGCCTGTCCTCTGCGCTGGGCTGGGTGCTTGTCAGAGACACCCGGGCAGCATGAGCAAGGCCACGTTGCTTAAATCGTATTGCCTTGCATTACTTCCTGCCCTGAGCTCCTATTAGCGACCTGGGCAGGAAGGATATTCGGGTGTTGCTGATCAGAGGAGCTATTTATGGAACCAGCCGTGGACATGGTTATATAACGTCATGGATACTGGCTGACGTAACTGGAGGGAGCCCTCGTGCCCTGGGTTTAGTGCAGGTGTAGCTCTGTCGCTCCCGAACGCTCCAGCTCAGCTCTTGCACAATGCAGACTTTCCCCCCCTGCCTGCTCCCTTGAAAAGATCGGTTTTCCTTTCCAGCAGCTCTGCTCTTACTTTAACATGAAGGGAAGGCACAGCTGATAGCAGACAGGGAGTGCAAGGGAACAAGCTAGCCTCCCATTTCTATATGATTTTGGTCAAATCTTATTCCCAATACATTCAGAGAAAGAGGGCAAGTAATGGAGTCATGATCAGTGTGAGGAGAGGACTCATAGCGCTCTAGCCCCAAGGGACAAGTGGCCACAGCTCAGTGCTCTAGGTATCACCTGCATTGTCATCAGGCACATTTTTGGGGATGGACTGATACGTTGGTGTTTCTGGTGGTCCCTCCGAGTGGTCGCTGTTCTCTCTGCCTGTTCCTCAGCCCTTAGGTGGTTCTGGCAGAGGGTACCTAAAATATGGTCTGGTGAAAATGGTTCCCAGAAGATCTTTAGCTACTGTTCCTGTCTGTATTGATTTAACCCCCAAACTGCATAGGCAGGACACCACTGTGAGGGTCTTGTTGGGCAAGGGCAGAGTTTCAGGAATGGTGAGTCTTTGATTGCTCCTTAGCTGAGCTGCTTTAAACAGCACTGACCCGTTGCTGGTGCTACCATGGCAGAGCAGGCCCCTCCATGCCTAAAACATCATTACTGAACTTCAGTCCTTGTTTCCTAAAGCTTGTGAGCCTCAGAAAGCTGCCATGTACATCTTGGCTGCTCACCTTTTTGGCAGGAGCAAAAAGGACTAGTGTGTTTGCTGAAAGCCCGTCTGCTCAGAGCCACCTAACAAAGCAGCTTTCCAGGTAGGACAACAAGGACACAAGCTGTTTCAAAACCTGTGCTTCCTGACTGATGTCAGGAGCTGCTCTGCAGTCAGTCCAAGGGCCTGGGAGCCGTGGGGAGGGCTTCCAAGTCAATGCATGGAGTCTGTCTGTTCCTGACAGCATCCACATCCTCCTCCCAGTGACAAGAGGAGTGGCTGGAATTTCGCTGTAGGCTCAGAGCACAAAGTCTGGTGCCACCCTCCCAGGTTTCCCAGCCTGGGGTGGGGGGTTCTCCTCCTGTCTGCAAATCAGCCACGAGTCTCTGTCAATGTTCATGTGTCTCTTGTTGACTTTCCTGTTAAAAAGGAGTGGTGGTACAGCTGCTATCAGGGAAATGAGTAGTGTCCTTGGAGGTTTCACACTGCTATATAAAGCCCTTGGCACTGAGCCCGTGCTCCTGGCTGTTTGCTTGGTGACGGTGCTGTAAGCCCATTCGCACTGTGCTGCTTTTCCTAGAAAAATGTGCACCTTCAGCTTTCCCTGGCTTGCCATGGAGGAAGTCCCTGAGTGCTGCTGTTGCTCACAGGGTCAGCAGCTAGCAGTCTTGCAAAGGCACTAAGACTGCTTCAGGTCAAAGAGGAAAATGTATTTGGTGGGAGGCGGGGAGGAGAAAGAATACCCCCAGAAAGGAGTATCTGTGTCCCTGGAGCATGTGAGCAACAGCGGGTGGTACTGGGCTTCGTGCTAGGCCTTAAAGCTGCAAGAAGGGCTGTTTGCCTTGGGCCCTGGGGTAAGAAAGGAGAGGGCAAAATGATGAGAGATGATGTGGGAGGCATGTAGAGTAACATAGGTATTGTATGGCAGCCTCTCTGGCTAAACCGATACAAGCAGTCAGGCAAAACTTGAAAGGAGGTGTTTAAAATGGGTGCAGATTTAGGTTTGAGTCATGTAGGGACTATACTGCCATCGGTCAGGCCACATAGCTGGTAAGGCTTGCACATGCATAAATATGGTTGCCTGGTACCTGCGATGATCTCTCTTTTTTGTGTCTTCAGTGTTGTGTTTGTCCAAGTCACAGAACGGTTTGGGTTGGAAGGCACCTCAAAGATCACCCGGTTCCACCTCCCCTGCCACGGGCGGGGACACCCTTCACTAGACCAGGTTGCCCAAAGCCCCATCCAACCTGGCCTTGAACACTATCAGGGAGGAGGAATCCTCCACCTTCTGTTGCACTCCTGAAGAAAGAGGAGCCAGTCTTTTCCCCTCAGTCATGAAATGGGCCCTTGACTGGTGGCGGAGGATTATCCCGCTAAATTCCTGTGGTACCTGGCACTGCTTTGCCTGAGGTCTCTTAAGAGACCGTACAAGAGGGGTACTGGCTCAGCTTTGGTATGGGACACGTCTGTAAAAGGATTAGGTGGTTTACCTTAAACAGTGTTCCTGTTCAGTGGTGCTGCAGAAGGGAGTCTTCCTCTGCCTTTAAAATATCTCAACCTATGGTACAGCTTATCTGCTCAAAAGAAGGAGATGAGAATTTTTCCTGTGGAAAACATGATTTTCCTTATCACTGCCTCCTGGCTGTGTCAATAGCTGGTATGGTCAGGTTACTCATAGCCAGCTACTTAAATCATCTTGGTTAGCTGGGAATGAAAACACCATATATTACTGTGGTAGGACCCATAATGAGACAATTTGCCTCACTTGGTGTCAGCTGGAGGGATTTGGGGTTTGGGCTTTCACAGCTCCAAAGATGTGGAGGTTAATTAACTAAATTATGCATTCTTACATCTTTGTTTCTTGTATCCAACTATATCCTGATGGAGCTGCAGTCGGTTTTGCATTTTAGAAACACATGAAAATGGACCTGAATGTAGCAACTGAGGGTCACCACCATGGCTACTGGTTGGTGGGAGCACTACCTAACTGGCAGCTAAATCTAAATAGACCAGCTCCTGTTGGGGCCTTACTGAGTTAGGGATCCCCTGATGCTCTGTCACTCGAGATCTAAGCAAGCAAAGCCCGTTACCCTGCAGTTTGCAAATAGAAGGACTAGCAGGCTTTGGGAGCTCTTTGCTATATTCCTGCTGGAAAGAGGGGAAGGAGAGATAACAGAGGGTGTCTCCCAAAAACAGTCATGACGACAGAAAATTTGTGTTGCGTTTCTGCTTGAGAGTCACTTGGGAACTTCTGAAATGCCATGCATCTTGAAATTGTGCTTCCCTTTGGTATTGCCACTCTCTCTGCCTTGGCTTGGCTAGCCTGGGTGCACAGTATCCGTTAGTATATTGAGACTTTTTTTTCCCTCACTGGGAAACCACCGAGGTTGAAACACCACCCAATTTATGACTGAGGCTTCCCCCCACAGTTCCTCTGTGGCAGCAGTGGGTAGCATAGATGAAGACCTTTCTGCCTCTCCCAAAACTTGCACCAGCTAAGTTGCTAGAGAACGGCAGCGATCTCCTCTCTGTTAGTCCTTTCTCTCCCTAACTTTTTCATCCGTCTTCAGTTTCCAGAGAAACCACGTGATTGTTCACTGTGTTAGTTCCCCTTCCTCCCCATAGTCTCTGAACCCCAAAGCTGGTTCCATCTGCCTGTTCATCTGTGCCACAGCAGTAGGTATCTCAAAATATGGTTCTGTAGATTTGGAAAAAACGTAGCAGGAAAGAAAAGGAAAACCTCCTCAAGCGGGCAGCAGCCTGCAAGGCAGTAACTTCCTGGCACAAGCTGTCCTTGCCCACACAGGTAACAAAGGTGGGAGGATGCCTGGGGATGCCGGTGAAGGAGAGGAGACAAGGAGGAAGGGGTGGTGCCAGCCACCTTCCTAGGACACTGGGTTTTCCTGACTAGCTGTGCTGCTTGGACAGTGACTTGCCTGGCACGTGTCTGAATGGGACAATACTAACAAGAACAGTAAATATCATCAGCAAGATGTGGTGAGCTTGTGGTCTGGGCTTTAGAATAAGGAGACACAGGCATGTCTAAAATTTATCCTTGTTTTCTTAGGAATCTACTTGCATATACTCCCTCCCCATTTCACCTCTGGAATCTGCATAAATTCCAGTTCCCTCCAAAGTGCCCTCTCATTTCACAACAGAATTTGTTGCTCTGTTCTGCTGACTTAAGGCCCAGGTTTTATTTTTTTCTCTTCATTTTCGAGCGGAAAAAGACTTAATTTTCACTGCTAATTTCACTGCCATAAGGAAGGGAGTGTCATAAGAGAACATGGGTAACTTAAAAGACTATTGAATTACAGTGCAGCATTTAAATAATGAAAACCTGAGCAATGTTATTCATTCCTTTCTAAGAAGAAAACGTAGGTAGTTATGGTTCCTTCCTTCTTGCCAGAGCCGTATTACTGATGCCAGATACTTCCTTGACCTGCCTGAGTAGAGCAATGGAGCAGAGCAAGACAAAATACAGTGCTGCATCTAGAAAGGGCTCTGTTACCTACTTCATCCCTTCGAAACGCCCCCGTACCGCATTGCCCAGCCGCACGGAATGCCTTCGCGCTTCCTCTGTTTGTTAACCTTTGTTTTGTCCTTCTGCTCTTGGGCTTTCTTCTGGCACCTTAGCGTGGCTATATTTGGAGGTGAGATAAACGAATTCGTAGCAAACCTAATAAGAGTTTGATCTATGAAGACTGCACAGAGAGGGACAGCCTGTGCCCCTCTCCCTCTCGGGAATGCTGCTTACATCGTGGGGAACCATCCGCGTGGGCGGAATGCTTTCGCTGGCTTGTCACTGTGATGTAGTTGGAACAGCGCAATTGAATATAGCAGAGGCCTTGTTTTCACAGGCCAGATAATCCCTCGTGTTGGCTTTAACAGTGCACTAATACGGTCCCTTTTTGGCAGCCAAAGAGGGTAACGCAGGACTCGCTACTGTAGCCCTGCAGTGGCAAATGGTTCGTGTGTGTAAGAGTGTGGTGTTGTGAAGGGTTTGTACCCAAACTTACGCCCGACTCTGGCAGTGACCCAGCTACACTATAGGGAGCTTGTCAGGATCCGTGACCTCACGTACCTGCATCCAGGGGGAGCACAAAGCTGAGGTGATCCATGCGTTTTCAGGTTTGGCTTGGAAATAAAATCCTTTTAGTTAGTTCCAAGTAAGCTGCCTTGAATTACCTCACATTTAGCATGGGGAGAGGAAGGAAGGCAAACCAGTATGCAGATAGTTACCATGGAGCAGGTGATATATATACAAGAGCTTGTTACCTTGTGCATGCTCTTACCTTGTAGTAAATGAGCTTGCTCCTATTAGCAAATCTGAGTCATTTTAAATCCCTAAGGGATGGAAAAAGCTCATTGTGCATTTGAGTAAATATAGCATGCAACTTAGGTTGCATGCAAACATCCCCTTCCCTTTCTAGCTTGATTTCACTTGTTGGTTAGTTGTGCCACCAGTACACATTCATTTCCAGAATTATTCCTTTGGCTCCTGCTTCTGCTGTATGATCCAGCTCAGTATGAAGCAAAGAAGCCAACCCAAGGTGTTAATACCTGACTGCCTGGTGTTCCTTGGCTGTCCTTCCAAAGGGGTATGTTTGGGCAGGCCTGGTTGCTGCGTGTTTGGCACAGCACTGGCACACCGGGTGGTTAGAGTTTGGGAAACCCAGGGGAAGAGCCATAGATCTTATCCTGACCTGCATGTGCATGTTATACAGACTATTTTTACAGACATAATGATGTATTTATATATTAGATGGCTGTATTTACACAGTGTCGCTATTGTAAATAGCTGGTGTGGTCGAGTCCAGGTCAAGTCACTGTGGAAAACATGCACTGAAACCTGTGGTGGGGTTAAATCCTGCTGCACTGCAAATAGTTTGTACAGTGGCGCTGTACTTAGAGCAGGTGAACTTTTCTCCTTGTTCTAAAACAGGCTTGGAAGAGGGTGCCACAATGGAAGATGTGTACTTGGCGTCGGTGGAGACAGACCGAGGCGTGAAGGAGCAGTTACGGCTTTATGACACCCGAGGTCTGCAGGAGGGCGTGGAGCTGCCCAAGCACTACTTCTCTGTGGCGGATGGCTTCGTGCTGGTGTACGCCGTGACCAGCCTCGAAGCCTTCCAAAGAGTCGAGCTGCTCAAGAAGGAGATCGATGTCTTTAGAGACAAAAAGGAGGTAAATGCACGGTGCCACGGCTGCTCAGCTTATCGCTGTGTCAGTGCTAGGAAGTTGCCGAGCAGAGGTTTTGTTTCTATAAAACTTGCATACAAAGGAAGACAAACGTACCCACAGCCTTGGGCAGTCCAGCAGAAGGAAGCTGTCGCGTGTGGGGGAAGCCTAATTCACATGCCATGCAGGTCATGCACGGGAATGTGTTGGCTTCTTTTGACAGGACAAGGGGCAGTGGCTGCAAATTGGAGCACAGGAAGTTCCACAACAACATGCAGAGGAACTTTTACACAGTGAGGGTGACAGAGCCCTGGGACAGGCTGCCCAGGGGGGTGGTGGAGTCTCCTTCTCTGGAGATATTCAAGACCCATCTGGACGCCTACCTGTGTAATATGAGCTAGGGAGCCTGCTTTGGCAGGGGGGTTGGATCCCGATGATCTCTGGAGGTCCCTTCCAACCCCTATGATTCTATGACTCTTTTCCCTCCTTGCTTCCTCTAGTACAGCTAAAATTTGGTCTAAGCTGAACGCAGCAGCCAGGGCGCTCGCCACTAATAGAGCACATGGCCTACAGCAGCGCAGTTCCTATGTTTTTTTAGACATTGTACACGGGAAGTCAAGTGCACAGAATGATCTAACGAAGGGCATTATCTCTGTTTGTTTTGTATTCACGCACTCGATGGCTTACAAACTACTGTAATTGACAACGGGTCTCCCAGACATTAGTCAATTGGCAAAGCAGCTTTAATGTATTTTAACAACCATATTGAATCAATTCAATTGTGTTAAATGACTGCTCTATTTTCCCTTAGAAAGCTGCTAGTGTTTTCAGCTGACAGTGTTCCAGCTTAGCTAAACAAATATAACTTGCATGAGGCATTAGCATTATGGCTTTTCCTACAGGATCTTTACATTCTCGAGTAGTTTTCCCTGCTAAATGTCTTTAGCCTACAGCTTTCCAAACGTCTGGTTTATGCTGTTAAAAAAACCCCAAAACAATATGGAAGTGTGTGAAGGATTCATTGGATAATGGCAGGGAGAGACTTTCCAAAAAATGTGACTGATGTCACACAGGGTGGTGGAGGAAGGCAGGCTCCCAGTGGCAGTGACCGAAGGTGCAGTCACAGCTGAGGTATGCTGGCTGGTAGGGCTGGTGTGAACAGTAGCCTGCCACGTCCATCAGGGATGCAGGAGTCAATCACAGCTCCGCTGCAGGGCAAGAAAAGGCTGACAAGCAGGAAATGTTTCCCAGGCTCTGTGTTTTGCGAGGGCCCCGATTTCTTTACAGCATGTTGCAATGTGGAGAGGGAGTCACAGCTCCTACAGGATCTGCGTCCCTCTCTTCCCTGTTGCCCACCAGAACTCTCCTCTCTCCTCACCTGCAAGTATTTTGGAAAACTTGCTTATCCCATGGGAGAGCTTCAAGCTGTGGTCCTGACTGAGAATAACATGGTGGAAAGAGCGGTGCCCACAATAAGCTGGATAAATTAGTTTTGTTCCTGTGCCTTCTAGTCCGTGTGAAATAGGCTTCGAAGTGCAGGAGGTGAGACTGGGAGTCCTAAGAGCATTGGTGGACTTAAAAGTTGGAGCTCTGCTAGAACGCATCCCTAACTGAATTAGGGATGTGTCCCCACACACAGTGCTTCTGAGCTGTCAGAACTTCACGTTGTTGAGTGGCACAGTTCCCTGTTGCATGGAGATGACAGAAGGCAGTGTTCCTTGCCTCCGCTGGCTCTGGAGGCTCTCCAGCACACACCTTAAAACCTGGCCAAATTTTATACTCAATAGAGGTTGTGTTCTCTCACAGTGGCAGGGCTTAACCATAGATAAAGTTCAGTTGGAGCGCGTGGTAAATACATATGAAGATTCTAGCTGCTTTCAGAGCCTTCACAGAGGGGAAAAACTGACCCAGCCTGCTGCCCCAAACACTGTGGATGGTCTGCTGTAGAAAAGAAAGGAAGCCTTAAACCTCACAGGACCCGGACAAACATCTCTAGCTGAAAAGAAACAGAAGACATCCTGGAGTTGGTTAGCCTGATGAACAGGAAAGAGCAAGCAGGTGTGGCCACGGCAAAACCCCCAAATCATCAGTCAGAGAGGACTTTATCACTTGATCTTTGTCAAACCACTAGTGCAGAGATGAAACCAGTGTTTGAGTAAGGACCTTGAACTATAAATATAGGGTTGGTTTCCCCTAAGAGCTGATGCTGGTAAAACTTTTTTAGAAAATGGTTAACTTTAAATAAGCAGGAGTGGTAACTAGGCAGCCAGCACTACCTAGAACTTCACTTCACTGTCTCAGTGATACAGAAGCTGCTGTACTGATCCCCACAGCTAAGGGTCTGACCCGATAGAGCTGCACTGCTGGGGTTAGCTCACCAGCTGCTCTTGAAACTGCTGGTGCTTATCTGACCCTGTCGGGGAGAGAAGACAGACCGTGGCGGTCCGTGCAGCGGCTCACTGTGCGTGTGGGAGCGGGCAGCCGCCTGGGCTGGGAGAGGGGCTTAGGAGCCCAGCCTGCCCGGGCTGCTGGCACAGGCTGCCGCTGGCAGCGTGGGTTTATTTACATTGCGGGCTGGGGCTTGGGAAGAAACAGGCTGGACAAAATCCCCTGCTGTGGGGTCCAGGCTTTTTCTGCTGCCATACATTTTTTTCATCTCTCAAGCATCCAGTGCTCTGACCTGCTCAGATGTCACGCTCTTATCATTTGTCTAGGGCAGCTCAATTGCAAGGTAAATGGAGAGCAGGGCTGTTTAACTTGGGCTCTCTTGGGCATTGTTTCCCTTTAAGCAAAGGGAGGGAGAAGGGGGGGAGTCCTGCATATCCTATTACTAAAACAAACTTTCAACCCACAGTAGATTAGGCTAACCCAAATCCCAGACCCCGTTCTTCTGAACTGCTACGCAGCTTACCTCGTGCTGGTGCTGCATTAAAGAACGGGTCTGAACCGCGTTGCTGCTGCTTGCCTGCTGTTTAAGAGCACTGTGAGTGGTGGATGCTTTTTGTATGAAGCTCACCCTTTCGTTTTATTTGTAGGTAACAGTTATTGTCTTGGGAAACAAAACTGACCTGCTGGAGCAAAGGCAAGTGGAAACAGAAGCAGCGCAGCAGTGGGCGAGGGCTGAGAAAGTGAGGCTGTGGGAAGTGACTGTGACAGATCGGAAAACCCTGCTCGAGCCCTTCACCTTCTTAGCTAGCAAACTCTCCCAGTCCCAGAACAAATCGACATTTCCCTTACCTGGAAGGAAGAGCAAAGGGAATAACTGTGATAACTAAGCTATCTTAACATTGTCTGCTGCTGCCAGATCACCACCTAAGTCCTTTCTCTGCCATTTGCTTCTCACTGTTTCACTTAAAGCAATAATCTCATTCAGCAATAAAACCAGCAAGCTTATGGCTAAGAGCTATCCTTCCTTCTCATGGGCTTGGCTTGGAAAAGTCACCGGTGGTAAAAGCACTTGATGAGAGGAGTTCCTTTGCGACGAGGGTTGTGGAGGAGGGAGGGACAGGTGCACACCTCTGGCAGGGTCTTTGGCTATGTCTGGATACAGCTGTGTTGAGGGACAAACTAATAAGCTTATCATTAAGCAATCCCCTTGCAGATCTATAGCCTCTAGTAACAAATTGTACCAGCTCCAATAAAGCACTCAATTTGGAGAGAGGATGTGCTTGGAGTGGCACCAGTCCTTTACCTGACTTTGAACAGAGCCATAGGGCTTTTTCATGCTACAGGAGGCTTAGGTCAGTGTGTCATTGTAGGAGAAGGGTTTGGGGCAGAAGTAGCAATTACCAGCAGATTTGGCTGCTGAAGTTCTGCTAGTGTCTAGAAGCAAAAAGAGGAGAAACCCCAGTCTTGTGGGAGTTACTACAGCAGCTCTACCCTGACACGAAGCTTGTCAGCAAAGTCTGGCAAGCAGAGAGTTTCAGCTCAGGAGTTTATTTGGACAAACCAGAAGAGCTCTCAGAGCACTTGTTAACTTAACTGTGACCTGAAGGACAAGAAAGCTGTGCGTGGTTTCATTCCAGCACGTCCAGTACAAATCAGGCCCATTCACACAGGTGATAATTTCACTGAGAAATCGTACAGAACAATTCTGCTTTTGGGAGATGCTGTGTGGGCTCTTGGTGCATCACATACTACTCCTGCCCAGCCAGGCAGCCAAGCTGCAGCAACCCGCCCTCCATATGGAGCTGCAGGCCAGGTAGGAAGCGGTACAAAGCCCCCTACTGCTTTGTGAGAGGGGGCTGGGGAGGGCAGGAGGATGTTTTTTGGGAATGACCCCCTGGCAAATGCCCAGAAGTTCCCATACAAATGGCCTCGGTCTTAATGCACCACTCATGGCCCAGCAGCAGGAGTGCAATGGTACGGGCTGTACCTGACTCTCCGTGGCAGTAAATCTGTGCTGCTGTGGGTATCTGCTGTCCTGGGTCAGCCCTTCAGTAGACTGAAAAGAACCGGGTACAGAGAGATGGAGTGAGTGACTGCGCCCAGAAGGAGTGGCCAGCATTCAGCTTCCAACAGCCTCTTGTGCTAATCGATATGAGCTTTCCTTTGTGTTTGCAGAGGAGTAGGGAGAGGGAGCCAAGTACTCAGTTCCCTCATTTTCCACTAAATTAATGTTGTTTTGAACAAATACTGAGAATTTTACTGTGAGTCAGCAAAACCACAAGCAACATTTGCACTGTCATATCATAACTGCTAAATACTAAGTGTGCTTAATGATCACAATTAAGCTGTGTGCTTATGGCATTGCTCTTCCTGAATACTGACAACTAAAGTCCATCAGCATTAGTAAGGTCAGAGCAGCAGTACGATTCACTAAAAACTAAGCAGGTATTCCTACCTTCATAATGAAGGCAGACGAAACTGTTTATGTGCTTTGCTCAATATAGTTTGGATGGCTGTGGCCAAGGAGTAAGATAAGAGAGCAATTATGAATGAGCAAGCTCTTGTAATGCCCTGCTAGAAACATACAATTGTTTCCATTGCAACACTGCAGCTGAGTAAGCACTATAGCACGACCTCCCCCAGCCTGGCTACTAATAGTTATTGTCCCCAGTGATCCTGTGGAACAACACTCCCTCCTCACTCATTTCCTACTGAACACACGTGTACTCGAGGGCTTCTTCCCTACCCAGAAGGCTGCGTCTGCCCACGTGCTTGGGAAGCGGGGATGACTTCAGACCGGCAGCGGTTCACCTCCGTGCTGTAACCTCTCACCAAGGAAATCAGCTGTGTTCTTCCTCCTCAGCTCTGCAGAACCCTTCTAGAAGGGACTTTGTTCAGCTTTAATTAAAACAAGCGAGGACCTCTGCTAACCACCCACCATCTCCGAAGCTGACCCTGAGCCAAGGGAGTGCAGGCTGACAACTCAGAAGTAACACAAAGCAGGGAGGTGGGAGGCAGGCAGGGGACTGGCTCTGTTCGGTTCTGCACCTTCAGACTCCGTGCCAATTCCACTGCCAAGACCAATGTAACCCGTTAGGCTGCCAGAGCTGTGCTGGGAGAGATCAGCTTCCTCACTTGCTCCCTGGATGCTCAGGACTTGACAATGTTTTTGGAAAGGCAAGAGGAAAGGGATCTTCACAATGACTAAGGTTGTTTTTCGGAACAGGTTACACAGAGGCGAACACGTTATCTTTGATTTGGTTAAATTGATTAGAAACAAGTTTAGATCATTTTAGGCATTCACATAAACCACCACCACTAACTGTTTTGTGCATAAGCTTATTCTGATGATTTTTAAGCATTTATATAAATTGTCTTTTCTAAATACTGTAGTATTTTATTGACAAGGGATGGGAAACGTAGTGTCTCGTCTGCAATCTACACACAGTGGCTGGGACTGAGTAAAAGTGAAACTCACTGTAGTACAGTTTTACATAGGGATAAAAGTACAGAGTATAATCTAGTAGCTAAAGGGCAGAACACGTGTTTTGTTCTTACTATTCTCCACTGACTTAGACCCTGTCCTAGGTCACTGGGATCACTTACCTACCACAGAGCTAGACATAAGATCACGGAGAAAAAATTATTCTAAAAAAGAATAATAAATTAGCCAATTGAACCGTCTTTCTCTGCTCCTCTTGAACTTCTGTCCTGCTGAACAAACACTGCGCAGATCAGTCACCCCAAATCAGCTCCCTCCCTGCTGCCAGCTGCAAGTTCATCTGGCACATCCTGGCAGCACGGAGCGAGGAGCCAGCAAAAGCCTACCCAGATGAAGCCGCTCACCTCCTCACTCAGTGCAGGGGAGGAGGAAACAATGACCAGAGATGCTCCTGGTGTGATGTAGCTATATACCAATACTCTTCCTTGGCCAAACCCAACAGCTGAGTGAGCTCAAACACCAAAACATACGGTGTGTCACAGGAAGCCAGTTCAGCAGATGAGGCCAGCATACCCCTACCCACAAAACCAGCCAGCAAAGGAAGGGTACTTCTAATGAAGGCATTACTTTGGATCAAGTTACATTTCATCTATATATGTATAGGAAGAGACGTATATAAAGAAGATACATAGAGAATTTATTTTAAAGTACCGAGTGCTATCTGGTCATCTGTGCCCTCAGAAGAATGTCACAAGTACCTGCCGTGTGAAAATGAATCTGTACTTCCGGCCTTTACCTAAAGGGTGTGGCCAGAAATGCCATATCCACGGCTAACTGCCCTGTTGCTACATACCTCAATGTAAACATCATGTCTCTAGGAGATAATCTTTGCAGGTAGTTAAAGGATCTACAGATTAGGTCTCCTTTACTCTCCTTTAAAGTGTCTTCTGCTAGCTTACTAGGACATGATTCCTCCTCCTCTTCCAAGTGGGAATAGACTGCTCCATCAAAAAACACGAAGATATTCTCTTCTTCTTACCTCCTGCCTGTCTCCCTTCCAAAATCTTGTACGCTTTTCCAGTTGCACTTGCAAATAACATGCCAGTCCTGACAAGCCAACGCTGTGACAGCTTAAGCTAAGGAGTAACTAGCCCAGACTCTGTGGCAAGTTACCTCCTCACGCGCTGTCTCACACCACAAAGATCTGAAACAGCCCTCCGCTGTCATTCCTTGTATGCTTGTCCAGAGGCATCTCCCCAAAACAGCAGCAGCCCGTGCACTCACCTGCAGATCTGCCCCATCCTTATCCACACCGTAATCCTCAGCGCGGTCTGGGAGACGCTGTTCTGGCAAAATGACAAAGCAAGGCACTAAGCAGAAATCTTCTCTTCTTTTTTTTAAACATCTTTTTATTAGCACAGTAACAAATGCAGACTTAAGTAGCCCACAACATACAACCAATCCACTGAGTGACTCCTATTCCACGCCTTACAGTTAAACAGCTTAAGGTATTTCACTACAGGTTACCGTAAGTCCTGATTAAACCCTTTATTCTTTTCACAAAGATAGATTGGCTTATAAAATAATACATTAACTACTTCTCATTTTATATGAGGCCATATATCCACCTCTCCGTATCACAGATCATGAGATGACAGTCTTTAAAAAGGATTTGTTAAATACCAATGTGCCCTCCATAGGGGAAAACAATCCCAACATCTTTTTACAAAAAAAAAGAAACCCAACTCAGAACAAAATACCCCCCCGACCCCAAAACAAAACAAATAGCAAAAACAGTGTGTAGAGTCTTGAAAGGACTTTTACATAAATGTCAACATATGTACCTGTACAAAATTAAGCTGTTTTAATCTTTTACATATTGCAAGCAAACTGAAAACCAAAGAAGTCTAAGAAGTTTTACATTCTTCTCGGTACTATATGTGAGCTAATATTGCTGAACTAATTACAGTCTTAAAATATGCTATTCCCAATCCTAGTTGTCTACTGTAGCAAGATACCTTAAGTTACAACAACAAAATCTTAGGAAATAAAAGACTGAATAAAATCTGTTATAGAAATACCCTAATCTTTACCAGCACCCCCCCTCCCCCCCACCCCTTCAAAATCATAAGCAGCTCTTTCCATCACAGACGAATAATGTAAGAGTTTATGTAGCGTATCTTTTGGTCCACTGTCTGGCCATTCTGTCATGCTCTGCTCTGTTAGTCATGTACTGAGTGGCAATACTTCCAACCAGGGGGTCAGCTGAAAAGGAAACACAAACACAACAACTACAGGTTACCGAATACAAACTTAGAAATAAAGCTGAAGTGTGAAATCAACACAAGGGAACTGCACAGGTAAAGTACACTGCAACACCCTAAGTACACTGAATTGATGGTCTGTATCGTCACTGATTCGTGTGGATGTATGGTGACGTACTAATCTGTTACCTAATTAACAATGATATGTGCCAATAAAAGTTTTAAGGAGTTAAAAAACCAATCCAATAGTCGTGTTTTGCATTTCTGAGAACTTTCACCAATTCATATGCTTCAGGTTTATTTTACCCCTTCCAAATGTTCCTGGGACACACTCGTTGCTAAGAGCACCTGTGTCAATGCAAATCCACCCTTTAGGAAACATCAGATCTCAATAAGAGGTTTTATTTTTCCAACAGGTTTTTTGACATTATACACAATGTTGTGCAAAATCTGGTGTTTCTGTCATCTTTAGACACATAGAGAAATACAACCTGTAAAAGGGAAACCAAGGCATACTCCTCCTAATGAGAGGGTTAGAGAAGCAGTGAGGACTACCTGTGGCGTAGACAGCTGGTCACTCTCTTAAAATGGGTGACAGAAAGTAAAAGGCAAATCCCCTTGTTTCAGAACTGTACGTGTGGCTCAGTCCTACAGACCAGCAAAAAGTGTTAATGCTTACCCAAAACCAGAGTTGGTTTGGAAGGGTAGGAGCTTTCCTGTGCAGGAGGAGGAGCAGCGAGCAGCAGGCAGGTAGGTAGGGTGTATCGCCTCCACCACCACCAGCCCCTCTGGCTGCCTTGGAGAGGGAAACGCGCTGCGCTGGAGGTCAGAGCTGCGCTGGCCAAAGCCAAGGGGTTGAGATAAGGGCCACTATTTGGGTGCCAGCTAGGTCACAGGGCAGCTGGCAGCCTGCGTGGCCACGCAGGGGACTTACCCGGGTTGCAGTCTGTGAGGAGGGAGCAGATGGAGAGGAGAACTTTAGAAATGGTTAATGCTGGACTCCAGTTGTCTTTTAAAATGTCCAGGCAGATGACGCCTTGGCTGTTAATATTACAGTGGTAGATTCTTGTCCGAAAAGTTACCTGCAAGACACGGGTGTTAGCGGCTGTGCTGGGCGACCGACCACAGCGCGTACGGTGACGGGCAGTCAAGCCGGAGGGAGAGGAAAAGCTCCCATGCACAACGGCCGACGGGAGGGCGCGAAGGCCGGCATTCGGGGCCGGGCTCCGGCTGACCAGCCGCGCCGAGGCCGGTGGGCCCGCAGCCGCTCCGGGGCCGGGCAGGCTCCCTGGGCCGGGCAGGCTCCCTGGGCCGGGCAGGCTCCCTGGGCCGGGCAGGCTCCCTGGGCCGGGCAGGCTCCCTGGGCCGCAGCCGCCCTCTCGCGGCCGCTGGCGGGAGCACACCCGGGCCCCGCCGCCGCGCCGGGCCGCTCGCCGGCGGGCTGGGAAGGGCCGGGCTCCCAGGGGATCCGACCCCCGACATCCCCACCTCTGCCGGCCGCAGCCGCCCCCCGCCCTAAAAAGCTGTTTCCCAGCGGTAAAATAAAAGACGCCGCCCGCGCACATCTCTGGTGCCGGAGGCAAGTCACAGAGAGCCTCCTTTAAAACACAGAAACTGAGGTGGCTGCCAGCGCCCACCCCAGCCCTCCGAGCACACCCGGGCGCTGTTAAACACGACAGGCACTTGGAATCGCAGCTCCCATCACTTCTGGGAGCTCAGCAATCCGGAGAGCTGGTTGGATTTTATTATCCTCAAATGTGGGAGGTGGAATGGAGGCAGGCGGCTCGCCACAGAAGTTATCCGAAGGGGAAAGAAAAGCACCACGAGCCATTTTTGGGAGGATAGCATGTAGCCTGCAAAAGGCCTCACTCGGACTCACTGGCTGAGCAGTGACCACAAAGTTGGTGGAACCTGCATGGATTAGGATTACTTGCGTGAATAAAGGTTGTCGGGTTCATGCCCTAAATCTTCAGAATTTGTCAGCTACCCACACCCACAAACTTCACTGTCTGCTTGTAGGTCACGGGGGTACTGGTGAAACACGCTCGGTAAGCGTGCGCAGGGTAAGAACATACTCGTGCTTTCTCTCCAGGTGGGACTGGCCCACGTGTAAAACTCGCCAGCCAACCCTACCCTCATGTTTTCTACTGTCTTTCTGATATAAAAATTTTGTCTGTGACTCTTCCTCTCACAGGGCTGGGAAGCAGGCACAGGGGGTGAGGTGATGGAGCTACAAATCACACCGGTGCCTGGCGCACCCCCGTGCACAGCATTCCCAAGAATGCTCCCGATGCACTGAGCACACCGGCTAGTTTGGGTTGCAGTCTCGCAAAAGCAGTTCCTTGTCACACCAGTGTGACATTCCCACACTGCATGCCTGGGGAGGCTTTCTCTTCCCTGTAAGCTGCTTGATTTCAGATTCAAACAGGAAGGAAACAAAAGAAAACCCCAAATCCCTACACTTTTGCCCGTTATGGGTGGGAATAGTAAAATGCCTGTAAGAGAGCGGAGATACATCCCCCTCCCACACACCTTCTGCAAGGAGCTGCAACTCCAAACCCAAGAACCCCTGCTGCTTTATACCTTAGAGGTATATAGCAGGTAAGAAACCAAGATGACCTTTGTTTCCCAGATGATCTAAGCCTCAGAGGAAAAGCGGCGATGACTCCCGACAGTCATGTGGAAGTCCACGTACATCAGTCTGAGCAGAGGGTGGGTGTGACTCTGTGGCACCTGCCCCAACCCACCCTGTTCAGGGCAAACCAGAGGTTGGTGGCATTGGTAGTTGCTGGCAGCGTCTCTGCCTTGGATTCCTGAGCAGCCCTCAGCCCAGCCCCACTGCTTGCTCAGTATTTCTCTGTGTGTTTGACCTGCAGCTTTGGTCTCTGTCCAAGAAGGCTTCTAAACGTAGGTGAGGTAATAATTTTAACAGATTAAACACTTCCAGAAGGGGAAGTGTGGAGTATTTCCAAGTTGATACAGTAAGGACCAAATTAACAAAGAGGTCAAGAGTTCTAATTTGTAAAGAAAGTTGTTAATCCTGATTCTGAGCACAGAGGCTAAATGCTCAGCAGGCAATCTTTTTGACCAGTTGACTAATAACTGATAACAAAGCGTGAATCCTGTTTGCCTTTAATAAGACTAATTTTTAAATTATTATTTGCAAAGAAGGGAAAAGAGTATAAATAAAACCAGATTACTCCCATCTGTACCATGTATTTGCAGAACAGCCTAGTTCCTTAAGAAACAATCCTTCAGGGCTATCTATATCATAGAATCATAGAATGGCAAGGGTTGGAAGGGACCCCAAGGATCATAAAGCTCCAACCCCCCTGCCACAGGCAGGGCCACCAACCTCAGGCCTGGCTCTACACAAGGTTGCCCAGGGCCCCATCCAACCTGGCCTTGAACACTTCCAGGGATGGGGCATCCACCGCCTCTCTGGACAGCCTGTTCCAGCACCTCACCACTCTTTCTGTAAAAACTTCCCCCTAATATCCAATCTAAACCTTCCCTCTAGCTTTAATCCATATTAAACCATATCCATGGTACCAAGAGAAGTTCTCCCTAGTTAGTTGAGCTCTACCCAGCCAAAGCACTTGTGTGGAAAAATCTGAATTTGTTTTCACTTAAGGAGCAAGTCAGAGCTGGGATGGTGTTAGACACATGCTGTCCAGCTGTTTGCTGTTTACAATTTTTGCTAGTGATACAAGAGCCAGCTGTGCAGGGAACCCACGTGAAGCTGGGAGAGGAACTGGAGTCCCACTTAAAAAAAATAAAATTTAAAGTAAATGTTGATTACACCTTAAAAAGGGGGGAAAATAGAATCACATAAACCTAGCAGCTTCAGACCAAAGCCAAGAGAAACCGAGTTACTCAGGAGGTAGTACAATCTATTTAGGGTCAAGAGAACAGCATGTGGAGTAAAAATGCCATGCAGCTTGAACAATCCTTTGGAAATGTCCCACCTGAGATTACATTAATGCAGTATCCACACAGAGTTAAGCACAGCTTTTGAAAAGACATAAAAGACGCTAATCTCAACCTTACCCTGAGGTGATAGCAGAGGTTAATTTACACAAGCAGTAAAACGGGAGTGGGGGGAGGAAGTGGTTAGAGGTTATTAATACAAATGATCAAAGCATACACCAGGTCAACACAAGCTGTTTTCACCCCAATAAATGAAATCTACCCGAACTACAGTGTAACTCTTGGGAAAGTGTCCATTGTAATAGTACAAAAGAATAGCAATCATCTTGAGGACTAAGTGCTGAACTCTTAAATCCCCATTATACTTGTTTATTGGATTCTCCTGAATCCAGGCCCACCCAGCATGTGCCTGACTCAGTCGCTATCTGAAGCAAAGGCAAAACCAGAATGCCACACAAAATGAGAATTCATAAAAGCAGAGAACAGGTTAATGCCAACATCTTCAATGTGTTGTACAGAATGCTCAATAAATGCAAAAGAACTCCATTATATTTATTTAGGACAGGAAAGACAGTATCTGTCCCTGCATCACATTTCTCCCACGGAAGTTCCTTGAGCTGTCCTATGCATTTCCAAGCCAAATTTTAAGACCTTCAATTTCTCCAGCCTCAAGTGTGCAGTCCCTCTTTACACCCTCCCACAAACAAAGTGTTAATATCACTCCTGGTACAGTCCTCTGGCTCTCACATAGCAATATCCTGCCCCCAAAAGCTTGTTCTAACATACTGACTCAAACCCTTGGATGAAGTTAGACCCAGCCCTCAAAGTCTGCACCTGTATACCCCTCACCACACATCTCTGGGATGCTCGTTAACCACACAGCATTTGGCAACAGTGGCTGTGCCTCAAGAGCTTCTCTTACACGTGTTCCCAAGGGCTTGGAAGCCTGCCAGGATGACCAATTTCACCTTGCTTGATTTAAGAAGGTAAATCCTTTAACGACATTTCATGTTGAAGTTATGAAATGTGTTTTACTATAGGCAGTTCACCACAGGGCAACCCGTGGCAGGGACTGTCTGTTTAAGAATTACTGAGGACTCAAAGAGGCAGTAGAGGCTTTCTTCTACTGGCCTTGCAAGGCTTACCAAGGAAGATTCAAGGGAAACTAGTCCTTTCACTATAGAGACCTTAATCTTTTCAGAGGTCAAGTCTTTTGAAATGATCTTCAACCATTCCACTGCTCAACTAGTGCTTATCATCAAAACAAGACACAGGGTTTCGTTTCAACTAGCTGTTTCTTTATTTCTTGCCCTAAAAAGAGAAATGTGGGAAGGCTTTGGTAATTACACTAGTCCTACTGCTTCCAGATGACCCACCACCAACAATTTGCAGTCACTGCAAGCAGTTGGGCAGTCTGAAATTGACAAATTAGGGGGAATTAAGCAGGAGGAATAGGACAATTATATTTTCCACTTTATTACTGCTTAACACTATAGAGTGTTAATACAGGAGCTGCTATAAGTTCTCAGCAAACAAAAGGTTCTTCATCTGAACTTAAAGTACCCAAGCATGTTCTACTGGAGCAGCACTATGCTTCCTCCTGCATCCCCTCTCCCTGTGACTGAAGCTATACACATTTTATTTCCATACAAGCATGAGGTTTGTAAACCAACTTGGACTGCTAGATGCAAGGCTCCATTTAAACACAATGTGAATCTCCACTAAACTTCTGAGGCCTCACTAAGTGGTGTCTTTTTGTTGTAGTTTTGTGTGGCTGGGTTCTGGTGGAAAAGGGGGTGCTGCAGGGGGTGGCTAATGCAAGAAGCAGCCAGAAGCTCTCTGCAGGCCCCACAGAGCAAACTGCTGACCAAGGCTGAGCCCACCATCGATGGTCACAGCGCCTCTGGGAGTCACATTTAAGAAGAAAAAACCCACAAGCAGTCACTTTTTGCCACCAGAGAAGGGAGGGAGAGGGTGTAAGGAGCTGTGCAGACACCAGGGCCAGGGAAGGAGGGGGTGAGAAGGCGCCCCAGGTGAAAGAGAAAGGCAAGGAGATCCCTGTCAGAAGCACAGAGCAGAAAGAGGGCTGGGCTGGATTGACAAAACTGTGTCTTTGGTTCTGAATGAAGGAACTTTGCATATAGGGCCCCCTAAACACCATCAGTAGCTATAATACAGTCTTATAAGGCATCAGACTGGATAAGCCTGGGAGGATAAATGCTTCTGACCTGTAGCACTGAAAGCAAAGGTGTAGCAAAGCACACATGGGAAAGTAAAAGCTCACTCCTTAAATGCTTACTGGACTTATGACATGAAGTACTGCAAATAAGTGGCTGGACAATAAATCATCCAATGTAAATTAAACCAAAATTAAAAACTATTCTGAATCAAACTGCGCTATCAAAGAACCTCCAAAGAGGGATGGAAAGGTGTCAGCAGGAACCATACAGCTTGTGCATCTGAGCTCTAGCTTAGGGGTAGAATTTAAGGCCCTGTCAATACTACAAGAAACCTTGCAGTTACACTAGTAAGAACAGTCAGTTTCCTTGATCCAGTAAGCTTGTGTTAATTTATCTGGTACGACCAGTTGGCATTGTCTCTGCTGAGATGGACTGATGGCCTGAACTATGGCAAGTCCTCTCTACTGCAGACTAAGCCAAAGTCTGAAGATGGAGCAGCCACTGGCATTTATCTCATCGATGCAATGACCTTTAAGTAGCAAGGTAAACACGCACACAAATGCTTTCTGATACAAGGCAAACATGAAGTATACACACAAGCTCCTCTTCTTGTAACCCAACACACTTCCTCAGGCCAAGTATCTGAACCACAAGATAACATTCACTTGCACTGGTATTTGCCTTGTAGCGTTGGAACACAACAACACTGGAATATAAGAGCTCCACAAATATAACACACCTACAGAAAAGGTTTGTTACTACACAAGCAGGTGAACAACACAAGTACCCAACAAAACCAAAATATTAAATACTCGTTTAGTGGCCAAAACACATCTAACAGGCACGCTTAAGGTAACAGAGTGGTTTGGGAAACAAGCACTCATATGCTTTCTCTTCTCCCCAAGTTTATTTACTTTTCAGTTTCTCAGTCCTGTCCCAGTGCTTGGACTAATTGCTTAGGACCTCCTATAAACAGAAGCAGGGAAAAAAACAAGCACACTCTAAAATAGTGATCAAGAGGATTGGGAAAGCTGTTAACATTAACTAACAGAAGCCAGCACAATGTCTGAAATGAGCTGAAGCTTGCTCTCAGAGAGCAGCGTTCAAATGGGCTGCGTTCCATTAAGGCTGCTTGCTACTCGATGGTCTGTTGAGCAAGGGTTTGTGACTTCATACATCCACTCCAGCTCTCTTACCTTTGGAGGCTTGAAAGGATATTCTGGTGTAAATGTGATGTCAAGGAAGAAAACACCTCCCTCATAGACTGAGCCTGGGGGTCCTAGAATAGTTGATCTCCATTCGTAGATGTTATCACCTTTGGGACCAGCGCTAAAAGAGAGAGAAACAAACAAATGGGTTTAGAATATTGACACAGTTTAAATAAATATGAGCTCTTACATTCTTCAAATATGAGATGGAAGAAAGTTCTCAGCGTTACACTTCATGCACCACCTGAAGTAAAGACAGGGATTAAAAGCAGACTGAATGCTTCCACAATCTCAGAGATCTGACCTGGGTTTAGCAGTGTTCCAAACTGCTTAGCAAAGCTGAGAAACTAGAGGTGGGGTATGGTTTTCAGCTTCTCATGCCTGTCCTTTGTAAGAGCAGCATTGCCTGAACTACTCCTAAACACACTATGCAATCTGAACATGTAAAGTTGCAAATAACAATTTCCTACTGTGTTTCAGAAATGGCTTTTCCTGCTCAGCCTAAATAAAACTGCATCACATCAAAGACCACACTGAATAAATTAGGAATTACGTTGATTTTCTTAATCTTGTGTGTTCTTTAAAATTAAAATATATTCCTATATTACTGCTAAACCAAGGAACACAACAACACTGGAAATGGGTTGTTGAGGTGTAACTAAAGAAAGCCAAATACATGATGATACTCACAAAAGTAAAAATTTCCAGCACTTTGCTACACTGATTTCTAGAACAAGGTCACATCGATTCATCCTTTGATACTGTTTGTGGTACTACTTTTGTAAGTGGAATAAAAATCACTGTGCCAAATGAAACCAGCGCTTTCTCAAACACGCTTTGTCTGATTCCGGACTCTCCCTAACCTGCCAGCAGCTCACCCTGAGCAGGAGAAACTAAAGGTGCTGAAGAACACAAACGTCTGCTTGTTGGAAATCGGTTTTACCGGGATCCTCAGACACTTATATCCTGTAGTGTGCCATATGTCACTGAGTATTTCTAAGTACAGTAATGGCTAGAAAGCCATTAATGGTTTAGGACTCCATTGCTACCTTTTCCTTTCTGTGCTGCTATGGTAGTATTTTATCTGTAAGATGCTAGAGCTGAAAACCCTTTGTATAAAGGGAGGTGCTGACACAGCCTTTTCCACCATGGGTTTGCCATGACTTTGGAAATCTCTTCTCCCCTTGTTCAGTAAGGCACTGTATTTTAACATTCCTAATACAGGAAAATCAGCCTTACTCTTCTTTCCTCATTCTTTTAACAAGGCTTATATTAGCCTTGACAGAGGGATTAAAAAAAAGGCTCTTTTCATACTATCACAACCACAGAGCGGTACTACTTGAGAGAGAAGCCAATCCAGTAAATTCAATACATACAAGAGAATATGCATTTGATTAACATGAAGGGAACCAGAGTAATTGCTAGGTGATAGTAACAGTGTTACAAATAGAAATACAAACACAAAAGACACAATTTCTCAATGTAGCACCAG
Organism: Laterallus jamaicensis coturniculus; assembly: GCA_022605575.1. Lineage (NCBI taxonomy): Eukaryota > Metazoa > Chordata > Aves > Gruiformes > Rallidae > Laterallus > Laterallus jamaicensis. The sequence goes on along the minus strand of JAKCOX010000008.1, from coordinate 17,293,253 downwards.
TGATCAGAGACCTGCTTTCCCCCCCCCCGCTCTTTGCACTACGGGCATACGTGTTCTTGACAGCAGGGGCATCTGGGGGGAGAAAGGGAGTTAATTCTTTTATCAAACCTCATATTTTATTTTCAGATGAAACTAAAAATAAAAGTTCACAACATGTTGGTGCCAAATAGTTCACAAATAGCGAAACTATGATTAAAAGCATGCTTCCAGGGGAGGGGAAGCAGGCAAGAGAGCAGTAAAGGGAGACAGGTTCTCTGCAAAGTGATGCACCAGTCGCTCCCTAGGGAAGGATTTCTCTCCTCAGAACACAAAGCCCTGCACAGCTCCTGATCGGTACTAAATTAATGTGAAAGCCATTCCATCCTCAATACTCCTGGCATCCCATTCCACCTGAATGACTTGTCCCTGTCCTGTGCAGGTCTATATATTTGGGCACGCAGTACTCTTCAGCTACCACTTGTGCATTGGACTGGAAGAGCGCTGTATTTCAGTGGGAAGCTCTGCCTCTTGAAAGACACCAGCTTAACTGTGCAAACTTACTGAAAAAGGACTCTCTGGGGCACCCTTAGGCACCACTCCAAGGAATCACCTCTTTACGTACATATTAGCAACCTTCTGACACACTGTCATTACTGCAAGTTGCACTGGTGATCATCCTGCCTTCCCTCCCCTAAAGATGGAGCTACTGAAGGGAACAGGTACTTGAGCTTTGTTAGCACCGATTCACTGCTGGGATTTATGTCACGAGAACTGCCAACTGGGAGCACTTCAGCACTCTGGAAATGTGATTAGCACTGAATGCAGCCCTCTGAACCAATGAGAAATACTTCAACATTTTGCATTTTATTCCCTGCTTCAACCCAAAGGACTGTCAATAAAATAAAAAACAAAATAATCTCACAGACTTTAAAAATAATATATTATTATTTGTAATCGTCTCAGAAACCCCTTGTATCCTGTTAGGTTTCCAGTTAGAGCTATCAGGGCATGCCAGCAATACACTGCTAGATCTCCCTAATAAAGAGTGGAACATCTTTGTAAGACATCAGAAGGCTTTAAGAGTGATGTACTGAGCTTACCTTTCAAGCTTTTCATAATTCAATTAACAGAGTGAAATAGCTGTAGATGTTCAATTTTTACATATTGGCATTGATTTCTTATAAAGGGAAGACTGAAAGAGGAAGATGCAAGTCAGCTTCAGAGTGCTGGGATTTAAATTAGGATTAGGTAATATTGAGCAGCTCAAGACCACCTCTTGCTCAATAGAAAAATGCTGATACTGGACCACGGTATAAGTGTAGCGACATTAACTTTTGGTGGAGAATTAAAAAACCACAAACCTGTCAAAGGTTAAAGATTACATTCTTCGATTAAAATCCTTGCAATTATCTCCTTCAAAAAGACATTCACTGATGAATAGATACAGGGCTCACAGGGACAGCTGCCACCTTGCCTGATGCATGTCACCACTGCTCAAATTAAGTGTCTAGATCTAGTAATGCCACGTTTTGAAGCTGCCCAACATATGACCACTGGGAACACAATTTTAACCAATTAAATAGAAATTGTTTCCATTGCAAGACACAAGTATGAGAGCAACAACTTTCTGTGTTGAACTCAATAGCCCACAAGCTCTTTGCTCCCAAAGAAAGAAGTGAGACAAAGACCGGCAACACAGAGCAAGAGATCATAGAACTGTAGGGGTTGGAAGGGACCTCGAGAGATCATGGGGTCCAACCCCCCTGCCAAAGCAGCTCCCTAGCTCATATTGCAAGCTAGGCATCCAGATAGGTCTTGAATATCTCTCCAGAGAAGGAGACTCCACCACCCCCCTGGGCAGCCTGTCCCAGGGCTCTGGCACTCTCACTGTGTAAAAGTTCTTCCGCATGTTGGTGCGGAACTTCCTGTGCTCCAATTTGCAGCCATTGCCCCTTGTCCTGTCTCCACTGACCACTGAAAAGGGACTGGCCAATTCCCCCTGCATCCCATACTTAAGATATTTATAAACTTTAATAAGGTCCCCCCTTAGTCTTTTCTCCAGGCTGAACAGTCCCAGCTCACTCAGCCTTTCCTCATAGGATAGATGTTCCAGGCCCTTAATCATCTTTGTAGCCCTTCTTCGGACTCTCTCAAGGAGATCCCTGTCTTTCTTATACCAGGGAGCCCAAATGATGGTGACATCCGAAAGAAAACTGAAAAAAATCCCAACCTTATCAGGCAGCACATGTGACACAGCAGTGCCACTGAGATCTCCCTTCCCTGGAAAAACTGAGATATACTCAGCGAAGATGTGCTGTGACCACTGTAACAACTGTTCCTAATCACTCCCAAGTTGCTGCTGGCTTATCCTCTGGACATAGGCTATGACAGTAACGCCCTCTGAGAACTGTTCAGTGCCAGGGTAGTTTTTGCTCAAGGGCTATCTAACTTTCCAAGCCTAGAAGCTGCACCCTGAATCCTCTTGGTAAATGCAAGCCAAAGAGAAAGTCTGGGGCACAGGTGAGATCAAGCTCCAAGTTCTGCCTGGGCCAAGTCCCAACCAGCCTTGAGTTGCTTCTTCAAAAAAACCTCATCTTGCTCTGCCTCCCTGTGCTGGCAGGCATCATGTTCTTTCTCAACTTAAAAACCAAATTAGAAACGCCTGCAGCAGAGGTCAGGGAGCAGAATGATGCCGAGGTAAACGGGCCACAGGCTCAGATGCCTTGCAATGCTGACCAATTATAAACACAGGACTCTGTCTCAGTGTTCACAGACAAGGCACACACACACACTTTTTCATGAACTGAAAAAGCTGGAAGGACAATCTGCAACAACACCCAGCTTGTGGGTTTTTTTTTTTGTTTTAAGCCAGCCAGATACAACTTCCACCACAGACCTGCATTACGTGATACCACCCTGGTATTTTGTTCTCACCTCTGCCCAGGCATCCCTGGGCAAATTGGTCAAAGTCTGCCTAGGCCACAGAGGGAAGGTAGGACTTTTTGGTGTTCACCACATATAGCTAATGTATGAAAATCCCTGGGAACACACCGCTGGTACTTTCCAGGAGAATGACTCAGAAAGAGCCCACTGTTTATGTCAGCTCGCTAGTACTACTTGGAAACTACCTGGTCCTTTCTAGGAGCTGACCAAATGATAACACAAACTCTTCCCCTGCTGAAAACACAGCCTGGTGAATACTTCAGTTCCTCTTCTTTAAGATACAGAAAACACACAACAGGAGATCACTGCAGTGATAAACGAACCAAATCAGTCAGTGCTGCAGACACCAGGTTAACACCTTGATATACCAAAGCAGCGCATATGACTTTTAAAAGCTAACCAATTTAGCAGAGTAATTTAAAAATGCTAGAAAGGGCTATCTGTCAGGGTAATGAGAAGGAGGGTAATTTCATGGTACGCTGAAGTAAATAACAGCTAATGAACAACTACAGTATGTTTCAGTTAAAACCACAAGTTACAAAACCACGAAGCCATACTCCAACTACTCTCCATCCCTAGATGCTATTTTTGAGACTATTTTGCTCTGAACAGGAAGAGTCTGAAGCAAGTAGCTAAGCTGTTTTAAAGTTGCACACTTGTGAAAAACAAATATCATTTCCAAAAAACACTGCAGACGTGACCTTTTCCAAGGGGCAGAGCCCAAACCAGCACGCTAACGGCACGTGGGGATTCCAAGGTGGCAGAGAACCCAACCACCTCCAGTGTAAAGCTGCCCCCTTACCAACTGAGAGCAACATCAAGTTTTTTGCTGTTATTTTGTAGCAAGAAGAGTGAATGACTGAACATGGAATTGCATCTACATCACATACATATCACCTTACTAGGATACTTTAGGAAATATTTAGTTGACTATCAGAAGGTCTCTCTTTTTTTTCTTTCTTTATTTCACCCTCTCTTTTTTAATTTTTATAAAGACACAAGTCCAAAATGCTTTAGAAATTTTGGCTGGCAGAGAGGCAGCATATTCTCACATGAAGATTTTTCCATGATTTTCCCTCCTGATCCACTGCATCCTGGACCTCAGTATAAATATGCTTTCTCTTCTGGTAGTCCCCCACTGAGCTTGTTCACATGTATTCTTAGGCTGAATCTGGTACAGATTGCAGAAGTACCCCAGAAGTCCTAGATCACTGGGAGAGGAAGGTACAGGCTTTGTCAAGCAACAGGACAGCAGATCTAGATTAGCCACTGAAAACACACACCCTTATAAAACCCCTAATTTAAAGAAACTTTACTCTACAGACCTTTAAGCAAGCTGTGTTAAAAACGGAAAGGTCAAAGAGCAGAGTTAAAACCAACCAAACAAAAAAGCAGCTGATCCTTTGGCCACAATGTCACTTCAAAACCTTCATATTAATGCATAGCTCTCATTTTAGAATTAAATTGTCACTTACTGCACATGCTTTAGCTATGAAAATTTAATATTTTTATTACAATAGCACAGAAACACTTCTTTCACAGCCAGGACCCCACTAAGCTAAACGTGCTACAATCCAATCCGAAGACTTGTATATACAACTTACACAGGATTGTCAATTACAAAATAAGCATTACAATACTGCATAATTATTAGGCAGAAATTCAGCCAGCCAGGACAGAAGTAGTTAATCCATTTAATTGCCATTTTTTGGTCAGGTAGTTTGACAGTGGGATGTAACGTTTTTGCTTCCCGTTTTTAGTCAGAGAATGGAAAGGAAATGAAAAGAAAGAGAAAAAAAATATTCACAACACACCAAAAATTACTCACAACACACCAAAAAAGCAATCACAACATCCCCAAACCCCTCCTGGGCAGCTGTGGAAAGTTAAAGGTAACATACTGAATTACCAGGTGACTAGATGAAGCGGTGTGATATTTTTTGCCCGCTATCACTGTACACAGCCAAGCTGCTCCTGTGCACTAGGATTAGCTACAGGTGATGGATTGGGCATAGGTGAGATGCCAGCAAGCTCAATGAGAGGCACATGGAAGAGCCAGCGAGAGAAAAAGTTGCAGTTGGCTTTAATTAGAAGGTAAAAAGGGAGCAAAGGAGGGAGAGGTAAGTGAGCAAAGAGGGAACATTGTATTGCTACAGTAATCCAAACTATAAAATTGTCAACTGCATGTTCAGGGCCATGGCTTTCAAGTACAAAGCAGTAAATATGATTTTCTTGTAACTATATTTTCTGTCTTAAATTTGAAAGGGCAGTCACAATATTATTGCCCAAGAGTAAGCACCTTATAAATCCCTCCACATTTCTAACAGAGAAGAGCACACACAAAACCTCTCTTTCAGCATTTGGGAAAGCTTTTCCCTTCAGTACCAAGACTGATGTAAAACTGGGGAGGGGAGGTTTTTTAAAAGAACAACCCAAACAAATGCATATAAATTGCATAAAGCTTAAACAGGAGGATAAACAGTGCAGAGAGTCACATTCTTACGAGGTTAAAAAAGGAACTAAATAGCTCTGATAATGGAGCTGATAAGGTGTTATGCCAGGATTTATGATACTTCAAGGGAAAATGTTTCAGGGGGATTTCTTTGTGGGAAGAAAAAAAAATAATCCAGGTTTTCCAGTTTATATAAAAAAATACTTGGCAACAAGATCACAGACCAACCCAGAGCCTTATCGCTGCCAAGATCTCACTCTTTTCAATTATAACAAGAGGGAAAATGCCCCTGAGTACTTGCAAATTTAGGACCTCCCCCTGAAATATTTCAGCCTCCACAAAACACTACTGTGAAGTTACTGCTGAACTACCTAGAGATAAAGGCAGAACCTCTTGAATAATTTCACTGCAAAGTTTGATTTTTAAACTAGGATTCAGAGATTTAAAAGAAAATCTCAGTTAAAGGGGAGATCAGAGGGAGACTTACAATATTCTCAGGAGCGTGCTGCAGCTTTATTTAGTTAAACAATAGTCACTTCAATTCAAGAGCAAGTCCTTCTAAAAAGGTTCAAGAGAAATTAATCCATTTAGCATTGGTTCCAAAATTGAAAATAAATCCAGCCTGTTCAGCTCTCAAGGGCTTCTGTTTTTCATGGCAGTGGCTTCTTCCCAGCCTTCTTCAACTCAAAACACTAGAAGTTTGTCCCACTGCATGTAGGAACACTTCAGTGTCCAAAATGACTACAGAGAGGTCGACTGTTTCTGGGAGTCTGTGGCAGTAGTACATATGGTATGCAAATACAGAAAACGTCAGGCTAAGTCGTCAATGAAACGATTTTCATTGACATGCAAATCTGTTTTCTTCTCACACTTCCAGCTTGACCAAAAATTAAATAAATTAAAATCTCCTGGCTCACATCTGACCTTGCATCTCCCGTTAAATAACACCCTGCACAAGAAACAACAAAACTTAATTGGGAAAGAGTCCAAGAGAATCTGATTTGCCTAACAATTAGCAATGGCTTATTTAAAATGACAAGGAGATGTGATGGTAGAAACTGCTCTGCCAACTCAACCTTGTGTTATTTTTACATCAGTTTCCTTCCTGCCATTTGTCAACTTGGGCTATTAGTTGTCAACATGGGGACAGAAATTCCTTCGCATCATCGGACCTCATTTCCAAATTTAGTATTTGTGGCAGAGAAATGTAATTTACAATTGCTAAGCAAAAGTGGGCAGTTTCACAAATGCTGCATTTTTGCAGCTACACAGTTTGGTCTGGGCCTCCTCATAGCCCAGATGTTTTTTACAGTTGGTATAGAAACAATTAGTAAACCTATTTATTCCTGTAATGTTAATGGCTTTGTAAAGCAAACATACTTTTAAAGTTGCTGCCCAGTATCAAATTGACACTCCTGTATTTAAAGACAATAAAAGAGGATCAATACTATTAATAAATATGAAAGTTCTAATCTCAAATGTGGCACACCTCTCAAGAGGAAACAAAATCTCTACTTCCTTCTGGCACTTAGCAGGACGAAGTAAGTTCTTCACATATGGAAAAGAAGCTACCCCCTCTGACAACAAACACTTCTATAATGCCCCATACTGTGGTATATTAAAATGACCTGAGGGCTCTCCCCTAAATAACATGTTTTATTCACCAGAGAAAGTGGAAATCCACCACAATTAACCTGCCACTCCAGAATCAAGCTGGGACACACATCTGTGTTTCTATCTTCTGTGCTCATCTCATGTCCTGTCCATACCAGTGTGGGAATACAGAAGGAGGTCTTGATAAATGGATTAAAAAAATGCCCAGCACACCCTAAATACTTAGGCACCCTGTGGTACATCAATTGTAAAACTGCTACGCTTGGACCAATGTGATCAAGAGGCTTCTGTCACTTCAAAATTCACTTGCCCTGTTTAGGAAAGAAAAAAGGATCCCACCTATTTCATAAGCCTCCTTTATGCACCAGTGAGTGGACTGGTGATCTCAGACTTTATTATCACCAGTTTCCCTTACTGATTTCATTAGAACTAGTACTTCTGTAGATCAAGAAATGCACATGATAAATTACTTGGATCGGAAAGGCAACAGCAGCTACAAAGCAGCTTGGAAAAACTGGCCCCAGAAAGTCAGGGATGATGTGTAACACTTGGCAAGAAGCCCCTGCTATGCTGAACATTGAAAGCAGAGAAGACACTCCAACTTTAATAAGGACATGGTTCTTATGCCTTCACCCAACTGTCCCTTCTAGTAGCTTCCTTACTTTCTTGGGGAGAAGAAGGGCTATTTTGATGAGGGCAGAGAGTGCACTGCCAGACTAGAGATATGCTACCATCTCTCTTGCACTGAACTACAGGAGTTCTGTTTAAAGCCTGTGCTGAGAACAGATGATGCAGTATTTTAAGATTGCTAGTTTATATGCAATTTTAAGTTATCAAGAGAACATAACCTGAGGAAAAAATCTGCACAATGTCCCACATGCTCTAAAATGGATCCTCCTGTCCCACCACCTATCTACCAGCCAACACACCCTAAAAGCATTCTACAAATTAAACCAAAATCCATCAGCCAACCACCACCACTGAGGCTCTTTCCCATTAGATCAAGGATAGGTGGAGTCAACATTCCTTAACTAGGGAACCAGGTCATCCCATTATCTTGACTTTGCATCATTCTATTGCTTCCATCAGCATATCCATACTGTCAGTGATAACATTATCTTGCTAATCAAAATTATGTTACATTTTGAAGGATCTATTGTAAAAATACCCTGAAACCTGGAAAGAAGAAGAAAAAAAATCTAATCCAGATGTCTTCCCCTTCTCCTTTATCTACATTAAACTCTTTACATTAACTTCCTTTCCCTGCCATTCACTAGCAAATCAAGATAACTGCATTTAGATTTACCTGTTTCACTGCAGGTGGTAACAGCAAAATTGAACAAACCTCTCAGCACCAAAATAAAACTTGTTACTCAAAACAACAACAAAATATCAACAGTTATGCTGCACTACCCAGAGCACCTCCTTACTGATTTTCACAATTCCAAACTATCAAAGGTGCCTGGCAGAAAAGTAATTTGAAAACACTGCCTTTGAGTTTTGAAATCTTAACATGCACAGACTAGAAATTTTATCTGAGATCTCAGATATGAGTTTACTATTTTTTAATTAAAACCAGATTACTTACACTTTAACATAGCACAACTGCCAGCCAAATACATAGCAGTAACTAAAAATTGTGTATATACCACTGCAAGGTGTTCTCACTAATAACAGTTGCAAACACCAGGTAGCCACAATAGCTAATTGGCATTTATTGTAGCATTTTTTCATGTAAATATTATTCTGAAGTTGACTTGAGAGCAAAAGCTTGCAAAAAACCACACCAACCCCGAAACAAAAGCAACAATAATATATCAAGGGATTTAAAAACAATACTCTGAGTTTGATTTCTTGATAGCATTTTCACACACATAAGGGGAGCCTGAAGAGGAACTTGTGGTGGCCTTCTAAAGTTTTGGGTTCTTTTTTCTTTTGGTTTCAAAGTATTAGAAGCATTAAATTTATTGCACATTAGGAGCAATAAGAGGAGCACACTAGGAGCTCTTAAATAATGTATACAGTCCTGGTGCCAACTTGCACACCTAACCTGAAGTGGCATACACAGCCTTTCACAAATTATCTTTTTTCCCTCCAGAACCCTATTTGGTAATTGACATTAACTAACTTCCCCCCCAAAGCAAAGATAAGAAACCCAACACATCACTGACTTTCAAACTTCAGGCCACCTTCACTTCATGGCACTTTTGTCTGGAAGTCTCTTCTGAAAGTAGGGAACCATTGAGAACAGCAAAGTGCCAGGCAATAAGATTTTTCAACTTCTGGCATTACATCACTTACACCTTTTATAAAAAGCATGCCACATTCACATAGATAAAAGCTAGCAGGGATGTCTGCTCCTCCCTCATTTCCACCAAAGAGAGAAGACTTTGCAATAATTTAATAAGATGGAAAGACAACACCCATGGGTAGCACTTCAATTCTGCTGGCAGAGGTCTGCAGCAGGCAAGGAAAAGGGAGCTGCTAGGGAGGCACAAGTAGTCCAGGCATCTTCCTCAGCATCACTCCTGGTCCCTCACAGCTTGGAAACTTTGCTACTTCAGCAGATGACTGACACTCTTAGTTTAAACTAAGTTTCAAGCTTTCACTGTCATGAAAAAAAATACTTAAAAATCATGCTAAGTTTACACTGTAATTAGCTGAATACACTAATGTTAAAGTACTTCAGGTATGTTCCCATGACCTGGAAGATTTCCCAGTCATTAGGAAAAGACACATTTTCCCCCTAACTTCCAGCACAACCCACAAAATTCAGAGAAGGATCTTTAGTGGCATTTTGTAAAAATCTGCATTTCTTTAACACCACCCAATAACAACTTAATTTCTAGCAGTGCTCACATGGGACTTGCTGTTACATTTTGCCCAGGCAGGAGGAGGAAAGCACATCTCAGGCACACACACACTTGTTTCACAGACTGCAGCTCAGGTTTTAGGAGCCCTTTAACCTCAGTGGTGTATAAAAGTAACACCTTAAAGCAAGAGTGACAAGATTAGGAGAGAACTTCTGGGTATGTTTTGAGAGTCCTGCTCAGTTGTGATATGCTGTAACCATTTCCATACAGGTGGCAACAGAACAGGCTGGGATGTATCAGTACAGGCTGGGGGATGACCTGCTGGAGAAGAGCTCTGTGTAGAAGGACCTGGTTGATGACAGGTTGGCCATGAGCCAGCAGTGTGCCCTGGTGGCCGAGAGGGCCAATGGGATCCTGGGGTGCATCAGGAGGAGTGTGGCCAGCAGGTCTAAGGAGGTGATCCTCCCCCTCTACTCTGCCCTGGTCAGGCCCCACCTGGAGTATTGTGTCCAGTTCTGGGCTCCCTGGTATAAAAAGGACAGGGATCTCCTGGAGAGAGTCCAGAGAAGGGCTACGAAGATGATTAAGGGCCTGGAGCATCTCCTGTATGAGGAGAGGCTGAATAATCTGGGACTGTTCAGCCTTTAGGAAAGAAGACTGAGGGGGGACCTAATCAATGTTTATAAATATCTTAAGTATGGGGGGCAGGGGGAATAGACCAGCCCCTTTTCAGTGGTCTGTGGAGACAGGACAAGGGGCAATGGCTGCAAACTGGAGCACAGGAAGTTCCGCACCAACATGCGGAAGAACTTTTTCCCAGTGAGGGTGCCAGAGCCCTGGGACAGGCTGCCCAGGGAGGTGGTGGAGTCTCCTTTCTCTGGAGATATTCAAGACCTGTCTGGACGCCTATCTGTGCAGTATGAGCTAGGGAGCTGCTTTGGCAGGGGGGTTGGACCCAATGATCTCTTGAGGTCCCTTCCAACCCCTATGATTCTATGAAAGGAAGAGGGCACCCCTACAAAACCTTACAGCTGAATGATAGACCTGCCACTTGGGCCTCATTTCGTGCCACTAATTTTCTGAATAAAAACTGAATATGTTACTTCTATTTAGGCACTGTCCTGGGTTCAGCCCAGGACAACAGTCCCAGGGTTCAACCGCTGAGGTTTAAACCACAACAGGCACAAATAGGAAACATAAGCATAAAAGCTCACAGTAGTATGGCAAAACACCTGCAAGAACTGACAACCTTAATACCCATGCTTGATGTAATTTTACATACATATCAACATAAGAGAAGAAATAAATCTATCATTAGCTACAAATCACAGGGATTTGGGGTAGAAGGTAGGGAAAAGCGCTGCAAGAACAAAGAAAAATGATTTGTTTCCAGTCACTACAGCTTCATTCACTTTGATTTTCTCACTAAAAGGCATTTCAAACACTCCTTTTAGTGAAATAAAAATGTTCACACAGCAATACATTTACCATGTAAATATATTTACATTATTTACTTTATGCTAGAAAATTCCTCAGCCAGTCTAGGCAATCCCACCTGAACATTCAAGATAAAATAACAAAGACATTATTTCTTCATTTAAGTTTCTATGCCAAGATCTCCATTCGGAAATGTCAGTAAAGAAACCCCTGAGAGTATGGTTTCCTTCATAAATCAGACAAATTCCAAAAGCAGCCAACACTCTCTTGATTAAAACAAACTTCTAGTATTTTCTGTATTTTTTTTTATTGTGTTCTTAATCAAATGCAATTAAAAGTTATGAGGAGACAACTCTCTTTTTCCAATTCAGGCAAATTAACTGAAAAGAGATCTCTTCTGCTGAGTTTGTGCCTGTCACAGATGAGTAAAACATCACACACCAAAAAAATCATCTCAACAGTAGTACCACTCACAGAGTGGTAAACTAACCAAACACTAAAATGTTTTTTTAGTTCACTCTGGATAAATGTAGGACATCATGTCACACATGTAGCTTTCAAGCCATGAGTTAATGATACTGCATAAATGAAATTCGATTACTCAAACTCAACCTTAATTACTTGAGTAAGACACCAAAGTATGAATTCACTCCTTTTCAGCTTTAAGAGTCAACTCCCCAAGACACATACTTATTTGACAAAAAAAACCATTATGGGAAATCTTTTTGTTAAATTACTCTTAAAGGTGCTTTTGTCATACATATCTCTGTGTGTGTGTGTGTGTTTCATAATGCACAAGACCTTTTACAACACAATGATTTTTTTCTTAACACAGTTTCCCACTATAAAGCAATGTTAAAATGAAGCTCAGTCCACCCACTCCTATAGCAGAAGTAGTATTAATGCAAAGACCTTGATCTCATCTGAAATGCAAATTTTGCCACAGAACTTTGTTTCTCTGCTAGTTTATCAGAAGAACTACAAGAAATCACCAGCCTGGATCTGATCTGAAGTCCACCTATTCCGATGGCCTGTCTCCACCTTGTTTCCAGTGTCAAACAGAGCAGAGATGAGCACTGGAAGGTTCCTGCCAGGTCTTCAGCTTCCCCCTACCTTAGCAAAATCCTCAGTGGTAATTGATTGAGCCTCAAAACCAGGCATCTACGCTTCCCTTCTGAAATCAGCATTATGAATAAGCTGCAGTAATTCTGTCTGGTTTGGCCCTCCATAGAAGTCTGAGTCTTTTTTAAGCTTGCTAATTTCCTGGCTTCAGCAATGTAATAGAGCATGGGAATCCCTGTGTGTAATTTCATTCTGTAAAAATCAAATAAATCAAATTTATCTATATTTTAATCTCATTCCATGTGCCTTTGTTCTTGTACTGGAAGAGAAAAATAAGCTTTCCATCTATTTTCTCTAGAGAATAAAAATAAGGAAAATAAATGTAGTCTGTTTTCTGAAGGAAACAATCCTCCTCCAGTTTCCTCTCTAATTATTTCCAGCTCTCCTCTCCAAAATCCACCTACTTCTCCAATATTCTGTTGAGATGAAGTGGACAGCATTACACAAAAGTTGACAGATAAGCCTTTTTGTCATTCACATGCCAGAAAGCCCCACTGCCATTCCTTTTTCAAAATGGGAAGACTTCCCACTATAAGTATGCCCTTGAAGAGCACTAGGTCAGTGAAGAGTAAGTTTCTTCCTTACTTTCAAAGGAAGAAGTTTACAGAAGAGGATGTGTTGTTAAGAATTGGTCTTGTTAGCAAACACATTTGTCAAGAGTCCTTCTAAAAGCCAGTTCTTCTGTATCAGCCTGGTGTAATTAAGTCCATGACAAAACTCCCATCAAATTCAGCAGGACAAATTCGAATGCAATGCAGGACAGAGAAATCTCTTTGGGGAAAGTGGGAAAAACCAGCAGCAACTGCAGGAGCCAGACTGCTGCAAAGCACCTTGATTGGGGGTTTGCTTCATCACACTTAGCCCAGTTAGTAATTACAGCATTCCTCATTTGCACACTTCCTGCCAGCAAAGAACACCTTTGAAAGCATCCTTGTTACTTCTGCATCCTGTAAAAAGACAGAATATTGTCTTCTTTATGGAAGAATAAATTGTAAGAGTTTGCTATCAATCAATGCCGCTGCTGCTGTGCTTCATTGTAACCACCAACAAGCTTTGTTTCTGTCATTAATCTGACTCTAGTTTTCAGATAATTACAGAAGAGCAGAACCTTACAAATGTATACACACAGCTCTGCAGAGAGCTGAATTCCTTTATAGGAGATATTTTAAGGTTCTTTCCTTTAAAGCAACATGATTTATTCAAGTTGCCTTTCCTAAACTCCCAGTAAGACTGAACACCAGAAATACTTTGGCTAATGCCCAGGGATTTCTTACAGTTGTCTCTATTATGCTTTTACTCCACCTCTTCTTGTCCTTTCGGATGCTACAGATCTAGATTTGTTGGGGTTTTTTTTAAATAAAAAAAAGAAAAAAAGGGGGTGGAGGGGCTTTAACATATCAAGAAGATATTTCTCCTCCCTGTCTCCAGTGTGCAGGAACTGTACGTTTTAAAGCCCTGACAAGATTTGCAGGCATAAATGTCAACTACAATAGTCAAACCTTTTAACATATTTATTACTTCACTCCTGATATTTTTCCACTCTGTGAAATTAATTCCATAACTTGAAGTGCCACTTATTAAAAAGCCAAGACACAGTAAAGAGCCTGCCACCAGCATCACTTCCTGTACAGAAATATAGTGATTTCACTCATCACAGCATACTCAAGTTTAATCAACACTGTGGCTCTTGCTCTGTGTAGGTATTAATCATTCATAAGTCCTCGGATTCTATTGCTCACTTTGTAGGTCATTTCCGTAGGCATTCCTGTGCAACCTGATCAGATATGATGCATAATGGTCATTTCAGGGATGAATGATATGGAAATTGTTGTGGAAAGAGGGTGCAGAAAGACAAAGGAAATACGTGAAGAGGATATCCAGTCCCAAAGGGACACAAGGCAGGTGTGCACATGTGTACGTGGTAGGAGGGAGGGAGAGAAACACACACGTACAAGCCAGGATTGGACAAAAGGATTTCCATGCAACTCTCAGGATTCAAGTACATTTTTGTCTATAGGCAAGTTTAATGCAAAGTAACACAAAACCCCATGCTTTTCTGATACAGCATCTCAAGATAAACTTGCTTAAGCTCAGAAGCCTGGGTTTAATACTGCTCCAAAATCACCATAATTAATAAGATTCAACATTCATGATAGAATTGGGCAGGCATGGGGGCTATTTCAAATCCTGTTATGTTCGTGGCCTTAATAATATCCTGTGACAGTAAGTTCCACAGCTTAATTATGTGTGTGAAAGACGTGTAATACCACCCTTCTATTACTCTTCTATTTGCCACCTTTGATTTCAGTATAACATATCTCTTTTTCTCATATGAGAAAAAAATATTTTCTTTTATGCCAGTGAAGCTAGGAGTTAAACAAATGACTGAAGTATTTAATCCTGACAGAGTAAACCTGCCTCTCATCAGAGAAAGATAAAAATGTAAAGGAATTAAAGAAACTCAAACTTCATGAGCTCTGAGCAAGAGACTTAGGAGAGAAGATGAGAAAACAAGCACTACTAGCATTAAAAAGCAGTCCCCTATTCAGTGCCAGTACACCCATATTTGAAGAACTAAAAACCAAAGCAAACCACAAACTCCAACCAAATGAAACACAGCACATATGGCTGAAGATGCTAGTGAGAGAAGGACGATAAAAAAAGCAAAAGAAGAGAACCTATCACGTCATGTCACCCAAATCTCTGGTACACACACACCCAGCACGCTATTTTAAACCTCACTGGAGAAGCAGTCCCAGTCAACAGTTCCAGCTTTCTCTGAGAGCATAAGCAAGTTCTCAGGTGCCATCATCAGGGTCACGGATGAACAGCTTAGAAGGGATTGATGCCACAGGTTTGCAGTGACATTTCTGGTGTACCTCTGTATTTGCATACAACTACTATTATCTGGGTGAAAGCTGCACCAAACACAAGCATGACTTCAAAACAGTTCATAAAATAAGGATCTCTATGTAGAGACATTACATTTATAAAAGCAGTGGAAGTATATTTCAGAGAGATTTTACTGGATTACAGACTGATGACATTGGTGTTACCATTTCAGTGGAAACCTTGCTTGATGTAGTTATTGCAGGACAAAAAAAGGACAATTCAGAGAAACTACAGAGCTTTTGTATTACCTTGGCTACACGACTGATCCCTAAATACAAAGGTTACCCATCCTCAGATCCAATATCAGCCTGCACTGTGGCTTTACTGAGCACAATCCCAAATTCCCTCACCTTCCAGTGACTGAGGCCCTGCTGCAGTCAGCTGCATAAAACTAGCACCAAATAATCCAAATGAAACCACAGAATGCAGGAAAAAAAATAACTTCAGAAGTCTGGCAGTTTCTGTATGAAGTCTTAGCCACCTGTCAAGTGTGCACAGAGCATGCTTGAATGATATTTGTGTAACTCTGGCTGAACTTCTTCCCCAGGCTAGGAACTGAAAATCACAACAGGACAGTAAACCTGAAGGACAAACATGAACCCAACAGATCTGAGAAATCCAAAATAACAGTCCGTTTGTTATGCTACTTAAATGAGGATGATAGTCTCTTTGTTTTAAATACTTCAGTGTTCTTATGTTTCATGAAAATGACAATGTACTCAAGGAAAATTACCATTACATCACAATGCTTCGTTCTGCAGTATCATGTGATCTTTGACCTCTACACCAGCATCACTAATACATATTAGTCATAAGTGAAAAAGCATCAGCTATGTGTGGCCAGCTTTCGGGACTTGAAAACATGTTTCTGGAGCAGAGAAACTCTTGTGGACAATACACATAATTTAGATCAGTTTGCTGGGGTTTTTTGTTGTGTTTTTTTTTTTTTTTAAAATCTATTTTCAACAATGTAACAGTTTATGCAACAAGTAAAGTGTTCTTATACAGTTGAGTTGTTCATTTTTCCATGTCAAAGCTCCTCAAAGAGTGGTGGAAAGCCACCAGTCTGTTATGGTTAGCCAAGGACACAAGTACTTCTTACTTGCTGGCAGACAGATTGGATGGATAAAAGGAAACCCAGGTGGGTGCAGTACAAGATGAGATGTTCTGATTGAGTGTGCTGACATTCAGACCCAGTTTTCTAAAAATGTCACACATCTTTTAAGAAGCTTGGGTGATGAAGATGCAGTTACATCTAGTTCCAAACCAATGCACACTATTTCGCTTACAAAAGCTGACTATACACATGTGTGTGTATAAACATGCAAATGGGTATGCACACACAAAGTCTGCATGCCTCCATAGGTGTGCTAAGCCAGTTCAGTGGCAGTTAAAATGAACAGCTACTGCTACCATAACAGCACTGTCAAAGAGCTCCTAAAACTGACAGGAGAGAATTAGCCCACTTCAGCCCTTTTGTTGAGATCACACACACTCACGTACCCTCTTCCACTGACACAACATTATCATTTTGTAGCAAGTTGGTTTTTTTGCTACAGGATGATGCTGAGAACATACAATGTTGCAGCGCTGAAGCCAGCTAACACCTTTTTGCTGCAGCCAGGACAAGAAGTTCAGCATTACCCTTTATTCGGCTGGGATTAACTGTGGCAAGCGAGTTCCCTTTGGAGTCTGCCTTGCCTGTGCTGAGGAGACTTTCCCATGTGTGCTTCTCTGGGGTGATACAGCGCTCAGAGCTTAGGAAAATCTGCGTTCTGTCAACCTTCCTAAGTCAAGTTAAAGGCTGAAGAAAAGCAAAGTCGATCCTTACAATAATTCTTCTCCATGCAGCTACTTTGGCATGTTTAGGATGGGAAAAGCAAAGAGAAAATAACCCTTTACTTTCTCAGGAAACAACTGCGCCCTGCTAAGCGGACGTACAAGGGGTGTTTGCCCTACGCACGCCGCTAACTAAAAGCGGATCTGATGCAACTCTGCTGCTCCCTCAGAGCTGCTGCACAGATAGTATCTAGTGGTTTTAAATTTTGTAAATTATTATTAATTACCTCGTCATTTGTAAAATGAAATAACGTGGAAAATAAAAACAAGTTAAAAATCTACTTTGTTTATTTCAAACTTGAAGTCTGGCAGCTGTACTATGCTCTCATTCTTCTTGAATAACTCACCTGCTGCAAAACACACATTGAGAGGTGCTATTTAGACCTTGCTTACTGTAAAGGATTTACCTTTATCTGCTGGCAAAATCCAAGTATACATTCTCCTCCTGAGCATCTTTTCATCTTTACATTGGCTCTGCTCCTTTAACCCCAGCAGAACCCAGGAAGTATGGGAGCCTCCCCAGCACAGGCTACAGGAGAAAGGCAGCTCTGCACAGCGGCCACGGAGTTCAGCTATCTTTCTGAGTAAGAGCAGAAAGCTGGATCTCAGCTATACAAGCTCCAATTAAAGCAGAAAAATAGCTTAAACTAAGAAAAACCTATCTATCTATTAAAAAAACATCTTAGCAGCTGAGACCAGCACGGCTGAGAAGTCATGAGACAGGCTGCCCAGTGGCTGCGGCGCTGTTTTTCCCAGTGGGGCAAAGAATGATCAAGAGACTCATCATCTCTAAGTACTCTTACTGTAAACAGCTAGTGTTGAAAGTCAGACCCTTAATAAATATATGCATTTAATAATTTTACTCCTGAGACAGGCAGTTCTACTACATACCAGAAGAGGTACAGAAAGAATCAAAAAAATATAGGCTAGTTTAATCCCGTTTTCCTCAGCACCACTTCTTAAAGAGAAACTCAGGCGCATAAAATAAATCACCTTCCACAATCCTGGGAGTGTGCTAAGGATGCACACAGGGCTGATTCCCCACGGGCACACAAGTATTAAAACCACCAAAACAAAGCAGTTCAACAGGCTTCCCCTCACCGAGAGCAAATGTCTCACTGCACGTGCATTTGTCTTTTCCCTTTCTTTGTTTGCTCTACGCTCACTTGCTCTGCAATTGTCAAAGTTTCCAAAAAACCAGAGGGCTGTTAACAGTCAAACTGATACAAGAAGACAAAAAGCCCTCTCACCAAAAAAGCCCCAACCTGACAGCACAGCATGCCTAGCTTTTTTTTTTTTTTTAAATCTTGTGAAACAGGAGAATAAATATGAATGAGGAAGGAAGCAACGTGAATCTGTGCACGGCATTATTATTACTATTATTAAAGAAACAGTCTATATGCTTGCTTTTCATTAGTTCCCTGTGGTGGCAAAACTATAAATGTACAAGTTAGGGACATAAAGGGGGAAAAAAATGAAGTAGCCGATAGCAAAGATTTCAAATACACATACACAACCCCACTGTCTGTTTTACAGCTGCTTTACATAACAATAAAAATGTAATATACATGGGGGTTTTGGCAGCGTGGAGAGAGACAGAATCAAATGGCAATAACAGAGTAAGCACAAATGATCTCTTTGGAACAATTAAGCAATTTTAGAAGCATCACTATGTCCAACAAGTAATGGGTCTAAAGAGACAGATGGGTCAAAAATGTGAGTTTCTCCTTACTGAACAGGATTGCATGTATGACCCTTTGGAAGAGAGGATGTCTTCATAATCATATTATATAATCCCTACTAGAGAATAACCCGATATAAAACCCAGCAGACTAAACAGAAAAAGAGAGATCTTTCCTTCAGCAGACAAAAGCAAGATGCACTCTTCTATCCAGCTGTCTCAGCATAATTAATAAATTTTAAACAGAAGGAAAAGAAAGCTTACCTTCTTTGTGTATAACCAGCTAAGAAAAAGCAAATCACTGGCTATACACAAAACACACAGTTCAGTAAAGAGTTTGGTACTTCTTAAGAAAGAGTGGTTCAATAGTACATATTGCACATTAAAATACACAACTCTAGTGACCTTGAACTCTAGTAATATGAACAGGGACACACAAGCCCACTAATTTCTGTTCACAGTTACTTCACTACCTTCAGCAATGACTGAAATTTAGCACTTGACCTAGTGTGTGATTAGGATATGACACATTATCTTCCAGGAAAACCAATCTAAGCAAACATCACAGTTCCATGACTGCTTTAATATTCACAAAACATGATTCCCCCTCTGAAAAGAAACCATTTACTAAAAAAGCAACTTTACAGATGTGTCATTCAATGTGTACATGATGAAGATTAGTAAAAGTACTGACCAAAGAATCTTGCCTTTGCCTCACGTACAGCTGTCTATTGTGTAAACACTCACGCCTACTGCACATGTCAAATGTCCTCATAACCCCAAAGAAAAGTTCAGATGCAGCCTGTTGACTAAAAGCCTTTCAAGAAAACAAAATACACTTTTCCAAGGACCAAAGGGTACCATATAAAGAAAGATGAAAAAACATCAATTCTTATGTATACCTTGCACTCAGGATTATCCCAATTGTCCGTTTAACTACTTAAAAACCAATTTTCATTTTTCCCTTTCATCATGCCCCTATTCATTTGCAAGAAAATTATGAAAACAAAAATGGTTTGTCTGTTTATGTTTTAATTCCTCATAAACATTTTGTTTCTGTCTATGAGACAGTTGCCTCTCCAGCTCCCCGCAGACACGGGCTTCAGGCTCTGACAGATGTAATCGCTTACTGCTGAAGGATCAGTGCAGCCATCAGGAAAGAGAACGGGCCAGAACCTGCTCAGCTCAGCAGGATAAGGAGGTAGAAGACACTAGCACGATTCCTTACAAGCCTGTGATGGTTTGCAGAAAGAGGACCAGCTCCATGAGCCAGAACAAGCACACTAGTTCTCTTTTGCGGAGCCAACACCATACTCGTGACTCGGGGCTCATGAAGAAAAAAGTACAAAGAGGTTAAGAAGCTGTGCAAGAGACTGGCATGTTTACTACTGACAGGTATCTGGCATTGTCACCTGCTCTTAAGGGTCACATCTAACCCCATCCTATGTTTTCCCTCCTTCCTAGTATGTCATAGTTCAGCCATCAACTCAGGCTCCATCCTTTTCCTCTCATTCATTCTGAATCAGTGAAAACCACTGCAAATAGAACAGACTTCACAAGGTAACAGAAAAGTCTCCTTCCCAGATCCAGACCTTAGTCAGCACTCCATCCTTAACTCTCTTTAAGCCAAGCTGTGACTCAGTAACAAATCCCATCCAGCTGTTCAGCTAGCCAGGAGAGAGAACAGCACATCCACACCTACCCCCAGCCCTTTACAATGCTGCTACAGCTTACGGCTGGACCCTGCCAGCTCATCCCATCCCCGCTGCAAAGCGTTACCATACAAAGGCTTCCCTGTCCAATCCCCACTCTGCAGCCTTCCCTGACAAGATCCACTGCTAGCCATTAAACATGCCTAAATGGCTACTTCGATGCAGTGAAACATGCACCCCAACAATCTTAATGTTAAATTATTTGTCTGAACTTTATGTTCCTCATAAATAACTCTATTAGGAAAAGCAAAGCAAAAAATCCTTGTAAAGTATATGCAGAAAATAAAGCTTGCACCATCCATGGGTTAGAAAATTTGCATTTTCTGTGGAAAAAACACAATGTGCAAGACATACCTGATACATTACAAAACCTCAGATGCAACATAATATTTACAGTCATTAGGAGGTAAGTACACACAGTGAATACTAAGTACTTTAAATTGGAATGTCTCAGCACATGTAATAGCTCTGCAATTTAACTAATATTTCCCTAACAAATAGTTACAGTCCTCCTAGTCACTGAGGTGGAAGGTGAAGCAGAAGCACAAAGGCAGCGAAGAAAGAGATTAGCTGTTGGACACCTTTATTATTTCTCTGCCACTATCCAGGAGAAAAAAAAAAAAAGCCCAACCAACACTAATATATCTCAACACACATTATCCTATTACAATGTAGTGGTATCACAAAGCAACAGCTGTGATAACCTTGATGTGCATAAACCCGGAAAATAACCAAATCACATATTCAAGATAATACAATAGCTGCTGAATAAAACAACTTGCTTATTTACCTCAATCAGATAAGAAGGAGGAAAAAAAATAAAGAGAGTAATGTTGCAACACAAGTAAAACTTCATTTTTGGGGGGGGGGGGAGAGGAGCTAGGGAAACATCTACAAGCCCATGGACTAAACCTACTTTAATATTAAAGAAAAATTAAAGCTGGAAATTGACATATTGCTTTGAAAACACAGACAAAAATGACACAAGTCCTTTGCCCGTAACATTTTACAGTGTAAATTCAGTCACACAAATGCATGGAGGTTAACCATTCAAATGGGTGAAGGTTAACCCTTCACAAAAGCAAAGAGAACTGGCTGAGTGACAGGAGAGGAGGGCTTGCTTTAAATGGCAAAGCATAAAAAGAGAGGCAAGAGCTATTCCCGAAAGGGCAGTAGTGGAACATTTTATGTGGCCAAAAGCGGTGTCAAGTGGAACAGGGAAACAATCCATTCCCTTTGCACTCTGTCAGCATCCACAGCCACTGGATGAAGGATGCTAGCAGGGGCACCCCTGCCTTTTTCAGTCTGTTTACAGACCTGTTGCCCATGGGTTTGTTCAGCCCATTTCTGAGTGTGCCAACACTATCTGCCTCCATGATCTCCTGCAGGAACACTTTCCAGAACTCCTTTGCCTACTGGCTAGAAGGACTTCATCGATTCTAAATGATCTCGTAACAGTTTCAGTGAATATCTCTGTTCCCAGTATTAGGGAATTTACTGAATAACAGTTCCTATCATGCTTCCCCTTCCAGTTGCTACAAATGCAAGGTGTGCTCCTTTGGGAGACACAGGTTCACAGGGCCCTCCACAAATGAAACCTGCCATTTCTTACCTTGACTACTAGTCCACTTAGTTTGGATTGACTTTCAAGTGATTTTTTTTAAAAACTTTCCTACCTTTTTTTTTTTCTCACTTAAAACTTGTTTCTCTCTCCTGCTTCTGCCCCTCTATTTTTATGTCTGCCTTTTTCTCTCCCTTTGCCCCTTTTTTGCTCCCATTCCCTTAAATCTCTTTTCCCATTTCTCACTGTTTTTCCACATCTCACTCAAGCGGTCCTAAAAAACAGGACAGTCCATGGCTCAAGAGCCACATGTGTCTCATGCAGCCGTTCAAGAAGGCCTGCAAAGATACAATTGGGCACTTGATTCATGCATTCTTTAAAGTATAGTATGGTGTGCCTTCTTGATTTACAGGGTATTGTAAACAGTGTAAGAGTGTATAAACACATTGGCTTTACTGCTATATGAATATTTTGCCTCCCAGGTGGGGTGTAATGCAAGCAGCACAACAAAAAACTATTGCTGTAACCTGAAAGCTTGCCTGTTAAAAAAATTCACTCATGCCCAAGAAGAGGTTGGCCTGTGGACAGCCCTCCCCATTTGTTCATGAGGAGGATGCCCTGTCTCTTCGGTCCCTTACAGAAGTCACTAAGAAAGCAGAGCTAAATGGCTGGAGCATAGAATCAGTCTGCCTCCCGCTTCCACCTTCCAGCAACCAGTGCAAAACTGCCTCAGCCACTCTGACAGGCCACCTGCTATCCCTTACAGTCACCCTTAAGGCCTTGCCCAACATTGCTGTCCATAAGAACATAACAGCCTTCTGCCTCAAATGGGTTTATGTCCTTTTCCATTCCTCACCTGCAACCCATTCATTCTTTTAGTCTCTGCAACCTGATCAGCCTCATAATAGGAGTGAGGGGATGGAAAAACACTATTCTAAAGAAAGCATTAAAACTTCACAGGAGGCTTCAATCCTGGGATGTAACTAAAAGACAAGCAGCAAGGCCTGATGCTAATTATTTTTAAAACTTGTATTTCCTAGGTAACTGTTCTTGCTACTATAAATCTTCATGCCCAGTTTCCTAGATCACAAGGGTGCTCTTGAAGTTCAATTTAAAGTAGGAAGGCAAGTATTGCCACAGTTTTAATGCAATGCAGAACTCCAGTTAGATTCACGATATTTTGAGATTTTATTTGGAACAGCTATTTAAAGCCTTCAGTCTTCTCCCTCTCTTGCACAGACCTCCAAGTGTAAGTAGGCATAAATAACTTTTCTCAGAAGCCAAAGCACTACAAAATACCATGAGGTTCTCAAATTGAGAATTACTCCATCAAAAAAAAAAATCACACAATTCGTATCGATAAGCTACTTAGAAGGAAGTCAAGGCCACCATCTATAAACGTTTGCATGCACCACCTAATTTATCTCCTTTAAAAAGGTTACCAAGACATACAGGAAATAATGTGCAAATACAGTATTACAACAATCAGCTTGATTGATCAGAAATGGCTGATGAAATGACCTTTTGTGGTATACTACAGTATCGATGTAATTGCTTTTAAACTGTGTTACTACAACACTGTGCCTTTTAGCAGTCTTTCAAAACCATCAGCAACAGTTAAATGCAGCTTTAATTAAATACATTGCACTTCCCCCACCACTCACAGGGCGCTTGTCAGACCAGTACACACTCACCACACCAAGTAACACACTGAAACTTTCTAGAAGTTGCCCACTTGAAAATTTCAAACATGACACATCTGTAACAGTTATCACCCTAATTAGCACCTTAAAATTTCAGCAAAGATGCATGAAAAACCTTTGAGATGGTGACCCGGGTAGGATGCCTCATACAGTGATCACTACTGCCCTGAAGCTTTGCTGTTGTCTCCAAAAACTTTGATAGAGTTTCAAGTCCATACCAGAAGTATTTTTCTTCTTTTCATCAATTCATTTGTTGTGAAGAGATACTTTCAATTTCAGAGTTAATTTTTAATGTTGTGGGTCTTTTCATTCCTGGATGCAATTCTCTGTAGGATCCTAGCCATCAAAAGAAAGAAAGAAAAAAACCACCCCAAGACCCCTTTCCTGATTTCTCCTGGAATTAAATTCTATAACAAAAACCTATTGCTCAGATACCCATAGCAGAAATAGCATTAAATATTAGCAGTCCACCTGCCTTAGGGAGCACCCCCTCTCTAGCCCACAGCATTTATTACTGCCCTCACAATTTTCAGTACCAGTTTGAGATTCTCTGAGCTTCTGGCAAGTCCAGCAGCTCCACGGGGAAAGATGAGGAATAAGATTCTCTAATCTCTTAAATGATCATTACACTGATACAAAGAAAGCACAAAATACACTTCAGTACCATGCTGATTTGGTTCACACTCACTTTTAAGTCTAAAAGGTGGAGCCTTGGGATGAATCAAGCACTCAATTCTGCACGGATTCACAGAAATACAGAAGCAAAGAAGTTTAACATGTCTCCACATCATTAATTGTACAGCCTCTTTAATCCAATTACTTTGTATTTTCTCTTAAACAAATGAACTGCCAAAACTTGGCCTGGACCCAGTTCTTGAAACAGTTCGACCTAATCTTACCTGATCTATATTTTCAGTTGTGAAATCATGGAAGAGGCTGGAGGGAGTGTGGGGAATCAAAACACTACATCTGCCCTGAGCTACAATTTGCATGCCCTGCTCTCCTTCTCTCTCCCACCTCTGATTGATTGAATGATGCATAATAATACTGGATAGATTAATATAGATACAGCTTGAGAAAAAAATCAAATTTTGAGGCTTCACCATCCCAGGGAGTCCAGGTGAATAGAGAAAAAAGAACATTGCATATTGGATGTTGCAAACATACAGATCTGTGATATATTCTCCTGGTAAGGTCAATTAGCCACCTCATGCACAGAAAATATGCATTAAATGCTCTGTAGTAACCATTGCAGATTCCACAAATGCCTTGAAAGACCAATTGCATGTTGCTGAAATTTGCAAATTGGCAAGAGAAACAAGAAAACTCCTCCGAATTCCAGTGTAAGGTGTTTGTTTTGACAGTTGTAGTTTATTTATAGTACTTGACAATACCTGTTCTGTAGTTCATTTTGTAAAATAATGAAGCTGGTATTTAGACCTCCACTGTTACGCCTCAGAGGGAAAAAATAAGTATAAACTTATTTCATTCAAATAAATGTACAGATTGGCAAGATTCTACGATAATGACTAAATTGCATCATTAATTTAACTTAGTTTAAAACACTTTCTTTGGTGGAGAAAGCACAGCCCTTAACTTTGCATGTGATGAGCAAGTCTGCACAGATGTGCAATAATCTCTTAACCCATTCACATCAAGTGGTGTCTCCTTTTTATTTAGTAGAGTAAATACTTTCAGAGAGGTGCTGTATGGAAGGCTGGTCTGTCACGTACAATTATGGAGGAGCACAGGCAGGGGCTGCAGAAGTTTCGCTGTGCACTAACTCATCAATAGCCTTAATCCACTGACATAACTTGTACTGGTGCAGGTGAGCTCTGCCTCCGTTTCCAGCACAGCTCCCTTCAACTCCAGGGCCAAAGTTAATGTCTTGTCAGGTGGCATCTTATCAGCTCTCAAAACCAACCCATTCTTCAGGAACCACAAAGCTCTCAGTCGCCAGGAACCTGCTCTTGCTGAAATCCTCAAACACAAAACCACCCCCCTATCACTTTCTTAATCCCCTAGACTAGCCAGTTCTCCGTGGATAATTTTGTCTTCATATAGAGAGACAAGATAAAGCAGTAGATTAAAGCCCTTAAAGTACAAACACTCCATGCAGCGTTTCTCATTTATGTCCATAAAGTGCCCTATATATATCTCATGAATATTTCTTAAAACAAAACCAGACATATAACCTGCTGCTACACACATATCCAATATAAAAATCTAGACAGAGCTGGAATACAGCCGAAATGAAACCAAATTAAAGACTGCATAAGCACGAGGAACTATTAGAATTTGTCAGATAAAACATATACACAGCATCATAAACACAGTTGCACAGTGCCCTCCAAGGGCAGCAAAGCTGAAAGTCAAATAATAAAATTAAGTGGTATACAAGAGAGTGTGCACAGAAGGGATTTCAATCCTCTTTGTTCTTAGCCATGATACAATTTCACAGCCGCTCTCAAGATTCATCGTTCCGATGTTTGGCATGCAAGAGCACAGAATGCAGTTCATCTGGGAATTACTGAGCCAGGATGTGCCAAACAAAATCTACCACAGCATCAGCCAGCTCCTGCCACCGCGTCCGAGCAGCCCGGCCACCGAAAGGCCTCTGATTTTTACAGGGAAGCTAATAAATAAAGCCAGGAGTATTTTCAGAGGGGAGAATTCCCATAATATTAACTAATCAATCCGCAGCATAGACGCTGCTCCTGCACGGCCATTGTCTGAGGGCCGAGGACTTTGCCTGCAGGAGCTGCTACCTACACGTACTTTGAATTCACCGAGCAGCAGAAACAGTATTATTTTTATGGTCTGCAAGCTAGACCATACAGAGCCACGGAGGATCTCTAAATTAGTTAATACACCGTTTCAAAAGGAAGAGTTATTTCTCCAGGGACCATGTGCCAAACAAAGGGGGGAGGGAATGCCGAACTGCTGGTCGTTTATGTGACAAAAGATGTTTTTCAACTACACACAGCACTAATTACCAAGGTCCTTCCTATCCTAGGACTGGAAACTTCTTCCTGAAAACATTCCCATTTCAGAGGAACAACATGGGGGGCAGGGGGACAGACAGGAAAAAAAAGATAAATGTGCTAAGCCCACTTTTTCTAGAGGATAATTTTCATTAAACATGATCTACACTTTTTATATCTACAGGGAAGTAAAGATGAGCATTTGTGTCATTCTTGCTCGAACAATTTGAGTGTGCACAATAAAAATTTTAAGAAGTTTTACTGAAATTAAGATTTCCAATAAGAAAATCTTAGACCAGAAAGGTGAATTCCTTTGCTAGAAAATGGCTATGTTCAGACAGGCCTGAAAATAATAAAAACGATGCCAATATTATAGTTTACCAGTGACAGTTTGTCCTTAGATAATACACTAGATTTAAAAGCAAAAGCACTTAAAGTGTTATTGGAGCTGGAGGTATTGAGAAAAATACATTTGCAAAAAATTACAAGCACCATAAAACCCAATGTAATCAAAACAAATGCCAGACTTTCATGGTATGTAGATGAAATATATTAATTATAATAGGAAACTATTGAGTTCAAAACAGCCTTTGAGCCACACATTTTCTGCAGACTTGTCTCTAGCCAAGAAATCTTAATTCCATGTTGCAAAGTTTGGAAAACTACAACTACTCCACACATGATAGCGGAGAGTACTTCTCCCCACCGTCTATGCTGAGACATATATTTATTAAGTGCTGACAGTTAACTTTCACAAGACTCTCAGGGAGATCTGGTCCTTATTCTGCGAATTTACAGAAACTGGGCTGAAGGAGCCAGGAAACACAACTGTATTTTATTATTATTTAAATAATGAATTTGTGATAGCGTTCCGCTCCGAGGCAGCGGTAAGCCTCGCAGGCAAATGCCTCATTCAGTAAAGATTTCAAAATTATTTTTGTTTAAGTAACAGCTGGTCTTGCCTATACAGACTTAAACGAGCCATGTGGAGACAAACTTGTTTCAGTTTGGGTAAGAAAGATTAAAAACCATTAATTCTAGTTAATATCCATTTCGGTCCCTCTACACAGATGGGAAGAATAATGTTAAATTACCATGCTTACATAGAGTCAATACCAAACACCCAATAAAGCACAAATTCAAAGCCCTGCTCGCAAGGCAAGCGACGCACACAGTTCCAGCAGAACAGCTCAGCTGTGAGTTAGCCTGAAACAAAGGAGATTTACATTCATTTCTCCACTTTGCCACAGACTTCCTGCGTGACCTTGGACAAGTCACTTGGTTTCTGCATGCTGAAGCTCCCCATCCTTAAAATGGTGAAAAACATTTATTTCATACCCTCACAGCAATTAGCAGATTTACTATCAAGAGATGCTTAAATACAGAGGTCAAATAAATGACATAAAGTGAATAAACAGTACTTAAAACTTTAATTAACTTCTGTTGAAGCTTCAGAAACGTTGTTACAGTGACAGAAGAAAAGCTTTGGCACAGTACACGTGTTATCTACAAAGATCAGGTCTGCCTATGCAGCAAGATGGAACTGCATTTAGACATGGGCTGTCGTGGATGCAGACTGCCCATATCCCAAAACACAGGCAAGACCTACACCTTTACCACCAAGTAAGAGGGAAAACCAGAAGTCCAAAGTTTCTGAGTACCTTCTTTGAGTCCAAAGACATGAGTTATAGTTTCCTGATAACTACCAGGTACCCTCTTAAAAAGATTTTAAAAACTTGAAAACTAAAAACCTCTAGAGTGCCTGTGCCTACCAAAAGAGGGTAAGAACCATTCAGAAGTCCCAGCAGAGTGTATGTGTAGCCTGGCTACATATGTGAGGACCATCATTGCCTCCACCAGGAATCTACAGATTTGTAAAGTGTATTAAATAAATCTTTTTAGAAAATGTTTTCAAGTTAAAAATCTCTAATTTTTTGGATGGAAGTTAAACACACACTGTGCTTCCACGCACATATTCTGCACCTCTATATGAGTAACTGAGCAATGGGACTACAAAGAGATGATGAAACAGGCACTGAAAGACAAGTGCAGGTAAGCATCTGAGGAACACAGGCAAGCTATGGAAAACCAGAAGCTAGGAAACTACTGAGAGGAGAGGAAGTTCCGGGACAAACTTCCCTTTGTATTACCCCATGTGTAAAACCCACACAGTTGCTCAATCACAGGGTGTTGAGTGTGCTTAGGGTTTGGGTTCTGTTACGTTGCTTTTCTTTCTTTTTTTAAAAAACAGATGATCTGTGGGTTACACACATGAAAACATGGTCACTGCAAGCTATGAAAATAAAAATGAAACTTAGTTGGTTTTAAGCTATTTTATTTGAAATATCAAATGGCATTCATTATTTGTAATTGCATCTTTTATGTAGTCTTTTAGAAGAAAAACAAAAGAGTTCTCACTAAAAATCATTTACAATGTAAAGCTTTTTCTTTCAATATGCAGAGTTGCTCTGGGATGCGTTAAATATCTTGAACTCCCACTACTGCAATAAGACTGGAAGAACAACAGTGTTTTGCAATAAGGCCAAAAATTAAAGCAGGGCCAACAACAAACTGCTATCAAACACCAGGCACAGCACAGAAAAAAAATACAAAGATGGTGGTGAGGAGTGTAAGAACAAATGTCCAGTGGGGGGAAAATAAAGAAGAAAAAGAGATGACATTTCCAACACAACACAGGATACAGTTTCAGGAGTACATTTTCAAATGTGCCTTCTGAGACTTTGGCACCCCTATAGTTGACAGTAGAACAGGTAGTAAGTACCCTGGGATCACATAGAGCTCCCTTAATATCTAAGTTTTGAGATTAGTCTTGCAGGAAAGAGATATCTAAAAGGAAAGGATTGCCCTCCCCTTTCCAAGTGACACCCAAAAAAAAGTGTGCAGATACACAAAGGCAGTAGAGACATGAGGGCCTGGAGGTGAGAGGAAAGGTGAGAATAAGCAAAGCCATGAAGGAAGGATGTGTCTAATACCTCCCTCACAGCACACAAAGCAGTGACACTGTTAGCAGGCTTCCCCAGAGCAAATTTTGGCAGCATGAAACATCACGCGGCAAACAGTGTCTCTCACTCAATCTCCTCATGCTCACAAATTCACTACTTGTTTCTTCTTCCACAAGAGGTGAACTTTCCCTGTAACTGTGGCAGTTGAAACTTGTCTCCCTGTTGTGGCAATCAGCACCTGCCTACCCTCGTACAAACCAGCTCCCAGAGAAGGAAACTCCCAGGGCTTGACTGTGCAATCGGAGCCTCGACAGCCATAAAGCAGAGCTATTCTCCTTTGCTCTCAGCACTATCTTTACTGAAATAGGATGACTTCACCCCAAGATGAGCAATACCAAAACCCCTTTGGTCACACACACAAACCCACCCATTCACATTTTCCTACCAATCGACATGTTAGCAGACAGTAACAATTACATGAGTTTCACATACTATTTGCAAGAGTTGCCAGCCTTCACTGTCACCCATTTGAAGGTTGGAAGGAATACAGAATACTTGCAATTGCATTATGAGCAAAGATTAATCATCACTACTTGTTCTAGGAAATAAATTTTAACATTAGAAGTGTCTACAAAGGCTAAAAGACCACAAACTTACTACATGGTCCTTGAAGTGCATTATTCTCAGTGGTTTAAGTATTTAAAAACAAAGTAATTAAAAATCACAACCATATTCTATTTTGACAGGTAGGCTGCTAGCCCATCTTTACCTGTGAATGATGCCAGTTGAAGCAAGGACAAATTATGGTTCTAATACTATTTACACAGGCCTCCAGATGAAGCCTGCAATCTGACGTGCTCGTGTATTACCACAATTTTTTGATAGCTTTGCAAAGTTTGGACTGCAGTCCCAGCACCTTGATCATCCGAACTCTTTATCTACAGAGCAAGACACAGAACCTTTCTGAGCTGTGCCTCTGGGTTTCCTTCCCATGGAAATCAGGGTACGGTGGGAGGAGGAGAGGGAAGCATGTGGACTTCATCCTGGCACAGAGCCAGGACGCTGACAGGACAGACATCTTCAGCCCAAAAGCAGGAAGCTCTTGTAATATTTAGGTAGTGATTACTGTCACTAAAACAATACTGTCACAGTAAAGATTTCAGACCTCATCAGTTATCCTTCAAACAGCACAAAAATCTTAGTATCAGCCTAGACCTCTAATCACATGTACATCCTATTCTCCCTGTTATCAGTTATGATCTGGTACCAAAAGAGCGACTCTGGACCCGTGAGGCGAACTCTTGTGGTAATGCCCCCCTGCAGACTATCAGCGGCAAAAACCTTCAATAAAAAGATCCATGTGCAGCTCGATACTAAAAAGACCAACTTAAATAAACAGAACTTTTCCTGATTTCTGCCATTACCAACATCAAAAGGCCTCAAACCTCAGCAAGAGGATAGGAACAGAGTTGTGTTTTGGCAACTACAGTGAACAGAGACCAGACTAAAAGCAACTTTCCTCTTGAATGAGCAAGCAGGACCAAAGATGCTACACCACTACTGCCTCCTCTGCCAATGCAAAGAGGCTCGGGCCACCACGCAGTGAACCAATCAACCTGCTGGATGTTTTAAAGGTATCATACAAGCACTAAAACATAAACAAACAGTATAAGTTCTAAAACATACTTAAAAAGAAGCTGATTTATAAAGGACAAAAAAGTATCCCCACTTGTTATTCAACTGGCCAACACGTGTGCTCCTGTGGGGCACCCACCGAGTGACGAATTTGCACTTCTCTTCCACTGTAAGTTACTGGTCACAACAGACCTATTTGAGCTAAAAAACTCACAGCATTTTACTATTCTCTGCTCTCTTGGCAGGGCTCTTATTTATATAAAAGATTAGTGCAGTCAGGCATTAGATTTATAAACCAGAAAAAAAAAAACAAACAAAGAGAAAGTTTTCACACTCTTCTTTATAGGCCAGCTTCAGAAACACAGACACATCCAGTATAACAGACAAAAATGCAATTGTTAAAAAAACCCAACCCAAACCAAAACAACAGAACAAACAAACAGAAAAACTTGTATCAAAACATACAATCTCTGAAGGCCCCTGCACCCCCACCTGCAAACCATTTAATATCATCCAAACATTCACAAAAGTACTGTCAGCCACCTAAACAACCATGCCTCTGCTTTGCCCAGAGCCTCTGAAGACAGCCACAACACACACAGCCACAACACACACAGACACCCCCTCACCTTCCCCCACCCTCCTCAGGGAAGGAATCGACACCAACCTGCAGTTGGGAGGTGGATCTAAGGTGATGTCAGCCAATTCCTTCTGAATCCTGTGGCAATAAAAGGGAGAAGGAACAAAGGTAAGTCACTGTGTGGGACAGCAGTTAACACATACACCTTACAGACACACTGTCACTGTGAGTTTGCAGCCCTACATAGGCAAGAGGCATTCTCAGCTACAGCCTCCCACCAGGCAGGACAGGCGCCCTGTTTCAGAGATGGACAGAAAAGCAGACAGGCACGGTGCCCCAAACCCAGACAGGTGCACAATTGTACGCTCCCATAATGATGCCAATTGCCACACAGGGGCAGTGGAAAGGACTGTCTGCTTTCCTCTGCCAGCCAGCCTGTAAATGAAGGGAAACCTCCGCTAATGCAATGCACCGAATGCTGGGAGGAAACGGTAGTCTGAAAAGGAATTTTGTCTTGCTGGATTGAGAGAAACAGTCACTGCCAAACGGGCTCCCCCCTCCTTCCCTCCTGCCCCAGCTTCCCATTACCATCCTGAGAAGAAAACACCAGCCCCAAGGGAGTGAACAACTGTGCCATTCCCAAGGACACTTACAGGAAGGTGGATATCTGTTTCCGAGGCTCCTGCGCATTCCTGACACTTTCGATTCTCCCTTCTCTTCACCCTCAAGAGCCACACAACACCCCCACACGCCCTCCCTCAGGACTCCAGACGCTCCCTCTCTTCGCCGTGTTTAGACAACACCCTGTCCTCCCTGCCCAGACTATTCTGGGCTCACACAGTTTTTGCCACAAAACGCCCAACCAGCTATCATCCCCTTCCCTGGAGTCCCATTACTGTCACTCAGGCTTCCCCTCCAGATTTCCCCACCCAGCACTCAGCCTGCCTCTCTTCTCCTTTAAACTCAGCCAGCATCTTCTGCCTTTCTTCCACTTGTCATACATGAGAACAACAGCCTTTTCATATTAGGCAGTTTACAATCTTTTTTAAATGGTTAAGGGCATGACACGTAAACAGCGCTCGCCACTATCTATGTCTGTTTGCCATGGAAACCTGCCCAGTGGAGATCTGGAACAACCAAACTGCCTAAATTCTACAAAGCCACGGAGAACTTAGTTGCAACGACAGGGCATTTGCACAAAACCCCAGTCACTTCTGACACCTATAGATACAACCTCTCTTGTGCTGCTTGGCAAAGCTGTGCAGCGAGATGGTTTGTTTATTTATTATTCTTACAGAAGCACAGCAAGTTTGCTTGAAAACTTCCATTTGTCAGCTTAGCTCTCCCTGAAGCAGGATGGTACTGAATTCGGGCAAAATACGGAATAAATAAGAAAGGGCAACAATTATTTTTAAAAAGCCCACAACCAACCAACCAACAACAAAAACCCAACAAAAAAACCTGAGTGGCTCCAAAAGTCTGTTCAGGTGAAGAAAACTGAACACAACTGTTGTGGAATTACTATTCTATACAGGTATCTCTCCTCCATCTAGACGTTATTCTGGAATAAAAATTATTTCATTCCCAAAAAAACCCCAAATCACTCTGTGCAGAATGTCCACAAGCAGATCTGCTGTGGATCATTTATTCTAGTCAACATCCATCCATACAGAGAAAATTCAATGTAGAGTGATGAGCAGACAGAAAAATGGATTTGGGGCTATGTAACACCACTAGCACAGGAGTGCACTCCCCCAGTGCAAACAAACTCAAAACTCTTCACAAACGCTCTAGATCAATCCCAATCTACAGAGAAGGAAACTGATGTGGAACCACAATGCCTTACTCTGGACCACAGAGCTTTCAGTAGCAGAGAAGAAATTAAAGTCCTACATGCCAATCATACACCATCCCTATAACTGATACTAATAAGGAAAAAGGAAAAGACAGCAGATATAATTGAGAGACACAATAACAGCCCAGAGGAAGAAAAGGCAGGAAAATAATTTGGGATGGAATGGAGGAAGAAGCAGGAAGAGAGACCAGAGAGCATCGAAGTTGGGAAGACACTCTCTGCACAGAGACGCTGAAAAAAAGTGAGACAATGGCAGCTTCATGTGGAAAGGCTGAGCATAAGAGCTGGAGATGAGGAATGGGAGCAAGAGGGGAGCAGTGAGAGAACAGAGCAAAATAAAATGAGGAAGGAGTGAAGAAGCAATGAATCGGACTGCAGCCTCACCTCTTGGCACTGGTAGATAGCAGCTTAGAGTTTTTACTCATGCTGACTTTGCTTTCCTTCTTCTTAGGTGTGCTTGTCTCTTTCTCTGTCTGTTGGTTGGAGGATGAAGATGAGGAGGAGCTGGTGCTGGCCCTTGAATCGTCATCCGACATAGCGACCCCCCCACCACAAACCCCAACCTGGAGAGGAGACACCATGGGGTGTGGGGAACAAACAGTGAACACAAACACACACAGAGAAAGGCTGATGACAATCTTGCTCTGTGTTTGGGTCATGCTCCTTTTTAAAGTGTTCTCGTGTCTCCCTCTCCTCTTCAGGCCCTACAGTTGAAGCGGGGGCAGCGGTAGCCTCCCCCTGCACCAGTAACACCGAGAAGCAAGGGAAAAGGACTTTTAAATCCTCCTCTCAGAAGGCAAGTGCAAAACGAAAGAAGAGACTGGAATGAGGACGGCCGTGAGGATCAGGGAAGCTCAAAGCAATTCCTTCTAATCTCCCCCAAACTGCACACACAAGAAGAGCCATCACCACCCACCACTATCCAGCCTAGGGGTGTATGAGATAAAAATGGAACAGCTCCGGTCCCTTGGGTTCCTGAGAGGCACGTGGGGGAGGCAGTAAGGGATGGGGCTGTGGGGTGACCATCAACAGCACTAAAATGGAAGTGGGGCATCCCTGGCAACAGGGGGGAGACCCTGAAAGAGGATCTGTGACCCGCGGTGGGGAAACCCCTGCCTGCTGGATGGGGTGTTGGGAGCAGGGGGGCAGAGAGGTGGTGGTGAAGTGGAACAGCTAAGCTGGGAGTGAGGAGCACAGAAGGGACCCACTGAGGCCCGCTGCACCAAGGGGCACACCAGCAAAGGGGGAAGGGAACAGGAGGTCTGTGCTGGGGGGGTGCAGCGGGGTGGGGAGAGCAAAAGAAGGGCCAGGGCCTATAAGGGGTGAGAGCAGAGGGCCTCGGGAGGCCAGGGAGGCCAGAGGGGTGCCGAGGGGGGGCAGCCCAGTTTCATGCAAACATCTCGGGGACACAGGAGAGAAGGGCAAGCAAGGTGGGCTGCCGAGGGCAGGTCCGGAGCCGAGAGGGACGAGAAGCCGTGGGGAGAGATGGGGGGAGGGGGGTACGGGGGGGAGCGAGGCACCACGAGAGTTAGGGTGGGCGCGAGGGGGGCAGCCGCGGGCCCGGAGCGAGCGGCGACGAAGCAGCAGCGGGCCGGGGGGCCGGCACCCGGCCGCCTCCCTCCCACGGCCCCCGGGGAGCTCCCCTGCCCCCGCCGGGGCGCCCCCGTTGTCGCCCCTCCGCCGGAGAAGAGCCAGGGGCAGGGGGGCCCAACCGAGCTCCCCAAGCCGCGGGCCCTCAGGGCCAGGCGGCGAGGGGCCGGGGGGGGCACAGATACAGCGGTACCTGACAGCCCCAGACGCGATCCCCCTGCCCCGTCGCCTCCCGCCCCATCGCCGGGCCGCGGCCGGCCCTGCCCCTCTCCCCTGCCCCCGAGACCAGCGGGGAGGGTCGGCGGGGGGTGCCCGGTCCCCCTACCTCTCCCTTTGTGTCTGGCTGCTCCTCCTCGGTGCGGCTGGGCCTGGCCACTCGTGTCTCTCTCGCTGGGAGAGAAGCGGAAGTGCTGCAACAGCAACTATTAAACAGGCAATGGCTTCCCTGACTGCCTCCCCCACCGCCGAGCGGGGCTGGGGGGCGGCGGGGCCGGGGCGCCACCCGCCGCCGCCTCGCGTGGAGCGGGGCCCGGGGGACACGCACACACACAGGTGGCGGAGCCCCCGCTCCGGGGCTGGAGGGGGGATCCCGGCAACCACAATCCCCAGTGTGGTGTCCTCTCCCCGCTCCCCCCCCCCCCCCCCCCCCCCAAAGCTCCGGCGGGTGGTGGGGAAGGAAGAAAGGGGAGCTCCTAGGGGGACGTGAGTTTTTAATGGAGACCCTCTAGAAAGTAGTCTGCAGGGGTGTCAAGGGGGGAAGGGATAAACGCCCTCCCCAGATCTGCTTCTGTGCGAGAGCCCCAGAGGAACGCGGTCAAGGCAGGTGGCTGGGAGAGGGGGCAAGCTGCCGGGGCTGCTTTTTTAAGGCTGAGACGAGGGTTATTAGGCTTGGAGGGGGGCTACTTGCTTTCCTCCTATTCTTACAACTGTTTCAACCCCAAAGCTTCTCCCCTGCCTCACCTGCTTTGTCCCTCCGGCAGCAGCAGCAACTTCTCACCTGTCTCAGTTGGAAAGCAATAAGGAAAAAAAGAAGGGGGGGGGGGGCGCAACCTAGTCCAACACTCTCCACCCCTCCCAGCATGTCAAAAGGGATCCCCCGTCAGTTTTCCCGTCTCTCACCTGTTTCAGCCCTAAAGCAGCAGCTGTGTCCTCCCTTCCCTCCCCCGGCTCAGCCCTGAACCAGCAGCAGGAGCAGCCGCTTCCCACTCGCCTTCGCCCGGAGTTCAGGATTCCATTGTCCCCCGCACTGCACTTGGTGACATCACTGACACACAAAGAAGGGGCACTTCGTGATGTCATCAACGCATGCTGGGAGAGAAAACAAAATCCTGGGCTCGGGGCTTGACAACGACAGCACGAAAAAACCCCTTCAATTTTTCCAAAGGTAAAAGTATTAGGGAAATTTTTTTTCTCCTTTTTTTTTTTCTTTTTTTTTTTTTCCCCAAGTCCCCTGATGGGGAGCCCGTCTGCAGGAAAGGCACAGCGGCGCTCACCCTGCCAGCGTATCGCGTTTGGGAGGCGGTTTACTCATCCCTCCCGCCCCCCCCCCCCCCCAAATCTTTGCTGTCCATCCCTTGTTCCCCGTCCACTGGGCAGAAGAAAAGTGGTTTGGCCATTCCTAGCCCACGCGTGGGCTTAGGGAGCAGCCAGTATTGCCCCCCACCCCCCCCTCCACCCCGCGGGCCGCCGCGGTGAGCTGCCTCGGTTCTTCCTGGAGGTGCCAGACCCCCTCTTAAAGGGACAATGGGGACCGGCATTCACATCAGCCTCACCCAGGGCAAATTTGGCTCGGTGCTCCCAGTTTCCAGAGGCTATGGCGGGGTCGCTTATCGAATTACTGGGTATCTTCGGTGACTGTCAGCACCGCGCATCGCGATAATGAGTAAGAGTTTGTATTTTCACCCTTCCTCCCACGGGAGGACCTCGAAGTGGTCCGCAGGCACACACGGCTGCTGCCTCGACAGAGCGCTGTTACGACATGACGCTTTGGGAGTCCCGGGGGTTCAGTTACAAAACCCAGGCCTCCGGAGTGGCGGGGGGCGGAGGGGTGACACGGCCCCGCGCCTCGGGGGACATCCCGGGGCTGGACATCTCCGCCTCATAACGACTGCGGGGGGCAGTCGAGGCTGGCTCCTCCTGTAAACCCAGGCATCCCATCTCCCGCTGCCAGGCGCTACCCGCTCCCGGGAACAGCCGCCGGGGCCGGCGCTGCGCCCGGCCCCGCACGCCAAGATGGCCCCAGCGGGCGGCGGCGGTTGGCGGCCGGGCGCCCTGAGGGGCTCGGCGGGCGGCGGGGTGAGCGCCCGGGTCCAGCCTCGCCGAGGCCCCGCGGCGAGCGGCCTTGCTCGGGTACTGCCTTCGGGCTACCGTGGGAACACGTCTCTCTGCCCACCCGGTGGGGCTGGCGGCGTGAAGCCGGTCCCGGAGCTGAACCTCTCCGGGGGGACTCTGTCCCTTAGCATGGGTGAGGACAAAAACCCTAAAGGCTGGGTAGTGGATGCCTATGGGACCCGAAGAAAAGGGGTATTTGGGCCAGCTGGACTGCCTGGGGGTGCCGAGCTGAGCCTCTGTGGGACAGTGCCTGCGTGCTTTTTACTCACAGTGAGGATCTGGCCACGGCACTGATCTTTCACCATTTATAGCCTGTAGTCCTTGAGCCAGAGGTACCTTTGGAGGGTGCACCAGAGCAGGGTCTCCTTTCCCTTTGCCATCCTCCCATGCATTCCCTTTGACCTCGCATCTGCTCCTCCTCCCTCCTCATCCTCTCCTCCCCTCCCCCAGTTTTCTGCACACATCTACGGAACCTCATTTCACCTGGATTAATCCCAAAACTATTTACACTCCCCACAGATGTGCTGCTCAGTATCCATGTGGTTGAGTGGCGTGGTGTGTTAGGTACACCAGCAACACTGAGAGAGTCACCCTGACAAAAGAAGGAATTAGACTTTCTGGTGTGTTTCTTTTGGGTTTGGGTTGGGTTGTTTGGGGTTTTTTTTCTGCTAACCCTCCTCTTCAGTCCTGTAGTAGTAGTATGCGTTAGGCCTTGGTGACCTGCCCATCAAAAGCAGCTTGCCAACCTGTCTAGCTTGACCTATGGAAGGACACCTGAGAAGTCATCTTCATCCTTCCCTCCAGTAACTGTGGAGATTTGGTATCCCCACCACTGACAGCAGCCTGGAAGGCACATAATAAATTTTATGGAAACTGGCATTTAGCTAAAGGTGGATGATCTGATCACTTAGTACTCCTCAATGATGAAAGGGCAGCAGAATTCAGCTCTTATATACTTTACATCAACCCAGCTGCACTGCCAGCCTTCTCCAAACCAACCCAGGAGGCTGTGGAGGATGGGGCTGGCAGTTCAGTGCTCTGTGGTGGGTGACAAATACAGATGAGAGGTCACAAAGATGACCAGGCTTCACAAATTTCACTGTTTATGGAACAACTTTTAAAAAACATAGAATCTTCACTTTCACCACAAACAAACCTCCAGCCCTTTCCTGTCATCACAGGAAACCTGCACCAAAGTCAAATGAGACAACTGATACTAATAATGAAAGCCCTCTACTTCTGTAATAGGGGGCAGGGAAGATGTAAAGATCGTTACAAAATCACACATGCAGTTTTCCTTTATTATGTTAATGACCTTGGTAGGGGGTTATCTGTAGACTAACCTCTTCTGCAGCACGCAATCCTTGCTAACCCTGTTCAAAGTAATAATATGATAACCACCAACAGTGGTTATTTACTTTGAAGCCTAACCAAAAACGCATTTGCTGAAAGCACCTACTAATGTCATCGCTTGAGCAGCTGTTACAGTGGCAACTCCCATTTTATGACTCACTTCCTAGGTCATGGCTAGGATCAGGCAATGGGCTGTTCTGTGCTAGCCATGCCATACCCAGGGCCCTCGAGCAAGAGGCAAGAAGATGACTTCTATGCCCAGAAGCATTTTTGCAGCTTGCCTTGCTCCCACCCATGTTTGTCCTCTCAGCTCTATACAGGCACCAAAGAACTGGAAAAGAATATAGAAAGTGATTCTTTCCTCAGCAAACAGAGGAGAACTAGCTCCTCTAATCCATTCTTTCTCCACTTTGGGAATTCTGACAAAACCTCACTGATCTGCTTCTATTTCTTTTCTGTAAAGTATGTGCACTTTATCAGGCAAGCTTTCCTTCTTATCAGTGCTTCAGTGCTTCCTCCGTCTCCTTACTGTTTTTTCTTTCTTTTTTTTTCCTGGCCCAGTTG
Organism: Laterallus jamaicensis coturniculus; assembly: GCA_022605575.1. Taxonomy (NCBI): domain Eukaryota; kingdom Metazoa; phylum Chordata; class Aves; order Gruiformes; family Rallidae; genus Laterallus; species Laterallus jamaicensis. The sequence goes on along the minus strand of JAKCOX010000008.1, from coordinate 17,253,650 downwards.
TGCAAAGGACTGGCAGAGGAATACTGACCCAGATTATTCATTTTCCCTGTGCCCCAAGCTTTTTTAATCGGTGGCACTAGCTCGGTGTAGCAACTGAATAGGATTAGTCACTTTTCCCTCTGAATTGAGTTTTGAGGAGGCTGCAAAGCTAGATGGCTAGAACTGAGTTGCCTTTGGGGCTTTGAGCTTAATTCAGAACAGAAGCTAGCCAATTCAAATCACTCTGAGCCTCCTGTTAAAGGAAGGTGACTGGGATTAGTCTCTTTGTACCATCTCGGCTCCAAATACATTTTCAGCATTATTCCTGGCTGGTCTGTTTGGGTCTGAGCCAAAGCCCCTTCTATTTCCACCAGTTCTAGTGAGTTTTGTGTCAGGGATTTTGTGGGGAATGTTTGGCTTTCCTAATGTCAGCTCGCTGCTAATGTCAAGCTTGCAAGTGACAGCAGCAAAGGCAGAAACATGATGATATCTCACAAAGTCCCCTGATGACACACTTTGTCCTTTCTGTGTGACCCTGTGATACAAGGTGAGGTAGCAAGGAAAAGCTATGATAAGCTCAGGACTTATGACACAGCTATTTGAATAAAGCTAGGCAGAAACTCTGAATTGGGCAGAAAGAGGAAGGAACTGCATTCAAATGAGAGAAAAGGTAACAGAGAAAACCCAAGTGGCTCACTTATGTGACATAAGAGTAGTGGATTCACAAGTTCAACCTTTGGTTTCCTGCTCACAACTATCTTGCTGTAATGTAATATTGCAGTCCAACTTCCCTTGCTGTAATTTTCTCACACAATACAGCTCTTAGTCCTTAGAGCTGTATCTTTTTCAATTCCTTGAAGAGGAATGAAAGGGTCCACAAGCAGAAAAAGACTTGTTTCCTCTCCTTTTGTTCCAGTGCCAAAGAGGACTTAGTTGTAGAAGGAAAAAGTTTAGGTCTCATTATCAGACCCCTGCTATTTGCAACTTGGGTTTTGTTTAAGACTAGTCCTCAGAGCTCTCTGAAGGCCTTGCTGAGAGACTGCCGTGTGGGCAGAAAGACTTGAAACCTGTTACATGTCTTGGCTTTAATAAAGTCCTGGCTGAACTCCCACAGATTTGAAGAGTGGCTGGCAATTAATTCCAAAAGCCTTTGCAGAGAAGTATAGCTGTATATAGCTACACATATCTTCTACCTCTTCCACGCTTCTTTTATGCCTCTCCTGGTATATGGTCTAGTTCATTTTGGTAACTGAAAAAACTGATGATGCTTAAGTCAATTCAGTTTCACAGCATCATAAGAAGTTTCATGAGGTATTTCCAGGGGTTTCTGCCTTGCTTCCAGGTGATGAGATTGAGCCTTAAAATTGCTTTACCTCAAAGATGCAGTGATTCACTGCTTTCTCAGTTTCCCCAAACTATAGCTAGTACTTAGCGATCAGGACTGAGAGGCAATGATGCTTTCCCTGTCTATGTCTCTAGCAGTCACTCCATATTTCTGATCCTCATCTTCCCTCCTTTAAAAGAAGAGAGTGCTGTTAATCAGGAGTTGGATTGAAAATGTAAATAGAGGTATGCATACAGGCTTCACCCCTAGCCACTCATTAAACTTTTCTGTCACTTCCTTTTTGTGCCTGATGGATCAGCTTTTCTGCAGAACACTGCCTCCCCACACATCTCTCTGCTTCCTTCAGGCTTTGCAGGAGCTGGCCCTGCAGGACACAGGCTCCCTGGGTTACCATATGCCACTCTCCTTGACTTTTTCTCTTCTACCACTATGTGCTCCCCTAGTTTGGGCAATTTTTTCCTGTTTCTGTCTCTATTTCCAGTTTACAGAAACTGCCATTTTACTGATTGTTATTAGGTCTCCATTTCTACATACCACTTTTCCTTGGCAGCGGTACACAGATCCTGAAGAAACTCTAAGTGGAGTGATTATACTAGATTGAGCAGTAGATAGTCTATCATCAATCAGTCCTACCCAAGGAAAGCTCCCAGGCCAATGGCATTCCTGTTGGCCAGAGCCCTGGGAGAAGTGAAAACTGTTGGCCAACACGATCCAGACAAAGGGACAGCTAGAGGCAATGGGTCAAACAGCAGTAAATGGACTGTTTTTGCCACTTTCTCCAGTGGCATTCCATTTTCTTGAAGGGAATTCCCATTGGACATTTAAACCTGTGCTTGCTTTTTATTTGTCACCGCTAAGTGGCTGATGGTAACGGCCACTGCTGGACCAAATCCGTAGCTGAAGCTTTACTCTACAGTAATAAATGGTTAGTTGTGACATTCCTGTGCTGGCACAGTACCAGGTACAGCCCAGGAAGAGCAGGTCTAAAAGACTCAAACTACACAAGCTGCACTTCCTGATCCTGCGTTTTACCCACACAGCTGCCTTGCCTGCACAGCTATCCCAAGAAATCTTTTCCTGGTGTAAACTTAAACTCAGAGTGCTTCTCTTGCAACAGAGCAGACAGTGAGAAGAGCCACTGGGGGTGGCTTATCAATAGTGTAGACTCACAGCTTGTGCCTTTGCCTTTGTAAGGTGCCTTGATAAATTCATATGAAGAGGATGGTGTTTTTCATACAGTCACCAGAATGTAACAGGTTGACTGCAGGCTTGGAGGACGTACCCTGGAAAATCACTCATTGTGGAGATGGGGATCTGCAGTAAGATGTACGAAGTATCAGTCAATTGCACTGAATGGGCTACTGCAGAACTCAGCAATAAATGGACAAAGTAATTTTCCTTGTATCCGAGACAAAAGGTTTTCTCACCATATAAATAATACTAACACCTACAGTCCTTTCTTTCTGCCCTTTCAAATGTTTCTCAGTGTCACAGTATGTGTCACTCAGATGGGTTAGTACAAGAAAATCTCCTTTGCTTGCTCGTACACTGAATTCGTAATATTCTTATTCTAGTTTATTCTTTATAATAATAATAAAAAAGCGTGATTCCCTGTCTGCTCCAATTCTGTGGATTCGTAAATCCATGTGGGGAAAAAAACCACATGTCCTAACTTCTCAGAAAATGTATTTAGTGAGGATTTCAATTGAGTCTTTCAACCTCTGCCTCCTCATCTAACAAAGGTTCTTCTCAACAGAGAAGGATCAGGAGAGGTGTCCAGGGCTCAGTAATTTTACTCTGTGGCTTGACTACAGTTCAAGACTTCAATGGTCTTCAACTGCAATTTTTCTCCCTAGGCCTCCTTATTATTAGAGCCCTTCAAAAGGAAGCAATAGAATCACTCAGACTTTCACAGATCCCTGATGCTGCATTCTTGAGAAACCAGTGTATAGCACTTCTTTTCTTCTTTTTTGTCTGACCAGCACATGGAAGCAAAGAATAGAACGTGCATCTGATTGTTAACCATTACTTATATTTAACACTTGAATCATATATTTTTCCTATTTATCGAGGGATAAAGCAGTTTTCATTTCCCACGTGAAGTTCATAGTTAAAAAAAAAAAAAAAAAAAAAAGAGTATGTTATTAAAAACTCCAGCCTTAGAGAGCCATTCATTTCAAGACTTCTTAAACACCATTGTCTACTTTTTTCTTCCTGATATAGGCCATGGTAACTCTCAGATTATGCCAAAGGTTACAGAAGTATTCACAGCATGGAACAAAACTTCACACATAATATTTTCTCATTATCCCTTCTCACATTCATGATCACTAAACTTCCATGTAGCATTTTTAGCAATTGCTTACATGGAAGTATAAGCTTAGGAAACCTAAACATTTCTGAATGCCTATAAAAGATTTTTTTTCCCCCCTTTTTTTTTTTGTTGAACAACTATGTGTTGTTCTGCTCCGTTCCTGTGCAATCCTAAAAGATGCCTTTGAAATGTGGCTTCTTGCTAAGCTAAAGAATGTCATGGCTATGGCCTGAAGGACAGCTAGATGTTTCAGGCTTTGTCCACACAGGCACATTTCACCCTTCACATCAATACAACTATACAGACATAGTTAAACAAGCATAACCCTACCTGTGAACTCCTGTCCCAACACAAAGGTACTGTCTCCACTTCAACTAAAACCCTGCCCAGAGCAATAGTCAAAGTTGAAAAAAGACTTGCTTCTGGAGCGTTGACACAAGGAACTATACCGGTATAATGACATAACATTACATAATACAGTAACCCCTTTTGTTGCACAGACACACTTTGGGAAGCTTTATCTCCATGGTGTAATGAAGCTGTTCTGCCAATCCTGTCATTCAACATTTACACTGAGTTAGAAATGAAAGCAGACCTTGCTTTGATGCTCTGTTTGCCATCCTTTCTCAAAGAACTCATTGCACCGTTTCTCCATGTTTGTTTTGTTCTTTTCTTTCCCGCTCTCCATAGCCTGAAGCTTTGCCTTTCTCCCTATTTCTCTGGCCATGATTCTCTACTTCTTTTTTACCTTTTCCACTCTCTCTTCCTTACACATTTCCTTGTTTCTCTCTCTCCTGAACTTCCTGCGAGCGATTCCCTGAATTTTAGCTGGTGTGTCAGCCAAGGTTTTTTCTCCAAGCATACTAAGTCGACAATTAGTTCCTTCTTCTCTTTCCTTCCAGGTGCTATGGTGGCTACTTCTCCACAAATGCCACTGCATGAGTTCCTTCTCTTTATTTCCTCCTTCTTGCAGGCTGCTCCTTGAAGTGCCTTGCAAACAGCTGTGGAAGCAGCTTTCTCTCAACAGACCTACAGCACAGCAAATGCTCTACAGCCTCACTAGCCCACAGTGGCCTGTAGTTTGAGAGCCACTACCTATTGCATGATAAAAACAGGCCCTCTGGACACGACCTTTTCCTTCTTATAGCATAACTGGGCTTTAGGCAGTACAGCAATATGAACAGGACACAATAACATGACAGCAGAAATTTAATTCCTATTTTGAGTGCTTTAGCTTCTTTTTTTTTTGAACAATAACCCAAGTCAAAAAATATTTTTACAGAACTTGATTTAGTAAGGTGTCTACCAGCCTTGAGCCATACGGTTGTTAAGAATCCAGTCATGTGTAAATACTTAAAACAAATGAGAATGATGTGCCTCCTACACCGAATAAAGTGTTCAAGGTGTCAGTAAAACCACGTAGTACTGTGGCACTTTGAGTGGCAACCATACCACACCCTTGGAAGGGTTTGTTTGCAAAACCAAGGTTGAAAAAAACAAGAACACTGAACAACAGATAACAGGAGTGCTTCCTCTCCCAGGTAGAGCCAGGAGGATAGAAAAAGCCCTTTTCAGTTCCTCTTTGAAGATTTGCACACAAATTGCCTTGTCCTCAAAAATGAGACATATATTTCAAATCTCAGAATTTATGTACTGGAACTACAGACTACAGGCAGTCTTTACAGGGTGGGCTGATATGAAAGGCATATTCACAAGATTTTCTAAATAATGAAATGGAATGTTGCCATTTTTTCTAGGAATTTGCTGGCAAGGAAATTGAAGATATTTCAAATAGCAGAGACAGGACTAATACCTTTCCAATGCTACTTCTAAATTCTGCCATTATTTTAGTTTAAATGCCTGCTAACCTCAAAATATGCCTACTTATTTTTTTAATTGGTATCACAGAAAGATGACACTCACCCTTCTCATTATAAGTGCCACAGAGGACAAAAAATGCAGTATGGTCATCTGCAGTCTGGGAAACTCTGGATTCATTTATCGTGACAGTATTTGACCAGTTTACCTTTTATTTAAACTCATCAGGCCTCATGCACTGACTGATGAGGTCGATAAGATTCTTTTCACTAGTTTAATCTGTTTCAAACCAAGCCAATGGTTAGGAGCAGATTTTTGGAAGGAGCTCATTAGCAGACACGCTGCTGCTTTCTGCAACTCTGAGATGGCCATTGGGAGGATCCTTTAGTTGCCTTAATGCCTCTGCTGCAGCTGTGTGTTGTGCTGTGGCAATGTTACCTGGGTATTGTGGGTTTCTTTAATTTTGATCTCCATTCAGTTATGTTTTCCCCCCACCTGCTGTGAAATATTATTTTCCCTGTCTTCTAGTTTCTGTGCTATTGCAGCCCTTCCTCTCTGCTTATCAGAAAAGCAAGGGAGAGGACAGTGTCACACTTGAATGATTTTTTATAAGGTTGGGATATACTGTAGGTTTCACAATAAGATAGCCTGGCCAATGGAGTTTGTATATATAGATTTTCCAGTTTCTTTGCAGCTATGGGATTAGCTGGCAAAGTAAGGAAAGCAAAGAGGGGGATTCTGATTTTTGCCTTGGCACACTGCTATTGAGTTCAGTGGGCTTACTCCAGACTTATACTGGAATAAAGGGAGTTCAGAGTCGAGCCCGATGGATCAGTTTACAATGCTTTTGGAGACATCAATTTACTCAGTCACTTGGAAAAATCTTACTCCCCTACTGCCAAAGATCTGGGACAATTCACAATTCTAATGTATTTGGGGGTCTGCTCTGTTGTCTGCAGATGCATTGGCATAATAGAATTGGGAATTTGTAAAGCAAACTTTACACAGCAAGCCCTGCCCTCACTTGTGCTCGAGGGGAAAATGAATAAGACACAGAGAGAATTTCCTACCCCTGTACAAAGACAAAAAGCTCATGAGTGCCAACCTGTAACAGACCTGGGTACAGCTTTCCAGGCAGCAATTGCTTACGCAGCCCTTAGAAGCGAGCTCTAGCTGGATGCAGATCTGAGTGCTCCTGTTCACAGGGAAAAGGATGGCAACAGCCTGTTGTGAGGAGCCCTATCCTGACCCATGGGATTTCTCATAGCAGAGAAACAGCACCTTTGCTTCTCTCTGTTGCAGGGACAGATTTCTAGTCCTGCTATTAAATGGCTTGGTGTACTACCCTTGTTCTTTAATGAGACAGGCTTAGGCAAGCATGTAGGGGCAAAGAAAAGTGTTTTCTTCCTGTATCAGCAGCAATTACATGAGGTAAGCTTATCAACTTTGACCACATGCTACTACCATAATTCTTCTTTTAAGAAAAAGGACTCTGTGGTAAGTAAAAAAAAAATATGTTGATGTTTGGAGGTTTGCTGACAGATTTTTTTTTTTGTGATCCCCAAGGTGTGAAATCACACTTGGCAAAAAGCATCTGAACACTAGAACGTGTCATGTAGTGCCCCAAGTGTTTACATCCAAGCCCCTGCCACTGATGACACAACATGCTGCAAAAACAAAAGTCTGTTGGCTGGCATCTGAACTGGTTTCCTGCTTCACACCTGTGCATTGGCAGACAACAACCACCAGTCCCAGACTCCCGTGCATCCTGGATACGGTGCTACAGGCAGGGCCGAAAACATTTCTCCAAGTGTTGGTGGGAGGGATAGGGTAAGAAAAAAAACAATAGAAGAAAAGCTAAAACCCAAAAGGTAATAGAATTACAGGAAACAGGGCTGGAAGGGATGTCAGGAGGCTGGATTGACTATATTTGTGTAATTCCTGACAGATGCATTTAAAAAATAAATCTTTGAAATGCATTGTTAGAAACCAAACACTCTCTACGTCTGCTAAATCTTAAAGCACCATTCCAGAGTGGTAGACAGCAGTTTGAATCACTGTACAAAGGTTTCTAGATCTTGTTTTATTTGAGTATGTATAAAGTATCTATATAAAATATTTATCTACAGCATGGAAGAGGTATGAACGATTTTTGTAACACTCTGCCAAGAAATGGAATTTTACTGGAGTAAGACTTGTGTAACACACTTGAAATTGGGCTCATAACCAGCTTGTATGGCTTTCAGTTTTACAGGTGGATTTTGTGCTTAAATAGTAGAAGTAAATAAGAGGGGAAAGAAAACAAAAAAGAAAATTAACTCTTATACAGCTAAATCATCTTCAGAATGGTAACAAGGCCAGATCTCCTCATTAGCATTAGAAGAACAAAGAACAGCATTTACATTATATTCTAAGTATTAATTGAAGTGGGGGGTGAAACACTGAAATTGAATTAGTAAATTATTAACCAATTTCTAAGTAATAAGAAATAATCTATTACAGAGCCTATCCCTCCATCTAGAGATTTGTCTTAAGTATTTATCTTTAGGAGATAAGGTAGAAAGAGTAAGGGGACACAGACTAGAGACAATCCATCAAGTCAGCTACTGGAACATTAATAATGAAGACCTTTGAACTTGGTAAATCCTCCAGATATGTCTCTCCTAACAAACTGTGACTTACAAATTGTCCCAGGGTTGCTGCTTGATCTAATGGCCTCTTTTTAATTTTTGGCCCCCACGTTATTAAAAATGCTCCCGTTACAATCTCAGCAGCTGACAGCAAAAGCAACAGTTAACAAAGACCAAATCTGGCAGTGTGTCAGCTCAGGAACTCCCTCCAGCCTGCAAATACAACTCCACCCACTCACATTTTCAGGAGAGGAGCCCAGTGCCAAGGCAGTGCTGGCAAAGGTGGTGACTGGGGAAGTGGAGATTCTGGCTTCTTTGATTTCTGAGGCTGCCTGTGAACAACTGAGTTCTTTCTTCCCTTTTGAGTCAAACCTCGCTTTGACATCTGGAAGGTTTCCCCATCACTTATTTCTAAGATTAAAACTCCAATTTACTATTAGAAACCATAATAAGCAACACAAGAGTCCAACTGAAACCAAGAAACTTACCTCATGTAGAATTCTGACTAAGAGGAAGGGTCTGGCTCTCACTATGAGCACTTCTCAAGGGCCTTGTGGTATAAAGGTGTTTTGAAGCAGCTCCCAGGGCTGATATTTTAATCTGTCACTCCCTCTTGGCCCCTGACATGCAGGATACACTTGCAGCATGGGTGGAAACATTGGGGAAGAGGAGGAGAGAGCAGGTACAGATTACTCACCAGTACCTCCACCCACAACAACTGCCTGATGGAGCTTATGGCTGTTTTAAACTCTGCCACCTGGTCCCCTGACCTGGGGAGGGCTGGAGCCTTCACACCAGGTGCAAAGCTTTATTCCTCTTTGCCTGTATGGTGGTGTCCTTCTGCCCTGCTTGATATACACAGCTCTCAGCTCCAGTCCACAATACTTTGCATCCAGACACATAAACACAATCTTTCCTCAGAAGATAAAATGTGGTTTGTCCTATGGTCTAACTATGCTCCACAGTCTATAGGGCCTTATGAATGGCCTTGATGGATTTTAGAGATGGGAGGGGCGAGGATGGAGGTAAAATTTTTTTGAAAACTTCTACCCTGCAGTACCTATCTATGCCAGATTTCCCTGGCTGGTCTGCAAACTGAGCAAACACACATTGCTCTCTCTCTCGGGCTTTTGCTTACGCTTTGGTGAAAGCCCACAAGTAATGTACTAAATTCTTTACTCCCACCTCCAGTCTAAATGAATGGCTTCTTGACTCATTGTACCCTATGCACAGCTTGAGTGAACCACTTCAGCTCTGGGCGTGAGCCTCTCACCCCCACCTCCTTCCCTGTGTGTCATCACCTCTGTCTCCTTCCCACGCTACCCTGATGGCTTAGACCATCCTCCAGGCACTTCCAGGTCCTGCCAAGATTGGGGAATAGCAAAAAAGGACACAGGTGAAATTGTCCTGTGCCTGGGTTCATTTTCACTTCAAAGGATGCTCCTTTTGTTCCGTCATACAGCTCTCAGCTCACATTCAAGAGGGACCCAAATCCATTTTTCCCCTTTCTCCCCTCCCTCTGATAAGTGTTGGCTCAGGTTTGTAAACAAGGGAACAGCTACGCTCCTCAAGCAGCTGGTTCACAGTTACTCTGGAGTAAATCCTGCCTTTGAGAAAGTGTGAGAGGAAACTCCTGGACTTATTCTGCTCAGCTTCACTGTGTGATTGGGCTCTAAACCACGTCAGACCCAAGGGTAGACCTACAGTGATTGCCTGTTGTCTGGCAACACAGTCTGGTGATGATTTCTCAGCAGAGCTTTCTCTTGGAAAGCCTCATTCCTTCTTAAAATGCTCTCACGGCGCTGTGTCTGAAGAAGAGCCTCAGTAGCACCCACAGCAAGTGCGCTCTGGATCTGGCTCCCCCACCACTCATACCTGGAGTATACAAATAAGCTTCTGCCCATCCTCCTGCTGGATAAACACACACAGCACCTATGAAGCATAGATGGGGAGAGCCTGAACAAAATCATTCCGACTACAAAGCATGTGGTGCCCTCTCTCAACACTACTCTGTATTCACTTTTCTCCTCCGTGCCTCAGGCAGGCTTACAAAGCCTCTGAAAAAAATTGCACCTTCTCCTTCTTAGATCCCAATCCCCTCTGAGTTAAACTATTACAGAGGGGAGATGCAGAGATAGCGAAGGAACGAGGGATTTTCTTGTAAATTTGGTATTTATTTCCATCTGAGAGATGCGGTTGCTTAAAATCAGCGATGCCCTGGCAAAGGCTAACGTCGTTACACCGTGCCAGACAACTTTGTCACCCAGCCCATGAAGGCTCCAGCGTTGCTTTTCCGACATGCCGGTTTTACAACGCCACCCTTCCCTTGGCAATTCCCCTATCCCTCTCTGGAGTGCTCTTCCTTCATCGTTAACCCCCCCCCCCTCCTTCTTCCTCCTCCAGCATCCTCCTGCGCGTACCACCGCTGCCAAGCCGGAGCCGAAGTCGCGACGGGCGTACGGTTCCGCTCGTCACGACTTCGGCTCCGGCTGGGCGACAGGAGGGGGAGCTCGCAGCGCGCCGGCTTTAATCGGAGACTTGATTTAAGCAACGCTTCAAAATCACCATTGCGGCTGCAAGTGCCCCCTCGGACCCTTCTCAGGCACCCCCATCTCCACAAAGGGAAAGAGAGGAGGTGGGTGTATTTTGGGGTTGAGGTTAGGATGGAGAGTTAAGCTGAATTAAAGAGGTGATGTAATGGAGCTGGGAAGCGATGGAGTGGGTGAATCTCAGTGTGTATTTACAGCGTTAGGGGCAACAAATGAGATGCTTCCTGTGATAAGTAACACCTCTCTGCTCTGATAGACCAGGGTGGGTTCACCTCTGGTGTAGGCTCCTCATTCCAGATGAGGTATAAAGGGTTGTGCCCGCTTAGGGGAGCGCCGAATTTAGCTGTATGCCTGCTAGGAGACCCGTGGAGGGAGCAGTGCCATGCCAGAGGACAAGCCAGAAAGTGAGAACTACCGTTCTCATCGTAAAAATCACAAGACCAAAGGATCAAGCTGTCTTCTTCAGTGTTAAGTTCAGGAGAAGGAAAACGAGGACTGTGCTGTTACACTGAGCAATAGGGGCAGAATTTGGCCCTGTGCACACTTTCCACCACACCTTTAGGCCTGATGCAAGGCTCAGCCCAAGTTAAAGTCAACGAGCATGAAATTAGGACACTTTCCTGAAAAATTCCTCTTGAACTTAGAGGTCCAGGCTTTGTTTTGTTTTGCTTCTTCTTCTTTTTTTTTTTCTTTCACTTTTTTAAAATTCTTTTCCCCAAGGAGTCAACTGAGGGCAGAATCTGGGAAAAATTCCCAACCCGTCGAAGCACCTTCCTGAAGTCATTTCTCCCTGAGGATGCAGAGGAAATCACAGCTTTCCGATTGCATTTGTCAAGACAAAACTAACATCAACGTCCATGGAGCTGAGCCACAAGGAAAACTTGCACTGGTTTCACAGCAGCAGTGAGAGCAAGTTTTTCCTGACAGAATGATAAGACTAAGTTGTGTCTACCCTTGTGCATAACCAGCCAGTGCAGTTCTGCTGCTGAGTTAGTCTTTAAAATGGACATCGGTTTTCCTCGTGCAGACAGCCCTGTAGAACGCTGATCTCCAGATACTGTGGCGATACGCTTGACAGAGATTTATTTTACAGTCCCCCCAGTGCTTGCATAATTCTTCTGTATAAATCCAATGAAAATTCCCAAATTTAAAATCCAGCAATCTCACACAAGATACCTTTCTAAGGTAAAAAACATCCTCCTACTTATGCATGCATAAGCTTGTGAGCTGTATTATTAGCACAAGCTGGGCCTAAGATTCGGGAAAAAAAGGCTACCACTTGAACCAGAGAGGAAGGACTCTAGATTGGATTAAAAATATTTAGTGCCAAGGTGAAGAATTTCCTGAGGAACCCTTCCAGACAGGGGGCTGTATCTTCCATTGCCCTGGAAGAGGAGTGGGGGAGGGGAGGGGGTTCTCTGCAGGCACCGAAAGCTTTCTGCAGATACAGCCCTGTGATACATTTAAACAGAATGAACCTTGTTCTTAAACCTATCTCAAAATGTTCATAGAATCATCAACAGTGACCTTAAAATGAAAAATGATTTGCAACCTTTGCAGTGGTGTCTTTATCATAGTGCCATAATTTAAAGTATTTCATCCACTCAGCTACACAATCCTACCATTCATTTGCAGTTGTCATTTTACCTACAAAAGAGTTCACCTAATATCCCCCAAAGCAAGAGAAACCTACAGAGTATTACAAAGAGGAAATTATTACTAGAATATTACACAGAAAGGCTGTAAAGTTCAAACAGAGGGAGTTGTGTGTGCACACCACGTTTCATGCAAATTACACTTAATAGTTTAACACTGCATTATATTTTGCCTCTTGAATAAAAATGCTTCTTTAGTTATTTTTCTAATAATCTATGTAACTTTGGGGAACTAATTAAGGCGAACCATTTCCTGTGTGCCTGTTTAGCTTCCCAAACCAAGTGGCCTGGTTTTCAAAAATGCTTAGTACTGAAGCTGGAGTAGATGCCTAACATCTCTCACTACCTGGTCATTTTTACATGGTCAGTATAAATTAGGGAGCCTTATTTGAGCTTTCTATACAATGTTTTGGTTTGATTATTTAAAATGTAAGTCTATAGCTCAGAGGAATAAAAATTAAATCTAAGAAAAAATTCTAGTAAGTTTATTTCTGGTCTCCCCCCCCCGCCCCGACCTTTCCACCTCCGCTGTGGGAAAAGATGCAGACCTACAAGACCATTTCAATGTAAAGGTGTTTCTGTAGCTGCAAGAAAATGCTGATGGTACTTCTTGATTGCAGAAGGAGCACGTGGTGCATAATTAACCCACATATGGATCAGGATGTCTTCCAAGAGTGGAAATGGAAAATGAATCAAGAGCAGATATGATACACATGCATCCCTAGGACGCCTTGGCTGCCTCACATCTGGGCTGGCTGGGAGTGCAGGCAGAGCAGCACATGACTGTCTGCCCTCTTCTGTGGAGGTGAAGGCTGAACTGAAGCCTGGCCGTGCCTGCGAGGCATCGGTTTCATTGGCTTAGGGAGTGCTAATGTAAGGTTTATCTTGCCTGGGCTAGAGTTTGCATTCTATTATTTTCCAACTAACACCATCCAGTAGGAACATTTTGAATCCTAAACCTTTGGCATGGTCTATAGGCAGGTTTTGTACCGATCTAACTAACAAAAGTGCTAGTGTGATTTATTTATTTTTTTAATGCAGGGACACCTCCCACAGAAACAAATCCCAGCTGGCAGCCAGCTCAAAAACTGCATACCAATGCCTTATTTTGGAGGGCCAAACTGGCTGCTGATACAGGTGCCAAATTCTCCCTGACTTTAGTTGGGAATCTGCCTCAGAAAGGACGGAGGTGTCATGTTTTACATCACCGCGTTGTCTGCCAGAAGCAGCTGTGCTTTCCAGTCGTATGGAGAATTGCTGAGGTCTCAAACAGGGTCCTGAGGTTCCCATGGCTGAGCATCGCCAGAAAGGTTTAGACTTGGCTCCCCAGGAACCTCTTGCTTTCCCTAAAACATAGATGAACACAATGACAAATCAATTCCTCGATGCCGCATGCCGCACCTTATAGAAAGATTTACAGAGCTGTTTGTAGCAGGTGCTGTGGCTGTGCTGTTTATGGCTTCAATGAGAGACCAAGTAAGATTTTTATATTCCTCTCCCATAACATTTGATGAGCAATATTTATGCTTATGTCAGAGACATGCTTTGAGCCATGATTATTGGCTGCAATTTTGCAGTCTAATGCGATGTCCAACTTGAATACTCACTGTTACGAGGTACCATTATGAGGCAGTGGTCCTTGTCATCTGATCTTTCAAAACATAGAGAGCAGTTATGGTTTGGGAGTCTGGAAAGGTCTGTGATTGTTAACAGTGAGTTATGAAACTGTTGATTTTTTTGTGTCCTGAATCTGAAGAGCAGCCAACCAAAGCAACGTGCCTACTATATATACATGCTATATAAATACACATGCACACAGGCACATAAACAATACAAGTACAGAGACAAAATTCGACTCTGCAAGTGTTCTCTGAATCAAATATTCTAAAATAAATCTCAACTGCATTGGTTCAAAAGCGCCCCATAAACAGAAAAGTGCTCAGAGACATCTGACCCCACTAGCAAGGTACCAGGCACCTGTGATACCTCACTTGAAGTATCTGACTTGTCAGTCATGTACCTCCCTTTTATGATGGGCCAAGGGATGGGTACCAGCTCATGTTTCATGGGTGGCTATTTGTTGGGCCCCATGATGCAGGCAGGAGTCTGAGACCTATTTCTGAGGGAAATAACTGTCATGAGGCTAATTCAAAGGAAACACAAAGGACAAAACCTGGGTGGGGCCAAGTCACTGCAAGTATATCACAGCTGGTGGAAATACACATATTTGCAGTAGCTCATGATGAGGGCCAGTGTACTTTGAGAACCCAAATACTTTGCAAAAAGCAAGAGTTTTTTTCTCTTTAAATACCTGTTGCCTATTACAGGTCAGATTCTGCTAGCATGTCAAAATGCAGCTGACAGACAAATGCTGCAGAAGTTCTTGAGGCAAAGGCTTCTTTTGAATATTCATCTTAGTATGACTGAGCCTGAGGTAGAAAACTTCCAGAGAGGTCTTTGCATAGAGGAGTTCAGTCCATTCCATGGAAAGCAGGTGAAAGGAAAGCAGAGAGTGAGCAGTGCTTGTGCCTAGTGTGTGAGAGGGTTGGGGAAAGGAAATTGTCAAATCTGGAGAAAACTGTCATGAAGAGCTTTCACAGTAGCTCACTTTCGGAGCGCTGTTCTTCAAGCAAGGTCTCTTGGGGCTGTATCACGCAATTCATTAGAGAGAAATGGTGGGTGACACAGTGGCAATGATCTTTGAAGAAAAAAAAAAATGTCCAGTTTCCACTTCCCATTTTGTCATAAGCTGTCAGGAAGTGCTGCACAATGCTATTGAAACAACTGCTGCCTTTCTCTTTAAAGACAGATGAAGCCTTGCTCTCAGCAGATCAGTGAAGTATGATGGAAATGCCTGAAACCCCACCTCACAATACTGTGAAATCTTAGTTCCCCTGGATGGCTTTTCTTCTTGACTTCAGGAAATTCCAATTTTGTTCCATGGGATGCTCCTGGACTGGATTTTTACAATTTTTCTTACAGAGATGGGTGCTGTCACCAACAACTGTCACTTTGCGTGGTTCCAGGTCTGGGTGAGGAGGCAGTGGAGAAGTAGGAAGGAAGATGGTGGGTTAAGAGATAGCTCTTGGGCCAGTGGAAGCAGGTTTTTAATAGCGCATCCTAGAAACAACTTCCAGCACAGTTTTGTTTTGTTTGGTTGCTGACAGTCAACTGTTATGCCATGGCATCTACACTCTGTTAGAAGACTTGGAAGGGAATTAAGGCTGTACTTTAAACCAGATTTCACTGGCTCTTGTTGACATCCTCCTGACTGACGCCAGAATAGATGAGGATCTGACCTTAGGGCTTATGAAAAGCCCCCACATTTCTAAACAATTTTTCCCCATGTAATTAAAGTTGGCAGAGCACTGGTGCTACCTCAGAAAGAGCTGAATCAGCAACGTAGTCACTTGGCTCCACATTCCTGCTTCTCCCGAGGCAGTCAAAGGACAGCGAGAGGGAGAAGGAGGAGCTGTGATGAATGTGTTGCAGAAGCACCAGAGTGCAAGAAGATGGGGGACAAGGCAAGCGGTTGTCTGCCTCACTGCACCACCCAGGGAAGCCTTCTATCTCACACAAAGCAATGCAGCTGAGTCTGCCAGCCCACATCTAAAGGAGACGGTTTGGATGGTTATGCTGAGTTTCTCAGTACTCACCCCACTACATGTGCCCAGCTGATGCTGTGAAGCTTGTATAACTGAGGCTGCATTGGTGCTCTCATCCCACTGGCAAACTGTCACAACCAGCAAAACAGTCCTCCTGCTCAGAATGTCCTCCTTGCAGCAGCTGATGGACGTCATGAGTTGTAAGGCATCACTAGGTGCATGTGGAGCAAGTGTCTTTCACTGAGCATGGCTCTTGTGGTGGGAAACCACAGCGGACAACCGAATAACAAACTCGGCATCTCCTGGATTCATGTACTATGAGGACATTTTAGTGCCTGAATGCACATGTTATGTGTTGCTTTCCAAGGTTTTATGTTTAGAGGTCTCACAGTCACACGACCTTTTCTGCATTTCAGATGCTCTCTTCATCACATGGCTGCGTAGGAGCAATTACTGGGGTACCTCTGCTGCTGATAGACAACGAAAATGGTCCCTCAGAGCAGGGTACTGTGCAAACTGAGACTCTTGAGAGGAAAGAGCCAGAGCTGGGCTCGCTCACACTGCCACTGAAGACACCATCTATTTGCTCAGTGTAAAGGACCAAACGCCAGTGGGAAGAATCAAGTATTTTCATGCTTCTCAGAGGAATATTATAAACAAACTGGAGTAAAAGGAAAGGTGTATAAAATGTCTTGACAGTGCTTTTTAAGTGAGTTGCCATGTGTTATTTTAGCCAAGTCTTTATTCATTTCTACTTAATGCTGTGTGCTAAAGGTCTCAGAGCTGCTGGCAATACTCAGTGGAATAATTTTAGAGCAACCTTAATAGAATGAGCAGAATAAAGGATTGTTCAAATACATTGTAGCAAGATAGCTTTTTAATAGAACAAGTTATCCAAAACACTGATGGCTGGGGCTTGTGAATGGAAAAAATGTCCCCTGTGTTTAATTACCCCAGCCTGTCTTTATTTCCTTCTTATTATTCTAAACACTGTTCTCTTGCTCTGGACATAGTCCAGTTGGAAAATTGGTATTTGATCAACGATGTGTTCTATTCACAGGCTGGAGGTCCAAACAGGATGAGAACAGCCAACCACCCAGCCTGACCTCCTGCATAATGTAGGTTATGGCATTCCACCTGGCAAGGCCCGCAGTGGAAGGAATTACCCTTTGCTGCTATTCTGGATTCAGGAAAGCATTTCTATTTAGGGCAGTACTTAAGCACACACTTAACTTTAATAATATGCTTAATTCCCATTTAAACATGTGGTTAAGTGCGACTGAGTTTAAATCTTTGTTAGCAAACACTATGGGGCCCAGTAACTTGGTCACTCGGAGAAGTGTGCTTTATGCCTCCTGGTGCAAAGCAAAATCTTAAGAGTTTATTCAAAAGAGTCAGATGGCTTCCTAATGTATCTCCAGTCTGCAGGTGACCTCCAGAGATGTCTGATTTGCTTTGGGATTTTCAGGCCTATGGGGGTTCACTGGTGTCGCCAGTTGCAGTATGAAACCACTGCAGGAAACGTAAATTACATCCCCTTCCATTTCACTTATTAGAAAGGATACATGAATCAATAGGATTTCATTAATTCAGTAACAACCTCTGCTAAACCTTTCAAAAGGCAAGAAAGAAAAGAAGCTGATTTTGTCTTCATCTCCAAGGGTTTTTTTTCACTTGCTTGGGGAATGGAGGAAATCTCTGCTGCACCATAATACCTTACCTAATTGAGCTCTTAGATTAATGTTTAAACTTCATTTGCAAGTCCATTACCAAATCTAATCAGTTACAAAGGTACCATTAAGGAAGGGATTTTTTTTTTCAAATCCACTTTTAATTCACATTTCGCCCCACAACTGTCCAAGGCCTTGGCAGTGGCTGCAAGAACTGCGTTACAGATCTTGTACTTACACCATGAGGGAAAAAGAAACCACAGAATGTTTTCAGTGGAGATAATAGTATACAAAATTACACAGAGCTCATATGCTGGTGTGAGCCAAAAAGGGGTCAGATACATCTTTAATCTACTGAAATTTCAGTTATGAAAGGAGAACAAGGCTAATGTTCAGCCTCTCTCAAAGGGGTGATACCGTCTTTGAGAAGGTGCTGGACTGGTTGCAAATGAGGTGTTTCCCTAGATCCATTGCCTGCAAGGGATGTGTAGCACGGTCAGCATCAGCCATAGCATCTTCTGATGCACTGGAATCCTGGTACAACCCAGAAGTTTCAGGTCTGCTTAGTTTTCCATGCTCGTGTACTCCTCAGCCTTGTTGCTAATAAATTTTGAGCTACATATCAGAATAAGACCACCAACTTTTCAGTACATGGGATAGCAGACAATATAAATGCTAACACACAGGTGACCTGACCACAGTTGAATGGGTGACTCCAAGCCAAAGACTCTCCCATTACCTAATCCCTGAGACATCCAGACTCCCATCCTCATCAGTACTTAAAAAAAAATAAATCTGGATTTTATTTTTGTAACTGTTCTTAGATGATAAACAAAGCTGAAATCAAGATATAAAAATCAGCAGGGTGATATTATGCAGACACCACTACTTTCAGGGAAATCAAAATTTTGTTGCTGTGTCTACGTGATCGGGGAAAGCTCTGCCTACCCGGGGCAGTTGGAGCCTGGCTCTGGGAGGGAGGGGTGTCTAGAGGTAGCTGCTAATAACCAGGGGTTTAGTCACCTCTTCTAAATCTCCTGATATATATATTAATTTCCTGATCCTTGCACACCCTTTGGAACCTGCTTACCCAGCCATCCTAGGAATCCCTATAGGAGGCAATTGTCAGGAAGGAGTTTTGCAGAGTCCTGAGACAAAAGTAACTGTTACCACAGATACTACACTGCACTGGCTTGTCTACTAAAGCACACAGTGCAGCAGCTCTCAAAATTGCGGTTTAAAAGGATGTCTTCTGCTGGTCAAAATGCCTCTGATATAGGACAAGAGAAGCCTTTCCACCAGGCTGCTGGGCTTAAGAGGCACATAGCATAAGACCCAACATGCTGTACAGAAGCTGTGAGGTTTCTTTCACCCTGTGCCACTGGCCCCCTTGGGTGTCTCTCCTAGCTCCTCTTCTCTGATTTGGCAAACAGGGATGGCAATTGTTGTATCAGCACTTACCTTTGTAGAGCACTTGGAGATCTGTGGATACAAGAAGTGCTGTGCAAGGGCTTTTGGGTATGGTATGCTACCGTGCTGCTGTCTCCCTACGCTGAGAAGGACGGGAGAGAAGAACAAAAAGGGAAGCAGGTAAGAATGATTAATAAATATGCAGCCTACAATGGCCTCGCTCCCAAGATAAATGCAACGGCGCCAATGAATGCAGAGGAGGCGAGGGGCCAGCGTACGGCAGAAATGAAAGTGTAGACAATGCCGGCATTATATCCACAGATCCCTGTCTCCCTGGACTCAAGTCTCCGCTGTGTGCTTGGAGCGGGTCAGGAGAATCCCCAGCAGAGGTATCTGACTATGCACCCTTAACGTAGGATCACTCTGCCTGCTTTAAACATGAAGAAAAGCCAGGAGGGAGGAAGAGCCCCAGGGTTCAACGTCAACAAGATCTAAACTGCTTGACATTCTAGTTCTGAAATGCCAGCTCTTAAATCATCAAGGCCTCCTTTTTTTTTTCCTTTTTAAAAAAAATGTGTTCCCCTCTTTTTTTCCCTGAGAGCTCTATATTTCCCCATGTAACAGTGTGCAAACATTTTATCAGCAAATACTGAGGGGGGAAGGGGTGGGAGAGGGGGGGAAGGATGGGGGTGAAACAGCTATCTGAAACTGATAAAGCAATTTGGCACAGAGGCAGCAGCTATCATTTCTAAATGGGTATGAGCTGTCTGAGGTTTAACATTTTGCAGGGATAAAATTCTAGGGATTGACTGCTCTGAGGGTGAATGGGAAGCTGTGCTTGCTTGCTCCGTGACATTTCTACCTGCTCCACTGCCCATGTTACTGGGACTGTGCCCTGATGAAAGGAGTAAAACCACTCTGCTGTACAGCAGCAGCCCATGACACTGTGCTAACAGTATGTTTGGGGCCATTACTTAAGTGATAATCTCACTGCTCCTTTGTTTTATGAGGCAATAATCTGATTCCCATGTGCATAACATGAGGCCAAAGGGTAAATAGTTTGTTATAATGAGGGAACAGCATTAAGACTGATGAAAACTAGAGGTCAGTGTTATTATTTCTGTTATGACACCCATTCATTTAATAATCCTTGTGTTCATATCCTAACGGCAAGGATCCATGTCCTGGCTTTTCAAGGCAGTATCTGTCCCCTAGTAAAGGCAGATATTATCCTCCTGCCTCTTACATCTAACTGCTCATTCTTGATATGCTTCCTCACTACAGTCAGATCTGAGAGACTCACAACATGGCTCTGAGGTGATGAACCACTGGACAGGGACCAGAGACACTGAAGACATTCTCTGGGTGGCCTCTGGGCACAGAGGTGTCAGTGACAGGACAGGGAACTCATCACAGGTTTTCTAATTCATGATGAGCTTCCCACTTTGTGGAGTCTCCCTCCTTTCCATTCCCTCAAAGTATCTACTCTCTATTGACATTATCATTCCCAGCTGAGAAAATATTCCCAGTAGGAGTTTGTGCATCAGTAGTGCACTGCTACAAGGTTTTTTTGAGGGGGGAATTATTTTGTTGGGGTTTTTTTTCCTGGAAAGAACAAGAGCATGGACATGAACATGGAATGTTACAGGGTTTTCTTAACTGCAGAATGAAATGTGTCATGCATTCTGACTGGGCAAAGTTTCCTTGTATATTAAACATATGTATAGGTATGTATAATTTCATAAACCAGTTAAATAAATAAAATATTCTTATCTAGATACTTTATTATAGTATACAGTCACTCCCAGTGCCTTGGATCCACCTGTTCCCATCCTATTCTCTTGTCAACAAATTAATCTCCTGTTGGGTAAATCCCTTCATCATCTTCATATATCTATCACTGATACATATTTTTCTGCTTGAGGGATACGTAAAGTATTACTAATGTGATTACACTTTAAAAAAATTATTATTATTTATTATGATGCTGTGCTGGCTAGGAGAAGGAAGTACAGACCACCACTTTGCTTGAGTAATGTACACAGAACATCTTTTTACTACAGGCAAGCCCATTATAATAAAAAGTCAGGTTATAGAGAACAACTGCTGAAGAATAGGGCCCCCATCACATGTTTTCTAGCTCATTTAATGTAAGATATTCAGTATTGCTGCTACTTACATTAAAAAAAAAATTAATAGTGAGAAAATGTGACTTAGAGTTCCCAGTGAAGTCAGCAGAAGTAGAGCCAGCTCTAACGTTCCACATCCAGGATCTTTACTTAACTGAAGTACACTTTTCCCAAGTACACTCAAAAGCCAAGTTTTCAAGGTGGTTTGATGAAGCGGGGAGGCAGGTATGACAGACAAAAAGTAGCACTTCAGAAAAGGGCGTTTTTATTTTGGAGCTAAATCAAAGCTATTGGGAGGAATTTCCTTCAGGTCTTCTACAATATTGTTCCTTGCTTTTCAGGGAAACAGTGAAGTTAAAAAGCCAAGTTCTTTAGTACTGCTATTATGAACATAAACCTTACAATGTAAGTCAATACTCTCCTAGTTATGGAAAAGATATTTACAGAATGAGCTGGCTCTTGGTAATATATAATTTGCTTCAGAAATGGGTAACAAATCATAAATGTCATTTGAAGAAGCTTTTAGCTGGTTTATAAAAATACTCAACCTACAGAGTGTAAAGTTTGAACCAATGCAGATGGAGTCCCCAGGTGTGCACCCAGATCTGCACCGATGTAGCTGAAATCTACACTACTGACTAGATGTGAATGCCAGAAAACTGC
Organism: Laterallus jamaicensis coturniculus; assembly: GCA_022605575.1. Lineage (NCBI taxonomy): Eukaryota > Metazoa > Chordata > Aves > Gruiformes > Rallidae > Laterallus > Laterallus jamaicensis. The sequence goes on along the minus strand of JAKCOX010000008.1, from coordinate 17,231,883 downwards.
ACAATGACTGTCTGAACGCAAGTGAACCTGATAAAACTTCCACTGGGAAAAATCTGTGGAGGCTCCCTTTAATTTCAATGGTCTTTGGACAGGGCTTAGTATGAACTACTTATTACAGGTAACAATAGGAAGCTCCATATCATAGAATCATAGAATGGCATGGGATGGAAGGGACCCCAAGGATCATAGAGCTCCAACCCCCCTGCCACAGGCAGGGCCACCTACCTCAGGCCTGGCTCTACACAAGGTTGCCCAGGGCCCCATTCAACCTGGCCTTGAGCACTTCCAGGGACAGGGCATCCACTACTTCTCTGGGCAGCCTGTTCCAGCACCTCACCACTCTTTCTGTAAAAAACTTCTCCCTAATATCCAATCTAAACCTTCTTCCTTTAGCTTTAAACCATTCCCCCTTGTCCTGCCATTATCTGCCCTTTTAAAAAGTTGATTCCCCACCTGTTTATAATCTCCCTTCAGGTACTGGCAGGCTGCAATGAGGTCCCTCTGCAGCCTTCTCTTCTCCAGGCTGAACAAGCCCAGCTCCCTCAGCCTCTCTTTGTAGGGCAGGTGCTCCAGCCCTCTAATCATCTTTGTGGCCCTCCTCTCAACCCTCTCCAACAGTTCCACATCTGATAATTTGCTTCATTTACTTAGCAAATAAAGACATGCAGTTGCTTAAATTAATGTGTTGAAAGTATAAATTTAGAGTTAAGGAAATAAAGAAATTTTGTTTTCCAATCTAGCTAGTAGGAAAGAATTTAGCAATGGGAATCCCCACAAAAATAAATTAATTTCTTGCCCTCTAATAACTACCAAAGGGTAGAGTTGTAAGTAAAGTATTAAGCTTCTAGTTGTTAGAAGCACCCTGGATGCCAAAAGCACCAGTTCATCCTTTCCCAGTCGGCAGTATCTCTCTGCAGCAGCAGAATTCATTCCTTTTATTCATTGGTGCACAGAGGTTAAGGTGAAAAGGGATCATCTGGTATAGTCTCCCGTGCATCACAGGCCATTAAATTCCTTGCAGTTATGTCTGTAATGAAGCAAATAATTTGCATTTGGCTAAGGCACAGTCTGATTTGAAGATGCCATGAGATAGAGAATGACTTGTTCCTTTGGTCATGTGTTCCAGTGGTTGATCACCTTAACTACAGCCAAAAAAAAAAAAAAAAAGAAAAGGGGAAAAAAAAAGACAATAAAGACAAAACGCCTTCAATTTTCTAATGTGAATTTTCCTGGCCTTAGTTTCCAACTCTTAGTCCTTACTACAGGTTTATCCACTAGGGTGAGGGACCCTTCTTTTTTCTGCCTACAACAAGGGCACTTCTGTGGTGTAAATCAGTCCCTTCAGTATGCTTTTTGATAAGCCAAAGCACTAGGTTCTTGCATGTCTTGCTGAAGAGATTTCTCTCCTTTTGGAAACCCTTTCCTGTTTCAAATATCATCTAAACATGTGGACACCAAAACCAGATGTTGTTTTCCAATATAACTTGCCCCAGTGTTCTACCCAGTAAAACCACTTCCTTAGTGCTACTCTAACCATCAGTTTAGAAGTCCCAGGGTAAGGCTGCTCGTGTTTTATCACAGAATCACCATTGGAATCCATGTTGAACTGCTTTTCTGCTATTATCTTTCTCAGATCCATTCTTCCACAGGACGAAGTCTGTAACTGTGGCTTGATTCCATACTGCTAAATGAATTAATTTACATTTCACTGCATAAAACCACATTTTGTTAGAATGATCCAGGATTGCTGAGCTCCTGGTCAGTTTGTACGAGTGCTCTGTCCTCATCGTTGTCTTTATGTCATCTGCAAATTTTATTAGCAGCGATTTTATAGTCATTTCCAGGACATTCATTTGAAATGTTGAATGCCCTCGATCTTAATGTTGATGCTCACAGATCCAGCCCCCCAATACCATGCCAAACAACTGCTACGACTTTTTCAAAGCTTATTAGTGTGTTTTCCAGCCCACTGCAAGCAGACTCTGTTGAAATTGCGTAGTGCTAACTTTTAAACAAAACACCTTGAAGTACTATGTCAAAAGTATCAGCTGGTTAAAAATAACCACATAGATGTAATGCATTCAGTTTGTTTGACCTGTTTTTCACAACATCTGTTGACTGGCAATAATTATATTTTGGTCTTCCAACTCATTATTCATTGAGCCTTGTGTCATCATTTTCTTTTTTTCCTCTTTTCTCTTTTTTCCCCTGGGATTGAACTCAGTCCAACCAGTCTGTACATCATGCAGCGACCCTGGAACCTTGGGGAGACATCTGCAAATGATGACCACAGCAACTATGTAATTTATCCTCTGATATATGAGCAAACGTAATACAAAGGGCAAATCTCATCTTTAAAATATATTCATAAAACTTCTGTAAGATTCAGCTCTGTAGCAATGGAAGTTACAGGTGCTCCTGAAGATCAGGCACAGCTTACCATAAAATACCAGAGGACAGAAAGCATTGGTACAAACCTCTGGGGAGTCAGACAGGACTGTGGCTTACATGACCTTGGGATGCTTGCAGTAGCTAACTCCAGCCCATGCCACAAGTGGGTTAGATACCTCTACGTCACACTAAACCTCACTCCAGCATGCAAAGCAGGCACAACCAGGGCAGCATGCAGGTAGCTTTCCCTTCCCACAGGCAAGAAGTTTTGTGCAGCTCCTCTCAGTACACCTTGGGTGGGTATTTCTGTCTCTCTTCTGTTTGACAGAGAGAGATGTATTAAGTGCATGTTTTCACAGCTGTCAGTTTGGCACTGACACTGGGACTAATATATGATGCTTGTTCTCTCTCCTTCATCCCAAAAAGAAGAGACACAAAAAGTTAGCATTAAAAATGACAAGGTGCCCAAAGACATTAATGCCTTTATATAATTTTATACACATCATAAGACATATGAGCAGTGTTCATAGGCAACTGACACTATCTTTTACCCTGTCCTATCTATAAATGATTGCAATTTTATTTCTGAGTCTCAATTTCCCCACTTTCTACATTCTTGATAAACAGCCATTAGCATCTAGGGGATTTTTATTCTGCACTTGAGAAAAAAAATGTAGTGATAAAAATCAAAAATAGGAAATAAACACTGATGTTGTTTAGTATATTGAATAAAACCAGAAGTCTCTGGAGCCTTATACAATATGATTAGCTGGTGTATCGAGTACACTGTGAGCCTCCCCGAGCTCAGCCAGAGTTTGATAAAGCAAAGCTTCCCTTTTTCTTATTACTTAGCTTTATTCCCATGAGTATCCAGTTAAAATCCCTTGGATAAGGACTCTGGTTTGTTTGTGGTGCCACTGATGAAGATGCTCTAACTTGCAATTAGGCTTGAAGCATGGTGGCAGGGACCAGGATGGTCATCATACACCTCCAGAGAGCCTGTGTGGTAGCAGGAGTGCTGCAAAGCAACATCCGTATGTAGCTCCACAGATGAAGTAAATGAAAGCCCAATGGTTCAGGCCAGGGGATTAGAAAACCATGTTGCTAATTATGAAAGGACACATTTTGCAGTCAAATGGCACAGACGGTATGTGCTCCAGATGATGATGGGCACAACAGGAAGACAAGAGGAGAGCTGTGGTTGAGAGGTGCTACTCTAGTCATGTGTGGTGAGCTCGTTTCTCTACCACCAGTGTCATTCACATTAGGCAACACAGCTTTTTGTACTTTTAAAGAGAATACAAGTAGCAACATGGTATCACAAGGTCAGCTGCAATCATATATGTTATCCGTGGTTATCTGGAAACCACATGAAACAGCAATCTCTTTCCTCACACCAGCTCTGCACTTCCTTCTTATGTAGCAGCTGCTTGCAGATGAGGAGCTGAGAGTGGTTTTATTTTTCTTCCCCTCTGTGCAACTCTTTCATGACTTGCACAGCCTCGTGTCTGGAAAAGCAGCTGCAAAGTCAGTCTGTTCCCATGAATGCTTCTGAAGAAAATGGGAGCGGAGGTGCCACTATAGGAAGCTCTGCCATCTCTGCGCCTTCTGCAGGCTCTAAAGGAGATGTTCAACCACTGGCAGCATAGGGGGAAGAGAAAGGAGGGCTGGTGGCCTTCCCCAGTTCTTTTAGACTTTTCCAAGACACACAGCAAGGATGACAATCAGAGCACCTACCAGGCAAATTGTGGATCCAGTCTCCCCAATGTTGGTCCAAGGCTGTCCCGAAACAGCAGAAATAACCTCCTGCCTCAGTTTCCCTGCTTTGGTGTGCAGACAAATCAATGCCTTGCAACAGATAAAAGCAAGAAGCAGCTCATGCCAGTTGCCCTGCTTCAGCAGGTAGTACGTGGGGCCCTGTAGATGTAGCAGCTCCAGCTTCTGCTGACCTGGGGCTGTCCCTGAAGGTGAGGCAGGCAGGGGGTATCAGGGCTGACAATGTGGGCAGCCTGTGGTTTCTGTTGGTGTGCAGTCTGTGCCAGGACCGCCGCAGCAAATTCTTTTCATGGGAGGGGCAGGAAACGGTGTTTCTGTAGCGCAGTGGAAAGCAAACCATTCACTGCTGTCGGGGTTTCATCTCCTCACAAATGGAATCTTTGTTTATGAATGTGGCTTTGTAGTTCTGTGAGAACCAGCAAAGTTCCACTGTCGGGAAAATGTTAATGATTAACCATGAATAGGTAAAAGAGGATGAGACCTTTGTGGTGTCTCCTGAGAGACAGCAGCATTTTGCCATAGATGACAAAAACCCCAAGCCCATGGCCTGTGGATGCTTACTCTGAACTTCCACTTACCCACAAACAAGGCACACACCACATAGTTCCTCTTCAAACTTAACCAGAAAATTGCCTTTCGTATCTAACCCTGGGGACTCTTAGCCTGACCCCACCCTGCTCCCCCCGTGCCCTGGGCAGACAAAGTGGTAAAGACTCAGAGATTTGTCCAGTTTCAGGGAAACTGTGCAGTAAACTTCATTAATCTTCCAAGATAGGAATTAATATCCGTTCTTTCTCCTTCTTCTTCCTCCGTCAGCACCAGCTGCTACAATACATATTGCCCTATAAAACACTTTCTGTTCGATTCTGGTGCCCTCAGGTGCCCTTCTCCTCCCCCCTCTTCCCAGATGAACACCTGTGAGAGGCAGATGGTACAGATAATCCAGAATATATTTCTTGAGTCCGTGTAGAAAAGCTGCCAAGCTGCTGATTTTTTGGCACCATGCCTTGTGGCATCCATGGCTGGTGAGAGACGCAGATGCCGCCTGAAAATAGCTGAAGAGGAAATTCTCCCAGTGTCTCCAGAGGTCCAGGGAAGGCGGTTGCTGCCGCGGGGTCCACGGGCAGGCATCCTACCGGCACCCCTGCTGAGAATGCCTCATGAGCAGAGCTTCTTCACTCATATCTTAATCAGTCCTTCCTCCTGCTCCTCTTCAACAAGCTTCATGAGCACTCCCTTTCCTTCTCGTAGTGGAAGGGCAGAAACTGTTTTCCATCAGACATGGCTTGGCAAAGGGAGGAAACATGTCTGCGGGGAGCTGGGAGCTGTTGTTTCTGCCTGTGGTTTTCATATCCATGCACACTCAGGCTGCAGCAACAGATATCTCTGTTCATTTGTTTTCATAAAAGATAAGCACCAGCGTGTATTTATGTCTACCTTTGTCACAGCAGTTGCAGGGGGGAGCTGTGCTGGCATCCAGCCAAGCAGGTGAGAGAGGGGTCCCAGCGCAATCCCCCACCAGACCATGTCCTTCTACCTTCAGCACCAGCATCCCTCTGAACTGCAGCGAAGGTGTCCTTGGGACCAACCACCACCACGGCAGGCTCAGCTGCTTGCTGGCAAGAGAAGTAATTTTCTAACATGGGATCATGCCTGCAAAGTTGCTTGGCTCACGTGTGAACGAATTATCTCTGGGGTAGATATTGTGCCCAGGCATGGCCACAACAGCCCCCCTAAAATTCAGACATTCATCAGAATGTATCACAACTGAAGCTGGATCATTCCACAGCAGTCATCAGGACAAGGAGCCGAGATCAGCTTACCAGCATGTTAGACCAACAATACCAAAGAGTCAACACACTGTGCTCTTGCTATTGTGGTGCTTCAGGGCAGCACAAACCCTTGTGCTCCTGGTCAGTTTTGAAAGGCATTTCCTTAATGACCAGGGCCTGCCAAACACTTTATGGACATGACAGAGAGTACAGTCCTTGCTCGAAGGGGCGGATGGTCAATGGCAGATTGGCAGTGAGGAAAAGGAACAAATAAGATAGAAGAAAAATGCATGTAAGTGTTGGAAAGTGTCTGGTTTGTCCCCGTATATTTTGAGAAGCTGGAAGAAATGTGGGAAATGTTAATCTCCGATCAGCTATTTATTTTTTATTAGTTCCATAACCTTCAGATCTGTAATTCAGGTACTAACATCCTTAGTTTCCAGTATTTGATCCTTTGATGCGTATTTTGCACAAAAAATGCCTTTGCTCTTTGCCTCCTCTTTCTCCTCCCCACCCAAACCAGGACACTACACCCAGCTCCTTAAAAAACATGGGGGTACCTAACCCTGCTGGGATCAAACAGGCTTAACCAGATTTAGGCACCTAAATACCTTTGGGGATCTAGGCTTTAATCAGCTCATTTAATGAGCTCCTATAGTAAAAATGGACAAACAAGGTCTTAAAGCCAGTGGCTCTCAGATCCAGTGCAGAACAGGCCCTCCAAATACAAGGACCAAGGCAAAGGGTCAGGAAGAGTCCCAGAAAGCAGTGCTGAGATGGAGATAGGTATCACAAGCAGCAACGTGGTGTCTGCATTGGGTGATGTAGTAGTCATCAGAAAAGGTCTCTGCCTCATTTGCAGCAGACTCACTTTCTGCAATCCCTCTAAGACAGTCCCCCTTGCTTCCATTTTCCGAAGAAACCTGACTTCTCAGTGAAGGCCAGGTGATCCAAAAGCAAGGAGGCCCCATGGAGAATTTCAGCTATGCCAACACAGTTTTGGGGGAGAATGCTTCTTCCCTTTAAAGGGCTCGAGTAACAAATCAACTAACTTCCCTTACAAGCCACTTAGCATGGAGACACAAAGGAACTCATCGCTCTTGCTGCCTTTCCACAAAATGAAAAAGCAGCTCCCTCTCTCAAAAATAATAATGCTATTCTCATTACCAGAGAGCTTGTGCACCAATCTCACTCTGCTATAGAATATAACTCGTCTGGGTAACGTATGAACAGAAAACAAAAGAGAAAAAAGAAGAAAAGGCTGCCTTTTGGCTGGAGAAGTTTAAAAGAAAAATAGATGGTGTCATAAGCAGCAAAGAGCAGTATTGATGCTACAGCAGCTCAACTGTAAACAAGTATGGGCTGTGGTTTTTGGGAAAGTGTCATAAGAAGAGACCTTTCAGGGAGAAACTTTAGGAGCAAAGTAACAAGATTGCTTTTTTCCAGTAGTTTATGGGCAGCCTGGGGATAAGATAATGTAGATAATGAGGGCTAAACAGTGCTATGCTATGAATTGTGGCAGTGCCGGTCCCAGGGCTCGGCGAGGGCTGGGCTGTTCCGAGCAGATGGCAGCTGAACATGAGGACGCAGCCATGCACCGCAGCACCCGGCCTCCCCCGGAAGTCGCTTATCTGCTACCTTGCTCAGGAGGCCTGACACGACTGTAGGCACATGGTTTGTGCTTAGATTGCTGTGTTGAAATGCAAACAGGTGTTATAAAAATATGAGAGAGCCCTCTGTGCCTTTCTCAGAGGGTGCGGGCTTCGATCATATAAGAAATGGGAATTTTATATTATTCAGAATATTTCACCACCTCTGGATTGGCTGATGGATCTCTGGGGCCTTTTTTAACAGTGATGTAGGGCTGGGAAATTGTAGGTCCACGCCTTGAAATAGTTCTGGACCATGCTAGACAATTTTCACTGTGAGGTTAGCTAGGAAAAGCAATTTCTTGGTATTATTACATAGAACGGACCACTTATACTGTTACATGCATGAGCTTTGAAAATGAAGAGGGGGATTAACAATGTCTAACACAGGAGCTGATTTCCATAGTAATAAAGGACGGTAGACATGGAGGACCTACATGACAGTAATATTTAGCCATAGTGAGTCAAACACACACATTAACTTCTTCAAAGCAATGCCCAACGAATTTCAAATCTGAATGGAGGCAAAGAGTTAGGTCCACAGCTAGCAGGGAGATCTGGTGCTTCTCCATGCTCCCTAGACATGTCTGGACTGTAGAAACTCTTTGAATAAGGATTGTGGCATTATATTATGCAAGGGATTCTCTCTTCTGACCATAATGTGACCCTTCAGTGTTGCTTGCTGCACCTTAGCATGCTTCGTTTAAACTTGCTATGGGGCACAGTTCATAGTGTCAGCAGGCCTTGATAGTGTAGCAGTGTCTGCAGTATAGATAGAAAGGGACAGAGGGAGTTGGGGTAATGACTGCTTGACCAACGGTAGGTCTTGGAGGAGCTGCCATTCCTGTTTTAAACAAGTAGCTGTATAGGGTTTTGGCAGCAGGCCTCCTTCAAGGAAGCCATTTCAGAAATCCTTGCAAGTCTCTTAGATTGCTCTCAGCACACCAGTACCTACTCCAGTTCTTCTCTTGCTCTAAATGATGCAAAGATGCTCAGACCAACAGAGATGGAAAAGGGTTAAAAGGCAACAAGCACCTATTCCCGTGCTCTTGTGGAAGCACCGCTACACCTGATGGTACTCCAGGCTACCACTCTCTGTCAAGGCCCTGCTCATTTCCATCCTTCTAACTCAATCCTCAACCCTCCTGATGGAGCAGCTTTGATAGGAACCACCTATTCCTCAGAGTGAAGCCAAATGATGCTGGATGGCCCAGTCCCCTGCTTGCTGGGGAGGCAGGATTTCTCAGGTTATGGAAGTACCTGAAGACCAGTCAGGCACTTCTACAAATACTGCAAAGTATTGGTGTAGGAGCAATGCCAAACTCTTGAGGAAATCAAGGAGAGATGAGGACTTAGCCTGGAGAGGTATTTTTAGAGTGGAGATACATTAAACATCCATCCTGTCTGCATTTTCAGGAAACTAAATGCCTTTCAAGATCTGCCTCCACCGTTTCTTTATCATTCCAGCAGTGCTCAGTGTGTTAGGTAAATGTCGCAGCATTTCCAGTGAAGAGAGGCATTAGTGCAAATTGTAATCAGGCCTGAGGATTGGAATCCTCCCTCCAGGTACGTTGGTGTGACCCTGGCGACAGGGGCCACCACTCCAAGCATAAAACAGGGACTTCTCTGACCTGTCAGGGTCACGATGGATTAGAAATGCAACTCAAGCCCCACACAGCTGCACTGCAACCGACCAAGGAATCCTTGCATACACGTTCAGCTCTTTAGGATAGCTTTCATTGTTACTAATTTCCTTTTATAATCTCCATTTCAGGTTTACCAACACAGCACCAGGTTCTCAGCTGGTGTAAATCAGCAGCGATCCATCGCTGTTAGGTGAGCAGCATTATTTTACTGCAGTTGAGGGGATGGCCCCTAGCTATTAATTTTGCTTTGCTCCTCTCTTTTGACAGGAATAATCTCTTTTAGAATTTGAGACTGAAGAAAAAAAAAATCACCTCTCAGATAGCTGAATGCTGTAATTCCCTCCTGGCCGCCACTCTCCTTGTTGCCAATGGAAATAGGGAGCACTGAGCACCTGGCAGGATCAGGCCCTTGGGCGGCTCAGTGGCTGTGCCAGCCCTCTAATTCTGGGGTAATGATAATAATCAGGCTTGCACTGAGTGTTGACACATATTTATTAATTGCAAGGTGCGGCTGGCTCTGCACTTCGCTAAGACAAACACTTGCAGAACAATGTGCACAGGGAAGGCTGGAAACCACCCAGCCATGTGTCAGCAGCAGCTGAAAGAGGAGGAAATTGCTAACTGTCCCGTGCAAAGAGGCAGAGCCCTGAAAATCTGGCTGGAGAAGGAAGGATCTCCTCTTCCTAGGTTCAGTTTTCCTTTTGGAAAAACCTTTCCTGTTTCATCAGAATGTGCCCGACCTCACTGCGGCCCCAGTGGCTCGTGACACAAGACCAAGATGACACAATCGGAGCCAGGCTTCATGCCAGGGCTGGCAGTGATTTAGTGACGTTCCTAGAGAGCAGGGGAAGGCAGGCCCTGGCCCACGAGCTGAAGGTTATTTGTGCAGAGTCATATATTTAAGGCAGCGATCATGCGAGTCCCAGCATAGCAGGAAGGGAAGGGGAGCCTACTGGCCTGCCCGCCTCCCACCTACAAGGTAGCGGTCCTGCAGAGGTGAGCTGCTGGATGCTCGAGAAAGAAACCAGCAGTGAGACTTGGAGAGAAAAGAGCTTTTATTCTTACTTTTGATACTAAAAATATGAGTAACAAGTGACTACACTGTCTTTATTTACTGCTCTGTAAACACTGCCCAGTGACTCACTCCTTTTAGTGCTTTCCTTTATCGGTGATGAAATGACTCTCTCTCGCAAGCAGCTCCTTTCCTTCAGCCCGAGGATTTACATACAGCGATACCAGATAAGTGAAGACAGTGCGAGATAGCTCACCGAGTTCATACCTCAGCTTTGGTTGAGTTATGCCTGGCAAAACTGCAGCTAGCTTGAATGTGTCTGTAGGCTTTTCTTTGCCATGCCTCTGCTTGCTTTCCTGCACAGCTGAGAGCACTTCGAAGCTGTGCTAACTCATGTCACTTAGAGCGATTTTCAAAGCCCACTTAACTTATCTGCCCTGTCATAGCTGTGACCAGCCTGGCACTAATCGGGCTGTTCAAGAAATATCAGCCAGTTACACACAGTCCTCAGAATCAGTGAAGAGGAGAAACTTCCTTTCTCATTTTAAGTAGCTTCTATATGTCTAGAGATGTCTTACAGCAACAGAAACTATACCTGATAAAGTGCCAGCATTAATCCATTTGATATATTTAAGTGTGGCTGTTTAACAGCAACATATCAAGTTAATGCAATACTGATGGAATAAGAAATGGCATCAGAGGGTTTCAAAAGATTTCTTATCGCAAGGAAAAAAAAGGATTTTGACTTCCCATTTCATTTCTCTGTGAATGAGAACACCTTTGCTATTTACATTATTTACTGTTTACTGTAGTACTGTAGTAGAGTCACTACTAAAAATCAAAGTGATTTGCAGAGCCCTGCCATTTCTTTTTATATCTCCTTTGCTGACTCAATAAACATCTGACACTTCAGTATTGTAACTAAGTACTGTACTGATTCTGCCCTCATTGAAAACATCTTTCTAAGAGAAAGGAATTGTTCTGCTTCTGCTAAAAATGTGATTTGTCTGGTGAAGCATTTATAAAAGCTTTTTTCCCCAATGTTACTGTGGCAATTGGAAGCAGTTAGGCATGTACAATAACTTGAGAAGCTATGTGGAGTCTTCTGATATGCAAATATTCTGCTGTATACATGGCAAAGAAGAGCTTTGAGCACGCTTACATGAAAAAGAGTCACGTTAACAAACAATTCCCTTATATGCCATTTTGAAATAAAACTTGGTCCTGAAAAATGATGTGAAGTAAATATTCCAAAAGGCCTGTGCTGGTAGGGGACTGGTTCTGAATTTAGACCAGTTCTGCCCCAGGCTAGTTTTGTTTCTCCCAGTACTGTTGCTGTTAAATAAAATAGAGCAGGATTGAAACCAAGGAACCCGAACAAGGTGTGGCAAAGGAAGAGACTGCAGCTGGCAAGAACAGGGTATTTCACTTTTTGACCATCATCTGGCAGAACTGAACTGGATGGATGTCCCTACGGGAAAAGGTGGCCTTCCAGTCTGAAGAGGACATGTTGCATCTGGTGTGTATCTGCTCTTGGATCCAAATCCAGGCAGGGGAGAGACAATGGGAAACCAGAAAGAGCAGCCTAATGCAACTCCACTATGGTGTTCTTGGATGCCAGCCACCAGAGAGTCTTCCAGGTAAGCACAGAACACAAAGGAATTTATGAGCACATAAATCATAGGAGCCGAAGATGGGAAAGGCCACTGGAAGACTAGTCAATGCAGGCCTGTTTTCTACAGGGGAAATTCCCAGCTGACAGTTTTAAGAATTGGAAACAATAGGGCTTTAACTTTCTTCTGGAAGCAATTCAAGGTGGTTAGGCACCTATCTGAACCTTTCAGCATCTCAGTGTGTTTCACGGGATTGGCCCTTATGCAGATCCCTAGCAGCTCTTGCTGCAGATCATCACATTCAGATTTCTTTTTGCTGTTTATTCCAGGCTTATTTGATAATGAAGCATATCCAGAAGTGAAGGTAGTTGCTTCAGACTTGACTACATTGTGGGTTTCTCCAGACTTCTTCCCAAGGAAACTGAGTCAACAGAAAAAGCTCCCTGGGTGGACAATCTGGGCTTCAGTTACGGTGAGCTGGGAAAATGCATTAAAATAATGGAACAAGGAAGCTTGCATGTAGCATTGTTGTGGGATAGCTGCAGTGTGTTGCAGTTAACACACTACCACACAGCAGAATGTCCTCTGTGCAGTCAGTTCCCTAAGATTTGAGCCACTTCCACAAACTGCTCCTAGAAACCATGCTGTGTTTCAACAAGACAGGCCACATCTTTGCTGGTTCACACTAGAGCAGGCTGTGCATCAGCAGCTACTCCACAACAGATTCCCAAAGAAGATGTAAGAAGGAATGAGCCTGTAGAAAGATTGAGGAAACTGCCTCTGCCTCTACCACCTGAGGGTAAGGCTGCTAGAGCAAGAACAGAGACCTGCTTGCATTTAAGTTCCACTTTATATTCTCTGTAGAGAAGAACAGAGTCTATTGGCATTTTGGAATGATTGTGAGGAACTTTAGTAGTTAATTATACCCTCTCTATCTTGCCTTGCTACCTCTGTGCACATTCGCATGAGTCCTAAGAGGAGTTTACTGTTCAGATGCCTAGGCTTTGGGCCAGGAGCAGCGCCCAGATAGAATACTGTGCCCTGATAAATGCTCGGGGACATGCTGTGTGGAGCTATGAGTACATCTGCAGAGTCATGAAATGTTATGTCATCAGTGCCATGAGCACTGCAAGGTTGTAATCTCAGAGCAGTCTATTGGCCAAAGTAGGAGAGACCAAATCTAAATGGCATCCAGCATTCAAGGACTCTGTCTCCATTAGACAGTGGTACTTTTCAATCCAGTGTGCCAAGGGCAGTTGGAGGTTGTTGGCCTGGGTTAGTACAGTGGGAGAAGTCTGGGAGTATTATAATGGGCACAAAGGAAGGAAAGGGTGAAAAACAGGTGAGAGGAGTGGTGGAAGGGCAGTGGGAAGCCAACAGAATGCTCCCAAGGCAGTGATCTGCTTAATCATTTCCTCTTGTCCTGGGCTAGTCACTCATGTTTGGTGTATGAAATGTGTGCCAATGTGGTGTGCAGGGTGAGAGCCACCACCATGGGAGGAGAGCGGGCTGGGGTGGGTGATTCAGGAGGAAGATAGCTTGTGTTAGCCTATGGCTTGTTTGAATTGGCCACCATCCTTCACAGTCTCCGTCACATCGCTCTCACCACCATTTAAATTAAAATGCTAATAAAATGTAAAGAAGCTCAGACACTTTGTACTGAGGTCCCTCACCCTGGACTGGCAGTCTGCACAGCCTGCCCTCTCCACACGTCTTTCCCTCCTGGCTTACAGAGGGCTCCTGGCTGACAAGCAGAGAAGATCTTGGGGGCCAGCTGCTGCAGCAGCTCCCTGGGACCTTGGCCAGGTGAGGGGCAAAGGGCAATATACTTAGCTAAGATAGAGAGCAGGAAGCACATCCAATGCTGAAATGGAAGAAGAAAGGGACTTACCTCCTAGCTGCCCCTGGCGTACTACAATTCTATGGTTAGGTCTTCCTTATCAGATATCCTGCCAGTCTCAGATTATTCAGCAGTCTTGACTAACCTGAGGCAACAATAATAAAACATAGTTTAGAAGGAACGACCCATGTCAAAACCCCCTCTCAGCCATCAGAATTTGGCAGCTAGCACAAACCCTGCCAGAGCCTGACTTCTTGCCTTACAAAGCCCTTCAGCTCCAGGCTCTGGATTGAGAGAGCTACAAGGTGCCCTGACATGTTCTTGCTCCAACAATTTGTTAGCTGTGGCTTTTTGCAATGATTGTGGTATTGCAGTATTTCTTCAGGGCTTCCTGGATCTCCCCAGGAGACAAGGCGATGCGGGACCAGCGGCGTGGTGGTGCATCAAGGCAGCACAGTCATGTCCACAGTGGAGCTTTGCTGCTGATTCCAGCAGTTTGACATCCTGAGTGAGTTGAACTTGAATGCAAGTGTGCGCTGAAACACAGACTTGGCCATCTGGCCAACATGATTGCAGATGGGTGGAGGATATGCAGGTACTGATCAGTTTTGGCATGGCACGAAACGGAGCGGGAGGCCAGTCAGACCAGCAGAGAAGCAGCGTTAATTCTCACTCTCTGTGAGCTATTAGCGAGCAGAGCACAGATTGTCTCTGGCATTAGCATCCACTGGAAGTTGTGCTGTGTGGGTGCAGGGCGTTGCAGTGGGAATACAGCTGGGCTTAATGGGAGCCTTGTGCCAACGGGCTCCGATAGTAATAGCAGGCGTGGGAGTTGGGAGGCATGGGTTGGATTTCTGCAGGGTTCCTGGGGCAAAGTCCCTCCTCCTGGCCTTTTGCCCTCCTCCCTGGTACTGGGAAGGGGTGAGTCCTTCAGAGCAGGGGTTGTCCCTCCCAGTGGGTGCAGACACAGTGGGATGAAGATCTGGGTTGGGTACCTTCACCTGCACACAAGTGAAGTTTGAATAATCATAGAGAGGTCCTCCCTTGCTTAATTGTCTACCTCTACTAAATTCTCTGCCCCTGTGTCACAGAGGCAGAGAAAAGTGTGGCAAGAAAGGGTTAATTTGTGGGGGTGGGGGGGGTGGGGGAGGTTTGCAAGCAGAAGGAGGAGCAGGAGAGTATTTCTGTATTAACATGCAGCTGGTTAATGCAGCTGAATAGCCCTGGCTCAGCTGTTACCTTTCTCAAAGCCAATGGCAAATGATGAAAAACCGTGGTAATATCTATTAAAAGTTTGTGGAAGGGGCCTGCTCAGTGGGAGCTTTTCCATCTTACATAGAAGTGATGATTTAGAACAGAGAAAGATCCCCTCGAGGGGATTTTGTGAACCATGCAATGCTAATTAACTCCATTGTTGTATTTTGTTTTGAACATAAGAGTCCCTCTGGGATTGCAGCACTCTTTCCTCCTGCAATAGATTTCCATTTTGCACCACTGTATAAAATCTCCTCCACATCCCATCAGCAAAAGGGATTAACAATAGGGAGAAGCATATGTGCATAGTTTTATGGGGTTCTAGGGAGGAATGTCTCTCCCTTCACCTCCCAGATGCATTCTCAATAGGGGCCATTCTGTACATCCTTGCTTTCGCTGTTTCTTTAACCTTGAATTAAAACCAAGTGTACATCAAACACTGGGCAGCATCTCCTTTTGATCTTCAGCACATTCAAACCACTTCCGAACATGCTGTGCTGGAGTTTGTTTTGGTGGTTGGGGTTTTTGGGCACAAATGAAAAAAAACCCACCCCAAAACCAAACAACAAAACAAACACAAAAACAACCCCAAAATCCAACAGCCAAAAATAATCAACAAAAGCCATCAACACCAGGAGTGGAAGCACTGGTGAAAGACTGATTTACTCATCCATGGTTCATCCTAGAAGAAAAGCAAGAGAATGAAAGCTCCCATCTGTTTGAAATCCTTACTGTCTTGAGCCAACAATGTTAGGGTGAAACTTGATTCCTTCTGTGCTGGATCTGCTCTTCATTTTCTGGACTGCTGATGTCCCACTCTGGCTTGCCCAGACACCCTGCTCCCTCCTTTTGTATTGAACAAAGAGGAACCTGACTCACCCTCCTGCTCTGGCTATTACATTGTAGCATTGACTTCAGTGAAGTCAGAACAAGGACAGGCGCAAGGAGTATCAGATCTTTTAGGTGGATCAAATGACGACTTCTGAATTGTTTTTGCTTTGGTCTCTGGCCTCCAGCAACTCAGAGAAAGCCCAGATGTCCATGCAGTGTCTTGGATATTCCCTTTTCTCTTCTGCCTTACGTTTCAGCTCTACATGGGCCAATATTTACAGAGTGTTGATGTCTGTCTTCCTGCTTTAGGCAGTTTGGTTGTTTCATGGTGAGAAATATTTAGGAAGCTGTCCCAAGGGAGTGACTAGTGTGCTAGCATCAGATTGATGACTTCTGGGTGGAACTGGAACCTCATTGGGAGCTTCTGACCACTGGCGCTGGTAGGGATTCTACATGAACTTGACCAACAGAAGCAGGGATTTGCAAATAAGAATCTGGGCAATTTCTTTTGTCTGAATGAACAACAGGAAAGACACCTTTAGCAGTGTAAATAACACAAGCTGTAGAGGAACCCAAGCAATGCTGCCTTTGCACAACTGTGCAAAATGATGACCGTGCCACCTCCAGACCCAGGCAGAACTGCTGCTCGTCAGATACACGGCAGCCCATCAGAGACCCTACCCCTCCCTCTCTTCACTCAGCTAAGCAGAATACTGTGTATATTAAACAGCTTTGTCAGGGATCCAGTGGGGATGCTGACTGAGGCAACAGCCTCTGTGGCATTGCAGCTGGGCTGATGAAGTAAAATTTCTCTGTGGCATTGCTGCTGGGCTGATGAAGTAAAATTTGTCATGTAAAGCTTCCCATCCTCCCCACAACATCCCTCACTTGCTGCAAACTTCTCTTTTCCTTTTCAAAAGCAAGGGAATTGGTTCCAAAACATTTATATATTCTCTACCCCAAACCTCCCTGCACCACGGCAGCTGGATGGGTTTTCCCTTGGAGTGATGCATTCAGTGATCCCAGCAGAAGGTGCTCCTGAGAATCCTCTTGTTCAAATGCTGGGACATTATCTTTTGCTGTAGGATCTTGAGGGCTGCTACTAGAATAATTGATGTTGTAGTGGTCTATCACAACAGTAACCTACAGAGCATGCTAGTGTATTTGAAGTAACATACTGGAAGGACCTTCAGAGACATTCCTCCTGAAAATGCTGCTAAGTCTTTCCTGCTTGAGTGTTACAGGTCCATGTAAATACATCTTTCTTCTTTCCTTTGTGGTCCCTTTATAGCAAATGACAGAATAAAAAAGGTAAAACTTGAGGGGAAGGACTTTCCATTCTAAACCCTTCACCTTACTTCAAACATCCAGAGTGGTGTAGTGACCTCAACATCACAGTCATATTTGTATAAAATATCCAGAGCAACATCCAGAGAAGCAAGGGGAAGAGCCAGCCTGGTTTTGAGAAACGTTTCCACTGCATTGTTCTCAGCAGGAGTGCCTTTGCCAAATCCTGCTCCTTTTTTCACCTGGAAGATTTGTGGGAACGGAACAAGCCCACAAGTAACTTTTTCCCAGTTGTCTCTGTAAGCTCATCTTCCTTTAGTGCTCACTAACCACTGGCTGGTTAGTGAGTAGGTGTAAAGACTCATTGAAGGTGCTGTCAGCATGGCCCTCATAACACCAGCTAGGACCACCTTCTCTGTTCTCATGCAGTTTGACACGTTAGTCCTTTAGTGAGCTGCTGCAGATAGCCATGGCCCTGAGCAGCTCAGGCTTGTGTCTGAAAGCTGATGAGTAGTTTCCTGACAAGTGTGCAGTGGAGACACCAAATGCCATGTGAGAAAGCGAGCCCTTTTATGACTGCTGAGATCACAGTGAGCCAAAGTGCAGCAAAGGTTTTCCACAGAAGACGCTCCTGCTCTCCTCCTGCAACATGGAGGCATCGGTCCCCTCACCTCCTCTCTCCTGGGCTAAGTATAGAAGATATTTGAAGTCAGAGAAGTTTCAATCCTGCTGAGCTTTGCAGAGCGGCTCTCACAGAACAACCTTATGTGTGTGCTCTGCCCAGAGAGGTTCCCACCCTACCCCTCTGGGGTTCTGCAAGGGGTTGCACATTCCAAGTGTGCAGCTCACAGCCTGGCCTGCCCATCTCTGGTTTCCTTGCTTCAGCAGCCAAGTGGAAGTATTGTTGTAGTTTCCATGACATAGATGCTGAACAGCAACATCCGTTTGTCCTCTGCACCCTATGATCTTACACACCCTGCTAGAACAAGTGAGAAGCAACTCTACTGCTACTTGAGTGGCTCTCACATACTGTTAGGAAGGGGCTGGCTATGGGGAAGGTGGGGCACAAGGAGGGGTGGGAGTTACTTTCGCAGCTGCTGAGCTTTCCTCCAGCCAGTTTCTGAACTTTGCATCACTGTGTGAACATTCATCCCTGTCAGACAGAAATGAGTGGCAGGGTGGCTTGCCCTGCTCCTCACAGAGACCTCATGCTACTTGCAAATATTATTTTAGCATGTCCCTACTCTTCCCTGTTTTGGCCTAATATTTGCAGTGGATAATTTCTAAAGCCTAAATAACATAAGCTCATGACTGAACACGATTTTTCTGAGCTAAACTCCTCCCTATTCCAAAGTAATTGCTTCCTCTCAGTGCCCCTAGTTAAATCCTCAGGAAAACAAGATCGAGGTAAAACCTCGGAGTCTCACAGCCGAACCACAAACCCCAGTGGTCAGTCCCACATGTCTGGGGGTTCCGAGGGCTCTTGTATCATAATCCATCTTTCTCCTTTCTTCAGTCCCTTTCTGCTCCACTGTCATAAGTCAAGTCTGCCTTTCCTCCTGGAGGATAGGGGTCCCATGGCTGGGGCTCGTAGCTATGCAGAGTCAGGTTCCTGAACTGCCTGAAATCTCCCGCTCAGCTGGCAGCTGTGTGACAGGAGGCAGAGGTGGGTGTCATGCTGGGATGCATTTCAAAGCCAAAGAACCCTTGTTTTAAGCCTGGTCACAAGCTTTGTGCAATAACCTTTCTCCCAGAAGATTGGCGATAAAGCTTTTAAAATTAATTTGCATAATTGGATCTTTAATTCTTTTTAAATGGAAACCAAAATGGCACTGCTTGCAACAACAACAAAAAAAAAGACATTCAGAAGAGCCAAAGGATTGGTTGCAAGGTGGAGATGTGTCACTGGGCTGAAACTAAGCCCAGATAGAAGATGTTTGGGCAGAGCAAAGCAAATTCTGATTGTGGGTAGAGCAGGGAAAGTCTGAGGTAACAGCACCGAGTGCAGTAAAATTACTTCATGCTCATGTCAGCATAACTGAAACTTGGTCTGCAGGAACTACTGTAACTTTTCAGCCCTGTGGTTAATTAGCAACCTGTTTGGTTTATGGCTCTTTTTTTATTCAAAAATTTATTAGATTAATAAACACTGCAGATATTTTTGTAGCAGTGGGGCAAATGTTCCATTTGTGTAAGAGACCAAGACTTGAGTCAATCTGACTGCAATAATTTAATTCAGTGGAAATTTTGGCCCACTGAGATACCTTTGGGAGAGCCTTGTGTAGAAAAACAGACAGGGTTCAGCTAGTGAAAAATAACATTCTCATGTGCTTGTAAATGAAAGGTAACGTTTCTAATACAGTGCAACGCATTTTGCCTCCCACTCCTCCCCAAATGACATGTGTGGCTTTATATGGTGTTTTCACTTTAAACAAAACAAAACAAAAAGCAATTTTAGTAGGTACAATCCACCACACTCATTTCTAAAGAGCTGGGCTTATTGTTAAAAATATCCAAATGGCAAGGTACAAGACTGTTCTACAAGACAGCTCATTCCCCCCCCCCCCCACACTTGTAACAATTCATTCTTTAATCAAATATAAAGACAATCCATTGGTGCCCTCTACTCATCAGCGCTGCCAGTTACCCAAGGCAGCCTGAACACCAGCTTGAGGTTTGTGGCTGTAACCTTGTTAGCCTTTGCTTTAAAACAGTAGTGAAATAGAAACTCTGGGGCAAGCTGGCAGAATACAAATAGAAGATTTCTGTGACTTGTCAGTCCTCCTGGGTGCTCCAGCACCACTTGTGCCATGGAAACGCAGCCCAGGTGGTGGGAGCACACAGGAAGCCCACAGTTAAATTCTGCTCATGGGTACCCTGGTATAAATCCAGAACAAAGTCACTGGAGCCACTGGACTTAATTGGGATTTTCACCTGGGCAACCAAAATGCTTAAAGAAGTAAGACATAGCTGGGCTGCTGCAGATTCTGCCAGGGGTATATTTTTTTTTTCTTCTTGGACTTTTTCAAGAATCCTTGTAAGAATAAAAACTGTGTTGCTATAAATTAAAAAAACCTCATGAAATACAGTGAGAGCAACACACACTACACTGTGGCACCAGAGATGTGATCTGCTTTAAGAAACACATGGCTTTACGTTTAATGAAGAGAGCCTGTTGAAGGATTGCAGACCAGGAGGGCACACTAGATTTGTTGTTTTATTAGGTTCTGGGTTATGTACTTCTTTTGCTGGGTATCTGACAACATATGCCATTCTACTCACAACCAAATGAGCTGGGGAGAGAAGGGCAGATACAAAGCATTTATAAAGGACTGGAGCTTTTTTTTTCTTCTATATTTTGGGAAAAGTGTTAAGAAAAAAAAAGTATCCTTTTGTCTAAACTAGAAACAGATGGAAAGAGAAATGGAATTTAAGTAGACAGAGGAGAATAATCATTCTCCACAAACACACAGAAGGAATTGTTAGAAATACATAAAATACACTCACCAACATCCAGTTCATTGAAATCATGCACTTAAGATGCAGCAAAAAATTCTTCAGTATATCAGGGACAGATCTTGAAAATACTTCACAGCCTGCAAGATGAATTGAAGGCACTTTCCATCACACATGGGATAATTTGCACTTTCTGAGGTCAGGAACTACATAGCTACGATCAGGCTGCACTTGAAGGCACAGCTTTCCATGCTTCATCTTCAAAATTGCCTGAAACTGGTGGGTAAAGAGCACTGCTGAGGCTGGTGTTTGCTGCCACTCCTCACTCAGCATAGCTGTAGGTAGCTGCCAGATGGGTGGGTGCCGATTTCCTCTGTAATACTGTCTGTGTACCCACCACTTTATTTTGGATTTTGTGATACTGCAACCAACACTGCTCCATTTCAACTCTGCCCAGGTTAATTTCTCAGAAAACTGCTTTCCACCTCAGAGACCCCTTGACATCAGGGGGTAGGAAGCAACGCCAGTCTGCCTACAGTTGAACAAGAGTGAGATTTGAGGCAAGAAGAGATGAACTTTAACCCGTGGCCAAGGTAGAGGGAAGGGCTGGATCACTGGATTATCTCATCCAGCAGCAGCCTTACATAGGTACAACATGAGGCTGCATGTCTAAAATATGACCCAAAACACCCTTCAAGAAATGCAAGCCTCCTGCTGGTACACCGCAGAGCTGCCAGATAATCCCACAGAAAACACAAACAACAGAGGTGGTCTCCAAAATCCTTCCCTGCTCCCAAAGTTTAGCAGTGGAACAGGGCTGTAGAGAGGTTCACTTCTGCTTATTTGAGTTTCACAGCCCCAAACCACCTCCTGAAGAACATAGAAACCCTCCTGCAGCATTTAAGATAGTAGCCTTCCATTTAAGACTGATTAAAGACACATGGAGACTCAAATCACAGAAAGGTCTTGAAGATTATTAAGTTAACCATTAGCCAGCACTACTAAGTCCACCACTAAATCATGTCCCTAAGTACCACTGTCTACATCTCTTTTACATACCTCCAGGGATGGTGACTCAACCACTTCCTTGGGCAGCCTCTTCCAATGATTGACAACCCTTTCTGTCCTAATACCCAATCTAAATGTCTCCTGACACAGGTTGAGGTGGTTTCCACTTGTCCTATCACTTGTTACTTGAGAGAAGTGCCTGACACACACCTGGCCTCAATCTCCTCAGATAGTTGTAGAGAATGATAAACTCTCCCCTCAGCCTCCCTTTCTCCAGGCTAAACAACTCCAGTTCCCTCAGCTGCTCTCATCAGACTTGTGCTCTAGATCCTTCACCAGCTCTGCTGCCCTTCATGGACCCACTCTAGTACCTCAATGTCTGTTTTGCAGTGAGGGGCCCAAAACTGAAACTGGTACTAGAAGTGTGCCTTCAACCAGTGCTGAGTAAGGGGGATGATCACTTCCCTAGTCTTGCTGGCCACACTATTCCTGATACAAGCCAGGATGCTGTTGGCCTCCTGGGCACACTGCTGGCTCATATTCAGCCAGCTATTGACCAACACCCCCAGGTCCTTTACTCTGGGCAGCTTTCCAGGCACTCCTCCCCAAGGCTGTAGCATTGCGAGGGGTTGTTGTTACCCAAGTACACAACCTGGCACTGAGCCTTGTTGAACATTCAAGGGAACTGTGCTCTTGACAGTCTGTTAGTGTGTCATGGATACAATATTCACAAGTTGGGGCTGAGTAGAAGGGAGCATGAATTCCCCTCTCCTAGGTCACTGGTTATTATGACTCTGCTCTTCAGCTCTTTTCCACAACCAAGATCAGCGCCTGGATCTGCTCACCTCTTCAGACTATCACAGATTCCATGCATTTGGAACTTCAGAGCTAGCCAAGCACCTAGTAATGTCTTTGTTAGAATACTTTGAACCTGTTGCACAATGAAATCATCATTACCATACTCTGGTTCTACACTACCATCCCCTCTGATGGGAGCTCTGCACACTTTCTAATCTCTCCTCATGCCACTTGGAAATCACTGTTTGAACAGTTTGGTATAAGTATTTTGCACAGGCTCCAGGATATTAATAGCTGGAATTTCTTACTCCCTCACAATGCAAGTATCCTTTTATTAGATACCGGAGCTACCAGATGCACTGGTGACAGTGTCTAACAAGGCTCCAGTGCTAGTTCAGTTGACAGACCCCATATTTACCATCTTCAATCTTGGATACATAAATAGGCTAAGGCTCTGGGAATAGAAGATTTCCCTCTCCCTGTTGCTGCCAAAGAGATATCAGTGAAGAAGCTGGCCAGGCAGAAGTTCTGGGTGTGACAATCCCCTTTGTGATGCCCTGGTCTCAGGTCCAGTGGGAAGCTTGGGCATCTCCTGCTCAAGAGCTCCATGCAGCAGCCCTGCGGAGACAGGCACCCATCCTGTGGGGTCACCCCCAAGAGAGCGCCCTTCATTTTTAATGGCAGAGGGAGATTCCTGTTTTAATTCCCTGGCTGCTTTTTCCTCATGAGCTCAGAATAATGAGCTGTGACTCTTCATCGAGAAAATCAATGCATTTTAACATTTCTCTGAAAAAATTCAGAGAAAGTCCCAAACCCATGGGGTTTTGTTTGTTTATAATTGCTGCCAGGCTGATAAATCCTGGAGACAGAGGAGTCTACATAAACAAAAAGATTTCCAGTAGCAGAGGAAATCTGCAATGTCAGGCTATCATCACCTTCTGATAGACAAAACATTTATAGTTTATTGTCAGGAGGACTCTGTCTGGAAAGTGCTTGCCTGAGCCAGAACGGACTGACCTTTTGCAGTAGGCACAATAAGGCAGTGAACACCACTGAGCTGTCAGAACTTCTGCAATAAACTCAAATCCCTTTTGATAAGGGGAATCAAAAGCACACAGCTCCCTGCCACCTCCTAATAATGCCCATGACCTCAATGGTGCCTTACAAATCTGCGACATAGCTTGAGAACTAGATGCAACACCTGCTTCCTGGCAGCAGCCTTTTGTTTTCCTCTGGATAGGTGTTTAGCAATTTCAAATCAAGCTCCTTGAGCTCCGTCTTTGGAGCCATAAGAGAGTTTTCATTTCCTATCAGCTTATCCTAACGTGACCCGTCCAAGAAGCCTTGTCAATATTACAACAGCAAACAGCCCAGCAACTTCCTTGGAAGTAACATGTTCCCAGCCTTCTTTGTGCTCTGTGTTTAAAGCCATGCTGGATATTTTATAAATACCATGAGTCTAGTTGAAAGCATGTAGTAATAAGATAAATGTTTTGCCTACCAAGAGGCGAAGCTCACGTTGCTTACTCCTAGCACCTTTTGAGTCACTGCTTAATAAAGATACAACTCAGAGAGGCCCCAAATAAACCTGAAATGGGTATAATTGCTCTTCCTTTTGTAGCATGTATGTTTGGGTGTGTTCAGGTGTGCATAAGCCCTACTGTATCACGTTACATGGTTTAGTAACTGGTCCCTGCACATACCCAGACTACCATCAAAAGTGGCAATCAGAAAAAAATGAGACCAAGCCAAAGAATGAATCGTGGTGGGAAGTTACCAGCCTTGGGCAGTGGACTTGAAATGCAAGTCTGCACTGAGAAGCAGGGGCTAAGCCATAGTACAAGTGCTCAGCTGTCAGCTCTGAGGGGAATTTAAAAGCAAAAGGAGCTTTAAGCTTTTTGAGTTTAACTGCTATTTCATTTGGTTTAAACAGTTATTTAGGTATTAGAGATCCACAGACCCCTAAAAGCCCCTCGGTGCTCACTATGTCAGGCTGCCCAATATCTTTCTTATACCCAAACCCCTTCAGTCATTTCTCCACCTATGTGGAGGTCCTTTGCAAGGTCACTGTGAGCCCAACTAATTTTGTTCAATAACTGGATATCACTCCTCTCTTTATGAAATAAATACAAGCACTGGATCCAAAGAGGACGGGGGTTCTTCCATATGTCTTTGATTCATGCAGTGAAATCCTAAGTAGAAGGCATGCCTCTCTGTTTCACTTTTTTTCCCCTTTTTTTTAATCCTGGCAAAGTAGAGAATTCTCCACTCGGCATTCAGAGTTGCTGCTGTTTGCTTACAGATGAAACCTCCATCTGCCCTGTCAGGGTCGTAAACCATGTGCCTTGGGTCTGGGTTCTGCTAGTCCTTTGCCTCCATTGCCTTCTTTCCTTAGTTGAGGGTAAGAAATTAAGTGAGGATAATAGCATTTTATTGCTGCACAGCAGGGCTGCAAAGGTAATTAAGGATTCCGAGGTTGGAGTAAAGGGAGATGTGTAAGTTCTCTAGATAAATGCATTTATTTTCATTTAAAAACATAAACCCCAAGGATGACTGGAACAGTGCATTTCCACCCCTCCTCCACCCCTAACAACTGAAACCATTTACCTGGAGTTTGATGAAGTTACAGCACAGCAAATCCTGTTTAAAAACAGGGCCCTCCTCTCTCCCTTTTTACTCCCATCTTAACACTTTACAAAGCAAAACTTCAGACACTTTGTGAGTCACATATCACTACCAAATGAGTAGCAGTCATTGAATGGTGCCTCATAAAGGAGGCAGGAAACAGGAAAAGCTCAAAATAAAGCTGTTTGTAAATTAAAGAACTAAGGGGAAGAATGGATAGGAAATGAGCCCCTTATTTTTTCTTCAAAATTATTCTGATTAATGAGGAGAAAGATCAATAGCCTATCTGCAGCTGCCATGGGGAAGCCAGGGTGAAGAGTGAATCCAGACCCAAGTATCCCGGTGGTGCCAAGACATCACATTCTGCACAAGCTCCATATAATGAGCTGCAGGGTGAGATTTTATGCGACTGCACTGCTTACCTGGCTGTCCGTTCGGCTCCTCATTATAGTTTGATGTGATTGGTTATAGTAGGGTACCAAGAGGAGAGATGTATGGCATGTATTTGTGAGTAGTTGGGGAAGAAAAAAAAAAAGATGCCTTACATTCCTGCAGCACTACTTTCCTCCTGCTGCAAGAACCCCAAATACCCCGGGCTTCCCCTCACACCGCTTCCACAACGCAAGGCAGCACCTGGGCCCAGGCCCTGACTGACGCAGAGCTTACAGAAAGCAGCAAAAACATCCCCGCTGACAGTTTCAGGTTTTTATTTTTTAATCAGCCCCTAAATGAAGTGTGCCTCGGACACCGCAGCTCCCTTTATCAATGTTTGATTTGGGGACTCCATAATTACGCTTAGCAGCTTCCACGGGCCAGCAGATTCCCAGGCAAAACGGCCTGGCAGGCTGCTGAGGCCATTTCCCCTGATTTTGGAGCGCTGCGGGAGGAGAGAATGGCTGCTATTTGGATGGAGACCCTGCGTGAAACAAGGCAAGGCATCACGCTCCCATCCTCTTTGGCTTGCCCCAGCGACAGGGAGAAAGTACCCAGCGCTGTTTCATTAAGGTCTTGGCATGTTCCTTAATGGCACTTGTGGTAGTTAGAGGCACAAAGGAAGCACTTATCCCCCGCCGCTTTCCCCATCTGCGGCCATTCATTTGCAGATCTGCCCGGAGATCAATCCACGCTGGCGAGAGAGATAAGAGGGGACCCTGATGCTGAGTTTCGGAGATTACAGCAGCCGGGCGTGCTCCGAGGGGCCGCTCCGGAGCCACGGAAGGGTGCTGTGGGGTTGGGTCGGTTTTTTTTGAGCAACCCCTGGTACACGGAGCCCAGAAACGCTGTCGCAGTCGACCTGCTCCAGGCTCTGCAGAGACCTGATGGACACCGGCACTCGGATGCAGTTAGGGAACCGTTCCTCCTCCCTACACAGCAGCACGCAGAGTAAGGCTGCTGCCAAAAATACCCAGCGCCGATACGCATTTGTAAGAGAAGGTTCTACTCTCCAAAAGACCGGGTCTCCTTTCTCCTTTTCTGCTCCAAACGGGGAGGCAAGGGAAGGGCTTTGTGCAGAAACCTCTTCCCGAGGGGCACCGCTGCTGCAACCACGGGAGCGACCAGCAGATAATGGGATACACCCTTTAAAGAGCTGCCTCCTCGCCTATAAATGTGTACGACGTTTAAAAATTCTTCACGGGAGCATTTGTGAAATCAGGAACAGCTCCACAACGCTCATATTTGGGCTTACTGAGGGAAATGCTTTAATTTGGTACTTAACTGTCTCCTTATTACACTTGGGCTAAGCCACTCCTAAAATTGACTCAGCCTGCCACAAAACGACAGTTTAAAGCAATTTAATTGCTGTCTGCTGCAATCCCACCCCTGGCTGCACGTTCCCTGTCTTCTTCCGTGCTCGACTAACCCTGCTCTGAGCCATTCGGCAATGCAAGACAGACACACACCCTCGTTTGCCCACACCCATCCCATTTCTACCAATTTACATGCTGGAGTTACTCGTCACCGGGTCAGGCGGGCTCCCGAGCCAGTGTAAAGAAAAGGGTGGAATTGCTCGGTTGAGCCAGAGCGGGACCCATGCGGCTCAGAAATGTGGCAGCTCGTGTCTGTGGTCCTGCTCCCTTCACCTCCGCCCAAGCCATTTAATCCCATCCTTCACCGAGCTACCCTAACCTGACCCTCCTCCCTCCACACACGCGCGCGTGGTTTCTGCAGGGTGAGTAAATTGAATCAGCCCAGCAAGAGTCCGAAATACATGGCTGGGTCGGTGAGAAGGGCTTTCTACAGCAGGGAGCCGTTGGATCAGCTAAGTGGTGCTGCCAAGCTGTACCCTCAGGCTTCTGTATGCATTGGAGTCCCTGTTACCCTAAAGCCCGGCCTACAGAACTGGAGACAAAGCTTTACACTGGAGAGGACAAAGCACCTGCTGCAGTGAGAAGCTGAGCCGTAACCACGCATCAGTGCACAGGCTCCAGCAACCTTGTCTACACCTCCTTGTAGCAGCTGTCCTAGCTGGTCATTCTGATAGCCCTGTTTTAAAGGTGAGGATGCCAAGGATTAACTAAAATCTTCCAGGAAGAGATGTAAGTCAATTTAAAGGAAGTTCAAAGACGCTGAAGTAGCGAGAACCGAATAGAAATAAATGGGGGAAGGAGTAGGGAAGAGAAAAAAGAAGGAAATCCCTATAGCAGGAAGACAACTCAGATTTCCAACAGGATGCCCTTCCCTCAGTGTTGATTTGTCAGTGTTTCATGATATGGACAAACTCTTAAATCTGAGGATAAGTGCTCATCTGTAATGAAGTTTTCTGCAAACGTTATGTAGCACTGTCTACACTACATATATAGCTGTCTGTACCTATAAATAGAAATGGTGCCTCATGTGCATTATCATATATTACATCCTCTGACGATGTGGTAAAGGAGAGGAAATGAGCAAAGGAAGTGGCATGCTCTGCCAGAACACACAAGCTTCGCAGGGCCCTGGTAAATGAGCTTTGGGCAAACCAGTCCTGTGAAATAGTCCAAAATATGTGGAAAAGCAAAATGATGATCGCTGAGACAGCAAACTGATAGGTTTGTTGCATGACACTTGGCAAAAGAGCAAATATTTTTGTGGAGAAGCTAAAAAGATCAAAAAGAATCCTTGCATACTTAAAACCAGAGTATTACACGAAGTGGCCTGGAATAATTAGGGAAAAGCAGAAGAAACAGGCCAGAGCAGGTCTACTGGGCAGCGCTGGGAGGACAATGGACAGGATTCCAGCAATGCTGAGGCCCAAGCCAGAGTGGAGCCTCAACTCTCTGCGAGAGGTGGAAGGTTGGGGCAAGAACTGTCTTTTCTTTGTCAGAATGCATCCCTTTTGCATTGGGTGTGTGTGTGGGTGTGTGTGTGCCTGTGTCGTCCCGTCCCTCCCCCCCCCGCTTTTTTTTTTCTTTTAAAAAAAGTATTCTTCTCACACATTTTATGAACTGATGAAATATCTTCAGGACTTGTCCTCATCAGGTTTTTTTTCTTGTTTAGTATTTCAGCGTGACCGCTGTGCCCATGGGGCTAATGAGCTGTGACTGGCAATACAATTAAAGATAGATTCGATGGCATCCTAGCAGACAAAAGTGTTTTAATTAAACTGAAAGTTTCAAAGTAAGCCAGGAGCCTACGGTGAATAGAGAAAAGTAAGCCTTTTGATAGAAAAAAAATCAGCGCTATGTCTAAGGGATGGGGAAAATGAGGTTTAATTCTTGCCTCTAGCAGATTTCCCACAGAGCCTCTTACGTTGGGCCAAGAGCATGTTTTGACTTGCCTTTTAGAAGACATGGACAGTTTGAGCTCAGTCTCCTGGGAACTTCCTGACTATTTTCATTAGGGAAGGCAAGGCAAAGCCCGAAGGAGGCTCTGCACTGCTTGACATGAGGGCCACTTCCTAGTTCTCCCCACAACCTAATTTAACAGTAAAACTCAGAGGTCAGTCATGAAAAGACCAAGCTAGATGGGAGTTAACCAAGGTTACATTGTAAAACACAAGATTTCAAAAAAACAGTTCCCTCTCACACTGTTAAGGCTCAAACAAATAATAGAACTTGCTTTGACTTTACCAAGAGTAAATTGAAGCCTCCAAGTCTGCTATTTCAGTCAACTGTGGTTAATTCTCATCAGCTTTGAAGGGAGTCTAGTTCTGAGCAATGCCTGATTCATTGTGGAAGCAGCATATGGAGAAAGAAAGAATGGTAATGAATCAGTTCCTCTAAGATAGAAATATCACATAAGGGTGTTTCAAGGCTGGGTAGGCAGCATTCCCTATTGAAGTTGCACAACACTTTTCATTTTAATCCTGTATCATCACTTGCTTCACTATGTCAGCTTTTAACTCTTGGTCTGAAAGCTCTTACTGGATGCCATAAGTTCATTGAGAAGACACCTTTTTCTGGTTTTAACCAAAGTGTTTCATTTTTTTTTAAACCTTGTCAGGGGAAAAAAAAAAAAAGTTTCAACATTAGCAATGTGTATACCTCTACAGCTGTGATGGTATAGTTCATTTTCAGAATCCAACAAAACAATCAAATTTGATCTATATGAAAGAGATGAGAAAAACTAAAGTTGTCACACAACCCACAGTGTAGCCCATCTGTTAATGAGTTCACCATAAGTGAGTGGAAATGTGAGGTGGAGACTAATTTACCCAAGAAACGAAGTTGTTTCAAGGCCACCATTATCTCCCATTGGTCATCTCTCTTTTAAATCAGATTTTAAAGCTATGGTGTTCTACAGGTGTCTCACAATTTCAGGGCACGTCCTTTCAGCAGCACATCTATCCCTCCCATTTACCATTGGTTCTCACCTGAAACAGAAGACACATCCCATGGTTTTATCAACTGTTATCCAAGAAGTGAGGCAACTCCCAAGGCTTTGGGTTCCTGGAATAAAACAGCTTTTTATTTTGCAAAACGGCTCATACCCAAAAAGATTTATACCCCTTCCTCTTCTGCCCTTCCCTCTACTGCCTTTCAGCAGGAAGGTGTCCCCTAGCAGCTGGGTACCTGCAGCACCTCCCAAGAGGCAAAAGGCACCCCTCCCTCTGCACTGTGCCCTTTAAGGGCATGCGAGCCTGCAACCACACTGTCTCCTAAATGTACATCTAGAATACATGGTTTTAATTAGGGTGAACTCAGGAGGAGCAAACATGCATTTAAGCTCAGAGAGCCAGTCTAAAGAAAAATGGAAAGGAAAAGAATAATAAAAAAGCTCCAGTTTTTATATCCAAATTCCAATAAATAGAAAGGGAATGATGCCATTAGGCAGCTTTCCTTAGCCTCAAGTAGAAGTCCCACTTACCCTGGCTCTTGCTGTTGCTCCAGCGCTCAGCTTTTTAGGTAGTGTCCTATGCCTGACCGGGTCAGCACATGATACATTACCCCCTACCGGCTGCCCCTCCAACTCCCACCTTGGGGGCTACTCGCACTGGCTGTTGTCCCTCAAGGACAGACCACTGCAAATCTCTGCAGTCCACTCCTCCGCTGCCAGGTTCCTTCCTCCTGGCAGAGCACCTGAGCCAGGCTGAGCACAACGCGCAGTAAATCAAAGCCTCTCTTTGCTTGTGCTGTTAATGACACCTCAGATTACTAGCACTTAATTGAATTTACTTTTCAGTATGCTTTTTACATGTTGTTTTTCTATCATCTGAGACAATAAAAATCAATTCCTGTAGGGCAATTTAATTTAGGTTTATATGGTGTTTTATATTCAGGTTTTCAATGCTGCAACATTTGAGTGGCAAATCCATGGAGGACTATTTTTTAAGTACTTCTGTGAAATTAAAGCAGACCCATACTGAGGGTAGACACTTTAACAAGCAAAATACTTGAAAAACAAATAAGTATGAAGGAAAAACAATATCCCAGAGAAAAGTGATTTGGCCAACTGAAGCAGATTCATTAGAGAGATCTCATATATGTGCAAGAAATACAGTTACATGTATAAATATTTGGAGGATTGGTGACACAGATAAATATTTATTTATTTCCCCCCCTCCTGCTGAGTTTTACATTAGATTTGATACAAAACCACTGCTGAAACCCTCCCCTCGGGCAAAACTACCTACTATATAAAAGGTCTTGATTCAGAAAAAAGTCTTCATGTGCTCAGCTTTGTAGATCAAGGGCAGTCATGCAGATCTACAAACTGCATATAACTCACAGTGCAGGAATGTTGCCATGGGACAGATCAGTTGAAACTCTTCAGGGGTCTGGTGGACTGTCTGTCTCGCTCAAGCCAGTTGGAGCAGTGTGAAAGCAACTGGTGGGGCTAAGGGAAGATGTCTCAACCATGACCTGTCACCTTACCATTTCCCTGAAGAATTATTGACTTTAATATATTTTACTTTCCCCAAAGGATTTAATAAAGATCTGGAGATTATTTTTTTTCTCCTTTGCTGCTTTCTGGGAGCAGGAATGCTCATTTGAAGGAACAGGCCTAGTGTTAAGGAGCTCGGCATTAGGAGTGATTTCGCTTCAGCAGCTTTAAATATTTCTGATAATTTCAACAATTCTACTTAGGTTGTGTAATAACATGCATGATGAATTAGTTGTCCATAAACAACTAATATTTTAATAGGTCTCTACCCACCTCTCCCCGATGGAACAAGGCAAGTCCATACATTTTGGGGCAGTGCACTATGTATCTGGCGGAAGTGGCTCGTTCCTGTTTTGCCAAGGTGTGGTGCAATGCTAGACAGGGGAAAACTGCTTTGCATTTTGGGATGTTCTTTTATGACGGCAAGTTGACATTTTGATCCTTAATTCCCTCATTTGGGTAAGTTTACTTCTTCTAGATCTACAAAAATGTTTCCTGATGACATCCCCTCCTCCCTTTTTTAATTACCATGTGCCTCACCGTCAGTTCTCATTAATGTTACTTTCTTTATTGTACCTTCTGCAGTGCTGGGACCGCCCTCATGGGTGGCACAGCAGGTGGTTGTGCTCATACCCACCACCATGTTGTAATGTAAATAAGAACACATGCAGCATTATCCTTCAAAATACTCTAGTCCATTGACTTGATATAACCTTAGAAAAAGCAGGGCATGTCCTCCATAAATGAGGTCCAGGCACGGGGGTAAGAGTCATGTTGCTCACCTTGCTGCAGTCATTGCACACATTGCTCAGGCTACGGAGGGAGAAAAACTTTCTGCCCCTCAGTATTTTTCTTATTGCTGATCACATCTTCTGTGCTTCTCCAAAAAAAACCCAAACAAACCCTTTAGATCCATGTGTGGGCTCCCAGGCTCAGTCTGCTGGGATCTTGGGGCACAGCAGGAGGGAGGGAAGAGGAGAGGAAAGGATGTACGTGCAGAGACAGGGTGTGATACGGGGCTTTGGAAAAAGGCAAGAAAACCCCTTGCACCTAAAAACCCCCAGGGTTTCCCAACATTGTTTTTCAACACCCACATTTTCCAAAGATCTGCTGTGTACATTAAGTGGTGCTGCTGGGACAGAGGGGTAATAGTCCAGTCCTTGAGTGAAGATCTGTCATGTGGGAGAGCATTATCTACTGGGAGCTTTGGTTCTACACATGGCTTCTGAATTCTGGAAGAATCCTTTTGGTTCTATATTAGGTTGAACTTGATAATGCTGGAGGTGTGGTGGTACTTCTGGGGGGAGTCTGAGCAGATGCTGCGGGTTGGACACGAGTGGGGGAGGAGGGAAGGGAGGGCTGATCCCCTCAGCCCCTGGGAGCAGGGGTTTCTGCAGAGGAAACAAGTAGGGAACTCTGCCCCAAGTGAGCTGCAAACTGGGTTTAAAACAGGGACCAGGTACCTCTGCTGCAGAGGAAGAAGAGCATCACCTGCCAGGCACAGCTCCATGTCCTCCTGCTAGTTTTGCATTGTTGTCAGAACTGCTGCTGAATTTTGCATCTGATGATAGGGATTAGGAAGAGGAGAGGGAAGTCCCCCCTGTAAGGGGTCGCTCTTGTGGGACCAGGAGTGAGGGAGAAGGCACAACTTCAGTCGCTTTGCCATTTAACATGGCGGTTCCCTGGGGTTATCTCTTACCATCCACATGAGGCTGTTGGATCGGAACGAGGTTCAGCGGTATGTTTGCACAAGTGGTTCAGCATCCTGCAGCTAGCAAAGCGCATTTTTACCTAAGGGGGATGCTGCAGTGTATATAGATTGCTGGAGGAAATTTGTAGAGCATGAATGCAGTATTTATTTCTGTAATTATTTTTCTTCTCATTTCCTCTTGGGGTTTGACTGCATCTCTTGTCCTTCTGCCTCCAGAGTTTCAGTGCCACTCTGTGAAAATTAGACAGAGTTACTGCCTCGAACAGCTCCAGCCAGCACATTAGCAGGGCTCAAGTGACTGCTGTCATTTCTCCTTTGCAGACCTTTTTCAATCTTTAGTATAAATTGAAAGGAAGAAAGTTGCAAATAGGATTGATTACGTGCGTTGAGACAAGTGAGTCCACACAGTACTATGCTATTCTGCACAAGTAATAGTCTTACTCTTCCACTAGAAAACTATTGATTAAAGTTATTCAAATCTGTATTCATTTTAAATAGATAAAATGGCAAATTTACACAGTAATGAAATATAGTGTTTCATGATGTATATTATGAAATAGAAGAGAATGAGATTATTTCTTTAAGTCTATCAATTATTAAATTATCATAAAAATGCATGTATATAAATAATTCCATGAGCCTTTCTGATTAGATTACCTTGATATGACAGAGCACATTTTGATTATTCTTTGCTGCTTTGCAATAAGGATTTAAATTCTAAGTAGATTTCAGGGAGATTTTCTTTTGAAACTGCAGCAAGAAGTACTGGGTGAACAATACATAATGAAGCAGAACAGGAAACAGGAGAGACTTTTTAATTCACACAACTATTTTCCTGTATAAATGATGATGAAGTTCCCACCACACACAGATTTTTATTTTTTTTTTGAAACTCCATTTGATTTATTAGGGAAGTGACATTCATGGCATTTAATACAAACCAATCTGCCACTACTTAAAAGACTCCTCCTAGAAGACCAATGGAGAGTGCTGCTGTGAACTCTGAGACCTGGAGGTCTGCAGAGAGTATTTGTGCCTAGTGTAAGTGCTGAGTGCCAAGAGCATTAACTGCTCCTTCACAGGTATGAACATAAAATAGGTTTTCATCCCTCTCTACCAAGATGTCAGCAATATCAGGCACTGGGGTGGGCTGTCCCTTTCCTCAGTGAGATGTTGGCACACCATGGTGAGACAACAATGGGCTGCAAGGAACCTGAAGCAGAGGTGACTTTGGTGTGTTTGTAGGCCTAGCAAAGGACTTGGGTCACTGAAGCCTGAGTGAAGAAGCAGATTTAGGAAGCGGGGAGCAGCTGAGAAGGAGGAGGGATGAAGGCTGCATGCGGTCCAAAAGAGGAAGGAATCTGGATTTTTGCAGTTGCTCGGTGTTGAGGAATGATTGCTGGAGAAAAGCTCTTAAGATTGAGAGGTGTCTGAGAAATGTAAATGGGAAGGGTTTGAAGATGGGCAAGAGCACTGTTAAGCTTTCCCACAAGCAAGGTGTTTCCAAAGTGTGGTGGGCAAAAAGCCCCGTTCAGGACAAGTGGAGAAAGGAGTGGAGCTGTACTGAAATCCCTGTGGTAGGAACTCCATTCATGTTAGGAGGCTCCATTCAGGGCCTTACAAAGGGTATGAGTCAACTGCAAAGAAAGGAGGCATTTCACAGAAATTGAAGTGTGACCCTTTGTTTTGCCTGACCCCAAGGTCCTCAGCGACACAAAAGGGGACCCCAGCACCGATTCTGCAGCAAAGAAATGCCTGTTGTGAGTGAATGTATTTGAGGAGCCCTGACAATAGGGAATGACCAGAAGAGCTTGTTTCCATCCCTAGTCTCCCAAGGGTCTGCCAAGGGGGCAGTCAGAGGGGTTGAGATGAGGGTGCTGGGAAGAATTTCCCAGTGGAAGTATTTTCCTAGAAAGCCTCTCCTGAAATGTAGGATCTGACCATCCATAGGTAATATGGAAACACCTGGACAGTGGTGGGTTTTAGAAGTTTTTTTAAATTCAGTTCTGCAAAACCCACTGAAGTAAATACAACTTTTGCTTAGTGGTTATGTGAGATGGGATTTTTCTAATTTAGGACTGGCAAAGGATTAGGATGTCTTAGTAGCCGTGTCTTTATTTCAATCTTCCATTAGCCTGTGACTCTTTCACAATCAAAGTAGACCTGAAAGGGCTGTTTTGCTTTGCCCTTTTCATTATCCCAAAGTGCTGTAGGTGTCTATTAAAGTTCATGACGGAATTAAGGTGCAGAATGATGGATTTAAAGGTATCATAAAACTCTTCCTGGTAAATAGTAGTCCCCAAACATATTTCAGTTATGACCTGAGAGAAGCTGCTGGAGGCATCCCAAGCAGACATGGCATTGCCTCTGCAGATCATTTGAGCTGAGGAAATGCATTTGCATATGGATGTCATGCTAAGGAGGCAGGCCAGCCCGGATTTCATTACTGCTAATGACGTGTGTGGGAGAAGTGATTTAGTTTATAGCCAGTGCCAGGCGTGGTTCAATGAGGAAGTACTTAATTCATACAAAGCTTTTTCTTGCTTCTAAGACCTAAAAACCAGGGGATTTCAAACAGCTCTGGGAGGCCCAGGTTTGGTGACGTGGTCTGGTTAGTACCGGCAAAAGAACAGAGCCCTGACTGAAGTGAAGGAATTGGGGAGAAGGAAGCTTTGACATTTGGTATTGATGTTGTGGAAGATGGGCTAGGAGAAGAAACAAAAGGGAATGAAATGAAGAAGAAGGAGCAGCTGAGGATGAATAACCAGCAAGCAGGAACTGTGGTTGCCAAGGCTGGATAGTTGGACTTTGGAGGTGACAACATTTTTACTCCTTGTTTTAGCCTGTCCAACTCAAAACACAGGCAAGAGCATTGGACCTGAGGCAAGGTGTCCAACTTCAGAGGCAAGAGAAGTTTCTGAGAAGTGGAAAAAGGGACCCCAGGATAATGCTCAGAATGGAGTAACAGGGAGTGGCTGCACTGACGGAATCATCATCACATGCCTTCTTCCTACTCCAGTGCTCAGAGCCACCTCTGCTTTACCTGCTGCAGTAGGCACTGCCTCAGGCAAGAGGAAGAAGATGAGGGCCTGGGGGCACATTCTGGGCATGTACTTTGGGGAACAAAGAAAATACTATGCTCCAGCAAGGCAACTTCAGAAAGTTATTTGAACTGGGATCAGTATCTTGGGTGGCCTTTCAGCTTCAAGTAATGAATCAGTCAAGCAGAAGAAAACAGCCAAGAGAAGGAAAGGGTGAATGAGAAGGAGTAAGTCAGAGGGATTAATGATGGAGATAAGAGAGCTAGGAGAGGGAGTGTGCTGTAACAACATGTGAGAAAGAGCAGCTCCAAGTGAGAGTGCAGGGCGCCCAGAGCCTTCATTGGGCCAGAATTTAAAAGGTTGAAAGGGCCTTGAAAAGAGGCCAAATTTTGGGATTTATGGTGCCTGACACCTCTGGTCTTTATGATATCATTGCATGGGGTAGCAGGGAAGAAGGGCTGTGAGCTGCTGCCCATTGTTCCAGCATGGGATATGACTCCATATCCATCTACAGCGCACAATATGAAAACCTGAAGAAAGATCTTTGAAGAGGAATTATTCCTGCCTTTTTCATGGCACAGCAGCTGGTTTTAATGGGTTTGAACTGTTTGGCTGCAATCACCCACAATGCGTGTAAATCAAAAGGGCTACGAGCTGCTAACACTCACTCCTGGAGCAGACTGGAAATGATGTCTCAGGAAATACAGGAGGTTTTTTTGGGTACCTTAATTTAAGATAGATTGTTCTGTAATTTTCTGGGGAGGGAAATCAAGCCGGTCAGTTGGATGGGGAGGGGAGATGTGCAGGCCACTTCCACTATGAGTGCATGAGTAAATGCAATTTGGTGAGTTCCCTGACTTCTGCTTCATCTGAGTTGAAGCCAAAGGGTCCAGGACACCAACATTTAGGTGGTGTTACTGGGAATGAAATACTGTTTCCATGATATTGCAGTTGAATTCAGAAGAGTTGTGAAATGTCTTTAAGGAACAAAAGCTACTTTTTGCATTTCTGCGTCACTGAGGAAATGCTGAGATTTGCTGAAGTGATGGCTTTTATGTGCTGTTTTGGGACAACTGTATGCTATTGAATATGTTTTATTATGTGTGAGTCATCTGAATGATCTTCACACCCAGTTGTCGGAGGGCAGAATGTGGACTTCATCGTCTAGAAGAAGTTTATAAGATGATTTGACATAAAAGACAATCAGGAATCAGCTGAATTTGCAGAGGATCTGAAGAGTAAAGGTAGGGCAGAAAAATGTGCAATATTTTCTAGATGTAGACAAAAGAAAATGAGAAAAAAAAAGACTATGCCAATACATTATTGTTCAGCGGGACTCTGCTGGCAGACTGAATTCTGCTGGGGATGGATCATCTCTCCTCAGCAACAACAGCAGGTTTCAAATAACGCTCCATATTTCCTAGGTTTAGCAGACAAAAAAAAAAAAAGAAAAGAAAAGAAGAATTACTTGGGAGGCAAATAGAGCAGATTTGCAAATAGAGGAGAATGTTTTATGGCCAGACTTGCAAACATTTGGCTCCTGCAGATGCCAGAAGACTCTGCATCTGCTTTAATCAATGTAGGTTGATCCTTTCTGATTATTTCTTTGAGATCCCTGTGGTTCTTAAAGCAGTAGTTTTATATTATCTAGGACAAAGCCACTGTTCAGCTTCACACAGAGGGCAACTTACCTGCAAATTCAAACTGTGCAGCTTTTGATCGGTAAGAAAGGCAAGTGAGAGCTGATGAACTGAGAATAGACATTTTTCAAGAATTCTGTGATTTGCCCTCCAAGGCAACTCGGCTGTCTTTCAGTTATGTCTTCATTAGAGATACAACAGGCTCTT
Organism: Laterallus jamaicensis coturniculus; assembly: GCA_022605575.1. Classification (NCBI taxonomy): domain Eukaryota; kingdom Metazoa; phylum Chordata; class Aves; order Gruiformes; family Rallidae; genus Laterallus; species Laterallus jamaicensis. The sequence continues at coordinate 17,194,023 of JAKCOX010000008.1, read as the reverse complement.
CTGTTTATGTTTTCTTTATATTTTTTTGGGAAAAAAAAGATCATAGAGGGAAGTACAGATTCCTTTTTCAAGTATATTTATAATGTACCTGGGAAATGACGGCATTCTGCTCATCTGACTGTAAATAAAGGCTACAGAGTGGCAGACAGTTCAAGTAAATCTTAAGAAATCTGAAATTGCCCATTAATTGCTGTCTCAGGGGATACAGGTCTTTTATGGCGGGGATCTCTTCAGCAGATGCGGTAAGAGAAGCAATGCAGTCACTGTACTGGGAAAGATGCAGTTGTTCTTAATCCTTTTATTCCTTTGCTGTACTTCTACAGAAGGAAGGTTCCCTTCACATGTGGAGGTACTTTGTGATAAGCTGTATGGTGGAAGCAACTTCCAAGGGAAGCACATACAACAGTTGTTCTGAGAAGCTGTTCTGGCTCAGACAAGTCTGGTTTTTTGTATTTTGTTTTTGAACTGTTATTCTTCTTTCACGTCTGTATTTAGGATCTGGAGGCCTCAAAATGTTGTTTGGTCAGGCTTGGAAACAGTTGGCTTCTGCAGACACCAGAAGATGGTCTGTTTGCTTTGATCAAAAGAGACCAATTATTTCTTTGCGATCCCCATGGTTCTTTGTATACTACCTAGAGTAAAGTCACTGTTAGTTATGTGCTACCTACAACAGACTCAGTGTTCAGCTTCTCTTCACGCAGAGGACAGCCCACCAGTAAGTTTGAGCTGCATGTCTGTTCAGTTCTTAGCAAATGGCTGAGAGAAAACCAAAACATTCTGAAAATACCAAGCAGTGCAGTGGTTGGCATGGAGGCCTTGTGGTGTCACCTTGACTGTTTTAGTTTTCAGAGCGGTTGGATTGGGTTGGAGTGTAATGAGATTGGGGCTCCCTGTATGTTTATACTGTCCCTATTGTAATGTATCTTCCTTAAGATAAGATCTTCTTTAAACATCACAGGCAAGGAGACAGGGGAGAGGGCAGGCAAACACTGTATATAGCATCTGTAGTGTTTAATTGTATGAGACAGGGATTTTCCAATATGCCTTGAAACACAAAAACCATTTAGATATTAGCATCAGAGCATATATTTTCTAAATCACAACGCCCACGCGTTTTCTTAGCCAAGTAGAAGTTTTCCTTCTATGGCTGCATATCTAAAATTAGCCTGAAGGTCAGTTCTGAATAGAAGTACCCTTGCCATTGAACGTGCTGGGAATGATTGGTGCAATGGGCTCAATTTTCCCATCGAAAACCTTCATTTATTTTTTTTAAATAACAGTTGCTTTTACAATTAAAGAGCTTGGAGAAAGGCAAAATGAGGCCTGCTGTATAAAATCATCATCAATATTCTGCTTTCGCTGCAAGGCTATTTTTATAGCCAACTATTTTAAATGTAACAAGATGGATATAGTGAAGCCATAGTATAAATGATGCAGTAAAAGGCTTCCGAATAGCTGAGCTGAGTACCGGCATGCGAAAGGAAGGCCTTAAAATCCGGAGGATATTTGTGTCTGAAAGATACACACAAAAAAAATTTCTAAGTTAAGAAATGCATTGTTGAGAAGAAATGAACAGTTCAGGTCTAAAAACAGTTGCTTAACCTACTGTTGAATCACGTGAGGACTACGCAGCCTATACTGCAGAAACGCAAAAGCACCGCCTTGCAAGAAGTGCATTTATCAGCCACAGTGTTTTATTGAGTGCTTTAATAATACAAGTGTACATCAACTGATCCACAGTCAAAAGTGGCAGGTCCCTAAGAAATTTACAAGCACTTTTTTTTTCCTTTTTTTAAGTAAATCAAAATACATATTAATTTGTTCAACGCAATAGCCTTTTGTGTGGGAAACAGAAGGCTAGTGATAAACACAGTCTTAGTAATGCACAGTGATTCTTGATTTTAAGCTTTTATACAAAACTTGTTCCCAGTAGCATGCACCCACCATTAAAGACTTCAGTACAAAAAAATAACCCTAAACACTACATTTAAGTAGAAACGAGATATAATTCTGAATTTTGTTTGTTTTCCCCAAAACCACATGAAAGAAAAAAAACCCCACACATTAATACAAAGCTTTGTGACAAAGCTCTATACTATTACAGATCCAACATTCTTTGCACTGATAACCAAAATTCCCTGTCTACATTTGAGGGAAACAACTTTCGAGTTAACAGAACAAAAAAACCCCAACAAAACCCAAAACAAATAAAAAATAAAAATTAAAACCAGAAAGAAAGTAAGGACAACTTTTTGTCACAAAATGGTTCAAAATTCAATAAAAAATAAGAATGAAGGGAAGGGCTATTGATGCACTTAGTGAATGTGCTTGCACAGGTCCAGCAAATCCTAGAGTAGGTTCCTATGTGGCATATCGCTTGGTCCACTGTCTGGCCATTCTGTCATGCTCTGCTCTGTTAGTCATGTACTGAGTGGCAATGCTTCCAACCAGGGGGTCAGCTGAAAAGGAAACACAAACCATGAAATACTTGTCAGCCTCGGAAGGATGAAAAAGCTATTCTTAGATCCAGGTTCATTCAGTTCTCTGAGGTGTAACTATAAGAACAAGGTGCCTACAGATACTGGACCCATTTTGAAAGCATGCATGCACACAGGAAGAAAGGAAGAAGATGGGCAGGAGCTGGCTGGCAATTCACTATACATTTCTGGTAAACATAAAACTAAACCTGTTTTACAAAATTCTGCCTTACAAATAAATGTTCCAATAATTTTATTTTGAGCTAAAAGTTGCTTTCAGGTTATAAGGATAAACATACTATGTCATTTATTTATGGCATTAGACTTCCACAAATATGCCAGTATCAAGTGAAGTGTTTTTCTGAATACTTCTAGTGTTGAAGAATAAAGAAAGATCAGGAATTAGGGCAGCAAGTATTATTTTCAAAGTAGCGAAAATGAATTCCAAACTTTGGGAACTGGCATTTAATTTACAGGATCTTTCTGAGCATTTATGTAGGTAGAATGCTTCATGGTTTGGTCTTCCCCAGATATTTTCACATTTCCAAAATGAAGAAATAACCTGAGAAAGTAGTTTTACATTAATCTGGATCTACAAATTACTTCACAAATAATTAAAAATAAAACAGCAGTCATCCATCTAAGAAAAAAACCAAACAAGACAAGACTTCCCCAAAAGTGACTGTATGTTATCACCAGTTTTATTTTCTCAGGATAAAGCAGACTAAATATATAGAGAATTTCCCTTTTTTGGGGGGACCCATAATCTGTCATTTGAGGTCCCTTCCAACCCCTACGATTCTGTGATTTATACTGTTGGAACAGCAAATTTCCCTAGATTGTACCACTGCCCCATGCAAGTTCAGAAGCACCGATGACAGGTTTTCTCCTGACTTAGGACAGATGAACATAAGTTCTTGTTAAAGCCAGTTAATAACTGGCTTTGTAGTTGACTGAAGATGGTGCCATTGAACAGTATGAATCTCGGCTTTCCCAGTAGAGTCGTTAATTTGAGTGTGGCATTTCCATTATTAACTGATGAAATTCCTTGGACTAGATGTCAGGCCTTCCACAAAGCAAAGAAAATCTCTGTTTTTTTGTTTGCTGATGGCAAGAGTTTATGATAGGAGAAATATGTTGGCTTAGCCAAAAAGCATTTGATTGGCTTACTGCCAACATTTCTGAATATTACTGAACAGTATCTAATGAAAATCTTTCACTACTTTCAGGAAGAGTCCATGATTGGAATCGTAAGTTTGCACCTACTAAATTAGTAAGGCAAATTATCACCGTGACTGTAGTGTACCGAGTCCCTGTAGTCTCAGCCCTGCAAACACTTAACTGCATATGCTTACCTTTTATATCTTAATATATCCAGTGAAGGTCACTGAGACCTGGCTTTGCTATTTTTACATAAAGGAGTGTTAAAGAAGTGTACCTGACCTAAGATCCATTAAAAAATTTCAGACTAGAAAGTATATCACCTTTAACTCATCAGCCAAGGAGAAGAACGATATAGGGAGATTACTGGAAGGATTTTGTTCTGTGCAAAAATGAAGTTAAGAGTCTACGGGTATTTAAGGAGTGTAAAGTTCTTCATGGTTGGAATGAGGTTTGAAAAGTACTGCAGGGTAAATGGGGAACCACAGAAATGGCAAAGGGCAAAATTTCTCTCAGCAAAAGATTTAAGCCACAGGGAATGTTGTCGTAGTGTAACACTGTTCAGGGATGAGCCTGACAGCACTGCTGTGAATTCCCACACCCTTCCTGGGTACAGCACCACTGTGCAAAGAAACACTCTCACAGACGCACGGAGAAATGGAGACAAAGGGCTGAACTTGAAAGGAATCCTTGGAGCAAAATTCAATGAATGTTTTCCTGCTGTTGAGAAAGGTGGGGTTTGGCCTCTGAGGCATCTGGCTGTGACGGGTTGCAAGAATATCATGGCATTATCATCTGGAACGCAGCAAGCACTTAATGAGGTTTAGTGTGTATTTACAGTGCTGCCACTAAGACCTTTATAAAACCTTATGTGAGTCAGTGAAAAGTGATGTGCTGTAGTAAAGGTTTACCCAGTTCAAATCTGAAAGTCTTTTACGCGTGGGATGAATGTTTTTGTGAAAGCGTGTCTTTCACAGGGAGAGCTGTAAATCAATTTCCTTGCTATACTGAAAGAGTACCGAGATGGGTACTGAGGATCATATCATCATCCCCAAGCCTGGATGATAGATCGCAGTGTTTGGTTTCCTAGTGTGGGTTTCTGTCTATACCTCCTTTTTGGAGCAAGTATTTCAACAGCATTTCTATTTTGGAAGGTACACGCTCTTCTTCTCACCTGCTCCCAGCATGGGAAGGTGTCTACTTTCTTTTGGGGTAGGGGAATCAGCGAGAAGAGTTCTCGATAAGAAAGTGGGGAAATCTGTGGAAGCCCAGTCATGCAGGGAACTGGGCTGTGCATTCATATGCTCCAGCCTTGCAGTGTTTTGTTTGGCAGTTGAAACTGCAAAGTGTCTGAGGTCTACATAGCTTTTGTTGTTATTTGTGTGTAACTGACCCCACCAAGAGAGTAGGAGTCAACCAACTATCATCTCAGGATGCTTCCCTCAAGTCAGCACCTCCCTCCATTGGTGTCTCTCTGTGCTGAAGCAAAGAGAGAGAGGTCCTTGCCTGCCGTAGCATGAGCAGGACAGCTGCACCCACAGCCAGCTGCTGAGCAGATGCTACTGAAAAGGTGCTCTTGGTAATAACAATAATAATGCCATTCTTTGCAGTTTGGCAGTTTGGTTATTGTGTTATTTGTTACAATAATATTGAATAAAAGAACAAACCTACAATTTGGCAAAGCCACTTGCTCATTTAAGACCCCAAACTCAAGAAACAGAAGAAAACAGTTATTTCCAGAGATGCCCAGCTATTTCACATCCCTGTGGGAAGGTCTGGATGTGTGCTGTCATTATATGTAGCTATTTATGAGGACTTTAATAAGGACTCTTTAACAGGTGTTTGAAGTGATGCCTTTTTTAGCAGTAAAAAGTGGTAAAACCATAAGGCACAACTATTTTATTTGGAAAGTCAAGACAGGTGGTCAGGGGGAAAATTTTAACTTCAGATCAGAGGCACCCAACCAGTGCCAGAACAGCCAATTCCCTACAGCACACTGCAATTGCACTGGCCGATGTAAGGGCTGCATGCGAACCCCAGCAATGCAAAGAGACTCTTTAGGCATCAGCATGAAGCCAGGCAGCTTCAGGCCCAAGCCATATTGTCCCTGGGGGAGGAGGAAGCCGGTAGGCAGGCCCAAGGAGACAGATCTCTCAACACTTAATGATTCACTACTGCTATGCAGTTCATGGAGACAGGTCATAAAACGGAGTTTACAAGTTGAATTGAAGCATATTAATTAGAACAATTGCAAGATATAATCCCAAGTCCTACAAAACACCAAATATGAGGAAGAAAAAATACTTCCCATTTGCCCCCTAAACTAAGTAGCACATGGTTGAGCACCAGCCAGGCTTCACTATTTAAGGAGTATTGTGAAATCTCAATTAGCAGGGTGAAATGCATATTTATAAAACAACTGCTGTGTAAACTGTCTAAGAGATAAAAAGGAATACTGGGTCTCAAAATACATAATGATACTTTTCCTATGTTTTCATTTCTCAATATATATATCTCTATATATCTGTGGTTTTATCCTTGATGTTAGAAATTTGTTTCCATAGCTAGTAAACCACTCTAGCTTTTTCTTTTTGTTTTAGAAGTAGCATGATTCATCAGTGAATCAGAGTTCGTTTCAGAAATTCACTCCAAATGGGGCTGTGTCCAGACGACAATGAAAACCAGGGGAGCAGAATACAAAGCTATGCCAGAAACGTGTGTTCAGAACAGCCTAGTGAAATAAATGAAAATAATCCCACAATAAATTAATAACAACAACAGCAGAACTCTGTGACTCCTGGCCTGGCAGGTGACAACATAGGCGGGACCTCTTGGATCACCAGGTACACTGTGTCCAGCTTGAGATCTGGGGAGGCACCACCCACGAGCAGCTTCTTCCCTGCTGGGTGGCCAGGTGTGGACATCCCAGCCCTCAGGGTAATGGTGGCTGGAGAAGCCTGGATGAGGCGAAGTGATTTCGTGCTGCGCTTGGCAGCGCTGAAACACAGGAGCCACACTGCGAGTAGTGCTGGCTGCCAAAGCCATGCGTGGGGAGTTGTGTCATGGTGGACAGCATCAGCTCACCTGAGAATCTCCTGCAGCTCTGTTGACCTGGAAATCTTTCAGGTGTCATAATTTACTGCTCCTTCAAGGCCCTGAATCTTGCTCCTAGAAACCTGCCTTGGGGTGACTCTAGAACCCTTAGCTTCTTTAAAGAAAATTTTTTATCCACTACTCTGATTAGTTCCATGTAAAATTGGAACACACCAGGAGTTACAACATCAATTTTATGTTAAAAGACAGTGCAAGAATAATGAAATACATATAGAAAGCACCAAATTAGACAAGCATGGAGTGAAGCTGAGGTTCAGCAATGTACCTATCATGAAAAATGTCCATCAAGAGTACTAAAGTATGAAGAAAAGCTTCTGGATGACTGCAGCTGCTAAATCCCCCCTCACCTCACTATATGTAATCCTCATGTTATATCTGAATTCATGAAATCACCCCGTATTTAAATGCAGTTTTGAAAGCTGGGCAAGCTGGAGCTTGTCCCTAGCTTAAAAAGGTTGAAAGTGCTGCTCTACAATGCCTTGTCATCTTCTTTTGCAGCCACTTAATATGACTCTATAAGGAAGAACATTTGTGTCTCATGTCTGTTGTAAGGTTAATCAAATTTACAGCCCAATTCTAAGGAGTTAATGCTATTGGGGATTTGGAAGAGCTGAGGTTTGGTCATTACAAAATTTCAGCTGTGTTTAATGCTAGTTATACTGCTTTATCATTCCGAAGACAGACCATATTTCTTCTTTAAAACTACTTTTTCCCCAAATAAATGAAAATATATTGCTACACTGTATTTTTTTCCGCTTGTATTTTTACAGCTATTTCTATGTCAGCAAATAGCAATTTCAGAGCAGAATTCATCTCCTGGGCTTTTCAATGGTCTTTTAAAAATACAGCAAACATACTCTAGTGAAATAAAAAATGGAGATGGTGTGTTTAACAGCTTGATTTCAATGTGCCTTCTCCGTCAGCCACACGATATGCAGTGAAATTCCAATTGGTAGCGCCAATATGGTTAAAGAGAGACACACATTTAGACTTAAAATTTACATTACGGGTGTTTGCATGCATTATATGTATATTTTTATGAGCATTTATTTATGGAATTATATTTCTATTGCAGTATTTTACAGTTTTAATAGAGAACAGCTGATGGGGCCAGTTATTACACCATCAGAAGTGGGTTCTCAGAAGGATTTCTGCAGCACCTTGAAAACTAAAAAATAACCCCTCCAAACACCACAGCCCCATAAAAATATTGCAGCTCCTTCAGCCAAATATTTACTTTTTTTGGGTTTGTGTTTAGATTCAGCTCTGTATCAGGGGGAATTCAGAAGAGCTGGCCTCCAGCTAAAGAAGCAGAATTAAACTGGAAGAATTTCCAAAGGTTAGATGCATCTTTAAAGGTCTTATTATGTCTCCTGAGCTATAAATGACTCCTTTCGCATAGCTGTGAGGCATCCCATTGAGAAGCTCTATGGAACTACCTGTTTTGAAACATCAGTCACCACAAATTAAATCTGTTTTCCTTCCTTTGGACAGGCTGCATGAAATGCAGAAGAAAACAAAGAAGCAATTTTTTAGGTAGAAGAGTTTGTGGTTTATGCAAGACAAGTTGGTTGGGTTTTTTTTTTCAGGCCTGCCCCTCTTTGCAAATTCTCTGTTGTATTGCTTTTTGAATTAAATAAAAAGAGGAGTGTTTTGAGTTTTTTGAGGTTTTTTTTCTTTTTTAGGAAAAGTCCAGATGCTCTGTTCGCATCTATAGGATAGCTGCCTTAGAGTCATCTTTATACAGCAGCACAGTCAGGATTGGTTGCCCCAAAATTAACCTCTCTTCCCCAATAAAAGATAATATTTTCAATAACTACATTTTGTTTGGTGATTTTAGTGCAAATAGCAGTGCAGGACAGCATGTATTCCCATACTGGCTTGCAGTGAAAGCCAAGTTTTCTGAATCCAGTTTTTGTGGGTTTTAATATTGTACCAACCTTTAAGAAATAGGTCCCAAAAGGCACACTAAAAAAAAAAAATTAAGACTAGGGGGGAAAGCAGAAGCTAGTAATTCCCTGAAACACCGGGTTTCTTAACAGCAAATGCTGACAGCTTGATGCACACCAAAAATATCCTTAAACTTAATTAAAAAAAAATAATATTTTGTTTCTAATTATATTTCGTTATGTTGTTTTCAATGGCATCCAGGCTAGAGTTGCAAGAATTCTGGTCAGCGAAAACTGCAGACAAAAGCAATGTCAGACATGCTATACCAACTATGTCATAGAACAATTTAAGACTCCGAGAGGAAGGGATTAGGAGAAGATGAATTGTTTGTGAGTAATTTTATTTATAGTGTCACATTGCCTCAGGAAGTTTCCGTAGTTTGCCACATGTCACCTGTTGTAAACTTAATGAACTCCTGGAAGACCATGTCGAGGATACTGTGAGTCTTGATGTGGAAAATGAGGTATGCGAAATGCATCATAGTATCCTTCAGTGATCTTACAGCAGCCGTGTTACTCTCTTTTGCTATCATTAATAATAATGCACCGACTAAGTAATTCTTTGGAGGCAGAGGCAGGTGAAGTGGCACGCTGAGTTACGCCACTAACCCTTCACCTCTGAAAAGAGTGCTCAAAATCGGGGCACAAGTGAAAACGAGCGCGGCGCAGCACTAATCCCTGTTTGTGCGGCAATAAAACCAGCCTCGCGGTGGGAAGTCTGATCAACACACGCGTTCGAGCTGGAACAACAGCGTGATTCAAGGCCGAACAAAGAGCGGTAGCGGGGCTCGGAATTGCTTTACACACCCTACAAGCCAAACTACAATATATTTCCAACTATCATAAAGTCACAATTCCAGCTATGCATACAGAATGCATTTGTCCATACACGAGACCCTTTGAAAGCTGTACAGAGGAATGATAAAGTGATCAATAAACACCACATGAAAAGGAAAAAAAAAAAAGGAGAACAAACAAAATGAATTGTTTCAGAAAAGGAAAAAAGGCAAACCCCAGAGGAGAGAGGAAGTAATTATGGAAAGGTCTAATGGCTACTTGGAAAGAAGTTGGTGAGGTTAATATCCATTTTAACAATTAAAGGTTGCAGCAGAAATCATATGATACAGAGTATAATCAACTCTGTCCTGAACTTGTTTCAGGAACTAGTTTTGCAGATTTGGTTGGTCACATTTTAATACTCAATAGAAAAATTCTAATATATATAGATAGGCTACACTAGTGCACTAAGACATCAAAATATGCCTGCTGAAACTGCCTTAGAGCTCATGGACCTCATTAGGTTGGCTGCTATGGTTGAAATGGATTGGACACAGTGGACAACCATATGACCTTCAAGCATTGTTCCCACCAAAGTACAGTAACAAGGTATGCATCAAGATATTCTTTGATGTTGGGTTCTTAGATACCCAGTCAGAAGAAGCAAAGGCTGACTGGTCACTGTGTAAATGCAGAGCTCAAGGAGACTTAACAGTTTTGCATCAGGCTTCCTGTGAAGTTGTATTGATCAGTACATCCCATACTCCTGGTCACTCAATCATCCAGTCCTTGGTCACCTCTCTAGCTATACACTTGAAGTCTTTTTTCCTGAGAGAAATCTGAGCAGGTGCAGGAGAAGAAAGAGAGGGTGAGTATGGAAGCATGGGAGCCCCTGAGGTCTCGTTCTCTTGTAGAGCCAAGGAGTAGCCAGGGTGCGCGTCTAGGCAGGTAAGCAAGGAAGCGGTCATGTCATACTGTTCACAAAGGGTGAAACTCCAGGGTGCTTCTTGGTCTTCACAGTTAGCAAGTCATGATGACTCCAAGAAAGTTAAGTGGTGCCTGAGTTTCCCATCTGTAAAACTGCACTAATGCTTCTCTAGCACCCAGGATATTCTGAGAATAAATACACTAAAAATTGTGAGGTGTCTGGATACTATGGTAAATGTGCCTGTACAGATGTGTATCATAAAGAGACCAATATCCACGACTTGACTGTAAATTTTGAGCTCAGTAGAATTGTCAGAAACACATTTGACTTCTGTTAGTTTGTACAATGATTGAAGTTCAACAAATATTAAGGCATGTGTGACTTCATTCCAATGTCCAAACTGTTGTCTGGAGAAAAACACTACCTATCTTCAAAATAAAAGAGCTCTGCAAATCCAGTTTAGAAAACATCCATTTACTAAAATACCCATTTTGGATATATGGAAGGAGAAATTCATTTCTCTCTCTAGACTTGCATTTGATTGCTGTCAGGCTACCTACCACAGATCTGTGTGAAATATGAGGCTGCCTAAGAAAAAGATGTTTCAGAAATAAGGAGTATTATCTGGCCCAATTTTATTAACATGGCTCTTAAAGGAAAGCGTTGGCAGTGATTCATCTCTGTATCTTGCCAAGGGAAATCATTCTTGTTTAAAGAGTAAGGTTTTTTTTTTCCCAGTCTTCAGTTTTTAGCAGGATTTCTATAAACTTCACTGGCTGTCTGGGAGTTAGCCGAGGCAATCATGGATCAACAAGGCACAGTGTACTGATCTTGAAGAGTTGTCTTTAATTAAGGAAGAACATGCACCTATTAGAAGTGCCAGCATGCTGGAACAATTAAAGTTCTGAAATAACACACTTCACTTTGATGCTTGGATGCATCTCAAAATTAAAAGCACAGATACATTAGAAACGTATCTGTTCGTAATAATGAACTCAATTGAGAAACAGTCACTGTTATTTGAAAAAAAAATTAATGAAAGGGTGTCAGTAACTAAGAATTTGATATGAAAGACATTACAGGGTACATGGATTGATAGACTTTGCAGAAAAACTTATAGCACTACGCATTTACCCTGTGGAAGATGACTGGATAATAAGGAAATCACAGCACTCACATCTCAAAATGTTGTCAAGCAACCAAAATGCTAAGATCCATAATGTATTTGGCAGGCATCCATAGGGTCATCACTGTGTTTTCAGAAAAGTCCTGCTGATGTGGGTTTCTTTTTGTTTTGGGTTTTTTTTGTCTGAAGATTTGTTAAGGGAGGGATAGATATTCTATAGGAATTTCAGTTTTTCATTTAAAGAAAAAAAACTTAAATCCATTTTTCTTCCGGATTTGTCTGTTCTCACTTCTCAGTAATTACCATCTCACGCAAAGGAGTGACATATGGGTCTTACACATCCCAAACAAACAGTTTAATCCCAATGCAACTGGGTGTAAAGGCATTCCCTGTGATCATGCCTCATACCGTGTTAGACATCTTATAATGACTTGCACCAAATGTAGATTATTCTGCAAGAAAATCAGGACATCCAGTAGGATTTTATTGCCTGAATTCCCAGGGGACAGACAGGGGAGAAGGTATTACTGCAGGGTCTGTCTTTGGTGAAATTTAGATGGCAGAAGAAAAATGAGTCCTGAAGGAATCTTCATTTTTCGGAGAAGGGTTTGAATTGTGAGCAATACCAAAATCTTCAGCGTAAACACATCAGGATCTCTTTAGGTCAGATGCAGAAGTCATCTGAATTCTGCTCTTGAATTGAACCCTTTGTTCCTTTATTGTAATTAATCCTTGGAGTAACTAGAAAAGCCTACAGATGTTATGAATGCTGCTTATTTTGGTTTAATCTGATTTTCTCTTTCTTGTCCTATTAAATCTCATTATAAATTTGATGCATTTAAATCCAAAACTGTTATTAGGAATCCCATACAAAATGTCAAAAGAATACAAAAGGCTTCTCTTTATTCAGGGGTGAACTGATGAAGAATTTTCTCCCTATTAAAGGCCAATATGACTCTTTTACAGGCCAGGGCCTGAAATCCTTCGGCAAGTTCAAAATCCCTCAGAACAGCAATAAGAACTTAGGTGTGCCTTGCATTAACACACCTCTTGCTCCCCAATAATAACTTAAAATAGGGTCAGGCCTCTCCATTCCCTCTTTATACTTCCCTTTCTCCCAGGGAACATGTGGAAGGAAGTTGCAGGGTGTATGTTGCTCAGACATGTCTAAGTTTATATCTGCACCAGGAGGCATTGGAAGGAAAATGCCTGGAAACTGATTTGCTTGGGATTTTTGTTGGTACACCCCAGATGCACTCTTCGATAGGGCTGGCTTCTTTGGCCTTTCTGGACTGTAGGTGTGGGCCATTTGAGTCTGGTTGCAAGATCGCAAGTTGAGACTGTGCCTCATGTTGCCATCTGCATCTGTGGACCATACTATTCAGGAAGATGCATCCAAAAATGTGACTGGACTATAAATGTAGGAAATAGGTGTCATTTCAGAAGAGTATGGGAGAGGGACCTCTGGAATCAGTCTCACTGCTAACATCTAAGCTTGACAGGGTTTTGACAGTCCAGAGTGAAGTCTGATCCCTCGAACGCTGCAGAATCTGTAGCAATACCGCCCTGCCACGAGGCATTCAAGGAAGGTGCTTGTAGCAGCACACAGTGGCTCCAGAAAGCATGAAAACCAGAGTGCCACCCTGCCCTGAAGATTGGTCTGGGCCAGTTGCAACTGGAGGCTGATCACTGATATGACATGGGATATCATGTGAAGGGAGCAGGATGGTGCTAGTTATTACAATGACTTGGGCATCAGAAGGTGAGTGAGAGAATAACCTCATTTTAGTAACCAAATGGACTATCCACTACTAAATTAACATCATAACATGAATATAATTAGGTTTAATTACAAACAGGTTCTAATAAGACTAGAAGGAAAAACAGGTTAAACAAAATAATTAGCATTCATCATGTAGGCAGGTTTAGCTCCTGGATTAGTTGCAATGAAGTTACATGGCAACGCTGAGTGAAGAATGAATTGATGGTATTTGCAGCGATAACTGCATATTCAGTTAAAGGGAAAATAACTTTATTTGGAAAACCTACCTTTCCTGCAAGAGGGGTCATATTGACTCCACTGTCATGCCTGACTAAATGATGATAATCACTGCCAAATGATGTCAGGCATTGGCACAAAAAGTCCTATGACTGAGCTCTAGGAGAAAAGCTATAGAAGGTACACATGGAAAAGCCATGACAGATCATCAAGGCATTCCTTCTGCTAGTATAGTATTGTGTCTTACAGCAACTTCCACTTTCATGCCACTTTCTCTAATGGGTATTATAAAGACCCCAGCGATGAGGATTCCAGCCCTTGAGAAGTTTCTGAAATCTCATTCATCTAAAAGTTGCAAATGCTCCATTCCATATAAAGGCCTTTTTTCTAAGCCTTGTACAGATGGAAAATACTATAAACAATTTACTAATCAGAGCTATATTTCTGTATGCCATATGAATGTGAAATTTTACAGTACAGCCCATCCTTTAAATCTGGGACAATTACACCATACATTTTGCTATTTAAGTAACTGTCTGCTACTCCAGTTAATGCACCTGAACTTAATTTGCTGTGAAAATAGGGATTCTGAAACACTCACTGCATATAATTTGTTTTATTTGTTGCCTTTGATAGATCTGCAAAACTGTAAAAAACAAACAACTGTTTCCTCCTCCCCTGCTGAATAATGTGGAAAATTAGCCATGCAAAATAAAAGAGATGTTTCTTGCAGTAGTGTAAATCATCTCTGAAGGTAGAATCTGAACAACTCAAGAATACTAATTTCTGACATCTTACTCAAGAAAGTGAGAGACTAAATGATTTAATAGCTAACATATTTATATCCAAGGTTATAAATTCTGCTTTGCAGGGCTGACTCTCCATGCTTGTGGGGAATCTGTTACAGAGCCAAACATAGCAGGCTTCTTCTCAGGAGTTTAAAGAATGTGGAACAGTGTGATTTCTACAGTGAAACAAGAATAACTGTATTTTAAGAACAGGAAGAAGCAACCTCAAAAATAATTGTGCTAACCAGGGTCTTAAAGGTGGTTCATAGGCAGTTAGAAACATAGGGTCTTGAAGGTGGTTCATAGGCAATTAGATATTTCAAAATCTGTCCTTGGCTTCATGTTAAAAAAGGTACAGAGGTAAAAAAACCCAAACACCTCCTCCCCCCTATTAAAATGTAACAAAGTCTAAATAGAAAAATCTGGGGTACAAAAATTCAGTGGGACTGATGCCAGTTTATTCCAGCTGAGATTGAGCTATTTGTACTAACTGGGAATAACAAGGATTAGATTAAATTATTATGAGATTAGAGAATTAGGTCTAGGAATACAGGTAAAATGTGAGGTCTATATTTTTTGATTGACTAAATTTCATAATTTTTCTTTTAAATATACACAGTTCTGTTAGTGAGAATATATTTCCAGTAGAATTGGTAAAGCTTAAAAGTGTTGTATCTACTTTCTTCAAAAGATTCAAGTATTATTAGGGACATGTCTGTACTGATTAGACAAAACCTGCATGAAACAAAGAAAATACATGTAAAGATTGTAAATGGTTGGGGTGTATTATGAAAGTAAAAGGCAGTTTGCTTTGTATTTTGGCATTAATTCAATTTAAGCTAGGATTCTATGTTTTATATAGGAAAACCAACTGATTGCTTTATTCAAATACTTCACATTGTCAAACATTTAGCACTGATGACTTACTTTGGTCTCGGTTCACACAAAGATTTATTATGTGCATGCATTAAATTGCCTGTCTTCTCTCTGAGGTAATGGGCATAGGAAACCTCCACTGGTACTATTTTAAATTACACATGTTTATTGGAAGGAAAATGAACTGTAACCTTTTGTATTTGTAGCATCCATCACTCACGCATTTTCTCAATTACGTTTAATTTAACGATGGCTAAGGCAAAGCTCATAGAAACCCTGTGTTTCTTGAGTAGGAGTGCACAAACTTTTAAAAACACTGTATGTATATTTATCAAATAGCTTTTACCAGCTCCTTTTAAAAAAACAATATATCAAAATGCTAGGTGTATTTTTCCAGCCTTCCATTTTGTGCTACGACTGAATTTTGCATGTACTAGAAGCCCCTTTTGATAAATAATAAAAATTAGGAACGGTTAATGGTAGTGATAGGATTCCTCTCTCATGAGTGCCAATTACATCCCTTCACACTTCTTTCTTGCACAGATGTACAAAGCCTCTTTACTGATTTGGATTTTAGTCAATCTCTGATTTAATCAGATGCCATTTAATAAACTGATGGTTGGGTATTATTATGTCTGAAGTTCAATTTTTCTCACCTCGTCTTAAATAAAAACAAAATAGGAGTAGAAAACATTGAAAAGGACAAGAAATCATTAGCAGCCTGGTCAAACCTTTCTCATTTAAGGAATGGTTGAAATCTAAATTTATTTCTTCTGGAGAAAAAAAAAAGATGAAACAAGATGTGAGAGGTGATTTTGCAAAGACCATACCCCTCCCCCAGTCTTGCTTATGGTAAGTAAAGAACCCAAAAAAACCCCAACCCAACCCAACGCATTCAGTGAACATTAAAAGGAACTTGATGCTTTAGTAAATAGTTAAGCACATCCAAGAATATTAGAAGGTAATTTAGGGAAAAAAAAAATAAAATTAGGAAACACACCACCTAAGTTGCCATTGCAAAGGCTATGACTGCTCATGCTTCAACACATAATCTGGTTGTTAACTGCGGTTAGGAGGGAATTTCCTCTCCAGTATATTACTGTGAGAGGGAAGTGCTTTGAGGGAATTTTACACTTTTCACTGAACCACTGAGCAATGAGCAGTTATAGGCAAGGTACCTGACTGCACTGAGTCGTGCTGGTTTTTCTGCTAGGAATGACTATACTCCTCCTTCGAGTGGTTATTCTTTGTAGAGTTACAGATCCATCAGATAAAACAAGAATAGGGTAAGTGTGTGTGTGGGACTGGTACCTGGAGCTGGAGCTAGTGACTGCTTTATGCCTTGGATACCACAAAATCTAGATTGCACATTTCATTTATAAAAAGTAATCTGTACCATTCACTTTCTAAATTTGATACCCCTCCTCCCCCGATATTCTTATATAAATAACTCCAGATACTTCTGAGGGTAAAAAAATTAAAATGTTCAGACTCTACCCTTCTGAAAGCATAATGGGGCATTTAAAACTAAATATTCCTAAATAATCTTACTTCCACAGTTGTGTTAATCTTTATAATGAAGCCTTGTGAGCTTTGAATAGCCTAAATGTAAACACATGAAATGCCTCTATGCTCACAAACAACGCTTTTCTACCCATAAGGTGTTGTCAGTATGCAACTGAAAAGAGCAAAGATTTAGGCCAACATAAATAGCAATCCTGATCCAAGCCTCCTCCCCCTGCACACATAATTAGGAGTTATTCCAAGACACATTTTCCTGGGAACTACTAAAGGGATGACAGTTCACAAATGTTTTTCCTGCTGTTACAATAATCCCCACAGTCATGGGTTCATGTTGAGGGGATTTAGCCAATTGATAAGAACAAAATCTTGTAACATTTTCATCAGCTCTTTATGGCAAAGCAAATTAATTCTCTTTCAATGCTTATCTATTCATAATTTTCATAATGCGCTGCTGTATTGCTTGAATTTACATATGTTTAATTTCATGTTTATAGATCACGTCAACAGCGTTTTGCACATATAGGTGTATGTGTCTGCAAATATTTAAAGACCAGATGTACAGAAAGTCTCTTCCTGGCAGTGCAGAGAGACTACTACTGGGACTTTGGTTGCCTAAATCCCATGGGAATTACTCAAAACCTGCTGGCTGGTTGCCTGCATCCATAGGTGCCTAAATGCCTTGAACATATTGGTACTGTGTGTCCGGCTAGTAATATGAGAAACTGTTAAGTGATCCAAGCTACAGAACAGCAATTAGTATTGTATAGATAGTATAGATAGCATAATACAGTATCTTTAAAGAGGAATGGAAAGAGAAACCACTGATAGACTATCGAGAATTTGTAAATATTGGCTCCACAATGTACGATACGATAAGATCAGTCCAAATACGTACGAATTGCTTCAACGTGTATACAGCAGGTTCTGCAGAACAGGTAGGGCAACATATGTTATTTAAAGGTAATAGGTACTTTCTGGCAAAAAGAACTTTGTTGCAATTAATGGGATCGTTCTGCTCATGTGAATGAAGTTGAGGGTGACGGCTTTTTCCCAAGGCGCTCCCACCTTTGACATTGTCTTTCTGCACTCGCTGGAAGCAGAACAAAACCCATCAGTTTTAGGCTGCATCTTCCTT
The DNA here is from genome assembly GCA_022605575.1 of Laterallus jamaicensis coturniculus. Classification (NCBI taxonomy): domain Eukaryota; kingdom Metazoa; phylum Chordata; class Aves; order Gruiformes; family Rallidae; genus Laterallus; species Laterallus jamaicensis. Next base: position 17,176,169 of record JAKCOX010000008.1, on the reverse strand, counting down.
TTGTGCTCCCTTTAGACAACCTATTACGACAGCCTTTATGTAAAACACCCATTTGTTCTGCTCCCAGCCCAGCAGCACCAAGACAGCAGAGCAACCACACGCTACATCTTGTATTTGCTAAGCAAAAGCCTCCAGAGTGAGCTCATTTTGTTTGTAGACAACCCCAGGCAGGGACTTAAAAAGGAACAGAAAGGTTATGTTGCAACTTCGAACCAAACAAAAAACGTTACTACAGGAATTGATTCCTTCCCACTCTAACTTCTGGCCTACCATTTCTTACTTGCTGCCGTGCTTGAGTGACACGGCACAGAGTATTTTCCTGCTCCAGATACAGAGAAAGCATTTTCCATTGTGCTGAAATAGCCCAGAAACCTGCCCGTTTCCTGACAGAGCACAGTATACAAACTCTGAAGAAAAGGGAAAAAACAGCTCCAAGCTAAAGAATATAAATAATCTCAGACAACAGAACAATTTCATTGTTTACACGACCCTCTGCTGCTTACAAAAAGGATATATGGCAAAAGGAGATTATTTTGTTGTATGTCTGATAGTACCATGCTGTGATGTTGCACCTGGTAGCCTGCGGGTGCCAGGGAAGAATCCGAGTAGCTGGGTTTAGCCAGCCTCATAAAACGGGGCAAATTAAATACTTTTGGACTAATTTCTAAATATTTCACTCATTTTCCAGACTATTCAACATATTTGGCAAATTTACTCAAATATGTTCTGGATTTTGATTTTTACTTATGATTTCCCTGTGCTTTCTGGATGCTTCAACAAAAGTGTTCTAAAAGGAAACAAAATTTCATCATAAACCAGTACAGAATATATTTGGGCACAGGAAAGACTAAGAGTTCTTCATGATAAACTGAAAAAAGCTGTTAAGCTGCTAAATGGGAATGAAAAAAATCAGATTGGATTCTGAAGCAAAGTGTGCAGATTATGGCTTTAAGAAAAAAATTACATGAATGAGGAAAATGAGAAGTGGCTCATCCCTTGAACTTGCTGTCATCCAGAGTTTCTAAATTCACTTCACAACTGGGGGTGAGGGGAAAAGAAGGAATTGTAATTGGGAAGTCTAAAAAAATTGCAGAAAGCACATCTGACGTGAACAGGCACTGACAGAAAGCAGCCTCTGCTATGGAGAAGCACCAGATGAGGAGAAACATCATACATGCTTCCTGTTAGCTGGAGACATATAGAAGAACAGAGAGAAAAAAGATACATCCAGCCTGCTCGTGGCGAGGGGCACAGACCTGTTCTTCATTTCCTGGGGCTGGGTATCTATTTTAAAGTTTGACCACGGAAGCCAAACAGCAGAGCTGTGACCACAAGTCAGCCAAATCCTCACTTGGAGCCAAACACTCCAGCATGGAACAGATTTTATTTTTACAGCCATGTTACATTTTCCTTTATTCAGCCACCTCAGATTTATTTTTAACTGTTCTTTTTTTAAAATTTTATTTCTGGACAGGCTAGTGCTTTTGGATCTCTCAGTAATTCTGAAAATAGATCTTTTTTATCGATAGAGTAGACATCTAGTAGTGTATTAAAAAGCATGTTGGCATGGCTGGAGCTTGTTGGCTGAACAAAAAAGAGCTATTCCCATGGAACCTTACGTGGTAACACAGAATTGGTCTTCAAGTGGCCATGGCAATTTTGGATGTTACTGCCCCTGCACCAGAGATGATCAATCCAATGCAGAGTCAGGAGACTGGAATGTGTCAGTGGGCATCATGCATAAGGCTGATAGCCCATGGGAGATGTGTTTTCCTGAGAGGATTCTGGTGAACCTACCTCCCTTGGCCTGCAGTGTGTGGAAGATAACTCCATGGGTGGTGCAGGGGGCAGAAGCTCCTGGCAGGGTGGCAAAGGATTTCTTTTGTTGGCCTGTCTACTTTTATGTGTCAAAATCTTATGCAAACTGGTAGAGATTAAGGAACTGCTACAAACAACCATTTGGATGAAATTTAAATTTCCCCAAATCTAACACAAATTCAAAATGTAAGGGTGCTGAAAGCTTTCTAAACACCAGATCTATCCATGCTGTGCTTGTACCCATACACTGGGACCTCCTACCAGGCATGTATGTGGCCATGCACCCTGACCCCAGTGGTTCCAACCACCAGTTTTGGGGAAGGTTACTGAAGGCAAAACTGCTGAGGGATGGGGCAGTGGCATGACAGCACCAGTATACTGGTTTCCCTCCAAAAATGTATACCGCTGGCTGAAAGGGAAATGGGCTGCAAAATCAAGACAGTACGCTAACTCAGTTCTTCCCCTTGCATGTTGTCTGACTTAAATGTCCCCACCTAATCCTGTTTTGCAAAGGTCCAGGCAACAGACAGCAGCAATTCTGGTGGCTTTGTAGCAGGGCAAATACTGTTCAGGTTTTTAGGGCTTTTATGCTTATGTTGTAAAGTCACTCTCCAAAGTGCTGTTTCAGATCCCATTGCGGATCAAAGATATGCATTAAATTACACTATTGAATCCTTTTCTGCAAAGGATGACAGAACTGGGATTTTATACCCTCAGCAGTAAGAGTACAGAACCTTACAAACCTTTAGGAAAATAACGGGGCGGGGGGGGGGGGCGGAGGGGAGGAAGCGGGGCAGGAAGAGAAAAAGGATAAAAGAATATCATAATAACTTCATTCCACCTCTAAAGCAGGTAAAGGTGTTAATATTTTTTGGCAGAAAATTTAGACAAACCTAAATCATGTCAAGCTGCATGGATATCTTATTATTGCAATAGAAAACTAACAGTAGTATGTTATCTGAAATTGCCAGTTATACCTACTCTGTGATGAAAACAATGAAATTTCTGGGGAAGATAGAGGCAAAACATAAGGATGACTCATGTAAAGAAAGCTTGAAAGCATGTCTCATGCCCCTTATTGAGACAAGTAAAGAGCCCCATAATCTTAGGATCTCGTTCGACTTCGCTTATCTATGCTTAGATAAATGGAAGTCATTAAAATGCACAGCCACGTTACTTACTGTGGATTAACAAAGTATGAAACCATCTAGTCAATTCTGATTCATGGCAGTACTTGCAAAACACCAGCACATATACTTCTAACCGAGGCACAGTATATTTGAAAACCACAATACACGTGGTTTTTTTAACACAAGCAATCTACTTTTCAGACCTGCTGAGCAACTGCAACTTCTATAAAAATTGATGGGGCTCACATCAAAGTAATGTAGCAGTACCTGTCCAACTCATTTACTCTTATATGTACATTTACTCCAAGGACATGTACATTTCAAACTCAAACTGCATTTATAGCAAACTTTAGCTGTAACACTGCACAGTCTCACTCTTTCTGGTGGGTTTAAAGGGTAGTAAGAGTCAAGCAGCTAATTACACTGCTAATAAGATATGCCACTGAAATACCTGAAAGCAGAGTTGGACCAGCTAAACTGGCCAGTGCTGATCCAGGTGAAGTGGTTACTGCCATCAGGTGTTTGAGCATTTCCTTAGACTGAGGTTAATGTCCTTTTCAAGCAAAAGCTTTTCCTTTCTTTTGCTCTCTCCTTCTTTTTATTTTGTTTTTCTCCCTTTCCCTCTCCTTTTCCTTTTCTTTTCCTTTTCCCTTTCTCCATCATTTCACTAAACCAGGTTAGAAGGGAGACAAACGGTGAAAATGACGTCGCGAAGTAAGAAATAACCTTTGACAGGGCTGCCAGTGAGATAGGGACATCCAACGGGGAGCAGTAAGTATTTCAACCCAGATGATAGTGATGATGAGTGGGTTAGTCTGTCTAGCTGTGCGTCATGCCCTGGTGAACTCCACATGAGTCAGGCATGTTGAGGAAGGATGACTGCAGAGCAATGAAGGGGCAGGAGGGAACTGCAAGGATGAGCAGGGGAACTGAAAGCCTCTCTTATGGAAGGAAGCTAACAGACATAGGTCTGGTTAGCAAATAAAGATCAGGAAGAAAGAATCATAGAATCATTTCGGTTGGAAAAGATCCTTAAGATTGAGTCCAACTATTAACCCAGCACTGCCAAGTCCACCACTAAACCATGTCCCTAAGTGCCACATCTATATGTCTTTTAAATCCCTCCAGGAATGGTGATCCAACTACTTCCCTGAGCAGTCTGTTCCAATGATTGACAACCCTTTCAGTTGAATAAACTTTTCCTAATATCCAATCTAAACCTTCCCTGACACAACTTGAGGCCGTTTCTCCTTATCCTACTGCTTGTTACTTGGGAGAAAAGACCAACACCACCTGGCTACAACCTCCTGTCAGGTAGTTGTAGGGAGCAATAAGGTCTCCCCTCAGCCTCTTTTTCTCCAGACTAAGCAATCCCAGTTCCCTCAGTTGTTCTCATCAGACTTGTGCTCTGGACCCTGCAGCAGCCCCATTGCCCTTCATGGATCCACTCCAGCACTTCAATGTCTGTCTTTCAATGAGGGGCCCAAAACTGAACATGGTACTTAAGGTGCAGCGTCACCAGTACTGAGTACAGGGAGAAGATCACTTCCACCATTGCTGATACAAGCCAGGATGCCATTGTAAGAGAATGGGTCTTTGTCAATATATCAGGAATGAAAAGCAGGAAGACTGTCACTTAAGTTACAGGATAAGAGTTGCTTAAAAACAAATGGATTCAGGCTAGAAAGGCTCTAAGGGGGCCCCCTCAGCAGTTTTTTGGATTACCACAGCCAGCCAAGTGCTCAACCAAACCATTTGTGGGAGATCAATGCCATGGCTGCTCCGCATCTCAGGCTGCCCTTCTTAACCTTTCATTCTCTGTCTGCACCACTGTGCACAAGCCCATTTTAGGAGCTCGCAGCTGGGCATGGCTTGCCACCTGGGGAACAGGAGCAAGAGCAGAGCCAAAGCATTTTGTTTGGAAATGTCAATGGTAGACTAGAGGGATAAAATCCCCACTGGCCACGGAACTTGTATGTAGAAAAACTGGTAAGAATTTAGAGGCAGAGGATGACACCAGAAGTGAAGAGGCTGGTGTGAAGCAGACATAGCAAGTTCTGTTCTGATGTCCTAATCAAGGCTTAGCTGTGTGTTATCAAGCAGATGTGATTCGACGTTAGAGTGTTCAGACATTGGGGATAATCAGGCCAGCCAAGTTCAGATTTTGAATGTGTGAAAAAGGAGGCCATGTGAAGAAAAAGTTGCAGCACAGGCTCACCGGTGTTTCAATTTATTTTCTCTGAAGCATTCACAAATGAGAATTTTCCTGGGGCTTGAGAACCTTTGGCAGTGCTGAGGTGGCAATGACCAACTGAGAACAGTACGCATTTCAACCCAAATCAGCATCACCAGCTCTCTAAATATAAAAATAATTAATTTGTTTTCATACTTGAAGCTCGGTAAAAATACAAAAACCTCAGGGGCCATCCACACTTGAAAGCTCCTTTGGATGAAGGCAGTGTGGGAATTTACACTCCCTGGGCTCCACTTCAGTACTTAAAGTACAGTTGACTTTTACTCCACATAAGACAGTTTTTCATGACTTGACTTAATACATTTTCAAAGAGTTGAGTGTCCACACATGGAGTTACTCTGAAATAACGAACTGCCCCCGTTGGCAAGCCTTAGCAGCTAGTGCTGGAAAGAAATATTTTCAGCATTGGAGCACAGAGCCTATGAGCGCTTACTTGCATGCTGGGATTCATGCAGATGAATGTATCTATCAGGTTTTTTGGGTTGCTCGTGCAAATGCCAAATTTCTTTAGAGGACTGGGGACCTGCTTTGTAGAAAGAGATGCATGCCGTGCCACGGAGTGCCACCTTAAAGAAGAATACGACTGCCTGGATTGAATGCTAGCGTATCCCGTCATCTCCCCCATCTCTCTGATACGGTTCCAGTTGGCTCTCCTGCACTCCTGGATAATTCACACATGTTCCCTCATACACAAACCCTACAGCACCCCTTCCCCCCACGAAAAGAAAAAGTCAGCCAGCTGTTACAAAATTCAGACATTTCATTAACACAGTTTACTGGCTGATAGTGCCAAGCAAATAGAGACAATTAATAATAATCAGGACTGAAGGGGCTGAGACAGCTTATGAGTAGAGGATTGTATTAGTTGTTTAAAAAGGACAAACTCGCTCCTGCCTGGAGTGATAGGGAACAAAGAGCGGTGATGTATAACCGGGGAGGAAAGAGACTCTCTCCGTGGCTTTTGTAGATTACTGTGTGAATGACAGGAGCGCAGGAGCAAATACCTCTTTTCATTTGCTCAGCCTGCCGGAGAAGAATAGCAGTGCTTGCCAATGAAGCTGCAGCTGTGCTCCAGCTTCGTTTAATCACTATGTATGACTGAGGGTTAATTAGCTGCCATTCTTACTGCTATTTGTTGTTCTAATGAAGATTTGCATAAATGTAAGACTAGGGGGTAACTGATACTTGATTTTTTCCCTTCAGAGAGGCTGGGGGTGGAAAACTCGCCCATCCCAAGTGTTTATGTTTGTGGGAGATTCAGTGTTGCCTTTCCATTTGACCTGATCTGCTTGTGGCTGATGAATGGTGAACAAAGAGTTCAGAGCTGCTTATCAAATCGAGACCCCTGTTGGGTTTCTGCCTTTAGAAAGGGGCAGACTAGTTAGATAAAGAGAGAACCGAGGGATTAGAAAATTACTCCCAACTGACAGAGAGCAAAATACATATATGCATGTTTCTGGATATATATACACATAAATATGTGATATATCTCAGAGATATATACTTCAGTGATATATATATCAGCGATGTATCTCTCTCTTTCATGTTCAATATGGATGGCATGGAACCAATAATTTGTTAATGATAAAACGTCATAAAAAAATTAACAGGACAAGCAGTACAACCAGAACAGACTGCAGAGTATTAGGCAACACACTGAAAAGTAAAAACTTGTAGGTTTTTGGCAAGGCTTCTATTTTACATCACTAACACTTCAAGTTCACTTATTATAAAAAAAAGTATCTAACACGAAACAGGCAATCTCAAAGGAAGGCAAAACCAACTCAGTAGTTCACATCTACCTGCCATCAGCTCCTTGTGGGGGGAGAGGGGAGGAATTCACAATACAAATTAAGAGATTGCATTCATTCCTCAAAAAAATCACAGGAGAACTTTAACATGAAGAAGTTAAAAAAAAATAATCCCAAACTACTTAGTAATTAAAGAGAACATTTGAAAATGAAACATCATAAAATCATTCATTTACTATAGTCAAGAGAATGTAACTGAAAGGAACTGAAGAGAAAAATAACCTCCTTATTTTAGTATGTTAACTTCTTGCATGGGGTAATATGGGTAACTGTTACCAGTGGTCCTCTTACACACTTGGTCAGCTACAACTCCTCTTGGACAGCATCACTATAATCTGAGGGAAAGGAAAAACTTGAGAGGGCAGAGTTGGTAAATTTCTGTTTCAAATCACCACTGGAAAGTGGCCAGCTTTCAAGTTGACTGTGTCCCTCCAAAGAGAGGTGACAATAAATGAGCATACACTTCTTGCCAGTTTCTCAGCCCCAACAGTTTCTCAGTGTCTCCTGCTCTCTACCTGGTCTCTAAAACAAAAAAGCAGGTATTCATTTGCTTTTCTTTACACTTCTGTCACCCATCCGCCTGATATCCTACAGGCACCTCAGTATAGTTTGAGGTAGGAAAGAGCAGAAGTCAATCTTTCAGAGACATGAAATAAGCATGCCCAAAATGGTAAGAAAAGGCTCCTTTACTCCACATCTGAGCTGGAAAGAACACTATGGGTTTCAACATTATACACAGTAACAAACCCACATGAAAATAAACCCACTTGATTGAATTTTTGCCCAATTTTCTCCTCATTTTGAGCTTGGAAATAATTCAGTCTTCCATTACAGCTTTTTACTTAGCTCTTGATTACACAAGAATGTCACATTCTGCCCTTTGCAAATGATTTTTTAGTTCTTTGATTGGGAAGAAAAGTTTTCAAGCAAGAAACCTAAAGGCTTAAAAACTAGGTGGCAAATTAAAAGGAAATATTGATGAGTACAACAAAAAATAAACCAGCAACAACCCTCACAGCATGTAAACAGATTGCTTATTTTTTCTTTAATGATTCTTTAATAATTTCTATATGCTAAGATTTTCCAAGGCTACAGTCAGAATTATTCATTGGTTAATAGGGTAAGAGAAAGTGAAAATCATAGACCTAGTGGTCAATGGCAGAAAACAAATCTGAAAGAGCTGAGGGAAGAGGTTAAGTGCTACGCTAGTTAGTAAGAATGACAGCTTGCTTTGAATACTCATACTGGCTGTCCAGGATATTGAATAAACCTCATTTAAATTAATTTTCATTATTTGTAAAGACTGTGTTAGACATCTATCATTGTCAGTACTATTAATATTCCTTTCAGAGAGCACATTATCAGCATATTTAAATGAAAGCTTTCCTTTTCAATATTTATTAACTCATTAATATTTCTTAGTACTAATATCCTGGTTGTAATATCCAAATTAGTGCCTTCTTCAAGGTATTTCATACACTTTTTGAACTAAGAGATGTTTTTTGTTCTCAAGTACTAGAAATGCACTTGTGCTTCCTTTCTCTACTGTGTCTTTAACTTAAATGAAAGGCATTTAAAATTTACACTTTTGTCTTTCCTTTAGTAGGTAGCAGTAAAACAGCTCACTGACCACGTCTTAGTAGCTGACTGAATATGAACTGCAAATGAACGTGAACGTTAATTCATCTTACCCGGGTTGCAGTCTGTGAGGAGGGAGCAGATGGAGAGGAGAACTTTAGAAATGGTTAATGCTGGACTCCAGTTGTCTTTTAAAATGTCCAGGCAGATGACGCCTTGGCTGTTAATATTACAGTGGTAGATTCTTGTCCGAAAAGTTACCTAGAAAAGACAGTGTATCTAAATACAATGGTGCTCAAACCATATACTTACATGATTATTAAGCAATTAGAAAATTCTATGACCTAATCTTCTGGTTTCCAGGTTGAAATAACAGTACTCTGCTACTGTCAGTTAAAGATTGTGCAACACAGTGACACTCATAAGAAATTAAAGAAGATAAAGTCTGCCTCTTCCACCTGTGGCCAGCAGTGGAACTGGTATGTGCAAAGCGAGAATGGGACACGTTTCCTGAGCCTTCTTGTGCCTTGGTCCCATTGATGTCATTATTTTTGTATAGGGCCAAAAAAAAGCTATTCCAGTCCTTGGTCTGGACAACATTCATAACACAGGCCAACAGTTGCTTCATGCTTTGAAGGAAGGCAGAAGACAGATCCTTTTTCTGCCTTCATCTGTTCGTCATTTGGCCCAATAGAATAAGCTGGGGGAAAAAAATATAGTGGAGGCAGCACATCACTGATTCCCAGAAAAGGTGAAGTGAAATAGCTTTTTGAAAACAGCTGCTCAAATAAAATGCTGTTATTTCCAAATTTTAAGTTACAGCTGGATCAGCAGAACTGTTTACAAATACCTTTTGGGGGTTTTTTTGTAGTTGATTTTGATTTCTTTTTGATTTTTTGATTTCTGTATCCATTTTATATTGTCTCCCAGATGGTCCTGTATGTAACAAACCAAGATCACTTCTTTTACCCTATAATGATGTGCTTTGGCTTTGATTTGAAAATATAGTCCTTGTATTTGATTGTGAAAGTCCTGTTTGTAGTTCAGAATGAATACTGGGGCTACTGGATAAGGAGGGACAACAAAAGATTCCTACCCCTTGGGGGGTCTCCATCAAGGACTAATTTCTCCATTAATTCTACCCAAAAGACAAGCCAAACGCTGTGTTTTTAATGACGTGTTCTTAACGTTGAAAATGAAGATGTACAATGTTGGTGGCCCAGATCATCAGCAATAACTGGGCCAGCAGAGGGGCTCATGAGGCAGGAGACAAGAGCAGGCAAAGCATACCCCCCAAGTTAGGCCAGCCATGCTTTTCAGCAGAACTGGGCAATGCTAATAACTGGCTGTGCTTAGGCACCTACCCCCGCTCCACGCAGGGATAAACCTTCTTTGGGAGAGTAGTGGCAAGTGATGACAGGCAGGCTTCGATGTTATTCAATATTAGAAATCACACTGACTCAAGTGGGACTGAGATCAGCTCACTTATCAATGTGCAGAAGAGAGGATATGAGTGAAATAACACGATACCTTGTTTACTTTTAGTAAAAAAGAAAAAAAATGTAGTTTTCTATCACACTGAAAATTCTGCCCCATTGGAACAAATCAAGCAGCTTTGACTAAATGGTGGAAAGAAAAGGGAGCAGATTTACAGTATTGAAATAGTATATTCAAGAAGACATACTTTTTCTCGTTAAGTCCTTTTCCACATAAATCTGAGAAAGCATTTTTGGGCCTGGTGTCATTCACCAGCGAGTTCTGTAACAAAGATCTCAACACAGCAAGTCCATCAGTTTTTAAACACATCTATGTCTAAAGGTTTTGCCAATTAATAGGATAATTTTATAGCCTGACACTTCATACCCTACATATTTATAGGTTCTTTCCTTTTTCCCCCCTACACTGGTGCTTTTGCTCATTATTTTCTAGCCTACATGCTTCACTTCCAGGACTTTTAAGAGAATTTAAAATATTTCTGGCCCAATGAGTTTGATTCATCCAAACACTATAGCCAGATGAGCTTTTTTTTTTTCCCCTCCTTAGGGGCCCTAGCATGTTTAGCATTTAAAGGAAGTATTCTGCATGATAAAATTAAATGTCTAGAAAGGGAAGCTATTTTGAACAAGGAAGGTTACAGATACACAGAAGTGGCAAACCACCTTACACAAACTGTATGTCAAAAGTGACCGCAAAGGGGGCTGGTGTGGAGGTGCATCCTGTAAATTGTAGGTCAGTGTTCATTAAGTCCCCAGCTAGATTAACTACAAGCACTCCTGAGATATAAGCAACTCAGGAGGTGCTTCCTAGCAGGATGCCCCATAGTCATGGCAAATGCTTTAGCACCTGCTTAGTTGTGAGTATTGCATACTTACTTCTCAGATCATTGTTGGAATATATTTGGTTGTTTTTGCTTAATTTGCTGAATTATTTTTTCCTATGCTTCCATGCTGAAAAATTTGGGGACTTTATTAGGTGATATCTGAATACACCAAGTAATGTAACATGTTGTTGAGCACGGGAGAAACCCGCTGAAGGCACTGCATAGATTAAATCATACCCTCTAAATTCTTTATAGATGGGTCAGCCTGAGCTTCTGACCTACTTAAGAGAAGGTGATCAATTTGAGCGTGACTGTTTTACTGTCAGCTGAGAGGACACACACATTCCCACACAATCCCTGGTCTCACCTGTTTTCGAATCACTGAAACAGGGACACTGGGAATTTGGCAGGATTCAGAGAGCCACTGGGATGAATGGAAGTAGCTCATGTCTTTCACAAATTGTTCAACACTCCAGTGCCATCTTAGGCTATCTGGGTGATAAATGCACGTGGGACGACACCCGTCTGTAGTTGGAAGGCTACTTTTAGCAAATACTTAGACCTGAAATGCAGCATTTTTTTACTATGAGCACATCTCAAACCCACTGAGGGATCACCCACTCACAAGACAAGGCTTGCCGTTTATTATTGACAAATATGTCACCGACGTGCCAAACATGTCAGCACACTTTCAAACACCCGCCCAAGTACACCGAGACATTTTAATGAGAACAAAAATCAAAGCTATCAGAATTTCAGAAGCAGCTATATTAAGGACAGCCTTCATATGCTGGGAACTGTGGCCTGATGGCGACAGGTGATGGTGTTCTTATCCCCAAGCAGCATACAGTACAAGTGGGATGACATACTGCTTTCCTCATTAGCTATTGTCTCAAATTGCAGCTAATGTGGGAAACGCTGACACACAGCTTTCCAAACATGGTGTTTACCATACCCCCCCACACAGAGAGAATCACAGAACGTAAGGGGTTGAAAGGGACCGTGAAAGATTTTAAAGTTATGCAGGATCATTCTTACTATACGTGTAGAGAGAAACCAAGTGATAATACCATTTCAGGGGAACTACATTTTCTTTATGATGCTCATATTTTTACCTTTGATGCCACTTAAATGGTTCCCATAAATGGTGTGCTCTAATTCTATTCATCCCCTAATGAAAACACCTAAAGAGTTCCATGCAGGGGCTCAAGGGAGCGTGTGGGTGTATAGGAAAAGTTATCCTCAGACAATTGAATGGTAGAGGAGTAATTTATCTTTTTTTTTGTTTGTTTTGTTTTCTTTTGAACAGTAAGTGTCCTCTATGGATTTACTCTCTTCTGCAGCTTTAAGAGGGTAACTCATTTTTGTTGAATAAAAGCCCAGGTCAGAAAAACATGAATTACAGCAAATAGAGAAGAACAGGACTATGTTGTGAAAACTGTAAAAGTACCATAAACAAGCTTTTGAAAGGTAATGATAAGGAATTGATATTTAATCAGTTTTGAAAGTAAACAATAGTAAACCCCTCTCTATCTACTGCTGAATCCCAAACCCTTCTGAATACTGTAAAACAGAAAGCCCTTTATATAGTATGTAAGAAAAAAATGAGGTTATCTATTCAAATAGGGGAGAATAAAGCCAATTAGACAAGAAGTATATGTAAAGCTATGATTCGCTCTTCATTGAGTAAGTTTTAGAACCCAAAAAACCTGTTTATAAAACCTGGGAAGAGTGAATTAAGACAGATTCCAGTTGAGTGACTGGAAGCAACTGGTTGTAGACACTCCTGGACTCCAGAGTGATTTTGAACACCAGTTTCCCAGCATGATGTGGCCCTAAAATCACTCACTATCTCTCTTTTACACCTGATGTTCCGACATTAGGTCTAAACTCAGGCAGCTGCTGTGGCATTGGGATATGTGTGACTTTAACCTTTGCTGTGAGATTCAGGGACAGGCATGTAAACACACCATAGCTCTGAAAAAGCTGGTCCCAGAAACACACCTCATGCCCTTTCAGAGATCATTGAATTCAGTCATAATTGTCTTTGAAAATGTATCAGGAGGAAGAAATGATTCTCCAGTTTTGCATATTAGTACACAAGGGGTTACAGCGGGTGCTCATGAATTGCTTTCTTCAGCCTGTTTGGGTTCAAACCCTCACCTCCTGTTGCTCATTCCTCCTGCTGAAGCCTGCTGACTGCAGGGAGAGATGAAAGATTCCCAGAGTCAACAGGAGAATAAACAAAAACAACCCCATTTTGCTCGGCCAACACTGGAAGCCAGGCTGAGATCCCAGGGCTCTCATTCCTGCAGTTTTGCCAAGTTCCCCTCATGCTGTTTCATTTCTTGTAAGGGTGCAATCCTGCAGTCCTGCCTGAGATGAAACTTCTGTCTTCCTCAAATATTCCCCTGGAGTTCTGTTTTAATAAAACTGTGGTGGCACTACCTGAAGTGGAAGAAGTTGTACTGCATACAGAAAAGGTTATATATATATTAAAAAATATTATGCCCTTTATGATGATGTTCATGGAGCTCAGGAGGGAGTAAGTAGTTCCCATCTCAGTTTGTCAGACTTTATGAGCAATAGATTTGTCTGCTTGAATAGCGAGAATAATAAAAACAAGATCAGGCCTACACTCCTTAGTCATATTGGAAAAATACTCTAAAACAGCCTAAATTAAAAATATCTATAGCTCTGAGTGACACTGTGTTCGTGCAATAACCTTGATATTAATTAGCATCCTTAAATTTCTTACAGAGTGCACTTCATTTTATCTATGCCTAGCACCAAGACTGCCCTTCTAAGACAAGATGATCCATCTCTGGTTTGTAACTACAGATACGTAGCGTGCATGTGAACACTTTTTGGAGCGATTCAATGGATTATCACATAAAGGGCATAATAAATGACTGACCGCATGATGCTCGCTGTTAAAGAGCACAGTTTAAATATATGCCAAGAAATGGACTTCAGTCAGTTCTTAAAAAACTTGCTACAGTTTGTTAAAGAATAACTATGGTTTATTTTATCAAAGGAAAAGATGTCTTCTTCACTAGCAGGAAATAATAAATTCTAATTACTTTTGCTTGACCTACAGAAAAGTCTGATACACAAACTATTCTGTGTTGCTGCAGCAAAATATGCCATCTGAGACATGACTAGCCAAAAGTGGTAATAATTTGGAAAGGATATAATAGCATTCACACGAGTTAACCTTTAATATTACTGAAAATGAAACTGTATGCAGTATGAACAATTATTAATTATATTCATGGCAGTTATGAAGCTGAGTAACTGCTCAGACTGTCTCACTGAGCAGGCAGGGAAAAAAGATTGAATAAGCATAGCAATGCTGAACGTCTACATTACATAAACATGCTCACTTTGTGCACAGATTTAATAGCAAAAAAAGAGACTTGGATAATCATTGATGTACCCAAGAGGGCAAATGAAAAAATTATCATAAACTGTACAAAGTCTTCAGAAAATAAAGGATGTGCAGGAAAGAATGGGAAATGCATCACACTCTGGGTTAGGTACGCTCAGAATAGAAACAATATTGTAAGATGCAAAGCATCAAAAGCTTTCTCTGACAAAGTCAATATGAGTTTTTATAAAACGATTTTCATTTAATCAGCATAATCTTTCTTACAATTAACAATTCCATATGGAAAGTCAGCAACACAATCCTTTTATGAAGAGCACCATTTTTCAAGATTTACTGGCTGTTTAACTTTTACAAAATAAATCCTGCTTTTCAAAGTCTAAAGCACGAGGCCAGCCTGTGTCGTCCTACATGCAACGTGCCTCTGAGTGGGCCAAAGTGCTCCATCATATTTAACACAATACAACCCTCCTCAATGCTAGCAAATGTAGGGAATATAGATATTCCCTGTAAGGTGGGGAATATGTACAGGCCCTTTGAGGGGCTTTCTGTACTGGGTATTTATAGGAAACAGAAAGAAATGATGAACCACCTAAGGTTTGGAGAGCGAAAACTAGAAGGTTTTAGTGGGATAAGGACATTTTAATCAAGATTAAATAAATCAATACAAACTACTCATATAAATTAGTATTGTTAAAAAAAGAGTGAAAAGAAGGCTATTGATTAGAAGAAATGGAGATTAAATTTGGTCATTACTAGAAGAATTATCACATAACTGAATTCAAAGGAAATCTCAAGAGATTTACAAGGTGATGGTCCCATCAAAAGTGACTTCAGCATTTGTTTCCAATAACATGCAGCTATCAATCCTTTCCTCAGCCTGTCATAATTCTACTTCCATCTCTGTCCTCTCTTTCGCACCTCTGAGATTCTGTCATTTTGAGGGACATTAAAGTTTCTTAAGGAGCTGTCTGTGCTTGATCTGTCCGAAGCAGCGTACCTCTACACGCTGCTGTATATGTTCAGGGTCACTTGGAGATATGGGACCTATGGAACAACCAGACTTTCACTGCAGGTGGTGCAGGCATGGGAACTGCACGCTGCAGCTTGCATGCCTGTGAGAAGAGCAGGACTCAGGCTGATAGTGCTAGCTCTCACAACAGTCTGCTGGTGGTAGGTTGTCCATTTCTTCTCCTCAAAGACTCCCATGCATCTGATTTCTGCCTGCAGCCACCCAAAGTCTTTGCTCACTGGGAAAGCCTGCCAACTCCATTTACTGTCACGGATGAAGGATCCACAGGCTGCTCTCAGCAAGAAGATGTAAATAGCAAGGCCGGGAGAAGAAAAAGGGAGCATGAAGGCACAGTGAAGGGGATGGAGGACGCAGAGGTGTGGGAATACACCATGTGAGGGACCACCAAATGACCAGGAGGATGGGGCAGGCAGGAGTCAGCTAGGAAAAGCTGTGAGTGGCACAGCATGGCACTGAGTGCTAATGGGATGTGACAGAGGCTATCAGAGAAATGTGACAAGGCAAGTGAATGTGAGGGATAACAGTGACAGTCTGAAGACGCATCCGAAGGCTGGTCATACGATGGCAATATTGGGGAGGCCAGAGAAGGCAGATTGCAGCCCTGCCTGCACCAGGGTTGCAAAGGGTGTAAATAGTGATGATCAAATAGGCTGTACTTAAGATTAGTCCAAGCTTGAGAGCTTGAAATATAAATTGTGTGAATAGTGATATATGCAAGTTAAAGCGTGGGTCTGCCTTGTTCATTTTAACATCTGGCTAGAACTATTTAGGAATGCTTATTTTTTTCTCATCTACTCTTGTAAGTACTACAATATATAAGCACTGGAATGCTTATTTTTTCTCATCTACACTATATAAGCACTGAGAGCACATATAAATAAATATGAAAAAGTAGAGTAGAAGCCAGCAACAGAAAGAACTGACCCTTGTACATGAGGCTGAATTTAGGCAAAGGGTAGAAAGTTTCTACTGCAGCAGAAGAATTCCATGTAATGATTTTCAACGCATAGAGATTAGTGCTATATGATGATTACATAGAAAAAATGGAAGAGATGTTTAATATTGTCATTAAGACCAGATTCTATAGACAAAGGAAAAAGACCCTCCTTGCAGTCCAACAGTTGATTTAAAACAGCTAAACTTTCAAATGCTGAGAACAATTTTTCAGTCAGTCGATAGATGTAGGAGATTTACAAGGAGGAAATGGAGTTTTCTGTTATTTTAATTTTGATTTAGAGGTGATTTAGCATATTGCAGCTTTCAAGTCCTGTGAACCATTTTTCAGTCAGCTGAGATTAAAGTCCCTAGCAAGATTAATTGTAGAGTTGGGATTAAGAGATTTTATAAATCACTCAAGTTCAAAAATAAAGCTAGCAGAGTACTAGGATAATGATAGATGTATCCATATTGTATCAGCTACAGCTAAATTGAATTGACACTGTAATAGACTGAACGCAGTCAAATGTGAGAGTAGAAGTTATTAATAAAGATTATTCTTGATGAAAATGCAGACACCACTGCAGTGACAATTCCTGGGAGGGGGAGTTCTCTTGAAGAACATTAATTTTTCTACAAACACCTGTATGAAAGACTATGCTGTGTCTTCCTGATTTGTCAGGGCTTCCTGTTCCAGAGGGACAGTATGCAGGACAATGAAATTATAGCCCTTCCTTTCACAAGTATAGTGTACATAATGATGCAGTGTTAATTTGTTGCGATGACTACACTTTAAAGGATCTCAGATCAGAAGTTTGCATACTTGGGGAATTCACCAATCTCTTATGTGGACTGAGGACAGAAATTGAGCTCAATTTTTTTTTTGTCAGATCAGGCTGACTGCAAAATGTGATAACCCCATTTCATATATACACATGTATGTATATATATAAAGTACAGATACTGCACCCCCCGCCAAGAGACATCTACCTATGCCTAGCTATATATGGCATTCAATACCCAAAGAAAGAGACAGAGCAAGAGAGAGCCTTTGCCTTTGTTAAATCTAAGGGGTGAACTGTCTGAATCCATTAAGGATGAAAGGAAAGATAGTTAGCAGGAAAAAGATATCTCAAAGGTATTTCTAAGAAAGGTTGCGGGGTCATTAAGGCATGGTGAAATGTAAGGTTATTTCCTTGGCAGGCCATCTAAGTATTTTTATTCATTTCTTTAAGTGGCTCCTCTGAATAAGGCACAGCTTTCTCCATTCTTCAGCCCACTGCACTACAAGGGAGATGCTGTAATTTTTGGGCTGAAGTGAAACCTCCCCTTGTGACCAAGGCTGAAGCCTCAGCATCTGGCCTGCAGCAGAAGGTGGGATCACGTCGTCGACATCTATGCCTCACTTTGTTCCATACCTTCCTCCTGCCTGGCATCTCACAAAACCAACATGATACATAGGATGCAGTGATTCTGCAGGCTGCCTGCTTTCTTGCTGATTCAGCCAACTGGGCTCTCAGCTCATTTCCACAGTGCTACACACGCTTCCTCACAGTGGAGGTGAGGAAATATTTTTAATTGATTAGAGCCTCCCAGAAAGCCAAAGCTAATTTTTCAGTTCTCAGATGAGCTGATCTAAAAGTCCTGTTCTCTGGTTGTAGAGATAAATCGGTGTTAGGCTGGGATAGTCCTCCATCACTCCTATTCAGGATGTAACAGTCAGACAGATAAACGTTTTGGGGAAGGACAACTGTCTCCGTGTGAGCATGTTGCAGTTGTGAGTGAAGCCAAATGCCACTGATTTAAAAGGAAAGCAGAGCTGAAAGGGTCAGTGACCTCTGGCTCCGGAAGTCTGGAGTCCAGTTTCAAGGCATGAGACAAAGCTGGAAGACTGAGATTGACTTCAAAGGGGGAAAAAAGTAATACTGTGAGAGCAAATTATACTCTGACTTACCACACAGCATAGTATGTTTTGGTGAAGAATAACGTAATTTGATACTATTCTTATAGCTTAACTTTAGACACTGACAGGTAAGGACAGAAAATCATGGACCTGTAGGGGAAAAATTTGGTGCTGACTGGAAGGGAAACTTACTGGCAGTGATGCTTGGGTATAACAAAACCAGGAACCTGAACTGGACAACACAGTATTATTAGAGGATGTAAAGAATTGAGAAAAAGCTTTAAAATCTTAACAGGGCATGATGTTGAAGGCTGCAAAGGTATCACAACTGAAGAAATACGTAAATGGAAGTTATTTAAACAAAACCTGAATGAGTGATTCAGTTTCTTGTACAAGATAAAGACAAGCTAGGAAAGCAGGTTAGCTAACTAGAAGAACAAAAGAATGTATATTACCTTATTCACTTGTTAAAAAACCCAACATGTAGGTAAAAAAAAAAAAGTATTTTCTTCATGTGCAAATGTGCTCTCAGATGTTTAATTTAATTTTAATTAATGTTTTCCAATGTGCAGCAGGGCACCCAAAGATCAGAACAAGCATCAGCAGTGTTTATAGAAAGAATCTGGACTCTAGAAAATACCAGGAACGTTGCAGAATACAAACAAAACAGTGGTTACACCACAAGCATAATTATAATGATAAAAATAAAAGACATAAAACCAGAAGCCACTTTCAATATATTTTTCTTATTTTAAAAATTATTTTACTTTTCCCACCATCCTGATGCAACATAAACATGCATGACAACAAAGTGCATGACAACTGAGAACAGATATGGCAAAGGGCTTGTGGACATCTTTCTGCAGATTTTAATACACTTTGGATTAGGCCCTTTAACAGTTACTATGCTATGTGACATGGGCATTTATTTGCCTTTGGAACCCCAGACTGGGTCAAGTAATTGCATCTGGGAAATACAGTTTCTGTTTCTTCCCAGGTCTTTTGTGGTCACATTTTTGGAAGATCAATTTTGACAGTACTTATTTAAATGTTTCTTTACTTCATAGTAAAAGACAGATGAAAATGGCCCACAGAAATCTCAGGAGGAATATATGAATTCAATCATAGCGAGAAATGTGAATTAAACCCTTTCTGCTATGTACTTACAGGGAGGTAATCTTGCCAACACTCAGGAATACATTTTATGTCTTTCTCAGTACATTCCAGTCTTGTACTTTATCACTAGATTTTTAAAGATGATAAAGCCATAAGAAGTGGAACTATACTTAGGAAAAAGATCTAAGATGATCTATTCCCATAACCCTAGGACCCATGATTTTGAGAACAGCAACAAACATCAAAAATCTTGTAGCGAAGTAGAAATTATGCCAGCATCCAGTGACATAGATACCACTGTACTGTGAGGCCATATGTTATGTTCCATGTACCCACTACCTTTCTTTTACTAGAAAAAAGTGTGCAGAGAACATATCTAGCCACCGTTTCCCAACAACACTGACTGGCAGCAGCTGAATTACGACAAGCCATCATCTTCACATGCTGCTTTAACCAAGGGATTTCTCAAACTGTTTTCCCTATGAATCAGTTTTACAGGGTCTAGAAAATAGGTGTAATGAAGTGGCAACAGTTTGAGAGATCCTACAGCAGGACTGAAAATAGGGGCCATTTACTACAGTGACTGAAGCGAACAGAATAAGAATCCATGTGTACAAAATATGCTAGTGACAGTCAGTCATATCTGACATTAGACCCCGGTGCACATGTACTCATTACTTTCTTTCAGATAACAATTTCCCTCATCATAAATACTGGCCTTTTAGTAATACAATATGGCATCATCAACTCTCTCGTCCTTTATCAAGCAGTACATTTTCATATAATTTATATGCACACATTTCTTACAACAACAATTGGCATCAAGATAAAGGCAGACAAAAAAAATCTATTACAAAGCAGGACAAGAGCCACCTCTGCTTGATATTTCATTAATAAGTAATGCACAGCTGCATTACTCATGTCTCAAAATAATACAGCTGCCAAACACAACTCAGTGTGGACTGAAAAAAGTCTATACTTTGTGGTGTAACAGCAAACTGGACCTTCACCTTCTATTTTTAGAGGATGTCTGTTCCATGTATTGTCACAAGACTTGACAGATTCAACAAGGAGAATCACAAAAAATATCCCTTCAATTTGTCTTTCAGATCTAGTTCTTTACATATTAGGTTTGGATCTCTCAGAAAATTCAAGGTCTATTTTACACTCAATAAATCCATTTAGTGGATACGTCAGTATCTGCTAAGGAGTATCATTTTAACTTGGGGAGGGATTGAATGTAACCCTTGCATTGCATCTACTACAAACAGACTAGGCTCAGCAAAGTTGCAAACAGCAGGAGACTGTCAAGATGGACCTTGCGTAGCAAATAAGAAATCTGGATTGACCTCAGCTGGGAGAGAAGCATCATCTGAGCTCCACATACTCAAAGCTTTAACTAACTGAAGGGGAAGTTATAAAGTTTCAAATTCTTTTTTCACTGTGTAATCACAGTTATCTAAATTAGAAAATGTGTAATCAGCAAGGTGTACAACCCCCATGAGAGCTGTCAGTGCTTTCCTAAGCTTCCTGAAACTGGAACACTAAAAGTCAGACCATCTCTAATTCTCTTATATTGACCCATCTTTAGGTCAGTGGCTGGAAAAGTCCAATTAACAGAATGACAAATACTTTCAATTCCCATCTCTCGTTCTTTTAAAAAACTTTTCCTGATAATATCAGCTGTAGCCACAATAAACATTACTACTGTGGCATTGAAATTGTATTTATAAATTCTTCTCTTTCAATAGCATACTCAAGGCAATCAAATAGGAACCCACTGTTCTCTAACGCAATACCCTTCTATTATAAACCAATGTGGCATGCCAATGCTTTCACAACTGCGTCAAAAAGAAAGACTTCTGCTCCCACAGGTCCTCTCAGGGAGCTGTTCCTCATCTCCATGCTGTCAAGGTGAGCACTTCACCTCTTCTCACTTTGTTTCATAAAAGACAAGTCCATCAATTTACTTCATTCTATTAAGACCTTGAATTTTCCCAGTTTCTGCTCTTGTTAGTGAACATGTGTGTTGAGAATTGCACTCAGTTTTCCAGGTAATGTCTTACAAGTGTCTTGTATATGACATTGGTGATTCCTTATCTCTACAGGCAATTTGAGGGGATGCATCTCAGGAGTGTATTTGCCTTTTTAATAGATACATTAGATGAGATTTTGCAATAATCCTGTGATCACCCAATAAAGCCTCAATTTGACACCATCTCTCAGCAATTATCTGGTTATCAATGACACTCTGCACTACTTCATTTCATGCTATTTCTGTTTTTCCAGTCTTAATAATTGCTAGATTTTTCCTGTTTGACATTCTGGGCCTACTCGAACATGTGAGGCAGCACCTTGAGCACTGGGTGCAGTTTGGTCGCCACAGTACAGGACGGACATTTTGTTGCTGGAGAGGGTGCAGAGAAGGTCAGCTGGGCTGATTAGGGGTCTGGGGAACAGGTCTTATGAGGACATGCTGAGGGAGCTGGGCATGTTCAGCCTGGAGAAGAGCCCATTGAGGGGAGACATTAACACTCTCTCCAAGCTACCTGAAAGGAAGTTGTAGTGAGGCAAGTGTAGGCCTCTTCTCTCTAATAACTAGTGACAGGACAAGAGGGAATGGGTTCAAGTTGTGCCAGGGGAGATTCAGATTGGATATTAGGAAAAATTTCTTCACCAAAAAGGTGATGAAGCATTGGAACAGGCTGCCCAGTGAGGCGGTTGAGTCGCTGTCCCTGGAGCTGTTAAAAATGGGTAGATGTGACGCTTCGGGAAATGATTTAGAGGTTATGGTGGTGTAGGGCTGACAGTTGGACTTGATGATCTTAAAGGTCTAATTCAACCATGATGATATATGGTGATGATCTGCCACCTTCATAGTATTGGTAGAGTTCCACATTTGTGGTTGGTGTAATTGACAGCATTAGAAAATGAATCTGAATTCTCTAAGTTTGTCTTTCACTCTGGTTTCTTGCCTTTTCTGATTCCCACAATCCTCCAGAAAACTGGTGGAAAGTAATTACGTACAGCTTCATGAACAATGGTCTATCTTGCATCTGCAGAAGGAATTTATATGGAGTAGAGCAAAAGGTGCATATTTTTGTCAGACTGCCACAGGCCCCTGGTGAATGATATGGGTCAACAGGAAAGATTAAGTATCTTCAGCTGCTTAGAAAGGGTGCAAGTCAACTATAAATGCTCTCACATTAGAAACAAATCCAAATAAAACAAATAACTGCTGGAAATTATGCAACTATTTGCTAAATAATTTCATATCCATCCTGCTATACTGGCAACATGAAGGCAAATTTTAGGCAGTTATTAAAATTCTTTCAATCAAAATAGTTTAAATATTCATTACTGGCTTGAAAGTTTTATGTCATATCCTACAACGATATACCAAAATACACATAAAAAACATCAAAAGGAGAGGACTCCTATCAGACTTTTAGTATCCTACTAACCTTAGGTGGTTTAAAAGGATAGTCCGGTGAAAAGGTAATGTCAAGGAAGAAAACTCCACCTTCATATACAGACCCTGGAGGCCCCAGTATAGTTGACCTCCATTCATAAATGTTGTCTCCTTTGGGTCCAGCACTAAAACAGAAAACAAAAATATAGCATAATAAACACGTGCAATCAAGAACATACTGTATCAGTTATACCCTACTAGTAGTACCGCTGGCTTTGCAATAAAAATACAAGTTAAAATTGTGTATCACATTAATTTAGATCTGGATAAAACATGTAACTGGTGTCCTAAGCTCTGTCAGCAAAGTGATATATTCATCCAGGAAGCAGTATTAAACTCACATTATAAATTATTCAAATAAGCACAGAAAAATTCCTGACTGTCTTATCTCATATATTTTAGTGGGTAGATGTAAAGTATTTACAGTGCAAGGATACAGAGACTTTGCTGAGATGTCTTGTCACTGTCTTGTTTCACAAGCCATCCCATTTTCACCTACCTCCTCATCCACCTACCTCATCAGTCAGTAGCAGTGTAATTACACACATTATTATACAGCACAGACTGTACTAAAGATGGAGCAGGGTACAACTGACCTTGCAGCAGCACTTTCTAAGTTACTAACCTGAGGACTGCAGTCACTAGCACACAGAGCTGCTTTACTCCACAATCGTTACCCTTTCTTAAAAATATGATTAACAGGAAGCAGGTTACACAGCTGGATTATGTTCATTCAAAACCCTTGTTTAAAATCACAGGACTGGAACAATATTTAACATATACAAAACACAAAATCCTGAATGAGAGACAAGAAAAATCCCTTACCCACATGGTCAATTCCCGACAGAATAAAATTAGAAACTAATAAAAGTTCTTGGACACGACTCTTCCAAAAGCCAATGCAGCCTCCTTTCACACAACGTAATGCTTGTCTACAGAAACATGTATTTTACTCAGGAACATGAAGACTTCTTTCCAGTTCATATCCTGCTGATACCAGTAACTGACACAGGACCCAAATTTTAATTAGATAAATTGGGATGGTGACTTCTAGATACCCAGTTAATGCTTTTCAGAGGAAGGCAGTGCTAGTAGGTATTTCAAAGAAGTGATGTGGTATTGTCTTAAGGCATTTATTGTGAAACAATTCTTGTTATGTTTGCAATAAAGATTTCCACAGTGTGCAGGGGTTTGTGAAATAGCCCTGTGTGTAGAACAGATGAAAGCTCTTGGCTATGCTCCATGCCTCACAATGTACCCAAGGCATACAATTATTATACGACATCATGTCATGTTCACTGCTCAACTATTCATTTTGTTCACTGAAAGTTAATAAAACCCTCTTTCACCTGAAATTCCTTGGGCTCCCTTCATTAAAACTTCCGACTGCATGATTCCCTGCATACAACTGCGTGACTTAGTACTGCGCGGTGTACTTCATTAGTCATGGCACCTACATCAATTTTCTATAATAGCTGTTAATGCTTCTTGGCTTTCTAAACTATGTGCTTTCTTGACAAAAATGGGCTACAGAGAGGATAACATTATGGAATGTTCACTTCCTATCAGCCAAAGTAATGAAACTACCAATTGTTTTAAAGATAAAATCTGGGTTTTTTAAGTGTCACAATAGCAGAAGTGTTGCCATCCATATTTCACAGTGTCTATAATACATCAGGTTGCTAGCTGCCAAACAAATTTAATTTACCCAGTTCTCAGTTTGCATTAACCTTTGAATAATAAAGCACAGCTGAGACTGCTGTAAGAAACAAACCAGAGAATGAATAATTAAAAACACCTCCACTGCCTTTAGAAAGACCAATCCCAAGTCAACAGGGAAGGTTTAATTGTGACTGAACTAGGCATTAAGGGGCTAATTGAACTCTTTATAAGACCAAACGAATGTGGTCCTACATCAGTACTATGGTATACAAGGTTCACAGAAAGTAAAACCCCTAAAAAGAAATAATCAGGCAATTAGTTCAAACAGAAAAGGCAAGAAGCAGGAGCAGCCTAAATCTTACATGAAAAAAGTGCCCAAAATGTGTGAAGGAAATCCTATCCCATTTCCTGCAGAAAAGCATTCTAATATTTGGCGAAGCTACAACTCAGCTGATACCACCAGGTTAAAATGGAAGTGATATAAATGTTGATCTCAGAGAAATGGTTAGAAACAGAGAGGAACAAAAGCAATCCCTGTCTTTTTCAGACCTTAGTTAGCCAGGAGGGGATGGTTATGCCCCCTTTTGGTTTGAGCAAGGCTTACTGTTTTATTCAGAACTCTCCCAGATAGTGGCATTTTCATAACATATATTATTTTTATTTGTTTTGCCTATTTATTTAATTGCATTAACATTTGAAATGAGCAATCGTTAATTAGAATAGTTGGAAAATGCTCCATCTGCCAGTTGAACTGTTTCGGCACGTCCAGCTACGAGCCCAGCCTGATCACACATTCTGAGGATGCTGATTAACATTAATTGAAGGTTTTCTTTGCAAATGAGAGATGAAGCTTTATTAAGTATTATTATTAATTTGAAGAATAGCTCGAATTGTATGGAGTGTGGGAAGACTGCTGTTATCGACATCGCCTGTTAGAGTGCTTGCTGGCAGCAAGGCTGTTGAGCTGATGTAAAATACTGATCCATGTGCACAGGCAACAGCTGGCACTAAGGGCAACAGCATGCACGAGCATAACATTTTTTCACTTGCACATTAATAATACAAAAAGTTTGACAGGTGTATTATCTTTGTTTTCCTTCTTTCCTAATTGTTAAGCCTTTTATTTATCCACATTATTGGCAACCAGGATGACTACTCATCAGGCTTCACCAGAGAAAATTCCCATATGTGCAAGACCTCAGCCAGAGCCTTATTCTATAAGGTTTATAATGCAAGAGGATTTAATTGCCTTTCTCTCTGCATGGATATCTGCCCAGCACACTGAAGCTCAAATGTTTTACATCCAGTATGATTTATATTCCAGTTCTATTAATGTTACTGGCAACCAAACCACAGATCTGAACGAAAACAAACCCAACATCTCAATGCCTGAAGTTCTGTTAACTTTGGAAGGACAGATTCCGATGCGCACCCAGCTCAGCAAAGGCCACACTAAATCTGTCTTAAACTCCACTGACCCAGGGCCAGAGAATATGCATGCGGCCTACTACTAACCTATTGCTACATCGGTCGGCTGCTGGGTAGAAATAACAGTGGCTGGTGCAGCTCTGGGCATGAGTAGCTGAACTGTAAGCATAAGGTAGTCAGGGGAAGGACAGGTTTGCTCTTGGATCAGAAGCACTGACTTGAGGTTCGAGCCCTGATCCTAAAAGCCCATCGGCTCTACAGGGTGAGGCAAAGGAGTAGTCCAGCGATAAGCACGTGGGGTGACTCTGGAGCTGGTACTCCCCGTATTTCCAGCGTTATCTCCCAAGTGGAATTTGTAACTTAGGACTGAGGAGGTGCAGCTGAGCACAAAGGCCCTGGAGATCTGAAGCTATCAAAGGCTTGTCAAGAGCTAGCTCTCTACAGTCATTATTCCCCCATAGCTCATGAGACACTCCAGAGAACACTTTTACCTGTTGGAGAGGCTTTGCCTTCTTCCTTTTCCAGAATGACAACACTACGGGCATAAGAAATTCAGGACAAAGGAGTCCAAACATGTAAGATAGTCTCCTTTTTATTTCACTCTCTTTTGCCTCACCTTATACATTTTAGTTCTGCTCTGCTTCCCACATACATACTTGCAGGTGAAATGTATGCACATCAGTTACTGTCAGTAGCAAAACACTTTAAATGCTACTATAACTGATTTCATTCTGCTTTGAATATGCTTAATGCACTAGTATATTCTATTCTCTCAACATGTTTTAGGCAGACAGCCCCTCAAAAGCAGCACTATGAAAAACTGCTCATCCCTTACAATGCATTATAAACACCAAACTTTCTCTGCATTTAGAATAATATAAAGTATTTAACTTGAAATAACGTATTACAAGCATTGGATGAAAACAACAGTATCTATACGATATACTAGATGAAAACCTATCTGGAGAAGTTATCATACAATCATTAAGGTCATAAAAGACCTCCATGATCATCTAGTCCAACTATCTCCCTACCACCTGTATTACTAAACATGTCCCTAAGTACCTCATCCAACCTTTCCTTAAACAGCACAAGGGACAATGACTGCACCACCTCCCTGGGCAACCCATTCCAATGCCTAACCACTCTTTCTGAAAAGAAATTTCTCCTAATTTCTAACCTGAACCTCCCCTAGTGCAACTTGCAGCCTGTGGTGGTTCAGCCCCAGACAGTGGCTGAGCATCACATGTTGCTCACTTACTCCTGGAGGAGAAAGAGACAGAGCCTCCATGGGTTGAGATAAGGAAAGTTTACTGACAAAATCACTGTGAAAGGTGAGCAATAACAGCCCACAGCAAGTTTCACTTACACCCTATGACAACAGAGCACCTTACTGACCCCACAAGAGTATTGCACAACATGAGGACCAACCTGATGCCCCAGCTGCACTCAGATGGCCCTGGAAGCACCCAGGAGCACCCTTCCCCAACCAGCCCCTTTTATGGGGGAGTGATGTCAGGTGGTGTGGAAAACAGCACGGGCTAACTCAGTTCACCTGGGCTGGCCACTTGGGGAGGTTACCTCTGGCCTGGCCGGAGCCAGGACACAGCTATTCCCTCTTGTCCAATTGCTAGTTATATGCGAAAAGAGGCTGACTCCCAGGTCACCACAACTTCCTTTCAGGTAGTTGTGGAGATCATGAAACTACAGTTGATTTTTAGTTTTGTCAGAGCTGTGGTTTGTATACAATCTTATTAAATTTCCAGAAAGTATATCAAAAAATGAAAATACAGAAGGTTAAAAACCAATCAGTATCTCCCTTGGTTATTATTCGTCATATGGAATAACTTAGTCAAAACAAAGTTGTTATTTTCTAATCTAACCTGTATTTCTTGGTGAGGGGTCATATACTTCCCCCAGCATTTATAACTGGAGGTAGCACTAACCTCATTGACTAGTTCAACATCTTCCCTTCCATTCCCTGTCTCTGAATCTTGATGACATACACTTTTAAAGTGCAACCATACTCCTTATCACAAGGGAAAGGCCAAGTGGTTGCTGGGAAGAAGCACTGCAGTAGGACCTATGCTGATGCTAATATCACCAGGTGACTCAGAATCACCTGTGCACCCA
Organism: Laterallus jamaicensis coturniculus; assembly: GCA_022605575.1. Lineage (NCBI taxonomy): Eukaryota > Metazoa > Chordata > Aves > Gruiformes > Rallidae > Laterallus > Laterallus jamaicensis. Next base: position 17,148,187 of record JAKCOX010000008.1, on the reverse strand, counting down.
GCCCATCCCCATTTGACAAAATGCAAAAATAGTTCCATTCAGGAATATTGGCATCACATCCTCATGAGCAACTGGAGTTCTCAGACCCACTTTCTCACTGCTGTGTGTCTTTGGTTTTGGAGAGGATACAGACAATGCCAGCAGTACTGGTTATCTGTTGAATTTCTTCTGCTGTTGTCCCAATTCTCTCTCATCTCCATTCTGGAAGTCCAGCCTCTTGAGCCTTCACCCTTTCTCTTCCCTTGTTACTGACAATTCTTCTTCACAGAACCTGTATTTTCTGCTGGAGGGTGCTTTCTCTCTCCCCCCTCTTTGGTGATAATTCAAGTGCTCCTGCATCCTGGTGGAGCCTTCCTTCACTCAGGTACATGCAAATCCCCCTCCCCCTTACACCCCCTTTCTTTCTCTCCCATCAACAGCCATCAACACATCCTTGTATTTTTCATCTTTCTCTAGAAAGGAGGAGGGGGTGGAAAATGGTGCGGGGGGATTTTATTACAGTAAAGCAGTTACTCATTTTGTTTCTTTCCTTCCCTGTTGCCCTTCTGAGACGTAGAAAATGAAGAGCAAGCAGAGCGGGTGCTGCAGCAACAGCGGCATCGGGAAGGGAAAGGGAGTCACAGCTGCCTACCCAGATGCTACAGTGATATCACTAGGTACTTTTATAAATGTATGTAATAAACAGTTGCCACAGCAGCCAAAGGAATACATTTCTACAAAATAAAAACAAAGAGATTGGAGCGAGCACTGAGACTGCCTGTGGCAATGGGCACAGTTGTATGGTTAATAACACCTCTGCTATGAATAAAATTAGCAGGCTGGTCTCCAAGCAGTAAAATCAAAGAACAATTAAAGAAATAAACCCCTTCAGAATTAAGAGATAAGAGCTTAGTTTGGCTAGAATATTGATGACTCAAACTCTCATCAAGGAATAAACTCTCCCCAAGTTTGTACCTTTGGAATGCACAGCCTTTTCATTTCCCCTTTTTCCTGAAAATCTGCTGAAAATGCCTACAATCATATTTCCTGTTTTAAAAAAAAAAATTTAAAAAATCCTCATTTCAGTTACTTAATCTAAACTGTGCAAAAACTGCTATTATAAAAATACTGGAAGATGCTCATGGTTCTTACTTGCTATTATCTAGACCCAAGCTAGAAAGTTTTCAGCATTAAATTTGAAGCCCAAGACATCTGAATACATCTAAGAAAATTAACTATATATATATGTATATATATACACACATATTTTTAAGGACTTGTTCATTTTACATTAACTATATGCTATATGTGGTGAAAAAGCTTGGATTCAACACTCGAATCTGGGTCTATGCTAGATCCAGTATTGTTGGTCACTGTGCAGTATTACTGATAATTTATTTTTTACATATGTTGGAATATCAACATAATTACATTAGACAAGCAAGACTTTTGGGTAGATATCTTTCAGTAGACTTATTTAATCATAATGGAAACCGAGGGTGAAGTGAACGGGCCACTTGTCACTCAGCTAGGCTTTGGCAGAAATAGAAACTTCAGACAAATCCCTTACACTGCTTAGTTTCCATTACAATGAGAGAATTCAGCTGAAAAATTTGGATCAGACTTTCTTCCAGTTTTCCCATTTTTCTGACTGACACCACCGTTCCACCAGAAACTTAAAAAAAAAAAAGAACAAAAAAAAAGAACGTACTTTTAAGCAACCAGTAACAGGAGGAAGATATTAAGACTTTTTTCTAACTGATGCTACCTTCCAAGTGCTTATATCCTGCTTTTCTCACCCGCTTTTTATTGAAGCCAGTTACCATTTTAATCTATACTTTGGAACCAATATGCTTGTGGTAAATGTGACTGGAAAAATATCTAGAAAAACTGATCCCATTGAGCTGTCAAAAGACCACCAATGTATGACAGGACAACATAAGGTCACAGAACTGTAGGGGTTGGAAGGGACCTCAAGAGATCATCGGGTCCAACCCCTCTGCCAAAGCAGCTCCCTAGCTCATACTGCACAGACAGGCGTCCAGACGGGTCTTGAATATCTCCAGAGAAGGAGACTCCACCACCTCCCTGGGCAGCCTGTCCCAGGGCTCTGGCACCCTCACTGTGAAAAAGTTCCTCTGCATATTGGAGCGGAACTTCCTGTGCTCCAACTTGCAGCCATTGCCCCTTGTCCTGTCTCCACAGACCACTGAAAAGAGGCAGGCCATTTCCCCTTGTGTCCCACACTTGAGATATTTATAAACATTAATATGCTGCTTCGTATACGCCTATCAAAACTGACTGAATTCACAATGGTCTGGCATTTTTTCAGTGTGAATCTTCCCTCATTCTGGCAAGGTGTTTCTAGAGGCCCATTTATCACCCAAAGTGATATGCAGTTTAACTTTGCAGTTTCCTGCCACTTTCTTGCAGCAAATCTGCAGCACACCAGGTCACTGTGCTGAAGTCTGTATGAGCCAAGTCCTTTTCCTCTTGGGATTAACTTTCTCTGCCCTCCTCTCACTGGAGCCATTAAAATTTATTGGCTGAAGCTGCTGAAGCTGTGTTGTGTTTAAAATAAGTAAGTTTTGGTTGCAGTAAAAATAACAAATAGATTAAGACCAAAGTGAATATCACTTGGTTGATTTTATTATTCACTTCTAAGTAATACCACTAAAAATTATTAAAAGTATACTAGCACTTTACCAGACTGGTATTATTCAAAGAGTACTTTGATGCTTTTATTCTCTAAAGTCCTGTCTTCAGAGTGTTCCAGAGATAGAAACCATCATGAAGAGAACTGCTTCTTAATGCACAAAACAGTTATTTATATTATAGTATCTACAGCAATTCATTCATTGCAAACACCATTACACAGTGTATGATCACAGCATGCTGAGTATTCACAATGAGATTTTAAAAATGGCAATTTTGTTAAGTATTCTCCACTTTGTTCAGCTGAACAAAATTACATAAAACCCTTCACAGAAGGTTTTCCTTGTTCAGTGCCGGAAACAATCATTTGCCTCCTATTACACATCTACGGGATCAATTCCCTTTTGCCACATCTTTTGTTTCTTTTTCTTATAAAGTGATAACCACAAACTGTAGTTCCAGCTTTTTTATATCACTAGCAGTGGACTGTATAGTTTAAATAAGATAAAATATTTATCAGCCTGATTTGACTCTGTGGTAAATTATCAAGAAGAATTTGCATCCATATTTTAGCAAAAGATTAAAAGACAAGTAAACAGGAATGGAAAACAAAAAGAATGAATAGACTGTCCTGGGACTTTTTAGCATGACCTCCATCCTTGAAACTTCCCAAGTGATATTATTTCCATGTTACTCCTAAATTGCTTTTCCTTGTGCTCTTTTCTTTCCTAGGATTACCGATTATTTTTCAAAACATAACTACTTTTTAATTTCACAACATTTCCCCTTACCATTCTCTCTTTTCTAAGATAAACAGAAAACATGACACACACCAGTGGGCTGGCACCATCAGGCACTATATTTTTAAATTCTTAATCTAATTTAAAAGGATGAGGTGACTGAGGGCAGACAGATAGCACAGAAACCCCACAGCAGCTGGAAGATTTAAGAGGTGTACTAGGGAAGAAAGCATTCTTTAAAACACCATTGACTTTTTAGTTTCTGCAGGAAACCTTAGAGGTAATGCAGGAGAGAGAGGTAGACAGGGCTAAAGGAGACCAGCTCAAGCAGACTAGAAAGACGTGCCATGAACGGGTGCAAGATGCTGAAAGCTTTGTATTGGAAATCCATTTGATATGTTGATTTGATCATTTAGAATAAAAATATTCCAAACTCCTGCTCTTCATCAGAAATGATAAAAAAACCCACCCCAAAATAAAACCATTAGCAATGTATTAGTGATGAATGGATCAGCTGATATTCAACTACGACTCCTTCCATTTCTGTTGGACTGCGGATTTCATGTCTTTTTTTTAAGTCATCCAAAAAAATCTCTACAGTATCTCATTTTAAGAAATATTATTGTAAAGATATTCTGCAGTAGTCAAACTGCTTCAGTAGTTGAGAATGATTTATACAGGATAGTTTCTAATAGATAGTTTCTAATACACCCCCATTTTCTCCTTATTATGAATACCATAAGCAAGGCGGTAAAATTTTTCAATGACTGTGTATTCTCTGTTCCTCAGAAATTTCCTATGTGTAACCACTAGTCATTGTATCTTTTCCCTACTTGGAAATGATTTATCAAACTGCCTATAAAGAGGTTTGATTTGTTCAAGACTGTCATCTTTAATAATCCCATCTACAGACAGTTGTCTAAATAGCAACTTGGAAATTTTGAAACCTTATGCAATGAGAATAATGTTGTAGCTTTTTTCCCCTGAAGTGGCCTGATTCTGGTATTTCCTTCTGTGATGTTTTAGAAACTTTAGCTTCTTTATATAAACTGCTTGCAAGAGTCTCCCAAATTATTAGCAGAGGAAAACAACAACAAGAATTAAAGTTGTTAGCATTTACAGAGAGAGATTTGAAACACACAATAGAGCTGTGTAACCACCAACTCTGCTCTTCTGTCTGTCCTGTAAACAGAGAAATAGCCTTGAATACAGACTCCCCTCATTTCAGTGAGAGATTCACACATGCCTACATGCGAAATGCTTGCTTACACAAGGAAACAACTCTATATTATGGCATAGATTAACTAACATGATGTTAAACACATTATAAAACAAGTCATTTCCTCCTGAGTAAACAAGCCTATAAAGCCGACAGGCACAGAAAAAGGAAATTTGATTCTGAAATCCATATACTTCAAAAGCAGATTCCTTTTATTTAGTCAATTTAGTTAAAGGGCTGCCTTATTTCTCCAGATCTCTGGTAAACGGAAGAAAACACACTTGGAAACTGCTGGCAAACAGACGCGTTTTCACAACATTTCTTCATTCGAAATTATTCTCTAACTTCAAATATGGAGACCAGCCATAGGTCCAAGGTGAAAGAAACCTCAAAATGTCTCAACTTTTGCTTGAGACTGACTGCCCCCACTGCAGGCCACATTCAGGGTTATCAGAAGAAAGCCCCATTTATAGGCCATTTTCTTTGCAGTGTCTGTGAGGATGGAGCAATTTGCACCACTTGATTGGCTAGCCAAAATAAACTGGGATCTGGCAGATTCTTGGGGAGTGTTTATGTGAGACTGGGACCCAGTAATGTGGTTTCTTCTACTTCAGTACAATATTTTAAGCCTTTTTAATGTATTCCTTCTTTGGGGTGGGGGACTTATTTGGATCCATGACAGGGTAAAGAGGAAATAAAATATACTGAAACTTCTCATTTTCCTATCGGCATAATTTTCTCCTAAGATACTTTGGGAGAGTCTCTCAAGGTCAGGCCTGGAATTACCAAGTGACCTCCCTGAAACAGTTCTAGAAACCGGTTATGTTGCAGACTTCACTGTAAGAAAAGGTTTGTTCTAATGTGCTTTTCAGTAAAGGTGAGCTTATCTGGGATAAATGAGGCCATATTCTTTTCAGTACACAGACCTCCACAGTGCTCCCAGTATCAGTACCTTGGTTCCTATAGATATCTTAGTTTCATCCCTTGCTTTATTCAAAAGCATTAGGATGGAAAGATGAAAAGCAGTCCTGGGAAGGAAGATGGCAAAATCAGTTCAAGGAAAGAAGGATGCTTGCATGTCATTTGAAAGTCACAATGAAAGCATATTGCTGGAAGGGGAAGTCCTCAGCCTGCATTCTCTGGATGAGAAAGCGAACAGCCAGTGCGCAGGTACCTGTTCACAAAAGCAGTCTTCACCTTAGGACTAGAGTTGGAGAACTCAGACCTTCACAAATCCCTCTCAAGGTTTCAAGCAACACTTTAACTGCTGTACGCCTCACACATAATCTACTCTAGAAATGATGCTTTGCCTAATGAAGAATCAACATTTATAATTAGTGAGGGAGAACCAGCATTCTCATCTTCAAGGTGTAATCAACAACTCCATCACAGAAGAATTAAACTTCACATACATATGACCTGGGTTTTTTTTTATAACCACAACCTATGTTCCCCACATCGAGATGTTGAAACTGCCATTATAATTTCCTTGGCAAACAACAACTTGGAATCCTTTCTCACCCAGATGTTTTTTTGCATGATAAAAATTACATCTGTGTTATTTTCTTTCCCATTTTCAGTTCCAGCTCATCTCCCTGGTTCAGCTGCCAGTTATACTTTCTCTTATCATTGTTTATTCAACTTGCAGTATGACTGGTTGTGTGCATTAAGTGACAAATGACCAGTCTCTGAGTCAGAGCTACCACCTTGAGGAGAACCTGTCGTGGTTTGGCCCTGGCTGGAGGCCAGATGCTCACCAAAGTCGCTCTATTACTCCCCTTTTCAGCTAGACAGGGGAGAAATATATATTGAGAGGCTTAGGAGACGAGATAAGGAAAGGGAGAGATCACTCCACAATCAGTGTCACAGGCAAAACAGACTCAACACAGAATAAAGGAAAGAAAACTCTCTAATTTATTACACTACTCTACGCACCCAGTGAAAACAGTTGGACAATGAGAAGTACAACCAGATCTCTTAAAGCACTTCCCCCCACCCCTCCCTTCTTAGAAGACTTTATTTTAGTCCCTGATTTTGCTCCCTTCTTCCCCCTCCATCGTGGCACAGGGAGGGGCAGGGACTGGGGAAATGGGGGTTTTGGTCAGTTCCTCATGAGTTGTTTTCCTTCTTAGGTGGGGGAGCATCTCTCACACTCTTCCCCAGCTGCACCATGGGGTCCCACCCACAGGTGACAGTGGTCCATGAACTTCTCCAATGTGAGTCCTTTCCCATGGGACTTCAGCTCTTCACCAACTGCCCCAGTGTGAGTCACTGCTATGGGGTGCAGTCATAGAATCATAGAATGTCTCTCAGACCCAGACTGCTCCAGCCTGGTTCTCCACAGAGTCACAAGCTCCCACAGCAAACCTGCTTCAGTGTGGATCTTTCTCTTGCTCATCTCTGTATCTCTGTCTCTCTCCATGGGCTGCAAGTGCTGGAAGAGGCTTGCTCCAATATGGGTCACAGCATCTTCTGGATGTCTCCACCTGTTCCAGCATGGGCCTCTCCATGGGCTACAGGTGGGGTCTTGGCCTTTTCCATGGGCTGTGGGGGGACACTCACTCCACCATGGGTTTCTCCATGAGTTTCAGGGACATCTTTCTGTCCCGCAGCTGGGATGCCTCCTCCTCCCCTTTCACGGGCCTTGGTGCCTACACAGCTCCTTACATCTTCTCACTCCCTTCTCTGGTGGCAAAAAGTGCCTGCTTGTGGGTTTTTTCTCCTACATGTGATTCCCAGAGGTGCTATGACTATCGCTGATGGGCTCAGCCTTGGTCAACAATGACTCTGGCCTTGACCTGGCTGGTGTTTACTCTCTTGGGCTTACAGAAAGCTTCTAGCTGCTTCTTGCAGAAGCCATCCCTGCAGCCTCCCTTCTGCACCAGAACCTGGTCATGCAAAACTACAACAGAACCACAGAACACTACACTGAATTAATGCTAAAATTCACCGTGCAAAAATAACATGTAGTTTAACCGATGAACACTATTATATTACTTATCTTTATCATGTGTTACTGCTTATCTTTATTATCCAAATAGTGCTTGTTTGTCTTGTGTATTCCAAGCAAACAGCTGGAGCAAATGGCTACGAGCCTCAGAAATGTTGATCTGCTGGTCTCTGGTTCAGTGGTAGCCTAGATGGCTTCTGTCCAAATTGTTCATACTTAGCTTTTTGGTGGTCTGCCTTTAACAAATAGGCATTTAGAAATAATTTTCTTAGCAGACAAACGTCCCAAGTCAAAAGAATATCAGTGCTGACTGCAGCCTTGCTGGCAACTCTGCCTGGATGGAGGAGGAAAGAGTCTGACTGCATGTGCTAGCTCTTGGTTGAGGCCCTGAGAATGATGTAGGAACACATGCCAGACAGCTGCTCATCTTTACTGGTTATTCACTGGTTAATTAAGAATGTATCTGTACTGATCACTGCAACCCTTGGTTAGGTACTTTTTGCAAACACCATATTTGGTGCAATAGTTTTAGCAGAAAAATATCCTGCTTTTTTTTTTTCCTAACATAGAGGGAAGGCATGATGAAGATGTTTCAAGCTATGTTACTGTTTCAGTAATCTGGATATGATCAAAATCAGCAATGGCTCACTTGTACTGCTTGTGGAAATTTAACAGAAATCTAACCACCTGAGAAAGATTTAAATATACCACTTTATGTATTAAGAGGAAAAAGTGTTCCTCTGTCAGATTGTATTGAATCACAACAGTGTGCATATGTATTCCTGTCACAGTTTCTGCACTTTTACTGGTTTTGATGCCTTCAAAATAATCTTTTTTAAAATTAATGTACTTGCCAGTTGTATATTCTGGAAGGGAGAGCAGCTGTTTCCTCACAACTGTACGCATAGCCTTTTGAAGAAAATTTTGTTTATTAATAGTAATCTGTTTTTCATAGCTTTGCAATTTCTTAGATAATAGGGTAAAACACAATTTTCCTTTCATGTTCTCTGCATACTGAAGAGACAGATGCAATTGCAAGAGACTACTTACGCTGAGGGCAAAACTTAGTACTGCTTAATGTGACTTAATGACTAAAAAATGTGTATCATTTATAGATGACATCTACTACTCAGCTAAGATATTATTATGGTCAATGAGTACACTTCCCTGCCAGTTAGTAAAAGGATTTGGAATTAAATCTGTTTTCATTTTACTTGTTCAAGTAGATAAACTGAAAGCAACCAAGCTAACCACATGAGCAATACAAATGGGATTTAGTCTTTGCTCCTAATCTTTTTCTAGACAGAAGCTTACATATAACGATATATATATATATTAACTTGAAACACAGAACTGGAAGAAAGAGGAAAAAAACCACAGGACTGAAGAAAGGCTATTTTACAGCTACATAGACATGTAAACACCTCCAGGAACTTTGTTTAATAAGGCCAGCTACTTTAAGCTATCACTCCATGGCCTGTGACAATCTTTGCATGAAAGCATTTCTTTCTCCCTCAGGCAACACTATCAAGTTAGCACAGTTCCCTCGAAATACATAAATGCTATGTTTAAAGCATATGGAAGACTGGAGCTGTGCTCTGGAGAGCATCCCCCTCACCCACCCGAAGGCACTCAGGCACGCCAACAAACATCCCTATGAAATGTGGCAAATATGACAGGGAAAATGTCAGAATACAGAAACTTCCTGTAGATTTTAACTCATGTCAAGAGATGCTCTTATGTAATAGAGATACCACAGGGTCCACAACTGATTTTGAATTACCTCAAGACATGATGTACGCAATGAAGTAGTCAGCTCAGCGGTGTTTAATACATGAGTGCTATTTCCCTTATGGGATTTTAAGCTTAGCTTTTCCTAATGATATCAAAGTAGTTCGCATGTTTCTTTACCAAACTAGGTGTATTCAACCCCAATGCAGAGAACCTGTGAGTGACAACCAACTGTCCTGGGAAGGCTAAATCCAGTGCACTCAAGAGTTGATTCAGTGTTCAGGGATGCCAGAGATAAAACTCCCACTGACTTCAATACTTTGAAATGCACAGAAAAGAGCACTTATAAGCCACTTTTAAACACATAAAATGTGCATGGAGGTCTGCTTGCAATTTTAAAATCTCCTATTTTTACTGACTCTTGTAAAAAGAGAAAAAAAGTCTTGCGTGTGCACTTGTACATTCAAATTTATGTTGACCTACTTTAAATTGTTTTCAGTTTATCATGTTAGGAAACGGATTCTAAAACTGTATCCTCAGATGATCAAAAAAAACCCCACCCCAAACCTCCCAAATCAAAAAGCAGTGATGGTGCTGCAGGCCCTGCAACCACCAAGCTTTGATCAAGGCTTTTTTTCCATTACAGCAATATTTTAGAATCGCACAAAAATATGAACCAAACTTGTCAGCTGACTTCCATTCCTATCGTTTCTCTGACATTCAGAACTGAAATGTCAGCTCCTGTATGAAATAAGAGGACGCAGTAATTTTGGGAAGTCTATTAACTTCTTTGATAAATCTAGATTTACTCCATTTTTGTGTATAGGTTCCTTTATAAGCTAGCATTGTCTATTTAAAGACCATTTCTATTTTGATTTGCATTTTTATACTTCTTTTCAGGTGAATTTCTCATTAATAAGGGTTATTGTTGGGTTCGGGACTCAAATCCCACTATGATTCAAAAAAAATGAATACACTTTTACATGAGTACTTTCTCTGCAGGGGTAAAGGTTAAATTGAATTGCATTAGACACAAGAAAATGAGTTAGTAAACGGAAAGAAAGATACTTCAAGGTAAACTTTCTGATATTTATGGATGGGTTTTTGGGGGTTTTTTGTTTGTTTGTTTGTTTGGGGTTTTTTTTTATTTTAAACTTCTAACAGTATGCCAAGCCAGTGCTCTGGCCTGCTGCACTACCAAAGCAGAAACTACACAAATAGAAACAATAGCTAAAAATCACAGGCCTTTTCAGAAATCCATCCCTGCTCAGCAGTCATTTGTTCCTAAAAAATCCAGAGCAAATACCCTTTTTGTTGAAAATCAGGAAACCGAGGTCCTGGCAAACTGACAGGTAAAGTAAATTTATCTTCCTCAAAAACATGACTGTGTGAATAAGAGGTGTTCACAAATGTGAGCGGCCAGCTGCCGCCTCACATGTGACTGTAAATACTGGGTCTAAATACAGAATCATAATATTTACAAACAGAAATTACACACTACATGTTTTTCAAAATCTGTCTGCCATTGTCCACAGGTTTGGGTTTTTTTGGTGGCAAAAAAAAGCTGTATAAACAGTGGGAAGTAAAGGGTTTTAAAATAATTTTATTTTTTGCACACAAAGGAGTATTAGCAGCATCCATAGGTACTGCTCTTGTATTGACATTACCATCCTATTTTATTTCTTTTTAAAGGCTGAATGAACTGGGGCTATTCAGCCTTAAGAAAAGAAGACTAAGAGGGGATCTTATTAATGTTTATAAATATCTTAAGAGTGAGACACAGGGGGAAATGACCAGCCTCTTTTCAGTGGTCTGTGGAGACAGGACAAGGGGCAATGGCGGCAAGTTGGAGCATAGGAAGTTCCACACCAACATGCAGAAGAACCTTTTCACAGCGAGGGTGACAGAGCCATGGGACAGGCTGCCCAGGGGGGTTGTGGAGTCTCCTTCCCTGGAGATATTCAAGACCCATCTGGATGGCTACAATCTGTCCTAAGGAACCTGCTTTGGCAGGGGGGGTGGACTTGATGATCTCTTGAGGCCCCTTCCCACCCCTACGATTCTGTGATTTTGTGATTCTCTTTCTTTAACTTCATAAAACTGGTAAATAGATTTTACTTCAGAAATGGAGGAAAGCCTGCAAAAAGCAACTTTTTCTCACTTGGCAAGCTTTGGAGAATTTATCTGAAGTATTATAATATGCTGAATGAAGCCTGTGCATCTAACTGTACAAATAATTTCTGTCTGCACTTCCCTGTATATCCAAAAAAATGATAGGAAACATTCAGTGCAAGTTAGACTATACTGACACAAATGCAATTTCAATTTATGGCTATCAATATAGGAAGTTAGGATTTCCCAACAATGTTAATTAAGGCTTTTGTATTGACATATCTCTTGTCCAAAAATTCAGGTATTATTATCATCCCTTTTCATCTCTGTTTCCCTATAATAGCCACAAGTATTTTTTTATTTGTGGGAAATAAAACATTGCAATTATTCATTACATATGGCATTGGCATACTTATTCTAGCTACATAGTGCACATTTCAATACCAAAATATGTTTCTCAGTTTAATACACTACTTATGAATCATATAAAATTCAAGTGGTTTGGGGCTTCAGCTGACACTTATTATCCCTGTAACTTCTTATCCCTGTAATCACATCAGGAACAGAAGTGGCCTTGTAACTCTTATGACATGTTCAGGCAGTTGTAGTGAAACTCACCATAATACTCTTAGGATCATAGAATGGTTTGAGTTGGAAGGGACATCAAAGCCCATCTAGATCCAACCCCACCCTGCCACAGGCAGGGACACCCTTCACTAGACCAGGTTGCCCAAAGACCCATCCAACCTGGCCTTAAACACTGCCAGGAAGGGGGCTTCCACAGCTTCTCTGGGCAACCTGTGCCAGTGCCTCACCACCCTCACTGCAAAGAATTTCTTCCAACAATCTCTTTCATCTTGAAGCTATTATGCCTTGTCGTGTCACTGCACTCCTTGATAAACAATTCCTCTCCCACTTTCCTGTAGGACCCCTTTAAGTAACGGTATGCCATAATTCTTGCTCTGTGGTTTATAATTACTTACAAATTTCAGAAAATATATTTACGTGGCCACTGATATTATTTTGTCTGGGGGGTTTCTGTTAGCCTAGCCACCCCAGAGGCCCAAAAACAAACATCAAAAAAATGTGTATCAAAATATACATCCCCCCTTTTTTTTTCCCCTTTTTCATTTTAGACAGAAGACTTTGCTTCATTAAAATACTTCCAGACCTCCTCATCAAAGTCTGATCCAGAACCAGAAACTCCTGATTGGGGTGTGGGGGTGGGCAGCCCTTCTCTTGCTTAACTCATGTGCTTAAAACGTCCTTTATTTGTTCAGTAACGTTACTAGAACAGGCACACAGAAGAAAAAAGAGAAAGGTTCGGAGCAATGCCAGACCTTTGCTGTGGGCTTCCCACCACCCTTGAGGAGAAGGTCTGGACCCCGGATGTTAGGGAATAGTTTTATAAAGTTACTTCTCTGCAGTGACACATAGCACATCTTGCAGTCATTGCTCTACAACATTTAAAACTTAATAACATGTTGCTGCAAATACTTTCTACTGGGTGACGCCAATGAAAATATTCACAGTATTATAAAGAGGAGCCACTAATTATCTTCAGGTCTTACAAAATGTTAGGACCTACTACCAAAAATACATATGGATGTGATGAACAATGTTCTGTGTGAATAAAGCTACTTAAGGACACATGCTTTTCAGGACCCACGCTTCTAAGCTGCTGCTTGCTGGTTTTGACAGCAAAGTGAAAAGTTATGTTCCAGGAACTGAAATGCATTTCTTTTATAGCATTAGTTTTCAGACAGTACACTACCATAAGGCACTAATAAGCAAGGCCTATTAAGTTGTTGAGCAATGAATAAACTCAATTATCCAAGGATGGAATATTTCAGAACAAGTATTAAGAGTTTCATGTTGAACTTTTAGGGGGGGTTGTGGTGGTGGTGGTGTTTTTTTGTGGGTATAGAGCATGAGATCAGTGTCCACAGCAGGCACAGAACACGAGGCTTGTTATCAGCTCAGAGGAATGTTACTATAAGGTTTTCATCTGTTCAGCAGAAGTTCAAAACCAGGATGGCCTGTGTTGAACATCTGCATCTGCATCTGCCGTGCCACACAACAGTGGAAAACAGGTTTTAGAGCTTGAGGTGAAGGGACCTAAGCTCCTCTCCACAAGATCCCGGTGTGCTTGTAGCTGTCTCTTGTAACTGACTCTTTAACTATAGAAATAACTTCAGCCTTGTTGCAATATATCCTGCAGGGAAAGGAAAATGAGAAAACAGATTGTGGTACCTCTAATGAGTAAGAATACTTCAGCCCACATTCAGTCACATTCACTGATTATAAGGAATCTATATACTCTACGCTAGGCAAGCAAAATCTTTGTCAGTGGGTAGAATAAACACTATTTAGAGTGGAACCATTTGTAATATGCTTTAATTGGCAATTTTCCCTTAATGAATAATACAACATCTTTCATATGAGGATTCTGCAGCTCTGTGAATTTTTGTCCCTGTTTTAAGATATATGAAAACTGATGCACAGAATAAATTCTCCTAATAACAGAGCTAAGAATAATGCGCTCATTATCACAGGGATCACACTTGTCTTCTATAACCACATGAATGCAACCAGAGCAAGAAAGTAATGTAAACCACCCACAGACATCTCCTCTTCAGAATAGATAGCAATATAAAATACGAATTAAGAGGAACTTCACACAAAAAACCACCTTTTTTGAATAGTAGAAGATACCTGACTGTTTAGAAACTGTGCTTACACTTATAATGTTTATTCTGCATTAAGTTATGGCCAGGAGGTTCAGTCAACAAAGAAGGAATTGCGTGTGTTTTTTGCAGACTACACAGGCTTGCAGACTAGACGGATTGATGACGCCAAAATGTCCCCTAGGCTGTCTATCAAAGGCCACAGCTAAAGGACTTCTGCACAGATTTAACCTGCTCCAGCGAAAAGGTAACCTGAAATGATGTCCAGTTGACTGGGTGTACCCGGGAGCTGGAACATACACATTCTCACAGAAAACTGCTGGGTGTTGATAAGGTGAGTTTCATTGGTAGCTATACTGTATTGTTTAAAGTAACTGGAAAGGCTCAAATGAAGAAAGTTCTAATCATTTTTAAAAGGCTTTTATATTCTCTGTTCTTCTCTCCTAAATTGGGCAACACCTACCCCTCAAGGGTCTGTACTGGAACCAATAATATTCAGTGTGTCCATCAATGGCAAGTGGGACTGAGTGCACCCTCAGCAAGTCTGCAGATGGCACCGAGCAGAATGGTGCAGTCGATATGCTTGAGGGAAGGGATGCCATCCCTGGGACCTTGACAGGCTTGAGGAGTGGGGCGCATGTGAACCTCATGAGGTTCAACGAGGCCAAGTGTAAGGTCCTGCACATGGGTCTGGACAATCCACAATAGTAATACATACTGGGTATGACTGGATTGAAAGCAGCCTTGAAGAGAAGGACTTGATCATATCAGTGGGTGCAAAATTGAACATGGCTCAGCAACATGCACTCACAGCCCTGTAGGCCGACTGTACCCTGGGTTGCATCAAAAGCAGTGTGACCAGCAGGTCGAGGGAGGTGATTTTCCCTTTCTACTCAGCTCTCATGAGACCCCACCTGGAGTACTGAGATCAGCTTTGGGGCCCCCAATATAAGAGGGACATGGAGCTGTTGGAGTGAGTCCACAGAAGGTCACAAAGATGCTGAGAGGACTGGAGCACCTCTGCTATGGTAGATGTAGATTGCATATAAGGAAGAATTTTTCATGAGGGTGGTGAGGCACTGAAGTAAGTTGTCCAGAGAAGCTGTGGATGCCTGGAAGTGTTCAAGACCAGTTTGGATGGGGCTTTCTGAAATCTAATCTGGTGGAAGACAGCCTGCCCATGTCCCCTAGTCCAAGAGTTGGACTATATGATCTTTAAGTTCTCTTCCAATCCAATAATTTTCTATGATTCGATCATGTTGCTCTATATGAAAAAAATGAACTGGGCAATCATAACAAACCTTATTCTATGAGGACATACACATTTCTAAGATTTCATTTTCACTAGAATAAACACCTACTTTCTTTTTTTCATGTTACCCAGTGTGTTTGTATCAGAGTATCTACTCTTTCAATATAGCTACTACAGCTGCTTGTAGCAAAATGGAAAAAAAAAAGGCTTCTAATATATGCATATGTAAAAAACCTCTCATAAATTAAAATAATGGGCCAAACATTGTCGTGATATAATTCATTGACTTCAGTGCAGTTGTACTAGCTTACTTAAGGATTAAACTTGGCTCAGTAAGATCATTAGGAAAATAAAGGACTGCAGAAATAACTTTTTGAAATCATGCAAGTGGATTGTGTAAGACTGCGATGGAATAAAAATGCAAATAGCAGGATAAAGATAATTACACAAAACTCTGCATGGGTAACCCAGACCAATAGTGTCAGAATGCTGCAGATGTAAAGAAACACACGTACACTAGCACCAAACCAGAATAAAATAATTTCTCACAGGTTCAATGCAAAAGACACTTTCCCCTTAGCAAAAACCTTATAAAAGGCTTCCTTTCTTCAGAGAAGGCAACAGAATGGAAGGGAATGAAAAGTGGCAGGTAAAATGTCTGCACCTCCAAACATTATTCAAAGTTGGAGAACGAAAATTTTTCCTCATCATAAGATGAAGAAAAAACCATAGCAGATCAAAGTCAGTCAAGTGGCTTATTCATATCTCAGCAAACACCTCGGGTCTGCACTTTGTCAGTCTGCACAAAGCAAAAGATTTTTCTGACCTCACAAATTGGCAATAAATGGATTGTGTACTGATGTGTTCAGCTCAGCAGACACTTGGCACCATTGATCCCAGCTCTCAAAGAACCAAATACAACTACCATGAGGTGATTGCTATGGAGTTTTTCAAAGTCAAGAAAAAAAAAATAAAAAAGACTAATTTAAGCAACTGGCATGTCACAGTGGTGTCATGTTGACTCTGGTCTAATTGCCTGCCATAGCTGAAGATGATGACCACTGAATACTAGTATCATGGCTATTCTGCAGCTCTGCAAACAGTGGAGCAAAAGTAAAATAATTTGCTATCCAGGGATCACCACAAAAAAGTTGCAGTATAGTGCTGTATGGGCACAGAAGCATCTAAAGAGAACCATGTGTCTAAACATACAGGAGTAGCTGAATTTGTCCTGGCCATATATGTTCATATTCATCAAGGATAACTTGGGATGTGAACAGGAAAGAAGGTGTTTATTCACCAGTGTAAATGAGATTTTTGCAGTATCATGTTCATTCACTCTTACACATGCTGGCAAAACACCGTGTGTGGATTATGTGCTTGGACTAGACTTCAGACAGAATTTGCAATTTTTCAAATTATATTAAATTTCTTAAAAGCATGTATCTTGAAGAAAACTCTTAAAATTTTAATTCTGTTGATTACAACTCTGGAATCTCTCTCCCATTTGAACTGGGCATTTGAGAAATACATCCCTACTATCTCCTGTTCATGCACGTCCACTGATGATGACACAAACATGTCAGACTTGCGGCCATGGAGGGAATGCTTCTTCCATTAATTGTTTCTAAGATCAGTACAACTATTTTGTACTTTCCATTACCTCTTCAGACCAGACACAACCTCAGAGTCCTTTGCAGATGAGTTAGTTTTCTGTATCCTGAATGGTTTTCTTTAAATAGGTACCAGCATGGAGACTTGGCTCCACTACCTTAATGTAGGCTCTAGGGTGAGCAGGACTGGCAACTGAGCAGATGCTGTGACAGCTACCCATTTAAGCAAAAAAAAAAAAAGGCTGTAGAAGATGACACACCTGTTTTTATTTAAGATTTCACGTTACCTGTTCGATGGTTTCTGCTTGCTGACAAGCAAACCCATGACCTAGGCATCAGCAGCTAGAATCACCTAGTTGTTGAAAGTGTGTATTTGCTGACTTAATGTGTTTAGCATTTGTCACATACACAGAGGGGTTGACAAATACAATCTTCTTGTCCGTACTTAATAACTTTGTGGAGCATGAAATGACTCAGTTCATTCTTCTTCCTTATTTTACTTGTTCCTAGCTATGGTAGTGTGCCAAAAAACAGCTCATACCCATTTCCCTTCTCTAACATACAAAGTAAATTTCCAGCTGGCAAATGAAATGCATTGTTGATTAGGAATGCAATATATTTTAAACATTTGACCTTTAAAGCAGAAAAAGACCTTGCATCTGAAATACAGTAAGTTTGTCACATATCCACAAAGCCATATCAAATCAGGAAATGCAGTTGTTAGAGCTGATTAATGCTGACTTTGCAGTTTCATGATTTTTGCATGTATGTGTCATAGTCCTAACTCTGTGAAGGGAACACTGCCAAGTACTTGACTTCCCAAGTATGTTCTACTTTTAAACCACTATCCTCTTGTGGAATTATGTTATATATATTTCAATTATATTGTGTTTAACTAAGATCTCTGATTTTACCTTCAAACTGACAAAGTGTATCAAAGAAAACATCTGAGAGCTTGACATTGATATATACTGTTACGAGTTTCATGCTATTGATAATTTCTGTGTCAAAAGCCATCAAACTCTGAACTTCTTTCATACTATTTGAAACTCATCCCCTGAAAAACAAGTTATAGAAAGAACTTCACATATTCTTCCTGTGCTGATACAAACTGATTTATGTGCTCCGACATTGTCTATCAGATGTCTAGCAAGAGAAGCACAACCCCCCCACAAGTAAAGAAACACTGAATATGAGAAAACTCTAATTATGCACCATTCTATCACTTAAATTCAACTCATTTCCTCATTCTATGTAAGTGTGGACTCAAATTCTCTCCATGAGGAGGAAGACTTATTCAGACCTTATGCTTGAGATTCCTGAATTCGTTATCTTGTCTGAGGACTTTCTGTCTGAATCGGAGGGAAGAATAAAGGCACGAGAAAGGGGAAAGAGTTTGGGTAAGCACAAGTTCTCCTACTTGTCCTCTTGTGTTACAGGCTGCAATATAAAACATAGACTATGGTGATAAAAAAAACCCAGCAGCAAAACTTCTCCTACAAGGCCTGTTAAGCCAACAATGGATTGATTATTATTCCTGTTGAATACCAGCAAGTCGGCAGTACAGGCTCCTGGTAAACTGGTATGACGTTGGGAAAACCTTCTGGAATTCAGATTTTCCTCTAAGAGATTAAAAACATTCACCATTTGCCCTAATCCTGCTTTCAACAGGACTGGAAAGAACTTTGTACCGATTTCAACAAAAATTAAGCTCTCTGCAAACCCAGTTTTGTATTTCTCTTAGTGGAATGCACGTACATGCTTGCCAGTAGAGGGGGTAGAGCTCAACTGTTTCTCTCCCTACAAGGGGCTGTCACCACTGCCGACAAGATGAAGAAGAGGTAAACAGGAAAGCTGTGCAAATTTACATGCCTTTAGAACGAGGAGCTGCAAGGGAAGAAGGGCTTCTGGAATGCAAAAGCAAAGGGGAAAAAAAATAGCAGTAGGAAAAGAAATGTTAATTTCAAGCTTCTAGCGGTTCAATATAAGCCCACAAGAAGACAGAAGAAATCGTGCCTTCAATTGATTTCAGACTGAAACCTCTTCTGTTAAGTATTTTATCTCAACAGTGTACATATCCTACTTATTTTGAATACAGAAATTTTGCATGTTAAAAAATTCCAGGAATAAACCCAAGCATCATGTAATTCAATGGGGTTTTGCATTACAGCAAAATAAGATGTCGATGTATTCTCCTTGAGAAGCGATGGGTGAAAAACTTAATACCATTATGTGAGTCCAATCTAGTTGAACTGGAACAATTGTGTGACACTTTGCTAGGTCCCTATTGGTAACAGCTAATTCTGGTGAGGAAAATTTCCCTCCCAGAAAACGGAGCACACCTCAAGGAGAAACAGAAGACACGTTTTTATCTTAGAGAATTCCTGGCTGCCATCAACCAACAGCAACTGGCCAAAGGAAATTATTCAGATATCCATAAACATGTTTCCAGAATGTTGACAAAAATACAAGCTGCCATTAACAAGCAAGTTCAGGTTCAAACTACCAAACCAATCTCCTATTTGAGCGGCCTGGGCTTTTGAGTAACTATACTAGACATTTTTATATGAAGACCTCACAAATACCTTTGAGGCCAAGGTGTGGTCGCCCAGCATTTCCCAAATTAGACTATTAGGTCATGCATGATTCAAGAAAGCTCTTTAATAAATGCTTAATTACTAACCCAAATGTATATGTGCTATTCTGACCTTCAAAGTCAGACTCCGGAAATGGCGGCACCCAATGCAGGAAGCCCTTTTTTAGTTTGCTCCAGCCCAGTAAGCGAAGCATGCCTTGCAGAGTGTGTCCAGAAGGACGCCTGGTCTGCTTTGAATTCTGCAGAAGTTTTGTAACACTTCAGAGAAATACCTGTGTATTCTCAGACTCCAACTGTGGTGCATTTTAAGATTTCAAAAAACCCTGCTACAATGTCTTAAAAAAATGAAAAGCCATAATACCCCAATGTTGTTGGTCAAGTTGTTCCTATACTGTAAAAGTGAAATTCTACAGTAGAATTTTACAGCCCATGGCTTCAAATGGAGTTAAAGGGGTGTAATTCAGGACATTAGCTCAATTTGTATGACTAAATCCAGTATTAAATAGGCAACCATGCACATCAATGTGTGTGTGTGGGTTGTATACATCTATTTTGTGCGTGTAAAAAATAGACATCTGTCAGTTAAAGAAACAACTCAAAGTGTACACATGCTACCTAGTTCCTCTTATCTCTGTTAATGATATTCAAGGTAATACCAAGAGTTGGCTCTTGTCACAAGCCACACATGCACAGGTTGACTGTAAGCCAAACTGATCCAAATACTTTTGTCCATAGGAGGGAGTCTTCGCATGTACAGCCATGATGGACGGACGGACGGGAGGAAGGAAGGAAGGAAGGAAGGAAGGAAGGAAGGAAGGAAGGAAGGAAGGAAGGAAGGAAGGAAGGATGGACAATTCTGCAGAATAGAATTATTTATTTTCTGGCACTAGGCTGAACAGACACAAGTCCTGCCTGAGCATCTCTGTTAATCTCCCCAGTTGCTTCATTTTCCCTTTAATCTTTCGTAATTGCCATACTCGCAGACAGCCCTCCTTGCCTGTAGTAAACTGTACCTTGGAGCTCACATGCTACCCAGAAGGAGAGGATGAAAAACAAAGGCAGAAGGCCCCATTTCGCCCAGCAAAAGGTCACACGATTTTCTGGACCTAAAATGTATATCCATATTAAATTCTTTTCAAGTGCCAGGAGGCTAATTATATAATTAATGGAAGGTCTGACATTAAATGAGTTAATTTTGTTCTACTCACTGTGGGTAACATCTAAATTTGAAATTTCCTCTCAAATCGTTAATTAATTTTGCTAATACAGACCGTAATTCTCCCAAGTGAGGGAAACTGAAGAGAAGTATGTTTAGAGCCCAGGAGCACTAACAAACTCCTGGGGTCAATGCTGAGTGGAGGAACTATCTTGGCAGGAAATGCAGCAATGGGGAGCACAGTGGCCACTTTGCTGCAAAAGGTTTAAATGATAGTTTCTGGAAAAAGCTAGGGTAATCTCTTCAAAAGATGCTTTCTGGCCTTAGGGTCCCTGGCTGTATTCATACCAGTCTGGATTGAAATCTGAGATCTGTGTTCAGTTTCTGACCATTACAGGGTCCTGGGTCATCAAACAGGGCAGAAGAGTCAATTAATTTTGCTATGTTTCATTTCCAGTTGTAACATGAAGATATAAAGCTCCTTTATGAGCTGGAAGGAAAGGGGGAGAAACCACTTATGAAAATATTTAAGAATGAGTAACTGAAATCCTTCCTTAACACCAAGTTAATACACTTTCAGGAAAAAAAATAAACACTGCTCTTAAGTCATTAAGACAAGTAAAAGAAATCATATGTATATATATATATATACACACACACACACACAAACACGCACGCACCCCCTTTTTTTTCCCCCAGCAAAATGACCTGGTTTCTGGAACAAATATTTTAAGTTTAAAACCCAAAAGGGATGAATGGCAAATTTCACCCAGTGCTGCTCACTTCAGATTATGTACAAGGTCAAGGATTTAAAAAAATAAATCCGTAATCTTGATTTAGTCTATGTCTGACACACAGGCAGCAGTTTCATGAGTAACTTCACCTTATTTACAGCTACTGAGAGCAGCAGTCCTGCCCTCCCCATTGTCCGCGATCGTGTGCTCCAGCTCACTTGTTTGTGCTGGCATCAGTGCTCGGGCAGCTGTGCAGCTGGACTGAAAATTAATCTGACCACAGAAAAAAAAGGCGTTTTTTTTCAGCTGAAGCAGCTCCCTGAACTGACAAGCCCTGTGCTGACACAGAGAGGGGTGGCAATGAATGGCAGAAGAATAAAGCAGAGGGAGGGACAACCTCTTTCAGTGACCCGAGGGATTTAAATAGGCTTAAATTCATCATGAAACCACTTCCTCAGCCTTATCCCCACTGGCATAGGAAGAGCATCTTTGCACAGACAGACAGCTAACAAGTCACTACCCACAGATACTACCTGTGCATACATGGGAAATGCAAAGTTGTTCAAGACAGTTTGGCCTGAAATAAAACAGAGGTAAGCGACATCGCATTTACCATGGGGCAAACTCTGGCCATGGCCAGTCACCATCACAACATTATTGCATGTGCTGGGTTTGCTTCCCTTCTGATAATACAGATTTTTACATGACAATTCCATATTTTAAGTCCCCAAACAACATGGGAAAAGACTTCTTGGAGTCAAGTTAATGCAGTGAAGGGGATTATAAAACTGATTTTGTTAGAAACATTTTCCATACAAACGATTTGTCCAGGAAAATACAGAAACATGCTAAGGGTAACAGTCTAAACATTCCTACAAGGGATTCCCAGTATTATCATTATGGTATTCCGTGGATTTTTCCCTTTTTTTCTGTCTGTGACGGTGTACTGATTTTAATACAAATACTAACATCACCAGGATCACTTTAAAAAGACCAGCTTCTCCTAAAATTAAATTTTGATACTACATGTTCGGTCTTAGATGGAAGTATTATTTCTCAGATTCTAGTCAGAACTTAAAAAAGGGTCTCCAGGGACATCAGTTGCACATTTTTTGCAGATTTATAAAAGATTTTGCAACAGAATTGTTGAATATTCATTTTATTGAAAGTCAATATGTAATTTGGTAATATTCTCAACTTTCAGTTTTAATGCCAATACCACATTGATAATTCAGTCCTGAGTTGACTACATTTATAATATTCTTTTATGAGCAGCTTGAAAATAAGAGTGAGAACAATGTTTTCATGTGATTTAAAAACACCAACAACTGAAATGAATCTTCTGTGTAGTCATGCTTAAATCAATTAAACAGATCCAGATCTTAAGAAAGTTCTCTAATTATACTTCAGTTATTACTCCAGCTTTAAAAAATAGGAAAGAGAAATGTTTAAAAGTTATCTGAAGCCTCATCTTCCTTGCTATTACTTCAAATATGCAATGTTAAAAGACATCATATGTTAAAAGACACCAATAATGAGTTCTTCATTTATGCCAAGTGAGCCGATCATTTTCTTATGATGAAAGTATTTCTCTGAGCAGTAACACTTACTTAAACAAAAATATTCACAATCTTCTTCTCCAGCTAATTAAAAGCACTCGGTCTGATTAAACATGAATCTGAACAATGTTTTCCATCCCTATTCCTCCCTATTCCATCACAAATCAGTGCTCTTGAGTGGGTCGAGGCTCTTGTTTTAAGTACTGTCCCTATAATAATTTTATTTTTATTATTTTAAGAGTTCTTAAAAATATTAGCTCAAGTGACACAGGGAGGCATGAAGTCTTTGCATGAAGGCCTAACAGATGTTCATTGGCTTATTGTTTCTAACACTTGAATGAATGACCACTTCCACAAAATGAAATAGATAACATTTTGTGCTGTTGCCGATGGGTCACGTGGGCCATTCGGTAATTGGAAGGAAATTAGCTGATTCCCTCCACAACACATGTGCTCTTCTTAGACTTCACATAGCAACTTGTCCTGTGGCTTAGGGACTTCAGGCATGTTACAGAAACTGATACAGAGAGATAGCTAACTCTCCATACATCACACCTCCCTTGACCTCTAAATTGATGGTCTTCCAGTGCCCATACCTCTGTGTCAGCCATCTTGCTGCTAGGCAACTAAGGATGGGTGATCTGTGTTTTCATCTGGTATTTGTGGCTTTTCCTTCAGCACAACACGGGGTCAGACTGAGTAGGAGGTGGGGAAGTTGGCCTTCCCACCCCGGCAGCCTTAGGCTGGTGGCTGGTGACCAGGAAGCCATCTCTGCTTCACGTTCTCCTCTGTTTGCATCTCTTAAGTACTTTGCTCGGCAGCAGCCAGAATGTTTTAGGAGCCTTTGAATGGCTGTTGTCAGGAATTAGTTTCTACACATCAGGCTGGGAATCCAGCAGATCAGAAGCAACTTTCCTGTAGTTAATAGTAATTGGAAGACTAGACTATGCTCTAAAAGATACTAAAAAAAAAAGACACCCCTCTGCTATGTCTCTGCATCATGAGTATCAGAAGAGGGCTGAGGTGAACACAGTTGAATTAACATGCTGCCTACACTTTTCTCATTTTTACTCCACCAACTGACCTGGTAAAGTTTCTTAGCTGTAAAAAAACCAACAAGCAAGCCTTGCCACAAAGCCCAGGGTTGCTGTATAAACTATCGATAAAACAAGCTTTAACTAATAGTGTTAGCACACATGTTTGAGAGTTGCAATTATTTCTGCTAATGTAAATATATTTTTTTAATGTTATCACTGTAAATACTTGAATGGGTTACAAAAAAAAAAAAGGGCCAGAATAAGACTTTGCTGCACCTTTTATTACTTATTATATCATTTGCAGTTATATTTATATTACTATGAAAACTCTTTCTGTTAAAAAACAAAGAATTAGGTATGTGGGATGTTTTCAAAGGCAGTCCTAGTCCATGTGAACAAAGCATCACATGGCTAATTTCAATCTCTGCAAAAAGAGATGTCTAAAGATCGTGGTCTTTTTTAATTTTGCCTGTGGAGCTCCCATTCACATTACGCAGCCTGAGAGATGATTGAGACACACATCCAAGAAATATGATAATTATTACTTTTCATAAAGGAAAGCATAGCTGTAAGATTACCTTCTAAAAATGCCTCCAGCTATCTGAATTCCGAATAACATCTTTACAAGGGTTGGAGGTAACATCTTAGAGTACCAGAGCCTGAGAGGAAGAGACGTGAATTTAAAGGAAAATAGCAGCTCCTTTTCTTTTGAATTTGCAGCCTAAAAAGTTTGAGGTAATTGTACAACTAACAGACCATGTTTAATCTTTGAAAGAACATTTGACAGATCAAACACAGAAGCTGTAAATTACCAGTAATGACGGTAATCTTTTCATTTAACTATCAGTATATCAAACCACAAACTCACTGAACACAAAAATAACCTGAAGATAGGAATCTAAGGAGACTTGGTCTGTATATTTATTTGGTTCTCAGCTACACTGTTAAGCTGGAAGAGACAAATATGTTTGGTTTTCTCAGCAATAACAGAGATACAAAAAAAAAAAGTTTATGGAAGAAGTAAAACACTTGAGTGCTAAAAAAAATGACGTTTGCCAAATGCTGCAGGTACAGGGCCAGGTACAAAAGAACATTTGGAGCTGGAACACCCACATAAAGGGAATGGCTGAGGGTTATTTCAGCGCAGCGACAGAAACAAGGGGGAGCAGCCCAAAGGCTGATCTCACTTGTGCTCCAGTGCACCCCACTCAGCTGATCACAACCTTGGAGAAAGGGGTCCATGTGAAATATTGAGGTGTCAACATCTGGGACCCCTGGCTACATCTTCTGTACCACAGGAAACACTGCTTGGCCTGTTACTGGCATTCAAAACCCAGGATGCGAGCTCTGTGTTTCTGAGAAAGTTTGCTGGCATCATTTGTAAGCCTGGGACTCTGTCCTGGTTCATACCTGAAAATTCTTCCTGAACAATGAATTTTCTCACACGTCCATTACTTTGGTACCAAGACACTTCCACTTGGAAAAGGCTTAGTGAGCATATAGCTATAGGGCTTTGTTGGTACCTGTAGCAGTGTAGTTACTTCCTTTGCTAAGGCAAAAAAACCCCCAAACGTTAGGAACCTCTGTGTCAGTGCAAGTGACCCACATGATGGCAACATTTAAAAATGCACGTATGGATTTAATTAAAGTGGTATCATTTTATAATGTAAACAGTGCAAAACCAACCAATGATAACCAGCCAAAATTTATCTATTTAACCCCCCCCCCCCCCAAAAAAAAAACAACCCCAAAAGCAACAAACAACCAGCAGTGAAACCATGTGCTATTTCAATTACAGCTGCTTCCTGATGGTGAAGCACCTCATACAAATATTGCACTTTCAGTGCTTGGTGTTAAAAGTCTGCAATGGAGAATCAAGCCTATACAGAAATCTGATTTTATTTTTCCCTAGGTTTATTCTCACATTAAGTCTTTTTGTGACAGCAGTATTCTCTAAAATTGTTTCCCCTCAACCTGAGCCCACCATTTGCAATCTGTGTACCACATCCTTTTAAAGGCACGACCACTTCAACTTTGTTCACATCTTTACACATCTACATAGTTCATTTACACATCTACATAGTTCACATGTTTATCAAATGAACACGATACCCATCTCTAATGGATGGATTAAGATCTCTCTTGCCTGTTTTTCTTCCTTTGATATACCTCGTGGCCAGTTTATTACTGGGTGACTGGGGGGTGTTTTCACCAGTATAGCGTGTTTGGTGTTAAATGTGCAAAGGGATTTGGGTCCAGCAATACTGAGGGTAAATACATCCTAACCTAAATGCCTGGCATCCAGACTGAGACACTCAGGACCGGGTCAGGTGCCCGAAGTCCCTGCCTGTGGGAGAATCAGATGCCTCAGAAAGGAATTCAGAGCAGACAGTACGGCAGAGCTGGGAGCTGTTGAAACTAGCCAAAAGAAACACTAAGGGAAGGGCGTGCCCCAAATTCTTCTCCTTTTGCAGCTTAGGTATCTTTCTTACGGCCTGCAAGGCAGTGCCTATGTCAGCTAGGGTTTCAAAGCCCTAAATCTACCCTAACCTGTTGAGATGCCTGCTCATTAAATACTGTTGTAGAGTGAAAATGCAGAGGATGGGGGGACACCTGGTTTAATTCCTTCCTTAGCCTGACACAGTCCAAACCTAAACTGCTCACTTCCTGGCAGAATGCTCCAATCCCATTATGCTGGAGAAAAAAAACAGAGAGAGGAAGTGTCATTGGTCCCTTTCTGCCTAAATTGTGCAGTACCTCAATTAAGACAATTTGCTTGGGTAAAGGACAAGGCCCTTCGCAGTAGTCTGTTGTTTCCAAAAAACCCAAGTCCAAAGCTTATTTCTTTTTAGATTATATTACCCATTACTGTCATACTCTTATTCTCTTGATATGTGACGGTCTCCTGGGATTCTTCACACTTCTATTTAAATTCCAGGGCCACACTGCTTAGCACTGACATTCAATTAGTTCTCCACTTAATAAATAGCTATATAAAATTAAGTATCTTTGTAAGTATTAAACATAGAATATATTCATTGTTAAAAATTAAAATCTTTAGTTGTATGCTTGGAGCCAGTGAATGGCATTGTTCCCATTAACATAAAATCAAGGGATTACAACACGGAATGCTTATGTTTAGAAATGGATCATTTGCAATTTCAGAAAATAGATAATTTACAAAGTTTAAAATAAAATGCATGATTGCATTGTTCTAAGCATTGAGAGACTGAACAAAAGGCTTCCGCTTTCTTATCAGCATCAATTATGGCATGAGTATGAATAATATGAATTGTGATTGAATCATTACTAACCGTTTTTGCATAAATTTCCACTTTCACGTCACCAATATAACATTTTTATAAAAGATAAAATTATAATTCTTCTACAAGCCATAATGAAAAACCACAGTGCTTGATGTATGACAATTACTAAGAATAAGACACACATGATCTCTTTATCCCTAACAGTTATTGCCAATAACACTCCTGGATTGTATTTCCTAGCCATCATCCCCAGACAGAAGGTCTTCACCTCAGTTTTGAAGAAGCCAGAATTGGGACAAAGTTTCTCTTCTGCAATCTCTTAAGGTAGTCTGTTTTATGCTTTCAAAACGGTCAGAATCTGGGCACTGGGCCTGCCACTCTCAACTGGCTGCCAGTTTCCATGGGAAAACGGGGATTTGTTTGATCTTTTGAGAAGCCCTGGTAGGTGCAGAAAGAGAAGCTGGCTTCCTTTTTGCATGTGTTATACCCGGTTACACGGAATAGCATCTGGTGGGAGGACAGAAACTGTGGTGTTAGGTGTGTGCGTGAGACATAACCAGGCTGGGCACTGCAGCCTATTATGTAGGTGATCAATCCTGTGTTAATTACGGAGCCAGTGGATTGTTCAGCAGCTAATATTTCTTTTGTCTGGAAGGTGACTTTAAACGGTGAAAGCAAAAGATGATTACCATATAAACACTAGACATTTCCATACCTTTCAAATGTAAACCTTAATTTGGACCAGGAAAAAAAAAGATTAAAAGAAACTTGCACTTAAAGAATATGATAATCAATCATCCAGAAAAAAAAGTTTGATTATATGTATTGTGTTACTTAAGTGCTCTTTGAAGGCAGATGAGATGAAACGTATGTTTAAATATGTCAAATATGTTCAAAGAAAATTTTAAACAGCTATTGTACACGGAGACATCTTAAGGGATGGGCTCATAGGTCCTCATTTCAAAGTGGCATACACTGAGAGGCTGGACTCCAAGCTGCATAAATCACTCCACACATGCACATATGGGGGTCAGGGACTGCACCACAGCCATTTTGCTACATTTCCAAGCAAAAGTATGTGGATTTTTTTTCCAAAAGTTATTTAACACACAGAAAGAACCTGCAGAAGGCAGCAGGAAGCAATGCAGTACAGGGGTTTGATAACGATTTCTCTCCATGTTTGTGCAGTTAAAGATTATCTTTTGTGAGGGGTTTTTTTTTTTTTGACTGTCTGGTTTTACTGTTCTCTGATGTTTATAATTTCTGTCATGTATCAAAGGGTCTGCTGATGCATATAAATCATTAAACAAAATTTAATGAAGGACAATGCAGATGTTTAACCGTAAACACCTGCTATAAATCTTTCAAGGAACCCTGGAAAGTAGGGGCCACAGAGATTTATCAGGGTCTTACTTCTGGAGACATCTTCATTTGAATAAAACCAAGTGAAGCATAAAGATTTGTGAGACAAAAAATGTCTGTCATTATTGTGAGGAGGAGTTGTTTTCTGCCACAAAAGCTGAGTGACAAGTGTAAGCCAGGTTTCCTCCTTTACTTGGAGGAAAACAAAAAAAGTTGCATGGTTATTTAATCACCTTCCAAAAGAGGTTTTATATGAAAGGTCCAAATTTCTTCATGGCACACAAAAAGGGCAAATCAGCCTAGGTGAACAGTCAGACTTCTGGTACTCCCTGTAAAAATTAATTGAACTTTGTTGAGATGAGAAAGTTTGTGGTGCCCTGCCCAGTAGTAACACTGGACGAAAAAAAAAAGGTGTCTAAGAAGTCTGCAGAGGAGAAGGAAGAAGCTGATTATGGAGAGACGTTTTACAGTCCTGTTTTACAACCCAACAAGGACGCTGGAAAGAACGCCTGATGATCAGACTAACTGCATAAACCAACATGCTGATAATCAGTCAAGTTTACAGATAAATTAGCATGGCTTTCCTAGGGAATTCAGTTGTTTCAAAAGCTTAAATTACAGCAGATGGCTGTAGGATGTTCTCCTTTGCAGACCCATGCTACCAAATGTGCAGTTAAAATGTAACCTACTTATCTTACATCTTCTGTTTAGGTGCAGGGAGCTGGGTGGGTTCCCCCGGAACACCCAGAGGCAGCGACCGAGGGGCTTATTTTCCAGAGTGCTGCCTCTGTGTACCTGGGCGCTCTGGTGTGACTCAAAATGAAACAGGCACCTCCTAAGCCTCCTTGTTTTCAGATGTTCTGCATGACATTTGACTTCTGAGCATTGCTTCCCGTTGCCTTACAGTTCGCATGTGGTTTTACACTGACTGGCTCATTTGCCGCCTTCTTGCGGAGCATCATTTGTAGGCTAGTATGAACGGCTGCTCTGTGAATTGGGAAGCTCTTTATAGAGGACACCCTTTGTGATATTGCATCCTCCTACCTTCTGTGTACACTTCCAAAACTACAGATGAGCCATGTGATTTGGTCTTCAGAAGGATCTGCTGTAAGGATTCTTCAGCTGTAAGGATGCGCTCCTTCCTGAGCTTGTAACGCTATTCTGTTTCTTAAACCCACAATTTTTCAAAACAATTATTTAAGAAGGCCATTTTAGATGTTGCTGGGGCTGTTATCATCCCTCAGCATGAAGGTGCTGGCAACCAGCTTCATCCCAGAGCGCATTGGGACCAATGCTATCGGCACAAATACGTAACTCCACAAAGACCTGCGATCTCACATGTTCACAAAGATCTCTCCCTGCCCACAGTGCCAAGAATAACCATCACCCTCAAAGGAGCATTCTTTCTTTCATAGAGATAGTGCAAAAGACCATGCTGTACGTACGTAATACTTTTTTGTATATACTTTACTAAAAGCAACTGTACTGAACTTCCTCATTGCTGTTTTCTTTTATGGTCACCATGCCGTTCCAAGATGCAATTTGGTTTGGTTTTTTTTTTTTTAATATCCATTTTTTTCCCATAACTTTTTTACTGTAATGCTCAATAAATACTTAAGTGCCAGCATGAAGTGGATTATTGTTAACATGTTGCAGGAAAATTGCACAGTGCTAAAGCTTGCAATAAAAATAAGCAGAACGCCCACTGTTAATACACTGTAGTTAAGTGTATTAGCTGTTTTCAAAAGCATTAACTCCCACACAAACAGCAACGCTATTTTGTCCAATATATTATTATCAGACAGTGAAAATCAGTTGGGGACTATCTAAAGCCTTTATGCCCATATGTATTAAAACAAAATTGTTTCACAAAATTAGGAAATTGTGTGGGGACAGCAGTTAAGACTTTACTAGGTGTAAACAAATAATAATAATAAAAAATGATGAAATTACATACTAGTTGTACAAATGACTCTTCCCCGTTCCCCACCCGATATTCAAAATCATTGAAAAAAAAATCTTTTTTTTTCCCCTCCATCTCTCTTTTTATTATATTTTCCATCTCATTAGCTGGTAAGACTTCATAAATTTTGAGCTCTTGTACTTTCTCCTTCACCAGAGTGGGAAAACTAATATTGGATAAAAATGATACAGAGGAAGAAGCAATTGTTAATGATCCTAATGTGGCAGTGGAAGTGTTTTCAAGAATTTACTGTTTATCCTTTTCTTTCTACTTCCTGTTCATGTGTCTCAGTAGTGACATCATGAAAGCAATATGAATTTGCACCCAGATTCTCAAAGTGGCTTGCAAATATTAATTAATTACAAACCTAATTAAGCCTCTGAGACAGATTTTATGCTCCTATTGTGCTCTGGAGACCTACGTGCATCTCTCCTTAAAGCACATTTCTTCTCCTTAAGGGGCTGTTCAAGCTCCTGAGAAGTTAAGGAAAAAAAAGGAAAGAAAATTAAGGGGCAGGAGAGAGGGAGGGAGGGAATGGGGGTGGGGAAAGAGAGAGAGTGAGCAACCCTTGCTTATTTTACTAGGTATACTAGGCTCTAACTACCTGACATAAGAAAAATGCTGTGCTTTCACAACATTTTCTGTTAGCACCAGTATTAAAGATGACTGTGTTTTGTCCTGAGGTACCAACAAAAAGTAAAAATACCACTAAAATGATAAAAACTGTCAAACCGTGTCTTAATTTTACACCTTCTCAGATGACAACCATGCCAGCGTCGAGTAACTTCTGCTTCACACGTGGTTGTGGTTTTGGGTTTGGACTGAGCTGTAGGAGTGCACTGTCACGCAACCAGGCATGCTGTCACACAGCTCCACATCCCCTTTCTGGTGTCAAACAATCACAAGCTCAAGTACCAAGTTTTCAGCAACAGAAAAACACTCGAAAACGCATCTTCTATGTGAGCTACTGAAGATTTGCCTTTCTTTTTGGAAAACATACTTTGGTGCAAATCCAGGATGTGTGTGCCTTGGAATAACTTAAAAGATATGCTTTCTTTTCCATCCCTTTTTTGTGCCCTCATCACTCAGGCACAAAAATACAAGAAGTACTGCTAGCTACCTGTTTCTTCATTTCATCACAGTCAGGTAATTCTGCCCTGCCAGCATTATTCTTTTGACTTAAAAAAATTATATCTGTCCTAAAAAAGCTGCCATTTAAGCCTCATCCTGTTACTATAAGAGCAAGTAGAACAGACCAACAAATTAACCACAAATGCCTGACTGTCAACAAAATATACGTTCACCCTAATGGAAATACATAATTCCATAACACAGGTGGTTAACCAAAGGGGAAAAACTGCAATCCTTCAGACATCCTCGCAAAATTAAATATTTTTCCTGCCTTTTGATGAAAAGCAACACAAGAACTAGAGACCGAGTGATGCTTAAGACACTGTGAGAGTCCTAATGCTGGGAAGACAAGTTTAAGACATTTCCTTTAAAACTGAAATAATTAAAAGTATGTGAAATCCCCTATCCTAACCAGCAGAATGTGAAAATTGGAATGCTCAGTGAAAATCTCAATCTTGCTTTTTTAAAATCTTCTCACAGGTTTTTTTCCTCTTTCTTCGCTTATTAGTGGATTTCAAGTGGCAGTTAAAAGGACTTACAAATAATCTATTCAATACGTTCCCCAAAACACATTCTGTAATGTGAGCCTGACTTTTAAAATGAAAGCAGCTTCTCTGATATTTTGGCCAAGTTTATTAATTTGGTTTGCTCTTTTTGTTTTTGAGCAGAGCAGTTGAACAGATGACAGCAGTTCTGTTCCTCCTAGGGTTTCCGTATTTTGGAATACAAAACTATGGATAATGTTTTAGGGGTAAAATTCACATGAGATGAAATACCTGAATGCATTGAAGGATTTAATAAAATGATAAAAAGATAAAATGAAACAACTTCCAGGTGCTTCAACCAATCATTCCGTAAATCTTTAAAGCCATTTTTTTATTAAAACCCAACCTACAGGCTTATAAATCAGAACATAATTCTTTAAGAAACTGAAAGCCTGAGATTTGAACCTGTACAAACGTCTTGCAGGAAGGGAGTTGTAATATGCTGGCAATGATCTCTGGAGCAGCAGATGGCAGGAGTAACTGTCTCTTACCTTTACTCACCATATGCCATTTGACTGATTAAACTGTATGTATGTAGAAAAACTAATGTAAAACAACAGACATAACTACAGCTCTTCAGTGCACATCATCCCACTCTAATATTTTGTGTGCCCTGGTGATCCATCTGCACACCTCCTGTATTTTTGTGCAGTTTTTTGTTCCCTGAATGAACTTGCTTTATGCTTCCTCACCCCTGCAAAATAGCACATACTCCAAACTGTTAAAGCTGTGATCTTCTTATCTGGCTGGGTTCTAGAAGAAGAGGGAAGACCTGAGGAAGGACTGAGACACTTCTGAGCATCTTGATAATTCAATAAGTGACAACTTTCTTTCTCGGCAGGAATCTGTAGTGCCAGACAGTGTGGGAAGAACACCACCACATCTTTCATTTGAGAATGAGTTTCTGCTATTTCAACTGATTTGATCACTGCAGAGACCAGCCAGGTGAGCATTAGATCAACTCTCCATGCACCTTACACATCCTTCCACAATGACTTTTCCCTTTCTCCTCCAAATATCCAAACCCTTCATTTCTCTTCCCCTTCTCCTCTGAATATGAGCCTTCATTCCTCCCATTTCCTCCAGTAGTGCTCCTGCTCACCTCCGTGGGAGTGGTGGTGCTCCACATCTCCCACCCCAGCCATCCATGGTGTAAATCAGTACTAGTGTTGGGAATGAAGAGAGAAGTGGATGTGTGTCACTGATTTAGGCCAACACTGTCACTGATGGGCTCTAACCTGCCTTAATCAACACACAGTTGTTTATTTCAGCGAACTCTGCTGAACCCAGCAGGTCCAGCACATCCCTGTGGCTGCTGGTTTTGAGCTGGGTCCTGGCACGTGGGCTAGGCACACTGTTCTCTATGGAGCTCTCCCCAGGTAGGTCTTTCATTTGTAAAAACGCAGCACTCTGTAAAATTATAAACTCTGGATGGCCTGTAGATCTGTGGTGAAGTTTAACTTGCTTCACTCTAACCTGATTTTCCCATTTCTCTAAGCAAGGTGAGGATCATTCCCACCTTGTTGATGAAGGGTCTACTGATGCCAGTTATAGCCCAGAGATAACTAGGCTTGGTAGTTAAGAGTGAATATGGGAAGAAAAAACATGGAGACCACCAGGACTGATGCAGGGGGAAGGCAACGGGCTGTAAGAAGTGTGGGAGAAAGACATCAGATATCCCCCCAGCCAATTCTGTTTAAACCAGGCAAAACCTCACCCTTAAACAAGCGAGCTAAGACTTGTCTGCAAAACTGTCAGAATCAGCAAACTGGGAATGACTGGTTCCAGTGATTGCACCGACTGAGAGCTCCTCAGTTTGACTTCAGCAGGGATTTACTGTCTTCATCAGATGACAATTGTAGCCCATTGTTAAAAACTGTTTCTAATAGCTCCAGGCCATTATTCTTTGTCTTGGTATCTTCCCAGACTGGGAATAATTCCTTCCTTCATCTACACATTTACTCTGAAAGTATTTATAGATGATAATTGGGTCCCTTCCTTCCATCCTACTGAGTTTTCTCTAGGCTGTAGGACTGTCTTATCATTTGTTATATTATCCTATCCTTCAATCACATTGTTATTTAAAAAAAATAATAATGCAGCTTCAGATAGAAAGGCAATCAGAACTGTGTAATACTTCTGATGCTGCAGGATCCAATAATGTGAAATACACATTTATAAACTGTGGAAAATGAAGTCTAAAAAGAGCAAGTGAAATGAAATAGCTCTCCACATTCAGAAGATTCGCTGGATAGGGTCTGGATATTCATTATACAGGTTGAAATTTCTGTTAGTTAAATCCAATAAAATACACAAAGGAAAAAAATAACAAAGATTTTAATAACATTCAGCAATCAACTCAGTGAAGCTTTTGCTAGTCATTAAATCAGCTGTGGGCTTTTTATAAAATATTCCAAATCGCTTAAACATACAGTTGAAATGATGAATCAGAGCATCTTGCCAAAATATCTTCAAGTATATAGATGATTTGCACTACACACACATCTTGTTTTTTTTAATTCCAATATGTTATTAATTTTCCTTCTTCCATGACTATAAGTAATAAACCAGATTCTTATTTTACCTAGCTCTGGATTAAATGTGGAATAGTCTCCACAATTAAAATTACAATTTTAAAAGATGGCCTAGAGTATCCTGATTAAAGGAAAAAAAGTAGTATAATTTTGGCCTTTTTTTTTTTTTTTAAAGGGATTTGAACTCAAATGAAGCTTTGACACCATATGTAAAGCTAATACAAATCTGAAACTGGTGTACTAATCTGAAACAGGTATTTAAAAACTGGATTAAAATTTCCCTGGTACACAGAAACAAACAGAAACTAGCAAAGCTAATTAAACTGTCCCTATAAAAAGTTCCTCCTTTGTATTTAACACTGCCAATTTTCAGGTTATTAATGAACTATTTTCAACATGACCAAAGATGGTTTAATGCCAGGGTTTTTTCACCCTCCCTTTTCAAGAAATGAAATTAGACTCCTTTATATGCAGACTGCCTATCAGTTTATTTGGTGATAGATCATTATTAACTATCTTCAAAAGAAGAAAACACTGTTTTATTTGCACACATCTGGTAATGATATTCCTGGGTCTAGACAAGTGAAATAGGAGTTAGACAGAATGTGTTAGTGAGCTTAGCTCTGTATTTCCAAAAGAACACTAAGATAAAAGTTGAGAAAAGTGATGTAGTTCAGTACAGTTAAAAAAAAAAAAAAAAAATGCTATTCAAATGTTTTATTCAAGCTTTTGGAAACTGAAATAGGGATTCTTGCCATCTACAGTGATTCAGTAAAAATAGAACAATTCATATCAAATTAAGAATTAAACTGAAACAAAACCTCCACTCTGGTTAAATGAAGGAATAAATGATGACAAACCTGTTTTGTTATAAAAACATGTGAAATAAACATCATTAGATGTAGCAAATCTAGCATCCCGCATGCAGATTCATTTCCCTGCCTCCACATTATAAGGCACGAGATTATTTCAGTAAGATTTACCCCAGACAAATCACAGATTCCCAATCCACTTAAACTATTAACTCCATGGATTACATCCGTTATGAGAATAAAATTAGCAAACAAACCTGAGCCCTCCTGAACATACAACATTTCTTTTAAAAGCCTCAGGCAGATCTATCAAGTTGGAGAACAATTTGTTTAAGAGTAGATCAGTTTGGGATAGAAAGGTCTTTAACCCATATAAGAGAAAAATATTAGAGTAAGGTGGTTTTGTTATGTACTACTCTCTTTATTAAAAGCCATCACAGATTGTTTTTATACCTCTTGCAAAAACACAATGATCATACAACTCTCTGACTAAACTTGCTATTAGCTATCACAGCTTGGAGTCTTTAATTATGTATTAGTTCTTTATGACCTGTACAACATTTTAATTGATTTCACGATTTTGCATACACATATTATATGGCTTTAGCATACCATACACTAAGTTTACTTATCTATATGATTATCTATATGTTCGTGAACTTAAGAATAATCATACTAGATCCAATACAATTATAAGACAAGTTGTTAATTTGATAACAATTAAATTTATATAACATCCTACCTGCACTGAAGTCAGGTAAATACAAGTTATTTCCTTCCATCTCAGCCATGGCTCCAGTAACAACTCAACAGCGCAGCGACTAATCAGAGTCTATTCCCATCAACTCCAAGTAGGTCACCTGCATAAAGCCCATTTTGTAGGATTTGCCAAGGCAACAAGGATTTTATAATATTTGGAATTAAACTGATTATCTTTAGAAATCTCCCCAAATCCTTCCAGCTAGTTATGTGAGACTGACATTACAGAATCTTTCTGTTACTATCGGTTTTTATCATCTCAGTTTTTCCTGGAGAACAGGTGATACTCAACCCAAAGTTGTTATTTACACAAATCCTCTGAGACCAACAAAACCCCAGTGATTTCAAGAATAGCAGAAACAGTATTATTTGTGTGTCCTCAACTCTGTAACAACCACTGGGAAAATACAGAGAATATTCCCGAGGAGTCTGTCACACCAGAGACGGACTGTGAATGCACATGTGGAGCGCTAGCTTCTGTTAGGCTGCTGAGCAGATGTCTGCAGTCACTGGATACAGTCACCAGGATACAGGTATGGTAAGGGGGAGGAAGGGGAAGGTAAACCCAGTGAGGACAGATATTACTCTGGAAGAACCTTCTCAGAATTCTCAAATTCATCTGTAATACTGACCATCTCTAACCAAACCCATTGCAGTGAGGAAAGCCTGCATTTTACATCACTGGGAACCAGCCTGTCTCCTCATTTACTGAGAAGGGTAACACCCACGTGGACATTACTGCAGCTTTTGGAAAATACACAATGTCTTAGGGAAGCATATATGTATTTTTAATCATCTTTCAATGCATGTCAGTAGGGATCAAAGCCAGCTGCTCATGAGCAGCGATGTTCACTTGGAACACCACAAGCATTTCATCATGAACAGTCTGGCGGCCTGTTTTCAATTTGGTTAAATTTTCTGGAGTTTGTTCAACATGACAATAATTTTAATAGAGTCCAGTAGGATTACATATACCAAAGCACAAGACTGGAAATAAGAAGATCTCAATGTCAGCCCCTGAAAGTGATATACCATGAGTGAGCATTGCGAGTCGGGGCAGAATTAGTTGATTACTATTAATTAACTACATGGCATTACATTCATGAATATGAATTATTATATTCTGTTTGGATCATACCAGGATCAAAGATCTCTGGATTCAGCAATCAGTAAACAAACCTGCTGAGCTAAAGAACAAAGACAGCAGTTTACTCGCCTGTGAAACAGAAATTTCAACACTAAGGCTCTAGACCCTTAAAATTCGAAAGTTTGTAAAGTTAAATTAACATTCCTAAGCCTGAACAACTGATTTATAACAAATTGTGTATACTTTATATAACTTTT
The DNA here is from genome assembly GCA_022605575.1 of Laterallus jamaicensis coturniculus. Lineage (NCBI taxonomy): Eukaryota > Metazoa > Chordata > Aves > Gruiformes > Rallidae > Laterallus > Laterallus jamaicensis. Next base: position 17,110,451 of record JAKCOX010000008.1, on the reverse strand, counting down.
ATATAATATTTTATTATAGGTGTTTATATATTGAGCTACTCTTTCTTCTTATTATATTAATATAGAATGATAATTCATTACAGGAAACAAGGTAATTAAAAAACTGTACCTGAAAAGTAGCTTATCTACATCTTATTTTTCCTCTGCCTCTTCCAGTGTATTTGTTAATAACTTTTTCTAGCTTATATCCTTTCTTTCTCCTCAAAATATTTTAAAATGGTCCAGGAGCAAACAAACAAATGGATGAAAACTATACGGCAAAAAAGAAACACATTTTTAAACTTTTTCACTCATCTTCATCCTAAGTTTTGGGTAATCTCAAGCATGCACCAGACAGCATGCAGGAAGAGGCCCATTGCTCAAGTTTCTCCGAAGACTGCTCTTTGTCATCAACCACTTGATCTACACCTCTTCATCACTTTTTTTTTGTGTGTGTGTGAATAAACAAGCTTTTTAGGGATGAAAGTATTTTTGCCCCAAACAAAATTGTACTCAAGAATTAAGTTATTCAGTGGCATTTTCTTGAATGGACCAGCTTTAGTTTCTTTGTTTAATTAGTTTACCATAAAACCCCCAACTTGCATGAAGAAGATTGTTTCATGTAGTACCATGGATATCAGACTAGATTAAATATTCTGCTGCCTGATAATAACCTATCATTAAAGGATTAAATAATTTATTTGTACATTCTATGATAGGCCACATTTTTTCCTCCTAAATACTTCATGATCACTTAAAAAAGCAGCAATTTAAAATTCTTGTGCTCCTTTTCATTTGCGGCACAAGCTTACAACTCTTAAAAGTGGCTATTTAAATTTCCTTTGTGGTTTTTTCAGTGGTATTATAAAAATAAAAAACAGCTGACTTCTGTATTATTGTAGTTGTGCTTTTCTTAATTTCCTTCATTTCTTGTAATACCAAGTTACCAAATCAGTTGTGGTTAGTCTGAACTATTGACACTGCTTACTTCTGATGACTCTGTGCTAGAATTTGTTATGAAATGTTTGCAATTTTTCTCTTTTTATCATTCTTAATTTATAGAATTGAAAAGGTAACAATGAGATGTAAATTGATTGTGATATCTAAGTATGTATATATAGAAGTGGATTGCCGAGTAAACTGTTATTATGTGGTTTAGATATCCTGTATTTCCTCAAGTCATTAAGAAACAGTGATATTCAAGTACAGCATCTGTATCAAATGGGGGATCTCAGCATCATCTCAGAAAAGATGGTAATTTTCATTAAGAAAAGCTATCTCTTTATCAGGCATGATAGTTTTACATATACCCATAAAGTAACCATGAAGAGAAATACCTTAATTCCCTTCATGATCATAAATCATAAAAATGTTTTGTAGTCTGAAAAATGAAACATGCCACTGATGGTAAATTTTCTTAATGAAACATTAGGTTACATGAACCCCTATTTTTGCAAGTATTAACTCATGGTATCAAGGCCTGAACAATACGGGTACTGCAAAGTGAAAGCTTTGAACAGGTGCTAACTCTTTAATCTCACTTGTATTCTACCAAGCATATTTTAACAATTAAATTAACATTTGTGAAGTAATGTCAAGTATTGATTTGAATATGACCAAATTTGGAACACGGAGATATTAACACGTCATTATAATGTTGTGCAACCTCATTCATAGAAACCCTACATTAGCATAAGCTTGCTTTTCCCTGTAGCAGGGAAAAAAATGATCCAGCACTCTAAAAGCTTTTCTTAGTGTGCATGATCCTTGGGTAGCTCTTTGACTACACCTCTATCAGACATGGTTATAGAACTCAACACATAAATAACAAAGCTAAATATTAAACCCACATGATATTATTCTAAACATAGTCTGAATGTTTCCCCAAATGGCAGTTGTGCTCTTGAAAATATTAAATCAGCATAAAGACTGAAATATGTCAAAATTACTGACAGCTAAAATTGAAGCCATATTAACTTGCACTTTGTTTGCACTGAATTGGGCACTAATTTTGAAGATTGGATTTTATTTAATATCTTGGGAAACAGTCTTTAGCTTTCTCTGTAATGATGAGAATATCAAATATAGTTAGTAAATACATTTAAGAAATTTAATTTGTTTTCAGTAATATTTGACTGGGACAACTGAAATACTTCTGGAGTAACAAACCAAAGGAGTTTACAGAGTTCTGGGTACATGTTTCATATCCTCACTTACAGCAAAAGGCATTTGATTAAATAATTCAGAAACGCAGAGCTCAATATAAATTTATTCTTCCTTTAAAAATGTTTATTTCAGACATTCTCTACACATTTCCAGCTTGCTGTTGTAAACATATTATCTTTACTCTCCTGATACTCAGAAACTTTTTTACATAGCCATCCTCATGAGTAAGCTTAGACAGTTATACTAAGGATTTTCCTGCAAAACGGAGCTTTATTAAATGAAATTGCTTCAAAATACCATTTTGCCCAAACCTAAAACTCTGTTTTGTGAGATTTAGATAGTTTACTTCCTACTGATGAAGCCACTAGCTTCTTAAAGCTCTTAATAGTAGTTGCAATTGAAGCAGAGCCCGCAGAGCTCGGTTTTCAGGCTATGAAAGCAATAGGGCTCTTCAGTCTGGAGTTTTAAAGATATTGATGGCAAGATAATTTCAGTAACAAAATTCTGTTTTCAAAAATGACAAATGCAGAAATGAAAAAGATGTAAAAAATGACACGAGCCTACCCTGTTGAATGTACAAACCACTGCTAAAATATTGTATAAAAAGTTAGCAAGGATAAAAAAAAAAGCAGAACTAAGCACCTGGGGAGGAATAACCAACTGTATCAGTACAGGCTGGGGGATGACCTGTTCGAAAAGAGCTCTGTGGAGAAGGACCTGGGGGTCCTGGTTGATGACAGGTTGGCTATGAGCCAGCAGTGTGCCCTGGTGGCCAAGAGAGCCAATGGGATCCTGTGATGCATCAGGAAGAGTGTGTCCAGCAGGTCGAAGGAAGTGATCCTCCCCCTCTACTCTGCGTTGGCCAGGCCCCACCTGGAATACTGTGTCCAGTTCTGGTATAAAAAAGACAGGGACCTTCTAGAGAGAGTCCAGAGAAGGGTGACAAAGTTGATTAGGGGTCTGGAACATCTACCCTATGAGGAAAGGCTGAGTGAGCTGAGTCTGTTCAGCCTGGAGAAAAGAAGACTGAGGGGGGACCTAATTAGTGTTTATAAATATCTTAGACATGGATTGCAGGGGGAATTGGCCAGGCCCTTTTCAGTGGTCTGTGGGGACCACACAGATTCTGTGTGATTCTGTGAAACACAACAGTTCACTTCAGTGAAGGGATTAAAATATCTGAACAACGCAGTTCTTACTATATGGCTTAGGAAATTGTCTATCCACAAGGAACAAACCAAACACCTGCTCAAAAGAAAATTCCTGCATGTGCGAACACTGAAGAAAATAATTGTGTATAAGATGCTTTGATTTAGTACCTATGCTTCTCTGTCCCCTTGAAACATTTTTTCTCAATAATTCTTAATAAAGGCAGCTGTTTGGGAAATAGTATTGGGTGTTGTATTTTACTTGCATACATAGGCAAGCACACAAAGCTACAGGGATTGGCACTGCCTTTACAGTCATTGGGTACCCAGAAGCTTAGTTCCCCTCAGCTTCCAGAATCTGTGCTACTGAGAATGATTTTTTTCTCTAGCATCCTACTAAGTAGACTTGACTGACACCTTCGCAATTCTAACTCTAAATATTTAGACGACATATATCCTTTTGCTAACACCGACTTAGCACAGGATAGTCAAAGAGGTTTAATACCTCATCTGTCCGGTAACTAGGGCTAAACACCCTGATCTCACCAAATCCACGGGAGCTGCTTATTATTTTTCATACAGCAATGACAAGAGGTTCACGTCAAAGGTCAACATCCCTGTAGGTAATACAGCCATCACATTTAATGAAAACATGGTGGCCCCAGTCCAAAAAGACAGAGAGTATTTTTTGCAAACAAAGGAGCAATGAATCACGCTAATGTGAATAAATCTTAATGTAAACTAATTCAGAGAAGCCATTGTACACAAAGGCAAATACAATTCCAAGGAAGAAAGAACGTCTTTCATTAGATCAACTGAGGCATGCTTTTAGATATACATGCTCTTCTTTCATCTACTCACACACACACTCACCGCAGGGCAACTGTATTTTATTAAATTATTAAAATGCAGTTTATCAGGGATCTGCTCTACAGACAGACAGCAGATCGAGCAGGGCACTGTAGGAAGTCAGCCCGTGGAGAAAGTGGGTGATCGTGAGAGTTCAAATCTCTCCTTTGGGACAGGGTTGCCATTTAGTTGCTCATAGCAGACCCTGTTTCAGACAAATGAAGTTGTTTTTTGATTACAGAAACCATATCAAATGTACAAAGCACTATTTTACACATGCCCATTAAACTGATGTAGGTAGCATGTTAAGAGGTTACAGTATTGCCTTGACAATGTTTAAAAGTTCTTACCCACTACAAACAACATCCACAGAGGAAACACAATGATACATACATCAAAGGGACTAATATTTTTCTGACCATGTTGTATTCCTCATAAGCAACAGTTAGTCCGGTGCCTCCAAAGCTCTCATTATGGTAATTTCTTTCCTCTGGCAAAGAGGTGACAGAGCTTGGCAAACAAATCAAACATCACCCTCGTCATTTGTTACTTTAATTGAAACTCTCACATCTGATACAATCCTGGTTTCCTTTTCCAAATCAAAACTGGAATTCAGGAACACAGACATGGGCCTTATTCTTTCCCAAATTTTAAAGAAACTGGAGTTTTTATGGTTTCCCTTGACCACGTTGGTGGGATTTGATTAGACACAAACACTTACCAAAAGTCGTATTTTTATGAGTCTATGAAAGTATTTCTCAACATGCTTAACGAAACACCTGTTAGCCAGCAAAACTAGATAGCTGTCACAACACAACTGTGGTTGGAAAAATGACTAAGTAAAGCCAACAGTGTATTTTCTCAGCAGCTTTATTCTCTGAATGAGTCTGCAATCTATTGAGTTTTGCAGCAAAACTACAATCTTTTTACTGCCCCTTATTCACTGGTACCAAAGCATCAGCACAAGCCTGAGAGATGAGGAGTGGTAACTATTATCACTTCTCATTTTAAAAAGTGGCAACCATTCCCCAATATATCTTGGAACTAGGAAACATGAAGGTGAGGAGAGAGCTTTTAAGTGTTAGTATTTTCTCTACTACCCCCCACAGAAACACTTAAGGGGAAACAAGAATCTCCCCAGGAAAGGTGTAGCAAATGTAACTTTTTTGTTAGGAACAAAGGAGGGAATAAAATGTGATCGAGACTAGACTGACATGGCAGCCAGTGCACAGAGCTCCACAGTGACACCATGTTTTTAGATTTCTTTCTCACCATTTGAAAACATTTCATTTGACCTTAGGTTCATTATGTTTAAAAGCCTGCCTTGTACGGTGCATTTGAGTGTTTGCATTTTGTTTGCTGCTTTTGGTCTGCTTACCCAGCTTTGTGGGGTGCTTAGAGTGTTTAAAACAAGTACTGTTGTTCTTTGCTGTTGTCACTCAAAATCCTTAACTAACACCAATCCCCACAGAAGCACAGCTCTTATTTCCAAAACATCTTCAAGCAAACTTATCAAACAGTTGCCTGTGCAGCTAAAATAGACCTGAATGTTCAGAATCAAGGATCCTTTGGAACCAGTTCTGTTGCAGTAGATACTTCTTTTGGGGCTCTGGGGAATTTGAGGGGGTGGGAGGAAATGACATAAAATCTTTTTCTCCCTGTAACTTAACGGATCATTCGTGTCAATGAAACACATTTGTAGTTTGCTGGGTTTGTTGGTTTCTTTATGAGCTAGGGAGCCTGCTTTGGCAGGGGGGTTGGACCCGATGATTTCTTGAGGTCCCTTCCAACCCCTACAACTCTGTGATTCCGTGACTATGCCATTTCCTAAACAAGTAGACATTGGCCATTTGGACTTCTTAGATTACTGGGGTTTTTTTACTGCAAAACGTACATACTCGTAGGATGCCACAGCTTTTTTTGGTGCTGTTTTCACCAGGTTAATAAATGTTCTGTGCAAAGGTATTGCTCAGCTTTTCTGTTAGTACTTTTCAAAACACAGCACTTCTATTAAATTGACCATAAGTAGTTCAGAGCAGACCAAACAAGGCTGAACTATTTCCAACCGTGTTCATGCATCTTCTAAAGGCATCCTAAAATTAATTTGTAGTATTTTTCATCAGTTTTTTTCCTCCTTGGACTCCCAGTCTAATCTGCTGACAGGTCAGTGATCAGCTTTTAAATGCTAACTGGAACGACAATACACATCTCCCCCACTTCCTTTCCTCCCTTTTCAAACTATATTTTATTAGGCTATCCTGAAGGTGTTTTTCTCTCTCTTTTGACCACTACTAGACACACTAGTAGTATAAATCTGTCAAATGTTCAGGCTGCACGAGCAAGCTTTTAAAGCTGAAAATATCTGAAAATAACATAGGAACATTCAATTAACAAGAACTGGCAACATAAAATATGGTAGAGAAAGTACATATCTATTTTTACATGAGAATTAACTTACAGACCTCAGTTTTTCAGAGCTCAAGGAAGCATAATGCTTCACAGGCATAAAAAAAGCAGATGCATAAAGATGAAGAGAAACCTGATATGTCTGTTATTATTCTTATTGTGACTTTTCCCATCTTTCAAGGGAAAGCACTGGCCTCCCTGTTCAGCTGCTTCTATGCTTTCTAAATATGCAGCAGGATTAGATAGCTGGAAAAAGTGCCCTCAAAGAGTTTAACTACTGTGATAGTGAGGGGCTCACGAAGTTCTCAAATCTGAATTATTTTGACTCGTTTTTTACCACATGATTGTATCTGCAGACTGACTGGGAAATCCACTGTAGCAATTGCTGCTCACACAGACAAGATAAATTGCTTCCTCTTCCAGGGAGTTTATGGTTGTAATTTGAAATTAATGGATGATCTTTCTGGTCCTTATGAGAAAAGTATCAGCTCAAATGAAATAGGCATTAAAGTTTCAATAGCTATGAAAACGAAAACATTCCTCCATAATATTTACTGTCACTGCTATATTATTTAAGTATTTTGTTCATTGCTTGATTGGACTTGTAAGGTTTTACCTTTTCTCCTCAGGGTTAAGAAATACACACATTTTCTCCCAATAGTTTAGGCACAAAGCATTATGTTCTTATTCCATACAAATATTGCATACCCACATGTGATATACTGTCCTTCACTTGTATTTCCTCCTGTTCCAGCCAGTAGATAATCTTAAATACATTTGGATAGAGAATGCATAACATCCCTTTTGTTGAGTAGAAGATGACTTCCTTAAAAAACCAAACAGCACTGCCCCCCAGTTTCTTCCTATTGCTGTACAGTGCAATTCCAACAAAGTTGCCCTAGGATTTCTCACTCTGCAAACTGACAACAACAGGACAACAGGAATAAAGAAAATGTCAGTAAAGAAGCAGTCCAGCATTCTGGTTTTTAGATGACCTGCCAACCCTAGCAGGATAGATCTTTCTCTTGGCTTTTCTGCAGCAGCACTAATCAAAAGCAAGTATATGACATATGCCTGTATATGAAAACTGCCAATTTGCGTATGTAGTCATAAAAAAGTTAGCCAAATACTTTGGAAAGCATCAGTTGAACTCAGTATACTTACAGATGCTATAATATCTGCTGTTTACAGCATCCTATGCCTCACTTCCTAATCTATGAAATACTTAGCCTACTAATAAGATCTCAAGGCCACAGTTATCTTTTAATTAATCCATTTTAATATCTTGATTTGTGAGATAGGGAAGCAAATCCCCATTGCTTGCTTGTGTCATGTGATACCAGGAGCTTAATTAAAGCTCTTTACAAAAATGAAAATCCATTGGATGCCATAAAAGTGCCAGGTGTACAAGTCATTACCTCAGGAGAGAAAAAGACACATTTTACTGGCCATAAAAGCTAATTTTTTCTAATACCAGCACTAATAAACCTTTCAATTAATCTGAAAAAGCAAAGTGCTCGTGAAAGGTAAGCACAATCAAAGTATTATCTAGGACAATTTTTCATCTAATGAACAAAAATGTAAAATTAACTGCAAGGGAGCTCATGGTATTGACTGAGCATAAACAACCGGAGACCGCAGCTACCGCATAAGCACAAACATTGTGCAACAGTCGCTTTAAATAACCCACCAGTTTATCAATTCTTCTAGAGCAATCTTACATACTTAACAAAGATTAAGGGGGGTGAGGGTGGGGAGGAAAGGGTGGTATCCCAGCCCTTGTAGTAAAAGGCAACTTGGGATAGTTGGTGAAGAACGATGGTAAGGACTCAAAGTCTGTTAGTGTAGGTAGTAAGTCTAAAGCAATTACTACCTGCTACGGAAACACTCTATTGATTTGGCCACTTAAGTTTGATAAATGGGTGTCATATAGCAGAAACCATAAGAAGGAAGAAGCTCATAATCCTGGCACTGAATCTTAATTTATTGCACAAATGTCAAAGTCAATACTTTAAAAAAATACAGGTATTTGTGTTAATGCAGGCTGCTTTCAAATGACACCCTCCCCCCTGCAGCATGGCAAAATGTCACAAGCATTAGTGTTTCATTATAAACGGCTTCTTCCACTGGGGAAGTTGCAGTGCACACCACACAGCTGTCTGCAGTCCTGAACACAGAAATACTAGTTTTATTTATCAATAAAGATTATTTTAGGATTTTTTGTATCACCTTCTGGCAACAACAACATCCATGTGCCATTTCACATCTTTGGATTACTCCCCCCTCTGTGATTTACTGTATACACAGTTCAGATGCCTGAAGCACTGAGTCACAGAACTGGTAACGAAAACACATGTCATAGAAACTTATTCCAAACTTTAACAGTCTATTGACATATTATGCCTTGTTATTGTGTCAGTAGTTAATATCTGCAAGAAGCATTTTAAAATGTCTATACTCAAATCACTACTGGGTACAGCTGCATGCCTTATGGATTGTTACATATTCTGTGGAGAACTTCCAGGACAGCAGCTTGCAAAACCAGAATAAATAATAAATTCATAACCTTTATGAGAAAAGGAGATTTACTCCCCCAAAAGGCAGCGGACAGTTTTTAGATAATCAGTAGACAAGCTTGGGATGGAAATGATGGGAAAGTGCACTGAAGCAGAAAACTTGAATAAATTAGCTAAAGATAGAGTCCTGCTTCTGTGTAAATTTCTGGTTCGGCTGTTAATTTAACTATCCCAAAACAACTACCAAAGTTTTTGCGTTCACTTAATGGCCACGAATGAGGAATGAGCTGATGATAAATAGGTGTTTGTAGTACCCTTTTCCAGGAATCAGTACTAGAACTAACACTCCTCCATCACATCCATCAGCGATCCAACTGGCATCAGATAAAACCACAGAATGACATACAAAAGACTGGTGAAACATGAAGAGGACACTGCTGCACTGACAGTGAGAAAGGAAGCCAAAGCTCACAAAAACCTAGTAGGGATTGGTAAGTGCTCCCAGCACACTGCAGTGCGGGGAGGACCGAACAGCTCCTGTCTCAGAGCAGCACAGCATACTGGGGCTGACTCAGCAATGCTACGTTTAGATCGAGGCAGCTCACAGGACTCCAGCTTGGGGCTGTCTTATGCAGACACAGCTGAAGAGTGTCTAGACCTCTGGTTTAGAAATGACTGTAGAGTGATCTGGCTTGTATTGTAAACCAAGCCCCAGCGAAGAGTATTTTAAAACACTGAAAACATGCCAGGACACATCATGCAGACCAGGTCTGCAAAAATGGGCAACTCTTAAGTTGTGGTTCTAAAAAATTACACATTCAGCATTGTGCAGTGGCAAAAAAAGACATATAGTCAATAGAGAAACAACTTTACTTATTATAGATGATGTTGGAATATTACATAGTGCTCTGGTGCTCCTATTTTCAAGAGATATTGGAAAATGTGGAGAGTATAAGGAAAAGAACCATGAAGTCCAGATCTGGAAACAATGCCCTGTTGTGAAAGATACAAACTGCTGAATACTAGACTCTAAAGAAAGCTTATCTAGTAAAACTAAGTGCAATACATGTGTGAAAGTTGAAGCCAGTTTAATTAAATTGGAAAGAAAACATGAATTTTTAGTAGTGAAAGTGATAATTCACTGTACTAAACTGCCAAGGGAATTGGCAGATTATTGTGATGTCTTTCAATGACAAGATGATCTCTTTCTGGAGGACTGAGGGTGAGAACAACCCTGTGGTAAAGGTAAATGGTGGAAATGTCAGTCTTTGATAAACAGGAGGTTAACCTGGCTCCCAGTCTCCTCTGATGTAACTCTGTGGATCTAAAAAAAGTGAAAAGCAGGTAACAACAGCATAAGATTCTCTTGTATCCTTTCTTTTAGTAGTTATAGTTTAAGGTATCGATCCCATTTTCCTCTGGAGAGAAATGGATCAATAGAACAGACTCACAAAAAGAAAATTAAGTTTGGCTCTAAATCTGGTAACTACATTTTCGAAAAGTAACAAGCTGGCTTCTGCCTTTTTACTGGGAATACATGCTACAAAAAACTGTAAAGTTTGATAGAACAGGAAGAGAAAACTCAGGATTGATATTTTTAGGTAACTTGATTCAAACTCTGGGGACTCAGAGACCTACCATCGATGCAATGAAGCTGCTGTGTACAGACTTTTCTTGCTAGATCAGGAAAAAGACCATGACTTCAAACTGGTCATTGAGCCAGGAAATTTTTTCAGTGGTGCATAACATTGTGAAGGTTGCCTAAGAACTGGTAAACAAGTTCTCAAAATGAGAGAAAGGAAGAATAGGCAGATACAGAAATGAGATCTTTTTTTCCACTGATAACCAGAGGTCAGTAATTACACGGAAAGTCTGTAAGCAATGTCACACAGGAGGTGAGAGAGGAAATGAAATATGATGAGGAGTCCTACTTAGGTATGCTGTGTGAAAGGCCTATCTGCCTGCCACCTCATGTTACAGAAAGATCATTTAAGAAAAATATTCTTCTGTTTCATATCTAACCTAGTGTCCTATAGACCAGTACTGAGTACATGATCATTAGAATAAGCCTTGTAAACTCATCATCTGATGTGTGTCATTTTTGACCAATTTTGTCAGTGTCTTTCCATACAGATTAGCAGGGGAAGCATCGCTGCCCAACAGTCTGCACAGTGCACCAACAGGTGCACAGTGGAGGGTACTAGGACTACCACTGATCTGTGATACCATAGGCAAACCAGAGCAGTAGGTGGAACTCAAAGCTGTGCCCAAACACATTTCTTCCCATGAGGACATAAAACACTGTTTTGAGCTGCTGGAACAGCAACTTATTTGTATATATATATTTATACATAGAAAATAAAAAATACAATGAGCTGAACAGTGCATGTACCTCATACTAAAGGCATGAACTCTGATTTGTGTATCAGAAAAGCTGATGTTTTCCTAAAAGCACTTTCTCTGTAACTGAAGGCAGCAGATTAACATGCCAAATTTAGATGTGATTTTTTTTTAATTGAAAGGGGGATGGTTTTCCATACTCATTTCAGGACTTAAAAAATAAAATTCACATTTTAAAAAGAAAAAAATGCACCACGTGTATGAAATGTCTGTGGATTGTTGTCCTACTAGCATAACACAGCGTAAGTTCTTCCATTAAAGTGCTTTAGTAGAGGAAATAAATTGATTGACTTCCAACTTCTTCCAACAAGTCTTTTGCCTAAATAGCACATCCATATTTTCAAGTGGTTTTCCTAACAGGCTGACCTAAAGCTGACTGAAGCTCACCAGATTCTTTCCTGCTGAGTACAGTGAAGTCTGAATTCAGCCTATGGAGTAATCACTCCACAGGCTCAGATGCACATCTGAGAGAAGAGACTGAAGTTTCAGTTTCAAACTACAGAAAGACCCAACTTCTGTCAATAAGAGTCCATAGAGGAACTGAGAAGGAATTTCCCTAAGTAGTCATCAGCATCAGAACCCCACTGGGATAACCAGATTTAAGAACATACAACCCTGCCATACACACCACTACTGCCTGGTGTAACTGACGCTGACATTTACAAGTTGAATTATAAAGATTCCTCCAAATATTTTTGGTTTTCAGCCCTTTTCATTTCTGAATTAGAAGTGGACATCTTCAAAATGAAATACAGATCAGGGACAACTGTTCTAAGTAGATATATTGATCAGTCAGAGCACCCAAAATGAAAGGGATACAATATTTGGGGAGTAGGTAGGGCATCAGCAGAACGAGGGCTTATAAGGAGCATATAAGAAGGAAAGAAGACAGGTAAATTATCGGCGACATGATTTGTTCCTCATTGTTTGAAGCTTCTTTATTTGGATGAATACTCAAGACCTTGAGTAAGAAACATTAAGATTTCTCTCTAGTAACATATGCCTTCTTGATGTCTCTACAGGCACAAAGAATGACTTCAAGGATTAATAGTTTGTAACAGCTTGGAGAGCCACACAACACAATAAACACAAGCAACAAATCTGAACGTGCATCTGCTACTGCTGCAGAGCTCCGTAAGCTGCTAAGCAATATGTTGTTAATTTCATTTTAGGGCTTTTAAAGTTGTGAGTTTTTCAGTCTCAGAAAAGGAATGTAGTAAGACTCTTTGGACACTGAGAAACCGTGTCTTACTTTCCTGGGTACCTTCTCTGGAGCACTGGAGAAACACCTTTCTCCATGTTTCAGTCTGCAGTCAGTATTTGTACCTAAGAGGACACTCACCATTTAGCCCCTGTGCCCAGGCATTAAAAGAACACTCACTCCATCAAGAAATGTATCACTGCCATACAGAGGAAAAGGAAAGATGAGCCTTTTTTTTTTAGTAAGAATCAATATTAGCATAAGATAGGCCCTTCTTTAATGTCTTTTCTCCCAGCAGGAGTAAGAGACAATGTAAGAACAACTATCCAGAGCCTGAAAGTTATGGTCCTAAATCCTAAATCATCCTAACCCTAATCCTAATCCTAAATTATCCTCAGCAGTTTAACATTAGTTTATTTCTTTTTATTATCTTTCCCAATTTTGTTGGGTATTTTTAGTCTAAAACATTCTAAACCAGAACACGAAGCGTTGTTTAATTGTCATTTAGATTATGTTGATGAGAGCATTACCTTGTCTGTGGAACATACTCTGGTACTTGGTGTAACTGATACATTCTATGATATTGAAAGGATTTTAAAACTTGATTGGATGATTTCCTAACTCAGATGTTTCACCTAGGGTTTTTCTCTTTCTGCAGAACCTCCTCACAGTAGACCTCACAGTAGACCACCTCCTCACAGGAATTCCTTTATTTCTATTCCCTAATACGTCAGCAGTAGCTTTCAAAAATTATTTTTACATGACTGCAGCTCCTCTTTTTCTTTTTTTTAAACATATGATTTTCACTGTCAAATGGGAGAAGTGACTGAAATAGCGCAGACTTACTCTCTTAGCTGCTGTGCTATTTTTTCATGCTTGGAAGTATTGTAACGTTCAAGGGAGCAATTAAAATTGTTTCACTGTATAGTAATAAAGAATATGATTCTCAAGTCAAGTGCCAGCCAAGACGGTTTTATAAACTAAGACAGCACTGAAATTCTGGATGTTATAATACACTATTGTAGATATTTACTCTAAAAATGATGAACTTCATTACAGTTTAAGATTTTTAACAAAAAAGTGTGAGAATAATTGACAGTGTCCGTAGTATCAGACCAACACAACAGACCACTTAGAAGACAAAACATTTGAGCAATAAAATTAAAAATTGTTTTAGAACTGACATTTTCTTTCAGGAGTGTTTTAACTTTATATCACATGCCATAAAGTATATTTGGTTTCAGTGGCTTCACCAAGCTCTTCAGCATTGCATTTTTCTACTTAGAGAGACAAATTTAATCCTATTTCTCCTTCTATTATATATTAATATTTACAAAAATATTATACCCATGAGAGTTCTAGGATTCAATTTCAGTACTTGAAACAGAACTGATTCAGAGGCTTTTATGGAAAAAATATGTGAAAGCATTTCAATGAAACGTAACTGCTTTAGGATTTCCCTTCAGTCCCTTTGTGACACACTTAACAGAATTTCCCACACTTTCAAAGAGATCTGGTCTCTTAAGGAAAACACATACAAAAACTGTAAAAATAGAGAATTCTGACAAGTATCAAACTTAAAGCAAAGTGCAGCAGCATTAACACATGGCAAATCATACCTCTTTACTACGCACAAATCCTTCTGCTAGAAAAACACCAAGATGTTAGTGTAGCTTGTAACACCATCCCTTCCTCCTCGCCTGTTAATTATTCCCAAGTTCTCAATTTTATGTAACTTCTGAGCCATGTGCTCTCCAGCTTGGCATTACACACACCCCCCCTGAGACAGAAGCTGTTCCAGGTAACTACACTGGGCAGTGCAGGCAGGACTGATGAACCTCATCTCCTTCTATGACCAGGTGACGCACCTGGTGGATGAGGAAAAGGCTGTTGATGTAGTCTACCTCCACACCAGCAAAGCCTTTGTCACAGTTTCACACAGTATTCTCCTGGAGAGTCTGATATCCCATGGCTTGGACAGGTACACTCTTTGCTGGGCTAAAAACTGGATGGATGACTGGACCCAGAGAGTGAATGGAGTTAAATCCAGCTGGCAATCAGTCACAAGTGGTGTTCCCCAGGGGTTGATACTGAGAACCATCCTCTTTAATATCTTTATTGATTTTTTGGATGAGGGAATTGAGTGCACCCTCAGTAAATTTGGAAACACCACCAAGCTGGGGGGAAGTGTTGATCTGCTGGAGGGTAGGAAGGCCCTCCAGAGGGACCTGGACAGGTTGGATTGATGGGCAGACTCCAATGTGATGAAGTTCAGCATGGGCAAGTGTCGGGTTCTACACTTTGGTCATAACAACCCCAGGCAACACTACAGGCTTGGGGAAGGGTGGCTAGAAAGCTGTACAGAGGAAAAGGATCTGAGGATGTTGGTTGATACTTGCCTGAACATGAGCCAGCAGTGTGCTCAGGTCCCAAGAAGGCCATCGGCATCCTGGCTCATGGCAGGAATAGTGTAGCCATCAGGACCAGGGAGGTGATGGTCCCCCTGTTCTCAGCCCTGGTGAGGCTGCACCTCCAATACTGTGTTTAGTTTTGGGCCCCTCACCGCAAGAATGGTATCAAGGCCCTGGGAGCATGTCCAGAGAAGGGCAACGAAGCTGGTGAAGGGTCTGGAACACAAGTCTGATGAGGAGTGGCTGAGGGAACTGTGACTGTTTAGCCTGGAGAAGAGGCGGCTCACAGGAGATCTTATTGCTCTCTACCTGAAAGGAAGTTATGGTGAGCTGCGGGTCAGCCTCTTCTCACATATAGCGATAGGACAAGGGGCAACATCTGCAAGTTGTGCCAGGGGAGGTTTAAGTTAAAAATTAGGAGAAATTTATTCTTAGAAAGAGTGGTTAGGCAGTGGAACGGGTTGCCCAGGAGGTGGTAGAGTCACTGTCCCTTGTGGTGTTTAAGGAAAGGTTGGATGGTACTTAGGGACATGGTTTAGTAATATAGGTGATAGGGAGTCAGTTTGACTAGAGGATCTTTTCCAACCTTAATGATTCTGTGATTCTGTGACTGCAGAAGACCTTTATTCCAAACCTTGCAGCTTGCACAAATTAAACCCAAAAGTTTTTCTAACCGTGCAATTTCAATGGGATGGAAGATGGCACTGGACACAGGGAACAGGGGAGCTCAGGATACATCAGAAGCTCTGTATTAACTGGAGTAGCATGTCTAGTAGTGGTGGTGGTGAGGTCTAGTTGAATGTTTCTTTGGCAAAGTTCTTTCTCCTATTTTACATATCTGTTGCAACCATCTTCAAAGTATAGTCTTACCAATATAACTAGGAAGACCTTTTTAAATATATATATATATATATATATATTTGTTTTTATTATGTACATACTAAGAACATTGCCAGAATAAGTCAGACTTGACGTAAGATCTAGACAAGCTACCCTGGAACCACAGAGCCAAATAACACCCATGTTACACTTTGCACTGAAGAGATGAAACAGGATTGTTCAGAGCTATTTCATTCAATTAAATGTTCCACCATTCTACCTTTGCAAATTTTATAAAAGTAATTCTGCTCTAAATAGCAGTGTCTTGGAACGAGTAGATTTGACACAGAGCACGCTGACGCTGGGACTGTGGATCATTGTACTTACCGTAGCTCTCCGTTCAACAAGGTACTCAGAACATAAGTTTGTAGATAAATAAGCAAGTCATAGAATCATAAAATCATAGGGGTTGGAAGGGACCTCCAAGAGATCATCGGGTCCAACCCCCCTGCCAAAGAAGCTCCCTAGCTCATACTGCACAGATAGGCGTCCAGACGGGTCTTGAATATCTCCACAGGAGACTCCACCACCTCCCTGGGCAGCCTGTCCCAGGGCTCTGGCACCCTTACTGGGAAAAAGTTCTTCCGCTTCACAGAATGGTTGGGGTTAGCTGGATGAGACCTCTGTACATTATCTAGTCCAACCCTCCTGCCAGAGCAGGATCACCTAGAGCAGGCTGCAGAGAACAGCGTCCAGGCAGGTTGTGAACATCTCTAGAGATGGAGACTCCACAAGCTCTGTGGGAAGCCTGTCCCAGTGCTCTGTCACCCACACAGTAAAGAAGTTCGTCCTTATGTTTAGGTGGAACTTCCTATATTCAAGTTTATGCCCATTGCCTCTTGTTTTGTGAGTGGGTACCACTGAACCAATCTGTGCATCAGGCTCAAGACTCACCTTGCACAGGGATGGGGAGATATTGTACAGTAAAGAAAAAACCGATTTTCTCTCTAATATTTTTGGTAATACTGTGTTTTGAAATGACTACATAAATGTGAATTTTGGAGAAGTGTCTTTCCATAAAAATTACAAGTAACATTCTGAAGAGACTAATTTCTTTTTATAAGTACAGATTAGGGTCTCAACAGAAAGGTCTAAAGACACTACAGTATAGCCATACCAAGTGTACATCTATGTTACCCTTACAGTCAGCACACTGCCTTGTAGTTTGGCAGCGAGCTCAGGATTTTTGAACCCTGGCCCAGGGGATCAAAAGGTGAAGATGTGAACATCTGGCTGATGCTGGGAGAGAAGATAGTTTAAGTTTCTGTTCTCTTCAAGTTGGTTAATATGTCAAGCTGTATTTTCAGCACAGTAATTGATCTCTTGATTAAAACAAAGTGTTCCAGATTTCAAGGGGGGAAAAAAAAGGCAAAAAGCAAAACCTGATATATAAAGAAGATATTTAGAAGTTTCGAATTCTCAAAGCATACAAATTTTTTGAGTCTAACCAAATTTAACTTTAATCTTCAAGTGAACCTTCCTGTGAAGCTGACTGTATAATTTTTTTTTAATTTCAACATTTGAGGTAAATTTAGTAGGCATTCTTTGCTTCAAAAACATTAAAGAATAGCAAGTATCATTTCTGCATAACAAAGTAGCTTTGTTTAGTTTTCGTAAATGGCATAGACAAAACTCAAACTGAAAGTACAGAGGGCAATTTCACACCATCTTTATATCAATTTTACACTGGGTCAGTTTATCAGTGGGTGAGCAAGTAACACCTACAATGAAAAAAAATCCAACAGTAATGAAATAACTATAGTCTTTCATCTTTTCCTTTACAATACACTTGCGTGCGCACACAGTGTTACCCTGTGATTTGAGTAATGACTGCAAGACAGAGATGTCAAAATAGTCACTGACTAAAGCTAAATAATATCTAATTTTCCTTCATACAAAACAAGCAGTTGCATGAAATAAAGTATCCTGTGCTGTAGATGATGCCTAGAATAGGAAGGGAAAAACAAGGACTTAATCTTTAAAGATATCTTAAGAAGAAAAAATAGAATCAAGCTGGCATGTGAATTAAATTTGAGTGCTAGACTAATGGCTAGGAACACAGCTGGAACAGTAAGGATGACAACAATCTGGGTCTCTGCCATTTTTCATCAAATAATGCTTTCCAAGGTTTTTTTAAACCAAGGTTCTCATGCTTTTTGAGAGGTGCTTTACCATCATGCAAAGGGCAACCAAAGCAAATAGAGGTCTTCTGAGTTCCTTAGGGTCACACAAGCAACCAGAAAAAAAAAAATCCATCCCATGTCTCTTCTTGCTGACTGCTGTGCCCTCCAGTTGTGCACTGCTCCACCCTACCTTTCAACATATATTTCAGTTGGCTGGAGCTCATCTGTCAGGGCAGCTAGACTGACTCTTGACCATGCAAGTGAGCTTCATAACCACAAATACACTTGAGCAATTAAAGACAGCATAAGTAATAGGGAAAAGAGAAAACAACAAAATAAATCCTAAATAATGGTCTAGATTATGTTCTGCTGCTGGAATTTTCAGCATTGTTGGACTTTCCCCACTGGCTGTTTCAGAGTAAATGAAGCTCTACCAAAGTCTGCATTAATTTTCCACGCTTACCGAAGTCAGAGAAACACAGCAATGAGAAGAAAATGATACCCTTTTTGTGACTGCAGTATTCAAATGGCATAGCAAATGCACAGGGATCAGCTCTGTGCTTCTCAGGCTTACTCAAGCTGGCAAAAGGACAGGTTCAAACTTGGGATCAAAGGGATGACTTCATCTGAGATGTGACAAAATGTGAAGAAAGATGTACTTGCTGAAATAAATTGTTTTGTTTTGTGTGTGCTGCTTTGGCTTTGTTTTTTGTTTTTTTTTAAAAACCCCATGGTCTCATTCAAAGAGAGGTTTTCTTAATAAAAGTATTTTTTATTAGGGATAACTGTGATAAGAGGGCTTTCCATTTTCTAGATGTAACGAGGATCTCTGGACTTGATTTATTCAATTCCTTTATTCTAACCTTCAAATGACTCCTGCAGTCTTTTTTGCAGAGTCTGAATAAAAGAAATGGAAAACTTCACAAATAAGAATAAACTGTTGTCAGATGAAACTGGAAATTTGGAACTCAAATTCCTTGGACTGTAAATGGCATGAAATCTCAGCCTCTCTTATCCTTGGAGACACATTTGGGTAGCTACAAATCATAGGAAAAATCTTTTAAGATGAAATATGGAAAATGATAACAGAAAATAATTGCTTAACGCATGCATAAAAGTATGACCTGAGCAGTAATGCTGTGATTACATTTACTACCTGAATAAATGCTGGGCTTTGAGGAAAAGACATTCTCTCAAAAGACATATCTATAATTACAGCTCCTTTGAAATGAATGTTGTACAAGTCCTTAGAAAACATTACACACAACTAAACAATTTCTGCAGCTAATATACAGCAGAGTCTGAAAGCCCCTTGGTACATGTTGCATCAAAATGCCACGTTTGCCTCTTCATGAATTCCTTTTAAAGTTCTGTGCCTCTCTGGGAATGATCCTCTCTTCATTTCATTCTTTTTACGTGCATATATATTATCTCAGAGAGGAGAAGGTGGGTGGATTCCTTTGGCATACGTGAACACTATCCATAACGTTGGTTAAACCAGTAACAAACGATTGCAGCTACGTGAAAAAAAAATTTGCAGTGCTTTATGTTGCCTGTACAACTACATCTTGGTAACTGATCTTTTACTACAGACTGTTACACTTTCGTTATTTTTAGTTACCTCTGAGCAGCATGCCCTTGGGAGCCACAAGCTCCAGTTATAATTGCAGTTTGGAATCTATACGGGTTTGAATCTATCTCCTCACATGTACAATGCCTTACACTGACCATCACCATCACGTTATATACAGAGGTTTTTCACATGCTGCAACAGAGCAGGGTGACCTCCGCATGGTAATTAATATAATTCCACCTTTACTGTAGCCTCTGCTTGGGTGCTTCTTTGTTTAGCGCTGTCTGGCTGACTGGAAGATGCACGCCCTCATGTAATCCTTGTCCACCTTTGGGCAATCCACCACCTTGACTGAGCTTTCTCACTGAGTACCCACCTACTCCTTAAACAGACAGCTGCATAGTCATTGACCTGTGGCAAATGTGGCAAGAATTTGTTTCTAAGTTGCATAATCATCAAAAAATGTGTCTTACTGGTTGCTCCAAGTCAGCTGATACTTTGCAAAATAATTTGTGTGGAATATGCTGGGGGGAGACCAAAAGAAAAGAGCAGTAACACCTTAGAAACACAGAGAAAAGTTGCAGTAGTTAAAATTTAAAAGTGCTTTACGGGATTTCCAGGCTCCTCTTCCATTATACCACTTTTTAATGAAGTTGTAATTATTTTCTTGGTTCTTAAAAAATTACCACATTAGGTATGCAGATTTCTATTTTACACATATGTAAAAATCTCTGATATATAGGTCTTTAGCAGTGTTTTGTGGTACCCAGTCTACTGCTAACACTAACTGAGAGGAGCGCTGGTGCTTTCTGAAAGGATGTTCTGGTCTAACGCAGCCAAACCCTTCTGACACTTGGACATCATCTGCTGCTTTTCCTGCACTGGGACAAAATCTCCTGCATACTTCTTGTAACAAAATCACTCCAATTAATGAAAAGGAGATAAAATGCATACACTGTGTTAAATATAAAGCCATCTGAAATAAAATATTTCCAAACCTAATTCCAATACTACTATCGTTCCAAGCTCCTTATGGCAACTACACACACTGCACTCTCTTTTCCACCCTTCATGTGCACCATCCAGAGTATTTCAATGAGAAAGTTCCTATCCAAACCACATAGCCCCTTCTCTACAGATCTGGGAAAAAAAACCCCACACCTTAGTTACACCTTCAGAGCCAGCATTCCTCACCCCTGCAGCCCCTAGTGATCTATGCTGGTGGAACTGCTTGATACAGCTACACGATGAACTGATGCAGGTACAAAACAATAGGCAATAATAGTGGCAATGACAACATTAGAGGCAAACTTAATAGAGGCTGGAGCTGCTGTTGTTGAAAGACCCGGGTAAGTATGGTCATGGTGGGAGAACATCTGCAACAGTTCCCTATGCACCAGCCAGTGCAGATAAATCACACATTCCAGGTGTACACCTGTATTTGCCAGAGAACAGCAAAAGAAAGTACCAAATGTATTGGCTTGTAAACTTGATGGTTCTGAGTGTAACCCTGTGACTAGCTCCTACTACACTGACTATCCACAGTTGCCTACCACGGGATCCTAGGACTTTCTTGCAGAGGGGATATTTTGAGACTAAGGAAAATGCCCATGAAGCAGGACGTAACATGACCACTTCATTCTAATTTCATTCCAAGATGGAGAGTTATAATTTGATTGATTCTGGATTAAAGTCAAAATCAGAAGGTTCTCTGACCTCTGAAATGTTACGTGGGCAATTGTTCTTAAATCGGGATTCAATACACATATGCCGTGCAACAGATACATTGTACAACTGATATGTTACTTAAAACACAGGCAGTAACAAATATGGTTCAAGAATTTCAGTAAACCTTAAATAACAACCACGAAGCACCAGAAAAATGCTGTAAAATACCCATAAGAGCTTGGATCAAATAACAGAAAACAAGAAATTAGGGGGTTGAGGTTTGGAACTATCAGAAAATCCTTTAAAACCACATGAATTTCAGGGAATTAGAAGATGGTTCCAGGCTATACTTTGAATTTGTGGGCATCTATCACTATGAAACAGGTCATTAACAGTATTTAAAACTAATCTTCATGTGAACGTGTTGATGTTTTTAGTCGCACAACATTACAAACCCCAAAACAACCAAGGGCAAATTTGATGTTTTAATTTATGAAATGGCAACTGGAAATCCTGCTTTGCTTATGCACCTGACCTTGCTATGCAGCGTCTCATTGCAGAACTGCTGAATACTAATTTTTAAGCACGTCATCCTTCAAGTGCTGTTTTTAGCACCCCCTACGATACGAACAGATGAACCAAACTGCCAACAAGCTGCAGTGCATGTTAACACACACAATGTGGTTAACAAACAGCCTTCTGTAAAACCACAAAGGCCAACTAAGTCTCTGATTAAGTCAAGTGAAAGCAGTATCGTTAGGCTGGGATTACATTTATATCTAACTCGTAAAGTTTTAGGCATCTCTATCCATTTAAACACAGGCATCTGGAAAAAATTCTTACCCTCTGGCATGAAAATATTAAGACAAAACTAAACATGACCTTAGAGAAAATTTGTACAGCACTCCAGCTTGGGAGTCCTGTTCTTAACCCGGACTACTTTCTGCAGTATTTCTATCTTTTTTTACCGTGAAAAGATACACCATGTTATTTTACATATTTTAAAATTACTATAGATTCATTCTTAATATCTGATACCTTAAAGCTAATAATGATGTACTGGATTTTATAACATGTTACTTTATTACTTTACTGATTCAGTTACTATCAAATGCACCAGAAGAGTTCATTTGTAAAAATGCTGTCCATTTTCATGGCTTTATTCTATATATTTAATTGAGCTTTCTACACTGTAAATCACATTCTTAAGGGACAATGTCTTACATTTCATCAGATTAATGCTCTACCAATTTAATGTGCTCTCTAAGAGTAGTAGTTTTCATAACAATCAGCTAGCTCACTGAATCCTCTTTTGGATGTTAAAAAGACATTAGTTCTATTCCTAAGATCTTTGCTATTACTCTCTGCAGGCGTAGTTTTGCTCATAATATTAGCTATCAGGAGATTAACACAATGTGCTAAACAGCTAGTAAAATCTTTTATATGTTTTGTATTTATTATTTGAGAATTTCTACTTTCTCTCTTCATTAACAACGATTTGGACAGCAGTTCTATGACTCGTCCTAGGTTTGTACAGAAACATTAACTGAGATCTGTGTTCTGGTTAAAATCTGACTTCACAGAATCTTCTTCTTGAGCCCCCTACATGGAAATGAGAATGAAGAAAGAGAAATTCCTCTGAGGTTGTAAAGCTTCTGGTGTCTGATAGAGGAGAGAACAAGAACTGTTCTTCTCCCCCCCTCCGCAATTCAATTCACACACATACAAAATCAAAGGTAGGCAGTCCTGAAATGCCCAAGCTCCATTTCTTGCTCCTGTCCAGGAGTGATTATTTATACAAATCTAAGCAGCACCCTGGGGATATAGCAAGAATCATGCCTCCCTGGGGATATGCCACAGAACAGTGTCTCCCCAGACATCTTCACAGGAAAAGGAAAGTGCAGATTCAAGTCTACTCAGGCCATAAAAGAAACCATGTGAAGCTTTTGTGCAGCTGGATGCACTTCTCACTCTCCAGGCATGGAAACAGTACTTTCTCCTTATTTATATATACTCTCATTTTAAAAAAATTTTTCTTACAATTTCATTAGGGCAATTTTGAAAATATAAGACTGTTTTTGAAGAGAAACTGATAGAAAAACAAAAGGAAACTCAAAGAATCTGAAAACTTTCAAGTTTCTCCTTCTTTGCCTTCCCAAACTCTCTTCTCCCATTCGTGTTTTGGCTCAGGTGTGAAATGACAGGCTACCAGCGAGACTTCCAACTGCAGTCAAACAGTTTTGAGTGGCTGCGTTCTGTGCATGGCAGAGTAGAGGACATGCACTATAAGCCTCATGCAAAGGTTCGTGGCCCTAGAGTTCATGTTTTGAACTTTATTTTTCACTTGAATGACCAAATACATTTCGGGCCATTTATAAGGAAGCTGCATTTCATGCATTTACATTTACAGGAATCTGTAAAGCATCCAAGATGACAGCATTCTGGATGTTAAATCCAAAGCCCCAGGCTCTAGGGAATCCCACTAGAGCACAAGCAGGGGGCCAGACACATGCCAGGAGATGCGGTACAAATGCCCCCACCACCTGTAAGGAGCGATACATTTAAATGACTGAGTTAGTATTTAGAGGGTTTCCTTTGCATATGTATCTGCTTAAGGAAATCTACTTTTTTCCAAGGAGAGCAGACTATTGCTCTATGAGACGCAGACTTCCCTTGCCACTGCCCCTGCCGTTGACATCGAGTCTCACAGCAGCTCTTTGCATGATTAACAGCACCATGAAGCAATGGCTGGTCTTAAGACTGCCTTAATTAACCCTGATTCCCCTCACTGCTTCTTTTACCTTTTGTGATCCTAAGATCTGAGAAAGCACTTCCAATCCTCTTCCACACCTTCAGAAGTGTCTTTAAAAGGTGGCAGCTGGTAGTGTCACTCTCCTCAAATTAATCTAGGTAGCTTCACGGGGATATCCGTCACTCAGTTGTGTGATGCCAATGGTCTCATTATTGCAGGAATGAAATTCCCACAGCAAAGTGCAATTTTAGGAGGACTCACTCTCAACCTCTTAAGCATCTCTGTCACAGACACAAAGCTACACAAGACAGAGAATCATCTTCCTCCTCCCCAGCCTCTGCAATAGTTGCTTAAATAGGAAAAAGCTCACAGATCTCTTCCCCCCTCTCTTTATCAAAGCAGAAGAAAGGATACATTTTTTGCTCCTTGCACATAGTTGAATGGAGAAAAAGCATCACACAGCTCAAACCCACTGCTGACAGCAAGAACATTGCTGTCTTTCTCAATATGGGACAACCACAACCAGGCAGATTAATATTGAGATAATACTTAAACAGTGAAGCTGCAGACCAAGGGGCACTTGTCTAACTACTTACCCTCCGCAGGAATAAGTATCAGAGGTTATGGACAGATTTCTTTCATGAAAAGATTCATGTTACTCATTTAGTCACACATTTCTTCAACTTGTTAAATTCTATGAGGCACTTAGAGAGATGCATACAAATATGCCATTTATATATCAACAAAGAACTAAAGCAATTACAGAATGTTTTTAAATGTTATAGCACATACTGTATTATGCAAGTGAGGAACAATATATCAATCTCACTATTCTCCTACTTGAATATAAATGTAGTATCTGTATAATCCAACCATTCATATTGCAGACAAATATTGTCATTACTTACTTTGTCAAATTTGCTCAGCACTGTCTTAGAGCAGGATGGTATTACATACAAACAGGCATTTATAAACACCAGCCTTGCAATATGTACATACAGCATGGTTTGTGGAACCATTCTTAACATAAACTGCAGGACATGTATGGGAAGATCACCTGCCAGATTATCCTGGAGGAAAGGAGCTGGAGTATTGCAGATCATTAGATATGACATACTCATCACCATAATGGCTGTGAAGAAAATGAAGGAAGAGGAACTGTCACAGGAGACGCTACAGAAAGAGCTCAGTCACGCAGTATCACATAGAGGCAAAAGTAAACATGAGAGAACCATCCTGTGTTCAAAGAATCCTCTAAGTTAAAAAAAATAAAGTGCTTGAAAGTTCAGCAATGTCAGATTTATGGTTGTCTGTGCACTTGTTTCTTCTCACTGTGCAGTCATCTTCTTTACCACATAAAGATAACCTACCCGTCTTGCCACTTTACTTACATGAATGCACAGAAGCATTATCTCAAGTATTTCTTTGTTCACATTTTCAGTATATGGTTATTGGTTCCACCAAATTTATTCCACATTTAGTACTAATTGACATGGATGTTTCATATTTACCAATCTAATGATAATCTAAGGGCTTTAAGAGATAAGGCTAGGAAAGAAACAAACATGAAAAATACATATACAATCTCAGAGGCATTTCTCACTTTCTATTTTCTTTTCTCTCTGAAGTGAATTGGAACTGAAGTATAGTAAGGATTTACTAAAGACACTCACTGTTCTGTTAAGATGAATCATTTCACCTCACTCTCAAACCTAATTAGCAATATGTTAGTGGGTGGAGAGAACAGATAACAGGCATCTAATCTGCCAAATGCTGCATCCACAGAGGCCCATTTATCTAACCTACGTGGTGTTTGGTGAAAATCTGGACAGATTGCTACGCCCTTAGAGAAGACCCCCTTTGTATCAGACATGACCTTGCAATTTCTGAAACATGAGGTTTAAGTTTCAAGTACTGAATATTTGGGTATAAAATACCAAGCTCAGTGGTAACATGAAAAATTGATTCTCAGTGATGCATATTATATTTTTAAAAAACCCTCACTGGTCATTTAGAAGCTATTACTATCATTACTTCATGAAGGTGATTAATCTCTTGCAAAAATAATGGGTTTACAGTTTGAGACCTATTTTATTTCATGTTTTAGTTGACCTTGGGACCAAAATAAAGATGCACTAATGCAGTTTGTTGAGGATACGAAGTCAGGAGGTAGAGTCTTCCTAGAGGAGGAAGATTTGAATGTCCTGTGGGGGGAAATGCATGATCCCGAAGACCCCAGAAACAGAACTGGGTTGAATGTAATAGTCCAAAGGGCACATGGGACTAATAGCAAGAATTCCTGATATACACTGGGAGCTCATTAGTTGGAAATAGCAGCCTATTTTAGTCAGTCACAGAATGACTATGAACTACTTAATTGAATCTGACCATGAAAAGGGCAAGGCAAGGTATTTTCGTAAAGAAGGGGGAGTATTCATACCATTGTGCAGCCTGTACCGATTTTGTCTAATTCCAGTTATATATGTTAAAAAAAGAGTGATTAATTCAAATTTGAACAAGCACTGAACAGGACTATAACAGAGATAAAACATAAACCCATCTTATGGGAAGAGACTGAAGGGACCTGAGTTTTTTTTACACTGAAAAATGAAGCCTAGGAAGAAAAATGATTGCTTGCAGCAAATGTACTGGGAGCAAAAGATTTGTTAAATCATTGAGAAAATATTGCTGTTAGAACAAATGGGTAGAAACTAGTCATTACGAGTGACAACTGGAGGAAGGTTTGTAATTGTCATTACAGGAGTGTGGTCCTACAACAAATTTCTAAAAGGAGGGATCGGGGAAGGAAAACCTAATAGGCAGAGAACTGGATTTACTGACCTCTAAAGAGCCTTAAAATCCAATGTTTCTAGTGGCTTAGCTGAAAGCCCTCATGTCTCTAAAGGGCTGTTTGCGGATATACAAGCACCACAGCCACCACAGCCCCTACAGCGATGAAATACATTTTAAACAGCCCTTTGCATTCTGAACTATATTTATATTTTAAAATAGTAATCTGGAAAACCTTAATTGAGGCAGAATGGATCAGTTGCACTTTTAGTACCCATACCAGCATTACAGTCATGAGGTTCAAAATCAGACTCAGTGTCACAAACTTTCTACATCTAAAGTGTACAAGCTGCATTAGAGCATGGTTGGCTTTTAAATCTGATATATTGTTGGAAGTGGTCAGCCTATTTCAGGAAAAAATAAGACCATAAAAGAGAAGTAATCTCAATCTGTCTAAGACAGGGTACTAGTAGTAAGGACAATGACCTCTGGATATTTATTCCCTACGTAGTTAATTGTATTAAATAAAACCTGCATATAAACCAAAGGGAGAGAAAAAAGAAACTTTCCCATGTATGATATATGATAAAAAACAATTTCATAATAAATTATCATCAATCTCCTCTTGCTTAACCAATTACAGCAGGTGTGCTTACAGCTCACATAATCCAAGCCAAGCCATCTATATATAACAAAAATCTGATGAATGTCAGTTTCCAATACTATTCCTTTTTTTCTTGCTGACATCACTTTTCACAATTTTCTGTTTCTGGCACATAAAAATTCTTCCAGATAAAATATCTCAAGACAGAAATAGTTTCAAATAATTGTTAAATGGAGTAATTTGCTTAGTTGTGATATGGGAAGGAAAAAGAAGCTTCACAACCTCCTGTAACATTAAGATTTCTAAATAAGCATTTCCATAATGTTGACTGAACCTTCTACGTATTTAAAGATGTGATCAGTTAACGTCACAATGTTTAAAAGGCATCAGTTAGTCAATGTTAAAATTCAGAGACCATTAGAGACCTGCCTCCTCATGTAGAAGGAAATTCATGACAGCCAAAGTAATTTCTCAAGACACATGGCTCTTCTAAAGAGTTGTTCGCACTGTTGTGCTGTCTGTACAACACTTATATATACACGACGGGAAAAGATAAGCACTCAATAATTTAGTTCAACAATGATATAATTCCTCTTAAAATAGCTTGTTGGAAACACTCTGATTTTAACTCTATGGAAAGAGCTTGTCATCCTATTATTATGGCCTGCCAGAATCAAGTAAATAATGACAAAAAAGCTAGAGTTCTCAGTATTAATCCAAATGTAAATTTTCAGCAAAATTATTTTCTACTCAAAAGAGTAATTCCTCTTTGTTAGAAGAAGATACAGCATTTTTCATACAGAACAAAACACTTTGATTCCTTTTCTAAGTGAAAAGTAAAGCTATTCAAAGCCAGTCGGTACCTCCAGAATTGAAAGTCAAGTCATGCAGCTTCACAAGACGCTTTGAACGCACATTTGGAGCTTTACTTAAAACAGTACCGTGCAGACATGGCCTGTGACTCTCTCACTGGGAAGGCTAATCTTTCCATTCATCAGAATGCAGTAAAGCATCTAAAAATACTATATTACTAAACAAATATTAAAAATATATCTAAATAATATATAATTTCTTGAAAGACCTGCCCTTCAAGGATTATCTGAATGAAGGGTATGTCTCACTTAAAACAGGAGAAAAATAATATCGACTAACTTTTGTGTACAGTTCAGTTCCCAATATGAATATTCTTATATGTTAAAAAATCTGCATATGTGGGGAAGCTTTACCATACACACAGGGATGTATAGGTGGCTGTGATTCTGAAGAACCAGGTTTACTTTTACATAATGAGACCAAATTATTACACTGGAAAAAATATGATTAACTTTACTAGATTTGCTCGACTAAGTAAACTATGGGATCATGTCAAATACATGCCCATCTATACCAGAATTAAACTATGAGCTGACAGTAGCAAAGTTTCACCCTAAACTCCAAATTGCCTTGCAATTTCAAGGGATGAGTGCTACCCCGACAGTCATTATAGTTTAGCCAAACTGTCTTGGCAACTCCCTAATAAAGACAAAATACATTAATTCGTCAGTGATTGATGAAAATACTAATGGTATTCTGCTTATTTATTAAAAAAATAATCACTCTGTCTCTTTAGGCAAGTTGAATTTTATGAAACTGAGTTATCACAATGTTAATTTCAGTTTACAATTGACATTAAAGGATCCATTTAAAGACCCCAAGTTATTACATGAACAGCAGTTAAAAAGAAAACTTGCCCCTTCCTGATATATCTTATATCGTCCGAAACTGTTGTCACAATAATATCATGTCCTTACAGATGTCCTCACCAACTGCTCTCTGTTTCAGTGCAATACTGTCAGTATCTCCTCACTCCTCCTCATCCTATCCAGCTTAACCCTTTTGGCTTTTTTTCCCTTTTTTTCCAAATAAATTTGAGCAGGAGTATTTACGTGTGCACAGATTGTCTAGATATCGAATGTGGGACAAATTAACTTGGATATCTCAAGTTTCTGCTGCAGATCTTCCTCAAGCAGAAGAGTGGGGGGAGAATTGGTGAGAAAAGCTCAGCAGCAGCTCTTCTGAACTGTTGCTTTTCATGAAGGTTGTAAAATAGACTAATGAACATACAGTGTACACCTCATTTAATGAGAAAAATAGACGACACAGTTTAAAATTGTCCAGACCAACTCAAAGAGGCAGAATAATTTCTAAGAACGGTATGCTGTCTTTATTTGCTGTTTGTGGTCAAAATTACTTAACCCTGATAACTTAATTTACATTTATTTCTTATCTCTGCCTGTTTAGTTTTCTCATGCCTGAGCTTTTTTCCCCGTTTTAATTTTAAGGCACAGCAGGGTTTCTGCTCTGTTCCTAATAGCTCTCATTGACAAAAGAACACATGCCCATAATACAATAGTGAAAAAATTATAAGCAGAAAGCAACCAAACCAAAGCAAACCAGCACCCAAACACATACACACATCAGCTGGGGAATTCTCACTGACTTCAGCTGCTGCTAGCTTTTCTTTTGGCAGCTTTCTGTTCCCTGAAAATCTCCAACCTCATTTAAAACCTGGCTGAGTACATTCAGCAGTAATAGCACTTTCTGTTAGTTTTAAGTGGCTAATAACAGGATGTTTCCATACAGATGCCTGGCATTTCCAGGGCAGATTGGAGGCATGACTTTTGATTCACTTGAGGAATTGGTCCCGGAAGAGTCCGTTCAAGTCCCTAAGAGAGTGGTGCCCCAAACAAATTAAGAGAGGCCAAGGAACACTCTCCCATTATACCACAGCCAAACAAGGCCCCTAAAAGAGGTTCTAGGTCAGATGTCCTCCAGACTTTTCTATAAAGATTTTCCACTCTCCACTACTTCTCTAGAAATGTTAGGCCCCGCCATTGTGTTTATGCAGTACGATAGCTACAGTAGATGAAATAGTCTAGTTTCTATATGCTCCCGCTAGATTCTGTACATCCACGCTAGAGAAAGAGTTGGGAAGTTTATACTGCAGTATTACAGACTGATGAACGAAATATAAATGTATGTTTCCATATGAAATGCATATATTCCAGTAACAAATTGTATGGCACATTGTCTGTATCAGCCATTTCTCAGTCAGCCATTATAAAGAACAAATTTCAACTTGAAATGCCTGCACTTGAAATTCCATGTCAGCAGCAAGCTGATAACATAAAAGGAAAGGAATCTTTCATGTTAATAAACAATGTAATAGAACTGATACAATGTATGGCTATTGTCCTTTCAAGTTGCTTTGAGAACATCTACATAAATTAAATGATCCCTTTTCCATTATCAAATCTCTGAGGTTATGATATGCTGTATTTTATTAGTTCAGCAGTCTCATTCAAATAGTAGCTATCTAACACGATCCTTGCAATTAGTACCTTATGTACATTCTTGAACCAAATTCCTCCTCTGGGATTTAAAGAAAACCCAGGGTCTCATTTGAATCTCTCTTGTAATTCAGCTACATGCTACACTCTTACCGCTATGCAAATTAGCTTCAAGGAAAACTGTGATGTACAGCAAAGGAAGAGATCTGAAAATTAAAATCCTGCAGGAGAGAAAATATTTAAAATTTCCTTTACATTTTTTCTTTTGTTTAGCTAATCCCTAAAGGCATTAGGGAAGGATGTTCCATCTTGGTAGTCCCTGTAGAATCATGTACTATTGAGCATAACTACAAATGTGATGCTTTGAGCAGCTAGATAATGGTTTTTAATTGGCTCATCATTGTAGCTTCAGCCCAAAAGCACAAAAATGAATTTAGAACCAATATTAACAGGTGATAATTAAATTATGGGGTCTGCATGCTTAATATATTGGAATAAGGCAGATGAGGCAACTAAGACCATTAACTTTAATAATGGAAATCAGTGTCTACCTTAAGTAGTATTTTATAGCACATTAGCAATGCTTGATTAGTGTTCAATCATAAAGTAAATTTTGTTTTCTTACTAAAGCTTTTTCACTTATTCTACTCTGTACCCATGTATTTAGCGTGCACACTAAGCTAAGGATGCCCATTTAAACCATTGGGCAAATGAGCAAAACCCACAAACCAACCAGCTAATGAATTCATTGTGATGACTTCAGTACTTTGTTAACTTGAAGAAGTTCTTTATTACCTCTTAGTATTAAAGCATATGTAGATTGAACAATGAGTACAGTGTGAAACTGTTTTGAATCAAACAGTTGTAGTAAAAGTGTTCATCATTAAGTCAGCAAGGTCTGTAACCCAGATTCCCCACTGGTGAGGCAGAACTACCCAGGTGCACTGTTCTTACCTCTGTAAGAAACAATGCCCTGTACAGTTTAACCCTGAGTTTCCTTAGAGCAACTATACAAAGCTTTGACGGTGTCTCGCTGTCACGTGAACTCAGCAAAAGGAAGTGCTGTTTTCTCCTTTTAAATTTTTTTCTAGGTCTTTAAACCTGAGGAAAGTGGCAGGTTTTGACCTCTCCTGTCTTCTTGAGATGGGCATTACTATACTATATGTCTTTTTCTTTACCTTCACCCTGTTCTCCATTCAATTTACCTTATCTATTTGCAGCAATACCTCCCCAATCTCTCAAAATTCTGTATCATCATCTATTCTGAGTCTCTCATGACTGTTGTCTCCAAATTAAAGCTTTCACCCTGCTTGCCTTCCTGCTGCTTCCTACACTCTTTTGTCTTTTCTGCAGTCTATTCTGTCAACTCATTCTTTCCCTTTACACTAGAGAGCTAGGGATCCTTTTTCTACTTTTATGTCTGCCTCTTTGGCTTGAGCTGTCATCAGGCTCCCCTATTTCCACTTCTACTTACAGAATGTGAGCTATCAAGTGCTTTAGGAAACTTAGGGGTTTCTTGGGGGGAGAATTCTCTCCATTTGTGAACTCTCTCATTTTGGCTTATCTCTTTCTCCTTAAGCTTAGGTTTGATCAGCACATGTACCTTCCATGCTGTTGAGGATTTTCTACATTCAGCCTTCATCTGAAACAACCTTCTGCAAAACCTAGCCATTTGTTCTGTTTCTTCCTCCTTCTTCCTTTTAACTTTTTGTAGGATCTCTTATCTGGATGAAATTCCCTTCCTCCCTATAAAAAACAACATAAAAATGGACCATGAATCCATAGAGTGAAGCAGCCATAAAGTTAACTACAAAGCTACCCGTTCCCACTAGAGGATCCAGGAACATACATAAATTTAGCCACTGAGAAATATGGAGGTGTAACCACTTGTTTAGGCAGCTATGTATTAATTCAGAAGCATGGGTACCTAACTCTTTGAATGAAAGCAGCTATTAAACTTGAAGGACTGAAATAACCTGCGGACCATGAACCACAAGGTTATCACCGGCCCTCAGGGAATATATTCCATAACTCTTTTCAAAGGTGCATGGTTTATTAATACATACTCTTAATATCCTAAGTACTGAAGTCAGACTTTATGTAAAATGTAGAAGCTGAGGGTAAGGAGGTGGAAATGGCACTTCAGAATACGAAAATCAAAATCCTGAAGCAATTACTTAGAAATCAAATGTGATCCACACAAGTTCCTTATGACATCATTGCCACCCTATTGCTGTTAATGCCAAATTCCAATGGAGAGCCACTAAACAACTGAATAAAGATTGAATGAGGATTAAACAGTTGAACTAAGGAAACAGTGATCCTTCAAAAAATGCCCACTCATTTTAAACCAGAAGCCAAATTTTATATCCAAATGACATGAAATGTTTGCAACACCTGTGATTCTCACCAAAAATAAAGTAAAACAAACGCTTAATGCTTAATAGGCCTGATGCAGCTGTGGTGAAGGCCAGAGATAGAACAGGTCTTGAATGAAAATTAAGTTAACAAATGTTAGATATACATACATGACTTTAACAGACCCTTGTGGCTATAAATTGTTACACTCACCCCAAAGAAGGGTTTGCGATGTATGAACCCAGCAATACTGCTTTATTTTAATGTAAATCATGCTAAGGAAGAGCTCATAATACCTTTGTTTTGCACCACCACATATCCTAACACAAATTTTGCAGACAATCTATTTTAGAACTGTGTTAGAGACATTCACTTTTTTTGGATAATATTTCTTATATGTCTACATGTAAAGCCACTTGATTTTATTATCATGAGTTCAAATTTATAGGCCTTAAAGGGAGAATAAAATGATAATGAATATATTTCAATAACCTATGAAAATTATTAAAATATATTCCCTATAAGTTATGGTACTACAGTTTTAACAACCAATAACTTAGAACCTACCATGAATTGAAAAAGTATGTCTTGTAATACCAGAAACCAGAATTTTCAACTCTATTAAGCTTTTAATGATCACAAAATATTGGGTCTTAGACGTCTGAGTAAGGCCAGACAAGACAAAAGCTTTTTTTAAAATTTTTTTTCCCAAAATGCATGTGGTGCAGGAGAAAACAAATGTTTCTATTTTACAGGGTGATACTTGCACAAAACACTTGAGTCGAAATAAAAATGAATAGTGACAAGAACGAAGGTGCTGCAGTGAAACACACATTGTAAATGAAATTTCTCTGTGTTCCACAGCCTGTCACAAAAGTCTCAGTCAAACATAGAAAGCGTCCACAAAGCGTATCCCATGTGCTGAGTATCCAAAACCATTGCAATACTCACCATTGGGATGGCACTTGCATCCAACATGCAAAGAAACACAGCAGAGGAAATGAGTCCTACAAAAGTATTTATGTATCTTTCAAAATGAGCCCGTGATAACTTGGAAACAGTGTTCATTAAAGATCCTCCAGCTACTGCTAAAGAAATTCCTTTGAACTTCAGCAGCAGGATTGAAAGGTCTTTCAATGAAACTGCTCTATAGTCATTGTACCATTCACACACAGAGTATCTTACATGCTACCATGGTCTTTTGTGACCCGGTAAGAAATAACAGCATTACTGGGCCAGTAATACTTATGTGAAGTGACAGCAACACAAAACTCACTGAATTCTTCTGCAGTTTTCATTGATTTTGACAGCAGTGTTCACCTAATGAGTCATATCTAGTTCCATGGTTTTTAAAATGCACTTTTACTCTCACTTTGTGGAAGTCTTAGACACAGAAACAACCTTAAACCCAGCGTTGCCACCTCAAAATTATAGCATGCATACAGAATTCCATTTATTTAACTTCATTACTTTCAGGAACACAATCATAGAATCATAGAATGATCTGGGTTAGAAGGGATTCCAAGGATCATAGAGCTCCAACACCACTGGCACACGCAGGGCAAATAACCTCCAGACATGGATCTAGACCTGGTTTTCTCCAAAACCCCAGGAACTAGGTATCTTAGTCTTCATAAACAAAGGCTGAATTTTGAATGTGTATATCTATCTCCTAAAGCACCTCACATGCAAGAATTATGAGAGTCCCAATGAAATGTAAAGATCTGTCAACATTGTGTATACTTGCATACATCCTCTCCATAGGGAAAATGTATAATGAAGCTAAATAGTAGCAGAGATTACAAATTTAAAAAGCTAAAAAAAAAATAAAAAAATATATATCCAGAGTTATAGCAAGCAAGATCAAATCAGTAACAAATTATCAGATAGTGTGGAGTTACATGTTGTTGCTCCTGAAGTCCAGCAAATGTGCTTCCTCTCAAAGAATTTGCTCAGGTCGTGCACAATTTCATCTAATTGAACACACTCCTTGGACCTGCTATTCAGAAAACATGTTTTTAATTCAGAGTCAGGTCTAGTGAAGCATCACATTGAAGAATTCCTGTTTGAGCTATGCATGGAGCTCACAACAACGGAAAGAGCCCAGCCAGATCTCTGATTGCATGGAAGTACCTGGGAGTGGAGGCAAGATCTGGTTACCTGTGAAAACACAGTGGGGGATAATGTTGTTTGCCTTTTCAGGGGAACAAGAAGTGCTCCTAACTAGCTCCAAAAGCCCTTTATCTTTGACCTCTTTATCGCAGATTCCTCTTCATGGGATCTTCCATGCAACACTGTGAGGAATCGGAAGAGATCTCAAACCTCCATCATGGCCCTGGGACAGCAAATGCAACCTAGCAGGGAAGAGGGAGCAGCTACAAATCAGAGTAGCAGAGAAGGACTGAAGGATATATTTAGACAAACAGTTCACAGATAAAGTATCATAGAAAGAATTCAAGGTTGCACTGGCTTTTGTGGAATCAACAGATTTTGCTGTACACAGCAAATTATTTCCTCTGAGCTGCTCTTCACTTCAGCTTTTTAGTCTGAAACTTGCATTCCTCTTCTATTATTACCTAATATTACTATTATTGATTTATATAGTACTTCCAGATAAAGAATTTAACAGAGCTGATTTCAATAAAAGCTTTTATTAAACTGACAGTACATAATTATAAAATAAAATTGAAGTTTTAATTTTACAAGATTAAACAAATGAAAACCGAAGAATTCATATTTATGAAAAAAGGAGATTGCAGTTAATACACAAAACCTTTACAAATCATTACACTTGTAAGTTTAGAAATGGAGAATCCCTGGCAGCAAAATGTGTGAAGACAGAATGTTTATTTATTAGTGTTATTTTTAAAAGGATGTTCCAAGTCAAACTCGACAGCTTGTTTACAGTGGGGTCCTGCCCAAGGGTGGCTTAAAAGATATTAAACAGGCATACAACCAGAATATCATGTTACTGTACAAGATACAAGTTTGCCTGTGGCTTGATTTTTTACCATCACTGTTTTAGCAATTTCTTATTTATTTTTCAGGAAGCACTAATCTGCTCTAGTTTCCCCTTCCTCTGAAAAAGAAATGCAAGACAAAACTCTTCACGTCTATATATATGTGTATGCACAGATATACATATAAGTATATATTTAGGATTTATATACATATATAAATAAAATCCTAGCATCAATAGAATATGTACAAACTTTCATTTCTATATGAATGAACTAATGATGCATAGACTCCATGTGATGTGTTGCCACTGTTGGCTTTCTTCACAGAACATTAGCTTTTTCATATCTGTAATAATTTTAAGGAAAACCAAAACTTACAATATCTTTCCTGATTTTCCAAGTGCATCTTAAAAGGATGGTGAATTCATTATAAAACAGTAAATATTTGGTAGCCCTTCCCAGGGCTTGGAAGGAACATTTTTGAGAAGGGTTGAATTTTGAGCAGGCAATACTCTTGGTAACACCATATAGGTGAGAGTTATGCTGGAAATACTTCATCTCTTGTTCCTGAGGCTAGCAGCATCAAGGTGGAAACAGTGTGTGCTAATGGGAAACTACCATGCCAAACCGGACAGTTACTTTATTTTAGAAAAGCTTGTCTTAAGGAATATTTAAGTCATCACAGAAATATTTTCCCTATTTTACAAAGAAAAAACCAAACCAAAACAAAACCAAGGTTTTCTTAAGAGCTGTAACACTCTTAAGATTCTCAATAGGAAAAAGAAAAGTGAATTTGTGGAAGATACTTCTCTGACCCCAGGACCTCCAATCTAAATTGGCCTTAGAGCTGCAGCTTCTGAGTGTTTATCTGAGCAGAGCTTACTCAAGGCTGATTATTAAAATCCCACAATATTTCTCCAGCATTGTGAACACTTCATCCCAATGTCACGTTACATGCTGCTTAATGAACCTCAGATAAGACACAGGCAAGATATGATGGCACAGCAGATAAGTTTAATATCAGTACTTTCAAAGTTTTTGAGGCGTGATTACACGACATCAAGATTCACTTCATGCAGATGATGTTACATGAATTGTAACAAGTGTCAGGTAATTTCAGTTTGCACATAGTATCACAGAACGGTTTGGTTTAGAAATCATCTAGTTCCAACCCTCCTGCCATGGGCAGGGATACCTTCACTAGATCAGGTTGCCCAAAGTCCCATGTAACCTGGCCTTAAATACTGCTAGGGAGGGGGCTTCCACAACCTCTCTGGGCAGCCTGTGCCAGTGCACATTCAGTGCATGCAACATTCACTAAAACATTCAAGATTATGCTGGTCAACAGAGGAAAGGAAATCATATGTCAGAACTTCCAAACCACCACACCAGGATTTCCTTTTTAACTACTGCTTATGTCTATGGAAATACTGAGTGTGATGTGCAGCACAAATCGCTACAGGGTTTGAAAATAAAATACATATATGAAGGCATAGACGGTGCACGTTATACTAAAAGACAGGCAAGAAGAAATGCTTTGTATATAAGAGCTAAAAAAACTTTTCAGACAACTTCTTGTCCTAAATTACTTTTTAATCAGTATCACTGAAGTAAATGGGAATGCACAGGTACAACAGGCATAATCTATCCCCTTGTAGCTATGTTTGGGATTTTCATTTGAAGCAGAATCTAATTTGCAATATTAAAATAGCATTACCAGTCATTTATAAAACATAACAGTAAGTTTACCACCTCCCAACGCAATAATAATGTTTACCAAAGAATTAAACAGTCCAAGTTTAAAAAATGGGGTTTGTATTCTAAATCAGTACATCAAGATGGCAATTCCTACTCAGGCAATAAAAGAGCTCTCCTGAATTACCATTTAATGTTGGTATTTATATGTGGCAATCTTTTACACTGCACTGGAAGTTTACATTGAAAACATGGCCTGACATGCCTCCATTTCAATGGTACGCTGGCACTCATTCCCATGTTTTCCCTGCTTATTTGTCACTGGCTCCAATTTGCCAGTACAGGGAACTGATCTAGCTCAAAAATATCTTTTTTTTTTCCCCTCTCCCTGTAACTTGGCTCAGGTCCCTGATCTGGTTCACTGCATGGCTGCACAAATACTTCTACCAACACAACCAAGGAGCTACAAGGGCTGTGTAAGCCTGAACTGCAGCCAAAACCAATTACATGTCAAACTATGGTTTACGTTTGAGCAGACAATTTTAATGTACTAGATGTAAAGGATGTTGAGAGGTCTGTAAATGTTATGAATACTTAGCTAGCTGATAATATTGATTTATGTTGTCTGCTGTCAGAAGAGTGTAAGGGGTTAATTCGAGTGCATAATTAAAGGAGGTGGGCACAACAGCTTCACATGGGCCCATCCAAGAAAGCAGACATTACTGAGTTTTGAAGTTTTACAACTGTAAATGTTCAATAAATGTGAACTGTTCAAGTCTGGCTGAACTCTAATATAGACCATGCCCGAAGAACCCCAGCAGCAAGGATTTGTTCAAAGACTTTGAGAATGAATAAAATGCCCAGCCTTCAGAGACAAAGCTAGGAGGCTGACAGTGCTGGAGAAGAGTAACAGCTCTCCTAATGCTTTTCACTTTTTTTCCCTCCAATCACAGCTCCAAACTGCTCCCCTAAATCTTTTGTGAGCAAGAAGCCAGGGTATAAAAACATCCCTTTATTAAACCATGTCACCACCACCTCCACCCCCCTTCCCCCCAAAAAAACCCCAACAACCCAAACAACCAAGCATGAAAACATGCTCAT
Organism: Laterallus jamaicensis coturniculus; assembly: GCA_022605575.1. Classification (NCBI taxonomy): domain Eukaryota; kingdom Metazoa; phylum Chordata; class Aves; order Gruiformes; family Rallidae; genus Laterallus; species Laterallus jamaicensis. The sequence continues at coordinate 17,071,543 of JAKCOX010000008.1, read as the reverse complement.
GTCTTTACTATGAAGTACTTGAGAATTTACACAAAAAAGAGTTGGGTAGTGTTGCTACCTGCTATCCTTCTGGCAGTCACTTCTCTGGCATCAAATTCTCATCCGCAAGTACAGAAGACAAAGGGAATTATTTGCTCTTTTCCATGCTTATTCCTCACTATATTGTCTAGTGTGCACCTACTGTTGGGTCTAAATTGCGTTATGGAGCAGTTTCATAAAGGTTAACTTTAGCATATGGAGACTATTTTCCCTTTTCAATTAAGAACCTCAGGAGAACAATTAATTTAAGACACCATCTCACTCAAGTTTGGATGTATCTCTCTTCTTGCTTGTTCTAGAGAAAGACCAAAAGACAACCTACCCAAAGAAGACTATTCACTAGGACTATCCATCACACCACGTACTCCATTATCCAGTAAGCATAATCAGAAGTCCCAACAGCTCAGTATTCACAGTTAGCACCTAAAAATAATCTTTGGATCCAAACTAACAGTATAAGAATCACAGGCTCATTCCTCTTTAAATAGAGAGCTGCCTCTTCTCTGCAGAGGACAACGTATGGCTGCTCTGTGAAGCACAGGACGCTGAGTGAGTCCGCATGAGTGGCTGTGTAGCGCGCTAAAGGTGTGAAATTGCAGCACACGTACAATGTGAAGTGTCAGGAAATGTGCAAACTCACAACCTCAACTACCGTGCTGCCTCTAAAGCCCTGTGAACCCAACGTGCCGGTGCAAGGCACATCGCCTCCCCAACACCGCCTACTCTGGCGGTACAATACAGCGCTTCAGCGCGATCTTCTCGGGTCACAGCTGACGGTTTTAGAGTCTAGATATTGTTAGCTGCAATTGCTGTGTTGGCTGTGTATGACAGAAACACAGGGGTTTTTTTTCCCCCTGTTATAAATTCTATTTGTAGCATGCTTTTTGAAAGATGGTATTTCCTTAATCTAAAATGATCACAGGTAGTACATCTCTGTTAGTTTCAAACGTGAGAGCCAAGATTCATGACACCATAGTTTAATGCTGCTCTTATCAGAAACCTGCAGAGATTAGAAACTGTAAGAAAAGCACTGATGGACATTTTCAGGCTTTCTGGATTAGTTTGGAATTAAGCACCGGTGGCTTGCTTTCTTTGACAACTCTTTTATAATTGGGCACAGATGGATGAAAATACACTACAAACACAGCGAGATTTTCTTTAATCATTAATTTTCACTTAATTTGCCAGATGGCTTTGGTTTCCAGTGTATACTTTATTTGCCATTGTGTCATTTGCAGGGTAAGTTTAACTTTTTTTTGGTTAAAGTTTTATGTCTCCCAAAACTCTTATTTTATTAATATCTTTCTGTTCTCATTCTAAAACCTAAAGATGAATTTGTGTGTTTTTTTATTTTACTGTTAATTCTTGTGGTTTTGTTTTCCCCCTCAGCAACAGGAGGCTTATACTACCAATAAAGTTTTAATATGTAAAGTTAAAATGTAGCATGTTACTTTCCAAAGCTAGAGTATAAAATGTGACTCTAAGAGCAGCCCGATTGTTAAAGCATACATGCCTTTCCTAATTGTGCATGTCCATTGTTCAAGGAAATGGGGCATTTTCACTTACACGCATTGCTTCTCCTAAGTAGTCTTTTCTGCACTGCCCCACGCTGTAATTGTTAAATTCACACCACTCTCTGAAAGTATCTGAATGGAAAAATTAAATAACTCTGTTCGGAAAAAGGTGTTTGTTAAGCCTCTGCTTATTCCATAGTTAGGAGTGTCTTCAGAAATCATTTGTTTTGCATCAAACACTTTTCTGAGGCTTTGCTCATTCCTCAAATAACTCAAGATGCTCCTTTATAAGTTTTCCATTAAAAGTCCATCCTGCAACCTGGATGACAAGATGCTGCCTGTCTTTTGGTTAAAAAGGGACATGAATGTTTAAGTGGAATACTTTTTCTGACGTTGAGCTATGTGTATTGGAGTTTCTTATGTCTTTTTATAGCCCAAGATTACTTCCGAGCTCTATATTGCCATACTTCCCTGCAGGACAATGTCCTGTTCTGTGAGAAATGCCTTGGACACCAGACAGGGGGGCATGTGGAGTTAAGAGCTTCTCATCATGGTGAAAGCAACCGAATCTTTCAAGTGAGAGTTTCTGATAAGCAAAAGGAGGAAAGCAAATGCTATGCTTGAACCTGCGCAGTTTTCCTGCAGTGGGGTTCTCTGTGTTTATACATGCACAACCTTGGTTTGTTCTTAGTGTCTCTTCCTTCAATGAGGCGCTGACGAGATTATGTCTGAAGGCCTTTGTTATGCTTTCTGCCGACACATTGGATGTAACATTATTCCATACTGATGAATGAAGGCAGCAAGAAGAATGGAGAAAGTGTTAAACGGATATGAAACGGAATATTCAGAAAACAGCCCCAGGCAATCAGAACAGGGTAGGGATGAGTGAACAAAAGAACAAGGTTATCTACTCTCATATGTTAAAAATTCTCAGGGGGCTCTGTGTCAACCTTTAAAAAACCAAATCAGAACAACGCAGCAACAGAAACAAGAAAGGAAGAAACGAAAAATTCCCTGTTCCTTTCCTGTCTGCAAATGTTACTTTATCTTCCATTGCAGCAATGGATGCCTTTACAAGAACAAAAGGCAAAGAACAGGAGGTACAATTAGACTTTCCAACACTTAAACAGTTACAAAACTCTTTTTTTTTTTTTTTTCCTAGAGAAAGGTGATTCAAGTTTCTAAATAGATGGTATTTAACTTAAACAATATAGGCAGCAATGCAGCTACAGCACATGCTGAGAGCCAAGATTCTTTTCACACAAAACTGGCAGGCAAAGTTATTCTGTAGAGCAGTCTGTCTGCTTAGGAGTATAGGCAGGTCTCAAAGTGAAGAAGAAATCTCAACAATATCAACATACAGAGTGAATTTCTATCGAGATTCCTAAGGCTTGTACTGGAAATTCCTCTTTGATACACACTCAGAAAAGGCCAAACTCCTACAAATGCAAAATTCTCTTGATTTTCACACAATTCCTATTTTTTCCAGTTTCTTTTTTGGAAAAAAAAATTGCAACAAAAAACCACCCCTCAATATAATCACTAATGCTACATTTTCAGGGAAATAATTCAAATTAATGTTTCTGTAAAACTTAAATAGTACATCATAAGTTTCCAAATGCTCTAAAGAAAAAGTGCATTTGAAGGCAGAATCCAAACCATGGCCTGCAGAAAAGACACTGGCTCCTGTTGACATCAAAGGAAGCTCCACATGCAGAACTGAGGTTTCGGTATTGGGCTGCAGTTGATGGCAAACGTTTACGTCATTTTAGTCTGATCTGATACATTCATGGCAGATATGGATTTCAAGGTACATATAAATCAAGAATAATGAGCCCTGGGTGTGACACTTCAAAGAAGGGGATTAATAAGTATAAGAAATGCACAACTGATTTAAAGTAGATTGGCCTTTCTTTTTAATGAAGAGAAAAAATTTAAGGCTCAGCAAACTAACAGAATTTTTATTTGACTAATATTAGCTTTAAATAGAATGTGTTGTTAGCAATGGCATTTAAGGAAAGGGAAAAACCAGAGTTAGTGAGGCTTAAAACCAGCAAGGGAGTAGAATATGTTCCAGTAAGAAAGCATATGAATCACGGAGAACTGCTTTCTGTTATAGCAACAAGATCAATTAGATCTGCAACAGCTGAAAACCATTAACTGCTGTTGGCTGCTGTTAGCGTAATGGGTTTTTTTCTGCTCAGTATTCTGGTGTCAGTTTATCACTTTACTACCCAAACAGTTCTGCCTGAAGCCCTGGTAATCTTAAATATAGAATTGTTAAAGAACAAAAGAAAATCTCACAGCGTACAAATTGAAGTATTAAATATTACTAACCTGTTTATAGATTAAACACAGCTTCAGCTGCCAAAATGGTTCAGTACAGTGTCAGAGATGTCTTTGTTTTATGTAATCATTATTTTATTTTGTGAGTGGCAGAGATAGTCGTCTAATGTTAGTCATGTTAATTAATTTCTAGCCAGACATACAAAGGAGAAAAAAATGGGGCAAGAAGAGCTTCCCTAGAGCAACCAGATACAGCACTTCTTTATTCTCCCATTTCAGGGGAAATAAGCAAAATTAAGTTTGTGAGACTGCTGTTCTTCTCATTGTTCCGGGGTTCCTGTGTTGTCCCCAAGGTTCCACACCCGCCACATTTGCTCCTTCTCTTTTGTCAAACTAGCAACACAACACCTTCTCTAAAACTGTGGCATCTTTTTGCATGGTTTATCTACGGCACCATTTATTTGTTTCTGATTTTCAGAAGAGGAAAATGCTCTGTCTTTTTTTTTTTTAATGTTTTCATTTAAATATTCATAGCATAACATGCAAAGTGACAGACGGTCTTCTTCTAGATGAGGTTTGTTTCCTTCTGCTCATTAATGGCTCAACCTCAGGCAGCATTATTTCTGTAACTTGTCAACTCGGTTTTCTCAGTTCAGCGCTACTCCCTTTCTTCATCATTTTGGTGGCTGCTTTTACAGGCTTTCAAATTGTTGGGTGGGAAATATCAGAAACAGCACTGCTTACCTTGGGCAAAACTAATGCCTCCCATATGAGCAGCCATGTAAGCAAATGTGGAGGATATTTTTGGTAGCAGGGTTAGGGGAAATGAAATGCCAACACTGATTTATGTTCACCAGGTTCAATTGAGAGATAAGCCTGTCTGCTTCAAACAATGAGGTGTGGTGAAGAGATCCACAAGATAGTACTGAACCAACGAGAAATGTTTGCACAGGACATTCAGACAGATACTACGTTGACTTTGATCGCCTGAGGTGTGCTTTCGAGCCCTTAATGCATATGCTGCAGAATATCCTGCAGTTTCTCCTTCACTGCATCGTTTGGCTGTTCAGCTTCATTAGGAGTACTTATATCTCAGCAGAAATTGTAAGAACTTACACAAAATCATGTTGTCAAGAGCCACCTGTAAACACAAAGAAGAAATCGGCAGCCAAAGTCTCCACCCTGCCCTTTTGTGCACAAATTATGACAAATAAAGAGAAATAATAATATTTCATTATAATTTATAAAGCAACTAAACCCACATTTCTTAAGCTGTGCTTCACACACCAATGCCATTTAGTGTTTGTATCTTAAAAAGGAAAACATTTAGGGAAAGTCCTTGTACAGCTGAGGCAACAGGGTGGCGAAGAGACAAGGTGGAAGTGAAGAATAATGCAACCACCTAAGGATCAGTTAAATAGCAAATTTTGTTTTCACCTCACATGTATAGAGCTGCTAATTAGGGAAGTGTGCACTTACAATAGCCAGCCAGGAGTACCAACTATGCTGCATTGTGCTTTTCTGGACAGATGTGGACTTTTTATAAATAAAACTCAACAACAAAATAACAAGGAGAATACTTTCAAAGCTTTCAACATTTCTCTCTTGAAACTTGTCTTTAGTGTTCAAGCCAGTCCCATCACAAGGGACCTGTGCTTGCACCAGTATCAGAAGCTCTAGGTATGATAATGCGGACTGAGGCTTGAGCTCTCAGGCTCAGAAGGCAGGAGCATTCTACTACCTACAAGGTCCCCATTATCACAGTCCGCAAGCCTGAAACTAGATGACTAAATAAATGTTTAATATCCCCCTGAAGTATCCTGACTTCAAAATGCAGCTCGGGAGCTTAATAAACATGCATCCCAGGGGCGTCTGGAACTGCCCCAAATGGGTGATTTTCATCTTTTCTGTAGGGCACTGAAGAAGAGCTTTTGTAGATTTAATGTCTCAGACATTTAAAGTAGCAGCATTTCTACCTACAAAAATATCCCAAGTAATTTCAGAGATTCTTAGCTGTTCCAACATTGTTATTGCAGGGAGCTCCTGCTATTGAATTCTGCAGTGAAAAGGGGTAATATCAGAGAGAAAACACCAAGCCAATCATCTTCTTTAAAAAAAAAACCCAACCAACCCACAACAGAGCCCCCCTCCCCCCATTATTAACTATATAAATAGCACAGAAGAAAAGGAAGAGGCTGTGTAAGCCTTTTGCGGGGTGGACAGGGGTGTGTCTGTAAGCCTCCTACCAATTTAGGAAAGTCTCTTAAATTCATCTGGTGGAAGCGGGGACTTGAACAACTGCCTAAGACTCCTTTTTAAAGGAGGATTCCTTAATTGGGGACAGAAGAGAAGTTAATGTAGAATATCCGTTCCCCAGCAGTGATATAATATAAAACACTGCATTTTTGCTGTAAAACCCCAATGTATCTGTCTTGTTTAATATCGAAGGCTAAAAATAAGAAACAATTTCAAGAAGCAATTACAACCCTTCATGTGCATGTTTCAATAAACTGCAATCCATGATCAAAAACAATCCCCCAAAAACTGAACACAGATGTTACACAAATGGTTTAATACCTCCTTTCCTTTATGTAACTGAATGTAGGCTACTCTGAATTAACTTATTTTTTTGATGTAAACAGGAAATCTAGGAGGCATTCTTTAAAATTCTGAAGATGGGCACGTCTCTGAACAACATGATCTACTGTAAAACAGCTGGGAAATATACACTTACAAGTTTCCATTAAACAGCAGAGAAATCACTCTGTTAGCTAATGCATATTGAAACGGTCCTTTATATTGTATCTGTTGATCAGATACTTGAATGGCAAGGCATAAAACCAGAGAAGATATTGCCCATGTAAATTGGTGCATGATGGCATATTTTTAAATCAAAAACTAAATCTATATTGACAAAACAATTACAGATAAAAGTACAAATCCCTGGCTTTCTCATACAAGATGTGTGCCTCAGTGAAATAATGGGTTCATTTTTATTCTAGTTAATATGAAAATACCAGTTTACTTTAGGAAATGTGCAATCATTGTGCAGAAGCACCCTGCTCTACCATAAGCAGTATAAATTCAACTCTTTAGAACAACTATTCAAATAGCAATGACTTAAGTTTTAGTGAAGGTGAATACGCTACGTCACATTTACAACTCTGAAGTGTTGGCTTATCGTAAAACTAGGCAGAACATTTTAAATGACACAGATAAAAATGGGTTTTGATAGGACCAATAGAATTTTCATGTGCAGAATCCTAGCCTAGCTCTCAGTATCTTCTACTGTAGCACACTAATAGCCATGAAGTTAAAAGTGACAGTATTGCCTGAAAACAGTTGCCAATCCATAATCTTTCCTGGCACTATGAATAGCTTGAATACTTATTTTTGTTTGCTATGACAAGAAAGTCTATTTAAACAAACAAACATCTACTAAAACAATTTATTTCATCTATTGTAGTCATCATAAGCAGAGGCAAAGTATATGCCTGTGTTTATTTTTTAAAACATACAGAGAATAGTGAGTACTATTAATCCCTTGACCTAACGAAAATTATTAGGCTAGACTTGGGCATCAGAAGGCTTGTAACCCTTAAGAAATTTAGATACATGATGAAAAAGATGTTTTGTTGTTTTAAATCCCAGGAAATATAGCACATTTTCCAATTTTCATCTAAAGAGTAAAGTAGAAATCTAGAGGCAAGATGGAAAATGCCAACAAAACTGTCTACAGAGAGAGACAAGATAGAAATACACATAGATAATTAGTGTTCTGCTAAACAATTAGGTCTGTATTAATTCTGTTTTAACAGACACTTGATAACTGAATTTTCCTTGTAAGCCTTCTTTCTCCCAAATACATAAATACCAGGAAATCCTATCTCATCACAAATAACACCAAAGAACAAACATTTTTCTCTTTTCTTCCCTACTGTTACTAGGAACAGAACAAAAGGAAGAATTTCATTTGGCAAAGCTATTTTAATATTTGCACTATTTTTAGCAAACTACTTAAGTCAAATACATACCTATATTTCGAAAGCATCTTGTTTGTGAAGCGAAGTGCAAGTAAGAAATAAAGCAGGTGCAAACAAGAACACTTTCCCAGGAGAGAGTGTTCAAATGCAAGCTCCAGCTCTAATCCCCCTGACAACACACAGGCTAATGCTCCCCAAGTTGGAGCGTCGTGATGACTCTCGATTGCTCTCGGTACAAAGACAGAGATATTACAATGCTTCCATGGACTTTTTACCCTCCTTCCTGCCTTGAAGAATATCCACAGACTGACTAACCTGGCCAAATATACAACCTGATCAGCTATTTTATATGATCACTAGGTAGGACTGAAATGAGAAATGCTTTGAAACTTGCAGAGCTGGCAACCTTCCTCATAAAGTGTTTCAAGGGCTCAAATAAATTGTGCTGCCAAGATAACAAGAGAAGACTGAATAATAAGAATTTTGGACATTAACATAATTTTCAGTTCATAATTAAGCCTCAATGAAAGTTACTGTTTTGGGAAGAAACCCAAGGTTCAGGCCACCACAACATTACCTTACCTGTACATGAAGTTTCGTATCACTGTATCCTTAGTTTGTGTTATGATAGGTTTGATGATAACCCGTAAAGGAAAGAAATCCCATTAAGGTCTTTCTGAATTGCCAGTATAACCAATAATTTCTGTTAGAAATTTGTATGCGATGCCATTAAGGGAAAATTATCTTGGGTTTGACACTTTGAATGATCTTCTATCTTCTCCCAAAGCAGACAGTTTCGACTGCAAATGGCATGTCAAATTCTACATTACAGCAACATAAGGTTGGAAAAGACCTTTAAGATCGAGTCCAACCATTCCTGTCCTGTGCTAAACCATATCTCTAAGTACCTCATCCCCCCTGTTTTTAAATACATCTGGGGATGGTGACTCAACCACCTCCCTGGGCAGCCTGTTCCAGGCCCTGACAACCCTTTCAGTGAAATTTTTTTTCCCTAACATCTAACCTGAACCTGCTCTGATGCAGCTTAGTGCCATTTCCCCTTGTCCTATCTCCTGTCACCTGGCTGAAAAGACCATCTCCCCACCTCCTTTCAGGTAATCGCAGCCTTCTCTTCTCAAAGCTAAGCATCCCCAGCTCCCTCAACCACTCCTCATATGATTTGCCCTCCATAGTAAAGAATAGGTGAAAGGGGCAGTGGAATCAACTGTGTAAAACAATTAAAAAATATTAAAAGGAATGAAGGGAGAATTATTTCCCTTGGTAAGAAGAAGCACTCAGACGTAGGGAGATGGTACTTGAATTTACTACTCTGTGGTGATGGCAGTGTTGCCACCCTATCTATCTAGAACAGCAAAGCAAAGAACCAATACAACAGTTTTAGATCTCTGTCTTTTACCCAAAAGATTGCAATACAAAAGGAAAAACACATAGAATTGTTGGGGAAGGCAGAAATTATAACTTAACAAAAAGACAGCCCACAGCTGTCACTCAGAACCAGACTGGAAACTGTTCTGCTACATTACCATTTTCTGCAAGGTTTATTTTTGTAAAACTGAGGGGAATCTCAATGTCTACAACACCAGATACAAATACCAGGAATAAAGCATTAAACAACAGTTAAAGTATATTATCTAAACAAAGACTATTTTCAGGAGAACATTCACCTTGTTACACTCACCTGCTCCTATTTATCAAAACTGTGCTTCAAATGTAAATGTCGGTGGATTAAACACAATGCTGAACACCTTCAAGAAATTTCCCCAAGAAACTCTAATCTTGGTTATCAGTCTGTTTATGGGTTTTGAAAAAAAACCCACCTGCAATCATAAAAGATTTTCTAAGTCCTATCCTATGTCAGTTGTGTGACGTATCTTAATTTATAACAATGGATTTTTTAATTTGAAAACTTGATGGTATTGCTTAGTTTTAATATCTGACCTCACGAAGTACCTCCTGTTCAAAATCCTTAGTGTACTTCACAAGCCAACACCTTGCATTTCTCACCTTTTGCAACAGAAATACTACACCAAGAGCGTTACGAATTCCCTCCTTTGCCTGGTAGACAGGCAGAAGGATTTCTTGCAGATTAGGGCGGGGGGACCCCTCGCTGTGAGAGGAGGCTTTTTATGAAGAGAATGGTTTTGCAGACATTTCCTAAGATTGTTTAGATTCTGGCTTCATGTAATTACTTGGGGATGTTTATTTCACACCGAGACTGTGTTGGCGGAGGGTCTTCATCCCCAATTCTCACACACTTTGTCTTGGGTATTGTCCAAGTAACAAATAATCATTTCACTGTTGATCGCTTTATTAAAGCTGCCATCTGAAATAAAGTATATCCATGCTTGAGAGACTACAGGTTTAAGGAGAGAAAGCTATAGGAGAGAAGGGAAAGTGTTTCCTTGCCCAGGAGCTTACACCAGTATCTTGGACAGCATACAACAGTGCATCAGAGGGAGCTGCTTTCACACAGCCCTAACTGCATCACAACCAAGAGGTTTTGCCATTGGAGCTATGTCTCATGGTGGCACAGTCTTTTCCACCTTATGCCTGAAATGATCACAATGGCAGAACTTTAAAGCATAAACCAGCCCAAGTCCCGTGAATGAGATCAAAGACATGTTCTTTTTTTTTTTCCTCTCCCTATTTTTTTTTTTTGCTCAAAGGCTTTGTTCTAATAGTAATAGTCAGCAGAAAAACAGAATAGTCTGATGATTACTCTGTTTTTAACAGATGACTCATTCTTTGATGAATCTTGAGGGAAAAGAGCACTGGGTTTGCTTATGTCTTTCCTGGAGTAGCTTCAGGCCTTAGTGAGTCAAACCTCATGTGCTCAGAAGCACAAGTCTACGGTGTTTACCACCGTGTTAGTAAAGAGCATGTTTTGCATCAGCTAGCATACATTCCTTCTTGAGGCATATATTTAAACCATATTACCTCAGCAAACATTAGATAATTGGTGGTTCTTAATTCTAGTGTAATTTTTTACCTTTTCCTTTAAATTTTAAAATGCTATCAGAATTAAAAGCTGTTTCAGTGCTTTAGAGTTGTTCCACCAAAACACATCTCTCAGGAATGCAATGAAAATGAAAATGTTTTGCAAGGTCATCACTGGGCTTGAATGACTAAGAGAAAAAGCCTTTAATAAAAATGCTACAATGACTTTTTTCCCATAAACCAGGATATTTAAGGCCATGTTGAATGGGGCCTTGGGCAACCTTGTCTTGGTGGCTCTGTCTGTGGCAGGGGGATTGGAACTCTGTGATCCTTGGAGTCCCTTCCAACCCAGACCATTCTATAATTCTATGATATTTACAGATTTTCTGTGCACTAAGAACACAAGACACTGTTAAGCCAGGTAACAAAGATGGTTTAACCCTACAGATCATTGTGTTCCGCTCTGTAACGTATGTGGACATAAAGCAGACAACTGCATTGCTGCTCTCTTGACAAAGTCTACACCAGCTCAGATACGGCTATTAAATACATGTGGTTTAAATAGAGAACACAGCTTTTTACAGTCATCAGTTGCTTGTATTAATTAGGCTCTCATATGTTCAAGCCACTTTTGTGATCCAGTTACATAATATGAATGTTCCTTTTCAGATGTGTCCTCCACGTAAGAGCACAGCAAAACAGATGCACAAGAAGAAAACTAAGGAAACAAAGGGGAAAATAATAAAACAAACTCTCACAGTAATTTTAGTTTCCCCATTGCATTTGATTTTTCAGCTCCAATACCTTCAAGATTCCAAAATCTTTGTTTCTGTTTTGTATTATACCACTAACTGAAATACTCAGTATAATTAAATATCAGTTCTAGTGGAATTTTTCTGCATATTTGCACATACTAGTGACCACTTAAGTGTGCTGTTAAGTATTCTTCTAGAATGTTTCAGCTGCTGTTTTGTTTGCTTGCCAAGACTTTTCTTGAAGATGGCAAGTAAAAAAATCCTAGATCTGTGATGGTCTAATTGCTATCTAAGCTATAAAGAGCAGGCAGGGAAGTACTTGGAGAGTGGTTTTTTTACATGAAAAATTATTGGAATATTTATATGTTCTAGCATCATTACACAGGAAAATTTTCAGGAAATTTATCTTTACAATCACACTGCAAGATAGGAAAACTCATTACTCCCATTTTATGCACAGGCAATTAAAACACACCAAGACTAAGCAACATGCCATGTTATGAAAGAATGTGGAACTGAACTTTCATCTTCCAAATCACACACTAACACTCACATCATACAAGCTTAATTGCTTCTTTTTCTAGAGATAAATAGCAACCAGCCTAACTGAAGGAGCATTTTAGAAGGTTCAACTGCACAAATAATCTCTCACACAGAATGTATTCCTGATGTATTTTTGAGATTGAACAATTTTTCAACTATTAACAACTTAACCCATTAACAAAAATTATCCAAATTCACAAATAAGTATGACCAAAACTATCTTGACTATGAATCAAAGGTAGAAACTGATTTTTTTTTCTGCTAACTTGGAATGAAGACGTTAACCTCTCTAAATTATTGAATTAGGAGTTCAAGTTTGGAAGATGTCCTTTGCTTGTTCCCTCAAAAATGATGCATGAATGTAAACATTTAACTTCCTTGCATCCAGATTATCAAGTGATCTATGTTGTTCTGTAAGAATAACCCATGTTGGTCATTATCACTTCCCCAGTCACTTCTGTGAATCAACAGAACAAGTAAGATCTTGATAGAAAGTGTGCTGTTAAGGGTATATTGACATCCTTTCATTTGCCAATTTCAAATCCAGTTGGAATGCCAGAGTGATCTTGTATCATTTTTTAAAAAGAAAAGTGTTAGAGAGTGCTATATGAAGTCTTACAGAGTTCTGTATATGTTACAGAGACAGTACTAGCTTTCATCAGTCCAAGTTTTAATCAAATAAAGACAGACATACAGTTAAATGAATACTGTCTGGTATGTGCTACACCTCTCACTTTTACTTCTGTACCAATGGAGACCTGCATCAGCCTCTCCATTACGTCACCTAGGAATTATAGTCTATAATCACATCAAATTTTTGTTAACATGAAATACTTGCTTACAGACAAGAGTAGGATGCCAAATTTCAACTAAATTAAAAAGAGGGGAAGATGACCTAAATAAGAGTTTGCTGGACTAAAGACTTTCGAATTTCAGCTTCTAATTCTGGACTAGTTTCTCTGTTTCTCCAGGAACTTAAAATATGCCTCATACTAGGAAGACAGGGAAGATTTTGGTCATTGTTATCAAAATAATTTCTGATGCTGCATTTGCCAAAACGATGCAGGGAGTTGTCTGAAGAGGGAGGAAAGAAAGAAGCAACAACTTATTTTAAATCTCCTCTTCCCATGGAAGCAGAAATGTCTCTCAGGTTTCAAGAGTTTTGGTTGTAGACAACTGTGGTCCCCACTCGTGAACTTGCAGAGCACTGCCATGGCATTAAGGTTAAAAGTTTGCTAAAGTGGACTGATTTCAAATGACCAGAGCTCATAACGCAGTTACTAATTTTAAGTGAACACAATGCATTTTCTTTGTCAACCTTGTTAATGCTTAGTCCTGAATTTTATTTCCCTGTCTTTATGAATATGGCTTCTAAATCAAGGTTCGTGTAGGAAGCAACCCAAGGCGAGTACTGTATCTACGTTATATTTTAATTCTCCCCATTCTGACATGTACAACTCCCAGCTATGCCTTAGTTGTACCCAGGACACTGAAGAGAGGACCCAGATGCTGGTTCTTGAACAACGTTGTAGAATAATAAGGTAACACCTTGAAGAAACTTAAGACTGCCTTCAAATCAACCATGCATGCAAAACACACATTATCTAGAAACTCCTCTACACAGGAAAAATAATTAGGCTTAGCTGAGTTATAAAATAAAGAAGATACTTACAAGGGTGTGATTATAAGGAATGTGAGCAGACTGTCTTCCCCCACTCAGTCTTATAATGGAAAAGAGAATGTACTAGATGTGAAGCTGTATTTGGCTAGACTTAGACTGGCTGAATGAATCTAAGACACCATTTCAGTTTATTTAATTTAAAAAGCAGGTCAAAGTGCTGCTTTCAGCCACCTATTAATATTGAAAGGATCTTCTGGTTATTACAGTTATGCTGCAAAATGTCTTCAAAGCATCAGAAATTGTATGTCTTATGGAACAAAAAGAATGATGACTAAACAATTTTTTAAAAGACTGATGAGTGCAAAAAGACCGATAATAACACTAGACTAAAAACGAAACAACTTATTGCTGCTTGATGTTTTCAACCAAATATATCTGAAAACACCACTTCAGACTAATGGGAAAGAAATGTTTCCATTAAAAATAAATTCTCCCTGCTCCTCTTACTCCCCTCCTACCCTGGTTGCCATTTATTTACTTTGTGAGCATCTCTTTCCTCCACAGAGCAATTCCTCATAAAATCATTAGCCAAAGAGTAAAATATTCTGGAAACAGTATTTAAAAATTATATTCTAGCAGAAACAGTAACAGCATTAAATTTAACCTTATCATTTTTTTAAAGGCTGATTTTTTTTATTTGATTAGTCAAAGATTAAAACTGGGAACACCAAAAGTTCAATTTGAGGAAAATTTTGTCTCCCATATTCTACCATCTATCCTGTAATACCTTGAGTTCCTGCTACTCAATTTAACTATGTCCTTCTGCTGTTGGTTCATACTTTATTTACAGCAATGTTAAAATGGGTATATAAAAAGCTAGAATACTTCCACAGCAGAGCTTGACACACACTTTGTTAGAAATGGTGTAAGGATTGAGAGATGACACTCATTACACTAGAAGCTGGTATTAGACCTTGGTTTTGAAAACTGGTACACACAGTGAAAAGTGAAGAGGACTAAGTGGAATGGGTGAAGTTAAGCAGATACCTAAGCTTTTGAGGATCACAGTTTAGTGGTGAACTTGGCAGTGCTAGGTTAGACTCAGCGTTAAGGTCTTAAAGGTCTTTTCCAACCTAAACGATCCTGTGATTTAGTACTACATTAAGTGCAGTTTGCTTAATTGCTCAAAGGACTAGAGGGTTACTACAAGCTCAGTTTTGGCTTTCTTCAGTAACAGATTTGCTCTAATGTGATGTCCGTGATCTTGCTCTTAATCACACCATAAACACAAGATTTATTTTTTTTATAGAGAGAGGGAGAATTGAGTGTTATTTCAGCTAATTATTATTAGCTAAACAAAATGGGAATTCCCAGGCTATTTACTATTAACAGTGTAAGTGGGTTGCTTTGTGGAGAGAAAAACTGACAATCATTCAATATTCTTGTAATAATACTGTAAGTTCCTGTTTGATAACAGCAATAGTCTCATTTGTTCAATTTATAACTAATCAACAGCAATCATTTAATATTTTGAAGTAAAGAATTCTATTAAGAAAATGCCTTTGTGTGCAGGATGATAAAGGCTATCTGTTCACAAATTAATGATTTGCTTCAGAATTAAACATCAAGGGTTGTCCTCCAAACAAGGGCAGATTTGATGGGGAGGCTGAGTGGAGTACAGTACAGCCTGTGTGCTCTAGGCAATTTCTCCATGTGTACAATAGACACATCCAAGCCCTGTCCAACCCAAAATTCTCTAAGTCTGGAAAAAAATCCCCAAACCAAACAACCCGATCTAAGTGACTTTGAACTTTACACAATTTGCTTTACACAGTTGTGACAAAAGCTCACCTATTTCTACCTTAAAGAAAATTGTGTATTTTTGCACAAACTGTTCTCCCTCTTTGTAAAGAAAATGTAATAAAAAATGAGTCATACCAAAATTAGTACAAATCTGAAGTCACTATTTTACTGGCAAATATTGAAACAAAGACTAATCCAGATGTGTTTTCATGCACTCCTGGTTTGCCTGGGCACAATCTGAGATGTTCAAGCAACCCTGCAACTCCTGTATGAAATTCAAACGTGATTGCCTACAATTTTAAGCAAACCATTCCCATCCTCCCTGCTTTTTTTTTTTTTTAAATATCATTTGAAAGGAAAGAAGGTGTTACAACTTTAATCCTGAAAGATTTTGTGAATCTTTCAACGTCTTTTTGTACCAAAGTCTTGGTTTCCACCGATAAGGCCAAACTTGAGTATTAACCATTTACATGAAAAAATGTTTGCAGAAGCAATCTCTAAACTGTGTAACTAAATTCTTCTCAGACAACAGTATAAGTATCAAGCAGCTTGTTGGAGCACTTGAGTAAAATCCATCTAATTTAATAACTATAGATTTGTGGGAACTTAGAAGGAGCCTATAAACATATATTCACATTTTCATTGGACTGAAAGGCCTTGGTTTGATGGTTTATATGCTTCTGCTTACAGTGATAACTTTCAATATATCATTGCAGCATTTCACAGAGAAAAAACATTTCCTTCAGATATTTAAACTGACAAAGCACTGAAACATTAAATACATTATCTGAAGCAAGTTATTACTTAAGCATTAAGATAATGAGACAGTCAAAATACTGGAAAATTATAATCTCATCACAAATCAGATCACAATGTATCTTGGCTAATTAGCAGCAGGAAGCAGTAATAAATTACTTGTATTTCTTGTTGTCCACTAATTTGGCTTTCAACATATTTTAAACAGTTCTAAATATGAAACCACTGCTTCTCATTAATGAAGAACTGTTAAAATACTCAATTTCTATTGCTTTAAAGGCTTTAGTCTTGGAAAGCTGTATAGAAAATAAGGAAGTTATAATATCTAAAAACTACAGACATAAAGACACTACAGACTAGCACTTCCCAAGCACTTTGAGCTCAGCCCAAGTGAAGTGCAGGCCCCCGAGTCAAGTTCAGGTCTAGGATAAGGCTGGTAGCTCTACTGCTCCCAGAGGCACCACATTTCTCATATATCCCCAAACTTGGGGGGTTCTCAAATCAAATTACAACTAAACTTCTCTTCAGTCCAGTGTCTGGAGATAATCCAGGAGGTTCATTCTCACCAGTTGTCCTGTGTAAGTATGTTTGATGGCACAGCTACAGATTAGTGTAACAGCTTGATTACCTCCTTGTTATTCCATAACTCTGTTTTTCAGACTTGTGCCATTTACTGCTTTTTACGTGATGGTACAGAAAATGAGGCAGTAGTCTTTCAAGGGTTAAAAAAAAAGCAGAAAGACTTTTGCCTTCTCTGACATTTATCCACTGAAGAGCTGCGCTGCTAGGGATGAGAGCACTAGGCAGCTCCTTTTGGTGAAATTGGGGAAGGTAAACAAGTACCTGTTGATGTTGATCTTAATGCTGGAGAAAAAAGTACTTATGAATTTTATTTAAACTCTACGGAGTATAAGCAGCAGATCAGTGACACATACTTTTTACACAGACAAAAGTTTCGTTGAGGACAAGAACGTTCAGAGAAGGAGCATTTATGTTAAAAAGCCTAGTGAAAGTGGTTGTGGTAGAGAAACAGTGAGAGAAAACGTTTTCACTCTGTACCACATTTCACTTCTTTCCCTGTTCAACTTCACGTCCTCTTTCACAGGGGCACCTGGCAGGCGAGATGTGCTCATGAGGGGAAAGTCCCTAACACAAGAAGAGCCCTGCGTCAGGACAGACAGACTGGTAAAAGAGGAACAAAGATGATGACTATTACTTTTCAGCAAAGCAAATGGAAACACTTCATGACGTTGAGTCAGAGCACTGACACACTTTCCAATGAATGCATGGTCCCTCCCCCACTGTTTCCTACGCAGACTTAACACCCCCCCACACACACTCCCCCAAAACCAATAAATGTCAAAATCAAACTGAGAGAAATGCACAGTTATCAATTCAGAGTTGCAACTGCATCTTGAAAGGAATGAAAATATCCAGACTTGCCACCCTTCTGCTTCTTAGCTCTGGGTCTCCCTTCACCTGTGCCACAACCTTTCCACAACTTCCTTTCTTTTCAGTAACTCGAGTCCAAGCCGCCCCACATCTCCAAAGTAGGCTTATTTTCCCTTTCTTCTTGCCTGTAGAGCTGCTACACCCCAAAAGACTTTATTTGCATCTGTAAACGATAAAGACCCTTCAAAGGGTTAGCAGCGGATGGGGAATGAATGGAGGTTGGGAAACGCTAAAGAGGTGAGTGGTGCTGAAAGCTGAGAAGCAGTTGGAACAGAGGATTCGATTTGACAGTGTAGGAGAAAATACTTATTTTAGGCTTTTAAGCTGCGCTGGAAAGGGTATGGTTGCCCCCTGCAAAGGGGTTCCCTGGGGAACAGCTCATTGTACTAGCAGTGGGAAACATGAAGGCAGGGGAAGTATGAGCTCAGATGCAGAGACAATGAGCACAAGGCTCCTTCCAGGGTGACTCATCCAGCCTCTGGGACAGAGGAAAGCGATCACTCCATAAATCAGCATCTTTTGCTAACTATCCAAGTAGTGGCAATTGGCAGTGGGGACAGCAGCTGTTCACTGCTTCTAACAGCTCATGGGATGGTGCTGGAAAGTGGCCGTTAAATAGAGGTTTTGGGGGAGATGACATTTGGTGACAAGCTGAGACTGAAACAGTACAATAAGATACTTAAAGGAATTAATTTGCCTTTGCATAAATAATAGGCCACAGGATCAAAGTAATATTCCAATAACACTAAGGTTCCGCTAGAGCAAAGGAAATTTTTTCAAACTTGTGGGCCACAACATTTTTCTCATATGCAAGAGTTAATTTTAATGTAATTTAGGGGCCAGCAATGCAGCTTTTTCATAACAAAGCCCAATCTCATATTTAATAGAAAGGAGAGATTTTGGCAAAATAGGATTTTTCACACAGTTATCAGATTTTAGGTAATAAAATTACATGCAAACTAATAGGGAAATCCCCACTAGTTATTTCTCAGCTTTATTATTTTTAGTATGGCAATGCTTAGGAGTCTGCAGAGAGGAGTCACTTTTCTTATAAGCATTGTTGTCATCTCCTGCCTTGAAAAGCTAAAGAGCTGCTACTCTTATGGAAGGCAAATAACACACCAGAACACTGAATTAAGTGATACACCCAATATTACATTAGTTTCACTGTTAATTAATCAGTGCCAGTGGTTTGATAGTAAACTTTTTTTTTACTAGAAGTGGCTGCTTTCACAGGTTGTTTTACAGCCTAGCAGTTACAGATGTTTCTTTTGAGCAGTTTTTCTTCTCTCATTCTAGCCCTGGAAAGATTGTAAAGAAAACAAAACCAAAAAGAAGTCTTTTCACATTATCATCTAAAAAATATCAAGGATACAACCTAAAGTGACATCAAGTTTTTAAATTACTATTAGCCAAACAATCTGATGTAGAGAAATGAGCCAGGAAAGCTCACTCTAGATGATGAGAATCAGACTGGGTCATCTGTAGCTTACCTATCGCCTCCATCTGTCTGTAGACCCCTGCAATCCAGCCACATGTGCAGCAGCTCTCAAGGAGGGCCAGGACTACTGATACTTGAAGTTCATTGCCTCTAGAAACATGAGGAGGACCCAGATGCCAGCTGGAACTGTTTGAACTTCTGTGATCTTGTTTTACACACGGGGAGCTGAAGCAAAGGGCAAGTGGTTTTCCTACTACATCAAAAGTTTTTAAAGTCAGGAATCCTCTCCCTCCCAGATTCTTACAAGGGAGACATAAAAATAACAATCATATTAAAAAAATAAATCTAGGTTAGTTTGAAATCAGTGTTTGTTCCCGAAGAACTATATTCAGCCATTTGAGAGGCAACATAAACATTCTGAAAACTATTTAACTGGTTTTGTGTTGGAAAAGGTGAAGAACAGCAGGCAAAAGAGACAAGTCCTCTCCTCTCCCCTTTCCTAGAAAGAACTTGGATAACCTGCCAAAACCAGGCATGTGGTGGTTTGACCCTGGTTGGAGGCCAGATGCCCACCCAAGCTGCTCTATCACTCCCCCCTTTTTTTCAGGGGTTTTGGTCAGTTCCTCACACGTTGTTTTCTTTTTTGGCCAAGGAAGGGCAGGGGATGGGGGGGGGGGGTAGGGGAGGCATTCCTCACACGCTTCCCCCTGCTACAGAGTACAGTCCCACCCACTGGAGACATATGGGCTGGGGACACACACAGACGCACACCCCACTCCGCCATGGGATTCTCCACGGGCTGCAGGGGCATCTTGCTTAATGGCACCTGTTGTGCCTCTTCCTCCCCCTTCACTGGCCTTGATGTCTGCACAGTTTCTTACATCTCATTCCCTTCTCTGGTGGCAAAAAGTGGCTGCTTGTGTTTTTTTCTCCTAAATGGGATTCCCAGAGGTGCTGTGACCATCACTGATGGCCTCAGCCTTGGTCAGCAATGACTCCGGCCTTGAGTCGGCTGGTGTTGCTCTCTCAGGCCTGCAGAGAGCTTCTAGCTGCTTCTTACAGAAGCCACCCCTGCAGCCCCTCTTCTCCACCAGACTCCAGCCACGCAAAACTGCAAGAAGCCTATGGCAACTGAATCCAAGCCACTTTGGTTGAAATAGCAGTGTTTACAAATAAATAAACAGCTGCCCACCTACATCCTATCCCTGAAATCAAGAGAAACACTCCAAAATCTGAATACTGAAGTAACTAACCTTTTTTCAGGAAAACTTCAGAAGACAGCCTTGTTTGAGAAAGAGAAGTTATAACATCATTGAGAAATCCTTCTTGGGCTGGGAAAAATATTTCTTCAGCTTTGACAGTCTGGGAAAACTCCAGCTGTTATAGTAAGCGCAAGATGAAAATGAAAAAAGAACCCCAAGACAAACAATCTCACATTTAGCCTTTTGCACATTCTCAGAGCTTGAATTTCTCCTACCAAGAGTAGAACAGCCTTGAGAGGATGAGCAGCAATGTCTGAAACCATGGAAACTGTAGTTTGCCTGTTTTTCTTACGAGTTGGGCAACAGGCCCTGTCTGAAATTTAGTTTCCACAAGGTTTTGCAATTAGAGAAGTATGAATGCAGCAAGTTAGAGAACAGAAATAAACAACATTTCATACTTCATCCTAAGAGTTTCCAAGTTATTATGAAAGCCTTTTCAGAGCCACCCTTTGAGATTGAAATTACTGATTTTCTGACCAAGAGTGCTTGCAATTTAAAGGAAAGCAGGATAAAAAGCTGAACTTACGTGATACAGGTACTTTGTGAGACAGAATTTATATACCTTCTTTTTTGGTATTTGATGTCTTATTTGAAATAAAATTTCACTGAGACGTCATAGAGCAAGAATCCAGTTCGCCTGGAGAAGGCACATGCAGACTGATAGGAAAGAGGAGCTATGAACAAAGCCTTTCAAGAGAAAATCCTTCATGTATGTTGACTAGCATTTCCTCCTGCTAGCAATGAAGAAACTGGTTAGATATTCAGAATGGTGTACATTCTGAAGAAATGACATCAACTGTCTGACAACTAGTGCGGCAACCTACACTTTTAGTTCACAAAATTGCAAATAAATCCATTGTTACCTTCAGCCCTGTCTTTCAACTTTCTACTTTGAATTTTACAAGAGAGGACAAAAAGGATAGAAGAGATCCGTTATGACCTTCAGAGTACTATGGTTTGTTGCATAGCTGCTTCTACCCCTCTTTGCAGCCTCTAACATGCAGTAGCTGGTAGTACATAAGCAAGATTCAGCTACAGAAACTAGAGAAGGAATTCCGGTTTCTGCTGCATCCACAGACCTGAACTTCCTAAAGACTTTGCTGTGATAGGTATGTCAGACTCACCAGGGTAAGTGCACTGACATTGTCAGACTTAATTTCTGCTCTTTGCCTCTGCTTCTTAATACTCTGTAGCTTTTTAAAGTGTGGTGTTTTTTTTTTTTCTGGTTGTACCTGAGATTTATTAATTCATCATGGGCCTAGTAAGAACTCCGCTGTAATAAGAATGTATTAGCTAGAGAAACAGATCAGCTGGCCACTCTCTAACCTATGACTCTGCTAATGCTTTGAAACTCATGTTTTTGTGGATAGTACTGCAGGAGACATACAGGTGACCCATTAGATCCAATGCATGGGTCTGTTCAAAGGGAAGTGGTAAACTGGATACCCAAAACAACA
Source organism: Laterallus jamaicensis coturniculus (assembly GCA_022605575.1). NCBI lineage: Eukaryota > Metazoa > Chordata > Aves > Gruiformes > Rallidae > Laterallus > Laterallus jamaicensis. The sequence continues at coordinate 17,049,673 of JAKCOX010000008.1, read as the reverse complement.
AGGTAGCAATATGGCCTTTCTCTTAAAACCATGACTACTCACTCTGCTCTTCCCCCCGGATAACCGGATATATGTCACACAAGAAGGTATCTGTTCCCATTATTTAGTCTGAAGACCGAGTATTATGCCTCACATTTCCAATAGTATGGAAAGTTTTATATCAATAATTTTTACTCATCCCTGAAAATTTATATCAAAAGAAAGAAACTGTATGTGAGGTTTATGAATATGAAGTTATTCCTTCACTAAAGACAAAAGCTAGAAGAACAAAGCTGGTATTTTGCTGAATTACAAATGAATAAAGAAGGCTTTTTAAGCAGCTCTGCATGAGCGGGATTATAAAGCATTACAAATTTGATGGTTTACTTTGAGTCATGGTAAAGTGCAACAGAAAGGAGATCTACTGAAGAGAAAAAAAGTGCATAAGCCAAACACAAACATAATCACCACACTTATTCCTAAACCTGTTTATTTTTATAACACACGTGTGGCAGTTGTGCTTATCTGTAAAACTGCTTATGCATAAGTTAAAAATTTATGCAAAAGGTATTACTACATCAGCACTGGATGAAGGAATTCTTGGATCCCCCAACCTGTTTATTAGGGAGTTGCATTTTTTCTCTGCTAGAATGGGGGCAGCAACCATTAAATGCTAGCACAGACACATCATCAGGTGGAAACATACATAAATGCTCAGCTGAAGACTAGGAAAACCAAGTTTGAAGTGAGAAACTGAGGTTAAGGCTACAGTGAGTGAAAACAACAAAGAAAACACCATCTCCCCTCTTACAGCATTTTTACTGTTGCGCCTTCACTCTGAATTTTTAGAAGATGCAACAAGGATATAGAGAATTTCCTTTCATAGATATACCTTTGAATCAGCTTAATAGACCATTTTGGTCTTCTAGACTAAACAGGTTGCAATTTAGTAAAGGTGTTGATTATGGTTCATAGTTCACTTACATTCTTAGATGACCAGACCTCAAGTGCAAAACTGGAGTTCTCACTTTTACTCCCCAAAAGCTTAACAGACAAGGTGAAGAACATGCTTGGTTTCTTTTAAATAAAGCATCTTCAGGAGGAAAACTGTTCACAGGCTCAACATATCAGCAAAGATTCTTGAACAACGCGAGCGACTTGCATTCAAACACTGACCTACTTCCTATTATAGCTTTCCTCATAGCAGAAGAACACACAGTGCTTCTTTAGTAAAACTGAAATGCTGTGGCATATGCTTCTGCAGACAAATAAAATGCTGACAGGCAATGCAGTAAACTGAGCCATGCCACTTTTTCCTCCCGTGAAAGCCCTTTAAACATTGGTATTACATTATTCACTGGGATAATGACTGAATGCTTTTTAAATGGGACAGAAAGTCAATTATTCTACACATTCACCATCACAAGCAAGAGTGTAAGATCAATGTGCCTATAACCTATTTTATAAATACTTTAACAAAAAACAAACACGAGAATTAAGTTCGTAGTTTCTTAGCACTTTCCAGAGCTGCTAATGTATGTACTGTAACTCACAAAGGCTATTTATAGAGGCGAGCTCCTGCACAGCACTCTCAGAAAATCGTTTTTATTAACCCTCGGATACCATGTTTGTTGAAGCCCTGAGGATGTGTTACAATTAATAATTGGTGTGAAATTTGAATTTCAACAGCGTTTTTTATTACTCAGACATAAAATGCTAGTTGACACTTTGTGATTAAGATGAAGCACTAAGCATTATTTGATTAAAATCAACAAAAGAGCAATAAAAGCCACCAGTCCTAAATAGCCCAGTGTTAAACGCAACACGTCCCCCAGTCACTGGGATGTGCAGCAGGCATACTTGTTGAGAAACTTGCACAGCACGGCTCTGATTTGCAAACATGCACATTTAAAAAGATAAGGATTCATTTTGAAGTGAAGTAGTATAGGTCTAACATTAAATATCCTTTTCTTCCGAGATTTGGAAATGAACACCCTTGCTAGTATTCCTCACCTCAATTTTTATTTGCTAGTATTTACTTGCTAGTATTGCAATTATATGCTTGCAATTTACTTGCTAGTATTCCTCACCTCAATTTTTATTTGCTAGTATTTACTTGCTAGTATTGCAATTATATGCTTGCAATTTACTTGCTAGTATTCCTCACCTCAATTTTTATTTGCAAAAACAAAGTAAGTTTGTTTTTTGCTTGGGATTTTTTTTTGTAAAGCAGAGCATACTTTAGTGATGCTATGAAAAAATAACACAAATTCTATGGAGATCCATTTGTCAGTGTATCCAAATTTTTACAGTAAAACATGTTTACTGTTTTGGGGTTTTTTTACCACGTTAAATTTTTTTAACACAGTAAATCTACTTACAGTTGCTAAATTTAGGATTATCCCTAGATGGCTATATTTAGCCTAAAAATGAAATATGCTACCAAATCTCTTTAAGTAACTAAAATATACATTCACTAAACAATATGCTGCTCCAATGCATAACTCCTGTATTTTAAATAAAGTAATAAAATCTATGCACAATGTTCAGGGTGCAACTATTAAATCCAATTAAAGAGACCTTATCATCACTTTCTTTCTGCAAATTCGCACCAGCTTTTTAAAGTCTGAGCACAGTTAAACGTATTTAGTAAAGAAACATGCCAGAGGGACATTTTTGTTAGCCTTCTAAAAATACTCTGTGCTAAATGTTTTTGCCATGTACTTAAATTTCACTAGGAGTGCTTTTAAGCAATTTCCCCAAAAAATTTCCTGTCCAAAAATACAGTACACTACAGTAAAATGCTGTCTAAATAATATGGAATATTTAGGAAATTGTGTTGAAAATTCTAAGAGTTCACAAAAATATGCAGTAGCGCTTTCTGCTGTACCTTGCACAACCTGCAATTTACCTTGCATTCTAAAAATCCAAAAGGTAGCACTGAATTCCAATAAACGTTCTCAAAAATTAAGGACAGATAAGCAAATGCTTTTGAAAATAGTGTAAACAATAAAAAACCACTAAGACAACATTCATAAAAAAAAGTGGAGTATTATCCAAATTCTTTAATATGAAGGATATTCCAGCAATTACTACAAGATAATGTAACAATTCTGGGTAGAGCATATTTTTCTCCTATATGCAGACTAATGGTGAGGCTATACACAATTTTGTTTTGCAAAGGTTACTAGAAGCAAATTGGACTGGATTATTGATATGGAAACACAAGTAGAACCCAAGTATGAAAATCTGTCACAAGGGCATATGAAATCCCAGACTATATTAGTGATTCTATGCTCCGATACCAATAATTAAAAGTGAGAATTTGCAGAACCTGCTGCTTGATCAGCACAGGTAATGAATTATAATTAGAGAAGTATACTTAAAAAGCATTGGCGACAATGACTAGGTAATTTGTAGTTATACTCTCGGAGCTTAATTAATAATTTGAACTTCAGCTGCATCAGTAGCTCCATGTGATAAGTTTTGGGAAGAGGAGCAGGCAGTTTGCACCTGTACAACCTAGCCCCCACCGAGACCGCGCTGACACATCCTGGAACAAATCCTATTTTGCTCACTAGGGTTTAACCCAGAACAAACCTGGCTTAGCAGTCTACAAACAGAATCCCCAAATAGGCAGGTCCAAGCATACCATTAATGTATTTGTTGCATTATAGTGGCATGTGAAAAACCTGCACCTAAACATACCTATGTAAAAAGGAAGATAGAATCCACTTTAAAAATTCAGCGAAGCTGTAAAAATCAAAAGTTAATAGAAGCAGATAGTGCAGCTGCTTTTTACATTCAGAAGCATTTAAGAAGGTGAAAATAAAATCTGTTCAGGAAATATTTAGTTCAGTTTAGTTTAAAAAACACCGACAGGAAAAATGATGATAAAAAAAAAAAGCAAGAACAAATTATAACTGAGTAGATGCAGATTTCATTAGTGGAACAGATTCACTATGTGCAAATATTGTAGGTGGTTGTAAATTGGTATTTAGAAAACGTGCCTTTTTAGGCTTTGCATTCCAAATGGTTTATATGGGGTTTTTTCAGCTAGTCAATATATTTGCTGTAATAACATGTTATTGTTGCTTTATAAGCAACAAATAACAACATATTTCAGGGATAAATATGTGCAAGCACACAGAGGTATGATTCATATGAGGACCAGAAAATAGCTCAGAATTGTTGGTGTCTGTAACTACCCTGGTGGCCCTCGTGGGTTTGGAAGCCACTCAGGAAAATTTAAAGTTGGAGGAGTCCATCAGTATCATGCTGTAAAAGAGCTATAATTTCTATAATAAATATCAGTCAGAGGCCAATTCAAAGTGGAGTAATTCCAGCCCAAAATGAGTAAGGAGTCAAGCTGCTGGTGATGTAACTTGTGATGTCCAGGAGAACCGAATTAGTATGTCTGAGTAGAAAAGATGTAGTCACACTTTAAGCATGACAAGATTATTTACTCAATTTTGAGAAGTAACTTGGACATGACACCAGTCTGAAATTAGAAAAGAAAAAAAGAAATCCGTATCTATCAGTTCACTGTTAAAAGGTAGATATTGCTGATTCTACAACTACCAGAGTCAATATTATTATTACAAATCACAGTGGAAAAGCCTGATCATTATTACTGTTTCAAAGGAAATTTAATAGCAGTAGTAGCCATGTAGAAAAACATGACTCCATGAATAAAGATAAACAGTATTTATTTGTTTTTTCAATACTTGAATTTTATATAACCAATTTGTAAATTTTATAGCTATGTTATAATCTCTGATACCCTCTCTGGTGAAAGCACTTCTCTTTCAGAATTCTGACTATGGAAGATGAGACAGTGTCTAACAGACCCCGACACCACATCAGCCAAGAACTCAGCTTTTATAGCTCCTTGCTTTTATGGAGAAGTAGTGAGAGCTTTTTAAATGTTAAGCATCAGCATCCAAAAATAAATGCTCATCTATTCAGAAACAACAACGCAAAAAAAAAAGCTTTAAAAAGAAAAATAATTTAAAGGTTTATTTTTAAAGAGTTATTTTTAAAGTGCTCAGCCTTGACACCAGAACATTCTTCTGTCATCACGAGAAAAGGGAGTTTAGTTCTGAGGGATCAAGCTGCTTGTGCTTTACTTTGAGTTCCATAATTCTTCCTTTCCAAACTTAACAAAAGCTACCAGAGTGTAACTGCTCAGCAATAATTGACTTAAAACATCTAGAGAAAATAACAATTAAAAAGGTACAAAGGGTTCCCCGCTGTACAAATACATTAAAGTAGGTAAATATGAATTCTGAATAAATGAATTTTTAATACATTCACCCTTTGAAAAGAACTCTTTTATTCCGTATACACAAGCGTCACAAACTGTTTATGAAAACAACAGTTTTGAAAAGTAAATAAGATACTGGCAAAGCATGTGTTGTGTCCTACTTCTGTGGCTGATCTCACAGATGATAGTTCACTTCTGTAGTCTGTGGTTTCACTCCTTTAGCTCAAGTATTACCATGGTCACCTTCAGGGAGGCATTGTATTATGATAATTTATTTCAACGCTCACAATATCCAAAATGGACAATAGCATGTCATGACATATTGTCAACCATGGGAGGGAAGTTTAACAAAGGAGGACATGCAATAAGGAAATCTGGCTTAAAATTTCTGGCTCTGATACAGCTTTTCATTACATGATAAATCCTTTCATTTGCCTAAACTGCTTTTCTCACAATTTAAATGGGATCGTGTTTGTTTACTTTTCCAAATACCTAAGAATTAATGTATTCACACTTGGAAGAGCATTTTAACTGTGCGAAATGGGAGCCTCTGCTGGACCTGAGCATAAAGCTGACCCGTAGACTGGGAATACTTCTCATCAACAGCAGTCAGGCTCAGCTATGTTTGCTGCAACTTGAAACTCCTTTCACACAATTTCTGCAACAACTATTAACAGAAAATGTTTATTCCTGACACAATGGCATTAGCAGTCTTAATTACATCAGTCTTAAATGTGAACACACAGGAACAGTTACCAAATTAAATTTATTGCACTGCAACTGGGTTAAATTTATGGCATTAGTCACTAGCACAAATATAACTGGTCTTTAGCATCTGGAGAATGTCTCATTCTACCACCTATCCCTACTTTGTCCCCACAGTCCCAGAGCTCCTTTTCCACCTGATTGGTAAAGACTTAAGGCACAGGTATAACTCCCCCAACATGTGGTGCCATGTTTGTCATCTTCCCCCCTCAAGGGTCTCAGTATAAAATATGAGTAATAAAATGTAAAAATACACATAATTCTCCAGATTAAGGCTAATGAGATTACAGGAAAAAAAAAATATTTGTGGCACGTTGTGGAAACAGAACCTGAGAACTCTCCTGAATCACTGTCTGAAAAATCTGTCTCAGCAAATTCACTGGGGACTGAGCAGACCACAAAAGTTCCCAACACGCATATCCCACCAACCAAAAGCAAGATGGATTTGCTCATTAAATCATAAATTCGTTATCAGTAACTGAGCTCTCAAGAAAACACAAATTTAAATGATGACCTCTGAAACTCAGAATGTATCTAGTTTAACAGCTGCTAAAAAGTAGGAAACCTAAAGAGGCTTACAGTCAAGCAGGCAAAATAACAGAATCTAATCGCGTGAGTGGCCAAACCAATTCTCCTGATATCACAGTTAGGAGCTGCTAACAGAGACAGTTTAATCCTAGATGAATTTCTATTCCAAATAATTGGAAGAAAGCTGTTGATAACTGTCTTGCATTCCTGGCTGGAATTCAGATGATCCCAGGTACAGTATTTATCATCCACACAGCACTTCATCTATTTAGAAGAAAGCATCACTATTTTAATTGACTGAGATCGTATTTCTATACCAGCGTATTACATTAACTTAGCTTAGAAGCTAAAACTAATGTAAGTTTGTATGATTTAAGAAGGAACCATATGTTATCCTTGTAAAAAAATTAATCTAAATATATTTATAATTACAGCCTTTAAAGTAAACAACTAATTCTGAAAACAAACAAACTTGTATCCCAACTGAAATTTCAAATTGTTTTTTATCTCCCATCAGCTACATTTTAAAAAGTGAGATAATCCAAATCAGTTTACTCGTATTTCACTATCTTGAAAGACCTTGCTTTTGCATTGGTTAACAGCACATATGTGACAGATCAAGTTGTGTTCCCATTTTGTTTATCTAAATCTGTAAATGAAGACTTAAGGAAAAGAAAAAGCCCCAGTTCCAGTGTGCATGAGTTTTTGCCAGTTTGCCATGAAATATGGGTTCAAAACTGTGTCTGCTATTCCTTATTCTCCCTAAAACAGCAAATGGAAAGGAGTATCAAAAGAACAAAGTGCTCACTGAAAAAAGGCCAGTTCTGGTGCAAATCCAATGCTGTTAAATTATAAAGTGCCAGTAATGAAGTACAGATTGTCACCTGCTGCTGCTTTATTCTCAAAAACTGAAAACAACAATTAATTAATTTGAAATTAGAAACGGATGTTCCAGTCATTGAAGGGTTGCAAATATACACACCGCAGAAACGGCAAAGCAAGAATGTCAGCACAAGATGGGATGCTACAAATCGCTGCTGCTTTAGGAAAAAAAGGCATTTCCTCAGAAGGAAACGATGACTGTGAGCAGAAGAGGTGTCACAAGATGTGCAGGACTGAGAAAGAAATATTCAGCCCTTTCTGCACTTCAGAAGGGAAGGAGGTACAGAATCCGTAGCAGGACGGTTTACCTGAGGAAGTTTGGACCACTGAGCCACAACAGAGACCATAACAATGCATGTATCAATTTTTTTTGTCTACAGTAAAGACCAACAAGTCCAATGCCGAGCATTTCCTATGCTGCTCTTTGGTTTGTTTCATTAAAAAAATATTTTGAACTCTGTATTATACTAATGGTGATTTTAAATCAGTATTTTATCCCTGACTGGGGTATTGTACTTGTATACTGGTTGAAACCCATTTCCTGCACAGTAGCAGCTGGTGGCTCAAAGTCCTTTAGAATTCAGTCAACCAAGGAAGCAGCTCTCTGTGAGATGTCCCGTTCTGAAGTATCACTAAATAACTCAGCCCCAAAATGAAAAGATAAATCACATCTAACTATCCTCAATGTACCATCATTTTGTTACTTCTCTTCCTTAGAGTATACCCATCTGAAGAAGACCACGCTGGCAGGTTTTTCCTTGTTTCTTAATGTAAAATACTTCAACTGTTTTCTCTGAAAAAAATATCAACACATCAGCAGCCAAACTCTCATGCCCTATCTAGATGCAACAAAACCTTATATAGGCAATATAAGGGAAGAAAAAAAAATAATCAGGGAAATAGTTCAGTTTTAAGCTGTTGTTGATTACAACAGATGACAAAGTTTTGAATCAGTGCAAAACCAGTAACTATGTCTTGGTTTGTTAGAACAACAAACTCCTAAACAATGATGTGCTTTCCGAGTGCCTGAGCTAGTGATACCATCAGCTGAGAATCTGATGACTCAGAACACTGTCAATTTTGTTTGCTGACATTGTTAAGCTCAGTACCCTATGTCACAACTTCAGAGTAGTTTATCTACAGTAAGCCCAAAGAATGCAAATTTCATTATTCAAAATTAGTTGCTATGCCTAAATATTTAGGAAGAAATGTCAAGTTTCAAACACTGGACTATTTCTCATAATTTAAAATCAACCCTACAGCTGGAGGCAATATAAATTCACTACCTAAAGTAGAATGACTTGCATGAAAGACATCTTATGTGATACACACTGCAGCATGTCTGGGCTGACCCATCTGAGGAACCGCTGCCTTGTCCTGAACACAGCTGCTCAACCAGACTCCCGCTGAAAACCACGGCTCGCTTAAAGCACATGCTTCCCTACAACGAGTTGTTTCTTACTTCATCCATACAGCCAGCCTAGCAAAAGGCCAGTGAAGAATCTGGGAACCAAAAATTATTGCCTCCTCCTCCTTCCCAGTCAGGCCACAGAAGAAATTATTCTACTTTAGATCATCGGAGAGCTGATGATAAAACCTGAGACCATTTCCCCCCCCCCCACATCACTCCAGATTCTGCCTCCTTCTGGGTTTCAGCAGGGCTGGCTCTGCACTGCTGGGCTACCTTGATAGGGTTTTCCACATAACTCACATCTCTTCTATATTTTTCTAACAACAAAAGAGAGAACGTGGTAGAGAAAGTTTGTCAAAATACACTTTATGGTCTCTAAACCTTTTGTTAAGAGGAGTATGTTCAACCCTCAGGCAGCAAACCACAAGCTTCACTGTAATACATGCTTCACTGATACGAGATAACATTCTCCCTATGTAAGACTTTTATTGCAGCTGGGGAAGGGAAGGGGAGGAAGCTCAAGAAATCCGTTTAAATGAATTGCGAATTTCTTTCAGCTGCTGATTTTCTTGACAATTACTAATGAAATACTTCACGGTCCTGTTCTTTTTATGTAAAATACACTCCCAAATACAATCTCTTTCTTCTTTAGCCTTCTCATTTATTATATACACATGGACAATTATACACTTATATCTTCCTGGTACCTCACCATTTTCTCTATCAGATCAATTTATGGTGAAAAGCAAGGTTGTTGAGATAACAGGCACTGGGACAATGGACAGATGTGCAAGAATTGTTTAACCACCCTTTCACACTTTCTTCTTTTCTTCCACCAGTTCCCTCCTCCCCATCCTCTAGTCTTTATTTCTCTTACAAAATAAATATCATGCATTTTTCATTAAATAGTATAGAAACTTACCTTTCTGTGTCTACTTTTCCCTCAGAATACTGTCCTCTACAATGATAAACTGACAAATGATAAGTCTTACAAGTAAGGAATCTTCCTGCCCCTCTAACAGCATAGGTTTGTATTCTGCCTTTCATCACCTCTAGCCTCCACTAGTGTCAAAAATGATTGATTTGCTCTTCAAATATTAATACTTTCATCTCCTTTTCCATTTTGGTCTTTTGAACTGATGTAAAATGAGATCACAGCCCAATACTATAGGTGACACATGACATAAGCTGTCACATCTCCTGATTTCCTACTACTCTAATCAATTGTTTGAGCATGTCCTTAGGAAGAGCTTCTCCATCTGGACGTGAGAACTGAACCCCCCCTTCAGGTAGGGAGGATACAGCCTACAAGTCTATCTAATTAATTCCATTCACCCTCTGCACACTATCTCTCGATACAGCCACCAGCAAACAAACTTAACTACCACTTCTCAAAGACCACTGAGAAATCTGCCATTGTTTTAGATATGCCACGTTCTCTTGACTAAATAAAAATAAACCTCCATCCCAGGGCCACCAGCCCTGTCTCCTTCTTCCAGCTCTCTCTAATCATTATCTTTACCCTGCTATTTGGAAGCTGATAGTTAAGGCAATGCTTTCCATTTGGGTCTCCTAGTTCTTTGTATTTGAATCACTGCCACTGCCCCACGATTTACATTTTCCCACCCTTCACCAAGCATATTACCATTTGGGAACTGAATGTGTCACATTTCTTTATTGCACCTTCCATTCCTCTGGCCTTTTCCTTCTAAATTCTTTAGCAAACACAGTTCTACCATATTGGCAACTATTCGCACCTGCAAGGATCAGTTTCCTAAGCTCTTTGAATCACCATGTAACCCTCTTTATAAGTACTCCTACTAACACCTGCTCTTCCATCTTATTAAATACAAACTATTTGTCTTCACTTCATGCCCTATTTCCACTTGACTATTTCTCATTTTTATCAGCTGTTATCTCCTGCTGCCCTATATTACTTTCCTTCATCATTCACTTGTAAAGTTTCTAGGTGCTGGTTCATGCTCACACTTATCTAGTACTGTGGTAAAATAAATAACGTTAATTCTGTGGCACCAATTGAAGAATGCCATGCAGATTGAATAGAACAGATATCAACGTACTAAAAAAAAGTCAGGCTGACTGTACTTTGTCCATTTCATGCCAAATATGTCCTACTCTTCTTTTTTAAATCTGGCAAATCATTGGCAATTGTCATTAATCATTTAAATCTTCCCGTTTTCTTTTGCATCATAGGCAGGCATGCTGTATTTGGATAGGTGACAGCCCGTGCTCACCTGAGGATGGGTTCTTTAAATACTACTCTTTCACTCACTTCAACCCTAATTGCTTTTATTATGAAGCCTTTTCAATTGAAATAAACAATTGTCACTTAAGGATTTTGAAGTCACATTATAAATAGCAGCAAATATATTAAACCACTTTGAAATCTTGTATATAACATCATATAACCTTTGTGTGGGTTATATTTACAGTAAATTGTTATATGTATGTGTACTCATTCTGAAATATTTTTAAAGTTTTTCATAACATATTCTATGGCTTTGCCTGCAGTAGCATCTCAAAATCCTTCCTTTTTTCACTCTTTTCTCCATTGTAATCTCCACTCAAACTTACATCTTTGCATAAGGAAATTACTGCAATGATCTTTTCATTTGTTACCCCCAGCCTGGACTGTTGCAATTCATACAAACAAAGGCAGCAGGAGGCCTACATGGATGAATAAGGAACTCCTGTCAAAACTGAAGCACAAAAGGGAAGTGTTCAATTGGTGGAAGTTGGGTCAAGGTGACCCAGGAGAAATCCAGGGATACTCTAAGCTTGCATGAACCAACTCAGAGTTGACTCTGGTGAAGGGATGTGGAGGGCAAAAGGGATTCTAGATGAACAAAGTCAAGGGAAAACGTGGACCTGTGGCTGAATGGGCATTGGCCCTGGTGACCAGGGATATGGAAAAGGGTGAGGTACTCAATGTCTTCTTTGACGTGGCAAAGAGGCTAAGACCGGCCTTCAGGAATCTGAAGCCTCTGCAACAAGGGGGAAATTCTGGATCAATGAAGACTTTCTCTCAGTGGATAATGACCAAGTTAAGGAACAATTAAACTGGGCACACACAAATCCATGGGACCAGACAGATGCAACAGAGTGCAGAGGGAGCTGGCTGATCATTGCAAGGCCACTCTCAAAATTGTCTTTAAAAAGTCATAGTGATTGAGATTCCTGACAACTAGAAGTTAGCAAACCACACTTTTATTCTCAAGAAGGGCAGGAAGGAGGAGCTAAGGAACTACAAGCTGGTCAGCCTCACCTCGATTTTTTACTGTGAGGGTGGTTAAACACTGGAGCAGGTTGCACAAAGATGTTGTGGAGCCTCTGTCCTTGGAGATACTCACATAAATGGATGGTCCCAGGCAACTTGCCCTAACTGATCCTGCCTTGAGCAGAGAAGTTGGATTAGATGATTTCTAGATGTGCCTTCCAAACCTAGACAGCCTGTGATTCTTTAAAATATTCATCTTATTTAGGAGTGAATACAGAGCCCAAATACGAGCACTTTTCCAGGCCACCTTCCTATACGATAATCCAGAACTACATATCCTCCATCCTGGTTTTCATTTGCCAAATCTTAGGCCAAGTGTCCCTACCTTCAAAGCCCTCCATGAACCTGAAACTAGCCACAAAGGCATCTGCTTCTACCAGAACAAAGCACATGGGTTTCTTCAGCAAACACAGCTAAAAAAACTGGCATAAAGCATGGGATAGCAAGTGAAGATATTCACAGTGGAGGAAGTCTGGAACAGACTTGCAAATTGAACCATATTAAAAATGCCTCATTAGTTTTAAAACATAACAGAAAATTGTTATGCAGGATACAGCTTTCCTAACATTATGAAGAAATTATAAAAGAGAGAACCCTATTTAACTTTTACTTACAAAAAATACAACAAAAAGACATTCAGAATTGAGAAAGCACCATTCCATGAGAAAATCTGCTGGTATTCCAAGACTACTTAAACTGCGGTATGAGAGAAGCCCAGAAGGTACTGTAAGGAATTCGATGCAACCTACTGTCAAACTGGTGGAGCAGAAGCTGCTATGGGCTTCAGAGCTGGCAGCTTTGAAATTATCACTGAAACATTTTATCTTTTTCATCAGTGCAGATTTTGCCTGGCTCCGAAATCTGGGTTCATTTTCAATTATAGCATTAAAAAATGAGGGCAAAAATTTTAATCAAGAAACTTATTTATCCCATAGCCAAAGAATACTGTGTGGATTAATCATCGTTCACGTGCTTTTGTTGGTTTTGTCAGGGGCAGGAGAGTTAATAGCATATTTGGGCATAAACAGTGAGCACATGACAGTTGAGATGCTCTAAAAGACAACTCATGTATGACCTTATTTCAGATGAAGACTTGGATCCATTTAGCTGATTTAACAGTGCTACAACAACATGGATAATTTCCTGCTTTGTCTTAGGTAGGAGAAGCTGGCAGCTATCTACAGAATGAATCAGAGATTTTTCAGCATTACAATTTTGGGCATAACAAGTGCAGCAAGTATGACAGAGCTATCTTTCCCTTATTGAAAACCCTTAAAAATTACTGTAAATATTTTTCAGTAAATATATAACTAACACTATTGTTTGCTATTTAATGGGCTTATTTTTCAAACACAGTTATTTTTATTTTGTGTACCTACCTTTTTTCTTTAGAGTTATCAGAAATACAAAAGAAATCATTACTGAAATAATGTAACATAATAAGCCAATGAGAACAGAAACTGTGAATTTATACTTCAGCTGAGGACAAAATAACAGCATCTATAAAAATTATTTGGTAGTTTAAAAGGATGTGATATTTCTTTTAAAGAAACCCAAACAACCACCAAAGCCCAAATAGAAAAGCCTAGTAATATTCTCTGTGCTTCTTTTTTTTTTGTGAAACTGCTACACTTTAATAAAACGAAATTAATATTTTCAGTGAAATAAAAGATATCCTATTACTCTAGTAGACATTTAAAAATAGTCTAAATTAAATTGACAGCTGTGTATAAAAACTCATTTAATTTTCCCAAAAGCTTTTAAGTACTGTTGCAGTGAGAAATCAATATTATCTAGCTGACATAACAGTGAAATAGTTGGGTGCAAAGCAAAAAAAATAAGTGCAATCAAAGTAAATGAACTGTGATCATACCAGCATGCCTAGCAAAATTAACTTTAATCTTGGGAATATTTATGAAGTATATGTGTAATTTTTCATGATAAAGTTTCACCTACGGTTCAAAGCATACCAATAAAACACTTTTTGATAGGTACACAAAGCACCTTGGCTGGGATTGCTTCTCTACCAAGTGAGCTCATACTAGAAAACAGATGATCTTCACAACCAAACAGAATGTTTCTGTCTTAAATTCTGGCTTCATATCTGCTTATTAGAACTGTCTCCTGGGTGAATTAATTATCATTAAGGAACTACACCCATTGTATCCAGTCCCATTAATAATATCTTTTAAAATAACCCTTCAGGTATGTTGGCAGGCATGGCAAAATTAGTATTTAATATTTCTGTATTGGACTAATTAGGATGAACATAAAATATGAAATACAGAATTTGTAAAAATATTTTCTTATGAAATTACACATAATTATAGTCTTTTTCAGCTATGTGTGCCTTCTAATATGCTACTTAATCTCCATTCTCTCCAATGAAAAATGTGAAATAATAGCAGGATCTATAAAGCTTTTCTTGTTCCAATGAGCTGAATATGACTCTTGTATTTAATGCAATATTCCCTTTGCATTTTTCATTATGAACTCATAAAATTAAAGATTGCAAAAATATTTTCTGTATGTTATTCACTACAATTTCCATGTCAGTAATGTTAAGCTGCACCAAATAATTTTGTATCTGTTAGAATCAATTTGACCTTTCTGATTCCCTCTCTCCTCGATTTACATCACAAATAACATTATCATAGTGGCTTGCTACACTTCCATCATATTAGTTTTTAAAAATAGAAATATTTCTTCACTGAAGTCTAATGATAGACAATAGACAGGAACAAAAAACCCACCATAGCCCCTCTGCATCTTCTTTCATTTCTCTAGTTGTCTTTTTGTCCATCTGACAAGCTATCTGCCAGCAGAGCTTTGTAATGGAGTACCTACAGCCCCCATGACTATTAGATAAGCAACCATTTTTCTCCTATGTAAATGTCCCTGCTTTAGTAAGGACTATACAAGTCCTCAAGAAAACACTTGTTGAGAGCAGGATCTATTTCAGAGCCAGATTTTGGCAATGGAAGTAGAAAACGTGCTACCACAGATACTAAAGAACTACACAGAGAGTAAAATGATGAGATAAAAGAGACAAACAGACTTTTTCTGCTTTGGTACTACACGATTTAAATTTTGCCTTTTGGAAGAATTGGCTCCAGTGACTGGCTTTCAGCACATGAAGTGGCCATGCAGAGGAGGCCCTCTGCATTCCATGGGAGGTGCGAGCCAAGGCAGCTTGGCTGGAAGAAGAACTGAAGCCCTCAAAAGAAAGGTCTGGGCCAAAGCGACTCATTTCACATGATGGAATGAGAGAGATTCTGGTAATGGTTGTTTTGCTGACACTTAGTTCTGACGTTTTGGGATTTTTTAAAATTATACAAACCAGCTTATAACGCTGCCATGATGGCAGGTCTAGAATGGTATTACTCAATTACCTTGTTTGCTCCTTCTGAACACCAAAAAATGCTATGGGAGATCTCACTTCAGACAGCAACCACTTCTCTTCATGCGAACTCCTCACATTTGGTGGCCTTTCCCAAAACCATCTCCAGACATATAATATTTTCCCCTGACTATGAAATACTGTATTACCAGAAGATCAATTTAATTGGGAATGTACTTTGTTTAAACTGGGTTTGGTAGCAAGTTCTTGGTATTCTTTCAGTATAGACTTACATCTAAAGTAAATGTGACGTGGCCAACGGAAAGACACCTTGTGGAAAAAGAAATGTTGCCTTACAGAGTCGAAAACCTACTGTATATGTAGAAGGTGATATTGTGGTGCAAATGTAATTTAATTGGACAAAGAAGCAGAAAGCAGGGGGAAAGCTGAAACTCTCAGAAAAATCTCTCTCCTGATTACTGTTGCCTACTCTAATTTCAGTAAAGCTTTTATTTTGAGAACATGGGGGTAGGCAGGAAAAGTAAAGCAAAGAAAAAAAGGCAGCACAGCAAAAGAAGAATTTAACTTTCAAAAATTGCAAAATCATCTACTTTTATTTTTGCAACAGATTAAGAAAACCTAGCCAAATTCTGTGCTTAGTTAAAAACAGAACAAATAAAAATAGATGCTAGGAACCAGGCAAGATACCACAAAAAACAATGAATTCATATAAAATCACAGGATACGCTTAGTGAATGATAACACTGTGGAATAACTCTGTATGGTTTATCAATAAAATAATATTGGTCTTCCTAGAATGCATCAAATAATAGTGGCTGCTGGTATTGAAGTGGCAACTCGTACTTCCTCAATAGGGGTTTTTGTGGTTAAAGGAAATATTTGCATACCCTATCAGGAGGTTATGCAGGCTATCAAGTCCCTCACTGCAGTCCGATATTTTATGACTGCAGATTTTAAGCTAATACTCGTGAGTGTGCTTGATGTTAAATTTTATTACTGCTATCAACCTGACATTAATATTTTGATTAGGCTTTTTGAGATTGAGAACTATGCTTTCTGCCACTGATCCAAGATGTTACATTGAAACTTTCAAATTCTGATGGCAATAAATCCTAATAGAAAAGAAATTGAAATAGTCGCAGGAAGCCTAAGGAATGAGGTCCTTTCAGTGTTTTACTTACCCTCTCTTTTGTCAATTTTTCTACACTAATTTCCTTACAGATAATCCTCTCTCTTGGTCATTAAACTGAACTTGCTACTCAGAAATAATGACAAGGAAAAATATATCCCTCTTTCATACAAATGCCTGGAAGCTGGCGCTACTGGCAACCACCAAAGCCCCATTTTACATATGTAGCTGTAAGAGCTCATAGCACTGGCTCATTCCTCTTGGATGATGCAAACCCAGTGTGGCTGCTGTGGCTGTTTGCAGGTGGTTAAGGCAGCAACTTGCAAGCCTCCAGAAATTAGGCAAAGAGAAGGAAACCTTCAATGTCAAGTGCTGTAGGAGACAGTCTAAACATGCTCCTGTACTCACATGCACATAACACCCCCTGGTCAATTTTAGCATTTGTTGTGTCACTGGGATTTAAATAGGATTCTTCTTGAGGACTGACAGGATTTTGCTCTACTCCCACTCATGCCAACAAAAGGCAAGGCCTAGGCCTCAACTGAGCAAATGCTTTCTACAACTTCTATTTTAACTGCATCTCCTAAGTTAGCAATTTGTTCCACGTTAAATGTCAGATTACACGCTACTGTGCAAGACAGCACAAGAAAGGTTTGCTGCATCTGAAACCTCATAGGGTAAGCTCATAAAAGTTTCTGTCGCCAAAATGTGAATAAAAAAACCCAGAGAACTACAACTTTGACTTCATCCATCAAGGTTAGTATTTCCTAGCAAAAAGCAATCTACCAAATGCATTTAAAAATGGACAAAAGCTATCAAATTACAGGGACTACTACGGTCAGGAGTCAATTCCCAATTAATTCACAGAACTTGCACTGGTGTTAATGTGAGCAGAGCAATACTGAACAATACATTTTCATGTCTACATATGACTACAAAGGCAGCCAGCCTAGATCAGGATCTTGTTTCTGACAGTGGTCAAGAGGGATCTACACAGAAGAGATCATAGCAAGGTCAGTATATAAAATACATTTTTCAATGTTTACTGGAAGGTAACCAAGGGACCTTCCTCAGCTAAGGCAAATGTGGTTTCTACACACTGGCTGTACCAAGAGTTTTATTTTCTGGGCACTTTTCCAGTCTTGATTCCACATGAAATTTTAGCATTCACAGCAACTGTCAGATAGGACTTCCCTAGCTTAAATAGGTATTCTGTGAAACCCTCCATAAATGAGTCAGCTGCTAATTTTGTTTGATGCTTGCTAATTTCTATATCTAGAAGTGCAGAGTGTGGCTACCTCGTTATGAAACGTGATTTTACACAACCCTATTATATCATGTCTTTGTTAGTCCTTATTTCACACTGAAGAACCTTATGCAGGTTTTAATCAGGGGACACTGTTCTATGGTTCTCCCTAATACATCAAGAGCACTCTAGAAATCATTGACAAACATCACACCATGCATTCACTTGAGCATCTGCAGAGCTAGAAACATGAAGTTTAAAGTAATAGTTAAAAGTTAAGTTTTAACAGTTGGTATGTTCAAAGTTTTGAATCACTTAAATCCTCCAAAGCATCAAGTTATAGGTGTATTAGCGCCAATGAAATCAAACTGAACACCAAAATGGGTGAGGGTTTATTCATAGCAACGCATGTTATTGAACATGGCATCACAGAAATCTCTTAACAAGATTAAAGTAGAATTCTGCACTATGCAAAAAATTATAACTAAGGGGGATGTTAATTTACTTGGTGTATGAAACAGAACCAAAGCTAAATTATCCTTTTACTATTTTTTCAGTTTCATTATTCTTTCGCCAATAATGAAATTAAGTAGTTATTGTTCTTATTTCACAAGCCTGTCTCTCTAAATTAATTTAATTCTGCAGGACAGAGGATAACAAGCTTTTTCAGTTCTGAACACAGTTCTGATTATGAAACCCACTACAAATGGCCTCACAAACCCAAATATTAATGCAAACAAATCACTTCTGTTGGGTCATGATCTCTGATGTGGATCTGTTAAAAATGAGTAGTACTTTCATGAAAATGTTTTCATGCAAGCTATAACTCAAGACAAATTGAAATCTTGACAACTTCTGAAAATACACTGTAAGTCAGATGCATTTCTCCATCTGATTAATATGAAAAACACAAAGCAAAATTTTAAATCTGGAGACTGACATAAAAAGAATATGTAAGATTATTGGTGTAGACAGCAACTAGTAGGTGAATAGTCTCACAAAAAACTGAGGATATACTAAAACCATGAGTAATTGCATAATGGCTTCATTATTTACCTTGTTCAATTATTTATTCACTTTGCACTGAAAGCATCGATGTTGCCTAATTATTAAGAAAGCAAAGAGACAAGCAGCACACAACATCTCTTGATTATATTTTATATATCCAGTTGCATCCTTTACATAGATATAGATTGCTTAATTGGCTAATTCAGTAGACTTTAATGTGCCATTGCTGCAAAGGTGATCAACCGCAACCTTCTTGGCAATTATGAGACAGAAAAACAGAACAGGTTGCAGATGAAGCATTAATCACTTCAGTTTCGCCTTTCATCCTGCTTGTGTTGGGGGGAAACCACTAGGAAGTGAAATATAACATTTTGAACTTACTTTAATAACATCACTTATAACTTAAGATGATAGCCTCTATTTCAACTTAAAATGGCCTTTATTGAGAACAGGCTTTGAAATGTTTGTGTGTTTTCTTGCTGTACAACAGCCTCTCTCTTCTAAAAGGCTACATTTACTCACACATGCATATGTATGTGTATTAGGGAAAAATATATAAGATATTCTTGCTAATATGATAAAACATTCAATTGTGAATTCAGGGTTTTTTTTTTAAAAAAACACCTTAATAACATTTTATGACAGCTGATGATCTGATGACATGTTGGCTTGGCTGCAGGCACCCTATCAATTGTAGCAAGGGACCAAGAACTAACCACAGTAGAGAAACAATGCACTTCCCCATCAGGGACAAAATAAAAAAGCCAGTTTTCCATAAAGCAGCAGTAGAGTGCCTGAACTATATTAGCTTTGTGTTAGCAGTTTTCCAAGTCTGTTCGCTTGCTCATCATTATAGATGAAGGAATTGTGCTATGATGCAGCCAACCAGGAGAAGTGGAGAAAATGTATGTCTGAACATACATCAATGCCACAATATGACAGCAAAATTTTTGGAGAAAATGAAAGGATTGGAACTATGCAATCTATCCACCACATTTCCTGTTTTGATTAGTAACCTTCTGCTGTGTTTAATGTGAACCAGAACACTTCTATCATCTCTGAGGGATACGGATATTTTCTTTACTTGAATATATTTTTTGTTCTTGAAAAAAAATATAACCAGTATTACAGCAAAGGCACATACATTTCTTAACTTATATTTTTTTTTTTTTTTGCAAATATAAAGGTTGTGCTTTTACCTACTGTGGAATGACTAATGATAACAAAATGGCCAGATGCCAGAAAATGAGATAGGTCATTCTGTGTGAATGAGTGTTTTAAGTAAGTGCCCACATCCAACAGAAGACCAGAGGTAAAAGCATAGAGAAAGTCAAGCAGCATATATATTAACAAATAAACTTAGGTATATTAGTAGGAAGTTTGAGACAGATTCATCCACATCTCTTTGCCCACCACTTTTCCTAGATTACCAGTGCCACAGGACAACAGGGCATCTCTCTACATACTGACTCCAGCATTTACCTGCATGGCATCCTGGTGAAAAACCCCACATTTTTATCAAAGGGCAACCCTCTCCCAGGTAATAAGTGCCATCAGAGAGATCAGAAGCATCTGGGGATGGTAACACCTTAAAGCTGTTGTACTGCAATCTGCCAGAACTCATTTGTCGGAGTCTGGAGGCTGTGGGAAGCTGCCATCCTCTCTCCAGATGTGGGTCAGACAAGATGTGTACAATTCTACAGGCCCGAGGGATGCAGCATCCTTTTCAAGGCTGTTTTCCCTCCCTCAACCTCTTGGCTTTCAATGTCAGTTGTAACTAAAAGCAAAAGTTAAAGATTAAGTCCCAATAAAAGGGTTTCTCTCAGACAGATTCCTACCTCCACCCCTAATATCGAAAAGGAAAGCTAATGCAGTCCATAATGGGTCACTCATCCCTTCCCTCAGAGCTGTTTTAATGAATTTTTATGAAGTAGAGCTGGTTTTAGGGGGCCAGCTGGGACCAAGACTGTAGCATGGCAGCAGGGCATCTCCCCCTCATCCACACCTCCATGCTTTGGGCCAGAAAGGGAAACAGCCAAGGAAGGGGGCCAAGCCCTGCAGCCCTGCCAGACCCAGGGGCAGGCAGCAGGACAGGCAGCCCCACCACAGCTGCCTGAAGAGCAGAGAGTGAATGGGAGCAGCCAGAAAAGACCTAACACCACCTTGTAATCCACAGATTTATGAAAATGTAGTATAAATGTATGGATATTTCAGAGGAACTAAAGTAAAAATATCCATAAATCTTCACTTCTTTTGATGCATTGCATGTATTTATTTTTTAAACCAACATCTGTTAAGAATTCTCTGAGGAAAGCAAAGGAATTATAGCAGTTTTGTTGTCAGGAATCAGAGGATGTCCACTTCAGATTCAGAATGTCTATATGCTACCCGGAAAGTAGGATACATTTGCTTTCTTATCATAAATAGAATCATAAATTAGTATTACAACATTTTAAATGCAATTTTTGTAAAGCTTTACACTTAAAATTATAAGGAACATTCACAAGCTCTGTTCTTAAGTTATACACATGTAAGCAAAGACAAATCTAAGTACTTCAACCCAAGCTATCTTTTTTTACTTTACCCTGTATATCCATACCCTTAAAGCACTTTATATATTAGATATTTAGGAAGAACTAAATGTTTAAGAGTCTGCTTCACAAGCACTACTGGATACATATACAAAGAGGTTCCTTGGTTCTCTTACCCTAACATCTTCATGAAAAACAAGAGGAAGAGACTGAGTGACTGGTCACAGGTCTGGCAAAAAACCACGATCTTTAAATTACACCACTTCATGCTGCTGTATTTTTATTTGCGAAAGGGCACCTACTGCACAAATAGCATCTTCAAAGATGATTGTGCAGAGAAAGTAGCTGAGCAAATACTTGATAACTGATAAGAAATTAGGTTGTTTGATTTAATAAAGCTGCCAAGTCCAATTTTGTAACACAAAGCCAAACAAAATAAGCCTGAAACTTGCAACAGAGAGGATTAATAGAGGTGAATTAGCAAATGCAGGTTTTGTAACAAACTATAGCTAGTTAAATAATAAACTAACTATAGCTAATGCATTTATTACTTCTGTTCAATAACTATCTCAGCAAATAACTGCTGAGATACACACATGTATATGTATATACATGAGCACGTAATTCTCAACCAAAGGGACCACTGAAGTGGAGGTTGGTTCCCTACTCCAGTGAAGGTCTCTAATACCACCCATGGCTTACGGCATTCACCAGGGTCCAGGGTAATGCACCTGTTCAGAGTAGCAGAGTAGTAGTACACAGATTGGAACATTGCTTTCTTTATTCTATGTCTCTCCAGCACGAAAAACACACCTGGAAACTATTCTGACCTACAACAGGTGACAAGATCTTGTCCTTTTCCTCCTGCCCTTTTTTGTACTAGGCCACTAAAATCAGATGTCAAATCATGATAGATTCATTTCCACCACAGGGACCATGGGGTGGAGGAGCAGCTTTATAGTCAGTACTAACTTTTCTTCCTCCAAGAGGATAGGCAGAATTTACAGACAGCGAAAAACAAGCCAGATCTGGTCTGTCAGGGGCAATTAACCTTTTCTTCAATTAATTTGAAACAAGGTAATAGGAAGAAAAAAAATGTCTGGACTGGAAAATGATAAAACAAAGGAACCTTCAACATAGAATTTGTAGATTATTTGAAGGCTTAAAGCAAAAAGGCTCAGTTATTAAAAAAAAAAATTCATTACTTCTGAAATGGAAAAACGGATAAAATCCCACGTTTATACACTACTTCAGAACTTTGCATATATATCAGTATAGCAAAAATAGTTATACTGGAGTTGCCTGCACTGAGAAAGTATGCAAATGTACAGGACTTCACATGCAGTCATTTTGAGTTTGCTACCTGAGGAGTGATGCAAATCAGAGTTAAAATTTGGTGCATTAGAGGACATTTGTGATCAGTATTAAAAAAAAGTAAAATCTTCATGGATTAGTTTAGCAAAAAGCCATCAGCCTGAAGTAGCAAACAGTGTCATACAGAAACTAAGGGAATACATGTTCTACCAGGTGAGCCACTTCTTTTATATTGTCAATCCAACTCCAATTTAGCTTGTGATGTACAGGTAAAGTTGGAAGGGCCTTCTTAATCATCTTGAGATGTAGTAAGCCAAAAAACTGCAACAAATTCAGAAGAGAGACAGCTATCCACATAGCCACTCCAAAGATCTAGACAGTTTCACAAGGGAGTGAGAGACCTAACAGCTACAACAGGCTGGGTCCAGCTTCACGGCTCTCCTGGTCTGTGTTACTTCTCCACTTGCTGGCCTTTGTTTAGATCCACTGCTTCCATGTTTTAACATGATCTTGTGCAAGACACAGCCTTTGCAATAAGGGGTGATACAAGCTACCACTGCACTCAGAATGGTCTTGTGTATGAAATCTTCTTTCAGATAAGAAAGGAAAACTACTTCATGCCCTGGTTATGAAAATTCTTTTCCCTAATTATTGCATCAACCAGCCTTTATAGTATGAAAGTTATACTAACCTTTGTTAATACATATATATGAGTTCACATTATACACTGTAATATAATGAAGTAGTGGAATTTTTTCTGGAGACTTTGTTTCACTA
Source organism: Laterallus jamaicensis coturniculus (assembly GCA_022605575.1). Lineage (NCBI taxonomy): Eukaryota > Metazoa > Chordata > Aves > Gruiformes > Rallidae > Laterallus > Laterallus jamaicensis. The sequence continues at coordinate 17,026,178 of JAKCOX010000008.1, read as the reverse complement.
TAGCATGAACAATATCAAACTAAAGAACAGCCTGACCCTGGAAAATAAGGACTTTGCTTCTTAGAAGCTTAAAGCTGTCCATGAGGGATAAAGAATACCCCTGGACAACCAAGATAACACCACCATCCAGGTCCCTCTAACACTTCTTTGAAACCCTCCCAGCATCATCTGGTGCCATTGATAAGTAACTCTATCAAGACTAACTCCAGGGACGTCTGAATCAATAGACAAACAGCAAGAATACCGAGGAAATAGAGTTGCTTCACAAAGTTATACTGTGATTAGTAATCACTGGCGTGAATGCTAGTGATTAGTCAAATCCCGTTGTACTCGAGCATTTGAACGCGTAAAGCTGCATTTGGGGTGTGCCAGCTTGTCTGGGACACCTCATGTGCATGAATAAATGTTTACCCTTGTAATCTACTTTGGGCCCTAGCCTCCCCCTCCTTGGTTGGCACTGGCCATTGCTGTACCTGCTCCACACAAAGTGAGCTTCTACCATGGGGACCTGATGCTTTCCATCTTCTATGTTTGAAGGCTGCTAATGGGCTTCCTCCCAGGTAATGGACAAGTCCACAATATCACAGTTAACAATACGCTCCAGAAGAATGGGTGATATGACAGGTATAAGTGTTTGCCTATGATTCATGAAATTTGTGTGTGCAAGGCACGATTTCTATTTCCTGTTACAGGGCCAAGTACTTTGCGGTGAATATTCATGGAGACTGAAAATAACCAGTATTTAAAAGTTTGCTGTCATTTATTCACACTACCTGTGTTTATTTTGCAGTTTTTATTTACAAAAGAAGAATAAAAGAGCAAGTAAATACCGGCTGAGAGTTCAGGAAAGTTGCTTTATTGGGTCAGCTGACCAGGGCTAACCCAGCTCCTTTACTCCAGCTGTCTGCTCTATTTACATAATACCAGGGGCTTTTAAAAACTCTGGGAATACATGAAGTAACTTTGTTACAAAAAGTTCTCAGAGAGACCCTGCAAAAGCTATTTTTGAAAACAGGTTAGCTATTTTTTCTGGTGCTTTCCTGGAGACACTGAACAGGCAGATTCACAATATCCATACAGAAAATATCAAATATGCATTTTAGCCACAGTACCAAAAAAAATAATCAGAGTTAAAAAAATATGGGTTTTTTTTTTAACCCAGTCTGAAGCAAGGTAAACAGCTGAACTACAAGCCAGCATGAAAATGCAAGAAAAGTGTACAATACTGTGTATTACTTACCATTTTTAAAATAAATATGATAAGATTTGAACAATACAGTACATTTGAGGAATATTTTTTTTGTTCAAGATTTAAAAAAAAAAAAATCCACATATATAGAATCACAGATTGGTAGACAGGATATTTAAAGGTCATCTAAATCCAACCCTGCAATAAACAGGAACATCTTCAATCAGATAAGGTTGCTCAGAGCCCTATTCAACCTGGCCTTGACGGAATGGGGCATCTACCAGATCTCTGGGACATCTGTTCCTGTGTTCCACCACTCATATTGCAAAAATGTCTTCCTTCTATCTAGTCTGAATCTACCCTCTTTTAGTTTAAAACCATCAGCCCTTGTCCTATCCCAACAGGCCCTGCTAAAAAGTCCTTCTCCATGTGAGAGAACAACTCTCTCAATCTGTCTTCATAGGAGAGGAGCTCCAGCCCTATGACCATATTTGTGGCCTCCTCTGGACTGACTCCAACAACTTTATGTCCTTCTTATGTTTGAGACCCCAGAGCTGGATGCATTACTCCAGATGGGATCTCATGAAATCCATCTGGCAGAATCACCTTTGGATGCAGCTCATCCCTACACACATTTTTGCATTTTTGTAACATAGCAGTAACATGCAGTACTACTGGGTATTTCAAAATTATGTTTCCTCAGGTCCAAATTAGTTCTTTTGAGATTACATCTAGATGCTAGTATAAATAGACAATTATACAGTTCATATTTTCTCAGAAAGTATGACTGAATCCAGTTACCTAAGTACAGGAGCAAAGGCTTTAGTCCTTTGGTTAGACCAATTCTCTCAAAAGCACTAATTCTGTAACCCCTATTTGTTTAGGTGGCAGTTTCTCAGTCCTTTGCTTTAAAGGATATACTGCATATAGGTTGAGCTTTGGCATAAAGATTGCCATGCAAGACATGGGATTGCTGCATCACATTTTGAAACTAAGAGCATAAACGCTACCTGTGTCACCATGTAACTGTGTGTTCAGAGTTTGAAAAACCCTTTGCAAAACTGGCACTGTAATTTTAATATATGTATTCTTCCCCTACACCTTGTTTAATTTTTTACTCCATCTTGAATAGTACTTTACAAGGGTGCTTAAACCCCTACCCGAATAAACACTTAACAAGAAGCAAGCAAAGTAATGGTGTACTCAGTAGAATAGCTCCAATTATTGATTTCAAGGACACAGCTTTTTAAAATGGCATGTTTAGCACATTAACTAGGATGCCATTACTGTTTTGCTGTCCTGAAAGCCAGCTGAATCATCAGCAGTATGACCTGCACAAAGATCAAATTTAACATCTCTTTTCTTAAAATAATTAATTCCAGTGTGTTTAGTGTATGCAAGAAAAGAATTTAATGCAGTAAGAAGTAACTTCTTCCATCTGAAGGCACTGCTGCATCACTAGCCAAACAGATTATTTATTATTGTATTTAACTATAATTCCTGTGTTAACCTCAAGATCATCAAGTCCAACCATCAGTCCTATACCACCGTAACCACTAAACAGTCTCCCTAGGTGCCTTGTCTACCTGTTTTTCGAACACTCTCAGGGATGGCGACTCCGCCATCTCCCTGGGCAGCCTGTTCCGATGCTTCACCACTCTTGTGGTGAAGAAATTTTACCCTATGTCTGACCTGAACCTCCCCTGCCACAACTTGAGACCATTTCCTCTTGTCCTATCAGTAGTCACTAGGGAGAAGAGGCCAACCCCTGCCTCACTACAGCCTCCTTTCAGGTAGCTGTATGATGAAAGTTGGGTAAAATCCTGTATGAGTTGGTGGAAAAGGCATACTCTCTTTACCTGGAAATATGAAAAAGATAATTAAGCTTCTCAAAGTGAGCAATTCAAGTGGTTCAGGTATAAACCACTTATGAACCACCAGCTCAACCACAGCTTGTAAAAAGCTGGCTAGAGGTGGAGCTGCATGGGCTTTTCCTGGAAGTTGAATGCTAACTTAAGGAACCAGGCACAGTTTGACATTCCTCTGTGGTCATTGGCAGAGGAAAATGTTGGGGTGCTAAGGATACTATGAGCAAAGCATAAATAGCATGCTTCCCATAGTCCTGATAAAACTTCTTTGCTTGCAGCTGGGACCGTGCACTCTGGCCTCAAGTATTGATTCATCCTCTCTGGCATGCTTCCTGGAGGCACAATCTCTATCTGAAAATCCTTCAAGAAAAGACAACCTTAGGTGCTGGTTTGCAGATGCTTCAGCAGTCTAATCACACTTTCCCAGAGCTCTGTCCCTGCAGACACTGTTTATAGCTCATTTTGAGACAAGCACACACAGAAGTTAAGCAAATGCACATTTTGGGCACTATGCAGAGCCCCTCTAGAAATTATTCTGCCTGTCTTGAGTAGTACAGGAAATGCACAGCTCTAGACAAAGCAGTGAAACACCCACTTTGCCACTTCCCTAAAGGTTTCACTATTTCCTAATTGAATAATTTTAAGGTTCAGAAAACAGGATCCCAGTCTCTACATATTGCTTTTTCTCTCCCCCTCTTCTCAGCTGTCAGTTTCTGTTGTGATTTGTTATGCAATTACAAGCACTCATCTGCAAAGAAAACATTCCTATCTGTTCCTTTTTTTGTCCATGATTTTTCTGCCTCCTGTTTCTTCCAAGATCTCTTTTTCTAGCTGAGTCCCCTGACTAGCCTAACTGAGCTATCAATACTTGCTTTTGTTACTTCTCCCCAAGGATGGAACTTGAAAAGTTGATTTGCACAAGATAATTGACATCCTTTTGTCCACTGATACTCTCTCTAAAACAGGATCAAAGTTTAAAAACTAAACTAAAGCAACTTCACCCTCCCCCAAAGCTTAGTAAGCAGATCCATCACAAAAATTTAGCTACACACTGTCTTGCAGGGTTTTTTTTATCTGAACAGGGAGGCAAAATGCAGCAGGGGATGCAACCTGCCCTCTTAATGAATCTGTTAGTGAAATTTGCATGCTGACCCAGAGAGACCTGGGCAATCCTCAGTACTGAGCAGAATAACAATTCCTAGGACTGCTACAGTGGCCTAGAAAGCCACAGTAGAACAATTCTGTGGAAAAGAATTACATAGGGAGAAACTTGTAATTATTGAAAATGTTTTCCTCATTGTTGAGATGTTTATTTACAAGATTTGTAAATAAAGTGTCAAAGAAACATGAATTTTTTCCCCAAAGGCATCTTAGCAACCTGAATGCTGCCAATGGTTTGGATAAAAAAAAAACAGTAAGGATGTGATTGATAGACAGTCTTAACATTCAAAGACTCAAGCAATACAGTATTGGTACTTAGAATGTTTAATGGAAAAAAAGTAATTGAATTGGACTAAAATATTTTTTAGAAGCTGTAACTATTTGAAACACTGTTTAAGCTACTTAGATCTGCATCTTTAGATGTTACTTTTTGGGTTTATTAGTGTGTCCTTCAGTGTATGGAAAAAATAACATTTTCAGATGATTATTTAAATCTTCTTCAGTATTTAACAGCATCTAAAAGCCAAGCACTCTACTTTTGAAAGTTGAATAAATAGCTGTGATATAAAATTACATAACTATGTTACATATAGTAAGCTGCTTCCAACTGTCCATGATTAAATAAGCTCATTTAAGATAAATGTTTGATCAAGAATTCTAGAACTTTGACCTGGAACCTCACAGAACTTCACGGAAGCCAGCTGAGATTTGAAATAAAAAGGGATGCACAAAAAAAACCAGATGTGATGCATGTATTAGGCATGCAGTTTTCATTTCCTACTGTGGTCTTCATTCTCTTAAAGCACTTTTATTGGTGTAAATTTGGAGCAACCAGTATCAATTTGCTAATCAGCCACTTGTGCCCATCTCACCCTGAATCCTTGTCTGGCTTCATCATTCTACAAAAAATGGTGATTGATTGGATGGACATAATTTTTAGGTTTATAAGAATGCTCAGACAGTCCAAGACTGTTAACAAAAATACATAAGGAGGAGTCCTCCATGTCCACCTATCTCCCTAAGCATTTGCAATCACCTCACCCACAAAGCTATTTATTTGGCCAAAGTCACAATCTTTCAGACGTGTAAGCCTGTACAATGCTGAGATCTTGCTCAGAGCTAGCTACAGGAGTAAGCTTCCCAGGCACTGAAGGGGGGAATCAATTATACAGTTGAGGTAAAATGCCACCAAATTCTTGATATATTTTCACAAGAGAGGAAAAACTTAACATTTTCTATTATAATATAATTCCAATGTCCTTCTAGGAAAGTTAATGGACATAGTGTGGTTTAGCTGACATTGCAAGCCATTTTCTCTCTTTTTTTACATCAAGCTTGAAGAATACAGATTTTTTTAGATCTCATGACAGAACTCTTCTAATCTGTGCTGACATTCTTCACAAGGATCAGTAAACATGTGAACAGATGCATAATCGATCTTTGCTTTCCCTTACATTAATGGATTTTTCAATAGTATTCTACAAAACAATTAACAGCTTCTTTATTCCAAACAAAAATTAGCATTTTAACTTCAAGACTGCCACACTACAAAAATAAAAGCACCCCTCCCTCCAAGTAGCAAAATCCTTTTCACTTTTGTTCAGTGCCTAAACTTGAGGAACAGTGTTTGACACAGTAACAGCTGTTCTATTGTTTCACAACTTTGATGTGGATTAAAGTATTTTTAAAAAGATTATTAAAATTACTATTTCTGTTACAATGATCTGGCCAAAATTAGAAGAAGTTATTTCTAGCTATTTTAGAGATACAAGTCATAGCAAAAGGAAAACCTTTTCTTTTGGTGCAGGGCCAACTCCCATAAGTAGTAGATTGCCAACGTACCTCTTGTTGTATTCACTTCAATATTGGAATGGAAATGCCACTTGCTTTAGAGGAACGATGATCTATTCTACACATCTACCAGCATGCTGAGTTCACTATAACACATCTATTGATGAGAGCTGTTTGCTCTCATTCTTTGTCCTTTCATATTCAGTTATTTTTTTTCCTGGATCTCATACAAAAGACTACTGTTGCTCTCTCTGACAATTACAAGCTTTGTCATCAGATATAAAGTTCTGCTATTTTTAAGACACTAAATAAATTGAGCCCTCCATCCTACTAGAAAGTGTATGAGCTTTTATTTGGGATTACATTTCCAGGATTTATTTGTCTTATCTTTTAGTCCCACCGCAACTGCCTAGAACAAAATTTGATGGTCCTTGGCAATAGGGCTGTAAAAAACCCACCCTTCTGAATAGTAGCAACAAGTGGAAAATAGTTTAGAACCACGTTGTGATCTAACTTGGAAATTGTTTTTATGAATAATAATTACCTTTTGCAGCAAAAATAGTTTCCTCTCTTTCTAGGGTAAAAATGTAATTTTCCAATTATGAACTTAATAACCCACTACAAACCAGTAAGTCTGTATTCCCAAGCCTAGAGAAGATTCTATCTGGCTCTATGCAGAAGTGGAATGAAAATTAACTACCTTCTTTTCTTTTTTTTTTACTAAGTGATTCTTTTCTTCAGTCACATGCCAAAACCAAAGTAACAATAAGTATGTGAATCGCACTCTACCAGTGAAAAAAGCCCACTTATCATGAGTAGTAGCAGTGACTCATTGGAAAGAGAGATAACACAGGATAACCCAGATAACCCTGGGGTACTGTGTGAAAGACTTAAAAAAATCCTCTTTTAAAGTAACAGCAGGCAGGCTGCAAAAGAAGCAAGTGATCTAATCCTAGCATTCAGCCTCACAAGCTCCAAAATACTCTGGACAGCCTGTTCCTTCCAGCTGCTAGAGGCAAGGGGAACCTCAAATTCTCAAGATACTTTGTATTCAGAGACTGATAGGAAAGGCAAAAATCTTTTACAAAAATCTAAGCATCAAAGAAGGAAACTCTCTGACTAGATATTTCCCTAAAATCTCCTATTAGTACAGATAACACATTATCTCTCAGTAATTTTGAGTAGTTGGTTAGTTATTTGGCTGGTCTGTATACATGAGCTTCTTTTGGCAATAACTGACTTAACTGCTACTGCTAACCTTTTTTTTTTTTTTAAATATGTTTCTCCTGTTAGTGCAATTTATTTTATTCTCTCCTGACCAGGTGATATTCATGTAGACATGGTGCAAAATATCTACCAGCAAGTAGAGAGAGTGACTAATCAAACTTTGTGTTCTACACGCTACATTATGAAGCGGTGAGTGAGTGAACCTTCTCTGTCCTTTCAGAGAGTCTGTTCTTTCTTCTCCTTACCAATAACAACAATCCAAATTATACTACATTGGATTATCTGAACTCCTTCAGTATAGCTTCCTGTGCTAAATTAAATAACTTTGACCTGATAAAAATATCACAGGGAACCCTAAACAGTCAGGGCTATTCAAGTCTATCCTTAACAAGTCCAAATAGTAAGTACAAAGCCTGGAAACGCTGATTTAGGTATAGCAATTACATAATGCGATGTGAAATGTATGTCTGTAAAAGGTTTGTTTGAATTGCCACTGTTATTTTAATATGTGTATATTTTTTTAAAATATGTGGGCTCAGTCTGACCCACAAACTAATTTAATTAGGCCTTAATTAAAACAGAGAATTAAGACATGAAGCAACAAATGGGAAATGTAAATAATACACTTATTCTAGTTCACAGTAAATACAGATGACACACCAGAACATCAGACTGGTGACAATTTTATCTATCACAAGAGTGCCACGGAACTATATTTTTCTGTCACATGCAAGGAAAGTAATCTGTAAAAGGATGTCATCCAACAGCAGTTTGAAAACAGCTTCATGATGTGCAAGGCAGCCCCAGAGGTACTAAGGTGGTAAACAAGATGGATGCGAAATGAAAAAACCCACAACAACAGAAGCACAAGAATAATAAAAAAAAACCAACCCACCAAAACCAACCCCCACATTTTTATGCCAATTTTTATAATGGGCTGCCTTCCTGGGCAATTGCTACTTAAATATACATTGTCATAAATTACATATCTGCCAGATGCCAGTGTCTACTGCAATGTTAGTAACATTCTGCTTAAACACTGTCTTGTTCTCAGAAGCATTTTCTCATTGTACCAGACACATTCACCAACTTACTATCTTTCCCAATTCCCTCCCCCTCAAGTATGCAGAAATACTTGAGAACACTCAGCACTTTTGATGGCTCTTACTGCATCTTATTGAAATCACAATATTTTTGAACTGCTCAAATATGACATTTTTTGAATGTATGATAATACTGATTTTCTTTCACCTCTGCTATGGAGATCAATGCTCACCTATATTATAGGTCTCCGATAGAACTTCTCTGTGCAATTACAAATATATTCAAGACAATTTCTTTTTGCTTGCTTACACAAACTAAATGGAATTTCTCCATGATATAAAAGTACATACAGTTGTCATTGCCTGAGACTCTTCCATTATAACCTCAGCAAAGGAGCAATATGATTGCAGTAGTTGCAATATCACTTCAACAATCATCATTACCATTCAGAGCAAAAAGGTTTGGTATTCTGGAAAAAAACCCTACATTATATTCCTGTAAAGTATTTCACACATTTCATTAAGATTTTATTATATATGAGCACTTTTAATAATTTCCACACCTAATTTAAAGGAAAGATTTTGTTCTGTTTCAGCAATGATAGTACAGGTAGATATGAACCTCTCTGAATTTGAAGACTTGCCAGATCATTGAAACATAAACAAGGATTTGTCCAAACAGCAGTTAATTGCCTCATTCCCTCTTCTGTAATGCTCACCCACATCGCACTTACTGTGAGGAATCTGAGACACAAACAAAGAAAGAAAACCAGGTGGGACATTAAAGACTCCACAGATGAGACTAAATTGTTCTTTCTTCCAACTTTGTATTTAGCAATGTGACAGCTATTTATAAATAATTTTCCACAAAATTTGAAAAAAAAAAATCTAGGAAGGAAAAGAATCTTTAAGCACAGCTCAGTCTAGAGTATCAACTATGGGATGTCACTCATCCAAGACTCCCAATCTGGATGAGAAAGAAGGCTGTACTCTTCCAATCCTCTTATAAAAAATGCAGAAAATAAGATGGCAGGGTTTTTTTGCTCAGTCAGAAAAGGAGGGATTGAAACAGCCTCAGAGCAACCTGTATGACCAGGTCCTGGTGCTCTGTGGTTTCACATTTATATTCATGACCTGAGGTAAACTAAATCATCACTGATAACAATTACAGTTTCAACAGAGATGGAGGAAATGGAAAACACTGAATTACCTAGGTAAAGTAAACTGAACTTCTTGATAAGTATGAGCAAACAGCAGGATTTGGAATACAAAGAAACATGAAGTCTTAGAAAAATGTGGACCATACTTTCAGAGTAACAAGAAAACCTGATTGGGGAAGGAAGGCTCAGAAATGTGTCACAACCACCAGCTGAACACAGGCCTTACATGATAACAGGCAAAACTTAAAAAGCTTACTTTAGGGCAAGAACACACCAGGAACTCAAATTATTTTGCTTTTGAAAGAGAAAGTTCATGGAGGAATACAAAGCATGGAAACTTAATGGAAAACACAAAATAACAACAGCAGAATCAGCACTTAACTATAGTTTAAAAAAACCCTTTAAATTAACTATAAAGTAACAGTAACATAGGTCTACCTTATTTTTCACTGTGGTAGGAAGATAGAACAAAATGTTGTATCTGGAAATTAAACAAACCTAAACTGCAATTTACCTGAAGGATAACTGATTGCTGACACAAATAGCCCAGGACCATGTGTGTTTCAACCAAAACACAGTCTTTTTAAGAAAATATGTTTTAGTTCAAATAGAAGTGAACTTGGAAAAGACTTAATGTCACGTAATAGGCAGAAGGTCGCACTTGATGATCACAGTTGTCCTTCCTGACCTATTGATCTATAAATGAATGTTACATTAACATCTTGGAGGCCTGCATTTTGTTTATTAATACTGTGAGTGTTCTGCATCAAATAAAACTAAAGCAATGTGTCATAATATGGCATTTGACTTGAAAAGGACAAAGCAGAAAACCCAACTATCATTACTTTGTCACATACACACATGCTTAAATCTGTAGCTACAAAATGTTTTTTTATCATTTTTCTGTTTAAGTCATTGAGTCCCAAATGATTTATTGGCCTTTGAATCTTAATAGAGAACTATGTTTAAAATACACTCCCATTAACTACCAAAGGAGAATCTGAAGATCATCAGTATTTGCCAGTGATGATGAGAGAAAATTTGAGAAAGCACAAGCCAAAGGAGATCTGAGACTCTGTGAGCAATGCGCAGGTTTCACTTCTTATTGCATTAGTACTAGAAATAATGATAATTTTTATGGTACATTTTTGAGTTTCATGTTTAATACAGCTTATAAAAGAAGTTCAATATTACTCCCTGATGTATTACTATTCTGCCAGTGTACAGCTGCCAACAGTAGTTAAATCTGATTAAAGCCCCCTGCCGAGTTAATCAATCTGATAATGTCAGACATTATTAAGGAAGCATACATGATACGGTCACACTGTCTATTATCAGTGGCATGTACACCGGTGCCTTTGTCTTCACAGAGCACTGAAGCTACTTAAAATAGATAAGCATAAAAAGGATAAGAGGCCTTATAAACTTTCTGTTTCAAACATTTGTATGGTGCTTTCTGCTAAAATATAAACAATGACATTTGAAACTACCTTCATTTAATTTAGGAGTTTTGAGGAATAACCACAGATTTTAAATTTTAGAACAGTAAAGTACAAACAAGACTACTTTGCATCATTCTGAACAATGCAAACTTTTTTCTAAATGAGAAAGTCTTTTCATTTTAGAATAAATTTGTTTTACCGAAGCAATATCTCAGTTTGAGTCATACCCATGCAGAACAACCACAGGTCTTTGAAACACGTATTACTTGACCTACTCATAAATCAGCAGACATTGTTTCTAGACTACTGTTTCACTAATAGATCCTAATGCTGAAATAATTTGCATTTTCAAAGGGAGCTCCTTCTTTTCTGTTTACATGGTATTAAAAAGTAAAGTCATATCTATTTACACTGAGCTGCATTTAGTCTCTGGCTTTCAGCACTATCAGCAGAAGTATCTATCATTAACTCTAACGCTAATCAGCTCCTCAACGGATGAAGGCTTTGCAACACCTGACTGAATACAGATCCTTTGCATAACATGTGAAATTTGTGGAGGACAGAAGGACACACCATGCTATTTCAGAACAACAAACCACGTACACGCAAGGGAGATGGCAGAGGTGGTGAAATAAGGCAAGAGGAAGGCACTTACTGAAACACAAGTTGCAGCTGTAAAGGATTCAGAATTTGTATATAGCATAAAATGGAGGTTGAGACAAACATCTCCTACCACTGGTGGAAGGCAACTCCTGTGTGGCTTACGATCCAAGGGAAGTTGGGACACTGATCCCTATTCTACCTATAATTTCCCTGAGTACCCAACTGAAGTGCTGGAGTCTTGGATAAATATCTGTAATGAAAACTATTCAACTCTTCCTGCCTTGGTTCAGCACTGTAAGTAACATCACTTATCCCTCCTAATAGCTACCTATTTTATTGAAATCCCCTATCAATCTAACGTTCAATACAGAATGAAATAATCGGTAGCCTGCAGGACACCTACACCCAGGAACCACAAATATATGCCAGAGCTAGATCTTCTAGTCAAGAAACAGACTGCCTAATAGTTACTGAGGGTGGGGAAAAACAGGACCAGACTATTACATCAGAAATTTGAAGACTAAGTATGTAGAGTTCTAATAAAATTCTGTACAGCATATATGCTCTTCTAGAAGCAGAAATAACTTCATGTTGTGTAATGTACATACAGTGGTACGTGTCTTTAGTAGACTCAAGATCTCTGCACATTAAGTCAATACTCTGACTAGGAAGAAGCTCTTGGTTTTGGTGCAGGGCAAGATAGTCATTACAGACCAGTCTGAAATATATTTGTATGTTTATACACACATAATTGGAACTTGCCATAACTGCAAACCACAAACAGAATTTATCAGTGTATTTCTTTTTCCACCAATTTTTCTTTTGAAAGGTTTTTCTGCCCCATATTTGTTTCCTAATACTCAGCTGCACTTTAAGTGCATATTTTAAATTTTTTCCCCATTTAAGAATAAAAAAATTAACCATAGTGCTGCTAACGTGATGGATTAACTCTAGATCAAAACCTGAGATGCAAAAGGTATTTCCAGTTACAACTGTCAAGAGAAAGGCTAAACCATAATTTTTTTCAAAGAAAAGACTGCAAACTATGTTTAATCAGGGACATCCAATCCTTATCATACTGTCTTTTAGAAGAAAAGGCAGATTTAGCAAACATTAGTTCTTTAAAGAATAGCAACAACATTTTGAAAGCTTGCTACAATCTTCAAATAAAGTGAAGTAGTATTCCATTTTTACTGAGCATCTTTTCCTCATTTTTATCCCTTGCCCTCACAATAAAGCCAAACTGGAGATCAACTGGTAAAAATAGGAAACAAGCAAGATAGAGCCAGCAAGCAACAGTTTATTATGGGTTTGTGCCTCAGGGCTGAGCTCCCCTGTGGGTTCTCTAATGTCTAATACGGGTTGTATTTGCATATTACTATTCCCACAGGGCAAAAGTCTCTTCTTTATCAGTCATCTTATTTTCAGGAAGTTCATATGAATTTAATATATCTGAAACCTTTTTCCTTCTGTCAACTTCAGTTGAAATTTGGCCAGCAACTGGGGAAAAGGACATACTAAGATGAAAGGAGCAGCTGACAGGACTGACAGGGATATGTAGGCAAACTAAATGTATAAACTGCATTTCAAAAGAACACTTACCCAAAACCATATCATCTGAGCAAGACATTAAGAATTCACACCTCTACTCAGACCAAATGTAAGAAAAGAAAACCAAAACTGAGAACTTTCAGTTTAACACCAGTAAAACTGCTTCCCCTCTCAATAGGTAGGCCAACTAGGAAGCATATTCTGAAATTCCAATTTCCTTAATAAAAGCAAGCACCTTCCTGGCTCTTCTTCCTTCACCAGAATGTGCCAAGCACTGCAATGTAACACTTTTATCATTATTATTATTAGATTCTCTATTCTACCATTAATAGTAGTCTATGATAAAGCAATATAGCTCTGTGACTTGGATGTGAGTATTCATTTCACACACCTGACAGCTAAATCAGTAACAAATGTTGTTTTGGACATGTGCTCAAATACAGGGAGTATATGCTATTAATTCCAGCCAAGCCTTTTGGGAAGTAAGAAAATTGTGAGGGAGGTCACTTTAACCTCACTGGTTACAGGATACCACTCATCTATAGATACAGAAAGATACTGCCAAGTCTTTTTGTCAAAAAAAAAGAGAGAACTTACAGAGTGATCACAGTTGTACAGGAATTAACATCTTCACATCCTTGTCAACCAAAGGAAATGGGACTCTCACCTGAATCAGGCACTTAACTAAGCTGATTGCCTTACCAGAAAGCAGCCTGGAGACTACAGTCCCTTACACCTTTTCTTAAAATGACTGCCTGCATAGTAACAGCACTATCATATCTCTGAAGGCTGAAGTTCAAAGAAGAATTTGTAACACCAGAAGAACGCCAGTCAGCTCAATGTCCTCCCACAATACCTGGTATTTGGCAGCCTGAGGCACAAAGAAAGAGATGGTACTGGGAAATTGTCTGTTCTAGCCTTCTCCAAAACAGCAGACCCCTTTTAATATTATGTGCTATATGCACAGATGGAGATACTTCCAAAACCCAGGTTGCTCTTAATATTAAACACATCCTTAAACAGGAACTCCTGTCTATTCAAAGAAAGCTGAGAAGTGTGTTTCAGTCCTTTGTGTTGCTTCTGAGCTTATTTTACTAGAGAAGATGTGGGAAGAAATCATCTCTCTTGTTTTCTGGACGATCTATTGAATATGTGATGAGATGGAACATGTTGCCCCCTGGCCACTGGCACACGAAAGCAATAGCTGCAAGGATTACATGTGGGCTCTGGGCCATATGGTGTGTAGGCTTATTGAGGGAATTTAGCATTTTTTAGACTCCTACTTTCCTGTCAAATTGGTTGAAATTAGCCACTGAGCTTCTTCTCTAAAAACTTGGGTAACAACCCCATGATTGTGTAAGCTTTTGCCATTGAAAACCAGATTAAAAGGTAAACAAAAAAAATAACATAAACCATATATTGCTGTTCTTCAGAAAAGCAAGAAGTTGTAAGAGGCGCTTTCACTAACAGGGATACTTACTGGAAGCTGGAGCTTTAATAAATGTAAGCTCAGTGTTACAGCAACGAGCATATATTACAGCATACAAGCTTACTGCTATGAAGGTTTAAAACAGAGTTCAGAAGCTAAGCCAGTTTAAGCCACAGAGAGGTATTCCATTATCCTTCCAGAGAATAGTACAGGGTATATATGACTGACATACAAAACCATAATCTTATTTGCTATTTAGCTATTTCTAGAAACCTAATATTATGTTAGGATGTCTGCAAATAATACAAATGCTGTTTTGTGAATGAAACAATACATCGAGTAAAATAATACAGTATTGAGGTCTATACCTGATGAAATGCTTCTAGCCTCCAGATATTGGTGTTGGAAATGGATTTATTTAAAATGTATTATGACTACATCTATTCAAGATATTTATGCTTTATTGATACTCAGTCTGGAGAGGATATAAACTGTAAATTGGGATTGTAGACAAAGTTGAATGAGCATCGACATGTGATGGGAGGGAGGGTTGGTTGTCTTAAACAGGACACAGTTCCTTATCCGCTGATGCAAACAGCACACACTTGGTATTTGGTTTTAGTTGAAAGCTTCATTATGTAGCAATCAACTGAACAATATTGTCTATTCATCTGTGCCAGCGTTCTGAATTATTTTAGTGTATCTTCAAATGTCTACAAAATGCCTTCCCATCCTGTCCTCCACCAAAAGTTGAAGTTCAACCCCACAGATTTCTCATTAATAAAATCCAAAACCTAATCCTAAAGTCAAGCTTATTTTGGCTTTAACAGAAGTTTTGCAGTATGTTCTAGTACTATGCAACCCTTATGGTGAAGGGAGGTGATAAGCCACCAATGCATTCAGGCTACAAAAATCTATATACTACCTGTGCACTAACCCTCTGGCCTCTACTGGAACACACATTGGCACAATGAGTTTAAAGCTATGAACTGGAATAATTTCTGGAGCATGCTATGGCTTTATAAAATCACTTAAATCCAACTTGGCAATTCAAGATTTCTCAGTTAATATATGATGTGTAACATGTATGCACCTGTTGCAGGGAGCTTATAGATGCTAGGGATAAAAATATTCTCCTTTCAAGAGAGTTTTGCCAAATGGAAAAAAACCTCTGAACCAAGCAAACAAAAAACCCCAAGCAACATAAAAAAAAAGCACCCCCATAACCACCCCAAAACCAAACACAGATACATCAACAACATGGTTAGAGACAGCAGAAAGCAATTGACATCCAAGATATCATTCCCTATTGCTAATTCTCAGGAGAAAACAGGTCTTGCAGTGGGAAGGAAAGGGGAGAGTGGGCTAATTGTCAAACACACAGCTAGTTTAATGTCAGTATGGTCACCAGCCTTCTAAGCATCAAAGCAGCAGACCTGAGTTGGCATCTGTAGTATCCCAGAGAATGTTTGAGGGGAACTAGTCCCCATAGCTCCTAAGAATATAGACAATGGAGGAAGGCTGGGAGGGATCTGGAAGCAAAATTTAGGAGTTAGGACAAAACTTGGAGCTCAAAGTGCAGAGCTGAATGCTCTGAAGTATTCTTAGCACTATCCCCTGAGCTACAGACAGCACAGTGGAATAACTGGTGCAGGGAAGAGTTCAGACTTGTATTTGAGAGGAAGAACTATTGGACTGAATAGTTGATACAGGAAGAGCAGTTGGGGAGGGGAAGTGTGTGGAATCGTCTTTTCTGTGGGAAAATACCTAAAAGGATGTTAAGCTTCTACTATACTCCCTGATCAAATTAGTTCCCAAAATTAGTAATAATATGTTTTCTCTCAAAGGAGAAAAAGTTTATTCAACTTGCAATTACAGAATGCTGCCATTGACTGATCTATTTTAGGATGGGAGAAAGGCTGGTAGGACAGAGATAATATTTACCACGCTCCAACTCAGTGAACCCTGAAACAAAAGTGATACCCAAAAATCCCCACCAACCAAAACAAAAAAGCAAACAAATAAAAAATCTCCAAGGAAAAACAAAACAGAAATGTGGTGGAAAGAAATGGTCTCTTGTCCTTCCTGCACACATCCACATAAAGAAACAACAAACAATATTCTGATTGCTGGGTATTACCATGCACAATGCTATGTCTAGGAATCAAGCACAAAATCAGAAGTTAGGTAAAACCAGCCAAATTTAGCCAAAGATAGTTATCAATGTGTCAAGCAGAGACACAGAGAAGAATAAATGCCATTATAACATCTTAATTTATTGACTGTGTCATTTTACTACAAAGCATTCATCAAAATTATCAGAGCCAAATAAGCTTTTTCACTGCATGGAATGACTAAATACAGTTTGACTTCAGTAAATACAAGTATAAGTTTCTTTTAAAGATATACAAGAAAATGAAACTCAATGAAATTCAGAATTAAATAAGTGACTCTCACACTGTCCATGTAGTAAATAAATGTTATGTAAAACCAATATTGGAGCTATGTAACTAGCATTGGTTATTTCATGCACAGAGTTTAATAACCATCTTCTGAGCATGTTTTTGGTCCACACACAGTGAGAGGACATATATACCATGGGATGGTCAAAACCTCAAATTCAATTTCTACATGTGGTAAAAAGTGACAAGATTGATAGCAATATGCCATCCATTCTCATCAGTCACACTTAGTCCTCAGACCTCTATTATCCACAAATCCTGCTACACAATCAAAGAGAAAGAACTACTGAATTATTTATTAAAACTGACACCATCAATTATGCTCCCATGTAAAGCATCATGGAGCAGCCATTTAAAGAAGCAGAATGAGCATTCTGGTAACTTTTGACCAGGTTAACCG
Source organism: Laterallus jamaicensis coturniculus (assembly GCA_022605575.1). Classification (NCBI taxonomy): domain Eukaryota; kingdom Metazoa; phylum Chordata; class Aves; order Gruiformes; family Rallidae; genus Laterallus; species Laterallus jamaicensis. The sequence continues at coordinate 17,008,852 of JAKCOX010000008.1, read as the reverse complement.
TGGCTCTGCTTTGGGAGAAGACAGAAGATCTTCTCAGACATTGTACCTCTGAGCAGCTAAATTTGTAAAAGTGTCATTTTCTGCCACTGCAAAGCAAAGTCTTGTATTTCCAGCCAACAAAACCAAAAAATGTGATACCAATACTTTTTTTTTCTCCTCCTCTGTATCACCTTTTCACATAATGTGAAATGTCTACAGAGGCTTACCTAAAGTGACAGCCTTGGAACAGTCTTTCTACACTGCAAGGCCAAAACCAGTGACTGTCACGAATGCCAACAGCCCCAAGTAATGAAATGGAGTATGGGTGGTATTTCTAAGCAACCAGCTGGGCTCACACACCAAACTTTTGATGTCTTGGTACAAACCAGTCACATAGTTGCTGTGTTCCCTTGTGACACACATGGTCCTTTTTAACTGGCACACAATTTTAATGAAATTTCTATCACCTTTTAACATCAGTGTTATTAAGTTCATGCTTTAAGAGGCATGAATAACTATATTATTGCTGCATAGCAGTAACAAAATACTAACACAATATTGCATTCAGAAGAGCAGGTTACATTCCCAAAACATCCTGTCTAGACAATTATGCAAAACCACAGCCCACCAAGGTGTTTCCCAGCATCACCTGGTGGCTCTTGCTCAGAGTAAATACAGCCCAATCACAGCCATGAGGGTTACACTTTCAGCAGCACCCAGCAGTAAGGGGGAAACCTGGAAGTAATCTAATAGACAAATGATATATAACCTCTCATATATATGCCCTCAACATGGAAAGGTGCCCAGATTCACACTGTTTCTGTTTGTGGTGGTGTACAAGAAAAAGACTGTGCCTATAACAGTAAATTAAACATGCCAGGACTGTCTGCTGGCACTAAGGCCAGCTGGCAGAGAACAGCCTCTGCTCGTACTCCCTTACCCTTCAAAGTATGCAACTACAGGATGGGAATGTCTTTCAGCCTTCCATCTCCCTAGCCACGCTCAGGATTTGCTTAGGAGTGTGCAAAGCCTCGTCAGATTGTTCTAACAACTAACCAATATTAACAACTAAGTTGTATAGTCCAAGAATGCACTCTGGTATTGTTAATTTTACCCATACAGATCTAAGTGACAAGTCCAGAGGGCTCACCTCCCCCTTGTAACAAGAAATAGCAGAACATAAATAAATGGATGTAACGGAAATGGCTAGGATGAATCATGAAACACAACAAGGGATGGACATCTTGTTACCAAAAATGTTAAATAGCAATTTTTCCAAGTACTTCAGAAGAAAAAAAAGGAAGCCATGAGAGTGAGAAAGAAGCTCTCAGCTTCAGTTACCCAAGACATTTTTTATTTGTCTTAATGCCATTGTTATTTTAGGGAATTACCATAACCAGGAGTATTTTTCCCAAATTTTGCTGCAGACAATCCACAGTCTAAATGCAACTACAATTCAGTGGTTGATCTAGATAGAAATTCTTGCTATTTTCATGGAGCCGATTGAAGTCCCAATGAGTACACTCAGTTTTCCTCCTAATTTCAACATTTTATCTGGATGACTTGGCTAATACAGTTTCTTTTAGTGGTATGAAAAGGCCACAGTTATGGCACATGCTGCATTTAATGATAAACAGGTTCACTAACCACAAGGTCTAAATAGAGTTCTTGCTTAAACATATGACTATTTACAATATGAATGTTTATACAAGAACAAATTGGCAGCAAAGGTAGTCTGGTTAAATTTATTCTCTGGATTGGTTAATTCAAACTGGATAGCAATTTAGAAGCTATTTTTAAAAGCTTTTTCAGGAATCTATTTCTTACATGAGGAGTCATGGTTCTTTAGACAGGGTTAACTCAGGAAAATACCTCTTTTAAGCAGTACTTGGACTGTCAGCGAGAGTCCATCCCTCTCTCTCCCAGCGTTACCCTCATCTAAAATAACACTGAAGTTACACTGTCTGCTCCCCATTAAACTGTAATTAAATAATACAATTTCAACTTATTAATAAAATTACTAGGAGCATGACAGTCAAATGAAAGTCACAAGTGTTAACTGCTAAGCCTCAAAAATTAGAGAGCCAAAACTTTGTAGTAACAAGAATAGACCAAATTGTCCACAAATTAAAACCAAGTGACTTTATAAAGTTAAGGCACTGCAAGGAACAACTCAGTTTTTGTGGGTTATTTGGTTACATTTAATTGAATAAAGAACAAAAAACACCCACCATTGAAATGATGCAAAAACTGCATTCCAGGTGGATCGATACACCTAGCCTTAATGTGAACCCCTTCAGAGGGACTCTTTAAAATACTTGGGGTTTTGTTTTTAAACAAAAAGTGTTGAAACAGAAGAAACATTGTTTTTAAAGAAATACACATGGCCAACATTTTTTAAATTTTAAGAATTAAGTTTGTAAATAAATTTCAACCCCAAATAGCATGTATACTATATTAACTTGCAACAGTCTTTCACATTAACATGTGTATGATATGTCAAACAAAAAAATCATTGCATAACTGTATCCTTTTTAACATAGTCTGTGGGCTAAACTAGTGTCTCCCAAATTTTTAGAAGGCGAATTTCTCCTTATAAAACTTGTTCCATACATTCTACAGATCATCCCTCTTCCCCATCTTTGCTGAAAGATGCTGGTACTTTCCACCTCAAGAATGCCACTCTCATCTCTTAAGGATCACTTTCAGACTTAGCACAGTGGCACGTGATATGACTCTTTACAGAGCCAGTACAGGTCCAGACTTTTTATTTGCCTATTCAACACCAGTTCTTCCATCTAACCTACAAGATACTCAGTGTCTCACCAACAAGGCTTTTTTTGTTGATCGCATGCCATTGTAATGCAATTAAAGTTTAAGCATATAATTTACTCTTTTCTTTTGCTGAGCTATTTAGTTACTGCTTTTAGAAGCAAATAAAAAGACTATAATGTTTACTGTTCAGACATAAAAGAGCATTTTGAATAATATGGGTGGGCTTTTTAAAAAATCATTTAGTCCATTTTGTCATGACAGGGAGAGAGTGCTAGAACAGGCAGGGTTCCTCCGACATGCAGACCAGGAGCCACGCCACTGCTGCTAACTGGAGGGGTTGGCAATTCTGCAGGACTGCTCTGAGGTTAGTCCTTGTTTGATCTCTTCCTCTATCTGGGGTTAGATATGTCTGAGTCTATGAGACAGGTTACATGTTTAAGAAGGACTTCAGCTGCATGGATTTGGAAAGCCATAAGGAACTGGCTGGCTCTTGCTTTTCAACTCAAAAAGAAATGCAATAAATGCAAAGGAGTAAGTTTCAAGTGTGGAAAAAACATGCTCAGGACATAGAACAATTTTTCATGACTATATATAATTCATTGAAACAAGCACATGAAAGCACTTAACACTAAACTTAAAAGAAAACAGCCAAATTCATTTATTAGAAGTCTAAATGTAAAATAATATGAGCCAGGTGCGTAAAGTAGTTGTTGCTGAAACATAGTTCCAAAAAAACCCCAAAAACTTTCAATCAAAGATTTATTTACTGAATTCAAACATCAGGCCAAAGAAATAACAGTTAATTCAAAAAGAGCAAAAATTTCACACAATTTCCATGATTTCTCTTAGTTCATCCTTTAGTTTCAATCACTTCTCTGCAAACACAAGCTAACAAAAAATACTGCACATAATTTCTTAAGGTACAACAAAAGCAAAGCTTGCAATGAATATGTTTACAAAAACATTAAACTCACAAAATGCGAGCCAACCACTACACACCATCTATTTTTAAACTGCATCTCACTCTCATTGTTTCAGTAAATGTATAAACTGACCCTTAGCTTTTTTAATGACCTGGCAACTAAAAAATGTTAGTATATTCATGCTTTTCAACATGACAACAAACAAGTCAATTACGCTGTAATTCTTACAGAATCGCTGAGGTTGGAAGGCACCTCTGAAGGACATCTGGTCCTACTCCCCTGCTCAGGCAGGGCCACCTACAACTGGCTGGCAAATACCCTGTCCAGATAGCTTTTGAGTATCTCCAAGGATGGAGACTCCACAACCTCCCTGGGCAACCTGTGCCCATGCTCAGTCACCCTCACAGTGAAATAGTGTTTTCTGATGTTCAGGTGGAGTTGCCTATGTTTCAGTTTGTGCCCATTGCCTCTGATCCTGTCACTGGGCACCACTGAAAAGAGCCTGATTCTGTCTTCTTTGCATCCTCTAGGTATCTATACATGTTGATGAGATCCCCCTGAGCCTCCTCTTCTCTACAGAACTTCATTTTAACAGAAAATGCACAGCAAACGCCATAAAAAATTATGCTGCATGACATATGTTGACCTTAGCGCCAAAAAGTATCTTTTGTGTTAAAATAAGGCTCCTGTGAAATAAAAATCACTGGAACTGGTAAGATTTGTAAAGGTGAAGAAATTAACTACATCTAGCTGACATTTTTCTCACACATTACTTTGTTCCTGGACCTTCTGTTTTCCTTCAAGGAAGAGCAAAGGAAAAAAAAAGCCAAATGGACACCTGGCTGAAGGCCTGCCTATGCATGAACTTGCACTGTTCATGCAAAATACATGATTTAAGACTATTTTTAGTTAAACTAGTCAAAAAGCTGCAGGAACATTTAGAAACAAGTTTTACATTGATTCAGTTTAAAATCAATAGACTTAATATAACCCTAAATAAGACAGAAACTAAAGAATGCAAAAATCTATCTGGACACTTTAATTAAAATCAGTTTTAAAGTAATTCAACCAATTCATCAGCTTTCGTAGCCTGCATATTTAGATAAAGCTCATGATTCAAGTCATTGTATCAAGGGGATGAAAGAACATGTAGCAGAAGCCAGAAGAAAAGAGAATAAGGCTCGCAAGCCGATTGTTTTGCCAAAGGGTGACCGAAATAGCGAGCAAAATTAATCTGTAAACTCAATGGAAATTTGAGGACTGAATGGCATTTACTCTTGAAAAACAGACACTAACACATTGTCTCTCCACAGATAAGCAGCAAATTTACCTTTTTCTATTCACTATACAAGCATTCTATATTTGATACTGAATTCTCAGGAGAATGAGCACTTTCTAGGACTGGGATGAAACCAGGAGGAATTCACGGTGGAATGCTATCTTCAAACTTGCCACAGAAGGACACAGAATGATATCTGAAATGGTTAGGGACAATGAAAAGTTCTGAAGGTGAAATACAAGAAGTTTCACATTTATTCAGCTGACTGAGCAGCAGTGTTTTATGAATCAAATCTGTTCAGATACTTGTGTAAACTCAGTTTTGGGGTTTGTTTTGTTTGGGTTTTTTTTTCCTTTCTCGTGTTTTGGGGTTTTGTTTTGGTTTTGGTTTAAAGTTTGCTTTGAACAAATTCAGCAAAACAGATTGAAAAGCAGGAACAACTATTATGCAATTGGGTCTTTACATCAATTGCCACACCGCATTGCTATTGTGATTCCATTTCTTCATTTCAATCAATCCAGTCAGAATGGATGCTTATAGCCTTCATAATTGGTGCAATGTAAATCCTGAAGTTATTTTGTAACTGTATCTTTCAGAAACATTTTGTTGTTTAAAAGTAAGTTTCTTCTTGCCAGATATTTTTCACAGTATCGCACTTGCATTAAGTAAGCTCAAAAAAGTTTGGTAGTTTGTACAATATGTAGCATTTGCTACTACATTTCCTTCTGCAACACATCCATTTATCCAAGAGAAAAAACAACCTTTAGCTTCATTCTTCTTAGCAACTCAGTGTAAATGGCTACTAAAATTAGACATTATCAGTGCTCCTTATCGTAAGAAAAAGGAAAGCATATACTTAAGTATTCATCTGAATAGTGCAGCCAAGACTGTTTCTGTAGTTGGACAGTCTCACATCACTGTGGTACTTACTAATCATCTCCGCGTGTTTTCTCTTTGAAACATTGTTCTATTGCTGAGCTATAACAAACAAACCGTGTATGGCTGATTATGCTACTGCACTAACAATTACAAGTTGGCCCTTTTCCATTTTGTTTGTTAAAATCTTCATTAGTCATGTGGAAAGCTACCAAGCCATACAGCATCTAAAAATGTTACAAAAACGTATGGAAGTGTTTAGGAGTGAAAACAATCCATTTAAGAATTATGTTTCTTAGCCGCAGGACTCTAAATGCATACTAAATATCAGAATTAAATTAACAAGTAAGTGGTCTCTTACCAGTAAGTAATGAAACATCATCCTACAAAAGTACTAATACACAGCCACCTTGGCCAGGAATTCATGGATGGTCATGGCAAAAATCATTCCCTTTACATAAGCCACTAAGGGAAGTCTATTTTATCATTACCTCTTGAACTTTTAAAAGTAAAAATTCTATAATTTAAATGAGCTCTGTGCAATTTTTTGACATATTTAGAATGCAGTTGGTCTAGGAGAGTTACATCAGTTAATTTAGTCCGAAAATTGCATCTAGTTAAGATTTTAAATAATGAAAAACCTCAATCAACCCACTTCACTGAAACAGTAGCAATGAACAAATCACTAAATTTAAACCAGAAAGTTTCGTGGAGGAGAAAGTCAGTTTGTCAGTGCGGGGAAGAATAGCACTACAAGTATCAATATACAACTACTGCTTCACCAAAATAAATTAAAAATACTCAAGGCCAAGAGACCCCTGCAGCTAGTAATTTTTAAATGGCACAGGAAAAAAAAAATCCTCTGGGGCAGTGGGGGAGAAGGGAAGCAAGTGGAACAAAGCACATAGGTTGCATTAAATTAAAATAATTCAAAAAGAGGGAAAGCTACATAGTAAAATCTGAATTTTGAAGACCCTAAGGTGAAAGAGGTTATGTGAACTGAATAAAGCCTGTCCCAGGTTCTTGGGACAGCCTCACGACTCTCTGGGATGCAGGACCACATTGCCGCATAGAGCTAATCATTCCCCTTAAAGATTTGTGCGGCTATAAAGAATACAAATAAACCTGCTAATCTGTACTAATTTTTCTGTGTTTCTGCATTATTTCTCTGGCCACTGGGCTGCTTACAATTCCCCAGATACAGAGGGAAAAAAAGAACATTCTCTTTAGAACCAATAAGAGGTAGGCGGAGCACGGAGTAGCCGTAAGAACTCACACGGCATAACATGACCTGTAAACCTCTCAGATGCGTCAATAAGGTCAGGTCATAGAGCAGAAGGAGTCATATATAAGGTAACAGTACAACTGCTAAAAGCAACCACAGACATAAAAGAATTAGGATGTGTTGACAAGAGGAACTCAAGTTTAAAGCATTTCCCCACAGCCCACACTGGGGGAAAACCCCACTCCTTATAAGTTCTGCAAATACTCAGCATGTTTTTACTACAGCGTCCATTAGTGATATTTATACACAACGATGACCTCATTCTCTAGCAGAGTGAATGAACATGAGAGGGGAAAAAAAATATTTTGGTTGTGTATTTATCAGCATTTGGGCTCATTTAAATACTACTTGAATAACAATTATCTTTCTCAGCTGAGCAGAGCATCAGGTTGGCAGACTGTGCTTCACTTCTCAAAGTGACAATTAACCTTGATATCAGTCTGCAAAGTGCTCTGTACTGGCAGCAGAATAAAATTATCATTATCATATAAATCATAAAGATTCTACTGAACCTGAGATAGCTGTCATCCCTCAGCTATTTGTATTCAGTGAGGAGCAAAGCAGGTTGTTGCAGAACATCTTAAAAATGTGTCATCCTACAGCCACCACGTTGTGAGCTTTTGAGGCTGTATCTGTGGCTACCTGAAAATGTATGCCACACATATATGCCAAAACACTCACAGTTAATATACATTATTAATTAAATATCTCTCAGGGAGGTTTGCAATGCAGGAGGTCATTATACTTGAATCATGAATTTAAATCTGATTTACACTGCAGTAATTCCAGACTCAAATGAGATTTCCGAGTTGATTATGTGATGCCTATCAGCTAGACAGTTTCCCATCCCAATGATACTTATAATCACCTGATCCTATTCTTTGAAGATTACAATTTACAAGTAGTAATAATAAAAAAACCCCAACCAAAACCACAACAACCCCCCCCAAACTATAATTCAGTTAATGCTGGATCAAAATTGGGAACAGTCCTCTTGCACTGATGCCTAATCACTACGTTAACAGGCTGTTAAGGAACCTAGTGAGGGGACCAGGATTATAGTTGTTGTGCCCACAACAGTCCATTGAAATGCCATATTAAGTAGACACTTCTTCCTTCTAGGCAGCCCAGACATGCAGGGAAGGCAGAAAATTGAATCATCTTCTCTAAAAATTTCCCACCTTAAAACCTGCAATGACAAGTGACTGTGAAAATGTTTACAGCCATTTTTGATATGACACTTCATTTTTGTAATGCGCACACTGTGTGTCAAAGTGTTTTACTGTTCTTGCTGCTACCGACAGGACATTGCTGCGAATAAGACATGGCAGTGAAGCAAGCCCTTTCTTAGAAATACTTTTATCAACTGACATGTCTTATTTTATCTGTAACAGAACACAAATAAGCATACAGCTAATTGGGTGGGGTGTTAGGTTTTCTTCCAACCCCCCACTAGAGCTGGCTAATTTCTCCAAGACAAACTATGGCAAAACTCACACAAGTACCTCAGGAAAGGGTGAAGCAAGACAAAGAGCCTGCTCTTTGTACCGTAGGCACAAAGTGACTCCAGAGGATTGTTTCTGGCAGACAACTTGGCAGATTGTTTGCAAGAGATATACATGAAGCCATGGTTGTGTTTCTGACCCAGCCAGCACAATCAGTCCTCAGAGGTGGAAGAGGTGAGGTGCCAAAAAACACACTCCCACAAAGCTTTTAAAATGAGCAAGCCCAGGTACCTCCTACCTTGCCTGCTGCAGAAATACAAACTTACTCCAGTGTAACATGGATCAAGGCTAATACGTATCTAGTAATCAAAAGCCAGATACATTTCCACATAGTCAAGAAATGCCCATCTTTTCAAGTTGTCCAACAAAATCTGAAGTTAACAGGAACAGTCCATTTTCCATCGAGACTCAGTCAAAATTCCCATGCAACGTTCAAGCCCAGTTTAACTCCACCCAACAGTTTAACCCAGAACACTTAACGAATCCATCCAGGGTTGCTTTATGTTGCTCCAAAAGCTAGTGCTGCATTAACCGTAGTCAAAAACCGTTCTCGAACCGCTTTTCCTGTGAAATTACCCTGGCTGCAAGCCCCAAATCTGAAACTTTCTTTCCCCCCTACCCCCCCAATTTGCAACCCCAGTTAAAAGGCCTAGCTATGAGTTTAGCAATAAATAATTTATATCAAGAAACAGTAAACTGCATGCTAAGCAGACATTTAATGTTTCAACCATAAGCTTATCTGAAATGTAACTGCATTACATTCCATCCATACTCTTTTGAAGGGTTAGAACATGTCAAATTTTACAAATAATACATAGATTTGTCCTGTTTAGGCTACTTAAGATAGCAAATACTGAGAGGGAGCAGTAGTTTTACATTCTCTGGATCACATCTACAATAAAATGACACTACATAGTTATTCTAAGCATATTGTAACTACCTCAAAAAAAATATTTAGCTCAGAAGTATGAAGCATTAAATGCTGCTTTCTTATGTGTAAACAGACTAGTCATAAATTAGTGCAATAAAACACTTGTTTACCATTTTAGAATTAGAACACCTTAAGATGTAAAATAAATCACACTTTCTACTAGAGGATTAGATGCATTACACATGTAATTATGGTGGGTGCAGAAGATCACTGGTGTCATAGAAATTAATTTAAAAGTTATAATAAGAAGGATAATAATGTCATTTCATTTATGATGTGTATTTTCAGTGGTCATTACTGTCAATATCTTACAAACAAAAGTTAAATTGAACATCAGCTAAACTTGAGGAAATAAAAAAACCCTTCTCCCCCAAAAAACAACTAACACTAAAAATGAGGTACTCATTTTGAAAAAATGACAGTATTTGCTATTTCTCCACCAAATCTCAACATTATTTTCTGATAAAGAAGTTATTGCTGAATTTTATACAAAAAGACTACAGACAGGCAATACAGAACAGAATGCTTTTTAAAAGCTCCAAATTTCATAGAGGTTACACTCAATTTTAAGTAAAACACCCTAATGCCCAGACCCGAAAAAGAAAGCTTTAAGTTGTCAGCTGTGTCAAGCATTACTCAAAGAGTAGCTGCTGTAACTGTGTACTACGTATTCTTCAAATATAACTCAACCTCCTAAATTAAGCGCAAACCCTTATATTTCAGTCTTAGCTCCAGAGTCATCATCTTGGCCTCCACAATATTTACAACATTAAAAGGCTAAAAGTGTCAAGAAAGCATATTATCACTCACCTATAGCCTTCCCTAGGCACAGTATGAATCGCAAGTTAATAAAGGCCACATAAATATGGTTTTTGTGCAGAGCAGACAGTAAATTATGTATTTAATTACATATTTCTCCCTAAAAAACAGAAACAGTTGGCTCTCTGCTATTTTTGTTAACATTAATCAGAGGAAACTTCAGATTCTGGCATAAATTTGACTATCGTATAAAAGGTAATATTTAAAATACATAATGCCTTACCACACAAACACGAGCTGCCATATGTGAGGCGCTGCTAAGCATGGTTTCTATTAAGCCAATACACAGTAACTGGCTTCTTTCCAAGCAACATGGAAGTGTTTAAAAACCCCTGTTTAATCCAATTCCACAGCTTTGAAACAAAAATAAATTAAAGTGCTGCAAGAACTGTTAAAATGAAAAATTAAAGGCATGTAAATAAGTGAAAAAAATAAATTGTCAGAGAAAATGAAAACAAAGATTATTTCAAGTAGATATCTTAATTGTAATTAGCAACATTTGGCATGTGTTATGATATGTTTCAAAGCTGCAGCCAATTAGATACCCCCAAAAGCTTGTAACAAAGCTGCAAATGTGTAACTACAGCATAAATAAGTTTTATTGCACACCAAGAAAACAGCACCCAGATCAATTTCATAGTTTGTTTCCTAAAGGCTGTAAAGCAAGCTCTGTTACTAGTTCAGGACTTTTTTTAAATTATTATTATTATTATTAAACTGCAGCTTTTCTGCTGGGAGGTTTTGGAAAACAATTTCATTAAATTCAGATTATTAATTATAAATCTGTACACATTTTGTGTATACCAAGAATGAAAGACAAACCACAGCACTGCCTCCTTAGACTATCATGCCTATGGAAAGCCAAAACCAAACCAACAACAGCAACAAAAAGCTAAACAAAAAAAAAACAAACCCAAAAGAATAAAGCCCGCAAGTTAACAGCTGTTAAAGAGCTGTAGAATTGTGGTATTGGAACCAAGAAAGATTTTTTTTTTTTTAATAGATTTCCAAGGGGAGGGGAAAACACTATTTTTGCTTTGGAAGGGATAAGAGATCCACAACGGCATTCAGGAAACACCATGAATTTGTCAGATCCGTTTTTAAAGTTTTCTGGAAATGGAAATACTTTCTAAGTGTTACACAGAAGATGGGAGTTCCAATTCTGATCAAATGTGGGTGTACTGAAGATAACAGCATTAGGCACTTCTGAGATTTTGCCATTTATTTAAGGAAACAAATACTTCATTATCAGCAATGCTGTTAAGTCCCAACCAACAGACAAAGTACCTTCCATTTCCCCCATTTATTCAATAATGACTAATTTACTAAAGGGTAATGAGTTGCTAATAAAAGCATGTTTCTTACGTGATTATCATGAAATGACAGTGACTGCTTGGTCAGTACCTAATAAAGTCACACTTACAAATAACTCTGCTCTATCACATTTGTTGTAAAGAAAATGATCCTCATATAGTTTTTATACAATACATTAGTCTACGTTTAAGAAAAAAAAAGCGGGGGGGGAGAGGGGTCCTAAACCCTACAGAAATAACTAACTAAATTTAAAAGCAACATATTTAGGTATTTCTCTGCAGTTTCCTAATAATGATGCAAAGTCTCAGCCAATGTAGTTTGGTTTCCCTTGCTGGCAAGTAATAACTGTTTATTTAACACACTTATTTTAGGGTTTGGTGGGGGGAAAGGGTTTTTTGGTCTTTTATGAGACCTGTATTGAGGAGATTACAAAAGCATGCATATATACAATCAGGATTATGTTATAAACCAAATTCAGGCTCGAAGGGGGAAAAAAAGCCCACAAAACCACCAAAACCAAACCAGAAAAAAAACCACCCCCAACTTTGTTTAGCTATGCAGGAGAGGGCAAAAGAAATGTCTTTGGAAGGCGGTCTGAAAAATTCCGAAGCTGCAAGCATTGGGGATTGCCCTCAGACTTCCTAGGAGCCTGATGTGCAAAGACCAGCTGCAATTCAGCATGAAACCACTGGAAAAAGATACCTCCGCTCAGAATTCCCCACGTGAAAAGCATCGAAGTGTTTCATTTTTCCCCCATCAGAAGTCTTCCACTCCACCCTCCCCACACATGTAATTTAAACTAGAGCTTTACTAATCCTGTACCCTAAACACAGTGCAAACATCAAGGATCCCTTCCTTGACAGGATCAAGGCTTTCATAGGCCTCTTTTTGGGCACTCTTGTTCCTTTTTCTGCTTCAAGGAATGTGTGATCACCACAACCCCACCTCATGCTCCAATCCCATCTCATTTCCCTGCTCCAGCTGTCCCAGGGAATGCGATCCGGCATCCCTGAAGTACTCTTACTCTTCCCTAACACTATCTTCTCTCTTCTTTTCCTCCTGGGAGAGGAGTTGTCATCATTTGAAAACCGGGAGAACTGGCAGAAGTCATGTGGAGGTATTGTTATGCTGAGAGGTATTAAATGGGTGTTGTCAGCCAGTTCCTTACTTCATCACCAGCGAGTGAAGTTGCCGGTCCTGGCAAGCAGCCAGCGGCAACCTCCGTTTACCCATTTATTCCACTCACCCTCCCCCCTGCCCACCCCTCCTCCGCCCCGCCCCTCCTCCAGTCTTGAGGAAAAAGTTGCCGAGGTTTCTAGCTCCTAAAATCGCCCCACAACTGGCAGTGATGCCACATCACTGAAGAAACAAACGCTCCTTTTCAGATGGCCTTCCAAGTACAGAGCATCTTGACATACGGAAGGCCCAGGAAAAGAAACATCTGCATGTTATTTTTTTAAAAACAGATGCTTAGTGAACAGTATGACATTGAAAGGCCTAGAGTCACTTTCGCAGGGAAAATAAACAGATATTTTTTAAAACAATGTTTTAGTACAGTTACATGCTTCAGACCTTAAAGCACGAGTGACACTGTCCTACGCTGTCATAAAAGAAAATAGCTAAGGGAATTAAAAGATTACATATTAAAAATTGATCTGACATTTTTCATCTGAGGTGCTTCAAGGTACTGAGGCAGTAAATCTAGAAACGACACTCATTATAAAAAAAAAACCAACAGGAAAGTTAACTCAAGTGATAAAATACAGTATAGTTACTATTACATAATCTTAGTGCAATCGTTAACTTGCCTGTTTTTGGGATGTGTTTCATGCCTCTTTTGAAGCAGAAAAGGAATCAAAATTTAAAAATAAAGCGTTTTCAGTGAGCACTCAAATACATTTTATGATCATTCTTATCCTCAAATGAATAATACATCATAGACTCTGCACATTAGTATCAACTGCTTCTGTGTGTATCTTTCTAATGAAGTTTTGCTATAAAATCTTAAGAGGCCTAGCCAGAAAAGTTACATACAATTGTCTGTGTCACATTTTCTCTAGGAGGTTATAGAAAACCAACAGCAGATCAAAATAAGCCTATGCACACAGAAGATAAACTCCATGGGTAGTGGATTGCAGCAGGAAGAGCACACAGATTCACACCAAGGAGGCTGGAAAAGTTTTTGAACAAAAACACTCAGAAAATTGCACATTAGCATCACATGCATCGTGGTCATGTGCCTATGATGAAATTGATATATCACTAAATCAAAATCACTGATCACAGCTCCTTTTAAAATAAAACTATAAGTTGCTGTATCTTGGGGATTATTTTTCTACTTGAATTTTGTGCCCAGGTTGTCCTTTGGTGAAATTGCTACCAGAAAAAATAGGATTCAGCCTTTTTTTACCAGTGGAGTCACTATATTCCCATGCTCCTTCAAAGTGATACGACAACGAATATGATGCCGATCACCCTTTATGCTTTCAGGGTTTACTGAGCAAGGAAGCACTGTAGCAGCCTGTGGGTTCTGCACAAGAATAAGAACAACTCAACAGGTATCTGAAGGTAGCCCAACAGTCAGTGGATACTTTGTAAGTGTATGTAGCAATATTGAGCAAGTGCTTAATGCTATCAAAATCATTAAGTAAACTCTCTGTGCAAGCCAACCTAAAGGAGACTAACCAGAAGAGATGCAAGTTTGGGATGAGCAAATTGCATTAAAAACAGAATCCTTCTAGCACCCAAAAGGAATTGTTTTGGCATTTTGTGTTTAGAGAAGGCATTATTCTGTTTTCTTTAAATATTTTTGCATTTATTCAAATATTTTAAGGATGTATGTATAGCCAAGATTATTCAGAGACACACACACCCGTGAAGTCAAACTGATGTGAATACATGATCTAAAAAACTGTAAGGCATCTCTTTGCTCACATTGGAAAGCCATTTGAGTGTCCCATGTCCTTGTGTGCATGCATGCACACATATCAGGAAGAGGGGAAGACTTCCTTAACAAGTTACTTGAGTGAGAGGGAAGGAAGGAGACTTGAGTAGGCCAGGGCAGCACAATACTTGCTGTACCTGCTGCTCTAGGTCCCTAGACCTCTACCTTTCCGCATCATAGAGCGAGGCTGACAATCTTCTCCCTCCCAGTCTTCCAATGAAATTGCGCTAACAGTTGTTTCCTGAGCCTGACATTAATGCCATCTCCTTAAAGTAGCACTAGGCAAGAGTTTAAACAAATGGCCTCAAGAACAGTAATTAAATTCATGGAATTCACATAACCCCTTAGAGTTGTGAAGATCATGGCTCCATGATTTCAGGAAAAACTGCGAGCAATACTAAACAAGAGTGTTAGAGGACACCATACAGTCACTGACAAAGGAAGAGACATCTGTGAGGCACAATGACCTCTCCTCCTAAGACAAGATGAATATTTTGCAAATGCCCCTGGATCTTCTCTAGATCACTCACCACCTAATGTGTTTTAAAGTCTTTTCAGTGTGACCAGTTATCACAAGCAAAACGTTCAGATCAGATACATTGGTTGTGTCTCAATTTTGCAGAAAGTACAGGAACCAAGGAATTAATGCAATGATTCCAAACTAATAGAACAGATAAGACTACACGTAAGGTTCTCAAATTGGTTGTTTTGGAACAGGAACCAGTCAATTTGTCCATTAAACTGCATTTCTGAGCCTGAAGTCTAGGGTAGCGAGCCTGCTCTGTGCCCTCCTTGGTGCCCTTGGGATCCTGAACTCCATCAGTTCATAGCCACTGCAGGCAAGGCTGCCCTTGAGCTTCGCATTCCCCACCAGCCCCTCCTTGTTAGTCAGAACAAGGTCCAGGATAGCACCTCTCCTCATTGGCTTCTCTATGTATACACATAAAAGGAACTGCAGTGAATACACAGAAAGAAAGAAAAATGGTGACAAATATGCTAGAGACCTTCAAAAGAAAACCTGAAGAGGAAGATAGGGAACAACAGTGAGTTAATAGGAAAGTTTTGAGCAGTTGCTCCAAATGGTGTCCACAAAGAGCTGCTATTCGCTTTCTGCTGGCTCTCCATAATTCCAGCTGCTAAGCTCACATTGAAAGAAGCTAAAAATACAATAAATTCTTTCCAAATAGTATTTTCCCATGTAAGCAAGTGGTATAAGTTGCCACATATATGTTGTCCTCTTGCCAGTGAGAAGGAAAATAGTATACAATGCTGACAATAGAAGTTGTATTCTACGAAATCTGTTGTCTTGGACAAGATGCAGTCCAAAATATGGAAAGTTTGAAAAGGGATTATTTTTGCTACAAGAATTCCTGACTATTTCTCTCTTCTAGCAAGGAAATATATGAAAACAATACTTAAAAATGAGGGATCTATGGCCTGTGAGAAAAGGTATACCCTGCGCTACTACAAGGTATAATTTGCACAACATGTTTAGCAATCAAGCTTTGGTAGTTCAGTGAGGAGGAAAAGAAAGAGAAGGGTGGCAAATGTCTACAATTTAGGTACACTATCTCCTGACAAACTAAAACTTCACAATGCTGCAGATTTAAAATATAAATGTACCTGCTTAGCACTGGGACTCTCCTTGGCAGTAAATACAGCTCTATACAAAAGTCATGAGGAGGTGGGGGATGGGTGGGATGCAACACATACCAAATAACATCCAGTTCTTTCTGTTAAATGTGAAGTATAACAGGCTTTTTATATGACATGCCTTCCTCCAAAAATAGCAATGATACACTGCTCAACTCCCACATGTCCCCAGCTTGACTTTTTGACACTTAGAACATTACACATTCACAGTCCTGAGAAAGGATACAAAGTTTGGGGAGTCAGGAGGACTCTCTTCATTACTCAGAACCCAAACTACAGAATACAACAATACCTAGGGAGGCAGGCAACTGCAATTTCTTGTAACATTAAATCTTCTTTTAATGCCAAATGTGACAGATTTTTTAGGAACTCTGAAATCCACAGCTTTCCACAGTTTTGGAAAGACGCTGCAAGTCACAGCAGTGATAATCTGCCAATTACAAGGCACATGTGTGAGCAAGACTTTTTTTTTTTTTTGTCTCCCAGACAAACAAGAAGATTATACAGCCTATTCTCTTCATGGGGATGCGGTGGGGGAAGCGTTAAGATTGCAGCTGCTGCAGACAGGGAAGCTGCAACTCCCTTGGAGCTTGTACCGACTGTGTAGCCTAGCATGCCATTAAGGGATGCTACTGTACTACAGATACTGTTCCATTTGGAGACAAACCTGAAGCTTTGGCTTGCTGTAGTTAATGGAATGTCTCGCAACACATCTTGAAATATTCCACCCAAATTCCAATTCAGCTCAATATCCTGCCTACAGAAGATCCCAAATAACTAGTTAGAGTGCGTACTTGAATAATACAGCTTTTATTAATGTCTTCTGTGACATTTAGTTTTGAGATTTATTGCATTCCTATTGCCCAATCATTATTTGCTTTACATATAAAAGAGGACATATAGTGAAGGTAATCTAGAATCACAATCACTCCAAGTAGTCCCCATCTGTAAGGAATTTATCTTTGTAAAATATGAGGGGGATTATACAAAATCCAACACCTCTTACAACAATGATCTAAATTGCACTAAAAACAAGAAACAAAATACATCAATACTTTAGGGTAAGATATACTCTACTCTAGCTTGGCTTTCTTCATTATGCTGAAGAATCATGTCTGGATGATGTATTTATTTTGTAATGTTTAACTATAATAGAAAATAGATGAAGTTCAAATGAAAACACTGCTTAGACTATGTCAACAGAGCATAAAACTAAATGAAGTGATGCCAAATCGACTATAAAAACATATTTGCTAATAGTAAAGTTACTAATGGTTATCTATCAAGATCACAACATGAAATAATCCTGCATCTGAAGAACTATGTTAAAGCAGCAGACACATGAAGTTAGATGTAATTTTTTGATTTTGCAAAACAGTATCACACAGCGCACTTTATTGCTATTTTATCATCAGTGTAAATAATTTAAAGAAACCCACAAACACAAAAACCACAAACAGGAAATCTCCAGCTTTTTTTTTTAAACTGCAAGTCACCAAAGGGCTTTCTTTCCACTAAGACAGCCAATGCTCACTTTACACTTGCTAGCAAAAGAAAATCAAGTAACAGTATCTTGTATACTGAAACAGCTGCTTTGTTACAAAGGGAAGGATTCAGAAAACTAGAACAAATGACAGTGCTGTAAAAACTATGAGCCTTTTAGGCTCAGTTCAAAGACTTATGCATTCTTCCACAACCGACTGAAGTTTTATATTCATCTCAGCAAATCAATCCACTAATAGGCATCAGTCATCAACACCTAAGTAAAGATCTGCCATTTGAAACAGCTTTGATGTGATTGAAGACTCGCACACAGTCGTAAGTATGACAGAACAGCTTAGCTATTAAAATGTTTTATCTGGCAAAAAACTGTTCATCCTAATTGACTGAAATACTCTTTGAACGCTATTACCGCAAGGCTACTTCACTAGGCAGTGCTTTAGCACACAGCCACTTGACTTATATCTTGAGATCCAGTACAACCACATCAAATCTTGTTAGAATATTTTCTCACACATACTTTTGTCAAGAGACCGAAACAATAAAGCTGACTGTCATTTTTACTACCAGTTGCTTAGTTAATTCGATACCGAAACGTACTGGGATTCATTACAAAAGCTGCATGCAATCAGCCATTTCTATCAATCTTTCTCTTTACTGCGCTAATAGAATGAATCGAACTAACCACATCAGTCGAAATGGGCTGGCATTCAGGACTGGGTGGAAGCTTTTCCTGTCCACTGAGACGGACCTCTCACCACGAGGGGTGCGGTGGCAAAGGCTCCTTTAAGCAGCACTGCACAGCCCTGGACCAGCTCCAACACTGACCATATGTCAAGCTGACAGATAAGAAGCCCGAGACAGCCATCTGAAAACAACTGTACGCTGCCCTGGCTACCAGGCAGCGAGGGTTTCTAGGCCTTACTCATTACTCATTTCAAAGCCAGTTTTAAACACACCAAAAGTAAACGTACCTGACAACAACAACAAAAAGCAAGCACAAAGTCATTATTAGAAAGGCTACGCAATAATCTACTTTATTTCAGGAAGTTTCCACTGAATATCATAATTATCACCAGAAACACAGTGGGAAGATTAGTAACAGTTTGTATCTATAACGTTTTTTCTTCTCCATTATACTCACAGTGTGTTAACAATTTGCAAGAAAAAGGAATCAAGCATACCAGCAACTGCCATCAAGATGATGTTTCACAGAATCAAACAAAATGCTATTGATTTAATACCTCAAATGAAGGAAGATTTGATTTTTACCCTGTATCTATTAACGCATGGCAGAGCTCATCCATTTTCACATTTACTTTAGTTCCCAGGAAGTATGTCATATCAATTCCTTACACTTGGGCAAAGATGCCATCTATCAGCTTTTATTCCAAAATTACTAAGTAATCAGCACAAAGGAATAGCTAAAATTCAGCCCAGTCCCCTATGCAATTTCCATCATTCCATATAATCCATTTTAATATTCCAAATTGATAAAATCCAGGGGAACTTACCTACAGTTTGGAGGAGGGTCTAATGTAATTTCTGCAAGTTCTTTCTGAATTCTTAAGAGAAAAAAAATAAAACAAACCATTATCAGGATGTTTCTGCAATATATTTCAACTTTATGAACATTTCTACAGCAATCAATAATAATTAAATATAATATTTATTATTTCTTATGGAAAGCTGATGTTATAAGGTTTTATGAAGCTGCTCAAGTAAATGTTGAACTAAAAATCAAATCTTTTCTGAAAAACAAGCCTTCTATCTGGCACAAGTTATGCCATGGGCAGCCACCTAGAAAATCCCACTTTTTTCTATGGGTTGGGGTTGCCCGCTCCTTTGCACACTTATGCAATAATTCAATGTCCCTTACACTCTCCATTTCCCCTATATGCCTCATAGCTCTTGCTCTCCCGAATATTTAGCTTCTTAATGTGTCTCATCCTGGCCTGGCAAAAAACTCAACTTCACTGTCTCTCACCCTCCCAAAAAGAGCCTATCCTATTCTTCTCCATAACTACCTCCTCAGTACTGGACTGTCTGAAGTCTGTCATCAAAGGGAAGTGCTCCAGCTGCCTGGCCAGGCTGTAGATGTGCTGGACTTGCTCCAGAGCATGTCTTCTTTGTACTGGAGGGGTGGGGGTGTGTGTGTACCCAAAACCAGGGATGCATTATCCCAGATGCAGCCTAATGAGAGCTGAGCAAAGAGAGATAAATAACTCTACCTGCTGACTGTGCTCCTGTTAATACAGCCCAGAAGGCAGTTAGCATTCATTGTTGCCTCACATTGGGCTTGCTGCCTGCCAGGGCCCCCACATCCTTCTCAGCAGAGCTGCTCCCCAGTCAGTATTGTTACAAGGGGTTAGTCCTTCCCACACGCATGCCGTTACATTTGTCCTTGTTGCATGTCACAAGTTCCGGGCCAGCCCCCTCTTGCAGCCTTCCGAGGTGCCCCTGCGCAGTAGCCCTGTCCCTGCTTGTACCAACTGCTCCCCCAAAATTCCTGTCTTCTGCAAAGTTGAGAGTGAGTTCTACCATATCATCCAGGTCACTGATGAAGACCTGAAGCTGGGCAGGTCCAGTACTGCGGTACCCAGGGGTACCGTGCTCATTATGGGCATCCTGCTGGAGGTCTTCCTCTGGGTAGAACAACTTTGTACTGAAGGATTTCTGGATATTCCCAAGCTGATGCTCCCATGACAAGTCCTTGAATTTCTAATCTCTGCCACATCTGACAGTACATTATACGAGCGTCTTAAGAGCCACTATATCCCCCCTCTGAAGAAATTTAAACATGCAGAGTAGGAGTTTCCAGAGCTCCCAAAGAAACTTGTAGGAGTTTACAGTTCCTAAAGAGACTTGCTAGAATATGATGCCATAGGCAGGACTATGATGGAAACCTTCCCTATAAATGACACCCAAGTCTTTTTTATAGACTACTTCAATGCAAAAACACAAACATTTAGGAGGAGGAAGGAAAACAAAAACAATTCAATGTACCCCCGGCATTTTCTTCTTCCCTTCCCCTTCACAGGATTTCACATACAGGAGCAGATGGCTATTCCTGTTATTCCCTGCACTAAGTAACAAAACATGCACAACAATACCATTCAAATTCCTGAGATATGCACTCAAACCACAACCCAAAATGTCAGGCCTGACCTGAGATACATACTTATCTTGCTAAAAGAGACTGCTGCCTGTTTTGCACACAAACACAAGCAAAGAAAATGGTTTATCAAAATACACATTCAGGTATATATTGGTATATATAACAAAAACAAGAAGTTTGATTCTCTATATAATGTTGAGATCCAAACAAACCCTTACGTGCTAAGGAGCCTCATTGCCACTATCAAAATTCCCCCTGTGCCACTATCAGTTGATTTTATAACTGTAATGAATAAATGCACCAAAGGCAGCAGAGGAATTGGCCCCAACCAGGAACTCCAATCCTTTATCATTCCAAACATGAAATAATTAGGACACAGGTGAGCAAGATTTGTAGGCAGAGGAAATAATTGTTTACTAGAACAGCTGATATCATTGAAAAGATTAAAAGACTCTTTCAGGTGTTTAGAATTTCTTCTAACCTTCCAACCTTACATACATGCATACTAGTAACACCTGTAGAGGAGGAGAAATTCAATGTTTATTTGCTTTTTCTACTCATTAAAATGATGTCCAGTCCATAGAATTTCCCCAGTAAATATCATTCCTTTCTTGTAAAAATGCAGGCATGGGCTGCCTAATCAATATTTGCAGCAAGTAATTGTAACAACACTGAAAATCTACCACATTCTTTAAAGGGAAAATCTAATTAGTGAACTCTTAAGCAAAACAAACATGTTGCTCTTAAAAAGCTACTCCATTTAAACAATTTTAACAGTTCACACCTTTCAGAAGGGAGAACTTAGAAGTGTGGGAGATGCTTAAAATATTTCTTCTGTATATGAAAAATTTCCACTATGTTTTTGAAATTTCTACTATCACAAATTCAAATCACAGCAAACCTAGGTGGCATGGAATCTTCAATTTCATGTTTTATGTGTTTTTTTACTTTTCCTGACTTTTGGAAACTTACAGAATGGTGGCATTTTGTCAGGGATTATTCCTTTGCTTTATGCATAATGGTAAGAGCAGCTAATATTTCATTACATTTACAGTGAGTCTGAGACAAATTAAGAATGGATGGACAAGTGCAGCCTGAGCACTAGATCAAAATCCTTATATTCTGCCTCCTAAATCCTAACCCACATCCCTTCCATCCTGGCAACAAGAGGGTAGAGAGTTCTCTCCTTTCCTCTCTCTGTTCTAGTTAAACCTCAAAATGTGTAACTGCTAATGCTAAGAGCACCAAATTGGTCCTTTTCCAAGCTTTTCCTGTGATAAAGCAAACAAGAACAGAATACCTTTCCACTTCAAGAGATAAAAATTGATCAGATGGTACTTTCTATTTATGTTCAAAGGTCCTAATTACTCGTGCAAGTATCTAAGATAAAGAGATATTTCATTCCTGATTGTTTTTATACAAACAAGATACAAGATATTAATACAATAATGTCCATCGATTGCTCCTCAGCAAGTTTTCTGTGTTTATTCTCCTACACTGTGGCATCCCAAACTGAAGTGAATATATACACCTTACACCTCTTTTGCCACAATCTTAATTTACCTTGCATTCATGCTGAGAGCACATTTATAAACAGTTTCTGCAGAGCAGCTGACACGCAGTAGCTTGTTCACATGTCACAGCATTCAGAGTTACAATTAAATCGTCAGACAACATCCCAGAGAGCCTTGCACTGATAGAGACCTCCGGTGTGCAAGCTGGCCTTTGTCTGCGTGAGTTATTCCACTGCTCTGGCACTTGTTTCATATGTCCATTGAGATGCCCTCAGAATCTGGCATAGGAGAGGATGTGCCTCATTTCCTTCATTGACTACAGAGGGTTCACCGTGAGAATATGTGGCCTCTGGCAACAAAACATTTTCTGCAGGATCCTTTCTGGCATCTCTTTCTTTGGATTTTCTGCCTCAGTACAGTTAGGTTTAGATATGTTGGAGAGGAAAAAGGACTTGTTTAAATAATTCTACATATCCAGTTATATTTAAACTAATGACATACTATGTATTGGGGAGTGGGGTGATGGCAGGGGGAGAAACCCTTGCTAGTAATCAAAGCCCTGGGCTGTACACACAGGACATTATATTTGTGATGTCAGATCTGATACTCTTTGTCTGGTCTTTAAGAAGTCATTTGACCTCTCTCATGTATACATACACATATATTTTTCCCCTCCATTTTACTAACAGAAAAGAACAAACATAGTTGCCTTCCAGTAATAGTGCAAAGGTTAATCTGCCCCTAAATTCAGAAACATGAAAGTACCTTGTGGATTTCAAATATTATTAATTCTCACAGACACATATTTACTACTGTTCCAAGCCTAGGGGGACTGGGTGCTGTTTGCTTTATGAAACAGTTAAAGTTCTCTAAAGCTAAGAGAGAACTGAACATGCCAGAGGATTTCCCAATATGATTAATAGGAGAAGAAGCAAAATAAAGGACTATATTACAATGAGCTATTTTTATATTGTCTGCTTCTCTACACTGCGTGCCTCCTTGCCCATAAAAGCCAGGTGTACTGATGCTTCATACTGGAGAAAATACTATTTAGAAAAGACTAGGAAATGCAATCACTGGTATGTGTTTTGATTTCACATAAACTGTGACTGAGTAGGAAATTGATCTAAAGATGGGTAGATTAATGCTGGAGGAAAAGAAACATTCTTGTCTCCACACTAGATGCACAATAAATGACAAGGACATTTCTTATAAGAAAAAGCACTCCATATTTTGCTGTCATATTCAATATGCTAAATATCATCCCCAGATTCCTTTAAAAGGGTGCTGTTATAAACTTCTCCAAGAAATAAAAAGGGGGAGGGAGGAAAATCTCTAATTTTTATTTTGTTGGATTTCAAAGAAATTTAATATTTCACCTATTTGCTGCTCCTTAAGGTTGCAATTTTTTTCAATCAAGAAAATAACATAAAATATTACAACTATGGTTTTGAAGTTCACAATTCCTTGTAGGCACAGACATTCATTAAAAAAAGAAATCCAGGACTGGACACAAAGGTTGACAGATTTTCAGCGATCAACTTCAAGAGCAATGAAAACAATACATTTATTTGTTGAGCTACTATGTCAGCCAAGAATGGTTACACTTCTCTCAATCCAAAGGTCATGCTAAGATTTGCTACTTAAGAGGTAACAAGATGCCTGCTGTTTTCAAGGACAGCAATTCAATTCTGTGTCTGAACTGTAATTGTGATATGCAGCGAGTTTCTCAATCTTGACATGTTAGGTAAGAAAGGTTGCTATTTAAGGAGGTGCCCTCTGGGTGAGGAAAATTGAAGGACCTGTACACTGTATGACATATGCTGTAAGCTATTACACCTGTATAGCAGCTAGTCCTAGAAGTATTAACAGAGAAGGATGGCGCGTGATGGCATTCTGCCTTCTTGATGCCATCTGTAGCAATACTAACAGAAGCAGCTCCGTATCTTAAACCTAAAAATCTTACTCAAATAGGAATTCAAGTGGTTTCATAGAGCCTCCATAATCAGATCATTTTGGAAAGCAGTAAGCTGCAGGAGTAGTACATTCATACATAAGACATGGCAACAGTTTACTTCTACACAAGCAAAAATCAGCACACTGCTAAATCTTGATTTATATAAAACCTAATGCTACTGAACATTCTTTTAAAGCCGACTACATAAACATATAAATAAAAAGCAGAAGTATTCCAAATAGAGATGCACAAATCTTCATTCTAATCCAAGAGATACAATAGGTACCATAATGCAATCCAAAAATACCGTGACTACAATTCCATGTGCATGCAAAAGCTTTCCAAGTGAGAAAACGTGACTTCCAAACTCAGGTTTGAATCAAGTCTGTAATCTGCGACTCCAGCTCCAGTGCTGCCTTAACTTGCTGGTGTTCAGAGCAGAGAACAGGAATTAAGGAATCTTCACCAAAGCCACAACAACTGTACATTCCGTTGTTTGGGGGTTTTACTGATTTTAGCGGAGTTGACGCTTTCAAATGTAATGGAGTTATTAGGGGGAATTGCATAGTGAAACACTTCAGTGGGGACTATTGTGACTTTAGAGTAATGTCACAGAAACACCCATAAATCAAAAGCTAGAAAAGGAAAAAGTTGCTAATTGTATATTCAGTCTTTTTTTCAATAGGATAGCTGAATTACTTCAATTTATTTAGATTTTTAAAATATCACTTTTTTCACCTGGTCAGGAACAACATTCCTGTACTATTTTTCATCTCCTTAATGATCAAAAGTAATATAACTATGAAGATATTTTATATAGAACATTTCTGTAATACTTATCACACATTGAGGACTCTATTTTTCTATGCAGTTTTTCCTTCCTTCATGTTACTCCTCTCCTTAGTACCCACTAATTCCTGATTTTCCTTTCTTGAGGCATTACTGATGTTAATTAAAAAAGCAAAGAAACAAAACATGTATCTTGAAAACCTGGCCAGATTAAGAATGCTTATAGAAATATAATCCCAATTCTAATACAGTGGCAAACTACTGCATGCTAAAAAAGAAAAATTACTATGATACTATTTTTATATGCCTGTTACTATAAAAACTATGTTCCTGTGATCTTTCCACAAAGTGCTATTACAACCAGCACTCCTAAAATACATTTTTTCAAAAATATTTGTTGTGCACATATCTACAGAACTCTTATAAATCATCTCTGCTTTTAAAATCATAATCAAAGGCTTTCCTTCAATATTAGTATACATGTGAAACTGGCTTTACAGTCTAACTGGCAAACGTACTGATGTCAGCAACTGGCATAATTAGTTTCAGCAGAACCATAAGCAGATATGATTAAACTTTAAAAGGTTTAAGTAATTTTATCACTATGCAATGCATGTTGATAAAAGCTCTAAGCTTTGAAGATACAAAGCTAAGATTAATAGACCAATTTCTGACATATCATTATTAATTTTTTAATAGAATAGTGTCCACAGGCCCTTGTCAGAATTGTGGCATCATTACATTAAGCATTGTACAAAGTTCCAAATAGACAGACTCTTTTCTAAAGATATTAAAAACTGGTTTTGTATGACCTTAAAAGTCATGACTAGTCCAATATTCCTAATAGTAAAAAAAACCCCAAAAACAACAAAACAAAACAATTGCAGGAAGCAGACAAAAAGAGAAGGCCAGAATCCATAATGGCTGTGAGGATTAACTACACGAATAACATCATGGTTTGAAGTGAAAGCTGCTTTTCCTTTTCTTTTTTTTTTTTTCTTTTCTCTTTTAGCCATAAAAGGAAACACAGGCAAGTTTTGCTGGCCATCCTGTAAGTGATAGGACCAGATAATCTCCTAATAGTGTCATAGCAGGAGTGGTTCTTCAGAACATGTTTCACCAGAGAAGAAAAAAATAAGAAAGAAAGGCTTGCTCTTAAAGAAGGTGTCTATGGCAGGAGAAAAACATGACAGTACCTTGCTGGAAAGACAGAAGAGACTTCAGTTCAGAAAAGTAAGTAAATGGTAAGGGACAGATGAAGCCAAAACAAAGACTTTAATCCTGAAGAGATGTACACATCCATTTATATGCTGGTATTTGCACACTCCTACTACACGTGCATGTTACAAAATGATGGCAATAGAATCTCGATGCTTCTGCTTTACCACAGAAGCACATGGTGGCACAACTTCAACAGTTTTGTCCTGTACTATACACAGCCTTGAATTAGCAAAGAAACCGGGTCTGGGAATTCTGCATCAGGACAGTTCGCAGAATTGGTTTCTTGTCAGATTAAAAGTGTTTTTTAACTTCAATCACTATAATCCCATTTGAATTCTGCTGCCTAAACTAACCACCCCGATCTGTACTAATGGAGCAATGCTACACTGTAAATTTCTCCTATCTGGTCCGAGCAAGACAATCATTATCTAGAGATTGACATGACAGCATAGAACAATTTCAATAGTTACCCTACAAACCCACCTTTCCTCCCAAGCAGTAAAGAGAAGGAAAATAAATGGGTATTAAAGCAGACCACAGTTTAAAGTAATGAAACCAACATGCATTTGTTGTTCGCTCAAATATTTCTGATCTGACCATCTGGGAAAAGGAAACACAGTACTTACAGCAATAGGTATTACGGTAGTCCTAACATGCTGAGTTACTGAACTGTCTGAAATGTTTATGGTTAATTAACTGTAAGTTACACTGACAAGTTTCCACATCAGTCATACATACACATACAGAGATATATTTTATAAGGCTACAAAACTGTCTGAGTTTTACTAGCAATAAAAAAATGTCAGCTTTTATCATGCAAGCTACTATTAAAGCCATGTGAAAGAGCCAATCTGTCAGAGAAAGGGAAAAAAGTATACAGGTCTCATTATTGTGACCTGTCTCAAAAGGCTATTGCACTCCTACAGCAGTGCTATAATAAAACAATAAGAAAATTAATATACTGAGTCAATACATACATCTGATGGTCAGATGAAAAAAAGAGAAAGGAAAATAAATGGACAGAAAGAACAAAGTACCTTTTAGCACTAGTTGACAGTTTAGCAGCCGTTTTGCTTGATATTTTACCCTCTTTTTTCTTGGGTTGAACTTGCTCCCTTTCTTGTTCCTGCTGAACACCTTCACGCTGATCTCCATCAGAGCTGCCTCCACTAGTGCTCGGACTGTCATCAACTCTCTGCCCCTCCGTAGACATGGCAGATGCTGCACTGGACAAAAAAAAAAACCCCAAAGAGCAAAAGTTAGTTTTTTCAGAAGAAACTACCCAATAGTATTTCTCACATGCCTTAAGGAGATAACACACGAGATTTATGTCTTTTTCTCAATACATAATGCTTGTGCTACAGTATTTTAGTAAGGAAGACTTTTGCCATAAGCACCTGAACAATCATTTTAAGCCTCATACCAAATAAATAATAAACCTTTATAGATAGGAAAAGTGTAAGTTATTCTAGTTAAGTGGGACATGTAATTCTGCAAATATACTACCACTCACTGGGAATGATTTTCTTCAACTGCTTGGCAATATCGTGAGTTAGCTGCCTCATCACCATGCCACCAGTTCAAATCTAGCACGGTTTGTTAAAAACCATGAGCTATTACTGTCTTAAGAGTCTGTGTTATTCCCACATGAAATAAATCTGTGGGCCCATTCCAAGTCTATAATGTGGGTTTCCACATTAGAAAATCCACATCTTGGCGTGCTCGATGGAAATGTTCACAGAACCAAAAGGCACTAACACAGGACTGTTTGTATTTACTAAAACAGTACACTTCTAGAGCGGTAACCATGCTGGTAGAGGATATAGGGAAGCGGGCTGGGTTCTTTTTTCTGACAAATTCTGTTCAGGCAACATGAGGCAACAAAGCTGTCAAAGAACACGAGCGACAAGAGACCTCAGTGTTATTTCAGAAGTCAAGTTAATGCTTTATTTGCACGCTTCTGATACTAGTTAGCTATTTTCATTTCTTCCTTCATTTTAAATAGTTTAACAATATGCCGACAGATGAGGACTTACAAGCCCACTGTTAACAGCTGTCATGACTTCTCAAACTGTTCTAACGAAAGGCAGATGTCCATGAAAAACTCTTACTGAATTAGCATATGTGGTGGCAATGAGCGTTAGAAAATTTTGCCGAAAAAAATACCCCAAACCCAGAAGGTCTTTCCATTAACTCCAAACCTGTAGTTTATATATGCATTTTATATATCCTCCTCTAGAGATTTTAATAAAAGAACCACCTTCAAAGCACACAGGCCCAAACGTTACTTGCTTACACCCACACAATCCCCATGTATATATGGGTGGTTTTCTGATCAAATCTGTCTGAATCAAGAATTTGTTCTTTCATACACAAAGAGTTCTAAATTGCTCTGAACTTCAACTTGCTTTTCCTCTTACCTATGTACAGACACCGTCACAATTAAGAACAAAACTATTCACCTTGACTATTATGTGTTTTAATACTCTCTCAAGGGAGAATAATGAGATTGCAGGCTCAGATTCAACCGCGCTCATTCAGTGGATTAAACAAAGTCCATCTCCCTGCACGTATTTATAGAAAGAGACAGCAAAGGCAAAGTAAAGTAACATCAATGCCAACAGGGTTACGCTGAAAAGGACGCTTTTTAAAAAGGCCCTAAGTGTTCTAGTTATAGCTGCATGTAAGAAAAGAAATTTACTCCTATTCTGCAAAAGCCTTACCAAGATCTAATTCTGTCACACCGTATGCACCGTGGAGTGGAAGAACTAATCTTCTCGGGCATTATTGACACATTTCAACTAACTTGGGGAGGAATTAAATTTTTTTCTAATTTATGAAGTTATACTGAAAAGGAAACCTAGAAGCATGACACCCCTTCAAAATGTCTAGATGCTAAAAGAAATAGCAAGCAATAGCAAGTGATGGATACGGGACTGGGTCTCTCTTAATCAGCCTAACCTGCGCTTTGGATTTTATTATGGAAAATAATATTTTATAAATATTCATATAAAAATGTCTATAAAAACACAACACCTCGCTTGCTTATTGAAGTAACTGAAATAGCGCACAGTTTGAGCCCTGAAATTAAAATACAAAAATTGTTCCTTCTTAGAGAACAGTTTTTCCTACAGTACAGCTACAACATTATATTTAACATAATTCAAATATTTACATGGGTTAATGTTTAGGTATTTACTTCCTGGTTGTCAGATTTTAAGATAAAAGAAACAGAAGATTTAGAGGTAATAAACCACAAAAGTGTCCCATTCTGACAAGTCAAAATATGCATTTAATAACTATAATGCGATTTTGATAGTAGGTACCCATTTTCTTTGCTTCTACATTCAGCTAAAATACAATCTCATCTTTTTTTATAACACTTTTGATGGCCTTTATTTACTCTAGATTTTAGTTCTGATCTTTGCCTAATACATCTAACTTTAAAGAGAAAACCCCCTCTTCGCAGTGTACATAGGCTTTAACGCCACAGGCCAGAAAGTTAAAAGCATATTTAATAAAGCCTATATGCATAGGACATCTGCTGAGAATAATCTCGGTTATAAATATTACCATTACCCAAAAACAACTGTATTCACTTCGTAAGTTCAGGTTACTATCCAGCAGACAAACACTGTAACAGTAGCCCAGAGCATATAATTACTGTAACATGTAACGCCAGCATTTACAACAGGAAAATGCTTAAATCTGTCATTTGATGTCTGGCTAGTTGCTTGGGGTTTCCCCCCCCTCCCCGCTCCTTGTCTCTCAGTTCCCCTTTCTGACATCCAGGCAGTTCTTTCTGTGCCCTCTCCTCACAGCATCCGCAATTTCGGGAATTTTGCATGGTTCAAGGGAGGCTCAATCCCTTGGTAAAAGCGTGTTTTAAAGGGCCTGAAGTCGGAGGCTTCAAATGTGGTCAAACTTAAAAGACAAATGCGCACATGAACTAATAAGAGAACTGGGTTGGGGGGATGAAGGGGGTAAGGAAGAGACGAGAAGCACCGTGGGGATGACCCTGCTAGGAAAACATTTCGCTGCCACGAACACAGGGGAAACGCAAGATACTCCTCGAATCTGGACAGGCATAAATGTGTTTGCGACTGGCACACGGAGTGAAAGCGGCACGATGTCCAGGTCCCCGGCTGCCAGGCTATTCTACATTCAGACGGGGGTTGCTAACCTCCCTGCTGTTGTGCTGAGAAAAATGAGCAGGGGGGGGACAGGGGACAGAGTGAAAGGGGACTTAGAAGTCTTTCCCTTAACGTGAGATGATTCAGCAGAGACACAGATTACAAGTGTAACTCCAACTATCAATTCTAAGCGAAGAGCGTCCAAAAGATCCTGCTTCTGTCACATAAACCCACTGGCAGCTTCCCCTCCCTCCTCAAAAGAACAAAAAAAAAAAAAACCAAACAAAAACACAAACCCAACCGAAACCAAAACCAAACCACAACAAAAAAACCCCAACAATCACCATCACCACCCCCCCCCAAAATGACCCCACAAAAAAACCCCAGCAGTCAGGGACAGAGAGACCCTGACGATGTGCAGATGAGTCCCAAGGGCGGCGGAGCTAGTGATGATGTCTTTCTAAAGCGGTCTTAATTTCCTATAAGCCAAGATAAATTGAGTATTTCTGCAGGGTCCACGAAGAGCAGCAGCGGCAGCAGCAGCAGCAGCCGCCTTACTTCATCTTCATTAGGAACCGTAAAGGGCAAAAGGACCAAAACATCGCGGGAGGGGACGCAGAACGAGCCCGGTTTCTGTCCGGGCAGGGTCTGCCTCCGAGAGGGGCAGCCCGAGGGACGGCAAGGCATGGCACGGCGCGGCGGCCCCGGGATCCCACAGCCCCATGGCCGCGGGTGGGCACACGCACGCGACTCGCCCGTCTCCCCCCGCCCGTCGGGGAGACCCAGCGTGCGGCACCGCGGGGGAGTGGGGGTGTGGGGGAGGCATAAGCACCCCCAAACGCCACACACATCTCTCCTCCCCCCACCCGGGCAGGCGGCGGCCGGGATGAGAAGTAAAGAGACAGCCGGTGAGAAGAGGAGGAGGAGGAGACTGCGAGAGGAAGACGCCGGGGGCACACGAGGGAAGGGAGGGGGTTGGGCTGCGGGGGCTCCTCGGGGCGCCCGAGGGGGGGGGGGGGGCGGGGGAGGAAGGAAGTGCCCCTCCCAAAGGGCTTAAGCCCGGGGAGCCCACTGCTGGAACAGGGGGGTGTGGGGGATGGTGTACCCCGGGGGGAGGGGAGGGGGTACGCCGGTGCTGGAGCGACCCAGGGACGCAGCGAGTGCCGCGGGGACCACGCGATCGGCGCGGAGCGGGTCCAAGGCGAGGGGGGGTAAAACGGGGGTGGCCACTGCTCCCGCCCGCAGTGGGGCAAGCAGGACAAATGGGCACGGAAGAGTTGCTGAAGGGGTGCGGGGGTGCTGAGGAGCAATGGAGGCTGGAGCGATGCCCGGGGGATGGATGGAGCTGGGGGAGGGGGGAGCGTTGGCAGAGATGCCGAGGTGGCGGGGGGCGACGGGGACGGGCGGGGGAACGGGACTGTTGCTAAGAAAGGGCACGGCCGGGGATGACAAGGTGGGGGGAAGGGGGTACCAGGAAGCGCCGGGGGGATGCGGAGGGGGGAGGGGAGATGAAGGATGAAGGTAGAGACTGAGGGTGGCAGTTAAATGGGGGGGGGGGGGGGCTGCCATGAGGGAGGGATGGCGAGGGGCGGGGGGAGGGGAGGCAGACGGGGACCTAAGCCGGGGCAGAGCTGTACCTCGGGAGGGACGGGGCGGGCGGAGGGGAACCGCTGCTACCTGCAGGCGAGCGCAGGTCTCTCTCTCTCTCGCTGGTGCCGGGCACGGGCTGCGGGACAATCCGACGCGGTCGCCCCGACTCCGGCCAGGCGCGGGGCTGGGAAGGGGCTGAAGCTGCTCACTGAGCCATGAGCCGCTGCTCCCCCGCGCTCCTCGCCCTCCTCTTTCTTCGCCCTCACCCCTCTCTCCGAGCGGCAGCGGCAGCCGCTCCTGCCCCCGCTGCCCGAAGAGAAGTGAAGCTGCTGCCTGCCGCACGCGCGTCCCCGACGCCGCCTCCGCGCGCGCGCGCGCGCGCCCCCCCCCCCGCCCGCACGGCCGGCGCCGCGCGCGCCCTCGCCAACCAATTAGCCCGAGCGCTCGCGGTCCGCCAAGGGAGGGGCGGGGTGGGCGGGGGCGCGCGCGCGCGCTTTCGGCGAGGGGGCGGGGGAGGGAGGGGGAAAGTGACAGGCGGGGGGGGGGAGGCGGCGCGGGCGCGCGCCCGCGGGGGCCGTTGGAGGCCGCGCGCTGCTGGGCCGGGGGGGGGGGGGGCGGGGGGAGGGGAAGGACCCGAGGGCGGGAGCGCGCGTTAAAGGGAAGCACGGGGCGGGGGGGGGGGGAAGGAGGGGGGCGTGCGGGGCCTGGGCGGGGTCAGCGCGGCTTACTAGGAAGGAGGCTCGAGGGCACGGGGGAGCGGGGTGCCCCAGCCGGGGGTCGGGTGGCGGAGCTGCGCAGGGGGATGCGGGGCAGGGTACCCGGCCCTCCTCCCTCCCGCGGCCAGGTTACCGCGGCCACGCGGCTGCGCCGCCCCCCCCCCCCCCACCCCCCTTGCGAAAGTCCTGGGGGCGGGCGGGAGCGGGGTGCCGGCGGCGAGGGGCGGCAGGGCAGGCCGGCACAGGGCGGGGGGTGGCAGAGGCCGGTATCAACTTTCTTTGCTCTTTTCGTCTTTTTTCTGCTTCTTTGTTCCCTCCGCGGGTCGCCCCTCTCCTCCGCTCCCTCCCACCCCCACCCCCCACCGGCCTCCGGTCCCGCCGGCCCGCTCCCCGCACCTCCCCGCGGCCTTTGTCTCCGCGAAGCCACCGCGTCTCTCCGCCTCCCGGAGCAGCCGGGGGGAGACAGGCCGGGTGCCTCTGGGGGAGCGAAGGGTCGGGCGGCGGCCAGACGGGCAGAGAGGACGTGCTACCTGCGAGGGGTGATGTGAAGGGGGCTCGGTGCCCTCTCCAGCGCGGAGAGAGGGCCGAGGCCGGCACTTTACGGTCCTACTTTTGTGTTTATCTTGGTAGTTTCGACCACAAGGCTACTGCGTCGCATTAGCAGGGCTTGATGGCACAAACAGCCCCCGGCTACTAACAACATCGGATGACGTACGGCATCCCAGTTGGAGATAGGTGCTGTAGCGTGATTGTAGTCAGGTAAATGAATCTCTCCTCCCACACGAGTAGGCATTACCTCCGTAGCAAGCATCGCAATAAGGAACGGGTGAGGCCGAGACAGAGCCCCACGGTTAAATGTTACTTATTTAGTATCACTAACCTGGGACAAACCAAGCCCCTAACAGAACTGGCTGTCAGGTAGCTGGCTGTGTTGGCCAGAGGTACTCCTGTCCCAGTGCTGACGCTGCTGCTTTAATCTTTACATAACGTGGGCTTGACACTTGCTATGTTATGTAAACTTTTATCAACATAAACCTTTTTTCATCTGAGAGGGAAATATACCCGCCAGGGGTAAAGGGGTAATGACAAGTCAAAATATTTTTCCCCTTTTCACAACTAAAGGAAACTAAAAAAATAAAGTGTGTTCTTGCTGTTCCACATGTACAAGGAAAAGTTTCTCCCTACTTGAGCTGTGAAGCACTGTACTTTTTCTGACTCATGGTTATAGTGTAGGTGGAGTCCATGCTACCAAACATACAGAAATTGAGAACTTGAAGCACTGCTGAGATATTTAAGGATTAGAAACGTTATTGGCACCTGCTCTAATGTTTTATCCAGACAACAGAAGTGATTTCTGCTGTTTCCCTGTACATAAGATTAATCCTTTTCTTTGTTGAGTAAATGTTTTGACATAACTTGTGGGTTTTATATTTATTTGTTAGATAATCCCAATGACATTTTCACCTAAACTTAAAAATACTGAAGTCAGCTAGTTCTTCCTATTTTGTGCGTGTTTACATGGTATTTTCCTGCATCTGATGAATTCATGGAGAAAAGCTCCTAAAGTCATCTGGGTGGGTTTCTATCTGCTAGCATGCATTGACTTCTCAGAAGGACAAATAACAAAAGAATTAACAGAATATGATAAATAAAAAGTCCTCTAAAAATGCAAATCTTCTGCAAGTAATGCTTCTCATCATGCTGAAAGTCTGCTGGCTGCATTGCGCACCCCTGACACCATGGTCCCCTTTTCCAAAATCACTGAAGTCATACCTTCTCCTTTTGGTCATTCCATAACAGACCTCCTGAAAACCATCCAGGAAGCGATGAAATTCACTTCTAAATGAGCCTTCTACCATATTTCCTTAATGTTGCTCTGGTTGCTTAAAGGTGCTTTGAAGGAGGCATAAATTTTCCTGTTCAAATACCCCATCTATTGAAACTCCTCAGCCCGTGTCAGGACTTTACTTCAGTGACAGTTCGGTGTGCTTCATTATAGGTCTTCTCTGCTAGGATCCGCAGGAAGCACAGAGAGGGAAGCTCAGTGAATAGCCTAATTCACAGGGGTGGGATGGGGCCATACACTGTCCCAGAATCTGGGTCATAAATTCCTGGTGCCAAAAAAAAAAATAAATTAAGGGAGCGCTGAAGTGTTCCAGCACCGATTAAAGGGTTTGAGTCATCAAGAGTCAGGCCCTGATTTTTCTTTTGGTGTGTAACCTCTGGCCCAAAGCCCTAAATGGTTGGGTTTAAGTTAAGGACAACTGAATTAGGGAGAAGGTTTGTACCGCCTTATGAATACAACATGCCCACTGAGGTGTGCCCTGGGATTTTAAAAGTGGAGGTTTTGAATGAGCCCTACCTATGCAATGTAAAGAGAGTAGGGCAGGGTAGTCAACTGCTCCCAGTTTTATCCTTTTGACCTTTCAAAACGACATGTTTGGCCCTCAGATGTTTAAGGTTGCATAATATTGTATTATTCAAAATCCTTTAGAAGATTTTTGTAAGTTTGGATCACATAGGGTGAAAACCTGGCCCTTTTGAAGTGAGTGGCAATACTCCAGTGTTAGATTTCACCCATGCCGGAGTGCTAAGGCACACACATTGCACCTTTCCCTCCCTCCCCTGCCTTATTTTGACATGGTTTCTAAAGGCTAACACTGCTTACAACACCGGACGCATCCAAAAACAACCCGAGTCCTTTACTCTCACAGAAGCTCTCAGCTTCCTTGGAAAGACACAACAGAGTTCAGCTCACCTGGCACAGACAGTCATGCTTTACGTCTGTTAAAGTTAAGGACACTTCTGGTAAGGCCTCTTGATTTAGAGTGTCTGTTACAAGGATAGATATGTCAATCAAAATCCATGGAGTTGGAGAAACATGAGCCAAGTTTCCATTTAAGAGCATTTAATTTAAAGAAGTATTGAATCAGTTTAGATTTTTAGACTTATTTCGATGTACTGAGATCTCATTTATGGCAAGTTTTATCCATTTCTGTTCAGTTTAAACCCAGGGAAATTAAAATGTATGTTATTGTTACATGTCAAAATAAGAAATAGAAAAATGCAACTTTGAGGTTTCCTCTGCATTTCTATTTATGAATTATTGTTCATTCCCATTTGAAAGGGTGTGTTGTTATAATATTGCTATTTAAGTTATTAAATGAATCCCTGATAAAAAGGGATTGGTTTTCTGAAGTGGAGAAAAGATGAGGAATTACCTCAGCTGTGATACAGCTGAAAACACAACAGTATTCGCTTCCAAAACTTCAATATTTCATATTAAAAAGCAAGATGGAAATACTCAGTTGTCCACGGTGCGCCCTGTTGTTCTGTCAGTCTCTTTCAACCTAATCCTAATGAACTGGATCACTTCTTCATCCATCTGAGCTATTATCAGCAGAAGATTGGGGGAATGGGGACAAAGGTGCCTTTATTCATTCTTTACCTGATGCCATTTTTCAGCTCTGCAGGAGCTATCCCAGCGTGTGTCACTCCCCCTATTTCTCCCCTGCTGAGTCTTGGGCCCCATGGGGCTGTTCGGAGAGAAGATAGCAGGCAGCTCTCAGCAGCAGGCCCTCTGCTTCCCAATCTTGTCCTCCATCCCAAGCTAAGGTGGGGATGCAGAATGCCATGAGTCTCTGCAGTACCTTTATGCTGTTAGGGGATTGCTCTCCCATAGCTGGATTTCCTTATTACCACTGTGATGGCACAAAGCCATAAGGATTGTCCAGAGGATCTGGCCTGTTCTCTATTCTTTTTCCCCTCTGACAATTCTCCTCCTCCCATTTGTAGATCGTGTATTCTCACACTGCATCAATTTTTTGTCTCTCCTACAATCTTGCTTTGCTTTTGTTGCCACTTGGATGAATCCCACTCTGTATGTTGGCAAATGTAAACTGAAATTCACAGGTACCCTGATCTCTGAAGCACCAGCTGTGTCTGAAGGCGCAGTATTCGAGTGATTCAGATATCAGGATTCTTCATGTTCATTTTGTTTTCCAGCTATCAGCATGTAGAATTTAGTGGAGTAGCAGGGAAGGTATCTGCAGCAGAAATTTCATTAGAGTTTTCAGCTAATTGCACGTGTCCTCATCCCTTAAAAAATGACATCCTATATCAAGGAAAACATGATTGAATCTTGAACACTGGGTAAGCCTATTATTCAAATAGTGCCTTGACAGAAATCTGTTTAAAGTATTTTCATGGCATTCTGAAGTAAAATGATTGTGTGGGCACAGAGACAAGTTATTACTAGCCTGACTACTGTATTTGCTCTGCAATAGTGTAAACCCCCAAAACATTAGAATTTATTCACCCTAATCTTTTCAAACCATTAAATGTGAGGAGTCATGAGTTGTGAGGCAAACAACTTTTAAGATCTCTTTCACTCTAATCTAACTTTAAAAGCCCGCAAGAATTTGCAGCCCCTCCTCCTCCCCTTTGCTCAGAAGCAGAACAGCTCCCACTGTCATTCAGCTGGAACCAGAAGAAACAACTGGGACAATAACCATGTGGCATCAGAGATCCTCATGGCTCTCAGCCGCTTTGCTATCCAGGATTGTAAAGAATAAAGATAAAACATATTAGGGATGGGGGGGAGGGAAGTAATAACTTGCTTCCGTGTCCTTAATGAAAGCCTGGCTTTTTCTTTAAGATAGGGAATAAATCACTGCTTAGAGTCCAGAACGGAGGTTTGTTTCTTTATGCTGTTTCAGAGCCCAACTTAAGATAATTGCACAGGATAATTCTCTGATAGTTTCTAGACAGAAATCGTTAACAGCTGAATCCTAGACTAAGCCACCGCTTTAAAAATCTCATCTTGTATGTACTGAAGGGAAAAATCTTTATTTCCAAAGCTATTGTAATGCAGTGACCTGTAACTGGAAGAATTCCCTGCATTGCCTGTCTTAATTCATCACCATACGTGGGAGAGAATGTTGAAAAGTGAAGATGGGTTAGAAAAGAAAACTGGGATTTTTCAGGTGTTATTTCCACATGCTCTTCAGCACCTCCGCAGTCCTATTATTTTCCGTTGGTTTCATAACATCTTAATTCACGGGATCAGAGCCTGGCTTTCTGATTAAAGATGGGTAAAATTCCAAGGCTCTCTCCTGGTTCTGTAGGGAAAGTTACATCTTTACACAGGAAGAGAAGCTGGGAGCACTCATGTTCCCTCCCCTTTAATACAGTTAAAGTTCCAGAAGAATGTGTGCTAATGGCCTCTACGGCTACTGCATGATTAATGCAGGCGCAAGGTGTAGGCTAGTGCATCCACCACAGCAAGCCAAGCCCTGTACAGTAGGCTTCTCCAGTCCTTTCAGTATGAGTGACCAAATATATTTCAGGAACCCAAGGGACCATAATCATTCTGAAGCATATTATCTGCCCTGTACAGAGTGGAAATTACCCACATGTTCTCTGTGGGGGATTCCCCATGCGAAATGGAAGTCCCCTGCAGCAGTAAGTCAGACTAGTCATGTTTTGCACTTCTTTCCTGAAGGTCATGGCCAAAGAGTCTGGTTTGGGCTGGACTTGGAAGGGATAAAGGGGAATGTCTGCAGTTTGATGAAGCTGAATTATCCCTTCTGCTTTATGGAACCTTATACCCGACTAGTGCCAATGCAGCAGCTGCCAGTGGCTAAGTCCAAGGACAAACAGAGGAAGAAAAAAACCTGAACATCTTTTGTCTTGTCCTTGGTGGTAACTGTTGCAGGGAATAAATTACATCTTTTGCCTGTAGGTCTAGGCAGAGCCTGACAAACTGCTGTCTGCTCTTAGAATGGTTTGTGTTGGAAGGGACCTTAAAGATCATCTAGTTCTAGCTTCTGCAGAACCTCAGGGAGCAGGAAACAGAGCAGATAGTGCTCATCTTCCTCACATACCCAAAATGAGGCAGACAGGCAGTGGAAGCAGCATCTTCAGAGAAGGGACACTCTCTCTTAATCACATTGGAACTGTTCCTGAGGCTGCAAAGTCACAGGGAGGCAGTGGGGAGGACACAGGTGAGACATACATTTCATTTAAAAAAGCTGCAAGGCACAGCACAGGAACACATGTCTACTGCCGAACTAAGCAGGCTTTTTTCCTGAGTATCCCTACTGCTGTTCAGAGCCCTGAGCAGCACAGGTAAGCTCTTGGACATCTTCATCTTACCATAATGAGTGTTTTAAGGAATTTTGCTTAACCTTGTAACTGAGTTCAGAGCCTACCTAGCTATATTTATTAATGTGTTATAGTCCATGTAGACAGTTATTTTGACCAGCTTTTCATTTTACAGCCATTTCTACCTCTGCAAAGTGGATGATTCTTGCGTTTTACAGCTAATTTGGAAAAGTGGAAAGTAATTAGAGAATCCAGTGCACAGTTTCTCTTTGAAATGTTTCTTTGTCTGGATTTCTTATGTTCAGCAGAGTTCTTTGAACTGGAATCCACAGCATAGCATAGCTGAGGTTGGGGCCTACAAAGGCAATTGGGTATCTCTGTTGCAATTTCTCACTATTGATGTAATATTGGCTAGTGAAGTTCACCGTTCTCAGGGAAGGGTGTACATTTCAATGAAATACATTATCAGAGCTAGCTATTTATACAGTGGAGGTCCACAAATATTTGGCTGAGTAGTTAGCCTCTTAACCTGTTCATTAGGAAGCGACAGGGAGAGAGATGACTCCAGCACAAGTGTACCTGTCTCTGGTTGGGGCATCTAGCTGGGGGGTTTCTGGATCCACCTCCTGGGTCTAGCATCTGGTGATGGAGGCATCACTGATAATGTGGGAAAGGGAAATTTAATTTCATCTGCTGACTGAAAGAACAAAACCACACAGTTTCTAACTCGCAGAAGTGTGTTCTAACCACTACAGCATTATGGTGTTTGGCTTATTTGTTTAGCCATTGTTGAATGGCTAAAAGTCATTCCCTGCCTTTTGATCTGTTGCACTCTTAATATTTAATGAAACCCATTCTAAATGGAACAGCATTAGCAAGAGAGATTAAGAAGTCCCCTGTCCCCTTCCCATGCCATTGCCTATTTTCAAGGCAGCAGCCCCGGATAACATGTCCCTTCAGGAAAATGGGTGGCTTGTGCCCATGTCTCTGACATCCTCAGGGAAAGGTCTAACTACTTCACATTTCAGTGAAATCCTTCCGCCTGCGCTTTGGTGAGTGTGGGACTGCTCGCTCAACCAGGCCCACATCTGCAGGCAAGGTAGAAGGATCCTTAACTTGTGGTTTGTCATTGTTAGGATCACACATAGGTGTTAAATTCCTCAGTGACATGATGAGGTGACTGACTTGATGAGTCTCCAGTCTCATTGGCAGGAGACTGGCCCTGCTGGGGGATGGCTTGGGCAAGGGCTGATGGCCCTGGGGAAAGTGACATGGGGCCCTGTGCGGGGTGGGGGCATCCTCAGGGGAGGCTGGACAAGGGCAGTCAGGTTGGTGAGTGGCCCCAGGGCCCTGACACTATGACAGCGGAAACCACTTTCAATAGCCATGTATTTTTGCTTAAGAGCATGAATACACAAGGAATATAATTCTGAGTATCACCCTTTCTAAATTTCTTAACTGTAGCTCTCAGGTAGTTATGTGTAGAGAAGTTCAGTTTTTCAGATAAGATTAACTATTGGGGGGGGGGGGGAAAAGCTATTTGGGAAAAGCAGACATCAGTCACTCCAAGGAATGCCCACTAATTCAGCTAGATGATTATTATATTCCACAATCAGCCAGCCAGGGTTTATTATTCCTTTGAGACAATGGAAGATATAATTTGGCTTTGGAAGAGTTTCAACCATAGCTTTTCACTGCTGCGTGCCGGCAGCTTGGATTGCACTGTGTTACCAGACCAGAGTTCCCGGCTGCGGGGGATGCCAGCTAAATGGTTTGCTGTGCTACATCTCCCGTGAGGTGAAATGCCATGGAAGCTGTGAGCTTCACAGCTGCCTCAGCATCTGCTCGCAGAACTCACAGATCTGAAACAATGGACCAGAAATTGGCTGGCAATTTAAAAATAATGGTCTGGCCATTACTGGTAATTAAAAATCCATTGGTGAGAGCCCAGAAGGTAAGGGAGGCATGTGAAACAGGCACAGGTTCTCTCTCACCTGGGTAGACCAGGATAGGCCTAGAAATTGGCATGCATCTTTTTCATGTGAACCCACTCCGAACTCCTTTGAAATCAATGGAAACATTCCCATTGACATTAATGGACTTTGGATCAAATCCTAATTGCCACTATAAAACCTTTCTATTGATGCTGTACATTATTTGCCATGTATGTATTTTAATAAAGTGGTCCTGAATGTACCATAGGGAATGTGGTCCTTAGAAGGGATATCTTTTTTTGAAACTCTAGCAAGGGTAAGCCCTCTGACAGGAGAATTTAGTTTTACTTTATTTCTGAAGCAAGGCTTAAAGCACTATTTAGTTTTGTAGGGAAAATAGCAAAGGCCTGTGGGTTTCTTCAGGGAGAACCTCACATGAGCATTTACTTTATGTTGATTCATACCAGTTCATTCCCTCGACTATGGCCTGAAACTCAAAATGCAAACCAAGACTAAGAAGCCTCAAAGCCTGGGTGATCTGTTTTTGTGTACTTTATGTAGTTTGTTCACCAAACCAGATCTATAGGCAAGTTTGCTCAAAACAGTATCTAGATTAATTCAGAAATTCATCAGTGTCATAGTAAGGCTTTTTTCTAAAAATGGGCTAAGTTTTAAGCTTACACTGAAACTACACCAGTTTTGTGTGATTTCAGATTTGTTATGACTGTCTTGGAGGAAGAATGGGCATTTCTGGTAAGACTTTGGATATAAAGTGGAAGAGCTTAGATAACTTTTGCAGCTATACAAACTAAGTACCCTTTCCTCAGTTTCCCTTTCACAAAATATACGTAATAGTGACATTGGTGTCGAAAAGATCAGACCCCCTGATATTCGTATAGATTTATGAGTCCTTCAGGTTGAGATGTGAAATAGATTAATGCAACTCTTGAAAGCATCACTGAATACTATGAGAGCTTTCATTTTCTACAGCATAGCTGTAAAGGTGAATTGTGATGCCATTTTTCACTCCAGGAATAGAAGGAAGCATACATCTGAGATCTCAGATTGCAGCTGTGTTCTTGGTAGAAACAACAATGTACAGCTTTAAAAGTGATGTGGGAAGACAGGGATCCTAAGTAAGCTACAAATGATTATTAGCAGTTTCAGACTGAGTTGTAACTTTCTGTTTGACTGGATTTTTTGTGGTCTTCTCCACAGGGAACTCCCCTTAAACATATTGGCACACAGCTAATGGCAGTTTAAAATTCAGCCGCTGAAGGAATTAATGCCCCCAACCCTGCTGTCTTCCAGAGGCATCTGCCCTGTGGCAGGGGTGGCTGAATGGCTCGTGAATCAGCTCCTCAACCTTACAGTTTAGCATAAACCAAAATCAATGTTGGTTTACCTTAATAGGCCAAGCTGTAAGCTGTGGTGGTTTAGAGCTGATTCATGAGCTGTTCAGCTCCCCGCTGTTAGGAGGTGGCAACCTCTGGGAGAAGTCTGGTAACCTCTGTGAGGATTCCTGTGAGAAGAGCAGCCAACAGCACTTCAACCCCTTCAGTTTAGTTTGCCACCACTTACCACAATATGATACTTTAGCTGTCATATTCTTTTAGGTGGGATCAAGATTAGGACTTGTGTTCCTCACTGCTCGTAGCAAAGATTTATAGCTGCATGCCCTGATGTGTTATCCTGGGGGGTGTCTCAGTTTAGATCAGCATCTAGCCTTTACAAAGACATCCTCAGGGACAAAGATTGAATTAATGAACAACCAACGAACTTTATTTATTTACTGGCAGAAAAAAGCTTTTATGGAAAAGATACCTTTCAAAACAATTATCAATCAACAAATATGTTTTGCTTGCCAGATATTGCCCTTTTGCATGACTGCCTGGCAGGTTGTATCTGTCAAAGGTCTGTCACCTTTGTCCATAGTGGATACCTCAGTGTTTCAGGGAAAGCCTATTTCTGCTTTCTTTTCATTGTAGTCGTTCATATCAATCCAATAGTTTTTGAAATCGCTCTGTGTCCAAACCCCACTTCTGCCACAGTTTGTGTTCTAAAGCTACGTACTATTGCAGAGCCTCATGGTACCAGGAGCACCCTGGGAGGGCACATGCCTCTGCAAAACCTTCCTCTTCTTTTGCTCACAGGCTCTTTTAGATTCTCCAGGTCCACAAAGCACCAGGTAGCCTGCTGTC
This sequence comes from Laterallus jamaicensis coturniculus, assembly GCA_022605575.1. Taxonomy (NCBI): domain Eukaryota; kingdom Metazoa; phylum Chordata; class Aves; order Gruiformes; family Rallidae; genus Laterallus; species Laterallus jamaicensis. Next base: position 16,965,791 of record JAKCOX010000008.1, on the reverse strand, counting down.
TGCTTCAGAGGACTCCTCACATAGCTTACCCCAGGAGCAAAGCCACAGCCCCATCTCACTCCCCTGGGCTTTCTTTGCCACGTTTCTCACTTTGTTGTTTGAAGACAGGAGTTGCTTTCTTAGCTGTCCTCCTGCAGCCAATGTGACTGTTACTGCAGCTCTGTGTAATGCCTGCTTTCCACATGATGTCACTTTAAAAGGTGGTGAGCCAAGGCAAAATGTGTCTTTGCACGAATAAACTATTTTACCCCTTCTATCCCTTCAGTGAACAGATGATAATATATTATATATCTGACTTGTCTGTCAGTTTATGGCAATATTAATTTATTTATTTAGTAGCAAACAGATTTTGGCATCTGGAATGAAGTTCTCTTTCATTAACTACCTCAAGAAAACTAAGGAAGCTGAGTATTTTAAGCTTTAAAAACCACAAAACTAAAGCAAAGAAAAAGGCCCCTACAGCAAGTGGAGGAGTTGTAACAGGGAGGAAAAAAAGCTACAGTGAGTAATAAGAGCATCTCACAGTCTAATTCTGTTTGAGTAAGTCTCCCATTGTCTTTTCACACATTTCTGTACCTTTGCTTTTGTTTCACCATTTTTGTCACTTTCTTTCTAGTTTTCCCTGTTTTTCTTTAAATAAGGCTTTTGTACCTGAACTGCTTGCTATTTTTCTCCTTCCCTTCTTTCATTTCCTTTTCCAGACACTACTTTTCCTTGTTGTCCCTTTTCACATATTCTTTTTCTTCCCTCCCCCAGTCCAATCTGTTGTGCATTTTTTTCCTTCCAGATGTGTAAGTGCGTGCCTTGGTCCCTCACTTCACAAAATGCAAGTCACAAACTGTTGGGTGATGATGAATTGGGAGGCTGTTCATCAGAGAACTGTTTTCTTCCACATATCGGGTATATTGACTATCTTCAAAGACAAAGCAAATCAGATGCCTATCTAGTATTATTTCCTGCATAACTGAAGATGTTGTTAAAACATCGTTAGGGGAAAGATCTATGCAGTTGTGATAAGAGCAGATATTTGTGCTCCCTGCATGAACTCTGATAAGATGCCATCTGCACTAAAAGTCAGAGTTTCTAAAAATCTGAGGCAGTAGTTGTAATTGCAGCCCTCTATTTTGGGCGTACAATAATCTTGTGATATTGCCCCCACCCTGCCCTGGCCTCTCAAAATATGGCATTTGTGTCTAGGTGGTCTTTATTTTTAGTTTGAAGACCTCATGATGTCCTTAATTCCTACTTTTAATACATCTGGAAGCCTATATATGGGATTGTAATCTACAGTTGTAACAGTCTCATTAATGACTGATTTCAGAAGTGGAAAACCTTTCTAGATTAGCAGAAACTCACAAAGATATTAGAAGTACTTTAAGGGAGAGAGCTTGGTTAAAATTGGAATAGTAATGTTGGAAGACGATCTTTGTAACTAATTTTAATATTATGGGGTTATATGGGTAAGAGGCATGACATAAACTATACATTAGATCTGAGCTGTGTGGATCTGAAGGGCCAAAGCAAAGATCATTGCCATACCTTTTCATTACTTTCTTGGGCACTGCCTGAGGCAAGGAGAGTCTCAATCAACTCTTAGGAGATGCTCTACTCCCTTCAGCGTACAGGTCAGCGAACTGGTCAGAAGTATTAAACCATGAAAATAACAAGGACACTTGTTTCTCTGGGTCTTTCTCTACTGCTCTTCAAGCAATACCTGTGTGTACTGCCATGACCCAGGCTGTAATTTTGTGGTTTGGCACAAATGCCCTGGTCCAAGGCACCATTTAAGTCCAGAACTGGGGTGCTTTGATGGATTGGTCTTACGAAGGAGGACAGCATTGTGAAATACTGAGTGAGAGCTTCCTTTAACTTTGAGCCACAATAAAGAGAATTCTTACAGTCAGTTTACATGCAGAACACCACCAACCTATTGGATTAAACAGAAAACACCAACTGTATTTCCAGAATCAAAGTTCTAGAATATTCTTTAATTAAATTTCAGCAAGGCTCACAGAGTAAGCATAGGTCAAGAGGAGAATTGTTTGAACAAACTAGCCCTGAGTATCTTACTACTAATTGATTTATCACCTCTCCTTCCATGCACCTCCAGGGTGGGAATTCTTTCTGTTCTGTGCAAGAAGTATTTTTAGAAAGGAGATATACCAATAAAGGGCACGTAACTCCTTTCAAGTTGAAATAGCCCAGTTCTGGAAATGTGATCTTATGGCAAACCTTCCCTGTCCTTGATTCAGCTGGGTAGTATGCCATTTCTTGGGGAATACTTCAAAGAATGACGCAGAGTGGCAGCAACTGGGAGGATACAGACAATTCACACAGACTGCGTGCTTTCACACCCTTGTCTCAGATCAGCAATCCCAGATGGTGATCACCCAGAAGAGTCTCAATCTTTTTATAGTCAATACTCTGCAGTCACAAAGCGGTTTAACACATAAACTGAGTAAACTCAGATGGGATTGACATTACCTTCAGGAGTCTGAGCGCTCTTCTACATCCACTTATGGAAGGAAATTAGCATGATCACTCAGGGACAGTTCATACCTCTGTAATTAACAGTAGTACAAAGTGGGTACAAGGACACATTCTTCAACGCTGTTGCTGGAGGAATCTGGGCCTAGGAAAGTAAGACACATCTCAGCATCAGTAAGGCTAGCAGAATGTGACAATCAATTGCTCCACTGTAAATCCGGATTAATTTAGCTGACTCCACAAGATACACGTCATTGTGGTTAACACCAGGACGGTTCTCTCAGCAAAGAAAATAGCAGAGTGGTTTTGGCATCTGCCCTGTCAGAGTGAAGCATTCATCTTTTTTTCTAGTGGGTGTCAGTTACCAGTATTTCTCCCCTCATGTAGGTTAAGCCTTAGCTTTTTTTTCCCCTTTTCCCTTTCTTTTCTCAAATCTTGTGAGAACATGTTAAGACAGCAGAAATAGCTGCAAATTAGTGTCTAGTCTGACCACTTTGTGAGGTCAATTATGGAAGCAGTAGGAGTAGAAAGACTATGAAAAAGAAGGCAGTAATATTTCTTATTTTTCATCACTTCTATATTCTTAGCTGCTTCCCAGTTTAACCTGGCCTTTTGTGGATTTGGTCATCTATATTACTGTGCAATATGATTCCAAATTATTTTCTACTCTAGTAGAAAATGGGTTTGTCTGTCTTTCACAGTGGGTGTCTCTTACAGTGATGGGTGATCCCACTTGTGTAGAGATGCTGTCTCCAATCTAAACCACTCCTTGGCAGAAGTCATCATTCACAGCACCATGATAATATGAATCTGTTCTTCCCAGTGGAACCAGTGTGTCTCCCTCTACCTCTGACATCTTTACACCACCCTCTGAGAGGTCTCTGAAGCACAATAATTCCTGATAATGGAATGCTCATGTTAAACAGACTATTAATTAAAACAAATCTCATTATCAAAGGCAACTATTACTAAAGCACCAGGTCTTTTGCATTAAAACAGTGGAATTCCTCCACTGCTCTCTGGTCCTTCTAGAATGCCTCTCCATCCTGTATCATTTAAAAATAATTCTACAGTAAAAATCAACTTAATAACTTGTAACCTTTTAGTAAACCAATTCAATTTAAAATCCTATTTTAATCACTTTTTCACAGCAAAGAGAAGATATTAAAGCATGTAATTTGTATTCATGACAGCAGCCATCATTGCATCCAGACAATGCTGGGAAATTTTTGTGAGACAGAGATAGGCAAATCAATTATAATGAAACTTTTGTTTACTGAATTCTTCTTGTTGGATTTTAAATGTCTGGACATATATCACACATATAAACTAAAACTATTTTGGAATTATTTGAAATTATTTGTGAGACTCATCAAAAAATAAATTAGTCTGAAATTTGCACCTTTGGGATTAGATGAAGCTGTCTGCTCTGCCCCCTTTCTGAAGGGCAAAAAGGGAGATTCTGGCTAGAAATATGCAGTGTTTACAGAAAGCCAACATGAAAGAGTTGCAGACAGATCCACTTTGAAATTTTAACAGACGTCATAAGTATTTTATTCTGACTCTAAGATGCTTTGGAACTGAAATATTACAAGCATTAGAAAAAGTAGCAAGCAAAACAGAAGTAATTTCCAACTTTCCATGATGCAGTTATTAGGCGCTACATTGTTCAGATCTCCATTCTCCTCTTGGGTGCTCACATTGGAGTCGTTTTATTCCACACATGCAAATACTGTGATCATCAGATTTGCATACTATAGAAATTAATTGCAGTGTTTCAAACAAAAATCTCTAACCAGCCAGGTCAGGCATAGTTGCAGCAGGGAATCCTGAACTGCATATTTAGCTGGATACATTTTTTTTTCTATTATAAAGACTGTATTCAGTTGTGCATTCCGTGAGGAAAGAGACATAGATGTAAAAGGCGTAGATGTAAAAGATACTGGGCCAAATCAGATATCTTTACTAACTCAATAGTTGGACAAACACACTTTCCCAGTAGTAAAGATTTGAAGATCTGGCCCATAACAATCCTTACAACAGCAGACAGTATTTTGTTCTTGGCGGAGCACCAAATCTAATTTATGGGGGGGGGGGGGGGGGGAAATGAGAAGTGCTCTGCCTCGGATTTGTTGCAGCAGTGTATCGAGCGCTGAGCTGCCCATCTGAACAGCAGCAAAAGATCCAAAAGAGAGGCACTCAGCTCTTCCCGTGCTGGTGCTGGTGACGTCAGGAAATCAGTCTCCTGAGGACAAACAGCACAGCAACCAGCCTTTGTTTTCTTTCTTCCCCTCCGCCCCCCCCCCCCCCCCCCCCCCACCCCGCTCCTCTGGCACAGTAGCAGACAGATTTAACTGTTAGCAAAACACTAGTGTTTACGCGTGTTTTCCACTTCATCTTCAGGCCTAAAGGACAATAACCGGGAGCCCCTTACTGCCTTGACTTGAGTGCAGAGGACTGTGGAGCCAGATCGCAAGTGACCTCATAGAAAGAGTGCCTGCAGACGCCATGCAATGGGAGAGAGGGCTGCGATGTGACACCATGTGACAGCAACTGTTCCTTGTACCCGGGGCTCACAGGTAGGGAAGAAGTGTTCCATGGTGAGCACAGAAATGGAAGAAGCCAGGGTGCAGTATAATGCCCCTAGAATGCTGCCCAGCTCTCCATGGGGAAGCACAGGAAACTACTGCTCATCCAAGCAGAAATAATTTGCGTGTAGCAGCCTACACACCTGAGGTATCTCTCAGGATGGGGGAAAGCAGTGGCTGAATGCTGGCATGGGACTAGTGTGAGTGGAGGCACCATATATATATATATACAGAAGCCATATGCTTGAGTGATGTGCCTTGCCTTCTCTCCTTTCTTTTGAATAACACCAAGTGTGGATGCCTGGCCTCTGAGCTTCTGAAGGTGCATGAAAAGGCTCAGCCTGGAGGCAGGATGTGACTGCTCAGCTGCTCCCAACAGGGTGATGGCTTTTGGCTCCTGCTGAATTCCTGCAGGTAGTGCAGGACAGCCTAGTTTGACAGTCAATTTGTAGGTCCAGAACCCTATCTCCATTGAACCAACATCCCTTCACTTTACTTTCTCTAAAAAAAAATAATTCAGCCAAGGAGACTAAGGGGTGACCTTATTAATGTTTATAAATATGTAAAGGGTGAGAGTCAGGAGGATGGAGCCAGAGTCTTTTTAGTGATGGCCAGCAATAGAACAAGGAGCAACAAGGGTGCAAACTGGAGCATAGGAAGTTCCTTGTGAATATAAGGAGGAGCTTTTTCACTGTGAGGGTGATGGGGCATTGTAACGGGCTGCCCAGAGATGTTGTGGAGTCTCCTTCTCTGGAGACATTCAAGACTCACCTGGATGCACTGCTGTGTGATTTAGTCTAGGTGATCCTGCTCTGTCAGGGGGTTGGATTAGATGATCTTTCGAGGTCTCTTACAACTCCTAACGTTCTGTGACGATCAATTCCAAAATCTGGCACACAACCTTTTTGCTGTTATGATGATTGTACACACCACATTTTTAAGGTGAGGGTCTCTATAGTTTCCTCACTGATTACCAATATTGACTAGCATAAGTCTTCCTGTATATCCAGCTACTCACCTCAAGGGATAAATTACCATGAAGCAAGAAATGTTGGAGGAATGCACAGTCCAAATTGACTTGAGGTGACAGAGTTTATAAAGAAAGTAGTGAAGAAGGAGTTCCCTCACAGACAAAATTAATGAGGTGGTGAAGGGTCTCAACATTGGTGGCTGCTCCTGCAGGAGCGAGCTTCTACCCCACCCTACCCCTCACCTCGAGACAATATCGTTAAAAAACCAAAAGCACTTCTACCCTGGCCCACTGTGTTCAAGTCAGGTTACCTTGGTTGTGGAGGCTTGTGAAGTCCTTTTCCATGGGTATGGGATATAGAAATTTTTTAGCCTAGTATAAAGACATCTAATACAGAAGAGATGAAGCATTTTGAGATTTGCGCACCCGCTAAACCGTAACAGGTTTGCAATTCCCTGCTGTAGAGCTCTGTTTTCCTTCCAGGCCTCTTACTATATAATTTTGGCTGGGCAGATTTGTAACCCTGTATTTACTATCAGAAAAACAGCAACTCTGACTGCAGAGTCTTTATGTTTAGAGGCAGACTGGAAGCAGCTCATGGCCTTTGAAGCATCACTGTCAGCTGTAGACGTACAAACTGGTTGGGGATTCTTGGACCTAAGATTTTATCCTATCCCCCTTTTTTGTTTTGGATTTTTGGTGTTTTGTTGGTTTTGTTGGGGGTTTTTTTTGCTAAAGGTTGTGGGAAATGCACTGTTTTTTCTTACCTCTGAGAGGGGACAAGACTTCAGTCTTATGAACTACCCTGATAAAAGATTCTGAGCACCTAAATTGTCAAACTTTGTTCCTTAGTACTTCATATTATCAGATGTGCACTGAATGGTTCCCACAGTTACATTTTCATGACATAAGGTTCTCATTTGGCACCATTCATATATTTCTGCATACTATAATGCAATCTTGCTATGTGACACTGTGTATCTTTGTATTTTGAAGCTTCCAGATGAAACGGAAAAAAAAAATGTTATTCACTCATTTTATTAGCACTGTAATCAGATTTTCATAGACTTCCACAATAGCAGGAGAAGCTTGAAAAGTAATTAAGAGATTCTCCAACACAGCAGGAGTTTTTGTTAAAGGAGAAAACTAATTCAGACTGTAGTTTGCAGATACAAGAGGAGTTAGGGCTTGAGTCCAAGAGACTCCTAATCTTCAAGAAAAGGAGCTGTTCTGAAAGCCATGGGGAGGGAGAGGTCATTCATATACTTTCGTTTTGCTTTCAAAAAAAGCAAACTATTAGGAGCTTATCTAACAATTAAAACATCTGCTTCACAAAGGAAAGCACATGTCAGCTTGCATTACCTTGATTGAAAGGATGCATTTTATTATAGAACTTGATTTGGAAATGTAAAAAGTAGCATATTAATTTGTGCTTGTAAGAAACGCAGCTTATTTCCAAACTTTAGTAGCAGACTATACGTCAGCCTTTGAGAAAGCACTCAGCCACATGCATGATGGTTTCCAGAAGTATGTTTATTTAGATTCAACCAGATCCCATACTCCCTGCTTGTAATGTGATGGTAACGTCACGCCGAAGATTTTGGTGTTGGGATGTGATACTGTCGTAACGCACTGACAGTTTCAAAACCTGAAGATCTTCTAAAGTACATTTTCCCCTGATGCAGATGTAGATGGTAATGGATAGCAACAAGGAACTCGTAATCTTTGCTATCTCTGGCTATCTCGTGCCTCCCTTGTTACTGCTTTCCCTATCTCATCTGCCCTTTTCGGTGGCTAGCTGCCACCTCTCCTACCGCTTTGATTCTGCTGCGCAGACACAGGTTTCATTAATGCTTTTCAGCAGCTGTGCTGGGCTTTAAGCTTTTATTTTCTAACAAAAAGGTATTGTGAAAAACTGCTTTAATAGAAGAAAAAAAAATGGTGCTAAATAAGGTACTGAGATCATCCAGAATGCGGTTTCAGTTCTTTAAATGTAATAATTACCTTTTTTAATGTGCATGTGGCTTAATCTTTTTATGATGTATGATAATGGAGGAGTTTTATATGATTCACTTACGAGTGATGATAAGGATATACATTGTAGATTATTGCTCTATCACCATACATGTGAAGACAGCTCCCTTATGGCAGTAAAATAATAATGGGACTGATTGCCCTGTCCTAAACCCCACCAGAAAGCTTTGCCCTTGGTTATTTTAGGGCATAGCATGGAGACTCATTCTCCTGTGGCTTCTTTATTACTGTTAGGTGGGGAGGAGATTCACCTGCCCCATGGAAGGCACTTTGCTCTGCAGTTTCTCTCAGTCCCCCAGTCCACACCAGAAGCCCCCTGCACAAAAGCTGTGTGCCAGCTCTTGCTTTCTCACCGCTTTCTAAGACTGCTTTAGTAGCTGGAAGCTAACTGGTGGTCCCTTGCTAAATTGGGATCCAACTGCAGGAAGAGGGATATGGAGGGAAGGAGAAACATATGGAAAGAAGCAGAAAATTAAAATATAACGTAGGAGGTCAGTGGGAAACCAGTGCGCACCCACTTGCTGCTTCCGTTCCCTCCCTGAGTGTCAGGGAGAACTGCTCCTCAGGAATGTGGCCTTTCCTGCAGGAATGAGTGTGGCTGAGCCAACACCACTGGAGTCATATGGACTGAAATATGTAGATTTAAAACAGCCTTTCACACTCACCGAATGCCATGTCATTTTTAACCTGCAATACCGAAGAAATCTGTGTTGAGGAAAGCCACTATAAAATACTAGTAAAAACTGGAGAATGGGCAATGATTTTATCAGAAAGGTTTGTTTTAATAGCAGAACAAATCAGACAGTTGAGGGTTGCCAGGCATCTTTCTGGAGACGCTTGCCACAAATGCTGGACCTTGGTAGGAATCAGCCATGAGTCCTAGGACAGAGAATATGGCCAAATGAGTTACAGCCCTCTTAAAATCCACTTCAGTGACCACTGTAAAACCTCACCTAGTCCATCTTTATCTCATCTGCTTCAGCCTTCTTGTCACCTTTGTCCAGTGATGCCCATTTGGTTGTAAATCAGACATGAACCATCGCTGCCAGCTTAATTTCATGGGGCACTCAATTTAGCTGGATTTGAAACACTGAAGCTTCTTGAACCAGAAACAAATATTGATGCAAAATGCATGAAAGGAGGGGACAGAGTAGCATAACCATCCTTTGTCATGCAGGGAATGATGTGTGCGCTTTGCCAGGAGGCGCTCGGAGGAGCTTCATCTCCCTTCACTTCTCCTCTTCCTCTCCTGCCTGCAGGAATCATTGCCATGCTGCTCTACCACTCAGCCGAGTTCCCCGCAGCCCCAAAAGAAGATTTCTGCTGGTAGCACTGCGGAGCCAAGCTGGCAGCCTGAGCATTAATATTTTTAGTGATGTTTAGTGCTTTCCTGAAATCATCAGCTCCAGATGTTCTGAGACTGTGGGGAGAATCTCAGATTTATGTAAACTGTGAAGAAAAGTTTGAAAAACCAAATCCTGTCGTCTCAAAATTCTCAGCAAAAATATCACCGCCACCACCACCACCATCCCCCCGAATGTGATGCTTTCCAAGCCAAAATAGTGATTTTTGCCTCACTGTTCTCGAATGCTCATGGGTAGCAAACTGTGTTTCTATGGCTCCCGCCTTAGACCTGTTTAGGAGGGTTTAGTCTAAGGACAAATCAAAGTTTGTAGGCAAAAACCTGTTTCTTCTTTTGCAGTGTCTTCTATTTAGCTCTGTTTTGCATCTGTTCAGTTAACCCCTAATTGCAGGGGTGACTTAGGGTAAATCCTCACTGGGGGCTGTTTTACATGACATGGGGAAGTGCTGGAAAGATGCCAGGATTTCATTGACCTATTCTATGGTTTGCAAAAAAGTACCCTTGTTGTAGCTGAGGCAGTACCCACACCTGTGAATTAAGGAGGCTGCTATTCTAATGCAACGATTCACAAAAATATTTTGTGAAAGTGTGGATTTGCCAGGAGTTCAGGATATCTTATGAGTTCCCAGAGTTCAGTGGAGATTTTAACTGGCTGGTTCAGAGGTTTTCACCTTCCCTACCTTCAGGCTTGCACTCTTTCTTCCAGAAAGACCTGGAAGATTTGTAATAATGCTCCTTCCATTCTCTTGAAAACTACATGCCAAGTTGAGGGAATTTTTTGTATGGTTCATTCTAATAATTTTTAAAATATACATATTTCCTACATGAAAAAGGTAGAGACATGCAAAGGATTGTTCTTGGTTGACTGGTTTTTATTTCTTGCTTATAAATTTATGACATAGCTCAGAGCTGACATAAGTCAATGGCTGGTAACATAGTGACAGACTGTGGAAAGGGACTGGGCAGGGAATGGATGGTTCTGTGCTGCTATTACTGCTGGAACGAAACTAAGTTGTGCAGAAATGACTACCACATGTGAGGGAGATGAGTCTTGGAGGAAAGCACTCTCTATTTCTGCATCCTACGGTGATGGTTTGGGGAGACGGCACAGTGACCGTTAGAACATCCTGTTAACTTGTTGTGCTTTCTGGCGTTATCAGGACAATTGGTGTGTAGTGAAGTTATATTGTAAATAAGACTGGCAAATCATCCTCTTCTCCATTGTTTCTTCTGTTCATCCCGCAACTGGTTTGCACAGGATCTCCTTCATCTGCTCTCCTGTCCTTCTGTCTCCAGAGCCACATTTGTGACCTGTGTATGGGAGCAGAGGATGAGGAATTGCCCGGTTTCTGTTCTACTCTTGCTGCTGGTGATCGGAGCAACAAGCACCTCACTCAGACTTCTCCTGATGACAGCTGGATGGTAGCTCACCTAGGGAAAACCATGGATCCGAAGCTCGGTCCTTTAGTGTTCTCTAACATGAAAGTACTTCAGTTTCATTCACCCTAGCCCTTCAGGTCCTGTACTGACGTAGACATTTTAAGTCGACTTCTAATACAGCCACAATCAGTGACTCGTATTTTAAACTCCCCTGTCTATGCAGCTTTGCACTGAAACTTGGTTATATTTGGTCAGTGCAGGATTGTTCAGGATCATTAAGAAATTAGGTCAGTGGATGGTGGTGTTCAGATTCATTAAGAAATCAGTTTTTCTCCTATTGCTTCAGCATTTTAATATTGCACCTTATCATATGTGTACCAGCATGGTACATATTAAACAAATAAGTTCATACTGAGTCAAATCATTTGCATAATTATTAGCAGGTCTCTTTGCTAATGGTACAACCTATTTTCAAAAAAATCTGAAGAGCATAATCTCTTTTATAAATGCTGCAGAGGCTCTTTTGTATTTCTGAGAGACTTGGGAAATCTCACTCTCTCTTTATGAGATACATCTTGGGATAATCTAAACCTGGAGTTAATTAGTGGAATGTTTATCATTCTGATGACGATATTATTTTTCTACTCAGAGCCCTTGGTTGGGTAAATCTATTAAAGTGTGATGTGTTATTACATTCTGTGTCAACTTAGGCCTAATCCACAGTGTTCTTGTGCATCCTTTTACTTTCTGCATGTGAGTAGCTTCCTTGGTTTAAGCAGGAGTATGTTTAATCAAGTGTGTAAGTGATTGCAGGGTATAATGAAGATATAAAACATTAACACTGCTTTTGCTAAAATGTACCTCTAACATTGTCCCTTTTTGCACAGCTGTCAACCACATACTTGATTTTCTTATCACTTTGCCTCAAGTTATTTAAGCATAGCTGTACTGAATATTTTACAGTTCATATGTAAATAAAAATATGCTTTAAATAACCTTCTTAAATTGCTGAGCAAACACATAACTAAATGGAGAATAAATTTAAAAAAAAAGAAAAGAAAAAAAAAGGAAAACCAGTCAGGTACAATTATAGGAAACTCAACCAAAAAATGGCTCTCCAGCATGGATAAAAGGTGCAGGAAGGAGTTGGGGAGCTGGACAGAGAATGAGCAAATAGCCTCTGTCCCTGTCTTTGTGCTTCTGACGATGGTTTCACCGCAGCACACTCCTGCACATGTGTCAGTGGGCACTGAGGAAGGATGTGGATGCCTGTTTCTCACTAACTCCAGAAGCCAGGCAGTGAGCTGTGGTAACTGAAAGCTCTTTTCCCCCATTCTCTCTGACCTTGGTTAAAAATAACTTTTATTTATAAAGTTTTATTAGCTTGTGGTCAGCCCCTGATCTGATTCACCATACAGCCAGACAAACCTTGGTGCTGACCCAACAGAGACATTGCTACAGGAACAAGAAGGAGGAATGACCAAAGTGGGCTTAGCTGCCCAAAGAAATAGCCTCCAGTTACAAAACAACGCGTTGGACATCTGTACCGTGGCCTTGCTCCCAAGCGGAGTGCCGATGGCAAGGGACTTCCTCTTCACTTCTGTGGGGCAGGAGTACTGAGAAGCTCCTTTCACGGCTCCTGCGGGATTGATAGGAAAGCTCTTCATTGTGGCAGCAGCCTCTTCCCTGGAGAAAAACACCTGAAAGGACGGGAGGTTGTAGATAAGCCTCCCAATCCTTCCCTTCTCTAGGGCTCCTCGCTCCGACCTGCTAGAGTGCTGGTCACATACATACTCCTCCCGAGGGGCTGTTGACAGGAACTGGAGAGCACTTTGTTAACGCACTATTGAGATTCACAGCGCACTTCACGTTTCCCAAAGTTAATGATCCAGACTGCCTGCAGATGCAGACCTATGGTGCTGATGAGCTATTTGCAAAAAATCATGTTTTATCTAAAGTGACTAAATACATGTAAGTTTTATGAAAATTGGCCTTTTTGTCAGATAAGTTTCAAGAAACATTTTTTCACTTAATGACTGGTTTGAATCCAGGCCAAATTTTTAAGTTTGTAAGTCTGGACTGAGCAAATAATTTTGAACAATTTTTTTATTCAGTGAGGATAGCTGCTTTTCCTCACCAGTACAGAGTTCATGGTCAGACTGTGAAACTCTTTTACTTACTTGTAATTCAAAGTTATTCATACATTTCCTCACATAATAATTCTCGGTCTAAAACTATTTATGAAAAGATTATCAGTGCCTGCCATGAAGAGACATGAAGGAATGGAAATTATGTCTGCTTCAGAATCGGCTTGGAAATTTAGATGGATATGCTCTCACGTGAAGAAACTCTCCACTGTTCAGTGAATGCGGCTGGTTTTCCTCAAATCATTTATTTGACACACCAGTTTTTCTGGTGTTTGACCAGTTCCATAATTCATAGATGATGCCCCCCCTCTGCTCCTGCCCATCATTTTCCCAGCTCTGCTGAAAGCCTTGCAGCTAGGAGGCTGTTCTGAATGAAGTGTATTTATGCTCTCATATCAGTTCTGACTAAATAGGTACACTGTCCATGAAACCATAAGTAATACCTTAGGGCTGTCTTTGTGAAGAGGAGAAAAGGACAGGGACACTTGCCTCCTCCCTTTGTTGGAAACTGGCCACTCTGGTCCCAGCTGCAGTCAATAGACACCAGTAGAGCAGCATTAACCGTCTGGAGTGAAGGGCAACACACCTGCTATGATGTCTGAGCAAACTTAGCACCCAGTACCTTTTAGCACCCCTTTAACTGCTCATGAAGATAAAGGTGGGGTGGGACACCCGCTGTTTCCATCCCCATTTCTCTCCTACATCTGGGCAGAGCTCCTTTGGGCATCACTCACAGAATCCTTCAACTCCTTTGCAGAGAAGCTGTCGCTGCCTGGGGTTTCTGCCTGGCGTCCCAGTCCAGGACATTTATTCAAACGTTCAACTCCCTTTCCTCTGGTGCTATCATAATCCCTTTAGTTAGTCCTATAGTTAACCCCAAACCAAAAAGACCGGTTCCTTTCAACTCTATTGTCTTTCCTGCCTTCCCTCTCCAGTACTCCCCTGCTGCAGCACTTACCTTGTTCTTTTACCTGCTTTGCTTTCTTCTTTTTTGCTCTTGGTGACTGATTTCCCTTCTCTTTAGCCTTTCCTGTTTCAGGGAGGAGGTTGCCTCTCCTGGCCCCAGGCAGGGCTCTTTCAAGGTCTGGCTCATTCTACCCTCCCATTCTTATTCTTTATTTTATGTTACAACGGAGCCTCCAGATGGTATTGATAATCTCACTGAAAAGAGAATCCCTACCCAGAGAATTTAGAATGTAGGCGAATTAATTACACAGGTTAAACAGACCGATCCTCTTACGTACATGCATTTAAAAAAACCCAACAACCCAGTAATTAAAAGTATTAAGAATCTAATTTGGTTGTATCAGGACTGTAAGTACTAATATAAATACTCATTTAACAATGGGCTATTTTGAAGATTCTTACTTGCCAATAGGTTGTTCCAGCTTTGTGGGACTTTTGAACTGATCTTCGGTGTTACAGGGTAGCAATAAAGTCACTTATCCTGGACCTTATCTCTATTTTAAAATACTTTATTCTTTCTCACTCAGTTCTGCTTTCTTGGTTCTGGTAGCCCTCTGCAAAATAGAATAAATATTTTTATTCAGTTCTGCAGGTGGTGAAAGACATAAAACATTAGAATGGGTCCTTTAAAACAGCTGTAAACGAAAATGATGCTTGTAAACTGAAATACTGCAGTTTTGTTCGCCCTGAATTTTGAAATAGTTTCATGAGGTAATTGAGCCTTAAAGGATCTGGATTTTTTTAACTATATTATGTTATTATGCAGTTGCCACAGGGGGAGCATATGCTAGCTGCCAAAAATCTAAAACTGGATTCTTGGATGTTAAACAGATAAGATTAAGTCATAGACTTCAGCTCTACTAGAAGGAAGCACAGCATTCATCTGAAGCATGTGACAGCTGGGTCCTGGAAAACTGTTTCTAGACAGACATTCTTGGCTGCTTACATAGATGAAAATAGGCCGTTCGCATCCATTCAATCTACTGAGTTCCAAGCACCTCTGTAGGACTATTCGGTTGGATGTTTTCCTGGTTTTTCCTGAAGTGTGGCACTGCTTCTCCAAGGCCACTTGTAAATTAAGCCTTCCACTTCAGACAGTTGGGCTTTTAAGGATTCCTGCTATTCCTAATGGTCACTGAACACCTACCGTGACATTTGGGGTTTAAGATTCACCTTTCCTTAATTGTATTAATGGGTTTCAGTCTGTGTTGGATTTCCAGTATCAGGTTGTGCACATTTTCTATTACATTTTAGCACTCCCAAAAACATGACAGGCGCTACACTGCACAAAAAGAAAGATATAATCACTTCCCTGAAGAATTTACCATCTAACTTTAGATTAGAAAGAGGGTAATAAACAGCAGGAGGAGATGGAGTGAGGAACTACCTCACACATTACAGCAGTAAGATCAAGCTGTTAAGCTGTTGGGGCTTGTAAACACCTCGAATGCTTAACTAAATGGTTTATTTAAAATAATTATGATCAGTGAGCCACTAATTGTAGGCACCACCAAAATGAACTTTTAAAAGGAGGGATTTGAATGAAAAGTTCAAATGCAGTGAACCAGAATCAGTGTCGCCTCTCACTAACAGGACAGAATGACACAGGAAAACTTGCAGGAGAGGTAGATAAGTGGGACATCTTGACTGATGTTAATGCTAAGGGGAGAGAGCAAACCCATATACATAGCAAGTGTGCAGTGATGCTGGGCACCGAGGGTGAGGGTGGAGGGTCAAATTTAATGCGATGGATAAAGGAGAGCTAGTGGACTGAATTAAAACTGACTTAAATGACTGAAGTGTTTCAGCTGACTTAGTAAGGTCAGCACTAGTGTGTTTGGGAGAGCATGGTCCCATCGCCAGCTGGACTAGACAGACAGGAGACATGTAGCTTTCCCTGATATAGCAGCTGAGACTGAATGTTTAACCACTGGCACAGAGAGATAGGCTAGAGGAAGATTAC
This sequence comes from Laterallus jamaicensis coturniculus, assembly GCA_022605575.1. Lineage (NCBI taxonomy): Eukaryota > Metazoa > Chordata > Aves > Gruiformes > Rallidae > Laterallus > Laterallus jamaicensis. Next base: position 16,949,893 of record JAKCOX010000008.1, on the reverse strand, counting down.
TCCATAAGCACTTCAGGAGGTTTCTTAGTCCCAAGTCTCCTGTTCCTCATCACTACAGCAGTGCATTTCTCTTCCTATCATGGCTCCACATTAATAGCCTCCCTGAGTTCCTTTCCTACAGTGTCTGTCCTGAAATACCAGTTGGAGCAGTGCCCAAGTGTGGTCTTCTAGGTAATATATGGTTTGGGGCCCTTAGGTCAGTTAGTACTGGGTAAATGAGCATTGCACCAAGTGCCACATTTCATAGAATCACAGAATGGTCTGGGTTGGAAGAAACCTCTGAAAACCTAGTCCAACCCCTCCACTGGGGTTTTTTCCTTATAATTTTTCTTGAACTGGGGACCCCAGCACTGTACACTCAACGCTGGATGTGGCCTCACCAGGGCAGAGTAGAGGGGGAGGGTAACCACCCTTGACCTGCTGACCACACTCTTCTTAATGCACCCCAGGACACCATTGGCTTTCTTGACCATGAGGGAACATTGCTGGCTCATGGATAACTTGTCTCCCACGTTGAAAGACTCTGCAGAGCTGCTTCCCAGCAGGTCAACCTCTAATCTACACTTGTGCTTGGGGTTATTCCTCCCTAGGGGCAGGACCCTACACATGCCTTTGTTGAATTTCATTTGGTTTCTCTCCGCCCAGCTCCCTGGCCTGTCCAGGTCAACAGTCCTCAACGGTGAGGTCAGAGACTGCCTAAAAAGATGGCTTAAAATGATCTGACTTCCGGAGAGGTTGTTTCACATACAGTAAGGCCCAGTGGCAAAACTGCACCTGCAAATCTTTGCCATTGCTTTCCTCAGGCTGTTATGATACTAGTATGAAAGTAGTTCTAAAATGCAAACTTGCAGTTGCCCCACCTATAACACAGTTCAAACTCACTTGTTTAACTACTGTTAAAGAAGAAACTTGGTCCTCCTAGGTGACCCAGTTTTTGTACTATTGCAAAACCTCAAACCTCTACATCTTCCTCTTTGATGGTCTCAAATGGTTAACATCTAGATTTTATTACGTTGCTGAATCTTGTATGTTGTCAGGCAGCACCATGTCGATTAAATCGCACTCAAGAGAGAGTTAACCACAAAGCCGTAAGTATTCTTGACAGGTCATTCTTGCTTGAGCCCGGTTTCTTGTGTATAAAGATTAAAAATCTTGTCACAGATGGTAAAGAATGAAGTACATGCAAAACAATGGAGCATCAATAACTCACAAAAAGCACTCAGCAGAAGTGGCAGAATTTGAATGAGATGGTGTATACATGAAACAAAATAAAACTAATAGTAATGTTGCAGATAGAGGACTGTAAAATAATTTCTTTAAGTATTGAATGGAAGAGGTAATTGACAGTGATTGTTCATTTCAGTGATGAATGAGTGTGAAAATTGTATTTTTATTCAGCGCTGTACCAAACCCTGGCAAATAACTCCTTTGTGCTTTGCATCATTTGCTTTCCTGAATATTCCATATTAATGATATTTGAAATTAACTGGTTCTCATTCTCTGCTCTGCTGGGTCTAGTTTTGCTCTGCTCCTTTAGAAGAAAGCAACCCTAAAACAGGCAGATGCAGCCACTGGCACCCAGTAGATTCTGGAGTTACACTGTGGCAACTACTTTATTCCTTTGTCCTGGTAACCAGTGTAGGAGTTTTGGCTTCAGAAAAAAGGGCATGACCAAAACACCGTTGTGTTAGGGTTTGTTTCTACCTGCTGGCCTGCTGTTGGCAGCAGGGGTAAATTACAGCAGCATTCTCAAGCAGTGAAGAGGCCAACTGGCAAAGTTATGACTTGTTTGGAAGCCCAGCCGGGCAGCCAGGTAACCCTGGGTACAGAGAGTAGAAACAGCCCAATGCTTTTTGCCCGCCCACCGTCTCTTCAGGTTTTCATCAGGTGAAAGGAAACCTAGAACAGGGCAGCCTTTATCATCTGTGTGTTTCCTCTTTCTAGATTCTGACCTTTCAGAAAAGGTAGGCAGCCCCGCCACCAGGAATGCAGCCTGTGCTGGAGATCTATGCCAGAAATAGGCGGCAGTGCTTTAATCAGGCTTAACAATGCTATCCTAGCTCGTCACACACACACACAGAGGGCAAAGAACACGGCATTTTATTGACGGCTCTTGGAGTTTATGCTTTCAAAATGTGGTTTTCCACAGCTGGATTTGACTCAGATGCCAAGAATGAGGAGAAGAGTGACAACCATGAATGGCTTGCAGGCGTGATTTTAGGGGGGGTAACTTTCAAGTCCCTAAACACCTTTGTTTCTACAGAATACTAAGATGTCTATAAAAGCTGACTCAGCAAGCCTTGTGTCTGTAGGCTCCTATTCATTACAAAGAGCTGTACACCTCTACAGAAAAAGAATAAATGTGGAGGCACAAAATTGAAAATCATTGGCCTTTAGCTTCTTGGATAATCTTTATCTGAGAGGTAGGGCTGTCTCCCAAGATACGTAGAAGAATTCTTACAAATACAGAGAAAAGTGTTCTTTTTGTAACTGAATAATCTAAATGTCTGTTACGGCTTCCCAGTGGATTTCCTATCCGAAATACCAACTCAACCTCTTCATGATTACCCTGTGAGAACCAAGGAGTTCACAACCTGCAGCAGGATGACTGCAGACCATGGTAAAAAGGAGCCTAGAGAAACTGAGGCTGCTTTACTGCATTGTTATTATTTTTTATGTTACTAAATTGCTGCAGTCTGAGTGAAGGTGTTTTTCCTGTTCTTTTTAAATTGTCAGAGGATTTGAGTCACTTTAAAAAAAAAAAAAAAAGGGTGGAACAAAGTGTGCTACAGAAGACTTACCACTAGGCTTAGTCGGTCTTGCTGCACTTAAGACAGACCACCCCTCAGGCAGATTTGTGTAATCTACACAACACGCAATTTCCATAGGTGTGAACATCTTGTAGGGCAGGATTAAGATGAAGAAAGATTTACACAGTCAGGCTGCTACTTCTAGGGATGGGTACTGGAACCCTTTGGTGTGTTCAGTATATTTGGAGGGCAGGGTAACAGTTTTAATCTATGTTTAGCCTAAAGTTTAGAGTGACAGAGGATGCTAGCTGTCCCAGCTGGTCTCGTCCTTGTTTTTTTTGCTGCAGGCACGATTGTGTTTTCAGGGAATGCTTGTGGGCTGATGCAGGAATACAGGATGCGAAGGGGCATGAAAGTGCTCCAGTCCTTCTGAGTTTGCAAGCCAGGGAGGGAAGGAGAAATGCCGCAGGCTCTTCAGGGAGATTTGCAAACTCTCTCTTGGAGGATGTTTGCTTTTTTTTTTTTTTGTCTCATCCTTGGCAGAAGAGTACATGGGCCCCAGCTACTGTTTGATCTGCCGTGGGGTTGTTATTTCATCACTGCTAACTCTCCCTGCTCTGCACCTCTGGTGTTTATGGCTGCAGCAACAGTTGTCTAAGGAGACCTCAGTCAGTAGGGCTCTAGATTAAAAGATCAGCTGCTGCAGCTACAGATGGGGCTGAGCAGGGAAGAGGGTGAGCAGGCAAGGAGCTGCCACTGCCCGCCCTTTCTCAGGCGGCATCCCTGCTGCCAGCCCAACAGGCCGGGCAATACTGCCTGCCCAGCTTCGTGATGGGAACGGCCTGGGTGCTAGATGTGGCCCAGCTGGACCAGACCCAGCTTGCTCCACCTAAATAGCACCAGTTTAAAGCACTAATTAAAACAAAGTGAGGATAATAAACTTCTGAAGCCATAGGGTAGAATCAAAGCTTCACATGAGCCATTTCAACAACTGGTAAAATTTTATTTTTACTTTTCTCCAAGCTTTTAGAAGGGGGCTGTTTGATCAAGATAGTCAACATCACCTAGTATTATGCCTTAAAATCACCATCTAAATAGGTCCTTGCTGAATTTTAAGGTCAGGAAAGACTTCTGTAACTGTGAAGGAATAGAGCTGCTCCAGTTCCTGCTTCAAAGAAATGCCTTGAAGTCAGAAAAGCAGTGAGTTCTCTTTGACATTTTATCTGGAGACGGCTATTTGGGACAGGCGTTTCTGACCTAAACGTGGGTGGGAAGACAGGACTTGCAAATACAACTGAGTCACATGTGGCGTGTTCGTGTTGTGGTAACTAACTGAATCTATCATACTTGTAGCTATTTCTACTCCTCTCTGACTGGTGTGCTTGTGCATTTGGTGTTTCAGTGGGTGATAGGATGCAGAAGGGTTGGCTGCATAGGTTTGAGCAGGTGCTAGGAAAAAGTGGGCCAACAATGTATTCTGGTTCACATCTGCATTAATATTCAAATATAGCACAGCTAGTAACGAAACATATATGTTGTTTCACACTGAGCCTGGTAAACCCAGTTTGGAAAAAAAAAGTCAGGTGGCATATTAGATTGCTTATAGGAATAAAGTACCTGCTCTTTACTCTCATTTTCACACCCATAATTAGCTTAAAATTCCATTTTGGGAGAATGGTTAGATTCTGCTGAATGCTTTTTGGAAATAAAATGAAAAATTTCTGTGCTCCAGTGTTGACTTCCTTACTCTGTCCTTTGTATGGGATAACTGTTGAAGGCTTTCTGCTTCATGCTGAATTTGCCTCAGGTTTAAATGTACTTTGCATATTTCCTTATCCTGTAACTGTAATTGCTTTCAGTAACCCTTGATTACTGTCATCTACTGTCATGCCCTACTGCATCTGACCAGTTGCAACTGCACAGTAAAATTGCAGTTTGTGTGATTCTTATCCGTGTCTACAATTTTTAATGTTGCAGTTGCATAATACCCTGATTGTACCTCTGATATTTTAATGCTTACTCCCTTAAGTGGGTCTTGAAAAGATCCACTGAAGTCCTGCTCTTTAGTAAATTACCTGGAACAGATAAGCAAGTAGAGCACACTTACAGACCTCCTTTTGTTTTCCTGCTTATGCTAAATCGACTTCTTTCTTTCTTGGCCAGCTGTCTGAGGCGTAATTATCCAGAATTGTAACTATCAGACTTAGGTGAAGCTTTTATGTGGAGATCAAATGCCTTATATTTAATAGAAAACTTACTCTAAAGCACAGAAAAGCTCACGGAGAGGCTTTGAGTTACCGTCTCTGCTCACTTGCAGGTGGGGTGATGCTCTCCCAGCTGCAGAGGGCCCTCCTGGGGCGGCACCTTTACACTATTTTTCAAACACTTTTGTTGTCGTTATGGTTACCAGCCACCAGCCGCTCACTCTTACCACAGCCCCTGTCTCAATCACAACTTTAAACTCTTATCTCTCCGCCCATGCCTGTTTCTGGTTCTCTATTACTTCCTCTTTGATGGCTCAGTACCCTCCTTTTCCCTTCATTTTCCAAACTCCTCTGTCTCCACTAGGACAACCTTAGATCTTACAGAAACCATCATTTTCTTCTCCTCCTCCTGACTGCCACTGCCACCTGCTACTGCTATCATCCCATAGCAGGTACTCACCACCTTGCTCTCCCTCTTTGTCTTCTGACCTCTCTAACACCTAAAGTTTCCAGCCTTCCGCCCTCTCTTCACATCTCCCACACTCCTGATCCCTTCTTATGTATGTATGTGTGTGTGTGTATACAATGCTTGTATAAATGTTTTCAGCATGGTGATTGGTCCCTGGAGGGTTCTTCCGCTACCTTCAGTGTAATTAGTTTACTAACCAAGGAGGGTAAAATGAACCAAGACTCATAATGGGGTAGGTCATGTAGCTACATCAAACCTGGAGCTGCAGGCTCAAATATGGAAAGCTCTGGGCAGGAGGCCTCTGAATTAACACATTTTGTGTGGAGGTTCAAAGGAGCAGGATGTTTCTATGAGCTGCTGTTATACCCAAATGAATTCTTTTCTACTGCCAGGTAAAAGATCTAAAGATTTAAGGCTGGACCGTGAAGGCCGATCCTATTAGCAGAAGCTCAGTATTGCTTGGCTTCGGCTGGAATATTTGTGTCTCTCTAAAGTACATCTTCTCCTGGATGTTCTTCTTCTTTTTCACTTCCACTTGTTTTGTCCTCCAAATTTAAAAGAACACTTCATGGTAAAATAGCAACTACCTGCCCTTAAAAATGTGTTGATTTCTAAATGAATTACATTACTTAATTAGTAATTATTTTGTAAGTAATTGAAATGAGTCATACATTAATTTAAAATCTAAGGTAACATTCAACTTTATCTTAATTAATAATTAGATAAGAAAATATGAATAACAAAGTGAGTCTCTCTACCAAATGTCACCGTCATGGCCTTGTTTATCTGGTGATGTAAGTTCTTTCTCTCAGTCAAAGAATATGTTTTCCCTGGATCTGTATTTTAAGCTGCCCAGGACACAGTGATCCACAGCTGCGTTGTGCTACTGAAAGCAATTAGTTTCACTTAGCTTTCCTTTTATTTGACAGAAACTAAAGTACAACTGTGTGGTTTGCTAATGAACTTTAAAGCACTATTTCAACCAAGCTTGTATAAGCAATGGGTTTATTTATTCTAGGGTATGGGGTTTTTTTTGTTGGTTTGTTTGAAAGCGAGAAAGAACTGCTAGTTTCTGAAAGTTTTTTTCTATGTTTCACATCAACTTGTAAAATTCTGTACGTCTGGAAGGAAGTGCCAAATGTTTGAAAGCTTGCTCATCGTTGCTTTCTAGTTATCCTGGCATAATACCAGGTAAGTCTCAAATGCTGATTAAATCTCAGAGAGAACGAGGATCCAGAATTAGTTGCTTGCAGGATGTCATACCTTATGAACACCAGGGGAGAAATAAATTAACTCAACTCAGGATGAATTATGGTAAAGGTCTAGAATACATAAATAATTGTTTAATGATGTGACGTCTGTGTTTCCTGTATTAAACTGTATTAGCTGAATCATTATTAGAATAATTAGCTGAACCAATGCAGATAGTAACAAGCTGTTGCCCTGCTGTGGCAGGAACAACGTAGATAGCAAAAGGTCAGGCAGCAAGAACAAATTTAAAGATTGTTCTGCTCTCCAGCAGTAGACCCTGAAAGCTCTGGAAAAGAGACTCTGAGCTTGCTTCTAGGGAAGGTCTCTGTAGCAGCACCCCAGATTTGAGAGAAAGGTTTGCAAGAGCTTTTACTGCTTTGTCAGAGATTGTCTCTACCTACACCTGAAAACTTGTATCTGAAAACAGGCCTTGCTCTCTGATTGAATGGGCAGCTCGGCATGTCTCTTCTGGATCCTGGGGTGAGAATATACCACTGTGCTCACGGTCCCTCTGCTTCACAAGGTAGGGACTAAAGTATTCCTTAGCTAGAGCTTACAGGTTCACCACGTTGGCAGGAACCCAAAGGGCCATGGCATAGTTTGATAGATTTGAAATCTTCCAAGCTGAAGGTCATGCAGGGAGCAGCACGACAGGACCCAAAACCAATTCATCAATCGACATATATTTTATTCCTTAGAAGTCTAATGCTTTGATGACTAAAAAGGGAACAAGAAGTACCCCCCAAAACAAACAAATAAACAAACCAGCCAGTGCTCCCTACCATAACTCATCTCATTGATACAGGTCACTGTGTGCATAGGAAGGATCATATTCCCACTCATTCCCACTTCATCATGGTCTCACATTCCTCCAGAAATGGCTCAGGCCCTCCTGACTGAAGTCTAGTCTTCTGGCTATACTCGGGGTCCTAACACTTAAGCAAGAGCTAGATCTTCCCTGCCTGGTTCTTGAACTAAAAGATATGAACACCAGCAAAGGCATTACAAACCCTTTGGTTGAGTGTCCACAGTATTACTTGTACCTCTACTCCAATGCATTTCATTTTGAATCGCTCTGATTACTGCCAAAGGGGACAATAGGTCATTGTGTCTTTCTGGGTTAGCCTTCAGTTGAGATAAAGGGTTCTGTGTGAGCCACTTTACCTGGAAAGAGCAACATCAGCTCACTCTCCTCTTCAGAGGAGACCGCAAAAGAAAAGCTAGACACTAAACACTCATCAAAGCACCTAAGTTGTTTATAGCTTCCATCCTTGCTCAGCAGGTTTCCAGTGTTTCAGGTCTGGTGTGAGTCCATAGCGCACTTTGGAAATGAGCCCATGCAAGTCTGGGAAGACCTTTTCCAGACATATTTCTGGAATGAATGCAACAAATAGTTTTATCAGTCATCCCTAAAGCCTCTGACCTCTCCTGAGTCCTGGCTGAAGTACAGCCGCTGAGTTCTTCTCTAAATATTTCCTAGAGCTCCTACTTACCCTTGAGGACCTCCATTCTTGCAGGCCAACAAAGCCCTGCTGTTTTCTTCACAGTCTGAGATGTCTGAAGAAATTATGGAGTTTTAGCATGGCATTATGGACAGTGGTTAAGGTTTGGCTACTCTTCAAGATGAGGGAGAGGGAAGAATTGTGAGTGAAAATCAGCAGGCAGAGCGTATTGACCGCTGAAAGGCTGTAGTCAGGTAGAGAGCCCTCTGCTCACTTTTCTCTGTGGTACCAGCCATCTGCCACAGCAGGCGAGGGGGGGTAGAGGAGTCATCATGAAGTGCTGGCTCTTCCAGCAGGCCGTGCTTGCCTGGCATCACTCTTGGCTCTGAGTCAGCTGATAGCTGGGTAAAATTAGGTCACCTGCCAACATGTTCTTGAGTCAACATGCTCTTGGCTTTTAATGTAAAATTTGAGGTTAGGTAAATAGATTAGTGAGAGAAAACTGTCTCTGAGAACTGAGTGCTTGATGGAAGAAGGCGTGGGTGCCCTAATTTGGTTTTATACCAGTCCTAATGGTCCTGAGGAAGTTCTGGCTGTGGTCACAGTTGCACATTTAGTCCTGCTGCGGGAGAGGCCCCTGCAAAATTGCTGTGGACTGAAAGCTGCTACCTCAGGAAGACGAGGGGGAAGACAAGCTGCCTCCATGGGGGAGACTGCCAGGGCTGGGTTTTCCTGCATGAAGCCAGTCCGACCACACCATGGAGTGCTTCATGAGGAGTCAGGTTCTCCTGCTTCCATGACTCCCTGAGCCCTCTCCCACAGCCAGAGAGGGAGGGTCCTTGGGGAAGCAGGTGGGTGCCCCCTACCACCCTGACCTCCAGGTACAGCTTCTTTACCAAAACTGAATGTTGTCTAAATAGGCACTAGCGCAGTGCAAGGAAAGCAGAGGTGAGGTTTTTGAGTACAAAGTGGGATTTTAATTCAGAACAAATGCAGAAGACCACAATATGTGTGGTATGTTCAGTGCAGCTTTGAGGCTTAGCTGTCTTGTTTTTAATTATATCCTAATATGATAGCATGCCACATTATTCATGTTCTTAATAATGGCTTTTATTGTTTAAGGAGATGCAAGCAGAGAGACCCTGGGGATATACAAAGCCCAGACATTTAAAAACTAGTACGATTCAACTATTTCTAATGTTTGTTTCTTTAAAAGCGGTATGTCTTTATCTGCAGCATGGCCAGTACCTCACGGTCCAGTCCGAGAGGGATTTCCACGGGACTGCAGGAAGGATGAACAGGATTCTTACCTAAAACTCAGGGATCCAGCACTGACATGTTCAATGTAGGCTGCTACAAGATGTTTTACAAAATGTTTCCTTATCATCATTAAGCAGAAAACTTGCTTGAGTGTTACTCCCTCTGAATAAAAAATGATTTACCCCTCACAGGTTTGATATGACTACTTTACAAATCAACTAAGGGGCTGACAGTCTCATTTATGGGAGAAACACATTTGGAGCTAGAACACGATACTCTTGATGATATTTGCTGAGGAAAGTTTTGTCTGTAAACTGATTTAAAAAAATAAAACAAACCCCCAAACCAAAAAAAAAAAACCCAACCCTAAACCCACCCAAACCCCACTTATTTTATTTCACTGTTAAAATGAATGCTTTCTTGGAGGTCCTGTGTCCTGCCATCAAACTGTGTGCCCCGCTGTAGGATGGAGATAATCTCAAGTAATTTATCTGGCAACAGCATGGAAATTAATCAGAAAAAAAAAAAGAAAATATTATATTGTGCCAGGATTTAGAAAAGAAGAGCAGATGAGAAAGGATTGGAGGAAAAGTCAGGAAACAATTAGCAGAGCTAAGTGATCACAGAAGGAAATGTTCAAAAGGAGGTGGAGATGTCTGGATGAAACTGTACAAGTGGGAGAGGACATCCAGCAAAGTGGAAAGAGAGAGTGTCAAGGGAGAATGCTGTTAGTGTGTACAGCCAGTGAGAGCAAAATGACACATCTTCATACCTCACTGCTCGCTCTGAGCTCTTTTTAGTGACTGCATACAAAAGCCGAGGCCCGTTATGATATTCACAATCCAGGATCAATATTTAACTCACAGTTAGGGCCAAATCCTGTTTGCTTTACTTTCCTGAATAGTGCCATTGTTTCAGGAGAATTTGGCTGCAATATGTTATTTAATTTTATGGATCGCTGATTCCTCTTGAAAAGGGAGACTGAACGCCAAGGGATGAGAAGTGGGAGAATCTCAGTGGGAATTAGAAAATAATCAACAGCTTGAGCTCCTATTTGGTTCAGCTCAGTTTTCAGACCAACCTTAAACCGTAACTCCATGTCTGCGTGTGGTGATTAGCAGGGGTAGCTGTTTCTTCATCCAGTTTGAAGGAAAGCATCGTGTGTCTGCATAACAATAGCAGGTGCTGGCTGGGATAATGGTGTGTATAATCTCTATCTAACTTTTATGTTTTAAATGTGTTTTTGTTATGATTGTCATCTTAGCATAGATCCAGGATCTAGTTCCCTGAAAATCACAAGAATTGACCAAAGTCCATGTATAGAGTTGGGTGCAATGATTATTTCCTTCACAGGGAGCAGTTGTAAAATGATACACTAACTTACCCCAAAATTTGTATGTAGTAGCAGTTCAATATTTCTTCCTGAGCCTGGATGTTAGTTGGGCTGTCAAGAAAGAGATCTCAGTAAATACCCCTGCCAGATAATACCAATTATCTGTAATTATGTTTCTCCTTTAATTTAAACATTAAAGTGTCTGATTGTGCCCATAAAGGTCTTATACCTACAATGACCTAATTTTGTAGTGCAGACTTGCATCTACCTTTTGTTGGGGTTTTTTTGCATAAAGAATGCAAATAAAAATGCTCCTGTAATTTAATACTTTGCCTGAAACAGTGTACAAGTTATTTCATCTGCTAGTAATGGAAAATATTACAATATCATGTCAGTCACATATGAAGTATCAATGCTGCATGTTGGCATGGTGCTTACAGAGGACCCCAGAATTCTTTCTAGCCCCTTGCAATACATCTTGGAAGAGTGGAAGGGCATATCTCTTCCAGTTGGTCCTAGCATGAAATCTGAGAACAAGAGCGAAACTGGGAATGAATCACAGTTTATGCTGTAAATATGAGACTGATAATGACTCAACTGGCAAATTTCAGGGTTCAGTTTTAAACTGAACAAAGAATGAGTGTTGCTGAGCAGACCACTTGTGCATCTTGCTTAGTCAGCTTACAGAAGAGTTGTGGTGTGACCATGGCCTAGGCTTGAGACAGGCGAGTCTCCAGTATTGTGAAAGTGGGTCTATTTTGCAAGATGTGAGGTTCCAGTTCTCTGGCATCATCTTTTGGAAGCTGATCCAGCTTATTTGGCAAATAATGGATAATTCTTTTCTCCTTGGCTTTTTCCTCTTTTGGCGCGTGAAGGGGACACAATTCTACGCTTCTGGAGGTCCTTGTGATTAAAGTAGGGTGAGATGCTCAAAAATAAGAGGATTCTTTGGTTCTAATTTGGTCTAAGAAGGTCTCTGAGGTTCTGTTAGAGTAGGAATTGTAGAAATTAAAATGTATGCAGGCTAAAGGGGAACTGAAGGGAAAAAAACACCCTTGATTAAAGTGCAATTATTATTGCTAAAATGTCAGAGGTTTATATTATGCAATGCGTCTATAGTATTTTAGTAAATAGTATTTCATGTGAAGACAGGGAATGCCCTCTGCTTGATAAGTTGCAGCCCTAACTGAATGATTAATGAAATCAGAGTCTGTGTATTTAGCTATGTATAAAAATGATAATGTGGCAGCTTGTGTCTTGGGATAATGGAGGCAGACTAGTCCTGACGGCTCTCCAAAGGGATTTCATTTCCCAGCTATTTAATCCAAGCTGTTTTGTGCCCTGGTCTGCACACCATTATATTTCAACGCGCCATTATATAGCAAAGACATTAACTTCTTAAATAGTACATCATATGTGATATGTTTTTCATTCACAAGAGCCACAGGACAGCACCAAAACGCCTTGTTGTAGAGTTCGACTGTCACGATCAATTTGTAGAATGAAATAAGTATCTATTTTATTTCTTGTAAATCAAAATCAGCAGCAAAACCTATTTATTGCCATAGGGACCATATTTAAAATTCCAGAAAGCTGCTCAGTTGATTAATTTGATCTGGGAAGTTTAGAGACCTCTTGAATAGTAAACATCATCTTAGTAAGAAAAAATATAACTTTGATAGGGAAACCTGATATAAAAAACCTGCAACAAATCAGGTTTCTGAGAGGTGATCAAAATCACATCAGATAGAAGCTGAATGAGATGAAGATACGCTGAAAATAACAGCACTATCTATAGCTCCTCACTGTGACTGTCTACCTGGCTAAGGACTCTAAATAGCACATAATTATAACGTGTAAGTGTTTCTCTAAATTATTATTCTGTATGGCATTTGAAAGATAATGTATTCACCCATTTTTACAACACATTCCTGGAGACAGTGCAGGCCTCAGAAGCATGAGAAGACACTCATAGGCTCCATACAAATTGGCTAGCATATTAAAAAATAACTCGTTTAATATGTTTCTAACTTAATATAAAAAGCTGTTCTGTATTTTAAAATATCTTTTCTGATAAAAGAGCTCAATAATGTGTAATTTTGTTCTCGTAAAGTTTTACAAGAATAGACTGTTTTAAATTATTTTAGTCAAGATAGCTGGCTGAAGCCTCTGGTGGGAGATGGGGGAGGGAGTGGAATAGGCTAGTGATGGTTACCAGCTCAGCAAACCTATGGAAAAGGCCAACAGCAGTATATTTAGGAACCATATTCCCCTCAAAAAGAGAAGTGATTTTACCAAACCGTTCAGGCTCATGCTTCTATAGCTCATGTTTTCTTGCTTCTCTTATTTCCCACTGGGAAAGACACACATCCCAAATTCTTTTATTGTGTAGCTATTACCTTTACTTTGTGCCTTAATAAGTTGTGTAAGACAGGAAAGAGACCTTAATTTTTCCTCCTTAAACAAAATACAACTCCTCCCTGTCCAAGTATCTACTGCAGCTGTGGTGGGTTGGCTCTGGCTGGAGGCCAGGTGGTCACCAAAAACTGCTCTATCACTGTCCTCCCCAGCTGGGCAGAGGAAAGAAAAAATAGATGAAAGGCTGCCATGGGTTGAGATAAGGACAGGAAGATCACTCACCAATTACTGTCATGGGCAAAATAGACTTGACTGGGCAAATTAGTTTAATTTATTACCAATGAAATCACAGTAGAGTTATGAGAAATAAAACAAAATCTTAAAACTTCTCCTCCCACCCCTTCTTTCTTCCTGGGCCTACCTTCAATCCTGGTTTCTTTACCTCCTCCCACCAAGTGGCACAGGGGGGCAGGGAATGGGGATTGTGGTTAGTTCATCATATGCTTCTGCCACTCCTTCCTTCTCAGTGTGGGGACTCCTCACACTCCCCCTGCTCCAGCACGGGCTCTCACTCACAGGACACAGTCCTCTCTGAAATTCTTCATCGTCAGTCCTTCACATGGGATGCAGTTCTTGAACTACCCCAGCATGGGTCTCTTCCATGGGGTGCATTCCTTCAGGACCAGACTGCTCCAGACAGCCTTCTTCAGGCATCCCCATGCTCTGTCATGGTGTCCTCCACATGCTATGGTGGGTCTCTGCTCCATTATCATGGTCCATGGAGTGCAGGGGGACAGCCTGCTTCACCACAGCCTTTCCCACAGGCTGCAGGGAAATGTCTGCTCTGGCACATGGAGCACCTCATCTCCTTCCTTCTTCATTGACCTTGGTGTCTGCAGAGTTGTTGCTCCCACACATTCTCACTCCTCTTTCTGACTGCAATTTTCCTGGAGTTTTTTTTTTCCCCCTTCTTAATTATGTTATCCCTGATGGGCTTGGCCTTGGCCGACAGCCAGTCCATCTTGTAGCCAGCTGGCATTGGCTGTATTGGATGTAGGAGAAGCTTCTGGCATCTCTCACAGAAGCCACCCCTGTAGCCCCTCCAGTACCAAAATGCAAACCCAATATAGCAGCCCCTCATTCCTTCCCACTTCCTGACCATTATCATGTCCCATCTGAGGTGAGAAGCTTGAGTCTAGGGCACCTCTACTTTCTCCACAAGGTTCACGTATGAGGACAAATAAAAGCAGAGTTATCTCAGCTTTCCCATAAAAGGGCAAAAAGCCCCCAAAACCTGAGCACTTTCACAACCAATTCTTGTTCCCTCTTTGGTGTGTAACTGAGCTTGATTTCACCCTCCCCTCTCTGACTAAAGGTGGGATGAAGGCTGGCAGGCAGAGCTATTCCCTGCACCACAAAGGCAGGACCTCTTGGCAGTGAGTGGCACAAGCTTACCTGGATAAAATTGAAGCAATTCATGTCTGAGAACAATAAGACTAGGTAGGAAATTGGTTGTTAGTTTGTGTATGAGCTAATGTTTTTCACAGGTGTATTAAAAGGAGGACTGTCTAATTTGTGCTGTGCTTTCCTGAGCACTTGGCCTTCTATGTAAACTGAAATGGTTTTATTATTTTTTCACTGAGGCTAATTAAAGGTCAGAACAAATTAATTATCATATTGGCCTTTCCTTTATTTGTGTATGAGTGTGTATACATGTGTGTTTTAAGCCAAGAGAAAAACCTCAAGCTATCAGTGAGTGAGTTTTATTTACAATTCATATCCATCCTCACTCCATTCCTTGCTCCAGCTGTACATCACTAGCAACTCAAGAGGTAGTTTCAGCTCTCTTTCACAAACTAGTGAGGTCCTGTAGCCACCCACAGAAGCTGTGGTTACAGCTCTGTGAGCTAGAGCAGTTCAGGTGCCCCTTTTAGCTTGGCATTCTACCAAGACACAGCAGGGTTTATTCAAAAGGAGTAACAACACTCTAAAATATTGTTTGTTATCTTGGAACATGGGTGTGAATAGCATGTAAATATTGGGATTTTGTCTTCTGTGGGTCAGAGCTTTAAATTTCAGGGTGCTTAGTGTCTGTAGAGATGGATGGGTGCCATTTTGCAAGTGAGGTGGCGGGGAAGACAGCAGGCCTGCCAGCGGCCTAGCTCTCTTCTCCCAAGACATAGGCCCTGACAATATTCTTCTGTTCCCATGAGAAAGGAAAAGTTACTTATGCTGAGAGGATCCTAATAATCACATTCTCAAAACACAGCGGCCTTGCTGATAGGGGTACAGGCTGCCCTAAACCAAGAAGCAGTTATGGGAAGGTATTTGGGAGTAACAGAACATGGTAGGAACCAACCATAACAAGATGGTCAAAACAGCAGGTGTGTGGATGCTTTTAGGTATTAAAGGTAAACTAAGAATATTTAGCTATAAGATAGGCTTATCAGAACTCGTTATAATTACTAACCAATCAATATGGTATGAACAGTGTGTGTAACCAATTAGCGGTTTTTTAGCTTGCCACATTTGCAGTAAGAAAGATATAAAATCTGTGTGATTTCACCTAATAAAATGGCTGGCTTCCTGGTTTCATGGCTTCACCTAAAATTCATATACTGAATTGCGTGTTGCTCCCTGCTGGATGTCACAGTGAGGGTTTGATGTGTAACAAAGGCGATTCAGAATGCTTTACTTTTCCCCCACTCTGGTCTTTCCCTCCTTCATCCAAAATAAAACATTCAGGATGCAAGTGTAGATTTGCTGTTTGCACACAGAAGCGTGTGCGTGCGCTATCATGTTATTACTTAAGCACATGGCAGCCTACGCCAGGAAATGCAATAATTGACGGGTGTGACATATTAACCTCCACTGGTGGGAAGCAGCTCAGAACCAGTTCAGCTGCTGGCTGAAGCGGAATCCCAGCGCTGGTAGTAGTAAATACCCTGTTACTGGCTGAAAAAGGAGGAAAATACCAAACCCTGTTGCTATTTCCAGGCCTGAGGTTGGTGGCCCTGCCTGTGGCAAGGGGGTTGGAGCTTTATGATCCTTGGGGTCCCTTCCAACCCTTGCCATTCTATGATTCTATTCTATGATTCTATTTCAAAGGGGAAAGAAAAGCTCTATGAGCTGGATCATTCTTTCCTTCACTTGAAAAGAAGGAGAACAGGTAACTGTTCAGGAAATGGAAACCTTATTGCTGATATTTCTCCCTAGAATTGCTGGGTGGAGCTAAGCTCTGTAATTAGCCCTCATCCTTTTCCCCTTCACACAGAACATATACTTTATTATTACTGTGGGCTCCCAAACACTTGTCACATTTTGTAAAGTGAGGATATATTCATTTTCATGTTGACAGCATATAAATGAGTAAAAAAAACCCACTTTTAATCTACTAACAAGATATTCCAATTAATAAGTGTGAACAGAATATTCTCAAGGAATCTTGATCACTTTCCAGAATTTTGTTTCTCTTTATGTATTTTTAGGACTTTATGCTCATACAATGGTGTTGGAAGGGGTTCTGGCAGTTCCCTGTGTGCCTACATGTTTTACAGCATCGTATGTCCATCTCCATTGGGAGAACTAATCTGTCATCCAAATCATTACATTTCTGCTTGTGTTGCAAGAAATATAACTAAGCAACTTTTGCTCTAAATAGCAGAAACGTCCTGAAAGCATTAAGTTAGAGGTGGGAAACTAGAATTAATTAGATGATGATAAAGAAGTTAATGACTTGGGTGTTCAAACATTCACACATCTTCTAAGTCAGCGTGGAAATAAATCATCAGGAAAGTTTTGAAATGTCTGAATTCTGACAGAACTGAGATTGAGATGAAAAATACTGGGTTTTTGTAAGCTTTTGCTTCCTCCCTCATCTTTTCCAGTTGCTACTTCACGGTGGGCTTTTCTGTGTTGGTTTTTTGGTTTGTATCATTTTGTGGATTTTTTTTTTTTTTCAGATAAATGATAGTGCACCATATGGCTTTGGGCAAATGTGCTGTTAGGGTCTCTTGCCTCACTTAAAGGGGACACCTGGCAAACAATGTCCTTTTCTTTCCCAGGTTGCAATAGAGCAATTAATAGTAGCTATCATATTGATTTTCATGCAAGTTATAAGCACTTAGGAACAGGTTTAAAACGAAGGGCTGCTTTGCATATTTAGCTCGATCAAGCAGGCACAGCCTGTAATAAATTTCAATAGATATAATGTAGGTTGAAGTTGAAGAAACAACTTAATTATGTCGTCTCTTATCATTACCAAATTCTGAGCTACTCAGACTTTCCTTCTCTTATCAAAATTACTGAATACTTGAATTAAAATATGAATTTTTAGTAAGTAGTCTAATTTTCTTCTTCTAAGCAAGCTAAGGTAAGGATCTGCTTTGCTTTTTTTTTCAGGGATTCATTTATTCCAGACTGTGAGAAAGCTTCAGCAAGTGTGGCAAAAATATTGCCTAACAGTTAATTGTAAGGTACTCTTCATAACTGTAGTGTTAGAGTTCTTTTTCCAGATATTTATATGGAATGGTTATCTAATCCTAGATACTCACAATTAATGGTGGGCTGAAAATTATTGACTGGAAATATATAGCACATCTATGATTGAGATCTGAGACTGACTAGTGTACCACATAAGAAAATAACCTATGTATATTGTGTAATATGTAACTGAACTGTCCCACAATAATGAGTCCATAACATCCTCAACTGTTTCTCAGTTCTGTTTCTGAATTTGGGCTGCTTATGTTTCTGAAGAGAAGTTAGTTAATTTTTTTCTTTGTTATGAGGTAAGAAAGGATCTGGTTTAGATAAATAAAATTACAGAAAATTGCAGACTTGAAACTTCATCTCTGTTGCAAAGACTGAAGCTTAATGATGATGTTTTTTTAAAAATATTGCTATACTCTCTAGTGCAGATTGTCTGTTAGTAATTAGAGAAATTTCTTTTTTACATATGTGAAATTGGCAATTGTCTTCCCCCTCCTTTTTTTATCCTGCAAGCCAAAGTACTCTGCTTGATGAACAGTTTTTAAAAGCTGAGTTCCTGTTTTATGATTGGCCATCCTTTAAATGCCCACAGTCCATTTACCAAGTGAAATAACGGAGTAAAAATAAACTCATGACCCTGAAAACACTGGTGGCTGCAGAAAGACTTTTAGCCCTTTAAATTACAGGTTGCAGAAACATTACACTGAATCATTTGATCCTTAAATTACTTTTTAAATTCTGGATGCCTTGCATCAAACTCTAACTCCCAGCTACCAAAGAGATCTTGATGTAAAGCATGATGGCTAGGTAATTATAACTGAGTTTGGTATGAAATAATAGAAAAGCTTGCCTTTGAGAGAGCAGGAAGAAAACCTGACTGCAAGAAAACGTTTGTGTAATCAATAGTTTAGCTTTTTCAACTTTGTGTGTTGTTTTACTGAATCTCTGTACAGGCAGCATCAGATCTGCTATACGTATCTATCTACTAGCTCACTCCATAAGTATAATCCTAGCTTACTCAAAAAAGAATTTCCTGGAGCCTCACTCACCCCAGAATGTATACTGGGCTTTGTAAATCCAGGGGTCACAGTAGTCAGCTGTGCCCTGAGTGGACCAGATCAGTGTTTTGGGTGGGGAAACCTCCTTTTGCGTATTCAGTCAGAAGCTTTCGAATAGCTTAAGAGGCAGGGATATGTCATGTAAATGAACTCAAGCAGCTCTACTACCTATTATGCTCACAGTTTCCCTCTATTCTGAGGGGCCTCATTGGGTCTAGGAATTAGTACAGCCCTAGGGCTTCTCTATTTGATTAACCAGAGCCTGGATTTGTTAAACTCCCAGACATGCTGCAAAGTCCTTTTTCCTTCCTGGAAGCTTTTGAGTAAGGATTCAAAGGTGAAAGGGTTGGAGGTTAAAGTTCTGACCCTCCTCTCCTCCGAAGCCCTTCCCTTCAAGAAGAGAACAAAACAAATCCGTTAAGCATGTGCCTATCTAACTCAGTATTGCCATCTCTCATATGTTTTGTATTGATCTTAAGGCTTTAGCTGTGGGAACTGAGATTTGAACACTCAGCTATAAATTAAACCCCAGTTCTGTAGTCCTTGTGGTTCTGGACTACAGCTTGAAAATGAGTCCAAAGAAAAATAATATCTTAAAAGAAAATACTGTCCTATTACTTTGGAATCTAGACTTTTGAATACCTGTGATTGGCAATATTACCAACTGAAAGCATGGGATTATTTCCAGTAAAATAAATGGGACCTAACATATTTATAAACCTTACTGGCTTGGGGTCTGAGTATGGCTTGCAGAGAATTTTACACAAATGTGACACACTGCTTACAGAAAAGTTGGCTAACTAGAAAAACTAACTGCATTTTTGTATTGTGAGCATAATCCTTTAATGTGTATTCTGCTACTGGGGGGCTGTGGTGATTTGGTGACTCTGCTACACAGAAGATGTGATTTGGTGACTCTGCTACACAGAAGATCAAGTTTCTGATTCTCTTCATGAAGTTGCTGTGTGATAGAGTGTCCTGTGGTCAGTGGTGGTCACGTGTTTATTGGCCAGGAATAACATAAGTTGCAAAAATCTTACATAACTACCTATTTAAGCAAAGAAACCCTTGGCTAATAGCTCAGACTTAAGCTCTGGATTTTAATATTTGTCCTAAGATTTTTCTCTCTCCTCCACCTGTGAGGAGGAGGTAGGGAATTGAACCATGTGAGGTAATGGATGAATGGAGTACCTTGTATTTGGAAGAGTTTACAGTCTGGGGTTGTATTTTTCCTTTCTGCAGTGTACCCCCTAGGGAAGATGCCTGTATGCAGAGTCTTCAATTATCCAAGCTGTCAGGAACAACCATGTTGTCAAAATGTAGGTTTACAGCAGCTTTCTGGTGATCTTTATGGATGGTCCAGGTCTCCTTCTCATACCTTCAGCTTAAGCACCGGATTAACCATTTCAATCATTCACTCTAAATCATCATGCCAGGGTCTGTAATAGAGTGGTAAATTACATAGGAAAGAGCCAAACTGTGGTGGAGGTAAGGTTGGTTTGATTCTTTTTATCTGCTAGCTAATTAGTAACACTACAGCAATGAAACATAGATCACTTATTGCAGAAGATGCCAAGGACATTGAGAACCTAAATGTCATTATTTTATGTTCAGAAAGGGAGAGATCAAGATATTTGGAATGAAAGAACAAGAAGTAGCTTAGATATGTGGGCTGAAGGAATTTGCTAGGAAATCTCTTGGTCAGGAAAGATGACCATGTGCTCAGCTTGAGCTCTCGCTGTCAGTTTGAGACAAAGATGATCCAACGTATTCTGTAGCGTCAGTAGGAGTTCACAGGCAGGCTCTGAGAAAATATGTGATTTGAATTAGACAGCAGTGAGTTTGCTCAGCAGGGGTGTCTGGCTCACAGAAGCAAGGTAACTTAGTGGTTCACTTTGCTTATTTTTATTCATGCTAAAATAATGTTAGTAATGGGACTACCTCGGGGAGAAGAGTGGAGATTTGCTATATTCACTACTTGTTTCCATCCAGAAGTCCTATTATCAGCTTCCACTATCCCTTGGAGGAAAATGCTGAAAGAGATGGGCAGCACAGAGAGCAATTTGTTCTAAGCTTTCAGCAAAATTGGCAACACTCAAACTGCATCAGCATTCAAAACTGTGAAGCCGGGGATGACCTCTGTCTGAGAACAGAGTTCATAGCTGAGAGAGACAGGCTAAATCTGTCCACTTTTAGGTAGGTAATATAGTGAATAGCAAACTCTGTGGAGGGATTGTGTATCTGTGTGCCAGCCTTCACTGTCCCGCTCCAGATATTAAATGAGACGGGAAGTTCTTAACTTTAGGCCCTGACTTGGCAAAACAGGTTACATTGCATTGTTTTCAATTACTCCCATGCTGGAAGCTAATCTCTTGCTTAAGTGCTTTGTAGACTTGAGCCTGTGGTTCTTTTTGAGATTTGGTTGTAACTTTCTTGTAATATTTTTCAAGCCATCCATCAACTACGTAGATAAAAAAACCTCAGCTGCACAACCCACACACAAGGTAGAGAATTTAGCACAGCTTTTATACCAGTGAGCTTGATTCCCCTGACAGGGTGAGCTTTCCTTCCTGACCCTGTGTTACAGCTCTGCTTGTGACGTGCCTTTCTCCTTCTTTCTAGGAGTAGTGTAATGGGAAGTCCAGGAGAGAGAGCCCTGCCAGAAACTTGCAGTATTTTGACTTGTTAATGCCATTTTCAGTAATGTGAAGTTACAGTAGCTACAGACATACTCATCTTTCCTCATCTTCCATGATGATTAAACATTTGGTTATGTTTGGAAAACATTTTGAGGTTCTTTGCAGAAAGACACCATCGAGAAGCAAAGTATCCATATTATTGCTTTATAAAAGGCCACTTTAAACTAATGATGCATTAATGAACAGACTGGTATGTTGAATCTTGCACATGTAGGAAGGGCGCAAAGTCATTTCACATAAATTGCAGCCCATTATTATAAATAGTTTGGCATGGGTTTCCCTAGAGGTGGAACTTCAAGCCAAATATCCAGCAGCAGCTGTGGTGACATGTTATGCAGAAACTATTCTAGGCACTGTGCTGGAGGAGTTGCTCTTGCAGGCTAACAGCACAACAGCACGTGTTTAGAGACACGTTACAGCAGCAACTCCAGTTTATACTGAAGGTCTGAGAAATATCTGTGTGTGCCTGAGCTGAGAAATATGAGTCTTCCTCCCTCTCATCATTTCCTAATGATCTTGTACCCAATTTCACCTACTACATTCACTGTACATCAGGTTTTAATGATCGAGTCATACTCTCTTGAGTTGTATTTTCTTGTTTTCATAAGAAACAGTTGTGTGAATTCTTACTGTGATACTCCTGAAAGTATGAATTTTCTCTCCTACATCTGACTTTCACAGTCTGTTCTAAATTTGAAGCAATAGCAGGTAATAGCCCAATAACTGGTGTCCAAATTGAGCCCCAAGGCATACAATTATATTTAGGTCTCTAGGAGCCTTTGAGGAAAATTTTGCTGTCCTTTCAGAAAAATTTTAGGAAAGTTAAACAAGTTCCTGAAAAACTTGGGAAAAGCAAGAGTGATTTTTTGTTTTTTCTTTGCAGTGATGGTCCATGCTTCCATGACTTAAAGCTGCCTACTCCACTTTTCCAGTGGTCCAGCATGCTGACAAATTCCTAGGAATCAGTCCTCTGTAGATTTTTCCTGACTTCTACAGGATAGTTTCCCATCCTATTTAAATTCCTACTGGCTTTATCTCTGAGACCAACTCTGTTGAGCCTTGGTACTCTGGTTGAGCCTTTTTTGCCCTCAGCAGGAATCCGCAATGAAAATTCAAACACTGGTGAGTGGGAATGGTGCCATCCAGACTCAGTACTGGGCCTCATGTGCAAGCCTGAAGGTATGTTTTCTTCAAGCAGTGCTTTGTTTCTTCTCTTGTTTCCACAGGTGAATCCTGAAATGCACAGGTATGGATAGCATGAGAACTGGTGTGATGTGGCAGACGTCAAGGTGGAGACTGTGCATCTTGTAAAGGTGAACAGGGATATTTTCTTTCATTATATTATTTCTTCATTGTAGTAAAGGGGTTTGGATATTTATGGAATAGGATGTACTTGCTTTTTGTTGGTTTTTTTTTTTACAGGAAAGCAGCAATGTCTGTCCTTTCCTCCACCCATTTCACAAAATTTGTATATATGGGCACATGTTATTTCACAAGTTCGATTTGGACTGACAATAGGGATGCCAATTAGTTTTTTCTTTTCCTGACACTCTAATTTCTGAGAAAGTCAAATACCAACAGGCACAAAGAACACTGTTGTTTTTTTTATTCTCTCCACACCCCCCAAGCCCCCCGAAGCCTGAAATTTATTGTTACCCTTTCTCACTCCTAAACTGGTTCTGTGGTTCTTGTCTAAGAATAGCTTAGTGCATTTTTCCCCATTTTAAAAAAAAAGTCTAACACATGCTTTTATTAATAACACAAGCATATTAGTCATATTCAGTAGCACTTTGTGGTAACAGGTCCAAGAGCTGATTTCCAAGTAATCTTACTTTGGATTTATTTATAGTCTTTAATTTGATTCTTTAAACAAACAAATAAAATCAGGCTATTTTGGGAATCTTTTGAGTCTTGTACTATTAGGACCAGATGAAATTCAACAAAAGCAAGTGTAAAGTCTTGTACCTGGGGAGGAACAACTGCATGTATCAGTACAGGCTGGGTGTTGACCTGCTGGAGAAGAGCTCTGTGGAGAAAGACCTGGGGATCTTGGTTGACGACAGGTTGGCCATGAGCCAGCAGTGTGCCCTGGTGGCTAAGAGAGCCAATGGGATACTGGGGTGCATCAGGAGGAGTGTGGCCAGCAGGTCTAAGGAGGTGATCCTCCCTCTCTACTCTGCCCTGGTCAGGCCCCACCTGGAGTATTGTGTCCAGTTCTGGGCTCCCTGGTATAAAAAGGACCGGGATCTCCTTGAGAGAGTCCAGAGAAGGGCTACGAAGATGATTAAGGGCCTGGAACATCTATCCTATGAGGAAAGGCTGAGAGAGCTGGGGCTGTTCAGCCTGGAGAAAAGAAGACTGAGGGGGGACCTAATCAATGTTTATAAATATCTTAAGTATGGGGTGCAGGGGGAATTGGCCTGCCCTTTTTCTTTGGTCAGTGGAGACAGGACAAGGGGCAATGGCTGCAAGTTGGAGCACAGGAAGTTCCGCACCAACATGCGGAAGAACTTTTTCCCAGTGATGGTGCCAGAGCCCTGGGACAGGCTGCCCAGGGAGGTGGTGGAGTCTCCTTCTCTGGAGATATTCAAGACCCGTCTGGATGCCTATCTGTGTAGTATGAGCTGGGGAGCTGCTTTGGCAGGGGGGTTGGACCCGATGATCTCTTGAGGTCCCTTCCACCCCCTATGATTCTGTGATTCTGTGATATTTAGAGATGAGTAGAGAATTCTTTGATCACTATGGGTTATTTTTCTCAACTCACTTTAGATGATTCACCTTTTAAAATCTGTTGCCTGATTAACATCTTGGGTCTTCTTCAGTGAAGTGCCATTACCCAGCAATACTAGAGATTAACGTTCCCATTTCTAATTAATACTTTTATTTTGCAATTGATTTTAATGTAACTAGGCCATTATACCCAACATGTGTGATGGCTCTGCACGATGAGTTTGTATGCTGCTTTCAGCTGTCCTGAGTCAGGACAGGCTGAGTGTCAGGGCTCTGAGGCCAGCAGGAGCCCCAAGTGTCCCTGACCAGCAGCCAAGGGCTCTCTCCAGGGGATCCTCCCTGCATGGGACTCCATTTCAGCATCCCCCAGACCACCAGCCCTTGTTGCAGTGATGCCTCAGCAGGACCAGTCACAGAGCCCTGCCTGGTCTGGTCATGGCCTTGCTAAGCTGAGCCCACCTCCAAGCTCACAGCCTGGCCCAGCTTTGGCCTGTTCCCAGGAAGGTATCTGATGTCTCGGGCTGCCCTGGGTGCCCAGCTGCTGGCTGGGGGTTTGGTAAAGGTCCTGGCTGCCTGGTCCTGCCCTGATGGACCTTTCTGGGGAGCATTTGGTATAATTACTGCTATTCCACCTGCTGCTCAAATTTCCCTTCTCCTGGTGAGCTCTGAGAGTTCTTGTTTGCCTCTGATTCATGGTGTTAGCTTACTGCATTTCTCCTCAAGTTCCTCATCTCCTTCACCTGTGTGTTTTGCATGTAAGTGTAATTTAATAGATGATTAAGTGTATTTCACCAATGTTACCTCATTCAACTACAGTTTGATGTCATTCAGGGTAGCATGTAGCACTGGCAGGTAACACTATTTTTTTCTGGTGAAGGAAACTTTTTTTTTTTTAAGGGGACAAGGAATGGCTCAGTGGCTTGTAGCTAAATAAGTCCTAGTGGCAAAACCTAAAGAATGGTCCCCAAAATTATGTAGGGGCTCTTTTTCTCCTCTTCCTTGCCAAAAAAACCCTCTGGTTTCTGTTTTCTCTTCTCCATCTTTCTGTCTTTCCAGTGATGCAGAGTGTTTTTTAAAGGAACAGGGTGATCTATCCATCTGGAAATGTGATTGAAAGCAGTTTACTTGTAGTATCCTCAGTCATTTTTTGAAGATTGCTCATGATTTTGAGGAAAGGAGGGGAGAGCTTATGGCTTTTGATGACTTGGAATTGACCAAATGTGTAGTTGATATAGATTTTGCCCTCATAACCATTGAATAAATTGCTGTTTTATTTCTTCACACTTGTATATAAAGATATATTACAGATGGTATTTGGTTTAGAGGTAGGGAATGATTTTGCTTGGTGTTTCTGTCTGTCTGCTCTTTTCATTCTCACTATTTGTAGGTTTTTTGTATGTAAGTGACACAGTCACAAATTGAGGAGGGATTCCCAAGCCACCTAAATGCCCAGGCTGCAACACTTTTTTTGTCTTTTCCTTTAAATAGATTTTACTGTTCATCTCTGCAGTTCTGAATGCAAGCCCTAGAAAGATCCTAATAGTATTGTATAAACTTCTGTGACTGGTTTCAATTTGACATGTGAACCAAGGATTGCACACCATATGTTCCACTGCATCTCCAGTCTGTAAGCTGTTTGTGTGTGCAAGCTGAGCAGTGGAGGGAAGATGGATTTCTTTTGTTTGTTTTGGGTTTTTTTGGGGTTTTTTTGTTTTGGTATTTTTTTTGGTTGGGTTATTTGAGTGCCTCTCTGTGCCTTTCCTGGGCTGTTTAATGCAGCTTTGGGTGTGCTTGCAGGGAAGCTGGGTGTGCTGATGGTCGCTTCCATCAAGGGGTCTGAGAGGCCTTTCAGTCTTACAGCTGTGCTTGTAGAAAGATCATTTTGGGATTGAAAAGAATTGGTGTAATTACATGAGAGGAGGCTCAGAGGGGTGAGCACCTGTGGCTGATGGATATGCTGGGCCCTACGCCTGGGTGCCATCAGAGGTGTCCCTGGGTGCTATCTGAGGTGGTCTCCAGCTACAGCAATACGCCCTAGCTCCGTGGCCTCCTATACCAGTGTGTGTGTGTGTGTCTGTGTGAGAGACTCAGAAAGGTGGGCAAAAGACTAGGGTTGAAAATATGTGCGTAGGCCTGAGGGGACTGCATTGAGTCCAGCATGCTGAGGCTGTGCTAGGGAGATAGGCAGCTTGGAGCTGCCACAGGCTGTGGTAGGGACAGGCCGATGCCCATCTTCCGCCTTGTTGAAAGGTCCCTATTACCCCACAGCTCTGTTCAGCGGGCTACAGGCTTTTGCCCATGAAAAATAACTTTCAACCTTTGGCCTTGCTGCTACTATATACCTCCAAAACCAAAGTTGCCAAGTTGCTTTTGCAAATCTTTTGGTGAGGGAGACTAATTTCTCCCGTGCCACCCTGGTAGTGCATCTGCCTGGTATTGTAAATAGGCTGTAACAGAGGTTGGGAAATGCCCTGAAATAATAACAAAATGCTTGCTTTGATATTTTTTTAGTGGGGAGGGAAGGGAAAGGGGAGTATGAATGCTCTGGAAAGTGCTGCTTCTGCCAGTGTTGTGTCCTCTGGGAAGAGGGATTTTGGACCCTATTTGTAACGGGGGTGGGAAGGGTGGACAGCTTTCCTGGGCTGTGCTCTGTGGGAGGGAGCCAGGAGGCATCCTCTGAGGCACCAGCTCAGCTGGAAGGCCAGGGAATGGGGCTGGGAACAAAGGAGCATCAGCCTGCACAGACAGGGAGACAGCCAGCCCATCAGTGAAAGGATTGATTTTTCCCACCAAAAGGTCTTCTTTGTTTTTCCCTTTAGCAAAGAGAGAAAGAAAAAAAGAAAGGATAAAACCCCCACTTACTTAAACATGCTTGGTTTATTATTTTCTTTCCCCAACTGAAAGTGTTTCATTTTTATTTTGAAGAAAAATATAGATAATTTCACTAAAAATATTTTCCTTACATGCTTTTGTTTTGCTAAGACTATTTTTTTCCATAAGAGAGTATGTTTCTGTGTGTGTGATATGTGCATGTTTATACATGTAAGAGCTTCGTCTGCCTCTAAGTACGAGGGGCTGAGTGCGGCTCAGTTAGGTTCTCTCTCCCTCTGCAAAGCAGGTAGAAATCATCAATAAAAGGCAGGCTGGCCACTGCTGCTCTGGGGTGATACATGTATGCAATATTTATTGCAGTTGCATGGTTCTGACCCTAAGACAAATTTGCTCCTACCCATTAGTTTTTCAGGTTGTCATTTGTGTTCCTGGTTTTTGTGTTGGTTCCACCAATCCTCCTCCAACGCCCCCCCCCCCCCCCCCCCCCCCTTCTTTGTGTGAATTATTTCTGAGCAGGAATGACCTCAAAAGCCCATCTTTCTAATACATTACAATACACAGACTTTCCAGAGGATGCTAACTATCTTTACTTCCTTGAAGTCAAGCAGAAAGGTGTTTGGGGTCTGCTGGAAATCATTGCTTCTCACAAAGGGAATTTCTTTTGCCTCAAATGTAGCTATGACATTTTGCTTCACTGATAACAATGAAGAGTAATAAAGATACAACTGCAGCCTTCAGGAAAGACACCAGTAAGCATCATTACTCTGAAGAAACTGTTACTTGATGTATTCTACTGAAAGACTGCAAAGCCTTCAATTTTAGTTCCCCACACAAATACCCCCTTTTGATCTCAAGATTTCTTAATTACTAAAGAAAAAACTACTTACATGGTCTTTATTATCAATTTTAAGAATATATGCCATTGAACCGACCAACCAACAAAAAAATGAACTGGAATTATAGGTATGCCATCTCTTCCACTTGACATGCTTCAGAAGCCCCCAAAGACTGGCTGATGTGTAAATACATTTTAGCAAAGACATGGGTAAAAATAGAAGGGAGTCAAGAATTCAACTACTGTTGCTCAGAAGCGATTGGTCTAATTAATTGTAAATAAGATGTCAAGGTACTACCTTGGTACATGCAACAAGGTACAGCCATGGGCCCCCCTGCCTGGCACTTGTCGTAGTGCAGCTGGGGTATGGACCAGCCAGTCCCTAGGATGCCCGGGCTGCGAGGAGGGATCTTGGTGCCCCTGAAATAAGGGGCAGGATGAGTAGCTGCCTAAAGCCATAGCAACCACTAGCCGAGAGACTGGGGTGGAATGAAAGCCATCTGGATCTGTCATTTTGCCTTTCTGTGGATCAGTTCCCCATCTGTAAAAAGGTGATAATCAGACATTTTTCTGTCTCTCTTGCTGCGATTTGAGCTCTTCATAACTAGAGTTTCCCTCTCTGTTCTGCATGTCAGGATGGTGCTTTGTACGAAAAGGTCCCGATCTTGTTTGGTGCCTCTAATTATTACCATAATATAAAAAAATTATAGTGAAAGTAAGATTACAACCTCAAGGTCAGCTTCTGCTGTATTACACTCACCCTTTCCAACTGAAGCCTGCCAGGGTGTTACTGAACACAGAATTTGGCCTTTCAGGTTTCAGTGTACAATATGCACATCTTGTGCTGAGATTAAATATGAATATGTTTAAAGGTCTGCTTTCAATCCAAATTTTGAGGGCTTGCCAAAGTAGCAGAGATTGAGATAGGATCTTTTGTACTATTAATTGAAGGCTATGCTTTTATTTCCTTTAAATTTTTTTTAAAGCCTCCCTTCTGTGGTGGAAGATATCTTGCTGCTGCTTGGATTGATTCCAAATACTGTTTTCCCCTTCAGCGGGAGCTGCAAAATGTAGAGGGTTTGATTCCTTGCTAAGTATCTTTTGTTAAATACTCACAATTCAGAGTTGCAGATACCTTAAGGTGAAAGGGAAACCAGATCAAGATGCTATTAGCTGCCACTAGAAAGAAAACATGCCATAATGTCATATGAGTTAATAACTTTAAGTAGCCTGTAAGATGCTGCAGTGGAATTAAATGCTTAACAATAATTCAAAAACGGCTTACAGAAATTTAAGAATGTGGATCATTTAGTATAGCAGAAATTATGCTCCTGGCATATATGTATGACACATGAGAGCACTTACCTGGAAATTTATTACCCAGCTCTGAGCAAACAAAGCATGACCTACATTTGACTAAAGTCAGCTGTCTCTGGCTAATCCTATGGGCTTCTTTTTATTAATGTCACAATTGCTAATGTGGTATAACATTGTCATTACTGAATAGCACAGCGGGATAAGCTGCAGCTGTTATTTCTCTTTCTATACCTACTAACTCATTAAATTTGAGTTTTGGGGAATACAAATTGTAAAGATTATTCAAATTCTGATTGAGAAATAGGACTACTGGGAAATAGATGGTATATAAAGTAAAACTTTGAATCAAGGATTTTTGTGGTTTGGGGTTTTTTTTGTTATCAGGAAGGTTTGAATGTTCACAATTGATTTCTGCCCCCCCCCCCCCCTTGTTCCTTGGCATTAGGCTCCAAATTAAACCTGAGGTAGAATATCAAGAAAAGTAATAGCGAGATAGAAATTATTGCATGGCAGTTACTATTCTTTCTGAGGGGAAGCTTGAGGAGAGAGAACACTGAATGAACGAGTTGTATACCAAGAGATCAGTAGGACACTAAGTATCCCATCATTTTAAGTAGCAGAATTTCCTTATTTAAAGTACCTAAAAAGCACTGGAATTTAAAAACTTTTTTTTTTTAATTAAGAAACTTTTACAGACTTCTGTAGCATACATAGAGGCCAGTCTTTGGTATTTCCACAAAAACACACATGGCAGCGAGAAACTGACTTCTTCAAGAGGGGAAGGGAAAGTTTCCAATTTGTCTGCTTCAGGACCAAGAGGCGGGTGTTCTTTTTTCCTTTAATTACTCTAGGCTTTTTCTGACAGCCTTACCTCATGCTTACTTTCCTTCTTATCCTAATGTCTGCTTGAAAACTTTAAAAAAAGCACAAAATTAAAAAAAACTATCAAATATTAATGTGGAATCAGAATGAAGGTTCTTTTTCCCTAAATTTCCTTGCACTTAATTTTAACATCTATCCAAAATTGTGGCTGCTTATACAACCAAGGGCAAGAATGACAGTTCCCAAAGCAAAGTCTTCCAAGTTGGCTGTAGCATGGTAGTGCGGCTGCCTGGGAGGAAAACCCTAGGGCCCAGGGGCCTCCCAAACGGGTGGGCAGGCAGCCAGAGGTACAGCCCTCGCACCCGCTCAGCTGGAGCCTGGTTGGGGTAGGAGGAGGCATGGCTGGGGCTTTCCCACACCCCAGCTATTTCCTGCTTGCCACAAAGCCAATGGAAACTGTGTCAGCCAGCGCAAAGTTAGGTCAGTGCTCAGGGGTCAGGCCGCAGGGTGGATTTTAATGGAGCTAAGCTGATGGTTGCAGCTGAGGATCTGGCCATTAATTTCCATTCTATTGTTACAGTGAATAGGTTTGGAAGCTAAATTCAGTGCATGATCTATTGCTGTATTATGGTTTCCAGGGGGTGTAAATCCCTTGACTTTCATACATGAACCTGGAGAAAGGCAATGGAGTTTAAAGGAAGAAAAAAGGTGTATGTGTGTGTGATGGGGGAGGTGAGGTGGAAGGGATACTGGGGGACCCGAAAACAGTGTCTGATCTTGTAATTGTGGTGAGAAATACGTGGTAGTTGGGCTAATCCAGAAGCTTGGTTGAATCTGAATTTCTCAAATCAAGATTAAAAACTCCTGCATTCTTTCAATAAATTGGAACAAAAATGTTCTCTTAGGCATTCATGCACTTAATTACATTCTCTCCTCCTCCCTCCCCTGCCAACAGAAAAAAAAAAAAGCTGCTAACTTCTACATCCATGTTTAAAAGCTGATGTCAGCTTCTAGGCTGTTGCTGACTGCTCCTGGGAATAGCTAGTCATGCCTATAGCGGATGGTCTCCACTCAGTTCGTGAAGGAGATAGGTGCTCTGTAATGTCAATGAACCTAAAATATTCGGAAGCAATGTGGGGAGGAGAGGAGCTTGAACTTGGATGTCATAGCTACAGAGGTGGGATAATGTACTGAACAGTCTGCAGGTAATGGATGGAATTTATTCACGCAAATTCTCTGGAATATAACATGCGTGATCTCTGTGATCACTGTATCCTCCTAAAATTTCCCTTTCTGCAACAGTGTTTCTTTTTGTCTTGTTCCTAAGTCTTGATCAAGTTATCTTCAGATTTCCCAAAAGTGAAGCCTTTTCCTGCACCTTCTCATCTTGCACAAACTTGGTCTCATATGAGCCCACATCCTCTTCATCAGAAAGCTTGCTCCCGGCTGCCTTCTTGATCTGCCTGTTAACTACTTCCACAAGCCGTTATCACCACTCTAATATACCACCTTTTAAAAATTGGGCTTGGTAGGGGAGCCTGGAGACCACAGAGGTTAGCATGGAGCATAAGGTAGGAGGTGCTGAGGCTCTGAAGCAAGGTTGGGCCAGAGTGTGAGGGGCTCTGTGTGTGTGTGTGTGTGTGTGTGATGGGAGGAGAGGCTGTGCAGAATGATTCACATGGGAAATATGCCATGACCACACCGAAAACAAAGCTAAATCAGCTCAAACTCTGATGGGGTTTGTAGTGAGAAGACATGATTTGCTTTTTATTAGGTGGATTGTGGTCTATATGAGCAAGTTTGAGGCCTCAGCTTAATGCTTGGCAGGCTGATGCCCACCACAGACATTGGCATTCCTGTAGGAGAAGGACTTGGTGAGCTGAGAATCCCTGCAGGGTATGACTTGGGAATGGGATGGTATGTGGAAGTTCTCACTGCTCTGCTTGTTCTCTGGAAAATGAGAATTTCGGGAACATAAACATAGGATTTCTAATGAATAATACAAATAAAACCAAGTTGAATGTAGTAAACCCCCTCCCCCCAAAACGAAAACCAAAAAAACCCCAAAAGCCAAACAAGTAAGAGAGAATTATTGGGAGGGTTTTTAATAGTAATACCACAGAATTAGTCAGTTAGCCATGTGGCTGTATGTGGGAATTTGCTTCAGCGATTCTTTGTAAGACACAGCCTCCTCGGGATATATGAATGCTTCCCCCCACCCACCTTGGTTTTCCTTTCCTTTTTTTTTTTTTTTTTTTTAAATCTCCTTGCTTCTCCCATTTCCCACGAAAGCAAGAGCATCCCCATGCACCAAGCAAAAGCAGTTCACTGGTGGTGCTTGGACATGGAAACACACTCTGCTTCCTCCCTTTCACGTGACTGAAGAAAACAGGCACCACAGATCAGTTCTGAAACTGAACAGGTCTCATGCCATCCTCTTCCCACCCGTGCTATTCCTCTCCGAGCAATTTCCTCACCAGATGAGCCTTCTCCCTTCCCTCTGATTAGTAGTTTGCTCCCTCTGTCTGTAACAATTGATAAAGCAAGGGCAACCGCTGAGCCAGGATTGCAAGCATTATTTGGGATCTTTAGATGTGGTTGTGGGGTAATGTATGATTTCTTGTGAGTTTCTGATTATTGGAATAAAGTTACTAAGAACAGAAATCTCTGTGTGCCTAGCTTCATCTTCCTGAGACCCAATGCACTGAATGATCATAAATGATCTAGTCTGTGCAATTTTAGACTTGGAAAATCTTATGGATATCTGGCCTGATAAAGCCATGAAATTCAGAAAGCTAAATACTTTTAGGGACAGTGCACTCCTTTTGCATAATCATAGTAATAAAAAGTGAGCATTTGTATTTTTCTTTCTTTTTTTTTTTTGGTGGCATTTTCCTTCTTCCTTTTTATGGGAATGAGCCGAGGTTCACTCACTTCCTCTTCCCTGCTATCTGTGATCCACTGCATTTGCCTTCCATGGGGCTGAATTACCTTCTATGTGGGCTGAATTAAGGACTTTGAAAACCGGCTATCCATGCAGCCCTAGGAGATGGATGTAGAGATGTCTGCCTACCTCCTGAAATGCAGTTGTGTGTAGGTTCCATATAGGTATTTCAGGGAAGGTCACATTGTTTCTACCATTTCTCCTTCCTTTCCTGGGGCCTAGTTGCTACTGAAGCAGCCCAGATGTGTGTCCTCTGCTTGCTGATTTTTCTCATGTTAGTGTGGAAAACCCCCCCAACTTTCCAACAAACAAATGAAACCATGTATAAGTTCAGGTTTCTTATGCAACTTTGTTAGGCAAGACCTGAGCTCTACCCAAACTCAACTTAATTTTGGGGTGTTTTTTGAGTCTACACATTGAAAGACTTAATTTATGACACAGGAAGTGACTGTGTATCAAAGAATTAAATTAAAACTGAGCAGTTCCCCCACTGCCTCTTAGGGTGCTGCTGGAAAAGCAGGCATGTGAGCTTGTTAAGTCGTGCGGGAGGAAACTGGCGTTGCCATGTAGGCGTGCGGGAATGGGAGAGGATACTGGCCTTCAGCACAGAATTAAACCTGACTGAACAGTATGCTGCAGCATGCAAAACAACTTGAGAAGTTAAATGGTTGGGAAAAATAAATGTCCTTAATAGCTTTCTTGTAGGGATGTACTTGGAATCATAAGCATTTTTCGTTTAAACAAATGCCATCTTTAATTTCTAGATACTCCTTAAAAAAAGGCAGATAGATTCTCCCTTGGCTGCAGTTTAATATAAAAACCTCTTTATCAATTTTTCAAGGAATAAACCTGCACTACATCTTGTTATTTCTAGCTTGACAGAGCAGAAGTTGTAAATCTTCAACATAATGGAATCCATTTTGCTAGATATTTCACCCTGGGAAGGGCACCGCTTTAATCAAGAGGCTATTTGAATTCATATATGTTTTTGTCCAAAGCTGACTGTTTAAAACAGCTGATCTCTATCTGAACGTAGAACAGTTCCAGGGTTTTGCTTTTTTTTTTTTTGGGTGAACATGCAAATTAACTACATCATGTTATGAAAGTACCCATTCGTGACTAATAGCAATTATCAGAGTAATGCTGCCTTTGTTCTCCTTTCATTATCCTCAGAACTAATCGTTCTTGCCCCATAGTGTAATATTGTATCTTTGGTAATATTTAATTTTCTGTAAGAAGAATAATGAAAGGAAAAACGCTGTGGAGAATAAGGAAGTTCTTTGTTACATGCAGGGAAGCTCAAGACTACTGCTTGCCACATGGAGGAGCTCAAGTATTAGGTTAGGAATTACCATTGCAGCCCGGAGAGCTCATTCCCCAGCCAAGATGTTCTGGAAAAATAACTCCTGGGAATGCCCTGGCCTGGGGTCTGCCCCTGGGTGTGTAACTCTGTAGCAGTTAGGCGTAAGAGCATAATTTGGGTTGTTGCTGCACTTTCCAACTGCGCCATATCGATCCCAGTGACCTCAAAGCTACTTAAACTGGTGCAGACCCCAGCTTCTCTATTGCTTTTCTGCAGTTTTCCGTATCTGCTGCCACAACCCCTCCTCCTGCTACAACATATAGGACTAATTAAGGGGAAAGAAAGCGATTGAAGCTGCTGAGAAAAGTCATTCCTACCTTACTGTGCAATACTGCATCTTAGATTTAAGTAATGTAGATTCAGCTCCCAGATCCAGCTGTGCCAACACAAAAGGTCATTGACATGCAGCTATTTTCAGTCCCTTCCTGTCCCACCAAGAGATTTTTTTAACTACAGGGTTCTGTTAGAAGAGCAGTTTATGTAAAAACCACCTAGTTAGCTTCAGGCAAATCTGTGCTCGATAGGTAAAATAATCCCATGGCAGGTGGAGCCCCTGGGCTGGTGGTGACCAACGGGACAGTTCTCTGCTTTGGTGGATGGACTTGGGAGCAGGGGCTGTGGGCTGTGCATGCCCCAGTCTGACCAGTTGGACCATCTTGATATGAACTGGAGGGTTGGTGTTTGTGTGTGTGTCTCTGCTTTCTGCTCCTCACCCTCTTTTATGTTGGCTAAATAGTGCTTATAAACTAGAAAACATCAACTCTGATGAGCCAGAGAAAAGAGAAAAAAGATGTGGTATGGATCCTCAGCAGGGAATGGGAGGGAAGGTAGAGGCCCTCTGTGCAGCTTGTTTCTAAAAGCCAAGTTTTCACAACCCACTGACTCAGTATACACGGTTTCCCTCAGTTTAAAGTACCAGTTTTAGCTCATCCCGGTGGCTCTGCAGGTCCTGTGTCAGGGAGTGTCCGTGGGAGCAGCTCAGTTGGCCTCTCCTGGGGGGCACAGCTGGGCACAGCAGGGTGCTGGGCCAGTGCTGGAGCCGAAGTTTTGCAGACTCTACTTGGATCAATGTGATCAATGCTGAGCTCATTTATTGAAACACACACAGAGCTTATATAGGTTTCTATAGCAGTACAGGAGTTACATTACATTGCTATTGGGTAGATGCTCTGTTCACCCGCCTTAGATGCATCTCACTATTGCTAATAACTGGTTGAGGCTACACAGTCACGTCGTTCCTTTTTAAGGCAGTTGTTAACATTCTTGCAATTTCTTACCTCATGGCTTTTTTGACAAGCTCCTGTTCTCACAGACATCTGCTCTCCTGTTACTGCATACTAACATCTCTCTGCTAGCTTCCCCAGGCCTGATTATATGGGGGTTAGCAATAAATCTGGATGGGCCACGAAACCCATTCCTCTCAAAATGCATTGCTACAGGCCGGAGGCAGGGATAGGCCATGGGCTGGGGAAAGAACAGCAGCCCAGGCCCTTCATTTTCTGCAACTACTGTCTTGCACTGACTGTTTCTGGTTGAAAACAGGCTCTTTCCTCCTTTCACAGCAATACAACTTGTAGCCTCTCCTCAGATTAATTGCTTTTGCTATCAGTCTTTACTGATGAGTTATTGTCAGACTATTACTACTCTTCTCCTTCCCATAAAGTATAACTGCTTAATTCTCACCCTTCCCTCTGTGCTGTTGATGGGGTTGGGTGTGCAACTGGCATAGCAGTAGCATCTGCACTTTGCTGTAGGCACAAATAAGCTTTTAGAGGCTCCTAGAAAGGAGAAACCACCTTAGAGGCTGTGGTGCATCTGAACTTCTGCATTTTTCCTTTTATTACTTCCATTAGGGATCTCAGCTGGGGCTCTGCACACTGTCATAGCAGAAGCCTGAAGTGCTTTGGGTTTAGACACTCCTGTTTCCTACAGCTAGCTGTAGTGAGGGAAACGGCAGCCTGTAGGTTTTGCAGGAGGCAAAGGTAGTTTAAAGTAGCCATTGCTGCTGCTCAGCTGCTCATTTTAAGTTACTCTGCAAGTTTTTGTGGCATGATAAGTTAAACCAACAAACCTCAGTCTTCTGAAGTTGATTAATTTATATTCTGGAATGGCTTAATTTTCTTCCACAGTAAGATCAGTGAAAAAATCTCTAACTTTTAGATTTATAAATAACTCTGACAGACTTTGAGTTCTTGTAAAACTTTCTCTGGAAAGGCTAAGATAAATTTCATTAGTTGCAACCAGAATTATTTATACAAATAATTTCATTTTAGCTACTTTTGCCTCTGAAGCATGTTAAATTTCTCAACTTGTTTTACAGGAATGTCTCACATTATTTCCCAAGATTTAAGGAACAAAAAACCTGCTCATGGAATAGTTCAGAAGTGTGATGCACATTATGGCTGCAATGATGCCTGCTGCTGTACAGCTTCCAGTACAGCTGGAAGAGTGGTCACTTCTAGAAATCCAAGGCTTTTGTGGGAGCTAGTATGTCTTCCTGGCCATGGGAGTGAGCAAGCAAGCTTCACTTCTAGTAAATTAAATAAGATTTAAGAGTTCAAACTGGAATTTTGGTTTAGAATGTGAACCCTGCAAAATCTGTGTTTGCACTCTTGCCTTTTTTTTCTCTCTGCTGCACTATTAGCAAATACATTAAGCTGAATTGGTCTGAAGTGTGGTGACTGCAGCAACATAGCGCAGAACCTGCTCTAAGTTAGCAGTAATGGGTGATAAATTGTCTTGTTTTGAAATGCAGAAGATAATGTGTGCAGTATCAGCAACTGCAAAGCGCTGTAAACTTAAAAAAATAAACTGTATGCAAACTTTATTGCTGAATTTCAGTGAAATAATAATAAATACTGGGAAAGGTAAACTTTTAAAAAATTAAAATACACAGTCTTTGTATTAAGAAGCAGCAATAGACAGAGTAACATTTACTTTCCAAGAAATGCAAGGTAGTCCTAATTCCATAGATCTGAAATGTTAGAAATCTTACTTGAGTCTGAAAGGTCCCCTTACAGAAACCTGAAGTGATTCAAGTGTGCAGCTGAGCAAATAGGGGATTCCACTCCACTTGGTAGAAATTTGCATTGGTGGTATTGCCCAGGGAATAGGCATGAGGAGATTTTGACCAGGGAAGTGCCTTTGGCCTCTGCTTCTTGGCAATTTAATCTAATTAAAAGAAAGAAAGCTTTCCTGATATAGCTATCCTGTGTAAATGTAAGAACTTATAAAAACCTTCTCCCTTTACTTCAATCATTTAAGCAGCCCATAACGACTCGCAGGTTAAAGAATTAATCTTCAGTTCCATGATGAAAGTCTTCAACTATGA
This sequence comes from Laterallus jamaicensis coturniculus, assembly GCA_022605575.1. NCBI lineage: Eukaryota > Metazoa > Chordata > Aves > Gruiformes > Rallidae > Laterallus > Laterallus jamaicensis. Next base: position 16,912,404 of record JAKCOX010000008.1, on the reverse strand, counting down.
TAATTCTGGAGGGATCTTTGAAAGGGAAGAGTTGTGCCGACCCTTTCGACCAAGTCATTAATGAAACAGCTTTGTGATAAATAGTACTGTGCTAATGACCTGCGGATGGCTTTTATAGAGAAAAGCACTGATCCCTTGGGGTCAGTAAAGATGGTATTGCAGATTTAGGAAGAGTAAGGGTGTTAATACTTCTGTTCCAGACACAATCCATCTCAAGCAGTTAAAATCTCTACTAAAATCCCTACAAAAGGGTCATTTAATACCTTTCACTTCTTTTCACTTGACTTATGCCTTCTTTCTGTGTGCTGTATAGAATTGCTGTTCTATGCAACAGTCACTGAACTGGTGGCTGTTAAATGCTGTCCTTCTGTTTCAGGAAGGATTTGCAAAGGCTTTTTTTTTTTTATATGTATATAATTAATGTTTGTAAGACTTTTTGTGATCCTCAGAGAGGAACATGAATGCAAAGCTTTCAGTTCTTACTGTGCCAAATCTGGAGTTTTCCCCCAGGCCTCTGTTCTTTGGGAATTAAGTAGTGCTGACGAAGGGCTGAGGTCCAGCCGGAGAACCTGTCGCACCTGCTGCTGTGCTTGCCTGCTACAAATCTTGGAATCCAGCAGTTTCAGTGACTTTGAGAGGATTGCAGTGAGAATTCTTACCCACAGGTGCTGTGTTGCCACAGTGCTGCTTTCTAAGTGTGTGCTTGAGGTTACCTTGTGCAGCAAAAGGATTTATTTGACCTTGGAAATACAGCAGGATAAAAGGGGATTGTACCTCTTTGTTCCCTTGAACAGATAAATAGATTTTGGCATTTTAAAAATTTTCTCTTTTACCCCTCTTATTCACGTTCTAAAATTTAGGTGATACTTTCTTTACAGTCTCGAAAATCTGAATATTGTAAATTTATACAATCACTCCATCGAGGGTAAAGTCTATTTTTTTCCACTCAATTTTGTATTTGGCTTTTCTTTTATTCTTCAGACTGTTGGTTGGCAACACTAAAGAGCCATAAATAGGTACCATTAGGGCTGGCATCCTTTTGCAATTTTGTATAGTGGCATCTACTGTCCCCTATCTTTCCACCACCAGTCTCAGACATCTCTCAGTAAAGCAAGAGTTGGACAAGTTTTCTATTTCAAAGATAAAGGTAATTAGAAATCCTGCCCAAAGGAAAAAAAATACTTGGGACTGGAGACTGTAAAGGTAGTGCTTTCTGCTTCTGTGGAAAGACAAAGCACTGAGCAGAAGTTGTTGTAAAGCTGGAATGGCTGTGAACTTGCTGGCCCCTTTTGGCAGAACATTATTTTGTCTCTGTAGATGAGTGCTGCTGCTCTTCCTCCTCCCCCAGTAATCCCTGGTCACATTTGAGGTAGGAGAAGACGATATTGGAAGATTTTGAAGAGAACTGTATTTAACTATGTAACTACATGAAACAGCAGGAGTAGTTCTTTGAAATGACTAAAACTTTTTAAAATGGAAGCTTAAAAACTGCTTAATAACTGATCTGACTCTTTTCACGGATGGTCATTGGTGACCAGATCAATTTTGATTTGGAGGGATTGTTCAAGACATTTTAAACAAAGGTGTTTTTTCTGATGTCCTAATCTTCAAATTCATGTGCCTGAGACTAGAGAGAAAAAAAATTAGAACTTTATTCAGATGTTTTAACTGTGCATTCCCTATGAGACCTGCATGAAGTGTAAAAATGTAGAGTGAGAACAAAGCTCTCCAAATCTGTAAAGCACCAGAAATGTGTTTGAGGAGCTACCCTGGTATCTCCTAGGCTAGATGAGATAATGCATAATTAGAATATTTATAATCATTGATGAGAAGTAGGAATAATAATATTCACTAGCTGCAGTATTCTATAACTTCCCCGCAGGTTGAAATGCCTATTAAAGCAGTTGTAGCATGTGGAGTGCTAATACAATACATAAGGATCATTGTGGGGAGAAAAGGTTTTAAAATAACTTCTCAGTCTGCAATTTTTCTCTTTGTCTGGGACCAAGATCTCACTTTGTTCCCAGATTTAATTCCTGCTTTGAAGAAATGCCTTGGGAAAGCCACTTTTCAAGGTACTGTCCTCTGTCTCCTTCTAGTGTTAACATGTACTTAGTAACCATTATGAAATCTAATGCTGAAGATTTTTCAGACATTAATAACACATTTAGTTTCTTTACTAATTGCTGAATGGCTTTGTGTTAAACCAGTACATTTTCACTTCAAATATGTGCAGCCTTTCTTTGAGTTGAGTGAAAGCATTTGCATGTGGTTAAGTTTCAGCTGCCCCTTTGAAGTGCTCTTTAAGGTTGTAATCCTCCAAGCAGTCTAGCTGGAACTGCACCAGGATGATTTGCAGGGTGGAAGCCACTGCAGCACTTCGGTTCAGTGTAGTGGGGAAATGAGAAAACCCTCGCAGACGAGGCAGAGAGGTTAAGAAATGGGAAGGTTTTCAAAATTTCCTTGCCTTCTTCCAGCCACCCTCAAACACCTGCTTTGTGAGTTGTCTTTGGCTAAGATTTTTTTTTTTCAAAACTTTGTCTGCATGTCTCCTTTTCAGAATAAGTTTTCAAGAAAAACATTGTGTAGGCTGAGAGACATGCCAAAATTAGGAGCTAACAATGCTGTATTATGGATATTATGACTGCACTCTTCAAAAGCTTCCAATAAGACCTTGTTCAGTCAGCTTTAGTCTTCATGTGATTCCAGTTTCCAGAAATCCAGCTTTGTATCCCTTTGATACTCTTGTCAAAATCTCCCCCTCTCCTGTCTTTTCTGTACACTGTCTCTGAGGGTTTAGTCCTAAGAGACGTTGAATGTACTGGATATAATTAGAGGCATAAAAAAATCTTTGTGTGCATCGATTGTTGCTCACACTGACTCATTATCATATGCCACAGACTTCACAGGCACGTAAGGTAAAGATGCCATTGCAGGTATCTCTCCACACACTTTAACAGTATATATGTCAGTGGTACTCTTTTCATGGCTGAAATTGCACACATACTTTACTGCACTGGGACCAAATGTCTCAACATTTTGCAGAATCACGATCTTGAAGACTATCCATGGTGTGAAGTTTACTGTATCCATCCAGAAAACATCTTGTACACTGATTATATAAAATAGAAAGTGAGCCAAGCATGTTTCCAGTGGATTTACTGACTGTGGACAGGCCTATAGCTGCAGCTGTGTAGCAATTCCAAGTTTCTGCCCTCAGGAAATTACCCTTAACACTGAAAAGAGTCCTGGGGAGAGGAAAAGAACCTGACTCTAATCAGGGCAGGAGTCTTCTTCGTATATGGTAAGTGTATTTGTTTGTTTGGGTTTTTTGTTTGAGGAAGAAAGAAATACGACCTGACCAAATATGATACACACAAATATGACTTGCCAAATGTACCAGATGAACAGACCTACAGCACAGCAGTATCTTGGGCAGTTTGATTGTGCACTGTTTAGCAGACCAAATTCAGGGAGCTATATGATTGCCTGTGAGCTTTACCACAGTGACTCAAAATGACTGTAATGCTCACCTTTAATACCTGGAATATCTTTATGTTATATGTTGCTCCTTCAGATTTCCAATAGGAAATAATTTTTAGTCTTTCTGTGTTTATGACTTTTATAACAAGTGGACCATAAATCCCCTCTCTAATATTGTGTGTTCTGTAGTACTGGTGATTTATCATAGGGATAATTTTATAACTTGAGTCACACGAGGACTCCGGTTATAAACTCTATCTCTGTTCTAAATCTTCAGCAGTTGTTCTGACCCAGCTCACTGCAGCACTTCCAATTCCCCCTGAATATGCTTTAGAGTAAGTTGTGTGATGGAATTTTTAAATTTATACTTTTATGGGTATCATGATGAACAAATGAGGGGTGAGGAGAGCCAGAATATTACACTATGCTTGTCTAATTTTGGTTTTTGTGAGAATTTTATTCTTAACCAATGTTTCTATTCATCAGCACAACCAATTTTGATTAAAACACAGAGGTTTGCTTATCAAGATTTCATATATACTTCTCTACTTCTCCTGCAAGCCCAAGTACTCATTTTTTAAAAAAATTTGTAAATACACTCTGTGACCTGGTGTAAGAAAACATGATTTCTGCAGAAGGAAATCATTGTCATTATGCAGCTTCAAGGACAGGAAATACACATTTTTCTAAAAACATGGCATACTGCAACTTAGCTAAGGTACAGCGTGTGTCAGGGAATGCTCATTTATGGCTAGTCCAGTGGATGTGGAGTCATAGAATCATAGATTTGTCTTGGTTGAAGGGACCTTTCAGATCATCAAGTCCAACCATCAACCTAATCTGCCAAAACTAGCACTAAAACATATTCCTAAGAACCACATCTATCCATCTCTTAAATCCCTCCAGGGATGGCGACTCCTTTGGCTGTCTCTCTTCACACCATCCAAGCATAATGAGGCTCCTTGTTTGCATCACTTTACGTTAGTGTAGCATGGAAATTTTAATTCCAGAGTTGCCTCCTTTCTGGTGACTTAAAGAGAAGATAACTTTCCTTCCGAAGCACTTTGCAACTCTGTATCAGTCAATTGTAAAATTTTGTAATCTTAATGCACTATTGGCCTAGATTCTCAGTGCATCATCTTTTAAACAACAGAAAGAGCTCTGCTCTGTGATACTAGGACTTCTACAAAGATGACTCATGTTTATGACATCGGGCATAGTTCAACTACTTATGCTACACATCTGTTTAAACTGATGTAGGTAAAATAGGCAGTTACTGCAGACAGCCCATAAATTTGGCATTTTCTCAAGGCCTAGAGCAATCAATTAGCACCAGTGCAGAGTCATGGGACGAATTTTAAAGTAATCAGTTTATGCCAAGTCTTTCTTAATGTACTTGCAGGTATAGTAGTGGTAGTAGGAAAGAAAAAGATAGTGGTAGCTCATCTGGGAATGATTCTGTTATGTAGAACACTCTGAAGCTATACAGAAAAACATACTGTGAGCAGGAGTGGTCTCTAGAGGCTTGCTTTTTTTTTTAAATCTTGAAAGGCACAGCTTTCTTGCCACTGACAAGGCTTTACATCAGACAGTTGATTCAAAAATGTGTGGTATTTATCTTAATTTTGTATTTTTCAACTTCATTGACACCATTTTGCCACGGAGTAGGACTAAAGTTAGAATAGTGCTGTACGTTTATGACACATTTTTCCAAGCTGATAATTTCTTGGATTTGTGAGGAACTTTAACTGCTGGGCACATAGAAATCATACATTTCAGACTAATTCTTGGATATTTTATGGAGTCATGGAGAATTTCATAAATTTGGAGAAAAATCTCCACATTTCTTTTTCTTCTTCAGTTAATAGTGAATAAAAATAGTTTTAGCATTTATGCACGTGGTACGTGTCTCTTTAAGATAAATATTTATATATAGAGAGGTGCATTTTAGCTGAGGTTATGTCATGTTGAAAATTTTGAAGTATCATTTTGGTTTTTGTCAGCAGAAGTTATGTGTATAGATTTAGTCCTGTGTTGTGGCTGGACTCATCGCTGACCAAGCCCATCAGTGGTGGTCACAGTGCCTCTGGAAATCATTTAGGAGAAAAAAACCTGCAAGCAGCCACCTTTTGCCACCAGAGAAGGGAGTGAGAAGATGTAAGACACCAAGGTCAGTGAAGAAGTTGAGAGGAGGAGGCACCCCATGTGCTGGAGAGAAAGATTCCCCTGCAGCCTGTGGGAGCTGGGGGACCATGATGGAGCAGGTTGTCCCCGTGCTGCCCATAGTGGGCATCTGGCCTTCAGACAGGGTCAAACCACCACATCCTGGTTAGGAACTATTGATCTAGAACAGTTGCTTCCTTTAAAAATAAAAACCTGAACCCATTCATTTAAATGAGCATTACTAGGCAGGCTTTTTTGAACTTTTTTTTTCAGTAAAGCTTCCTTCACCTCTGCTTATGATTTAAACAGAGGCAGGACTGCCTTTTGACACTGTAATGCATAGTGTCCTGTCAAAGGTCACAGTATATTTGTATTAGTTGTCACTTTCTCTGGTGCTGCCATCTCTCTCCTTCCTTTCTGCCCTTTAATTGAGACCTGTGGGCTAATACGTAAGACTGGGTCTAGACTAGCATTTTCTGTCAGCCTGGAAGTCCTGTTTGATAATTTTTCCTTCACTGGGTCTGATGATCACTTCTGGTGTGTTCTATTAACCTTGCACAGGGCTTTTCAGAAAGGCTAATGCTAAAGATGTTTGAAAAATTTTAAGAGACATTGATGAAACTGGAATGGTTTTCAGGTGGTCAACTTGGTCAGCAACCAAATTGTTGGTAACTGAACAGCTGGTTGAGTTAGTAAGCTCACATATGCCTCCCTTCCCAGTGGTTTCAAGGTGCAAAGTCTTGCTGTAGTTGAGCAGTAAGGTGTGCAAACAGCCCTGCACTCTGAGTGATGCTCTTGTGTGGCTGCACTCATAAGCCCTTATTTTTCTGCAGCTTTGCAAAAAGGGAAAAGGAAAAAAGATTCTCTGAGTATAAATCCCTTCTCAACACCACCTAGTAAGCTGAAAACTGACCTTCTAGCCTCTATGAAGAAAAGGTTTTGAAATTGGATTTCAAGGATACTGAAAGCTTGGAGGCCTGCTGATGGCTACCTTTAAGAACAGAGCAAGTAAACACAAGTGAGGGAACTGGGGCAGAGGAACCTACTGACTCACATTACTAGTGAGATCTGGCTCTGTGCCCGAGAAATACGATTTCCACCTTGCAGGCTCCTCTGAAGACCAGATCCTAAAAAAGCCTAGGTTTATTTGCTACTGTGGGTTTATTTTGCTTTCTTGCATTTCTGTAAAAGTTTTTATGTGACTATGGGCTTATGATAATCTTAAATTTGGTTTGGGAGTGTGGGAAATCATCAGTGCCATCATCCACCTTGGAGATTTAGGTTCTTTAGACAACACCTCCAAAACCATCTAAAGCTTCCCATAGTATATGTTCTACCTCCTTTCTGTTTACTTGTAGGTCATCGGGAAAAAATAATGAACTAAAAAATCAGAGATTCGATTCACTGAAGAAAAAAATAGTAAAAGATTGACATGAAAGATGGGGGAAATCAAACTGTATTAAAGAACTGTTTAAAGAATTCTGAAACTAGAAACAGTTTTCTGTAAGAGTATCAGAGTAGCAGATGTTGTAACATATAAACCCTCCCCCAGTTTTTAATGGAATGTGAAACTGTTGGACACTTTCTCTTTAGAAGGAGCTAGACATGAGAGTATAGATCTTTGTTTCAGGGAATTTGAGAATGTGTCAGACACCTCTGTGTACAAGGGGTCTTTGAAGTATATTACTAAACTTTGTACTTGAAAGAATGGCTTTGTGTGAAAGAGGGCTTCAAAGCAGACTGAGCAGTAGTGAAAGATCCACAGTTACTAAATTTTCAGTAAAAAAACCTAGTAAGTCTTTCTTTTTATGTATAATAGCAACACAAAATTTAAGGACAAGGCAGGGAAATGATCACTAAATGGATCAGTCAATGGGATACACAGAATACTTTATCACTTAGTATTTTAAATCTAGATAACAGTGATGAAACATCTGTTGTTCAAGGTGCTGAGATAAATATGTTGCTGTGGTCTTCAAATTCAAATGGACTTTGCTCTTCAGAATTACTGTATTTAGTTGAACCTTGATTTTTGGCATTTCTGACTAAGGAAAACTGTTTTTCTTGTTACTCTTTAGAGGTGTGTTAGATTGCTGGACACTAATTGTACTTCTAAATAGTAACCCACAGTAGGGATATTCTGTCTGGTAGCATTTCAAGAAAAATTCTGGAGAGTTGGGGTGAGAGAGAGAAAAAACCCAAGACTTTATGTATTCTAGGAGGAAGTTGAGAGGTATAAGCCAAAACAGGACCTTAGGGTGTAAGTATACTTCTGTTAAAGCACTTATATCTTGTAAGTTTGGCAGAGGTCATCAGTCACATTTCTTCTGCCAGGTTCTTAAGCTTTTTGTAATTTTTTCCCTACCTAGGACCTGCATGGGGATGTGTGTAAGGATGTTGTCTGAAGGGAACTAAAGATTATCTTCAGCTGAGAGGACATGAATCCCTGGAGTAAAGAGCCAGTGGGATGGTGACATTTGATTTGCTTTGGTTAAATTTAGATTTGAAGATTTAAATTTAGATTCAGATTTAAATTTGAAGGCTGTGTCTAATAGGTAGACTAGCACGATATAAGTTACAAGGAGTAGTGGGTTTAAACTGAAAGACGGTAGATTTAGATTAGATATTAGGAGGAATTTCTTCACTATGTGGGTGGTGAGACTCTGGCACAGGGTGTCCAGAGAAGCTGTAGCTGTCCTCTCCCTAGCAGTGTTCAAGGCTGGGTTGGATGGGGCTTTGGGTAACCTGGTCTAGTGAGAGGTGTCCCTGCCCATGGCAGAGGTTTTGGTTTAGATGATCTTTAAGGTCCCTTCCAACCCAAACCATTCTGATTCTATGATTTGATATTCATAGTACATAACAGGTGTACCCAGTACCTTCATTTTCTTTTGAAGCAGGATAATCCCCCTTGCACAAGTCTTCATTAGTTTCCATCAAAGTAGTGACTAATATAGGCTTATTCAATTCCCTGTATCAATGGCTTTTTAGCTTATCCTAAGGAAGGTATTGTTTGGAAGTCTTTGGCAGAAGTGAGTGTAGCCAGGAGATGGCTGATGCAAGAAGCGGATTAGGGAATGGAGCAGGCTGGACTAAGCTGCTGCTGAGAGAAGACATTGACAGCAATGAGGATCAGTGAACAGGAGCAGAGGAAGGCCGTGTCTAGTGGGACCTGTCACCTGATCCAGGGATTGAAGTTTGCCTCACCAATTTACTGTGCATTAGCTTTGCCATGTAAAGAAGCCTTAAGTGACTAACGCAAATCCCTGTACCCAGAAAAACTGTTTAGAGCATCATTCTTCCAGATTATAAATTACAAGAGCTAGTTTTATATCTAGATCTTTGAAAAAAGAAAAAGAAATGAAACCATCCCCATTTTTGCTACTTCTCCAAGTGACAGCAGTATGTTATCAACTAATCAATGTAAATGAGTGCTGACTTCAGTGTTTTCTCACTTAGCCATGAAAGTATTGAATGCTTCTTCAGTGGTGTTTTATTTAAATTTACCAGCTGGAAAGAAGGGGGAGAAGCTGTGGCTCTAGAGACTCACTGCCAGCTGTGTCATACATCTCGGGAGACTGCTAGATCCTGCTTTGGGGGTTTTGTCCTATACATAGCTGCCAAGGGCTGCCTATACTCTCATTATCCTGTTGTTTTTTTCTCCTTTTGTGGTTTCACAAGATGAATGAATGGCTAAGGTCAATATTGAACTCAGCAAGTCCTCGGGTGGCACTGCTGCAACTTGACAGAAGGTCAAGTTCCTTTTTGGAAGATGAGATAATTTGGTGCTGCCAATGTCTGTGTATATATAGGAAGACAGATGAAGACTCTGTAAAATCTTATGCTGTTCTCCCTTCCCAGTATGTTGCAACAAATGCCATACAAAAAGCACTGAGACACAGCTGTAATTCTAATATGCTGTTTTAGAGCAAGTACTTTCCAAAGTATCCATTGGAGGACACTAGAACACAACAAATCACAGGAAGAATGGCGATTCTACTTTGAGAAAGAAATCCACGTTTCTCTTTTAAAGAAGAAAAATGAAAGTAGAATGTGTTTTTGTTTACGTAACACAGTCTGAGAATGCATCATTACCTGACTCTCTCACACCTTCTACAACTCCATGGCCTCTTTGTTTTTGTTTTGGGAACTGGTGGGAGGTACTTACTCTCTGGCTGCTTGTATAATCACATGTTCTAAATTTAGATAATACCCAGATGGGCTCGAGCTTTTCTGTTGGGGTTTGGTTTGGTTTTTTTTCTTTTTAGCTTTTAATCACTTCCAAGTGTTACATTAGCTTTTGTATCTCATTTATATTCAAGATGATTACTATCCTTGCATCTCCTTGCTTGCATCTGAGAAAAAGTTTAATGAGTGGCCAATCACTGGTAACATCTGAGTTCTAACTCAGATAAATTCGTGCTCGATGGAAGAATGCCTTCAACTCAACATGCTTCTCTGTGAATGGAAAAAAAAAAGATGTCAGGGTTTGATTCAGTCTAACAGAATAAATTCTCATCTGCCTTCTCAGTGACAGCACCTTAATCCTTTCTGCTCACTTTCATTGCATTCAGAACTGCAGCTGCTGAAATTATTTTCTCCTCTGTCATTCTGAGAGTGGAGGTAGAAGGTAATTGTGTTGCACTAATGTTGTTTTTTTTCCCTTAACTTTAAGGTCTCTTACAGCTCTGTGCTGGGTTATTCACACCCATGGTACTAGCCTGAGTTTTCTTCCCAACTTCCATGCCAGTCCGTACTCACCATTTGAAGCAACCTTTGCTCTCCACTTCATAGAATCATAGAATGGCATGGGTTGGAAGGGACCCCAAGGATCATAAAGCTCCAACCCCCCTGCCACAGGCAGGGCCACCATCCTCAAGCCTGGATCTACACAAGGTTGCCCAGGGCTCCATCCAACCTGGCCTTGAACACTTCCAGGGATGGGGCATCCACCACCTCTCTGGACAGCCTGTTCCAGCACCTCACCACTCTTTCTGTAATAAACTTCCCCCTAATATCCAATCTAAACCTTCCCTCCTTCAGCTTTAAACCATTAAAACCATTTAAACCACTTGAAATACTCCAGTAGTGTGATGTGACGCCTTTTCTTAGAATTTTCTCAGAACTGACCCTTAAACATTAAACTCTTGTTTGTATCTTGCTTCAAATCTGATTTACATGTGAGGATATTTTTATGAGTAATAAATGTTCAGTGGGGATATTAGGAGAAAGAGGGAGGAAGAGAGATAGGAGTTGTGGATAGGATGGCACATGTTTTCTGGTCCTCCTACTCTGGTAACTTTGTGATTCCTTTGCTGTCACGTTTTTATGTTTCCTTGTTCCATTAGGTGTAAAGTAGTTTGTATTTTCACTTTTCTATGCATTTCCTGAAACTACACATAAAATATTTATTCAGTAGCTGATAATGTAATAATAATCCCCAAAGAGAAGATATTGTATTAAATGCTTTATATAAATAATTCATTTGAATTTGGCTTTTCACTCTTTATTTTTGCATAGGATCAGGCTCCAGAGTGGTGTCTTTACACTTCAGTGACCTTTATACAACTGAAGGTTTAGTTTCTAGTTTCGTTTAAAGGGCAAGCTAATGTTTTTCAAAGTTCAGAAATCAATGTATGTACACACATAGAGAAACCATGATCACACATGACATTTTATTGCACACAAATTTAACTGTGGATCACAAACATGAGTTAATAATTTATATTTCCATTTCACTGTTGCTTTGCACGTGGTGTTTGTCTCTCCACTTATGTTTGTATGCAAGACTCCACCATTGCCTATATTTGGTTTAAATTATAGTAGTGAGAAAGAAGCACTGATGGAGCAATTTTCTGGTTGGAAGGTGGCTTCACAGGGATATGTCTCAGATGATTTCCTGATCTAGGCATCAAAGCATTTCATATTAGATAGGGTCAGATAATAAGCCTTAAAGACAGAGCCTGGTTTCATATAACAAGAGCCACAGTTGCCATTTAATTCCAGGCAGTGTGAAACCATACCAAATCTTACAGGGACAGCCTGCCAGGAAAGCTACTTGTCACAAACAACACTTTCAGATAATTTTTTGTTACAAGAAGGCAAAAAGGTGAATGGATAGATTTTGTGTTATTGAGCCTCTGTGTGTATTTAAGCAAAGCAGTCAAATCCTGAAGATTTAACCTACAGTTCTGCCTGGGCTGGGTCAGGCTGCTCCCCTGCTACTCGTGTCAAGTGTTTCCTTTCTCTTATGATTGCCTTCCCGGTTTCCCTGGCTCCAAGTCCTGTTTAATGTTTTCCAGGTACCCCAGCTTGGCCCAGTCTTGCAGTTAAGATTGTCTTTCACATTTAGGAAGAAATATGAATTGAATAATATGAAATTGAAGCTCAACAATCAGAAGGAATTATGTCTGAAGTGGTTTGAAATCCTTAAATCTTCTCATTTGATATTTGAGATTTTAAAAAGTAGCATTTTTCCAAGTTTATGTGTCTGCTTCCTTTGAGGAGTTATTTAAACTCTACCTTTGACGACTATAATTATTATCCAAATTGTATAATACCATAAAATTGTGGCAGCTTCCAGAAGCCTTTCACCTCTTATTATGGCAACTCCAGTTCTGCTCATCTGCAATTCATCAGGTATGCCAAGTCTTATGTGCTTTGTAGCTCACAGATGGAATTGAATTCTGCTTTTATGTCGATGATAAATGGCTAATGAATCCAATATAAGCAGCCTGAAGAGAGATGGTGACTGTCCCAGACTTGCCACTTCTAGCCATGACATTAATATTCAATGTGAGCAAGGACTTCAGTAAAAATTAAAGGCTATTTGATTCTAATACAAGGCAGGAACATTTTTCTGAATTTGTGTTCAAAGTTGTCATTGGTGTGAGTCTTTTCTAATCTAGACTATCTACCATGTACAAATTTCTCTTACTTATGACATGAATGTTTTTTAAATCCAGATGTCATTAACGCAATATGAAGAGGCATACCATTATTTGCAAAGATCAGGTAGGTACCCAGAGCTAAATTGAATTTAGCTCCAGGACAATAAATTGGAGGCTAATTGACAAGAGCATGCTTACATAAAACCTGAGGCTTATTTCACTGGAACTTTTTACAAAATACAGCAGCCATGATTTTGGAAGTAACTTTGGAAAGCTGGAGGCTTCTTTTTTCCACAGGTGTCTGTGAAGTGTCTGAGGTAGAAGCCTGCAAACCACTCATAGCTCTGTGAAAAGGTGAGAGATGTGCTCTGCGCCTGCTTCCATTCTGCTACACAAGCTCGTGCTTTTTGGTGTGTGAGAAAGTGGCAGCTCAGGGACCTGGACTGCATGTGATGCACTGGGGTTTACATTTCTCTGCCATCACTCCACTGAAGGCAGGGTCATGCATAGAGCAAAGCAGGGATCCTCCCCAGCAGTTCCCGCCTGTATCAGCCGAAATAACTCTTCCGAGGAGAGGACCTAAATGAACCGTGACTGAATGGGTGCTCTCCTGGTGCAGGCCTGACAGCAGTCCAGCAGCCAGCAACCACTAGAAAAACTGTTTAGAACTAAGCTCTTAAAGACAAGTTTTCTCAGAGTGGATGAATGGGGGGGAGAAAGATAAATACGTATGGTTTGGAAGAACAGGCAGAGCTGCTGAATGTTCCAAGTAGCTAATGAAGGGAATCCATGATCTGAGCTTTATCTGAGGGCTTGCTTTCTCTTTTTTTTCTGTTTTGTTTTATTTTTTTTCTCAATTTTTTTTCTAAAAGAGTCTTTCTGCTAAAGTTACAAAGTAACCACCTTCACATTTTGTCTAGACATACATAAATGTTATTTTAATAAGTGGCAGCTGTGTTGACTGCAGCAACACGTAATGATTCTTGTATATGAACACCAATTTTAGGCCCTTTGGTGTCTCCATCATCAGTCTGTGTTCTGGTTCATTAGGTTACCATAAAACTTGCTTATGCAGTGTGCTGATACTGGATCAAAATCTGGGCCTGTTAAATTGCTCAAGTTAAGTTTAGAAACTTAATTACATCAATAGAAAATATTTCTGATCCAGTCTAGACTTACAGCCACATACTGAAGAAGTCTGCCAACAGAAGGAATCTAGCATAACGTTCTTACTGCCCTCTCTGCACAGCTGGGGACCTGAAGACAAGTTCTAGCCTCAACTGAAACTTCTTGACTCCTAGAAGTCAGATGATTTCAACATAGGTTTTTTTGTGATTTGATGTATTAGAAATTCATTTTGACAGGTCTGTCGGATGAGATCACATCACTTCAGTGATATCAGAAGCTAAATGTTTTATATTTATGGGACTGTTGTTTGCAGATGGGGAGTCAGAAAAAGTTAATCTCTCTGCCTTTGTTTCTTTATCCTTTATAAATGCAATAGGCATACCTATCAGTTATTTTCCCAGGATCCAGCTTAGAGAAAACAAACAGGATTTTTCCAGCTAATTTTTTCCTCAGAAGCTTTATGTCCATAGAAAACAGAAGTTGTGTAGCATCATAAATACCCTATAATTTCATGCCAAAATATGTGAGACACGGAGAAAAACTTGGTGAAATTAAAATAATAACATCCTTCCATATTCACCACATCTGTGGTCATGCTTCTATTTTATACTGTTGCAAACACAGCCTTAGTTCATCAGAGAGTAACAGCTGCTAACTGAAAACACCAGGCTTTTTTTTTCTCCCAGGTATTTTTATTTTTCAGTCATTCTCCAAGAATGACAAGCCGAATACTTTCTACTTGCAACAAAACCACGTGTTCCCATGCAATCTCAAAGAATATTTTTCTGCCTGAACACAAAGTGGAATTGTGAGATTTTGGGTTTGAAGAATCAGCTTTGGGGTGGAAGGACATGAAAATGGTTAAGGAGACAAAGGTTATGTGCTGTTATAGAAAAGGTACAGGGTAGAGCTCCATCTTATGGAAAAAAAAAATCCACTTCTAAGAGAACCTTAAGTCCATTTCAATGGCACTTTTAAAATCTTCTGTCAAGTCTCAAACTGACCAAGTAGGTACACAAACACTCTTCAAGCAAAACACTACTGTACAATGTGCCCCTCTTAAGCCTGGCATTACCCTGGCACATGGGCCTATTCTGTCCCCTGGATAAGTCTGACATACTTCTGCCCATGTCCCTGCTCCTCTGCAGTCCTTCTGCCTGTCCTTGGCCATGTCAAGTATTCTCTTTGCCTTTCTTTGCCCACCTGTAGAAACAGTGAGTGGTGTTTTGCTATCTAACAATCTCTCATTTCAAAATACATTATTGTAGCTTTAGATGACCAACAAATATGGAAAGGGGACTTAGAATGATCCAGAGGATGAAAACCTTGATTCTCATCATAGGAATGAAAGATCAGAAAAGCTCTTTTGAAGTCTTCAATGAAACTCCTGCTCCTCTAACAATGCTGTCATAACATCAGAAAGAGATTGTGTCCTCTGTGCCCTCTACTCTCTCCAAAAGGGTAGCTGCTATACCGGCTAAAAAACTAATTTTCACTCCCAATTTAATTGTGGCTAGTTTTATGCCTACTTGTTCTGGTTCCACCTTGAACTTGAATTTAGATGCATAATTTTTCTTCTTGGGGTTTCCCTCCCATTATACTTATGGATAGCAATTGCACTCTGATCTTTGCCTTGCTAGGTTTAATGTCTCAGAATAAGAAAGGTTGCTACTGCCGCTTCCATCCATGTGCTCTGTCTGAGGAATGAGTCCCTGTTGTGGATCCTTTTTATATATCAAAACAACCTCTTCTTTGACCTTTGGAGTTCAGATTTGCAGTGTTGGTACTTGGAAGCAGCATTTTGCTGGGAAGCAAAAGACACGGTCCTGGAGCAAACACCAGCAATACTGAGGGCTAGACTTGTGGAACTTTGCAAGCTGAAGAGTCCTGATGATTTCCTGCAGCAGAGTTTGCACCAAGCTTTAGGTGTGATGAACCATCGTATAAGTGCTTTGAAGGTGACTGAATAATGTGTGTGGAATTTGAACCGGGCTCCAGAGACACAAAATCTAATGGTGTGTACAAAGTTACTTGTTAGATATGAGCAAATAGGAACCCAGCCTTCTGGAAAGGGGACAGAAAAGTGCTGGATGATTGGATTAGTTGATTAAATGCTTATTATGGGAGTTATGCATAGTTAGAATAATGCTAGCTTAAATACAAAAGAAGTATGTGGTAATTCCTTAAGGAACAATTTTGCCACTCATTCCTGATGCCTTTGAGTTGCAGTTTAACTCTGTAGCCTTGTCCGCTGTACAGTGCTAATTCAGAGGAAGGGAGAGTTTTAATTCAGAGTTTAGACTGGACTCCTAGGTAGTTCCATGCATGGACTTCTCAGTTTTATTCCAGAATAAATGTCTCTGGTCTGAGTGGCCTAAAAGTAATTACCCTGGATTAATCTATAAACTCCTTTCTGCATAAGCAAGTCTTTACTGCTGTCAAATACTTTTTGCAACAGGAATATTTGTTTCTGGATAATTAATAATTCAGACTATTTTATAATTCATTATAATAATTATTAATTAATTAGAACCAAAACTTGTTCTTTCTTGCAGCAGGGATGAAGTTGGCTTAATGGCTGTGAAGTTGTACCATTCCTAATCTTAAATACTGAACAAGGGGAAAGTGGAGAGAAAAAGGGAGCAAGTGAGCATGACTTCTTGCTATTATCCCCAGGCAGCACACTCTGACACAAGAAGATGGCAAGAAAAACATATTTATTGTTATTTACTACTTACCAGAGAATTTTGATGTTACCAGCTGTGCTTTTGGTATTTCAGAGCTAGATTTTATAATTTTCCCTGCGTCCTCCTCCCCTGCAGTTGTCCTTGCTCTCCCTCCTCCTGCCTGGAGGGCTGCTCCTTTCCCCTTGCTCCCCTGCAAGAGCAGGGGCATCTTGAACAGCCTGTTCTAGTGAGAGGTGTCCCTGCTCATGGCAACGGGGTTGAAACTTGATGGTCTTTAAGGTCCCTTCCAGTCCAAACCTGTCTGTGATTCTATGATCTGAGAACCAATTATTTTCTTCTGTCCTGCTCCTACAATGAGCTAGACTGAGCTTCCCTTTTGTGATAGGCTGACAAAATTGAAGTAATGTTAATTGTCATGAATAATTGCAATCAGAGCCTAGTGACTATACTGTTTTTTACTTATCTGAGGCAGGAGGGAGGCCTGTCTTTGGGTGAGTATAAAGAATCCTGCCTCAGAGGGAAATCATTGCTAGCTAGGGACTGTACTTTATGCCACTCCATTGCTACCACCACTATCCTTGGACTGAGCTATTTGCTGTTCAGACTTGATTGTTGTTTGGTTAATTTTCCCAAAGCTCAATGCCTAAAGAGAAACATGACAAAGGTTTCAAAAGATAATAGTAAATCTCAACTCCTCCTTATAATTTTATTTTTTATTCTGATACTGTGTTTCTCTGCTGATGTTGTGTTTGTGAATGATTGGCAGCAGTTAACACTATAAAATCATGGTGAAAATTTGTGGATTTCCATCTTGACTCAAAAAATTTTAGTTTAACCTTTAAAGTTGAATTCTCCTTCATTAGGCTCATGTCTCCCATTAACTTACACATTCTTTCCTCCATTCCATTTCCTTAGTTTTAATTAAAATCGGTTCTATTATATGAACAAGAATAGATTTTGATTTATGGGAAGTTTTGTTTGATGAGGAGTTAATGTTCCCATTGTCCTTTCCTACCACTAGCAATCCCAGTGAGTGTCGGTGGCTGGGAATTGAAGATGATAACCTGAGTGCATTATGCAGGCAGTTTGTAGAAGCAGTCAGGTACTGCTTAAAGTGTTTTTAAAATTATGCAAGATAGAGCATAAAACTCACAGAATTATTCCAATGTATTTAATTAGTATTAAAAGCAAGATCTACATTTGCATTCTTTCTTTTTGTATGTAAGTGTGCACACCATCTGATAAGCTAGAATTGTGGAAGGTCATCTAGAAGAAGAATGGAATAAAATTTTCCCTGTCTGTGAAAACATCTGCAGATCTAAAATAAAAAAAGTGGGAGGATGTGGAAAGAGAGTGGAATGAACCAGAAATTCTAACAGGGACACTGGTGGCTTACAAATAAGAATAAATTCTCCCTATAAGACAGACAGTCCGATAATGCAGAACTGCGGAACTGGATAAATGGAGCTGATGATCATTGATTCAACATAGATTGATTTGGGGATGCTGATATCTATGCTTTACTGGGAGTGAGGAGAGGACCCCACATTATTTCCAAATGCAGCATAGCTGAGAGAATGAGACAGGGAACTCACATGGGTATTCTTGTGTAAAGAGAGAAGATGAATCCAAACCTAGTTTAACTTTCTGAAGCCCAGAAAAATACCAAGAAAACAGATCCTGTTCACTGAAGGCCCAGCAGTGAGCTATGCTGAGCAGCTGCTGTTTCCCCTAAGTGCAAGTGTCAGCATCTCTCAGAAACACAGGCTGAGCTCCTGCCCTTGTTGGGATTTTGCTCAGGTTTATCTTTCGTTCTTGTAATTAGGACCTCCTGATTCCTTTGAGAGCGCATAATTGAAAGCATGTTAGTGGAGTATTTGTGATGGACGTGTATTTTGGCCAACTTCCTAGATCATTTTTTTCCCCTCATACCAGGAAGAGAGAATCTACAGCTGTATACTGTCACTGCACGGTGTCCTTATTTTCCTGCATTTTCTGGGGTTTATTTGTGAAGGCCAGAGATCAATATAAATCCAGTGTAAACCTCTAAATATATTTAATGCAAGTAAACCAATAATATCAATTGTGGTGCTTATAACACCATCATTATTGTATTCTTTGGTTGACTAATTTAAATAAAGTAAATATAAGTACATCTATTGAAATCTCTCATATAGATTTATATTCAGCACTTGGCATTCAGTTTTTGTTTTCAGTTTAATATAACTGGATTGCATGGATTAGTTTCCTCTAAATTTGACCAAGCTAAATGCTAGATTATGTTATGGGCTTCTACTTTGCTTTCAGTAAACAGCTTGTAAATCCTTTTGGAATAGTAGCATTATGGCGACATTAAAACCAAAAACGTAGATCAGCAAATTTAATGCAGACAGTTCTATTCATCTCTTAAAAGTACCTCATAGTCATAAATCACCTGTAACCTTGCTTTCATGAGGAAATGAACAATAGTGTTTCAGTATTTATCTCCAAAACAGCATCTGCAATGTGTTTATTATCAATATAAGAAAACAAGAAGAGAAGCAAAGTTGAAATGCACTTGCTAAGACAGTGTTTTTGAATTGATGTCCCAATTCTGGTATTGACATTGGGTACCAAGAGCAGGAGCTATGTCAAAGTGACAATTTAAAATTAATAAACTTCCTTTTGCGTCCTGGAAAATACAAAAATATATAAGAGACTATGGGGATTTTTCTAAAGGTGATAGAAAATATGGCAGAAGTCCCCTTAAAAAAAAATCGTAAATCCAACATTATTCGAAAGTGAAGGAAAGTTTTCTTATGAAAAGCACCTCTGGGATGACAGATTAGGCAGTTAACCTTCATCATGGGCTCCCAACTGGCTTGCTGCAGGCAATCCCACCCCCAGGTGTGGTGTGGTAGTGTGGTGTGCCCCAGGTCTCCTCTCCTGCATTCTGGTTCTTGCCTCTGCTGCTTGCTTGTCCTTCAAGGACATCAGCTGCCATTGCACCTCTTTTGCAGACTTTGCTTGATCTTCTTTATCAAGCCTGAAAGGGCCAACCGGGGCTACCAATGTGGGCCAGTATCCCTCATGCCCTCAGACCCTCCTGCAGTTCCAGGAGCAGGGTGGGAGGACAGCATTGCTAACCCTACACATGTGCCGCACAGGACTGACAGTGCTGGTGGAGCAGGGTGGCCTGTCACGCACACAAATCTGGCCCCATAGAATTGTCTCAGTTTGGTATCCTTTCAGGAGTTCAGATCTACAGTTTAAGCACTGTTACTCCAGTGAGGACAGCCTTCTTCAGTAACACTGTCTAAATCATGATATATTGTACAGATTTTTGGGGGTAAGATGCATGTATATGGTGAGCTGTACCCACAGAAAAGGTGGGCTGCTGCTGGAGGAACCCTGTCTAGCCTTCTCTGGCAGTCTGCTGATAATAATTCTGTAATACAGATATAGCAACGGTCAAACTGATGTTTTACTTGACGGTGTATAAATAAAGCACATAGAAATTAAAAGGCTAATTTGTGTACACTTGTGGGATTATAGCACAAGGTTTGCTTGGGAAATGTCAGAATGTCTCACTGCATTTGAACACAGTTGTCTTGTGATATTTTCTGAAGCCCCTTTCTGAAGCCTAGACATTCCAACAGCCATGCTGAGGGCATGGCTGCTCTCACAGGAGCGGTCTTGTGTGGAGCAGATGACTGTGTGGGTTGGATCCTCCACTTGAGCACAAGAAACCAGAGCATCAAGGGAGGCCTCTTTGTGAAAATTCTGTATCTAATAAATTGATTTTAAACTAAAAACTTACATTCATTTTTGTTTCCAGGTATATCCTAAAAGGAGGCTGCTATGTCTGTAGGGACTATTTTAATGTAAAGTGGTGTTCTTTCTTAGCCTTGGTGTGTTAGTACCTCCCACACAACATCCTCTTTTATTGTATACATAAAAGTGTCAACCTTAAAGTGCTCATCTTGAGAATGTACAAAGATAGATGTAATTTGTCAACAGGTTTAAAATTTCCAAGCAACTGTCTCCTTTTCCATCATACTCACTGTAGGTGCTGTTCTGCAGAATGACTTGAGGTTTTGCATGGAAGAGTGTGTGTGAACTTGTAGTTAATTACCCTGGCTTGCTTTCTGCAAGGAGAAGGAATCGATTGCAAATTGTATAATGATGTGTATTAAATTTAAAAAAAATATATAAATGGTTGATTGATTTACTGTTCCAGGCTATCCCCAGTCAGCTATCATTCATGTGCATTTAAGTGTACATTGGTGTGGTCAGTGGCTCATAAACTGTGGCGTGATTAGTCTTCTGTTGTTTGATTTCTAAGAAATCAGTCCAATAACCACAACCAGGATGGATTTTTTTGTTTGTGTTACAATCCTGTCAAGTAAAGGGATATTTTTTCTAAGTAATTGCTCCCTAGGAGAAGTGGAAAGGCAACAAAATGGCATTCAGTCTGACCTTGTGCTATTGAGCCAGGACAATATACTGCAGAAGAAAAACTGTCAGCAACCTATTGTGGCAAATCCTGGCTGGTCCTCAGGGCTTCACACCAATGAAAATCTGTGACAAACAGATAACTTGCTTTCTAATCTCCCTCTTTGGCTTATTTGTATCTGTGGACTAATACAAAATGTCTGAAAAGACTTAAAGCAGATGCTCTGTGTGTGTAAAAAGATCTGTCTCTGAACCTTCTTCCATAACATGAGCCAGACCTGCAGCTTATGTGAAAGTGTCTGTTCCTTGTCTGGTCTTGGTGACAGGGCCACATCTTTCTTCCTGCTGCACTGCACCTGGCTGAAGCTCATCTCGAGTTATCCTGGAAGCATCCTTGATGTGGTGCTTCCAGAAGTATTTGGCCTTCTAGTACCTGTTTCCTCTGCTTGGAACTTCTGCTGCTGCTGTGAAATAATGTACTGGTAAGGGCAACCTGAATAATTACAATTAAACTCAGGGAACAATTGTTACAAACACAAGTTGTGTTCAGCTAATGCTTTTACTCTTTAGCCCAAAGTGGTCTTTTTTTATTATTATTAATTTCCTCTTCCCCAAACTTTAAAGAGCAAATGCCAGCAGAGCTTAACTTCAGCACCTCATCCTTCAATAGCAACGAGCTGTCCAATTTGAAGATAAAACCCACCGAATATCCTATGGCCTACAAAAAGAAGTTGCACCACCCTGTGGATTGTCATGACTGTTTTCCTTTTGGTCACAAGTGACTGGCAGGAAGATTTTTGTTGCAAGGCAGAAGTAAAGGTGATTCGGACTGTTGGCACATTACTGAAATGATGAACCATACCTTGATTTTCACATAAAGCAGCATCTCTATGTCAGCTATGCATTTTTTGTGTCCAGGGAGAGGTATGCTTCTGGGTATGGGATATTGAGATCCCTCAGTCTTTTTTCCGTGAGTCATACCTCTGGATCGATTTTCATCCTGAACGTGGGTATTCCCTGGTGGGCGCAGCAGCTTGTGGGACTGTGCAGCAGGCTTTTACCTCTACTGCCTGAAGGGTCTGTCTGTGCACTGAAGGGGGGGTATCAGCCAAACTGCTGTGTCTGCCCACCTGATTAGTCTGTGTTACTGAAGCTGGAGGTGCAGCTGCAGACCACATTGGCTTTCTCTAGGTGGCCAGTGCAGCGGGGTGGCCTCCAAAGAGCCCGGCACAGGATGGCTGTGGATGGAACAGTTGGGCAAATCACACCTTCAGGCACCACAGACAAACCATTGATGGCAAGTAATAACCCATAAATGTGTGCACATTGGAGGCAATGGCCAAGTAAGTGTGTTGTTCAGCAGCACTGCCAAAGAAGGGGACAAGGAGTTATTTATGCATGAAGAAAACAGATCATAGAAATGTATGTAAGCAAACATTTGCAAGATCCCCCTTCCAAACTCAAATCTGTAGTTTCTGCCCAGGCTTATGATGGAAGTTGTGCATCTCTTTGTAACAAAAATGCAGATATACATGTGATCAGCCAGGAATTAATAAAGTGACCAGCTTCCTCATAAAAGTTGCAAAAAACAAAGTTTGTCACTCGTGTGATGCTATTTAGTCTCAGCCCTACCTCTCAAAAAGGTACTTTTCATAAAGTAAGCATTTATGTGATTTATATCCCAATGGAAAGCCATCTGTTTAATAAGCTTTATCAGAAACATTGTTCAGTTCTGCTTACTACTCAACCAAAGATGATTAGTTGACAAGTACATGAGATAAAAATTAAACTGTTTAGGGCATGAGCTATTTAAGAAACAGGGAGAGATGTAGGATGAAGGTTTAATTTTTTTTCCTTAATTTTAACATTAATGAGCATTTAATGTGACTGTATTATCTCTAAAGGGAGTAGGAACATAATGAGGTAGTAAATTGGTGTGTCAAGAATTTTCTGAAGCAGAGCAATCTTTGTAACCAACTTGACTTCAGGCAAAATAGCCAAATTACTGCCATTTGACAGTGTATTATATATCAGCCAGTGATACAAAACATCCTAGGCCCTGGGAAACGTCTCTACAGCATAGATACAGATGCAATCTTGAGCTAGGGGACAGGGAAAGAGTTGAGGGCTGTATGGTGCTGTGTAGATGATATAACTGGAGCAAACCTAACGTTTATGAGTCAACATACAGCCCATTTCTGCCCCATCATTTACACTGTGGAGCTGGAAAGAAAAATCCTGATTGTACCTGCCCATGGGAGATTGTACCAACCCATGGGAATGAAGCAGATAA
The DNA here is from genome assembly GCA_022605575.1 of Laterallus jamaicensis coturniculus. NCBI lineage: Eukaryota > Metazoa > Chordata > Aves > Gruiformes > Rallidae > Laterallus > Laterallus jamaicensis. The sequence continues at coordinate 16,889,329 of JAKCOX010000008.1, read as the reverse complement.
TACAGAAAAACCTGCATGTAATTTTGTTGAAAGTTCTCCTCATAGCAAGGTTTTTAATCTTTCCTCACCTCCTCCAGGGAGGAACATATGTTTCTATTTCTGAAGTCCATGACAGCCCCTCTTATGAAGGTCTAAGCAAAATTATTAAAGTAAAAGGTCTCAAAAAGTCACTCTGTGTAACTCACCAAAGAGAAAGAATTGGTTTGATCAGCCTCTAAGCACTCACACAGAGCAGCGACATTGGTAGCGACACTTCGCTTTAGCTGATTAAAGGAATATGTTTTAACGGTCAGGATGCAAGTCAACTTTTCTTTTTCCACTCTCTGCATTAGTCTGGGAGACACAGACACACATGGCAGAACTGATTGCTGTCTCACACACACACACACAGAGACAGAGGGCAGAACTGATTGCTGTAACAGGGACTATCCACAGCCCTGTCTGGATGGAGATGATCTAGGCAGGAGTCAGATGAGCCTATGACATTGCTCAGGCCAGACCTGGCTGCTGGGCTTGAGTTTAAACAGAGCCCTGGGTAGTGGGCAGGAGTCTGTGGGTGGGGGTCCCAGCTGAGGCCACTTAGGGCAGTCAAAGCCTACAGGTGCCCTCAAGGCCCTGACACAAGGAGGTGCTTTGGTTTAAATTGGATTTGATGGTAGGGAGTTGCCTGGTTTGTGTTGCAGGAAAACTCTGGTTAGGTGGTCTGTTCTTACTATGGATGATGTGGCTATGGGGGTATTTAGGGACTGGTTACAGGTCCTTGTGACTCTGTTCCAGTCCTCTTCAAAGCTAGAGCATGGTTGAGCCAGCAACATGACTTTCTCAGGTAAGATTAATGATTGTGTTTATGGGTAGTGTTTTCTGGCAAAGATCTGTCCCTTTGTGTGTCCTTAGAGGCTGTGAGGAGTCAAGTCTGTGAGGGACCTTATGAAACAGGCTTGTTCTAGCAAATTCTTTATGTGCCCTAGAAAAGCAGCTGATGTGCATGTGAAAGAAGTTGTGCTTGGTTGTGCAAGTAGATGTTTCCAAAACTCATACAGAACTTTCTTTTTGCTGAGTAGCTCCAATAAGGGCATTGAAGCAGAGCATATAAATTTCAGTGAGCATGCTATAGTCAAGCTGAAAAAGGCATTCTTCTACAAGTCGATAGTGTAATATCCAGGATTTAGCACGTGCAGATGCAGTATTAAAGTTCAACAGAAATAGTTCCAGTGACCTTGAAAATGGGCCTTTCTATGATAAAGATATAAGCTGTGCTATCTGAAATGACCTGCAGAGTCAGCAAATGCGTGGCAGCTGGTGAATACAGCTTTTAGCTTTATAATGTACTTAGAAGTCTAATCAATAAGCCTGACTTTAGGAAATACAACCTTTTTCTCCTCTCTTTACAACAAATATGATTTATGTTTGCTTTCAAATCAGTTAAAAAGTACTTTTTCTTAACATTGTATTGGTAGGTACAAGACAACTAGTTTCTTGTTATTGTAGTATTGAAAGCTTCAGATAAGTATTTTCAGTATAGGTACTTCTGTGCTAATAAAACACCTCTGAGTATTACCCTGGGGCTTGGTTTAGGATGCCGTTAAGGAAAAAAAGGCCATCAAAAACCCAGCACATGATGAGATCTTTTTCAGAATCTGATGCTGGCGAACGAAAGCTGAGGATGATATGTGTGCCAGTGGCTCACTTCTTTAATGCTGATGTAGATGAGAACAAACATAGGAAACTTAGACTTGCATGAGATATCAAGAGGCTCCCGCTGCCTGTAAGTTAATTGTTTGCAGCTAGTACATTGGAAGTTAATGTGTTTTGTGTTTCTTGTGATGCTTTAACAGGCCAGCTCAGGTGCTGTGCAGCTTTGTAGGGATTCTTAGCCAGGAGCTGCACATAATCACAGCCCTATGAGGGACTTGGAAGGTTTAGATTTGGAAAGCTTTCAAGCCTTTCCAAAGCTTTCTATTAATGATTGCAATTGCACTGTATGGCTGTAGGCAAATAGGCTGTTGCATAACCCGTTGTGGGCTGATTACTACCATTCCCACTGTGTTAATTGCTGAAAAGCCCCTTGAGATTTTAATGAGAATCCTTGTGAAGTACTAGCTAGGTGCAGGAAGGAGGCAGTCCTCTAGTCAGATCCGTTATAGAATTATAGGATCATTAAGGATCTTCTTCAGGCATGGAATAGAGAAATGGAGGGTTAACTCATATCCTCCCTGGAACTATTGCAAAAGCGTGACTCATGAGAGAATGAAGAGGAGGAGCAGTGTACACAGGGCTTGGGGTAGTGGGATTCCCAGGGTGCTGCTGCAGTTGTTAATGAGTACTCCCACCTTCTTGTATCCTGTCTGGCACTGGGTGGCATTGGATCACAGAACGTTAGGGGTTAGAAGGGACCTCGAAAGATCATCTACTCCAACCCCCTTACCAGAGCCTAAATCGCATAGGAACGCATCCAGGCGGGTTTTGAATGTCTCTAGAGAAGATGACTCCACAACCTCTCTGGGCAGCCTCTATCAGTGGTCTGTTACTCTCACAGTGAAAAAGTTCCTCCTTATATTCACGTGGAACTTCCTATGCTCCAGCTGGCACCCCTTGCTCCTTGTCCTGGCCATCACTGAGAAGAGCCTGGCTCTGTCCTCCTGACTCTTGCCCTTTGCATATTTACAAACATTAATAAGGTCACTGCTCCCTCTGCCTGTCCCCATAAGGAAGATGTTCCACTCACTTAATCACCTTGGTGGCCTTGTGCTGGACTCTGAGATGCCCAGGACTGGACACAATATTCCAGATGTGGTCTCACTGGGGCAGAGTAGAAGAGGAGAAGGTCCTCTCTTGACCTACTACCACGCCCCTTCTGATACACTCCAGGATGCCATTGGCCTTCTTAGCCATGAGGGCACATTGCTGGCTCATGGTCCTCCCACTGTCCACCAGATTCTCCAGGTCTGTCTCACTTACAGTGCTCTCCAACAGGCCAGTCCCCAGCTTATTCTGGTACCTGGAGTTGTTCTTTCCTAGGTGCAAGACCCTACACTTGCCCTTGTTACATCTCATTAAACTTCTCCCAACCCAGCTCTCCCGCCTGTCTAAGTGTTGCTGAAGCACAGCCCTCTGGTGTGTCAGCCACCCCTCCCAGTTTTGTGTTGTCAGCAAACCTGCTGACTGTACACTCTATTCCCTCATCTGGGAAATGAATATATGGAATAGTACAGGACCCAGTACTGACCCCTCAGGGACTCCACGTGCTCTAGGCTCTGTTCCATTGATCAAAACTCACTGACTTCTTTCCTTCAAACAGCTTTCAATCCACCTCGCTACTTGACCTTCCAGACCACACTGCCTCAGTTTAGCCATGAGGATACTGTGGCAGACTGTCAAATGCTTTACTGAGGTGAAGGTAGACCACATCTACTGCCCTTCCATTATCTGTCCACCTGATTATATCCTCATACAAGGCTATTAGATTAGTCAAACATGACTTCCACTTAACAAAACCATGTTGGTTGCTCCTAACAACCCTTGTATATTTGATGTGCCTAGAGACAGCACCAAGGGTAAGTTCTGCTGGTGCATGTCAGTTATTAACTTGAAAAAAAACATGTTGCTTGAAGAAAACTTCGGACCAAGAAGACAATACATTATTTCTTTCTGGTTTGAGGTTACTTAATTTTAACCTTAAAAAGAATATTAAAATGGGTCTACTTCAGGTGAAATCTTCAAAGTGTGATGTTGGAATGTTTAATACAAGGGATCTTAATATGCATCTCAGTTTTTTCAAAGCTATACCCTTCTGCTTTGAAAGAACTGTCAAATACTGGAAGTATTCAGTGGACTGGGCCTATGTCTGTACATTCTTCTGGCTTTTCTGGGTTTTTCACTTGAATTTACTTTTTGGTTACCATTTATTATTAATATTTAAATCCATGTGTGTACAGATCATCAGTCTCCGGCTTCTTAAAGTGATAAAACTAGTGTTTGTATCTATTTTAAACTTAACCACAGACAATTCTTGGATGTGTTCTCTCCCTTTCCTTTTAAACAATGGAGTTTATTGGTATTGTACCATTGATTTTTTTTTTTTTTCCCCTTAGTTGACAAAAAGGGATTTTCTGTTTATTACTAAAAACATCTGGAAAAAGTTCAGAAATACTTTGTGTTAATTCCCTTAACGAGGATATTATAAGAAGAGCTCACATACTATGAAAGTCTCAGTGAGTTTAGCTGTATTGCTCAGTTTACCTTCTGCGTGCTCATTGCTAGTCTCTTGGTGGTAATTAGGAAATAATGGTCTTGGAAGTGTCTCACACAGTCTTGATACCGATTCCTAAATTTTCTGGAACAAATGTTGCACTCTGTTTTAAGTATGTCTGAAGTCACTGAATCTGTGCTGGTGTTGCAGCCAGATATAACTGCCTCTGAAGGCCAGCTGGCACTTGTTCGTGGCCTGCTATATTAGAGGTCAAATCAGTAGTAGACTTCATTATGTATTGAATGCTAAGATATTTAACTGTTTTACATGTGATTTTGATAGTGTGCAACTTGAAAGCTCCTGGATAGGATGGATCTTGAGCTGGAGAGTAAACTGAAAAGTCCCAGCTTTATCATCAGAGGGGTTTGCTTTGGCTCAGCATCCCTGCTTCAGATTAGCAATACAAAACACTGCATATGTACATCTGAAGCTTGGGAGTGTTTGTCTGTAACTTAAAAGACCTGTTCACAGGCTATTTGAAGACTTCAAACTTGCTTGCTGCTATTTTTTCTTGTGGCTGCTGTCTGTTGTTTTAAAATAGTAATTTTTCCAGGGGAAGAGGGCCCTATTTTCTCATGTCTGTGTCGGGGCCCTAAGGGCAGCGAGTCTTGTGCTGTAACCCTAATCTCTGAGCTTCCCAAAGGTAACACCATTTTGGTGAGTCATGGTAATGGTTGTTCTCTGTCAGGGTCTAGGGAGGGTCGGGTGATGCAGCAACCTATGTTCCCATTTGTCTTTTGGTTTCACTTCTATATAAATCAAGGAGCGTTTTGTTAAAGGCTGTAAAACAGTTGTACTCATGGAGGTGGGTATCTAGGAAGGCTTGCTGGTGTGTTGCCGCCTCTTTGATACTGAAGGCAGGATCTTGTGGAAGCTTACCAGATGGACTGCTGGAGTCCGCAGGTGTTTCATCTCCTGGATAGGCAAAACATAATATGCAACTCTTAAGTGCTGTTAATATTGTCAGAAAAAACAACTTTTTAAGGCTGTGTTCTACAGTGTTTCTTTTATTAAGACTTGGTACAATTCATAGCTGTGGATGGACCCCGGGCCTGGTAATGGAAAGCAGAGCCTTTCAGAATGAGGTCATTGCTTTGGAGGCTTGGTTAAGCAGTTAGTTATTACCAAGCATAAGCTTTACTGCTGTGGAGGGACTTTAACGCAGTTACCTTTTTTGGTACTATGTGGCTTTGTGCTCAAGCTCTAGTTATTCATGTTTGAAAATGATGATGTGTTCAGTGGCACATAAGAAATAAATCTGTCTCAGGAGATAGTCATCCCCATCACCTAATATCAGAGGGATCATAGTTACTGGGATCTGGAAGGCAGAAGGGAAAATGAACTTTTAATGTAGGTGGTGTTATAATTTGCAGGGGTATTCTGGCAAGTTATTTTTTAAAAGGAAACCAAATCTGCATTTGGATTATGTTTCTTGTACATGCCGAAATGCCACAGCCAAGTGTTGACCAAGTCCCATTTCATCATGGACTGAAAAGACTGAAATCCAAGTAAAGGAGAAGGGTAGCTATTTTAAAATCATTCTTTAAAGCAAATCTGATGCCTGTGGCTAGCCCTTTACAAAGAATATATACTTATTTCTTCATAAAAACATTGCTGAGTTCTTACATACTGCTTTTCTGTCAGTAGCTCTCAGGAACTTATAAAGGAAGAAAATATCATAATTCTGTTCTCCCAAGGTGTGGGGAGGTGGAAGTGGTTTCCTTGATGCTGGTTAGGAGAGCAGTATCTAGTGTGGCAACAGGATGTAAATCTCTCAAGCCCATGCAAAGTGCTCTGCTAAGCTTTTGTGCTGTGAGGGTAAACAAGAGTTTTTAAATGAGTGCATTCCATCTAATGTAAGGGGAAAAAAATAAAAGGAATTTTCTTAGTGTTAAAAGGTACCCCTTGCCTTCTCTTCAAACCTGCATTTGTTTTCAATAGGCAGTCTTAACTACCATTTTACAGTATTAAGTGCTGTAACTGTGATTACCTGTCTTAGAGAACATAAGCATTCACTTAGCTTGATTGAAGTAAAACATCTTGATCTGTGCAAAAGAGGTTTATCATAAGTCCTGGACTAATTATCTGTGCATGGACTCTTCTTGTTTGAAAGTGCTTGAGGAAATCATTACAGTACAGGTAGGCAAAAAGTCTAACTTTATTAGGATTGTTTGTTTCCTGTAAAGGGTATGTTTTCTCATCAGATCAACAGGATAACTTAAGAAATCTAACCTTTTTAACTAAGAATCATTGCTGGCTTAATAGTGTTTGGCATGATTTTCCTGACACATAAATTCCTAGGTCTTACACTTGTAATAGAAATCTGAAGGTTACAGGCTGTGTTTTGAATGAGGAATTTAGCAAACGAGTACTTTCCAAATTCTGTGTGCTGAAACTTTTAACCAATATGAGCATAAGATAAAGTAAAATAAAACTTCGTAAGCAAAATAGTCTTTGAGTCTATAAATGCTTATTGTATAGGTAAATAATCTTGTTGACTGCTATAGGGATGCTTGCACTCTTACGGAGTTCTCTTGCAGAACTAAGTTTAAATGGTGACATAAAAAGCCAGGGATTAGACTAATTTTAGATCTGAAAGTTATCTCTCTAAATTCCTTAACATAAAAGTGCTTTTAACTGAGCCAGGAAACCATGTTTTGTTCCAAAGCTAGGACAAGAGCTTCATCCAAGGCCTAGGTGCACAGGTCTTAGAATGGTAGTACCATCATATCTGGTAGGCCATATTTACAATGCATAGATCTTGATGGGAAGCCTGCTGTAAATGAAGAGCGTGAGTGCCTATTCTCTTTGGATTGTGCCAGTGGCACACAGCGCTCTAAGGAGGTGGATCGTAACTGATCTTCAGACTTGTTTGACTACTATATCAGATTTAGGAACTAAACTGGTATTGGCTCTATTTGGTATTCAACAGGTCCTTTAACAAGTAGACCTTATGCAAAATAGGATGTGAAAACTATATGTGGAAGAGTAGATATGTGCTCTCAAAGAGGTTTGCTTGCTTTTCAAACAATAGAATGGGAAACATGAACAGAGAAAAGGTGCATAAATAAGGGATTTATTTTCTTGATCATGTGGTCTGTGATATGGTTATACCTCTGCTTGATCCCCCAGCTTTGTGACAGAGGCGCTTGTGAGTCCTCCTTTGCATGATGATTCATTTGCAGTGAATAGTTGCTGAAGTCCTCTGTGCTCTATTATAAATATGGATAGTAGGTCATGAAAATATTGTTGTGCTTGTAATTAATTTACTGCTGTTCATCAGAGACTTGAAAACTTATGCCACAGAACAGTAGTTGGCCTCAACATTACTGAAACCTTTGTGAGCAGAGGATCTGCCCCAGTGCCTCAAGCTGCCAGTGAATAAAAATTTAGATTAACACTGTCAAACCCTTTCCTTGCATGCTATTCAATAGAAATATTTTATCCTCTATTTTCAGTCATTCAATCTGCCAAGTGCTTGCGACTTAGCATAGTGTCATCAGAGTTTATGAGGTATTTTGTTATCCTAATTCTTACAATGTACTACATGTTGCTCCACACAGAAAAGGAGGCTTCAAGTCTTCAATACTCTAGTGTTCTGTCAGTGAAGAACCAAAAACTCTTGATGTGAGCAAGCAAGATCTCAACTACAAGGGGAAGTAATCTGTGTGATGGTGAGCATGATATTTGTTCCACCAGGCCATCTTTGTTCTTCATTTCTATGCATTGCTTTTTATCTTGAATACCTAATTGTACAGTTTTGCTTTCAGTAACTGGAGGATGCATCCATCTTATTTGCAAAGCACATTTGCTGCTTTTGACATCACTCTTTCTGGGTCAGTGCCACTTTTTTGTGGCAATGAGTGTACTTCAGTTAACAGGTCTGAACTCTGCTGTGTATTCTCTGCATCAAGTCAACCTCAATGCTGAACATCTGTCTGTTGGTCTTGTACCCCAGCAGAGCAGTAACCCCTCCCACCTCCTACCATGCTTGTTAGTCAGCAGTTTCCCCCTCTCAGTTCAGTTACTCTGGTAATGTGTGTCTGTTGTGTCTCTGTACTAGTTGGGAAGCAGCGAGAGAGAGAACAGTTTTCTCCTGCTTCTGTTACCAGTGGCTACAGCACTGGTCCCTCAAAGACTTGTTCATCTACTGCTTTCTGTCAGATTTCACTGCATAATGTGAGGTGTTTTTTTTTTCTTTAAAGACTCAAATAGCAAAGACAGATTAGCAAGGCATACTGATGACTTATATTGAGCTTGCTGCCAGCCAACTCACAGAATCACAGAATTACCAGGACACCCGCCTTATTCAGTAAGGGACCTACATTATCCCTGGTCATCCTCTTACTATACACGTTCCTGAAAAAAGTCTTTTTATTGCCCTTTATGTCCCTTGCCAGTTTCTTTTCCAGGTTGGCTTTAGCCTTCCTAGTCGCATCCCTACAGGCCCTGACAACATCCCTATATTCTTTCCAGGTGCTCAGACCCTGTTTCCACAGTTCATAAACCTTTTGCTTCCCTTTGAGTTTACTCATAAGCTCCCTGCTCATCCACACAGGTCTTCTGCCTCTCTTTCCCGATTCCTTACTCAAAGGGCTGCACCTGTCCTGTGCTTGAAAGAAGTGCTGTTTAAATGTTACCCAGCTCTCACAGTCACCCTTTCCTTCTAACAGCGTAGCCCACGGGATAGTTCCTTATAGGTTGCGGAGGAGAACAAAGTTAGCTCTTACGAAATTCAGGGTAGCTATCCTGCTTTTTGGCTTGCTTCTTCCACCCAGGATTTTCCACTCTATCATTTCGTGGTCACTTTGTCCTAAGCTGCCCCCGACCTTCACCTTCCTAACAAGCCCATCCTTGTTAGTGAGAACAAGGTCCAGCACCCGCCCTCCCCTTGTAGGTTCCTGCACCATCTGTAGCAGGAAATTCTTCTACACATTGCAGAAATTGTCTGGACTGCATATGACTGGCTGTATTACTTGCCCAGCAAATATCTGGATAATTGAAGTCCCCCATAAGGACAAGCACCTGAGATCTCAAGGCTACTTCTAGTTGCTTATAGAAAGCCCTATCAGCCCGCTCCTCTTGATCAGGGGGTCTATAGTACACACCCACAACAGTGTCACTCATACTAGCGTGACCCTTGATTCCCTGAATCCCTTTCAGCAGGGCAGCTCTCCAGCCACTCCTCTCTTACCTTACACTTGTGACTGGAATTACTCCATCCTAGGTGCACCGGCACTTGGACTTGTTAAATTTCGTGCTGTTAATTGTTGACCAATGCTCCAATCTAGATAGATCCTCCTGTAATGCCTCCTGTCCCTCAAGAGTCAACCACTACCTCCCAGTTTGGTATTGTGAAACCAAATATTGTTAGTGGAGCGTTATGATATTAGTCATAATTTTGAATGCATACAGCTGATGAAAGGAAGTGTACATGTTGCATGTAACTGTAAATGTAGCACTTGTATCTTTTCATCACTACTTCTTGATTAAAAATCTGTCTTCATGTGCTAACATCTGACACAAGACTGGGGGTTTAGTCTTCCATTTCTTGAGTATTTTGAGTTTTTCTGTAATTTTTTTGGCAATTCAGATTTAAGATCAATTACTTAGAATTGGAAATTCTTAAGGTTTTTAACACACTTGTGTTACCTGGAGGTTTGTATCCATATTGTTTGCTGAAGTTGCACATGCTGAGAACCTGCAGCCTATGATCTGATTCATAAAAGCTCGTTAATTTAGTTTGAAGACTATAAGTAATCAGAGGCTTATATTTCCACAGTTGGGTTCTGCAAAAGTGTTCAATTTGACCAAGATAAACACAGTGTCTTCATGCAAAGATTTGTTTTCACAGGCGTTATTCTAGACATAACTTGGAGGAGGGGTAAATAAATTTGATAGCAAAGTCTGAGTGAAAAATCTGATTCTTTTTACCAGGATAAACTGAGAGATATTCTTGATTTATTTTTCCTGGATGTTTTTCAAGTAATGCTTGTTTTTCTTTAATTTGAAGAACATTGGAAAACCATATTATCAGTTATGTTTTCTTAATAATAGGTTATTTTTTTGTATTATGTAATAATCTTCAATTGAAGTAACTATGGGGGTCGAGCATGTTATTCTGAAATCTTCTGTTCTTCTAAATAAAAATAATTGTATTTTAATATTTTTTTCTTACAGAAGGCTAATTGAATTAACAGTTAATTTTTAACCTGCTCTACTCTGTTTAAAACACATTTTTAATTGAATTTCAGGGGATTGACTGAGAGTGGCAAAGGGAGGTGGCTTGCTCAATTTGATATTATTGGTTATGTATTTATAAAAAGAGAAGAGATAATTGCAAAGCTGAAACTGAGGAGCCTTGAACCTATCTACAAGCTTGCTGCTTTGCCTTGAACTCAACAATTCATTTCCTTGCCAATTATTAGTTTCTTAATCAACATAACAGATATAGCCAAAATCATAGCACATTCTAGAAAGTGATTTTTGAGATGATTGGAAGTTTCTTTGATTCTGATTTTTATTGTATAGTTTCTAATTATTTGAGATCATGAGGCGATTCACCAACACTGATTTACCCATTCATTGAAGAAAGGCAGCAAAGCAGGTTGTAATGTAACTTTTTGCCTGATGTTCAGGAAGGTGCCCTGCTTGTAGATTGAATTTTACTGTAGGTCTACTCTGCATCTTGGAGGGTGGACAGAGGTATTGTGCCTCCTAAACTACCAGTGTTCTTTCTGGGAGCATCTGCCAAAACTTCCCATCTTTTAATTTGAGGGTTAAGTTGAAAGGGTTGACAACTAAGCCATAAGGGCTAAGATGTTAAAGGATAACAGCTCTTCCCCCATACTTTGCAGGTATGGGAAAAATGGTCTTTGGAACAGTTTCTCAAGCTTCATGGCTTTCCCTTCAACAAGGTCCCATGATATTTGTAGCAGGAGCCCTTTTTTTTTTTTCTTTCTTTTCCTGGAGAGGTGGTTCATTTGGAAAACTAGGTATGGAAGGTGTTTTTTGACCTCTTATTGATGTAGGGTTGAGAGAGTCTGATGCAACTCTAATAGCAAGACAGGTGTCCTGTAACTGTGAGTGTGATGTGAGCCAAGGCAGCAGTCTTGGAGCTCAATGTCTGCTGAATGGACTCTCACTGAAACACAGGCTCCATCTTTCCACTTCCTCCAATTCACTGACACATTTATTTCCCAGCTGAGGTATAGGAGGCTTTTCCTCAGTAACTTTTTCCAAGAGCCAGTTTTCTTTTGGAAATACTTAACTGACAGACCTGTGAAGGTTCTGGCAAGAGATGGATTTCTGTTTGCCCCAGGTGGTCTGAGCTAATGGGTCTTCAAGGTTTAATTAAGGTTGCTTTTTCTTGCTTTTAGCTTTGGATTGCTTGCTAAAGTCCAAACAAGAGGAGTTAAAGGAAGAAAAACACAGCCAGTTTAGCACTGCGTAGACAGGGTTCAAGCTTACTATTCCAGGAAGAAGCTGCATATACATTATCTTTAGATGTATATTTGCTTTATCAGTTCTTGACTGTTTTAGGTGCTATAGGGTATAAAAATGCAAAGCAAGTAATTTTCATTGAGAGTAGCTGCAGTTAAACTGTATTGAGTAAAAGGCACCGTCTTTTTTACACTGGAAACTAAGATTTGATCTGGGTGTTTTGCTCAGTATATCTAGTCAGTTTTATGTCTCATGAACTCTAATGAAGATGGCATTACAATGAACAATTTTTAATCTGTGTGCTGACAAATATTTATGTCAAGCCTTGAGGGGCAGGATTTTTTTCTTAGATAGATTTGGCTCAGTCTAGAAAAATCATTCTAGCCTGCTCTTCAAACAGTCTGTGATTTACATAAACCCCAAACTTTGCTATTTCCTGGGAGCTGCTTTATTAGGAAACAAAGCAAAACATCTGAGATCTTCTCTTGGCTACATTTGGGAGTCCTCTGCTGGGACTCCTACACTCCTGATAGGAATATATGACTAACAGTTGAAACATTTGCTGTAACTTAAGCTTCCCAAAAGAAGCCTTTAACATTTTCCAGTTATACTATTTTTTGCAGGAAAAAACACAAACCTCTTAAGCTTTCTAGTCCAAATGTGTGCATGTGTTCAGGGAGGAGAAGGAAGTGTTATTTTGTCTCTAAAAGCATGAGGTCCTTTGAAGACTCTTGTTTTTTTGGCTCTTTGGTAATGCATTTTATGACAGGGTTGTCTTCTAAAATGACTTACCTACCTCACCTGAAGATATAGGCTAAAAAATAAATGGCATTGTAATAGTTGGTTTTCACCTATGTATTGATTTCTACCTGGGGAACTTAAATACAATGAAGTAAACTCTCCCAGGGAAGAAGATATGAAGCATAAAGCTGAGAAAAGCATGAAACATTGAAATTCAAAAGATTTTGACTTTGAAAATAAAATTGCAGAAATGCTCTGTTGTGCTTAAATGCTAACCTTCTTTCTACATTACCTCAAGAGATTGTAGTTATATTTGACATGTTTGATAGCATAAAATATGTAGTTAAAGAAATATAGAAATGGAAGATAAGGTCAAAGTTGTATGTAGCCTGCTTGAGTGGGTAAGACTTCTAATGGATTGGAGAACTGCCAACTCTTGATGTTTAGGGAAAGAATATGAGGCATAAAGTGAGGCTTTTCCCACACCATCAATTGCTTTCAGCAATCTGTGGCTTAGGGACTCTCAGTCAAAGGTTGAATCTGCATCTGCAGACTTAATAGTGCTTGTAGGACTTTCTAACCTGAAGCTGTCTAAAGGGAAAGCTGCCCTACAGTTAACCCAAAGGCGAAAAGAAGATAGCAACAGGCTCAGGTTTTTGTTGTTGTGGTTTTCTGAAAGCATGATATTCTATTTTGTTACCAGATGCTTTCTGCAACAAAAGAAGGATGGACCTTACCTTCAATAAGGATACCCAAGACTGCAACATCCAGACTATGAAAAATGACTGGTCTGGGATTGAGGGATGATAGGGTTTTCCTCAGGTAGCTAGTATTACTTGCAGGATGCTTCTTGCAGTTTAATGCAAGGAAAATGCTGCCCTCAGACCACAGGATTGGTGTGGAAGGTATTGTTTATTGCCTTTCTAGGGCACATATCAACTCTATCTCTCTGACTCATGTCTATGGCAAACTCTCATCCTGTTTATAATTTTGTCCCTCTAGACTTTGTTATGTATGTTTTATTGAAGTGGAGCTGCTTGAGGTGAATACTGTGTGTTTAACAGGCTTCATGTTTTTCAAATTATTTCCTTGACAAGAAAAACACTTGGGCAATCTTGTAAGCACTTTGTAAGGCAAGCATGCATATTTGCACATTTATCCTCATATGTAGGATGATGGTTCTGTTAGAGGCTTTTATGGAAAGTATATTAAAATTCCTGTTGTCTAATTCAAAGTCTTTATTACTAACAACCGTTCATTTAAAATGCATTAAAAATATTGAATTTCAAAACGAAAATGAAGCAAATGATTACCTTACCAAGGTGAGTTGGGCACTTAGACCCACTAAAATGTAATAGGATTTAATTTGTTGAGAGTTCTCAGCCTGTTAAACTCAGATTTTTATCTAGGAATTGGCAGGAATGCCCAGTAATGACTCTCCTATTTTTGATTTCTTTTGGTAACCTCAAAGCAAGAGAGAAAATCTAATTTGTGAAATGCTGAAACCACATTGATGCCTCTCTGTTCAAAAAAACCCACCAGTAAAACAAATCTGGATGATGAAAGTTTGTATAACTAGCCTCCTTGATAATCTGGAGTTGATTAATCTAGTAGAAAAATCAGAAATCTGGGAGAGCAGCATCAAATATCAATACTGTGCTGTAGGATGTGTGTGTAGCATATAGAGGTAATGTAAGTGGGGCTTCAGCCTCTGGCTTCTATTCTCCAAGGCTTCCCTGGACAATATGTCCCTGCCAAATCCTATTCTGCCATTTAATTGTTTTCAAACCTGTGGGGTCTCTAAGACAATGAATTAGACACAAAAATTTGCCTTTGTTCAATATACCTCCTGTATTCTTGGTCAGAAGGACAACTCCATATTCCCTCCTGCTCTCTTGCCCGACTCCCTGCTGTATGCAAATAGCCAAGTGCTGCTGAGATCCACCACCTTTGGCCCTGTGCACCCTAGCATGGCATCTGGTGATGGTGAGTGGCATTGCTGTTCCCCTGTCCTCTTGTAACCATGATTTGCATCTAATAATCAGGAGGTAGGGAGACACTGGTGCCTTGCTACTTTTGAAAGGGCTGCTGGTTTGAGCCAGGAAGATTTGAGGCTGCAAAAAGTAATTGTGAGCAACAAGCACAGACCTGGTGCTGCCTTGTGTGCTATGGGTAAAACATGTATTTTTTTCCCTCTTCCAAGTTGAATGATTTTATTTTTACTGATCTTGCAGGACATTTTTATAGTGGTGTCCTAGTCTAGAAACACTTCAGTGAAATATATCAATGTACTCAATGTTTCTGTAAGTTTATAACGGTCTGTTTAGGTTTATAGTACCAGCATAATAAATCAGTTACAATGTTATTTCTCAGAAGATAAAGTCAACCAATTAAAACTTCCAGACATCATGAGCCACTCTTATCAAAACTTTCTGTGCCTCTCTGTGTGTGTAACTGAGTGACATCAAAAGAGGGAAGCTCAACTCTGTAGTGGATTTCTTCTTTTGTTTCCATCCAATAATGCTCTTTATGCAGAGTAGTTTTTCTTTGAGTTTCTGCTAAACTATCAGCAGCTTGGTCATGAGCAATTTTCTAAGATTTCTGCACCGGAGGTAGTGGCCAGTGCAGTCTTTCAGGTTGTAATTTATCTAATCTGTTTCACCAGCATCCTTATCAGTCAGAGGTTTATCATCTTTCAGTGCTGGCTGTGGAGCCAGAGACCCAGCACAGACAATGAATCAGAGTTCTCAGGTTCTTACACTAGGAAAGTCTTGCTCTTCCTTACCACCTGATGGAAGACCTCCTGAGAGTCTGAATCTTAAGCATCAGCAAGGTGATAAGAATACCAACAGGTTTAGGAAAATCCAAAAAATTTTATGTGGAAATACTTACATAATTAAACTTCTAATGTGAAGTACTTTGACCTAAAATTTTCACTTGCTTTGCATGCTTTTTCAGGAAATTTACTAGAAGATTGAAATAGGACTGTAGACTTTACTAGTAAACTTAATTTTTTCTAAACCCAAAAAGGCCCTCAATTATTGTGGACCAGATACGTGGAATTTAACTTTCATCTTGCCTGAAGGAGGCTCTAAATGAAATGTGTGGATTTTTTTTTTTTCAAAAAAACTAGCTGGGTGAAGAAAGTTTACTGAAATTATATTTCTAATTACAGCATGCTGAGGCTAGACCCTTTCAGTGAAGTTGATGTGAGAATAGGAATCTGATCAGATTGAATTTTTCTTTTATGATAAACTCTAAATGCTTTTCTAAATTACAGAGTCACAGAGTTGTAGGGGTTGGAAGGGACCTCAAGAGATCATCGGGTCCAACCCCCCTGCCAAAGCAGCTCCCTAGCTCATACTGCACAGATAGGCGTCCAGACAGGTCTTGAATATCTCCAGAGAAGGAGACTCCACCACCTCCCTGGGCAGCCTGTCCCAGGGCTCTGGCACCCTCACTGTGAAAAAGTTCTTTCACATGTTGGTGTGGAACTTTCTGTGCTCCAACTTGCAGCCATTGCCCCTTGTCCTGTCTCCACTGACCACTGAAAAGGGGCAGGCCAATTCCTCCTGCACCCCATACTTAAGATATTTATAAACATTGATTAGGTCCCCCCTCAGTCTTCTCCAGGCTGAACAGCCCCAGCTCTCTCAGCCTTTCCTCATAGGATAGATGTTCCAGGCCCTTAATCATCTTCGTAGCCCTTCTCTGGACTCTGTCAAGGAGATCCCTGTCCTTTTTATACCAGGGAGCCCAGAACTGGACACAATACTCCAGGTGGGGCCTGACCAGGGTAGAGTAGAGGGGGAGGATCACCTCCTTAGACCTGCTGGCCACACTCCTCCTGATGCACCCCAGGATCCCATTGGTTCTCTTGGCCACCAGGGCACACTGCTGACTCATAGCCAACCTGTCGTCAATCAGGACCCCCAGGTCCTTCTCCACAGAGCTCTTCTCCAGCAGGTCAACACCCAGCCTGTACTGATACATGCAGTTGTTCCTCCCCAGGTGCAAGACTTCACACTTGCTTTTGTTGAATTTCATCCGGTTTCTCCCTGCCCAGCTCTCCAGCCTGTCCAGGTCTCGCTGGATGGCAGCGCAGTGTTCCTGCGTGTCAGCCACTCCTCCCAGCTTTGTATCATTGGCGTACCTGCTGAGGGTGGATGCTATTCCCTCATCAAGCTCTTCAATGAAGATATTAAACAGGACTGGACCCAACACCGAGCCCTGGGGAACACTGCTAGTCACAGGCCTCCAGTCCAACTCTGCTCCACTGATCACAACCCTCTGAGCTCAGTCCAACAGCCAGTTCTCGACCCACCTCACTGTCCACGCATCTATCCCATGTTCTCTCAGCTTTTCTATCAGGATGTCATGGGAGACAGTATCGAAAGCCTTGCTGAAGTCAAGGTAGATGACATCCACTGCTCTCCCTCCATCCACCCAGCCGGTGATGAGATCATAGAAGGCTATGAGACTGGTCAAGGACGATATTCCCTTGGTGAATCCATGCTGACTACTCCTCATGACCTTCTTCTCTTCCTGTTGCTTGGTGATGGCATCCAGAACAAGCTGATCCATAACTTTTCCAGGGTCAGAAGTGAGGCTGACTGGTCTATAGTTGCTAGGATCCTCCTTTTTAAAGACTTTTTAATAGTTGTCGACACTACAAAAATTCAGCAGTGGCTATACGCAGACCTTGTGCCCATACTGGAAATGGAAATGCATGGACAAACTAGGAAATTAATAGGATTTACTAACCATTCAAAAATAAGTTCTGTAAAACAAGTAACCTGAGGAAGGGCAATTTCTGTTTGCTTAGATAATCCTTGTATACAGCAGGATTTTGTTTGCATCTTGCTGTGTATCTTAAAAGCCTCATATCTCAGGAGGAAGAGGGTTTAGTTGCTTCAGTATAGCCTCCTAAAGAGAAGTAGTTATCCATTAAAATGTGATATTCCTGTAAGATGCAAAATATGGTACTCTGCATGGCTGTATAACTTGATCCTTTGAAATGTCTTATGTTGCACAGCATTATATTTGCCATTAAAGTTCTTTGTTCTCAGTCTTTTCCTAACTAGTGTAACAGCCCAGGGCTTGTTTATTTCTTCTGGTTTTGCTGCTGCCCACAGTACTAAATGATACTTGGATGCTCTCCTGGAGGCTTCAGGGGCTAGGGAATTCCTAGGAACATGCCTGAGGGAATACTCTGAACCTGCTACAGTCAGAGCCATATAACTAATGTCATTCATATAATTGCATTGGAATTAACTGACCAATTTTAAAACACTCTTGCTCTTCAGTTACAATATGGGACTCTTGCCATAAGGCCTTTTCCAAGTTTCTGAAAGAAGTCAATCTGTGCAAACTGTTCAACTCCAGTCTGGCTAACAAGAAATGCGTGTTTTGCATAAAGAATATTTTTCTGAAGCTCCTTTATAGATGCTGCACACAAATAACTGAAAATAAGCTTTAAGATGTACAGGTGAAGCCCAATATTTTTTGACCAGTTAGACAACATTTGGGGAAGCCTTGTGAAAATATTTTGTGTTCTTTAGCATCTGTTCTGAAAAAGCTAAAGGCTTCGCCATCCACAGTATGCCAGGAAATGATGTTGGATTTATAGCACCAATAATTCTATTTTCTCTCTTTGAAGTATATTTGTGTCTCAGATTTTGCATGCTTCTAGGCATTATATACATGCACACAAAAGCCATCCTGGCCTCTGGAGGAGCCCTTTATGTTGCTTCCACAGTGAATCAGCTCAGTTTCAATTTAGTTTTTAAATTTAAGTCTTAATAGTCCAATCATGTGTAACTATGTTCTGTGACAAACTTTCTTATTTCTACTTATGGAACTTCTGGTTTAAAGATTTCCCTGTGGAACTGCTTTTTTTCTGGGAAACAAAGAACGAACTCTGAGAAATGGGAGTAGATTGATTGTTCTTCTGTAACTCTTTGGCTGGCTGACTGAGCTCATAAAGAGAGAAGGGATGAAGTAATGGTTTTGTCATAAGCTGTGTTGGATTTTTAAAATTGAGAACACTTTTGTACTATTCTCTGGCTTCAACTGTCACAGTTTGCAGGATAGTTTTCTAACATGCTTTCAGCTTAATCCTCCAGTAAGTATTAGATGGGGTCATGGTGTTGCTGATGTGTTGGGTGGTTGTTCTTTGTTTTTCTCTTTCCTGACCTTCAATGCATCCATCAGGATGCAGCCATTTTAAGAAGCAACAGACCTGTCTCAGAAGTGGGTTTGTGGGGGAAATATTTTTATGTCCTTCAGGAGATCATAGAGCTTCTGGGAAGAAAATTCCATTTCAAGATGAGAAGAATACTTATTTCTTTTGAAGCTGGACTCTCATGAGTTTTTTGCATGCTGGCTTTCAACAGGAAATTAAATGTTTGAAATTTTTTTCTTCATAAAGTAGCTAACTTTATGCAGAATAATTCCCAAGGACCTGTCAGAATAGGTATTTTTATGGTCAACAACTTAATCCTGATTAGAGATAACTGAGGGAGTCTATCAAAACCACCAAAAGCTTCTTTGGTTTGAAAATTCACACAGCTGACTGCTTCAGTGGAAAGAAAAATTAATAAAAGCATCCAGTCTTATGGGTGTAGAGTATTTGTTCTTTTTTTTTTTTTCTCCCCTGTTCACAACTGCTCCAAAGACACAATCTCTTCCTCAGTGAAATTGCCTTTTAAAGTTAGTTTTTTATTCTTGACAGAGTCAGAGAAGCATGGCTTATGACAGTTCACTTATTTTTCATTAACTCATTTGTTCATTAATCTTTATTGCCAGTTTTTTTTAGTCATTTAAAGCTCCCTTTGTTTTCATCTCAACAAAAACTTGACAAAGACTCCCCCTCCACACACTGATGTACCCCCCACCCTTGTTTCCTGCGTAGCATTATCTACATGGCTACATATCCATGACTGGTAACTCCTCAAAGAACAAAGTGCTGGTGGTAAGCCCAAGGTCCACTTTAGGCAGTGGAACATGGACATATATCTTAGCGCAATAAACAGCAGCTTTTGCTTGTGAAAATAGCACTACATCTCATAAGTGGTGTTCAACAACAAAAAAAATTTGGGGACACTTGGAACGCTTTTGCATCTTCCCCTGCTCTTGTATTTCTGGAAACTTGTCTCCTGGACTTCTGTGTGCAATCGCATGGACAGCTTTCTCTCTGTGCTAATGGAATGTTGTCTGTGCTTTTCTGCTCCCATAACACCACTTCACATAAACAGTACATGTGCCATACACATTAGGACTCTTCAAACTTGGCACCTTGTGTGTGAACACCTGATGAAAATGAAATCTTTGCTGCATGTACATTGCAGGGGTCCCTTTTAGAGAACCTTTGGTCGTTACTGTGTTACCAGGGTTCCAGTTCTACCAACTAACTAGAGGAACCCTTTAACCTAGGCTTCTTCTTTTCTTTTTTGTTTTTGGAGGGTTTTATGATAGGTGACTCTTTTAATCAGAATCACTGAACCTAGGTCTACTTGGTCTTCAATTTTTAAATTGAAACCTAAACTTTTTAAATAGCAATAAACTATTTTAAAGGGCAGCCTCTTAAATAAATGATTAAGCATCTTATTGGAGGACCTTTTTGCCAGATTCCATTAAAACAGTTAAAAGATTTGGAGCTATTTTGTATGTCATTCTCATTTATGTTTTCCACTTGCAAATTCTACTTTGTTTGAAATGGAGTGTCCCTGCGTTCTGCAACCCTGACCTTGCAAGTGTCACTTTTACTGACACATGCATTGTATATTACAATATGTGCTGTTCTGAAGTTCTGGCCTTTAGGGCTATGTCTACACTAATAAACTATGCTCTATGGATAAAGCTACCCTACTGAAAAGGGAGCATAGTTAAACTGTGTGGATGCAAGTTGCACTGAGATGCTTATTCTTGGGTATTACAGAACACAATGTGTTATATTTTGCTTACTAATGTAGACCTAGCTTGTGCTTGTTCCCTGAAACTAGGCACACGAATCACATTTTTGCAATTTTAATTTCGTGGTAGGTATAGTGCCCTGTGCTGTGTTGAAAGTGTTTCTTTTTTGCTGTATAACATGTTCACCTGACTCAGGACAGTGGCTTTACTACCCAAAAGTGGTCCCATAATTAATTATTCCTTTCTGAGCTTACACCCTACAGACATTCTCCAGAACAGCAAGTGAAAAAACCAGTCTCCCAGACAATGTTTTGATTTGGAAAGGAAAAGTAAGACTTCAGGGAGTCCCATGGAAAGTTTGCTGTTTCATACTAGTTTTATTTGAAAGGCAATTGGAAATGGCTGCATGGCTATAGGAAGTGAAGAGATACCAGACATATGGAAAGAACATATGTGACTGTGGCAGGTAGGTCAAAAATGTTCCCTTTTATTAATTCTGGAAATAGAAGTAGTCCCTCCAGAGGTAGAAACATGGTTTAAGAATAATGACACAAACTTCAGTTGATTTCTTTTTGCAGTTAGTTAGACCATGTGAGGAATAGCTCATTTCTCTATATGCCAGTGTTTTTGAGGGTTTTATGCCAAGACCTTATTTCTGTACTTCCTTGGCTCAGTGGAATCGTTGTAGATTAATTTTACCTATTAAGAAATGACTAATAATCTAAGGGAGTGCTCTCCCTTACTTAAGGGAGAAAAGATGCTCTATAATGCAAAAAGCTATTATTGCCTTTGCTGTTTTGATACAGGAGCAGTCACACTAGTACCTTCTCTATGGTTATTAATGCCCTTAAAACAGATTGTATCCTCCTTACCATCTTCCATTCTGAATTTAATAGAGACTTTAATGAAATTTTCATAGTAAAACAACTTGCCAGAAGGTCAAGAGAGCCAAAAATAAGACTGGGAATAGAGGTCATCTAAATGTCCTCTTCTTTTTCATTTATTATGATAGCTCTTCAGACTGGAAAATGTGCTAGAAGCTGATTACCAAAATGGGGGAGGAATGATGAGGAGGGTAAAGATAACAGAATGCAGCATGAAGTGTTGAAACTACTGCCTCTCTTCCTAGCATCTGAGAAACTTCCATGCAATAACTTGACAGTTCTAAATGATATTTTGACTTAAATGCTTTCAAAATGACTTATACAGAACCTTTTTATTGAATATTAGTATGCTTTTCAATATCCCTCAAATACATTGTTGTCCCCCACTGCTGCAAGACCATCATTTGAGGCTGAATTTCTAACTAGTGAAAGCTAGTAGAGCAGGAGAATAAGCAAAAACCCTTCAGGGTTGTACAGGTCAGACACAAGTACTTCGACTGCTTAATGCATTTTTGTTTGAATTATCAAGAGAAATCACGTAACTGTTTGGCGGTTTTTTGTGTTTTATTAAAATACATACCTTTGTCACATGGTAACTCCAGTGACTTTTTGTACGTGAAAAGTGTCAAATTTGAGGTGTCTTTTTCTAAACTGACTTCTCCTTGTTTTGAAAACAGAATTTTTAAGGGGCTGAGATATACACGGTGATGGGTACTAAATGTAGCTTCCCAGCATAGTCACAAATTGCTCTGCTCTGCAGAAGCATTCAAATTTTGATTTGTGTGCTGGGAGCAGAGTGGCACAGCTCACTTATTGGCATTCTCTAGGCCTTTCAGAATACCTCAGTTGGTTAAGGCCTTGTCCCTGTGCTCAGTGGGAGCTGAGGTTGTGCACTATTCCAAAGTATCGGGTCTCTGGCTGCAGAAGTAAACAGCGTTTGCAGAGCATGTTCTGCCAAGATAAACAGACTGTGTTTTCTTGAGTATAATTAAGATTGAGAAAAATCATGTGTATGTGTTACACTAGTCAGCAAAAATGAGAAAGTTTGTATTCTGAAGAAATTATTTTACAAGAGTAATAAACTGATTCCGAAGGGCAAGATGGTGATATAGGCCTTTAAAATATGAAAGAAGAAACACTATTCTCTTGCCTAACTTTTTGTGTTAACCTGAAAGTGGTTGACTGGTAACTATGTGGAAGATGTGCTTCAAGCTGAGAATTGTTCCATCTATTTTCCTTTGTAGACTAGTTAGTGGAAATGAAGTAATATGATAAGGAAGACTAATCTACTTTCTTTTGCTGGGTTTTGAGGGAATCAGTACTGGGGCATGCGTTTGTAAACAGTCTGTCTCAGGCTGGAATTTTAAGTCCTTTCAAAAGATTATCTTCCTTGGTATTGGCCAGCATTGTGATTCAACAGCATGTAGAAATACCTTATTTTCAAATCTAAGTTTCAAGGGGAAGAGAAAGTAAGCGGGTATATACCTTACACAGATGGTTGACGTTTTAGGGATACCAAGTGTGTAAGCTAGAGAGCACTATGAGACATTAAGAGGGAAGACAAAGCAGATGGAGAAGCTATGATCAGAGAAATTGCTGTTCTGGAGCAGTGTGGATGAATAATCCATTCTTCTTCACTACAGCTATACTTCAAGTACCATTTGAGTAACTCAAACCTTGTCAAGCAACCTTATACCGTTACCTCTCTTGTGTTGGGGTATCTGCAGTATCAAAATGGAGAGATGAAATTGTATGACCTGTTCCTCATCCATTATTATACTATGGTATCTGTTGTAGGGATTAGGTGGGAAGGCAACTAGTTCATACTAAACATAGCGTGTATATTGTTCAGACAGTGCTGGAACAGTATATGTGTATAAACATCTTGATTGGTAAACATAGTCAATCTTTAACATGTTTGTTAGAAAGGACTTATGTGCTTTGCTATATGGAATCTTAACAGTATTGAATGTTTCACCTAGCACAAATGCTATGCCTTTTATAAAACACAAATAAACCAATGAACACTTGAACAGACAGACATCCATGAAGTTTGTGATATTGTGCAGTCTGTTCCTCTCCTAGACATAAACATATGCCAGTAAAGCTTACAACTGAAGACAGCAAAAAGTTGCATTCCTTGCGTGATAGTACTTAAAAATCTCATTTTCTAAGTCATGCTATTTACTTGGTTGTTGAGTTAGTAGGGGGCAAGACTGCTGTAGGAAGTAACTTAAGACTGGGTGGTGGGAAGGAGCTGCAATTTATAGTTCTAAACCAATAGTCTTGACAATATCCTGCCAGACAAGTTTGGGTGGGAATCACTTCTTCATCTAAATGAGCTATGAAATGTAAATTTGAGGCGTCTGATGTAGCACCGTGTTCCGGCAGTATATAAATATACAGAGTATGGGTGTGGGTATGATTACAGAATCACAGCTGATCCATAAGATGGAGCTATATGTCACTTAGAGTGCATTTCTGCTGTGAAAGGGCAAAAACTCTTTATCGTTTTAGACAAAATTTGGTACAGTTGCAGACTAGACTAACTTGCTGTAATACTCTTTTATTGCCTGAAGGGGAAAATTGCAGTAAGAAGCTTGCTTTCAGAAAAAGATGTTTCAGAGTAAGGATCTCTGAGTGTAAATGAAGATAGGAAAGGAAGGAGGTGTGATATAACCTCACATTTAAAATGGAGAGGGGAAAAAATACCAACCAAAATAAGCTAGAAGAAGTATGTTGCACCATGAACCTTTCAAATTGAGGTTGGTTGAGAGAAGGTAATTTAATATAGCAGTGGAGAGAGGAGATTTGTGAGGTCAAATGCTCAGCCAAGATTTATTCCTGTGTTGTGAGTCAGCTGGTAAGACATGGCTGCACTGAAAACCCCTGACTCCGAACTCTTCCTCCTTCTTTGACTTAAGCCTAATCACGTGCATGACTGATTGCAGAAGCAGGCCTGCTTTTTTACTGGACAAGGGTTATTAATAAGGAATACTTTCAGGATGAAGCATTTTGGTTTGAACTTCGTTTGGCAGTTTTATTTCTGAGAGTGCCAGAAAAGTGTTTGGCAGGTGGAGGAGAATTGGATAGGACTTCTTTTTTACAGATCTCTCTCTTCGTAGTGCCTGAAGAGAGGTCGCTTTTTTAATGCCCTTTGCCAAAAGAGTTGTGGAGGAATGTTCCTGGACTGAGCCTATGCATAAGGACCATGGCCGCTGTATGTTTGGTCATGCATGTTCTACTGCCTGGCAATGAGGTGGTTTGCTTTAATCCTCTTCCCTCCCAAAATTATTTTTATTCTTGGCAGCAGTAATCTGTGCAGATGTGTGTGAGAAGACTGGAGCACTGATAGCCAGGATAGTGGGTACAGAGCACTATAGATTGTTAGGACAAGCTCTGCATGAACCGAAGTAGTTGTGTTTCTGTTATACTCTGAATCATTGTACTTCAGACTTCGCCAATATCTTGAAAAAGTTGCTGCAGTCTGTAAAACTTGTTAAATGATTGATTTCTAGTAGCAGAGTGGACTGGGGTGTGGGAGGATGATACTATATCTGATGTAATGTGGCTCAAGACATCTGAAATAATAAAGGCCAATTACATATTTTGGTCTTGACTGAAATAGCGAATATTTCATTCTGCATAAATGAAGTAGATAAAAGTGCAGACAATTTAATTTCTTGGTCTCACTTCCAGAAAATTCATGAAATTAAATCCTGGTGTGGTTTTTATTTTTGAAAAACAAATATATAAAGTGAAAACCCTTGCCAGAAAAGCCCTGAAACTAATGTGACTACAACTTGGGGAGGCAGAATGAATAAAACTTGAGAAATAAGGTTTTCATGAATGTCATTCAATAATAAGTATCTTTCCATATTTGGTGATCAGAATCATTTTCACTGGGTTAAGATATGTTCAACATCTCCAGTTCCTGTTACAGCAAGCTTAGTGTTGTCTTCTCTCAAAACTATGGTTGCACCCTTTAGTTCTGTAGCTATAAAGCACTTTAGCTGCACTGAGCCCAACAGGGAAGTTGGCTGGTCCGAGTATGTGTTGTTACATGTAGTGGCAACTACAATGGGTATGCTGCACTAATCCAACTGCACAGGGCATGAAATGTTATCAGATTTTAAATTTATACATCTCTCTATTTTTGCTCTTAAGCTCTCTTAAACAATAGCTGTTCAGTGGAAGCACTTTAGTCCTGAACACTTACAGCCTGTTAACACAGGCACCACTACTGCGCTGTCAGCTGTTGAGTGCAGTAACTGTTTCAAACCCTTTCCAGTAACACAACTCAAATGGTGTGGGTGCTGCGCTATGCTCCTATGTTTCTATGGAGCACATACAATTGAAAACAGTAAAGCTGACATTTAATTCTCTCTTCCATGTTTGTTTAGTAAATGAAAGCTTAAATTATGTGTCTCTGGCATTTGAAGAGTAATTTCATAGAGTATTAAGAGTAAATTAAATGGCATGAGTTGGAAGATCTGTGACTTTGGCTTCCAGCAAAGTCAGCCTTTAAAGTTCTGAACCTTTCTATAAGGTGTGCAGTTGGACAGTTCAGTAAGTCCAAGAGGGAGTGAGGAGCAGGGCCTTATCAGGCACTTGCTTTCATCTGTTTGGCACTTCATTCTGTGAGACTGTATATACAGAAAGCAGATTGGTGTTTAAGCTCCCTATGGGCTGCAAAATATTGCTCTTTCTGCTATGTTCAAGGACTTCAATAAGGAAAAACTGCCAGTTTTTCTTTAGAATGATTCCTTGGAAAATAGTGTTTGAAGACTGTGGAAGGATGACATTTTAATTTGAAGAAATGCTTCACTTCCACTTATCTATCTAATCAATTGACTCTACAGTCATTAGCATTGCAGTGTGTGGCAGGGAAGGTGGAACCTTCAGTTTCTCCTTGAAAATGACTTTATAGTCTTGTATCTAAGAACTTTCCCATTTTCAAGTATTCTGGAATGAGTGCCATGGAAGTTGTTGCCATACACAGTGGCTGTTGTGGTGCAGCACAGTGTGGGCCGTCCCCCAGGATGTGTTGGTACTCTGGGGTGCTGTGAACCCTTCCTGGAGAGCATACCATATCTCTAGGCTTTCTGCAGAGAAGGGAGATTTTTCCTCACTTGTTGTGAGACTGTCCTTTAGTTTGTAGTGTCACTGTAGGACCAGATCAGCACTAGGTTTTCTGCTCAGTGTTTTGAAAGCCAAACCATGAATTTGTGTGTATTAGAAGAGGCTGCAGCACAGCATGCTGTTGGGGTTTGTGCTTTAACAAGCGTTTCAGAACTTCAGGTTGCTTGGTGCATGCTTGAAAGTATCAAGAAATATATTCCATTCCTAGGGTCCTAGAACTGGTGTATAAGACTGCAGCAGTTGGTTTAGCTCATGGCTTTGACAGTGCGTCCAGTCAACACCACGGAGAGTCAGAAAGGTGGTTTAGAATAGCACTGGACTGACTTCTCTACTGTGCCAGCATGGGCTGTGTACCTGAGCATTGAATGCTTAATGAGAAACCAAGAAAAGCATTTGGAGGGCTGGTGGCTAATTTCACTGAGATTCTACCTTCTGGCCAGAGTCTTTGGAAGTGCTCCAGTTTGTCCAAGAAAAATGAGAAGAGCCAGTTTAACAAATTACAAACACAGTATGTTCCACAGAAGAGTTATGTGGGATCTGCTGTTAAGTATGCCTGTAACCTGGAGCCATGATGGATCAGCACTTCCTGCAAACCACTCTGCTCCATGTGCTCAAACTTTGAGATTACGTAGAGGGTATGAGCAGCAGTACACTAGAGCTTTTGGACACAGTATTTTTCTCAAGAAAAGTGGGCTTATTAGAACTATTATTTAAATAATAATTCTGTAAAGAAATTCTGGGCTGCTTTGGTGTCATGATATATCTCGCTTATCATGTTAAAGCAAATGTAAATGCTTTCTGAAGCTGTTACTACTTCACACACAAGTTTAGGGATATTGAGGAAAGGTAGCTATATGCTATACACTTTTAGGACTTCCAAATTCAGAGTATGGAACTGTTACCAAGAAAAAGCTGTCCTGGTATGTGGCTGTCTGACTTGTGGTATCCCATAATGCCACCTGTAATTTGTGCTGCACTTAATTTTCTTCTGGCATTTTAAGCATTTATATCTCATTGAGTCTGTATCAGATATATAGGAATTCTACATTTGAGGTAATTCAAGGAGTCCTTTCTTTAAAGGAAACAATAAGCTTGAACTTGTACCAATAGCCATAGCATAGATGGATGTCTCTGAATCACCGAAATGGAAGGAAAAAACCTGCAAATAACCTTAACAGCAGTATTTGAGATGTGTGGAAGATTAGAGAAAAGGATTTTCAGTCAGATTTGACCAAAGGAGATGTGAAAATGCAAGCAGGACAGTTATGCCAATAAAGAGGATTGCACCAAATATACTCAATTTCACTACACTTTTTCTGTCATCAGTAATAAACTTCTAAGCCCATATTTTAGAATAACAAAATGCTTCTGAAAGCATATCATGTGGTTATGAAGGCACCCATGGAAGACCTCTTCTACCTGTTACTGCTTTTTTTTCTGTGCATTAATGACTTTTTGTTTGTTCTGACTTATTTTGAATATGAAAAGTATGATGATTGAAAACTGGAGCCCGATACTGCTTTTGCAAATAAGCTATGCTGATGTGTTTGACTTGGTACATTAGGAGAATTTCAAGAGGTTTTTAAGACTGTATGTGCATAAGGTAAATATGGAAGAAAAATCTTGGAAGCAGAATTATTATGTCACCCTCTTACCCTCCAGTTCTATTATTACAACACCAAAATCTTTCGATGCCTTTTTTGTTTCAAATTTTTCTTTTGACTAGTTCATGGATGAAACTTCTGTATCAGTACAACTGAAAGATTTAGGAAACATGTCCTAAAAATACAGTAGTATTATGAGGTTGAAAAGTGCACCGAGTACAAAAATGTGCTATTGATATTTTTTTTTTCAAAAGAGACCACATCTAAAGAAATGCCTAGAATGCAGCGCAGCACACTAATGATAAAAGGTAAAGAAAGGTACTGTTCTGTGTATGTAAGAGAAATGGCAGTAAGATATAGTTTCTTAAAGAAAGACAGGTTTTTGTCTAGCTCATTGGTTTAATAGGTAATTTAAGAATCTAGTTGGCAGATGGACTAATGTTAACTTTGGGAGGACCCCTAGGAGCTGGATATTTTAATTCAGTGTTGAGAAAAGCAAGCTTTAATTTGCGATTGCAGTTCTTTTAGACCAAAGAAATTGGATAACTTATTCCGAGTTAAATTATTACAAGCAATAGAAAGATCCTATTAGATTCCACAGTTAGCACATGCTTGTGGTATGCAGTCTAATATAGTTGCCAAGACCCATTGACAAAATGTTGTTAATCTGGGAAACTGATGTGAGATGTGACTGAGGTAAAGACTATATCAGGATTAAAAAAACCCGAACCATGTGAGGCAGGTAATATCTGCAGCTAAAAGAACTGGTACTGACTTTTCAGCTGCCTTAAGCTTGTGATTTTATCACTTCAAGGCACTTTGAGCATATGTATCCATTCTGTGCTTCCTAATTCTTGGTTCTTCCTATGGGCAAAGCATGGCATCAGCCAAGGCTCATGTCTGTACCAGTTCTTTGGACTGCATCTCTAACTGATGTTGTAATGGTTCTATTCGTTCCTATCATAGCTGAATTATCCCAACTTCTGCTGCTGCTTACTGTTTCCATGGCCTTCATGGGATTGCTCTAAGCTATCGAAGACTGCAGAATTACCCACCCATGCTGGTGCTGTTTGTTACTCTGAAGTTAGCAAAGGTGAAGTTATACTTGATTCTTCTGTAATGTAAACTGAGTAATCTTTCAAAATTCCTGAGGTTCCTACCTAGAAGTCTGACTTCAGTCTGGTACAGTTCTTATTTCTTGAAAATATAAAGCAAGTATTTCTTTAATATTCTTACCCCCATAAGACAATTGGATCACCCAGGTTTCTTTTAGTAAGGAAGATGTGAAAAGGCATGGTTCTATCTAACTATAGTGCAGTCCTGGTTGGTCTTTCAGTAATCACTGTAACCTGCCTTTCTGCCTCAAATAATGAGGAAAGAATTCCTTCTGCATACAAACCTTAGCTCAAATGCCTGCCTCTATCACGTCTAGATTAGATTAATGTAACTCCTATGCTGTGCCCTGGAGTAAATCTCTTAAATCAACATCAGATTGATGGAAAAAATGCCTGATACCTGTGGTGCCTGGGACTTTCATGGATGCAGTTCAAGATGCTGGATTTCACCTACAGATCCACAGATGGCACTGGAACTTTTTTCAGGTGGCAACAGGACTTGTTTTTATTCTTGTCCTCAATTTGAAGTAATAGAAGTTCATAAACTGGATCAACCTGTGTTTAACAGTGAGATATTATCCCCTCTTTTGTGGGGGCAATGCTTTTCTAGTGAAGCAGGTAGAAATAGTAGGGAAAAGGGGAAAATGATATGCCATTTTGTGAGGAATTGATTGCTGTCCATTTCTTGGCTTTGCTGCATGCTCTTGTTTTTTTGTTGTTTGTTTTCATTGCTGCTTTCTTTTTTGTTGTAGCTTAAATGCACAGATATGCTCCAGAGTGCAGATTAGTGCCAGTCTCCATATCTTCCCTATCTCTTCTGCTGCAGCTCCATGTAGTGGTTTGAAATAAAACGATATGCCCACAAACACACTGAAGAAGTTCCTTTCTCTCTTTTTCTGTCTTCAGTTTAAATTCTTGTTTGTAGATCTTATGCATACCTTAAATTCTTTAGTGGGGTTATGAGATACAGTGGAGAAATAGCATCTACAGTCTTGTTAATTTTAGAAGTCTAATCTTCACAGGATTATGGCTCGGATAGGAAGGAAGTCCTTACAGAAACCTTGACAGCAGTGGAGGATTTAATTAGTGTGCATAAACTAGTTGGAGGAAATCAGGTGCCTTCAACAGAGGTTTTTTTATGGAAGCCAGTGACTGCTGTGGTCTAAACAAGTGATGAGCTGCAGGTTAATTGCTGTGTGTGAAGATTTGCCTGTTTTCCAAGTGTTGCTTTAAATGGCCAGAGGTGTTGCCTTGTGCTGCATGAGTGGTACTGTTGCTCTATAAGTGGATGTTCTCTGCTCCTTCTGGGCTGTTTCACCAGCAGTCATTTCCCTTGTTTAGTCACCCATGCAGTCTTTCATGTGGAAGAAAAGCATGGTGAATTTAACCGTTCTAGTAAAATCCTTTGACCGAAGCTGGTTAATTAACATAGAGTTGTCTTGAATGTCATGTGGTTGATGAATAGATTTAGTAGTAACATATTAGCAGAAATAGACTACCTGCTTTTGTCAGAGGCTACAGAAGCTACTGTTTACTGATGAACACAGTTTGTAGGGTCTGAGGGGAAAGAAGAGCAAACTACTGGTGTTCCAAAAGAAAGATGAGAGGAGAGTTCATGTAGAAATTCAACCTTCCTTGGGACCTTCACTTAGCGGAAATAGCTAAATATACAACATTTGAATTTACTGAAAATACACTGTGTTCTGTACTGAAAATGCACAGTGGCCCTACAGAAATGAATTAACTGCATGTGTGTTGGTGGTGATATTACTTTCTTGTAAGTTTTTCCACATAATACTTCCTCATATGTATTATTTTCCCAGAACACCTTTCTCATGTGTGGTATCATAATGTTTGAACATTTTTATTACTGTTAATGTACTGGAACTTAAATGTCTCTTCAGCTAAGGCGTGAGTACAAACTACTGCTGCTGCAGATTTTTCTCTAAGCCTCTGCAGCCAATCTGAGCACTTCAATCACTAGTTCTGACTAAAAGGACACTTTCTTTTTACAGAGCAGATAGTAGAGCAGACACTTCATCACTCCTGTGTTCAGGTTTACTTATCTCACCAGTTTTAAGTGTGTGTTCAGGAAGCTTACTTGTTCAATATCTTTTTTTGCTGCCTTTGCAGAGTAAGTGACTCTTCAGCCACTCACTTGGTGTTACATCCTGAAGAATCCATCACAGTTGTGGCAACCCTGGGTTATGCCCTGTTACACTTGCAGAACATTAAGGGTTTATAGCAGTTGAATATAAAAGGAATACCCTTTCATATTTTTTTCTCTTGTCCCTGTCTATAAAACATTTATCTTATTCAATTATTGTGTCTCATGAGGTTTTTTCAGTTATTTTTCTCAAAGATCATACAACTGCCTTGGACTTCATTGGGTATTTTAAAAATAATTAAAAGGTTTGCATGTACATCTGAATTTTTCTTTCTCAGAAAGTATATTTTGAGAATTGTGACCTTCAGACCTTCATAGAAACCTTGCTTGCTTCCTGTGCACCTCTTCCAGAAGTGCCTGCTGTTGATCTGGCCTTGCAGTGGATGCCAGATAGCTATAAGTGACGTATCATTTATAACTGTATGATTTTGCAGTACTCATCTAATCCATATTTAACAGGACTTTAATGTGTCCTGCAGAGTTTGACAGGATTCATCTCATGTATTGTCATTACTTTGAGATAGTAACCTTGAGGGAGGAGGAGAAGCGTAATAGGACTACATTTGCTTCTGATTCTTGCTATGAAAATGTTAGCTCTTCCTTGTAGGTGTGAGATCCACTGTTTAATGGAGCAGGCCCTGGGAGTGACTGTGGAGGTCCCAAAAAGTACTTTGATCATATTGTCCCATGACAAATCCCATTATTTTAATTTGCAGAGAAATTTGAGGCAAATCAGAAATCCTATTCTCCTTGAAGTAGGGAAGGGCAGCAGAAAGCAGAGGGGAAAGGTAGATGATCCTCTATGGGCATCTGCTTTTCTCTCCCCTCCATATCAACTTAGCAAAATATACTTAAACTGAGTGCTATTTTTAAGAATTTTGGGCAGGACACCAAAACCAATGAATGTTTGCTTTTAATGCAGTCTAGCAGCAGATGGTCGGAAACAGCCCACAATATCTTTTTGAAGTCCAAAATGATATTAACCAACAAAAGTGAAGATAACGAGGTGAGGCAGGCAGATAAATTTGTTTTCAATTAGCCTGCCAACATATGAGACTAAGGTTAAAGCATTTAGGCGTATAACACCATTTGGGCTTTAGTGGTGTTCAAAGTGTCATTGCTTTGTAATACAAAAAATATTAGGAGTGGGATTAGGCTGAATGTGGTAGGCAAGGATCATGGGAACAGTTACAGTAACACCAGTGAGGTCAGCTGAGCTGGTTTGGATTACTGGTACGTTACGTGGTATACCATGTAATTGTCTTCTGTGACTGGCAAAGTGAGGGTTTCAGATGTTTTTCACATATATTGAATATTTACTTCTAGGAAAAGATTGAATTCATTGTAATAATTACTCAATCTCCCATTACAAAAACATATGTATGTAACTTAAACTGCACAAAAATATATACTTGTGTTACTGAGGTTTTATATTTTATTGTGTAGTACATGAAAACCAAAAGAAATAAGTTAAATTAATGTAATTCTGGCTTCCATGTATGGTGTTCCTGGAACATAATTTCCATCAGAAAATAACTATTGTTCACTGCTTTTGACTTAATTGTATGTTGAAGGCATCAGTCTAAGAACTAGCATGAAAATGCATATAGCACAACCCTCAAACCTTTATAACCCTCTTTGCAGTTGTAAAGTCTTTTGGAAGCCTTCTGCAGCTTTTCTTGACTGTCCATTCAGGCATGTTTTTCTGAAACTGAGCTGCTGCTCTGATTTCCCATCCTCTGTGGACAGTGTCTGTCTTGTGGCACTTCCTTGGCCTAGTCACGGTCATCCTCAGGACTAAGAGCCACACATGAAGGCCTTCTCTGTACAACTCACAGGAATGTCTGCCACCTCGCAATCATGGTGGTGGGGAGCCCTTTGTAAGCCTTCTAAGATGGGCTCTTAACCCTCAGAAGTGTCCTAGTTTGTTTGTTCTCCTTCCACACCCACAGTCTTTTTTGCACTCCCTGCATTTGAAGTTCGCCCTCAACTCATCTTC
This sequence comes from Laterallus jamaicensis coturniculus, assembly GCA_022605575.1. Lineage (NCBI taxonomy): Eukaryota > Metazoa > Chordata > Aves > Gruiformes > Rallidae > Laterallus > Laterallus jamaicensis. The sequence continues at coordinate 16,856,071 of JAKCOX010000008.1, read as the reverse complement.
CCCCAATGTTAGTTAACAATGATTATTAAGTAGTTTTGGAAAGTGTGTGGGGAGGTGTCCATCACTGATATTTGCATTTATTCTTCTATTAATAAATTATTATTATTAAATAATGTATCTTATATTTATGAAAGTGTAGGTATAAAGTATACTTTATATCTTTGTATCTCTGTACATATATACAAATGAAGCTATATTTACCATAAGTAGATTTATATATATTTGTGTACAAATGTGTATTTCTTTGTACTTATAAACAGTACTTCCTTGTCCTAAGGATAATGTCCTTTATGTTCTGGGTTCACATGGGTATAGTTTTAAAAAACGTCAACTAGACTGTTGCAGAGCAACATGAAAATGCATGGTGTGGATATGTGGGACTTCCATGGGAAGTTAGGGCTGGGACACTGGTCATCTCCTGACTTGGGATGTGGTTGCCCCAGCACTACTGGTTTTGGCAGGGAAGATGTGTGTGTTCCACCATTCACTTCCCAGTGAAATTCCTACCCTGAGGATGTGCCTGGCACATATGGTATAGAGCTTACACACAGCCCCCTCACCTGAAACACAGCTGTTGTGTATTTTGTCTTGAGTTTAACCAAATAATTTCTGACTAATTTTGAGAAACACTAAGTAGAATCTTCCAGTTTTTTGTGTACATCTGTATGCTACAACTCTTGACCTCTTGATAAAAGTTTCATGTTGCTCTGCATGTGACACTGTCATGCAAAAATGCCACTGAACTATTGTCCAGTGCAGAAATCCCACAGGCTGGGATCCTGTTACAGTGACCTGTGGCATCTTGTTGTGTCTTAATGTTAGGTAAAAGCTAAAAAAAAATTAGCTTAACCACATGTTTGTACGAAATATATGGGTGTTCCTTTTTGGCTATACTACTATTGTGACACCATCTTTCTTAAAAAAACTGGAAACATTCTTTTGTGGACGTCTGTGGGAAGGCACCAGCTGATAAACTACTGATTTAGCAGAGTGCAAATACCACCAGATCGCTAAGAACCTATGGAGACATGGGCCCATTGAGTGTGAGATTTTTGACCTACTGCTGCCCTTTACTGATACTGTGCCAAGAGTTTTTTCTAAACCTCTGGAAGAACTGGAGAGTGGTATAGGTTATCTTTCCAGTGTCTGCTTCTTGCTCATAGGCAAACTGGTTGCGTGTTTTGTGCCCTGGAGACGACAGTTTCCAGCCTTTAACATCTCCCGTTACTGTTTCTGTATGACATGTGTTTTCTGCAGTCTCTTTGTGTAGGATTAATGAGCCCCACAAACTCATTAAAGCTACTCAGAGTTTTCCTGCAGTTCAAATAAGTTCATGTGGGGAAAAAAATAGGATTCCTTGTCCTTGCTAAAGTTAGCTTCATCATTCTTTCATCAGAAGAGCTTAAGCAAATTCTCTCCCTGATAACTGGTGCGTCCTGGAAAATAAGTGTCCAACTCCTTGGTTGTACAAGTAGAGGCAAGATATGTGAGGAGGAAAATAAAACTTTTAGAGTTGTAGATGGTACTGTACAGCTATGTTCTCCATTAGTTGAAGCAGTAGTGTGACGGACTGTTAAATCAGGTTTCCTTCTCAGTCTGGCTTCTCATGAGATTTCTGCTGTGCCTGCATCTTAACTTAAATGACTGCATCTAGGTCTTCAGGGAGATGATGTTAACACATAATATCATTATCATTTAAGCTGCTTTGTTTCTCTCTGCTCCTTTTATTTTTTGTGAGCCTTCTGCTGCAAAAATTTAAGGTACGAGATTGAAAGTGCAGTTGAGAGAATGCTTTGCTATACTTGAAGTAGGGTTGTAATGAAGTCATTTTCTGTCACGTTTTTTTCTTTACATCCCACCCTTTTCCAAGAGTGCATTTACCATAACTTTATAATCAGTGTTTATATTAGTAACAGAAGTCAGATCTTTCCTGTGTGTAAAGATGTTTTGTGCACAGTGCGCTGGCTCTTCTAATAATTTATAGGCATAGACTATACATGTGACTATGGTGGGGGAAAGAGTCAGAGAAATAGTGCCATCTGAAGTAGGGATAGAAGAAAATAACTGAAAATATGGTACCTTAGGCTTTTCTTTTGTATCTTTAATTTGGAGAAATTCTCTGAAACAAGAAGCTTTGCCTTGCACTGGGGGCACGGTGATCTTACAAGAAGAAATCCATGAGGTTTTAAAAGTTTACTTAAGTGACTATCACAATAGGGAAATAATAGATTTAATGTGCTAGTAAAATTTGCTGTGACTTTTTCTAAATTATAGGTACCTTATGTTATCTTCTGGATGAAGTGAAATGCTTTTTTCAATGGAATTTGATCTGTATAATGCTACATTTTGTAAAAAAAACCAACAGTGAAACAAGTTATGCTTGGTTTTGTCATAGCTTATATGTAAGACATGTTACATGTCTGTGTCCCAACATTTTAGATTTTGTTCTAGTATGTACCCTCTGAGCCATCTAAGATAATTTTTTTATCTATAAAGATGTATGTTTAAATAATGTCACTTAGGGTTTTACAATCCAATTGAGTAACATCTCTTTCAACATATGAAGAATATTCTGTGAAGAAATAGAATTGTAGAATTCTAGTTTCAACTAGATGTCACCAATTGCCTCCTTATTTTCCATGTGCCTTAAGATAGTTTCAGAAGAATCTACTCCATGATCCCGCAGGGCACAGAGGTGGGACTGACCAGCCTTGTTCCTTGGATCTTCCTTTTTTTCCCTTTTTTATAAACAGTGATTATATTCCACTCTTCCAGTCAGTGGGAACACTACTGGACTGTCACAATTTCTTGACTGTTGATGGATAAAGGCTTATTAAATTAATCTACCAGTCCCCTCATCAGGTCCCACAGACTTGTGCACCTTCAGGTTCCTCAGTTGGTCTCAAACTTGATTTTCTCTTGCAGTTCTTCATTCTTCCAATCCCTGCCTTTGCCTTCTACCACTTGAGTAGTATAGCTATAGCACATTCCGGTCAAATTGAAGTTAAAAAATTTTAGATACCTTAGTCTTCTCTATATCATGAATATCCTGGTCTCCCGCTCCCTTACAGAGACAGCAAACATTTTCCCTAGTCTTTTTTTTCATCACTGACATGTCTACTGAAACTTTTCTCATTGCCCTCGATGTCCCTGGTCAGATTCGATTCTATTTGGGCTTTAGCTTTTCTAACCTGATCCCTGGACTTTTTTGAAAACTTTTCTGTATTCCTCCCAGGCTACGTCTCCTTGCTACCATTCTGGTATCCCAATTATTCTTCCAGACAAGCACCATGTGGTTTCCTTTTGAAGAGCTGGTGAATCTGTGCAACTTTCAGCCCAGACTAATAAGCTACTTGCAACTGCAGGAATCGAACCAGCTTGTTACTTGTTGTGTTTATAGACTTAGTAATGTTTAACTCTACTTGAAGCTGCTTACTAGGATGCAAAGTAAAAGTAGGTCTGAGCTTTTTTTAGCTTTAAAGGGGTTAACTTGTAATCCCCTGTGTGTTTTCAGTATCAGTTAAATAATGAGACTGAAGGAAAAGTAATGAGAGGGAGGATATTTTATCCCAAGTGTTTTTACGTATCTGAAGCACAAGCTCTCCAAATTGGGAAATGCATGTGAGATGGAGGTCCCCCAGTGATAATTAAGATGCTTTCCCCAAATTAAAAACTTTTCTAAGCTTAGTGACATGTTTGCCAGCTAAAGCCTAATTTTACATTATTTGTGCCTATGATGTTTTCTGTCTACATTATGTAGAAACTGTTCTTCTTGTCTGAGTGTTGTGGCTTAACCCCAGGCCAGCAGCTAAGCACCTCACAGCTGCTCTCCCGCTCCCCCAATGGTTGTGCTGGGGTAGAGATCCAGAAAACTCATGAGTTGAGAAAAAGACTGTTCAACAGGTAAAAGAAAAGCTGTGCATGCAAGCAAAGCCAACCAAGGAACTCATTCCCCAGTTCCCATGGGCAGACAGGTGTTCAGCCATCCGCTGGAAATCAGGGCTCCTTCAGGCCTAATGGTTACTTGGGAAGACACACGGCATTCTGATTTTTATTCCTGTTCCTCCTCCTTCCCCTAGCTTTATATATTGTGGATAACGTCAGATGGTATGAAGTATCCTGTTGGTCATTTGGGGTCAGCTGTCCCAGATGTGTCCCCTCCCAGGGCCTTGTGGACCCCTGGTGGTGTGAGGAGCAGACAAGGCCTTGATTCTGTGAGAGTACCACTCAGCAACCACAAAATGTCCCCTTGTTGACTACACTGTTTTAAACACAAATCCAAAACAGAGCCTTATATGAGATATTATGAATAAAATTAACTCTATCCCAGCCAAAACCTGCACGCCAAGAAACACAACACTTAGAGAACTGATTCTTACGCACCTAAAGTTCTGAGATCTCATTTAGGACAGCTGATTGGAAAAGAAAAAGGTTATGTTATTCTGAGATCAGCTCCTTAAGACTCAAAAGTAAGATGGAAACTTGTTAAATAGAAATGTTTTTATGTAAAGAATACCTCACTGCACTGCCATGTAATATGACCGCAGTTGCTAAATGGATACTCGTACATCTTTCTTGAAATGGTGAAGTTTATGCATATGACTGACAAAAAGCTGCTATACAGTCTATCTTCTAGATCAGAGGAAATCAGCCTTCAGATTGTGGTTTGTTACTTGTGCCTGCAAAGACATGTTTGCACAGGTATGAGCTCACGTATGGTGCAATCAGCTGCATTTACAATTCCCAGGCTTGAGTCTGATCTGTCAGATTGTCCCCATTATCTCCTGATATTGCCAAGCCTCTTTCAGCTTCAAAATCCTGCTCTTGTATCTTTTTTTTTTTTCCCCTCCTCACATAAGCTTTGGGCTCCTGAGATAATATATATGAAACTATAGATATAAGCAAGTCCCCTGTGACTTGAGTTCTAACACTGTGATGGGATTAGATTAACTTTGCACAATTCTGATTCTCATTACGAATCCTGTCAGAAAGCTGGATTCATGTTGTGCCATTTTCTATCCTCATTACCGTTTTTGTCACAAGAATGAAATTTTTCATCTGTCACACAGGCTGGAAAAGACAGCAGCCTGCAACTGTATTACGATAACCTTTCTTGTGCTGTGCAGTTTGACAGGCTGTGCCTTTCTGCTTTGTTCTCTTTAATAGTTTCTCAACCTGTATGAGGGAGAGAAGGGGATGGATATCCATCTCAAGGTATAATACATGATTAATGGTGTTGCCTGTATTCAGAGGACTGCAAGTTTCCAAACTGAGCTGGTTGCAAAAGGAATGGCAAGTAGAAGAAACATTGCTACTGCTAAACCAACCCCATTTTCATTTGCCAGTGGTCCAAGAATAGAGATGAGGCTAAAAATATTAAAGTACCTAATTCCTACCTGTATTTCTACAAGTTTGCTTTGGCTTGCTAGAATTACATGTCTCAAGTGATAGAATCCCTCTCTAAAACAGATAGGACAAATTGTGAGCTTTTTACAATATTTAGCCTAAAATTTCCTACTCTTAATTTCTTTTCATTGCCATAATTTGTGCCCTGCAAATTTACCCTGTTTTATCAAATTCCTATTCTTTTTTGTTTATGTCAGTAGGACAAAGAATCATGCCTGTCCTTTAATTACTCCTCACGTACTCTGTAATGAGAACTTCAACAAATGACTTGAAATAGATATTCTTCATTTTTATATCCATTTGTATTATCTCCTGACCTCCTCTGTTTAGAAGAGTGACTAATTCATGGTTCTTTGTCTGTATCCTTGTTGTGGTGATACCCTGATCAAACTCCCTGCATCATGAGGGTGTGTGACAGTACTGCTTCTGTAAGGGCTCACTAGCAGAAAGATACTTGAAGTCAGTAAGTAACTGTGCGAGACAACTGCTAAGGTGCTGATGCCCAGAGACCTCAGTTGTAACCCAAATTGTTAATACACAGCAGTACTTTTATAGGGAGAGGGCAAGACACATGCTGTATACCTCGTTTGGAGGCAATATTTAAATAATATCTGTTTCTTGTCCCTTTTCCCCTCAGAAAAGTGTGGACCAACTGATGCCTTCCTAAACTGCTCATCCCAATCCCCTGCGTGACTGTGCCCCATCATACAGTGCATTCTGCAAAGATCACACTGCTTTGTCAGTCTTGTAGTTTGTCAAGCTGATTTGTGTAACTGATCTTTTGTCAACACACTGACTTCTTGGAAATAAACTCAGGGTTTTTTTACATTTAAATTTAACAGATGTATCTGCTTATTGAATAAATATATCTAGCAGCAATTCTACAGACAATGTGAAGATATGGAAAAAAAGCTCCTCTATTGTGCTAAATCCTTTCTTGTAAGGACTTTTACAGAAAGAGAGATAGTTATAAAATGTATCACTCCCTGCTCCTAAATGTTACCAAAGTACACCTTTGCACAAAGGCATTTGGAACAAAGTTCAGCTAAATCCCTGGAGACTCCATCTCAAATGCAATCTATTTCAATGTGACCTTGCATCAGTGTGCCCTTGAACCTTGGCTGCTGAAAAGCAAGGTCCTACTCCAGCTACCTCTTACCCTTACCTTATCAGTAAGCTACAGAACTGTGTAGCTTGCTCCAGCAGTGTTTTCTCTCTATATATTTTTTTCTTCTTTTTTTATCCCGAATGGAGCCCTGAAGGCTTGCAGTGTCACTTGGTATATCTTTGTCTTTCCTCTTCCTGCACAGAAAAATCTAGCTAATTTGGATTGTTTCAAAACTTTTTTTTAATCTGGTAAATCACATTAGAGTAAACATAGGCATATAATACCAACAAAAGGAACATCAGTTAATAACGAAATTTCATCCCAACATTAAAACCAGCTAACACCACCGACACGTAAAGAAAACTAGACTTTACTATTCTTGTAATATATATTATTCACTCTTCAATGTGTCCTATTTAAATCATAAAGTTAAAGAAGAATGTGCTTAAACTTGGTAATTATTCTGATCCATTTCACAATGTAGAACATCTTTGAAAAGCCATTATGCTTTGTTTACTTCAAAAAATGCTCTGTATAAATCAGGCAGTAAAACCTGGGTCCATGAAGTCAATGAGGTTATACCAGGAATGGTTTTTGGTCCGTTTTCCTTGTAGGTACTCTTGAACGATTAACCTTTTCTTTTGCTTGATTGTTCAGTAAATGAAAAGGTCTCATGAGAGATCCTAATCCCTCCTGTGGAGTAACTAAAATGACAAAGCCATTGTAAATGTATACTTAAAATTGGAGAAAATATAGATGTGTAACAGGCTGGGGGTGGGGGAAAACAAAGGAGTGGTTATTATCAGCTTGTCCAAGTGACTTTGTGTGCTTGTAGAAAGAAATTGTTTTGGTAGTATCTCTTCTCCTGGAACAACATGAAAGCTAATTGCAGTCCATGGTCTTCATTTGCATCTGCCATGCTATGTGTTAGATTATGGACATATCAGGACTTCAGGATAGTTTTCCTTTTTTTCTGAGTTCCTTTGTCAGTCTGTGAGGTTCCCATGGAGTATTAGGAGGCGCTTACAGCCTTCTTACCCTGGTAATGTCCCTTTAGGAAGGGACACATCTACTTGGAAGAGTAACAGGAACACCATAGCAAACAGAGGTAAAACCAAGCTAAAGCATCAGAAATTAGGTGGCTAAGAGAGTTTTATCTTCTAAGGAAAACTAGTCCCTTTTTAATTCTGTTTACAGTTTATTGGGAAGATATGTATTCCTGACAACTCAGCTATTGATCCATTAGGGAATAATGTTGAAGTACCCATCGTGTGTATTATTGGGCTACTATTTTTGGGCCTTGTTTCTACAGCTTCTTAAAACTTTCTCTCCTTTGGCCTATAGCATATTTCATGATGAAGAGAACCCTTAGTTAAGAAGAGAATTTGTCTTTGCAGCCTCGGATTTTCTGTGAAGATGAGGCTGGAAAGGGGAGTCCACAATTTTCCTCTTTTTTCCCTTGTCCAACTCCTGTTTTGCCAGGGGAGTACACTGTGAAAAAGTGGTGCGGACTCAGATTTCCCTAGGTTATGGAACGAAATATGAGAAATAACAACAAAATAGAAATCAAACCTAATTTCTAATCACTTCTGACTGTTGTGTGACTGAAGAAATATCAGCATTCTGTGCTGCTAGTCAGGCATGTTCTTGCAGTCAGCTCCTATATTTCAGAGAATCATAATACTGTGAAACTTCCTGCTTTTAAATCCATCTATGAAAGGCTGTGGCTTGCTTTGGGAATGTTTAGGAGCACAGCTGTATATTCAAATACCTTCTTAGTAGGAGGGCATGGTACTTAATTGAAAATCAGTTTTAGAAAAGGGTATTGTAGGTAAATGTCTATGCAGATTGAAAGGATTTTTTAAGATGCTGTGTTTGGCCCTCAGAAATAATGCTAGTGCAATTAAAAAACAAACAAAACCCCCCCACATGAAACTCCACTGAGCTTGTATGTTATGCAGGGTTAAAAAAGGAACTGATTTTGCTTACTAGTCTCCCTGATGAGTCATTATTTATTTGTTATGATTCATATTTTTTATCTACATTAAACTACTGCTAAGTGCCCAAGTTACTGATTTTTAATTTTTTTTACTTGCCTAAAACTGTATTAAGAATTGAGTTTTGCCTGCTGCATTTCTTAATTCTCAAGTCCAAATACCTCTTTCTAATTCAAACGTCATGGAAAACATTGAAGTGAAGTCCCCTGAGTGTCTTCTGAGTCCTCAGACTTCCTGAGACTACCCTGCATGCTGTCTCTCCGGTATAATGAACTCACAGTTACTTAGCCAGGGAATACACGGTTCTCCTTGGTTTGCTAGATCTTATAAACTAGTAAAATACCTTCTAGTTTGTAAAACATGCTTAAACTGTGTAGGATTTGTAATGTTGATGATAAGACTGTACTGGAACATGTATTGACACAATTTGTGACAGTTGTTTTGGACACTACTGCCTAAAGCTCTTCAGTGCTAGCTTTTTGTCTTAGTTAATTGTTTAGCATCAGAGAGTTCCAAGTCAGTAAAACAAGGTATATAAATCTAAGCATCTTCCTATTTCTGACGAATAAGTTTTCTAAAAATCTTTCCTAGATTTTTGCAGGGCTTTTCTTTTTTACTTTTTTTCCTTTCCCAATGAAGAACAAAGATTGAAAAAGTGTGTGATTTAGGTTAACAAAGCCTTGTGAAGGAAATATTTTTGTCACTCCCATCCATTTCACACACAAAGGATTTGTGCTCGTTCCAACTTTAGGAGAATCATTGCTTTTGGGAGCAGGCTGCAGTTTTTGGTTTCACTCCACGTTCCCTGAGACATGGGCTATTTGTTTTCCACTTTGAAAATCTTGTTGAAGAACAGAATTGGAAAATGCTTAGCTCTTTCATTTTTGGCCTTCGAAAGTGAAAACGTGATCTTGTGTTGCCAGTGTTTAGAGGACAAAAGCAGCAGCATGGAGGCATTGAACTGCATTTAACCATGCTTTTAAATGATGCCAAATCTTGTCATAACCCCAAATATTTCAGAGGAAAGATGATCTTTGGTTGATGTAACATGACGGTAGTTCAGATAGTGCTAGAGAACAATTGATGAAATCCATCATGTGGAAATAAAATTCCACAGGACGATACTTCTGATGGTCAGATTGAGCCAAGAGTTAATAATCACAGCTAAGAAATAGCCCTCATCCTCAGAGAGGATGTTTTTTGAACAGTAAAAAACCATAATTTTGGACATTAAAAAACAAACAAAAACTTTGCAAAGGTTTTGGAGGCTGTCTACAGCAGGCACAACTCACCATTTCATGTGAAATGCTGAAATGGCTGGGTGGAGGGAGAGAGGAAGGTGTATAAGAAGGGAGGCTGTATCTGAAGAATCAGGCTGGAAGGAGTGGACAATTGAAAGTGAAAGCATGTTAGGCATCTGGGGGTCCTGCTGCTCTTCTGAAAGTCCCTCAATGTTGATGGTGGCAGTTTTTCACTCTCAGTATTTGAGGCATTCATACCCAAAACCTGAAGATGCTCCTTGTGGGAAGTTACGCTGGTGCACTTTGTTCTCTTGACATACGAATTTACTAGAATTGCTGAAATGAATCCTTAAAGATTTCAGAGAGTAGAAATGACCATTAAGTGTTTATTTAATCTATTTTTCTTGTCTCACTGTTTTGTGATAGCTGTTACCTTGAAACATGTTTCTGACATAAATGTGCGTTCACATGAATTCTTTTACATTAATGGAGGTTGCAGCTGTTAATTAGCCATCTAAAAATGGCATTTGATGGTTTCCCAAGAGATTTCTTTGCCATTGCTTTTTTTTTTCTGAAGCAGCTATTGAGGATGTTGTGCAGTAATGCTTCAAAACATAGCTGGTATATAAACAATTGAAATAGCCTGTCTGTTAATTATATGCATTCAGTATAACAGTCTAATCTTAGTATTGCTACAATGAATACAAAATGAGTTAACAATTCATTTATCCATTGTTTGCTCAATAATTTTAAAGCTATAATAGTCTATTTAAAATTATGTCTGCTGTTTACATTTGTGATGAGGAACTGCAGGATAGGAGAAAGGTAAAATTAGCATGGAAGTGTCAATTTTTCAAGCCCTTAACTGACTAATTCAGCGGACAATCTGAGTCAATTAAAATCAGACCAAATCATGTCATAACCCCAAATCTTTCAGAGGAAAGATACTCTGGTTGGTGTAATGTAATGGTAGTTTAGATACTGCTAGAGAGCAATTGATGAAATCCATCATGTGGAAAAATATTCCACAGTGTAATACTTCTGATTGTCAGAGTATATGAGCCAAGAGGTAATAATCACAACTAAGAAATAGCCCTTATCCTCAGAGAGGATGTTTTTGGAATAGTAAAAAATAAATTATGGCTTTGGACAGAGAAAGCAAGCAGTTGGAGGAATTCTCTGCTGCCTTCTGGTCAACAGAGCATGCTGGCTTTGAATTAGATGAGTAGTGATGGTTGGTTCAGATTTTTGTTAAAGTAAAACTCGACTTTCAAAGTTGTTTTTAGGAGCCATACGGTTTCCAGTAACATACTGTGTACTATAGAGTATATGACTCAAGGTCAGTTTTATTTAATTAAGCAATTTGCTTATTGCAACAAATTGATGTGTATCTTGTTCATTTTTTGAAAGAAAATGTCGAAATTCTTTATTTGACAGGAATCAAATGGCCGTTTATGAACAATGGCCAAACCAGGACATCTCATCTTTCACTGTTAGACTTGTGCTACAAAGTTGTTAGAAATGCGGAATCATAGAATGGCAAGGGTTGGAAGGGACCCCAAGGATCATAGAGCTCCAATCCCCCTGCCACAAGTAGGGCCAACAACCACAGGCCTGGAGCTACACAAGGTTGCCCAGAGCCCCATCCAACCTGGCCTTGAACACTTCCAGGGATGGGGCATCCACTACTTCTCTGGGCAGCCTGTTCCAGCACCTCACCACTCTTTCTGTAAAAACTTCCCCCTAATATCCAATCTAAACCTTCCCTCCTTTAGCTTTAATCCTTTCCCCCTTGTCCTGCCATTATCTGCCCTTTTAAAAAGTTGATTCCCCTCCTGTTTCTCTGCTCCCTTCAGGTACTGGAAGGCTGCAATGAGGTCCCTCTGCAGCCTTCTCTTCTCCAGGCTGAACAAGCCCAGCTCCATCAGCCTCTCTTTGTAGGGCAGGTGCTCCAGCCCTCTAATCATCTTCTTGGCCCTCCTCTGAACCCTCAAGAAGCTCTTCTCCCAGTCTGTTTCTATGTCTGGGATTCTTCCGGCCCAAGTGCAACACCTTACACTTGGCAGTGTTGAACCTCATTAGGTTCACCTAGGCCCATCTTTCCAGCCTGTCAAGATCCCTCTGGATAGATTCCTTTCCTTCTAGGAAATGTTAAGTCATCACCAATTCTAGTTCCTTCTCAGAGAGAAAAAGTGGGGCCAGGAATACCTAATATTGTTTTTATTTCAGTTTTAACAAAGAGCCTTTAATTATGCCAGAGAATGAAATAGCTTTTATGAATCTTGAACTACAAAATTAAATGCAATAACTGCATTTTTTAAATTTACATGTGATGTGTATACTTGTACAACTGTTTGTGTGCAAATGCTAGAAATTAGCTTGAGTTGATAAAATATAGTGTTTATGTTGTTTTATGATGTGGGAGAGGGATCCCTTGTCAGGAATGGGTTGACCACGTGGGCCTGGGTAAATGCAGGGTGCTCCCTGCTGCTGTATGTGCTTACTGTCAATATTCATCCATGTTGCAATTTCCATTTCAATTCCAAACCTCAAAATTGCTGTGCTCTTGTATAATGCACTCCTGGCACTAAATCATGCTACCTACTGATGTTTAGTGACCTGAATGAAATTGTTTCGATGTAATTGACTGGCATGCTTTGTGTATAGAAATAAGTCCGCTCAGCAAAGGCTGAATTATGTTTTTAAGCCACAAAAGAGAGACTTGTCTATTTTAGATCTTGAAAAACAGCACAGGTCCATTGATTTCATCCGCAACAAGCAGTAAAATATATCAAAAAGTACACACAGCCTTAAAAGCCATGGCTCTAGAGCTGCACTCCACTGGTTCTCCCTGTTTTCATATTATAAACCGCATCTTTTCTTTGCTATTGGGATCAACTTCTCCGATTAACATTGTGCTGCTCTTAACCGGGAGTGCAGCCTTGGTTCTCTTTTGGAAATAGGTTAGCTACAGTTGTCAAAAGGAAGTGCAGTATACAGCAATAGGAACCTGCAAAGTGGGCGGGTATAGGTTGTGTGGTGGGTGTATTAAAAGCCGGTACTCTGTAAAAGGCTTACTGCTTAGAAGTGCAACAGTGCAGTACATAAAACTTGTTTGGAAAACGTTGTTATGTTAGACATAAATGCACTCTGCTCTATGTGTCTTCGTATTCTGAATTCTGTTATGGTCATTGCAAAATATTTTGTCTTAAGAAAAACAGATGGTTGTCTGTGTTTCCTCAGCTTTGGGAGAGTATGTGATCAGGGCAGAGGGGAAAAACACCAGTGTAAAAGGAGATAATGAAGTTATGTTATGATTTTTATCAACTTACTTGGGAACTAGCTAATAGATGGTAAAGGTTGATTCCTTTTTTAATGGTTTGCTCTAATAGAAAGAAATACTACTGTTCTCTTTCCCTCACACACTTCATCAAAGCTGGTCCTCTGATCTGTCATTCCATTGCTGGCTTTGAAAGATAAGGCTGAAGGGAAGTGATTGCATGAGAGTAGGAGTCCCAGCCCCAGTGCCTACTTTGATTAGATTCATTTCTGTGACAACTTCTAATTCTGGTTATTAAAGAAATAGATTCCCTACGGTGTGAGTGCTTCTTGCTGTCTGACTTACTGGACAGGTCTCCTGTGTTGTTCAGAGATACAGAAGCTTCTGGGTGATAATCAGATGTGTCTGAATGAAGGGATAAGTCACTATTATTCACAACTCACCACGATGCATTCACCTTCTGGCCTTGACAGCCATGAAAGGTCTGGTAACTCCTTCATAGACCCTTTCAGGCTAACTTACTTGCCCTCTAAAAATGATCCCCCATCTACCATAAGTATAGACTTTGATAATTATGTCAGCTTCTGCAGAAAACCACAAAGATTTGTTGAGAAACACAGTAGTAATTTCGTTTAGCTCTCTTTGACTGCAGAGGCTGCAAGCAGGCAGTCCCTACTTGCTGTGCCACCTCAGATCAGATTTTTGCCATCTCTGAGGAGCAGCTATAAACTGCTCTTGGACCTGGCTGCACCTGTCTGGGCTCATTGCCCATGGGGATAAACATTAGCTTTCTTCCCCTGGCCCCTTGTTCTTTGCAGTGTGGCACCTAATTTCATGAGGCAAACTCAAACAACTTATAACACTTGACATAGGTCAGGGACAAAATTATGACCATTGAAGTAACTCCCTTTTCTGATGGGAAGTGTGCTGATCAGATCTGCATAGCTTTGGCTCACTAAATGACCTGGGTGAAGTCACTTGTGTGACTTCCTTTGCTTTCACTTTCCTTGCTACCTCTGGGCGTGTTTTCTTTTACTTTAAGGTTTGGGGTATGTGGGGGATTTGAACAGAGTCAAGTGTCAAATCTGTGTATGATAGTTGTAGGTTTAGATGTTCCCTGGATAGCCAAAGAGAGGATAGCCTTAAAGGCAATGACTTATTTTCTTTTTACCCTCCATCACCTTCAGGAAAATCTTACCAATTTTAAACAACATTCCTCTGTAATCAAAACCATCATGTATATGTATTTTAAAAATTCAGATTACATATTATACCTCTTTGCAGCTGTGAAGAATTCCGTCAGAGTTGTAAAGATTAATCTGTCCTGGAAGTTCCTTGAAGTAGCAATGGTAACTTTGTGATCCCAACCCCACATTATTTTGAAGAGTTAAAGCAGGCAAGTCCATGTGGTGTGGGATGCTTCTGCTGGTGAAGGGATGGCAGGCATCTGAATGAGGTGAATGAATATGTGCAGGTATGCTGTATGTGTTAAAACAAGCATTTTGCAAAATTTCTCTAGACTCTGCAAGTTGAAGGGCCTGTCTTGTGTATGTTCTGTTTTACTTTGAGCCTTGGCTGAAGGAAGTGACACATAATTTATCTCCTGAAGGATTCAAATGGCAAGAATCTGTCAGGCTTTTAAAGGCCCTGAGAAATCTTTCAGGCTTCAGGTTTGTAATTTCCCATGTTAGGTAAATGTGAATCTGCTGGAAGATGCTGCATGTTTTGGGCCTGATGTCAGCAGTGTGCCACAAAGACTGCACACAGCTTTCTCCTTATCATTGTTTTGGAAGAAAGCTTTCAGGTGATGTGGGGCATGTCACATGGGAAGAGTTAATAGAGGAGAGAGTGGAGGAAACACAGCCCCATGCTCTGCATGGCAAACCTTCCCTTGTACCACTGTACTCATCTCCACCACCCTTGGTAGCGTGTTTTGTTGAAGTCCTCTCTGTAGCCTGAGTTCACTTGGAGGCACCTTACTCTAAAAGAAAGCCACTGGAGCTGCTGGATCTGCATCTGCTCTACAGTGCTGTATGCTAAAGTGAGAAGCACTGCCTGCTGTGAAGAAAGTCATTCTCTCTGCTTTGGTTTATTGATGCATAGAGATATTGACTAAAATGTTGACATGCAGCATTTTAAAGCAAGCTGATTATCTGAAAGCCTTCTGAATGATACCCAGTGTTAGGTAGTACTAAAACCACAATTTAAGCTATTCTGTTCCCCAAGTGTTCCTTTTAATCCTCAGTGCCATCTTTCTTCTAAAGAGTACTTACAGGTTTACCAGTCCTTGACTGTTATTAGGTTCTTGCAAAATACACTCAATTGTTTCTACATGCAGTTTGTATTCATTTAAATTGTCCCCTTAATTTCTCATGTTCAACTTAAACTATATATATATATTTCATAAAAATTTAGATGAAAGATCTGTTTTCTGTCTTCTGTTAGGTTTCTGGTTATGATTTTGAACTTACAAGTGTGCAAAAATCCAATCCAATCCCTCATAATTAGACAGAAAAGGTTCTCCTGGCCAGGTGATACATCAGATGATGATTAACTGAAATGGGTCTTACTCTAGAATAATTTTTTCTCCCACCCCCTTGCCTTCCTTAAGAACACAAGGTTTGTCTGGAGTTCCCACTAACTACAGGCTCACAGGCAATGAAATAGCAAGGGTTTTGGGGGCACTAAGCTTCTCTTCAAATATCTCATAGTTTGCCTATTACTAAAGTTAAGGGGCTTGTTTGGTCAGTAGGTTTGTGATTATGTGGTCTGTAATTGTCTATATGGTCTCACCTGCCTCTGCTCAATTGTAACTAAAAGTCTGCATTTGTGCTGTTTTCTCCTGTTACATGTTTGGCCCCAAGATACTCTTCCATGACCTTTTCAGGTCTTTTTGACTTCTTTGCACACACAAAGATAGTTTACATTTTCCAGGCTGTGGCTGGAGTGACTTTGCTACTTAGACTCTTTTTTTAAATACCATTTCAGCTGCTGTGTTAATTCCCACTTGTTTCTTTCCTCCTTTAGAGACTATGCAAAAGAAGGGAAGCAATTTTTCTCATCTCCTCTTGTCTTTCCACCTCTCACATTACTTATTTTGAGCTGTGATTTTTCTAGTTTTGTTAATACTTGTTTATTAATTAACCTTATACTTTCTGTACCTCTTGCTGGGCTTGATTGCTTTATTGCCACTTCACTGTGTTTAAAGGAAAAAAGGCCACCCTTGTGTTCTTGACTGGAAGAAGCTTGTCTTCACAATTCTCTATTCCTGTCAAGTGCAAGCATGCACACCACTAAGGAATTCATGTCCCAAGGAAAGCAGGATGTGTTCCTTCTGTACCAAAGATAGGTTTCTAGAAAAAAACAGCTTGACAATGTGTTAGTTATTACTCAGATGAAGCCTTCAGTCCTATAGATGTGCGCTGTTCCAGTGGCCTCTTATATAAAGGTATTAATGGTTACATTTGATGTGCATGACACAAGAATAATTAAATTTCTTTCACTTATATGTTTTTTTCTTCTCTTTCTGCCTGTCCCTCAAAGTAAAAGGATTATTCTAGTTTCTTTTCTGTCTTTTCTATATCTTGGTGAACATCCTAAAGTATGGTCAGCTAGCTCATAGTCATTGAATGTGTTAGGATGGAAGGGACCTTTTAAAGGCCATCTAGTCCAACACCTCTGCAGTAAGCAGGGACATCTTCACAGAGCCCCATCAAGTCTGACCTTGCCATCCCTCCAGGGATGGCAAAGTCAAGCTTGCCACAGTTAGACACCTAACAATAAATAATTCAAAACCATATTTTTGCCTATTTTATGGTCTCTTTTGTGCAACTAATCAAGTCATAA
Organism: Laterallus jamaicensis coturniculus; assembly: GCA_022605575.1. Taxonomy (NCBI): domain Eukaryota; kingdom Metazoa; phylum Chordata; class Aves; order Gruiformes; family Rallidae; genus Laterallus; species Laterallus jamaicensis. Next base: position 16,839,193 of record JAKCOX010000008.1, on the reverse strand, counting down.
GCATCACAGGTTTTGTATGTTATCCACATGCATCCAACTTGTGGGTGGACATTATTGTCCAGTTTCCTTTTAACAGAAGTCCACAGAACTTGCTTTTATCAGAAACCCGTTGTATTTTTTTCTTTTCTTGGTGGCTTTTTTTTTTGTACCTTTCCCTTGTCTGCCACAAATGCTAAGCCTCAGGAACCAACTTCTGCATTCAGTTTCTAATAATATACCTGGAAATATGGAAATGCTAACTTTCATCTATAAGTTGTTCTGTTACCTTGGTTCATCACCTTCCACATGTAAGTGTACAGGTATTGGCAAGAACTACTTTCATTTTTATTTTTTTGGAACCTATTTTAGTTCACCTCTAACTTGGATGCTATTGAGAAATACATGAAACAACTGTCCTAAGAAAAACACTTTGGAATGGAGCTTACACGTACAGGGTGTAACAGAACTGTGGAGAACCTAAAAATACATGCTTGGGACAAACATTAAAGAAAACTGAATAATTGTTTTGGAAGGATCTTGAGGAAAGAATTTTTATGACAAAAAATAAATTAAACAAAATCCCCTTATCCCTCCTTGTAAGTAGTTTTGCATGGTCTAAAGCTCCTTTCAAAGCTTGAGATGGTCTCATTTTTTTTGAAACTGAAGTGACTGAGAGGACAGAGAAAAGACTGATTATAGGTAAAATGATTTGCAAAATGTCAGACAATGAGGATCACTTCAAGGCAATAATGAATTAAAACACTTTTCCATCTCCTAATTTTCTGTGGCTGAATCTGACTTATATTCAGTGGAAAAAAACCCTCATAAAATGAAATATTGCGTGGTAAGGGTCATACAAAAATATGATTTATGGGAAATAACAGCCTTCTAAGTTACTACTTAACTTCTTTTCTTCCCCAAAAGCTGGGATTAAAAAGTAGGTCAACAAGCCCATTTAAATAGCTTATTCCACAGTGTGGTTTAAATTAGTGCTAGTGACAAGTGTATGAAGTGCTGCGCATTTTGTTTTTGTAGCATATTGGTTAAATTTAGAATTGTTCAAAGTGGCTGTTACACGCAAGCCTCCAGGCAAATCCTCAGATCTTGCGGTCGGTGGACTTTGTTGTTGTTTTTAAACACATAGAACAGGTTAGCATTGTGTTTCCGAACTGGGAGTTTTATCTGAAGGTACAATTAGAGTAATGAGTGCTAATGGAAGTACACTGGAGGAGCTTCTTAACTAAGGAGCTACAATTTCTGCTCAAAGGGAAACGCTTCAATATGCTCGGAGAATGTGACTCCCGCTCCCTAGTTTTATCCAGGAATCCCTACGTAACAGTGATTTTTAATCTAGAGACAAGCTGAAGCCTTTAAGTATCACTGAACAGAACTGTCCTTCTAATGTTATTTGGTAATGATAGGTCAGGCAGCTTCGATCAGACAAATGGCCTGAGATGAAAGAATGATTGTAGGCAAGGAAATGGCTTTTGCAGGAGCTCTGTTCTTGCTTCAAAAGCCATTCTTTGGCTCGCAATATCCCTCTCTGCCTCTTGAGAACTGCCAGAAACAATTCTGGCCCTGAAATTCTGAGGTACCTAGCGCCAAGGTGAGGAGAGAGGTTTCCAGCCCAGCTAGAAATCTTTCTCTGTTCCTCCTGCTTTTGTTGCTGTGCAGCAAAGGGCTCTCATCTGTGCCCTGACTGCGAAGATACCAGCAGAGCCAAGTGAATAATGAGGAAATCTACTCACTAGTGTTTTGACAATTGCTAAATAGAGTTTTGCTTAGATCATGTTTGTACCTATTTTATCTGCTGTGGAGCACTTTGTGAAAAACTGTGGGAGTGAAGTGTTTGCTCCAAAGAATACTTGCAGGGAACTATTTCTGGACTGCATTCATGATTAATTTAATCAAAACCCAGTTTTTCTTAATGTGAAAGTAGCTGATTAATGATTACGTCATACGTGAGGAAACAGAAACAGAATAAATCAGTGTGTTAAATTCGAGCTCGTTCTTTTTCAGAGCTCTATATAATTTAGCTGCAGCAGCATGTCTTTGGTGGCTTTTTTTGTATCCCGCTCTCCCAGTAATGATATCCTTGTCACAGTCTCCGTCCTGCCCTGCTCTTGTATGCCATTCTATTTTATGTAGGTTCTCGTTCTGCTTTCATTATGAAGTATATGAGCACCTTGCAAGTGTATGGTACGTGAGGTGACTAGCATCCATCATATTCTGCTCGTTCCTTGCCTACATGAAGAATTAGATACTTAGTAGGAGTGCTTTGTTTTGGTAGGATTGTTTTCTGCTTATAGGAAGCAAGATAGACAGAAGAGCAGTGATTTGCATTTGGAGTGAGAATTGATGTCACTTATGACAGTCCTTGATTCCTAGGGGAATTTATTTTAGAGCCTCAACTGGCTGCTGGCAAAGCCCTGTGTTTTAAGCCTGTTAGCTTTGTGTTACACTTTCGTATCTGCATACTCCAACAAAACATCTCTCTCAAGTCTCTGTTCTCCCTTCAGTCTTGTTTCTTCCAGAACTGTCTCACAATTGGAACAGACAATTGAAAATTCTGAGAAACTGAGGCATGAAGAGAGCTGCCAATGTAATGAAGTGCTTTTTCTCCCTTGCTGCTGTTTTTCCTAAAGCTGCAGTATCATTTGTGCTCTGAAAGCTGAGGCACTGACAAAGATAAGTGAATAATTTTCAAAGCCATCTATTGAGTGAGGTTAACTATTTCATGCTGAGCTCTGTCCAGTCAGGGTAAAAAATACTCAAACAAGCCACGATGAACTTTGCTGGGTAACTGACTACATTTCTCTTGAGCCATCCCCAAGCTCTAGCGAACAGCTAACATGTATTTGGGAAAGCACTTACGCACATGTTTGTGTTCTGTTGCCCACAGTGGATTGAAGTGAACTATTAAGCATGCTTCCAATCAGGATTCATTTGCTGTATCGGACCTGTGTTGCAACCATGCCTCAAGAGAAACAGTCGCTTACCACTTTCCTTGTTTCTGTGTGACTAGTGAAGTGGGTTAAGTATGGTATGGCAGGGTTAAGCGATGCCACAACTAGCCACTATTCCAAAAAAAGTCATCTGAACATATATTTGGTGGAGTGAATTGATCTGACGATACTTCACAAATTTCTGTGAGAAACATAAAGAACTACCTCTCTAAAGGCTATTTGTAAGATACGATGCCATCTTGAAAGGTTATTTAAATTCAAAGAAAGCTTAAAGAAATAATTAACTTTTAGGAGACTATTTTAAGAGCTTGAGAGATTTAAGAGCCAAAGGAATAAGCTTTTATTTGAAACAGTATCAATTCTTATTAAATTTGACGAATCTGAAGGATATTTCAGGGATATCTCCTGTTTAGCATTGAAAGAGGAACTGAAGATGCTCTGAGAATTTACTGCTACAAGAATATTGACAAATTACTCTGTCTCAGCACTAATGGACTACTTATTCATGAGCTGAAAATGAATTTCCTGTTTTCTTGAGCAAGAAAGCAGCAAGTAGACAGGTAAGAAAGCCCAGAAAGAATAGGTTCTGAAATATGGCATGAAGACTGATGACAATGTTCCCAGCACTGTGATGACCACATGATCATGACTGAAATTATTAAGTTCCAACAAGGGATGGGATTTACAATTTTAAGATATTGCATTAAATAAAAAATGAAAAGTGATTGCAACTTTTCACAGTGGCCAAAACAGTGTTAGGTAAATTTGCTTAAAATATCCTATGGAGGGGTTGTAGGTCGAACTGATGTTTTGAACAAATAATGAGACCTGGTTGGAGTTTAATAGGCTTATTAATGAATGAACCTCGCAAAAACTCAGATACTCTTGTGTATCTGATGTCATAGGACTCTGGTACAATGTTTGCTATTTATAATTTATTAAGTTTTCCACAGTAAATGAATAGAGGCATTCCACTGATTGGAAATATTTCCTTGCCTATCTCTAAAGGTTTATTTACCTACTCTAATGCATGTTTTAGTTTGGAGAATTGAGTATCTTGAGGTCAAGACTAACCTGATTGTCAGAGGTCCCATCTGTGACTATACAGTTTGTTGCGGGGGGGAGGTGTAAACAAGGTAGTTGTTCTTTGGTTTGTTTTTTTTTTCTTTATCAATGCCACAATAATAATAATAATCACTCTTTAGCTGATCACTTTGCTGCTTTTTAATTGGGAAACTTTGAGTTGTGCAATAAAATTCCATGATGGTCTATCCATGAGTTTTTCTTGACGGTCATTGAGACTTGCCCTGATGTTTCTTGTTTCTCTATGCCCTTTTTGGTTATCTGGATAAAATTCCTTGATGTGTAACTGTATGAAGCACCTTCCTCTGCTTGTAATAGCTTATCTAGGAAACCAAGTAAGTAATTCTCAGTGTAATTCCTTAGGAAAGCATTTCTCCGTGAATGAGCTGAGTGAGCAAGGCTTGAATAATTGAAGTTGGATTTTACAATCCAGTTTATTTGCAGTGATGGTACTGTATATGATCCATGTAACTTTGAAGTATTTAAATCTCTAAATTGATCTGTTGTTCATTCTGCCTCTATTATATCACAGCTTGCATTTTCTCTCTCCCAGTGCTCTCATGGTAAAAGGAAATAAATATGCTCATGCTTTAATAAGTAATTAAGCTTTTTGTTATACCGCCATTAGTCTTTCCACAGAAGTGAGGTGAACTTGGGCAAGCCAAACAACTGTTCCTCGCTACCTCTGATATGCTGAGATAGCTCTAGGTAAAACAAACATTTCTGTTTTGCTTCAGGTGTTCTTGACATGTGCTGCCTATCTTAATCTGCAGCCATGGGAAGACTCCAAATCCTGTAGAGCTTGGCTCTGGAGAAAGTGTTATTAACAGGGTAATTTGCTAACTTCTCTTGCTATTTTCACTGCTGTTACTCTGTTTTGAGAGCGGGCAGATACACCAAAATGGCACTGTCTGCTACCTGTCCAGGGAAGTCAAACAGCTAAGATGTTTGCTCATGAAACAAATTCAGTTAGATATACACGGATGTAGTTACTTTGATACAGCCACATTGTACTTACATTCTCATGTTTTGGGGCTCTTGAAACATAGTACAAATAAACCCAGCAGTTTTCATTTGAGCAGTTGGGTTCTATCTAATGCAGAAGTGACACGACATGAGACTCTGTAAGAGGATTTTCCTGTTGTACTAAAACAAATGGATAAAAAGATGTGCCAACAACTGTAGTACTAAAGCATACAAATTTAATTTCCTGGCTATTCTCCTGAGAATCTAGATCTATTTCAGTTAATCTCTAGTAAATTTAGGCGATGATTCCCAAAGTCTTATTCTCATCTGTATTTTTGAACTCTGGTGGTTTCATCCAGATTTGGCTAAAACTAGATCTTATGAGCAGATGATTATATTTTTGTGGTGACTTCCAGCCATGTTTGGAGGCATTTTTTACGTTTGTTTCCATGTGCTAGACCCAAGCACAGTGTAGCTGATGTATTTTAGGGCTCTGGCTCCACTGTGAAATTTCAGGTGCAGCTACGGCTATGTTAACGTAAGGATATAGGTCTGGACTTAATCTGACTCATTTCAAATGGCCCTGATGTCCTAAATAGGTCTGTCTATACATATGGGTAAGCTTACATCTAGATATCTGGAAAAGATTGGCTTGAAGTTTGACCAGAATCACTAAGAATATTCTGGAGGCAACATATTCCTTAATCATCTGATCCTTACAGTATTATGTTTTCCTTTATTTTGAATTAAAATTGCTTTTCATCTTAAAAGTGTTATTGCCATAAAAAACCAAAATATGCTACAAGCTGACTTGATCATAAATTCTGGGAGGCATAACTTCTGGCAAAACCTGTAAGTTAAAAGGATTGCAACATTTTAGAATTCTTTTGTTAGACCCTGTCTTTATTTTAATTTCTCTTTTTCTTCCTACATTATTACTGTCCCTCCAGGAATGATACATGACAGAGAATGATGTTCCCATTAACTTAAATTGTTACCCATAAATCCTCCAGAGATTTCTAATTAATATGAAAGTTTACTTGATTGGGCACATTGCGAGAGCCTGCTCATGGTGCTCTGTATTTTTGCCAGTGGAGGCCAGAAGTCCATAAATCTTCATAGCACTGGGATTCCCACTATGTCCCATTACAATGAAAAAGTGGCATCTGATGCAGGGAGTGTAAATACTGTATAGATGTTCAATAAAGTATTTCATTCTTCACTGGTGAATTACAGATTTATGGCACATAAATAAAGCAAAGCAAGGAGAACTAAAATATGAGGAATAGTGTTATATCACCTATGTTATCTGGAATTAAATTGTTTCTACTGTGGTGACAAATATCATATCTTCAATTTGCATTCATGTCTTGTATTACACTACTCTAAAGACAGTTAGTTGATGTTAAAAAGTAGATTCTTCTGTCCCCCAACTTTTCATGGGAGAAATAAGTCAGATTGGGGCAGAGACTGAGGGCTATAAACATTGTTTATCAGCCTGGTGAAGTTTGAGGGAAAATTGTATTCCTTAAGAATCATCTTTGTATAGTTAAAATTAGTTTCATTCATTGATTGATCAGGAGAAGAATCTTTTCATCTTCCTATGTGGGTTGATTTTTTAAAAAAAATTTACTATTGACCAGTTTGCATTCAAGAGGGTATTTTTATTGCAAATCAGTAAGAAGAAAGAGCATACCCCAGAATGCAAAGATGATGGCTATGAGACTTTACCCCAGGAAGGAATCTGGCTCCTTGAAAATCTGAAGATTATGGATAGTTCAGTACTCAGTTCTCTAGTTAAAACAAAAAACCCCACAAAACTCTACCTCTTGGCATTAGACACAAGAGAGCTGAGGGATGTAGCACTTCTATTCAGTCACATGGGCTTAGTCTTTGGTGCAGTTTAACTCTGAATTTGCTTTCAAAAGGAAAGATATGTTAGCTGATTAATGATGGTTTATTTTGCTACTCTTGAAGATATTGTGAAATCCAAATATTCTTGGCTGCTTGGTAAAGCAGCAGTATACCTGGGGCTTTCCATGATCTGAGGAGGTGCCTGTAAGAAGCAAATGTTCTCAGCCTTTCTTCTTGGCAAAATGACTCTCTCACTGGTGGTGGTCACAACAATAGCATTTCAAACCCAACAGTACCTGTGCTCCTGTGCAGCTTAGTGACTGAAGCCAATGAAGCAGGGCTGTTGACATGGAAGAAGTCAGCAGGAATAGTAGATGTATAGCAGGTGTATGTTGCCAGGCAGCAATGATGAATTTTTCTTCCTTGTTCCATATTGATTCTGGGGCTGTGTGTAGCACAGCACCTGTGGAGGACTCTGGTTTCTTTCTTCCTTTATTTTCACCATCGGAAAGAAACCACACTAGAAGCTATAGAATCCGGTTTGGGGATGTGGATCTTTAAAAAATAAAATAAAACCAACACTACCACTCCCTCACCACCCCTCCCCCTCCGCATGCAAACATCAAAACGACCCACTCTCCTTCAACCCAAGCCCCCACCAAACAAAAACCTCTCTAAAAAACCACAAAACAATGAAACAAAATCAACACGCTCCCCCAACTGCCCCCTCCCCCATGCCTTGGGCAAGGATATGTGATGATAGAAGTGAAAAGGATTTCATCGATCATCAACTCAAGCTGCAGTGCTAAACATATTGTCACATCACCCTATTTAGAAATGTGCCCACTCCATTAAAATTGATTAGGATATTTGCTCCTCTTACCTGTATGAGCAGCATATTCTAGACATGCACGCTTCTCATGGAGGGTCTAGTCTATACTTATTTATGGTTTGGTTGTATCCATTGGCTCTTCAGTCTGCACTGTGCTTCAATAGCTCTCTTCTCCCTCCAGTGCTCATGCTCTACTATATTTATAAACAGCAGTTCAAAGACTTCTCTCTGTAATTTTTCTTTTTTTCTGAATTTAAACCTCTCATTTGGATAACTTTCATTCCTTTGATCATCTTTAGACCTTCTCTGAATTGTACCAGTCTCAATTCATCGTAAAACCAGGTAACTTAAATTTATAAGCTTAATCCTAGATAAGGCCTTCCAGAGGTAATGCACAGTGCTCTGACTTACACTGTGTGTGATGTGTCATACAATTGTCTTTCTCATGTCTGCACTTATGATTCTATGGTCATTGTAATCTGTGTGGCCAGGCGTTTCGAGGTAGTGAACTAGTAGAAAACCTTTTTAAATGTGAGGATTTTCTCTGTATGATGAAGACTTAACTTTGCCTTGCCTTTCCTTTCCTAGCTGAAGGGAAAACAAGCCCTAATTAATGGACAGGTGGGAAGAGATACAGTGCACTGTAGTCATGGTCCTGACTATCAAGGGTCAGAACTGTAGGCTGAAAAGTCTGGAAAGCCCATGCTTATGTTATGAATTTTTTTCTTTTTTCATTTAGCTCATGTTCTCTGCATCTTTGATATTGCCCTATTTTGTCGTCAGTGGAATTTATTGTAGTCAGGATAGTAAGTGGCTTGATATGATTTAGATAGATGCTTCTATCTTCATGGATGAGAAGTATGGCTGAAATCTTGGAAGAGGCAGTTCTTTGTTATTGTTTGATAGATATTAAATAGTTTAAAATCCACTTCTATCAGTGTGTTGTGGTAGTCTCTGATTTTATTTTTTCTTGGTGTTTCTGGGCTCAGAATATAGTCATGTTCAGGTGAACTTTTTGGTATTTTGAGGGAGTTTCTTTACATCTGCATTGAAGTTTTAGAATTAAGATGACTTTAATTGAACCATTTTAGTTCTTCCTAGATTATACTTAGTATTTCACATGGAACCATGGAAAGAGACACTCCAAATACCAAGTGTGTTAGTGGTCTTGGTTAACAGGGGTTGCCATAACTCTAGCAACTGTCTCTTCAGTAAATTTACAGGTTGAATCAAGAGACTCTGCATTTGGCTTACATGCAAGATTGAGGTCAAGGCATGTGTGCTCTGCTCACATCCCTGCCACAGATTTGTTGGATAAGCGTGGGTCAGACTCTGCCCTTTAGCTTCTTTGTCTATAAAACTTAAACACACATCATCAATTTAACAGTCCATGACACCTTACAATTTGAGTTCAGCCATGGCCTCTGCCTCAGGGGTTTCAAAGCAAGTGGCGTGTTAAGGTGCATTTGGCAATGTTGCAAAAAATGTGGGAATGATTATGTTAAGCCAGTGGACGAAATAAAATAAAAGAAATTAAATATATTCTGCATGTTCCTTCAATTTTGGCAGCTGAGGGTCATTGAAAGTGGGGGGTTTTAAGGTTCCCTGCAGTAAGTCATATCTTGTGGCAAATATGTTGGCTGTACCTGGACTAAAAAACCATAGCAGTTATCTGGGATTTAGGAAGCAGAAGGGTTAGAAGTGTGTCCATATTCCACTTCTGTTGAGTGTCTCGTTCCTTTCTCCTTTCAAGAGTTTTGTCAGCTTCCCTCCAAGAGCTCTAATGGGCCTTCATCCCCTCATCGCTCACTGCCAGGAGGGTAACGAGGCTTGACTTAAAAATGCTGTGTGAGTGGCAAGCAGCTGAGTGGTCTGATTTGGTATACTGCTGCATACAGCACTGTAAATCTGGCAAACCTAATTATACACGGAGGGATAATGACAACTCCATATGGAATGGAAAATTGTTTGCATGTAGATTTTACTCCTAAACTCTTCTGGTCTTCCCGTAGTTAGTAGGCAGGCAGCAGCCTCCAAAACTAACTCCAAAGTGATACCGCTTCTGGTCCAGCTGGCATGGAAGATTTAAATTCACATGAGCCAGCTGGCTATCTCATTGCCTCCTTTCACCTAGGAGACTGAAATATGTCATCCCTGAGATATGGCCAGACTCTTGGATCTTATACCCTTTTCTGGGAAAGAGGCAGTATTGTTAGTACTCTGTATCTGCTTTGCCTCAGATAGATAAAATGTATAAATGCACATACATATGTATGCATATGCTTTATCTATATATCTTCATGCACAGATGTTAAAAATAAAACTTATAGCAGAGAAATGTCAAGCTTACAATTAGAAATCCAGAAAAAGAACCAGGAAATGAAAAACCAAGGTACTCTCTTTTCATTTTTGACGCAACTGTCTTACTTCCCCTACCCTCCATGTGTGGTAACTTTAATTATCAGCTGGATTTTTCAAATATGCAGCTTAACTTATTCCATGTAAGTAGTCAGAGACATTGATATTAGGAGAATCAGAGTATTTTTGTTTCCTGTATTTGGGGATTTAATTTATTACTCTTCAATATGGCACTAGTGGGTTTTGTATTTATTTTTCTTTCTCTAATAAATACAAATAAAATGGAAAAAGATGACAGTGGCTTTTTGAACAGCATTGCTTTATAAGTAGTTCTGCTAGGTTCCAAAAGTTGCATCTGGAACAATGAATTGAATGGGACATTATAACATTTACTGCTGCTTGGCTGAATCTTGATTTTTGCAGAGGTAGCAGTGTACCAGTCTGAGCCATGAATCTTTCCCAGGAGAATGTAGAATTTGGAGACAACTGAAAATGATAAAGATGCAGAGAATCCCACCTATTTGGGTGTGGTGCTAGGGAAATATTGGTAATATCTCATGAAGTTACAGATGCTTCTTTGAATATCAATTGTTCAAGCCAATCCTGATGAGCTCCTGTTAATAGCGTGGGAAGTGATTTGGGTTATTTTGCATCTCCCCTTTTGGCTGCTCAAAACTTAGAAAATGCTCAAACGAAGCAATTTTAAAATTATCCAAGCTTGCAAAAATGAAATTAAAAGCATGACATAAAAGCACTTTAAAAAGTGCTAACTGTGGGTTCTCATCTTGTATCTCACAAACAGCAGATGTGGCACAAATAATCTGAGATTGCCTACAATGCAGAGATTTTTTTAAGAGCAGAAAGAAAACTACTTACCTCACGTAAGTAACTGATGTTTGTCCACTGAATGCATATGACTGATAGTACCAAGTGCCTTTGTTTATGTTGATTAAAACAAAATGTTCTCTATTCAAATAAACCTTTTAATAAGGGTAAAAGTAAATATTTGCTTTTAAAAAAGATTAGTGCAACTTTCTTCCAAGGTAATGAATGAGGACTGTGGCGATGACATTGATAGAACCCACCTATTAATTGAACATAACCGTAAATTAGGTTAGGATTTAGAGTAATTAAAACAGAGGGGCTGCAGATTTTAGGTTATTACAATCTAAAATAATGCACTGCTACTCTTCTTGCTCCATCAGTTTCCTTAGAACAATGTGTATGTGTCATTTAATGACTTTGACTATGTAACTAACTGGTAGCTTTCTCATTCCAGTTTGTCTTTCTATGTGGCTTATGACATCCCCTACCCCCCACCCCGCCGCCCCATATTACTACTTGGTGTGCAATTTTTCGTGCTTCTCAACAGAAGTGGTTTGTTTTTGTTTTTTTTTTTTCCCTTCCAAATGATTTCAGAGAAAATCATTTTAGCTGTGAGTGAGCTGAGCATGAAAAGGATTGTTTTGACACACTTTTATGCTCTGGTCACTCCAGAAGCATTTAAATCTCAAAGCTACAGTTGCAATGGCTAAGTCTCAGTTGCTCAGATAAGGTGCTAGAAGCACACACAAATGACATCAAAAGCACATTAAAAAGGTTGCAAAGTTAAGTGCTTGCCAAAAAAAGTTAGGTAATGATAGAATGAACATTGATAGTGAATCCTTAATTCAGCACTGCTCCGCCTTTATGTTATGGAATATTTGAAGTGATAATGTACTATTTCTTTCATGTCCAATCTCTTTCACACCTGGTATTGTCTTTCCTTACTTGTGCCTCTCTTACAACATTTCTCTGCCCAGGCCCAGATTTCTTGCCCAGTCATTCTTTGCATCACCCATCCAGACTTCTCATTTCCACCTCTTCCCAGCTGTTTCCTTGCCTCACATTCTAACTTTCACCTTCTCTCCCGAATGTCTCTGCTTCTGTCTTTTTCTCCCCTTTGCTTCCTTGTGTTGTCTTCCTGCTGTTGGCCAAGGAGAAATATAACTGTAAGGAACAAGAACAACAAAATTTTCCTGTCTTAAGAATCCAGCATCTCCTGTTCTTTTGCATTGCAGAGGATTTTTTGCAACACGGTGTGCTCTGGGAGCGCTTTTCTAATTATAGTCCTTTAAAGTAGACAGGACATGTGAGCCTCAACAGTGGAAGTACAGACTGTAGCTGATGAGAGCTCATGCTCTACAGCAAAGCTCAGAACAAGACATGGTTGTGCTGGGGCAGCTCATGTATCTTGTTTGTTACTGACTCCTTTCCTTGTTTTGTGGGTTTCCCCTTCCTCCATAAAGCAGCAGTCTGTCAGGGTGGAGCATGTTTGCCTTGCCTGTCCAGATCTTTCTAGGACTCCAAGGATTTTTACCTCTGAGATAGCACCAAGCATATGCTTCCCTTATGTTCTCCTACAGCTCAGTTTTAGTCACTGATCATGCTGAGCGCTTTATGAATACGGTAATAGTGGAAGGAAGCACATTAGAAAGGTGTGCTGGAGGAAGCTATCTAGAAAGAGAGACAAAAGATTTGCTAAATTTGAGGGAAATTCCTCTGTGAAACCAAGTGCTCCTTTCTCTTACCCATCTCATGTGTATCCCATCCTCTCACTCTATCTTTTTATTAAACTGCTGTTTTTTCTATGGTGTCTTACATCAAATTAGTCTGGGTCTAAGTGGAAGGTTATTGTCTGTACATCGAATTGACTGGAACAACCCCCTGCAGCTTTGTGGTGTGTTGCTGGCCTGTGCTCTGTACTCCTGCTATGCTTAGTAGTGATCAGCATGCTGAGAGGCGTGAACACACTGAATAAACCAATGAGTTCAGCTCACTGGGTAAATTTTAACCTTATTTTTATCCAGGAACCTCTGGAACCTTTTTCTTACTGATATTGCAAAAAAGTTAACTTAACATTCTTAATTTTCTACACTGTAAGTAGATCTGGCTGATTTGTTGCCTGGCTGTTTAGTTTGCAAAGGAGACCATCGTTTTCTGTTAAATAAAATTGGAAAAGAAGAAGCCTGAGGAAAGTCTATGTAACGATGGAAGTTTGTTCCAGTTGAAAGCTGCTGTTGATATTGGGTGCAATCCAAACTCTTCTGATGCCAGTGGAAACGCTTCCATTGATGTCATCAGATTTCAGATCAGGTCCAGAATGCTCAGCCCACTGCTCCTCTGGCATGCTCTGGTACCTGAATCTCTGTGAGAGTGGGCTGTGTCAATGGCATTTAGAGAGACTCCGCTCTTGATTGTCGCCTGCCTGGTACTGTATGCAATAGATGCCTCCTCCCACTTACGTAACACACTCTAGTTGTTTTTCCCCTCGAGTATTTAATGTGAGATATTTTTGCTTTCCAACCCACACCCCCACCCCACCCAGCTTAGTCTTGCTTCTCCTTTGCTTTCATGGGTTCCAGTACACATGGTTTGGTGGAATCCACTGGTGTCGTGGACCAGTACTGTGTGGCCCCTCCTGCCCCGTGGGCAGCTGCCCCCCAAATCCAAGATGCTGGCTCATTCAACCAGGAGCTAATTCCAAGATATGGTCTCTTTGAACTCATTGTCTGAGGCTGGATGTGCTCTGTGGCCCCACCATTGCCACTATCTGTCTCTCTCTGCTTTTACATTAAAAAGAACAAAGAAAAAAAGTGTGTTTTAAGAGACCAGGTTTCTAGTGATCTGCTCTGGTGTTATTGTACACCACAGGGCTCAGGCACCAAACCACGGTCTTGGCAAGCCCCATTGGAGTGTGGTCAGCCCTGGGACTGAGAGGAGGTCCCTGTTGGAAGGTTTGGATCAGTGGTCTCATTTTGACTCTGTCTGTCGGGGAAATGTGCCTCCTTGAACCATCTCATGGCTAAACTGACTCCGTTGTCCAACAAATTATATTGCCCTCTGGTGCTGCTAAACACAAAGTTTTTGCTTTTGTTTCACCTGCCTGTTTTCTTTCAGGTGTCATTTTTATCCGAACTGACAAAACTTCCTATTTTCTCTTCCAGTTAAGTTTTAGACAGAGTGGGACCGAGACCACTGTCAATCTGCTGGTTGAAAGATGCCCTTACCCTTAGCTAGGCAATCTCTGTTCAGTGGACAGAAACATGAAAATACTTACGTTGCTGTCAGAGCAGAGCAAATATTTAATTCTTTCTAATATCTGAGTGTTTTCCTTATGGTTTTAACAACTGTTGATAACAGATTAGCTGCTTTAGTAGAACTGCTTTAGGGACTATTTACTATTTTGGGCTCTGTGCTGTTGGGGTGAAGAGCGCTGATATAAGTTGCTTTTTCTGAATCTGTTCGCCCATATATAAGAAGAGAATAAAAATATTGGCTGCCTTTCTGACAGGCTTTGAAATCCACTGCTGAAAAATGTTATTTAAAAGTTGGACATTATCATCTATAATTATAATCAAATCCATATGAACATTATGTGTAGGAAGGCATCCTGATAGAATATATGGCTTCGAGTGTAAAGAAATCAGGAAATTCCAACCCCTGCTGTAGATGAGTGCTGCTGCAGGCATTTTTTAGCACAGATATTAGCTGTTCATTCTGTCAGTAAGGCAGAGAACATGGAGAGCTGCATTGCTGCATGTTAAAAATCCTCCCTGTATTCCATTTCTCTGCTCTGATTTTGCATTAGCATAATCCTTTGACCTAAATATGAAAATATCAGCAAAGGACTGAAAACTGAAGTCAGGTTTTAATCTGAATGTCCTGCTATACTTTGTGAATGGCATTCATTTGGGGGAGGGTGGCAGCAGGAATGCACACACCAAAAAAAATCTATAATTGGACTGAAGAACCCAGCTTATTTTTTGAAGATTTCTCTACTGATGTCTATAATGTTTCTCCTGTTGTAAATTTCTGTCTTGGACCATGAGAACCTTGAATGCACTCTTGGGTATCGGGTTACTTCTGTCTAAAAGATCAGCTTTTTACTGGCTTACAGAAGTAAAAAGGTGTTGTTATCTCAATAAAAACATCAGTTACTGTTGATTTAAAAACTGTTTTTAACTTGTGAACACACCTGAAGCATGAAGTGTCAAATGTGAATCTGTTATTTTCTGATATCAGGTATGTGAACTGGATAAATCATTCTGTAGATGAGTAAGGTCTCAGATCTACTTTGGAAACTCCAGCTGCTTCTTTTGCTAGTCGTACTTCCCTTACTGATCTTGCCTGAACACCTTGGGACAGTCCAAGGACGAATACAAAGTGCTGTCTTATAGATCTATTTTATAAAAGTTGATTCATCGCAATGAATGTCTTCTCTCCTATTATATTTTTATTTTATGATTTATTGGTTCCAGTCCTTGGCATTAGTGCAGTAAACAACCCCCCTACAATTTCTTGACTTTGTTTCTTATGTGCTACATGGAATATCTGTGATATGATTTTTTTTATTTCAATTTTTTAATGAAAAGTAGTTTTAACTATATTGGCTTGTGTGCTCCTCAGTAAAGGAACAATAAGGCTGTAGACTGCATGATTCATCAACCTCTGAAAATGCTATTGCAACCCAGTTCTGTTCTCTTACTTCTCTGCCTCATGATACTAGTTCATTGCATTTCACTGCCACTTTATAAAAGCTCAGAACAAATTCTTGTTTACAAGTGAAGTAGATCAGAGCCCACACTCCGTTGGTATAAATCAAGATAGTAAAGTGAAGTTGAGACTCTTTCCTTTTTTTTCCCTGAACTGCAACTGTTTTTGCTCCAGTCAATAATACAATATTGTAGAAGTATCATCTTGAGGTGTTAGAAGGATTATGGCCGTATAGTGTTACTGTAAATAGATCTGATGAAGTGTTGTAAATTTTCCTGAAAGGACTTTGAGTTGGGGAGACACACAGAGTGCAAACTGAACTGTTAGAGCACCTTCTATGAAGTTGTTTTTGCTAATAGTTTTCTGCTGTTAATAGCTCAAGTCTATTTGCACCATTCATTCACTTTTTCTTACGCAGAGTTCACTCACCAGCACACACAGCTAGAGCAGCAGTGAGGGGTCAACCCTGCTGTACCCTTACTAAGAAGTGGTTGGTCATCCTGATACAACCATGGTTTCCAGACGTGTAGGTGCTCATAAACCCCTTTGAGGTCCCTTCTGTTGGCAGGTGTGTTATACCTGTAGTTTCTGTCTGCATGTAGCAGCTCACTTCTCCTCTTGGCATGGTCTGAGTTATGCCGCTGCTGGCTGACAGACACATTCACCAGCCTCTCAGCAGCCTCAGTTTACCAGCTCTTGGGAAACTTTCATGTGGTATCTCATGCACATTTTCACACTCTGACCACTGTTTTCTGGTGATGGTTCCTTCATCTACATGTGTAGGTCCCTGAGGAGCCTGTTCAGGCAGGCTTGTGCAGAGGGGGTTTTGTGGCAGAAGCAGCACTTCTGAGGCACTGACTGTGACTGAGGGAGACAGAATGTGCGTGGGAGAAGGAAAGAGTTGACCCTGTTGTGTAGTTGGGGAACTGGGCCACAGCATTTTACTGACTTGTCTCACTCCTAGTGAGAAGCCTGTAGCAGGGCTATGAACTGAGTCCACGATGTCTGTGTCCTCCTTGCTCAGGCACTCACTCTCACACACAACTGTTTCTGCAGTTTTCAGTTCCTGTTGCTCTTATTGCTTTCTTGCAAGATACACGATCACAGCATGCTTGCTCTCCTGGATTTACTGGCACTCTGACATCTGCGTCTCTGGGACTTGATTGGCATACTCTTGCTGTAACTCAGCCTGAGCTGTTTGCTCTTCTCAATGACTGGTGACATTTCTTCTAGTATTGAATGCACAAGGTGTAGATAGAAGAAGAAGAGTCTGAAGAGATATGCCAGGTGTCCAAAGGAAACAATTGCTTATAAGGGTCCATTCTTCCCATGGTTCATTCACACCATTAATCGAAAGTATTTAAAAGAAAAGAAAGAGTAGGCTGTTTGCAAGAAATTAAATCCAAATGGAAGACTTGAAAGGATTAAGAGCAATGATTATTGACACCATGATTCAATAGAATGTGTTTTGCAGGGGTCTTTCTGTTTTATCAAGCCTTGTCTTTCCACTGTTCTTCAGCCTAAGTGCTGAAAGCTTTTCTAACAAATGCCTATTTTTATTCCACTCTCTATATTGCTAATATTTGGAGGCATTTGTGATGAAAGCTAAAAAGGGAAAGTTGTGCCATTTTTTTGAATTCTATTGAATATTGCTGTTGGTTCACTGATTTGAAAAGCAAGAAATTCTTTTAAATACCAATAACTTTAATAATTTGTAGGTATACTTCACTGAATTATCTTAATGATCCTTTTTGTTTAAAATTGTATTTAAACAAGATTTTGGTTGAGTAAAGTATCAGTTCCCATTACCATTCAAATATACCCCAGGTTGAAACAGAATATTTAAAGTGGCCTGACATTGCTCTTTCTTCAACCTACTTTAGGCTTCTGGAAGGGAACTTCATTGGAAGTTCCTATGTCAAAAGTATTCTTGAGACTCCCATTTCCTTGACTTGATATCCTTAGGAGAGATGAAAATGATAAAGCGAATAAGCTTATTGGTTTAAACCATGCTTACAAGAGGACATCACGCAGAATGAGAATGAATTAGATGATTAAACTGTATGTAACTAACTGAATTGGAACTCCTTGAGATATGAGGGTGGAACAACCTCTATCTTTGAAAAGTAAACCAGCCTACAGTTGACACTGGTGGAAAATAAGATAAGAGTTAGTATAGCAATCTTTGCCTGGTAATAAACTTCACCTTTCACCACTGGTTGAATGTAAGCTTACTGGCTATGCTGCCTGCAGAAATTTGTTCTCTTGTTTCTATATGAAAATCCACTGTACTTTCTGTGAATTTAAGGAAGGGAAAATGAAACCAGAACTTGGCCAGTCATAAAGCATGCAGTAAAATTTTGGCTGTCAGATGGAAGATTATTTTACAGGTGCCTTTTCAGTTAGGAAAATTGGAGGCTTCTCTTAGAAAAAAAAAAAAAAGAAATTGTTGAGTCTTTGCTCTTAGAGCCCAAGAATGGGACCAGTTTCCCTGATATACTGAGAACAGCAAATTCATGTCAGGTCAGAAAAGCAGAAAATTATAATTGGGAGAAAGCATTGTGATTATTTTTTCTTGTGTAATTCAGTAGGGAATCATCACTTCAGAAAGACATGATCAATAAAGTCTTGTTCTGTTTCACTGTCACAAAACAACTTGACTAACATCTGAGCCAATTTCCCCACATTGCCTCAAAGTTGGAATTGACAGAAAAGAAGTCAAGAATTCACTTTGAATTGATGAATAGATAAAGATGAGTAACCAAAAAGGGAAGGGGAAACATGGAACAGTTCTGTCAAAACCCTTGATTGAGCAAAGTGGGTAAGCATTGGACTACTTGGAGACTATTTTTAATGGTAGGATAGGTTTGCTTAAAGGTGCAATGGAATCAATAACAGGCAATTGCCTAATCTATTTAAAGATTTATTATTTTTTGGTGAGCAGCACTGGATTTCTAGCTAAAATGCAGGTACTTTGGTGTCCTTGTAAATCTGTGGAAAGCTGAATTCATGTCAGGGCCCTTAGGCCACTCTAGTAGGTCTTAATGACTAGCTTTACAGGGACTTCAATGTGTTGGACTTTTTAGACTCTGCCCTGAGGTACAGCGTAGGAGTGCTGATCTCTAGTGCAGCCACATGGACTCCTTTGATGCTGGCTGGCTTCTTTTCTTGAACTTGAAGCTCTCTTTTTACCATGGTATGCTCTTATTTGTCCCTGGAAGTTCTCAAGTTTTGTTTTGGGTGTGGGTTTTTTTTTATTTTGGCTTTTTTTCCCCCTCTTTGCTTTGGTTGGTTTTGATGCTTTTCTTAAATGAAATCATATTCTGCAGACTCTTCTCTCTGTTAGTCCATTGGCTTCACAGAAATGTTTGAATTAGATCTGATGCCTACTCTTAAACAATTAGTGCTAGATGAGCAGGAGCACATCCATAGTGAAAACAGAATTTCCCCTTCATCTCTAAGATTTGATGTTATTTGAGTCTTTTGACCTAATTCTCTTTCCTGAGCTTGGCTGTTTCAAAGATTTTCTTGCAGGTCTCCTCTATTATAGATCTCCATTACCCATTCCCTAAAGACCAGATATAATCCTTTCATCTGTCTTGTGTGGTTATTACTGCCTGCTGCAACAAATCAGCGCAGCTTTAGCAGCTTTAGATGGATATCTATGTAATCTCTTCATGGGGTGGCCAGCAGAATCCCACTACTCACCAGTACCGTGATCTTTCCTATTCATCATGCAAGTATTCAAGTGCTCAGATTTTACTAATGGGAGTACCCTGGAGAGAAGATAATAAGCTTCAAGGAAGGCAAATATTAATCTTTGTCTTTGAGGTATTTGCTGCAAACATTAAAATCCAATAGATATGCAATTTTAAAACTTTACAAGTTGAACCATGTTTGGTTGTTTACATTACTTGGAGAGCACAGTCAATAAAGTAGGACTTGTGTGAGGGAAGTTTCAGTGGAAGATAATTACAGGTAATCAGGGAATAGACAATAATGAATCTTAATGCCATGAAGTTAATGAGAATTTTGTCATTGATTTCACAGTAGCCTAGACTTCATGAAAGACGCATCAGACTTATGGAGAGGAAGTTTTCCTAATGCATAAGTCAGTTTTGTGTTAATAAATATTTGCTGAAATAATTTTAGTAATCAAGAATGTGTGAAAATTTGGGTTTATTTGCAGATGACTCACAAATCCAAACCGAAAATTGACAGAATGAACTACATGGTTTGTTCGATTCTACTCCTTTGCCTGTAACTGCTGACAATAGCAGTTAGTATCACTAGCTCTCTGTGCCTCAAAACGTTAACCCATTTGTAGTGATGCTGTTTACTGCATCAAAATATGCAGCCAAAACCTGATCACCAAGTTTTACAGTGAGCTAGGGAACTGAAGAATTACAATACCAGGCTTGCTATTTGTGAGTGGAAGGAAGATATCCAAAAAAGTATCTTCTACTTAGGGAAGTTGCTGTAGATTCTGTAATTATGCGTTTCATGGTAAATGATGGTTCCAAATAAATATACTAGAAATATCAAAAGTCTGTAAAGTTTTAAGGTTTAATTCTTGCAAAATCAATAGGGTTGTCAAAAGAAGCACAGTCCAATAGCATTCCCTGGTATTATTGCACAAGAAAAAGTTTTTCAGGGTTCTCATGGATTTTGTTCTGGTGAGTTTAATACCTTCAGAGTTCTCCAAGACAACTTCATAAAGAGGACAGATGTTACATGACCCAGGCTGCAAATGGACATCTCGACTTTCCTTGAGTGGAAAAATTCTTGCCGTTCTTGTGCTTTTGCAGAAAGGAAGAAACAAGTTTGGAGTTCATGCACAATTTTCTTGCTAGACATCATAATACATTTTAAAAAACTTCTATGTTTTTAACCGTGATTGTTACCTGAAGGTTTAGAGCATGGGGTTATTGATGGTTGTATTTAAAATCGAGGTGCCCAAACTAAAATAAAAAACCAAAGGAAAGAAAGAACAAGACAAAACTGAAAAGTACGTGAAGGAAAAAGACAGGCGTGATGGGTCAAACAGGCAATTCCTCAGGAAAATCAAATCACTGGGGATATTTACATATACAAATTCAGTCTCATGGGGCTTTATTCTCATATTTCTAATACATGAGAATAACCACTACTCTGATTGAGGAAGTTGCTCATATCCTGTGGTGGAAGACTCAGCTGCAGGCATCAGATCTAGCAGAATTTACTTTTGTTAGATAAATAAAACCCACATTAGCTGCCAAATAAAAATCATTATCACATGAGTTTGTTTGCTCAGTCTCTGGTGTACGAAGAAGATATTACCAACTCATCTCACATGAACTGCCCAGCAGGTGGCTGATAATGGCTTTAGGCTAATACCAGGCAGGATCACGATGTGGGGCAGAGTCACATCTCTTGTCAGGGTATTGAACCACTCTTGACGCTACAGCTGTCATTCAACCTCCTCTCTGCAAGACATTCTTAGTACTCTGAATTCACTGACAGCGCCTGCTTCACCCCTTGGGTCTTCCTTGGGCAATTTAATTCATAAACCAAACAAAACACACAATAGATACTTTGGGGTTTATAATTTCTTTTCTGTTTTTTTAAATCTTTAGTTAGATTTTTTTTATGCTGTATATTAATGTCTGTAAAATGCAGAATAGTATGATTGTGAGACCAGAGGCCAGTCAAAAGACTTTTTCTTTTGTGTATTTTTTTTTACTTTCACAGTTCAGATCTGTAAAAGAAAATGTATGTTATTTGTGTTTATCACCTCTTTAATTTCAAATGTAGCCTGCGGTGCCCAGGTGTGTGCTCCTTTTTGGGTTACCCCTTCCAATTTATGTCATAACTACTGAAAAATGGGGTAAAAAGTTTGTTCTGACTGCTGGGAGATTATGCAAGCCCCCCATATTCATTCCAGAATGTGAAAAGATGCCCATTCATTTAAAATGGCTTCCTTGTTTATCTTTGTTCAAACAAGCCATGAAATAAAGTTCAGTCCAAAGAAAGCCATATTCTGGGCAGTAGCAGTCTGTACGTGTCCTGTTTTGGAGGATGAGCAATGCCACAGGGACACATTTGCCCATTTCTCTTTTGCCCTGCTATAGCTCTCTTGATTGTTCTTTTAGCCAGATGTCAAAAAGACACTGACAAACTTTAGATGCTCTTTAAAATGATGATAATAAGGGAAGATGATAGACTATAACTGGATTGTACTTTTGCAGCTGAACTGCTATTGATTTTAGAGAATGTAAAATCTTATTGCAAGACAGCTACCTCCAGCCCTCAGCGACACTCTGCCGTCTTTGCTGCATGGGGCTGGGCACTGCCTTGCAAATGGCTTCATTCTTCCCAAGGAGATGGCTTGTAGCTGTGCAGTCCTACTTTATACAAGCCCGACTGCTGTAATTTGTCTCTCTGACTAGTCCTTCTCCTGTTGCTACCATTTGTGGACATTATGTTGAGTTGCGTATAGCTGTGTTGTCATAGTGCAAACTGACAATGATTTTGTATTAAATATCACACTGTAGCACCTATTTTCATGGGCACAGAAGGATCGGTTTTAGAAAAATGAGATCCAAACTTATATCTTGCTTACCTTATTTGATTTTGCTTATAAGGAAAGGAAAATAAGAGAAAATATTTTTGCCATTATTTTGTTTTTGTTCCCTTTTATATAAAGAATTTTATTTTTAAAAAAAAGGAAGTAATTATTTTTTAACAAGGAACAGCATGCAATTGTTAATTATTGTGCAGATACTACACCTTATCTGTAGCTTTCAGTTGCAGCAAATAATAGTGGCAAAGTTGGATTTTGCATGACTTTATTACTATAAAGGGTATAGGGCAAAAGGAAATTATATTATTTCTGGTTTCAGATTTATATGACCATGTGAAAGAAAATTTGTTGTTGTAAATTTGTTTCTTTTTCTGGGTCACTCTTACCAATAGATCCTCCTGTTAAAAGGTACAATTTTGCTGGATAGCCTATAGATGTCTCTGACATATTCTTCCTTATTCTTGAGAAAATGTTTGTTTCCAGGCTTTATTAACACTTTTTTCTGTCTAGTGTATGTATCTGCATAATTATGGAAATATGTCACAAACAATTCTACAGGATGTAGCTTTCATTTTCTTCTGTAGCATTATCAAACAGCTGTATAATTATGGGGAGCAATATGTAGTGGTATCTTTAACTTGCAAAGACAAGGTGTCACATTTAATACAGAGCAAATCTAATAGGGCAATGAAGCATGACAGCAGTGAGTTCAGACTCTGCATGCTCAGGTATATGTTGGGATGCATGTTGGAACCAAGCAGGAGACAGAGTTCAGGAAGCAGAAGGTTTGTGACACTTATAAAGCTAGAAGTATAAAAATTATATTCTCATCTCCTTTTTGTTTGTGTGTTAGCAAAGTACTCATGGCCCAGATGTATATTTTTCAAACATCTTGCTACTATAGCAGTAAACTCCATGATATTAAAAAGTAACTGGCTCTCACAGTTGATATTTGACTTAAATAAAAATGCATCTTTAGGATTTCATCTTTATGTAGCCAGATCATAGAATCATAGAATGGTCTGGGTTTGAAAGGACACCAAGGATCATAGAATTCCAACCCCCTGCCACAGGCAGGGCCACCAGCCTTCAGGAATGATCTAGACAAGGTTCCCAGGGCCTCGACCAACCTGGCCTTGAACACCTCAAGGGTTGGGGAATCCAGCACCTCTCTGGGTAGCCTGTTCCAGCATCTTACCACTCTCTCTGTAAAGAACTTCCCCCTAAGATCTAATCTAAACCTTACTTCCTTTAGCTTTAGTCCATTCTTCCTTGTCCTGTCATTGTCTACCCTTTAAAAAAGTTGATTCCTCTCATGTTTCCCCGCTCCCTTCAGGGACGGGAAGGTGGCAATGAGATCCCCCTGCAGCCTTCACTAGGCTGAACAAGCTACAACTACCTGAAGGGAGGTTGTAGAGAGGTGGGCGATGGTCTCTTCACCCAAGTAATAGGTGATAGGACAAGGGGAAATGGCAAGAAGCAGTGCCAGGGCAGGTTCAGATTAGATATTAGGAAAAAAATTTTTACTTAGAGTTGATGGGGCATGGAACAGGCTGCCCAGGGAGGTGGCTGAGTCACCTTCCCTGGCTGTGCTTAAAAAAAGGGTAGATGAGGTGCTTTGGGATATGGTTTAGTGTAGGATGGGAATGGTTAGACTTGATCTTAAACGTCTTTTCCAACCTTGTGATTCTGTGAAGCCCAGCGGGGAGGTGCTCCAGCCCTCTAATCATCTTCGTGGCCCTCCTCTGAACCCTCTCCAACAGTTCCTCCTCTTTCTTGTATGGTGCTAGATTGTGTTGACTGTATCAGTAGTGCTTCACCTTTCCTCCAGCTGTGTTTGTTTTTGTGACAAAGTTCTATAAACACCAAATGCATTCCAGGTTTCTTTTGCCTGTATGAATTCAAGTAGTATCACAATAAAAATATAGTAAGTGTAGGTGACCTGAGTTAAAGATATGGCTTGGGCCACTTTCAGGAAGGCAGTGCATATGATCAGATTTAACTGCTGATTCTGGCAGGATCCAGGAACTCTGGCACAGGCTTAAAAGGTTTCTGATCCTGTGAAAATCTTCATGTTGCAAGGCTGAAGGAATCATTTGTATTGTTATTAATAGATATGAATGAGGGGGGCTTATGGATCAGGTGTTTAGGAGGATAAGAAAAACCCAAGTAATTTTATGCTTGAAGAGCTTGTTTTGCCTTGATTAAGTTGGTGTACCTGTGTTCACATGCCAATTTTACACAACTGAACTTGTTACTTATTTTGGAATAAACATAAATTTGGAATAAACTATTTTTTCAAAATATATACAGCTTCTTAAGGATGAAAATGTTTCTATTTCTATTTTTTTTTCAAATAGTCATACCTGAGAGGGAACTTCTCATTTAGTACATTTTTCCCTTGCAGATAATTTTGTTGTCCTGTTTCTAGTCAAAGCATTCAGTACTAGCAAGCTGGGAAAAGTATCCCAAACAAGGCTCTTAACCATATTTTGGGAAACCTAGCAAATGAAAGGCTGTGTGCATGGAGGTGTGCCACTAACAAGTGTTGGCACAAAAAAGACCAAGGAGGTAATGTTAGCACATTAAAAGGCACATGTGCTTGATAGTGAATTCCAACTCCACCGTGAGTAAATCCTTCTTTCTTACCAAAAAAGAAAATGTGATTCCCCAGTGAGAGATGTATAGGTCCTATGTAACACCTAAGGTAGGAATTCTAAAGTTTTATCAAGCAGGAGCAAATCACTTAGGGGAGAAATAAAATTCCTCCATCCATATCAGGTAAAGACTGCTTTTCTTTTTCTGCCCTTGCAGCAGTGGAAACTCCCGCTTTTCCAGGTGACATAAATACTTTCGGAACAGGTCGATGTAACAGCTCTGCCAAGCAGAGTATTAGGTGTAGCTGGGGGAGTAAACAGGATTTGGCTCTATGACTGGGGCACAAGCCAGACTCTTGTGGGATGACTCTTCTGTGGGTCACTTTGGCTGCAGACATAACCTCCTGGAGGAGCTGGATGTAAAGCTTCGTTCTAGCGTAGCGGACACAGGCCTTTTTATTGCTATAGCTCTGTGTCTGTCAGAGGCAGCTACGTGAGAAAGACTCTCAAGTGATGCTTTGTGGTCTGCAAACAGACCATGGGCTGCACTTCTGGAACTCCTGCTCTGAAAAGGTTGTTTCTGCCAGAAGATATAGCATTCCAGAAAATTCATATGTAAGTAATCCCAGTATCCGAGGCCACTTATAAACAACAGACTGTTTCTGGAAGTCCTTTTTGGTATATGCTTTCTCATTCTGTTATCTTGGCCTCTTTCCCTCCTCCTTGATTTGTCACTTGAGAATCCACATAAAATGAAGAATGCAGCACATTCAAAGGAAAGTTCCTGAAGCTGAAATGTTGCAGCTGTTCTGTCTCTGTGGTCTCTTAAATTAGGGTTGTAGTTTGTATTACTTGTGCTGAGGAGAGTTAAAAGCCTTAGAAAAAAGTTGCTGTTGGCAGCTGTGGCAGAGGGTACCACCACTTAGCAACACAAGAGGGGAGACAAGCTCTTGAGAGCTGAAAGCACTGTAGATTTTATCAGTGTGAGCAAATATAGCCCCATGAAAAGGTAGTTTGAAGTTTTTAACCTAATGACTGCTCTTAGGGCTTTTAAACATGAATTTTAACTTAATGAAGGCTTCTGGGCTCTGCAAGACATCAGTATCCTGTCTGATTTCACTGCTGGAAGATAGTCTAGCTGGTAAGTTCTTATAGCTGGTGTGTGTTTCTGAATGGTTCTTTCCTGAAACAACATTGCACATACTTTGAAATATAAATTAAACATTCCTCCTGGTAATGGGTGCTTTCTCCTGACTTTTACATACTGTGTTTCTTATCAAAATTCTGAGATATTCTCCCCAGTACCCACTAATTGGACTCTAGCTGGAATACAGTGTGGAGAAATGGAAAGTGAAGCAAATCAGTTTTAGTAGAGTTGCTGTTTGTCATGTTCTATGATAAAGACAGCTGGGGTTCTGAATGCATTTAAAGATGAAGTGCTGACGCACCTTTTATTCATTTGTATGTTGCCGTATGTAAGATGAAATGCATCCCCCAGCCCACCGCTTCCTTTTCCCTGCCATCAAAATCAGCTTAAAGACAGGCAGCAGTCCCAGATGTGAGAACCTTTTCTTTTTCCTGTGTGTGCCTCATCTTTGCACAGACAGAGATAAAAACTGGCATATCCTGGGAGGCAGGCAGCCAAGTATCTTTAGATACTTTTGGAAAACTGTCTGTTTGTGGGACTGTGCCTTGAAGATGCTACCCAGCTGGTGGCAGGTTGGATAAGAAAGAGCTTGTTAGTTGGCATCAGTTGAATTTAAAGGCCAAACCAGAAGCAAAAACAAAGGGCAACTTGTGGTGAAGGGCCTGTTCAGTATGTAGTACCTTGCACTTGTTTTTTAACCAATTACAGTTATCTTATTTGATTAAACAAACACAACTATCTTAGAATTGAAAATTTGTCATCTCTACTGCATGAGACTTGTCATCCACTTCAGAGACATCTCTCTATGAGGGAATGGCTTCTTAGTCAGCCTCAGGATTACATTACAGCTCCTGTCTGCACTGGCTAAAACTGCTGTGTGTCAGGAGGTCAGTGTAAATAGTGCAAATCTGTAGCCTAAAATAATCCAACCTGACACAGACTACCTAAACCTACATTATAATTGGCATGCTGGACTTAATTCCTTGCTAAAGCACGCTGTTTCTCACTTGGGAATGTGAAAGTGCTTATAAATGTAATTGAAATTCTTATTTGAAAAAAAAAAAAGGGATCTAGGCTTGGACTCACTTCAGCATTTAAGCTATTGTTCCCCTCTTGCATATAGAAGTATCTCTTCTTATAGATAGGAAGATATTGATAATAGCAGATAGTATGATAACACAATCAGAAAATCAATTTATGAAATTATTTTTACAAGACAACTTTTGTTTATCTTGGCCAGCTTTAATTTTCTGACTTGAGAAATGAGCACTCTTCCAGCTCTCTTCGCTGAAAGGCTGTTGCTGACCCTGCCAGTTTTTATTGAACTAGCTCTGTGGCACATGGTTAGCAAAGTTATGTTTGCCTTTTACTCAGCAGAAATTCCAAAGTTTCAGCCTTTCTCTAATTGCAAAGCACTTGCAAAAAAGCCAACCAAGTGACAACACACTGGGGAGAGAAAGAAAAAAAAATAAAAATCCCAGCATGACAAAAGGTCTTGGATCCAAATACTAACAGGGCAGAAAGTGATAGTCTTCTACAGCTCAGCTTTCTTCTTCCTTTTGCATTTTCCCTTTCCTTTTAAGGTGCCTCCGCCCGCCAGCTCACTGGTATCTGACTTAAAGGACACCTTGGAAAGGTCAGTTGATTATAGACTGAAGGCAGCCTTAGCTGAAGAGGAGGATTTGCAATTAGGAACAGATACCAAAGTACAGAAAATAACATGAAACTTTCTGAAGTGGTTGTAATTTATACATGAAAGGGTCATAGTGACTTTCCTTCTCTGCACTTCTATTGGGTACTTCATTTAAGACCTAAAAGGGGTTTATGGAGTGAATTTAGCAGTATAATCTCCTCCTTTGCCATTAACAGGTTGCAGTAACAGAGTAGGAGAGAAGATAGGGGTGACCAGTAAGAGCATCTACAATGTCCTTTCCAATTTAGGCTGGCATGCTGTCTACCATAAATGACATGCTGTCACCTAGGCCTCACCAGACTAGCTATAGCACATGGACCAAAGTGCTGCCAAAAACTGTTCTAGTAAAAAACATTATGCGGGAGGTGTAAAAGCTTCTGTCACAAACAGTGAGATGCATGATGAGGCTGGGGTGCCACTGTGCGTGAACTCGGGTAGCTAAAACATAAATGGCTCTCTGAGATCGTAATGTTGTCTAGTTGTCTAGACCCATCCTGTATGTTCAAGGAACAGAACAAGTACTTCTACCACACAGTTTCTGACTGGGTTTAGATGTTCTTCTTAGCCACATTAACTAAAAAAGTCAGGTAGAGGTTTAAAGTTAGGTAAAATTACCTCCTTGCCAAAAGCAAGCACTTCATTGTACTAAGGTTCAGCTGAGAAGGGAACCTTTGTCTCTTTCGATTCCTGGGTGTAGACTCTAGTAAAAAGAGAGTACTAAAGTAATTATGATTTTAATGAAAGTTTCCTGAACTGTTGTGCTTTGTGCTAAACTCTGGGTGGTCTTTATCAGTGGACATGCTGTGAGTTGTCTTAAACAATTGGATCCTATGGAGACCAAAGTGGAGAAATAATGTATATGTCTAATGTTTGGACTGCAGAAGAACATTCAGGTCCCCAAAGAGCCACGATGCGGAGTCTATAAGCACATTTCATCAAAGCATTTCCAGGACTCTGCAGTTAGGCAGCCACTGGATCTTTGGGTTGCACTGTGGACACACAATCACCAACAGCCATGTTTTGTGTGTCAGTCAGAGTTTAGGGTTTTAGGTAACTTGTTCTGTATGACACCAAGATACTTTCTTAGAAATGGGGCAACAGCCTTAGTAGACACGCGGTGGAAATGGCTGTGTTGAGTGTATTCTATAAAGGTGCTTCTTGCAGTCGGAGCAAGCATGGAACTGATCTGAATGTCTCAATACAATACTTGGTGTGGACCAAACATTAAGAGAAAATAGATGAGAGATAGCATGGTCTAGTTCCATTCAGCTGGTGAGATCTAGTGAAGGCCTAGTATTGGTGCTCCTGGGATCCTTCAGCAGCTTTGAGGCAGCTGAAGAGTTTCCTTATATAGTGCAACTATTCCCTGGTAATGCCTCCTGCTTTCTTTATAATCAGAGCTTTATAGCTGATTAAGTAGTCTGTGGATCAAGAACCTAGCTCATGTTTACACCATGCTATTCTAGCAGGCTAAAGGTGTGTTTCTTGCAACCTCCTATAGCAAAATCTGCTGTCCTTTAAGAAAATCCCTGTGTTGCATTACGTGTTTTTGCTGAGATTTGAGCCTGCACAGCTTCCCAAACAAGCTCCTAAAACGTGAAGCCTAAAACGCGTCTGCAGAAGCAGCGGGTGCTGAGGAAGTGGCAGTTACAGTGCTGCCACCAATTTCAGTGGCACAGCAGGAATGGTCTTTAAAAGTAAACCTAGACTTAAAAGTGCTCCAAGTTCTTGGGCAATAGACCTTATTACAAAACAAAGCTTCTTTCTTAGAAGACTTAAGGCAAAGAAATAACTCCTTGCCAAGGTAATGTCTGCTGCTCTTGGTTACTGGCCTCACTAGACCTTTCTGGAAAAACATGGTTTACACACAGGTGGAGTTGTGCTGTTTCAGGACAGTATTTTATAGGGAATGACTAAGCTGTGCCATAGTCAATTCCGAGCTTGGCAATTTAAACCCCATTTGCTCAAGTGAGGGATTGAACAGCCCTCTAGGTTTCCTCTCCCTTTTGTCTACTTGCCCAAGGTCCTTTGACACATTTTGTCCTCTAACAGCTGCAGGGAGAACTAACTTAACATCTACCCACCATCTGCTGGGTAAATAAATATCTATTTCGCAGCATGGCAAGACCCTCCTTCCACCAATAAAAGCCTATAGAGGCTTTTCCAAAAAATAAGACACTCTTTAGAAGACTGAAATACTTCTGGTTTGGTTTGTGTTCTCCACTTTCAGTTTTCACATAGTTCTCCACAGTTTAGCCCTTTTTTTTTTTTTTTTTTTTTTTCTGAAGGAAGTGTTTAAAATATCCCAGAAGAGGCTTTCTTTGTGATCTGTCTCAGACTAGGAGGCAGCCAGAGCAAGTTTCTTCTGGGGAATTCAGGCAGCATTTGCAGCCTGATGAATGCACAAGTGGCTTACTGCTGCTTGATATTTCTGTATTTGTATTGCAGTAGCATCTAGAGATCATAGCTCTGTCAGGTTGGTATTATACAAACATGACCCCTTTCCTGCCGAGGAGGTGCCTAGGTGCTCAAATTAGGGAGAGATGAATTTTTTCTCTCTCTTACTAGTTCAGATTTCTTGTATCCCTCACTGGTTTATTATTTTGAGAGAGGGAGCAGGCTGTCTTGGTCTGGACTTGCTCCCCTTTTTTCTCTGGAGCAAAAGTAGATTTTTTTTTTTCTTATTAATAACATAAAACTCACAAAGTGTTAGTGTGATTTTCATAGCTTCAATAACTTTATGTGTTAAAAAGGAAGCAATGGGGAGGGGTAAATGCCAGCACTGAGATGGTGGCTTGGGAGGTTGGTGAAAGCTGGTGATTGGGGTAGAGCTCTGGGGAAGCTCACAGTTCTGACCTGGGATATCCTAATAGTGATCAGTCCATTGAATAACAAAGTCTTAAAAGGAACTGTGTGAATATAAGTCAGAAAGGGAATTAACTGCATATTTTTCTGGGTCAACCTTTATTATGTACTACATGAAACCCTTTTTTTTTTTTTTTTTTTTAATAGATATTTGCTACAACAGTCTGGTTTCTTCTACTGACTTATGCTGTATGACTTTTAAAATAATATACTGCCAATTTTTTTCTTTCCTTTTTTCTTTTTTGTTCTTCAGTTCAGACTGAACAACTCAGTCTGGCCTTCCCTAGAGCTTCAGCCATATTATTCTCTTGGCTTTGCTATTCCATCTCAGATGCAAATTGCATTTTCTCTCTTTTTCTAGCAGTGGGTTAAGCTGTTCTTGTCCCTCTTCTTCCCATCAGAAGTCTCATTTCTTTTGCTTAATTTAATACCTTTTCTGCTGGAGATAGTTTATCAGTTTCTTAAGCATTGTTATCTTTTATTGGTCTTATTGTCTGTCTCACTATTTAATAAATCTGGTGCAGTGCCTTCCCAATAGATTTCCTATGCCTCCTTTGTTTGCAACGTTTTCAGCAGTTAAAGAGAGTGTTTTGTTGTTGTTTTCAGTTTGTTTGGGCCGATGGGTTCTTCCCTGCTGTTTGATTGGCACATTGTGATGTTGGCTCCGTCACTTTTCTCCAGACTGATTATCTATTTGGTTTTCATATCTTTCCAGAGCTCCAACTATTTTCTAAATGTTAGTTTTGAAGTTTTCCAGTCTCCACGTTAGCTTTCTCACAGGGATGCAAAGTGATTTTTCCCAAGGGCGTACTGAATTTTAATCTCTCTAGCCACACACACATATTTATTATGAAAGCCCTGTGGTGTCAAAAATGATTCAATTGATTGTGACGGGGTGACTTCAGGAGTGTCACTGGTCTGCTGCTGCTATGACTGACCAAGAAATGGGTACACTGAGACTGAGAACTATCATGTATGTGCCTGAGATAGGTTTAAATGCTCTTTTTTTTGGTGGGTTTCTTTTAAGGTGGCACACAAAGTATGACCCTCCTTAAAACTCTTATGACAGATAATCATGAGTGGTAAAAATGATGCACAGAGACAGTATTATAGTTTCACCTGGAGTCTGACTATTTGTAACCCCCACCCCAAGAAAGAGAAACCAGGTTCTCTGTAGCAAAACCAGAAAATAGAAACTTCCCTGTCGCTGAAATGTACAGTCATATTCCTAGAGCGTTTGTATGCCTGCATTTCCCACCAGCATGCTGTAGCGAGCAAGGTTTGGGAAGCTGAAGGAGAGAAGTATAGATGCTTATATGTTCTCATCTGAAATACATAGCAGTATTATATCTCTTGAACTGCATAGCATATGGGACATGATTTGTCTGGGCCTGTGGACCAAAACTTCCAGTGTTCTCATCTGGGTTCTGCCACATCTCATTACATTCAAATTCTTACTTTGTGAACATCTCCATGGAAGACAAGATATTAAGTCACGAGGGAAGTGATGATGTGTTTTCAAATTGGAGCCTGCATCAGCCTGGCAAACCTTCTGCTAAGCCAACACAATTCACCTCTTGTGAGCTAGATGTGCTGTTTGTGCAGTGAGTTCATCTATTACAAACTCAGCTTTGTAGAGTCAGGGCGAAGTGCTACATGTGGAGGATCAGTGTGCAGGACAGGGAACAGCTGTAAAGGTTCCTCTTCTGAGCTTTTGTTTTAACAAGTGAATGAATGTAGCTCCTTTGGTCAGTTTTATTTCATGGGCTGGTATTTATTCTCGTTCTTATAAACCTTTGTGTTCTTTTGACATCATTTCAGTGTCTAAATTTCTCACTTCAATTAGTCCACATAAAACTCCTAGGAGGTAAGGTAGTAGCAAAAAATTGGAGACTTTACTCGAACAAGCTTCCATAAGCTGTTTGTGAGAGGACAGTGACAGAATTTAGGATTTTAGGGGCTTGACACCAACATCCCTTCCACTACTGCTCCTGTGGTTTGGGACAGCTTTCCTTCTGCAGATTTACCTTAACTGTCTTTCAGAAACTCACTGTTGAGGCTGACTTAGTGCAGTCCCAAAGTCCTCCTTTTTTAGATGTCTTTCAAATCAGTGTGTTTTTTAATAAACATTCAAGTTTAACTCCCTTCTCTGATATAGAAACATCATGATTACAGAATCACAGAATGCTTGAGGTTGGAAATATCTCTGGAGGTCATCTTGCCCAACCCCCTGGCTCAAGCATGGTCACTTAGAACTGATTCTGATCCATGTCTGGATGGCTTTTGACTATCTATCTCCAAGGATGGAGACTCCACAACCTCCTTGGGCAACCTGTGCCCATGCTCAGTCTCCTTCACAGGGTCGAAAGTGTTTCCCAGTGTTCAAAGGGAAACTTCAATATTTCACTTTCTGCCCGTTGCCCCATGTCCTGTCACTGGGCACCACTGAAAAGATCTGTACTCTTCTTTGTGCCTTTGTCCCTTCAGGTATTCATATAGATTAATAAGATCTTCCCTGAGCCTTATCCTCTCCAGACTGAACAGTCCCACCTGTTTCAGCCTTTCT
The DNA here is from genome assembly GCA_022605575.1 of Laterallus jamaicensis coturniculus. Taxonomy (NCBI): domain Eukaryota; kingdom Metazoa; phylum Chordata; class Aves; order Gruiformes; family Rallidae; genus Laterallus; species Laterallus jamaicensis. The sequence continues at coordinate 16,806,190 of JAKCOX010000008.1, read as the reverse complement.
TCATAGGAAAGATGGTCCAGTATAGCATCATCATGACCGTTCTTTGGACTTTCTCCAGCAGCTCTGACTCGTACTGGGGACCCCATAACTGCACCCAGCACTGCAGTTGTCTCAGCAATGCTGAGTAGAAGGGAAGGATCACCTCCCTTAACCTGCTGGCAATGCTGCTAATGCCTTTGATATGGCAAGGGCAGTTAGTTCTTCTGGCTTTAGGGAAGGTTTTAGGGTTGTATCTTCTGTCCTGAAATGGGAAATGTTTTAACTGAAAGAAGAGAGCAGAATTTTTTTTCTCAAAGATTTATCCAGTGTACTTAGAGGAGTTTTAATAAAACAACAAAACCTTTAGAGAAATCTGACAAAATACTTCTGTTTCTGTTTTTTTACCTCCCTGGATTTAGTGATGCCTTAATTTCACCAACCCTGGAGAACCCACAGCACCTCAGTTTTCAATAGAAGAAGTGATTTGAAAAATGCTTTTCAAGCATCTGTTTAATTTTTTTTTCTTTTGTTGGGCAACCAGTAATGTTACATGGCTGCAGACTGCTGATGCCACTCCATCTAGAGTCTATGTAATAGGTTTTGACTTCTCCCTTGCTTAGGCTACTTGGATTTCACGTTTTCCATTGCATAGGGTTGTTTTTACAAGAGTAATGCGTAGCTTATTAGTGGAATTTTGTGTGACTGTGGAAAAGACAACAGAACAAGAGTTTTCACTATAAGGAACTCCTTCAACAGCTGGAGGCAACATCAGTCTCCATGTTTTACAGAGTGGTATACAGAGGTATTCATGAAGATCTCTAGATTGTGTTGCTATAGGGTGTGATAGATATATTAAAACATGCAAGACATGGGGGAGAGAGCGTTCCTGTGATCCAGGATGATCTAAATGATAAGCATTCTTGTCTCTAAGAATGGACCCTTCTAGGCTTGGGAAATGGCACAGCTGCTTTCAGTGATCAATTTTTACATTTCTATTAGCAAAGGGAAATCCACATTTATATCTCCATCAGCGCAGCTAAACCTCGGTGATGTACTTCTGAGAACTGGATCATGCTGAAGGTTCCTTATTAACCAAACTTCAAGGTGAAGGGCAGGCATGAATCTCCTGTGCCTGAGTGTAAACCAAGCACATCAATGAAAATTATCAAATCGAATGTGAAAGGAATCTTTGCAACATGCTGCCCTTCTGCTTTCTAAGAGTGATGTAAACAAGGATTAGAGTTGAATGTGAGGGCAGAAAAAAGAACATTTGGAGGTGAAAATTGGAGTGAAGCACAGTTCCTTAGAGACAGCAGAAAAAGTTCTGTTGAAGGATGACACTGACGATTAGGGAGGACAAAAAAGTGGGATGTGACCAGAGGCAAAATGCATTTTCCAGGTGCTATGGAGAAAGGCCATAGTCCTGTGCAAACTGTTCCTGGGCAAAATCCCAGTTTGGTTTTGAAGTCCAATGCTACTTCAGACCACCTTCATCTGAATAGGGAGCAGGAAACTTCACTCTCTATATAGACACTTGAGCACTTGGCATCTCAGGCCACCCTGATTCCAGAAATTCTGACTTATATCAGCAGAAAATTGCTGAACTCCTCACAGCTAAAAAGGGTGTCCCTTGTATTTGAGTGGCAGTTTTGAGATGACCTTTAAGAAGAGACTATTCATCTGGGCATCCCTGGAGGAATGTGGGCTGCCATGCACTTACCTCTGCTGTACATTGTAAGCCAAAGCGTGAGAAGCAGAAGACCTGTATCCTGTTCTCACCTCTGTCCCTAACTTGCTTCTTGAATTTTGGTAACTTACACAACAATCTCTCCAGAGCTTAGCCCTTGTTTTTATGATATACGATAGCCGCTTTATAAGCTAATGTCACAAAAAGATTCTATTTTCCTGGGGTGCATCAGGAGAAATGTGGCCAGCAGGTCAAAGGAGGTGATCCTCCCCGTCTACTCTGCCCTGGTCAGGCTTCACATGGAGTACTGTATCCAGTTCTGGGCTCCTGGGTACAAAAAAGACAGGGACCTCTTGGAAGGAGTCCAGCGGAGGGCTACTAAGATGATTAAAGGACTGGAGGATATGAGGATAGGCTGAAAGAACTGGAGCTGTTCTGCCTTTAGGAAAGAAGACTGAGAGGGGTTCTTATTAATGTTTATAAATATCTGAAGTGTGGGATATAGGGGGAAATGGCCAGCCTCTTTTCAGTGGTTAGTGGAGACAGGACAAAGGGCAGTGGCCACAAGTTGGAGCGCAGGAAGTTCCGCACCAATATGAGGAAGAATGTTTTTCACAGTGAGGGTGGCAGAGCACTGGGACAGGCTGCCCAGGGAGGTGGTGGAGTCTCCTTCTCTGGAGATATTCAAGAGCCATCTGGATGCCTACCTGTGCAATCTGTCCTAAGGCACCTGCTTTGGTGGTGGTGGTGGTGGGTTGGACTTGATCTTTTGAGGTCCCTTCAAACCCCTACAATTCTGAGAATCTGTGAATATGCAAAGGAATATTATTGCATATTGCGTGGTGGATAGAAATTAAATTGCTTTAAGTAATTTTAAGGTAATTGACTGATTTGTATCCAAAGGATTTGTGTGGGAGCTATTTATACTACTAACAGTGAGTAGGAGCTTCACATTATATGAGGGTCTAGACCAATTATTTTTTTTATAATTCCTTCAGTTTTGTTCTGCCATCCAAACCTTGTCAGCCTCTCAGTATGCTGTCCAGATTTCTACAAGTAGCTGTCATATAAATGTGTGGAAAACCTACTGTAAAAAAATAAAAAAGGCAACAAACTAAATTTTTTATGATGCATCATTCACTACATACATTTTAAACAAAACCACTGTATGTACAACCTGTTCCTATTGCACTGGGATTTCCACCCATGCTTTAAAATTTCACTTTGTGCTAACAATTGCACCTAGCTCTTATAAATTTTTAATAATAATAAAAAAGTTTTTATAAAAGTACAAGGAATAAAATAACAGAGGGTTGTAGGATGACATTAATGTAGTATGCTTTTCATATGTTGTTTAGGAATTGCCACTTTTAATCATAACCATGCATCTCCAGATCTTGGTTTGACATAATCTAGTGTTGTAAAATCAGTGAATAAAGTTCATTGACCTGAATGTTTGCAAGATTAGAGACTGGAAAACCAGGCCTAGCAAACATAAGTGTATTGAAATGCTTTAGACTATAATAAAAATAGTTCTGTTTAACTCACTAGGGAAGATTCAAGAACACATGAACTCTATTTGTGCAGCTTTCACTGGATGTTTTGCACAAGACAAGTCTGAAATGTAGCCTTTTGAGAGTGAATTTCGGTGATTTAATTAAATTGCTTTTCATTCAGTGAGAGTGAATTTTATGTACCCAAATTTGGGCATCATTAGGACATCTGTCATGCTCTGACATTTGCAGCAGTCACAGTGTATCCTTGCAATATTTAAAAAAAAAAGAGCTTACCTTGTACAACAAGGGCTTCACTACCTCATTTGCATAGATTTTAAAGATTCATTTTAGATTAAACATTTACTCTATTTTAATAAAAATTAGAGCTGGTAGTCATGGATATCTTCACTGCATGGACTCTCTTAAAAAAAAAGTATCCCCACATGGTACGTTACATGGAACTGTCTAAAAGCTGACTCAGTTCAAAGCTGACAATCTGGATGCTGTAGAGCATGAGGATTTTTATTTCTTCACAGGTGGAAGATTCTCATCCTTCAAACTTAATTTCCCATTAAGTTTCAAATGGAGAGAAGGATCAGAGAGGGGGAATTCAGTTGTCTGGATGGTTTTCAGAGGAAAAAGATAAGCTGCCTTCAGGAGCTGAAATGTCTCATCAGTTTATAGAATTTCCTCTTGAGGAACTGTCATATAAAGTAAATTTCTACCTTTAAGGCATATGGGTCAATGTCAAGCTCAAGCAGGACTAAAGCTTGAAGGATGATACCTATTGACCAGTACTAGTTCTATCTGCTCATACCCTAAGGATTGACCTCCTTCTTCCTGGTAATGCTCTTGGGTCTCATCTTCTCTGCTGGCAGCCTTGCCTGTGGAGAATTTTAGATGTGGATCTGTTTGTCCATTGGCATCATTGCAAAAATTCCTTTATTGCCAAATAAATTTGGGAAAAATTCAAAATGAAGATGTTCTAACCCAATGAATACTTCTGGCTTCATTTTCTAATCAAGGCTTGGATTTAAGTCGTGTTTGAGAGTTGCTTGCATTCATACTTGCATGTGTGTTGCTAGAGATAGTCTGAATCATAACATGGCTTCCAGCTCCAAATTTCTCTCATGTTTTTGTCTCTTCACTGGTTCTGAAAAACTCATTAATTTACTCTCCATCTAGTTCTTAACTACATAAGAAGCTTTATGCAGGTTTCATATTCCAAGATGGGAGCTCTGGAGCACTTAGATTTTAGAACTTTTGCCATCTCTGGTTTTGACTAATCTTTTTAATACCCTTGCCTTCATTTCAGCATCTGCTCTCAAGGCTTGGAAGGAGATGGTACTTGGCACTGCATTTGAAATATACAGAGTAAAAAATGCATAAAGGATCTGTCATAGCTTGGATACTCTTATTTAATATTGAGGGGTAAAAAATGGCTATTCTCTTGTATTTACCTATAACAAAGTTTGACACCGTACATAGGGAAAGGACAATTTAAAACCTGTATGCTTTAGTTACCTTTCTCTAGCCTCCTCATTTATCATTCCACTTAATTTTTAAATATTTCATTGCATCTTGATAATATGCTTAAAATTTAGCTTGGCATAGAATGCATAAACTGTATTATTAATATCCCATTATTTTATGGCTATACAAGAACAGATTTGAATTGTCACTTTATATCAGACCATAAGTCAAAGCAAAGATCTTAATAGGCTGCTTAGATCTGTATCTTCACTGAATTAAACAGTAATTTGGCAGTCTCTTTTGCTAAATGTAGTGAGATAGCTAGTTAGTGTGATGTGCCTAGGCAAATATATTGTGTTGCAGTGATGGAGACAATTCCCTGTGGCGATTGCACTGGCAGTTGAGTTGATTTTTTCCTGATATACTGATTCAGTATGCTCTTAATATTGAGGAAAGAAAATATGTTTTAGAGGCTCCTAATGTGAATTCTAGGAATCCAAAAGGCTGAATATCATTTGTCACCCAAGATAGTCTTCTCGTATTCTTATGATATTTGTTTTTCATAGTCCATTAAAATGTCTTTACTGTGGACTGTATGTAGTTGGAAATTAGAGCAAAATTGTGTGCTACTGGTAAAAAACCCCTAGTATCCATAAAGAGTTCCATATACTTGATGCAGAATAGACACTGTACTTCATAAGGCCACCGAAGCTCCATTACTCAGCACTGGTGTCTTCGACAACCATGTGTTTTTCTAAATGTCTCAACATCCAAAAAACCCAGCTGTAATACATATACTGAGAAACTGAGCATACTTACTGCAATGCTTGGGGTACCTTGAGCGCTTGCTTGCATGAACTTCAGTTCCAAGTTGGACTTGTCTGTCTCATAATATAGAATAACTCCTGAGTCTGCACCTCCAGGACATTGGAGACTAAGTGACTGTCATATCTTGCAGATGTCCGTACTTTTTATTTGAGGTATTTGATTTAGATCTCTATTTTGATAGTACCTTCCAAGGAGGAAAAGTAATGTTTATAAAAATCCATGTTATAAATGAAGTAATGATGTTGTTAATGCCTTAATGTAGCCATAAATGTTTAGCTTAACCCATCTTTGTAGTTTACTGAGGAGAAATGTCATTTTAGATGGCCAAATATGCTTGGACTGGAAATGGCTAAGAACTCTCTTGCTATGAGTGGGTATTCATTAGGGAATGTAAATATTTTCTGCAGGCAAGGTAGACTTGCTTACAACAGACACTACTAAATTAAGCAAAATAAATAGAAAATGCCACTGCTGCTCTTCTATGTTCTGGTCAAAAGTGGCTGTCTTTGATAGGACTTTGGTATTTTTCCACCTTCTTTAGTTGCTGTCTATGTAAAAAAACCAAAAAACCAACAACCAACAAACCCCAAAACAAACCAACAGCAACCCAGGTAGTGAAAGGTGAAGATAGAAAGTGAAAAGGAAAATGGTCTTCCACATTTTTGTGATGTTCTGTAATGTTTTTTCATTGACTTGGAGAAATATTTGTATATTTTGTACGTTCATGTACTTCAACTGCTGTTTAAAATGTTTTCAATGCACACTTTAAATTCTATTTTAGAACAGAAATATAGTTCTTCCACTAATACAGGGAAAAACAAGGTGACTGTAAAAAAGCGAATCCCTTAAGAGTAGGCATTATAGAAGACTTATGACTCTCCTGGGAATAAGAAAAAAGAAAGATAGCAAGAAAGAAAAAAAAAAAGCAATTTTTGCTTCAAATTCAAACTTGATTTTTACTGAAACCAAATACTGTATTTCAGGAATTACTAATATTGTAGAGGGGATGATGAATCAATACGTAAAGCGATCACGCGTGACATGAGGGAAGATCTTTCAGATAAATACTCAAAAAGAGTGATTTAATGTTGTGTTTCTCTTATTTTATTACTTGTGCTTTCCCTGAATGCTGCCTCAGATCTTCCAAACATGATTACCATTTCAGTCTTGCTGTCAAATTAGGAGAACAGCAAGGCAGGAAACAAGTATCATTAAGTTGCTGCCTGTTAAAAGCAGGAACAGAAACAGCCAGATGCTTGTACTTCACTCGCATCTTAAGCTGTCGGCTTTGGTCTTAAAGACTTTTTACTTTCTTGTACTAAAAGTGCATACTTTTAACCTCTTCAGACATCCTTGACTTCATTTACTGGGAAAATAGTCTGTAAAATATACTCAGCAATTGCATTTCTTAATTTTTCTTTGTTAAGGATTGTAATGTCACCATTTAACTGCCTTTGAAAGTGTACTTTCTGTGGGACAACACCATTTCACAATCTCCTTTCTTTACTAAAGGGACATCTCTGTGCCTTGCTTCATAGTTAACAGTCATCCATAAAGCCACTGCTTGGCTTTTGCAACAAAAACCTCACCTGGACTGAATGGCAGAACTCAGAGGGTCATGATGAGCTGCTCAGAGTCTAGTTGGAGACATGTAGATAGAGGTATGCCCCAGAGGTCGGTCCTGGCTCGGGTCTTATTCAGCATTTTCATCAATGACCTATGTGAAGCGCCAGAACACACCATCAGCAAGTTTGCTGGCAATACTAAACTGGGAAGAGTGGCAGATACACCAGAAAGTTGGGCTGCCGTTCAGTGAGACCTGGATGTGACAGAGTTGGGCAGAGAGGGACCTAATGGAATTCAACAAGGACAAATGTAGGGTCCTGCACTGAGGGAGGAATAATCCTGAGCACCAGTGCAGGTTTTTGGGCCTGACCTCCTAGAAAGCAGCTCTGTGTAGGACCAGTGAGTCCTGCTGGACGGACAAGTTTTCCTTCAGCCAGCAATGTGGCCAAGATGGCCTATAGTGTCCTTGGGTGCATTAAGAAGAGCGTGGCCAGCAGGTTGAGGGAGGTTATTTTGCACTGTTCAAAAGACATGAAGTGAATATTAATCTGTCTAGAACTTTTCTGTCGATGATCTCCACTGATCCCTCCAAAATACTGGTTCATCTGATGCTAAATGTGATCCTGATATTACTAAAGGAAAGGACTGGGAATGTATCACAGATGAACCAGGGCTATATGGAGACATCTAAGACTTCTACATTTGTAAAAGAGATTGTACTGAGGCTACATCTTTAACCTGGAAAGTGACACTTGTCTATAGATACTCTTTTTCATTGTACAGGTCATGGTATGTTTTAAACAGGGTTTCCATAACTGTAAAAATGAATTAAACCTGACCTCATATGGGTTTGAATTTTCTGTTTAACTTTTTTTGTCTAAGAAAGTGTAAACTACACTTGTATCTTTCCCTTAATGGCAGCATTATATGAGAAGTTACATTCTTATGTGGGCACTTTCAGGGTTTCTGTATTATTCATAAAGCTGCTAGGCCCAAACTTCATTTTCTAATCTTGATCGTTCAAATCAGTTACTGGGCTCAACGTTTATTGAGGGTCACAAATATGTCAGCAGGCCCAAATAAGAAGCACTATCATAGTGGAAAAACAGACAAAAAGTCAAAGAAGAGAGCTTGTGCAAACTGAGTATTTTTAAGGTTTCATATTGCCAAAGGTTTGGATAGCAAAAGGAAGCAAGCTGCTAGTCCACTGATCAGTTGAAAATGGCATGTAGTGCAATGTAAGAGTCAGCATACGTAAGTGGATTCAGAGTGTTGTAGACAATCTGTCTGACATGTTCCTTTTCTGTGAAATGGAACTGTAAACATCACTATTTTACTTCTGGTGTTACCTTGACTATTAAGAAAATTTGTTTAATTTATGTATACTGTATTTATAGTGTCTTAGAAGATCAGTAAACGACCTATTGACTGCTATGCATTTTAGCTGAGCACATAAATCTCACCTGATGTTGGGATATTTTGAATGTTTGAACGTTTTTTATAGGATTTTCACATAAGCTCCAACTCTGTTTTTCTGAGTTACTTTTTAAACATTAGTGTATGCTTTTATGAGCGCTTTTATATTATTATTTTTCCTAATGCAGTGGAAATCGAGCGCTCCAATTTGTTTGGGGAATTTTGGCTTTGTTTTCTTATGAATGTAATACTAATCAGTAATAATCCAACAATTCTGCTGCCCTTCATTCTTTGTTGAACTAGAGGTATAAGAAATATGAACAAATGTACGTTAACAGCAGAGGAGGTTTTCTTAAGCCTGTCTGTATGTAATTTGTCAATGTAGTGGAAAATCAAATTTAATCTATGTATAATAAATCGTGCTGACATTCCCCAAACAAAGCTTATTACTCAAGAGTGGCAAAGCGCTGGCAGTGGTAGTGACTTCAGTGCTGACTCATTACAAGAGTGGCTTGGTGCCAATTTTCATTTGCAAAGAGCCCTCAGAACCTGTTCGCTTACTTGGAATTGCCACTGGTTTGGCCTGACTCTATTGAGTATGTTTCAGTCATGGTTCCTTCTCTCTTCTTGGCATAGTTTTTTTTCTGCCTTCATGTGCAAGGGGAACAGCTTGTATGCAAAGTTAGTTATGTTTTTTGGTTGGTTTGGGTGTTTTTCCTGCTCTCTCTCAAAACCTCCTTTGAGATCCAGAGCTGAATGACTAGCAGTAAGAGGGCCATGCTATATTGCAGCCTTGCCTTCAGATTCATGGTGCCAGGGACCCAGCGCTAATTCAGCTAGTTTGTACAGGGATAAAACAGAGATAGCTTTGTGCTTCAATTCCCATTATATTACACATGCAAACTGTAAAGCGTCATTACATAAATCTCTTTTTGCAGCATGCATATTAGCCAGAAGGTTGCCTCAGGCCTCAGACACAGGACTAGAAGTGGCTTTTCCTCACTGTGGTATTTATGATATACTGTTTTTTTTTTTCTGCAGAAAAGTTCTCTGAAGTCAGTGTTTTCAAAACCCCGATTTGCTTACCTATTATTTGGTTGCCTATTTTAGGCCAGCAGTGCTCTCTAGCTCTGAAAAATTGGTCCCAACTAAATGCAAGATAAAATACTAAAAATATTAGCCACAGTTGAAATACGGGCTTTTAACTATCTCAGAATTCAGTCTCCTAACTGTTTAACATGAACAAGAATGCTTCTGGGTGTCAAGTGGGTATGAGATGTCATTGATTAATTTTGTAGCAGGTTTCAAAATGCCCATGATGTTGCTGGCCTGTGGGGAAGCATCAACGCCTTTTGGGAAGTCACCTCAGTTTTCACAAGGTTTATGTCCTTCAGCCATTGTGCTTTTGAGTCCTAGGTCATCTTAACTGACTTTTTAGTAAAATGTATGTCACAGTATGGAAATCTGAAAACAGCTTCCAAACCAGGAAGCAAACACGAATGTATAAAAGCAGTCCAATTGTTATTTTTTGAACCAGCTGGGATTTGGGGGAAGCCTTCTGTGTGATGTTTCTGGTAAGCAGTACTAACCTGATATGATGTGCCATTGCATAATGAAACTTTAAATAGCTATGGTGATTAGCACGGTTGATTTTAATTCCTCTTTATAATTCTAGAATTTGTCAGGACAATGTATAATTTTCTTAAATAGGTACTATTTGCTTCTAAGTGCTATTATTTATTCTACAGACTGAATAATAAATTAAAAGTAGTCTTTGGAATTCCAGCCACGCTTTTCAGCTATCAGCTGAGTATGCGTTATTTTCATTCTCTGAATGAATGAGCATAGCTTTTAATTACTTTTTTCTCTTCCAACAGATTAAATCTACACTTGCATCCTCCCTCTGATGTGCTGCTGTCCTGGCCTTGAGGTCTCTGGTAAGGAATTTTGGGAGTCAGGTAGTCCTGTGATGAATTGTCCCCTATACCATATAAAATAAGACCAGGCAGGTGAGATTTATTGGTTATAAGGCTTTCATTAACAAAGTAAACTACTTTTCTGCAAGGTGCTCTGGTACATTGTGTGGGTGGCTCATTGTTTCCTCCTGAGTGGGATTTTGGAAATGCTACTCACTTGCAATGTTAAGCACTGTCATGTTCCAACCCCACTGTGCTATATAATCTACTGTTTTATACTTATACGATTAACTGCACTTTCTTGCAAAAATATTTATCTTTGCCAGTTGTACTAATATGCATAAGAAGAAAAGCATGCTCTTATATGTCTCTCTTTCCATAGGATTAAAACACTTTACTGATAAATGCTCCTTGCCTGATAATGTTGGTGAAATCTATGGAACAAGATTTTAAATTTTACTGTGCTTATATATACATTTAAAATGAAATCAACACAACCTCCAAAGGAAAAACCAGAAAAACAGCCTTCTCACCCTCTCTTATCCTGTATTTTTTCCTTCTCATTTTTCATAAAACAATGAATTTGTCTTCAGATTGCTGCATCTTCAGGAGTACTCCTGAAATGGGTTTGTTTTGTGGTGGGGGTTTTTTTGGGGTTTTTTTGAAATATCATTCTCTGTAATACTGCACTTGTCATCACAAGCCCCTGCCTCTGAGAAAGCTCGTGCAAAAAGCAAGAGACTCATTGAAATCCTTAGGGGAAAAAATTCAAAAGGGGGGTGGGTACAATCATTGTCTCCATTGTGCAATCACTGATAATATGAATTCAAGTTAAAATTCAAATGAACACTTGCAGAAATGTTCACCCATCTCACACATTTTATATAAATATGAGATACATGTTATTTATATACATGATGTAAATAGCATCAGTTTCTTGGCTCTTTTAAAATGGCTTGAAGAACTGGAGTAATCGCTTCAGCTGATGAGGCTTTGCAACATGTAATTTACTATGGGTCCCATCACTTTTGAATGTGTTGAGATTATGTTTGATGTATTATTGAAAATGTAACTCCTTCATTTGAAATTCTTCTCAACTCTCAAACAATGAGAACAGTCACAACAAAGAAAAGAGTGGGGAAAAGAGAGGGAATGAATATCCAGAATAGCCATTTAATAAACACCCTGGTGTAAAGGAGTATTTGGATAGGCTCAAGTCCCATCTCTATTGTACTTTCTCTATTGTACTTTTGCCTGCCTCTATTTTGACACTTTGTCATTTCTCTTCTGACACATGTTTCTAGAGGCTTGTAGGTATTTTTGTACATATATTACTGTTGAACTATTTGAAGGAGTTCATCTCTATGGAGAGTTATAACAGTCGTCTTTTCTCCCAGACCAGCAGGAGAGTATCCACAGTGCAGATATTCTCTAGATACTCTCTACCATGTCAGTGAATGCTGGGGAGAGAAGGAGGCTTGCACAGGGAGACATGCGCCTCTGCTGCTTTTTTTGCCCCAGGTGATTCAGGAGGGAAGACTCTTTCAGGTCCCATCCAGTGATCTCCACATGGTTCAGTTTTGTTTCACTGAAAGTGTGTGTTAACCTAACAGTGATGAATGCTTCCCGTTATCACCTCTTATCACCTTGTTGCACTGGGTCAGCAATATTAAGTTACTCCTTTGATAACAACATTAGGACAGTTGTAGGAGCTGAACTGGGATTTATATCACTAGGCAAGGTATGATTTACCTCATGATCTCTGCGTTAGGTTTGACTGTGGAATTTGGCTGGGGAGTTTGTTGCAGGATGTATCGTTGGGTACTTAGCTTGCTGCAATTGATGGCAAAGCTGGAAAAAGCATGCCTGATCTTGGAAGCAGTATGATTTCAGCAGGCAGAGTGAGAGTTACTTGAAGTTATTTAACATTCATTTGTTTCTCCTTGGCTGGTTTGTCATTGTTACCCCTAACCGCTACGAAGTTCCATCTTTTTCTCTGTGCTGCAATGCAATAAATACCTGTGAAAAGCTAGCAGATTTTATGCTACACTAATTTATTGTGTGCTGCTGTCATGTGCAACAGCGATGACAAAACCTTTAAAGTAATATTTGAAAAAGAAATGAGCACAAATGAAGGTTCAGGAATAGCTTCTTGAAAGAACACTTGATAAAGAGTGACTTCCCTACCTACATTCCTCACTGACAGACCATTAACAGCTTAGCAATTTGTGGCAGGAGTACAGCTCTGTGAATAGTTGTAACTCTTCCTTTTTTTCTTTTTATTTTGAATTTGCCTGAAAAACCAAAACAAGCATGCAAAGGGACAGCCCCAAAGGAAAATTGATATTTATTTTTCTTTTCTACAAAAATAAACAAAGCCCCAAAGCATATGTTGATGTCAGACTGAGTGGGATGTTTTGCTTTAACACACAATTAAATACTATATTTCATTTTCATATTTCTTTTTTATACTAGACTTTTAAATAGGTAAAATGTCAAAGCAAAACATGTTAAGAAAATAACACAGCATTTAAAAGCTTATAAAATCTGTTGCCACTCACAAAGATGATGACAAATTCAGCCCATAGTCCTAAAATGCTACTTCTTGAAGACAGATTTTCCAGTGAATGTGATCTAGTCTTAACAGACAGAGACAGAATTTTTGTCTTTTGCATTCTGCACATGATTAGACAAAACCTGCGTTCTGCAAAAACTATTCTTGTTAGTTTATTCTCTTTCCCTTCTTGGTCTCTGGTTTCACTCTTCTACAGAATCTTGTCTGGAAAACCAGGGGGTATATTTTCATAGCACAGCATCTAGTAAAATCGAGTCATAACAAATAAAATGGTTGTAATAATAATAACTTCCAACTTTCTACCATGCTGGGTTTCTTTCCTTGTATTAAATATTACAATTCTTTTATACGGTACAATGTACTGGCACTCATCCCAAGTTATAATTAGCATTAAACAAAGCTTTTACTTTGGGAAAGAAAAAAAAAAGGAACCAAGAATCTGTTCTCTGACTCACATCCAGATATTCCAGTTGCTCTTACCTATTTCTTTTCTTCTCTGGTATAAATTTAACATGCAACCACACTGTAGTTCATATGTTCAAGAAGTACTTTGTGATCTTCATGTTCAAGTAACCTCTTCTGAGCTCTTGCCTTTAGTCTACTTGCAAATAAATGCACACTTGAGTGTTGACACTAACAATCAATACAAAATGCATCAAAATGTGAATTTACATCAGCATCTAAGGAGTGTGGTCATTTGGGTATGACTGAAGTATAACTCTCTATCATCCCAACAGCAAGCTTTATTTGTATGTATGTTTTCAGAAAGTCTTGCATCACAAGTGTCATCATTCATTTGATCTGGAAGTGATGAAGGCTAGAAACACACACAGGAAAGCCACCGTTATATTGAATTAATAGACCAGTGTTCTTTGGCATTTATGAAATTTAAACTCTAAACTTGTTCTATCTGTAAGCCCGTACCTGTATTATTTCTTTTCCACCTTCTTTCTCCCACTGGGATATGGTAATAAATGAAAAGGGCACATGGTTCTGTAAAATCTTCACATCTTTCTTTCTTATGGCACCAGAAAAGATGCTTATAAAATTACTTTTTCGTGTGTGTTTGTTCCTGGGAAAAAACCTTCCAGTATTGTGTCAGTGTTGATCACAATCAGTAACAAAACAAGCCTTTCTATAGAATATTTGATTTGATATAAATATGTCCTATATTTATTAATAGAACTGTATTTATATGATTCTTACAGGGACAGAAGGTGGAATACCTGTAGAAGTCGCTAGATATAGTAAGCTAGCATGGCAAAAGGGAAATTGCAATCAAAAATGCTCCTCTGTGCCATCATTCTGAATTCAATGCCTACTAGGCAGCTCGATGCCCTTTATTAGAAGATCTTTTTTTCAGGCCTGAATAAACACCTGCTTTCACATTGACATTGGCAATCAATACAAAATCCATCAGAATGTGAATTTACCTCAGCATCTAGAAGCTTGTTTTTTAGGCTGAGTCCATCTTGAGAAATTCACAAGAACAGACAAAGTAGCTTAGAAGGTCTTTCTGTTGTTTCTACTCTTTAATAATTAAAGTAAATATTCCTGTGGATGGAGCAGTGAGCAGCAGGGATAACTGGTAAAAAGTGAAATGGCTGGACTACATATGGCATCCCTTCCATATCCTATTTTATTCTGCTAATCCTGCAGATGTAATAGAGTGGAGAAAAGGGAGAAAAGACAATCAGGGAATGGGCTTTCTAAAGAGGATTTGGCATCCCTTTAGTACTAAGATGAAGGTCAAATGTTCAGAAGAGGCCAGCTTCAATCAGCTCCAACCATGACATTTGTGCACAGGTTTTTTTTTTCAAAGAAGTCAGCATCTTGTATGCAGAACTTGTTCTGATAATCTTATTTGTTTTGGTGGGAAAGCTGAAGCTAAGCTTTTCTAAAAATCTGACTGCTGTAGCCAATTATGTTGACAGAAGCCCAGTTGATGCATATTGAATTGTGATTTGGAATGGTTGGAGAAATGGAAATTGTGTTTGTGTTTCATAGATTTTATAATGTTTAGCTTAAGAGAAAACTGAGCAGAAGGAAGAGCTCATTGCGAGCCTCTCTTGTGTAGCCTTCTGGAAATCAGCCCCACAATGTTTAGGCAGTGCATTCTTTTCTTTGAATGGTAGGGAGAAAAATGGAATGGCATTTCACTGTTGGATATAACTGTATTCTTTTAAAGAATTATATATAATTGGATATATAAATAGTGAATATTTTAAGTAATGAGTAAATTTTAACCCTACTAATATGTTGGATATTTTATCATCAATCTCAGTAGAACCAGTTTTGACACAAGTTTTACAGGCAGTGACTAAATAATTGATTTAAAACAATGGAATAAAAATTGGCTGCTTCACCCAAACATACGGAAGGTCACTGCCCTTCCAAATGAATGGTAATTTCTAAAAAAGTTAAGGGTGTTACTATTTAAAAAGGTACTATTGGGTTTCTTCAGCCATACTTGAATTTATGTATCTTTGTGAAGAAGGCACATATGTACTGTGACCATAGCTATATTTTTGTGTTTAAATTTAATGTTACAGTATGTTATAGCATACATGTATGTACTTGGCTGAAGTAATTTAAAGAGCCTGAGATAAAATTAAGTCTTTCTTGAATTCACTGAAGAACTCATGAGTCTCAGACTTAAACATCTAACAAGTTTTTTAACCATGACTGCCATTCATTATTGAGATGTATTTCATAATTATAAAGCAGTTAATATATCTTTTTAATGTGTGTACAAGACCAAATTTTCATCAAAAAATATTTTCAGCAGCTTTAAAGAAATGTTGAAATAAAAATATGCATGTGGAAATAAACACACATTCCAGAAATGTTCTCTAAATTACCTGGAATATCCACTGCTATGTTCAAGACTGAGACAAAGATATTGGTGGGAAACACAACTACTCCATATAGGTAATATTGTTGTGCACAGCAGTGTCGTTATGGAGAGAATTGAATATCCTTGTCATTTGTTTCATCCTCTATGATCCTTCTGCAGAAACCACAAGTTGCAGGGTATATTTCTTGATCTCATGTGGATATGAGTATGCTCTTTTGCTGGAGGCAAGTTGGAGGGGATATAACAGCATAAAAAGGTCCAAACTTTTTCTGTTAACCGGAAAAACAGCCAATCCTGTCTTGGCTTTATGTGATTTGTTTTGGGGTTTTGGTGGGGTTTTTTTCCTCTTTTTCTTTTTTCCTCCTGTTATTTGATAGTGTAAGAGATGTGTTGTCTTACAGACTGAATTAAACCCCCACATAGAGCATTTAAGTTGTGTGTCAGTTTCTAGATAGCATATGCTTCTACTGTGACCTATTTTTGCGCTGTAAAATCACTGGTTACATGATAATTTCTAGGTGCAATGTGAAAACAGCACTGATTTTAAACTTTGAGAAGTGTCTGTTCAGGTGAATAGATAAACAGTAGTGTGCTCCTTTTAACTAGTTTATCTGCTGAAAAACAGCAGAGACTGGTGGTGCTAAATGCACTGATACCACTTGAAGAATCCTATCAAATGCTGACCAAAATGTAATGTTCCTAGATCCAAAACCAAATGTGGTAAACTTTCCAGGCTACAGATCTTTTCTCTGACTTCAAGCAGAGCAGCAAGAGAGACTTGGGTTTAGTTGTCTTTCCTGTCTCTCAGTAACTTCTTTTTCTCCTCACAAATTTTGTCTCATAGCTAGGCCGCGAATATGAATTTCAACCCATAGATGCTGAATGTGGCTTGTGTGTCCTTATGGATACAGTCTGGAGCATAAAGGAAAAGCTAGAAGGTGTGCTGGACGTAGAACCTCTTAGTAAACAAAGCTGCTCTTTCTTTTCCACTGCATTCACGGATTATCCCTTCTAATTTTCCCCTTTCACTGTGCAAAGTAACCAGAAGTGCTGATATCAGATGATTTGCCTGAGTCTCAGCCAGTTATCTTAAGCTAATTATTATGGATTTTAGGCCTGTTTGCATCTTCACAGGCAATTAAACAATATTAGAGAATAGTCATTAGAAAAGGGATCAGGCTGAAGCCCTTAGATATTTTTTTTTGTGACTAAAGTAAAAAAAGATACCACCTATACACTCAACACAAATACTTTGAGAACTGAGGGGTTTTTTTCCACATCCTTTCTCAATAGCAACTATCACTGACTGTGAATTGCATTTACATTTTCAGTAATGACCAGAATAAATATTAAGTAAGTTCATAATATGGTGATAATACTTGATTGCCATTTACAAAAATATATTTTTCAATAGTTTATTTTCCAAATGAACCCTTCTGGATAGAGTAGGAACTAAGTCATTATGCACACTTTTTTAGTCACCTTTTTTTTCCTTTTCCTTACACTGAAATTTTTCTGGCCATCTTTATTTCCCATATTCTTTTAGATGATCAAATCCTGAAACGTGAGCAGTATTTTGTAAACTAGAATTCTAGTGTTTTCCAATAATATATAAACTTTAACTGTATGTAACTCATTGTAATGCAGAAACCCCTTTGCAAAGAACAAACAGAATTTTTAGTATGAGTTTTAACAGAAGGAAAGAAGGCAGATTAAAAAGACCTTTTAGCATTTTTGTGTAAAATATTTAAAAACAGAGCTCTCCTTCAAACTCATGAAAATTGTATAAAAGATTCAGAACATTTTACAAAGCCAGAGAATGAAGAATCATGATATGATTTTAGATCTAGTAAGCATATTGTAAACATCTCTTGACCATTATATATGTTGTTAGAAGGAAGAATAAACCAAAAACGCTGTTTAAAATGTGAAAAGCATATATATTTAAAGACCTTTTAGAAGAACTAGCAGATGTACCACAAAGAATGATGTCTGGATCAAACTTCTTGCTTCTAAACATAACCCAGTCAAATACAGCTGGCTCTAACAAATTCTGATAAATGTTTTAATCTCAGTAAGGAAATGAATGCAGTGATGTGCAAAATGAGCACATGAGTATCAATAAGATTTTTATGTGCTAATGTTGTAGGGTTGGTTTTTTTTCTGGAGAAGGGTATGGCAGATACAGCAGGAGAGAGCCTGCATGTGAGGTGCAAACGGGCAGGTGACAAAATCAGATACTACAGTAGATTGTGGGAGGGAAGAAAATGAGATAAATGTTGATATGAAGAAACCCCAAACATCTTTACTTGTATTTGCTTTTGGAAATGGCAGTTTGATCAGAACTAGGTGCTGAGAGGAGATGCTGTTGACAAGCTTGTCAAAAGACTGAAGTGGGGAAAATTGCAGCTGGACTGAAGCAGTTATGTGAGAAACAGGCCTGGAGACCTTGCTGGTGTGGCCCAGGCTATTTTGGAAGAAATCACTAGAATTAGGTCTGACACGGATGGATGAGTCCAGAGATTATTCATAGATCCTGTTTAAAATAGGATTGAAATGTTCACGCTACCTTTTTTCTGTAACATATCACAAAGTGTGAAGGTAATCTCCATTTTCAGAGCAACCAAACTAAAATCCTACTTGATTTCCCTCTTGGTTAGGCAGGTTATATTGAATATTGGAGTGCTTTTGCATTTAATATTATTTCCCTTTGTTCAGAGTGGTCAAATGAAACAGACGTTTTGTTTAGAACTATTTATAACAGTATAGTAAATGTGGTTTCTTTTAAACTATTTTTAATGTTTCTCATTTACTTACATGTGAAGAACTAAATCTTTCTGCAGATATTCCTTTTTCATACGGATTCAACTTTTTATCATCTAAGAAGGTTTATTTGACTCATTTTTACATATACGTGAACGATTCATTGTAACATCTTGTATGAATACACTTATTCTAGGTTACCTGAAGCCTCTACCCTTAAAATAGAAAGAAGGGATTAAGTTAGAGGGCAGTCATGCAGAAAAAGCAAGCTGGTATCTCAATGCAACAGAAAATCTCCAAAATCTTCTGAAGGCTCCAGCTATAGCTGAATAAAGTTATTTTTAAATGTTAAGTATTTTTACAAATAATTTCATTATTTTTTCCCATAATTATTCAATTACATGAGCATATACATGACTGTTTAACAAGTGAAATGGTGTGTAAAGTATATAAATGAGACACAATTTTTTAACCATGATCTTTACTTAAACCTTCCTCTCCAAAGATAACTACTAAAATAGGTCACAGCATAAAAATAGTATTGTATGCAACCCAAGGACTAGATTCTATTTTCAAACTGAGTGGTATAAATCCATCCTAACTCCATTGATTACAGTGGTTTAACTTAGATTAAATTATGTTGTAATTAATGAATGTGCATCTACTGCAGCTGAGCTACTAATTCCTCTGAAGTCCTAACACTGAGGACCAGGCTGTAGCTGGCAAAAATGTAAGAAATTGGAAGGAAATACCTGCCCACCTTCATTCCCGATGCAAATTTCTGCCTGAATCCTGTACTTGCAGGAGTGTCTGACCTTTCAAACAGATGGATGCCAAATCTCATTAAAAGGGTTCATGGGAGACATACATCTTCAGCCTTCCTCTTCCAGATGACTGAGGGAGTGCCCATCATGGGGACACAGCCACCCCCTACCCCATGACTAGCATACAGCCTCTATATTCTGGTTCAACATAGATGCAATTTTTAGTTGCATGGGTGGATGAGCACTTACCAGTGTCGGAGGTGCAGCTGTTTTATGGAAGTCTGGACTTGCTGCAGGGAGAGGGGATAATGAGCCCACAGGAAAGT
The DNA here is from genome assembly GCA_022605575.1 of Laterallus jamaicensis coturniculus. NCBI lineage: Eukaryota > Metazoa > Chordata > Aves > Gruiformes > Rallidae > Laterallus > Laterallus jamaicensis. The sequence continues at coordinate 16,786,544 of JAKCOX010000008.1, read as the reverse complement.
CAGTGAGTGCTGGAACAGTTTAAATTACGTATGCCTTGCTTTTTTGATTATGTCTCAGGAGTCCCTAGAAGGTGGCAAGGATTAGGCCACGGAGTATATTAAATACTTGTACAAAAAGGATCAAATATAAGGGCCATTGTTAACGGTAACATCCTTGGACTGCCACGGGTATTCCTTGTCCATGCTAGACAGCTGTGTCCTGGGGCATAACCTTCTGGAGCTCTTATTTGTTAATCAAACTCTACTTCTTCCTTTGTGGGCCAATACTGTAATAAAAAAAGGCTTTTAATGTTTTTTTATTTGCAGCTAATGCCTTCTTCCAGGTTGAGTGCAAGTTTGATTACTTCTTAAGCCATTTATTAAATATGAGGAGCAAAATCTAAGCCAAAGGTTTCAGTTTTAGTGATATTTGACAGCTGGAGGTACGCCAAGGCTAGCAACTGCCAAGCACAGAGGCAGTTCTGAATAGAAGTTTAAAACAAAAAATTGATTTTTGTCAAAGAAATCTTTCATAAATCATTTGGCTTGGGGCACCTGAAGCAAAATATTTTTCTCTCATCAACTTTGCCAAAATATAGTCAATTATTTAGAAATCCTTTCTCTTTAGAAAATTTAGATTCTTAAGACTAGTTACATTTAGTTGGCCCTGAAAATAGAAAAAGAAGTCGACTACCTAATTAATCTAATTTCTTAAAAAAACTGCCTGGCTAGAGAGCCTTATGAACAACCTTGGAGAGCATGTGTTTTTTCCCCCATCAAGGATGTGCCCCGCTGTAGCGTGCAGTTATTAAACTTCAACCCCATCGCACAGGTATTCATAATGATACAATTTCCAATCACAGTCTTATGGAACATCACAAAATTTGATGCAGCTGTATTAATAGGTAGCTGTTATGAATCAATCCCATCACACACCTCTTACATCTTCTAAGTATTGCTGAAGAATTCCTCATATAGTCTGTCATCAGCAGTAGCTTTAATACAAGTAGGTAAGCTTGAATAATCAAACTTTCCTGAAAGTAATTCCAAAGTTCATGAGGTGGCAATCAAAGCAGGAACAGGATGCATGTCAGACTAAGCAAAGCATTCAGGATATGTCGAAGCAGAAAAGAAAATGATCATTGTACAAGAAATGACGAAACGTCTCAAAGATTTTTTAGGATGGGAAGGAATATCTTAAGAACATGATACTTCAGATAAGCTTTTTTTTCTCTGACAAAAAGACTCTCCCTGGTGTCTGATTTCATTTATCCTTGTATTCTCCAAATGAATGTTTTTTACAATCTCTTTGTTGTTGTCATGCTAGTTGATTGAAATTCTCAATTTGTAGGTCTCCTCGAACATGTTTATTCAGGGGATGGGACTTTCACAAAACAATACACTTGTATGAGGCAATCCCATCGCATCAGCCTTCATTATCATTTTTAGATTGTCTAACTGGGATACTTGTCAATGACTGCTGTAGTTCTCCTGCTCATGCAAAAGGACCTCAATTGTTGTGTGCTGATCTTTGATACGAAATCAGTCTTAGCTTTACCATTATGCCTGAATTAGATGAGCATCCTGTGTGCCACAAATGCAAGTTTTTTCCACTAAAACAATGGGATGCCTTGAGCACAGGAGTTGAGGTCGGTCTTCATATGACTATGTGTGTGTTTTCTCTCCTGTTTTTATTTTTATTTTAAAATTAAAATACTGTTGTTACTATTTTTCAAGCTCATAGGTTTATGCATATTACACAGCTTATTGCATTGGTCTTCAAAGGAGGATGCAGAGTGTCTTGCTTTCATATTTTCCACAGCTGGATGATGTGTCTATCCATTCTCCTGTCTGCCATGTCACATGTCTAAAATCTATCATGAATCATTTTTCTTATGTGGGAACTAATTAACATCTTGGGAAACAGATTGCTTGCATTGTCTTCATATTTTTTTGAAGTAACCAGATGCTGTAATTACTGTGTATACAGTTCTTTTTGCCCGTAGGTTGTCAGATAGCACTCCCCATCTCTTTAATTAACAGTATAAAGTTCAGTATAGAGTTTGTTTAAATAGTAAAAGATGAGACAGATTTGTTTAGGAGGCTTTGAATGTAATAGGAAGACAGATCTGTCCTGAAGGTAAAAACAAGCCTAATTCCAGTCATTCGTGCTAGATATTTAATTCCTTTCCTTTTTAGTGCTACTACTTTTTATTTTAAATTCTCCTACCTTTAATTATATTCCTTTTGTTTAATTTTATCATTTACATGCTAGTAGTCTCAGTTGGTTTACTTCAAAATGGATCTAGAATCTTCAATAATTACGCTCCTACAGAAACCTGTATTTATTGGTCCTTGTTCTCTGTACCACTGTCTACTTTAATTAGATTGTTACTAGTGCCTTATTGCTTTTGACTTTCTCCAAGATGATGAATGAACAGGATTGCTAATAAGAAAAAAGATAGCTTATTCTGAATTACTTTTTAGGTGAAAATAGGTGATAAGTGTTCTCTGCTTTAAAAGATCAGTGTACAGAACTGGTGAGAGAGAGAGAGCCAGCCTTTACTGGTCATGTTTTTCTTATACAGATTTACTTATGATCAGTGTCAGCTTGATAACATTTTAATTGGTTCTTTATATAATGTCCACTATAGTGCTACACAGCATCTTTGGGATGAGAAGGACTTGTTATATCAGACTTTCATCGGAGACTTTCTGAGATCCAAACACGTTATGTCATGTTTTAATCATCAGTCTTGGTGGTAGCATGTTCCAAGCAGCTAAGACAGATATTCTCATGAGAGGTATTAAAGAAAGATAAGGGAGAGAGAATTCAATGGAATGTGTCATCAGTTAAGATGCCAGACACACGCACAATGAAAGTGCTTGATTTGAGGATGGCACTCGCATCAAATCCAAAAATAACATTGCAGTCTTTCTTCATGGAAATGCAATGTTTAATTCATGAAATCTGGTTACACCTCTTTTCCTTGTCACAGTCTATGACTATTCAAAATATTTTTCCCTATAAACATGGAAGATCTTTTCAGTTACGTGATAATGAATATAATAATCTTCTGTCCTAACTTTCAACTGAGTATATTGTATGTTACACAGCTGTGACTGAAATTATAAAGTGATAGAAAACTATCATGTCTGCAAAATATATCTTACTCCTTTGTTGGGTCTTTTTCCCTTGCATTACTAGTCATGGTAGGCTGCTGTTAAGTTAGAATAGCAGTATCAGTGACCTTTGAAATTTGTGTGAACTGTCTATTAGTGTCAAGAGAACATAATAAAATTGGTAACTCCAATAAGAAAGTTTGGTTCTCTCTAAAGTCAGGAAAAACTTTAACATTAATGCCACAGAGAAAGAATAGAAAAGAAGGGATTAGGAAGGGGAACCAACCATGGGGGCCATTAGAAGTCCCGGTGCCATTAACAAGACTAGGTATATGCCAGCTGAAGGAGAGAGGGGCACATCTTCTGTGTATTTGGTTGGCTTTCTGTATTTCAGAAACCTTTCAAATGAAGGAGCTAAAACCATATTTGTTCCCCCAATGCATTGGTCCTTTATGGACAAAACTGGGTTGTTTTTTTTTTTGACAAATAACACAGGTCCCTATAATGTACTGCACTTCAGCTGGAATGATGACTTGTGGGAAAACATGTGGTTTCAAGAGCAGTCCCCACCTCAGCGATCAGTCAACTAAAGACAGTTAGAAGAGGGATTTACTTTTTTTGTGTGTGATTGCTGATGTCAACACCAATGGTTCCCAGGCTGTGATTGCCAGAACTTGTTAGAGGTCTGTGAAACCACTAGACTGTGCAATGCTTAGGATGTCATTTGCAAAGCTGGATGAGATAGTAGTGTGAGGTTTGAGACACCCTAATTGCTGACAAGAGACAAAAAAAACCCTTCATGTGTATGGGGAAAAAAGTGGGACAGGGCAATCGTGCAGTAAAAAATCAGAGTCAAAGACAGGGCAACTGGAGCTAAGAATCAACAAGGGTATGTGAGAGAGAACCATAAACTAAGGCTCAAGGCTGGGGATGGGGCAAGCAAGTCCAAGACATGTGCAGGTTTTTCAGGCAAGGGAAGAAATCCTGTGAAGACTGGAAGGATGAAAGGAAATGGTGGCAAAGATTGTAAAGAGTCTGAGCGGGCTGTATTACCAAGATGCTTGTTGTGGGCTGTAGTCCTGTTGTATAATTTGGAATTAAAGTGAAAAGGACCTTCAACCCCACTTCAGTCTCATCTGTTGCTTAGTCATGCTGAGTCATCACCTAGCTTGTTTTACCTTCGGAACTAACATAGGTTTAACAGTAATTGAAAGGCTGGATGGCGTTTACTTTTACAGTATCTTGTGATATCAGTAAGCAGAAACACAGCTTTCTCCGCAGAGCATTTTTATGAGGTTCAGTTTCATTGCATTTTTTATTTTTTCTATGAAAGAGAGAGGAGCTGTAGCTGCAGGATATGCCTTATGGAGAGCAGCCAGCTGGAGACCCTGAGTTTTGCAAAAGCAGAGGCACTTTAATCTGCTGCAAAGGAGCTGAGCAGGGGTGATGAGGGGCAAACAGGAGGTGTTTGAAAACTACTTCAGCTCTAAACAAGCCTCACAGGAATCTTGCTGTCTTTGTAAAGCAGTTTTGAAAAATTAGCAATCTCCAAACAAGAATAAGCAGCCCCCCAACTCCTCAAACCACACATCAGATTTAAGAACAATTCTACATCCATGCAGTTTCTACTAGACTGAAGCTGGTATCAGTCAAAATATGCTGCTGGAGTTCAATTCATTAGTGCCACTGCTGGCAGGCAGTACTGATGGAAGCGTAAACCCAAACTACTGTAATGCATTGCTGGAGTGTGTTCTAAAGATGATGAGATTATTTATCTTCTGCTAAACTCTAGCAATTTAGCTGAGTGCAATTTGATCAATTTGGATGGTACCTCCCTCACAAGGAGAACACAATCCTTTGTGAATGGGTGATTGCCCCATGTCTTATTCACAGTATTGTATGTACTCCAGAAGTAGAGATGACTGTTTTGGACAAACAGAATAAAGATGATATTATATATTTGTATTCTGAAAGGCAGATGGATGAATGGATGTCACTCTGGGAACACACCTTATTTCTATGCTGGTAGTAATGCGTAAAATCTTGTATTGCATTGCCTTTTCCTGTATTTCTTTCCTGAGTTGTAGCTTTCTTTTTTCCTGACAGGTAGTTTTCATCAATACTGACTTCAGTTCAGTGATAATATACATATAGATGTGCAGAAGTGTGAATTAAAAATAAGTGTTTTACAAAGTAATTCGTATTTTTGGTGATTTAGAAATTGGAAAATAAGTGATTGGGAAAAGTAGAGCACAGTTTGTTGTTAGTCCATTATTCTTCTAAGAAAGCAGTAGCTAGAAATACTATCTTGCTAGAAGTAAAAGAAATATTCTTTTAAAAAACTTGATTAAGGAGTGAAAAAACCTGCAAGCAGTAATCAATTACAAGAACTAACCAATCCAAACAGTAACAGGGAAAGCAAGGCTAGACATGCTTTTCCTCAAAACTATTTTGCTCCATCCTGCAAGTTATGCCACAACTAACAGTCACATTCACACAGATTTTAAATGTTTTCAAGAGTGTTTAGAAAACAAAATGTAGGAACGAGAGTATTCACTTTGAGTTTCCCAACTCCCCATCCATTCGGTATTATCTCTGTGGCACCTGCCTGTAAATTGCCCCACTGCATCTCCGTTGAATATAAGATATATTTCTCTCTTTCCAGGTTTGAAGCTGTTTGCTGCACAGTCACAAACAACTGGTTTTAGTCCAGCTGAGAAGCAGCTGCTTTGAATGGTGGGTAAAGGGTTTGCTATACCAAGTTTGATTACTCAGTGTCTAGTGTGTTTGGGACAGAAGTCTCAAAAACGACAAGAAGCGTGGTGTGGTGCATTGCAATAGTGCAGTCTCCCCTGCTGCTGACCCAGCGGGCTCTGATGCACTGTAGGACTGGAGTACAGGTTACCAGGTGTCACATCTGTTAAAACCATGACCTTTTGCCTAACGGACTTCCGTCACTTGCCTCTGTGCTGAGCTCTGCCTTTTCTGGGTTTTAAACCAGCCTGCAGATAAGTTAATGTACCTGTCGTCTTGCCCCCAGTGAGATTTGTGCCTAGTCTTTCAGCAGACTCTCCAGTAATGCTGTTCACATTTTATGGTTTTGATTCCCTCATATTGTAGATTTAGTTTTATTTTTCTGTAGATGTTCCCTGGAGCCAAAACAGAGGGAAGGGGAAATCTTTGCTGTAGAAGTCTTATATTTATGAGGCTTATGATGACGGGGAGGGGGAGATTCTTAAAAAAATATCTCCAGTTGGTTTTAAACCTTTGTTTACATTTTAAAATTATGTTCAGAACACGGTTTTGCATCTATAAAACAAACAACAACAAAAATATCCCCTTGTGATGTTCTTATTAATAAGGCAGGTGGCTCATCTTTCAAGATCTCATTTTAGCCAGGCAGTGATTTTCAATGAAACCTGACATGTTCATTTTTGCCAGACTTAGCAGCCCCCAAGGCCTGTTGAAAGTCATCTGAAAAAAAAAAAAAGCTGCCTTAATAGATAAGTTTTCTTTGCTGAAGCTGTAGCATCTCCTGTATTTAAAGAGATTTAGTTCTTTTACATCTGTATTAGTTGAGCAGCAAGCTAACTCTCTGGTGGCATAGATTAACAAAGTAGGCTAGTTATACAACATTGAAGAATGATATATCCTGGAAATCATTTACAGAACACCTTTATATATTGGCAACTAAATTTTCATTTTTCCATTTATTGTATGGAATTAATCCTCCGGAATATATTGACATAATTGATGTCAGCTGGGGAATTGGAGCCAGCCTTGCAAATATGTTAATTATCACTGCAAATGATGGAGAGCACTGGGATAAATCCAGATCTAGTTTGAATCCATTGACTTCTCTGAGTTCATAGAGGATTTTGCATGTTAATCACATGAATTTTGTTTGAAAATGCCTCCCAGTCTCCCGGTTCACATTTTATTAAGAAAAGGCTGTCTGCTTGCTGCTCATTAAGATACTCTGCTTAAAAGAGTGGATAAGCAGTCATACTTTTTGAACAAGTGTGGCTATTTACTTATAACTATGTGACCAGAATATTAATGAATTAAGAAATTTTGATGAAAAGCATTGCATTTGTGGTCTTGCTTCTGGCACAGAATGAGAAAAGGATGTTTCTGGTTGAGTTCAGCTATGGTTTTTATCTCAGAAAAAAAAAGAGGCATGGATCTTTCTTTGCTCTTACCTCTCTGCAGTCTGGTTTTAAGGAGTTTAACTTTGAGAACTACAACAGCTTGTGGCATTCCTATTTCCCTCTGGACTTCAAAACTTGCAGTGGCTTTTCCCATCAAACAAGTTTCAATCATTTAGCAGTCCTGGCTAACCAGGGAGGTCCCAGCTGACTGGAGGCTAGCAAATGTGATGCCCATTTGCAAGAAGGGTCAGATGGAGGATCTGGGGAACTGCAGGCCTGTCAGTCTGACCTCAGAGCAGGGGAAGGTTATGGATCAGATCATCTTGCTTGCCATCACACAGCACATACAGGACAGCCAGGTGATCAGGCCCAGTCAATGTGGGTCTATGAAAGGGTCCTACTCGATTAACCTATTTCCTTCTACGACAAGGTGACCTGCTTAGTGGATGATGGAAAGGCTACCTAGATTTTGTCTACCTAGACTTTAGTAAATCTCTGACACTGTTTCCCACAGCATTCTCCTGGAGAAATTGTCTGCTTGTGGCTTGGATGGGGGTACCTTTGACTGGTTAAAAAACTGGCTGGATGGCCAGGCCCAAAGAGTTGTAGTGAATTGAGGTAAATCCAGTTAGTTACCAGTCATAATTGGTGTTCCCTAGGGCTCAGTACTGAGATCAGTTCTCTCTGATATCTCTATCAATGATCTGGACAAGGGGATAGAATGCAGCATCACTAAGTTTGCAGATGACATCAAGTTGAGTAGGAGTATTGATCTGCTTGAGGGTAGGAAGGATCTACAGAGGGGTCTGAACAGGATGGATTGACATGCTGCAGCTGGCCAACTGTATGAATTTCAACAATGCTAAATACCAGGTCCTGCATTTGGGGCACAACCCCAGGCAGCGCTACAGGCTTAGGGAGGAGTAGCTGGAAAGCTGCCCAGCAGTAAAGAACCTGAGGGTATTGGCTGACAGCTAGCTGAATATGAGCCAGCAGCATGCCCAGGTGGCCAAGAAGACCAACAGGATACTGGCTTGTATCAGCAATAGTGTGGCCAGCAGGACTAGGGAAATGATCATCCCCCTGTACTCTGCACAGTGAGGCTGCGCCTCAAGTACTGCGTTTTGTTTTGGGTTCCTCAGTAAAGGAATAACATTGATGTGCTGAAGTGTGTCCAAAGAAGGGCAATGAAGCTTGTGAGGGGGCTAGAGCACAAGTCTGATGAATTGGCTGGGAAACTGGGAACTGAGTAACCTGGAAAAAAGAAGGCTGAGGGCAGAGCTTATCAATCCCTACAACTGCCTGACAGGAGGTTGCAGCCAGATGGGTGTCAGTCTCTTTCTCCCAAGTAACAAGTGATAGGACAAGAGGAAATGGCCTCCAGTTCCATCAGGGGGGTTGTCAATCATAGTAACAGAGTGCCCAGGGAAGTGATTGAGCCTCCATTCCTGGAGGTATTTTAAAAGGCATGTAGATGTGGTGTGTAGGAATGTGGTTTAGTGGTGGACTTAGCAGTTAAGAGCTGGACTTGATCTTAGAGTCATTTAGGTTGGAAAAGACCTTTAAGTTGGAACATTCATCTTTTCCCTCCATGCTGCTCAAGCAGAAGCTGTGTGGAATGAATGCAGCACTGGTGTTGGCAGGAGGCCCTGAACTCTTCCTCTGCATTGTTTCAGGTTTGAGGATTATGGGCATGGTTTGAAGGGTGAATAAGAGAGGCATCACACATCTCCTTTACTCTGTAGAACATGACAGCTCTGGCTCTTATGTTAGATGTGGCATCTGGGGTTCTCAAACCCTTGGTACCAACAAAATAAGCTTTTTTATGTATTCTACATGGTGAGTGGGAGCTGGCAATTTGCTGAAGCTCTCACAGTCAACTTGTTACTTGTAAGAGACGCTTACTAAGCCATAGGATGAATATTGATCGAACTTGTGAAAAGCTTCCTCAGTAGGAATCAGTCTCAATAAAAGCTGGTCAGGTGTTTGAAATGTCATATATTTTCCACAGAGGGCAAACAATGTTCCTTTTTCAGCTGTAAAATCAATGTCTCTGAGCTTTGCATAGTAGGAGAGGATGGAGATAAACTCCTGAGAGATCACATCTAGGACTTTCCACTTCTATGACTCATATGCTGCTTCATCAAGAATAGATCTTGAAAATTGCAAAGGCGCCTATTATCTGAATTAAACATCCTAAATGGATAAAATAGCACTGAAGAAGATAGCGTCTTCAGGTATATGAGATAAGGAGAGAATGCAACATGAGGCACTGCAGAGAAGAGAGTCTGGAAAGCGATATTCTGAAGGAGCAATGAAATGGTGTCTCTTACCACCTGCTTGAATTCACAAGTCACTTCTGTATCCAACATACAGAAAAAAAAAATCTTCAAAGTGTGTTTCTGCATCTGGCTTCTGAAATTCCTCATTTTCTGTCTAAACTTGGTACTCAGTGCATTGTTCTTTGAGAATGCATATTTGTTGCACCAATCATCATAAAATGTACAGTAACTCTCTTAATGTGGTTATCATTTTTCCCTGGCTCCAAGAGGAAATTAAAAATTAATTTGAGCTGATTTTTGAAAATATGTTAACATTGTATAGGGGGGTTCCTTCTAAGGTACACTAATCTCATCCTTGGAAAGTTTTGCCAAGGTCTGATAATAAATGATCAAGCTAGCATGTCCATGTTGAGAAAGGAACTACCTCATTATGACAATGTAGTGACAAAATAATTTGTTCCTGCGTGAATTAATATGAACTGTTTTTTATAACTTTTCATAATATTTTATAACTTTTTAATAACATTTTAGACATTTGCTATGTCTGTTGTTCTCTCTGCAGGTAATTGTTGAAATTACTCTCCAATGTACAGAGGCTTTCCTTTCAAATTTGAGCTCTGTATAAGAAAAAGCCTTGTTTGATTGGGTGGATTTTTTTTTTTTTTTGGGGGGGGAAGGGGGTGATTTGTTTTGGGTTTTTTATTATATGCCAAAAATTTTATGTCATGACAGCCTCTCCTCTTTCCTGTTAGTTTATATGTTGCTTTGAAAATTTTCCCATCTACATAGCTGTAAATTGTGAGGGGGAAAAAAAAATAGCTGCTTTCTACTCTGTGTGTATTTTAGGATATCTTTAAGAAAGAAGCACTTTTTTCTCAGCACTGGTGAAGCCACATCTGCAGTACTGGGGTCCAGTTCTGAGCCTCCCCAGTACAAGAGGTGGAGCTGCTGGAGAAAGTCCAGCTCAGCATCGCTAAGAAGATGAAGGGACTGGAGCTTTTCTACTATGAGGAAAGGCTGAGACAGCCATGACTATTCAGCCTGGAGAAGAGAAAGCTCAGGGGGTCTTATTAATGTATATAAATACCTGAAGGGAGGGTACAAAGAAGATGGAGCCAGGCTCTTCACAGTCATGCCTGGAGACAAGATCAGTGGCAATGGGCACTGACCGAATAACAGGAATTTCCCTTTGAACATTAGGGAATGCTTTTTCACTGGGAATGTAACCAAGCACAGACATAGGTTGCCCAGGGAGGTTATGGAGTCTCCATCTTTCAAGATACTCAAATACCATCTGGCCATCTGGGCTTACCTGCTTTAGGTGGCTCTACTTGAGCAGGTTCAAGATGCCTTGATTCATTCTCTAAAACTTAGATATCTGGCGCTATCTGATATGCTTTGCAGTGTCCCTTGTCTTACAGGTGCTTGTTCCAGAAGTGTACACTCCCCCAGGAGCTGACTTATCTTTACCTTTGCTGTGCAGACGTCGTTGAGAACAGAGGTCTCAGATGGTGCTGGATGTTTGTGTAGGCAACTGAATTGATGTAAAAATCTCATGTATGTCAGAAACACAGCCACTCTGGCCATCCAATAAATTTAACATTACTGGAATGTTACAGTCTGTTGTTTCTGTTGATCTCTGGTTTCTCTGGGCATAATATAGACGTGGTGGAGAATGGATTGAGAGCAGCCCTGAGGAGGACTTGGCAGTATTGGTTGATAAAAAGTGACACGTGACCTGGCAGTGTGTGCTTCAAGCCCAAAAAGCCAACTGTATCCTGGACTGTAAGAGAAATGTGACCTGCAGGTGAAGGAAGGTGATTCTCCCCCTTTCCTCCACTCTCATGAGATTCTATCTGGAGTATCGTTTCCAGCTCTGGGGCTCCCAGTACAGGAAAGCCATGGAGTTGTTTGAGCAGGCCCAGAGAAATGACACAAGGATGATCAGAGGGCTGGGGCACCTCTCCTATGAAGCCTGGTTGAGAGAGCTGGGTTTGTTCAGCCTGGAGAAGAGAAGGCTGTGGGGAGAACTTATAGCAGCCTACCAGTATCATGGAGTGGTAGGAAAAGGGGCAATGGCTTCAAACTGAAGGAGGGTGGATTTAGATTAGATCTGAGGAACAAATTTTCCACGATGATAGTAGTGAGGCACTGAAACATGTCGCCCAGAGAACTTGTAGATGGCCCCCTCCCTGGTAGTGTTCCAGGCCAGGCTGGTTGGAGCTTTGGGCAATGTGGTGTAGTGGAGGGTGTCCCTGTCTGTGGCAGGGAGGTTGGAATTAGGTGATCTTTGAGGTCCCTGCCAACCCAAAAATCTATGATTCTATACATGCCTAGTAGTAAATTCTGGAGTCTTAAGACAGCTTGATGGTGAATCCATGACAATATCTTCTTCCTCACTTTTCAGCCAAAATTAGTTTTGAGCATGATAAAGACAAAGGACTCTTGGAGACAGATGTGTATTTATTGGAAAGTGAAGAGGCTATATCTTTCCCTCTCTTGGGGTGCTACTTGATACATCAGAGCTTAGCTTCTATGTGAGAGCTTCTTTGCAGCTCCCAAATCCAAACTGCAGTTGAATTCACAACTTTACTTACGTTTAACTACCTGAGACCTTCTGATCCCCAAAGTGCTGTCAGACACCAACAGCTTGCTATTTATTTATTTTGGTTTACGGTAATTGCACAGGCAAATGTGGTTCTCATGTAGGGGCCTTTGCTGATTACAAGTCCTGCTTACTCAGAAAGGTAATTTACTGCCTGCAGGGCAGGACTCAGGTATACCCCAGCTTCCTGGGTAGCTAAATGGATCATTCCATTCCAGTGCTCATTCACTTGCTGGCCTCTCAGACTGCTTGCAAAAGCACTTACCCTGCAAATGCTTACTCATGTAAGTAATAATACTCTAATTAGAAAGTAAGTGAGGTTTGGAGACATTAGGATTTTATTTTTTTTAAGTGAGTAAGCACTTGCAGGGCAAAATCCAAGGGCAACAGAAATGATGTTAATTTTCTGCATAGTACATTGTCTATTTTTATCTTGAAGTTTGGACCTTTACATAACTTTCTATTAAACTGTTTGAGATCTTCCCTTCCTAGACCAGTCAGGAAGCCCAATGGGCAGACATTCTTATGCTTCAAAGCATTTTCTAATGACTGCCTTTTAAAATGAAATGAAACATTAGCCTGAATTATAGCTGTGATATGCTTCTAAGTTCCTCTTTAAGCACTAAATTATATCCTCCCAGTGACTGTGTCCTTTCTTCTGTCCCTCTGAATCTCACTTTAAGCTTATCAAACAACTGATTTAACAGAAGTTGGCATTCAGGTTAGTTACTTGTCCTTTTAAGATGAGATTGTTTACAAATGTCTTCCCAATACCTAGCAGCTTACATGAAAGTGCTTTTTCATCTGCAAGGATGAAGATGACGGCGGAGTTATGTCCATACAGGGGCAGCTTTGCCACAAAGACTGAAAGATAGTCATCAACGCAAAAAAAAAATCACTAAATAGGTGAGTGGAGGACTGTGAACTACCCAGGCAGACATTAACTGGTATGTATATGCTTGACTTACTGCTGTTTCTATTACCACTTTTTTTAATAGCACTCTGATTGCCTTTAAAAACAAGTCCCTTGTAAGAATGCTTTCGTATCTCAAACTGTTCTCATGATTTTACTCTTCAGCTATTTTCTTCCTACAACAGTTTATAAAGACTGCCTAACTCAAACACCAGAAACATTAAAGCAAAGGGTGATGTTTTGCCAAGCCATATGTTCTTAAATGGTGTATTTTATGCAGTTGATAATAAATACTTTAAGGCATAGTAGCTAAAAAAAATAATCCAACCTAATACAAGCAGGCACACTTCCAGTGATTTCATCACTTACATTAGGGATGAATTATAGGCTATTACTGTCTGTTTTCACTCAGGACTGGGCATGGTGTTCAAACTGTGCAGGTTTCACTGACATTAGGTGTTGGGCTGGGATCTAGAATAAAATTGCCTTTTTCTAGTCTACTCAGGAATTGCTTCACTCTATTTCCAGCTTTATTGCTTTGCAGAAGTATTAAAAAACTGACATAAAATTTTCGCTGGGTATAAATATCTTGCCTGGTATTTGATCATTTTCCTCAACAGCTTTTCAAAGATGTTATTCACCTGCAAACATTTTAATCCTCTTTTACATGAATAAAAAACTAAAACCTCGAATACATGTACTAGTCTACATAAAAATACCAGCTGTAGTCCATAAAATGTTTGTTTAACTGAAGCATAAATTGCAATGCAAGAGTTAATCTCCAACTAAACAAAGCTTTTTGTCCTGCCTACTTGGTATGCCATGAAAACAAGTATTAGAGATTACCTCAGATACTTAAAGTAGTATTTTTCCATTTATATTGGTAGAAATAAAGTGCAGAGGAATTGCATATCTAAGGATTGGTGAGAAGACAACAGATAGCTTGGACTGCCAGGCTTAGTGTGCTGACACTTTTTCTCCATCTTGAAAGGCTTTTATGGGGGTCTCTTCTGTTCCCTTAGATGTGAAACAAGAATTTTTTTAATATTGGCAGCTGCTGAATTGCTCAAAATTTTCTTTCTTTTTTTTTTTATTCCTTCATTGCATGTCTGTAATTCTTCTGTCTCCTATCCAGATTGTATTCTGTCCTGTGCTCTGCCACTTTAAATAGGTATCTGAGGTGTGAGGCGATGACGTGAGCGTAAAGCACACCCTTCCAGCTTAAATAATATTTTCACATTATTTGAAAATTGTTAAATTGGAGTTACAATAAAAAACTAATTATGCCAGGAAACTACAACTCATTACAGCAGTCAGAATTGACAGGGCATCGTGGTATCTTTCTGACTGTTTTCTTGGTCTTTGGATAACCAGAGAACTATATGTGAATTGTAACCTTTAAGAAAAGATTTCAAAATCCTTGTAAAACTTAGAATTTTAAATTTCAATTCTTCCAAAAGAATGTCAAAATGAAGCAAGGAAGATTTAAGAAAATTTTGCTCTTTAAAAGAATGCTGTATTAAATAGAGTAATGTGTTAAAATGCCACAAGCAGAGAAACCTAACTCAGTGATCAAAGGACACATATTAAAGAACAGAGAAGAATTTGCAGCATGCCTGTCATTTTAACAGCATAAAATAAGTTTCCAGGATAATAAAGTCACAAGTGATTTAAAAAAAATAAAATTCCCCCAAAGAATCTTAAGAGGAGACATTATAAGCATGCTACACATTCTTTACTAATGAATTATCACATGTAAAGCTTTGATCATCCTCTCATGACTATATAACGTTTTGGTTTCTTGTCTCATTGCCAAATGTACTTCCATGTGTTAGTCTCTGCCAAGTCATTTCATGGTACCGTGGATTTTATTAGTGGAATTATGATAGGGTTTGAGGAAGCAGAGATTGGCCTCTATATTACATCTGCATCTTTATTCTCTAACACCTATTGAGGGGTCTTTAGACAACAGATTTGTCTACTGGTGTAGAAATTAACAAGATATTAAGGAAATGGACTACTGATATTGTGGACAGAAAGAACATACAGAGGACTTTTGTGCAAAATGGTCTAGTGGAGGGTGTTCCTGCCTATTCTGGGTTTGCATGGCAAGGTGGTGGTGGTGATGGTGGTGGGGCTTGCCTGGGTGGCTTCAGCAAGTAGCTATGAGAAGCTTTCCCTAGGCCCGACAGAGTAAACGCCAGCTGATTCAAGGCAGGACCTGGTGCTGACCAAGGCCAAACTTATCAGTGACAGTCATAGTGCCTCTAGGAGGTAAAAAAAAAAGGCAAGCAGCCAATTTTTGCCACCAGAGAAGGGAGTGAGAAGATGTAATAAACTGTGCAAACACCAAGGTCAGTGAAGAAGTGGGGGAGGAGGTGCCCCAGGTGCCCAAGAGAGAGAGATTCCCCTGCCACCCACAGAGAAGATCAGGAGAAATATTTAAATCATGTTCGAATTTGGTTATATCCTCTGAACAATAAAACACAGATTTCTAACTGAAGTTATTCAAATTCTTAAATTCCCTGAACTCTAAACCTATCTGTGTTCCCTCGGTGACTCCAAAATTACGTGCTTTGAGTGAGAGGGGTTGAGAAAGGAAGTTGTGGCATAAAAGAGACCAGGAAAGGTTTAGAGAGAAAAATAAATACAGAAAAAAATTAGTAAAAATGAGTTGTTGTAAGACTCACAGATAGCAAAATGTTTAATAGTAAAAAAGAATTCTGAAGAATGTTAGTTGCAATTGGTGCCAGCAACATCCATCCAGGAAGAGAGACAGTAATTAACATTGCAGATGTAGGAAACACAGTCTTGGTCCTCACATGGCAAGAGGCAAAAATCCTACTGATACTAGTAAGGCCAACGTTTTATTTCGTGTCTTTCTGATGCAAGCCTGATATAAAACCCAACCAACTCATGTTGCAAACAGTAGAAGTTTTGCCACTGACTTCACTGGCAACAGTGTTGGACCTTTTGCCTGTGGGCCATGAGGTTGAAAATCAATGGGATTTCTGCGTTAAAATAGGTCATGTATTCTAAACCCAGTCCTGCAGTAGGTTTTTCTCTTTCACAGCTTTTTTTTATGACTACATCAGGGTCAGATCCATAATCTGGCACAGAATTGGAGCAGTAAGTTTTCAGTGTACACATTCAGGTGTGCATGGATGCTGTGTTGTACAGATTCCATCAATCTGACCTCCGTTTGGCTGTGACATAATTTTTTTTGGTCTCAGAGAAATAAAAGTAGAAATAAATTTAGCCTGCTTTTTTCTATATCAGAGCAAAAAGGTGATTTAAACTTATTTTTTTTTAAAAAAGACATTTGTTAGATGCTGCTTTTAAAATTTTCTTTGAAAAGCTTTAACAAATGCAGAATAGTAATCTGTGGCCAAAATTGTTGTTAACAAAGCTGAGCATCTTGTTACATTGAAATAAAAATGCTAGAAGCTAATGACCATCTTGTAATAATGTGTAAAATATATGAAAATAATAGTCTTGTTTAGAAACAAAAACTTTGATGTAATAGAACTTCTTTTCTAAGGAGCATATTGCCTGAAGGGCTATATTTTAGCCATATAGCCATCACACTTCATTTCAAAAGCCCTAGGAGAACTTCTTACTGAGAATTCTTTAAAATTATGCTTGCTTTTTTAGAATGGATGAATGGAAAAGTACTAAAAGGTTGGAATATAAGGAAAATATCAGCATCTCTAAATGTTATTCTGTGACGTCCAACTGTACATTTTTTGTATAATGGAAATTCTATATATACACTCATTTGTGTAGTTGCAATTTGGGATATCTTTAGAGAAATAGGTAGCATTTTGTATTTCTGCTTTACTTTCAGTGCAATAATTGTCATTGCCATATTATTTGAAGATACATGGTATGCATTATTAAGTACTTAAGTGGTGTACTTTGGCATTGTATGTTTAGAGGATAATATTTAGTCCAATATGATAATTGCAGGGGGGAAAAAAACCCAAACAACTCAGGGAACAGTAAACATCTAACTTGTAAACTAAGATCCACTGGGAAAAGATAGACTGGATTTAGATTTCCACACAAAAACTTTCTATTTATTTTGATTGAACAGTCAGTGCTTGTAGATTGTTTTCCATTATCTAGTGTAATTTTAATCTTTCTCTACTCAACCCATTTTATTCTCTGGCCCTGTGTTTTGTACTGCATGTATATAAACACTTCCACTTCTATTTTACAAGCAGTGGGAGAACAGATTAAATTATCTGTGTTCTGTATGGATATGTCAGCTTTGAGCTCTGGAGCCTGGTGCAGATCTCCTTGAGTCGATGTGGATTTGAGCAGATAAAGATGTACAGTGCAGCATTTTACAAGCATACTTACTGGCACAAAAGCCATTTACACAGCACTGCTGTACTACTTCCAGCCTTGATCCAGCCTCATGTGTTGCTAGGCTGGGTCTCACATTTCTTACTGCTGACGGTTAGTGTATGTGAAGTCAGCTCAGCTGAGCTGTACCTCATCTACCTACACAGAATATGTGTCAAAAGCAGGAAGCTACCAAAACCACATAAAATCTCATTTTTTGTTGAGCGAAGCCATGTCTGGTACATACCTCCCCTATTCTACAGTCAAGTTATCTTTGCAGAAGAACACCTGTACTAATGTAACTGTGCAGTGTAATACATTTAAAAACATGTTTGTGACATATTGTTCTTACATAAACCTACAAACACTTCAAATCAGAGAGATTGCTCAAAATCTGCCCATAAAAAGTTTCTCTATCTCTACCAAAGCATCACTGAGAATGTTTCTCTTTGCTGAAAAACATGATTTGGCTTAAAGAGCATGACAAAGAGCGAAGTTAGCTGAGTCCAGGCTCACTGGAACTTCCTTGTCAACAGAATGATTAATGTATAGCCTTACTTAAGCCAAGGTTGGTTACCTGTTTTAGGGATATTCCAAAAGAGCTGGGTGAGCTGTGGTATGGATGGATGCATCTGTACTTGCTACTCAGCTACACAAATGTTTTTCATGTGGTACCCACTGAAGATCTTGGATGGAAATCTTACAACTTACGGGTGAAAGTTTCTTGAATGCCTGATAAGAAAATGATCTTCCCTAAGATCTTGAACAAAACACACTCTTAGGTGACTCAGTATTAAGCCAGTGAAAAAATGACTAGTATGTATGGTGCAAGGGAAGTGACACGGGCCATGCTTAGACTGTGGAAAGTAAAAAGTACTCTAATGTAGAACGGAATCCGAATTCCTAGGCAAAAGGCATGCAGAACTCCAGTTTGCATCACAGAACAGTACATTAAGCTATATACCCTGTGTAAATCCATACAAAGTAAGATAAAGGCTAGCATAAGGAAAAGATAGAAGTTTGCAACAGATAACCTCACAGTGTGAGAATTTTAAAGATTTGCTTGAGTTGCATCATGAACCAAGAGGATGGCAAAATACAAAGCTCTGGGGCATGGTCCTCAGGAGTAATGGGTAATATTGAAATTTATCTTTGGACTAGCTACCTGAAGGCAAAAGGTGCACAAGTCAGCTTTGCAACAACATAAGTGTTGCGTGGAAGGAGCCTCAGTTCCACTTTGCAATGAATGCGTGCATCTCAGCAGAAAGAAAGGTTACGTGACTTCTGGAAATGAGGAGCAGAAGACAGGAATTTATACATCATTAATTTTATCTACATTCTTTCACCTACTCTGAGAAACATACCATGGGAATGCAAAGCATCATGGCATGCAAAGTTGAGAAACACTTTGGGAATTAAAACAGTTGTGAGGTACTGTGATGATACAGAAAAATGTGCACTCCTGGGTGTCTTTTGCATATTCCACATAAATGCATATACTGCAAGGACTCCTTTCTAAAGCTCTTGACTATGCATGGACATGGCAGAATGCAGCAGCAGAATATATTTGTACCACACAACTGAAAAGAGGAAGGATTCCTTTCCTTGGCTAAGACAGGGGTTTGTGTCTTCCATAGAGAACTCCAAGGATAACAGTTTTTGCAACAATATTAGGGCATCCTACCAACAAACATGAAGGGATGAGGGAAAACTTTCTTTTTCTTATAGAAAGCTGTAGGAATTTTTATTTCCCTGGCTGGAAAATGTATAGCTAATGACGGCTGGGTCCAAGACAAAAAATTGCAGTAAAAAAACCCTTACGTGCCCAAGGGAAATTTATGGGGAAATGTGTTAATGTAGTAATGAGATTCATCTGTAGTTGACATATCAAAGATAAATGTCAACTTATCTATTTGTTAATGGATCTATTAAAAGCTATGTTTATACTTTCTCTCTTTTTTTTTTTTTCTCAAGCACTTACACACAGATGGATTGTGCAAACAAATACTTGATTAAATGTGGGACTTGGAGCCAAGTGAACACTTTTGAGTCCAGAATCATGTCAATTAACCCAATTTAATTGCTTTCTTGATCCACTCCCCTTTTTTAACATTCCTTATTATGTTTTTTGAAGGACCAGAGGTGCCCTGAGTAATTCTATATGACTGAATGACTCTATGCATCCTCTTAATAAAAATACAATCTGTGCTCTCAAAGTGGCACAGCACCGCAGAACATAAAAACAACACAAACACCAAAATTCAAAAAAGCATAGTTAGAATGAGTCACTGAGGCAAAATTGGCAGGAACAGGCTAAGATTCCCAAGTTCAAGTTAGGTGCTGAGGGGAGAAAAATCCTATCTATATATGGCAACTGTTTTCTTCAAAGTTATTTATAAGATGCATTTTTTCCTACCATTAAACAGCTACTTCGCCAGTATTGATAATTCAAAGAAATTTGGCTTTAAATTGAACTAATGATTCATCTTATGTCTAGTTGCAATGTATACACCTGGCTTTGCTACTTGGACACAGAAAATGTTTTAATTGGGAATAGTTCTAGAGTGCACATTAAGAAATTGAGTTTTATCTACAGCTAGCTGTATAACACTAAAAGGAATCATTTGTAATTAAATATGTAACATGTGCAGTGCAAATAATGAGCTTGATTTTTCTAGCAAACAAAAATTTACTTCCTTAGATCAGGAACCAAATCTCCTTCAAACTGTCACCAACCAGATCACTTGTTGTTTCTTAATAATGAGGAATCACAGCGTGAGTTTTCAGTTTGCTCTGGCTTAGTCTAAAGATGTATTTAATCCTAGATTCTTGAGAGTTACATGACTAGCATGTGGTGAAATGTAGGACTTCTGAATGAAATTCTGTACAATAATTTCACACCAAAAAGCAAATTTGTTTTATTTTCTCTTGTATCATTTCTCTGGTATATCTCTCATTACCTCTGGTGGATATAAGTGATGTTTCTAAATACTTTGATGAAGTACTTTTGCTATACATGTGTTTCTGGGATGGGGTAGATCATGTGATGCCAGATGCATTTGCAAAAGGGTTTCTGAATTTTTTTCTTCCTATGATGAAAAAAAAAAGGAACCACACTCAAAATGATAGTTACTGAATATCAGTTGCTGAATCTACGAATGTTTTAAGACAACAGGCATTTTTATCCATTCTCTCAGTTGCTTAAATGTTCCTAAATTAAAAAAAAAAAAAGAGGATTTTTAATAGTAACATTTTAAATATGAAACTGGCCAACATATAGTAATTGATTTTATTTCAACTTTATCAGACCCTCCACAGCTTCTTATAAATCCACATCATTTGAGCATTTCCAGTATCTGTGAAAAACCAGAATTTGCCATTAAGCAAACCTAAGTCTCCTCTGCTGAAAAAACTCCGTGTGATTGAATACAATGTTTTCCATGTGTCTCTCTAAAGAAACATTTAATTGTTTGGTCTTTCTGAACAATGTTAAAATAATTATTTAAAGAAACATAAACTCTCATTTAATTTTCTCATTATGCTCAGTGAAATTAATGGGACTACATGCGTGCTAAAGCATATACTCTGGAGCTTTCTTTATAGGTTGTAGGTCAGAATGGCAGGGGAATAATATTTAATCAAGGAAGCAAGTTTTACTTCAAACTTCCACTGCACTGTTATGTCTAATAGTGAAGGAAATTATTTTAAAACTGCTGGCACTATGTCTGTATTCAGCATGATTTCAAAACCACAGAATGGTCTATTAAATGTTTCTGGCACGTGAAACTTGGAATGTGGAAAGTTAAGGCACTGTTCCTGCAAATCCTTTGCTTGCAAGTGTAAGTACTTACAGGATTGAGCTGAAAATCCTGAAGTTCTTTCTGAGTTTTTGCTGGAAGCCAGGCAAAATCAGGGGCTTAAGGGTACAAGCACCCAGCTTGGCACCTGAGCTCAGTCAGAATCCAGATCCTGTTGGTAACTCTGCTTAAACCCCCCTGAGAAAAACAGTTAAACAGGAACTGTTGGGAGCAGGCTGCCCCACAGATGTAACTTGGGCCACTATTTTAAATTTTTTTGTAAATTAAAATATGTCTGAAAAAGGAAATCTCCCTTTTAGTTGATAGCCCAGTGGTTGTGTTAGTTACTTAGAAAGTGACAAATTCATGTTCAAATTCCTTTCCTGACATTCCAGAATTAAATCTATATCTCTTTTAGGAATGGGTATAAGTCATTTGCCCTGTAGAATATTCCAAGGAAGGAGCATGTTTTCAGTGTTTCATAATTGGCGTCTCATAATTACTATATATAAATTTGTGTATGATAAATAATTGACATATTTATTTCATAGAAGAAACGAGAGCCAGTATCACTTTGTTAGGAAGAGCTGTGGGAATTTTTACTTCTTCTCCCTGGTCTGTTTCTATATTTCAGCAGTCTCTAAATAGCTTTGTGAACTGCCAGTTTTCTAATTCTCTGTAGAGTTCTCTTTGAATCCACCTCTGAGGCAGGTCTTCCCATAGACATGTAGCACATGACTGATTCTCTTTTGGGAGTGAAATATTTATCATTTAGACATTGCATTTCCTAATTATAGGTGATTGTGCTATGAGTTAGGTATGTGCTGTGTATTATATTTAATCTTTTGTTTTTATCGAGGCAAGTTTCCTATTGACAGCCACAGAAATAGAAATTAAATAAGGTAAGCTGAGCTTTGATCCAAACTGAGTTTCTTTTCCTTTGATATTTGGATATAGAAAATATTAACCTGCTCCAAACTGTAGGAATACCATCTAATATTTCATTTGCCTTAGGTTTATCATACACTTACTAGGCTCTTTACAGTTACTACACCTAAAATTGCATCCATAAGTGATTTAGAAAATTTAATGATGGCATACGTGGTAGGAAAGTTCTATTCTCTGAAACTTCATTGAATTTAATTACTGTGTTTGTAGATCAATTTGGTGAACTTTTATCTTATCAGAATAAATAATAGCTCAATCTTGCAGTTCACACAGGAAGATTTTCTGAAATCAGAATCATCATTGAAGATTAAAATTTTACATAATCAGACAGTATTTTTGAGACTTTCATCTAATGTTGACCTACACTCAGTATTATATTGTCCAAAACACTTTTGAAAGCTCTGGGTAAAGTCCCAAGCCCTCTGAAGTCAATTGAGTTGATCAGGTGCAGAGTTTCATTTATCTTCTTGTTTCTGTTGCAAATTAGGTAGTTGATACCTTACAGGAAACGTTTCCTTCTCATGAATGAATACTTAATATTTCTGGTTAAGTATGAGTGAAGGACTGACTGTAGTGCCAGATGCACCTTAGTCTAAGAGGGTGTTGCATTGCTCTGTTGAACTGCTGTGGCTTTTACTATTCAGGTCTTTTGTCTCTGGTCTCTTACAGCAGTGCTGTACAGAGTGCTTCCAGAAGTGAAGAGGGACTCTAGGTATGTAGGCTTGAATTTTCAGTATTTATTTCTTTTTTTGTGTGTGTGCAGCTGTACTCAAATTTGTACTGAGTTTGAGTTCTGAAAAAAAAAAATCTTATTCAGAAATGAAGCCTGAAGTATGTTCTTTGCATCTTTGGTTTTGGCAAACCTAGATTTTTATTCGTGTTGTGTTTTGAAGACTGGAGTGACCTGGAATTAATTTTTCTTCCATTAAACCAAACTCATGCCTTAAGTGTCTCACGGGATTAAAATGCCATATTAAGAACAACTGCCTTACAATTTTCAGCTCTCTGATTACTTATAGGAATCACTGCTTATTTTATATTGGCATGGGCCACTGACCGACTCAAATGAACTACCAAACATTTAAGAAGCAAATAAATTATGTGTGGTATATAGAACTCTGTATGTATATACAGAATGCCTCTGAGAGGTGTAGAATTATGAAATCCTGAAAAGCCCCATGTACTCATGCTGAAAAATATGAGATGGAAATAGAAGTAACATAGGCAGATTTGGAACAGGTCATCAGATTTGTAGCAGTTATACATGTGTACAGTATAGTTTTACTGTAGGTAGACAGGAGAAAAAAAAATAAAAGGAAAGACACGCTTCATTATTAGCCACTCTATTTGTGGTTTGTCAGTTTTTAAAAGTCAGGTGGTTCCATGATGTGTATCTGATACATGCCATGTATTTCCATATCCCTTAGTGCTGCAGCTATTAAAGCTCAATGTGAAAAAAATGTATTGGGAACTCAAGAGGTGTCAAACATTAAATTGTATTTTTATCTCTAGTCTGTAGGAAAGACAGGGGCTGGTTGTGACAAGCTGAAGCAACCCTGGACAGGAATGCTGTTTTCCTGTGGTCAGCAGCACGGCACCAGCTTCTGAGAGCAGCATGTTTATGCAGCTCAGTTGTGTGCTGGGTAAAACAGAAACTGCTTCTTGTCTTCTACATAGGACACATATTCTGGTTTTGGTTTTTTTTCCCTCTATTTATCCAGTACTGTGGAAATGTTTGCTGTGACCAAGACTGAAGTGTCACACAGGTGACTCCAAAATACATCTGTCAGAACTGTGCTTGGTGGTAGAGCCCCCGCTGCTGCCGATGCAGCGATGAAGAAGTGCTGACAACAACCCCCCTTCTCACATTGCACACAGTTCTGATCTCTGCCAGCTATGAGACATGCCAATCAACTAGACAGCACATGACCTGACATGCATCATAATTGTGAACATTACCAACATCTGCTTCTCGCTCCAGGATGAAATTATTTTTCTGGTGTGTGCACGGAGACAAAGGTTTTCACAGGGAAAAGAAACACATGGGTTAGCTCCCTGCTGATGGTTTAAACATCACCCTTCCACCTCTGACCCCTTTTTTTCTGCAGACCAAAAGAGGAAATTTGCAAAAATTCAATTTATTCAGGGAAAATAAGTTCTGAAGAGGTTAAGTAGTGCGTGTCATTGTGTGGCGATTGTTCTCTTAACAGCACATGAAAGAAGGAGGAAGCAGTAAGACAGGTGTCATGCAGTAATGGTGGAATAACCTAGGAACCTGTTAGTATGCTCTGCTGGATGGTGAGGTCATCGGTGTCTATGTCCTGGAATTCAGTTACTGATTGTGACAGAGCTCCATGCCCTCAACTCTGAAAAATCCCTGGACACTGCATGAGACCAAAATTAAAAGGAATAGAGAATAAACCACGAGCAGAAACGGTTCCATTAGGGGAGAGTGAAAGAACCAAAAAATCTTGAGGAAGGATGAAAGCAAATGGGAATTTAAAGGAATGTTCTTGTATGATGAGTAGTGGGGAGCCAGCCAAAGCAAAAGGAACTAATGCTGCTGATCAGGGATTTCCTCTACACCTAATTCCAAAGGAATTTCCTTATTTTGGTTCCATATTCACCGTTGGTGTTACGGAGGAGTACGCAATGTTTTCTTAAAGTTATACTGGAGTGGTTGTTAGAAAGCTATTTGTACTCACTTTAATAGTAATAGAGCATTTCTTTCAGTTATTGGGTGGTTACTGAAGTAGGGGGAAAACCAGACCAAAATACTTGATTTTGAGACGCATGTTTAAAAATTGCAAATCCCTCTTACTCCAAGGGGCTTTGAACTAGTGCACTCTAACAAAACCACTCAAAGAAACAGTTTTTTACTAAATGCCAGGGAAAAGCCTTATAATGTAGTTGTAGTGAATTTAATGGGTGATTAGACCTCTGTAACCCTATGTGTTTAGTTACGTTAACGTGCTGCTCAGTAAGGATGTTGCATGGCCTGTGTTCCATGTGATTTTAGCTGCTGCGGTTATGAGCCAACCTCAGATGCCACGTTCAGGCATAACTCCAGTGGAATAGACAGGAACAATCTGAATTACGGTCACAGAAACAAAGGACAAACAAACCATTTGCAGTTGCTAGTACCATAAAACCTGCATGAGGTTTTCTGTGAGCTCCTGCAACCTACTGTATGCTGGAGGGGGGCTATAGATGTCATGGCTTTTGGCAAGGAGATGCACTGCCAGGAGAGGTAATGTTTCATTTAGTACATTTTTTTTGCAGCCCCTGGCAATAAGTTTTCTACGGTTTCTTACAGAGCTGCAAACAGAAACTAAGGCTGGGTCTGACTCACTGAACCTTTAAGGTGACAAATGAAAAAGACCTGGCCTTCCCCCTCTACCCCTCCCCCAGGTAAGTTCACACTGCAGGGCAATCGCTTTATTCTAGTTAGGAGAGCAGAAACGTACATTTCTGCTAACATCTTTAAGGACCAAGTTCTTAGCCCAGATTCTATCATCAGTTATGTTAAACTGACTTGAATTTATATTACTGCTCCCTTTTTTTAAAATAAAGAGCAGCAAATATGTTTCTGACACATTGACAGGGAAACGTTTTTAACAGGGACCAAGCTGAACACTGAGAAAAACTGATAACCAACATAGGAAACAATGTAGGAGTTGCAGATCACACAAATGTGTGTCAAAAAGGAAGAAATGAGAAATTTCTCTCCAACTGCTGAATTTGTTTGCTAAGGAATTCAGAAAATTCAGGGGAAACCTATTTTGTTTTGGTAAGAAGTAGAAGGGAAGATCTATTTAAACTTTCTTACCATAGTGACCCCTTTCTTAAAATCTGTGGCTCAGGTAATTATAAGTTGAATTTATCCTTTTATGACTGACCTTCTAATTCTTCTCTCAAAGATCACTATGCATACTTTTGCTCTATATTTATCTAAAAACATATTCCTCAGGGTATCCAGAGCAGAAGCACTGGTAAACACCTGAAAGCAGTGTGCCCTCTTGGGATCCTGACTCTTGCACATCCTAAAGATTATCTGTCTTCTGATTCAGCTCTTGAACAGCATTTCCATTCCGTTAGCTAATATGAGGGACCAAGAGGCGCCCCTGCAATAACTCCATGGTGTTGAAAACAGAAATATCTTTTGCATTAGTTTTGTATTTCAGTTGCCAAAACTGACCTGGAAGAACTTTATACCTGGGTTTTTTACATCTGTTACTTCATTCAGAAACCTCCCAGTTTATTTGTGAGCTATGAAATGGTGGTGTCTGGAAGCATATGCCTATCTCTCCAAAATATTTGCGTCAGTTATATACTTGCACATACGCTTCTCTCAAACTGCATTAAGCAACATAGTGAAATATTTCAGTGTCTTAAGCATCAAGACTAGGATAAATGAACCTGATATTACAAATCTTGTAGTTGTTCAGTGTATTGGATGAAAAGACAAAAAAAACATGCAGGCAGCTGTGTCCCGCAACAGTAACTTTAGAGACAGGATTGTGATTCACACAGCTCCCTCTGATCAGGTTTGAGTGGAAGTTTGAGTGAAATGGACTTCTGGCAGGTCATTCAACATGTAATAGGATCATTTCAAATTTGAGCTTCCAGAAAAATAGCTGAAATGCTCTAAGGTCAAAGCTGCATCCCATGAGCTTTCTGCATCTCCATACTTATCTTCTCCTTGCATAAAATGGGAATTCTACCTAACTGTGCATCCACCCAGCACCCTGGCCTTTGGGCAGATGCCCAATTGCTTTTTACAGTCAATTGGATCAAACTCTGCGCGGCATGAAAAGGGCAGTTTACAGAACGTGCCTTCTGCCCTACCCATTGGAAACACATCCCTTTGCTTCCGCTCGCTGGAAAACATGATTTCTGCTGTTGTATTGCTCAAAGGAGCAGAGGTGTGTGGAAAGAAACACGGGCAAGGGCATAGAGAATGGAAATGTTGCTTCCCAGCATGACAGTGTTTCAAGGCTGCAGTCTCTTTTCCCTAGTTTCTAGGAGTAGGAGAAACATTACACTTGGTTCTGGGAAGCCAAGTGGAGCTTGGATTTTGTGAATATGAAACCCGAAAATTAAACTTTGTAGATAGAAAGGTAAGTCCCTATTTCTGCTTTATTCTAAATAAAATTATAACAGCTGTCTTTTTAGTCTGACTTTCAGTACTAAGACCTGACTTCATTGCACATTCCCTTTTATGATTAATATGTAGTCCTCTAATGCTACCCTCAGCTCTGTGAAACAGTTATGAGCACAGGAAGCAAGGAGTAGGACTTGTTTAAGGTTGGCCTTGAAGTTTTCCTCAAACAGCCTTGGCCAGCAGTGCTCTATGGTTTTGAGCTGGTGGGGATCCCTGCTGCCCACTGTGCAGGAACTGTATCTTTGCTGGACTTGGTGCCAGCATGTGCTCAGCTGCTCTTAGTGCATGAAAGACTCATAGAGACTGAACTGGGTATTACAGAGTTGGGGGGGTGGGTGGGTGGGTGTGTGGACACTGCAAGGGCCACCACAGCCTAGCTCCTGCTCCTTGTTCTGCCTCGTAGCTGGTACAGAAGCCACCCCACTGTTTTTCCAATTCCTCTAGCACCAGGAAGAGTAAGAGGAGGGTGACACGGGCTGACCCAAAGCAATGTATGAATACAACTGAGGTTGCTGTGAAGGAGCAAGCTGGGGTACACGTGCCAGTTTATCTTCTCTGTGGAAGCTTTGCACCTGCACAAGGCAAAGGAGGGCAGCTGCAGGCAGGTAAGCTAGCTCAGAAAAAGATTCTTGTGGTTATTCTGCTTTTGTCTGGTTTGTACAAAATCATAAGTGTATTTGTGTAAGCTGTTCAAACCTGGAGGCATCTTCTGGAAGGGCACAGATGCCCATGTGGAACGTGAAGTGGTGCTCTGCAAGGAATTGGTGTCATTCTGTAAAGTACTTTTCTACCCCTTCTAGCTCTCCTCTGTTTGCCCAGGTCGGGAGAAAGGAACAAAAGACATAAAGAGGAAATTCTTATTGATGGTAGATTACGAGTGTGTTGCAACCAAGTTTTGGACAGGAGGGTGAGAATGGGCACAACTGCCTTGGGGCTTCCAGATTAGAGCTGGATTGCTACCATGGGCTGAGCTGAAGCCTTACAAATTTGAGGTCATGTCCTCAGATGGACTGACAGGACAGAAGGTACTACATATTCCCCTTTCCACAGGAAGCAAGTACAACAACTTTAGAACTGAGATATGCAGCTATCGGAAATTATTCCGTATTATTCTTAGGTGAAACAACAGATGTCTAAGCAAAAAAGCAAGTATGGCAATGCTTCTATTTGTGAAGGTCTCAATAAGTCGGTGCAGTATAAGCAAAATTTAGAACACGCATTCAAATCACCAGTCTGTTTAATGTGCCTATGCAAAGACACATTAAACAGAGAGATATGATATCCAAATACTTCTCTACCAGTGGAAAAACAGCCCAGAGTTAATACATGAGAACAGTTGTACATCTTCAACATTAAATGAGCAGGAAACATAAACAAAAATTAGCCTGCAACTTACGATGCCACACTAAGGGAATGACAGAATGATACATAGAGGTATCGTATAACACTCCAGTATTGTAATTTTATGATGTCTGTACTTTTTTTTTAATTTCCTTTCCAATAGGGGATGCTCACATTCTCCATAACATCTTTCGGCAGCATATGATGAATAAGTGTGATGGTCCTTTAAATCACAGGTACTTCACTGCACAATAATATTTAAGAAGACTCTTGTGTCTTTCACTCCTAAAAAAAAAGAAAAAGTTATTAAATGTTGATTGTGGAAAACCCAAATCTTTCAGGAAGGGTTTGTGAATATATATTTTCAGCTGTGGAAGTTTCTGCAAAAATACCTCTTTGCACAAAGAGAAAAATTAAGCATTTAAGGTTGGTTTAAGATTTTTTTTGCATTTTCCTATTTATTAAACCTGTTCTGGGATATTAATTCTACATGCAACTATTACAGACTTTTCCTTCTTGCTAATGTTTTGTTTTTATATGCTATGTATTTTTATAGCTTTTAAAAATATTTCTCTCTACAAAACTTTTTATACTCTGTTCTTAATTTGCATCCTAGCTAATTGCTGTAGGAATTTCATATCCTTTGCAAGAAAGCAGCTATATCTCCAGATGTATTTTCTTTTGTTTTGTTTTCTTCCTCCTCCCCTGTGTAAATAATATTATAAAAGTACACTTAACAAAAGACTATTCACTGCAAAAACCATCCTCCTGTAGAGCAGCAGTGACATGACACACCCCACACCCACTTGTGCCGTCCTCACCAATAATAACAGAAAGAGGGTCAAGTAATAGAAATAGACGTGATTTAAATCAGTCACTTTGGGACGATATTTAGTCAAGATCCTTCCAGCAGAGATGAATAGCAGGTTTCTAAATGTGATATCACGAGGGTAAGCAAATGACTCATTATTTGTATTATAGCGCGATGGAGTTGGGCAAGAACAACATTACAAGAGGGAATAAGCAGTCATATCTAACTGTTTATTCTATTACATTCATCACCACGGGGTGTATCTGTACATGTCAGGTCAAGGTCAGCGATCCTTGTTCACATGAATCATTCTCAGCGCTAATGAAAACCACCCCTGATGCCTCATGTTCAAACTAAGAGCTTCGGCAGACGACAACGTGGGACTGACTCACTTCTGGGAGCCAGAGTTTACAGGTGAGGCAGAACAGCTGTGGGGAAGACTGGGCTTAGGATGGAGAACGGACTACCAGAGGCTGTTGGAGGAGATCAGCATTGGAAAAAAGGTGAATAATGTTTAACTGGAGGACAAAACAGTGCTGCTGCAGCAGATGCTATGGCTCCTTTCTCACCTTGGCTGCTTGAGTTTCAAAGCCAGAGGGATCCTCTCAAAAACAGGCAACTTGGTTCTGAGTCAGTTTCCAAAGCATACCTTTTTAAAGTTATGATAACAATGAATTCTAATCATCTTTCTCCACAAGCTTCTTGAAGTCAAGGAAACAGAGATGGGAAGACAGTGGCATGAAGGAGGTTTTATTTTCCTTCCCCCACTGCCCTCCAAAAGAAGGATCAGTGCAAACTCTGCATACCTTTTCTCTGTATGGAAGTGTCCAGATACAAAGAAGGAAAACACCTGCTGGAGGTGCAGGAGAAATATACATATATATGTGTGTGTATAAAAAAAAATCAACTGTGGAATAGCTTTTCGGGACTGCTGCAACAACATACAGGTGAATTTATTATCAAGGTCCCAAACAAGTTCTGCATGTTACTTGTCCTCAGGAAACACCCTGCTCTGCCAAAGCCTCAGGTCTACAGCTGCGCTTCAAACTTTTTCCTCGCCTGCAAATTGCCGAGGTTTCATCTCCCCGCGCCTGTAACTTTTTAATCACTAAGTCGGATTTTAAGGCAACAGTTTCCGGAGAATGTTATGTTCCTTACGTTGTTGCGAGGATCCTTTCATAGAGATCCTGGGGGCCAAAGCAAGGGGGGGAACGCGGTGGCCGCGGGACTCCCCGGGACTGAAGCGAGGAAGAGGGTGCTCCGTGGAGGTGAGGGCAGGAGGGGGGCTGCTGCCTCACCACACATGGGCTTGTGGGAAGTGGGAGTCTCAGGTTGAGTTGCTCATCGTGATGGAGTCAGGAGTGTGCAGAGCCAATGATTCTGATGGCAGGAGGTAACGTCCACATGTTACTCAGCGAAGGTGCTGTAGGAGGACTTGCCGGTGAGAGGGAGGAGGTTTGTGCCCAGGACCGTCGTTTCCAAAGTGTGGAAGCCTTCTGGTCCCGGGAGCCCACCGCTGCCCTCTCCGATGTTCCCCCTTCCCACGGTACGAACGGGGGCGCTGCTGTCGCTTTACCCCCTCCCTCCCCCCCTCCCTACCCTCCGCGACTGCACAGCGCGGCGGCGCACGGAGGCTGCCGGGCTGGGGGCCAAGCGCCGTCCCCGGGCGCTCCGGACACCGCCCCGGGTGAGCGAGGCGGGGGGCGCAGGGCGGTGCTGCCCGGGGCTCGGCTCTGCCCGCCTGCCTGCGCTGATTGACACCGGGCCGGGCGGAGGCGGGCCCGCCGGGACCGCGCCGCTCCCGCCCGCCGCCGCCGGGCAGCGGGTCCCGCGCTCCATCGCCGCCCCCGCGCTCTCCCCGCCAGGCTCGGCGCGGCGCTGCCCCCGCCCGCGGCATGGCTGGCTCGCTGGGCAGGGGGGCAGCGTGCTGGCGGATGCGGAGCGCGGCGGGCGGCAGGAAGGAGAAGCCGCCGGGCGGCAAGCCCCAGCCGCGGCACGGTAAGGGGGTCGGCCGCGGAGGGGCTCGGCGGGGCGCGCACCGAGGTGGGACGGGGAGCCCCGGGGTCTGTGCGGGGCACCCCCGGGGCCAACTTGTCTGTGACTTGTTTTACGCGCTCGTCTCCTGCGAGGCAGAGGGGATCTCTTTTCCTTCCCCCTTCAGCGGGCGCGACGGGAGGCAAGCTCCCGGCTCCCAAACTCTGCCGAGCTCTGCCTCATGCCTCCTATTTACCGCGTACCGCGGCGAGGGGAGAGCAAGAACGTTCGCGTGCGTTTTGGCATCTTGCTTTGATAGCGGCTTCCCTGATGGTTGCAGAAGGCGGTTGCAGAAGGCGTTTGCAGCCTAGCAAACACCAGCGAGTCTGGGAAGAGTCCTCGAAATCTTTTTTGGCTTACGCCTGTAACATCCTAATGCCCGGGAAGCACCGGTAAAAACACTTGCCCTGCCCGCTCCTGTGCCCCGCTCTCTTACTCGGGGAGATGGATGCTCTCTGCCGAGGCTCAGCGGCCGGCCAGCGGTTCTTCCAAAAGCAGAGCCTGACTTTGAAAACGCAGAAGGGGACGGTGTCACGCGAACTATTGAAAACAAGTGTTCAGGTTCGTGACCCGTTGAGTGCTGAACGGTGAATGCCGTTACCCGGAGCCAAATCTGTCACGTACGGTTTCCTTACTCTACCACTTGGCTGTCACCGTTGTCTGCTTTGATGAACCAGCCCAACTGCTTGTGGAGAATTGGTCGCGGTGTCTGGAAATGTCACTAGGATTTGTTTTAGCTGGGTGTTACCCCTGGGTTTTAGACCTGCTATTCGGGTAAGTGCGTTTCCAGAAGCGCCTGACCTAACCTTCAAGGATAAAGTAACCGGTTTAAGTTGTGTGTGAGTTGTTTTAACTCGTGCTGCTTTGGTGTTGGGTATGTTAGTCCCCAAAGTAACTTTGTGCTTTTTCAGGAGACAATAATTCGGGTGAAGGAGTGAGTTGCACTCTTCACAGGTATGCAGGGTGCTGTAACACATGCAGTAATCGTGGTGAGACGGAGGTGCTGGGGTGACAGGGAGCCTGGTGCTCTGAAGGAGGTATTTACTATGAAAGTAATACCCCAAGCGCAGGTCTGAAATGAAAGAAAACCAGAAGATGCTTCTCCCAGTGGCTGTCACCTGGGTGTCACCTGGATGTTTCTGACCCAGAGTGCTTTTTTCATCACACCTTCTTTTCTCTTTTGCTTCCTCGTGCCTCTCACAAATGGAAGAGGAAACGGGTTAGGAGAGTCTGAATGAAGGTTTTGTCAGTGGGTATCAAAACCCCCTCTAAAATAAGTTACTCTGCAGGAAAGGAAGTGTTACCCAGTTAGAGCGTAAAACTCTCTGTTTATAAGCAGTGTAAATATTTATCTTGTTAATTCTGAGTGTAGTGCTACTGGTGGGGAGTAACTTGCATGAGAGAGAGAGAGTCAGTGGGATCTCTGCAAGTTATATACCTGTCCTTTGTTGGTGTTGTACAGCACCTGGGTGCAGAGCCTAAAATGCTGGATGCATTGAAGTTGGTGGGAATCTTCCTGCTGACCTAAGAAGAGCCAGCTCTGAAACTGCAG
Source organism: Laterallus jamaicensis coturniculus (assembly GCA_022605575.1). Classification (NCBI taxonomy): domain Eukaryota; kingdom Metazoa; phylum Chordata; class Aves; order Gruiformes; family Rallidae; genus Laterallus; species Laterallus jamaicensis. The sequence continues at coordinate 16,753,494 of JAKCOX010000008.1, read as the reverse complement.
GCTGGATGTTGTAAGGTGCTGGGCCAAACTGAAAACCTCTGGCTGACAGAAACTTTGCCGTAATTGCATAGCTATGATGCTGCAGCATGCTGCTGTGATTAAAATATTATCAAAGTAGCTCTGCAGTAAATTAGTTACCTCAGGAGGTATTTTATAACTTGATTCTAATTTAGCTTAACAAAAAGGGGTGGTGTGCTTTTAGTCTCTCTGAGTTGCTTTTTGTAAATGTTTTGTAAGGTATCACACAGCACTAAATTCTCATTTAATTGCTGTAACAACCTGGAACACTAAATTACACTGCAGGACATATAGTTTGCATCCCAGTTAATTTTTAACTGTACTTAAAGGATAATCAATCTTTTTGCTATACTGTCAAGGCGCACTGGACTTATTTACCAGGTCATTTGCTGTCCATTAAAAGCTCCAAATGTAAGGTAAAACCAAAAGAAGTCCTAATGTGCATGTCCCTAAGACTGATTGTGTGCGCTACAGGGTAATTTTTGGGGAGAAAACAAAGTGTAGTATTTCTTTAGTACACTTTGTACATTTTCAAAGTTATAGAAACACTCTGTATTCCAAGCCTGTAGAACACTTACCTGTATGTAAATTTTGGTTTTTGTAGACAGTATTGGCCACTTCATTCAGGAATGGAAAAATTTACCTAAAATATTCAAGCTAAAGCATTGGAGGATTTACAAGTAAGATATACCTAAATGTAAAGTTGTGGTATGTGACCTGCCAGCAAATTTGAAGTGGCAAACAGATTTATAGGTTTGACTCATTCATATAAGCATGCATGCAGTTATCAACATGAAGGGAGAACCATTCATGAGAGAACTGGGTGTTATCAGAAAAAATAAATACTTCAAATTTGGGGAAGTAATCCTGTTTGTTCTTATTCTCATTTTGCTGCAAAGCCGTTTCGGTGGGACACCAGCCTGTGTTGGTTAAAAAAAATGGGGATAGCTCTATGGATCCCAGTGGTGCTGTTGTGATTGACAGCAGCTGAAGACCAAGCACAGTATTGCTGTGTATATTTGGATTAAGATATATTTATTTAATCATCACTTAAAGATGTAAACTGTCTGGGTGCATGGTGACTTGTGAACACCTTAGCAAAACTGCTGTTGAATTGAATCAAATTAGAAGGATTTTCCAGCTTTGGTATTTTTCTCACCTTTTATGTAAACAGTTATGGAGACCTTTTTCAACTTTTCAAATACTTTAAAACACAAATATGTAACTTTCCCTATGATCTCATGTGCAGAAGTTCTTGTTTTACACTTTTTGTAGTTTCATACCATGTAAAGCAATGTAAAGTAGGACTAGCATTTCCACCCATTGTGGTCTAGAGAGTAGATGAAGTCTTTTGTCAAGACTCCAGCAGCAAAAACTTCAAGATCTTCTTAAGCTGATGAATATTAACAGTCTTGTAAAAAGCCTGTCTTTAAATGATTTAATGCTGGGTTAGCTTTGGCACCTTACCTGTAAAATGTCTCAAGAGCTTGAAAACCTAGATGGATGGTTACAGCCAAAATCCTACTACAAAACTCTCCAAGCAGAAGATGTTAAGGAGTAGCGTAGTGGAAACCACAGTGTAAATCAAGTAGTATTTTACTGTACTGCTTAAGAAAACTTTGAAATATTTGTATGTAAACACCTCCTCCCTTGAGGAGTAGATATGGAAAGTTTGGGACTAGAATTTGTGAAACTGAAAGATGTTTTAAGTTCCTCGACGCCACCAAAAATAGCTTCTGGAGAGAAAGCAGTATTTTGCATCCCTTTTTAAAGCTAGATGAAAGTTTTCTAGTGAAAAAGCAGTTTTGCATCCTTAGTATTAAAATAATTACATGGGGAAAACAGCACAAGTAAATAGTGCTTTGTGTGTGTATGTACACATAGGTGATGTTTTAGACTGAAAAGGATTACTTAAGTTGTTATTTTATTTTTAAACTTCTCACATAACATGCCAAATCTAGGCTGGGGAGTGGAAGTCCTCTCTGCTTCAGCCAGCATGATGAAATCAATTGGGATCGTTCCAATATGTTGGATGATGCCCAGGTAGGCTGGAGAAATTCACATGAGCTGCAGCAACGGACCTCTTTTTTCACCTGGATGAGCTGACTAGTTTTAGTCTACACCTGTCTAGAGCTGTCACAGAACAAGACAAAAACTTGTCTTCATTTTTGTTTGAATTTTGTTTCTTCTGAGAGCAATGGAAAGGTGGTGTGCAGAAAGAAAGTCAGCATATTACTACTCTGGGGAAGGCAGCTCCTCTATGTTGAATTGGTGAAAAAATGAGAAAGGGAGGAAAGACCACACAAACCAGTCTGTTTTTGTATGGCATAAGCTTAGATGCTGATGACTTCTGGTTGCTACTGAACTCAATTCTACAGTTTATAGCAGGGAGATGAAGTTCAGCTTTCCAGTGTCAGACGTTTTCATCTTCATACATTTCTTCTTGAAATATTCAAGGATGTGCTTCAGGATCTTCTGTCAGCTTGTTCCTTTATTCCTTCTCTGTCTCCTGGGAAATAATGTTCTTGGTCATATTGAGGTAGTCATAGCCAAATCTTCTGTTTTGCTGGAGGCATAGTTCTCTAGACCTCACTTTTACATGTGGCTTATTGTAGTATTTGTAAAAGTAAATGTCTGAAATTCGTGTAGGCGTTTATATATATATATGCTTATTATAAAAGTTCTCTTCTTGAAGCAAGTAAACCTCTTTTCTGTGATCAGCTGGAATAATTTACAGATAGACATTAAATCTTAAAACCGTTTTTCTAGTCTATTTGTTCAGAAAGTGTGAACATTGGTATTATTTCTGCGTTGATCTACTAACACTCTGATGCCTCAGCAACTTTTGGGGCCTCACTAGTCAGTGAGTGTGTGCTTGCAGACCTTGCTGAGAAGGCAAGGACTTTCAAAACAAATAGATGGGTAAAGGGTTTGACCTGGAAAGTGAGAAGTGTTGGTTTATCAAACATATTTTAAATTGCTTAGCCTTTTACTTGATGTAAAGGCCAGGTGATACCTCTTTACTTATCTCGATCAAATTACACACAGAATAGGTACAACTTCTTAAAGGACTTCTGAGATTTAGAAGTTAAGTTCCACCGTGTGTATTTTTGGTTGGTTTCATTACCTGTGCTGTTTTCCCCCTTGTTCCTAGAAAAAAAAAATAAAATACTGATAAAACCTGGCATTAAAGCTTGGACAATTAGAATTAAGTAATCAGACCTACAAGTCTATTTATTGTTCCAAATTTGCATTTACAATAGAATGACAGACTCACCATCTAGATCTCAGAAGCAGACTGCAAATACAGTTTTATGGTATTAATTTAAATCTCATTTTGGCACAGAAATGTAGTTAAGAAACCAAAGACTTCCCCTCTATTCCATAACCAGATTTATTTTTCTGACCTTTCTTTAAAAGAAGATTTGGAGAGTTTTAATCAGACAGAGGTCACAAATCACTTTGGGAAGTGGAAGGTATGCTTAAAAATGGGGAAAAAAAAAGTCTTTCTTGATCATTTGGCATGCTCTTTTTTTTCTTTCTTTTTTTTAGAATTATGAAGCTAGGCTGAATGATTACTCTGACAGAACTCTAGAAACTATCTCATTTTAGTACATTCCTAAGTATTTTATATTTTGAGTAACCCTGGCTCAGGGGCATTTTATACTGACATCTGGAAGTTTCCAGTCTTAGCATTCAGTTTAGCCTCTTTGCCTTTGTCTTTCCATTTAGCCTTGCCATGTTCTAACAATGAATCATCCCGTCCATTAACTGAAGTTGGAATGTCTGTTTATACACTGAATTTGTTTCGTCGCATCGCCATAATAATTGATTGGAACTGTGGCAAATCCTGACTGCTTTCCCATATGTATTCAGGCTGGACTTTCCCCAGTGCTGTTCTGAGCAGCAGAAGGAGAAGCCATCACAAAACCTGGAATATCTTTATCCTCTGACGGTTCAACTTCTCTTTCTTGTGAAGCTGTAGGGCAGCGTTTTCATGTTCTGTCTCCATGTATGTGCAGTCGGGTAGAGGCTGCAGGATTTCTGATCATGTGAAATCACAGCCGGGCTGCCCAGCACACGCGTGTGTGACACTTACACCAGGAATGCTGTTGCTGTAGGTTTGCTTTGATGTGTGCTGGTTTGTTGATGGCGTTTTAAATGAGTGTTGATTAAAATATTGAAGCTTTAAATAAAAAGTGAAACAAAGCTGCAGCAGCATTCTTTGATTAAATTAATGATGTTGATGGAACAGGCAAGTGACGTGGTGCAAATGAAGAAGCCATGTGTGGCAGGGAGGCTCTGCCAGCAAATGCAAATTCATGCCTCTTGCCATCTGAGTGGGCTCACAGATAGCGCTCTGGTTACTATTTAAACAGAGTGTTTTGCAAACATGTGTCCTTTTTTTGGAAAGGTATTACACTGGCTGTACCTTGACTCACTTAATAGCATTTCACCTTAACTTTGTTGGTAATATCATTGAAATTATTTCCATGAAAAAAACCAAAATGTTATTGCATTTGGAAGGTAAATTCTGAAGGATCTGCTCAATAACTGAAACAAAAATGTTGCATAAGACATATATGTTGTTTTTAAGATGACTCAAGATGATCTTGGCTTGTGCACTGTGATATCTAAGAATATTTTTGTGTGCTCTCTACGACCAAGTTCCATTATAGCTCTTGATGCTGCATTCCTGCAGGAAGTATCAAAAAGTAGAAACAAGGAGTAGGAATTAGTGGGTAGAATCTTTTCCTGAAGGCAGATGAAAGTGGAACTGTTGGTTTGTGATAACGAACCCAAGTGCCTGTGGAAAGAAGTGAGAAAAAAGACTTGTTATTGTCAGTGACTGCACTGAGCTTTGCTGCACAAACCATTCCAGTATTTTTGTTGAGTACTTATCACTCTGACGCTCTGAAACTATGGAGCTGTCTAAACTGCTGGCATTTGTAGTAAGGGGGTGGAATAGGAAGTTGAGAAGAGATTCTCCAGAAGTTGTATCGAGCAAATTTGAATAGTATAACCAGGTGTCCTCACCAGTCTCTTCTCTTTTTGGCTGATAGTCACTGTGGTTTCACATGGGAGGTCATGGTTGCTGCTAGACAAGAAGTGGGTGTGAGTAAAATTTTTTAGGAGGTAAGTGAGAGGAGGCTTCTGTGATGAGAAGCTGTATGCAGAAAGATCAAAGGACCCTTGCAATGCATTCACATCAGCCAGCATCACAAAACAAATGAGATGCTGTGTTCTGCGCTGGACAGAATGTCTCTAGGCTTCTGCATAATTTTTAAATATAAGACATCCTGATAATGATATCTCAACATCATTAATATATGGCTTATAATGTTCAAGCCTGAGTTAGAGTCTGCAAATCCTTTCAAAAACAGGAGCAAAGTCGTCTTTAGAACACAAGAAATGCTTTAGGGAAACACCGTCTTCTCATTTTCAAGTCGGGGTGACATTCTGTAGGTTCTCTATGGCAGGCTGCTCTCAGTCCAGGTATTGATTTGGTTAACACTAAAGTAGCCTGAGGGGTGGCCAGTTGTTCTTGTTAATGGTACAGCTGAGTGCAGCCTAAATTGCTTCAAGCCTTTGGCCTACCAAAGCAAGTTCTAACTTTTTACTGGTTTTATTCGTTCTGCACCGCAAGGGTGTCTTGCTGTTTTTCACTGAGAAGTGGTAATGGTTTGACAAGAATATAAAGTTGCAAAATTCTCTTATTGGTATGGTATGACAATAGTATGGGACTTTATTTAAGCAAGTCAAAATATTGAGACCAATTAAGTTCTGGTTATATTCAGCAATCTAGTGGAAACATAAGGAATGCATAGAATCATTCAGATTGAAAGGGTACTAAGGAAGGCCTCTAGTCCAGTCTCTGACTCTGTGTCATCTGGGAGACTGGATCAGGTTGACCAGGGATTTCATCAGTCCTGTCTTGAAAACATTCATGGAAGGATAATGCACAAAATCTCGCAACTGATTACTTTTTCACAAGTCAAAATTCAAAATTGATCCTGAAAACTTTGGAAAAATGGGAGTTTTAGACAAGGGCCATATCTTCCTGAAAACCAGGCCAAGATGAAGTGGTGCTAGAATGATTCCACTGATGATATGAAATATTCCTTAGAAAACATAATGCAAACTGCCTCATTCTAGGATGTTCCAGAAAAGATGCCATGTAAAGCTAATAATTTGCTTCTATGCATGGCGCTCTGAATATAAAAAGTGGTAACTATTCCTAGGCTTACAATCCCTCATTAGGGTGCACCTAGAAACATAGTAAATTTTGGAGAAATTTGGAAAATTATGCCAGTTGTCTGGCTTTGCTACTATCCATCACATCAATCAGAACTACAGGTGAGATTTAGTGACAAGAATGATCTTGGCAGCTTGAGTACTATATATTTTTTTTAATTCCTCCTTTTTTAATTGCCAGAGCTGAGGGCTTCAGCCTCCAGACCATTTTATTTTGCTTTGTTTCTTCCTTTGAGTATGCTGAACTTGTACAACTTAGGCATGGGACTTGACTTAGAGGTCCAAACTCAATACGCATTTCTGTCTTCTGCTGTCTTTTGGAGTAAGACCACCAATCCCTGCACAACTCTTTGACAGTTGTTGAAGGAAGAGAACTGGAGTTAGATCTTTTTAAGTGTTGCTTGCCTAGATTTCTATGCCTTGCTCTGTAGCAAAGATCATTTCACCAAGAAAGCTCGTGTGCCTCTTGCTGGGTAGTGGCCCACAAGTCTGGAGAAGTAAATAGAAGCTCAGTGTGTTCCTAGGAATCATCCACTTCTCTAGTTTAAAAAAAAAACCCACATTCTGTGTCTCGGTGAACTCTGCACTTCCTGAACTCTGCAGCCAAAAGCAAGGAAGCTATGACCCAGCTGCAGTCCTGTAGCTACCAGACCTGATGTTCACTGAGCAGGTTTGTGAACTTCATGAGCCTTTCACAAACTTTATGGGGTCTGTCTCTTGCTTCTTTGGAAAGTAGTTTGAAAACATGGTGGTCCTTTTGGATCTGGGCTCACAGTGCTTTCTGGCTCCCAGGCTTGGGGTAGTAGTACTGTTGCCTGCTCTGAGGCATCATGTGCCACTCTACCAGCAGGTTGGGTGGGTTTTTCTGTGCATGCCCTCTACCTGCCTTGTGGAATCTGCCTGCAGCTCCTTTTCATCTTTATGTTCTGGTATCTTCTTATGTAGAAACCTGCCAGTGAATGTCACTGTTTTCTAATGATATTTCCACATAAGAAATTGTCATGCAAGGCAGCCTGTGTCCACTACTACAACCTTGCTGGTAATATATTTACAGAAGTATATATAGTAGTATAGAAGGCTACTGTTTTTCTTTCCAAGGAAGCACTTCTTAAATTAGGTGTTAACAGCCATTATCTTGCATATACCAATAAATTATGCTATTTGGTATAATTAATTTCTTAACGCTTCTGCAGTCATATAATAGGATGCATTGGTCTGTGGACACTCTCAAGGCACTCCTATTAAAGGATGCTTTAGAGAATCACTTTCTGTGCTTAATATTTTGATATAATCTCTCATTGACTTCTGTGGCCACTGAATTCAGCTTTGAAACTTTTCTCTAACTTCTGTTGTCCTCAATTGTTCATTTGTTTGTTTGTTGGTGGGTTTTTTTTCAGTTCTGATACCTGATTTTGCCTTTGTCTTACTGCTCTTTGCAGGTTTTGCTTTTAACAGGTAGATAAGGCTCTGAATTGGAAGTCTTTGTTCATGTTTCTCCTTGGACCTTGACATTTAATTAACCTGGAAGCACTTCTAGTCCTGCTAAGATGTATTTCAGGATTAAAAAAAACCCCAGAAATATGCAGTTTTATGCTTTCTCTTAATGTCATCTACACTGACATGTTCTTAACACATGCATCTTGAGAGTACAAAAAGTTACAAGCTATCTACTCTTAGTAATACTTCAGATGTCAAGGTTAGGGGCAACACATAGTTTAGAAATTAATTTAGTTAATTTAAATCATTAATGATTTTCATTATGTAAGGAAAATTAAGGACTGTATCTGATCTCAAAGTCGTGAAAACTTGGCAGTGGCTGACTGTGATGCAAATGTCAAGACAGATTCCTCCTGTTCATAATCTTTAACATATTTCTTGAGAATTAGCACCCGTGCTTGAACAGTTGTATTTTTAAATGTGTCTATGTGTGAGAAGGTGTGTAGGAAATCAATCCTTGTAGCAGAAGGAATTCTAATGAACTTAGAGCTTGCTTTTTTTTTTCTTTTCCCAGGCGTCAGTAGTCTTTGTTCATAGCTTATTACAAGTCTTGAATCTGGTGTAGATAAATGTGCTGTATGAAGTGCAACATGAAGAACTTTCGTTGTCTTAGTGCACTTCTGTGTTACCATGTTTTGTTTGTATGTTTTTGCTACAGAAGAAGGTAGCAATCACAGCAGGTGCTACCCAGGAGTGTGGCTGGGAACTCTGCTGCCATCTGTGTGAGCACTGTCTGTTCATGTTGTATGCTTTATTCCATATGTATAGTTTAGCACTTCATCTCTACGATTGGAGTAACATATCTGAAAACAGTCTTGATAATGGAAGTTGATGAGAAACACTCATTTAAGAAGTTAACTTACTTGTTTTCAATGTATGTGCACTGGTGCTTTTCTTCTTTTTCCCTTCCTTTTTTGTTAAAATCTACTACTACTTTAGACAGATTTCATGAGATAATGCTGCTCATTCCAAATTTGAACTCAGCACTTTTGGCTTTGTACATCATAATCACCTCCACAGCAACCACTGTGATGCCATAAACAGAGGGTTTGACTTCAGGTGAAGAATGTAGGCAGTAAAAAAAAAAAACCCATAAAGGAAAATGTGGGAGGATGGGGCGGACAGGGAAAGTGATTATTCTGGCTTGCTTTGTAGGGACTTTTTTTCTCCCCCCCCACCCCACCGCTCCCCCCCCCCCCCCCAATTTTTTTTTCTAATCTTTACTGATAACTGAAAAAAAATTAATTCTTTTAAAATGTCAGAGTGGAATTTCCATTTTAGATGGTATGATTGAAAAAAATGTATAAGCAGCAGAGTTTTATCCTGCATAGGATTTCTTTTTCTTTCTTTTTTCCTCTCTTTCCATTCACTTTTAAAAAATCACTTTAGTAAATCCACCGTGGGAGGATAGGTTTGCTGCTGTACTTTTCCCAGGATGCAGCAAGAGAAATTGCATTTGCAGTTCACAGAGAATGAAATTAAACTTGCTTCGTCCTGATGATCCACTACTCCTACACCCGGCACATTTCTGGGAGAGACTCTTAGCTGCATGCCGTAGGAGACGGTGCCCTGAATGTGACTGCACCTGCTCTGGTGCATGAAGAAACAGGCATGGATTTGGGCCCACGTAGCTCTCAAATTAGAATTAGGTACTGTGTGGAGTGCCTCTGTGTGTGTGTGTGTCTGCCTCCTCTCTGAGGTGTTGCTCTTGGAAGGGGAGACTTCGAACATGTCACTTTGCTTATAAAGGTTGAGCGTACTTGCTGTTGTGTAATGTGCTTACACGTGCCGAGAAAGATCATGGTTTTAGAGAGCATCGGTCAACTGGAAGGTACCCATTTTCAACTTGTGTCATCTTGTATTCATAACACAGTTGGGTGCTGAGCTGTGAAAACAGTAAAAAGTAATTGGGTAATGCCAATCACATTGTAGCAATAGAAAGAATGGACTGTCATTTATTTGTTCACACACACACTCTCTTTTCTCCTTGAACGACAAAAATCTTGCTCTTTAACTCTTCACCCCTCCATCTGATAGTGATTGTATACATTAACTCTCTATTTCTCGGCTTTAGGACTGCATTTACAGCTGGCCAGCTCTTCCTTTTGGGCTGTGGCTTCTCTAAAGCGGCTTCAGATAAATAAATGTTCAGATTACCTTAGTGCCCATGTAGTACCTTAAGTACATGCCTAACAAACCACACCATGATTAAGTACTTCCTTTTCTTACAGAACAGAATCTGAGTGCATGTAATGCCTGTGGAGAAACATTTCTCCAACAAGAACAGAGAAAGCCCAAGGATCAGCAAGGATCTCCATTTAATATAACGCTGATCCTGTGCTGCACAAAGCTTGTTAATGTGGGGAGGCTCCCACAATATATAGATATAAAAAGTTAGCAGTTTCCGTTTGACAATTCCAGCAGTTTTTCATTTACATTTCAAAGCTGGAGAGAGACTGTGAGCACTCGTATCTGTAATTCCAATAGTTCCTCCATCTGGATGACTGTTTCTGTAAAACTGACACAGGATGGGCAGTTTTCATCTATTTCATTTGTTGCATCTTCTCATATGAGCCTTTAATCTCCTACTTGCTGATCCCTGGTTTATAATCAGATTTGACAGAGATAGGAAGGTGGTAAATACCTTGATGTGAAAGTCTGTAACAAGATAGAACTGTCACTTTTCTCCTCACTCCTCTGGCGAGGTAAAATTTTATTTGCGAAGTGCGAATAACTTTAAAGCTTAATGCTGCCTAGTTTCAGGCCATTTTCAGGTGCATCTGTTTACAAGTAAGCCCCTTTTTTTTTTTTCCTCTGGAAAATTCAAGAAGAAGGTTTATTTGTTGACTTCCTTCTGAATGTTTTCGAAAGCAATTTTATGTCAACTTGATTAATTATTCTATTTTCCCAGAGGTTGAAAACATGCTGATTTCAAGTAAGACCTGAAATAATAGATATTTGACTTGTGCATAATCATTTTGATTCCTGAATAAAACCATTCTTTTAATGGATTTAATGCTGTCAATAAAAACCTTACTGTTAAGTGAATGGAAATACATTTAGTAACTGTGTTTAGCAAAACTCTGTTCATGCGTGTTTGGGTTTTTTGTTTTTCCCCCCTGCCCCCTCCGCTGTTTTGTATACATATCTTAGCTTCATGCCTTCAAACATTACAGTTTGGATTGGAAGGGTCTTTAATTATCATCTGGTTCCAACCCCCCTCCTCCTCCCCCTGCCTCCCCATGGGCTGGGGCACCCTCCACTAAGACCGGGTTACCCAAAGCCCCATCCAACCTGGCCCTGAACACGGGGATGGGGGGGAAGCCATATCTTCTCTGGGCAACCAGTGCTAGGGCCTTGCCATCCTCACAGGGAAGAATTTGTTCTTCATATCTAATCTAAACCTACTGTTAATTTAAAGCCTTTATCCTTTGTCCTGTCACTCCATGCCCTTATAAATAGTCCCTCTCCAGCTTTCCTATAGGCCCCTTTAGATATTGGGAGACTGCTGTAAGGTGTCGCTAGAGCCTTCTCCTCTCCAGTCTGAACAATCCCAACTCTCTCACCCTGCCTTCATAGGAGAGGTGCTCCAGTCCTCTGATCATATTTGTGGCCCTCCTCTGGACTTGCTCCAACAGGTCCATGTCCTTCTTGTGTTGGTGACCCCAGAGCTGGACACTGTATTTCAGGTGGGGTTTTGTGAGAGTGGAGTAGAGCAGGACAATCATCTTCCCTTGACCTGCTGGTAATGATTCTTTTGAAGTCATATTTTCTCTTTTTCTCTAAGCCTTCATGGTATGCTCATTTCAATGTCTTTGCAGTTCCAAAACTTTATCTCCTTTTTTTAAGTTCCCCTAACCTTTGTTAAATCCGAGCCTCACTGTCAAGGGCAAGAATTTAAATGTGGTTTCCTCCCCTGTTTAATCTCTTGCCTTTCCTTTTTTAGAATAGGCTACCTGTCTATTCAAATTTTTATCTGGTACATTACAGGATTTTCTATTAGATAAATTTAAATTATCTGCTGCTAAGACATAGCCCTTAATTTGATTTTATTGGAGAAATTTGTGGGGTTTTTTCATGTGTGTGAAATTCTTCAGGTTTGGGGTTGGTTTTTTTTCAAAAGTTGTAACAAGAGACCAAGTTGTCGACTTGATGAACCTCAAATTCCATAGCTCCACATGCTTACCCATATCATAGCTTTGAGTTTTCTGCGCTTTCTGTTGTTTTTATGCTAATAACTCTAGGAAGATTAAACATAGTAAACTCTGTCCTAGTTCTGGCCAGGGCGGAATCAACCTTTCCAAGCAGCCTGTCTAGGTGAGCTGAGTTAACCCAGCCTGTTTTCCACACCACCTGACATCACTTCCTCAAAAAGGGGCTGGTTGCCTCTAGGACAGTCTGAGTGTGGCTGGGGTGTTGGGTCAGTCCTTGTGTCGGGCAGCACTCTGTGTTATCACTGGGTGTGAGTGTAATTGACCATTATTGTTCTATGTTCACAGTGATTTTGTCAGTAAACTGTCCTTATTCCAACCTGCTCCTCTGGGAGTGAGTGAGTGGCATATGGTGCTCAGCCACTGGCTTGGGCTGAACCACCACAACTTCCTAGCTATAATTTTATAGATAGATCTGAAGGATTATTCTGAGTAAACCATGCCCCTAACTTATGCACGTCAAAACCAAACTCAAATAATCAGATGCAGTGTTGAGTGCTAGTGATAATCCTCTCTGGAAGCTGCCTTTTCCACTGATGTGGCTATGGGAAAATGTCTTTTTGTTATTTTTGAGCATGTATGGATTGCAGAACTCTGTGGAAATTGCTGATAGGAAAGGAAAATGTGATTTGGGAGGTGCCTGCAGACAAGGGTAGTGGAGTGACTGCATTAGTGCTTGTTACTGGCAAATGGTAAAAATGGGCTTTTTGTGGATCAGTGTTTCTGTCTGCTTCATCCACCTGCTTTTTGGGTTCTTGCTGGATATGCTATTAGAGAACATTGAGAAAGATGTTGAAACGTTACATGCAGTAAATGAGCATTACGATTTCCTTATTAATACAACTTTTCCTTTTGGCAAGCTTTTCAACTTCAGCATGTATTTCTTCTCCTGCACTTAGAATTAATTTATTATGCCTTGACAGCCAAGTTATTTGAAGTAGGAGTAAAACCCTGCATATGGCACTCACTGAAGGAGAATACTGAGACTGAACTGGTCCTACCAGCATACAATAGTGTCCAGCTGACTGTGTGCCAGAGACAGAATTCCAATGCGTATGGCCAAATACAAAGCTGATGTGGAGTTCAACAAATGGGAACGAGTTGCAAATAATTCTACACTCAGGCAAAAGTGCTAAGCATCCTTGTTTGTGCCAGCATGAGAGTTGACCTTTAATTAGCTTAGAATTTAGCATTTTGCAACTTTAGGTAAAAATTTGTAAAGATAATTGCTGGAGAGGGTTTATTTCTGAAATAGTACAATTCCTATCAAAACTGGTATTATACAATTATACACTGAGTTGTGTATAATAATGTATTTATATTTACTATGTGTTATGTCCATGTATAAATTATATATCCATGTATAAATTATATATCCATGTATAAATTATATATTAACGTATAAGAGTGCCTGTTGCGGAAAAGAATATGCAAAACTCTGTTAAGAGTGGGGGGGGACAGTATCGCCTGACCCTTTCAACCAGTTATAAGTGGTTTACTGGCAGCGAATGAGGAGCTGGATTTAACGACTTAAACCTATAGGGGCGTATAGGCAATGTCTGCACAGTTGATATTTGCATTTGAGAAATAGGAACAGGTGTCCAAGGAATTTACTAAGGTAAATTAGTAGGTTTTTGAGCGTGGAGAAAGACGCATATACTGGGGAAAGGTAGCATCTGGCCAAATCTGCATGCATAGAGCTTGGATGTTGTTGGCACTTTGCAGGATTGCTCATCGATAGCTTCTTGAGTAAACAATTTCATTCTACAATTGTGTAATGCTTTTGAATAATGAAACATGAAATATTATAGCAGTGATAAGGGGGAAGATAGAGAAGAGTATGATTAAGGAGGAGACATACCAGAAATAGGACAGCAAAGCCTCACTTGGAAGGCTTTATTTCCAGAGAAAGGGCATTCTACAACTGAGTTTGCACAAGTGTGCATATAGTAGATTTAAAAAAGAGATTTGTAGAAGATGGAGTATTTAACTGGTTAAAGAAAGCAAAGAGGAATATAATATATGGTTGGTCAGCAATAATGATTGTTCCAGTTCAACAGTTGAAAAGGTGTTTGGCAAATGTCCAAATCACAGACAGAATAAAGCAGCAGAAAGAGGTTGTTTTAATTTTCTCTTAATTGAAGTCGGGAAGCAAACAAGAATCCCGAACTGAAAGTCTTCTTGTATCTGTGCTCTGCCTACGGAAACTTAGGGTTCTCCAAGAAGAAATATGATGATTTGTGAAATACATAATTCATACAGTGAAAATGTTGCAGGTTTGTATGTCTCTGGAAATTATCTGATTTGTATTTACTGGAAGAAAACAGCAAGGGGAACTTTCCCACATAAAGATCAAATCAGTAAACGAGCTATTAGAACAACTGTGTGACTTGTTTTAGTAATGTCTATAAGATGACAGAAAATCTTAGACTGCATCTTTTGTTGTATTAGTTAACATGGAATGAGTAGTAAATGAATACTGACTCCCAGAGCTATAGCAAGTGATCAGTCAGGGCTGAAAGCCATGTTTGTGGGGTTTTTTCCTTCTTTTTTTTTTTTCTTCTTTTTTTTTCCCCCCCTTTTTTTTTTTTTTTTCCTTTGTGATCCCAGAAATCCGTGTGCTGGAATCACATAGTTGGGCTGCACCAACTTGGTGAACTTGGTGTCCTCTCTCAGAAGATATCACTAAATACGGATGCTTAGACTTAGACTCAGACTCGTGTTTGGGATATTTCAGAGGAAATTGAACCAAGCACTAGGGGAAATCTTTCATGTCAAAATTGTTCTCTATAATGTGCTTGTTGCAGGGAAGTCAGGGAAGAGGCAGTAGAATACTGTGATACTGGATGGTAGCAGTTCTTTGGGGCATGCCAGGCAGTGCTTGTGTCTAAATCAAAGGTTGAAAGGAAGGGTAGTGTTTGTGGGAAATCAAAGGAAGATCAAAGGAAATCCTAAGGTTATCAGGGGTTCTAAAACTTTGTAGGAACAGAGGAATGTTAGTCATACTGCGATATTTCTGGAAATTTTCCCAAAGGGATGCTGGTGTGAAGATGGAGCACCGTGGTGTTTTGTAGCAGATCTTTAGAGATGCAGGAAGCTAGAGCACAAATAAATTGGTAGTGGAGTTACCTCGGAGGCTGATGGTCAAGGTTAAAATGGCAGATCCTGATGGACAGCCTGTGCTTACTCACGTTACTTGAAAGCTAGATAGTAGTAACGGCACAGGGACTGACAGTGGGTTGGAGGAAAGGGATCCTTTATGCAGTAGCCTTTTGCAGTCCACGCCACCACCATACACCTGGCAACACATGGAAATAATTCATTCCAATATTTTATGCCTGTGTCTCAGCCTCTTGGTTCTGCTTTTCCTGGTTCCTAGTCCAAATTTCCTTCTCCATGCCGTCCTGGTCTCCTTAATGTTCTCCATTGCTGCATTTTCTTTTTTCTCTCTGTCTTCTAAGCCATTTGCATCTGGTAATCTTTTCGATATTTATTGGACAAACAATGTTTCCCTAGTCTAATTTTCCCCAAAAGCCTTTAGCCATGTTCCCCAAAATACTCCACTGGGGACAGATGCTGAACAATAAAAATGTCATTGCAGTTAAAGTTTGGCAAAGCTCTAAGTAACTGATAATGGGGTCTTTCTGATAGCAAATGATGGTAATCTCAATGTGCAGTGCTATCAGTTCTCCCTGTAATTACATTTTTTCACATATATATTGACTAAAAAAAAAAATAAATTGCCAAAAGTTTGAAGGAAGAAATTATGCCTAATGCTCGTACCTCAGACTAATAGGAGGCATTTGAAAGAAAGGAACTTATGAAGATAGATGGAAATTAAAGATACATTTCTGTCTGACACTGTTGCCTAATGTTCTTAGATGTAGCAGTGAATGATACTATGACTAAAGGAACCAATGCCTTATTTTTTGTCTTTAATGTATTGCGTGTTTGATAGTGCTTTGCAGGATTAGTGTCGATCTTGTACAGTACTAATTTTATAAATTAAATTACCAGGTTGTATAATTTGAAAAAAGAGTGCAGATACAAGACATGATCATGCATTGAATTTCCTTTTTGACCCTGAGTAAATTTAATTGCAGAGAAATTCAGGAGTGAATTGAAACCATATTTTATGGTCTTATTTGGACCCATGACTTTAACTGAATGAAATAAAATTTAAGAACTTATTTTAAAAGCAGGGGTTTCTCTTAATAACATTTTACTTTCGTGGATAACGTATTTCAATTCCATACACTATTGGACCCCAAATACATATTTATGTATTTATTACATTTGCCTTTTTATTTCAAACTAATCCAGCCTGGGAATGGAATAACTGTTTAGAAATAGTTTCTATTTTCAGTGAAAAGTCTCTCCCACCTCAGGCAGTCTTGCCTTTTCCCCTCAGACTGAGATAGCTTTACACGTGAATTGGTTTGTGCATGCGCCCTTTATTTCACCTCATGCAGTTCACCATGCACAGCCAGTTTTGCCCCCTTGCTATTATAATTCATGTGAAGTTAATGCAGCTGGGATCACACAGTTTTTAAATTGCTATGCCTGTGTTACCCGGGCTTACAGCTACAGTACTCTGGGGGTTCAACACTCTTCAGTGTGAGGAAATGTGTCCCAGCAGTGGTGACTGCTGAAACACAAAATTCCCAGTATACCTGGAAGCGTGAATAGAGAAACACAGAAGATGACCAGGGCTTCTTCAAAACAAGTGAGCAAGCAAAAAAACCCCACAACATCTTGGGAGGGCTGTAGGAATACAAGCTGCCTCATTGCCTGTGCTGCTTGTTGAAATGCAGGGCTAAAAGCAGGCTGATTTGATGAATGCGTTATGCTCCTGCATTGCCCTGAAACATCTGTGTCTCGGATGCAGTGAGTTCGTGTGTTTAAAGGCAGATTTAGGTCAAGTATCTTTACTTCCTGTTGCCTGGTACAAGATGTGCTGCTGGAAGGAGCTCAAACATGCCAGTTATGCCTAGTCTCTGGCAATCTTGTAAGGCATTCCCATAAAGATGGTGGGGTGAGTGGGTGTCCCTGGTCCCCAGACATGGAGGAGAGCAAACTTAGAATGGTGCTCCCTGTTGTTTTGTTGTCTGCACTTGCATTAACAAGTAGAGTGAGATTTTCCAGGGATGACAATACAATAGCCTGAGCTGTCAAAACTTACAAAGTTTGGAGCAGATGGTAACAAAACTGTAAATGGGCACCAGGGTGAGCTTGGCCAGCAACCGACGCCTGCTTGAACGCCAGCATGACATTGGAGATCTTTCACAAAGGCTGAGTGGAAGATAGTTAAAATTGTAGATGAAGAAGCTTTCTTAGGAAGGAGGGTGTCCTGGTTTTTTTGTTGGTCTGGCAAGATGAAATGGTTCGTGCCATGGTCAGATGTGTGCCACAGAGGAAACGGGAGTGCATGTTTGTGAAGAAAATGCAGGACTGGCATGCAGCAGTTTTGACTTGCTTGGGCTGCTTCAGGTGTAGACATTAGGCAACAAATCACAGCCCTGCAAACAAGGCAACATCACTAAGTAGTGTTTATGCCATGTTTCCCTTCCTCCAACTCTATATCACCTTTATTTTCCCCCACTCCTTTGCAATTTAAGCCTCTTGAAGCATGCCTCAGGGCAACGTGCTGATTGTCTGTGGAGTTGTACATTGTATTACTAGCTCTAATATCCACTCTTCCAATCCAGAACGTGTCAGTGACTGTACAAGGGCTCTGTACAAAAACGCCTTTGTGATCACCCATGTGCTGGTAAGATAAGATAGGAATGCCCTTTTAGTACCAAAAGTGAGGAAGAATACATGCTTAATTTATTGATGTTGGTGTGGAGACTTGTACTGAAACAATAGTTTTGTGTAGAGTATCTTGGAAAGAGTTCAGGATAGCACAGCCATTATGGAGAAAAGTCTTAAATAGCTGCTGACGATCCGAGACCTCTCTAAGGACTGAAACAGGTCAGAGATGATGTGGTTTTGATCTCTAGAGTAAATGTCAGCAGAAGGCCAAGAAAGCAGATTAGCTGAGGGACATGCCCGAGAAAAGCAATGTCATGCAGGAAGGGCGTCTGGGCAAACACAGAATAAATAACTCTTCAGGAGACTGTACTGTTGATAATGAACTCCCTAGAAAACAAAGCACTGTGCACTGCGATGAGGACAGGAGGCCAAGTAGGTAACACTGAACTACCACATCTGTCTTTAGCATTTTACCACCTAGGAAAGGGAGACTACTGTCATGGTTTATAACCTATCGACTGTAACATAAGAGCAGTCAGAACTTCAGGTGTGTTCTGCTACAGCTCTATTGTGGTTTTATGTTTTGTTATTTATATTCAATTAATAAACTTTTTTTTTATTGTGGAAAACATGGTTAAACTATCTGAAATGCAATCTTCTCATAATAGCATCAATTCCTAATAGCTTCTTTATGTAAAGACAGAGCATTCGTTTTCTTACAGTAAGGAATCATTTTCCCTGCCTTCTAGATTCCAACTGGGAGCGCATGATGCAATTCTGACCCAGATTCACCTCCCATCTGGACTAACTTTTAGAAACACCCTTTTTCATTGTTTGTAGCATCTATAGAAGCTCTTTAGCTTTGCCCCCCAATCCATTAAAGAGGTTCTCAGATGTAACTGCACAGAGTGCAGCAAACATGTATGACATAAACCACCGTTGCTTACAGGCATCCAGCCTTGTCACCTCTGGTTTACTTTCAGTCTTACTGGTACCTAGTTCTTTCATTAGAGTAAGCAGAGCTGAGTTTCTGATGAGCTTGGCCTAAATGACCTTACTGCTCTCTTCCTCCATGTTAATGCATGGTATTTAGCTGGTCTGTGAAGTGCTCTGGGGTAGACCAAGACTTCATTTCTCTTGTTAGTCTCAGAAGTTTGTGGAGCAGGCTGATGAACTCTGTTGGTGTTCAAACAAAGCTGGAAATCTCAAGCAGGTGGCTGCTGCCTCTGTGAGATGGGCTCTGTGAATTGATGTATCAGAACAAAACTAGTTAGCTGCATATCAATAGGAACTGAAGTAGTGAATTTCCAGATGGCAATGACCACGCTTGGCACAAAGTTAAGAAACAGCAGCTCTCATGTTGATGGAGTAAGACTGAAAATAATTTCAAATGAAGACGTTTTCCCCAGGAGGTTTTGTTTTAAGTTATGTACCATGGAAAGATTTAGACTGTTAATTTGACCGGCGAACCCTGTATCAAGCCTCAAAGTTTTGATGACTGATGAAGTTGGTCTATAAAAAAAATAAATTAGAAAATACAGTTTTTGATTCTCATAACTATTTCCTAGCTCATGAAACATAATGCAGCTGTGTAACAGAAACAAGTTGACAGCCTTAATGATGGCCAACGTTGGGCTGTATGTTGGAAAGTTGGTGTGGAGTGGTTTGCTGATTTGAAGAAATCTATGTTGTAAATAAAAGCAGTCTTTTACAGATACCTGATATACCACCTCTGTCACTGAATGTTTCCACACAAATTACTTATATTCCTTTTGTATTTTTTGTAGTGCATCTTATGTATGTAACTTTTAAAGTAAAATCCTTCTAAATTTTAAATGAACATGGGGTAACTCTGCTTTTTAGAAAAAAAATAGTTTATAGTTTTATTGTCACATGTCAGAAAATGAGCACCTTTGAGTAAAAATTAGCTAAAATTCAGAGGAAAATAATTGGAAATTGTAACCTTGCATATTTGTGCATTACAGCTGACTTTGTTGGTTACAGTCCTTCAGTTGATGAACCGAGGTGATCTATGTGTCTGATTAAAACCAGTGTGGCTGGAATTTTGACATCAAGAACAACCATTTTCCTTACAGTGTTGATAATGCAAGAATTGTTTGCTTTTTTCTTTTTTCCCCATGGTTCAAAATAATAAATTTTAAAAAAATCTTGTGGGAAAGCTTAAAAGCATAAAAAGCTAAATGTTTTATTCTATTTTAGGTTGTTTGATCTATTTAGGAAACTTAGAACTTCAAACGTTTGGACTTGATTCAATTAGTTTTTTGGCTTTAACAAGGAGTGTGTCAGTTGTTACCAGTAAATATGAAACACCTCTGAGCTAGAATGAGGTCGTTGAAGGGAAACTGAAAAATTACAGGTTCAACTTGCTGTCAATTAAAATGACAATTTGAACCTTAAAACTCCCAACATTAGCCAGGACCAGGGCTTTTCAGGATCACTAGGTAGAAGTCACTCTTGTTTGCTTTCCTGTTGTAAGTGACATGATTCGCGTGTTCATGACACAGTCTAACTGAGAGGAAAACAAAGTTAATATCTGAGACCATCTGAAATGAAATAATGTTGTGATTTGTGCCAGATGGACGCCTGAAGTAATTACAATGTCAGTGCTTCCTAAGTAGGGTAACGATACAGACCTAATTCTGGTCAGTCTGTAGAAATTTATTTTGATGAACTTACTTTCAACTCTATTTAGCCCAGACATATGTTGAAAGATAACCTAACGGGATGTTACTGCAAGCTGTTGTATTTCCCCAAGCTACTGAATGCACTACTGCCATAATTATGTCAGTGATGATCTGTACAAGTGCTGAAACAAAAAGGCTAAATCCTGTTATTTTTCTTTTAAGTATGTAGCTTTAAAGAAATAGTCTCTGTCACCTTGGCCTTGTGGTTTGTTACGAGCAAAACAGTCTTCACTTGGGAAATCTGAATTTTTTTATTTTTTTTTTTTCAATTAACATCATGGATTTGGGTACCCAGGGGGCATGAATGAATAAAGTCAACTCATCCTTCTCCATCCTTACCCAGTCTAAGCTTAACCCAAACACCTATCCTAACCCCTTCCTAGTCTTGATTGCCCTTATTTTCACTGCAGGTTAGGTTCAATGTGCCTCAGCTACTTTGGTAAGGTGAAGAGAACTGCAGGGGATAGCGATTAGGTGTCATAATGGTATGTTTCTGCTCTTTGTTTTATTCTTTTTTCCTGATATTCTCTTCTTAATGTAATGTCTCTGCTAATTGAGTGGCATCCACAGGCCAAAGTCCCTTTGGGGATGTTCCTGCCCTGACATGGGTTGCCCATGACTGCTGCATCTCAGGAGTGTCTCCATGGGTCACCTGCTGCTGCAGTCCCTCAGGGTGCCTTCAGGTTGGCGTGGAGTAACTCCTGCCCAGTGCCAGGTCTCCCACCCCTTGTGCCTACCACTTGCGCTCTTAAACCTGCCTGAGGTTTTGGGGGATGAAGGGCTGTTTATGCTGGCTTCAGAGTTACTGGGTCAGGACTGTCTGACACACAGGGCACTGCTGCAGCCCCTTGCTACGGAGACCCTGCTGCTGCTGCCCAATATACAGCTACAGTGTGTATTTTTCCAATCTTGTTTTAAAATTTTACTCTGTAAAAGCACGTAGACAAACACACTTTAATCTGTAATATTGAATTTTGTAAGGTTTTGGAGGAAACAGTTAACTTCAAGGAAGGGCTGTTTGATGAATAGCAGATGAAGAAATGAGAGCAAAGAGTGATTTCTTAAGGCTTAGTTGAGTGTCGTAGTTCTTGGGGTTTCATTGACATTGGAATTGTCTTTCACCTTAAACAACAAGAGGTGGCTGTATTTCCTCATGGACTCCTTCAAGATTACTTCTGAGAGGTAAGCAGCATGCTCGTTTACTTTAAGCTGCAGCACGCTTCATGCCCTTATTCTTCCCTTGCTGCATTTTGATATATAATTTGCCATATCGCTGAAACAGTCACAGTCATTTAGCTCACTGGGACAAAATCATTCTTCAGTGAGCAGAGGCAGCAGAAGGCTGATGTGCCTGGGAGCTGGTGCTCTCTTGCCTGTGTCCTTGCACTCCTCCTTGTGTGATGGTCACCTCCTGGTCTGTAATCTGGGATTTCAGCAAGGCTACGCACCCAGTTTGGTGATTCTGGATGCACAGCTTTTCCTTTGTTTCCCACATGAATCTCAACAGATGTTGTGTCACAGCCCTGTCATCTAAAGAGCTCAGGACTGAGTAGCTGGTGCTGGGGATTTAGTATGGCTATGTGAGCTCAGTAGGTTTGGTTCAAGTGGTTGTCGTAGAATCACAGAATGGACCATCATAGGATGGAAGGAACTTTTAAAGGTCATCTGGAACAATGCCCCTGCAGTAAGCAGGGACACTTTTAACTAGATCAGATTGCTCAGAGCTTCATCAAGCCTGACCTTGAATGTCTCCAGGAGGAGAAATGTCTGCAGGCTCAGAAGTGGAATGCCCTCTTGGTTAACACTTAATGCAGGTTTGAAAAGTTTTTCGAGTTTGTTATCTTAAGTGATCATACTCTAAAACTTAACTATAAAGAGGAAACCTGGGATTTATTGGGATTTGAATGTCTGTTTGGATCCCACATACTGAGTCAAATGCTTCTGGACTGCAGGTCTTATGACAGACATATCCTACCTAGTCATCTGAACAGAGCAGTCTATTATATAAATTGTCCAAGGTCTGTTTTATTCAAAACGAGCTATCATTCTGACTTTACATAACCTGAAGAAATATCTTTTTGCAAAGCTGACTGAAAATCAGTTGACCAAATTGTGTAAAAAGAGTTTGGTATTTCAATTTAAAATTATATTGAGGATGGAGGAGAAAAGGAGAGATCTTTTTGTGCTGAAAGTTATGATTAGGACAAAAATAATTCTAGCACAATGGTCTCCCCTTGGAAAATAGGTTTTCATTAAAATCAGCCTTCACCTGAGTCTACCAGAGCTGTCAGTCACAAGAAGAGGCCATTAGGCATGAAACTCTACAGAAAGATTGTAGGTGCAGAGCCTGTCTGTTTATATCTTCCATGCAATAAATTCTACCACACTTTCTCGTTTGAGAAATATGAGAATATTTTATTTTTGCTGGAAATGCTGAAGCAATGAATTTCTGAGTTAAGATTCTTGTGTGAGGGAGTGTGACGCTTTATTCTGCACTCTGGGAAGAGCTTAGATATTATATTTTTCTGCCTTGTAACTTGACTGCAGTGTTGTTGAGTTTGCTTTCAATGTGATGTATACATATGATGTTAGACATTGCATAATATTTATGTGATTTGCAGAATCTGTGACTTGGCAAAACATTTGCTCTGATGAGGTCAGGAGTGTAGCCCTATGTTTTACCCCAAGAGCTTCTCAGCAATGAAGAAGTACGGTCATTTTCAGGGAAACAATTATAAATAACTGCCCAAACAGTTGTATTTATTATTGAAGCATTATATATCCCAATTTTAAAATGAGAAACATATTTCATATTTTTAATATTTTCTACATTAATTAAATCAGAGGAATTACAGCACTAATTAAAAATTGCAGAAGTCTAAATGATTAGTGTACACTAATTCTTTTTTCTGTTTTATTACTATTTCTGAATTGGCAGCTATTGTAATATATTTCTGAGTGAAATGTTACTGAAATTCTATATATTATATATAGAGATGGGGAGAAAAAAACTACAAACTCAGAGTAGTTATGTCATCTGTGATGGATGTTTGACATCCAATGTTTTTGATATATATGAATAGATGGCAATTGCCACTTACCCATCAGATTTTACGTGATGTGCCATCAAGCTTGTTTTGGCTGCATGTAAGATAATTTCTACAGAATGTGGTGACTCCATTTGGATTTAGCTTTGAGGGCTTTTGTATTGTTTGCATTTTCTGATTTATTTTAGTACACATATTCAAGCAATTAGAAAGATAAGGTGATCATATTTGTCTGTATGTGGTCTGAAGAGACATAACACTTAACCAGTCTAAGAATGGCTCTCAGTAAACAAAAGCTCTTTCTTCAAAAGAGTAATGTAACCAGGATATATGTTCTAGTTACAAGAAACAGCACAGTATGAGTAGTTGATTTTTTTGCGTTTGGGTGGGTTTTTTGTTTTTTTGTTTTTTCTTTCCACAGAAATTTTTAAATGCTTTTCTACTAAGAATGACTGTTTGTTCAAAGAGGTTTCCCAACTTCCTTCACTCACTTTAATTTCCATCAGTCTTCAGCCAACCTCCTGCTCCTTAACACCTGCAAACTCATCCTAAGATGAAAACTTTCTTTGGACTAACAGCCATAAGACATCTCTGCATCTCTGTCTTGCATGGACTTCTTGTTTTTTTAGCAATTATATATATGCAAATTTCAGCATATGGTTTGCTTTATCCAGTGCATCGAGTGCTATTGGACTGAGCAAAATCAAATAAGAGTTAGTACTATATATACACCAGAATAAATTTATGCAGCCAATGAATAATAGACAAAATAATTGAGAAAAGGAACATTTTCTTAAAAAAGCAAACAAAAATACTCCCCCAAGCCTCACAGAATTCATAGTCTTGAAGAAAACCAGAAAAAACCCTTTAAAATGAACATCAGTGCTAAAAGTAAAATCTCATTAGGTACTAAGCGCAACGGAGACACTGGTGTTATGGCAGATTATTGTTTTTCCTAAGTAACACCTAACTCCCAGCTGTTCCCTAGGTGCTAAGTATTTATTTCTTATTCCTGGGAAATATGACTTATTGCTTCTTGCCCTGCCAAAAGCTTTCTCTGCTCTATAGATGCCTAGCTTCTTTTTTCTAAAGATTGTCTAATTGTTCTGGAACAAAACTAATTAAGTAAGCCAAGTGTTTTCAATTTTTTACTTAGGTTGATGTTTGCTCTGTTTTTTCAAGTCTGAGAAAGGCTTTGAGTGTCAAAAAGCTTTTGTTTCCTCCAATATATCTATCTGCTGATGTAAGAAGAAGATACTATCTCTGCAAATGCTACTTCAGCTGTTCCTAACACACTCATCGCTTGTCCTTGTTTCACCTGGTCAGTAGTTGAAGGTTGTGAAGACAGATGAGTTAGGGAGGGATTAATTTCATCCACCCTTGACACAGTAAAAAACTTCAGCTTGTGGGTCAAACGAGCCAACTACACTTACTCTGCAGTGGAGGGAAATTGGCATGAACAAAA
The DNA here is from genome assembly GCA_022605575.1 of Laterallus jamaicensis coturniculus. Taxonomy (NCBI): domain Eukaryota; kingdom Metazoa; phylum Chordata; class Aves; order Gruiformes; family Rallidae; genus Laterallus; species Laterallus jamaicensis. Next base: position 16,728,542 of record JAKCOX010000008.1, on the reverse strand, counting down.
AATAACGATATTCTTTTATTACTTACCCTATTGCAGGGAAGAAAGGAACAAAATGGGTGAAGAAATACAAGGCTTTAATCCTGTACAAATCCATCTAGTTCACTTTCCCACTTTTCCCTTTGAAAATGACTGATTCTGGAGCAGTGTTTATACCCAGATAAATAGATCTTCAGGTTGCAGTCAGGACCTGATGGCTTACTGAAAACAAAATGGGGGGAAGGCCCACTGATTTCCAGGGTGCTGTTCAGGTGAGTAAATGTAAGTAACTTTAAGTGTAGGAAAGATGTGGTATATGATTATATTTATTTTAAATTAATTACTCTCACGGATTTAGGATTAGGATTCTGATATTTGACAAGCTGTATGTAGAACAAAATACCATTAAAACAGTAACTTGACTGACTTTCTGACTCTTTAATACTCTATTATGGTGGACTTTACATACCAGTATTGCTTGCTTTATGTGGCTGACATATAATTTTGAATGAAAAATGGTGAACTTTACCTCCCATTATTAAACTTTTGAAACTTGTATGTGCTTTCCAAAACTGAATTACATTTGGATTTCTGTAGTGGAGTGTTTTAACTAATCTCTTCTTGGTCTGACATTTAAATGTGGCAGTTCTCTTTTCTTCTCTCTTTAGGGTAAAAAAAAAAAGAAAAAAAAAATCCAAATAAACAACTTTCAATAGTAACATTAAAATGAAGTTCAAAGAACTTTTACACAACTTGGAATATATTTTTGTAACCATTGTGGTAGTGTCCTGGTTTTGGCCAGGCCAGAATCAACTTTCCCAAGCAGCCAGTCCAGGTGAGTTGAGTTAGCCTTGGCTATTTTCCATACCAGCTGACACCACTTCCCCATAAAAGCAGCTGTTTAGGGAGGGGTAAGGGCTTGGTGCCTCTAGGACAGTGGCTTTAAGAGTGTGGCTGGGGTGTTGGGTCAGTCAATGTGTTGGGCAGCGCTCTGTAATCATTGGTTTGGTAAGGTACTCTGTGTTATCACTGGGTGTGAGTGTAATTTGGCCATTATTCTATGTTCACAGTGATTTTGTCACTAAACTGTCCTTATCCCAACCTATGTAAGCTCTTTCTGTTTCTCTTCTGGGAGTGAGTGGCATGTGGTGCTCAGCCACTGTCCTTTTTGGTGCCCAACAACTCCCTTCCATGGGGTGCTGACCTTCAGGCCCAACCTGCTCCAGTCTGCTCCCCCACAGAGTCGCAAGTCCCCCAGACAAACTGCTCCACCATGGGTTGGTCTCTCCACAGGCTTTGCTGCCAGGAGTTTGCTCCAACACAGGCTTCCCACAGGGTCACAGTGTCCTTCAGGTGTCTCCACCCACTCTGTTGTGGGATATTCCATGGTCTATAGATGGGATCTCTGCTCCCCATCATTATCTGTGGGCTGCAGGGGTACAGGTTGCTTCACCATGGTCTTCTCCATGGGCTGCAGGAGAATCTTTCTCTCTGCACTTGGAGTGCCTCATCCTGCCCCCACCCCAGCTGGTGTTTGCTCTCTCCGGCCTGCAGAGAGCTTCTAGCTGATTCTTGCAGAAGCCACCCCTGCAGCACCCTCCCCCCATCCCCCCTTTCCCCCCCCCCTTCCCCCACCCTGGAACTCAGCCATGCAAAACTATGACAGGTAGGTAGACAGACTTTTTCCCTACTGCAATGCTTCCGGTTTTCTTCAGTTTCTAAACTCAATTAAGTGAACTGGCTAAGGAGACCAGCTCCAGTGCAGGTATGTCTGCACTGGGAAGGGAATCCAAGTGAAAAATGGGACAGCAAAGAGCTCTTTTGGGGAGCCTCACAAAGGCTTGGCTAAATTAATTTTGAGAGAGAAAGAAAGAATACACTAAAATATATGAGTTAAAATTTACTAGTGTCTGCTGAACTTAACATCTGTTTCTGAATGCTGTGCATTGTTTTGGAAAAAACTGTCTGTTCTCATGGTTATGGTTGGAACGTACTTTCTTGTAATAACAAAGCAAAAAAACCTAAAGATATGGTAGGTAAGTTCCATCACAGAAAGAAAGACAAGCGAGCGCTAAATTCAACTAAATAAGATGTACTTTGAGAAATGCTGCAGAGATGTGAGATATTTTAGTTACAAATTATTAAATTTCCAGGCTTGCTTTCCTAGTAATGCAAGTTCATCCATAGAGTAGTAGTAAGAGACAGTAGCAATTAAGTGTTAGAAGTTCTTAGTGCCATAAAACTATTATACCATTTCTAAACATTCTATCTGAGCTACATATAATTATGAGATTGTTTTGAATGCGTTTAAGTTTATGCACTTTTCAGGTATAGTAATTGAATGTTTTGGCCTCCAAACACATATCACATCTATGTATGCAGTTTGTATGTAGTAAGGACCTGATTAATCATATGAGCATCTGCATGTTTACTCCCAAACAGAAATATGTGTCATTTAGAGAAAGTTGTAGATTTTCCTGCATTCTTGGTAAGGGGTAAAAGAGATTTAACTGATAAATTTGTGTCCGTGCTTTTAGCTGATAACCTTTTAGAAATTTCTGAGATTTTAATCTGCAAGTGCTATTGTATTTGGAAGTTGACAGAATGTAGGATCAAAAAATATTTTTCCTGTGACTCTACAATTTAATACAGGGTTATTAATGCTGTCTGTGTTCAGTGTATTTTTTTTCTCTGATTTGCAGTGATGTATTATTTTCTACTTGCATATTTGTCATGGGAAACTGTTGGGTTTTTGGTTTATATCTGGTTTGGGAGATAGGAAAATATTGTCATAAAAGTGCTTGTTTATCTACTTCTCTTATATGCCAGTATAATGATGTTACAGTGTGAATTGATGATATTTTGTTGGGGGATCTAAATCTTATTATCTCATATTCACTCTTTCATTGAAATAAAAAGTAAATGGTTTAGATGGTCTATTACTAGTCATAACATTTAGATTAAATGAACTAGAAAATAATCATGCTTGAGACACAGTGTCTGTAGGCAGAATACCATGTGATACTTTAAAACCATCCTTCCATTTATGTTTGTTATTTATTCACCTCCACCAGGAAGGTCGAGGAAGATGAACTATCTTTGAGTCAGTAAATGCACTGGAAAGGGGTTGTTAGCTCAGCAACAGTGCCTCTCCGCTCAGCGTAGCTGGGTTTAAATTTATTAAGATTCCACACACTGCATAAAAGCCTTTCATGGAAAATGGGCAGTTGGCCATGGATTTGTTTTGAAATTCAGTTAGTTCGGTGGTGACTAAGGATGCGCTCGAAGATCCACTGCTAAGATATTGCGTGTGTATTCCTCGGCAGTTTGCTAGCAAAGTGGAGATAACGATGTCTATTGGGACAGCCTCGAGGCCCATGAAGAGTATGGTTAAAGCTCAAGGCGTTTTGTGGGGGCTGCACAAGTTCTTGCTTTCATTAACTCTTAGTGAGCAAGGGTTGTAAATTAGTATTGTCTCCATCCTGTAAAAAAAATAAATAAATTGCCTATATATAATGGTAAGTTATTAATAAATGATTAGCAAAATTATTTTCTGATTGATTGATTGCAAAAAATTAATCAAAGAGGAGCTGTTTGCACTCAAAAATCAAACGACCTCAGTAGTCTTTTGGCTGTGTGAGAATGAGCAGGGGAATGTAGGCAGATCTAAAGATCACTAAAGTCAAAATTCCCTTGGTGTAATAGGCTTTGGATTGAGCGCTGAAGAGAGAAGCCTTGAAGTAACATGGCACTTGCTCACCTCTCTTGAAATGTTTTTCAAGTCAGTTAACTGGGCAACTTGTGCTATCCCCAATTCTGTCTGTTCTGTAATCGTTTATTGTACTCTATTTTCTGTGTGTGTCTTGTTAGCATTTGTGGAAAGTACAAAAATGGAAACATTTAGATAAGCACTCAAACCCGTTGTCACAGTTTAGATTAATGACAATTATTTAATACAGCCTTGAATTAATAGCCAGGCTTTGTTTGTATTGTTAAGTCAGGGGCTTTCTATGAAACACTCACAAGTTTTAAAAATATTTGTAAATGGTGTGCAAGCTGGATGACTAACAAGGTTAGTAATGTCGCTGTGGCAATATCATGGACCAGAGAAGAGGAGAAAGATTTTTTTTGTTTTATGCCCATCAGGTTTTTTCTGTAGGTAATTGTGTACCAGATGTTTACACACTCAAGCACAGATGCATACACACAGGCAGAGTGTTGCCTCTCTGGGGCATGTGGCCTGCTTTAGGTGTGTGACATGAACATAGCACGCTGCTTATTTTCTTATAGTGTAGCACTGCTCAGATCTCTCCACATCCCATGGAATTTCAAATGGATAAAGGGGCTTGCCCAGTGCCATTTTTGTTCATCATAACCAATAATTTTGTCTCTTCATTTTCTCTTGTGACAGGGAAGCATTTTTCTGAATTTTATTTTTATCTGAATCCTTTCCATATTGGAGTTCAGCACACATTCTCCTTTATGCTCTGTGCTTTGCTGTCGTGCTGTGTCTCTCGCCTCTAGTGGTACCAGGGGAGGCTGCACTGTAGGTTTCCAGATGATGTTAGCTGAAATCATTGGGAGGTGTCAGCTCTTTGAGGCTGTCACATAGCAATTTGTGCAGCTTTGACCTTGTAGACTTTTGCTTCTGGATGAGCTCCCTGTGTGTGGCGCTGCCAGTGGGCGCGTGGGCATCCTCTGCTGCTCAGTGCGCAAGACCTTTCTCTGCCAGAAGGTTTTGCCAGTGCCACTCTTCAGATGGCATGAATGTATCAAAACTGTGTGCTTAGCAGATCAGGAAGAAGAAAATAATTATGTCTTTCACACAGAATCACAGAATCGTAGGGGTTGGAAGGGACCTCAAGAGATCATCAGGTCCAACCCCCCTGCCAAAGCAGCTCCCTAGCTCATACTGCACAGATAGGCATCCAGACGGGTCTTGAATATCTCCAGGGAAGGAGACTCCACCACCTCCCTGGGCAGCCTATTCCAGTGCTCTGTCACCCTCACTATGAAAAAGCTTTTCCACATGTTGGTGCGGAACTTCCTATGTGCTAATTTGCAGCCATTGCCCTTTGTCCTGTCTCCGCTAACCACTGAAAAGGGGCTGGCTAATTCCCCCTGCATCCCATGCTTAAGATAATTGTAAACACCTATTAGGTCTCCCCTTAATCTTCTTTTCTCTAGACTGAACAGTCCCAGCTTATTCAGCCTCTCCTCATAGATGCTCCAGGCCCTTAATCATCTTTGTAGCCCTTCTTTGGACTCTCTCCAGGAGATCCCTGTCCCTTTTACACCAGGGAACCCAGAACTGGACACAATACTCCAGGTGGGGCCTGACCAGGGCAGAGTAGAGGGGGAGGATCACCTCCTTCGACCTGCTGGACACTCTCCTCCAGAGAAGAGCCTGCTTTGGTGAGGACTTGGACCCAATGATCTCTTGAGGTCCTTTCCAACCCCTATGATTCTGTGATTCTGTGTTTTTAAACTAATAACGCCTTAATAAAATTTAGTCGTTAATTTGAAAACAAACAAGCGAATTTTAGTAATGTAGTGAAGCAGGTAGGCAATAAAACGCAACCATTTTCGTGGGTAATATAAGGTGAGACCTTCATCTTTCCATTCAAACTTTGAGCACTCTCTGCAACACTTGCAGTTGTGCCCAGGTGACTTGGGAATCTTTTATTTACCCAAGAGCTGCAGATTTCAGTGATCTTGAGAAAACATGTTGAAAAATAGATTTTAAATAAATATTTCATATTGTAGAACTTGCGATGCAGTCAGAATTTTCATAATTCACAGCACTTCCATTTCCCCTGATTGGACAGACAGATGGCTACCGTATCTTTATTTTAGAGTGTGGGTTGTTGTTTGTTTGCTTTTCCTTGAGTTAATGGAATGCAATTAAAAGGACTGGGAATTCTTTATGATTTACGCTTTTTATACAGTTACAGTTAATTTTATTTTGTGCCCAATTTTCTGTTTTCGTTTCCGCTTAGCACTGTTTGAGCTTGTTTATTTACAGTCAGATTCAAATCTGAAACAAAGCTGCTAGTTGAACAAGGGGTAGCTGGAGTTTATTCTCCCACTGAAGTCACTTGAGCCTTTCCTCTTCCTTATGGTCTTTCCTCTTGGCCCACTGGGCGCTGGGGTGAATTATTGCTCCCCTGGGTGAAAGAGGCTAATCACATGAAGAGGCTGCTTGAGTTTACTCTGTCATGAACATTGTATTTTCAAGCTGAGGGGACAAGACCCAATCTGAAGTTTTTTCAGTGCCAGAAAATGGTAGGTACATGCGTATTTTTAATTATGCTGGTGATATCAACAGGGGTATATGGACTCAGAAAAGCACTATTGTAACTTCTGTAGGGAAGCTTAGGAGATACATCCTTAGGCAGATTTTGTAGTATAAGAAAATACAAATAAAACCTTAATTAGGTGCAGAGTCTTCTGTTACTTCCATAAACACACAAATAAAGCCATATTTCTGTGCCATAGTGTAGCTGTGATGGTAACATATGGCCTACAAGCTTTTAAGATTTATTTTTTTCTGGAAACATTTACGCAACGTTAATACTTAGCCCTTCTGGTAGGGAATGAAACAGTATCTAGCAGCATTCCCTTCTGCAATCTCTGGGTAGCCTTTTTTTCAGCCTTCAGGCAGGTTTTTGGTTGAGGTGGGATAAAAAGCAAGGCAGAGCTATTTGGAGTACCTGTTTCAAGTACTGGGCATCTACTCTATTGTCCATTTTTCTGATATAAAATGCCACTTCAAGTCAGAGGGTTTGATGGTATTCTGAATCACAGTAAATGTATTAGTTTGAAAATTAGCTAGACTTTTTCCAGTGATCTTGATGTATCACTGTTTCTTTAGGATTAAATAGGGTCAGCATCTTGGAGTACTGATGCATTTAAACACATGGTATCTCTAGGTAGAGGATAAGATACATTGTAGGTGAGTGTACGCAAAGTGCTAGTATTTGAATGAGTGTGGTTTTATATCTTGTTAGTATATGCTTCAGAAGAAATGTTTTCCCATAGAACCTCTTTCCTTGCACAAGGAATTAGGGATAAAGAGTATTACTGTTTTCTATACCTTTTTTTTTTTTCTGAACAAAGACTTCAGTCTTTGATTTCATGGCTTCAGAAATTGGGGAAGAATTTACGTTTGTTCTTAGACATTCTTTTGCATTTGAGAGGGTTTTTTTTGGTCAGCTTGTCTTCCTCCTGGGGCAGGAGTGTGTGTGAGCTAGGTGGGGATCCCACATGGGGCTGTTCAGGGCAATTACTGCCCATGCAAGAGTTTGAGATCAGTGTGCAACCTTTCACTCAGTATACCCCAATTAGGTATCTCTTCTAACCGGGAATTAATTTTCTTGTTAAATGATTATATTAAATATAGAACAAATGCTTTTGTTTTGAAAACTTAGTTCTTGGGTTCTCCAGACGTAGCTGTAATTTTGTGAAGGTGAGCAATCTGGATCTAAGGTGTCTGGCAAAATTTGGTTGTGGGATGTGTTTGTCAGAGTGGAAATTCTGTTGCTGCAGCTTTATTTTTTCTTTTGATTGTCTCTAAGTTGTAGGTTTTGAATTAAATAAGCAAATGGAGAACAAAGCCAGGCATTAATGTCATTATGTATTCTGAATGTGGAATCCTATTTTATGCTCCTCAATAGTTTTCAGGATTTGAATTGAAAGTTTTTCTGTTGACAGTACCTAAGTGCATCCTAGATAATGACAGGAGTAAACTGGGATCTTTTGGAAGAAAACAGACAGGATTTCTGGCACCCAGAAAGTTTTGGAAGCAGTTTGGGAGTGTTAGAATAGGCCCATTCTCTGGATGTTTCTGCAGAAATGATTGGCAGTTAAAGCTCACAGTGCTGACATTTACATTGTTATCTTTAGGTGTTGGACTCTATAAGATACTGAAGAGGCTGAAGCAATTTATGCCATGTTTCAGGCAGTCCCAATGCTCGGAAGGCTGCATCACCCTGTGTTGCATTGGTTTTACCCCCGAGCATGGGGGTTAGAAACCTAGCTCTGTTCTTCTAGGAGGTAAATAAATAAATGAATAAAAAGGCAGCAGATCAGTGAGGACTAGGTAGCAAAGCAAGATCCAGGTCTTAAGGACAGACAAGGGAATGATTGTGGGAATGACGCCTGCTTGTATTTCTCTGAAGGAAGGGAATTTCAGCAGCCAGACTGTGCAAAGAGGTAATGATGTTTTAACCACCTTTGGTTGTGCTTTGTTTTTTTTCTTTCCCTTATGTCAGCTGCACCTCTTCATTAAATAATCAGGAAGATTATTTGAGGTTCTGTAGCCCATCAGAAAGGTACCCCGTGGCTTCTAGGGATGTATCCTGTAAGCTCCATCAGGTATCCAGACTGAGCTGCTAAAAGTTTAACAGCTTTTGTTTATTAGAGGAGAGAAGCGAGGCAGTGGGAGGCCCCATCTCTTCCTGCCATGTATTTCTCTCTCACTGGTGAGAAGGGAGCATGTGGGGGAAATGGTATGGTACTTAAAAAATGTGGTGGAGTTTGAGATTACCAGGCAGAAGCTCTAGAGAGTTCAGATTGCTATCAGAAGGCATGCTAATTGTCTTCTATTATCCTATTGAAATGTTCTTGCAGTAGCTTAAAATAACATAAACCAAGGCTCCTTAAAACACTTTTGAATGTGTAGTAGTAATTGTTTGAACTTAAAAAAAAAAAAAAAAGCCAAACCAAAACCCGGGGCGGGGAGAGTACAGCAAAAGCCTGGTTTTTGTAGCACAGTTGGGTACCAAGGCTTTACTCTTATAAACCCGCTCTGGTCTTTCAATTTGTCATAGCGTTAAGGTACTTACACAGCTGTGAAACAATTTTGAAGTGTATTTATTTAAAATTTTCTCTAAGAAGTAGCCTCCCAAACTGGGAAACTTGTTTTCTTGAGAGCCCCAATGGGATACCAGTCATCCAGTGTTTCTTGAGCATCCTTTGTCTCAATACAGAGCAGGCTATTCAATACACTTTCTGCTGTTCAACAGAAAAAAAAAAAAAAAAAAAAGACAGTTTTGAATGGGAACCACATTTGGGTGACTTTACACAGCAGGGGCAGCTGGTTTAAGGATACTGAAGTTCACAGTTTTTAACAGGACATCTGGGAAGCACTGCATCAAAGCCAGTCTGAGTACATTAAGTGTTTGGGGAAGTATCAGTAAGTGTGTAACCTGCTGTGACCCTCTTAGAGAGTGCAACATACTCTCTGCTCTGCAGGACTGAGTAGAGATGTCCTTGTGTTTTATGAGTGCAGATACTGAAATTGTATTTGTCTGTTGCGTAAGAGAACAAGATAGCAGAGAAATCTTGCATTTACTGCCTCCCATGAACTTTTTAAATGCCTCCAGTCAAGTTGAGTTGCAGTATCTCACCAACTGTTTCATTTTGCTTCAGAATTGTTATGTGCAGCATGCCCACAGCATTTTGCTGTAGGAGTCAAACTAATCTATGCAAATTTTGGAAGGCAAAACTGCAAAGGCTGCTGCAGCTTGTTTATATACCACAGCAATATTTCAGATGTGTATGTGAAAATAACTATATTTGAGAGCTTCCGATTTATATCTCCTATGTAACAGTGATTCTTTTTTCTATGACACATACATTAATTAAATGTATGCCTTCTTGTTCTTTACTAGTAGATGATAAGCTATTTATTCTGAGTAGTAAAGACTTCTGTATTTGATATTGAAAAGTGTGGATTCTTTTCTTTGAGTCACTGCTCAGGCTGTGTATAGCTAGCTATAGATTTTGATATCACATATGTAACGTGCTTAAAAACTGTTAGACACAATTTGGATGGTGCTGTGTCCTGTTTTCACTCTCTCTCTCTTTTTATTTTTGTTTGATAAACAGGCTTCCAAACATCCCTTTCTCTCTCAAAAGCAAAACATAATAATTTGGTTCCTAGAGAAACACAGAAAACTGTGTAGACGTTTGCTGTTCTGATAATTTGACAGTGATCTGTATTGATATATTTCATCTTCCTCATGTATAAAATTGTCTATGAAACATAATTCCTGACCTTGTGTATTACATAATTTGCAAGTCAACAGATTTGTGTTCGATTATTGAAATTATTGTCGCAATTTAATAAAAATATGGTGTTTTCTGCTATGGTATTAGGTGAGCACTTCTTACTGAATCTTTTTTTCAGTCAAGGTGGAAAGGATTGTATTACCCAATTTAATAGAGTCGAATCAAGACGTATTTTATAAAGCTTTGCATGCTAATGCTTTGAGCTATTCAGAAACAAATACAGTTATGACAGTATGGGAAAACTGATGAGTGATCACGTTTTAATGGCTGTGGGTTTTCCTAGCATAAACAGGAAAGACAGAACAGAGAGAAAATGGAAAAGAAAATGGTGTAATGCCTCAGTTTTAATATTGATGGTAACTGAAGTACAAGTTTGAGAACTAACATTTGTTTTCTTGGATAGCTCAGCTCATTAAGTGGGACCTAAATGAATTATTTTGGACCTCTCTGGCAGGAGAGACACAGCAGTTGGGCAATGGCTAATGTGTTTCATCCAATAACTGATACAGGGAATGATAAAGCTCATTCAAATATGTTTGCTGGCTGTGGGCAGAGAAGAATTAATTAAGAATTTTAATTCTCATCTGAGTGAGAATTTATTCCTTGGAATTTATAGCATGGTTAAAGTTAATTATAATTTTCATTGAAAAATTGTATGTCATGCAGGAAACCATTAGAGTATGCTTACTTGGAAGCATTTAAGAAATTCTTTGTTTATGGTTTCTGGAACATCAATAGAATAAAAATACTGCAGAAATAAAAAAGTTTAAGGTAGGTACTGACTCATCAAGTTTAAATTAAATAAAACCAAACCCAACCCAAACACTTATGCATGCACAGAGTCTAACCCTGCATCAGGATCACTCTGGGTAGAACGTATTATAAGTTTGTTGTTGATGAATCTAACTTGTAAACCAGCTTGAAGTAATTCCCAGTGACTGTGATGACTCTTTAATTATGAGGGCATAGCTAATCAGCTGAAAGCTGTCCTCTTGCTGAGTTCTGCCAAGAAATTGTCTTGACACTAGCAGATGCTTTTTTTTTTTTTCTTCCCTCTTTTAATTCTTTTTAATACATATTTTAAGCCCCTGAAAACCTTATGAACCCTTTTCTGTCATATGGGAGACAAACTCTGTGTTGGGGGTGCAAATGAATTGTTTACGCGAATGAGTTGTTGATACCAGTAAAGCAGTTGTCAGCTACTGGAAAGGAATTCTGTGCAGCAGTAGGTCACCTTACAGCAGAAGGTATAAGCTAGCTGAAGGAGCAGTGAGCAAACAGTCTTTATTAAGCACAAATGTATCAGGCCTGCTTTGTTAAATACAGCATGTATTTTCAAAGATTTATTGTATAATTACCTTGATTAGATGAGAAAAAAGTGCCTGGGACTAATCAAAGAGCTACAATTCATTGGTTTTAATAATCATTATTTTTCCCCTTGTGAAATGCAGGTGCTTGGTTTGAGTGTGGGGATGGTGGTGCTTATCGTCTACAAGCTTTGATTAATATCTAATTCTTTGCATCATGGAAGGAGCTAATCAGATATTCAATTTGCTAATCAGCTTCTCAATTTGATTAGTAATATACTAATCACTTAAGAAAATCAAATGTGACATATGTTTAAGGTTTTTGACTTAAAGTTACAACCATCTCTGAGGGAAGGGAGGTAGGAGGGTCTGCTTACTAGCAGTTTGATGCAGTGTTAAGTCTGAGGCAGCTGCGGCCTCTCCAAGAGTACCAGAGAGGCAAAAAAGCCCAGAAGCAGATGCTGCAGGACTTGCTGTTACAGGCTGCACTTGAACTTCTGTCCCTGGTGCCTGCTGCTTTACCTAGTGAAGAGTGAAAGTGAGAAAGCAATGTCCTCGCTGCTCAGCTGATTACTTCTGTTCTCGCTCTTGGGATTTCAGTGGGATTTCCTTTTTGATTTTTCTACTTTTAACATATCCTTACTGTGGAAAAATCTTATTTTCAGTATTTAGTTTTGCTTCATGACAGGTGTTGCTGAGAAGGTGGCAATATGTGAAATATTGTCACCAGCGGCGTAGGGATTTTTCTTTGCAGTGCTGACAGGTACTGCTGCTTGGAGCTATGGGACTGCCTGTCTTGTTTTCACAGGAGATGCCTTTATAGGGCATCTCGTGTTTCCTTTTTCTGTTGGTTGTAAAATGCTCTCTCCTAATGAGCTTGTCAAAATTTGATCCCTTTGTTGCTTCCTGATGAGAACTGGACAGTGCTTTGCCACTGCTTTCATTGTACGTAAGTTGCTTTGTTTATGCTTGCTGATTTGCTGATGCTCAAGGTGTGCTACTGAGCTTGGAATCTATTAAAATGGATGACAAGAGGAGATGTACTCAAATCCTTGTAAACGTATTAAAAGTTAGAGATAGCTGCTTATATGCAGGTTTATTCATCAGTAATGCTCTCCATGTGTTACAAATCTGTTGGGATATCTCTGCTAGGCCATGATGTCTGTGTTTGAGTCCAAAGAGGGAAATAAACTAGAGAGTGAACTATGCTCTCTATATGCTTCCCATTTATAATGTTATATACAGTAATGAAACCAGAGTCAGTAGAGCCATCTGCTGAGTACATAAGAGACCACTGGACCATTGTCAAAGAAGTTAAAATTGAGAATTTAACAGACTTTGTTACATTAATTGCTTTTTTAGTTCAACTTTAAACCCATAGTATTTTGCTTATTATTTAATCAATATTTAATTTCCACTTAAACAATTTTGTGCCTGTGGCTCTTAGACGGCTCCATCTCTTCACTTGTCCATTGCCTGGAGATATTTGCAGTAGTAACTGGCTGAATATTGGTCCAAGTAAGAATGGGGCGTTTGTAGTTGGAGGCTGAAGGCATAATTGGGGTAGTGACGATATCTAGCCCTGTGAATGTGCTCACATTTTTATCTTTATATAACAAGTAGGGGAATAGATGTATCTCTCTCTGCTTCAAGTAGATTTAATGTCAGCAGTAGCAAAAGGTGTCGGTCTATTCTGTGTTTGACAAAAACCCAATGTATGCTGACCTTGTATTTAGGTAAAAGCCTGGGACCTGAATGATACATATTGTGACTGGTTTTTGTATGCCACCACCTAAAAGCCAGTATGAATCTGGCCTGTGGATGATGGAATAACCTTTGAAATGTAGAAACATAATTCTGAAGTCATGTTATTCTTCAGCTGCCTTTGCCCAAACTAGTTAAGGTTAGATACACCGTTCGCAGGCCTTGCCTAGGGAATGGGCGTGCAGAATTCAAGGATACATTTTAATATTTGATGATCATTGAACAGCCCTCAGCTTTTACCCTACCTTTTGATATTATGTGTCTAGATAGAAGAGTGAGTCAAAATTTTACCTTGAGCTGAGATTCAAGAAGTTTGGCAGAGGTAGAAAGGCGTTACAAGACTTAGTGAATTTTCCAGAAGGTACCTGATCTTGTTCTGCTCTGTAACTGAGGAGGATTTTACGAAGATGGTGTTCAGATTCATGAACTTTTATTATTGTTTGCCTCAATATCCATAAAGAATTACATTCTTGTGTTAGAGCAATGTTTGGCAGCTTTGGTTTTGTGATAGTTAAGCCAAAGGGCTTTCGAGGTCAGTCTGCTAAGCAAAACCTAGGGAAAGAGGGGAGGGAGGCACTGGTTAAGCCAAGGTTGCATCAAGGGCTGGCTGTGCAATGTTTTGCTTGCAGAAAAAGCATATTGCCAAACACTGAAAGGACACCTCCCCTCCCCCCCTTTGCTGTGAATCCATAAGAGGATATTCCTCTGGGAGTATTTGTTTTGACTTCATGAATATTTAGTATGCAGTGTGTTTTGAATGCATTGTTACAATATTTCCATCTTAAATACCGCCATTAACAAAGACAGGAGAAAGAGGATGGCATCAGTTAAGATAGAGATGGGGAGTGTGTGTCTTTATCTATGCTCAATTAGCCTTAGGGACTCTAATTTATGGCCGGATTATGGCACTAATACTCACAGATGGAGTAGGATGTTTTGAAAAGATTCTGCCCAAATGGCCCAGGCTGCAGGCGCTTTCTCCTTGGAAGGAAAGATGCGGGGAGGATATTCCCAATGTGATTCGGTAGTGCCTGCGGTGTGGCAAGTCCCAGGACCTTTTAACTGCAGTGTCACTAACCATAAAAAACAAACAACCCCGTGGTTCAGTCCTCGTATTTCTTTACCCTGTTCTGCCTGTCAGTAGAGTGTAGGGTGCTGACGCTCCTGGTATCTTTCCAGATAGCGTAACAGCTGGGATTCAGGCTTGTGCAGTCTCTTGTTACTCTTTTATTGGTATTTCTGTAGGGGGAGGGAGAGGGGTGTGTGTTAAAGAATTAAAAAACCCACAACCCTTAACACTAGATCTGGGTTTGTGTCACATGTCTCTCTGGCAAGCAGTCAGGAGTATTCTGCTTCCTGGCATTTCCCTCACAGTAAATATTCACAGTTGCTTACTAGTGCTCAAATGGCATGTGATAATGAATTTTCCCATAGAAATGGGAATGTCATAGCAGCCTTCTTAAAAGCTCTCCCTTTATTAATAATATTAATATGCTTCTGGTTATCTAGAATAAAAAAGACATTTTCTATGGTGTCATGCTCAAAGAAATGTGAGGCTTTCACTAGGTTGTAAATAAATCTGCCTGCTCCTTCTAAAGAACCAGAGACTGCGATAATGGCATTCAAAATGATGCTGACATCAGCCCAGTGGTTCTTGCCATCACTGAAAGAGCAAATAGTTGCCATTTAATTCTAATGCAGCGAGATAGCCTGGAGCTAAATAATACATTTTTGTTAGTAATTATTTAGCACAATCCCAAACTGCAAAATAAATTTACATACCACTTGTCCTTTGTTGAGTATCTTACTTAGAGGGTATATGGGAACACAGGAAAGAAAATGACTCCAAGAAGATGGTCTGTTTGCAGTATTCCAACTGTTAATGTTATCAGAAGCCTTTAAATAAAAATGAAATATAAATAAGTTACTGGTTTTAAACATTAAGGACTCCTGCATGCAATATTTAACAATATTCCATCAAATATATTACCTTTTTATGTGAAAAGGAATGTATGAATAAGAAAACACTTCCCTTGCTCCTTAGGTGTGGAACTCCTGTTTGTGGTTGGTCTTATTGATGTTCAAATAATTGAACATATGAAGTGAAAGCTGTGTGAAATTCCTCCTCTTCTCATTTTTAAATTGAAAAAAAATAATTATAAATCTTTGTGGATCAATTTTTACATAGCTTTAAAGGCAGCACTGGTGGTGTTGAACTGAAGGTAAAATGTGGTGGAGGTTCGGTCACAGGCGATGGTGATGTGACCCCTGCTTTTAGTGCATAGCTGTGATCTTTGAGCCTGTATGCTGCTGGACATGACTGGGGGGCTCTGAAGGGCTGTGAGAAACCTGTCCCTATTGGGACACTTCCCTCCTCACCCATGCCCTTGCTGAGCTATTGAGAGCACTCCAGTCACCTTATCCAATGGAAACATGATGGAGAGCTGTCAATTCCTGAAAATGACTGCACTGATGAGTAAAGAATACATCATAACGAATTCCCTCAGTGGACAGTGCCATTCCTAATTTACAGTGTATTGGTCTTTTTTCTATTTTTTAAAATGGTTGGGTTCCTCCAAGCCAACACTGGTTACAGCAGAATTGCAGTGCTTCTCCCAGTTGTCCTAGTATCACCATCCTGTGCTGCCAAACATTGATGCCTAGAAGGCCTTGTGTAGACACATGGATTGAAAAAGAAGGGAATTGCAGTCCTTTGGGTGAGCTGGATCTCAGCCCTCTGAGGACGGGGAGTAGGTCAAAACCAAGGCTCCCAAATCAGCTGGTGTTCTAGTTTGTCTGATCTAGGCATACCCAGCAGCCACAGGGCAGTGTTGGACAGGCTGCAGAGGGACTGCAGAGCAGGAATGTGCAGTGTCAGACTGGGATTGAGAGGTGTTGCTGCTGTGGTTGCCTGCAGCCCTTCCTCAGCCTGTAGGTTGACTTGTAGATAAATGGGGGAACTAATTACTTTTTTTTTTGTAGAGAGAGGGAACAGAACAAAGAAAATGCTGAGATGGTTCATCAGTGAATAAAGATATACTTGGAAAAATCTGTCGAAAATGCCCCTCTCTTCCAGATACTTCAGGTTTCTGTGATTACTGGTGTTCACAGGCTGGGATAGAAAAGGCAGGATGCTGCGTGCTCAGATAAGTCCTCTCAGACTAATAGATAGGTAGTGGGAGCTCTTATTGATTTGTAAAGTGCATCTTGACAGAGCTGCTTGAAAGTCTGGGAGTTTATTACCCAGCCTGGTCTAGAGCTGCAGGAGTTCGTGCCTGAAGCAGCTACTGGCAGTAATTTCTCTTCAAATCAAGTCCCTTTTTAAACAAGAATCAGACTGATAGTGGCTTTTCTGCATTGAATTAATGTGATATATATAGTGGTGTTACATAGGCTACGATGTGTCCACTCAGTGTAGGCTGTAGGTCCCACCATTCCTCCCTTCCTTGTCTGCAGCCCAGGTGTCTGTTCTGGCTGAGTGGATATGTCTTGAGTTTGGAGCAAGGCCCTCATGAATTTTTTCTAAGTTGCTTAGTTCTAGTGTAAATGAGACCTTTTTTTGTTCTTGGGTGCTTCAATATGCAGCATTTGCGGCTCCGTTTTCCTTTGGGAGAGGTGATGAGGAGCCAATCTAATGTGAAATGGATGAGAAGAAGAATGGTAGCAATTATAAACCCTTCCTTTGATAACCATTAGTTTTATTGCTGATGCTTAAAATTTACAAGTGGAATAATGTTTCTGTGATTTTTGTGTTAAGACTTTCATAGTTGAGTTTCCTGTAACAAAATTTTTTATTGGGGAGAAGAGCTTTTAATGGGCATTTGCTAATTTTTAACAAACTGAGCTGCAACATTAAAACACTCTATTTACAGTGGCAAGTGAGTGCAGACTGGGTTGTAAAGGTGGCCAAGCTGAGTGTTGTCTTTAAATATTAATTTGGAGTGGCTCATTCTGAGGTAAGTGCATATGAGAGAGATGGTAGATTCAACCACAGTTTGAATCTAGCCCTGAACTGTGATTCAGGGTAATTAGATGATTAACAGTTGCTATTGAAATATGTACAATTATATTCAGCTACATTCATCCTTAAGATGACCCATTAGCAAGTAGGGAAAGCCCAGAAAACTCCTGTGGGGAATTCTGAAAAAAGCTGGCATTTTATTTGAACACAGAGGAAAGGGGAAGAACAGTACACTTCAAGCACCTCTATCGTCATGGCCATTGAAACTTTCTTTTAATTGGCTAGCCTCAGATCGACTTGCTTTTCAAGACAGTCCTGTTTGGGGAATAAGTGAGCTAGATCATTCTCAGACTGCAACCCTCAGCATAGATGAAGCTGTTCCCCACTTCCTGGGGACGAGGCAGCCGAGTAGGGAAAAACTATGAGAGCCTGATGTCTGTCTCACCATTGCTTCACTGGGACTTGGTAGGTGTGGAGCAAACAGATTGTTGTGGGGTTTTTTTCCCATTAGAAACCCTAGACAACCTAATCTTACCCCAGAAGAAAGAGGAGAGACAGCCTACTCCAGTGTGCTCCTGTGCAGTGAGGCATCATGTTATTGCTGACTTGGAAATGTGGACTTTTTGATTGTGTGCAGTCCCAAGACTGAAATTTTTTGCCCTTGTCAGTCTGATCTTTAGAAAAACCAGAAAGATCTGAAAATGATTGTTCTTTATCATGGCTAAATCATACATTGATAAAGATTTCCTTGCACAGAATACCTGGAATTTTTTTACTTCATATATTTTACTTCTTGAGTTGTAACAGTTTGTTTGGGTTTTGTTTTTTGGTTGGTGTTGTTTGTTGTTTTTCCTGAGATAGGCTTTAATTTGTAGACTGATAAACTTTTTTTTTTTTAAAATGGAATGTTACTGGGTTAACATCTACAGCATGCCTCTCAAGTACATTATTTAGGGAGAAGCATGTTGTTTCTAATCAATTACATGCCTTTCAGCATGCTAGTAATAGCTTCCTAATTAAAGCAAATAAAGTGCTCTAGATTCCAACATGTAGTAAGTAGTGCTATACCATTCATGTTGACTTACACCAAAAGTGTTAAACCCCTCTAAAAAAGTGGAACAAGGAGCTAAATTACTGAGATCTGAAGTGACCCAAGACACGAAATTCTGAAAATAAACCTGAGTGACAAATAGAAGTATGAAATGTATCCATGACATTATGCGAAAAGGTAGGGAAACATTAAAAAAGTTGGCCTGTATTGTGACCTTCTTTCAAGCTTGAGTAGCTCTGGTGAGCTTTCTGTGCCTAGGGTGAAGTGGAGACTGACTGTTTGAAAACCCTCAGCAGCCAACTCTTCCCTCTAGAGGTACAGAAAGATGGCATGATTGTACAATGTAGCTATTACCTGTGATATAGCCCGTAACAAAGGTGGTGGCTGGTTGCCTTCTCTGGCTGGGGAGTATCACGTGTTAAATGTCTCCACATGACATGCTGCATGGAGCTAGAGTCATCAAACTGTCCGCAGGTGGATTGATTTTTCAGTTGCTTGAATGCTAGAAAAAAAATCGAAGCCCTGGAATTGAGATAAACGGTATAAAGATGGTGTTATTATAAATATTATAAATGATCTTGCTTTTTCATAGATACTGCCAACTAGTTGAAGCATGTAGGAACAAAAATGTGAGTGTTCAATGCCTCTTGCAAGCTTCTGCTGTTCTGCATTTCTGTGCTGTCGTCATTTGAAAGCTGGTGATAAAAGATGAGGGGAATGATTTAATTTCTTAGGCTAATTTCTTCTTAAACTTCCCACCCCCTCCAATTTGCATAAAGCTTTAGCTATTTGTGTTTTAAGATTTGTGCAACTGCAACCAGGTCAAGGCAGCATTCTTAATGTGCATGATAAATCTCTCAGTTTTACTGTTGTTTACTTCTAAGTGACAGAAATGCCTGTGTAGGCCTGCCACAGCGTTTTCTCCCCATGGAATGTTTTTTTTCTGGTCATGCAGCTTACTTGTGCCAGGGCTTTCAAAGGTGTTCAGAGTAGCCCACGAAATCAGCTTGCCAATGATGCATAATTCTTAGTTGAGCTTCCTCAGCCTGTGTCAGACTGGGTGGCTCCCTCTTCCAGTTGAGGTAAGAGCTTGGAAACAGACATACATGTCCAGTTATGTCCATGTTGGGAGGCCAAATGGCTCTTCTCTTGTCAGGCACTGCAGAGTCTCCTCTGGAGACCCGTATCGACCTGGGAAGAAGCTGTGGGGAGCTGGGTGCTGCTTGGAGGTTTGCTTTGAGCTGCCACCTGCTTTCTTGGCCATTCAGCTGGTCCATACCCTCTCTTACCTGCTCTCAGCCTATCGTCTGCTGTGCTCCACTGTGGTACATTGTCACAGGAGGTAAATTTAAGATGTCTGATGAAAACAGGAGACTGAAGATAAGTGACAGATGGCACCTTCCAGAGTACTCTTTCTAGTTGTTGCTTGGAAATGGGAAGGTGCTGCTCACATAATGTGTTTCCCCTTATCTGTTCAAGGGCACTCTGCGAAGGGAAGGTTGTGAGTGTTCTTGAGCTATGGCTCGAAGCAGTATTATTGCAGTAAAGATTTACTCTCTTACAGTATTTCAGTTGTTTCCTGCTCCAATACCATCTCTGGGCAGCTGAGATTTCAGTCATTTTTAAATGCATTTCATCAAGATGCCTTTGGGATGCTTCCTGAGATTTCCTGGTAATTTCATTAAATAACTCTGCTGTTAGTTATCCTCAAATTTCATTTTGATTGACTTTATTAAACGGACTTTGACTTTCTTGATGTTTGACTTTTAAAAACAAAAAAAAAAGCTTTGCCTGGCATTTGTAAATGTTCAGGGTTTTTTAAAGTTTGTAATTGAATTTTATGACAAGACTTGTAGTTGTTTCCTATTTGAGTATGTCTGCCTAGAACTGCTATCAGTGTTTTCCTTTTTAGCTCTTGTTATGGTCACTTCTGTATCTAAAATTCGCTGGGAAAGTATTCTTAGAGATCTTGAGTGGAGCTGTTTTAGGAGATTCATTGTTCAGCTGGTAAAACGGAGTGATTTTTAAAGTGCGTAATTAGCTCTCTGGAAGGTGTCTCGTCTTTAGTGTTGCTCATGAACAGCATGTCATACAGTTTTGTGCTAAATTCTGATTTGTGGCTTTTAGACAAATAACGTAAATGACAGATTTACAATTATTAATTATAAAACTTAAGAAAATGTAACATTCATGTGCCTGAAAACCTGAAATTTTCAGCAGCTGTGCTGAAAGTGACAAACCATTACAAATGAAATTAAGAAAAAGTTAACATGTTTCAGGCAATCTGATTATGTGGGCTATTATTATGGGTATTTGGTGGTAGATACATCCTTTATTTCCCTGGCAAAATGTTGCATGTAATAATGGAGCCTTTGAGTTCTACCCCACAAAAATTAATTACATAGCAAAAATGAAATGAAGGTAAGTAAATATGCTTATAATAAAAAACCTACAAAGGAAAAAGACAAATATTTGAAGTAATGATTAAAACGTTGTAAATAGTGGCAGACTATATTGTTGAAGGAAATTGAAGAAAGGTAAATAAGAATGTTAGAGAAAAATAGTGAAGTCTTCCCCACCCCCCAGTGCTAGAGGGAATATATAGGATGGGAAATGCATATTAAGGGTGGGGGAAAGCATCAGACTACAGTTAGAT
Organism: Laterallus jamaicensis coturniculus; assembly: GCA_022605575.1. NCBI lineage: Eukaryota > Metazoa > Chordata > Aves > Gruiformes > Rallidae > Laterallus > Laterallus jamaicensis. The sequence goes on along the minus strand of JAKCOX010000008.1, from coordinate 16,707,753 downwards.
CTGATTCTGGGAAAATTAAGAGCAAGTAAGGACCACATAATAGTTGGAACTAGTTAGAAGAAAAGAGTTGTAGGCTACATCTATTTCAGTAAAATGAGAAAAAACCCCAAATAGTTGTTTTAGTTCTTTTCTGTGAAGTATTCTGGGAATTACCCATTAATGTTGAGTGTTATATAACAGAATTTGGGGGATGATAATTGCAAGTTCCCTGAAACTTCAATTCATAGTGGGAAATACAACTTAGAAACATTTATGTGAAGCAATAGGTGTGTTGTCATTTCAATAGCTAATCTTTGAGGAAAAATGCTATCCTTCTAATAAATGGGGATTAAATGGAGAAAAAAAGAAATTCTAATTTTAAATTGCCTCTGACCTGTGGCTTATTCTGGAGAGTGTAGATCATACCATGTTACAGGAGACTTAAGTTTACAACCCAGGAAAATGTGCCTAACCATACAGATGCTCTTGTGATTGCTTATATTGAAAATTTTCAGCCTATTTGTTATTGCTGTAATTTTTCCAATTTATTGGAAAATTTGAAACCTTCCTGTGTCTTGTAAAACCAATGTCTTGCAAATGTCCATATAGGACTTTTGAGGTTTTTCCAAAGGGGAAATAGCTTTTATTTATTTGTGACTTTACAGAATGTTTCTCAGCTGTTCTGATCCCTATTCCTGTAGAACAGCAGTTCCAAAGGAGAGACCCTCTTCAAAGCTTTGCGTATGTACATAAGCACTGGTACCTTCTGAGAACAATTCCAGAACTTTCTTATTTTTCAATACATATATTGTACATGTAAAAATATGTATATATATATGTATCCTAAAAACTTCTGAAATTATATGTATACTTCTTAAATATTTATTATAGGTATAGATTTAAGAAGTCTATACCTAGACAGCAATGTAGACTTCTAATTACTTTTGACAGCACATCAAATAGCAGAGGAATCTTCTTGATATTAATCAGGTGCTTACTATTCAGGCCTTTTCATCTTGAGACTTGCATTTTGTTTTGGGCAGCAAGTAAAATCATATATATATATTTATGTTTTTCCCCCCTTAGGTATTACAATATGACCTTTTTTTTTTATCTTTTCCAATTTTACATTCAGGAAAAATGCTAGATATTAAATCAGATAAAAGGTGAGAGAGTATTTTTGCCCATGTATTTATTAAATATAAATATTTTAATTCCATAAATAAAAGCTAGAATTGAGAATGATACCGGAAATTTGGAGAAGGATAGCAATGATAAGAATGCAGTCTAGAGACTAGACATAAAATTTGGTTTAGGAACTGGGTCTGACTGTCCACAACGTAGAGCTGAGCCTACGTTGACAATAGAAACTTGGTACTTTCGGGTTTCTACACTGCACAGTGCTATTCAGGACTCCCTTGGCTCTCTACCCATTGTTTTGAAGTGCTGTCATTGTGTTCAAACCTTGCTCAGCTGTCATCCTTACCCCATTTTTCTGTTCTTCACCCTTCTGCTGAAAACATCCCTCTGTGTAGTACAAATTTGACTGTTGAGAATGTAAAGTAAGCTACAGCACAATATTTTTAGTATTTCAGTAATCTATTATTTATATATCACTGACACAAGTAGTGCATGGAACTCCCTTATTGACAGCTATGTGGCAGCATCCCTTCAGTCTTCTTACAGTTAGGCTGCCAGGATATTGAGTGTTTAGGTGATGCTAGTGAGATGTGAAATGGAGAGATTTTTATGTTGCAGTGCATTGTCCATATGTAATTAAGCTGCACCTATTTTTTGAGTCTCTGCCTGCCTATTTTTCTACTCTCCACTTAAATTGTAAATAAAAACTTCATTGCTGGGCAAATTGTTTACCATTACACTTTTCAAAAAGCATCTTTGGGGTATTCATGTATTGTCTTTGTGCAAAACATCTCCTGCAACCTGTTTATTAATGATGTTTACTGTATTACTACATGAAGCTTGGCCACTAAACATAAATTCTCCATGTCTTGATCACGAATATCATCACAGAATTAAATGAGACTATTTGTATGAATGAGCAAAAGGAATATTTGATTTGTGTTACTGCATAAGAAAGTGACAATCAGCTGTCAAATTTTAGTATCTTTCACCCGAACCACGAAGGTACATTCCTGTGGTGATCTCCAGAGCTGCAAAGTATCTTGTCCTTTTGGAGCTGAGTGCCTGGTATTTTATTTTTTTAAAGAAAATGCAGTGTTAGGATTTATTAGGAAAGAAGTAGAAAACAGAACTGAGTGGAAAACAAAACAGAATGTGACACTGAATGAGTCCACAGTGTGCCTGCACGCTCAGTATTCTGGCCAATTCTGGTCTCTTGTATCTCAAAAAAAGTGTAGTAGAAACGAAGTAGCTTGTAAAAAGGGCAACAAGTACGATCAAGGGTGTGTAATGACTTCTGTGCAAGGAGCGGCGAAATAGGCTAGGACTCTGTCCCCAAAAAAAAGGGAGCTTATTTTAGAACTCTATAAAATTGTAAGTGGTACAGAGGAAGAAATGAATAGGGAAGAAATGTTCGGTGTCTCATCTAAGAAAAGAACAAGAGGAAGTAAGTGAAACTAGCAAGGGTTGCCTTAAAGCAAACAAAAAACCCTACAGTATATAAACTTGCTACAGGAAGCTGTAGATAATAAGAGTTGACATGGGCTTAAGGCATGATTGGAGAGTTTCAAAGAGAAGAAATCCATGAAGCACTCTTGTTTAAACAAACCCAAAGCACCTCCCTGCACCAACACCCCCCCCTTTCCCCCCCCCAACAATAAAGCAAACAAAATATTCCAAAGAAACCCCCAGCACTTTGGTCTTGGAAATCCACAAGCTATTGGACATTCTAGTCATGTATGCTGAATACTTGGTCTGCTTTGAAACTCTTCTATACCTTCAGTCAATTTTTGTAGTTGTAGACGGATAGATAGATGGACCTTATTATCTCTTATATTCCTGTGGTCTGCCAACAGATTACCAGATAGATAAAAGTGATTTTTCCTTTTTCTTTTTTTAATATTTTTGAAGTGTTTATGTATGTAAAGTTGCCTTAAAAATACGCCTATCACAACCAAGTGTTACTCAGTGTTGTTCAGTTTCCCAAATTCTGCACTTATAGCAGCAATAACATTCTTGCTTCTCACATGTGCAAAAATCTGTTTTGGGCTTTCTGGCTTTAGATTTTGGGTATTGTGGTTTAATTTTGTGTATATATATGTTTTGGAGCAAAACCTAGACATTTGTTGATACATAGTAAATACATTTCATAGAGTATGTGTTTGTTGAAAACATGGCTGGTTCCACCTATTGCATTTGTATAACCCCTTCTTTTAAGCAACACTCAATGGAAAAGTTAAATAGTGTGTTACTCTTTATCATTTTCATTTTCTGACATGCACTTATGTTTTCATTTAGGAAGGGAGCCAAAAAAAGCCTTGTCTTTCACTTTCCCCCAGGAAAGTGATACAGGCATGCAGGAAGATCTCAGATTTATTTTTTGGGGGAGATGCATAGAAAACCATTTTGGGAATGCTGCAAATGTGCAGGTATAAGCAACACAATTCATGGCGTTGTTGAAACTGGCCTCTCTGCAGAGCTTCAGTGCAAGAACTATTTATCAGGTAGGCAGCCCAGCATATAGTGCTAGAAACAATCTCCCGGTCACCTTCTGGTGATAATAAAAGGACATAAAGGCATTGTGTACTTTGCCTGTGAAAGGCACCAGTATCCTGCATGATTTATTGAAATGGTTTATCTAATCATCATTGCAAATTTTAAAAGAACAACAGTATTTCATTATATTTTAAGATGAAAATTTGTCAGTGGGTCCCACTTTTGCTTTGTTATTTATAGATTCCAACTGAGTATCTTGAGCTGTGCACATGGAAATCATCTTTGCTATAAAAAGGACCAACTGATTCCTTCCCAAGAGGCTTTTGGATAGTACAAAGAAAAAAAAAAATCACTTATACTGCACATCTGTGTTATTGTGTAACTTAAATTTCTCCTGCTGCTTGACATTTACTTACCCAGAGTGTATCTCAGAGAATGGTTTGTCATCGTGGTGACTTTTTTTAATAAACATGAGTTTGTTAAATGCAAATAACTACATTAATGTGACATTATTGCTGAAATTTACACATGTAAAGTCAGGAAATTCAGAGTAATGACTCCCGCAACTATCATAACTTCTATCTTATGTGAGATGCACAATTTTCTGTTGCCATGTGTAAGCAATTGTGTCCTGTTGAACACCGAATGTTGTTTCTCTGGCTGAACTGCTGCCTTTCTCATACACAACTTCAGACTTTGCTAAGGCTGTAATTGTGTTACAGTTTCCTCAGCAGTAGTTTAATATCAGTGAAATAAATATGGCAAGAATCCAGTAGCCTTTGGTCTGAAATCTCTCTCTTTCCTCAAAGATTATTTTAACCTGAATAGTGTGAGGGACTGAAATTAGGCAAGAGTCTCAGCTAAGGGTGGGCCAGTTTTCAGGCTTTCAGTGCAAACCAAGCAAAATTGCTTCAATTTTTAAATCATACCTCCCTTCTTCCCACCCCCCACTCCCCATCATGTTTTGATTTGACACAGTTCACCTTTACATAATAGTGAAGTATCTCTGCTATAGGTGTTCTGCAGCTCCACAGTGTTAAGCTGTTGCAGCATACTCCAGTAATGAGTTTTTATTTGGCAGAGTGACATTATTTTCACAGGTGAGATTGGTTAACACACAAATGCTCTAGAGTTCATTTAGTTAAATCTAAATGAACAGTTATGCTAGATTATCTACGTTGGCAAGAGGGTATGAGTGTTTTCCTGAGAAACTCTTCATCAGAAATCCTTTCAGCCAGCTTTACTACAAAATCTTGGAAGTAACAGATTCAGTCTATACTTAGTGTACTTGAGAGAGAACTGGGTGTTTGGGAAGAGGGGTATCAGCATATCCAACCTTTTTGTCAGAACAATGTGAACTCTTTGGAAATGGGATATAATCAGCACAAAGGGAGCGGCAGAAGGCACAGACGCTTCTTCTGTTTATGTTTAAGTGTAATATTTGTTTTACTTAGCTGAAGTGGAACCAAAAATGAATTGTGTGAAACATGGCGTATTTGCACTCTTGGAGACTTTGTTTGCTCTAATTCGTAAATAAATGTCCTTCTAATTGGCAAAGAACACACTGTGGCTCCCTAACAAGAATGTCGTTTTAAGGGCATGCCCTAAAAGACAAAAAATCCTTTGATGCTATTATTAGCAAGTCTTCTAGCCAGGAGCAGAGGGCAGGATTGTCAAGCAGTCGGCACGTGTCTGCAGGTGAATTGTTACAGTGGATATCTGCAAACCTGGTGTCAGTTGTATAGTTTAGCCCTGCACTCTGCAGTATTTAGCCTGGTGGCTTCTCCGCAGGCTTCTCTGCAGGCCAGCTGGCAAAGAAATGTTCTGGTGTCCTATTTGAAACTAGTCATTCTTCATTGTTCTGTTTTTGTTGGTTGGTTTTGTTTTTCCTTTTTAAATATATCTCCATAGATACTGTAGGTTTACGTATATGCAGTTGACATCAAAGTTTGCTAAATCAAATATTTTGGTGTTCAGCCTGGTTGAGAGCTAGCCGAAACAGATGTAAGGCTTCTTGTTTCGCAGTGTGTATTTGCAGTTATCTGGGTACATAGATTTATAAAAAATAATCTAATGTGCATTGAAAAGTGCTCTGTAATGCATTTCACATATGTTGAAGACAAACAAAAGGAGCTTTATTAGGCATCCTACAAGTAAATTCATTCTTGCACTGTGACGTTTTAGCCTAAGAGTGATTTTCTTTTAATAATTTACAGAAGTGATTCATTTCAAAGTTCTTTCACCATAACGGCTTGTGTTGGTGGCACAAAGCTCCAGTGTCATCAACATTCTGTGCCTATACCTGCTGTCTGCGGAGGAGCTGCCAGGTACATTAACTCTTGTCAACTTAACAGAGATTTGTTGTAAGAGAAGCTGCCTTCTTCATGAGAAGGTTCAGACTGAGCCTTGATGCTTAATCTAAATACTGAAGCTACAGGGATTTTCCTGAAGGTAATTTTGAGTGATTATTAGTTGATTAAAGTAGTTCTCTGTGTCAGTTTCAATCATGAATTGGCCTTATATGTGACAGAGTCAGAGTTTATCATGCTGATGGCTATTGGTGTGCAACTACGTGTTTTTCACATAAATTGGAAAGAACAGTTTGGTAATCCCCTTTTACAAGCTCTTAACAAAATCCCTCAGAGTAGCTCTGCAAACATGTCCATCTAATGCAATAGCACTAAGCAGCTGAAAGTTGAATATGCTTTTCCCTTTCTGCTTTGATAAGGTAGACTGTGATGTGTGTCTCAAATCTATTGTGTGTGACGTAAGCTCAGTTAAATATAAATACATATTGTGTATAATTACGCATTCTCTGATAATGAAATGTCAAATGTATCAAATAATATGGCTGAGTAGGATATTCATCCTATTGACTATAGCAAACACTATACATGACTTGACTGTAGCAAACACTATTTTGAATTTGCTATACTGAAATTGGAAGTATTTCTCATTTTTAGATGTACAGTCATAGCAATAATGAGCTCCTGTGCCATGCTCCAAGTGCATCGTGTTTGGATTGGTAGCAAAAGACAGGTCTGACTACTGCTCTCCACCAGCTTTCTCTCTTCTGGCTGTAAGCTCTTCCAATGGATCATATGTATGGCTTGCCCTGAAAATTCAGGCTTCAACCCTTCATGAAGTTTGAACGTCCTTTTTGGACAGATGATCTGTTTCCCTGAGATCAAACCAGATATTTGACTATTTAAATACAAAACTGGAAAGAAGGTTTACTAGTTTGGTATGACTGCAAGAAGGTTCTTGCCGTTTTGTGTGGCTGTGCTGCTTTGGTGGCTTTTGTAAGCTGCAGTTACAGCTTTCTCCAAGTCCCATATTTTGAAAACACTGGTCAGTTCAAGACCAAATTCGAGACTGGGCCTATCAGAGCTGGTCATAGTGCCTCTGTGAATCACGTATAGGAGAAAAAAGAAACTACTGGCAGGCGCACTTTGCCACCAGAGTGGGAGGGAGAAGATGTAACAAGCTGCACAGACACCAAGACCAGGCCTGATGGAGGGGGGGGTGGTGGTGAAGACTGTGAAAAGAGAGTTTCCCCTGCAGCTCATGGTGAAACGGGTGTCCCCTTGAAGTCCATGGATGAGGACAGGGAGCGGAGACACCTATGCTCTGTGAAAAGTGATCCACGCCTCAGCAGGTTTGCTGGGGGACTTGTGACTTGGTGGGGGACCAGGCCGGGGGGTCTGGACCCAGATGTCAGCACCCTATGGAGGGGAGTCCTGCTGAGAGGCCTGTATTGAGGAGATGACTCCCTGATAGAGAGGACTCATGCTGTAGAAGTTCATGGACACGACTCTCACGTGGGTGGAACCCCACGGTGCCGCAGGGGAAGGGGGTGTATGTGTAGAATGCCCCCTCTCCCCAGCTGAGACGGAAAACAACTTGTGAGGAACAGACTGAAAACCCCCATTCCCTGCCCCTCCCTGTGCTGCGATGGGAGGGAAGAAGAGAGCAAATCTATGATTAAAGTCACAAGTGCGAAGAGGCGAGGGGTGAGGGGAAGTAGAAGTGTTGAGATCTGGGGCAGAGAAGCAGCTTGTGAGGAATCGCTGGAACCCCACTGCCCATTCCCTGCCCCTCACCACGCCATGTTGGGGGGGGGAAGAAGGGAGTAAAATCGTGATGAGTTATAAGTGTGCTAAGAAGTGGAAGTAAATCAGAACTAATTTTTTGTCCTCACAGAACTTTTGTAAAGTTAGTAATGTTATGATTAAATAGTTAATTTAAATAAAAGAAGAATCTAATTTGCAAATCATGTATGAAAATTGTTTTTCAATTTCAGGACTTAGCATAGAGCAGGAATTCTAATTTCCAGGTGTTTTTCGTCAAGTTTTTTTGTGAGCGCTTGCCATTAATTTAGAATCTGGAAAAGTGACCATATATAGTAATCACATTTACATCTGCATTAACTTTATCAACACTCTTAACTGCCAGCTCTTGTTTAGTTAGATTTATCAAGAGTTTCACATAGTTCAACAAGGTTTAGCTAACACATAATTTGTATAATTCACAAGTTTGCAGCCTTTTTACTGTAGGAAAGTTCATAATTGGAAGGGCATGTCAGGAAAGATTTCTTTAGTATGTAACTGCATGGGTCTAGAAGTTGCAAACACCTTAAGCAAGGAGGCTTCTGGGGCTGTGTCGCATCGGTAGAAGGACATCTGGCATGGGGTCGGGGGGAAGCTTGTGTGTGAATCCCTGTATGAGGGAGGAGGGCCACTAGGCTTCCTAAGGCCAACTGCCTGGTACATTGACTTGAGCTCATGTGCATATCCCATCCCATGGTACAGAGAGGGATATTTCTGGAAAACTATTGCTAGCTACTACCTCCTCCTGGATGTTCTATTTTTCTGGCTCTATGTGGGTTGCAGTGTATGTTTTGTGTTTTCACAGATGTGTGCAAGTTTTGATGTGCAGTGTTACAGAATCAGGAAGGGTAGCCATCCATCCTGTGCATGCTGGCTACCTTCAGGGAAACCTTGATTATTTGTTTTCACAGATCAGTATTAACACAGCATTCCTGTGCCCCCATTTTTCCAATTTCTTGCTTTTAACTGCCTTCAAATTCCTGTTTGACATTGTTTCTCTGGGCCTCTGTAAATTCCAGGTAATTGCATTGATAACTCCAGAGATTCATGGTTACGATTCTGCTTGTCATATAAGGATAAAAATAAAACCATTTATTCCATTTGTTTCTTCCACTGTTCTTGCTGAGTCACGCAGAATTCTTTATATTTACGTCTTATTAAAGGGTGCAGCAGTTCTTTTTATTTGTATTTTTTTGTCTTTTCTCTGAACATTTTGTCATTTGTACTGCTTGTAGCTTTTATGATTTTCTTCCCCCTCCCCTCCCAAAATTTCTGTGGGAGCAAGAAGCAGGAAGGTGATTGAGGTTTTTACGCTAGTGTCAGCTGAATATTAGATATTCTGTAAATTTTGCATTTCTGATTTCATATTTTCCATTTTATATGTTTACACATGAATGAACTTTGCCAGTTTTGATAGAGGGAAAGTAAAGGCTGAAACTCCTCTGCTGAAAATTTCAGAAGTAACACTCCTGTTTTTTGAATTAAAGCTCTTTATGTGCTTCTAAGCTACTATCAAGAAGCAGGAGATAGGAAGTTGATGGGGGGGGGGAGGGAGAGTTTTAAGAGGCTATAAAGCCTTTATCAGACATTTCTAATTTTTGCTAGATTTCAGTACATTGCTTAGTAAAAACTGACAAACCAGATTTATGTTGTTTGTGAAGGTTCTCTGTATATCTGTGCTGAACTGTCCTCCAGCTCATATTGTAGACCTGAATCTTCAACTGACTAAAACTTTTAATATCTGTATCTTGTTCAGCAATTATTGGGGAAAATTGAGATTTCTGAATGCATTGATTTATAGATACCCACACAATGAAGATTAATCTCCTTTGAATGAGTGTTAAATATTCGATCTGTTCTCAAATTAATGTATTGCAATACTAGCTACCTTAGAAAAAAGAAGGAAATGTGGGGTGCAGAGATGCATTTACTGGTTAAAATGTATCGTGGTTAAATCTTTAATTTTGCTGTATATACACTAACACTCTCTTTCTCCTCTCCTTTCCTTCCCATCCCCTCCACAATCCCTGCCTTATGACTTTCAAGACAGTGCTGTGGAGCAATACTGTCATATGGTTTTCTTGCCTTTTTTTTTTTTTAAAAATCAATGCTGTTTATATATGAAGTCAGTAAGTATTCCTTTTCAGGTATTGGCCACCTTTATTGAAAAATGGTGATGAAATAATATATATATATATATATACACACATGTTTCAGGAGAGACTGATCCAAGGAAGTGCCTTTTGAAGCAGTGATATTTTACATCTGTGCCAGTTTTGCTTCATGCCAGTTTTGGGATCTCTGACCAATGAAGCATGCCATAGTCTGAAATCATGATTATTTGAAATAGGATTAGGAAGAGAAGGGTCAAATTGACAACTCTGTCAATTTCTGTAGCTTGGTTCTTAAAATAACTTAAATTAAGCATGAGATCATGTTGTGTGCAGGACTAGGATTTTTCTCTTTCTGGCCTTCTAATCTGGTGGTGTTGCTTTACCCTCAGAGCAGTAATTTGTGGCTACTGCATGACCACACTTGGCTGTTTCATGTGGAGAAGAGAACTGGATACAGCCTTCTGCTCAGGCATAAAGGGAATTTCAAAATTGCCTTGAAAATTCAACCAAGTTGAGTAAGTGATTGTATTGGTTAGGCAGATAATAGTGAAGCTGCTTTAATTAACTGGCTCTTTCTTTATCTTCTCCCACCTGCTCCCTGATATCTTTTAGGATGCAGAGAGTAAGTGATCTTTAGTTGGTATGGTACCGTTACAATTGTGAAATAATAAGGTCATCCCTTCAGTTTGTTTGCTAAGGCTGTATCCTGCTTGGAGCTGTGCTGTACTTCTCTCTGTCACTCAAGTGGTGTGCGAGTGAGGGGGGATGTAATTGATTTAGCAAGGATGCACTTTCAAGTACAGCAATATATTTTTCATTAACAATAAATAAATGGAATAGGAAATTGCTTTTATTTTGCACTGTATCATTCTCTTTAGCATTATAAGCTTATTTTCAAGTATTCTTTATTTCTGAGTGTGCAAGTTTGCAGGTTTTTGCATCAAAACAATCGATTGGGAACTTACTCAATTCAGACGTACCTCTAGGAAGCACAGGTGTTTGAGACTTTATTTTAAAATAAAAATATAATGATTTTTCACCAAGATATTAAAAGATTTGATGTGATTCAGTTTGATTTACTGGACTTACAGCTAGATGTTGCCTTTGTTTGCATTCTGAAATTGTAATAGTTTATGACGGAAGTCTGTATTGGTGTTCTCAACAGAAGATAATGTTCCCAATTGCTCTCCTGACTTGCCAATAAGTATGCACTTTGAAAATGTTTCCATTCAGATTATTTACTGTTACTGATATTTTGTAAGACAGAAAGTTTGAACTGTTGGCCAGGGGAAGATATAAATGCCTACCACATGCTATTCTTGCCAGCTGTTGTTGTGACCACCTTGCCTTACTCCCCCACGCCCTGAAGAAATGTGCAGAAATAATTACAGAGGTTAATCTTTTGAGGCTGGGCCCAATTCTTGGATATTTTATTTGCACCTTTGTAGAATTTAATTGTCTTGTTTTTGAGTGAACATCATATTAGAGCAGTGTACCACAAACATGGTATTGGACAAACCTCTTGCAGAAAGATTGTGACATGTGTCTGGTAAGTGATAGGATTTGCTTATTCTCTCTCTTTTTTTTTTTTTCTTTTGAGAGTAAAAACAACGCCTGGAAACATGTAACCCAACCAAACTCCAGACACATTGATTTTTCCTTGTCCTTTTTTGTGTACTAGACTTGTAGATCTTGGGGAGTTCATAAATAATTTGGCTTTTTCTTTACTCATTGTTTCAACTGAAGACATATAGAACAGGATGATACCATGGATAATAATTTGGCTTTATCATAAATGTCTGAAGACAGAGTAACTGTTTCTTTGCAACATTTCTTCTATTACAGTTTTCCAAACCCAAAAGCTGGCTTTGCTCATCATAGGGTGTTGTTACCCATGTTGATTCTTTTAATGAAGGATTCAGTGAGTTCCAAGTGAAGATACTTGGAACAGATTTTGTTTCTTACCTCCTGTGATAGATCCTATAAATCAACACTCCAGGCTGAGGTCGCTTGGCTTATTCAGCTTGGAGAAGGAAAGGTGATCTCATTGCAGTTCACAGTTTCCTCATGGGAGGCAGTGAGGGGGAAAGTGCTGATCTCCTCTCTCTGATAGGACACAGGTCCTAAGTTGACCACTGATAGGGCACAGGGAAATGGAATGAAATAAAGAGCAGAGTGTTGGACTCAATGATTCTTATGGATCCCTTCCAACGTTGAGATGCTGTGTGATTCTAGTTCGCATAGAAATGGCGGATGACAGTGGTCATTAACATTCTTTTAATGAGAAAATGACAATACTCAGCATATTCTAACATATACAAACCAAGAAACTGAATGCATGTAAAACATAACATGTTTTTTGAAGGGAAAAAAAGCTGTCTGACAGGTTCATAACAAAATAAATTATAGTTTTAAAGTAGTCATTTTGTTTAGCTTCAGACCAATGTTTTAGTGAATACAAAGTCAACACTATTAGCTTTTCTTTAAGAAAACATGGAGAAAGTGCAAATGTAAAATAAGCTAAATTAAATATTTTCTATTTCTGCTTTTTACTTTAATCTGAAGAAAATTAATATTTTAGGCATTTTTAATTTAAATTGATCTAGCTGATTAGAGAAACATTTTGACAGGAATTTTTCTCCATGATCGTTTATCATTACCATTGTAGAACATCTGTCTGCCTTAAATCTACTGAATTTGCTTGTGAAAACGTCATTACGAATGGAACCTTGGGATGGCCAGGATACCTGTAATTACTGTACTAGCTTTAATATAAATGTTTTATGTATTCCATGTGTCTTCTGCAAAGTAATGTGATTTATTAAAATGTACTAGTATCGAAAAGCAGTTTTGAAAGTACATTTTACTCCGTTTCCAAAATAACTTATTTCCTAGTTGTTTTTAATTAGATGTTTATCACTGTGGTAAGGCCTTCATAAAAATCGAGTGTGAGCAGAATCATAGTGTTTTGAAACCCTGTATGGGCTTCAGTTGTATTGATTTAAATCCTGATAAAAATCTATATACTTGCAAAATGGTCTGGGGTTCGCAGAATAACAGGATACTTGAAGTCTGAAGGGTTCTCCAACCCAACCCCAGTCAGGTATTTATACAAATTGATGAGATCATCTCTGAGCCTTCTTGTCTAAGGTTGCTTTGGGTTTCCCTATTTGTTCTTCTGTGGCCACTTCTCTTACAATTACATTTTGGTACTTTATAATGGTATGTGGAGATCTCAAGGGATATTTTTGGAAACTTTCTTATGGGCTATATCATGTAAATCTAAATCCTGAATTGGCAAGTAACAATGCACTTGTGTCCTTTAAGTCTAGATCAGTGAAAACTGACAACACGAGTAAAAATGCTGAAATTGTTGTACCTGACAAAAATTTTGAAGGAGCTGTCTAGCTGTCGAAGGTTGAGCTTAAATCCTTTATGTGACTTCAAGAATACTGACTGTGTTTCTGTTGTATTTATATGAATGATGCTGAATAAGCCATGTGATAGACTCCCTTTAAATTACCAGATCAATGGTAGCCTTGTCCACTTCCCATTGAGGTCCAGTAGATCACTCTCTAAGCGAGTTAAAGAAGGTTGAACTGAATAAGTATGGCCAGAACCTAAGAGAAAGATTTCTTACTGGATATTGATCAAATATTGATCAAATTACCTGTTGATGATCAAGTGCAGTTCAAGAGTGCAGTTCATGCTTGTGCTCCTCCCTCAGCAGAAACCAATTCTACCAAACTTAGAGCTTGTCCATACGGAAGTCAAAAGCAATAATAAAACAGACATTTATTTCTTGCATGCAGTGGATACATACCTGCCTCCATGACCAGAAATACTGGATGTGGTTTCAAGGTCCCATACTGGCAAATTTTTGCGACTGAGAAGGGGAGAAAGAAAGGGCATGGTACATGATGTTGCTAAAAAAAGTATAGCAAAAGCTAATGAGTATGAACTCTGTAGTGCCCTGGAGTCGTTATTCTTGTTTCTGCTGTGGATTCATTGGAGTTTCATTGGAAGAGACTTTAACCTTCAACCAGTGCACTCAGGCATGATGACTCCTTAGCCTTTTTGCAGGCATCCTAATTAGTCTTGGAGAACCATATGAATATAGTCCTTGCCTTAGAGAATCTGTCAGCAGCCAAAATTGGAATTGTAGCTGCACACTGTAGCAAGTATGTTTTGAATCTCTAGATAAAGCAAAATATTATATATATTTATATATATTATATGTATTATAATGAAGTTCTTATTTTAATTTCATGCGCTGCTTTAGTGCTGCTTTCTTACAGAAATTGATATACATGCCAAATATAATACTTTTTTAATAGTCTGTATTTTATTTTTTGCAAATATATTTTCACTCAGACTACCATTTGTCTAGGGATACTCGTACATCACACAGCTGAGCAGAGTTGTTGCTACAGAGAAAAACTAAAGATTGAATACTTATAAGAGCTGACTTTCCATGTTATCTGAGTCCCACTCAAACTGGATTCACTACCCTGGCAAGGAGTAGCTGATTTATTCATGTGCTGCAATATGTTGCTCTGTCTGACTTCCTCTGCACTCCCAACTTGACTGTGCAACATGTGCAAGTTAAGGTCAATGCACCTTCCAGTCATAGAATTTACAGCATAGGTGCTGCATGGCTGCTGTGTCAGAGCATCTATATAATCCTGCCTGTATGTCTATCATATGCCAGATGCCTGTGAAAGTGTGGTTCATTTATTTTTGCATAACTTTCCTCCTTAGAATGTGAAATACTATTTTGAAATCTCAAGCCTTTTCATTAATTGGAAATTCCTTTGGAAGTCTGGCTTTAGGTAAAGCAAAACCCAATACAACTTCAGCTTTCAATTTTTGTATCTTTCATGTTAGCTATATTTACAACATTGAAACTACTGGGCAGCTATACAGATAGTTACCAAACAAGGATATGTCCCCAAAAATCTACAAGAATGTAAAAAAAGTGTTAAATTATAAGACAATAAACCAGTAACATATCTGTCCATATAAATTTAACCATAATTTCTGCCTGACTATTGCATGTCCATTTGTATAGTTCAAACATGGAGCTTCTTGCAGAGTAATGCACAGTGGAGAAAAGGCTGGTGTGCAGCAGCACACAGTGCCTGTCACTCAGGGTACAGAAGGAATTCCTTGCTAAGGCAAAGCCTGGAAAAAACCAAAAACTTTATAGACCAAGAAATAGATTACTGCAGTCATTAACAACGTTTTAGGTGGGTGGTGATTGGGGGGGAGGGGGTTGTTTTTTGTGTGTGTGTTTTTTGGTTTTGGGTTTTCTTGCTTGAACTTCAATGTCAAATTTATTTTCCTTTAGGATTCTGTTTCGGTGTCACAGTCCTAAGTTGAATATAATTATTGTGAGAGATTTTACTTCTGTGCACTCCACAAATGACTTCTTATTTTCCGTGCAATGCTAAGCTCATTTTTCACAAAAAATGTAACAGGGGTATATGAAGGATTTTTTTTGATAGGTGTGTTGAGTGACTGAACACCAAGATAAAAAGGTAAATCTGTTATGCAAATCTTGAGAATAAATGCAGTGTTCTAATAGTATGGCAGGAAGCATTTATAAAACCATATATATTCAAGATGCAGACCATAATACATTCTAGTTCTAGTGATTTCTGACAGATGTATGAAGAAAGGAGACTTAAGTGACCCTGAGCTGTAACAGAAATAGAAGAAAAAGCTTGTATGCTATGATGTGAGAAATTCCTGCAAACATAAACTCTGTCCTGAGAGAAGGGAAAATCACTCTTTCTTTGCAGGTGCAAACAAATAAAAAGTTTTTTATTTGACTATGGTTTAACCTGTCATCTTAGAATGATAGTCTTTTGGACAATACCATTCTTTTAGCATGCTAATTACACATTGATCTTGTGATCTATGCTAGCATTCATATATTTTACTCTAAAACTTTGGTCTAATCAGTTTTTCCCTATCTTATTTTTGTGTGGGTGATGAGTTCCATTCTCATATTATGGAATCATCATCTTAACAGGGCTTTTCTCCACCTTGTCTATTTAATTTTGAATTTAATCTTTGTCTCTGATGTGCCTTCCATCCCTTCGTTCTTGATGTAATCTGCCAGTTTAATAAGTGTATACTGCATTCTATCATCCAGTTATTAATGAAACTAATGAATGATATTGGACAGAGAACACATCCCAGCAGAGCCTGCTAATACATATTTCTCATTTGGAAAATCATTGAAAGTTATGAATTGGTCACTGTTTTCTCATAACTTTATTATTAATCTCATAGATGTTTCATTTATTTTTTTCAAAATTTACCTGGGAAAATGGTGCACGATGGTGTCAAATGACTTTGAATTCAAGTTAGTATCTGCTTTTCCTCTCTTTGCGAGGGCCTTCACACTGACAAAGGAAGACTTGAGGTTATTTTTACATGATTGATTTTGCATGCTCATGTTACGTATTACTCAGCTTCTGGATACTTTTTAGGTACAAAGTTTTTTGGTTTTTTTCTGCAAACTGAAATGAAACTAGATTGTCTGTAGCTCCTTAGTTTTTCATCTATTCCTCCCTCCTAGCCATTATAGGAAGATTCAATATGTGCCTTTCTAGGTGTCTGACACTTTACCTGTCCTGTTGGAATTCTCAAAGAAAACTAATGACTCAGACTGGCTTGGGTTTTGGTTTTGGTTTTAAGTGTTCCAGAGTTTCCTTGCCAGCTGACAATGGTCTTGTGGTGTTTCTACCCTAATAGTGGTGTGTATCAGTTCAATTTAGCTTGATTCCCAGTATGTTTTGCCCCAGTGTTATTAATTAATGGACATAGTAGTCAGGAATTGCAATGAAACTGCAGCCACTTATTTCCTTATAATTGTTAAAGGAATGAACAGTGGTGACAGAGTTAATAGCATATAGGCAAGTTTGTTTATTGAAGTGCTCAGCTTCTGACAGTTCTTTCATAGTTGCTCAGCAAGCAAAGGAGAGTTCTCTTGCTAACAAGGAGCTCTCAAATCAAGGCACAGACACTGGATTGTTGTAGCATTATGAAGATTACTAATTATTTTCACTGTATAAATATTCTCTCCATACAGCCTGAGGCTGATTAAAGCTTATTTGTGCCTCCTAAGTGATGGCAATACAGAACAGTATGGAAAATTTCCCACGTCTATTTCCTTCCAAGCCTGCCTTGTTGATGCAGAGATGTGCTGAAGATCCTCCAGAACAAAGTGGTGGCTCAGCTCAGCTCTGCAATTCTTTCTGAGCACTGAAGGCTGATATCAGTATATAAACTGATGTGAGCACATCTGCACTGCATATCTCTCAAATTCTGCTGTGTCTGGATTGGCTTTCTTAGCTGGAAATGACTCCTTGCTTCAGACTAGAGCCAGTTTCACAAAGCCCCATCTCATCATGGGCTTCATCGTCTGCTGACAATACACTCTAGAGACAGACTCTGCTGTTTCCGAAGACCTCATTAGAATGTCCGCCAGTAGAAAGAACATGTGAAATTCAGGTTGCAAAGCATGTTAGCATATTTCTTTTTTCCAGCTTTTAATTCTTCCAGTTGCTAATTTTTCCATGTGAATTAGGTCAAGTATTAAACCAAATGAGCGTTTTGTTTGTTTAACTGGATTCATTCATGTCTGGTACCATAATTCTTTGTTTCCTTTCTGACTGTTTCTCCCCTCGATACTATTTTTATTAGTTTCTGCAAGTAGTATACAATTATGCTTAGTGTTTAAATATTTCCTTGCCAAGCAAGTTCACAAGAAGCAGTTCAACTTTATTGTAAGATAAAGGTGAGATACTAAGGTGAGTCAAAGCTCTGTGATTTGTGCCATTTGTTAAGTAAATAGCACAATTAGCATGAATAGAGACATTGGGTAAGGCCGTGGAGAAGTGTGGACCACAGCAGCGAGCATCTGAGTGTTCATTGCTCCAAACATTAGCTGAATTTATGATTGCTCTACTGAACAGGTGCGTTATACTGCTTTCTCTACATAATGACAGGTTAAATATTGTCTATGATGTTTAAAATGTGCTTTCAATACCTTCTGTCTAAAAATGCATTTATATACATGCAGATTACTGAAAACTCCTTTTTAATGATGAAAAAGAAAAAAGAATCCAAATATGTTGAAATCTACCTTGTTAGAGGTTTCACCCAAAACTGTGCATTGATTTATAGCTCCTTCAAATAAAACAATAGATGTTGAAATCACCATTATACATCTTAAATATCCATTTTCTTAGGTATAATCTTTGTGATCTATTTCTTAATAGTGCAAAATAACAAAACCTAATAACAAAACCTTTATAATGAACATGCCTTTAATTTCCTTATTGACAAATGCCATCCATGAGATTATAATCTTTGCAAAGCAAATAGTTTAAGAGAAAGAAAAGTTACTTCCACATCTTTAGACAAAACAGTTATATTTCACACACACAGAGGATCGAGATACTGCATGAAATCTGATGTATAAACTACTTTGATTACAATGCAAAGCGTGGAAAGCTGCTCCCAGACACCTCCCTGTTTTTTAATACAGGCAACTATGTTTTTCCTTTGTAACTTCCTCTTGCAGTTTTGTTTAGAGGCTGTCACCTTTATGTTAAGTTCTTGGCTCTGTCTTCTACATCTTAATGGACATGAAAACTTCTCAGTGACCATCTCTCATTAGACCTACAACAGGATTGCACACTGCCTGTTGAGAAATTCTCCACAAATTGAAATGAGGGAAACTAGGAAATTGCGGTAAATTATAATCACTTTACAATTAAGAATAGGGGTGAAAAAGAAGCTGCTTTTTCTGATGTAGGACTAAGTAACTACCCCTTAGGGACACTAAGTTATTAACATGCTAATGATTTTCTTTTTTCATTCTGGCCAAGTTGTAGCCAGCACAAAAATTGCCAGCAGTTGACATTCAAAAGAGTTTTTGAGTTACTAAGTGGAAAATTGAAGAGAAATTGCTGTTTTACAGTAGAGTGGGTCTTTGATTAAATGTTACATGCAATCACTAGTTTTCCCAAAAAGGTATGGAGTGTAACACACTTCAGAAGGCATTGTGCTAGTACAAACTTCATACTCCTTATGCGAGTATGTTTTGTGGGAACGTGGCTAATACTGACTCTCTGGGTCACCGTTCCCGATTTAGTGTCACTTCAGATTCTCTCAAAAAGAGGAGCAGTAGTAAATCATTGCCATAAGGAAGAATAATGCATCCCACACCTCTAACTCAAATGATTGTATTGTTTTCAGTAGAATAAAGGAGAACTTGACAAATGAAACAACTAAGTGAAGTCGCAATTGCGGTAGAACTCGTACTGCATCCATTGCTGCAGGATTATACTGCAATGTACAGTTAAATAGTCCTGATGTTTAGTATTTTTTTTTGTTATTTTTGTAACTTGCTTTGGTCACATATTTAATACGAATTTGGAGGAAGAACCCGTCTTGGTTTTTAATTGGTTGGTGGCAATGTCTTCTAAAAAAGCAGGAAAGGGCCCCTTGCCCTTTGGGATCCCTAAATAAATAATGCCAAGGCAGAGGATTCAATGCCTGTCCTTGAAACTTCTTGTTACAATTCTCATTGTGCTCAGTAAGATGCATAAAACTAATGTTACGATTGCTGTTAAGTGCTGATATTGAGGAACTGATGTTTACTGGGATATATTGGATGTCTTTAAAACTTGAACAATATGACTTAAATTTCTTTTGATTCTTTTTGTCAGCCTCTTGTGTGTATTTAATGTGTTTTAAATCAAATTGCTGGATTCAGAGCAAGCGCATTAAAGACTTCTATAACGAAATGCTAGAGCGAGTTGTGTTTCAGCATGAAACAAGGCAAGTCTGAGTTAAGCAAGGTTTGTGAACCTAGACTGAATTTAGTATATTCTACCTATCTTTTTTAATATTTTTGATTTGGAAAGAATTTGCAGATCAAAACCACTTAAGATGTGAACCCACAGAATTTAAAGCTAAATGTATGCTGGATACTAAACTCTTCTGAAGAGGGTTGATGTTGAGCAGTCCTGAGCTTTTCCCCAGTGATTTTGGAGACTTTCACATGTCTGGTAAAATTTGATTACTAAATTCTAGGCGAAGAACCTAATAAACATTTGTAGAGACTGAGCTGTTTAGAAGAGTGCCCTTGTGCCTCAGTCCTTGTCTATGACCTGTATTTCAGTTCCAAAACTGCAGGAGTTAGGAAGCTGCTGTGTCAGATTATTCACTGCTGATACAAATCCATGTCTGTCTCTTCTCACCTTTCCCCAGGAGATTTGGACTTTACGCCTGTGCTGGGAAACTTGCATGTTGTTCTGTCAAGTAACTGTATTTGAAACAGTCTCTGGAGCAAGCAGAGTTGCTATTTCTGTAGAAGATGATGCTAAGCACAATGGTACTATTGATTTACGCAGAGTACACTGGAGGTACTGCATACGAATACAATTAAGATGAGCCTAATTCAAATTCTTCATTAGAGTAGAAACAATAAACAATGATTTATAAAAATAACTTAATTTCTATTCATGGCCTAAAATAATTCATACTGGGGGAATTCCTGATTGTCGTGTATTAGTAGGAGGGGGCTTGTTTGTTCTGTATGTGTGTCTAGGGGTGTGTGTTGGTCTTTGGTAGATGATATTGACAACAAATTGAGCAGAGGTTAGTATGTGATGGAAATGGCTGAGAGGGTCAGGGAATGAATCATCTGCCAACCCGTGGCTCTTAGCTGCCTGCCCTGGGGTGGTGTGGTGCATGGCGGGTAAGGAGTAAAATGCGTGGACACTGTACATTGTGAGTCCTGAGTCCTTTTGTGTGGCCAGGCGCCTCTTTGTTGCAGCAGCAGTTTTGGTTATCCCTTGTGTGGGTTGTTTTAGTTTTCAAGTGTTAGGAATGTTTTCCTCTTTGTTGCGTTACCTGAGCCTACAAAATCCTGATCATAACTCTGTCTGGTCCCTCTAAAGGCCACTTAGGTTTTCTATGTTTTCTGTGCTTGCACAAGAAGAGTTGCAGTTGTTCCTCAGTTTGGTTGAGGCACATTGTAAGAAATCAGAATAGGGTCAGATCCTTTCAAAACAGATTATATAACATTTTGCTGAATTTAACCAGTGAAAGAAAAACTGGGGAAACAGAGTAGAAGAAATAAATAGGTGAGTTTTTTCTAATTTTTGCTACATAATTCCCATTTAAAAAAATATTTCCTGTCAAGTACCTATACTCCCCTACTACTCATATACAATGAACTTCTCCATTGTTGGATAATCCTTAAATATCTGAAAAGATGCATCTACCTGCAGTCAGTCCATAAAAGTCCATTGCACGCTGTTTTGGTAACAGCGCTCAGCTGTTCTAGAGTGTGTTATGTGTCTAAAGCACTCAAGAAGTATTAGCTAATTAATCGATTAAATTAAAGAAAAAGTATTCTTCCAGCAGTGCAGAAGAATGTGATTAACACACATTACAGTTACCAATAAATGGATTCCAAATCCCTTTAGCAGATTTAGGAGACACACTGTACTGTTGTCTGGTGAATACATTTGGATAAGTGTCTTTATCCAGTAATTTAATATTTATAATGAAATGCCACAAAATGGCCAAATGCAACATAATTTTTTTAAAAAGTTCATGTGACTAGAGAGATGCATTTCCATATTTCCTTTATGTAATGAAGATTTTATAATTAAATAGTATTTTAATTATTATAGTGTGATTTTTTTTTTTTAAGAAATTGAAAAAATAACTGTGTAAGTTAGACTAAAGCAGCAGGGCATACTATTTGCAGGTTTATTGGTTGCATTTGTTTTGAGGCTGTTTGGGCTTCATTTTGAAAATCTTATCCTTTAAGAAGAGATAATACAGAAACCACAATTGTGCTCTAAAGTAAGTGCTGAATAATTGCTGTGACTAGTATAATTCAGTACAATGTCTATATTTGCTGAAGGGAATTTTTTTTGATAAATCCATCCAAATCCATTTTTTTAGTCTAAAAAATTTCCCTTTAGCAAATATAGACATTGTACTGAATAATACTAGTCACAGCAATTATTCAGCAGTTACTTGGGAAGATGACCGAAATTGAGGAGTGAATGATATTTGCAGACACAAAAGTTACTAAAATGCGATACCCAAAACTCAAATATTATCCTCTATCTAAACATTCTCCTCTTGTCTTTGGGGCATTTCTAGGGTTTGTTGTTCTTCCTAAATAGAGAACTTACCTGCCATTTGCCTAGGATATTTGTGGTATTTTTTTCCTTTTTCTTCCCAAGTGGCAGAAAATTGAGTAGTATTTTAATGTGTTTTACCCTTAAATAGCAAGCAAAAAAGAACAGGAAGCTATGAAATATGCTGCTGAATTTCCCTTCATGCTTGGCATAGTATCATGTCAACGAAAAGTACTCTGGCATTCCAAAAAAGAAAGTTATTTGTCAGTTTTGCTTAAAAGCACAATAATCTCTGAAAAATAAAATTAGGTAGAAAAGGAAGAGCAGCAGAGCAGGCAGGGGAGGAAAAGGAGATAAATTGTCCATTAGCATTAGAAACTGCACTAAGTTAGGAGCCTAGAAAGCATGAATTCAAGTTTCGCCTCCTACTGCACTTGGCAATTGCGTGATTGACTGAAGTGATTTTGTCTGGGTGCGGACAGGAATTGTACAAGATTTACAGATATGGTAAGAGGTTTTCAACAAGGTCGCTGCTGGCAGCACTGAATGTTGTTCTGTAAGGTATTTTCCTCAAGCTTCTACAGGTAATGAAGAAAATAAAATAGTACATGTATCTAATTTTCCCAACTTCATTGCTATTTGTAGTGCTAAAATTGTGTGTGTGTGTATATATATATATATATATATATGTACTTCTTCATCATGTTATTGACACCTTGGTTTTATATTCTAATAATTCATTTAATTGAAAGACGTGTCTGCTCTATGAGTTCAGAAAGGTTTTTGTCACTGTTTTGTCTCTGTAGGCACCCTCTCCAATCTGTTTTCATTCTTTAGATGGTAAATGTTCCTACTTGGAGAAAACAATGGCAATGGAAAATATTCAGGCTTGACAATAACACAGTTCTAGGCTGCATGTTCTTTTTCTGCTTCTAAGCTGTTTTTCATGCCGATATGAAACCAAAAAAGTTTTAAAGTATATCTTAATAAGACTGTTCCTCTTTAATGGAACTACTTGTTCTGTGTGATGGAGAGTTTCTGTGATGAAGAGTTCTGTAATGAATTCATGTGGAGAAGGGATTGCATCTCAGGATGGAAATGGGACAGGACTGTTATGCAGCCTAATGTAAATGGTCCACTCCAGGTGCAGCCATTTGGTATGAGGAACTGGGAGGAATCATGAGTTATAAGTGCTCCAGGATTAAAACTGTCTTTGCCATACTTTTTGAGGAATTTTTGAGTTTGGCTTAGTGGAAATGATGTAAAAGTAGAATGAGGAACAAATGTGAAAGTGAGTGTGGAAAGAAGCGTGAGAAACTAATGAGCTTTGGTGTGTCACCTAGCCAAGGATGTGGACTGCATGTTCTGGCCAAGTTTAATGCAGAGTTGCTCCTAAAGAAAAAATCAGATTAAATTGACTCTCTGCAGGGAGAGCCTGCAGGGCACTGACAGGAAAATAGGAGTTTCCTAAAGGTCAGCATTGTGGTGCGCTCCTTTCTGCTTGTTCCATGGCATAATCCTGAAGTGCAGTTCTAAGATCTGATTGTCCCACAGTTTGCAGAGTTAGACTGTAATTAAAGTGGACACCAAACCTTCCCTAGCTAACATCTTCAGTAGCAAGGTTGCATTTATGTATATGCATGTATGTATATACACAGACACACACTTCTGAACCCTTAGTAGACTGGATTCTTATTGCCTATGATGGAAACGGAAAGTTCTTCCACGCATACTCAGAAGTGTGACTGCTTATGGAGGTAGGTAACATCAAGTGGTGCCTCAGGGGTTCTCTGTTTCTTTCCTTACTCCTGCAAATCGGAGGAGCCCAAAAGTTCAGATTTGAAAGATGAACTCTGCAAAGTCAGTTTGACAGGAAAGCTCAGGGTTGGAATAGCTTGATTTCGTTATATTGCTTTATGCCAGAATTTACCATGTTTGATCCTACATTTTGTCAAGGTTTTTTCATCTCTGCGGTGAGTGAAAGACTCCTGCAAGCAGAAATAAAAGACTCTTTGGTCATCATTTGTCAGTGCTAATCCCTTTGTTGACAGAATGCTTTCAGGAGAAGAAAATCCTGGGCTGTGTTCACAGGTGTGACAAAATACCATGCCACTGTGGAACTCACTCATATCTGGGCTGCTTTCTTTAATTTCATACATTGTAACTGGTAGGCTCTGGTATAGAGAAATCCACCCACCATCTGGTATCTTTTTTCATGTTTGAAGTGGTGAGAAGAGGAAGAGTGGTTGTTGCTTTGTCTCCCACCTTAAGCCTGTAACAGTGTTGAACAGCTGTTAATAGGCGATTGGGATACTGGCTCTAATAATTAGCTGTAAGATGAGCACATTCTTGTACAGAACAAAATTTGAGACATACTGACTTGGAGTTGCTCACGCCAGAGAACCCAGAGACTTTTGCTTTTCTTTCTCATTAAAACTTAGGTTTGTGTTAGGGAAGTTGAAAAAATATTGTCTCCTCGTTTGTGTGAAAATGTTGAAGATTTTGGCAAAGTGCTTTGAGAGAAAATTTCCAGTGATTTTGACCCAGAATGATTTGTTCAAATGAACCTATTGATTGATACCTGTTTTGGAAGTCTTAGGTAAGTGAATCTGCATAGAATTACAGGCATATGCATATTATATATATATACGCACACATAAATACATGCAGTAAATTTAACTTTCGTGCCCTCCTTGAAGTTATTTATCTTCCACAAGTGTTGAAATTAATTGACAGGATAGAAAGAAGTGTTCTTTGTGGCAGAAGAGGTTTCACAAATAGTCCTTGTAGTCTTCCAGGTGGTTGGTGGTCATTCAGAACAATTACCTTCCTAAAGCCACATGGATACTTATGTGTGTGCTACAGATCTTTGAATTCTTCAGCACTGGAAAAAAAAAAAGAAAAGGAAAAGTGTTTGTTAAAAAAGAGTAAAGATACAAATCATAGTGTACTACATGGGGCAAAACAGCCCCTCTTAATGCATACTTCTGGGTAAGGAGCTCGCAGCTGTAATTGACAAATGATTATTTTTTCTTTTTCAAATGAATCACAGATCATAGAATTGTCTTGGTTGCAGATCACTGCAAAAAATCTCAATATAGTAAGAAGTGTCCAGTGTAAAGGAAGGATCACTGCTTTGGTTTGTGTGTGAAATTCTTGCAATAGGAGTTCCCGAATTTGCTGAAGCAGCAGGAGAGCAGTAATGTGGAATGAGGTTCAGTCAATGAAGTGCGATAAGTGTAGTGATCAATAATCAAGTGATTTGTGAAAAGCAGTTGATGACAGTGAGTGTGTGTTGGTTCCAGATGTGCCTCTGCTGTAGGAGCAAGGCATGCTGAAGTGGGTAACGTTGCTATACTGCAAGGTAAGCCATTCCCGTTTGCTTCCTGACAGCGAGTGTTGATTGCAAATGACATTATTGGGCCAGATTTAAATAATGCTAACTAAAAGAAAGATGATTTTATCTAAACCAGGGAAACGAGAGGTAGGGTGCTATAGTCTCTTGTGTGCAGTGACTTAGGGGAAGGTCATTTGTTCTGTTGTTTGGTTTTAGGCTGTGTTTTTGATGGCTTTGCTTACGTGCAATGCTTACTCTTCATATGCCTCTGTGGCAAATGAAGTGAGAATGTGACAAAGATTTCAAAGGGATTGCCATCAAAATGGAACAAAAGTAAATGTGTATCAAGAGGTGAATTTCTTTTATCTTGGTTGCCCGTGGTTCAACAATTTTCGTCTATTGAAAAAGAAATTTTTCAGAGAAGAAACAACCTGACAATATCTAGGTTTTTACAACAGAAGTAGTAATTTGACATTGTTTAGAAATTTATTACCTTGCAGATCATCTCAGGAAACTAAAGCCAGCTGATCGGTTGGATATCCATTAAATTATTGTGAATGTATTGCAGCCTTGTGAGTCATGCAGTCAACAATGAAGTTTTAGCTATTGTAATCTTTGTATTTTTCCATCATTAAATATTTCCCTTTTTTGATTAGAAAAGCTTTGCAGAACTGCAAAGCTTTTGTCATGTAAGAAGTTCTTAACTCATGCAGGTAATCCCATTAAAATTCCCTGAAACTGCTAGTGTGAATAGGCTGGGTTTAAATTAATAAAGGAGTCTCATTTCTATTCTTCTAGAATAGAGGTATATCAAACACTGAAAGTGCTTTAAGTGTTCTTCAACCTAAGCTGTAAAAGATACCATAAATTTAAAAAGTGACAGTTTCTATAATGTATAGCAAGAACAGCAGAAATTATGGTGGCTGCTGAGATGCTGAAGTCACCAGTGACTGCCAAGATGCTGATATTTCTTTGTGAATTTCTAGGTAGAAGGAAAATGGGGATCTGATTCTGCTTTCCTTCCACCGTTTTAGTGTCAGTGCATTGCCACTGACTCCGATGGCACTGACTTGCATCTGTATAGGAGCATGTTTATCTTGTCATTTCAGGCAAATGGATTCACTTAGGGTGGAAGGAGCACCTTATTGTAAAGTTCTGTCAGTAGCTAAGGGTCACTACTACCTTCAAATTTAACACTTCTCTACCTTTTCCCAGAAAGTTAATTTAGATCGAAGCCTGGTATGTGTCCAGTGAGGTGGAATGTTTTAGATTGAGGTTAATCAGGAAGGTAATTCAGAAATAAAAAACCTTGAAATATTGGCCCATTTAATATTTTGTGAAGCCTTCTAACCTTTTGTCATAAAATCATGTTTCAAAATGAGTTAATTCTGAAAACTCCATATATATTTTATTCAGTAGTCTTAAATGACCTTCAGTGCTAACGAATATTTTAATACAGAGTTGAGCTGTTATTCTGAAAAATTAAGTAATTATGCAAGTCCAAGGGTTTTTATAAACTTGTCCTACGTTTAATAGAGTTTATAAGCTTCTTCATCTGAATCAGCATGGTTGAAAGAAAGAAAACTTTTAGAGCTTTAAATTCTACCATGCATGACTTCTTAGAGGTTTTTCAACAGCTTCAGCCTGCCCTGACAGGTCAAGAGAGATTGCAGATGGCTAGCAGAGCTGGAAATATTTTACGGACTCAGCAGCAGTAGTTTTTGCAGATTACAGTGGCTGAGCAGGGTGCTCAGCCTTACCAAGAGCAGCAGTTCTGGGGCTGCACTATGAGCATCAGATGCAAAGTGTGATAGGAGAAGTACTGCTGTGAAGGTCTCCCAGAAAAGGCTGGAAAGCATCAGCTATTTTGCTCTTCTCTGTGTGTGTGTTTGGATTATTCCAATACGTTCCATGATTCTTTTTCAGAAATAAGTTTATTGGGAGAAAAATATTACTTCCAATCATGTGAGAGTGTTTCAGAAGTTTGCACTGATGCCTTTTAATTATGAGCAATCTGTGCTGTATAAAGCCTGGCAAGCAAATAATGTGATGGTGGAATCCTGAAGGTGATGGTCCAAGAAAACTTTGCACAGGAAAGGCATATCTCTAGTAATACATTTCTGCAAAACTGAAAAACCATTCCTGTTTTAGAAACCTACTTTTTGGTTAACCTATTTTAGCAATAGTAAGACACAATCATTGATTAACATGTTCATGGCCTCTGTTAGTTTTCTAGATTTTGGGAGTTGTTGCTGCAATGTCTTGTAACATCAGTGACAGATTTTTGCAAGCAAAATGAAGAAGCAGTCCCTGTGCTGGAGGGGAGGGATTGTCCCGAAGTCCGATGTTAGTCCATGTTTTCCTGTATTTCTCCTTATTATTTCCTTATTATTATTGAGAAGTATATGTCCAAATTATAATGTGTTTCAGAGATCTTGGATCAATAGAAACGTACAGAAACAACTAAAACTCTACCTTTATACTTAACCTAAGAGCTGTTTTCATGTCTGTAACTTGTAAAAGATAAAAACAAATCCTCCCCAATGTCCCCTACTTTGATTTTCCACACGATTCAACAGAGTGGATTACACTTGTGGGATGGTAATGCAGGGAAGAAGTTACTGCAGTATCAGTTGCTTGGTAAGTCCTTATATTTTCCTGGATGTATGCTAAGATGTACACCCACTGTTGCATTCACTGAGTCACCTGAATTTATCCCAAATAAAAAAACCCTACCATTCCAGTTTCTCTTTTCAATAATTAGATTTCCTTTGCACATTTTCATTTTTGATGCATAAGCATTTCTATAAATGCATTACATCTGGGTACTGTGATGAAAAGGTTATTAGAAACGTGACACAGACAGATAGGCTTTATGGTAAAATAATTCCCCAGCTGCATAAGTGAAGCCCTACGTTGGCCTTGCGTGACTGTAACAAAAGACTTTAGCTGCTGCTGTAGGACACGGTGTCAGCCTGGGGGAACATGTAAAGGTCCAGATCTCCCAATTTACCCTTCAGATTGTTTACCAGTACATGTCGAGGACAGTCTGGTTGGCTAAATATTTATCTCTCAATCCCTAATATTGCTGAAGAGATTAAGGTAAATGTGTAGTTTATGTGGAACAACATTATTATCAGCTCCCGATGCAGTAACAAAGGCATTGGCTGTCAAGACATGGCTGGGGGAATGTACTTTTCAAGTTATATGCAATTTGTTTATACTTCTCAGCAAAACCCGAACTGCCTACCCCAAATAAACACATGCACTAAACCAGCAGAATTTATGTTCCTATTGCCATGAATGCTGTGCTAAATACATCCTCTTTGTTAAAGAGAATGCAATCCAAAGGTGCCAGAATAAGATAAATAACAACTTTCACATGCGCTTGCGAAAGCATCTGCTAACCTTTCTAAACACAACAGGCTTTCACCTTGATGTGTTTGCATTGCTTGGAAAATGATCTGCTCACCATTAAATTCAACATTAAATGGCCCAGTGGGTGTAACGAAGCAATAAAATAATAATAAAAAAAATTCCTATGCTTGTAAATGCTGCCAGAGCTGCCTGGATATTTTATAATGAGCAGATAATCTGGAAAAATGATTACTTTTGTAAAAGTATAAATTATTATATTTAAATGGAAGCCTTAATTCCTCAGGCTTTCTTTAGCAGCGCTGTTTGTAGAAGTGCATTTAGAAGGAGACAATGTAAAATATTTCATTTGTTCTGGAAATCTTTTCTAAAGGGTAACTGATTGAAGCAATAAAATAGCACTATTGCTTTTCTATGGTGCTTTTGTTTTAATCTTTTGTTTAAAAATATCCACATAGCAACTCCCTAGAACAAAAGTATAACAAAAAGCATGGAGAATTGACTTATAACTTTTGGCTGTTTTTATATGCGGTAAACATTGCTGTTTCTTAGGGTCTGAGAGGGTTTGAGAATTCCAATTGTCAAACACCACCAGTCTTGAAAAATTATCTTGCAAACTATAAGAACATGAATAATTTCTGAATTGCTTATATGAAAAAAAAAGTACAAAACACAAACTTCTGACATTCCTCCTGAATTGAAAAGTAATTTTTTTTCCTGAATTTTAGTAATCCCTTGCTTGCAATCTTTGATTTCCTAACCTCTCCACCATAACTACTTTTATTGCCAGTTTATTCAGTGTTTGGTGGCTGCATTTTATATGCGTAACAAAGATTGTAGGGGATGAACTGTCTCAAAAATCATTCTTTTTTCTGCCATGCTATTTTTGGGAGGTGGTAAGGTTTTTTAAGTAGAGTTCTCTTAGACCTCATTCGTATAACTTGCCTTTTAAATTATTTTTCTGTTTTATTTTGTAGATGTGTTTTCATCAGTATATTGCAGAAATAACCACAAAAGGAAGGAGAAAAAATAGGTGACTTGTGTTTCTAAAGAGATAATCTGTCAACAAAACAGAAAAAAAAATCATCTGAAAAGTAGTGATGTTTTAAAAATTACCTACTTAGATACAGTGGTAGCTAGTGGTTCTTTTAGAGCCTTGAACTTACTTGTCTGCAAAAATAAATTGTTCTTTATGCCCAAACAGTTGTTCATGCTTTTGCTTTCTGCTGAGGTATCAAGAATTGACGGGATATTTAGGTACTATGAAGGCTAAAGATCTTTAAGGTGGAATATGGCACTTGCAGAATTTCTGGCTGACAGCTTGTGGGCTGATTTCACATTAGTTGATCAAGAGAGTTTAGAAGAGGTGATTTTTATTTACGAAATCAAAAAGTAATTCCATTACCTACAAAATATCAGTAGTTCCGTAGAAAAAGATCAGTTGTCGTCTTTTCCCTTTACACCCGTCTCTGGATCCTGCTAAATGGTCTAACTTACATGTTGCTCAGAGTTAATAACTTGAAAAATCTGCAGTTTTTTTCCTGACCTTTAACACCCGTGCTGACTGCCTGCATTCTCAGAACTAATGCTAAAACCAAGGTGCTGTCCAGTAACGGCAGTCCGAATTGCCATTGGAAAACTTCTGTCCCTTCTTTTTGAGCCCTGCCAGCTCAGAGTGCTCTTGACAGAAGTTTCAAGGCTGCAAGTGGGATTCCCAAATGTGGAAATCAAGTATGTGGAATTAAAAATAATAAATTTTTGGGATGCATGATAATGATAAATTTTCTTGATAGGGAGAGCCTTCGTAGATGTGCTAGCTATGCCTTTTGCCATTTTTAATACTGTGGTCTGTGCAAGGTCTGTAGGCAAGATACTGCTGACTGAGAGGGCCGTGAGACAACACGAACAGCTTGCTTTACCTGTATGGGAAGAACATCCCCTGGGTACCAGACATACAGCTTTATTTGGCCCTATTTTAGGCAGAAATCTCTCTCTTCGCAAGGACTGTCTCTGAAAATGGATTGAGTAAAAAAGCAAATGAGGGAGTTTTCATGGCTTGGCTCTGGCTGTAAGTCACCACAGTAGTGCTTCTCAGATTTTAGAAGCTGATGTTTGCAAATTAATTACTTGGCCTTTAAATAGTTCCAAACCACCCAAAGTGCTCCATTATGTTAGCACAGGCTTGAGAAATAGATATGTATTACTAGCTAATTGAATAACATATGGTGTTGATTAGTGCTTAGCTCTTTTTATAGAACTCAATTAAAAAAATGACTGCAGTATATTTTGAGACTATGAGATGTCTGTTGGTTGCTTCTGGCATGAGGGAACTGCTGAACCAAGAAATGATGAAGTTTTTCTGTTTAGTTCATCTATAAGTTCCTTTAGGAACGCATGGTGCACGTGGCTGTGACGGGAGATGGGCTGGAGCCTGTTTGCTTGCTGCAGTATTGAATTGCAGCCTTTCCTGAAAGATTTAAGTGCTCTCCCGGCAAAACAAAACAAAAGCCCAGGCTTTTATTTTCAGCACTATTGCTCCAGGTATACGAATATACAATAAGTGTATTTCAGATGGATAACAACCTGCTTTTACAGGGTGCAATTTGCAGAGATGCATTTCTTGGGAGGAGTCCCAGGACGTAGACATTAACTTATAAAGCCCTCCAATGCCAAATAACCTTGGTGTCCTTCCGCCTCATCCCTCCTCTCTATCCCAAGCAATGAATGTGGGGACAACCTGACTTTGTTTCTTTCATTTGATTCAACTTTTGCTCAAGAGATTATTTTCCTCTTAAACTTCACAAAAATCACCTGAGATGATGATGATTATAATATTCTTATTATTCACATGGATGGCTGAAGTGGTATAACAGCCAGCAGCAGCAATTGGATTGGAAGGAGCTGGAAGGATATGGAGAAACAATAAACAGGAAAATAAGGTGTTTCTCCCCTGACTTTTTGTAGTTGCTTGTGGGGTTTTTGTCTGGTTGGGGTTTTTTGTGTTTTTTTTCTCCTAAGCTACCTTTTCTGTATTTTGTGTGGATTTTTTTTAGAGAAAGACTGGCAAATAATGGCTTCAAATATGATGTGCACTGTATGAGACAGTAACATGAAATACTGACTTCTATCTGCAATTTTATCACTGACTAGTCATTTAGCTCTTGGGTGTATGACCTGACAAACTCTTCCTTGCTTTTTAGAAGCAAGTGATGGTTATTCTTGCAGTCCTAAAACTCTTAGTAGAAAAGCCTACCAACCGTGTAAAATTACTTAATGCATGTATTTTCAAGATTTCCACGTCAGCTTTTATTGTATTATATACTTTTTGGTATTTAATTTTCACCTGAAAGACAGCAAAATCTGAAAGACTTTAGAACAAAGGAGGTCCTGAAAAAAATAAATCACTTTATAAACAGCCTTTCGGAACCCAGTATGTTCCCATTCCCCAGTAGCTCTTTCATTGAAATGATGTTCATATATCCATCCATCCATCTAGAGAAAACAAACGACTCCTGCAGCATATCCTGAAGGTTACTCAGTCATTTGGGAGGGAGCTGTGTTTCCGAGATGCAGTGCTTTCACTGTGAGTGCCCTTTCACCATTTTCCCATTGTTTGTCCATCTCATTTTATGTTTGTAACCGCCACAGCAGCAATGTGTAAAATAGACTGTTCATGACCAAAAGCACTCTGGGCTCAAAAGCAGGGGCAGGTGCAACCCTGATCAAAACTGGAAGGCTACAGTGTTGGGACCACATCATCCACTGATGATGGGGGTGGAAGCGGCAAAAGCTATTTTATTTTTGTATTCCAGATCCTTCCCCTAGGCTATCCTGCCCCCTCCATCCATGTGTAAAATAGATGGCAATATGTTCATTTTAAGCTTCTCCCAGGAACAAATTTCTAGAGCCAACACTTTATTCAGCGAGGTCAATCTAGAGGTTACAAAGGCAAATTAGGCGTCGCTGGCTTCTTGTTAAGGGGGTCATTGGTAATTGATACAGCAGGGATTTTCGAATGATGCAACAGGTAAATAGGAAGACTGTAGCCTATGGATACCCAGTTTTGGGGAAGGTTCTGTCACATTTTTTGGCTCACAGTGTGTAAGGGCAACCTGGTCTGGTGGAGAGTGTCTGTGCATATTGCAGGGGGAGTTAGAACCAGATGCTCTTTAAAGGTTCTTTCCAGCCCAAACCATTCTGTGATTCTGTTCTAAGAGTTTCTTAAAAGCTGACACAAAGGTCGCCCTGCTACCATGACTGTCATCAACTAGTAATATCCTGAAAGATACAGCACTGATTTATGAAGTTTGTAAAGTTTGGTAGATTCCAGTTATTACCAGAGGGACACTTTTGATTAGTGTGCTGGTAACATACCTCCAGGATGTGAAAACTGACAAAGTGGTAATTAGGGAGAGGATCTTGATAAGCGAACTCTTGGGATATTTTTTTTGTTTTGTTTTGGTTTGGGTTTTTTTTAAAAAAAACCCTTATATTTTTAATTGTTGTTGCAGCAACAGTTTCTTTGAAAGAAGCTGACATCTGTTGATAAGATGTTTTTATCTGTTGATATCTGAAAACTAGGTTTTCTTTTTACTTCCAAAGTTCAGTCCTTTTAATGTCTGAAGAGGCTACTGTGGCAGGCAGAGCAAGATTCATCCTATCTAACTTGATATCTGTGGCACAGGCATCTGCAAAGGAAGGGGAATGCGTGTTTTCTAAAACCAGTTCATAACTGTAGTGTACTTCGTAGTGAAGATTATTCTTTCCATAGGTGCTGTCAGTGAGATTTACAATGAGGCTAGGTCTGACTGAGATGCAGGCATTCACATCTTTGATGATTGCCAGCTAAGTGTTTTTTGCCGTTTTCACACTTTTGGAATGAGAGATTAGAAATCCCTGAACATTTTAATTAGTGGATAATTGTCCTTAATGCTCTGTCTATGTTTGCTATCCTTCAGCGATTACAGGTAATGTATTTGTTGCAGCAGCCTGTTGGGAAGTGGCTACTTCCAAGGAGATAGTCTTTAGCATATCCTGTGTCATTTATCAATGACAAATGGCCTGTTTTGAATACAAGTAACCTGTGCAGTGGTCTCTCACTCTGTCTTTCCTATACTCCATTGGCTTCTTAAATGAGCCAAACATATTTGACTATTATGTAGTCTAAGACCCAGTGACTGGCATAATTCCTTACTGACAAGATAGTCTGGAAAGAAAACAATTTGTTGTCATGCAAATGAGCATAGTTTCCTTACCGTATCCTTGAATAGAAAGCATGCTTTTGTCTTGTGTTTTTAAGAAGGTAAGGATTGTTTCATGGAAAGGATGCAATTTCTAATCCCTTATATTCAAACACATTTCAGAGGAGAAATCCCCAGGCAGTAGCTATGTTAGCTAAGCCAGCAAACGCAGCAAATTGTAGTTGTGCTGGTTTTCCACATGGGACAGTTTTCTACTTTACAAAGCTATAATGTCATGCAAAGTTCATTTTACTGGTAAGCATCATTGAGCCAAAATTGAGTTCAGAGCTCCAGGGAAAATAAATGTAAGCATTTATCCACAGTGCTATTTAATTTGGCTTGAAATTTTGAGTTCTTGGTTACTTTGCACATTCATTTCTAGTTCACTGCAGCCTTCCTTAAGGCTCCTCAAGGTTGAAAAGTTAACTTTCTTTTATGGGGGAAAAAGTTATCTGCAAAACTGATGACGCTTTATATGATGCGCAACCAATGCAGTCAAGATGAACTTTATAATATGATGTCAGGGAAAGGTTTTCATGTAATGCCTATCTATCTCCATATATCTATCTCCAGCAGTTCAAACCAATAAGACACTGATAGCAATTAAAAATTAAAGATTATATAATGTTCCTTCTAACCATATTCCATGTAACTTCCCAGTCAAATAAACTAAGCATTCTTTCCCCTGCCCCTATTAATCAAAATTGTTGCCTAAACATTTCATTCCAGAAAATGCAAGTATGCAATGATGCAGGCAAATGTAGTCATGAACTGAAAGTCTGTGTGCTGCTTTGAAAACATTACCCTTCATTAACTGAAACACTGATGGATCTTTTCCAAGATGTCACAGATTTTTCTTTTTTTTTTTGTCTTTTCTTGGTAAACTGTATTTCAAAGTATCTCAGCAAAAAGAGTACTGCTACGTAGTGCAAGCCTACAGCGTCCACTCAAGTGGTTTGCACAGGTGTGTAATATTTCACCTTGGTCTTTAGTAGTGCCATGACGTATTCAGGAATCACTGTGCATTAGTAAAGGAAAAGGTGGCAGACTGTGGTGTAATATGTATTCCTGAAACTTCTGTTTTCCTAATCGTCACATAGTCTGCAGCTATAAATTATCCCCTTTGTCCTTCAGATTTGAGAGACATTAACAGTAGGCAAAAATGTATTGCAGATCTAATACCATAACAGCTTTCTAAGTATAAATCAAATAGTAGATGCTTGAATCTTTTATTTACAAGGTGTAATTTCCTTTATTATTTTACTCTGCTTTTAACTAGTGTGCATTTTATAATTTCTTTTTCTGGAACGTGAATAGAATTCAAGATGGGGATATACAATATGCTAAAGATTAGACCGTTGTAGTTTAGAGTATGTTGATAGGAACATTAGAGGGATGCTATAACATGCTAATGCAGTTTATTAGTCTGCCACCTTATCTGTGTAAATGTTTCAAAAGGAACTAGACATGTGTACATGTATTGTACAATGTTTAATTTACTCATTATATTTGCTTACAAAGTTTTACATCTTGGTAAGAAGATCTGTTTTTTTATACTAAGGTCATGTCCATATTGCTGGCACTATAGGTCTAAAGATATACTCTACTTGTAATTTTAAATTCATACTGCTCTCTAGTGGGGAATGCTTTCAATGCAAAAGGTTATATATGTGTTAATGTACGGCATGTATATAGGCTGGGATTTCTGAAGAGTTGCTGTCATCTAGAGCAATTCAGTAAAACTAGGGCTATCATGTTAGCATTTTTAATCCTTGCAATGCTTTGATTAAAGACTGAGTTTCATTATTTTTAAAAAGTTTTAGATGAATAATAGCTTTCTTTGGAGTGAGCAACATCTACAGCAAACTTCAGAATGCTGTGAGGGGTTGATGAATTGCTGCTGCTTCCTCAGGAAAAACCTACTCCTTCCATTACAAGAAGGAAAACCTCAGGTTTTCTCCTAAGCTTACACAGCACCATAATGTTTTGTGAGACAGTTCTGATTTGCCTGTAAAAATTTCTTTTGTTGGTGGTGTCATAGGCTTGATTTTAATAAAGAACTACTTCTATGCTGCTTCTTTCTCTCTAATTTTGCTTTGGAATAAATTGTTTAGCCTGCTTTCTCACCTCTGGATTTAGACAGCTGAAATCCTAGATAACAGAGTTGACTATAGGCAAAAGCTGAAATCATGCCACTGACTCAACTGGTTGAGTGATGTTTTAATCCTCTTGCAATGGGATCTCTAATTTTTTAAATGAAACAGGGTTTAGTTAGTGTAAAAGAAAATACTAATTGCATAGCAAGCAAATCTGAAAACCAAGATTGAAACTGTTTTGAATATTGATAGGTTTTAGATTTGTATCTTTAGATAAATGTGCCTTTATGATTTGATTGGAAAACAGTAAATGTGTATAAAGCCATGGGAGGGCCAGGAAAACATTCACCTGATGAGATTTACAATATTTGAAGCTCTCTCAAGAAAGATTTGCAGTTTTTTGGTGTAATCAGACCCAAATTTGAAGGCTTCCTTAGACTTATTTTTAGATGCTGAACTTTGGATCTGGGATTAAAGGCACCTGTATCGTGTTTTCGTGTGTTGTTGAAATCATCTTATTTTTCTCGAGGTTGTCTGATTTGTTAGAGACCAAATGGTATCATTATATTTAAGGCTGCAGTAATTCTGTTGCTCCAAATACAGATTACATTCTTTGGCTAGACCTTCATTTATTCACAAAATCTGAGAGAACATGCAGGTTAAAGATTTATGTGCTATATATGGTCTCATTAAGATGCTAAGTTGGTATAACATTTTGCAGTCCTTGAATGGTAAATTAGGTCACAGAGCACTTCTTCACCTGTGCCATTTCTGTGCATTTTAATCACAGAAACTCATGTTTTCATTGGTTTCACTTGAAGTTCTGTGGATGGGGTTATATTCTCATTTCTGTAGTTGTTTGATATTAGTTGAATCTAAGTTAACCATCCTTGATTTATAATCCTGAGAAGTTAAAAGAAGAAACTAATAAAACGTGTGTTACTTGTCTTTGAATTATTTTGAACCAGATGAGTTATGAAGTGATGAGACTTGGGCTTGAAATCGTTCACTGGAAGCAGAGATAGGATGACAAGGGGTTGTTAAATACCTAACTGATAAGTGAGGTCTATGTGTTAAAGCTTAGCTGACTAAATTGTAGGGGATTTATTTTTTCTTCTGTTATTTGCAGCACATCAAAATACATAAATATGGGAAATGGAGACCGACTCTCTTCCCACCTCTTTTTTTTTTCCCCATCTTGCAAAATTTATCTTGCATTTCTAATTAATGAAACAACTATGAATTTGTAGTGATTAGTGAAGTGCAGTATTTGAATGTAGGAGTGTAAGGGACCATAACAATAGGGTTGTCATTCATGTGGAGTTTAGTGAATATATTTATTGTATGTTTTATATATTAAAAAAACCCCAACAAATAATTTTGGATTAAATTCTAGAGATAATTATAAAATATTTTTGCCTTAATAACTACTTGTTTTGCTGTATTGGATTCACCTTGACTTGCTGCCAGGCTCCCACCCAGCCGTTCTCTCACTCCCTTTCCACACCAGGACAGGGAGGGGGAGAAATAGGATGGAAAAACCTGTGTTGAGATGAAGACAGGGAGAACACTTGTTACTGTCATGGGCAAGCCAGATTCAACTTGAAGAGAATTGAAGTTATTACCAATTAAAATAAAGTGGGATTATTAGAACCAAAGACAAAACACTAAACTCCTTTGCCTTTCTGTCCTCATCCTCCCACCTCACCATTTCCTGACTTCAGTCCTGACTCTTCTACGGTACCTTTCCAACCCCAAGTGGAGCAGAGGGATTGGGATGGAGG
Organism: Laterallus jamaicensis coturniculus; assembly: GCA_022605575.1. Classification (NCBI taxonomy): domain Eukaryota; kingdom Metazoa; phylum Chordata; class Aves; order Gruiformes; family Rallidae; genus Laterallus; species Laterallus jamaicensis. The sequence goes on along the minus strand of JAKCOX010000008.1, from coordinate 16,669,898 downwards.
GTTGTGGTCAGTTCATTACCACTGCTGCACCTTCCTTCTCATACTGTTCCCCTGCTCCACTGTAGGGTCCCTTCCATGGGCTACGATCCTTCAAGAACGGGTCCACCAGTGATCCTTACCATGGGCTGCACTTCTTGAAAAGTTGCTCCTTATTTTCCACTGACTTGCAGGGCTGTTTCCCTCAGCTGTTGCACAATCATTTTACCCTTTCTTAAATGTGTAATCACAGAGGTGCCACACCTGTGACTGATGGGCTATGCTTTGGACACTAGTGGGTCAGTTTTGGAGCCTCCTGGAACTGGCTGTCCCCAGCATGGGACAGACCTTGGCCTCCTTTTAGAGAAGCTGCCCTGCAGACTCCCCACCAGCACATGGGCACCAGCATCCAATAGTTTCCCAGTCACAGTTAAATTGTCATGACCTTCATCTAGACTTTGCAGAGATTTCTAACTTGGCATTTGTAATGTTGCTTTTCATATGATAATTTTAAAAGTAAATTGAACAAGGGATAAAATAGAAATACTAAATTCAAAACACCTCAAACAATTCCCCACCCTCACTGGTGGCGGGCTGGAACATTTAAAGGCATTAATCTGAGTGGCTGTGAAACTAGTTAAATTACACAGCAATACTAAAAAGCGTGAACAGAAAGCAAAACATAAATGGAAATGCAGTGTGGAAATATGAAAATGCAAAGAACCTGCTTTTGCTGATTTGCAGATGTAGAAATCTTGTGTATGTTATTTTGTATGACTAATAATTTTTCCCTCTTCTGTTTTTTTGTTGTTTGGCGTTTTTTTTTTTTTCCTGTTTGTTTGTTTTACTTATTCTTCCTCAGAAAACATGAAGAAGCCCTGGAGCCCTGATTTGCCAGTTGATAACCACTCGTACAATTCAGATTTCACATCCGTCCCAGACAGGGAAGGTGAGAAAGAACTAGCACCTGATGGCACTGAAGAAAAGAAGGAAAGAGAAAAGAAACACACCAATTTCACTTTGTGTAATGTTTGTAACATTCAGCTGAACTCTGCTGCTCAGGCACAAATCCACTACAATGGCAAATCCCATCAGAAGAGGTTAAAACAGCTCAGCAATGGAAATCTCAAAAGTGATAATGGTAAGCATTTATATATATATATATATATAAGCACGCGTTGCAGTGTTTTGATCTGAGAATTGCAGCAATGTGCACTAGTGTCAGTATATGTGGGTCTATGTGGGTTTTTTTTATTGAGCCAACAAATTCTTTGAAGTTATGAAAAAGACTTTTAGTGATTTCAGAGTGTTTGGGGTCAGCCCTAGCATGAGCATCTAGCAAATGCCTAAAGGTATGCTGTCTGCGGCGTTAAAAGTGTTTTCGTGTTATATTTTCTTTATGTGATGATGGTGATCCAGATTCTTTCTAATTCTGTTTGCATTTTGAAGCTTTTCAGCATAATCAGTGAAATTTTGTATTTTACAGTCTACTAGAAAGGTTATACTTCTTAAGGGTCTGTTTGCTTTTAATGAATGTAAGGCAGGTGCGAAATAAATTGGAACAAATAAATGCAAAAGAAATATGTTCCAAACTCATTTCACTTTGGTCTGCTTGGGGATTCAACCCAGAGCTAGCATAAGTCTGTTTTAAGATCATGACTTAAGTCAAACAGAGATGGAACAAAGGTTATTTTGATTTTAATTTATTTCATTGCCAGCTTTGGGAAAAACGTTTTGTAGTTGTTGACATGTTTTCCTATCATCAGAGTGAACCGTACACCTTAAAGAAAAATGTACTTTTACCTTTATGTATGAAAGTAGATCAGATAATAGAGGCAAAACCAGATTACTATAATTTTATCAATTTCATAACAGGTACTACTTGACTTCACTGTACTATGTGTAAAGCTATCCTGTATATATATCTATATATATCTATATATCTATTTCCATCTCCTTCCTATCTGCTTCCAAGTACCATGCCACAGAAATGATCATCCTACTATGATGTACTTGGGATTTTCAGACTCTTTCTTCAGACCACACACATTGCTTAATATTTTATGCCATGAGTTTCTTCTTGCCCCATCTACAGAAGGATATGTAGAACACTAATCCTTACTCAGGATTTAAGAGGTATTTTAATAATCCATGCTTTGTCCTGGCTTTAAGAGTTGGGAATAATGTGGGTATCTTGCTGAAGTGTTTTAGATGCGAGTGCTTTGCTTTGTATGAGTTGTTGCTTGTTTCCTTAAAACAATAAAGCAAACAAAAAACCCTGTAACACTGAACAACACAAATCATTTTGTCTTTCAGTGTCAGGGCTATAATATATGGCATTGTTCATAGCTCAGGCTTAGGAAGAATAGCACTACCGTAAGTAGGAGCTGTGAAAATGTGTAAAGAAAGATTGATTTCCTAATTGATTCAAGGTACAATATGGTTGCCCGCAAATACATTCTTTCTATAATGAAATAAACAGTGCATTGTTCTTGCTATCTTCAGTTAAGGTAAAATTGTTTTATCATTTTTAGTGCAACAATTTTGCCAATGGTAGAAAGTGTTTTTCTGTACTTGTTTTTTCTGCTTTAATCCATGGTAATGAAAGAGTTAGTAATTAAGTGATGTTGAAATTAATGTCAGTGGGCTTGAATCAGGCTTCAACATTTATATTCTCGAGAGAATCAAAGTACTGTAGAGGCATGTGTCTTATTTCCTCCTTAAAAGTATCCCTATGTAGTACTTAGCTGCATCCATTTATAGTCAGAAAATATCTTATTGACTGTCTAGCTCTTTGTTTCAAAGTGCAGTTATTTTGGGGGGTTGCCTGAAACTTGCTTTTCAAATCTGGCAGATCTTTGAGTATCATCAAAAGTACTGCTCCGCTGAGAGAATAATGAAGGGAAGAACGTAAGGAAGTGATTTTTTTTCCTGCATCACCAAACTTTGAGATTTCAGGTTTTTTTAAAACTGAACATTATGAGTGAAGTAGAGACCAATATTTAATGTTTCTCACTGGATGTTAGAACTGAATTTGAACTGAATGTTTGAGCAACCACCCTATCCACACTTTGAATAGAAACCCTGTTTGTGATCCCTTTTCTAAGTCAACTAGAAATCAGAACCTGACAGACCTTCTACAATAAGAGGTTTTGTCAAAACTGGTGTGTCTGAAATATGGGCAATGTTTTTTTGATGAATGATTTGTTGATGAGAACCCAGCAAGCTCAAGTGTTATATGATGATGACTGAAAAAAAAATGAAATGGTTCGACCCTTTCAGCACACAAATTCTTCTTTTTTGGCCATTGCTGCAACTGATGTAACTGAAATAGCTGTTAAACATGTACTGTACTGTTTATTCAATGTATGCCAGTAGGTTGCTTTATTTATGACAATGGCATTTCTTGTCTAAAAGTCAGATTGTCACAGAAGACAGCTCTTGCGCTTAAGGTCCAGCTTAATGGTCTAATAATTCTTAAGCGTAAATTTTGCTGTAAATGAAAATGATGTAAAGGCTCTGCTTTTATCAGACTGTCTTATAAGGCTTCGTCATCAGTAGTTATTTACTATCTCTCATGTCAAATGAGTAAACTCTTTTCACCACACACAAGAAAACCCCATTTTTAAATACGGCGATTTGTGGATTGTTCTGTGTTGTATATACCTTTGCAAAGTTGTGTGCTCACCTGGAGCTCAGGTATGTGGAAAGGTTGGGAAAAATAATGGAACTGTGACTTATTGTTTTGTTTCTTCTCTGAATTATTCCCACAATGCAGGATGGGTTGGTGTGGTTTATGTTGTGAGGGGTAATAGAAATGTGGAGAATTGATTTATGTGAAGCAGCAGCCCACGTCTTTTTCTCAAATAATTTGCAGTAGACTTCTGAACAGAGCTAGGGTTCAGCCATATTAGCACTTGACTGCGTAATTCAAGCTATCATGCTACAGTCATCATCTTCAAACTGTGTGAAGTAGATTTTTTGTGCTGGACATAAATAGCACAATGTCTTACAATGCTTAAACTTAAGGTGAGTTGCTTAATCATAAACCATTTAAATGTCTTCAAATATACAATCCATAAATAATATGAATTGCAGAGCTAAAAGCAGCAATCTTCTTCTGCTATACTGATATCTGTACTGAATTTGAACAACTTACAAGACTTACTTTTAAAAGTTTTCCTAGTTGCTTCTCTGTCAGCTTGGCAGCTTTGCTGTACAGTACCCACTTGGTACCTCCTGGGGCAGGGCAGCCTCAGAACAGCACACTGCAGAGCCACAAAAATGATGCGTACCATTACTTGCTACAGTGATTTGTGATGACTTAACAGAAGCGGTGAGGCATCAGCACTTGAGTTACTGAACTGTGTGTACTTGGGAGTTAACACAATTTTTGGTGTTTCTTCCTTCTCATAACTGCTTCTTGTAGCTTAAGAAGGCTTCTGATGCGTTCCTTATTACAATATGTTCTTGCTGGTGATGTTTTTGTTTTTCTGCTCTCATACGTGCAATAGCAAGGTGACAAACACATCAGTGGAGATTTTGAGTAAGTTTGAGGGTTAAAGGGGTACAGAAAGCATTTCCTATCTGGTCTTCCAACATTGCACCACTTCTTGGAAAAAAACAGCCTGGATGCTGTGGGAAGTGGTGACATTTTGTTGGGAAATCACTTATTCTGACCAGCAGGAGTAAGGCTCGTGTTTCTTCTTACAGAATGGAAAAATAGCTGTGAATGCAAATGTCTAGCAGTAGCAGTGAGAAAGCTGATATTACTAAAATTTTATGTAAACCAGCATTTTCCCCTGGGCTTCCTTTTGTGTAAATTGCTGAGTCATCATGAGTGAATGAGCCATGGTTAGGACAAAGACTAAAACTGCTTTCCTCTGCAGTACTTTCTACAATGCACTAGATAACAAGTGGAAAAATAATGAAGGAGGTGAGAAATGCCACAAAAATTCATAGAACTCCTTTCACTTTAAAAGTGATTTCTGAAACATTATTCTTTTGAAGCAGGATCCAGTGAGGCATTTGGCAGTAGTTTATCTAGCTTTCTGAATACATAACCCAGACAAAAGACTATCGAGTTTAGCAAGTTTCATTTACTGTCTTTTAAACTAAACCTGTCTACAACTTTTTTCTGTGAAACTTTGTCTCAATAAAATTTTATTGTTCCATGAACAAGGACAGTCAGTGCATGAAAGAAAGGGAAAAAGTCAGAGTGAAATATCCATTTTTAAATTCCTTGCTAATTGCAAAAAGCAAATCTCTTAATTCAGCACTAGATATTACTAAAGAATGAATTACACTTTGACTGTTACAGTTGTACTGAAATATGCACTTAAAATAGGAGCAAAATTCCTTTCAGTCTTTTTTTATTTTATTTTTTTTACCAAATTTGGTGGCTAAATGTTGTTTCCCACAACAACTCTTGAAATGACAATTCTATAGTATCCATGCTGTAAATTTTTACACTGGTCAAAGAAATTGTTTTTGGGTTTTCTTCCTCCTGGACAAGGCATTGAGGAATAGAGGGAATCTTCAGACAAAGTATATTCCTCAGAGAGATGAGGGGATTTTCTGTTAGTTTCCTGGGAAACAAGTATTGTCAGATCTGCTTGAAATGTCTTTGGAAGTCATGTCATGTTCTTCTCAAGATAAAGCAGGAAGTTGTACCATAACCAGTGTTTTGCTGTTTTCTGGTTGCAATTGTTTGGGTTTATTTAAAATTTTATTTATTTTTAACGTCATATTCTGATAGAGTCTCATGGCCAGTTTACAGGAAATCTGATATTAGTTTCAAGCCTCTAGTTTGTGGGTCATAGATACCAGTATTTCGTTAAAGCAGCTCATTAAGTTCCTTCTTGTTATTGGGTAATACCTCCCAAATGTCAAAGTTGGAGATCTATGGCCAAGTAGGACTGACTGAGAGCAGTGTGTTATCACTTCCACTGCTCCCAGATGTAAATCTTTTCTTCTTATTCCAAAGCATTTGTCTGTTTTCATTGTGTTCCTATGCAGTTAAAAGCACAAACTATGTTAATAGTTTACTAAGAGCACTTTTGCAAGCAAGATACGCTTTTAAAGCACTATTTATATATTTGGTATATAACTGCTGTATAGAATGTTCAGCACAAAGCTTTATCACAAGGTAACTTGTGTTATATTGAATGTGTTGTGGTTTAACTCGTCCATCAGCTAAAACAGCCACAGACCCACTGGCTCACTCCCCCCTTTCCCAGTGGAATGGAGGAGAGAATTGAAAATAGATTTAAAAAAAAAAAAGAAATAAAGAACAGACTTGTGGGTTGAGGAAAAGATAATTCAATAGGACAAAATAAAACGAACAAAACACAGCACCCAAAATTGATGCTTTATAAGACCCTGAGCTTACTAGCCTATTGGGCAACTTCCCAGCTGTAAATGGAATGTGACGTTGTATGGTAGAGAATATTGTTTTTGGCCAGTTCGTGTCAGGTCTCCTAGCTGCATCCCTTCCCAGCTTCCTGGGTGCCCCGCCTTTGTGTTGGCAGGCCAGTATGAGAAGCCAAAAAGTCCTTGACTGCGTGGCAACAACTGAAAACATCAGTGTATTATCAACATTATTCTCCTCCTAAATCAAAATCCCAGCACTATACCAACTTCTCGAAAGAAAATTAGCTGTATCCCTGCTGAAACCAGGACACTAACAAGCAGCCAGATCACACCAGCCACATACATGATTGCCTTTTCCCTAATAAACACAGTAGGATCCACTTGGCTTTGAGTATACAAAAAATGATGCACTGGATGGTAATTGTGGGCAAACTCTTTATATGTGTGCAAATACCCATTGTATATTTAATATAGTTTACTGACTGCTACCTATATAGTGATAGATGAGTGTCTTTTAATCCAACAAAGCTGATATCACTGTTGGAGTCTGCTATAGACCTCCCAACCAGGACAGTGAGGTGGGTGATATGTTCTATAAACAACTGTGTGAAATCTCGCTGTGGTTTATCCTTGTTCTTGTGCAGCATTTTGATTTCCCTGATATCTGCTGGAATTATAACATAGCAGACAGGGAACAGTCGTAGGAGTTCCAGGAATGTGTTGAGAATAACTTCCTGACACAGCTGGTGAGTAAACCAACCAGGGAAGGTGCCCTGCTAGACTTGCTCTTTGTGAACAGGGAAGGGCTGGTAGATGTGATGGTTGGAGGCCATCTTGGGTACAGTGACCATGAAATTATTGATAGAGTTTTCTATTCTTAAAGATACTAGGAGAGGAGGGGTCAGAAAAACTGCCACCCTAGATTTCCAAAGGGCAAACTTTAACTTGTTTAGTATCCTGTGCTGAAATTCCTTGGGAATACATTCTGAAGGGTAGAGGAGTCCAGGAGGGCTGGACACTGTTCAAGAGTGAAGTCCTGAAGGTGTAGGAGCAGGCCATCCCCATGTGCTGTAAGTCAAACCAGTGGCATAGAAGACCAGCCAGCACAGCATAGAGGGATCTAGGGGTGTTGATTGACACCCAGCTGATTATGAGCCAGCAGTGTGCCCAGGTGGCCAAGAAGGCCAACAGCATACTGGACTGTATCAGGAACAGTGCGACCAGCAGGGTCAGGGTGACTTTATTGCTCTCTACCATTACCTAAAGGAGGTTGTGGTGAGGCGACTGTTGGACTCTTCTCCCTAATAACTAGTGACAGGACAAGAGGGAATGGGTTCAAGCTGCGCCAGGGGAGATTCAAATTGGTTATTAGGAAAAAATTTCTTCACTGAAATAGTGGTGAAGCATTGGAACAGGCTGCTCGAGGAGGTGGTGGAGTTGCCATCCATGAAGCTGTTAAAACGGGTAGATGTGACATTTCAGGAGATGGTTTAGAGGTTTTAGTGGTGTAGGACTGATTGTTGGATTTGATGATCTTAAAGGTCTTTTCCAACCTTGATGATTCTGTGATTCTATTACAAATAAATGCAAAGGGACGTTACTGAATTTTAATACATACCAATCATAGGAAAACCCTAGTGTTGTAACAGATTATAGGGATGCTGGGGAGAAATTTTAATGAGCGCACCGTGAATAGCTTCAGTAATGCCATGCAGACACAAGGGTAATATATTTTAGCTGTCCTCAAAACATTCTTTTGGATTTAGGGAGGAGAAATTTGTACTAGTTAAACAATTATTTATGTAGTGCACCTGGTAATAGGTCCACTGAATAGCATGACAGAATAAGAAAACCAAAAACCTGCAAAGGAGCCTGGAAAACTGTCTTTATTAATTATGATTAATTCTTCAGAACTGGAGAATAAGTAGAAATTTATAGCTAAATATGCTTAAACATTTTTACTGTTCATCAAGTGCACTTAAGAATGTGCTTATGCCCTTTGTTGAAATATGGTTTGTCTCAACTGGCAAATTCTTTTCTACCATCTTAGGTGACAACTGAATGAAACCTGCTGTGCCAGTTTATTATGAATCAAGCTGTTTAAAGTGTATGAAATGTCTTAAACATCAAGAATCCCTGCCTAAAGGTCTAAACAAGCCCCTAACTGCAGGTTGAAATAGTTATAGAAAGCTGGGTTGGTTCCAGTTTTTTGCCTGAATGTAAGACTGTAGAGGTCTTAATATCTCCAGCTGAATAGAGTGCCTTCTTTTTGGGTACAGTCTCCAAAGCAAGATGCTTAGCAAGTTGTCTCCATTCATAGGACATACATGAATGTTTGTCCATGGGAAATTCTGCAACAGTGTTGGAGAGCTGATACAGGTTTGGAAGGCAGCCCTTGCTTTGCTGTCTTCTAACAAACCTGGAGAGAGTTTCTGATTGCTATGCTGTGGTGGTGGTAGCTGAGGTTTGTAAAGCTGTCTTCCACAGCATAAAAAAACTGCTGTTATATGCAGGTTAAAGGGTGAAATTCTTAACTCTTCTTGTGCCTGCTAGCTACATTTATTCTCTTCCATAGTCCTTACTCTGTATGTTCTAAACATTGTTCTCTCACAGTTTATTTGTCCTTTTTAGACATTTGTGGCCTCACGTCTTCAGGACTTTGTTGCTCCTAGATGTACAATACTTTCTTCTATGTCGAAAAATGACTCCCCTTCTAGTCCTCAAATCTGTGCTTAAAATATTATTGCAAAAGACAGGAAAGCTGACATCCTGCTCTCATTCCACCTCTACTTAACATCAACACAGTCTCTTTTCCATCATTGTTATTTTCATTTTTTCCTTTATTTTTTTCCTTTGTTCTTTTCCTTTTTCTTCCTGTATGTCTTCAGTCTAGACCCTGCCAGACACCCGATTTACCTGAACTTGTTTCTTTGTTTTAATGCTCTTTTAGGTAAGTGTTACCTTAATGTTTTATGAAGGAGGAATACTAATGATCAGTAATAAATTAGCTGTATAAGATTCAGTTACTCTGGGAGCAGTCTATGTCTATCTGTGCTTCTGAACTGTGCAGAGATGTTGGTCTGTCATTCCTTGCTTCTCCCTGAGTGTGGCACCAGCCTCATTTCTGAGAGCTCTGGCATTTGATCTCTACTTACATGTACAGCGAATAAACTGTTGAACCCTGTTTTGCAGTATCTCCATTCAGTTCTACTTATATCACTAGGTCCAATATAGATTATGATGACCATGGCTTCCCTCCAGACCTTCTCAGTAACTTGTCTTCTTTTAATATGATGGGGTTTTTTTCTGCACTGGCATTTGGTAGGCAACAAATCTTCTATGAGTCATGACAAGACACTAAGTTTATCAACATTTCCCAGTATTAATTTCCTAGAGCTAGCTTTTCCCATATTCAGTTATTTTTCTTACTTCAAATATACGTCTATATTCCTCTGTAAAAGGATAATTTTGTACCTTTCATGTGGCATATTTTAATTTTTAGGTTATCGCAGATTTTAAGCAAAATTTTTGAACTATATCTGGGTAGAGAAAAGCAAAGCAGATATCACCAAATGTGACACACATTACAGTAATGCTGACTTTTTCTTATTCTTGGCCTTTTATTACTCTGATTCAAAATACACTGTCTTCCTGATAGTCATGTCACTGAACTCTTTTGTCCTCTGACATGTTTCACAGTAGGGAGAGAAATCTATCACAAGATCTGTTTTAAGACCAGTTCCAATGAAATTAATCACAAACTCCTGTTAATTTCAAGAGAAGGAGGCAAGTTTCTTACTGTGTTGAGGAAAGTAAATGTTAGCACGTGTTTATGCGAGTTCAGTTTATGTCATTAAAGAGGTACCAATTCTAATTAACAGTTTGCAGTGCTGCTGTGAGAATGAGTTGATGTTGTGGTGAGCTGACCTTGGCTAGATGCCAGGTACCAACCAAACATGCTCTGATTCCCCTCCTTTACAGAACAGGATAGGAGATGAGTGGAGTATGAAGTAGATTAGAAACTGGTCAGGCTATCAGGTTTACAGGGCAGTGATCAACCTTTCGCAGTCTAACAGGTAGATGATTGGTTATGACATTCCCCAAGGATTGATAAGGTGAGTGCAATTCAGTGTCTTCAATGACCCTGGTGATAGGATGGAGTGTGCGCTTAGCAAATCTGCAGATGACACTAAACACGGTGAAATCATGAGTACAATGGCGCACAACCCTACCATTCACAGGAACCTCAACACGCTGCAGGAGTACCCCAGCAGTAACCTCATGAATTGCAATAGATGTGAAACGCGAAGTCCTGTACCTGGAATATACACAAGTACAGGCTGGGGACTGAATGGCTGGAGAGTAGCCTTGTGAAAAAGGAGTCAGATGTCCCTGTAGACATAAAGTTTAACAAGATTGGTTGGCTTTTGTAGAGTTTAAGGCCTGACTGCAAACTGGGCTGCATTTGCAAAAGGATGAGTAGTAATTTGAGGGAAGTGATTACTATCCACTCTGCCCTCTTGAGACTGTATGTGGAGTACTGTGTCCATTTCTGGGCCCCCAGTAGAAGAGAACCATCAGCAAAAGGGAGTGAGTCTGGAGGAGCTTCACTGAGGTGGTCAGATTGCTGAAGCACATGACTCGTGGTGAGAAGTTGACAAAGCTGGTTTTGTTTACTGTGAAAATGAGAAGGGCTAGTGGGAGATCACGCTTCACTCTTCTACTTCCTGAGGGACTGTAGAAAGAAGATGGATGTGTACAACGAAGGGCAAGAGGGGATAGGGGATAGTCATGAGTTGCAGCAAGGAAATTTCCAATTATACAGGGAAGAGATACAGGGGGAAAAAAAGCATTCAGAATTTCACAATAAAAATGGATAAACACAGGAATAAATTGCCCAGAGAAGCTGTGGAAATTATTCTCTGGAGATTTTAAGAACTCAACCTGATCTAACCTTGAATTTAGTTGTTTTGAGTAGGAAGCTGGGCGAAGTGAATTCCAGAGTCCCTTTCCACCTTAACTATTCTAAGGTTCTGTAGAAAATACACTGGGAAAATGTCAGTTTTAATGATTCAGGGAGCTACTTGCTTAATTTACATCAGAAGCAAGATCTATACAACCAAAGGCTTGGAGGTTTTTTTCATAGCTGTGTGTTCAAAAAGGAAAATACACCAAGAGAACCCCACTCTGAATGTCAAGTTGCTGGTGTTATTTGACAGAAGCAAAACAAATACAGTAAAATCTGTATTCTTAAAAAGGCTTTGAGATGTAAACCAAACTGTTGAAGCTTTAAAAATTTTTTTTCATCAAATTGCCTGTAGCATAGTCTGAATTTCTGTTGATGCCTATTACAGACTATCTAGTTAAAGATTATAAAAATAAAATTCTTGTCCTCTGAAAATGGAAAGCTAGGAACAAAGCTACTAGTATAAATGGATCTTGTTTTAAGACCTTCCTTTTGTTGTTGATGGTGACAGAAGGAAGAACAGATGTTATGGGATGTAATAGGTACCAACAAATACCATGTTGTTCAGTGATGTATTAAGACAGACTTGGTCTTCATGGCAGGCCATATTAATAGGCATTCATATCTATTTTTTAAAATATATTAAATTTTACTGTAAACCATTGAAGATGTCAACAGTAGACCTTGTTGTGTAAACACTGGCATGATCAAAGAGCTCATCTAAAAAATGATCCAGTTATTTATATTGAATTTCTTTGTGGCTTTTTGGTTTGTGTGTGTGGTGTTTTAATTTCATGATGAGATGTAATCATCTCATCATGAAATTAAATTATGGTTAATTACAAAGTAACTTTTTTATTTTGAGGGGAACGTATAAATCTCTATTTAGAGTTGTCATTGTAATCTAGTATCAAAAATACTGCACATCAGGATCAAAGTATTCCTGATGTTTTAGAATCTTGAATTGTTTGCAGAAAAGAAACATTGCCATAATAATTCACTGTATTTTATCACTGACTTTTGATGTTGGTGACCCTTGTCACAAACAGATGAAATACTTGAGAAAACCAAGAAGAGATCCTGGAACTGCCAAGCTTTGAAAAATATATATTATTCAGAATTGTAGTGTTGGCATTTTAAGACTTAGAACAGTGAAATCAATTGTTTCAAGAACAGTGGCAAGCCTCTCTGGTCTTATGAACACTCCAAATTAAAAGACTGTGGAAACAAAAAAAATGTTACAGCTAAAGAAAAAACAATTTAGTAGGCTTACTGCTCACACGGAAGTCTCTGTACTATTCAGCAAGGAGACATTTTTGTTTTACCAGCACTTTATTTTTTAAAAGCCAGAAGAGTTTATTTCAACAGCTTGACTATTTTAATTTTATCTCTGTGTGGTGGAATGTATGTTCAAATAAGTTACAATATGTCTTTTGGTACAGGCTGAAAGTTTAGATTATGGGTTAATTTACTCTGTTATATACCTGTAAATCTGTTACGTGGGAAAAAATTTGTTGCTTTTGTGATTCCCTTGGTATTGGACACAGTCCATGTTACAAAAGTCATTGAGCATGTTAATAAAGGGCAGGTTAAATTTGAATATATGTGCTTTTTGAGTCTAGTTATTGTATATGCATACACACAAAAACCATGGCCTGTATGGTCTATGCAGAAATATGTTAGCTCTTGGGCTAGTTTGGAAGCCCAGTCTATGCTCTATACGGAGCACAACTTATGCACTTCTCCCTATTTTCTCAGAGTCAGTTGTGTACAATACTCAGCAGCTAGCTGCTCCTTAATCTTTGAAGACTGTAGTGGATGTGATTTTGCTGAAGAACTGCAATAATTTCTTTTTGAAAGGATTTTCCAAGCAGTATGTGTTTATTTTGTCAAATCAGAAGTCATACTCATTATGTTTATAAGTGAACATCAGTAGGAATTAAGCTTTCCAGTCCTTAATGGCTCTGGGAAGATGATTTGAATTTCTTTGTATTCAGTATTATTTACTGAACCTGTAAATTTTATAGTCCAGAGAAATGGCACTTATACCTTGTGATATAAGGGGTTTTCTTTCCTTTCTCAAATATTCATATTTTTCCATTCAGTACACTCAAGAAAGCCTCTTGCACTTTTTGTATTAAATTATGACTGATGTAAAGCAATACTCAACAAGAATAGGCATTATTACTTTTAGACAGATCTTTAAGTGTATGTTAGTTTCTGATAGGAGTGCTAAAATATGGTATATTTATGTAAGAATGTTTTTGTTCACTGGGAATATGAAGTGATGTAGTTACTGTTCAATGCTGTTAAAACATCCTTGGTATACTTTAGTGAAAGCATATATCCCTTCCTATATCCGCTCTTAAAATTTCTTTGGAGAATGATCTTCATAATATTGCTTTCTTCTTTTGCCAAATAACCACAGATATTTTATTAAGGGTCATCATAGAAAGCGTGACAGATTAGCCTAGCTCATCCTCAAAGTTACCCAGAGAGAGAGTTGTCACCATGACTTACAGTGTGTGGATCCCAGAAGGATTTCTGGTTAATCTGTTCTGACAGAGCTTTCCATGCTCTGCAGTTCACCTGCTGCAGATGAGATGCCATTATAATGTGGTGGCTGGGGCAGCATGTGTAATCATGAAATGGCAAGAGTGGTGAGTTTTATAGTGTGGTTTCAGAAGATGGACGGTGGTTTTATCCTTTATATTCCTTTGATACTAAAGCATTTCAGAACTTTCATGAGACTAAAGCAGACAGGAGTATGTACACAAAGCACAGCATGGATTTTGAAATGTGCTCAATTTGTTTATTTTGTGTACCAAGGAAGGTGCCTAAGGCTACTTTGCTCTTGACATTGCAGAAGGTCAGAACCCACCCACTGTGACCCAAAGCAGCCCTACGGGAAAGGCAGGATATTACCCTCACTGAGGTCAGTAATCAGGCCAAAAGCAGCTTTCCACTAGACCATTTTTCTGTAACAATATGTGAAGTTAGACTCACACAGTTTAATCTCAGGGAAAACATTAGAAGGACGTCGTTCCCATAGAGAAGCTTGCTCTTTGGTAGTTAAATGCCCTTTACAACACCCTGCGAACAGAGGCATGAACCCCTGAACAAACTTAACTTTTATGCAGGATAAAAGGGGATCAGTGCTGTGGCAGGAGACTGACTAATGAAGGAATAGAAGAATTCAGATGGGGTTAGGTTGGTGCTTTTTCATGGCTTGGTGGGAAAATCAGGCATGAAAATTAATTTTTATAGGATGGGATTAACTTGCAGAGGTAAATACAAATGTAGAAAATTATTAGAATGAGTAAACGAACAACTGTGGGGAAAACTACGGGATGGAGGAGGGAACTGTTTGTCTTCTATGTCAAAGTAATTGAAAACCTGACAGAACATAAAATAGTTTTTGCTTCCTGACCATCTTGAAGTCATTAAGGAAATTACCATAAATTTTCATAGACTTTATATTTCACATTCCCTTGAATGCCTGGTGCATATATTTCCTACTCAGATGGTGGGCTCCTTCTGCCAGGTGCCGGCAGGTTGGTGTAAATTACCCGTCAGAAGTTAGAATGTTCTTTCGTTGCAAGCTGACAAACTGAAAGACATATGCAAAGAAACAACACTCTCACCAGCCCTACCACCTTCTCATTTCTTCATTCCTCTTCTTCAATGAGCTATAAGGAAACAATTCATTGTCTTTATCTGAGGAAGACTTGAGTTAAAGTCTTGTCTGAGAACTGCTTGAATTTGAGCAGGGAAAAGAGAAAAGAGTTCAAAGTTAAACTGTTGTATTTCTCAGCTTCTTGAATCTACATGATGTTTTGATTTTCTGCTTTGTTTTTAATCCAGAGTTTACAAATAATGTTTCCATGCTTCACAACATAAAAGCAAAAATAAAATAGTTAAAAATTAGAACTGTGCAAGAAAATCCAGTTCTTTATTGTATTTTTAGCTTCATATAAATACTAGCAAGAAGATGCAATGGAAAAGAACCCCACCTTTCTGCCTGGCTCAGCACAAGAAGGATTTATCCCATTTTAGATAACATATTATCGGAACACTAAAATTCTGAGCAATGAATCACACGTTTGTCTGAGGAATCCAGGTGTCTTTGCATATGAGATTGGGTGAGCCTCAGAACTTTTCTCAAAGAAATAGGAAATACGCCTAACTTTTTTTACTCTTCTAGAAAACTCTTGGAGTATAAAAAGACCCATAACATATTTGTCATTTTGTAGTTTCATCAGTTGTTCTTCTATCACTAGTTTAATTAGATCAGGATACCCGTGGAATTATTTAATACCATGTGGTAATATTATATCTGCCATGTTGGCGGGCTTTACGATGGGGATTGTGTTACCCTTATCGCTATGTAAGGCAGAAGGAATGCAAAGACTAGAGTAAGACTATAAATAGCACTTAATACTGGTAACATCAAAAATTAAATGAAGGTTTGTTGGGAATTTTCATGTCTAAATTCAGTTTGGGACTGTGGAAGGTGTTATCTGGAGAAATAGGCGGGGTGGGGGGGAAGAACTGAGGAAAATAATTAATAATTTAATTTTGTGGGAGTTACTTTAATGCTTCATGGGAAATGGCCTTGGCTTTCTTTCCCTCCTTTTCTGAACAGTTATGTGGAGAGCCTTATGCGTTTGATATCTTTACCACAGAAGTGTCTGTATTTTAGCAACAGTGCTGAGTACACAGTATGGTAATATTCAGGCTTTATTCAGGAGAGTCTTTCTGTGGCATTAGTAAAAATCAGGCAGGTTCTTGGTGCGTGCTTTGTTGTTTTTTAATCTTCCAAAAGCACCAATTGAACTGTGAAGTGCTTTTATAAGTTTTGAGGATTTTTATTCACATCTCTAAAGCATCTTACTGTTTTAAACCCAAATATTAAATAGCTGCCCTGAAGTGAAGTGTAACAAACTTTCCTTTTTGCCTGCACACAACACGTGTTGCAAGCAAAAGTACTAACTAACCTCCTTATGTTCTGACTCTTCTTCTATAAACCAATCGTAGAATTGTCAATTTCAGTGTGCACAAATCCCAATTTTATGAAGGAATAAAAGATACGTATAGGATGCAGCCATTCTTTCTCTTTGTTTTTCATTATTGGCGATGCTTGCCATGCAGACATCATTTCCAAGTTCAAGTGCAAAGAAATAATTCCCTCAGAAGCTGCCTTTCAGCTTCATTCCTAACTCCCCTTATTAATACTGAAAACGTTGGCAGCCACGTTTTCATGATGCAAACTTCTAAGCAATTCTGTAAACAGCTTCTTTTTGGCTCTTTTTTTTTTTTTGTGAAGATCAAAAAACCAAGTTCTTATTATTCAACAGTTGTTGACATGTAAGAACTAATGTTCCTGCAGGTTTATTAGATCTAGACATTTGGCTTTTTATAATTAAGAAAGAAAGCCGTGGTGGATAATTTATTTATCTGGCAAGTCATTGGTATCAGGAGCCGCTACTGCCAAACCCAGGAAGGGTAGGTCCTGAGTAAATGCTCATGGGCTTGAGCTGTCATTTTTTAAAATAATGTCTTTGAGAAGTGAGATCAGATATGTAAGAATGTGATTGTGTTTGTTTTTTACATGAATCCCACTGGTAGAATCCTTAGGGATTTACTGTATCAAAGATATTTATGAGAATATTGCCTTCAGCCACGAATTGAAAGGGAACAGCACAGGACAGGTGCAGATGAAGGGTGGGAAAACTGGTGACTCTGGTCATAGAGAAGGGTGAGAGTCTCCTAGATCTGGATACCCTTTATGATACACAGCACTCAGGCAACTTAGGTGAATGTGCAAAGATCTGCAATCACATTTTCACTTCAAAGGTTTGATTATGTATTACAGTTTCCCAATCTTCCTAATTTCAGAAACAGCAAAGCATGAACAAGTTTAGTCATGCCATGGATGGACTTGGTATATGCTGGTGTTTGTACGTGGCGTGGGCTTATCTGGCGAGCAGGATCTTCAGACATGTGACTGCTAGATTTGGCCTTTGGCACGAAACAGATGTTTGCTGTTTGTACACATGAATACTTCTGTGTTCCTGCAATCTTCCTGATTTAAAGAGAAGAGTTGTGCAAGAAGACGTTAGGTAAAATCTGGCAGGTTTGTCATAGCAGTCCCTTTAGCATGTTTATTCATTTCCTGTGAATAATGGGTAGTAAAAATGATAGAGCAAGCAGAAAAACAGGAGAGTTACAAAATCAAGTTGCATATGAAGTTTCTTTCACTGAGCATGTATTGTTCTAGAAAGTAGGAGCAACTTGCCTTCAGTTAAGTAAGAGATTTTGAGCAACACAGAGGATGGTTGAACTCAATGATCTTAAAGGTGTTTTCCAACCTAAACAGTTCTGTGATTCTATGAAATAGCTCAAGTGTTATTAAAAAAAAAAATTCTGACTAGAATAGTTGCATAGTCTATAAGTGATATACATCTTGTTGATTTATAAAAATAAGTGTGTGCATGCATTTATGCCTGCACATGGAGAGGGAATTTAATGAGTTACTGAGATAATGTGTAAGAGACTGCCCCTTTAAATTTGCTGATTGAAAAATGAAGAATTCCTGCCCTTTAAATGTTCAGCTTTCATAGAGGTTACAGTAAATCTCTTAATCTCCCAAGCACTTATTCTCCTCTGGGTTTTTCACAGGCATTTATCCGCAGGACATTCATTTCCAATCTGTATTTAAATCCAGGAATAACTACGTGGGCTTTGAGCTATCTGCTTTCATGCACTCCTAATGGGCTCTACCATAGGAACCCTGTATGAGCTGGAAAAAAAAATAGATTCAGGCCCAGTCATATTGGGCTTCTATTTCAGCTTGAGCTGAGTCTCTATTTATTCTTGGTGAAGAGAGCATTAAAGAAAGCAATTATCTGGGGGCGAGGGAAGGGCAGGAAGGATCCGCAATAAAAGATTTGTTCTGGCTTTATAGAGAACACCAGCGTATCAGATTTTCAGGCTTATAACAGGACATAGCTGAACATATCTGCAGAATGGGGTGTGTGGATTTGAAACATATCCTGGATTTTTGTTAAATGCCCTCAGTACTTTTATTGTTGTTGCTGTTCCTAACATAAACCGTAAACCAGACTCTTATATGTAAATGTTCATGACTGGGCATTGTCCTATGACTGGGCCATTTTATAGGAGAAACTCAGTATTAAGATAATATTATGGTGTGAAAGAAAACACAGAAGCACGGTGTTCTTTTAAGCAGTTATAGTGAAGCTGCATCTTGACCTTCTGGTATTTTCTCTCCTGTGCATGAAAGAATTTATTTCAGTTTTGTTAAGGGGGTACTTGGGGAAGATAAGTGAAGGAGATTGAAAGAAACCCTGATGAGGAGATTTTTAGTTTTTTAGTATTTCTAGCCTATGTAAAATAACCTGAATTAGAAAACAATCTTAAATTGTATCCAGAAAAATATGTGGTATTACCAATGAACATAAATCCTTAAAACAGTAATTTTTTAATCTTCTATAGTTGTTTTCTTCCCATCCTGTTTTTCTCTCTGGCATCATTCTCTTCATTATTCTTCTCTGTCTTCACTCTGTGAGCCTTTCCCTACAGTACACATCCCTTCATATTCCTGCACTGTATTTTCTGCCTGTTCTTTGCCAATTCAGGTTTGCTTTGCTGCTTTGGTCTTATAAACGTGCTACTTTACCAAAGATAACTGCATAGACTTCTGGTAATAATACCAAGATGCATTTCTTTTTTCCTGCTTGTAGTATTGGATATATTTAAATATTAGTAGTGTGAAGATTTGGAGCAATGTTTATTATTTTCTTATAAATATGCTTAATTTGAGGTTTTATCTTTGAATATATTCTTATTAGGTAGCATACAGAATGATGATGAATTTTCAGTGGAAGATAGGCATTTGCATTTCTCTCTAAATTACATGTCTTGGTCTCACATGTTGCTATGCGTAAAAATAAAAGGGCAAATTAAACTGTCATTCTTACTAAACTTGGCAAATGTGGTTAGACCCTCTTCCCTGGTGCTGGAAAAGTCTAACTTGGATCATTGTTCATCATGAGTAAATTTGTGGATAGATGGAGATGAGGAAGAAAATTCAGATGAAATCTTGTGAGATGCATCTTACCTCTTTCAGTTTAGATTAAAGAGCTCAGACCAAGGCATGCGTTGTGGGGAAGCGATGGACCCAGACTACTATCTGGGCCTATTGCAGTATCATGGCAAGAGAAATGGGGTTTGCTGTGTTTTACCAGTTTGAGGTTTGACGATTTAATTTCCTGATATGCATAATCTGAAGAACAGATCATAATATGATCTAATTAAGTGTTATCTGCCACTTAGGAAGTGATTGCCTGAGCAAATTTACTTAAAACCCTCTGGTGCTAGAAAGAGAATAGTGATGAGCCTGAAACTTGCTTTTTATTTATGTATTTGTTTTTCTTCCTTAAGGGATCAAAGCTCTGGCCAAACAATTCTAAGTGTGTTTGTGACTCAGGAAATTTATACATCATGGCTTGTCTAACTGCTGTCTTACCAAGTTAAGGAAACACTTATAAGAGAATGCACAATGTCTCTGTAACCAATATTATTTAAGAGCACTGTTCTCACAAGATTATTTAAGCAAGAAACCATTATATTGGCCTGTGTGCAACCACCTATCCCTGTACTGCAGATGCCAAGCTAAAAGTAAAAAAAACCCTAAAGACTTAACGGTGAAATAAAGAGGAAGCCTGAAAAAATAATTTAAAAATTGGGTAAGTTTGAATTGAGAGTTTTCTAAATGGAAATTTATTCTTTCATAAATGACGTATTTTAAAAAACAATGACTTGTTTGGTCATGCCAGGCTCTTGTTTGCTTTAGATTGCTGCACGTTGCCATGTTGAATATGTGTGTTTCTTAGCAGGAACATTTTTTAGCAGAGCTGACCATAACAATAAAGAGAAATTGTCTGTGAAAGAAACTTGTTTGAAATAGCATTTAACTTGTAAGTCATGGAGGTTTATGCTGACTGATGACACATTTAATGATGACGATCACGTGGACCAGAGCCCAGAGGATTGTCCTCCTCGACTTACTGAACTTTTAAAAAATTTCTCAGGACCAGGGGTGGTACAGCCTACCCTATTGTTTTGTTGTGGTTGGTTGGTTGGTTTTTTGAGTTTTTGCAAAGTAAATTCAAGGCTATGAGATAAAGCCATGCTCGTAAGGATTTGAAACCTCAGAAACTGAATTCTCTCTCTCTTATTGAAAAGCTTATAGATTGAAACACAAGTTTCTGTTTGTGACTTAGAGATGTAAGTTTTAATATTTAGCATTTGAGCTTAATTAATTTTCCCAACATCTAATAACTGCATTTAAATGAGGCTGGTCTTGATGGTTAATTACTGGGAATTTACAGCTGTCTTGACATTTCTAATACACTGATGATTACACTGAAATCACTTACAAACTTTTGTACATTTTAATTTGTTTGCTTATGAACTGTTGCTTCACCCTTTCATGGGAAAACACTGTAGCAGTAGGAACTGCAGGTACTCATTATGCTGCTGCATGCATTAGTTTACATCAGGTTCTCATCTGGCAAATTATCAGATAGTCCAGCAGGCATTTTCACCTACTTTTAGTAACAACAGAGAAACGCAGTAGCTAAATAACACCTCTCAATCAGCCCAAATGCAGGTGTGGAATATGAGCAATTGATGTTTCTTGACTGAAATCTCCTAATGAGTTTCTGGCAACCAGAACTACAATGACGGTTGTCTGATTCGTGTTTCAGTTCTCATGGATTGCTTTTCTTCTGATATGTACAGTCCAAATCTGACAGGTAATTCACTTACCCGTCTTTGTACCTCCATCAAAACCTATGGTATATCTCTCTTTTTATCCACAACTCCCTGACCAGAATCATATACATATTTAATTTCACCTTTTTAATAGCAGTATCCCAAAACTTATTTTGATTCAACGATTTTTGTCCTTTAATAAGGATAATAGTTTCTGATTCTTTGGCTTGTAATAGATAGTAAACTTTGCCTTCTTAGCAGACCTGCTGACATAAGTTCTGAAGAGAACTATGCCTATATTGATACATTTCTAGGACTGCAAGTGGAATATTCAGCTATCTTTCTTTCCCCAAGCCTTGTCACAGGAATAGTGTGTGAGAACAGGAATAGTACATTCCTGTTGAAGCTTTTTTTGTAAATTTGAGTTTGAGAGTTTTCTTATTCATTTGTAAAGAACCCCACCCAAATCTAAACACAACCACCAAATGAAACCCAAAATCAAAACAGTAACAAAAAAGCCCCCACATAAAATCCCCAAAACAAACTTCACTATATTGTTTAGCTGGGAAAAATGAATCATTT
This sequence comes from Laterallus jamaicensis coturniculus, assembly GCA_022605575.1. Classification (NCBI taxonomy): domain Eukaryota; kingdom Metazoa; phylum Chordata; class Aves; order Gruiformes; family Rallidae; genus Laterallus; species Laterallus jamaicensis. The sequence goes on along the minus strand of JAKCOX010000008.1, from coordinate 16,648,201 downwards.
TAATCCTGTTAGGACATCAGAATAATTTACTGCATAAATGTTATGTTTTCCTATTCCCTTTGTGTTAAGCATAATAAAAGAACAAATAGCTCCACAGAGAATAAGGATAGAAATTTGCAGCTACACCATTCTCACAATGCTGAATTTATAAGAGATAAAAATATAGGGTTAGGAACTGGAAGTTACACAAGTTTTCAGTACTGGCCAAATCTGTGAATTATTTTACTCCTTTGAAATACCGTCAAACTCATCTGATGCTGAAGCCAAGAAATTATGGTCACGTATTCAGACTCATGCCAGTGAGCTGCAATTCTATTCGCTTCTATCAGCCTCATGGAGCTTTGCTCTCTGAAGATCTTCTGATGTAGCACGTAGGCTTCTGTGACTATCAGTGTCGTCTTGTTGTTTGTTCATATCGTCACTTTTGCATAGCCCATTTAACTGTAATGGATGGATGGATTTAAAAACCATCTGCAGCTTCTATTAATATCATTCCTCCATGTGTGTATTTCCACAAGCATTTGGTAACAGCTGTTTGAGCAAAAGGCTTTTTGATTTACTTCCTTTGTTTTCTAATTTTACAGTACCGTTTCCTTTTGTGATTGTTTTAGGTATTATTTGTCTATCAGAAAATGTGAACCATGAATTTTTAAGAAAGTACTTTCCAAATGTCCAGTGAGGTGTTTGAACTTCAAAAGAAAGTACTTAGTATAGGGTCCATGTCAGTAATTTAAAATCAACGTGTTTGGTTTTAGTGGCATTTCTGGCACTACCTTATCAGAAGTTTGAGTGTTGCTAAACATCCCTTGTTTTACTTTAATTATATATATATATATGTTCTGGTAAATAAAAGGAATTATTTACTGTAAAAGTTGTACTTGGCCTATACTTACTGAAAGATTTCAAAATACTGCTTTATTTGAATGACTTCCCTCAATGGTCATATGGTATGTTTACTCCATGATTACTGCTTGATATGTCATACTTACATCTAGGCAGTAGAAAAGCTTTCTAATTTGTATCAGATTATGCAAATTTACAACACCGTTTTTAATGGTTAGATATTATTCATTTGTGGAAAAGAAAAGGAAGCATTTTGCCTGATGTGACTTCCTTTCATGTTCTACAGGAAATACCTTCAGTTAATGTTGTTAAACTTAGGATATGAAGGAAAAATCAGTGACCTCTTTAAAAATGATTCTCTGAAAATAGTGATGCTACTTGATGCTGCTGTGTTTGGAGAAATTAAATCTGTTTGCCCTTTTTATGTTCTAGGATGACTTTTGGTAATTTTCTTTGAAATTACTGATTTTCCAGACAGTTGTGGTGGACTGCTGTAAGTGAGCATTTAGCCTGAGGTAGGAGTCCACAAGAGAAAAAGCAGGTTTCATTGTGGTCTTCAGCACACAGGACACAAAGAAAGGGAAAGAAAGTGGAAGTTAAAATCTCTTCAGCAGCTACATTGGTTCCACAAATGATGTTCATGTTGTTTGATCGAAACAGGATTCCCACCCTCTACTAGATGTAAAAGCACTTGGTTACCATTGCAAGCAACAAAGATACTTTATATTCTCTTTTACTAGGTTGTATTTTTAGGTTGCTTAATTGATAAATTTTCTATTTATACCATAGTAAGAAATATGACAAAATTTGAGTTTAAAACCTTCATCATTCAGTGATGATAATGCAAGGTAAGTTAGTTCTTGGAGTTCCAAACCAAACTGATGGTGAGTGAAGCATTTAGTAATAGGAATAGAGTGAATCCCATCTTTTCTTGGCTCTGTAAGAAGGTTTGGCAGATTTGCCAATATGGTAATGGATCATCCTTCCTTTGTGTCTTGAGACTTGGCCAGACTATTTATTTGCAGGTTATCTGATGTTCATAGTGGTTTTTTTCTGGCATTTAAGAATTTATAAATAGTTCATGGTTTTGAAAAGTCTTGCTCTGGAAAGGCAAGGAATGTGGCAAGATCACTTTTTAAATAGGCTTTACAAGTGTGTGCTTCTTGCAGGACTATACATCGTTCATTTAAGGCTGCAATGACCGTGATTGGAGGTCAACCATGTATTTGGAGATAAACTCTCTTTTAAGTATATGACACCTCTAATGGAGATTCTGTTTTGGGAGCAGAATATAACACTGAGTGTGTGCTCTTTGACAATGTATGTGAAGATGGCAGTGCTAGGATCATTTCCCATTATAGGCTTCTCTTTTATCTTGACAACTGGATTTTTCTTTTGCTACTCTCAGTGTGCTCACTGGGTAAGATGAATTCTAATTCAGTCTTACTGATGTTGGGTGTACAAATTCCCCCAAAAAACTCCCAAACAAATAGGACATTTCTAAGATAGGTCAGTGATTTCCAAAATCAATACTCTGGGCTGTACATTCTGGTAAGCAACTAGCTTAAATGTCAGCATTACAGAGATAATTTGGGGAAGAAGACAATGCTGTGTTTTACAGTCAATTCTTGTAGGGTGCAACCATGGCTCTGATAGGCTTCTGTACTGCTTGGGCTGAGGAAACTGCCCCCACCACTTTTCCGTTGCCATTTGTAACAAAGGTTTTGGATTTAGTACTTAATTATTTTAATACTAATCAAAAGACAAAAGATTGCAAGTCCTTTACCTGAAGCCTTATCGCCTGTTTTCCCCATAGAAGTTCTTGTATCTTTGCAAAAACCCAACAGGTATTGTGGCAAAGACACCTTGTTGAATCTGCTAACAGATGTTGCCACTTCTCTTACAGCAATAGCTGCAGCTAGAGCTAGTTGAACACCACCACTGAGGCAAGTGTTGATTGCTTTTCTAAATGTGACTTTACAGCATTGCTTGCGTTAGATGCTAAATTGTAGCACTTCTTCAAGCCTGACCTGAATTTCTTGGGGATTTACAGATGTATTATATTAAGGTACCAACCAGACTACATTAAAATGAAATACAAGTCTAGCTTTTTTTTGACAGGTGAAGTGCTTAGCAGTTCTATTTTTTAGTCCTATAATTTGAAAGGCTCAGAAGCAGCTTGATAGTCTGAAATTTAGCACTATGTCGCTTTGAGGATAGAGCCATCTGTTTTCATGTCACCTAAAACCAACTTATCTATGACAAAACGAGAATAAAGTCCAGTTTTGTTTTATTGTTGTGGTGTGTTTTGTTGTTTGTTTTTTTTTTTTTAATGAAGAGGAGAATGGTTGTTGAAGTGTTATTTGAATTTAATCAAGTAATCAATAGTTGTTTATCAATATAAATAAACAAACAAGAATTAATTTGCCTCAGTACTTGCAGCAAGCAGTCTAATTGCAGAAGGGGAGAAGCATTTTTGGAGTAAAAGATAACAGCTTGAAAATGCTGCCTTGGCTAGCTTTGGCTTGCTGTAGCTAAAATGCTAAGCCCCTCCAAAGACAACCTTTGATGGCCCATATGCTGATACCTTCTGGCCAGCATCACTCCTGATTACAAAGGAATCTAATAACCTTCTCTGGCAGAGATTGTCGTCTTCTCATGTCACCAGTGATCTCTACCAGCAGTTCGGAGTGGGTGAGTTCATGGGAGTCCCACGCATTTTTGCTCTGTGTCACACAGATCTGCCCTGCATGGTTCCATCTGGAGTGTGTTTTTGTGAGTATGACGCCATTACTTGTCTCACCAAATTGCAAGGATGACGTAAGAGTAAATATCACAGTCGATGAAGTGTTTTATTTTGCTCACTGCAGTGACTTTTGTGTGACAGCTGCTCTAAGTGTTGTGGAAACGGATGCGTAGACACACACGAGAATTTCTCTGTAGTCATACTTTAATCCGCTGGCAGGATTCATTCACGGTTTATAGTTTGTTGTTCCTACTATGTGACTATGACCTCTTGTTAATATTCTTGTGTCGTTGTTTTAAGAAAAAGCTTTTCTGAAATGTAGGCTACTGTTATGTTTTTGAGGTTCTGTGATATTCCCATCAATACATTTGGAATGCACCTTCTCAAAAATACATGCTTATGAACTACTTTTTTTGTACGTAACTAACAGAATTGTGACTGTTAAAAAAAAAAAAAACAAAACCAAACCCAACAGCCCCAGAAACTGTCAAAGCCTCCTTATTTTGGTTATCTAAACTAGTTATCTACAAAGATTTCTCAAGTATTTCTTCATCTAACACAGCAATCCATGTAAGATACCCTGCAGAAAAGGGAGCAGGGTAAAGAATTGATCCCAGCATCTGATTTTGAAAGGTAAGAGGAACTCTCTACTGAACTGGCTTGCCTGGTTTGCTTTCAGAACATTTTCAAAGTGAAGAACATGTGAAGGCTAGGTCATGGCTTAGGAGGAGATACTTGATACTTTCTTTCCGTGGAACACTTGAAAGGTTTTGCCAGAGTATCATTTGCTCTGCGCACTTGAAAGTGTTTTCAAAGTTATTCTTTATGCAACAGCATAATGTTTACCTTGAGTACTTCCAGTAGGTGGCAAAGAAGTTAATTTGGGGGGAAAATGTTTCTCTGTGAAACCCAGTTTTAAAGTGACATCAAGGAGACAATAAAGGAAGGGGTATTAAATGTGGACAGTTGTACAAACTGTTCACAGTCTCCTGATGAATCTACTGGATGTCGTTTCTGTGACCTACAATAAAAGTCCATTTCTGTTTCTCAGCAGAGTTCAGTGCTTTGTAAGTGCAGATTGACCAGCATTTGACATAAATGTTACCATTCTCTTTAGCTTCATCTTCAAATTTAATTAAATGCAGGTGCAAGACTGAGTAATAACATTAGCACTCTGTTCCCACAGAATGAGCCCGTGCATCATTATAAGACATTTGATGTCTGATGCAGTTTCCTGTCTGTTTATGGGAAATGTTTTCCTTGGAAATTAGTGTCTTATGGAGAACCAGCTGAGCTCCAGTATCTGCTGCAAGTTGCAGTGCTAGAAATCTGATCTCTGTTAAGTGCCGCTTCTAAGTAAGTACTTTAAGTGGCAGATTCTTAAATTCATGACTACTTGGGCTAATGCGTCTCCTCTCTTTTCCTTTCATAATTTTCTAGCTATTCCCCTATAATCTTCACTTTTTCAAGTCTGATAAGGTTTCTCTTGCAATTTATTGGGACTTCCTTGAATTGTTTTTGAAGAGCAAATTAAAGATCCTTAGATCAAATGAATAAAAGCTCAGATAAGTACTGAGGTTTTATGTATGTGGACATTAATTTATCCTTCAGTGCCTTACATGATTTCAGCTTAACATCTGTTATTTTTTATATACAAATGGGAAATCATTGTCTAGTGTGTTTTGTCTTGGAAGCATGTCTATGGCAAAGATTTGTCAATATTTTTTCAATTAATTAGAAATATTTTACTAATCTTGGTTACCCTTTATGTACTTTTCACTAAAATAAAAGGATGTATTTATCCTGTATGAACTTTTGACATGTTTTCTGAGCCTGTTTTCGAGAATGGTTCATTTTCATGCAAGGAAGAAAGAGAGCTTGTAATTGCAGCTAATGAGTCTGGTTTAGCTCCTGAATATAGAATTAATTTAAGTTTTCATTTTGACTTCTTCACTACCTTTTACTTATTTTATATTTAACTGCTGTCTGTAGGGTTTTGCATTTGAATGCTGAGAACAAACTCAATACATAGAAGTGTATATTTTTTTAACTAGTCATGCTTGAGCATTAGTTGCATTTTCCCCACCTTAAGCTTGAGACGATAAATTCTTTGCTAGCATTAAGATACTTTTCCTTAGTATAGTAATATTTCAGATGGTTGTACAACACACTTTTTACTATGAACTCTATACTAGCAAGTCATAGTTCAGTTTCCCTGTTTCTTGCAGGATATATCTTCAAAGCAAGCACAACATCAAGAGCTTCTTGTACTGCATAACTGTATGTGAAATTGCATGTGTTAGTCTAAATTGTGATCAGAATATCTTGCATTGTTGTAGGCATTTGATATTTCACAACCCAAACGGCTTAAATTCAGTCAGCCTAATCCCAGATGTTCTCTCTTTAATCAGTAATTAATTAGATCTATTTCTGTTATCATGTCAGAAACTTTTAATTTAAAAAACCAAACCAAAGCATTAAAAAAAATTTCCAATTCTGCATATAATGAGAGTTTCTTTAAATAATCTGCATTGAAAATATGATCCAAATAATTGACTTGTAATTGAATAGAAGATTAGGGGTTTTTTATACCTGTGGTGCCACCCCCTTGGCCATGTTTTTATAATAATACAGATTACAGGAATAATTATGAATTAATATGTACTTCTGTTGAGGGTTTATTACTTTGTTCAAGATCTGTAATAGTTGGTTCATAAAGTATCATGTTTGATTTTCAGTGTATAAATACATCAGTGCTTTCCCTTTTTTTTGTTAAATGATTTGGTACTTTTGAACTTTTTTGTAACTTAGTGTTTTTTGTAGAGAGTACTTCCAAACTCCTGTTCCAAACTCTGAAAGAAGCTGTTATTGCAATATAGCCAAAACTGGAATTTAACATTTTTATTTAATGTTTATAAAAGGTGAACCTCACTCTACCACTATCCTGATTGTTTGTGACAGGTATGATATATACAGTCTAGAGAAGGGGCCAAACCAGTGTTAAATTTACAAGCTTATGTGCAAGTATGACTTTTTGTGTTTCAGACTTTGCATTTAATCTTAAATTTCATTTAAAGACATTACCCTTTTGTCTGTCTTTGATAATTTGTAGGTCATTGCTTATTTTCACAAACACAGATCTAAAAAATTATCCTGGATAAAATAGTATTAATGCAATTGGATGTGTTGTTTGTTCATTATAACTTCGCAAAGTTTTGATAAATACAACCTGATTTCCTATTGGGTTTGTTAGTCCTTTTAATACTTTGAGAAGGTGAATTTTATTTCTCCAAAGTAATTGTAGTTATATAACCTGCTGCTGGAAGAGTTACTAAAGTGTGTCCCAGCAAAGAATACAGACTGGATATCCTGTGCTGTGTTACACTACCTATGTGTATGAAGTGAGAGACACTGGATTTTCTGGGACTTGGTTTGAAGGCAGTCCTGGAAGATGGGAGAATAGCCTGAGAAAGTCATGGCAATGAACTTTATACTGAAATATCTGAAAATTTGGCCATGGGTCACTATCCCTGAACAATTTTCAAACTTTACCTAAAGTTTTGTGGGCTCAGTAATGGCCATGGGTGCAAAGTTGAACACTTAGGGTGATGAATGATGCCAGTTAGCAGTCGGCTGCTTTTATGAAATCTCCCCTCATTGTGGTTTTTTAACTAAGGTGTTAGGTCTTGGATGAAACTGTGATCTCAAAGGTTTGGCAGTGTCTCTCTTCCTCCTGTTAGGTGCTTAGCATCCGTAAGAGGGCACTGTAGCCTGGCTTACAGATGTGGACACGAGCTGCATGGAGGGGCTGAGAGAATCAGCGTGTCTTTAAAAACGTAGCCGAAGACAAATCTGCTAGCTATCTTACGCTATTAAATTCCCCAACCAAGGCAAGCTACTTTTATTTCTTCAAAAATACGAACAAGTGTAAATATGCAGAGACTTCACAGTAATTTAATTACTAAAGCAGACAATACAGCAATTAATAAAGTAATACAGGTTTGAAATATTGCCTGTTTTGTATTGCTGGACACTGAAATTATTTAGGTACGTATATTTAACAATTATATCATAATATGTCAAGAATGGTTTACATTTACCGGAATGGAAGTGACAAGAACACATCAAATGCCTGTTCCCTTCTCCTCTTTTTTTCCCCCATTTCACCTAGAGACAGAATAAAAAGGTGATTTTCACTTTTCCTTGTTCTTTCTGAATCCAGACAAACAGTTTTAAAACGAAAAAGCGAAAAGTGTGGTGCTGTAAGTTTAAATTATAGTCCAGCTGCACTGTTGGGTTTTTTTACAGGAGCAAATTAAACCTAATAACATACCCCCAACCCCGAGGGACTGCCACAGCAGCACCAGGCACAAGCAGTTTCCATACTGTGGAGTTTGAAAGAGTTCTGCTGAGGTGCAATTGAAGCCAGTACCAGTTGTAGGGTGTTTTTTTCCCCTGGTTATTTCCTACATCAGCTCTCCAGAGAGTATGTTAATGCACTGAAGCTTAAGGGCTTCCATGTTTTTGAGAGCTGGGAGGCTATCTAGCATCAGAGTGTTATTTGTCCACCAACCTGACTGTTTCAATTACCGATTTATCACTGGGGAAGGTAATGGATTTTTAAAGTTTGAAAACAGATCTGAGCTCTTACTGTCTAGAAGAAAATTGGTTCTGTTAGGAAGATAGTGTAGTTGCTGAATGGGTACAGGTTTTAACCTTACTTTTTTGTGTAATGTTCATTAATACGCAGTTATAAATCCTATTAGAGCTGCAGTATTGGCTATTCTGCTTTACACACTGTGGTGTGAAACCAAAATCTCTGTAAAAATACTGAAAGTTTTGTTATTACTCCTGTTAGTTTAATGTAATGCAATTACCTCATGCCTACTCTCAGACTTGCAGTCCTTCAGCAGACCTTGTAAACTGTCATGAAAGTCCAAGAATCACATTAATGTCTCTGGAGAAGGGAAACACAATACCTGTGTTTGTAGTGCAAAGTGCCATCTTGCCCTGTTCCACAGTGCACCTGGACAGCCAGTTAATTTTCTGCATGTGCCTATATTAATTTGGGCAGATCAGGGAGTATTTAAGGTAATTGAAAAATTCAAAAGATTGTATCACTGCGTATCAATGTAATGGGATATTATTTTGGTATTTCTTTTTGTAGAAGTTGTATTGACTGCAATTAGGAAATGTATTCTTCTAGAACTTTTTTCTGACCCCAAGTACTACAAATTCACAGCCTGTTTCAAAGGCATCTAAAATATGCTGATCAGAGGAGTCCTGGGTATTACTTTGTCGCTAGAATTTTATAATTCCTTATGGAGTGATTATGGCAAGGCAGTTGTGCTTATACCCAGCACTGTGTGTCTCTCACAGCTAGGACTTCCCACCCTCAAACCACTGTCTGGGAGGTGTCCAGAAGGGTATGAGCCTCCTTCTAGGTTTCCCCCGTGTGGGTGACTGGGGACCATGGTGGGAGCTGTTGGAGGAGGCATGCTTGGGGGTTTGTTCAAGCCTTCCTGTAGGTTTGAACTATATTTTTGCTCTAGGTAGAGTTTAGTTAGGGTTGGAGAAGTGGCTTTTAGTTTCTTTTTTTTTTTTTTTTGTTTATTTGTTTGTTTTGGAGGGGTGGGGTGGGTGGTGTTTTGTTTTTTCCAACTAGAGTCCCCATATCAGTTTTCCTTTTGATTTTTGTGGACTGTTATTACATTGGGAATATGGAGGAACAGCTGACCGTGACTGGCTTGCTGTAAAAACAGTGTAGCCTGTGTAGCCTGCCATATAGCTCTGTTGAGAAGGGATACCCAAGAGGTGTTTTGTTAGTGCTGCTACAGGGCTTTTTAAATTATAAGACAGTCTTTCCAGGAATGCTGGTGAATTTTGGTGACAACTTCAGTAAATCAGATAAGACATTTTCAGCTGTTGTTTTAAATTTGATGCCTTATTCTTTGTGAGGTTTGGGGATACAAAAGGCTCTCTTAAAGGGAAAGATATGACTTCAGTTTCACAATTCACAAGATTAAAAAAAAAGAAAAAAAGAAGGCTTTGTGTCTCTGCTTAATATGTTTTCAGAAAGTAGGTTAGAATGGTTTGCAAAGCTATCAAATCCAGCGTGTCAGTAATTAAGGGAAGTAGGACGAATTCTTCAATATGTCTCTACTGCTCATCATGGATCTCTTTGTCTAGCATGTCATCCAGAACTTCAGTTTCAGAGCAGCCTGTTGACAACAGGTCATGCATAGAGCCATGTGGCTTAGCAGTGCTTGCCAGAGAGATTAAAAAAAAAGGTGAAGGCTATTTTGTGTTTGTTTATTTTCATTTTAAGCATGAAGGGATTTAATGTCATAACTGCTTTATTCTGGTTAAAAGAAAATGGAGTGAATGCCCCTAATGGGACATTGGGAATTTATGGTATGGTGTTGAAACCAAGATCGTGACAAGCAGCACTTCACACCATGTCTGTGGAAGCAGTTATGTTTTCAAAAAGGATGTTATGCGGAAGGTCACGTCTTTGCCTCCCATCAAGATGCTTGTATAATGCAGAGTGTCATTTGTATTTTTAAAATGAGTATAAACTGTTGACTATCCTTTAAGTGTGATGTCTGCTTTAAAAACTATTACTTCATTTCTTATTTTAGAAACAATTTTGTCCATAGTTGCAGACTTCCTAAATCATACTATGCAGATACCAGATAGTTTATGTTTGTACTTCCAGCTGGTTGAGCTGGAAAAAATTAGTAATATCATGCAACAGGTTTATTTTATACAAATAATCTTGTTTACCTGTCGCGGTCTGCTGTGTACATCCTCGTTGCAGCTGATGGTTAGGAGATACTGGTAAAACCATTTCCTGGATTCAGTGTCATATCCAGTCAGTTATGGTACATAGTGGAATCACTGATTTCCCCCATTAATAAATAAATGGCTTAATAAAAATTTTGGTGAATATGAAAACAAAAAAAGAACCCCAAACCCAGGGATGAAATCATTCCCCCATTAACCAACATTCCACTCAGTTATTCATGCTTTTTGTCTAGACTTGGTAAGTATGTTATTTTTTACAGATGCCAGCTAAACGCCTTTGATCTTCTTAGCTTTGGGGGAGGTATATAAATTCTTTGCATCTTTGGAAAATAGTCCAGTTTGGTTTCTTGACTTTGAATGTTAACACCATTCTGACCAATTTCGAGTGTCTGACAGAGAGGCTTTGATTCAGTGGGTAAGTTTCTTGCTATCAGAAGGCTGTGGAGAGCTTTCAGTTCCCAAGTCTGAATTCAGGAGATATTTTCCAACTGTAACATAATTTAGACGTACTTACTTATACCACAGATATTGAAAATATCACAGAGTTTTTATTACTGGAAAATTAAATGTAGTGTGGGGTAGTTGTTTTATTTGTCGAGAAATAAGGAGAAAAAAACAATCTTGACAACTGAAAAAGCTGAAATGGATTTTCAACAAAAATATTCTACCTCTATCAATTAGGACATTTTTCCTAGGTGTTCCTAGGCTCTGCATTAATGCAGACAGTACTGAAAATTCCTATGATTTAGAGACAACAGCAAGGTGAAAATGCTGAATGAGCTGACAGAAGCGAAGCCATGAGACTGCCAGTGAAGTGTGATGTGTTGTGAGTTTGGAGGTCCTGCCATCAGCTAGTGGTGAGTCCAACAGCTGAGGTGATACAGCGGACCATTACATCTCCTTGCTTTCAGAGGTTAGCTGAGAGTTCCCAGCAGTTCACTCTCTAAAGGAAACTCCAGAGAGTGAACATAACCCCAAAGCCTCAACTAAACATGGATACAGGAGAAGATTTCTTTGTTTACTGCTTTTTTTTTTTTTTTTTTTCGAGAAAGAGAGAATAAAACCAAAATATTCCTTAACTGATTCTGGTGGGTTTTTTCAGTGCTTTTTTGCATTAACATTTCCCAGATAGAGTACAGCAAGGAAGAATTGTTGTAACTAAATACCAGGTAAATAAGAATTGTTTAGTCTGGAACAAACCCCAAAATTCTTACCTGTAGGCAGAAAATTTTAATCCCCTTTAATTTTATGATAAGGGAATCTGCTCTTGAATGGGATGATTAATACCCTAAAAGAGACTCTCTCAATGTTTCCTTCTCTCACTGACTTGAATGGATGGTTACAAATGTTCTGTACTTTTTTTCCAAGTTTGATTGCTATATGCAAAAGCAGGCGTCAAACTAAGAATTTTACATCTCATAGTATTATGCCAGAGTATAACTAGCTCTCCACTTAACTGTAATACCAGAAATAATGATCAGCCTAAGTCAGACAGAAGTTCTTCAAAGTCTAATTTTGTATTTGGTTCTAATGTTTCTTTTTAACTTAATGTTTGCCTGTCCATAAACATAAATTTCAGCTTACCAATGATGTAAAAACCTACATAATCAGTCATAAGTCATGGCAGTTGATCTGTTTGAAAAATATCTCCAAAGTTCTCACCTATTTTATGCCTGAAAGTGCATGATTTTTTTTTTTTTCCTGGGATATCATTGAAGCAGTGAGAAGGGTAACTTACAACCAGTGCTGCAAAAGTAGTAATAGCTCACTTTACAAGGAATCTCAGTGTAAAGAAGGCACATGGATTTGGTCAGAAGAACTGAACGTGAGTGTATGCAGGATGGGTATGAAGCCAGCTAATGCAGGCATTCTCCAGAGTATCTCATGCTGTTGTGGCACTGTTTAAAGCTCTGACTGCTGCTGAGGTTTTCACATGCTATAAAGTAATAGGTTTTTAACATGTAAGAGCTCCTAGGTCAACCTTAGAAGTCCAGAAAAAACATCTGCTAACAACTTGTGCCTTCTGATGGTGCTGTGTTTGCATGTGTCGTGTGACACTACCTCCTAATTTCATGAGCCAGTGCTTTTGTTTTTTCACGGGGCTTCTGCCTCATTCAGTGCATTAGGATAAACACTGGTCAGAATTAAAAAGGAACTAAAACCTCTTACTGTTTTGTCTTTTCTGCCTTTCACATGACGGTAGTATAAAATTAACATGCTTTTTCTTGAGGAGCTGATGGAAGGCACCAGCCTTAATCAGAATGGGTTGAACAAAAAACGTTTATATGCTTATAGCACCTCATACTGCGTTTTTGTGTGGCTGTACGGGCGGTCACAAGACCTGAAGGCTTCAACTGCTGCTGCTTTCCAAAGTGTTTACAGTGAAGAAGCAGCTGAGATCTGCTGCTTTGCTGTGGAGAGCTGGGGACAGCTGAGGAGGCTCTAGGCACATTTGCATTGACTGCTGTCTCTGCTGACCTCCTAGTTTGGGCATTACTTTTGGTCTACCCTCCTGCATTGATGGGTTTCAATCTTCCATGCTTTTAATAGGACATAGTATGAGTAAACTGCAATAATCTTAAAGAAGAGGTGGCGTGTAGAGGTATAGAAGCGTGTCATCCTTTGGAGTTGTTAACCTCTCCTCTGTTCCTGTTCCCTACCATCCTCGTCTGGCTTATACCCCTGCATTTTTTTAAAAGCTTTCAGTACAGGAATAAAAGAGACAGGCAGAAAGAGGCTCCAAAGTGTTAAGATGCAATGCAAAATAGTTGAGGGATTTTCAAATATATATATGAAGAATTTTGTGAGGAGATTAACGTTTATTTCCCATGGGGTGTATTTTCCACTTGGTAAGGAACATGAAAAAGAAATGTAATTTGTAGGATCAGAGTGTCAGTAGTACAGTATAATAGGCTACACTTCAGGCTTGATTATTCATGTGTCCATAAAGTTGTTCTCATTTGGAGCTCAAGGGTTAAAACTGTAGTTTCATAACCAGCTATCTGATAACAGCTTAGCATGTGGACAACAAGATCCAAAAATCTGGATGATTGATTTAGTTACCTGATCACATTACATTTGTTGCAGCTTTCCTAAAAAATAACTTTGATGCTGGTGAGAGGTGCAAGATTGACAGCTCTGGAATCTTATTTATCTACCAAAAAAGAACATTTCTGACAGCCGGAGTTTGAAATCTCTCTTATTGCCCCAAAACTTGGCCCAGTGGGATTCAGTGCAGAATACAAGGATGCAGTTTTGTCTTCAAAACCATTTATGACCTGGTTTCTCTGCAGAGGTTAGCAAGCTCTTGCACTGAATAGGGAAGGCGCAGCTCCTGAAAGCGGTGTGATAGAAAAGTCCCGGATTGTTGTGGGAATGGGTGCTGACTATGGAGCAGAGCAGGAGACTGAGCAGGAGCTCTGCCTGCACCCTGACTCAGGCTGCCCTCCCTAGACCATGCAGAAATGGACTTGTTTGCAAAGGGATTTTCCATGTAGTACTGTCAGGCTTCGTGAAAGGCTGTGGTAAATGTATGGGGAACAGAATAAAACAGAATAATTGCCTATTGTTTTCCTGTGCACAGTGACACTCTTGTGCTTTTAGTATCATAGAGAGGAGGGCAAAATCCTCCTGTAGATGTCTCACTTCAGCCTTTACTGGATTTGACTTAGTTTTAAAAATAAGCATTTATATTCTTAAGTGTAGGTGTGAGAGGGTGTGTGTAACCTCTTCTGAAGCTAGTGCATTTTTAACATCACAGTTGCTTTAGTGATGGAAAAGCAATTTTGGCCTAGACTCTTTGGTTTGTTTTTTATATCTTTCTGTGGTTTACTTCAGGATTATGTTTTTTGTTCAGACTCTTCAACTTTGCTTTTATGTACACCTTGTTTGCTATGCTTTCATCCTGGAGAGCACAACAGTGTGATGTGCTGTAAATCTGAATTGCAGTGGTGCAGTGTTTGATAGAGATGGCTCCTGATCCATCAGCATTATTGTCGATGAAGAATGTTTTCAAAGAGTGCTGAGAGATTGTCTGGACTAGGTGGGGGTCTGTGGAGCACCTGGGAATTGTACTTTCAGCAGTCTGTGCCTCTGCATAGCCTGCTGCTGTACTTGTGGAGTCAAGTTGTATCTTCGAGTTTTTGATCCCATCCAAGCAGAATAATGCAGAAAAGTGAAGTGAGGAAATAACATTTCCGTTGTTGATTTTATCTGAGCAGCCAAAGTTTGAAAGAAGTTCAGAAGAGCCTTTAAGATTGTAACAGCGAATGACTGAGATGTGCAGACAATGTGGACTTCGATAAAGCTCAGATGGACTGAAATGTATTTAGTTCTCTGATAGGACTAGAGGAAATTGGTGTAAAATACTGTTTAGAACAGGATTCGATAAAACTCTGGGAAATACTTTAGAGCACTAGTCTTAAATTGGTAGAATGGAAGAGATGACTGCTGCAGATAAGTTATTATTTATTAGATCTAATATCTAATGGGTGAAGAAAATGATATAAAATTTAATTTTGCATTTTCTCAGTTGGATTTTAAATGATTGCTAGTTTCTGCTGGAATAGGTCTCACTCAGCACATCCCAGAACCTTTGGGATTTTAACCTGAGCTTTACTAGCACTGCAGTTGGGCCCAAGGTTGTCTGTATTGTATACTCAGTATTTGGAGGAATGGAGAACAACCAGCAGATTTAAATCAGAAATTAGTTCTGTAATTTGGCTCCAATCAGGACAAAATAATGTTTGGTTTTTTTTTTTCTTTCTGAAACGTTGGCTTTTCTATAAAGACCGTCTGTTTCTCCCAGAGCTAAAGCAACTTCAAAGGGTCTGGGTAGCATTAGCACAGCTTGGGTACAAACAGCCAACAGGATGTGGAATATTTGTACAGCATTTCTAATTCCACGCGGGGCTAAACACATTGGCTGTTTTATATGCAAATAAAAGAGATGATGATATAAAATGAAAAGAAAGAATAACACAAAAAGCATTCCTCATGGTTTGCACTGAATATGTCAAAGTGCTGCTAGTCATAATTGAATATGAGTGCAAGACTGAATGCAAGTTTATTAGTTAAATTCACAGCTGAATGGAAGCTAATCAGACTGGGGTTTTTCAACTGTTTCTTTTTGTTGTAGTTTTTAGTTTTTACTTTAAATGCCTCTGTTGTATTGTCACAACAGAATACAGAAATTGTTAAAGATGAATGTTGAATTCTACATATACAAATTTCAAGTTAAAATTTGTCTTGCTCACTGTCTTCCTGAGGAAGAATTTGTGAGCGTTTCCAGGAACAAACCAGCAGAGAAAAATAACTGTTGAGACTTTAATGGCTCCATGGTAGGAGCATCTGGGAGTAGAAAAGTAAATTTTTCACAGAAAGCGTCCTTGCTGAGGAGAAGCAATCTGAAGTGGTTCAATGAGTATTTTTTTCATCATATTACATTGTTAAATTGGAACAATTCTCACTCACTGTTAAAATGGTACACCTCTCAGCACAACAATAGCTCTTGAAGTTTCACTTTGTGATTTGCAACTTCACTTTTCAGTGAAATCTGCTAATACCTGGGAAATTCTACAGGGAAAAAAATAGTGCAAGCATAATGGTGGGGGTGGGGAGTACCTCAAACAACCAGCATAATCTTTAGAAAGCAAAAATATGTCAGTCACCTTGGGGTGGATCTGCTTGCTTTTCTACTAGTTTAAATGTATTTGAAGAGGAACCTGCTGTTACAATTAAAGGGGGTCAAAACCATGGAGGTCCATAGACACTTAGACTGTTTGCATTGCAGAATGCTGTTGCAGTGGAGAAGGCTGAGTTTTACTATTTTACTTAGAGAAGGAAATCTTAAATCCACATGACACTGGAACAGTAATAAGCAAAATGGAGTTCAGAAAATGGGAATTCTCTCCCTCTTTCAGAAGTGGTGGAGGAAAATTTACTTTGTGCAGCTTGAGGACAAGAGTATATATCATTCAATGTCTGAACAAAAAAAAAAGCAATGTAACTTAAAAATTATTTAAACGTGTTTATCAAGAGAGAATACCATAGAAAGAGTTTATATATGGTTTTTTTAACTGAATTCTTCTAATGCTCATTAATAACTGGCATCTTTCTCAAGTTTATGAATGGGAGAAAAAAAAATCACTTTTCAAAACCAAAAAGGGGAAAAAGATTGCATTTTTTTTTCCCAGCCATTTTCAAATGATAGTCTTGACTATGCAAAAATATGTTGTTTGTACCAAGTAAATGTTTGAGCGCCAAGTCGTTTTGATTCTGACCAGTGTTAAATATTTTTCAGGTTTTTTGTGTGATTTCTCCTTAGAAAATGATTTCTCTTCTTGTGTAATATGGTTTTATTTTCTGTGTGAACAGAGAGGGATCTGTTTCTGGTCAGAGGGAGATCCGATCAACACGTTAACTGCTTTGCTGGGATTATCTGATGTAGCGCATCTGAGCTACTCACAGCATACAAGTGATGGAGAAAAGCAGTGTCTTCTCCTTTATACAGGTAGGGAAATGAGGCACAAAGGAATTAAGAACTAGCTCCTGAAAGGGATGCCGCTACCCAGATCCCATTGATTTTGCAGGGAAGTAGGTACTTAAATATCTTTCTGGAATTAGCCATCTGGAATACTGAGGAACTCACAAGAGGTCCATGGTAGACTACTGTTGTATACCTCAGTCTTCTAAATCTCAACCTATTTCCCTGACTACTTCCTTCCCTTTCTTCTGGAGTTTTAATGATTTTTCTTTTGTCTCACCTTTCTCAGAGGCAAAGGCAAAAGGAAGGCTTTAGTGGTATCTCTAGCACAAGTAGTTTGGGGGGTGGGGTACACGGGGGAGCAGAAGGAAGGAAATTCCTGTTCCCCTTTTAAGTTTGTTCTAATTATGACACAGTAATCAAACCAATAGCTTTCTATGAAAGTGTATATCTGAATACTGCAGACTCACTTTGACAGAGTTCATTTGACTTAAACATCAGGGTGATACTTTACCAGTGGTTAATATACTTAGTATTTCTGTGACCATGAAGGAACTTTCTATAAATACATTACAGCAGTTGTACAGGGCTGTCTGAAGAAGCCTGTCTGTGAAGATTTATTTGCAAATGCCCCTTTACCCTTTTTTTAACAAGCAGCTTTCAAAGGCTGTTTATATTTTTGGCAGAGCTGTGAGCTTTCTCTCAGGGCTACTCATGTTTCAGAGAACAGGTGACTTGCATACTTTTTGTTTATAAATTACAAGTAAACTACGTTGTCAGTCCAGTATATATTTAGAGCAATCATAGTTGACCATATTGCTAATGATTTCCAATTTCTTTTAAGATGCTTTGAATTTCTGGTTTGTGTTTGTGGGGTTTTTTTGTTTGTTTCTTTTGTGTATTGAGTGGTTTGGTTTTGTATGTTTTGTGGGTTTTTTTTCTGCTTGGAGACCTCAGGAGTAATCTTGGTGTTTTTAAAATATTGTTTTCAAACAAAGCTTCTTTGCACTCTTTTGTTGTATTTCGCATACATGTATTCTCTGAAGGGGATAATTCTCCTACATTTGCTTAAAGGAATTATTAATAATTATTCCCTGCTAGGGGAGGACACTCAAACATGATACATGCAGGAATATTTGTGAAATTACAAACCATCTTATCAGTCCAAGAAAGTGGACTCCTCATCTCCTGGCTGATTGAATACTGTAGAGCTGATTATTTTGGGATTGTTTTTTGTTTCTTTTAAAATCTGAATTAGTTGGATAGAAACTTTTGAGAGGCATCGTAACAGTTTGCACTGCTTTGTGGCTCAGTGACAGAAAGAACGTGCCTTGTGGTGCCTGTGGCTGAATTCCCTGTTGGGATCATTTGCCTGAGTTTCTTGAAATTATGCCAATGGATAATTTGGCCCCTGGTATTCCAGGAAAAAAAAAAAAAAAGGATGCTGATACCTGGTAATATCTCTACACTGTAACCAAATATCCCCTTGTTATAGGGATGTGAGGGTGGAAACAACAACATTTTGTTAGTGTTGTATTTAGCTCTAAGGTCAGGCAAATGGTATCTTTCTATATTTATGTACCAGTCAAAACTTATTTGATAAAAGAATTAAGGTTATTGGAGCACGGTGCAATTTCTATGATGGTATTAGAAATCAGAAAGCTGAACAACACAGTTCAATAGAAACTAGAGCAAACTCAAAAAAATGGCACTTCATACAGTCACCTGAGAATTCAGATGCTTGCTGCAGTCTCCCCTATCTCCAAAATTCTTGGTGATTCCTCTTTTATTGTCCAGCCATACATTGGTTTTCTTCCTTGCTCAGCCACTGACCTCTCTCAGATGGTATTGGCTCTTCATACAGCGATTAACTGCACTGCTTTTGATCTGATTACACACAAGTCACGTTCTACCCCAGAAATGTGGCAAGGTCTGTGGGGAAAATGCCATCTCTGTGCATGGCATGGGTGTCAAGGAGAAATCCCTCTGCTGTCCCTTGCTTTATCAGGAACCCCAGATGTGGCATGGTGGGTTTCCTCATCTCCTTTACCTTTTATTGTGATGGTAGCAATAGAAGCCAAAAGAGGCAGGAGCAGTCCAGTAGCCCTTGAAATTCCTTCTCTGGATGGCAGTGATCCTTCTTGGCAGATGCCTCTGCCTGAGAGGTTTCGGTCAACTCTGGCTTGTTTTGTAGCTCTTCTCCCTTTCTACTGTTTCAGAGGATGAGAGATGGTGAGAACGCAATCTATGTCTGAGTGTCACAAGGGCATGGGGTGATCAGGTCGTGTATCAGAGTTCAGGAATATAACCTTAAAGCAGAAATGCACATTGGTTCTGTGTACACTGATACTAGCTGTAGTACACTCGCAAGAAGTCAGTATCATAGAGATCCCCAGACCCTCACTTTGTTCAGAATTGCTTTTGTTTCGCATTGAGAGCTAGACTGCCTTATACCATGAAGAAAATTGTTTTCCTGCTATTTATACCATAGCTGAGATACCAATGCCTAAAGGAAAACAGTGTGCTGCCAGCACTAGATTTTTAAGATGACTGTAATGGAAGTTATTAATGCCTTTAGAAACTTGGTAGGAAAAAAACCCATAATTCTTTCTATCAAGAAAAATTTTTACTTGGATATTTCATCAAAATACCCAAAATAGCACCAAAATTTTCAGTATTCATGTTTAGACTATGTTTAGCAAACATATTGATGAGTTTGTTACTAATATAGAAAAAGTCCATAAGTATCTACTGACAACGTACATCATAATAGCTTGGGCATTTTGTAACTGCATTTCTCAGCAGCACAGAAATACATATGGTAGAAAGGAAGAGCTTTCAAGGGCTTTATACAGAGAGGCATGAATCGGTTGTGTTTTTTAAGAGTGCAAATAGTGTATCTCCTGCAAGGGAAAACCACAGTGATGGAAAAAGTAATTTTCAAGCATCTTTGGGCACAGGCTGCTTGCAATAAATAACTGTGTACATCAAACTGGATAATAAGTAACAAATCCCAGTGCGGTCAGGTGAATCCTAGGTATCTCTACATTTTGTTGGGATCTTTGTTTTTACATGAGCAGGTTGGAGAGTTACTGATATACCTGCAGGAACAGGTTTAGAACAAATCACTTGGACTGATTTTTAATTTTATCCCCCAAGCACACATGGACCTGGTTCGTTCTATGCATTCGCCCTGGAATATGCAAATATGCTGTTAAAGTCCATTTACAAGTGTTTTGCCTTTGTCTTGTTGAGATTGTATCCAATACTAGATTGGTGAGCAAATGCAAAACAAGGTGTGACATCCTTTCCTGACTTCATAAGCAAATCTTGCACTTCATGCATCCTCACAGGACTCAGGGGCTTCTCACATTGTCTCGATTCCGTAACCCATCTTGTGTTTTTTTCCTGCTGCTTGTCACGTCTTTACCTGTTAGGTCAGTCATTTAGACTGTCAGTTCCTTGAAGCACGCACCATTATATTTTGGGATGTGTATATGTATTTTTAGTGCAAAGGCACCTTGCCCCAGCTGTGATCTGTGGTCTAGGTGGCTGTTATGCAAATTTTAGTATTTTATATCCTCGACAAATTCCTTTTCAGTAATATTGATTGGCAGCAGTTATCTGTGATACAGTAGGTTAGTGTCCTGAGGAGAAGAGTAACACTTGAGACAAATCCTTGAAAGCAACCTTTTTGTTTGTGGAATAGATGCAAAGAGCAAGTCCAGCTTATTCCTGAATTGCAGTGCTATAAATATATGCAGCTGTTTTGGACGACTTGCCATCCCTGCCCAGCTGTTTGCTTGGCCAGGGTTGGAGTTGTGAAGTGCCCTGAAATTTGTGTGGTTATTGTTATAGGGGTTATTTCAGTTTGTATTGTATCGAAGTTTTAAATGTTTTTAATATCTTAATTATTTTTAACGTATTAAAATTTTGGCAAAGAGATCTCAGTGCACTTCAGATCCTGTGAAAGTATGTTTTCCTCTTGTAGCTACTAGGGTCATCTTGCCCTAGCCTGTGCTGAGCTCTGTTACACCACTGTGCAGCTTTATGGTTATTTTATTTTATTTTTTCCCCGAGCCTACGTGCTGTACGACTGAGCTGTTGAAAAGAACAAAAGTGTTCTGAAACCGTTCAGGAGGTGAATCCAGACTGTGCCACTTTCCAGTGACTGCTTAGTTCAGCACAGTGTTTAACTTCACTTCCAAGGGTTCCCCTGAGCCTCAAATCAGCATCAAACTGAAAAGCAGCATGGTCAGGATAGCACACTATGTTTCCCACAGCTTCAGAACACTTATTCTCTTTTCAACTTATACTCCAAGCAATTGAGTCTCTAAATTGGCATCACACTAGGTGACACGCTTAGGAGGGTACATCACTAATAACATTAAATTGCTGATTTCTCTTAAAAGAAATACAAAATAAAAAGGAACCAGACAAAAATATAAAAGTTTTCTGACGTTAATGGAGCCACATATGAGAGGTGTGGAAATAACTGCTTGTACAATTATTATCAGCTTTGGTTTTCTTTCAACTGCCACACTTCTTTGGAAGCAGTTATGTAGCTTCTTGAGAAATTGTTTATATTTTGAGGAAGAAAAAGAATAGAAACGATCTGGTTGAAAGTCCCTTTAATGCAGAACTGCACAGTGCCATGGGACTTGGTTTCAGTCTCTCTCATGGCTATAGTTCCTCATAGAGACCTTAGTCCGGCAGCAGAGAGTGGACAGATTTTTTCTTTCAGAATTGCTTCATGCAGAGACTGTCCTGGTCCAGACCCTTTTCTTGTAGAAGCGTAGTTTAAGATTAGGGTGCAATACTTTCTTTCAGCATAACTTCAAACCTATATGTTTGCCTCCATTCCAACCCCAGGGTCTAGTTTCTCAGTTCTCTTGACTGTTCCTGTCTTCTTGTAGGAAACGGGTTGAGAATTGATCTCAGCTGCACTTTAGGTGCATGACAAGGGTAATCTGGCACTGACAGCAGAAATGAGGAACTTTCTTCTTCTAAGAGGGTTTTAGAGTCAAAGTGTTGGAAGAGGAATTGCATTCCACTGGAGGTGGATTAAGCTTGCTTGAGTCTGTGTTCTTTGAAAAGAAGATTTGTCTGAAAGAAGCTATAGTGACTTATTGGTGATTAAAAAGAGTATTTCTGAAACAGTTCTTTTACCTGCTAGTTTTAGTGGGCTTTGGAAAAGCATCCATATGACTTAGGACCTCAGAAATTGTGAGATCTCCTACATGTGTTTGTCATACACATGAATCTTCTTAAGAAAAATCCGAGCAAGGCAGATATAAAATTTATTTATATGTGTTCATTGTGTACTTCTGTATTATTTTTGTCACCTTTTGGATACTTTCCAATGTTTTACTGAGTATTACAGGACTGCACACTTTTCTGTTCAGCCTCCTGTTGTGTTGCCCTATTAGATGTAGACATTTTTCAGTAAAGAAATTCTTTTTTTAACTTTTATTTTGCTATTTTACAGATGCTGTTATGTGATAATTTCCACTAGTCATGAAACTCAACGTAACAGTTTTGGTTAAGGTCCCTTAAGTTTCAAAGTGCAAGTAGCATTCTTAGGAAAATAGCAAAGTACAAATAGCAGTTTCATGGGAAAGCCCTCCCAAAAAGACTGAAATAATGCCATCTGACCTTTGCAACCTGAAAAACTATTACATTTATGTTAATGTGTGTGTATCAGAATCATGAAAATCAAACTCAAGCTGTCAAAATGAATTATTCAAATTATGTTTTAGTATTCTTTCATTGATTTCTTTCTTTTTTTCCAATAATACAGTCATGGTTTTGAAAAATTGTTGTACAAAGGGTTTTGTGTTGGTATGAGTTGTGGATTCTGTAGCATTTTCCTAATATTCCTCTATTTTTTTTTTCTAATGCTCTTTTTGTCAGTTATTTTGCTTATTTGTGTGCTGTCACGGTGCAGGTACTCTACTCCTTGTATTTTGAGACACAACAGAAGATGCCCTGTGTGCAGACAGCTGCTTGTACTTTTGTAAACTCGATTGCAAGCATTTCACACTGGTTTTTCCTGCTGTGTCCATTGCTGGCAATGAATTCAGTGCTGAGATAATCCAACCTCAATTGCTGAAGTGCTTAATTTTATCTGGTATCCTAATTTTTAGTGTGTTTATCTCAGCTGTGCCAAGAAAAAGATGTGACAGCACTTGGGTTTGTCCAAATAATAAAAAGAGTTATTAAACATTTTCATTTGGCATAGAGCAATAGAACTTTGAAAGAAAAGACAAATTGTGCTGAATGCAAAAGACTCTTAATGTATGTTAGTTTTTTTGTTGATGGCTTTGTACAGGAGCATAGGAATGCTTTAGTACATGGGACTGAAGTGTTGCCTGAATGAAAGCAAATGCGTAGGAATGTGTAGCAATTGTATAGGCTCTTCCATCTTCTAATACTTTATAGTTCAGGGACTACTGGACCCAGAGGTGCTTTCTATGCATTTTGTACCTTTCAGAGGTGCAGTCAGACTTTTCAGGTAGACTTCTAGCCCAGACTTTTAGGAAGGAAAAGCTTTTCTCATAGTATATCAGAAATTGTATTTAGCATAGTTGGGGTGGGAATAGAACTTAATGTCCTAATCCTTTATAATTACAGATGTTCTCACAATATCTTTATAAATTAGGGTGATATTAAGCAGAAGCACAGAGAAACTGTTGCTCAGATGTTAAGATGCCTAGAGAAACAGATGATCGTGCAATAGGTGTTTCAAAAGCACCCAAATGTCTCATTCTATCGTCTTCTCATTCCAGTTTTCTAAATACTGTCTGGCTTAATTGGCCATAAAGTATCATGTTGCTGGAAGTTGGATGGGTAGTCTGGTGGGGAGCAGCAAGTGGGCTGCAGTGCTCTTGAGACAGTCATCCTTTTCAAACTTGAGATTCCCTGTAGAGGTACAGTGGAGGGTGACTGTGCATATGTCACTCTATTCTCGCCCCTGATAGGTGAGGAATCTGATCTTGCTATAATAAGATCCTGTAATAAAAAGGTTATTTTCCTGGTATAAGCCTATGGAATCAAATAAAATAACACTGGTTGAGTCAGTTCTAAGCAGTTGTAATCAAACAAAAAACTTTGGTACCTAAGTTGAAGTAAAATTCAATCTGGTATATATTTTGCAGTCCTTTTGAATTTGTTTTGTAATAAAACTTCCGTCAGTCCTTTCAAGAGTTTCCTTAAAAATCTGTCCAATTCTTGTAGTGATGGTAACATTTTATTGATTTAAATGATAAACAGAAAAATCTAACTCTGCATCAGTGAAGCTAAAGACACACTGTTTCTAAGATAAAATGCTAATATGTAATTGATATTCTTTTAATCCAAACAATATTTTATGTATAGCTCCTCTCTTTCCCTAGTTCTATAGGGATGTCTCATTTAAAAAAAAAAAAAGAAGAAACTTTAAAAAATTTCTAGTTATCTGTCCTATTTCTTAAGCAAATCTGATCATTAGACATAATTATATGGTTTTAGACCTTTTTTCTAAGTTCACAAGGAATTAGACTCCTAAATTTCTTATGTAGCATAGAAAGTATAATAATTATATTTTCAGATCTCATTATTCAAAATCACAGAATCACAGACTGGGTTGGAAAGGACCTTGAGTATCATCTAGTCCAACCACTGTGCCATTGGCAGGGACACCTTTTACTAATCCAGGTTGCCCAAAGCCTTATCCAACCTGGCCTTGGATGCTTCTGGCAACTTGTGCCAGTGCCTCACCACCCTCACTGTCAAGAATTTCTTCCTAATATCTAATCTAAATCTACCTTCTTTTAGTTTAAACCCATTAACTCATGTTCTATTACTACATTCCCTGATAAACATGTTTAAGTAGAAGCAACACTAACTGATGCAGTTAAAATTGTATAGTAGTTTTGGTTGGTTTTACAGCTGCTTTTACCTGTCTTTTCCTCTTCCAGCCTGAATAGTTTGAAGTTTTATTTCTGGAGAAAGTACTTAAAATGTAAGCAGCTTGTCTGTTTTCTATTTTAAGCAGAAAAGCAATAAATAGGCTGTTTAAAAAAAACGAAACAAAAAGAAAACCCTCACACTTTTATACAAGTCCTAGCAGAAGCCATTATATTTTTGACAGATAAAGTTGTTGTGAGATCAAAATAGCACTTGTCAAAGACTTTGTCTTTGCCTGAGTATTGCTAGTTGTATAAATGTTTTGAAAGTTGTGTTTTACTAAAAAACTTTCACATGTAAAAGGCACAAAAAACTTGTTTGCAGTTGTATAGGTAAATGGCTACTCCAGGTTGAATGAATCCAAGCTTAACCTACTCATGCATGCAAGGGCACTCGACATAGAAAGGAGGAAGCACACTAAGAATTCACAAGGTATTAATAATTAAGAGATTATCTTCTGAGGAAGTGGCTCAGATACGGGGCATTAATTTCCCTGATTCTTAATTTTGGTACCTTAGTAAAATGTTAAATTATGCCTGTGGTTTGGGTGTTTTGGCTAGGTGCTAGCTAGAAATGAATTGATTCAGAAAATCCTATCCAATAGAGCAGAAAGTAAGAGAAAGATTTCAGAGGCTAGTATGGAGAGAAGTGCTTACAAGGCACACAGAGTTCCTAATTGTTACAGGCCAGGGAAGGACACTGAAATTGTACCAAATATACAAAAGAGGCTATCTTCTGCTGCTTTGTTCTTCCTTCTGCAGAAGCTGTAAAATGGAAAAATGAGGGTTTTGCTGGGTTAAAAGAGAGGCTCCAGAAGGGAAGGCTGGGAGACAGTGCAAGGAGAGACATAAGGAATAGGATTTGGGGTTGTTAAAATTTTTAGAGAGGGTAGGTTCATCTAGAAGTTTTCAATAAGATAAAAATGCCATTTTCTTTCTAAGACTGTCAACTATTATAAAATCAGTATCACTTTAACATGGTACTAAATTTCCAGAAGTCTCTTCTGTGTTACTGATGGTCACTTGCTCCTTAAAAAAAACCCTGGAAATACATTTCCACTTCAGCCTGTTGTGGAAGGACAAGCAGCGTAATACACAGCACAGTCTAGTGGAAACCAAGATCTGAAAGTACAGGAATTTCACTATTTATTTCCCAAAAGCTGACACTACAGTTCTGAGGATTGGTGAAGAGTATGAATTTTCTAAGATTAGAAAAGACATATCTAACTGAGAGATTAGAGGAAGAAAACAGCAACCAGCCCTGCAGCTACAATTCACAGCAATTTAAATTTGTAGAACAAGCACTTCCTCATGCATGCAAGGGTACTCTTGACATAGAAATGAAAAGGTTTGTGAAGAATTCCAGTGAGGAGAATAATTAGGAAATAGTCTGAGTTGATTCTTTTTAGTATATATATTTTGTGAAGAGACCAGTCACGGTTTTCAATAAATGCTAAACCATTGAGAGATGCACTACTTAAGTGGATTTGAGCTGTTTCAATTCTCTCTGTGTGTGGGTGGCATTAGATATGTGATCATGTCCTTGGTCTTGGGCAGTCAAAAGCCATAAAAATCAGGAGATATTTTTCTCTGACAGCTATACCATGAACACTTTTCTTCTCTCCCTCCAAGGCATTTCAGCCTCGGTGACTGGTCTTTCAAACTCGGTTTCTGTAATTTGTCAGAGTATGCTACTGAAAGAAAATGTCAACTACATTCTCTGTTGAGATGCATGACTGTCATACAATATTAATTTTTCAACAGTATATAAGGACACTACAGTTGAATTTTAGGGATGATCATTTTGATATAACATCCTTATGCCATAGCCAACAAACCTTAACATTTGGGAAGTCTTTTTGTTTTTTATGTCATGAGCATGAGAAATCACTAGTGCTTTGTCTGGTGAAGATTAAATGCAGCAGAAGTGTGGGGCAATATAGTTTTCTAAGAGCATTTCTGCTTTTCATAGAATCATTTAGGTTGGAAAAGACCTTTAAGATAATCAAGTCCAACCATGAAGCTAACACTGCCATTTCCACCACTAAACCATGTCACTAAGTGCCACATTGTATTGGGTTTCTGTGGTAAGGTCTTGGCAGCTGGTGGCTACAGGGGTGGCTTTTGTAAAGCTTTCTAGAAGTTTCCCCAGTGTCTGATAGTGCCAATACCAGCTGGCTCCAAGATGGACCCACCCCTGGCCAAGGCCAAGCCCATCAGCCAATGGTGGCAGCACCTCTGGGTTAATATATTTGAGAAGAGGAAGAAAAACTGATGTACAACAGCAGCCAGCAAGAGAGAGAATATGTGATAGCAACAAGTCTGTAGACACAAAGATCAGTGAAGAAGGATGGGGAAGAGGTGCTCCAGGCACCAGAGCAGAGATCCCTCTGCAGTCCATGGAGAAGACCACAGTGAGGCAGGCTGTCCGGCTGCAGCCCCTGGAGGGTAATGCTGAAGCAGATATCCACCTGCAGCCCAGTCACGACCCCATGCCCAGAGCCGCTGGATGTTCCTGAAAGAAGCTGTGACCCCATAAAGAGCCTATACTGGAGCAGGCTCCTGGCAGGATCTGTGGACCCATGGAGAGGGGAGCCCGTTCCAGAGCAGGTTTGCTGGCAGGACTTGTGACCCTGTGGGGGACAGACACATGCTTGAGCATACTGGCACTGAAACTGTGCGCCCCTAGAAGGGACCAGACTGCTGGAGCAGTTTGTGAAGGACTGCATCCTGTGGAAAGGTGCTATGTAGAATTTCATGGAGGACTTTCTCCTGTGGTTGGGACCCCACAGCACAGCAAGGGAAAAGTGTGAGGAGGAAGGAGCAGCCGAGATGATGTGTGATGAACTGACCATAATCTGCATTCCCCATCCCCCCTGTGCTGCTGGAGTGGAGAAGTTAGAGAAAACTGGGAGTGAAGCTGACACAGGGAAGAAGGAATGGTGGGGAGATGATGTTTAAAAATGTTGGATTTATTTTTCATTTTCCTACTCTGGCAAGAAGTTAAATTAATTTTCCTGACTTGACTCTGTTTTGCCCATGACAATAATTGCTAGGTTTTTAAAAAAGATTCATAAAGTCAAGCTTCAAGCTTTGCTCAGCAATGTTAGAAGTTGCCCAATAAGAATAATCATTAAGCAATGTTGAAATATTTTATCTTCCTTTATTTGCTTATGTTAAAGATTATAGGTAAATTTGGCATTGTTTCAAAACAGCATCTTAAAAGTCTTTTGAAACTTGAGGTTTTTCATTTCATTTTAATTCACTTGTCTAGGGAAAAATTCTGAGAATGATGCTATAGTCTGCCACTGAAGTCCCTCACTCCTGTGTTCCAATCACTATACTTTTAAATAATTTTAACAAGGTTGTTTTAATGGCCTGGGCTGAGCGGAGTACCTCTTATGGCAGCCTCGATTGAGAGCCCAATATCAAGATTTCTTTGAATTAGTATTTCTGACATGCCCAAGCACCGCCCTAAGTTTTCAGAGATGTATATGAGCA
Source organism: Laterallus jamaicensis coturniculus (assembly GCA_022605575.1). Classification (NCBI taxonomy): domain Eukaryota; kingdom Metazoa; phylum Chordata; class Aves; order Gruiformes; family Rallidae; genus Laterallus; species Laterallus jamaicensis. The sequence goes on along the minus strand of JAKCOX010000008.1, from coordinate 16,619,874 downwards.
TCAGGTATCAGGTATGGGCATTATTCCTCTTTCCCTATGTAATAGTGATTGGTAGCTAAGTCTATGAAACCAGTGCCAGGACAATGGAATTTCATGTTTTGGATGAAGAAAAATGCATCCTATACAATTCAGATATTCATTTTTACCTCTGTATTCCATCTGAACTATTTAATGAATGTTACTCTGATTAAATTGTTCATTAAAGGGAAATTGTCCAGCTGTGAAGGAATTTACCACAATGTTTCTGAAAAGTAATTTCTTTCTAGCTGACATATGCTGGGCATCTAGAAGTTGAAGTACACCAAATCACTAATAGTTCTTGAAAATTGTTTCTTCCGTGCTTGATGTATCTTGGAATTCTTCACAGTGTTGAAGTATTAACAGTCTGCAACTGAGCAGAAATATGTGACACAATGTTTGAGGCTAGGTGGTTCAGCCTAAACCTTTGTTCATTCCTTGAATGAAACATGAATGAGAGCTTTCAGCAGGTTTGCCAAAGTTCTGTTCATTTGAAGTTTTCCTTTTTTAAGTTTCACCAGGTTGCCAGACAGGAATATGGAACATAACACAGTGTGGCTCTTCAGGGCAAACCTTTCAACTGAAGCATGGAACACAGTGCTTCCGCTTTAAAATTCTCTAGTAAACATCTGATTGGATCTAATTCATGATTATCCTTCTCTATGGAAGGCACCAAAAAGGTTGAGGCAACCTGTAACATCCACTGAGCTACTCTTCAAACAATCAAAACTAGTTTTGAAGGATATCTTACCTTGCCCATGTAATACACCCCACTATGAATCATGCGATTCTTAGTCTTAGAAGGATGCTTTTGCTGTCAAGCATGTTAACTACCCATCATTTCACTGTCTTTGAATGCATACCTTCTGGTTGTGGGATGTACGCAATTCAGATGAAGGGAATTGGAGACACTGTAGCCCTGTTATTCTCATTTTCCTATCCATAGCAGGAGCATGCAGTGTTGTACTGGCAGCCTTTAAGGTTCTTTAAAAAGCTAAAATGCATATTTATTGTGAAGCCCGATTGTTAATTTAAAACCAATTTATTAAACTTATAGGGCTTGTTTGAGCTTCATATATGTATATGAGAGGGAGAAGACTGTTCTTGTAAAGTCTTAGAAGGTATGAAAACCAACTTTGATAGTGTTACAAGTTCTAAAACTGTGTCTAAGGACGTATGATATTAGTTGTCCCATACCATTGCTGAAACGAACTAAAATAAACTGTCATATTACGTGACCTATAGGTGGTATTAGGCATTTTATTACCTTTTTGCTCTCCCCTTGAGCTCTAGACCTTTATTAAAGATTGTTTACAGAAGTTATTGAATGCCACTGGTTTTATTTTTAAAGCACTGAAAGGATGGCATTAACGTCCCTTAAACATAAAAGGAAGGAATGAGATAAACTATAAAACCACAATCTAAGTGCAAGATGAAGTAAGACAAATATAAAACAAACTTGTACATTCTTCCTTGCCAAGAGCCTCTTTATATGCCAATGTGTCTGCCATTACTTTAACAGCTTCTGTCAGAGTAAATTGGAAAGGAAAAACATTAAAAGAGTAATTCACAGCGCAAAAATGCTTCTTTAGAGTCACATTAGGCACAGTCTCTGAATACCATGTTTACTTTCATAATGTATTTACTGCTTTGATGGATGTTAAGGGTATAAGGATGCTAAATTGGGGTGGAACATTTTTGATTATGGGCATCATAGGTCTTGATGAAACACTGTAGGTATCAGTTGGGTTTTGTGATGCAGCCCATGGTTTTGATTTCCTTGTATTGACAGCTTCTTTGGCTTCAAGGCTTCTGTTTTGTCCCCTGCTCTGCTGTTAATAGCAATGTGGTGACTTCCCATGAGCTACTTCACTCCCCTAAAAAAATTTAATTATACTTATTGAAAGGTATTTGTAAAAGAAAAATTGCCTTAGTGTGAAGTAGAGGTCAGAAGCATAGAATTCTCTTTGTTTATTTTTTTATTTTAAATTGAAAATTCCAGTTTGAAAGAAATACGTGCTTCCATGGCCCATGTGTAATTTTGGAACCAGCAATCTGTTTTGGTCAGAGATACTGAGATTAAAGTGTATATCCTGGCTACTGGCTATTTGTGGCCTGAATTAATTTGAGATTATTTGTTTAATAATTTCTATTTGTTGGTCAATTTCTAACACCATTCTTCATTGGTGAATAATAATAAATACTGATTTTGAATCCTTTTTCACTGGGGAGATGGATTTAAAAGTTGTTCTTACCTATTTCAAAATGGTCCAGGTAAAAATTGCACGGGATTAACAGTGGATCTATAGTCTGTCTCACCTGAAATTATTGACTATAACTAGAGTGATACAATAATTGGTTTTAAAATATAATTTCTCTAAGGTTATTGTTAACAACGGATTTTAGTATATTCCTAAACTGGGTTGGGTTTTTGTTTGTAAGTTTCTGATAATATGCTTCCTTGGAATTTAGTTTCCTACTAGGTCATTGATTTCCTCCAAGCCATGACAAATTAGATTATTTTTGTGTGACTTGGTGAAGATTCTCTTAGTCTACCTGTTGTATTGCTGCTATGAAAATACTTGCTTAATCAAAAGATTTCTATGTCCTTGGGTACAATATGTCACAAATTGTGTGACATTACTAATGTATGCAGTTTTTGCTGGCTGGAACATCTGCTGCTTATTTGGAAAGGTGTAGAAAAATTCACTATACAGTAATTGGATAATAAAGCTATTGAGCTGGAGATAATTGCTTGTGCTAAACTCTAAATTTCTTTTGCTGCAGGCCAAATCTCCATTCAGATCTTTGACCCATCTTTCTGATGAATTAAATCAATTTTGATTTTTACTATTATGTTGAATGTTAATAACTATTACTCTTTTTTGATAATTTGCTGATAGTTGATGGTTTCAGTTGACCCTATTTGTTGTTTTTGTTTGCTACTAAAGTGTAAATCTAACTATACTTAGGTTTGTTACAAATAGCCAGTGCTCTTACACATTCTTAGTGCATAAAATAGTTCTGTTTGGTCTTCAGCAGTTTTCTTTCATGAATGTTGTACAGATAGATACCATTTCTCTAAAAGGATACTTAGTTTTCATTAGAAAGTCAGTGAATTTTTGGGACAGAGAAAAAGATTAGGTTTTATTAGTAAGCAGTTCACTTTGCCCTCTACACTAGTCAAAAATTATTTTATTGGTCTTATGGCAACTGAAACACTTTTGGAATAACAGATAAAATGATTTAGGGTCAGTGATAAAATTACTAGTTTTTAATGCTTTGGACTTCCCAGATTTTTTCAGGAATACCAAGCAGCATTATGACTGTGACTGGAGAGTATCATAAACCCTTGTAGAACAAATTCAGTTCAACAGATTGATTTTGGAGGAGGATTTGTTAGTTTTTCACTAAATGATCTGTGCTGACAGTTGATATTGTGGTAATAGAAAGTTTGCATGATCAGAGTTTGTTTTAAATAGACCTCAGCGTTGATTCCTGCAGGGCTTCTGAGAGAAGGAGTTAGAGAAGAGCAATCCTGTGGGGAGGAATAAATGTTCATTAGAAAAAAGTAAGCTTTGTTAGAAAAAGACTCCTTGTAGCCCACAGCAATGTTACTCATGATTTCATTCCCTGAAATATTGAATTTTTATGAGTATTTTCATCTGTTTCTTCCCTGGGGTATCTAACTGACTTTTCTGCTTTTTCATCAGTATTGTCTATCCCTATAAGCATATAAGCAACACTTTCTTTTGCCAATGGTGACTCGCTGACCCCACCACAGATTTCCCTGCTTTATCTGCCAAGGCTGATAATTATTTTACTAACAAGTGCTAGCTCAATAATGTTTAGTCACTCAGGCCTCCTCCCTCATTATTTTTCTTCCCTGGGGGCATCAGATCTGGAAACTCTCTCTGTTGTCACCTGGGGTTTAAAAATATGAAAATTCATTCAGATCACAGTTATCTTTCCTGCTATCTTCCTTGATTAACAGTATGGTAAGCTGAACTGAAGGTTGCAAGAGCAGTTGGTATAAATGGCTTGCCCACTCACTGTCTACTTTGAATCTAGCTTGTTACCCTGCTTCTGTGAGGCAAACAGAAAAATTGAGCGGTTTTAATTACATGTAGACATCAATATTGTGTTCTGAATATTGTTAGTAGCTTCATCACCTTATTCTAAGGAACATGCTGCCAGAACTGCTCACTTCTGTCTTTTCTCAGCTCTCAGCATGAGCCTTTCAAGCTGAGCCCAGGAGCCCTGGCTCACAGAGGATGTTCCCAGTTGGTGATGATTATTGTCATAGCCACTAGGGACTATAGCTATGGACTACATTAGACTTTCCCCCAAGAAACTTATAAGAGAAGTGGTGGTTACCTTAGAAGTAGTTCATTATTAACTAAAAGCTCAAAAGAGAGGAGAAATACCAAACTTCTCAAGATCTCCACTGTCACTCCTTGAGGAAACTAAACGAGCAGTTCAATAGTCATTTGGGGTTAAGCAGCAGCATCCATTAAACATTTCAGAGACCCATGGTACATAACATAGCTGATTTCAGTGGCTTGAGGGGGACATTTTCCAATACAGTTTTATTAATTAGTATTTTTCATGGTTGAATGGAAACACAGAATTTGAAAATGCAGCACTTCAACTCCCTCTTCTCTGTTGTGTAGGAGATCTATCCTGAATTACTAGGGTTAGCAGGAGCAGTATTGACACTGGGTTTAGATAACCGTTGTAATGACGTGTATTAGATCCCACAAATAATGCATTGGACAGAAGGGAAGAAGCTGTTTTGTCTGTCTGTGAAATGAAAATTCCACAGGGACAATTTTGCTAGTACTAGCTCATTGCTGGGCGCTGGTCTATATGACCTTCAAATGTCCCTTCCAACTGAAACTATCCTATGATTCGAAGAAGAAAGCGTCAGAAGATGAATGAGAGTGCTATTGGTGTCAAACTGTAGTTTAACAAAGTATCCCGGTCTAAGACTGCCTATTTTTAAATTATTTTAATATTTTGATAGCATTTCCTAGGAGTCCCCTTATGGTGAGAAAAATGGGTGCTTGTGAAAAAATATCCAATATCTACTTCAGTGGAAACTGTTTGTCAGGTACATATGAGATTCTCTGGGCTAGATAGGCAGTGAGGAAATGTGTCCTTGAGCTCCATGCTCCTTTTGAATGTGGAGCCATGAACAGCAGAGCCAAAGATATAATTCACTTCTTTCAAAAGACAATGTCAAAAATAAGTTAATATACCATGTAGATCATCCATTGGGTATGGAAGGGATCCATGGGGACAGTTGTGTGTGTGTATATATAATTCAGATGTCTAAACTTAGAGAAACCTGTGCAAAACTATTAGTGAAAGAAAATTGTGTTCTATATTGCCATTTGGTAAGACAACCTTAAATGAGGGAGTGGGAAGTCAAATAGAAAGCTAGAGAGATTAACCTTGCCTGTTTTGCCTCAGACTTGTGTGTGTGTGTGTGTGTGTATGTATGGTATCATCAGCCTAAATACTTTTACTTGACTTGGCATTCGGGAACAAAACTGCACATTTCTGTTGTCGGAGGAAATGGGTGGCAGAAATATTGCTTGTCAGACCTCAGTTGACTACAGCAGTTGAGTCATACTTAGTTTTAACTGATGTGGGCTTCCTACAAATGAGGATGTGTAACTTCATTCAGTGGGTTTCAACAGAGCAAAACTGCTTCCTTTGTAGAAGTGTTTTGACATGAAGTTTTTGTGGGTGCCTGTTCTGTGTGAAATACAGTTCCTTAAGTGTGGCAAATAGTTTCCAAGAGGTGCTGAAAAATTCCGTTTTGTTTTTTTAATTCAAAGTGCATTCTTATATTTTAGTTCACAGTTAGGTTCCTGCATCTGAGTTAATGAAAAATTAAAACTTTTTTTTACCCTGATTTTTCAGTTCAGTCCTTCACTAATTTAACAGTTATAGCTGATTTTGAAGAGCATATTTTGCTGTATGACTTGAAAAGGATTTCTAACAGAGGAAATCTTCAGTATTTAGACATTGCTTTTTTGGGAGGGACCTGATGTAACTTAATGTTCAAGCTGGTGCCTAATTTTTGGCCCTAAATTATATGACCAAAGCTAAAGACCAAGCATGAAACTTCTTAAGGATTCAAAACTGAAAGTTAATGTTTTGCAAAGCTCATCTTGAGTCGATTGGTCCACCTGGAGAAAAGTTCAGTCTTTACTTTTGGGCAGATGGGGAATGCAGCACAAGATCAATGCTCATACAGGGCTTGTAGAGTGACTTATTATTGTGAAATTATTTAGAGATAAGGTACTTTGGGACTGGTGAGAGAGATCTGTATTTAGGAAATCATAGGAAAGACTAAGGACAATTCCTTAGAAGACAGTGAAGTGAATGATTTGGAGAAGTAGAAGGAAGACCAGGTAACACAGAAATAAGGATTAATACAGTTTCAGGAAGACCATTATTGAATGCAGCTGGCTGGCTGAAGAAGATTAAGCCAGGCTGTAGACTGTATGAAGTATATTGCAGTGGATAGATTGATTGCCTGTATTATAAGTAATCCCAACATTGGCCAGAAATTCATGAGGAAAAGAAAATAAATTATTCCCATTGCCCTGAAAATATGTTTATTACCTTCCCAGGTCTGGATCTTAAATTCTTATTCTTTTCCTGCAACAATGCCACAATACATTTGAGTTTGATCTATTCCACATCCCAGTGAAGCAGTGCTAGACCCGTGTTTGTTTTTTGTGTAAATGCACACATGCTTTTTCTTCTGTCTACCACATAATGACTTTGTAAGACCTTTATAATGAGCTACCAAATACTATTTTTGTTGCTAACAAATCGCTGCTAAGCTGAAGTGGGATCCATGGTAAATTAAAACTACTAATTTTACTTAACTTTTGTTTTAGGTCTCAAGCATAAATTTCAGAAGTGCTTATGTTTATCCAAAATTAAAGTCTACCAGTAGAAAAATGAGTTACTGGATATCAACCAGTTAAAATGCACAAAATCATAAATCTGGTATTTCCACCTAACTCCAAATACTGCAGAATCTTATTCTGCACAAATCAGTCTTTTCAGGAGTTAAGGAGTAGTTTTATGGCATGAAGCGCTGAGTTCTTCTGCATTGGATGTGGGCAGAAAAGCTGGCTTTTGTGTGGCCTGAGCAGTTTTCAACTGAGTGCTAACCAGGAACATGCTTATTTTACTCTGATTTTAGGTAAAACTTGACAGACATTACAAAGAATGAAGACAAATACTTGTATATTATCTACAGGGGTAGAAGCGTTTTTATGTGTGAAAATCACTGGCAAGGATGTAAGCATTAGAATCCAAATTTTGTTGGTATCTGCACTATTTTAATTTATAAAAAAATATGAATTGTCACATATGTAGCACATGAATTCATATATATATGCACATGTGAATATATATAGATACGTGCTGGGTTTTATGTCTTTGTATTTCATTTTTAAATGCAATAATAAGTACCGAAGCACATTGCTATATAGCAGGTATCTCTAGAGCTAAAGCGTTTAGGATTGAAATGAGTAGTTGTCAGGATTTTGGTTTCTTGGCTGAACGATGTGCTAGATGTCAAGTCATAAGTTGTTTTATTGACTTTCCCAGCAGGGAAATAAATCAGCAAGCTTTTTATAGCATTTGCAATGATTGAACTTGAGTGGCTTTCAGCAGAAGAAAATAGCAAGCAGATTGTACAAGGATTAAGATAACCTGAAATGCTTTGATTGGACTGTTTGTAATACAGTACCATTGAGATCTCAACAATCTACTTTACAATACAGAAAACGTGTTGGATTTACTTTTGGCATAGTTGGATCAGAGACAAGCAGCTAAGCAAATGTTTTCTCAGTACACAAATGACTTGTAACCCTACTATGTATATTCTGTTATTATACCAAAATGTTTGTTTCACATATTACACAATGAGAACATATAACACAATGAGAACATGCTCATCCAAGTCTAGAGCCCCGAGGAAGCAGTTCTGAAATACTGTTTTATGACAGTATTTAAAGCTTTTGTGTGCTTATGACAGTGCATTTGTTTAGCTTATAAAACATTTGAAACTTCTTATATTTGAAAAGATGAATCATGCCAGAAGTGTGAATAAATAAATTTTTGTGTTGTCAGCTCTTTGGAAATATGATCACTATAGTGCATTGATTTTTATTTTGGTCCTCCTTGAGTATTGAACATAATGTCTTTGGAAGTGCAATCTATGTGCTGCTTTTGCATTACAGCTTGTGCCATCTTTGTCATGCAGTTTATCAGTGACTGGATAGAAAAATGATTGAAAGCTTGAGTCATAGACAGGCACATACATAATTATTTGAAATTCTGTTTCTTAACAAGTTTTTGTTAATCTTTTGGCTTCAAAAGGAATTGGAATAAAAGTTGCCTATTGTCATTCTCTTCCAAGCTGGCAACTCATGAAAAATACCAGCAAAGGGCTATGCAAAGAAGTTTTCAAAGTATCTGACAGAAATTCTCTGTTCTATTTAAAAATAGGTAGGGTTTTTTCGTGGCGTATGAAAAAGCTACCTAAAAGTCTGTGATACTCTCATAGCTCCCTCCACGTTGGGAAACGGTAAAATGTGATACACAGCAGTGTTCTGTTTTTCTTCTATTGCTCTAGAGGCCACGCTTCCAATCAAGGCAGGACAGCCTTAACCAGAGAAATTGGGAGCAACCTGCCTTGTATCTTTTCATAGAGGAAGAGGAGACGGGTTGTCTTTCTTCTAGCAGTAATGTTCATTTATGCCTCTGTTACCTTTGTTTTTTAAAACAGGTATTTAGTATAAAGTGTTAAACATTCCAGGTCAAGTAAGTATTCTGATTTGAAATGCCTTTTTCTTGCCAAAATGCAAGTAGGAAGGACTTGTGGTTTAAGTTAACATGAACTGAAGGTTTCATCTTTTTTTTGCCAAATAACTTAAAAAAACACCATGTATGTCTGGTCAGGACGCACGATTGAAGTTGGTTTTTTTCCTCATTTAGGTTAATTATTGGAATGTGATGCTATAGTGTCATCATGTTGCTGAGTAAATTTATAACAGTGCACTTGATTCTAGCTTGCCATTACTTCCTCTGTTGTTCCAGCATGTTCTCCTTCATCGAAAACCTTATCCAGTTAGAGGGTTAATGAATGAATCTTCTCCCTGCTCCACTTATTTATTTTGTAATCTTGAAATTAGTGTTGTGCTTTATTTATCTCTTATGTTATGCTACAAGTTTCTATCATAAGATAGAAAGAAAACCAAAAAGGCTTTGATAGGAGGAATCACTCTAGGCTATGCAGCCGTGTTATCCCTCATTCTGAGTTCAGATTTATTGTTCTAATAATATAGCTAATGTTTCTGAAATGTTTACTTCAAATCAGTTCTTCCAAAGAAAAGGCATACAACAAACCTTAATTTTTTTTTCTTTTTACTTGATTTCTTTTTCCTTTTCCTGCCCCCCTTTTTCTGCCCCCCTTTTCCTGCCCCACTTTTTTCTCTTTTTTCCTCTTTTTCACTTCCCCCCCTTTTTTTCCCTTTTCCCCTTTTAATCCTCAAAAAGACTTATTTGTTTCTTAAATAGAAATTCTAATGTGTTCTTGTGGTGGTTTAATCCTGGCTGAAGGCCAGATGCCCACCAAAACCACTCCCCTTTTTAGCTGGACAGGGGAGAAAATACATAGTGAGAGACTTAGGCATTGAGATAAGGATGGAGAGATCATTCCGCAATCAGTGTGATGGGCAAAACAGACTCAACATGGAATAAAAAAACAAAAACACATTGAATTTACGACACCATACAAACACACATACACACACACACACACACTCTCTTTCTCTCTGAAGCCAGAGTAGGATAATGAGAAGACCAGATCTTAAAATACCTGCTCCCAACTCTCCCTTATTCCCTCAACTTTATTAATGATTTCTCTCCATTTCCGCCCCCCCCCCCCCCACAAAGGGGTCACAGGGAGAGATGCGGATAGGGGTTTTGGTTAGTTTATCATGAGTTGTTTTCCTTTGGGGGTGGGAGTGGGAGTTCATTCTTCACACTCTTGCTCTGCTCCAGTGTGGGGTCCCATCCATGGGAGACAGTCCTCCACAATCTTCTCCAACGTGAGTCCTTCAACTCTTCTCCAACTGTCCAGTGGGGGTCACTTATATGGGGTGCTCCAGTCTCATCCCCCTTGGAGTCACAATTTTCCTCAGCAAACCTCCTCCAGCGTGAGCCTCTCTCTCCATGGGCTGCAGGTACTGCCAGAGGTTTACTTCAATGTGGGTCACAGCTTCTTATGTTCCCACCTGCTGAACAAGGGGCCTCTCCATGGGCTGCAGGTGGGGTCTCTGCTCCCCATCATCTTCCATGGACTTCCATGGGGACACAGCCGGTCCACCATATGGTCTTCTCCATGGGCTACTGGGAAATCTTCCTTTCTGCTGCCTGGAGCACCTCCTTCTTCCACTTCACTGACCTTGGTATCTGCAGAGTTTCTTACATCTTCTCACTCCCTTCTCTGGTGGCAAAAAGTGGCTGGTTGCATTTTTTTTCTTCTAAATGTGATTCCCAGTGGTGCTATGAACATCTCTGGCCTTGGTCAGCAGTGGGTCCAGCCTTGAGCCCAGCTGGTGTTTACTTTCATGCCTACAGAGATCTTCTAGCTGTTTCTTGCAGAAGCCACCTCTGCAGCCACCCCGCCCCCACCGGAACCTTGCCACACAAACCCACAACAATTCTAGAAGATTTTTCTGCGTAGGGCCTTTGAAAATACACCTTGTAAAATTCCTACTAAGAAATCACTCCAAGTTCTTTGGAAAGGACAGGACAAAGCTGACACTGCTAGAAATCTTGAGAGTCCATTTGCATAATTTGTTGTTGAAAAGGTGCTATATGGTAGTGCTGTAGAATTTCTCTTTTATTTTCAGTTTAGAAAAGTATAGCTGAAGTGAAATTGAGTAAAAAAAAAAATCACCAAGGAAAAAATCTGGTTCTAATAAATCAATTATGATAATTCAAATGCATGTCAATGAATCTAAAGACACAAGTAGGTGTGTGAGTCTGTCTCTCCCCTGACAACACTGTCGATGATCGACTGGTACAGTACCAAAAGAAAATAAATTCTAAAGACTGCAGTGAAACAGGTGGAAATATAAAGTGCAACTTGTCATCTATATGCACTTTGGAAAAATACTTCTTTAGATTTGAATGTTTTATTTATAATCAGAATCAACATCTTTGTTGACAAGGTACTTTCTAATTAGGAAAAAACCCCAGGTATCAGGAAAGAATGGCATGTTCTATACAGCCTAACTGCTTGCTTGTGGGGCCTCTTATACCAGTCTTCAACATCACTAATTGATCATTCAGTACTTCTTGTAATCTGTCAGGTGCTCTGGCAATGTCTGTGTCAAGATGAAAGGCTGAGTATTAAACCCCTTTTTCTCTCTGTTCTTTTAGATATAAAAAATTTTTAAACCCTTTTATTTCTTTTTTCAGTGAGAGATACTGTTTGTATATAAAGTAAAATTCTGTACTTAATGTTTGTGTGTGTATACATGCTTATATATTACAAACAAATGGGAGCCATCCCTTATTTACAGGAGCTAGGAAAACCAGCCATTTCTTGATGTGCCTTTCTAAATATGAACCTCATACAATGGTCCCACAATTTTTTTTCTCTTATGGAGGTAGAGATATTTTATATGACTCTCTTCTGCACGCTTTCAGAAAACCTGGTTTAAAAAACTGGTCCCTCTTCCCTGAATACCTGTTTTCTGCACCAGTTTTCCAATTTCTTCCAGTGAAGTTGAGGAAAGAGGCAAAAGCATTGCTATTTCCTTATCTGAATTGGAGCTCCCATCTGTACCTGCATACAAGATAGAGCCTCTGGTCTAGCCTTTATCTTCCTGAAAATCACAGACCACTTCTTTGCTTTAAAGTTTTTTTTTTAAAAAGTTAACTTGTAGGTCTAACTACTTTTCTTGTGGGACTGCATCTGTGGACCATCGCTGATTCACAAGATACAATGAAAAAGCAGTGCTTGGATAAATGAAGGCAAAGTAGGTCATTTCCCTCTGGCCTAGTAAAATCTGAATAATTTTACAGGAGAAATAAGAGCAGAATGTGGCTAAATCAAAGTTAAAATGTTTCAGACTTTAAATAGTGGATGTTATACCTCAGATTATTTCCCTTTTCTGATTGTTCTTTTCCTCTCTTGTCCATCTGTCTTGAAAGTAATGTTCCATATTCATGCAGGACACAAAGAAATACCTAAGCTTGCACATAACTTTTCTTGATTTCTTGCTTTCAGGATGGCCAAGAGGTGTAACTGATACTCAGGAAAGAAAGTGTGGAAAAAAGTCTTTCATCCATTAAAATGCTTTTTCCTACATTGGGGGGAGATTTCTGTGCAGGGGACTGTCCTTTTCCTGTCCTTTTGCCACTGGTAACATAGATATCTACTTTGAGCAGTTTAGTGTTGGACACTGTACAAACTGCAGATTTGGATGAGAAGCTTTTTCTTTAATTCACAGCTTGGTTTGTGGACTTGGATTTGTCTCTCTGCAGCCCAAGGACCTAGGGGAGAGATTACATTTCCCTGCCAGTTTTCTTCTATGTTTTGGTGTTCCTATCAAGGCTTTGTTCAGTTGGTTGTTCCATACTCTAGTAAGTCAGAATTGGCGGATGCCATTTCATGGAGGGTTTCAGAAAGAGTCTTGTGTCCTAAGTAGATAATTCTCCTGTCCTTTGGCCATTAGCCAGGGAAAACACTGTGCTCAGAGGTGCGGAATGGGCATTTGCCTAAACTCTGTATTGATTATTAGCATTGTGTTAGCAGGGGGATGAGAGACAGATATTGATTGCAACATGTGCCACAATGTTCATGGCACTGTCAAGTTATATAGACAACAAAAGAAGTGTAAGCTGCATGGGGTGAATTGCTGAGAGACAGCTTCTATTTGAGTCACATATGAAGGTAAGGTTTCATGTGTGCAAGTCATGTGGAGATACGACACATGGTGTTGAGGCAGAGACTTAATGCATTCAGGCACTGGCAGAATGAAGATGATTAATCCATTTGGAGCATGGTAATGGTTTTGTCTTGGTTCCTGTATTTCCTATTTCCCCATTCATCTGCCTCATTTAAACAATATACTTTAAATGGAGGCATTATATGTGATTATGCTAGTTTTCCTTTGATAACCACTGCACCAAGGGCCTCTTTTCCCACCCCATGTTGACTGAGAAACTGTGTGTGTGTGTGTGTGTGTATGTGTGTGTATTTTGCTGTGAATTGATATTTCTTCCCTTATTTACAGCTGGTGGTTTGAATGTTTTCACAATCAATTTGACTGTATTTCAAGACCATTTCTAAACCAGACTATGAAATTCCTCTTTTTTAAGTCTTCCTCAAGTTTTTAGTTGAGTTTATAATACATATATTATAATACTCAGGAAAATAACATTAGGGATATGCAACTGCATGTAATTTGTTGAATGGACCATAGTGAAATATTTAATTCAGACTGTTACAGAGAGTGATATTGAGACTCTATAGGGTTCTAACCTATGGAAGATCTGACAAACTGATGAAAATATATAATTTTAGTAGACGTCATTCAGGAATGTTGCTGCAAAGTATAGTGTATAAGCTTCCTATCTGTTCCGATAGTCACAGTACTTTTGTAGCAATTCAGGGGGTTAAACCAGTAAAATGCAGTCTTAAGAAAACAATTGTGTCTTCTCTTATTTTAGAACCTAAAATCTGTGCAAAATTCTTTTGTTGAGAAGCATTGACTGAAATTGTTTTCTTACTGGGCTGCTCTGTGTCAAAGCTGAGCATCGCTACTGTCAAGTACTCTTTCTCTGAGCTTTCTCATTATTACAAACATTCAACATCAATGTGGACTCATTAACAGCCAAATTAAAATCTGTGCAAAAAAGTTTTAATTAGGTCAGCTGAAGGAACAGAGCTATAGGAGTCTAGACAAAGATGAACAATAGTTGTCTTTTAGAATGGAAGGATCACAGCTGTAACAAACCCTGGCTTTTCTCATTTGGGCTGCATCAGAAATTAAAAATTGAATAATCTGGGAAGTGCAGAACTGCAGTAGCTCGATGAGGAACCTCCTCTTTTAAAACTTGAGAGAACCTCAATCCCATAACTTGGAATTCCTCTGCAGTGATCACTTCAGGCTTCATTGTTGTTTTAAAAGATTCAATTTCATCTATGTGAAAATAGGCCGATATTAAGAGTGATCAATCCTAAAAGGATGGCTGTTATGCTGCGCTCTTTCTTGCACTACCATTGCTGTTTTGTCATTTATGTTTTACCATTGTAAACCAATAATTAGAATTTCTGTGTTCCCATGTCTGCTGCTTTTGGAGATTTCCACTACCATAAATGACAATCATCATATTTGTAGCCAGAAAAAATATGACAAACCTTTCTCATCAATAGAATTTTCAGTTGTAATTATCCAGCTGTATTGCTTATTATGATAACATTTTTAATGTGACTTATTAATGCCATTCTCTGAAGCACAGTGAGTTTAAACTCATGATACAAACTATCTCGCTCATTCACAAGGTATAGCAATGTGCTTTGATAATTGGTTCAAGAGAGTGAGGTATTTGCTGTCTTCAGGCTCCCAGATGATCATCAGAACAGGCCACTGATACCTTGCTTGAAGAAATTTGGGCTTTTAAGCTGAAGAACATTTCCACTAGCTGGTATCACTAGAGTATATGACAGTAAGACTAAAGTACGAGGAGTTGAATAGTAACTGCAATATTTACATATCTCTTTTTCTTCTTGTAGTATTGTTTCATCCATTCTTTCACAAAGTTTAGCCATTATAAAATAACTGCCTTTTCCAAATTGTTTTCCCATTGCAATACTCTGTCTTGTTAGATGTTTTCTGCTTACGTGTGCATGTTTTATAAGCACAGACAGAAAAAATGGAATCTATCATAAATTATAGCAGTTACCAGTGAGAATAAATCAAATCTTGAAAAATAATTCACTGTGCTCCTGGGAACAATTTGGATGTGATTCACTGCTGAAACCTTTGGAAAACAAAGTACCATGACTGCACTGGTGATTAAATCTATCTTAGTATGAGCTGGGACCAGAAATACTCTGTTTAACGTATTTCTGTGTCCTTTTACCTTTTATAGAGGAGTGCTGTGTGTTCTCCTGCCAATATTTTCCTCTTAAAAAAAAAAAAAGAAAGGTCTGGTTCATTGGAAATAGGTGTTAAAAATTAAGTTATTAATTTCTTGATTTCTATCTTGTTTGTATTGTGTCCAGGGAACCTTTTTTTTCTTTAGGTTTTTTCTCCTGTTGTGCTTTTACTCCCATTAGGACTAGAAATTCTTGTAGTCTTAAAGTCTTAATACAGTTTCTAGTGCCCTAAGACAAAAGGTCAGACATGGGCTGGTATATATTCAGTCTACCTCTCTTGGAATCAGTGGAATTAAGACAATTTGCAACTACGTATGATTTGTCATAAAGGGTATGACACACTCATGTGAGTGTGTCCAGAGAAGGGCTACAAAGCTAGTGAAGGGTTTAGAAGACGAATCTTATGAGGAGCAGCTGAGGGAGCTGGGATTTTTTCGTCTGCTAAAAAGGAAACTGAGAAAAGACCTCATCACTCTCTACAACTAACTAAAAGGTGGTTGTAGTGAGGTGGGGGTTGCTCTCTTCTCCTAGGTGGCTACTGACAGGACAAGGGGAAACGGTCTGAAGGGGAAGTTTAGGTTGGATATAAGAAAAAAATAATTTACTGTAAGGGTTAGATATTGGAACAGAGTGCCCAGGGAGGTCGTCGAGTCACCACTCCTGGAGGTGTTTAAAAGAAGAGTAGATGTTATACTTGGTGACATGGTCTAGTGTTGGACCAAGTAGGTAGGGCTGGATAGATGGTTGGACTCTATGATCTTGAAGGTTTTTTCCAACCAAAACCACTCTATGATTCTATGATATTAAAAGAGCAGTACTGAAGTTGTGAAATTAAGCATTTGAAAGATTAGGAAATACCCAAATTAAACAGCTTTAATGCTACTGGAATGATGTTTGAATTCTTGCTTTAAGTTGAGAGATGTGCTTAGGTATTGTCCTGATTAGGAAACCTTTTATTGAGCTTTGTATTCCACTTTTTGAGCTAGACATGAAGAAAATATCGTTTACTGTAATTGAGAGTAGTACGTATGCATGTTCTCAGTTCTAAGCAGGCGGTACTGGTGGAGCAGATGTGCTCAGGAGACAAAGGAAATAAGCTAGAATATAGTGATATGCCACTGAGGGTACTTCTCACAGGTAAAAAAA
This sequence comes from Laterallus jamaicensis coturniculus, assembly GCA_022605575.1. Taxonomy (NCBI): domain Eukaryota; kingdom Metazoa; phylum Chordata; class Aves; order Gruiformes; family Rallidae; genus Laterallus; species Laterallus jamaicensis. Next base: position 16,603,493 of record JAKCOX010000008.1, on the reverse strand, counting down.
GAGGATAGGAAAGACACATAAATATTAAAATTTTATTATTAATTAACATTCATATTAGGTACTCTGAGATTCATGTTTTCACCATTATGTCTGCCTCAATCAGGGCTTGTACTGAGTTATCCATAGAATTTATCTCAGCTGTTTTTAATGTAATTCCTGTGATATTTTTTTTGTCTGTAAAATTCTAAAGCAAAAACTAAGTAAGTCTTCCTAGGCTAAAAATATTAATACTTCAGCACCATTACTATATTCTAGAAGTTTACTGTTTTGCTGATATTACCACAGAAAGCCTTGCACAGTTAGGGGTACAGAAATAATTGCAGATGCCCAATTTAGGTACACGAAAAAGTAGCTCTTTCTAGAGGGCACTGTGTTTCTCTGGATCATATTGCTACATATATTTTAGATGTTGTCATGGTAACTGATATATGTAAATGTGTCTATTTGCTCTAATCTTTTAATGTATTGGTGGCCCATAATATGTATGGTATAAATGTTGATGTCATGACTTTATTTCAAATCTGTATAATATGATGTAGCATACCATATTTTTGGCATACGTATGTCTTTCTTACAGTCTGTGTTTACATGCACATACATATCCAATGTTTTCTATACATATTTTGTAATGAAAAACTTGAAACTTTGTTCTCATAACATCTAATAAGGACTATTGTGATTACATTTCCAAGTTAATAAAACCCACAACCACCTATGTGCACTGGTTACTATGACAACCTCTTAAAAATACCTATACTGTTTTTAAAAAGAACAAAGCAATCTCCAAAAAATGAAATTGTAGTATAGGATTGAATTTTTAGTAAAAATGTGTTGTTTTAAATAAGAAATTCTTTGAATTGTAATAACACGTCAAAATTACATACATTTGACATGCAGGAAGCATGAGACCCCTTGTTGTAGGCACTTCCAAGAAGTCAGGCAGGCTCATGAGAAAAAGCTTGGTGTGAGGTATTTGGTGAAGCTGAATGTGCACCGCAGCAGCCCGGTGCTGTGGGCTACAGTGTGGTCTGTGGCAGAAAAGAGGTAAAAAATACAGCTAATCCTGTGCCAAACATCTCCATACTCTTTAACCAAACTCAGTTTTCTATCCAGATCATGGAGAGAACATTGGATTGTCAGTAAATAAATGTGAAAACTGCCAACGAGCTGTGAAAAGTAGCAAGGTATTTGGTGTGAAAGCCATGACTGATCCATGTTTAACCAAAGCCTTGGTCTGGAAGTCAGTGTATTTTTGCACTGAGTGGACAGTCGAGATGCCTTTGTAAGGTTTCTCATAACTTCTTAGAGATGTGATGTGCCAGGGCTGTTTCCAAAAGACACGGAGGAGTGGGTGGAGTCTAGTGGGATAACTCGCATCAATCAAGCTGATTTGCTGTTTGTCAAAATTGATGTTGCATAACAATATGATCGCAAATCTTGGGAAAATAATTAGTCTGGGGCTGTTGAGGTCAGTGTTAGGCTTTTTTCTAAGTCATACTTCACCTATAAACGTGATTCAAAAGACACTAAGAAGGCATTTTGGGGAGAAATCAATAAACTGACATTTGAAGGTGCACCCACTGGAGCATATTCAGAAGTGATAAAAAATAGGTTCTTTCAGAAGGTAAAAACTGTAATTTTATTCATGATGTGAAAAGATCGAAGCCATGTTCATGTGTTGCAGAGGTTTTGGCCATAGCTGTATGTTGTTCTTTCAGGGCTGTGCAGTAGCATGCTTTCTGGTGACTGAGCTGGGTGAGCCAAAAACCTGTACTGAAGAGATGGGGTTCTGCTCATGGCTTTTGAGTGACTTTTAAGATTAAGTGACTTTGTAGGAACAACTGGGTGCATTGTTCACCAAAATTATTTTCTAAATTGACTGACATTCAGGAATAATGCTTTTTCACTGTAATTTAGAGATAATTTATTTTCTTCTTTTTACAATTTAAAATCCATAGAATAAGATTACTGTCATAATTCACACCAACTAAAGGATCTTTCCTTATCATCAAATTACCACACAACTGTTGTAACTCCATACCGATTATGAAGTGACATACCTGCCATTTGCTTTTTAAGGTGTATAACTTAAACCCCCAAATCCTCAGCCAGGTGATGGAAGGAGAGAAATGAGTTGAGAGAGTGAAGTAAATGCATTATTTATTTTTAGAAGTGGTCTGAAAGAGATCTTGATTTGCCGTCATGGTGTGATAGAACTCTGAAAAGTGTTTAATATTTCTTTAAGCTGGTGTGCTTTCCAGCTGCTTTAGGAAGAATATCACATGCTATTTCTTTTTGCTCTGCCTCTTCGTTTAAGAGGTTGTGGTCTAATCTCATTAAAATTTACAGCCCAGGATTAGAATATTAGAGGAAAATATAGAAGGAAAATAGAACAGGAAGAAAACTACAGATTAAAAGTCCATGGCAATTTCTTCTTCAGAGAACTCAGAGGGAGTTCAGATTATCTTGCACAGCTGAGACACTTTTGTTTAGCTCCCAAAAGTTAAAACCTACCTAATACAAAAAGTTAAAGGAAGGCTTTCTTCTTGTAATCATTTCAGCTTTAATATGCTAAGAATTGCATGTTATTTTGCATGCCGTTCTTTTGAGAGGAAAATAAGTAATACAAATACATTTTTAGGAAAAAAGGGCAGATTGTGAGTCACGATCAGCATAGTTAGGAGAATATTCCAAGAGAAAATAGCTTCCCAGAAATATGGGACATCTACAGATTAGCCTGCATCAAGCATAAGATGTTTAGTACCACTTAGTGACATGGGCTAATGTTGTTTCACTCATGCAAGCTGACAGCTTCTGAACTTATGGCAGTATAGTATTACAATGGTTGTGTTGACAGTTACATTGTAAAGGCAAACCTAAGTATTTCCACTGAAATTATTACAGTCATTTTTATTGTCATTCTGTGGTCGATGAAAAATAATATTTATTGTAACTAGAATGACAGATTTAATCATCTACAAAAATCAATAGTTAATATATGCAGCCGTTTACGTCTTTCAAAGGGTGGGAAATAATTTCTTGCAAGAATAGGGTTGATATATAATGTTCTTTGAAATATTTTTAAAAATTATATTGATGCTGAAGCCCTGTACAACCTCAAATCATACAGTCCATTTGAATAATGGAAGGCAAAGGAGGTCCCCTTATGCGTTCATAAAGAGAAATGCATGGTGTCGTTCCTTCAAAAAAAAAAGGTTAGGTACAAAGCAGCTGATAATTTAAAACCTTAAGAAATCCATACTCAGAAATGAAATAGAATATCTGTCACTTGAGGGGAAAAAAAGGTTGGTGTTTTGGGTTTTTTTTGTCAGATGAGCTGCATATTAATGTAAAAAGAAAGTGAAATTATATGGTGCTGTATTTTCTCAGAACTTCACTAGTTTTTTCCTGTTTAAACTACCTGCTGCCTTTAGTGCCTCTGGTGTAATTTACTTGACTTTTTCTGTTTGGTATTATGCTAGGCATACTTTCCTTATGTCTTTTGTTGTTAAAAATTTTGTGCAGAGTCACAAAATATTTTGACACTATCAAAAGTGGAATATGCTTTGCTTTGTTTTTTGTAAAGTAACGGATCAATTTTACCAAATGTGCCCTGTAAGTGAATCTAAATAGTTTTTTGGGGGTTGTTTTAATTTTTCTTCCAATAACAACTTACTTTGCTTTAAGTATTACATAAACCAAAATATTTCAGCTGCAGAAGTGTTCCATGAACTTCTCTGTTCTGCTGTCCACCGACTACCTTTTATGAATGAGGCACTGCAAAATAGCACATTTGTATGATACTATTTATAACACAGTAATTGGACTCTATGTATAAACACTCTCTCACAAATAATTGTCATCCTTACAGCTGCAAGTAAGTACAAGTTTGCAAAGAAACCCCATTTGGCCCTCTTAAATAGTTTTTGCAAAGGCTTATAATTCAAGCTGTAAAGAAGGCAGCTGACATTTATGCACTAACACGTTCTTAAAATAGGCATAGGTTAGAGACATTAATATCTTCATCCAACATAACACTTGAGGATTTGATTGTAACCACAATAGTAAAAATAGGGATGCTTAAGTCTGATTTGTTCAGTGAACTACATGGAGCAATTTACAGTTGTATTCACTGGGCTTTTGATATAATTAGATAGATTTGCTATAGTCTTATCCAGAACACAGTGCTGTCACTTACAGAAGGCTGGAATCCTATATCCTACAATGTTTAATGATTATTTTTTTTTATAGCTATATGGGCTCTAATAAACAGCGTATGCCCTCCATAAACTTTGCTTAATAAGCTTCTGTGAGAAAGTCCATACCTACCCTGGACACATGTACATAAAGCACCAAAGGGAAGGAGTGGTGAATCTTAGTATACTAATTTATAACACAGGATTTACTTACATTTTTGTAATTACTTCAGGCTTTTTTTTACAGTGAATATTTATATAGAATCATAGAATCATAGAATGGCAAGGGTTGGAAGTGACCCCGAGGATCATAAAGCTCCAACCCCCCTGCCACAGTCAGGGCCACCAACCTCAGGCCTGGATCTACACAAGGTTGCCCAGGGCCCCATCCAACCTGGCCTTGAACACTTCCACGGATGGGGCATCCACCACCTCTCTGGGCAGCCTGTTCCAGGACCTGACCACTCTTTCTGTAAAAAACTTCCCCCTAATATTCAATCTAAACCATTCCTCCTTCAGCTTTAACCCATTCCCCCTTGTCCTGCCATTATCTGCCCTTTTAAAAAGTTGATTCCCCTCCTGTTTGTATGCTCCCTTTTACATTTTTAATTGAAATTTTAATGATGCACTTCTATTGGTGGTTTAATATTTTTTGTCTGTATCATAATTCTTGACCATCAGTTCTTTCAGAGTCTATCTACTGGCCTCTGTTGAGTAATTAATATACTAAACTCAGTCCACCAAATGCAGCTGTTTGTTAGATGGTTTTTTGTTATGGAATCTGACGTACTGCTTTGAAAGGGAGGCTCATGGGCTTATCTTGTATTCCTTTGTGGATTATTTTTCCGTGATGGAAGTTGATAAATCTCAGCTTGCTTCCTAAGCTTAGGTCACAGATATTTGTTAAATATAAGCATGGAGCATGCACAGCAATACAGATATAAATTAATGTTAAAACCAAACAGTGTTGCAGTGAGGTAAATACACTGATTGGCCTAAAAGTTACTAAGTACCCATTGAAAGCAAAACTTATAATAATCAGCAGATACTTGGAATTTTACTATTTGCATATGGTAGTGTATACAGTTGTATAACAGTGTGTGATGTAGTAAGGTGAATACTTTGTCACAAGGACATTGCACATCAAAAGGAGGATACAGAAGATAAAACTCTAAATGCGGTGCCTTATAGGCCCTCTGGTCCGAGGCTTTTGTTGTCTCCTGAAACACTGCAGTAATGTTCCATGAAGTGGGATCAGGAGGGAGGTAGTCTGGAAAGAGCTGGGAGACAAGCTGTTTTTAATAAGTATCCTGAGAGAAATTAAAGTCCAGTGCCAAACATGCTGCATCCTAGTGCCACTTAAGTAAAAATAATGCTGTTGGGTTTCAGGCACAACTTAAACATGAAATTCTGATGCTGTTTGTAAAATGATTAAAGATACATTGAACTTTTGCCCTTTTATGCTCCTTTACAGTAACCTGACTCTAAATCATCTCTCCAATAGAACTGCACAGTGAGAACCTACATTCTTCCTCCTCTGCCTCGTCCAAACATTCACTGTATCTACTTTCCTGTTTACTGTGTATTCTTTGACACTACTCTTCTACATTGTATCTGACTCCATTCTAACTCCTGGCCTTTATTTCTGTTCCTATATCTGTTCCTTGTTATTTTCTGATTGTATATTGGAACCCTTTCATCTCTAGTTACAAATATTACTGCACCTTCCTTTATCTGGTATATGTCTTCCTCTATTTTAATAATGACTCTGCTTTCCTAATCTTATTCCTGTTCATGATCATCATCTTCATTATGGAGTTTTTTTCTTAGTAGGTATGCTTATTCTTTATCTATCCTTATCTGTTATTTGCCTATTCATTTGCATAGGCTTTACTCACCTTGAATGCCTCTGTCCCTTTTAGACTTCCAGCTGCATGTTGTTACCTGAAGTGCTTCAGCTTGAAGTTTCATCTCAGAGTTACACCACTTACTCTGTCCTCCCCCATGAGAAACCTCCTCAACACCTGGAGTTGTGACAGAAGTTAACTATCAAGGGGATGGATAAATTGAGCAGCATGTTGGAGATAGGCAGGCTGGTTTATAAGTAGGCTTTTAGAAAAGAACAATTGAACATTCAAACAGCTGTAAGCCGTCAAAGTGAACATATATCTGTTACTGTGCTATCTAATCGCAGTTTAGTTCTTCTCACTCCCATGCTGTATCTCAAGTTGTAGAATATGTGTTTATTTACAGACTGACTCCCAAGAGACCCACAACCTTGACTGACCCACATACAGCAATATAAGTAATCATTTCAGTTAAAGGGAAGGCCCTGAAGGAGCTTCTTAGAGGGGGAGAATGTACTGCACAGCCAAGTCTTTTGTACTCTTCCTTTCTGCCTTATTGCAGAGTCAATCCTACAAGGGTATGAGCTGTCTGCAGACTATTGGAATGCTGAATGCATCTTGCAGAGCTCTTCGCCAGAACAGAGGAAAGAGGAGTCTTGGTTTTGTTTTCAGATAAACTTGCAAGGTTGGAAAATCATATTTAAATAGAATTGCCATATTGAAATAAGAGTGATTTTTTTGTATAAGAGGTGCCATAATCTTTGTAGTACTGACTGGGGGGGATAATGTTTACATTTAAAGAACCCAAATAACAAACTCCAAAAGAGTAATTTTTAGACACATATGTTCAGAGAGAATTACAGCATAGTGCAAAGCAGTAAATCATAGTGCGTCTTGTTAATGCTTCTGTACTTAACCTCTAGGAATAATTTTGAATTAGAACTGAAAATGAAAAGATAAAAATCTGAAGATATTTTCATCAGATACTGGAAAGGTCGTTTCTAATGTTCTAACTAAACCGGCAAATGCTTTTCCTGGTGTCAGTGGCAGCAGAAGGAAAAACACATTCCTGCTTAATAGTTTGACAGATTTCATCACAAGAAATGACAAGAGCTGAGCCAGGAGAAGGGGAAGGCACTCATTGTTATTTAAGCAATAACACTAAAGGCAATGTAGCATAGCTAAAAGAAGGAAAACACTTTAATTTACAATAAATTTGCAACATCGACTTTGTGTCATGTTTTTTCCATCTTGGCAGGGAATATTTTCTGACTGAAAAAGAAATCCTAAGTACTGTTACTTAAATGTTCTCTGGGATAGAACAGTTTTTAAATGTAGTACGGCTGTTTTGACACTCAGTTGCAGAATTTTTGTTTTGTCTAAATTTGTTTTGCATGATCATAGCAACATAAACACACAGAAAATATGAAATCACACCTTTTATAAATAAGCACATCTGGTGAAGGAGAGAAAAATACGAGATGGTTTAAAGTTTCCATTAGCTTATTAAGTGTTAGAATGCTGTGATAGTCTTATCGTCAGAATTCATAGTTTATGTTTAATGTTCCAAGCCTAGAGAGTACCTATTCTGCAGAATACATGCCCTTTTCCATTTACATTAAAAACATAAAAGTAATTTTACGTACTGTGAACTCAGTTTCAGATTGAATCTGGATGGAGGATGCAATGAGATGAATTAGACTGCTGTTAATCTTGTGGACCAGATGAGGTTATGAAACAGTACAGATGACCACAGATAACATAATGGGAAAGACCTCTGATGTAATTCTGTGTATTGTCATTGCTAGAACAGGAGGTCATCTTCTAACGCCTCCTCTGCCATGTTCCTCCTGTTTTAATAGGGATAAAATAGACTCCAGCCATTTACTAGGGAACAAAAAAAAATTCCATATTCTTTGGAATTTATATTTGAATTAAATGTTACTTGTATTTATGTATTATGTACTGTCATATATTCTGTCTTTTAAATTGGGAACCCTCCCACCTACAGTGATTGGCAGGAAAGCTCTTTCATGCACTTTAGATACAAAAAGTGTCAACTATCGAAGTTGTCCTGTACCATGTAACTCGGGCATGCATTACAAAGAGCTTTACTTCTATTTGTAAGTACCACAGTGTAATTTTTCATTAGTTATCTGAAAAGGCCATGTAAAAGTGACTAATCTTAATTTTTTTTGCTGTGTGTGCAGTATATGCAGTACGGTATGATTCATCTGCTGACACTTTCTTATTTTCTTTCCTTTTGTGTAGTTATAAGAGTGAGTAGTAAGATTTTGCCCAGAAAGATTTCTGGCATTGTGAAACTTTCTCACTTCTTCCTCCCAGAAAGTATTAATAACAATGTCTTATTAGGAAAGTATTAATAATAGTGTACTTCCAAACACATTTTGTCTTGTCTAAGAGTTTTTAAGTGTACCAGTGTGGCTCTTTAATACCTGAAACTATTTAAACTGTGATATTAGTCAGCCTCTGGCCCTGTATGTCAAATGGAGTCTAACCAAACACACAAATCCTTTTTTGAAATAGTAAAGCTCAAAATTATTGCTGAGAGATTATTCCTTATGCAATATGACATGTGTAGGATGTCTAATGAAAACTGGTCTGAGAGATTGGAAACAAATTTTCTTCTATTTATGCTGAATGTCAGCCAGTCTTTGCTAAATCGTATTTTCACTAGAAAACTAGGTGAAGCCTAAGACATAAAGCCACCAACAGCATATTTCTTTACACTTGGAAGTTAGCGTGTGTTGCTGGATTGCTGAAATTGACTACACTTAGAAACATGATTGCTCCAGGGTTCTAACTTAGGTGTCTTCTGCCATTTCAGAGGTGCCCTTGGTTAGCCAAGACATCATCACAGGGCAACTAGATCTGGCACAGGACCTACAGGAAACTTGTGTCCCTGTAATGCAGAATCTCGATGGTACCTTGGGGCAAAATAATTGCTCTAGATGCCTATGTGTTCATTTAAAATCATTCTTTGTGACTCTAGGAAGAACCTTTGAAGTGTAGCATGCCTGTAACAACCCCTAAATTAAAAAATCAGGAAGGACTTGAAAGTTTGTATTTTCAATTTGGAAACTTTTTCAGAAAGTTTGTTCTAGGTGTATTTGGGTCAAATTTTATAGCTAGATGTAGTAGATAACTAAGGACTAGACCACTTTTTTTTCTTTGTATGCCAGTGAAAAGGCTTCCTTTGCTCTTTTTGGTTATTTGAGGGGTTTATTTGGTTTTTTCCTTGAGTTTGAGTTTTTTACCCTTTTTTTCTTTTTTTTCTTTACATTTTTATTCCATGTAACTTCCATCTGCATAATCAGAAGACAATCTTTTTCTCTGAAGTTTCTTCACTTTCACCTACGTGATGTTTATACCAGGACATGGTGGTACATGGAAAATGCCACTTACTGTGCCCAAGTAAGGCTGTCTTGCAGAAGCTCTGCAAATGTGGTGTTTTAAGCATAATAACCAGCATGGTAAATAGTTCCTCTTTTGGAACCAGTTTGTTAGGTAAACTGAAGACAGTTACAGCTGCAGCTGTATAGTGAAGTTGCTAAACAGATTTCCTGTAAAAAGATAGCTGATAGGCAGAAAGTAAAGGACGTGAAAGAAAAGTTATAAATCCTCTTTCTGCTAATGTCTTCAACAAAGCCACATATGCTTCAGACCTGAAGGATACCTCAGATGTTTTAAAAGTATGTTTTGCTACGAACAGAGATTTGTAGAATGGCATTTTCTTATTCACTGGACATGCTCCATTTGAATGTTAAGGACTCTACTCTCTTGATAACAAACTGTGATTTCATTAAATTTTTTTGTTGCTGCTATTGAATGATTCAGCATCAGTAGGGTGTAAGCTATGTTCTGTTCTTTCCTGTGCAGTAGTGGTTGTTATCCTTTGTAACTGAGAGCCTGATGTTATCCATAGATTCTTCTAATAGTTTAGCAAGGAAGACCTCTTTTTATAATATTTTTGTCTCCATTTTACAATTTTTCTCATTCTATAGCTTTTACATTTTTTGAAGAGTAAGAAAGTTTGGATGGCACCATGGATAACAACTTTAAAATTCTGAGCAACAGGTCCAATCAGAAGCTTAGGAATATGTTTGTGAAATTTGCATAGTGAAGGAAAATTACATATTCACAGTGTAGTTACTGAAAAATACTCTGGAGTGATTATGCAGATCCTTGCTTTTTGATTGGCTAATGATAGGTTTCAGGCAATCACAGTAAAGGGAATGGCAGATTATGTGGTTATTTCAAAATTAACTTGTGCAAATCAGGCATCTATAGTCAATCAGAATGCAAGGAAGTAGATGAATTTTGAGGAAAGAAATAGTAGAATTATTTCAGTAAAGTAACAACCCTTGTGATCAGAAGTGATTGGTGTGTCTTTTTCTAAAACTTTAAAAAAAAATCATTTCCCAAGAATGAGAAAGTATGGAGAGTATCACTGTAAATGTCAGGCCAAACTATATGTGGGAATTTAGAAAAAGATACGCCCTTTTTGCCAGCTGCACATACATGGATACTTTAGGTGAAGAACAGGTTTTAGTTTTGTTGCTATTTCAGTGTATAAGACATAGCTCAAAGGCTTTGAGATTACATTTTGTGGTGGGATTTTCTCACATGAAGAAGCCATTTCCCTTTGTCTCTCTGTTTCTTGGCATGGACACCTTTTGAATTTATTTCTCCTGAAACTGTGTCTGGGACAAAAAGTTCACGTAATAACTTGAGCATCTAGGAAATATACAGTTCCTTTACAAGTAAATTTGACATTGCCACTTTCATTCATTGGTCTTGTGTGGAGGAGATCAAGCAGCCGAACAACTGCTCTAGAATAGTTCCAAGTTGCTAAAACCTTTGAGAACTTCATGATGTAGTCTGTTGCTGAAAGGCAGGGGTTTTTTCTCAAGAATCTTATAGATGAAAAAATGTTGAGTTAGTAAGTGTATTCTAGCAAACTTCTGTTATTTAAAGGTTAATACCCATACATGAATTAACTGGAAAGTGGTTTATTTTATATTGTGTTTGTCACTTGGAAGGTGATTTAAAATTGGAAAAGGATGTAATTTGTTATTTCCTTGAAATCTTCACTGGAGAACCAAGGATGGTTTATCTCCAGACGTTTCTCTCTCTTCCTTGTTCAGGCTCTCCCTTAATTTCAGTGCATAAATACTGAAAAATAAAATTCTGACTGTTATATGCATGCCAAAGCATTTATTTAATTCCTCCCTTATAAGTTTCACCTTTGAAAAGAGTGTTCCAACTCTAAGGGTCATTAACTTATTTGGGCCTCATATCCTTCTAGAGTCTTCTGTGGGACTTCTGTGCAACTCCAAATGTAATGCTGAAGCTGTGCTCCTGCTTAGTGTTACAGATTATAATTATATAACTCTAATTATATAACTAGTTTGAAAGTTCAAAGATCTGCAAGGGAAATTTGTGCATATAGTACTATCTTTTCACTAGAGTCATTAATTTCTTATATATGGATTTAAGTGAATTCTACGTGTTGGTACTAAAACAGTGTTCAGAGATGTAGAAATAAAAATTACAGGTAATGTCTAATTACCTGTAGGCTTTTACCTTCACCATACTACATACATCTTGCAAAATAAGGATTCTAGATATCTTGCAAATTGAGCAGTGAGTGTGTTGTCACAGTATTTGACACATCAACAGAAGCAACATGCACCAAGCACAGAAGACCAAAGACTCCGTTCAGTATTGCTTTGCACTATCTCATCATTTGATGAGAGTCTCACAAAGTATACTATCTTTGCTATGCTCCAGGTGCTGAACTCTGGGAATGTAACAGCTACATTTGTACTAAAAAAGTGGATTTTTGCAACAGATCTGTAGTATTTCTTGTTGTCTTTCTTTTCTTCCCCCACCACCCCTCCACCCCACGTCATTATGGCTCCTTTTTCTCAGCAGCAGAACAGTTTGACTTTAGTGATGATGTTCACAGGAGGTTCTGAATCTTTCTTCGGCAAAGATTTGAGGGAAGCAGCATGAGCACTTGGCCACACAGAGCTCTGGGTTTGGAAGAACAAGTTTTTACTGGAGTGTCACTGCACTCCTCTCAGGAAGCTTGCAGCTAGAATGAATTTGGTACAGGAGACTGCACAGAAAAACTGTATGAATTAGTTTATTCTATCATAGGCTGTCTTTAGAGTTGTGTTGGGGTTTTTTGGTGGTTTTATTTGGTAGTCCCTGTAAACTCATACTCTTGTTTCTGGGAAAGATCCAGAGGAGAGAACCCAACTTATTTTTGCAGCTTTTTCTCTCAAGCTGTGTTCCATCCAGAAGAACAATCTCAAAAGGACTCCACAGCTCCTACAAGTATGTCCCATACTGTTGCTGGGAGGAGTAAGGTTGAAAAGTATTTTCATTTCCAAACCTAAATTGCATCTAGATTAAGTCCAGTTCAGTGGCATAAATTGGTGACAGTATTTTAAAATATTTTTTTATGCATCTTTGATGTTTTATTCATTTAAAACCATTTGGAGTAGAATATGTTATAGATTTAATTGCATTTAGCATATCAAGCTAGCTTGATTGACTTTTTTTCTGTATTCTTTTCAAGGTTGTTATTAGCAGATGTCTCCAGTAAATACATGTTCTGTAGATAGATTGTTCGCTGCAAGGAGAAATGTAGAAAACAGCATAAAGGGCAAATTATGTTATTGTAGCACCATGGAAATAGATTTGCAAATAACTTTTAAGGGCTAAAGGGACTAGCACTGCTTAGAGAAACTTGCATTTCTAACAGTGCAGAGGTGCTGGAATTTGCTCCCTAACATATTGCTCTGTAGTACAGCATGCTTCGACTTCCTTTGCCATGAGCTCTGCCAGTTGTGCTCTGCTATGAAGACATTAAACAATGACTGAAACTTAATTACTATTTGACTGGCACTCAAATGGCTTTGATTTATGATGGAAGATTTTCCTATTTGTAGCTCACCAGTTGTCGTGACAAAATATTCTTGCACTCATTGGTATTTTGACCAATATTTGGGTAAGCAGTAGTGCTGTTACTAGCCACAAAATTCCAATGGATCAGACTGGTAGTCCCCTTTTTTACCTTGGCTAGCAACTAGGTAACGCCATTGCCTTGCATATTGGAGAAGCTGTCATTCCTCTCTATTTCTGAGTTTTTTCATACATAACATAATTGACTAAAAATTCAGGAAGGACATCTGTTGTGGTTTAACCCCAGCTGGCAACTAGGCCCCACACAGCTGCTCACTCACTCCCCACCAGTGGTATAGAGGAGAGTCAGAAAGGTGAAAGTGAGAAAACTCATTGGTTGAGATGAGGACAGTTTAATGGGTAAAGCAAAAGCCGTGCACACAAGCAAAGCCAACCAAGGAATTCATTCCCCACTTCTCATGGACTGGCAGGTGTTCAGCCATCCTTAGGACAGCAGGGCTTCTTCACACCTGAGAGTTACTTGGGAAGACAAATGCCATTACTCCCAATACAACCCCTTTCCTCCTTCTTCCCCCAACTTTATATGCTAAGCATGATGTCATATGGTACAAAATATCCCTTTGGTCAGTTGGGGTCAACTGTCCTGGGCATCCCCTCCCCACTTCTTATTCACCCCCAGCCCATTACTGGCGGGGTGGGATCAGAAGCAGGAATATCTTGATGCTGTGTAAGCACTGCTCAGCTGCAGTGCAAAACTGAGCCTGATGCCAGCTACTATGAAGAAAATTACCTCTATCCCTGCTGAAACCAGAAGAACATCAACATTTTGCAAGATGGTACTTATTGTAAAGAGCCCTATAGAAAAATAACTGCTAATTTTTAAAAATATCCTTGCATGTCCCAATTTCTGTGACTTCCTTCTCTAAATATTCATAAAATGATGGTAAGTAAGTATGGAAGGTAAAGACTCAGGCATGTTCTGTAGAAATGTCAAAGAATGAGCAGAAAAGGAAATTGTGAATAGTGCTGTGACTACCAGTATCAACGGAAAGGAATTTTGTTATAGGAACAGCAGAAAGTCATGGACTTTCAAGCAGGAGAAGGGAGCATGACTAGCAAGGATGAGCATCTAGAGTAACACTAGAAGATTTTTTTGTTTAATGTATTTTATGGTATGTTTGGGGAGAAAAAAATCGACTGTCCTTGTGAAAATTATCTTTGTTTCAGATGACATCATGTTACCCAAATTTCTGTTTCCTCTGCTTTTCCTGCCCACTATGAAATTCTTCGGACTTGAAAGCATACAAATCTTCAGAAGAAGTTGGAATGTAATCAAACTATAAGTACCTTTGAAAAGAAAAAAATGAAAGCTAGTATGTAGAATAGGATTAATTATTAACTAGTTGATAGTTGTTAGTTGTACATAGACTGTAAATTTGTTCATTTTCACAGATATGCTTGCTTTGTTTTTTTGAGTACGCACAGACTTTATTTCAGGGAGTAGTAAGCAAAGCCCTCTTCTTCATAAAGGAAGTCCTCTTGCATTGCAGCTAAAGTTTAAGCCTTTAAAAAAGTTGTTATTTTGTAGTGCAGGAGAACATAAAATGCTCAGGATTTCTAAGCACTTGAGATGTCAAAGAAAAATGCCAATTCCACTTGTTTCTTTTCTTTGTCTTTTTTTTCCCTTTCTTTTTTTAATCATATATCTACATTGAATGCTAGGTTATGGCAAAATAATCAAAGAAGTACAGATTTACCACCATTCCTCTTATCTCATAAAGTAGCCATAGTGTTGCCTAGTTATTGCCGGGTTCTCCCCCTACTGTTTGTGATAGCTTTGGAAGAAGATCCTCTATATTTTACCATTTAAAGCTCCTTTTTATGTAACTTTGCCTACAACAAAGGCAGAAGAGTAATTTTAATCAAATGTGCAATATTAGATGCCAATTGCAGCTCATAATAAAGCTTGAGGGAAAACCCCACGGTTTACCACATGGCTTTCTAGATGCTAAACATGCATTTTAATGTGAAAGGGAAGAGCAGAGAGCATTCCTGTTCTTAAATGACACTAAAACCAGGGGCTCCAGTACACCGCAGCTGAATGCTTTGTAGAATGCAACGTGGAAAGCTGCAGATTAACTGTATTTAGATGCACTGGTTTGATGTAACATCAGCTTGCTTGAATTAATGTCCTGTGACAAGCCCTGCCTTGCAAACCTTTAGAAGCAAACTGTTTCTTTGTCTACAGTTTTAAGCTTGACTACAGCCTCTGAAAGATTCTGCATTGTTTCTCACGTGCTGGTTGTTGGACAAAGTCGAATCATCATCTATGAAGGACTAACTACCCAAAGGGTATAAACCCAATTGCTAGTGGTTTATTCAGCTTTGACACTTCTCAGTGTGATCCTTACCGCCTTTTGTAAAACAAGCAGGCAAGGGAAAGGCTCCAGAGACTTTCTTCTATTCATTTCTGTAATAGTTTTCTTGCCACGGGAGGCTTAAGAAGATTTGTACTGCCTGCTTTCTTTTCATTAGCAGTGAGTGCAATGCTGTTGGGTAAGTTAATGTGTGAGACTATAAAAGGGGAAGTACAAGAATTTGGAGAAAAAAAAAAAAAGGTGTAGTTTCTCATTAATCCATTTTTAATATTATTTTTCTTGGTTTATTCTGTATGGGGTGCAGAGAAAAATAAAGTAACGTGTAGCAGTTGAGATATTTTCCATTGCGCTCAGACAGACAGAGAATTAGAATCTAGCTGTAGTCTTGTTTCTTGAATGCAATACTATGCTTCACTGGTTTTTTGGCAGCAGTGTGTAAAAATTCTTATTAGACCAACAAAGAAACCTGATTGAATTTTCAGTGCAATCTTACTTCCTGTCATGAAATGTATTAAATGATTTCTTTGTATTTCTGTATGCAACAAAATGCATCAATCTTTGAACCTTACTTTGACCACTATATTGCACTAACTTTCTATACTTAAATTGCCATTAAGTGATTTACTTTGTATTTCATTCTGAATGTTTACTTTAATGAAAACTGAGCATGTTTATTCAGAAAAAAGCAAAGTTTGGCAAATGGACTTATAGTTTCCTTATTGCCATAGCTATTTTCATCAGACTTAAATTTGACTTTGTGTAGAAGCTCTTCAGTAGTGACTTTTGTGTGTTGTGCAGTTAATGTGTAAATCTAAGCTGTGTATACACAGGATAGCCTTTAAAAAAAATTAATACCATACCATCATTATTACTATATTTTCCCCAGAATCTCTGGACTTGTAAAATTTGCTATGAACAATGCAGAGTAGGTAATAAATATAAGTTAGCCTTAGAGAATAATCATTTTAAGAAGCAGGTAATACAGTTTAACATTCGTATCTAATGGACTTAAGCAGGACATATATATATTAAGAAGAATGAACCTGGTGATAAATACTAGTAGTTATTAAAGCATTACTTTATGCTATACCTCTGAACTTTTTAATAATTGTGCTCAGCACAGCAGCAAATGTAATCTTTAATATTTTTATTATCTGGTATGTTATGCATGTTTGTTGTCTTTTCCTTTGTCCCCCCACACACACTTAAACTTCTGTTCTGGGATATAAGGAATGCAATAATGACTTAATAAAAATGCTGGTAACTCAGCTGAAACAATTCTGTAAGATTTTTTTTTTTCTTTTTTTCTTTTTAAAAGAGGGTAAGCACAACTGTTCTCTGCCTGGTAGACTAGTAGTTCAAGATTTATAAAACAATTCTTAGTGAAATATATCTACAGATAAAGGGGGGGCTTAAATGCCAAGTTTTATTGTTGTTTACTAGACACTCACTAGTATACTATTTGACATTTTGAAATAATCAAGCAGGGGTAACTGTTGATAGATGTAACTCAGCACTATTTCGTATTTATAGAAATCACATTACCTCCAGCCACACTTGTCAGCGACTCTGCTCTTTTGATTCCCAGTTGCCCAAGAACTGTAGCTTGAAGCATTGTCAGTATGTGATATCATTAATCAAGAAACCAATTATACTCTGTTTTATTTTTATTTGCAAGCACATGACTAGAAATTACAAGTTGTGGTTATACAGTCCTCAGAAAACTATAGGCGCTGCTTGACGGCTTACTTGTATTCTATTTGTGTCATTTTAATCAGAGACATGATTCACTGGGAGCTTGCATAGATCATAGCCTAAAAATGGCCCTTAGTCATAAGAAGTTGCATAGGGAAGTAGAGATCATTTGTTAGTGAAGCATTTGGCTCTCAGATGGAATTTATTTTAATTTTCTAAGATGCAGTTCTTTTTTTTTTTTTTTATCCGGAAGGGATAAAAAGGCTCAGCAGTGATTTGGAAAAGAGAGTTTCTTGCCAGGTCTAAAGGTCTGCTCAGTCATGGTGTAGGGGCAGAGTTTTCTCCAGATAACTCCAAAATCTTGTTCCCTGGCATAATAATCAGAACATCTCTGGGTAGCTTGTGTGATCAAAGATACATGCAAACAACACAAGAACACATTTTTAGAAGTTTTATATGATCCATCTCTCGCCCTCCTTCTGGAATGTGCATTAGGGCTGTGACAGCTATTAACTTTTTCCTTTTTTCACTTCTATTGTGTGCATTGATCTATCATCATTAAAAGTTTTATCCTATGGTAAGCGTGGGATGAAGTTCTTGCATCACTGTAGTATCACCTTTTAGCACGTGAGTAGAGGTCAGTTTATCACTGTATTATCTTTATGCAATCCTGTGGAGGGCAGAGGAAAAAGGTAGAATCACAACAATCTAAGCTTGAAGTTTTGGAGCCATACCCTGTAGAAATGGGCAATGACATAGAAGGGCTTGTACTCAGAAAGAATTCAGCATAATTCTGATTCACTCTACCTTCCTCTACCTTTCAAATATTTTGAAAAGAATTTAACTTTAAAAAAAATGCAGTGTAGTACCTTGAGAATGCCATTTGTAAATATCATAGGTGTGTTTCTGCCGCTGCAAGGGATTGTTGTGGGCTTTTCTGGTTTTCCTTTTCAAGGTCCTTGTTGCATACAGTTTTTTATGAGGCATTTTTATAATTCTAGAAAAAAAAATCTTTTGCACAGCCTTTTAGCAGAATATAACCTGTAATGATTTTTTGTAGAGACTTATTTTTAACTGTCTCCAAGGACTCCGATCAGCATTCTTTATTCACTGAAACTCCCATTGAGTTCAATAGGCGTATTCAGGATTAAAAGAACCACTAAGGAATGTTGAGCAGAGTTGGCTTAGTCAAATGCAAGCAAATCTTTTAGGCTATATTTTCTTAGGAGAATTAACTATCTAGTGATTATATGCAGAAGTAGCCTAAGCTCTCATGTGGTATCTGGGTGCCAAAAAGATGGCATCTACTATGCTAGAGCTATTTGTTATTTTGACAGTGTGGCTCCAGGCTACATTGCAGTGGATAAACCCTTAATTTTACATAACAAATAATGAAATATTGCTGGTTCACTGCCTCTCTTCAAATGATTAAAAGAGATTAACTTTGCCTAATGTCACCCTGAATTAATTCCTGATGCTATACCTGCTATTGAATCCTAGTGTAGATTTTTGAAGTATGTGCATGTGATTTTTCTGCTCCCTATGACATGGTCCTCATTACAGAGCAAGAAACTAAGAGCTGGTCATCTTATTATATGATAGAACACCTTCTAAGGGAAAGAATGACCAAGAATTTGGCAAGTATTTTGGGAAAGGTTTTCTAATGTTCCATGTGTTAATCAAGTGACTTCCAAGGGAGCGTGGAGTCTGGAGAGGGCCACAGAAACTCCTAGAAAGGGAATGGAGAAACCTGCATGTACTACAGTATGTCTCAAGATAGAAGTTTTGAATAAAGTCAGAGAAGTATGGGAGATTGAAGGAGACACTATGAATTGGGAAGCTTGCCTGAATCCTGGGAGACATTGAAAATGGGTTGTGGAGTCCATTAATAAAAATGAAAAGCATGTAAGAGATGACGTAGGAGAGGGGCTTTTCAGAGACATAAAATGGATGTCCCAGAGGTAAGAGCTGGCTCAGAAGGTGCTAGAATGGAGCTAGCAATCCAAATGCATTGAAGGAGAAAGAGTTTGGGTCCACTTTGTAAAACCCCCAAGAAGGTGTTTTGTATTATGGTTTGGAAATTCCTCGGTAAGCCATAGATAGCATCAGCTGGAGATAGATATCTACAGGACCATCTATTCCTTTACGAAGTATTACAGGGTAGAGAATGCAGATGGATTTCAGTTCATTCTGGTCCCCAGGCTCACCAGTAGTGAGTCATCTTTAGTCTGAAAGCTATGTGCCTATGTTAGTGTGTATAGTCACCATCTTTTTGGTGTCATGCCATGTCAAACTGGCTACACGGATTCTGGACTGGAGCTCTCTGTATACCATACAGACTGGTGAAAAAGCAGTGGATTAGACTGCCTGTATTGTCCAGGACATCCCCAGAGCACACCTTTGTGCAGTGTGATGTTTCTTTGAAACAATGTCAGACAAAACTGGCTAGATTGCTGAAGTATGCAAGAGAATCATAGTCAAAGGAAGTTGGATAATCTTTTTTATGTAAGTGTTTAGATAAGTTCTTTTTATGTAGAAAGGATATCAGGTAAAAGTGAGATTTGTAATTTCATGTCAACACTCATCTATCCTAGGATGAAATCTTATTTATCTTCGGAGTAAAATAGTTTACAATTATAGCAAAGACTTCAAATTTTCAACTACAACAAAATTACACTCAGATTTCAAACTTCTATTAAGAACTAGCTACCCATCTATTGGATATTCTTGCAAGAGCTGCCTTTCTTGACCTGCATAAATCAATGAGCAAATTGTCTTGTAAGAGATAATGATAAATGTTGATCAGATGATTGCTCATCTGATCCTTGTCAGCTTGCATATCTGATAAGAAAATGAAGCAGGTGTCTGAAAGGTAGGTAAATAGGATGCTGAGGCAGAGTGCTGGTTAAAGGTACAGGGTTTTTTTGCATTGTTCAAAACCAAAATTTGCTAGGTTAAGAAAATTTGAAAAAGAGTTTTTAATGAATGTGATAGGATTTGTTTTTTCATTGCCTTTGGAAGCATCAAATATATGAATGGAAATGGCTTTTTAAAGAGAAGCTTCATTGATGAATAAATTTTTGAGACCATATGAAAGACATGTAGTGGAAACATCTGTAATTAAAGGCATTGAATATGTGATGCTTGTTGAGTGTGCAGCAGTGTATTGTGGAAAGAAAAGTGTGCCTTTAGATGTTTTAATGTACTTCAGAGCATTTTTTTCCCTGTTGTGATGAGAAGGGAATGCTGCAAAAAGTGAACCCCAACATACTGTTAGGATGCCAATTCTGTCTTTGAGAATAGGGAAGTCCTTTGTACAACTCTTTTTTATGTAACCTCAGCTCTTCCCAATAATCATTGAATCATAGAATGCGTAAGGTTGGAAGGGACCTTTAGAGGCCATCTAGTCCAACCCCCCTGTAGCAAGCAGGGACATCTTCACTAGGTCAGGTCGCTCAGAGCACCATCAAGCCTGACGGTGAATATCTCCAAGGATGGGGCCTCCACTACCTCTCTGGGCAACGTGTTCCAGTGATCTATCACCCTCATATTGATGAACTTTTTCCTAATATCTGACCTAAATCTCCCCTTTTCTAGTTTAAAATCATTACCCTTCATTCTATTGCTACATGTCCTTGTGAAAAGTCCTTCCCCAGCTTTCTTATAGGCACCTTTCAGGTCCTGGAAAGTTGCTATAAGGTCCCCCTGGAGCCTTCTCTTCTCCAACCTGAACAAGTCCAACTCTCTCAGCCTGTCTTCCTAGAAGAGGTTGTCCAGCCCTTTGATCATTTTTGTGGCCCTCCTCTGGACATGCTGCAACAGGTCCATGTCCTTCTTGTAGGGCTCTAAAGCTGGATACAATACTCCAGGTGAGGTCTCACCAGAGCAGAGTGGCAGAATCACCTCTCTCGATCTGCTGGCCTCACTTATTTTGATACAGCTCATGATGTGGTTGGCCTTCTGGGCTCCAGGTGGCTCATGTCCAGTGCCTCATACATTAGTAATCCCAAGTCCTTTTCCTCAGGACTGCTTTCAAGCACATAATCTCCTAAACTAACAGAGTTTGTCCTGACGCAGGTGCAGAACACTGCAGTTGGCTTTGTTGAATCTCATGAGGTTCACCTGGGCCCACTTCTTCAGCCTATCCAGGTCACTCTGGATGGCATCTAGTCCCTTTGGCACATTACCTTTACCACTCAGGTTGGTGTCATCAGCAAATTTTATAAGAGTGCACTCAGTCCCACTGTTACTATCATATTAAACAGTACCGGTCCCAGCACAAACCCTTGAGGAACTCCGCTTGTCACCACCTTCCATCTGGACTTGGAGCCATTGACCACCACTCTCTGGATGCGACCATCCAGCCAATCCCTTATCCACTGAACAGTCCATTCATCTAAACCATTTCTCTCAACCTTAGAGAGAAGGATGTTGTAGGGGACCATGTCAAAGGCTTGCATAATAATCAGCTCTTCATGTGCACTGAGGCTTCTTTTTTGGAGCTGCTCCTGGCCTACTCCTAGCAGTAGTTTAAAAAAAAAATAAAATTATTGCTTTTGTGAACAGGCCTATGCTTTCCATGATTCCAGCTGGATACTACCCTTTCTACGTATATTCTGCTTGTCTCTTTCTGTTCCCCTCTCCTTTCTTAATGATTCCTCATTTATTCTCCAGCCAGTTGGTCCTGTCTTACTTTCCTTCCTGTAGAGCTGTATATAAGACCACTTGTTGCATGTTTTCCTCCTTTACGGCCATGTGCTGTGGACAGCATAAGTAACTTACAGACATAGTTTATATACTTAACATTTGAGATCAGACTCTATTTGTATTTGCTTTACCACAGGACAGAAACAGTGCAAATAAAACTGGGATTATCATGAGGTTCAAAAAAAGGAAAAGCCTAAACAGCAGCAAAATCAAAGCTGAGCCTTTTACATGAGAGGAAAAGATTATATAAATCATATGTGTATTTATATATATATATATAATGTAAAGAATATATATAGCTCATATATTTTAGGTACATACTAAGCAAGAGCAACTGCTGGCTAAGATTAACTGTTCTCACCTGAAGAAAGTTCCATAGAGAACTATTCTTTATAGAAAACCAATAGAGTTGGGTCTGACAGGTCTTGATAGTTGGTTTCATGGGAACAGTTGAGAAACTTAATTCAAAGCAGTGTTATGTCGAGTTGCATTACAGCTCTAGCTGCACTCCCAGATCAACAGACACTTTTCTCACAGGCTTACTTGAAAGATTTTAGCAAGGTGTTTATCTGTGATAAGTCTTTATTGCTCCTGATATGGGAGGTCCTTGGTGACCAGCCAGAGAAGCTTTATCTAAGATGTTTGTCCTATTCAAGTGTCTTTTGCAGCTGGTCTGTTGAACTCAGCAGATATATATTGTTCAGGCTTGATGAGTGGTTCATTGATCAGTGTTCCTTCTATGAAGAGAGGATGCGGTAGAACAGTATAATCTATGCTGCTTTTACTTAGGCTGACTGAGAATTATTTTTTTTTAAACTTTCCACCGACTAGCTCCCTGAAGGGGTGCATTTTATGATCCATTTGGCATGCTCTGTATATCTGTTCATACTAGAACTGATATCCTTTTCATCAAAATTCATCTTTCATGTTGTTATGTAGAGTTTTATTTTATGGATTTTATAAAGCAAAGAACTGGAATGGTATCCATTAACACGAAAGTCACTTCAGTCTGTCTGCCATTAGACAAACTTGCTTCAGCACCTCTTGGATGAAACAGTTTTATAAGTCTTTAACCTCTGTACACGTACCCTTTAAATCAATAAGAATAAATGAAAAAGGATTAATGTGCTGGAATCACTTGAGAATGCTTCTATTCATGAGGTTGTCAAGTGTCTATGACCAGTCAAGCAGTTAACAAACATCTGTGGCAATTTATGTCTTTAATATACATTTCCTCTGTTTTAACTAGTCTTTCTTCATTGACTTTACTACACAAAAAGATGAACAAATGTTTCATGTGCTCCATGAGGGCCTGCAGATTTATAATATTATGGTGGACTGGCCTTTTAAAAGCCAGGTAGCTATATCTAGCATTCCTATGGCTTACTTAGTTACTGATAAGCTTTAGTAAGTGGTGGTGTGCCTGTTCTTATCCAAACTGTACGTTAAACTTTCATAAATCTGGACAGTGGTGAAAGGGATTTTTTTCGTATCTGCCATCTTAAGCACCTCTCTTCCTGTGCAGCAAAATAGGTATATAATGGTTGGGTCTAGATTACAAGCCAAGGAATTGAATCCTCTTACAGTTTACTACTTGGCTTCTAACACTGACCTGTGCTGGGAGAGAATAACTTGCTTTCTATCAAAGAATTTTACTGGCCAAGATCCTTGGGCCTACAGAGGAGAGGATTGGTATATTGAAGGGAATGCTGTTAACTTCTCACAATTCTGAGATTGCTGAAGCTCAAAAATATCTTGCAGCTCTAACAAAGAAGAATGGAACAATTTCTTTGTATGTTCTGATACTTCTTCTTCACATTGAAGAATAAAACTCCCTGTAAAAATAATTTGAGAACCTTCTAGGCTGGGAGGGGGGTGACCTTTTTATACAAGCAAGTAGTAGCTCTCTAGGTGTGGGAATGGCTGCTGGAGAATATGCTCCAACGAAAACCAATACAGCAGCTAGCTTGTCATCAGGGCATGTTTCTGTCACAGTTACCGCTGTTGAATGAATCTGTTTTTATTAGCTGTTAGGTGTATTAATTAGTATTCATTTATTCTTTAATCAAGCCATTTTCTTCTTGATATACCAGTACTTTTACTACATAGACATCTTCTTGTTATTAGTCTCCTAGCAACAGAAATTTTTCTTAAGCTGACATTTGCTATGTCAAGTGTTGTGTGTCCAATTTACTTGGAGTAGCCTTAATTTTCTCAGAGTTTCTAAAATTTAATCAATCTCAGCTTGTGTTAGTTTGATTTTGTAACAAAGGCATCTGATTAAGTTTTCCCATGCCTTGGTTGTAGTACCATCCCAACTGTATTTCAGCTCATGGCACCAAAAAAAAAAAGAAAAAAAAAAAGAAAATCTCAACCTGTTTTGCCTACATCCAGAATGAGATATGTTACTAAGATATATTTTCTCTCAAGCATCCTCAGAATCAGTGATCTTGAAGAGAAATTCTGTTATTATTCTTTTAAATGAAGTAGAGCCTACGCAGCTAGTTAGACAAAGCCATTGTTCATTGTTAACAAAATTTGTAGCAGATGGTCTCACTGCCTGACATTTGGAAGTGGCAATGGAAGGAAAGTCAAAAAGTCTGTTTGCAAACTCCTGAAAACTTTCTGGGGTCATAAGGGTGCTCTGATTCACATCTTAATAGGCAAATTCAGAGGGAAAATTTGGGAGCAGAGAAGTCACAAAGTCCATGTTTATGAAAAAACAGTGGAGAATGGTTACAGTTACTCATCCAGATCATGAATGGGGAGACTTTGAGATATATTGCATAAACGATCCCCTGAAAACTCTCGAGACTTATTGCCAGGTTTATTGCTTCGAGATGGGCTTCACATATCTGCCTGGGCAGACCTGGAAGCGTTGGCATCATTGTTCATACGTATGCAACGAATACAAATACAGCATATGCAATGGAGTTGACCTACACCCTAAGGCCCTAGTCATGGCTGCTGTGGTCATGTCCAAGACTGACTCTCATGTGGTAGCCAGATTGCTGCATCAGTTTTTCGATTCTACCTGGTGTTCAGAAGTTCTGGACAAATGTGTGTTTTTAAAAAATTCTAGGATCAGTATTTCAGGAAGAAAAGAGCTTGAGTTTAGGAAAATTTAGATATATGCTATTCTTATGCTGATCTTTGAGTTCACCTCAATTCATTGTGATCAATACAACCATTAAATAGCTGAAAGGTTTTATTCTGAAGTTCTGGTGGTCTTTTTTTGATAGATGCTTAATGCTATGTATGCTCTCCAATCTCTGTTTAAGCAAGCAAACACATCCTTAGCATTAACTGTGTATGCAGCTTTTGTCCTTTTCTGCTTTCAGGTAAAACAGTTTTCTATTAATTTCAAAATTGAAGGTTTTTCAACTCTTTAGACACCATTTGTGTGACTGTTTTATGACAGTATAAGTCTTGATGAAAAATAATATCAACATCACCTTATGAGAAATCTGCTATCATTTATGGTGCTTTATGCTGTTGATTACTTCTGAGTGATCTTTCACCTAATAGAGTTGATCTGGGAATGAGAGTGTCTACTCAAGTTTAAAAAAATTGGGGGATGTGGGGGGAAGTCAAGCTTGTAACACAGACAAGTCTTTAATATTGTTTCGAATAGATCCATAGATTACCTCAATTTCAGTGGAATGATGGAACAAGTAAATATCTGTAATATCTTTTGAACATCAATCAGTACCAAAATGGGGATTATTGAAACAGGACAGAACAGGAGACTGTGACTGAAGATGTTGTGCATCATAGATACTTGCTGTATCTTAATTTTCCTGAACTCTTTAATTCCAACCTGTGTCATCATTAATATGTATATTATATTGTGTTTTGAGGAGCAGCTCCTCAATGTAAAGTCATAAGAAACATACCAGTACCATTAAACTAGTATGTCAGGGCAGGTGAAAAAAAATTGAAGTCCCAGAAAAAGGTTTTATTTACATTTCTTGCAAGTTACATGAATGTCCTTGGCTTTTGCTATGCACAGGTGTCAACACATGGCTTCTCTCAGTAATTCTCCAGATGCTCCTAATCTAAGGTTTGGAATTTATTAAATCTTCAGGTTGATACGTTTCTTTTTTTGTGTAAATTACAGAGAATCCAGAAATACTAGTCTGACCATTTTCACATGGAAAAAATATCTAATATGAAGATTCAAGGTCTGTACCTATAAATGTACAATAAAAGATAAAAATGGTGCTTAAGTATATTCAGGAAGAAAATGTTACATAAGTATTAAGACTTGTATTTAAATGCCTGTTTTTCCATTTTGCTGTGGAAATTCTATTAGATACTGGTATCTGATCCAGATGTCTATTTTTTTTCTGTCTTTCATTTAAAGGTAAACTCTTAATCATGAGGTAACCGAAGTCTAGTAATTCAGAAAGGACTCTCGCATTGTAATTTATTTGAGAAATAATAATATAGTTTGAGAAGAGTTCTCATTATGCCCTTGCAAAAATATTATTTAAGCTTAATTTATTGGAAAATAATCTTTCTGAACCCCTGACAAACTTATCTGATTAAATCACTCATCAATTCCTGAAGTACAGGGTTATCACTTTGTGATTTCTGTTTCTGCCATAATACTTATTTCCTAAAACGAATCCCAAATTTTTTGTCATTTTTTGATAAGCCTGATCTTTTATTATTAATACAGCTTTAGGGGTTTTTTTGTATTGTTTTTTTCCCTATGCATAGCAATAATACGTTTTAGCAGTTTAGGTGTTATTTTGACCAGAAGTATCTTCCTGCTGTTCATTTCCAAACAGAGCACTGCTCTTTATATACCTGATATTTTATTTACATCAGAAACTAGCTGTGTGAAGGTGGTGTCAACCTGAACCTTCCTTTGGACATAATAGGATTCAGACAAATATCCACAATTAGCAACTGACTTTCTCTTAAAGTACTCACGCTGATTACTATTTACAGTTGATATAGATTACAGATAACAATGAACTCTTAGTTCATTATTTAATTATTGTTGATCTTTGTCATGATGATGGACAATAATGTGATTTACATCAGAGGGCAGTTTAGTAACTGATAATAACTAGAATCATCATTAAAGATAATTTAAAACAGGCTTGACAATTGCAAATGGTATTTTTGATGTTGCTTTTTATATTAAACTTGATTATAATTCATTTTGCATGATGTGTTTAGAAGCACTGCTTTAAGCTTGAATTTGAAAGAGAAAAATCAGAACTCCCCAATTCCAGTATTTAAAATATAAGGTTCTGATCCATCACAGCCATAATCTGAGTAGTGACTATTACTGTTCTGAGTAATCCAACTCATTTCAACAGGCTGTTTCTTATAAATAATATATGCATTTATAATAAACCCGTATATAAGGCATGTATCCCTATATGATGGCATATAGAATGAAGTAATACTTGAATGACTCTCAATGATCTTTCCAAATATTAATCATAAGACATTATTTGGAATTATTTAAAGCATCAACAGTATTGTGTCTGTACACAAAGCATTTAAAAAATAGTATCACTGCGTGGTTTCTGATTGATCTAGGAGCTCACATGCCATAAATCAAAACTTTCATAAATTGTTTTACTTGGTTAGATTTTTTTGCTTTGGGTGGGGAGGAGAGGTGGTTAATCAGTTCAGTAATGCAGAACATGGTACTGGTTTATACTCTTCATAGTGTGCCTGAAAGGCATATTTTGATACCTAAAGAAGTAAATTCTCACCCAAACACCAAAGAGTGTGACTGGTTTTGATTGATCCAGACTTGGCACAGTCAAGGAAGTGGTAAAATGTCTTATGAAATATACCTTCTTCATCACAGAGTTGTTGACTGCATTCTGCGGTGCAAACTATGAAACTGTGGAAAGCAGTGACATACTTTATTCATCGAGGACGTGACATTATCAGATGCTGTTGATGCAAAGTAGCAGCCCTGATATCCTCCTTTTCACTATGCTGTAATTGATTACCAACCTGTCCAAACATGGGTAAGGCTGTTCTGAATAAATAAAATATCACTATCTTCTGAAGTTGAAATTTGAAATCCCCTTTTTGCAGCTGCAGTAAGGGCACCCAGACCTGGGACTGCTGTGATTTTTTTCTTTGAATGTGGATCACTGATTCTTGTGTCACTTTTTGAGTTGATCTGCTTATGTGGCTTTTTATATTAAGATTATACCTTTCAGCTGGTAGAGATTATCCTATTACTGTATTCAAGAAAAAAAGGTAATAAACCCTAAAGCTTAAAAATACCAAAGAGCATTCCTAATTGAAGTTATGGAAGCTTAGGAAAATCCTCACAAGTTATAGGAATGTGGAGGGTTGTGGGTTTTGTAGGTTTTTTGGAGGCGGTTGGAGGACTTTTTGGGGGTATTTTTTCCTTTCAAATCTATAGTTTCTTGTCTTTACTAGAAAAGCTCTGTTCAAACTTACTATGAAGAATGCAATGCCCTCAAATCTTCAGTTTCTCTGGAACATGACATCAAGTGTGAACATTTCCCTATATCTTATAATGAATAGATATTGAGTCAATCACTTTGTCACTTTCTCTGATACAAAAGTATCAGTAATTCACAGTGAAGATCATATTGGTAGAACTGTGATATTACTGTGTTTGTGTAGTTCGTGTATCATTGGATTTCATAACTTTAAAAAAAATAATTCTCATAAAACTTCAGGTCAGATTTATGAAACTGATCACCATTTGTGGAAGAAAAAAGTGTTCCTAATTTAGAGAGGGTTTTGATTAAAAAATATTTTTTTCAAAATCAACCTGATTCACTGTGTTTTGTAAAATGGGATTTTAATGGTGTCTTAGCATTCATAGTACTTCTTATATATGTAGAAACTTTCTTCATGAGAGTATCATTAAAAAGTGCCAGTTTATATACTAGGGTCTTTCTGTCTTTTCATGGGAAAAAAATGCCTTGGCCTTCCATATTTTTATTTCATATTTGAACTATGCGGTTAATATTTCTGTTGTTATTAATGGTAGGTATATACTTTGCCAATGAAATAAAAGTGTTCCTTTTACACTTCTGATAACATAAAAAAACTTAAATAGCTTTTCGAATTTGAAAGCATATGATTTGCTTTAATTTGGTGCCCTGAATTTTGTATTCCGCTGGTTAAGCGAAAGACCTACAATTATCTGACAGAGGCTGCCTTCTTGACATTTTCCAGCTTATTTTTTATCCTCAAGTAGAGCTGTGTATTTTGCATGAGCTTTAGATAATCATGTAAACTAGTTGCATCACTGAAGTATTTTTTATTTCAAATTCAAATACATCAAGAGTTGCATACATGAGCTTAAAATAGTTATTGCACATCTTCTCATCTAATGTCTATCTTCATCTGATTTAAATTGTGCTTGAATCTCTTTCCCTCACCTTCCCTATCAAGGCAAAATCTATTTAAATTTAAATGTACGAAAATATGTGAGTGACTTAGAGGATACCTGCAAAAATTTAAACATTGACATAGTGTATGATATTTAATCCATACATTCTTTCCTTCCTGTAACCATACATACTGCATTCTCATTCCTACATTACGTTCAATGTTAGGTGAAAATGCTGTGGACAGTTCTGCTAGGGCAAAGCAATGAGGCTCTTCAAACTGGTTAATTATTTGTTGGAAGATTTGGTGTCCTTGGTGGTTAGAGTTTCTGGTACAATTTCTCTGAAAATGTGAAGTGCACTCTAGAATGGCTTACAGTCTTTCCTAAGGGTTAATATTAACCACTAGTGAATAACCCTTTTTCCTAAGGCCTTGGTAAATAGCAAAACCATTCTCAATTTTCTTATAGTACCAAAATACAGATTTACTGAGCTGTCAGGTACTATAAATGTTAGATATAGATCATACTTTACTCAGCTCAGGCCACAGCATTTGACGTATAATATAGTGCCATAGGTTGTGCATGCATGGAACATTTTACAGACAAGTATTTGTCTCTCTCCTTCAGCTGTCAGCCCAGATACATCATCATATATTATTAGCACTTCTAGCAATGACACTGGAACATCTTGAGCAGTAGTATACTTACTGTGCACATATAAATATAGTATATGGTAGTTACCTTCTTATGGAGTGTTCCAAAGACATAGATACCTCATTTAAGGTTTAAAATAGCTCACTTCCCTCTTACATCCTAAATAAACCAATTTTCTATTGGCACTTAACAACTTCGACTCATGTACTCTCCTTGTAAAAGTACAAAGGTGTCCTCATAGTGCACTGACACCTAAAAGTATCATTTGCATGTAAATATGCTTTAGAAAAGGTTGTGTTAAATTAGCAATGGGGTAAATGTATACCCAAGGAATCTTAACTTCTCAGGTTAGATCAATTTTGTATCTCACAAGCTAATGAAAAAAAAAAACCAACCAAAAAACCTCAAACATTTTCTAAATTGCATATTTAATTTTCTAAAAGAGTACCAGGCACCAAAAGCCAGGGTTTGGAAATTATTCTGCTGCCCAAATAGCTACCTTTGGATTAGTAAGGACACCTAGCTGCTTTGACAGGTACAGAAGAAGGAGTTGTCTTTCAGTTTGTGTTAGTCCTCCAACTTAGTTCCTTTTGTTAATTATGCAAAGTGTTTATCTGCATTTTAGAGCACCTGTTAATGTTAAAATGCATTCTAAGAATTTTGCTTTCAATCCCCTGGTATGAGACCTCTGTCTGACCTGCTAATGTGTCTGAAAATGTGGTCCCCGTTACAGTCTTGAACTGCCAGGAAAATTGTATTCCATTTGCTGCAGACTCAGAGTATACTCCAGCATACTCCAAGTGTAATGTTCTCTGCACTTGAACTGTCTTTGTGCTTATGGAGGTTTGAATGAATTGTAGGATTTTGAAATGATCAGTGTTAATTGCGGTACTGCAGAAGAAAGACTTTTGTAGAGCATATAGAGCTGTCACTAGATGTGTTAGCTGTTCAGTATTCATCTTGTAATAGTTCCCAGTTACTACAGACACAGGGGGTTGTTCGATTTGCTTTAGAGAGAATACGGATGCTTGTCCAATAGATACCAAAATTAAAACCATCAAATTAATTTCTTATGAAATACTGAGCAGTAGTTAAATAGCAAATATTTTATTATGGTAATAGTCTGTACAACAGACTACTGTAATTGTCATTGGTTACAAAATTCTATGTAAAAATTAATCATACAAAATGCATATATGTTAATTTTAGCTATACAGATATTAATAAACACCTTCACTCTTAAGCCCTGGGTTTTTCCACGACTGAATTCCTTCCAACTCCTATCATTCTGTGATTCAGTGAATAGAACTTATGTTTGCAACCTATAAACATTTTAGAAAACAGAAATTGTATAATTTCTAACAAAATCTATGATTATTTTTCTATATTATTCTTTATTACCCATATAAAATTGCCTAAGATCTGAAAGTTCATCTGAACAGTAGGGAACAGAGAGAGAAATGTACCTCATTGTTGTAAAAATGTATTTCCTGAGGTCTTTTCTTTTTCTGCTTGTTTATTCAGTCAAAGAATAAAAATTAGCTTTGCAAGTGTAGTTGAATATAGAAGAAAAAGAAAGAAGATGATGAAGAAATATTTTGCTTTTAAGAGAGCATGGGTATTAAATATACATTCTATGGTTATAAAGTATAGTAAATCTTAAAATGTAGTTTATTAAAAATCTACTTTCTCTAACTGTGCAGATACAGAAAAAAGTAAAAATATTAATTCAATTTTTCTTCCTAAAATTATTTTCCTGATGTTGAAGTGCTCAGACTCAGAAACATATATAAATCCAATTATCTGTCAGTGTTCCCAGGGAACAGCATGCCACGTCTTTCCAAACAAAAAGGGGGGAAAATATCCTTTTTAGAACTAAATAATGTGAAAAGCACTAGCGTACACTGTATGCATAATAAAAAGAAGATTTAGATATTTTGCTTGTTTTGACCATGGAAAATTCATCAAATTGCCATAAAGACTGAATAAAGATAGAAAATTTAGGGAAAAAACAGTTTATTGATGGAGTCCCAAAGCAGAATCAGTAAAAACAAAGATAAAAAAAATTTTTGAGGCAATGTTGTAATAACATTTACTTGTTAGGTTTTCTTCCCATAGATCTCATCCAGGAAAATGGAAAGGAAAATACATATACGTTTTGGCAAAAGAAACTGAACAATTTTATATTTTCATTGAAATAATTTGAAATCCAAGTTCTGCAAAAGTAAAGATAAGATATGCGTCTTTATGAGGTATCAACTCAAGCAGACACCTGGAACTGTTGGACTTGCAGAGCGAAAGCAGTTAATCAGCTTTTATATGGAGATCTCTGCCCTTAGTTAGTGGTTGAGTTACAAATTTGATTGAAATAATTTTGTTATAAACCCCCTAATTTTAATTATAAATCTGAATCTGAATCAGCCAATGTTTTCAGGGAAGATACTATCCTTGGGAGAAGTGTATGATTTCCACCACGTCAGAGATATAAAGGTCAGTGAATAAAGCTCAGCTGAGTGACATCCATGTGTCATTTTTTGAAAACACTTCTCTCCTAATTTAATTTATTTAAGCGGTATAAAAGAGGGACTAAAACTAAGGTTAACTGTTTTCTGTGGTTAAAATAATACTCATGGTGGCCCACTTTGAAAGTAATTTTGGCAGCTTTACTTCATTTGGTCTTGGCCTGAATAAATGCAACAGAATAAACGATTAAGTACCGATCTAATACAAACAATATCCAGCTGATCTCAAATACTAAGTAATGCTGCAAAGCAGCTATACTGCAGATTGCAAGGAATTTAACTGTGTGAGTTCTTACTTATGGGGTAAGTTACCTTACTGTTATTTTGCCATAGCCACCTTGTATCTCACTGAATCCTAATGTTCAGAAATGGAAAGTGTACTCGTTTTAAGTTGTGAGAATTTTAGGACAGATGGATGAACAGAGAACATCACTGACTTGCATTCCTTGAATACCATCTGTCTAGCAAATACTAGCAGAACAGAAGGAACATATGTTGCTTAGCCGTCCCTGTGTCTTGCCAGGAAACACATTAGACTGGCGTGATCCAGGGATGCATACATCCAGTGTTACAGGAACAGTTAGGATCTCCATAGGTATAAGAAATTCTCCCTGATAGTGAAGGCAGCTGCAGGAAGATTTTACAGTCCTGACAAAATCCCAGGCAGCTCTTTGTCTCTGAAACTGGTAACACATGGGACTTACAGAATATGACTTTTTAATTAATTTTGCCAACACTGAGTGCAGCCAGACTCGTTTAACTTGAGGTCAATTATTACCTGGATTTGAAGTAGGAACAAGGCTTTGTCTGGATTGGTAGAACAAAAAACCCTGGGTTAGACTGCCAGGCAAACTTACTGCTGCCCTCTGCATCAGGGGGCCTGTTTCCCTGACAAACCGAAGTGAAAACAAGCAGAAAAATATGTCTCTGCAGAGGGATGAGGGATGAAGCTGGTGCTCTTACAGCCTGTTTCATTCCATGCTTTTTCCCCACCCTCTTAAATCTTATTCCAAAGATTAAATTAGTGGAGATGCGTTGCAACCCCACATGCAGCTGGGTGTCGGTGGATGCCCAGCCTCACGCCACAACTCAGACATGGCTTACACAAAAGGTCCAGAGGTGGTGAAAATGCCCTCTCTCTACCCACTCAGTGGTAAATTCCTGCCCAAAGGTGAACAAGTCTTAGCATCTTAGCAAGGATGTGTAGAGTGGATTAGTGAGAGACTAATATCAGCCTTCACAAGGCACATTAGATTACAAAGGAAAGATGTGTGAGGTCAGCTCAAGCCAGCTATTTCATAAGTGTGTGATTTGATTAAGGCTGGGCTATGGCCTAGTTAGATGGGGCAAGAGATGGTCTGGTCAGTTTTGCCATTAATTTAAGTGGGAGCACAATCTTCTGCCAGCCTGTAATCTGTATCATATCTAGTTTGTGATTTCATTATTAAAGCGAGCTGCTTGCTGAAGCTCAGAGGCAGAATTTCTATCGATTGTTCTATAGCTAGTACTTTATCTTGGCTTCTTGTTTAAATATAAGCTTGTTCATTAGCTGTCAAGCAGCCATGCACTCAAGTATATAAATAGCATTAGGAAAAAATGCATTTAACTTTTAAAAATCTGAATTCACTTCCTGTGTGAAAATAAATTTGCTGTGAATATTGTTAGTATTCAGCAGATTAAGCTGTTTCATTTTTGTCAGGCTTTCGCTTTACTACCTTTTTAACAGCGAGATAAAATATCCATTGAAAGTACAATCATAATGAAATGGCACAATATAAATAGATGACTTTCATCATAATGCACTGTTTTTAGAAATGTTCATAATTTAAGCAATTATGTTCCTTGACTTCTTGCCAATTAAGTTTAGTCATCTAGGGACTATGAATTTTAATGAGAAAGCTGAATGGTCTTTTGCAGATATGATCTGTTGGCAGGGACACAATCAAGCAAGGAAAGGTTTAATCTCTTATTTCTTTAAGTATCATAAAAAAGATAAGAGAAAAAAATTAGGTGGCAGAAGAAACAAAACCACTGTACAGAAAATGCTTTGTAGATTTATGTAGATCAAATATATTTTAAAAAATCCATGCTTACTACCCCTTGAAATCAGCATGATAGGCTTAAAAGATAGAAGAGATGTTAAACATACCCATGAGAAAATTAAAATTAGAAGCACACTGTAGCCTATAGCTGTTACATGCTGACTATTCAGACTGTTCTAATGAACCTTTTAGCAAAAATTTTGGTTCTGGAATCACAAAGAAAAAAAAGTAAATAGCAGTGACATAAGATGTTTTAGATGGTAAACTGTGGTCCATGCATCTACCTTTCAATGGACAAACCAGAACCCCCTGGGGATTAGAATTAGATTATCTAAATGCCTAACAGCTGTCTCACAGGCATGAGACTAGATAAAGCAACCAAACTGTAAATCTGTGCAAACTGCATGAAAGGCTACATAATGCAAATTGATTAGTTTAGGACTTGCATTAATGTGGTTGTGAATAAAAATAACCCACCAACAAATCCTCTCCTAATTTTAACAGCTACTGAAGAGAAAAACGTAACAGATGGATCATTATGAGGTATGAGTCTACAATGAATTTACATTGTGATCAAAGAAAAAAACCTGAATTACTAATCCCCATGAAGTAAGAGTTCTAATCTCTGTGCAGAAAGGCAAATATTTAAGGTTTTAACTTGGATTGATGGGTGGCTTTCATGGAATACCAATGCCCTTTGCATTTTTTTAAAAATGAAAATTATGAACTCCTATTGATTTACATTCAAAGATGGAATATGTGATGTGGTACACACCTCAGTAGATAGATCATAAACTATTGAAATATAACCCATGGTAACTATTAGGACTGATTAGTTTTCTGCAGTTTCAAGATTATAACATTTGAAATTCAGAATGATAGGAGCATTGACTTAATTATTTTAATTCCTTAAATTTACAGAACCTAATGTTAAATCTGTTTCATAATACTTCTTGTCTACACAAAATTGTAAGTCTTTTATTCAGTTGAATTTTATTACAGAAAAATAAACATCATTTAATGAACGTTTAATTTGTAAGACATTAGTAAGCTGTAAAATTTTATGTCATAACTAGTCAAGAGATAATAACCATGAGATGATAAAAACTTTGTAAGATCAGTGACCTATATTCTTTCTTTAAATACTATCCCTTCATATCATATTACCCTGTATGTATGGACTGCTACATTAATATTAATGAGGATTTGTTCTGTGCCACAAACTGAAAGAAAGTGGAGTTTCATCAGATTGTCAGGCTTTTGGCTGCAGTGAGACTAAAAACAACCTCCTTGTATGAAGTGCTGAGTTCTCAAAGCTTCGGGTGCTGAGTAGTATGCCTCTGAGATATGTTTTTGAATGCACAAAGATAGAAAATTGTTCTGCCTATTTTTAGAGTCAGCCAGAAGTGACATAGCCATAGTCTACATAAAAGTAAAGCCCAAGGTAATAAGCAAGATGTACTGAATGAAGTGCTAATGCGGCCACATAGCTTCTGGCTAGGTAGAGCAGAGAAAATTCACGTTCCCTAAGTGCCAACAGGCACGGAGCACATAGGTACCTACCTCACCTCCGTGCACTGAGAATTCTCCATCTAGGAGTTTCTCTGTTATTATGCCTGTGAGGCCTGATATGATAATGTTTTACGTGGTTTTAGAAATGCGTGTCCTGACTGTGCTGTTGAAAAACATTGCCTGTTAACCCTGGAGTTGGATCATTCACCCAAGTGAAGAAACATTATCTTGAAACTATGCTCATAGGAACTTGAACCTAGAAGGGTTTCCTAATCCTTAAATACAGGGCACTATTGTAATAGAGCACCTGTAATCCCAGTTCTAAAGCAAATCCACTCTGTGGATACTTAAATGCTCATTTGACCTGAAACAGATTTCCCTCAGTGATAACAGTAATTACTGGTTTATAGAGTCCTGGTCTCTCTGCTCTCACAAGCACTGAATTAATACAATATTTAAGTTGTTTTAATGTGAAGAAAGATGTATAAAATTATATTTCAGTTTTGAAAATTTTACTCACACAACCAAAAAGCAATACAGTTTCAAATACTTTGGATTTCTGTCAATGCTTCTGTGACATAAGAAGTTGTTAATTTTGGATTGTAACTCATGAAAAAGAGTGGCTACCTGAGTAATCCTTACTGAGGTGACAGTTAACATTACACCAAGACCCTGTTGGTTTGATTATTTGTGTACTACACTCCTTTTGATCAGAAAATAGAGTTTTCTGTTTCTT
This sequence comes from Laterallus jamaicensis coturniculus, assembly GCA_022605575.1. NCBI lineage: Eukaryota > Metazoa > Chordata > Aves > Gruiformes > Rallidae > Laterallus > Laterallus jamaicensis. The sequence continues at coordinate 16,566,890 of JAKCOX010000008.1, read as the reverse complement.
AGAGGAGACCTCTAGTTGTCAGCATCATGCTAGGTGATGGATGGGTATCTCAGGTCTTGTTCATTGTGTTTTTAGGGGATAATTGAAGCAATTCAATAATTCAGTACCAATACATGAAGGTACTTCATATAGGTGAAACTGAAACTTTGCACAGAGTTCACCTAGTTTGGCATTCACTGCAGAGAATCCCAAACAACCCCAAAGAATAAAACCCAAAATAATACAGGATTTGTGCAAATGCAATTATGTATTTTGAACCATAGCTTCATGCATGCATGAATCATAGATTGTGCATTTATTACATTATTTCAGCATATGCAGCAAATAATTTTGGAGGCTATACAGTGCTGTATTAAAATTTTACATTGCTTGACTCACTGATTTTCTGCAGCAGTGAATTATGCACATAGAACTATCTCATAGGCTAATTTTTTTCCCCATCTTTCCCTAAGAATCTATGATTTTTCATCTGGTTGCAGGAACTCAATGTCTGCTGCTGCTGTATATCATCACTGCTCTCTTCACAGTTAAGCTTTCTGATCAAGCTACAGGAAAGGAAGAGAAAATTGCTGGAAACATAATCCCATTGCAGCACTCCATGTCCTGAGCCCATAAACCACTAAGCATTCAGGTCATGTTACAAAGAAATTTGAAGTGGACTTAACGTGAAGTTATTTCCTTAAATACAAGTCCCCTTTACAGCAGTCCCCCTTTCAAAGGCATGTTAATGGAGACCCAGCAGAAGACTGAGATTTGAAGTGATAGGCTCTATCTCACTCCTAGCAAAAGTGAAAGAAATATAAAAAAGTCTAATGTTATCACCAAATATTTTCCAAGTGAATTAACATGTTTGTGCTCAAATCTCTTGTTGTGCTGAAGTTTAGTGTGACTTGATATTGGATATCAATCAATTGATCATGTGGGGAGGCTGGAGCTGAATAAGGACTTGTATATGCACTGCCTTTTAAAGTTTTTATGTACTTAACCCAATGCTATATCAAAAGGAATGCTTTAATGATGACCATAGAGTTGCAGTGGAAAAGTGTGGAGTGTGGCAAATGGAAAAGTACAATATGTCCTCTGCTGAAGGGGAGGGAAGACATGCACAGATAAATCAAGCATAGTGATTTTACCAAAGAAGATAAGATTGGAGCTATTCCTTCCTTTCTGTTTCTTCTTTGCTCTTTTTCTTGTGCAGTCTGTGACTGTCTTCTACCTTCTTCTTGTTTTCACAGCGTGTAGAATATTTTACATATGTCCTACACAAATTCTTTATTCTCTTTCAGCCATTATTTTTTGCCACTATTGGTGTCTGTGGTAAGCTCTGTTTTTGTGACAAAGTTTATGCAGAGGGTCCAATAAATGCCAGCTCTCCTATCTGTCTCCTTTCTCAGTCTCAATCTGATTCTTGTTAAAGTCAGTTATATTCTAACATTGACTTCAAAGGGTGATGAGTTTGTTGCTGGACATACCCTGCTGGGTAGAGGCCACGAAGAAATCCTAATGGAAGAGTGGGGCATGAAAGGGGGTCCTGCTGGCTGCTTGATCTATTAATTCAATACATGTGGATAGCTTAAAACAGCTGTTTCTGTGCCTCAGATGCCTGTTAGCAAACTGCTAACACTCCCGAGTCACACATACCAATTTAAGGTCAATGAAACAGTGGTTATGGGGCCTCTGAGATCCTTCCCATCCATGCGTGTTTTTTGTGTTTTCCATTAGGATGACTATGAATTTGTCTCTGTGAAATATCTGTGAGATATATTTTAATACTTGCATATTATAATAGGAAAAAACTTTTTGGGAGTGATGCTGAAGGTATGAAAGTATGATCTTGTGAAAGTTTCTGATAGAAAATAGCATTTGTTAATAAATGAAAGGTTCTGTTCTTCATAAAAACTTGCGTTAGATGCTGATAGATCAGAGAAATGAATGTAATGATTTGTATTGAAATATGATAGCATTTACATTGTTTCTTGTGCATATTTATAAAATGGGTGGGATTACACAGATAAAATACAGGTACTTCTGTATGAGAGACAAATGCCAAATTATGTCCTCTCCCCCACCCTCAGAAATAGTTCTATTGTTTCAAACTATCAAATAAAACAAGTCACAATTGAGGTGACATTCCGCAAGGAATGTTTCAATTTAAGATTCCTGAGATTTTGGCTGGGTTAGCTCTACTTGGGTCTTGCTTTACTTTCATATATTTAGTTTATTATCATCTCACAAATTTCTTCTACAGATAATTGCACCATGCCAATATCATCTATCATATGATACCATATCATAGAATGTCTTGGGTTGGGTTGGAAAGGACCTTAAAGATCATCTAGTTCCAATCCCTCTGCTATTGGCAGGGACGTCTTCCACTAGATCAGATTTCTCAAAGCCCCATCCAACCTTTGTGGGTTTTTTTTCAAGCTGGTGGTTTGATGAGGAGAGGAGACATTTCCTTTTTGCTTAATTATTGCTTGCTTTATTTTTTGCAGAAGTTAAAAAAAATGTTACTATTTTCAGAGGAAGAACCAAACAAAAAACCCCCTGTGATTAAATGTTAATTGCTTCTTCCCCTGAGTCATTTGAGATCTTTTTATCTGGAATGCTGATACCTGAATCAGCATTTTTCTTCATAGTAAGCGTGCTATAAAACTGAAGGAAGTTGTGTGTTCATGATTCCCATTTGCTTGTGTAAAACGTGGTCTCCACATGAGGGCCTCTGAAAGGAGAGCCCTGGAGAGCCAACGTAATTGCAGTAGGCTAGTGTTACTTTTTATGATTTAATGATTTCACTTACATTGGAGTCCTACCATGAGTTTAAGTGACTATCTCTTCCGTTCTTTTGTTTTTATAACAAGGGTATCAAAGAATAGGTTGCTTTGGAAGAAACCTTTAAAGGCCATCCAGTCGACCCCTCAATAACAAGGCTCAAAATCTAGTAGCTTTGAGCAGAGGTTATCTTCCAGCAAAAAAGTAGTTCCACAAAATCAAATTAAACACTGTGTTTAAAATCAGGCATAAATATCCATAAAGTTATTTGCTAGTTTGTGACTTAAGTACATTGTGGTTCCAAGGAGTCAGATGTTCACCATTTGCTAGGTATGCAACATTGTATAGTATAGAGAGATCAGTAAGCAACAGAATGAAATGGAAAGTGAAATGTAGCCATGCTGCAGTGAAGCCTGTACATAGAAGAGTTTCATAGTGAGCAAACCTCAAAGTAAAACAAACCATAACAATGTTAGCTTTCTTCTAAGCTGCATTGTCTCTAGAATGAGACAGAGACAAGAACACTCGTGTAAATTGCTCACAGGATTTTGAATTGATGTGGCTCTGAGAATGAAAGTGTGTCTTGCATTCTGGGATGGAAAGGAACAGAGGAACTCTGGGCCAAAGTTTGAAGATATATCTTCCTCTTCCTTAGAGAAATAGTTTTACCAATTTCTAATGCACTCTTCTGAGGTTTTGACGCTATGTCGAATTCTTAAGAGGAATGTAACCAGTGAAATATAAGATGCATAAACTTTCCAAATCACGTATTTTCTCCTTACGAAAGTCTAGGTTGGCTTAAAAAACTAAGGTCTTTGGAGGGAATAGTTTGGTTTGAAGCTTAAAATGTTGAAATGTTTCATTTGGAGCCTGTAGATTTTGTGTGGCCTTGAATGAAATGATTGAAGATGCTGTCTATGTCACATATAATTGGAAAGAAAAAAACCAACCGAACAAACCATACCAAAAGGGCTTGAACTCCTGGTCTTCAGTGTGTGTAGCTCTTTATTTTTAATTAGACTATGCAATTAAGCACAAAGGCAAGTGTGAAGATTTCTGAATGTTAATTTTACCACTGGAGGGAGCCCATATTCCAGAAATACTGTAGAAAAAAAAAGGATTATAATTTTAAAAGGAGGAAAAGTGGACTTCTATGATATAATACTTTTTTCCTAGAACTGACTTTCCATGTATGTAGAATTTCTGATCTACTTACTATACTGTTCCTTTTTTATTCTTTCCATGTAATGTGGAAATTAAGGTCAGACATCAGAAAACCAGTCGCCTGCTTGGGATATACTTTTTTCCAAAAAGATATACTTTGTAAAAAAATAATTATTATCTTATTTTTAATACCAGAGTTAATTGGTAGACCACTAGGCTGCTAGGTGAGTGTAGTTTCAGAGTTTCCAGAGTCTTTGACTTGTTTTTCAAGTCTTTTTCTATCATTAAGCTTCATTTTTCTTAACAATAATAAGCTTCTAATCTGGGTGGACTTGCTAGTATGATTTTTCATCTTTTGAGACCTCTGACTCTCTAAATATGATCTTAAGTTAATCTGTTCTAAAACACGGTTCAAATGTCTTGAAAAGTTAGCAGTGTAATGCTGTTTGTCATCATCTTATAATAACCAGTCGACAGGCAAGAAGCTATTAAAGCTTTCTTCTCCCTTGTGGGTTATTTGATTTGTCATTCTCCATTTTTGCAGCCTATGTACTCAAACCAATTTGTGATAGCACGACTAGAAAGCTAAATTCAGTAAAGAGTTCATGCTGACATTGTTATTCCACACAAGAGGCCCAGTAGGGAGAGATAATGCTATAATTCAGATAACATGATGAAACGAGATCTTGTATCACAAAGATTTTGGTGGATGAAGAAACATAAACATCTCCTCTTTTTATATAAATTAGAAGAAGATGTGGGGTCATACTGAAGTTGCATCTGCTATTTTTATGTAGCTTTTTTTACAGACAATTCAGCTGAACTGAGACTTAGGGAGATGGTTGAATTACAAGGCATTCACTCAACATGTATTTTAAGAATTAAGATTTACTTTGGCAGGTAGGTTTTATTTCAAATGCTTGAAGTAGGTCAGAAGAAAAACATGCAATAAGCTATGTTTATCACAGTGGATATTTGAAAAGGAAATTGCATAAGTTTGAAAGAGTTTTAAGGTTCCATCATTAAATTTATATTGATATCCTAATTTTTTTAAAGAACCATTTTTTGAGATGATGGGATAGCCCAGAATAGCTGTGCTTTTAGCAGTGAGACAATAAGCACTAACAGAAGTTTATAGTGGAAAAGCGGATTTCCTAGCTATTTTTTCAGCATATTAGTTCAAATATTTTTCAGTTTTATTTAATTAGGTGCCATTTCTTATCCTGATATTGAAATGGAATATTCCTGTTTGGCTGCTTATTTTTATGTAAATGCAATGTAGCATCGCTAGAATTAGGGTTTGTGTTTTTACATGGGTATTGCACATTGGTGACTGAATTTAGCTTGCATGTATTTATATGAAACCTGTATTTATATGAAAAATCATGTAGCAAGTCAAATTAAATGACAATTAAGCTTGCATTTAGTCTATTGAAGAGATTAAAGAGGAATTATTATCTTGTAAAGCTGTATTGAATGGATGTCAGAGATATGTGTTTTAGAAATCACTTTTCTGTACAGTCAAATCTGAGGATTTTTTCTTGAAAAGTTTATTCTGATAAGTCATTGACAAATTATTTAATTATTCTTGTTAGTTTGTTCTGGAAAACATGTACTGGGATGAGTATCTACAAATATTAATGAAGCAAATTGCCAAAACAGCAGATGAAGAAAAATAAAAATAAACTCCACCTTAATTAAATACAAATGAAGTTAGTATAAATATTGACATAGAGAGTTTCTGAATGTTTCCTAGGTTTCAAGGTAAACAGTGGTTTCAGTGTTTCCTTCTTGTTTGCACAGTTAGAACCTTTGCTGCCTAGAATGTGCTATTAAACATGAAGGAATTCCATTTTCAAACAGCTTTCTGACCTCTTCTTACTATCAGGTGCATTTATGCTCAGAACAGCTCTTCAATGAAATTTAAAATAAAGTATCAGCTTCTGTAGAGTTCTTTTGATGTAGACATTTCAAATATTTTGACCAAAGGGGATTTTTTGATTAAGACCAGGTAGAGAAACTTAGTCCAAATCAAAAGTAAATCCAGAATTCTGGTTCAGTTTAATTCATTAGCCTACATATCTTGGTCACCATCTTTGCCTCCTCACATACTGTGGAAGATCACTTTATACCTCTAAAAAATAGTTTATTTTATTAAAGTATATCTGTGTTGCTCCTCAATCTCAGTAATACTTCTGGGCTTTCTTAGTGAATCTATAGAAGATCGGTATTGGCAATACTTTTGATATTGTTTACATCTTTGCTTCAGAAGTATTTTATCAAAAGGTCAGTTCCAAAAAGATCTGAAAAGTAGGTGGTGTAACAGAAATGGTAATTTTTCAGGCAGGAGGTATGGGAGAGGCCTCTGTGACCTTGACTTCGAACTAGGTGTTCTGGGTGGGATGAAGATTCTGAATGAGTTAATCACCTCTCTGCAGAAATTTGATATAGAAATCTTTTTCTGTCTTCTAGAATAACTTCTGGGGTAGAGAAAGGATATGTATTGCCCAGGAAATTTTCAAATTAGGCTCATACCAAGAGCCTGTTTGTAATGCATGGGATATTAAAAAATAAAAATCCTTGCTCAACTCTTCATGTGGTGCAAAACTGAAGTTTCATTTTCTGAGCAGAAGGAAGACAAAAGCTGGGAAAAAAAGAAAGAAAATCAGATTCAGTTGGAAAAAGTTTCCCTTGCAGGGGAACAGGAAAGCTGTATGGGTGGATTGTGTACCCCAAATACCATGAAATCACAGTAGAAACCTGTTAATTCATTAAATCTCTTTAACAGAAAGACTACTAAATCTTTGGCCTATCCCTAAAGAACAAATTCATATTTGCCTTTACACTTGATACATCATTGAGAAATTGTAATCTCTTACATGTTGCAAAAGACCAAAGGATTTTCTTTAACATCTTTCTTATCTACCAACTATTAGTGCTTGGTTTTAGGCCTGGGCATTTTTTTGGTGGTCCCAAACATTCTTTAGAGATGAAGATCTAAACCAGAAAGATAACCTTCCCCTGTGCTAAGGATAGTGCTTTATTTATTTTTTTTTCTCTTGACTGTAGTTTGTAAGTGTACTCACAGTGTCGGAAAAAACCAAAATGCTGGACATCTATGATTAGTAACATGGGAAACTTATTTGTAACTCAAAGTATTGTCAAATAGTTTAGATTTAAAAAAAAAAAAAAAACAAAACACAAAGCCACTTAGATTTCATATGAAAAGTAATAATTTATGCATGTATTGTTACAATCTATTCATTTGCACTTGGGCAAGGTTGAGTTTGCCTGCACAAGGGAAGAGGGAACTATGTGTTTTTCAAAATTAATCTACTATTGTGCTGCCGTGGCTTTATGAACCCCAGTCATCTGCAAGGTGTAATCATCTCTATTGCTGAGATGTAAGATGCTTCTTTTTTTTTCTCATAAGATGATGTAAAGACACAAGACTAATGATGCATGTGAAGGCCCGTTATGTTTTAGAGACTTTAAAAAAAGACTTAGAAGGGCTAGTTAATGGAAAAAACAAGAAACTAATTGAACTGATTTGAACATAATGTGGGTTCGTTTAAAGTTTGCTTAGGCCGTGTGTTAACTGATATGCAGTGGCAAGCAGATCTCAAAGGGAAATTTGAAAAAGAGAATGCAGTGATTTGTTTGGGAGGACACCTAAACGCTGAGATTATTGAGCAGACTATGTAAGTGACAGGAAATTTTCATGAAATGCTGATGGAAAAATTATTTGATTTTGTTGCTGACCATATCAGTGAGTTGTAAGCAGGCAAGTTATAACCTCTTTGTGTCTGAGGTTTGTAAAATAATTATAAATATCTATCGAATTCAGAGATTGAGCTAAATTAGTATTTGGAAGATTACTGAAGTTTTTCAACCAAACTGTTTCTGAAAATATAAAAGATTAAAATAAACTAGATGAAAATGTAGTTATTTAAAATAGTACAGAGAATGTATTGATTTGTTGGGTTTGGGGTTATTTTTTAATTTCAAGAGGGTAAAAAATAAACAAATTAAAGGTTATGTAACAGAAGAACAAAATGAAATCCCAAATTATGCAGCCATCTGCAGGACATATTTTAATGACTATCACTGAACTATTTTTATAGATTTTGAATCCTTTCAAAGCCAACTGTTATTTACAAGCTGGCCTTATTAAGTGGCAAGGAGTGGCTGTGGCTTTGGTATTTAGATGATTAAATAAAGCAAAACAAAACAAAGTTGATGTTGATTAGAGACTTAGGAAGTTATGTGAGCCGTTCTTTGTGACAGTAAGTAAGTATTTTATAACAGAAATGAATATAGCTTTATATTTTAAAGAAAGACGGCAAATTAGAATGAGATTAAGATGTTAGATATTTAACTTCATGGAAATACTGTATTTCAAAATAGTAGTAAAATAACAGAAACTTTTAAGGACACGAGTCTTTAAAAAAGGACTGTGGATTAAATGACAGCTATAAGGCTTGCTTATTAGCAGACTAATTGAGCCTTTCCCTTTCTTAAGTTATCTGTTTATTAATTTCTATGAAACAGTAACACAGGTTCCTTTTAATATAAAAAAAAATCTTCATTAAAAAGCATCACTAAAGAAACATTGAAGCAAAGGGATTTTTAGTTATCCCTGAATATTCTTGTCTTTCAGTGGCTGGGGACATTGTCTTATATTATGGTGTTTGTGCACTACAGAAGCGATACAGAAGGATGGGGGCAGAAGACAATCCAAGCCTTTTGTCTACAGACTCACTCAAAATATAATTTTCATCTTCACAGTGCTTAGCTAGGTTATAGGAATATTTCATTAGAGAGTAGAAATACATTTTGTGGCTAGAAAGTGGTGATACTGCTAATTTAGAGTGCGTGATTTAATTATGTGGCTACTCTGAGGGATTTATCACAGCATATAAGGATACTAAGGATTTGGTTTTAGAATGTCTACTCCATTTGGAAACTTCATTTATATTACAGCACTTGCTTAGCTGGGTCCCACTAGACCGAGTCCGTTACACAGTGTAGCAAAGATACAATACTGTTGTGGACAGAAATGATTCCACATTTCTTTCTCTTATTTATTCTCAACAGCTATTGTATGCTGACATCATGTTCTGTGTAGTCCTTTAGTGAGCTGGTTCAGGGAGCTGATTTGGTAGAAAATGAAGAGATTTTTTTAAGTTTCCAGTTTTATAAATTCACTAATCCATCTTGGTGAAGTGTGATGAATGCAGGCACCACAACAATGGAGACAGTGGGGGCTAGAACCAGAGCAGAGAGGGTAAGTACCTAAAAAAACGAATACAGAGTTTCTATGTGGAAAAAGCTGGTGTTTGTATTCCACCCCCCCACCCCCCCCACACACACACCCGCATTTATTTAGAAGAACTAAAGCAATTGATGGTAAAGTGGGTTTACTTCCATTGCAGTAATGGTCCATTTGTAGCAAAATTGAAAAAAGTTTCACCAAAACTGAAACAATGTTAAAACATGCATTTGAACTTTTTTCACTGCAAACAAAACACCCTGCTTTTAAGAGCAGTGTGATGTATTCTGCTGGAAGGAACAACATAATTTTCTTTCATTTCTCTCTATTTTTGGGGTGTCCACACAGTTAAATGGCTTTCCTCAGTCTAAGGGTTCCTTGAAATTTCCCATTGCTCCTTCAAAACGTTGTTATTAAAAACAGACAGTAGAAAGTTGGAGTTTTTGCAGCCAGCAGCGTATTAACTATGAGGTCCTTTGGCACCTGATATAGGCGGGGGTTCATAGTTCTGTGCTCCTATGTGCAGTGGTGTTGGGACTGGGGTAGTTGGCTCAACAGCAGCAACCATCAAAAGTTTTTGAGACAAGTACTTCTCTGTCATAGCCAGTGACTTTTGAGGCATCAGAAAAAATGTGTTTGCTGATGCGTTCCGTCTACCTAAGTAGCAACACAATGAAGAATATTACAAATGTGAGAAGAAAGAATGAAACCACAAAATATTTCATTTTCTAAAATGAAAAAAAAGGTGTTTGCATTAAAGAAGCATCAGAGAATTTAAAAGTAATTTAATATCTTTTCCGGTAGCTCAGTCTTTGCAGTGTCATGTCGTTAAGCAATAAATAATGGAATTTTTTCAGGAAAGACATCTTATACTTTCAAATCAGTGACATAAATCTAACCATATGGATTAGGAAGTCATCCTTATGTACTTACAGTCTAATCTGCTGATGATACATAGTGTATTCTGTTGTCATTTCTTTAATATGGTAGAAGATGAGAAACTCATCAGTCATTTCCAGATTACGTTCAGTAAATTTTTCAGAATGCTCTTTTAATGAGGATAATTTTTAATAGAAAATTGTGTACAACTGCCTGACATGAATGATGAAAGTCCATTGAAGAAAAAAAAAACCAACAAAGGCAACTATTTTAATAAGAGCGTAGTGCTGTCTATTGCTCCAGTATCATTCCTCATGTCTAGTCCTTCATCTTAGTTCACATATCAGAAAAACACACAGAATTTCTGCAGATCAATGGACGCATACACATCTGAATAATAGTTATTGATAATGGATTAAAATATCAAATATAGCCAAATGATCCTATTAAGGTGTTTGAAAATGACCACAGCTTAAATGCCTTACAAGTCCGACTTCTTGGCAATAAAAGCTGTTAAGTTGTGTGATGGCATTTGATGTTCCTGCTATCATTGGCTTTACCCTGGTTTATACATCTTAAACTCTTCATTGTCTTCCTGCTATCATTGGCTTTACCCTGGTTTATACATCTTAAACTCTTCATTGTCATACAGTGCTGTTTTAATAGAGTGAATTAACAGCACATTTTATTTGGGGAATCACTTCTCTATTACTCTGAATATTAGGGAGTTGAACTGGAGACATGATCTGAGGAAGAAGAGGTTGTATTCCTTTCAATAGTTCTTTTGTCTACTTTGTAGGTAATGCTGAAATAATGAAATCCTGTTCTGCCTGATGAATTGCATGAAGTAATAGTATCTTATAAGGATTAAAGATTGATTCTGTGACAAAATTATTTATTAGGTATAATACTTTTTAGCACTTGGTGTGATTGTCACAAAGTTAGTTGTATAAAAAAGTCATCAAGTTTTCTCATTAGGTGACCTTTTTAAAATTAAAGCAAGGCTGCAAGAGAGTAATGGCTATTGAAGTTTTTTGTCAACTTAGAAGGCAAAATTTGGGAGTTTTGTATATAAGTGGTAAATTCTATATAACACCTATATAACATTAACTAATTTATGTAATGGTGACATGACTAACTAGTCAAGATTCTTCAGTGCTAAAGAAGAATGAAAAGCAACCCCCTCCCTTCCAACTTTGAAATCCATGTATTAACACAGTACAATGCAAAACAACTATATAAGTGTGAAGACAGCAGCAGCTGCAAAGGTAGCAGAGAGCTAGCAATATGAACACAAAGAGAACAATAAATTGATCCCTTGTGTTTTCTCATGAGTATACATTCTGTTGGTTAGATAACTCTACAGTCAGGAATAATTTATGAAAATAAACCAGTCAGTGTCAAGAGGACTGTATTCATCAAAATGATAGTGCTTGGCAAGACAGCTTTTTTTTTTTTAATATATCTGTGATTATTTTTTTTAATCTGGTAAGGAACAAATTATCTCGTCAGATGACTGTCTTGTTAGTGTCATTTTTGATGAGCCAAATGTGAAGGTTTTGACATGTTTTAAAACTGTGATATATTTGTATGTAAAAGGAAAGAAAGGGTAAAAAAAAAAAAAAGGAAAGCATTTCCCAGATAGAATGAAAACCTGGCACCCCAATTTTCAGAGTATATTGATGGCATATCTAAGTGCAGTTGGGAATGATAGTAGAAATGACTGAGGCTAATGAGTTTCTTCACTTTTTTCTTTATAGGGAGGCAGAGAAAACTAGTCTTTTTTGATATCATGAGCTTGGGTTTTATGCTTTGTTTTGAAGATTCTCATATTCATCTTCCTATATACATTATAAAATAGGTGACTATGCAATTTTATATTTTTTCCCTTAGAAAAATTAGATATAAAAATGTAGCAGCTGATTCAAACTATATATGCCTATACATCATTTAAGGGTTGTTTTTTGCATTGCTTTGGAAAGACCCTCACACATACTTACATCAATAAATTCTGCATCCTAGATATATCACTTTAACTTTTCTCGTTTGTGTCTTTTCATCTATGTGTGTTTACATTTATAAAAACAAATAAGTGTTGGCAGAATATAAAGAGTTTGCATAGATGAGCACATCTGTGAATAGTGTTAACTAGTTGTAAAACCTGTATGGTCTAACTAGAAACTACGTTCTAGCCTATCTGTGTGATGCAATAAAAAAAAACCTCAGGAATTTAGCTAACCTCATGGATGTGTCAGAAGTCTGTTTTTCAGGATGGTCTGCAGGACTCAGAGGCCAGATTTGGAATTGACATAGGGATCTTCTAGCTTAACTCTTTGCACTCAGGCTGAAGGAAGTATAATGAGAATATCTGTCTCAAGAGCTCACTGCACTGTTCTTAAGTATCTACAACTGAGTAGAATCCTGTAGCTTGCCTGGTTTCAGTGTTTAATTACCATAACTGTTAGAAATATTTCCCTGGTATTAACCCTGGGTCTTTTTGGCACAGGCTAAAATGATTATGCTTCTCCTGCTTCCATAGACTGTCATGGGGAAACAGCTCTGCCATGGAATAAAACCTGATTATATTTCTCTTAAGATTTTATGACATGGACATAGACAGACATGCCTTTCCAAAAGCATTTGGAAACTTGACCTTTTCCCATGAGATCTAGTTGTAGTTCCCTTTTTTTGATGAGAAAGCCCATCAATAGCAAGCAAAGTTGACAGATTTCATTCCGGTGGTCATGAATTGCATGCCTGTTAATAAATCCATGAAGAAGGTTTAGCGTTGTTTTAAGCAGCGTTGTGTTACTGATTTTCATTCAAACATTGCTTACTGTGAGGCTGCAATGGCTACTGAGTTTTTCCCCACTTGGTACTTGTGCATGTTTTCTTCAGATTTATTGCTCTTCTCAGCCAAACTTTTGCTTTGCTGACTTCAGGACATGTCTTCAACTTCCCAAAATCATCTGGAATTTTGTCCTTATTCTCCAGATACTTATCCTATGTGAGAGGTGGCAGTTCGTCCTGATTTGAAGCTGTTGATATTGTGAATGTGTCTTGTTTGCTTATTCCCTTGGTGAAGTTTCCCAGTGGGAGGTGTTTCAAGACACTTTTTATATATGAGTGTTAGACACAGGTAATTAGCCTTTTGGTACAATTTCATTTTTCAGCTTTTGGAACTTTAGTTCCTTAGCTTCAGTATTTTTACAGAGGAGGATACTGAAGCCTCCCCGAAGTTTTTGATAAAATGCCACAGGTTATGTTCAACTGTTAGCTATTAGAGGCAGAGAAGGTTGTTAGCCCAAACTAGTGCTGATAGAAGCCATTTAGTACCTCTGTCTCTGCTTCCCCTGTACATATCATATGTAATCTTTAGTACATCTTGCTGATGCAGTTGTCAGGCATTCTGCTGTCATGGCAGTGCTAAAAAGTAGCTTCACTGAATTAACATCTTGCAGATCAAAGCTTTAATATTAACAGAGGTTGTTCATAATGGGTTGCAATCATTTTATGCCATTAGTAGGACATCTTGATCACTCTCAGGATTTACCTTGCAGCTTTGAGTTATGAATCACTTTTCACTTTCAGATGTTTTTTCTTTGGTGGTCAGAGTGATGGCTAGCACACTCATGTCCTGTAATTTGTTTTTGTCATTGGTACAATAATTTATTTCATAAGAACTCTTTTAAAGAGTCATTATAAACTTGGAGAACTGATTTTAAGAGATCTACATGCAGATTTTATTATTTTTATTTCTGAGGAAGGAGCAATAGCATTTAACAAGTCGAAGTTGTTGACTTGAACCATTGACATAGTTTCATTATGCTGGTGCCCCAAAAACATACACTAAGTTGTTCAAGTGGAACTAATGTTCCTTTTGATAGCAAAATAGAGGGAACAGATTTATATATAGTTACCTGTATTGAGGCTCAAAAGAGTCAAAAGGAAGGACAAAATATTGTGGAAACATGTCAAATTACATTCATTGGGAAATTTTTTAAATTATAGTGGTAGGAAGGCAAAACGTTGGAACACCGTCTTGGTGTGTCAGAGGTGAATGATATTAGAATTTACATTGCCCTCTGTAAGTTTATTTGACCTAGGAAATGCAATAAAAGATGTGTACAGAAATGCAATAAAAGATGTATGCAGTCAATATTGAAAGAAAAACACTTATTTTCCATCCTCAGCTCTTGTAAATCAGATTCTACAATTTTGAGGTATTCACAACACATAGAGGGCTTTTCTTTTTCTTTGCTTCTCCTTTTGGCCTGTAAATATTTTTTCCCAGTATTTAGAGATTGAGGGAAAAGATACACTTTTTCATAGAAGTTGCAGGAAAATGGTTTCAGCAATTCTCTCCCTGATTCCCTGCCAGCTGGAGGCAGGAAGCTGCTGGTTCCCCACCCCTCCAGCTGTCTCCAGAGCTGTGCTGGATTTGGCAGAGGTGTGGTACCACTGTTGAGAGAGGCAACCTATGAGGTTGGCTTTGCAAATACTCTCTGTGGATTTGGGAAGCTGCATGAGAACAGTCTTTTCCAAGACCAACTTTTACACCAGGAAATATTCTGACCAGAAAAAGAATGTTCAGCAATTATATGTTCTATGTTATATTTATTCTTACGTTATGAATCTCATTACAAAGCTGTATATGATTTTTGGGTGTGGGAGGGAGTATAATATTAATCAACGATAGAGATGGCTCCACAGCAAGCAAACTTTGAGATTTCTAAACAAGGATTTTCTGTATGTTGACTACCATATAAAGCAGTCAGATCTATGGTTGGAAAGTTGATGATGTGTTCTTTAGCAGTGAACACATATTTGGTTCTTGAGCATTTTACTTTTCAATGAAGGTACTGAAAAGCTCTATTAAAAAGTATTTTACGCTTATACCTTGATTGGGACTAGAAATGAGGATACAGGATCAGCATAAAGATACTTGTGTTAAAGTGATTCAGAAGGTGGGAAGTTGGGAACTAAAGGTAGTCATTCCGGTGTGATTTTGGTGGAGGTGGCTCTCATTTTTAAACTGGGGGATAGCTGAGGAGCCAAGGAGTTTGCTAAATGTGTCAGTGGAAGTGTTAAGTGAAGGAGACAAAGGAGTGTCAAGGCTGACATGGGTTTTGCTATTTAAGATTTGATAACACCACTTTTCTCTGTAGGTTGTGCTTTCTATTTTTATTATTGTTATAGTATCACTGTCCCTCAGATATATCTGTCTTCCTTCCCCTGGCTGTGATACATCACCTGCACTCTCTTCCTATGTTGCTTAGATTACATACATTGAATGGCTCATACTTTTACATATGTTGAATAGATCTCTCTTGTAATTTTTCCAAATCTCCCTTTACCAGTGGAAAGCTCATTGTCTAGAAAAATTTAGTCTACTATAGTTACCTGTGCTTCCCCTGCATGCTGCTTCTTTCATCACTACCTGCCATTCACAGTCCATCTTTCACCTTATCTTTCCAACATCTGATGCAAACATTAGATGTGGAAATAAGCAAAGTCTGTAATGGATAGAAAAACTCTAATTAGGAAGGAAAAAACCCACAAAACCAAACCTGACATCAGAAGATGGGTGAGTAGAAGAAGCAGTGATTGCAAGAATCCTTCTCACAGCTCTGCTCCTTAGCAGTTTTCACCCCAGCATATTCTTTATATTCCTTTGCTGGTTCATCTGGAGAAACACTGCTGAACTCTGGGTAAGCAGAGGACAAAAAAGCACCTAAGGTCAGAAACGACTGCCATAAGAAGTTTGAAGCTAAGAAGGCAGCATCAAATGATGGAAATAATTGGGTAGTTTCTTCAGCTTCCCTTCAGAAAATTAAGCCATTCTGTGTTTAAGATTTGCAAGAGCCTTCTGCCTGAAAGTATTTGTCTGCCTGTCTGGAATTGGCAGACTGGTTCATTAGTTATCAAGACTGAGATAAATGCTGACATTTTAATGAAAATGTTTTAAAAGGTATATTCTATTTTAATGTATTTCCAAGCATAAAAAGAAACACCTTAATAAGCAAGTTTTAAAGACTGATCTGTGTTCTGAATGTATTGTGTTAAACATTAAAACAAATTTCAGTCCTCAAAGTTTGAAAAAGAAATATATAACCCTCAATATGACCTTAAATATGACACTGCCATCAGTGCCTTTATGATAAATTGCCAAAAGAAATAATCTGTATCTGTAATCAGATATGGCCACAGTATCTGTGGAGTAAGATTTCTGGCTCCGTTAATTCTTAAAAAAAGTGGATTTAAAAGGAGAATGCAATCTATTAAGATGCAAGACCTGGCAAGTTTTGTGTTTCTTCAATAGCACAAAATCTGAACTGCTTTAGTTGTTCATGGAATTAAATTTTCCCTAGATGTCTGTGATATTACTGACTTTTTCAAGAGGCACCGAAAGCTGGCAAGTAGATAAAAGAGGAAAATGTTTCTAAATATTTTGCTTTAAAGTACAAAAGTGTATGTGTGTATGTTAAATGGATGCCTGCAGATTGTTTGCTACTGGACTTGGCAAGCACTCAACTCTGTGAGTTTCATGTTTTTAACTAGGTTTTTAGGCTTATGAATAAGTTATGGAAGCGAAAATTGTGTATCTGCAGAAGAAACTTCACAGCTGTCTCTGTCTCAGTGTGTAGAGAAGCCTGAGAGACATGTTGCACCAGAGAATGGATTTCTTTCTCTAAGGAAGAAGCCAAGACAAGTAGCTTGCTAGATAAATAAATAAATCAATAAATCCATAGTCATTATGATGGTTAAGGAGAGAAGATTTGCTAATTAAATCTGGTAGAGTGAGATGGTTGTAAAGGTGAGTCAGGCAGGGCTGGTGAGATTTCTGGAGGTCACCCTGGCCAATCTACTATGTGGGAGCAAACAAATAACAAGAAGGGTCAACTCAAAACCCCAAAATGTACATGGTTTGAATCAGGTTTCAATTTCAGTTGGAGTTGGTAAAGAGATTAATTTTCTCCTGATGTTCTTGACTGAGACAGCAACTTTGGATCACCTCCCTTAAGATGCATTAGCTCTCTCCTATGCCAGGTCTCCATCTGCTTTTCTTTTAATTACTCTTTAAGAAGTCAAACTTTTGTTGTTGCTTTGATTTGTAACAGGAACCTAATGATGATTTGATTTTGGAAGGTTTTGAACAAGTTTGTCTCATCACACAACATTTCAGAATTTGGATTCAGTTTATCTTAATTGTGTGTTGTGAAGAAAAAACCCCAAACTTTTGAAATAATTTCAAAAAAGGAGTGTTCTTTTGTGTTCAGCCTAGTCATATTAATTGAGGAAGTACAGACTGGCACGAACCCTTGTTGTCCTTTAGTTCTAATGCTACCCGTGAAGGATAATAAACAAAGCTGTGTAACTTTTGAGAATTTGCAGTGCTTCATTAAAAAAGTAGTTGTCTTTGTGTTTGAAATGGCACCATGTATGTTTTAACAATATCGATTAATCAGGTTTCTGTTTAATGATGCATATGCAAGGGGGAAGGTACCCAGCTGTGTACAGTACAAAGCACTCATCTAATTGAAGACTTGAGTTGAGTGCAGAAGCCTCTGTGTCTTGTCCATCAGAGCATCTTAGACAAAACAGGTGGGACATGGGAAATGTTGATGTTTGGCATGTGGGGAAATGAGAGAGAGATGGCTTTATTTGAGGTATTTTAAAAAAACAAAGAAACGCAAAACCAACAGAAATGAGTTAGAGTAGTTGTATGAGATTGCATAGAGCTTCCTTCTAGTTAGGAAGGGGGAAGGCGATATTAAGAAGGCTGCTGGGGTTAGGCAAGTACTTTGGGAGTCATAGCAGGAATTGATGGTAGAAAAAGGTAAATAACAAAAGCACAGTGGTGGACTTGGGGACGTTTTTCCACGTGACAGTAGGGAAAATTCTGTGGATTCCTCTGAGTACTCATCAGTTGGAGCCACTTTTGCCAGTCCCCTGTCAGAAATCTCACTGTGGGCTGATGAGGATACCTGCATCTGCTGCCCCACTACAATGTCTTTATACGAATGCACGTAGCATGGGGAACAAACAAGAAGAATTAGGGATCTTTGTGCGGTCACAGGGCCATGATCTCATTGCAATCACAGAGATGTGGTGGGACAACCTGGTCGACTGGCTTGTTGTCATGGATGGCTATGTGCTTTTTAGGAAGGACAGGCTAGGGAGGCGAGGTGGAGGAGTTGCTCTTTGTGTGAGAGAGCAGCTAGAATGTATTGAGCTCCACCTGGGGAAGGATGAACCATCCGTCGAGTGCTTGTGGGTTAAAATCAAGAGGCAAACTGCTATGTGTGACATTGTTGTGGGAGTGTGCTATAGGCCCCCTGATCAAGAGGAGCAGGTTGATAGTGCATTCTATAAGCAGTTAGAAACAGCCTCAAGATCCCGGGCACTGATCCTTATGGAGGACTTCTACTATCCAGATATTTGCTGGGCAAGCAACACGGCCAGTCGTATGCAGTCTAGACAATTTCTGGATAGGCTGAGTAAGTTGGGACTCTTCAGCCTTGAGAAGAGAAGACGGAAGGGGGACCTAATTAAAGTCTATAATTATCTGAAGCAGGGGATGCAGGGGGAATCAGCCAGCCCCTTTTCAGTGGTCTGTGGGGGTAGGACAAGGGGCAATGGCTGCAAGTTGGAGCATAGGAAGGTCCGCACCAACATGTGGAAGAACTTTTTCACAGTGAGGGTGACAGAGCCCTGGGACAGGCTGCCCAGGGAGGGGGTGGAGTCTCCTTCTCTGGAGATATTCAAGACCCGTCTGGATGCCTATCTGAGTGATATGTCCTAGGGAGCCTGCTTTGGCAGGGGGGTTGGACCAAATGATCTCTTGAGGTCCCTTCCAACCCCAACAGTTCTATGATTCTATGATTCTTCTAGCTAATTCTATCTAATTCTATCTAATTCTATCGCATTTTCTAAACAAATTTGGCAAACTGGCTGAATTGGCTATCATGAACTGTAAATGATCTGTTTCTTGAGAAAGTGTGCCTACCTATTTTGTATGTGTTAAAGCAATTTAGGGATTCATGGTGTGTGAAAGCAGTTGTAGGAGGACCTTGCAGAAAAAAACCCCATGATATTCAAAAGCTATTTTGTGGATATGTTTTAAATGGTTGAATTTATTTTAGAACAGGGTTGGTGAAAGCTGTCTGAAGCTATCTGTGTACACTACTATTTTTTTTGCCTGGCCCTAGTCCTTGTAGAGATAGATGTACCTACAAACAGTGGTAAGCCTTTAAATTAAACAGGATAATCTCTTTCTGCTGCCTTAATCTTGTCCTTATGAATTTGTATAAATCTGCTTCTTTCATTGTTATGCATCACACAAAAGGTACTAAAAATAACTGTTTAATTTTTTTAGTGCATACTGAAACAGATAAAAAGATAAAGTATATTTTGGTTTTATGTAACTCCTGCTGGGCTGATATTACTCCTTTTTAATGTAATTTTTGTCAACATACCCAGCAAAAGCTGTAGGACCTTAACTACCACCCACACAAATAGTCTCTAATTCCTGCAAAGAGTCATTTTCCTTAAGTATCTATCTAACAGATGGATCGCATTTTCCTTGTATGGCAGAAACAGTTAAAGTAGGATGGAGCCGTAGGAACATCGTATTGCAATGCATATTCAATTCATTTTACTTGCTATCTTCATGTGACTTGGGTAGCATCTTGAGACATTAATGACCTTCCCTTTTTATTAGCCATAATTTTTTTTTTTATACTGTGTTATGCTTTCCTTTAGTTTAAAGCTTGCCTGACTTGGAAAATTAATATGAAGGACTTTGACCAGTCATTCTTAAGTTCAGATAAGAATGGGAAAGGGTTCTGTTGCTGGGCTGAATCATTCTTTTGGCAAAGAGTTCATGGAAAAAGAGTCATACAAGCTTCAGCTTTTAAATACATGCAAGATGCTACGATAATAGTGCATGGAAAAAGGATAAGGAAGTTACTGCTCTGTAACTTTGCTAGGTACATGCCTGAATAGATATTATGGCATCTGTATAGAACTTTGTTAAGTAAAATTGTGTTGGTTTTTACCCCTGCCAGGATACCATATATGCAGGCTGCCTGGACTAGCTACCATCATTTCTCTTTTTAGCCAGCAGAACTGCAAAGACCTGGTGTTGAGAATGTCTAGTATGATCTAAAGACAAGATCATAAAATAGGTTTTTCCTGGGAGATGGGAAATTAGCTGACAAGTATTGCATAGTAAATTAAAATGAAGTTTTGTTTTTAAACCTGTCTCATGGCTTTGTAATTCCTCTATTTTCTTGCCAAAATTAATTTTCTACTAATTTAACTCCAAAGATCTTGGCAAGCTTTGGATTTTCATTTCTTTTTTGACAAACAAATTCCCCCCAACTTTTTGATCATGATGGATTGTCAGAGCATATTCCTGCAGTTGCTTTGTGTTTTTTTAATACTTTCCAAGTTTAGCAGCATGGAGGCTGTGCATTTTAGTTTCTAGTCCTCCACCATGTATTAACTCTGTACTGTTGAAACTGGTATTAGATAAATATAAATTAGTCTATAGCCTGCCACTGTGGCTCTTGTAAGCTAACATTTAATATATGTGCTAATTAAATAGAGTTAAATAGGAGTTCTCCCAAGACAGAAAGATTCTCTATGACTAAATAATTACCAGGGCCTGATACTTCTGTTATACTGTAGCTTCTTGAGAGACCAACTTCAGTTCTCATACCAGTGAGATCCATTGATATGATTAAGAATGTCCTCTGGTCAAAATGAGAGGAGATCCAAACTCTTGATACTTGTGTAAAGGAGGGCAGGTGATCCTCGGGGGAGGAAACAAAGGACATGAATGAAGCGCTTAATGTGATCAGAGATGTGGCTTGGCCAGCTACAGAGGAGAAGGAAAGTGGAGTGGAAAAGAAAGTGAGAAAGCTCTGGAATGCAGCCTCAGGACAATAAAGGGAGAGACTTCAATGGAGAACAATCAAATGGTGGGTTAAATGTTACCCCCGTGTAACTATGTATTATTCAAAAGTAGGATCAGAGCATGGGTGCTTGGGGCACATTGGGCGTGTGGAGTTACTGCACACTGAGGGATTAAATACTGCTTCACAGTGAGGGGGACACAACACTACTGAGAGGTTGTACTTCTATCATCTTAGCCTATCAGGTAAGACTAGGTGATCTGTTTATTCCCCTTTTTTTTTTCCTTTTTTCTTCCCAAAGCTTTTAAATCAGTGAAAACATCTGAACTTCAGTGCAATTGCATCTCTATGGCTAAATTGAGCAGTATCCATTTCCTATAAAAACATAAGAATTGCCATAACAACCCTGTTGCCAAACTCTTCATTATTTTGTAGTGGTTAAGACAATATTTCCACTCCATGTGGCTTTTTTTGAAATCTCTTTTTTGATATGTTTTACCTGGAAATAAGTTTGTGGAAGGAGCAAATGTAAAGAGGATTAAACTACTTCAGGATGTGGAAAATTTATCTTTGGGAATATAATATCCTCACTCGATATTTTTTGAAGGTTAGAGAACTAGATTGAAAATTTCTTTCATTTGTAAACATTTTCCCATCATTGTCACACCCTAGAGTTTTTTTCTTAGTGACAAAACAGTCATCATGTGTTCTCTTTGCTCCCTGAAAAGCTACTTGGGGTCTAGATCTGCTATTGTGATGTTGGCTGGCCACCACTGATATTTATAATGTGCATTTCACATATTTTGCACTACCATCACCTTATTTTCTTTTATTATTAGCTCCTCATTTTCCCCTGGGCAAAGGAAAAATAAGATACAGACAAATTGAAGGTACAGATGGATTAACCATCATTTACAAATGTCTTTCCAGAACTGTGTTTGCTTTCTGCTCTGCAACTCTATATGGAATTATTCTCCCATCTTGCTAGCACATGAAGTGTGACTATTGAGTGTCCCACTGTAGTAGCCATGCATAATGCATGAGTTTCGCCTTAAAAATTCCCTCGCGTTATAAACAGTACACAATTACACACTGCTTTCTAATGTTGAGATCGGGGGAATGAGGGCAAAGGGAAGAATCTATCTGGAATAACTTAGTTTCCTAAAATATTTGTTTACAGTACAAATTTCAATAATTAATGTACGGATTAAAGCATTTTGCTTATCTTCTTCTTCCAGCAGTAGGGTCATCACCTATAGCTGCACAGAAGGAAGCCAGAAAAGCTTCCAGACGCAGAGCTGACAACTACAGTGCTCCAGCTGCAGCCTCAGCATATGCTGCAAAAGTCCATACGTGACTGCATTAATGGGAATGTGTTTGTTTTTTCTGGCCAGATCACCAGTGTTCTGGTTAGGCTATCTTTTTTTCTCCTGAATGTTATATTTTTTTCCTTTTGGTATTGAAGAATGTGTATGCCAAAGCCTTTATGTAGCTTTTAATGTAATAGGCATTGTTCCTGTTTCCTTTCCTGTCATAAAGCCTGCTTACCTTCAGGAGTCAGCAGAGCCATTTGTGAACAAAAAATCTCCTTGCCTCTCTGCAGCACATTACTTAGTAAGTCTGTTATATATCTTGGTGTTGCAGTATATTCAGTCTAAAACTGTGAGCTTTCAAGCGCAGAGACTTGATAGTACTGTTGGGCTATTTTTATTGTTTACACAAATATAAGTAGAAGTTGCAGGTAGGAACTGTTTTCTCTTTAAAAATATTTTCTTAAGCCCTACATTTTTGAAAACTGAAATACATGATGTTTTGTTTTCTTCTTTTTCAACAGTAAAATAGTATGTTTCATAGATTAACCTCTTTTATAGGTTATTGACAGGAAAAATAAGATCCAGCACCTGTTAAAGCAATAAAAAAGCTCTCTTATGGGTGAATCCTCTAAAATTTTGAATACACACAGAGAACCAAGCAAATGCTCTTAAAGTATGGAAGTTTTAAATTCACATTAACTTGTCCTGCATTATTCACATAGATTTTAACATAAGATCGTGGTGGGTTTGCCATAAGTAGACTTCGTCAATTTCGTTTGTATGACTAAGCAGTGAAGTGGTATGAAAACTTCTTGGAAAAAAAGCAAGAGGAAGGTGATTAGAATACTCTATTCCCCAGGAGGAAAACATGAAAAATATTTTTGTTAAAAGAGAAAGGTCTAAAGGTATTTGTGGAGATGGGGAGGAATAGAATTATCTTGAAGGCACCGACTCCTGAGGGAAAGTTGGTTGAGAACTACAAAATTGTTTAAAATTTATTAGGGCACAAAAATCATGAGCCCCAAACCTTGTTTTCATAAATGGTTGGATAACAAAGAACTAACATAACGTCCACATAGTAAAGCAAAGAAATTGCACAATTTGCCTTGTTGTGTTGTAACTGAGCCATGGTATTGTATTTATACCTGGAATTACTCAACTTTGCTATGATCATCCCAATTTTCATTTGTAATAAGGATTCATAAATAAGAGAGAGAGGAATGAGAGATTCAGAAATAGATGAGGGACTCATTCATTATAAAATATAGTTAAAACAGATAAAAACAGATTTGGTGGAAATCTGATAAATTATTAAGATGAAAATATGATAAATACAAAAGCATATAAATAATTAAGACCCAATCTACTTATTCTGTCTTAGGTGAAAGGTAATTATTTATGTTTGTGAACAGCAAGCACGTTTCTGAAAGACTACATTTGAGTGAATAACTTATGTCATTATTTGGGTGGACTACTGATGTGTGTGCAGTCTTGTATGATCAAGCTTTTAGTAGCATTATGCTAATTAAATAAAGACTCATCAAGCATATGGGCAAGTGCACCTGTAGTCTAGATATGGCCTCTGATGTTCTGTTATGTCCCAGTCAGTAAAAATATTTCCAAGTAAGTCTTGCACTGTTACCCCATTTTCTCCACTACTGCAGAAACCGATATGGCACAAGGAATGAGATAACTGTGTTTGAAAGAAGTACAATATAATACTTGCCAAATTTGTATTCTGTCCTGTAGGTTTGTGCTGGTTTTGGAGGTTTATATTTAAGTATCTCTTTAATATGTATGAATATTTTTATGTATTTGTACATCTTAAGAGGCAGGAAAGGGAAGAGTTTTGCATTGCTAACAATAGAATGTCACCTTTACCCAAAGAGGTATAACAGATCAAAAGATGTTTATTTCTTGCATGGCAGACCAGCTCTTGCATCCCATTGCTTAAATTGCATGCCTGTGCAAGTGTAACCACTAACACAATGTACACACAACACAGCTTAACAAAACTTTGGTGTGTACAGACAGTATAGATTCTGATAATTTGTGCACAGACTCTTCAAGTAAGCTGGCTTGCTTTGATTCTTTTTAGCATTTCCAAGGGATTATCTTCACAAGGGTAATGTTGTTTTCTCGTGAGGAATGCTTTTATATATTTCAGACAGACATAAACTGAAATGATAATGCTCGTGTTTAATTAGGGAACTGCTGTCAGGATCTAACATAGCTTTTACTTGTGCCATAATTTCATGACTTCATGACAGGATTGTGAAATCAACAGTTTTTGAGATTCTTAGTGTCTTGGGGCAAAGAGATGTTTGCATATACCTGGAATGAGAAATATATGAGCAGTTTTATATTTAAACTGTACTAAACCATATTGAAATATGGCTGGGTAAAAAAACATCTATGCATATTGCACCTTCCATAAGTCAAATATTTCCTGGTTCCAATTTTGATGTCTAAAAATGTCTCGGGTTTTCTTTGTTTGCTAGAGTATTTAAGGTGGGTGTGGTTATTGCTATTTTTGGGAGGTTATCATAATTTTCCTTAGCTTCGGTGTACCATAATATTAGAGGAATGCTTTGTTCCTTTCTTCCATCACAGTTAAAATAAATTATATTTACAGAATTCTATAGCTTCATTGGAATATACTTTCTTGACAGGGAAAAACTGTCAGCCAACTGAAGACGAGTAATTTTCAGGTGAACAGTTAAATCAGTGCATGTTTGCAGGGATAGTTACTAGTCGTAGTTGAACTCAGTAGAGATTTTTAAGGATTGCAATAATTTAAAACACTGACTAATTAATCCTTTCCACACTGCTGTGAGGCAGATAAAAAGTGCCATACTGTACACCATGGTAGAGATGATAAACTGAGGCGCAAATCTGCTAAATTTGTACGTAAGCCAGGATTATCACCCAGTAGACCTGAATCATGTAATTTGTGTGCTCTAACCACTAAAGCTCATCTGAACTAGAATTAGCAAAGAGTTCACATCTCAGAAAAGAAGACACACAACCCTTTCCCCCTCCTTTTTATCAGAGTTTTTCAATTTTTTTTCTGTTCAGTAACTTGATAGGAGCACAATGTTCTGTGGCTCCGGTCATCCATCTGCCTTTTTGTAATGCGTATATATGCATTAAAAGGCAGTTAGAGACAGACATAAAGCTCTGATGTAGCACACGTAGCTTTGTTCATTTCATTTTATTACAGTGTGATCCCAATACCATGCAAACTTACATTTGCTTAGGAAGGACTCTATCCATTAGGCAGTGGGGTTTTTAACTGAAAGAGCCATTTTTCAAATAAAATTTTAAAATGGAATAAAATAATAGCTCTAGTGTTACATACACTGTATTTGGGGCTTTTATGCCTGAGTTCATGATACATCAGAACAATTATGCTTATTATCGTCCATTACACCAGTAGTAGTATCTTTGTGTAAAGAGTGTATCTGTCAGTCACACCTCAAATCTCTGCGCACTTATTTCTCATCACAGAAAGATAAATTTTATTTCAGCTACAAACTTTTCTAGTCAAGGAAAGCCAATATCTAGAAATTCCTCAAAGTTAACCAAACAGTAAGTTTGTAGCTGTGTTTTACTGTTCAAATCAGCATATAGGATTTATGCAAGAAATTTTACTGGATTGGAGATGATTATATGCTATGGGAAAATATTAACAAGTATAAAGCAAGATCAAAAGACATTTGATACTCTTTAAGATAAATTATATTAAAGGATTGTATCATATTTAACAATTAGGACCTTTAGGAAGATATTACTTTAAAATTTTCAGACTGAGCAGTCAGCTCCATGGTTATTTCAGAATAATTATCAACTATTTTAAAGTAGAATTACAAAAAGGAATGCAACTTGCATTGTAAGCAGCTAGTGTCTAAATGGAAGGTTTGGGATTTTTGCCTCAATATCATATAAAATGTATTAAAATTAAGTTACAGAATTCACCATAGAGTTCTGCCTTAGCTTTAGAAAAAATAAATCCTCTTTCTGCTGGGGAAAATGACACTGAATTAAGTAAGCTATTACAACTTGAAACAGAGGACTTTATGATATTATTTGTTCTATATACTTAATATTGGCAAAATGTACTAGCGATCAATGTGCTGAGGAGGTAGTGAACCTTAGTCCTGACTAGGAGTTTGATTTTCACAGTCGAGGAAAAAGGTTTAGCTTTCATAGCGATATACTACCTTATTTTCCTCTGAAATTACAAACAGGGCTGGTAATTTTCATGATAAATATTTGAAGGTGTTATGTGGCCAGTAATACAAGTATCTCCAAGGATAAATGGACCTGAGTGTGTCACTGGTTTCACATGGTCTCTCTTTTCATTGTGAGAAATTATAAGGAAACCATATTTTGGAGAAAAAGGCCAATCAGTTCTTACCTGTCAGACCTCAAATTAAATCACACTTTATACTTATGGAATTTGTAGGGCCCAATGCCTCAGATTGTGCAACTAAAACATAAAGTTTTGTTACTTCCTTTCTGCTCATTGCTTTTGGTGTATAGATTAGAGTCAATGTTTTCATCAATATGAAAATCTGTATGTTCCTACTACAGCATTTAAATTGTAATAAAAATAGTCGCAGTTGCTGACTTTCTTACATTTCCTGACGTATTTTGAAAATATTTTGAGATCCCTACCTCAGTTTCAATCTACAGCCATACCACTTCTATTTATTTTTTTTTAAACAGTCAGCTTGGACTTGTTTAACTGCATCAACCTGGAATTATTACTTAGGAATCTATCATCTATGTATCTATGTATCATTTATTTTATGAACAAAAATACATGCAAACATAGATACCTATGCATAGATAATTCTGAATGGTGGATAATAGAGGGCAATGTATTGGTATCTAATAAAGCCTGTAAGTGTTCTAGTATTAAAGTTCTGCAACACATAAATCACTTAAACATGAGTATACTGTCAGCTGATTCCACAATCGTGTGAATGGTTAGATTTATCCTTCAGTTAAGCTTGCAAGTGTTACTTTATTTTAGATATGGATCATAGTCGTGTTAAGTAAAATGTGTGAGTGATATTCAGTTACTTCTTGGCTGCAAAAGTAACCATATTACTCTCAGATTTACTCTATTCTACCTTTACACAAAGTTTGAGGGGAAAGAATTCATGCTGGGCTTGTATAGGTCTGTGTTTTTAAATCCTAGCTACTTAAACTAGTGATTATGTGAAAGTCTTCGTGGGAATTAACAAGCAGCTGGAAAGCTTTTCCCTCAGGCATGTCCACAGTCCTTTTCAAGCCAGCTATTTCTCACTCTTGTTAGCAAATCTAATCAGTCAGATTTTGTTTACTTTATGAATATTAAATTTCAGATAGGGTTTCTTTTCTATTGATTTTATAAGGGCATAAAATACCTATAATGTGTGTAGGAACATATATTTATAAAAATTATGAGCCACAAAATATTATATGCTGTAGTATGTTAAATAATGTAGTAATGTTTTCATTTCCACAGTTCTTTTAGAAAGAGATAAGAATATGCTCTGCTGAAAAGCAGAAACATGATTTAATGTACTTCATAGAATCATAGAATGCTTTGGGTTGGAAGGAACCTTAAAGATGTTCTAGTTCTAGCCCCTCCTGCCATGGGAAGGGACACCTTCACTAGATCATATTGTCCAAAGCCTCATCCAACCTGGCATTAAACATGTTCAGGGAAGGGGCAACCACAGCCTCTCTGGGCAACCTGTGTCAGGGCCTCATCACCCTCATATTAAATAATTTCTTCTTAATGTCTAATCTAAACTTATCCTCTTTCAGCTTGAAGCCATTATCCCTTGTCCTATCCCTATGTTCCTTGGTGAACAGTCTCTCTCCCACTTTCCTGTAGGACCCCTTTAAGTATTGGTATGCCTTAATTAGGCCACCCCAAAGCCTTCTCTTCTCCAGGCTGAGCAAGCCAAACTATCTCAGCCTGTCTTCATAGGAGAGGTGGTCCAGCCCCCTGATCATCTTCAAGGCCTTTCTCTGGACTTGCTCCAACAGTTCTATGTCTTTCCTGTACTGGGGACTCCAGAGCTGCATGCAGTACTCCAGGTGGTGTCTCATAAGAGCAGAATAGAAGGGCAGAATTGCCTCCCTCAACCTGCTGGTCACATCGTTCTTGTGTCATTAGGCTTATTTCTGTATGTTTAATATTTTAGTTCTTTTTGCTCTTGAGACCTTACTCCATGTCCTGCCTGGTAGGACTCTCTTGGTTGGACTAAACAGGTCTTCATTTTGAAAGTGGCATGTCTTGAAGACCTGTAATTTCCTTAGCAGTAAGCTGCCTTTTGCTGCAGCGGGAAAAGGACTGGGGGATTTCTCTATATAGAGTGTTTTTGAAGAAAAAGAGGAAAAGAAATCCCAGCACAAGCATAAGACCTCACCAGTAGTAATACCCAGAGCAATACACAGGGAGTCCTTCCTAATCCATTCATTTTCCTGGGATGTCTGGACAGCAGACCAGTGGGAAAAACTCCCAAAGCTGCAAAGCAAGCCTAGCTTTACTGTAGCATGCAGAAAAGATTTCCTAATGAAACTGGAATGGAGCTGGAGAGATTATGTCTTGCTGTTGTCCAGATCAGTGGTCAAAGAAGAGGCATCAGCTTAAAATGATTTTCATAGCTGTTCAATTTACTTTCCTTAAAGGTCCAATTATGTTATTTTCATCAATATTTTATTTGTTTCTTAATAAAGAGAGAAAACAAGGAAAAAATAGTTTCTAGCTTTTTATTCAGATGAGGCCAAAATTCTCTTAAACTGTTTTTGTTTAAAAAATAGTTTATATGAATGAGCTTATATATTTTGGAAAGTGCTTCCCCTATGTTCACTATTGCATGCTGCAATTCAGTCAAAATAGAATTTTTAAAAACATTCAAGATTATGCACTGTCTGCTGCTTTTTTTCAACACCCCCCACCCCTCTCCCTGAAAATATGTTCTGACAGAAAGACACAAGGACTTTGCTTTGAATATTTTTATCCATGAACATAGTGGCTGATCTGGATGAGGTTCCTGCACAATAAAGAAAAAAAGCACCCCAAACCCTGGCATTAATTTCACAAATAATAAATATTTATATATTCAACAGTTGGTGAAGAATAATATTGCTGCTGTTCAATGGTGTATTCTTTTAAGTACAGCTTTAAAAAAGCAGAAAACCCTCCTAATATTATTATTTTGCTAACAATGCAAACTTGCTTATAGCATCAGAGTTACTCTAAGGGGACTAAACTTTGCTTAGTTATTATTTTATTAAGCTGTAATGCTAATCTCTAGTTAGTTAAATAAGATTTATAGGTTCTTGAGGAGGTTTTACAGATCCTCCAGAAGTAAATGTGGGTATTTTTATAACCATCTTAGAAATAACACAGAGTTTTCTTTGAAGCCTGAAAGCAGAAATGCCGGTATGACAGAAATGTCTTTAGAGGGGGGAGGAGGGTAGGGAAGGAGAGGAAATACCTTCATAAAATCTGAAAAGCACATTCCTGTTCTCTGATAATAGATGCCATAGCACAATGTTTGCCAGGTTTTAGCTAAGCTGATAAGAACACTGGAGTGGGGGAAAAAAAAGTTAGAACTCAAGCAAATACTGACTGTTAAGGATTTGACTAGCACATTTATAAATAAGAAATTTTACAGGTGTGAGTGAAATTCAAACAAGAAAAAATAGTGAATTTTGTGTAAATGGTGTAATGACAGATCAACATAGCTGACTTGAAGGTCATTTTAACATTTGAATAGCTATTATTTTCCACTCAGGAGGGCCAGACATTTAATCGGTGACAAGAACAGAGCAAATTTTGTTTGAAAGGTGATTGCAACACTGATTTTCAGCATTTTTCAAAGAAAATTTATTGAAAATAAATATGGCTTTTTTTACTTGGTAAGTTATACAGACTAATAGATGAAAGCTATATTATCAGAGACAGGGAAAGAATCCTCTAGAGATATATCACAGGCTTCTAGAGAATAAAAAATATACGAGTATGTGCAGATGCATATATGTATAATAAATATAACATCAGTGTACACACACACACACACACACAATTTGATGAGATTGTCTGTGCCTGGTGCATAACTAGTAATTGGCTAATCAAAAAGATTGCTAAGCTTCTGGATGAGTAAAGATTACCTGGATGATAATTACCATTCATTCTTTCCTTGCTTTGAACAATTTAGATTGAAATCCAAGAAGAAAAAAAAAGGGGGGATGAATTTTTCATGAAATTTCCAGCACTTCTTAAGGCAGATGTTGTATATCTGTATCTGTCAGTAACAAGTCAGACTATAGAAGAAAGTAATTAGGAAAAAAAAATAGTACTTTAAAAGATAAAATCTAAAAGAATGCTTAAGTACCGTGAAGATCATGTTTAGGTCAGAATACCTAAAGAATTCCTAGCTTTACTTAAACCAGTTTCCTAATCCCTGCTAGGCCAATTCATACATAATATGGTAAAAAAGAGATGAGTTCTATTTTTGAGTCTGCAATCATATTTTAAATGAATCATATTATTCTCCTGTCTTATTTTCCACATTTCTAAATAGGGATAATGAGATTTATCTGCCTTGGCAGTACATTAAAGACAGTATAGAGATCCAAATTATTAATTCTGATTAACATACATGCATGCACACCTAAGCAAAGGAGATCCCTTTCTGCTAATGAACCTAAAGTAGGAGACTGGCCAAATGTCACAGAACTAAAATCCTAATCTTTGTGTAGAAAATGTAAAAAGCGTGGCTTTGCACATATTTGCAGTGTATTTGAAGGAGATCTATTAATTTATTTTGAAGCAGTCTTCTTCTGGCCCAGTGAGGAAAGACAACACAAAGGGGGCAGTGGTAACTTGGTCATGGAAACCCTAACTTGGGAAAGCTGCTGTTTTCAGCAGCTGTGTTCCAGGATAAGTCCAACTGGGAAGACCCAGAGGTGCTTCCAGCTCTGTGGTCCCACTATGGGCAGGAGATGTCTTCTGACTCCTCATTTGCTGAAACATAGACACACATTGGTGTCCTCTCTATGCATTGCAATTCCCATGGGAAGGTAATCCAAGTACCTTACCCTGAGAGATGCTCCCAGCGTAGGCCCAAACTCGATCGTCCAGGAGCTGCGAGCATTTGCACTTGCCAGCAGTTAACAGCCCAGAGAAGTGCTACTTGGCTCACAGTCATTTCTCATGTTTATTGAGGCGGTGAGTATAACAACTAATAGAAATGGTATAATGCTTTAATATTATTGACAAAGAAGTAATTACAAAATTAAGCAGAATAAAATCTTAGGCCTTTTTTTAGCCCCCCACCCCCTTTTTTTTTAATCATAAATCTTACAGAAATAAGATAGAGGAATTACTTTGATTTGCTTGCATTTCTATAGTGTTTTGTAACTCAGCCATTTATATATTGTGTGAATACATGGGAACTGGAAAATGACAGGGAGCAAAGTCATTAATCAGCTTGGTAATGTGTTTTCCTTATCAGACTGAAAGAAGTGCTAAGAACAAGCAGGTAGCATACATTATGAAAAAGAGATGAAGTGTCAGATACGGCTTTGTGAGGTAAATCTGTGCAGTGGGAGAAATTTAACTTTTCCCTTAATATAGCATTCCCAATTCTATAAATAGCATGATAGGAAAATACTCTTTGTGTGTATAATGACCTGGTATGCATTTCTGAATAAAATGCATGTTTCCCAGGTGAAATTAGGCAAATAACTCAAATCTTCTGTATCATCAGTATATGTACGTACCTCATCAGTAACCTATAGTCTGTTCCCTTCTCAGCCAATTCATTGTCAATATAAAAAATACCGTATTTCATCCTTCCTTGATATGTCATGTCATTTCCCTCCAAATGCTGTAAGCATCCAGGCAATTTTTCAAACAATCCTGAGCTTCAGCATTGTGGGGTCTAGTATGAGGAACCCATTCTTTCTGTGTTTTATCTACCACCTGGTCTTGCGTGGTGTCTAAACACTGCTGTAACAGAAATAATAATCATATTGGTAAACTTGACCTTTTTATTGTCATTCCTAACGTGACTGTTCACTAGGTAACTTTAATTTCATCATCTCCTTAACTTTGTTTGATATTGTATAGTCTTGGGAAATGATTTTGCATCTAGCCATCTTAAGCCTTCATTTGGAGTGCAGATAAATCTCAAGCGTCAGAAGGGGATTCAGCCCTAATATAATAACATAGCTGTGATTTAACTAGTCACCTTTATCACTGACTTTCCACATTATGATCTGAACAGATGTACTGTGAGAGTAGAAAAGATGTCATTTGATGATGACTGGAATGCAATACATGCAGTGAATGCTTAGCTAAAATTGCTTTTATTTTGTGCCATGCACCATTAGATATTTAAGTAATTAATGATTGCACAATAGAACGATGGGTTCACTCCAAATTTGATATACAGCTGTCTCCAGTCTTCAGTTGACTTTCAATAAATGAAAACATCAGTGGCCCACAGGGGACTGACAAGACTGATTTCTGTTGCAACTTTGGGCCACATAGTGAGATAATCTGCTTTACATCACGGATAGTTATTATTTGCTTCATCTGTATTTTGCAGCATACTCTTT
This sequence comes from Laterallus jamaicensis coturniculus, assembly GCA_022605575.1. Lineage (NCBI taxonomy): Eukaryota > Metazoa > Chordata > Aves > Gruiformes > Rallidae > Laterallus > Laterallus jamaicensis. The sequence goes on along the minus strand of JAKCOX010000008.1, from coordinate 16,533,933 downwards.
GGAAAAAAGCCATCTGTACATCTGGAGCTTTCTCTTGTGATACTGTTACTGAGTTTGGTTTCACATGTAGAGTCTTCTGGTTCACCTCTAAAATATTGTTATTGACTGTGCAAACTGATCTCCTTGGGCCAGAAAATTCATCTTTATACAGCAGTGCTTGAGTTGATCTCTAGAGAAGGCCTGTTGCAAAACCAAGTGAATTAAAACAAAGTGCACTCTAAAAACTCAACATACAGTGTACAGGAATGGAGATGGAGAATTTATTATAACATATATCTCTTTTTCTCTAGTTTATTTATATTTTAGAAATTACTAGAAATTGTATTTATGATTACTGTTATGCTAATTTTGATCATCTGTATGTATAGAGATGGTTCTACAACAGACTTGTAGATTCCTTGGACTGTGAGGCCACTGCAGTTGATTATGATAGGGAGACTGTCTTCCAGAATGTCCATCTAACATGTAGGCTATGCATGTTCTTGTATCTTGTTTACATGAAGAATAGATAACGGGTCATTCTATTAAATTTAAAAAAAAAAAGTTTATTAATGAGTGCTCAAATAAGATTTAGTTCCATCAGAAGTAATAAATTAAAAGAGAGCATATATTTAGTACCTCAAACTGTCTTGAATAAATTTGATTCAAAACTTATCTTGAATTCCTAAGAGTCCATTAATTTCTTTCAAAGAAAATGTATACATGAATACACTAAAGGTCTGCACAGAAAACCCAAATCATTGCCAGACAGTTGGAAACCACAATTGTATTAATAATTGCTTGGAACCTGCATAATCATTTTAACTCCAGTACTGTAGAAGAATTCACTAGTTATCTGTGTTGATGCAAAAAGAGAGACACTACTTATTTTACACTGCAAAATGACCTTTGCTGTTCTGTTAGAAACAGCAAACACGGTGATGTAAAGTTATTTGGAGATGTGAATGTCCCTGAGCCAAATGTTTAAACTGCCTAAAGCATCAGACACGTTTCTCTAAGTACTCACCTATTTCATTAGTACCCTGAAGTGAGATTTTCAAATTATTTTCAATCTGCAGCTAATTTCAAGTGATACGTTGTGAAGAGCTGGTGAAATAAGCAAATTAATTACTGAGTAGTATAATGGCAATCAGAATATGTAATGAATCTTAATTCTTACTTGTCCTCTATATTTATGAGAAGCAGCTGGAAAAGATGCAGGGGAGGAACAGGTTAAAGGTACTTATTTTCTTCTATCTTGATATAGTTCAGAGTATATTTGGTAGTGCCTTAAACTGCATTGGTTGTGGGTCTTTGTTGCTTGGCACCTGCTGTGCAGGAGAAATATATGAGTTGTCATTTGCTGGGTGCCGTTGTGGGACGGTGGTAGGAGAAGGAGCTCTGTTAGTCTTTGATACCTAAGGAATTTCCACTTTGCTGCTGCCAAAGCTATTGGTTGGTGCCTTCAGCTAGTGCAAAGTAACTCTGGGCGTTGGAGGAAACTTGGTCCAGTGTCCAAGGAAACAATTAGTTATAATCTCCACTCTTGAGTGCAAGCCAGGAGAAGATGGTGAAGGCATGCAAGAAGCGAGTATCAGAGCTTATCCCAAGTAAGCACATGGCAGTAAGCTTCCAGGCTCCCACTGATATTAACAGCTGAGCTATAAAAATGACTTTCAGTTTAAATCCAGGCTTCCCTATTGATTTCCAGCTTGATTTATATATGAATGTCATATCTCTCTCTTATCAGCTTCATGCAGCTCTAGTTGGTTTGGCACTTTGTGATGTTCTTGACATTGTTCAGAGAGATGTTAAGTTAAAGCTGAACAACTTCCTTGACCTGAAAATAAAACAGGAATGTGACAGTTCTGGAATTTTACTTAAGACTTAGGAACACAGCTTTAAAAGTGCCTGAAAACTTCCTTTTAGAAGCATTTCAGACAAGCCTATTGCTGGCAGTAATTATTTAATAATTTGGGAGCAAATATTAACTGCTCTAGTCTATCTTTTGATAGGCACTGTTCAACTAGTGAAAAAAAGTGATTTAGGAAGGAGATTCTGATGCTAATCTGAAGTCTGTGGGGAACCTTTCTTGCCCTGCCCCGCCCCAGAAGGTTGGGGTTTTTTTGTATCACAGAAAGACATGAGTTGATGTGGGTGCCTTTAACATATGATGAAATGAATAAACCTGTAGCTTCACAGTTGTTCTACCATCTGGGTTAGCATCACCTGTGTGTTTTTACAGTTCTTAAAAGAAATGGTGATAATGGGGTAAGAAAAGATACTGGATAGTGAGGTCCTTTTGAAGAAAAAGAGGGCATATTAAGGCAAGGTTACCTTCCCCCCCCAAAAAAAAAATAAAATTCTGGGTAGAAGTTTGATATGGGGACTGGCAATGGTTGGGGAAGTTACATTGAGTAGAAAATGAATGTTAAACCTATTCTTTTTATTCATAATTGAAGAGTTTTGCTGCAAGGAGTCACTTGCTATCTGAAGGCTGTGGTCACTATTATGTGCTGTATACCTTCTTTGTAAAGGGTTATTGCCTGTTGTCTAACTGGCACCTACAATTGGCCAGGAATTGAAAACTAAAAGTAGGAAAATATATCAATAAAAAAACCCCACATAAACTTTTAAGACCTTTGAAAGTTTTCTAAGTAATGAAATGATAGGAAAGAAATGGCCTGTGTGGTAGTGTATCCTTTCTCTGTGATCACTGTTTTGAGGTGATATTTGAACCCCCACAGATTGCTTTCTGGTTCTTTGCTTCAGAGTAATTTTGCTAGCCGGGACTTTACTGTTAGAAGAATATAAAAAGCACCTATTGACTGACTTTCAGGTCTTGGATATGATTGCCTTGTGATCATATTTCCTACTGAAAAAGACAGAAGATTTTCGTATTTGTGGTTAGAAGGTGTCAAATCAGATGAAAGTGTATATTAAGTTCATGGATCATACACAATGATGTATGTATGTGCAAAGAAAAAAAAGCTATTTTGACTTAAACGGTGATGAACAATATTTGATTTTTTTCCCCAGTATTCCCCTTGAAATTTAAAAGTAGGTTGCCATAAGATGCAAAGAGGAAGGAGAAGATACACTCCTGAATTAAATACATGGAGAATGTGGGGGGGAAAAAAAAACCCTAATCTTGCTTTGATGAGCTAATTACTCTTAATTGGTTTGTAGGGAGCTTTTGGGGGAAGGGAGCAAGGTGCGGATGAAAGTGATGTAAGAATTTCATAACTGATAACAGCAATTTCACACCTTGCTCTAATTAGATACTGATACCAAGAAGTCTCATGCTCTGTTACAGTATTGCACAAGTTATGAGAAGGTCTGTGCAAATTAAGAGAATGTATTGCATGAATTAAATGTAAGCAAATTATTGTCTGTGGAAAGCAACATAATGCATCAAAGGATATAAAATGAAAGAGGTAAGTTTGTTTTTTTTAATTTGACTAGGTTATGATTTTTTTTGGTATGTAATTGATAATATGACTTATAGGTAAGTGTGAGTGCCTACTCAGTGACAAATACTTCATAGTTACAATGTCGTATTTTCTTTTTGTGGTAGAAGCAGTTCATATCTATGCTTTGGAGATTTTTGTTTGTATCTGTCTGTTGATTAATGGACATTAATAGACAGGCATCTTTTGTGTAAAAATAAAGTGATGAAGGCTAATCTAAATAACATTTAGGTTAGGTGGTAGTGAATTCTTGAGTAGCTTTTGTGTCTTGTGAAAAAGAATTGCGTGGGTCCAGCACTTGTGGCCGTTCCAATCTCTGGGGAGTCTTTGCACAAATAAGTGGACTGGATTCTTAAATCAGTAGAGAACAAGTGCAGCAAGAGAAGCACTCAGATGATCCAGTTCACTGTGTCCCTGTTGCTAAGCAGACAGGCTTTTGTACCAGTTGGAACATTTTCAGGCTCTGTGGCTGTATTCCTAGATGAGTTGCAATAATTAAATGTGAAAGTAGTGATTGTCAGCATCGCTTGCCAATTCCAGTTTTATAAAAAGGGGCAAAACCATCTGATCAGCCCTAGACAGAAACAAAGATTTGTTTGACCTATAATTATGTGCCAAACCAATGGCAGTGTGAGTTTAAAGAAACAAAACCATAAAAATCCTCTAAAACTATGGATTGACTTACTGTTCTCAAAGGAGATATTCCTTGTTGGTAGGGAATGCCCTGAAGGAGGAAATTCCCTTTAAGTGTCTCTATTTCTACTGGTAAAAGCTCTTTTTTTTCCTTTAACCTATTTCAAGGCTCCTTGAACTTCTGATTTTGCTAGGCACTGAGTAAATTCTTTTCATGTAATGGATAAAGCTAGGCATTATCTGTAATCTTCTGGCTTTCCAGTTTGTGGTGTCTCAACAGCTTTTTCAGCCACCTTTGCTAGGGAATGAGTAACAAGGGAGAGAGAACTGAACTTTTTTCTGCTTCTCAGTTGACAGCTGCAGGGGTGGAGGAATGGCAATAATAAACTTCTGGATTTCATGTGAGTAAAAAGGCCTATACAGTCGTTCTCCGTCTATTTGGATGGACTTGCTGGAAGCAATGCATGGCTGTTGGTGATTCTTGTTGCTAAATTCCATAGAAAAGTCAGATAAAAAGATAATTGGTACAATCTAGAGAATAAAACTAGCTGTGCTAAACTGCTGAGAGTTTGTTGTTGTGGTTTGGGTTGGGGGGAGTGTTGTTTGGTTTTGTTTGGGTTGGGTTTTTTTCTTTTTTCATACTTATCAAAAAGGGCAAATATGTTTTTCCAACATAAAAAGATTGTTGGAAAAAAAGATCCAAGATCTATAATGGACTTTTTTGTCTTATCAGTCAGGTACTAGTATTTTATTCATTTGTATATTTTTGTTTTCAACAATTGGCAGTTTCTGTATAAATTTTCTCATCTTCTGACCTCCGTGTAAGCTTGTCTCATGTGCAGCAGAGGACCAGTTGTGAGAGATTGGACAATGTGACTCCTTATTGAGTCCTATCTAAGTTAGAGCTCCACGTAAACTTGCCTGAAAGAGATTTTTGCAGGCTTCACAACTACTACCTTGATACAAGCCTTCTATCTGGGTAGGATGTAGCTGTAATTTAAGTTTCTCCCATCATGAAATGAGACTTGTCTGGACAATGATGGCTTTGCAGGAATGGCTTTTTTTCCACTGGAAAATAACTTTGCATGAAACATTTCCAAATAGCTTTTGTGAATATAGATACATTTTCTTCTTCTATGGATGACATTAAAAGATCAAAATTCAAGCCATAATTCGGTACTCATCTTGAAAGATTAAGGATTCTCAGTGTGGAAACCATGCTTTGCTCTGTTTTTGCTTTAAGAAGAAGCTATGTATACAAGTCTATGTGGCCAGATAACATGCATCCGCTCTCCGTCATATTTGAAAAATCGTGGCAGTCAGGAGAGGTCCCTGGGGCCTGGTAAAAAGGTCACATTGCTCCCATTTATAAGAAAGGGAGCAAGGAAGACCCAGGGAATTACAGGCCAGTGAGCCTTGCCTCTGTGCCTGGGAAGATCATGGAACACATCCTCCTGGATGACATGTTGGAGCACATGAAGGAAGAGCATGTGATCCAGGACAGCCAGCATGGCTTTACCAAGGGAAAGTTGTGCCTTACCAATCTAGTGACTTTCTATGATGGAGTAACAGCATCGGTAGATAAAGGGAAGGCGACCGATGTCATCTAGCTGGACTTGTGCAAGGCCTTTGACACAGTCCGCCACCACATCCTTATCTCTAAACTGGAGAGATGTGGTGGACCATCCAGTGGATAAGAAACTGGTTAACAGACCGTAGCCAAAGGTGGTGGTCAATGGGTCTATGTCCAGGTGGAGGCCGGTGACAAGCGGTGTCCCCCAAGGGTCTGTCTTGGGACTGGTTCTCTTTAACATCTTTATCAATGACATCGATGATGGGATTGAGTGCACCCTCAGCAAGTTTGCTGATGACACCAAGCTGAGTGGTGTGTTCGACACCCTAGAAGGAAAGGAAGCCATCCAGAGGGATCTTGACAGGCTGGAAAAATGGGCTCGGGTGAACCTAATGAGGTTCAACACTGCCAAGTGTAAGGTCTTGCACTTGGGCCGGAAGAATCCCAGACATGGATACAGACTGGGAGAAGAGCTTCTTGAGAGTAGCCCTGCTGAGAAGGACCTGGGTGTCACAGTGGATGAGAAACTTAACATGAGCCAGCAGTGTGCTCTTGCAGCTCGCAAGGCCAACGGTATCCTGGGCTCCATCAGAAGAGGGGTGGCCAGAAGGGACAGGGAGGTGATTGTCCCTCTCTACTCTGCCCTCATGAGGCCCCTCCTGGAGTACTGTGTCCAGATCTTGGGCACCCAATACAAGAAGGATGTAGAACTGTTGGAGAGGGTTCAGAGGAGGCCACAAAGATGATTAGAGGGCTGGAGCACCTGCCCTACAAAGAGAGGCTGAGGGAGCTGGGCTTGTTCAGCCTGGAGAAGAGAAGGCTGTGGGGGGACCTCATTGCAGCCTGCCAGTACCTGAAGGGAGCAGAGAAACAGGAGGGGAATCAACTTTTTAAAAGGGCAGATAATGGCAGGACAAGGGGGAATGGTTTAAAGCTAAATGAGGGAAGGTTTAGATTGAATATTAGGGGGAAGTTTTTTACAGAAAGAGTGGTGAGGTCCTGGAACAGGCTGCCCAGAGAAGTAGTGGATGCCCCATCCCTGGAAATGTTCAAGGCCAGGTTGGATGGGGCCTAGGCAACCTGAGATTGGTGTCCTTGCCTGTGGCAGGGGGGTTGGAGCTCTATGATCCTTGGGGTCTCTTTCAACCCACGCCATTCTATGATTCTATGTAATGGTTATTTTTGAGGTCTATAATATCTAATATGTTTTTCTACATACAGGTCAGACTATTGTAAGTTTTAGGGTGAATACAGAATTGCGAATCAACTCTAACATTGTCCTTTTAATTTATTTTTAGTTTTATTATTTCTATAGTTAGCATCATACGTTCCTGTCGGTTTGTCAAACTGAGTCAAGTAAAAATTGAAGGATTACATGGGGCATGGTAGTCAAGGAGCAGGTCTCAAAACAGCATGAATTAGCTTTGAATGATGTTAGAAAATGTCCTTGTTATTCCTTTTCTTGAAAATAAAATGTCAGCTGCAACTTTGAATTTACCAATAGTACTATTTCTTCCTAATAGCTAGTTAATTTTTTACATGATTTTTAATTAATTTTTTTTTAATCCTTTACTGATGGTTGTCATTGCCACAATTTTAGCTCATTTTAATTATGGCTTATACCAAGATTTACTTCTGTGTCTTAGTTCAAGCTGAAAGGCACATCTTATCATGTGAACAAAACAATCAAAAATACACGGAGAGGAATAGCTGTGAATAATGCACATGTAGAAATGGCTTACATAAACCAGAATAATATATGCTTATGGCACAAATGTTTTATGTCCCATCTTACTGCTATTGTATCACCTTATTGTAGATTAAATATCTAATGTGACATTAGTTATTTATTTTTCTCTGTTGCTGGGCTAACATTTCACTGTGAAATAGCTCCCTTTTTTTCATAAAAGCTTGAATTTTTGCTCTTGGGTGAGCTGATGTGAAATCCCCTTAGCAATTCAGCTACCATATAATTATCTAACTATTAAACCAAACTCCATGAAGAATCAGAGTAGATTTAACGGGTGTCAAAGAATGCAAAGTGATCAGTGCTAACAAGGAAGGATGAAAGACCAAAGAGTATTTCTATGAACACCTTCAAAATGCTTTCTGGTTGGCAGTTCCTTAAAGAAGGCTGCTTGATCATTTATCCACTGAACCTATCCTCAGACTTTTGCTGTGCATGGCTATAGAGTAGAATATCACTACTCTTTATGGAGAAAATTTTCAGGCAACACACCTCTGTGTGAGGATGTGGACCTTTGTTTATCTTCCTGACTTGTTACTTTCAAGGCTGAATTAATAAAGCAGCAGCTGTCTGGTTTGGAAGAAGCTGCATCTTGGCTCCGTTTGACTGCTTTATCGTCTAGTCTTTTACCTGCAGGTTAGGCCTGGCTGTTTGACTCTACAGTGCCAACACATGCACAGGCATGCATGCCCAGGTGTGCTGAGAGGCTCTCTTTATCTTGGATGCAGAAAGGCACTGGGTATTACTTGGGATGGGTGTGTGTGTGTGTTTGTGGTGCAGTTGTGGCATTTTGCTCTGAGAGTCAATGGGAGGAGTTGAAAACAGTGGAAGAGAGGAATGTTTGGGAAGCATGCAAATTAGCACTGATGCTTCGATAGGAGGAAGGGCCTTGTGAAACTTCAGGAATATGCTCTGAGGATGCCCATCCAGTATGGCTGCTTTAAAAGTGGGAGAAGATTAAGCTGCAGACAGGCATTCTGCATGTGACACAGTGTTGGCACACAAGTTGCTGTGTGCTGAAAGGAATAATAGTGTTTTGCAATAGTTCTTCTACAGAGACAGGTCCTGCCGCTGCCATAACAAGCCATTGAGTACAACCAAGTCTTGAATTGGAGCTATTTCACAACTTCAGTAGGTGGGGGGTTTTTGAAACTCACCTTGGGAAACAAATATTTGTGAATAGTAGCTTCAGAAACACATGCATCATGAATATTCATTGGCTATACAGAGGAGTTTCTGACTGGGATTTGACTTGCACGCACGTACTAGGGCAAATTCTCTACCACAGGCAATTACAATAATTTAAAGCAAGACATGATGAGAATGAAGAATGCAGGGAGCAGTTGTAGTTGACTTAATGATTCTGTTTCATCTAAAAAATAATTCATTTCACTTCCAAGAACATCTGTGATATTAATTTTTAATTATTTTCTGATTTCAAGATAAATAATATAGAAGGTGAAGATATTTGATTTTAAAAAAAATCCATTCTATCTATTATTTTTTTAAGTATAATTCAGGTTGGAAGGGACCTTAGGAGGTCTGGCAGAAAGCAGGGTCAGCTGTGAGATTTGACTCTGTTGCTCAGAGCTTTATTTGGTCCTTGAGAATCTCCAAGGATGGACACTGCACATATTTATTATGTAAATTTGTTTTGCTCATCTAAGGAAAGCATTCAGTCTTGTGCTGGGTTTGAATGAGATATTGAAGTTATAGTGGGATGAATCTGAATGAGTTTTCAGGAGCAGGGAAGTCACTTGCAGTATGTGGCTTTGCTCCAGTCTAAGTGGGAGGCAACATAAGTCCAAATAGAAAGGGGAGTGCTTCCTTGCCTCTAATGCAGGAAAAGCATGAATTGTGGGCACTTGCTATCAAAAAGAAACTCATGTTGATTGTAGTCTAATTTATTATGATTCGACTGTGGTTTTGTACCAGTTCTTACTGGAATCTGTCCTCGTCTTGTGAGTAGGAGTTAAGCAGCTGAAACATACTCCAAGTTTTCATCTCAGTTCAAATCTAAGTGAATTTTGATCTTTTTGGTACTTCTACAAGGTGAGATGGTGAAGTTAAAGGATTTCTATACAGAATTGTGATGGTTTCTGTTGAGCCTTCCCTTTAGGGCAACATGTCTTTGACCTTGATCTGTCTCGCCATCACGGTGATAAAAGGTTATTGGGGATAGATACCTACTTTGGCCAGAATCATGCCAAAGCTTCACAGGAAATAGATTTGATTATATTAGACTTCATATTCTTTTTCCATCCCAGCTCTGCTCCCAGAGAAGTAATTACCTTGTTCAGCTATGACATGAACGTCAGCAAAGTGAAAAGGCAGTTTTTTCTGCCTTCAGGAAAACTGTGACATAGAGTTTGTGTTAACTCTCACTCTTCTCACTTAGTATTAATAGAACTATAAACACCTTCCTCAAAGTCATGCCCTGTGGTGTGATTCCAGTCCTACAAAGTGGCTATTCTGATCATCTGGTGTTACATCCACATCATAGTCACAGTTCGAACTGGGAAACTTACAATTGTAGGAAATGCACTTATTCTCCCTCTGCTTCCAATCCTACAAAGGCATATTCTTCCCCAATTTAATAAATGTCAGGGGAAATCCTGATCTGTGACATCCAGAGGGACAGTTTTGAGCCTCACAAGGGCTAGAAATATAGGAAGAAAACTTGATTATAGGCAAATGAATCGTTATTCCTTTTCACTTTTGAATTATGGAGCAAGAAACCTAAATTTAAATATGTTAACCTGCATGCATAACTTCTGTTGACTCAACCAAATTTCTGTATTGTCTAGAGAAAATTGGAATTTATGCCTCCTGGGCAATTAGCAAGATGTTATGTCACCCTTTACTGCACTTACATTATTTTAATCTTGAATAATTCGCGAGCTGCTTACAGTTCTAGTCTATTACACCATTGTTGCTCACTGGTTACTAGTAAGTGCTTGCTTCTGGTTTTATTTATCTTTCCACATCTCAGTCACATAGAGCAAACTGTATTGGCTCTAATAGGATGCACATTAATGTGACATGAACTTGAATTCACCATGAGCAAAAAAACCCTTTGTGGTTACTTTTTTTTTTCCCCCTCAATAATCTGAGTAATACTAAATAAAATGGTAGAATATTATCTGCAGTGGCATAAGTCTCCAGCCTATATGATACTATTTGTGTTATTTCAACCTTCTGTATTTGAAAGTAGATTTGTCTTAGTATTATGAACAAAAGCATGTAGGATTGAAGGCACAAGTAAGGTCTAAACAGAGCTTAGCTATAGTATATGCAGGCAAGAAGATGGTAATAGTGTAGAGTTTCCACCTTTCTTGCATAAGCTACCTCTCTGTCAGGGCAGCATGGGAAATGTTAATCAAACTGGGTCTGTTGTATATTTCTCAAAAATGACCAAGCTTCTACTGACAATCATTGTAATAACTGAAAGTTACAAGAAGGTTTGGGGTTGGTTTTTTGTTTGGGTTTGTTTGGGGTTTTTTTTGTAAAAAACCCACTTTTATCATGTTTTGGCGGAATTTAGAGAGATCTTGTGATTTGGCTAAGAGCAGCTGAGATATCAGCTTAACTAATCACCATCATGAGCTTAATGAATTCAATGTTAGCTTTATTTTGCCTTCATTGTTTAATGAGGTATAGGATGTAACTACTGAAGCAATAAATATTATGTTTGTTTTCATAAGAATAGCTTTCATGAGGTATGACTGAAGTTCTTTGTTTGCTTTATTTGCCTGTACTGCATATGTAGTCTAATATGTTCGCTGAATCAAGCCAGCTAGGATATATAAACAGTATGTTGTCTCTGCCAACTACACTGGTAGCTTCGAGTGCTTTGCATTATTTATTTGAAAGTGTCTGTTGCTTAAACATTGCCTTTGACTGCATGCTTTTTAAGTGACAGGAAGTCTAACAGTTTGGATCCATTTAGTGGAAAATGAAAGCTCCTTCCCATAAATTTTGAGCTGCAGCAATAGGAAACGGTGTCAGAAATAATGGTGGATCAAGTTCTCTGTGGAAGTGGTAATTGAATCTTCTAAACAAATGGTTGCGTCTGCACTTCAACTTTCATTTCTCAGCGCTGCCATATATATAGTGAGCATGGAACATAATTGTGCTGTCCTCAGTTGTGTAGGTGATCTGAAAGACTCATAAGAAAAGGATTGACAGCTAATATTAATAATTTAAAACACATGATTCTCTATTCTGGATAAAATGCTCTTGAACAGTTAGTATAGATCATTCCTTGTGTTATTTTATGAAAGGCTCCAGCAGACCAACTGAAATCCAGATTTCAAATACCTTGAAAATCCTATGACTTTATTTTAGTGGGATTTATGCTAAAGATCCCTCCCAGAATTCTGAGAACTTCAGAGACCTAAGATGGCTTCAGGCAGTTCCTCTTTGGCTCCTTCACTGTGTTCTCATCATAGTAAGGGGAATATCTGGTGATGGTTCCTGATTCTGCAAATCCATGTGGATTGCTATTCAAGCTCTATGTTAGTTGGACAATAGTTGACAAAGTCACTGCCCTGGAGTGGGAAATAGGAAGCTCCATTGGAAGTATTTCATTAAAATTCCTACAGCCTGGGTTTTAATGAAATTTCATGACAGTTGATAGTTTTATAGGCATAGAGTGTGGACATCATGCAAGATGTGGACCTGAGAGTCTAGAGGAAAGCTGAAGTTCATCGTTTCCTCTAAGGAATTTCTAAATATTGATTGGAATCAGTAAAACAGAATATAATGATTGGTTGAGAAAGTTAATTCAGAATAATTGTCTTTAGAACTAGTTGGAAAGCCTTTCTACTTGTTTCATCATGGAAAGGCTAAATACTTTGTTTTGAAAGCATTAGAATGATTGGGTTTTTTAACTCAAAAGTAGTAAGTTATTTTGATGTTTTTAAAGCTATTTGCAGTGTTCATTTTTTTAAAAAAAGGTCATTTTAGGTTTTTGTTTGTTTGTTTCTTAATTTTGAAATGTTTTCTATCATTCAGAAATCATGTTGGGAAATAAACTCTCAATCCTAGCAAAATAAATAAATAATTTTGCATTAGACATAAGGTGACTACTTCCAAAGCAGAATGTTAGAAAGGTACAAGCCTTTCAAATTCTACCAAGTCCCTAGCTTTCTGCATTTGTTTTATGAGAGTCTATGGGATAGGTATGGTTCATCATAAAATGTAACAGAATATTTCTTTAGAGGTAATACATTTTTAAAACAAAAATTATCACATGTACAAGATAAGGATAGAAATCTCATTGTCACTGGTTTGAAATGATTTTAAATAAGTAAATATAGTAAGCCCAAACTTCTATCCAACTTCTCTTTCCCTTGATTTCTTCTGCTTAAAGATAGCTAAAGCCCTAGGGATGCTTAAGTATTCTGTGGAAATACCATCTCCAGCTGACGCTAGAGAAACGCACATTTAAAACTCTGCATTCCCAAGATTAACCTAAATGAAGCTCAGACCAGGTGGCTGTCATATTGATTCAATGTGTAAACTACAAAAACATCCTCGTACAAACCAAATGACCAGATCTGCAAATAATGAGTAGCACCAAGATTTAAATGCCCTTTGGCCTTTTGTGAAGATGGAAATTTTAAAAAAATAATTAACAAATTAAAAAACTGACCTCTTGAAAGTCAGCTTGCACCTGAGGTTCTTGGTGCCGCTGTCTGGAAGTAGCAATTTCTCCTCTGTGAAGTGACTAGCAGCAAACCTGAAAATGAGAGGGTAAGTCGGGTCCCTTTCATCATGCCTTGAGTCATTGTAGGTTTTTTTCTACACTCATCAAAGCTAGAGGTAAAGTCAAAGCACAGCATGTCTGGTGTGTTATCTCTAACATGCAGTTTAGGGAAGAGCAACGGGGGACACAAGGAGAGGTTAGCTGGGACAAGAAATACAATATGTTTATATTTGGGAAGGAACTGTAGCAAATCCTGTATCTCTTCCCTCCTGAGCAAAGAAAGGAAAGTAACTGTGTTACAGGGCCTCTCCTTGGAAGTTTTTTTATGTGGCATGTCTGGTTCATCTCATTTTCAAGTTATCAAAGGAATGGAGCTATACCTGGTAGGGGAGACTTTCCTCAGGGCTTGACGGGAAGCAAAACTAATTCTTACGGCTTGACGGGAAGCATATTGCAGTCCCTGAAACTTTCAGGCTTGTTTGCAGGCTCTTGTGGCTTAGTCTGTACACAGCGTTCTGTTTCTCAGGAAACTGTGGACCCAGTTAATTTGTCTTGTATTTGTCAGCCGAACAGTATTCATTTTTCACACTAATCAAGTTTTATAGGTTTAAGAAAATATATACTGTGAATTCAGGCAAAGCAGGAGTTTACAGGCTTGATTGCCAAATTTGAAAAAAGAAAGCTGTAATGTGTGGAAGTAAAGTAATGGGTGTAGCCTTAGGGTTTATCAGAGGTGAAATGGTTCCCTTTGCAATGCTTAGGGTTGTTGAGGTCAATCTTGGTTTTAGGCCAAGGGGGGTGCGCAATTCGGCCGGTAGGCACCACATTGTGGGATGCTAAACCTCACAGTGGGAGTATGAAGCCAGTTGCATAAGGTGGGTACTGGCCTTGTCCCAGGCTGCTCCAAGCAGCAGTCACAGTGAGAATTTTCTATTATTTTATCAGGGATGGGAGTCCCCCTTTTGGCACTTGTAACCTGGCCTACGCTGCTGATCAGAGGATACTTGGTTATTCTTTCTCCTTGTCTTCTCTCAGATCATTACTGTGATTCATTAACCCATTTCTCTGGCTTCAGTGGCTTCCCTCTTGTCAACTTTCCAAGACTGTTATCAGTCTTCTAAAATCAATAAGAGTATTGATTGTACAACCATTCTCTTAATTTTACAGCCTCTACCATGCCCATAGTTTTTTATAGAAATCATCCAGCATATGAATAATCTGGGCACCAAACTTAATGTTAAATATGTTTTAACTTAGTGACTCTTGTTAGTTGCATACCTGTGTGCCTCCATATGAAATGCTGATGTTTCTAACCCAAGGGGGCAGTTTCTGATGCCATTACTCACCTTGACTTACGTGTTTTAATTGTGAGGGCTAACAAAGAGCATTCTCATAGTTCAAATCCAAGTAATAGAGCAGAATATCTTTTTTAAAAAAATAAAATTAAAAAGTCTATATAGACATGGGAAAGTCATCAGCTTTCATTTTTTATAAGTTATAACAGGTAAAGAAAACTCCTCCTGCATGTCTGGAAGCTTCAAGTGCAGCTCAGGCAGTCACAGGAATGACTTACTGTACCTGCTCCCTGGATCAAAATATCCAAATTAATATTTTCCTTCATGCTAAATTTTTCATGTAGGTAGACTCCTTTGGCAATTAATTTGCTATGTATTTTCTCTGTGTTCTTATGGGAAATATCTGCTGTAGTGGAGAACAGATTTGGATCAGTGTGGGTTTTATTTCCCTGATTCATAGAGGTGTGTTAAACCCATTTGTGATGTTCTTGAGGCATTGAGGTATTTTCCTGCTTTGGGCCTGTTGCTAAACTAGGTAGGTAGTCAAGAAAGTAATTTTTCTGAATGCTTGTTAGTTGAATCTTCTGTGTTGTATGGCTTGTAACCTGTCAGTATTTGTGCAAATAACCACTTCTTTTTTCTCCCTTTAAAAAGTAATAAATACAAAACTCAGTTAAAAGCTTTGCTTGTTGTAGATTCATGGTTAATAGTACATGGAATTTAATTCACATTTCACAGTTGCTCTTAGCTTTAATTTTTAAAATATAACTAAGTAAACAAAACTTCATCTGGAAAAAAAAAAGACAAATGTGACTATTTTCTGATAATGAAAGTCAGCAAAGCATAGCCTGATTCCTTGTGATAGGGATAAATATATTTGCACTAATGTGCTTAAAAGGCAACTATTAGTTTTTAATGAATGTAAGAGATTTACTTTTTTAGCAGAGCTACTAAAATAATAATCATACATAAAGGAGTACTTCACACAAGCTCAGGAAATTATATTCAGAGATTTAGCTAGGGAATTTGGTTCTGGTTTGAAAGATAACGTTCATTTATATATACAAAAAATTGTTTAGTTCATTAGCATACTTTTATTCTGCAGACAGTGAAAAGCTTTAATGCCCCCCAAATTACTTAGATGTAACTTAGTTTCATGAGTTATCAAGCACTAAATATATAAATAGCCTTATTAGTCTGTTGCAGCTAGTGCAGTACTGTTTGAGAACACCACTGTTGCACAATAGGAGACATTTTAAAGAGATGCACCGCTAGTGTACCAGACTAGCCTGTTTCTGAAATAATTTACTGACTGAAAGTGGACATATGATTTTAAGACATCTGGTGAAGTGCAGACTTTTACATTAAAGCATTAAAATGTGTCTAATGGGCAGACTCGATTCATGATCTAATGCAGCACCAGTGGAAGATTAGTGAAGTCATTTTAATGAATAAGAAAAGTGGTTGGACTAAAATGTGTTACCTTCACATTGGAGACAATTTTCATTTTCTCACATCTATGAATAGATGTGTGCATATACATAAATAATAAGTGTAGTGCCATTGGTGATGGAAAGCAATGGAGTTGCAGAAAAAAATGGAGTAAGGAAGCAGACATTTAGGCTTTTACCTTAATTTGTAAGAACTCAGCTGACTGTCACCAATGAGTATCAGTAGGAGGAGTCATATGGCTCTAAGATGCGTTGCACTGTGAGGAATTCTCACATATTGAAATTAATCTCTTCTCCAAAGAAACCCATGACATGCTGTATAGAAATTAGTATAAGACAGCAGAGATAAATATAAATACATCAGCAGCAGTGTTAATTATTAATGACTCCACAAGGAAATGCTTAAGCATGGCTGAATTATGCACTAAGAAATCCACTATTAACTTTGGTTTAGCTCTGCTGCTTGAAACTTTATATTAATCACCGTGAGTGTATCAGATAAAAAGCAGAAACTGGAGGAACAATGTTGAAAATAATTGCTGTTCTCTGAAAAATTGATCCAAGGCAACTTTAGTTGAGAAATTTACGCTACAAGTGCTACTTTTTGTCTTTATGTAATAATTTTTAAAAAGTGGTACAGGAAAAATGTACTCTAAAGAGCTGCTAGCTGTTAATACCTCAACTGTACTAAGTGATAATATTCTTATGGCAGACTGATAAGCACCTGGACAAAAAAATATAGATTGCCAGCTAAATTAGTCTGGTAATCCTGATAAGTCCATAGTGAGGTCTATAATGTCTGCTAGGGGCAAAAATGTATTTTGTAAGACTTGCCTACAATCTATATTTTCAGACTGTGCATGTCAATCAAATTATTTCAACAAGGGCTTTAGCTTCTCAGATAGAGAAAATGGCCTTGAAAATTTCCTTCAAATCCATGTCCCCAGATCTAACTTTCAGCAGGGCAAAAGATGCTGCTGCTTACGTTAAAGCTTTAAAGCTGTCTGGGGCTTTCCTAGGTTGGAAGTAAAATTTTAAAAGATTTTGGTCTAATCCTTCTTTTTCTTATTTTTTATTTTTTACTGTTTCCTTCTGAAAAAAGAGCATGTTTAAAACTAATCGTGGTTGTATATAAGCAGCAACAGAGGAGCTGCCAGAAATTACTGTGGCTCATAATGCAGCAGCCACTTTGGATTATATTCTTTAATTGTTGTCACATGGTTGAGACACATTCCTAAAGCTGCTCTAAAGTGTTTTGCATAGTCTGGCTCAGCAGCATCACATGGGAATACAAAGGTGATTTTTAAATTCAAGATGGGCTACAGATGGCTTAGGCTTACACACAAACTGTATTTGTATTGAATTCTTGCATGGTTTTATGAACAGAAGTAAGAGCATTACATATAAAGCTAATGAACTCTCAATGTGCAGTTGTGTAGGCAGAATACAAGTGTTATAGACTTACATGAGAAATTCCAGCATAGGGAAAAATATTTCTTATGATGGCCACATATTTCATCCTCAGTAACTTGTTCTGTCTGGAGAATATACATTAAATCTTGTTCAAGAATGTATGAGGTGGTTTACTTGTATGAGGCATCAAATGAATCTGTCAGAGCTGACTGTTGATAAGGTATGGCAACCAATGGCTTGGCAACTCTCTACTCACAAACTTTGCAATCAATACTGTATTAATCATTTATTTTCTGCCAATTTAAAATGGATATTCCTTCAGGGACCGCATCCAGCACAGTGAAATGTGATGTAGCATCAGCATTTACAGTTGCATTGGGAATGGGAAGTAAACCCAGGAAACCTGAAATTGGCCTCCTAGAGCAAGTGTGGTTTTTGTCTACCTGAGTATAATTTATGGGTGGTAAACTGAGCATATAGGAATATTTTGTGAGATACTTTCCCTAGGAGACACCTTCTCTCAGGGCAGAAGGCTAGAGGCCAGAAAAATATCATACTGGTATCAGCAAATGGCCAGTGCAGGCCTGACTTGATCCTACCAGGTGGCTTGCGGTAGGATGCAAGTGTGACAGAAAGAGGCTCTTTAGCTTTCCTGTACAGTATTTCATTTGCTTGTCCCCAGGCATTTGGATCGTGAGGGTTTGGGCTTTTGGTTTTTTTCACATGAACGCAAAACAAAAATTCACATAAATAAAATAGTTGAAGGAACAATTGTTACTGACTCGAAAGGAGGGGAAATGAGAGTGCACTTTTCCAGTATGATTCATGTTAACAGAGCATAATTTCAGAACTGAAGTCCATTGCTTTGCAATGTATTATAAGAGAAATTATTTTATCATAGAAATGGAGGAGAGCCTTTAGGATGACAAATGTTTTCTCGTGCATGACCTTCACCCACATCCTTTTCTTTAAAGTTTAAAAGGCAAGAAGGTGCCAGTAGAGGTAGTAATTATTATAAATCTGGTCTCCAGAGGCTCTGTCATATGTGCTTGTGTTTAATAAATCATTTTCTTCTCTGCCTGTTCCCAAACAATATTAAAAGTGTTTCATGGTTTGTCTTTTTTTTTTTTTTTCCCTTTGTCTGATCCTACTGCAAGGCAGGTCTGTGGATTGCTCTGACTCCCCACATCCTGCTCAAGAGCAGTTGCCATGTCTAAACAAACATGACGTAATTCTTGATTTCACTGTTTGCTTTCAAGTACACAATGTTTTGATCCATATTGCGCAGTTTATCACTGTAAACTTTCCATACCTTTTCCATAAGTGACTTGCTGGTGTTAACAACACCAACAGCAATTTTTAGCTACTTGTAATGTGTGCTACGTTATTAATCTCAAATTAATCAACTTTGGTTTTGTAGACAATCAGGATAAAAGCCATCTACGTGAACCTTTCTTGGAGACCTTTTTGACTGTAGGCTATGCTCCACTCTGTTCCTTCTCACATACCTTAAAGTTTTTTTTAATACTGCTCCCTTGGAGGGTGCTTGTGAAGTAGAGGCAGAGATCATGCAATGGTGTGGGCTTCACCTTTTCTTCTGGAAACTTTTTAAAGTTGAAAAGGGCAGCATGCCTGCCATTTCTCTTTTCATTGTTGGAAGCACAGTAAAAAAGTTTAATGAACTGCTGTTTTTTACAGAATGTATAGATCCAGTGACTGGGAAGGTGAATAATCTCTGTGGTTTTGGTTCCCCTTTTGATAGAGGATGGCAAAAATGTTTCTCCACAGAGCCAGTTAGAGGGGGTAGATTAAAAAATATCAACTAGCAGCTGGGTTAATTTGTGCATTTGAGCAAACTTAAGGGCTTGTTTCTGTAAGTTTGACTTGTAGGCCAATTCTCATGTAATGGTCCAATACTCATGGGAGAAATGAGATGATTTGTGAGGAAATCCAGGCTTCTACATTTCAGAAGCACACCCAACCTAATTGTTCATTGATGTTCTCATGTACTCTCTGGAATTTATGAACCCACACATACATCCTGTCCTATGTTCACATGTAAGGTGCACTTTAGGCAAATGAAACGATCACAATGCTTTGAAAGAATTCTGGAGGATTTCCTTTTAGTTCAAAGAAGTTTGCCAGAAGCCTGGTTTTTCATATCCTAATTGGAGCTAATGCAGTCCATGTGTCAACCTGAGTCACCAGTGATGGTGAATTATTGTACCTGACATGAGATGATTCAAAAGAGGCAGCAGATGTTCTTCAGAGGGTTCAGATTCTGATCCAGATTTGTAAAGAATGTTTTGCTGAAGTTATGTGAACAACACTTATATGCAGAGAGTCTGGACACAGCTGGAAATCTATACCTCAGTACCATGACTAGTTTCCAAATATGTGAGCTATTCAACAGAAATACATAATTAGATGTTATGTAATGATCAGTTGCTTCTCTGTACAGGTTATAAGTAAGGACCAAAGCGAACACAGCCAAAGAATTTAATAGCTAGCTAAATGGCAACTATCTAGGTGCAAAGAGAGTTAGTCAGCTTATAGAGGCTGCTTGGGCATTTATTGTGGCCATTGACAAAAATTAAGTGGTCAAATTCCTGAAGAAAGTGGGAGCTACAGTCTTTCATGCTTTCAAGTGTGCTTACATGTTAGGTACTCTTAAAATGACATATCCCTGCTTATTGTTAGGAGCACTCTTAGATGGACAGTTGCCCAAAAGTAAGCCTGTGCCATATTTCTTTACAGCATATTTGGACAGCAAACAGTAAAATTCTCCTGTCTTTTTCAAATAATAGCTATTCCAGTTGCTATTGCATATCTTCTGCAAAATGGTCTAATAAAGAAAAAAAAACCAAACCAACCCATAATCCAGGTTTTAATAAAACTTAAATACAAAATTTCAAAAACCCAATGCCAAGTTTATTTTCATTTTTTAAACTGTTGTGAATGATTTTTTTAATCCAGTTTTTCTTTAAATAGGCTGAAACTGGTGAAAGTGGGGATTATCTTTGAAGTTATCAAACACTTCATGAAAGAACTCAAATCCCAAAAGCATATAGACTACTTCAATGTCAATATTTGCAGAGAGATCTGTTTATAAACATACTGGTATGTTTGC
Source organism: Laterallus jamaicensis coturniculus (assembly GCA_022605575.1). Lineage (NCBI taxonomy): Eukaryota > Metazoa > Chordata > Aves > Gruiformes > Rallidae > Laterallus > Laterallus jamaicensis. Next base: position 16,513,532 of record JAKCOX010000008.1, on the reverse strand, counting down.
TCATCTATATATTCCACATCAGAGAAAGCTCCCCAAACTCTCTGGCCTATACTTCAACTGTTGGAAATGTAGTAGAATCCAGAACTGTGTAAAAAGTGCCCTTTTTGGCCAAACCCATATCCCTTTTTGGACATGTTTGTGCCAGAGCAGATGTGGTGTGCAGCTGAACACTATTTACTGCATGGAAATATCCAGCTGATCAAAATTTCCATGCTATGACTGCAATAATCCTTCATTTCTGTTGTTTATCTGAGATCCACCCTTACAGTGAATCTGATGGGGGATGTATCGTGGGTATTGAAGGGGAGTTTTAGTATCTTTAGAAATATAGCTAAGATTTTAGCAGGATGACATTAGCTGCAATAATACACTTTTGAGCCAAACCTTGATAAGTGGTGGTGTTATTAAGGAAGACTTTTCATGGCAGTGTTTTTGCTTGGACGCACTGGATGTTTACAGAACAGTTCTCCATGGATACTGCGTGCTGGAAACACTTTCTTACTCATTTGCTAACATCAAGCTGTGAAGTGAGATTGTTCACATACTGATCTGGTTTCCTAAAGTTTAGGAATTAGAAAGGATCTGAAAATCTGCATGCCTTTGTTAGATGTGTGCATTTATTTCATTAGATGGATGATGAAAATCTATTTAATATTTGCTCATGAGCCTCCTAATTAGAAGTGGTCATGCATTTCAAGATCTTCATTCAAGTGCAGGTGGAAGGCAGACTTGGCTTGATTGACTGTGAAATGCTTCCACATTTAGATGTTCTATGAGATAAATATGTTTAAATAAATAAATAAATAAATCTCTCCTTCAATTGTGCCTGAAAATGCAGTTATCCCTGCAATAAATGTGAGTGTGAGAGAGAAGGCACAATGATGTGGGTGACACAGAAGGAGAAAGAGAAATGATGAGATGTAAGGGAAAAAGAGAGCTCCAGAAAATGCTTCAAAAAGAAACCTGCCAAAAAAAACCCTAAACAAACCCTTTAAGAACAAAGCATATAGTAAATGAGTCAGATTGGGTAGTAAATGAGTCATACTGAAGAAAGACAAAAGACATTCCATACAAAGATACGTCACATAATTCTTTGTGTTATGAAAAATTTCAAGTAAGGAACTATTCCTGTGTTCTGGAATATGCGTTAAAGTACAGTTTTCAGAGAGATGCATTTCTGTCTTGCAGTTGTTATTAAACAAAATATTGATGCTCTGAAAACCCTTTTAATCTGTTTTTCCTTAAATACTGTGTAAGAATATGCACCAATTGAGTTTATAGAAAATAAATACAATGCCTTATTTTGAAAATGGATTCCTGAGGAAGATCAATAAATTCTGTATACAGAAGAATGAAGTTATCAAAATGCAAATATTTTAAACAAAACAGAATATAACAATTGCCAAGATAAGCTATTCCCTCAAAGCACACTGAAGATATTTCCCAGTTTACATAATGTAATTAAATTCAAGCCTGAAGAATTCAAATTTGTCCCAAAGACATTATTGGCAATGTGATTTAATGTGATGATAAGGATGAAAATGTAGCATGTTTGAAGGCCACAAGAGTATTATAAAATTACGTTTGAAAGCTGACAACAATTGTTTGCAAACATTGTTTTGAAAACTACTCAATAGTGACATAATGAACAGAAGACCTTTTCCATTATTAGCCGCACAACCTCCTCCTAGTACAATTTTGGTCAAGTTTATCCCAGAAGTCTCACTGAGGCTATACCAGGAGAAAATGACCCTCTTTTTGTCTCATGTGGGACAAAATAAAAAAGGCAAAAGACCAAAACCCCAAATGTGTAAGTGAAGACAGTGTAAGGAAAATGTGAGTCAGTGCTTTCTTATGACATAGCAAACCATTTTGTTTCTCATCTTTCAATGATATGAGAGATGAGCACAGGTTTTATGTTTGCTGCTTCCTCACAGTTGGTTTTATTGCATATATGACAGTGTGAACTGAATGGTTCCCTCCAGGCAAGAGCTCCAGGGGTTCAGTCTTTTTTCTGGCTCTAATTAATCTCTTTAATTATATTTTAAACCCTATTTCATCTGCAAAATCAGGATACGCATTTCCCACCTTGTAGGTTCAATTCTTGTCATTGAAAATGCAACAGCTCTTGCAAAAAAATATTAACATTGTGTCATAAATGTTAATGTCCTTTGATCCTTTTGTATTATGAGTGCCTCAAGTCTGGTAAATTAATACTTCATTATCCAGGGCACAGAAATATTCATTATGTGCATTAATTCTAGGCATATTTTGGCATTGGTGGGGCAACATCTCAAAAGATTGCAATGTTTTTGTTGTTGATGACTGAAGGTCATTTAACTTGCTGAGTGTAAAGGGTCTTTAGGGTTAAAAAGGGAGAACACTATTTGGATAAGAGTGCTTCCTACAGGAGAAGCTTTGTAGTCAAACTGCCCCTCTTGAAAGGATGTATTTGTTCCTGACCCCTGAATGACAGTGAAGTGGTATTTATAGTATTCAGCCAGTCATCAGAAATTACTAATTATGCCTCCCTTGGAACGTACATGCTTTGATGACTCATGTAATATGCTCTCATAATCTCACAATTTGGTATCTCTGATATGTTTAAAAATATGTACATATGTATATTAGCAGTACTTAACATCTTAACATCTGCCTTTCTTGAAGTTTGTCATTTTTAGGTAAAAACCATTGCACCTCCTGTGGTGTCCCCCTTTCAAAATAATAGGTGTTTCTTGTTCAGTCAGTCACACTTGCACTTGTCATTTCACAAAATCTTCCTGCAGGCTTGAATGCACATAAGTCAAGGAAAAAAGATCAAAGGCTATTCCATTAGTAGCCTCTCAGATCTGACCTTCCTTTAGAAAATATTCTATGAAAAGTTTAAAATTACTCTTTACAAAAGAGCAAAAGACTGTGGCAGAAAAATGAAGAAATACGTAGTATATGCAACAGTGGTACTGAACCCAGGTTCATTTGCTTCTCAACAGAAAAATCAGATTAATAGCTACATAATATGTAAAGAACATCTGGTTTCTTAAGTTTTTTTATTTGTATAATGCTAGGTAGTACTTCATGTGACTTTCTTCTAAAGAAACCCTGAAAATACTCATCAGAAGTGTGCATTCATACAACCTGAAACCCTCTAAACTGCTCTTCTGTGATTGTTGCTTTAATCTTATCTGAGCTTCTGCAACTTTCTGGGTTTTAAAATTAACAATTACCTAATTCCAATGAAAAGTCAATTTATTTTTTTTTAATACTAAAACTATCTGTATATTTTTGTCTGCTTCTACCATGCCCAGCACAATTCTCTTTATTATTTCTGAAAAAAAAAATCTATTAGCAGGAACCTATCCATCAATTTTATGATCAAGTTTCTCAACCAGGAATTGTATTTTAATTGTGTGCTTGCATTTTTGTTCCAGGGAAAATTGAAAAAAAAAAAAACCAAACACATGCAAAACCAACCAACAAACCTAAAAACCAAAACACACACACAAAACCCCCCAGTAACCTACTGGATGTTTGGAACAGTTCTAATTACTTGTTTGCATTGACAAAGGCATTTCCCTTCAGTCTTCCCTATCTTTGGTGACCTGTTGACACATGAGAGCTATCCTGAAGATGGTCTTTTTATAGTTTCTCCTAGAGGAGTCTTTATTTGTAGATCTAAACATTCATAGCATCAGACAGAAGTTGATAATATTTTAAGCTTACAAAAGCACTCTCCATGTGTCTAGGAGACAGTGGTCAAAATTCTTGTAATGAATGCATGAGGACAGGTGATGGGAGATAAAGCATGTCCTATGGAACTATGGATATTGATCCTCACATAAGGGGACTGAGCCTTTGGAAGTCTCCAGAACTGCGGCTTAACCTCCAGCTGGGGCTAATCTGCCCATCTTTCAGGTGACTCCAATGGATTTCTAACCAGTGTAAGGCACTCTCCAAGGCCCTTGAGTAAAACTGTGGTTCATTTTTATTCTTCACCTAGGCATGATTTAGGTTATGCAATAAAATTGGGGGTAAAAAAGGTTTCTACCCTGACTAGAATGGTTATAAGGCCCAGAAGACAGAGGTATAAACAGTCATGGCAAATTTTATGCCCAGCAGCAATGAGCAGGAACCCACAAGGATTTTAATGAGGACAATTCCTCGCACAAATCATGCTGTAACCTGCTAAAATTCACTTCGTAATAATTTAACTTCTTCCTCCTTCATATCAAATTTCTCTGGGGTACTTAATAGAAAGTAAAAAATAATCGAGTGCAAATTTTATCCCTCCTAATTCTAAAATTTGATTTGCCTCATACCCAGCAATGAAAAAAGATTACCTTATTGAACAGAGAAGAAGGGGCTACAGGAATCAAATGTAGCTATATATCTGTGCAGCAAGTTAATTATACATCTGAGAATCTAGCACTGCCATGTTACTCTGTATGTGTCTGTGATGGCACATTGCGGAATATAAATCTCTGCATATACACATGTGTACATGCCTTATGCAACATCATGCTACTTGTGCACGGTACTTCCTGAATTTGTTCTTAAAGTCTGTGGTTTTAAGGAATGCAAATGAAGATGAAATATGGCCTGGAGGATTTTAATGTATAGATAGTTCCTCTTGGTAAAAATAATTACTTGATTAAATGCTCTGGTGGACAGTGATCAAGGAAAGAAGTGGTAGATAACTAATGAAAAGTGTATCTGTACAGAAAGTATCAACAGCTTATAGAACATGATAAATTATCTCGAGTGGGATAAAACAGGCACTAGAGTTTTGCATGAGATGGTTTTACTGAGGTCATTTCTTACACCATTTTCTGTGAAAGCTCTTCTGTCAGTGAAGCAGTTTTCTATTGCAAACTGCAAAATCACCGCAGCCCACAGATGAGCTAGAAGTCACTTTTACATTGCAGCCAACTCTGCGTGAGTGGTCAGAACAGAAATGAACGTGAAATGACAATCACTTTTTCACATACAGAGAAAGCCGAGGGTCTACAAATGAAGTAAGTGTAGCTGTCAGGTATACTGTCACGTGTCTTCTGTTCTGCTATCTGCACACCATTCCTCAGTGCTGAGCAGAAATACAGACCCCTACAACTCTATGGGCAGCTTTTCCTACTCTAACAGACCCAAATTGAGATGGTCTTGGCAAAACTCGCCCCTTCTCTTCAAGATGAATTCACAGATAGTCAGTACGCTTTAAACAGTTGTCTCATACCCAGAGTGTGGAGAGATACATGACTGGGGCTTTCACACCTAGCTGAAATTCCTCCAATTGTTAATGCTTTGCAAGAGTGTGAAGTTAAGCTATAATGTACACCTTCATCTGTGGTATACTGTTTGTAATACATAGAAGAAAAACAAACCTGTGAGCTAAGGACTTAGTCCAGTGTTTTCTGTCTCCACATTCGTATTTAGGCTTATTTTTGGATGTATGGAGTGGCAAATCAACTAAAAATTAAGTCACTGCATTATCAACAAGTAGCACCAATACCCTATAAATAGGGCTATCATATTTCAGAATTATTAATTTCCTAATTATTTTGGCATAAATATAATGGCAAAGTATTTGCACTGAGATTGAGTCTATAAAGTGCATATCGAAGAGAGATCTTGGCTTTCGGATATAGTCTTTTCCTTCAGCTGTGGGAAACAAACAGAATTACTTATAGGCTGCTATTATAGCAGGGTGTTTTCAAACCTGGTAATTAAATTCAGAGGTATGGCAGATCAAAAGGAAACCATGCAGGAAAAAGATGTAACAAGAAAGTCAGGAACAGATAGAGACAGGAGTTTTTTGCTGTACATATCGTTCTGAATTAGAATGGCAGGAGGCTCTGTCAATAAGATCAAAAGGTAGGAATAGAGATGAAAACTCTCCTTTTACTGTTAATTATTATAAACCAGGTAGGAATGTATTTGAACACTATTGGCAGAGTGCTGAAAAGCAGTAACTCCCCCTCCCTGCCTTTTCGCTGGGAGAAGAGTACTGCAGCATTTGAAATTGAAAAGGTTTTTATTGTTTCTGGGTGATTTTAACATTTTTTCTTTTTGCTATTAACACTAAATGTCTATATCATGTACAGCCACTTTTTGACATGCTCCCATTTTTTTTCTTAAAGGTAAGCATCGGTTAATGCACAGGGATTTCATTTAACATGGTTATTGTAGGATGCCAACTTGGTGGTCAGACTTAGAGTGGTACTTTCCTCTGTGCCATACATTTGTGAGACGAACTTTTTTGATCTTTGCAGGTTTTTTTGCATAGGATGACATATTGAGGCACTGTGTGGGCATTTAAGAGCCCAGGAAACTGGGGAAGCTAATGTTATAGTTAATTCCTTAGGAGATAATTCATTTCTTCTTTTACAAACTTCATGCTGGTTTGGCTTGCAGGTGTTCTTCATGTTTTGTTCTAAATTGCTGCTTAGAGTTGCCGAGCACAGTTGGTAGTTGTGATGATCCCAGGTGGGGCTGAATTTCAATGGCTATGAGTGATCTGCAGGAGTTACAGGTCTTTTAAGAGGTTTGGAAGCTTTGACTGGGATTCAGCTTGCATTTCTCATACAATGTATAGTTAGGGGTGTGTGTGTATAGGTATCTATGAATGACTAAGGTGTCTTTTAATTGGTGAAATTCTAGTCAATATGGAGCTTGGAGAGCTCTTTTCCAACCAAAGCTGGTGTCTAATTCCAGATGTGATAAATAACTCTTCTGACTATGTTGACTGCATCAATTTGATCCCTGTTGACTGCGATGAGAAATTAGACATCCAGCTTGCAAGTAGGCACCTACGTATACACGTAAAAACTTAGGAGTCAGTCTCTGAGTCAATTCCCATCTACAGTGAGATCTGCTGTGGGAAAAAATATAAATCACTGATATTTCCCAGTGAGATCTGCTGTGGAAAAAATATGAATCACTGATATTTCACTTGAAGCGATTTATTTCTTATTTCTTTGTTGTGAAGCTTGTATGTGTGGAGCTGCAAAATGCTTATATGTAGACATGTGAATCAAATTCAGTGCTGGTGTGAATAAAAACAAAATAAATTTTTCAAAACTATCTCTTAAGAAGTTGGACATTGCCGTAACTTGGATCTTTTTTATACCCTCAAAGTAGTGCTCTGCCTGCTGCCATTTTATCCTATTCCCCTATCTGTATGGCAGCTTTAGATAGATTGCAGTTTACCTTTGACTAGCATCGTGTGGGCCAAAAAGCATTTTCTTTGGCTACTAAAGAGGAACTCAAAACACATCGTGTGTGTTTTCTATGAGGTTAGCGAAACTCTGATTAAAGCTGAAATTTCTCCTGCCTAATTGTAACTGTGTAAAAGTTTATTGCCTAACCTAAGTCAAATGTTACACTTCTGCAAGTCAGTGGAATGACAAAGGAGAGGGACTGATCTTCTTCCTCTGAGACAACAATTTTCCATTAGATTAGTTGCCCCAGGAAGCACCTCTAGCACTGACCAGTTTAGCTGAGTTGCCTCCTTTTTAGGTAGTTAGGATGTGCCTTAACTTCTGTTCTTAGTTTCAGATGCAGTGCTGGTACCTTACAGGTGCTTCAGATGCTGCTGCAAAGTATCTCAGCTCTCCAAAGCAGGAGAGAAGCTGTAATGCAGGGCAACTGGCAAAATTTGTGTCCCTTCCTGGCCGTAGGTCTAGGCTGCAGCCTTGCTCCCATCAACTGACCCAGTATAAAACCTAAGTTGCTCTGCACCCACTCACATTGGGAAAGCATCTGGTGGCATTTTCCACTTTCAGTAATTAAAATCACAGCTCAGTGCCTTCATAATCACTGGGAAAAGTCAAACCATACTGCATTGTTACTTTTTCCCCCTTTTTCATCTTTTAACAGCTCTGTACAGCATCAAGAAAATGAATGAGTAATGTTTCATGCCCGTATCTTGAACTTTCTCCTTTTAGGGACTTAGGGTATGTTATTTGATTATTCTATGGAAACAAAAAGAATACAGAAAACTTTCACATTTTATGTTCTTCAAGATGTTTTATTTCTTAAAGGAAAACTAGGAACAGAAATGTTTGGGGCGGGGAAGATAAAAATGCTTGGAAAGAAAACTGACACCTCCTTAAATACCTAAGGTTACCAGATGACTTAAAAAATTAATTTAATGTTTTGAAAATGGAAAACTTTGGCTGAAAGTCTGTTCAGGTTCAGCCACAAAATGAGGACAGCATCAAGAAATTAAAAAGCAATTTGGAACAAAATTATAAAAGAGGAAGTGGATAGTAATCAATATAAATTAGAAGTAAGAAGTATGGAAAATATGGGGAAAGCCAAAAGCAGGAAATGAAAGGCTGTGCTTGGCAAAGGACGACAAAAAATTCTCAGGGTATTGAGACCAAAAATCCTAATAGTATAAGCCACTAGATGGAGATAGTAAGATTGTTACCAGTGATTTGAAAGAGCCGTAAGTGTTAAATAAATATTTTTATTCTGTATTTTGAAAAATGCTTGATGCTGTCCTCACGTCACGAGTGTGCTGTGGCACTTTCCAAGACGCCCTGAAGAAAGACAGGAAGATGTCAAGCAGCAGCTACTTGGACTAAAGACTTTTTGAAATCAATAGGCCTGTATAACTTTTGCACAAGAGTCTTAAAAGATTCGTTGAGGAGATCCCCATTTCATTGTTGCAGCTTCTTGAAGCACAAAAATACCCCACAAACAAACAAAAAACACATACTGCTGCCCCCCCATGCCCCCCAAAAAAAGAAATATCCAAACTCAAAAAAAACAAACCAGAAACCACTCACCTGAAAACACTGGGGAATACAAGAGTCCTAATGATATGCTGACATTGAAAGGTAACCAATGCCTATACAATAACGGCGTTGCTATAATTTATGCTGAGTTATTAATTAATAATGCAGTAAGTTTTAGTTATTTTAGTGTAACTGAATCTAAACACTATAAACACACTATTTCATTATGTAGTATCTGGTTTTGTTACTTGGGACTTGTCATTTGATTGATAAAGATTTTAGAAATAACAGACGTACACTTTTGGCCACTTATTTTAAACAAATGCACTATACAGCATAAAGCATGTACGTAGACATCTTGTTAATAAAGGGTTAATTGACAGATCCTCTACGTATCAAATTCAGCTAATTCACAATGATACAATCAGAAATCCAAAATGCAAGTCAGACTTATGAATGTATTGCATCCTGTAAATCAGATTGAAAAATAAATTAAAAAAAAATCTGGAGGGATAAAGCTGTACAGAATTTCTCAGTGCAACATTTCTAAACACAAATGTATCTATTATAAATGTATAAACTGTGAAAATACAACACCTGGATTTAGTGATGAATCTTTAAAGGTAGGTTGCAAAATTTTGTTGGACAGATATATAAAAACATGAAACACTGATTTATTCATCTCAACAAGGGTAGTCATGGATTGTCTACATATGATGTCCTCAAAACTTAAATGTTTGTTAGGCAAATTTTACTCAGTGTAGTACAGAAATTAAATTGCAAGGGAAAGATGGAGAAAGTAAGGACTATGCATGTTGTAGCTGACGGTACCTCCAGTTCCAGTTTTCATTCTCTGACTGAAAATATGATGGTGTGAATATATGTGTGAAAATATCTGTGACATGGAGTCAGACAAGCTCCTCGGTCTTAAGAACATTTTGCTCTTTAAAATTATCATTAATATACATAGTCAAGGAAGCTTCCATGACAGTTGTGTTATTCATTCGCATTCATTATCTTAAATTGTGTCACATCCTTAGGAAGAAAAGATGACAGGATTGGTCATTTAGTAAAACAAGCAGCAATAGTGCCTTAAGTGTCAATTTGGGTTTATGTTGCCAGCATTCTGTTTGTTTGTGTAATAACTATCCATATCCATGGGAAGGAAATTCAGAAAAATACGACCTTACAATTGCCACATGTCATCTGTGTTCAAACTATAAAATACTAGAAGTACTAGTTTTAAGCTTACAAAAAGGCGTGTTGCTGCTATTTATGTTTCTTAAGCCTCGTATGTAGAAAGTCCCCTGTTGCTTAAAAGAGCAGTGCTGCAAGTACTGTTACTGAACTGATAAAGTCTGCATGGCAAAGATTTGTAAAGGCTCGCAGAATCAAAGGTGAGTCTTTGTTTACCTCTTGAAAACACTTTTATAGGAGGTTCTGGTTAGCCATTTCCAATAGAGAATGGAGCAGTTGATCAGATAGCAGCTAAACTAATGAAAAGCATCATGGAAGTGACAGGAAGATTAATTAAGTTCCTCCAGTTGTATTCACGTGTGGCGGTACAGAGTTCCTTTGGGTACTGCTGCAGTTAAATGGTATTCATGGTGACAAATATCTCCGATTTCCAGAAGTGACACTCCTGAGTCAAGGGTAAAATACCTTGTTTTTTTAAAAAAAAAAAGGTAGTTTTAGCTGATGGAGAATGTGCAAAACAAAAGACAAACCTCTATGGCTAGTTAAAATATACAAGCATAACTTGCTTCTTCCCTTTTTATCCTTTAGCGTAACCTCAGGAGATTAGTAACGAATCACAAAATCTGCATTATTGTTTAGTGTGTCTTAAACTACTCCAGATAGCTTCAAAATAAAAACAAACCGAATTTCTAGCCAACGGACTTAGTATATTTGGTTTGAGGCACAAAAATATGTGTGCTTGGAAACACTTTCACTTACTTTTAGAGCCTTACAAAACTGTGGCTTGTTTGCTGTTTTTTATTTCTGCACTGTGGTTACTGTAGTGCTAACAGGAATTAAATGTCTGCCATACATCAATTTATAAATTATGTAGAAGTTCTAGCCCTACTTTGCCTTCAAGGATCTTTTTGGTTTGGGGTGCTTTTGGCAGATTAGTAGGTCAAGTGTGATTGGGATTGCTTCTCCCACTTTATTTTCAGAGCAAGCATATGCACGTTACCTTTCTATTATTTATGACTGTCTGTACAGTAGATAAAATTTATTTTAAGAAAATCTGGAAACCTTTCAAGTGTATGAGATCTTGTAACCTACTAGGCATGATGCATAAGCTTAAAATGTTGTGTCACTAGTCTATTTCATTGCCTCCTATTGCATTTCTGCCAGCAAAGAGTCCCTCGATAACTTCCTGCATTTTCAAGAAAGGGTTTGTGGTCAGCTGCACTGATTGAAATTCATCAAAGCTAACTGGATAGAGTCTGGGTAGAAATCTAATATTAGTTGCCTCCTGGGAGAGTTCAAAACTGGAAAAGAGTTTTCCAGGAATCCTAGGGTTTAACTGGGTGCATTAATATTAAATATTAATTGGTCTCTGCAACAGACGTGCCTGCAAGTGGTTTTAATCCTTATGATGGAGGTATTGTGTGAACCAGTGGGTAGATAAAAATCAGTAGGAAGCACAGATAGCGCAGCTAGCTTGTGAAGTGGCCTTCTGGCCTTAGACCAAGTCAGGTGTGGGGGATAACCTGTGGCTTTCCCAACTTCAGAGAAATGTAGGGTGTCCACTATACTTCTGGGATATGTACTCTCTGCTTGCTTTTTGGTTTTTTCTGAGGAGGTAATATCTTGTGGGGTAAATCTGCATTTTGAAAATCTGTCCTTTGTGGCAAACCCTTTGCCAAAAGTGGGGTTGTCTGTGTGAGGAAGGGCAGAAGAAACCAAGATGGAGATGCTATTTGGAGAAGAAGCAGCAGGTTATCAAAGAGGTTTTCAGGGAGTAGAAACTACTTCTTTTATCAGAAATAATAGTGTAGGGGTAGCTGTTTTGGCAGAAGGTAGTTTGTTGGGTTTTTTTAAATGTTATGTTTGTGCTATTGTTGAATCACAAGGATTTTGGGGTTTTCTTTTTATGGGTGAACCTTGCATGAAAATATGATAGTTTTGCAGTTGACTTGTGTTTGTAGCAAAGTTAAATGCTGGTTAGCCTGTGCAGGCTTGTTGATGATTGGGAGTATGCAGCATTGGGCTGACATCATGGGCTAATTTGTTCATGCATTCTGCGTGATCCTATGTGCTGTGACTGGATCTACTCAGATTTCCAGATACGCACAAGAGTTTGCTGCTCCCCATAGTTGTGTTCGGCAGAGTCCTCGGTGTTTGAGTTAAAACACCAGACATTCGGGATTGCAATTACTAAACTAATCCTTGCTGTCACTGACAGTGACAATATTCCACTCTGAGAATCAAATTTATTCTTTGTCCCTTGTTTGGAACTCTACTTCTTTTTTGCACTTCATTGATGTTATGTGTGTCTAAATGAAAACAGAGTTTGGCATGGAGTGTGTGAATTTGGGCTGTGAAAACTGTCTAAGAGAGACCACCAGTGACTTTTCCTCCTTGATTGCATTTGTTCCATAGTTGAAATGCAAAGAAATTAAAACTTCTACTGTTAGAAGCGATAAGGTTGGAGATGGCCCTGATTGGTTTGCATCCTGAATTGGAGGTAACATTCAGAACCAGGTGGTGAAGAATGCATGTCTGTGTTGTGCTTTGCTGCTTATGCTTCCTGAGGTGCTGAGCTGCCATCAGGCTCCACTGAATTGGCACAGGTATTGTAACAAAGAGCAGCCAGCTCAAGAAGGGACCTTTGATGGCAGCATGGTTGCTACCTGACCACTAATGGTACCTCTGCACAGGTCTGTACCAGGGCTCTTGGCTGGCTGGCTGGTATCAGCTTGGAGGAAGGTGGAAGCTGAAGGTAGCCTGCATCTCACAGGGTCAGGCTCCTGGCAGAATGAGCCCGAGCTTTTCTGTGATAGGTCAGCGCAGCCCCACAGGCCAGTGCTGTGCCTGAGTGCGAACTGTCCTGACAGACATCACTCAGCGCTGCTGCAGAAGTGCTTCGGAGCTACCACAGGAGCTGAAGGATTTCACAGTGAATTGATTCTCTGAGCTTTTAACCCCCGGTGAAGGGAGGGGAGGGAATGCTTGTGCTGCAGAAGGCTCCTAATACCTACTGCTCAGGGGACGTTAGAGTGGCTCAGCTGAGATATTGTAAACCAGCCTTTGAGGGTTGTGTTTTCTCCTATAGCGAGGTGTCCTTCGTTGTAAAGCAGAATGAGCATTGTAATGATGAGACAGAGGAAAGTACTATGAGCTACTTGCTGCCCAAACCCTCTAGTTAAAACACAGGCCATGGATTACAGGCAGTGCTTTTTCTTTTTTGTTTTTCTCTTCAGAGTTTTCTAGGTAGTGTTTCTTCACTGTGATTTAGGATTTGCTCAAATTGCTGTTGGTCAGTGTGAACCACTTGAGAAGTCTTGATCTTCCTCCCTGATACACTGTGGCCTTAAAGCACGCTCCTGCCCTGTGTGCTTTTTAGCTATGAAGCAAAGTTTATTTTGGGGTTTACCGATGTACCATGTATTCCTTACTTCAGGTGTGCCTCTTCCTAGGGAGAGCTGGAATAAGCGAGGGCACTGAGGAAGGCTATGCATTAGAAATTGTGATCTCTGGGACCGCTGGTGAGGGACAGGACTGAAATTCATGCCCCAGTTCCCGCTGGCAGCATTTAATCTCGGTGACTTTCATACAGGTAGCGTGAAACCTCGTGAGAGCCATGCTGCAGAGGACTCTTGCTGAGAGATGCGTAGCGGCGATGTACACCAGGGCCCTTAACTCTTCCGCTGCAATTGGAGCATTCCTTGGCTGCTGTGCTGGTGGGATAATTTTGCCCTAAGTGATCAGACCTCATGAAATAGTAGTTACTGTGTGGAGCTTTTACAAATAAGCAGCGGAGTTTTAAATGAATTATACCTGTCATCTTCTTTCCTGCAGAATGAAAGCATTCATCCCATTAGATCCTATTATAATGAAATAAACACTTCACCATACTGTCCATTATTTTTTACCTTTATTTAGTTTAAGTGTATTATCAGTGATACATGCCAGACTGACAGCAGGAAACCGATGTCCTCTATCGATTTGCAGAAGACATAATAAGTGCATAAATGCAGACCGCATCGCCTTCACCACAGTGCCACACCAGTGTGTGTCAGATCCATCCCGAGGCAATACATGTAGATGGTGGAGAGTATTTCGGTATTTCTTCTGTCTGTCTTCCTCTGGAGCTGCTATTAGTTCATATAGCAGCAGGGGCTGCATGGGGACCTATTTACAACTAACTTAGGGCTACTCCATTTGTCACAGAACAATAAAATAGCTACCAGCTGCTAATGACTTATCAACCTGGGCCGGAAAGGAACTGGAGACCTGGAGGGTGAAAGGTTGTAAACTCCATTACAAGTCCTCACTGTCATATATCTCCTGTCCTTGCATTTTGTTATTCATGTGAAGAAATTGTATTTTATAAAAATCAGTTCAGCTCTATTGAAATTGAACTACCTATTGGTCAGTTGTTTGGGGTTTTTTTAAATAGAAACAGACTGAGCTTTATCCAGCATCAGCATGAAAATAATTTATTGAAAAGGAGCTGTTGATTTGGAGGGGGGGGGGGGCGGGAGTTGGGGAAGGGGGAAGAAGTCCTAAGGGTGCATACTTTTTCAAAGTGCCAATCATCTTTATGTTCTTCTGAAGTTGGGGAATCAGGGCACTCAGGGCTTCTTGTGGAGCCTGCCCTTCAAAGAAAAATACGCCAACAATATATGCTTTGTCTTTCCCATCTATTATGTAATTGAGCACGTTATGTCACAGAACGTGTTTGCTGCCAGAGGGGGAAGAAAAAAAAAAAAAGGGAAAAAAAATGCATATTATTTCAGAAGGGTTTTTTTTTTTTATTTCCAAGCCATGGTTAGGTTAACCAGGATATTAGAGCACGTCGTTGCAAGCCCGTTAAAGAAAAGATCTGTTTGTAGTACTCTTAGTCCTGATGTCACAGGCACGGCAAGGACATCAGAAGGAGGAGTCAGATTACAGTAAGAATGGGCAGTGCAGCATGCAGCCGGAGTAAACGCTAAATCAGACAGGGATTGTATCAGGGATAAGACTGCCTGCAAAGCGCTCATCCCGAGGAGGCACGCCACTCGCTCACGCTTCTTGTGCTGGGAAATTTCCACGTAATGTAGAATGAAAGAGCTCTGTTTTACATGTCAGCCCTGTGCGGGAGCTAATGCTGAACACACAGCGGTGGGATCCTGACTGCATGATTAATGAGAAACATAATGTATTTTGGTAAGTGTTAACTGTGATGTAATTCTGCTTCTGCTCACATTATCAATAGGAGTGATTATTATAAATTTCGGATTCAAGAACATTTAGTGCTGGCACGCACCTAAAACTGACAACTGGGGAATCCTGTCGGCTGTGCAGTTTGAAAGGATTCCATTGTCTGGGAAATTTTCTGTTTGAGTGGGCTACTGCGTAGTTTTAGAGGGTTGGAAAATAAGCTAAATTAGATGAACTCATCCTGGGTTTGTTTTAGATGAACTTGTGTTTCATCTGCCGAGAGGGGATGAGAAACGGTTGTGAGGCATGGGAAGTTTTAGGCGAACTTAATGTAATGGACGAACCGCTACAGCACTGTCTGTGGTGGGGAGGCACAGCGAGCCCTAGTATTTCATTCAGCTTTTAGTTTGGAGAATTCAAAGATAGAAAGGCGAAACAATGCTTTATTTGCAGTGATGTGCTTGCTGAGCACTCTGCGTTATGCAGATCACCGGCACGGGGTTGGCTCCTAGCGTACCACGAAATGGATATTGTTTTAAGCCTTTAGAGCTCTCGGAGCTGTTAAATATTTGCGCGGAGTTTAGTTTTGTGGCTTGGTGGAAATCTTCCTTAGGCTTACAGCTGAGCTGGCTGTATACCCTAAAAACATGTTGGAGCTTAGAGCTATGTCTAAGCAATGTAGTGCTGCAGTACTGGGCTGGGATGTGCAATTGCAATATAATGCTGCAAGTTAGTGCTGCTAAATAGCAAAACAAATAAAAAACAACAACAAGAAGAAATATGTTGGTGTGATGGCAAAGCACTATTCTTGGCTACTTGAAATCTCATCTAGTCTCAGTGTTAATTTATAGCTGCATGGTACTTTGAACACTGAGCAGAGAGTTGGAGGATTTCTGGGACATTCAGCAGCTTGCTCAGTTTCATTAAATATTGAATCTGGAGTTCGCTTCAAGCTTTAAGAGATGAACTTTTGTAATCTTCTGAGCTCTGTCACAAAAGTGCTATGCTTGATGACATGCTTAATTTTCAGAAAATTAAAAATATTAGGGGGCAGGGAGGGAGGATTGTCTGTAGCAGTGAAACCCATCAGTTGTGAAAGCAGATTGATTTTGATGTCAACTGCCCTAAAAGAAAAAAAATAGGAACTAGCTGAGGTGTCAGAACTGTTCAGAGTCCCTTTCAAAGATAAATTTGCGATGTTTTAGCTTTACTATATTTTTGAAAGGCTGAAAAAGAAGAGGCAAGCATTCTGGTTTTAGGTTGGAGTAATTTGGATTAAGTCTCATCTCCATTAAAAATGTGGCATTGGGTTGTTTGTTATTTTTTCCCCTCATTTCTTTTGGGGTATTTTACTGCCTTTAATATCATTACAAACACAAGATTTTTTTTTATTTTTACAGTCAGTTTTATAACAATTGCTTGTATGACTAGCATTAGAAGTTACGGTTTCCTAAAGTTATATGGGCTAGTATATTAGGATATTAGGTATGTGTTAGGTATGTGTTAGCTGTACTTAATTTTATCTTTTTTTTTTCCCCCCTCATTTGCTTATAACTTTGAAAACCACAAAATAGTGATTGAACTTATTTTGGCATTACTTCTCTGAAAAAACAGAAACTGCTGTTTCACGTGCTTGTTTGCTTTCTGTTGCAATGCGAGTTTTTCATTGGGACAAACCGGACTGTGCTTTCTCTCAGCTTGGTGGAAAACCTCACTTCCGAGAGCAGAGCTGAAAGTTTCTGTTAGACAGGTTCTCAGTCTGTGTTATTCAGGCTGAAACTTCCTTTGATATTAAGTTTGAAATTAATGCTCTTGTTTCTGTTTTTTGCATAACAGAGCATGAGCTAATGGGTTTAATGTTTACCTGTATGTGTTCTGGGTGTTTTCCTGCTTTGTCTGTGAGAAGCCAGAGCATCTGTAATCTCACCTGTCCCTGTTGTAACACTTACTGCACAAAGCAGTGTTGCACAGAGCTGCATAAAAGCTCGACCGTGTACGTTGCGCATCTATTTGACTTAATATTTCTGTATCCAGCATGTAGTCAATACCAGAATTTTATATTTTCTGAGGAAAGAAAATATAACTTCCTTTCAATATCAGGGAAGAATTCTGTGGTATTTCATTCTCCGTGTGTGCTGCTATTGGACCACCTAAAGAGTAGGAAGGGAAGAAAAAGAAAGCATTTCTGTATGTCTCTGTGCATCTCGCTTGTTTTCCTGGGCCTTTTTGTCTAATTGCTGCTGATGTGAGGTGGCACAGCGGTAACGCACGTGTACAGCATTCAGGTTGAAATAAATACTGAAGTAATGACCGCGGAAAGTCAGATCTAGCCCTCTGAAAATACTGTTCTTCTATAGCAAGTATTAATGTGTGAAGTGAGTTGCTTAACCATCAGAGTCAGAAGTTGCTAAATTCAGGAATCGGTCATAGTGTTTCTTATTTTCTTTATAGCTGTAGCCTCCATGAAGATTTTTGGCTGAGATATTCTACTACCTTGCACTACGTATATTCTACCACTTGAGCCAAGCCTCCAAATAATTAAACTTATTGTGACCCTTCTAATTGCATAAGCCTTTCTTTTACATTGCACTGGAATTTTGATGGAGTGGTTTTAGTAACTGCTAATTTTCACTCGCCGTGCTGTGCTTTAGAGTTTGTTGTTTGGTCACCGTGGATACATTTGTTACCTATTGCATTGGTTTTGCATTCATCATTTTGAGTTGAACAGAAATGTGGAACTGCAATAATAATAAAAATCCTATGGAATGATGTTGTATGTTTATAGAGTAAGCCGAAAGCCAATGAAAATAATAAATATCTGGTAAGTGTCTTAATAGGTAGGTGTTTTGTACTTAGAAACATACGTAGCTACCCCACAGCAACTTTTGCTTTCATTTATCATTGAGTTAATAATTTAGTGTAGGATAAAAGTCGGTTGCGACCATTCTCAGCAGCTCCGAGAGGAGAAACGGTGGGTGGCTGTCAGAGCCACAGTGCTGATGTATGCTGATAACAGGGGTCGTCCTCCAGTCCTTCTGCTCAAAGCAAGGGCTCTCCAGTGGCTGACAGTCATAGCTGGACGCTGCCTTAAAAGGTCCCACTGGTTGCTGCTGCCTTGGCTCGGCCACGTTGCCAGCATCATGCCTTCCTTGGCCTGGCAGTGTGGGCAGCTCGCAGGAGCTGGCTCATCCTGTGGGCATGATGGCCGCCGTGGCCGCCCCTCAGGCTGGGTGGCCAGTCTGTTCGAGTCAGGTGGAAGACACTCTTTGCTTTTCAGGAGGCAAAGCGGGAGAGCTTTTGGTGTGTGCTCTGCACCGGCACTGTACGCGACGGTTGTCGAACCGGAGGAAACGCTGCAGTGACATAGCACTTGTGGGACAGCGAGCACTGGTCCTGAAGGCTTGGTTAACCCCAACTGGAACTGAATGGGGGAATCTACCCCCACTGCCAAATAACCAATTATTCCTCCATTTGCCCCCATGCCTTGCCCTTGCTGAAGAAGCACCTCTGAGAAAAGAACTAAAATTAATATTTACAAAGAAAAGGAGAAAGAAAAATACAAGGTTCTCCACTTTTTATTCATTTTTTTTTCCTTCTCCTTTTTCCTTCTCCCTTTCACCACTCCTCATCCCCCCACCCTCTGTGAACCTTCTCCTGTTTTATGTAATATCTGCTCTTGATGTTTCTGTTCACACTATATAGGAAACCTAATCTATTGAGGTGGAAATGAATATACTATGGGATAAAGTAATAGGACTACTAAGGAGGAAAAAAAGAAAAAATTCCTTGCCTGAAAGTGCCATCACATTTCTGTTTACATGTTGGCTGTTTTAATTTTCCATGGGGCTTTTTCAGTCAATGTTGTAGAATGTAGTAATTCATCTGCATACGTACTACTATTCTGAGTAACACTTTTTATTTCTGGAACACTTTCTTTTAGAAGAGATTTATACTGGATGAGTCATGGAAGAAAAAATACCCCCACACACACACCCCAAATCTCACCACCTCTTTAAAGAAAACACACATTGAACAAACCAACCAACTGAAAAAAACTGTTTCAGCAGTTTTACTGAAAATATTTAGTTGTCACTGGTTTGTTTTTAGGAGGTTATATTTCCTTCTAGGTTAGGCACTGCAGAGGCCTTTCGTAGCATTTCTGTTTGTCTTCATTTAAGGCAGGATGAATCGGTGATGATAAGGCTATGCTTTTAAAATGTTTTGAGAAACAGAGATACTGGGTTATTAACTGTGTTTTATCACCAGCCATCTGCAATAAGAAAGTGTAGTTAATATATAATGAATGCTGTATGTGACAGAAGAATTCAGCTGAGCAAGCCAATGTATGGATCTTGAAATCTGCGGGAGCCTGATGTTTATACTTGGAACATTACAGCCTCCTGGGCAGTGAAGTTCATATCTTGAAGCACTGAATAATCATTAATGCATGTATACACAATAATAGGAAAAAACCTGTTTGAACTTACAGAAACTGCTCTGTGCTAGCTTGTACCCTTTTAGATTCCATAGCAAAAACTCTTCGTTTAAAATACCTCTAAAATGTACCCAGCATGTTGCCATAAAGAAAGGGCTATTTCACCTCTTCACACACACACACACACACACACACAAGTCATTCCCAGCATTACCTTTCTTATGGGTGGCAGAATTGCTTCAAAACCAAAATTGTAATTAATGGTTTCTTGCTTCATTAGAGCAGATTAGATCACAGTTGCTTCAGCTGAAGGTCCTTTAACAGAAGCGCGTGTGTGCGCATACCTGAATGTGTGTCTGTACATGTCTTAAGTGGGATGACTGTGGACTCTGATCCAGCATCCCTTCTGAACATGTGTCTTGCTTGTGAAGTAGAAAACAGGTTTTAAAACTTTTCGTGTTGATCAAATGTCCATCTTTACTTCTGTCCCTTTTCATAGTTTTTCCTGAAAAAATCCTTTATATAAATTATTTTTATAAACTATTTTAAAAGTACAAGAGCCTTTGAGCGTGGAATTATCTGAGAGTCATATGGCTTCTACATCTCTATCCTTCCATATTATTTTGATTTTGTTTTATAAACTAGTGGCAATTCCAGCAATTCTTGCAATTATGAAAATGTTAATTGGGTTACAGGAATCCTTTCAAAGCTTTTACCTCTCATTGCACTAAAAAAGATGGGGGTACTTGAAAAAGATGAAATATATTTTGGACTTGATAAAGGAAATATTTCAATTTGGTATTAGATCATGAAAAGTTCTTGAAATTCAGTAGAGGTCATAAGGACTTCAGTTTTAAAAAGGCATTATTACATGTAATATACTGCAAAGATTAGTTTTGCAGCTGAAATTGCGTAGATGATTGGTAACATTCAGACAAAATGCAGCAAAAGAGGTTGGCTAGAAATACCAAAGCCTGAAGTGTCTGAGATTGTACTTGAATCAAATTGCTGGGGGTTGAAAGTGGGAAGAAGCTTTGCTCGGTTGTAGGTATAAGTCATTACGTGGCAAAGCCATGTTCTGTAGGTCAGCCTGTATTCTCAGTGATTCTAGCAACACATTTCTGCAAAGCGTACTTAGGGGTGCAAAATCTAATACATGAAGCGGCATTATTGGTATGCTTATATATTTTGACCTCCTTGTCCATTTTGTTGACCACTTCTTTCTGTTCGTCAGTCTGATGCCCATGAACATGTTCTCCTCAAGCAGTTTTTAGGGGTTTTGTTGCTGCTGCTGTTGTTTGTTATTGGTTTTTTGGCTTTGGGGGTTGTTTTTTTTTTGCTCTGTACATACACACCAATCCACACATTATTCCAATCATAAGCATGATATGACAGCTTAAAGAAGTGGCCAAGGGTCTGGATCAAATTTAAGAAAATACAACTGTAATTTGAAATTGGAATTTCAAGGAAGGCTTTTACAAAAGTTCAACTACTATATACCCTTGCCTCTTGTTAACATCTGTGATAACACAGTTCTGACTCTTTTGATGCTTAAAATTACGTCTATTTAAAGCTTATTTACGCTTGAAAAAAAGGTAGGATATCTTGAGTCCTTATCCTGGAGTATATAAACAAAAGCACTTGTTTATCTGGGGGGGGGGGAGTGTGTGTGGGGGTGTTTAATTCCTCATTTTTTTCCTATTTCTGCTTCGGCAAAGGTCACAATTATTTTAAAAAGTTGGTGTTAGATAAATCTGTTTCTTTACGAAATACCTCAGCTATCTGGCTGAACCAGTTGTTTGGAAATCATGGGGAATTCTTTCATCACTATGAGATCAGGTCCTGGCTCTATTACCCAGCAAACTAATTTACTCTGGTTTATAGTCCCTGCAGATTTCAGAATTTAAAACCATAATGTACCACTTGCTTTTCAAGTAAAGCTTGAAAAGCTCCTGGGGCTTGGTAATGTATAGTATCTTCATCTCTGAAGCAGTTACAGGAGATGCAAAAATGAGATTGACTGGGAGTGTCTGCTTACTCTGGGTATGGTCATTGGAAATTTTAGCATATACTTAAGATCTCAAAGGGCTTTGGTTCATATTGATAATTTTTTTACTGTGTATTGTTTATGCATTCTGTTTATTACAATGCAAACCAGCAACCTCTTTCTCAGTTGTTTCCTTCAGAAAACAAGATAGGGCCTAAAAAGTGGGTGTCTGTTAGAAAACCCTCTCTGAACATTAAAACTGCTTTCTTAAGAACAAAAGAAAAAAGCTCAGCTTAATTTACTCTTTGATTATTGCTTCACAGTGGTTCTCTATTTATTTACTTTTATGCTGTAATTGAAAAAGCAGATGGACGGTATAGTTCATTCAAATGAAAGCCATGAAAATTTTCTCAGCTTCTTTTGTTCTTGTTGACCTTGTTTACTCAGTTTGTTTACTAGAGTGTAGTAAGTTATGAAGACAAAGGGAGATAATGGCTGTGTTTTCCAATACTGTTACCCATTGTTGCACTAGGGATCAATATTGAATTAAAAAAAAAAAAAAAGTCAAGCAAACACAGAACCTTGTCAAGATCTGCAGTTGTGATTGCACAAGGAAGGAGGAAGTGAGTAAGCCAGTCTTGGTACAGCGAAGCAGTATCAGTGCTCTTCTTGCTAAGCCAAGTCATTTTTCAGTAGTGACCTGGGGGTCTACTGTCTCTATAGTGTAATGTTTAGCAAATTAGGTTTTGTTGGCTGATATTTACCTGCGAAAGCAAATCCAGTCACCACCTGTCAAGATCCGCCACGTATCAGGAGCGTTTAGTTTGCCAGATATATGACTGTTAGGCAGCAAGCACACCACTCCTTTGTTTTGCTGTTGTTACTGGTAAGTGGTGCTGCTGTGAGCAGCAAATTTTGCAACAGTGGAAGTTGTGTGAGTTTGTCTGCTTCTAGGTAGCACAGGAAGAAATATCTTCGTTTCAGTCCTTCATGCAGCATCTGTTATTTTCTCTAGCCATTTTTATTTCTTTAAGAGGGAAAACCAAACAGTCACACCTGAAACTTTACCTAACCCCCTACTTAACTTTGCAGTTGCTGTGCTTGCAAAGGATAAATTCTGACAAGTCAAACAAGTTATAAAATGGTGTGTATGTATATGTGAAAGTATATTTAAATCCTCTCCCTATTTTGTCTCCTTCTCTGACTGAGGGCACTGCAGCCACGTGCTATAAACCAGTTGTAGTGCATTATTACTAATATCCTTACATGCTTTTAGTGCTCAAGACATGATGTAATCATTTACAAACATTGGTCTCGCCAATCCTGACCGCAGTCTGTCTACCTTGTAAAACTGGTTATTGAGCCCTCCTCTCCACAGGCAGTGCTAGGGCAGCTGCACTAGCCTTCTAGTAACGTATTTACTTTCTGCTGGTCAAATCATAGAAGCACTGAGTACGTGGAAATCACGTTGGTCCACTCAGTAGGATTTTCCTCTCCTCTTTCATTCTTTAGTAAGAAAAATTCTGAATTAACTTTTTCTTTTCAGTTGTGTCAAAGTACAAATTTTCATTACGCTTATAGAATCCCAGTGGTTTTCCCCTTTTTCCTGTGTTTTTTTTTTCTCTTTTAATCCTTTGCAGTGTTTTTATAAAACATAGAAGATATCTCCTTACATAGGTACAGCTGACAAACCTATTCAATGCTAATTAGCAGCCCATTATTTGTGTTCCTATGGGCTCAGTAGCAGCTGGACAACTTACATCTTTTTGGATAGGCCGTATAGAAAGTACAATGCCTTGCAAAAATTCCTATCTGCATGCAGTCAGATCTGTATATATGACGTGAGTATCCTTCATATTGGTATTTAGCTCTACACACTCTAAACAGTGCATACAATAAATTACCTTCCCAATGCACACAGGTTTTCAAAGGAAAAAGAACTAGCAGCCTTAAAGGGGGATGTTATACCACATATAAGTTGCCCACGCAGATATGCTCCTTTGTGTGAATGAACTTATGGAATGTAATAACCACTGAAAGGCTGAAAACACATTAAAAAATATAAAGCAACATCCAAAATCTCTCTAACAATATAAATATGATCAAAATGTGATTGTGGAAAAAGGCTCGGCAAATGTACAGCATGTATAAATGCTGGCGAAGAGCAGGCAGCAGGTAAAGCACTGGGGCGTGCTGGTGTGGTGGAAAAATGTTACTGGCAGCACCACCTTGCACAAGCACTCCAAGATGACTGGACAAAACAGCTCTGTTTTTCCCTTAGTGACTAACTTGAAGCAAAATTGTCATCACATGCTGTCATCAGCACACAGGGAAGAAAATTTCTTTAACTAGGCTGAAATTAACCTTGTGGAGGCAATGAACAATGATGCTACGCCTTGTCGTGGACATCCAGACAACTTTACAGACTTTTTGGAGTGTAATGGAGATGTGTGGAACATTAATTTATTTTTACTGCTTATTTTCCTATGCCCTGATTTTTATTCTAAGTTAAATATATCCAAAAGAATCAATGTAGTGAGGAAAAGCAGCACAGAATTCTCTCAAGTAGGCAAGTTTTGATGATTTTTAGCATTGAAAGAATGCTAACAATTAATACTCCTATAATATTCCTCAGTTTATTCTAACTCTCTGTTATTCTAATTCACTCTGTTCATGTAGAATCTTTTTGTGCATTTCTAGTAGGAAGATTTCTTCACAGGAATATTCACAAAGATAACAATTATGTAGTACTTTATTGTAATTTATTAGGGTTTTTTTTCAATGTTAAAAGCTATGCCAGCACATTTTCAGCAATACAAAGCTCAGTTTAGATTCACCTGGAGACAGAAGTAGTACCATCTGACCTTGGTATGTAGGCAAATGAATTATGAATGTTTGATATCAAATATCTGTTTGAGAGACCCCAGCTGAGCTAATATCTTCCAAATCACAAAGATAAGAAGAAATACTGTTCATTGTAAATTATTAGCCCTTTCTGGGAATCTCACAATAATAGATGGCTAAAGTTATAAGAGAATGCTTAAAATAATAGCTAAGCTAATCTTTTGAGAAATCTTTGTAAGGTGTCTGTGATAGGCAGATGTCCAGTTTTGCAGGTTCTCCCATGTAGCCAACTTGATATCTAGCCAACTTCAGTTCTAGTAAATAATGTCAGGAGCTGATTTTGATAGTGCATTGGTTGGGGTAATATTGACACTTTGTCTGAAAGAAGCTGGGCAGTGTTTGAAATCTGTTGACATAATAAGTGTATGGCAACTGCTAGCAGGTACAAAAATGAAAAAAACCCAAACAAACTCTTGAAAGTTCAAGAATTTTTCAGCAAAAATTGAGTTTTCCTCGCTGATATTGTTTTTACTAAGTCAGATCTGTTCTTCATAGCGAAGGAGGAAGTTTTCAGAAAGTAATTATTATTTGTAATGAACTGTGGAAAGTGTTGGACTGTTTAATAGATTTGCTTGAACTCAATTTCATTTACTGGACCTAACATGCTGAGAAACTTCTATGGCCCCCAGTAAAGTAAGACTTTCAACTGTGCTGGAAATATCAAATCAGACCTGTTCTAATTAAGGTAACTGTCAAATAATTTGTAACACTTGTGTTTAATATTTCAAATAATTTCAAATGTGAATGAAATGCTCTTTAAAATCTTAAATTGATCATCAGCAATGTAGTCAAACTTTGGCAGCCAGCCTGGGGGTGGAAGATGCTGTCCATGACTGCAAGGTCACCATGTATTTCTTCCTCACCTGCAACCAGACTGGAATTACAGGAGGGAGGATTTGTCCACTTGGGTTGCAGTTCCTGCTCAAAGAGCTGTTCCTTGTCTCCTCAACAGAAGAGGTACTGAATGTGATGGAAACATGAGTTTGGGCAGTTGGATAACTTGAATTACGTTGGCCTTGCATGGGAAGCTCCTCTTATAGGAAGATGCACCTGGGAATGTGTCGCTTCCTGTCCCTTCATGTTAGAGGAGCTGTGCACACCTCTGGGGGAAAACTCCATCAGTTCCCTTGTCCACCTGAGCTTTGATGGTTTCCATAGAAAAGCCCTGGAATTGACAGGCAGTGAAAACTATGCTGGTTTTTTTTTTTTTATTTTATTTTTCAGGATGTGGTTTTAAACCAACAAACCTCTTTTCCAGAAGCTAGGAAGCAGCTCTCAGCTGCAAACAAAATGTAGTCATTATTGCCTTTATTAATTTGTTACCAAGTCATCAATGCCAATAATGATAATCTGAAATTCTTAAGTCAACTATTTAGCTCTATACATCCTGAGGTCCATATCAATTCCCATTCTTTAAAAAAATGAAACCAAAACCCCTAAACCAACTGAAAACCAAATCCAAAAAACCAAAGCTACCATGACTCTCCTTCATAGGTTTACATTTGCAAGGAGTCCATCGGTGTGGTGCCTTGCAAGCTTTCCTGGTCATATAAAGATTATGTAAAGCAAGTCTTAATTCATGGTAGTCTTATTTAAATTCTGTTCAGTTTCAAGGGGGGGAAACTCTCAAGTGATTTGTTGAACTAGGATGCCTTTTTTTGTCTCACTAAGGCATTCTGGAAATATTATGAAAAGAGATCAGGGCAATTCAACAAATGGTTTAGTTGTTTATGGTGATTTCTTCTCCAGTTAACAGAGTGTACACTAGTTAAGCAGAACAGCAGCAGTAAGGAAAAGCTGAGGTTTGTTCTTACCCCCACAAGCAGAGGAGGCTTAACATTTTTCTTAAAGCATTATCTCCTACAGCTCTGTTGAAGTTTATGACCACAAATCATACCAAGCTATCATTTCTGTGGGTTTGTAGCTCAGCCAGAAAAAGCTGCATGTGGGAGAAGCTCATTTCTAGTCTCCAAGATTTTAACATTTCCAATTGTGTGCCTGGAGCTGCTGAACGGTCATGTATTAAAATTGTATATGGGTAGGAATTTCTAGTGACAGGGAAACTTTAATTTGTAATTAGAATGTCAGTTTGACTTTTGAATGTGTCATTTTAGAAAGGCCAAATAACATTATACTGTTATAATATATAGTGAATTTCAAATTTATAGTGAATTTTAGGGAGAAAGAGATAAAATCTTGTACTAAATCTTGTCTAATAAGAGGTCATTGCCCATGCAGTCAAAGTAAAAGCAATAATTTAAGAAAATATTCTCAAAAATAGATTTCCATGGCAAAAAAAAATTAAAGGCTTACAGTCCCTTCAGGTGTATATGTGCATCTGCCACCTTATATGTTTTTTTAGTGTGTGGTAGTGCTCTAAGAAACAGGTCATGTCACATTTTCATAGCTTTCAGTGAGGAGAAAGTGTCACGTGAGTTTGCAAATTTAACAGCAAGGGGCTTTCTAGTAGCAGGCTTTGGGACTTTTTGGGAAAAAAAAAAAAGGGCTAAAGCCAGCTTGCTCATATCTGCAGAGGACATTGTAGGGAAACACTGGAAGGTCTCATTGATCCAAGAAAGAGAAGGTGGAAACCAAGTTCTCAGCGTAAACTTGCAAGAGCAAACGGCCTAATCACTTCAACCCATCTTAACACTGACTTACACTGGCTTTGTCAGTCTCTCTTTGCTGTTCTTGGGTCTCCACCAGTCTTGATAGTCTGAGTCTATCAATTCAGTAGCATGACCAGACGTGGCCTTGGTGATGCTCTACAAAAATGAGTGTTAAACTGCGCACAGTGGGGCAAGCAGAAAGCGAACTCTGCATTGCTTGCTTTTGTGTCCCTGCTGCAACATTACTCTACATGTAGCATCAAGCACTTCCTAACGCTTCTGTTCATATAGTTGACGCTTGACCTTAGACACAGAGACCCATTTTACTTTTACCACTTTTGGAACTGCAAACAGTATTTGCAGCTGAACACCTGAGTCATTTGAGTCTTTCTCTGAAATTGAATGGTAGGTTAAATGGGAACTAAAATGTGGGTTTATTTTTTTTTTAACGTGTGGTAGCAACAGAATCTACATAGCAACACCAAACAGCTGTGTGTGCTCCTGGTCTTCTTAACCCATTTTAAGTATAATTTAGCTGTCTGAAGAGTGCAATAAAGAAATCCTGACACTCACTATTTACATTCTATCTTTATCTGGACAAAATCACTCTATATTCTCCCCAAGTACAAGTGAAAGAGAATAGCTACAAATACAGGTATGTACAGTCTAGGATGCTACATATTTATTTTTTTTTTCCTTCTGTAATGCATAAAGGAATATCTTTGAGCCTGCAGATACCTTGTGTTTGAGGTAGAACAGCAGAAAGAGTAAGGTCCCAGCCTAATGCAGATACTTAGATACAAGATCTCTGTCACCATTGGTTGTCTGGTGCTGAAGAAGGGCATGTGCAAATCTTAAATTTCATCATAGCTTGGCCCACATCTGCTGAAATTTTCTTGACGTTTCAGGTTAACACACCCAAAACACTCTGCTGTGAATCAGGTGATTTTATGTTTAGTTGTGACTCCAGATCAGTAAAACTGGCTTGAGCGTAGACTTTGGAATGCAACCCTTATACAGGCAAGCTGTGGTTGGTTTCAGGTTTCTTAGAGGCTTGCATGCAAAATTGCCTCATTGCTTCAATTGATACCTCTAATTAAATGGACACAGTGCGCTGCAGTAGTAGTCCTTTGGTATTACAGCTCAAACTAATACCCAGTGTAACTCTCCTTAAGTCCCTGGAATTATACTAAGGGAGAAATAGACCTTTTTTTCTTAACCTACTCTCTTTTATACTTACTTAATGGCTATTTTTTAATGCCATTTCTAGATTCAAGGAGTATGCTTTCTGTTTTAAGCATGTCAGAAAGAAAAGGTGGAAGTCTTAGTGAACCTTTGGCAGTATGCTTAGAGTACCTTCTTTTTCCCATTATGTTTACAGTTTCATGATGCTTTCCTCTTCTTATGTGGTACATCTTTGTGTTTTGTGTGTTTGCTTTGCTTGTAAAGAAAGTAGTGCCAAATTTTAAATTGCTCAGACAAATTCTCTTCTGTATATGGTGATGTGGGTCAAGTATTCAGGGTTTTAATTCATTCTTCAAATTGAGCACCCTTGGTAACATTTTAATTAATTTTTAGTGGAATAGCAATTCTCTTTGTTTAAAATTCATTGTCATGGAACACTTTGAATGTTTAGTCAGATGGAGTCATGCAAATAAGAGATAGACCCTACTTTTGCATGCATGAATTAAAAAAGAATTAACTTTTCTGATGTCATTCTGCTGGTGGGTGGGATTGGGATAGTTAAATATGTTCAGAAGTATTTGCAGGATTGAGGTTTGTCTGTGGCTTAACAAATCCTTGCATTTCTATAGCAATCTTGACAATTGCTTGGCTCACTTCACTGGTTTAATATAAT
Organism: Laterallus jamaicensis coturniculus; assembly: GCA_022605575.1. Classification (NCBI taxonomy): domain Eukaryota; kingdom Metazoa; phylum Chordata; class Aves; order Gruiformes; family Rallidae; genus Laterallus; species Laterallus jamaicensis. Next base: position 16,484,626 of record JAKCOX010000008.1, on the reverse strand, counting down.
TTTATTTTCTTGTAAATGTATTGTAAAATTGCCTCTTCTGGAGAGCAAAGATGATTAGACTATATGAGGCTCCCTCCACACCTTAGTGGTAGAGTGGGAGGACAGGGAGAGAGATCCAACTTGTCAGCACATGGTTCCATTGAAGGCTCTGCGTTTGACCTGCTCTCTTAGCTTCCCAGATATTGCCAAATTCTTTTGATTAGATTAATATACTGGATTTACTGAAATTCAAAGTTGGTAGGGTTTGAAGGGGAGTGACTTGCTCATCTCTGGTAATAAAAGCATATTGAGAAATCACTTGAAGTATTTTATATACAGTTCAATTAAATAAATGTCTGTTGCCTAAATTGAGTGGATTACTTTCCTATTATAATGTGAAGAAAGTAATAAGACTATTAGAAACATGTAAAACAATGTGATGCAAAGAAGTCAAATGATGATTATAACTTCACTCCAAATAGTCAAAGCAAAGCAATGAAAAGACTTAAAAGGATCAGAGCAAATGCTTCCTTACATAACGTACTCCATAACATCTGGAATTATAATAGCTAGACTTAACATTATGAAGCTGCATGATTCTGATCCTTCTGATCTACGTGGATTATCAGAAAAGTCTGCAAAGGAATTTTTCTCCTCCTGTTACTGTGTTCTGTTGTATCATGGTTACAAGGCCTGGTAGCAATGCCGTCAAACAAACGCATTTGCTTTAGTATCTCTCAAATAACTGGGGTTTTTTTACATAGCAGAACCAAAGTTAATTCTTCTACTTTGTTTTGTTTTTCTAGCAAAGAGAGGATTAAAAACAAAATAAAATATGTCAAATGAGACTTTCTTTTTTTTTTTTCTCCTGTGGAGTGAGAGCTTTAGTGTGTTATGCCCAAGGTTTGGGGTTTTTTGAGTGAATGAAAGATAGTCTTTGATTGGAATGAACTGAAAGTTTTGAGGTGAGCTGCTTTTATACTAGGCCTGTTTCTACATATATTTAGAGTTAATGAAGAGATGCTGAATTATAGACCATGAACAGCTGCAAAGGCAAAATAAGTGGATGTCTAACATGAGCTTGTGATACACACAAAGTGAAATTTTAATAGCAATGTAGGGTCATAGGTAAATATTCTGAGGAGGATGATTGCATGAACAAGAAGCATGAGCTTCTTAAAAAGTGATTTAAGTGTTTTATATCTCATTCCTATGTTTAGTTCCGGGGACAGGGATTAAAACATTTAAGATGCCTTGATAGAGGACCAGAACACACTGAAGAGCACACCAGGAAAGATATTATTACTTGAACACTTATCATATTCCTTTTTCTTCAGAGAATGTTTCAGGCTGTTCTTGACCTATGAAAAATGCAGATGAATTGTATTTATCCCTTCCACCATGCCTTGCCATCCCTAGCCAGCAGTGAAATCTGCACATTGGTATGCAGACCATTCCTTGCCATATTTTATAGCACCACCCTTCCTTTTTTCCCTCTCTTTTTTTTTTTCTTTCATTTTTTCTTTTTTCCTTTTTTTTTTTTTCTTGTTTTTTCTTTGTTTTTTGGGTAGAGAAAAAGTTCTGAATACAGCAAATAATAACATGTGGATCTATCATGGAAAAATTTTTGTCACATGATAGTAAAATGCTCTTAAGGAACATCTAGATAGGATACAGTCAAGCTAAAAAATCCTAACAGATTTCTTATTGGGTTAGGGTTGTGTTTTTTGGCCAATTACTAAAAACTCTTACAGTACATGTGTAAATATAACTGGATTGTAATCAATAGAATTACTCACCAACAAGCACAATTTATATTAGCCAGGGGCAGGGATTCCCATTCATTAAATCTGTGGAGGACATGCCTTTATTGCTGTGGATGCAGCCTGGAGCACCCAACATGTCATGGATTAGATAAATTGGGCCTGACGTGTCTGTGTTTCTGGAAAATAGGACAAAAATTTCTTTTGTCCTTTGTGTCTTGCCTGCAAAGCCAGTGGTGCTTTCCCATACCTATAGAGAATGACAGGAGATAATTTTCCTTGCTTGAAAAACTTTTTAAAAATTATAGGCATGTTTTATATAGTGATATAAAAAACAGACATGCCAATGTTTTCACAAATTTCAAGAAAAGGACAGTCAACCTACAAACTGCCACGTATTCCAGCTCTCAAAACATTTGCCTAAATCAGCTACATCAGGTGTAAGCTTGCCAAAATTGAAGTTTCCATAGCCTTTCTTTATAAATAGCCATTTTGTTAGAACTTCTCCACTGAAAAAGAATGTGTTCGCTTTCCCAGAAAGACACTAGCCTTGCGGTCAAGGGATTTTTGTGGGCTGCTGAAAACTCAAGCTAAATTCCTTCGTGAAGTGAATACATTTACACAAATCTAAACCGCTCCAAAAAGAGATTATTGTGCAAGTGTCCCCAGTTAGTGAACAGACCAACTACTGGGACATTTCCCTGAGGCACTGGGGACTTACAGAGCAGGCTTCAATATGGTCCTTTGATTAAAACTCATACCTTGATTTTTTTCAATTTTTGAAACTTTTATAAGGATTTGCTTTCATAATAAGTAAGTGCGAGAGTGTAACTTATGTATAGATCTGCAGACAAGGCAAATTCCAGTGGAACTTTGCAACACAAATAAAGTTAAATTTGACAGTGTTTTCTCTCCCCCTCCTATTGACAAGCAATATCTTGAAGCAAAGCATCACAGAACATCTGGAGTTGGAAAGGACCTCAAAAGATCATCTAGTTCAACCTCCTGCCAGAGCAGGATAACCTAGTAGATAGCACAGAAACACATCCAGGTGGTTTTTTGATGTCTCCAGAGGAGACTCCACAGTCAGAATGCCATAGAATAGTTATGATGAATTATCCATAACTTGTGATTGCTGGGGCATGTGCAACACCAAAGTCTGATTCAAGGGAGATGGGATTCTTATTTCTTACTGTCATAAAACATGATTTCAAACTGGTCCTGTGTGACAGAGAACAGAGAGACAGCTTTGTAAAAGTGACTTTGGAATAATCTAATTTATTGTATTTTTCTTTGCTGCAGAAGGGTTGTGGCTGAGGTCTGTTAGTAAAAATGAAGGTGGCCTGCTTGTGCAGTGGAGCATTTACATGTCCAGAGTTAGTCAAACTGTTATTGCAATCCCTCGTGCCTTTGGAATTTGTACTTTTTTCTTTTTTCTTTTTTTTTTTTTTGAGTCTCAAAGCATTATTTAGATGTGAATTTTCATAGAAGAACAAGGTTTGTTCTGAGCTCTGATGCTTGAGTCTACCACCAAAGACTAATTGTGCAATAAAACAGTTTTGCAGGACCACCTTTCACTAACATCTTCAACTGTCTGCTCTGTTCTCATTTCTTGGGGGGTTGGATTCAACTCTGACTCCACAGCACTAGTATATATGGGCTGATATTCTAACAGAACACCATATAAAATTTGTTCATGTCATCTGTGTCACAGGTAGGAAAACCAAAGTTTTCTTCACTAGTTCTAAAAAAACTTTCTTAGGTCTCTTTATCTGCTGTGTTGCATCATAGTGTGGTGGTTTTGCTTACACTTTTTCAATATAGAGACTTACTGAGTTATGGAATAGCCATTTTCTTCATTGTAGCCATCTATGGAAGCAGAATCCCACAGTTTTGGAAGGAAATAAAAACATTTATTCATCAGGATATACTGTGAATTAAAACCTAGAAACTGTTTTCCAGCATATTATATGGCACATACTTCTGTCTATTTAAAAAGAAAAAAATAATCATTTGAATTGCTAAGAGCAGTGTGTGATCACAATAAATATTTTAGGCAATGTTGTTAGTATTTTCTAGATACAGTACAGTTACACAACTGTTAGTTTTTAGGTATGTTACAGCATATCCTATTTAAACTTTATTAAAACTAAATATGTGTCTCGATATAGAATTTCCATAAAACATCTGTTTAATTGATTCTGGCCAAGGTTCAAATTTCTCCCATTGATTTCCTACATCCCATTCTTTTATTTCCATTCCTGTTCTGCTTGCTGCCTTCCTTCTTCCCCCCTTAGCTTCCCTTTCTTTTCTATCCACATTTCCCCCTCCCAAATTTGATGCAAACCATCATCATCTTGAAGGGTTTATGCTTTATCAGCACCTACTCTCCTTTCATGCTTAACCCCTTGCTGAACTCCGAATTTTCTACTGCAGTCTAGAGCCTGCTAATCATTTGCATCCTTAGTCTTTGTCAGACAAATGAAGAAGCATGGATGTGTTGATCGCAGCAAAGTGAAGGTTCTAAGAAAGTTGGTGATGATCTGCAACTTTTGGTGAATTAAATAGATCATCTGTTCATGCTGGAAGGCAGCTGTTTCTGTAGTGCACATGCTTTTGTCTTATGTGTGTGCCCAACTTGCTATATTGCAGTTGCTGTGGTTAACCTTTAGTTTTGGGCAACAAAGGAGCATCTAATTTCAGATCTCTGTTAGACAGTGTGATTTAAGCTGAGCTCAACTGCTTAATGATGAAGGGAATGACTCTGGTCTAAACTTGAAGTATTCAGGTATTTACTAAACAAGAGATAGGGAAATGCTCTCTCCACCAAGTGCAGCTGCCCCTTTTATATTTCTCTTTTTTTTCCTCTCTTTTTTTTTTGTTGTTGTTGGTTTGTTTTGTTTTTTCTTTCTTAATTTCCAGCTGATGAAAACCCAGAGATTAGTCATTTCTGGACACACTGAGGTGGCATAAATCACTGTTGTAGTAAGGCTCAAACTTAATAGTTAACTAAACATTTTATCCCTCTCCCTCTGTCTATGTGGGGACAGCAGACTGCTAAAAACTGTTTTTATTTTGCTTCTCAATACAAAGCATGAGTTGCCTGCTAGAGAAACTTCAATTTTTCATCAGCTTCTTTTTTTCCAGAAAGTCTTGGTCACAAATAAACCATCAGGCTCTTGGGGGTTTTTTTGCACAAACAGCTGTCTCCTTAGGGCTGAACTGGTTTAGTTTCATTAAAGTGTATTAGGAGTTTTATGAAAAGTAATGGGTTGGGGTTTAGAGACATTATCTAATAGGTTTTTTCTGGCTTTACATCCTGAGAAAGGATACTATGCAAGATATTCATGTTTTCTGGTTTGATTTAGTCTGCTTTATGTACTTCAGATAATTAATTCAGAGTGAGAAATCAGATATTTCATTGGTGGGAAAAGTTCCTGAGTCAAATAATTGGAAGTATCTTTAATTTAGGAATGCATACAGGAAAAATGATGATATGATGTATGATTTATCTTAACGAGTACCTTTCAAGCCACCATGAACTAAATAGTGATTTATTTCCAGGAGCTTGTCCTTTAAAATTCAATTCTGTCTAATGTGTCTGTGGATCCTCTAATTACAGGACAGTAGGGTTTGGAAGGGACCTCTGAAGATGATCTAGTTCAATTCCCCTGCTAAATCAGGACCACCATGAGCAGGTTCTATTTGCCAACCTTGTGTTTTTGGCTCCACTGTGTTTTTTCCCCATTAATGTTCAGTAAGAAATGATACCATTAACTCTTAGGTCTACCTGTGAAAGGCCATAAACCTAATAATTTAAACATATATGTGGACTGGGTTTTTTTTGTGAATAAAACAGTAATAGTTTCTGATATATCACATAAGGATTTATGTCTTTATGCATGGAAAAGAAAAATTAAAAATTCTGGTTTATTTAAATAAGTATGCATTTTGTTATGTGCATATAGAGACAGTTCTGTGCATGCAAAAACAGTGAGGTTAATTCATCTTGCCCCAATCTGTGCAGCACTGGCATAAATTCACAGAGATACTTTCATGTCTCTTGCTGTGTGCTACCGGTAAGGTCAACAGCCAAGTGGATCTACATAACCATAGACTTGCCCTAAGTCTTTTCTCTGTGAACTTCTCTCCATCCTTCCCTTCCTCTCTCTCTCAGTGAAGCTAGCTTTGACCTGGGCAGACTTTGCTCTTTTAACTTTAAGTCATCCATCCTTCTCCTAACTCTGTCACTTCCCAAGTCAGTCTACCTCTTACTGAGTAAAACTGCAGAGGTTTGACGGCTAGCAGAAGAGCAAAGTATTGCTCTGGAAACACAAAATAACTGTTGGCATTAAGTTCCACTTACTCTTGCACTATGCAGTTAAAAATGTGTAAAAACCATTTCCAGTGAATTATTAATAAAACTTGGTGAAGTTGAGCTTTCCCACTGCTAAATGGAAGAGGCATTGCTGCACAGCACTATCCCCATAGAGTTTGCTAGTGGAGTGTGTCCATTTCGTGGTATTAGTTATATATTTGTCTCAATTGAATGCTTGTTTCATTTAAAGTAAAGACATCAGAAGTTAATCGTTATTTCTTTCCCAAGCATGCCTTTGAAAAATGGTGCTTTTAAAATTGCTAATATATTCATCATAAAAATGAAAAATTCACTGAAAATCTGTTTGCAATACAGTTGTCTTCTGATTAATAACCCTTGGAAATCTGTGCTCATCATACCATAAACATGACCTTTATAAAAACATTAGACAAGTCCAACTGCAGAATATGCTGGGTCAAAGACTTTTTTAAATGTCAAAAAAGTGTAAAGCTTTAAAAGTAATGTGATTTTTATGATACTTGGCTAATGCTTATATTTTTGCTCTTTTTTTTAATTTGGGGTTTTTTGGGGGTTTTTTTTGAGTCTTTGCAGTTAGGATCTATTAAAAGACTGACGGCAGGGGAGCATACTTTGGGATAAGTCTTAATGCCCTTCAGTAGCACTCCCTCTCACTCAACACTTAGATCCATTTAGTTTGTAACAGCATTTTTGCTGGGCCTGTAGCTGGTTATATGTGGTAAGGTCTAGTAGCTCTCCAGTGGAGGCTACTAACCTCATATTCCGATCCGCAAGTTAGGAGACATCCATGTTATGCTGGTCAACAATGGTACAGTCAGTTCTAGCACTACCAGAAAATGTCTTTATTTTCTGAAAGCCATAGGGAAACACTTAAAATGAAATTTTGGGGAAATGTATGTTTGTTAGACATACATTTAACTAAATTCATCAGATTGCAGCACTCCTCTGAAAACACCCACACTTGCCATGCACCTTGAGATGCACCTCAACTGAAGTCCAAATGTAAATCTTGCTGCTGCAGGCTGGAAATAATACTGTGAGTAGCTGCTTTATATGGTAATAGTTAGTCAAGATGAAGATCTTACGTTCATGAGAATATAGGGAAAGCTGGTTTTCCTCTGACATCCAGACAAACTTTTCTGCCTGGCATTACTACTAGGGCTAGTAGTCTCTCTATATATATTTCTGTCTCTCTATATATATTTCTATCTCACTCTGGGCAGGGCAGGCTTTCCACTTCTTTGGATTCACTTTCTTACTAAAGAAAGCAGAAAGTTAAAACATAAGCAACAGGGGAAGGAACTGCAGGATAGAGCTGGGAAATACATAGTTTGCCAAAAGTAAAGAGAATTGTTAGTGCAGATGTGGACTCACTGGTCTACTCATCTTCCCTCTAGCTCGGAGGGAAGAACTGGTTTTGACATTGCCTTTGTATCATGTGATCACTCACGTCTGAGTGAAAGTGTGTTCAATTCACTACTCGTCTAAAACCAGGGAAGGATGCTGCAGTGGTCAGAGCACTAAATATAAGGATTTAGGGCTCAGTTCCTTGACCAGCCACAAATTCCTGTGTGAGCTGTGAGCTGGTGACTTATGTGCTCTGTCCTAGGTTCCTACTAGCTGCAAAGCAAGGATAATCCCTTGCCAGTGTAGAAATGTTCTCAGAATTAATACCAGAATTGCATGGAGAAAAATAAAGCTCTTGGGCATTTAACATTTGATTTTATTTCTGAAGGGAAATGGAAATTAAAGCATTCTCAAAAGGGAGGAGAGGGGCATTTTACTTGTTTGTCTTCTCCGAAGTCATAATGCTGCATTCTCAGGATTTCCAATTCTCTGGTAGCTGACATAGCTGGTACTGGATTATGGGCAGCTGGTGATAAGCAGAGTGGCCAAATTGGATAGTTTCCTCGTTTCCTTGTGCTTAAAATGGCCAGAACTTTACAGAAAGTGGAATGTTCATTTTGGATCATTTAATTTTCAGTGATCCAACAGCTTCCAATGGGGGAGGGGGAAATCCAAATTTGTCTGACCAACTGGAATAAAACCTCAAAGGATTCCAAAGAGCTCAATTAGGTAGGTCATGTTGCTAAAATAAAAAAAGCTTAGTTGTTGCCCTTGAGCAATTTATAATCCATAGAAGATGTTGCCCGTAGTGAGTTTGTGGAATTCATTGCTAGACAGTGTTAAGTACTGAAGTTCAGATCGGGGTTTTTCAGGATTTTATGTAATTTTATGAAAACTATATATGAAAGAAAGATAAAAAGAAAAAAAGAAAAGAAAAAAAATGTTCCCTGTGGTCTGTAGCATATTCTAGATATGGGGGTAAAGGTATGATACTTTGTGGGGTTTGTGGAGACTTTGACATTAACATCCTTGTGCCTGAGATGGGTAAGGTCTGCACAATGTTGTGCACTCTGGTCCAGCTCAAAGAGACTGGACTTTTTTGACTGTAAACTGGGTCCACCTGTCTCTCAATGCAGATGGACAATGGCAGAGGAACGTGAGAGAAGAACGTGGCAAAAAGGGATCAGGAACCTGAGCATGTTTACCAAAACAAAGGACAATATTTAAAAATGATAATGGATATCAGAGTATTAGTGCAAATTTGTTTCTCCATTTTCCTAGACTAGCATCAGAATAGTGGTTTTGCAGGATTCAGCACACTGAAAAGAGAAATCTACTTTAGGTGTTCACAAGGGTATATTTTTCAATCAAAATTGTTGTACCAGGATAAACGATTTTATGTTTTTTCAAATGCCAGTAAGGGTGAAAGAAAAAACTTTTAAAAACCAGTGTGATGCATAGCTGCAGGCTTCTAAAACTAATAATAATAATAATAAAAAGAGTTCTTTTTCTAAACTAGCTCACTTTGCAGGCATCACAGAATAAATATTGTCTCTAGGCAAAATAATGCTTTGAATAGCAGCAAGTGACCAGAGGTGATTCAAACTTTCTAGGTGGATACTGTATGTGCTGAAAAATCCACTCTATAAATAAATAGTGGGTACTGAGTTATGCCACAGTGGAAGAGTTAAGGCAGGAAAAGAGGAAAAATATTTGAAAACAATTTTTAGTAATTAGTAGTTTTGAATTGTTTGGTTTTGGGTGTTTGAAATTTGCCAAAATTTAAACAATAAAAATGCTTAAGTATCACAGTGCAAACTATAGTACTTCATTTTGGGTAAAAAGAAATGTTTTGGCTGACACAATTATTTCATTTCCCTCCCCCACCCCAAATTGTCTTTATTTTTCGGTTTGGCCAGTGAACTGAAAAATCAATTACTCCCAGATCTCCACAGCTGAGACAGTGTTGCATTCATCCTCTTCAAAGTGACTAGCCACTGTTAACATCACTAACAGCAAAACCTATGAAAGGAAAGCTTGTATTACCACACAGTGTACTTGATCCTCAAGTCGTCTCAGGAGAGTCAGCAGGACCCAGGCTGGTGTGGTTGGAGCCCCACTTTGAGGGTTCTTCTTTTCTAGTGTGTGTCACACATTTAATCCAGTTGGGTGTTTTCCTTTCTTTTCTGAAACTAAAAGGGATAATGTGAAACAATATTGTCGTTGTTGGTTTGTTTGGGGTTTTTTTATTATTGTATAATGGAAACATTTTCCAAAATAAAGTCTGTGGACAATGTGGGACTCAAAAGCACTTTAAGATCCTCGTTTTCCCTTCTAAAAAAGAAGCAAAGCATTTGTACATGCATGCAAAACAAAACCCCAAAACCTTACAAGGAACTGAGTTCTAACACTATAAATAGTTGGAAAATGTATTTTCTGAGCAGTAAATTCTCAACAAGCATCACATTATTTGCTCACACATAACCTCCTTTGAGTTCACATGGAGAAAATTAAACATTTAAAATTAAAAACCTCATCTCTTTTTTGCACATAAAAAGTATAGGTTGCGTGTTAGTGAACTTTCTGTATGCTAAGTTTATATTTGAGTCACTTGAGTACTATAATAAGTACAATAAGAGTTTTACTGTTTAGGCGAAGTCTGGTTTGCCGTGTGAGGTTAGATAACTGGTACTACTTATTAGGGAACCGAACTTACTGTTAAAGTAACAATCCAAGAGTTTTTAAAAAAAATATCTGTTGCAAAAATGAAGGCACTCATACAGTAATACAAGGGAGTATGCTAGTGAGTATAGGTCATGACAAATTACGTTAAGCTAATTCCTAAAACCCAGATCTGCAATTCATGTTATGTTGTCTCTGTTTTATCCCAGAGAAGATTATTCTTTTGTCTTTGAATGCCTTGCAGTTTCCCATTTTATCAGATTCTCTGAAGACCTAAATATGATATCTAAAATTTTTAGATAAAGAATGCTCATTATTCATTGTGGCTAGTCTACTGTTCTTAATTGCTTACGTCTTTGTCTTGTTGAAGAAAATCCTTTCAAATATGACTTTTCTTTGAACCATTGGCAAACTAAATTCATAATGTATTAAAAGTTCTAGCTGATACAGAGTTTTCTAAATGTAAGTTTCTTATTGTTTGCAAGATAGAGCAGAAGCTCTCCACATATCCTTTCACTTCTGTGTTTAAAATATGTCGAACTAGTTTCCATAAACATTTTCTAGGGAAAAAAAAATTGCTTTTTGGCTCAGGCTTTCTAGGATATGTTGTAGTGCTTACTGGGTGTGAACTGTCAGATATTAGGATACAATATTAAAAATGTTAATAATACTTTTGACATTACCAGCTGCAAGGTTCTCTGAGTTTCTGCCAAGGCAGAATGTGTGTATTGTTTTGACCTCAAATAAAGCACCATAGAATTTTGGAAGTAGTATGGGATAAGGTGGAAAATTTGGGAATATCTGTATCTTGGAGGAATGGAATTATGATGCTGAAAAAAACTTCAGACTCTAGGATGGAAGGGAAATTGAACATTAGTTTAGGCTGTGCAGTCTCTGATGTATTGAAAATGGCTGTATGTGTGGCCAGAAAGAAACAATTGCAAAATAACAAAGGAATGAAAATAGAATTCTTCAGAGATTTGCTTTTTCACTTGGTGTTTATGGTCGTAATAGTTAGTGATGGAAGAACGTCAAGAGATTTATATTAATGAGGTATTAGTTTAAATTTCCTGCCCAGTTTACATACCTCCAAGTTCCAAATGCATTGCAATAAAAGCCTATCTATTTCATTTGTGTGTGCAAAATTTGGGCTGGATATTTCTTTAGGAGGATGCTATGCGATAACAGATCTGGTGGTAATTTTTCTGGAAACTAAACCTGCAGTTAAAAGGATTGGGAATGAGAGTATGCATGAGGAAAGGCCACACGGGAAGATGTAGCATATCTTTCTCTATAGCCAAGTCACAAAATATAGCAATATGCAGTTGCCAAATTGTTAGGGAACCTGAGAAACAAAGGATCCTAATCTCCCCTAGAAACTTGTAAGAAAACTTGTTATTTATTATTTTGTATATAACCCCCCCCCCGCTCTTTCAAGTATGTTTCCTCTAAGACTATTTTTTTTGTTCCCTTCATGCATAGTCAATTGTTGTTTATACTTTTTACCTAGCATTAATTTGAAGGATATTTCAGGTGAACTGGTCACAAAAAATTGCATGGGAGACTTTCTTATCAGAAAATACTATTTTATTGAAAGCAAAAATTTTCCCCAAAAGATGTTATTTTTCTCTAAAGAACTGCGACAAAAATGTCTTTAACAGAAAGGTTAAAAAATTAGCATTTCTAAAGAAATCCAGTTTCTTCTTTTTGGGCTGACTTCTCATTCTAAAATCAATTTCCAGTTCCATAGTTAAACATTGTCTCTTCAATCAAAACTGATAGAAAAAAATCCGGTATTTATTCACATTTGAACTCAAAACAAATAAAATGTGACAGGTCCTTCAGGAACCAGCAGTTTGAGACTGAACCTGCAGGAATCATCTCTTCATCTGAATGTTTCTGTTGTCTTCCCTTGGTTCCAGGTACAGACAACAAGTGTGTTGTGGATGTGAAGTTCACATCACCAGTGGTTTCTGAAGGAGAACCACTTGCATAGGCTATGCTGCAGCAAACATGAACCTCATGTTGTGCACATGGCTCTGCACCGTGTAGGTGGTTTATACTCAGAGCATAATGTTGTATTGGCTGCCTGGCTGTGTTTAAAAGTATCATGAAACAAATATCCTAGTGTTAGGGACAAATGTCTAGTTTCAAATGGTGACACAAAAGTGCATCCTTGTGTAAAAGTGCACAGTTTCATTGAGACTGGGGGAGTTCTCAAAAACTGTCTCTGTGAGATATAGGTAGCGGCAAAGATTTGGGGCAAGTTTGGGTTTTTTTCAAACTTGTTTGCTCATGCTTGCCTTGGATGCATTGCCAGTGCCTCTGGCCAGGAGATTATCTTGCTCATGTTTTAAATTGCCTGAAAATTGAAGAAACAAATTATTACTTCAATCTTGGTTAAAATGCTGAGCTAATTAAGTTTCTAAGCTGTATTATTATTGTGCTTCCTACAAAGAAAATTAATGTAAAATCATTGGAGATATTAAAAAAAAAAAAAAATTGACATGAGTTTTCCAAATTAACATGAGTTTTCCAAATATCTGGAACATTCATCTCCTGTTGAGGATCTGAAAGAGCTGGAATGACTCTTCCCCTTTACAACGATATTAGACTGTAACATCACTAGCTTGTCACACTAGAGTTAGTAAATATGTTAGCATCCTCCTATCTTAAGAAATTGCAGCATGCTACTCATAAAATATAATTTTAGACCTGCACTGCCCTACATTTTGGGGGAATCATTAAGTCTCTTAAATCAGGCCATGCATGCACCTAGATTAAAATTGAGCCTTTGTTGTGTGTTGATCATCAGTGTTGCATCTGCACAGGGAAAGTTACAGAGATCTTTCTAGACAGGCTTATCATTCAGAACAGCAAAACACACATAAGCAATCTTTGTGGTTCTTTGCCTTGATTCAGTGTTCAGTAATAATGGATAACTAAGAAGCACCTATCTCTTGCCCTAGTCATTTTGTAAGTGTGCTGTGGTCATACATAGCACCAGTGATTTACGAAGGAAATTCTGTTGTATGAGTTTTAGGGCACTCCTCTCTTTCCTTTCAGTTTGGCTTTCTCAGTTCTCATGTTTTCCTTCTATCATCATTTCTGCCCTTCATGTTGTGCTCTTCACGTGCCCTTCGAGAACTCTTCCCAGTGGGCTTCTACCCTTCTCCATCCTCCTGCTAATGAATTAGGTGGAAGTAGTTAACCTTAACATTCCCAAGTGGAAGTAGTTAAACTTGACATTCCCCTATGTTGTCCAAAGGTTTTTCAGTTCAGCTGAGTCACAGAAATTGCTGCCATTGCTTCAAGTTTTCTGTTCCTGATTGTAGGGTACAACTCTGCATGCTAAATGAAAAGAGAAGCTATTTTTTTGCACCCGTAAATATTAGAGATTTTTTTTTTCAGGCAAAAGCTCAGATTTCATGATACCTGTCACTTGCTTCATCATTAAGGGATACGTCTGACACTGCTGCAAAAATGGAGAGCCTATGGGCTCCTGAACATACTCATTTTCTGTGCTACTGTAGGCAGGACTGTGGTAGATTTCAAATTCCGTTCCAAAGGCTCTGAGTCCCAGCCAAGGTCCTACGGAGCTGGCTGAATTTTTCCTTTTAAAGCATGTTCTCATCCCCTGATGACTTTGTGCAGCACTGGCTGGCAGCAGCAGGTGGGTGAGTGCCTAGTCATGCCACAGGGAAGGATCACTGAAAGGATTGTTTCATCCTTTGTGGCATGAGGTAGCGATGCTGTTGCTCTAGGTAATCCAAACCTGCAAGGCTGTCCTCCGTAGCACTGAGATAATGCACTCAAAGAGCTGGGTCCCCCGACATAGGCGACATTTCTCAATCCAGTTTCCATTTGCATCTGTGCGTGGGAGGATGTTAAATCAGCTTCAGTTTCTTTGGGGTTGTAAGGCAAATGCTCACCTGGGTGTTTCTGTGTGATTCTGTTGCACTCTCAGGGGCGACCTGGAGACTTTTCGTAAGGTTTTTATCAGTAGGAGAAACTACTTCCTGCTGTGATCCATAAAAGCATTGTGTGAGGGGGGGAAAAAAGTGTTTTAGCATGTAAAATAAAGTCTTTATGGACCTTTCCCATTCAGAGGAGTAAGATTTGCCTCTTTAACACTACCTTATCATCATTTTGACACCTTAAATTTATTTTTACACTCGTTTTATAATAATTCCATGGGAATATAGCAATTGTTAAACCAATGGCAAGCATGAACAATTTGACGATTCTATGCTGGAAAGCAGAGCTACTTGCCCTCTGCTTTGCCCTCTGCTTTTCTGTTGCTGACATCTTTAGCTGCTGCATTCAAAAAGTGATTTGGTACACTCTGATGTTGAGGCAACTGTAGAAATTACTCCCAAAATGGCAGTTACTTAAGGGCAAAAACTAGTGTGAGACTGGAGTGAAACTTAATTCAATACTTTTGGTTTACTACTGGGCAATCTTTTCCTTTTAGTGATGCTTAGTGAAATGCTTCACAGAGGAGCTGAAAGTTGGCAAAAAGTACTGTCTTCAAAAATTTGTCTCCAGCTGATTTTATACCTGGAAGCAGAACTGTGGATGGTCTGCTACAACTGGTTAATGAAATCCTGTGCAGTATCCCTCCATTAGGTTTACATCAAATTGCAGACCTTGCTAGCAGATTTGCTGGCCAAATATGGAGAGATTCCATATATCATTCTGACTACTTCATATTTGGTCTCTTAAAGAATATATGCAGCTTGTCTAATGAAGTGTCTTTATGTACGAGAGGGGAAAAAAAAGAAACAGATTTCGGATCTCTCCCTCTGTTGGTCTGTATGCCTGTGTCTCTGTTCAATGAGTGGGGTAAAATTTCCCCTATTTTATTTTTTTTTATTGTTTCTTGGACTCCTACCAGTAGGTTTTTACAGTCTGTTGCCTGCCTCTCAGATTAGAAGAACACTGGCATATTTTAACAGTTTCCTAGGATCCAAATAGTCTTTAATTAACAGGGAATTGATGTTTTGGAGTGCAACCAAAACATGGGAGAAATTGGAAGCAGAGAATGGGCTTAGATCCTTCCAGCTTTTAGCTGGCTATGGCAAGGGGCAAACAAATAAGTAAAATAGGGTCTGCTGGAAACAGGTAGCAACTTATTGGTATGCAAGGGGATTTCTTCATTTGCATTATGTTCCCACAGAACTGGTGGCTGGTACTGTTAGCTGGGAGGAGCTTTCTGCTGTACAGAGCCTGCATCAACTCCACCCCTTGATAGAGGGGAAAGTATTTGTCGGTACCTTTCCATAAACTGAGTCCTGGTGTCGGCTGAAATGGTTCTTAATTTAGATTTGTATTGACCTGCTTTTGGGGCAGCAAGGTATGTTGTATTTGTGAGGTTTTGGCTGACTATGAAGCTGTAAGCCCCATAAGTGAGCACAGAATTTAAAAAAAAAATATCAAAAGTCTGCTAAGGATGTGATTTTTGCTGAACTGAAGAGCTACTTTTTGTTCTTTGGAGCTGTTTGCCTTAGGAGGGTTGAACAGTAGGGCTGGGATGAAATATTGAAATTACAGCGGAATGAGACTAGCTGAAGTTCTAGAGGGAAGTCAGGCATATGCTGAACTATTGCTTCTAATAATCTAGGAAGATAAATGGTCTATTAGCTAATTTTAAATAATGATAGAGTGATACCTGAAGCAATTACTGGCAAAGAATTATAACCAAAAAATCACTGAGTCACCTGTGCTCTCTTTCAGTAATGACTTGTGGACAAACAAAAATGTATTTATTTAATCCAACATTGGCTTTTTATTGCTGGGTTTGGGGTTTAGTTTTTTTTTTGTCTTGGCTTCCCAGCCCCCAATCACAATACTTGCCTTCTGCCTCTTTTACACCTAGGTGGTACATGCCAGAGCCCTGCTCTTCCAGCCCTAGTGCGTCCTCCTGCTCCACCTTTGCAGCCGTCGCTGGATATTAAACCATTTCTTCCGTTTCCACTGGATACTGCCGCAGCAGTCAATCTCTTCCCCAACTTCAATGCAGTAAGTACCCTCCTGACAGTTGCTGTCCACTTCGGTGAGCCAGAGTTTCCGAGGAAAGCTCGAGAGGGCACAAAGTAAAATTTTATTTACTCAATTAAACCTGGAATATTCTTTCCCTTACTGAGGGCCAAATAGCTCCTTCAGACACACCAGTAGGCCGTAAATTAAAGCTTATCTGAGTGTTAGCCAGAAGTAATGTAGGAGGAAAAAATTATATGATCCCAAATGTCATGCAATAAAGTTGCAGGCCATATTTGGTCCCAGGACTTGTGAGTTTCCCACTGATTTAAGATGTTCAGAGTTTCACTAGCCTGTGGTTCCCTGCAACTCTCGGAGTTGTATTCTGTCTCCAGTAGGCTTCCTGAGAAACACCTCAAATTTACAAATTCGAGTGGCTATAAAAGATAAAACTCTCAGGCAATTAAAATAAGAATGAGATCAGCATTAGATGATATATAAGCTATTCATTGGCAAACAACCCAGTGTATTTTTTTCAGGTTAGGGGCTTTTATTTCTCACGCCTTAGGCTAAAACAGGTTAGATTTCAGCTTAATTTTTTTTTTTTTTTTTTTACTTAGTCATGCTATCTGTGATTATGGAAATCTTATTCTTTCTTAGATATTTTCATTATATTACTGACATATGTCATGAATGTTTCAATTTTCCAGTTTCTGGATGAGATATTTAATGCTCTAAAAGTATAAAAAGTCTAAATTGGTTTTATGTTAATTTTGACTTTATAGAATTATGCCCCTATTTAATTTGAATGTACTCTATGAAGTTCTTTTCCTTATTTACATATACTAGATAGAGAAAAAAAAAATTAAGAATGTGCATGCTTACCTACTTTGAGAGACACAGAGAGGGGTGGAAATTACCATGCCAAAACAATTCTAATTAACATGCAAAAATCTTAATTACAATAATTAAGAGTAGTAAAAGAACATGCCCATTCTAGAAGCAATTTGTAGTAATCAATAGCAAATTTCCATAATTAAATGCTCATTTATTTACCTTTTATGCATGTTCATTTTGCTTTAAAGCAATTAGAATGAACTATTTGTCAAAAATATTTATTTATGGAGTCTTAAATTCAAGCAATTCGATGCATTATTAGGGATCAGAGAAGCTGCACATCTTAAAATGCTGAGAAACGATATGTCAAAGCATTCTTATTGCAAAGAAATTTTTTCAAATTTTAAAATGTATATAGTCAAGCAGTGAAGTTATTTAAAGTCCTGGTTTTAACCAAGTTACTGATAATTTGTAATGAAATGGATAAAACACTAGACTTGGTTAGTATGTTTTCGGTTTTTTTCTTGCCAGTTTTGGTTTGCGATCGTTGTTTGTATTCAATACAACAGGCCAGCTTTGTCTAGCTCTGCATAATTCAAATGCAATTTTAAAGAGGACTTTTAATAAATAATTGGTAATCTCGTGTTGTTCCTTAAATCTGCAGTTTCTTTTTTTCTTGAAGAAAAAGTCTAGACTGATTTCATAGGGTAATTATCTTGAGAGAGAGGTGGGGGAAGACGTGCTTATATTAATTTGAAAACAAGAAAGTAGAAAGACTCCAATGAAAAACCTATTACTCCCAAACATCATCTGAGTTTTCTACATTGTTTGATATGAGCACTGTAGTTGGACTTT
Organism: Laterallus jamaicensis coturniculus; assembly: GCA_022605575.1. Taxonomy (NCBI): domain Eukaryota; kingdom Metazoa; phylum Chordata; class Aves; order Gruiformes; family Rallidae; genus Laterallus; species Laterallus jamaicensis. The sequence continues at coordinate 16,466,827 of JAKCOX010000008.1, read as the reverse complement.
AGGCTCCTCTTCAGTTTTTTTGGGAACTGAGCCTAGATTTCAAGAGTGAGATTAGCAGCCCTTTTTAACTGCACTGTGAAGTTTGTTCCCATGCAGAGTACTGCTTCCTGTGATGTGTGGCTGTCTGCCAAGTCTACCTTTACTGAATATGCCAGTCCCAAGTGTGAGGACGCTGTCATCTGAGCTGCTGTCACCTGACTTGCTGCTCATCATCTTTGCTTGGCAACATGACCTTTGCCTTTTCATCATGTGTGCTGACATGCAGCATCATCATCAGTGTTCCCATTTTCATTCTGAACAGTACATTATTGAACGCTGCTATGTTTAGCTCGTGTGCCAGAGCTGGTTAATGGTATCCTCCAAGCATGTAGGCTCTCTGAGAAGTTTTGCATATTAACAGAAATTCTTTCCAAGCTGACGAATCTTGTGGGGACACATCAGCTGCTGATGAAAGTTATCAGCTTAAGGAGAAGGTAACACACAAGTAACTTTAGGCCTTAAACACGATGTCTGACAGGAGCTTTAAATATGTGAATGTGTGACAGAAGACAAAATGTTTAATAAAAATTTATCTTCATAAATATACATGCTCATGAATGGTTGTAGCTGTTGATAATGCTTTATATGCTTTAACACTCCTATGCAGTGCCAATGGAGAAGCATTTACATTCCGTGGTTTAGCTAAGGTCAGGCAGGTAGTGGGTGAAATACCCAGAACTCTGAACACCTGAACGGGACATTCTCTCTTGCACTGTCAAGAAATTCACTTCACCCTTGATTGAGATTTCAAGGTCATAGTTTGTGTCTTAGGAAATGGATTTCTAAGACCTCTTAACCCTCATACAATGTCACGGGAACTAATGAGTTTGGCAGCATGTCCAAGTTACTTCCAAAACACTAGAAGGAGGTCATGAATTTTGGACATTCACTTTTCAACATCCTTTACTTAAGAGGACTCTGATCAAGGAGAAACTTGGGTAAAAATTCAGTCACATTTCAGAGAAAACAAGGGATCTCTGGCTATAGCAATCCTAACTCAACTTGGAAGTTTGCATAGGCATCTGAGCTAATCAGCCTAAATTTACTCACAAAATTTAGTGGAGAAAAATGAGCAATTTCTCCAGTTTTTTAACGGAGAAAAATACACAAAGATAGGTATCAAAGCAGGCTCCCTATATGCCTCTATTTTGGCGTGAAGTGAAGTGAACCTTGAAAGTTCCCATTCATCTTTGCTGACGGTAATGAAGTACTGTCTCAGCTGCATCTACGTTTGGTTAGATGAATCCCATGTTATAGGACAGGTCATAAGCTCTTCACATCTGATATATTAAATTCCACTCAAAAATTAGATGACAGAAGTGCTGACACTGTATTGTATGTTTACAGAGGAATGCTCTCATTTATCAAGCAGTCATGCTTCTAATTTTATCTAAAGATACTCTTAAGGGAATTTGAGGATTCATATGAACTGGATAGAAATGTTAGGAGAGGTGAAAGCAAAACTAGTTTACTGATGGAGAATCTTATGAATTCACAAAACCAAACACTGATTGGAGTACCACAAATAATAATAATAGTAAAATGTATTTTTAGCATTCTTTCCCTCTCGGTCTATTGCAAACATAAGCCTGCTCTCTTTGTTACTGATGATTTTGGTCTAAAGCTAGTTGAGTTTTTGTTGGCCACCTCTGAGGAAAATGTTCGGCATTGAACATTTCTATGAAGGCAAAACTTTCATCAGTGCAGAGACTAGAAGAGTTAACATGGGAAGGTGCAAACCTTTATCAGTAATGACTGGAGTAATGACACCGAGGAGAGGAAAAAGTAAAAAGTGAGTAACCTGAGAAATTCAAGGAAGATAACATGAACCTTTGAACCATTCAATTTCTGGAGGAACATTTTCTATTTATAAGAGAAAGCATAAAGCAAACATACCAATTAGCAATCTGGTTAGCTGAACATTTGTAGGTGCTGAGCTCTTAATTGTGAAGCAAATGGGTACCCTCAAGTCGTATGTAAAAAGAAACTTTAACAACACAGCTGTTTGAACTGAAAACAGCGCACTGATTGCAGACCCTGAAGAATCACAAGTTCATTGCAAGTTTATGTGATATAAAGAGATGAATCAAGTGAATAGGATTTAAATGGCTAAATTTTGTGAATGAAAAAACTCATACTATAAGCAATGCTCATGTAACTTTTTGAAATATGATTTGAAGATTGTCAGAGAAATAGATAAATAATTAAACTGTCTATTCTGAAAAATTTTTGAGATCATTTAGCAAACATTTGGTATACTGCATTTTCATCTGCAGAGTGAGACGCTTTAAGTCTGCATGCTTCTACGAACTAGTTCTTACAGACACAAATCTTTAGCAGTTGCATTGAGTATGTTTTGGTCCATGAGAACATGTGAAAGTGCATATGTGGTGTTTCTGTTTGTGAGCCCATGGTTGGTTGCGGATAAATTCACACAGAATCAAAGTCTAGAAGTTGTTTAACTTAAGAAAATATTGATAGGAGTCCTTGAACTAAGACAAAAATGCTTTGCTTTCAACATCAGCGTCAGCCTTAAGTGACACTCCCACAGAATAAAAACCAAACTCAGGGTTTTTTGGTTTTTTTAATACATTATAATCTCCAAAGTCCATCATCCTCAAATCACAGATGCATCAGAAAACAGGCTTTGCTTATTTCTGAAGCTCTCAGAATTATTTATTTCAGCCTCTTGAGAGACAGATTTTAAAGTTTACACAGCTGGAACATTTGCCATTACTAGGTGGAAAAGTTAGACAGTGCATTGCACTTGTTGGTTTTATTCTTTGAAGAATATCCTAACCTGCAAAATTTCTAAAAAATATCATTTTACTCTTTGTAGTCTATAGTAGGAGTATAATCTGTGGTAGAAAAGGTTCACAATGTAGAAGATGTAAGTAAATGCTTGTAAGGAGAAATAGGGATGTTGCTGGAAAACGCCCATCTTAACTCCAAACTAAAGCCTAATCTCCCCTTTTAGCCAGTGGAAAGTTTTCCAAAGAAGCACCCTTTGGAAAGAAACACGATTAGTGTTTACTAAAGAGCTGTGACTTGGAAGAGCAGCCACAATGTCAGATCCGTATTAAACGTAGATGGAAAATGAACTAGTATTCCAGAGACCTGTCTTTCTGGCAATCCATCTCTAATAATAATTGTTCAGCCCCCTTGATTTCCCCTGTTTGCTTGTTCTATGCCAGTAGCCCCAGGTGCGGTAATTTCTGACATCATATTCACCTTCCCTTGGTACAGGTTTGCTGTGTGGGAAAGGAGGAGGTAACAGTGGCTGTTGCCCATGGATTATGAGTCCAGCAGCACCTTGGGTGAAGGTGCCAGTGTACCTTGCTCCTTTGAACAAGCAAATCAGCCTTTGCAACACCCTATAAGCTTCCAGGAAGCACAAAGGCTGCTCTCTGTATTTAACAGAGGTGAGGCTTGTGTTTGGAGGTATCAGTAGAGGGCAATTGCAGCTGGCTTGTTTCTCTGGGAGCTGCTTTCCTCCCTGCACTGGTCTCATTGTGGGGCTCTGCCTGGCCTGCTGATAACTGCAGAGCTAGCTCGTACAGAGCGTAACTTCATGGGTGTTTGGGAAATGAAGTCTTGTCCTTTTCTGGTCAGGCAACTGATAGAAATGGGCAATGCAGAAAACCTGCTTGCTGATGAGTATTTCTGGAAAGGGTTATGCCAGGGAATATGGAGAAAAACCTGTCACAAAGCTGCCACAAGGCATTTTTAAAATCTTTTCCTTAGGCTCTTGTCCTGGGTAGTTTTTTTATCTAGAAGAGAGATATGTGCTGCAGAAACGATGTGCCAATTTTCTGGATGTTATGAATAAGATGTACCTTTTGATAGTGAAGAGTGGAGGAGGAATCTGAAATGCATGTTAGTTTTTCTAATCATTAGCAGCCTGAAATTTACAAAATAAACCCTGGAATGCTTTGTATGTCTGCATAGTGGTTTTGGTTTATGTTTTCTGACTTAATTGAGCAGAGGAGCATAACAAGACTATTTTTCCTCATCATATAAAATCCTTTAAGGTTCAGTAGTGATGACATGCTGTCAAAGTGCTTTGTTTCCAGAAGAGGATAGTCAGGGGACAACACAGTGGCCTCAGTTTCATGTGAATCAGAATGGAATACTGCTTATAGAGAAGAACTTGGCAGGAAAAATATAGTCCTTGCTGATTTTTAATGTTATTTCCATGAGACGGACGTTTATCAGGTGGAGAACTGTTCTGCACCAAATTGTTAATTTGTCAAACAAACAGAGAGGATTATTGCTTCTGGGGATATTCCTTGCATGGCTGCTCATTTACAGGTGTCTAGAAACAGGGGGTTTGGCTTGGTCTTTTCCTTTCCATAGTACTGCAATTGAGCTGTAAGACGGCTATACTCTTCTTTATGGTCTATATCTCTGCTGCTGTTTAGCTGAATATTTTTCAAAATAGGCAAGAATACAAAAATAATGTTTTGGCTCAGGAATTCTTTGCTATAATAACATTTTCATCACTGGTCAGGATATTTAAGTAAGAAGTCTGCAGGGGAAGAAGACGGATTAGGGAATGAGCAAACACACACACACACAAAAATATCCTGGCAATTCAGATGTTTTTATTTGATGCTTGCAAAACAGGAGTGAATCAACATTGGTATGAAATATTCAATTATTTGAATTGGCCAGATTTATTTGCAGTACATTTAAATCCTTAATCTACACCCTGGGCTCTGTTTGAAATAACAGTAAAGCTCTGATTCTCTCATGCAGAGGAAATGTTCAGAGCTCAGGACACATGGTGAAATTAAGCTCTTTTGTCTTTTTCCAGTTTTGAGTAAGCTTAGAGTGGATCCAGATCTCCAGGAATATTCTGTCTGCTTGTTTTTATGTATGGTCTATGCTCTATGTGACAGGCAGGGAACAGAGCTCGTGTTCTGACTTTGTATAAATGAGTGTTTCTGCAACCCTCAGGTAAGCTCCCTGTGGTAGCTTGTGATTGCGTGGCTGTTATTTTCCCTTGCACTGCAAAGCAGCTGGGGAGTTGTGTCTCAGCTCTGTAGCAGCTGTCTCCAGGATAATTGCTATTATTTTCTTTGGATATGATGCATCGTTAAGGAGCATCCTACTAAATCTATCCTTAATCCCTTTGCACCTTCTTCTAAAAGTGTTTGGCCTGCTTGCAAGTAGTAGCTGGTACTCCTTCAAACTCCTTCAAACTTCAAGCATCTACGAAAGTTTTCTTTCTTATTACCTTACATGTTAGCAGCATTTCTAGGCCTCTTTTTGGAATCACCTGCATTTGGCTCATGTGAATTGAAATTGCCGAATTGATATGTGAAATTACCTATAGCAATTTTTAAAATTCTTTCTGTTGGGCCCATGTGAACCTCATGAAGTTCAACAAGGCTAAGTGCAAGGTCCTGTACATATGTCAGGTTAATTGCCAGTATTGGTATAGACTGGGTGATGAATTGATTGAGAGCAGCCCTGAGGAGAAGGACTCCAGGTACTGGTGGATGAAAAATAGGACATGAGCTAGCAATGTGTGCTTGCAGACCCGAAAGCCAACCATATCCTGGGCTGTATCAAAAACAGTATGGCCAGCAGGTCAAGGGAGGTGATTCTCACCATCTACTCTGCTCTCATGAGACCCCATCTGCAGTACTGCATGTTGTTCTGAGGTCCCCAATAAAAGAAAGATGTGGAGCCGTTAGAGCAAGTCCAGAAGAGGGCTGTAAAAATGATCAGAGGACTGTAACACCTCTTCTGTGAAGAAATACTGAGAGCAGCCTACAGAAGAGAAGACTCTGGGAGTACCTTGTGGAGGCCTTTCAGTACTTAAAGGGCCCTATGACAAAAATGAAGAGAGGTTTTTTTACAAGGGCCTGTACTGTCAGGGCAATGGTTTTAAACTGAAAGAAAGTAGGTTTAGATTGGAAGAAAAAATACTTCTTTAATTATGGGGTTAGTGAGACACTGGAATAGGTTGCCCAGGGAAGTTGTGGATGCCCCATCATTGAAAGCATTCAAGCTTAGGTTGGATGGGGCTTGGAACAACCTTATCTAGTGAAAGTTGTCCCTGCCCATAGCAGGGGTGTTGGATGATATTTAAAGATCCCTTCTGACCCAAGCCATTCCCTGATTCTCACAATTTATTTGAACAGTTTTAGGCTTATGTTCGATTTAGGGAATTAGCAGTCTCCTGTGCTTGTGATGGGCAGCTGTCACCTCCTGCCATGCAAAATAAACCAGTCTTGAGAGTTTAGAAGAGTTTGCTCATGGGTACAAATGGGCAGATATAATAAATTTTAAAAAAAAGAAAATCCATTAACAAGTTTTATTTTTATTTAAATTAAATTTGTATCAAGGATGCTCCAACCTTTTTATGATTGCTTTCTGTAGAAATTCAGGTTTCTAGGTTGGATGTTCTCCTGGGGAAACAAATGTTAAGATTATCTTAAAATAGCCTAAGTGTGTGTCATTTCACCTTGCTGAACATTATACCTTTCCTTGAATTCATCTCTGTAACTGTAACGTGGATGCAAATTATGAACCATACCTGTTTCCTCGCTGCTGTCCAGTTTTTGGAGTGAAGTGTGTGCCTTTGGTAAATCTCTTTTGATTTATCCAAAAGGCGTATTTTCTGTATGTGTTTGGCTTTCTCCAGCTACCATCTCTGTTGACATTCAGCTTTGTGGCCTCATTTAAGGTCCTTGTGGATGTCTCAATGCCGGTGGTCATTTGGTGGTTGCTGCCTGCAGACTGTTTTTACTTTGTTGGTGCAGGCAAGATGTTGTTCTTTGCTCAGGCATACAGAATATAGCACATGCACTTCACCATCTGTTTGATAGCTTACAGTTTCTTCAGGAATTTTCTGGCCATATATCACTCTCTGGTCACTCAGCACCTAGTGCCTGAAGAACAGATGTTTGTGTTCTCCGTTCAGCCATGTGAGAATGAGTGGGCTTCTGGCTAGTCTCTAGTAGTTCTCATGTCCATAACTAACTGTAAAGGTCTGAGGCAGGAGCAGTTTGTACAAGGTTGTGACTACTCAATTAGCTAACTGTCCATACAGTAGGTTATGGTGCATGAACTTGAAGGTGTTTTCATGAGCAGTGCTGTTGGCTGGAAATGATCTCTAGAAAAAAAGGGCTCCACATACCTAGAAATTACATACATCAAGCTTTGTTTTCTGTGTAGGGTTGGTTGGGTTTTTTTTATATATTTACCTAAGTGTTTTCCTTTCAGTGTTAAAACAATCGATCGGATCTAATTATCTCACATGTTTGTTTGTTTAACTGATGAGTAATAATAGTGGAAGAATAGACTTTCTGAGTTAGCTCATGTTGCCCTTCACATTTCTAGAGGGCTCTGCACAGTGGGCTGGCAGATAACTTGCTGTTGGAAAGTCATATTATCATGGCAAAGGCAATAGCACATCCTTTACTGGGGACCAAGAACCCCTCAGGCTTTTGCTTTGCACGCAAGTCATTCTTGTAAAGGAAATTAAATGAAGTGCTCTTCAGATTTGTCAAGTCTTGATGAGTGGAATTACTTAAAACTAAATTTTATAAAGCATTTTATAAAGCATTTTAAATAATGTTTTAATCAGTTGATGTTTACACCCTTTGTCTTAATAGCACTCAGATGAAAAAGATCGATGATTATTTTATTCTGCAAAGACTATAAAACTTTAATGGGTTGCATAATAAGTATAACTCATAAAATCTACAGTTTAAATATGGATGGTTATTAACCTGTTTTTAAAAAGCTGCAATTAAAGTGAAAAGGAATTACTTAAAGCAATGATTTGATTGCTGTAGTCTGAGGAGGAGAAAGAGTGATAAAATTCTAAAATCAGTATTATTTCTGTTGATGAGACAGACATTTGGAAAGATTTAAAATAAAGCATGAGTCTTTCTTAGCTTTAGGCATATTTGTGATCCAAACCTAGCTGAATAACTATTTATTGAATATTTTTGTACAACCTGCAGTTTGTTCTTGGGAATTTCAAAGATAACTGTTGAAAAAAGCAGGAGTTTGCATGACAGGTAATTTTACACACAGTAAATACATTCCTAAGCACAATTACCTCGTTAATTGCTTATTGCATGCAGTGACAGTGCTGCTGTTATTCAAAAACTTCTCCTAAAACACACTCACTTTTATCCTTTATGGTAATGAAAAGATTTGGGACTCTTTCTTTCCCACTCTTTTTAGTCACAGTAGTGACTAATAGCAAGTGCTAAAGAACTCATTTATCTGGAGTCATTGTATGATGCACTCTCTAAAGAACTATTTCTCTAATCTCCATATCCTGTCTAATTTATTTTAGCGTAACAATTTTTTTTTATGAGGGAAGAAAATCCCCAAAGATTCTATGTTGGATTTATACAGTAGAATTGGATATAGAACTCCAGATTCTCATGCAACTACTGTTTTTCCTGGCATCTTTCCTGTGGCTATACTGCTGCATGTTTAAAGTAACACTGTGTAAATACCCATACAGATTAAATTAATAATCAAAATAATTCATTAAAATAGAATAAATGCTCACATATCTCAGGAAATCAATGTTTTTCTTTTAATTACATTGGTTTATATAAAATAGATGAGTATCAAATTCTTATTATTTAAAAGAATACAAATCAGTATTTCTCTGTGAAACATTGCCTTTTGTCCAGAATTAAAATGCTTTGTGATGTCACAAGTAAAATCTTTTGGAATGCATATTGCACTTACATATTATTTTTATCAGAAAGAAGAAAAAAACACTGTAAATCCTATTGTTTCCTTGAAGAGTAAAAAATAAATAAATCATATTTATTTACACAACAAGAGCAATCATGTTTAGAATGAAATATTAGAGCTGTCATGTCACTGCAGAGGGATAAATAGTCTATCACAGAGTTGAAATTGGAGATCAAAAATAAAAAAATATACGTAAGATAGAGACATTCATAATTGCAGTCAGAGGTGATGTAAAGCCTTCTGGAAAGCTGACCCACAGAAGTTTCTTTCAGTGTTTGCAGCTGCGAAATTGATGGGTTGTTTGAATGGCAGAGAGAGAGATCCTCACAAATGGAGGGCATGGCAAGAGTTCCTGCACTTGAAGGGGAATATTTGGATAAAATTTTAGGCGAGTGGTATTAGTTTAAATTACTCTGGAACCTTCCTTTTCTTTCCTGCACTGTTTTCACTAGGCCTATCTGCAGTCTATCATGTTTTGTTACAAATCTAGGGAAGTTTACAAAGATACTAGTTTGGATTCTGGGAAATAGTATAGGCTGATTATCAGGGTTGGTTGTTCTTGAGCTAATCATCCCTCCACTGTCAGAAAAGTCAAGTAGCTGATGTGACGTACCTATGCATCTTTAGTTTCAACAGGTAGGGCAGGTACAGTACCTGAGTGTGATGTGATGAGATTATAACAGGTTAACAAAAACCGGGATCAGGCTAAAGCGTTATCTGTTCCTGCAGCCTTTCTCTGAAAACTAAAGGAAGAACAGAACACTGGATGACACATATAGCAATGCTTGCCAGACAATGCCTCCAGTATGGTATATTTAAGGAAGTTCTTGAGTTAAATGTGTTGTCTTGGCATGCAATAGCCCTCCATGAGGTAACATGCTGAACTAGATGGAATCAGCAGGAGCGTCTGTTTGTTGTAACTACTGATGAGGTAATTTGAGTTTCCTTATTTCCTTCTCCAGACGGTATCTAAGATATCCAAGCAGGGACATACATAGGAAAATTTCCTTGGGCAACCTAAGTGTTAGGAAGAGATGGGAGTATATGAACTATGGCTTGCTATAAACAGTAGAAGTCTAAGGACTACTTTTAAGGTACTATGCTTGTGGCAGCTGGAAGTGGAGGAAGAACTGTCCATCAAATTACTCATATTTTCTGTTTGAAATATACTGATTTGCTAATGGATCCAACCCATTACATTATTGGTGTTGCTAGGACTCAGATGACAGAGATAAATTACAGGGGTGATGCCAGTGTTAATTATAGCAATGCCCTCCCAAAGAGCACTATCTGCTCTGAGAAGCAGCAAAAGCTATTGTTGGCATTGGGAGGTAACATGAGAGAGTGGTGTCTGGGCTAGGAGCGGCGGTGTGGAGACTGCCAGTGAAAGGATTGGAAAATACTAGATATATGGCCTTGAGATTGGAACAGAGGTGGGAAGAAGAGCAGAAGGTTTTCAAGAAGAAAGGCTTAGAAATATCTGAGAACAGGTAACTAAAAGATACGCTTGCTTCGTACACATGCACACAAAAAAGTAATGATGGAAACATTGCAAAGCAAGTTAAAGTATCCAGTTTCCACTTTAAAAGTCCTTAATGTCTCTGTTCCTGGCAGAAACAGTTTCTTTCCTTTTTAGTTACATGCTTTCCCTAGGAAATTATTATCTACTGAAACTTTTTGAAGCGAGTTTGTTCCCTCCAAATCTATCTTACTTGCTTTCATTTTACAGGAGCTGTATCTGCTTGAAACCTATTTAAGTTTTTCATTCTAATTTTGAAAGAAAAGAGAGAAATTACCTTTATACTTATGAAAATATGTCTCAAATTAAAACAAGCACAGAAATAAAGAGTCCATGCTTCTGAAATCAGAGAAAATCCTTCTTGAAGAACAAACCCTCAGATGCTGTAAAATGTCATAGCTCCACAGCTGTTCATTCTCTGTTCCTCAGTAAGGATTCCCTGATGAAAAGGAATTGTTCTTAAATTTCTGTGCAGAAAGAGGATAGCATATATTTTTTGTCTTAAGTGCCTTTGTTGTCCATTAAGCAAAGTAATAAATAAACCTAGTCTACCTCAGCAAATACTGTGTATGGGAGTCCCCTCTGTAGTGCCATCAAAAACATCTCCTCTCTCTTCTAACAGGCTGTTTATAGAATGTGAAGAAATGTCTGTTTGAAAATACACCAAATTGCACAAAAACGTATCAATCTGAAGATTATGTTTTATTTGCTAGAACCCCAACATTCATTTGATTGGGAAAAGTTGTGTTTCATTTGGAATTATGTCCTATAGCTATTTCTTCACAAATCACTGCAACTTTTTAAAAGTCCTTCAATTTCTTTTTTAGAAGTTGCTGTGATATGGCAAGAGATCTGGCACACAAATTGATGCTGACCCTGAGGGTAAATAGTTGTCTCTGTGAGATGCTAAATTTAGTGTCCCTTGAGCAGCTCAGGTGAAAGTACAAAAAACCATAATTCAGTGGTTAATGTAATTTGTACTACAAGGAAAGTATTAACTTTGCATGGAAATAAGTAAAAGAAGGAAGTGATAATTTTGGTAAAATTAAAACTTTCTTGTCTTCTAGCTTAATGAGAAGACAGAACCTAATTTACTGAGAACTCAAAAATACAGACTACAATAAATACTATAAAATCTGTTTGAATTCTCATCCTTACTCAGTTCTGTAATTCAATTCATATCTCTGCTTCGTAGCAGTTGGACTCATAGTAAAACACTAATATTTTACCTGCATTTCTTAAAGCAGCATCTGTGTGGACCACAATGCTGAATACACAAGGGGAAAGGTTATGAAAAGCAACTTCAAGTTCAGTAATTGAACATCTTAAACATTTCTTGAGCTTTCCAGTAAGACACAAGATTAATCAGTAGAAAAGAAAAAAAAAAAAAGCCACTGGATACTGCAATAATGTATTATTTAGTGTATAACTTCTCTTAAATAAGAGGAGGATTAACAATCATCTGCTTTGGTCTTTAGCTATCACTAACAATGTTTAAGTCATCAACCTACGCAGGGATTTAAGATGATTATATGATCTTCAGGGTTTTTAGATGACTACAGCTGGTGACAAGCACGCATTATTCCCAGCATTTGACCTATGCAAAGAACTTATTGTCTTGCTAGGGTTTTTGTCACAAAAAATATTTTAAAAAATGTTGATTGCAGTTACTTATTCCTGGCTGTTCATAGTAGAGAATGAGAGAGAAGCATCAAGTCTTCAACAACATTATGTTAAGGAAGCACATTCTGGCTGATAGAAATGAGTCTTAAAGAGATTGGCTTTTTTTTTTTTTTTTTTTTAAATAAAAGTTGCTAGTCTTACGGGTAGCACCATTCAGGTTGGTTTTGAATTTCTCTGAATTCTGCATGGCATCAGGTGCTTGTGGGGATTTATTGCAAGCTTGTAAATGAGTGTGGATGATGTTTGTAGCCGGCCAAAACCTCCAAATGATAAGAAATGCATTGGGTTTGATTTTTCTCATGTTGTTTGAGACTGAAGTCCTGGCCCCTTTGATGTTTTTCTTCCTCAAGCCAGAAATACTGAAGCACATGGAACAAAAGAAAACCTGTTCAGGTCCGTCTAATGAGTTTGAACCTCAAAGGTTCAAGTTGAAATTACAGTCTTTTAAAACACATCTTTAGGCCGTATTTTATTTCATCTCATTTTTCCATCCTTAATTTTACACAAGAAATGTCATTTCTGAGTAACTTTAATTTGGCTATGCCATCCATCTGTTTTGTTATAATGTAATCACTACCAGCCCCCCTTTTACTTCCACTCATTCAAATGGTTGCTATCTGGAGCTTCCTTTTAAATCTCCATCCAGACTTTTATTAAATAAATATTGCTAAAATATCAGCAGTCTACCTTCCATTCAAATAGATAAATGGCAGCATGAGACAGTCTGGTTAGACTGCAGTTGTGATCCAGTAACCTCTAAAATTGTAATTCCAAACAGATTACTGATCACATCTGTGCCTGCTGGTCATTTGTTTAATTTTCAGTTGAGTCCCTCAATTGGAGGAAGTCCAGTATGCTTTTTCACCTTTTGGCATGAACAACCTAAGCAGGTTGGTAGATATCGGTAACTTCAGTAAAATGGGTCTTGACTAGTTGTGCAGATTGCTCATCCCCATTAGCTAATGACAATTTCCAGGGCCAAGTCAAGCTGCTTCTGATTTTGGGAAAGTAATTTTTCCCTTTTAGTGCTCTGATTTCCCTCCCATTTGTGTAACAGGGAGTGATAGTGCAATCATGCCCTTGAGGCTTTGTTCTCATCCTCCGGTTGATGTTTTGAAAACAAAACTAATATTCACAGAAGGCTTGGAAAATGTAATGTGCCTGAAGAGTCCTACAGGTCATACAGGTTTACAGATATCTACCCTGGTAAAGGTTGGATACTTCTAACATACATGCTTTTGAGTTATATCCCACTCTGATGCTTATCATTGTTGGCTTATCAGCATTTGTCAGTGAAAACTGCTTGATACCATCACTAAATTTCTGTTTTCGTTTGAATATCTATCACAGTTATGCTTAAGGCAAAATTGTGCCTTAATACTTAAAGGCTTCTTTTTTTCATTTCTCCTTCATGATTTTAAAAGAAAAAAAAATTATTAGATGTATGTCCTACTGTTTGATCCACACCAGGACTGCCTCAACAAGCTAGCTCTAGATAAGCACATGAAAATATTGCATAAAAGTAAACAGTTTAGGGTTTTTGAAAAGTGTTTCTGAAATTATTTACTGCATGACTTATTGTGATGTTGAAGAGTTCTCCCTCTTTCTTATACCTTTCACCTCAATGTGTTCCTCAGAAGCATACAGGTGTAACTACTGAGATTTTCTTAACTTAGTATTCATATCTGATTTTTATATTGCCATCACTGTCTGCTGGCTCTTCCTTAGGTACATGGTTAATTAAAAGAACTATTTTGAATATATCCAGTTTTGGCCTTCTAATCAATCTTAAGGAACTGATTTAAATAAAGAATGCAAATGAGTGTGTTTGATCTATGAAGACAATTGGCTTAATCCAAATGTGTATTAGACCTCAAATTCATATTCATGTAATGATTTAAAAGGGAAGGTAGTAGATCTCCATAAACTGCAATTAGACTGCCATGGGCTTTTCTGGCTTTTACTTGGAAAAATTAGAGGTGGAGTTTTGGTACAGAGTGGAGAAGTTAAATGTTGAAATAAATTACCAGTGTTTTCTTTACAAAGTTAGAAATTCACAGTCACTAAATAAGCTGATTTGCTATGGTGCTAATGCCAGTTAAAAGAGCAGCACTGAAAATTAGCATATTTAAATACCTTAATAAGATCTGAAATATACATAAATATAAAGGAAAAAAGTCTGAATTTTGTTGCTCTGAACTCTATGTGTTTGACAATTCAAGCATGTATCAAAGTATGCCTCTAGACCCCTACTGTGTGAGAATATAACCAAATCATACTGACCTTTGCTGCAGAAACTTTGTTATACTGGATGAAACATATCTGATGTAAGTTGATGTCTAAAAGCAATGTGTCCAATCTCAGCCAACCTTTGACTCCTTCCAGAGCCAATGCAGAATGATGGGTAGCCACAGAAAGCAACTTACACTGAGATGGTTACTTGGAATGGCGTTAATCATCTACTGGAGGTACTTATCTCCAGTACATCCTATACCTACTGTGCTGCCATAAAATGCTATATCTGAGGTATCCAACTGACACAGGAAATTCTAGTTATATCTTAGGAACAATTTTTTTTTTCAGCGTGAGTATGATTAAGTACCATACTGGTTTCCCAGAGAAGCTGTGGACTGTCCATTCCAGAAGATAGTCAGAACTTCACTGGACAAAACCTCAAGTGTGAGGGCTGGGATAAGATTGCCATTTGGTGTTGCATTGAGAACTAGGGAGCTAGAGCAGATGACATACAGTAGTGTTTTCTCAAACTAAATCATTCTGTGAATTCTAAAGTCCTACGGCAAAGCAGAGAGATTGACTATTGTGTTTAGAGGAGATAAGGAAACATGAAAGGGAGGTGCTGAATGAACAAAGCAGGAATGATTCTGTCCAACCTGAAATAGTGCTGGATATTGCAGCTCAAGCAATGCAAGGTTGATAGGGAGAAGTAATATATTGTGTTAGATCAACAAGCTAGCTTCAAGTGCATAGTGTCTTTCCCTCCTCCCCCACCCTCCTTCAGCTCTTCATGGAATACAAGAATCAAAGGAAAAGTGTAAAGAATGAGATTAGTAGTAGAGAGGGATATGAATTATATTATGTGCTATTATAAGATAGACATCTGTTTGAGCGTGCTTTTCCTAAGTTTGTGATCGTTGCTCTTTTACTCCAGAGAGCTAAAATAAGATTTCCAATGCTTATAATCTTGGTTCATCTCTGCCTGTTTATTAATGAAAGTGGAAAGATAGGGAGTAGGGGTAAAGAAAGATATAAACCATAGGGGTTGAACAGCCTATACTGCCTCCTGTCCAAAGGATGACTTTCAAATAAAGTTATGACTCTTAGGACTGGTATGTAGAAAGACTGAATAGATTCTGTCTATATGTGTATATGTGGATGTATGTGTGGATGTATGTGTGACTTACTGACTGAGACAATTCAATAACTGTTGGTTTCTCTGTATAGTGATAGAACAAGAGAGGGAATAAAATAAGGATGCAAATTAGCATTTTTAATTGAACTCTAACATCATTCCCTACTGGATATTTACAAATTGTCTTTTCATCAAGAGAACGGCCACTTAGTAAGTGAAGTTACATTTCAGCGTGAAGTCCTGTTTAATATCTTCATTGATGACCTTGATGAGGGAATAGCATCCACCCTCAGCAAGTGCACTGATGAAACAAAGCTGGGAGGAGTGGCTGACACGCAGGAACACTGCGCTGCCATCCAGCGAGACCTGGACAGGCTGGAGAGCTGGACAGGGAGAAAACCAGATGAAATTCAACAAAAGCAAGTGTAAAGTCTTGCACCTGGGGAGGAATAACCACATGTGTCCGTACAGGCTGGGGGATGACCTGCTGGAGAAGAGCTCTGTGGAGAAGGATCTGAGGGTCCTGGTCGATGACAGGTTGGCTATGAGTCAGCAGTGTGCACTGACGGCTGAAAGGGCCAATGGGATCCTGCGATGCATCAGGAAGAGTGTGGCCAGCAGGTCCAAGGAGGTGATCCTCCCCTCTACTCTGCCCTGATCAGGCCCCACCTGGAGTATTGTGTCCAGTTCTGGGTTCCCTGGTATAAAAAAGACAGGGATCTCCTTGAGAGAGTCCGGAGAACGGCTACAAAGATGATTAAGGGCCTGGAACATCTACCCTACGAGGAAAGGCTGAGAGAGCTGGGGTTGTTCAGCCTGGAGAAAAGAAGACTGAGGGGGGACCTAATCAATGTTTATAAATATCTTAAGTACGAGATGCAGAGGGAATTGGCCATCCCCTTTTCAGTGTTCTGTGGAGACAGGACAAGGGGCAATGGCTGCAAGTTGGAGCACAGGAAGTTCTGCACCAACATGCACCAACTTTTTCACAGTGAGGATGCCAGAGCCCTGGGGCAGGCTGCCCAGGGGGGTGGTGGAATCTCCTTCTCTGGAGATATTCTAGACCCGTCTGGATGCCTATCTGTGCAGTATGAGCTAGGGAGCCTGCTTTGGCAGGGGGGTTGGACCTGATGATCTCTCGAGGTCCCTTCCAATCCCTACAATTTTGTGATTCTGTAATTTCCAAGGGTTTGGTGCCTTGAAAGCAAAAAAAAGATAATACTGCTTATATACAGTATTTTAAGCTTCACACAATTGCTTAAGCAAAACATATGCTGGTTGAGTGCTTCAATTAGATGGTGAGATGTTCGGTTTGGAAAATTCATACTGTGAGGGAGAGCTCACAATTACAGCTTAGAGTTTGGTCTCCATTCTGCTTGCCAAACATCTGCTGCAAAACAATGTCTTCTTTTGACATTGCGTGAAATTCATTTCCTTTGATTAATTTTTTCCTGCAATTTAATAGCATTAGTATTGAAATTCAGGAGGTTGGCTTGTCTATTTGCCTATGGGTGTGCATTCTTGTTATTTTCCTTCAGTAGTAAAATCTGGATGTGGTGCTCTGACAACTGATAAAATATTCCAATCTCACAATGGTACCTACTCGTTGTAATGGGCTGCTGTGTTTGTAATGGGCAAACCCTATCAGACCTTTTAGTACCTGTCACTGGCTTGCTAAGACACCAATGGACAGGGGTAGTGACTAGAAGCTGCTACTGTGGGCACTGTGTAGATATCCATACACACAGGAAATTTAAATTTATCGTGATGTGAGTTTGGTGGGGCCTCTTAAATTCAAGCAACAAACTGTGTTCAGTCTCTTGATAGATTCACAGTTGAGAAATTTACTTTTTGTTCCTAAGTGCTATGACAGCCAAGGTCTCCAGGACAATCACGTTCTTGTAATGTTATGTTCTGCAAAAAGATGGGGATAAACTTCTCCATGCTGGTCTCCAAAACCAACCTGTTGCAAGCAAGAGCAGATCCTAGTTTCTGAACATCTTGATATTCAATGACATTATCCTTCAGCATCCTGTGCACCTCTTTTTCTATTTGGGGGTTAATTGAGGTACAGAGACACTGGTATTTACTTCATGTCGTAGATAAGTGGGTGAGCAAGAGATTGACCTGCATTCCTCTAAACTGTGTAGTATCTGATTACTGCAGACTCATCTCTGCAACAGGATGAGGTAGCTACTGTTTCTTTTCACGCACAGGACTGTGATATGGAGATCTGAAAATGGGCCATTGTCAAGCCTTCAAATGCAGCACCCATTATTTTATGCTGATTTAAGCTGGTTATCTCCGTTGCTCAGAGATACCAAATTTTCTTGCATGGTTTGGAAATGGCTTAATGGTTTAGATACATGAACTATCTCTTTCTGAGTCATTTCCAAATAGTAATATTGGCTGTAACTAATTACATTCTGGTTGATGTATTTTTAGTTTTAAAAGATTAGCAGAATCTTTTAACAAATAATGTATTTGTGAGTACTCCTGTGGGAAGGAGGCTAAAGGAAGATATGATATCATATGTCACTGAATATGTTTGCTTTAATCTGTATTGGTTATAGCATTATAGGATTTTAGGTAGATGTCCATTATAGCTTCTTAGTACTGCCGCAGCCTCAGATAGAAATCATGTGTCTTTTCTAAAACAAGGCTTTGTTTAATGCCGTTATTGGTTGTGTCAAGCAAGGATAGATTTAAATGAAAAGAAATTGCTTATCTCAGAGATAACAAATAAATTCTGTAAGAAGTAGTTCACTTTTCCCACGCCAAAATAGTACTGGAGTTTAAGCATAGGGTATCATCACTTCTATCTGAGTCTCAAACTAAATTCTTTTGATAAAACACACTCATTATGAGACAAATTCTTTCATTACTAGTATAAAAAAGTAACAAAATAGGTATTTTAACTTTGTATTGTTCTAAAGTGGGCCCTTCAGCAAACTGTATTTTGCATTTGAACTATCATTATGCATCTGATGTAGCATGCTAGTCCTTGAGGCAAGTATCACATCATCTTCTTTATAATATGAAATGGCTGAATACATCTCCGTTCGTAAAGAACATGAGTTGGGACATAAACCTATCAGACCCAAAAAGTTTGATGGCTTCCTGTCCTTAACACAGACATATTGTCTAGCAGCTCATATGAAATTAATTCCGATCTGAGATTTACATAGCTTAATTAATTTTATATCTATTTTACTTTTCTTTAAAAATTTTTTTCTCAACTCCCTCTGTATAGAAATAAATGCAGGCATTGCTGGATGACAGAAAAACATATGAATTATGTTGTCACTGAGGTTTCCCCTTCCTAATCAGGTTAACTGAGATAGTCTGTAGTAATGGCCATCACTTAAATTTTTCATTAGGAGTAAACTAGACAAGGTGATTGTGATGAAAGCCTCTTTGGAAAAGAAGTGCATTGCAAGGAACTATAGAGAGCAGCAGCCAGAATGAAGGAAGGGGTAGTTCTGCCCCCAAGGCAATTGTTCCACTTCCTCCAAGAACTTTAAAAATAAAACCTTAAGTGTCATCTATATCTATGCACTTGTTACTGTATACACGAAGTTCTGTACCTCTGAGAAATGTGACTGTTTAAAGTCACACAGATTTTAAATGCAGTATGTCGTTGCCACTTCTTTCTAAGTAACCCTCCAGTGATACAGTAAGATGGGTAAAGTTTGATCTGTTGTCACTTAAACAGTTATGAACTCTTCGGTGCTTATGAATAAAATGCTTAAAAGAAATAAATAAGAAGAAAAAGAAAAGGCACCACAAGAAATCAATCACAGATTCTTTTGAACAGGCATTTTTTTTCATGTATGACTGTGGAGAAGGTATGTTACTTTGTATGAATAGTATATTTACATAGAATTACCTGTTTGGGATTATTCTGTCTCAATAATTAAATCTAATGTGGCTTCAAGGAAGGAATATGTATTGAAGAAAACAGTGAAGGGTATACACATTTTCTCTAGAAAGAATATTGAAGCTCATTAATTGTGGTCTTCCACCAGAAAATATTGGGTTTCCTGTTGTCATATCAGTTAACAAGCTTACATTTTGCAGGCCAGCATCTAAGAGAAAAATAATACTTAAGCAATTAAAAATTCCTGTGTAGAGAGGAAGAGGGAATGGAGAGGAAATACGCAATGACTTGGAAGGTGTAGGAGGAAAAGTGTCAGAGGAATGCTCTTATATTCTGGCCCAGGTTTAGATGTTGCCTCTAAACAGGTAATAGGGTTCTCCAAGAAGCATTAAGATAAATCTGAAAGCCACATCTGCAGACCTTGGGTAGGCTTATTTTTTCTCTTTACTTATGTGCACCCTTGGGCAAAGTTCTTGTCTACTGTTTGAGGCCCCTTATCAGCTTCGGTTATGGGCACCCGAAAGCTCTTTCTTGTGATGGTCAACTCCCATATGTGTATTTTAACAGCCGTGGCAGCAATGAGATTTCCTTTGCTGGGTCGGGCCATTGTCATCCACCCAGAGAAAAATGCAAAAGAAGGTGCTTGTCACCTCAGAGATGAATTTATGGAGAGTGGTAATTTTAACTGTCCCCAGACAGTGAGTGAGAAAGATGCTATAGAGGGTCTGAGGTGACGTAAACTGAGGAAATGTGGGGTATTGTCTCCTGTGAAAACTGCTTACCAAGAGACTGGGGGGACAAATCACAGGCCTACCCTTGTGCCTCTGCATTGGCTGTTAACACATCCATTGAGCTTTAGCCTGATTTTCAAAGGCAAATTTACAGGAGGAGCTTCATAACATAAAGTAATTCTCAACTTCTGTAAGAGAAACAACTGAAGCAAAAATGGATAAGTGGATAAGTAGCAGGTCTGAGATTAAATCTCGTTCTTATCACCTGAGGAATTGTTTACTTTACACGACTTTGATCTTGTTGACCGTCACTAGTCCTTTCACCCAAGCATTGCAGCACTTAGCTTCCGCAACCACGAGTAGCCTGACATAATGTTGTTTATTCAGCAGATTCACTATTAATTATAGAATAAAAATTAGTTCAATCTTACAGCTTCTGCAATTGCATATATATTTTTTTGTAATCATCATACAATGAATGTTTTTCATTTGTTTTACCAAATGTAGGTTAGCTGTAAAACTAAGTCTATTGCAGTATATTGGTCGAGTATAATACTTAAGATTAATATATTATTTAAGATTAGTAAATTTAGGAATTGGATGTGCATTATAACATTTGTAGGGCCACAAAACTTTTGAAAATCCAATACGCTGTTTTATGTCAGTTGAAAACTGGCTAACAAACTGGATAAAAGGAATAGTGGGTATTTTAAAGTAGAACAATGTAGAAACAAACAAATGAAATAAGTAAGCATGATAAAGACTGCTTTTAGCATATTAGCTACCTAAAAACTTGCTTTTCACACTGAATTATTGCAGAGTCAACACCACCTTGTCCATCTCTCAGATAAAGCACCAAAGGTTAGGATGCTATGTAGCTCTGAATCCAGTATGAACTGAAGGTCCCATTTCTTCAAAGCATTTAAGCATGAATTTGCACATCAAAGGTATGCACAATGACCTGCTACCCAGCCACTTCTGGTGGATTAGGACATTGCATTATAGATGACTAAAAGGCAGAATGCCATTTTCCAGAATAGTCAGTCCAGCTCTGTTGCTAACGTAATATTCATTATTAAAAGCAAATAACCAAAGAGATTGAAATATATTACCATGTAATTGTCTTCCTTATCTGTGTTTTGATTGCAAAATTATTTGTCTTTAACATGGTGTTTGAAGATACCTTTATACGATGTTTCCATTTGCTTTTGGTTTTAGGTCATTAAATGCCCTCCCTAGAAAATAAGTTCTTTCCCTTTCTATAAAGATCAGTGGAGAAATATCATTGAAGATGTTTATAAATTCCCAGAGATGTTACAGTGGGGAAGCCTGTCATAACTCTCAGTACTAGACTCTGCAATAACATGTCTGATGCACTAGCATAGAGGGCAGCGGAGAAAAGCTCTAAAATGTCTTGTGTGGGGGCTTTTTTTTTTTTTGGTTTGTTTTGGTTTTTGAACCAAATGTGCTTCATAATCAGAGGTTTTTTTGGGGGGGTTGATATGTTTCTTTGACTAGAAATGATATATTGTATTTTTAGTTATAAGGTAAATGTGTCATACTGTATAATGGAAGTATTGGACACTTACTTTAGCATTTACTGCATTGCAGTCAGATCCATCCTGATAGGGTTTATCTATTATCTCATACAGTTCCCTCAGAAAATGAAATTAGGCATTTCTCTTTGTGCTCTCGAGGTAGCAAAATCATGAGACCGGGGTTTTTTGGGTTCTTTTTTTAATGCTGGTTTTATAGAATTTTCCTTCTTTTCTCTGTAAGTTTATCAACATTTATAACTTGGTATTTATTTCTAAGAAATTTCTCCTGCCCTCCTCCTTAAAATTCTACAGTCCAGACAGGTCATTCTGAATGCAGCCATATTTTCTTTTGGGAGGTCATGGTGGAATGACGATGGGAGGAGATATGTTCACAGTACAGCATGTTAGGATGCTTAGTGCTTATTCCTATCACACTAGAATGTGTAATGTACTCCAGTGTACAATATTACTAATAATTACTAGTAATATTACATAAGTTCTAAAGTTAGGAATTTGTTTTATCCCTGGCATCTTACTGGCCAAGTTAGAAAAATATGCAAATATCCAAAATAGTGCTTTATGACTTCAATTCGAAGGCATTAAATTGTGATTAGTGTCAGTCAACATGTCTACATTATAAACATAAAATTTATCATGACAGACATAAGGAATAAGTATGGAGCATAGGGAATTCCATTATTATTTAATGAATCTCATTTATATAAATACCAGAAATATTATATTTAACTTATTTGGTAGTAACATACCATGTCGTAGTTATATACCATTTTTGGTCACAGTCAGGGAAGATTAAAATCATCCTAATTCTATAATGTTTACTTGGAATAATACTGTCATCAGTGATTCCAAGGACTGGGAGGTGGATTTTTGTAAGCGTAAGTTCAGAATTATTAACATTTTTGTTCTCATGCTGTAAGTAAACCTAAATGTCTTTATATTGCTTTAAAACAACTAACTACTACTACTACCTTTAGCAAGGGGAATATTCTTCAGATGAAACAGTCATCCTTTGATTTTGGTTCATAACTCACTCATGCTTGTGTCTATTCCTAGGGATATTTTTGCAGGTGGGGAAGAGTGTTTTGAGAAGGTTAAGATGGTTTTTTGCCAGTTTGTTGGGTGTTTTTGTTTTGCTTTATTTACCAAAAAGAAGCAACACACATGTTGTGGCCAGAAAAGGGAAGTTTTGGTGTTCATTGTAAGATTTATACTCTATTCACAGAATTATAGGAGTTGGAAGGGACCTCAAGAGATCATAAAGTCCAACCTCTACTCCTAGTATGTGAAATGATGGTGCATAGATTCACAGGCAAGAAGATAAACGAGGGTTTTAAAAAGAGTTATGCGGTGCTTTTTGTGTCATAAAGTCAAAACCAAAAGAGAGCCAAATTAAGATTGTGGTAAAGGTTTGGCAGGAACAGTTTTAAAACTAATTCAAGTACTGAATGCACAAAATCAGTAATCAAGTAGGGAGTCATATGTTGGAAGCAGCAAATGTGCTACATTATCTACAAAGATAACACACAGCATTCATTTTTCTTAGTAGCTCATTTAACTACCAGGTTTTTATTGCCACTTCTGCTCAGTCCTTCCATTATTAGCTGAAGTCGACATTTCCCACAAAAGTTCATACTTGGTAGTAATAATTTCCTGCCATATAAAATAAATGACTTAACATAAAAGATTTTACTGATTGCAGTGCCAGTTGGCACTTTCTTGTTCTCTGTTGAAATGAGCACAACACATTGTCTATTACAGCTGCACGGCTACCCCGTGACCGCAGTGTGTTGCAAGTTTTAACATTATTGCTTCTGTATGTATTTTTCCCCTATAAATTATTCTTTGCTGAAGAATGTTAATTAGTAACTGATAGATATAAAGATTGCCAGGGACAGCCCATTAATTCCATTTACCTTAATGGCACTTAGATCTTAGCTTGCAGTACAGCTGTATTCAGACTGGATTATAAATGTAATTTTTTGCATCATTAACTACCCTGATTAATCTTAGACAGCAAAAGCATAATTATAGAAACACAGGACTTGCAATGTGCCACTTTAAAGTTGTAGCTTTGCTCTTTTATATTTACATCATTGTAAACAACATAGGTTTTGAAAATCCAGACTAGGAAACAGTTTTTCTCCCTTTCTTAATAATTAACTGGTGCCTTGCACTAGTCATTTCTTATTTCTGCTTTTACTCAGGATTTTTAGGGGGAGAGGAGGGGGGCGTTGTTTGTCATTTGTTGGGTCTTCTTAAATGGCTTTTGTAACATGTTTTGCTTTTGACTGGTGCAATTACTGGATATTTGCATACTAATTGACCACCATTAGCAAAGAGTTCATTCTGCTCGCAGAGTATTAAGGAAAGCGCATGTAGTCTGTGTTGAACTTCTGTGGAGACTACAGGGAGGAGAAGCTTATTGCCAGAAGATGTTGATGTGATTTCGGCATTACAGTCGTCCTGAACGCCCTAGTTAGAAATCTGACAGACACTGTGCTGGGCTAAACAGAAGTACGAATTCAGGTATCAGCAGCAGACAGGAGCAGAAGTCTGGTAAGATGCTGGTCTTCCAGATAGCAGTTAGGAAGTGACATGTTCTTGAGTTCATGTTTAATGTAAACAGTTCAGAAACCTGACCAGCCTGGTATCATAAAAGCTTTTGCCTCGTGGGGTTTCTTGGCTGGTTTTGCTTTGGTTTGATCAGCAAAAGTCAATGGTAACCCTACATCTGTTGTGTGCTCTGATGTAGTATTGTTTTATCCGTATAGAACTAATGTGACAAATCCCCACCCTGATAAGAACGTAATCCTCCAGTTAATGAGAAAGACAAGTGGCAGAAAGAGAAAACTCGCACTTCAGTGGTCATAAATCTGAAAGAAAAACTAAAAGCACTTACTTGAATAGCCATGTTTCAGAAATGCCCTTTGTAAACTATTAATGGGTAGTTCTTGAGAACGTACTGGATTTTTTAGGATCAGTTAACTCTGCTACATGTAGCGAATGAGCTGTGTGCCTCCTCACATGGAGTATGAACTGAAGATTTTTCGAGGGAGGAGAGAAGAAGAAAAGCTTTCCAATGTTTAATTGAAACTGGCGATTGCACAAATACCTTTTTTACTAACACGGATTTCTCATGTGTGGAAGGATCGGAGCTGATACAAGTCTGTTTAAATATAACAAACTTAGTAATTTTGTATTTGAGTCTCCTGGCTTCCTCTTCTTCCAAGCTGTAGGCACAACCGTTGCAGAGACAATCTGCTATGTGAATTACGGTTATATTAATAAGTACAATTTTCTCTGCAGTGCCTAAACAGGCACTTTTAAGAGGACAAAGGAACAGAAGAAGGCTGGAGGTTTGGAACAGTGAAGTTTGCAGCTGCTTCTGAAGGAAAAGTGTTTTGTTTTGGTTTTTTTAGTTATTCTCTCCCGCAGCAGAACTGTCTGTGCCTGCAGCTGCTCTTCAGGGCTGTGAGGGCAAAAGCTTCCCTCCCACTAGGTCAGACTGTCTTTCCAAACAGGAGCCAAGGGCCACATGAAGTGTGGTGAGGAGTTGGACAGTGCTGCTCTGAGCTAGGAAAAAACCTTTGTTGGAGGAAGCGATGGGTTCAACTCCATGTTCAGACACAGACCTGTCTGGTGACCTTGAACCATTACTTACTCTCAGTTCCTATCTGTAAGATGAGGATAGTATTTCCTGGCCTTTTAAGTGTGTCACACAGATCCTGGTCATTAATGATTAATCCTGGCACATGAATGTGTGCTGTTGCGTAAGTATTAAGATCTGGACATAATTGTCAAAGCTGAGATTCAAGGTCAAGTCTTGGTTTGAACTTATTCCATCAGACTGTCAAAGTAAGCAGGAATAAATCCTGATGGATAGGATTCATCTTTAATGTATCTTCAGTATAAAGCTAGAAGAGCTTTATAGTAGCACAAGGAATAACATTTTCATTGGTGATGTTATATTTATAATCCCAGATAATTAAATGGCTAGAAAATAAACCAGGCTTAGGGCTGAGAGCCCTGCAGGCATCTAAGAAGATAGAAACAAACCTTCTGAGGATTACCCTGTACTTCTCGTTTCCTCTCTGTTCAGAATTCTTTCATTAGTTGTTGCTGCCATCTTATTAGGTCCCTCTTACCTATTCTGCTATGTAGATCTCTCTGGGGGAGAGCTTTTACTATAAAAGCAGAGGCAATGCAGCCATATAGTATCCATAGGCATCAATTTATGCCTAAAAAAAAAAAAATTAAAAATGAGTCCTCCAAAATAACCAGAGCTGAGCTGTTTATGCATGGTGGAATTTCTTTTCTGAAAAGATATGCTAGCAGTGCAGGTGTCTTTAAGTACTGGACTTGCAGGCAACAGCTAAACAGTTCACAGGCAATGTCATCACATTCTTTGGTACCTGTGTGAGGTACTCCAGACCAAGATTATTTTGGATCAATTATGCCTGTGCTGCCTATGGATTAGGCAAAAAGCTGTGAATGAGAACAAGTGGATTTGCCAAAAGTTCTACTGCATCTGAGTTTTCATATGTTAATTACCTGTTTGTAAGTGATCTTTGTAAAACACTGTGAAATACTCAGATGACACTTCCTATTGTGTTTAAGTAAGTTCATAAAATACGTTAAATTCTTTTCAACGTGATTAATTAAAAATAGTTAATGGCACTCAAGCTTCACTGAATGTTAAGCAATACTTCCCTTCTGCCTGGGGGTCAGCTGAGGAGGTGGAAGAACTCTCAAGGACACTTGCCTGCAATAGCTCAGTTTCCATCTGCTTCATCCTTTTTTTTCTCTTTTTTTTCCCTAAAATGGTTCCCATCCAGTTCATTTGGGCCTCCAGTCAGGGAAGACATAGAGCATCCCTTTCTATGCACTGGACTTACAGCCTCCACCACAGTCCTCACCTGATCAGTGAACCTCTGGCTACTTTGTGTGTGTCAATATCTATACATCACCAAAATAGTCAGAGCTGATTTGGCATAAGGGCATCCTGTTTGAGTTTGCTTGACCTAAAACCACAGAGAGACCAAAATCAACATGAAATAAGGTTAAAGAATTCAGAGAATTCAAGAAAACAAATTGACTACATCCAAGCCAAATCACTAGTACAGAAAGCAACCATATCACAATGTGCCACGGTGGTGAGGAAGTGAATGAAATCCCCCTTCTCATGTTGTCATTTTACAACGGAAATAACAAAAGTAACCAAAGCAGTCCCAGAAATTGAAGGCCCTTACTATGTCCACATTTTTTGCTTTGTAGATATATTAATATTTAATTGTGCTAGTGGACTCCTGGAAGGCGTGGAGATTGCTATTTTTAGCTTGTTTTCAGATATCTTGAATTTTTGGGCTAGTATTTCTGTATGCACAAATGTAACAGGGTTTCTTTCCTTCCTTTGTATCATTTACTTTTGGCTTAATCTATAATAAGCTCTAAAATCAGGGTCAGATTGGTACTTTCCTGGCAATACTTTTTTTCTAAATGTTAGTTTTCAAATAAAACTTCAAAGAAGAAATGGCGTAGAAATGTACACTGTTAACTTTTAATCTTTTTCCAAATTATATAAAAACATGCTGAGAATTATTTAATACATCAGATTTCAGAGATGGGTAGGAAGGCATTAAAGCAATCCAAGTGGTGAATGAGCCATAAATATATTTTCCACAGCTGTTCAGTGCACTCAGGAACACACTAATGATTCAGTCACTAAGACTGACAGGAGACTTGGAATGAACTTTAGTGGAAATCTGTAGAGAATTACTCCAAAAGTACAATCACAATGTGTCTACCCAGTGCAAGTATAAATGTGTTGTTTTCATCAAAAGGGAATACAATTGGGGTTTGTACCATGAAGAAAATGCGAGTTGGGAGTTAGGTCAGTAATGTAATAATCTCCATTTGTTCTAAATTATTTATTTTCTGTCTTTTCCTGATTTCAGCATCCTAATGAGTCTAAAGCAGAAATCAGGCTGATCTTAATTTTGCAGTTAGAAATACCTTATTGAAATGCAAGCCACCTTCTGATCACCTATTTCTTTCACCTTCCTGGGATCTTGCTCAGCTGACTACCAAATTCTAATATTGCTATGCATGTGTAGCTACTAGCACAGCAAGGTTTATTTTCCTTGCTTTCATGTGAACTCTCAATCTGTGTCAGAGATTTTGGGAACTTTTTTATTTTCATTTTCTAATTTCATATTTCTCTCTCTGTTAGTGGAAGTGACTCCTGAACACACACTCTCATATTGATTCCAAAATTCAGGCAGGTTTTAGTGCTAATGAAGTTATGGAGAAAGTAAGCAGGTTATTGGCTTCTCCTATGGAGCATAATCTGTAAACTGAGCAAAGTTAAAATATTTTTCACATGCGAGGAGTTGTAATGGTCTTAGTGATCTGTGTGAGGGCTATAGATATAGCTGAGCACATTATTTACCCTATATTTAACCATTACCTGTCATAAAGGTATATCCAGCTGCATGTGCAAACTCTAGTACTCCAGTTCCTTATGTGAAGAGTGTTATTTTTCTGTGCTGATTGCTGGTGATGAAATTAATTTAAATAAAATTTTCTTGAAGATCAAGTTATGAAGCAGAATGATGACAGTTGGTCACATAGTTTTATATAATTGAATTTTCTTAGGAAGGACAGTAGAACATTTCTTCTGAGAGAATGGAATAGAGATGTTTTATGTGGGGTTTTTTCTGTGCTGACCTAAGAAAATAAAAAAGAGAGAAAAAAAGTGCCTGTGGTCTGATAATTATACCAGCAAATGTCTGTGCTTGCACCTGAAGTGAAATGCCTCTACCAGATTTTGGAGAAAGATGGACATTCATTTGAGAACTGGGAAAAAAATTCAATAATTTTCTAATTACTCTGTTGAAAAGGGTTGTCACAGACCAAGTGTGCAAAGAAGCAGAGCAGCTTAGGTAAATCTCTCAACTGAAATGTTGAAGTGTTTTACTCTGAAACAGATATAAAGCAAGAATATGAAAAAATTCTGTCTCACCAAGGTTCAACTGCTGTATTTTAGCCTTCAGTTCGTGAAAAAAATTTGCTCACTCACCCCGTACCAAAACCCAGGAAAAAAATGTTCTGGCCATACAGCATTTTTTTCCTTTCATGGTGCAAGGTATGGAATAAATGAAGTCTTGGGGTCCCTTTTTGTCTCTACTTGTTCTACAAGTATTTCTTAAGAATTGTAATTTCACCCAGTGTTAAATCACTAAGATTTTGAAACATGTTGAAATATCATGAAAGTATAGATTTGGTAGAAAATTTAAATTATTTCTGAAGCATCCCTTGGACTTTTTTAGATAAGAATGTGCATTATTAAACATCCTAATCATACTCTACTCCTTAGATCTTAATGGTTTCGCTGGAGTCACCAGAATAAACATGGCAAATAAGATATTTTTTTGATAGGGTAAAAAAGCATACAAGCATAATCAGGAAGGTGGCATTGCAGAAATATTTTCCCACTCCTTAAACACATATTTACACAATTACTTCTTTTAAAAATATGTAGTAGCTTGTAGAGACCACTTTGGACTCTTGTACTTGTGAGCAATTCACTCACAAGAGTGAATCAAGTGCCTCTCTGCCAGTTCTCTGTCTGGCACACATCCTGTTTTGATTGTTGTTGTGTTTAGAAAGACCCCCTATTATTAAACACCAATTATAACATTTAGTCCACTTTTCTGAAATTCACATATGAATGCTGCTATTGGGAATTTGTTGTGTAACCCTCATTAAGCCTGCCAACCTTTTGTTCCAAGCCCCTTTCTTAAGCACAAAACATGAAAATGCCTTTAGCTTTTTTTCAATGTTTTCTTTCTCTCACCAGCATATTTTTGCTTTGTTCTTGGTTAAATCTAAGAAAAAAAATTACATTTGTGAACCTTAGTTTTTTTATCTTTATTGGTATCTTTAGAGATAACTTTAGAGAGAGCAGAACATTTATCTCTTTGTTTTAAGCAATTGTTTTGTGTTTAATCATATTTTTACCATCTGCCACTGCTCATTTAAGTAAGCAGCTGAAAAGAAACAATACATCCCTTCTTTCCTCACCACTTTGGTAATGCTTGCTAGAAGTGGAGTGAGTAGTTCACTTTCAAGGTGGTCTATCTCATGTTAGGCTGTTCTTATGCTGTGGTTGCTGTATTGAGCGTTGTCCACTGGATAATTGAGCAATGTGACAAACAGGCCACATTTCGTTGCCTTTCATCTTCTCTGCTTTGGGAGAATCTTTTAAGTCTGGTATAATTTTGCATGTCTTTTGGATCAGCAGTGGGGAACAATCATGGTTTCAATCATGGTTTTGTAATTTGGAAAATTATTATCGTGCTATTCTTGCTGTGTTTGTTGAAGAAACTGGAAAACATGTTTTGAATGAGATGGGACTGAATAAAAAGAAAGGGACATCCCATTCCAGAAAACCAGTTGAATGCCACCCTGGAGAGTTGTTCTGAGACATGCAAGGCAAGTCACTGAACCCAAACTTTTGCAGACAACTTTATGGATTGTGAGTCCAACTTGCTGCTGTAAGGCTACTTTTAATCTATGCAACACTTTCCCAGATGAATTTGAAGTCAGGAACTGTGTGGTAAAAATACAAAAGACAATACTATTGGGTATATTAAATTGGGTAACAAACTAGTGTACACTTTTATTCTTCATTTCTGAGAAAATACCATCTTTTATCTAACAAGTTTTGAAAATAAGTTAATTATACTTGTGAAGGACTCACATCCTCTGTCAATGACGACTGTAGGAGAGCCAGTGAACAGGCTGATAATTTCTATTGAGAGCCATGTTTCAGCTTTGTACAGTAAATGAAGTATAGGGCTATTCACTGGACAAAACACAACATTGAACAGTTGCTCATCAAGTTAACATTGTCCATCTTCTGAATGAAACAAAGCCAGAATCTTTCAGGGAAAATACATGAAGATATTTCAGAAATGTTAATTCATAAAGGTGTTAAATTAAGGTTTATAGGGATTTTGTGTTTTTAAGGGCTTGATCTGCAACCTTAATGTTCTTTTTGCACCATGTATTTCTGTATTTAGCCTACGTACACGTACATACACCGATTTGTTCCAGTTTGACAGCCCTTCACATGTTGTTTAGTGTGTTTGATTAGCATAATCACCATGTGATTATTTCTCACTACCCTTAGCATATGCAAATTCTTGTCTTTTGACTGACAAGCATTATTAGACAATCAGAGTATAAGGATTTACATAATCTCCATGTGGTTACAGTATTTCTGTGCAGTACTACTGTGAATGCAAATCCTTTTGCTCTGACTGGTTTCTGTATATTCAAGTAGCTTGCCAGAAATACTGCTGCTGCCTCAGCATCTCAAGTGGAAAAATATAACAAAACAAAACAAACCAACAAAAAACCCCACCCACCCCAACCCCCACAAAAAACCCCAACAAACAAACAATAAAAGAAAGCAAGAGAGAAATACTGGAGTCACATCTGAAAGGTGACCAGACAGCTTCTACAACTGAATAGCTGCATGAAGGAAATACAAAAGAACAATAAATCCTTGCACTCTTACAAGATTTCAAAAGAATATAAAGTTTACTTTGGGCATTCGTTCAGAAGTACCACTGAAGTTGCATAAACCAATTATGTTTGGGAGGTCACTGCAGAAGAAAAGTAATTATTCTGTAAATACTGCGTGCTGTTGTAGTTGTTGCAGGTATTTTATAAAAATTAGCTTATAGTTAACAGCTTGAGTAGTATTTCTGTTCTATGTGCATGAAAAGCAGCAGGGTAATTCTACAGTTTCATTGAGAAGAGCAGAAATGGTAGGCACTATGTAAAGATGGGTAATGCTGAGTTCAATTCACTGCATAATTATTCACCATAATTACTAGGGCAATACTGAATAAATTAACTGTAAAAGGATAAAACATGCTTGCTAGCAAATCTAGAACATGTATTTTAAACATTTGACATCATATTGTTCTACTTGCACATGAGATGAAAATATTGTTGAACATACATTTTGGACGTTTAATTGTGCCTACTAAGCTCTTCCTGTCATTCCTTTTTAAATGTGTTCTTTGGTTAGTTTATAAGATTCTTATTCACAGATGAATGTGATGTTGTAGGAAAAAAAATGGACTGCCAGACCTAACAATGGGACATATTTGGATTATGTGCAGATGGCTGGGGCGGTAAAAATGAAACTTCATAACTGTGTCTGAGGAGCACATTATTTAGTAAGTTATATGAAATGAGATTGTTAGGAGAGATGTAAAGGGTCTCTGGAACAGATCTGTTCTCAGTCAGTTAATTAAAATGCTTTCCTTGAATCCCCCATCTGTGGTTGTACACCACGACTTTAAGTTTATAGTAGAAGAAATTAGATGTACTGAACGTTCTCCCTTGTTGTATTCCTCTGGTTCTTGGAACTATGCTGAGAAAGGTAAAAATTACAAGAGGCTAACTAAGATACTGACAGTGAGATTAATTTATTATGGATATGGGGAGCAATATGCATATGAGTGAATTTTGGCAGTAGCAAGCATTGGGTTAGTTTCAAAACTTGATGGCATGTAATGGTAGGTAGAAGAATATTAAGTAAAGAATGAGGTAAAAAAGATGGATAAAAGGACAAGGCAGGAAACAGGATGAGAGAAGAAAAAAAGTGTGATACATAGGTGGTCATAGCACTGAGCTTGACTGAGTTCAAGAAGTATCTTGATGATGTGCTTAGTCACATGCTCTGATTTGGCTGGCCCTGTGTGGAGCCAGAAGTTGGACCTGATGACCCTTACGGGTCCCTTCCAACTCAGGAGATTCTATGATTCTATGCTATTTTTTTATGGAAATTCAAAATGTCAAATATACTTAGGATCAACTCATTGAGCTGCTGTTGAACTGTTTCTGACCTAGACACCAGTATACTACATATGCATCAGGTAGATGGTAGATTTTAAGTCTGATGCATCTGGAAAATATCAGACCTACTACATGTGCTGCAAAGGTGTTTTAATTTTTTAAAATATGCACAGTTAATAAATACTTTAAAGAGATGGTGTGTGCACGCAGAAATGAACTGCAATGTGTGACACCTAATAGGTGAAATCCTTCCTGGGAATTTTGGACCTGTTGCACATGCTTTGTCCAGCTTGAATTTGTGGCTGTGGTAGATGCTAAGTATCTCCTAAAGAAGAGGGAGCTACCACTCAGCTACAGTGCCCATATTATGGGCACTTTATACAAGCAATATAAGGCGGAATGTTCAGCTGTTCTCCAAAAACTCAGAGTTTCTGCATAAGTCTTAATATAAAAATAAAAGTTATGTTAACGTTATGTTACATTATATTACATAACGATATGATACATAATGTAATGTAATATAATGTAAAATAATTAATATAGCTGCATCTGTACAATTGACCAGCATGAATGCAAGGGAAATTATTGTGAATTTTTGATGCTACCAACATGCGAGGGAAGCTGCTCAATTCTCAATTGGAAATAGTCAAGTGCCAAAGAAAATATCTTGTTCAAAACGTCCCCTAGCTATAAATGACAGTGGATTTACATGATTGAGGAGCTTGCCTATAGCTTTAGTAACTGCTCTTCTATGTCTCTACTAGTAGGTCATAATTATAATGCAGTAGGCAGTTTTATGTTTTAACTGTTTGGTGTTAAAACTGCATTCACCATGCAGTTTTAAAAATGGCACAAGTTCACCAGTGAGTATATACTGTGGAGGATATGATAGTACTTTGTTCTATTTTGGCTTGGTAAGGCATTGCATGTGTGTGTGGTTGGTACCGGATTTACAGTTTTCAATGCTCGTATTGGTTTCACAATTTGTTGCCACATAGGAGAAGGAATGATAGGAGCCCCCACAGATTTATCTTTATTTCAGATCAGTTTTATATATATGAGTCTCAAGTCATATGTGGAAATAATAATACCTTGCTTGTGAGTATAATATTTCAGTACACTTGTTTGACTTAATTATAAGTACAGAAATTATGTTTGTAGAAATGCACACCTGCAGTAAGAAACCATACTCAGAATATCAGTTATTTAATGTTATTTTTATTGTAACATTGTGTTGTGTTAGCATCCATACTTTAAGAAGTTCTGAGAGCTATTGATAGCTTTGTCACTGAATTCACTTACCTTTTTGAGTAATGGAGGTCAGTCCTTTGGTGGGTAATTTTTTTGTAAATTACCACTAAAATGATCTACAGCGATTTTTTTTCCTGAGAGCTTCAATGACCTGACGTGTTTTTCAGCTCACTTAGTATAGGACCCTAGTGATTTCAGTCAATCTTTTGCAGCTAATTTCTTTGGCTTTCAGGTAAAAGTACTTACTTCCATGATTGTTTTAGGCCTGTGTTATGTTCTGAACGGGCTCTTGGCATTCGCATTATCTTCATCCTTTGTCCTAGATGCTTTTGTTTACAAACATTAGTGCAATTCCTCCTTTGTTAACTGCCAACCTGTTATAAATGACTTGGTCCCAAACAGGATTTTAACCAAACTGAACAATTTATTAAACGAATAAAAGCAAGCAAACGGTGCTGGGGTGCACAGTCAGCACCAGGTGTACCGGGAGTCTCTGCTTCACCAAAACGCACACCGAACAGTTCCAGGCTTACATACCTACCAGGGATAACACAGCCCACCGGCTTAAACTGACAGACTGGAGTGCTGCCAGGCGACCCCCACAAGACATAACAAGCATATACATCTTAAACTGACATGTTGGAGTGCCGGCCAGGTAACCCCCACAAGACATCCTGTAGCTTTTGTCTTGCTAACCATCGGGAGCTGGTTCTGCGGGTTCGAGGCGCCTCCCTCTTCTTCTTCCCTTTTTCTTGTTGATTACCTTCTTTTCAGAGAGGAGTTGTTTCTCCTGAGGTATCACAATGCACACAGTGTACTACATTGTGGTCCTTTAGGCAAAGCTTTGCACATCCTTTAGATAGTTTGTTGCTGCTTCAACATACTCCATTCAGTACATGCAAAATCTCAAACTGTCCCTCCCAGGCCCATGACCATACAAGAGTATGTCATTATGCACCCCCAACATTATTCCATATTAACACGAATCAGATGGACATACATCACACAACCTCAAGCATTTGAAATACTCAAGTCCCTTGACTTTAATACACAATTTTTAAGCAACTCAAACACACACACCCCCCTTCCTTTTTCTTTTTTTTTTTTTTTTTTAATACCTTTCTAGGATTTGAGCATCTGTGGATCAAACTTGGGTGCTTTCCTTTGCTATCAGTTTATTGTTGGTTTTAACTTATGCCTCTGGAATAAAAAGTCATTTAAAAACCACTATTAATATACATTTTTAAGGTGTTGACATTCAGGAAGAGCTATGTGTTTGAATTTCAGTTTCGGCATAAGAAGTTCTTCACAAAACAAACAAACAGATACCTACCAAAAAACCCCTTAGTAATTATTTGTGGAAATTGTATAACATTTACATTTCCAAATAATTATGGGGTTTTGTAGGTAAAATTTACCAACATGGCTTCTGCTTTCTGCAGATATTTAATGAAATTTAATCAGATGGCTACAGAACACCTTCAAGGATAGCAGCTATGGTGATTCTGGGAAAGTTGCCCAGACAGGTAGGATAACATGGGACCTCCTGGGTCAAGCTCGTGGTGATTTTCTGGTAGATGTTACATGCAGAAAAGTTCATGCAACAGCCACTCCTTTCATCTATAGCCAAAAAAAAAAAAAAAAAAAAAAAAGAGCTCTTTCAGAACCTATGGTAAGCATAAGAACAAAGAAGAACATGACTGAAGTCATTGGTCTGACAGCAGTAAATTTGAAATAAGCAAGTAAAACCAAATAAGAATGGTGAAGTCAAAGCTAAGAAAATGAAGGGGCCAAGTTCTGTCATGTCCTTGCTTTAAGCCTGGATTTTGCTGAAGTATGGTAAACCCCTGAAGATCTTGAGAAGGAAGTACGGTATTAATTAGTTCAAAGAAAGTAAAGAGTATCATGTTGCCACAAATTTCAGCTTGAATAATTATTAAAATAGAGAATATTATTGCTGTGCATTTTATATATCGAAAAAACCCCTAACTGAACAAAATATAAACCCTTTCATATTTATCTTCATAGACCAAGCTAACAGTTACCTTGTGGCTTGTGTGAACTTTGAGAAATGTGCTGAACCCAGACTGACCCCAAGGAAAAGTGTGGCACAGGCGTCGGCTGTGCTACATAGTAAGAGGTGCCTAGGGCCGGATAGTCGAAAAGCAAGAAGTAGTTAACAAGTGAAACGCAGGGCAATCCGCCCCTTTTTGTGTTGTAACTTGCAGTGCAAATGAAGTTGGTGAGAGGAAGTAAACGTCTTGCAAACCTACCTCTCCGGCACAGCCTTGACAGTTCAATCATAAACTTTCCTGTGAATTGCAAACCTCTCTGTCATTCACTGTAAATGGCTGTAAATTAATCCACACTCGTCTAAGAAATAAAATAAAACCCCAGTGATTGTAATATAGCGCAAGTGCCAAGTAAAAAGCAGATTTTATCAAAGTTTATCATGATAACTTTTATTTTGAAAGCAAATACCATTTACATAAGTTGAAATACAATTTATATGTGTAATTAGTAAAATTCAGCAAGCTTAGGAGTGCTCGAAGATTTTGTTAAGTATCTCACCACTTGCTGATTATCTCAGCTACATGATATTATTTCCCTCTTTATACTTCCCTGCAATCCTTGCTCTCTATTTTCTAGCAATCAGCTGCCTCTCTTTGTTCCTCTGACTCTCAGCAGGGCTCCTCTCAGTCTTCCAGTGTCTGTGAGATCTGAGTGCTTATCATGCTGCACCTAGGTATCCTGTTGCCTCTCTCAAATTTTCTGGAAAAAAAACCCCAAAAAACCCACAACCAACTTCTGGAGGTTATCTGGTGCTTTTGGATGTTTATTTGAATTTTATGGATTGGTGGTATTTCCCAAAAGAAATCTCCAGGGAAAAAAATTAATAATGTCAAATACCACTCCAACATTCTGCCTCAGCTTTATTAGAATCTGGGACTAAGTTTTGAAGTTTAGCTCTTCTTTACAGTTATCAAAGAGCAATTGGCAGAGAAGAGGTTCTTACATTGAAGCACCTTTTCTTAATCAACTTGGAGACTATCCAGAACACTTCTTCATCTAGAGCCACAAACACAAATCATCCAATTCACAATAAGGCCATGTAGATATATATCTAGAAGTCTGTATCTTTAGAAAGAGAAAGGGAAATGTGCAGCAGATAAACAAGAGAAAATCTGCAGAATGATTAGGAAAGAAACTGCACATATTTCCATGAAATGAACATAAAATTAAATAAAAAAGAGATCAACTATTCTACATATTCATTATTTTTATTAATTCTGAAAAAAATACTTCCCTCATTCGCAATATGTTCCCCCAGAAATCCAACCCCATTTGGAGCTAGAATTCTTACTGTGAACATGGGTAAATGTAACTCAAAAAATTAGTGTTCTGCCTCATGAGTAATGGTGGTACCTTTCAGATAACCCTTAAAGGACTTCTTTCTGGGCTTTCTTTACTTATGGCACTTGTGAGATAATGTAAAACTTCAACATGTTTACACTGAATGCTGAGCTAATAGTATCTAACAACTATGGTTAATGTAAAGGCTGTTACGCTGGATAAAAAAAGTACATCGTTTCTTGATGTCATGTGCTGACTTATTCATATCCATGAGTTTGAGGTTTCCTGAAGTATTTTAGACCTGCAGTGGTGAAAGAAATAGTGCCTAAATTTCTGAACAAAATTTCCCCAAACTTCAGCAGCTATGAAATAACAATGGTTAAGACCCGGTTATGCTTTAGTGTTGAAAGCTACTCGTCTGTTGGTTTGGCTGGTGCAAGAAAGTCACCTCTTGGACAGTGGAGTGGTTGAAGTGCTATTACTCTCTACTTTCCTATCTGGTGGTGTTCTTTCTGATCTATAAAATTGTGGGTTTGGACTGTGGGCTTTTTCATGATCATGTTACTGCATAAAATGAGTGCCCCTAGCACAAGGCTTGATCACTGCAGAGTCTTACACAATGTGATGTCAGAAGTCAGAATGCTCTGATTGTAGCTGTCAGTGTAATATGCAATTGATGATTGCACCAACATATGAGTTATTTTGCTTTCACAACAAATTGAAAAGGACGTTCAAATGAGCAATTCTACCAAACTTATCTATAAAGTTCTACTTTTTTCCTAGTTCTTTCTTTTTTTTACCAATCTGAATTTCTTTTCAACAGGAATTAGTTTAATGACCTGTTTCATATCTGACATTAAACAGCTGTCAGGTGATGCAAAATTTCTATAGTGAACTGTTCTGGATTCACTGCAATAGAGGCCATGACTGTCTACCATTGCAGCTTACATGAATAATTGATTACTCTAAGGAAAAGCTCTGATTCTTTAGTTATCAAATAACCCTTTGCTAACAGACTAGAAACAAGCGAATCATGGGGACATGAGCGTAGGAAAAAGGTGGTTTTCTTTTTCTCAAAACATGTATAATGCTGTGTCAGAGTTGGGCAATCATATCTGCATCACCAGAGTCTGTGAATTTTTAACAATACAATTAAGGATAAAAACTCCACTTTTCTATCAATACTTTTCTTAGTAATTTTATTTAAAATATTCTTGTTTCATTTAGAGAGCTAAGTTTTCTATGATATAAAAAACATAGATTGGTGTTTTGATAAGGAAACATGTCCAATATTTACAACTTCTAGCTTTCTTCATTGAGGGGAGATTGGTACACATAGAATTGAACTAAGGAAATCTATTTCAAGATAGCTTAAAGACACTTTTCTTCAGTCCTTTCTGTATTACCTATTTGTAAAACTGCATGAGGAGGAAATATTTAGTTTCAAAGAAAAATAGCTTTTCTCTGCGGTTTGGTGTATGGTATAACATGATGCATCATATGCTTTGAGACTATAGATAATATAACATGCAGTGAAACAGCAAAAGCTTTTATTTTTCCTTTTCTTCTCTCGTTACAGATGGACCCAATTCAAAAAGCTGTAATAAATCATACATTTGGGGTTCCTCTTCCTCATCGAAGAAAGCAAATCATATCATGCAACATTTGCCAGCTGAGATTTAATTCTGATGTAAGTCAATCATTTTGTATCAGATTAGAAATATGTATTTAACTTCTAGGATGTGTCATAATGTGTCATAATTTGCATAAATTGAACCTAAATGAAACGTTGTGATTTCAATTTGTGGCTCAGCAGATGAAAAGGCTGTAGGATGCTTCAAATAAATACAATTATTTGGTAGTGTTTATACACCCGGCCAGATTTTCCCTGCGGATATATCCCTGCAAGCTCATCAACTTCAGTTGTGCTGCACAGTGTAAATAGGAAAATTGATTGATCCATTACTGCTAATAAGGCTGAAATATTTACTGGGTCCTAATTCTTCTACCAGTCCTGGTTATGTTTGCCTTTCTTTTCAGCCAGTAAATGTTTGAAGCTATACAGATGTACTTATATTCCTTGTCGATCTACCTTCCTTCTACCCTTACAACATCATCTCTGCCTTGCCAGAATTGTATTTTAATATCCCTGTCCCACCAGTACAAGCTTTTATTTAAAAAAAAAAAGGTGACTTTTTTCTTTTTTGTCAGCGGGCTCCTACCTCACATCCTCTTACTCCTCCTGCAATGAAGTAGAGCAAGCTGAATTGGAGATAGGCTCTAATGTACAGAGGAAACCCATCCCCCATAATTACCCAAGGAAGTTGTGCTGTGGTGCCTCTTGCCAAGGAATACCTGCTCTGTGATCATTGAGTTTAGAGTCTATACATTCCTATCTTATGCTAGTAATACAAAGTAGTGAAATAATTCTAGTGACCTTCCAGGTTTTCTGTAGGCAGCTATTTACATAAAATTTGTACTTATTTTTAGTTTATCAATTATTTATCAAAGCTTTGAACTTGTCCAAAACTTAAATTGAATCTTGGCACTTTCTTTTAAGGATCGGCCACCTAGAGATGAAAATAATGCAACTGTCTTCATTCCCTTTAGCTTATTATTACGGGGAATTAATTTTAACAAGATCTGTCACTATTTCCAGATGCGTCGGCATCATGTACTTACTTCCACTGATGACTCCAGGTTTTCTAGTTCATGGACTGAATGGACACATTCATAACATTGACATCATTCTCAAAGAGCGGTGCAAGGAAGGGTGATACTTTCTCTGGAGCTGTTGTGTCCTGCACCAATAAAAATTGTCAGAGTCAAATTAGGGTCTGCCATTTAGAAGCCATATACTAGAATTGCAGCTATGGATTCTCAGCCATTCATGGGGAGGGGAAGATGGGGACTTCTGGGCCTCAGTGGATCCCAATTACTGAGCAGCCCAGGTCATCACTCATAATTTTCAGCTTTGTCTTGGGAAAAAGCATATCCCGCTGAATCATACACAGTATATAGCCGCAGGAGACATCAAACTCCTTGGCGTAAAATACCAAAGTGAAATACCTCCTTTCAAAGATGGTATACCATTTATTAGTCTGCAAAAAAATCCAGACAAAAAGGAGGATGAACACACCACTAAAATGACTTTGTGATTAGCAGATACACAACTCAAATTGATACATGGAGTGGAAAATTTTGCAGCTGACAGAAACTAGGCATTTTCCAGAATAAAATGTTTGATATAACAAATACTCTACACAGAAGCAAACAAGTTATCAGTGAACACTGAAACTTCTTACTCAGAGGACCACTATGCTCCCATACTGGTCCTTTTCTTCTGCTTTTAGAAAGGATTCCAAAGAAGGGGTGGGGGAGAATTGTTCACAGAAAACTCTTGGAAGAAAAGCTGTTATGCAAATATCTAGTTGTCCCTTTACACCTTCAAGTGTGCTTCAAGAGGTTTGAAGTCCAATTTGCCAACACTGTCCAGTAGAAGGCTTTTCTAATACTCCCCTCTCTCAAAGTAGATCAACAACATTGACCTTATGGAATACAGAGACCTTCTTGCTGTGTATCTTTCACTTTCCACTCTTAATATTCACCTCATTTTTGAAGCAACCCCAGAGCTACTGACTGATGGAGTGATTATGATCCAAATGCTTCCCACCTGGGACAATATCTCTCCCCCTTTTCCCTACCACACAGAAGAGATTTGTGGATGTCTTTATGACGGTCTCTTCTCATTCCGGTGCGTATAGCTATTACTACTGAAAATCACAAAGTGCTCTGCTGAGGCTTTTCAAGAAATAATAAGTAGTTGGAGTTTCGCTGCAGTTTAGAAATGCTTTTCTGTGATGTGAGGGGAATGGGCAGAGCTCAGTTCCCCAGTTGTTTGGGTAATTCCAAATGTCCACCAGTTTTTGAAGGAAAAATGTGCTAAATAAAAGATTTAATGTTGAGATTTAAAGGAAAGATTGCTTTGAAGATAAAGAACTATTAGCTATCATTTTTGATAACTCTACTGTATGAATGGCAAGCACACATTGTATTTTTCTTCTTGTTATTATTATGAAAAAGTTTTCATTTGCTGAGTATTCCTACCTTTCATTTTCATCATATTTTGTTGAATGTGATTTAAAACCATAACAACAATAAATAGCTTTTCTGTTCAGAAAGCTAGGGCTGTGTGGCTGTTCTATCAATATGTCTTTATTTTTAGATGCTGGAGATAGGATTTATCAGAGAGTAATGAATAGAAATTCCATTTACCTACTGCATGACAGTATTATGAAAATGTTTACAATAAAACTGGTCTGCAAGATTTTTCATTTTTGCAGAGAATACAGAATTTTCTCCCCTTTGATACAGATTTCTTTCAGAGCAGAGGAGGTTTTTTTCCTGGTTACATGGTATCAAAATTACATTTCAAAGAAAAATGAGAAAAGGCAGTACAATAGTCTAAAATCATTTAGCTTCTTTCTAAAGGAGTTATCTATAAATCTTCATGACAGCTGTGTGTTCAGTATTTCTTTTTAAAACAAATCTCCTCATACAAGAGAAGGGAAAAATGAACAAGCAACTAAAGCCTCTCCATGCTGAGAAAAAACATTAGAGCATCAGAGGTAGGTTCTATGGAGTCTGTTTGAAGCAGAGAATTTAAAAAAATTTTTTTTTTTTTGCATTGAGAGAGATCTATATATAACATTTACATTCATGTTGTGTATCCAATACAGGGCAAAACATTTAAGCATGTGCTTAGCTGCAAGTGTGTGAGTTGCCATTTATATTTTGGCAGCTGCTGAGAGCTATTGCACCAGTTCAGAAGAACTGTTAAATGAATGCTTTGTAGTAAACATTAAGCATCTGTTAAAAGTAGCCTATAAAATGAAGTCCAGCTGACTTCAGTAAGAGAACTCATGTGCCTACAGGTAGCTGTTGGAGTAGATTCCTTACTAACATGAGCAGTCACTAAAAAGAAAAAGTACCCACCAAAAATATCCCACCCCATATCATGGAAAAACCAAATGCTTACCAATCTTTTCTCATTTCTGATCACCTGTTATGACTATTTGATCTCCTTTACCTTTATTACTGATTTCATAATTTTATCAAGGTAGTGAGCGTGTCTTTTAATAAGGTCAATACTAATAGGGTGATTCTCTTCCCTCTCATTTAATGCAGATGGCTGAGTGATAATCCAGCTTGCTTTTAGAGAAAGGTTGGGCAGCATTTTTATGTACTCACAGGACTGGATTTCCATTATGATGCATTGCAAAAATATTTCCAAATATGCTAGCCAGAAATTATTGTTTGACTTAAATAGCAACAGTAGTAATATTCTGCTGAAAATCATGAGCTGAATGTTCATCATAGAGTCCTCATTTGTAGGTTTTTTACATTATTTTGGTCCATCTCTATGGAGCAAAATTACAGCTGAATCAATATGTAGTTCAACTGTATGAAATTGTCAGGATTTAAAAAGTGCTGTTCCAGTAAAAGATTACTGAAGGATTTTTTGGAATATAAGGATACAATATAGCTTCATGGGATTTTGCTGTGGTTCCATCTTTCATGAGGAATGAAGCAGAACCAGAGTACTTATATCTTATTTAGGTTATGCTTGATATCTAGAACAAATGATTAAAGTATCAATTTGTAAGCACCTAGGGGATAATAAGGTGATAAGAAGCAGCCAACATGAATTTGTCAAGAAAAAAATATGTCAAACCAATCTAATTTTCTCCTTTGACAGGGTAATTGGTCTAATGGATAATAGAGAATAAATAGATGTGTTGTATTTTGGCTTTAATAAGGGTTGAAGCAGTCCTGTGTCACAGCATTGTGAAGGAAATAGGGGAATATGGTCCGGGTGAAATTGTTAAGAGTTCATTGTACAACAGGTTGAAAAATTGTATTGAGAGTAGTT
The DNA here is from genome assembly GCA_022605575.1 of Laterallus jamaicensis coturniculus. NCBI lineage: Eukaryota > Metazoa > Chordata > Aves > Gruiformes > Rallidae > Laterallus > Laterallus jamaicensis. Next base: position 16,423,895 of record JAKCOX010000008.1, on the reverse strand, counting down.
GCTGATAGTTTTCTTTCAAAACAAAAGATCACTGCAAGTCAGGATCTGCTGGACCTTGTTCCGTGCTTGCTGCTACTCCAGATTTTCGTTAGTGATGTGCCTGACAGAATAGAGAGTACATATACCAGGTATGTGGATGACACCTTGATGGAGGGTGGCAGGCAAGTTCAGGATAGCAGTCCAAAATTATCTTCAGCAATTGGAGAAAGTTGTCTGGAGTTCTGACAAGTGCAGTAAATAAAAGCAGAAACTATTGTGCTTAGACTGGGAAAATTAAATGCACAAGTAGTAAAACAAAAAAACTCATTTGGCTTAATGGGCAAAAGGGAATGACATCGAGTCAAAATCCAAACATACAGTAACAGTTGCTAATGGGGGAAAAAAGAAAAGGAAAACCATACAACTGATCCTATAGGTAAATATTCTACAGTATTTGAAATTGACAGTGCCTCAAGAATTATTTACAGCAGTGGTCATCACACTTTAACAAAAGCATAATTAGGTGCAGAATTTAGAAAACATCCACTAATATGACAAGATGTGGAAAAACTTCACTTGGCTAGGGGAAGCAGAAGGAACTGGATAGATGCACAGTGGAAAAGACAAGAAAAATATAGTAGGTTTTCAGTATATGAAAGAGGATTAATAAGAGAACAGTGAACCAATTGGTCCTTGTGTTCCTTGGTTTTGATAGAACACATATGATGAATTCTTCAGTATAAGTTGATTCAAGACTTTATTAATTTTTTTTGTTTGTTTGGTGGTGTTGGAATATTTGGTGAGACAATTCTAGCTATAGTAGTAGTGATGTTCTGGAAGGAACCATGTAGGGACAGTTGTGTGCTCCCTGTTGGCAGAGGGTCTTAAATGAGACATCTGTTTCTGAGGTTGGACAGGAAACGGTGACTGTAATCCCAGATCTGAGAGAGATTATACATCCTCCTGCTTGACTAAATTACTAACCTGGTTCTGCGACTTGGAAGAGGTCCATGCCAAGTGATAGTCACACCTGGCCTGTGGCCTCTGTTTACAAAGAGAGGAACTTTCAAAGGTCAACCCATTAAGAACCAGGAAAGGCTGTTTACAGCTAACTGCTTCAAGTTGCTTGGAGTTTCACCCTTCTGATTTAAAATCTGTTATTTTTCAGCTTTCAGAGGTATGTTTAAATACGTATGTCCTATTTGCCTCAATCATTGTTCTATGTGTGGCTACAACCACCTGTTCTTATTTTTTCCATGTGCTTTTGTGCCTCCGATTATAGGTTAGATTTAGATTTAGATTTCCAATTAGCCTTTAGATTTAGAACCCTGCTTTGATATAAACCCATCAATTTCTGCTTGAATTGTAATGCTCAGCTTTCTTAAACTCAGTTGTTGCAGGTATTGCCAGCCATCAAGCACATTCATCTGCTATCTCAGAGCATTTTCAGTTCTGACCTTTCCAAACCAATGCATCTGCATTCTGTGAAGTCACCAGCCTGATTCTTTGTGGATATTTTCTTATGCAAATGTTTACGAATGCTCAGCATCCCCTTAAAGTCAGTGTTACCCTATGAGGGTATAGTATTAATTGCAGCATTTGTGTCTCACCAAGAATAAAATTTAATCCACAGTAAAGGGGTTTTTTTTAATATACATGTAAATTACACATAAGTATGTAACACTCTCTCTTTGTATATATATATATGTGTGTGTGTGTGTGTGTGTGTTACTTCTTTCTATTAATGCACCATCCCATCTTTCCTGTACTGTGGAGTTTAGTGTAAGGAGAAACAAATGCTAATTTCAGTTGTGGAATTGCACATGCCATTCATTTGAGATCAGAAACTGAGTCAGAGTGGAAATCCACTCATAGGTCAATACTTTTCCAGAGATACTGGTTTACAGTATTCACTGGAAAAAATAGCAAGTAATCACAGAAAGTGATTAGCAGTGAGATTTCCATGGGATATCTGGCATTTATATCAACACGTTATGGAAAGAAAGAATTGCTAAAAAAAATAATTCAAGATATCTGATATTTTTGGCATTCCAAAACTCTAATCAAATAGCACAGATTATTTTGCACCTATATTGCATACATGACAGATTTGGAAACAACCTAGTATTTTTTTTTTCCCAGTTGGATATTCAATTGAATCTGTTTTTATTGGCCTAGCCTGCATGTTTTAGAAGCACTACCTTCTCTGTTCTAGACCACAGTTTTAAAGACTGCAGTATAAATTGTAGTCAGATCCCACACAGCTCTGCTCTTTCCCATACTAGAGAACTCAAACTCTGCCACCCCCCTCCCCTGACTGTGTGTTGTTTTTTCAAATAAAAGAATTTTAATGTTTCATTTAAATTCTGTCTTCTGTTAGATTTTGTTTCATTCTGAGATGGGTTCGAGTAACCTTTTTTCATGTAGGAAATAAGTAACTTAATTTATAAATTATGAAATCCACAACAGTTTGTTGAACAGTAATCAAGAATTTTTTACGTAACTTGTAGTTTCTTAAAGTATTTCTAAAATGCTTAATAGAAAGTAAAAATAGCTTCCTTTTGTTGTACAAATATTTTTTCCATAATTTTTACCTTCTATACAGTGCTCTTAGGCACGTAGACAACCAAGACGCAGAGATTATTCATATCTGACATTACACCTTGTTTAGTACTTTTGGAGGTGTTGAACTCAGTCCCCTGACTGCTGGCCTAGTGATGTGGATGTTTCCTTGCCTCTTAAGCATTTCCTACAAACCAAAAATTTCAGGTGATCCTCGGTAACTTCTGTAAGTGGTCACTCAGTGATCCACAATCTGTGGAGGTCTCTACACAAACTCTTCACTAATACTTGAACCTCTATCTCCTCTCTTGTAGTGAAAATATTCTATTATGTCTAGAAAGTCTGTACTGTTGCACAACATGGACCAGCCCAGAGGTATCAGGTTCTCAGAGTCGTTGCCTGAGGACAAGAAAGTAGTAGGAAAGAAGGAAAGTTTAAGGTTACTGATCTTTAAGAAAGCATGCTGTTTATGTCAGAGGGTTACTTAGTCTGCTGCTGATGAGAAGAGATGGAGTGCCTTGTTGTCCACTGTGTTCATACTATGAGACTTACACTTTCCTCTCAAAATTCAGTCTCCAGCCACATTCAGCAGTGGTAATTGAAGAGAAAGGGTCTAAATCAAGCGCTGTAACAGGCTGCCCAGGGAAGTGGTTGAGTCACTATCCCTGGAATTTAAAAGGCATGTAGATGTGATGTGTAGGGATATGTATGGTTTACTGGTAAACTTAGTAGTGTTAAGCTAACGGTTGGACTCAATGATCTTTAGGGTCTTTTGCAAGATTCTATTTTATATTCTATTTTATAAAACCAGGAAAAAGCAAAGTCTAATGTTTCCAGCAGCTTGGTCTCTGCCTAAGCAGACGTTATGGAGAAATGTCCGATATCTACTGCAACTGATCGGAGTCAGTCTAGGAACATGATCCTGTAAAGGTTAAAACATTCTGCTTGTTAGCAGCTGTTGCTGTGTTAGGACTTTAAGATTATGTAAAACTTAGACTTTTTAAATTCAGCTTTGTCAATTCTTGCTTCCTACCTCTGCTCATTCTACAGAATTATTTCAAATTTTTCACTTTTTTTGATAAAACAAGTCAATTGGGTGGTAGGCTTGACATCTCTTGAAAATTACTTCAGTTTGCTAGAAATGATCTATAAATAGGCACTGGTGCTCTCTGGTAGTCCTGTAAATAATTTGCACAATATTAATGACCAGTATTCTGACTGTGGAATTGGTTTAAGAAGTTTCTGTTTCTGTCAAAGAAGTGTATAGTTGCAATATTTGCCCATTTGGGGGCCAACTTTTAGCATGTGCTTGGCTTAGATGATATCAAAACTTCAAAGAGGAAAAGAAAGAAAGTAAGAGAAGTTTATAAGAGAGAAAGAAAGCAACCTCCCTCCTGTGCTTGAAAACATTTTCCTTGTTACTGTCAGAAATTTTCCTTCTCTCAGAAATTATTAAATTAGAACATAATGCACCAGAAAAACATTATACTAACATTATACTGGGGGGGGGGTGTGGGACTTTCACTGTCAGGAGAATTATCTGTCACTCACTAAGATGATTTTCAGTAAATCACGATGTATTTCCAGTGGTTTTCGTGAATCAGGCGCTATCACTACAGTCTTTGGGTTACAGTAGTGTAAAAAATTTTCTGCCTGGTGAAAAGTGGGGTAACATGAGAACGAAATTCAGATGTTAAGGTTGGGGATGTAGTGGCTAACTGGAGTTTCTTTGATGTTTTTGGTTGGAATTGTGGAAATGAAGACATCACAACATTTTTCAACTGTGCATTGGAAAATACCATTTTGTACGTGAGGGAATTGTTATAGACAGGGAAAAATATAGAGAGTATAGACTGTAAAAAGGGGGAAAAAGGAAATTCTCTTCCAATTCTCTCACGTTCCATGCATGGAAAAGACTACCCATTTCAACTGCAAGGAGAGAAACCTCTGCTTTATCACTTCTTGCCATACACTTATTTGTATTTGAGGCAGTTTTTTCTTGTCAGCTTCCTCAGTCAATGTGAGAAGTCAACCTTAATAAGCAACTGAAATTTATGAAAAACTGTGGTGAGAACTTTTTACAGGCACCACTTTCCATAAGCAAGTCATCACCAAAAAGAAAAGATAAATTGTAAACTCTTTGCTGTGCAATCTTAATTTAGTTTTTTTTTCTTTTTAGTCTGTTGTAAACGCTTCCTTATAGATTTATTTTAAAAAATAAGAGTTTATACAGTAGAGATCTGAGATTCTGGATTATTAATAATATGTGTAGATAATAAAAAAGGCAAAATATTGCCCACTTTCAGTCACCAATCGGTGACTTACAGTAGGTTTTGGAAGGGACCTCTGGAGATTATCCAGTCTGACCCCCCCGCTAGAGCAGGATCACCTAGAGCAGGTTGCACAGGATCTTGTCCAGGTGGGTTTTGAATATCTCCATAGAAGAAGATTCCATAACCTCTTTGAGCAGCCTGTCTCAGTGTTCTGTCACCCTGTACAGTGAAGAAGTTTTTCCTTGTGTTGAGATGGAACTTCCTGTGTTACAGCTTGTGCCCATTGCTCCTTGTCCTGTCACTGGGCACCATTTAAGACAGTCTTGCCCTATCCTCTTGACAATTGCCCTTAGATATTTATAAGCTACACGTTGATAAGATCCTCTCTCAGTCTTCTCTTTTATAGGCTAAACAGATGCAAATCTCTCAGCCTTTCCTTGTAAGAGAGATGCTCCAGTCCCCTCATCATCTTTGTACCTCTCCATTGGACTCTCTGTAGTTCCCTATCTGTCTTGAACTGAGGAGCCCAGAACTGGACAGATGTGACCTCACCAGGGCAGAGTAGAGGAGGAGAATAACCTTCCTTTGACTTGCTGGCCACAATCCTCTTAATGTACCTCAGGACACCATTGGCTGCCTTGGCCATGAGGGCACCCTGCTGGCTGATGGAAAACTTCTTGTCTGCCAGGATTCCCAGGTCCTTCTGTGCAGAGCTGCTTCCCAGCAGGTCAAGCCTTAACCTTTACTGGTGCTTGGGGTTATTTCTCCCAAGGTACACATGCCCTTGTTGAATTTCATTATGTTCTTCTTTGCCCAGCTCTCCAGCCTGTCCAGGTGTCACTGAATGGCAGCACAATCTTATGGTGTATTAGCCACTTCTCACAGTTCAGTAGCATCAGCAAATTCACCGAGGGTGCACTCTGTCACCTCATCTAGGTCACTGATGAATATATTGAACAAGACCTGACCCAGTATTGATCCCTGAGGCACATCATTAGCTATAGGCCTCCAATTAAACTCTGCACCACTTGTCACAACCTTCTGATCTCGGCCAGTTCTCAATTCACCCTACTGTCCACTCATCATCTTGTAAGCTTATAGGCTCCTTCTGGCTCGTTTGTGACAGGTGAACCAGTCAAACTCTGTATGTCAAACTCTGGTCCACAAAAAGAGCACATAGTGAAGAAAATGTGCAACTTTGGTGTAGGATGATCTCCATTAAAATAATATAAATTATGTAAATTGTATTTTTTTCCTTAAAAAAAAATGTATTTTTAGTTTCTTCTAAACAGGCATTAAAAGTAAAGATGCTTTTTTATTTTGCTTTTGTTAATGATATTCTATTCCAATAGCCATAAAATCTTTTCAAATAGTCTTACAATTTTTTCCCCCCTCCTTTATGGTCAGTAAAATTGCATTCCCTGGGGTGATATATTCTTCTTCACTGTATCTACTGTATCTGTGCAGCCACCTCTTGTAGAAAATATAGTATTTCCTTTTGTGAGAATTACTATTAAACATAACTGCCCCTGATGTAAAGAAATTCCACTTCAGAACATCCAGGCCTGATTTTTCAGCTCCTTGGTTCTTTTATCAGTCCTTACATGCCTTTTACAGTCTCTGGAGATATTGCTATTCTGTGTACATCCTCACATCACAGCTAACAGCTGGGAGTCTGATCATCTGAAGGAGTGGAAGTGCAACCCAATATCTGCTTTTAAAAGCTATATATTGGAATAAAAAACCCCACATATCTGAACTATACCTTTGAGGGTGTATTGCTCCCACTCTTGTGCATTTTTTTTTAATCTCAATTGAAAATAAAGTCTTTAAAGGTTTAAAACAGCCAAAGGAGACTGACTTCTGCTCAGGATGGAATCCAATATGGCACTTAAACTTCACTCCCCCATGGCCTTTAAAACTTGATTATGAATTCAAAACATGTATTCAAACTGAGGTAGTGCTATACTGGTAGACCATACAGGTACTTTAGTATATATAATTGTTTGATGAGTTGATGTCAAACTGTAATTTTTGAAATACAGAGCTTTATTATGTTTGGAGTTTATATAGGTTTTATTGTATTGTGGGGGAATAACTGTAGATACAGATGCATATAGTAAATGTATTGAATTAATTTATGTTAGCTCTTTTTGGATGGGCATAAATGTTTCTTTTCATTCTTTATAAAGGAGATTTTTAGAAGGTAGTTTCTGAACAGGTTTTATACTTTCCCCAGCATTGCCTATTTTCTCTGCATCAGTGGACTTGTCATGATAATCAACTTTTTTGTCCCAACCATCAATCACTCCTGATTACAGCTGGGGAGAAGTTCTGTTCTGTTGATCAGCCCATCAGTGCACATAATGTTACACCTGGAGACAAGTGAAAATCATCCCTCTATGGGAGAATCACTTGCCTTCAAGCCTTTTGTCTGAAGTATTTTAATTTACATTTGGAGTCTTGTTGCAATTGTCAGTGCTTGCTTTGATTTTATTATTTCTTTGACAAAAATAATAAGTTCATTGATCTTTCCCTACATGATTAGATGAAGAATGCTTTCTATTTCAAATAACATCTTATAACTTTTACCTTCATTGTACAAATATTGCAATAATTATCACTATAAAAATTTAAAATTAAATGGCTACGTGATACTTCACTGGGTGGAACTTAGTATATTCTAGCCCAGGATTTTTGCAAAAGCAATTTCAAGGGCTTTTAATCAGATGCTTAGCTAGGGTAATATTCCATTTATGAAGTTGCTGTGTAGCAAACTTCATAGCAATGAAATAATTAAAAATTAAAGGCATCTTCTCTTTCTTTAAAGGCAATAGGGCTTCTATTGGGATTGTTACTGAATAACACACTTCTGGCAAGAAAGGGGTTCTGTATATCTAAAGCCCAGCATTTTTCCTTCATTGTAGGAAAGGTGTTTTTCAGTTGTTGCAAGAATTGATGAGACTTCAGCTTGAGTAAATATATTTTGCTAATAATGTAATTAGCCATCAGAATGACCATATGCAGTTTAATTGCACCATTATTTTTCCTCACACATTTGCTTTTTTTTTTGTGTATTTTTAAATTATCATTGTCACAAGTTTGGTTTGGTTTGGTTTTTTTCTTTTGCAATATCAAATAGGTGGAACATTTAAGATGAATGTAAACCTGATACTTCAAGGGCTACAAGATGAAGTGTAGATGAAGAAAAAGGTAGAATGTGAGAATATGGGGTAATAATGATTTGATTTGCATTCATGTTTTTACATAAAAGGTTTAATTAGCAGTAGCTTATTTTCCTATTCCTGCTGGCCATTTCCAGGACAGTGATATATTGCTTTTTTGCAGTGAGCCATGCCACCAAATAGAAGGTGTTATGTTTTCATTAGATGCAGACACTTCAGCATTATTATCTCTCACCTCGGTCTACACAGCAATGCAAAACATGTCCAGATGTCATAATTTAATAGACCAATGATATATACAGTAATTTAAAAACTATGGGATACTTGCTCAGATGCTTTGTTTTGTTTCTTCTTAAATTGATGATAAAAGCACTAAATTGCAAATCAAATAATCACTCAAATAGGCTCACTCCTTATGTTCTGTCAGCTTGAATAGCTTGTTTGCCAAATACAGAATTTCATCACTGGAATAGAAGTTGTTCTTCTGAAGTGACAACCTGTTTATTTCTATGGTTTAGTGATTAATGCGAGTATACTGCATAATTTTTATTTTACGGGGTACATCAATCTGCATTACCCTTCCAAAGACTCTCACAATTTATTATTTTAAAGACATAGCAGAAACTTTTCTTTTGTTATTGAATAGATATTTGATGGTTCTTCATTAATAAAATTCTAGTCAAATAACCCACCACAAGGTACCAGTCATTGTGTGTCAATTTATTTTCGAACATGTTTTTCATACTGGAATCTTACGTAGTGATAAACAGTGATGATAAAGTCAATTTCCGAGGTAAACACATACTGAGAAGCAGCAATAAGTGAGTAACAATGTCTGAAGATGTCAGAAAACAGGAGTATGTGGAGATAACACCTTGGACACTGGAGGAATGAAGATTTTTTTACTGCATTTAACAGTCTTTTATTCTGCATAATTCCCAGTAACAATAATTTTTTTTTCTAAAGTTATTGTACATGACTAATTTGTATCTCTTTAGTGCTTGAAAAGGCTGTAAGAACTAATCTTCCCTCACAGAAGAGCCAAGAAAATCTATGTAATGTAGTTACAGAATGGATTAACTTTTAATAAAATGCACTAAATGGTGCAGCAGCGTTTTGGGTCTTCTTCTAGAGTCTGAGCCCCATGTCTCTCGATTGGTGAGACAGGCCTTACTTGCAAGATCAACCAACAGGGCATGAGATGCAGAGAAAACCCTGCAGTCTTTGTAGGCTTATTAGCTTTTCCTGTGCTGTTGGAAGTGGTGCTGCCACCAAACCAATTTGCAAGAAGTAAAGAAAGAGCAGTTATTCAGAAAGAGAGAGGAGAAGGTGCAATGACATTCAGCTGCTGGGATCACAAGGAGTTTGGACTGCAGCAGGAAGGAAAAGGTTCTGTTACAGACTCTTGGCTAAAATAGATTGGGTTGTAATAATCGTCACCATTTCATCCTTTCTCTCTTGTAGGGTTGATTGCATTTGCGCAAGCAGGGATGAAGTAGTTAATACATGCTTCAACCCAAGGCACAAGTTGTGCCATCCTTTCAAGAAGGATCTAATTTTTTATTATGCGTGTTCTGCACTAATAGAATGAATTGTAAAAGAAGAGGAATGCCTATGGAGTGGAAGATGTGCATTTCACAGTTGAGAGAAATTTGTTACAACACTGTCTAGGCTAATAAGATGAGAAAGATGATTTCTTGGACTCACATCCAGAAAACCAGTGCAGAATTTTCCCTGGCATGTGTGACTATGTCTGCTCTTTACAGGTGGAAAACAAACATAGTTTCTGGCAGTGGGAAGCTGAATTTTGTGTGAGTTTTATAGGTGCTCATGGCCTTTGAATTGTCAGCGCTGGAAGCAAAGTTCCTTGTTGAAAAGGATCTTGACTAAATTATGAAAGCAAATTCTGAGTTGGTTTGTTTTCTCCCCAGCATGAAATTAATTAAGGGCAAATCTATCTTTTAAAAATTTAGTGCTAAGAAACAGTAGGCATTTGCTCTGATGACTCTTATTATCTGTTTTTTCTATCAGTGGTAACCATTTTAAGGAAGAATATTCAGTTGTGGCTATGTTGGCTGAGAAAATGGACTAAGCATTTTTGTTTCTTGCTGAGCATCCACTGATATAGATAAACAACCGTTAGTTATGAGACTACACTGGAAATAATTTCTCAGAAATGTTATTGGTATGGTCTGAATTATTATTCAATAATGATCTTGAAAATAGTAGAAGTACTGTTTAATTAGTACTTTACTGAGAATCTTAAGAATCCTGTGGCTCATGCATACAAGGAGCCCACGGTTAAATATCTGTACAGTATACAGTGCTTTAGAGATGTGTAAGATGAGATCTTTTCTCTAGAGAGCTTATTTTCTAATAAATCAGAAATGAAACAAGAATATAAGGTAGGGAGAGCAGCAGAGGATCGGTAAATGAATTACTGGAAAAATACACTCTGAAACCCATTTTAAGTTTTCTTGAAAGAGAGTGGGTTTGACAACCACTAGGAATATGACTCAACTTATTAGATAACATGTTAGAAAAGTTGAAATAAAGCCTGTAAAAAAATGTTTGAGGATAAATAAGAATACATTTATTTTCAGAATTTGTCATTTATGGAATAAATGGTTGGAGTAAGTGTATTGTTCTAAAGCATGAGAGAGGAAAAAAAGCTATGTAAGAGCAGAGACAAACAATGTTGATTAACAGGTCTGATGATGCAGAGTAGGAGATCAATATGTGGAAAGAAAGGAGACTCTGACTCTGTCATAGTTTGTGATTAACATTCGGATATAGTGGAAGAAAAGTGGTGATTTGAAAAATGGAAAATTTCACGTGTCAGTGTAAATTGTAGGAGAAATAGTAGAGCTGTCTAGGTGCTACTCATGCTGAATTATCATAAAGCTATTGCTTGAAAGCAAAAGAGAAGTCATCCTAAAAAAAGTGTGTCCAAGTCTAGAAAGTAGAAAAGCTTGAAGACAAAATCCTGAGATACATTAGTCTGGACAGTGCAAGTCCTGTTTTTCAACTGCAAAGAGGTTTGTCATCCAGACATTCTCCATCTGGGGTTACTTAGGATTCAGATCTCCTCTGAAGTCAGCCTTAATGATTTTTTTTCTCATCTCACTACTTAAGCCTGTATAAAGTTAAGATGGCAGAAGCCTATCAATTAGTTCTTTTCCGGTATTTGCGGTAAGTAAGAACAACAGAAGCACTTTTAGAATAATTCTGCTGGGTAACTGCTCTAAATATGGATTTTTAAAATTAACAGAGGTTACATGTTATCTCTCTCAGAAAAATATTATATCCAAAAGATGCTGATTTCCATATTCCCTGAATGGAAAGATGAAAGCTGGGGAAAAAAAAGGGAAAAAACATGAGAGAGAAATATACTTTTCCCCTCACTGTGCTGTCCTCCACCCCAACCAATATCCTCATGAAATGAGCTTGGAGATTTATTATGGCTGTTCCTAATGGGAAACAGGTAACAGTGTAGTAAGAGATTAGCTCACAGTGAGGGGGTATGGCCACTTACAGCAATTGGACTGAATTTTAATTCAAGTCTTGAAATTGGGCTTTTTTTGTTGCTGTCACAAGAATCTCTGTGTTTTGCAGGCGTGACTTTTTTTTTTCTCTAAAAAGAGGTCCTACCAATACTAAATATACATTTTTAATTGGGCACTTATATTCCACACCATCTGATTGGATTTGAACCATAGCTAAGAAGCCAGGATTTTGTTTGATTGAGGGAGCTAACAGAGCTTCATTGTGTTTCAATATGCTGTTTATAGAAACATGAATAGGACAAGACAGGGGCCTTTAGTATTTCACGGTAAGCTATTCTGGTGTGTCCAAAGGTGCACTTTCAAACTGATAAGTGATGAGTTGGCCCTTAAGGCCCTTTGACTGGGGAGAAGCATAATTCTCATAATTCTCTTTTATCAGCACCACAAAAGATAAATCAACAGAAGGATGATCTTTTCATTGACATCAACTCTCGAGTCATTTTCTCAAACTCTTGTACTGTAAATAACCACATATTCAGGCCTACTTATTAAAGCTGCCAATTTTGTGTGACAACGTCATCCTTAATTTGTTTAATGAGCAGTAGTACTCATTTAGATATGTGACTGGTTTAAATGAGGAGGAGGGGGCTGTACAGCCATGGGGAGTGGAGAGTCACATAGGCAATAAATTCTATTGCTGTCTCTTGTGATAATAAGCTGTGCAGTCATAAGAACACCGGGATCTGTGATGTACTCCGTGTGGTCAGGTGAAGAAGGTAGGGATGCTCTCTTGTAGAACATCAGGGGGTTTTAGACCCATATTCTTGAACCTGCAGAAATCACAGGCCTATATTTGACTTACTGAAAGATGTGTTTGCACTCAATAAATGGTTTGGCTATAGATTTAACCCACTTTTAGCAGACAACTATTGTCTTCCTGCCATATTTGGACTAGTCAACCATTTGGCTTAGTCTGAAAGTTCCCAATTATATTCTGGCTAATTGTCTGCCTGAAGAAGCCTGTTACATTTACCATATGTAAGCCTGCAGGTTCTGACTCTAAGCTGGAAGTAAATATCTGGTTTGTATTTGGAATACAATAAAATATGTATTTTTAGACGAGTTTAAGGGCAAAAACCTCGAGGCTAAAATTATATCTGTAAGGTGAAACTAAAGAAGCACTGAATTAAAGATTGAAGCTTCATGCCTTTATAAAGTATTGGAAGATAAATGATGTCCAGAGTTGGTAGAACTCAGTCCTAAAGCCATTTGTCCAGAGCTTGGCCTAGTTGTCCTATTCCTCTGTAAATGAATTTGCAGCAGTCCTGCCGGCTGTAATATGTCACACACCACACATGACATTTGTGTATCTGTCCTGACAGCCTTTGGGATATCATTTAGAGAGTGTGACTTCTCAAAGTTCACAGTCACCTGTAGGACTCTGAGTCTCACCCATTCTTTGAGGAACAGTCACAATGCTGTACAAGTCAAAATTCTTATTACTCAAAAAAAATACGTATCAATAAGTCGTGATAATTAATCCTGTTTATGATTTGGCTGGCAGTGTAAGTGGTACATGGGAACTTCAGTCAGAGTTGGGAGTAGAGACCTCATGAGGCTTTGAGGAGAATGGCGCATACGGGCACAGGAGCAGTATGGTTCCAGCCGTTAGGGCCAGTATGAACTCTGAAAGCCAGGGAGAGCTAATGAGTCTTCTCAGGAGACTTACATGACTCACTGGTCGTATTTATTATAATATTGATAGATGATAGCAGCCTACACCTGCAAGTACTTGTTTTTATAATCACAGTGCTTGCTGACTGTATTTACTGTCCTTATCCATTATTTTAACTTGCACCCCTAATGTGCTTTTAAGTTAGCATCCTTGGTTTTTTTGGTCTGCCTAAAGTTCATGACTTGTGCAAGGACTTTGACACAGTCACCCACCACATCCTTATCTCTAAATTGGGGAGATGTGGATTTGATGGGTGGATCATCCAGTGAATAAGAAACTAGTTGACAGAGCGTAGACAAAGGGTGATGGTCAATGGGTCTATGTCCAGGTGGAGGCTGCTGGCAAGCAGTGTCCCCTAGGGGTCTGTCTTGGGGCTGGTTCTCTTTAACATCTTTATCAATGACATGGATGATGGAATTGAGTGCACCCTCAGCAAGTTTGCGGATGACAAGCTGAGTGGTGTGGTTGACACCCTAGAAGGAAAGGAAGCCATCCAGAGGGATCTTGACAGGCTGGAAAGATGGGCCCAGGTGAACCTAATGAGGTTCAACACTGCCAAGTGTAAGGTGTTGCACCTGGGCCAGAAGAATCCCAGACATAGATACAGATAGGGGAGAAGAGCTCCTTGAGAGTAGCCCTGCTGAGAGGGACCTGGGTGTCACAGTGGATGAGAAACTTAACATGAGCCCCAGTGTGCTCTTGCAGCTCAGAAGGCCAATGGTATCCAGGGCTCCATCAGAAGAGGGGTGGCCAGCAGGGACAGGGAGGTGATTGTCCCTCTCTATTCTGCCCTTGTGAGGCCCCACCTGGAGTACTGTGTCCAGATCTGGGACCCCAAATATAAGAGATATGGAACTGTTGGACAGGGTTCAGAGGAGGGCCACAAAGATGATTAGAGGGCTGGAGCACCTGCCCTACAAAGAGAGGCTGAGGGAGCTGGGCTTGTTCAGCCTGGAGAAGAGTACTTTCAGTACCTGAAGGGAGCATATAAACAGGAGGGGAATCAACTTTTTAAAAGGGCAGACACTGGCAGGACAAGGGGGAATGGATTAAAACTAAAGGAAGGAAGGTTTAGATTAGATATTAGGGGGAAGTTTTTTACAGAAAGAGTGGTGAGGTGCTGGAACAGGCTGCCCAGAGAGGTGGTGGATGCCCCATCCCTATAAGTGTTCAAGGTCAGGTTGGATGGGGCCCTGGGCAACCTTGTGTAGATCCAGGCCTGAGGTTGGTGGCCCTGCCTGTGGCGGGGGGGTTGAAGCTCTATGATCCTTGGGATCCCTTCCAACCCATGCCATTCTATGATCTTATGATTCTATGATTCAATCATGTTGGAAGAACTCTCATTAATGAAATGGTTTATAGTGTAAAGCACTGTGTTTTGGAGATAATATGAGTTATTCTATTTATTACATTTTGGTTATATTTTTATTATGGGATGGACTCACATAGAATTTGTCTTCAGGATCAAAAAAGGAAATGACTCTAAAATGGAAATATAGTCACACAGATGCAATTGAGACTGAGAGTTCTAAGAGTTGTCTACCTTCTTTTGGTGTTTTATTCCCTAGATATAATTATATAATATTTCTGATATGTTCTGTGGCTTTATATCTGTCCATAAGCTGCTGCACAGATTATTTGCAAGCCAGTAAAAAAAACCCAGTACAGTGGTTTACGCCTCTTTGATAAAAATGTGAGAGTCTTTGTTAGCTTTATAGCTGAAAGTCTGTTGGATATATCTATCTCAAGTGTACTCTACACTGGAAACCTTTTTATCTAATATAATATTTCTGGTGAGATGGCAGGTTGCCTGTGGGGGGTGTGTGTAGCCATATATATAAATATATACATATACCTTTCATAAACAGGTATATGCTGTAATATGAAAGAAACAAACAGGACAATTTTCCTGTGCAGATCGCTCACATGGTGTGATTTTTTTCTAGCAGTGTTAAATAGCAACTAGCAAAGAAAGAGCAGAGAAACAAACAAGGTCATTTCCATTTGAATGAAATTGTTCTGGGTGTTCTCAATTTTCATTTTGTCAATATTTTGCAGAGTGCATGTACCAGTAACAGTTCAGCAAGAGTACATAGCACTAACCAAGATGATGTGCTTAGCAAATGATATAGTGAGGGTAGACAAGCAGCATATGCCAAACTGCATATAACACAGTTTTGTGGTGAAAGCATGAGGGTTTTTTTCTCAATTGATGTGTTCCTGTGATGCTGTACCTTTTGATTTGTTAGCTCAGTTAAAGGCTGTCCACTGGGTCAAGGTGGAGCATTGCGCTTCTTTTCAATTGCAAGTCCAGGGTGAAATAAATCTTGACATTTCTGTTGACTTCAGTGGCTCTTGGATTGCATCTACACAATTTTGGTGTATAATGGATTCACAGGAGTGAATATTGAAACAGTTGCAAAACTCTTGCCAAAATGACATTTCTTTATGAGACAAGTAATGAGGTACATTAAGTACATTTAAAAAATAACTTCTGTATCAATAGCAAGAAGTTGATCAATAATATGCATGTTAGGAAAGTAGCAGAACATATTCAGGATTTAAATAAATTAACTAAAAAAGGTTCTTTTGCAGCAGGGCTTCTGGAGTAATTTGCTAACTTCCTATCGTGGGTGATTTCAACATAGATTTCAATGGAGCTTGGACTATTGAAGCAAATAGCTCATTCTTGAAGATCTTTTGTTGTTTTTAACACATTGAATTAGCTCATTACAGCTGAGTATGTAGTGGAAAATAGCATCTGTTTACACTGCAATAATATAAAAATTACTTACCAGTAACAGAATAAGGAGCAATTTGCAAAAGCTAATCATATTTGTGTACTTGTCTGCAAAAAAGTAAATTGTTAATACGTACCCAAGGAAACAACACTTATTGGTGTATGCATTTTAATAGTAGTGTTAAGCATAATATATTAAATAAAAATCTTTTAGGAATCAATTTTAAAAGTCATAAGGATACAAACACCGCTGTCCCATATTTCTGTTTCACCTGTACATCATGATAACTGAACTCCAGAAAGCATCCTGAAGTCCAAATCAGTGCCAAACTGTCCAAAAACCCCAAATGTACAACACCGGCTTAGATTAGTAGTAGTAGATTTCCTGTTTAGAAACACTAGTAGATATCCTTTGTATGATTGCTGTATTCATATAGGTAGAAGCTTTCTGTAGGATGTCCTCTATCATGTAATCTTGGGGTGCTGCAAAGCATACAGAGACATCCTGAGAGTTACCACAGCAGTGAGATGTCACAGGTTTAAACTGAGATATTTTGGCAAATTCACTTCTTCATTGCAGGTGAAGTTAAAGATTCTTATTTTCATTTTATTCAGAAACCTCTACGACATTTTACAGAAACCAGTTTTCCAGAAGTAATTTTGGAGGAACCAGTGTAGACGTGTTAGCTTTGCCTTAGTCCTGTTTGGACTTATTGTGCTGTATTTGCATGTCCCATGTGCAGACTTTTTCAAGAAAGTACTTTTTTACCACAAATGCTATGCGCAAACTTGCCATGTTTGTCCCCTGACATTTTCTTTTTTCTTCAAAAGTTTAGAGAGGAATGCTTTGTTCTGAGTTTTTTCAGCGCAAAAACTTAGAAGGGACTTCGGTCTGTTGTTGAAGACCAGTATAGTTTTATAAATTTGGTTGTAGAAATGGCAACTATTAAATGGAATATTTTCAAAGAATAGAAGGAAGAGAAATCCTGAATATTCTTCATTATTCTTTGAAGTATTTTAAGACCTCATTAGTTCTGACAGTATAATCTCTTCTTGATGTCATCAAATAAGTGTCCAGTGCTAAAATTTTATAAAAAGGAAACAAAAAGCTAAAGTCTTTAATTTCACACAAATGTTCTGTGAATTAAGTCAGCATTTCTTCAGGTATTAAGGTCATGCCTGCAAGGTCAATTCAGCCTTCTCTTATTAAGCTACAGTGCTGCTTAATCACTTCAAGAGCATTTCAACATTTGATAGATATGGATGGAAAACTGTTATATGTTACTGACTTAATTTTACTTATTTACATGTATCAGATCTCTGTAGTTCTTAATTCTGAGAAGTGAGGTTTGGGTTTTTTTTTTTCTTTCATTTGAGTTAGCTACCAAGGATTGACGAGAACCAGCACTGAGCAATAAAGAAGAAAGAATAAAATAAAAATAATAACAAGCAATAAGAAAGTGTAAATATGTTAATAATTAATTTGAATAAGTATTGAGGGATTTTCTTGCTTCAAAGAGTTTGGAAACTCAGAATTATATTTCATGCTTGGAAATTTCACTCCTTCAATAATCTAAAACAAATATAAAACATGAACGGATGTCTTAGGTTTTAAAATCAAAAAGGGTTCTTATTACGTGTCTAGTTTAACCTTTTTTTATTACACACCATACAATTTCATATAGTTGTTACAGTTTTGAACCTGATAACCTGTGCAAGACTAAAGGAGATGAGAAACGTAAAAGCCAATGTGACTGGACCTGAAATATAGAGCGTTGTTTAGGCATTGATTCTGTAATACCTCAGTATATAAAAAGTCCTTTTGATCTCAGATGGGCTACTTTTATCCAGTATGGTTTGTAGAATTGTAACCAGTTTCTTGTAGCTTCAGTATTTGGTTTTGATCAATGGAAAAAAAAAACAGAAACAAAAAAACAACCATTTTGAGATCTCAGTGTAATGTGAGGTGAAGAGATCGAAGGTTTGTTGGAAGGAGACGAAATATAACTACAGTAATTACTATCGGAACATTCTTGTTAAGTTTTGTGTACTGTTTTGCATCTCTAACCATAATCCTAACAGCTTAAAGGAGTGAAAGATACTGACTTGTCAGCTGGTTCTAGCAGTTATTGTTGCCCAACAACCTACTTATGGTAGCAAATAAACCCCATTTTTCAGCCCACACAGCTTCTGGAACAACTTAATCTATCCACATAAATGAATTACTTTAAGAACACACAATTGATTTTACAGCTAACTAGCACTGCAAGTAGGTCTGTGTGCACTAAGTATATCCAAAAGAAGTTATTCCAAGTACTAAGGCTCTGACCGTGCAATAACTGGTAGAACTTGTGTTCTGTCAAACCTTGTAGGTATACATAGCATCTCATGGACCTCTCTGAGGCTTTGAATGTGTTCAGAGTCACACAGGAATGATTGAAAGCAAAGCAGAAGGAACAAAATTACGTAAAGGAATAAATACAACTGTATGTAGGCTGACTGATCTTCCAAGTTTTACTGTGCTCACAAACCTTTGTACTTCCTAGATATTTTGATTGCTTTTCTCAAAATATTTTCTTCCTGGTTAATCATTTAGATAAAACTAGTTTTTAATGTAAATTTGCTTCCATGGTATGCCACAGGTCACCACTCAGACATAGATAGGAAATTGCACTTATTCATTTTACTTGATCTCTTTCTCTTTTTTTCATGTAACATATATGTCTCCCTAAAGGCAGAAGTCCTGTGGATAAACTTACAGTAAGACTTTCTAAAGAAACCACTGGCATAGGACTCAGAGATACAAAATTTGTCTAAATGAGCCAGGAACTAGTGGGTTGGTGGACTTATTTTGTTTCAAGAAAGCACATTACCTCTCCTCAGATGTTTCTGTACCTGGAAGGCTTGGATTCCTCTTGGAATATGAGAAGAATGAAAGAATCTATAAGCTCTTCTGTCTTAGTCCTAGTCTTAAATTATCAGTCTTTGTGCAGCTGTGAAAACTTTTAACAGTGGAAATGTTCACATAATATTTTACATCTACTTCCAGACTTCTGGAAGAATGCTGAAGGTTTAACCTAGGAAGCACTTAACTACTATTATGTCCACATAAACCAACCAGAACTGGAATCACCAAATGTGATCACTTCTGTTTCATAGTTTGTGGGTTCAGAATTCCTCCTTATGGGTAGGAACTGATCTAAAGGGCACAGGAAAGATTTATCTTGAAATAGGTATTGAAATATAAATGGAAAATCTGCAATGTAAAAAAATCCTACAACTGTATATTTAAGAATCAGAAAATTAAATCAACATTTTTCTGAAGACAATCTTGACACTTGGAAAACTGCCAATAACTATAGCATAAAACCCAGTAATTCCATTAAAAGTATTGAGACTGAGCTTAATAACACAGTGAAAATATTTCCATGTACTCTTTTTGTGTGGTTTTTGTACACACAAGTTTTATTAACTTGTTTGTCATTTAAAATTTAAAGTTCAGATGGTACTGAATTAATAGGAATATGAATATGCACTTTTTAAGCTTTTCCTCTTTTCTCTAAAATTACTTGTAGTATCATGATGTCTAGCTTACTACTATTATTCCCTGATACTTTTGACTCAGTCAAAAAAAATCCAAAACTCATATTCAGTGAGATTTCTATCATGAATATAAACAGGGAAAAAAGTGGTTTCCTTGGCAACAGAAACCAGGTGAACCCAGACAAGCTTTGCCAAACCCACCCCCTCAACTTTCTTTAGTTACCTGTTGACAAGCTGGATGCAGAGGGAATGCAGTGTTCTATGCTTAGTCAGTGCAAAGTTTCTAAATGAAGTGAGGCTCTGGGCAGGTAAGTGTATGGTGTACACTCTTGACTCCCATTAGCTCTTGTGAACTGCGACAAACTCACATTCTGGAAGGTGTTGGCTACATATCCACCACTGTTATTTTTCAGATTACATTGGAAAAGAATCTGAACTTTTAAACACTAAACAGAAGATTACTCTCTAAAGCTGTTACTTTAAATTCAACAGCATCTGCTGGTTTTAAGTAAACATTGTATTTGTATAACCTGAACATTGAATTACATTTAGATTATTAAATGCACTATTAAGTAAATCATAACTGTATTGTATCATGGTGAGCTTATTTTCTTTGTTGTTTTATAGATTTTATGTTGACTTCCACTTTGAGGATTACATTGTTGACATATTATTCGAAAGGTGGCAATTAACATAATGAATTCAAGATGTTTGAGGGTGTCTACTCCTAACAGAGGGAAGTTGGGGTATATTTCTGCAAAATTACAATCACATATATCATTTGGTCAAGTTATTGGTTCCAAATATGCCTGTTCCAAATTCACACCTGGAAACATGTATGTTATATTTGCTTAGCTGAATAAATACATGGTGTATTTTATCGTATGAGTAGCACATTAGCAGAGAGTAGAGATTAATCGTTTACTCATTCTAAAATTAATCTGAGATTAACTACTTAGCTAATCTGACTGAAAAAATCAAACAAGTTTAACATTCTCTTGAAACTCAGACTACAATAAGATTTGCTTTGGGGAAAACAAATGATGCTGCCAATTAATACAGTAAGGATGAAATTAAATGTTAATTCCATTGATTATACCAGTTTTCAGATGAACATCTTTCATCTCCCCATTAAAAGAGCGCCCCAAATTCAGCTGTTATTACTGTGGACACCAGTATGTAAAAGCTTCCAGATACCAGAATTTTATAACTTTGTCAAAATGAGTTTACAACCAATCTTCCTTAACAATAAAAAGGATAAAATAGATGGTAAAATAAATAATCTGTTTATTGAACTTCAATTCTTGAGGTACCGGTGTTCTTGAAAGATAACTAACAGATATCTTCCCTTCAGTATATATATTTTCATACTGTGTTTGTCTACTTGGAATGCAGAGTGAAGGGTCTTCTATCTAGGCAGTTTTTTCTGTATCTTGAACAGATGCATGGTCTTAAAGACATCATGTTATAGCACAAGTAGTATTAGGTAGGAAATTTTGTCTTTCTGCATCTGACCAAGATAAAATAACTTTTAAAAATTTTTTAACAATGAAAATATTTGATTTTACTATAGGATGGATGATTTTACCATAAGAATGGGGTCGATGCCAATCTCTTACAATGCTAGGCAGAGTCCTGCCAGGTGCAGTCTCTCACTATTATATAAATGGCTCTGGAAAGAGCCCAAGTGCAGGGAATGGGATGGAGCAGCTTTGATAATGCAAAGGAGCTAGTGAGCTCAGAAAGCACCCATACACTCTGATCCTTGAATCTCAGGGTACATTTATGAATGTATTGAATAAATGTTTTATGAAAGAGAAGAGGGAACAGAAAATTTTTCTTTTCATGGAAAGAAAAATTAAATACCTGGGAATTAACATGCTGGGGCATTTATTTCATTCTGCCATAATAATGTAGAAGTGTTGGGGGTTTTTTTTCCCTACAGAAAGGCTCTTTTTTGGTATTTATCCTGTTATTGAAAATTTGGCAGTAACAAAAAGGGGCAAATTGATCAGTTATCCTTTAGGGGGCAAAAAGCCTTCTCTCAGAGCATACCTGAAAAAAACAGTTGTATTACACATGTCCTTGGCATTTTGTACCAGAGTTACATCTGAGTCCATAATGTAATTAGATCTCTGACCCTGTATTACAGAGTGGTGTTGATGATAGAGTGCACAAAAAATTGAAATGACACAATTCAGAAGATAAAGGTAAGCTTAGCAGAAGGAATAAATGACAACAGGCAGCATTTATCTGCACTATAATTGACTGCAGATTGAGTTTATATGTATCAGGCAGAAATCAGGATACACTTCTTGTTCAATATGAAACATGTCATGATGTTGACATCACTTTTAAAAATTGCATTTTATGTCTTCGCTTAATCTCCTCTTCTGCAAAGGCTTGCACAGGTACTTAGCTTGCTTGTCTCTTCCACTGTGAGTCTTGTAGAGCTCTGCTGAAGTCCGTGGACTTACTCTGTGTTCTATAAAGTAAGGATAGGACTTGTTAATAGTCCTGAATTTCCTGCATGCAGTCACTCATCAGAAAAAAGTAGGCCCTGTTAGAAATTATTATTTGAAATTTTAAAATACCTTCATGTCCTGGTGTTGGCTAGGACAATTTTTACAAGGAGCTGAGATGCTCACCATAAAAGGCGGTGAGTCAGGAGGGGTGGGATAGTTCCAGGAAGGTCTGATTGTGGGCTGAGTGTCAGATTAGTAAACTGCCTTGTGTTATCACTCTTGTGTATATTCTGTGGTAAGTTCTGTTGTTACATCTCTCTCCCTTTGTTGTCCCAGTAAACTGTCCTTATCCCAACCCAGGAGTTTCACCTTTGTTTTCTCCACTGGGGAAGGGGTGAGTGAGCAGCTGCATGACTACACTGGGGCTAAACCATGAGAAGCATCTTTGGCATCCAATGACCGAGACAGAATCAACTGCTGAGCATCTCAAGACTTGTAAAACTTTCTGTAAACTTCTCCACTTATTGTAGAAGTTCCACAGAGTTCACTTCAGGTCACATAATTGCGAGTATACAGGTGTCTCAACTGCATACTGCAACCTTCCTTGAGCTCAGCACTGTCATCACTGACAGCACAGGTTGGTCAGTCACTCTGGACTGGCAACTTTGGAGTCAACAGAAAAAAATAGGATGCTTGTTCCAAAAATTAAAAATTATTTTTATCACTCTCTGGTGTGCTAAGAACATCTGTAAAATTCTATTTGAAGCAGTTATTGATGGTCCAACTTTAGGAAAATATTCAGTACTCAGTAAGACAACACATAACATAGTCCTCTCATAAACAATTTCCCTCACTTGACCAGTTGACAGAAGTCCTCTTGGCTTATGCAGTTCTTTGTTATTGCTTTCCATGTGTCTCCATCTCACTGTCAGTATTAGCTTTAACCAGAAAACTCTTTTTTTTTTTGTTTTTAGAGGTTTTTTACTCTGGAGGGCTTTGACATCAGTTGCTGATGTATTAGCCAGATATGCTACTATTGTACTGGGAATAACAGCAGAGGTATGGTAACATCCAGTAGCTGGTAAAAACAAATAAAAGACATGATCTACTGAAAGCTCAAATTGACAAAAAGAACTTTTCACTCTCAGCCCTGCTTTGGGGCTTCCTAAAGGTGTGAAAAGACTGCAGCCTTGCAACTAATTGACCAGATGACAGCATGGATCAGAGTACTGTCCATAATGAACATCTTTCAAAATGTTTTGTCAAACAAGAAACAGAAAATGCAAGATAATTGCATTTAATTTTTATGAGTAAGAATCTGTGAAACATATACACTATATATATTTTTTTAAGTTCTTTATTTGTGCTGGTTTTTATTATTAAGGTATTGCCTAGAATAAATGACTGAGGCAGAAAACTGAAGTTGGTAATTTGAGGTGAACCAGGAGGGATATGAAAAGAAGATCCCATGCTGATAATTTGAAAACTCTCTGAGAATAGGAGGAAACCCTTTTTTGTCTCAATGCACAAAATTAAGCACAATGATTTTGTTGGACCAATGCCTAAAGAACATAAGTGAGAAGACATATGATACATTGAAGTACATTAGTCAGGTAGAGAAACCTATTTTTGAAGACTTCCATGTAGATATGATGACTGTAATTGTACAAGAATACTGTCTGAATTGTTTAAAATATTTCATCTTTGTCATCATATTTTACACATTGCAATTCGCCTGGTAATATCATGTCCTGTGGTAATTGTGGTACAATATTGCACTTAAGCAAAGAAAATACAGTTAAGTTTTGACACTATGGCTGTCATTTCCAACTAGTCACACCTGCATATAGAATTTTTTATTCTTCTAAGTCTGTGTATATCAGTGTGTTTATCACATATATACATATATGTACACACAATTAATGTTTATACTGACAAATACATTTTTACATTTTGAATTGTACTCCTCAAATAGACAGGCCTTCATTACAAGTAATCTTGAAAAGGGATTTGCTATTTAGCCATCTTTCCATTTCCTTGAAGTAATTCTCATAGACCAAAACTTGTCTACATGTAATCTGAGGATCAGAGCCCTCAAAATTTAGTTAAGGATCCTTATGTTTTCAACTTCAGATACAAAGTAATAATCTACTTTTTGCTGTCTTGTTAGGCATCTTTTTCAAGAACAGATATAGTTTCAGAAAGTTCATTGTAATATTTCACCATAAATATTTGGCATACTTCTCATGCTTCATCACTGACTGGGTCGCACATTAGCTGACAGTGACTTGTCCTCACAGGTAGGGTTAATTCTGTGTATCAAAAATGGAAGCTGTTATGTGAGAAGCAACCTTAGAAACTATGATGAAAAAAGAAAGTAAGCTCTTTCTTAAGGTGCTCTTTTAACGTGTTAATTTGTAATAATAAAAAGAAACATAATTTAATATTAGAGGCTTTTCGGATAGCTGATTCACTATGATTATTAAGTGTTCTCCAGTAATAGGGAATTCTTCCTTTAGGATTGCCCTGAATCTCTTACATTTGAGAGAACATCTGATTTTAGATCAGACTGTTGTTTCGCAGAGGGGTCTGGCAATTATAAAAGTTTTAGTACCTTTTACAAAACACAGAAAGGGAAATCCTCCCTTGATTCCTATCAGCTTCTGTAAATCTAGGGTTTCACCTGTAACCTCTGCTCATAACTTGTCTGAGCACAACTTCTAGCACAGCTTGGTAAGGTAATATATAAACACATGTTTATTATCATCATGGGTTTTGCAACTGTATTCCAGAAGTAGAATATACAATCTCTTCTTACCTTTCTTAAGGGGTACACATCTCCTCATTATTTGGCTCTAAAAAGTAGGGCTAACGTCTTTCACTCTTCTGTTTTCTCTCAGTATTTCCTAATTCTGCATGAAAGTTGAGAAGAATTGCATTTTATCATCTAGCTTATTTTCATATTTAAACTACAAGTAAATACCATTAAAGTAATGAAGTTTATAGGCTACAAGTAAATGCCATTTAAACAGTGAGGATTATTTTAGTTCTCTGGCGGCTGCAAGAAATGATTCAGTGAGGTACCATATTTTATGTTTCCGTGCTGAAAAAGGTGTTTATGGATATTTCCTCCATCATCTTACTCTTGCAGGTAAAGGTAATGACAGGCCCTTCTTTTCTTTTTTTTTTTTTTTAGGGTTCCAGTTCAGTTGTAAAAGTTCAGCATAAGCTAATTTGGAGCTGGTTAAATGCTTAGGAGCAATCTGTCTGCTCTCACATAGAGCTACCATTAATGTGCCAGCTACAGTTATATTGAAATAAGCTCAGATGGCTTCATGTCCCCACAGAGGATTGAGATTTAAACTTTGAAATAAAAAAGGTATAAAGATCATCTTTAAGTAGAGGCTGGGTAAACTGGCAGCACTCTGTGGGAAGTGAGTGATGGACAACTCTGCATAGCAGCTCTAGTATTTGTAATTTTGAGCAATGTGTTTCTACTTTCAAGCAATTTCATCTATATATTTCAGAACACTGAGAAGGTCACCAAGTTCTACTTAGGGCCTGATTGTATATTCCTCATGCATCCAACACACTGTTTGAATTGAGGTTTGTGGAGCTGTAGCAGTGAGATTCCAGAGGAAGAAAGACTATGGATACAGGATACAAAACCTGGGGTGCTCCACCAACAATTTTGTGAAGAAAGTTGAGCTGTGTATCAAACTAATATTGACTTTCATAATTCAGGATTAAGGACCATGTTCTCACTGTCTTTCTGATATTTGAAGAATGACACTATTGGTTAGGGAAAACAAGCTGACTGATAATTAAATTTGACTAGAAACTGTAAAAATAGTTGACATACTAGTGCTAGTGACATGAGGATGTGCGTATAATGTCTTTTTTAATGCATCATTGTAACTTGACACTAGTCTTTCAGTTTAACAATAATTAATATCTCTTGACTGTTTGTATTTGGCTTATGGTATGTCTCAGTGTTATGTGTTGGGATTGTAAAAGGTGCATGACTGTGCTGTTTCTGTTCAAGTTGTTTCTAATTAATAACTTCACTGTCCAGTGTTCTTTCAATAAGGGTACCTAATACAATATTTACATTATTTTAGGGTGTAGAGAAACTAGATTTTCAACCAAACTGAATGATGCATCTCAGTATATAACAAAAGCTTATGCACGTGTGTATATCTGTGCATGTATACACATACACAGACGTGTTTATTGGTTTATATACTTCTTTTCCTACTGACCTTGAGCTTCTCAAATCTCAGGCATCTGTAAGGAATCATGAATTTTTGTGAAAGCTGAAGGTCATAAATCTTGAGATAATTAACACATTGATTAATAATTGTGATATTCAGTAGAACTTACTCTATCCTCAAAATTCAGCATACTAAATAACATTAAAGAAAGGTTGAATGAATAACAGATGCCAGATAATGCAGGATTCTTCTACCTGCATGAGTTGAGTGACTCTGCCTTTTTATCCATTTGAGCCTTTGAGTTTCTAGCTACCAAATTACATATGAGGTTTTTTCCTTCTGATTCCACAATAAAAGCTTTTACCTTTCTTTTATGTTCGAAGTATCCACTATTGTTTCATGCCAGAAACATAATACTGACCTTTGTGGGTCCATGGGCTGACCCAGTATAGTTGTTTTTTATGTTTTCAGTTTTATAGTAGCTACATTTTGAGTATTTTTCTAGAGTCTTAATAATTTATCTTTCAAGTAAGAAAGGAGTTGCTTTCAATAAACTTTGAAGTTCAGCAATAAAAAAGTAAGGAATTTTCAATGTTCGTAGCTTAACTGGAAGACTATCATTCTCATAAGAGTTTAAATATTTAGAGAAGAGATAAACTCTGAATATTCATACTAATTCCAGTGGGATTTATATAATTTTTTAGTCTTATATTGCAAATGCTATTTTTTAATGTAAAATAAATGAAGAAAAGTTGGGTTTAACT
Source organism: Laterallus jamaicensis coturniculus (assembly GCA_022605575.1). Lineage (NCBI taxonomy): Eukaryota > Metazoa > Chordata > Aves > Gruiformes > Rallidae > Laterallus > Laterallus jamaicensis. Next base: position 16,396,929 of record JAKCOX010000008.1, on the reverse strand, counting down.
GTTGGAATAATAAAGATATTTTGTGTAATACATAAATCTCAATAGCCATGCAAATACAAATGCATTTTAGCTTAACAATGTCAAGTAGCCAAAATATATTTGGGACTGTGACAGGATTTATGTGAGCTTTCTCCTTTGAAAGGATGCTCCTGGCTTTGAATTTCAAACACTACCTTTTGTAGCAGGTGGACAAAAGTAATCCTGTTTTTTCCTATTTTATTTTATTTTTTTAAAGAAAGCCAGCTAATTGCATGTCTGCCTCACAGTTAGTTAAATCTTTGGTGATAGGCTTTGAAGAAAATGTTCTGTTTTGCCTTCTTTTGTTTGGGTTTTGGTTTGGGGGATTTTTGGTTTGTTTTTCACTGATAGTCTTTGCTGAGAAGTTCCAAATACCACTGTTAAAAGGGAACTGTTCTTTGAAGGAAGCTTTGACAAAATCTCTAGTTTGAAATAGGAACTGGGAAGTGCAAAGCTACTAGGAGGAGAGTGCTTTCCTCCCTGTGGCCTAAGAATTATCATTATTTACTCTCTTTTTAGTGCAATAGCAAAGAAAGTCTTTATAGAAAAACTAATGGTAGTATGGTAGGCTAAAACCTTATTTTGGTCTGAAAGAAAATACTGCTATACAGAAATTCATTGTATTTATCAAATTGGAGTTGCTTGAGTACTTTTTTTCCATTGTTTTCCAAGCATCATTCTTAATATAATTTTCTGTTTGGTCACTATTTGGATAATGTGAATGGTACCCATTATTGAAAGGTAGTCTGTATTTGTACTAATACAGAGAATGCCAGTTTAGAAATGAGCCTGATTGCATGGTTCATTTTGTTCTCCTTTGTAGAGCCAGGCTGCGGCCCACTACAAAGGCACTAAACATGCCAAGAAGCTCAAAGCACTGGAAGCCATGAAAAATAAGCAGAAATCTCTTACTACCAAGGACAGCGCAAAGACTACCTTCACTTCCATCACTACCAATACCATCAATACCAGCTCTGACAAAACAGGTTAAGCGACAATCTTTGTTGGTTTTGTTTGGTTTGGTTTTTTTCTTGTTTAATTCCATGTCTGTTTGGTTATGTGCTTGCCACATTGATTCATGCTCGATCCATCTTTCTGTGTGATATTGATTTCTTTCAGTCCTCTCAATAGGCTGGTGAGAGTATGACAGTCATGTAACCGATTTCTCTTAGTGAAAAGAGGCTTGCCATTCTTTTAGGACAGAATGCAATATTCATGACTTGATTAATTTTAACAGTGGCTTAAATCTTATGTATCAACTAAACCTTCTAGTCTGTATGCAGTATCTCTCTATAAATAATTACATATGTGGTTTCTTTTAACCACAAACAATGTAGCAAATTGCACTACTTGTGTCTAGAAGCCTCTTACAAAAGCATTTTTAGTAAAAACCTAATTTTCATAAATTTCAAACATTGCATTATTTTTTTAAAATGGCTATTGCATCATTTTGAGCTGGAAAATAGTTCTATAACTTCTATTCCACACAATCAGGTAAGTACTACTGATGCCAATTATTCTGCTTAAATGAGTCTTCAGACTGAAATAATATCCTTTAAATTATTGTGTGGGTAAAAGGTACACCTTCACAAATAAAATCTATGTGAGTATTTGGTAAAGTCAACAGGATTTGATTAAGCTAACATTTTAAATATGTGACTGTTTCGAAGGAAGGTTGTAAGTTCACTGAAGGGTAGTCTAGTGTCTCACAAAGTATGACTGCTTTTGTGTATGAAGGGATACAATTTGCATATTGGGTCATAATCAACCCCCCCTTCTGAAAATAAGCCAAAAACAGCCATGGCAAAAAAGCCAAAGCTGTGAAACAGCAGAGACCTTTCTACTGATGCTGAAAATGGCTCATTTGGAACCACTTCTGAAGCAGTAAGTTTAGCATTTTAAATGGATGTGAACTAACCAGTTACAATATAACAAAAATGTAGCTTGCAGACATGTGTAGTACCTTCCTTAACATACATCTTTGCTATATATGTTACAGACAGATATGACTATGTCTGTCTGTCTGTCTGTCTATATCTCTCTCTCCCCCCCATATATCTGTCTTTATTATGGCCCTTTATTATAGCATATTTTAAATATTTACACCAGAGTTATAATGGGATTTCTTAAAAATAATGTATTACATTATGTCCATGTTTGTTATCCTTAAAAAAGGAGAGAGATAAAATATTTTGAATACTTCTGTTTCTATGATGAAAGACATGAAGCATGGGAGAATAGGAACAATATCAAAAGTTTTTTACAAAATAAATTTCATTCTAGACCTGCAGATACCTTTAAAAGTTTCTCCTGCTGTTGCGTATTGGCATGTTCAGAACAGAAAGGGGGGTGGTGTATGGAAAGAATGATTTATTGTTTACAAAGTACGATCTAATGATTGGAGAAAATAACTCAAGAAAAAAGAGATCTTCTAAGCTTTTAAATGTATTATTCAAAAGTTTTTATCGTATGCTGTGCAAGTTTGAAGGATTTTCCAAGGTGCCCTAAAACCAGTCTGAGTCTTTCTATGAGGCTTTGAATTAGATCCCTGACAAGATATATGAACTGCCTTGTGTCCAAGGTCAGTCGTACAAATCAGTTTTTCTATTGGTGTAAGTAAGAAAAAAATCAGAAGTCTAGTTGCAGACAAAGAAAATGGCCGGTGCAGGAGTTTCCTCAGCTTTACACATTCTTTGTGACTTCCTGGATTGATTTCACAGGATGTCTGTATGCATTCATGTATGTATATGTATACATATATGTATTCTATGTGAGATATACTGACCTTAAGGTTATTGTAAAAGACACATTTTGATGTTAATTGACAAACAGTTCAAAATCTGTTAATTTCAGAAAATACTGAGAGCCACATTCAACTGCTGGCAAAAGTCCTGTTCAACCAGTGGCATTCAAAGAAAGGTGGCCAGTTCCATCCAAATGCAAATACAGTTGTTATAGGTCAGCATTGATCTGACTGGCAGTAGAATAGCATCCTTGGTGTATATTAGCCATTGTAGAAACAATTATGTATGTGTGGGTGGGAGGGAAGGAAATGAAAATTTGAAGTAGCCACAAGGATAAAATTTTATGTTAAACATAACAAGTTCAGAATTTCATAAATAGGGTTTTTTTTCCCTTTACAACTGTTCTGTGTCTTGTATTTGCTTGATAGAACTTTTAAGGTCAAAATGATTTCTAATATCATCAGAATATACTTCACTGTGTGAGTTTGCACATTTGTAAATTATTGCTTTAAAAGTTAAATGTTTTGATAATAATACATAGTTCTGAGGGAGTAGTTATACTAATGAATGGAATTCATTAATTAATCTTTCATAACTAGAAATAAGTTCTGTTGCTATGTCCTTGCACTTTTGATGATTTGGAACAAAAGCTTTTTCTAAAGTATTTTAAAGTTCTAGTCTGAAGATTAATACTTGATCCCAAATACACCGAGGATAGGGTCATGCTCATATCACCTCCAATATATCATGTACAGCAGTGGTTAAATGGCGAATTACATGTCAGTCACAGCACATTGGTCAGGACTTCAGTTCACTGGTTCTGTGTGCCCTTAGCAGCTCCAGCAAATAAAATGCCACCAGGAAATCTGCAGTGCTATGCAATGAAGATTATGAAAAAGACCACACAGTATACAAACTGATTCAAGAGCTAAAGCAGCAATTTGTTATGTTGCTATTCTGAAACTATCTTGTTAGACGTGGTGCCAGCATGTATTATTGCAATACATAAAGGAGACTGGGCAACCTGCAATGTAAGCAGGCTCTTTAAAACCTTTCATAAATGATTCCTGGTAGTTAAAGTATGCATTAAGGAGAAAACATAAAATACAGGGTCATATTGCTCATTCTGTGAAAGTCACTATTTTGTTTTATTTTTTACCCCTTTAAAGCAACTTAGAATTATGAGAAGGCTTAAACTTGAGAAATCTTTGGGGAAATGAAATATCATGAAGAGTTATGTTGGTAGCTTTATAATAGATAATGTCATTCTCAACATGTGGGAACTTTGCTGCCAGTTCTATTATTTAAGGTTGTTCTTTCATCTGTGTTTACCATTTGTTATGTGATACCTGTAGTTACTCAGGACAGAAAAATGGAAAGCATGACCATTCCAAAGACAAGTCCACTTTATGGTATTGTACAAGCCAGATTTCAGTATTTCCTGATTCTCCAATTCAAGGGATGACAGTAAAAATGCACATTCTCACCATATATTAACATACACGCTTGTATATTCCCTGACATCCAGTTGTTAATTGTCCTTGATAGCTTTACAAATTGACACTCCTTTATGCCAAGGTATACCATCTTCATAAATATGCTTCACTCTTTCACTTTGGCAGTAAGGACAGATACTCCAGGAAGACCTTTCAGAATATATTTAGATAGACTGTGTTCTATCATCTCAATTATATGTCCTGTCCAGTAAAGTCATGATCCTGCACTTGGATTTTTTTATCTAGAATGAGTGCCCAAGATTATATACATGTCAAATAATAGGCCTAGAGTTGTTATAGATGTCTAAATATTGATCTTTTCCAAAGGTATTTGAAGTTAAAAAAGGACTCTCTAGGACCACATGATCACAAATTAGGTCTTGAAGATTTGGCTATTTTTGGTTTTTTTATTCAGCAGAGAATTCAGCATGAGTTAGAGCATTTGTAACCAAAGTCTTTAATGTTGCTTTTGAACTTTATGCACTATGTCTTAAATCCTATGTACTTAAATGCAAAGAAGAGCTCTTAAGCATAGAGAAATACGCAATGAACAGAAAAACTATGTATCTGAGCCGAAGCACAGACAAGAACATGTATCATTAGTATAGTCTTAACAGCTAAGAGACCCCCATGCTGTCAGAGAACAAAATACTGGAGCCCGCCCTAAAGGGCTTGTAGTCTACAAATAAGATCAGAGACAGTGTAGGGAGATAGACATTGTTAATGTAATTGGTAGGTGTTTTAAAAGAGCAGGAGCATAAACAGGTCCAAGTCATAAAAGCAACACAAGAAAGGAAAATACTGAAGGATGGATTAGAAGGAAGAGGAAGAAGGTTTTTTTCAGATACCAAACATATGTGGGGGAAACAGCATGGTAGAAAGCATAAATACTCTTATTTTTCTTTTACTGGTACATATGAAAATTCTTCTCTGTTGGAAAATTTTAATTAAGCTACTCCTTTCCAGTCCTTTTGTGGTTTTTTTTCTTTGTTGAAGAAGTGATAGGCTATTTCTGGTCAGCAGGTGAAACTCACTCCTGAAATAACGATTTTAGCCCAGCTGGGATAATTCTGAAATGGAAAGCATGTGGAGTAGGAGAGACCAGCCAGGCTGGCAAGGTCTTAGGCTTAAAAAAAGGAAGGCAGCAAGGAGAAAGAAATAAAAAGTGATGTGAAAATTCAGGATAAACTTTGAAGGAGGAAGAATTGGAGGATGACATGAAATGGAGAGATTCAGGAAGGTAAGTTGGTGTATAGCATCCACAAATTCCACGGAGTCACAGAAATTTTGAGAATCTATGAAAAGATGTCAAAAGAGACATCTGAAGATAAACTAGATCACCCCAGCAAGTCAGCACAGGATCAGAGAGAGTGAGTTTCTCAGATGGGTTTTGAATATCTTCATAGCCTTGAACAGCAAGCTGTTCTTGTGTTAGACCATCCTCAGAGTGAAGAAGATTTTTCTTGTATCCAGTCTCCCATATTTCTGTTCGTGCCTATCGTGTTGTGTCCTGTCACTACACACCACTGAAAAGAGGTTCTGGCTCTGTCTTTTCTACTCCCTGCCCCTGACCCCATCGGGGTTTTTATATGCGTTTATAGGATCCCATTCAGTCTTCTCTGTTCTAGCTTGAACAGTCCCAGCTCTCTCAGCCTCCCATCGTTCAACAGATCCTCCAGCACCTTAATTACCTTTGTGGCCCTCTGCTGGACTCTCTCAGTTATTACTGTGTTGCTCATGTACTGGGGAGCCCAGAACTGGACCCAGCCCTGTAGTTGTCTTACCAGTGCTGAGTAGATGGGATGGCTCACTTCCCTTGACCTGCTGATAACAGTTTTGCTAATGCAGCCCAGGATGCCGTTGGTCTTCTTTCATGCAAGGGCACACTGCTGGCCTATATTTAAAGTGGTATCTACTAGGGCTCCAGATCCTTCTTCGCAAAGCTGCATCTAGACAGTCAGTCCCAGTCCAGATGTGGGGTTATTGCTGCCTGTTTGAGGGACTTTGCATTTCCCTTTCTTGAACTTCAAGGCACTCCTGTTGTACCATTTCTCCAGCCTGTCCATGTCCCTCTGAAAGGCAGCACACCCATCTGGGATACCAGGCAGTCCTCATGGTTTTTTTATCGTTGACAATCTTGGTGAGTTGTCCCATAGTCTGAGTACTTACTGAAGACTTTAAACAATATTGGCACCAATGTCCAGTTCTTTAGGACTCCACTTGTGACTGACCTCCAACTTTGTGCTGTTGACCAAAACCTTTTGAGCCCGACAGCTCGTTCAGCATTTTTTCTATTATCTTCTTGTAAAAATCAGAACTAAGAAACCATAAGGAAAAAATGAAGAAGCTCAAAGGAGAAAAGTACTGAAATGGAAATGAGTAAGATTTATCCAAATCTCTAAATTCTACTAATGCATGGTTTTAATAGGTTTGCACTAGTTTCCCATCAGGCAAATCACATTGAATTTATGTAATTAGCATTACTGTTATAAAATGTACTTTTAAATGCAATTAAAATTTAAAAAAAAAAATCATTGATGAGACCCAACTGAAGTGCAAAGCTCTTTCTCTTGCATTTTAAATTGTTTTTTATGTCCTTCTGTTGAAATACATGACATATTCAGAGTTTTTATTCTCAGAGCAGTTTTATTGTTTTTAAGTGTACTTCTTGCCCTGATATGTACTGCGTTGCCTTTGTGCATTGTGCCTTTTGTTATAATTCCATAGTGCATTTTGTCACCCTTGCAACCTTTAAAAGTGTTTCTGTGGCATGACTTGGTGGTCTACAGATACTGGGAGCAAAAGCTAATGCAGATCTGTTGCCTTCACATCAGCTTATACTGGAGCTGAAGTTGGTCTGTAGACATGTAGGGAGTGGCAATAATGTGTTGCACATTATGCAGGATGCCTTATGCCATTACTGAGATGGAGAACTCAGTTTCAAGTGCAAGGATTGTTTTTACAGAATGAAATCTATTAAACTGCTTAGACTGTACATCTGTAGTTTTGGCTTCGTTAAATATATATAAAGGAGAGAAGGGCAAATGTTATGAAACATAATATTCATTGAGAGCCTAGGTAGAATTTTGTTGACCTACTGTAGGCGTACATATTGACTATAATTGCACTGACTTCTCCTTAGTGTGAGAAGAAATTATGTCAATGAAGTCTAGGGCACAATTCATCTCAGTTTAAAGTAAACATCTATAATAAAATGCATGAATGGCAGAGATCTGAGAAAGAGTATGAAAACCACATGTCGTGTTGAGGTTAAATATAAACTGCTATGCTGAGTTGGATTCCAATCTCGGTGACCAAATTGCCCTTGCCTTCAATGTGTCTTTTTTTTTTCCCCACAAATTTGATTCTTTTTGATTGTTAATTGTTTTGTAAGAATTTGTTGCTCATTGTTCAACATTTGAGTTTTATTAGTTATTTCTGAATTATCATGTAAGAGATGTCGTTATTTCTGTCTGTCAAGTAGAAATTTTAATAAGCTTTCCAATAGCTTTTATGTGTCTCCATACCAAGAAGTTTCTTGACTTTTTTTTTTATTTTTTGAATATCTGAACATTTTTCTCATCTTTTTTTTAAGCATTGGAAGAAAACTATTGCCTAATAAAGGTAGACTGCTGGAGTATGTATGGTTTATTATTAAAATATTAACTTCACCTTTCTCTCTTTACATTCATCCATGGGTGTCCTAGTGAACGTGTTTTATTAGTACATTGTGTCTCTTTCAGATGTCTAGTAAGTAGTCAAAGGTCTCTGTTATTAGTCAATATGTGCTACTTTACTTAGGATTCAAAACTTCTGAATACATTTCTGCATTTTTGTTTGCAATATCTGTTCAAGATGGGTAATCAGCTGTTGTTTCCTACAATATGATGGATGATGACACCTTGATTTCTTTATTTTATCACTTAGTAAAAACCATATGTAAGTTACCTCTATACATAGATGTATTTGTGGATTTCCTGGTTCAGCTGCAGAAGCTGTGATGGAAAGGAACTCCCTTTTAAAAATCAGTTCCCTTTTATCTCTGGTTTCCTTTTATTTCCACTTACATTTTCTCTCCCTTACATTCAGTTTTTCAGCTTATTTTCTTTTTTATTATAAACATCCATTTTGGTAACAGCTAGGCTATAAGGTTTGTCAGGGCTTCCGTATTGGATCATTTCTGGTGTTGCTTGGTGCAGCTACCCTACTTTGTTTTTTACCCCGAGTTATTTGTTTAATCCTTTGTTCTTAGTGGCAAACCACCCTAACGTTTCCTCAGAAAGCTGAGGAAGATGTGCTGCTGTATTTATGACATTAACATATATTTAATTAAAAGTGCCACAGCATATGTATTAGCATTTTTATAGACAGCAGATTTTCTTGTAATCTTTTGTAACTAAAATAAACTATTTCTAATAATGATTCAGTTGTCAGCTGTATTTAAAATTCAAAATAATATTTAATACTATTCAAAATTTGCTGGTGGATGCAGAAACAATTTACTGTATGATCCCAGTGTGCAATTTGCTGTTTCAGCTTAGGCTGTGGATGCCCTTGTATATGTAATTATTGTATTAAGGATGTTTAATCTAAGAATACAGTTCAATGCAGTCTGTTTGCTAAAATTTAGCTACTATTTTGTTTCCATATGCTTTATTATATCATAAAATGTGCTTTTGTTTAGGCAAATGATTTTTTTTCAGATCATTTCAGCATTGCTTGGGGCACAACAGAATTAACAATTATTTCTGGATTTAGGCTTGTGAGATCCTGGATGTAAATCGATTTCCTTTACAAGACAATGTTTTAGAACACATCAAAAAAACCCACTGACGTTGAAGCTTGAATTTCTAAGGATTTTTACTTCATATTAACTTGGCTGGGATATTTTGTGTAGAGCATTCCAAAGTTGCAAGTGTGAAATAGTAAATGAAGAGTAATTGCTTGGTGATTAGCACATCACTGACGGATTTCATTGCCAGGTATAGGACTTTGTGATTTGCTTCCCAGTTACCAAATTCTGTAAGTTCAACTCTTAAAATTTTTGATTGAATGAAAAATCTTTAAAGGAATGTATCTGATATATATATATAAATATATTACTGTTTTCTGATTCTCTTGTCACTTGATTAGAAATTAGAGATACTGATTCACAGCTAGCAGTTGTGTTCAATAAAATACTTGGAAAATTCATCCCAAACCAATAAAATTTAACAGTGCTACATCTTTCACTTTAAGTCACCTATACTTTGACTTTTTCCTACTTCAGACAATCTGTAGCTAACTGCAGCACAAAATGTTATCAGCGTTCCACAGACTGTTGTACCAATTTTGCATCAGAGCTTGATGGCAATTTGGAAGACAATAGCTTCTCTTTTGATCTGTTATGTAGAACTAGGGATTTTTCTGTCTTTCAGTGTAGCTAAATAGCGATATAAAAATTACAGTAATTTATGTGTGCCTCGATTGATCATGAATGTGCAATAAAACCTTTCTTTGCTTGCATCTACATACACTTCGTCATATGAACACCGTGTGTTTTCTGTGGACCCAGCTGCTTTTGATTGGGATTGCCTTGACAACAATTTTATGCTTGAATAATCCTGCAGATAGAAACTGCTGTCGGTCACAACATCTGTATCAGCCTATTGAATCAGTATGAAAGACCGGTACTAACAATGATATTATTTTTGTAGGTCTGAAAAGCATTTTCTAATGAAATGTTAAACAGGATCTTTAGCAGTGTCTCAGGAAAATGTCAGTGTGGGGACTGTATAACCCTAGTTCTAACTACTGGAAATCTTGGGAGTAATCTGGTTTGTCAGATATCTGTTTATTGGCTATTCATCAATATTGCTCTAAAAACTGGATCAAGCACCGTAGCATGTATCTACTTAAGGAGTCATTCTTCATGGTGTGTTGTGTGGTTATGTTTGGAATGGCATTAAACCTAGTTAGTAGGAAGGATCTGAAGGCACCGCAGGTCTAGCCATTGGGATTTCAAGAGAGTTTTAGAATTGCAGCCCTAGATCATCTTTCTGTTTTTTACTGTAAAATGTCAAATTCAGAAGCCCATTAATATTGCATAATTGTTTATTTCTGTCAGTTTATGGGCTAATTTGGAATGGAGCAGAAACGTCTTCATCCAATGATCTCAGATATGTGGTCAGTTTTTGCAAGTCTGGAATTTTTCAAATAATTCCAAAGGTCTACACTGAGTGCAACAGAAGAGTGGGCAGGTCTTCATTTAAGTGATCCATCTTTTTTCAAGCTGACATCATACTGGCTGGATAATGTAGAAAAAGGAAGTGGCTGTTTGTTACCTGTTTGGAAACTGGTTTTGTTATGTGTGCAACATTGCAAAGGCAACCTCATCTCTAAAGATGCTCAAGAGCTTGCTTAGATTGTTGGGTTTTTTTGTTGCTCTTGTTCATGCCTTATTCTTGCCATGACTAAGTCAAGAATGGAGGAGAATGTGGTAATGTCCATAGCAGAATTAGTATCAAAGGAGGTAGAACAATTTATGTAAATCTTAAAAAAAAATAAGAACTACCAAATATTATTATAGAAAACAAATGAATGCAAGAATAAATACAGGCCCATTGAGGGGAATAAAAAATGCTTTTAAGAGTAAAAGGAACTGAGAAATGATGTCTGATACATTTGATTTGAGAAGGGAAAAAAGCAGCTCACTTATGTATACTTGATGATAATGTTGATGTACAAATGCTTTCCATGCTAATGGTAACTTTTAGTTTATTTACCTGCAAGTACTAAATTAGACAACAGATGCGGAATTGCTATGAACATTTTAAAAGAAGCAGATAAAGAATTTTCTGGATAAACTGTTAGGTTTTTTTCTGCACATAATAGAAACTGTAGAAAATCCAAAGGTCTAGAATTAAGTTAATCTTGGGTCAGTATTCACAGAAGGTCAACAGGATTAATCAAGTACTTAGAGGTCTATCATCCTGACACCAATCTTCTGAAAATTAAAGCAACAGATGACAGGGAACTTGAGTACTGAAGTAAATGAGATGGATTATGTAATGACAATGAATAGGAATATATAGAAAGTTAGGCTTTCCTACCTAAAAGTGGTTTTATGAGATTACATATTTGAGGATATGGATGCTGATGGTTTGTGTTTGCACAGCTCTTAAATAGAGGTTAACAATTATCTGAGATACCGGAATGATACAGAATGAATATGGAATATATAAAATAGATTTAAGCCTGGTAATTATAGGTCTTGGAATGCAATCAGGAAGTACAAGTTGGTGTAGAAACATTCCAGTGCAATCCTTTTGAAATAGGATTTTAACTCCAGTCTACTCTTACATCATCAGTTACCTGCAAGGAATTATAAAGTCTTTACAAATTGAAAATGGCACAAAAACTTGAGTTTTGGACAAGTAATAAAGGTGAGTTGGAGGTTTAGTGAATCAAATGCTTTTAATACAAAAAATGTATTGTTCTCAGGAAAGAAAGGTAAAGAATTTATTGAAAAGTTGAGGGACTTCCTGTAAGGATGAAGACAATGTGAGAATACATGGTTAAATATCAGCTGCACAGGAACCACTAGCGCAGTGATGTTTCCAGAAACACTTGTGAAAAAGCCTCTTTTTTGAGAATAGAGGAATATAAGGTTTGGGGATTTTTTAAATTACTGTTAAGTGAATTATATTATCTATTTCTTTTCTGATGAACATCATCAAACTGACTGGAAACTTAGGGTAGATAAAATTTTTATGAATGTTTTCGTAGTAAAAGGCCTAATGAGATAGGTGCATTCAACTTCAGTATTTACTTTATCAATGAGAATGTAAGCAGGATTTTGATTACAGTCTATGAAAAATTGCATGAAAAAAAATCTAATAGTAAACCAGCTCCTAGTAGCTGGGAGATGTGGCAGTATCCAAAGACTGCAGGTTGAAAACAGTTAGTTCAATTCCACATTCAAGACAAAACCTTTTTAACACTGGGAAAGATTATAACATACAAAAAGTCATGTGGGATTCTCGTAATCATTTAAGCAAAGCTTTTAGGTTTGACTCAGGAATTAATAATGGAAGAACCCTGGGCAGTGTTGTGTTGTATATCAGAGAAAACTGTGGAAATACGTATTTTTTTCTGGCTTCAAATATATAATTTGTCTTCCTGACTCCTCCATGAGAAAAAGAGACTTTTCTGTCTGGAGGCTGCGGATCTACAGGTATTCAGTAATGAAGTCCTGTATGTGGCAAATTTAATAGTACTTAACTTTAAAGATGTGACCAATTCATTTGAATTCAGTCAAATAACATGAATTTTCAAAAGCTTAAGAACTGATTCTTGAATTATGTCCTACCATGGACTGGACTATGATGCTTGATTAAATAAAACCTGAGAAAATTATAGTTGCTGGTATAGATTTATGGATAGACAAAGTCTTTATGGTGCAAACCTGCCTGACCCTGTCTCAGTGTCCTTAATTATGTAACAAAATTGACTCCAGATAATTAAAGATGTTTTCTTTTTCTGGAAGGCTAATTTCTTTCTATTATTATACCTGCTTTAGTATTTTCTTTTTCTGTTATTACTAGAATTTGAATTGTGAGAATTAAAATTCATGTTTTAATTCCCAAGTTGTATACTTTCAAGCATACTTCTTGCTTCTTTTAATCTGAATTTAGTGCTGTTTCCTTGTTCTACCTCAGATTACTTTTAAACCCCATAAGAGATTCAGAAGGATCTACTTATTTAATCCAGTAGATCGGGCACTGATGGAAGCATAGGTAGTAGCATTACTTTTAGTAACTCATATTTCCAGCTAAGTATTACACATAATGCAAATTTCAAAAACCAGTGGTTTTTATCACGCTTTTCAAATTACCTCGTTTCTGCTTGCAAATAGCTATTTCCTTACATTAGAGCACTCGAATGAACTCTTTAGTTCATTCACCTTATCAGAGGAGTCCTGAGACAGCTGCCATGCAGTTTTAATCCCTTCCTTTGCTACATTTTAGTTTTCACTATTTCTGGTTAATTTTCTGCTCTGCTGGTTTAATAGCTGTAAGTTTCTGGCATTGTCTTAGCAGATCTATCTGCAAGTTGCATCAGCAGATTACCCACTTGCTTGTGATAGTTGCCCTTAATATACCAACATTCCCTGTAGGAAGGGATGCCTTCTTTTTTCTTTTTTCTTTTTTTCTTCTTTCTTTTTCCTGCTTTTAAGTATATATCATCAGCTGCCCATGGAAATATGTAAGGAGCTCAAAATGCATGTCAGATCTTGCCTAACAACCTTGTCATGCTTTTCTTGCACATGCTTCCTAGTTGCTAGTTCCTTTTACACTGCCAGATGCAGAGCAAGGGCAATCATTTGGAGAAGGGTTAGTATGTTATCTCCTTCACAGAGTAGGACTGGCATAAGTGACCTTCAGCAGCACAATTTAATAGGTCATTAGCATGGACAGACATCTCTATTGTCTGTGTGCGCTGGAGTGACAGTGCTTACAAGCATGTGACTTGGGGAGGGCTTCTGTCCACAACCCACAGGATGGGTGGCAGTATCTCATAATGTGAATCATCTCTTTTATTTCAAACTGCTAAGATTTGTGAACTTGTAACCCAATAACAATCGCCTTTGTGGCAATAAGATTATGACTGACACTTCCCTTATGAAAATCCACCCATGCTAATCCATCTACCAGAATATTTCTTCTGGAAGTACAGGTCAGGTAGCTGTTGGTATTTAAATGTAGATAAAATCATGTACGCTACTTGGATACCTCAACGGTCAGGTACTGATTTACCAAGATGAAGACAGGAACTAAAAGGGCTTTTATTTCTCCTGCTGTTATCTCATTGCAGTTTGCCTGCTCCAAGTATCAACAATACCCATGCTACTGGGCAGAGAAGGTAAATTATACCCATGATGAATGGAATAACAACGTGGAAATTAATGGAGTAGGTGTAAAGTTCGTACTGACAAAACCACTGCCCTGTCAGATTTGGAGAGGTGTGGAGGGGGGGCAACCTCCACTTGTGCAGGGGCAGCATCTTTTTCACATTTTTAGCAGACACCTGAATGCCTTCTTGAGTCACAGTCAGCATACCCGTTTAAGGCTCACTGAATAGTTCAAAAGGCAAATAACATTTTGTCTGAATATTTGCATTATGCAATGATACTTAACTAACATACTTGGGAAAATTTAAAGGAAAACTATCCAAATTTAAACCTTTGCTTGTTACTTTTTTGTTAAGAAGTTTTCATGTGTTTCACTGCCCAAAAATTCGAGATTGTTATTTATAGTTCTGTTTTCATATGCCAGGGGTTTCTTCAACTTGCCCACCGTGGTTGCTGCTCACAAATGCTGAGTTGTTACAGGGCTCCCTTTTAATTCAGTGGTTTGTATAGCTCCAAGTCAAGGTCCCTGGTTGTCCTCTATTGCAACTGTGAAACCTACCTCATGACTATCTCCTACTGTCATTTTGTTTTTAGCTCTTAACAATTCCTAGCTAACTTTAAACAAAGGAAGAAAATTAATGGAATTTTGGATTAGCCTGCTCTTACCAGTTAGCATTAACAGTGTGGTTGTGAACTCTGTAGCACTTTGTACTACATTTTTGTTGACCAATAATAGTCTAGAAGAACCATATGTGCCTGGTAATCTGTCTCACTGTTTCCTTCAGGTAGTATCTTCCTAGTAGTTTAAAGAGATTTTAGGAAATGCAAAAAGTCACTTTCCAGGACTCTTCAAAGTAATGCCTTGAAATGAGAAAGAATACTGGGGGGGAAAAAAATGATGCAGAGGAAGAAAAATAAATAATCCAAGTGTTGTGGGTATTAATCTATCTCATCTAGAACAGACTACTGTATTTTTGTTAGAAAATATAGTTTCTCTCTTTTCTGCTCTTGCACTGAGCTGTGCTACTTTAAACTTAGTGTTTTTCTCTTCGTCAGATCCTGTGGACACTGCATCTAATCAAGATGGCTGTCATTATGGAACTCATGAGATATATTGCTGACATTTCCAGCCTTACATATTTGAGAGTGCATTTATCTTCCTTTGGTAGTGTGTCATCATGCTCTGAGCAACAGCTATTGTATGCACACTCACTTTACGGATGGCAGGCAGTGCTTTCCAGTGGCTGAGCCAACCCTTCTACCTACTGAGTCTTTTACAGGCAGATGGGAGAACACACTTATCTTTTTCAAGGTCATTGCTACATACTTGGGCAGTTTCTGACTTGAGAAGCAAGATGTGATATTTTACCAAAGTAAGGAGGTTCTGTGGTACATTTGATGTGACTTTTTATTGGAGGGGTTTTGTTTTCTTTTTTAAAATACATCTCTGATTATGTGAACTGAGCAGAGACTTGTATTTATTTGCAGTATTAATAGTTAAACTAATATGTTACTAATCCCTTCAAGGCCTGGTTTGAAGAATTCATTATTATTTACATAATTTTAATGGAGGGGTTTTTTTTGCCATCTGACCTCAATATCTGAAGTACAAAAGTATAATACCTGAAGTATTGGCTACAAAATTCATACTTTGACTAGAAGAAGTCTTAGGAGACTTAAATATTTGATCATTTCACAGCCAGTTTAAGGCATTTCTTAATTTAATTTAACTTCATGTGCTATCACCACCCAAGAGGCCACGCTTCCAGTAATTGAATTTGGTTTGTATGTATACAGAGTAGATGAGGAAAGAAGATGCATCTCCCTGATGCTGAATTTTTGACTGATGTCAGAATAATGAGACTCATACTTCAAATTGCTCTTTCATACATATGAGTGAACATGCTGTTGTAGAAGAGCTGTGCTCTGGCAGAAAGAAAGTAAGTCTTTCTTACTCAGAAGGAAATTCTCACATAGGAAATAACATTCAAATAACATTTATTATTTGGAACATTTCTTTAACCTACCTTGGCTACAGGCTAGTAAAGTTAGAATGCAATCTATACAAGATTCCTTTTTTGGGTGTCTAAGGATATGAATAATTCTGATAGAGAAGCTCAGGACTTTATTAGAAGTACAGTAGTCACTTTTATCTTTTTCCCACTTCATGGCAGAAACTTGACTCTTTTCCCTTTTGAAAAATGGGCATTATGTTTCCCCTTTTCCAGTCAGTGGGAAGTTCAGTGAACTGACACGATTTCTCAAATGTGATGGATAGGGGCCTAGCAACTTCTTCTGCCAGTTCTCTCAGGACCCATGGATGCATCTCATTAGGTCCCATGGACTTGTGTGTTCCTTGGATGGATTCAAACCTAATCTCCTACAGTGTGTGGTTTTTCATTCTTCCAGTCTCTGGAAGTCAAGTCTGAAGCAAAATAATTGCTGAGTACGTTAGCCTTTGATATTAACAAAACGTGTTTTTCCCTGTATTTGGTCTGTACATGTAAGTGTGCATGAGGCTATGAACATGCTTTCCAGTGCATCATGACCACATTGCTCCTATGATACTTATTCCTTTTGCATTTCAAACATTAGAGTTTAGGTGGTTAAATAGATTTATTAGTTGAATTAACTACCTATTTGCTACTGATATCAGGAATGAGAAATGCTTTACCTAATATTTGTTGCCAAAGATGACTCAGGGCCTGGCTTTCTAGAAAGTAGAGTCTAGACTATGCCTGGTTTTTAAGTACAAGCATGGCAAGCGTCTATCTGGAGAAGGTTGACATCTCAGACTATTAATAGATCATATTAATTTCTTAGGAAAAAACCAAGAAATGAAGACAGTTGATTATAGTGCAGTTGGAGTTAAAATTTTGGAATCTCTTTTTCTGAGGACAAGATAGACTTATAGATATTATAGCAAAAAATCTGGCGGCACCAACTTTACTGCATCTTGTTTTTCAGTGTTTTCTTCTGAGTGATTTAATGAACATATCCTGAAACCAAAACATCGTAACAATTTTTGGATCTTAAAATTTCTGAAAGAACTGAATTGATTCAGTTTTTCAGGTGGTCTAGCAAGACAAACTGAGTTTAGGAATGATTCTGACTAATGTATAGTTATCAAAACTTTTACATTAGTGGAGGGTTGGAAGAAGAGAGGAAAGGGTGAATTCAAATAAAAAAGAAAATCTTTGTATTTAAGTAACAGCAATTATCAGAGGTTCTGCTTGTATTAATATTGTCAGAGCACATTATAAAGCATTTGTCATAGCTAATGCATTCCTGTCAAATCAAGGAATATTAGAAGGGGACTTTTATAATGAATATTAATATAAGAGACAGCTGTAAGTGAAGTAAATTATAGAGGCATGTAAATGTAGTATTAACTGCTACAGCAAAGTAGTCTTCCACTGTAAATGAATTTCTTCCTATAATGTTAATAAAAAATTAGGCCACTTGGTAGTCATCTGCAAGCTGCCGAGCATTGATAGGAGTTTTCAAGTACTTTTCTCATGTGTCTAGCTCTAAATTAAAAGTCATATTCATGAAAATGAGTTTACAGTCTGTGCACTCAACTTATCGACGGTGCTATAGTTTCTGCAGTTCTGAAATTCTTGTTCACACATCAGAACACCTAGCTTCTGTTCAGCTATCTGTGACGATTTGAGCAAGTTAAGGAATAAGTACAAGAATTACCCTTACGCATCAGAAATAAGATGCATGACTTTAAATTTTGCTGTCCATTTTGATTCAGGTTTTTTTTTTAAAGCCAGGTTCTTTGGTTTATTATTATAAAAATGCATATCCGGATTTGTGTTAGGATTTTTGCATTGTTCTCAATTTTGATGCATGCTTTTCTGGATTAGGAAGTGAAAGTGGTACTTTGGCACATTAAGGATTATATTAGTGAAATTAGACTTTGTAGTTTTCCCAGTATGTTGCTTTTACTTTGTTTTGGTTTGATCTGGTTTTGCTAGCATCAGTTAGCTACTAACATTTAAGCCATACCCATACAGGGGAAAAAAATATTTGGGGAAATTGAGATTTTTATGTATGGTTATTATTTGGAATTTATTTCCCTCATACCAAAAACTGATACAGAATCTTAATAAGTACATGATCACTATAAAGAGTGTTTCAAGTCAGGTATAATAAAGCTAAAATTTCATTCGTTATTTGCAGTGGTTTAATTTGAAAAACAAAGGTATTTTTCTTATGTATGTTTGATAGGTGATCACATTCACACTCTTAGGGTTTTGAAAACTGCTTATATGGGATTTTGTCGTTATCATTATTGCCCTTTGGCTAATGATTCATCTGTAATAAAAAAAAAAGGCAAATCTCTATTTAAGATAAGCACTATTAGTTATTTTGAAATGGTAGCATTATTTTGATTATATATAGTACTACGTCTGAGGAGCACTGAATAGAAACAAATCTGTAAACTGTTTTCCAAATGAGCAAGTACGGAGCAAAGGTACCATGGAATTTGATAGTGTAATGAATTTCTGTCTAGTAACAGGTCTTACACATTTGAAATGTGGAATCCAAGCACATACACCTGAACTTAATGTGGTGGTTTGATCCTGGCTGGAAGCCAGACACCCACCAAAATCACTCTATCACTCCCATTTTCATCTGGACAGTGGAGAAAATATATTTTGAGAGGCTTAGGAGTTGAGATAAGGACAGAGAGAGATCATTCCGCAATTAGTGTCACAGGCAAAACAGACTCAACATGGAATAAAAAAAGGAAAGCATCGAATTGCTTTCATTGTGTGTGTAGTCTAGTGTAATCAGAGTCAGCTAATGAGAAGTACAACCAAATCTTAAAATACCTCCCCCCACCTCTCCCTTCTTTCTAGATTTTATTCCTCCCTGCCAGGTGTCACAGGGTGAGATGGAGATGTGGGTTTTGGTCAGTTTCTAACAAGTTGTTTCCCTTCTTAGCTGGGGAGGGTGTGTGTGTGGCATTCCTGCCCTTCCCCTGCTCCAGTGTAGGGTCCCACACACAGGACACAGTCCTCCACAAACTTCTCCAACAATTGTCCTTTTCCATGAGGCTTCAGCTCTTCTCCAACTGCCCAGCCTGGGTCACTTTTATGGGGTGTGGTCATAAAACCATAAAATGTCTCTCAGGCCCAGACCACTTCAGCCTGGTCCTCCACAGAGTCACAAGTTCCCCCAGCAAACCTGCTCTGGCATGGGTCTCTCTCTTCACAGGCTGCAGGTCCTGCCGGGAGCCTTTCCAGTATAGGGTCACAATATCTTTCATATGTCTCCATCTGCTCCAGCATTGGGCCTTTCCATGGGCTGCAGGTGGGATCTGTCTTCCCAGATGTCTTCCATGGGCTGCAGGGGGACACACCGACTTCACCATGGTCTTTTCCATGGGCTGCAGAGGAATTTTTCTCTCCAGCACCTGGAGTGCCTCCTCCCTGCGCTTCTTCACTGACCTTGATGTCTGCAAAGTTCCTTGTGTCTTCTGACTCCTTTCTCTGGTGGCAAAAAGCAGCTGCTTGTGGGTTTTTTTTCTCTTAATTGTGATTCCCAGAGGTGCTATGGCCATCTCTGATTAGCCTTGGTCAGCAGCGGGTCCGACCTTGAGGCCAGCTGATGTTTATTCTCGCAGACCTACAGAAAGCCTCTAGCAGCTCCTTGCAGAAGCCACCACTGCAGCTGTCGGGTGTTCCCCCCCACCCCAAACCTTGCCACTCAAAACCACCTAGCCATTCTTAAAGCTTTTGCTCATCTTTTATGTACATTTCAGAGACATCTCAGTTGATAGCATGTAAGTTCCCCATGTTGGCACAGCCAGAATCACCCGTTCCCTTTCTCATGTTTCACAGAATTAAGCAATTAAGGATTCATCAGACCTCTTATAATTAACATTGATATATGCTTTTATATTGCATCTGATATTTAGCCTAGATAATGATCAATGTGTAACATTCAAATAGCCTGTTTGGAAATAAGTTAATAGCTACTTACAATTATTCAACTGTTTAATTTTATCTAGACATTATAATCCCAATAAAGATTTTTATGTCACTCACTTTTGAAGATTACTTTTTTCCAGGAGCCATTACCTTTCAAATGTAAAATAAATACCTGAAAGCTAAACAAAACTGAAAAAATAGAGTATTTTTACAACAGAGTGTATGCATCTTTCAATTCTTCATCAACAGATAGATCTTCCACAGAATCAGGGACACGAAGAGAATTTTTTTAAAGGAAATAGCTATACACAAGGTGAAAAAGCTGTAAGCATAGTTTACATCTTACATACAGAAAATTATACTTTGTATGCAAATTACTATGTCTGAAGAGAATTATCTATATTAAGTAAGCTGAAAACCTTCAGAAAAAAACCCTTATTCCTGTAGAAATTCTTACTGATTTCAGTGATGTCAGAATTTAATGTTTTTTACTCTGTTTTACTCAGCTTTGCAGATTTTTTCAATTTTAAAAGGAAGCTAATAGAAGGATGAGAATTCAGCCTTCTGGGCATGTAGCTAGCGGTTTTTGAAAATGCTGCTTTTGAATAATTTTCAAAAAAATGTTATAGAGTACAAGACAAAAGAGAGAGATTAGATATGTCAGGATTTTAACGGTATAGGTGTGTGTCTGCTATTGTCCTTACTGCTCTGAGAAATATTAAGGAAGAAGTTTTGAAAAAGTTGTTCAGAAATTTCTACTTGAGTCCTCTCTCTCTCAACTTTTCATTGTCCAGCACTATTTAATAGCAAACATAACTCTTATTAACAGCAAATCCTACTAGAAATGTAGGAAAGCATTGTCATATCTTCTGGATGGTTTTGGATCACAGTATATTGCATAGACCATATTTGTTCTATGAAGCAAAAAAATTCTGTTAAACTGCTCTTCACCCAGCATGTCAAGTTCTCCATGAATTCTCACTCAAAGTGAGTTTACTAGTCCTTTAAATCAAAAAAGTTTACAATGCTGTTTATGTCTGAATAGATTTTATAAGGGGAGAGATATATTTATAAACTTCCTAGATAGTAACTGTATGAGTTGGGTTTTATGTTTAGAGGTAGGAGGAAGAGTGAAAGACAAACAGTGGTTAGATAAGGCTCCATCTAACTTGAAACTTAACCGCTCAATGCTCCCTTCAATTCTACTTTTCTAAAAGAAAGGAAGGAGGGAAAAAAGACACAACTACCCACAAACAAATCAAGTGAGTCTCATATTTGGGCTTGAATTCTGGAGATGAACTAGATATATCTCCCTTACGTATCCACTTTTGGGTTTTGGTTTGGTTTTATGGCATTGAAACACTTTTCTGTCTGCTAGTTTAAATCAAGCACTATTACTGTGGCTTTAGAAACCCTGTAACTTTAGGCTGAGCTCCAGATAAGAATTTGAGCTTCTGTCTTCATGATTCCTGCCTCTTTATTTATTCCTGAAGTACATAATTCATTTGTCTATACCCTCTACCTTTTGTCAACTTTTGTGATGAGAACATGCTGCATAGAAGTGCCAGTCAAGACTCCAGGTCCTGGCTCTGCTATGCCTCCCATGCTTCACAGCTGCTATAGGCAATACCCAGCTTGCTACACAGTACACATTACTGTAAGATGCTTTCTAAACATGTTTTATTAACACTGGGTGTGCTAATGCTTGCCCTAAGGGAATCTCCAAACAAGGTAGTCCTTAACTGGCCTCTGTTTCTTTCAGACTAGAGATAGTAAAAGTAATATAATGGCCATGTTTTAATAGCGTATTCCCCATCTGCACTCTCGGTGCTTCACAGAGGCCAATTTAAAGCATCTGTTTTCCTCCCAAGCTACTCGTACACATATGCAACATTTTCATCTATTATCTTTAGCCTGACATAAAAAGCATGGGGAGCGCTCAGCTAAGCCAAAAGCAACAGTTTTGCTTGCAGATTCTGTAGAAGAATAATCTTTGAATAGCTGCAGGAACTTTCAGACTCTTAATCTTATTGATACTGTTCCTGTTTACTACTTGGTGGCTTAAAATGTTAAAAGTAGAAAGCCGTAAATTGTTTTTGTATTTAGAAAAGCTTTGAGGAAAGTGCTTGGAGCCAACAAGTTGTTATGATTTACGTTGCACATGTCTTAATAGGAAAAAATATAACAAAAATGGGTGAAAAACATGTAGGCAGAATGTGCAGTTTTGTTTTAAGTCTCTTTATCTTGTGCGTTTCTTTAACATATGCAAATGGAGGTGGTAGCTTCCTGAGAACTCATATGAATTTAATTGTCCTCATAAAAAGTTATCTGTGTGTTACTTAGACTTATTCATATGCTATGGACATTATTATGGCTGATGTCACTCTTCACTGCATAGTTTTGTTGATTACAGGAAAAAGGAGGTTATTTGAATATGTTGTTCAACAATAGAAAATGCGTGTTGGGTTTTTTACTGTGAGATACATAAATAATGACTCCTGAACCTTCTCTCCTTTTCTTCCCCCTCCTTTTTTTTTTCCCCTTCCTCCTTTTTCCCTCTTTTCTCTGGGAGTCATTCCATGGGAACTATGATTATTTAAACACTTCTATATTAAAGATATTTCCTCAGTTCTCCATCAATTTTATACACATCTATTTCAAAGTTATTGTTGATATTGATTTTCATTTTCTTGGTTATTCTTAACTTATTTTAACAATTAGTTCTATGGTTCTATGTTCTTATGTTCCTTGGCTGCTATTTTTTTGTTGTTGTTGTATGTCAGGAGAAAAAAACCCCATGAAAATCACCCATCTGCATCTGACATAGGGAGCTGAAGTCTTTTTTTCTTTTTTTCATTGGGAATGATGAATTTACTTCAGTGAAAGTAAAACTATTTTCAACAAAATGCTCTCAGGGGAATGGGAGTGAATTTAATTCAGATGTGTGTTGATTCCTTACAAACTGTAATGAAATGAGAAACCTCTAAACAAGTTGGCTTGTGTCTTCCTGTCTTTTTAAAATAAGTTAGTCCGCTCAGGTCCAAGATTTGGGACATTATAAATGTTATAAATGTATTCATCAGCACTAATTACTGCTTAGAGGATTGATATATCACTGACTAAATCAGTTTACTGTTGTTTCTGAGTGTATTCTTAATAAGCATCTTTGTTTTCCCATGTACGAGTTTTCAAGACCATAGGCTGTTCAATGTTTTACCAAAGTAACTCCAGAAATCAGGGTGTTCTGTTAAAGTATTATTATATAATAAAATGCAGCAAGGAAAAATATTTTGGACAATATCAAGAGAAACCAAAGAATTTGAAATTATGATGTGCCTTGAAAATTAAATTTTAATGTGGTCTTTAATTTTTGCTGTATTGACATAAACCTGTTCTCCAAGGGCTAGTAACTGGGATGTCACAGTTACGTTTTATCATAAGAACAGAACGAGACCACAGTATCTCACACATTCTGTATGCAACCTCCCATCAAATACTGACTTTTCTATAGGTCATTACAAGAAATGATGAAAGTTTTATTTAAGATGTTCAACGGGCTTAAGTTGTGCAGGCTAAGAACAATAACAAACCAGTATTTGCTAACATATTTGTGAAATTAACGCTGCTTTCTGGCACATTTCTGCCTATTTTGTTCCTTTGGCTTAGGAGTGTTTTGGCTGTGATTTTCTCAGCTTAAAAAAAAAAAAACCAAAACAAGCACCTTCTGAATCTCTTCTTCTTCACTTAAATTCAAAAATCATCCTGTGTTTGTGTGATCAAATCCATGGAGATTGCCATTAATATTCATTCAGATGTATAATTTATATACACAGTCAGTGTAAAGGAATGAAGAAAATGAAACAAGGGTAGAAATATTAATTTATCCATTTCAGATCTCACCTGTCTAAAGACAGACAGAAATAGAAATGTTGATATTTGCACAAATACACTTCTTACTCCGATATTTTTGTTCCAGAGATATAATGAAAGAAAAATATCTATCATTGACCTGTAGCTTTTTTTAGTTTGTTTTTCTCCTGAAGATGCATTAACACGATATCTTTTCCATTTCATTTGGAATTTATTTCATGTAACTGTGTATATTGGCTTTAACATTCTAAACTATTAGTGCTCATTCAAAGAACTGTACAATTCAAAATGTCATCAGTAATGGGTAGTTATGACATTCATAATGATTTTTTTCCTAAAATGGACAAAAATAACTTGACAAATTGAATGCATTCTCTCTGTGTATTTGCATTTGGTAAATATAGCATTTAGAATATGGTCAAATAACGATTCAGCTTTGATCTCCTAGCCAAGGGGGAAGCTGCATTCCTCGCAAGTACTAATTGATTATTCTTCTGTCTCTCTGATTTTCATGCTGAAAGTTTCCTGGCAGACCGTGTAAATATTGCCAAGGATAAGTTATTTCACGAATTCTACCAGGACTAAGGAGTCTGAGGGGAAATTTAACCATGTAGATTTTAGACCACAGGAGGAAAATTCTTCTAATGTTAATTAAAGCTCTTGATGTTTGAACTTGTATGGTGAAAAAATAACAAACAAAAACTAACAGCAGTTCTTGGGAGGTCTCTAGTCATTTGGAAGATTATGCATTAAAGATTAATGCAGAATATGAAAATACACTTTGTATAGAGGTAATTGAGGACAGTTCTAATGACCTATTACATGGAGAGGGACACCCCCATGCCCTCCAACACCTCCCCCCGTCCCACAAAACCCGCCAACCCCCCCTAAAACAGTCCAAGAACAAGCAAACAAAAAACCCCACAAACTAAACAAACCCACAGCAGCTATACTAGGAATAAGATGTAGCATACTTTTTTTTGTCAGAGGATTATTATTGGGAACACAATGAAAGGCATATAACTTCCAATTACAGTTTGCTTTTTCCCTGTTTTAAGCATCTCACTTGTATATTGTCTGCCTAAGGTGAGAATGAAAAAATATCGGTGTTATATTTCCCTTTAATTGCATATTCATAAAGGGGACCTTGGTGTTTTTCTCTTAAGAGTCACAGACAAATAAGTCACTGCATTCCAAAGTTGAATCTGCACAAAAAATCCCCAAAGTTGTCCACAGAGATGCAGCTAGTGACAATACATTCTAGACTTTGCATTTTTTGTTGAAGTAAACATTTGGCTCTAGACCTCAGTAGTCTGGACCACATTTTAGACTAGATTTGTCAATACTATATTCACTGTTATCTCCTAGGGCAGGTGGTTTAAAAATGAATATTTATTTTACTGAGTCACCAGAGAGACACCAGTCCTTGTTAGGTTTTGGTTTGGGTTTGGGTTTTTTTTTTGGTGAAATAATTTACAAGTCATTGACAGCATAACATCTCTTAAACTGGCAAGTCAGTGGAGAGCAAAAGTCGTAGAGAGTAAAACCTGATGTTCTTTGCAATTTTTCATCAAGTTATTTGAATAAAAGGAATTAAGTCATTTAATGTGACTGCATACCACACATAGTGTAGAGCCCTAAAGGGCAAGTCAACAGGACCTAGCAATTAGTTTTGAAAGAGAACAAATGATTAAAAAGGAGTAGTGTGTGGATTCCTACAGTTAATCAGCAGATGAAGGAAGTGATCCAGCAACAAAAGAGAAACATGTATTCAGGACTGTATTTCAGTCCCCCTGTCTGACCAGCAGTGGGTCTGGGATACAGAGAGAACTGAAAGGGTGCTTGGATCTTACCGCTCTTCCACTTTCTCTTCTGCTTGTTATCTCAGTATGAGGTATTGTTTATGGTCTCATATGCATCACGGTAACTTCCTTAGCTATCACCGGACTATTGAAAATCCATTCTGGAGAAGGATAGTAATGATCTTAGCTGGCTGGGGATCCACTGGTTTCAGCTATCACACTTAACAAAAGGGCAATGAACACCACTTCTCTCCTACTTTTAAAAGTGGATTTGGGCAGAGGTATCAGAAAGGCTGCAGAAAACATTTCTATCTATTTTGTTCACTGTACTCTCATGCATCTATGTTACATCCTATCCCCCTTTTGCATTCTCTTTGCTGCTGCCATGGCCTATTCTTGTCCTCAATCTGTCAGTTAGAGACAGATCTCTTTTGCCTGCAAAACAATATTAACTCGGTATAGTTAAAATGAAATTTTAAAAAGCTAAATATAGGAATTATAAAAAATAATTTAAAGATACAAATAAAATCCACTATAGTCTTCCACAAGCCTCCAGAATCCTGTATCGAGATAAAAAATTATAGTTACATCTTTTCAGACTGATTTTTATTCTATGTATGTTATGTGTGTTACTAGTTTTGACTTGTGGTTTCATGTTTATGTTTCAAAGAAAATTAAGATAAGAATGAAATTATCCACATTTATAGTTATGAAGAAGAAGTA
Organism: Laterallus jamaicensis coturniculus; assembly: GCA_022605575.1. Classification (NCBI taxonomy): domain Eukaryota; kingdom Metazoa; phylum Chordata; class Aves; order Gruiformes; family Rallidae; genus Laterallus; species Laterallus jamaicensis. Next base: position 16,370,439 of record JAKCOX010000008.1, on the reverse strand, counting down.
ATTTTATCCATGCAAGAGGAATAGCTTACTTAATAGATTATTCCTTTTCAATAAATAAATTCTATGGTTCTGTGATTTACTCTATTTTTTCAAATGAAATAGGCCTATTTATTTTCAGATATCACTGTTATCAAAACTAAACCACATAACAGCTTTCAAATTTTATCTTATTTTTTATGAGGTTTCTGTGTCCCTTCTCTGCTTTTTTTAAGTGTAAAATTGCATAATTAATTATACTTTGGAGGAAAAAAAACACTTTTTGTTTGTGCCTGGGAAAAAACCCCAACAAACCATGCTTTTTATTTGTGCCTTCATTGTATTGATTGAATGAGTTCATTGCATCTATGTTTGCTGACATCTTAGGTCATTTATATAGTTTAAAATGGTTGTTAGTAGCATAAGGGGATGAATCAGTTTCCTGATCTAGGAATGTTGTTAGATTAATTCTGCACTCATAAGATGCAAATGAAACAAACCAGGTAGTTCATAGAAAGACCTCCTTTTATTTGAAAAGTTCTCAGAAGAATGAAACAATTTTGAAGACTCCTCTGATTATGAAACTGCAGTTGGTGAATTGAATGGCTGTCTTCAAGCAGCTCATTGTGAAACAGTGGAGCGGTAGATTTAGAATAGCCAGGGTGTAAACTAACACGCACATCCTGTCAAGCAGATGAGGAGTAGTATATACATGTGACAGTACACAATCAAGGAATCAAACTCAGTATTGCACATAAGTGAAGATAAAAAAAGCAAACAGAACACTGTTAGTGTTAAAGAGGAAGATAGAGTGCAATGCAGGGAAAATGATTTTAATACTCCAAGGGGCTTTTAAGTTTGTGTTTGGACAGCTGTATGCAATTTTGAGCACATGTATAATCTGAGACCTTTAAAAGACAGAGAGATTTAAAAGGTTCACAAAAAGCCAAAATAGAATGAGTCATGTTCAGAGGGTTTGCATATGCAGCAAGCCTGGCAAAACTGAGGCTAAATGAAGAACACTGCTTAGGCAAAGTTATTTTTCAGGTTTCCAAGATGCTGTAGAGAAGACTAATGGACATTAAATCTAGTGATAAGGTTGTGGTAAAAAGGTTAAAAACCAGATGATGAATGTTAAGATCCCGGTCTGCTTGCACAATCAGGATATTATAGATAGCAGTAAATATTGCTTGACTTAGTTTCCAAATTATCTCATTCAGAGTATTTCAACTACAAAACTGCATAAATTATTTTCTTATGGGGGTGTGTGTGTGAGAAGAAATGATCTGAAAATGTAAAAAACCCTCAGAAATTGTGCACATTTTTGTATACATGTTACATGCATATGAAATATTATTTATGTTTTCTATACAAAGCTGAAGACTGGTTGAGGTGATCATCATTATTCAGCAGGTTATGCAATGGCTAGCCACAGAGTAGACTTTCAGAATGAGTGTTTTGAGATGGAAATACCAAATTCAAGAATTCAAAAAAAAATCTGTGAAGGATAACAGGTTCACCACAATAGAAAGCAATACCATTTGGCATGCACAGTACCAGAACATCCTCCTCCTAAATAGTTTTAGCAATCAAATTTAAGGTTATCAGGAAAAGTTATGATTTTTGTTGTTTGCTTGCTTTGATGCCCAAACTGCAGCTGGAGTGTCATTTTAGTGGTCAGGCCCCTTTGATACTTCGTTCTATAATCAGTCTTTCACCATTTCACCAGAACCATCCTCAGTGTAAAACCAGGGCATGCAGACAGAGCCAGGACTCATCCATTCTGGGATGGACATCTAGTGACACTTGGTTATTGTTCAGTCTTTACAATCCAACAGTTTTTACTGAGTTGATGGAAAGCAGCCTTATATTAGGATGCAATGGAATGTAACAGCAATATCTGAAATAAGATGTAGGGAATAAACAGTAAACGTAGGGAAGAACTCTTTAATGGTTAGTATTTGGTTGATATTTTGACATACAAAGAGATTTTCTCCTTCCAGACAGGCTCATTCTTGTTTCTGTTTATTTACAGCACTCTTTCCTCCATGCTCCTTGCAAGTTCTCCATACCTTCCTCCCTCTGCATCCTGAAATTACAGTATTCTGCCAACTCGTCATTTCTCATTGGTATCAGACAGGTTTAAAACCCACGCTTCTTCTGGCAGCTGCCCTGTTTAATGGCCTTTCGTTGTCCTGCCAGTGATGTCAGATAGGATTACTTGCTCTATTTTCTTTCTGTGGTCCTAAATGGAAACCCTGTGTTAAAGACTGTAAAACAAATTTTGACTTGCTCTGAGTAGTTTAAGATGACAGTCTTGAGTTTGGGTTGTTGGATTTGATTGTTTCATGGGGTGTTTTTTTTTTTTGTTTTTTCATTTGAACAACATTTTTAAATATTTATAGAGACAAATCTTTTTCTTTGCTTCTTTCTACTTCAGGACACTGGTGGGGAAAAGCAAAGGTGTGGCTAGATGTAATGTTTGTTTGAAAGAGCTTAAAAACATACAGGATTGACATTTATCTATGAATTTAGCTAGTTTTAAAAGTTTAAAAGTAAAAGCGGTGTCTTCTTTTATACAGCTTTGAAAGTCTGCTCTGTGCCAGTTTCTAGGCACAATGTCATGATATTCCCTGCTGAAATGGTGGTCATTTGAGGTTTGGGATTTGGTTTGTTTGGTTGTTTATTTTTCATTTGTATGAGTTTTTTAATCTAGTTTTCCTTTCAAGCTGAGAGTGTCAGCTACTGTTGGATACAGAGTGTTGACCTAGGTGGACCACACATTGCTTTTGAGTAGTATAAAAATTGCTGTTTATATCACAGTAGTGATCCAAGGATCTTAAATGCATTATTGCTTGACTGTCCCGCATTTCAGCTTGGGTATTTTTGTGTAGAAATTTCAATCTTACCAATTTGAAAGAATGGATATAGATACTTCTGAGCGTGGTTCTTCAGGGATTTTTTTTTTTTTTTTTTTTTTTTTTGCTAACTGTTGCTCTTTGAAGGGCGGTCTGTAGAGTTTTGAATGGCGTACACAGATCTGGGTGAGAGCGATAAGCGGTCAGAGAATGGGAAGAGACGATCGAAAGTACATGACAAATGACTGGTTTTGAAATTTATTACATGGGCCCCAGTCATGTAATGGTCTTTATCTTGTCTGGAAAAACAGTGTAATGCTTAAATTACAGGACTATCCTTCCTCTGCAAACTTTAGTGCCACTATCTTTAAAGTTTTCTCATAAACCACTTTCTGTTTATTTCAGAGTCAGTATATTTATTTCTTAATTTGATGTTCATATGAGTTGTGGGATTTTTAATTTCAACATTGATCCAGTTGAGGTCATGTAGAACAGCTCAGTTCTCAATTCCTAGTTCCTGAATTCCAGGAAGGGTATTTGGATACTCAGTCATACGCTACAACTCAAAGCATTAAAAAGTCTATTTTTATTTCTCTTGCATGAATTTTCCAATCCACTTCATGCTCTTCCACATATGCATACCTGAATTTACATCTTTTAATACCTATTTGGCAAATGTAACTTGACATTTCTTCCTATTTTTTACAGGCATTTTCTGAGTGTTTTCTGGACATTTCAAATAAATGCCTACATTAAAAAAAAAATCATTACCTATCTGTGATGCATCTGATACTGCTTTGTGTATGCTTTTGTTTACAGTACCAGCATCATGCTTAGACAATAAGGGGTTGCTCTGAGGAATTATGAAGGGCAAGCTGTGGGTATCCAAAACAAAAAGAAAATGGAAATTTAATGAGTATTTAAGAGATGTTCATTAAGCCTCTCCCCTGTCAAAATGGACATGTCGGGACTGCTGTTTCTCTCGGCTGAAAACATTTATGATGAAATTTTTAATTGTGCACTTTAGTGAAATAGCGAAGCTCGACTGTGTGACATTAGCAGAGGGCTGGTTTTGAGCAGTGTTGGTGCAGTGGTCCCCTCTTTCCAGAGGGCTCCGCTGTCTGAATCTTTAATATCTTTAGGGGGGCTCTTCTGTCATTGAACAGCAAGCTACTGTGAAATTATTGCAGCATGTCAGACCTGCTACCTGCTGTAAGCATTTGTACGTTGCTTGTGGACATCACTCCACTAAAGGATTAACTGCTACGTTCATTACTAAATTAAACTGCCAAAGGACTAATTTGACATAGCTGACTGCCGAACAGTCCAGCCAGTTAGACACCATACAAAGGGAAATTTTGGGAGAGTTGGTTAAGAAAAAGTTTGTGCACTGAACACTTTGCCCCACCTGTATCAATGTGCTCTCTATCAATATTGACATTATCTTTCATTTACGCAGTTTGGGAGCAGAGCAGCATTCAGTAAATCTTTAGCAATGTGTAAAGTGAATGAACCGCATATTTCTCAGTTGGTTTCAGTATTATAGGCAATAAGGCTGCTTGCTAGCATGAATGTGGAGTGTGCGCCCAGCAAATTAGAATGAATAAAAACATGTCATACTCCCCCTCCCCCACCCCGCCCCGAGATGTCTGAAGGCTATCTGAACTTAGAGTAGGATTTTTGATTGTGGGAAAGAAAGAATGTATGTGATTTTGACAAAATGATAGTTGACTCCACAGTGAAAAGTTTGTGGGAATTAATGCCAAGTGTTCCATAAAATCACCAAGTTACAAAAATGAGGTAAAGCATTCTATTCATTGTGCTCCTTTTATTATTTCATACTCTGAAACTGCTGATACAGGATTTAATTATCTATATGCATATACACAGAGAATAATTTTTATTATATTTCAAAATTGGTTTCATTTTAAATTTAAATTTATGCTTGTTATATGCTCAGTGTAATCTTTCTTTGCAGCAAAATACAATAAATATTTAAATATTTTCCATTTCATGAAAAATATGCACCCTTTAATAGTCATTCTAGTTATTTATATTAGGGCCTATTTCTCACCTCAGGCACCAAACATTTAAGGAACTCATAAAAAAAAGGCCATAGAGCTTAAGTTCCAGGCTGATCCTCCACACATCCCACTAGGAATAGGAGATAACCGATACCAGAACTGTGTAAATCTTTCAGGCAACACATGTTACCTCAGAAGGTTTAAAACATAGTTTGCATTTGATATGCCTATTGAGACAGACGTATTTTAGTCTAGGACAGATATTATAGTTTCTTTCCACTGAAGAGATGGTGTGTTTTTTTAAAAAAATAACAGGAAGAGTTCTGCAATATTGCTATGTATTATTAAGAACAGGTATACTATGGAAAGATAATAAAAAAAATACTTTGCAGATTTCTCCAGAAAATTTCCAGATCTTTCAGAAATGTATTTTTAACATGAAATTTTCTTGATTTGTGGACATCTTCATTTTTTTCTATCAGGTTATATTGTTTTTTATCAGTGATATTAACCTACTAAAAGTATATATAAACTGTCTTAGCTTTTCAGTTTCAGCCTCCTTAGCCGTGATTGTTCAATTGCAATGCCCGAAAAAAATACAGTCATATGAAGTAAAGCAAGTTCTGGACAACTCTCTCCCAGTCAGTAATTCATGATTGCTTGAGCATGTGAAGTTCAGTCAAACACTTTTAGGCTAAGAACATGTCATTATTATGTATGCCAGTTTAGCATTTTGATTCCATCGTCAAAAGCCTGTGCCCAGCAAGCCTTATTTTAATACACATGCAGGAGTTAAATGAGTTTTTTATTTTAAATTGAGCCAATTTGCTTTTAGACCCACTGACATTTCTTGTGACCATTTTCTCTCAAAAGTGCACAGGTTTAACTAGTGTCTTTACCTCTCTGTAAATGATAGAAATATCAATGTGTGGGTAATGTAGGCCAGGTAACATCTCACGCCACGTGAGATGAGAGTGGGTTTTTTTGTTAGAGTTAGCTTGGCCAGTTCAGGCAATCAGTAATGCAGATAAGTTGAAACTGTAATGAAATGTTGTTAGTTGCTTCTGAAGTTAAGATCATTTTGCAAGGAGTTGAAAGTAACTGCTAAATCCTTATGGTATAAAAGAAGAGATGCTTTCCTTGTCAAACGTTATTGCCTTCAGTAAAAGCATGTGCTCCAAGTGTGTATTAGGCATGTTCATTATTATTAGCATGCCCTAAATCTCCTTGAGCACTGATTAGTTTATGTTTCTTGTCCAGATGTTTGTAGGACCATAAGGAACTTCAAAGTATGATTTATGTAAATGTATTGGGTTAAAAAAGCTACTGTTTGTAGGCCTTTAGCATATATTCCATAAGATGTGCATCAGCATGTGCAAGTCGTTATTTATACTGTTCTTGAATGATCCATGAAATCCCTTCACTGGGTCTGGAGGAGAAGCACAGTCCCTATCTTAGAGTCACACTTGTAGAGAAGAGCTTGGCATCTGTTATCCATTAAACTGGAAGTGGGGAGGGCATATGGGCTGCGTGTATGCTAGGAGGTAAAGATTTCAGTTGGACAACACTCTTGCCAAAAGTTACTGGAATATCTGCTTCAAAGGGGCTGGAGTTTTGGGAATAGAACTACTGCTGTGTTATTTGGACATTCCTTCTGGATGGAGGGGTGGGGATGGAAAGCAGCAAGTTGTTAATTTGCCTACTGTAAAACAATAATCTTTTGACAGATTAAAGCAGAAAAAACTGGGCGAACAATACCCAAACTGAACCCGAAACTTGCTCTGCATTTATAGACAGAAGATTTCTTCTGTACTTTTTCTTGCTTTCTACCTCCTTTTTAAAGGTTTAGTGACATCAACCCCATGAGTGTAACAAAAATCACCCTATGAGGCAAGGAAAAGTGAAATTATGAGAGATCATATACAGTAAACAGTTTTGTATTTGTCGATTGTAATTGGAATTTTATTTTCGGGGTTTCTAATGACCCTGGAATAACTCTTAACCTTTCCTTTCCAGAGATAAACATAACTTCTTTACTACATTAAAAGACCCGCTGAATTGCCCTGTCAGAAAGATGCTTTGAAGCTTAAACAAATGCCCTTTTCATTTACTGGAATACTATTGTGCTATTTTGTTAATCTTTGGTTAGCTGAATTCCCTGCACTCCTTGTATTTAAGTTAAATGTAATTTCAAAATGGAATACTTTACATAAAAGGATAGCGCATTTCTCTGGACTACCAAATTATATTTGCATGACTAAGTGAACAAAGTTTGTCAGCAGTGTTTGCTTCTTAAATTACCTATGGATTGTAATTACTTGAATAATTTTATCTTTGCCGTTTTCTGCAATTAAGATACTATTTAAATATTTTGGAACTCATTCCAAAATGTTTTCAATTTTCTTTTTGGATAATCAAGGAGTAAAACTTTTTGTTTCAGTGCATTAAATCTCTGTGAACCATCCACTGGTTGCTTCTTGGATAACAAAGGAATAACTTTTCCTCTATACTAAAGAGAGGAAAATCAGTGCTTGAGATGAGAACCGGTAATTAAGGCAAATTTGCTTTCTAGATAGAATAATTGATGTATTCAGTGCGAAGGAAGTGTAATCTCAAGGAAAATTGTTTCAGGCAGTTGCTACCATCAAAGAACTTCTGGGTTTTTAATGATCCATTAATGACTTCTTTTATTCTAACTTCAGACACCTGAGAAATAAATTTATAGACTATTAAACCACTTCTCTTTTTTGGTTTTTTGTTTTGTTTTTTTTTTTTTGAAGGGGAGTAGTTTTCTTGGTACCAGTGCAGGATAGAAGTTTCTACAACTGTGATAGACTAATTCCAAATTCACTTTATAGCATTTGTTGTCTGACAGAAAATGTTTTCCTCAGTTATTTCTTGAAAGACATGTTATTTTTTCTTTATAGGTAATTTAAATTAACACCTGTGAGCTTTTTTCTTAAATTGCTCTTCCAAAATCACAGCAATATTTCTGTGTGAATTTGCAAAGAAACACATATCTGATCTTTAGACTGTGAAAGAAAATTATTATGCTATACCTGATGTTGAATATCAAATACTTACCCACTTCTGTATTATCTATGCAGTTTTTTTATAGAAAAAAGTCTGTATATTCATAGGTGAAGATTGTTAACAATGCTAATGTCTTCTTGGTCAGACAGGTCATTCTGGCAGTACATGAAATATGTACCAATAGAGAATCATTCAATACAATCAGTACTGTGTCTAAGTACTGCTCAAAAAGGACGTGAAAAAGTGACTTAGGATACTGTATTATATGTTTGAAACTCATTAACATAGAGAAAAGATTGAGGGGACTTTTTTTTTTAAGTTAATGGTAATGTTAATGTGTTTTTTTTCCAAAATTGAGTTCTTGTATTTTATATTTGTCAGTGGACACAATAGTGAGCAGCGTTTTTGGCGCTGCCACTCTGTGATACTGCTTTCCTGAACGGTGAAGATAAACATGAGATGCAAACATCTTCTATCATACAAATGTATGTACTTTTTAAGTCTGTGATCAAAAGCTTTCCATCAAAAATACCAAATTATTCTTTAGTCTTTTTTTCTTTGCCTGTTGAACACTCACAGCCCTGAGCTTCTGTGCAGATTGCTTTCTAGGAGATTCCTTTGTCTTGTTCTATGCCTTTTTGGTGTCTGCTTTTATATTTAACTTCTATTCTTGGAACAGCTGTCTCTTCACATGTGCTAGATAACCCCCATATCCTTTGCTTCTTAAAATCTCTCCATAAAGCCTGTTCCTCTTAAATAGACTTCCAGATTTTTTCATCTGTACTCCCACAGCACACCTACTTCCATGTTTTCTTAATATTCTCAAGTGACAGCATAAGCCCTACAAAGACTTACACAAGCTTGGTAGTATAAATTAAGTTGTGCCAATTAAGCTCTAAATGTGTTAAAACAATGGTAAATTTTTATTATTTATTGTGATGCTGCAGATATATAGGTATGTGAAGTATTAGTATTTTCATTGTTCAGATTGTATCATGCATGCATGCTAGGAAAGTCTATGAATAAAAAGCCTATCTTTTCTTCTCCTGAGAAGCATTTCTTGAGACTTCTTACTATTTGACTGGAGGTACAACAGCAGAACTCAGACTTTGTCCTTTATCTGTGGGAAATCCTCCTATTTCCCAGCAACTCTCATGAAAACAAAAAAAGGAAACCTTACAGGAAGCAGGCTTGACACATTTCTATCAAGAAGCTCAGAGTTTAGTCAATATGTCCCTTAAAATGAGCAAGGAGATCCCTCCAAAACTGAGCCTTGAAGTGACTCACCACCTCTGGAGCACTGGGGGGTGGGGGGTAGGAGGGGGGAAATGAAGCCACTTCAATACCTGGTACAGAAAGAGGCTGATGTTTCAAACTCTACCATACCTGTGTACTGTTTTCGGCAAAAGAGTGGTTTGCGATACCATGTCAAGATTTCAGTCTGAAAAATCAGGCAATAAATACTGTAGGTATTACTACTGTTGCTATTATGGCAGTTTGGAAATTTGCCCTAAATTTAGTTAAAAGGTCAGAGATATTCAAATATAGAATCCTCAACTCTTGCTGTCATGTATGTGGGCAGAAGTGTCAAAGTAAAACAATAATTTAGAGAGGAAAACAGGCAAGCTGATCCATTAATATAAAACCAGACAAAAACGTAATTATTTAAAACAAAACAAATGGTATTTTCTTCATGCAATTTAATATTTCACAGAGCAAGCAGTGAAGTGTGTCCTTGACAGATGGATTTACAAATGGAGCTGCTGTATACTACTTACTATCATGTTTTATTACAGAGATTTTAGCATCAATACAGTACATGTTCAAAATGCTAAAAGTGTACCTTGACAGGAGGTGCAAATCACTGTCAGTAGCTGAGAACTGCTTTGCTCACATGAAAAAACACTGCCCTGAGGAAGCAGTAAAGATTCTTTTGTAATATTTAAACATCATAGTGTGTCCAAGCATGTGTGTGTGCAACTGTATAAAAAATAATGCAGCATCCTAGACTGTGCAACTGGAGTGGGCATTCTTGAAACAAATCACTTGATGCTAAGGACTCATATAGCTCTTGGTAATAGGGATTTACTAAAGTGAAATCATAGCTAATCAATTTTTTCTGTGAACTTCTCTGTAAGATTTATGTTTGGAACTCATAGTAGTAATTGCAGACCAAACCTAGGGCTTTTCGCCTTGAATTTCTTTGAATTGATTTGGTCTGGTGGATCTGGATTTCAATCCAGTCACGTTTGCAAGGAGGAGGAGAAAGAACTGAGGAAGTACTGAAGGGTTTTTCACTCCCACATTAGTTCCATGGCATTCAAGAGGAACATTCTTGGTTCTGTGATATAGGAGCGATTAAGCAATTCTCTTCTTATCATCAGAATGGAAAAAAAAAACCCTCTGTTCCAAAGCATCATACCTTATATCCTTATACCTCTGTTTATTATTGTAGAGGTCTGTTCCGAAATTTTAAGACCTCATAACTGCTATAACTGAAGGGAATAGTTTTCCTAAGATCTCATTGACTGTCCAGACATTTTGGTCTGGAGTATGAAATGTTGTATGAAAGACCATAATTTTGGGATGAAATTCTGTAAGCACAATTTGCAAGATTTTATCATCATCATCTGATCTACACCAATAAATGAGTTTTCATAGAAACTGGCTTTTTGCACATGCAAGCCGATTACGTTCCACATATGCAAAGTGATAAAGTTGTTTCCAAAACAGATAAGTATATTGCACATTAATTAATGAATTTGTAATGCACAATAGCTCAGATTATTGGCTCTCTAGTTAGATAATTCAGATGCAAAGCTGTCTACTTCAAACATAAATCAGGGGTTCCCAGTACATAAAACACAAACCTACATTTGAATTTTGCTTTATCTCTCCTAGTGGAGAGGCAGTTGGTATTAAAGGATCATGTGTGCATGAAGCTAAAGCTAGTCATCCATTGGTCCCAGCAGAACTCTTGTATAAACAACATGAACGGAAACATGGATGGAAAGTGGAAGTCTGACATTCAGGGTAAATTGAGTGAGAATTTTGCAAATTTGACAGGTGATTTAACAGCAGCTGCTGATACTGGTGATACAAGCCAGTGCAGTGTAAGACTTTGGTCATAAAGCAGCAGCCAGTGAATTACTGAGCTGTTAGGCTAGGGAAAAAGAAGAGAATCTGAAAGGGAAAAGCATTAAAGACCTTAAAGTTCAAAGGGAAAAAACCAGCATATATAGACAAGCTTAATGGAAATTTTTTAAAGGCTGAGTAGATAGACTTGTGAGCTAAATATATGTTTCCAGTTTATAAGAACATTGCTGAGATACTTTTCATAATTTCCGAACTCATTTGATTTACTGTTGCTGATGCAAACATTGCCTCTTGGAAGCTTGAAACAGCAAAAAAATATTTACCATTTGTTCCCCTCCATCGTGCATGCAGATTGGTTTGTTGTTGTATGGATGCTGGCATTATTTATTTTCTTTTTTTAGAAAAAACATCATTGAAGCATTTGTTTTGGAAAAAACACATATAAAGAACCACATGGACTTTGCTAACAGGTATGAGAAATTATATTTAAGAAAAGGTAGGTCACAATTTAGGCCTAAAGGTATTGTCATCCTCCCTTAAATTCATCTGGTTAGTTCCAGTAATTATAATCTGACATACAAGAATATGTGGAAAGCTAAAAACCCCACTATTTTCATGGAAGGGATCTATTGCAAAATCCCATTTTTGAGACTTTTCATAGCCTTTGCTGTTGCGAGAACAATTTATCTTGTTCCATTTTTTGGTCCTACCTATAAAAGAATTCTGATTTGTGGTCTCAACCTGCATTTGAACAAAAAGGCAGAATAACTAGGACTCTGGTACAGCAAATTCAGCCCATAGTGATTGGGGAGTGCAATCACTCCTAGTGATTGCTTTGAGAAGGACTTGATTATGTCATGTCTTAGACCAGTATTACCAGTGGCAAACTTAGGAGAATCACTGCACTAACCTATCATACTAAATCAGGAGAAGTGAGATCGTGCAAAGCACTTGAATAGTTTTAGTGATTATTGTTGATAAAAAATTAAGGAATGTTTTGGGTCATGAAATGCATTCAGAGGATAACTTGGCAGTCAGAGATAGGATGTAATCAGCTTGCAAGAGACTTTCACCTATGTGCAATGACATGAGAAGCCTGTTTTTTTATTTGTAAACTGTATCTTTGGGGAAAATATGCTAGATGGATGTGCTCTATAAAACCCAGTAGGATTAATTTCAAAGATATTCTTTGAAAACAATGATTATCCTAATATTTTGCTGATCCTTGCTTTTCCTGTGATGTCAATTGTTATGTGGCATTTTTTCAGTATCCCCATAGGGCAAAGGAGAAATCTTTATTGGACTCATCTCATTTGGCACTCTGGCAGCTGCACATTTGGACTGATTAAAAATATTAACAAATTTAGATAAAAGAATTGATAATCAGCTATCCATCTGCAGATTTCTTGGCATTAGGCAACGGTAGGTTAGATCTGCAATTCCCCTGTCCACGTTGTCTATCCTTTTTAATTCTGCCCTATCTGCTGACATTTGAAACAGCTGTTACCGCCTGAAGTCACAAAAAGAAAGATGTTATCAAGCATGGATGCTTTTCAGTGCAATCATATTTATTTTTATAGAATTAGCAAAAAACTTAATTCTTTAGAGAGACAGATTGATCAGTTGACTAAGTTGTGATTAACGCATTAGAAAAGCCTGCTTCCTAGCTCTCAAGTTCATGCACCGAATGTTTTAAAGCTATGATTCTTTCTTCAGTGGGGAAAGACCATTTTGAAATCTTGCTTATGTGCTTGCAGTGAAATCAGAAATCTAAACTGGGATTCAAACTTTGCAGTAGAAGACATTAGAAGATTGATATTGGTATCAGTATACAAGGTTTATCCCATGTTGGGCAAGTTCTCTGAGATTATGCCTAAAACAAGATGTTACAAGAAATCCCATGTACAGTCACAATCTTACGTAATATGGGGGTGGAATGTCAGTTACTGTGGCTATGTCTTTAGATCCCAAAAGAGAAAAGACTAGAAGGCATTTTAATCCAGATCATCTTTTCTGGTATTATTAAGTCCTGTTGTCAATGAAGTATGAGAGGTTACAGCCTGATGAAGATGATGATGATGATTACATATTGAAATGGACAGTAAGTGGATTTTAAGCGGTTGCTTGCTTGCTTGTTTTGTATATGAAGCTTTTTATTGGCTTTTCCCGTAAGTAGAAAAGAAAGATAAGACATAATAGGACACACAAAAATATGTAACAAAATTTATGTGGAAAAAACCTCCAACCACTAGAATTTATTACCCTTTTAAAAAATAATTTAAAATTCCAGTTAAAAAGAAGGAAAAGTAAGCAAGAAACTCTGCTGGTTGCTTACTTTCAAGACTGCCATTTTGACTTTTCTACCCTGACTTGCCTTCAAGCTGTCTTTCTAAGTTCTATGGATGGTTAGCAAATTAAAACATTATTAAAAATATTGTCTTAAATTGTTAAGGGCTTAAGATGCAGTTATAGCTTTCAGGTCTGCTTATACTAAAAAGCACCCAGTGCTTTCCTCTTGTGGCTAATGGTGGCTCCAGTATACCTCAATGAAATTTTAGCCTTACTGTGTAAAACTGGGAGGTCTATTCTTCTTTGTACTGTATCTGTAGAGTTCTTTTCATCTCAAAGCTGCATATTCTACTGCATGCTCTAGCATTTGATCATCTCTATTATGCTAAGAAGCATGGGTTAAAGATAGGAGTGAATGGTTTGTTTTTTGATGTGAATTATTTTTAGATCATCACACTGCTTACCTGCTGGAACTTCACCTTAATTTCTTATAAAAAGTGTCTGAAAGCTTTAAGAACATATTGATGAAAACATAGTTTTAGAGCACTACTTGTCATCTCTGAGTTGTAATGTTTATAATTGACCTATGGACTCCATTCCTGAAGAATTTTACTGATGATGCAAAGTATGCTTTCCAGATTGAATGAGTTTCATTCATATCTACAATGATCTTCAGCTATTTTTTGTCACCACAATTCATTTTAGGAGAAGTAGATATTCAAGTGTTTATCCAATGTGATTTCCTGCGATAGAAATGAAAGATGGAAACGTCTTCTGTTCTATGTATGTGTAAACAATCCACAGCCATGACAAACCCTGCTTTCACTATTACCTGGATGTACAAGAGGTCAGATATGTGTGCTGTGTAGCGAACAGTCTTGGGAACCACAGTATGGTAGCTTTCTGGGAAAATTGGCAGAAGGCTTATTTTGAAGACAAATGCTTCACAACCCTTCCATTTTCCGAATTGCTGGTAAAAATAATTGTGATGATGTTGTATATTGTAAATATGAGACATTTGGCTTGCAGTAGTATAGTCATTTTCATGCTAATTTCACGTTTTTTAATTTGTGAGCGTAGGGAGGTAATGTGTAGCCTTCTGAAGAAGAGAGAGGCAGCAAGGTTTTTGCTAATTGTTGGTAGTGGGAACATGGATTAGTTGCTTCAGTCCTTTCTGTCACCACCTTGTTTTCAAGAAAAATTTTTTTTCTACTGAAAAATCATACAGTTGTACAAGCATATACATTTTTCTCATGGTCATGGATCAAGACAACAGATGATCTATAGATTCTCTTGATGTACAGTTCAGAGCCTTTGAGAGGAATCAGTATTCTCTTTTCTGGTCAATTTACAGTCTTTTGCTCCCACCCACAAAATAAAATTTAAAAAATCTATATCAATATATCTCTTAAGACTGTAGCTAAAGTATCACTATAATCAATTGGCTTACAAGGTCAGAACTGATGCAGGTTTTCTGAAGAGAGCTAAGTGAGCTGCCAGCCAAATGGAAAATGCATAAATGTTATGTAAGGAAAGTATTTGTATAAATATTGGCCAAATTCTTTACATCATGAATTAATCTGGTTTTCATAAACGAAAACACTGAAATTATCTAAAAGGCTGGAACCTGCATTTCATAGTGTGTATTGCCAGTTCAGGGACTGACATATTTGACGTTTCATTTCATTAGAGCAGTGCAGTCATCTTTCACTGCCTCTGTTGAGTTTCCTAAAATGCTGTGTGATGCAAAGTGATCCTAAGGAAACCCATTGGTAATTTCATTTGTATACTATGGCAGCAACATTAGAATCCTAAGAACACAACCAATGTAGTGTATCAGTGTTGAAGAGATACTACAATGCTCTTGTACTGGATAATACAGAAGCTGAAGGGTGTTCAGATTTATGTTGTTGCAGATGCTACTATTCTACTAATGCAATCATGCTACAGCTGCTTTACACATTTTTTGAGAGCCAATATAGGAAATTTGGCTCTTAATTCTGTATTTTTCACACAAGTAACAGCAGGTTTCGTCCCAAAAATTTGAAAATCTCAATCATTAAATTATTATTTCCTAGCCCTCCAGCAATTCCCCAGACCTTACATAGAATTACTCTGGATTACTGTTTTTAATTGTATGCTCTAGTTGCTACTATTGTTCCTCACTCTGCGTGTATTCTGTTTCTCAGTAGGTCTTTGAACTGGAATTGTTAAGATAAGATCTGATGGTGTTATAGAAGTGCTAACAATGATACTTTTTATGAAGGAAAGGGGATCAGAGAAAAGTCAGTGATACCAAGATGAGTGAAGGTGTGGCTGTGGAGTGGTGACCTGACTGTTGCATGTTCGTTAACAAATAATTGTATATCTGAAAGGCTGCAGGCAAATCGCACGTATTCACCTAGACACTATGTAAATGTGAATATGAAAAATACACATTCATAAAAGAGCAGTAAATGAGGGCAACCTTCAAATATCTGGGCTTGTCTTGGTCCTTTCATAGACTTCTATTCATATGTTTTTCTCTGTTACAGTGTACATGGAAAAGAGATATGACAGAATGAAAACTAAGGAACCAACAGTATACTGTATTATGCTCCTGAAGAGAAGTTTTATTCTCTCTTTCTCTTTTCTAAGAGCTGATGCTGGGCCGTAATGCTGTCAGATCTAATGATGTCTGAATAACTGTCATGTACAAGAAAGGAAAAAAATTTGACCGAGGGAGCTAGGGTATGATCTTGTAAGTGGTGGAGTATTTGCAGCCACATTTAGAAGGGAAGCTGAAACCACTTTTGTTGCTACTGTGTTATGTTGTTAGGGAAAGAACTGCATACAAAGGAAAGTGTGGCACATGTAAAGAATGACAATTTGGGTCTACCATGAAATTAATAAAAAATAGTAATTATGTTCATTAATATCCTCCCCTACTGGAAAACAAAATGTGAAAAGGCTGACCATTACAGAACTAGCGCAGTTTGCAATTATTGGCAGCCCTGCTCCTGTTGCATAGAGTGGTTTTCTTCAAATGTCCCTCCATGGCATTTCTGAACAGATTGCAGCTCTCACTTTGCCTATGAGTAATTACCTAAGTATCACACCACTCACAACATAGCTACCTTCACTCAACACAAGAGAACTTTCATCTTTACAAGTATTGGACAAAACTGTCCAAAAAAATTAACTATGCACTCTAAGTATGTGTATATCACTTCAGCTTTCCAAATAACACAGGCCTTTAATATCAGTCTTACAAAAGAATGAGTAAGAGAAGGGCAAAGCATGGCAAGAATTAAATGCCTCGTCTGAGATCCTGCACACTTGCTAGTCTTGCACTGTTGTTTGATGTTAATTGTCATTAATATGCAGCTGTTCTCTTTTTCTGTCACTGCAAATGAAGAGCAGTGATTTCCTTAATAAGGTCTATTCTGCTTGCTTGGTCTCCTAAAATATAAAGGCATCATTGTTTATTGTGTAACTGGTTAAATCAAATAATGTTCTTGGTTCTGTAAGACTGGAAAATAGGAATGATATGTATGATTTGTACCATTATGAAATATATTTGTGTTTGTCACTGTTTCCCTTGTCTGTAAAAGTCTTTATATAATTCACCAGAAGAGCACCGTTGGGCTAGGAAAGCATCTGTTTCTGTGAAGAGCTTGCCTGCTAAAATTATGGTTCTGACTTGATAAATATTCCAAACAACAAAGCACTGATAACCTTTTTGCTGGCTATGTGTGGATGGTGTCAGGGAGTGGATGGGAAGAGAGAAAAGGGTTGTTTCAAACTTTTTGGGCAAAGAGAAAATTTGATGAGAAGGAACTCAGTAAATTATTGAAGTAGACAGGTTTCCCTTGATCTTTGCTAATCCTACGACCGTGCATCTGATCTCACTCTGGTTTACTTAACATTTCTTTTGCCAACTAATGCAATTAAACTAATAGTTCAGTTGGTGGCAGGCTGCCTGAACATAGAGGAAAGACTGACACATGATAGCCAATGGAAACTGGTAGTGTTGCACAAATTAATTGTTTTATTTAAAAAAATTAAGAATAAGGAAAAAAACCCCAACCCTGTAAATCACACCAGGAACTATGATGACTGCAAGTTATTTAGAAATTGCTGTTCTGAATTGTTTGTGCAACTCTCTGCAAACATTATTCAATGTCTTTAGCTGTAGTGATGAAACAGTGTTTCATAAGCCCTTTGTTTTACTCCTTGTCCAGAAGTGACCTGTGGTGAGTTGGAGAGGAAATGGAGTAGAGAGCATGCAGGCAATAGTAGATACATTTACTTTATAGATGATGGAACCGGCTGGAGATGTAAAATCAAGTTAAGTAGATGGCCATAGTAACTGCATTTGTGAGTAGTAAAAGTTCTGTTCATGGACTCTCTGGAAATTGCAAGAGATTTCTTGTCCCTGGCATTCACTCAGGTGCTACTCTTGGGATGCACCTGTCAATTTATGAAACATGTTACCTACGGTATGTGATCAGCCAAAGGAAAAATTCCTTGTAAAAGCATTGAACTGAAGAGGACTACTGAAAATCTAAATGGGATAGCAGAAAAGTCAATGCACTTATTTACTCTAAAGACCAAATATAATAACATTACCATCTCCTGTTCTGTTCTCTCATGGATTCCTCATGAAATTTGTTCCTCCAAAATTTGGGCTTTTGGTATCTCAACTACTTATGGAAGAACAGGTAGTTGTAAGAAAGCCATTTCTGATCAGTCCACAGAACACATCTGCTACAGGCTCTCCTCACAGTGCACTCCAAGACACATGTCTGAAAGAATGTATGTCTCCTCACTCCTCTCCCTGCCTTCACTCCAATGAAAAAAAGTTATACAGTTACAACAGATGCTCGTACAGCTTCTGACAATTCCTGTATTAGACACAACATTAGTGTATTGCCAAAACCAGATTTACTAGCTCAGTGCTCTCCAGTAAAGGAAGTAAGCTGCTGTAAAAGGAATAGCTTTAATTATTCTTGGATTCAAGACAGGAGAATGCCATGAGGTATTACACTTAGGAGGGCAGTCAGAAGTCGAGAGTTCTCAGAAACGCTGCTTTGGATTCTACTTACTTTAATTTACTTCTAGGTTCTAGGACTAAATCTGTTTTGAAACTTAAAATTTAGATGTAGATTTTAAAGAAAACATTCGACTTGTTTAAAATGCAAACACAAAAAAAAATCAACTCCCTGCTTAAAATGCAGAGCAATCCTGTGTAATCTGCAGTGCAGCTCACTCATTCTTTCCTTGTTCCATATGATTAATGAAAGCAATGTATTTTCTCTCCTTCTGCCAGTGATTAATACTTCTCCGCTCTTCTTTGTTTTTGGTGGCAGATTGCTGGGGGGAGAGATTCCACAGTAAATTGTTTTTGATATCAAGTTTTAAATAGGCTTTGCCAGCCTGCTTATTTTGTGAAAAATACTTCTGAGTCTCCAGTAGTATGTAGCCTGGACTGTGTCTGCTCTATGTCTCTGTTAAAGAGAAGGGGAGTTCAGAAGAGCCCATCTCGAAGCTCACTTCCCTCACTACAGCTGATAGCATAAGGTGAAAGAGAACAGCTCATCTGCTGCTTCCTTCCCCATGTCTGCTGGGTAGGCGTGTCAGGGCAGCTGGAGTAGCAGGCAGAGACACATCCGCAATTATGTACTGGTTCTTCCATGTATGTGGCTGGAGTTAAAGCCCTAATGGGTGTCTGGTGGGGAGGTAATACCTTGAAGCGGTTGCTGTTAGCGACAAAGACAAAAGCTGCTCAGTGAATTGACCCTGGGGAAGTACTGCCTCCAATACTGACTAGATATAATTCATATCACCTACACCTTGGTGGTGAGGCAAGGCCTATTTTTAAATAGTATTTTGGACTGCTGTATTCACTAGTGATTCATACAGTGCCAAGGATGTTCCTGGACTCAGGAACACAATCATCCATTCATTTTCACTGTTATAGCTGTCTCTGGATGACTTCTGGCCAAAGCTAAATCTCCCAGGTATCCTGGGGCAGAGTCTGGAGTTCAGTACGAGCCAAGGAGCAACAGGCAGTTCATGTGCAGCTGACCTGTTTGGGAGGATAAGGGAGTTTAATTATACGGATGGGGACTGCTGTGCACATGTTGGCCTCCATGCTGCAGAAAGGTACATTCAAGGCAGATTTATGTTACTGTAGGATATCCTACAGAACCTTTTCCTTTAGCGGTCCTGTAGCTTTCAAGGAGTTGTTTTCAAGTCCTTGTTTTTTACTGGTGGGAAACTCAACTGATGCTTAATTTCTGCTCATGCATTAAGATTAACTGCAAATATATTTTTGACTCTGTTTGCTTTTACTTAAAAGTTGGGAAATGCATACTGAAGCATGTGCAGATGTAAAACGGATGGCAATTTGCCAGCGTAGCCTTTGATGTTGCCGAGCATTAGAGACTTATGTATAGGATAATACAGCTGTCTTATCCATGTGATCGAACCACCATATGCATGTTTTATTCCTTTTCTTAAAAGCAATGTTTTACATTGCAGCCTCCTAAAGAAAAACTATCAAAAATTAAAACTCACACCCTTTCTTACACGTAACCTTCAAGTTAGAGTCAAAATAGCAAACCTGTTATTTAATCAGGGCCAGTGAGACCGCAATCTGCAAAAATCATCTTTGCACTTGACTGTGAGCTCCACCCTTTAAACAAGCACTTTGTCCTGGTCTCAAATTGAATTCTTCACTACACAAGTCTCATTAATTAAATGGCAAGAGTAGCTTCAGCCAGCAACACATTCTCCCCCTACAGCTCCTTGCACGGGGACCCTTTTGCTAGTAGCAGTTTTTCTTCTGCCTGGCTGAGGAGAGATATGTATGATAGAAGGGACAGCTCAGCACTGAAATCCAGTCATTGCCAAGAGTTCCTTAAAATACACTGAAAAATAAGTGCTTTCTCCTCATCGTCTCCTTTCCTTCCAGTCATGGTTTTTTTAGCTATGTTTGCCCAGAAACCCAAAACTCAGACACAGCGTGACATTTCCCTACCTTCCTCCTTCCCTTTCCACAGGCTTTTTACCCCCAGCTGTTGCTGTTGCTGCCAGCTCTGTTCAATTAACCTCAACAGGAATGTAGTCATCCCTCTGTGGTTAATCCTGTTCAGGATTAATGAACTGTGCTTTAAACCAAGGGAACTGCTAGTAAAAATGAGGTATAATTTAGTTAGAAAATCATGTACTATTAATTAATTAAGAAGGTCATTTTAGGACCTGGCAGAATTGAGTTTAACTGGAGGAGAAAAAAAAAATAAAATCCACAAATATATGAAGTTTGCTACTTTCTCTTCACTCTTGCTTTCTCTGTGGACACTTTTTGTCACCAAGCATTCTTTTTTCTGTCTCCCTCCCATCACGTGACCACCAAGGCATAGCACTGGGAAGTATGGAGCAGCAGTAAAATGAAACAATTTTTTGTAGAGCCACTTGTTTCTTCATCCTTTGTTTCTGAGTGATGAACACTGTGTATAATGTGATTTATTTAAGTGGTATAAAAACAGGGACTGGTCAGAATACTGAGGTCATTGCTTCTCTGGTTACAAATCAAGAAAATTCCTGGTATTTAGTTTCCATGCTGGTCCTGGGAAAGTTTTCAGTCCTGTTTCTCAGTAGTGATTGTTCTGTACTTTTGAGGAAAAGCTTGGGTAATACCTTAGAAATGCTCAGTGTTTCACTTTCTGGGTATCAGAAGCAAGCACAGTGGGCACCTAGACAAAGCAAAGTAGCAAGGAACTTTATCAAGAAAGTGACTGATAACCAGGGCAGTGAAAGGGGAAAGGAGAGAAAACAGGTGAATAACTGCTGTTTGAAAAACAGGATTAGAAGAGGCAGTTCATTAAAAAATTTAAAATTCTTTCCCTGTTTGGTCATGCACAGCTTTGTTTATAACTTCAGAGCTCTTAACTCTTCTATTATGCCATATTAATTAGTATCCATCCTGTAAAAGATTAAGTAAATATAATTTCCAATATTTCATGTAATTTCGCTGAAGGAGTACTTATCCTAAAGTACTGAAGTACATAACTGTCATTCAGATGTTTTCGTTTTTTATACCAAAAAATCTGAACTGTGATGTAAGGTACTTGATGCTCTAAACCATGCTGTTGTAATTAGGTTTTTCTTTTTAAAAAAATTATATGGGTCCTTCTAACTTCTAGAAATATACTCTTGTCTCTGCAAGTAAAAGATATCCATCCTGGGAAGGATATAGCTATAAAAAAATAGATTGAATCCAGGTTTTGAATATAAAACTAAGTCTAATGAATGGAATTTTCATAATATGATACCAGAAGAATTTTCAGTACAATGTATTGTAATGGGCCAAATATCAATATATCAGTACTGGGGGAAGAATAACAAAGTTCCCATGGTTCAGGAGGAAATGATTAGCGCCTACTTGGCCAGTTAGATACCCACAAGTCAATGGGGCCAAATGGGATTCACCCAAGGGTGCTGAGAGAGCTGCCAGATGTGCTTGCCAAGCCCCTTTCCATCACTTATCAGCAATCCTAGCAGACTAGGGAAGTTCCACTCGACTGGAGGTGGGCAGATGTTGCACCCATATATAAGAAGGGCCAGAAGGAGGATCCGGGGAATTACAGGACTGTCCAGAGAAGGGCAACCAGACTGGTGAAGGGGCTAGAGGGATAATCAAATGAGGAATGGCTGAGGGAGCTGGGGCTCTTTAGCTTGGAAAAGAGGAGGCTGTGGGGAGACCTTATCACCACCTACAACTACCTGAAGGGAGGTTGTAGAGAGGTGGGCGATGGACTCTTCATCCAGGTGACAGGAGATAGGGCAAGGGGAAATGGCAAGAAGCTCCACCAGGGCAGGTTTAGATTGGACATTAGAAAAAAATTTTTTACTGAAAGAGTTGTCAGGGCCTGGAACAGGCTGCCCAGGGAGGTGGATGAGTCACCTTCCCTGGATGTGTTTAAAAAAGGGGTAGGTGAGGTACTTAGGGATATGGTTTAGCTTAGAATGGGATTGGTTGGACTTGGTCTTCAAAGATCTTTTCCAGCCTTGTGATTCTGTGATCAAGCAACCACAAAATATGCTAGCTTGTATTCTGCTCATGTAAAAGAGGAGGAGCCAATACATTTGAGTCAAAGTTCCTCAAAGGGTTTTGCTTAAGTGCCAGAGCCAGCTAATGTGCTAGCACACATGCTTATGTTTTAGCATATGAGTTCAGAAAGTCAGCCAAGCATGAAAAGTCTGTTGCAGAGTTATTTTTGAGATGGTACTTTGTTTTTAATATACTCTGCTGTTATATTTATAAATTCAAAAGAAATGGCATCTAATCTTCAAATGTAGTTACCACAGAGGACACAGAGCATGGACACAAATGGATTATTGTATTCCTGTAGGCAGGAAAATCACATGCCAAGACTCTTTTGAACATGCCATTATCAAGCATCTGTATGGGAGCGTTCTGTTACTTGATAAAGGTTTGCTATAAGCGAGCCAGCTGACAACATTTTTGCAATGCTAAGAGGTGTTACAGTAGAGCGAAATATTTCATATCCAGTTCTGTCACGAGAAAGAACGTGCTTTCTAGTTTGTTCAGGGGGTTGGTTGGGTCAGGGGTTTTTTGTTTTTCCTGGACAGCATTATGGGCCAAATGTTCAATCACTTCATGTCAAAGGCAAAGTTTGATTTAAACGAGAACAGAATACATGTGTATGTGCTAAATCAGATATTTTAAAATCTGTGCCACTTGAGATAGCGGAAGAAAAAACGCACTCATAAATAGTTGTGATTTGTTTGAAGTCAGAGCACTTTTCTCTGTTGCGTCTATTTATAGTTTCAGGATAAGAAATTCATATGCTTAGTAGCAGAAACTGATGAGTGAGACATTCACAAACTCAGTAGAAGAACATGAATTGTAATTTTCTGTTTCTTCAGCTTAAAGAAAATTCATGAGTCTTGTAGCTGGGATATAGAATTAATCCTGCTTACTTAGGCGGACCTTAATCACACACTTCCAGGTTTTTACTTGAACTATGGTACCTGTAGTATGTGAAGGAGTCAATTCCCACAGAATGTTTGTAATCTGGCTTTGTCTTGTTAAAATAAATATTTTGTTTTGCCAGCGAGCAAGATTAATTTTTAAATCATTATTATTATTATTATTATTGTTGTTGGCTTTATGTTTTATTCTATTGCTATGTTAAGTCCAGGAACACAAATGGATTATTGTGAATCCTGAAATGTTCCCCTTTTTTGCTGCAGGAGTCCAGTTCCATACAATATTAGCAATCAGCTTCTATGCCAAAGCCAACCAGTGACAGTTGCAATAATGAATATTTGCTGCAGGCCACTGGTATGAAAATAGCACAGTGCTGCAAGCCTGCGTCACCAGAAACAAATCTTCCATTTGACTGTGACTGAATTTCCAGCTCAATTTTAGATCATTTATTATTGAAATAGCTCTTAAACCACTGTCATAATATAATGCTAAGAAAAGCTGATTCAGTCCTCAAGGCATCAATTCAAATGCCTTCCTACTCCTTTTTGGTGATGGTTTGGTTTTTGTTGTTTTGGGGTTGGTTGGGTTTTTTTAATCTCTTGTACCTTTAATGCTGTACCCTGTATTTAGGGCACTGAACTGTGTACAGGCAACAGCACTGTAATATATTCAGAGACACATGCTGGTAAGGTTAGAAGTTCTGGTGAGAAGAGGATTTGAGTTCCCTCTTTATAAGCTTACTTGACAGCTTTTAGAATGTTTTCTCCTTAATTCCTGCAGATAATTCTAAAGGTTATATGAGGAGGAGCAGCTTTGCTCTGGCTTTTAGATGGTGCATTTGGATGGTTTTCTTCTGCATGTTTGGATGTCATGAATGCATTTTGCATTAGTGGAATATATAATGTATTATTATACGGCACCTTTTGAAGGGTATATGAGCAGAATATATGCTCTGAACTTTGATATTTTTATTAGTTGAAGAATATGCTGCTGACATTTACCATTTTTAGTTTATTTTTTATATACAATGCTGCTTTCATGCATGCATATCAAAATACCCTCAAAAGGATTAGCATAATCGATCATATTTCCCGTTCACTTTAAAATAATTACATGGTGAAATACTCGACGAACATAGGTAAAGGAGGTCAGTTATTTGAAATAGAATCAAATCTGAATTTGTTTAAGCTTTTTTGTTTGCTTGTTTGTTCATTGCCTCATTTTTTCTCTATAGAAAATAAAGAAATTATGTTCTATATTTTGCTTAAGGCAAAATCCTGACCCTTCCACTGCAAAGCTGGTAGTGGTGACTGATGTAAATATATAATTTCCTGCAAGATTAGAATGAGCACCACCCTTGCCATCAATCCTTAGGGAATGTTAATAATTTCTTTCTCTTTTCCTTCCCTCTCCCTGGTGCAATCTGCCCTCTGCCTGCTGTTTCACTGGGAAAGTCCATTGGCTGGGTATACTATTGCACAGTCATCCCAGGACTGAAAAACTGAAGTTTTAAATGCAGTGTTCTGTGCTTCTGGGAGTGGGCTTTTGAGGAAAATAATTTCACCGTAGCAACTTTCAACTGAAGGAAAGCCAACATTGACATAGATTCCCTGGGATGGAATGTAGTTAAATGTATAGTTTTGTGGACAGATCTACAGAGGCTTCATTTGCTCATTAGTTTCCCAACAAAAGGTTTAATATTTCAAAATAGTATTTTTCTTTTGAAACTTTATTGTTGGTGGTCTGTAAAAAAAAGTAAGTAAGAACAGAATTTCAAGCAAGGTAACACCATTCCTTCTGCACCAGTATTTGACATCTCTAGCACCTGGATATAACCACCCCCAGACTCTCAGGGAAAACAAAATAATTATTAGACCTCGAGTGGGACTGTATTTTTGCTATATGCTTTCATGTATGGCAATATGTAGAATATTCACACGGCAAACTCTTCTTTCTTGGATTTATGAATAATAGCTTTTAAAAGACATCTGGGAGAATATGTAGGAACATTACAAAACACACAATGTATATAGAACTTGACAGGTCTTGAAGGGTCTTATTCCCACTGTCTGAAGCGGCATCATACCTGGATTGCTCCTGCAGACATTTGTTCAGCCAGTTCCAAGTTCTTCAGCAGGCAATATTTCCGGATCTCTGTAGGTAGGCTATTTTCAGGCTTTACAAGCTTTAATATTAGAAAGAATTTCCTGATGTCTAATCTAAGTCTCTCTTGATGTAATCCAGTAGTCCTTGTCCTATTAGGAGGGATCAGGGAGAAGAGTTTATTCTCTTATTTTTAGCTACCTTCTGCAGAGATGAAAAATGTTGTCAGTGTTTACCCTTCATCTTCCATATGTGTAGTCCATGCTTTCTAAAGCTCTAATTTATTTTGGCTTCCTCATCCGCAACCCCTCTCTTGTTGGTTTGCATTTGCGTTGCTGCTGGAAGAACAACAAAGCAAGTGATTGTTAATTTTTGACATTGCAGTCCACAGGCTGGACACAGGACCTCCAGTATTGGTTAGAGGAGAAAAAAATACTTCATATATCTTTCACTTTGCACTGTCAGTATGGTAGGGACGAGTTTCATAACATGATGATGCAAGGTGTCTGTGTTCATCTTGTTACTGCTACTGAAAGCTTTTTCTGAAAAACAAGTAAACAAACAAACCAGCCCAAAATTAAACAAAGAACACCCTCTCCCCCCCCCCCCCCCCCAAAAATAAAAAGCAGTGCTGGGGGGCTGTTGTTCATCATATTAGTCCTACTGAGTGTCGGTTCATTCAATTGTCTTTATGGATAGGCATCTAAACTGTTTATCTGGTGTGTTAAAACTGTTTTGAATCACATCTTTCAGTGTGTTTGAGCTTGCTCCCACATGCTAGGTTATTAGGCATGTTCTTCATTAATACAGTACTAGTTTAAAACACACCTCTCTCGTATCAGTTTGTTGTGTCCCTCCTGCATCACAGCACAAACTGAGATCTGTAAGCAAAAGAATTTTAATTTTGCTTATCGTACTAGGTGGCAATGAATAAAGCGTAGTGCAGGTTGAGCACCACTAACACCAAGGGATGTATGAAACCAAAATGAGCCATCTATTCTGGAAAGTACTCAATGCAAGTAGAGTAACTAAGATTTCTTATGGAGGAAGCTGCTATTCAGTAGGCTTAATATGAGAAAACAAAACACTGCAAAGGCAGAACAGCTCCTGTTCCTTCCCTACTTCTCCTGTTCCTTTCTTGTCATCTTCTACCCTAGCTCACTGCTGTATCTTATAGTCCTCTACCCAGCTGAGTACTTATCTACCAAATGATACTGCCATATCCAAATGTCACGTATATATTATTCAAACCACAATATCACTGTGTATTTTCTCTCTCTTGAACTTGAAAACTACAGAAAAATGGCGACTTCTTAGCTGCAAGAACTAGGTTTCTGAATAGATTTAGGTATATAACATGCTTACGATTCTTCCAAACTTACCACTGACACACACATGATAGAAATACTGTTATTGTTTGCGTAGGTCGCAGATATAGAAAGCTCTATTTTTAATGACTGTTATTAGTATACATTATTATTATGTAATATTAGCAATATATTGTGTTATGTATTAATGGATAATAACGATTTATTATTATATAATACTGTGTGTTAATAGTTGCCTTCATTCCTTTAATATTAGCTTTGGCTTATATCAAGTGAAGAATTAAT
Source organism: Laterallus jamaicensis coturniculus (assembly GCA_022605575.1). Taxonomy (NCBI): domain Eukaryota; kingdom Metazoa; phylum Chordata; class Aves; order Gruiformes; family Rallidae; genus Laterallus; species Laterallus jamaicensis. The sequence continues at coordinate 16,343,447 of JAKCOX010000008.1, read as the reverse complement.
TTAATGTTTGGATTTTAAAACCAGATATCAAGAACAGACAATTATTTTAATTTTGTTAGTACAGAATGTTAAAACTCCAGCTTGGCTACTCAGCCAGCATTAAATATTATGCAGTACTGTGGCAGTTAAGGCAGTTAATGCATCTGAAGTGCCACATATTAATTTTAACTGCCGATTGTACTGGTCATTTACAGGACCTCTTTTAGTGGATTATCTTTCTGTAGTACACTACAGTTTTAATGACCTGTCCTTTCAGTTTATGAATTCTGTGTTTACTGGGTGCTAACATAAAGCAGGAGAAGGAATACATGGCATTTTGATACATGGGAGTACTGTATTTCGTGACTACACAAAATGCAAAGAATAAGGTCAGATTTAGTTCATTGCCATTAGTCAAATCATCACCAGCGTGGTCTGGCTCTCTGTGCCCTTAATGGCATTAGGATGCAAAGAAGCAAATGCCAAAGATCACAACCTTTTGTTTTGTTTTGGTTTTTTGTTTGTTTCCATCTCCTCTCTTTGCCCACAGACGTTACCACAGGGACACCAGCAATATCAACAACGACGACCGTGGAAATCCGGAAGAGCAGTGTTATGACAACTGAGATCACCTCTAAAGTGGAGAAAATCCCCACGACAGCCACTAGCAGCACCACATGCCCTTCCGTCGAGACTGAGGAAGAAAAAGCAAAAAGACTGCTGTACTGTTCACTATGCAAAGTCGCTGTCAACTCTGCCTCGCAGCTGGAGGCGCACAACAGTGGTGAGATGGAGCAGTGCTTGCTTTCTTCCTTTTTTTCCTTCTGTCTCAAGAGCTCTGCAATTATCTTCCCCTGAATAGATTAGATCTCTTGCAGTAGGGGACAAAGAGGTGGCAGAAAACTGGCAATTACATGGAAATCATTAACTATTAAAGAATAAAAATGACAGGCAAAGAGGCTTTCATAAAGGGGGAAGAAAGGAAATTTATTACGTGCAAGTTACCCATTTTTCTTATGTTTTAGCTTTTGCAACTTCTAAACCTTATAGAGCTAAATGACAACTCATGCTTCATTAACTTTGGTGTTCAGAGTCTGCATACTTTTGTTTGTGCCAGCTAGCAAACTTAGTATGAATTCCATTACTTTTGTTTGGAATCTAACAAATTAAGGCTGAAAGAGAGTGTCAGTCAGTCAGAGTTCAATGACGACAGTTAGAATTCTTAGCTCCATATTGTTTGTTAATAAGTTGCTAAAAATATGTATATTTTTCCTTTGTTTTCATCAACTGATAGCGATTGCTGCATGGGAGATGAATGGGTAATTGATTACCTCCATCTTTCTTAATTTTTAAGCCTTTTATTGTTATTAGAGCTACTAGCATTGATAAGTACCAGTAGAAGAGAGACATCATTCACAGTCACTATTTTAAGCATCTTATCAATTGGCTTTGTGGTGAGCAGGGTTAAAAGATCTTCGGATTTAATATGGTGGCAATGACCTACAGAAAAACTCCTGATTTTGGATGTCAGGGGCTACCTGCCTGCAGGGTAAATAGGGTTAGGAAACAGGCAGAGTACCTTAGGTATGAAACATAGAGACAGTGATGGTATTAAGTATGATCAATGGGTTTATGATGTAATAAAACGAGAAATAACTTTGGCATGTCCTAAATCCACTTAAATTAAAAAGGAAATGCTAACTTGTCAGTATTCATGAGAAGCAAAGCCTCATTGGTTTTGAATGTTGTTTGCTGCATGGCAGATATTCATCTGGTTAAAATGAAGCTGTACCCCTTTAACTTCTTTAACTTCACATGAGGGTTAGACTCTAAACATTTTTCTGATCGAGATGAGAGCCAAAACACCATTCTGAACATTTAAACACAACCCTCCATGCTTGCACTGTCTGTGCTGATAAACTGTGTGTGTGCTCACACACACAGGCATACTTGTCAAAGTGGAGAAGTGTTCATGTGGATGCCTATAGCGATTAGCAGTGGAACACTGGTTCTAAACACAGTAGTAGTCCGTCATCATCACAGACTACCTGTGTGGAAGTCAACAGTGTAAGAAATTGTTTGGTCTGAATAAGGGTAAAACAACAGGACACTGTTATTTTCTATCCAATCCTTATTTTAATAAAAAAAAATCAAGTACATTTTTCTCATGTGTATGATTCTCACACGTTTTGGTTTCTGTCCAGGCCATTAAGGTTCCATAGGTTGCTTCCAAGAACCTCTGCCCCTTTTTGATTGGAGACTAATTAGTTAATTACAGATATAAGTGTAATGCTACGTAATGCATACTATTTATCAATCTATTCAGGAGGACTACAAATCAAAGCCAACTACATCTCTAATAGCTAAATTACTCTTCCTTTGTGACTACAATTCAGGTCTTATTAGCAGCAGGAGTTAATGAGAAAAGTCACACCCATTTAACTTCACATCGGGATACCTGAATGTGCCACTGCTTTCTGGTGTAGCTGCTTTGTTCTAGTGCACTACCTACAGATATGTAATTTAATAATTAAATATCAGAGGTGAAATACTGTTATATCAGTATGAATCTGATACAGACAAACACAGGCGTATTCCAAGGACAGCATATGACACCAAAATAAGATTCATATGATTTTCTTCTTAAAAGAAAATAAAGCGATGAATACAACCAAATTGCCAAAGTTCTTTCTGTTTCCCATTTCTTAATGTCTCCAGGGACAAAGCACAAAACTATGCTGGAAGCTCGGAATGGAAGTGGAACCATAAAAGCCTTTCCCCGGGCAGGCGTAAAAGGAAAAGGACCTGTGAATAAAGGCAACACGGGCCTTCAGAACAAAACATTTCACTGTGAAATATGTGATGTGCACGTAAACTCTGAGACACAACTGAAACAGGTACTCAGCTAGCTTGCAGAGTGTGAATCCTTGACTGTTCTTTGTTTTCATGGTGATAAAGTACCAACACAATCAGCATGTGTCAGTCTAACAGTTCACATCTAAATGGAACTTACAGATTTTGCCCTCTGCTCTTTTCTTTCACACTGCGTGTTTTGTTTTGGGTATGACTTTCCCTTGCACATATTATATTTTGCCAAAAGCTCTTGATATTATAGATATATATATATCTTAAAGACATATAGAAACTGTAGACTGCAACATGTTACAACTGTCTTTAGGCTGCTATAATTGTCATGAGCAAATAACCTCTGCCATTTAGTGTGCAGCATGATATTTGCCTTGACAAGGATGGGGGCAGGGTTTGTGGAGGTGTTTGCAGCAAGGAGTTTCATAAAACACTGAATAACCTGCTTGGAAATGAATGATGGAGGGGATTTGAAATATTTGTATTTTTTTTATCAATGTTACTCTAAACTGAGAAGCATGACCTCTAAATTGCAATTACACTGTTATGTTCAGTAATTCTTCAGATGAACAAAGCCTTTGTTCTGAAAAACACTTAGTTTAATTCCATATGCCTCTTGGAATTAAATACTCGTTAAGGAACTTTACAAGAATGAACATAAATTCTGTAATGGACAATAGCAGTACTTGTCTTCTGCTTTCAGGGGGGAAAAAGACGTCCAGTTCTTTGTCCTTTTTTTTTTGAGAGAACTCTCTTGACAATGAAAATGAAGTAATACTACAGTTCTGAAAAAGGTCCTTTACATCTAATATTGCAGTAAATTCTGTGTAGAAGGGCTCATGTAAAATCTCATAGATCCTGTGAAGATAATGGATTCTGTGGGGTGTTTTCACTGTCACTTAGTTTGGTATGTAACCATCTCTCAGGTGAAATCTTGAAAGCGTGTGTAGGCTTCTTAGGGATTTAAACAATTTTTTTTACTCCCCCCCCCCCCAAATAGGGGATGCTCTACTACCTAGTGCACTTTCAAAACTTTTTATCAGCTGTGGATTGAATTTGATAGATACTTTATAGTGATAGAGAGGAATTTTTCAAAGGCTTCTATCGTTGACCAGATTCAGGTCCTGTTGAAATGAACAATGGTTAGAAACTCACTGACTACAGTGGAAGTGGAGTTGAACTGAGCACTGTGGAAAATCACATTCCCAATATGTAATGCACAAAAGATCATTAAAAATGGAACAGACCCTCTTCCCATTCGTTATTGAATTAGTCCAAGTAATGCTGTTGTGGAGACTAGAAGCCTTCACTGTTGGAGCACCCTTGTGTAAAGCAGAACCTTTGTGAAATTATCTATTAAAGAAATACCACTCTCTCTTTTTCTTTTTTTTTCTTTTTTTTTTTTTTCCTTGCTCCCCAAATGTATTTTAACAGCACATAAGCAGTAGAAGGCACAAAGACAGAGCTGCTGGGAAGCCACCTAAACCTAAATACAGCCCTTACAACAAACTCCAAAAGGGAACACATCCTCTAGGGGTAAGCCAATCACCTTTTAATTTTACTTTTATTTTAATGCTGATGAGTAGGGGGTTTGGAAAATGTAAGTGGAAAAATGTTTAAAATGAGAGGAATAGCATAAGCAATGGGAATATGCAAGTGTCTGAATGAGCTCATGGAAGCCCACAAGGGTCTTTGCTTTGCTGGGTGTTGTCTACAAACCCTGGTTCCTTGTTTTCACTTGCAGCTACTCTGAATAACCTCAGCAAAGAAGCTTGTTTCAAGGGTCATTAGAGAGCAAGAGACAAAAGTAACTTCCAGATGTCAAACAGGATTTTTCCAGTTTTCACGAGGACAATAGTGATGAAATAAATGACTAAATGGAACACTATAAAACATAAATCCTTTATTTTATCCTTATTTAGAAAATTAGTCAGATAACAATAGAAACAATAAAAAAATACATCTCCCATTTCATTTAACTCAGTTTCAGGATGGTTCTGATCACATTTTTGACTGCCAGGATAAACTATCCAAAACACAGTTCTTACTAGCTTCAAAAGCTGAGCAAAAGGTTTACTTTTTAACTAAAAACCCTGCTGGGATACTGCCATTAGTTAAGCAACAGCTTATAATGTGGGTAGGATAGTGAAACATCTGACATTTATCTCCATCAGATAAACTGCTTGATTGTTTTATGTGCCATGATGTTTTATAAGGGTTTATATATAGTTTTGGCAGGGAGAGGATGTTGATTCATTGGCCTCATAGATATCAGCCCCTTATTCCTTGACCATCTTCTCCAATGCAGACAGAATATGGAGCTTTTTTTTTTTCCTTGAAACCCCAGTTCTTTTTGAGTTAAAGCTCTTTCCTTGTCAACAGAAAATATGTCCTTGTTGGAGCAGTGCTCATGATTGGTATTTTCATGCATGATTCAGTTGGGTTGGAGCTTTCCTACATGCTGTAGGGTAATGCAGTGCACCATTCTGTTGTGTCCACTGGTATGGAAATAGTCCCATAGGGTTTTTCAATAGTCCACCAGGAAGACCAAGATCTCCAGTACATATAAGCTATATGGAAAGGAATAGAAAATATGTCATTAGGTAAGTAGGATATGGAATGACTAAATCCTCTCCGTCAGGATTATTATTCCTTTAGGAAATTCAGTATTGTATTTAGGAAATACAGTACTGTTACTGTTGTGCACCATTCTATGTTTGCCAATATATGTAATGGTGATTTCTGAGAACTCTAGCCAAGGATCAAGACCATTTAGTTGCTGCATAGAAAAAATAAAGGCAACGTTTCCTTTTCCTTCTCCCTCATTCCCAATTGTTCACAATATACAGGTCAGGCCAGAGGTGAGCAAAGAGGCAAAGGGGATTTAAGAAAGGGTAGAATGGAGTCTACACTGAGAAAGGATAAGAGAAGTTATCTAGTTATTCTTTTTTTGTTCTGGATAGAAAAAAAATACCAAAATTGCTGTCATTTGAAATGCAGAATGGCATAGCAACAAGGTTTGAAATGTAGTTGCAGTGTACTGTATATGCTAAATATTACTTGAAGCTATCCTGAAGTCAGAACCATTTTGATAAATTAACTGCAAAGCTATCTAACTTCATTAGAAGTTCCTGATTCCTCCAAGGATAGCAAGATAATCACAGAATCAGAGTCAATATAGAATCAAATAGGATCTTTGTTCTTCATGACAAATAAATGTATGAGCATCACCATATCTTTTTCCCTACAGAAGTTAGAAAAAGGACATACTACATTTCCATAGCTTTTCTAGACCAAACATTTTCCAATGTAATCTTTTTAATATCCTCGTGCAGCTTTGTCTAGTCTGGTTTTGCATGCTTTAGAGAAAGAAGCTTTATGAATTCCCACAGTACTATTTCAGAGTTTAAGAGATCTTGTAATGTTAGGACTTCCTTGATATTTCTTTAAGCAACATATGTCCAGCATGTATAAATACTGCACTGGAGAGAAAGAAGTTATCAGGCATTTGATAGTCCAAACTTTCTGCAATAAAGTAATATGAAAAACATTTTTCACTGGGAATTGTAGATCACAATCACAGCCCTTTTGTTTTGGGCTGTGTTCTTTTTGTACTTTGAACTCATAATTTATTTTTTTTTAAAGTTTTTCTTTTCTTGTGTGTTCTAAGGAAGACTGAAAAAAAGTATTTACTAAAAATGTAAGGAATGAGGAAAATGTCACATGCTCTGCAAGGGAAGAGATAGTTTGGATCAGTGGGTGAAACACTGATTAAGGAAAAGATCAGATCATTGATTTTCATTGCACCATGAAGAATTTTGTATCTTGCATTCATTATGTCCTCTCTTAAGAGAATTACAGATTCTGGTCCACTCCGAGTATCTCTCTGAGAGGTTTAAAGGACCTTGAGGCCAGCAGAGTTGGCAGTGAGTATTAGGAAATGTCAAAATCCAGCATCCATCTGGCTGGTAAAGAACCAAAATAATGTGGTTTTTAATATGATGATAGTGTAAAGATGAAACTCACCGGTGGTTCATGCCAAGCTACTTCTGTCCTTATTTTCTGACTATCCACTCACCAAGGTACTGTTGAGTGGAAAGTATCACACTGATATAGTGCAAGTTATTTTTTTCAAAGCCTTTTTCAATTAAAGAATGAGAAATTGTTTCCCTGTGAGTGAGAAGTGTCCATACTTACACCAAGGTGTACCACAGCATGGTACATATATTCGTATTCCATATATTCAGTTTCACAATTCAGGTCTATGCTCTTTAGAAAGGGCTTCAGGTCATGCCAGGACACAGACCCACTGAAAGTCCATCAGAGCCAATGGAAACTTTCTTTGTCAGTGGATGAGCTTTCTGTTTTTATCTCAGTGATAAAACCAGAATGACAAAGTTATTCAGTCTCCTGGCTTCTCATTAGAAACTTGAAATTGCATTGAACTCTCCAGAAATCTATATAGATGACTATGGTGTTAATTTGTATGCATCACAAATGTAATTCTCTTTAATAATAAAGGACCTCCATGAGTATCTTCAATTGATCTGGGAAAAGCTCAAGCTTACTTTTTTGCCTTTTTGTAAACTCTAAGTGAGGAGTTTTCCAAATTATTTTTTTGTTATTAGAGGCAGAAGCTAATAAACAGGAGATAGCTGGAGATCTTAATTTTAAGTATAATTTGCATCCTAATGATTAAAACAAAAGTACATTCTTAGTCATACCAGGGAATAAGAGGTGTTTTCATTCTGCTCTGCTTTCTATAATAAAGGTGTCCAGATGGAGGTCTTTTAGTTGGTGGTGAATTCTTCCATATTTAAATTTTGCAGGTTACATGAAGCTTTGCTTTGGTGCAGATTGCTCAGCCCCTCTTTAGGCTTGATTTGATTTCTAATCTCATGTTAAATTATAAGTCTTGGTGATTAAGTGAGAGCCCACAGCCAAGAGGACTTTGAAAATCTTTGTCCTTGACCAAATCCTGCTCACCCTTGTCCAATGCATGAGTTGTGTCATCTGTTACGACCCTGCAGCTCATAGAGTCAGTAGCCACTACAAGGGCTCTCTTACTTGATTTTGCACTTAGAATCTTAAGTCAAGCTCCCTGTCATGCAGTTAATGTGAACAAATTATTTCTCTCTTGTTTGTTTGTTTTCTCTTTTCCCCGCAGGTAAAATTAGTATTTTCAAAGGAACCTTCAAAGCCGATGGCTCCACGAATCTTACCAAATCCACTAGCAGCTGCAGCAGCTGCTGCTGCTGTGGCTGTGAATTCCCCTTTCAGTCTTCGCACAGCCCCAGCAGCCACCCTTTTCCAGACTTCAGCACTTCCTCCAGCACTCCTCCGACCAGCTCCAGGGCCTATACGGACCACCCATACTCCCGTGCTGTTTGCTCCTTACTGAACTCCAAACAGGAATTAATTGTACTGCAATAATTTTTCAAATCAAAACAAACAAACAAAAAACATAAAGAAAAAAAAGAAAAAAAAAAGAAAATCAAGAACATTGAACTATGCAGTGTTTATTTATAGTTTAAAGTATATATGAAGAGCCAGGACTTTTGATAGAGAACTGAACAAATTCTAAAAGGGGGAATGGGCAGTATTTTCTCCAGATGAGAACATTCCTCTTGAGTATTGATCGTTTTAGAACTGATCTCCAGCATTGACTTGTAGTGACATATAAAACTTATGAAGCCTTTTGACTGTGCTTTTTGGCACATATTTCCCTGCAATGTCTTTCCTGCTTTATGAAACAACTTACAAATTTGTCTAAAGGGCATTAACTGGTTCCAATGTACATAAAATACTTTATTCTGTAGATTAAAGAAGGAGAAAAAAAAAAAGAAACACTGTGAATAGTAGTACCCTTACCAATCCTCCTGCCAAATCAGCAGTTACTGGGTATTTATCTGAACAAAAGTAGATACAATAGATGTCTTGTAAAACAGTAGTATTGTGTCTCTATCTATGCCACTAGGTTTCTAACTGAGTTGCAAAAGATAAAAATGAACAAATTATGTCACTTTGGTAAGTAGTCAAAAATGATGACAATAATGTGGAGCTGTTTCTGGCGAGCAAAAATTGCTTTCCTCATGAATGGGTGTGAAGATAATCTATGATTAGGGCAAAATAAATGGTAAAGAAGATTTAGTTGGGGAAAAAAATTAATCCAGATGCTGTACGCAGAATAGGTAAAATTTTTATTTAACTGAGAAGGTATGTGTACAGTCTGTGTATGTTCAAAAGGTGTAACACATCCAGGATAGATTGATGTTTAAGGCATGCCAGTGGACAGCAAAAAATCCACTCTTGTCATGAAACAGGCCTGACACTCCAGTGTTGAGCAGAGGGAAGACACTGATGGGTTACACATAGTCATGACTAGCGAATGGAAAGCAGGAGAGGAATCCTGGCCTCATTTAAGTCAGTATAAGGTTCCTCCTGACTGCAGTGTAGCCAGAAGTTCATTCCAAGAATGGCACGTACTCGTTTTATATCACACCAGTGGGAGAGTTTGTAGATACAGGTTACATTTTTTTGCAATAGTCTTAGTCTTAGAAACAGATTTATTCTCTTGTTTTGTTTCCTACTGATGTGATATAAAATGTCTTGGTACACCTATAAAATGTAAACAGCGACACATGAGATACATATTATGAGATAACTGCACAGTGTGGGTTTGGAACAAATACAACCTTTAGGATCTGAAGGGACCCTTGAATTCTGTAGCTGACCTTAATGTATGGACAGCTTAAAGCCTTATATATTTACTGTGAGGCTTAAAGGGGTTGACCGTGTCCCTTTAAAGTAAGATTTATCAGGGGTATATATAGATATATTGTATATATGTTAGAGTAAGAAAAATAACTTATAAACAGAAAATCTACTATATAAAATAATTATATAACCATCGAGTTTCACATGTGGGTCATTAAGTGGTAAGTAACAAACAGCAGAGAAAAAAAATAGACTTCTTGAATCTGATTCTTGCTGCCTGCTTTTTCCCATAGGGAGCTGAAAAGTATCTATTAATATTACAGAGTGCGCTGCTGAGTCACATGCGACCACTCTGATGTGTAGCTAAGTGAGATGCCTACCATACATTTAGGAGGAATAAAATTTAAAAACATAATTTAAGTTTCGGTGGGGAAATTATTTGAAAGATTTTATTAAAAGGTAGTAATGCAAAATATTGACCATGTGGTTGCTATATAATACTGCCTGTGGTTAATATGGACAGTTGGGAGATAGGATGGGAATATATAGCACTTTTGACTTGCAGTTCATCAGTGAGCCTTCCATATACATTGGTATTTGCCATTTTTTAAACCTCTCTGCATTTAGATTTTATAAAAAAATATATATATAAAAAGAGAGAAAGAAGAGGTTCCATGGATGTCTGTGTCCAAAGAATTCCAAAGAGATGCATTTATTTATCTAGAAGTATTAAAATAAGTTCTATATTATGTATTTGTATTTCATCCAGTTTATTTGCAAACGTTTGTGCCTTGAAATGAAATGGGCTTTTGTTTATATTTAATTCACTCCTATGTAGCCATGAAAAAGATGCAATGGTGATTTCAGGGCTGGTTACTAGCTGGATGGCTTTGGCCCAATCTCCAAAAAAAAGAGTTTGAGTAAGTTCCTGAAGCCAAGTTTAGGCACCTAACTAACTAGGGGCTGACATTTAAAAGGGCTCCCTAATCTACAGCTCCCAGTAAAGAGGCAGTAGAGAGGCCAGCCTTCATAACCTGCGCCTAACACTCAATTTAGAAAATGTTTCCTTTAATTCGGGTACATAAATAAAGTGTTGTAAGGTTCAACTCATCTTTGCATAACCTTGGCCTTGGTCTTTTAAGCCTGCTTTCAATCTCCCATCTTTTTGCAGAAGTTGTAGTGCCATTGACAGCTGTGCTCAGATTCCTCCTTGAATAGGGCACTGGTTTTGAAGCTGTGCTCCATGAACCACCATTTATCTCCACAGCCTTTTGTAATAGCCTGTGTACGTAAGAGCTTGCTAAACGAGCAGAGGAGGATGGGCGTTTTGGGAAAGGAGAAGGTCTGGGCAGACCTTGCAGATGGGAAAAGGGGAGACCCACAAATACCTTGTAGGCTTTTCTGCACGGCCTTCTGGTGCATGGACACCTGCTGTACATCCTGCCACGTGGTTGTGATGCCATCAAAATCAACAGGCTGATCCTTGCCAAAATGTGGCCTGTGGCATGTATGGAGGCACAGTACTAAGGGCAGAGTTAATACAAGTTTTGCTAGAAATAAAAAGAGTGTCATTCCAACTACTTACATCAGCTAATTTGCAATGACACCAGTTTTCTTGGACCTCTTTTGTCACAGTGCTCTATGGAACAAGTTTTTGTTCACACAAGTCTCTTTTAAATTTCAGCTGTAAACAACAAACTCAATTCTTTTTATGTCTCTTACTCACTACCTAATAAAGGATAAAGCCTAAATGTTAGAATGTATAGTGAATTTTCTGTGCCTTCCTGTTCCACCTCTCTCATGGTCAGTAACAAGTCAACATACCCAGGATGTCACCACAAGGTTTATATATATATAAACATAAAATTTAATATATATATATAAATACAAAATTTAATATATATATTTGCATCAAGGAAAATACTGGCACAGCAATGTGACTGGGCAAGGGGAAGCTTTCAGACAAGGGTATGCCCACAGCAGCTGACAAAGGAGCTGGCAAACAGAAGACGCTTTACACCTACTTGTCAATACATCCAATATGGAGAGCACTATAAAAAGAAAAATGTGTCATTATATTTCATATTACAGTAACACTCCAGGGCCAAGAGGAAGCCTAAAGCACAAGGAAACAGATCATTTCATCGAAGACACTGTCGCTCACTGGAATAACAGTGTGAAATCAGCCTGCAGGGAAATGGCTGGGTATGAACTTGGAAAAAGAAATAGGTTCAGGGATGTTTTCTTAAATTCTATACAAAGTGTTAAAGAATGACTATTCTGCTCTGACCCGAAGAGATGGTTATTTTTGTGGGAGGGATATATATTTATATTTTTATGCTATCTGCATTTTTCCAACTATCTCTGTCTTCAAACCTTTGTTCTGAAGGATCATCATTGCTCTGAACCATGAAATCAGTTGCCTTCTTGAAAGCTGGTGTAAAAGCTGATGTGAGAGGTCACTGGGCAAATGGTATAAATATGATGATCTAAAATGAAAAAAAAAAAAGTGAACTGGCCATGTCAAGGAATATTGTATTTGAAAATACACATTTTTATTTTAAGATAAAGTTAATAAAATTAAGAATAGCTAAATAAAGTTAATATAAGTAAATTACATCTGTCATTTTAGTATTGGAATATTACAATTGGCTTTCTATTTTAAAAGGTGAAAAGACTTTTTAGGTGCTGAATCAATGCAAAGATGTGATGGGTAAATTTAATGTCTCACACTCATTATCTTCCAGTTATACCAGGAATATTAAAATTGAATCAACCTACTTTTAAGTCACTTCTATTCCAATCACCAAAGATACAGTAGAGTATATGCCCAATATTCCCTGAAAGCTGAAGTCATGCTTCTTAGGAGCCCCTACTTCTGCCTCCTGTCCTGAAGTACTTAAAATATCAAACACACAGTTAAGAGTTTAGCCAAGAACAAGCGCTTTATGCACTCTCATACCTACAAGTTTATTGAAATTCAGGACCATTTAGGAGTAAATGTAACTACTGGGAGCATGGTTATTACCTAGCCTGATCTGAAATGTCAGGGGCTGAAAGAGTCTGTGCTCCAGTCTGAAATGAAGAGTAGTATGAAAACCATAATGCTCTTAACCCTCTGACTCCTGAAAGCAGTTGCAAAGATCTGTGACTTCAGTAAAAGCAATTTTTTGCCCTCAGTGCCTGAGGCCTTTTGCAGCCATGCTGTGTATTGCAATTAGGTACCATTCAGCTCTGATTCAGCATTGGTAAATTGATAAAGAATTTGGCTGAGCCTGAAATATGATTCGTGGCTGCCTGGTTTGAGTGATCAGCTTCACACTGGGATGGTGCTTGGATGGTGAAGAAAGAAAAGTCAAAAGAGCCAATGTAAAGAAACTGGTAAACTCATTTGATCCCCTTTCCTTGTGCAATGCTCTTACATGGAACTTGTGAGGCATTAACAAGCTAGGACATTCAAGAGTTCCTGGATAAAACACTGGGACTTCAGAGGTCATAAGATCTTAACTTTAAAAATAATTTTGATCAGAAAGAACGCAGAAGACTCTGGCTTGGGTAGTTCAGGGACTTTGTAGCATTGGTCTTCACACTATTCACGCTGTCAGCACACTGATATTTTTGCTATTCACAACAGAAATTGAATATTTGACACCCATAATTAGAAACCAGTATAGTAATCAATTTTCATTGCGTAGGTATTGGATACTCTAGTACAGGACACAAGAATTTTCCTTGGAAATCCATGCATTCATTTCTCTTCATACCAGCCATGATATCACTGCATCTCATCAGTACATGGGTCCCCAAAAAGGATGACTGTATTTTTAATTGTTTTCATTACTTTTTGATTTTTCTTCTATTTCTTTATTCTATTTTGTCTCCTCTGTCATATGAAGGAAAAGAATCCCTAATTTTAAATACGCACTTAAAAAGTACTTAAGAAGTTGATATTCATCAAGCTCCCAGTTAGATAATTTGATCAGGGCTAATAAATTGAATAAAAAAATTAAAAGCCATAATAATAGTAGTATATTATGAAATGTATGTTTGCAATGCCTTTTACCTGATCTAGACAGAGTCTTGTGACAGGCAGCTTTTTGTCTTTAACATTTTCCTGAAAAGTTCATCTTTTGGGATTCTTCAAACATTTAATTAAATATAAATGTTCAGTAACAATAGCTATATATTCTTAGTGCAAAGGCAATGAAAAAAGGGGTAAAAATCATAAACCATTTTCTCACTACAAATGCCTGCAGCATTTGCTAACTACTGTGGCCCTTTCTCTGCTTGCGGTGGATGGCTGGCATTTGCCATTGGAACAGTTCTCTGACACACATATCAGGTGAAAATTGTCTGCTCAAAACACAGACTGCCAAGTGCAGGCATTCTTTTGGGGCACAACAAAGTGGGAGGTGATAGCATATGGCCAAAGCTATGCCGTTATAACAGCCTGTTCTAAATCCCTCAAAACTGCCCAGTGGCTCGATGGGGAGAGGTAACACACCCACAGGTTCCCAATGTGGTCATTCTGTCATATTTATAACACAGGGGATGTTGATTTGAAAGAAAATCCTTGTCTGTTGATTTTTACAAGTGCTCCAGCTTAGGGTATGATACTCCTCACAAAGTGTAATCTTCCTTTGAGACATATTTTCAGTGTAGCCTTGTCTGTGACATTACTGCCAGCTGAACTTCCACCTGAATCTGTTCTGTCCATCAGAATAAAACCACAAAGGTAAGTTTTGGTACCCAGAAGGAGCACTGGAGAACAAAACATAAAGATGTAATGAACCCCAGGCTAGGTCACATCATTTTTAATTTACTGCAGTTGCTTAAGTTCTACCACCATCCTGAAACATAGGTGTTATTTGAAGAGAAAAGCCTGGTTTCTTTCTTCTGCTATTTCTATAGTTTTAGAGAGAAGATGGAAACAGCTGTAGCTTGTTATTCAAAGATTCACATGCTAACCTCATTGTAGTCAATCAGAAGAATGTCTGCAAACATGTATACATACCGCTCTTCTTTCCCTCTCATCCACCTCCTGAATCACATATTTTGTAGTAGGATGAGACACTTCAAGGAGCATTATAAAATGAAAACAACCTACAACACCACTTACAGGGTGTATAATATTGTATTTGGACATAAAATATGGGGATATAATATAGCATCCCTTTTATTCCCTTCAGTGGTATAGTCTAAAAAAACATGGATGGCGTTTTTCACTGAGACCTCGTTACACTATTGACTGCTCTAAATGGTGACCACTGAAACCAGCGTTGTTTGCTCTGCTACAGTTCAGGCTTCTTCCTATCTCTGTAAGATTCTCTGTTCTCCTCTGGGATATTTTGCATGGCAAGTGAATCCTTGGAAGAAAAGCTAGAGATATTTTTGTCTCCTTTACAAAGCTACAAAAAGCAGTAGCAAAAAAAAAGAAACTGGCCTTTCATGTATTATTGATATCTACATCCCAGCTAACTGTCAGGAACTTCACAGCTGCAGTAAATACTTCAGAAGCTCTTCAGTTCTGCTCCATGTGGCAGGATGTGATGGATCACTATTCCATGCAACAGACGTTTAATCCAGAGCAGTGCACAAATCATCTACTTTATGCCACCAACTCACTAAAAACCTTAAGCTTCAGTAAAAAAGCTTCAAAAACCAGGGCCTACTGAAAGCTCTGGAGATGAAGAGCACACATTACGTGATGAGGTGTCAAAGAACTACCAGGGGGACATACAGGTGAGTCCCACAGCTGCATTGCATTAGGGCAGGAGAGGGTAATGCTTCAGGCAATTTAACATAGGGAAGTTCTTTCTGCACCCAAAGGTAGGAACAAGTTTAACCCTGATGAGTGCTCTGCAACATCCAGGAGCTGGAGAACTTTGTTGGTATCAGTGAACAATATATTTCCAACTATACACTATCTCCAACACTGCAGTAGAAGACCTCAGACCTGAGGCCACATTATTCATCCAGATTACAAAATATTCTTTCCAGGCCTTATAGATAGCCAGCACAAGCCCTTCATTTAGTGATACAATGCCCACTTAAATTAGTGGGTACTAGGACTAATGAAGGCTTCAAAAAACTAACCCTGATTCATTCACATATCAGATACATTGTAAGTTTAGGTGACATTTTTATAAGTCCAAGAGTAAAATTTCATGGTCCAATAGTTTGTAATATTAGTTTTGAATGATAAGTTGTCAATATAGTGCCTCTAATTAAAAAAAGGAGTGGAGGGAGCTGACTAGGGCAATTATACCTTGCTATTTGAAACTCCTGATACTTGCCTGAGTGCTTTTTAAAGGTCAGAGTCATCAACCACAGGGAATAGTCAGAGGGCTAGAAAGCAACTGTTTCTTCTCAAAGGTAAGTTGGATGAGACAAAGTTATCAATATTTTGGCACTGTCTTTGTTAGGTAAGAGTAGATAATTTTTGTTCCAGATTAGATTAAGTATTTGAGATGGTGACCCATAAAATAATTAAATTAATATCATGAGGATTTAGAGAACAATTTTGAAAGAACCTAACTGAAGCAAAGGCTCCCTGGGTTACAGCATAAGGGGCATTATTAGAGTGGGGAGAGAAGGTATGAGGCTGTTCCTCAGGAGTAAGCAATTTTAGGTTGTATCTGGTTTCACTGGTGATTTTGCACACAGAAAAAAAAAAGCATGTGCTCTTAGAATTCTTTGATAACACACATTAGGAGCTATCATCAATATAGAGGAACATGATATTTTTCCAGAAAGAATAGAACGACCTTGAGAACTGGTGTAATAGAAAAGAGCTGAAACTCAATAGGAAAGAAAGGGACAATCATGTATTTAGAATCTAATCACAAGTAGCTCTAAGAACTCAGCAGTTGGAAATAGCTGAAGAAGAACATAACCCACAGGCTTTACCATTGGTCACCATGAGTTATAAGTTTGATACAGCAAGGTCTGGGGTTTTATTTTAAAAAAGGAAAAAGCAAAAATGTTCATTAAGGTTTATACTACATTACGCTGCTAAAAAATATTTTTTTTTTTATTTTGATAACATCAATGACTTGTGATCAAGAGCCATTATGTCATTTCAGAAGAGAGTTAAGGGAAAGTAGGGAGCCTAATAGAAGAGAAATTAGTAAAACAACATTTATATGTTTAGAATAAGGAACAGAAGGCTGAGGGAGAGAGGGATCCAACTGCTCCCTGCACATCCTGGGACAGAAATAGTGGTAGCCATTAGGAGGAGAAACAACCTATTCAAGTTAAGAAAGTATTCAGCCACAAACATCTTATTAGTGTTTATAAGCTTACAAGTGAAAGTTGGATGGAAATTAGGAAGTGTTTGTTATGTGCTAAAACACATAAAAGGTGTCAAAGGGTTCTAAGCAAGAGAAAACTGAGCTGCGTCTCAGGTGGGCTCTGTCCTAGTTACAAATGGGGTTCTGTGCTGCTTTTGCTGTGGCAGTAGCTGGCTGGGTGTAATGAGTCAGCCAGCAGATCTGTGCTCTTTTCTCTCTCTGTGTTGCACCAAAAGACAATAGTGACTTTGCTTTGTGATTTGATGAGTCAGGAACAGAAACATAAGAAATGCAGGGTTGATGTTTCTCAGGAAAGAGACTTCTAAACCTTGCCCAGGGTCTGTTTCCCCTATGTGTTCGCATAACAATAGTCAGAAAATTAAGTGTTCTAAATCTGAGTGTGGGTAGATATACTTTGTGGTAGCTTTTTGGACACTGTATGTCAGCTGGAAGAGTCTGTCACATTCAGTTTAGTTTTACTCAACAGTCTCATGTCAAAATATATCTATCACAATCAGCTAAGCATAGATCATGCTTTTAAAAACTCAGACAGATGATCAAAAATATTTAACAGTACTGAAAGGAAAAAAGATGTCTTTAGTTCACTGAATCATGAACATAGACAGAGTTCAGCAGCCACACTTTAACACAGCTAAACCTCTTACATGTTGTCTTTTCTCATGGGCAAGGACTGACTGGGGACTTTACATCTGACCAACCCAAAAGGAGACAGAGATTTGCGACAGAGTCCTTGCAACAAAATAGGAGGCAGAAGTCAAAGTGCGAGTTGTCTTAGTAACTCTCTCATTTCAGACTCCTCACTGAGGTTGCTGGATCCTGTGAACTGTGCTGCTCAGTGAACAAGTGCCTGTATGTTGCATGATTGTGCCATCTGACTAAGAAGTCATTCAGTTAAGCTGTGAGGTTCCTGAAGTTCAGCAATAAAATACTGGCCTCCTTGGAGTTACTGAACTGGTTATGTGATGTCTGAGTCCTAGCATTTAGCATTCAGTTCAGGCCTGTTGTGGTTTAATCCAGTTGGCAGCTAAAACTATCACACAACTGTGTGCTCACCCCACCACCCCAGCAGTGGAATGAGGGAGAGAAGCACAAAGAAAAAGGTAAAACTTGTGAGTTGAGGTAAAAGAGTTTAATATGACAATATTAAATAATATTGATAAAAGAACATTAAAAACAAGTGATGGACAGCATGATTACTCACCACCTGGAGCCAATACTCAACTAATTCCTAAGACAGGTTGCCTCCTGCACAACTTCTCCAGTTATATGCTAAGCATAACATTGTATGGTATGAGACATCCTTTTGGCCAGCTGCTCTGGCTGTGTCCCCTCCCAGCTTCTTTGGTGCTCCCTGCCTTCTCCTTGACAGGCCTGTATGAGCTGAAAATTCCACACCTGATTGGTAACAACTAAAATGTTAGAGTGCTATCAACATGTCTCTCATCCTAAATCCTGAACACAGCACTACACCAGCTGCTAGGAAGAAAATTAACTCTATCCTTGCTGGAACCAGGACAAGGCCTTACATAATAATTAGGTAAATAAATTGCTAGTTCATATCTGCCTCTATTAATTTTTTTTAATTTTTGCCTTGCAGAAATCAGAGATTTACTCTCTTCAAGGGATACTGGAAATAAGCTTCATGTTTTGGCAGGCTATAGCTACATTCCTACTCTTCCATTCGATGCCAAATTTTGCTATGAACCAAAAGGGGGGAAAAAACCAACCAACAAGCAGCACACCAATTAAAAACATTCCCCCTAAAAAGAACCCCCCCGAACCTATGAGTCAAAGCTCAGCAATGTGTTCAGTGTGTTATTAGTTGATTTGGAATAACCTTCCACATGTTGTGTGTTCCAAAACATTTTACAGAATTAAAAGCTCTGTGTGACTACAGCACAGAAACATAATACAAAATGTTTTGGCTAAAAACGGAAGCCTTCTGTTTTCCTTACAAGTGAGGCCAAAGCAATTTTAATTTCTGGCTACTTAATTAATGTTAAATACAGTTTAGTCTGAGTTTCACATCAAACAAATATTGCAACAGTTGTAGATTTGCAGTTTAGTCCATTGTTTTATCTTTAATTTGAGCATCCTGAGTATGAGAGCAATTAAATTCAAAGTCTTCATAGATTATGCCATCTGTTAACAAAAATCTGTATTTCAGAGCTATGCAGAGCGTGGTTCATAATTTTGACATTTTACTATAGCTTGGCCATTTTTATTTATTTTTGCTGTATTGGTGCCTAAAGACTCTGATTGTGATCATAAAATAACAATTTCATTTTATGACAAAACAGAGGTCTTAAAAGTTGTTTTCATTACATCCCAGCATAGACTGAGAAGGTTCTGCAAATTTTTATGAGAAAAGAGAGACTGGCAGTCTGGGATATGAGATTCAAATTCATCTGTTTGTTTTGATTCTGCCTGGAGACCTGAAATTGGTTTAGGACCTAGGTAAGGTTCCTTGGAACTAAAACAGTTCCCCCCAAACCCCTGCTTATCAGTTGAGTTCATGGGTTCCTTCATTACTACCCGCAATAGTGTAGATGCCTGTGCCTAAGCAGTTACCTTTCACTAAATGCAGATTTAGGGGCTTGATACTGCTGCCCTCTTAAAAGTCTATTGTAGGATGAGATGACTTTGCACCCTGGAAAGGCTTATTTTCTCCAAGGACAGAAAAGGCTTTGGATGATAGATGAGAGGCAGAAAACTGTCTGAAATTGATGGAAAAGTTAAGCAAATATTAGATGTCAAAAATTAATCTGATCTAAGCAAGTGCCTCTTTAGTTCAGGATGTGGTACAGTCACCAGTCAAAGTGAAGTCTAGTATATGTAGAGTCCACTCATAAAACTCAAACTAGAAGTAAGGAATTTTTTTACACTGAAGGTTTTACTATATCAAGGACTGCAATGTAACTGGCTTTAATTAGGGTTTGTTTTTTTTTTAAATTTTTGTGGGCTTTTTACAGCAGAATTTATCATGTTGGAAGCTCTCTAGGGAACCAGAATGCTTATCTGAGAGCAACAAGAATGGGTTTTTCCGCAGGACTGTTGGATCTAGGAGGCAAGGGAAGCAGCAAGGTGTCCAACCAGGGGGCCTTCAGCCAAGGGAAGAGCCTGAGTTTAAATGCAGCTCCCAAGCCAAGGGGCAGAGGCCTCAAACAAGGTGTCTCGCAGCCCCTTCTCTCACTTCAGCTGTTCTCCAGCAGTCTGAACCCAGGATACGTGGCCATGCTGTGTCAGAGTTGGCCTTCAGCCCAGGTAGCTGTAGCACTGTGAGGGGAAGGAGGAGACTACAGAGCCTGTGGATATGCATGGGGCCCCGGTAATGCTGCCACGTACATTGAGTAGAATAGATGATTTTGGGAAAGGGAATAGAAGCAGAGACCTTTATGTATAATCACAAAGAAGGATGAAGGAAAGGCAGTTGAGCCCTTTTCCCCCTAACCAGAATTTCAGCAGAACACCAGTATTCGCAGCATGGGATCATTGTGCTAAATCAAATAATCTGCATTCTGCAGCAAGTGAAGACGCTCACTGAGGACAGCAGGAATAAACTGTATATTCCCAGTGCTATTTATACATAAAAGTTTTCTGAGAACAGTATTATGCCTAGTTTACTTCCACCACCACTCAATCCACCCTAAGAAACAGAGTTCACCCTATTTGTTAGCCCCTTTAAAAATCCGTGAGTTCAGAAATCACAATCGTTTCGCAGTTTATCAGAAGTCAGGGATTCCTTTCGCTGCACAGAGCTGTTTGTTGGCTGGACAGATGAAGTTTTCATTTTATATAGAGGGTTTCCTTTTATAAAGGCTGAGGCTGTTTGATTTGAAAGTTCAGAGAAAGCTTCTTAGCTGTTCTAAATCAACACAGCTTCATTATAGGCTGTTTTCTAAGCCTATAGTAATTTTTGATAACTGAGAACCAGCATGTCATTTGGAACACAAGTGTTATTGTCAAACTGTAATCAGGGAAATGACCCCTGTTAAAAATAGTTATATTGCACAATAAATTTCTGCTGTCTTACTGGAAAGACCACAGCTGTGAAAATTGTCCATGAGAACCACTATTTCTACTTGTTCTCTTCTTTAACATCAAGCTACAATAGATGACATACTTTGGTCATGCAAAAAGTATTATTTCCTAAACAATGCAACTATTGTCAGTGGCATGACATTCTGGCAGAAAACATAAATAGCTTACTACTATTTTTATGGAATCAGAATCTATTGGTTATCTCAGGTTTTTCTTGGTTGATGTGTAGTAGGTGGAAGCTTCCCCTTCCAGAGCCACTTGTCCATTTTTACAAGGAGGGAGGAATGAATACTACAACCAGGGTTAGAGGGGCCCTGCTTCCAGACTCCATTGTAACTGGTCTGGAGGCTCTGTGCATCCTTGGCATAGGCTGTCTCTAGAAGGAGTATTTCAAGGACACAAAAGGTGGGCTTTTGGATTAGCTACCTTGGAGACAGATGAAATTGAACAGCTGTCTACTTCCAGTCTCTTGGAAGTACCTTCTTTTGTGCCTTTGCTGAAGTTCAAACAACAGCACGAGCCAATCGCTACCACAGTGTTGCGCTAGTGACAATACTGGACCAACTGAGAGTCCCTAATTCCCTTCCATGAGCTGAGTTATTGACTGGAGAGCTGAGGAGAGATCAGTAGAACCCACTCACCCTTTAACAATCCCCCGTGGTTAGTGCAAAAATCTCATGTAGAGTGGAGACTAACAGACTGCCCCAGGGAAACACAGTCCCTCCATTTGCTGTGGACTAGTCCAGAATGCACAGAAACAGTGAAGCTGCATGATGATGACATCATCATGACATCTGCTGGAATACAGCAGAAATTATTGAGAAAGGAAAGAAAATAATCCAAATCCTTCTGAAAACTCATTTTGCTATACAACGAATTAAGGTCAAAGGACTTTACGCAGCAGGCTCGAATAGGAAACACCAGTGACCTGGGAATCTTAGATGGGACCATGGACTGGCCAGAAGGCAAAGCCTTGGAATGTTGCCAGGAGAGGAGGAGATGCATGCTGAAGAGGCCGGAAAATGAGAAGCAATATGCCCTGTTCTCTGATTGTTCTTTCGCATTGTGGGAAAACATCAGAGGTGGAAAGCTGCTGTATGGAGTTCTACATGATGAGTCACAGGAATGGCTGAAGGAGAAGGTGTATCAAGCCAGTTTAGCCGAGGTAAAAGCCATCCAGCTGGTTTTAAACATGGCTGAAAGACAAGTGGCTGGTGCTCTACCTCTATGCTGACCTATAGATGGTGAGATGGGGATGGTTACAGGAATTGAAGCAGAAAAACTGGCAGTGCAGAGGCAAAGTCATCTGGGCTCCTCCACTGTGGCAAGATATTACTGCCCAGCTAGAGAAGCTGGGTATAAAACTACACCATGGAGATGCCCATGTACCCAAGAGTTGGGCCACTAAGGAACATCAAAACAACCAGCAGGTGGATCAGGCTGCCGGGATTAAAGTGGCTCAGGTAGATCTGGACTGGCAACGTAAGGGTGACTTATTTATAGCTCAGTGGGCCTGTGACACCTCAGGCCGTCAAGGAAGAGATGTCACATAGAGATGGGCTCATGATCTTGGGGTGCATTTGACTGAGGATGCTATTGCACAGGTTATCTATGAACAGAAACATGCTGCAATCAGGGAACCAAAGTGGTTAAAGCATCTTTGGTATAAGGGACAATGACTAAGATATAAATATGGGGAGGTCTTGCAAGTTGGTTATGTCACACTCCCACAAACCCACCAAGACAAGAACCCTGTACTTACAAGAGTAGAGACAACCACCAGATGGCTGGAAACATATCCCATGTCTCATGCCACCACTTGGAATGCTATCCTGAGCCTTGAAAAGCAAGATCTGTGGTGACATGACATCCAAGGAAGCACTGAGTCAGACAACAGGGATAATTTCCAAAACATCCTCATAGACACCTGGGCCAAAAAAGTTATGGGCCAAATGAACTTGATGATCCTTATGGGTCCCTTCCAATTCAGGATATTCTATGATTCTGGGAACTCAATAGATATTTCAGAAGGATGACCCATAGGCTAAGACAATGATATCTGCATGTATATATCAAAGGCTAGGAAAAATACTGTTGATTAATTGGAATGTATTGGGAAGTGTGTGATCGTATCATGATGTAGATGATAGGGAATAATCACAGAATCTCACAGAATTGTAGGGGTTGGAAGGGACCTCAAGAGATCATCGGGTCCAACCCCCCTGCCAAAGCAGCTCCCTAGCTCATATTGCACAGATAGGCATCCAGATGAGTCTTGAATATCTCCAGAGAGGGAGACTCCACCACCTCCCTGGGCAGCCTGTCCCAGGGCTCTGGCATCCTCACTGTGAAAAAGCTTTTCCACATGTTGGTGCGGAACTTCCTGTGTTCTAACTTGCAGCCATTGCCCCTTGTCCTGTCTCTGCTAACCACTGAAAAGGGGCTGGATAACTTGCCCTGAAACCCATGCTTAAGGTAATTGTAAACACCAATTAGGTGTCCCCTTAGTCTTCTTTTCTCTAGACTGAACAGACCCAGTTTATTCAGCCTCTCCTCATACGGGAGATGCTCCAGGCCCTTAATCATCTTCGTAGCCCTTCTTTGGACTCTCTCCAGGAGATCCCCGTCCTTTTTACACCAGGGAGCCCAGAACTGGACACAATACTGCAGGTGGGGCCTGACCAGGGCAGAGTAGATATTGTCCTGGTTTCAGCTGGGATAGATTTTTTTTCCCAGTAGATACTACAGTGCTGTGCTCTAGATTTAGGATGGAAAATAATAACACACTGATAATTTTTTGTTACTAGTCACTTAACAATGAATTAAGGTGTAAGTCAACTTCTCATATTGCCTTACCAGCAAAGAGTCTGGTGGTGCACAAGAAGCTGGGAGGGGATATGGCAGGAGAGCTGACCCAAACTGGCCAAAGGGATATTCCATACCATAAGACATCATGCTCAGTATTTAACTTAGGAGAAGCTGTCTGGGCTTGAACCACAGCTTGGGAACTAGCTGGGCATTGGTGGTCTGCAGGTCATGAGAAATTGTGCTGTGCATTGCTTGTTTTGTATATTTTTCTTGTTATTATTTATTATTAATATTTCTATTTATTATCACAGAATTGTAGGAGTTAGAAGGGACCTGAAGAGATCATTGGGTCCAACCCCCAAAGTATCTTCCTTTTATTTTCACATTTAACTGTTTTTATCTCAAATCACAGTTTTTAGCTTTTTTATTTTGTGGTTTTTTTTCCCTGATTCTCTCCCCCATCCCACTGGGAGTGAAGGACTCTGTACTTGTTTTAGCTGTCCGCTGGTTTAAACCACAGCAGCCACCTGGACACTAACAGCCTAAATATTTTCATGTGGCCAAAGCACAAACTTGTTGATTCCAAAGCTAGACACTAGGTTTTAAAATGTAGAAGTTATAACACCCATGTTATAGATAGGACTGGAGGTCAAGTCCCTGCTGACCAAACCCCTTGCATGTATGTGAAGTGTTAGGTGGTGCTGTGGGAGACTACATGGATAAAGTTTCTACCTGCTTTGAATTAGGTATTTTATACCACTTTTAGCCTATATTCCTTTAAATTGGCATTCTGAAATCTGGAAAACCATTAGGCATAGGTTTACCTCAGTATTAGACATCAACATTGCCAAAGCCTGTGATGTCATGGGGCATGATGCTTTACAGGAGGGGAATGCAGGCACTTGTACGATTGAAACATTTCCTGAGCTAGAGAGAAGGAATATTGTGAATCAAAATGTTTAATTAAGGGTTTCCAAAATTCTGCTCAAATCTCATGTTAAATATTAAATATTTAGCTTCTTTTTTGGATCCCAGTGGTATGACCTAGCTGCTCTCTAGAGACTTTGACAGTGGCACATATTGTGCTTTTCATGTACTATTAGAGAGCAGAGGGGGTGACCGCAGTGTAAAAAATCAGAGATCTTCTTCCCAAGGGTGTTCAAAAATGAGCCTAGAGGGGCTGACATGTGGAATTGCAATTCATCTCTGTCACTGCAAGTGTGTGCAGGGGCAGAGGAAAGATCAGAGAACTCTTGCTTTTATCCCACTTATACCACAAATCACTTAACTGTTAACAGCATGCAGATTTTAAAAAAATTATAAGCAAGACAGCAAATTATTTAATACAGATGAAACAAATTCAAGGAAATATATGTGTAGCAGCCAGGGAAATTTAGCCTTGTTATTTCCCCATTTGTTTAAAAGAATGTACTTTTTCCCAATACTGACCTTTCCTAACCACATCAGACACTGGTAGTGGTCTCCCTGGAATTAATAAATTTTCTTAGTTTCCTTTCCTCATTATTTATTTTTCACTGTTCATTCCACATCCCCTGGTTTAGCTGTGTTGTGGGAAACTTGACTTGTTCCACTTGTTTCTGCAAAGTAGAGTTAGTCCATCGCTAAGGAAAGGTCAGTCCTGCCTTACTGAAATCCTGGGGAAGAGAAAGGTATTTGCATATTTGATTAGATATTTGATTTGTAGACCGATTGGTTGGGTTTTTTTCTGCTGGTTATGTGTGATTAGTAAATTGTAAGGGTACTTTTGAGATAAACGTGTGGTAAGTACTTAGAGAGATCAGAGTCTGCTACGGCCCTCATCATCACAGTTACAGGTACTCCAGTCTACTGCAGTTGTCACAGCAGACTTACAAGGCAACATGAATGCAATATAAGAATTTGGAAACTGAAGCAAACACCAAAATGGGATTTCAGGCAGAACACAATTACACCATTTCCCATCTTTCCTTTCTGTTCTTTCACAGCTTTTTTTTTTTAAGGCTTTTGTGTTTGGTTTTTTAGATTTATTTTTTTTCCACCTGATCATTAGGTACTTTGCATCATTCAGACTGCCAGTAGAAATCTGCTTTCAAACTTGAAACCACTGACCATCATCTCCTTCCAAATAGAGATTACACTCCCTTTGTTCTTTTTATTCCTGGTTTAGAAACTCCAGTGGGTTTTAGTTTGTTTTGGTGTTTTGTGTGTTGGTCTGGTTGTTTGGGGTTTTTTTTAATATTACGTCTTGAATAGAAACCATATTAGAAATGTGTAGAGACATTAATGAACTCCCTGCCAGACTTTGGGACTACGTCTATGTCAGCATATAAAGACTGTGTCTTTGTTGACATAACACATACAACTAAAATGAATCAGAATAAGATTTTTCTAATTAGTAGCATCTCTCTGGGAAGAGCTGCCATAACTTGTGAGATTTTATTAGCATATAAAATGACTGCTTTTAAATGTTTAGTCTGGAATTAATTTCAGAGTAGGTGCTTCACATACTACTGCATTTCACAATCGTGCTACGAAATAAAAGTACACAATGGTGAGCAACATGAATCTGAGACTACAGTTAGTATGTCACTAATGTGGCCATTAAGTTTTCATGTTAAGATTTATTATGCTGTCATTAGAGCACTTTTCTTTTTGATGTATCAAACCACTACTACAGTACATATTTGTTGACATCTCATCTGTTTCAGGGAAGGCAAATGATTACAAGTTACCAAGGAAACTAATAAGCAGTATGTAAGGAATGGGCTGCATGATGCATTTTGCTAGATAGCAAGTCACTGCTGTTTTAATTTCAATTAAATTACACCTACTTCTCACGTTGATAACATAAAAACAAACCATGTACCATTTCAAAAAGAATTTGCATAGCTATATTCATTTAGTAAATGGAAACGAGCATTGTTTTGTAGCTTATACAGATGGAAGATATAGAGGGATGTAATTTGTCGAAGGTTTTGTGTACTTTATATACAAAGTGCTTTATTTTATGAGTTAGAAGGTTTTCTACAAAGTCTACAAGACTACCCAACCTCATACTTTATAATCTAAAGGAGTTTTTAAAACTCAGGTTCTTACTTCCAACTCCCTGCGCACTTTGATACAGGAACTCTCAGTCAGAGCTACTTTTGTTGTGCTGTTCTACAGACGGAGAAATCTGGGATAAAGCAGATCAGTGGGGTTGAAATTGATTTAGGCTGGAGACTGAAATAAAACAGGTCACTCACCTCACCTCCTGAGTAAATTACACTGATGAGCTGCACAATGATGCGAGTGAAAATCAAATAGTTTAATTTTTTTGAAAGCAAGAGGAGATCCTCAGGGGACTGTAGTTTTTGAAGCCATAATAGCTGTTGTTAGGAATGGTTGTGGGTACTAACTGTGGAGGAGAAAATTACAAAACTTCTATAGCCTTAGAGAGAATTTCTTCAGGTGACTGACCTTTGGGCAAAAGACCATTAATTTTTAAAGTAATGTCGAATACTTTTGTTATTCTTTTCTGTCTTATTCTGAGCCTAACATATTCTAGATGGTTTGGTTTACTGAGTTGTACCACATACCCCAGCCTTTCCCATATTTGTAAGCTTCTGTTCTCCCTAAGTCCACCAAAATATTTGCAAGGCAGGTGGGGAATAAAGCTAATGCTGCTGCCACCTACACACCCCTTAGACTGACTGTCAGTGGGCACGGCAGGCTGGCAGGGCAGACCTGAGGACCGAGCAGGATGTGCCTACAGCTGGTGGAGTAGAAGATGAAAAAGGGTTTGAAACAATGATATTGTGGGGCATTGCTGCTGTGATGATTTGTTAGATGGATTTTTCTTTTTTTTGGCACTGTTTGATTTGCTCTTGGTGATTGCAGGACTGCTTTCACTGTAAAGTGCTCATTACAGCTTACACAGAACAGATACATGTGCTCCATAACTAAGACCAGACCATTCTACATTGCTTTCTTTCTGTGTGCCATAAAAGGTCTATTATTAACTTCTCATATCAGTAAGGCTGAAATGAAAGTAAACATGATACCCATAACCTCTGAAAACTTTGTGTTAGCTGGGTAGTGTAACTTAATGCCTGTGGCAGGAAGATCAGACGAGATGGTCTGGCTGTCCTGGCTTTAAAATCTGGCTTTAAAATCTGTGAAACCATGGGACATGTGAGGGGATCTCCTGAAAGCCTTTCTAGCTTCTTTGTTTGGATAGCAGTTCTCCAAAAGTATTTTTGGCAGTGGGGTTGGGTAGGTTGAACATTTTTATAATGGAAGCAAATAATTGCCTGTGGCAAAATTAGATCAGCAACCTGGTTTATAAACTGTTGGTGGAAACAATGAGTTATCCACCTCTTATCAGAAGCTATTCAATTTTCAGTGCAATAATTGTTGACAGAAATACACCATGATAATTCAGAGTGTCTCTATCAGTTAACAGTGTGGGGTCAGTCCACCCGTTGGTCTTTCTGTTATTATGCTGATATGAACTCCTGGTGAACGCATTACAGAGCACAACAAAAACTGCACAAGCACATGCATCCTGTGAGCCCTGCTGAGGCAAGGGACTCAAACCATAGTCCAGAACATGAATGTAGGTAGCTATTGAGCCACGGGAAATGTAGGTTTGTAAGCCAAAGCATTAAGTGAAAGGCAGAGTAATGTTGATATGTTACAAGAATATTGGAAAAAACACTTTTGCAAGTTCCAATATTTATTTTTATATATAAATATGTAAATGTGTATATAACCAGGTGTTTTTTATATCTATGTACATGTTTGTGGAAAATTTGCCATGATACTGTAAATATTTTGTACAAGTGAGGCAGTGTGTCTGGATACCAGAAGATACCTAGATAAGCAGTGGATTAAGTGGGTAAGAACGGATAGGTGGAAAGAAATGAGTAGGAATGGTATGTAGAAAACTAGACCAAGACAATTATTTCTTGATTTTCTGAACTCCAGTTCTGCCTTGTCAAGCCATATAATGAAAGAAAGCATGTTTTTTATTGATCCTATCTATAGTCCTTGTTTCCCACAGGCTTTACTTGAATAGCTAGGGCTGGTATTGCAAGGCTTCAAAACTTCAAGAGAAATAATGGGGGAAAAGCTTCATAGGTTTTTTTTCTAACATACTTCCACCAAAAGGTATAACCCTGCTGAAACCTGGCGGCACAGAAAAATTAGAAAATCACTTTGCGAAGTGAGTGTCAGATAGAACAATAATTATTTTACTGACATATACAACCATGATTTTTTTGGTTTCTGCTTGTTTTGCCACCTTTGTAAAGTCTGAAAATTTAAATATATGATGGGATTATTTCTCAAGTATTCTATAAATCTGAAAGCTAGGTTACAGACATGCTTATCAAGTTTGTTAATAGATTATGCAAATGATCTAGTAATATGAAAGCACACAGTGAATAATTTTCAAGGATGGAATAAGTGTTAAATTTAGAAAAAAGAACTGTTGGGTGTTTAAGGAATTAGAAATGAAGTTGAAGTGAATGGGACTGTGAACAAAACAAAAAAACCCCAACATTCTGTAGCATCTTGTAAAAAGTAACCAGGATTAAAATTATCACAGATAGTGTATTCAGAAAACAATTACAAAAAGACAAAATGGAAATACATTCTCTAAAAGTATTAATCAAAGACAATAGTTACAGGATGATTTTGTGCAAGTCAATCAAATTTCAGACAAAGGAAGAAAGCAGCATTAACTTTAGATTCAAATTGAGGAATTAAATTATATAGTAACTCAGACAACTATTTCTGGAGTTGTATAAGCAGAAGCCAGTCCATAATTTTCCCTTGTGGAATAAAGATGAGAATTTCAAAGGATTTCTCCTGGCTAAATGCATTTTACATAAATGCATAATGCAAACGTATAAGCTGCGGGGAGAAACATTCCAGTTACATACAAAGTTAAAATTATGTGACATTTAAAGTATAGCACAGAATATGCATATATGGAACACAGTCTGTTTATTTCTTGGACTCAGATCAACAACAAATTGTTTTCATGGCAGCTGCTTTCACAGAAATGCCTTAAGGGGTCAAGGGGATTGGGTTTGGGGGGCCTCTGCCCTCATGGAGATGAACTGTTCTCTAGCTCTCAAAATCACAAGCCAGCCAATTAAAGAGGGGGGTGGAACCTACCAAAACATACAGGGGCAACTAAATGTAAATTGAAATTATAATCAGAGCCATGAAGTTCTTTAGTATGCAAAGAGAAAGAGAATTATAATCATTGAGATCTTATGTTAAGTGGCTGGATTGGACACTACTTAGAGCAGAACTAGTATGAGCTTTCACATGTGTTTCTACTGTACTTTCAGAAAAGTGATAAGGGCATGCTGAGGAGAATACATTTAATATTCATGTTTTCTTAATGAACATTAAAAGTCTCTCTATTTTCTGTTCAGTATTATTCTGTCCAGGCTAATTGAAACTAAATCATAGGTGGGAAAGCCTCAGGGAATAACACAAATGTGACGATAAGGTGATGTCAGAGACTGGCAGGAGCCTGTGGGAAATGACTAGCAGATTAACTACTAGCAGCAAACCATGTTTACTCATGGAAGGATGCTTACTCATCCCAAATTGGAGTATAGAATCAAAAGGAATTCTAGAATTTGAAAATTTCTAGTCTAGGGGAAGGTCTGAATTGCTGGTGTGGTGCTGGGAGGCGACATAATCAGAGATGCTACTGGATGAAGAAGAAGAAACGGCAGAAAGGCAGTCTGCTTCTCATTCATGAAGTAGAGATAACTTCTTTCCATAGAAAACATAAACATTCAGCAAAGAAAATATTTACTTTAGACACTTAGGACTGAACTTTACACTGAGCTGGAAAATTACATGGCAGCTTTGTAGAGACACCTTTGGGTCACTGGAGTCCATTCATGTGTGGAGTACATGAAGCACTTCAGGCTCCTAACAGAGCATCCATCCTGCATGAGGCTTCACATCATCCTGAGATGTGGAAGAGCTAAGACTAAGGAGGTAAGGCCCTTGTCCCACTGCACTAAGCATTGGGGTTGTTGCATATACCTGCTACAACTTCTTTGAATGTGCAGGAACAAAGACCTGTGAAAATGCTTGTTGAACCTCACGTCAAGTGCTAAGGTTAGTTATTTAGGCAGGGAAAGGGAGGATAGTCTGCTCTGCGATGCTGCATTCGGCAAATGCACTGAGGCAGTTTCTGTGCTGTAAATCAATCAAGGTGTGGGATATTTGGTAGAGACAGAACCGCTTTCCTGTCATGCTGTGGTGCAGTCACTAACCTGCTTAGTCACACAACTTGTCTCTCTGGATATATTCCTTTCAATAATAAACCTTGCTAATTTTGGAATTTGTAATAAAGAATCATAAAGGGATCTTGATCAGCCATGTTGCATTTGCTTTCATGGTAAGGAGCATATTATGACCTTCCAAGCTTGGTTACTGAAAAACAGTATGTGAAATGGAATTTTGCAGTCTGTTGGGAATGGGAGAATCACATTGTACACAGAGATGAGGATTATTTATTTCCCCATTAAGGCAGCTGAGAAGGCAGAAAAATTCATTTGTTGGATGGCACAGGCAGCAAAGAATAAATACAAACTGCTTTCAAGAAGTGCTTGGCGATAACTATAACCTGCTAGTCTGACTTGGAAGAAAAGTGTAAAATGAAGGACTTCAGTAAGCACTGTGAGGGTAGACCCAATCACATTTTTAATTATCGTTCCTAATAACCTGTTATTTATATTCAGCAAGAAACACTTCCACAATGAAAAGCATGTATTAAAACAATGAACCTACTGAGCATCAACTGCTGCTCTGTAGTACAAATAGAACTAAACCCCTTAAGAAATATTATCCTGTCATAAAGTTACCCTTTATTTCCTTGAAGCAATGCTAGCTGTACATGCTGTCATATGGAGTCAAGTCTTCCAGTCAAATTCATTGACATGCATTTGGGTGGCAAACTATTTTTAAATAATGAAGACTGGAGATAAATCACTATCATTAGTACAGAAGGCAAGGTCCATTGTGGGACCATGCACTTGATCCATGCACAGTAAAAAGTTAATAAGCTTTCTCAAAGTTTTCTATATTCAGCTTCATTAATCTAGACAAGGTCTAGATACAGCAGTGGCAGAATGAATAATTTGAATTACAGTCCCTAAAGCTGAGAGAAAAGTATCAGTGCATTAGCTGGCTCTCATTCACCCTGGTAGAAATATATTCTTTTTAAAATATACTTTGGCCTGAATTTCAATGCTTGTAAAAGGTTGAGATATACGGATTGAGACACTGACCTTCCTTTTTCCTCCTTAGGTGAAATAGAACACAAGCAATGTCCGTGCAATCATCCAGAGACACGAAAAAAAGGTGAATGATACAGGTGTTTCAGTGATGTAAGGATAAAAGTCAGTCTTGCAATTCTCTGAGAGGAGTAGAGGTCATGTTTGGGACTTCGGTCAAGCCACCCTGGGAGTTTTCTAAAAGACCCTGAGTTACTCCTTTTGACAAAGCAATTAAAATATGAAAAGCAAAGGAAGTCACCCTGTACATACTGAAATTTATAGAGAATGGAAGGCACTTTGACCCTGTCAATATGATTGAGAACTGAACAAAATCCTCCCCAAAGGACCTACAGCAGAAAGAATGGCAGAGTTCAAACCAGCATTTAATGAGGTGCTTCCAGTACAGAACAGCACAAGTCCAGTGTTTGGACTTCAGTTGTGACTACAGTGCTGGCAGCAGAAGTAAAACCCCAGGTCATCCCTCCAAGTTCATTGCTCTGCTCGCGATACCAATGACATCTTTTTCTGTCCCGCTTAATGTCACGTCAAGGGAGGAAGAGAGGCCTCTGGCCTGTTGTTTTAAGTATTTAAGTGACAGATTTGCTTGTGGATCATCCTTCCTTCTCCTTCCTAGTGCTGGAAGGGTAAACTGTTAAAAAAGAGCTGAGTGGTGGGAAACCACAACCCAGGTGTGTTTTACAAGTATATAGCTATCTTTGTCTTTACTGGAATTTTGTTTAATCATGGCAGCATGCAGTAAGTGTCATCTGAAAATGTTTCCTGGACCAAAATTTTGGGGTATTAAACAGAAGAACAACCAGGTTCTGGATCCTGATGAAGTTTTTGACGGGTGAGTAACTACAAGCTGCTTGGAGCTCTGGAGAGCATCTAGAGAAGGTTGAGATGCCTCTGCAGGAAAAGGACAGCTGAATGGTAGGGATCATAGCTGTTTAGACTGCACATGTATGAATTTCCCTAAGTCTGTTTTCAGCACAGCTGAATTGCTGATGTGGATGATCTAATAGCTTTTTAATAGACCCAGGTCTGTGTGCCGAATTATGACTTTCTCGGTCGTAATTGGTTATGACCAGCCAAGCACTTCCAGTGCTTAT
Source organism: Laterallus jamaicensis coturniculus (assembly GCA_022605575.1). NCBI lineage: Eukaryota > Metazoa > Chordata > Aves > Gruiformes > Rallidae > Laterallus > Laterallus jamaicensis. The sequence continues at coordinate 16,310,315 of JAKCOX010000008.1, read as the reverse complement.
TCACATGGCTCTTTTAAGACCCAAGAACATATGGGGTTACAATGAAGTTCACACGAATTATGCGTGCGTATTGATGGGTGATTTTATCACCAAAAATATATGTGTACAAAATGTGTTCACGCTGGCCTCATAAATTACCGTATGCAGCATTTATTAGCAGACTAATAGAGAGAGGTTGTCTCACTCATTTTTGGCCAGCAGCAAAGCATTCAGCGTATTACATGCTGCTAATTACTTTGTTTGTTTTAAATATGGTATAATATATAAAGCTCCTGCAATTTCCCTTCTTTCTCCTGCACTCTTTTGCATCTCTGCTGTGGACAGCTGTCCAGGAGCAGCATGGCTGGCTGCCCTGCCAGGGGAGGGGAGTGGGGAGCCAAGCACAGCCATGCAGCCGGCAGAGCCAGCCACCCAATCCAGCAGGTCTGAGGGTGGCTGCCAGGCTCAGATGAAAACTGACATTGCAGTGACAAAACTAGTCCGTAGGTCAAGGTTCATGGGTCCAGACTGCTGCTTTGCAACCTAGCTGAGATGTTGCTGCACCATAGCTCAGGCAGAGACCGAGGGTGAGAGCCTTCACTTACAAATGGCCCCAAAGTTGTAAGGGGGTCATTCTACGCTGGGTCTGCCTCTAGCTTTCCTCATTACAGCTTCCTTCAAGGCCTCCAGCTGTGCTGTTTGGATGCTGGCCCCAAGCCCAGGCAGCTGAAGCCTTGGGTGTGGGGGATGGCTGGTGTCCTGATCACCTCCCCACTGCAGCAAAAGCAGATGGGAGGTTCCTGCCCACACGCTCTATTTTTATTCACATGAGGGAAAATCTCTGCCCCACAGCTATTTACAAACTTGAGAAGTATAATTTTTTGTTTAGTTGGGATTTTCTTTAGTTTGTTTTTTGGTTTTGGGCAGTTTTTTGTTTGGTTTCTTTTTTTTTTGATAGAGTGAAAAATATGCCGCCTCTACTGCTGTTGAGCACAATCAGGGCTTCAGGAGGAAAATCAGTCTTAGCAGGTCTGATTGCACATGCAGGACAGATTACATGGCTGGAGAGTTATATAGAAAATAACAGACAGGTTAGACAAGGAACAGATGACTTCAGAGCTCTCAAAGGGCCTTCCAAGTGCTAAATGGCTAGACCCACCCAGTTATATACCAGCATCATTTGCTATGTGTACTCCGTGAACTCTACCAGTACCCTCTGTGGGTCCCCAGGCACAGGGTGCACAAGGTGGGTACAAATAAGGAGGGTGGCTCAATGTTGTAGCCCTGCTGGGCCACCTTTGAGTCCTGTTTGGCTTGGTGCAATAAGGTGCGAAGCACCAGTGATTCCTATTTAGGCATTTCTGTACATCATTTATCTGTTTCTTGGACTTTCTGTGAGAAAGTACTGTATAAATTTAAGCAGTGACCACAGTGAAATCCAATAGGATTAGATGAAGTCGCTCAGTGTCAGTAAACCTGATTGGGTATCCGAAACAAACATTTTTACTCAAGGATTTGGCTAGTTTGTAATGGGACAGGCATGACTTACAGCAAGGAAAGATTTAGATACATGTGCTGATCTTTCCCATAATTACATAGAGAAGACTTTGCAAATGCTTTTTTTCCCTATTTGCTTTGGTAAGTGGTATAAATCCAGAGATGAATGAGATACTGCCATCGGCCAACAGAATTGGATCTATCTGTACTAACAGCTTCTTAGAGGTGTAGAGATTTATGGTCCTCCTGACAGTCAGCAACAGAATGTGCAGGTTTAGTTTTGAGGCTGTCCTGACAAGGGTTTTCCTGACAAACAATTCTCTCATGAGACTTTTGACATGTAATTCAAACTGTCCCTACAGCATATATACTGCACCCTGATGTGCTATATCCTGGGGAGCAGCCTTGGAAAAAGAAACAGCTGTTGGAAGAAGAGCAGGTGTCATTCCCACAGCAGAGATAAAAATGAATAAAGGAGTAGAGAAATCTGTATGATCAATAAGGTATAACAGGTTACGTACTTTTGTTAAAGAGGGAGGACAGGAGAATTCTGCTTAAATCAGTCACATGGAAGTTCTCAGCTCAAAAAGAGAAAAAAAAACCTCTTTAAGCTACAGCTTAGGTTGAAAGTCTTCAGTATGTGAGGACAAAAGACTTTTTCTGGGATTTGAAATGAATCCTGGTTGCTAAACAAAGAGCATGACAATGACTTGTTTGAGAGAGCAATACTATGAGGGTCTAAAGGGGTTCCTGAGTGCTGTTGCTTATCATGAGTGTTGCTATGCTGTACGCTGGGGCAATTAGACTGAGCATCTAACTCTACAAGTTACAGAAGTGTATGTTTAAGAGGCTCTGGTTTGCATCAGTAAGGACCGTCCTGTATTTTATTCAGTGCTTTAAGGCAGATAAATCCCAGACACTGAAGCAGAGTTCTCTCAGATGCTCTTGAATGACTGAATAACTCAGGAGCTGGCCAAGGAGTGTATAAATGTCTCCCTTCCCTGCAAATTACTTCCTCAATCATGCATGTATCATAGTAATCCTTTCCTTGGGATTCTCCCCAAAACTAAAAAGCTTAACAGCTGATCTATCCTAGAAATTTATGGAAATAAAACAAGGGGAGGAGAAAAGGATTTGCTTATACGATCCAAATAGTACTTAGCATGGCTTAAATAAGTTTTGTGTAACAGGAAGGCATTTCACATGTTATATATGCATTAGATTCTTTAGCATGGCTAAAACTCATTACAGACACATAAACCCAGGGCTTAGGGAGTAGTGGTAAACATATCTCAGGAACCTAACTAGTAACATTTCTTCACATATATGTTCTACTTGTTTGTAATCACTTATTATGCTGAGCCCTGCTTACCAACTTTGTTCTGGGTTTCACGTGCCGGTTCCTATATTCATACACTTAACCTACAGGTAAACACTTTCAAGAGTTGCCCAAGAAGTCCTATCAAGGCTGCACATCCCCAGACTATGCTCTTTGAGCATTGTTTAGTGTCTCTGTAGGAGCTGTTATATATTTTTGTCTGAAGTAAAGTATGTGGTCTATTTACTTACTTACTGGTAAACTTGGGAATCTAAAAGTCAGGCAAAATTTTGTTAATTTAAAAAATAAAAAAGAAGAGGAAGCTTGGCTCCAGATATAACAGACCAAATCCTATAGATGTTCCCTTAATGTTTTGCTGCTTTTATCTTTCCTATTGTTTCATAAGGAGAAATTATGCATAGAAATGCTAAAAATAATCCTCCATATTGTTTTTTTTAATTGCATAATACCAGATGTTCTCAAGTCAAGCTTTTTTTGAGTCATGTAGTATGTTCTTTTTTTTTCTATTAGAAAAGGTGGGGAGCTGAACAGTGAGCCCAGACTGGAGCCAGAAGGTGAGGACAACTGAGTGAGGGGACTTGCCAAGTTTCATGCTTCCCCACTGGGAAGAATAACACTTCCGAGTCTCAGGCATCCAGTCAGGAATTTTCTGGCTCTCCAGAGCAAGTATAATGATGAACGATGCAGTGCCTTTTTTCCTCAATTATTCTCCATCTAAACTGCAAATGAAATCAGACTGGGCCTTTCTCTGAAACTGTAAGATTGTATTAAAAAGTCAGACAAGAATTCATAGAATTTAGCGGAAACCTATGTAAAAGAAATTTCAGATAATGCAAAGCAGCATCCTGAACAAGAAAGCAGAACTTCTCTTAACTTCATCCAACAGCTCTCAGCACCTTTTATTGGAAAGGAAAGTCTTTAAGAAGGCTTAACTGTATGATATTGTGTCATATGTTGCCTGGTTTTACTTGTATCTCCAGATATGTACCTGAATCATTGTGAAATTAATTATTTTCCAAAATTTTTTTCCCCAGGTATTTGGTCCTGTCAGATTCCTTAAGTTCATAATGTGGTGGAATTTATCCTGCTCTTCTGCATTTCACAAAATGCCATTAATAAAAAAAGTCAAGCACTTCTATTGGTTCCATTCAAGAAAAGCTACTGAAACATTGAGCATCTGATAAAATGTTCAGATGTCCTTGAAGACTGAATTATTGAGAGTTGTAGTGAAACCCGTCAGCTGAGTGAGGGATAATGGAAAATCATTCATCCCTATGAGCATGTCATGGGAAGGACCTTGGTAGCACTATAGAGCAAAACATAACTGATAGTCTAATCCATGGATTTTCTAACAGATTCTTATGGATTTTTAAAAATCAATATTGACTTTGTGTGTATTGTATACATGCACTGAATAGCAAGAGTCTTGTTCATAACAATGAATCTAAAGTATATGTTTGAATAATATGAAATTGATTTGAGTTCATGCTTTTATCTTTGCATGTTGAGCTGAGCTGATGAGAGACGTGTTACTGAAAGCTCTGTTAGGAGACAAACCTGTTAGTTTTAGTTATCTCGCTCAGAACTCCAGTTCCATGAAGTGCCAGCTGGGACGCTGCAAGCATCAGTTACTTCCTCCCTATCTGTAGGTAGCTGGAGCAGTAGTGTTGCAAGGAGGAGTAAAATGCAGCATAAATGAGCTTTTGGTATCAGGTAGATCTTCCTTTCTCTACATGTTGCCACATGAGTGGGAGGAGAGGAAAGACATGGCGTGGCAATCTGGAAAGTAAGAAAGAAGCTGACTCTGCAGAGTAAGATTCATGCTGAAGAGGCAGGAAACAGCAATGCTGAAGAGAGCATGTGCTGAGGATGAAGCATAGGAGAAGTTATATGTATATAAAACAGTAGGGACAAAAAAATTTGCATTCTCTGGCACAGTTCATGGGAAAACCCCAGAAAGTTTCACTGCATTTTGTAGTATGTACAGGTCACAATGGATACATGACAGCTTGTGGTATGTGTGCTGTTGTTGTGTGGGCTTTATTCTCACAGATGCACACTGACTGAAGAATGAAAGAAGTAGTAGCCTTGAAGAAATCTTTGTTAATGTCTCATCTCACAAATCATTGCAAAGCAAAGCTTGACGAATGGGAAAAGCCAGTAGATTATATCAGTACAAACTAGCATTAAAAGCTTTCTCAAGAAGGAATCATAAAATATAGCAAACCATTCATGGTCATTGGCCATTGGACTAGGAAACTGGAGGTAAATAGGAGGGAAACTTAGATAAACCCAAAAGTAGTAGAGAACTTTTTGGAAAATTACACTGGGTTTAATTAATTGCATTCAGTGATGATGTTGAAAATGAAAGTGAGGGAAACACTAAAAGTGATGTCAGCAAATATTTAGACCCACCCACAAAGCACAGAAAATTAAAGCCAGATTAAAAGCAGTGTTGGGATAATGGTCGGATGATGAAACGGATGCTCTCATAAGTAGAAGCAGCAGACATTCTTAGTGTTTGGAAAACTGAAACAGAGGGAAAAGATCTGCAATGCACACGGATGTCATTAGACAGGGATAAAATAACATATTAATATTCAAGTAGATGATTGACTAGAGGCATAACATACTAATTCTCCTTACTTCTGTTGTAGTTTTGCATGTCTGGGGTTCTGGTGGAGAAGGAGGGGCTGCAGGGGTGGCTTCTGCAAGAAGCAGCTAGAAGTTTTCTGCAGGCCTGAGACAGCAAACACCAGCCAGCTCAAGCCTGGAGTCGTTGGCCAAGGCCAAGCCCATCAGTGATGATCACAGCACCTCTGGGAATCACATTTAGGAGAAAACTGCAGGCAGCTGCATTTTGCCACCAGAGAAGGGAGAGAGATGTAAGAAACTGTGCAGACACCAAGGCCAGGGAAGGAGAGGAAGGAGGCACCCCATGTGCCGGAGAGAATGATGCCCCAGCAGCCTGTGGAGAAACCCATGTTTGAGCGGGTGTCTCCCCACAGCCCATGGAAAAGGACAAGACCTCACCTGCAGCCCATGGAGAGGCCCCATGCTGGAGCACGTGGAGACATACAGGAGATGCTGTGACCCACAATGGAGCAAGCCCCTGCCAGCACTTGCAGCCTGTGGAGGGAGACCAAGACACAGAGATGAGAGAGAGAGCGAGAGAGAGAGAGATACCCATGCTGGAGTAGGTTTGCTGCTGGGGGGAGGCTTGTGACCCCGTGGAGGACTAGGATGAAGTGGTCTGGGCTTGAGAGACTGAGGCACATTCTATGATTTATGACTGCACCCTATAGCAGTGACCCATGCTGGGGCAGTTGTTGAGGAGCTGAAGCCCCATGGGAAAGGACTCATGTTGGACACATTTGTGAAGGACTGTCTCCCGTGGGTGGCATCCCACACTGAAGCAGGGGAGGAGTGTGAGGAATGCCCTCCCCCCTCCCCCCTAGCTAAGAAGGAAAACATCTCATGAGGAACTGAACGAAACCTGCATTCAGTAGGGGGGAAGAAGGGAGCAAAATCATGACTAAAGTGAAGTCTGCTAAGAAGGGAGGGGTGAGGGGAGGTGCTTTAAGATCTGGTCATACTTCTCATTATCCAACCCTGGTTTTACTGGGTGTGTAGTGTAACGAATTAGCGAGTTTTCTTTCCTTTACTCAGAGTTGAGTCTGTTTTGCCCGTGACGCTAATTGCAGAATCATCTCTCCCTGTCCTTATCTTTACTCCTAAGCCTCTCAGTATATATTTTCTCCCCTGTCCAGCTGAAAAGAGGAGTGATAGAGCAGCTTTGGTGGGCATCTGGCCTCCAGCCAGGGTCAAATCACCACACTTCTAATGCTGCTTTTCGACGCAGTTTGAAAACTCTTTTTTGATAAATGTTTGCTGAATTTGTACTGTCTTTTGAAGTTCTTCATTCATACCAATAGTTTCAGTAAAGGCTATGCAGTGTGGGGCAAGGCAACAAATCTATGGAACCTGAAAATCACGAAGTATTACAGTTACTATTATTATTCTTTTTAAATATCTATTTTATTGCTCAGTGATACTGAAAATCTTTTTTTGGAGAGGAATTAGTGTTGTGAACTATAGAATACACCATGATCTGCAGAGATCACTGTCTGTCTTTTGGATTAAGACCCATTTACAGTAGACTTGAGGGACAGAGATTCCATTTAGATATGCGATTGATATGTTTGTATACCTTAACCTATTAGGAATTAAGATTTTACATGGCATGTTGGGACTTCTGGCAGTTTCATAGAAATATATGTGTACTGTGTGTTGTGAATGGTCAACTTGTTACCAAAACCAACCCATGATTATTATAGATATCTATTAGCAGTGAGAAGCAACTACTATGGAAAAAAAAAAAAGAAAAAATTCCTCTCCAGATGGGAAGGAAACCTTGATAAATCTAAATTAAAAGTAAAATGAAATGGAAAAAAACAACTAAACAAAAAAACCACAATCAAAACCCAAAGCAACAAAGCACCAAAAGCAAAAACCTGTTTTCCTGTATATGTAAGGCAGGCAAAATTCCCATTGAAGGGATGAGAAATAACATAGGCTCGAGTCCCAACTGTCTCCCTCATTCATACCTTCACCTAATTTTAGACATGAAAAGAGATTTTTTCACTCAATCAGAACTAGGAATCTGCAAGGAGGAAAAAAAGGCATTGCCACCACAAATCTTGTTAGGTTTAGACTTGGTTTCCGTCTGTATACTGGCCATATGCTTAATGGTAGCCCTCTTTTCCAGACCAAATATTGTAGAACAAGTTTGACACAATTTAAAGAAAGATTTTACTCTTATTTGTTAGGCCTTACCTTCATCAGCAGTTCCAAAAATATGTCTCTTTAGATAATATTCTGTCTCCAAGTCTTTAAAGCCTGGTATAAATAAATATTTACAAAAGCTAATAGATTTTGTCAAGTTTAGCCCCAAGCCACAGAAAGAGTTATCTTCTGTAGTAAATTCTTCATAAACTTCAAATAAAGCAAAGCCACTGCTTTGTTTACAGTGAATTTACAGTCTAAAGATCAGCTAGAGATAGCTGTAGTATACCAATAGTAAAAAGAACAAAAGAATGAGTGTTTGTGATGGGCAATGGCTCAGGCTACTAATTGCTAGATGTAACAGTCACCAATATTTGTGTAGATATTGTAAGGGGGGGATTTTTAAACACTAAAAGGAGAAATTTTCAGCAGTACATACAGATAGTTCCTCATGCAGCTGAGGGGAAGCCTGGGAATAGCACAAAGCTGCTACTGTGGAAATTTGGTAAGCAGAGAAGGCGAGTCCATGGAGGAACGTGAAGGGAGGTTGATACTTCATGGTGAGTGGGCAGGATTGGTGGAATGGAAGAGAAGCATATGGAGAAATGCAAATGGAGAATGACATAATCCAATCACAGTTTGTATACATCCAAAATTATCTCTTCCCATCCAGTCAAAACATATGCAGGATGTGTTTAGACTTTGTATCTCCTGGATCCTACAGAATCGGTATAGTTAGTGAGATTCTTCCTGAAGGACTGAGTAGGAAGGTGATGCTGTTGGTAGCAACCAGAAAAAAAAAGGAAGGGGGATGGAAGGAAAGCAGGTGAAAAATTGAGGGTAGATTTGATAAGAAAAAAAAAATGTAAAGAAAATCTCAGAGAATTTGCTAACTCATTGTCCTGTGACAAGAGTTCATCTTTGTAGAATTTGCTCTAGAGTACAGCCAGGGCTCCAGTACTTCTCAATAAGCTCCAGGCAAGAAATTTTTGATTTCTGTCAATTTACCCTCCTAATTTCAGTGTGGTTTCCCAGAGAACAAAGCGAGCCTGTGAGGCTGAAGTCACTGTGTCTAATGGTCATTGTTTGGATTTGCAAATTTTTTACTTATCTGACCCCATCTACTTTTTTCCAGATATCTTTTAAGTATATTTTACAAAACAAGAGGAAAGCAATTATGAACAAAGGAACTCGATGTTCTAATTGTGTTGGAAGAGCTATGAATAGAAAAGGATAACATATATAAAGTTTATAATCATTCTTCAGCAATATTACCTGGCAGGATGTAATTTGAAATGTGTGACAAACCTAGAAACAGGATAGCAAAGCCAAAGATAAAGTTCTGCTTTAAATAATTCCTCTAATATGTTTTGAGTCTTCTATTTTTTTCCCCTTAGTACCTTTTACTGTTTTTAATTGATACCTCAAATGAAAGAAGTATATTATAATTTATGATAACGAGTTTCAGTCTCTGGCCTCATTTTCTCTTTTCTGGTGTCATAGTAGCAGGACTTATTTTGCTAAGTGATGACGAAGAGGAAAAGATCTACTAAAACAACTGCACCAGGAAGAAATAACAATGAAAATAACAAACAAACAAACAAGAATAAAAAATATTTGCAGGTAAAATGTATTATAAAATGCATGATGAACTAGTCAGTGGCTTAACCCTGCCTAACAACTTTTCAAACAATGGCTATTAGAGGAACCAAGGCTCTTCAGAGGATCTGAAATAGAAGGTTATGACTGGACCACAAGGTGGGAATTCCATGCAAGGTGTCCCCTCTAGCATTACTCTGCCAAAGAGCTGGTGTGTGGGTGTCTGCATGTGACCAGATCACATTCTAGCACATCTTTAGGGAACAGATGTACACCCAGATGTGGGAATTTTTGTCCCATGGGAAGCTTCTTCAAGCTGGAAAACCTCAGGGATCATAGTCCTGGTCTTAAATAATGAAGGCACAGGCGAGTACAGAAATCAGGCTTGAACCCTTGACATAACATGACCTGGGGGAGGTCCAGTATCTCTTGGGTGTTTTGCTAGAAATGCTACTATGGAATTAGGAAATCTTTCCTGACATGGTTATTGCTAAACTGGATTTAGTTCCTGAGGCAAAGGGGCAACAGTACTTGATGGAATGTCATTTGAATAGGAATGAACACTTTATTAATTGGAAATAAGCCTTTATTTCCCTTGATACTTGTGGATTTGAAGATATATTTATGTAATTTTTTTCCTCTTAATCTGGCTACAGTGATGATATGAAATTATTTTAATTCCTAGTGATCTATATTCAAAAGTGGTTTTCAGTCTGCAGCTCACATAGCCTTGAGTGTCCACAGGCTAGTTCTGAGTATACTGTGAAAGGTAAATTAACAACAACAAAACATTTATTTTAAATGGAATTTTATATTCATTAAATTCTGCACCCTCCTAGAATCTTTCTCAGCTTCCACTGACAAAGAAAATTTGGAATTTGCTTCTCTGGAAAAAAGCAAGAGTAAATGTCAGTTCAGGATTGTTGGCTTTAAATTTTTCTTGCTTTACAACTTTAGCATCATACAAGAAAAGAACAATAAATTATTGCTAGACAGTGATGTATCGTAATATTTCAAGGTTAAAACTCCAGCATATAAAACAATAATATGAATGGTATTACAGGTATTACAACCTGGTGCTGCAGTCTTAGAACAAAAGCTATAACGAGAATGTGAAAAAGTATTATGCTGATCTTTCACTTATGTAAAAATATTATGAAACGTCATGAATTTATTGTGGGTGCATTTTCCATAAAAATTCTTTTACTTTTCCCGTGACCCTTTCTTGAATCTAATTTTGAGTTCTTGACACATCAAATAAGTTGATAAGACTACCATGACTTTCCTGGTCACATTAAAGTTTGTGCTAACAGTCATTATCATGTTAGGATTCAGTTCTGAAATTAAACACATGGCACGTGGAACCAGTTACAGAGGTAAAGACTTTATCTGCCAAAATTTATTTAGTGCAAGTACCGATTTTTTGATGTTCTATATAGGTCTGAGATGATGGTCATCATCATATAAAAATTTTAAAAGTCTTTGTTTTTGGCTTTAACTACCTTTAATTTAGTTCATGAATATAACCAAGTCAGGAGTTTATTCACATTGATGATGAAGGGGAAATGTGTTTCTACCTTTGCATTCTGATTTTTATTGAATTCTTAACCATTTCCGTGTCCAGTGCCACTTAAAAAGATGTGGTCTTGATCTGATTTGTATGATGCTTTTCTGTTCTCACATTCCAAAGCCATAAAACAAATTTTAATATTTAATTAAAAAACCTGCTTACTCAACTGATTATTATGTAGATGTGCTTGTACTAGTAAAAGTATTGAATATATTATCAGACCTCAGCAGCAGAATTGCGTTACTTACTTCAGGTCTAGCTATGGCTGATGAAAATTACATAGCTCCAAGAAGATTATTTTTTGTTAAGACAGAGTAAGAACAAATGGTAGATACCTGATTTGTTACATCACGTTTGCTGCTGTTGTCTATAAAAGAGAGATGAATTTTAATAATGTGTTAGTTTTAGGTAAATATATATGAATGTTTATAATGTCACACAAATACATTTGTATAAATAATATAAATATCTCTCTTGAAACTTCCTTTTCTTCCAGCGGTTGACTCCAGGACCATTGTGACTTGTGGGTTTTTTCCTTTTCAGGCAGCAGTATTTATGTTCACGACAAGGAACAAAACATGAGAGCCAGGACCAGCAGACCTGTTTCCCTTGCCCCTTTGCATTATGACACACCTTTGCTGTGGGCACTGGTGGCTCTATTACTTCCCAAGGAAATCTAAGGTTTGATGTTTGCTCTGTGAAGCTCTGCATGTCCTTAGCAGTTGCAATCAGTCCTCTGGAAAGCTGAGAGTGCCTGGGGAGAACAGAATTTGCATTTTCTTGACAGAACATGGGTCTGGTAGTTTTTGACAGAGCTATTTGTTTGACATCATGGGTGATAGCTAATGTGGGTTTCGAAAAATCTACATTAAGTGCTAGGCAGATGCTTCTTGAAAGCGTGCTTGAAACAGTGAAAATCCAGTTTCTGTAAATATTTCTAGGGTATTATCAAAGCTACAATGGCTGAAATAACTTCAGTTCCTATAGTTAGTTTAAGACTAGAAGGTAAAATCTTTCTGGACTGGATGCCTAGTAACAGAGGGATTTGCTAATTAGATTTAATTGTGTCAGCCTGCAGTGCCTGATAAAATTCAAATCAAATACTTTGCTGGCATGATGTGCTATGTAAAGCAGTGCCAAACTGAAAAAAAAAAAAAAAAAGACCCAGATCCTCAGATACTCTGCTTCTGGCTGGAGGTACTGGCTGCCCAGCATCAGTTTACCTTGTGGCTGGGGATTTTATTCTCTGTCTCTGTTTATCTCTATTGTTACATCCTCATTTGACTCCAAGTTGCTTCACAGTGGACTGCTGTTGTGGCTTTGTGTGCCTATCTCAAAGAGGGTGATTGTTCCTACAAGAAACAATGTCCCTGGCTGTACGTGGTTGGAATCGGATAAATTAAATATCCCAGAGGCTGGAGAGAGACTGTGACAGGAGAATGTGCCTGAAGCAGGAGGGTGTTGGAGCTGAAGAGAAGGCAGATACTAAGGACTGTTAGGAATAGAAGTGATTTTTAAAAATTTTTTTTGGCAGTTAAAAAAATAGGTTGATAGTTTAGATTGCCTCAGGCAGAGAAAATAGTTTTCAATAGAGAGGAAGCACAGAGGCTGGTGACAAGAAGAAGGCAGTGTGGAGTGATGAAGCGAACTGTTGATGAAATGGAAGGTATTCTGCATAATTGGTACCTCTTCCAAGTTACTAGTGTTCGCTTGATTGTTGTAATATTGCTGGAGATCAGCCTGCTGGAGAGTGGTGAGGTAAGGCAAAGAATATGAAGAATATCAAATTACCTGTCTGACAAAGTATATGAGCCTAATGTTCATGAATATTACTGTGTATTACCAAAGCAGGTGCTGTGTCTGCTCAAGAGGGAGGTTGAATCCTCTCTTTGCCTGACATGATTTTCTATCTAGGAAGTGTTGCTGGCCTCTGTGCTGAGATATGGACCTACTAATTATCTGGGTTTCCCTCCTAAGAGCTCTGTCTGTACCAAGTCTCAAGCCAGGGTATTGGAGATCTGGCATGTGCCTCTGATAACTTCACAAACGGGCGGCTTGGCTTTGGGTACTTTGCTGGCCTGCACTTCTTTCTCCCTCCCTCAGTCTTTTCTGAAAATACCTGAAGGCACAGGTGATCCTCTCCTTTTTCTGGGGACTCTGGCACAATGTGCATGAACTTGGCTAGGGCTTTGAAGCTCTACTATACTCAACATACGTTATTTTGTGATTTTTTTTGTGAGTTTTTGGTTGAGATGTCTTGGGATTTTGGATTAAGGCATATCTTTGACATGTCTTTCCCATTCCTCTAAGGATAGAAGCAGTTGGGCATGCTCCTGTGAGAGTATATGTAGGGGATAAGAAAGATGCAGAGGAAACCTGGAGATGTGTGGCTCTGGCAATCTGAGTTTCTGTGACTTCACCAGATCTGTAGTGTCATGGTGACTGATTGTGTTCAGGTCCTTGCCTACCAGGGACAGGCAAAAAGGCAAAACATTTTAGCTTCAAGCCTCTTCCAGCGTGGTAATGCTGTTGTGTGTCTAAGCCTCTTGCTGTTTTTCAATTATAGCTTTGTGGGGTTTTTTCTCCTCCTTTAGAAGAAAACAAAATAAAATATCACAGATTTGGTCTGTGTATTCTACAAATGAACCACCCATTCCACTGCCCTGCTTATTACTGAAATTACTCTTGACAAAAATATGTAGTATTTTCATGTTGGTAAGCTGTGTATTAGGGAGAGATGAGAAAGAGATCATCATTGAGATGAGAAAAGGGCAAATCTGAGGGTGTAAAGGGAGCATGCTGTGAAGGAGAGAGTTAGAAGTGACACTGGTAGTATCTAAAAGAAATGTAAGGAAAGAGGACAAGGAGATAGAGATCTGAGAGAAAGGAAGCTGTAAGGCTGAGAGAGTCTAAAGAACTTTGTAGAGAAAGGATTCCAAGGCTGTAGAGTGAAAAAAAAAAAAAAAATTATCTATGTGCTGTGGTAAGGTTTAGTCAGATTGTCACATTGGTTTTCCAATAAGAGCACAGTGCAGGTTGTTACCCTGTTCGGAGGTGCGATACTCATAGCCCGGTTCTCAGGTGTGATGTTTGTAGCAGACTTACAGTTTTAGCAGCAGTTAAGGGAAAGCCCCAGGCTGTTGTACTAATAACAATTTAGTCAAGGCCCAAAACTTTTCTAGGATTCTTTGCAAAATCTGTACTGCTTATTGCTGTAGCTACCCAGCCATTAATGTTTGAACTGTCTGATGGAATGGCCTCACAATTGAAAGATAAGGAGAGGTAGGATACTGCTGGTTTTCCTGGAACTTATGATATTCCCACCTCTTTTTTGGAAAATGTATGCAAGCTTCTAAGTCATTTAAATGCTTTGAAAAACCTACTCAATCTCAGCACTGTGAAACTGCGAGTGGAAAGATACTTATGAGGTTACATTGGGTAAAGCCTTTGGCACTGTTCACTACAGCAGTAAAAATTCAATGAGGAAGTGTTGAAATTGTGTCAGAGGAAATTGTTCCAGCAGGGAACTTGAGACTATAAAAATAAATATATATTGCTGCATTGTGAAATGTTAATAGACAATTTGAAAAAAAAGACCTTGGGCCTTGTAGTCCAGATGTTAAAAAAAGAATTACAAAATGTCATTTAAACTGTTTTCCTTGTGACACACTCAAGGGTGAGGCAGAAAGTTTGGCATCTATTCAGCCTCACTAACCTCTAAATGACTGGAATAAATCTGTGTAGCAAGACAGAGTCCACTCGTGCAGCTCCCTGTTTAGTGTAGGAGAAATATAAAGGCCATATAATATGGGAGACCACAAGAAAGTCTTACACTTGGTACCTTGTAGGAAATCACTGACAAAGGAGGGTAATGTAATTATTCTACATTACTACTAAGCACATGTGATAAAGCGGAGGACAGTGTAAAGTCCAGTGACGTGTTCACTCAAATTAGACACATTTTCCAGGTCTTGCAATAATGTGTGTTTTACATAACAGCAAGTTGCTCCAGAAGCCAGTGATCAGCATGTCACAAGTGTACTGCAAAACACAGAAAAAGTGAAACCTAAAATAAATATTTATTTTTACTTGGCTCATTTTGATGTTAATTGTGCAGACCTGCAGCTCTTTTTGGGTGAAATTTCTCTCTCTGCAAAGCAGAAACACTTATGTTACAATTAAAACCCTATTTTCAGTGCTCAAGTGGGACTTCCATGGTGCATAGACCCCGTGTTGAAGTAATTTCCGTGTTATTAGTTTTTCAACACTTTATGTCTTGCACCATGCTCTCAGCAAGTAGTTATGTGAAGAACGTGGCTTAAGGCAGCATATAATTTTCAAAATAGAGGGTAAAAGAAAGGGTACAGAGATGTTAGTGTGACTGTTGTTACCGTTTACCCTTGATATCTAGTTCTTTGTGTCATGTCAGTTGCACAAAAAACCACATTCTATTAGTGAAAAACACAGTTTTAAAAAAATAATTAAAAAAATGAAGTCTGACCTTCTTCCAAGTCTTAACAAGGGCAGTATAGTGAATTTTAATGCATTAGAAGAGTTAATCTGGAATTGCCTCTTCTGGATAATCTTTTGTGTTTCCCGCTGCTTTCTTTAAATACTTCCAGCTGCATAACTACCGTAATAGCTATCCTAATTTTCAGCCAGTGGCCAAGACAACATGAAACTTCACTTCGGGCCAGTTTGATTCTTAGTGAAAGCTAAAGCATACATTTAAAATTCTAGTTGAATACAAAGGTTTCCGATAACCACAGAGGTATAAATTTATAGTCACTAATAAAGTTTTCTATCTTTTTCTGTTAAGTCCAATAAATTAACATACTATTTCTTAAAATTTATTTTATGATTTGCATGTATTGCAAGAAAGAATGGAAAAATGAGCCTTTTGAAGGGATAGTATAATTTGATGTGTAAGATCACATTGCAGTTGTTGACAAACTAAACACCACATATTTGGTTCAGGAAGCGCATCCATGTTGAAATTAAGTTTATATTCCTAGTCATTATAGGCGAAGATGAAAAGGAAACCACCTCTCTGTTTTTTAGTGAGGATCATATAATGAATACACCAGAATCAATTGCACTGAGAGTAATGGAGTGAGGCTGCCCACATCATTACTCTGCAGACATCCCTTTCGCCTGCCCCTCCCACTGCTCATAGGATCTGATTTTGGTGGTTCATTCCTTGTGTCACTTCCTCAGAAAGATGATTCTGTAAAAATGTTCTCCCTTTAGGCACACTGTGGTGAGGTTTCTTTTCAAGGAGTTAAAGAGTACCAGTGAAAATCAGCAGCTCAGGAAAAAAATATCTAAAGCATTATAAATTTATTATTTTTTAATACTGGGCTAAAATGAGTGACAGTGGGGTTTAATGGCTTAGGAGCTGGACACCCCAAACACTTTTTCTAGATCTAGCAAGGCTCTGATTATGCTTCCTTTTCTTTTCCTACCTTCTGGCCATTGTGTTTACTCAGATTCTAAATCTCCTGGCCACTAAATGTCTGAGCAATGTGCAGTATGCACAGTGCAAAGAGGCCATCAGTCCACCTGGTTCTTTGAAGTCCTAAATTCAGAGGGGGCTATAACTGATGACCCAATGTCACCTGCATGGGCAAAAAGCCTGCATCTTATGATCCTGCACTTAGCCTAATAAATATGGATTTTAGGACCAAAAAAACCCCAACAAAAGTGGGTTTTCAATGGTGACAGCCTGAGTTATAATGACTACAGGGGGCAAAAAGAGAAGAAGGGGATGACTAGCATCAGAGATGACTAAGTTATGGACCTAGCTTCCTTCTGGGTGTTCAGGTAAGCATGTACATACAGAAACCTGACTCTCCAGAGCATGCCATTTACCTTTACATAGGCCTATTTTAGGCTGCAATGCATTCCCCCAAGACACTTTCTTCCAGGTAGAGTTAGTAGTGTGGAAAGGGTCTGTCAGCATCAGCTGCATTGGCACATGTTATGAGTGTTATGGTATGGGAAAGGCTTTGTAGCAATGCCTGCACATTGATAGTCCATACTTGTATTTTAGACTATATTTGTTCTGTTAAATGCCTTGGGAACTACAGTCTGACTTTTGTCCCTTACCACAGGTAGGGAGGGAGAATGTGTCTATTAGAAAACCCCAGCACAGGCACAAAGAAGTATTTGGAACAAATGAATGTCAAAGGACATCTCTTGACTAGTGCAATACAGCCAGAGTGGGTATTCCAAAGTGGCCAATTCAGCCTAAAATAGCTACACTGGTTGCATGGGAATTATTGAATTCAATTATTTTCAGTGTTTTTCCTTCGACTAAAATATTGATTTTCAACTAATTACCTATTACTAAAGGGGGTTATAAATCCAAAGTTATGCATTTGGGAAAGGGACCTGAACATGGACAGGGGTCATGCCTTATAATTGAGGCTTAATTATAAACAAAATAAGGATGTCACAGGTCTAAAACTTTAAATGCACTGTTACTGGCAGAAGCTTTAAATAATGTAAATAAAGAAAATCAAGCTGTTTAAAATTCAAATAATCACTCAAGTAAAAATATACATTTAACAAAGGAAATTAAATTCCAAAGGGACAGGTAGTCAAATTGTCTTTTTGGATTTTTTTGTTACTTTAACTGGTATGTGGATTCCAGATTACATGTTTGAAATACTGGGCTAAAATTAATACTGATTGGTGAAAAAGGAAAGGAAGCTTCTCTGTATATACAGCTCTGTCATAGGCCGTATGTATTTTTTTCTTCTATTTTACACTCTCATGAAATGAATGTTGCAGTCCATGATGCCAAGAGGTGATTGTGCCATAGGGATGTGACTGTGCCCCTGTACTCGGCATTGGTGAGGCCACACCTCAAGTACTGTGTCCAGTTCTGGGCTCCTCACCATAAGAAGGACATTGAGGTCCTTGAGTGAGTCTAGAGAAGGGCAACCAGGCTGGTGAAGGGTTGTTGCAGTTTTGTGTGGCTGTGCTGCTTCGGTGGCTTTTGTAAGTCTCAGTTACAGCTTTCTCCTAGCCCCATATTTTGAAAACATTGGTCAGTTCAAGGCCAAATTCGAGACTGGGCCTATCAGAGCTGGTCATAGTGCCTCTGTGAATCACATACAGGAGAAAAAAAAAACTGCTGGCAGGCACACTTTGCCACCGGAGTGGGAGGGAGAAGATGTAACAAGCTGCACAGACACAAAGGCCAGGCCTGATGGAGTGTGTGTGTGTGGGAAAACTGCGAAAAGAGAGTTTCCCCTGCAGCTCGTGGTGAAGACCATGGTGAAACGGGTGTCCCCTTGAAGTTCATGGAGGAGGACGAGGAGCAGAGACATCTACACCCTGTGAAGAACTTGATCCATGCCCCAGCAGGTTTGCCAGGGGACTTGTGACTTTGTCTGGACCCGAATGTCAGCACCCTATGGAGGGGTGTCCTGCTGAGAGGCCTGTGGTGAGGAGATGGCTGCCTGACAGAGAGGACTCATGCTGCAGAAGTTGTGGATATGACTCTTGCATGGGTGGGACCCCATGGCGCCGCAGGGGAAATATGTGTGTGTGTGGGATGCCCCCCCCCTACCAGATGAGATGGAAGCCAACTTGGGAGGAACGGACTGAAAACCCCCATTCCTCATTCCCTGCCCCTCCCTGTGCTGCGAGGGGAGAGAAGAAGGGTGCAAATCTATGATTGAAGTCAAGAGTGCGAAGAGGCGAGGGGTGGGAGGAAGTAGAAGTGTTGAGATCTAGGGAAGAGAAGCAGCTTGTGAGGGATCGCCGGAACCCCACTGCCCATTCCCTGACCCTCCCTGCACCATGTTGGGGGGGAAGAAGGGAGTAAAATCGTGATGAGTTTTAAGTTTGCTAAGAAGGGAGGGGTGGGGGGAAGGTTCTTTAAGACCTGGCTGCTTCTTATCTCATTTTGGTTCACTGGGTGTATTAGTTGTAGTAGTAATAAATCACTTTATTCTGTGCTTAGTCTATTTTGCCCATTGCACTAATTCGAGAGAGATCCCTCTGTCCTTATCTCAAGTCCTAAGCCTCTCAATATATATTTTCTCCCCTTTTCTGCTGGAGGGGGTATTGAGCAAGTGGCTTGGTGGGTATTTGTCCTCTAGCTAGGGCCAAAACCACCACAAGGGGCTGGAGGGATAATCAAATGAGGAGTAGCTGAGGGAGCTGGGGATGTTTAGCCTGGACAGGAGGAGGCTGAGGGGAGACCTTATCATCACCTACAACTACCTGAAAGGAGGTTGTAGAGAGGTGAGAGATGGTCTCTTCAGACAAGTAACAGGAGTTAGGACAAGAGGAAATGGAACAAAGCTGCACCAGGGCAGGTTCAGATTAGATGTTAGGAAAAAAATCTTTTACTGAAAGAATCATCGGGGCCTGGAACAGGCTGCCCAGGGAGGTGGTTGAGTCACCATGCTTGGGTGTGTTTAAAAAAAAGGGTAGATGAGGTATTTAGGAATATTACTTAGCATAGGACAGGAAGGGTTGGACTTGATGATCTTAAAGGTCTTTTCCAACCTTGTGATTCTGTGCAAGGTAAAACACACATAAAAATCATAGCAGGACACTAATAGAGACCTGGAACTGCTCAGAGCTCAGCGTAGAATTGTGCAGCATTATCAGAACAAACAAAACTCAATTAAAATAAATAATTAGTTGTATTGGACTTGTTTCATAAAGTATGTCTGTACAAGCCAGTGGCATTCTGTGGTAAGTCGTAATGAAATGACAGGCTTTCTAGTTCTCTTCTCTAGTTAAAATTAATGGCAAGGGATAAAATTATTGCATATATGGCATCAAGAAGCCACACTGATGAACTGTACCTGTATTGGCTGCATGGGTGAGGGTGAAGGAGGTTAATAGTCCTGGAAACACTAGCATGTGATGTTCCAGTTTTCTCAGTGGTCAATCCAAGGAGGATCGGAGACACCCAACCTGAATTATGCCTTCCTATTTTTTTTATCATAGTGAGACAACTCATACCTACTAGAGCTATGCTTTTGAGATGAATGAGATATTGTGCTGTGACTCCAATGTTATGGTCCGATGTTATGCAGCAGCACAGAAGAGATTTTTTGGAAGACCTGGACAGATGAGGCCCCATTAAGAGGACCTGTCGGGGGACTATTTCTTTTCTCAAGTTCAGGCTGGAGGTGTGCAGTGGCAGCAGCTGAAAGAGACCTAACCCATAATAAATTGAAATTTCCATTAAACCATTGAAGCTGTGATATCTGACACTAGCTATCTAAGGCTTTTCAATTGTATGAATTTATATAAATTCCATTGAATAACTGATAAACTAATTTAAATCTAAATAGGTGGGATGATTAATAGGATTATTGCAGGAACTTTGAACTTAAACTATAGCATGCTAATCATTATGTATATGAGCTGTTACACCCTACATGAGGGTTACAAAAGATGTGAGTAGATGATCTGGAAGGTCACTGTGGACAATTCCATTTGGAGGGGACCTCAAGTCCTGTCACTGCCCTGTGGTCTCGGGCAGAGGATGGTTCTTGGAGGCAGGTGTCTCTAGCACCATTGTCATAACCATAAGATCAGTAACCTTGTCTGCGTAAGAGCTAAATTCACAAAGGCTGACAGTGATTTGGAACTCTGTATAGTGGGAGGGAACAGTCTCAGAGAGTTCCAAGGACTGTCTTCTTTCTAACACCCTGCCTCGAGAGGATGGATTTCTGTTCATAGGCTTTGGGTGGGCTCAAAACAAGGTCAGTCTGTATTAATGAAGGCAGTAAAGCCTTTCTGTATTTGTTGTAAGCAGTAAGTTCTTTTAGAGTTTTCTGGCTCCTGTGCCATTAATCATCAACGCAACTCAAACTGTTTAGTCTGCTTCTGGACCTTTTCTTGAACTATCCATCAGGGGGGCTTTGGGAATAGAAGAGCAGTGATTCTTAACAGAAGAACAGAAAATGGAGCAATAAGGAAAGCTAAGCCAACTTCTTTGTTTGATTTCTTTTGTGAAATGAGACAAAAGAAAGAGAGAGAAAAAGATATTGAGCAATCTAAACTGGGAGAGTGAATAGTCTGACACACTGCACATTTTCAATTTGTTTCAGTGGAAAAGAGGCTCTTTGCTGCTACTGTTTTTCCTGTTTTATAAAATATCCTTATGCTGTTTGACGTCAGTTTGGAATGCTCTTATGTTTACCCCTTTTGATGATGATGCATAGCATGAAATGGATTAAAGAAATATTAAAAACCCAACACTCTGTAAGCTGAGTTACTTCTGCCTTCTCTCTTGTTCCTGGCAGCTCTGTTTGTTTCTTATTTTCCTTCATCTTCAGATATCCAGAATTTCCTAAGTTTCTTCTCTGCCAGTTCTTACAGCAGATGGAGAAATCATAGAATAATACTCATTAGATAGATAAACTTCATAGTTACAGAAGTGAGAAAAGGAAGAGTCCTGCAAAGAGGTAAGTTTGTGGAGATTTGTGTTACAGTCTGTTTTGATAGAGACTTCATGGATCACCTCCATTTAGTTTACCTTCATCTGAGTTTTAAGAAAATAGAGATGAAGAGTACGTCTCTAATTTTCAGAGATCTTATGAAGTTAAACAAGAGCATGTGGTGTTCAGTACTTTGAGAACAGGAGTTGTGTAAGTACTTTGGATAGGTGTATTAATCATGTATCTCTGATTGCATCTTCTGAACAATCAGTCTCACCAGGACTACCCTGCTATCAAGCAGCTTTTAACATCCATCACAGTAAATGTGAAACCAAGCACTACAGAAATGTTTTCTTTGAGATATTTTAAAGAAACAGATGTTACGTGACCCAAGTTAGGGTAAATAAATATGTAGTATTTTATTGTCTCCACAAATGGTCCAAAAGTAGTCTTGTAACAATAATAATAAAAGCAACATCCACCACCACATAATTATTAAAAATGTAAAAATAAATATTAGCATTTTACAGCTCACACAGCCAAACGTGAGAAAATGGCAATGCCCTGTGTTCTAATCAGGCAGACAGAAAAATGTATCAAGCTCCGTGAACTACTGTGGGCATAAGGTACCGTTGATTGTCCCTATTTATTGTGGCATGCAGTCCATGGCAAAAGGTGTCTACATGATTAGGTCCAAGCAAGGCAAATTTGAGAACAATTTTCTATTTTTAATGCAGAAGTGCCAGCAAAAAAATGTAGTCTGCCTTCAAAAAACACTCTGTCTTACTTTAATCTAGCAGGTTTGGTTCCCATCATTATTTTCCAAGACTTTGTGTTATCAGGTAGGTTTAGTGCTATATTCAATTTAGTGAGTGCTGTACTATCACCCAGTTCTATTTACCTTTTAAAAATAGTCTTTTAATTTCTTTCCATTTGCATCCCATTCCGTACAAGTGCAGCTGCAGTGTATGCAGTGCACCATAATTAACAGAGAAAAGTCTGAAGAAGGCTGAACACATTCTTATTACCTAAATCCACCCTGACTGCCTCTGAAGGGAAACATGGGTAATGCTACACCCTTTGGGAAAAACTTTTCTTTGATTAGCCTTATTGGTCACTGAAGGTCATTTTTTATTCTAATGAAATACAGCTGCAGGTGCCTTTTATCTGTATATAAATAAGAAGCTTGTGAATGCTGAAAACTCTAGAGGGACTGCTTTGTGTGTTCTGTGTTTCTCTTTGATACCTAAAGCAATGGTAAATAATTATTTATGTCCTATGTGCAGGAACAGGACAGAATTTCTTCATTCATTTAATATATTTCCATGCTGAAAATCTCTTTTGCATCTCTTTCCTTAATATGGGCTAATTAAGTTCATAAACTAAACTTTGACTTTTTGAAAAGACTTGTTGTGTACTATAAGTCCCTTGAAGTATTTTTTTGAGAGGTTTCTCATGCAAGTAAGGGGGACTCCATTTTGAACTGCTGACTAAATATTACAGTGTGTTTTTGGAGAAATGCATGTAAATCTTCAGATTAAATTACAGGAAATAACCATTTCACCTGTAACAACTAATATGCCCTTTATCTCCATCAACATTAAGTTGATTCATTTGAAGTTTTAGATGGTTTTTAGTGCAGCAATAGAATTTTTCTGCAGATTTTTAGAAAAATAATGTAAGATATTAATGGATAAAGTGAATTTAACTCCTTTCTCTTTTGAAAGATTTGCCTAGTGTTTTTCTGGCTCATATTTCCACAACGAACTCCTGCTTAACAGAATTGACAGTTTTGAGTTTTGAGCAGATAGGTAAACACAGTAGAATCTTGATTGTTATGCAGGAATACAAGAACACCTATACTATATCAAAATATCATGCTTGCATAATCATAACTTTTTCAGTATATAGACTGGTTAAATATTTTCCAATCAGATATTGCTTAACATTGTAAAGAACTTTGCTACACACGTTGTTAAGCAGACAAATCAGTTCTGAAAGACTTTTTAAGGAGACATTCACAAAAGTCAAAATGCAGTACTTTCATATGCCATTCCAGCACTGTAACAAGTGAATAATTGGCACTGCCATGCATATAACGTCAGTTTATTCAAATAAAAATACTGTCATTCTATATGGGCTAAGACTTATTATTTCTGTAAACAAATACTGTTGATTTTTATTTCCTACACTTTATAGATTCATAAACTGGGGTTACCTGCTGCAGTTAGCAGTGTTTCATAAATTTTATTGCAGAAGTTAAGGAAAAAGAAATTACACTGAATTAGAAGAAATATTAATGGGAAGTAAAGTTTTGATTTTTTTTTTGCACTGCAAAACCCTTTATTCAGGTTGTATAAAAGTCTCAAATTGATAACTTTCTATAGGAAAAACCTCACTGTCAAAAAAATGAAAAGACACAAATAAAGAGTATATTGTAGCAGAGAGAAGACACTAACCTAGATGTGGAAAACGTTCTTAAATTTCCCAACATGAATCATGAAGGAATTAAGGTACATTGTTCAAGACGTTCAGTTAAGTACTGTGTCTGATAGGCTTTTGCTATTCTGCTTCCTATTCTTTGTGATTCAAGTAAAGAACTCTGAAAAAGATGGTTCACTTAGTCATGAGGGGGAATAAACACGTGGTAAATCTTAAGTGTTACAAACAAATATATGAACAACTACTTTTGTTATGCTTAGGTGGCTTGAAGAAAATTGGCAAAATATTTTCCAGTACTCTTTCATTACTAAATGCAAATGTTTCTATAACTTCCTATGGGATAAAAGGGAAATTCTAGGGGGTAAGATTTGCTATGAGTAAGTAAAATCAGATAATACTGAATTTGCCTAAAAACATTCTATGGCTTTTCTAATCAGGTGTGAATAGAGTCCTTGGATTTAGAAAAGATAGGGATCACTGTTTCAGTCTTCCAAATTAACTAGATCATCTGAGTGACTGTCCTTTGTACTTTTCAGCAAGCACCTCTGCTTGCCCATGCAACCGGCCCTATATGAAGCAGAAGTTATTCTATGTCTAATTTTAATTTTGCCTTGAGTTCTGTTTATTTCAATGATGATCAAGCATGGTTCTGACATCCCAATTGTCCACAGCTAGTTTCCTGAACTAAGGCCTAAGGTTATGTCAGATGAAATAAAGTGTGTGTGTGGGCAAGCCTTTTTGCTTTTGCAAAAAGCAAAGCTTCCCTTTGCCAAGTTTTCTGATTTAGTCTCTTTGAAGCTAACTTAAAGCAACTATATCGTTATGTCTAAGAAGGTAATT
The DNA here is from genome assembly GCA_022605575.1 of Laterallus jamaicensis coturniculus. Lineage (NCBI taxonomy): Eukaryota > Metazoa > Chordata > Aves > Gruiformes > Rallidae > Laterallus > Laterallus jamaicensis. Next base: position 16,285,846 of record JAKCOX010000008.1, on the reverse strand, counting down.
GGAAATGTCTTGGTGAAGTTGAACTTCATCAGCTGAAAACACTGCCTACTTAAGCTTGAGAAATACCTGTTTAAATGGTGCTTTCAAATGAACAACTCTTTTCCGCTGTAATTTCAAGTGAAAAAGGACAGTGATAAGACAACTGCTGTTTATTTCAGATAGCCTTGCAGAGACGATGTAACCAGAAAAGTGAGAACTGATCCATTTTTCTTCCAAAGCATTGTGAAAAGACCTTTTCACCTTGCTGCAGATGATGCACCAACATGATCCCTTTCCCTCCTTGGTGCCAGAAGCAGCCTAAAGGCTTCATTCAGGCTACAAAGTATTTCTTAGGTGCAAGAGGAGGAAGAGGAAACCCCTCACAGCTTTGAAAGTGTTGTCAGTGTTGTGCTAAGGTTAATCATCCATACTAAAAAATGTTGAAGGGCAACAATGTAGTTATTCTATAGAGGAACAGCATCTTTACAGTATCAGTTAGCAATCCCGAATTTTGGTAAAATATGAACATATCATATAAAGGGACCTTGTAACAAAAAACTCCGATGCATTATTGTAGGAACAATAACTGGTGAGAATCAGCAACTTTCTGCTATTGAATGGGATGAAATTATTTTGCCATTGACTGGAATGTCATTATGCACAATATCTGCAGAATATGAAAAAAAAAAAATCATCTGCTTTTCAAGCCTGTTTGTGTGATAACCAAGGTTTTCACTAGGATTTTTTGCTAGGTTTTTGTACAATTTGTGTGTGCTTATAATATGATCGTTTCTGAATTTGACAGGCTTAGTTCCATTCAAAAGTTATATTTAATTCTGTAATTAAATAAAACTGAAAAGAAGATGAATTTTGTAATTAATAGTTGGAACATTAAAGGCAGGAAGACACAACCAGCATTCAGGCTAGAAAGACATCAGCCTTTGAAATGCAAACTCTGGCAGAGAGCAGTCATAACTCTGGGATTAGCAACAGGATTAATGTTTTAGCTCTCTTTTGTTCATTTGATTTTATTGTATTCTGATTACAAGAGGTGATGGGAAGTGTTGCTTCTGTGTGTAGGTCCCTACCTAATTCGAAAGGACACAAAGGAATTTTCTTCCATTTTATTGCTAGAACTTCCAGTAATTCCTTCAAGGAGAAATCAAATTAAGTCTATCCATACAATGAGCTCACAAAAGGATGGTTCCAAAAATATCCAGAGAAACATGACAGTGGACAGATCACTCCACACTGGGTATTTCAGCATGCTCAGTTTTCAAAAAATCTCAGGATACAGAAGGCTACCCTGTGAAAGATTCAGACTGAAATGAAACCTAGAAGAATAGAGACCCTCTGTGTACTGACACTTTCAGGGGGTCCAGCAGTTACCACCCATCCTAGCTGAATGCTTTGTTGAGTATTTTTCACTCTGCTAGATACTAAGCCAGAACCAGGCTGAGTAAGAACTCCATTTATCCTTTTTGCCCAGTCAAAAAAAACCCTGGAAGACACAGAACTGTGTGCTGATCTGCTATGAATCAAAGATAACATGTAAAGAGCCTAAATATTACTTAGGCTGCAGATACCTTCAGACAGTGCTGATATTCCACCTCTTTCACTGAATAGCCGGAAATCTGTGGGATCTTGATATTTGTTGCTAACTTTATTTTATAGTGTTGAAACCTTTGCTCTTCTTAACTGATTGCAATAAAGATTCATTTAGACATATTTTTTTCCATATTTCTGTCATTTTACAATCTATTACAAGGCATTCTGATTTGGGATTTCAATTTTTGTTTAAAAGCCTTCATGATTACATACCAAGCAGTGCCCAAATTCAAGAATTTTTTTCTTTGAATTCAAATATATGCCTAAACCTTACTGACCTACGGTGTTGAAATGAAAGTTTGTGGTACATGAGGGACACAAATGTAGAGAAATATCATGTTACTGAAGTTGAAACTTACAAATTGGAAAAAAAGAGAATTAAACTAAAACAAACAAACAAAAAATTCAGTAATTGTGGAACTGTTGCCAAATTTCATATATGTGATTTAATCATGCTTTGTGTAGCAACAGTGTGGAAAAGCACTGCCTAGGAAACATCATTTCATTTTATAGAAAGGACAAAGTACACGATTGAATGCGTCAATATTCAAAACCTTTTTCATGTAGATGATTATTCTAACACTAATCTTATCCTTTTCTTAGCTACTTACTTTCTGGATTTTGGTTGCATGTTAATAGTTTCATAGAAGAAGAAACAACAACTATTTCATCCTTCTACTCCAAGGCAGCATCAGTTATACCTTCTCTTTCACTGATATTTACTGAGCCCACTCTTAGTGCTCCTACAATAATGGAGTTCCCACACTTCTCTCAGTGTGTTTCGGAGTTTCACTGTCCCTTACAATTTAGAAAGTCTTTGATAATGACTAACCTGGATTTTTCTCAGTGCAATTTAAGTCCATCATTTCTTTTTTATCCAGGAAGAACAGATTATTACCAGCTCCTAACAGAAGCTTTTAAAACATTTGAAGTCTGCTCACTGAATTTTCTCTTTTCTAAACTAAACATTCTCAATTAAGGAGGCTGAAATGGATTAGTACTAAAATCAACCGTCAAAAATAATAATCCACTGAAAACCTAAAAAGCTATTTATAAAGCTACCTCATATCATAAAAAGAACTGATTACAGGCTACATAAAATAAATTCTTTTGATGTTTTGCCTGGCATGAGAGACTGTCAGGAATGTTCAGATTAAATGTCTTTGTCAAAGAGAAATTTTTATTCTTCAAACTTAAAACTTTTCTTCCAAAGCATATATAGTTTGAACATTTTTCAAAAGGATGTAGAGGCTCAGTGAGACTCTATATGTCACCCAGACCTGAAAAGTGAATGATATAGCATTATTAGCTTGGGTAGTGTTAAGCAGATGTCAAGGTCCTTAGTGTGAATGATTTGGGACATGAACTTCAGCACCTTGTACTGCAGGTGAGTATCTTAACATTTTGCTGGTGGTTTTTTGGGCTGGGGAAAGGTACTCTTTCCTTTCATCTTTCACTTCAATAGGATTTTGTTTTGTCCTGGCCACCATGCCTAAAATGTTAAATGTTTTCTGAATGAAAACATTCCCTTTGCATTTCAGACTGACAGCTCAACTAGCTCACAGCACAAGGAAGAGCCTTTTATGAAGCCATCAAGTGAAATGAGAGAAGCAAACAAAACTCTTGTGTACTTGTGACGTTTTGGATCTAACGGAAGAGGCACATACGTATAGAGGTATTCAAGTGCTGTAACAGGGGAGTAAGAATTTGGCTTTTTAATCGTTGGACATGGCAGTACTGCTGAGAATTACCCCTTAAGCAGAGACCCAAGACGGTAGGTCTTGCGATGGGAGCCATGGGGAACTCTCCAGGGGCAGTGGCTTTGCCAGTCACAGGCAGATCTGAGGCCAAGCCAGGAAGCCTCTTCCATGGTCAGTGGAGTACTTGGCCTGGCACATAGCAATACACCTTAAGTCAAGAACTAAGGGAGCACCACCTGAGCTTTAGTGCAAGTCCCAAGTGAAAAAGTGACCTTAACAAGCTGCAATGGGACCACTATGCAGAAAAGCTGAAAAAGTCTGTGCTTTATTACAGGTGTCAGGTAGCCGCATGTCACAAGCCTTTCTCACTTCTTTTGCCAAAAAATTGATTCATTATTAGAGAGATTTAATTTGTTGTGAGATTTCTAGGAAAACATACACCCAAATAGTAAACCCAAGGAAATAACCAGGATATTGACTTGCTTAGTCAAGGACTAGACTTATCGTTCCATTCTCTGTCAAGAAAAGCCACTGAATAATCAGAATTTGCTGAAATGCTGAATTAAAACCTCTCTGCCAGAATATCAATCATTCACAGCAATAAGAGGCATTGAAGGAGATGCAGGTGGTGAGCTTCTTGTTCTGACTAAACCTTTTCTCCCACTGTTGATATGATACTGCCCTAAAGTAATCATCTTTCTTTCTTTTTTTTGTTTTCTTTTTAGTCTTTTGCAGTCCCACTCTATTTTCAGACAGGTCTTTTTAAGTAACGCTCCTGAAGTATAGCAAGTGTTACATACACATCCTCCACAAGAGAAACTTGGCAGATTTTTTTGACAGCGATGCTCAGAAAGAAACACTTGTGTGTGAATGGTTCATGGATTTACAGTCCTCCTAACTTTAGATTTTTTTAATTTTTTTTAATTCCTGCTGTGTGTGCAAGAGGAGGTTCTGTTGTTCTTAGATCTTGTGTCCTGCAACCTTGATCCACATGGAGGCAAAGTAGAATTGACAAGTTGTGCATCTCCTTCCATAGACATAAACTTTGCAGGAAATTCAGTGAATCCCTGACTGATTTGGCCCATGGGAAATCTCTGAACCCATTCTGTTTTTTGCTAGTCTTCATTTTATTGGTTGTCAATAAGGTAAGTGGAAGAACTCCTAAAGATGGGAATATTAACTGCCTTCAGGCTGAACGTGCTTCCAGATCCAATTCAGAGAGGATGAGCATAATGAAACAGGCATCTTCTGTTTTGCCAAAACTGTGGCAAGATGAGCATCATCCATATCTCATGTAACATTAAAAAAGTTACTAAAATTAGTGGAACATATTTTTCTGAGTCACTTAATATCTTAATTGTCATTTTGTAGCAAGAACAAGGACAGTGTTGCATATTTGTCTGCTGAAAGTATTTCAGATTTTGCTGAGAAGCCTGGGAGTCTATTAGCAGGAGCTAATACACAAGATCTAAGTGCTTGACTAGTTTACCTGGAGATTGAATGGAATACTACAGGAGGTGTTTCTAATTTTATTTATTTAAATAAAAAAAATACCAGAACTGTCCTTTGAAAGAAGTAGCCAAAGAAGTTTCACATAGTCACCGCTTGCTGCTGTTGTGATCATCCTGTGTATTTTGCTTGCAGGGTGGTAATTTGTGTCTGTATGGTAAGATGTATTTGGATGCCACTCAATGACAGCTGAGACATCATAATTCAAGAAGAATCTCTATCAAATACTCTGTCACTTTTTGTTTTAAAGGTAGCATAGCAAGGAGTTTTGAAAAGTAATCCAGCGGTTATTAAGATTAGTACACTGTCCAGAGTATAAGAGAGTGAAGTGTTTGCATAGAAGGATTCCTGCTTCAATGCTTGCAGGCAAATGGACACTTCACAGCCAGCCATGTTCACAGGTAATTTGTATAGAGAAAAATTCTAAATCTCTGCTAAAACCATCCTGCTTAAAAGAATAAGATTTATAAGTCATTTAGTAGTAAGAATTATTTAGTTGCTTTGCCTATGTCTGTTTTCTTCCTTTTCTTACATTACATAACAAAGCTTTGGTGCAAAACAAACAGTTGTTTGGTTTTTTTTTTTCAAGTAAAAGCAAGCCACTACAAAAAGGGGAGTCATTTATCAGTACTCCTGCCACTCTATTTTGAGCCCAAATATGAATCAATTTCTGTTTTTTTATGACTTCATGATTTGGATTTTCCACCTTTCTGTTTAAGGTAAAAAAAAATCTGCTTTCATTTTAAAAGATATAACATATCCCTCATTTTTTATATTCATTTTTTATGTCACTTATATAAAGAGAAACATATAAAAACCCCCTGACTCTTAATCAATTGCCATCTGCATTGTAAACTAAAGCCTCTGTACAAACAGTACCACGACAAAAAAATAACCTATCAAAGTCACAGAGAACATGAACAAGAAGAAAGATGTAAAGGAGGAGATTCACCTGCCACTTGCCATGACAGAAAAAGAGGGCCATGACTTTTTACGAGGTGCTATACAAGGTAAACTGTCTGCTCAAAAATCTGCAAGAGCAAAGTTTTGTCATCCCGAATCACTGCGATAAACCAGCTGGTTTGATATTATCTCATGCCTCCAGTAATGACCTGTGTTGGACTGGAAAAATAAACAAGCAACTGTCCACAAGCATTTTTACCCTGCAAGAACCAGTTGGTGCAGCTTGAGGCCCACATGAAATCTGAGATCCCTTTCACCAGTTGCCCTGGGCAAATCCTTATAAGAACCTAACCAACATAGTTTGTAGTTTCTTGCTTTTTTTCCTTACTTTGTTTTTTCTGAAGGCATATTTATTGAAATACTTGGTTTGGGTGGGCTTTTTTTTTTTGACTCATAAAGGTGCAGACATCTGATTTTTAATCACTCAGGTTTTTAATTATTCTGTTTAAATTATAAGAAGATTAAACATTGAGTGCATAGGTACTTCATGTTTGAACTTTTTTACCTTTTTATGTTGTTTTATGGAGAAGTGAGGCAAAGACAAGAAAGGTTGCCACTGAGAACTGATACATATAGAAGCAAAGTGAAACAAAATGGTCTGCATTTAATGTGGTGGAATTTGGTTCTGTTGTACTTTTACGTTACTTTCTATACATGTTGCCACACATTTTCAAGAGCTCTGTCTGAGCCTGAATACTTGTCCTTGAATGCTGCATTAACTATGCTACTCAAAGTCATTGCAATGAATTTGATGAGAAAAAGAATACAGCAAATAAAATACCATTTAGGAGTCCTTTATTTTACTGCATGAGCTTGCTGTTAGTTGTAAATGGAAAACTTCAGAAGTGTCACAAACAGGTTTTTGTTGTTCCTGTAAGGGCCCTTCTTTAACTGGTGGGAAAAGTAAGCTGAGTGCTAGTGTACTCCATTGAAAATGTAGTCTGAGTGAAATAAAGGAGTCTTGCAATAGCAGAGCAAAGTTTTCTTTCTTCCTTTCTTTCCATTGGTTTAAAAAGCTCGTGTAAAGCTCAAGCCTCTGTAGATTTCTCTGCATTTGAAGTGAGAGTTGTTGAGTGCAGTTCTACACTTGACATTGGAACAGTACTAATAATACCCAGTGGAAGAGCAAACTTCAGCCATCAGCTGGTTTTTTTTTTCATTCCCAGAACTTTTATCATGAACTACATGATTTGCCTCTAAAGAGGTTTGTGGGGTTTTTTCCTAATGAAACCCCATTTCTCTGAAGTGTACAAGACACTTTTTGTAAGTGCATTAATCAACTTACCAACTACACAACAGATGTATCACTTGGAAATGAAGTCCAGAGAGCAAGACTAATAAAGGTTACACATTTCTCTTCAGACTCAATTTATTGTAAGCTCCCCACTGAAATTGCTGTACCATGTTATACTTTTTTCCCCCACAATATAAAATGCTAGTATTGTGAGTAAAAGCTTTGCAAATTAATTATTTGTTGTACAACTTCCTTACCTTATGGAAGAGGCTTTAAGTTGATAGACTTACATGCATGAGGATTAATCTTTTTTTGGGTCTTACCCTCTATCTTCTGACCCTTGCTGAATATAAGCAACAAGTAACAGACCAAGAAAAGTAAATGGTCATATTTAAACAAAATGCTTCAGCAATTTATGGGTCTTGGCTCTGGCTTGAAGCTGTCGTCAGTATGGGTACTTGTGTTAAAAAAGAGGAGATACAAACTGCTGGGTCTGATCAAAGACTTCAAAGCTAATAAACAGGTTTCTTGGTAGGTTGCCAAACTTCTGGAAATGAACATTCATTAGATCCTCCAGGGGGGGGAAAATGGAAAGGAGGCAAGAAAATGATTGTGACTGATGTGTTGGCAGAGATATGGTAGAAATGAAGCATAAGAAGGGGAATTACTGTGTTTTCATGTTTTGCTTTTCTAAAGATCTCTGAGTACAAATCTGAGAACACCTCTGTTCTCTACAGGTGTGACTCAAGGCTTCCTGCTATAGGATATGTGTGTGCCTCATAGTGCTAATACAGATATAAATAGAACATTCTCTGAGAAAAAAAATGCAGAGAAACCTGGAATAAGTTCTCAAAGTGGTCAGGGCTTACTTTAGATAGGATGTTTACATCATACACTGACAGAAATGAATAATTTTTGAGAGACTTTAATGTAATTTCGTTTTCCTCTGGACATACATGTCTCTGCAGACTTATTAAAGACAACAAAAGTGCAGTTGTTTACATCTAAGTTCTCATTCTTTGTATTTAAGAAACAAATGGAACTGATTGACCCCTCCAAAAATCATGTATGTTGAACATGATATCAAAGCAAGGTCTCATAAAGTCAGAATCAAGAGTGAAATAAGATTAGAATGTAGCTGTGTTTCTCATTTCTGCTCTGCGTTTCCCCCCACCCATCCACAGGATCTGTAGCTTGTTCATTGTCCACTGCTCCAGAAAAAGATGGTGTTTCAAAGTCATAAAGAGATAGCTTTGTTTGCTCTTTCTCAAGCACACCCAAACCTTTTTGGCACCTTCCTTTGCTTCCTGTGGGGAGGATATAGAATTTGTTAAATAGTATTGCAACACTGCTGCCTATTTTGTGTAAAATGAGCTGAATTAACAGCACCCTGTTGCACCGACTAGCCAAGGGCTGATTCTTGCCAACTTCTCACTTGTTTTCCAAAGTCTTGGTTTTTATCTTCTGTTTAATGGAAGAAACTGCACTCTTACTAGCCACATTGGTTGTGCAGAAACCTGTCAAAAGCTGCTGAAAATGTCTGGCAGCGTTTGTGGAGTCTGAAATGATAAGTCTGCATGTGAACTAGCACAATGGTTCCAGGGTACTAGTGATACCGCTTTAAATATTTACACTATTGCGACAATTTGAAACAGTGTGTAAATATTTTATGAATGCTGTGGCTTAACAGGATTGTTGTGATGTTTACTTCATGGATCTACAGACCATGTTTGTCAGGAAATTGGCTCTGTAGAGAGTGTATATTATAATCCTGATCTCCATTTCTTAGAAACATTTCAGAATACTGCAGCTTCATCAGTCTATAAGTGAACTTGTCATTCTTGCAGGCTGACTCACTTCGTTCAGGATCAGAAAACAGAGCGGAGGACAGAAAACTTGGATTAAAATGAAAGGAGAAGCCTTCAATGAAAAAGGCTAAAGGGCAAGTTTGGGGATGTAGACTGGAATCCAGACTCAAGAGATAAGCCTGAGCTGTAATTTGGGATTTATTTAATGTAATGTAGAGTAGACTTTTACAGTGTCAGTATCTATAGCTAAGATAGTTGCCCTTGGCTGCATTTCTTCCTGTATAATCAATGGAGACTTACAGGTAGTTTTGGAGTAGAATACATATGACCAATCCTGGCCTTCTACTTGGATTTGAAACTTTCTTAGACTTCCTATAATTATAAAAAGATTCTGGACAGATTTCCTCAGATCCAAACAATGTGGACATTCGCATCTTGTTAACTTCATCTCACCTCTATAGTTACAGTTTTTTAAAACTACCCTTGCTCTATCCTCCTCCTACTGTTAAACAGTATTTTGTTTGAAAGTTGCTTTTTGGATGGCTGAACCTACTATACTCACCACTCCCAAAAGGAAGATCCTCAGATACCAATTATGGTCAGGTCTGCTGAGTGATTAAGATTTGTAATCAGGTACTTGGAATGAGATTAAGCAAATTGCAACTTTCTTGCCAAGTGAGGTGAGTGCATCAGAAGTAACACATTCTGATCCAGAGGAACAGGTAAGAAAGGCACCAAATCAACAACTTGCTCTGCAGCTATGACAAGTACTTACTTTCTCGCTGACCCCCTGTAAGTGCCCACATTAATTCACAGAACGAAACAATAATTTTGGTGGGTAGGGAGTGTTGGCTATTATCTGGTCCAGCAACCACTCAAAGCAGTAGCAGCTTGGAGCAGGTTACTCAGGCCCTTGTCCAGTTTTGTTCTAAATATTCCCAGAGAAGGAGATTCCATGACCTCTCTGGGTAACTGTTACAATATTTTCTCATCCTCATGGTGAAAAACATTCCTTCTATCTAATCAAAATTTTCCATTTTGCAGCTCATCCCATCACAGTGCATGGCCAGCCAGTCTGATTGCTTTTTCTAGTTCTTCCACCAGAAGATTCCTCCTTAACCTTCTGCTTTTGAAGCTGAACCCACCAGGTGATCTCACCTCCTCCTCTCATGAAGTATGCTCCAGTCCTCAAATCATATTAGTAGCCTGTAGCAGACTTGCTCCTATGTATCAATGTCAATTTTGTTGTGAAGAGTTGAAAACTAGACATGGCATCCCAAATGTGATCTCACAAGTTAAATAAAGAAGGGAAGAGTCTCTTTCTAGGCCCTGCTGGCAACACACTTGCAAATTCAGCCCAGGACATGACTGGTTTTTGTTGCTGTGAGGGAAGATTGCTGGCTCATGTTCAACTGTCCTTTTATGCACAACTGCCTTTCAGCCAGGCAGCCCCCAGCCCATACTGGGTTTTCCATCCCAGGTGCAGGACTTGACATTTGTTTTTGTTGAACTTCTGTTGGACTTCCTTTCCGCCTGTATGTCCAGCTTGTTGAGTCACTCAGTGGCCCTACACTGAAGGATACCTACCTCTTGGCCTGATTTGATATAGATAAGAAACTTGCTGAGACTGCATTCTGTCCTGTTGAGTAAGTCATTAATAAAGCCGCTGAACATCATTGACTCCAGTATTGATCCTTGAGGGATGCCATGAGTAGCTACCAGTTGTGCAATTATATGGCTGTTCACAACCCTTGCAGCCTAGCATTTGGCCACATTTCCACCAAAGTCCACTTATCCAAAGCATATTTTTCCAGTTTGGCTTAACAATGTTGAAAGGCTTTCTAAAAATCAAGGTATATCAAAATAGCAGGAGCCTACTAAGATGTCACCTGTGTTGGCCTGTTCTCTGATCCTTGCCCATAAGCTTGTGGCTGATGTTGCATGAATCCCCAGGCAAATCTTCTTGCATTCAACCACCTTCTTTGCCCAGACAGCATATCTTCCTCCTTGCCTGTCCTTTCTAAAGAGCTCCCATTCACTCACTGCAGCACACCTGCTTCACAAGGTCCCCCACCACCTCTGTGTAGTCCAAATGAACTCACAGGTCTGCAGCTGTGCATGGTCTTCATATTCTTCTGTTCTTTTCCCATGCTGTACACACTTGGCTACAGGTAGTTGAAGGAGTCCCCATTGAAGCTGCTTTCACAGGAGAAGAGTGAGGGCCTCCATCATCACATTGTTCACCAGGCATTCCTTCACTTCAGCCCAGGTAGCACTTCTCATCAGGTTCTGGTTACCATTCTACGGGGATCATTGTTTGACTGCCATGTTTAGATTAGCAGTTTTTTTTATTAGAGATGACAGATGGATCTTCTCTCTCTCTCTCCCTCCAGCTGGATTTACCTCAGTTAGAGAACCATAAATTGTGAAGTTCCACACTAGATTTTCTGAAGTAACAGGTGAAAAAATTCATGTACAATGGGAAGGACTAGCACTGAAATGAGCTAGAAACTTATGAATAGGTGAAAATTTGTTGACACATAGCCAGATTTTTTTTTCTGAAATGTTTTTTGAGTTATTTAAAATATAGGAGATATTTGTAAGATAAGATCAGCTGGTCATTAACAAGGACTTAATGGTGTCAGAAATCTTGAAGAGATGCACTCCGTGTTATTCTGTTTTCCTGCCTCTGACACTTTTCATGGTGCACTTTGCTCTCTCTTTCTCAAACAGATGTAGCAGACAAACTATAAATATAATGGGATTTTAAAACACTCTGATATGTTATACATAAATATATATAAAACACTTGTGATCTGAAATGAGCTCACTACAAGGACCTAGAGTGTTTTGTAGATAAGTGTTATGTGGAAACAGAACAACATATAAGTTTTCTCCCTGTCTTGTCAAGTGCACAACTATCTGGTGACAAAGGTTACTTCTGTAGAAAGATTTTTATCCTCCTCTAGAGCATAGCTGACCAGAACCACATTTTTTTTTTCAATCATCTGCTTGATTCTCTTTCTGCATCATATGAAACTACTAAATGCTATTGCCAGATTAGGCAAAATGGGGAGATCCATGCCTGGATCGCCCTCCTTGTACGTATGGATCCACTCCATTGAAACTGATATGTGTCTGTGACAGGCTGCTTGGGAGAAAACAACATTCTACAAAAAATATACTCATCTCCAGTTATTAGAGAGAGAAGAAATCTATCAGAAACCTCTGTTTCTCCTCTCTCTGTTGACTTCGGGGATGAATCATCAGCAAACACTGGGACTGGAATTTGGGCAGAATGACTGCAACATTTTATAAAGTCTGACAGATATTTGGTATTACAGAGACTGGATGATTACTACACAACTTCAGGCAACCAAGGGTTTGTAAAAGTATGTCTCATGAGAGACTTGTTTTCCTGTTCACTTCTTAGAAACAGCATGATAAAAGTGCCAGACTAATAATGAAAAGAGTATCATGTGAAGATGTAGACCAATCCCACTCAGCATTGCTTTTTACTCCAAGGTTAGGTAATATATTTCTGCTTTGCTGCCTTTGAGCAGCTGCCATGTAATTCTAACTGTGAGCACATCATACAAGAAATCAGTAGAAATGCATATGAAGCAGTAATTAAATGACCTTCTCTGCTATAATCTACTGCCTAAAAACTTCTAGAATCTAAGGCAGAAGAGATCAGAACTGTACCAAGTCTCACACTGAGAGGCAGATACATTGACATGTCACTGGGATACATGCTGTTGACTAGCTCTTACAGTAGCAAAAAAGAAAAAAAAATGAGAATGAAAGAAAGCCTCAATGATCAAGTCCTGGTTTGAATTCACCACCTGGGAAAAAAACAAAACAACCAAAACACCCAAAACCAAAACCTGTGCTCTCACTTTACAGACATATCTCTTAACGCTTTTTGCAAAAATACCAACCCAGATTACATGGTTTAGTAGTGAACCATATTTAACTGCAAGATGATTCCTAGAAGTTTGCTTGTAATCCCTCAAAATAAATGAGATAGTAATAAATTATATATTAAGATCTTTTTCCCTCATGGAAAATCGGACCAACTCTTGTCAGTACAGCCTGATAATATCTGAATAAAATATTTAAGCAGTCCTAAACTCTGAAAATATTTTAAGGTTTGTTTTTTTTTTTCCCCTGTATCACCCAGGAACTTTTTGCCCAACTGTTTTTTCTGCTTTAATATTGTCCAAATATTTTTTTCTGCTCTTTCATGTTGTCCAGAGTAGATAGATCTAATGCGTGAAAGCCAGAGGAAATCAATGGGCATTGAAGGGAAATTTGATTGCTGAGAACAGAGTGAATACAGCTTAAGGCTGATCTCCAAAAGTCTTTTAGAATGGGTTGTCTAATGGAAATATTACCTGTTAGTGTTTCTGTTCCTCTCATCTTCTATTATGAAACTGTGCAGATTGTGAAAAACTTAAGGCAGGGATCATGCAGCTTAGATTTTCTGTCCAGCATAATAGACCTGGTAACTGACAGTGTCCTTTGGATGCTACTACAGGACAAGAAATATTGTTGTCCACTTCAAGGTTCTTTGAGTTTAGAAATTAATGACATGAGAGGAAGTGAAAAAAAGAACCAACCCCAAAACCAAATTTCTTCAAAATTTCTCCAGGACAATAAATGTGATTGTGGGTGGGGTGATGTTGATTTCTTTTTCTTTTTTTTTTTTTTAGTATGACATGTTCTAGGCTTTTTGCTTGTATAAATGAAGAATGCAATGGCTAGAAGAATGCATTGGGACTTTCAGGTATTTGGGTTTCTGTTGTGGGGTGTGTTGTTCACCCCCTCTCCCCCTGTATTTCAAATGTCTTCCTAATTGAGCACAGCTGTGCAGTGGCTCAAAACTAACCAGGAAATGAGCATTTTGATAATTTCACATTTCTAAAGCACCTCTTAAACATCTTGTGTGAAAATAGCAGCCACAATACCTTTAGAGATCAACATTGAACCAGATTCATTATACTGAGCTGTCTCCTGCAGGCATTTAGAAAAATCTGCTTTCAAGACAAATCAGTAAAGGTTCCCTCAACTGTAACTGTCTTGTAACATAAACAAAATGTGTGTGGATTAGAGACAAACTTTTCCAGGCTGCTCCAAGAATGAATTCTTGTCTTTTCACTAGTCTACTGCCAATGAAGACTTCATATTTTTTATTTCATAACAATCATCTCTACATCAGTTTTCCATTTGGGACTGTGGCCAGTGGAAAAGTATATAAACTTATGAGATACTCTGAAGTAATTCAGAATGTGGTGCTTTTTGTGAATATCCTGTTTGTGATTTCAGGCTTCATCTTTACATGCTAAAGAGCTGATTCCTCACTGAGCCATATCCTCAGAGGATATAAAATTATCTGACTAAGTGCACTGATATGTCTGTTGAGTCACTCTTTTCTAAAAAAAGATTAATTTAGAAATTGATTTTGATTCAGATTCAAAACTAGAAGGGAGGACATCAATTCCTGAACATGAATTTAGGGCAGAGTCATATATCTCACATGAATATTTTGTGTGGATCCAAACTTTGGCATTCTTGGATGAACTTGAACCCTGAGCTCAACCCCAACTACCTGGTACAGAAACCTCATTCTTGACTTTGAATTTGATCTTGATGTGAACAGTATTCTCCTCACATATTGATTTCCTCTGTCCTAATTTCTTAGTTCAGTAGTGTTTCTCACATGATACTAATCATTGAAGGAACACTGTTACAGGAAATGGGCACTAGAATATGAAGATATTTCTTTGTGTTTTCATCAAAGGTCAAATTTCTCCTTTGGAGTTCTGGTTTTTTCCTCTCTCCTCACGTATAGTCAGGAATCACCTCTAAGGAGCTTTGGATGTATTCAGGTTTCCATAACTAGACCCTTTAGTCTTCTGCAGAGATTTAAGTCACAGGATGCCTTTCACAAACCTACTGTACTTGCATTTACTTTGAATGAACTGTACCTGTATTTACTTTTTTATTTTACCAATAAAAATTGGCTTTCTTATTGGGATCTCAAAAGATCAGGCCAACAGTTCCTTTACTTACCCACTGATGAAAACGTTGCTCTGGAACTGCTACCTTTTTAATTTGTGTATTCCAAAACAAACAGAGCTCTGGAATTTGAATGTACTTTTTAGTGCACAACACTTAAGAAACAAGTAAACATCACTGGTGTGAAAAAGAACGTGCTTTCAGTAGGGCTTCTTCTATCTTACATCATCGTATGCCAATCTACAATTGTTTTTAAATAGTCTATGTGCTTTATTTGTTTTATCTGTCATGGGCTCTGTTGTCGTCATTGCCCTTTCGTGGCGTTGTGTCAGTGACTGTCCATATCCCAACTGACCCGGCTCTGTCCCCACAGGAGTGGTGGGTGACTGGCATGGTGCTTGGCTGCTGCCTGGGGCTGAATCATGACACCTCTTTTCTTGTTTTCCTTACTTTTCCTCAGTGTTTTTTCTGAGACACAAACCAAGCCTATTACAGTTCCTAAATAAATAAATAGCGTTATGTAAGAATGTTAAAAATAAATAAAAACTCTTTGTTCGTGTGGATGCTTCTCAAGGAAAAGAAGTTTTCTTGTTTTTTAAGGGAATTGATTTCCCTATGAAAAAATTTCAGTTACATATAGTGGCATCTAAGAATCAAAAATATTATATTTCATCCCTTTTACAGCCTCAAAATAAAAATGTCAATTTTCAGTAAGAAAACCATCATAATATTTTCAATCAATACATCTGTATTTTACCCAATGGCCCTCCAAACTCACTGAGACCATTAGGCTTAGACATATTTTACATTGACCTGGCAATAACTTTAACTGTTGCAGTATTGTTAGCAGTATTTATTGCCTGAACTGCAACTGTCAGGATATTTCTCTGGATATTTCAAGACTCATAAGATAGTCCAACTTTAATTAACAAATTTAATTAATGTATGGCATATTAAATTTCTCTTCTTTCCTCTAATCCTATGCATGGGATATCTTAAACTTGGACCCTAAGAGAAGGCCCTTGCAGAGGGGCTATGGGGCCAGGCAAACAATTAAGGATATGGAAGGCTCTCAGTATTTCTCAAGGCCAAATCCAAATTAATTACCATCTTTTAATAAAGTTTGCTTTTCTGCTGTGAATATAGTGCAGTCAGTTATGTCCCAGGATGCCCATACAGTCTGGGGATTAGGATACTTACTCAAGGTTTTTATGTGGAGTTGGTCTTTTTTTTCCCTTTTTCTTGGTTTTTATCATGTACCTGGCTTTTTTTTCGTCTAGATAATATTTTTTTTTTCTTTGGAACTAAACCAGCACATGCTATCCTTATTTTTGTTGTCAATTTTAAAGAACACTTTTCTCCTCAAAAATACCCCTCCTTTATGTCCTGCACATTGATCTGAGTACTACACTAAAAAATTCTCACACCTTAAACTTTGAGATTGTTGTGCATTGTACTGGCAGCCAGACTGGGGAAAAAAAAAAAGGATTGGGGTAATAAGATGAAAATTTAAAGGGGTTATTTTTAGTTGGGGATATATTTTTTTGAGAATGCAATAAGGAATTAGTGGGATTACAAGATATTTCTCAGAGCAGAAAAGTCAGATTAAGAACTTATTTTTAATTATTAAATGATTTGTGCTTATGGCTATGAAATAATTATACAAATCAAACAAGGGGTAGCAGTTGAATTAACACTGCTTAACATTAATATGGCACTTCAAAGCTCAAAAAAAAAAAAATAATTAATTGAGTTCAGTGTGTAACTCCCCAAAAATTATTTCCTTAGCATGTACAGACTTTCCTTTCTGCTCTCATACAATCCACAACTTCTATATCTCCTAATGCTTTTATTGCTCATGTTCTTGTGGTAATTTTTGTACCAATGTTATTAAAATATATCTCTATATCAAGTAACCCATAACAGAAATCAGTGGTGTTGATCGTGGGTTAGGGCCTCTGTAACTTATGCTCTCTGTAGGCAGAGTTTGATGAAATCATTGCAGTTTTGAATTTATAAGGAAGAAATATCAAATAAAAAGGGCTAAATTATTTTTATAAAACATAAAGGTTTCATTTCTGCTTTATATATTTTCACTTATTGTCCTAATCCTCTTCTTTCTCACAGCCATTAATTCTGATTTTTCTGTTTCTGGGTGATCAGGAGATTTTTTTTTGTGGTCAATAGACACTTAGGTATTTGGAGGTATTTTGAATAGATGATGCCAAATTAATGCATGGCAGTTAATTTACTGCCTGTTTTAGCAGTGGCCATGCTGTCTTGACCCCCAGGCAATCCTGTGTACGTCCTCATGCTCTTTTTTTCCTGGTTCAGTTCGAGATACCAACCCTGTGACACTGCAGGCACAAGAAGAGCCCTTCTCTGATTTTCTTATTTTGAAGTCAGCCACAATCTCAGCTGACAGCCTTATAAAAACCTCTTCTTTGTGCGTCTCCTAGGCCAGCCTGCCATTATGACTGAAGGAGCAGCAGCACACAATGCCTGCGTCTCAAGGGCAGCCGAGGTGATACAGCAGGATGCACAAACAGCTAAGCACCTGCCTTAGGACTCTTTGAGCTTGGAGGGAATTTGCAGGTTCAGCACAAACTCCATAAAGTCAGAAGTGGAACGATTTAAAAGGGAGGTGGGGAAAAAAAGCTAGCTGCATAGCTTGCAAATCTAAGTGATGAATGAGTCCTCACAATAATTCTTACAGATCTAAGTGAGTGGTCTCTCTGGTGTTGCAAATGTGACAGGATCGCTGACGAACAGAGAAATTAATCACAGGAAAGACAATGTTTATGGAGATCTGTAACTAAGGAGTGAAGTCAATAATTATTTACATGATTCTTTTGGGCTCGCCTGCCATTCATGATAGTTTCAGTTTGCCTTCCTAACGTCAGGAAGAGTAGGAATGCCAGAATTGGACTATCCCTGATTAAATGATCAGCCCAAGGTCATATAAAGACTCCAAAGCAAATACATTACTGGAAGTATCAGAGGTCTTGGCTCTACCACAAAGTTCAAATAATCTAGTTTGTCAGTAAAGGGTATGGCTGCTAAACCAATCCCAGTACTGTTCTCTCTAAAACAGGCCTAGTGCTTGGAGGGGAACAGAGGTAGCAGCAGTTTGTGATATAAGTTTTCAAAACACTAGTTTTGGAAATTACTATATCAACCCTGAGATGCAGGAAAACAGGTCTCAGCATTGATGACAGAGTTAGGTGAAGGAGCACTGGGAGGCGTCATAGTATAAATTCCAAAATAATGATATGTGGAGAGAATAGGAAAATGTCCAGAAAATATCAGAGTTGTGTTTTACGTAAGGATAAACAAATCAGTCATTTAAGACATTGCTGAGTAAAGTTCAACCCTTAAATATGATTTACAAATAAGGCTAAGGCTGAAAACTCATTTCATATCATCCAATAAAACATATCTCTTTTATCTGCAAGACTGTGAACAGTAAAAGTTAATTGCTCAAGAACACACTTGATTTATTCCTTGATTTTTGACTAATTGCTAATTCTACTTACTCCAGTCACAACAGTAGTAGCATTTGCAGTTCAAACTAATTTTTGTAAACTAGCAAGTGTCATTAAGACAGGTAAAATTGTTAGCATGCTGCCTGCAAGCACTTTTTCTGGTCTTATATTCACCCCCACCACTGTTCCTCCAGGCCTCAAGGGTAACAGAACCAGAGTGGTCTTCCCTGAGAAGAAGTAGGAGGAGGAAGTGGGGAGGATTTCTGGGGAGTTGTCAGTGTTCTGAGTTCTCTGGGAAGAGTATGATATAAACAGTGAGGATTGCTTCCTCCCCACTCCAGGTTCTGCTATTTTTACACACTAATGCATGTTACACTGTGCTTTTCCATCCATTGGTCATAAAATTGTGTTACAGGTGAATTTACTCTCTATAGGGTGTCTCATGAGAGTTAAACCCTTGTTCTTATTCTCTTTGTTATTCTTAAAACCAGTTTAACACATCTTCCAAGGTTTCAATCTTTTGATAATTAATAATTGAGAACTCTTTAATTATTTATAATGCTAAGGCCTCTGAATTTCTCTTGTTCCCACACTTGTAAGGACTCTGTTATCACTCAATTCTTACACTCCTCTATAGCACATCATTATTCTAGGGTCACAGATACTTCCTTGTGTACTGAATAACTGCTGGTTATCACCACCAATTTGTTACAAAAATATATCAGAACAATTACAGCAATATATGTTGCTGCACACAATCATAAAAAGCTAAGCTAAATCTAAAAAAGTAGCTGGTAGTAGTTGCCTAGGAGTTATTAAATTGCTGTTAGCCACTAAAACAAAGATCTAGGCAGATCGGGACAAATCAAGCCTGACAAGTCCTACTTCTGAGGCTTTGCAGCATTAATACAAACCCTGTGGCCTGTCACTAGCAATGGTAATAATGTTGGTTGGATCATGAAGCTACAACACTCAAACATATACACAAAGACTCAGACATAAACACACCTGCACGCATTTGAACCTTGAATGAAGGGAAGATGAAGCTTTCTTACAGTCTGTGGATCAGTGAACTGCAATCAGTAAAGAAAGCCCAGTCAGAATTTTTAGTTGGAGAAAATTATAGAAATTTGGGGTTTTTACATATGTTCAGATTGCAATGGAAAAAAAAAAAGCCTTTGAATTTGTAGGTCATGGTCTTCCATGTCTAACAAGTATTGTGTTGGACTCCAAATCTTCTTATATCAGCCGTAAGTTTTTAGTTAAACTATTTGATATCTTTTTTAAAAAGATCTTTTATATTTTTTACCACACACGAATAAAGTAGTTATTTTCTGCTATATCTAAAACCAAACCATGAGTCTGATAATAACAAGGTTGAATAGATATGCAATTATATTTTTAAGAGGAAGAATTAAACCTCATCTTAAATTTTTAATGTTTGTGGATTACACTGTATATAGCAAAAAATGGTCGTAAAGTGGGTTCATCATAAAACAAGTTTTACAGTATATGAAAAGGGATTATTTCTCTCTGAAAGAGAATGTTTCCAATTAGTTAAACCAGAGATGAATGGACCCATTAGATGAAAGAGGATGGAGAGGATTTGTAGTCTTCAACCAATGACACTAACAAAAATAGTCATCATGCACTGTAAGCAGGAACTGAGAAGGTATTGGCTTTTTGTCCATCCACAACTCTTCAAAGTCCTATCCAAGGTTTTCCATTTAAAATAGAAGTAGAGTAAGTTCTGATCACATTGTCTTTACTAAAATAAATAACCTGCTTCTCAAAACAGGCATGTTAAGAGGTCTGATCTGTGCCTCTTTTATTATACAACAATGAAAAGCTAATTTTACATATGCCCCAGAATTCTTTTTTTCAGCTGACAATGATATCACTTAGAGGGTGTGTTTGAACTCCAAAAGCTAGCTTTGAGAAGGAGAACATAATTTCTTCTCAAAGAATAAATTATGTTTTATTTCTTCCTTTTCCAAATTCCAGTGACAGATGCACATTTCAAAAGGTTCATAGTTTTGGCCAGAGAAGCACCCAAATTCCCTTTGCAGAGAGGTCACAGGCCTATCCCTGTCACTTGGACCCTATCTCTACCTTTTCTTTTTTTTTATGCTATGTCATCTGACTTTCAAATAAGGACATGGCATGCCTACCCACATCTCCTACTAGACCTAATGTTTCACTGTTAGTTTGATGGTTGAAGCATCTTTCTTATTGCTAATGTTAAAAAACACCCCAAAGAATAGACTAATGACTAAAAGCTAGAAAGTTTGTGAATCCTCTTGCCTGATGGCATCCTGTTTAGATATTTTTTTCTATTTTGGCAGTTGTGGATCTATGCGCATATGTATAGGTACATATAGATTTTTGCAGAGTATTTTTCTATTGTTTAAGAGATTACTCTTTTGCATGTTATTACACATATTCTATAGTTTAAGAAATAAGAATTGTTCATTATCTGGTCCAAATATCTTGTACCATGTCTTACTTAAAACCTTATAACGGCATGATTAATATGCTCCTACATTTTTTCAAAGGACTGAAATATACTCTTCTCATATTTAAGAAATAATAGAACTTTAAAAGATGAACTTATGTGAAGCTGGCATAAAACTCAGACTCTCATGAGTTGGAGATCTAGAAATGAAGTCCTATACCTAGAAAAAGGAAAATCAATATATAGGACAAAAAATGCTAGTTACATATAAAATATGAAGGGCTGTATTTTAAAAACCCTTAAGTAGCTCAGAAAATTGAAATGGCAATCAATTTAACCTAATTCCGTGATACACTGCAGACTTAAAGAGAAATTATATATTTGGGACAATATTAAAAGTATCATAAGGATCTTCTATGAATCCATGTAAATTTTGGATCGATGATCACTTAAATACAATCAAGAAAATTAGCAAGGCAGTTTTCCTTTATTTATATATTGCAGTGACTTTTGCTGGAGTCATAGTGATCTAGTAGAAACAAGTATAGTAAGGAAACAGAGATGATTCAGAAAGCAACTAGACTGATAAAAGTATTCTACCATGAGTTGTAGATTAAGCAATAAAAAGGTTGAACCCAAACAGTACGATTAAAAAAATTCATTTAAAATAAATAGAAGTATAAACAAATGTTCTTATTATCAGTCTTTTTTTGTGAGGTGAGACAATTGAACAATAACTGGAGAAGCCCTCAGGCTACTTCCAGTAATGAGTTGTAAAATTTTCCAAGTGCCAGACTCTTTCCTATACATGACCAACTCATGATATTTACAAAACCAGGTAATTTTGAATGTGATCTGAACTGATCTTCAAAGCCACAAGATCTTCTAACCAAAATGCCTGTACTTACCAAATCTTAAACTTAATGCACTTGCTATACTCTTCCTGACATGATTCCCAACAAAGCAGTATCCTGACATGTTACAAAAGAAGGCTCAGATCAAACAATAGCTGTTTGGCTATTTCTGCATATTTTTAATATACTTCCCTGACATATTCTTCACTAAAATGTCTAAAAATAAATAGGGTAGCTTCCTTCAAAATACATATAGTAGCATTTGTACTCTATTGCTGGGGTTTCATTGTCTCTGATGTAATTCTTTCAATATTGGTAACTTAACATTAATTTCAGGCTAAATTTCTGGAAGTTTTCAATAGGCATATGCCAGTCAAGACAAATTGGGGTGATGGTACTCCCTTAGTGAGAAGCTTTCTGAGTAAATTTATTCATAGTAAGAGATAATGTCTGGACCAAGGTCAGAAAATCTAAATCTCCACAGGAATAGCTGTGTGCAGACAGCTGAGAAAATAATTATATCTGAATTTTAAAAAAAAAAAAAGAAGAAATGGACTGAGGTCGATAATTATTTCAATTCTTTAACCCTAGAGAATTATTGCAGGCCCAGATAATGCAGGAAACTTATTAAAGGCCTAAAGGACTTCACTCCCATCTGAATCTCTGTTTGAAAATAACAACAGCGATGTCATAGCAAATATGCCCTGGAGTTCACCACTCTGTACATATTAGATCCAAGATTGTTATATGTGTGTGAGCAGAAAAGTCAAACATCAGTAACACAGACAGAAATGTGGGTACCAACAAGCACGGCATAGGAGTTCGTGTAGTAGAAACATAGGCTTCAGCGGGCAGGGGGCATATGATGAAATTTTTTTACATCTGTGCGTGCACTTGTGCACGCACACACACACACACACACATACATAGAGCAATTGCCACCTATGTAAGTATTGTTTTACAATGACAGAGCTTTCCTTCTCAGCCTGTGTAGAGCCCAGGAACTGTGGCTAGCTGGCTTCCATCAGAAGGTCTTTGCAGGACTCCCTGTGCTCCCAGAGAAAGCCTCTTTACACTGCCTCTGCTGCTGCAAGCCAAGAAACAAAATCCCCAAACAAAGCCTAGGAGGATTTGGTTTTGGAACTTTTTCAGAGCCCCAAGTATAAAGAAACTGACATTTGGCCAGTAGAAGTACAGTTCTAATTTGTAAAGGAAGCAATCAGTACAAATGAAGAGGAGATAAAAAGAAATTACCATCATAACGGAGCAGCCAGAAATGAAGAAATGAAAATTCCCTAAATGTCTCCAACAGAGTTTGATTCTTGTGTTATTTTACTTATTAGAGATGATTAGGAGAGATTTGTCTGTTGCTATGAGTCCATTAGATTAGATTAGAAGACTGAAAAGTTTTAATATGTTGGCCTTTTCTTGCCCTTAGGGAAAAAATATCCTATGGGAATGCTAATGATGGGTAAAGTCTCAAAAAGGTTTCAAGTTAGCTGGTTGCTCTCTGTCTGGTCCCCTTTTCTCCAGTGTGTTCGTATCTGTATCTGTACAATTTCAGCTGGAAAACAGGCAGTAAGTCTATGAGAAATCATAAATTCACATGAGATATCAACTCCCTGATTTCCAGTAATATTCATACCTCTGTTTGCATTCTGAGGTGGAAGTAGGTAGTTTGTAAAGGAAGTAGAAATGGGGCCCTTTAAACAGCAACTAAATTATGTTGACTGTCCCATCTGTTACACCCACACATCACTAAGTGCTCTCAAAGGTTGTAATCTGCAATGACAAAGACAGAAAATAGACCATTCACTTGAAGAATTGAAGCAGCCTTGACTTCTTTTGGCAATGGTTTCTTGACAGCGTGTTAAATTAGCAACAGCAAATCAGTATCAAAGATATAGGCAGCTGTCCTGCATTTGCTTCACATAGTAAAATGTCCTGCAGGGACCTTCACAGAAGAGACTAAGGATTTGTGAACATCCAGGGGTTTGCATTTGCAGAAAATGTTGCCTAAAGTGCAAGTTACTCGTTGTCAGTTATCATTTATCTCAGAAGTGGAAGCCAGGAATCTACAACTGGGAAAAAGGAGAGATTTATGGAAAAGTAAGGTCCAAAAATTGTTAGAATTAGATGAAAGGTCTTCCTAATGTACCAAGAACACCTTGAAACAGATATGGGCTCAGATTAACTACCAGCAGTGTAACGGAGCCAGGTCTGGAGTTATGAGTTGTAGCTGTTCAATGCCAGCAGAGATCAGGCAGGGGAATTCTGCATCAGCTGTTAATTGTGCATGCAGTGGTATTAGTGAGAATCAAATTTCTGCAGTAGCTTAGCCAGGACAAAAGGAAGGGATAGCAAGGACCTCTGCATCAGCAGAGTTATGATGCTCTCTGACAATGTTACTAAATTTAAGCACAGAAAAGGAGGAGAGTGAAAATAACTACAGTGAGGTATTAAACCAACCCAGAATTCTAATAATAACAAAGTCTTGTCTTCCCCCACGCCGAGGCATTTTACATTTCTTTTGTGATTTCTGAGAGAGTATTTTCTTTTAATGTAAGGCTTACCTGGAGAACAGCTAAATGTTGTCTTACTACAGTGAAAATCTGGCAATCACTAAGGCTGTTGGCCTCACAGAAGCAACAGCTTCACCAGTACAGTTTACTGTTTCAGATGTAACCCGAGCAGCAGGGATTTATCCTTCTGACCCGTATCCCATTCCTCAACGCTGCCCAACAGAGCTCATCCTGCCCTGCTCAAGGCTGGCTGTGCCTTGGCCCTTGGCAGGTTTTCTTCGCAGGGTCCATCAATCAGTGAGGCACCAGGGTCGACTGAACCATGCAAGAAGTTCACCACCCATCCAGAGGAAGAGACCTTCCTTTGTGCAGATAGGGTATTCTCAACAAAACCTGGTTATATAGGCAAAATATGACCATTTTATACTTAAACTACTGATAATCCAGGCTCAGACATGGCTAGTCATCTGTCAGCCTCTGAAAGTATAAATTCCATCCAACTAATTTACAAAAGCTTTGTGAAATAGCATAAACTGGCATCACCATGTCTCTCTTTAAGGAGCTCTGTGAGAGCTCAGATTTAAGGAAAACAATCAGAAATAGCTCTACATTCTTTCTATTCATCCCAGAAGCTACAGGAACTACTTTTGTTCTTTTGAAAGCACTAGCAGCTTTGTTCGGGTACCTATAAAAAATTGCTGATTTCTGTATTGATTTTGTGTTGTGTTTTTTTCTTTCTTTCTTTGGCTTGTGGGGTTTTTTTAATAGACGTGGAAAAATAAGCATCCCTGAAAGACTTGTTTAAAGCACATACTCAAGAGGAAGCTCTATATTTTTGCAATTCAACTTGGAGTCTGCCTTGGCCTGTTCTTCCAATGACAATTTTGAGAACTGTCTCTGCAACTGATGAGACTCATGCATCTCTTGTGGTTTCCAATACAAAATATGAGCAAAATGCTGATAAAATAAGCTTTGTTGTCATTTGTTATCAACATAGTCATATGAAGAAGAGATAAAACATAAGGTATGAAAAAAACCAAAACTGGTATTTTCAGATGAAGGACTCCGTTCTGGTTCCTATCTTGTGTTTTCTCCTTGTCAGTTGGCACAAAGCAACAGAGGAATTATCAGAAGATCTCGTTGCCAGGGATATCCCCGATTACAACCTTCAGATGCGTTAAGCAGCAGTATGTCATGCACATTTTCTCAGCCCTCCTCTAGTCCCAGTCTTTGGCAGCTGGGGTACAAGAGCTTCAGCTGCTTTTGCTCTCAGGAGAACTCTTGACAGCTAGCGTCACCTTTACGTGTCATTTCAAATTGAACAAAGTTTTATCTATGTGACAATTTACACCTTAGTTGCCAACATGTAAGGAAAGTTAAAAGATGGTGACAATCTCTCAGAATTAGGTCTCCATTTGCATATGGAGTAGTAATCCCTCTGCTGTTACTTCACATTCCTGATTCTTTCTGAAGTTGCAAAGGAGTTGATGCTAATGCGGTTTTCTCCTCTCTTCTAGAATCAGTTTTTAGCAACAGAAATACCATAGAGCAAAAAGATATACTAAGAAACACTATATATAAATAATAATAAACTGCTGGTTTAGCTTCTATGGACTTGACAATGTGTACTGGACAGCTGTGCATACTTCCATACATAACGGCCAACTGAATCTAATCTAATACAGCAAATAAGTCTAGTTGCAGAACAAATCCTGCTGTCCTAATAACATACAGAGATACTAATAGAGTTTCCACTTGTGAAATTGCTTTTTCAAAAAAGCATATGGTTCAATTTGCCTCTACAGCTTTTATTCCTTTAAGTGTCAGCAATTTGCTGAAAATATTATTATTAGTTATAATTTATTTATTACCTCCCTCAAAAATTCCTAACAATATTTTTTGAACTCTGCCATTACATTTAGAAACACTACTGAGCCTAGCAATTGACAAAACTGTGTCATAATAAGTTGGATGCATGGTGCCTGTGGTTTTAACATAGCAGCAATGTCATTATTTTGTCTTATAACTTTAAGGGAAAATTGGCCTCTCTGCTAAATCACAAAGCACATATAGTGATGCAGACAATACATTTTATGCACTAATACATATAGAAATTATATTAAAATGTGTTCAGTTTGCAGTGTCAAATCAGCAAACGTTAGAGGCAGCCAGAATTAACTGTCCAAACAAAGCAATGTTTTGGCAGGGAAGGTTCTTGTGTCCCAGTCTAATCTTATGCACGGAAATAAGATGATCATTTCTTTTCTTGAAGCTTTCTACTCTGCTTGCTCAGTACCCTGGGCAATTTTGTGATCACATTAGTTAAGTTAAAAGCTGAATAATAATTTGAAATTTGGTGAAAGAACTTTGTTCATAATAAAAGTTTTTATTCTAGCACATCCAAATTTGTGTGTGTTATTATCAAGATGGATTCCTTTTCATTTTTCTTTTTTTTTTCCTTTGTTGTTGTTTTTGTTTGGTTGTTTTGGATTGGGTTGGATTTTTTGGGGGATTTAGGATTTTTTTTTTTTTTTAGCAAAAGAGCTTTCTACATTAAAATTCTTAGACCCACAACAGATGTAGTAACCACCTGAGCTAAAGACTCTTTAATAATAGTAGAGACTATTTTCTATCAGCAGGTCTCTCTGGATGGGTACAGCATCCTGAGTATGGAGTATACACCATTCCACTGAATCACAGATTTCCTCCAGAAATCAAAAATCTGTGTAGGAACACAGTTTAACTCTTTTCTTTGACTACCCAGACCAGTTCAAAAACCCCCAGCACACACTGGTGCAATATGTGCCTTGTGGGTTCCTCTGGGAACACCCACGAGGGAGGCAAACTGAATGCCTGGGCAGTGGCGTGCACAACCAGGACAGAAACAGCTGGTGAATTTGGGGAATTAGTAATTTGTGTTGAATTTTTAGTTTTGAGGGAAGCAATTTGATAATATCAGAGGGAGCAAATCACATGCATATATCTGCCGTGAAGTCTACGGTATAGGGATATAAGTGGAAATGGTAGAATTGTTAATAACGAGGCATAAAAGTCACAAATCACTCTATCTGTGTTTTAGATATCATCTGCATTTGGAACAAGGCAGGCTGAAGGGTTGCGCTACAGCAAAATATTGAAGCTAGGATTCCGGTCCCTCCCAACACCCAGATCTCCCAGAGCTTTAAGGAGACTGCAGCAAAAGGGGAAACTAACCTTGTCAGCCAAGGAGAAGATTGAAGGGGCGGAAAGGAGCTAGTCCTCTCTGGAAAAGCACCAAAATCCCCTTCCTCAATGCCTCACAAACTTAAAGCTCTCGTTATAAAAAGGTAAAGAGTTTTACATCTTTTGCAAATCAATCACAATTACAGTGTGTGAAGAAAACAGAGCCGCTATACTCTGAATCTAATCTCAGTGTGACTCTGAGCTGGGAAAGAGCCCACTGCAGCTGTTCCACTGCATTAGAGACATCAGCTTCACCTCATTAGGAGAAGCATTCACCTTCCTATGAGATCCCTGCTGCATAACCTCCTGCCCTGCCACTGAGCCAGACATGGTACGAGCAGTGTCTCTTAACCCCTTGGTTCCCAGCTGCATTCAAATGTAGGGAAAAGAAAGACAGGAACAGCTACAAGAACAGCTTCTAGGCAGTACTGGTGTCTGGGTGCAACAAAAATATAGCTTTATGTACAAAAAATATTAATGAGACCATTGTGTGCCTCCCTGTCTGACAGACCAGCATCTGGTGGAGCACCATGTGGTACACCAGCAAACACCAAGCAGTCACTCTGGCAGAGACAATGTATTAAGAAAAGAAAGAACAAATTTAGCTATTTAGTCACCCTAGAGAAATCTAATGTTCCTCATTAAAATCCATTTTATATTTTGTGAGGGAAGAGGAGACCTTGCAGTTCCTCCTTATATTTAATTAGACACCTTTTTCATCAGTCATATTTTATTTTATTTATTGTGCAGTTTTTGTTAGCAATGCTCCTTTCCAAAAGAAATATACAAAACCAGTTTCTGTATAGTATTGACATAAGGTGTATGAATTGCTCTGAAATTTAAAAAGTTCTATTCAAAAGTCTTCAAGAATACAAATTATATTCATAAATGTCTGGAGATTGTATGAAGTAAGGCTGGTAAAATAGGTGAAATGCTATTTTATAGAGGTCATTGTTTGGGGGAGGTTGTGGTTTTTTGTGTCATTTTTATAAAACAGTATTTGACCTCCTATAAACTTTACTAGGCTAGTGTTTATAGACTGGTGGAACTGCCTTTACTCTCAATTACTTTATTATTTTTAGGACTTTTTGCTGAAAAGAGTAATATGATCAGGCCCCAACTTTCCTTTCATGTTATACAAGCTTTGCTAAGGAACAACCCCCCAGACTCCAAAGTCACTCTGTTAAGGAAATGAAACTCTTCAAAAGGCTCTGAGCTTCCCTGGTGTTCAGTTCATTTGCTGCCTTTGAACATGAACATGTTCCAACACAACAAACATATGTTTTTGTGTCCCTTACTCACAAAAGGGCAGAGAAGGAAGGTTATGGAGGAAATCATGTGGTGGACTTCTCCAGTATCTTTTATCTCTGAACATGTGCCACCCACGTTAGGTCTGAGAGCAACAAAGCTAGGGCCTTGTCCTCTTTCTCCACAGGGTAT
Organism: Laterallus jamaicensis coturniculus; assembly: GCA_022605575.1. Taxonomy (NCBI): domain Eukaryota; kingdom Metazoa; phylum Chordata; class Aves; order Gruiformes; family Rallidae; genus Laterallus; species Laterallus jamaicensis. The sequence goes on along the minus strand of JAKCOX010000008.1, from coordinate 16,257,046 downwards.
TACAGGAGCTTTGATCCCTTGCCCATAACTGGCTGCAATCGGGATCTGCACTTCACTAAACTCATTGCTGCTGTAAACACAGCAGTAAATCTCTTTCCTACTGCCAAGCCTTCCCTTTTCAGGGAATGAAGGTGCCATTGGAAAAGGGACTAAGGCAGGCTGTAAGGGCGGGTATGTTGCATTGTTACTGGGAGGCAATGGGTCCAAATGGAACCAGAACACAGGGCTGGGTTTTTCCAGGTGCATAAATCCTACAAGGCTTTTTATAATCTGCATAGTGATGTGTCTGCATATGTCTTGTGGAGCTGTGAAAATCAAGGTGTCCATGATTTAGAACTAAGAATTAAAGGAAAAGCTGGGACTGTGACAAAAAGCAGCTCTTTTCTTTTGGTCAGAAACTTTGCGTACATCCTCTGGTCTGTGCTATCAGAAAGGAATAGACTTCTTTCTCATCTATCCCATGAAAATGAAGAGGGCAGGTGGGGTGATTGCTTTTTAGGATCCTACAGAAGAAATTGTTGATGAGTTAGCCACAGCCTTCTCTGAGCTCTGAGACTGGTCCCATTGCCAGTAATCAGTCTGAGATCAGGACCACTGTCCAACTCAAAAGTGTAACTTTTGAGAGGTAACTTGATCTCAGCTCTCCAGATGCTCTCTGTTCTTTGATTTAATTATGTTATGAAAATCAGAAGGTATCCAAAAGACAGTTTCCGTAGTGAAGCAGTGTCTGATAAGATGGAGCAAATTAGAACACCCAAGAGAACAAGTCAAGTGTGAACTTAGGTAACAAAGACATCTCCATACAGACTTTGATCTGGAGAAGCAGCACACAGCTCCTCTGTGTTAATTCCCTTTGCAGACTTGTTTTAATATTTACTAGGTAGATTCCTTCTAAATCAACACAAACTGAATGTTCCACTCTGTACTGGTTTCCAATCCTTAACGGGTTAATTAGCTAAAAGACAGCTTTGATGATGTGAATGGAGGGATTTATTTTTTTTCTAGACCAAAACAAAACCCCAGAACTGCACTGACCAAAAACAGTGGCCTCAGCACCAATTGATTCGTTCTTTTAGGCCAAATTGCTTGCTAATGTGGACGCACTGTGTGTAAGCCACCAGCATCCTTCTCTCATGCAGATCTCAGCAGCAGAGTTTGATGCTATTAATGCTTATATCCCCCTTCTTACACACATTTTTCCATGGTGATGGCTAATGAAGTAGACCATTCTTGACAGCAAGAATGCATGTGAACATGTTGGAAAACAGTGTATGCGCTTTATGCTACACAAGAGGATATGGAACAAGGTGACATTTTTGGAAGCTGAATTTCAAAGGATGTGAGAATAACACAGACCATCTGTGTAGTCACTTTTGTCTTTCTTTTTTTTTCTCTGTTGAAAACATGAAATTTGCAAACAGGAAAAAGGTATCTGGTCCAGCATCTCTGCTTTTTTGGTTTACCTTAATCTCACTTTTCCCGCCTTTTCTCTCTATGAATTGACCCTTTTCATGCTCGAGAAGGAAATCTGAGGCTCTCTTGAATTCATTTACACTTCTCTACCTCAGCCTTCCCTTTGAATATTTATTCCATATGTTCAGAGCCCTTTCAAGGAAACAGCTCTTCCTGAGTTTCCTTTGTTTTATGTTGCCACCAGCTTTTGCCTTCTCTATGTGAGTAATTTGACCAATTTAAAATGCTGGATTTTGCAAATATAAAGCATTTTATGTCAACCAACACCATGAGGATTTTTTTGGTTGCTAAATCAGTGGAAATACCAACAGTGATAATGGGGAATCTTAACAACATGTTTTAGCTTTTTTTTAAAAAAAAAAAGGGAAGTGAAGAATGACAAACACAAAACTCAACATTTTTACAAATTCCTGTCATTTCCTGAATTACCATATATCAGAGTAAGTGTGAGGAAGTTTAGAATTCTGAAAATGAGGTGTCTAAGTGGGCTCACCCTTGTGAGTTCCCTTGGCTAATGGACAGAACAGTTTATAGGACCCATTATTTTATTTTACTCTGAAATGAATTGCTCTATATGTGCTTATGTGTCACCGTTGCTTGCAAAAGAACCCTATGGAGTCTTGTTCAGAGTTAGATACCTAATTCTAGATAACTTAATTACAGCTGATGAATTCCACACCATGTGTCCACTGCTCCACAATAAGTATAAGGTAATTTGAAATAATAGGATTGAGACATGTAGGTTTTCATTGTGACTCCCCATTCATTACATTATCCACTGGACCACTAAGCCAGAAAATGTAACTGCTGTAAGAGCAACAACAACTGAAGAAGCTTCAGTTTCGGTTTCATTAAATATTGCTGAAGAAGTCAGCCGTGTGACTTCTCCCTGCTGGGTAACATGGTGAATCTAAATCTGAAGATGTGCAGCCGCTGACTGAGAAATGTGGCTGACAAGAAGAGTAAGCAGCTGTTAGCTCATAAACATTTTGAGGCCACTACAAAAGGAAGGTATGTGTCCTCAGAAAATTCCGTGACTGTTTGAGGGGCTCAGATGCTGTGCTCTGTGTGGGATGAAGGGTTTTACTAGGAATGTCAGATTTAGGGCAAGATATGACTTTCAGCAAAGGATGTGGAAGGCGGGAAAAGGCTGCCCTTCACTATATGCTGTTGTAGCTAGTGACCTGGGGATCCAAAAATTACATTACAAAGTAATAACTGTTGAAATATCACTCACAAAAAGAGTATTGTCATTACTCCTTCACCTGGGTAGGGAGCCTCTTGATGCAGGAGAATAGGAGGAGAAGCAGCATTTTGCAGTAACAACTATTGAGCATCTCTTAGGATCATAACCAATACTTTGTCCAAATATTTCTATATTTGTTATCTTCTGTCCTTAACATTATTATGTCATTCCTACTAGTAAGTATGCTTTTTTCTGTCTTTGTTTTTTGGAGGAAAAACTTTTTAAATAAAAAAATCTTATATGATCATATCCACTGAATACAATAATGTTGGTCATATGAGTGGCTTTTGCAAAGGATTTAGGAACATGCTTACTGATACTCCACACACATAAGGATGTGTTGAGGATTGTAACTGCTGTTACCGGAAAATGAGTGATTCATTTGTAATGAGCAATAGGAAGCTGTAAGTAGACTGCTTGGTCATATTGTTGCTGGGCTGCCTCTCTGTCACACTGGCAAAACACCTCACTGGGGCAGGAGGGAACTTTGGCTCAGACTAATTCTAATTTTCATTGCAGATTCCACAAATGTCTTCTGAGAAGAGCTTTGTCCTCTCCTTATACTCAGCACTGTAAGCTAGTAAAATCCTAGCAAACCATATCATTCTCATGAGGGTGATCCAACTCCCCTTTATGCTCTAAAGTGTCATTTAGGTCCAGAATAGACAGAAATTAAACAGTGCTGGAGAAATAGTTGCAAGATTGGCTCAAAATTTATGTAAGTAATGTACTATAAAATATGTATTTTAATATTTGTTCTATTTACCACTTGGGCCAAGAAATATACAAAAAAGATTGTCTCACTTAAACACTCGGATTTTGCCAAAATACAAGCCTATTTCATGTCCAAAAGTATGGACACCCTTGGGGAGCTACATAAATGTGCATAAATCAAAATGATAGGCCATTATTGCAGAGAAAACAGTGGCGAGAAACACTGTGCATACAACTGGGACAGTTCTTGGCAGGTATTGTATTTAATAACAATACCTTCAGTTGAGAAATGTATGGTTTAGGCTATTGGCCCTGCACACTATATCTAACATAAGTGATACATTATTAAACTGAATTTCTGTTTTATTGGACTGTAAAGTTTGTTCAGAAAACAGTTCAAACTGAGCACGCTGCCTTTCCTTGCTTGTGACTAGGTTTAGGTTCTTATGCCAGCACATTCATAGAGTCCAGTATTTAATGTGTCATTTTGATATTTTTATAGAGAGGGGAAACTATATGTAATTTAAGTGATTTCCTAGTTTCTACTCTAAGCTGGGGAAAAAAAATATTATCTAAGTTTGTTGTTGTGTTTTCTGGGGGTTTTCTGTGGGTATTTTTGCCAGATTGCAGCAAGGCATATGTGCTATGGAAGGAAAAACTTCACAGCTTGAAAAAGGCAGCATCTGAGTGGGTTTTATTCTCCCCTCAAAAGTAAACAGTTTTCACAATTAACCCCACTGCTCTGTTTATACATGAAGTAAAATGTGGAAAGTACACACAGTTGTTCTCATTAATTTTTGATAAGCAATAGAGACTTAAAAAATTACTCCATGGTTTATGCATTACCGGGTCTTGAATTCAATGGGAAACATATGCAGAAACAGACTTTCAGTGTTGCTCTATGACAAAAGAGTGGGAAGCCAAGGAATAAATACATTCAGATTTATCTGTTATATTGGAGTTCTTTTCTCTCTCTCTCTCTTTCTTGGTGTTCCCTGACAATACAGATCATAAAAAAGATCATGCTTCTAAGCTGCCTCTTTCACTTGGTACTGATCAGAACATATGCTACAAGGTGGAGAAACACAGCAGGAAAAAGCATACATCAAATATTCCACTGCTACCTCATAGCTGTAGAAACAAACAAGCCATCACAGCGTATCTCAGCATTCAATATGTTTTATAGCAAAGAATTTGCAAAAGTTAAGGACATTTCTAGGAAATGCCTTGCCTGCAAACTCTTGTCAAATATATATGCCTTTAAGTTAAATGTAATGCAATAAACTTAGGCATTTAAATGATTCTTTAATAGGGCATTCTCTATCTTTTTGTTTTCATTTCAGAAGGAGATGCAAACATATCATTTAGCTACTCTGATTAGGTCATTTTGAGGTGTTGAAATTCATTGCTATTGTTTTTTAAAGAAGTGACACTTATGTCATAAAAATCTGTGCATAATAAGGTAACATATAGGTAATGAGCTGGAGCCTGCTTATGTAGTGCTGCACACCTAAAGATAGATGTTTTTACATCTTAATTTTATTGCTAAATAAGTGAGATGATTTTCAAAAATAGGACCCTGATGTGCTCAGTGGTCATGAAAATCAGACCAGTTATTTGCCATTTAGTTGCTCTGAAGCTTATATTGGGTAGCATGTTTCTAAAAATGAAACTAATTGAAAAATTATAAAAGTCACCTAGAAGTCTGAAGTAGGAAGTCTAAGAATTTTACTTTGACATGCAGTATTCCTGCATTCTCATCACAAAACTGAATCTAGTAATTTCCAGGACTTTGTCATTTAATTTTCATTAGCCTAATGGAAGTAAATAATGATTTACTAGTCCACACCACTCTACCAGTCTTCGAGACACATACACAGCGATGCCCTATGCAAAATTGGCATTTGACAAAAGCTGCCACATGCAGTACCTGAGAAACTGTTCAGTTTTTTTCTTTCAGATTAGCTGAGTGAATAGAAATAATCAAGGAATGGCAAATATTGCTGAACCATGCTTTTTCCAAGCATATGCTGGTCTAACAAGAGCTGTCCCTTGATTATGCTTTTCCTCTCATGCCTGTTAATATAACCTGTCCCACCCCCTTCCCAGCATATGTACAATCCTCACAAGATATTGCCTTCCAAGGTTTGTACCCTTGGCTCTACTCAGCATCTGCTGACATGAGTGGCAAAACAGGCTTTGACTGAAACAAGATGATACCAGAATTGAAATTTAACCATTAATTGCTGAGAACAGGGAGATGCATATGAAGAATAGATGGATGACAAGTAGATATCTTGCCTGCCTTCTCTCATCTCAAGCAACACAGCCCAGGCTTCAAGTCAGGCGGGGGATACTCCTTACATGAGCCAGATTTTTCAACTTGCACAGAGCTCACATCATGTAAAGCTGGAGCAAAGAACTGCAATGGCCTCACTCTGAGTGATGACTATACAAAACAAAGATCAAGTAAGCAATATTTTTAATTCAACTCTAGAAGAGCCCCCACTGTGACTTAAATTCTCCAAAAGCACAAACAAAAGTAAAGGCAGCATTAGCTGTAAAGATGAAAAAGGTTTTTCAGCAAAAAGAAAATTAATCAGAAATGTATTTCTTGTAATAGTGGTTTTTGAAGTACTGGAAGTTTTTCAGTGTTTTCAGTTAGGCTCGGGCAAAAGACACAATGCAGCTATTGCAGACCCTGGAAGAATAACAAAGACCAGAAGAAAGCAAAAGATGAGTGGTATGTTTTAAACACAGACTGCTGGAAGATGTGCATATATTGAAGTTATTACAACAGAGAAAAAGCATTTCACAGTTTAAAGAACTCAGTTTCTGATAATGAGATCTAAGCAGGACCTGAAAACAAAACTTGGATAAACACTTTCAGAAGAGTAAAAGCTAGATTTTGATGAAGTAATTAACATTTATTAATATGTGTGTCAGCATAGACTGTCTTTAAAGAAGGTGGATAGTGCTCTGATAACTGCACACAATGACAAATTCAGAATACCACAATAGGACTGAGGCATAAAGACCTGTAAAGTTCAAAGATGGAATCCAGAAAAATCCTATCCAAAGAGCTGCATGCACAGACCAAGACAACTTTTGACATTTGGGAAACAATGCAAAATGACATCACTTTGCTAGAACAAGTGAGCAGACAAGTCAACAAAAGACTTGTCACCCATAGAAAAAGCAGGCAGTGTTGCAGTGAGTGATGACTGATTTCTGAACCTGAAGCAGCTCAAGTATCCCTAGCTTTAAGTTATAGACCATAGAGAACCTAACATGGTTCACAAAATGGGGTCCTAACATTGTAAGGAAAACAACGGGGAGCAGAAAGAAAAGTAATTCACCCCAACACCCCCATTTGTTCAGATATATAATGTATTTAAATATTTACTTTTTTCTGTTCCCCCTCCCTGACAAAAATGCAACATTTCAAATGTAGACTTTTGGAAGAGATATGGAGACTTCAGATACGCATTCAGGACAGATATGCCTGGACAGGGAAGTAGAGCTGAAAGGTAAGATATCAATATCAGTCCAGTAAAAATATTGTTTGATCTCAGATGAAATCTGGGTGGTGATTTCTAGAAATAAGGTTGAGTGTTAGACATGATAGAAAACATCTAAAGCAACTAGCCAGAGATGTCAGGGACAGTGCATTCTGAAATATTATCAATGTAAGGATTTGTTTATTAGAACTAGTTGAGATTTTTGTGTAGGAACATGTCAGGTTTTCATGGAAAATATGGGAAAAAGACCATATGAGACTTAGATAGAGGTAAAAGAAATGTAAGGGAAGGTCCAGAGTCTTCAGAAGAACATCAGGGAATCTTTTATTTCATATGTCAAAATGGAGGGTAAGAGAAAAAGCAATTTTTGATAATACATTTGGAATAGATTCATTTATTTTGCCTGTGAAAAATTTTCCTGGGCAATGATTATAATTTTTATTACATGACCTTACTGAAAAATAATACGTCCTAATGCATACTTAAGCTCAACATTAACTTTTCATAGAATCATAGAATGGCAAGGGTCGGAAGGAACCCCAAGGATCATAGAGCTCCAACCCCCCTGCCACAGGCAGGGCCACCAACCTCAGGCCTGGAGCTACACAAGGTTGCCCAGGGCCCCATCCAACCTGGCCTTGAACACTTCCAGGGATGGGGCATCCACTACTTCTCTGGGCAGCCTGTTCCAGCACCTCACTACTCTTTCTGTAAAAAACTTCCCCCTAATATCTAATCTAAACCTTCCCTCCTTTAGCTTTAAACCATTCCCCCTTGTCCTGCCATTGTCTGCCCTTTTAAAAAGTTGATCCCCCTCCTGTTTATAATCTCCCTTCAGGTACTGGCAGGCTGCAATGATGTCCCCCCGCAGCCTTCTCTTCTCCAGGCTGAACAAGCCCAGCTCCCTCAGCCTCTCTTCGTAGGGCAGGTGCTCCAGCCCTCTAATCATCCTTGTGGCTTCTCTGAACCCTCTCCAACAGTTCCACAACTTTCTTGTATTGGGGGCCCCAGATCTGGACACAGTACTCCAGGTGGGGCCTCACGAGGGCAGAGTAGAGAGGGACAATCACCTCCCTGTCCCTGCTGGCCACCCCTCTTCTGATGGAGCCCCGAACTTTTCCTAAGGTAAAAGATTTTACAGACTACTGAAAATAATTCATAGGATCTAAGCAGTTTGCAATGATGCACAAATTTAAAATACTGCAATTGCATAAAATGACTACTGATAAAGGCTTTTGAATCAGTCTAATATACCATGCAGTTAAAATAGAAAATGGCTATATTGGTGTCCAAGTGGCATTTACCCCTGACATTTAGTTTCGGCTTAAAAGTGGGGGGAAATAACCCACCTCTGCACTCCTGGACACTGATATCAGAATCACCAGGAATTTCTGGCAGACAAAAAGAGCAAAATAGGAGAAAATCAATGTGATTTGGTGTCTCAAGAGCTACTATCATCTCCAGAAAATGATGCAATACCTATGATGGCAAATACTGTTTACAAACATCAAAGATGTTGCTAGATGTGGCTTATGCTCACTTTAGGTTGAGTCTCCTGGCTGGCACAAGTTATAGCCCCATTTTCAAATCTTAGACAACAGGACTATAAAAGACATTTTGTGTGTCATTTGCCCAGGAAGGACCGAGATGGGCAAGAGCTTCAACAGGCAGAGATGGATGGTTTCCCATTAAAAATAGGATAACATGTTCACTGTTTGCGGATGGCAAAGGTGCCTGTATTTCAGGGCGGATGCATCTGACAACAACACTTCCCTCAGAATCTAACTGGACACCTCTGGGCAGTGTTAACACTTTAATCCTCAACATTTGGAATACTGTGTGGGATTTAACAGTGTTAATCCTTGGAAGTGGCACAGGGTGTTCACAGAATTATATGCAGTAGGGAAAAGAATTCTGTGTAAACACTTTCTAGTAGCAGCTTCTGCTTTCTCAGGGGTACACTGCTGTTTGAATTTCACTCTTTGTGATTTTTAATTTAAATAAAAACCAGTCATCTGCTGCCATCTTGTTTAGAGCAAGACTTTCCTAAGTGTCTAGATACCAGCTCACTAAGAGATCCTTCTGTTAAATGTACTTCATATACACATGGGTAGGTCTCCTTCAAGCTCCACAATTTAATTTACTCCACACTACAGTAATTCAATCTGATCCCCATTCAGTTACAGTGCTTGTCAGTGTACCATTGACATTATTTCCATGTTTGTCAGAACTGCCTTTTCAATATGACTTGAGTGACTGTACCTATGGGAACACCTGAAAAAATTATGAACTCTGCACATTTTTCTGTTTAATTCAGACTGGATTTTTGAAGAGTGTTTTCTTTGATTATTTATCTTAATTCCTAAGGTATTTGGAAAACAAGGATTTGTTTTAGGTTCACACATCTTTGTTATGATAATAACTCTTATATAATGAAAGCTGTGAAGACGCACTCAGGCCACCACCAGAATTGTTCGTGTGTTTATCTTTGATCTGTTACTCTATTGATAAATATTGCATTGTTTATTAGTAGTCATAAGCCATAGGACTGCACATCATTTCTCTTAAAAAATAGAATAATACCCAGCATCACCATTAATCTAAACTTCACACTTGATTTTCAAGGAATCGATGTGTCTCAGGTTGTCACTGAGGCACAATACATAGATTTTAGAAGTGGATTTGCTTCACCTGTCCTGCCATCTTCAGCAGTCCTAGAAGAATATTTCCAGCCCACAAAGCACACAGTTGTAATATTTATACAGCTCTCTGGATTTGTGGAATCTATTTTCTGCAATTTTTCATGTAACTATGAAGTCCAAAGATTGCTTTAGAATTAACAAAGAAATATGTTCTTTTAAACTATGACTGTCCTTTTGATATTTTTTTTTTTTGTTCTGTCAACAGATTACATGTACATAGGAAACATATAGTCAAACTGCTTCCTCCTGGAGCACATGATCACGGAAAGAAAGAAAAATTGCCACTGTTAAGCAGCACATCAGTGTATACTTTTGACTTTTGGAGGAATTGCATTAATCTTAGATTTCAATCATTGATATGATGTATATGTATGAGTGGGAAAGGAACCTAATCAAGGTAAACCTCAACATCTGTGCCTCTGTCAGCTCAGAATAACCATTTCAGGAAAAAATGGAAATACTATGATCTGGGAATGTCAGCACATATGGTAACCACATGGTTAAAGAACATGAGCTAACGTGTTTTATCAGGGTTTGCTAAACATTTTTAGAGAGAGTTTGTTCTCTCTTTCCGAACACCTCATAGTCCCTGCATCCTCACTTTTATTTGGGGAAGACAATTACACCTTGATTGAATTGAGGTATTGCTAGTCAAATTATGGGAAGAACTTTGCACATCCTGTAAGAATTTCTGATATTTAAATGTTTTTTCACAAAGCCAAAGACTGAAATTTCAAGGAAGGGCAATTTAAATGTTTTGCTACAAATAAATATTATAAAATGTATTAATTTGTTGCAAATATTCATTTATTAAATTTTTAAAGAATATTTATTTTGGAACAGCTACACAAATTGAAATAAAAAATTAAGACTTTTAAAATCTAGAGAGAAGAAAACTGAGGCAAATTTAATGCTTTTTTTCTCATTTTAGTCTTTTTTTTCAAATTGAGTTTAGTTTTAGATATCTTGTCAGTACCCCCCAGATGATAAGCAAAAAATTATGAATAAATAAATTACAAAGAAATAGATCATCCAAAGTGGTGTAAAATTAACATAACCCCCTACCTTGAAGAAATTAGCAAAGCAATTGAAATCATGAAGAATGCTAAAGCTGCTGGATCCAGCAGAGACATTTAAATTTGGAGACATGAATCATATTTAAATATGGAGTTAATTATACAAATTCTTTAGCGACATATGGAAAACTGAATGGTAATTATAGTTCATTACCATCTACATCAGTAAAGGCAACAATTCAGATTTGGCAGTTACCTCTCACATCAGCATGCACGGTATCTGGCAGCCTAAGCAAACATAAGATTTCATCACTGGCTGCACAACTCCATCAGCTGTAAGCTATCTATGTAGCTGTGCGATCTGAGGCACGAATAAAGTACAGTTGATGGTCTATTTGTAGTTAGCAGTTTCAGAGTAAACAGCACTGGATTCCTAATACTCTTCTCAGTACATGGATGGAACAACTGAATGTTTTCAGTAGAACTGGAGCCTGGCTACTAGCATCTAATCTGTAATTCCAATCCACTCCTTAATCTAATCAAATCGTAAATGATATTTAGGTAACCAAGTATAGCTCTCTATGGTGTAGAATCAGTTAATCTAGTCATTGGAGGGTAGGATGATGTCCTGATCTGCTATAGATATCAGTTTAAAGATATGATGAATAATCTTCGTTTGTTGGCTAAATTTACCAGACAAAATTTTACTGTTAAAAACCCCAAAAATAATCCTTTAAGATGTCTGTCTTTGGTCATCATACACATATTTTGGTATGTTGTCATGTCATCTGTAAAATGAAATAGAATTGTGTGACAATTCCTTCTCTGTGGAGAAGGACCTGGGGGTCCTGGTTGATGACAGGTTGGCTATGAGTCAGCAGTGTGCCCTGGTGGCCAAGAGAGCCAATGGGATCCTGGGATGCATCAGGAAGAGTGTGTCCAGCAGGTCAAAGGAAGTGATCCTCCTCTCTACTCTGCGTTGGTCAGGCCCCACCTGGAATACTGTGTCCAGTTCTGGGCTCCCTGGTATAAAAAAGACAGGGACATTCTGGAGAGAGTCCAGAGAAGGGCGACAAAATTGATTAGGGGTCTGGAACATCTCCCCTATGAGGAAAGGCTGAGAGAGCTGGGGCTGTTCAGCCTGGAAAAAAGAAGACTTAGGGGGGACCTAATTAGTGTTTATAAACATCTTAGATATGGGTTGCAGGGGGAATTGGCCAGCCCCTTTTCAGTGGTCTGTGGGGACAGGACAAGGGGCAATGGCTGTAAGCTGGAGCACAGGAAGTTCCGCACCCCAGTGAGGGTGACGGAGCAGTGGAATAGGCTGCCCAGGGAGGTGGTGGAGTCTCCTTCTCTGGAGATATTCAAGTCTCGTCTGGACGCCTATCTATGTAATATGAGATAGGGAGCTGCTTTGGCAGGGGGATTGGACCCGATGATCTCTTGAGGTCCCTTCCAACCCCTAAGATTCTGTGATTCTGTGATTCTGTGATTCTGTGACAACTCGCAGCTATGCTCTATTAGTGGGATCTCAACATCAGACCTCAATTCTGGCACGCAGATATATTTCTAATTATTTTGAAACCTGATGGATACTTTGCAGGTGCAACAGAAATCCATAAAGTATGATCTGCTATGTGCTGAGTAATACATTTTAAAGAGCATATAGAGGAAAAGACATTATTGACTAAGGCAGTTAACTTGAGGAATAGATACCCACAGAGCCATGATGACAAAAAAACACACAAAGGATGCATATAGGAAACTGCAAGAAGAATCAAGAAGGGAAATTGGCAGTATACAATTGCAAGCTATCAACTCATTTTGTATCTTGACAGTAAACTTTTGGAAGATGCCTATTTATCATGTAGCTGACAGATGGCATTAGCAGAACTTGCACATCTTTTGGTCATATATCAGGAAGAGTTTAGAAGCAAATCAGAATCAAACTTCAAACCAGGTTAAGCATTAAAAAACCCAAAACCTCTTGCTGTCAGGGTGCCGACAATAGATTTTTTCTTGATAATATATGTATCTCAGACAAATTTCACCTGCAGTTTATGTATTCCCTGTTGCATACCAGATGGCCAGATAACTGGGAGAAAACAGTCTGGAAACCTGAATCCCTACTCAATATAGCAAAGCCATAGTGGGACAATCATGCAGAGCGAGAGACATGAAAATGCCAGACGTGTCACTGCATGATCAACTGAGAAGCAGAACACAGAATTTAAGGGAAGGTATGAAGCCTTCTTCTTTAATTCATAAGCCTAAACAAAAGTAATATAAAATGGGAGTCAGTACCTGGGAAATGGAAGTGGATAGATTCCACCAGCACAAAGAAGTCAAACTTGAAGGAACTCATACTGAGAAACAAAATCCGAAAAAAGTGGTAAAACCTGGTTTTCAGCTGGTAAGGATCTCAAGGAAAAAAATGGCTGCAGATATTGTGTATGTTTTTTCCATTTGCATCTTAACTCCACAGTAGGTTAAAGGAGCAGTATAATAGAAACGAGAATGGTACAGATTAATCATCACTAAACCAATAGAAGGTGAGGGGATTTGGTGGTTGTATGCTGGATTAGAGACAAAGGGTCGTTCTGTTGGAAAGGATTTTTTAACTTTCCCCAGTTTCCCCCTTTTTTGCTTAGCCTGTATCACTGTATGCCCATCTCTGATAGGCCTGGACTAACCAGTGACATTTCCACTGCAGGCTGCTGTGAAGGGTGCACAAAGCCACCTGAACTCTTGACAGTATTTAAACCAAATCATCTACCAAAACATGTTAGATGTCGTAAAAAATTGTTGCATGTTGTAACAAGTTTATATAAGATTTGCTGTTGCATGTGCCATACAATTGTAGGTGCTTGCATGTTCTCAACACAGAATCACAAGAAAAAGATTGCAGCAAAGTTTACAGAGTTTCAGTGGGAGGGACCCCACAATTGCAAAAGTATGAGCTGTCTCTTCCAAGGGAAACTACGAAGTAAAGAGAGCTTTGGAAAGGGACAAAGGGTTCAGTAGCTTCAGAGGTTCCAGTGCCCTCTGATTGCATATGTAGCTAAGAAAGAAAAGACTTTTGGTTTAATTAATTGTCTATTTTAACATCTGTTAAAAGTCACAATAACCACTGCCAATGATTGCAGCAAATAATCTAAACAACAAACTTCAGTTTCAATGGATCCTACTTTTCTAGGGAGGGAGGAAGGTATTTAAAAAATTTCTGAACCTATTCTGTTTGGTCTGAGCTTTTGGGTTCACAGTGCATTTTGTTTCTTCTTCAATCAAGATACTTTTCTGCATGAAGACATTCTATATTATGGATGGTTATTAATAAAAAAATCACTAATCTCTGGAGCTGAACAATTATTTCAACCCTGAATATCCACTTTGCCCTTAAAAAGCCATGCTTTCTCTCAATAATAAACATCAAAAATAGCAGTATAATTGAATGAAATGTAAAGGAATTATTTATGTAATGGAGACATCTTGTTCTCATAAATTATTGAATAAGAAATTGCTGACAACCTGTTGAATTTTCCTAGGGCTGTGCTGACTTTCTTTTTATCAACTTGATATATGATTTATGAAAGTAGAAGCATCAGGGTAAAAATGATAAGACAACCTGGCTTGCATACTAATAAAGACATTTCAGTGAAACCAGCATTTAGAAGTTATAAATTAGGTCAAACTATTCTAAGTTTTGTTGCTGTTATTTATATTTTTCAGTGTTTCAAACGTAAGAAAGTAAAATTCCAGGTGATTTTTCTCCCCAGGCTAGTAGGAAAAGAGAAAAAGAAAGAAAAAAAAAAAAAAGGAAAAAAAGATAGAGAACTATTGAAAGCCAGCCTTTTACTATACTAATTCGGTGATTCAATATGCCGAAGGGTTATGCTGGGTTGCATGCTAATATTCCTCTTTCACTCCTATTTCTCCCCAGTTTCATCTACAGAAATGCAGTCTGTAAGATTTCTCAGCACTACCTCTGAGCCTAGAGCAATGATCTGATATCAGGTTCCAGGCTAAGCAAAACCAAACATGGCTCTCAGAATGCATGAACATTGAGACATCAGCATTTGGAATGGTTCAAATAAAATTTAAAACACCACAGTATTAGAAGAGTGGCAAGTCCTTTAAAATTTGACATATTTAATATTTACAATCCCTCTTGCACTTTGGTTTTTCAGAACACTGTATTTTATTGCTCATGGCCATATTACACCTATATCTTTTGATGTGCTTGCTTATTTGGCTTGGAAGAAGAATTACTGCACTAGGGCATGACATCCTATTTGTGTTCAGTAATTCATACAATAGAAACAAAAAATCTTCATGTTTTGAAAGGAAATTCTATAGGAATAAAACCCACTAATTTTAGAAGAAGCTTCAAATGTATGAGTACAATTTTGTGCCCTTTTTGGTTATTTTCTGCTAGCAAAAATAAGTGTGTGTGTGGGAAATACGTGATATTGACTGGCCCTTTCAAAAGTTACTTGTCCTTGTTGGACATCTATCTAGTACTCTGTGTTTATATATATTCCTGTAACAGGAAAAGTACTTTTTAAAACTAGGACCAATTTACAATGGCAGAACCCAGAAAAGTGATGCTGGTCTGGAGAAAACAAAAGCAGACAAAGATCATGGATTTCTTAGAGGTTTGTACTTGAGAAAATCCCCAAGATTTGCAAAAGCTCACAGCCTAGCTTTGACTACAGTCATCTCCTGTTAGGTGATAAAAGAAAAGCAGATGTTTTTTTTCCCCATTCAGGAATGTCCAAGAACTGGCAGTTGTTTCATTTAGCTGTGAACCTTGTTGTTTATTGTCATACACACTATCAACAGACTACAAAAACCATTTGGGCTCAAAGAAGGTGTAGGAGTTTGGGAGGAAGCAGTTTATTGTCCTGTGCCTCTTGAACAGAGCACTGTGGAGAGCAGAGAAGTTACTGATCCATCGAAGTGCTCAGTTTTGACTGCCAAGAAAGGCAAGAATCCCTTGAAAAGAAACTTGTATAAAAGGTGGCTTTTCTTACTGGTACTTCAGCATTTAATCAAAGTGCTTGAACTAGACTCCTGTCATGTACAAAACCAAGATTCTGTGAGCAAGTTACTCTCAGATGAAATTTTTGGACTCTTCAATTTTTTTCTGCCCCAGACCTGATGACATCCTGAGAGCCACAAATGGTCTGAGGCTCCTTAAAAGGAAAAACAGAAGATACATTTCTAGCTGTTGGTAAAACATCCTCTTTTGAAAATTACTGTTCTGTGTAGTAGCTTGCTGAGCATTTAATGTTTCTGGATTGTCTGTCCATAAGAAATATAATTGCCAAGATATGATTCATTATCATTTTTCTGAACAAACTTACAGGACAGCTTTTCTGTGTAGAGAAATACAAATAAATAAAATAATTGCACATGCTACTTGCAACCTCATATTGCACTTACCAGTGAATAATTTTGCACAGGGGTGACAGAATAAATACCAGGACATTTCAAACTGAATGCATAATTACCTATGTTGTGCTCACCGTTGCCTGTACTGCACATAAAAATATATCGTTTGGATAAAAGGACTCTGAGACACTCAGGCTTTATTTTGTGAATATAATACATTATAACTGTATTACTGTACATCAGTAAATACACATACATAAAAGATTAAGCCTTTGAAAATAGATATTTTTGTAGAGCAAAATAAACAATTAGCTGAATGACTCAAGGCCCTACACACAGTCCAGTAGTGGGGAAAACAGAAATGAGATTCTTCTGAATTAATGAAGAGGAGCCCTTGCTTCCTGTGCACTGGATGTTCCCTGCATTGCCATCTGCATGAGGACCAGTAATGCTTCCAGATATCTAGAATATTTCATGACTTTTAGACGCAGATGGAACTTGATGTTGACCTCTATATCAAGTGATAAGGACAGGATTGCCAAGTTAGAAGCTACATTTAACAGTAGCTTTTCATCTATAGCAAGGGGAACAAAGGGAGGGGCTGCAAAGACTTACAGCTGTCAACAGCAGAAGCCATAAAAAAATTAAATGCATGAGAAATTTAACAGAAAAGGGAGGTAAATCAGTAGCTGTCTTTGGGTATTAACAAAAAAAGTTAATGTGCAAGTTAAACAAAAAGTGAAATAAAGAGGAAATGATTGCTGTGGTTGATTTTGATGTTAGCAGTCCACTAATCTAGAAGAGTTGGAAGGAAAGTGTTTTTAAGGTACAAAAGGTTCTTTGAGCTCCTCAGAGGGCTTGTGAATGGTGAAGATGGTGCTTTTTGTTTCTGTCCTTCTTCCTACTTGTGGGAAACTATGAAGAGGCATGAGATAGTAGGAACTACTTACAGTGATAAAATGTGCAGAGGTGGGGCAAGATCTGAAACAAATTGCTTTCTGTGGCTCAGACTGATTACTGAATAGGACTGAACTGGTAACCTGAAGGGAAGAATGGAGCAGTTCAATAACTTACTATTTCAGGCTGAAACTTATAGAAGGTAAACAACATCCTGACATTGAAGTCATACCAGGGAACAAAAATTCTACAAGAAATCAAGATTGCTATAGCAAGGTATGTAAAATTAGAGCACACAAACCAATAAGGAACTGTCTGGGCTATGCTTTGCAACACAAGCCAAAACTATGTCAACCTTTGGAAACCAAGCTGCACTGTCTTACCTTGTAAGTTTGCAGTGCCATCCATAAAATCTTGTCCAGAGGGAACCTCTAGCAGGGAAGTCTCAGATCAAAGCAACTACAAAAAGTATAGCATCTTCTAAGGAATCGAGATGGTCCTAACAAGAGCCAAAGCAGTCAGAGAAGCATTGACTTCTGGCTTTACATGCCCTGACTGGTGACATGGAAAGTGAAGGAGCAGCTGGGTAGACAGGTTGTGTTTAAGAGTAATAAACAGAAGAAACACCCAGAGTCTTTGATCAGTTTGGTAAAGACTTGACTAATCTGCAGGTTCATGCTATTCTCCAGAATTAGGATCCTACTTGACCTAAACCAAAGGATTTTTAGTTTCATCCAGAAAACTGGGCATTCTGAAGGATACAGCTGTGCTACTGTAATGTTTTCTAAAGAGAATTTATGTTCTTTATTTCACTGACAATTCCTTACTTTTATCTTTACCACCTGAGAATCTGGTAAAATAATGTAAGTATAGAATCCAGACATAAATGGCGCTTTTTTGTTCTAGAGTGACAAATGGAAAATCCTGCACAGCTGCAGTGCCACGTCTAGCAGCAGTATTGGTTGATTGCTTTCTTGATTAAGAAGATAGATTAATTGATAAATTAAAAAGAATGGCTTATTTGGTGACTTGTGTCATTGGCCTAATGGAAGAATACCTGTCAGTGTGTTATTTTTTTAATTTGATTTCATTGCCTTTGATAATTTAATTTTCTCCCGTGAATGAAATGAGAACATAAAAAGTGCCTCAACATACATATTTGTGTTGTCAACCCTATATTTTAGTTTGCATAGACAATTCACTTTGCACTAAGTGATTGCTGAAAAGAGCCCTTCATGAAATGTAATAAATATATAAAAGATAAACCATTTGCAGCATAATTTTTACTATATTAGCAAGAAATGGTTAGTTGCACTATTCTAATTCTTTATACTTACTTTGTTTAATTTACTTGTAAGTCAGAGCTGGTATAAAATATAGTAAGATAGCACAGTGAAGCTATAGCATGTTAGTTTTTAATTAATAATCTTATAAAATATGAATTAGCATGGTTAGCAACTCACTTGAAATCTAATTAACTTCCCTTTGCTATCTTGTTAGATGCCTGCAATACTAATATATTTTTTACAAGGTTAACATATTAATAAGATTGTGATTATGCATTTCTGCTCATTTAATTATATTGCAAAACTTAGTTTGCCCTTAGATGAGCATTAAGCATCAATTCAACGAGCTGTCTTTTAGCAAATCATTTCATTGCTGACATGCAAAACCTGTTTTAATTCCAAATTCATTATTAAGTACTTTTAGACTTAACATTTATTTGATATTTTACTGTCACGGAGTATAAAGGCTCTTAAATACCTTAGATATTTCTAAAGAAGGAGGTAAATGGTTAAGGAAGAAAGGACATTTGGTCAGCTTTCTTATAATGGAGTGACAACTTAGAAATTTGCTGTTCTAGCTCCAAATTTTGTGGCAACCAGGTCTGCAGCTGCAGGTGGAGTGAATCTGTCATTATTAAGGAAAGGCTGGGAGCACTAATCTCTTACTCCAATAAAGCACATGCAATCATAACATTTCTTGTTCCTGAAAAATTTTTTCCTATAGACTTTGTAAGAACCACTGAGCATAATGGTATGATGCTTATCAGGCAGCTGATTTTTTTTTTTAAGGTATGAAATATGTTCTTATGTGAATACATGGTGCCTTCATATGAGATACAAACTCTGAAGTAGTGAAGGATCACATGTGTGATCTTCATAAAATAATCAACTGAAGGACTTAAACAAACAAGCATCGTACAAACATGATTTTTACTTCATCTTCCTCCCCCTGGGAGACTGATTACAGGGATTATCCTGATGTTTCACAGAAACTGAACAGGTTTTATGTAGCTTCAAGATTAGAAATGGTAGACCTCATAAAACGAAATTTTACCTTTCCTTGGAATTCCAACAGTAGAGGAATTTTCACATTAGGAAGAGGCACCTCACAGTAAAGGTATTTGTCACATTTTTGTAATAAGCTTTTTCAGGGACATCCTTAAAATTACTATAAAGGTATGGTCTAGAACTTATCTTTATATGTAAATACAGTTGTGCTTAGTTTTTGTCAAGAAATGAGAGGATCCTTTTAGTGAGTACTATAACTATCATTTC
The DNA here is from genome assembly GCA_022605575.1 of Laterallus jamaicensis coturniculus. Taxonomy (NCBI): domain Eukaryota; kingdom Metazoa; phylum Chordata; class Aves; order Gruiformes; family Rallidae; genus Laterallus; species Laterallus jamaicensis. Next base: position 16,237,522 of record JAKCOX010000008.1, on the reverse strand, counting down.
GTAATAGATTAACCTATTCCTCAGATGACTTTGATTTCAGTGCTGCTATACCAATTTATAGCATGGAGCATTCATCACTAATTTTTCACATCTCTATATCCTATGATGATTTTGGCCTCAGTTACACCTGTAAAATTTACATGTGCAGGTCCATGATTACAAATGTGTCCCCAGTAAGTTTTGACTTCTGACTGTGTATACAAACAAGAAATAAGTGAATGAACAGGAAAAGTATCCTACAAATTTATTTGACTGCTTACTTTTAGGTTTTCAATAAGAAACCATGCTAAGCTTTTTTTCTAGTTTAATGAAGGATGCTATTATTTAAATGGTCCCAAAGTAACTATTTAAGAAAAATAATCTTTTAAAGCTGAATGAATTTTCTATTAGAAAAGATATATTTTCTGAAATTCCTCATAATGGTTGTTTTCTGTTTTCAGAATCAATCCAAGCATTTCTGTATCTTACAGGAAAAACATATAAACACATAAGGAATAACATTATTCTGAAATTTTACTTTAAGTACTTGCAAAATTAAAGTGCATAGAAAATTGCTTGAGTTTTGTGTGCTTTTATATAAATAAATATGAATTGTGACAAACAAGATAAAAGCTCATAAACTACAAATCTTCTATATTTCTGCACAGTAAAATCACCATACATAATTCTTGTGCAGTTTATCTATAAAACCTGATTGAGATATACTGCAAAATGAAATAGCTGATGCCTAAAAATTTATGGCATGACATGGTATGGGGACACATTGCCTAAATTGCCCTGCAGCACTGACTTCTATACAGAAAGAAATGGGTGCTGGTTGACTGTGTAATTGCCTCCTTTTGAAAAGGAGGTTTAATCTTAACACAACTAAATTTTAATAGAAGCCTTAGACGAAGATCTGTATGGCAGCTGTAACTGCTGACTAGGTTCTTCCTATCCAAACCTGTAGTGTGGCAATTTAATACAGTAGTGGCGTACTGATCATATTGATGATTCTAAAGATATTATTTAAGTAGAAACAGGTGGATCTTTTCTTCTACAGAGAGAAGGACTGTGAACTTCAAGGATTTCTCATTCTGCATTTCAGAATGGGGCAACTAAAAGGACACATATCCCAGAAAGTAGATCACACTCTTGAGTCATCAACAATCAGCATGAGTAACCATGTATTCTTTTCACAGTGGTAAATAAAAGTCATAATGAAGATGACAGGATAAATAAAAAGTGGAGATTGAAGCAGCCCAAAATATAGAAAATCTTAGTCTAAGGCAATCTTAATTCAGCCAAAAAAATGCAGTTTATTTCACACGATTAACTCTGTGCTCACAGAGATTTCTGTATTTCAGTATGTTTTGCATCTGTGAAAAGGTAGGGTTACACATATCAAGCAGGGGAAGACATGGAGTGGACGTGGCTCCAAGTATTGGACAACACATGAATCCTGCAAGAAAGAATCAAGCTGGGATACTGAAAGTGACCTGTGTACTTGATGAGCCAAAAGGTGGCTTAGATTTCTTTCCAGATCAGCAAATATAGTTCCTTCTAGCTTCATTTCGTTTACCAATGTATTGCCAGTTGATTTTTGGATTGCAGGTGAGCACAATTTTCTCAAAATGCTACAATCCTAATGTGTGTTCTGAGTTCTATTTATGTGTTTCATCGTAACTCCTGTAAGATAGAACAATTAAATAGATTCTTCTTGTAGATACACAGATATGATCCAGGTCAACAAGTGATCTAGGATTTCACTAGGCATAAAGAGTCTGTAAAGACATCTTTTAAATGTGCTAGTATCTGATCCTATTTAGAATTAAATGTGTTTCCAACTAAAGAATTTTAAGTATGTATTAAGATTTTCTGATAGACCTGAGAAATTTGGCCCTTATTGTATGGAAAGAATGGACATGTGCATCCTAGAGAATAATTGGTGACTATACCCACTGTGAGCATCAATTTTCCAGTGATGATATAAAGCACATTTCATTGCCTGTTCCATAATTAAGAGGAGCTAACATTCACAATTGAAATGAAATCTAACTTTCCCATCTGCCTTTAGTCATCCTTTCATGTTTGCCTCATGGGACATGTCATGTTTTTCATTCTTTGGTTTCTTTTTTTTTTAAGTCGACAAAATAAAATAGACATATTTATTTTATTATTTTCTGAAGATTATTATGTGTTTACTCTTATGATAAACAGGTTTTCAAGATTATTTTTAGAAGGGGAAAGAAAGAAAATAATAATAATAGTACGTGGCCTATCCAGCAATAAAAATCCCATCTGATTAAAGAAGGGAAAATGCACTTGCTTTGTTAATAGCCTTCATATGTTCCCCTTTTGATCCGAACTGTGTTCTGGTTTTAGAACGTGCTCTCAAAAGAGAACATGTCCAAAAGGAAAAAAAAAAAAAAAGTTCTCTTGTGTCTGGTCCACATAACCCTAAAAATAAGAGAAAATCAATTATTGATTTGGGAGTAGACTATTCTCTGCTTGTTTAATAATATTTTTCTCTTTAAGTGGCACTACATAAGGGTCATCTATGAAGTACACATGTTATATTTGGTATGAGTGAAGGGGTAAAAACCTCATCATAAGTTGCATAAAGGGCAGTCTGATGTGTGGCTGAAGTGGACTCTCCCATTGAGTCATGAAATTCAGAAAAAACTCCTTGCTTTCTAAACTCCTCAGAGAAGAGCCTAGGTACAACTAGGTCCAATCTTAGATGCAGACTTGGTCAATGGTTTATGTCTAAAGGATTATATATATATAGCCACATATCAGTCCATAGTTGCCAGTCAGTCCCCAAAGGACTTTCACTGAAACAGTTTTGCAAAGTGGAAACTAATAAAAAGTTCATTAAAGCAACAGATGAGAGTTCAGAATTGCCGTAGATAAATACACTTACTGCAACAGTACTAATATAGAATTCTATTGCTACCATCCCAGGTACTCTCACCAAAAGAGGTGAATCACAAACTGTCCCTACCTTGAGTGGAGGAGAGGGAGCACAGCCCATCCCCTGCCTCTATGGGGTCTCCAATTTCTTCTCTTTCCTCTGCCAGGGATAACTTTCTCACTATCTTGTATACCCCAGCCTGTCCCCTCTCAGGGGTGATGTTTAATGTGATTTGGGTGGAGAGTTGACTACTCTAGTCATATATGCTTATCATGTACTCCTTTTAGCTCATTATGATATTTAGGGGAGTAAGCTTTAATATTCATTAAATATTAAATAATGAAATGAGGTCTTCAAAATTCTTTGTAGAAACTATCTATCTGTTTATTCCGCATTCTCTAGCCAAAACAGGGCCACCCTTTGGCTGCTTCTCATACCACATTTGAGGATCACCATCCACAACAGTGTTTTAAAACTCTTATGTGCAACTCTCACACTTTAAAGATATTGTGGGCTCACATATATTTTCAGTCTAAACTAGAATCTGTCCTTCTCATGCTGATGAGTAGCGCTTGTGCAAGGAGGCTACTTAATTTCATTAAGACCGATGGTGAAAGTAACTGCTCATACCTAGGGGCATGATAGCATATGATGATCCACAAGACAGACTGCCTGTCTCTCTAGAACTCATCTCAAAGTTTTAATCTTTGCACATTCTCAAAATTTCTACCCTTAGCAATTATAACTGTCAAAATTAATGTGTAAAAATTGCCATGAAAACTATGCGTAGGTATCGGTCCTTTTGGGTAAGCAATCAGCTTTATAATTATTAAAGTAATTGTTATGCAGAGCTCTTGATCTGAAAAGAGAGTCTATTCTAAACGGAAGAAAAAATGATAAGGTAAGGTGGTACCTAAAAAAGCATACTAATCACAAAAGCACACGTATCCCAGTGCAGAGGAAGACTGGGAAACACAATAGGAGTTCAGCTTGTTTCAGCTGTAAGTTCTTCACTGACTTCCACGTAAAATGAGAGCAACCAATAGAAATTAGGTCACACTGTTGAGAAGAATATTTCAAGCTGATAGAGACAAAATCAGAAAGGCCAAATTCAAAAATAGATGCATTTAACAAGCTACATCAAGAATAACAAGGACTGCCTTAGGAATGCATTAATAGTGGGAAGCACAAAGTCTGAAGAAAGTATTGGCCTACTCTCTCTGTGAAACAAGGAAGCTAATTGCAGGTAACATTGAGAAGAACAAAATGTCACAGTCTTTTTTGAGATATTCTTCCCTAAAAAGGTCGATTTATGACTGAGGATTATTACGCCTGATAGGAGAGTAAAATGAGCAACATCTTCAAGAACAGAAAGGCAAAATTTAGAGATTATTGGGATAGCTAGCAGTTTTTCAGATCTCTGAGTGCAACCCCTTACCACCCAGGGAAAGCACCGCCCCTGGCTTCCCCCCAGTCTGCCCCGCTCCCCATGACAGAACTGACAGGATGTGAGAACTGCTAGAGGAAGAATGAAGAGCTTAAAAAAAACAAACAGCAAACCGAAAACCAAAAAACCCACCAAAAAAACCCTCCATTTCATAATGGAGTTACGAAAAACTCCAACCAAAACCAGGAAACATAGTTGTCTTTAGAGAATTAAACAGGAACACTGGAATTGCAAAGAAATTAATTTATTTCCTAGCAAAAATCTGAATGAAATAACTTATCTACCTGCAAGCCTGGAAAGTAACAAAGTGATAAATAACAACTAGGATGGATTTGTCATTAGTAATAATCTCAAATAACATAGTTTGGTTATTTTTTGTCAGGTTAATAGATTTTCTTGTTGGAAAAAGAGCAGGAGATATCTCAAGTTTCCTGCCATTGGTAAAGCTTTGGTACCATCTCAACAAGCTAGGAAAACAGCTTTAAAAAAGCCTTTGAAACTTGTGTAACACAAGTTAGACAACCATAAGCAAGGAGTAGAATCAAACTGTATCCACTTCTATCCAATACCTTCACTAATGAAGTGCATGATGTAACAGAAAATTGTCTTGTTAAATGGCAAGACAACATCAGACTGGGACTATATGTGTATTGGAGGACAAGACTAGAATGCAAAAGTACAATTCTTGATAAATTCAAAAAATAGGCTGAAAATCAATAAGGAAGTGTGCAACAAAAATCAATTACATAATAAAGGACATGAGAACAACAAGTTAGGGGTCATTTCTGAAAATAATCTAGATTTAGAGGAGAGCACAAGCTGAACCAAAATGGTATTGCTCTTACTAAAAATAAATTTATCTGCAAGAAACTTGAAGAAATCTTACCTTTTATTTTGCTATGGGAAAGTTTCAGCTAGAGGGCCATGCAATTCGGCGCATTACATTTCTAAAACAATGTTCACCAGTTATAACAAATGTGCTGCAGACCAATAGGAATGTTCTAATATAAAGCATGATACCTTGAGAAAGTACTTGGGTAATTTATTTGAAAGATGTTAAGAATGAAGAATAGAAATTAAGATATTTTTTCAAGTGTATAAAGGGTTATTACAAAGGAGAAGGCAACATTTGTTTTCAACAACCCTTCCCACTATAATAAGAAAATTCAATAGGAAATCACAGGTCCCTCTGTCACACGTGAATTAATCACAGGAAAATTCAAAAGCCAACTGGCTATAAAGACTGTCACAACAATTGCTAAGGGCAAAACCTCTGATTCCTCAAATAAAGGTATACTACTTTCCCATTAAAATTATTTTATCACTTAACACATATGTTTTAATTATTATTATAGCAGGTATAAAGCCCCTCTTTTATTCCATGTTCAATACACAGAACTGATCTTATTTCAGGAGACTGGTGCATGCGTCTGTGTAATCAGCACACACATGTGTGTCAATATCAACTTTTCAATGCCTTGAAACATTTAATTTTCTGGTCAAATACATTAATGAAGGTTGATCGCTGACCTATAACAGTCATCGTATAATTCACACATATCGTGTACATGGTAAACTTAACTCCTCTATGTCGTTATAAAATTTAAACTATATTGTTCAAAAATTCACCATTTCTGGCAGTCAAATGTATTAGAAAAGGAGACTCAAATTTTAATTAAGCAAACAAAAACAAGGAAACAATGATTAGCTGGGGGAACAAGGGGGAATGTACATTCCATCATGTAGCATAGGACACACCTATTGTGCCTGTGGTTTCTGGGTAAATGCATCCAAAATTCAAATCAGGTGCAATTTACAACTTTTGCCAGAAGAAATAATGACCATTAAAACATTTATTTACTCCTGAACTGTCATTGTGTTTCCTAGGAATTGTAATTTAGTGTTACAAATTCAGCCTTATCCTCTAACCACCATATATAAATTCCTAAATCAGAGAGAAAACCACAACATGGAAGAAGTTGTTCAGGAAATGCTGTCTGTAGAAGGGAAAAAGTGCTTGATGCAACGTAGTAGCTTAAATAGGTAAACATCAAATTAAAGCTGACTCAAAAGGAAATTTAATTTGACAAGATAAATTTTAAATACTAAAACGTGATTGAGGTCTAAATTTCTTTAGAAAACAATCCAGATATATCTGGATATTTTCCCTGTGGAAAATTTTAATTTCATAGGAATTTAATTATATTTTTGGGGCAGAAAATGAAAGACAAAACATCTCAAATCAAATATTTACTAATTTTGAAGGGGGCATAATGGCAGCAGGATCAAAAGATTATCATACTATTGTCTCAACAATAGAAATATGGTAACGAATTAAGATAGGGAATGACATGGCCTGTGAAATCTAAAATGTTTGGTTAAAGACTAAAGGATAGTTCTTTAAAATTTTCAAGGAACTGATAGCTATTTTTTCAATAATGGCAATTAGTAAATTACCTGAACTGAAAAGCAGAGTCACGGATTACAAAAGTCACTCCAGATTTACTCTAATAAAAATTAGAGGGTGAGGAAGGTTTTTTTTCCCAAAGAAATCATGTCGATACAGGAGAATAGTGACAAGAATTCCTACTGCACTTTGCGTAAATGCACCAATGAAAGATCTCATTAGGTTTAGTTGGACATCTGAGAACTCAGCTATGCTGTAAGTGGTCACCTGCTTGGCAGTATCAACATTTCTTCACTTTTAATGATTTGTGATGTGATATGGAAAGCAATCCTATCCCTCTATAACCTAGGTCACTGTTTTGAGTGAGCATTCTTTGGGCATCATTTTTATCTCATTCTTGTTAAAAATAAAGCTTCAAATTGGAATTTTACCAGCTAAGTGTTGCACTTAAAATTATCAAACCTATAGGTTTTTAGTGAAATTATTTAATAAATCAAAATAGTTAACATAAAAGTGACGCAGAAAGCTGCCTTCTTTGAAGGAAATAGATTCTGAGTAGAAAGTACAGTAAACACATTATTTTTAAAGGGTTGAAGACAATGCTGTTGCCTCATCTCTTATGAATTTTCAGATTTTGCTTTTTGAACATGAAAAATTTTTGTCACTGAATAAGAAATAAACTTACATCTTGATCATTCCTAAAGAAGTAAATCATTATTTCCCTTCAGAAACTATGGATGAAAAAATCCCCAACTTCTGCGTGCATTTTTCACAGAGAGTCATCAGATATACTCAACTTTGTAAATCTAAACTGAAAAAAAATCATCAGGGAAGATAGAGTGGTGTTTCAGGAAGCCTTAAAGGGTAGAAGTAATCTGTGTATGTGTGTCTGTGTCTGTCAGGTCATGTAAAAGGACAAAGGGAACTTTACATGTTTAAGGGCAGACAAACTGTCTGAAAAGTACATCTGCACATGGAGACCTGTGTAATCTCTTCTGGAAATCCGATCGAAACTCACAAATGTGGAGTATATTTTGGCATCAAAGCAATACAAAGCTGATAAAAATCACTGCAGAGAATGGCTTTTAATTTCCACCTCTGAAGCAGAATCCTCCTGTGTTAAAACTAAACAACTCTGATAAGATTATATAGTAACATTATTACACCATAATCAAGACTGGAAATTGCAAAATAAACTTACCAGTAGGACTGGAGATTGTTAGAGGCAGAAATTAATTAGCTAAGTTGGAATGTGACTTGGACATCAGGCTGTAAATACTATAAATTCTTTAAGTACAATGAAAAGCTAAAATGTACTTCACATTTAAAGCTTCCATTTCTGGAAGAGTCAAGGTCCCAAAGGTTTGATAAAGAATTTATTTCGTATTCTACCAGAGACACGAGTGCCATATACTGAATCAGCACAAGTAAATCCTGAAAGATAGCTCTGTCACCAGACTGAACCTGCCTCAAGGCACCTTGTCTTTTGAACCTAGTGGAAAGGTTTTGTTTCGCTGAGGGACTTATTCCTCTAATTTTATTTCTGTATCCTTTATTTGTGGCTGCATTTGGGGTCATTTAGGTTCCTTCTGCAAGCCAGGAAGCTGCAGGCAGAGGCCTGGATTCTCAACTTTAATTATGAAGGGAAATAACTGCAATGGTTTAGAATGGACCTTTTAATCTTTTGAAAACTTCAGTATATTGTGAAGTAAACACAGAATATGAAATTGATTCTATATTCTTTTTACAAAAGGTTTATGTTGTGCTGTCTTCCAAGTTACTATCCTGCATAGACAGGAAGGGACTACTAGTGACTGATTCTTGATATAGGTCAAGGTTGACTGTCTTTCAAGACTTAGTAAGACAAGTATCTTCACATCTTGTGATAACTGTCAGGAAAGCTGAAAGGGCTAGGCTAGAATGGTGTGAGACATGATGAGCATGAGACTTAGTAAAACAAATCAATAAATGCTGACAAACTTTGATCTATGAAATATTTGTAGGGTCGTCACTTTATGTTCTCAAGCACTTCTCCAAACACTGAAGATTGACATTTTCTCACCTTTTACAGAATCACAGAAGAGTTGAGATTACCAGGGACCTCAGAAGATTGTCTAATCCAATACCTTCTCCACTGAAGATGTCCTCCATGCCCTAGATTTTCAGGTGGTGGCAGGGATCTGGGATTCCTAACGGCCAGTCTTCATGGTAGATACTGCAGCAAAGATGACATTAAGTATTTCAGGACTCAGGTACTCAGTACGTCAGCCTTTTCCCTGTCCCTTGTCACCAGGACCCCAATCCCATTCAGCAGCAGGTCCTTGCTTTTCCTTTATTTTCCTTCTGCTGTTGATATAGAGACCCCTTAAATGGCCCTTCAAATTGCTTGCCAGACTCAGCTCCAGCTGGACTTGGGTTTCCTGACCCATTACTGAGTGGTGGAAGCAAATTTCTTTGTTCAGCCTACTGATTCCAGGATCTAAGACATTATGAAATCAGCTAAATCAATATCATCCATATCACATCAGATCCAGCTCGGTACAGACAGCATTGAAATTTGTTATACATTGTTGGACATAGACTGTTAAGGAGTAAAAGTGAAAAGGGACCTCATGGAAAACACTAGAAAACTAAATTTACTGCTCAAGCTGCTGTTAGCAGAGGACCAGAAGAGTTGCACAGAAGCTGTTCGTGATGAAGTCTATCCCTAGATCCCTCTGAATGATGGTCTACTCAGATACTTCATCAGTGCTAGAGATGAAGCATAGGCTTTACATAGTCAAAGTTACTTTATTGGTTTTGACATTCTGCTGTTGTGGGTAACTCTGGTTTACAGTCAGTCAATGCCAGCTACAAACAGGGACAGGCAACTAACTATGGAGACAAAACAAGTGTGCAGGCAGGGAGGCTTTAAATGCTTATAACAAAACCTGGAAATTTGGATATCATCAGTGTCTTCTGATATCTGCGAAAAAACCTGTGTAAGTTCCTGTCCTCTGCTGCAGTGGGGAATCTCACACTGAGCAAAGGAATACAAAAGGGAGAAGGCAAAAACCTGGGATTCACATTGACTTTCAAGGAAGTGAATCTTTCACCCACCTGGGTGGAGATGGTTTCTGTCCAACAGAGGAGAATGCTGCTGCTCTTGCAGATGGCAAGATCATTGCCTCATCCTTTCCTGCAAAGGCAAACAGACAGGTATGCATTTAGTTATGTTCTGATCTTGTTCAAGTGTGCATTAAGAATATGTTTATTTATATAGTCCACGGAACCAGTTGCCATAAGATTTTGAGTCTGAATCTCTTTTGAAGTCTCAGGCTTTCACACTGCAAACTAAAACCAAAGACATTAAGTTCTTTTTTCATTTATCTGAAACACTAAAGGGCATGATTTGGAAGAAGAAAAAAAAATCAGTCACATCTCAAAAGAGCTAATTTAATTTCTGTTTTTATTTGTCAAGCTGGTAGTTTGCTGCAGAAACTCAGTTCTTGATTAATATGCATTATTAATCATTTAAATAAAAGTGGACCCCATAATTTCAAAGAACATCATAATTGGAAGTCTTCAGACAAGCTAGTTGACAATACAATTAATAAAAAGGAATAAAATTTGCTTGCAGGGTCATCCATTCATGAATATTATTAAGTTCTTCCTCTTTTTATCTTGCACCTATATATATGTACATATATATATATATATGTATATATATATATACATATGCTTAAATTATTTTAAGATTACCTTTGTCTGAATTTAAGTGAATAATGGTTCTTTCAATTAGGGTGTGAGGAACATGAGATATTGAGGAAAAAGCAGAATGACATGTCAGTGCTCATCTGACTCTTCTACTCATCAATGAACATTTTTGCTCCAGATCTTTCACTCTCTGATATGTTCTTCAAAAAGTGTCCCTTTAAGTTCTGTTCAGTGCTTACTCAGACATGCCACTGGGCAGTGTCACTGGATCAGCACAATGCAAACAGAAACAGGAAAGTACAGAAAGATGGAGATTCTGAGACAGTTGAATATGTTACTACATGTCACATGTACTAATCTGAAGGGACACGTTTGCTGTAGGAGAACATTTCTCTGTGTCCAAATCACTCCTATTCTGCTTCATCCTTAAGCTCATCATCGTGGTCAATATTGCACCACAAGAGCTTAGGTATGATGTAAGTCCCAAATTCAGAGGACTAGATCGATGAATTGATTATGCATCCGTTAGTGCATACAAAATTACTTTAAGATGAATATTAACAGCAGAAAATATTAAGGACAGGAAAGTTAGGACAGAACTCTTGGACTAAATGGGGGTTATTAGGTTCAGATTGTGTTTTGATTTACACGTCTTAAAGTTAAAGGGATTACTCATCAAGCACAATCCATTGTAATTAGAAAACACAAAACGTCCCTGACCTTATATAAAATCAAGATATATTGGTGGAACAGCTTTTAATAATACATCAAGTGCTAAAGTTTGTATGGAGGTCACTTGTAACTACGCCTGTACCATTCTTATGCTGCTGTCAATCACCCCCTGAATTGGTCATAAAATGTTTCTGTGTTCTCATTTGCAGCTTTGTTAATTGGGGCATAAATCTGGAGAGTAGTCAGAGCAAAATGTAACAAATCGGTGTGTTCACTTGTTGGGCTGTATCTCAGCACTGTATTTTGCTTTTGTCTAGTGATGGATGTGCTCTGTTCTCAGGAGAGATAAAAAATAGCTAGTGCAATAAAGTCTGGTTTTTAAAATCTTTTGGTTATTGTCATTGTACTAGATTTGTGTGATTCAAGTAATTTTTTTTCCCCCAAAATGTGTTTTGAATAAAGTGATATGTTTCACTAAGTTTCTTTTTCTCAGTAAGGAAAACTTGCAGCACTAATGCAGATATCATAAGAGACAGAATGGGATTCATGTCTTTTCTTCCTGTCTCTTTTTTTAAAGTATGGATAATGCTTAAACTTAGTTTCTTAGTCTGTAATTAGAAATTACCAGAAATATTATTAACTCTATGAAAAAACAATCTTCTAGAGGATATTTTTAATAAATGAAGCATGAGATGGGGAAAATCTCATGCCAGCTCATTAACTGTCTTTACCTGTTTCTCTGTGAGGAAAATGGTATTGATAATATTTTGCCAAAGGCATACAGATCAACAAAGCATATACAAAATATGAGTGATTTTTTCTATTGCTACTGTATATTAATAGGAAATGTAGCAGTAAGATAACTGATTGTGAAGATGGGTAAGGCTCCTTGCTCCTAAAAAGCAACAGGACAGTTCACCCTTTCAGCAGAAGTACTGACTGGTGCTTCTAAACAAGATCATTATCTTCAAAAACCTTGAAATCAGTTCACTTCTTTATGAACCAGGAAACTATTACAAATCTACAATCCAAATTAAGATTCATGTGCTGTGGGACAGGGAAGAAACTTACTCTCAGATTACTCAGTACCACGTAATTACAGCTATTCTTCATCTATTTCACAGGAAGTAGAACTGCTGAAGTGTACCTCAAGAATTAGTTAACAGTGCTGTGGAGAGATCTAAGCCAAGCAATAGCACAGGAAAAAATAATTGATTCTTTGTAGCTCTGCAGAATGGACTGAAGGCAACCATACACTGCCTGTGGGCACACACTGCTGTAAATTCAAGTCCTCTTCTTTTGTTCTGTCAGCAAAAAACATAATTTTTTTCTCGGTCAAAATGCTCTATGCCCCAGGCTATCAAACACTATAATAATGTGTATCTTAACTGTCCTAAAAATTGAGTTCTTTAGAGCACTGGAACATTAAACTAGTGAGCAATGTATGTTTAGTTTGGAGAGAGATGAGCCAGGGAAAGAACAAAAATTATACCCCTAAAGATATTCAGTGAAATGAATATAGGTGATGGTCACCATTCCTGAAATCCTTACTCTACCCTTATTTCCTTTGAAAAGAAAATTTTCTGCCAGGATGAAAATAGAAAAGGATTTCAGGATCAGCATTGAGGTGAGAAATTGAAGGATTGAAGGTAGACGTGTATGTGGATGAATGCTTTCTTTTAGAAAGACAGAGGTTAAAAGTGAACCTTTTGAATAAATGCAGTCATTTTCAGAGGACTAAGCAGTCAAGGCTTCCCTTTGAACTTGTACTGTGTATTTGAGGGATGAGCCAGAACAGCCGTAGTGAACTCACATTTATGTTGTCTGATAGTTCCATCACTAAAGATTCCTGAAACTGACAAAAATGAAATAAAACAAATTCAAACATCTCAGTCACAGAGAATTGTTGAAATTTAAGAGAAGCAAAACCTAAAGGTAGCTCCATTTCTTCGTCCTGTGAAATTCCATCTCATTTTTGCTGAAATATAATGGACTGACAATGGCTTTTTCTATTCCTTGCTGCTTGCAAGCATCACAAGAAAGTCACATGTATGTGGCCTTTTATCTGCAATTCCTCAACCTTCGTATGTGTACCTTGCAATTTCAATAAAATTTTGGGTTGTTATGTTTAGGTAAGTGACACATTTTTTATCTGCAAAGTGGCTGGAAAAAAAGCACAGGAATCAATCCTGCTAAACTGTGCTTCATGGAATTTGGCCTTTTGTATAATTTTTGCCAGTAAAGTTCTGCTGAACACAGATGTGTGGCTGTATCATGAAAGTTAAACTGTGGGAACACGCTCCACTTTCTTGCAAAAGGCAATAGAGTTCATGTGTAATGTTCATTGCTTCAGACTCAAAGTGCCCAAGAATCTGGTTATGGGCTTTTGTTTTCTTTTCCCTAATGTATCATATGCTTTCTTAAAACTTTTTATCTTTCTCTAAAAACTTTGCAATCTTTTTCTTTTTTCTTCCGCTTTTACATGACCTTTTAAATGACCTCCAGTAACCGTTACTAGTACAGGAGTTTTCACCAGCATGTGTCAGTCTTTTGAATGCACCTTTACTTGGTAATCAAGTTAAAATGAACTCAGCTTCAGAGAATGCTGGAACTTAGTATCTGTGAGAGTTAGAACTCTCACAAGCTGAAGAAAGATGGGATGTACTAAAGTTCAAGATTTTTTTTTTTCAAAAAGACATTTGAAGAGTGTTCAAAGAGAACAGTCTTCCAGATTCTTCTCCTAGATGACAATTTCTTGCATCTCCTTTTTTTTTGCTTTGTTTGTTTGATTTTTCCGTAGGATTTTTTTGTTGGGGTTTGTGCGTGTGTGTTTTTGTTTCGTTTTCTTTTTTTTTATGTTGGACAGAGTCTTCAGGAGTATTTGGTCTGAAGCAGTAAGTACCTTTGTCCCAGACCTCACTGAAAGGAAACCTGACTGCATGCAAGACTGGTATCTAATTGACAGTAATGAGACCTTCAGCCAGAACAAGACCTTCAGGCCGAGTGGCATCTTCTGAAAAGCCCATAGCTTATAATCCTTTATTATTTATTGGTAGATAGCAGGAATGGATTTAGTGCTTCTGAAAAACACTGGATCAAGTAGCTTTGGTGCCTAAAGATTGCTATCCAAACAATGAGATGCATAAATACAGAGTAAGATGCAACAATATCTTTGTGACAGAATGGTAAAGATCAGAAGCACGTACGTGTCTTTCCACAGAGCATTGTTGGTCAGCTGGAATCACCCTCAGAGACATGACTTAAATTTATCATGTGCTCCTTCTCTTGGTCTCCCTGCTGAGAAAGCAAATCTAGGGCTTTCTTTTGTGTCCATTCAAGGAAATGTCAAAAAACCTGCAACCCTAATCATAAAAATTATTATGGTTTTCTTAAAAGGACATCTGCAGTCGGGAGAAAGAAGATTTGATTGTAACGGCAACCAATTCTGCATCTCTGTATCAGGAGAAGGACTTAGAGTTGAATGATCATTTGCAGCTAACTACCACATCAGTCTTTACCATCAAGTTAATTTTATTTGATCTTTAGGTTTTTAAATCTGATTAAACACATTCTGTTAAAAAAACAATCCTCTGAAAAGAATTTTTCTCTTGAACTGCTTTTCCTCATGCTAGTCCTCCTGATCAAGATTTGCTGTGGGGCTCTCCCTCCCTCTCTAGGCCCTTCATGTCTCAGGAGGCTGCCTTTTAATTAAATAGTTACTTTGTTTTGGTTCATTTTTTATTATTTGTTTAAATGTTATTGTTTGTGCTTTGAATTGATCGCCCCTGTACAACCTGAAGTTGAGCATTTGCTGTGGCACTGAATGAATTTCTTCTGCTATTGCCTCAGGACATTTCTGCAAACATAGTGTTGCAGTTGATAAAGATTCTCATGATAAAAGAATTTACAACAAAGGATAAATTAATTTTTCCTAAAGCTCATAGGCATCAAGATCAGATACTGTTTCTCTTTTTGTTATTTCCAATTTCCATTTGCTTAGAAAATAGGTTTCTATTTATTTGGACTAATATGAAAAGCACATTGTCATACAGACAGCCACGACACTCGATGGAACAAATGTGCCTTTGTCACCAGTGTTTCTTTGTAACTACCCTTCTAACCATTAACAACAGGCTTAAACCAAGTGGTACTATTTTAGTCCCAGTGCAATTTTCTTGTTCCTGCAAAGAAACACCTATTACTGTTCAGTTAAAAGCAAATTGACACTTCCAGCCATTCTGTAAGTTTATTTCTTTTCATGGTCTTTTACCACTTTGTTCTCACTGAGTTTTCAAGGCAAGAAATTTCTTTGCATCTTTTATATTATATGTAGTTTTGCTGCTGTTATTGTTTCAGTTCTAAGGAACAGTAAAAGAAGATAGAACTATTCTCAGCAGAAGAGATCAGCAGGAATGTTCAGGCACAGAAATACATGAGAAGTTGTAAAGAATTTTGCTGCACTCAGATCAAAATAGTCAGTGATGATAACTTCTTCTGATACCTCTAACATATGTACATGCCTCTTATTTATGCCTAGTGTTCTGAGCCTTGATGTGTATTGGAGACCCTTTTCCCTTTCAAATGAGTCTTTTAGTACATGCTGATGGGACGCGGTTTATTCAGAAGGTTCTTAGCTCCTGAAATGTATTTGGATGAAAGTCAGCACTCTACTCCATTCTGCTGCAAGCCTTCCATACTGAGCTTGTGACAAAACTTCCCTATCCATTTTCTATATAAACATTGGTGTTCCACTACCCAATGAATATTAAAAACAGAGCTGTAAAGCTACCTGTAACTACAACCGTATCACAGTATCATAGATTTGGGGAGAGAAAAGAAAGTGAGTCATTTCTTGGCTATGCTGTATTACAGTCCTGTGCACAGCAGTATGTTTCCTGTTGCTTTATCGAGTTGTAGTTTTAGGCACCAAGCATTACCATTTCCCTGGGGAGACCTTTTGACAGTCTATTACATTCTACTGTTAACAAGCTTTTGCCTGATGTTCAGTCCAAATGTCCTTATACTGGATCCCAGATCACTTGTTGCACTGTGTGCCCTTTAATGTTAACGAAATCCAGCTCTCTTATGGGATTCTTAATACCCTACGGGGTTTGGTTTCGTTTTAAAGACAAAGAAAGAAAGAATAAAATTACATTCATTTCTAAACTTAAACATTGAAATTTTTTTGCAATAGTCACTTGAGTATCAGGTTAAAAGTTATGGAACAACTTCAGTTAATGCTTTACTTCTAGTTAGTGCCTTAGCTAGAAAGCCAGGCTTTAGTTTTGCTTTCTAGAATGTTTAAGTGTTTTCTTTTTTGAAACACTGGCCCTAGATTTTGCCTGAATTAGTTTTTCTACTCAATGCAAAAAAAAGCAGTCTAGGTTTGCATATCTTCTGGATGCAGAACACTTACTCATTTGTGTATTTTCATTAAGTCTGAATCTTCAAAGTTCTTGTTTAGGTTTGTTCTAAGTATTCACTTCAGGCACTGAAATCAGACCACTTTGCCACCAAGTTCTGCCAGACCAGCATCTTCTCAAGCTTGCTCTTAACATAGTAATGTAGGGAGCCTTCACAGACTATCTTCAGTTCCTTTAGAGCTGCAGTTCAAATTTCTTTTTCCCTCTTGTCTCACAAGTTCATTATTATGCCCCTCTAAGCAATGTATACTCCTTTTATTCTGAAACAGAACAATTTTCATATCTTGGACCTGAAAGTACTATGGCTGAAACCTACACATGACCTTGATACTTGCTGTCTGACATACCAATGTAAAGAACATATCTCATGAGACTACAACATCAGTAGACCATTTTAAAAGACAACACTAAGGTCTGGAGAGAGGTGAGCAAAGAGTTATTTTCTCCAACAGGGTACAGACCTCTCTCCTAATCTGGCAACTTGGATATTGAGATACAACACTGTAGATTACCTGGACATCTAAAGTTTTCTTTGGTTTATTTGGTTGTTTGGTTTTTTTTTTTGCCAAAGGGATCTCCTTCACTGTAAGGAGAAAGAGAGACAATTGCCTTCAGCCAGGATCTTTGCTTTGGGACTTCCTGTCAAAGATAAACTACCTAGATTGTTCCGGTTTTGTGTTGTAAACTAGGGGGAAATTTAGTAGTATTTTGGTGTCCTATGTGGACTCTCCCAGAACACATTAAACGTGACCGAAAGTAGCTGATACTACTTGCATCAAAGGACTTCTAAAGTGAATGTAATAGATGTTTATTTTAAAGCAGGTCTACAAATGCACATTTCAGACTAAAAGCTATTATCAGCAAGAAATGAAACAATCGATATTTGAATCCCACCTGTATATTACCTCTGAATGTTATATCTATATCTATACATGAAGACAAAGTAAAGTAATTCCCTTCCTCTTGCTTATTATGGAACTACATAGCAACAAAGTGTAATGCTGCCTTATTTCTCCAGGGAGCATAAAGAATGACTCCTCTGGCAGTTTAGCACATGCTAAAACAAGAGAAGAGGCAAGCCCAGACTCCTGTTGTTGCCACTGGGTCCCTGACTGGGTGGACAGGAGCACCTGGTGCTGTTCTCTGCTTCTATCCAAAATATTTTGAGGGCTAGATTGTGTTTTCCCAGCACAGACAGTTACCTAAACCTTAGATAATAGCTTGCAGCAGCTGAAATCACGTTGTTAGCTGGCAATTACCTTTTCATGTGAAATGTAAAATGCGTGAAGTCCAGCAGCCTTTTGGCCTTTTGTACCACTAAGTATGTTCTGCAGTAGTTTCTATGGGAAGGTTGAGGAATGCAAGCCTCTAAATGGTAATACCTTTCAGATGCCCAGAAGTTACAATAAAAAGAAAATTAAACCATTTAAAAAGTCTTTAATGAAGTGATACAGTAATTAAATTCTAATTAACCAAAGGGAGGGTTATTTCCTACTTCTGTATGCAGATGTATAGCTTGCACTGTTCACCTAGTTCAGTTTTAAGAGTTTCAGTAATGTCACTTCTACATCATTCCACATTTTAGAAGATCACATTATTGACAAATAATTGGGGGGATCCTGGGGGAAAACAGCAATAAAAGTGACACCTAAACATTCAAAAGCAAGATGATGCTACTAATTTTACCGTTTGTGTTCAGAATCTAATAGTTAATTTGATATAAATATTTCCCCATTAATTCTTGCTCAGACTATACAACTGGAATATAACTGTGTCTGAGTGGTGAGAGGTTTAGACAGTACTGCATGAGTTCCTGCACCTGGCACTGGGTGTGAGACTTCCAGAGCATAGTTTGGGCTGAAATAGAAATGCCCATTTCTAGACTTGATTTGCAACAAGGGGAAACTGGTAAAGTTTTCAAGAAAGCATCCCTTGAACTTGCAACAGATGGGAGAGGCAGATTCTCTTTTATATTTAGGCTGGACTGTCTCACATGAAAGTCCCTAGGACATAGCTTTAAAAGGAGAAGACAAGAGGGAAATAAGATTACCTTCCTTCCAGAGCCCGAAAATTTAATAACACTTATTCTTTGTGCAGTTATAAAAATAATGTAATTAATGAATAATGACATTCTGACCTCTTCAAAAACTGTGTAAGAAATGAGGGATTCTATGCTGTCTACAGCAAACTACCTAAATATTCTGAAGGCTGAGATTAGTCAAGCTAAGATCAAAATATATCATATCAAAATTCACATCTCCCAGTGAGTTTATTGAAGAAAGAATGAAAAGTAATGATTTCATATCAGTTTAGTTTCAAAACCTCTCACATATCACTTCATGCTTAATCTTTTCTTTAATTACACATTACACATTTAAGGTTTAGTGCAAGTTATTGAAAATCAATAAGGTTATAAATGTAGAATTGGTAATTACTTCATGACTTGTACAATATCTTATTTACATAATTCATTTACTGGCAACTTCTATTTTAATTAACCTAGAATGAGTGCTTCAATGAAATTGTAATTTAGTGTGCTAAATTGAAAAAGTTGTCAAATCTTGCACTTAGTCATGCAACTGTGAATTTCATTGTCTATTCAGAAAGATTAAGGAATGTGCAATTAAGAAGATGAATTTAATCCTCGATTCCCAATGTATTATATAAATCTTTGTTTTCTTCTGGTAAATTGTGTTTAAAATGTAGTAATGATCAGAAACACTGCCAAATTAATGTTTTTCTGACCAAATTTTTCCCTGCAGTATTGCTATTCGATAAAGATGTCAGAAAATGCAACTAGAAGAAAAAAGTTGATGAAGAAGCAGTCACCTCAACACCTTTCCAAATGCTCCATGCTGACACTGAAAACATGAGTAGGAATTCCTTTTACTGTTTAAACTGTGAATATAAACGGCTTCCTTCTTTGTAACTCTATAAACAAAATGTTAGCTCCAGACTGGTAAACTCAGTTTCAGGATTTTCCATAGTGTTGATGACCAAGCAAGAAAAGTGTGCTTTGCTCTTACAGTAAGAAGAAACTTGAGGTAGATTTTTACAGAGCTGCTTATGCTTTAGCAGTTTCAATATAAAATCAAATATGCAAAATTCCCATTCTCGGTTATCTCCTGTTGACAGTGCTTTGTATATTGAATTAATTTTCCTTAATCTTTGATATTAATGCTCATATTCTTGGAAATAAATTTCTTAATGACTTTTTTCCCCAAATTTGCATTATAATATTGTTCAGAATCAATTTTTTTGTTATTTTCCTGATGAACACAACTATATTATTGTATTCTGGTTATCTGTGCTTTGACATAATAAGCCCTTTCAGAAAACCCATAAAAATGCAATGGCTTTTAGAAAGCCAATCACATTGGAAGTCATGCCATCTTATTTATAGCCATTCTGAGCTTGTGAATATATATTGACATAAATATTTAGGTAAAGTTAATTAATAGAAGCTTTATGACACATTAGACAGGGGCTTTTTTGTCGCATAAGCAAAACACAGATACAAATGCTGTCTCTTTCACCTGATTTTCAATGTGGTGGCTGAGATTTAGAAAAAAGATACAATTTAGTTATTTCAAGACACTTCTATGTCAGTGTATACTCCACAAGCTGTAATATAATTTGTCTGCTACACAATATGCAGCATGCTGTCTGGCACAACATTCCCTCTAGACAGAAGGTGCTGACATATTAAAGAAGCAAACAACAAGCATTTGTTCTTCTGTTTTTATTGCTTTTCTCAGAAAAACAGGAGAGCCAATTCAACAGAGATTTGGTTGCCACTACACGAACAAGACTCCTAACCCGAGGGGTAAGCTGGAATTTCATAACTTTACCCTCTCAATAAATTTAAATATAGTGTGATTTTATAAAAGAAAAACTTTCCAGAAAATATGTTTTCACTTTTTTAGTTAAAGTGCACGTCAATGTTGTTGTTTTATATAATCAGACATGATTTTTGTCTAGCAAATTTGAGGTAGAATTTTTCAGAAAGGAGATGAATGTAAGCATTTCCTTAATGACTTCCCCCTCCATCATCAAGAAAATGTTCCTTGAAACATCAGAACTAAGAGACCCCTTAATATCAAAACAACTCACTATAGGAGTTGCCACTATGTGGCAGAAACTGTGCTGAGGGAGAATATTAAGTTTATATGCAACAAGCATCATGAGGTTGTTTCCCTTAGTAGATTTTAACAAAATGCTGTAGTGGATAAAAGGGTCATTAATTTCTTGACCCCAGACTTAAGGACTTAGAGAATGAAACTACTAACCAATTTTATTTTCAAAATTAGATAGAATATTTATCATGCACTTGATATATTTTACTCACTTCAATATTGGCCTAAATTTAAGTGTAAGAATAAGACAAATACAAAGAAGAAACAATATTAGGTTATATTTTTACTTTGAAAAGAAGGGGAACTCATCTTCATTCCAAGCGGCAGGCTCCTGCAGTGAAGTGTTCACCAGTACCTGAACAAGTTAATTGAAAACTATCTTTGATATCTCTGTGATTTAATATCTGCTGTGAGCAGAAGAGTGGCATGCGTCTGGCAAATCTACATCATTTGAAAATGAAGAAAAGGGGTAATTTAAGATCAAAGCTGGGAGCTCAGACACATAACCCAATTAGTGTCATTTAACAATATAGCCCCTCAATGCCTAGGCACAGACACTGTGCATGAACGGCCAGCTCCCAGATTCCTAAATGACTATGTGGTTTCTTAAAAGATTATGTGGCTTAAATTACTGCTCAATCACAAAGTTAAGCTGCTGCATTACCTGTATGTGTATACAAAGCCCCTGGATTAATGAATGAAAGACTACAGGTCAACTGAGGTATCATAATGTGACTGTGTTTTGTAGCCTCCTATGTTGCAGACATTCATAAGATGTTAAAAAGAACTGAAACATTTAGCCTTTATTGTAGCAATAGCTGCAAAAGAAAACTGTGCAGTACAAGCTTTCATAGTCTGTTTTTCCAATGTATTTTGTGACATCTTTTGTATGGAGATAGCAAATTCTTAACACCAGTTCAGCCTCTTCCATTTCAGAATCATAAGACTTGTATTCACATGAGAAGGCCACGAATTTCTCTCAGATCTGCAGAAATCTAGACTGGGTTCAGATCACTGCAGGGATGAAGGGGAAGCCTGTAGTCAATTTTCTAACAATATGTAGTTTACTCTTATTACAGGATTTGTTATCTGTATTTGAATTTAAATTAAATTAGGTTTCCTGTTTCTTTTCAAGTTTACTACAGCAAGAATCTTTTCTATTGTTCCATCTCTTTCTTAACCTCTTTCTACTTATTTCTTAATTACTCAGTATTTTTATTCTATTTCTCTTACTTGCTTCCTTGTTGTTTTGGAGTAAAAGGGACTCATCATTCTTCTAAATTAACACAGCATCCTGTTTTTAAACTTTCTTTAATATCTATACATATACAACCATTATCTTGAAGCTATGCTCAGTGATTACAGTAAAGCTGTGATGGTTTAAAGCACTGAAAAACTATATCCAAAACTTATAGACCATGTTTTAAATACTTTTGTAAAACAAACATAAATATATCAACATAAAGTATTTTACTATTTTAGTGGATATGTATAGTTTTTCATAAAACCATGAAAAATTAATGAGAATAAAAAATACTCACAGTTTTCAGATGTATGCTTCATCAGAAGGAAAAGATCCAATAAACAGGGTGGGAAGAAAAATTGACAACCAATAGGTAGGCTTTTTGGAACCTCACAGTGTGGGCACCTCTGTTAGCAGGCCATTTCCTGCTAGCACATCCTTTCTAAATAAGTTGATTTTTTGGCTCAGTAGTGTCAATAGCACTGGCTGTTACAGTTGTCATAAATACTCATCTATTTAAACTAATACCTCAAGAGTCATTTTCAGATGGAAAGTTTTTGTGCTAAAAGATTCCCTAGGTGTGCATACTGTAAAAGCAAAGAGTGACACCAAAAACCTAAATCTCTAACCATGACTTTATTTTCTAGTGAAATTGGTTTATTTCACTTGTGAAAGCACGATTAGCTACCAGATGAAAGTCCTAAATACATGTTTGCAAGATGTAGCAAAATGTTCATATACATAACACTTCTCTTCTGAATGACTTTTTTCTCCCCTTTGGTATGTTGAATTCCGAAGTTAGTTCTCAAGCATAATTGCAAACTTTCTGTACTAAGTAAAACTGAAACTGAGGCGCAATAATTAAATAAGTCACTGTGCTTGCTTGAAGGAAAAACTGCTTATCACCACTAGATAGAACACACCTGGATTTCAGGGCTTTCCTGTGCTACTTGCTTCACTGCTAAAAAGGTTCCCATGGGGCTGAGGTCAGACACTTAGATATGATAATTGAGAGGCTTTGGGAATTTGAAAAGAAATCTGTAAAAACAAAAATGCATGAAATTGTAATTAAACAATTAAACTCCACAGTTATCAGTGCTTAAAATCTATGTAAAGTATCTTAAACTCAAAGAACTCTTCTGTAGATTAGAGGTCAGTTATTGCTCACAGCCAAGCCCTGTACATTTATCAAAAAGTAATTTTGGAATAGCAATATCTGGAATAAAGTTTGGCACATATTTAGCTGATTTATTGGATGGTTGATTAATTTTGGTAAGAGAATGCCTATTTCAGTGGTTGATATCCAGTATCTATTGCTTCCTAAAATGAACAGATTAATATCTTACTGGAAAATAGAAAAGCTCGGTATATTTTGGTTTTCAAGTACAGCATTAAAAAATTTGTACCATTCTCTATGCTTGCTTCTTTCATGCTCTTTTATATATACAAAGAACAGTGAATGCCAAGTCTAGTTGCTCTTCTGTGGTCTCTTGTTCAAAGGGCATAATTTCTTTCAGCAATTTTACTCTTATTCCAAGACCTCAGAACTGAAGAAATCTGAGACAACTTCAATGTTGCCCCTGTGTGGCTGATCTGCATGTTCTCCCTTTCCCTCCTACCTCATCATCAAAATCAGGTGTATTTTTTCCTGTTATGGGGTGGGGAGAGGCCAGAAGAGGGTTTAGCCTTGAGAAGACTTCAGAGAAGTTTCATGACTTCTAAGAATCGTTCCACAGCTGCAGAAGCTCCTTAAAAATCCACAGGAAGAAAACACAAAAAGTTTCTGGATGTTTTCCTTACTTTTCCTCCCCTCTTCCAGATAACTTTCATTAACAGTGTTACTTTGAATCATTCACAGGATAAACAGCAAGAAATGAGACTAAGAATGAATAAGTAGTTATAATCCTTGATACACATTAATTAATTGTATTAATTACCTTTAAAATACACTATTTTTGGATGCTTTTTTGGAATAAAAAATTGTGGGTTTATAAAC
Organism: Laterallus jamaicensis coturniculus; assembly: GCA_022605575.1. Lineage (NCBI taxonomy): Eukaryota > Metazoa > Chordata > Aves > Gruiformes > Rallidae > Laterallus > Laterallus jamaicensis. The sequence goes on along the minus strand of JAKCOX010000008.1, from coordinate 16,213,606 downwards.
AACTGAATAATCTGAATGCCACAAGGGGAATTAACTTATTCTACAGCTGCCTCTGTGTAAAACATCTACTGCTGTGTACAAATAATAAATGATACTGGCTTTCTCTTGTAGAAGTCTACCCAGTGTGTGAAAATTAAATCTTTATTGAGTTTTAAGATGGATTAAATAAAAAGGCATTAGGAAGCAATTTCAACTTCATATCATTTTTGAATCTTCACTTAAGATTCCTGCAAAGATTATAAAATTGCAGTTGCTGTATGATCCCAAATTATCAGATGGCATTTTCTCTAATTGTGTCCACTCATCTTTGGTATTTAAATTGAAGGGTCATCTTGGTAGTAATTTCGTCTTCATTTGCTAAGTAGATTTTCATGATGAAAATGTACGTTTGAAGTTCTTAAGAACTTTAAAAACACTTTCTACAGCTTCTGCAAGTTTTTATCTTCCCTATGTACCTTAGCACTTAAGTGGCCTAATAAGCTGAAGAGAAATTCCTTACAAATAAGAGACATGTCTTTTGCTTTTTTCAACTTTTTAAGAACTCATAACAGTATAATTTATTCCATTATGTGGAAATGCAGAATGATGGATAGGTTTCATGCATAATGCATTCAACACAGTTGTTTGAAAGTGCATTGACCATATTAGGGTTTCCTACAGCTATGAGGAAGGACACCACATAATGCAGTCCAGATACTATCCTACTCAAGCTCTTTGGGTGGGAGAATTTCTGGGAGTGAAGGATCTGGTCTCTATGTGTGCAAGCTCCTCAAGGTCTTATCTGTGACCTTGTTCGCTCAGAGTAAAGGATTTATTGACTCTGGTGCTGCTGTAAGACTAGCTCAGGAGGTTTGTTTGGATTCTGAATCAAACCCTCTTCCCTGTGTACCCCAGCCATTTTTGAAGAAAAAGTTTTTTTTCGGGGCTACCCCCAATACCATAGATCTGTCTCCTAAAATGTATGTCCTTTCTCTGATGCCAGTCTATTGAAGGATCTTCCTCTGTTCTATTTGCCCCACCTACAAGTTAGAGAGATGCTTTACTGAGATACAGAGAGCTCTTTTTATACAATTACTTAATAATGTACCAGCTAACAAAACTAAAAGAATATGCCATGAAGTTCTTAATCTTAGGGTTAATAAGATGTTTTACCATGCCCTTAAAACACCTCAGTGTACCATGGCTTGTTGCTTCTCAGCGTGATATTATTGGCTTTTGTTTGGGAGTCACCAGGAGAACAGAGAATAGAGTTATCTCAGCAACTATTGAGCGGAATGTCTCACTTTCTAACCTATCAAAATGCAAGGGGCAAAGTATAAAAATACATTTCTTTGGGCAGTCAAAATCCTATTGTAAGAGAGGATATCATTATGTTTATGAACAGTAGACATAATGATAAAACAAGTAGAATGATAATGGGTAGTGGAAACTTCTCTGCTGAAATATACACTTGTGCACATTTTTATCTCCTCTAGCCTCTAGCCTCAGCTAGAGGAGCACTGACAGCATGTGAAGGACAAGAAGAGTTGAATTTTAATACCCAGAAAATGTTATGCCAGCCAGGTCACAACTCTGTCTTTAATTAGATGAAATGCCTTCAATTGGAAGCAACTTGGATATAGGTTAGGCTGTATGCAGCCTGCTCAGTTCCCAGCAGGTAATCTATTGTGTGAAAAGTATGTTTCAGTTATAAAGAAAACCCCCTACAATGCATCTACTGTGAAGTGTAGCTAATATGCCATTCATATACAATCATAAACAGCTTTAAAAGCACATTGATACTGTTTATTTTTATTTGAACGATGCTTGTATATTTGAACGTGTAGTTATTTCTTGAAATAACTGGGAAACAGCAATCAAGAGAAAGCGGTTGATTAGCAATTTAAAGCAAAGCAAAATGGAAATATTTTTCATATACTGTCAAGATGTATTCTAAGTGCCTCCCGTTAAAATGATATTGCTTACTGTAGCAGGCTGTAGTGATTCACTGCCATATTAATATGCATTGCTGAGTACAAGTGGAATCTATATTCAGTTACATAAGATTTCAGCATTTTATTGTTGGCCTTTTCTTTTAACTTAAGCTTTTTCTCGCACATGACATCATAGCCCATTAAAACATGAAACTTCCTGGACCAATGTCAAAGTCTCCTACCCAAGGTCAGTGGAATCATACCAACTTGAGGCCAGAAAGCAGGCAGGGGAACAAAGCACTCAAGCGCTAAAAGTATTTTGAGGACTCAGACCGTACCAGCTTCTTCTAGTGATCAATGATTTTCCATATTGCCTTTTATCATTTATAAGATTAAAATATTTTAAACAACTCTCATGTCTGTGATATATATATATATATATTTATATATATATATATATATTGCCGTGTGAGACTGAACAAAAAAAGAAATACTTAGAAATGTAGTAATTTACAAGGCTCTGTCTTAAGCAACTTCTGGGTGGCCACTGCAGAGTTTGATATGTTTGCTGAGTGAATGGTAATTTTTTTAAAAAATGATAATTTTTTATATCTAGGAAATCTATATTTATTATACAGGCCCTTTTAAACAGGAAGATACTTGAAACCATATTTGTTTGTACAATTAATTGATATAATTCTTGAAATTAATGGTTCTTTTTCAAGTGCAACCTCTAGTCAAGCTGTTTTCAGATCGGTGCCAATCACATATCATAAGCTATAAAACATTAAACTAGTTTAAAATCTGGGTTGTCTTTTCCAAAATCTGCTATGTACTGCAAAAAGTGACACTGAAGATGATTTAGAGAGCACTGTGTTCAAATCATAACAGATAGTTGCACTCTGAGGATAGTGTGATATCTTCCATTTTCCCATGATATATGAAACCAAGGTTTGGCTATGTTTTTTTAATAAATATTTTTCAGAGAAAATTGAAGATGTCCGGGTTCATAGTTAGATGAATATCTTTAAACTCTCCTTATTTTATGTTGATAAATTCCTTTCAAGCTATTCCTTGGGAAGAACTCAATTTCTATAATAATTGTAGTCTTGTTTCACTTTGGAAAGGATTACCATAGATGGTCAAAGGATCTTCACGCACAGCTGTTATATCAGCTATGATCTAGATCTTTCATATGCTCATAAATATTTTTAGTTTTAAACATATAAAAATTTCATTGTACTTTCATGCATGAAGCTAGAAGAATAGTTAAAACTTCACTGTGTGGGACTTAGTATGATCCCAATGTGCTTTTTATCATCTGAAATAACAAGGTAGAATTATTTGTCTAGAATCATGGTAGACAATGCAAAAGTAGAAGTCAGAAACATAAAACATCAAAGAACTAAATATTCTACTAGTATATACTGCTAGCTGTATCAGTTTGCTAATATCAAAGAAGAAAAACAAAAACATGAAAACCCCCAAACAATCCCCACAAATCCCAGTGAAATTATAAATACTTTGTGTATTTATATTTTAGAGACAACTAGACAATTAATTTTAGCGTGAATGAAGGGCACCAAACCAAATTATGTCAAATACCAAAGCTCATATTCATCAGGGTACTTATATGGGATCATATATACACATCCCTCTCTCTATAGTGAATTACATATTGAAAAAGAACTACAACAAAACTTACTAGAACTAATTAACATGGTTTTAATCTGTTCTTTCATCTCAGTTTTATAGAAGACATATAACTGCTCATATTCTCTCTCATCAAAAGGAAGCTACAACAAAACTAAAAATGTCTTGACCCTGCACTGAGATGTGTTCCCGAGTGACAACCTGTAAATCTGTTTGTTGCTCTATTATGTTTACTTTTTGTGTATTGTAGAATATGAAGAAACTAGTGGAAGGTCATCTGGTCAGATAGGTAGCATTGAGCTTTTATGCTAAGAAAGTAAATGAGAGGCTGTGTCTGAAAAGCTTGAAGTAAAAAGTTTTAAAAAAAAAAAGTTTCCACTGAGGTTGTTTATGGTCATAATAAAACAAAGAGGCATTAAAGCTTACTCACACTTCTTCCATGCTGGAGGAGGGATTGTGATTTTTGCTGATACATGCTGGTATCCAGATACCTCCTTGTACTAATGTCAAAAACATTTTGTTGAGAAGACATATTTAAGCTCAAGAAAAAGAAGAAACCCTAAAAAAGGGTATGCAGATGGTTTCACTCAAGGGAATCTAATGCGGGCTCAGCGCATCTGTTCTGAGAAAACAACTGCTGAAGAGAATGGGATTATATGGGATTTGGCCTGTTGCCATGGGTGGCAATTTATGTTGCAGAAAAACATAAATGTGATATGTCTGGAACACTGGGGACGCCTGTGGAACCTACAATCAGTGTAACTTTCTGGAGAGATTTTTGGACAAGGCTCTTGAAAATCTGGAATTTAGAGAGCTAAAGTTTCCACTAGTGTAAACAAAATTATTTCTTTTTCTTGTAATTTTGTCTGATCAAATATTCAACCTGGATTTAGTCTGTTTTTTGGAGTCACTGGGAAGTTAGTTTTACCCTGTTACTTTGTCCATAGGACTGATTCTGGGTAATGATGAGCCTAGTAATGTGTTTTGTCTCCTCTGGACTGGGGAGCCAGCATCTGTTCTAGAAATTGGTCAACTTAACTTGAAATGTGGATTTTTCAGGCCTCATCTACATTTATGAGAAGAGCAGTACAGCAGGAATAGATCTAGACAATGAAAAAAATTGGACTGGATGCCCTTGCTTATGCAGTAGTCGGGTGGGAGCTAGTGTTCCCCTGATTGTTCTGTCCATGTGGATTGAGTGCCCACTGGATAACATTAGGTGGGCTCCCTGAGTGTATCTTTTACTTGATCTGAGAACAATATGATTTGTGTGCTCTGCAATATAAACCAAAATATGGTGAGACCACTTCAAAAACTAATTACTGATCTGAGTCAAACCACTGATGTAGATGCATCTTCAGACTTAGAGAACAGAACAGGCATTAAGTATCAGAGGCGTAATATATCTTGTAGCAAACGGAACCACATTCCTCTGGACAAGTCGTCTGGAGAAGAGGAAAAAAAGCTGTGATCTATTTCCAGTGTTTCTGTTGATTGACCAACTAGCCTTTTGTAAAGTTGCCTTGTGAAAAGAAATTACATGCTTTCCTTTTTCAGTTCTCCATCCTGAGTTCTTTCAACTACTGTGGGAATTTGATGACTGCGAGTCAGAATATCTAAAATTTAGAACCCTTTCAGTCAATGTTCCCTATTTAGTCAGTGTAAACATCTAGAAGTGTCCAAGAGTAACTCAAATGGCTTCAATTGAATACCTAATGATTAATCTTTGTAATTTTTTGATGTATGTCAGTACATAACCTTAAGTCATGATTATAGCAGAGAGAATGAATTTTTAACTGTTTTCCACACACAAGGGCTTCTGACTGCTAACAATACTGCCAACAGGTGAAAGGCCAAAACTCAAACCTGAGATTGACAAATAGTAAATTTTGAAGTAAGTAAATGGAACAACAAATTATCATAGACTTCAGGATTTAAAATAGAACAAGAGGTATAAAGGCAGATTCTTTTTTTGCAGTGTACAGGTTCATCCTGTTCCTTCCCTCAGCTGTGTGGATACATTATTATCCTCTTTTGCGTCAGTACCGAGTTTATATATGGGCCCTCCATTAAATTCTGCCACATCCTCCACTCTTTTTTCAGCCTCACCAAATTATTCATTGCTGCAAAGAACCATTCTGAAGGAAACATACAGAAGCACGAGGAGGACAAATGCTCTACCAGAATGCACCACTTTTAGACTATGTGAAATTTTGTTTCTAAACAACTTGCCAGTGTCCTTATTTTCCGCCTCAGTGATCTTCTTTAATCATTTCTCCTGTTTGTGTATCTACTTTTTGAGGGTTTTTACCCTCCTTCTCTTTTTCTCCTTCAACTGCTTCAGTTTGTGGCAATGGTGCAGAATGCTGATGAGCAAGGCTTATCTCCAGCCAGGTAATCATTTTGGGCACCAAACAAGGACTGTTCCTATAAGGCAAACTTGCGGGCTAAGCAAATCTTAAAAGTAGAGCAAAAGCATTTGAAACGCACTTGTTACAGGTGCATCTACCATTCAGCTTATTTCTGTACTGAAAACTTCAAACAGGGGTTTGCTATAGCACTGATTGCACCAAAATTATATTCTATACTATTTCCCTATTTTAGCTAGTATTTTGGCAGTATCAGCTGCACTTTACAGTAATGAAACAGGCTTTAATGTACATGTAGAATGGTACAGTGGTGATATGCAATGATGAACAAATTGCTCTATTACTATCATATAGTATGAATCTTTGCGTAACTAGTGACTGGGCAAAATTCTCAGCTGGATTACACACACAAAAATCTTGGGAGATCAAGTGATCTCATTCTAGTGGGAGTCCAGACTTAACATGACATATGAAGAATGAATCTTAACTGGCATATGCTTTTATGAAAAAACACATGCAAAGAAAAATGTTTGAAGAAGCTGGGTCCTATAATCCTTTTGCACATGAAGTATGATTTAGGTGAACAGCTGATTACTCAAATCTCTACCTACCAGGTCCTTTCTTGCAATCAAGTATTTAGAGTTGTTAGTCTGGATTCATACTTGCAGCTCAAGCAGGGTTGTAAATTGAACACAAAGTGGACAAGCTCCTGTAAAAAAACATAAACCGAAGTGTGAGTGTTCCTGTCCTTGCTTAGAGACTAGAAATACAATTCAATGCTGATTTTCAATTGCATAGTTCAAGAATCACACTGATGAAAACTGCAATGTCTTGTAGGTCTTAAGTTAGTCTATTTTTGTTATCATAGGAACATTTGACTAGGTTTGTGGGAAGAAAAACAAAAAGGAGTTTTATTTATGCCTTTGCAGAAACACATGAAGCCTCTCATTACTTGTACTTCTCCATTTCCTAAATTCCTATTATTTTGTTTGTATTCACTGCCACAACATGAAAGTTGCTTTATATCAATCATTTGACTTTTTATTTCACAAGCAAAACCATCATTTTGTTTTAGCAATGTGTTACAATAGAAAGTCAATAGCAAGGAAGAAGATTGCCAATATGACAAAGTGGGTGCTGAGACAAATTTGACATAGGTGATCTGTATTTTGCTTTCAACCTGCTTGCACTGAGAATGAGGCACATGGTGATTTGGAATTGTAATCTGCACCCAACAAAAGCTTCTAGCTTTAAGGCCTTTCAGGTTTGTTGATTAGACTATCACAGGCAATAAATCAATATTATTCTTTCAACTCCTTCATCCTTCTAAATAGTTCAGAAGAATGAATTTAAATTCCATGTCCCTTCCAACTTGAGAGATTCTATGATTCTATGAACAGATACAGGTCTCCTCAACCTTAGGGTTTGTTTTACTGTTTCTATTTAAGGAAAGGCTGATGGCAGCGTATATATTCATATTAATTTTCCAGTCATACCCATATAGTGATGATGGTTCCGGACATGTATTTCAGGACATAAAAATGGTGCCAGATAAGAATATTGTTTTGGATATAAACATGTTATACAGGTGTAATGTATTTATCTTTTTTCATTATAATTAAGTTATAGACTTTTTTTTGTTTAAGGACCATAAAACTTCTCAAACTTATAATGTTACTTATAAGATTCAATGCCATAACTGATTTTACCATGACAGCCCATAGTAACACTGCTCTTGAAAAGGAGATTGGTATTGGGTAACGTTAACAGTAGGCGTAGTAGGGAAAAAAAAAATAAAGTCTTTACATCATGGGGAAAGTCTGCTACCATGTACCTCACTTGGTTACAAACTATGAGCCAGGTAGAGGGCTGAGCTGGGGAGCTCAGGATTGTCCAAGTAATAGGAAAGAAATGGACTAAATGTACTGGAGACATGATCTGGGAAATTCATCCTGGAAGTCTACTTGCTGAAAGAATTGGCACAGCTTTCTCCTTATTTTTACATAGTCAAGAAAGATATGTACACAATAATTTGAATTTAAACTTAGATAAATATACCATTTGGGAACTGATTCTTTATTTTGGGATAAGAAACTCAAGAAATACTGAAAATAATAGCTTGCTGAGACAGTGAAAAAACATTACATTAGAGGAAAATACCAAAACAGAGCTCATGCAATGTTTTTCTTCTTTTCTTCCTCATGACTTTATGTTCTAATATTCTCCATCAATAAACATATCTCAAAACCACAATGACACATTTAAACTTCTAACAAAATTGAAGAGTATCAGGAAAGTGTTGCTTGCCCATGAGTATGCAGGGGTGCTTTCTGTTGAGAAGTAGGTGTGATGTTACCAGCTTCTGGAAGGAGATGTGCCTTGAGCTTCAGAAACTGCAAGAGCCCCATATAATTGCATTATATTTATCAAGTGCAGTAGATCATTAGTCAAATCTACCTAGATGTACAGTTCTAAGTTACCTAAACATCTAGTTCTTCCATTAGATCTCACCTTACAGGTAGAAACAATTACTATTTTTTTTCCTCATTCTACAGCTTTTGTATATCATCATAGAATCATCATCATAGAATGGCAAGGGTTGGAAGGGACCCCAAGGATCATAAAGCTCCAACCCATAAACCCATAAACCTCTCAACCAGCCTCAGGTTGCCTAGGCCCCATCCAACCTGGCCTTAAACACTTCCAGGGATGGGGCATCCACCACCTCTCTGGGCAGCCTGTTCCAGGACCTCACCACTCTTTCCGTAAAAACCTTCCCCCTAATATTCAATCTAAACCTTCTCTCCTTCAGCTTTAAACCATTCCCCCTTGTCCTGCCATTGTCTGCCCTTTTAAAAAGTTGATCCCCCTCCTGTTTGTATGCTCCCTTCAAGTACTGGAAGGCTGCAATGAGGTCCCCCCGCAGCCTTCTCTTCTCCAGGCTGAACAAGCCCAGCTCCCTCAGCCTCTCCTTGTAGGGCAGATGCTCCAGCCCTCTAATCATCCTTGTGGCCCTCCTCTGAACCCTCTCCAACAGTTCTACATCCTTCTTGTATTGGGGGTCCCAGCTCTGGACACAGTACTCCAGGTGGGGCCTCACAAGGGCAGAGTAGAGAGGGACAATCACCTCCCTGTCCCTGCTGGCCACCCCTCTTCTGATGGAGCCCAGGATACCATTGGCCTTGCAAGCTGCAAGAGCACACTGCTGGCTCATGTTAAGTTTCTCATCTACTATGACACCCAGGTCCTTCTCAGCAGGGCTACTCTCAAGAAGCTCTTCTCCCAGTCTGTATCTATGTCTGGGATTCTTCCGGCCCAAGTGCAAGACCTTACACTTGGCAGTGTTGAACCACATTAGGTTCACCCGAGCCCATTTTTCCAGCCTGTCAAGATCCCTCTGGATGGCTTCCTTTCCTTCTAGGGTGTCAACCACACCACTCAGCTTGGTGTCATCAGCAAACTTGCTGAGGGTGCACTCAATCCCATCATCAATGTCATTGATAAGAATGTTAAAGAGAACCGGTCCCAAGACAGACCCCTGGGGGACACCGCTTGTCACCGGCCTCCACCTGGACATAGACCCATTGACCACCACCCTTTGGCTACAGTCTGTTAACCAGTTTCTTATCCACTGGATGGTCCACCCATCAAATCCACATCTCTCCAGTTTAGAGATAAGGATGTGGTGGGGGACTGTGTCAAAGGCCTTGCATAAGTCCAGGTAGATGACATCGGCCGCCTTCCCTTTATCTACTGATGCTGTTACTCCATCATAGAAAGTCACCAGATTGGTGAGGCAAGACCTTCCCTTGGTGAAGCTGTGCTGGCTGTCCCGGATCACATGTATATCAGAAACCTGCAGTGTGACATGGTAGCAAATGGTGGAAGCAGCTCTCTCCCCGATACCATCTTCTCACAGATCTTACAATCTTAATCAGAGATGGCCACTGCCTTGTACTAGATGAACCCTTAGAGGGTCTGGCACCACCACTGAGGGATGACTGAATTATGAGCAGCACTATCAGTGCCAGAGTATATTTATTTGTTGCTGTTCCTAGTCATGCCCCCCTGCCCTCTTTAAAGTTATATGTTCACGTTGCCCCTTGTGCTCCATTAGGCTCTACAGAAAGAACTCCTTGAGCAGAATTCAGGTGTGTACCCTTCCCCCAGAAGCAGACAATGGCACACTTCTCTCACCGCTTTGCCATGCCACACAACTCCCAGGATCCTCTTATAGTCCTTTTATGGACTGGTAACAGTCATTTGCTCTTTTGTTGGCAGTGGCTTCAGCTTTTGTCACTTGGCTCCATTTTGTCATTTGCTGGATGCTTGATAGGAATATGAATTCTCTGCAGTTTACTACTTTTAACCACAAATATAATTTTACTATGCTTGAACCTGATAATTTGTATAAGCTCGTGTCACAAGTTTCCTTTCCAAGTTGATGCTGTTCTCATCGTATTTTTCCAAATTTGTAGTACTCTTTTGTTGAAGTATTTTGATAGCTGGCATAATTCCAACATAGGATATTTTAAGGGTTTCCCCCAGTGAATTACACACTCTTCCTATATGTCCTCTCTTCCTTTGATTTGCTTCTCATCTAGAACAGTTAACATGTTTTCATCAGCTAGTCACTTTTAAATATTTCTTAGTGGTTTTTATATATATATATATATATATATATGGAATATATATACATATGCAGAATATAAATGATGCTAGTCGCTTATCTCTTCAGATATGACCAGTCTATTCACCTAAGTAGTAAACAACCTCAAGCAAATTCAAAATTAGCTCCAGTTCTGGTAGTTATTTTGCACTAGCCAAGTGTGATACATATAGACAATATATAGAGCTTTACTTGGGATTTTTTTGTGGTTCTAAGTATTGTGCTTTTAGTGCTGTTTTATTGCAGCACATGGAATAACAGCTTTTTAATCTTCTCATGTTTGGCACTCCAATCAAAGCTGGCAGATCTTAGGTGAGGATCTACAATCACAGAACAGGTACAGACAGTCTTTATGAATCTGACCAAGCTGCCATCACACTTCTTTTGCTCAGATCTTCTGAAAAGTTGTAGTCTATGGCTTGAAGATCACCTCTGCTTGGGAGAAAAAATTTTGCTTCCCTGCAAACCCAAATCAGAATCACTCAGCAGCCTTTCTTTTAATTCTGTATCACCAACATTAAGCATATTTTTGTTTCTGAATAGGTATGCCTCAATACTGCAAGAAATGTTGGATATAATTTTTGCCTTTGTAAAATACTCATTTTTGTCTAGATATAAGTGACAGCTGAATGGATAGCATTCAAATACAATATTTTTTCTTCTAGCATTATATTATGTCCTAAGCATTGTTAAGTCTTCAGCCATTTTCAGTTGGCTACATTACAAATGTTCCAAAGCCTCCTCTCTGACAACGTGCAAATAACTATTTTTGAGCCCTTTATTTTTTTATCCACCCTAAAGAGTCTTGCAGAGCTGTGGAACTGCTGCTTCCACTCCCAGTTCTCAGCAGTATTGTTACAATAAAATGAGATTGGCTGGCAGCTCTCCATGTGTAAGAAAAATTGTTCTCTTGCCTGGATCCTTTACATTGGCCTCATTTTCATGTATTTCATGTACTCACACCAAAGACAAAACAAGCATTCCTTCCTTCACAGATACAGAGAATGCAGCCAACATCATGTTATGTTTTCTACATCATTGTAGTTTTAGTTTGTTAGGAAACAAGAACAAGACCAAATATGAAATGTTTGTAACAGAATTCGATATCAGACATTAGATAAGGTGGTTCTTATGTGAATGTTTGACATGCAGATTTTGAACAAGTGTTTGTGCCAAGTTGGAGACATCTTCCAAAAAACAGCTGTCCTTTGAATATAACTGATTTTAAGATAATGACACATTAATGACTTAGAACAATTTTTGCTTTGCAGACCCTTAGACCAAGCGCGACAGAGATTACCACCTAAAAAATATGTATGTTCTGACAATAGTAATCTTTTTCTTTACTATCTTTAGCATACTGTCTGTAGTCTAGAGACCACAAGCTGATCACCAAAGGAATTAGCTATTTTTTCCCCTAGTAAACTGATTTTCCGGGTACTCTGGACCCATAGGAAGACAGCCATTAACATTATTGTAAATGTTACTACTACAAGAAGCAAAATAGTGTATGGAAGAGAGGCCTTCCTTCTGTGCTCCAGAAAAGTTCCATTCAGAGTACAAATACCCAAGTACCCAGACTGACTCATAAACTGGTAGTGGAGCAGGCAACGTAGCTGCAGGCATGTCACAATACAGCTGCTGTGGGCAGCTGAAGGCAAAGGACTATTTTCAAACTCCCAACTGCAGGCCCAACTCTCTTCTGTTACGCACACGTGTGAACCTGCTTCCTTTAAGCTTTAGCCTGTCTGAAGAAAAGACATGCAAATGACATGCAGTTTGTGATGTTAAGATGTCCTTGATGTTTATGGAGACAGCATCGCAAGGTCTACCATCAACTCAGAGAGCAGTTTAAATGCCTTCTTAAGGTTTTGGGGTACAATCTGACCAACATACAGAACAAACACCCTGAAACTTGGGCTGATTGAGTAAAATCCTGGCATCTAGCACAATTCCCTATGAAAGCACACAAAATAACTTTTCAAAATGAGATTCAGAATTTATACTCTTCCCTAAGCATATATAAAAGCATCAGTTGGTCTTTGCCTGAAAAAATATAGCACTTTTTCTCTATAGCAGATGAAGTGGTTCAATTTTTATAACAAAACATTGGTTACAATAAATGATTGAAGCTCAGATTATTGGTTATGAGAATATTTCACTGAATATTATTCAAGGTGAAAAATTTAAAGAATTTTTTCTAAAAGGAAGCAATGAGAATACTTCCATTTTGTTATTCTTTTGGGGGTTTAACCTTTATAATATATTTAACCCATCTTTTACTGCTGAAGAGAAAAAAATGCCTTCAAGAGTTTAATATAAATTGCCAGATGAATGCCCAGTTGAGCTACAAACTTTATGAGTCTGAAATTTCCAGTTGGTGTTATAGTACAGAGATTTCTTTAAGTCTCCCTCATGATTTCTTTCAGATAGTATGATAAACTTTGGTGTGGAAAAGGTTTTCTTGTTCGGTTGGGCTTTTTCCTTGCTTGAGCAGTCATCCAGAAATAAAAGCTTTCTACAGAAATAATAAAAGTATTCAGTTGATCGTGTTCAGAAAGAACCTCATTCTTCTGTGCAGTTATGCAATTATAGAGCATCTTGAATGATTGCCACTTAAAAGGGTTGTAACTTTCCTGGTTTATTAGAAACAGCTGGCAGATACATCAGAGGCGTCAATGGGATTATTGCTTTAAAGCAGATGTTAAACAGAATGGGGCAATAACAGCTGTTGCAATTAGGGGCATTGTGGACACATTTCTGTACATCTCTGGCTCAACATGACAATGATCCAACCAAATACCAGTTAGTAATAATTTTCAAATATTCAGAAAATTTAAATTCACATCACCAGTGCTAAGAATGTGATTTTTCTTATAGCTTACGTAATTTCTGAAGTAACTTAGACAACAGAAAAACCTGAATGAGATATAAAGTGCCAGATTATTTTTTTCCCCACTTAAATATGATTCGTAAGTATTTTTATCACCTATGGTTGAGTGTTATTGGGTGAGAACAAAACATACTTCTTTAGATAAAGCAACAGATTCATTCAGCTTATTGGAAGAGCAAGGTAGAGGGGAGGTAAAGTCACTTAATGCACAGCTCCATGAATTTCTTAGGAAAATATTTTCTTCATAGTTTGGACCTAAATCCCAAAGTGTGCACACCACTAAATGACATCCTCCAACAAATTCCTAGAAATCTACTAATCCTTCCTGCAGCTGCATGACAAATATTTCCACATTTTAAATTCATGGAATCTTGTTACTGAGTCACAGTTGGAGAATTAAGTTAAAAGACAATTTTTGCTCTCCAGAAGCTCTGCAATCCCTTGTATAGAGGAGATGCTGAATGCCACCTAGACTCTGATTGGCCAACACAGTTTAAGCACCTATTCAAACATGTCATTGAAGTCCCACAGATTGACAGAAAGAACAAGAAATTAACATGAAAGATACAGAAATCAGGAAAATCTGATTCATATTTAACAACTGTGTGGCATTTTCCCCTAAGGACTTAGACCTTCACTACTTCTGGCTGAGATTTTTATTCTCACATGCCCCAAATTCTTCTCAGGGGAGTATAATTCAGACAACTGCAGTTTACAAATATTTGAGTTTATCACATCAATGGCAATATCAACATACATACGGTAAAAAAAAGAGTTCAGATGCTGAACCCCTGTAGGACAACTTGACTACCTTCATAGGCATTCTTGAACTGAACACCCCCATATGGAATGCTTATATGAGAGAAAAAACAACACATAAGAGATCTTTGGTTGCCAAGAAAAATTTAATCTATCCCTCAATGGGTGTGAAGCCTAGACCCATCTTTCCAAGTCAAGCTTTATGACTGCCAGATTGTCTTTTGGGTTTTTTTTTTGCTTGGCCTCTGTGTCAAGTCACTGAAAGGGGGTGAGGTACAGGACAGAGGGGAAAGAAAGATAAAGGTTAAAACAAAAATTATTCTACTAAAGTTTTTTTTTTCCTCATAGACAAACTAGTGATGGATGGATGATACAGTAAAGGTTGAAGTACTCAATACCTTTCCTGCTTCCATCTGTAGAAACAAAAGTTGTTCTCAAGTCTTTTGAGCATCAGCACACTGTGGAAAGAAGGACAACCTGAAGTTGGGAAGCAACAGATTAGGGAACATTCAAAGAAGCCGGATATAACCAATCCTGAAGGGACAAGAGGATATTTTAAGTGTTGCAGTAATAGCAATGCAGCTATCATCTGTAGAAAAACTATAGGATGACTGGGGAAGAACACTGTCAGCCTGGAAACAAGCTAAATTTTCACTCATCTTAAATAAATAAAAGGAGGAGGACATGGAGAATTATAGGTTGGTCAGCTTCCTCTCAGACCCTAGAAAGATCATAATGACCCATCTCTGGGAATTCATTTGCAGACATGTAAGGAAAAGTTTACTGGGAATGACCAGAACCCCTTTACAAAGGGCAAATCATGGCTGACCAAAATTATGTGAACAACACTCTATGTTGTTTCTCCTCCACACACTTCGAAGATGTGCAAAAAGCAGGCTTTGCTGAAAAAAATGGAAGCTAATGTCATTGTTGTGCAGCTGCAAACCTATTCCCCCAAATCTCAGAAACAGCCCCTACTCTTTGGCTGAGGTGTGCATTCAGATAAAGCTCTCTCTGTATTTGTGTATAAGGGCTGAGTTGGCTGTTTCAGCTTTAGTTTGTAGACTTTAGAGTTAGTCACATAAACAACTATGTTAGACTATCCAATGCTGAGCAAGGTGTGAATAGCAAATGGAGAATTAGCATGCAGCTCTGCAAGCCTGAAGGCATTCTGCCTGTGTTGGACAGAGGGAAAGACAATGTCTATAGGGGAAATAAATGGTAGAATCTGTGCATGAGAGATCAGCAGTTGACCAGAAACTTTGTTTCCTTGGTCTTGATCCTGATTCTCACTGATCCCTGATTTTCCAAATGCTTTGTCAGTTCCTTAGCCTTGTCAGATAATGATAAAATCCAATCCTTGTTTCAAAAGCTAAAACTGATTTAAAAACCTAAAATATATCCTATGCATTCTTAATTTTCCAGAACTATGAGATTGGATTCCCACCCTTCCAATGAAGTTTGCACAGAGGTCAACCTAAAATTCTGCAGATTTCTTTGGAATTGTAAGGAGTGGAGAAGTGCAATACTAACCACTTTGACCAGGAAACCATCACTATTAATGTTCTATTTACAATGAAAGAAGCAGCCTAACTGAAATATTAAATCATAAATGGGTTTCTGATCTATTGAGCATGAATGGATGTAATTTTTATTTATTTATTGTTACTGTTGGAGGAAGAGATAATGAAATGAAGATAATGAGATGAAAAGAGATAATGGGACAAAAAGTCAACTTTAATTTTCTTCTTCTTAGGCAATCTTGTACTCAACAATAGTACTTGGTATTTACTGAAGATGGGCATTCACTAGCCATGTATTTATTGGCTTTTCTTGGTACCTGGACATGAGAGAGAAAGAAGTAGTATCTTACGTGTACTCTATAGTTCATACTGTGAACATACCTGTAAGCCTTAATGAAAATTAGGGTAATTAAGGATTTATTTTTTTTTTTAAACAGGAAATCTGGAAATTTTCTTATTCAAACAAATTATTCAACTTTTAACTCCAAACCTTGCTGTCACTGCATCTATGTATTACCTTATAGGCTCAGGATAAAGTATTTCATACTTTCTTATCTGTCTCAGCTGTTTTTCAGCTCCCCTGCACCTCATCAGCTAAGTGCCAGCCATCGGGGGTGTCATCCTTTGATTCCTGTGTGAGGTCCTTCACAGTACTCTTGGACCAACTGCCTCCGCCATCAGAAGAAGCTTCTGAGACACATCTTGTTCCTCGTGCTCTGCTGTTGTCCTAAGAGCTGCTGTTTTCATGAACCTCATGAGAAAAAAAAAAATCCAAAATGGGATGTGTGATTTTTAAGAATCTGGCATTAGAGAAGAGCTTTGCCTGAGTAAAAACAGATGACCCCACATTCTTCAGATAAACTTTCAACATTACCATACAGTGTGAAAATTCTGTGATACATTCTGATATCTACTGTATCGCCTCATTTGATTTAGACGTATTTAAGCTGGCACATGCTGGACAGCCTTACACAAGAACTACATCTTCTGTTACCTACTGGTCATTTTGGCAGTTATTAATGATGTCATACAATCTTACTAAGTACATATGCTGACATATGTACTGTTATTACTAATGTTAAATTGTTTCCATATTTAACATAATTAATGACTTGCAGACCACAAATGACCAGTAAAAAGGTATATGTGGATCATGTCTGCTACAGACGATTGTATGTTAGAGAATGTAGATATTTTTAGGTAAAGAAGTCCCCAGTTCAGCTGCCATCTGACTGAAAAACAGCCTATTCATCCATCACAACTAGCAACTTCTCAAGCTCTGCCTTGAGACACTTCTCTGTGGGCGATGAACTGCACAGCAGGGTACATACTGTCTAAAGGAAAAATAAATCTATGAATCCCCTATCTTACACACATATCCACAGCATGAATAAGAAACAGTATTTCACCAAAGTTCACTTCTGTTCTTGCTTCTCTTTGCAAGATACATGTGAATATACAGAATTTCCCATCTTCATTTCAAGTGAACTGCATGTTCAGGAACTTTTTCTAACCTAAGAAAGAGAAGACCTATCTTTGTCACCAGAACAGTCAAATCCAATTCAGGTTTCACATACTACCCTTTCAGTACCCCTCATTTCTTAGAGAAACAGCTTTCACATATGAAAGGGCACATTTTCTTTTATACGCATTTTCTCCCTCTAAATTGTAGTCTTTTCACTGGGAATACACAGGAATGCCAATTACCGACAATTGCACTACCGTCTTTTGCTATGCTAGCAAATATCTCCAGCAGTAAATCTGTCCAGAGAATGGATACACTTTGTTTTTGTACCTACTGTCCTCATTTCAAGTCTGTTTTTAAGAATAAACTTATTCTTGCAGATATCTTTCCTTTCATTGCAGCCTTTGTTATTAGACCCTGGAAATGAGGTCTTCCTTGCATTGCTGTGCCAGCACATTACCTTGTTATTTAGAATTTATCAGATGTACGGAAAAATTGGTGATGCCATGAGCAAATTTTCAGGATAACAAATGTAAATAAATTGGAAAATGACACAAATTGTGTTCCTTGTCAAGATAACAGTGATAACATGCAGCCAGCTTCTCTGATGTCACAAGATTTCCTAGCATTTCTTTTTACATTATTCAAGTTTATTAGCAACCAATGCTGTCGTTAGAAAACTAGATTTGTCAGCTCAGCTGCAGTTTTATCAAAAATAAATCACAGTTATCCGTAAGTGTTGATCAGTACTTACCCAGAAAATAATATGTTCCAAAAATACATATTCATATATTTTTAAAAAAATATTTTACAGAAGTCTCTTTAGAAAGAGAGATAATTTCCAATTTTTTAATTCAACCTCTGACTGAAATATTGCTACAATAGAGATTTGTAGGCACATTCCATAGGGCAAACCTTACGTGTCCTTTATCTAACTTCTCTTTCTGAGCCTTATGGCGGGCCACAAAACTCGCTTCTGTTCCTATTCCCATATAACACCATGGTGTTGTGCAGAACCCACAAGCTTCCCTAACGACAGGTGAAGCCGTAGGTCAGTGTGGACCTCAGACATCGGAAAAACTGCTTTGGCATAAAGCCCTGTAGTTACGTAATGAGGAAGATATATATTCAAAAGTAAATCACCCTCAAGATTTGTCCACAGATTACACAGGTGCTTAAATATTAGGTGCTATGAGTACTTCCACTGAAGTCAGTAGGGCTACTCATAACGCAGAAATTCAAGAGAGTTCGTAATTCTTCGCAATAAGTGTTATTACACTAAAATTATTGCAGGGAAATGTAACTTTGGGTCCAATATATTTATTTAGGTGTCCAGCTTAAAATATTGTTGTAGTTTAACAGGCTAATATTTCCTTAAAATGGAATTTTAAATGTGAATTTCTTCACTTATAACATTTTGGTTATGTGGATAGAGACTCCTTGTAATGCACTTTATCTTAAATTATTGATATGCATGGTCAACCTTATTCCATCATCTACTGTGGTATCTCTGCTGCATAATTATGCAAGTTAATGAAACTCATGAGTAGGTATACTGGACATTTAAATTAATTTATATGTGTTTTATATGCAGAGGAACATACTGTATGGAGAATAGAAAATTAATAGCTACTCATACAGAAGTTCACATATCTTATTTATTAGAAGTATATTAAAGCAGTAGAATAAGATTAACATAAAAATCACAATGCTTTTTTCAATATTTAAGACACTTACTAGAGAATTCAAAAGAACTGGTATTTTTATCTCCCATCCTACGTATTTTAACAGATATTGTAGTTTGAAAGAAACTCAGTAGTCTATATGGATAATCAAAGAAAGGGGTTTTTTTATATATATATATATCAGTTCCTCTTGCACAAATCTATTGTCTTTGTTAGGAATTTGTGGTTACTATCTTGATAAAAAAAAACAAAACTCCTTGTTCCCTTTCAGTTTTGATCCCTTTATCCCTGCTTAATAGGAAAAAAGAACATCATCATCGCCAGTTTGACCAATTTCAGTGAGTTCCAAAACAGCATGCATTTTTTTGAACCAACATCTTTCAACCTGATGTGAACCATGGCCGTTATAATTTATAAATTTCTCCAAAAAGCATTCCTACAGAACGTCAATTGACCTTCACCTGCTCTGCGGTGTTGGTTGTGCGATACAGTAATACATCAAGCCACAAGACTTTGCAATGTACCCAAAGGGCGTTTGCATCGTGGGCACCGAATAGCTGCAATATGTAATCCACTGCAGGGGATGGGGCAGCCAACACAAACAGATCTAAGTGGGGCTGGCAGTAGGAGAACTATACCTGTTGCAAGCTTTTTCTTGGAAAAATGCCAGACACAAGGCAGAAATATCTAACTGCTAAAGGCTATATGCTGCAGCCAGTTCCACAGTAACAGAAAATCTCCATTAGACAGGTAGCTATTAACACCTGACAGCCTTTTAAAAGTTAGCTGCTCGGTTTATGGGGTTGGTTTGCTGGGTTTTTTTTGAGAACAGAAATTAAAAAGGATTTCTTAGTCCATTTTACAGATCTTTGCTTTCATATGAATGTCATAATAGCTGAGATTGGTGAAGCCTCCTCAACAAGACACTGAGCTGTAAACTGGCTACCACTTGAACTCTGTAATTCACATGCTGCTAATTAATATTAAGTGTTTCTCTGTAGAAATACTGATTAAAGGATTATTTTAAACTATTGTACTACTAGATGATTTATATTTTGAGCATAGCTTTATCTATTCTTACTCTGGATATATGCAGTGCAAGATCTCTGGGACACATATGAAGTTTCCTTCCATTAAATGATCACAGAGACTGTAGAAATTTTTTGAGGAGGGATTTAAAGTTTCTGTTGCAGACTGAAACATTGCAAGGCTTTCTAGTAAAACTTCCCAGGCTAATAAACAAAAAGGAGTTCTGCTTAGAGAGTGGCCAAATCCCAAATCTTTTGTCAGAACACCAAATACAGAATCTGAATTTACCCCAGCTCCAGCTTACATTTTGGATAACCAAATCTGGTGAGAAATTCTGAAATGAAATTTAGGATTTAATCTACATATAACATTTCAGGTCTTTTGCTCTGCATGTGTGGAAGATAATTAATGAGCTTCACTCAAAAAGCAAATAATGGTTCACATTTCCTTTTCCTTGTGATTTGCATCTGAAGATTTTACTTTAAATTTTACTGTTTTTTCTAACTTCTCCTGGGCCACAACATCAGCTTTCAGCCCTTTTCACAGAGCACAACTATCTGACCAAGCTCATATCACACCAAATAAATTACAGCATCAGAGGCATGAACTTTTCCCATTTGCTCTTATAAAGATGTAAGCTTAAAATCCTACTTGTGACATTTTAAACATTTACACCTCTAGACTTGTGGCCAAAGCAATAAGCAGAATATATTCCATTAAAATAAGTGCTGTGAAATCTGGCCCTGGGTATAAAATCTGGTCAAAAACTAACAGCTTTGTATGTTTAAATTAGTTTAGACAAGATAATAATAATAAGCCCCTAAAGATTTAGTTTTACATTCTCCATGGCATTTAGGTTTCTCGCTCTTACTGAGGTGTCACTTCCCATAAAAGCTTAAAGTCCAGATATTTTAGGGGGCTTAGCCCTTGATGAAAGCTTGAAACTTGCATTTAAAAAACCATGTAACTTTGAAATACAGCTGCCCATACACCATGAAACAGCTAAAAAGAAAGGGGACTGGACTGTAGGGTGTTTGTAGTTTGGGTTATTTTTATGTATTAGACTATCTGCCTCTAAAACTTGTTCTGCTGCCATTGCAGCCAGTCTGATACAAGCCAGTTTTGAAGTGAAAATGGTACAGTTGCTCTGAGGAGGCTCAGACCACGTTAACTCGGTTCAGTATCTTGAGACTGTAGCTCCCCCTTTTCTGGATAGAGTTGACTCACACCCAGAACAAGATCAAGTTTACCTGCAGTTCACAACACAGTGGGTGCACTGCATCCTCTGCATAAACTTAATGTATTACAGCAGCTTTAACCACAGTGACATCTTATTTTGCAGACTAATGGCATAACTTTGTCCTTAAACATTGCACTACTGCAGCTGGTCTGATACTTTTATTTTGCATACTTAAAATGAGAGGCTTTTCAGAGAAAGGACTCATTTACCTTGTGTTAGTATGCTGTGCTGTGTGACAGCCCTGCTGTATTATCTGTCAGTAAGACAGTACAGAAATAGAGAAAAACAACTTTTCAACAGAAAGCATCAACACCCAATATACTTACATCTAATGTAGGATATGTAATGGATGGTATCAAAAAAAGAAATTTCTGAGAAGACTAACACAATATTTCTCCAACTCTCCTCATAAATGAGTCATGAGAAGGAGGGTATATAAAATTGAGAAACCAAGTCAGTTTGAAAGAAAATATCTCTTTTAGAGTTGCACAGGAAATAATAGTGTATAATATAATGGACCAAAAAGTCACCTAAGTAGCTTTATTAAATGCAAACTAATTAAATAAAAGACCAAAGGTCCCATCTTTTTTTATAAAAGACATCGCAATAGTAGAGGATATGCTCCCTCTGTGGCAGCAATAATCATCTACTGAAACTACTTCATAGGTTTTCACTTGTAAATGGGGTCCACTCGCCAAAGGATATATGTTTAAGGAGTCACTACAATAGATGTAAACCCTGTTATTTCCATGAGACTGATATGTTTATGAGACGTTTGTGAGTGAAATTAATATTGACAAAAAAATTATAAGAAAAGCAGAGAAGGGAATGTGGAAAGAGTTTATGTATCAAAATATCTTCCCTGTCGATGGGGAATCATGTTATGGAGGATAGCAGGAGAAGCCTGAGAAGATGTTCTTATGGTAGCTTAGGATAGATATGGTACTAAGAAAAGAGAAAATATGTATAAAACTAATAGAGGAATCACAAAGGATGTTCGTAGAAACCCATTAATAATGTATAGGTCTAAAGTGTACTTTAAAAAAAAAAGACAATTAATGTGCTACATTTGTAAGTATTGCTTTGTAATTACACTTTCAGGGTAGCTTTTATCAGTGCACAGAAGCACAGGCTATTCTCAGCTAAAGATATTTGATCAATTAACGACACATTTCTAAAGGTACCTGAAGGGGAAAACGTGGAGACAGAATGCGGAGTTACACAGTGAAAAGTACTGAGATTTCTGCTGCTTCAACTGTCTTCATCTCAGACCAAAGTAAAATTTTACAACTGTGCCTGACAAGATGTATAATCTCAATTCTATTAAATATTAAATGGCAAGATTAAAAGTTGTCAGACAAATTCTGTTGGGTTTAAACTTATTGTTTCTGCAGCTTCAAATGTAAATTGATAAATTTGCTTTTAGGCACTTGCTTTTGATTACGAGTTTTCTAGGCTGAAACTGAAGCAAAATAACAAAGGATATGTATATCACATATTTAATCTTCTATTTTTGTTGAAAAGTCCCTTTGACAATAGCTGTAAATGGAAGGTGAAGATAACACATGGGGGATTTGCTGATGCTATTACAGTTGATTCATTGGTGTACATAAAACAAAGTGCAACGTAGAGTATCACTATAACCAGTAAATGGCAGGAGTGCAAAAGTTTCTTTCCTGATACCTGGTTAAAAGTAACTGTGGAAATACACTTATTGTTGGCTGAAGGACAAACAGATTATCAGCCAAGGCCTCTGCATGAGAAAGTACAGCTCTGTACACTTTAGACATGTTGCCTGCTGTACAGTTTTGAGTTTGTGCCTCCATGGATGTTTATCTACATCCATGACAGTGAGGCAGAGGCCCCACCCCGTGCATTTGCCTGTTGTCAGTCAGCCTTCTGGTGGAATGATGTGGCAAGGGATGACATGTTGAAATTCACTTTTGTTCTGAGTTATTTTGACCTATTAACAACACAGACAGGGGTTTATAGCTGTAAGTGATTGTCCTTCTGTATGGAGCACTGGTGAGGCCACAACTTGACTACTGCCTACAGTTTTGGGACCCTCACTGCAAGAAAGACAGTGAGGTGTTGAAGTGTCCCCAAAGAAGAGTAACAAAGCTGGTGCAGGGTCTAGAACAAAAGTTATGAGGGGCAGATGAGGTTGTTTAGACTGGAAAAGAGGCCTCTGAAAGGAGATCTTATCACTCCCTATGACAACCTGGAAAGAGTGTGTAGCCAGGTGGGTGTCAGTCTCTTCTCCCAAGTAACAAGCAAGAAATGGCCTCAAGTTGCATAAGGGAAGATTTATATTGGATATTAAGAAAAAAATTCCTCATCAAAAGACTTGCCAAGCATTAGAACAGGCTGCCCAGGGAATTAGTTGAGTCATCATCCCTGGAGGTATTTAAAAGACATGTAGACATGGAGCTTAGGGACATGGTTTAGTGGTGAACTTGGCAGTCTTAGGTTAACGGTTGGACTTGAAGGTCATTTCCAACCTAAACAATTCTATGATCTTACAGAGTTGACAGAAAAAAATGTTGTATTTGTTTAACACAAAAATAAAGCTGAACTTCACATCTAATAATGTGGTCCTGGGCCTAGGTTTTCATTACCAAAGTCCTCTCTGGAGCCCTTTTAAGGACCATTATGTGTCACTTTATAGATACTGGGATGACCAACTTAAACATCCTCTGACCAAAATTCACTCTCAACTGTTCTATTCGTTCAGGCTTCAGTCTACATTAACTGTCATATCCACAACCTTGCTGTCTTTATTTTAATCTGGAACACAAATCATCTTAAATAGCAGTCTTAGTTTTTACAGTGAAAGAAAAAGCACTTATTTGATTGTTGGAGTTCAAAATGGTCCTGCTTGTTAAGTACAGCAATATCTACCTGGACACATTTTAACAACAAATTATTCTTGGTGCAACACCATTGCCTCTATCCCAAGAGAAAAACAGATGGGCAAATAACAAAGGTATCAAATCTGCATTATAATGGAAGAACGTAACATCCACATTTGTTTGATGTTAAATTCCAGGATGCCTAAACCTATCTTGATTTAAACATCATTGAGCAGTCATCCTCATCTAGCAGACAGTCTCTATAGGTCACACTATTATTTATTAAAGGAAGAGAGGATGCTGAGTGTGTGGCAACAGAATAATGACAATGTTTTAAATTTATATAGCAGTTTATATCCATGAATATCAAAATGCTTTGTGCATGTTAGTTATTCATGCCTCTCGACACCAAAACAGATTAATATTTCACTTCTAAGATACAACTCTGTTGTCTAAACTCCTATGTCATTTAGATTGGTAATGTGCTGTTGAAATTAGACTCCTGATCATCCTTATTTACCGTGTTACCATGCAAATCACAGAGCAGCTCTGGAGCAACCAGAAGAGATGTTCCAGGAACACATCTAATCTGCTCTCATAGCAGAGAGACTTTCAGACCTTGGATCTAGCAGACCAAAGCAAGCCCCCAATGCATGAACAAAATGTGTGCGCCAGGTCCTGAGCACTCTTTGATACACTCAGCACAGCTCTGCAGACACCTAGCACTTTGTGCCACTTACCATCTACATCTAACTTGCTCATCTGACTCAGTTCACTTGTCCCAACCCAGTTGCCTTTAACAATTCTTTGCTCCAGGAGGGACGCAACTTCTCTACACTTGATGTCAAAGACAGGCAAGCTGTTAGTCATTATTTTCCTTTTTTTTCTGTCATAATTTTCCATGAGTATACCACCAAAAAGACCAATCATGAAGGAGAAGGAAACAGTTCACCTTTTTACTGTTTAAAATTCCATTTCCTCTGTGTCACTTTAATTCTAAAACATGAGGTGTAAGGGTATAGAGAACACTGGTGTTTATCTTGAATCTGCCTTTGTTTTGGATCAAAAATGCAACACCCAGGCCAAAGACAATACTAAACATTTACCGCTGAGGTCACTGATCTGCAATTTGTTGCAGTGACAGATCCAATATTGTGTTTGGGGAACAGACTGGATGGCTGTTAATACACTATTATAGGCACAGTTGGGAAATTGGCTGAGCACCAGGTAACTGGAAGAACTGGAGCTTATTGCACAAGTCCAGGAGTGTTTTAACTTGTGGCTTGATTGCTAACATGGGGAGAGCTTTTAAAATGTTAATTGATTTTTTTTTATAATAACATAAACCATCTGTAGCTTTGAACTTAAATTTAACTTCTCTAATTAAGTCTGTTACTTTTACTAGAAGAACTGTCTGTCACACATCAATCTCTTCCTTCTAATTTTGGTTCACTTCATCACATCATTTAAAGCCCTGACCCCACGATAGCAAGGTTTTAATTAACAGTGAGATAGTTCTAGGGGAAACTTTGTACAAAACATGAAGAATTGAGCTTGGATCCATTTGGATAGCAGAGATCTGACATAGTATATCGTGCCTTACCAATGTGTTTGTGGAAGACAAGTTATTCCATTTATCTGTGGATTATCTATGATTAATTTTTAAGCCATGGCTTAAAACCATGCTTTTCTGTGGAAAGTTCTCCTCCTAGCCACGTGCTGTACTGCATGTCAGATTCTGAGAACTGTCAAGACGCTGGCAAACCATGCAAACAACAGATAGAAATTACTGGGGGGCATGGGGTGGGGCAAATGAATACAAGGTGTGGAAGAAATCCAATGACAGAATGATAAATCATTTAGCTGTGAAACAGAAGCAGGCTTGCCAGAGGAGGAGGAATGCCACGGGCAAGAAATCAAAGATAGGTTGTGAACAAAGCTATTACTGAGATCATCGTCATATTACTACGTGTGGGCAGAGAAT
The DNA here is from genome assembly GCA_022605575.1 of Laterallus jamaicensis coturniculus. Taxonomy (NCBI): domain Eukaryota; kingdom Metazoa; phylum Chordata; class Aves; order Gruiformes; family Rallidae; genus Laterallus; species Laterallus jamaicensis. The sequence continues at coordinate 16,187,572 of JAKCOX010000008.1, read as the reverse complement.
GTCTGTAGGGCTAATGGTTGCTATGTGGAAAAGAGAACAAGAAAAACTTCAAGGAATACTTTTGACTGAACCCATTAACTACTTTGTTAGGGCCACATTAATTGCTAGGCAGATATAATGCAGCATGTTTGACATTAATGTTAACTTGTAAAATAAATTGCATTGGATGGTATAGAAAAAAATGCTCTGCTCCTACAGGAAAGGACAAAAGTTAGTGCCAGGCTCTTGGAGAAGTTATTTATACAGTTAAAGGATTCTCCCTAGGAGGGAAAAAACACAAGCTGATGAACTTGTTACACTCAGTTAAAGAAGGTTTTAAGATTAGTCAGGACTTGATAGAATATTGTTATTGAGAAGATATGTACTAGAGATATTCCCACTTCATGTAACATGCTATGCAATTTTCAAAGAAACCCACACTACAAATCACCCCTCCACACCTCCCTAGATGCTTACAAAGGTCTGTTCTGAAGGTGCAAAAAGTAGTAGTGTGTCCAAGTTTCCCAAAAATCCCATGTGATTTCTGCAGTTCTAAGTATGACCTGAAGATTTGCATCTTCACATTGAAAATTATATTGAGGTGTGTGAGAACAATGTAAAACAGAGCGCAGAGTGGAAGAGACAGATTGTACTCTTTTAATCACTTCTCCAAATTTGTGAGGATCAAGGACCAAAAAGTCTTTCAAACCCTCTACCAGGGACTTTTTAATCCCAGAGGGTTTGTAATTTTATCTGATTTTCCTCCAACTATAATCTTAATCAGAAGCAACACTAGAATTGATGACAGAGTTCACTAGGAATGCAACAGAGTGAAGGAGAAAACTGTAGAGACCCAGGCTAACAAAAGTGAATCATAGAGACTTTATTGAAATTGCACTAAAATATGCTTATGGTCAGCTATGGCAGCCTCATTCATGAATGGTATTTCATCAACATAGTGTAATTCAGTCAAATCCTTTCACATGCCCAATGTCTAAAAACTGAAGCATGCAAGGCTGAGAGCGACAGACCAGCAGCTTTGAATCCTGGTCAGCAAAAACCAAGATTTAAAAAAAATTCCTGTGTTTTTTTTTCTTTGAGGTTTTTTTGGGGTTTTCGCCTCATTACAAACAAAGCCAAGAGTGACATCCTTCCCTTTAGAATAATCAATAACTTGGTTGCCAAGCATGAAACTAGAATGCGGAGCTGCTGGTTGAAGGTCCTGGTCTGAATAAGACTGAGCAGAGATTTGAGCCTGCATTTTCCATACAAATGCATTATACATCCAAGTAATTGGCACTTTTGGGACCACAGTCATCTTTTTCTGAACAGAAATTCCTTTCTAGTCCCAAGGAAGTTATCAGTTAAAGTTTCATGCATTTGGTTTATCAAACTGACATTTCTGACTAAACAAAGTGAAATAACATTTAATATATAGCCTGTTCTATTGTGAGAATGTTGTCCATTAAAAAAAAAAAGGAAAGATTCAGAAGAAAGTAGTGTTAAATGCTCGATAGAAGACATTCTGGCCTATATCAAGAGACTGTAGAAAAGGATATTATTTCAGCAATGATTAAAAGGTGCTAGTTTTACAAGACTCGGTGAGAGTTAGAACAGTATTCAGCAGCAAAGCCTATTATAGTCCAGCAAACTAAAACATAAGATGTTCACTCAGACAGTACAATTTCTGTAAAGCAATCCATATTAACACCTTTGTATGATTGCAGGGCATTTTTATTGTGTAGGTAGAACTGAAAGGCAAATGGAAGCACTCCTGAATACATAGCTGAGCTAATGAAATTAAAGGGGACCTTCCAGTTTTACAAGGTCTTTAAGTGGTCTATTAAGGATCTGATTCACATTCATATGTAAAATGAATGACTCCTGAATGGCTATTGTCTAAGCAATAGCTGTACATCTTTTTCAACAGAAACTTATATTAAACATGTTTGCAATAAATGAAATGGGACCAAGAACATGCTACATTCATAAATACTTTATGACAACATAGTATACACTGAGAATGATCTAGCAACTTTACACTTGTTTAATTTAGAGGATACTAAACAAGGGAGTTTGGCGATCCTTGAAAAGATGTCTGGAGAAATGGTTTAAAAGGACCATGAAACCAGACTCCTGTTTCTGTCATGATATAACATCATCATCCCAGACTACAAAAACTGTACAGCTACAGAAAACATTAGTGTTTCTAAAACCATACATGGGAAAAGTTTTCCTCCCCTGTGTAAAAACTCTAAATAACAAGTGATAAATCTTTATCCTGTGAGATGACTTGTGTTTTTTCATAAATAACAGCCAAGGGGATTTGGTTGATCTGTCCAAGCATATGTTTAATTTTTGAATCCCACATCACTCCCCCCCAGCAATTTGCTGTACTTTTGGAAAAGGATGATCTTACCATCTTACTATGTGAAAACAAGAATTGAGCCTGAAGAAGGGACAAGGCCACACTTTTTACAAATCTTGTCAGTCAGTTCTGTGGCTCTTAGGGAGAATTCACAGCATGGGGAGGACTCAGGAATTTTAACCATGGTTATGTGGACTGAATGGGATAGTTGTCCTGCCAGCAATTTAATAAAGCTGTCTATATTTCTGGTGATTTTAAAATTAACCCAGGCTTGACTTCTGGCCACCCTTCCTTTTAGTAGCACAGCATATACACACACTTTACTATCACTTCTAGAACATGCACTTTGTCATAGCTAACTTAGAAAAGGAGTCTGAAAAACATGACTGTGAACACACATAAAAGGATTTATTACAGAATAAGTAAAGTACCAGTGTTTGGAATATCATCTGCAGCTGCTGTTTGGCAAACCACATAGGCAGTGTTATACAAAGCACTTTGGCTAGCTTTATAACTATGTATCTACATATCTCAGTAATATGCTTATTACTGAAGCCTATGATGAATAACAACATGAGCACTTCCCCAGGGTGTTTACAAAGTCCTCAAGGTGTCATCTTAAAACTAGTCAGGAGAATATGTACTTGCCTCTGAAGATCTAAATATACATTCTGGTCATTGACAAACATGGAAAACAATTTATACAGATTACTGATAGAGAATTTAGAATATCAAACCAAAAACAGGGTTTCGAGATATGGCAGCACAACTTTGGAGATATACAATCCTTTTCAGTGCTTTCTTTTACTCTGAGTTTAAAAATAACAGCTGAGATGAAAGTATATGTTTTCTGTCTGAATGATCACTAGAAATATTAGGAATATAGAATTAAGTAGGTGACAACTAATTAAAACAAATGAAATTTAACATGTCTAAGAAGAATCTCCATCCAAAATCGATAGATCTGTGTGTACCAACATTTGTTTTTAACTTTATGTAGAAATAACTGCCATGCACACACTATGTGTGGCACTGGAATAATTCTTCCTATGTAGACTGGATGACAGACTGAATATTACACAAAGTCTAGCTTGGAACTGTAAAAATTGAAGTTCTATCCCAGAACATTTAGAAATTTTTTTGTGGTAAAAGGACTGATAGACCAGCAGAAGACACAAAACCACATCAATCAACGTAATGCATCCCTGATATACTCTGTATCATCATTTTAAGCATTCAACAGCCCGAAGATAATCTGTGTGGCATATACTAAGCCTGAGATGGTTCTTGGCTTATTGTGGTGGTTGCTCATCTTGGATGACTTCTACAAATTCTGCAGTTTTTTCCTGCTAAGGCTTTTTTTACAGACAAATTGTTCAATTGAGGAAACTTCATCCAGTCTACATATGAAGCCGATCAACCATTTGTCAGAAGAAAAAAAAAATCTCAAACACATCACATGCAGTCCTTTCTGCTCTTTGAAAGGGGAGTTGTGGAAAGATCTTTTCAGACATTCAAGCAAGTGGCCCATTCTTTGACTCCAGCAAAAGATAACTTCTAACCAGAGATCACAAATTTTCTACTGGTCTGTAATGACAGCAGTGAATAGTGCCATATATCACATACTGGGGATGTTGTAAGTTCATAAAAAACAAACAAGTTGTGAAAAGAAATAAGTTGTCTACTATACAACAAGTACATTGGAAGAAAGAAACTGTAGAGATTACTCACAGAATTCATTGTAAGTGAAATAACTACATAGGGATAATATTAGCCAGAAATAGCCATTCAGTTAGAAGGTATTTAAAACAGCTTCTCTGAATGTATTTAACTTGATGCATTAGAAAGAGCACACATATTGAATGTAACTAGCAGTCAGACATTTAGCTGGAACAAAATGACTTGTGAAAACCCACCATTTCTGCTACAAGTGTCCTAAAATTAGAGGGCAGAAAACGTTGCTAAAAAAATTACCCTGGAAAGCTTATACCTTGTTTTAGATAGTTGTGTTGACTAACAACCATCTCTGTAAGAGTGATGTCATTAGCATATCTTAACTTTAATTAGTATCATTAATTATTATAGATTTTACTGTAAAAGCTTTATATTCTAATTGTCCTTTTATATTAAAGGAGAAGCATGCAGTGCCTAGGAGTCAAGTATCAGTCTGAATACTTAGAAGACCTTCAGCAGGACTCTCAGCCCTCTGTAACGACCAGAACAAAGCCGACATAAATCCTGCCAGCATGTCCAGATTTGACTGGGAGTCACAGGTTATAGAAATCTGCAGCAAGCCTCCCAGTGACAGCAGCCTTCTCTAATTTTTCCCAGTAATTGCCTGCCAGCCCTTCTCTTCCATTCTGAGGAAAAGTAATTAGGTAGAAGCAGGCAAATCTTCCCCAAAGAACCCGAAACAGTCTTCACAGGAAGGCAAGAAGTGATAAGAGCTGCTCATTTGGGTATGCAACCTTGATTTTCTCCCTGGATCTAAGCAGAGGAGGAGAACGAGTGAGGGAAATTGCACAGTGATTCTGTTGCTGCCCTCATCTAACACTTGTCCCTAGATTTCAGCAAGGGAGATTGTGATCTCCTTGTAGCTGGAGCTACCCCATACTACACAGGGTGCAAAGCAATTGTTTGGAGATATGACGTAATGACTGGGTAAGGGCCTTCCTTAGGTGATTCAGAGCAACAGTATAGACACATCTACCTATTCACAAGCCAGAGAGTTCAGAAATCAGAAGGCAGACCAAAACCTTAAAAAACAGAAGTCTGTTTTGTGATGCTTCAGATGGTGTTGCAGTTTCTAAGAATCACATTTTTCACAGTTACTGCTTCCATCACCTGTAGGCCCCTCTGTCTGGAAATCACCTGTTCAAGTCTGAATCTCCCATCGGATTAGCATGATACAGAAACCAAGATTTTTAACAAGGTGGTGAGACAAATGAAAACGTGGAACTGAAGGCAATGAGAGAAGTCTGATGAAAAGGTAAGGGCATCTACAATATAAAACAGAATTCTCAGTGTACAGCAAAACCAAACACATGAGAGAAACTTTAGCTATAAATATTCACATTCCACAAGAACATGTCCCTGAACATCTAGATCAGTTGGGTTGAATTTTTCTTTGAAACTAATTTGTTTTCCAAATGCACAGATGCTGGCAGAACACTGTGAAGTTAGTACTCATAAATGTTATAGAAGTTTATCCATTAAACCTCTAAAAGGTTTATTTTCCTTAAATTCTTAGGTTCTTCTCTCAGTCTGAACAGATGACTGGGCTTCCTGCTCTGAAGCAGCGAAAACATTTCATAACGCAAAATTAAAACAAATGTTTAAATTTAAGATTTTATCTATGCTACTGTGATTATGTTTCGACATGGTTCAAAAGAAGTTACAGCTGTATATAAGCCCTTTTCTAAGAAAAGTCTTCCAAAAAAAGTTCCTACTCTTGCTGTTACCAATGTTGCTGAGTTGGCAGTGGTAATAGTGAGGAAAAAAAGCTTTAACAGCTTGCTTTATTTAAACCCCTGCATCAGTAAAACTTCCTCAGCATGTGATTGATAATTGTTCCTCAGCAGTGTTGTGGAGCAGGACTGATTACCAAGGGGATTAAGATTCCAGAAACCCTCTGAAGAGTGTCTCTGAGGTCTTGTCTTCAGCCTTTTTGCTGCAAAGCTGATAAACAGTGATGGGATTTAAATTTACCTTTTTTTAGACAATATTTCCTGGCAAAATCAGCATCTAAGGCCTCACTGGAACCTCTTCAGTAAAGTGTCTGACTTACATCCAAGGCATAAGACAGCTGCAATTTGGGAATGTACCGGAGTATAAAATAGCTTGCTGGGCTAGGGCTGGAAGGAAAGTAGTCACTGTGGACTGAGCATGGGTCTGATTCAGCCTTCCCAAACTACTCCCCCAGCTCTGCATTCTGGCTCCAATTCTCTGGGCCAAGTAATGTCACCACCTTGTCATTAAGTCAGTTCCTTAATTGATAAAGTGAGAATGTTTATACTGATCAACTAGTAAGTGCTTTTGATGTTATTTTTAACTTTTTAAAACAACGTAATCTGTATAGAAGTTTCATTTTATCTGGGATGGTTTTTTCTGTATTTTTGCTTTTACATCAGGGTCCATATGAGAGGGGATTGAAACCTAATGATGAATCAACTGGGATTGATGGCTGAACATAAATTTTATTATGTCAAAGAAAAAATACAAAAAAAAGAAATATTATTCTTAACAGGTTATGAACAATACATGTGTAGAACTGTCTGCTGAAGGCCTGCTAAGGCATCCACACTGGTAAATGTGGCAGAGCGTTCTTATTACTCTTTAATTTATAAGTAAAGGCTAAACATCCACTGGAAAAAAAATTACAAATTACTTTGTCAACTGGTGACTCAACACTTTTTTTACACTTGAAGAGAATGAGAGAAAGAGGGAAAAAATCTTGTTAAAATTTAATAATTTTCTCATGGCAATTAGATATTCAGCAGAAACACTACAGTTGTAGACTTCTCTCAAGTTTGATCTTGACCAGCACTGAGGAATGGTTCACGATAACCGACCCAAGACAGGAACATGGAGAAGGAAGCCTCTTTGAACATACAAAAACTATTCCGTGCCTAATCACATTTTTTGCAGTTGTGTTGAATCTAACTACAAACAACAATGCTACTTGAAGACATTTAAACTCTACTATAGCCAGCTGGATACAAAAATGGCATAACGCTCATGAGTTAACTCTGCTTGCAACATCACATCCAACTAAATCAACTGAAAAGTCAGTCCATGACTTCTGCCAACATGAAATCATATGAGTGAATACAGACAAGTCATGACCACAGCACCAGGAAAACAAATTGTACCTGTCATTCAGCATTTGTTGCACTTGGTTCCAACAAATGCAAGATTTGGGAAGATAATCTGGTTGTGATAAATATAGCAGCAAGTTATTGTACACTAGTTTCAGAAAGGAAAAAAAAAGAAAAAGAGAAGGTAGTAAATAGCTAATTTTTGGGTTTGCATCAATTCATCTGTAGCCATAGACTGTGACACTTTTGGAAATATTTGGCTAAAAAAAAAAAAGAGTATGAATGTTTGAAATTATAGAAGCATATTGAAACCAAACACTCCAAAGGACACTTTAAGCCTTCAAAGAAGAAAATATCAACAAGACACCATTACTGAAGCTGGCAATGTCAAACACATTCTTCTCTTGGGCGTTTTACTTGATACCTCTAAAAGTCAAACACCACTATGAGACAGAAACTTCTATCATTCCTGCACAACAGACATGTCTGAAGAGGTGATGAAGCCTGAAGCAGTAACTGAATTAAAGCAACTCCTGTTGTCAGCTAATATGCCTTTGCACAGCATTACTAAAAGAGCTGAAGAGTATTAAGAGTTACTGCTTTTACATCTCAAGAAAAAACATTTAAGTTGCTAAATCAAAAGTGCCTGCACAAACCCAGAAATTTATATGCCCAGGCATACAAGTGCTTGGGTACCACACAAAGTGTGGAATTTTATGCCTGTGTTTGGAACAAATCAGTAATGAGAGTATCTGTGACATTTTAGGAAGCAAGGAAAAGTTTTTTCTGTTCTTATAGATCGAGGTGCAATAGTTAACAGCATCCTGGACACATAGTCTTAAAATAACAAGAAATAGCAAAAGTGACTGATTGCTGGCGACTTTGCATGTGCTTTTTATACTACTTCCTTTCGTACATGTGAATGATCTCATTACCGCCATGAGTCCTTGCGAGAATGGACTCCAGACAGACATTACAAGAAACCTTAATTCAACTTTAAAATCAGACACAGGGGGGGTTGGTTTCTTTTCCACTCATGTATTTTAACTTGCCTTTTCTAAGATCCTTTTATTGCATTTTGAGTTTTCCTAAAGGAATATTTCTTGCTCACCAGATATTCACATACTTTAAGTAATTACTTCTAAAATCAACAGGAAACTGTGCAGCTGCACACATTGAGCTGTGCTTAGCTTACTATCTTTTCACCCCTTTTTTGTTTTTAAACAAGGGATCTTTATTTACATAATCATAGAATATCCTGAGTTGGAAGGGACCCATAAGGATCATCAAGTCCAACTCTTTGCTCCACACAGGGCCAGACAAGTCAGAGCATGTGACTGAGTGCACCATCTAGACACTTCTTGAACAATTGATATATAATTTAATGACACTTCATTCCATCTTTGTTAATCAATAATGTGTTCCCTCCCTTGGAACCTGTGCTTGTTTTCTAAATCCCTATGTGAAGCCTGGGCACAATGAGTGTAACAAAATCATTTTTACAGCAAGAAGCTCCAGTGCACAGCAGCATGCTATTTTTCTTCAGAAGGATGTTGCAAAAGGGAAGAGACAGAAAAGTCTACAAGAGCAAATGTTTAAATCAGTGGGAAAATGAGTGTTTCAATACAGCAATTTAAAAACAATATTTGTGGGATGGCAATGTATCACCGATTCATGTATCTTTCTTTCATAGAAACTGATCTCCAAGTCAAAAGAAAGCAAGTCAAATACTTTACTCATAGGATCACAGAACAGTGAAAAAATCCAGGTTGGGAAAGATCTCTGAAGAGCATGTTGAAAGCAGGTTATTGAGCGCCCTGGCAAGCCAAAACTTGGCTATTTCCAGCAAGGAAGATGTTAACACAACTTTGGGCAACCTGTTCCAGTGTTCTCTGGAAAAACAACTGTTTTTTATAATCTGACAGAATTTCCCCTGAAGCAACTTTTATCCATTGCCTCATGAGCTGTCACTGTGCATCTTTGTGGAGGGAGTGTCTCCATTTTCTCTTTAAGTGTCTTCCAGGCACTGATGATTATGTTCCCTGAGCTTTCTTCTTTCTAGGCTGAAAGTTCCTTTAACTTTTATTCATGCCAAGTTCTCCCATCCTCCAATGATCTCAATAGCTTTACTTTAGATCCCCTTCAGTTTTTCAACATCTCTCCTGAACTGGAGGGAGCAGAATGGAACAACATACTCCTGGTATAGCCTAATCAGTGTCAACGAGGTTGGAATAAGCACATCCCTCGATCTGCTGACTATCAGCATCGCTAGTGCAGCCTAGAACATTTCTTTGCCTTCATAGCTGCAAGTGCAGACTAATGGTTGTCTTGCTGTCCTCTAAGACCCCTAGAGCCTTCCCAGCAGACCTGTCCCAAGCACTGATCCCAGCATGTTTGTCTTTTTAGGATTATTCTGCCCCAGGTGCAGGACTTCACACTTATCTTTGCTACATCTCATGCAATTCTTACTAGCTCAATAGTGGGTATACCTTCAAGAGTGTCTGCTTATCCTCTGGATTTGGTGCAATGCACTAACTTGGTGAGGGTATATTTCAGTCATTTATGAAGAGACTGTATAGTACTCTACCCGATCCTGACCCTGAGGAACCCACCTGTGAGCAGCTGCCAACTTTCAGCCAGTAATCACAAATTTTAAGTTCTGCAGTTTAGCAGACTTCAGCCCATCCTATAGTCCATCTCTCTGTTTATTTCTTAGAATATTATCAGCAATGATATTATGCATAACAGTGTCAAACACCTTGCTGAAATCAAGGTTTTGTCAAGTTTGTTATCACTACCCCTTTTTCGAGACCAGGCAGCCAACTTTCTACCCTTGTTAGGGCTGTTTTGTCTGCCAAACCAGCCGCCCTGCTGTCTTTTGGATTACTATGCCCACATACTCTTCATTGTCTTACCTATTTTACTGCAATTGTAAAGCAAAAGAATGGAGACAATCCTCAGAATTTATTTTCTTCCTTTTCAAAATGTGGTCCTCTAAGATATCCTGTTTTCCCATTGTTTAATTTTTCAGTGAGTGGTCCCAGAGGCCTCTGAGGGTCAAGGCCTTGTTTTAGAAAGAAGCTGGAACAGAAGCTGTGAGAAAATTCTCACTTGCAAAGTGAAGTGGAAGGTTTGGGCCCTTTGCCAGTTCCGTGTGGGTATGATGATATCAAGGCAGCTTGCCATGTATTTCTGTACAATTCTGTAGCAACAAAAATAGATTTTGCATTAAAAAATGAAAAAGGGATTTCAAATAGCTTCTCCAAGTCAAGAAAAAAATAAATAAGGCAACACTCAGAAAAGTAAATTTAGCCTTACAGTCGTTAAACCCTTGAACTGCCATCTATTTCATTTGGCTGGGCTTCCTGAGCTGTGTTTTTCACTGCTGATTTAGCTGCTCTTCAGATCTTGCTGTTAACATGCTTTATGCCTACAGACCTCCGCACAAAACAACAACTGTTAGATCTTACAGTATAAAGTCGAATAATGGGTTAGTCCACCTTGAAAATTACTAGTGTCTATTGGAAAAAAAAGACAGTCACAGCCAATATCAAGAGCCAGAACAGTGCATTTTTCCTTCCTTACTTTTTCAAGAATCCTTCCATGATCTCACATTTTACAACTTTTGCCCCATGGGTCTGGAAAGAGCCAATCATTAAGACATGCTCCACCTCAGCAAATGCACAATAGAAGAATAGGCACAGGTGAAGTGCTGTATTTTCTTTTTAAGGTGCAGAGTAGACTCTTTCAGCCTCTCTTACACTTATATAAAACTTAACAGAAGGCTTGCGATTTTTCCAGATTTGTCTTTTGTCTTATTTAATATCCCATGGTATCAGCTATAATACTACACGTGCTCAGATACAGCCTAGTAGGATGATCCCACATGGCACAGCTGCAGTAGGATCTTCATGATAGCATCCTTTTTTATTTCATATGACAACATGCTTGAAACATTTGCAGAAAACACTTAACAGTGCAAGTTGCATCACTTCGGTTGCATGAGCACATCTTGGCAAACGTATACCCAAGGATAAGACTTATCCTGATGTAAAGAACTAAGCCTTACACACAGATACATCTTTAACTAGTCCCATCCAACTAACATTTGTGCCCAGTGTGAAAACTGATGAACTTTTTAAGGATGGATTCCACTTTGCTTTTATTTGAATGTCAAGGTCTATTAAAATTTTATAACTAATTTTCCTCTCACTGACAACAGTTCCACCAGAACATCTATCTTTAAGTGCTGTTCCTTCGCAAGTGAGGAGGGATCAAACCCCTCTGAGTCAGTCATAAACCCAGAAAATGGTCAGAGCAGGACCATATTCCACCATAATCCCAATCATCTACATCTGCAGTAGCTTCAGTTAAGTGATTTTTAATTACTCTGTCATTTTTCATGTTCAGACAGGAATTTGAGTCTATGAAACTTGCTCTTGAGTATTGGCCTAATTTCAGGGCAAGCCTGCATGTGCCAAGGACACTGAATGAAAGGCAAAGCACATGCAGAAAAACTACTGGTTTCCTATATACTTTGAAGTACTATTTATTGTGAGACATATCAGGTTTTCTAACAGTGCAGTCTGTGAGGTGCCATTGTGATGGAAATAGCATTCTGAGCTTCACACACTACTACTTTCAAAAATGCAAAAGTAGCAGCCACACTCAGGAGTAACACTCAGCTTCTAGCCTGGCAAAATTTACACAGAGAAAAGCCCTTAATTGCACTTACTGCTGCTTTTAAAAAACAGAGCTTACCTTCACAACACAAATGCAGACCAGCCTCCTGAAAGCACTGCTGTTTACCAGCATCTTCTCACAGGCCCCTATCCATACAAAAATGCACTCCAACATAGCAGAGGTAACATTCATGGGGGTGAACGTCAGCTCAATTTATACTAGCAACATGGGATGTGTCCACAGAAGTTCCAGCACCTGGGGCTATGCTGTACCATGTGTGAGGTAGCTCCATTGCTTGAGCTCTGAGCTAAGCTGGGAGAAGCAGCTGAAGTTTTTTCTGTCAAGTCTGACCTTATGGAGTGCACCTGTGCCCAGCTCTGCATCACCAGTGCTCCTGAAACTTGTGCCTGCCTCAGGCAGTCCTCACCCTTGTGAGGAGAGTAAGGGTGTGAAGAAATTAAATTCAGTCTTTGTCTTTTTGAAAACACCATTTCCTTTCCTGAGCTGTGCCTGTTGAAGTGAGATGGTTAGTTTTCTCCAAGCTCTGGCTGTACTGTGCTCTTGGATATCCTTCCTTTGGGACAACCTGTCATCCATCTGTATGTGCAGTCATTATTAGGCATTGTCACATAAGAAGGCTTATTCTTCTGATTCTACATTAAAAAAGCCCCAACCCTTTCTGGTGTATCTGTCATGTGTATGTGCAGCATTTAAGTCATTGCAGTATTTTATTATTATTTACTACTCAAACTTTTGTGATCAGCAACAGCAATATATCCACCGAGTCTTGGTTGTTTTGGTTTTTTTTCCCAAATGTGGCAGGGTGCAAATGAGGGTATAGGCTGTATCCTTGAGTTGTGCCTGAGTATACCTGCAGCAGATTCATGCAGACATACTACAAGTCTTCTTAGACGCAACATTTTATTAATAAAAAAGAATATTTTAAATGCCTTGCTAGTTCTGAGTACATATTTCCAGCATATTTTGTGCACCCAAGGGTCCGCTCCTGTTTATGCCTCCCAGAATAGCTGAAAAAATTAAACCAAGATTTGTTTTTATTGCCTTTTTAAAAAACCCACTAATGCTTAGTCTAAATTCATACCTTAGTGTCAATTTAAATGATAGTTTTGAACATACTGAGCAGTGTGGGTTTGTTCAACATATTTCTAGAAGTTTCTTTGCAATTGCCCAGTGTCAATGAATCTGGCTGACCAGATATTTAAACACACATAACATAGACCCAATAGGAGGTTCCACTGCTAAAAATACTGGTTTAAGACTGTCTCTTCATTATGAGCAGCATTTCAATGCAGGAAATGGACACACCAACAGTCATTGCAGTTTAGCTTACTTAGATGTATGTCAAAAACGAAAAAGCACAACATATTTCCTTATTAAATTCTGGCTGTCTGACTCATATTCCCACCTTCCCAGACTTTACAAAGATGTATTTTGAGTACCCTGAAGACAGTGGGTGACTGGGTGCTTTATTATTTTTTTCCAAATTAAGAAAGGAAAAAGGACTTTGGGCTTCCGGGATGGCGGGGGGGGAGGGGGAAGAGAAAAAAGACAAAATTGTTTCTATCAAGAATGCAGAAAAAGGTGAAAGGCTCTAACCAGGGGTTTTTTCTTTCCATTTCTTATTTTGAAAGAAAATTAAACGACCTTATTACAGGATAAGGAGACTGAGAAAGACTGGAACAAGCAAAGGATGTTATATGTACCAAAATCCAAAATGCATAAATAATTATTAATAAAAAGCAGGCTGCATTTCTCCAATTCTCTCTTTCCTCCTGTCTTTGACACAGTAAACTTATTAGTTCCTCTTCTCTTTCTTAAAAGATCTGGGGTTTACTGAATATAGGAAGGTAGGAATTTATTACCTTTCTGAAAGCCAAAAATTTTATTGAAAACAACAAAAAACATTGGTTTTGAGAAGAGTTTAAAAGAAATATCACCACTGACCTTTTGCAAAAGCATGTCTAGATCAGAGTAGAATTCCACAGGGATAATGTAATAGCTGACGATTAAGGTAGTTACCACTAAATATGTATCATTTCTGCAAAAAGCAAATATATTCCAGGTGCCCTTTGATACAGCAGAACATTTCTGCAAATCAAATATGAAAGAAAAGCTGTCAAAATAAATGCATTGTTGCAGGTGATGCCTGAAGAAAGACCTGATTGTGCCCTTGGTACAAATGCTGCCCAGTTGCCCTTGGGAAATGTTCTCCTTGCAAAAGATGCTCACTTGCTTCAAGTTCTGTGCAAATGAAGCAGGAGGCAAACAAAAGATGCCAGCAAGAGGCCTGGGAAGGCCCCCAAGCACCCAAGCCTTGTGGCCATCCTCAGTGTTATGTCGTTGGGCAAGGTAACACATTTTGTGCTAAAATTTTCTTAACCTGTTTTTGTTTGTTTTAATCCTTCTCCCACAAGATCTGAGCTCAAAGGGCTGTGGGAGAAAATGAAACATAACTGCATTAGTCAGCTGGTTCCTATGGATTTGGTGTAATTTTTTTGTGAATTGACGGGTTCTCCTGCAGACCTCAGCCTAGTCCTTACAGGGAGAATGGCTTCCTGAAGAGAAGAGGAGCAGGAGATCTTCAGTGTCGCTGCTAATCTTCTCTACAACTGCTAGATGGCTATTTTTATGGGAGAGAATAACCTAGTCTGGTTTATCGAGTCCTTCTGTCATTCACAATGTTTAAGATTCACATCCTCTTACAAAGTAGAATTGATTGTATTGTTATATCAGTGCCTTTGAAGAATAATGTTATTAGATTTGGTAGGCTTACGGCTCAAAGACACTGCAGCGGACAAGGGAATCAGCTCCTCCATGATCAGTATTCTGATTTAAATTATTCAGTTTGACAACAATTTAGACTGGTCCCGTGCTGAGTCCTCTGATCAATACTGTCTTGCTGCTCACTTTTTCTAATCCTGCCTGCTATTTTCATCTTTTGCACTTAGTTTTTCCACTCGGATTGTAAAGTCCTTGAATCATGATCATTGCTTTGTTCTTTGTTAAGTGCCTCTAGCAATTGAGTCCCAGTTACAACTAGTGTGCCCAAATGGTGTAATAAAATAAATGTGTCGCAATTACTATCGGTACTGCAGTTGTTATCGTATCCATGATGATGCAGATGCTAAATTAATGGCAGTAAATTTGTAAATCTTGTAAATTTTTACACCACACACCACACACATCTGCAGAAGGTGTTCTCACTGCCACAGCCACAACTGTTGGAGAGACCCTGCCGATGGGCAGAACAATAGTTCAAGCCTAACCAAGCCTGTGCAGCTCCTATTGAGGCTGCCAAAAAGCTTTCTGGTAATCAGGTGTTGGCATACAAACTCCCTGATAAGCTTGAATTCTCACTAAGAATATACCACTGAAGTAGGCACCCCTCACTTGTTACAATTTTCCTCCATCTTAAAGCAAGATGAATATACTCCAGGAAGCCAGAGGGAAAGTGAATAGTTAAAACCCAAAGAACTACGCCACCAGCCCTTTCCTTTCCACCAAAGGAAGATTCCACCAAAACCCCTCCATCAATGCCATATTCTCTCAGTTTTAAAAACTCTTATTTATCAGGCAACTGTGTCACTTATTTTCCTTCATTTATTATTAGTAGGGGGCATTTTAATGATTACATTTGCCTATATATTATGAACCAGAATTTTATCACACAGAGTTAGTGAAACAATAGTGAATACCATTACACCCACACACCTATGCAGGCACTCCACAACAAAGTCTTTAGGACTGTTCCTAAGCTTCTCCCTTATCAAAATGGCTGAACACAACATGTCAGCTGGGTCCTCCTATCTGATCTAAACTTGATCAAGTTCTCATCTGCCCCAGCACCCATCTCCTTCCTTTCAAGGCTGGCTTCATGCTACAACTGCTTCATGCTTTCCCTGCTTCAATGAAGTAGCAGCAGGAGAGACCAGCTACAGATGGACAGGACTTCAAGTGCCTAATCAGAGGCAGGGAAGGGGACTGACTCTCCTGGAAAATAACAGGGAGGAGCAGCACCCTTTGCACCATGTCAGACTGAGCCTTTGGTGTTCTGTAGGATCCTGTAGGGATCTGCCCTGGCCTTACCTAACTGATGCAGCAACATCTGGCATGGATAGAGGGTGGGTAACAAGATTGTTCAAGCTGAAATGCCTGTGAGTCCCTAACCCTTCTTGTGAGGTTGGCAGTCTTGTAGTGACAAAGGTAATGCCTGGATAAGCCAAAGTAGCCTCCCAGGCTCACTTCAAAAATAACACCAGCCAGCCACTCTGTCAGTCTTCGGGTAATGAGGTCAGGTAAACTGGGGAGGCTGGAGAAGGGGGATCTAGCCAGGAGAAAAAGTAAGACCTCTCCGATTAGCCACACTTTCCATAATTCTCGTCCCTAGTTCACAAAATTAATAGCCCAGAGACATCTGATGTTGTTCAAGTATTATTTCGAGGTTTGGTAACATACTGTAAGGATCGCTACAGACAGAGAGTACTCTGGAATAATAATTGCTCCACCCTAATAACGTTTTTCATGTCTTCTCCATATATGTAACTGAAAGCTAAGGTGAATGTTGGTCAACAGCTATACCCTTAGAGATATCACCCTTTCAGACGCTGTGCTTCTGTTAGCAAGGTATTGTTAGCAGGCACACTTACATGTTCCTAAATTTTAAGCCCTCTAAAGAGAAGCACAGTGTGTCCTCTATTCCCTGAGGAAATCCAGACAAGGTCCTTTATATAGGAAGCGCTTTTATTTTTTCCTGATAAAATGTACAAAGGCTTCTAAATGTATCAAAATGAGTTCTTTTCTCTCCAATATAAAAGCAATTACTTCTTCATGCAGCAAAAGTCTGTAGTATTCTTGCAGATGGTTTTGTCACTGGAGTCATGTCAATCCCTTATGGCCAAATGGCAAAGCCCACTTGTGAGTTAATGATGCATTTGGGGCTTTAATACTCTAGTGACAGAAAGAACTGTAATGAATCTCACCGAACTTCATTTCAGGGCATGAACCTGATATTCAGTGGGTTGGAAAAAGTCACCTTCAAGGTTGTCAAACTATTACGCTATATTTTGTTCCTTCTGATGCTGTACACTGCCTTTTCTCTTACCTTAGCTCCTCAAGATGCAGTTTTACTTCAGACTGTCGCTGAAGTGTAGCAGTCTATCAAAAGCTGAACAACATGCATAGCATTAATTGTTTCCAGATTCTAGCTCAGAATATTAGTCTAAAAATATCCCTGTCGCAAAGGGGTCTTTAATGAACTAAACGTGGCCATGAAATAGATTACAGAATGCTGCTTTTCTTAGCTATATTGCAACTGCAGAAAGATCTAGGGAGAGCCAAGAAATATAACCAGTTCTTTGATTCAGGCTAGTCAGCCTTATTTGTGGCTTCGTGGAAAATGTTTAAAAGCAATGAACGAAACGGCATTGTTTTTCTGTTCCCTTCCCCCTGCCTTCAAGCTACAGAATGAAATTTCAGAATTTATTGGCACAAATGTGTTTTTATTGGTTTCTGTAAGCTATAATGTATTCAAGATATGACTGCAGCAACCTGAAAAACAATTAGCATCTGTAAAGCAGTCTGTGACCATGAGATTACTTCACAAAATGAAGATTTAACATGCAGCTTTCCCAGAAATTAGTTGTGTTTAGGTCTGGGTTTTCTGTTCTTTTCTTCCTTTATTGATCCCTTCAGGCAGAAAGAAATGGTTAGTTATCTGATTAAAATGTGTGCAAAACTGCAGGGAAATCCTGCACCGCCACTAATGCCACCTGGTTTGATGATGGGAGCGCCTTCAGATGGGTGTCAGTCAGAGCTTCTGAGAAATTTTAGTAGCCGGTTAAATAATTTAAGGGTCCAAGGTGATGTAAAAGTAACAACAGACTTACAGTGCCTTTTTTTTTAAACAGATGGCAAAGTTTAAATGAGAACACAAGTAAATATTTGTCTGGTTTGTAGGACTATGCAAGCATACATACTGAGGGGAACAGGGATTTTATTTTTCTTTTCCAAAGGTGGAGTTATTTGTTATTCGTGAAATGCTTACTGAGGTCTAATAGATTCTGTTGAAATATTTCACTAGCTGCAAGTCAGGTTAAACTGGTGATGTGCTCACAAAGATTCTGAAAGCACAGGCAAGTACCTTAACACCAACTATTCAGCCCAAAACAAATCTGAAAGCTGTTTAATTTTCTGAGTGCATTTTGATCCAAAGAAGGTGACATGGTCAGAAAAAGACTTGCATAGGCTTGTTTGTATATTTGCCAGTGCATTTACCAAATGTGTTTTTCTAACTCTATTATTTTGAATTTGCGGGCTTGTGACAGGAAAAATATTGAGAGAGAAACACAGCTGAAACTAACCAGCATGTCTCGGTGAGATGAAAGTTCAACTCAACATCATTTCAAAAGAGATTTATAAATCGTTATATATTTCTCTGAAAACGGAGAAATTTTATGATCCCTTTCACATTCATTTTACAGTGAAAGCAATATGGGGTGAGAGGTTATTGCTGTTATAACGCGCGCACCGGAGGTTGCATCCATCATTCGATCCCATCGCACGTGACTCAAATTTTGCCTGATTCCTTGTGAGCACAGCCAGGGTAGCCTCAAGATGCGTTTTTGCCTTCTAGTGGTGCTGCTTAGCGTGGAGTACTTCTCTACAGGGGAAATGCATGGAAACAACTCAGATGTTTCTGTATTCTGAGCAGCAAAAAGAAACATTTTTTCCCTGTTTTGGAATGAAAGATAGGGCATGGTGGGTTATTAACAGCACACATCAAATTCTTCCCCTGTCAGTGCCAACTGCAAGACAAGCGTGAAAAGAATACCACACTTTCAGGCATTTCAGAGTACTCAGAATCCCCTGTCCCTGCCTCTATGAATGCACTATTATTTTGTTGAATGAGTTCAAAGAGATTTATGGCTCACACACTGCTTAATGGCCTCCATAGGCTACTCTATTTCAAGGACACATAATGCTTTACAAAAAGTTGGAATTCTTCACACAGCTCTTCTGTACGGGGCCCGATTTTGAACTGTTTGTCAACAATCGCTCTCCAAAGTCCTCCCACTGTTGATCTAAATGCTCCCAGAGTGTCCGTAAAGCCACAGGCAGACGTTCATTTTCCAAACTGTTTGCAAGCTGAAAACATCATTGCTCCTTCACTGTTCGTCTCTGACCTCTGCCAGAGGTTATCCTTCCAGCATTGCCAGCAAAGAAGGGATCGTAAAAGGGATCTCTAATCTGTTCGAGGCAAACCCAGCCAGTATTGATTTGATTAAATTCTGTACAAGCTAGGGCAGATGACGTTGTTCAAGACCAGTTTGGAACTGCTCATGCCATACTGTCCAGCAGCAGATCTGTGGGGGTTGTACCTCCAGCTAGAGGACACCAATGCACATGGGGGTGCATGGTCTCAGCCCAGTATCATGATACATGGATCAATGCCCCCAGGTAGGAAGAGAGGAATACTACAGAGCAATAGTCACAAAATAATCTGGCATGTCCACACCAAAGGATATTTCATTCTCCACATATAGTGATCTTAGAGTTATTCTGGTACTGAAATACTATCTTAAAAACCTAACCCCACCTTCCCTTTCCAGCTGTCCCATGCTGTGATAGAACAGACAGGAAGCTCTGGGATATGTTTTGTTTTGTTATGAAACACAGAGGTGGTTAAGACTTCATGAGTGATTACCAGATGAAGATTTGAAAAAAATAAATGGACTTACTCCCATGTGTGTTTCTGAATAATTTACACAAATGGAAAGAGAGGAAAGTGAGTAAGTTGCTAGTTGAGAGTTATCATTTACTGTTAAAAATGGATGGTATTTAAATGGAAGGGGGAATAGGATATAACAAAACTCTACTTGTAAAAGGGAGATGTAAAATAAACAGAAGTCAGCGTGATGAATATTTTGAGCACATGATACAGTTAGATAATTGTTAGAACTTCCATCTAAAGAAAAGGAGCACTAGAGGGAAGGCCATTAGGCAAAATATTTCTTTCTAGTGCCCTCTAGACATTGGCTTGGTGGTTACGTTTACATTTGCTATTTCAGATTGAGATCGTATCACAGACATACCCAGATAACAAAGAACAAACACAGTGATAGAATGAGCAACACCTGTGTATACAAATACATTTTATTTTCTATGGTGAATTTTTACAAAGCACTCCCATCTTCTGCTCTTCATCAATTAAATTTTGGGAACACAAATCTAAAGGTGAAAACATTTTACAAATTCTAGTACAAACTAAGTTTGTGATGAATTCATCTTAAAAAGGTTGCATCTCTTTTTTTCCAAAGACTAAAAATCTATTCTAAAGAAATTGCTAAAATAAAATAACGTTGCTATTACATCCCTTTAAAATGCTGAAAGTGCCAGAGAGACAAGAAAAGTTGTGGTCTTTTCAGAAAGATTCATACAAATTCACATTGGGTTTCCTTTTCTCCCTTTTTCCCTTCCTTACTATATTTTATATAGAGTAAAAATTTTGTTCTGTTACAAAGCTTATCTTTTTTGTGTCAGCTTATGCTGTCTGCTGTATTGCAAAATGCAGTCGGTTTCACATTGAAATGGAAGGGGCTTTAGAAAAAACACAGCCAATTTACCTGCCCTTTGAGGTTTTTAATAACATTAGAAATGTACATGCATCACAGCAAGGTCTTGGAAGAGTGATTTTGTTAAAAGACAATCATCAAATAAAGTATGGATTTTCAACAATCAAAGGATGAAAGTGCACTTACCCTTTGTGCCAGGGTTTGCATGTAATGACAAATTTCATCTCAAAGGGCTTGATCTGGCTGCCACTGAAATTAATGGCAAAACTTTCATGCACTTTGGTGAAGAAAGGAACAGGTCAAAAAAGTTATATAATGAATTAGGACAAAGCACTGTATCCTGCAGATTTAATATGGTCCAATTTTTGGTGTATTTTTATTATCTAGTAGTGTGGTTTGCGCTGGATTTCTACTCCAAAGATCCCACTGAATTCCCAGTCTTAAGTCCTCTATGGTCTGTAAACCTGAATACCCAAACTTTAATGTATTTATGCTTGTATCCCATGATTCCTGACACGTTCTTGTTTAGACACAAAGTTATAATTACACTATACCATTCCTTTGAGGAAAACTGACAACAGAACCGACAGGAATAAGGAATAGTCCTACTGTCAGTTACAGTGGTATTAATGTTGGGGAGTCTGACCCATGACACATCTGGAATCAGGAAATCAGACATAGCCTTTGCACTAGAATCCAGCTTGGTTAATGAAATGCAGTAGGGACAGAAAGGCAAGACTGGTAGTAGTTCAGATGAGAGAAAATGCCTGTTTGGGTAGTGTGATTTTCTTATCTTCCCCACCCTTTTTGAAAGTTCTCTCTACTTCATGGGGCTGTTGGCTAAGAAAATATTTCTGACCCAAGTATCGCTCTGAATAAGCACTCCTTTTCAAAGTGGCAGGCTAGCAATGGTCAGAAATTTTCCACTCCCAGGTTGTATCCAAAGACTCTGCAGTACACTGTGTAGTAAGCATGTTGTTGTAATTGAACAAAGCACTCAGCACACATCAATTAACTTTTTAGGCAGTACTTTATACTGGGCTCCAAGGTGAAACACTTTTTTTTTTCTTTTTTTACCTATCCTTTTTCCTTTTAAAAAAATTAAACATTTAATAACAGAAATTGCTGGAGCACCTCTCCTATAAAGAATGACTGAGAGAGTTGGGCTTGTTCAGCCTGGAGAAGAGAAGGCTCCAGGGACAACTTATAGCAGCCTTCCAGTACCTAAAGGGGATCTACAAGAAAGAAGGGAGGGACTTTTTAGAAGGGCATGAAGTGATAGGACAAGGGGGGAATGGTTTTAAATTGGAAGGGGGTAGATTTAGATTGGGTATTAGGAAAAAAATTCTTCACTAGGAGGGTGGTGAGGCACTGGAAAAGGACATGGTGGTTGCCCCCTTCCTGGAAGTATTCAAGGCCAGGTTGTACAGGGCTTTGGGCAACCTGGTGTAGTGAGAGGTGTCCCTGCCCATGGTAGGGGGTGGGTTGGAACTTGAAGATCTCTAAGGTCCCTTCCAACCCAAACCATTCCATGATTCTATGAAATTGAAATCATAGTTCTGAAAACAGCCATCTGAGCTCAGTCCTCTGTTGTTAGCTTCAGATTTTCTCCTAGGGTGTCTTCCAAGCAGTTGGATGGAGGCAGACTCAATCACACATTCCCCTGGCAGAACTGAGTGCTTTTTAAAGATTCTTTTCATTCTCCCAAGTTGTTGGAATAACAATTAACAGCAAGTGAAGCACATGCTAAATCTCCTCCTTTTATTCTATTCCACTTCCCCACCACCACGCCCCCCTGCCCTGTTGTGTTCAGTGGAAATAAAAATGTTGCTTTGTCAGGCTTCTCTGGGACACTAAATTCTTCCTAGCATAGATGCAACTTCTCTAATTTGGTTTTCCTGTGTCACAACAGAGACTGGGGTTTTTGAACTGTAGAACATCTTTAGTTTCATGAGGCTCTATGACTGTCTTCAATAGTTATTTCATGCACACGTGTGTCAAGCTAGCAATACGTTACGTAATAGTTATGCATTAATGATTGTGTGCAGGTGGAAAAACTGAGATACAAAGACCTTTTGCAGTTTTGCAGATAATTTCCAAGCTAATCTACCTTTTATCTACAGTTTTAGGAGTGTCGTTAATGTGATTGCTTTTGCACTACATCTGGTGATTGCGCAGAGATACCTCAAACAGCTCATAAACATCTCACTGTGGGTCTTCAAAGCAGCACAGGAAGCACATTCCTGCTTCTGAATAGGTAAACTAACCCACACTGAGCCCCTTGATGTTTAGGTACAGATTCACCTATACAATGTTATCTGTATAATGCCAGCTCAGATATCTCAGATTTATTTGGGGTTGGACTAGATGACCTGTAAAGGTCCCTTCCAACCTAACACTTTCTATGATTCTATTTTGCAGGTTTCAGTGTGAGCATAGGTGGTATGACAAAGTCAGTACCTCAGTCTACAAATGGCTACCGAGATTTTCAAGTGGCTTTCCCTGTAATAAATAAAAGCTGAGAAGATCATCTTCAACATGCACTCAACTTGACAAACAAAAATAGCGAGTCAGCTTCATGTAATAAAATCTATTTGCCTGATACTAATTTTCAAATTCTTTTAATTTTGGATCTCCAGCAATTGAGGGAGATAATGCAATTAAGTATTTAAAGATCTAAAATGACCTTTCTAGTTGACAGCCTGTAACACTTTTTAAATTTTACAGTTGGCAACGGGATTCTGCTTCTTTAAAGAAGCTGTCTCCAAAAACAGTCACAGCTTACCAGGGGTTTTGTGGATTCATTGATAATATTAGAGTCATAGAATCATTAAGGTTGGAAAAGACCTCCAAGATCATCTAGTCCAACCACCCCCTTACCACCTATATTTCTTACTAAATCATGTCCCTAAGTACCTCATACAACCTTTCCTTGAACACCCTGAGGGGCGGTGACTACACCACCTCCCTGGGTAACCTGTTCCAATGCCTAACCACTTTTTCTGAGAAGAAATTTCTCCTAATTTCTAACCTGAGCCTCCACTGGTGCAACTTATAGCCATTCCCTCTTGTCCTATCACTAGTTATCTGCAAGAGGCCAACCCTCAACTCACCACCACCTCCTTTCAAGTAGAGAGTGACAAGGTCTCCCCTGAACCTCCTTGTCTCCAGACTAAACAGTCCCAGTTCCCTCAGCCGCTTCTCATCAGACTTGTGTTCCAGACTCATCACCAGCTTCGTTGCCCTTCTCTGGACATGCTCCAGGGCCTCAATGTCTTTCTTATAGTGAAGGGCCCAAAACTGAGCACAGTATTTGAGGTGCAGCCTCACCAGGGCTGAGTACAGGGGCATAATCACCTCTGTGGTCCTGCTGGCTACACTATTCTTGATAGGAGCCAAGATGCTGTCGACCTCCTTGGGCACCTGGGCATACTTCTGGCTCATGTTCAGGTGAGTGTCAACCAACACCCCCAGATCCTTTTCCTCTGTACAGCCTTCCAGTCAACCTGCTCCAAGCCTGTAACATTGCCTGGAGTTGTGATGACCAAAGAGTAGGACCTGCCACTTGGTCATGCTGAACTTCATCACACTGTACTCTGCCCATTGATTCAACCTTTCCAGGTCCCTCTGGAGGGCCTTCCTACCCTCCAGCAGACCAACACTTTCCCCCAATCTGGTGTCATCTGACCCTCTGTATCCACTACCACACACATAAATTTGCCTCTGTGCATGCCTCATCTTTCATCCTAACTGTTCAAATAAATCCAGAATTTCTAGATATGTTATTGTGATTTAATCTTTGTGGGCTGGAGTGCCTGCAAGCATTCTGTGTCTGTCTTGTGGAATGTTATTTTTTATGTGAGGTACAAAATGGATGATGTGCAGAATGAATCCTATCTGGCCCTGAAAGAGATACTTAATGTTTCATCCTGTCTTCTGATTACTGGATAGGAAAAAGCCATTATTGATTTAATACTCAAAGCCTTTCTATTTCTTAGCCGTCTTCTGACATACATTAAGCAGACCTGCCATACCAAGTTTATTTACCGGGAACTAAAGATGAGTGTTTTTATTTTTGAAGAGCCTTGTAGTTGGGTAAAAATAAAAACGTATCTGGTTTAAGGTCCAGATCCAATTTCAGCTGAATTCCCCACAGGTAGGAAATGAGGGAAGGTGATAAGTTTTTCACATTACACCTTAACTCTCCTGGTTGAAAATGACACTGCAGCCTTCCAGCGTTCCAAACAATTAGAACAGAGGTGAGGATTCAGGGGAAATAGAAAGCTGAGTGACTCCAAGACAATAGGCTGAGGTTAAATTGGACAGGACAGGTAATCAGACTGGACTTGTAGTCCCTGCTGTCCTCCTGGAGGTAAAAGTCTGTCCATAAATAAGACTATCAGAGCATGTCTTTGTGAAGACACAGGATGATCAAGGTCAGCTGAGGGACAAAATATCAAGAGTAAGGTAAAGAAAGTAATCTTCTTTCAACAAATTACATACACAAAATACAATATACTTTACAAGTGCTGTGTTTACAAGTTCAATCCAAAATGGAATTTCAATTATTTCAGGGGAAGACACATGCTAAAACATAAAAAAACAACCACCAAGAAAGAGCATACTTTTACTCTGCCTTACAAATTTACTACTTATTTTTGAGCATTAATATTTTTGTGGTAGCACGCATCTCTCTTTTTTTCACATACTGCTGCTGCAAAATGTTGTATTTCATTCACTGTGAGCAACAGCAACACGATGTTTATAAATCAGCAGAAAAGGCTGTGTTCATAAAAAGGACTGTGAAATCACTCAGCACATACAGCACTTCATATTTTCAAAGGGCTGCACAGACATGAATAGCCGAATTGTAATTGACCCTAACTTGACTGCAGAGTGAGTGATGAAGATTTACCGTTTTAAGAGATAGAAAAAATTGATGGGAGGCTGGGGGTGTGGATATGAAATGAATTGTGTCTTCTTCCCCAGTACAGGTATAACCAGAAGAGATCTGGTACAGACAAGAAGCTTGTCACAGCTGGCTGCAGTAGTTCAGTGTTTTTTTATTCCCTGTGAATAGTACGAAAGTATGTGCTGGCCTAAGTCACATTTCCAGCCTTGGTTGCCCTCACAGGACACAATATCCATGTCTGAATCCAAGAGCTTAAAAATGTGTTACATATATAGGTGAACACACACGAGGAACTCCCCTTCCTCTTGCTTTCTGTGTAATCAAGGGGTTCGGTGAGAAAAGAGATGTTACTGACAACTTGTACTACTTCAGTGTATCTGTTCCCTAGCATCCTTACTGCTCCAAACCAAGAAATCTGGAGGTAAGATGCAGGATACTCCAACGTCTCAAAGGCAGGTAGAGTACATATGAGCAGCATCGCACCTTTGCCCTACAGTGGGGAGTGCTGGGGATTGTTTACATGTGCTTTGGCCGCGTGCAGCTAGGAATTCACATTGTGACCAGTGGTCTGTTTTGATCAAATGGTGAGAACCACTGCTGTTACACAAGTGCCTTTGGCTGGATTACACTCCTCTGGAAGCATTGGAGGGAAAGCAAGCACATTCCACCATGTAATGTATGCATCTGATCTCAGAGAAATCTGTTGGGTTTTACCCCCAAAATCTCTAGAGTGTATTTTGCAGGGGCAATGCTGTTTCTTCTGTTAGTAGCAGGGTTTACAATTCTTCCCATGATCTCTGACTTAGGAAGGATATGGTCAGTCAGGAGTGTCTGGTGAAAGTATAATGTTAGAGGACACCATGTTCATGCAAGTAAGGGATTTACAATTTCTGACAGGCAATGTTCATGCAGTAGAAAGTTTGCCTCTGGGTATTTTGTGTGCAGAGGCTGAGCATGCCTGAGTTAGGAAAACACTAGCATAACTCTCAGGCAAGTTACAGCTCTGTGTGTGTGTTTTTCTTGATGGCATGTGAAAGTCACTCTGGCTAGGTGACATTCATAGATTCACAGAATGCTTTGGGTTGGAAGGGATCTCAAAGATCATCTAGTTCCAACACCCCCTGCCACGCGCAGGGACACCATCACTAGACCAGGCTTTCTAAAGTCCCATCCAACCTAACCTTAAACGTCTCCAGAGATGGGGCCTCCACAACCTTGCTGGGCAACCTGTGTCAGTGCCTCACCACTCTCATAGTAAAGAATTTGTCCCTAACATCTAACATATAACCTACCCTCTTTCAGCTTGAAGCCATTACCCCGTGTCCTATCACTACATTCCCTGGTGAACAGTCCCTCTCCCACTTTCCTGTACGACCCCTTTAAGTATTGGTACGCTGCAATTAAGTCTCCCTGGAACGTCCTCTTCTGCAGACTAAATATTAAAGGATGTTAAATGCTCCACCCATCTCTCATCATCCCATCTCTAAAGTACAATGGGATCAAAGTCACATATTGAAATGTTTGTAGCTTGATAGCACCACCAGGAGAATTTATGCACATAAGAAATTATGTGCCATCTCATGTGTCCAGATATGACAGTATTACACTGATTATTTCAACTTACATCATGTTAAAGAAAACACTGCTTTGCCTTCCTCCTTTCTAGTTGTGCTCCACTATATCCGGCACATGTAGCCCCTTTTTTCGTGCAGTTTCTCTTCTCCTGTGCTTGAACTTCAAGACTGTTGCTAATCCACAGTGTATGTTTTTCAAATAAAATTCTTGGGTTTTCTTTAAAGGGATAGAAGTGGCACATGTCATCTTGGTAAGCATTAAAAACCCGAGTGTTTTGAAGAGCTTCCAGTCTAGGCATCTTCCAAAGTCTCTCTTCAGATGAAGAAATTAAGTCTTTTTGATTTGAACGATGATCAGTGTCTTGCGTTTCTTGGGGAATAAGAGGGGAAGTTAAGGTGATGGTGAAATCATCTAGTGAAAATTCTTCAGGGCTGAAAATACCTCATTTTGCTCTTTGTCATCAAGGCATAATCAATTTCAAGGCATACAAGTGATTACACAAGTTTTAGAGCAACCATTCATGCAGCTCTTGAGAACAAGATTTTCAGGTATTCTTAGCTTGGATTTTTATACTTCTTGTAACATCTGATGAACAGACACTGATTCCAAAAGCTTGTCCATTTTTTTCCAGAGATACCAATTGCTTTAGTACACAATATTACTTCTCCCCACAGTTCTTGTCCCCAGCTAAATGAGAACACACACTGTGCCCTGATGAGCTGCATGGCTTGCCAAGGTAGAACCTATTCTTTCATCTGAAGTGAACATTCTCATCTTTTCCTTTCTGGGACATGATGTGATGGCCCCTGGCTGGCATCAGACATCTCCATTCTTATGTCCAGACCGCGGGCACCTCAGGCTCAGGCTTCCAGCATGACTATCTGTGTTGACCACTTAGCACAGTGAGACTTCCATATATAGAAAGCAGAATGCCTCAAATACCCCACAGATAGTCCTAAAACTTATTGTATGAAACGTATGTATGAAACATATGCCCTTGAAGGATAGCGAAAAAAATCCCTAACACAATGTACCAAATCAAGGACAGAGGATGCCTCATGGGTACACTATTTGATGGCACAAATCACAGAATCATTAGAATCACAGAATCATTAAGGTTGGAAAAGACTTCCAAGATCATCTAGTCCAAGATCATATTCTACCACTCTGTAATTACCCATAATCAAAATATTTTGACAGATAAAGACTACAGTGATATTTTCTAACCCCTATCTTGACTGTCTAATCTGAATTATCTTTCCTATTCAAGTCCTGGACTGTTGAAAGATATGATGGCGACAAAATTTGAAATACATTGAAATTGATGAAAAGTGAGTAAAAAAGGCAACGTTGTCGTTTTGTTCTTGTTTTCATTCTTGTTTTGTTGTTTGGGGTTTTTTTAAATTTTTGATCGAGTTTGGTATTACAGACAGATCTTGGTTATGCATCAAGTAATTTATCTGAATGAAGTTTGAAGTGTTCTGGTCATCTGGTCACAAGTAGTACATGCAGCATTTTTTTACATGTGAACAGTACATGCATGTACTGCTCCATATGTGCCTATAAATCAATGTCATCTTCTACCCCATTCCATTGTAACAGGACTGCTTTCTCCAAAACATTGGTTAATTTAACATAAAGTGTGCCTATAGTACCTGCCATAGTATGCCAGAACACACAAGAGTGTTTTATCTGCACACTGAACTAAACCCCAATGCTTTAGAGAGTGTCATCACACATGCAGACCTCAGAAACCGTGTATCTGGGCATGGAAAAAATTATCTCTTCTTTTTTTGCTCTGCTGGTATCGGAGACAATTCATAAAGCAATTACTGTGATCTATTCCTGGAATAAGTTATTAATTAACAAATAATCTATTGCTAGAAATGCCTATTAAAAAAAGAAAATCACCAACAAAATTTCACCCTCCATCTTTGAAGTGTTTTCTCCTGTGTGTCTCCCTGCCTGTGCCCAGGGACCTGCCTTTTTCTCCTCCTCATGCTCACCTGAACACATAAATCACACACCCTGGCACTTGTGTTCTACCCATCCTGGCCCTGCCACCATTTTCTCTCCCCAGGTTAGCAGTTTTTGGTTGTTCTATAATCAAAACCCACTTACCAAATCCTATAAAGAGCCTCAGGTCTCAAAGGCCTCATAAGCCAACTTAATAGTTTTCCTTTAAGAGGGAGCATTTTTTCTATCACTACAGGTACAAACTTCCTGAGCACTGGGTGCAGGAGAAGGTTTTAGGTTTCCAGCAAAAACCCCTCTTTGTTTTTAGAAAAGACATTCAAAGGATTTAAATGTGAAAAATATAGTTAGTTCCACAGTGCCACCTCTACTTTGGAGAGTTTGGCATGTTACAGGGAGTCAAGCAAGGGAAGAAAAGTAGAATCTGCAAGTCATCTGTATGAGCTGACAGGAATACCTCTCAGCTGAGGGCATGGAGTTTGCTTGCAGAGCAAATACTTAAAATAATAATACAGATATTTCCAAAGTCCAACAGATTTCTGGAAAGTCCCACCACATGTTTGCTGCTTGAAAAAGGGTGACATCTGAATCAGAAGTGAAAAAGTCATCTGAGTCCGCCCATAAGTGATTCGGAATCTGACATGACCCTTTTATCTCCTTTGGCAATAGCACTGCAATAGTTATAAGGATCTTTTCTTCTGTAGCTGGCAGAAAGGCTTCAATTCATACTTTGTGATATGTCTAGATCAGCACATACTGGTGTTCACTCAATACATCTTATCAAATGTGAGCATTTCAGTCTACAAATCTGCCCCTTGGATAGTAGAGGGTGACTGAGGGAGTCACTTAAAATAGTGTGTCTGTAACCACATGAATATGAAGAACAAAATAACCTATTAGCATGTTTCTCAAGTGACATTGGTTAGTCATGAAGACTCAGCATCTGACCTGCATAAAAATGCAATGTTAATGGTGATTTCCCAGGTTCAAGCATTCATCTGTTTTTTAATGTAACACTAGACTGAGGAACACTGAGCTCAACAGTCATCACTTTTGTAGGGCCACAACAAGCAGTTCAGCTAACTCTGATTTCCATTCTCCACAAACTGAAAGGACTCAAAGGATGAATGCACATTGTGATCCTTTCCTGTCATTGCAGCTGTTAATATAAAATTGTTTTGACGTATTTTAATCATTGATGGTGTTGGTGCACAAATCATCAAAAAGGGGATAGAAAATGAAACCTCTTAACTTCACACCAGTAAGCCACCCTCTGATTACTTGAATGGTCCCCTATGAGCAGTCATATGCTCCGTCTCCATGAGACTCTCCTTGGAAGAGCAAAATCAGAGTGAAATGGAGGTGGTTCTGGAGGTGGGGCTTGTAATTCAGCCCTTCTGGGGTGAATGACCTTCTGGGACTTTGTGTGCCAACACTCAAGAGGGCATCTCAGGCACCACTGCCCTGTTTCTTGGTGCAATGAGGCGGAAGAATGACCCTGCTTTTGGGCAGCCCTACCCAGCTCTTCTGTCACGGCTGCTTTGAGGCCAGGAAAAACCAAAGCTGTAGATCTCCAGGAGCTCAGAGCCTCTGACAGAGGGGGGTTTCATCAAAAACAGAAACATCTTGTTAGTCTAGGGTATTGCAGCAGGGAATGCTGTCAGGCTATTTTGTTCAACTACTTCACTGAGCAGAAATGCAAGGCAGTGGCAGAATCAAACCCAACATTTTTACTCTTTCCTCTCCTCTCAAAGGCACTGGGCTCACTCTGCTCTCTCACACCCCACACACCTTTTAGCACTCTCAGTCTCTTCAAAGATCTGATCTCCTACTTACGACACTCTTAGATCATTCCCTCCTCTTTGATCATGCTTCTGTTCATTCAATATCTCCAAAGATCTGCACACTGCATCAATTTGGAGTCTGGGGCACGGTAAGAAAACAAGTTTTTCAAGGATCAATTGATTTCGTCTGGCAAACACAATAAGAAATTCCTTATTAGAATTAAGAAAATAAGAAAATTCAATAAAGGGGACACTGAATTTTTTGGGGCGTTTTTGTAACCCAGTACACAACAGAAAGTTAGGTTCCCAATGCATAGCATTTAGTATTACAGCAATAATGCTTGATTATTTCACCCCTTTTTGTTGAAAATTTTTGAATGTTCAGGAAGAAAATGCTAAAAATTTCACGTGGAGTGCGTGAGATCTATGAGAACTGGGAAATGATGAGAGCTGAGAGCCAATATTGTGTATTTTGCACAGGAATTAGTTTACATTCCAGGTCATTTTGAAAAAAAAATGCTGAGTCTTTGCTTATTTTCTACTTCAATAAACCTTATTGAACAGCAATATTGTTCTACCTGAATGAGCATATTTAATGTTCAGGCATACACAGTATCTCTGCCTGAATCCAACATGTACCTGGCCTTATGGACACTTTTGCTACAGCTGTTTGTATGAGCAGGAAGGCTCGAGGGATTATGAATTGCAAAGGAACATTGAGCATAATGCTAATATTTGGTGTCCTTCTGTGATGTACAAGAAAAACTCCCAGATTCACTTCCTAAATGTCTGTAAGTGATCATTTTCTGTAGTGGAAAGTAACAGCGGAATGCAAAATGGTACCCCTCATTGAGAACTCACACAGTACTGAATGCCAGAATCTAAGGCACGGGCATTGATGAATTAGTATAAACAGTTACTTTATAACATGGATTACCTGACATTTTTACCTTCCTCATCCCTTGTAGAGCTGTGCTTTAATGATGATCATTAAAGATCCCTCTTCAATATAGGGAGATATATATCTTTCTCAATATATACATATTATATTTATATATATATATACATACACAAATGGCATTATAAACACAGAATAGAGCATAGCCTTGAGGAAAATAATTTCTTGCCTTTAACTGCAGGATACTTCTACTGAAGCAAAGTAGTCATTTCCCAATTATTATGTTAGCACAAGATAAATATGTGTTAATAGAAGTATCCAGCTGCCAAACTCAGAAACAAAAGAAAGAGACAGCGTCTCACCACAGAGATTTTCCTGCTGTTTAATTCTCTGGTCTGCTCCTGTGCAAACACTCACCTTTTTTAATGAAGAAATGGTCCGTAAAGCTGCAGAAATGAAAAATGAGGTATATATTCAATTAGCTGTAGTACTCTTGGCATGCCACTTCAGGTCAGCTGGAAAGTTTTGAAAAGCAAGACGTTTGTAACTTAAAGTAGGAAATCTGAATGCAAACTCAGCTGGCTTAACTGTGCAGCTCTTTTGGCAAACCACTGAAAAACGTAATTGAATGTAGCCCTCCTGGGAAGGAACCCTAATAAACTGGAGGACAACTTGTCTGCTAGCATTTTGAATTTGCCTTCCCAGCATTCAAGTTTTTTTGTGCCACTACCGTAGTCAGTTTCACTTACAGGAATAATTACCCTAAGCAGTTACAGGTAAGGGCCTGCTTCATCCTCCCCTTGCAGCTAACATCCATCACAGAAATGGCTTTCTATACATAGCCTGCTTTGCATGAGGTTATTTTCAAAGGGTGACCATCACTTTATGGGCACAGGCAACACCCAAACCATTTATTCTAGCATTTTTTTGTGCTTACAGCCTGTATCACAAACACAAAAGTGATGAGCTGCACACCTGACTGAGCGGCCACTGTGCAGGCAGAAAAGAGGGACACATTTTAGCTGCAAGCCTGTGCTGCACCTGCTGGAAGACCAGTTATGCCAGTGACATTATGCATCTACACAGGAATAAAAGGTGAGTGACATTGCTTTAGGGGAACTGCAAGGGAACACATGGTCCCAATTCACTCCCCATGCCAATCTACAACCAGAATAATCTCCCCTGTAGTCAATATTCTTACAGTCACCTCATAAATACTAATCTATTTTAGCCTTTTGTTTGCCAGATTCTAGGATATTTGCTCCAGGAACATCAACTCAGAAAAATACTGCCACCTGTGATCTGATTTGATTCATTACCCATTTTTGCACAGCTTTTCCCATTTAAGGTAGACAATTGTACCAATGCACCAAGTAAGATCTCTGATCTTCTGGTGCACGTTTTTAATTTGGGTTCTCTCAGTTCCTCCCAGTATAACTACAACCTTCATGCATTAAAACAATTGGTCCAATATGAAATAATGTGATTAGTGATGCTTACAGCTCAGGAGGTGATAGCACAGAAGAGCTGTTGCACTTGTGTCAGGCTATAAGAAGTAAAAATATAGGCAAGACCTGAGAGAAGACACAGATGTTTTATGTTGGGATTTGTTTCCTTGACCAGTTTAAATGAACAGCCCACAGCTAGCCAGCTAGTGGGAAGCAAACTTCAAACTGAGATTCCAGCTTGCCTGCAGATTCATGTGATGATACCCAGCCCCAAGGGGTCACATAGAACAAACCTGGACATCTGAACTGTGTCTGAGAATCCAGCTTCTGGAAGGCACTTTTATTCAGGAACAGCCTCCAACATTTTGACTTCAAGAAAAATTCATGGGGTTAAATGTTGTTTCATATAGTGGTGGTAGAAGTTAAATTCTGGTTTAACCCATGAGAGTTTATCAGATAGGTAATGATTAGTGACTGTATGTCAGACTGACACAGACATATTTAATTTGGGTTCAGTAAGGACCAGATGCTTGGGTCTGATAAAACATTCACTGGCATGGGCCAAGGGTAGGGAAAAAGTCAGAGTGACTCAGTCATCTTTCCCCACTTCAGGGTAGCTGCAGTCCAGTGTGACCTCAGCAAAAGTATGGGCACTCTGGCAAATCAGCCAAGGATTACTAAGGACAGCACAGTTAAATCTAAGTCAAAGCATGACTGAGCAGCATGAGATAAGAATCAAGCCTAATTTCTTTTTCCCCCTTGTCTTTACTTTTGTCTATCTCGAACTAAGTCCAAGGCATTCATCTTCTCTGAACTGCAGTAGCCTTCACTTTTCTTTGTTACTATTGAAATCCCTTACAATTGTTCTGGTTTGCTTCCCACAAATTCTTACAATTCTCTGCAGAATTAATCCAGTTATTTCAGCATTTTTCCCTCTTTCATTTGTCCCAATTATGTTAATGACTATGAACATTCCAGCACTAAAAAAAGATACTTCTGAAGTGCTTCAGACAGTCTGGCACAGGAGTCCCTGGAGATAGTTTTAGATGCTACAGATTTGGGTTCGCATTTTCCTACTATGGTGCAGCGCTAAGAAAAATAAAATCCCAGCTGGCATAGACAAGGCTGTTAGAGAACTGAAATTACCCTGTGCTTTCTCAGGTAATGGCACAGCTGTATCTGACGATAACTGTTAAATTCAGGATTACTCTATGTGCATTTATTTCATAAAACAGAGACATTAGGACTGTGTTCTATCTTGCTTTCATATAAAGGGAGTCACAGCTTTATATGTGTCATGGCTTTGTTTTTCACCCAGTCCTATTCCACACTTGGTTCTAGGAAACCATTTAATAGTACCAGGCTTCCTGCACTGATCACCTTTACTTTGTGTCACCATGAGCGAAGAACCAGAAATGCAGAACTCTACAGCTAATCGTACTTATTGGGAAAGTTATTTTAATTGTATTTAACCAGGAGGTTAAAAGAGAAAGAAGCTGTATTTATACCTCTGTCCTGGTTCTGTAACCTCCTCAAGCAGCCAGCACGAGTGAGTTGAGTTAACCTGGGCTGTTTTCCACACAACCTGACATCACTCCCCCATAAGAGGGGCTGGTTGGGGAGCGGGGCTCCTGGGTGCCTCCAGGGCAGGGTGTCCTTGCAGTGTTCAGTGTTATCTTGGTCAGTACTCTGTGTTATCACCAGTTGTGAGCATAATTTTCCATGGGCTGTTATTGTTTCCCTTTTTTTGTCAGTAAACTGTCCTTTTCCCAACCCACAGATGCTCTTTCTCCTCTGAGAGTGAGTGAGCAGAGTGGAGTGCTCAGCTGCTGCCTCGAGTTGAACCACCACAACTGCTTAAAAAATCTTTAGTAAACAGCTAAGATCTTTGAAGCCAAAATTAACCAGATTTATTTATTGTTAATAAGTCTCTGTGAAGATTATACTGACTGCTGACACTCAGGCCATCTTCTGAAAGCTAAAATGGCAGGAATGATTCAATAACTGTCAACTACCATCTTCAAGAGAATGGCATGAAGCCAGGAGCCGGAGACCAGCAGCTCAAAAGAAATGCTACCATGGAAGAGAATATGCTACAGGGTTGGGAGTCAGCAGTGAAGAAGCGAAATGACCAACCTGACACAGTTAGTCAGAAATTCACACTCAAAAAAATGAGAGAAACCTCTCACTTACACACTTGATATTTCTAGAGTGAGCAACTGTTCAGGAGTACTCTTGATTTTGAATGTAAAGGCAACTGGGAAGCAGACCACAGATGGAACAGGTCAACTCTAGCTCTAAGCCCAGCTGCATTCTGCTGAAAACTCTACAAAGTCCTTATTGAAATAAGTGGATCTGTGCCAATTTGCAGCAGCTGAAGGCCTGTCTCTGCCATTTTATACATCTTGAACATTAAGATCAAAGCGGATTTCATCGTATGTCAAGACAAAAGCATCGACAAATAATTTAATGAACTTAGTTCATATTCAAAAGGGGAGTAAAGGTATGAATTCAATCTTTCATTTGGCAACTAGTCAGGTAAAGAGAATTATGAGCAAGCTATTCAGTAGAAATAGTAACTGTCACCAAAAAATGTGACAAAATAGACCTAAGAAACTGAACTGAACACAGATTAGTTAGTTTTCCAGTAACATTTAGAGTTTAACACCTGCGTCAGATTCATATAACCCACTCCAAGGTATACAGACAAATTTAGCCCGAAAATCTGTGTCTTTCTGTTGCAGTCACCTTCTATAAAGCTGGTTTGGCTTTATTTGGCGCTTTTTTTTGTTTTTGCCACTTCAGTCCAAGGAAGCATTAGCTATTTTCAGGTTTCCTCATAAAAATGAAACTCAAATCACATTCAACAGAATTTAGTGAGATCAGTGAACTTTTTAGTGAATATGGGTAGATCTATGGCTTTTAATGGAACAATGTAAAATTGGCTGTTTTCTTCAGATCCATGTAACCACAGCAGTCATAGGCCAAAACATAAAAACTGAGAAAAATTTTCCTTTGGGTAACTGTTTGACCAAACCCTAAATGCAAAACTTAAGAAATACCTTCCTCTTCAGTTGTAAAATGGTATTCAATTACTCTTGGGATGCTGCAGAACGGAAAAAAAGTCCAAGCCAAAATAAACCTATATTTCACAAATAAAACACCCCAAAGTTATGCTATACTATGATAGCTCAAACTGCCGATCAAGTGCTGTTTTCTTTCTCCATCCATTCCTTTCACATTAACAAAAATAACAGGTGCATTTTGCAAAGTACCCTCAATGTTACCAGAGGGCAGACAGTATTATTGAACCAAGGGGAGGAAAACCAATTCTAAAGCCAAATATCCTCCCCCCAAGATGTTCTAAGTAGTGTCCCATTAAGCCTAGACCAATTGCAGTTTCGGATATTATTGCTTAGGAATTATAACTTTATACCACAAAATGTTTCTTCTATTACTCATAACAATAATGCATCACATTTCTAAAAAAATTCTGGATCGATGGTCAATAAAGACCATCAAAAGGATGCAAAGGTGTATAATCAAGCTTTTATCTTGCTTTAGTAACTTCTAGGCAATTAAAATTTCATGACATATATTAAGAGGGCTGTTTTTTTTCTGAGTTTATACCTAATGTCGAATTCTCTACAGTGAAATATTTGCCAGTGGCAATCTCTTTCATACAATATTAGCATATCCAATTCTTCCCTTGTGGGATGTTTCAGCATATAATATTAATTCACCATTAGGTAATGTACTCATTTTAGCAATCTCCTGTGTTCTCATTAATTAAAAACCTGGTACAATCACTTGTAGCCTATTGCATTTTACTTTGCTTGCTTTGTTTTGGCTTGCTTTTTAAAAATTTTCTTCTTTCCCTTGGTTTTTAGTGGAAAACCTCTATCAATACCTGCCCCATATTCAACAGTTATTCTCATATATGGGTCCGTCTGCTTTAAGGTACTTTTAAATTTGGTAAGGTGTCATTATAATATTTATATTAATATAAATGTAATAAGACAATAACTATGTTTTACTCGAGGATTAATTCTACTGTTCTTTTCATCGTAATCCAAAGTTTGAAACCCTTTTCAATTTCCTTTTTTTTTTTCCTCTGCAGACCTGGTCTGAAATTTCTACAAAATTGCATTTTCTCTGAAATTCTCATGTGAGTTGTACAAATAATGACCTGCTCACCTCCCTGTTATATAGATTAATTGTGAGCTGTTACTTAAATCTCCAAATTTTTTTTGATTGAGGCAATTAAATAGCAACGTGCATGGCATGAATTACCATAGAATCAGCCTTCAAAAGGTTTCACTTCATGTTCAGTTCTCATCCTTTAGAAGAAAAACGAAAAGAAAAAAAGAGTCACTGTAGTGAAAGTTATAAGCATAAAATAGCAGATGAACAAAGATATAAAACCTATGTCAGGTCTCTGAGATAACAAAATACTATTTGATAGTTCCTGCTAGCTAGAAGGAAGGTGCTGGTAGTAAATCTCAAAGTACTAACAGAAGTCTACTTAAAAAAGGTCAAGACAATTGGGAGCTTTTTTTTTTTTTTTGCAAGTTGATGCTAACAACTCTATTCCTTTTTACATTTATTAGTTTGTCTGTACTGCTCATTTTGCTATAGGTTTTATTTTCTTAACTTTTTTTATAACTAAATGTTTGATCGGTGGTTAAAGGACTGAATGTACTATTTTAAATATGAACTTTAATGGAATAAAATAGCATTTTTAGAAAGAAAATTAATTAAAATAAATGCCTATTATTCAGTCTACCAAATCAGAATGCAAACTGCTTCATAGATAGTTTTATTTGTTAAAATGTGTGCTATTATTGTAATAGCCCTTTTTTTTTTCCTTCAGGATGCTTTGAAATCCAGATGATGGCAAACTAATATCAAACAGGCTGTTCCTATTTATTAGAAAAGGGATCTTGAAGTTTCCATATTTATGCTATATAGGTAGTGTTTCAGAATGCTTTGTGTT
Organism: Laterallus jamaicensis coturniculus; assembly: GCA_022605575.1. Taxonomy (NCBI): domain Eukaryota; kingdom Metazoa; phylum Chordata; class Aves; order Gruiformes; family Rallidae; genus Laterallus; species Laterallus jamaicensis. Next base: position 16,149,547 of record JAKCOX010000008.1, on the reverse strand, counting down.
TCACAGAAAAAATGTGGCAGAGCAAAACTTAAAGATGGAGACAAAGAAAAATATACTGACAAAATTGATTTATCAGCTGAAAGAAAACAAGGTGAGGGAGCAGATAAGAGGCAGATGGAGAATGAAAGGAGACAGAGAAATGTGGCATCAGATATTTTTAAAATAGTTGAGCCTGAAAAGCATAATACCCAGAGTCTGTATAAAGCAGATAAAACAGATGATGCTCTAGAATAGAAGAAAAAACCCCAAACCCCCACAAAACTGAGAGGGCTAAAGAGAAAATAGAACTATGCAGGATGAGAGGCCCACCAAAAATCAAATTCAACTTGAAAAAATCACAAACCAGAACATCTCATGTATATTAATGCAAAACATGGGCATCCACTGACCAGATTAAAAAGATGGAAGCAGTAATAGCAGTATGTCCTTTAGAGAATGTGAGCAACACACTAACCATGAATTTGCAATGTGATATGACAGAAGGACAGATGTAAAATCCAAGTAACAAACACAGGAAGCTAATAGCAAAGTAGAGAGTAAACAGTTCCTTATCTATATTTGGCTCTACTACAACTATATCTGGAATATTTCATTAATAAAGAGTACCTTACGGCCAAAAATATATACACATTGTGTAAGAGGAAATGAGCAAAGAAAAAACAATCACATTAAAACCCCAAAACCAAAAACTTGGTTGATTTGGACTGGTTTATGGGACCAAGAAGGACAGACTTTATCAGACTTACTGATTAAACAACTTCAGTATGTCTTGGTTGCTTAGACATGGCTGGGGGGAACTAAAGTAACCAGGTACAAACTCACATGAACGCTAGAAGTAGAAAATATAGTCCTTATTATAAGACAACAGGAGCAGATTCCAGATATTAAAATTTCCGTTTAGGAAATTACCTGAATGGTACGCTATTGTACAGACAGCAACAGACATTTTCTACTTACAGCTCTCAATCTGGTTCTTATTTCAGCTTCATTAAAAACAGTAAACCCTCCCTCATCACTCTTGGCAAGGGGTTCTTCCCCACTATCAGTAATCCGGAGATGCAAAAAAAAACCCCAATAGGAGGAAGTTTAGAGGAAGACCATAGACACAGATAGACACAGACAGATCAACATTTATACTCCTGAGCACCGAATCAGGAAGACATTTGCTCGCCCCCTCAAGCCATGTCCCATAGGAGGTGGTCCCACCTGCCTCTGCAGCTTCGTGCAGACATGTCTCTCAGGGTTTCAATGAGGCTGTCCTGAACCAGCCAGGCTTTGCTCACTATCAGTATTTGTGCTGCTCCATCTGCATGCCTCAGCCTCTAGCCCAACACCCACAGGTTCCTGTTTGGGCTGAAGTGTATCCTGCAAAGCTGAGAGAGAACACTGGACTGTGAGAACAAACATTTCAGTTCAGTATCATTTTCCCTGGATTCAGGTTTGCATAAGGAGCTGCTGTAGGCTGTACCTCTCTGGCTCCTTGGGGCTGAATGTGCCTCCGCCACAGCTTGCAGCACAAGGCAGTGAAGAAGCACTGAGGAAGCTTTGGTACAGTCACGGCTGCTGTTGTGGCAGCATGGATATTGGCTCAGCATGCATCAGTCCGATGAAACGATTTCCTGCAGATTGTACAGGAGATGGAAGTGGGTCACTTGAGAGAAGGTAACCCAAAAGCAAGATGGTGATCGACTGTATTGTCTAATGCATAGAGCAGAAGAGACAATCTCAGGAAAAATAAATAAATAAGTAAGTATTTAATACTAATAAATAAATAAATAAATAAGCTATAAAATGACAAAAAATCAAAACCAAGTACCATCACGTTTTCAATATACAAAGGAATCTTCTGAAATTCATTTTGTCAGAGAGGCTTTGCTTACCTCCACAGTCTCAAACAAATGGTTTGTATTTCACCCTGCAAGTTACGTTGTCTTTACATGCCCCTTAAAATGTTGTTTGACATCTGAGGGTCAGAAATGCTAAATTCCCTCAGTAGATCTGCTGTACTTCTCCAATAAAAGTAAAAAAAAAAAAAAAAGGAGGGAAGATTACTCTGCATCCACAGCGAACAACCACACACCATATTATCAATATCTTCTCCCTGAGCAGCTGATAGTGGCTGACATATTTTGGAATTTTAATGAAACCCATCAGGGAATATCTGATAGGTAAAACATCTGGAAATCAAAAATCCATGGGGTTGTGCAATACTCAAGTGAGGACTTCTTCAATTCTGATTTTTGTCACACCTTCTTTATGTATTTTTAAGCACATTTCTACCTTTAAAGTGAGCTCTGCCAAGCCGGCTGTCAGTGCAGTTTGGTTATTACCCATTCCCAGCTGATGCTATCAAGCTGACCTGTGGTGAGGCAGGGCTGTCAAAGTAAGCGGATTCCGATGTACAGTAGTTGAAATAATAAATGATAGGGGCTGTACACCAGAGAAAACTGTGATTATATCATCACTCCAGTGCCCATTAAGCTCAGCAATTTCTAGCTATTTGAAAACCTGAGATGTCATTTCTGCAACATGTAAGTGTTTTATTGAATGTAATAAAATCCACCATTTTAACAGTGATTGCTTTTCAGGACCTGCTCACAGGATTGTTATCTAAATAAATATTTCAGGAGGTTACTTATCTCTATCAGACTTTTAATTCATAATGTGAAGCTATATTGTTTTGGAAATGACAAGCACTTGGTGACTCATTTCTCCCTGTGTCTGGCAATGACCACACCATCAGGATTTATACTAGGACAGAGTCCAAAGACCAGGAAGTGCCCAGGCTCCTGAATCTCTCACCTTTGGAAACCTTGCAAGGACTGGCTCTGAGAAGTTCCCACGTTCTCCGCCCACTCTTTGGACTAGCACAGTACAGCAAAACTGTACTTTTAGCACTTCCACTCTTCTGCAAACTGGAGACTGTAGTTAACTGAATTGTCTGAACCTTAGATAGGTTTGCATTTCATTTGAAGATATTTTTACAAAGCTTTTTATTTTTCCTGGACTAGTTCTTCCTCCATGAAGTCCTAAAATAGACTATTAAACATAGAAGTGAAATTCATTATCTATTTGTACCAGAATGAGCCACACAATCGTGACAGAACTTGATAGGGAACTGATGGGAGGCTCCCCATGGTTTTCACCAGCACTTTGCATCAGATCCTGAGGAAGCGCAAACCTGTCTTTTTCTTCTTAACCAACTTCCACTTCTCATTTTCTGTCAGTCAAGCCACAAAAGAGAGAACTCAGCCCTTCAGAAGTGAGGGGGCCCAGGATCAGTAGCTGGGGAAGAGATCTTAATAGATACTTACTCTTGGGTGGAAAAATACAAAGCGACTCTTTCATTTTTGACAAGGAGGCACTTAATGAACCTGTCTGGAACGTACTGTTTCTAATTGGTGAAATGTGTGCTCAAGAACCAGCTGAATGCTCATGTATGAGCTGTGACTGTGAATTAACTGGAAATCTGGCTCGACAAAATGAAAAAATTAAAAAAGAAAATCCTGATCAGGAAACAAATGTAAATCAGTCTCACCAAGAAGCAGATGATAAAAATGCTAAACAACATAACAGAATGAAAGGACATATGTATATAGACTGCAATGTAAAATACACCTATATTAAAAAAAACTAAAACCCAACACAACAATTAAAGACATTACAGAAATAATTCAATCACTGCTTGTAATTTACAGGGAAAGGATGCATATAAAAATGTTTGTGAGTGTTCATGGGAGGGTAGATTTGCAGGCACTGTCTCTGTGGCAGCATTAGGTTTTTTATCTGAAAATGAGGGATAGTAAACCCAGCTTGAGCAATTGTATATCCGAATAAAGATTTAGGGCTAAGACAGTCACTGCTTGCTAGTTGTGATTTCACTATCCCAAATATATTCACAAGGGGAGATTGTAGATTGTAGAAAGTGACTAAAATACAGTTTAATCTCATTCTTTCTAATGTCTTTTAACTCTTCAGCAGAGTTGTTCAAAATGTAGTCAGTTAGTGAGAAAGCAGAGGCAAGTATCTTCTAGTTTGATGTAGAAGACTCCTGTTTTTCAGTAAAAAAAAATTAAATGTTTCTATTAATTGTGATTAATTTTATTCTGACCTGTTAATCTCACTGGATTATGGGATTCTTGGTTTATGTTCAGTACTTATCTGTGACTGTCATGTAGTGAGCACTGAAGTGCCACTGGTTCTAAAAAACTGGTATTTAACGGAGGTATTTTGCCTCTTGCTAAGGCTCTGTTTTCCATGAGTTGCTCTATGTTGACTATCAATATGATACTCATTCTAGGCTGCACGGAAAAAAGGAGCCCCAAACTTTACTCTTTCTCCATTTTCTCCAGCTAATCAAACCAAACACATCAGGTCCCCTCTAGTCTGTGTTATTTGCTGCTAATTTGCTGCTGAGTCAACAAGTATGGCCACAAAAGTTCACACTGCTGTTCTAGTCCAGATCTTTAGGATATTTCAGGACATGAAGCAACCTACATGGTTGTCATGGTGTATAGGAGACCTTCCACTTTCTTTATACTCTTTCTGTGTTATGGTCTGGTCTGAATTTACAGTCCTGTGACATGTGTACAAATATTCCAATGTAAGTCTCCTCAGTCAGTAGCCAGGAGATTCTGGTGCCCTAGAAATGTTCAAGCTCTGAGCAAACCATGGCTTTTGGAGCATCTTAAGATACCCAGTGCCACTCTTGAGATGGAAGTGGATCCATACTCCTTTGTTCCCATTTTAGACTTTGTTTCTATTCCATCATCCTACTTTTCTTCAGTAAAAGTGTCAGTAGTTACAGTATCCCAAACAGCTACATATATTGTGAAAACTGAAATACCTTATGTTTGAATTTTACTACAAGATACAACAATCCTGAAGACAATATTTTATAAAAAACCTGAGATAAACAGATTTAACCCTTCCTAGAGCTGATTTAGGACAAAACCGACACTGAGGCATAAGGACAAGTAATGGTGAAGTCTAGATGATGAAATTTGGAATGATTCATTCCTCTAGTAAAGTACTCTCCAACAAGCTTAAACATACATCAAATTCCATTTAAGTCAATAATTTGTAGCAGTAGAAAGTTAGGGAATGCCACATTTATGTGGGATGCAGATCATGTGGATCTAAAATGAAAGATGTGACATGTGACTCAGTATGTGACAGTTGTGTATTGGGTTGAATTCTTTTTTTTTTTTTCTTCAGTTACCCAAAAATGTCACTATGCTATTACTGTCTATTTCTGAAAGAGAAATCCCACTTCTTCCTCCTCTCTTGCCTTCTCCTCCTCCTCCTCCAGCTTTCAGGTTAAAACATTGAGAAATGTTTAAAATTTATCCTACTGTTTATAAACACACTTGATTATGAAGAGCACTGGAAGCAATGGTGCCAAACTGTAACACGCCTATCACTGGCACCTCACGAATATGCACAGAGACCACAACAACTAATCCTATTCCTGTTCTCTTCCTGATCAATCTGCTTGGCTGCATCACGATCCCATATGCTCTAAACTTCCAGGAAGAAGCACTGCATCCCACTTTTCTGTCCATGGTGTATGCTTTGGCAGAGAAATACTACCAGAGGAAAAAGGAATCTCAATTCCTGCAAGCTGTCAGCAGCACTGTGGACATTACTCTCAGAAACCCCAGTAGCTTAACAATTTAGGTGTTTTACCTTCCAGAACATTAGCCACACGGGCATGTCAGGTTTATTGGTGAATTCAGTGGGATGTATGACAATGAGGAAAATGGATCCCCAGACAGACTTCAAACAGGAAAATCAATCACATTTGGTTAGACTTTGCATAAGAAATAGCCAAAGTTAAACAGCCCAGGACCTCTTTCTTCACCACTTGAAAAACTTGTTTGGGGCAGAGCTCTATGCAAGCTCATAAAGCCATACCTCCACCTGCAGACTCTTTATCCATGTTCTAAGTTGGGCTTCCCTGCCCCCACTGTTAAATAGGACTCTCATTGTGACCTTTCTCATCTTTAAGTGGTTTCTCACCCTGTCCTCCCAAGTTTGTAGTTTAACACCTCTTTTCCTTGCTCTGGCTCTTCCCTTGCCCTTACTCTGCTTGCTGCCTCACAGCCTTCTGTATCATGTAGAAGCAGCTGAACCCTCCTATGAAATTATCAAGATTTCATCCTGCCAAGGCAAAGGTATAGCCAAGCTATTATTGTTCCTAGCTATTGATAGAAAGACATAACAATGACAGCCCCATGTCCTTCATAACAGACACAGACTAAGCTCCTGTGTAAGAAGACAAATACTTTGTGAAATCAAACCAGAGCCTTCAATTTTTGCAGACTTTGGGTTTGAGAATATCTGCTTGACTTTGGGTTTGAGGAGAATACCTGCTCTTTACACATAACACCTCTGTTCAGATACCAGCATCCTTTAACTGCACTGATAGAGCAGGCAGAAGGAACCAAGACCAGAGAGACTAATCCTCAGCTAATGGAAAATGTCTTATCTCCACAAAATCAGTTTGCCGAGGCGACAGCCTTTTTGTTGCTTTAGGTGAAACGCAGGATACTATGGGTAATAGTTTCTCAGAGCTGAAGTTCTAGCTGCTATATCTGCAAATGAATCCCACTGTAATTGAAGGCATGTTGAAGTTAGTGTTTGTGGCCTTCAGTTCTTGGCCATGTGAAATAATTTTTCCTTGTGAGTTCCGGGATATAAGCTGCAAGAAGCAAACATATAGACCAGGTCTGTCAATGATCTTTCCTTCATAAGACATTTTGGGACTGATTCTGTCTTCTGAAATAAATCTAGAGTGACATCTTCTGTCAAGTAAATTACAGCCTTGTAAAACAAATGAGCATAACAAAACTATTTCCTTCCTCTAACCTAATTTCAATGCTATTGAAGTATTCACAGATTCCTACCTTGTAATGTCAGAGATCCTGATATGCAGCATGCAAAGGACTAGTTAAGGACCACATAAAACTTGCAGTAAAAAAGAAAAATAGTAGGTCATGTTCAGAAGGGTTGTGAGTTCCTGCAAGACACTATCTTGCTGCTCTTCACAAAGCTGTATCTTTTCAACTTCGTCTAGACTCTTTCAACTTACTTGCAGCACACATAAACTTCAATAAATTAAATGACTTACATATGTTAAAACTGGCTTAATGTGTATGTTGAAACTTTAGAAGAGAACAGCAAGAGAATCAATTAATGGGAGTCTATTCAATTATGTGAATTAATATAACTGACCTTAGTTACTTTATGTAGCTTCTTGACAGGCAAGTAACTATGTAGATTCAATTTCACACAAGTGTGGATAAATACATGTCAGTAGATCTAAGTTAATCAAATTCTATAAGAATTTAATGTTTATGAAAAGGTCAAAGTATAACTTACACATAGCCTCTGTCTTTGACTCAGAACTGAATGTGTTTAAAGAAGTTATTCAGAAAGGAATAATTAGTAGGTGTTGATTCTTTTTTGATTTTTGATTATTTTTTGTGTTGATTATTTTTTGGTGAGACTTTAAAAATAAATATTTCAGGCACTGGATTCCCCTCCACAGAAGAAGTGGGGAGAGTTGCTGTGTGGGCAGGTGGGATACACAGCCGCATGGCCACTCTTCCATTGCCCAGCACACAGCAGGAAAGGTGGAGGAGGATACAGTCTCCTGGGCTGCCTAATATAGCTGCCTCCCAAAAGCATACCTGAAAAAACCCAGCAGAGGCAGATGCTAGACTTTGCATCATTGATGCATAGCAGCATGAGAAAAAAACCCCTCTACTGTACATCAGCCAGTACACACCATAAAGAATTAAGATCATCTCTGTTTGCCATGTTGAGGGAAGGTATTTGGGTTGATCTGAGTTACTTCTGCCTATGATACCTGTAGGCTTTGGCTTCACCATCTATCAAATTTATGGCTCAGATTTTATCTGCTCACAGTCTCCGATCTTTTAATTTAGAGCTGTGTTAGATGAATACATCACACTCCAAGACAACTCCTGATGGGAGGAATGTGATGCTATCCCTCTATTTTGCACAGCAGATGACTGTCCTAATCTGGGGCAGAGAATAGGAGAATAGGAAAACATCCTGGAACAAATTCTGGAAAGGGCTACTGGCTGAAGAATCCTTGACCTTTCCAAAGGGTCCTAAGGAGATGGGGAGTCAAATTGTTTTTGCTGCCCAGGGCAGTAGCAAAGGACAGTACTGTGCTGGCTCAAAAGGGAGTCAGTGCCTGAGAATAGCCAGCAGCATGTACTTCAAGAAGAGATTAAAAAAAAGATATGAGGGACATCACTGTTCCCTTAACCTTCTTTACTAGCTGTCAAGGATTTCTTAAGGCAGGTTATCAGCTTCTCTTTCAGTGCATTCCCACTGGGGGCAAAATTACCTCTATCAAAATAACACCTAAATGCTCATGCAACACCTAGACCCAAGTATGCCTGGGAAGGAGACAGTTATAGCTTTCTTAGTCAAGAAAAATCTTCTCCCCACCCCTGCAAGGTGCTGATTCATCAAAACGAACACTTTTTTAACAGAAACGCTTAGGATTTTTAAAATATTTTTCACTGTCTAGAAATACACTTTAGAAATTATAAAACTTCTTTTCCGGGGCAGGGGGATGGCAAGGGGTGACTGCTTTCTGGTTCAAAGCAAGCTTTTCTGGTTATTTTGGTATTACTGTTATCATTTTATTAAGCTACCTACTGCTGAAACTGCTTCCAACATTAAAAGGTTAAATGAAGTATTTTCATGGATAAACAATAAATTTCTTTAGTCTCAATATAAACCAACATGATCTATTTAATCTCTGAAAAAAATTCACAAGATAGAAAAATTCTTTCTTTTCAGCTATAATTAAGCAGCAGCTTATATGCATCCTTGCATAATAGCTTTTTCCCCTGTGTTTCTTTGAATCTGTCTCTGTCCTAATGGGAGGCCTTATCCATATAGTATATTTGAGTCCTAAAAATAAAAGTGTGTTTCAAGTTTTCAAAGCTAAAAGTGGGTCATTTAGTTATGGAGTCAGTTTGCACAGGCTATCTAAAGATAAGCCTGGTCTACGCAAGTTTTTTAGGCTGTTTCTTTAGTAAATGGAAAATTAATATCAACTGAACAGGGTGTTGATTCAAATGAACAATGTTTTTAGATGGGATTAATTATCTTGAAGACCTGCCTACAGGCTGACTATAGAAGCCAGGTAACTAGCTCAGGCTAGATGAACATACTTTAGAAATCTAAAGTTCTATGAGATTAATGTCTCCTCTCTTTCCCAGCAAAATTAATGAAAACATGGAGGATTTATTAGCAGTGTTTAAGGTGAGGTAGTCTTTATAAACTCCCAAACAACTTTAGATTTTTTCTTCCTTACATATTTTAAGAGTTGTTTCCCTCCTCCCACCACCCCCCCCAAAAAAAAAAAAAGGATTTTTGTTTTATTGTTTGAATTTGATATCTCCAAGCAAACCTGACTGAGCTGTTACACTGCCATCACAGGACCATATGTTGTCCCCATTTTATGGAAGTAGGCATGAGGACATAAAGAGATTAAAAGATGCTCTACATCTTCCAAACCTTTCAGAAGTTATCAGTGGAAGTACTAGATTGATGGTTAGCTGTTATTAGAAACAGAAACTAAAATTAAATTGTAGCACAGAAGATATCCCCCATACAGCTATATAAAGACCCATAACTGAAGAGTTCAGGGACTTTTTTATCAACGCTGCTTATTTTCTGATTGTGAGTGATCACTTAAATATGTACACTTGTGAAGCATATTTATGTAGCAGATTATGTCAAAACAACATATAACATGACTCTTAATAAATGCAAACCTGGCTTTCTACTTTCTTCTGAGCTCACCAACATAATGGGAGAAAACAGCAGCCTCTATTAGAGAAATCAAACATCTGCAATGTTGAGCCAAGTCAAAAGTAGCAGAAATAGTGTATTACATGCTACTTTGCGTTCATCTTCCATGTCTAAGCTGTCAACCTTTCAGTCTTTGTTCTTTGAAAGGGAGCACAAGAACTGTCATTTAATAGTCAAGGGATATAACAACAAAAGAACTATCGTTTAAATAAAAACAAGAATTGTGAAACTGATGTTGCAGCTGCCTGATCTCCAGTTAAGTTTTGTTTTGTATGTCAGGCAAAAATATTTCATACAGCGACTCCAAAGATAGATATGAGCGATATCATTCTACACACCTTGTGTTTAGACCTCTTGCAAGAACCCTGGACCAAGCAGGTACGTGGCACACTGCCCCAAGTGATTGACACAAGGCAAGTGCTAGTTTTATCATGTCTTCAATTGACAGCTAACCCAACCGAACAGCACTTCGGTGGGCTGCCAGTCTTTTTATATCTTTGCTCTCTCAATTATAGCATCAGATTCTATTTAGTACTCCAAATTCACGGTCATTTATGGACACCACCCAGGCCTAGGCAGTCAGCTAAAAGGATAGAACCGTCTCGTTATTAGCCATGAAAGTTCTGAAACATTGTCACCTTGTGGCAGGTTGAGGACATAACAAGGGATATAGCTACTTCGGGCTGTTTCCCTGGCCCTGGAACCACCTGCGTGTATGGGGAGATTTCAGGAGCAAGGTACACATGTGAATTGCTGCCGAGGAGTTTCCATAGTGCCACAGTGTGGGTAAACTAGGACAAACTAAATCACAGCAGACTTACATGGCAAGATCAGGTCTGTAACTTGGAGCACTGTGTTTTGGATTCCCAGTGTAGCAACACTCATTAAATACAGAGCAATTTAGGCATTAGGCTCACTTGCTTTTTCATCAACCTGAGGAAGCAGCAGCAGTTTGCATATCTATACCTGCTGCCTGGCTACATACGTAACTAAACAATAAAAATTAGGTCTGGCAGAGGTTAAAATGTAAGCTACAGCAACCTAATGCTAACAACTGGTCTGCCACCCTAACACTTTTTTTAGGAGAGGTCCTACAGGAAGAGCTCAACCATCTCTGTATTGTAATGTCTCATGCCTTCTTGCAGAGCATCTGAAGGCATGAGATGCCTTTTCCCAGAGATTACACTGTGTGCACCCATCATTCAAAACAGCACCTTACCTTGTTTCATCACTGAGGCAGAATTTTAATTTTTCAAGACTCAGAGTCATAATTTCCAACCCAAAGATCCTGAACCATACTGAGGAAAAAGAAAAGGGAGTTACAAAAAAACTTCACTTTACAGACATGCTCAAGCTAAGGGCACATTTACCAGAGTGCATGTACACACATCTGAGCCCATAGAGAAGGAAATACATAAACATGCCCGACACTATACCAATATGTATCTTAAAGTGAAGATCTGGATTCAGCAAATTTGAAGGCCCATGTAGACATAGCACTGGATATCCTTCCTGCCTTAGAGAACCCAGGCTCCATCAGCAGGTGTGCTTGCTTTCTCCCATTCCAAGCTTTTTGCTAACATATTTGTACCTGAAAACAAAGCTCATACCAGTGCCCAAGTTCTTCGATATGAAATCAGTTGAACTACACTAGAAATGATCTGACAGCATGACATCTGGCTTAAAGGAAGTACTCGAAGGTCTGCGGTTTCCTGAAGAGTCAAGCCCAAGGCCATCTGGTTCACTCCGTCCAAGGTAGAATTAATATTTTCATATGTCACCTGATGGTAGACCATGGATAGAAGCCTCATGGAAGCTAATGATAAGCTCATGATATTTATAAAGTGAATAAGTTCCTTATTCTGACTGAAAGAAAGAAAATAAACCAAAAAGCACTTTCACAAATGCAGGCCAAATCAGGAATTGAGCAATGGTCAGCAGGGAAAAGTTCAGTAAAGAGTGGGTTTTTTTCAGTGGAGATGTATGCAGGCATGTGTAAGCATAAACAGAGACGCAGAGAAATATCACAGACACAGAGCACAACAGAAAGTCAAAGGCAGCTAGTTGCTGTTTGACCCTGACCTGAAAGACAGACAAGAGAGCTTTGTGAGGAGAATGCAGACCAGGAAAGAAGTGGATGGGAATCAAAACAGAGAAAGCATTCTGCTCTCTGGTTTCTATTGATTCAGGGAGACAAGTTTTCATGTACAAGTTATATTAACAAACATTAACAAATCAAAGAAATATTGTTTCCCACATAAGGATTTCCTCTCAACAGAAAATCTCCAGAAACCTAAGTGTTCAGTGAAGACCAGGACTACAAAAGGGAGGGATGCATCACATTTAGACTTGTGTGTGAAGGCTCCTAGCCCATCTGTGGGGAGCATAAGGCCACACACAGCTCTGCACTGGCCAGCCTCAGACCTGGACTTTCTGGCACTTTTCAGCCACATGACCATCACCTGGACTAGGCAGGTAGGCCAAGCTGGTTCATACCTCTCACAGGAGAGGAGAATGTACCTGAGTGCAAGTAACGTCAGTACCAAGCAGTCAGATAGTATCTGAGCTGGCATAAAATATAGTTCATAATTGCCTTCCACAAAAATCCCTGGAGCACACCGGAACAGTTAGGGTTACTTTGCGCCAGTTCAGTGCTGCATGACATTTTAAATCCTTAGTTGCATTTTTCTAAAACCATATTTTCACCTCCTTGCAGCCACAGCCTAAGGAAAAAAAGAACAGGGAAAACACTGCAAAGATAGCAGCCAGCTGAGAGGCAACATTAAAGCAGAAGTATGCCTCAAATCCCATCCCTCTATGGGATTTATTGAATATAAATAGAATAGCAGGAACAGAAGTGAGGTGCCCCGAGCACTCCTGTATCATGTTTATTATCTGGCATGATGCACATTTATTTGTTCCACATAAAACAGGAACTTTAACAGAGGGAATGAGAACATCTTCAGTCTGCCCACAGTAGTTAATCCCAGGTTCAAATCACTTCAGAAAGATTGAGGAAAGTTAAATCCTTCCCATCATCACCATAAAGTCTGAGTTATAATTAGTAGGTGAAAGATTAAAGCAGGAATGAGATAGAGACAGAGAGACACATGTCAGCACTTCCAGAGATGCTCCATGTGAAGCCCAGTACAGTAAACAGCATTGGAGCATGATTACAAATTTGTCACAGAGGGAAGCTAGACAATTTGTGAATACCACTCAGGCCTTTAGGCATTTAGGGAGCTTCTCTGTGACAGCATTCAGCACTTGCATCCATTAGGTCTCACCAGCGTGAGGCAGCAGTGAAGCAAGACGACAAAACCAAATTCTAGTCCTAACTATTTAAAGCACCAATGAGGTGGGTCAGGTCTAACTGTTTTGAGACAGTAGGAACCCAATGCCTGGACAAGGGTGCAGGGCATCAGCCACTGCCTGCAGCGGCCTTGGAGAGGACCAGATTTCCTCTCTAACAGTGCAAAATTACACTGTGGATTCTTTGCTATCATTGATACTTTTCAGCATTGAGATTGTGTGTTTGGATATGAGGAAGTGTGTATCTGATGCCATGCCAGACAAATCTCCAGTGTAATGTTGGAGGAATTTGACCTACTATTATAGTTCAAGGAGTTTCAGGGCTAAGGGAATGTAAAGGGAAGGTGTTCACAGCTTAAAAGATGGTCTAAATATTATTTTTCCAACACTTTTTTTTTTTTAACATCCATGTGACTTACACTCCTATAAATGCTGTCTCATATGTTTTGAAGCATAAAGGTGACCGTCCCCTACTTAAATGAATGAAAACAATGTTCCTTTCTAATCAGATTTTAAAGGAGATCACTAATCAGCATTTTTTGAATGAGGAACAGTAGCCAGCTAATCCATATCTTGTGATACCTTCCCCTTCCCATTTATCTTCTCACTGTTGTTGTTCACATGATTATTTAGCCGATCAGATGCTGAAGTGTTGGGCTGGCATTTATTCAAGCTATGTAAGCATTTTTATGCAGACCAAGGCAAAACACCTAAACAGTACCGAAGTAAAGAGCAGATGTCTGCAGTTTATTTTCCTTGATTGAATTCCAATAGAATTTGCATGAGGTCCTCTTCGTATACAGGTTATCACATTAGGGAGTCTGGGCTTGTGGTGGAGAATAACAGACATTTGAGAAATTTGTCCAGCATTTGCAGAGGACAAGTTTCCAGATCCAAGCAGAGAAAAAAGTGGAGTTCATGCTTCCAGGACTAGCAAGGACACAGTAGAGTGCACTTGTGTTAGGTTGAGTTGACAGTGTTTTCAGATAGCTCTTCTGATGCAGCACATCTAATTTCTGCATTAAGGCAAGGTTCTTTAAAGTATTTAGCCTTGAAAATGTCTTGCCTAATTATCTTTAAGGGTTAATATTTGGGCTTATCTTGAAGGTGAATTGTAATACCATTTACTTAATCAATTTTGTTGAACATCTGTCAGCCACTGCAGTCACACAGAGTCCTGAAGGAGTTAGGACACAAGCCCTGCTTCCCCTTCCTAACTTTCCTTGCAACACTTTCCCAAGGCATTAAAGGAGATTAAACCTTATCATCTTCACCAATCGCCCATACTGGAAGGAAGGATGAGAGGTCAGGATTATGTGTATAATTCTGTTATTCCTCTGGAGAATCATGCTGCCAGTAGTAAAGGAAGTGATCTTCCTTAGAGAAAAAGCTGATATTGTGGACTTGAAAGATGGCTGCTGTCCTGGCTGCTCCAGCAATTACTGAAATAGACTTGGTGTCTGGAGTCTTCAAAGGCAGCATGTCAAATGATATTTCACTTTCCAGGTTAGAAGTTAGGCACATAAGTATAAACCGAGCAAGAGCCAAGAGATGCTACCTTTAAAGCAGGCACAATGCCATCTGTCAGCAGTGCTCAGCCTCTCCAGGAGGCAGTGGTTGCTGGCTCATGCTGAGTTCAGAGTCCCATGGGACTCAGAAACTGGGAAGCATCAGTATCTCCTCCGTACGCTGGCCCTGCTCTATGCTATTCATAGTCTGCCTGGCATCCTGCAGTATCAACTCATGACAGAGATAACCTCCACAGCTGACAGATGTGTGCTTCTACAGCATGATCTTTAAGAGGTGAGTGTGTGGCATGTGGAAGCATCCCAGTGCAAAACCAGTGTGAATCAAAGGAACAGAGCACGGCAGCATACAAGCATTTTGTATTCCCATAGCATGCTGCTCTCTAAGATAGTAGAACACAAAACGCAACCTCACCCTTGGCCAGCATGTGTTACAGTCAATCTGTTCTTCTATCAAATGGGCAATTTCTGAATATCTGGTCTTTTTTTTTTTTTCTCTCTGCTGTGTTTCCTGTTTTATATGAGTACTAGCCCCAGAAGAACCAGTGTCTTCTGTATTACTGTGGATGCAGAGAGAAAAAGTGTAGTTTCACAGGTACTCTTGCTCCACAAGCAACACAGACAGCAGATTTCAGACCCTCTGTGACCTCCTTCTTCAGCCTGCTGCCATCAGAAAAAGGAGATGTTACATTGACACACTGCTGCCTGCACCTGCAGGGCAACTCACATGCCCTTCTCTAGATCATCATGTTCTGCTAGTGATGACCATTTCAAATGGTGAGAGAGGGCCAGTAGTCCTGGAAACAACTAACAACAACTTGAGACACAACAACAAACCTCACTGAGACGGTGGGCTTAAAGCCATTTTCTGGAGGAGTGACCAAGTCTGCCCAAAGGGAAATGCAGCGAATACAGGTGATCTTTTACCTCACTAGCCTCCATACTCTCTGCCTTTCTGCCTCCTTTCAGTTGCCCTGATTTTCCACAGGTACAGCTAACATTTTCTACCGTTAAACACAGAGAGAAATACAGGGTGCCTCTGAGAGCAAGGAAAAAAAGGACAAAGAAGAGAGTATTAAGATTCTTCAGAGCACAGAACTTTCATTAATAGTGGCATTAGAAGGTTCCCTAAAACCACATACTAATTCAGGTTAAAGAAAACTAGTAATTCATCATTTTTTCCATTAGATCTTACTTACCATCTGTCCAGGCCATTGTAATTCAGATGCTTTCTCCTTCTCATCTCAGTCAGAGCTTTTACTCTCAAGTACTTGTTCAAGAAAGAGCTTATACTTTCATGAATATATATATTCATGTGTATATGAACATATGACTATGAAATATACAGAAGCATCATTCATACTTTATCACTGATTGTGTGCATTAGTCATTGTGCTTCTTATCTTTAGTCATGAGTGGTCATTAAAAAAGCCTTGTAGCAGAATTTTTAAGCTCATTAAAAATGGTGTTATAATACTTCTCCTACTAGCTAGTCTACAGGCATCCTGATACAGTTGTAATCAAGAATTTCATGGCTGCAGCTAAATTATACACTAAGTGAGGATGTGAACATTTGAGATCTGACTCTCTAGACTGACAGTGAAAGACTGATCCTGTCCCCAAAAGCTTCATTCTACTCAAACCAGTGATGAATGGGAGAAAGAAAGCATCATTAAGCACAGTGTACATATGGGGAACAAAGAAAAGGACTTGTCCAAGATCACACGGGAAGACAGGGAGAGAGTTGGTAATTGAACCCAAATGTCCTGAAATGCAGCCCAGTTGCCTTAAGAGTAACTTCCTTTCCATTTATGTTGCATTTATTTGCTTTCACTTCACTTAGATATTATGGTGGCAGCTGCTTTACAGAAACCTGTAATGGATGGAAAGCAGGTGTCAGGAATTTCTTAGACATGAAAACAAGCAAATTAGAAGAGATTTTCACTTTCTCCAGGGTGTATACTGGCTTCTCTGCTATCTTCATCATAAGAACACCACACTACTTTGATAGCTTCCCTAGCCCTTTTATATAGATCATTTTTGTAATTGATAGTGTTACTGTGAAAAGCAATCTGCTGCTGAATTTAAGATTAAACCAAACTAAGATCTTAGTTGATGTGAATGTGTATATTATTCAAGGATCCTGTTTATTATCAAGGTAATTCTACTTTTCAATGCCCATGAAGATTAAAAATAAACTAGTGGAAGCAACGAGTTTTCTGTAAATTATATTCCCAGAGGGGATGAGTCTGAATTGTCATTACCTGAATAGTCTGCCTTAGTAATTTTGAAGAAGATTGTGTTATAAACCAGGTTGATCTGTACACATTTTATACAGCTCAATTTTACCTAATATTTTTCATTGTAAATTCTAGAGCTGGTGACACGTACATGTTCCCATGCTTTCTTCATTAATGGGGGAGAGAAAGTTTTTCTCTTCTTCAACAATCTAGCTGAAGCCAAACACTCAAGCAGGACAGCAGAGAGGAGAAAGAAACAAGTAGCCCCACAAACCCACAAACATATTTCTGCCTGTTGTGTGCAAAGCACTAACCTTACAGCACAGCTGGTTAGAGAAACAGCTTGCTGTCCTGGGGGGCAGGCAGAAAAATTTATCTGACTGCTATCTACTGCATCCACTGGAGTTCCTAGCAGTGTTAAAGGCTTTGCTGACCTGGAAGAGAGGAAACCCAGGCTCTGGCCACAGATCAGCGGGGCAGCATGTCCTTCTGTTCTGCATCTGCTGTCCTCTGACCAAACAATGATAGCTACAGGTAAGTTAGTCACTGCAAATTTAATTGAGAGCAAGTGAACTCTTCCAAACTAGTTGTCTCAAGTATGACTGCAAAAAACCTCATCCTGAAATTCCTTCTCTCTCTCCATTAAGCAGAGGAGGACTTTTTGTCAGTTTGCTCAGCTGAGAAAGTGCAAACCCAGTGAGACGAATCACTGCCCAGCACCTTCTTCAGGCTTTTGCAGTGGGTAGTGTGTTTCTCAGTTGTGTCACTTCCACTATATGAATAGCTATAGGAAAGACAAACTTGGAAGTGTTAGAGTGGGTCCAGAGGAGTGCCACAGGAAAGACCATAGGGCTGGAACATCTCTGATATGAAGACAGGATGAGGGAGTTGGGCTTGTTCAGCCTGGAGAACCATATAACAGCCTTTCAATACTTAAAGAGGACTTACAAGAAAGATGGTGAGAGATTTATTTTTTTTTTTTTTACAAGGGCCTGTGGTGACAGGATAAAGGGCAATGGTTTTAAACTGAAAGAGGGTAGATTTAGATTAGATATAGGGAAGACATTCTTTTGCAATTAGCACTGACACACTGGAACAGGTTGTGGATGCTCTATGAATGGAAGACCAGGTTAGATGGAGATTTTTTTGACCTGGTCAAAATCTTTAATGGCCCTTTCCAACCCAAACAATTCTATGATTCTATAACTATAAAAAAACCCCCAAACCCTAATGCCTTCAAAATACTATAAATTCAATCAAAACCATGGTGAACAAAACAGTCCCTTAGAGCCTGGGTGTGTGATCTTTCATGCCAATGTGCCTGCCCTCATCAGCTTCTCTGCTATCTAAATATGCAGCATTATTGCAGCATGTGGGGCAGCTATTCATAGCATGACTTGCTTGCATTATTTTGGTTGCTATATATTCACGACTGATTGCCTTGCAACCCTGGTTGTGTTTACACTTCTCTAGTATTGATTTTATCAGTTGTGCATATGTACTTAAAGGCTATTTTAGTACAAGGCCATTTAAAGCCTTTCAAGCCAATCAGTGCCATTGAGAAGTCACAATTTACAGGCACACAGGAGACGTGATAATTTTGCCATCTGGATTTGAGGCAAGAAATGGAACAAGAACATTTTGCCTTAATTTAACTAAGAACTAATCCCTGACACACCAATACTTATTTATAAATATTGGTTATCTGCTATGAATGCACTCTGTTTCAGCAACCCAGAAATGCAGCTGTGGCACCTTCCCTCTAGGGACAGAGTATGGTCCTGATCCACACTCACAGTTTGAACCCAGCTGCCCTACAAGCATTGCCCAGAGCTCACCAAGCAGAAAAGTGGACCAGAAAACTTTGCAAACACACCACTTAAGGAAAAGGTGGATTGTAGTGGCTTAACCCTAGCTGGCAACTAAGCAGCACACAGCTGCTTGCTCACTGCTCCTGCTCACAAAGGGATGTGGAGAATGGGAAAAAAAAACTCATGGGTTGAGATAAAGACAGTTTAATGGGTTAACAGCAAAAGAGGATGATGATGATCATGTATCTGTTCTCCAATAAAAGACCATCAAAGCTATTTTAGATTTCTTTTGAAGGCATTTCATGTTTCAGTGGGGAATAAACATTTGATAAAGGTCAAAACAATTTATCTGTAATTTTCCAAGCAAAATAATTTTTGCTTGAGACTGACAGTTGCCCCTGAATTTACCTTTAGTTTTTATAAAAATTTTTCCTCAAATTAACTCATATGAAATATTTAAGACTTCAGTTTTTTAATAGGATGAGCAACCTCCCCCCAAAGAAATTATTTTGGGTCAATGTGAATGGAATTTTTTTCAGTCAGTGAACTGAAAAATCAATTATTCCAACAGTCACTGCTGTGAGCGACTCAAGGGCAATGTGAGACCAAGAGAGAAATTGGGAAAGAAGAACTGACTGATCCTACCATAATACTTTTCAATATAGCACTACCCATCTTTTTTTCCAACAGGTTCCCTGTTACAGTTTCCAGCTGAGTCACATCTCTTCCTCAAATCTTGCTAAGGTGGGTATAAAAAAACCCCCAACAACACCAAATAAAATAAACAACACAAGAAGGAAAAAGGAAGCAGCAGAGTTCCATTTCTGCAGCTCAAAGCTGAGAAGGGTATAAATATATTTTCATGATTTAGTTAAATTAGAAACCATTTTGAGAAACCATCCCATTAATATTCCCTCCAATCACAAGTAGCGTGAGCAGGGGAGGAGGGACAGTAAAATACACTTCATGGGGTCATGACACAAATGCCAACACCAGTGTACTCACATTCATAATTTTCTATGATTCTTAAAATACCAATTCATTTCTCATTTCAGGAACTCTATTTCCATTCTCTGCTTACTCTGAAAAAAACCCTACATATTTATTCCTATTTAAATATGTCTTCAGATACTTAACCTTACCCTACCTCATTTTCTTCCATCTCATTTACTATAACTGGCTTGGGGAGTATTTAGAGGATATAATGCACAGCCTTGAGACACTTGATACGTGATTGTACTTATCTATACCACTGCAGAGAAACAGAAGCTTGTTAACTCATGAGTTCTACCAATAACACACAAACCAAACTTAGTTCTTTTGGTAAGATTGTGTCAAAGTATAGGTGGAGATACTGGTTCTGAATTGATGACATCTGCAGTTTTCTCCTCTTTCTGCACACAAGGTCAAACAAAAGTAATAATAAGTCCTTATCAAACTCAAGATCTAATCTCTCACACAACAGGTCATCTAGTTCTGTGTGCACCAATATATTCCATTATCAAAAACATTCAGATATTAAGGGGTAACAAAAATCTATTTCTAATTTCATTTTCACACTTCTCATTATTTCCTTGCTTTTCTACAGCAAAAGTTAAATTGGTTTGTGTAGCTGCAGTTGGCTGAGAATGAGTAAAAATCTGTGCCTGGACAGTAGAAGGATCACATGGAGCTTGCCATCTGCCCATGGGACATAATGTAGGATTATCATCACATTTGACCACCTATGACTCCCTTGTTTGGACAACTTTACAAATAGCTTAATTGACAACATCCTGTGGCAAGATTTTTAAGAAGTCTTCTTCCAAAATCCTGCTAAAGATCAAAATAATTTCAAATTGAGGTGCCAAAATTAAGTGTCCCAGTTCTCACACAGGAACAGTATTTTCTTAGTGCCAGCAAGACTTTCAGTTTCCAGGTCTAAACTAATTTTTAGATTCTGATTAAAAATGTCTAAGGCCACTGAACAACCTTTATGGAAGAGTGAAAGGAAAAGGAGAGTAAATTAATTTTCATTTAATTGAGGATCGATGCCTTTTGCCTTTAAGCAAGACTACTTAAAAGTCACTCTGTTGCCTGAAAGTAATGTGCTTTTTATTGTTTGGCATAACTCCAAAGCTTGCTATATCAACAAATAACTGGAAAAATGAAAAACTCTTTCTGTTTCCTTCTAGTTTATTTACTTCTGCATTTGCATGCACTCTGTGTATCTTCAGTTTCATTATTTTCCCTGTTTCTGTGAAAATGGCAATAGCAGAATGAAAATCATGATTGTAAAGCCCCAAGAATTTGCAGAGCAATCACAGAGCAGGAATTTTATCTGATACTTCTTTTAACACTTTTTTTTTTTAATAAATGAATATATTTCAAGTTGATAGGGTCCCTTTAAATCCTTCCACTCTGATAATCTGTATTTCTGATTATCTTATGCATAAGTACCAGTTTGAATTTTTCAAAGCAAAACCTCATTTTCTTATTTTCTGCAAAGCTTTGCAACATGCATTTTTTGGATTTTTCTCAGTGATGTTGAGATGGGGATTTATACGACATTTCTAAGTTCTGAAAGTGACTTGATTTTCTTCTTCAAACACCCTAGGTACCTTGCCTTCTTTTAAGCATTCTCTTTCATGGCCCAGTTCAGCAAAAGCATTTAAGCACAGGCTTAATCCTCAGCCAAGAAAAGTACATAAACATGTTAGGTTAATATGAATGCACACCCTAAAGCTAACACTAAAATGTGTGACCATTCTATCTCCCCTTGACTTCAAAAGACTAGTAGGCCAGGTATTATCAGAAAGGCAACATATTTCATTTAATAACACAAAGATGTTTATACTTCCATGATCTTTCAGATCCCATAAAATCCCAAACTAGTTCCATCTACCTACTGCCTCATCTCATATCAGAATAAAAAATTAGCTTTGACAACAAAATCTTTTTCTTTCTGTTTGATAAATAGAACTTCATACTGAAAACTGTAAAACTCAAAGGTAGTACTGTTTAATGTGTTTTGATTCACCATCCTTAGAAGCCAGAGCAGGCTGAGATTTTTCCAGCAGAGTACTCCTCTGCTGGAAAACACTATTTCACGGCTGAAATATGCTGCGTTTGGAAATCCCCTTCTCTCCTGCCTGCCCTAGCTGGCCCTGGAAGGATCCAGCCCTTTGCCGTGCCAATGGGACCATGATGAGAAGGAGCGAGTGCAAAAGGAGGGGTGGGAAGCACCTGCCAAGCTTGGTGATGGTGAGCAGCCCTGAGAGATAAGATTAACAAACATTTTGGGAAGCAGTTATATTTCTAACAGCCAGCTGGACAGCACTACCTGTAGCACTGCTCTGGTTTCAATGAAGCAACATTTTATGGTGTTAATTTCCTCATTCCTTTTTCCTTACTTTGTCAGGGTCACTGAAAAGATACTCCGCTCTACATTTTCATCTGGAAGTTTGACCTTAGTGTTCT
Source organism: Laterallus jamaicensis coturniculus (assembly GCA_022605575.1). NCBI lineage: Eukaryota > Metazoa > Chordata > Aves > Gruiformes > Rallidae > Laterallus > Laterallus jamaicensis. The sequence continues at coordinate 16,127,335 of JAKCOX010000008.1, read as the reverse complement.
TCAATTTCTGTCAAAATTATTCCCTTGTGAAAGGAAAGCCATCAGCACGTGTTCCCTGTAAATCTAAATTAGCAAAGTTTCACTCTTAAAAGTAACATTTTATGCCTGAACGATCTATGTACAATGATAAAACGTATTTTTGTAAGGTATATCTGTAAATTTATAAGCTTTTTCAGATCATAGCAATTTTTACTTTGTTTTCTACTGAATCTCTGCTTGGGTGGCTTGTTGGGGTTTTTTTGGACCTTTAGAAATGGGATACCATCACTTCTTAAAGTGTCCTGAATTTCTGCATGTGGATAGCATTCCCACTTTAGGATCTACTATTTGATGTATTTCAGGATCCTTGGGTAAGTCCCTGGTGTTATTTACAGAACATTTTTATATAGTAGTTTTGTATGTGTCTGGGTAAATAGTGGTAAAGAGTTAAATGTGGCTTGGCATTTGGAAACACTGCAAGCTCAGAACTTTTCATAATTAATAATACAGAAAAAAAATGTGAACAGAATGCTTTATGGCACTGTGTGTTTACTGTACATCTATGTTTTGTGCTGACTGCATTTTTGTTACATTAGCATGAAAATCATGCCACTAGTGACGTGCAGTGCATTTAAGAGACATTAAAAATGGTCCTTGAGAAAACCCAGAATATAAATTCCCCAATCAGTTGTCAAAAAACTCAGTCTTGTCTTCATCATCCCCACAATAAAATGGCTTCATCTATGGCCTATTTGTTCCCAGTTAATTTAATGGTAAAGCATCCATTGGATTCTTATACCACCTCAACAGTGATGGAGGATTTTTCCTGGATCAACCCTGAAGCAAAGCTATAACTTTTCCAGACTGATCTATGAGCCTGGCTGGTAATGAGGTGACTGATCCTTTTCTAGATATGAATGATTCATTTTAGATCAGAAAGGTTCAGTTTACCTTACATTATACTGCTCAGTTTACAATACACTTCTTGCACTACAAATCGTCCTCATGTTTTTGTAAAAAAAAAAATCAAAACAGTCATTATTTCCTATTTTGCTTAAGCCTGCTGTGTGCTAATATGAAAAAACAGATTAAGAGTAAAATTTATTTTCTTTAGGAATAAAGATGATGGGACTCCTACAAAATTCATCTAGTGATGAAAACAGTCTTTAATAAAATATATTTTCTATCTTCTACAAATATTAAAGTCTTATTAGAGCAGGTTAAAAACTTTTTTTACTGAAAAAAATGAGGGAATTATTTTAGCTCTTAGTCTAAAATATATTTCCATTGTCAATGCATAAAACCAATGAATTTGAATTAGATTTAAAGGGCTTTTAAAAAATATTAAATTTAATGCAAAACCAAATGTGGAGCTGTAAACACTTTGAGCAACTCTTAAAAACATAATGAAGTGAAAACATAAGTTACTGAGTCACTAAGACCGGACCAGTGCTGTGCTTGTTGAACAGGAGTCCACATACAGAGCAGAAGTGTCAACTACCTTCTCCAGAAACTTGCTTTGAGTCATAATTTGAGAAATAATCAGTTTCGTAGTAATTTTGCTATTGTGTTATCCCAGGTACAGAAGCAACACTGTGGATATACCTACTCAGGTGTTCAAGGATTTACAGACCGGCTTAGCAGCCCAGTCTAAAGGCTCTGCCCTGATGAACCCTGTGCCTGGATACCTTCAAATGACCATACAGCAAGTAACTCACCTACAGGAATCTGCCTACCCAGAATGAACAATTTCAGTGGCCTTTCATTCCCTCAACAGAAGCTATATCTGGATGAGGATTTCTCTAAGCTTCAAGTGGAGAGAAGAGTGGTGTAATATATGCTGTTCCCTTTTCCTGACAGTTCTGACTTTTGGTGAATGCCAGAGGTAGGATGCTGAGCTAGGCAAAACACTTTGTCTGACCCTGGCCAGCTGTTTTTACAGTGATCCAGATCAAGGCTCTGCTACTTACTGTGTTTGTCCTGATACTTCAGTGCAACACTTATTTTAACTTAAGTATGAACTTAAGTTGTACTTAGAAATGAAACTTAAGATGTTTACCCTCAGTGTTTGCAGAAGTCAGTCTCCACTTATATAAACAGAATATGCTAAAGAACACACCAGTATGTAATCAGGAGAGATGAGGCACACTTAAGCATGACTACAGAGGCTCTAATTATGGAACTTCATTAAAATTCCCAGGGAGAAGAACCCCAGCTCCAGCCTGCTATTTCTCTCATACTGACATTGGACAGTTTGAAACAAAGACTGAACAAAGAAGCTCTATTCTCTACTTCATGAAAGTATCTATTCCATCCACACTACAACCTAAGAGCCCATGAGAGGAAGAAATAAAGAATAAAAACCAAAAACAAAAGACAAAATATCCCCCACCTAGAAAAGTTTTTTAAAAAAATTCTACCCAGCCACACTGAAGGCAAAAGAAATGTTACAGACCAAAAGTGTTCCAGGTGAATTCTGACAGGTACCTTTAAAAAGCCTTCTGAAGCCTTCTTAACTCCTGAGCAAAACAGCCATCTAAGCAGGTTTCTGGAAGTCTTCTTAAAGAGCAAACCAAAACCTTCCCTGTGCCTGTGCAGCTGTCACTCTCTCTTCCATGCTTTAACCCTGGTAAGGTTTGCAGCTGTCTTTTCTGAACATCAGAATTGCTTTAATGCTATAATGCCTTAAGAAGACATGCCTTTCTCAGGCAATATAGATCCGTCAATCTGCCCAAAACTAGTACATCAACCCATAGACAGTAGTTTATTTTGTGACAGTAATAGGCAATAAAATAATGCGGTGAAATATTTTAGTGTGAGGAGTCTAACTCAGTACAGGTTAATAAAGTCTGTGTGATTCATCGTGGCACATTATTTATCCACAGTAATTTACTAGGTAGATGCACAAAATCCCATTGTAGTCAGTTGAAATTTATGTGCTGGGCAGTCTTTTTTCTTTCTTTTTTTTTACCACAAACGACATTTACTTTCCCCACAGCAACTGAACAATAGCCAAGAGTTGTAAGAATTGTGGATTTCTGGTTAAAAAAGTAAGATACAGATTAATGCTGATCTTTTTTACAATGCAGATCTAGGCAGACCTTTGAAACTGATGTTTTTTAAAAGTGATGCAGAGTCTGCTGAAAACACTGTAATAGTTAAAAATAGTTTGGGAATTGAAACACATTTGGACACAGATTTGAGTGTTAAAAAGCACATGTGCATAAAGAAAAGCACCAACCTAGGGTAATTTTTAAAACAGTTTAAGTTAAACCACTCTACTTATTTGCTAAGACAAGTGTTACTAGACTGAATATTGGAAGAGAGCAATGGAAATTTATGAGAAATGATCACAGAACACTGTAAATGAAAATATTATTAATTAACTGCATGAGAAAACAGCATCATAAAGCACTTCAGGGTGTTTTCTGAAAATTTCCTTACTGATGGCAAAGGCTGAAAACTTAAAAAAAAACCCCAGTTATCTCCTCTCCCATAATCAAAGCATCTCTGGTGCTAGCAACACAATGTGAGGCTCATCTGTGAGCAAAACACTGTCTCCCTGGAAACTGCTAGAATGTGTCAGTTCATCTGATCCCAAAATGAGAGATAAGAAACAAGAAGTGTGAAATCCTTTGCTGTGAAGGTTACCATTTTATTAACAAACACCTGCAGTTTGATGTTTAGCAGCACCTGAAATATATGATTTCCTAATTGGTGCAAAAGGCATTGAATCTCCTTTACAGTTGCATCTGTCATGACAGAGGTCCTTCATTTTACTGTTATTTTCCTGCCTGTTTAACAGATCATAGCCTTGAAACAAAATTATAAATATCTCCTTTGCATAATTTCCTAATTAACCCACTCTTTGCTTCACCAAAAATTATATTAACACTTTCCTGGATGCAAACTTATTTTTTTAATACCACCATTGGGACTTGATTGATATAACTGTTATGTATACACTAGGCATAGATCTCAGATTGCTCATAACCGTCTCTCACTAATTATTTTAATCAAGACCACCTCCTAAACCAAAGCTGTAGAAAAGGGACATTGAATCAGTAGCAAACCAGCCAGTGTGTCACAAGCAATATTTTTTTCCTGTTATAGATGTTCTGGATTCTTTGATCTGTCTGAAAACTAAGGCTTGCTAGGGAACTTCTTGGTCTCCTCACAAATAACTCTCCAGATTTAGACTGCAGTTTCTGGTCACAATTGCAGAGAGAAAGGAAGCAATGTTGGCCAGCACTAGTCATCTGCAGCCTGATGCCCTTCAATAACACACATGTTTCCATGCTATGTGACCCAGATCCATGCAGGGCAGTAGTGGAGGCTAAAATGTCTTTAGATTTCTTGAATAAATCAATGTATGGAAAGAAAAAAGCAAAGTCAACACCAAACTCTTGGCTATCATGGGCTGAGTGGGCATTTTCTCTCTGTTTGGAAGGCAAGCTGCTTCAAAAGGCCTTAGTTTCCTACCACTGCAGTGGGGAAAGGAATTAACTTCTCTAGAAGGTACATAAGATACAAAACATAGGCAGAACTCTGCAGTTTATAAGATAATTGAACACAGGACTTAAACGTTTTTCTAGAGTTGGCAGGCAAATGATGAATGACGGAGGAGTGCAGAAAGTGTGCCTGAATCGGAGTACTGGACTCTACACCAGCTTATTCTCAATGGTATCAAAGCAATGCTAAGTAAATATCTTTGATGACAGTGACCACAGCTGCACCAATGATGACAGTTTGTCCATCCATCAACATGGAAGCTTTCAGATGTGAATCTGATCCACAAAAATGCTGTAGCTTTCAGTGGATGGTAAGATGCATAATATTAAGTACTCTGGAAATAAAATAAACCATCAATTGCATCTTATTAATTTAAATTAGGAAACCCCTCAATGTGGAATGTTTCAGTCTTGAACTGCCCTTATCTCTGTAATGCAAGTATGTCACAACCACTTTTTGTAGTGTGTTAGGAAAATCAGTTAATTAATTGTTAAGAAGTCCTCAGTCTGTACAGAAATTAATGTCTTTTTCTCTAGAGGATAGTCTAAATGATATGTCTTACAGAGATCATGGGCCAAGCATTAAACAGTGAGGGTAAGATGGAATGGTGAATCCCTATTTTTTAGAAATCACTTACACTGTGATGAGCAGGAACCATTCAAAAAAAAAGTATGTGATCATGAAATTAAGTATTATCTCTATTACAACGCAGTCTTTAATATCATGATCATACAGTACTAATGCTACAAATTTAATTAATACTTAATTTCAGTATTTCACAGCTTTTGAAAGGTAAGTTTGCAGTTCTTTCTGCGTGTAATTATATTTATAACTGAGACAATACCCTCTTTTGAATCTAGATAGGAACACTTTCATAATGCAGCTGTGAAGATCATAGAATTTTAGACTTGTTCAGGTTGGAAAAGGCCTTTAAGATCATCGAGTGAAACCATTAACCTAGCACTGCCAAGACTACCACTAAACCATGTTCCTAAGCTCCATGTCTAGGCTTCTTTTAGATACCTCCAGGGATGGTGACTCAATCACTTCCCTGGACAGCCTGTTCAGTGCTTGACAAGCCTTTCAGTGAAGAAATTTTTCCTAATATTCAATCTAAACCTCTCCTCATGCAACTTGAGGGCATTTCCTCTTGTCCTACTGCTTGTTGCTTGGGAGAAAGAAACTAAATATATATGTTAGCTTTTATTTCTTAATGAATTAGCAAAAATTTTGACATAAGCACTAGGCAACAAAGACAGTGGTATTGTTATCAGATTGAGGGACAGTCATCAACAAAGAGAAAACCAAACAATTATTAAAACATTAGGTCCTAAATCTGAAACAGCTGACACTTTTAAATACTTCTGTGGAATAGAGTCTACCGTTCCCAGAATAATAACTTTCCAACTAGATATTCTTCTATTCATCCTATCTTGTCTTCTCCTGTACTCTTAAATATTTAGATAAATTACCTGCCTTTTTAGCTTCTTTGGACCTTGATATATCATCATCAATAAAACTTGAATAAATAATAACTTTTTGCCAGCTACTAAAAAAGCTGTTGAGAAGAGAGGATAAATAAGGATTTTTATGTTCTAAGTAAACAAGCAAAATAGAAGTGAGTAGTTCAGTTAGTAGCTAAGGTGACAATGAAAGGGCATAGGGAACAGAATCTGAAAAAACAGAAAGGATTCATGGCAAGCATGTGACCAGCAATGTCACGGTCTCGAACAGCCCATACTGATACGTAACATCTCCTGCTTATTAACAGAAGGATATAATTTGTTGATTCTGATTGCCTGGTGTTCCTGCCTAGCAAGAAAAACTGAAATACAAAACTGCAAAACCTTCTGGAATTACTAACAGATTTCTTTGGTGACCTTACTTCAGAAGACCGTGTTAGTTACTTTCGTGAATCTGCAACAAAGTAATGGTAGTATTATGCATCTTGTTGCTTGTCATCTTATGTTAATCAGGTTTTTAAAACGTTAGTAACAATCTCTGTCCACTGGAGCTGAAAGCCTTTGAAAATAGTATTTCCATTAGCTGCAGTATTCTAATCATGAAGGAAAGTAAAAGAACCTGGTATCCAAGAAGTTATCAGATGACCCCCTTCAAGAATATTGCAGTGATTATAGCATGGTCTTTTTCCTTTTCAACTGGCCTCAGACAGGTGTCCCAAATGCATATGCTCACAGGAACTCCAGAAAGTTGGATGACTATAGTTCAAGTCTGTAGCAAATCCCAAAATGGCTCTTTGCTGCCAGGCAACAAAAATGTAAGCAGAGGTTGCTGGAGTTGTTACACAGAAGTGCCACAGAGAAAATGCTATAAGAAGCTGTAATTCTTCCAAGAAGCACATTCCACCTCTATCTGGAATTTAAAATACATGAGACTGCACCAGCAATATTAACAATGATGAAAAATTGGTGGGAAACCACACCTCCCCCCCTTTTTTATTGCTGTAGATATGAATGAGTTACTGAAAGAGGAAAAGACAGTGTTTGAAATGCCATGGGCTTCCAACCTGTTTACTCTTCTTACCCCAGAGATAAAGTTTTGCTAGTTACAAAAACAGAACTTAAGCAACCAGTTCCTTGTGGTTACGTTTCTATTAGATCTGCTCTGAGATCTTGCAGAAGGAAGCTTGTAGCTGAATATTGTACTTTAGAAAGAAGCCCTGTTTGCTCAAATTCATTAGCAAAAATGCTGGGGAAAAAAAAAACACAACCCAGCAACTGATGCAGTTTCTCTTTCTCAAACACTTCCCGTAGTTAAAATGCAGTACTGAAAGATCAGCAACAAGAGTGTTATGAAAAGAGAGGAATTAAGTGGTATAGGCAAATGAGAACAGCTGCATTTTCAGCTGAGGGGGGTTTATTGTACTGCAGTATGAGAATAGTAAAGGAGCTAAAGAAGAAAAGGAGTAGAGGAGTAAAGAAAAGCCCAAGAAAATTAGAAAGCAAGAAAGAAGAACCATATTGCCCTCTCTCCAAAAGTATCAATCCAGTGTAGAAGTTTAATAGTCAGTCGTGAAAGAGTTCATGATTTTGAAAGCTGTGGATCTTTTCATGTCTTAAAATTCTAACTCTTCCTCACATAAAACAAAGTTTATCTGTTCTCTAATTTTGTGGTCTTCCAAGTATGCTTTTCTCTGGGAATATATTCACTTGTAATACTAATTCCATTAGGAGCCTGACCCATTGTCATTGTCAATAGGAGATGAAGATACTTCATTTTTTCCATGGTAGTCCAGAGACACCATAGTGGTTCTTCACAAGTTAGCTCAGATAACGCTAAATGTCAAAAGAATAAAGCTTAGAATATGCTACTTCACTCTCTTTTTATGACTTCTGCACTCCACCATATCTCACCACTGAAATTTACTGTCTTTCAGATTTTAATGGTTAAGCAAGGAGTGGAATAGGCCTTTGTGGCAGGTGCAGAAATGTTTGAACACAGAACAGCTGTGCACCACTGTCTTATGTTGTAACTAAAGTAATGGTAGAGAATTCAACATCCCTGGACACTTAATTCCAATGTCTGGGATTTAGAGCAGTGCTTTGATTATAACAGCTTCACAGTATTTTCTCCTTGTGCAGCCTGTTTGTTGTGATGGTTTTCTCAGTTCAGACCCTTTTGTCTATTACTACACACTCCCTCTGTGCTTCCTTCAAGCTAGCAGCATTCCTCCCACATAGATTTTCAGGACTGCTCGCTAGAGCCAAAGGTCTGATTTCCAGCTTATGTCAAGATTTCCTAAGACGACAGTATTTTTACCCTGCCTAAACTGTCAGATAAAAGTTGGCAGAACTCAGTAACAATTGATGTTTTCTGAGGAGCAAATGATGCTCCAACCTCTATATTGCACATGGTTTTTTGCTAATTCAGACTTCACTTTTGGCTACATAGCTTGTCATTAAGTCCTTACAGAGGTATAGTTATGTTGCCATGAATCAAGCTTACAGGCTAACAGAATTTTTGTGTTAGCCTGCTTCTTGTTGATAACAAGTTCTCTGTGATCTGAAGAAGAAATGCTGTGTGTTCATGAGGTTAACCTGGAGCCTACTTGACATTTAGCAGAATATTTTGAGATTTGTTAAGTAGAAAGGGGAGAAGACGTTTAAGGTAGCTGGTTTTCAGCAGTGGTATACCCCTCCTCCCTGTGCTTCAGGAGTAATCTGGAAAATGATAAGCTAAGGGAAACATTGCTATAGGATGTTCTGCCAAAGGAATTATTTGCTTACCTTCATTTCCACATGGTACATCCCCTACTTTTCCAGAAATGTCTGTATAATGTGGACAATGCTGTCCAGGAAAACCTTTAATACACCCAGAACTTGCTTTCTGCACTGTTCTGTGTGGTATGAAGAGGAGAAAGGTAAGCCAGTAGTGTTGACAAATGAGCTCTGTGGTTATCACAGCTTTCATGGTTCCTACACAGGGCTTTTAAACACTATGTATTGTGTAGAAAAGGACTTACCCTTCTAGTGAAGATAAAACAACTCTTTGGGGTTTTAGCAAAAGCAAGCAACTACTTTCATGTAACTGGTATAGACCACACTGAATTAATTTGAGCAAGAACTTTCACAGAAACCTCTTATATTTTGGCATATACAGAATCTGTTGTCCCAACTGCCAGCAAACACATCACCATTTTGTTCATTCTCACAGGCGATAGACTTTAAAACACATCAAGGGTTATGCCAGACTATTGCACATATTTAAATTCTGCTTCAGACTGTACTGCTCTGGTTATAGCATGCTCTGTACATCAAACATGAGCAAAGCACAAAGAAACTGCCACATCAGCAGGTCTAACTAACCACAGCACTGATATGGAGCATTATGACATTTACTGGTGAGCAGCAGAATACTGTAGTTGATCTGAATGTTAATAGGCAAACTTTTTTCTTACACTCTATGTACAGCAAAGGAAGAAAAGCATGGTAAAAATAGTGGCTAAATTGGTAAATAGGTCACCTCAGTTGGCAATCTAGTATTGTAGATAGAGCTTGGAAAAGTGGAAAATAAGATTTAGCTTCCCACTTTCTTGTAAATTAGGTCATTACTTGGCTAAATCTTCTCATTTATGCCCACAACTAAATATCATGAAAGCAAATTTGAAGTTCACAATTGCACCTTCAAAATTCAGGACAGCTTTCAAAAGTAAAGATTATCTTCCCAAACTAGAAATGCATATCATAAATCAAAATGAAAATCCCTGAAAAACTCCAGATGAGGCTGGAATGAAATGTTTCACTAAGATCTAAGACCTGATTAGACCAGCAGAAGTCATGGTGACCCTATAAATGCCGATAGGCACAAGAAGCTCTGCCCTGGTTGCCAAAATAGAGCAACATCCATTCTTCCACTTCTTTGTACAGTTGTTTAGTGCTCAGTCAAAGGATTGAGGATACCCTTGGATGCTCTCCAGTCCTGCAACATTCAGACTTATTGTCAACTCTGGCTCCCTCTTCTGAGGCACACAGCCAACAGCCTTAAAGCACAAAACATAGATACACACTGTAACACTCCCCTCCAGTGTAGGAGCTCTGGATGTTCAGGAAGGGAATCTTTTCACTCTGTAGATCTCAGCGCAACTGTATTATGGCTGACATTATTTCGTCACACATGTATCGACTTTTTTTTCTAATACAAAACATATCTTACATAGACTGACAGGGGAGCAAGTGCTACTTGATTTTTAATATTTCAGCAAGTACCCTCTTAAAGGAGTAAGATAGCTGAGAAATGTCACTTACTATCTTCTCCTAGAAGGAAAATCAACCCACTCTATTGCAAGGAAGTGGAACAACAAATTACATTATTTGCCCTGGAAAACTCAACTGCATCACATGCCTACCAAATACTCAAAACAGCATTTGAACCTATCCATCAAAAAGTGAGAGATTAAATAAACCAATCAACAAAACCAAAAAATACTTTCTTCTTTATATTTGTGGACCTCTTCACTTCATATTTATTTCTACCTGCTGCTTTTGCCGAGGTCACTTAGGGTCCTGAAAATGTTAAATCTTTTCTCATCCAGACAGGAGAGGTAGAGACTCAAAATATCAGCCTCAGAAGTTCTTTATATTATTGGAAGGATCACTGCTAGTATGCATCTTTGCATTAATTTAGTAAGAGCTGGGTGTCCAACTTAAGAATGGGGTCACCATTGCTGGTGTGATGGACATGGTTTGGAGGCACAGAGAACTAAAGCTGTTGGTACTCATATGTTCCTCTAAATACCAACAAAAGATTAAACATTCCTCCCAAGTATTTTGACCCCTTCCCATGAATTATTCTTCAAAAGTCAATTCATTTCGGCTATCGTTTCCCTGCAGTCTGCTTCCAGAATCCTCTTTCACTAATAGCCAGCTAAACAAGGCTCAGAACCAAAGAAGAATGCAGAAAAACACAATAACCCATAACACAGCAGTCTGTTTCAAAAATCATGAAACAGAGCTACAACCCAGAGCAGTTTGTAATTCTAGATTCTCCAAACCAAACCAAGGCAAAAAACCAAACCTGGTAAAAATGAAAATGCTAGCCTCACAGTTTGAAACTAGCAGCCTCTCTCCTATCTCTACTTTTTTTATTATTATTATTTATTTTTCATTTAGGAAAGAACACTGTGAAGGTAACACTGAGATGGATGGCCTGGAGCTTTAATAGTGCTTATTACTTCAGGTTTACACAATGAGGAATTCATACCTAGTGACTTAATAACATTGATAGCATCATCAATCTTGCCAACAGAAAATGGCTAATCTACTTTAGCAGCAAGTTCATTAAAGGTTGTGTCTTTTTCTTTTTTCTTTTTTTTTCTCCTCTAAAAGAGTAAGGTGGGCAAGATAAGGACCTTCCAGAGAGTATTTTCAAACTATTCCTATAAGCAGGCTAATATGGCAATTCACAGCTAGGAAGGGAGAGAGGAATGGAAAAATCATAAATTCTTAGGAAAACATTATAGCACATAGATTAAAAAGGTTATTGCTTAGAAGATTGAAGAGTTTTAAATGAAAGTGTCTGAGGCAGAATAAAATGGATATCCACAAAAAAATGAGATTCTAGGAGGAGAGTTAATGATGAAGTGCCGAGTTGGCAGGAGGCCAGCATTGTCCAGATTAGTTCAGTTGAGTAGGAGGGATAATGTCAGCTGACATACTGGCAGCAAGAAAGGCCTAGGAGATGGATGGTAGCTTAAACACAAGCTGGTCCAGCAGTCAATGGAAAGCTTCTTGCAACGATCAGGCTGATAATTCTATCCGCTGGGATTTGGGGTACTTCAAAGTAACTACAGAATCCACCTGTCAAGGAAACAGGCGGGAAAAGGGCAATCCCATCAACTGAGAATGTGCATGACTGATGACAGACCAGACATATAACCAAGAGAGACAGCAGGCTGTATCCTCATCAGTGTAACACTGAAGTTAATATAGGGAAACTTTACAGACATCTTCAGAATTGACTCCAGATTTACACATCAACTAATGAATTCAGAGTATAACCATATTGGAATTTCCTATCAAGTGAACAGGGAAGACTTTTATAAAGAAAATCCACTACTTTGCAAACAAACTGTAGTTAACATTTACCAGAATTTCATCCACGGACTAGGTGTTCAGCCAAGGTAAATGAGTACACTTCTGTGATACCAGCGCAGACTCCAGCCCCCTAATATCTTCCATGGGACAGTGACAGTAGTTGCAGAATTGCAGTCACGCCAAAACAGATGTTGAAACAGCTTGCAAAACTACTAGGGTAACTACAGTATAAATATTACTTGCTAATCTTCTAGGCTGAAACTGGAAATCCAATTTCACTGTGAATCGCCACACTCAGAGGTTTTTATTGTGGTAGGAGCTAGAGAGCTTAACCAGATGGCTTCCTACCAGGCCACAGACTATAAAAACACAAGGGACCTGATGGTGCCTTGCCAAAGGACTCAAAGGGTGAAAGAGAGGTATTATGACATGGATAGTCAGGTGGAATCTAGACTTGGGTAGGATTTGATTAAATAATTATAACAAACCCCAACATGAGATAGAGGCATTGTTATGAGTATGCTGCCCCTAGAGTACAAACCAACTGTAGTGTGGGGACAGCGAATCTAGGAGTAAGATGGTAAACTGGGGACTTTCTAGGTCTGCAACTAATTCAAGCATTGGGGCAGGAGTAGCCAACTGCAAGTTGGCATAAGAAATCATCTGAGAGTGATCAACCCAGGGATCAAGACCTCAAACCTCATATGTAAGGGGCATGAAGAAGAGGAACTGCTCTCTGAGCCAATTCTCTGGTTAATGGCAAAAAGCTGTTACAATCATTGCTATACTTGACTAGAAAGTTTGTAGAATTACTTTCCCAATAAGCAGGGATGGGTAGAAAGATTATCAGAATTCATAACCAGATAATTACAACCAATAACATCATCCACATCTTATTTTTCTGTGGATAGCTTTCATGGTTTTATTTTCCACTCATATTGTAAGAAAAGGGTTAAATGAATGTCTAATTAGAGAAGAGTATAACACATATTTGTGCAAATCATGAGTAGCATGGTGACCAAGGAAGTGGAATGTTTTGTTGTCTGTGTTTCAGTTCCCATTTTTGAAACCAAAATTAACTATTTCATCATTGGTGAGATCATTGTTCTCTCATGTCATGTGTCAACATGTTAATTTGTGACGATTTTTGTTTATTATTATGTTTAAGGTGAAAAAGACTCCTCTGCTGTCTGCAACTAAATTCACATTTTCAGGGTGTAACTGAAGTTGTATTTGACTCTGTTATAATTTTATTGATGCCACTTTGACTCAGAAAACAATTACACCAAAGATACATTTCAGGAAATAAATTCTTCCCTGATAATATATCTGTTTGTTTCTTTAACTTTCAAAATAGAGCAAAAAAAACATTCCTTAAATTGAAAGTGGACATGAAATTTAACACAGTCATAATGCACCAGATTGGGAGATAACAATCACATTTTCCCACAGATTTCAGTTAAAGATTTAGGTAATGAATGTAACTGATGGAATTTTTATTCCAATACTTTCTACTTTAAACTATTTGTCCCCCACAGTATCACTCTTACCAGACCTTAGGAAATATTGTAAACTGGTATAGATCTAATCACATTAAATAGAACGAGATTTCCATAAGCAGCAATTACTGTTAAAGCACTGGCTACAGCTGGGTGCAGCACAAGCCATCACACAGCAATCAACAAGTTTGAAACCTTTGGTTCAAGACAAAAAATGAGAACTGGAAGTCACTGTTGTAATCAACAAGCAACCAGCTGCCTCACTTGGATGCTAGAAAGGGTGAGAGGGCAATGCAGAAATCAACGTAATAGCAGTCAGAACAAATTTAGGAAAGCTTGTGAAGCATACTTAAAGCAAGTGAAATGCAAGTGAAACATTTTTTTTGTATTATTTTTATAATGCTATGAAGGTGCTAAAGTATAAATGAGTTTTTAAAACTCGTTATGCAGTCTCTCTGGCATACTGTATTCCTTCAAGTAGGCCAATCAGATAAAAAGTCTGGAAGTAATTGAAGAATCTGTAATTCCATCAAATATTGATTTCTTTTTAAATTGGTCTGGCAATCATAATGCAGTATAGGCATTAAATGCATTTAAAGAATAGGTATTAGGTGTTTTACTGAGTTTCACTGTTGAAGATTGTAGGCTTCAGTGTAGAGAATAGAACAATCTAGAAGAACAGGGCCAAAAAAGTCAGACTCAGCTGATTTCTCCATTCTCCATTTTTGAATGTATGCCCTTGAACAATTACAGTTATGCTCTATGAGATGCTAAAAATCTGCAGTTGTCATGGATTATATTACTGTTGTTTTTTTCCAGTACCATGGCTGGAGAAAAATATTCTAAATAGAGAACCACCAAACAACGTCTTCAAATACCTCATCATTTCAAATTGGGTCCCTACATTTTCTGGGGCACCTGCTGAATTTGTTTCCTGCTGAAACAATTTTGATGCCAGTAAGGGAAGCAATGTAAAATTCCCAAGGGCCTGTATAGATTCAAGAGGAAAAGGAGGCCATTTCTATTCTTATAAGCTGTTTAATTTGCACACATTGTTCATCCCTTGACCATTTCCAAACTTTAGTTTTCAGGTGTCTTTAAATCATTGCCACTTGGATTTACAATGCTGTTTTTCAAATAAAAGATGCTTTTGATGCTAAAATAAGACCAGTGACAAAAGCAATAATTTCCTAGAATAAGCGTAGATGTTTCCATTCCTGGATGACATCCATAAGTACTCTGGAGTAAAACTGTGTGAAAGTGGATATGGAATACCTAGTTTCCCAAAACCAAATTACTTTGGAGAAGTTTGGCAGGCATCCATTTATTTATTTAATTTGTTCTGTTGCTTTTGCCATCCAAGTATGACATCACAAAATTTGTCAGAAAAGTGTGTCTTATGTCCTAAGTCATACCAGGGTGCATTCAACTAAACCCCATGACGGACGGACGGACGGACGGACGGACGGACGGAAGGAAGGACGGAAGGAAGGAAGGAAGGAAGGAAGGAAGGAAGGAAGGAAGGAAGGAAGGAAGGAAGGAAGGAAGGAAGGAAGGAAGGAAGGAAGGAAGGAAGGAAGGAAGGAAGGAAGGAAGGAAGGAAGGAAGGAAGGAAGGAAGGAAGGAAGGAAGGAGTTTCAATCAATAGGTAATAAGTAGAACTGGTGTACAGTTCAGAAACAAAATTAATTCCAGATTCAACACCTTTTTGGCAGGTAAGCAGCATGTTAGTTGTATGTCAATGAAATGGTAGCAACATTACAAACAGTGAAACAACATCCTCTGTTTCCTAGCAGCAGCACCTGTTCTAACTACTAGAACATTTCTACCCCAGGTTTTTGATTTAGCCAGAGGTAGAGTTCCACCTACACTGGAATAATATAGCAGTAGCAGTTCTAGGGCAGTTGGAAGAATACCTTGGACTCTTTCATCTTGACCCAAGAAGTAACGAAAAAAAATGACTCAACATCATCATTTATGATCATAATGAGCCTTGGGACAAGGCAATGTGCTCAAGGATGCCTTACTCCCACAGAGACTGGATATCTTAAGGAAAAAAGCAGATAAATGTTTTGTATAAAGGCCTGAAGAAGTGAAGAGGAGTAACTTGAAGATGGCTCTTAAACTATAACACTACATGGTGCTTTCCAGATAACTAATATATGGAGAAGTTGAAAAGGGAAAGTTAATTTGAGAAGGAGTTAATAGCTTTCAGGAATTCACTGTGACACTAAATACATCCTACTAAATACCACCTATTATTATAAATTTAATTCAAGGGGCAGATGAAACATCATCTTACTTTTATTCTTACTCTCTTCCTCCCTTTCTCCTTTCCATCCTTCCTCCCTTCCTCTCTTTCCCTTCCTTTCTTCCTTTCTTTCCTTACAACTTTCACTTAAACTAAATGTTTACCCATAGATTACTGGACAACCCAGTGGTACAAACACTCAGCCTTTCACTTCAAGCTCAGTTAGAAAAATATAACTGAGATAAATGGTAACCAATATGCAATGATTAGTTGGCATTAAACCTGTTTTTAGAAGAAACAGAATGTTTTTATAAGTGTCATTCATTAGCATTAATTAGTACTCTTCCTGTGGAGGAAGAAAAGTTAAAGTCAGCATGCAAGGTATGAGATAAATATATATTTTACATTTTCTCATGTTGCTTGACTTCATCATGCCATTTTATCACGTTTGATCTTTTAATTGGCTGCTATTGACCAAATTGATATCTAGGTATTTTTAAGAAGTAGAGAAATACTAAAAGATACACCAAGATAGATAAAAATAAAGACAGAGTCCAAACAAGTAACTTCAAAAATATTATTTTTTAAAAAATAAAAATAAACAAACAAAAACCCCAGCCCTCCAGGGAACACAGTTGTTCAGTGTTATAAAGCCTGGAAACTTTGAGGCAAAGTTATTTTTAAAAGAAATCCAAACATGTGCATCTATTTAAAAGTGCAAAGAAAACAATGTTATTTCTATTTTTTTGTGATTTCATCAGTAGAAACCACATGGGGAAAGGGCAGATAAATAAAATTTAAAATCACAAATAATAAAATGCAATCAGTATGCTCTGATCATAATCATACGGCTATTGCAAAACCTTACTGTGGAGCAGTTCAACTTGCTCATTCCTATGCATGGATGACTTAAAAGTTAAACTGCTCATTTCACTAATGAATATCCTTATATTTGATATCTTTTAAAAATATTTATGCTCTTTGATCTTAAGGCTCATTTCATCAAAGAACATCGGGAAAAGAATCGAAAATCAAAACAACCAGATGGCTAGGGTACCTTAATCAGGACCTCCTACAAGACAGATCTCTCCCAAGAGATGTGAGGAAACAAAGCAGAGCCATCAAACATAAAGTCAGTGATCACAATGGTAAAAAAGATAAGGACAGCACACAACACAATAGAAACCCTTAAATGAATGACTGTGCAATTTCCATGAGAGAAGAAAGACAGAAAGGCAAAGTAAAGGGAAGATCTCTGCAGTTGTCCTGCCAGAACCCAGAACTTTGAGGTCACTACCACAGTAGGAGATAAGCCTGGTTTAGGCTTTATTAGAAAACTTCTAAGAGGAAATATATATATGAATGTTGTAGAAGAGAGAGAAATAATGAAACAGGTTGGATTTTTTTTTTAAACTATGCAAATTAGGATCACAATCACAGAAATTCCAACTCAAAACGTCATGGTTATTCTATGTGGCCTTTACAAGCAGGAGTTAAGGTTGTTACAGAAGTCCAGCTTTTACTCAAGAAGAAAGGTTTTGATAGGTAGGGATGGCCTGTCTCAGATGGCAACTAGTCTCACTGCTGTTTCATTGCCTGGGTTGGAACTCAACCCCTGCCATGAAACACTCTTTGACATCAGCCTGACTGTTTTACGAGCCTGAAAACAAGATGATTATATAGTACACACACACACATGCATATATGTAGATATAAATATATGACAATTTAAAGTCAAATAATACATTAAAGTGAATGTTTCAGGTTTTCTGGAGATTGTGGGTCAAATCCCCAACTGATATCAATTCATATAACTCAATGGATATTCGTGGCCCCACGAAGATGATTAGAGGGCTGGAGCAGCTCTCCTACAAAGAGAGGCTGAGGGAGCTGGGCTTGTTCAGCCTGGAGAACAGAAGGCTGTGGGGGGACCTCATTGCAGCCTTCCAGTACCTGAAGGGAACATATTAACAGGAGGGGAATCAACTTTTTAAAAGGGTAGACAATGGCAGGACAAGGGGGAATGGATTAAAGCTAAAGGAAGGAAGGTTTAAATTAGATATTAGGGGGAAGTTTTTTACAGAAAGAGTGGTGAGGTGCTGGAACAGGCTGCCCTGAAAGGTGGTGGATGCCCTGTCCCTGGAGGTGTCCAAGGCCAGGTTGGATGGGCCCTGGGCAACCTTGTGTAGATCCAGGCCTGAGGTTGGTGGCCCTGCCTGTGGCAGAGGGGCTGGAGCTCTATGATCCTTGGGGTCCCTTCCAACCCATGCCATTCTATGATTCTATGATCAAAAGCTATTTTAATGTTCCTTTCATCAACATTGTAAGACTTTACCACATTAATGAATTAACTCTACGAGGTCAAAGAGTTCAGGAATAGTAGTAGTGTATACATTCTTAAGATATGATTTCCTCATTACTTTTCAATCAGATGTGTACGATACACTTTTTCAAAACCAGACTTGATTTTGAGTATCTCGGTTTTGACAGTGTTCCAGAGATCTTGTTTCAGAGATCTAGTCCCCTTCTCTGTCCCTTGTTTTGAATATGCAAAGGCTCAGGGCTCCAAATCACCAGTCACTAGAAATGTAGGTCATAGGTTTTTAGCTGTATTTCTTGTTGTTTCAATTTATTGAGCACTGACTCGATATGATGGCTGTTAAACTCCATTACTGCTAGAATGTCAATGTCTAACATGTTTCTCTAAACTGAACCATATGATTTTGTGTTCCTAAAGCAGAATGATTGCTCTATTTTCCTTTACTTTTAATATTCCCTTTGATAAACTATACTACCATAGTAATAACCCGAAGTCTCAGAAGCTATGGCATACTAAAAATAAATGTTCTGAGATGCCATTCTGCAGAATGGGGTAGGCAATCCATCTTAGATCTCAATTTTGAATTTTTTATAAAAAACATACTGCAATGCAAAATAAAACTTACTGTATAAATTATCTCTTAGCAAAAGTTATTCTGCAATTTTGCTTTTAAATCATACAAAATGAAATAGGTTGTCTTATTAAATTTTCAAATGACATTCCTCTTCCTGTAATATAGATGGAATTGCTGGCATAAAGAAATCAAAGCACTCAAACCTCTTCTTTCTTAACTGCTCCAGTACAGTATAGTTTTCTACATTTGCATTGACATTTATTTAAGCTAGAGGATATGGATGGATTTCCTAATTACTTTTTGCCTGACTCATATTATTTTAAAAGGTATTTAAGATCCATAAATCATCAGAAGGAGTGGACAGAGGAAGCTAGTGAGAAACAAAACCAAAAATGTGAGGTACAATGTTTCCTGAAAGCTGCAGCACAGAGACCCAGTTTTGAGTACCCTTTCTACTACTGCACAAAATCATATCTTTGAAGATCTGTTTAAGTTGTAGTTCAGAGTTATCAATAATGTGCAACTGATTAAAATGAAGTAATTGAATTCTAAGGCTATTATGTATCATAGTGACATATTCCATTAATCTTTTTTCAACTTGGAAACTGAAATAAGGAGTCTTGTTAATTTAGATAACCGGGCTGACGCCTCACCTCACAAAAACACTGCTGTTATGCAAGAAATACACGTGTTAGATCATGTATAGGGAAGAAATACTTTTTATACAATCCACAAGCATAAAGTAAAATTAATGTATACTTTATGGAGGTAGAAAGAATTCAGAGAGGAGAACACTGATTTGAGGACCAAATTATTCTAGAGTAATTGGAAGAACTTTCTTGATTTCCAATTCGGTTATCTAAGTAAGAGAGGAAGAAGCTCTGACACTGATTTTAGATCATAACTCCAATAGATTAGATAAAGTAACACTTCATGTCTACAGAATTACACCTGGATTACACAGGCAAGGAGAGAAAATCCTTTCTGCTGTGCTCTGATCACCAGTCAAACCAGCCCAGAAAAGCAGAATATAAAGCAGAGTTCTAAAAGTAATTGCACAACAGGAAAAGCAGTAATGGCTGAAAGTTTAACCTTAACTTCACACATCTTAAACTACTCTTCTTCCACAAATATATAAGACATAATAAATAGATAGCCTGGTGTTTGGGACAGACATGTCCACAGTACAGATGGAAAGTGGCAGTATTCGTTTTGCCAGTGACTGTGTAACAGTTAATTAAAGGTTCTAGTTATAGCAATAGAACACAGATTTTTGCACAGATTTTAATTTCATTACCTTCCCTGTACAGTAAGTTACACTAAAGCCTACAGTCTGAGACTTGTTTAAGTTTCAAAATCCAGTAAAATCTAGAGAATGAATCAAGGGCAAAGGGAATCAGTTTAAGAAAAAAGAAGTAAAAAGGTAAACCAGTGTCAGATCCAACTAGAAATTTCCATGGGTGTTACTTGTCAGTGAAAAATAGCCCCCCAAAAATCCTTCAAATATTTGACCATAATTTTGCCTGTTTCTTAAAATTATTCTAGTTTAATACAGAATACAGAATTGGAGACTTCTACCTCTGTGACACATGGTTCCTGCCTTACAATAGTGTCCCTTCAGCAGATCGATGAGGTTTTTTCTCTTTTTACATAGATTCTTTGTGTGTGTCAATATATGTGTGTATATACACATATAGACACACACACATATGAGCTTGTGCAGCACCAGAAACATCAATGTCAGCACCAGTGGAAGACAGGGTTGCACTGGTGAACTAACCCAACAGCAACAAAAACCAAAGCCAACAACAACAACAACAAAAAACCTAAAAAGAAATGTGTCCCCAAAAACTTGCTAAATTCAAACAGTGTCAAGACCTTTGGTCTCATTATGAGAATCTTCTCATAGGACAGGCAAGGAATCCAGCTCCGATCTCAAGTATCACTACAAACATCTGCATATAAGCATCAATCCAAAGCCACATACATTTTTTACTAAGGAGGACTCCAAAACCAACATGCAACTGCTGCCACCAAAACAAGTAGTTCTTCCATTAAGGATGTCAATACACAGTAACATCAATGCACTGCAAGAGGGGATATAGTTGTGACATTATTCCACACATGCAATATTGTGTGTCTATCGGTGGGAATGACAACGTAGGCTACTGATGAGAGGGAGAACAAGAAGTAGGAGGGTGCTATGTCACTCCTGTGGAAAATGTAGGAAGGATGTGGTTACCTCCTACATCTCACAGAGGCGAATGAATTGTTACCCTTATTGTTAGACCAGCATTTGGGAGGAGGAGATCCTGAGTTCCATAGAAAAAATGAGATTTGCTCAGCAGTCCTTTATATTTTGCTATGTGATCGCTGCCGCTTAGCTGGAAATGGAAATGTGGAAATGGCATAATTTCAAAATTCTGGCATGAGCCAGTTGTAGTGGAGGCATGTTTACAGACCAGTTGCAAGGCAGGTGAAGGGCCAGTGGATCTTATCCATGTCTCTGAATAATCTTTGATTCTTTTTATACAGCACAGGGAGCACTCCCAAATCCTTGGTGAGTTTTCCATGCATAAAACTATGAAAAGGGGTAGAGCATTTTTATTTGTATTACAAATGCCAGGAAGATTTCCATGAGACACATCCTGGTTGGCAGTGCCTGCAAGCAAGGAAGGCAGAGGAATATGCCAAAGTAAAAATCCATGCAGTTCTGGAAATACCAGAAAAGGCACTTAAATACTGTGGGGAGTCTGTAGAGGTGCCTGTTTTTCACACCCTCAGTGGCAACAGGTGAATGGAGAGAGGATATTGAACTGGGAAGTCTACAGTCAGCACTTAAGTTACATTTCAGATTGAAGCCTTTATCTCCTCTCAGTATCTCAGTTTGCAAAATGGGCACAGTAGTGTTCCCTACATACTTACAGAAATCTGTGAAATACAGGATTGATGGTAGCAGGTAATTATCCACGAAAGAAGCATTATTTCTTAGTATTAAAGAAACCCCAAGAAATCCTTTGTTATACAACAATTCCCTCCATGCTGGTCCAAGATTTTCACACATGCTCAAGATCAGATCAGACTCATCAGAACTTTTTCCTTGTCAGGATGCAAATGTAAAGCAACAGAATGCCCCTGAACATCCTTGCAGTGCTACTGGGCAAGAAGCTTTGTATAAAACATGCCTTCAGTGCAGTGCTGCAATCAGATGGCTGATCTCATAATGACTTACACCCAAAGTCAGCATCTTTTTAATCCATTCATTGAAGTTACAGAATCAAATAGTTCTAGAAAGTACTACAGCATATTATGATCCCCCACTGCTAATGCAAGTGTAGACATTATAAATCTCAGTGAATCAGCATGTTTCTGCACTCTTCACATACCACTCGGGGAAGAAAGAGGGGAAAAAACCCACAGATGTTTTCACCACACAGTTCTATAACAGTGTCCTGTCCCCACATCCACCACGCTGCCTGGCTGCATACCTATCTCTGCCTTTTAGGCAGCTCGTCAGCCAAACTCACCAGGGAAGTCACACTTACTCAGGGAAGATGTTGTGCCAGCAGCGTTTGCAGCACCTCCAGAGAGACATTCTCTGAAACGTGCAAGATGCAAGCGAGGCAGAGGGAACTGCAGCACAGCAACAAACACATTTTGAGCAAAATCCATCTGTGAAGCCAACTGAATGTAATCAGCTAGAGGCTAGAAGACAGCACATCATTAGCCACTACAAAACAAACATGTGTGATACTGTCAAGCACAGGCAAAAACTGTCAAATGTGGAACTGTTTTGTTAACTAGCAATACATTTCACCTATTCTCATGTTACATTCAGTGGGAGGGAGCAAAAAAAAATATCTCTTGAATGATGACAGGTTAACTTAGCTGTCTGGGAGACCTTTTTGTTCTTAAGGGGTTTCTGGTTTTTGTTATCACTTTTCGCATTTCAGTGTGGAGCCATGAAACAAACAATTTATATATGATTGTGATTATTTTTCTTTCTTATTTGTTCTTATTTTAACCAACCCAACCCATATAACTTCTGGGAAGACATATAATTAAAAACAGTATTTCCATGATCACTGTCATGGAACCTCAACCACTTCTTATTCAGTCCTCAGGTGAAGAAACAAGGAAAATGTTGGTTTGACAAGCCTTTATAATTACAAAAATACAAATATTCACTGCACAGACATTCCTTCTGGTATTCAATCATACTTGCTTGCAAAATGCTAATAGATTCAGATGGCATATAGTACAACAGCAATGCAGTGTCAACAGAAATACTGAGCAACTGGTTGTGTTGCCTATAACTATTTTAGATTTGTTTACCTAAAATTGCAACCATGAAACAAGATTATGTTATTTTAAGAGAAGATAGGCTTTTAAAAGGAGGTACCAAGGGTCTACTCATGAAAGATTATACAGTTATGCTTCTGAGCTCAGGAGAAAATAAAATTGAAGTCTTTTTTAAAATTAAAATTCATGAAGTCTTACTCACATTGCCTACAAATGTTTTTCTTTTAGTTACAGCACCCTAAAGGAGATTAATTTATTGCTTGAATTATAAGGAGGTGAGCCAAGAGCTCCTGGCTCTGCCACCAACATCTTGAATGATCTTAGGAAAGTTACATCATCTCCTTGAGTTCTTTCACATAAGAAAAAGGAGAAAGAGAGAAAAAGAGAGACAGAGAGAGGGAGAGAGAGGGTGTGAACACACACTATCTTGCTCTCAGAAAGGTATTGAGATGCTAATGGTTTAATTAATGTTTTTTTAATTGTATTGAGAGCCCAAAAATGAAAGTGCCATATTAATGCAAATTATCTCTATTGTTGTGACATAATGAAGCTCCCTATGACAAAGGCTGCACAAATAACGTAAGTCCAACTTCACTTGTTCTATTTAATTGTTTAAAAATGTCATCAAAAGATCATGGTAAAGAAAAAATATAGTACTACTCAAAAAGTCGACTCAAGCCATATGGGACCATCACACGTTCATAACTGGTGAACATGAAAAGTATAGAAATGGGAACAAATTAACTAAAATTAATATGCTACAGTTCAGCTCAAACTGGTAAATAAATTGATGAGAGATGATCTGACAAAAAAAGAAAAAAAAAAAACAACCCACTTAGCATCCCTGAGATTTTCTGCCTCCTTTGGGTGAGCAAGTTTTGTGAACAAGCTGGAACAGGAGGCTTGACCACCTTTTCTTTAACTTGCTTTCCCTCGTCTCTCTCTTTTGGCTCTCCCATCCTTCCATTTAGGTCTCTACTGCTGCTTTTCTTACTTATTTTTGGGACACCGCTGTGAGCTCTTCTCACACTAAAAAGGCAACTAAAAGTACAGTCCTAAGCATATTGGTATTTGACAGATTTGGCTGAGGAGACCAAGGGGTTGCACTTGTCTGTAACTGTGAGATTTGACGCCTGAACCGAAAACCGAAAATTCATTTTCAGTCTTTGCTATTCTTTTCCTCTCCTCCCCTCCCGTGTGTGCATTGCTTTGTCTTCAACAAAAGCAACCAAAATAGCTCAAATCCCTAGTACCTGACTTCATCAGTCTTCCTCCAATAGTTATCATCCTCAGTGCCCTTTAAAAGACTGTCAGACAAGATTTTCTAAAAGCTAAGCAAAAAGAAAAACAGCCTCTCTAGAAGCACTCCAAGCTAACAGGGAAGGGAATAATATTGGCTGTTAATGTGAGGGGGCTTTTTTCTTAATGCTTTGCAAATCTGAGTGGATTCCTCTGCCCCTCCAATTTTTTATATCTTTGAATAAAAACTTTATTTAATCTTGCTTGCTCTGGGCATAAGAAAGCTGAAGCCTGTACATATGCAATACTGAATGCTGTTTCACATTTTGTAGTGACAAAGACAAATTAACACCTTTAATTCATATTTTTCAAATGAAGTTGTTAGCAAGGCATTACCAAAAGACTAGTGAACAGAGCAGGCAGACATTTCTGTGTAGGATGTCTATATGTACATTTAGGTCTAGCAGCCTCCTCTATGTCAATGGATCTGGCCCATAGTTATACAGTACTGTAAAGCACAGCTGCCATAGCCAAATTTGCTTACTCAGCATCACCTGGCACTCCACCTGGGGGAGGTTTAGAGCTCTTCAAATAGTTGGAGACTCCATAAGGACTAAGGCATCCTTACCCAAACAGCATGGTGACAGTGAGAAAAAAAATTGAGAAGTGTTTTCTATCTTCCTTATTTCTCTGATGAGAGAGGATTTGTCCCACTCTATTTTATTTCTATCCTTGCTTGAT
The DNA here is from genome assembly GCA_022605575.1 of Laterallus jamaicensis coturniculus. Lineage (NCBI taxonomy): Eukaryota > Metazoa > Chordata > Aves > Gruiformes > Rallidae > Laterallus > Laterallus jamaicensis. The sequence goes on along the minus strand of JAKCOX010000008.1, from coordinate 16,102,365 downwards.
AGCTGAAACTGTCAGTGACATATTTGGAGACCACGGTCTCTAAAAGATCTCACAGTTTATGATTATTAGATATAAAATGTCAAATCCAAAGTTTAATATGCCTATGTAATACTACCTTCCTGCCATCTGCAAGGTCAGAAGATGACCAGACTTGTAACCACCAGGTTATATTAAACAATAATCTGATTGAATTAGGCGGTATTGCTCAGGATTCCTGCAACATTTCCCCTGGGCATAGTCGAGTCAGTTCTGATGCTGCCAGGGGAGCTTAGGATCACAGATGGACTAGGGACAGAAAATGTAAAAATTAGGCTTTTATGCAAGGCTCTTCTTAGGTAAACAAGGTGCCCTGAATTTCCCATAGGCAGGCATTTATGGCCATAGAACAGTTCTACCAGGAATGGCTGACATAGAGCAATCATCTTATTTGGAAAGAGGTAAAGGTGAAGTCACTTAAAATAAGAATAATATTAAAACAGATTCATTCCTGGGGAGGAGCAGAGGGGAGGGTAATCCCTCAGTGTAACATAGAATTTTCTTCCATTTCTACATTCTTCAGTGTAAAAATTATCACAAATTTAAATGCAGTGTTTAAAACTGCCCTTATATGATCAGCTTTAAAATACAAAAACAGAACCTAGTTACTGTTTTGCTGTTACCTTTAAATCAGTTCATTACAATTTCTGTAAAGGAAATTGACATTATATTTTCAGCATAAAGATAATTAGCATTCAAAAATGTTGCCACATTTCCAAGGCTGTTTTCATTAGGAAGAAAAACATTTGAACTCTTCCTTCCCCAAATATTAAGAAATTTAGAGCACTAAGACTGAATAACAGAAAAATAAACTATTTCCTAAAACATCTGAGTTTGCACTAGCAAAGGTTGTGTGAATCTCTCACTAGATAATACTTTTTGTAAAATGAACCAAGCATGTATTTCTATGTAGTTTTAAACTTGCAACAAGGTTTACCATTTCCTGATAAATAATCTTGTTTTTTTAAAGGATGCACTTGGATTAGATCATAGTGATTGTTCATCTTTAAAACCGTGTGAAATCTAGCAAAATGTGTATTTATTTATGTATTAATTGTGCCATGATAGTTTTTAAATTAGTGTTACATTTGCAATAAAAGTGTTATCATATCTTTACCATAATTTAGTCTTCAGTGAAAATGCATTGAATCATAAAGCTCAGCACACACTCAATAAACAGGTTTTAATTTTAGAAATGTATTTTAAGGCATACAACACAGTATGAAGAAACCTAAGTACTAGTCACTGGAATTACATCATCATAAGACGTTTATATTTCTTTAAGAAGTTAAAAAATGTACTTAACCCTAATGTACAAAATCTTCTTCAGTGAACTTCTAATAAATTGGACATTATTTTAGGATTCTTGCAGCCAAAGTCTGTGGGCATATAGTTCAAGATTTTCATTCATACAAACCTTAGAGATGAAATATCTGCAATTTTCTTAGCAAAGGATGAAAAAAAGTGAAGAACTGTTACCCAATTTTCAAGGAAAAATGGTAACTAACCATAGGGTTCTCTGCTGTATCACACAGCTTATGAAATGGGCAATTAGCTGGAAGTGTTTATTCATTCTGATTGTAAACCATGTGTTGATAGAGTAGTTTCTCAACACTTAACACTGTCATCTCCGCTCATAAATAAAAATACATCTCCAAGTCTAAACCTCCTGACTGTTGCAGACTTTTTGCTTTTCAAGTATTCTCAAAAGCAAACATAATGACAACTGAATGTTTCATTTAAGCCGTGTATATCAACAACATCGATAACATTGTTTTTTTATCGAGGCATCCAGGACTACAGAAAATAATTTGCCACTCTCCATTATGCCTTATGTGGATGTTAGAGGAAATAATACATTACTGGAAGTGCATGGGACTTTTGCTGTACCAAAATATTTCATTTCTTGGAAAACAAAAGAACTTAATTTATTATCACAATCAAGTGATCTATGTGAATGATTTTGAATGATGGCTTAGCACGTTTTTGTTACTTCCGTAGCAGTAAACAATTGTGCCTCAAAATTTTCTGTATCTTCACTTCTCAGTGATGAAAAAGAACTTCAAGAAGTGTGATCATAAAATTATATGTTAGAATTATTTTTATAACCCAGTTTATTTGCATGCTTTGTTGCATCTGACAGACCACTCCAGGTATTTTAGAAAACGCTTCTGCAAAATCTGCAGTAAGCTTTATGACTATTATTGCTATGATCACTGATCCAGGAAAAATCATTTCTCTACTCAGAATGCAAAGAACTATTTTTGGAGTGTGATTATGACAGCCTTATCAAAGACAAGAATAAGTCTTTAAACATGTAGAAAGTCATACAGATGTGGCTGAAATCTGCCTTGGATGAACAAGAAACTCCCCACGATCCCAATGCAAAACTACTGCAGAGGAGTGCTCTGAAGGTCCCTTCCAACCCAAATCATTCTATAATTTGTTGATGGAACACTGACCTCAAAGTCATTGCACAGTCACAATCCAAGTAGCAGAGAGTTAAATCAACCAGAAAACATAAACGATGTTAGGAACCAAAGACTTTTTCTTTTCTTTATTCCTCGATGCTGTATACTATGCAGCAAGTACTTGGACTAAAAATTGTTAGGTATGAAAAGTTTAATACAAGAATACATAGTCCTAGTTATACCTCTTCAGGGTAGTCTTGAGGCTCTATTTACAATGTACATCTACACTTTAATGCTTTTAAAACACATTTCAATTTTGAAAAAGCATCTCAAACAAATAAGACCATTTGATGAAATGAAACAATTTGCAACAAAGATAGATGAACTCTCATCACATCTAAATACCTGTAAGACCCTGAGTATTCATAGTACTTCTCTTAGTTTTGCTCAGTTCTTTAACTCTGGATAGGTTCCTTGTCCTCCAAGAAGTTGTCTCACTGCAGTTGAAGGATTTTTCACCCTGTCCTTGTCTAAGAGCACTTTCACTTCTGAGAATACTCCTGAAACACAGAAAGATACTACATCTCAGAGACATTCAAGAGAAGCTCAGAGACGTAGCATCCCCTTGTCCATCACCACCACTTGGCTCCAAAGTCCTATATTCTACAATCTTCTTAGCACAATAGAATACTGTAACCACTTATAATTTCTGGTGTGGTTGGTTGGTAGTTCCCCCCCTGCTCTATGAAGGTCTGTGCTCATAAATATAGAGGTCTTCCAGAGGGCAGTAGTTACTTAGTATGTATAGTATGACTTAAACCTCTTTAATAAAACATAATACAACTCACCTGTGGGAAGCATAGATTGTTTGCATAGTCATTAATTAAATTGTCCAGAAGACTTTTTCTCTGCATAGTATTTTCTCATTGGGCTACAAATACAGGAAGAGGTGCTTAAAGAATATTCATTTTTTTAATAGTCAAAGTCTGAGATGTGAAACTACATCTCTGAATTACACTTCAGACAGGGCCTTTAACTGTCTTCTTAAACCACAAGGGGATCTCTCTGTGTGATTAGTCTTTCTTAAAGCTACTCAGAATGGTTGCTACACTGAAAACAGGATTGATCTACACTGAGTGTTCTGTGGAGCTTTGATTAACTGGTTCAGCTTTATTCAGGCAAGAAATTACTGAAATACCGGACAGTCCTTTAAAATTAGGAACAGTTTTCACTCTAGGGTACAAAAAACCCCCAACATTAGCGACAATCCATTCAACGAACCAATACCAGATATTTTGATTGAGGGAAAAACCCCACACATTTTATTGCCAAAGGAAGCTCAGATAGTTAAGGGATTGAAAAGTAAATGTACTCTAGGTTCAGATCACACCCATAAACTGGGAGTGCCTCTCCCTTCCAGCTGACTGCTTGAAGTTGGTGGATATTCTGAGGGGTGTTCAGGAATATTTACTGAGGTAAATTTATTCTGAGGTAATTCTGAAGGTCCTAAAATGTACTGTTCTGGGCTACTCTGCTATAGCCATTCTACTTTTTCTAAAAGACTTAAATAGTGCGCAAGAGCAAGAAAGCAACACTAACCTCATCATTAGGACACCTTTCTTGGAGGCAGATGTACCTTAGTTCCCATCCTTTCTCCTGGGATTGCCCCTTCACAGCAAATAAGACAGAGTCCACTGCAAATTGTCAAAGCTTTCTGTATGCACCTGCTAGCCTGGCAGCTGGAAAATTAAGTTCCATATTCTTGATAGGCTGCCTAGAGAATTTAAATGGGATTTCTAGTCCCTTATCTACTGGACATATCACCATGACATTTTCTTTTCTACAGCTGATACTGCTGCTATATTAAACATAAATGATTGAAGAGCTTTAGGAGAGTTAAAGATTTATTATTTAGAGAAAACTTTTGCCCAGCCCCAACTGCAAATCATAATGTTATGTCTGTGACTACTTGTTTTGTACCTGCAGTGAGTGGGCAAGAATTCTCAAGAGAGGTGGTAGTGAGAAGTTGTCATTCTGCAATGCTAATGTCGTGGTTCAGATTGCAGCCTTTGCTGGGGAGGCTGTCTGAAAAAGCTAACTTATGTTTCTGCTAAGTCACATTGTTTTATTGCTGTCAAGAAGGAAGAGGGATAGAATTATCAGCCTCATGAATCATCAGGAAAACTACCCACCAGTTTCTCATTTCAAAGGCTTTGCTGATGAGCACTACTGAAAATACATGCAAGGGTAGATTTGATTTTCAAATATCCAGATGAAACAATCCTGGAAATTCAAATAGCACCATTACTGTTTAGGCCAATTTAAAGAACTTAACTTAAGACTCCAAAGCCCTTCTCAGCTGCAAGCAACCAGCTACTGCCGTAACAGGGTTGACAGGAGAACAAGTTAGAACCTACGTATTGGGTCTGGCTAAGATGGAGTTAATTTTCCCCACAGCAGTCCTCCCAGGGCTGTCCTGTTTTTTGGTAGGGAGCAAGATGTTGGGAACACACCATGGTTTTGGCTGCTGCTGAGCAGCACTGGCACAGCACCAAGGCTGTTTCTCATCAGTAAGATGGGGGGGCAAGATCTTGTGAGGGGGCACAGCCAGCACAGCTGACTCAAACTGAGCAAGGGAATATTCCCCACTGTATGATATCTGCTCAGCAATACAAGCTAAGAGAAAGGAGTAGGAAGGAGGGAATTCATTAGTTACAATGTTTGTTTTCCAGAGCAACCACTATACATACTGAAGCATTGCTTCCTGGGAAGTGGATGGACATTGCCCGCCAATGGGAAGGAGAGAATAAATCTTTTGTTTTCCTTTGCTTCTGGGCACGATTTTGCTTTATTAAACTTCCTTTTTCTTGGCCCATGAGGTTTTCTTCCATCTTATTTTCTCACTGCCCTGTCCTGGTGAGGAGCGCAGTGATTGAGCAGATTGATGGGCACCTGGAGTGCAGCCAAGGTCAACCCACCACAACCCTATAATTATGTTACCTCTTACAGAAAAGTCCAGCAAGAGGAGTCCAGAAATTGAGTTTATCTATTTTTACTTTGGTTCCAAAATGTGTTTTTCAGTAGTTCGCTGATTTCCCTTTTTGCAGACTGGTATGAGAGTATGAAATGTGAAATTCTTTCAGGAGAAACAAGACCAGAATATGTGCTCTGCTTAGCTGCTAACTGCTGTTTGGGGAACAGAATGCAGCTAGTCTAAGGTAAACTCTGAAGAAATAAGCACATTTTGAACATCAGTTCTTCAGTCATAACTACTTCACACCTCAAATCCTCTCTTAATATATTGCACTATTTGCTAATATACAGGCATTATTGTTTCACAGGTCTGATGAAGTATTCTAAAGAATTCTATACTTGAAATTAACATTTTTTAAATTCAGTTTCATCTATTTTGGGTTTATTTCTACATGAGATTTTTTTATGCAATTTTGGAAGATGAATTTGCAACAAGGAGAAATCCTCAGCAAAAGTCCCATATGTGAACCCGGTACATCTGAAGAGCATAGTGTCATATGATTCCAAACTACAATGGTAGAAAACTATTTCCACAGTTGAAAATGAGACTAGTAATCATTCCAGACTACACATTGCCACATCGAATGGACAAGTAAGTCTCTTTTTATTGTCTCCAAACTTTACTTGGAAAAAAATTGGGCTCAATATTGGCTATTTATTTAGAATTTTGACAATGATTTCACTGTAAGATTATTACTGGGACTAATGACATGAATTTAGGCAATAAATTGCTAAGTGAATGTCCAGGGTGGTACTTTCTGTGATCATCTTGATAGCTTTATTCTTAGCACCTAATTAAAATGTCCTTCTGAGAGACTTGTCATGGGTCTTGCTGAAGGAGCTACTTACTGAAATGATGTGGTTTGCAATACACAACAGTTAAGACTAAATGTCAATAATGATTTTTTCCAGGCTTAAAAAAATCTACTGGTATGTAGCTAGGATGGATTTGAAGAATACCATATGAGGACTAAATCCTATTCAATGTTAATAACTATTTGGCTTTCCCCTGAAAAAAAAACTTCATCAACTAGGAAAGAAATATCAAGTTTTCAATTAGATTAATGTGTGTTTTCACAAAAACAAGCTTTTATACATGCATGTGGATGGAAAACAATGTTTAAAAAACTGGAAAACATGGTAAAAGAGATTGAGCAGCAGGAAGTAACATAATTGCCAATGTGCCCTACATGACATTGGCATATTTCAGCAATAACCAACAATGCAGGAATGGTAGACTGAGGAAAGTTAGGCCTTGAGCCAAACAGGTTTTAAAAAAAACCGCCCCAACTACAAAACCATGAATATACCTTCCATGATGTAGCAACTGCTTGAGTATTGGAGGAAAGCTCTAAAAAATTACTAAGGAAAAGTTAGTATCAAAAGGTGAAAAATCTACTGGAATTAGAAAAAAAAACCAGACTGCAGAAGGTGAGAAACTGCTGCCAAATTGATACATCCTCTGCCTTTGAGCCTCAGTAGTTAAGAAGGTGCAGAGCAGAAGTTTTCCCATGTGTTTAACTTGTTATACCTTTTCCTGGTCATTCACAATTTGCTGCTACTTAAGGAAGAATACTGGGTAGACAGACCTTTAGTCACATCTAGTATCTTTGTATACTCTCATTATCACGTTTTTAATGCCAAGCTGCTTTTCCTGCATTTTAATTACAAAGAGGAAAAAAGCCACTCAAGTAGTAGAATGCCAGAATCTCCATCATTTTTACACTAGTTTCAAGTAGAAAAAGAAACTGGTTTATCTCACTGGTATAGAAATCTACTGCCATTCAACTAACAAAAAGCTGTTCCTGTGGTTTGTGATACCTCCAGAAAATAATGTCTGCTTCCCCAAACCAATGTTTGATTTCTGCATCTAAATCTGCACTAACATGAACATCATGTTGACACTGGCCTGACATCGACTGAACACACCATTTCCTTTTCGGTCAAGCATGCAGCTTAGCGAGCAGGTTATAAGGCATAAAAACTCCAGCAAAATGTTGGTCTAGAACACATTTCTCACTCTGTCACACGCACGCTATATTTGCTCATCTGTTTTCCACAACTGAAGGGGTGGTAACGAATTGGCAGGGAAGTTGTGTCAATTTGCTCTAGTAAAACTGCAAATGGTAGAAATCTATTAACATTTATTGGAACTGGCCAACACCCCCTCTCTTCTTGTATGAATGTGGGCTTTGTTTCCCCCCAAAAAAAGTAGTAAAACAGACTGTTTATAATGGTTGGCAGCAATAACATCCATACCACAGACTTTTATATGCAGCTATTTGGATCCATGTCAGCATCAAATATTTTGAGAAATCAATCCTCAGAACAGTATCAGGGTTGTGATTCAAAATAAATTGCATTAGGTATGTCTACCCAGATGGCTGGGTACCAGCCCATAGTTGGTTTTTGAGACCAGGTTGATGGATCATGCAACCAATGTGCTTTAAAATGCAGGCTCAGAGACAGCTCAAGTGTCCTCTGGGGAACACAAGTCTGTTATATGTTCAGACCCAGGCTCCCTGCATACAGACTTCAGGCTGCTCATGGGTGATCGTGCTGCCGAGAGGTGAAGTCATGCAAAAAGCTGCTCTATAAACCGTATTTCCAGAACTAGATAAAAATAACCATTGGGTTTGTCAGAGACTGAGTAAAGTGACTGAATTAAAGATGAGGTAACAAACCTGACCAGTAAGAGGTAACAAACATGACTACAGCCTGCCCACCTCAGTGGCGTAATAGTTCCAGGCAACATCTTACACACCCATACATAGGACATACACTTAGCTTGACAGTGTGGATGGCAGAAGAGGTGCATTTACTTTTGTTAAGTTGTCTAAAATTTAACAGGAAAAACAACGTCCCTCTGGGCATCACTGAACCAAGTTTTGGTCTCAGTATCCTTTGAAAACAACTTTGGTAAAGAAAAAAAAATCACATTTTTTACAGAAAATGTCATGCTACTTCTCACTCTTTGGTACTCCAAAGACCACAACACTGTTATTACTACCTCATGGACTTTCCACAATGCTAAGATACATCAATTTGACTCAGGTTTTTGTGCTAGTTTTTGTCTCATTTTACATCCCTTCTACATTTTTTTCCTCTGCAATGGCTAAAGGCATAACAATGGGAGAAAGACACTTGGTATTCTGCTTAGAAGAAAAGGGGATTTTCTGAAGATTAGAGAGACCTGGCTTGAATTTTTGGAAAGCTTAAATTTGAGGCTAGCTCACAACAGTTTCAATTCTATTTCAAGCAGATGGAGAAATCATAAACCCAAATTGCTTATTACATCTTTCAAACTACAAACCAGGGCTAACTGCAGAGAGATTTGTATAGCACATAACAGCAATAGAAGGCAGACCTGAGAAGAAAAGGAATTTGTACTATAATATATCTGGACCGTTGTTGCTCATGCATTGTTTCCCAGTTGTCCTGTCCATAGGGAACTCAATCAGAAACAACATGAATAAACTTGCCAAACTGTTAGTTACTTTAAATGGTTTGCTTCACTGTTTTCCCCTGTGAAACAGCACGTATTTTTTCTGCCATGAAAATAATCAATTCATGAATACTTTGCTGACCAGACATCACAACAGATTAAAGAACATCTTCCTAGGAATATTCAAAATAATTGACAATCATTGCTGTCTTTATGGTGGGAAAGTCCATCATTCTGGCAACCATGCCGAAAGTCAGACTGAAAGAGATTGCAATGGAAAGGTTGTCTATTACTTCTGAACAAGAACCCTGTAGAAAGGCTGAATTGCTGGTTAGAATGAGCATATCTTCCAGTCTCTTCTAATGACTCACGGTGTCAGGCTGAATTGTCCTGCCAAGTCCTTTTTTGTTACTCTGAGAAAAATGAAAACAAAATAGGAGGAATCTCCAAGGAAGATGGAGCTCACATCAAGGTGAAACCAGAAAAATGGTGAGTACCAATATCTATCAAACACTTATAGTGAAACTCACATTTAAAACTAATGCAAATAAAAGTTACACAAATGCCCTTACAAATGATATTTTAAAGCTTTTACAGCAGGCATTTGCACATAGGGAAACAACACTAGCAAATAATTTGTACGCAAACAAATACAAATAATCTACATTAGAAGAGAGATATTCAATTTCTTTCCCTTTTTCTTTTTTCAAGAAAGAAAGACTTCTAACAAAGTAGATTTGTTTGTTTGCTATTGATTTTAGGATTCTCTGACAATATTTATATTTTTGTCATTCAGTAATTTTAAAATATGTTGATTGAAAGCAGGGATTAATGTAAAACAGTATCTGTTACTTGCATTTCCAGCGCAACTGGTGGCATGAACTAAATATTCTTTACAAAGCCGTAGAAATCAAAAGTAATGCCGTTGTTATTGCTTGTACCTCCTAAGCAGTTATGTACAAATTCTCCTATACACTTAGATTTCCACTATCTTAAATGTCAGAATCAGTCCTTCCAAAGGCCTAGTTCTCACCAGTTTTAAAGGAATTTCATTTGACATCAGTATGTGACGTTATTCTTCCCTCAGCATCCTGCAGACTAGAAGCAGTACAGCAGACAACAGAATTTCCAGCCTGGCTGTCATTTTGGCTACTAACTAATCTGAGGATTAACTCAAAAGTGAAGGGGGTGAAGGGGGGACAGAATTAAGGATGCTTATTTGCACTTTGGACAGAGTTCACATACACAGGAAATTTTATACGTCACACAAGCATAGTTTAACCAATACGTCTTAAAAAAAGTTGATACCTAACAGTGCTTAATATACTAACCATTGGCTACTAAAACTACCCAGTAAAACAAAAATCAATGGGTATTTTCTGTTTTCTATTTCTCACCTGCATTAATCATCAGAAGTTAACATGCAATTTAAATACAGTTTTTCAGGTATGATATGTTGGAACATGAATCTTATGTAATTCAAAACAAGGTGATATTCAGCAATGGATAAGTTCTATTGTCATGTGATTAGCATTTTTTTCTTCCCACAGTGTGTGTGATCACTAATATTTTGAACCTAGTGAAAATGAGCTTCTGAAATTCATCTGTGCTACATACTGTTTTTTACAGTCACGATATTCAGGAGGAAATATACATAAGGGAAGAATACGAAAGAGTCTATATTTTAGCTTTGAGTAACAAATACATCCTGCTGATTGTCTCTCTCTGACCTCTCCAGAACAGGTATGCATAGCAGTCATAGATGAATGCAGTCCCCAAGAATAGTCTGCTTAAATTCTAATTGGTAAAATTTGGAATACTAATCAAACTACAATTCAATGTGAATTTGCTTTAAATATAATCATTCTGAAGTCAATCATAAGTAGAACTTTTTTTTTTCAAGAGAAACAACAAAAAGTATTACTTTAAGACCAGGTTCTGCCACTCACAGTCATAGAAAGTGTTACTTTATAAATAAAGTTCTGATAATGGTAATGAGAAAAGTGGCATTCAAGATGAAAGGGAGGGGGAAGCTAGGGAATCAGTCCTTGGTCAACAGAAAAATAGACAGACAATGCCTAAAAGAATCAGAGATGATATTTGCACTGTTAACACCATAAGAATGAGATGTATTCTCACTAGTGTAAACAACCAAAGGTTAGGGAAAAAGCAAATGGAGCCTCCAAGGGATGGCTACAATAATGAGGCAAGTACTAAAAACAGCCACATCCAGTATTAACCTTGGCATTTAGAAATAACAGGAAATGATTCTGGAATCTGGCAGATGTTTCCCAGAGAAAACATATCAAATACTGTAGGGATACTGAGGTTGGGCCAGAACAGGAATGTTTGAAGTCTGACATGATGTGGCAGATGTGATGAGAGAAAAATCAGTCTAAAAGATCAATTTAAAACATCTTTGACAATTAAGGAAATGCCAAATGTCACTGTGAAAACTAATAGAGAACCCAAAAAATGTTATGGATTACAGAGAGCTGTGCACATCTGATCTAGAATGGCTACCTCATCCTTTCTTAAAAATTGTACTTTAACAACTCAATCCGCAGCCTCAGCTGCAGTGCAGCAGGGGATTTACAGGAGTAGGAGGAAAGGGAATACATAAAAGTTGGAGGACACCCATCCTCTCACTGTCATTGATCAGCACAGCAAGTTCCCTGCTGCAGAGGTCACATCAAGAAGGAGGCTACATCCAGTCCTGGTATGAATCACAAACATCACATGTTCCCAGCTCTGGACTGAGCCGTATCATAAATGAACAAAGGCTGAAATTACAGGGTTTTCCATAGGAAGAGATTATGGTTATATGTATTTCTAAAGATCGATAAGTTGTGTGCTTTACACATTGCCACCTGCTTAATCCTACATGGACAGCAATGACTTTGTATCTCTACTGATATACCCCACACACGTGGTATGCCACATGCACAGAGACCCACCTGTAACTCCCTGAGAAAGTGTGCTGGCTGCTGCCTCTTGCAGAAGGTAATACCATCACACAAAGAAGGGCTGATGCTGTGGGTAGCAGTTTGTTCCTTTTGATGTTTCCTGTGCTTTCTGAGATGCACTTGGACTGTGGAAGAACATTTACTTTCAGAACAAGTGTTTATTTGTGTAGATTTTGATTATACTTGATGCTACTGGAGCATAAGGACTAACTGTGTCTCCCATCTGGCAAATAAGCAATGACACTGGAAAATATGCAAGTGAGTGGGAGCTGAAGATGTAACTCCAGAAGGATAAATATAGTGGGAACAAGATGCTGGAATCTGTGAAGCAATGGGAAGGCAAATGACTCCTTAAATTGACTTAGGAACATTGACTCTTCCTCTCTAAATAGAGTCAGAGAAGTTCTGCACATCTGGTGAGCAGGACAGATCAAGCTTTGGAGAAATACTACAAGGAAGCTCAGCCTTAGGGAGCTAATAAGTGACAGAAGTCACTGAGTGACAGTTCCAGCCTAATCCAAATAAATTTCTGGGGGCAACTTTCTATTTGTGGATGTCTCTCAATGTCATCATCATTCACAGAGCAGCATCAGCACAAAGCCTCAGCAGTCCAAGTTGGCACAAGAATCAGCACTATGTTGCGGAGATGCTAAGGCCATGAGGCTTTCAGTCGTGCTAAACCCATCAGTGGTCCTGGCCTTGTGTCAGAGAGCAAGCATGGAGGGTACTGTTTGCATCTCTCTTGCAATGGGCATTTCCGTTCATTGCGAGCAAAATGGATTTTGCTGCATGAAAATGAATTCCACAAATTTCTTTCAGGCCAGACTTTTAGGTCAAGCCCATGTCTGCCACAAGTTCACTTGCATTTTCAAATAGCTATTTAAAAAAACGAGTATGTATCACACGGTCCGAGTCCTTTAGAAAGCAATCAGCACTTGGCTACTTTTACTCAAGTGCAGCCGGGACTTCTGATTATTATTACTTTTTCTAAATGCCATTCTGCCCATGATGGTAAAATCATTTTCTTTAACCTTTCATTTTATGACAAGCAATCATGCACAACCAACATGAGGTAACTACACCTTCCCAGGTCAAAGTCGGCAACTCAACATCAGCTTGGATCAAGCTGTGTTGATGTTGATTGTCTTTTTTTTTGGAATGTCTACATAGTATTTTCATACCACTTCCACTCATCACTGGAACAATAAGGACAGTGCAGCAGTTGAGGCATTTTCCTAATGAGAACATCAGACACTGGAGAAATTTTAGCTGAATGATTTTCACTCCTACAGAGAATATTGCCTCTATGCAGGTTGGAAGAAGGAATCTGTCATGAGAAGAGATGAAGGAAAGTACTGACATTAGTCAGAAGGAGAGCTGGTCATTGCGCAGTAATTGGTACCTTACAAAGAAAGAAGCAGAAAATGTTCAATGGTATAAATGCTTTAAAGTAAAATTCATTGATCATCCAAAGTCCAGCACTATAAGGACTATTTTTCAGTTTGTAATCAGACAGGTCCTTTCTTTCCTTGTGCATTTTAGACAATGCCACAGATTTAAGTCACTGGAATGGACATAAAGGGAAAACAGACAAGCAGCCTTTGATGCCATTTGGAATGAACATAAACTTGTCTTCTGGCATCAATGCAGTGGAGATTTTCATGTCCCCATATGGTTATTCTCCTGGCTGGAGCCTGTAGAGCAGATGCACAACACATGGGAAGGAAAGAAAATTATACTTAGATAATAAAATTAAAGCTGGAAAGTAAGGGAGAGAATTTCAGGAATCACTAAAGTGAGTACCTCCCAGAATACACTCTTTGGGTTATTTCTGCTTCCAAAAGAGAAAGAAAAATATAACCCCACCAACCCTCCTGTAGTTTATGAAAATGGTTTGCTTTATGAAGAGAGCTCTGCTGCCAAAGTCCTGCTGCTCTGCGGAAATGTATCCATGGAGAGAAGGCTGAGTGCCGCTTATGCTTTTGTTTTTCCCTGACTCAAAATGGATGGAACACAGATTCTGTTTTCCATTCAAAATACATTAAATCTTCATTTAGGGATACTATTGAACGGTCATAAGAAGGACAGCTTCTCAGGGAATATCACTTCTTCTCTGCCCTCTGACAACAAGCCTGGATTTGACAAGTGCACTTGATAGCAAAAATAGAGTTTCCAGCTAATAATAAGCTCCAATAAATACAGCAACCGTGACCTTCCAAAGCTACGTCAGCTGCATATCTCTTCAGCTGTGCTCAGACCAGGCAGTATTACTACTGTCTGTGCAGTGAACCATGCCTCTTTCAAAAGCATCTGTGGATTTTAAGTGATCCCTAAGCATTTTAGAAATGCAAAGCTAATTAAAATTATGAAAGGATTTCTCTTCACCCTTAATGGTAGATGCTTAACTACTCTTGTTAGCTGCTGAATTCCATCTCAGCCAGAGATATTAGTGGGAAGTCTGTGATGCTGTGCACCCAGTTTAGTTAATCAAATTAAGTTTTGTTACCCTGCTATAAGAACACCTGATGGGACACCTGGAGGGCAAATGACCAATGGTAGTTTCAAGTACTAGAAGGTGCTAAATAATGGATAAACTATGGGCTGGGGCAGATGGTAAAAATATCCAAATTGCCTGAAAGAGAAAGCTTGCAGCACTACCCATTCGTTTTCATAAAGCTTTGCTGTGATGCAAAAGTGGTCCCAGCAAACTAAACACTGTAACTTCTCTCCAAAATCTCTACAGACAAACAGAAACTTCAAACAGGGGAGAGGGGAGGTTGGGGGGAAGGGTGCCAATTTTATAGATAAATTATCAAGGGTTTAGTAATATGGGTTAACACAATTTATTGCTTCTCAATTCTAGAGACCTGGATTCAAAGTAGGTTGCAAGTAAAGCAATGCTGGGAATTTCAGTGTGGTCCCTAATGGACATCCATGTCTCATAAAATCATATCACTTAATGAGGCAGTGGTGAGGAGACATTCAGATCTGGAACAGAAAGGAGGAACGTTGAGGTCATGACAGAGGTACTCCTGCAGTAATATACATTCTGGGGATGACAACTGCACAAATCTCATCAATTCTCTGTGAGACAGCACCATCCCCCCTTGAGTATGAATTGCCAAGAGGTAACCTAACAGGGTTGTGATATTATGTCATTTGGTAGAACTGGGCAAGTACTGCACAATGAGTTATTTATTCACTGAATTGAGCTCCCCTTTTGCCCACTTTCTGCCCTCCCTATCTTGATTACTGTTGCAGAACACCTAGTAAACTGTTGTTTACAATTTTAACCTCACTGCTCTTCAATAATAATAGACAAAAGGTAGTGTAATATGCTTTACTTTCTGGGTTGCTTATTAATATTCAAATTGCATCTGAGTGGTCAGATATGTTCTGAAAAATACCATAGCCTCTGTGAGTAGAAAGGGGCAGAAGCACTTCTGCTGTCAATTTGCAACCTTAAAATTTAGTTGCTAAATGCATATATATTTTGCTGGCATTTTTACAGTATCTGAGGTCCTCACACACTCTCTCCCAGAAAAAAAAAAATTTGTGTGTTGGGATTTTTTTGTTTCTGTGTTTGTTTGCACAAAGGTGAAAAGTAAGGTCAAAGCTCTCAAACCATATCTAACAAAAATGACTGAGGAAGAAATGAGGTTTAAATCCACATGTCCCATAGCCCAAGATTGTACCTTAGTCATAAAAACATCTTCTGCAGACAATTGTGACAATTTGCTTTTCAAGAATCTTGTGCTATCAAAATCTGCAGCTCTGAATTTTTATACACTCAAATAATGTAAATTCCAATAGCAGAAGCAATACAGCTGAGGAGAAAATACCAACACTGGCTTTTCAGTCGATTTGCATTATGCATACTGGACAGCAATAAGGCAATGTGCTCGTTGAAGTACCTGCATTAAACCCTTTTATGAAAAGCTCTTAAAACCTTGCTGTTTTGAGCTCAGTTTGATTTACAATTGAAGGATATTCTAAAGTGAAGGCAGCTGAGAATCTTAAATTTCATTTAAACATAGGACAAGTCAACATTGTTTAAGACATTGTTTCAGATTCCATCTAACATTTTCCTTCTTCTAGGACTACTTCTGGACTTCTGAGTAGGCATGAAAAAGGACAGGCCTAAAGTTTAGCAAAAATCTCACTGAGGAAGGTTTAGTGAAATGTTTATCTTAGGCCTTTCCTGCTTCAGAATTCGGGTTCAAATTGCTCAAAATGTCTTTTCTTTTGGGTTATCACATTTAGAAAACTATTCTTATTCGGACATTACTATGTTTGAAACCATAACTGTACATAAGATGGAGTGACATTATCATCTGTTTTGCAGTTCAGTCTTTCTATAAACAGACTAACCTTCTATAGCTTGTACTAACATACGCAATCCATTGCGTTCCTTACCACAGTCTGATCCCGAGTTTTACCTTCTAGGTTACCTTATTTCTGCTTTTTTCCAGAAACTCCACCCACAGACAAGAGTGCAAAAAGATGGAAGGAGGGAATTGGCAGAATTCAGAAGATGATAATGGCACATTTGTAATTGCAGATTAGAACTTCCTTATCAAATGAAAATACCACAAGCCCCACTGGCCTGCTTGAGTAGTAAAATGTAAGAGTCTCCCCTTCCTCTTCCATCATGTTCTGCAGGCACAATTTGCACAGTGATTCCCTTTATCTCTGGAAGGACTTAATGTCACCTTCTGAGTTTTCATAATGGAAAACAATTCCATTAAAGTGTCTGAGTGGAGTTTTAAAGGTGTAAATACTCAGACTTCTGAGACTATATTTGAATGGCAGTCACTAAGACAAGCAGCTCCAGTGCCAGCAGGATCCTCAGCAGAGTGCTCTAGCATGGTGGACAGGGGTGTTTCCCAAACAGGGGAACCTCAGGTGGAGCCACCAGAGCCAAGAGTAACCCACAGCTTGCATGACAGTGGCTGATGAGACCTGGGCAGAGCCTGGGAGCAAAAGCAGCCAAGTCTCTCCAACACATGTGGGAATTAACAGTATTGGTATTAATAGTATTATCTGTAGGGAAACACTGGCCAGAGTTATTCTCAAGGGAAAGAAGTAACAATTTCAAGGACACTGATGCTGTGAGAAATTCCAGGATGCTGATGCTGAGAGAGTTGATCATCATAGAGGCGTCTGAACAGAAGAAAGAACTTATCAGCTTAAAGTTTAAGGTGAGTGAACACAAGGCAGTACCCTATCAGGGAACTATTGATAGCATGTGAAAATCTTGCAAAAGTATAAAGTTTTCATGTGTGTATTAATCAAGGTCTCTGGTCTACAATCCACCGGAGTCTGTGCAATTAATCTACACACACACACACACACACACTCTAAGGAACCCTCAGGGACCATGAATGACCAGAAATATGGCTTTCTGGGTGGGCAACAGGGCCTGGAACATCACCAAAGGCATGGCATGGCAGTTTGCTCAGCAAACAGGTCATGGCACATCAGCAAGAACATGGTGCAACAGTGACTACCCCACCTTTCCAGGTGCCCTTGTGTAATAAGTATGAGGCTCTGTAAGTAGAACCGAACAATATCAAGGATGACGGTTTATCAGGCTTAGAAGAAGTGCTGAGGTTAAACTGGCCTATGATCTAAGTCAAAACTGCTTAAAGGAAAAAAGAGGGGTCATGTTCATAGGAGACTCCCTTCTGAATGGAACAGAAGACACAGTATGCAGATCGGAAACATCCTCAGGGAAGTCTCTTGCCTCCCTGGGACTCAGGTTAAAGATGTGATGAGGAAGCTTCCTATCTATGGCCCTCAGATTACTATCCATTATTGATGTTTCAGGTGGGCAGCAATAAAATTTCAACAGGAAGTCCAAGGGTGATCAAAAGAGACTTCAGGGCCTTGCAACAACTGGTCAAGGCATCAGAAGCACAAGCAATGTTCTCCTCTATCCTTCTAATTGTACGGAGTTATGAGAGGAGAAACAAGCCAGCAGATCAATACCTGGCTCTGAAGGCCTAGTGTCAGCAGCAGTATTTAGGGGGTTTTGATCATGGGCCCATCTGCACGACACCAAGCCGGCTGGCAACAGATGGAGTACACCTGTCTCAAAGAGGGAAAAGGATCTTTACATAAAAGTTAGCAGAGCTCACCGAAAGAGTTTTAAATAAGATTTGAAGAGGAAAAGGGATAAAACCAGGCTTACTAGGGGTAAGCTTGGGGTCAGCACACCAATATTTGAGGGACAATATTCTAGCGATGTCCTTTGGTCTGCCATCTCAGTGGAGGTAGGGGATGGAGAAGCACGTATCAACAGAGATGTAAGGGTGATTGCATCTTAGAAACCACAGAAGCATCTGAGAATAGTCATGTAGGAATCAGGGCTTCCCTCCAAAAAATGTGGCAGGATCAGTAGCCCAAGTGAAGTGCATTTATACCAATGTACAGCACAGGCAATAAGCAGGAGGAGTTGGAAGCCTTTGTGCTGTGGGAAAGCTATGATACACTTGACATCACAAAAACATGGTGAGATGACTCACACAACTGTGTGCTGCAATGGATGGCTATAAACTCTTCAGGAGGAATAGACAAAGTAAGAGAGACAGTGAGGTAGCCCTTTATAATAGGGAATGCTTTGACTGTCTAGAGCTTGAGAATGGTGATGAAAGCATTGAATGTTTATGGGTAAGAATGAGGGAGAAAGCCAACAAGGCAGCTATCATGGTGAGATGCTGTTATAGACCACCCAACCAGGATGAAGAGGAAAATAAAATATTGTATAAGCAACTGGAAAAAGTCTTACATTTGCTGTAAGACTTGTTCTCATGAGGGACTTAAATTTACCAAACATCTGCAATACAGCAGAGGGGAAACAATCCAAGAGATTCCTGGAGTGTGTGAATAATAACTTCCTGACACAACTGGTGATGAAGAACTAGGGAAGGCAACCTGCTGGACTTGTTCATGAACAGAGAAGGACTTGTGGGCCATGTGATGGCTGAAGGTTATCTTGGGCATAGTAATCATGAAATGATTGAGTTTTCAATTCTTGAAGAAGAAAGGTTGGGGGTGGCAGTGGGAGAATCATCAGAGCTGCTACTTTGGACTTTCAGAGGGCAGATTTTGGCCTGTTTAGGAGCTGCATTGACAGAGTCCTTTCGGAGGCAGTCCTAAAGAGCAAAGGAGTCCAGGAAGGCTGGACTTTCTTCAAGAACAGTATCTTAAAGTCACAGGAGCAGGCTGTCCCTGTGTAGCAAAATACAAGCCAGCAGAGAAGAAGACCAGCTTGGCTGTACAGAAGGCTTTGGCTGGAATTCAGGGATAAAAAAAGAGAGTTTATGACCTTTGGAAGTCTATAGGGCCAGATGGGATCCACCCAAGGATCCTAAGGGAGCTGGCAGAAGTGCTCACTAATGCACTTTCCGTCAATTATCAGGAATCCTGGCTAGCTAGGGAGGTTCCAGTTGACTGTAGGTTAACCAGTGTGGCAGCAATCCACAAGAAGGTACGGATGGAGGATCTGGGGAACTACAGGCCTGTCAGCCTGACCTCAGTACCAGGGAAAGTTATGGGGCAGATCATCCCAAGTGCGATCACATGGTCCATATAGGACAACGAGGTGATCAGGCCAAGTCAGCATGACTCTATGAAAGGCAGGTCTGACTTGACTAACCTATCTCCTTCTATGACAAGAGGACCTGCTTAGTGGATGAGAGAAAGGCTGTGGATATATTCTACCTGGAATTTAGTAAAACCTCTGACACTTATCCTCAGCATTCTCCTGGAGAAATTCACTGCTCATGGCTTCAACAGGCATATGCTTCATTGGGTAAAAAACTGGCTGGATGGCTGGGCTCAAAGAGTTGTGTTACATGGAGGTAAATCTTGGCAGCTGGTCACAAGTGGTTTTCCCCAGGGCTCAGTACTGAGGCCAGTTCTGTTTGATATCTCTATTAATGCTCTGGATGAGGGGATTGTGTGCACACTCAGTAGATTTGCAGACAACACCAGCTTGTGTGGGAGATTTGTTCTGATGGAAGGTAGAAAGTCTCTACAGAGGGATCTGGACGGGCTGGATTGGTGACCTGTGGCCAAATGTGAGTTTCAACAAGGCTAAATTCCAAGTCTTGTACTTGGGTCACAGCAACCCCAGACAGCACCACAGGCTTGGGCAGGAGTGGCTGGAAAGATGCCTGGTGGAAAAGAGCCTGGGGGTGTTGGTCCACAGCCAGCAGCATATGGGCCAGCTCTCTGTCTAGGTGGCCAAGAAGGCCAACAGCATGCTGGCTTGTATCACCAGTAGTGTGGCCAGCTAGGGAAGTGATCTTCCCCCTGTACTCAGCACTGGTGAGGCTGCACCTGGAATGCAGTTTTCAGTTTTGGGCCCCTGACTACAAGAAAGACATTGAGGTGCTGCAGTGCATGCAAAGAGGAGGAACAAAGCTGGTGAAGGGTCTAGAGCACCAGTCTTATGAGGAGAGGCTATGGGAATGGGGTTATTTAGCCTGGAGAAAAGGAAGCTCTATGATCTTATGGGTTTTTTCCAACCTAAATAATTCTATGACCCTCTTCTATGGTTCTATGTCAGCACTTGAAACGTTGTAATGTAAGCTTAAAGGAACCATTTTCTACAGCACTTAAAAGACAATCTCTGTATTTGTGGTTTGCATAGGTCAAAACCAGCCTTTAAAGAATTATACAAAGAAAAGTTCACTCCATTAGCACTTATAATAAAATTCTCATTAATTGCTGTTCTGCTCTGAAAGCATGAAACTATTATTCACCAGTCAGGAAATACAGAGACTTCATGACAGCTCAAGCTCTAACCATGTTGGAAAACATGGACTGGAACCTAGGATCTGGCTGAGAAGATGACATAATTCGAGGAGAAACATACTGATGGCCACTAATGTTCCCAGACAGAGTAATACATTAGTCAAGAGTTACCCTATATGGAGGCTGAGATCCAGAGTCTAGTTAAACCAATGCAGAGTTTTTTTAGTGGTAGAATGTACAGGGTGACTGCCCAAGAAAAATCTGTCCATCTCTACCACTATAACACACTAGAAGACCTGTGATCATTCCAGTCATTTTCTATAAGAATATGTGGCTTTGGGGAGCTTACAAGGAAACAGAAAAAGAATGCTCTAGCAGCACCCTAAGAGGACAAAGATATAATAAGCAGCCAAATGAGACTACATGCTGACTTTTCTTTTTATTCTCTTTCCCCACTGTTTTTAGTTTACCTCTTTTAGTTTCAGGGAAATATCTTAGATAAACATCCAACACAGATTACCCATTAACCACTATGTCAGAACAGTATTTCGTACCTTACAGAGAGAGAATTCTGACTACAGTTTCCAATGATTACTCTTTCACACAATCTTGCATGAGAACTCTGGCCAGCACAGGTGAAATATATAGTTGTATCCTGATGCTCTGCTCTAGTAATAGTTCCTCTCAGGGAGGAACTATTTCAGAGTAAACACTCAGGAAAAGTTACGCTGCTTTGTTACATCTCTTCACTTCCACTAAAAGGACTTTGTAAGTTTGAAACTCTCCTCCAGCCTGTGCCCACAGGAGCTGTATGGGATCATAGGTTTTCATAGAGTTCTCCACTGTCAGTGCATCACTGCTGCCTGGGAACGCTGGTGTGAACATGAATAATCATTCTTAGCCCCAGGTAAATAAGGAATACTTTTGCCATTTAAAAATCTTGAAGGACACCTGCAAAAAATACTGACAATCCTCCAAGTTTGTTTTGGGTTTGAGTTTTTTGGTTTAGGGGGAGAGTTTCCAAGTAGCTGTAGTAAAGCTATTAAAAGTCATGAATAACACAGAAAGGCTGATCTTTTAAAGACTTCTCCCCCTCCATCTCCCTCAGAAACTTACAGAGAATCTCCAAAGCCTAGTGCAATTTTCTCCTTCCATCCATCTCTTGGTGGATATGTAGGGAAACAAAATAAAAGCAGTTTCTGGGTAGGGTAAAATAAACAAAGCTAAACAAAGTCCAAAGAGCCACCTAACGATTAGTTTTCCTCCCCTTTTCCCTGTTATTAATGCCTCCTCCACAAAAGTCAGCAGAGCACAAGAGCCGCGGACTAAGAAAGCTGTAAAATCATGCTTCTCTCAAACCCTGCAGTTGTGATGCAGGAACCCTTATTCAGGCTCCTTGAATAACCCAAACCCAGCTGCAAGCCATGCTGGAGACACGATGGGACATGCTGACAAAGACTCTCCTCTGTTTACCTTCTCAAGGGTTTTGACAGTGAGAGCTATTTTCTTTCTAATGCTGAAATCACATCAGCTAGGTCAAAATGCTTCCAGAAACATGGATTCCTTCTCAACCAATACTTAAGAAAGAAAGATAAATATATTACTAAATAGTTGAACTTAAACCTCACACCAGCTGTAAAAGCAGTGATGAGCTTTCCTTCTCGAGGGAAGTAAAAAGTTGCCAATGTTCATTTCTCACCTTTCAGTCCAGTGGATCCCACGGAGGTCCAGAGGTCTGCATAATTACCTTAATGCTAATACAGTGTAATGGCAGAGGTAGAAGCATCTGGAGGGAAAAAAACCAAAAAAGAAAAAGAAAAAATACTTTTTTGTGTGCTGAAACTTTAAAGTAAATCCTTAAGAAATAAAAAAGAATTATTTTCCCTGACTATTATGATACAAAAATGTAAATGTGGGGCTATTAAACCCCATCTATATAATGCATTCCTTGTACAAATCAGAGATTTGACAAGAAGCAGCCTTGAAAGACAGGCCTAAATAAAATGAAAATAGAAGCCATAGTAAGAATCAAAATCCGATCCTTGGGGGATTCAGTTTCAACCAAAACTCAGTTGTGGGGTAGGAACAACTTTAAATTTCTTTGTGCTCATTTGCATCTCAGTACTAAGGTTCTGTCCAAGAATAATTAGTATAAGATACTTCAGAAAATTAAAATGGCTTTTAATAGATGAATTGTCCTCCTCCTTGCTCTGGATGATTAAAATGAATGTTCTACTCAGTCTCATTGCTTGGTTTGAGAATTTAGTTCCTTCAATTTGTAAATTTTTAAATAAAAAATGGTTAAAATATTTTTCTTAATTTATGCCTCTGGAGAGAGTTCTTTGTCCCGTGTAAAAGGGAAGACTGTGAACAAGTCTGAAATCTGTGCACAAAAAGAGTTAGTGAACATAATTGGGAATTGTTCTATCTAGTTATAGTTTATTTATGTGCTGAACTAGAAAGCGCCACAAATAGGAACTTGCACGAAAAGAGTGCAGAGAGGAATAAATCTTGCCTACTTCAAAGCCTGAATATCCAGCATTTGCCAGATTCACAAAGCCAAGCTTGCTCCATCCCACTTTTCCAACACATAGGAATTGCAAGAAAAATCTTTAATTCTTTATCTCAACATCCTCCCATTGTATCTTTACCACCTCTGTATCTACTGACACAAGGGTTATGCAGAGATTTCACAGCGTGCGAAGGGCCTCACCTCTCTGGTGCCCAATTTGAAAGGTGTATGGCAGATGACCAGCAGTTTGTGGGAAAAGAACAAACAGCCTTGCTGCTGGGTAAGATGAATGCTCCGAGAGAGGATCCTGCTCTTGCCTCTGTCAGAGCCTTACATCACATCATTCTCACAAAAGGTTTATTTCGTACCTTATCACACCAGGGGCTCGTTTGGAGACACTGTGAATAAAGTCAACTGAGCTGCACATACACAGGATGTATGTGCAGTTGTACATGGAGAAGTCAGACTGAGTTTCCACCTGGGTTACCACTATTAGTCAATACTGATCTTACTCTCTCTACCTTTCAGGCACATAGCTTCTAATTTGGGGTAATATTTGCTCATGTCCTGCTTATCAGCATACACAAAAACTTT
This sequence comes from Laterallus jamaicensis coturniculus, assembly GCA_022605575.1. Lineage (NCBI taxonomy): Eukaryota > Metazoa > Chordata > Aves > Gruiformes > Rallidae > Laterallus > Laterallus jamaicensis. The sequence goes on along the minus strand of JAKCOX010000008.1, from coordinate 16,078,605 downwards.
AATAACAAACTGAATGCAGAGAAAACTAAGCTTGAGACCACTAAGATCTCTTTGTCACTGAGTTCACCAAAGTCATTGGGCAAATTCTGTCAGTGCCATGCACTGAATGAATTATAAGTCCTTGGGAAATGAAAGCACAAGGGCCAGTGATTGACGACTTTATTTTAACGTAAGCACAATGTGAGGATGAATGAAGATGGATGAGGGGATTTTAATTCCTAAATTTCCTAACCCTTAAATGTTTGCCTTACAAAGTTAATAAGTAATATAACTCTGAACATTTTAACATGCTTTTTTCTGGGGTGTATTACATATTTTATTCAGTGACATGGCAGCATGACTAATAGATTAACAACTTTTAATATACTTGTAATTATTTCTTGTAAATTGTATTGAAAATATAATAAAACATCATAAAAGAGAGTAATCTAAGACACAAGTGATATAATCTGAAGAAGCATAGGAACAAAAATTACCCAAACTTTATGACAACTGAAGATGTATTTTGCAAAGAAATCCATTAAAATCTGACAACTCTTAGACACCTTACAAGATGTATGTCTAGTCTAAACCTAAATTTTGGTCCTGTAAGCCCTTTTACTTGCATCTGACTTAGCATAGATCAGCTGTGAAGCTTTTCCTCCACAGTGTACATTCAAACAAGGGAGATTATGCTAATGGCTCCCATATACAGAGGGTGCTGCCTCTGGCACACCTTTTGCTTGTCACTGGTTCATTGAGAAAAGTTGACCTTCAGCCTGACTGTCTGATTGCCCTCTAATCCATTTCTGAAAAATTATCGACATTTACATTGGATAAGTAAGAAAACACAGACTTGGTCAGAGGCAGAGGAGATGCAATCATACAGCCTGGGGTTAGAAACACTGTCTAGACATCCACTAGACTGAAGTGGAACAAAACCCTCACACAACAACCTGTCAGGCTCATTTGGAAGATGGCAGGTGACAGCACTACCTTCCAGCAAGGAGATGCTAAAGTTCATTCTCACTGTCACTCTAACACATACACACAAACTGATGGACATGCAGAACACCTAGATTTTCACAGTGCAAGGCAACTCTGACACAAGGACCAGGATGGTGATCACACGCTCAATGTTGGAGAAATTCCAACCTTATATCTGGACTGAACTTGCCTGAGAAGGAAGATGGGAAGAAAATGGGATTTGATGGAAAAAAACAACAAAGTGATACATAATGCAGACATGTCAGATAGAAGCTTGGCTAGAGTCAGGGAGGCATTTGCCAAGACTGCAGCATGACAAATGGACCTCCTTTACATTACTTCCATGCAGTGATGTTATGTTGCTGAAACAGCTCCCCAGTTGGCAGTAACAGTCAGCAAAAGTCAAATTGAATCCATACTGTATTTTTTGGTATTCTTACGGAAACAACCTTTCCACTGGTATTCAAAAAATGGCTGTGCCTGAGAAACCCATTAGTGACTGAGGCTAAAGTATAATATGAGTCTCTCACTGCTTGGTATGTGTGATATGAATTTCACTTTCTTGATCTTGGGTGAAATCTCCATGAGGTCTGAAGACTGATGGAAGAAGAATCTTTTTCTTAAACAGCAGCAATAGGAGAGATTGCTTACTTATCTTTCCCTATTTGAGGTACAAACTGATTGTCAGATGTTATCTGAATGTCTGGGTGGAATTTCTTTTGGTCTGAAGCATCCCTGTTTCATTAAGAATCTAATATCCATTATATGCAGTGCTGGTAAAAATTACATCAATTCAAACCACTTTGAAAAGCTTAACTACTGTCTCAGTGACAAGATGACATGCACTGATGAAAAGTCTAATGCAACTCAAGTAAGGAATAAAGACTAAGTTTGAAACTCCAGTAAGGCTGCCTAATAGCTTAGCTTCAGAATGCAACCTTATCTCCTTGAAAGAAACATACTCCCCTCACCACCACTGTCCTCCCGCCCCCCCCACCCCCCAAAATAATTTTTAAAACTTTTTCAAAAAAAAGGAAAAGGATGAAAAAAGCCAGAGCTGCCTCCTGGGTAAAAAAAATCCAGTGTGTCCAATAAAACCCACAAGAATACAAAATGGATGTGGTTTTAAGCTGCATCTCAAAACACAAAGCTAAGACCAGTTACAGGTATTTTCCATAAATTTGTGAAGCTCAGTTTCAGGTGGAAATCAGCACATTTCTGGTTTTACAATGAAATCATTGTGTCTACTCCACAATTTTAAAATTAAGTCAGAGGACTATCTTGATAGTCAGATACTAATTATATGCAGTGTATTACCTTAACCACTTTGAGAAATTTCATTTTTCACAGTGTTGTGTTTGTTTTGGGGGTTAATTAAGTCTGGGTTAATAAAAATAAATTACAAATTAAATGGCATGCATATTTTCCTGGTTTTAAGGGGTCACGGCAGAATCATACCTGTGCAACAAAAGAGAAAGCACACATTTTCTAAGCTTAAACAGTACATGCCTCAACTGGAGTCTTTATCTGTTTCTCAGAGCATCTTCGCCAATGCAAGCTAAAATCCTAAGCTCCCATAGCAAACTGTGTAAAAACCAAAGAAATCGATATGATCAGGGCACACTGTCTGTCTTCTAAGCAGACCACTCCCATCTGTTTCCTGCCGGACAGGACCCCAATGTCAAAATAATGCCAGAGCTTAGCTCCACTCAGTTGTGTCTGATTATCTTAATGCAGGAAGTCATTTCCAGATGGGACCTCAATTTAAATCCAAAAGCTATGCCACTCTTTGGCTCATCAGGGCTTCCACATCACATACAGCACACCCTAAGGGATGTCAGCTTCTGCCAGGCAATACTTTCATAACGTCCTACTGAGATAGACAATGCTGTCACTTGCATTTTGCATAGTGGAACAGCAAGGCTGTACTAAAACTTAAAAATAAATTTTTTTTAAAAAAAAAGAGAGAGAGAAAAGAAACAAGTTCGTGGACATTGTTCCCACCCTTTCTAAAGTAGATGAAAATTTCACACTCAAAAGGGTCTCTTAGAAGAATTTTTGTTCATTTTGCTTCCTCTATTTCTACAAATCAGACAGATTCTAAAGTTAACTAATCTCCAGAGCAGTCTTTTAAAGATAATTATAAAAAAAAAATAAAATCAAACCTTCTGATGCATAAAATCCCCAGATTCAACAAAGTCCACATATTAGTTTCTTCCTAGTAATTTACAACGTTGTGAGTTTTAGATTATTTTTGCAATGGAGCTGTTCCCAGCTGGCTCACATGCAAACCTCCAGCCCACTGAATCAACTGCAGCACTCTTCCACAGTTCCTCAGCCCCTTCCCAAGTGTCTAAAGGAAGAACAGGAAGCCTTGTAGCCATTTATGCCGCAAAGGAAGTTTCTGTCAGGCATTACAAAAAATTATTTCAGAACTATATTAAGATTTTTGTTCCTATGAAAGCACTGAAAATATTGAAATCACGCATGAATATTCACGAATGAGAAACAATAGAGGTAGTTTAGCTGCTGGAATTATCTTTGGAGTGGGAGAACAGGAAAACAAGGTGTAACATTAAATTATGCTGTTCAGCATTAGGGACCCAAGGAAACATTAGCTTACCAAACATAAGCCAGATCATGTCCTGTGTGTTCAAAACAGGACAGTGATGTGTATCGCTGTTGGAGATAACCAGCTTTCAAAAATCAGGTTATTCTGCTTTATAGCCTAGTCCTAGTTTTCCAGTAAGACTGCAGAGGTGGGTTCTTGTACAAGGTTGTGCAATAGAAGGGCAACCATGCATGCAAACTGCTTCCACCTTCCCACATCCTCACACACTCTTCTAACTGCACTCCTCAATAACTGTCAAACTGTGATACTCAAACACACACCATGCCATGGAAAAAAGCAGGCTTCTGAGGTAAAAGACAGGTGGCAAAAACTCTTTTTATCTTAGTTCCTTTTGAAAACATTCACCAAATCTCAATGTGTACCTGCTCAACTGATCAACTGAACTTGATCTCTTCCAGGGAATTTTATTGCTATTAATTCACTCATAGTTGACTAAGTTACCCTAAATTGAGCTGAGTCACCATTAGAGATAGCGGATGTTGAATACAGACCAGTTCATATTCATTATATTGCAGCCAAGGAACAGCCAATAATGGAATACCTGAACAGTGTCAGTGAGCACACTGTCTAGCAACTGGTATCACTGACCATGGCCTACCTGAAATATTGGTTATTATCACTTTTCATTCCTTTAAGAGCATTATCATATAGAACCAGTAATGGATTGTACAGAAAGTAAGCAATATTGTTTTACTAACCTTTCTGGATGAAGAAATTTATGTGACAAGAGAACAGCAGCTAGCACTACAGTAAAAGCCTGTTTCCTAGATGACATTTTGACAAAGACTAGGCAGAAATAAGTGTTTTAAACCTTCACATGAGCACTTCAGAGCTGTACTCCTGATGTATAATTTTCAAAATGCATAGACCTTCACTGTAGGGATACAATTTTTTAAAATTTAAGATTATGTAGAGAATGCATAAGGATTATGAACATGCAACTGGTATGAGTAGTATGATTATAACAGTAAAGTCCATCTGATAAATATGCAAATTAGCATCCTTGTGCTTTCCCCTATGCTGTACAATACATTTATCATCCAAAAATATCTGAAGAGTACCTCATCATAGTCCTTCAACTTCCCCCTTACATTGTCTTGTGTCACGACAGCTACCAGTAAGTTGAAGATTAGGCTTTCAGTGTTCTGACCCAAAGATCCCTTTGTGTTAAACAATACCATCTTTTCTTCATTCATCCTCCTTCTGCATGTCTGTTTCATACTTTGACTGTAAGCAGATGCATCATGCTCCACAACTAGGAATGGCTATGTGTGACAAGTAGGAACAGCATTATTTCTATTATTAATAATAACCATGCCATATTAGATTAGTTTTCCTCCTAAGGCAACCTTAGAAAAAAAAAACCATTTTGCAAGCATATCCTCACAAGAGAAATATGAATCATTCAGAGACGCACATGGTTTATATGAATGCCACATTTTAGCATTTGGATTCCTGATTCATCTGACAGATGTGAGAAAATTCATGAAGTTAGACAAGTCCCAAGTGATTGCACGTGTGTGGATGCTGAAAAGCACAAGTTATTCCACCTACTTTGGCAATAAAAGTACTGAGATTTTTTCCTTCTGGTCAACTGTTGCGGTATGCCTACAGTTGTGCATTATTAGCAATTCCACCTGCCTTTTCATATTTATTGAGAAGATTTTACAGACCTTATAATAATCAAGAGTAGTGGCAGTTTACACTCTCTCATTTAATCAAATATCTCATGTGTTGAAGACTTTTAAAAACAAGTTAAAACCTCCCAGCAGGCATCTGAGGTAACGTGGATGACATAAGGACATGGAGAGCTTTTTTAAAATAAAAGCCATAAGAGAAACATTGAAATGTGAGACAAATGCCAAAGTCACATGTTAACTGCATACATACATATATTTTGCATGGTGCTCATTACAGCTTTGATAACAAGCAACACATGGAGTTATCCTTCTAACCTAAATTTCATTCCCATATGATCTACTGATATCAATAGACCAACTACTCCTGATGTTCCCCTGTGCCAGAATTTGATGCAAATGCCATTGAACTCCCTGGAAGTCCTCTTGCTGTGAATCCGGAGCTTTAGGAAGGGTGCTTATGGACTCCGTAATGAAAATTTAAGACAGCTGTGTGGGGCAAGCTAGATTTCAGGACATCCTGTGTATCTCCTGACCCATCAGCTGTCTCATAGTTGTTCTCTATGAAGTTCAGATGCATGGCACTCATGCTGCACAAAGAAACAATTTGTTTTCACTTAATGATCCTCACCATCAAACACAAAGTGCAACTCAATTTCCTAGTTTCTTTCTTTTTTCTTTTCCTCCTGCTGTTTATTACCAGCAAATGTGATCTCCATCATGTAGACTACAAGATGATGCTGTAATTTATTGCTGAAGCTGTAAGCAGCTTGGGTTAGGGAATGCCATTTCATTTTGCATTTGCCACAGCTAAGGAGGCAGATCTACCAAGGGGATGCATGGGGAAGCTGTAAACCACCTCCTCCTCCCAGCCTATAAACCAGCAGCACTCACTTCCCTGCCAAATCCCATGAGTCATCAACAGCTCACTGAGGCTGGGCAGCTTGACACTCCGGTGCTTAAGAGCCACAGAATCACAGAATAGTTGGGGTTGGAAGGAATCCTGGAGATGACCTAGTCCAACCCCCCTGCCAGAGCAGAATCATCTAGAGCAGGCTACAGAGGATAGCATCCAGGCAGGTTTTGAACGTCTGCAGAAATGGAGACTCCGCAACCTCTCTGGGCCTGTCCCAGTGCTTTGCCACCCTCACAGTATAGAAGTTCCTCCCCATGGTTAGGTAGAACTTCCTATATTAAATTTTGTGCCCATTGCCATTTGTGTTGTCAGTGGGCACCACTGAAAAAAGACTGACCTCATCCTCTTGACACCCACCCCTCAAGTATTTATAAGTATTGATAAGATCCCCCCTCAGTCTTCTCTAGGCTAAAAAGTCACAAGTCCCTCAGCCTATCTTCCTAAGAGAGATGTTCTAGTCCCCTAATCATCTTCACAGCCCTTTTTCATACCCTCTCCAGCATGGCCCTGTCCTTCTTGAACCAGTGATCCCAGAATTGCAACCATCATCATTTCAGAAAAGGATCCTGTGATCCCTCAACAACAGTCACGAATTACACAATAATTCTTTCCAATAAAAAAATGTAAAGCACTGTATTATTTTTGTGCTGTGTGAGTCTAACTAATGGGTGATAGAAAGCATGAGAGCTCTCAGTTCTATTTCAGCATCTACCATTTAAAAGCAGGCGCTTACCACTTACTAAAAGCAACTGCAAGGAAAACGTCTCTCACTGGAGGTCACTATGCTCTGTGAAAGGTACGGTGGCTGATTCAACATGATGTACATCCATCCAATACCCAGATAGCATGTCACATTATTTTAAGGAATATGATCCGACACTCTCTGCCAGTTGGATTTGCTGGTTCAGCAGTCTTATGACTAAAAACAGGGATGAAATACTTTTAGTGCCTGCTTTTAAATTATAAAGCTACGAGGAGGCTGAATCTTGATTAAGAGACAGGCAAGCAGTTGTACCTTGAATGACTTGTCTGATGCGCAATTTCCTATCATCCTGCTCAGTGAACCAGTAAGGTGAATGTAATCAAAAATGGTGTCTTGCATGGAGAGTTTACAGCATGATAATTATAGGAAATGAATACAAATTAAAGCTTTTAAAGATAGATCCACCACAGGTCGTTGTAGCCAACACACTGCTAGATATTTTGTAAAAAACACAAATATCTCCACCACAAGGTGAAAAAGTGAGGTCTAAATCTTCCAGATTTAAAAAAAACGGAAACCGAAAGCGAACAAAAAACCCCAAACCACACACAGAGTGCATGATACTCACCACAGAAGTTAACTTGATGGTTTTACATTTTGGCCCCAGTTCTGATCTCATTACACATTTTAACACAGCTGGACTGATTTAATTTTGCTTTTCCAAATTTACAGCAGTATTTTCAGGAGAAAGAAGTAATTTAAAAACTGCTGGCCCAGATATTATAGGAATGTTTGTCTGGAATGGCTCAGCAAAAATGGAGGTAGTTCATCAGCAGATAGTTAAGAAAAACATAAATTGGGTTTTACTGTTAAAAACTTATATGGATCTGAATTCACAGATATTTTAGCAAAGCCCTCCTTTATCCTACTCTAGCAACCTTCATTAATCACCATTATAGAACCATAAGTAATATAAGGATTTTAACTTTACTGAACGAAATTTTCAAGAGAAAAAATAAGCTTCCCTTTCTAACTGCAGCTTCTGAGGCAAATATTTATTCATGCTTTTTGAAAAGCATGTAATGATTTAGACCCAGAATAAAGCCAAATTTCTTCCTGTGAAGTATAAATACACATTGTACAAAGCTGAGTTTAGACGAAGAAATAAGATTTTCCAGGTTTCTGCTTTAGATTTTTACATCACAAATTGTGCTGCATCTTCCCTGTGCCTCTATTTTAAGAGACCAAGTAGAAATTAAGTCTCAGCAAAACAAAGTGTACAATCAGGGAAGCAATAAATGAGCAGTCTGGGAAGACATGAGCAGGTGAGGTTCAGTTTGAGAGATTAATATGATGAACAGATCAGGTAATGAGAATTTTTAAACAGTTTGGACCAGGCAATTAACACTGGACTTCTGACAAGGAAAGCACGTGTAACAACACATTATTGACCCCTAAATGAATTCATTCAATTGTAAACTACCTGAACAAATGGCCTTCAATCTCATTTGCATTTGCTTTTTTTTGTTTGGCTTGGTAGTTTTTTTAATAGGAGTTGCTAAATAAATAAATTACTCTCAAATTTCACACAGGGTTTCCAGAACAAGCTTCCGGATTGCTAAACCTAAGGTCTACCTGAATTGCAGCCCCACTGGGCAAGCCCTGCCCTTGCTGCTGAGCCACACCAACCTACGTTACCCCATGGATCTCTGAAAGTGCTCTACAGCTCCTGTGGGACTACCTGAGAGGATCACCTACCTGTTCACACAGCCTGTCTACCGCTGCCCCGGTGGAACTCACTGAAAGATGAAATATGGCATTCCTAAAATCAGATTATTATAAACTATAGGATTTTTGCTCCTGAAATCAGGCAAGTACAGCAAAATCACTGAAGCTTTTAGTTACCTTAGTAGTTCATTCTGGTTTGACTTTTATTTGGTGACAGTGGGAGAAGGCCAGGAAAGCAGGATTAAGTACATGACTTGCAGGCATTAGTCTGAAAGTATGAATGTAATTAATACCATGGCATGAACATGAGCTTACACAAAGTTGAATCAAGGGTTGTTTTCTAAATGAAGTGGTTATTCTACAATATAATTTTCTGAAGATGGCTTTCAGCTTTTTGGCTATAGTCCCTCCTTTCGTCACCCCACACACAGAGTTAGTTTTATTGCAAAATTTAACCTGATGCTTCTTTGTTTAGAGCCCAGTAAAAATCAGTTCTGGATCAAGTACCTGGCACATACCAGGATACTTATAAGCTGCTTTTCATGTTTCTACAACCAGATCATGTCCTATAGCCACACCGTCTTTTTTCAAGAGAGGCAATTCCTTTACAGCTAGAGGACCTTCTCCGCTATCTGTTTTCCAAAGGTACAAACCCCTCCTTCTCCAGAGAAAGAGACCTCTCCATACCTCTGCTGCCAGTGTCAGTCTGAGTCGGGTTTGTAGTGGGATCAGGCCTCAGCTTCTCAGAAGCTGGCCCTTGATACAAGAGCTGTTGAAGTCTGTAGAAGGGGAGAACACCAAGCAAAATGGCAGCTTACAAGAAATATTTTTTAGCTAAAAGTTGCCAATTTCTCAGCTATTCCCCCAGGAAAATACAATTAACTCATCTGTAATGAGAGTACTTATACACAGTCGATTTAGTTACAGCTTGCATGCGAGCTCCTACCATTGCTGCCACCCTGTCTCAGGCTGTTGACTTTCATGGAACAAAAGACAGACTCTGGAAGACTTTTCCTAATTAGTGGTCCATGACTAATGCAAAGATTAAGGGGGATAATTGTGTTCGCTGTACTTCTGGGGGGATGGTGTTTATGAACTAGGCCTGGCAAAGTGAGTGAAAATCCCAAATGTCCAACTGCTCCAAGAACTTGAGGGAAGAAAGGAAGGAAAAAAAGAGAAGATGCTGGGAACATGTTACAACTCTGGTTTCAGAGAATGGAGGGTGGGAAGACCTTTTGTTCTCATTCTTGGGCTTTATCCTTCTCTGCTTTGTATCACTCAATCTCTTTGGTGTAAAAGGGGAAGATCAGAGCTGCTTTACAGCTGCTTTACTAGAAAGTTCACACACTCCACACAGTATATACTTCCCCTTCCTCTCAAAGACCAGCATCTCTCTATTAAAACATGAAGCATGCTGTATATCTGCCGAATCAAGTTCTTGTAGTTTACATCACTTTACATCAACTGAACCATGGTAACTGACTGTTGGCATCTTTTTACCCCAGTTCATGCAAGGTTATGTAGTTTGTCTTACCTGTCATGTACTAAGACACAAGCACTGCTAGGACTGTGACCCAGAAGTAACATGCAGATCCTCAGTTCCTCATAATTTGATTATAATACTTCACTAAGGTAACTTGCTTTTCCCACTGCAAGTCACCATCAGCTCTCCTAAAACAAGAGAAGCTGTTCTAAAGACAGGAAATGGGTTATATGAACTCAGAGAATCTGAAAAATAACAGCTTTGAAAAGCTTTTCAACCCAAGAATCTCAGCAAATTTGAGGTTTTGGAGAGAAAAGTTCATTTCTCAAATCACTGGCAATTAAAAATGCTATTAGCTAATAACTTAAACTTGAGAGATCTTAAAGCATTAAAAATTATTTTCCAATCATAAAATTCCTGTTTTCACAAGTAGACAAGAAAAACAGATGAGGTGAAGTGAAAAGAAAGGATTTGGTATTTAATCTACATAGAACCACAGTCAGCAAGATGACCAATTGGCAGATCAACACAGGTTGAGTTCAGTAGAAAGTTTTCTCTTGGTAGAAACCAAGCAGGCTAGGAATTGTTGTGGATCTGTGATAAGGCAAGAGTGATGGTTTTTAGTTTGTTTGAAGATTAATCAGTATTTAATGAATTCTGTATCACTGTTTTTGTTGGGTTTGGTGGCCCAGGTAGTTCTATCAGCTAAATTGATTGCAGCTGTCATTATGATTTCTTCTCAGATCTTTGCTCAGAAAAGAAGCTTTTGCTATTCTTGTCCCCAACAAATTTATTTTTCCTTACTGGTACTAAATATTTTTGAGATCAACAGAAGTAGAATATTTGTGTTAAGATGCTACTTGAGATTGAAAAATATCACAAAGAGGCTTGCAGCTGCTTGCTTTACAAAAGGCAAGCCAGCGTACCCTCATCTACAGCTCTACTGCAAACCAGCTTGTAAAGCAAGTCACCTCGGTTTAGCTCTAAAGAGATGAAGATGCATTTCTGTGAAAAGACTGGTTAGTAGGTAGGACCTGCAACATAAGATTAATTCAAAAGACTTCAAAGAACATCTCATCCACACTCAAATACTTTATGAACAAAAAAGAAAAAAAGCTGTATCAGACAAATTCAGCACTTGTACACAGCAGAAATAGATAACTGAATCAACAGCACATATCTTCAGAAAAAGATCAATCTAATTTAATGCAGAGGAAAAAAGACAAAATCTGTGTAAGAAAACTAGGTGAGGTGGTAGTTATCAGTACTGGGACTTCATTCCCAGCTGTCAGATTTAAGAACAGCACTAGTCCATAGAGAAGGGAAGAGGCTCTGTATAAGGCCTCCCTACCTGAGAGGTGGTAAAGAGAGAAAGATGTTCCCCAGAAGCATGAGAAAGGACTAGTCTATTGCAAAACAGAGCAGAGATGCTGCCCTGATGAAGAAACTTTATGCAGGGGTGATTGTGGTTCTTGCTGGCACAGCTGGCAAGAGTCATGATCAGCCTTTGCTCTTTGCAACAGACTTCACTATGCAATCCTGCAAAATGGGTTGCATTTCTTCTCCATCTCAATTCCAGGCCAACTTCTGTAATAACACATGCTGATTTTCAGGTTAGGACTTTTTCAATGGCTATTAAATCTGCAGAAATCATTCTATGAATTTGCAGAGGCTATTTATGTTGAATTTGCTTCAACAATGTCATACCTGATTGTGAATATAATTGAATTGGCCTCTGCATAATCAATTAATAAAGTATTTAATGAAGTTCCTTAAGTCCATCCTTTAGAACAAGACTCAATCAGGAGCTTAGCCTTAATTGTGAAAGGCATTTTCTAAAAAAAAATCACAGATTTATTAGTAGAATAATTCATTGTTCATTGTTTTGGAAGGAAAAGGTAAGATTCTACAAAGCTTATGTGCTTGTGCAATGAAGCCAGGGCATGAATGAGAGACACTTGAGGGAGTGTCCACAAAGTGTCAAGCTGGTAGTAAGCTGCTCCAGATCTAGCAGCAGTATTATGCTGTGACATCTGCACTCTAAGTCTTTATCATCTCATCTTCACCAGAAAGAGATTCTAGGCAATAAAAAATATACATATTAGCTACCCTACATTCAATTAACAGATGAGTTTCATCTGTATTGCCTTTCTTTGTGTGTGTTTGCTTTTCTCTTCTCTTTTTTAAACAGAAAAGCTGCAAGCCATACATATGAAAATATGGCATGTGTTTCACCTCATCAGCACTGCCGCTTAGACTGACAAGCTTCATTAACAGACATGGCTCATTAGCCTTGGAAGGTCAGTTGTATTTTGTCATACCCCCTTGCAGCACCCCCTCCTCCACCAGAACCCAGCCACACAAAACCACAACAGCAGAGCATGCAATCACTGCTTTTGCAGGAAACTTACAGCAAGGCCCTTTCTTGATGATAACTCTAGAATCATTTCCACAACATATTGTTAGTGATTGAAGTAGAAGAGATCACCAATTTTGCCCCAATTTAGTGATCAAAGTAGAAGAGATCACCAATTTTGCCCCAATAAGTAACATTTAAAGTAACAAACAGATTTTGAAGAATCATGCCATCTAAATTGCACGTATATATGTATTCCTGTTTTCTTTTCTCAGAGGTAGCAAAAATAAAGTTTGCATTTAGAAAAGAAACAAACCTCTCTACAACCAACCCCAAAGCCAGAGCTTCAAAGCCTCTAGAACCTGTCCTGAAATTCTTCGTTTTTATATAAAAAGAGGAAAAAAGAATGTGCACATAACAAACCAAATATTTTAATGTAGACACCAGGAACATCTCAAAGCACAGGACCTTCCAAAACACTTGTACCAGGTCTGCATCTAAATTCCTAGCTGCTGGGTAAGTGTCACTCTAGATGAATTTTTGCACCAAACATCCATGTGGAATTACCCTTTATTTCTCTCTGAAATAAAGAGGCCAGATCAGCACAGTGTAGACCTGCTGTAATTGTATTTGTTTTATTTCAGATTCATAAGAATGGGACCACATTGCAAAATAGGTATCCAAAAGCTCACTGAAAGATATGACTGATTTTTCTGGGCAGGGGGTTGGAGACAGTGTATTGGAAATCTTGAAGCTTCCCAAAATAAATCAGAACTTCTTCAGAGTTAACATGTAGACCCTTATCTACTTTGGCTGTATATACAGCTGTCATCAGCTTAAAAACAAAACATATGAGAACATTTGTAGCCACAACTCCATCTACATCAAAGCATAAAGTAATGAAACCTTTTGAAGCTACCCGAGTCCCAGCACCAGGAATTTTATACAGAAACACTTACCAGCCACTGCAGAAAGACACCTCCCCCCTGCTTCCCTCTCTCTACACCAATAATGTCTCTGCACAAGCCAGACCCTATTTCATATTCAGCACTGGGTTTTTTTTGGGGTTGGTTTCTTTTTTAATTAATGAGAGGCCAATAATCAGGAAGGACAGACTGTCTCCTCTTTGTGAGGGGTCTTTCATGCTTTGACCATGCCTTTCAATGCTCAGGACCACCCTGAGCTATGCACTGACAGCAGATCCTGCCCTGCAGGCAGGGCTAGAGGATACAGCAATGGAAAATCCCTTAATTCCCCCTATACACTTACGAGCAACAGACAGATGAGTGAGCTGCAGAGATGGCACATTTTTTCAGCCAGGAAAACACACTTTTTGAATTATGTTGTTTCACTAGATTGCAAAAAGAAGCCTTTTCACACACTTCCACCTGTCATGTAACCTTTAATAAAACCTGAAGATGTTTCTCAAGCCAAGGCCTCCTAGTCAGGGTGCAACAGCCTGCCTCTACATCTTGGGAAATGAGCCAAGTCCTCCAGTCTAGCACGCTGGGCCCTGAATGCCTCACAGTGAGGTATCAAAGCATTCAATCTCATTCTTTTTCTAGTATAAAGAAGAAAATAACAGAAGTTTAATTCAAAAGTTGTTGGGTACTTCTTCCTGCCTCTCTCTTACTCTTTTAAAGACTATACACTGTACCTTTATAAAGCACTAAAACAAGCACCTTTCAGCTCAACATTAAAGTGAGCTTGAATCAACAAAGCACTTGAATTTTCAACAGACCTACCCTAATTTACATCAGTCAGACATACAAGACTTTGAAACCATGACTTCACAGCAAAGAAAAAAATTTACTAATAAAGACATCCCTCTGGATGCTGCTAGCCACTACCTTAAGGGAAAAAAATCTCACCAGTCCTGTTCCCCCAGGATTAAACCATTTCACAATGCCCCCACATTCTGCACAGTGGAAGACTTTCTCCAACAAAGCCAGTCCCTAACCTACAAATTTTAAAGTCACAGCCATACATGTAATCTTAAAGAGGCCATCATTAAAACAGGAACTGCAAATCTTTACTGTTCTACTTCAGTATGTTTCCCTGTTTAAAAAAAACAATAAAGTGCTTAGGAAGGGTAATGAGAAACATCTTTGTCATCACAATCTACCTCTTGCTCCTCAGCTGCCACAAATCTGTGTTGCTCCACTAACTTGCATTTGACCTGCTTTGACTTATACCACCTGTAGATCTCACTCTTGGTGCTGAATGTAAAATAAACTCATCATTAGAGGCCAAACACTCATCTGGATTATATCAGCATACTCCCTTCTTTGATGTGCATGAAGTACATGGATTTGCAGCAGCTGTAGGTCCAGTTTTGAATTGTTTGAGTTTTTAACTTTGAGTAACCCACCAGGTGTAAAAAGCAGTAAAACCGGCAAGCATATAGTTTATAAAGCTACATAATTGATTGCATATTAGTCTCTTATTATTATTCTCTGTGGTACTTAAACATAAATACGATATGACCAAATTTCCATTGATAGTCCATCAAAACATTTTTCGTATAAATGCCAAGGTGCTGAAAGAAATCACACTAAATCCAGTGTTTGTGCCTAGAGTTTAGGTTCAGAATTCACTCTCCTGTTTCTGCTGGGGTTTTTTTCACAGCACATAATATTTGTGGAATGGACCCAAAAGATGCACATTTTGTTGTCACTGTTAGTCTAGCTAGAGCCAAGTTTACTGACATACTTTCAGCTTAGAAGGTCTGTTTTATTTATTAAAGCCAAAATTGTCAAGCTTGGCAGCCTAAAGTGAAGCACCAAAATCTGTATTTAGGTATTTACATAAGTGGACTACTTATCACAGGCAGTGAAGACCTGCAAACTTGAAAAGAAGTCAACACCCAGCCTCTCTGAAAATCAGGTGACTACAATTGCCCATATTTGAAGGAAACATTGAATCACAGAATATCCTGAGTTGGAAGGGACCCAAAAAGATCATCAAGTCCAACTCCTGGCTCCACACAGGGCCAGACAAGTCAGAGCATGTATTCCTTCATTTGTATGACTTTGGTATATAAAGTGGCATGCCCTATGAAAAACAGTTTGGACATAGCTTTTGAGAACTGTAATTCCTTCTGCAGGTCCTCTCACAAAAGCAATAACCTTCTAATTAAATGTATCATTGATCCCTTTCATCTAGATTGAAGACGATCTGACCAGTGAATTGACTAATGTTTTGAAAAGCCCCCAGTGTTTTGATTCACTTTCTCCTCATTTAAACACTGTATAAATCTCAGGCATTGAGGTTGTTGTCCAAAGCTGTACAACAGCCTGGTAATTGTAGTGCTGAGGTCTGCTTAAGGCATATTGATTACCAAATGTCCTTCTGTAGCTCCCATTTCCCATGCTACAGAAACACCTAGTCAAAATCTTTAAAGGTGAGCAGAAATGTCTGTTAGAAAAGGTTTCATATATTATCAGTCTAGGACTGTTATAAAGGATACAGCATCAGAGTTGGAATATACTTGCTGCTGCTCCACTCATCACCAAGCCCCTGGTGATGAGAGACAAACCCCTCCTCTCACCAGTGCTAACATGTTCCTAAACCATTTATTTGCAACACAGATTTCTGCAAATAACAGAAGTGGCTCAGCAGGACTTGCACTGATGGTATTCCCAAGGTGGTCTATACCTGCAGCAAGGATTTCATAACTTCATTGTGGGGGCTGAACACCTGGGCTGCTGAAGTGAGCTAAGCAGACAATAGTTAAGGGCTCCATCTAGAATAGCAGTAGCTCCCCTTAGCTCTTTGGGCAGATAACAGGCTTCAGAGCATAAGTAATGTTATAGAATCATAGAATGATTTGGGTTGGAAAAGATCATCTAGTTACAACACCCTGACACCTAAAAAACTACCTAATTAAGGTTTCTGTGCTCCTCTTCCAATACTGTAATCAAATATGCAGCATCCCCTCTAATGTGTGAAGTCTGAGGAACCATGCAAAAGAAGGTATCTAAAATCATCTTGTCATAAGTCTACAGGAACATTTTCTGAAGATTTTTTAATTTATTCTAGAGTACTTCTAGAGGCTCCAGGCAATGAACCTTTGAGATATGTATATATATGATCCTATGTTATTTTGGTCCCTGAGAAGTTTTATCAGGATCGAGATTGCATCCTTTATTATACTATACTGATTATACTACATGCTTGATAAAGGCCAAATTACAATTATAGCACCCCTTCAAATATAAAATTTAGCTGCATTACAAATCATATAAACAGTACCAAGTTGAATTATAAAAGGAACTGAAAATCCATTTTCTCCCGGAGGCTAGAAGGTCCTGATTTTCTTTTTTTTTTTTTGCCATGAATTGATTGTGTTGTTATGAGTTTAAGCAAAGAAGGAAAGCAATAACGTTTTGTTGTTGATTCCCTGAAGTATGAAAGGGAAATTAGAGGATTTTCATCTTACAAAGAAACTCTGTTTTGGATCCTGTCCTTGCAGCATCTCTTTTTGCCTATTAACCGTATGGTAGTCCATCATGTAAACATTTGCAAATTATGAAGCACAAGATAGAATACTGGACTAGTCTCAAGAAACAGCTAAAATGCAGAGCATGCATGGACTGTTGCATCTTACTATGCAGTAAGAATTTATGTCCTACTTAATAGTGTATAGAATATTTGCCCCCGAAAAGTTTACCTTGCAGAAAAAGAGAGGTGCTCTGCTGTAACCCCACTGAGTTTCATCCAATTGCCCTGAGCTGAGTATCTGTAAATGGATTTAACCAAAAGTACTTGTCTTATGCCAACATTATTACACTGCCTGTTACTGGAGCCTTCTACTTTTATTGAAAGAGTGTGTTTCAAATTATAATAATTTTATGACATTATAATTTAATTGGCAGCCTCAGTTTGTAAGTAGCCCAAGAGAGGAAAACTGGAGATGTTAGAAGTCCGGACTGAAAAGCATTGGCAGGGAAGTATGGAAGAAGCCTTTTTAAGGACCTGCCAAAGCCATATAGGCTTATAATTCAGTTTCATGAGTAAAGGGTATCAACTCGTACAAATTTTTAGAGATTCATTTCCCAAGAGCCAGAGCAAAAGTTGGACACACACACACGCACACACAAAGAATAATAGAAATTAAAGAGAAAAATGGCTGATGGCTCTTTTTTAGACTCAGCATTTTCCTGGAAATACGGAAGTGCAACCAGTCTGCCATTCTCTATCTTAACCAAGCAGAAGAGATGGTGGAAGGATTTATGTTATTCGGATAGGGAAAAAATGATACAGTATGGGAAATGCAGAGCTGCTGATTTTACTTATTTTCTGTCAGAGAATGATTGGCATTTTTTGTATTTGCAAACACATTGAATAGGAAGTTTCATAACATTCATACTTCCAGGATCTCCCTCAGAGACTAATCAACTAGTTAATATAGTACTTCTCAACCTGTAAGAAATGACAGGCTGTAAGCCCAATCCGTCAACAAGGCAGGAAGTGCCACCTTTTACTCACAGCTAGGATCTATTCATTACAAGGAATAATACATTACTTAATTAACTGAAATTAGTATGGAGGGAAATATTCGAGAGAACTTGGTACACTCTACATTGAGAAAAGTGACCTCCTTCGTGACCTTGGTATGTGAGCAAAGTTCAGTAAAGTCCTAAGAACCTTTCCACTGACTTTAAATGGCATTATGCTCTTTTATCTGCCACTAGACTTCAAAACTGCACTGACCTCATTGAACTCAAAATTGAGTTCATAAGTGCAAACTTTCCTCAATCATTCTCATTATTTTTCCTCTGCTGTGTCCATTACGTCACACAAAAAAGGTATTCAAACTTCTTTGGGGTGAATTGCATCATGGGTGCAATGAAGAAAACAGGATGCCTGCAATGTAGAACTGTATCACTTTAGAAGTAAAGCAACAGCACATTTCTTTGCTTGTTAGATTGCGCCTCTAGATTCTCACATTTCCAAATGTGTTTCACCACAACCTCAGCAATTATTAATATAATAGAATGTTTGAAAAGGTAGATGGTTTTATTCAACCAAATGTCTCAAATTTTCAAGTCTCTCATGTGTTTGGTGGCAAAATCACATTGGAATGGAAACATAAAAGCTGTGGTTTATTTGCCTTAGTGACATATGTGTTCTCAGTTGGAAAGTATAGGTACTTTTTAATGATATTATAACAGTAAAATTAGACATATGTCACTTTTCCTCTTGTAATTTCTAATAAGGCGTATCTGTGCCTATTGTTTGAGAAATAATATGCTTTTGGTATTGACAGTATTCAACTGGATAGGTGGAAAGATGTTAACATGAAGATATCTCCTGGAAAATACTGCAAAGATGATCGCATGGATAATTCCACTGAAAAATAAGTAGCTAGCTGTTGGAGAGGATTTTTTTTTCCTATTTGTTGAGCCTTTAACATTTCAGCAGAACAATAGAGAGATTTAGATACCTTGGAGTACCTACACAGCAGGTTAAGTTAATAGGCAGCAATTGAATAATTGAAATTCATCTCCATTGAAAAAGAGATGTCCATGCATACAGAATGAAATTACAGGAAGGTAGATGTAAGTATCTTGCCTTCGTGCATATAATTACAATAGACACCATGTAAGTTCTGCTGTCCATTTGCCTTTTTAATAGCACTTGATGTCCTGCTCAAGCTATGAAGTGTTTCTACTGGAAAGGAAAACCTTACCTTATTTACTTTGTCTTCACCCATTGCACTTCCTAACTGTCTATAGGAAATCCACTGATACAATTCATCATGATTAGCATAGAGCTGTACCCCAGAAGATGTCTGTATTAGCTTGAAGAAAGCTAATACAGCTAAAGTATAATCCTGCCAAACTCAGGAAAGTTATGGTGCAGCTGACAGCTGCCTCCACTCCTAAAGGATATTGCTTAACTGGTGACAACCATAACTGGACAACCTTATCAGGCTTGATGAAAGGGTATAACTTAATGAAGTCTGATAAGAATAAGGCCCCTGGAAAATTTTCTTATAGCTACAGCTATAAGAAAATGTTTAGACAAAGAAACTGCCTCATCAAACTCCTTAAAATGCTGTGAAAAGCAAAATCACAGGCTAGAGAGATGGGTGTTGAAAAGCTGGTGGATTACATTGAACAAAATATTGTTAGTTTATGAGAAAGAAGTAAGAGCGGTTATGCCTAGTGAATGCATTGTCAATGGATACAAAAAACTGAAGCGAATGTCTTGTTAAAATTGCAGGAGGCAGAGGCCATCACTTCATCTCTCTTTTAATGGAAATGCCTCATAAATAGACCTTTCCCTCAAACAAGCTTTCCTCAGTAATTGAGTAAATAATCTATATACTTTTTAATCCACCTTTTTGCCCATAGAGTGGTGAGCACATTCTCCAAGTTCAATGCATAACAAATTATAGTAGCCTCAAGATAAGCAATTGCAATTATGTTATCAGTGTAGTATTAGGAAAGCATCAAAGGGACTATTCACACACAGAGTGTGCTGCACAGCTCCTTGCAGTGATATATTTTTGTTTTAAAGACATAAACCCATAATCCAACAGATTATTAGCTTCATCACCTTTTCTTCCTCTCTCTCTAATCTCACATACCCTCATCAAAACATATACCTTAGAACATGGCAATCATTTGTCTTTCAGGTACTAGAAGCTAAAAAATACAATTTAATTTTTGTGTCTTTTAAAATCAACTTCTTGTCTCAAGATTGGTGTTGCAGTGTATAAAGAAATATATCACACCTCCAAGATAGTTATGAACTCCATTTGATATTAAAAGACCTAGTAGTCATATCTGAGAAGACACGTGCTGAATAATTTCAGCATACCCTGGTTTTATTCAGCTCAGTCTGAAGGACAAATAGTTACAGTAGATCATGAAATTTTTTTTCTCATAGACAAAAAAACTGTATAAAATATCAGCTGTCAAGGTCAAACATGCTCTTTCTTCATATGGTGTCAATAGCCCAATCTTTAAAAAAAACAAGGTAAAGGAGACCCTTATATTCCCTATGAAAGCACACAGGCATTGGCTTGATTTAACAGCTGTTGACTGTTGCAGAAATGTTGCTAGCTAGGGCCTGGCGGTTGGAAGATCACGTGATATGCGGGTAGGTAAGGCCCCTCCCCTATAGCCAGTAGCAAGCAGGTGGAAGTGTCGTCCCGAACCTCAGCTATATAAGGCTGTGTTACCTGTTAATAAACGCCATTTTGCCATCCATCATATTGATGTCTGTGTGCAAGTGGTCCGCGCGACCTGGGTTTGGTCGATGTGCCGTTCCTGAAACAGGCCGCCGTGCAGTTGCGAAAGGCAACATGACGGAAACTCCATTTTATGAAAATTAGGATGCTCTTCTATGATTTCAGAAGTACATATTTCCATCCTGATTTAATTAATTCTCAGCTGTATTTTTTGGGACAGTTTATGTTGTCGCTCTACATGGTTATTCTGGATATCCTGGTGAATTCTAGATTGCTGATGCTATGCTCACATAGACAAAAGAAGCCCTCATGAGATAACTACAAAACCAAAAATAATGGATTGTGTTCCATTAAAGGTTCAGCATCTGTGGAGAAATACCTTTTGGTTGTCTCTTAAAATAAGGCACTGATATTTTCAAGTATATTAGCAGACATATGATAAATAAAATCAAAAGGCCATGAAATAATAGAATATGATAAACTTAGTTGTCTGCCTAGTAAAAGTGATTTTTCAAACAGTTTTCAGGAACACATATATATTTATGCCAACCTTATTAGAATAGCGTCTTGCTTCACCCTCTGCCAAGCTACTTAGTTTGGTCATGGTATGGATACACACATTTCACATTATAGCTTGTATGACTGCACATACTGCTGAACAGCATATGGTGATATTCTTGGATAGATTAAATTAAAAGAGCCACAGCAGATATCTTGAAAACTTTCCACTTCTCAGTAGGGGCAATTCAACACATTTGTTATCCACTTTGGGAACTGACAGCACAAGCATTTCTGTAAATATTAGTAGAAATAGTACAAGTGAGATGTGGACTCTTAGGATAGAGAGAGTCTAATGAAGGGCCACTAAGATGATGAAAGGACTGGAGTATGTCTTCTATAAGAAAATGCTGAGAGAACTGGGACTGTTCAGCCAGGAGAGGAGAAGGCTCAGGGGGATCTCAGTGTGTGTAGATACATAAAGGGTGTGAAGAAGGAGTAAGGCTCTTTTCAGTGGTGGCCAGTGACAGGACCAGAGGTAATGGGCACAAACTGAAACACAGGCAGATCCACTTAAACGTGAGGAAACAGTTTTTCTGTGAAAGTGACTGAGCCCAGGCACAGGTTGCCCAGGGAGGTTGTGGAATCTCTCATCTTGAAGGTATTCGGAAGTCATCTGGACATGATCCTGGGAAGCCTGGTGTAGGTGGTGCTGCTTGAGCTGGGGGAGGAGTAGGGGTGGACATGGACCAAATGTTCTCCAGAGGTTTCTTCCAACCCCAACCATTTTGAAAAATGAGCAATACAAGCTATCTTCTCTAAGAAATCCTCTCATCCAACTTGCGCTTTTTCTCTGAAACTATCTAAAGCGGGAAGGCTGAGAGAAGACATGTCCTGTAAGAATGCCACTGCTGCTACTGCTTTACTTTCTATGCTGATTTGTACCGGTTCCATTTTAAAAGCAAATCTAATTAACTTCCCTAGCCTTCCAAAGCACCACACAACACTGAAAAATGAAGCAGGCAGAGGTGGTGTGTGTACTTCATGCCTAATCTGCCAGTGCATTGTGCTGCTTCTCAGTTAAGGATAAACCTCTCCCAGTGTTGTGAAGGTCCCCCACACAAAATAGCAAGAAAAGAAAGAGGTATAAATTGTGGAATGATTCCATACCTAGTCTGTATCCTGTCAGAACGATCTAATTATGAGAAGGCTGCATTTGCATCATGCCTTTAAATCAATATTGACAAGTAAATGTGTAATGAGCCTCGAGAAACCAGCTTAAGTGTTGCACTGAAGATGCTCCAGTGCAGGACAGTTCATTTTATACTTGATAGCTGTTGGGGAGGAGGAAGAGTTTGTTTATTTAGGCTTTCCTGATTTCTACAGCTACCTCCAGTTAACGGACCCATCCCCAATGTTTCTATGCCAAAACAAAATGTAAACTGTCAAAGCTGTGTTGCCTACCCCAGGATACAAAGTTGCACCTAGGGGCAGGGGGCGGGGGGGGTGGGTGGGGGTGGGGGGATGGGGGAAGGTGGAAAGGGAATAAAAACAGCCTCCTACAATTTCTACAGTCCCTTCTGAAATTATTATCAGTGACTTTAAGCTATTTATTAGTGTCAGTGTCAGGCTGCAAATCTGTGAAGGCAGACGTATCAATCACATATAGCAATGATGACAGTAGCTGCAAATCAGGGGAAAGTGCATTAACTGCCAAGGCCTCCCACACATGGAAAAACATTTAACAAAGACAGCTGATTAACTCATTCTCACACAGTCATTTATACTTCACTGCTGACTGCATTTCAAGAATAATTTCCATTACTATAATAAGCATACTATACGACTTGCTAATAGGAACAGTTCACAGTCTCCTTGCAACACTATCCTACTAAACACAAAAAGGCAAGGAAGAGGTTTGGCGAAAGGTTCCAGGATCCAGTGGACTGTAGAAACAGTCATGACAAACTTTGAGAGGTATCAAACCGCAGGTACCCCCTGTCTGCAGAGACCTCCTTACGGCCGTTCACAGATCATCAGAGCCCACACCTTTTCCCCCAACTATTTCCTCTACTACATTTACCCTCTGCATGAATCTCCTAATTCACAGTGTGGGATCCCTCCCCTGGCCCTTTTGCAGCTGCCTTTCCTATTATTCTTTCTTGGAGGCAAGAACCCACACTAGGTTGTTTTGACTGTGAAGGTATTAGTCTCTCTGCTCTTAACTTCCTTCTTCCACTGCACAAATGTCTGCGCAGGGATTTCTGAGAGGCTTATTTTACTAGCCATTAATTATATTTATGTTGTTCTATGGCTCTTCCTGTGGTTCTCATACACTACAGTTTAAAGTATTCAGAAAATTAGATGAACAGTTGGGGAAAAGTATGCAATTTTCTGTCCAGTCTTTCTGTTTGAATACCACCTGCTTTTTTTTCCTGGCAAATGAGCTGGTTAATTCTTTGCAGACTGTGTTCCAGCAGCAGCTCTTGAGGATGGGCCCTTGTGTGTCACATCTAGGAAGTTCTAATAAATCAGCATCTGAAAATGATAGCGTGCAGAAGTATGGCATGCATGGGCCTTTACAGAACTGTATGCAAGAGAATAATTTCACTGTCAACTGCAACTTCCTTCTCCCTAAGTTTCCACAAGTTAGAGTGCTCTCGACTGGTACTTTTTGACTGTTAAAGAAGATCACCAGAGATTTTCCTTCATTTCATCTCTGTAAAATCACTAAAGGAAACAATATGAGTACCTTGGGTAACTCTTGTCATAAACAATATCGAACAACTGAAAAGCCACATTATAGCTGAGCTTCCTCAAAGAGATTCCCCAGCAAACAAATATAGTCTTAGAAAAAATTGTACATGCTGCCATAAAATCACCCTTATAGAATCATGGAATGGTTTGAGTTGGAAGGGAACTCAAAGATCACACAGTTCCAACCACCCTCCACTAAGAAGGTTGCCCAAAGTCCCATCCAACCTGGCCTTGAACACTTCCAGGAAGGGTGCTTCCACAGCTTCTCTGGACAACCTGTTCCAGTGCCTCAACACCCTCGTAGTGGAGAATTTCTTCCTCATATCTAATCTAAATCAACCCTCCTTCAGCTTAAGGCTGTTATTCCCTGCCCTGTCACCACAGGTCCTTGTAAGCCATCCTTCTCCAGTTTTTCTGTAGGCCCCTTTAGGTACTGGAAGGCTGCTATAAGGTCTCCCCGGATCCTTCTCTTCTCCAGGCTGAACAAGCCTGACACTCTAAGCCTATCTTCATAGGAGAGGTGCTCCAGCCCTCTGATCATCTTTGTGGCCCTCCTCTGGATTTGTTCCAACAGGTCCATGTTTTTCTTGTCCTGGGGACCCCAGAGCTGGATGCAGTACTCCAGGTGGGGGCTCACAAGAGTAGAGCAGAGGGGGGAATCATATTAGATTTCCAAGTTCTTTAGTTCACATTGAGAAGAGTAGTTTGACTTGTGGAGAGAAAAAGTCCCACAACAAACCTTTCTAGATTTTTACTCCTTGTAACACCAGAATTCCCTTCAAGGCAGCACATGATCTGGATTAGAAACTACTCTCATTGATTTAAATGGGTATTACAAGCAATGGATTGTAAGCACCTCATTAATTACATCACTAGTTTCTGAAGCTGTAGCCAGACTATTTATTATGATATTAGTTAATAGGGTGAACATTTCTCTCTCAGCCTTCCACAGCTCTTGCTGCCAGAAACAAAAGAGAAACATTCTTCAAAGACAGTTCTCTGAATGAGGCAAGCTCCACGTCCTGTGGATATGCACCTGAGGAGCAGCAACAACACAGTCAGTATTGGGTATTAAAAAGCACAAGAAGTACTATACTGCTTCTTCTTCTAAACTATTCTTTTTTTTTCTTTTTTTTTTTTTTCCTAAATCTAATCTGATTTGCATGCACACTAGATTACAAGAAAAGCACACTGTGGGGTCTAGCCAGATCTGGTTTCAGTGTCCTATATGGGAAGCAACCTTCAGGATTACCTCAACTGTGAGTTCAGAAGGTTACTAAGAAGATTCTTTTACTGGAAGATTCTAGAAGAATTCTTTGCAGTGGTCAATTCACTCTGGTTTTTTAAAGTGCAGCTTCTTACATGGTTACAGACCCTTACACCCACAATTACACCCTGAATGAGCTGGAACAATTCTAGTGCAGAAGCCATGTGCATTCACTGGTGAGATGCTACATGTAGACTACTCTCAATGGCATCCATTTGTATTTATTGCTTAGACCAGAGATGTCATACATCTGAAGAAGGTTTTATCTTTGCAATTATTTGACTATATGCATGCAAATGGGTGGACATTCTTGAGGTAATTAAAGGGAAATAGACAAAACTGTATCTGAGGTACAACATTTAAACAGTATACATGAAGACAAGTATATTTGTTCACTTGCTTTTTCCACAAACGGTTGAATACCACATAATACACCTTAACCCTGAAGATTCAGGGCTGGTATGATATGTATCTCAGATTTAATTTTCAGTTTATGCAAGCACAAAAAAAAAAGCAAGGCGAGAAAAGAGGAAAGAAGTCAGCAATGCCAGGCAAGGGAACACAGCTGTTTCAAAATGGCTTATCAGGTCCAGAAAGATAAACATTCCTGAAATGCAAGAGAAGCAAAAACCTGAGAGACTTCCGAGATTCAGCAAAATGCATGCATTAAAAATATTTACTCTTGGTGCAATACTGAGTTTACTAACATATATACAATCAGGTGGGCCATCTGGAAGCATTTATTTTCCAAACAGCGTAAAACAAGTCTGCACATAAAAAGGCAACTATTGCAGCCACGTCTGCATCCTTCTGCATCTATTTTGGGGGCATACAGAATGCTGAAGGTATGTTTCCTTATACCTCTGTGCTGGAAGTTAAAAAGCTCTTAAAGGAAATAAAGGGCCTGAGTCCCATTCAAGAGTAACTGGAAGCCTAACTCCTCAGTCCCTCTAAAATAACCAGACTTAAAATCTTGATGATTAAAAAATGCATTATCCTCTTAAGGCTGTTATTGTCATTTTTTCAAAGTCATTATTGATCATATTCATTCTTACCCCAGAAGTACCCTCAAGAGGAAATATGATAGACACATTGAAACACAGGTATTGCATCTATTTCCCAAGGAGTTTGTATTTTATAATTACTTACATTAAAAATGCGTAAATACCTCACAAAACTTACCAACCACCATTTGATATCTAATGTTTTAAAGGTTTGGTTAAATTCTACCTTATGGACACCTGTTTAACATTAGCCTAAATTGAGTGATGTTAGACACTGAGGAACTTGGTCCTTTTTCCTTACATTCAGTTTTCTACAGCACTTTGTCTCAGAAAACATTTCATTACAATAAATCTCATATTTTGCCACTTTGTTGTCGTTTACCTCATGGTGGGAGAAAAGTGATGCCAAATAGCTTACTGAGCTTTGGTACATTTGTGTACTGATATTGGCTTAATTTAACATACCCCTTGATTCTTTTTCTTAACACCATATTGTAAATTATCCTTCCCAAGTTTGGGGTTTTTTCTGTACCATTTTGATGCATAACATGAAGCCATCTATCACGAATCAGAAGCAATGCATCCACTAATGGAAGGCCCACTGTTTCCAGCCCGGTGAGCACATCATCCATCTTCTTGAACGTGCCACAGCACTTCCACCCTTGGAAGCAGCTAGACATGTCTCCTCCATGGCTGGGCCATCTGTCCAATGTATCCCAACACCATCTTGGGGAGCAGCTTCTCTGCACAGCGGGGCTTGCTGCCCTGTTTACCTGCTGCAGGTGAGTTATGTTTCAGTCTCTAAATTGCTTCCACTTTTTCTCACCCGCTCACATTATCTATCAACTTTATCTTTTATTTGAAGTTATGCCTATCTCACTACTACTGCGTTAACTACCCAGAAAACTCATCTCAAAAATAAAAAAAAGAACAAAAAAGAAATACTCTATAAAACTGAATGCACAAATATTCCCAAAACACTCGTAACTACATACTTTGTAAATACTTTATCTTTACCTTATCAGATCAAAATTGCGTTCACTTTCCTTTTGTTTATGTTCCCATGCACAATTCTGGTTTCCAAAATTGGTCATCCATTAATTGCAAACTCAATGACAGGTGCAACCAATGGCACCTAGACATTCATCTATCTGACTACACTCGCAAGAGTCATTTAGTCTGAATGCTCCCCAGTAATCACAAAATCAATAACCACCTTCTTTTAACAAGTTCTTCTGTATGTGGAAGCTCTTTAATAACTTCCTCCGCTTCATATATAATTTCTCCGTGCCTACTCAAAGTTTTTCCAAAAGGAGAGTCTTTCCAAAATGAAGTCTGATTTTATCTATTCTGCAACAGCTACACTAACTGAGTGTTCTTCATCATTCTGGTGGGCCATAATACTTTTTCCTTTTTTCTGCCAAGAGTCTTGGTACTTGCTCAAACAAAGTCCACATAATAGATCAAATGATGGGTCAGCAGTTCCTTAGGGCTACATTTTAATGACATTGTTAGTGTCAGTGTCAGACACACTATCCCCACCGTCTATTCTTGGTCACAGGGGATGTTAACTGGAATGTTAATACAGTGTTGCTGGTCTCACAGTGTTTGTGAGCATCCAAAATAAGGCAAGAGGAGTTTACCCATCCCAAAAAATGGCAGCAGAATCAGTGTTACTTTTAGATGAGTCAACTACCTTTTAACTTAAACTGACTTTGAAAACTACTTTCTTACTCTTCTCACAACTATAATTTTTCATGTCATCTCCTTGTAAGATGCTCTGATTGGCTTTCTCTCTCTCTTACTTTTGCAGTTACTGCTCAGTAACTGTGATCTTTCAAATGAAGTAGAACTCTTCAATATTGCTGTATTAAGGGAAATTATAATAACCTATTGACTGCAGTTTAGTCAATGATCCATTCATTATTCTGACTTAAAGACTTCTGGAGTTTGTAAAATAATGTATTTGATTATCTCAAAAGTCAATATAAGCACAAACGGGGGACTGCAATGAACCAAACCAGTTAAGACAATAAACGCAGTTGTGAAAGCGGAGTATCAAGCTGTTCATCCAACCCATTATGCCTAAATCTGAACTGCTTTCCTAGGCTAATAGTCCATACAAATTATCATGTATAACCCCACAATAAGGCATTTGTTGTTCCAGAGATCCTTCGCCTTAAATGTGGTGTGACTGCACATTTTACATAGAGACGGATCAGGGCAATGGCTGTCTAAAGTGCTAGTGTTAACATTTAAAAGGAGAGACGTGCTAGCTCATATATTTGATAGGTGAATGTCGCAAGTTTTGTGAGGTTGGGTGCTGGAAAAGACAAGAAGTGCAGAAAATAGCTGCTGTGAGAAGCAGCTGGAATTCTCTGGAGCTCCAAAAAGTAAACAATCCAAGGCCAGATTCATTGTTGACCAGTGCCAAGCCAAAGAGAGATAGTCATAGTACCTCTGAGAATCACATATAGGAGAAAATAACCCAGAAGCAGCTGCATTTTGCCACTGGAGAAGGGAGTGAGAAGATGTAATGAGCTGTGCAGACACCAAGGCCGGGGAAGGGGAGGAAGTGCCCCAGGTGCAGGAGAGAAAGATGCCCCTGCAGCCCATGGAAAAACCTCATGGAAAAGGCCGAGACCTCACCTGCAGCCCGTGGAGGGGCTCCACGCTGGATGGAGCAGGTGGAGACATAGAGAAGGTGCTGTGAACCTATGGGACAAGCCCCTGCCAGCACTTGCAGCCCATGAAGAGAATCAGAGACACAGAGATAAGCAAGAGAGAGTGTTGCGCCGGAACAGGTTTGCTGGGGGGGGCTGGTGACCCCATGGAGGATTGGGACTGAGAGGCATTGTAATTTACTACTGCCTGCCATAGCAGTGACCCAGGGCGGAGCAGCAGATGAAGAGATAAAACCCTGGGGGAAGAGACTCACGTTTGGGAAAGTTAGTGGAGGACTGTCTCTTGTGCATGGGACACCACGGTGCAGCAGGGGGAGGGTGTGTGGTGTTCTCCCAGCTGAAAAGGAAGCCAACTTGCAAGGAACTGACCGAAGCTGACATCTCCCAGTCCCTGCCCCCCTGTGCTGTTATCAGGGGGAGGAAGGGAGTGAAATCATGACTAGAGTGAAGTCTGCTAAGAAGGGAGTGGCGGGGGGTGGGGGTGGGGGCGGAGAGAAAGGTGTTTTAAGATCTGGAAATGGAAAACAGTTCATGAAGAAGTAACCAAGAACCCCATTATTTTCCTAGTCTCCGCCTCCCCCCCCCCCCCCCCCCCGTACTGCGAGCCGGAGGGGTAGGTAAGAAGGGAGTAAAATCATGGCTAAAGGGAAGTCTGCTTAGAATGGACGGGTGGGGGGAAGGTGTTACTGAGAACCCTATTTTTCCCCAGTCCCTGCCCCACCTGTACTGTGAACAGGAGGGAAGAAGGGAGCAAGATTCTGATTAAAGTCTGCTAAGAAGGGAGCGGTGGGGGGAACATGTTTTAAGACCTGGTTGCATTTGTTTTAAGATTTGGTCGCGCTCCCAACTCTGGTTTTCACTGTTCTTTTTAGTGTAGTGTAATAAATTAGAATAGTTCTTTCCTGCGCTGTATTGAGTCTGATTTCGCCCATATCGTTGCAGATAAAATGATCTCTCCTTGTCCTTATCTTGACTCCTAAGCCTCTCAATAAATATTTTCTCCCCTGTCCAACTTAGAAGGGGAGTAATAGACTGGCTTTGGTGGGTGTCTGGCCTCCAGCCAGGGCTAAACCACCACAATGAAGCATCTTTGTTGCATAATTTCACTTCAAATGTCAGACACCCCGATGAGAATACAGTAAAAGAGATATGCTGTGCACGGACGTTTGGTATTTAATTGGATCATTCACTCCTGTAGCACACCTCTATTATTTCCCACACCATATTCTGATCCTGATTTTTTTAGTACAGTATAATTCTTATTCTCAGAGTGTAAGAACAAAGAATGTGAAGACAAGAGAGTTAAAAATCAGACTAATTGAAAAGCGATGGAGAAAGGAATCGAGCTACAAATCTTCATTTTCTCTTCAGAGATTGATTTAACAAGGACCTCCAGCACCAACACCCCAAATGAACTACTGAGAGGTCGGTTTGGATAAAATCAGATGGACTAGTAGACTTATGTGGGAGGCAGATGCCATGTTCACTTAGGAGTCTCAGTAGGCAAGGACTGGCAGAGAAAACCCTGTACAACTAACCTTTCACCTTACCTCAGGAAGAACATCACTCACTTACCAGCAGCCATGCATTTCTGTACCTCCTGCAGTCATATCACTCAGACTAAAACATGCAGAAAACACTTGGCTTTCAGACAAACAATGAGGAAGGCAAACAGAGTGCTCACACACAGCATGGTCCTAAACATTCCCTGTTGAGGCAGATGCCAAAGCCTCCTTCCATGTTCCTGCCTCTTCAAAAAGCACCATGCAAACAGCAGTCCTGTCTCACTTCAAATACTCAGGATTGCATTAGTTCATCCTAAAATAGCTATAACTAATACTCATCTCACTTAAATGGTTTTTCTTTTGTACTTGAAAATATGTCGTTTAGCCATCAAGGCTTTTTAAAAAGCTATTCACTAAAATTTCTGTCTTACTTTTTCACCCAGAACCAAATTATTTCCTTCTCCCTCCTCCACCCTGCTTTCTGGCCAAAGTAAAGCTCAGTAATTTTTAATGCATTTTCACCCATGCAGTCTATCCCAGCAGCATTTCAGAATATTAATCTCTGGGTTAACTGTATCACTTGAATAGAGTTTTCAAACTTCATTTCTCTCAAGGGGAGGACCATGTCTTTCAATTAAATGATATAAATGTGAAGTTATATGAAATACTGTTTTAAACGTGTTCCATTGCTCTTTCTAAGTCTCTCTGAAACTAAATTGTCACAGAAGAATGTTTCTATTTCAGGTGTTTATCTTCTCTAGCAGTGCTGTGTATATTACAGTAATGTCCTACATTAATAGAACAAGCCAGCATATATAAACACTCAGACGCTAAATATTAGTTACTTTGACCACATGTGGAATCTTTTTTTCTCATTTGATGTTCATGAACTTGGGGGGTTTCATTCATCTTTATGCCTAAGAAAGCCATTTCTTATGAAGTCATAGAGGGTTTTTTTACATATCTGCTGCAAGTTGCAGCCCACAGCACCTAGTCCGCAGGAACACTTTGCACCCACCCAGGCTTTTTACCATCCTATAATGCATTTTAAAAGAGAATGGAAGTGCTTGTAATCAACTTATGCTTTCCTGCTTGCTCCTTTCTGATGGCAAGCCTCTGCAATTTCCCAGAATATGTTTTTGAGTACTTCAGAGACAACAAACCAACTCTGGTATTTTGGTCCACATACCTGCCACATACTTTTTGCCTGTTTCCACTATGCTGAAAGAGACCATTCTGCTCAATACCACCAAATGTATGTTAAGCTAAATAAATAAATACATAGATTCAGCTGTTTTGGCTTGTAGGTGTGCATTTTCACTTGGATTTAAAGTTTACTTTTTTGTCCACCCCATTTGATGTAGTCAGCATGAATTTACTTGGATGACTACTCTGGAAACTAATACCTATGAAAAGATTTATATCCTACAGCAAAGGAATGACATCTCTCGGTGAAGGAAGAGTAGTAGTTGTTACCCTCAAGAATTTCAGCAGTGATTAACCTTCCCCTAGAGACTACAAAGAAAGGTAATACTTGTGCCATCCTCTGGAAAATGGACGGAAAGCATTAACTCATGCTGCACAGTCTAAGCCCTAGCCATCAGGTAACACTGATGCGTTACTGGATGCGTAATCCTGATGCATACAGGATTACAGCCTGGATTACTGCAATCCAGGCTCAGGTCTCTGCTGTTGAAGCAAAATGCCCTACTAGATCAGAATTGGGTTTCTGTCAGTAGGAACCAGCGTCAAAGTAGAGCATAAGCAGGGAATGTAGTGAATAGCAACTGAAAACATAGCAACCTGAAACACCCTCCTGGCAGATTTTTACACCGAATGCCTTTTGATCTTGTGTAAAGAAAAGGGAACACCCAAATTGTCCTCTTAATTCACCAGTTTCATTCATGTCCTTTCATTTCGGTTCTTTTTCTTAACTATATTCCAAACATCTTCAGTCTACTTTTATAAAAATTTATTTCCTTATGTCTTAATCACTTTCATCTTTCATTTAGATGAATTCTCTTTCCATAATTCATCCTAGGAAAAATAACCAGGTTTGACCACAATATTCAAAATAAAACTTGTTTCTAAAATGTGTATAACATTAGAGCATTTTTAGGATTTTCTCTCCTACCCTGATCACAGTACATCCATCTTGTTGTTGTTTTACCTACCACTGTATAATGAACAGAGGTTTTTAGTGAGCCTTTAGGCTTTCCCTTAGTTTATAACTCAAAATCTGCAATTCTCCTTACCTAAAGCTTGCACTCCCTTAAACCCTTGCCTATTTGGCAATAATTTTCTGAAATTTTCATATTCCTTCATTCATTAAAATTTAGTTCTCAACTTTTCAGTATTGCATCAAGATCTTAAAGTTAACTCTAGCTTCTTTTTGTTCGGAAAGATTTCAGTTCATTCATCTACATTTTCTTTCTGACAACCCAAATACAAATCTTGTATAATCTCTGTCCTAATTCTGTACTTATTACATCTTAAGCTCAGCTTACAGTCTCCTCAGCACTTTCCCAGAGGTGCATTTAAAGGACACGTGAGAGATAGTATTTTTGCATTCAACAAGTAAAAGGGGCCACTGCACGTTGCCATATTGATACCTTTCCTGATAACTGGAATAGGGATACTGGATCTTCACCTATAAACTCATCTTGCACAATAACTTTGCAGGTACATGAAGCCTCCTTTACTTTTTTATGAAGAAATCAGCTGAGAGGAAATTCCTCAGACAGACACCACAGCAACAAGCACTATCAAATTACATGTAAACTAAGACAAATAAACAGTTACACTACCTTCAGTCCCTGTAAAACTAGTTCCATAAACAATTTTGTCCCAGTTTCTCTTCATCATTACAAAATGATTGGGGCTCCTAAAAGCTAGATTCATCCTGTCTCATTTTAGCCACTTACCTGAAGAATCTCAGCCTGGAAACTCTCTGTAACAGAGGAGACCATGACATAATACCAGAGGGACAGTCCAGATACTAAGTAGGCTGAATTGCCTTCAGACATATCTATCAATCTTCTTCAATTGTAGAGGTGCTTAAAGTAAATCAGTTCTTAACTCAGGCATTACAATTAAATGTTTGAAGTTAATTGTATTTAATGTGTTTCCAAATCTAATTTAAATCAGTGAAAAGGCCAAAAGATACTTCTATTGCTTTCACTCACTGTAGATCTTCTGTCTGTCAATATTCCTTACTTTGCCTGGGGCGGGGCTGGGGGGATGAACAGCCTTCTTTCAACCCCATATTGAAAAGATCAGGTCAGATTAATAAATACTTTTGATATTCACCTTCTCTTCTATTTCAAGAACTGTAAAAGTTTGCTACAATACTTGAATTATTTTTTCTACTCAAATAACACCCTTTCCTCTAGCTACAGCATGCCGAACTCTCCCTGATTTCTGTGTCCTGGCACCCACGAAGCCATATCAGTACGTTCAGCCACCGTTATCTGCTTTCCCACATACGGTGCTCATTGTTCACACAAAGCACACTCCCTAGCCCTTTGCCACTTTTGGTCTGGGCAATTGTATTAATTACAAATGCAACATGGAATGCTAGAAACTTTCAAAGAGGTGAAAGTTAAAAAAAAACCAACAGCATCCCCAGGTTATTCCTTTGAAGAATATTTTTCTGGAAATAACTAATGCAGAATATGAAAATGCAATAATTTGATTCACAGTAGAAATGTTCTTTCTTCTGAGATCCAAAATAAATCACAGAAAGCTTTCAAAGCTGACACTTAATCCATGAATTCAAATCATTTCTAAGATTTATGATCCATTAAAAAGACAGTTTCAATTCCCCATGCCCTTGCAAGATTTAAATGTATAGCTAGCAGAAAATGCATTTATACAGTATGCTTTTCATAGCAACAGTATCATTTATTGATAAGGCTTTAAAAAAAATTATATAGCTGGTTATGTTCTTTCTTATTTGTTTATCTATAATTAATAAAGCGGGGCTGAATCAAGTCTTAGCAGTCGTATAGACCTGTTGGATAGCATTTTCTAAAAAAAGGAACAGCTGGAACTCTGAAAATAACAGGGCTAGCTCAAATGGCAGTACATTTTGTCTTAAATACAATGTTTGATGCACATGCAGCAAAATTAAAGTCAAAATAAGAGTACTCCAGCTCTACCCCTCCTCATCTAGATAGAAGGTTTCCTATGTGTCTGTTCTCCAGGAGTTTTGAGTCCAGGGCATGGACAACATGCATTTCAAAAACCTTGAGAGCTTAATCTAGGAATGAACAGTAGAATATCTGATAACCTGTGGCACTGCAAATACTAGTAAGTCAAAGTCTTATTCCCCTACTGTTCTTCCCTTAATGCCAGCATCTTACTCTGCTAAATCAGAGATAAGAAATATCTGTTTTGCCTTCAGTGGTATCGTATATAGTCTTTCTACGTTGTCATAGAAAGCAGAATCATAGAATGCGTAAGGTTGGAAAGGACCTTTAGAGGACATCTAGTCCAACCCCTCTGCAAGAAGCAGGGACATCTTCACTAGATCAGGTCGCTTAGAGCACCAGCAAGCCTGACCTCAAATGTCTCCAGGGATGGGACCTCGACTATGTCTCTAGGCAACCTGTTCCACTGATCTACCACCCTCATATTGAGGAACGTTTTCCTCATATCCAACCTAAATCTCCCCTTTTTGAGTTTAAAACCATTACCACTTGTCCTACTGCTACATGCTCTTGCGAACAGTTTTTCCCCAGCTTTCTTATAGGCACCTTTCAGGTACAGAAAGGCCACTACAAGGTCCCTCCAGAGCCTTCTCTTCTCCAAGCTGAAGATGTCTTTCAATGCATTGCTAATACATTGGTCTCTCATCCTTCCCAGTGCACAAGGTCTTCACACAAGCATTTCTATTCACTAATGTGAGATATTTGTTAGATTGTAAGCTTAAATAAAGAAATATGAGGGGGTTTATATTAAAAGTACAATAAGAGAATGAGGGTATTGGACAAGATGTTCTCTTAACATTGAATTATCATCAAACAATCTTATACTCAGCCAGATCTTATCTTCCCTAATGTCAAGTGACCATCAGACAGAAGAAAGATTTTTCTTTTGAAGGTCTCTTCACTCCTATAAAGATGTACCTTTACTTTTATCAAACACATCTAAAGAATAGAATTCAATTTCCAGATGTCATCTGAGATTTTTAGGCTGACAGCTAAATGTATATTGACCTCTGTTGGAACCAAGTTAGGCAGAGTCTCTTTTAGGATTTAGTGTAATGTCCTTCAATTGCACATTCAGAGCTTGTAGATATCAGCAGATTCTTATTTACTGAAAAAAAACCGGAAACCATTGATTAAATTTTGTAATGTGTTATTTTATTTTTAACCAAAGGAAAAAGAAAATAACCTATCAGTTTTATTTGACTGCGTTAAATAATATTTCTGTCTCAAATCAAAGTATGAAATCTGGATTTATATGACTAATCTCTCTTCCCCAATCAGGCAATGGTACTGCTTCAGGCTGACTTACCTTAGACATGTACTTCACTTCATTCTCGTTAAAGCACATGTTCTACTGATCCTCTTTAGCACTCCAGACAAAACAACAAGTTGCTAACAGAATTCAGCTTTAATGGCAAATATCTCTTCCCCTGAGCTATACCCATCTCTTAGCACAGGTTTGAGCAAACAGGAGCAGAATGCTGTTATCAAAACAGATTAGCCAAAACCTGCATTGCTACATCACAGGTGTTAAACTAAAGTACAAAATACACTTTCTGGACCTTGAGGTAAAGTCACAAAATCCAGAAAGAACTCCACTTGTGAGCATCTCAACCCCTTCTTCTATGACATTAGCCTTTGTCAACAGAAGTCAGGGTGAAACTTCACACTTGCAGCCATGAACATTAAGATTTGTAGTTTTATGCATGTGATCCCCAGTAGTTTGTTTGCTTTTTAATAGTTTCAGATTTGTAAAGCATAATATGAACAGTCCTACAAATGGGATGTGCTGCTGAGATAAAAAAATGTTTTTGCATGAGGCCAAAATAAAAAAGTACTATTCAAATATAATAATTGAACATTGTTTACAGTAATTATTTGTCAATGCCTCTTCTCGGCTGAATTAGTTTAGTTAACAGTTTGATCTTAGTTTGGCCTCTTTACCATTCCAAGACAGTACTGCAATTTACATCAGAGAATAATTGCTCTTCCTGAGATAATGGGAATTTTCACACAGGCTTTGGACACTGGGTTTAACTTTAGTATTCTGGCTAAATTACAGCTTTCTGCATCAAAAAGTAAAAATTGGTGTCTCCAGAGGAGATTAATCTGGCATGCTGGATGTGCAATTCTTCCTAACAACATAATTAGTTCGCTAATATGTCCTTTATGTGGCTTTCAATAAGCATAGAAAAGTCCTTAATCAATCAAAAAATGACAAACTATGTGTGTATACATATGTATATATAATTTTTAAATAGTTCATATTTGCAGCATCTGCAGTAATCTCGCAAGTTTGTTGGAAAACTACAGGTCTGG
Source organism: Laterallus jamaicensis coturniculus (assembly GCA_022605575.1). NCBI lineage: Eukaryota > Metazoa > Chordata > Aves > Gruiformes > Rallidae > Laterallus > Laterallus jamaicensis. The sequence continues at coordinate 16,041,736 of JAKCOX010000008.1, read as the reverse complement.
AGGGAGGTCTCTCCCCCCCCCCCTTTTTTCCAGTTAAAAGCTTTCCATAACTTCAGAATGAGTTTCCCAGCTTTTATGTGATTCCACAGGCTTTAAAAAACAATTTACTCTCAACCAGTTCCAGATGTAGGCCCACAGAGGTGTCGATTTGGCTGCTTTTCCTTTTCTTCCCATCTACTCCCTCCCTCCTAGTTCCTCCTGATAGTTTTATCTTCACTTTCTTTCTCCGTCCCTCACCCCCATTTTTTTTCTTCTGGAATAATCAATGGCTCTTGTGAACACTGAGGTCTGTGTCATGTATTTGATTAGTGTAAGCATTTGATTAGTGTGCTCATATTAGTAGATTTTAAATTAACCTGTTAAAACATTTTTTCTGACACATCCAAACTGAATAGAAATTCCAGATTTGGATTCACTTTGAGAAATACATTTCTGAGAAAGAGTAAAAAAGGAAACCATGGGGAAAAAAAATAATCCTTAGCAAATTAAAAATGTGGATTTGTAGGCCAGAGTCTGTCAAACCATATATTACTCATCCTTCAGAGGAAAATAAATCTGACCACTTTTGTGTGAAGAAAGCACTAGTATTGCCTTGACATGATGAGCCTTGATCAATGCATCTGAAAGCTTTCTTATTAGCCTTCTCTGCTGGACAGAAATCATCCTGTCCCACAAAATTGTTCAAAAATAAATGGTATTTGACAGTTAACCTTAAATAAAGCAGAAGGGGTAGTACGTAGACAAAAGTAGAAAGAAAACTTAGAAATTCTGTCTTAGATTTGCCAGATAGATCTAAGGTTTGATCCCACCATGTCTGGAGTTCAGCCAATCATCCAGGCTGACACATCATGTAACTAGACTGCAAACATTACAATCTAGATTGCCAAGCTTCCCACTTGCAAGCAAGAAAACTTCCCACAGCAAGCACTAAAAATATAGCCAAGAGTTTAAGTCAAGAGAAATCAGGAGAATTCTATGATCTCAACCCGTATCATGATACTGTTCAAATTAGCATTTTAGAATCACATACCTATCTGTTTTTCAACACCTTCGTTAACAGATACTCCTTTTATGCTTTTACAAGGCCCTAGAAATGGTGATGGCATCCAACTTCACAAAGATGCCCACTTTCCTAGAACCCTAGTTTCTAATTTGAATAGTTTACATAATTTCCCACCAAGTAATAATCTATTCTTTCAGTATTCGTCCTACAGATAAGAACCAAAATCATATGATGCTACTCCTTTTGCGGCATGTTTTTTTTTTTTTAATACATGGGATAAGTGGGGAGAGACACAGCCTCTGACTACAGCAAATGCATAATCACTGAGAAACAAACTAGTTTTAAGGGGGGGGGGGGGGGGGGGCTTGGTTAGATTCTTTCCTATTCAGTTTCATTTCTTTTGCTGTTTTTTTTTTTTTGAGCTGCACTTGTATTGCTTGCTGCAAAACCAGTGTTTAAAAGAGCCAAGGCAGCGTTCTGGTAAGTAGACTTGTTGATGTGCTTACTAAATCAGTGTCAATAAAGACTTTAATTTGTGAGCGATTCTGAAAACCAACACTCATTCACAAGGAAACCTCAATCTTGTTGCCAATGTGCTTTGAGAAGGGACAGGTGGAACCTATTTCTGATGTGAAACTGAATCTAGATTTGAACAAAGTTGTGCAGAGTGTAGGACAAAATAAATAATAAAAAAAAAATCTAAAACCACAATAAAAGATAATAATCATAAAGAGTTCGAGCATGTTTTTATTTCTTGCAATAACTCAGGAATAAAGAGATGTTTCACACAGAACACACTGAGGAAGAGAGAATTTGAGGGTTGAACACTGTCAGAAATAATTTTCACCAAAATGAATAATCATGCTTCTGTAGTACAACGCCCAGTTGCTGGCAAGGAGTAATGTAAATCCACACTAGAACAATCCCTAAAACAATAACACATAGCCTGCATGGCTGGATACCAAAGGTTTTCAGATGGAAATATTACTGATATTTCTAGATTCGTCTTGCTGCAATGATTGATGGATTGTTGGTAGAATTGGGTCAGTATTTCTCTTGGTACGATCATTACTAGTCCAACCACACTATTCTCCTTTTCAGTACATTGAAACAGCACTGCTGCTGAAAAGCCTCTACCACTGATTATTTATTGAATGCTTCTACATCTAGTACAATAAGAAGCCACTTACCTAATCTGAGGCAGTAGTTTACAAGAATATTTCCCATACGAAGTAATAACAGCAACAGCTCTTGCTGTGGAGATGTCTGAATGACCTAGGATTGTACTGAACTTCAAGGAAGAGGAGAACAGTTTATTTAAGTACATAGGAAAGCTGTCTGGCTGCAAAATGATAAATGGTAGAAGAAAAACTTGATGGGACTTTAAAACCTTGATTTTGCTTTCATGCCCACTTCATAAAATACTGGATTTTTCCTGGGGCTTCAGAAAGAATTATGAAAATTCACTAGAGACATGACTGAAGGGAGCAAGGAGAGAAAATACAACAAAAACGTCTTATGGCAGAAATAAATCATGATTACACCAAGAATATGCTATTCAATAATATTCTGTTCACAATGCCCAAATTCTAGAGTGAACCTTATTTCTCTTGCATAATATACTTGGGACAGATGGAAGAGCTAAAACAAGTTACATCTGTAAGCCCTAAGAGAGTGAGACAGATCCCCAGCCTCCTCACATCCCTCTGAAGTCCCACTCAACCTCTGTCTAGAATATTAAACAGGTACTTATGGGTAAATCAGTATCTTCAAAGGTTTATAAAGAATCACCCATGACCAGGTCATACTCAAATCCTTCATCTAAGAATGTCATTTGCAACTCCTTCAGTATCTGTCTTGACTAAAAGGACTGTTAAATTACCACAGAGGCACAAGTCAGAAGGGAAGTCTCATGCTGCCACTGTTACAACCACCAGAGAATATACGAACTACAGATGACAGTTTCCTGGCTCAAAAAGTATTGCCTCCAACTCAGAAATAAGCCCAAAAAACAAAACAAAAAAACTTTAAAGTTTACATCATCTTGACAGAAACAGGAACTGACTTCAGAAGTAAAAAACAGCTGCCTGAATACCAAAGTATGTGGCTTTATTCTACCCATCAAGTGCAAAAGCAATGAAGTACATATCAATAACATGTATTCTGTGCTTTTGAGACTGATTTTAAGAAAAACTGAAACATAAATAAGATGAATCCTTAGTGAAAAATAATTTAAAATAATAATAATAATAATAGGATTGTGATTTGGAACATTTCCCTAGAGGCTACAAAATTTCCAAAGCTACAATCAAGACAAGAGGACATACTAATTAAAGAACAGATGCAACATAATAAAACAATCAAAAATTTTGGAAAATATCATTTAGAAAATTGGTAATAGCAATGAGTATGAGTTGGGCAATGAGAAGCACAACCACTAATGAGGAAAGTTGAAAGTCATAAGTACCATCTGTGACCAGCACAGTTAATGCCAAAGGAAGACTTTTTATTAGACAAAAAATGATCAGTATCTTAATAATTGTATTGGGACATTATTCAGTAAGCATGGGACAAGTGTTAGTAGCACAGGGATTTTCAGTAAATATTTCTGCTACCTGTTTTTCTTGTAAAAATTAAATTATGTGTATGCATAGTGGCTGTGATGAACCCTCTTTGCTACTCTTAGTAGCAAAACAGGATGTTAAAATAGAAATTATTTTAAGTCTGTTTAGTTCATAAAAATTTTGAGTCACCAGTTGAGATAACTCTCAGCTAATAGCTAGAAAAGAACTGGTAGAGGGCATGTCTGAACTGTTGACACAGATATTCAGTGAGACCAAAACCTCTTTTATAATACTTAATGGCGATATCCAGAGGTCCTGGCTAAGAAAATAAACTTCTGCCAAGACTTCAGAAAGGATAAGTGGGCAATACCTGAAGTAATTACAGACTTTGTCATCCTGCTTTGACTCCAAAGAAAATAATGGAATAGCTGATAGGAGACTCAATTAAAAGGCAGTAGAACAACAAAGTACTAATCTAAATGCTCTTACGTATAATAGATCTTAGCCTAATTCAATATTTTTATGAGATTACGTTTTTGATTGATAAAGGTTAATAATGTTATACAATACACTTAGACCTCTGTAAGACACAACTAACTGCATACTGAACAATATCCTGATTAATAAACTAGAACACAAAATCAGCATTGCATACATTAAATGGATTAAAAACAGTCAAGGGTAGGTCTTGTTGACCTCACTGGAAATCACAGCACCGTGGCTGTATTTCCAAGGGCACTGCCACAGAGCAGAGTTGTTGGCCAATAGCTATTTAATATTTTTTATAAATCAGTTGTGGGGTAGGAATCAAACTGACCCAATGATTAAGGGAGTGGTAAATACTGAAGATAACAAATCATTGAGACAGAACATCATAGATCACTTTATACCTCATACCTAACACTCAAGATGGTGTTAGCAAAGTCAAACTGGAGCATTCCAGGTAGGTCATATTAGCATGAGTAAAATGCTAATGCATTTTAGACCGTATTTTGGACCAACCATTAAATAAGGTCTAACTCTGCATACAAATGAAAAATAAGGTCTCTAACATTGTATTGTTCATAAAACCATGTCTTGAAGCCAATGAGGATAAACTATATCTGAAGCCATCATGCACCCAGAAAGGCACTTCATAGTAGCAGTTTACTTAACCTTGAAAATCTGCAAACACACATGAAGACCACTGACTTGAGGACTTCCGGAAAAGTAAAACAAAGTAGGAATTAAAAAGCAAAGTTTACAGTGCCAAAAGTGCCAAAAATCCTAACAACACGGTAGGAAAATTGGATTGAATAACTCAGAAACAAAAAAATAATGAAAACCCAACATGACATTTCACATCTATCTTAGAGATCGATTATCACTGATGAACATGATAGAACCAGAGGAGACAAGTCAGACACATAGTGCTGTGGAGGTGGAATAAAAGCCAGCTTCCAAGTCTGCAGAAAACTGCTTTTGTATTCACAATTGATGAAAGCCCTGAAAAGAGTCTGAGAATGCCTGAATTGTTGACAGGCAACTGATCATGTTCACTTGAATGCTGAAATGAAAGCATAACCACTGTGTACTTGCTTTCTATACTGACTTGGTGTAGTTGCAGAAGAAAATTATTTAACCTCATTTACACACTGAAATAGGTATGACTGACTATGCCTCTGAGTTCTTCAGAACACTTAGAAATATTAATAGCAATCATAGAATTTCCTGAGTTGGAAGGGACCCATAAGGACCATCAAGTCCAACTACTGGCTCCACACAGAGACAGCCAAGTCAGAGCATGTGACTGAGCACATCACTGAGATGTTTCTTGATCACAGTCAAGCTCAGTGCTGTGACCACTTCCCTGGGGAGCCTGTTCCAGTGCCCAACCTAAATGAAACAGGCCTCATAAACTGGGCTTGCAGGTACACCATGGATAACAAAGTCACTTCCCTCTCTTACTACAGGAAGATTCTGATCACAAGGAAAATGTTTCCTTATATAATGGCATTAAAATTATAAAAGCAGCAAATATCAAATGATAATTGATGCAATGCATTTTGATTACTCCATTAGAATCTGTACTATAAGTAAGCAGTCTTCTGAACAGCATGAAAGTACACAATGATGATAAGAATTAAATGGATATGCAGAACACAGATCATTCCTGGAGACATTTCTTCATTTATTTAACTTGCAGCTTTTGTTTCCATAGGAATCAATATTTCCTTGCAAAGTTAATGACTACTAAAACACATTAATGGGCTATGTTAACAGGTAATAATGATACTATTAATGTTTGTCACCGCTATATCTGTGAACTAAACTCAACAAAGAGCAAAAATGTAAGGATACACTGATAAGCAAATTAGAGGTAAATTATGAAATCCAGAATTATTTCCCAACATATATCTCTAAATCCCTTTCAATCAATTATATCAAACAAAACACCCATGAATTTTGTTTAAATATTATCAGTAATGTCGGTAACATCTCTTCTGAATTTTGAAGTTTAGTATGGCATTGGCTACACTGAACCAAATGCCCAGATGAGGATAGGCAGTTACCTCAGACATAGTAGAATTCTAATTTTTCTGTATCGGGGAAAGAGGTAAGCAATCTCTAGAACAGCCGATTCAGAACACCTAAGTTTGATGTCTAAAATACATGTTCTAAATTATTTCCTACACATATGAGCTTATCTATGTTTGATTCTCTCCTGAGACAAACTTTAAACTTCAATGAAGTACATGTGGGTTTAACCACCTTTTTTTTTCCCATTGGTAGGAGTCCCATGATTCAAAATTAACATAAAACTAAAAATATCCATGCCAATCAATAGAAAGAAATCATGCCAAAGATTACTTTGAAGTTAATTGGTAGAAATATTAAAAGTGATATTTCACAGAGATTACAGAAATATATGTGACTTTTAAATCACTGCTTTGGATTTCATAGTCCTGAGGATTTTGGAGCAGTCAGACCAAAATGGCAAGACCTGTGATGTATGCTGTTAGCAAGAGCAAGAAAAAGATATAGGATACCCACGCTTTCCTTCGAAGAAGGAATTCAGCCATGCTTGAGCCAAGAGCAACATTCATAGCAGCTTGAACAATAGCAAGTTGGTTAACTTCTTAACTGCACTCCAGCCAACATGTGTCTTTAACCACATGACTTTCTTTTCCTTGGTTCATAATTTATTATGAAGAGAAGCATGCACTTTTGGTATAAAATAGGCAGCATAGCAATGACACGAAGCATTTGTCTGCGGTGATCCCAGATAATAGCATTCCTGTAGGGAATTCAAGGGTTTATCTGAACAGGGAAGGTACTGCATAGTAAAACTCGTGCCAATGAGGATGAGCTGACAGAAGAGTGAAGGAGCTAAAAGTAGGGAACAGAGTTTTCAGCATTTTGCCTTCTCTTGCTATCTTTGTTTGTAGGAGATGAATAGACCAGTTCAATTCTGCCCCTAATAAATGGTTCAAAGTGGATGCCAGTGCAATGCCTGCCTATAAGTGTGCCAGTGATTCTGCAGACTAACAGGTTGCATAATGACAGCAGGCTACTTTGCAATCTGTTCATACCAATGCCATCTTTGTCTCCTAAATTGTATTTTCCACAGGACAAAAAAGGCAGTACTGGCAGGTCTTCAATGCATGGAGGAATACTTTGTTCAAAGGTTCAAGGAATTTTGGTTGGTAAGGAACAGAAACGTTGAGGTGTTCTTCCAAAACAGTTAAGCAGAAATGTCTGAAGCGTATCGGGCACTCTAAAGCTGAGCCTCAAGTTTGAAGTTTTATGGGTTCATAAAACTCCATCCATGCTCACAGAAGTTTTATAAACTCCAGCTGTCTTTGCATGAACATGATGTAGCCAGAGAACCATATTCTTTCCAAATATCTACCCATCCTTTTCTGACAGGATCCAGAAACCTTCTTCTGACTTTCAGCGCTTACAAGACTTATGTATAAAAAATATTTATTTCAAAGGCATTGATGTCTTGTGCACTGAACAGTCGTATTCCTCCTTAGAACCTGTGACTGGAAATATGCTGAGTAGTTTTGTAATTCATGATTGTTAAATTACAGAGAGAAAAAGTAAAAAGAGATTTCAGGATCGTATTTGAACAGCTCATTGCCGGATCCAGTTTCAAATGGGTTTTAATCATTGAAAAATTTGAGATGGAAAATTCCATTGCCTTGTCATACTAGAAACTGAGTTTAACATCAGTTACTTTTCTTTCTGGGTAAATTATTGGATCATTGCAATATAAATGTTTACTTCGGAGATCAGAATACATTTTTCAGTGCAGATAATCTTGGATTTCTCCACATCTGAAAATAAATTTATTAAAAAAATTAAAGCACATCAGAAAATATGCAGGTTAAAAGAGTAGGTTAAAGAAAATTTCTATCTTTGTTTAGTATCTTTGCATATTTGTCTCTGTTAAAATGTAATCAAGTTTGTTCAATTTCAGGGTATTACCATGATGCAGGAGAGTTAAGATCATACACACCTAATAGAACCTGATGCTCTCCTCTTCAACAGAACTTCCTCCATTAGCTTTCACATACAACACTGCAGAGAGAAGGCAGCCAACCGTATGCAGCAAGCAACTGCCAGAGATAAAGATCTTCTTGCGTCTCATCCTGAACTGACACCCTGCTGCACCTAACTTGGAGCAGCGGCAGTTCAGTGTTCAAAATCCACCTCATGCTCTTAGATAGAGGCAAAAAAAAAAGTGAGACTGACTACTGTGTTCAACAAGTCCTGTTCAGCATCACTGACTTTAAAACGAGTATTTCTCTTTCCCCAAGAACCAGCATGTCAGCAGAGCTCTGCTGGATGTTTTCACCACACCAATGCAATGATTTTCTACAGCTTATCTCCTACCCGTAACCCATCTTCTCTATTTTACTTTCAAATGCAATGAAAAGTGAAAAGAAGGAAATCTTTACTAAGCTCTATTTAATGACAGTAGAGAGTAAGAAAGAACAAGTCAGAATAAAGTTGGATTCATCTGGTTGGCAAAGTCACATTCACTTTTGGCTTGGTAAGTCACTCAAGGTTTCAATGTGCTTGGACACATGTATAGTTCAAATTTCAGTGCAAAATATCTGATACTATGATATCACTGTAGCTTTCTTTGGAAAAAGTAAAATTCCTGCTGAGCTATACAAGCAAGAACACAAGATGTGAAGTTCCCTTTCATCTTCACCTGGAACTAAGGAAAATTTGAAAACGTTAATTCACTGATTAACAGAATACGTGCTTAGGCACAGTGTGCCTCCCCATTAAGTTACACAGGCCAGTAAAAAGAACAATTACTACACTGCTTCTCTAGCAAAAAGTCCTAGGAATAAGTGCTAATGCATTGTTTAAAAAGAGGTGGCTGCTTTTCAGATAAGTTACCAAAACTCACCGCAAAGATTTTAAAATATTTATGCCAAAAAATAGCAAAACCACACTCTTTCATCCAGTCTATTCAAATCCACTGTGAGAAGAACAGAAAGGTCATCAAGACAGAAGCTGAATATGATATTAAAATGTAATAAAAATACAAAACAGTGAGGTATTCAGCATCACCCTGCATATCAGTCATTATTATCCAATGCTAGAACCTCTATGAAATATGTATAAAACCAAACCAAGGTCTTCATTTATCATTTTTTGGAAGCCCATCCAGAATCTGAGCTTTATGGAAAATTATCTTGGAACATTCGTTTTTACACTTGATGCTGAAGTCATGATAGCAAGAACAGCTTTTCAGCTGAAAGCTTTACTTGATTGGTTGGTCTGACAGTGTCTTCCTTCCCCCCCTCCCAGTTTTGCTTTGATTTGGGGATTTTTTTTTTAATGCACATTAGAGAAACAGCTATAAGTAAAGATAAGTTCATTTTCATATAATGACTTTTGGAGTGAAGAGCACAAAGGTATGAAATAAAAGCTTTTTGTGGCAGAGTGGAATTCAACTTGCAAATACAAGAAGAAATTACGAAGCAGGTTCCTATGCCGTTCTTCTCTAAATATAAGTGGAAAATATAAACCTGCAAATTTTGATTGCAGAAGATAAAATATTCAGAAAAAGAAAAGCTGCTACCACCTGGCTCTATAAAAGGAGCTTTTGGCCCCGATTAAATCAAAAGTGAGAAGCCCAGGCTGCCCTTTTACATCCTGCAAACTTCAGAGGAAGTGATTTAGCATGTTTCTGACACTGAAAAATTCTCATCTTAAAAATAACTTCACATACTGAAGCAACCTTACCTGGCAATGACTTCATGCACTGACCTGACATTTCCCATATGTGACCTCAATCTGTGTAGTGATATGTTAGCGTAAGAGATTAAAATATGTAACTGAGAATTCAGCTTTGCTCCCTGTTTTGCCAGTGAGATGATAGGCAACCATGGGCAAGTCACAAAAGCCACCACGTAGAGGATTATTAATTTTAATAACCTGCTGTGCAGTTTAAGGCACTACTCCTCACGAATGCATAGGAGGTAGTATGCATGTTCCAGCTACAAGCCAAGGCCTTCAGACCTTCTGCCTAATTTGCTATCATAACTCTTACTTGGAAACCATGTCTCCTTTATGACTCCACTTTCCTGTAAGTACACTGATTTGTCTTTATTAGCATTTTAGGCATGTGGTATTGACAAATACAGCACTGATTAAATTAATATTAGATTAAAAATGTGTTCTGTTAGCAAATACATGCTCATGCATTAATATGCAAAGGATAGAAGTTTGCAGCATTGTTATGAGAAGTCCCCAGCACACAGTGACATTTGTTAATAGCTTATATCAAGCACTGAAACAGAAAACCAGCATAAAAGTCTGTTATTAGTTTGTCTACTTGGACAGCTTCCTGAACCACAACCTAAAGAACTTTCATCACAGATGAAAGCCCTTTCAGCTGTTACTTCTGCTCCACTACACATCATTTAAAAAAAAAAAAAAAGTAGATATAAGCCAGCAAGGGCTGATGAGAAAGGTTTTGCTTTCTTTTAAATTGATTACATCACAGAAGCTGACAGTTAATTTCATGTCTCTACTACGTGACATCAAAAGTATGTAATACAAAAGAAGCAGCAATCATCAAAAGACAAACAATTTTACATGGTTAGCAGTTCTGTGCAGAGAAGTAAGAAGGCTTTAAAAAACCAGCGCAAGAAGCAGAGATCACTCTGAACACACACATCCCATAGCATTTCTCCTTTCTACATGCCAATCAAGTTAAAACTTGTGCTACAAATGTAGTATACAAGCTTAGTCTTGTTTAAGCATGGCCACATAAATGTCATGCCTACTAATTGCCAAATTCTGCCAAATAATCCAGAGTACACAACACAGAGTTTATGTCAGCTTTATGCTGGATTTGAACTGGCTGAAGAGAGCAGATGCTGCCAGAATCATGGGAGACAGGAGTGCTACAGGCAAGGCTGATCTGCCATAAAGCCTCCATGTTCACCTGCCAGTGTTTTCTAAACGCCCTTTAAGCGGATTGGGACCCAGTGACACAGAGCCACAGTGTTTTTCATCTAGTGCTAGGATCTGCAAGGGCAGATTTACCTTATCACGCAACTACAATTTTAGCTAAAATCTCTGCTGCCTTCATTCAGAAGTGATGTATTGATAAGAAAAATGGCTGTTAGAGAGGAGAAGATTACGGAACAACCCATCAGGGACGATTCAGCACATGAGACGACAGAAGCTTGAATTGAAATACATAGTGTCTTATAGCTGGAGCAATAGAGTCTATTTTTCTTGCTTTCTCTTCTTTTCCTCTACTGTACTGAACACGATATTTCTTCTCTGCCTTTGGCACCTTCCATAAACATAAACCATCCTCTCTCTGTTCCTGCAATTGTACTTTTTAAGAGAAAAAAATGAAGAAATATGAAATTAAATTTCCAAAGAAAGCTATTAAAATGTCTTTGTGACACTTAGGCATCTCTGCTTTAATATTCTGAGTAGTAGATAAACTATGTAAGATATTGGCAGGAACATGGGAGAAGATGGTGCCATTTTAATCTCAAGGCATCATTTGTCCTTGCTATTTATGTTCCATTTATTAGCACCCTTCTAGCAACCTGCTCTTTAAAGAGGACACCACTGTTCTGAACCATTCAAGATGGGTGCAAAGCAGTTAGACGACAACAGCCTGTTCATTCACCCTAAACCTGAGTTCATTAGGGTTAACGCACTCCCCTGTACTAAAATTCCTGATGACACTGCCCAGACTGTCCCACTAACAGAACCTCCATTTCCTCTACCTGGTAGGACTGACCTTCTGACTGAGCCAGGCTACAAAATTAAAGCTTAGGAATGGGAAGAGGGAACAGGAAAAGGTGATAGAATGGGACAGCAAAACCTATGATCGTTTAAGCATGGGCCAAAGACTAAAATTCCCAGAGAACAAAGCCACTGGGGCTGAGGCTCTCTGACTCCTTTTGACTTCACTGAAAGCTGGTATGCACTTAGCATCTGGCAAAACTAGGTCCCAAGCATTTTTCCCCCATCATCTGGTATGCTTCTAAACCAAGTGAGCACCTTCAATCTTTTTTTCTGTTGTTGATTTCTGGGACATCTGCCACAGATATATCTGTACCATCCTTTTTTCTTTAGTGTCAGAAAATGCATTTTTATTTAGTGGCAGGGAAGAAACAAGATCCAAAAAAATAATGAATTTTAAAAGTTTTCTAAAGTTTCAAAGTCATTTCCAGGTAGCAGTTAATGGATAAAGTATTATCTCTCCCCAAAACAGCAAGTTCAGCAGAACTGCTGTAGACAATTGCCTACAGATCTGGAGACATGATATTCCTTAATTAGCATGGGTTATGTATTGCCTCAAAGTAGATCAATTCGCTTGGCTAAAGCTTTAAAAATCAGCTTTGTCTCCAGTCATGAGAACACATAATTCCCAAGCCCTTTGGAAATGCTCACTAGCACTCATCCATCCAACCACGTATCTCTTTGTCAGGCCATCTGGACCAAAGGAAACCCTGAAGCTACTCAGTCCTAGCTTCCTCCCAAGTATTTTTAAAAATGACTTCAGAATTTGAAGACAGAGATTTGATTTCTTCTTCCTTGCTTTTACAGAGCAATGCACTGGAAAGGCTGATGCTGTTGGCATTATTCTGACAGCAAGCAGAATGCTTCATTTCTGTTGTTTGTATTTCATCTGAGGGAGTCACTTGTCCTGATCATGGTACTACTAAGTTATCCCTGTCAGCAAGCCCTTGTCTTTGAGGTTACAGGTTTTTGAAGTTACAGATTTTTCTGAAGAGCAATTCTTTGCCTTTGAAAATGACAGGGTAGCATCACATGATGGGTATGAGAGAGTGAGCAGCTTTAGCCACGTGAATCAGCAAGTTCCCTCTCCTTCTACTGACCAGACAAGAACCCTTTGAAAAGATAATCCAAAGGAAAATAAACTTTGGAAAGCAAAGTAGTCAACAAAAAGGATTTTCGTTCAAAGTGTTAGAAATCATTTGCTGACTTATAACCCACTCATCTCTTAGCAGGAGATGACACTGGATGACAGGAGACTTGGATCCCAACAGTGCCTGGCAGAAGGAAACCGTGCAGCCTTTCTGCCCAGAGGCAATGACGCCTGCTCCCACCTGAGCCTGCTGATTTTCTGCACATCACAGAGACCTTTCTGTCTAAAACCTGGATGCCCTTTCACAAGCAGTAAAGCATCAAGTGCAATTACACTTTTTTCTTTTCTTTTTTTTTTTAATCCCCTTGCACAGGCCTACACTGAGATAATGTAAAGGGAGATGAATGAGCCCTGAGCCCAAGAGATATTTCAGTGCCAGGTGACATCAGAGCAGTATTTGCTTTTAACCCTGAAGGACAGATTCAGTCTCTTAAGGCACAAAGTGATATACTGTCTTTGAAATTCAGTAGCTAGATACAAGCACTGCTGAGTTATGAAGTATTCAACAAGACAAAACCTTATACCGTGGTGTTGTGTATTAGTGGTCCTGAGGCCGCAATATATTGATGCACGCAAACTAACAATCACTCAGGGAAAGCTTGAGAACACACAACCTCAGATAAAAAAACCAAATTGCAAAGCTCAGCTTATTAACCACAGTGGGTGGCAGACAGCCAGTATAGTCCATATGAAATCCACAGAGTAAATTCTGGCAGACTGGAATTCGTATTAGCTCCAGCCCAGGTGCAGAGTAACAAAAAAGATCTTTTCACAATAGTGGTTTCACTCCATCAACATTGCTTTCAAGGTAATCAATACTACAAGCAGACTAGCAGATTTAACCTCTTAGGCTGAGGTTGACCCCAAAAGAACAAGCTACCTTTTCTAACTCACCTGTCCTGTTTTCTTATTCCTTTATCAAGGACTGTGATCCTGCAAGATTTCACAAGCTAACTGAGGTTAGCTTGGGTCATTGGTTAGATGTAAGATCCAAGCCACTATAGTCAGGGTCTTTCCCCTGAGTTGTTATTAAAGGTGAGTCTGCAAGAAAGTCATTCAGCTGAGGTCTGAGCTTCCAAGAGCTTGGGAGTGTTGTGATTGAGGGCTTTGGTGAGGACTCATTACCAGGTCAGAGCTGAACTTTTATTAGGGCATGAGGTTAAGGACACAGTGACAATGAAAGGTCTCAGCTACTCGGATTCATTAAAAATCTCCCAACACTGCTAGAAGGGCATACACAAAATCCGATCATACGCAATGTACCGTAATCAAAGGCCTCCAATTACTTCCCAAAAGTGAGCGACGTTATAATCCTATTCTCTGATTTAGATATATTATCACTGTAAAAGATCCTTCAAGTTCATTCTGGGTAAGCATTTTTAGAAAAGTATAAAATATTGTGACTTTTAAAAATTTCAGGTTTCTAAATGGCCCTCACCAAAAAGAAAAAAATATTTTGTTAAAAAGAACCCACTGGAGTTGTATTTAAATCTTATTGTTTTAAAGCGACTCTGGTGGCTTTAATTCTACTAAAATCATAATAATAATGCAATGGAGTATATAAATAATACACAGGTAGTTCAGGGACTTGAATGAAATAATTAATGAAATTGACTGCAACTTATAACATCAGAAGAATTTTAGCTTTTTTCTATTTCTGGTGAAGTGGAAATATTTATATTCCAATTTAAAAATAAAGCAAGGTTACAAATACAAAAAGAACTCCTAAGGGCTGCTTTTTCAGAAGCATGTATCAAGAGTCCAACCAATATATTTAGTTTCTTATTTAAAAATCTAACTGGAAGTTATTACTTTTTAGAGATTATTTGCTAAATTTTGAATAAATTTTAAAAATCAATCAAGAATCCAATTCTGCATTAGAAAATAGAAACTATTTATCTGAAAAAGTTTATCCATTCTCATGGACTTAGTCCATAAGAGGCGGCTCAGTCCAATAGTATAAGAAAGAAAACCAAAGGTTGAAACAGTGTGATTAATCCTTTTGGAAAAAAACAGACAAAACCAAAACCCCCACCAAACAGAAGCTAAGATTCTGCTGTCTATGACTTGTCTGCCTTTTGAATATCAGAAAGTTCATAAGGTGAGAAAAACTTTCTTTTAAGCTCAAGAGAATATCTGTCTTGGAAGCTTGGATTTAGCAGTCTGTTTGAAACATATAGGAAAGATGTTTCAGATTCTTCCTTGCTGTGAAAGTGGTGCTTTCCCCAAAGGTTTTCCTCTTGTCTGTGTTATCTCATTGAAGAAAACATGTGAAATAGCCACAACTGCTTGTAAGTTATGGACTGGGTTATCCTTTCAGTGTCCTGCCTGTGCCAAAAATTAGTTCTTGGCAAGATACTTTCAAGCAAGTAAAGTGAATGAAGGGCTTTCCTCAGAAATGTGATTTTAAATACATGAAAGGCCCATCAGAGGAAATAGGTACATTTTACTTCTTGACAATCTTCTGCATTTTGGCCTTATCCCCAAAATGCAGAAGATAGCAAGGGGAGGACCACTGTGGTATTCCAGCCATGTTCCCATTCATTTGCCCTCCATGCCAGGTATAACAAGACAGCATATGGAGCACATAAAACTTCCAGGTTTAGGTACCTCAAAGGGCAGCTGAAGACATCTCTGTGCTTGAAACAAAACAGAAAGTCTAGCATCTCCTCAGGTTTGACATCTTCATTGCAACTGAATCCAAGTAATGTAGCTTACAGCTGAAACCATGAAAAAGCTGAGGAAAGACCCCAGCATAGTTCATCAAAGTAAATAACAATAATTAAAAAAAAAAAAAACCCTGATGATAGGTGCCTTGAATTTTCTCATTTATAAAGTACCTGAAGAAGAAGCCGCCATAATCCTGAAGTGGACAGGATTTTTATTATTAATTTAAAAATAATGCAGATTTTCATCCAATTGGCATGCATCTGTGCTGTCACTAACCTAAAACTGACATGTTTTATTTGAATCCACTGAAGCTCCAGATTTTAACATCTGCCAAATCTGGTAGCATAAACAAAACTCTGGACTGGATTTTTAAAAAATACAAAATGTAAGTACTGTGGGTTTTAGCAATAGTTATTTCTGTCTGCTGCCTTATAAATACATCCCCAGAAGAGGTAATTCCTTCTCTCATCACCACGGAATTGCTCTTTTAACTCTACTTAATATGCAGAGAGAAGCAGCAATTGGTTAATATTGCTTTCTTGACACAATACTGCATCAGAGCAGGTGCCATTGCAGAAGAGTTATGAATACAAAGTAGAAGAGCAGTAAGTTAGCAGGGACACGTCATTTAAGGCTGTCTTTTTTAATTCAAAGGCATTACTGAGGAGAGGAAAATACATGTTACTAGTCTGGTTAATATTTATATCCTACTATACAGTCTATTGGCATGATGGGATCTCAGTATTCAAAATACCAGATGTTATGGGTGCCGTGCTAGAAGACAAACAAATTGACTCAGAGATTGTATCATATACATACACACAAAGCTTGGAAAATTAAAAAATTCAATGTGTTTCTATCTTAGATGAAACATTTATTATCATCTTTCCTTTATGGATCTCTGACCCTGTTTGAGACAGGATCTGATTGCCACATGATAGGAAGGAAGGCTGATATGCTGTTTTCTGCCTATACTATAGCCAGGACAACTGGTTTGATTCTTACGTAGACAAGGTCTTGTCACTCCAATAAAGAAATCTTTGCATTTCACAGGCTGCCACTGAAATTTTCAAAATCAGTTGCAGCCAATACAATGCTTGCACCAGAAAGCCTATAACAGCAACTATGAGTCCTCAGTCCGTTTCTCTGGGGCACTGACTTGCATAACCACAGATAATGGATGAAATATTGGCAGTGTTAACTGCTTCGCTGACAGAAAAGGAGGACTGGCAAAATGGTAGTGATACATCCTGTGGAGGTTCATCATTTTATGAATAACAGTGCTATGTTTCCTTCCTACTCTTCAGGCTGAGTTCTGAATGACAAGGTTTTGATAACTTGACTTCTCCTATATTGAGTAGTGCGGGACGGGCTGGTTTTTCTGGTCATCTTAATGGATGGTTTGGGAGGTTGCATTTTCTCTCATTCTATACCTCAGGAAATGTTACAGAAACATTTTCAGAAAAAGTGTGCAAGAGAGGAGATGGGGAAAACATATACTGTGTATTACATTGCCTATGGTCGCTGGAACATCTAGGGAGAGATTTGAAGTTCTGCAGAGTTCCAGCCATAACCAAGAGGCCACTGTTGCTAGTATGCATCATTCCTCTTTTTTACCCCAATCATTTCCAGAGGTTTTCCTCTTTAAACTTCCCCATATGTACTTTCCTCTACTCATTTCCAGTTCAAAAAGTAAATCCACCCATTCCAGCTGCAAAGAAGCAGCACTTTATCCCTATAATTGGACAGGTTATTTCAGAGGCCTAATGAATTTGTATGCAAATTCATAGTGTAGCCATGCTACAAGGTGATGTTTTCCTTAGATAATATTTTAAAGGATAAAAGGGAAGGTGTGTGTGGGGGGGTGTTACTCTTCAGTTAGCTTCCAAAGTTATTTCAAAAGCCAAAAGAATAAAAACTGTGACTCTGAACAAAAAAATCATTGATAAAATAAAAATTCACATTGGAAAAAAGCATCATCAAAACAAATAGTGATAAACGGCTTACTGAAGCTATGGACTCTTTTTATGATGTCTAATGGCTCTGGTTTTAAATTTACCTTAAAAAACTAGTTTAGGGAGAAGAAATACTCATGGCTTGTAAGGGTCATGTGAACCTTTCCTCTCTAAATTGCTGCATTATTGGTTTTAATTCAGCTCAGGTTGGTAAAGACTAAAAGCCACTACCAGTGGAATACCCACAGTAGATATCTGTGAACCTTATTTAATGAACCTGAAACTCAGTCAAGGTTCAGCACCCTCCCAGACAAACTAATAATGAACTTGCTTAAGTACTAGTGAAGAACGTATTGCTTTCACTCAATCCTATGGGAAATTTTACAATTTTGCTTTGATTTAGGGTCATCTGGAGGTAAAAATAGTCAAAACAGTACAGAAGTTAGAGAGAAAAATAAATCTTCCTATAAATCTTTCTTGTTGATGTCATTCATATGTCCTTAATAAAACAAACAAACAAAAAAACCACCCCAACAAAACAAAACCAAAAAAGAGACCATAGTTTTGTATTTTTGAGAGGCAAGAAAACTTTAACTGGTAGCCACCTTTCTTTTGTTAACAGGTGACAATACCTCCACCTGTGTACACAGAAGTTGCACAGGCTAACAATCTGAAGGAAAAAAAAAATTAAATAAATCAAGGTGATGATGAGCAGGAAGGTCCAAAACCCTACTCAGACCCTTAAAAAGTGACCATCCATCTTTGACTAGAAATCTCCAACCCAAACTAAATTTTTCATCCACATTTAAAAGCTTTAGATGGGAGGTTAACACAAAAGCTGTGATAGACTCATAACTACAATGACACTACAGGATACAGGCTAGTAACTGTGTTGATTAACAGAGCTCTGTGTTAATTCTGTGATTAAACCATCCTAATGCCTTCAGGTAAATAATATTTTTGACTAAATACATTCAAATATTCTGAGTTGAGACTAGAAACTAAGAATAGAACTTTTTTAATTCTACTTTCATCACTTTTGTTTTTTATGGCTCTTCATCATCTTTGGTTACCCAAAAGGCGCGTAATGCAAACCCCAAAAATTAAAGTTCATTCAAAATTTTAGAAATTTTACTTCCATTACAGGCCCTGAGGCTGGAGGCTCATCTATACTCTTTAGGAAAAGGTGATAAAAGAATTTCTTGGGACGCACTAGACAGCTGTGATTCATTTTATGTTAGATTAGTAGCACTCAGTTTATACTCTACAGACCCCGAAGACCTCCACTTCCACAGAGTCAGTGAAAAACAACCAGGTAAAGGAAAATTGTTGTCACTAGGACTGAATTCTCTGTGTAAGGGCTGACACCTGCTTCAGAAAATGCTTAAAGGTCTGCAGGTGAAAAGAGACTGAGAACAAAAGTATTATAATAATATTAATACAGACTTTGGAGACTCACAAATCTTGACACCAGGGTCTCATCTCCACAGACTTCTGTTGCTGAAATGCTGCCCAGCTGGTGACTCTTTTCAAACCTGCCAGTCTGTTGAAATCCACTTGTTTTCAACAATACCCTTGCAGTGAAAATGGAAAGGGTATTCGTTTTTCTTCATTATGGACAAGAAAAACTAAAGCATACTTGTCACTTCATATTTTCCCAGATTCCCAGATCTCTGTAGCTGTGTGTTTCCAAATCTGGTTGGAAATTTAAAAAAAAAAAAAAATCCACCCCAAAATTTTTCTTTATGTTTGGAACACATTGATTTCATCTGAATCCACAGTGTGGTCCTGAAGGAACCATGACTGGGGTCCTGTTGAACACCTATATGGACCAGTGGCTACTGTCGTTCTACTACAGAGGTGATCTTTTCATCAAGTCTGATCAGAAATAAAAACATAGATGGCTTCTGCATCTCCTCACTGCCATTAACATCCTACACAACTTACTACCACTCTCAATTCTGAAAAGTACAAGAATATAATTTTTCCCATCAGATGCTGGGATCTTCTAGAGCATGGGAAATTTTATGACTGTGTTTCTGCCCATAATATACAGTATATTATACATATGGTTGGTTTAATGTAATAATTATGAGATATCTCTGTGTGTATGTATCTTTTTCAGTTCAAATACAAAAAAAACCCCAACCAAACCCCCAAACTAGTAAAAAGAAAATTGCTAATAGGGCAAGTAAATTCTTTCTTTTCTTAATATCTACACTGTTACATTACTGCTTCAACTGCTAAACATTTTTATAATTTCCCAGGGGCATAGCACTTTTCATTTCTTTAAGCAGCTCCATTTCTGTCTTTCTTCATAAGTCAGAAGTTCAGCGTCAGTCATTCTTCTAGTCATCACCCTTCTATGACTTCGCATCACCTTCTGCATCAAGTTCACAGACCTCATCCCCAGGGCACAAGCTACAGTCTGTTAACATCCAAATTCTCATTTTCACTTTCTCTGTGTATTTTACCTTCCTTCCACCAAGAAAAACAGTTCTACTTCACCATTTGTCTGGCAATTTTCTTTTTTTTTTTTCCATGCCAATTACTTTCTGTTCTGTCCTCCAGGCATTTTTCATTGAACCTTCCAGCAATATATCTGTAGCATTTTACTTGGGCCTATTGCAGAACGCTACTACAAGTGCTGTGAGCACTTCACCACAGCTGGCTAGAAGCACTCCATGGAAACACAATCTATGTGACAGGGTCTTAAAAAGACACGCTTGTAGTTTTATTAATGCAGGATTCCACTCCTGTGCCAGAAATAGAAGGTACAGTGACTCTTAACACTGGTCCTTGGGATTTATAACAACAAAATTATACCCTATGGTCCCAGCTCATTCCCTCTCTTTGCAGCACTGTAGTTTCACAGAGTGGTTTTGGCTCAAAGGGACCTTAAAGATGACCTAGTTCCAATGCCCCTGCCACGGGCAGGGACACCCCCCACTAGACCTGGTTGCCCAAAGCTTCATCCAACCTGGCTTGAACACTGCCAGGAAGGGGGCAGCCACAGTTTCTCTGAGCAATCTGTGACAGGGCCTCACCACCCTCACAGGGAAGAATTTCTTCCTAATATCTAATCTAAGTGTACTCCACTTCAGTTTAAGTCCATCACCCCTTGTCCTATCACTCCATGCCCTTGTAAACAGTCCCTCTCCAGCTTTCCTGTAGGCCCCTTTAGGAATTGGAAGGCTCTATAAGGTATATCATGCAGATAATGGAGTCCTCTCTGGCAGAGCAGCGAAGTGGGCAGTCACATACCCTATCAACCAGCTAAAGTGAAGGAAAATATGCACAACAGACACGGCAGGTTATTTACAAGAATTTCACAATGCTTTGAGTGTATCGTGATTATCAGGGATAGGCTGTGGAACAGCTGCTGTGCTGCACCATCCTTCCAGTTCGGGCTGTAAACAGCTGGGGACATTCAACAAAGCAGGAGCTCTGTGTGAATCTGCATATATATGTGGCATGGCTGTGGGCAAGCCCATAAAAAAACCTGCTGGGTTTTATGCATCATCCTCAGTTCTTTTAGGAAACTGCTGCCAAATGGGATGTCAGTTGCTCTATGACTTCCCAGGTTGATTATTTGCTGCAAGGAATAAACAGGCAGGCATGTTAACCATTTGTTACTATATAGATTGTGTAGGTAGTTATATTCACGTGTCATCCGTTCATTACAAAATGCTACAGTGACTGCACTTTCCATTCCAAACATTCAACACAAATATTTCCACCCAAGTCACAAGTAATGCTCCACCTAATCCTATATCCACCCTCCTGCAAAAGTCATCCCTTCACTGTTCTGCTCACACAGGTGTTTGACACGTTAAGGGCTTATGATGGACTCTTCATTACTGACAATTTGTGGGGTTTAGCTGTTCATGCTTGAAGTCTGCATCTTAGACGGTAAGGCCAACAGATGGGCTGCAGATGGTAGATCTGCTGCCCTGAATTTAGTAGTGGCTGTAGAAGAAATTGTTGATAGCTTGCAACATGGTGGGAGTTTTGACTGTGATATCTGAAGCATCAGGAAGCAGCCTAACAAAAGCTGCTGTGACTTAGGAAGTTAAAGAAGCTGGTTCAGTAAAATTTTAGGTTGCTTTAAAGCAGGATACTCGCTCTGCATACCTTGTCACTGTTGCTTAAATAGATGACCGTATGATACTTTATATATTATTTGTACTTTCCAATCAAAGACACTATGCTTATAAATGACTAGATCTCACACTTCAGGTATCAATGCTTGTTCATCACAAACAGACAACACAGACAGCCAACTGAGAGACCAAGACAAAGTTCTGGGAGGTGAGCAAAGAAAGATAGGAAGGTTGGAAAATATTGCCAATTTCATTTGGAAAAAAAAACCCCAACCTGTTTCAACTGTGTTGTGAAAATGCTGCATCAGGAGCCCTGATCCACGCTCAGAAATAAAGGAAAGCTGTTCCTCAAGATTTTTCTCAAGGTATTCCTGGGTCTGCTCTAAAACATGAGGAGACAGAATTTCCCAGTGTATTTCCAGAGTGGTGAACTCACCTTCTCATCCACACAAACATTTGAGGGATCTCAACTTCAGCATGGAAAGATGTTATTTTCATATTCGTTCCTTTAGGAATGTTCATTCTCTATTGCACAGCCTTGGCTTTGCTGCAATTCATTTTATGACATGTTAAGTTTATCACACCAGGACTCCTTCTAAAGGAGGAGAAGGGAGGTCCAAATAAAATTCACACCTCCAGTAAAATCAAGACCTCCCACATGCCTGCTCAACCCCTTTCTGCACAAAGGCAATTCTTCTTTCCCATCTCTCAGAACATGTTTGTTGTCATATTTTCCATTTCCAACCTCTCCCCAATCAGCAGTTCCCATCTACCTGTTAATTCTCCCCAATATGGATTTCCAAGTATCATAAAAACCTCCTGGAAACAATAAAACTGCCTAGACATTCTGAAAACAATTAGGCCACCCCTTCCAGATGTGTGAGCTCATGGTGAAGAGAATATACAGAGCAGTTTGTGTTTCTAGCTGTGCACATTTGAGGTACTCAGATGGTGTGCAGATGTAACTCCTCAGTGGCAGAATTGCTGGAAGGGTGTAACATTGCCACATAAAAATGTGTTTCTCCCCCACAGGAATTCTTCTCACCATTCAGGAGGGCAGTTGTGCTCTACCACCTTAATTATGTCACCGAATTTTCCTGCCCCTGCTCTCCCTGTGCCACGCAACCATCAGAAACAGAACCTTAGAAAAACAGTATCTGCATCACCTATATCACCTCCTCTACAGATGTCAAGCCCTGTCACCTTTGTTAGAAACAAAGAAGGAAAAGGCACAGAATTCACCTGACTCTCATGAATAACTTCTGCTCCTTCCACCATAGTGAACAAAAACTGCAGGCAGCTCTCATAGAATAGAGAGCCACAGCACCATGAAAAAAGCAAGCCAGCACTGTATTTCCAAGATCAGAGAACTATTTCCAATAGCATCATGCTAAACAATTAAAAGATATATCTGTCAGCCTCACATTTCACTTGCAAATATTCTGACAGGAGTGCACCAGGCCTTTAGTAAAAGCACAGTTCCTTTCATTTACCTCTCCAAGGAAAATTCCATTCAGAGACAGCATCTGGTATCTAACCAGGTCTTGTTTTCCTGTTAGAAAAGGCAAGGGGCAGGGAAATTCAACTATCTGCCTGTGGTCACAGAGGTACCCATTGCTCTATTAGGCTAGGAGCCAGAACCCCTGCTCACCTCTGACTTCCGCAGGGCTCTGCAAACCCTGACATGCCAGACCCTCCATACCAAAACACTTACTCACCAGGCTCACAGGCTGGATACAACTTTTTCTTCTATCTCCATTCTGAATCTGTGGCACACATGAGTCTCTGTCTAAACCAGGTTATTTTAATAAAGACAACAATAGCTTTTCCAAAGCCCTGTAGTGAAAGCTTGGGAAAACCCACATCAAAGCCAATTAGGGGCCAGATGTTGCTGATATGGATTGCCAGCAAAACCAACCAGAGGTGAGAGTGCTGAACAGTTTGCTAGACCTGTGAGCTTGAGTGTAAAATCTATAGCTTCAGGCTCTCCGTGACCTGGCAAAACAAAGGTGTGAAATCTCTAGTACCCTTAATATTTTGTCCAAGGAGTACTTCTTGTGTGTCCAACAGTTAGCTCCACACATGTGCAGCACATACCTACGTGTAATTTTATGTAAGTAAATTTGAAGTATATTCCAGAATAAAACTATGTGAATGGAAAAAGAAAGCAAAGCTCTCATATCAAGACATGCAGCAGTTTTATTCTCCAATATGGCCTCTGTCTATTAAAGTGTTTGGCAGTAATCTTCTAGGAGAACACATTACATAAATGTGCATAGAATCTCCAAGTTTAAAAGGATCATTATGTTTTAATGGGAGCTAAAGGGATCATAACCAGGAAATTTTGAGTCTTATAAAGTAGTAGCAAGGACCTGTTGCTTTGAGATTCATATTTCATCAATTTTCAGTCTTCTCTAACTATACTACAGGGTTTTTTATAATGAACACATGCATATAGAGAAGACCTTTGGTAAACTTTAAAATTTCTGTGTACTGTTATAACATGGTAGGCTCAAAAACAAAGCATCAGAGTGAAACGAAACTCTTTTTGCTGGGACACCTTTTGTAGCCCAAGTATCCTAGAGCACTTTAAAATAAATGACTTGGAAACTGCAAGTGCAGTCACTCAGTAGTTGTTAGTTCAAACTCAGGCCTGGATGTCAGAACCTGTTTTGGTAAAAGTACTAGCCAAAACCAGATGTTTCCACATTCTTTCCACAGTGTCCACTGGTTCTTCAGATCTCACTGGGTGTAAGCAGAATTGATCAGCCTGCAATCTTAAGCATTCTTATTCACTGATGGTTTAGAAGAGTTTTTTAAACCGTGTGCACAGAAACGCTCACAAAGACTTCTATACATGCAGATATTTAGAGAACAAATTGGTACAAACACTTCCACACCTTAATTACCACAAGACCAGACCACTCACTGTCAATAGCATAATGCTCGCTGATGGAACAAGATTACAGGAATCTGTGCCCAGGAGGTTTTCAGCTCTCTGCATGTCCAGCTGGAGGAAATCCCATTTCACATCAAAATCATCAAACTTTGGGTAGGCATCTTGGGCTTCTCCTGCCTGCTGTATTAGCCTAGGCTAAGGAATACTAATATCTCTGGTACTTTTGCCTGCAGGAACTGTTTGCAGCGCTGAGTAACTTCCACACCACAGGAGTTACACTAGTGTACATAAATCCAGCTCTGGACTCTGGCTGTTTTGTGACATAGTTTCCTCTAGCTGTGCAAAATCTAGTGCTTTTACTGGCAGGTCAGAACTCTCAGTCTGTTCTAAAGATCCATTTCCAAACAACTGTTACAGAAAAGAGAGCAGGAACAACAAATGCTAAAAACTTAGATGTATTTCAGAAAGTGGCAGTTTTTCCCAGGAATAATTTCCAGAAGCTGAAGGGCAAAACCAAACCACAGTACTGTTTCCTCTTCCCCAGCCTCCAGAACATGCAATTATATCTACATTAGGGTTCATACAGCTTGTCTGTTTTATCCCTGTTCTTTCAGAATAAATACCCTTTATTAGTCTAACACTCTTCTAAAAAGGAAAATGGATTTCAAAATGCCTCTTGGGGCTAAAACACCAGATCAACTGTCAATCCAGAGAGTGGACTCCAATAAATATCCTGACATCAGATCAGCAGCAAGCAAGCAAATGGTGGAAAACAAAAATGGTGGAGGACGCATTGCAGAAAAAGGAAGGAAGGAAATAAGAATCTTTTCAGCCTGTGTAAATCCACTGACTTTGCATGAGAAGTTCCAAGGTAACATCAAGGTAAATGGGAGGGAATAAGCAGGGAGACAGTCAGATGACATAAGGATTATCTGAAGACCAGAGAAATAGACTGAGTTTATCTTTCTTCTTATCGCTGCAGTAAAGACTGTTGGGCTGTTGTAGAAGGTAAGACAGATTTTTCATCAAGGCCACCAACACCAGCAGAGAAGCAAGCACAGCACTTGACTTCACCACATGCTAGGAAGACTTTACTCATTTATTTCCAAATCATATTCTGCTGCAATTCAGGCAAGAAATAGGAACAACCAGGTAAGCAGTTAAAGGAAGGCCACTAGTATGCAGGCAGAAGAAACAACGGCTAAGGAGCTGGAAGAACAGGTGACGCACTGTCTGCCCCTCTCTTCAGTCTCCCACTGCGTGCCTTCTCCTTCCTCTGTGGGGCTGCTGTGTAGCCAGCACTATGTTGATTCTCGTGCAATGACTGCAAAGCAGCACCTTGAAGAAGTCAGAGTGATCAGTGGGAAAAAAAAAAAACAAACCAAAAACCACAAACCAAAAAACCCACTTTCTTCCTGTCTTTATTTTTAGCCCTGCTTGTGCCCTTCACCCAACCGCTGCACAAATAACAACAGCTGAAGTCACACTAAATGGCAGGTTGCTCTCTATCTGAAGTGTGGCAGAACTGTTTGTTACCTTGCCAAAAGGAAAAGAAAAAAAATCTTTGAATAATTCATTGAAAGCTTTGACCAACTGACCAGTGTCCCTGCTCTCTCCTGTCCCCTGCCTGTGTCTGAGTAAGGAGAGTCCTCTGTGCAATTTCTTCTTTCACTCTGCCAGCAGTGAACCCTGCTTGCAAGCTGAATTTTCTTGACTCTGGTAATATTGTTCTGCTGAGACAAGAACGATGATCAGCACAACAGCACTGTTAAAAATGTTATAGGCTTCATAAAAACAATCACATCAGCTATAAAACGGTAGGTGATCATGACTGCTGCACCACTCTCATCATAACTTAGCTTGACTTGTCTAGATGGAGAAACAAGTTATAGACAATTCTCTTTCCTTTCCCCCATTACTGTGCAAAGTGATACAGCACCCCTATCCCCTGTTAGACCTCTGTCACTATAGAGATAGAACAAAGATTTTTAAAACATACAAGATGAGATTTGGGGGTTAAAAACTGTGCAGTTGTACAAGGTCTGTTAAAAAGCAGAACTAAGTGACACCCAGTAAATTGCTAATGTTCATGAGACCCAGCAATGGCACTCTGTACCTCTCAGCTATTCAGGAGGAATGGATTAGAACAGCAATATCTAAGTCTCAACATTTGCATTTTTGGTCTAGGTAAGACTCTTTCTAAAAATCACTGACAGTTCAGGATCAGGTCCTGAACAGATGTTGACTAAAAGGCTTATGCTGATGTATAAACATAATTTTAATTCTCTCTCATGCCATGCACCTGTTTGCACTGTGTAAGGCAAACAGTACCGAGATCAGTCATTCAAGCAAGCCTCTGCTTGACTTAGGTCAGGAACTCGAGTGATAGTGTCACTCAGAGCACTGAGACAGCTTTCAGTTCAGTGATGCAGGACGCTTCAGCAAGGTCTGCTCAGGAGAGAGGATTTGTCTGCCACTGTGAGGGCTGTGTAAGTAACTGATTTTCCAGAGGGCTGTGCAACTGCAAGAGAGAGACAACCAAGCAACATGCCCTAGTCTTTCTCAAATCAGTTTATTTTGTTTGCATTTTTGTTTTCCTTGCTAAAATTAAAAGTCCTGAAAAAAAATCAGTATATTAAATGGAAGATGCCAAGAGGTCCAAAATTAAATGCGCTGATTTGGATGGACCATGTAAAAGGCAAAGGAAGTGCACAGCAATTTTCATAAAGCAAGAGAAGGAAATGTCTTTCCCTTCTACCCACAGTGAAGGAGGATTGGGGTCAGGTGCTTTTTCTCCTGCTTGAAGAAACTCGAGTGAAAGCTCCTGCTGATGTAAAGAGGGATTAGCCAACAGGTTACTGCAGAGTGGGAAAGAGGAAGCGAGGAAGGGAAGCGAGCTTTGATCCTCACTTCTTACAGAGTTCTACTTCATGCAACTAATTTAATAACAACTGGAGTAGTAACAGCTACTTGGTGTTCCCAGTCCCACGCACCCCTAGCTTGGCCTCCCTCCTATTTAAAGCAACTGTACAATGAATGGACATTTCTCCCTAAATGATCAAGAACATTTATGCAGGTTTTTTCCCTCCCCTTGGTCTTGTGAATTTTGAGTTACCTCAAACCCTAAAAAGCTTTATTGGTCTAACAATGACACGTGAACCATACCAAAATCACAAGAAGCCAATTAAAGTTATGATGTATTATGAGAAAAGTTAAAATCATCCAGAAATGGAAAATTTTTATGTAAATATTACTTGTGGCCAAGGGAGAAACACAACCTAAGTATGAGATACCATTCAGAATAGCTGCATGTCTTACAGAAATGGTCTTTTTTTTCTCCTTAAATTCTCAACGAGTAAAGTCAAGCACTGTTACTATAGTAAGAGACAAAAGCCTCAAGCAGATAGAAACAATTAATGAGTTTTAGAGCTTTCAATATTCCACATACAGTGATCAGGTATGCTAAAATTCACATTTCCTGAATATTTGGACTTCAAAACCAAAGTCTTGTCTTGTTGGGAAGTGGTGAGTCATGACATTTGAATGACAGCAAGTTTCAGTGTCTAGCTCTGATGGTTCACAAGATAGTAAATCTCAGACCTGTCACTGATCCAGATGCAAGTATTTTCAGTTCTGGGCCTTTGGGACGGAAAACTGGGCATGCTGACATCACTACAAGTGAAGAAACCACACAAAACTGAAATTCCATGCTTGGATGAGCGCAAAGAACATTTTTTTTTGTGGTCTGGTGTTTTAACTGTGATTTATTTCAATCATGCCTATTTAAGAGATGTGCCTCTGATGGAGATGTATTAGCAGAGGTTTGTAAGCTCAATTGGATGGCATAGGTATCAAAAGACACATATTATTGGCTATTATGCCATAGGCTGTTATAACTGAGATTTTTCAAAAGGATATCATGTGTGTGCTGAGAAATATTAAAATCTAAAATATTTTGTAAAGCAACCACAAGAGTTTAGGAAATGGGGCTCTGCACCATTTATCATTCACTACTGCATAAGCAGCAGCCCCAGTCTGGTGCGAAATGTTACGATGTGATTTGCAATGTTACCCAAGCTGAGTTGGCCGAGCCCTCTGGAAAGGAGATGTTTTAACATGATTTGCTGTATTCTTTTACAGACTAAGTCCTTTGTAATAGTGATTTCACAGCTTGCTGCCCCTGCGTCTATCCTCCCTAAACTCATCCTGATTGTCTGTAAAGATCTGCTACACCATGCCACAGCCTTTTTGTCAGTGGTACAAAATACACAGATAGAGTTTGCAAAGGACACGACAGGACTGAGCAAACCAGGGGGTAAGGGAGTAGACTGAAGCAATTAAAAGCATTCAAAGCTACAAGGTCTGCTCTCAGCAAGCACAGCACACCCCAGATCTCAGGATCACAGACTAATAGATGACTGTGAGCTTCAAAGACAAAAGAGAAGTAACTAGAAAGCACAATTTATCTTGGAACATGCCCTTGCCACAAAGGTGTCCTGGGCAGCTTTAGGCAAAGCAGGCAGAGGGCTGCGATCCTTCCCCTCTGGTCAGCACTGGTGAGGCCACACCTCGAGTCGTGTGTCCAGAGCTGGGCTCCTCAGCACAAGAGAGACACATGGGCAGACTGGAGAGAGTGCAACAAAGGGCCACAAAGATGGTGAAGGGACTGAAGCATCTCTCCTACAAGGAGAGGCTGCGAGAGCTGGGTCTGCTCAGCCTGGAGAAGAAAAGGGTCACAGGGATCTTAAAGTGTATAAATACCTGAAGGGAAGGTGCAAAGAGACCACCCCTTACACCTAAAGGTGTAAAAGCAGTGGTGCCCAGTGTCAGGACAAGAAGCGATGAGCACAGACAGAAATACAGATTGAGTTTCAGCACAGACTGAAACTCTGAAATACAAGGTGAATATCAGGAAGTTTTGTTTGTTTTTTTTTTTACTGTGAGGGTGACTGGCACAGTTTGCCCAGGAGATCTGTGGAGTCCTCATCTTCAGAGATGTTAAAAATGCATTGGAAAATAGTCCTGGACAACCAGCTGTAGGTGGCACTGCTTAAGCAGGAGGGTAGGACCAGATGCTCTCCAGAGGCCCTTTCAACGTCAACCATTCTGTTACTCTGTGAATTTGAAGAATATATCTCAAAAAAAAAAGTGCCCTTCTCTTTCAGATGTTTTGAAAAGTTCCATTTTATTCTGCATTAGACTAAAACGTTGTTGCAAAAAGTTGGGGAGTTTTTTGCCTTGTTTTGTTTTTTTCAAACTCTAGAAGCCAATGTTTCAAAACTGGGAAGAGCAGATTTGAAGCCTTGCTTCTCAGCACATTATCTTCTAAATGAAATACACCTTTATGAAACACTGTGGCTGAATAAAAAAGGGTTCAAGCCTAAGACATCCACAGTGACTGTGGAAGCTTTTCTAAGCTCAGCTTCATAATAAAACAGTATCAAATGATGCGAGAGACAAAGAAAAAATTATAATCCTATCACAATTAAATTCATCAGGTTTTGAGGTTTTTTTTAAATAAAACCTTCCCTCACTGCAAAGGCCAAGGATTGGGGTGCTGTCTTACCCATGCATCCTAAGCACTTACTCCACCACTCCATAAAACAACGTGACAATACACATCACCACCCCACTGCTGCAAATATGCTTGTGCTGGGTCTGGAAGTGGACTATGTACAACTGTGCCAGGCACTGCTAGAGCTCACTCGAGACCTCTGCAAAATGCAAAGACTTAAAGCCAGGTAACAGATCCCTTGCATCCTGCTGTTATAGAGAAAGGCAACTGAAGTATCTGGGGTTAACAAAGTAAGCATGCTTTTTAGTTGACCTAAAATCTGTGCAATTTTAATCTAAAAACTCAGCTCTGATTAAGAATTTCCTTCTCCCTTTTCCCCCCATCTGGATGTTTATTGCTGACTCTCCTTCCAGCTGAGAACAGTAACTGGCACATCACCACCCACAGAGACTCTTAAATGATCCAGGAGAAAGTTAATCACACCGTACCATCACATAAATCACAGCAGTTGGTCTGCAACTTACTCAGCCCTAGTAAGGGCCAGATCTTGAGCTCCCAAATCAGGCTTTTTTTATTATTTTTTTTCCCTTTTTCAGCAATAGGGCTATTTTCGTTCTTTCATTTCACCTATTGAGTCAGTCTGAGGCATCATAATGGCCCATAAAACTACCATCTGGGACATAAAATCTCAGGTCTCTGCACAAGTTCTGCTGCCTTTTCTAGCTTCCCCTGCTATGATGTGCTCTGTTTAGCTCAGGGCATTTCAGAGGGAGATTGCATATGTAGGCAGGCTACTCTATCACAGCAGCGCAGCACCTTAGAGGGTTAAAGCCCTTGCTGTTTTTTTCCTGCCAGTATTTTAATGTAAATTAACTTATTTCTGGGAAAAATTCTTGCTTAATGCACATGCAAGGACATGCAAACGTGCACACAAAATTCCTTCTCATATCCACACAGCTTATGTACCTATGTCAGAAATGATGTAATACTGTGATATAAAAGAAATATAAAAGGAAATCAGACACTTGAAAAGCACTAGGTAAGCAGAAGAGCTATTCTTTCTTTTCCCAGGAGGGTACTATTGACATCAAGCTGTGCTGAATCAGGAGAGTAGTGTCACTCAGAACAGTAGATCTCACTCAGACCAGTAGATCCTGCACTTTAAAAGTGCCCATCCTTCTGCGCACCCACAACATCCTATAACTACACTGAGAACTGAGGATGCAGTTCTACTCACAGTAAGAGAATGAGCACACTAACCCAACAAAAAGGAAATATGCAATTTGGAATGACAGGAAAGAAAACCTTTCCCACAGAAATCTTTCTGTGGCATCAGATTCTACATGAGGTTTATGGCATTTGCCTTACAATAAACTAAAACCAATTCCACATAGCTTTCTGTGGCTTAGCTCCTCCTTTTCCTTCTAGTTTTCATTTCAGCCAGGTGGTTGAAAATTTTAGGGGATAAATTTAACCAAGTTTGACATACTGACTGTACTTAGAGCAGTTACCTTATCTGAAAACAAAAATATTTCCTAAAATAGGTTATCAGTTATGTAATCAATAAAGTGCCCCCAAAATCTTTGTTTATCGAAACACCATTAACCTGAGTTCAACAACCATTTTAAAGTATTTTTAAATGTATTAAAGCAAACATCTGACTAATTTTAGTCCCTGACTACAAACAGCATATCAACTTGTGTGAGGTTATAACATTGGCTTCTGCAAGATGAGTGTCTTTCGAGTTTCAGTATATTTTTAAGTCTAATATTTGGAGACTTGGAAGACTAAGTTACAATGTGTCCTTCAGAGAAAGCTACTTTTTGTTTTCATGTGAAACAAAGTCCCAGTATTACTTCTGACTAGGACAGCATTTGAAGGAAAGAGAGAATACAGAAAATAAATAAAGGGATGCCTCTGTAAATCACAAATTAGAACCTAAACTCTGTCTTTCCTTAGCTCCAACACAGACTGTACAGCTCTGAGCTGGGAGACACCTCTTCAGAGTCCAGTCGTAAATTCAGGTGAAAATATTGATTCCAAACCCAAAAGTCTTAGACCAATAAATACAAAACACTAAATTTTTCCCTCATGAAACAACTACAACACAAATTAAGTTGTGCCTGATATGAAGACCTTAACAAAAAAGTTTCCAATTACCAAATATAATTGAAGATCTAGTTAATAACTTTCTCATTCTTTCCTTTAAAAGGAATAACAACATTCTTATGTAGCATCTGATGCAGCATTTCATTGATCATTCCTGAATTTTAAGACATTAAATGGGTCAGTAGTACCCTTAAGAAGAAGCCAAAGTCATTAAGGCACTATTGTAAGTGAGATGGTCAAAGGACATAGAGCCAAAGCACAGAGAGTTAGGTAACATACCTGCTGAGAATGGTTGACATGCTTGGGGAAAAAAAAATACAAACACACTTTTGGGCTCAGAGTCCCATAAGTAAGCATTAGTATTGTGTGTAAGAAGGAAGAAAGCACAGGTGAAAGTGGGAGGAAAGAAGATTCCCCTGTAAGAACATGAAAAGCATACAAAGCCTCCCACTGCAGACCAGCACCCCAAAACACATCCCACAGGAGGACTGATTCATGAGGATTCACTGCTTTCAGGGAGAAGTAGAGCAGCCCAGGCTTACACCTCTTTCATAGGTTTAAAGATGAACCAAAGCTATGATTTCTGTATCCTGCTTTTATGCATTTTGGAACCCACGGGGTACAAAGTGATGAACTATAAAGCACAATTCTAGCCTATATTAAGAAAAAAACAGTTAGTTTCATTGCAAGTTATCACCTATCATATCCTGGATGTTAAATCTGGGGATTCAACATTAATCCTATTTTCACAATCCTGGATGCAATGTTTGCCTTAAAATGCACTGTCCCTCTGTGAGCCTACAGAGTATAGCCATTGAAGGTCTGGGGGTTGTTTGTTTCGGTTTTCCAATACAGATGGACCCTGAAAGACTTGCAACTTCATTAAGTCCAGACACACAGATCTTCTCAATGGTTTCTTCTGGAGGTAATGTTTGGGGAACTCAAAGCGATTATCTATCCCTAATCACTCCTGCTCAGTCAGGATTGAGGAAGGTAAGTCACCTTATAACAGCAAGGTGACACTGGAGCTGAAGACTATTTCCACCTCATTGTTATTCAGCCTGCTGGCTGTTTTACTGCTACACAGTGTGAACTGGTCCCCTTACGCCAAGCTCTTAAAAATTAAATGAGATATCAGTAATACAAACACTATGTGAGCATTAGATTTCTAGTATTTTACCCAACTTCTAGTGGGACTGCAATCTGTTCATTGTTGACATTGATGACAGATTTGGTAGCGAGATGCTCTGCTTCAACATACCTATGTGGAAGGACACAGTCCTTCCTCACTTTCCCTCAGTGTATGAGATGTTACAACGTCCTGATATGTTGTGAAGCTGTGGACTGTCCATCATTGGAGGTCCTTAAGAACAGGCTGAAGAAACATCTGTTAGGAATGGTACAGACAGAAAGATTCAGCCTTGCAGAAAGGTTTTGATTTTTCTGGCCCTGGCCTCTGAAGTCAATGACACATAAACTGTAATGCCTTTCTTCTTTAACAGTTATAACATTAATTAGAACAAAATCTAATTCACAAGCTGGAGCTGAACGGAGGAATTAGCTAATAACGTATGATTAAACAACAGGACACAAGGTCACTGCTTGACTAAATATTCAGTAATCAGTGATTAGATTTTGGTGGTCGATCTCTTGAAAGGACCTGATTGGAGATGACCTCTTTCTTTTAGAGTAAATGTCTGCTCAGGCTGAGTTATTATTGATCAAGAAGCTGACCTTACTGCCAACACTGGCATTCCCACATTATTAATCTCTTCACATACAGCATGCATGTAGTCACTGGAAAACTTCAGAGACATTCGATCACGTTGATGATCGCTTGGTTAATTAACAAGGTGCCATTTTTTGGTATTCCAGACTAGTTGTTCTCTGCATTCTTAAAGAAATCACTCTTAGCATTCAATTAAAAAAAGCAGCGAGAGAAAAAGGCTCCCTAAGGCTTGCATTTTCTGGGATAAATCTTGCCCTCTGTCCCCAGAGAAGGAGAATGAGAGGGGTTTTTCCCCTCCTGTAAGTGGGGAGAGTCTGTAACAAAAAAAAGGAGGGCACTTTTGCCTCATTGTGTCCTGCATGATGTGCTCGAGAGATAGAGGACAAGGTGTTTGGCATAGTGTCAAGCACAAGAGTGACGTCAAGGGAGGGTTTTAGCTATCTCAGAGCTCCAAATAGTTCATATGTCCAAGTGATAGTGGCCAAGAATTTGTCTTTAGGACACAAGGTCATATATTTCTCTTAAACATATTAATTTTTGAGCTGTTATACTCATCTTAGGCTGCATGTTACCATAAAATCAGTTAATAACAGTCTTCATACTACAAAGTTTTGCTGTTAACTCTTTCTCTAGAATGTAAAGCAGCAATTCTTGAAGAAAACACCCAGCTATGCACCAGGCACATAGTCCTGAGTCTGTGTCATCTTCAGAAGAATGTAGTCCTGTATTCATGTCAAACATCATGTTCTCAGGAATGATATTTTTTTCTCGGTCTGTCTTTGAGTGGTAGGAAACTCTTCCAAAGCCAACAGGGTTAAGTTAGGGTTTAAGATATACTTGGAAATAAAATAAAATTAAAACAAAACTAATCAAATCCCAACAACCCAGAACTAACCACAAACCCAACAAACCACAGGGCTATAAAAAATCTCAACCAGTTCTACAGATACATGCAGCTGCAATAAGAAACAACTTGAATCACCACAGAAGTCTGTTTAGTTTCCAAAATTTCATGAATAGTGTACAAACTCTGACACTGAGTTTGCTTTCCTTTATTGGGGTACTTAAGGAATAATGCCAATTGTAACAACTCAACTGTGACAACATAAAATTTGCATAATGGGATTTTGTTCCTTTATCTGTCTGGGATTTTTATACTGACTTCATCCACGATATATGAGTATCTCCCTTGGCAATCTGCTCTCTGGCCTTTTCTACAGTCAGATTTACAGCATTTGCAGCAAATGTTTGGTGCTCAACGTGGATCCAGGCAGACAAAAATACTTCAGGTGTCAAAGTGATCAGTTAGATCAGTCTCCTTTTCAGGTTTCCAGTATATCTGAACTTGAATGGTGCTGTCTGGAGCAACTTTGTGAAGCTACAACATGAGCAAAATGTCTCAGTCTTTCTAGTTTACCTGAAAGAACAGTGTGAATATACCATTACTCAGACGTGGTCTCTTCTGCTTTCCTTTTCAGAGATATCCCCTTTTTCCCCCATCACTTTCTTCAAATCAAGTTCCAAACTCCCTATCTGTGATAATCACATAATAATATTCAAGGCAAACTTGGACAAATGCAGAGCTCCAAGCAAGATTTAGAGGTCAGTACTTAAAAAAAAAAAACCTCAACACTCAAACCAAACAAAAAAACCACAACAAAAAAACAACCCCACACTAACAAAAACCCCTCCTCTTGTCTAAATGGTACATATAGTGTTTAGATAGGGATAGTCTTTTTAAGAAACTTTAAATGCAAGGGGAAAATCCAAACATATTTAAGAAAGTTGATCTTTTGAGAAGCAGAGTACTTCGGCTCACATTCAGTTTCATACTTAAGCTCTGAATTAGCTGGCTGCTGCTGTTTTCTGTATTTCAAGTTTCAGCCTTTAAAATAAAAAAAAAAATTAGACAGACACACTTACCTAGATTGAGAAGTCATAAAAATGCATTTCACTTTGCCACCAAAAGAATGATAGCAACTGTTTGGAATTTTTCAGAACTGAAATGATTGATAGTCATGGCATGTACAGGATAAAAATCAGACAGATATTTGCTGATATCAGTAAAAAACTTTCAGGTTGAGTAACATGGGGATCAAAATGAAGGAAGAAAAGACAGATTAGACCATTTTTAAGAAATAGTATTTCTCAGGTTACTGTAGCTACTGGCTTTGTTGACAGCTAATTCTAACAGCAGCATTTACAGAGAGGCTTGCCAGGTCAGGGCAACCTCTGCTTCAACAGTATGCATATATGGTCATATTAATTGCAGAACATCAGAAACGGTAACAGTTTGTCTTTAACAGGGCCAGTTTCTCTGAGATCAGCATCCCAACACACAGACACTCACGGATTTCTCCTTTCAGGTATAGATTTATTAAGAAACTGATGGGGATTGTGGCCCACCCACTAGCTTTGCCTACTGAAGCACACACTCCCCCTGGAAACGTGTGAAGATATCTGCAAGGCACCTCCTTGGTCTTGGTTGCACCCAACCCACCTCCCATCATGGGCCAGCATTGCCTTCCCGGGACCCCAGTAGATGTAATAGAGATGAGCACGGCATGGCACAGGTTATTTCTTTTCCTCCAGGCAATGCCAGACATGGTGATGATGTCGTTAACTTTTGCTTCTCAGTCAATTAGTTGCAATAATTTCTAAACCAAAGCATGTCCCTTGTTACAAATGAGGATGGAAATTGTGAGAGGAGGTTACAAATCATGCTGCTTTGGCCAGGAAAACAGCGAGTGCACACTCTTCGTGCTGGGTGAGCCTTGGAAGGAAATGATCATCAAAAAAATAATACAGATCCTCTAACATAGTCCAGGAAAGGTATCCACCTGAATTGTATCACCACACAATGGGACATGGGTTTACATACATATAAATATTTACTCTTGTTAAACAAAGACAGACAGAGTTTGCAAGCATGATAAACAAATTGTTAATTCAATAGACTGCTCTGAAAAAAATCAAGACCCTAATTCTTTAGCACTCTGGATCTAGCACTCATCTAGTTACCTAAATGACACACAAATATATTAGCCCTAATTCCAAGTGACAGTACCAATAAACATCATTCAGCACTAGACTCTTCCTGTGCCCTAGAACAAATAAAATTTTTCTTTAACCAAAAACTAGGATCCCTTTATA
Source organism: Laterallus jamaicensis coturniculus (assembly GCA_022605575.1). NCBI lineage: Eukaryota > Metazoa > Chordata > Aves > Gruiformes > Rallidae > Laterallus > Laterallus jamaicensis. The sequence goes on along the minus strand of JAKCOX010000008.1, from coordinate 16,004,603 downwards.
GCTTTCCGTTTACTTTTATAAAATCAAGAAGGTTTTAATTAATTTGCTTTCTTTAATTGTAACAAATTTCCAGATAAATATATATTTCAAATTCCTAACTACTTTTAAAATTCAGAATTTTGCAAATACAATTTGAATTTGTTCTCATGGAAAGGATTCCCAGATGTCCACAAAGGACTTCAATATCCATTTTGAACAATCACTCTACAGAAGCTCTAGAAGAAGTAAAATATGGTTCCTCTTAATTTACAAGTTTGTTGTGCATTAAAAGGCCTGCTGTCTGTCCATTCTTAAAATTATGGAGATGAGGGTTTTGTTCATGAGTAATTTTTAAAACTCTTAGGAAGAAGATAATAACATTTTTTGGGGAGCAACAAGAAGGGTTTGATATCATTCCAGTTTATATTACTTTATTGTAAGAAAATTAAGCAAATTCCTAACTGAGGCATTGTTTCAAAAAACAAAATCCATAGAAAAAAATGAAAATGAAATATTTACATCATCCCCTTTTCTGGAGGGTAAATGGACCCCTTCACTGAAATCTTTCCTAAGTGCAGACTTGTTCTTCCATGGGGAAAAAAAAACAAATCTTGGCTGACAAATACCACCTGCACCTGCAGTTCTACTTCTACTGTATCTGCCCTCACTCCCCAGCATGCAAAAGAAAGGTGAAAACCTACGCACAGTGCATAAAGTGGTTTTATCAGGTCTGTTTGGACAAAGAGGGACTGAAGGGAAGGAGTCATAAAGAATTCCCATTGCAAGGCTCCTTTTGGCAGATGCATTTGCAGAGAGAACTGGCTGCTGCCTCCTCCTGAAGGCACTGGCCATGGCAGTACAGTGCACAAACCCTACAGCTCACAAGGATCGCTGAGACCTGGCACCCTGGTTACACCTCTCTTACCATTTTCCCTTACATTTGGTATCACAAGAAACAAAGGACATCATTTTTGGCTCACAGCCCAAATAACAGACAGCAGGTACTCAGAGCTAGGTGCACCTCAGAATAGAGTTACCTGAAGTCTCCCCCACTCCCACCCATAAGTCACTCTGCAGAGACAAAAGTACCTACCAAACAACAGGACAATCTTCAAAGAGTGCTTAAACAGGAAGTAAAACCAAAACTTTCTTTCCCACAAAAATATTGGGAGGTAAAACTGTTCAGTAGCTTTCTGTTGAACATTTATTACTGAAGATACAGCTCCAGATCATAATTGCAACAAGATTCACATTTTTTTTAAACAACAAAAAAGCTGCTTAAAAATACTAAAGCTGGCCTGGAGAGAAGTATTGATTTGACTATTTTATTCCTTTGGGAGCACCCTGAGTTTAATCTACCAATACTCCGGTATAGATATTTTTAATGCATTTATTTTTAGATATGTTAACTCAGAACATATGTTTCTTAAAGTTATACCTCTGTGGTATATACCTCTTGTAGTCTAACATCTGTTAGATGTCTAACAGAAAAGAAAATAACTATCCAACATTTGTTTGAATAATTTTCAGCCCTGTGAGGTAGAAATCTTCCTCCTAATTCAATGTCATAAGCAGACTGCAGAGGACACTTAACAGTGAATTATCTCCAAGCCTAGAAACAAATGTTTACCCAACATAAGGGGTTAAATGTGAGAAGTCTGAAGAGACAGATGCTTATCTGAAAAAGTCATTGAATTAATATGAGGCAAGCTGCAGCTTTCTGCTGACCTCCTAAGTGGTGGAGATTGGGAAAGAAAACAACAGGAAGAAATTCAAACAAAATTAACTCCTATAAAACAGTCAAATTATTCAGAAGGCATGGAGGAATGCTAATGCTTTCACAGACATCCACCTTTCATGCTACCCTTGAACAACAAAAGAAAGGTCAGGTACCATACAGGCAAGCGACTGGAGTCTGCTTCACTGAACAGCCCCTGTCTACCTGTCCCATACTAGCTGGAATCGTGTCTCAAGATCTTGTTTTCAGTAAAATGCAAGTACCAAAGCCACCAGTTGACCTAAAAGGCACAGCAGTCCCACCTATGTATGAGACAGTGTCCTGGAGAACCTCCAAAGCTACAGGCAACTGTAGAACAAGACGGAGGGAAGCAACTCGAATGGTAAATTTAAAAAGCTCTGTAGATCAGAGTGCTGGGAAACTCATCTGCCTTTCTGTTATAACCAAGAGGAGAAATACCATGGACATTCAGCCCTCCTGAGCTCTGGGGAAATCAGCCCAATTTCAGTGAACCATTCTAATCCCAGCTTTGTGATGCTTCTTGAGAGTCACCCATTGTTGCTCACGTTCCTAAACCTGAACACCCTCAGGCATTGTGTAAAGGATGTTAGTCCCACATGGATTGAATGGCAGCTCAGGAAAGCAAGCACTTACCATGTCAGGATCAGGAGAAGGCAGCTGCCTGCTGAGCAACTGTAAAATACTTTAACAGTCTTTTTGGCAAAGGCAGGGGGCCAGGAGAAAGTATCCAAACTGGATTTGAATCCCAGGGCCAGCTGAAGCACACTGTGTGGTCAGAAATATATATGTCTACAGGGACAGACAATACGGGGAGTGGGGGGGAGCTAATTTACAGTCAACATCTCTGAATGTTGTACAAAGGTCTCCACAACATCTGCCTGAGAAGGGAAGGGTATAGAAATTTCTTTTCACAGGCAGCTCAAGAATTTCATGAAGATGCCTGTAAGTGCTATAGTTAATTCACAGCTATACTGAAATTAATTCCACATGTGGGATGAAGACTAGGCTTACCTTCACTTCCCCTTTTATGTTTACTTTTTAAAATAGGCTCTTACTGAAACTTGCATGCGCTACAAGAAGAAAAGCAAGGAAACTACAGCTGAATGGCAGATTGATTTAATTTCTTTGGGGGTTAGAAATTCATCGTGGCCCTTCATTAAAGTTGTTTTCTCTTCACGCTAACCTTCGGTTTCTGATATCATCAGAAAGACCCTGTCAGCCTCTTAAGGGATGCTCTTAGCTAGATGTCTGATCGCTCCCTCCTTTCATTTTGCCCTCAGCTTTTTCTTTAGTTCTGCAAGAAAGAAGTGCCACTATCAGCTCGTAATAGAAGGAAAGCTTTTAGCTCTTTTCTTTATTAATTCCATTCTCGTTCAAAAAAGCCTAACTAAGACAGCAAAGCAATCAAGCATTGCTTAAGACACTGCACTTTGTGAGCAAGGAGTACAGCTAATACAGATGTACGTAAGAATTGATGTGGATCTATAAAGACTAGGTTACTCTAACAGAACAGATCGCAAGAAATAGGGACGTTTCAAGCAGAAACCGAAGCAAAGAGTGAGAGGGAGAAGAGCCAGGGATAACATCAAGGCCTTTGAAGGCTGCACGTCCAGACTTAGCCTGGAAGTGCTCTTCCCTTAGCCAGTGCTCTTCCCTGCTAAGGAAGGTTTTGCAAGAGGACAAAGCCCCAAGCGGGAGGCTGGGACTGACAGCCCAGCTGAGCAAGCAACTGCCTGGGTACCCAGAGCTCCTGCTGCTGCTCCACTCCCCCCACCCCGGTCCCGTCCGGTCCGGTGCCGCGGGGAGCCCGTTTCCGCGGGGGTGCAGCCACCTGCCGGCTGCCCGCCCGCACTGCGCCCCGGCACCGGGCTGGCGCCCCGGGGAAACGCAGCCACGCTCCCACAGTTCGAGAAATATAAACGAACCGAGATCTCGTGAGCCAGAATATGCTGCGGTTATGTCAGGAACCAGTTAGTTTGTAGCTTCGATCTTCATTCTCGCTGCATTCAGCTCTGGCCAGGCTGATAACAACAGTCCCTTTCCAGCGAGCGAGTCTTTTAATAAAATTAGGAGGCAGCTCAATTGTGTTCCGGCTTTTTGTAAAACTTCCCTGGTGTGTGTGTATATATATTTAAGTCCTTGACAAATTTGGACTCCACTGGAGCAGTAAGAAAGCTAAAGTCAAATTAATCAGAATAGATTCCCTAGATGAGACAGTCATTGCTGCTGAGCAAACCTTTAGGGAGAAAAGTTGTCCTTGAAAAATATTTGATGAAGCTGCTGCACTGAGAAAGGGGCTAAAGCTATGAATAAAACAGCCACTGAGAGCTCCAGGGGCCCCATAGGCTTAGTTTGTTAAGCAGAGGGAGACAGGGGAGGGAAGGGGGAAAGAAAGAGGCTGATACAGAGAAATTCATTATATACAGCGTCTCAAAAAAAAACTCCAAACCCAGCGAAATCTGGATGCCTGTCCCACCAAGTCCAAGACTCAGTGCTTTGCCCAAAGGTATCCCCTGAGCTAGTCAAAGCATGTAGATCTGTTGGGTAGGTGACATAGAAGCAGAAGGGAAGTTACCAACTAATCGTATTCTGAAACACTGGTTGATCTCAGGGGCTCTGCCTCTATTCCACAGCCAGAAATAGAAGCAGAGGTGCTTTCCAGGTCAGGACCCAGCCTGGAGACACCCACTGCTCCCACTCTGGCCATGGCTTTTGCTCAAATGCAGTTCAGTGTGGGAGGACTCTTGAGCCATCCATAACTGACATCAGATTCAGCTCACCTACATTGATGGCAGCACAAAAGTCCATGATACAGTTAGACCAGGAAGCCAAGATTCCACCATCTTTCAATCTCCCTCTGTGAAGCACATAATTTGTTTTTCCCCTTTAACATTTTTTGGAAGCTAAAATCCTGCACTACTTCGCACAACATGAACCTGTAAATTCTACAGGCCGGAATGATTTGTCTGGCCAACCTGAAATCCTGTAAGTGAAAAGCAATGCACTTGGGCCAACCAAAGGTCCAGCTGGCCCAGTAACCTGTCTTCAGCTGACCAGTAGTAAAGTCAAGGGAGGAGGATAACAACTATGCAAGTTTTCAGTGATAAACCTTCAGACTTCTCCCTCATCCCCCAGTGATTTGTAGCTCAGGGATTTCATGAACCAAAGGCAATATATCTGTGTATAGGGAGACCTATGTTTTTGTTTTCTTCTTTCCATGAGTTTGCTCATGTACTTTAGGGATCCATATGAATTTTCAGTTTATGCAACACCCTGTAGCAAGGAATTCCACTACTTTATTCTATTTTTTTCTCCATGTCACTTCCAGTTCTACAGACCTGTATCTTCTGGAGGTTGTGGATGGAGTCTCTTTCTTTGGAGATATTCAAGACCCATATCAGGATGCCTGCTTGGGCAGGAGGACTGGACTTGATGATCTTTTGAGGTCCCTTCCAACCCCTACAATTCTGTGATTCTCCCTTATCAGCCATCACTTTTCCAGGCTGAAGTCTTCTCTTTTAACACTTTTCTCAATCATCCAACCAAGTAACTGAAACCAACCCACATGACTCAAGGAACTAAATACATACATCTGCTAACAAATACTTGTTTGAAGGTGGGGTTGGGGGAAAAACAAGAAAAAGGAAAAAAAAGGGCAGTTTTCCAGGTGTTTCTTAAATGAAATATGGTTTAAGTAAAGCAGTGCTGAATAACTATAGATTACAGGCGGTTTTTTTCTTATTTGATCAAATTCCTCACACCTTATTATAAAGAGTTCCCCGGTCCTCAAAGTAAAATATAAAATACTAGGGGAAAAAAAGAAGGCACTTGATGGCTGGGTGAAGGTTTGAGGCAACCTGTCATTTAAGCACTCAGTTTGTTCTCAGCCCATTATTACAACATTTTGCACTTTAACAGTAACAATAATACGCTTTATCAGGGGCATTTGCCAGTCCACCTCTCACATAAGACAAATTATATCCTCAGGGAAATATAGTTTTTATACCATTGCTACAGGCATTAATAATTTAATTTTCTCCAGAATCAGCCCTACCATCTACACAGTTCTTCAGCACACAGTTCCCCACAGACGTGTTGGTCCTCGCCTTGGTGCCATGAGAAAGATGGCAGTGATGAATAATCACTGAACTAATGAATAATCATGCTTGGTTGGCCCACGCAGCATGAAGCATAGATGAGGATGAGCACCACCAACTCCTCCTGAAGATAGTCAGACACTGCCACAGATGTCCTTGAGGACAGTAAAGAAGCAACCCCCAGAGATAATTAGGATGTTCAAGAGCTGTACTCTACTAGTTTCACCGGGAGCTGTAGGGTACAGGCCTTTTTCTGACTCAAGCTATATATTAGCACTCTGCCTGCATCCTAAGAAGAATTATACGTACATTGCTTGGAAAAAACAAACCTAATGACATATTTAGTAGGTTATATTAATCTCTAAATTAATTTTTTCCTATGAGTCAGTGGAAAAGAGAATAAATGCAACCTCACTCTCACCTTGGAAAGCACTGGGACAGCCGAGATTGCAGAAAGCTCCTCCGTCACTCTATGCTTTGCTCTCTCACTGCTAAGCACTTCCAAAGGACAATCTGGGGATCTATAGAACTTATTTGTCAGTAACTTAAATTGATTATTAGCTTAGCTATGACACACACACACATTTTTATCTGATTAAGTCAAGCTCACTTAATTGAGTTTTCTCCATTAATTCTACATCTTCTGGTAGATATCACTTTAATTCTGTGCTAATAAAGTAGCTTCATCATAGGTCTCTAAGCAAATATTGTGTGTACAACTTTACACATTGGCAGGGGAACACAGGGAGAGGCAGATTGGAGAAGGCAGGAGTATGTATCCAAAACCCTGCATACAGATATTGTCAGATTGAAGCTGGAACAGTTTCACTGGATATGTGGATAGGAGTACTACCAAGCATCTAACCCAAATATATATAATGATTCTAGGTGGTGTGAATGATGAAGTACATGGATTTTCTTCTATGCAATTTAACTCTGTTTTTTTCCTGCCAGCTTTTTCTGGTAAGAAACAGCATCTTCTTGATGTCTTTTGCTACGGGCTGCATAGCAGTGCTGGACTATATGCCGCTTTTTAGCTATCCCACAGACTGAAGGGCTTCAAGAGGTATTTTTAACTGTTATTTTAGTGAAGTTATTCCCACATATGGTTTATAAAGCACTCTGAGATCCTAAGGGATGAAAGGTACTATATAAATGCAAATTGTTGCTGTTGTTATGCATGAATCATAGCCAGGCTTTAAACTAGACTGACTAAGAAAAATGTCATTCCACCTGACCTTTCCTGATGAGAACCACCACGATTAGAAAATCTCTAAACCGTTTGGACATAAAGACAAACTCCAGTTCAAATTCTCTGTAAGATAATAGCTATATTTAAAGTGAACAGATGAGTTAAGGAAATTAAACAATATTCCTTGACTTAAGGTAACACAGATAAGACACCAGCCTCTAGGCCAAGGAATTTGGGCTCTTTTTTTGACCCTGCACTAGACTCTAGGACAACTGGGAGGAAATCTGTTCTGCACTTCTGTTTCTAACTCTCCTCCACCCTCCCCCACCATCTGTTTTGTCTATCCATATGGTATGTGTCTATCTACATTGCAAATTGTCTCTAGCTTACTGTTTGTGCAGTGCTTACCCTAAACCTCATCCTCAAAGTTTCCAAGTAAACAAAGCCAGCTAAGTAGCCTCAACTGCACCAGGTGCCCAGGCAAACATATATAAGTTGGATGGGTCTAATGGGAGAAGGGAAGTGGGGCCACAGTCCTTCAGCCTACCAACTTCTTCCTCCAAAGTAAACATTAAAATGCTTTACAGTGCTATTTTGAGAAACATGAGTTAGCTCAGAGTTAATTAGCTGGGGCAGAGCATTGTATTAATATAGCTGTATTGCCTCAGGTGTGAGCTAGATTGCACAGAATCAGCCTGGGAATGACAGCAGGACTGCACTGGGCTTTGAAGAGTTGTCACCCTCAGTACTCCCTAAGAAAAAAAAAAAAAAAAAAAAAAGGAACTATACAGAACAAAGAAACTGAGGAAGAAGCTCATTATCTGCCTTCACTTATGATCTTTAAAGGGTCTTCAGTCAATCCTAAAAGTTTAAATCTTCCTCCACTATCTCCTCACTGCATATGGGCAGATTATCTTCTTCAGTAACCGTACCAGGAAGAAGTGCATCCCCGTTCACCTTTTGGAAAGTTGAAAAATCTTTGGGCTCCACAGAGCCACTCCTCTCTCCTTTTTCCAGCGGCCTCCTGCACAGCTGATTCACGCACACTTATGAAGCCTCTTTTGTTTAACGTCCTCCTACACTATTAATCAGGTAAATAGAAAGTAGCTTGTGGATCTGACTGCCATTGGAGGAAGTTCAATATGGTCATCAAGAGTCATTGTGTTACACCTGTTGGCTTCTTTTCCTGGTCTCTTACCATGATCAACCTTCTAACAGAAATCACAGCTTTAGCCAGGTGTGATAGCTGTAAAAACCCAAGGAAAATGGTAGTAATAAAAGGAACATGGATGTCTTTTGTGCAATTTTACTACTGAAAGGACTTTTTTTTTCCTGTATTAGAGCACTAAGTACTACAAGGTGATTTTAGTAGGCCTTGAAATAAGGTGATGACTGAGCAAGAGTTAAGAAGATGGACTTCTGTCCATTTTTTTAAATATGGGAAGGTGCGAACCATATAAAAAGAAACCTGTAAACCCCTTCAGCTCAATCTAATTTCATGGGGAGTTACACACACCTTTGTAGAAGTCAGCACAACTACAGCAAAGCAGATGATGGTTCATTTTGGTCCAAAGCAAGAACAGAGCTCCTATGCATCCTCACAGCTTATTCTCACAGTATTGATTCAATCTTTTCCAGAAAACTCTTCCACAAGAAATTATGAAGTGTGAAATTAATCTTGGAAAGACTGTAAAACTAGTCACTTCACACTGGGCATGAATCCTTTTCATTCCCAGATCTGTTTTTTTGGTATTGGCACAAAGTGTCCCCCAATGTCCCAGGTTTGCACAAAAATTACAAGTCAGGCACTGAGAAGACCAGGTTTAAAATTAGGCACCCAGTTTAAAATTAGGCTCCGATTATTATTCAGGAGGGAATAAAAAAGTCTCAGCTCTTCAGGCAGTCCATAACTGCTACCTCACATACAGTGGTGATTATTCTCTGACTGACCTTAAGAACTATCTGCAAGCCTACTTCTAGGATGAAACACTGGTAGAATTATTTTAATTGGAAACACAGATGCATCAAGAAAAATACTGATGCATTTCAGCAGAATTACTGACAATATGAAACTAGCCATTAAGTTTCTTGCAGTGTGTTACTACATCAACAGGTACACACCAGCATACGTCACCAGAAAACAGCAAATTGTTGGTTTTTTTTTAGAGGTTGAACACACACAGCTCTGTAGAGAATGTCATTCATGTAGCCACAAAGTGCACACAGCTGAGACATTTAAAAAAATTCTAGGACTTTCAAAAATAAGCATTTCCTTCATAAATCATCATTCCACCCCAATTTTTCTCATTTTCAATGATATTTTATATGATTACATGATAAATGAAAACCTCATGTGATTAAAAGAAAGAAAAACATTATAAATTGGAAAAGATGAGCAAAAGAGGGAAATGTGAGGAGACTTGCATTTCAGATGGTCAGCCCATCTGTAGGCCCTTAGTTTCCAAAGTGAGGAATTAGTCTTGCCTTTCTGCATGTAACAAAGTGTGTATAAATCACAGCTTACTGCTTGCCTGATTCTGAAGACATAAGCACAATTTATATTGCCTTAAGTGGGATGGTCAGAAGTAAGCCACAGAACACCTCCTGTTTCTCCTTCTGTTACTTTTCTGCATTATTTTTCTTTAGATTGATATTAGAAAATTATTTGTCTAGTGTAGATTAAAATTGCTTGTTTTATTCTTCCACTGAACATACAATCTTCGTTTTCTTCGTTGGCATGACAGGGGAGACAGTCTCATTCAATTTATTAATATAAAGCCAAGGTTTCCATGAGCTGACTATAGCATGCATCAAAGATAGAGTTAGAAAAAAAAAAAAAAACCCTGATGAATTGGTTAGTCATTTGAAGTACTATTTCCACCTGAGAGTCTTCAGTTCTAAATTCTAGTCTAAATAAAGAAGGATATTTTCATTTTTCTTTATTGTTTCAACCTTGAATTTTTAAAAATTTTTTTGTGGTTCAAGCTCATGTGTAACTTCACAGTGTTGGTAGAAAGAAACCTAAAAGCCAAAAGAAGTATGAAGGATCTATGTCTGCAGTGCCAAGAGCTAACTGTATCCTCATGGCCAGCTACTGAAACTCAGCCGATACATAGGTACTGGTTAAATCAAAGAATAACTCACGCCTGTTTACTCAAGCTCCTGTCTTCTTTATTCATTCTCCAGTATCTTCCTCATCTTTCATACATAATTACACAATTATTTTCACATCTACAAAAGAAAGTCCTCAATTTTTTATATACAGACGCAAAATATGCGTGCCTTAAGCTAACACCTGTCCTTTTGGCAAAGGCAGATCCTGAAGTAATAATGTTTGATTATGGTTACTGTAGCATATACACGACCCAAACAAATTTAAGGGCACACTATGCTAGCAGCAGTTCTGCAATCAGCAGTGGACAGTCACAGATTTGAACTATAGTAAGGGATGACCAAACAGCATGGCTGTAGCCTTCTGAACACAGAGGAATGAAAAAGTTACTGAAATGTGGCGACTAAATCAGGTACAGAATCAAGGATAAACCCAGGTCAACAAAACCTTAATCCTAATACTTAAGGATGACCTATTTTCCACCATGAGGAGGCTCATGAGAAACAGGATTTGTGTATAGGGTGCATCTTCTGGTGTTAGCCATGCAACGATGTACTGCTTCACAACTGAGATGGTGGGGTGTGGCATCCAGCAAGGAGCAACACGCAATTCAATACATGAATTTTAGGTGAAGCCAGGAAGCCAGCCAGCCAGCCATTTTATTAGGTGAAATCACACAGATTATTTACCTTTCTTGCTGCAAACGTGGCAAGCTACAAAACTGCTAATTGGTTGCTCACACTGTTCACACCATATTGATTGGTTAGTAATTATAACAAGTTCTGATAAACCTATCTTATAGCTAAACATCTTTAGTTTACCTTTAATACCTAAAAGCATCCACACACCTGCTGTTTTGACCATCTTGATATGGTTGGTTCCTACCATGTTCTGTTACTCCCAAATACCTTCCCATAACTGCTTCTTGAATTAGAGCAGCCTGTACCCCTATCAACAAGGGCGCTGTGTTTTGAGAATGTGATTATTAAGATCCTCTCTGCATGAGTAACTTTTACTGTCTCATGGGAACAGAAGAATATTGTCAGGGCCTAAATCTTGGGAGAAGAGAGCTAGGCTGCTAGCAGGCCTGCTGTCTTCCCCGACAGTGGGGCAAGTTGGAAATACATCCTTTCTTCCATTATAAAGAACATTCTGACATCTTTGAAAATATTCTTCAATCCATGCTACAAAGGTCACAGTAACATATGCTGCAAGAACGAGAAGTTATTTAATATCTGAAATGATTTATGAATTTATTAGTATTTTTCTTCAACTGACTTTTTTTGCTCATGGTTAGTGAACAGTTATTGTGAGTTGATTAATCTGATTGCATGAGCACTATTTAATTTCTTGAACTGTTCTAGCTGACAAACAGCTGTTTGTAATGTGGGATTTAGAGACCAGCTTATTCTATGACAGAATGTAAATTACTTACATTTTCCTCCCCTTTCCCTAAATAACCTTTTCACTGCCACTCCCTTCACCATCCCACAATCTCTTCTAACAAAATGCCTCCATGCAGAATGAAGATCTTGGCAACCCAGAACACTGGGTCTTTTTGCTCCAGTGCTGAACAGATTTGTCACTTCTCTGTAAAGATGTTAGCAGCAGCATCCATTCATGTGTTAAGAGAAATTATTATTTTTCTCCCTAAATATCACACTTTACAAGTTACTCCATACATCAGGTTGTGCAAATGTTACGTTATTGCTCTTAAGAGATTTATGTGTTTGTGGGAAGAAGCATAAAAAGTATGCATTTCTTCATTTTATTACTCTTGCTGCGTAAACCTAGCTGAAAGATGCTGGCTATTACCATGGTCTGTAACACTGTATATGACTGATACACCCCAGCTTGCTAAAGAGTGATTGCAGATATTCAACTACATGGCCTGAGCACTCGCCTTACATGTTTTATTTAGGCTGTGTAACACACGGAGCCACAGCTGGGTCTGCTCAAGCACCACAACACATTACATTTTTTGACCTATAAAAATATCCCTGCACAGAGGAAGGGGGGGAAGAGCAAAAAAGACAAGTGAATGCTTGCTGAAAATTATAATATCCATGAGGGTAAGAGGGACAAGAAAGGAGATGCAAAGAAGAGTCAAGCTTCAAATTCCAGCGCATTAAATTGATGGTGATGTCAATGTCAGTCAACAGCTGTCAGCCCAAATGAAAGAGGTGGGTGTTCATATTTCAAAAATATTTGTTTTGGTTTTCAGCCAGAAATAAAAGCCCTTTTTCCAATGCTGTCGTGATTTAACCCCAACTAAGCAACCACACAGCCACTCACTTACTCCCACCTGGTGGGAGGAAGGAGAGAGCCTGGGAAAAGAAGTGAGAAAACTCATGACTGCTTTCAGCACAAATCCAAAGCGGAACCTCATATCAGCTACTATGAAGAAACTTGACTGTATCCCAGCCAAAACAAGCACAGCTACAGAGTTTGGATTTTGCAGCTGAAGCAGTTCTGCCTTCTAACTTAGACCAGTTGGCCACATCTCCTCCTAATTTGTACTTGTCCATTTTGCCTTTAAGCATGATAAACCATTGTATGCTATGATTATAAAAAGCTTTGGGATGACAGCATGGTTAATACCATGTCTTATTTTACCAATTTTAAGAAATTTGTCATTCCATTCTTTTTTTGAGATCAGTCCTTAGCAAGCAGAAGAAATATTAGAAAGGAGTCAAGGTCTGTTAAGTCTTCCCTACAATTAATTGGTGTCCACTGTAGGATTATTCAAAATAGTTCAAGTGCCACGTTTACAGCCCTACTGTCAGACATCACATTACCTCCCAATAAATTTTTGATCTAATTCTATGCAACCATATCCCAGCACAAAGATCTTACTAGCTAGGAATCATTCCAGAAATTAATTTTAATTATAAGAAGATTCTTTTTGTTCTATCATTTGGGTGCATTTCTCGAGAAAAAAAGACAGTGGAATTACAAATAGCAATTCAATGAATTTAGTTGCTTTTGTGTTCATAAGCACCGGGGGAAGAAGGTGGATTTGTTTTTAAATCATTCTGTTTTGCACTCAGCTAACAAAAAAAAAAATTCTAAACTTCAGGGTCTAGTCTTCATTTTATGTAGTAGAAAAATTATTCACAATTTAAAATGGTAAAAAGTGTTTTCATGTGAAGGAGAACTCAAGTGCATGTGGTCTAATGCACAAGCAACCATTTCTGCTGCTGCTTCAGAACTCAACAAGCGTGTCCACAAATCCATCAAACCGATGGTTTATGGAAGAAGCTGTGTGCCTGAGCTCGGTCTCTCAGAACAAAGTAGGACAGAACTGCAGGATGCAATGAAGACACATCTGTGCTGCGGAGCAGGAGCAGCCATGGAAACCTCTTTCCAGAATACCAAAATGAAGTTTCCTATAGACACGTGCCTGTGCCATAACCTAGCTTCCCTAAAGCCAACAGTAAAACTCTCCAGTTGTTTAGCCAATATCAGTTTTCTAGATAACAAATGAATAATTGTGAATCACTTAAAATCATTTCTTCTATTTTTATAACTATGATTTTATCAGATTTTTATGTCATCTATTTTATATATGCCCTGAAGTCTAAGACACATTTCTTCTCCTTCAGGGATGCAAGTGCACCTGACAGGACCAGGATCTGACATGATCATGACTACAACACCATGTAAGACCAGTGCTGACACTTGCTGAGCATTCTTATCTCCTTGCACAGCTGGAACTGGTCCAAGGGTTTATACAGAGAATCCCAGAGTAAGGCATAGAAGTTCTGTTATGCTCTGTATCCGTATGTTGGAGGCATTCCTGCTGATGGGAAGAGTGAAGATAAGAAAAAAAAAAAGTGAGAAATTAAGTCAGCTGCACAGTCCTATTGCTTTCTTGTGGCTTTCCACATGAAAACGAAGAATAGAACTGGATACAATCTGCAATGCTGCATTAGGAATCAGGAACTGTTACCTTCAGAGCAGGAAGGTGGGACTCAGGTCTACACTGAGTGAGAAATGTGAGTGAAGGTCCCCTTACTAATTACTCCTCTCCCTGGAGGGCTGCTCCTGATCACCACTAAAATAACTTGTCATTAAAAATTCATAAAAACCTTTATAACTATTTAGAAATAAATATTCCCAGGTCACCTTTAGGAGTTAAAAAAAAAAAAGAAAAAACCACGAAAGCCAGGCCTCCTGGGTTTTTTTTAAGCCAGTGTTTCTTTCACTACATCTAAACAGAAAAGGTACCATTTTTTACAAGTGTCTTACTTGACATTTTATATCACTCATGTCAGTCACACTGTATTTCCTAATGCAAAGTGACATGGGCAGCACTAAGCCAGAGTCACTTGTCATGCTGTTGTGTCTGCAAGAAGAATTTATATGAACTAGAATTTGCTTAAATTCAGAGACAGAGGTAAGGGTGCCTTACAATGAACTTTTCTTTCCTTTCTGGAAAACAAATGCTCCTGTAGACCACATCTTTCAGTTCACTTAAGGTTTTAATCCCTGCCATAGGGAATTAATTATTTCCTTAAACAGCAAAGGGGATACTGGTTGTCCCCTCCATTTAATTGTTTTGGTTTTAGTGAGCATCACAGTCATTAATAATCTGCTCTATTAAAATTAATCTAAAATATGTTAGACGTTAAAAAGCCAACAGCTGAAATGGGGCTTGGACGGTACCACTATAAATTAGCCTTCCAGTACTTAAGAGGAAGTTACAAAGAAGATGGACCTACTCTCTCCAGAAGGAAGCACAATGACACCACAAGATGCAATATGCAGAACCTGCAAAATTCCGTAGAAGTTATTTACTGATAGAATGGTGTAAGCATTGAAGAAGGGTGCCCAGGGAAGTGATGGTATCTCCCTAGACAGAAATATTCAAGACTTGGCTTGACAGGGTGCTGACTAACCTAATCCAATGCCCTGATTTCAGCTGAAACTTGTACCAGATGATGTCCAGATGGCCTTTCCAATGTAAGCTTCAGGATTTGAAATATTCGGGTTTTAATAAATGAAATAAAATTAAAAAAAAAAAATAAATCACTGTACCCTTCTTTTTACCTGTCTCATTTTCAAGTATAACATAGCAATGTACACCAGTATGTTTCAGACACCCTTAAAAATAAAGTTGAAGCTTAAAAAACACTTTTGTCACAAGCTAAGGCAAAAATTATCACTCACTAATGGGCTGCACTGCACCTTGCACAATGCTGTCCAAATGTGCATAGATATGGGGACAGTAACTAAACGCTTTGTAAATCCTCCAAATCACACAATGTACTTGCCAGGAGCACAACCATTTTTGCACAAATAACTTCAAGTCAAGCCCTTATCCTTATCTGCAAACAAAACCCAGTAACGAACCATATCCCAAAGGCCTACTATGTTTTTAGGCAGACAAAACTGCAAAAGATAAAAGCCCCTGTTTAAATCAATCCAACCTTTCCTGATGCTTTCTGATCCGCATACTGACACTTAACTAAAAGCCCTAACATTTGGTATTGAGTTGCAGAGTCATTTTATAGGAAGCTTAAAAATATTTCCATATAATAAAAATAAATAAATAAACTCCAGGGATATCATTTGAGTATGTGGCTATAAAACTGCTTAGGTTTTCCTCAAAAGGCTGCTTTATAAGTAGAATGGGACTAGCCTACTGACAGTGCCTTCAGCATACTTAGTCTGTTTTGGATATCAGAGCAACTGTTTTATTTATTAACTAATTTATTTCCCAAAAGTGCTTATTCAGTTGACCCAATATTACTCATGGACATACATCGGAACTAGAAAAAGCTTCCACCTAAGTTTAAAAAAAAAAAAACCTCACAGAAAACACATCTATCCACACACATCCACTTGTTCTTGTACTTTCTGGGATTAATTCTCATTTCTCAGCTGCCCAAAGCATAGCAGCCATCCTATTCTAGACAAACATACCTACCAATGGAGTGGCCTAATCGCCACACCATGGGTACACTCTGTGACAGGATACCCATCCTCTTCTGTTGCAAATTTTGCACTCAATATTACTTAGTATCATATGCAAATAAGACAGCTATAGTCCTATCTCCATATATGGAGAGGACTCAAAAGTGAAGTGATCATCCCCCGTACTCCACACCAGTGAAGTCATACCTTGACTAACACCTTTAGTTTTGGGCCCCTCGCTACAAGAAACACACTGAGGTGCTGGAACAGCTCCAAAGAATGGCAACAAAGCTGGTGAAGGGTCTAGAGCACCTGTCTTATGAGGAGCAGCTGAAGGAACTGGGTTTTTTTCTTTTTAACCTGGAGAAAAGGAAGCTGATGGGCGACCTTATCATTCTCTACAACTACCTGAGAGGAGGTTGCAGCCAGACGGTTGTCAGCTTCCTCTCCCAAGTAACAAGCAATAGGACAAGAGGAAACAGCCTCCAGTTGCATCAGGGGAGGTTTTGATTATATTAGGAAAAAATTCTTCAGTAAAAAGGTTGTCAAGCATTGGAAGAGGCTGCCTGGGGAAGCAGTTGAGTCACCATACCATACAGTATTAAAAGATGTGCAGATGTGGTGCTTAGGGACATGATTTAGCAGTGGACTTGGCAGTGCTAGCTTAAATTGTTGGATTTGATGATCTTGGAGGCCTTTTCCAACCTAAACAATTCTACGGTTATATAAATCTAGCAGGTTTTCCATAGGTCTCCCGGGACATTTTACCACATCTGTCTTCCTAAAGAGTTGTTTTCCAGCTCTCAGGAGAAAAGAATACGGCCCTTGTGCACCTTATAGCTTTTCAAATGGAAGTATGTATTTTTAATTTCCTTAATACCCTTTCAGATTCTTCTCTCTTGCTCTTACTTATCTGTACTCAACAAATCCTCACTAATTATTTTCTCTTTTTTTTGTCAAATATTTTTGTGGTCATGTTAATGTTCTAAGAACAGTTCTCAGCAAGCACAAAACAATAGCAAGATTTCTGTAAGCAAACATTTCTACAGAAGTTAAGAGGGGTGGTGTGGGGGTGTTTGTGCTTTGGGGGTTGGGTTTTTTAACTAGATATGACTCTCAGGAAATAATGAAAAAAACATTGATGATGCTGGATTAGTCCTTGGCTATTTCCTTGACCATAGCTCACTCTTTGGACAATTGTACTTCCAAATTAACAGGTTGAATAACCATGCTGTTGAATTAATTAACACGTTTAACTTATTAAACATATTGTTACGAATGTGTATAAATAGAACAATTCAAGTGTTCTAGGAGGATTTAAAGCAAAGGAATTGCAATTAGTTCCTGAAATTACAGGAGGAAAAACTGAGCTATTTGAATATCCGTGTCACATTATCCTTTCTGTAAGATGAACAGCTACAGAACACTCATGATTTAAAGAACAGCTGCGATTTAAGAGCATTGCAATAAATATCTTCAATAGTCCTACAAGGAAGATCTTATAAATGCTTTCAGTATTGGGGTATGTGGGTAGAACTGCAAACAGGTATATTTAGAGACACACGCATTTTGTATAAAAGAGAAAGCTCAAGGTCAAGCTAGATATCAAAATTAGAATAAGGTCAAGCAGAGATTTTGTAGAATTATGCCAAAGAGGCCTTAGCCTGTTCTATCCAGATATCTTCTGTACTGGCACAGAAGCCCAAAGACCATCCTGAGCCTGCAAACTAGACCAAATTCTATTTTGATGTGGACAATCTCAAACTGTGCCAAATTACATCCAGTCCAGTCATTAGTCATATTTTATAGACAATTCCAAAGTAATTGCCTTAAAAGGCTAGATAAGGAAACCTATGATAGCTGTAAAACAGACTCATATGGTTGCATCACAAATTCACCATCACAAAAATATACTGTGGCTTGCTTTTGGTATATACAATACAACTATCCAATGTATCCTTCCACAGACATTACTGTATGTGGTTAGTAGAGTGTAGTGACCTTTAAATTTTACTCAGATATGGTAAACAAAAATAGTGAGCAGGTTCTCCAAAACTGTACAGTCCCTACTGGAATTGGAGTCATATATCACTCAAAAGTATAGGCATTGCTCAGTCCTATGCACCACATTTTATCAAAAAAATATCATATGCTTTCTGTAAGACAATGAGGACAAGTTCCTACAAAGGGAGAAATATCCAAGATCCAAAATTCACAATTTGAATTACCTTTTGGTAGAACCCTGTGGTGACCCTTTTTCCCAGCTGCAGAGGAAGAGCAGCAAGGTATCTGTCCCAGCTGTCACCCTCCAGCAGTGGCACTAGCTTTCCACTTCAAGAGCAGCTCATTTGTCTAGCAGATTTAGGCTTGCTTCAACTTATCATAGGGTCATTTAGGACTCTGCTGCATGCCCTTAGTTTCTTATCACTAAAGGGAAGATGTGCAGAACTTTTTACTACCCCAAAGATATAAGAATATCATTAAAAATGAACATAACATTAGACACTTTACTAGGATAAGGAAAAAATTAGCTCTTGCTGTTTAATCAGCCCACTTAACAGTTTGGATTTGTTTTATTCTTCTAATTTTAATACTCTAATTTTACGAACATTTACCCTCAGCTTGTTCAGATTCCTCCTCAAGTCCCAATTCATAACTGATTGCTTAATACTTGAGGGATTAAGCCAGCAATACTTTAAGAATTTACTGCAGCTCTTTAAAAGGTTACTTTTCAGTTTTACTAGTTTCTTACATGCTTGATACATCAGGAAGCACTTGCTTCTAAAGCTTGCCTCAGGTCTTGAAGCATTACCACAGCAGGTGAGTGAATTTATCCAAGAGGTCTTACCGAACTCAAATCACAGGCTGCAGAGTTTTCAGGATCAAGGTTGAAGGTCTGCTATGACTTTAGTGCACTGACAGGTTGTCAAAGATTCTCTGTCATAGAGCACAAGAGTGGAACAGTAGGTCTGAAAGACGCAAGAATGAAATTGTAAATTGAGGCTATGCAAACTGAAGAGAAATGTTTATGTTCAGGAATCCTTCTTTAAAGCTCCCCTGACCTGGTGGAGAGTTTGAGCTGGAATAAAATGGAGATGGAGCAGAGTATACAAGGCTGTGACGCACAGGGCATGCCGCTTGAACCCAACTGCGTGTTAAAGTCTGCAAAGCCATTAATACCTATGAGATGGAAGTGTAAAATAATACCAATATGATAACACATCTCTGTGCATACTATGCTTTGATACAGGTTGTGGTGATGAGAGATTCCAGTTGAGAACCGGAACTTCTGCATGATCACATGTGATTTGCTTACCAGAGCTCCACTAACTAAAGGCAACGGAAGGCAATCAGGTTAACTCCCAGCCCACACTCTCCTAACCTGCCCATCACATAGACAGACAGAAATGCAAACCTGTTAAACTGAAATGTAACATCATCAATGAAGACACCAGAATGTTTTGAAGAAATTTTCCTGTTTGTCTCATTTTTCCTGCATTTAGTATTTATGTTTTGCTTAACATATAGGAAATGTAATGAAAGCAGTTTAACAACATGATGTTAAGCTTCATTTGTGAGCTGTTTGAGAAAAACCAGAATCTGTCCAGCCCATTAGTGAAATGAAAATTGTACAGGCAGAATTCCAGCACTTTTGAATAATTGAATCCAAATTCATTCATTACAGTAACCTTCAGGGAACTATACTGCAGATCCATGACACCAATAGCTTTAGTAGGGACAAAAATGTGAATTTGATAGATATCTTCAGAATTTTTCAATACTAAATCACATTTTGCTTACAGACATGACACATATGCTCTTTACATCCCCTTACACAGAAAGGTATTAGCTTTCTCACGTTACATGTCAGATGGAGAAAGTGACAAATATAAATATATGTATAAGTGGTTTTCCAAATGTGAGGGCAACAGCTAGGGTGAAAGACTCCTGTGCCACTTCCAGGTACACGGTTCTGAAGAGGCAACAACTGACAACAAAATGGCTTCATTACTCCCCTATACCCACCAACTATTGTTCGTGCTTTGATACTAAAGGACAGATTTCCCTCTGTCTGGAGGCACATTTACTTCCTGCCTAATCCTACGGCCTGTCTGCTATACTAACAGGATTTCACAGAATCACTAGGTTGGAAAAGACCTTTAAGATCATCGAGTCCAACTGTTCCTGTCCTATGCTAAACCATATCTTTAAGTACCTCATCCACATCCAGGGATGGTGACTCAACCACCACCCTGGGCAACCTGTTCTCTAGGCCTGTATGCATGCAATAGATTTTTAAAATCTTGTTGCCAAGTTCCAACTCTCACCTTATTTACACTGTTCCTAAAAATCTGGCACTAAATGGGATGAAAAAAGTTCCCAGGTAAAAACACTTGGATGTCTTACTGTATTACACCTTAGCCAAATGGCTACATATCTTAATCACTCTGTCTTGACTCCTTCCATATTTTCCTTCCAGGATGAAATTAGACCTCTTTGAAAGGGATAGCAACATTTCATTTGATGTGGGAGGAGGGTGGGAGGGGAGGAGCACAACTGATATTTTCCTCTATCCTCTCTTGCTTTTCTAGTCCATCATTAGGATGGGAAAAGATTTGAGAAAAGTCTGTAGCTATGCTTTCTGTAGACAGCTAAAACAGACCTGTGAAAACAACAATCCAAAGATCCAACCACAATACCATCCTACATTTGTAAGCTAGAGATGCTGTATCTGTGTGTAAATTTGGGCTATCTGGTAAAGGCAGACCGTGCAATACTGCCTAACCAGAAAGCTGCCTGAGTTCCTGCACTGTACAACTATTACATAATAGAAATGACAGGGCAATCAAAATGCAAACATTTTTAACTGGTTACGGCTTTCCATTATTTATAGCTTCATGTCCCTTTTGGGAAATGCCATCCCAAAATTAAACTTAATTTTAGTATCCAAAATTAGGCGAGTCCTATGACTCAGTGGAGGAGAGAATGTTACACATGCACACTTCTAAATGGGGCAGGCAGTTTAGTCTATTAGAATTCATTAGAGACTGAGTCATGATTGGGAAACTGAATTTACTTAGGACAATAACCTTCAAGTGAAAAAAAAAACTATGACAGCAAGAGAGTTCTCATTTCAACAAGAAGTCAGGCAGCCTCCAAGGTTTCCTAAGTGTGGTAATCCCTTCAAGTTCTTGCCTGGCAGGATTTAGGCTGCCTCCTCTACTTTCATACATAAGAACTTTACCACATATGATACCTGCCAAAAAAAAGTCACATGAAATTGGTATTTGGCTGCTTGGAGTGTTTAGTCTGTATAACATCATTATCAAGACACTAAGAATTCATTCCCAATCTAGTTAAGGAGTAAAATTAGAAAGGGACCGCATACAAAAATAACATGAATAAGTAGAAACAGCTGAAGTAATTCCCTCTGTATGCAGCAAATAAAGTCTAATAATAATTTATTAAAACAAAATGTTAAATGTCAGTTGAAGATCTAAGTACTCTCAATATTAAACTTTAGCCTATTTCAAGAATGAGAAGCCTTGAGTACACTGCTCTTGATGGCAGACTATTGACTTGCTGAAATAAAAAAACAACAGCTCTTAAAGAATCAAACCATTGTCTGTCAACAGCCTCTTGGTTTGGCAGGAGATGCTGCACCCCACTATGCAAGGGCACAGTTTGAGTACTTACTTCTCGCGGGGTGAGCACAATAGGGTTGGACAGTTTCTCAGTTCCGACTTTGAAAAGTACTGGGGGGAAAAAAGGACAATTTGAATGGTAGAGGATTTCCATCAGTATGGGTTCTGTTTTGGGGTCACGGAAGTAACGATGCTGATGACAAGTTAGCGCAGTTTGAAACTCTGATAGCGACTGCAAGCAGCAAGCACTTGCTTTTCATTCTTTCCTGGTTGAATGGCTAAGCAGTGTGCAGTATTCATGTACACTCAGGTGGTTCCAAATTTAATTTTGTCCCTAATGTACATAATTAACAATTAATACTGATGCTTCACAATTCATTTACGCATACAGCAGTTCTCTGTTTGGTTGGGGGGTTTTTTAGGTGGTTTTTTTTTTTTACAGTGGCATTTTTGTTCCAACTCAATTGGGACCTTCCCTAAATCTATCCTTTAATAGCTTGCTTAATTTTATTTTTGTATTCCACAGTCCTTGATAACAGCAAACTAATTTCTATAACTCTGTTTGATGAAAATGTGCTGATGGAACTCATATTTCACTTCATTGACTGTAATGAGCTATTTCATCAAACTGTCCATGTGACACTATTATAGAGAAAATGATAAATTTACTAATTTATTCACTAGAAATTCCATTGGAAATTTAAAAAGGAAAAGAAAAGAGCCATGAAGTGAGTTACATTAGACTTCCACCAAATGATATGTCAGGGTCTACATGAAACAAAAGCACTGACTACTGCTACACTTAATGGAGTGTAAACATTAAGTATGTGTTGATTAATTACTAGGTTGGCTGAAACTCAGCAGAACAAAAACATGCACCACGATGCAGGTTTTCCCTTGTAAATATTTTCAAGCTTTGCCTACTCATCACATGTGGCTCTGTTACCATTAGAAATCAGAGTTTCATTCATACACTTCCATCAGTGAGACCTCTTACCCACGTTAGCCACATGGATCTGGATAAATTTAGCAGCTGACACCCAAACTCTTTAATGGTGTTAAGCCTTCCTAGCAAGCTTCGCAGTATCCTAAGCAGCAAGGAAACAATTCCTCTAATGATCTTTTTTCCAAAGATTATTTGTATTTGCCTCTTTTAAAAAAGAATGTATCTGCAACTATACTATGTAGGATGAAACTGTATTTTGGGAGAACAGTAGGGAGTATGTAATTAGGCTATTCATCTCGTGTTAATATTAGGCCTGAAAATAGAGACAGTATCACATGGCACGCCTGGCTTATTTTAATTAGCTGTCCTCCACCTGCTATTACAGTTATGATCCATGTATTTGATTGCTCTGCCACAGATCAGCCTGAAACCCCGGCAACAGCCTGGAGAGAATACCAAGGGGAAAGCCACAAAACCAACCAGGGACAATTTCTGACAATCTTTTTTGCTTCCCATTCCACACCTGTCCAGGAAGGTTATTAATCTGTATTCAAACCTCTAGCACGCTCCACCTGTAGTACTAACTACCTGCACTTGCTTATTGGAGAAAGCAATGTTGTAGGAAGCTCAAAAGTAAGTTCTAACCATTTTTAACACAATACTAATTACCTTCAAAGAAGTCCAAATGCAATTAGAAAAAAGTGGAAAATAAAATATTTCAGATCACGGAAGATTTTTTGGACCTTTCTGGTCCACTTGGTTTAAGGGAAGCCATTTTACTTCATTTTTGTTTGTTTAAAATCTACTTAACTATGATTGTTGCTCTGAAAACCTGCTTGCCTTCTTAGTCTAGTCCACTTGAAGAAGATTTTCTAGGGAGAAGAAAAAAAAAAAGATGGCTGCATAAGGAGTCCAAATAACTATGTGCACAGCACACCTTGTGTCCACTTAAGGCTGTGCCATTTACACATAAATAGAAAGCTGCTGAAGGGAGATAGCAAGAAGGCTTGTCTTTTTCCTCAGAACTTGAACATTTTAAGGCACCCTCTCCCTGTTCCAAGCTGGCAACAGCCCATGGAAAGCAGTGACTGAGGAACAACCATCTCACCGCTGCACAGCAGATGTCTTCTTAAGGCCTGTTACATGGCAAAGCTGCTCAATTCACATGGTTTAAATCAAACCAGGAACAAAGTAATCAATTGACTTTAAAGTTATCTAATTAACTGGCAATATGTTCAGAATGACCATCCGGTATATGACCAAAATCACAGTATTAGAATTTTCTAGAATGCTAATAAATACATTTCCAAGTACACTCCAACTAATCCCAAGACCTACAGCCTAGACTGCCCTCCCCATACACACACTCCTTCAGTTACACACACTCACCACCCTCTCACAGGGCTCGAGGGTAAGAAGCCCTCACCACTCTATTCAGTGAGAGCAGGTTCCCTTACTCAAGCTTAGACCTTGCTGGAAGGTGGGTGCTCTTGCTTCTTGTGCACCCATGCTGGCATCTACAAATGCCCATGTGGCTGAGAAAGCACCCCACAAGTTCATAAACATGGGTCCTAACTTTTTGCACCCTGTTCTGAGAGTGCAGTTGCTGGACCACTCTGATGGGGAGGATGCTCCACTAAGCCTAGAGAGGTTGTCTTGTGGCAGTAGATGACTAGGTTTTGACTGCTGCTCTGTTCCCACTTATCTATCCCCTCCTGTCACAAGTTTATATGCTTCCCCTGTACTTCTTTTCAAGCTGACTTATTTCAAAAATGACATTTATTTCAAAAATTTTTTGGTTAGATGGAGGACTACATGAGGTTATACCAACATATCCAGGTGGGAATAAGGATGCTGAAAGCAGTGATGAAACTCTTCCTAAGAGGAAGGATTTATTGGCTTGCCTGTGTTTCTAGCCTCATGCATCTAAACAGCATCTAGTTGGAAAAAGCCCACACTCCCATCAGTACCAAGCTCTCCACTGATGGTATGTTCACAAGAAGGTGGTGACTTACATTGCTAACAACGTGTCTGCTGGATTGCACTCTCCCTGCGTGGACTAGGGCTCTAGGAAGTGCCATTTAACCTCTGCTCTGGCTCCAGTATTAATTATGCCTCAAACTACTATAATATTTAGACATATGAATGATGAGGACCTTGGTGTGCTAAAGCAGCTACTCCTTAGCAACATAACCTCCACAGATCCCCTAGAAGTACAAACTTTGCTTTAAAAGTAGGTAAACATTGACAAATGGAAGCTGCTCTCTTTCTATGAAGGCAAGTATGCCACTCTCTAATTAAGACATAATTATGTAAGTCCCGAGCACATCAAGTGCCATCAGAGTCTTCCTCAGAGATTTCTGTGTAATAGGCCAATTAGTAGTCCCTCGATCCCTATACTGGAACTTGAAAACTGTGAGAAGATCCAAGAAAGATTGATTTTGATGCTGTTAGTAAAGCAGACCACATACTCATCTTCCTGCATGGTCTTCAGTAACTACTACGTTACAATATCTGTCTTAGAATTACAATACCTGTGTTAATAGAAAACTTCAGTTTCAGCAGGCTTTTCAGTAAACATAATAAGACTAAATAATCTGTCCCTGGTAAATCTACAGTCTCCAGAATGCCACTGTATGGCTAATTTACACATCTTTATTCCAGTCCCGTTTTCGTCTGTTTTCTACTATATGGATTAAATATATATATACACATGACTATACTCTTGGCATAATTGGGAAAAAACCCCACCATTTTCCCTGTCATATAAAGGAACACCTTCAGCTTAGGTCAGACTGTCCAACAGCAGTTTGCCTGCAGAGCATGGAGACAGCAAGAGGCTTCTGAAAACTGCTTTTGTTCCACATGCTGTAGCAGGGGAGCATAAGACAAAATAATGGAGACATTAAAAACCCTTTGGTCCTCTTCACCAAAGATCTAAGCCTGGAAGCTGTCAGTATAAAATGCTACTGTAAGCTTTTTTCTAGTGGAGCCACAGTCCTAATAATAGTAAACAGAGTGGGAACACAGCAGAAAGATCATAAGCTTCCCAGCTTGATATAGTCAATATTAAATATTTGATCAGGTCTATTAAGATGGATATCGATGCAAGACCTCAAGGAAAACAAGAGCAAAAGGCATTTAACAGAACAGCCTTGTAAAACAGTCTCAGAATCTGACTCTGTAAGCAGCATATCGAAGCACCAGGGACAACAGCCTTTCCTCTTTCCCAGCCTCCTTTACACATGTTCCAATTCACATTCAACCTTACTGCAAGATGGGTATCACCCATCTACACCAATATCAAATCATTTATTTGTGACACTAAGACTACGCTTTGCCCACAGGCCCTCAAGTATCACCCATGGGCAATGTTGCAATGCCTCTAATTTATGTTGTTTCTCACAGCAGCAAGGAGAGCGACCCCAGAATCGCTTTGTGGAGCAACGGACCATTACTATAAGTAAAAATTGTTCAAAGAAAAGCTCACATTAAAAGTAAACTACCTAGCTAGACAAGCAGCCATCTAAAAATATACATTTACCATCATAAAAGAACATGAGACACTTGAAAATGAAGGACCATGCAAAGCAGAGGTGTACAGAAGTGCAGAATTATGGACAAGTGATGAAAAATACATGCACATTTCATATGGCTGATCTGTTGCCAGTGGACCTGAAGCAGCCATTCCTTAACTGCAGTGCCCTAATACCATCCTGAATGAATGCAGAGCATACTTAGGGAAGAAGAGATCATCCAGAACAGTGTTTAAGACTCACCTGAAGTACAGGTCAACCGTGCAGAAATTATCAGCATTCTATTGTATACTGGCATATCATATGTCACATCAATTAGAACACAACGTGCACACAAATTATTTTACGAGTTGTCATATGAGACATTTTTCTATAAAGTGATGAAGTTTACACAAAGCTCTATTTCTTGAAGCACGTGATTCAGGTAGAATTTCAAATTTAAGCTCCACTTTCTAGCACAATTCCAAAAGGTTCCTGGCCAGTAAACCTGAGACTAAAACGTGCTCATGCACTGATTCAACTTGGTTTGAGCTGGCAGAAACTATTCATTGGGTAGTTCAAAGTTTGCAAGCCCAACCAAGTTTTTCATCAGCTCAAAAGAACCTCGTGTTGACATTGCAGAGTATGTGACAGTATAACTTACTTTGGTCCTGCTTGCACAGACAGCATTTAAACACTTGCTATGGTGCTTAGAAGCCATTAACTTTCATACCTGATATCTGTATAAAAATATGAAGAAAGTCTTAAAACTGTTCCTAATAATGCAAGGTTTTCTTTCAGAACAGTGAGGGAAATATTTAAGCGCTGTTTTGGACATCTAATCTGAGTCATATTAAACCACTTTAACAACTTCTAGGGCTCAGAAAGAATAAAAATTAACAGCATTTAATAAAAAGCACAGTTTCTTTGGCAATTTCTGTCTTTCCAATAGAACCACAACAACTTGTGAGTTTCTAATGGGTTTCAGGTGGCATTACTGGTACAGAAAGCAATTTCTTTCACTCTATCATTACTTAGTGATGGACACTTAACAACCTGGCTAACCTCAAGTGTATTAATGAGGCACTAAAACATTTTGAGAAATAAAGTAGGTGGTAAAATTTCTTTTGTACATTGTATTAATTTAAAGGCAATTCATTTAAAAGTTGCAGGTCTTCTTGATGGGCATATAAAAAGGTTTGTTACATAGAGATTTTTCTCATTATTCACTTTCAGAGTTCATTTACCTTTGAAACATTAATTCAAGCAGGCTTCACTGCTCTCAGAAAAGGAAAAACCACACTATTTCATACATTTTGGCACATGTGCAGTGGATTAGGAAAGAAAAAGACAGAATACAGAAGAATAATCCATAACCCAAAAAGAGCAACATAGTCTACCTATATTGCTCATTTCTCAGTCTCCTCTAATTTTTCCATTCTGTAACAATGACATAGCTAAGTGCTGAATCCAGAAGGCTTCAGCAGAGAGCTCCCACTCCATTCAGGGACAAGTAAACCACTCATAACTGGTCCTAACTATTCCAGTGATAATTATCACTGTAGATAGGGAACCGCTTTCAATTCATCTGTTTACTAATTGAAATTCAGGGAGATTTTTGTGCATCACAAACCAACAAGAATTCTACTTCCTGTACAAACAAGCAGAAGGTATGAATATAAATTAACTGTTCTTAAAGAAGAAAGGAAAGAACTAAGCAAAGCTCTGAATACTTATCAGCTAAAGAGAGAAAGAAGCAGTAGGGAATGAACAAGCAATAAAAATTGTCTGATTTACAACTGCTTGCCTTACCTACACATAGAGTAGTACTATAAAAAATTAGGGATATTTTCCAGACTAGATCCTTAAAGCCTAGATGCTTGGTCTCACATTAGATTGTGCAACTATTTTTTTTTCTTTCTTTTTTAGACCTCAGCTTGAAGGCACCTACAGAGTTTTATTTACTCTGCTATTGTAAACACTTTATTCTAAAACCCACTTGCAGCAATAGCTAAAAAAAGTCAAAATCTAAGTTTATTTTTCCTTATGCTCAGACTTTACTCATTTGCCTTTATATAAAGATTAGCACTTACCACTCTTTTCTCTGTGGTGTATCTGAACTCAGAAACTCTGTCTCTGCTTCTTATTCTCTCCACTAAACTAAACCACCAAGTCCTCTAACATACAGAAGTTATTATCTTGGCAACAGCTGACCACAGACAATATAACGGCATCAAGGTGGTTCTGCAACTGAGGCAATTAGCCCTACTAAGAAGCACTGCTCATTAGCCTAGGATTGCAGTTAGCATGCTCATGCTACCTGAGACAGGCTCTGATCACTGGTAAAGTAGGCAGTTAGTGGGAGCTGTAAACTGTGTGTGATCTCTACTTATGTTTTTTACTCCTGGCATCTGGAAAAAGAAGCTGACTACTTTTTCTGAGGAAAAGATTAGGCTATGTGGATTATTGGTTAGGCCAACAAGTTAGAGTAGTGTGGTTATTCCTCTGCCATTGTCTCCTGTAGTTGGCATTTCTACAGTGAAAGCAACTCAGCCTTTTGTACTCAGCTTCTGAGTGACTAAATTTCATCTATTGTGATGAAAAGCCTTCAGCTAGCACTGACGCTGCCTTTGTGATCAGGACCAATCTGTTCATTCCTGTGATGGACCATTTTGTTTTGGCTGTTTCTGGGATCTGGCAACATGTCCCTAGTTTCCTTTTGCATGACATGCTTTCTACAGAGCACACCACAAATCTGATCTAACTGATCCAGCAGGAAAACCATCACATCTCCTTGAAACTGTATAAAGGATGGGAGCAGAAATTAAAATCAAATAAGCTCCTTTTAAAAATTTGAGGTACTGATGTATTGTACTATGTACTTTTTCAAAGTTGGGTTGCTTGATTCAAATCTTCCCAGAAATGAACCTCCTATGGTCCTACTTGCTTTACTTTTACTGCTTGCAGTAAACTACTTGTAGCTTACTACATGTTGGAACAAAAGGCAAAAGAGGACATGAGCAGTGGTTAGTTTTTCATCATTGTTACATTTTTGGTAAGTATTGTCAGAAGGTTTTTTTTTCCCATTTATTACTCTTGCTTTGAGAATATAGTCAAATAATGATTGATATAACCCTGGCATAAATCTTTATTATTTTTTGGGGGGGGGGGGGGTTAGGCTACATTCTGCCATTAGCTTTTGGCCTTCCTATGCAACTACAGTTCATCAAACATAAAAACTGTATGTCAGTCTATTCACTTTCCATTGGAATCCTCCGTTATTCTTCATTTGAGTGTGCAACCTAAACTTCTTAAGGATCCAGCTGGTAGTGGCCACTGTCATTAAGGAAGAATTCCAACCATTGCTCAGTCCTCCCCTTCGTTAGTGGCTCTGGACTCACAGACAAAATCTATCAAGGCAAAAACATCTGTGATTGTTCTCAGCCCAGTGCTGAATTATTTTGGAAAGCATGAGTAAAATCAATTCAGTCACTTGAGTTAAGCCAGCATGAAAAATAAACTGCGCTTTTGCCATATGTCCTGATTGAAATTTTCAAGCATGGAAAACTTAAAAATGGCTAATTCTCCACACATCAGTCCAGGTAGTTTTATAAATCCTTGCAGAGGAAGGAAAAATTATTCATGGCTAATGAAAAATGGTTCGGTAATTGTAAACTTATCACCATTTAAAGTCACACATTTGTTTAAATTTTCTCTGAAATAAGGGATGAGTTAATGCTGCTTGAGTTTAGAGCTAATCAATTACCAGTAATGCTCCTTGGTGAATTCTGTTTTAGCATACGATTAAAGTGTGGCTGTATCACATTTTTAAGTATATTTTCTTTAAAAAAATCCCTAATAAATAACCCTGACACAACACTAATGAATCAAGATCTATGATTCTAAGATATACCCCTAAATATGTTCTTCCTCCAAGATCAACTCTATGGTATTCAACACACTCAGTACTCATGCTCACTTTCCTGCATTGTGTGAATCTTGATGTACTTTTTTTTTTTTTCAACAAAGGGATGTTACTGATCATATATCAGGGATAGGAATAGCCTCACTCTTAATGGGGAAGGAGGAAGAAGGGTCGTGTAGCCAACAGGCCTGTATTATACAAGTCAGGGTACACAAAGCTTGTGAGTCACTGCTAACAGAAAATAGGGAGGAAAATTTGAGCCTTTGCACCCCCTCCCCCAGTGAATCACTATTTGCTTAGACAATGTATGAGTCAAAAGTTCCTTGGGATTCCACAGAATCAAGTGGAAGGAGATAAATTCCACTCTAAGAGCTTTAATCTTTGAAGATAGTCAAGGGCAAGGGAAAGTGAGGTATCATGTAAGTGGATCATTAAATGTTTGACAGTGCATGTCCTCTTGGATGTATTTTATTTGAAGGCTGGGGAGCTAAAGTCAGGAATTATGGCAGGTATAGGGTTAAAACAGCCAAAGATATATAAAAAAGAAAGTAGGGTAAAAATGAAATAAATGAAAAGGGCTCTGGTGCAAAGTATATGCGAAGATTAAAAGACCTACAATCCTTTAAGGAAATGCCACTACCTAAAATACAAATCAGTGGAGAGTGTTGAGCTAAAGACCATTCTTCTCTCCCAATTTCCTAACTGATCTCTCTGCTGAAAGCTTGATCCACCTAGAAATAAAAGGAGCAAAAAATCCCATAAAAATGAAATAAAGATCTCAGAATCTGGCCTCTAGCATTTTCACCTGACCTGCTTTTCACATCATCACTAGCAAGCTGCAGCTTTATGACTGAAAGGTAAAGAATTGGTGTAGTAGTAGTCAATAGTGTTCTCATTGAGAGTAACTAATGTTCTTACAATTGTTTGAAACACTTATTTGCCATAGCAGCAAGGTCAAAGACTTGCAGAAGTAAATTAATTGTAGCGGTGTTTGTAGTAGTTGAAGACAGCTGCAGCTACTCCTGAGACCTGATGGTCAATGTCAATAACCTAATCTGGGAAGCAATGATATGAAAAGTTGTTTTTCAAGATGAAGACTTAAAAAAAACCAAGCCAAACCAAATCAAACCACACCCCACACTAATTTTTTAGCATAAGTAATAACATTTAAATAAATATTAAATCACTGTAGAATCAGCATCATGGAATCAGTAAGTCCAATGATGCATTATCACCTACATTTATTCCTTTATATCTCCTTTGTTTTTTGGAGGCGTGTGTGTTCAACTGCGCTAAATATCCGAGTGTTTCAGAGCTCCATGTTTACATGGCATGCAACACTCGGTGACCTTTCCACAGCACAGGCTCTCTCCCTCAAGCAGTGTGCAAATGCTTTTGCAACAATTCATGTAATAGTTGATTTTGGTCATGATTTGAGTCTGTATGCTACAGAGCTAATACCTTGTTGTTAGTGAATCATGAAATGTTTCTCAATGAGAAAATGCTCGCTGCCTCAGGCTATGCTTCAGACAATTTAAAGTCAGAACCAGTATTCGGGTTTTTTATTATATTTTTATTCTTTTCCTGAAACTTCTTAACACCAATATAAATAAATGACTCGTATTTTTAACCATTTTGATATTTTTGCATAGTTCTGAAGTAATCATGTCAAGTCACTACCTCCTGTGAAAATAAATAGAAAAAAAATGTTAATCTTGTTAATACTGCAAACAGATGCTGTGAAACTGGTGACTCCTTCTACCTCTAGCAGAGCAGACATTCATTACTGGACAATTCAGGCCAGGCTACAAGTTACTGAAGGGGAAAGAAGATGCTCTGTGGTCTTCTTGGTGCGGTTGAGCCACTGCGCAGCCCAGAGAACAAAGATTCCTCAAGAGGCAACATTTCAGCAAGACTGTTGTTAAGGGTTAAAGCTTCTCACTTAGTTTGTCCAGTCCATTCTCTAGATTAACAGTTCTTATATGGAGAATAGATTAGCTTTTTTTTATTCACCTCATATGTCCCCACTTTGACTTTTACAGGCTGGCAACCAGCAGGTTTCCAAAATGGGCAAAAGCTGGCCACGCTCTGCTGCAATGGTTCGTCACCCAGCAGTGGATGATGGCTCCTGACTCTGGAGTAAGGATGTGTAAGTCATGTGGTCATGTAGCACCCATGCCTGACAGCTGGGTGGATCAAACCTCTTGGAATGGGACAGGACTGTTCTAGCCAAAATGAGTATCATTAATCTAAATTATATTTTAATTTGTGGCACTATAAATACTGGGTGAATACCTTGATTCTCACTCAAGGCAAGGATAGGGTATTCTAAATATCCTCACTGAGGTGTCTTTTACAAGTGTAAATATTAAAACAGAAGACAAACACAGGGCCCTGAAGACCCTCAATAAAACACACATTTCCATCTGTTATCCTTCCAGCTAATTCAACTCTTACCTGCAACTCAGTTCCACATCTATGAAGCAGTGCTGAGATCTTACAAATACATGTGTATGTCCTGAGAATGGAGCATATACTGAGCACCCAAATACTTCAGTAAATAACTTGTGTTTAACATTAAACCTCCTTGTGCTGCTGATGCAGTTGCCTAGTTGCAAATGCAATGTCAAGTATTTTTATCTTGTGCAAGACTATGCTTCCATGAGCAATTATAATCTAATTAAAGTCATTAATGTTTATGCCCTAGGGAAACATTCAGTTATTTGTAGGCATCTGAGTTTTTCCTGTCTTCTGATCCTTGCTGTAATTTATGCTTTATTGAGCACTTCTAAATATCCACAAGTTATTTCACTGCCATCCCAAAGCAGTGCCACCCTATAGCCTATGGCACTGTTTTCAGTGCTTCTATTTAGAGTTAAATTGAATAAAAAGAGTAATATATCTACTAAATTTTCAGAACTGGAACTACAGCTTTTGAAGCCAGATTTTATAGTTTTCCCTTATACCAAAGGATGTTCAATCTTTTCACACCATGAATTATGCCTTAATCAGAGTTCAGAACTCTCCGTGCCTTTCAAATGCAAGCAGATATCTAAGAGTGTCTGAAAGAATACACCAGTGATTTCAAAACCTAGAGCATTGAAACAAGGCTCTATAAGAATTATTTTGGAGCTAGTAAAAGTGCACAGCAAAGTATCACTGAGGTAAAGGTTTTAAGAAAGTGTTGGAAAATTTTTTGTTATTAATTATATAGCCATTCTTTTCACCACTAAATGAATAATGCTTTGTAAATCACTAAGGTTTTCGTTTCAACCTTCTGCTAGGACTCGATCCATAGACATTAAAACCAGCATAAAGGATCCCATTGATTTAAGTAATCTCTGGAACAAACTTCTGTGTCTCTCTAAGAGACAGTACACTCAGGCCATGAGGCAAAAGAAGGAAGGGTGCCATCATTACTGAAGTGTGTCTCTAATAGCTCCCCAGATTCCCAGGTTAGGACCTTTCCTACTTGGAACAGAGAATGCTTGAGTGCAAGGTGAAACTGCTGGTGAAAGTGCACATGATTTCATTTCAGTCAATCTAACACAGCTACTGCAGAGGGTGTGGGATGTGATCTGTGCGTATCATCGCTGTCAGCCTGAGGAAGGATCATTGCTGATGGCCTGTGACAAGCAAAACATTTCCCGTCTGCATCTACACTAATCCATCATGAAAAAAGTTCTCCATGACTGCAAAGAACAAGGTGTTTCAACTACAGCTATGAAAGAAATGTTTTCTCATTCTGTGAAATTCCAGGTTTCAAACATTTTTCACTCCATGT
The DNA here is from genome assembly GCA_022605575.1 of Laterallus jamaicensis coturniculus. Lineage (NCBI taxonomy): Eukaryota > Metazoa > Chordata > Aves > Gruiformes > Rallidae > Laterallus > Laterallus jamaicensis. Next base: position 15,970,730 of record JAKCOX010000008.1, on the reverse strand, counting down.
TAATGTGAAACCAAAATTTCTTGAAGGGCTTCACAAAGATAAAGCATGCTTTCCCTGGCACTCCCAGAGCACATTCAATGTGTTCTACAACCTGGTCTAAACAAGGGATGTCAGGCTATGTCCTTTTCTAAGGTATCATGAGCACCAGCCTGTCTTGGGGTAGATTTTATTCTCTACCATTGGCCCTGTCACATATCTATGAACACACGAGCATTTACTGCATCCAGGACTTGATCCCAGAAAAGTTAATGAACTTGACTGGTGTGGTTTGGGGCTACATCTACTTGTCCATCTTTATCTTTCTTTAGCATGGGGCCAAGATAGCTGTCCCATATGGAGCTAGCTGTCCCATATGGAGCTAAATATACTTCAGTTCGACAACTAGTCATTTTATGACAAAAGTAATTTCAGTAAAATATTCCCAACCAGTGGCAGTAATGCTTCTCTTGGAACAGGTTCTAAACAGCAATCAGCATGGCCAGCCTGACCTTGTCTGAAATCTGCTCAGAACAGATTTAATTAACACGACTAGAAAGTTAGAATACAGCCTGACAGGCCCTGTATTCTCCACAGACTGTTTCTATTTTTTAGCTGAAGTGCTCTTTAGTAGGGGTCTGATGCTCATATAGTACAGTCCCATGATCAGGGCACTTAATTGCATTATTAACATGAAACAAGTTGGGCTTAAGCCCATATTACTATATACAAGTTGTCCTAAGTATTCCTATGAACTGCTTTTAATATGCATAGAAATAAGAAATGTGAGCAGATATTATGTGGGGCTTTAGTTCCAATAACTTGATTTGCCATGTTTTTAGAGCTGACTTAAGAATACATAGAGAAATGGCCTTCTTTATACATGCTGTGTCATTCGCCATCCTAGGAAAAAAAAGTGAAAGATATTTTTTTCTTTATTTTCAAAGTAGGAACATGCCAAGCAATTCTAAACAGCTAAACTGCTTGTATTACTCAGCAGAAGTGTTCTTCAACATTTAAGGATACCAAAACCATGCATTTTAGGTTCTCTCAGCACACCTTGTTTAGCGTGCATGTCAGGACACCCTAAGTTTAAACCTTATGCTGAGAAGTTTTAATTATCTGCTACTTCCACCCCAAATCTCCAGCCCACACTTTACTGTCCAAACTATTAATGGAAAATTTGGAATACAACTACAGATGAAAATGAATTTATTTGATTAATGTGTGTATACAAGTGCGGGTTCTCTTGTGAACTATTCAAGTGTTGAGTTTAATTGAGCTACAGCTGGTGCTGACTGTGTTTTTGGAGAGTAGGGATTTACTGACTGATTGACTGTCTCTCCCTTTTAACCTGGATGAAGATGCATTCAGTAAGAAGTGAAATTTCCTGATGATACAAAGCCACGGGGAGAATAGTAAAAAAGAGAAGAGTAATAAATTGAATAGAAATAAGAGCACATAAAATCAAGTAGCTTATACAAAAGGAAGGAAACTAGTCATGCCAGTTAGAAAATAGATTTTAGTTGTAAATCTCCAATTCAACCTGGGGGGGAGAGTGTGGAGAAAAAAACCCCACAAATAAAAGCTACTATTCCAATGACAATGCAAACCTCCTTTGGAGAGGCAGAATAAATTAAATTAATGAACTTTTAAAGTCTTTCAGCTGAGAACTTCTCTCCCTTGTTGTCAGAGTTAGATACAGCTGTTCAAATGGTATCACAGAGGAAAAGCAGAAAATTGAAAAAAGAAAGAAACTGAAGATTTGTCTCCCCTGCTCATGCAGGTCAAACATCCCGAGTGACCTGAGGTGAGTACTGCTTATCCCACAAGAAGCAGTGAAGTCAAATGCAAATTGCCAGTGTACCAACAAAAGTATAAAAAAAGCAATAAAGCCATCCAGTTAAAACAAAAGAAAGCCTTCATAGACTTTGCTGTCTGGAAAACAACCTAAATCAACCCTTTTCATCATTTTGGCTGAACAATAGCAGTTCTGGATGATCACCCAGAAAGAGGTCACCACAAAGGCTCTTTCCAGCTAATCTGGGCATGCAAAACCAATGCTCCCTGTTCATCCAGCCACTACTCCGTCTTCCAGTATTAACAAAGTCCATTCTGCCCTTCTGTAGGTGGGAAAGTCTCCTTGGTATTTCAGGCATTTTCTTCTGTTTGACCTTGGTTCTTTTTCACCAGTAATTTCACTGTTGTCTTTCCATAAACTATGATCTGTTATTTATGTGCAAGTTTACTATACTTTTTTTTTCTCTCTCTTGTAGGGGTCTAATACTGTAGTTTTTATTTTACCTAAGTCATGTTGCTGCCCACAGTTATAAATTAAGATGTTCTAGAAATACGTCTTGTTTTTAGGATACATTTTTCCTTTCATTCACTAGGAAAGAATGGGTTCTATGCAAAAATAACTGAGGAAATGTAGTTATTTACAAAATCTTAGTAGTTTTGAATAATATTCCTAATATGATTTTGTATGTAAAATCTAGGAAGCTGTAACAGCATTATCTTCTGTTCTTTCTCACTTTTTTCTTACTAGGACAGGAAGAGTTACAAGAAGATTCTGTGCTGGGTTTGCCAATATCTCAAAGGGCTTGAAAATTTCAACTGTCATCTGACTCAGTGGGTCATGGAAGGAGATGCACTTCTAAATATACATCAGAGAGCTGTGAGTGAAGACATACAATGTGTGGGACAGTGATGCCATTATGTCTCTGGGAATTTTGTCTTCTAACTTGTTTTTTAAAACACAGATCCCTCTACCTGGCTAATCTTTAACTGCTCTCCCCTAGTGTTGTGGCTTCTCTCCCATTCTATATCCCCAGTTGCCAGATACACCATTAACAGCTGGCTGACTGGGATGACTAGGTCCTTCTGGCACACAGGGCCACCAACCAGGAAAGAGCCATGTGCTCAATACATTATGAAATAAAATACAAGGCTGGAGCTCAAATTACAGTCTATTCCTGGTAAATGAGGTCTGGCAAGTATAAGGAATATACTGAAAGTGTTAAGACTTTATTCATATGCTAGTCAGAACAACTCCTCAAAAGCATCTATCCTTCATAGAATCAATGCAAACAAACTCTAAATAAAGAGAAAATAATGCAAAACAAGCAACAAAAATGCCAGAAAATACACATGCTCTCAGAAGTAACCTCTGATTACTGAGTATCCCTATGGCAGACAGCACCCGAAATTCCCCATGTTCTTTGTTACAGCCTGCACAGGAAACACCACGCAGAATGAGTAGGTGCTTCTACTGTTGACACTTCTTTTAATAGTGTCCCATGCATATGGATAGAAAATAAATAAATTGTGAGGAAAAACTGCGCAGTGTTCTCTATCCCTGGCAGAGAACAGAGAAGGTGCTTACAGTTTGCTATCCTCTCTTTTTTTCCTATGAGAATGCTCCATTCTCTACACCAAAAATATATAAGGTGCCCTTCTGGATTTTATGAAGAATATTTAAAAGAGAGATAGAAAATTGGCCTAAGTTTAAAATATTAGCAGTAAATAAAACAATACAATTTGCAAACTGTTAGTCAATTTAGCATTAACAAATTTAATTTCTTTAAATTTTACCAAGAATCACAGCTTTCACTTTATCCTCACAGATTTGCATGTACATTACCAAATATACCTAAACTGTATTCCCATTTTATTCCAGCAAAAGGAGAAAGCCTTTGCCTCAGCCAGCAAGTCCTTTACTTCTCCTGTGCTAGAGTAATTAAAAGCAAAGCTATAAAACTTCTAATTCCTCCAAGGATTTATTGAAATACCAGAATTTTTTTATTGTCTTTCTCCAACATACTATATATAAATCCTGCCTTTGAGACCTTTTATGCAAACTATTTTTAAAGCACATTCAATTTGCAGAGTAATCTGGCTCCACCAAGTGACGATTGTTGTGATTGCTGCTCTACATCTGAACCTAAGATAATATAAATGGGTACTAAATATTAAACTAATTAGGTAACATTAGGATTTTATTAGAGAGCTTTGAACTTCAGTAATTCACACATTTTAAACAGATTATTTTGTTCTAGTGTAGATGGTAAGTGAAAACGCTGAAGTATTGTAAGGCACTTATTTGCCCCGCTTCTCCTGGATGATGCTGAAACTTTGTCTTACAAAAGTACCTCAAATATTAGTAACTCCAACAATAATACTTATAAGAATAATTGTCATAAGGTAGAAGGAAAGTGGGAGAGCAAGTTGTTTCTCTCAGATTCATTCCACAGCTTTCAGATGCTGTGCAGGCAGATAACTAAAGTCTGCTGGAATATGAGGAGAGTGTGTGAATGAACTTACTATGCTCTTTAATACGAGGTCAGAAAGAACACACTTGAGAAGGCTCAAAACAAAGTGGAAGAAAATCATGGCTATAAGGAAGGCTGTTCTAATATTGGCTTTTTCTGCAATACTATATTTGAATGTCAGCATATTCTGCAAGGAAAGTTTTTATAAAGCATGCCAGAGTGAGGAGGCTGAAGGACGGAGAGATACCACGCAAAGGCAGACAGGGAAACTGAGATTGCTTTGGATGCTGCCTGCACCAGCTTTGTGAATACACTTGAGATCCCAGGCTTAACTTTTGCAAGCTCACAGGAGCATATCTGCTGGAACTTGAAACTGCCATAAGGCAATTGTTAGTCAGCTATAAATTTTACCATAAGTAGGATTTCCTTCATCATCACTACTTGAAGTTTCACTGTTCTTGTGAGGAAGACAATGGAAAAGCTGAGCAAGCTGTCTTTTGATAGCTCAGAGTCCTGCTTCAATTAATTATTAGCAGAGAAACCAATAAAATGGCTCACCAGCGATTGGGTAGTATCATAAACCCATGCACACAGTTACACACATGTGCATGTCCACAGAGCATGCATGCTATCAGAAATGAAGTTAATGTCTTTGGCATTGTCCCTTGCTATGGAGAAGTATATGGCCACACTGTAATGCAGACAAACTTTGTTTTACTCATGTGTTCTCCGTTACACATTGTGCTCCTCTGAAAAGACTGGATGAGGAGGAAACCCACTCAAGGGAATGGAAGATAACTGAGTATGATCAAGGGAGAGAAAGTCAGAGGGACCAGAAAAGGAACAGACATGAGATTCACAACAAAGAAAAGCCCGGCTCCAGAAAGACTGGGAAGAACTTCCTGAACAGGGCTACACTCAGCAGCTGAAATCCAGGATCTGTCTACAAAGAGATGCTAGGCCAGAAGAGAACAATGTCGTTGCCTCAAGTTGTCTTAAGTTTTATATATATATATTAAAATAGAAATGCAACCTTTCATTTAAATTAAGCGTGGCTTCTTTTTAGTTTAGAAATTTTTTTTGGTCTTTTGGGGGAGCTCATTATAAGAAAATAATCTGAGGCATTTCCACATCAAAGCTGTACTCCACTCTGCATCTTGTCACAGGAGGGAAGAGACAACCTCGCAGACTGATAGAAGCTGCTAGCGTGCTAGATTCTGGTGTTATTCTGAGAAAAGGGCAGGGGGAGTGAATAAAATAACAGGGAAAACCCCTTTTGGATCAGAACAGACCCCTTTTCATGAACATATTAAGGTGCTGACTGGAGCATCTTATAAGGAAAGGCTGAGAGCTGTGCCTGTTCAGTCTGGAGAAGATACGATTGAGAGGGGAATCTAATCAATATTTACAAATATCTAATGGGTGGATGTCAAGAGCACAGGACCAGACTCTTTCCAATGCTGCACACCAATGGGACAAGGGGAAATGGGCACAAACTGGAACGCAGGAAGTTCTATCTCAATATGAGGAAAAACTTCCATTTTGAGGGTGTCAGAGCACTGGGACAGGCTGCCCTGAGAGGTTGTGGAATCTCCTTCTCCAGAAATATTCAAAACCCACCTGGATGCGATCCTGTGCAAGATGCTAATCCAACTTTAGCAAGGGAGTTGGACTAGAAGATCTCCAGAAGTCCTTTCCAAGTCCTGCCATTCTGTGATTCTTAAAGCTAGGTATTTTCTTAGATTGTCATTTTGTGTTAATCTGTCACTGTACATAGAGAAAAAAAAAAAAAAAGGATGACTCTTACTCTCTTTGCTGAAGATCTGGTTGGGGGAAAAATCTTTTTTACCAGATTTCAATCAGGATTCTTTCCTTAGCCTTCTGGGACTTTATTCCTTTGTAGCTATAAGCTCTGTATAATTTATGGACTTAAATATTAATTAATGGGAAAAGCAATCTTTGGAATCATAACAATTAGTGTGTTATTGCCTCTAACAAACACTAGCAATACCAAATTCCACCAGACCATAAGAAGACACCTGCTCTAGGGTTAAAATCATATTTACCCCAAACTGGAAACTGACAGCAAATAGCAGCTCAGAGAGCCAAAAGGGAGGGAATAGGCAGGTAGAATACAATACAAATAAAAGGAAAAAAGCATAGTTCCTAGTAAAATCCGCATGAAGTTTGTACTGCAGAAAAGACACAGCTGAAAAGTTTGGGGAGTAAGTTGGTAATTTGGCATTATAGTTGTACTTTGGTGCAAGACTTCTGGGCCAAAAATAAAGCCAAAGCAAGCTTTCATGAGGCAACAGAGAAGCTACAGTAAGCCAGCACCAAGGTAGACACATCAAAATATCAAAATGATTATGGCAAATTCAGACTTCTTACTACCACCTCACTAGCGATACCCATCTACATACAAGAAGGGGTGGACAGAGGACCCAGAGAACTACAGATCTGTCAGTCTGAGCTTGATTCCAGAGAAGGTTATGAAGCAGATCATCTTGAATGCCATCATGCAGCATATGCAGAACAACCAGGTGATCAGGTCCAGTCAGCATGGGTTCAGGAAGGGCAGGTCCTGTTTAACTGACCTGATGCCCTTCTATGATCAGGTAACCCACCTAATGGATGAGGGAAAGGCTGTGGAATTGTCTACTTGGAACTCAGTAAGGCCTTTGACACTGTTTCACACAGCATTCTCCTAGCTGGCGGCACCTGGCTTGGTTGTGAAATGGTGTTAAATCCAGCTGGAGGCTGGTCATTAGTGGTGCTCCCCAGGACTCAGTACTGGGGCCAGTTCAGTTTAATGTCTTTTTCAATTACATGGATGAGGGGATCAAGCACACCTTCAGTAAATTTTCAGGTAATACCAAGATTGGTGGGAGTGTTGATCTGCCAGAGGGTAGACAGGCTCTACAGAGTGACCTGGACAGGCTGAATCAATGGGCCAAGGCCAACTGCATGAGGTTCAACAAGGCCAAGTGCCATGTCCTGCACTTGGGTCACAACAACCCCATGCAAAGCTACAGGCTTGGAGAGTAGTGGCTTGAGCACTGTCTGGAGGAGAAAGACCTAGAGCTGAATATGAGCTGGCAGTGTACCCAGAGGTGGCCAAGAAGGCCAATGGCATACTGGCCTGCATCAGGAACAGTGTGGCCAGCAGGAATAGGAACGTGTTAAAGTTCTCCTGTACTCAATGTCCTACGAGAAGGACATTGAGATGCTTGAGTGTGTCCAGAGAAGGGCTACAAAGCTGGTGAAGAGTTTAGAAAACAAATCTTATGAGAAACAGCTGAGGGAACTGTGACTATTTAGTCTAGAGAAAAGGAAACTGAGGGGTGACCTCATCGCTCTCTACAACTACCTAAAAGGTGGTTGTAGTGAGTCTCTTCTCCCTGATAGTGAGTGACCGGACAAGGGGAAATGGCCTGAAGGTCCCATCAGATTAAGTTCTAGTTGGATATTAGGAAAATTTTCTTTACTGAAAGAGTTATTAGATATTGGAACAGGTTGCCCAGGGAGCGGGTTGAGTCCTGGAGGTGTTTAAAAGAAAAGTAGATGTTGTACTTGGTGACGTGGTCTAGTGTTGGACCTAGCAGGGCTGGATAGACAGTTGGACTCGATGATCTTGAAGGTCTTTTCCAACTGAAACCATTCTATTCTATTCTATTAAGTACTTTCTTGTTGACTAATGGTGACTATGGACTAAGACCTGAGACTCTGAGCCTCTTAGCCTCTTTACCATCATATAATGCACAGTCTGATAACTTAAAAAAAACCAAAACAAAACCAAAAAACAAAACAAAATAAACTCCATCAAACAAACAAACAAAAAAACCAAACCAGAATTAAAATGGGTTGGCAACTGGGTAAGATGGGTTTGTTCAACCTACAGGTAATCAGATAAAATATGATGTACACATTGAGCTTCTATTTTATGTGTGACAATACCTTTTTTCTGTTTCTAGGACATCCATGTTTCTACATATATCTTAAGAGGAAAAGACCCAGGTTAGCTGTCATTTCTTAACTGGCCTAAATTGATCAAGTGTGTGTGTCTTTTTATTTCTTTTTCTGACTGGGGCAGCACCCAGCACACCTGATGGAGGTACGACAGTATTTGTAGGAATGAAACTAAGAAAGCCAGAAATAAGTTGTTTGATCTAAATGTACAGGAACCTCAACAGATTCTCCTGTGACAATGTGCATCTACTCTTTCCAAAGCAAAAATGGTAGGAGAGACGTATAGGAAGGTGACTGAATGTTGAGTGGGCTGAGCATCCGCAATTTCCTTTTTTCTACATCATAGGCATAGACTGTCATGTGAGCAACTCTGTTTACATTTCTGCTTAATTCTTCACAGACAATTACTGCAATCTAATTATCTCATGAATTTTCTGTAAGATTGCTTTATACTAAAACATTTTGAAAGGTCTTCTCCCAACCTGTTTATATCAGCTATTGTTGGCTTAACTACAGAGAAAAACTTTCTGGGAACATACTGATTACATGAAAACTTGTGACATAATAGCTTAATTACTTTTTTCAGTAATATTCAAGCATTTCACAATTACTTTATCATGACAAATAGTATGCTCTCTCTCATTGATTTAAATATTAAGACTGAAGAAAATTTGTTCACAGCATCTCATTTTTCAAATGTTCTTAAATTTAAAATATTTAAATCACACAAAATAAACTAAGAACCTCAGAACATCCATTAAGACAGTCTTTTTCAACATACTGCTTCCATACTTCCTCTTTCTTAATTGTATCTGCATATAAATATAAAATATAAATACTAATATCTTTTTATTCTGATTTCTTCAATAAAATTAAGGGAACATATTCTAAAAGGACAGAAAACCAGACAAAACTGTGAGAACGAAAAGCTGTAACACTGGACGCTATAATACAGTTGCAAAGTAAGATAACAATGATAAAAGGTACCAAGATACAGAGAAGCAGAAGTAGAAAAAAGTGTAGATAACAGAGCTCAGAGAATTCTGCCACTGTTCCACTCTTCTGTCAATCACAAATCTTGTCATGTTTGAAGTTCACAGCAGCAGCGTTGCTTTCCATATCTCTTTACCACTGCCATGCCACTTACATCTTTTGCTGGTGACAGATTGGCTTCAACTGTACAAATAAACATCAGGATCTTAGTGGCAGGCTAAGCTAGAGAAACAAAACAACCCCAGTCACTATAAGCCATTTTAATGTCAAACATTATAATGTCATTTGGGCCACAGAGTTATTACTTTTGTTGATCCTCATGACTGATAGTCTTTCCAGTCCCTCACTTAGAAAGAAACAGCAGCCTTAGAGTGAGCTGAGCTACGTTATCAGCAGAGGCACCAAATGATGCTCGGGCTGTATTGCTTTGATATAGTGCTGACCACTCCTTTTTCCCCTCTGTTTTCTGTCTGGTATCACCCACAGCAATATCCACAAGGTGTTAGAGTAATAAAATGACCCCGCTTATTTTAATTTGCATAGCATACCTAGAGCCAAACCAAAAGAGCTCCTACCAGGTAACTATGTTTGCTTCTTTGTATGTCCTTGGCAATAAATTGCACCCTATCTTCTCTCCATTGTTCTCCATGGTGGAGTGAAGTCATTAAAAAGTGCTTGCACAGGACCTGTTGCGAGAGAGCAAAGTGTCAATGTGTATCTATGCCTTCTACCTATGAACAATGATCAGCTCTTGGAAAGTCATTCACCCATGACGCAAACCTCTAAGAGCTGACTGCAGCAATACAACCCCAGCAGGAAGGAAAATTGCTTTTTCCACACTTCATAAAACTGAATATTCTGATCTAGAAGGAGACCTGCTTGTCTAGACATTTTTGCCTGCCCAATGCAGGGTGGTCTAGCCAATGCACATGCAGAATGCTGCTATTAACTTCTGCCTTCTGTCCTTCATTGTGTCTTACCAGCGGCTTTAGGAGCCAGTAAGGACGACAGTACAATAGCCACCACCATAAGGCCTCCAACAAATACCTGCATTTAATGTGCACATACAAAGTAATCATGTGTAAAGAGAAATGTAAAAGCAAAAAGATCAATTCTAATCCCAGGTTTGCCCATATAAACCAAGCCAGTCTCCCCTGACATCACAGCACACATTGAGAGGAGGTATATAAGAGTAGGAACCTGATGTCACCCTGCTCCATCAGGAGCCCGTGTTGCTGCATGTATCATTATATGGTTAATATTCACCTCCCAGATGATGGCAAGTATATTTGCATTAAAAAATACACTAAGATATGCCCTTGTATCTATGAATGAGTTTCTTTTAATTATGTCAGACAGTATCCTCATCATCATCAAGATCCACTATGCAGATGAGAGCACGTTTTATCTTTGTGTCTTTATGCCAACATACTACTAGTCTGTCTGTAAGCTATTTATTCACCAGAAAAAAACAAGGTAATAATTAGTGGAAAACCACACATTTATACAAACACTATAGGGGAAAAACAGTTTGTCAGTAAATACTCCAGACAATAGATAAACTTTAAAGCTTATAAAAAGCACTTACTTAAAACTATCTAGAAACCCAGAACCAGTGATAAGTCACACTCAGTAATGGGGAACAGAGGTTGATATAAGACTTGGGGACAGAAAATTTGAGGGGAAGACTGTTGTTTCTGACTGCATGCTCTAGAGCTGCTGCATAGGAGAGGTAAGGGTTTGAATCAGCTGACAGAGGGTACAATGAGATTAAGATACATACTCAGTGGGAACAGTGAGAAAATGATTAACATTGATACACACTTTATGATTCCTCCTTTGCTCATTATATCTATATAGTTTAAAGATTTCGGATTAGTACTTATATTGCTGTAATAGTGCTGTGGGATTGACACCCTTCTGGGATCCAAGATGTCCCCTGGCACTGAAAGGAAACATTTTGTGGCAGCTCGGACAGCTCGGATGTATCACAGTACTTACAATAAATTATGTCTGTAGTGGAAGGGACAGCTGCATTTGGCTCATACAATAATCATTGCATATATTGTCCTCTCTGGAATCTCTCTCATGAACAGATCAAGATACTTATAAATCTTTCACCCCCTTACTTATATTAAACTGATTAAGAATTGAAAACATTTCAGAATATATATTTACATCAAAAAAGACACTGATACCATCAATGCAGGTATGCTGACATCGCTTATTAATTTTAGCTTAATGAAACACATTGTCTCGCTTTAACTAAGTCACACTTGTTTTCCTCTTATGCATGTGGGTTTAGTTGTAAGTAGAAGAAAGTATTTTTCTGGAAGAAAAATACAAAAAATTGTAATTAGAAGTGTTTATAGATCACTTAGAAGAAAGTTATTCTTTCTAATAGAAATTCTATTCCAAAATAGAATTTGTTTGAACTTCAGCAGCTTATGGGTCTAATTTGATAAATCTTTCTGAAACATGAAAGAAATAGCACATATGGACATACATAAAAACATGACACCCAGATGATGCTCACAATTCTTTTTAACCTTGCTGAAGGACAATTATCAATTGCCTGGTTGTCAGAATATTTTCAGCTCATCATTTCTACAGAATTTTCATCCGAACTTGGTCAGGTTAGTGCAAGACCTTTTTGCTCGTTAAGTCTGTGCCAGCTTCTTGAAAAAATGTTTGCTGCTTTTCAGTTTCCAGGGATGCAGTGGGTGCATCAGCATCTTACTTTCCCCACAGCTCTACCATAGCAAACATTCTTAGACTCCTGATATGACACTTCCATGCTGATGACAGTTACACATGTCCTACTCAAATCTGATCGGAACTGAACAGTCTTGAGGGCTGTTCACAAATGAGCCATCTGATGGTCAAGGAGAAAAGCACTGCAAGGCAGTATGAGTGTGCACATCACCAGAAACAAGAAGAGAGCTGGCTCAGCAAGCCTCAGGAGTATAAATTGCCTTCCCTGACTCCAAAGATAAAGGAAAGCATCGGAGTCTCGCGTGCCACTAACCAGCTTCACTCCCCAGCTAAGTCAAGAAAATACTGGTAATGCGTAATTGCCACTTCTAAGGTTGTCCTCTAACAGAGAACAGTTTGCATTACTAATTAATATTAATTTGCTATTACACATAACAGTATATCTTAAACACTTTTTTCTTTGTCCTCATGTATGTACTGCATTGCACACATAGTCATTTTCACCTTGTTTTGGCAGAGGTAGAGATATACAAGTCATATCTTCTACCCTAGCCTAACTGAGCTACTCTGATAGTTAAAACCAGATGATATAAACATCATCACTGCAGCTGCCTCCTGTAGGGTTGGACATGGGTAGCTGAAAAGAAGGGTGAGGTGTTTAAAGTTAGGTATCTGGAGGTCATCCAGCTGTCTGCATCAAAGAAAGCTTGGTATCCATCATCACATCACAGATGGTCTTCTGTCCTAATCAACCCCCACTGGTGGTCAACAAAAATGAATTAAAAGGTAGGTACAGCGAGTCTAGCCAGTTGCCTTTGCAGAGCCGTACAAATTTATCCCATTATTGAAGTCAACAGGAGTTTTAAAAATACTTCCCAGCAAGTAACTGGATCATCATTGGCTTCACTACAGGAAGGTTATTGAGATTCTGGAGTGCATCCAGAGGAGGACGACAAAGCTGGTGAGGGGTCTGGAGCACAAGTCCTGTGAGGAACTGCTGAGGGAGCTGGGGCTTTTTAGTCTTGAGAAAAGGAGGCTGAAGGGAGACCTTATCGCTCTCAACAACTACCTGCAAGGTGGCTGCAGAGATGTTGGGGTTGGTCTTCTCTCTCAGGTGACAAACAATAGGATGAGAGGAAATGGCTTAAAATTGCACCAGGGGAGATTTAGGTTAGACATCAGGAACAATTTATTTACTGAAAGGGTTGTCAAGCATTGGAATAGGCTACCCAGGGAGGTGGGGGAGTCACCATACCTGGAGGTATTTAAAAGGTATGTAGATGAAGTGCTTAAGGATAGGATCTAGAGGTGGGATCTAGAGGTGGACCATGTAGTGTTATGCTGTGGTTGGACTCGATCTTAAGGGTCTCTTCCAACACAGGTGATTCTGTGTGATTCTGTATTCTCTCATAAGTGTCCACTAAAAAAGTTAAAATTCCCTTTACATGAGAACTTTCATATTAGTAGCAATAAAAGTAGCTAAAAGTAACTGCTGGAACAGGTCCAGAGGAGGGCCACAAAGATGATCAGAGGGCTGGAGCACCTCTGCTATGAAGACAGGCTGAGAGAGTTGGGCTTGTTCAGCCTGGAGGAGAAGGCTCTGGGGAGACCTTATAGTGGCTTTCCAGAACCTGAAAGGGCCTACAGGAAAGCTGGGGAGGGATTTTTTAGAAGGGCATGGTTTTAAATTGCAAGGGGGTAGATTTAGACTGGATATTAGGAGGAAATTTTTACTACGAGGGTGGTGTAGCACTGGAACAGGTTGCCCAGGGAAGTGATGGCTGCCCCCTCCTTGGAGGTGTTCAAGACCGGATTGGATAGGGCCTTGAGCAGATTTTTAAGGTCACTTCCATGGGGAACCATTCTATGATTCTAATTAACATTGCATAGGACATTTCATATCTGAGTGCTCTAACTTGACCCCTTTAACAGACAGCTAACAGAATGTGCTGGACATCAACAAGTACCATCACACTCAGACTTGAACCCTAACGAGAAGTATCTAGAAAACTCCCAGAATTGCAGCTCTGATTCCTGTAGCTTGCTGTAATTATTTAAAGAAACACTTTATTTGTAATATAAGTCAGTAAATCCAAGATGAAAGGAAGTCTTTTAATACTCCAACTCCAGTCACAGTAGCAGCTGTTTTACCACATTACTTCACCCACTAGAAATAAACTAATCATCTAGAGCACCTCTGGCATCAATCACAGCATCAATCTTCATAGAGGAAAATGTGAAATTGCTTACAGCAAAGAGTCAGTCAAGCTAGAAAAATTCACTACCAGGAATCCCACGCTATAAATAAATAAAATAATACAGAGAGTGTAACCTGCAAATAATCTAATAGGAATATAACTGCCTTGAGATGAGAATAATGTAGAAATGAGCACATCTTGGTAACAGTGAAAAGGAAATTATCAGGACACAAGAATTCAATATTAAACCCCAAAAGATAATCTGCAAAAAGATCCAAAAGTGTTTCTGAAAAAAGGTGTTACAAAATTGTTGGATAACACTAAACACTAATAAAGAGAAAAAGGTAAGGAGAGGCTTTATCAATCTTGAGATAGGTATTCTCGGGCGGTGGGGGGTAAAGTAATTAAGAGTAGCACTTTGATGGCAACAGGGAAAGTACTCTTTTCAGTCAAATCATGGTTCATTTAATCACACTCAGTGTATTCATGTCAAGCAAATGAATGACTAATGGCTGAAAGACCTCACCAGCATTGCTGGAAACTACCAGTTGCTACTTAGCCAAATGCAAAACACCTGCTGGCTTCAAGGGAGACAAAGTCTGTCAGGAAAGGTGGTACTTTGGGTTAGAGTAGTTGGCACTTAGCTGAAAAAAAACCCAACCACTTCCCCCAAGCCCCCAGAAACTGAGTTCAATGAGATAATTTCATCTAATGTTTAGAGAGCTGTGTGCAAGGGTCCAGATGAGGCTGTTAGCTGCTGTTGAGTGAAAGGCTGTTCCCAATTATTGCCTGTAAAACAGTGAGAGGCCTGTAGGAAGTGGATGTGAGGTTAATTGTACAATATCAGAAACACAGTGTTTCTACTGGGAATGTGATAGTTTTTTACTTCTTTTTTTCCTTTTTTCTCACCCAGGTCTGTGGGATTTTTATTTTGTTTGATTTTGGGAAGGTTGAGTGGGGGCTGGAAGGATGTGTTGGTAGAGGTTTGGTAGACTCATCAAGCAGACAAAAAAACCCAGAAATGTGTAAAGAGAAACTCTAATCGTGCTGTTCTGGTTTTGTGTGACCCTACTAACTACGAGGGTTTAATGTATTTAATTTGCTCTTAACCTTTCATGCCAACTCTTAAATAAAATTATGATTCCTTTTGATGTGATCTAATGCCTCAAAAGGGAAACCGTGTTTGCCAGGCAACAGAAAATGCAAACCCAACTTTATCACTATCCACTGATGAAGAGAGGAAGATAAATGATATTACACTACCGTAAAAACTATGTAGTTTGGAAACCAGATGGAAAAAAAACAGAACTTAACTTTCCAAGGAATGGGAAAGGATCGCTGCATACATATTATGGAGTGTGGTTTCTGTCACGATCTATGAGAAATCAGCTTCCCACACCGCATCCAAGCTGTAACAATCAAGAGCCAGCAGGCAGGAGTAGCTGTTGGAAAAAGCATAGTAGCTACAAAATGTTAATTTCTCAGATACAAAAATACAAATTATTCTGCTGTTATCAAGATATGCCTTGGCTATTTTTTCTTCTCCCACCATAAAGCAGCATTTAATCAAAGTCTAGAACTCCAATAGGCATAAAATCATGTCAGAAAAAAATACATAATGGTGGGGTGATAAGGAGGTTAGGCACCCCTGGGGAGGTTTCCCTCATACCAGCCCTTGAGCTTTACCTGCAGCCACACTTGTTCTACCCATCACAGCCTGGCCACACATAAGCCTCATGGGGAGGGTGCTGCCATCACCTTATCAATGGGATTTTGGAACAGTTTCTTTCATAAGGTAAGCGTTGGGAAACAGGTCTAACCCTGCAGCTTTTATAGGCTTTTCATTTCCACCCGCAGCAGCTGGAGTTAGGAGCGCCCAATATGAAGCAGAGTCTGGGTGAAAGGGAAAGGCTCATCTTGCTACTGCTGCAACAAGCAATCGCCGTACGCAAAATATCTCAAGACTGATCGGCTCCGCCTCCTGGCTCTACTGTTTAATAAACAGCTGCGGCTCTATCTCCGCGTCTC
The DNA here is from genome assembly GCA_022605575.1 of Laterallus jamaicensis coturniculus. Taxonomy (NCBI): domain Eukaryota; kingdom Metazoa; phylum Chordata; class Aves; order Gruiformes; family Rallidae; genus Laterallus; species Laterallus jamaicensis. The sequence continues at coordinate 15,954,580 of JAKCOX010000008.1, read as the reverse complement.
CCCACTCTGGCAGCTGAGGGGGCGCAGGACCTGGGGTACGGGGCCTGGCCGGGGAAGCCGCAGTGGGGCCTCAGCCCAACTCCAGCCAGGGCCCCGAGGCGGGGCTTAGGGATACCGGAGCAGCCTGGGGCATCGCTAAGGGCCACAACGACCTCCGGAGCCTGACACCAGCTACTACCTGGGGTGGGGCGGGGCTGCCGTGCGGAAGGGGAGTACAAAGCCTCCGGTGCGACTGCAAGGATGGGGCCAGGCGCGAAGATGTGACGCCACAGGCCGGACAGACCAATTGGAGGGCGCGGCGGCGGGTTTTGAACGTCGGGGAACGGTTCGGTTTGTCCGGCCACCCCCTGAGGCCGGGCGCGCGCGCGCGGCGGCTGGTGCCGCTGTCGGGACGAGCCGGGGCTCTGCGAGGGTCTCCAGCCGGAGCCGCCTGCTGCTGGGGGGTGACGGTGGCTGGGGCTTGGGGACGGCATCGCCTCCGCCTGGGACTCTGGTCAGCCGCGGCCGTGCGTGGGAGGCAGCCGGTGGCGCATACGGCGCTCTGAGGAGGTACGGCTGGGCGGTGGGGGGGGGTGTGCGTGTGTCATGAGGGCCTGCCGTCAGCGTTAGAGGAGCCGGGGGACATCTTCCCGTGCCTCGGGTGGCCCCCCCGTCACCGTGGCGTCACCCCCAACACGGGCAAGAGGGAAGGGGTTCAAATCGCACCAGGGGAAGTTCAAACTAGCTACTGGGAGAAACTCCTTCACCCAAAGAGCGGCGAAGCACTGGGACGGGCCGCCCAGGGAGGGAGGCGGTGGAGTTGCTGACCCTGGAGCCGCTCAAAGAGCGGTTGGAAAAAATTGTTTCCAAAACCACCACGGGTGTGTGTTTCTCTGTATTTGTGGGTCTCTTGTACGTGCAGCTTAAAAATACCCTACGCTTTACTTTTCTTTTTACTGTCCCTTTTCTGCTGGCCTTGAGGAATGCTGTGCAGCACCAGCTTAATGAGTTCTTCACCCTTTATGCTTCTAAAGGTAGAAGATGGCTGCGTATTTGAAAAAGCCCTTCAAAGACAGTCTGGATGGTATAAAAGAAAGAATGAAAGAGAAAAGAAATCAGAAATGGACGAGGCTGGGTAAAACTAGCCAGATCTCCACTGTGAAGTGCAAAATAGCAAGTAAGGTGTTTAAATATCTTAAATAGTTTTTATCTATTTATTTTTTTTTAAGCCGAGTTGAAATACTCACTGTTCTGTTTTAGTTAACAGCTCCATGCAAATGAAGAGCATCCAAGCAAACAACAAAGCTCTAGCTCAGGCTTTGCAAGAAGAAAAGCTCAAACTGAGGGATGCCCAGGCTACCATTCTTCTTTTAAGGCAAGAATACCAAGATCTGAAGTTTCAGATGTTCGATTTGCAAAGAAAGCTTGGGTTCAAGCAAGCACATGGACTTGTTGAGGTATTATTAAAAATAACTATGGCTTAGTGAAGCTGAACATCAAAATCTGTACCAATCCTTTGATAATTTTATGATCTTAAATGTTTGAATATAAACATAACTTATAAAATAATTTTTTCATGTTTTCACGTAATCTAATCATTGACCACTTTTTTTCTTATGTGGTTACTCTTTTTTTCGTTAGTTAAAATCTGTCTTCTCTGATTTTAGTCATTTCATAATACCAGTAAGAAGTTACTACATAGGTAGTTGATACTGGGGTGCGACAGTAATAGTGTTATTCTCCTTTCTTTGTCCATTAGAATCAACTGTCAGCCTTGAATGAGATTATTTCAAAAGTTTCACAGAATTTACTGGACTCGATTGATCTCCTTGGCCCAGCAAAGAATTTGTGTTCCATACGCACAGTAAGTACTTTTTCCTCTGGAGGGGCAGGATTACTGCAATTCCCCCCATTACCCATTCTAGAATAGATGTACATTTTTTTTTAGATTTGAGCGTTAGTTTGGAGGCACAACTAGTCCCCACAGTTCCCAGTATGACATGAGGTCCCACCGTGAGAGTGCCTGCAAGGCTGTTAGTGGGACTGAGGCTCTGCTATGAGGTGGTAGGAGTCACCCCAATGCCCTACGGTTTTTGTCGTGTTCCCTGTACCATTCTGACCGTTCCTTCCCCCATCTGCTATCTGTATAATTGGGCTGGTGATGAATGTGCTCACTTGTGGGAGCCGACTGTGTGAGATCCCACAGCGGTTTGTGTTAGCCAGCCAGCAAGAGTCAGAGGCCTCTTTGACCCTTCTGTGGGTAACTTGGCTTTTGTTGAAAATTTGCATATTGTGCAAGCTTGTTTTGGCTAGTTAGTCACAGTAAGGTTTGTTTTGTTGACAGAATCAGAGTGTGCTTTCTTCAGTTCCTGAAAATAGTTCCAGTGACATAGGGCAAGTAAGTCCACTGTAAGTATCTGTTATTAATACATATTTATAGTTGAAAGTTCTATTACAGCAAGCTTAATTTTCCGACTGGGAAACTGGTAGAAATCCAATGTAATGAAGTAATATCTTGCCATAAAATACTTTGCTGTTCAGTAAACTCTACATTTGATATTTTCTCTAGAGGACCTCTAGAGTCTGCTGATGGACATCATCAAGCATTTCCAAGCAGGATGGAGGCTGATAGTGACAGAAATGAGCTGGTTTATCCTTTGCCAGAGATCTCTGAGGAATCAGACAATGCCATTTCCTTAATCAAAATACCTTCAGATAAAGGTAATGTCCTGGTTTCAGCTAGGATAAAGTTAATTTCTTTCTAGCAGTGGATGGAATGCTGTGTTTAAGAGTTAGGATGAGAACAGTGCTGATAACACACTGATGTTTCCACTTGTTGTCAAGCAATCAAGGACTTTTCAGTTCATATTTCCCCGCTAATGAGAAGGGAGGGGACACAGCCAGGACCGGTGACCTGAATTGGCTAAAGGGGGTATTCAATGCCAATTACATCATGCTCAGCATAAAAGGGGGGCCAGTGGGGGGAGGAGGCAGGCAGCTCCAGGGTGTGCAGTTTTGGGGACAGTCCAGTTTCAGGATGGCTCTGAGATGTTCAGCAAGACACTGAATTGTGTATTGCCAGTTTCACATAATTTGCTATGAAGTCCTGTTGTTATATGCTTTCTGCTATCCCATTAAACTGTCCTTATCCCAAGACACAAGGTTTTGGTTTCTAGGGTTTTTTTCTTCCTCTTCTTTCCCTCTCCCTCAATCCCTATATCCCCCTGCTTCTGCCCCACAAAGAACAAGTGGCTGCGTGGTGCCCAGCTCTCAGCTAGGACAAAACCACAACAGGTAGCTAAATCTAAGTTTCAGACACTGCTCTGGTCTGAATTAGAGGCAGAGGGGCAGTGTGAATATAAGTTCAAAATGTAATTCCTGCTTTTGAAGTAACTGTCAAGTAACTTTATTAAAGTTAGATATTAATGTTGGCAACTGGTAAACTTTTTGAAGAAATTTGAAACTGTTTTATCTGCTGCGTACCAGCAATCTAGTTCCATTACCTACCAAAGAGTTTGAGTAAATTCATCTTTAGTCATGCATTTTCATTTATAAAATCTACAGCTGTTAACAAAGCAAAATGCTCAGAAAAATAAATGACCTGTAGGTAACCTTTCCAAACAGAGCAGTTCAGAGGAACATCCTAGTGCTGTATACTCAGCTGCTTGCTTTCTGCAAGCTGTATGAAACAAAGCTTACCTTGATTGCCATATACTGGTTTATACAGATGTGTGCCGAAAGCTCTAACCTGTCTTAATTTTTGTCAGGCTTGTAATTTGCAAAAAAACTTTTCAGCTTGTTGCTATCTAGATTTCATATGACTTTTCTTCTTCAATTACAAGGGCAAACATCTGATTCTCACCTGGACAACATCGAGTCAGAGCTAGAAAATGTGTTTTTAAGCAGAGAGGATGGATTTGGTAATGTGTTACCAAAAAGTGTGTCCACCAGGCGTCGATATTCAAAGATGAGAACCAGCAGTGAACTTTGCACTGGTGTCTCGGACTACTCAGAAGCACCTGATTCAACAAGAGAACTTCCTAAACTGGATGAGATTAGACTTGAGGAAAGTCTAGAGAAGTGTACTGTAGAAAACATAAATTCAGATATTTCTCAGTTGAATGAAAGCAAGGTGGGTTCAGAGCTGGTGTTAAAGCAGGTGGATTCTGAAACTACATGTTTCTACTTGGATAATAATTCTGTCCTTAAACAACGTGCATGTAAAACCAGAGCTGTCTCTCAACTAAGGAAAGAGAAGCATCAGAAGAAAAAACGGGAACAACCAAAAAATGCTTCCAGAAAAAGACCAAAAAAAGGACAGGGTAAAGAGACATCCCCAGAAAAGCTGGATTTCTTGGGTGGATCTAGTGATGCTTATGACTTTCATTTTGAAGAGGGTATCCATATTACACCTTTTCGACAAAAAATGGTGAACAAGACAGATGCTGGTATGGATGACAAAGATGGCTGCTCTGACACTAACACAGAGTCAAGCAATACGGACAACGAATCAGAAGACAGCCTTTATGAACCTTACAAGAGCAAACCCAAAAAGAGGAAAAGTTCAGAGGACAAGCCAGATACATCACCAGTCCATGTCAGGCGAAGATCTAGAAGATGTTTGGCACTGCATGAGCAGAAGCTCCATGATGAAAAAGAGGCTGAAATGAATAAATCAAGTGACAAGCCTATTGGTAAGTGCAGAAAATGTTCTCTAATTGGTTTTGTTTTATTGAGGGAGAACGCTGATTAGGGATTTAGGCTTTTAGTTTTAGTTTTTTTAATAAATGCAAAGAGAATGATGTTATAAAAATGTCATTCTCGTCCACCTTTTTCTCAGCAGAAATTGGAATTAAAGATATGTTTTCTTTAAGAAATTGGTCAACAATGAATTAATACATCATTAAACACATCTAAAAATACAGTATTAAAGCTGAGGGAAAAAATGGAGAACAAGAGTATAAAGTGAGGGAGAAGTGGAGTAACAAATGGCATTGTGCCTGGTTTATTTCCCCAGATTGAAATCCTGACTGTGGTGATCCTCTGATGTACTTTTATTTAAATGGAAAAGTGAAGACAATAATTATAGCTGAGAGTTACTTCACATTAGTACATTGACTGATGTTTTCTTTTAAGCTAGCTTGCCTGAATTGTTTTAAACATGCCTTTATTTTTCCCCAGGGAACCCTACTGAGCCATCTCGTCATCTTAGTGATGTTACCAATACTGTTTCGTTGCTCCCCAACACTGGGAATGTGCCTCTTGTCCCAGAAGGTGAAAGACCAAGATCTCCAAAATGCAAAAGAAGATGTACTCTTAGTGTAAGCTATAAAGAACCAAGTATTGCAGGGTAGGTGTCTTACTTCCCAGTTGGATACAAAGTATGTGATATTCTATCAGGTGGAGACTTTGAGTGGATAATTTTAAATATTGGGAGCAAGTTCTTAACTAAGCATTCAAAGAGAGGTCTGGAATTGGTAATACAAAATAGTTACTGTGAAATTGAACTTAATAGCTAAGGTTTTAAGTGAGGTGGGGAGCAAAACTTAATTTTGTCTTTGTCTCTTGGTGTTTTTTTACAGGAAACTCAGGAGAGGCGATCCCTTTACAGATACACATTTTCTATGTTCTCCAGTTTTCAAGGAGAAAAAACCTGCTAAAAGCCTTTCTCTCAAGAAAACATCTCTGTTAAAATACAATGAGAAATTTGTTGGTTGTCATTGAGATTTCCAGTCATGATAGCAAAACATGCTCACTCTGTGAAGAAAGAAAATCATCTGTGAAACTGGTGTTGGACAGTATCTTACACAAATAGGCCATTATTTCTAGGTGTCTGATATTAAGGGGGGTTTTAATGATCTAGAAGACACAAGACTACTAGTATATAACTAAGGGTAATTCCATTCAAACTCTTGAAAGGAGGCATCCCTAACCATGGATCTGTGAGTACGTCCAGTATCTGATGGAAAAGATGCTGAATGTAACTGTATGATGTATACCCTGCTTGATCTCACAGTGCTCAGCAAAGGTGGACTTCAGGTACCTGAATGGTTTTGTGGGGTGGCTTTTTATTAACCATGCTTGTACAGACCTTGTTTATGTAATGGTTGTAGTCTTATACTGATGCTCATAATAAACATCTTAGTTTTTAGAAACAGCTCAGTGTAGGTTAGTGCTCTCAGGTGGTTTCTGTTGCTGCTCTTTCCCACAGCTGACAAGAGTTGCTTCATGTTCCTTCCCCCATTCCCCTATTTTTATGCAGCATAAGTGGTGTTTGGAGTAAGGTTGTTAGCTACAATCTGATTCTGTAGCTGGAGCCCTCAAACATTACAACTAGGGTGGGTTGGTACTGCTATGAGGAATAAAGCAAACTTTAAACTGTGAATGTCACAGATAATTAAATAATGGGAAAGTAAAAAAAAATTACCGGTTATATGTTCCACTTCAATAGGTGTAAGACCTCTCCCTTTCCATAACAAATATGTAGTGTTAAGGAGTGGTCAGTACAACAGTAATTATGTGACCCTTGTACCAGTAATAATATAAAGCTGTAGCAGGTTATGAACAGATCCTTTCAAGCACAGCCTTTGGGTGTTAGAACTGAAGCTTAACAGCCTGTTGGGGCCCCAAAACTTGAGCTCTAGCCCTTACCATCTTCATTCTGAAATTCTTCAATTCTGTAGGAACTGAGGCAGAATGATTTAACTTCAGCTGCTCTTATCCTTTAGCAACCGAACCTCTAACAGCTGCTGGGGTAGCAAAGCAGCCTAAGGCCAATGGCTGGTGGCAAGTGTCCAAGGAAAGGGCTTAAACCTTTTTTGACTGCTCTTTGCTATACTTCTAAACAATGAGGCACAGGACTAAATCTTTGTGGATGGGGAAAAAGCACCCCCAAATTTCATTACCTGTGCTTGCCTGGCCAGGGTATGTGAAGTAAGCATACCATCTGACTAACATCATGGTGATAGTAGGTTCAAACTGGACTGTAGTTTGCTATTCTGTACAACTGTCTTGTAAATTAAAGAGCATACTTTGAGGTTAAAAAATCAATGCTTTTCACAGAATCACAGAATTGTAGGGGTTGGAAGGGACCTCAAGAGATCATCGGGTCCACCCCCCCCCGCCAAAGCAGGCTCCCTAGCTCATATTGCACAGACAGGCATCCAGACAGGTCTTGAATCAGAGATGGAGACTCCACAACCCCCCTGGGGAGCCTGTCCCAGGGCTCTGTCACTCTCACTATTAAAAAGCTTTTCCACATGTTGGTGCAGAACTTCCTGTGTTCTAACTTGCAGCCATTGCTCCTTGTGCTGTCCCCACAGACGACTGAAAAGGGGCTGGCTAATTCCCCCTGCATCCCATGTTTAAGATAATTGTAAACACCAACTAGGTCTCCCCTTCTTTTCTCTCGACTGAACAGTCCCAGCTTATTCAGCCTCTCCTCATAGGGGAGATGCTCCAGGCCCTTAATCATCTTCGTAGCCCTTCTATGGACTCTCAAGGAGATCCCTGTCTTTTTTACACCAGGGAGCCCAGAACTGGACACAATACTCCAAGTGGGGCCTGACCAGGGTCGGCAGCTGCAAAACTTAGCCATAATAGTGCAACAGCCTTGAAACTAGAGGAAGTAAGAGATCGAGGAGTCATAAATAATGAGACTAATGACCAATTAAAAGAGTATATACAAGAGTATATCTTGTTTTCACTGTAAAGCTAACTAGTCAGTATAGGTGTTTGGAGCCCAGATAAGCATGGAGAAAACCGTAACAAGCATGTGCTGAGAGCGAGGAAGATGACCAGCCTTCATCCCTTAAGACCACCAGAAGACCCTGAGTGTCATTGAGCATGCTCTATCTAGGTGGAGTTAATGTAACTTCCTGGGAATAGGCATAACCCTGCCTTTTCTTAGAAATTATAATGAATATGTATAGTTAATATGTATAAATATGAGAAATTTGTCTTTAATGGGCGCACACATTTGGAGGAGCGATCTGTGTGCCCAGCGCTGCAATAAAGGATACTTGCTTCATAGTCACCAAGGCTTAGTGAGTTTTGATTCCAGCTTTCCAAGGCATCAGTAGAGGGGGAGGATCACTGCCTTTGACCTGCTGGCCACACTCCTCCTGATGCACCCCAGGATCCCATTGGCTTTCTTAGCCACCAGGGCATACTGCTGGCTCATGGCCAACCTGTCATCAACCAGGACCCTGAGGTCCTCCTCCACAGAGCTCTTCTCCAGCGGGACATCCACCAGCCTGTACTGATACAGTTGGTTATTCCTCCCCAGGTGCAAGACTTTACACTCGCTTTTGTTGAATTTCATCCGGTTTCTCCCTGCCCAGCTCTCCAGCCTGTCCAGGTCTCGCTGGATGGCAGCGCAGTCTTCCTGCGTGTCAGCCACCCCTCCCAGCTTTGTATCATCGTCGTACTTGCTGAGGGTGGATGCTATTCCCTCATCAAGGTAATCAATGAAGATATTGAACAGGACTGGACCCAACACCGAGCCCTGGGGAACACCACTAGTCACAGGCCTCCAGTCCAACTCTGCTCCACCGATCACAACCCCCTGGGCTCGGTCCGACAGCCAATTCTCAACCCACCTCACTATCCATTCATCTAGCCCATACTCTCAGCTTTTCTATCAGGATGTCACGGGAGACAGTATCGAATGCCTTGCTGAAGTCAAGGTAGATGACATCCACTGTTCTCCCTCCATCTACCCAGCCAGTGATGAGATCATAGAAGGCTATGAGATTGGTTGAGCACGATCTCCCCTTGGTGAATCCATGCTGACTGCTCCTCATGACCTTCTTCTCTTCCAGTTGCTTGGAGATGGCATCCAGAACAAGCTGTTCCTCACTTCTGTTTCCAGGGACAGAAGTGAGGCTGACTGGCCTATAGTTGCTAGGATCCTCCTTCTTGCCCTTTTTAAAGACCGGAGTGATATTGGCTGTCCTCGGGCACTTCTCCTGTACGCCAAGACCTATCCAAGATGATACAGAGCAGCTCCACAATCACATCTGCCAGCTCCCTCAGCACACGTTTTGAATAGTTAAAGATTTTTTTTGAGATCTAGAAGAGAATGGCCTAACAGCCCTGTCTGTAGCATTCCCGGCTTTGTACTCACTGTGAGTTCCCTACTGAAAGCTCAGAACACCTTCCTCCCAGTGAACATGGAGGCTTTTTTGCACACTTTCTCACACACATAAAAGATGCACTCTTGTAGCTTCACTGGGTTCAGCTGTAACATCACTTCAATGTTTATAGTTTTAGTACAAGGACTAATTAATGAAAAAAAGAGACCAGAAGAAGCAGAGTTTTATACATATATAATTTAAAACTATTCTGTACCAGTACAATATATTAATTTTACAAATGTAAAGTTCATCAGCTGTTAAAGCATTTGCAAAACCACATATCCTACCGTAACTTTATTGCACAGTATCTATGAAAATATTAATTCTTAAATTAGAAAACAAATGTTTCAATATAGAAGAGACAATCTGATTGAAAGACGATAAGAAAATCTACTCTGAAAATAACAAAATTTCACAGGATACCAAGCTTAACAGGTGCATCTGTAGGCCCAATCTACAAAAACAGGATTACAGCATCCAGTATTGGCTATTTAAAAAGAAAAAAAATACTCACTGTACCTCTGTTATAGATCCAAATGTAAGTCAGACTAATCTTATACAAAATACTATGGCAAGTCTAGTGTTAACATTTTGAACACCTCGTGTACCACATTTACTACTTCCAGGCAGTTCCTGACATCTACTTGCTGAATCAACTGGTGATTTAACATTGCACAGGGATTTTTGCAGGAATTCTAGTCTTTGACACAGCACAGGATTGGGATTTTTTTTCATTCTTATAACTACTGAGTTTTACCAGTGTAACATCTGTAAATATAAAACACCAAGAATGAAAGTTAAATCTGTTTTTCACAAAAGCAATTATAATTCACAGTTCCAGATGCCAATTAGAAAATATCAAGTGACAACTTTTTGGCCTGTACTGATCTCCATTAGGAAAGTTAGATGTACCTCTTAAATGTAGTGTAAGCAGCAAAATATATATATATATATTATATATATGTGCTCAATTTGAAAATACACGAACGTGAGTTGTAAAGTGTTAGTATGTTCCTGGGTCTAAATAATCACAGTTAATTAGCGTTTACATTAAAGCTTGGTAGAAAATCCAGTTTACCACAGAGCCAAGTCTATAAGCTAGAATCTATCACATGCTGACCTCCTTTGTGAGGAACAGTCTTCTCTCTGCTGAATAACCTAAAGAATTTATCAGTGAAGAGTAGTAAAGAGGGTAGATGATCAAGTGCATCGAAAACCTTTACTCAACCCATTAAAATTGTCTGGTATATGCGAATCAGGTTCTCTAAAGTTATTTTGGGTACTTATGTCCTGCATAAGCCAAGTCACTATGACATTACACATCTAGCCAGGTATCTTTGTTTTGCCTTTTTTTTCTTAAATAGTGGTTATGAGATTACAATTTGCAAGTAAAATATTTATCAAAACCCAAAATGAATAGAAAAACTTGCATCTATCAAAGATTGCAGGCAGTCCTTTTTCGGAACTGGATGCTCTTCTCTCACAGCTTTTCAACCAGCTGAGTGTTTCTTTTAAAAAATAATATCTTATAAAAAGACTCTACAAAGAAACAAGTGTTTCAGAACCCCCCCCCAACTGTTGTTTTCCCTTACTGTTTTCTTTTTTTTTTTTTACTGGAAAAAAATACTAAAACTTTATCAAATAGGTACTGCATTAGGTAAGCTATAACATCTGTTGTCTGGGAATTTTCTTCATATTCCCAAACATGTGCAATTTCCCACATGTTTTGTGGGGTTTCTGAGGCTGTAGCTGATAAACTTACTACGAACATACTGTAATGGGCACACAAAAGAAATTTTCCATAATTAAATACATTATAAAGCATTTTAATAAAATAATTTTTGTAAGTTCAGTATAATACATGTTTTGCAAAACTAAAAGGGTTTTTAAAAGTGCTAAGTATTAAACAGAAGTTACTTGAAACATTAAAGTCCAACAACTCAGATATATAACGGCTTCCCCTGCCTATAAAGTAGGCACACTGATTGATTGTAAAAGAGACAGTGTCACTTGTCAATTAATCCAGCTTCTTTAATTTTTGTGTAGAAGAATTTCTCCAGTATATTGGCACATTTGTAGTATTCGCTCTCGGGGGGGTTGTACTCTCTGCAATTTGTAAAGACTCGCTGCAAGTCTGCCATGAATAATTTCTTAGACACGTAGTACCTATTCTTGAGTCGCTCACTCATTGTTTTGAGATCTGTACAGAAGAAAAATAGAGTAACAGCGTTTGATTCAAACAATTCCTGTATGCAATATCCCCACAGACCCATTTGCTATTTACCGTGAACTGACAAAGCTAGGACTTGGAATCTCAAATTGCCTACATCTAAGGTAAAGGTGCAGCCCCTTCTTTAGCTTCAACAGCAACTGAACCCCTGGAACGAAGCAATATTTCACTGGAAGTATGACTTTGTGTAGAGTTTATTTTTTCTTCTTTAACAGATTAAAGCATCATTGTTTTGTGCTCTCAGATACTTTCAGTTTTCAGTGGATATGAGGTGGCCCTGACTCTCCTCTAACTGCTCTGCTGGAAGAGGCCTGAAGCCTGAGTAATCAGTGAAATCAAACCAGAATACATGTATGTTAACCTAAAATTCCACTTCTGTGAGAACACAGAGACAAAACACCTGTCTGTAAGCAGTACTTGCAGCTTTGAAAAAATAAATTTTTTCCATCCTCCATGCGTATTTTAATCTTGAAAATTTAGTTACCTGTCTCCAGAGTTACGTGAGAACAGATCTCTCCTGCTTTTCACCACATCATGCAAAACCTTTACTTACAAAACATTCTTTAAGAAATACATTCCTTTATGCTGAAATCAGTCATCCATAAAACACAGAAACCACCCCAGTGTTCTCCACACCGTTGCTTCCCCAGTAATTCTTTTCAGGCATTTAAAAGTTTTGCCTGTATTACAAGTGTTCTAGGAGTGAGCACAGGAATAGAAGTAGTGGGAGGTGTGCTGGATGCCTTGGCTCTTCTCACCTCGGATGCTCTAACAACTGGGGGTTTTTTTAGCAATGCTTGAGCCAGGCTTCAGCAGCACCTTTGTGAAACTCTAACACAAACAGCTGAAATGAACATGACTTACTGCCAGAAGTATTGGAAGGAGAGGAGAGACAAGAGACCTCCGGTGCAAAGGAATTTATACTTAAGATTTAATAATGCAGTTGAGGGCATTTTTAGTTTGTAATGTTTTGGTTTCCTTTTTTCAGGAGAGATTTGACTGGTAATATAGAGAAAAACCTCAATAAAATGAGATTATTTAAGAGAGGTTTGATGGATGCTCTCAAATACCTCTTCCGACGATATAAAACTTGCCATTCACTCATGCTGCACAGTTTTGCAGAAGCAAAGGCTCATTCAGCTCCTATGAAGCCTGAAATTTAGGTGCCTACATCTAAACTAGATATCCATAGTCATCTTAGAGCATCCAACTGAGAAGGCTGCTCATCTCACCCTAAAGCAAACTGTTGTCTGGCTGGTCAGTTAAACTGTTGTCTTCTAACTACAGTGACAGTTTGGCTCCATCTGTCATTCAGGGATACAGCTATTGAATTGCACATGAAAAGGAAACAGTTTGAGAAGGTAGTCACAAAAGACTACAGCAATACCTCTCAAATACTGTACAATTTATTCTGCATGCAAATGTAAAGACAAATGCTGTAACTCGTGACAGCATAAGAAAAGATAATGCTGTTTCTTTTTAATTAAAATTATGTTTGAGTGATTTTTTTTGTACAGTATCAGCATGCTAGCAGTGAGAGCAGAAAGCAAGCAGAAGCTGATGAATCCAAACGTGGTTTGGTAGTGTTGGGCTCCTTAGCTGCAAAAAACCCAAAGCAAAACCAAACCAAACCGAACCTCAGCTTAATCCTAAAACGAGAGCTGCTGCCTCAGTTCCAGTGTAATAGATCTGAACAAGGATAGACCATGCTGCTATTTTGGGTTAGCCAAACCCAGACAGTAAATTCTTTGTAAACACTGTTCAGATTAAAGAGCCAGCAAGACCCAGCCCCTACTCAGAAAAACAAAGAGAGAAAACTCTGCCATGGGAAGGTGTCAACATTGTTTTTCTTCATTGCTAGAAAACATGTTCCTGTCAGAGATACAGGAAACTGTCTGCTGTTTTATGAAGTTCTATTTGGAAATGATAAGTTGAATATGAAAAAAATCATTAAGCCAAACCGTTACACACAGGCTAGGAGCCTGCAACATGAACAAACACTTTAATTCCCTGAGAAACTGATAGATAGCAGCCTGCAACTGACTTGTATTTCATTCTCTAATAACATTAAAAGGCACAGAAGCCATAATCAGGAAGATGGAGGTGAGTATTGGATAAACAATGAAGGAGCAGCAGGATTTGGTTTTACATCTGCTGCATTACAAATCAAATGGAGCACCTATTTAAACAGCACTGAATCATCATTGAAATTATATCACCCAGAAGCCGAAAGCAAAGAAAATGTTACTAGCAGTTGTGTACTTCCCTTTGCAAGTAATCCTGCATAAACCTGCATGATTTAAATAAGCAAATAAACTACCTTGAACAATTTTGGTAGGTCTAAAATGCAAAGATAACTGTTATCTTACAATCAATTGCACAAAGCATTTTCCTAAGCTTGAACTGGAGCAAACTGTTAAGACATAATTAGAAAACCCTGCTATTTTTGAAATTTATGCAATTTAGAAAGTTAAAATCTGTCTTTCAAAGCAATTCCAAAGCTTAGGTGTTCCTGAAACTTTGCTTTGAGATTTGTTTAACGTACCAGAAGGATCTGCAACGACCAGTTACCACACACAAGAACATATTCATACAACTCACATAAACCAGCTCAGTCCCAAACGCTCCTAGCTGACTGCACCGTTTAAGAGCTTGCTAGGGCTCCCTAGGGCGCACTAAGATTTCACATGTCTACACTACAGATGCTTCACAAAGGTCACAAAGCAGTCATACATTTCAAATGACAGCATCGTACTCTTGGCACTTCAGAGCTGCAAGCGATTCGGCCGCAAGTAAAGCATATCTTTTGACATAAAACAATCCAATTACAATTTATCTGCTATGTCCCCAGCTATAAAGATTTTTAAACTCTATACTTAAAAAATGTTAATGGCATTACCCATGGGAAACCTTATAACTTCATAATATCCAGGAGCTTCTGTTCTCTTCACAGGTTCCATGAAGGGCCAAGCGCTTTGATGGCTCTTTGGTAAAAAAAAAAGTAAGGTATCTAATATGGAAACTCTATATTGGAAATCATTTAAAAATATTTACAGAGGGTAAACTAGAACTAGCACTCACCTTCACCTGCTGCAGGATGGTTTTTAATGTGCTGTAAAGTTGATCTGGATCCTTGGGCTCCTTACTTGAAAGAAAACATGAATACAAAAAGATTAGCTTGAATCACTTAGCTTCATTCCTACAATCTATATCTTACCTAAAAGCAGTTCCAAAGTTTCAAGCATTTTATGGAAGAAGTAAAAATCTAAAAACCAAGACAAATCCCTACATCACCCCACACCCCCTCAAAAAAACCCCACACTTAAGTCACCCCTTGCAGATGTTTTATCTATTTTCCAATGGATGGAAGGATATATCAAATGACATTACTGTTTAAAAGACTTTTTGCAAAGGTACCTCCAACTGCTTCATTTTACTTTGTGCAGCACTTACCCTCTTTCTTTTCCGCTTGGTTTCCAGCCAGTCTCTCCTGTACACCAACAACATGAGAGATTACATGGGAACTACAGTAGGTCAAAATGTTAACTGAGTTATTGCGACTCTAAAAAGATAAGCCATTTCAGCACTGCTGCAGTAAAATGGGTTTGTTTTAATAAAAGCTACTCCTAATAAATAACACAACCCTCTAGACTGCAGCCCCATTCAATTTCCTACATGATTCTTTCTCCAAACTGATGAAAAAAATTCTAAAAATCTTCCTATGTGAAACAATATTTTTTTTCCCCCACCAATAATTCAATACATATTCTACCACAACCTCTGTAAAGGATAACGATGTCAAAGTTATCCAATTTCATTCCCTAGGGACAGAGAATAAATTACAGAAAAGCACGGTTGAAAAAATCCCTCAGAATATGATAATTAAATGTTCTGATTCTGTTATGTCCTGTAAGTCCATGTTTAGCACAGAACTCATCCTTGTACAGGAGCTCAATACACAACAGTGGTGCCAGAGGGAAATTGCTGACTACACTGCAATGCAAATCAAAGAGGAATCACATACAAATAAAATTACGTGTACATTAAAGAGGATCAGCCTGGGATGCCTTGGGGAAGTCTCAGACAGCAGTTGTAATGGAAGCATAAAAATCTTCATAGAAATCAAATCAGCAGACCAAAACAACTACGTTTTAATCAAAAAGAAACATGTGGCTACATTAGCATTTCTAGTCCTGGACCTTTCTTGGGCCATTCTGCTTCTGTTCTACATTAAAAGAGATTGATACATACTAATTCCAGGAATGCTTTCTATAGGAATCTGCCGTACTCCATCTTTGAAGCAAGAAAGGCCAGGATAAACTTTCCGTATCTGAGCTTGTTTCCTTTCTATGAGCTTCTTAATGATCTGTAATAAAGCAGCAGAGAAAACAAATAAACAGACAAACAAAGATCAATTTGCTCCAAAGTAACCCAGAGGATTAATGCAAAATTTACAGACAGAAGTGCTCTCCCTTCCTAATCTTACAGACATGCTGAAGCTGGTAACAGGGGTGATCTACCTGGGCAAACACTGGTTCTGCAGATGAGCCTACCAGGCCTCTCAGCTGCCTTTTTAGGCACAAATCTGGAAGAGGAGGAGTCATTGCTTGCTGAATCCACCCATCACAAGCTGCACAGCTCCTGGGAAGGAGGCAGCAGAGGTAGGGAAGAAAAATACCTGGAAGCAGGTTTGGAGACTGGCTCTAATTCTAACAGCTGATGCTTCTGAATGCACACATTTCAATACACAGGTATGCTCATGTTCCACAACTTTAGAAATACCTGTTCACTTCAAAGTTGCTTAGGTATCAGTCAGAGATACTCTTAGCACAGATTTTTCTCTCAGTGAAGTCTGAATGACGCCACTCCTTGGAACCAAAACTCTACTCTGCTTGCAAATGCCAGGAAAGGCTTTTCCAGTTCTGGGGTATGCTTTGTTCTGCTTTGCAATCTCATTAGCTCAATTCTAAGTAATTTGCTTTGGTGCTTTTGACACACACTTAGACGCTTACCTAAGCTTTGTGTGTCCTCAATGTGTCACTTTCAAAATGGCTTACTTCATAACTGCGAGTAAACAAATGTGCAGCCACTCAGAATGCCACAGTTGGAGGAACTATTTTCTTTGGAAATAATAAAGATGGACATATTTCTATGTTTAAAGACCTTCACTCTCTCACACATAGGATTTTCTCTCAAAGAGGGAAGAAAAAAACCCAACGAACTGACTTCCAATACAAAAGTTAAAAGAAATACAGTACACAACAGCACCATGGCCAGATTCCATCATGTCAAAAAATACTTCCAAATAAATTGCTAATTCCACCTTAAACCCTTCTTATAATTTAGGAACTAGTGGCTCTTCCTGATTAAAACAAGATGCTCAATCAGTAACACTGATTGCCCACAGGTCAGCAGGTCACAAAACTCTGTGTAAAAGTACTTCAGAATGCCTGTCAATGAGCTACCAATCAGGCAGCACTAACTCACAGACAGTGCTCTATGACTGCTACCCAGTGTCAGGTGATGTGGTTTTAACAGACAATGAAAAGCTTTACCTCTAAAAGGTCAGGACTAGGGAAGTATAATGTCCAGTACCAACCAACACCAGCAGCAAATCAAATTAGTATGCAATCCATACTGTCAACAGTCAAAATTCTACTTATGTACAGGTATCATCTTCACTGCTTTTGATTTGAGCACACAAGGGAACATTCTTCACAAAGCTGCAGACTGCAATGGCTATTTCTAAATTTCCTTGCAACAGTGAGAAAAAGCCCAATCCATGTTTTGAGTGTAAAACAGGCAATCCCAATGCATTTCCAAAGGTGTACAGAGAAGATACAACAGCATAGATCAGCGTGTAATAGCAGCTTTCATTCTAGTAAAGGTAGATATGAAATATTTGGAGGACCAATGCACTTGGAGACAAAGCGGAGTGCCTTCAAGTGCTTAGGAACAATACAGACACCCCACAAAGTGGAAGAGTGAAGAATGCAAAATAATATATGCTAATAAAGCAGTCCCAGAGCCAAAATCTCAAAAACTTAAGTTAGATTTTTGGAAGCACCATGTTGACGATTTGGGCCTAGAACTGTATTACTGCAGTTAAACATGGCTATGATGTCACAGGCTACAAGACACACTTCAACTATCCGCCCACCCTAACAACATCCCATCCCTGAGCAGAAGATGACATATGCAGCAATAGACTTTGATCTGAAGAGTAACCCAACTGAGAAGAAATGAAATGGAAAAAATTATGATCTATGTTGTACAGACATATGAAAACTTTCCCAATGCGTTAAGTGTAATAAACTTTGTAAACTAAATGTATAGCAGTACATAATCAGTTCAAAAGTCACTCTAATGATCACTACTGTCATGGGGGGTGGGGGGAGAAAAACATTGACAGAGCTGCAGAACAAATCAGTGTCACCACAGTTTTCTTAGTATCATCTATAACCAAATTTAGCCATGAAATGCTCCTCAAAATGTCAGTACTTTTCAACACTTCTGCTACCATACAGTTAGTAAGACAGAATTTAATGCTTCAACTGCAGTTATGGCACTGGAATTTCAAGAAAAAAAATATTCTAACTAATAGAAATATACATTCCAATGTTTTAAGCACAAAAGTAAAGAAGAGAGACAACCTGGCACTGAGTGAATTGTTACTAAACATCTGAATAGATTATAATGTACAGTGTTTCATTCCAGCCTTTACCTCTTTCTGCTTTTTAATGATGACAGAAAATTCCGTGTAGGGGATCCTTGGATTTAGTTCACATCCCATTAATGTAGCACCCTCATAATCCTTGATGTAGCCAACATATTTTGCTTTTGGTACTTTTATATCTTTGGAGAAACCCTGAAGAAAAAAAAAAACACAAGCAAAAAACCTCAATTTGTCATGATGCCATCTTCCTTTTTACATTTAATTGAAATGCTATGATTACTTAGAACCAAATTCACCATAATGTTATAATAGGGACAATACAACAGAAAGAGTTGTTTTTTTTTTTTTAAGATTGCTATTTTAATATTGAAGGATACCAGCCCTGTAGTCAGTAAAAGTTGCTGTTGAAGTCATGAGATGGCAGTATTTTATAGACAGAAAAAAACATGGGGTTTTCTTTTTACTTTTGTATTTCAAGAGAAAAAATTATAACAAATCCTATTAAAAGTTCGAAAGCTGTACCACAGTCTTCATACTTAAGTTCAAATTTAATTGAAAAACAAAACCACAAAAGAATTAACCAAGACAAAACCAGTGTAGGACTCTTTACTTTAGCTGCATTTTATTCTTCTGTTACAGTCAAATCTATCGAAACCTCAGCAAAAATCAGGAACCCAACCAGCACTTCTGCCTCACAATTTATCATCAAAGGCTTCAGACTTCCATGGAGACTGAGCACTTGGGGAAGGGACATTTCACAGACATGAAACGGTCTGTGTCTGCACAGATCTGATAGCAGTATCACGAGCCCAGCTATTATTCATTTTGAATGGGTAAAATGCAAATTGTATCAGTTTTATACACACAATCGCAGAACCACTGAGGTTGAAAGAGACTTAAGGAGGTCATCCAGCCCCATACCTGCTCACAGCAGGTTGTTGTCAGATCGGGTTGCTCAAGACCATGCCTAGTCTTGAAGACTGACAAGGACAGAGGTTCCACAACCTCTCTGGGCAACACTTTCTGGTGCCACATTTCCACGTTTAGAATGGGAAGAAAAAAAAAAAATCCTTTATCTAGTTGCAATTTCCCATGATCCAACCTGTATCTGTTGCCTCCAATTCTATTGCTGTACATCTCTCAGAATAGTCTGACACCATCTTTGCTCCATCATCTGACCAAACAGTTGACACCTATTTAATCTATCCAATCTATTTGTCAGATAAGACATCACAGTCTTTCCTGAATATGAACATCATGCTCCAAACCAGGAGGAGCTGTGAGCACAGGTCAGGTAAGTTCTAGTCTGCCAAAGTAAGTCTGGTCTTTCTTTAGATTTCTTATAGAATAGGTGGAGGAACTGAGTGACTGAAGCCGCAGCCAAGCTATATCTGACTGGTTTGTAGTGTCAACAAATTATAGAGCAGATCATATACCTACATTCAGATGATTCCATCAAAGTAAAATGCATTATAAGCCAATTTCATTACACAAGAAGAGCGCAGCATATATTATACATAAAAACATACACATAAAATTACACTATGCATTTTATCCAACTAGTTTATCATGTCTAGTCATTTAGTTCAGCACTGCTAGATGTTAACTTCTCACACCAAGTAATTTCTTACACTGACTTACTTGTTTTTTGAAGTAGCCAATAGCATATTCATCCGCGTATGTGAGGAAGTTGAGAATGTTGTGTTTGATGTGGTACTCCTTCAGATGGTTCATTAGGTGAGTCCCATAGCCCTGTGTGAAACACAAAGGAAAAAACATTACAAAGCCTTTGGGGGTTGGAGAAACTGTGGACTGACAGTTACTAAAGACTGTTTTTCAAAATGATGCCTTTCCTTTAGATCCTGTTTTAAAGATTTTCTCATAACTAACTTTGTGAGATGTACTCAAGAACAAAGTGCTTTCCACCTTGTAAGGTTATCTTTGTGACCCGCAATATCACAGTTACTAGCATATGACTGATTCACTTTTAACCTCAAAGAGACCAAAGTCTAGGCTGTCTCTAGGGATAAAGCATGGCTCTGAAGAGGTACATTGTGCTGAAAGTTGTAATTCAAGGTGCCTATCTTTTTTTTTCCTCTTAAGTTAGATATCAACTAACACATATTTCACTAATAACTAAACTACACATACTGTAAACATAGCTAGCCTTATCACCTAAAAATGGCAAAGCAATAAAAATGCCAAAATAACTCCTTCTAGAGGAATCCATTCTGAGATGAGATCTCCATTTCACTTTGTTCTGTGCATCTGTAGCAGCAACAGCCTCTGCCTCAGAGGATTTATAATCTGAATTTATCATAGGGCATAAAAGGAAATAGTGAAACAGTAATTACCATAATAAGCAGCAGAAAATTATTGAGTCCACAATCAAATAAATACCTATGCCTTTTTAGTGCACAAAGGAATAATTTCCATTTTCATTCAACCCCAAAGTAAACAAAAGGTTCCATTTATTCACATTTCCAGGTAAGCTACAGTCTTTCCTTTCTGCTATGAGATGAAGAAATGTAAAATAGACAGGAAAACCCATAGTAATGCATTGTTCCTGCATATGTTCCAATTGTAACAGCATGAAGTATAACTGGACACTTACAGAAATATACACAGAAAGTTTTCAAGTACTCTGCTCTTGAAAAGTGGGGAAACTTTTACTTATGTATGTAAGCCAGAAAAATAGATGAGAAAATATATAGTTCTGATTTAATTCACAATTTAATAGTCTAAAACATGACAATAGCCAGATGAAAGCAAGTTAGATTAATGAAGATCAATAAAAAAAAAATATATAGTAGTGATATAATGCTACCGATCCAGGTAAAAAATTTGTGCATCTGTCCTTCCTTTCCAGCTAGTGTTTGGAGCATCTGGTATTCAGTCCTCATATGAGAAATTAAGACTTCATATGTTTAAAAATAAATACTTCTGAACTGTTGGAAGGTCTTAAAGTTGTATGTTTATTTATTAAAGTAGCACACATCGTGAATGTTGTCAAATACAAAGAAGTGGTTTGACAACTGTTGACATTTTAAGTGACACAGCATTTCTTAGAACTCAGATGTGCTCATGATAATAAAGAGACTTTCTAATTAACAATTTGAGTTCTCAAGTTCTTCAGAGAGGATGAAAATGAAACCCTTGAACGAAAAATTTGAATGAAAAACATTTTCCTTAAATGCAAGCCAGCAGTCAATGAGCTAGCCAAGATCCTCACTCCCCTTCTCACCAGCAGGACACAGCCCATGAGAGACCGACACTTTATTTACACCTGAAACACTGTGGTTCATTTCAGTAATTCTAAAGCACCTAATCTCTGACAAAAAATGTCAGCTTTGAGTCTCAAAGAACTTCCATCAGTTATGACAACTATTACTTCAAAAATTTTCTGCTGACTTATTATTTTTACAGCCTTCACAGGATTCATCCACTCTCAGTCCAACAATCCTAAAAGGAGCACACTAAAATTTAGAATAATTTTGTAACGGGATTAAACATTCCCAAAACCAGTCCAACTTTTAAATATCACATGTAAAGGAAAACAGTACCTGCATTTCTTACTCCAGGCTCAAACTCAATTAAATGAGGAATTAATTTTTCCCAAAAGGCAGTTCACCTATGTGCGAACATTTAGTTTTTCTCAGATACCTGCTGGCAGGGGTCACCTTACTCATACAGGAAAGTGGGAAAGCCAATTTTCAGAAATATTTAATGGATCTTCACATACAACGAGGCATCCAAAAAGTAACAGCAGAAACTGTGCATTCTGCAGGCATATGCAACCTAGGCAAGGTGAGATTTATTTCCTCTATTCTATTTGGAAAGGTTATTCCTAGAGTATGGAGACACACCTTTGGTAGCTTAACTTGTGTGGTGCATTTGGTTGGTTTAGTAGCAAACACCTTTTGTGAACTATCCAAGCCTGGAACAGACATACCTAACATTCACATTTGCTAAAACACTCAGATACTTCTATGGCAAGCCAATGCTCTCTAATACCAGAATTAAATAAAACAACCCAAGTACTAAAAATTGTCACAGGCTTTCAATCCCACTGTGTTGCCCTTCCACACTCAGAGCTCTTCCCTTCAAGGGCGCAGAACTTCTGCATGTTTAACAGCTAGAAACTCTAACTTAATCCACATCTCAGCTCTAACAGTTTCAATTGAAAAACATAAAGCTACAGCACCATCTAAAGGCAAAATCCTGAAGCAAATGGTCATAGATCTACCTGTAGTCCTCGGGAAAGCAGGAGGAATCTCCTGTATTCACAGTGCTTTACATTCTCTTGATGTAGCAGCTAATTCTCAACCCTCTGAGAACTTTTTGTGAAAAGAACTCAAGAGAACATTTATAGAATTGTGCGTGTGCTTATTCTGAGATGAAACACTATATCTAAATTTCAGATATATCAAATTGTGTAAAATCACAATGCAATTGAACACAAATTACCGTTACACACAAACAATACTAATTGCAGTTAACCATGAGGTGTTATGCATTAATGAAGACAGGAGTGAATAGTCCAAAAATGGTAGACAAATTACCACTGTTTTTGTTTGGGGAAGATTTATTAATATTAGAAGTAATCCTATTATTCTGCTGAAGATTAAAAATCTGAACATTAGCTTTTGTATAGTATGTTCTGACCACTGTGCCTTTTAAATTCCATTTGGTGACTCTGCAGTATATATTCAATTTGCCTAACAAAATCAGGAGCGTATGCAGTAGTGAATGGGACTCAAATAAAACACTAGCAGAGAAATATTTTTACCTTGACTTGCTCATTGGAAGTCACAGCACAGAAAACAATCTCTGTAAATCCCTGGGAGGGGAACATCCGGAAGCAGATACCGCCGATAACGCGACCATCTTTTATTAATGCAAGGGTCTTGTGTTTCCTGAGTAGACAAAAATAAGTCACATTAATTCATGTACATAGAACATAACGTGCCATTACCCTCCTTTTTCAGAAACTTGATTCACTTCTTTCCATGATGCTAATGCAATTGTATATGCCTCTGTTAAGTCAGTTGCTTGTACCTACAGAAGAGCTGCTATTTTAACATCTGGTGTTGAATTTACCATAAAGCCGACCGTTCATGCAGCCAGATCCCAGCCTTGCCAGGTACTAGGGTAATGCCCAGTAAGTAATGCTATTGCTAACAGTTATGCCATTGTGCAGTTCTCAGAACGATTTTACTCTGACCAAATTAGAAAGTAATGGAGTTATAGTACAGGAAGTCCTTTCTAAGGGATTCCTGTTTTCCTTGCATACACTCTCCATAACTAAGCTATCCGTTTCAAATGCAGCTGATGAAAGAATAAAGGATATTTCATATTTAATGGAATAAAGATCTAGAGAAAGATCTATTTCTGCTGCACTTCCATTAACTGCCAGGGAAGATATAACAAGGTGCAATATGAACTCCTGTGTCAGCGATTAAGAATTTTAGTGTCATCCTCATGGTCTGGAAAGATATATACTGCACCTGTTCTCTAGATTATTTGATACACAGTATCACATATATTGTATAAACAATGCAGTAAATTTACAGACGATATCTTGGGTGGGGGGTGGGGGGCTAAGAGGGTGTGAGGTTGGTGCCAAAACTCTGAGGAGTAGTTATATGTGCCACCAATTCTTCTTGCACTTACTTTGATGCTTTTTTATTTGTGGAAGAACAGAAGCCATGTAGTTGCCTGAGCTTTTAATTTTGTTTCTTCATGTTTGATTCGCTTAAGCTACAAGGTTTGGTAAGGATGATCATTTCAGAAAAAAAAGAGGACTAAAAGTGCTAATAAGAAAGGTAGGAGCTGAAAGAAATCTGGGAAGAAATTTGTTGGACTCCAGTATCTCCTACTTGACGTAGGTTTGCATGTACCCACTCCTCAGCACAGGTTCCCAGTGTGTGTCACTGGAGATTCATGGCAGATGCTGGGGCCCTCTGAGCAGCCCAGGCAATCCAGGCAAAATGCTTCACTTCCTTTGGGTCAACTGTTTGTCACAGGCATGTAAAGGAGAGCATTTCCTTTCTGGAGCAATATCCATACCTCTTTCCCAAAACAGGCTGCTCTCCAGACAGATATCTATAATGAAGAGCACTTAAACTACTAGCAGTTCCTCTCAGTGTACTAAAAGAGTCTTCCAATAAAGGAAGCCCTAGAGAAATATGGGAGAAGGTCAGCTCAACATCAGAACATTTTCTTCAGTTATGAGGGAACCTGACTTCTTCAGGTGGTAGCTTCTGCTTAAGCTCCTAAGCTCAGACAAGATCCTAGTGCTGCCTCTGTCCCAACAGAGCAGTTCTCACTGAATATAGGAGAAATAAAAGGATCTCAACTGGTGTTCTTTGCCTCCCCAGCACTGGACCTTTCATGCTTCAGGGACCACACAGACCCAGCAGCATTGCTGAGGGGAATGCTAGTGAGCCTAAAAGCAGAGGAAATGGTCTCAGAAATGTTTTCATAACTGCTGCAGCTACAATACTGGGCACAAAGACAGAGGTTGATATCACCAGTGGTGGAGGAAGGCTCTTCCTCGATGTAGGCTGGGCAGTTGATTGTGGTCAGCTCAGTCAGGGCTCCTCAAAGTCTCTGCTGACACAGAGCAATGAGCCATAGGCACCCTCCACTGTGAGGTCCTGTTGTCAGTAAAGTGGGCCCCTAGGCCATCATCATGCATGGATTGTTCAGAGGCACAAATCTGAGGAGACCACACTGGTTAAGAGGAAGCAGGCTCTGCAGGAAACACATGTAAAAGCTGACACTTTTAAGGCAAACCTCCCTTTGTTCTTGAGCAGCTGAGGCACAATTAAGTCTGGACACTAGCCTAGGTGGAGGACATGTGCAACCTGTGGATGCTGATAGAGCCAATGTGTCTCTTTTCAAGTGCCTGCAGTGTAGATTTGCATCCAAAGCAAGACTCGCACTGTAAAGCATGGAAACTTGCACTGATAAAGATAAAACAACATGCTTGGGTGAGGAGCGATTTCTCCCACCTTGATTCAAATGTTCTTTATTCATAAATCCCTCCAGTCCTTCCCATTGAAAAACATCAGCCTCTGCTGCCATTTGGTACATGATCTCTACAGAGGATGGAGCAGCCTGCAAGTTAGTATGGGCCTGGAAACCACTAATAGGCACCAAAATTACTTTCTGACTTTCCATTCTAACATTCAAAAGTATGAGATACGTAGAAGCCTTCCCTGCAGGTCAACATCCCACAGGAAGGCAGCACTTACTAATATAGCCACTGAGATGGTATTTTGGTACAATCCAGTGAGATTAGCCAGGAGTTACAGGGCCTTGAAAAGGTGGGAAAAGGGCAGAGCTGCCCTCAGCTGGGCCCTTCATGCACTGCTGCCTGCAACCAGCTCCAGGCTCTCCCAGTCTCACCCGCCAAACCCCTCTCCAGCAACACTCACGGATCAAAGACCAAGCGTGTGATGTACTCCTTCGGCATTCGAGGGAGCTGATGGGAGAACACGTTCTGCAAGCCAACCAGCCACATCATGATCTTCTTGTTGGGCTTCTGGTTCAGGGAGTTGCCAACCACGTGGAATTCGATCACTCCCCTGCGCTCCTCCAGCCTCGCGGCCTCGTCCCGGGCCGAGTGTGCCGAGAGGAAGTTGGTCTGTGCAGCACAAAAGAGGAACAAAATCGCACTTTGGAGATTTCACATCCTCTGACAGACAGAACGGCCTTAATGACATAACAAACAATCCCCCTCTCTTTTTCTCACCCATCTTTTTACAAAAATAGAGCTGACAACTGTCATCTTCTTTTAGCACAGGTGATACTTTCAAATAAGCTGGATATGAGTCTACATTACAGTGTACAAAGGCTTACTCAAGCTTCTTTTGGTCAGGATTAGGTAACAACTAACAGTAGGTTATGACTCAACAAGTTTCAACATCTCTTGGGGGATGGCACTCATCAAGTTGAAGCCTATGCCACTAACTCTGTATATTTATGTTCTTCAGTCCAGCCAGCTTGGACAAAAGTAGTAGATCTGCCTAAGCATACTGCAAATCACATATTTTAATGGCAGGACAGGCGAAGTTTTTTTTTTTTCATTTTTGTAGTGCTTTCTACTATCTATGCCTCTATCACAAGAGCCTAAAAAGAACATTTTAACTCCTACTGAGTTTGCCATTACACAGCTAGCAATGGCATCCATATATCTGAATGGAGATGAAATGAATGCAGACAATTTATTTAACATTTTTTTTTCCCCCCAAGATCATTTTCCAGTGCCAAAACATCTCTGCATGCACATACTGTTTACTTTTTAGAGCAACGTTTGGCTGCTGGGTTTCTAATCACTGCCAGCCCCAACAGCCAGACTGGCACAGCATTTGTAATACACAGAGCCATCAGTCACAGTATATAGTTTGAGTAAGAAATGTAGGTGGTTCCAAATCTTCAGCAGTCTCTAGCTAAAGCTTGGCAAAAAAAGAGCTGCTGGCAAAACACAGCCTGGAGAAGGGAACAGAAGGAGGAAAAGCCAGCCAAAAGAAAAAAAAAAGAAAAAAGTGTGTAATTTTGTACATGGTACAATTCTGCAATTGTTTGTTTTTCTCTCCTAGCAGTAAAAAAAAATAGAGCAACTGTGGATGTCAGAGCAAATAACTGTTTAGGTCTGCCTTTCTGCACTAGACTGAGGTTTAACTTTGCATCTTTCATTCTGCTGCAATATTTGAACCCCATTTACAATGTCATATGAGCTACATGTATGACCAACAATAAAAAGCACACTCTGGAACTATTAGGTAACAGACGTACCTTGCAAAACAACCTGGGCCCTACTTTTTTTACTATTACTGGTTTCCAGGCCTCTTGGCAAACCACACACAGTACATTAAAAAAACAAAACAAACTGTACAACTATTCTTCATGTTAATGATGCATTTCATCAATAGTCTTTGCTCACTTAACCACACTCTTTGAAAGTCTCTATCTTTCTTATTGACAGCACAGTACATTTTGTGGGCTTATCTTATCATACTCTATCCATGTGGAACACTTCTTAAAAACAGACCATTTACAAACAGACCATCTGCAACGCCAAGTCTATGCAGTTCTCACCTCTGGACCGAGCATTGCTGCAGGATCTGTAATTGTGGACATTACTTCATTGATCAACTCAATAGGAATGTCTCCTACAACCCTTGGTCTTTTGGAATCCTCCAGAGAATAGGGTTCATTGTTTTTTCTCTTTTCCCCTATGAAAAAAAAATCCAAACAAAACCATCACCACCACCACCAAAACCAGGACAGATTAGAAACAACCAAACTGTCACAGACTAGCATGAGGAAGTCTAGAACTTGAGTTATATTCTTTAGTTTGTATGCCAGGTTTTGGGTTGGATTTTTAATCTCTATAGAAAAGCAGAGAGAGGACTAAATGAAATCCAAACAATACTTACTGCTGCAGTTTTGTCTTTGCCCTGGTATATTAACGTACAGCAGGCTGAATATACCTCTCCTCCTCTACCTCTGTATGCTCACAGTGAAACTACTTGCTTTTCCTTTTTGCTTCAACATCTTCTGCAGTCAACCTCTGTGCTGCTGCCTTGCAAGGTCAGTGCTCAATACACTAATTATTGTGCACACTTCCAGATAACACAAAATCTCATTTTGGGATTCATTTGAATTAAGCAACGATAATAGATTTCTTTCACCCCTTTTGTAAACCAAGCAGCACATAGAGTTCAACACAACATACATATTTGACTTAGAAAATCCATATAAAGTTTCCAAATCAAAATACAGCATGTTAATTATTAGCTACCCTGCTAAGTGTGGACCAACATATAATACAGCAAAAGCAACTAGTCAAACAAATTCATGATAGATGAGTCCACCAAGTACCAGCAGAGGCACAACAATACTGATAGAGCCAGCTGCTAGCTTGGGATTCACCCAAGAAGCAAAATGCTAAATGAAAGCATACAAACAAGAATATTGCTCCATGGGTAACTTGTTCCTGTATTTTTTCCCTAGAGATCTGCTAAAGGTCAGATCCAGAATATACAAAATTTTGCCTTTATGTTCAGCACTTAGTGGTGAGCTAAGTTAGTTTGGGTTTGTTTGGTTGGTTTTTTTCCCCTAAGGAAACTCCAAACAACTTTAAGATCTTCCTTAAACAACCAGGTAGCTCAGGGTGCACTATTTTCCATGTATGTTAGAGACAGTTTTCCCACAACTACAGAGATCACAATATATGAGGATTAAACCATTTACTCCCCTTTTCAGACTTTAAATAGTGCAAGTGTTTTCTTAACAACAGAATGTTATTGTTAACATCTTTTCATTGTGAAACTTTTATCCCAATCCTTTATACCTTACTTTTTAAACAGTTACTTATATCTGAAGGAGGCTTCCTTCTTATTTCCCAAAGGATTCATTTCTTTGTTTAAAACAGAATTTTTTGAAGCAAGTTGTCAAAAGCTTTCTGGAAATCCAGGCACACAAAACACCCTTCTAAATGCTCACCAGTTCCTTCACTTTACTGAGTTCTACAAAATGGCTTGTACTCACAGTAGTGAGTTCTACAGAAGGCACACTGCATTTCTGTGCATCACATTACTCACACATTTATTCATTCTGTTCTTAATCAGAAGTTTCTTCTAATTGTCTGCAACAGGATACTTACAACTAAGAGTTTCCTGAATTCTCTCAGAACACCCTTAAAAACTCATTTTGCAACTGTGGTATTTCAATTCTGCAGTGCCAAGGGCAATTCTAATGACAGCTCAGCTGCAAAACTTTAAAATTATTTTTTCAATTCCATATTTCTTTTCAAACTCTCAAAAAAAGAGTAATTTTTCTAGTGACTACTTACTACTCATTTTGCTGTTTTGTAATAATAACAACCACAATAATAATAATCTTCTATTCATTCCCACTTCAAAGACTATTTCCCAACTCAGCCCTCCATGAAATTTGCAGTTTAGGAGCTGCCTCAAGTTCCTCTGTAGCAAAAACTGAGGCTAAGAATTCGTTCAGCCATTTCTACTTCCTTGAGGACTTACTTTACATAAACTCATGATCATCTCTCTGACCTACAAACTCTCTTGACAGGCTCATTAATCCTGAGGTGTTTGAAAAGGGATTTATTAGGAGAATTTATGCATTCAACAACCTTTTTCCCTCCCCCCCCAAGCCCCTTTTTTTATTTTTGTTTAACCTGACCTCATTCAGGTTTTAAATTTAACCTGGTTGGTATGTCTGTGCTTTTCTTTATTGCTCAAATGTATGCAATTTCAGAGCCTTGAATATTCAAAAAAACCCAAAAAAACCCCCCCAACAAACTGCAATAGCCCCCTCTTCTCTGTCTTTATTTAAATGAAACCTTTTTCATGGCTTGTAATATGCGTATGCCAAGTAAAGTCTTTTTCAACAACCCCTAACACCAGCAGACCTTTTCCCATTTTAATTTAATTTAAACAAATCTTTTTTTGTTTCCAAATAGAGTTGCCATTTCTGCTAGTTAAACATTACCATAGTGAGGAAAAGGTATGTGTGTGCATCTCATTTAACAAAAACACCTCAAGGGCACTACTGCAGAGTGAAGGCAATCGTCACCATGTACTGCAACAACTGGTGACATTGACAGAAGCCAAAAAGCAAGTTTCCTTCTTTGTTACCTAGGTTTGGGTCAAGGGCAGAAGAAACTTTGCAAGCAGGACTCATGTTCCCACTGTTGGGTTGCTCCAGAGATGAAGGACTAGCACTGTATGAAACAGATCTTGCAACAGGAGGAGGACTGATAACTGCAATGGCATAAAAGACAAACACACAAAAAAAAATCAGGACATGGAACCCATTACGTGTTGATTGAGGGACTGGCACAGGGATGGACCCAACGTCACACCCGCCACCTGAGAGTAACAGCTGAGTTTGTGCAACACAGCAATACCACCGGTTCAGAAGCAGAGACATTAAATCCTCATCTCAACATATTTTTCTAAACTTCTACGTAACGAGGGACTGTATTACTGCTGGATGACAGAGACTGCCAGTGTCAGGCTTTATTATTCTGCAGTGCTGAGCACAGGCTAAGAAAACAAGCTTCCTTCACATACCTGCCAAGTCTGCTGGCATTTAGCTTCATGAAAAGGCTTTTTGTAGGGGTCTATTGAAAAGCAACACCTCATCACTGAGCTTCAGTTGTCCACTTTAACAACGTTCTAAGGCTGGTCAGACAAATCAAACTCAATAAAGGGAGAAGTTGTTGCACCAGTTAAGAAGATGAAACTTATTTTAAAAAGCCATAGACTAATATTTTAAAAATAAGCACACAAAAAAAACCCAAACCCAAAAATCAACACAACGAAAAAACTCCAAAACCTCATCAGATTGTGATGACAGATCTGTCATCAGATTGTGATGACAGATCCTGTGTCAGGATTTTTGGCAGGTGGGTGCAGGGTTGAGGTGACAGCTCATAGTCTGGACACCTGCAGTCTTTCTCTTTGCATGCCATTATCCTGGTGTCACCACCAGCAACAGCTGGTGCCATATTCATGTCAAGAATCCAGTGTTTAAGAGGTGCACATTAAAACAGAAAGGTATGTGATCTAATGAACTCTGAGAGCAACATGATTTTACAGTTGCAGTGAACTTGTACCTAAAGCTTATTCATAATGCAAACCAGGAATCTCTCCCCAAAAAAGCCTGTATCTGTCACAGTGGAATTTCCCAACTACTCTGGGAGATTTACCATCAGATATAGTGCTGATATGATGGTTTTGCCAACTGATAACCAACAAAACTCTGAAATGTTACAAAATATTGAATTAAATACCTGAAAATTGAAGTTCAACCTGAGCTGCACTACAGGATTTTAAATACTTTTGAACAGGAAGGAAGAGGAGAAGGGGAAAGTGGAAGAAAACCATCATCAACCTGTCTCTGCAATTTTAGAGATAACTTTACACTTCAGTACCCTGAGTATGAATAAGTGAATAAAGCTGTACAAGAGCCAACATGGTGCATGGATAAGAAACAAAGCAAGGAAGAGCTATCTAAAAAACCAAGAAGGGCAAAGGCATGTCTGCAAAGGCAATGGGACATCTGATGTGTGCCATGGTTTTGTTTGAGATAGGCTAATTTTCTTCATAGTAGCTGGTACTAGGCTGTGTTTTGGACTTATGCTGGAAGCAGTGTTGATAGCACACAGATATTTTAGTTACAGATGAGCAACACTCATGCAGAGCCAAGGCCTTTTCTGCTTCTCATGCCACCCCACCACTGAGTGAGCTGGAGGTGCACCCCAACCAACCAAAGGGACATTCCATACCATATGACATCATGCTCAGCATAGGAAGCTGGGGAAAGAGGTGGCAGGAGACACTGGAAGTTATTGCATTTGTCTTCCCAAATAACAGTTACGCGTGATGGAGCCCTGCTTTCCTGGGGACAGCTGAACACCTGCCGGCCCATGGGAAGTGGGGAATTAATTCCTTGATTTGCTTTGCTTGTGTGTGCAGTTTTTGCTTTACCTCATAAACTGTCTTCACATCAACCCGTGAGTTTTCTCACTTTCACTCTTCCAATTCTCTCCCCCATCCCACTGGGAGAGCAAGTGCCTCCCAGTGAGCATCTGCATGGGCTTAGTTTCCAGCCGGGATTAAACCCTGATGACGTGGTAGGTCCCTACACGCCTACTGCTAGGGAGTGGGAGGGCTGTCATGGGTGAAGTAGGTGACCACCACAGCAATTTACCTACTGATGATTCTCAATTGTCCACACTGAGTGCACTGTGTCACCTGAATACTCAGTCAGGAATTGAATGCTTCACTGGCAATTTCAAAATTGGATCTTTGTATGAGGAAGCACCAGAGTCAGATACCCTGTGCTTACTTGAGGCAGACTAATTTCAATAGAGCCTCCTATTTATAAAGCTAACTATATAAGCCTCATTGCTTAGAATTCATCGCTTGTACAGGGTTATCTTCATATTCAGGTGCTCCCTTACCCGTAACAAAATGCAAATTACCTGTCTGGATTCCCAGTTGGCCAGTACGGGAACTAGAAACCATGAAATCTTGATCCCAAATGGGAGAATTCTGGCTGTACACTTCTTCTTCCAGCATTGACAGAAACCTAGGCACAAAATCAGGTGCAGGTGTATATAACTTAATAGGATTATCCAAAACAGGTTCTTTTTCAGAATAAGCATTTACATCATTTTAAAATTTAAAAATATTGAATAATTCAGAACAAAAATGCTGTTGGCCAATTCCTTTAAACTGCACACACACACACACACACACACAAAATCACAAGCTGGAGTAGGCATTAAGTACCTTAATTCAGTAGAGTGCTTTCACCTATGAAAATATCTCTTTTTTTTTTTTTAAGTGACATTTATCTAACTTGCAAATGCAGAAAGAAACGGTTAGAAACTACTTTTATAGATCAAAATTGTGCACTAATAAGAATGTTACGAGCTGACAGATGCCAAGGTACTCATGTTATACAGTGATGACAAAATATGTCTATTTGGATAAACCAATGTTTTGCAGAGGCATTTGCTTCTTGCCTCTTACAGATCTATAAAATCCCCGTGTTAGATATTAAGAGTGCTCTCAAGAAGATATTTCATTCCTTTAAGTGTGCTACTGTAACATTTAATTGCATGCTTGTGCTTACATAACAGTATTTTTAATCTTACTTTGGTACACTTACAGGAACAGTATGATTTTAAACCTCTCTTGGTATTACTCTATCTGAGATCTGGATCATACTATGCAGCACGCTTGCCTTCACAGGGCTAACATGTCAGTTCCCTTTCAGAAGCAAGATAGCTGCATATCCTATGTTGCACAAAAGGGGTTTTCAGACCAGAAGTTGACACCGCACATTTTTTACTCTCTGGAGTCATTTATATGTATAGAACCTGTCTAGCTGAAACCAACAGGACCGTTGGGTAAGGCTTTCTTGAACAGGATAAGGATTTTCAGGATCAAGCCCTGCTGCTGTATTATATATATATGACATTTATACTCAAGCACAGCAATGTGTGGTGATTTCTGCAGCTGATAATGGCTAAGAAGTTTGCAACAGCTGCTTGACCATCTGTGGCAGAGCAAAAGCACAAATCAAACTTCAGCAGCACAGAGGCTCTGCATCCAGACCCCTTGGTGACTATTTCCTAGGGACATACAGGCATACCCTGTGGCCACCCCCTTTGCCCAGGAAGGAACAGCTGGGGCAGCCAGGAGCCCTGCACCGAAGCCAAGCACTGGCTCAGTGCTCTGAGCAACTCCACTGGGTTCAATCTGCTTAACGCCAGCAGAGAGACAAATGCTTCAGACAAGTAGAGCCCATAAAAGATTTAAAACATTATTCACACTTCCCACAGATCATCAGTAAACAGTTCTTGTCTTTCTTTTTCCTACCTAGCAGAATATTAAAAGGCACTGGAGTGAATAATAATGCTTTTCAGATTACTTACCTAGGCTAGAAAAGGCAGTGGAAACATAGCAGGGGGTATGCACACCTCCTCTCTCCACAAATCTGCTTCTTGTATCAGCAGTGTGGTGTTAAATCCTTTTCTATACCTATTTCAAGGCCAAACCACGATCCTCTTCCCAGATAGACACAAACATTCCCAAATCCTTAATAGCCTACCCCAGAGAAAGTCTACATTCTTTGAAGTGGTAAAAAGCACCATTAGTAATAGTAGGAGCAACAAATCCTGGCTCTACACAGCTTTGGAAAGTTCATGTTTTTCACTCCCCTGAGCACTAACCCAATTCCAGCCCCAGATAGTAGCATGCATAGCATCAGGGCCACCAGCTCTCCCATAGTTTCGGTTCCTTTGCTGTCAGAAGGGTCAGACCTTTAATATATGGGCTAGATAGCTAAGCACCATCACAGAGTAAGGGTGTTTTTGAAGTGATACACTATTTTAACATGAAGCATACAACAAATGATCCTGTCACCACCGCCCTGCTTAACAATTAGTAAAATGTCTAAAATTAAGGACTGTCAAACTTGAGCATGTTTCAAGACAAGTCATTCTCCCACATACACCAATACATAATTATCACTGCTTAATTGTGAGAGAGCATCATCAGTATTCCAGTCCTGAAATTAGTAGTCATTATGAAATTCATGAGTTTTGGATTCACTGATGCAGCTTTATAGCATCTACTCTCCTCTTTGTCAAATGAACACATCTCTTCTGGGGTAGGGTGACTACTCTGTTCACTATTACAATGCTGAAATTCATAGATGCTTATAAACTCCAGTACAACACAGTCTTTTTTTAGTGGTCTATCACAAAACCAGAAGTGAGCATATGTTTTTGGAGATCTGGACCTATGCTGCTTCCAGGGACTAGAAGAAAAGAAAGTAAGTGACCAACAATACCTGCTAATAGGCAATAAGCACAAGCCCACAGCAAAATAAGCCTTTTTATATAAAGCCCTAGGACAAAGCAAGTCAAGCAGTAGTGTACATAAATACACTTGTTTAAGATATGGCAGAAGACACAGCTGCAGTACCTCCTTGTTAGGAATAAAATGAAAAATTATTTTAAGCTGCAGATAACTTTTCCATTTCCATGGCAAAGGTGCATACTACTGGTTAACCTTGAATGCAGGCACAGTGCGGCCCCTTACTTTGGAAAATGGGTGAGGATTAGTGTTCGTTTCTCTTGAGGAAGCTTGTCTTTTTCTTGCCTGGCCTGTTCCAGCAGTTGTCGTCTCATTACAGTAAAAACTGAGCGAAGCAATGTCCTACCGAAAACCTGGGTGGTTTCATACCGAGGTAGACTGTCACAGAACTGAGGGACATTGCAGTAACAAAGCCACCTGTAAAGAGGGAAAAAGCCAGATAATTATCACCATCTAACTTATGAATATATGCAATAAAACCACTACCCACATCGTTTATAACACAGCTGAGAGCTATATGACCATATAAATCAGTTCCACATCCAGTCTGGGCACAGTTAAGCAGCATTTATATTGCCCAGTTTTTTAAAGAAATGACAGCCAAGTACTCTTAAGTCTCCATATATTCTTTTTCTCTGCAGCCTAGTTTTCACAAAGAGCTTTTGTTCCAGACAATAATAATAGATCACATAAGACTTGTGTTGATGTCAGGGATTCTCTCCACAGCTCATTCATTCAGCCTCCCGTGTCTCCTGACTTCAACTCCAAAGACCCTTAGCCTAGCCCATTTTCCTCTCTTTAAACTTCTACATTTCCACACTTAGAGACAAAAGGGGTAACACTTTTAACTAGCACCATCCCATTCCGACTGGAGTTCCACCAGCTGGCTTTTTCCCATTTCACCCCGACTTGACACTCCTTTGTTTACCAGTAACTCCCTCCACAATGAGCTCAGCATTAAGAAGTGCCTATGAAAATGTGGCATATTGTGTTACTTCTCTTGGAAAAGGGATCACAGAACTGAAGAGGCAAATCAAGAGCACAACAGCTACATAGGACACAATATCTGTTAACTTTATAAACAAGACTTTGGTATCTGTGTGTAAGTGAGCAATTAATGGTATCCATAGCTTTAGCACAATCAGATCATAACTTATGAAAGCTTCAACAGTGAAAAGAAAATGTTAAGAACTGGATGCAAACAGACTATGTCAGATCCTGCCACGGATTTTCTCATCCAGAACCAAAATATAGGCTGCCTCAAAATGCTCTACAAAACTCTTCTGTCTTAATCTTTGCAAACACAAGAGTTGCAAAAGAGTTGTGAGATAAAGTTGTCTGCCGACCTCTACTCCCTATTCATGGCTGATAAAGCATACCTCTTGAAACACAAGGATGCATGTGAAATGCTGATAAAGTTTCACCCAAGTTACTGGGTTTTTCAAATTAAGTCGGTGACTGTAAGAATTCATGAGGTACTCTTGGCACCCAGCGGCTTCCTCAGCACCCAGAGCAGTGCCTCATACACTGCAGGGAAGCTCACTATGGTCAGTTGGAGAGTGGCTTGAGGAAACCTTAGTGACTGTGGGCAGGAAGGTTTGAAAAACCCCAAGTGACAAAATGATAAACAACAGTAATCACCAATCGGAGCCAATGCTAGCTATCAATTCCTAAATAGAAGCTCTCTCTAATCAACCCTGGCTATCTGACATCTGCATCACAAATAAATGAAGGTCGGAGACCCACCAAACAAGGTTTTAGGAGCCCCATGGATTATCAGTAACTCCTTTATGCCAGGTAGTTATTTGAGGGGACAGGCCACCTGAAAGCATCCCGGCCAGACACAGCACAACCTGCTCTATCACCATCCAGTCTCATTTCCTACCGGGGTTTGATGTTCTCCTTCACGAACTGAGGTTTGTCAGAGGAAAGGCCACTGTGGAAGTGAGCAGAAGGCAGTACTCATCCTCAGCTAGGAAAAGTGTCTGTAGCTGTTCCTGGGAAGAAGTGTGTGCTGACTGAGCCCTTAGCCCACTGCTGCCTGCATTCACAGGCAGCACGTTAACTGTTGCCTGCACTGGCAGGAACTGTAACTGAAGCGGTTGTGCTAACTGAAAAAGGCCTTCTGCTGTTGTTATGAGAAAAGCAAAATTAAGAGAGAACTGGCTTGTTATCCTCACTCTTCTTCCCACAGTGACTAAGTCATTCCTTTCAATTCTGACAAGGTTTTAAAGGGTCATAACAAGAACTATCATTTATGGAACCTACTAGTATCTATTCACCATTTAGCAATCAAGCACTTACAAAACAACTTTAATTTTTCAAATCTTCCATGATTTGGTTTCAAACACTTTACAACGCTTAGTATTATTGTCTTTTGTGTGTGTGCATGTGCACGTGTGTAAGCTGACTAACAAATTGAATTTTTAGTACATGAAGTAAGGATCTCACATGAGCCTCATATCTTAAGACGACTGAGACCAACTTTGTAAACGTGGAACAAAAGGCAAAAGCCTAATTAGATACAGATGTTTGCAACATCTACTCCCTGTTCTTGGCTGATAACGAACACCTCTCAAAACACAAGGATGTGTGTGAGACTGATATAGTCTGACTAAAATCCTCAGGTTTTCATAGAATTTCCAAGACTGCAAAAACTCAGAAGTGCACCTATTGGTGTACAGGTCCTGCCATATTCCTGAAGCATGTATGTGTTGTATTGATAAACAAGACCTGCAACAAGCAAAAGCAGAGTTACCTGGTATAATTCACTTTATAACCAGCAATATCATCATTGGGTGATCTTAGTCTTCGCTGAGAAGGTGTCTCCAGGTGCCAGTAGTTAATGCGGTTCAGAAACATTTTAGCCAGTTCCACTATTGTTTGCCTTTCTTTTGAGGGTAAGTGGCTAAATTTGTACTGCACAAAATTGTTCACACCCTTAAAACAGAAGAAAAGTATGTTTATTTACTTAGCCATAATTTTTTTCAGGTGAACCCTTGAACATTCCTTCTTTTATGTTTATCAACCCTGAACTTGCACTAAATGGAATGAAAACCAGAGAGCATGAATTCCTTGCTCAGCTACTCATGTAGCTGCCACAGACTGGTTCCCCTGTCTGTAGAGCACCAGGCACATCCAGATGTTCTTATTCTCTCCACCTCGAGCAGCTGGCTTAAAGGGAGAGAGGAAAAGTCTTTATTTTTCCTTGCTTTTCAAAATTTAAAAAAAAAAGTCAAGAAATAGAGAAATATCCAGGTTTTTCTTCTATAGGCTCACATATGCTCAATTTTGCTGCCATCTTTTTTCCCCTCTGTAATCAAGTAGCACCAAAAAAAAACCAACCCTCTCCAGACATTTTTCAATGGCAAACTAGGCCCTGTGGACTCCTGGTTAGGCTTGTGTCTACACACCATATTATTTCTTCAAGTATGTGGCTTCATTGCCCTTTGTATAATGCCCGCTATGAAAAACCCTACTGAAGACAGTTAAAATGTGGGACTGAAATTGCCGCAATGCCTGTATCTAATAACTCATTTATAATTGTGCTGCTTAGCAAATAATTGCGTGTGACTGATTTGCTGAACTGCTAAACCAGAATTGAAAATATCTATTTTAAGGGGAAAATTACTTCAAAAGAATTAAGAAGTAATTACCCTTCCATCTCTACGCTTTACTTCCTTAAGCAAATTGAACAGTATGAAGAACGTGACAAAAAATTACGTTGCACAAAACGTTTTAAATAGTATACTTCAAGGTGTGTATGGGGATTACACACACTTATTCTTTTGTTTATACTCAAACTAAAGGAGAACTTAAGGTGCAAAATTCCCAGAAATTCAGCAATAAAGTGTTTTGATTTTCCTAAATTATAAGAAGTGAGAGTTGGGTGGAAATAATTACTACCTATAACAGTCTTCACATTTAAAATATCCTGTTTAACAATAGAGCATCCATTCATACACCGATGAGAAAACACTGAGCTCCTGTTTCAGCGAGGTATGTGAGCCTCTACACAGTCTCACTGGAGCTAACATTCCTGTTTACGTGCCAAAAATGCGTTCTCAGGAGCTTGCTTAACCAAAATCTGAATTTGTCATATGTTCTTTATCCACTGAGAGTTACAAAAGCCTCAGTTATCCTTTGGTTTCAGATTTGCTTTTTATTGTGTAGCCTTTGAAAGAGAAGGCTATGATCTCACTGAATTGGATTGTAACATTCTCACTGATTTACAGAAGACAAGTGTCATTTTCATAATGGATTTCAAAACTTCAACAGAATTTTTCATCACTTGAAACAAAGAAAGATTAGAACTGCCACACATAAAAGTTGCATTTTAAGTTCATTCTCTAAAACCACAAAAAAAAATTTCATTAAAGCATAAAATGAATGATGGGAGAAATCAAATAGTATAACTATTGTACCAATTCTAATGGAGAAGCAGCAGTAGATGACTCTTACTTTGTCCTAAGTGATAAACAGAAACATTTGCAAACTGCCTATATGCCATGTTTTCAAAGCCACTGCCTATGTTTAAAAAAAAAAAAAAAAAAACCCACAAAAAAACCCAAACAACAAAAAAACCAAACCAAAAAATCCCCCAAAAGCCCCATCAAATTAAAAAAAAACAACAACCAAACACCACACTAACCAGACCCATGTGTTGGCTGTTTACCTGTTCAATGCTAGGTTTCTCAAATGGTGGACTTTCCAAAGATCCTTCTACTACCGGTTTTCCCATCTGTAAAATGCACTTCCTCAACAGCTGTTAAAAATACACAAATTTTTCAATATCAGAATATTTGCATACATAGGATGAATGGAAGTCACAGGTGCATAATACACTGCAAGCAGCGTAAAAAAATCTCCTGGCTGTATATATCTGCTTCTTTAGCTATCTAAGTTTATAGCTACTAATGTTTACTGTGAATTGCTCCATATCTTCTTTGAAACACATACCAGAGGTCTCTCTGAGCACGTGTAGTCAGCCAAGGTAACATTTGGCAACTGACTTTTCTGACATGTAAGTGAAGAGGGCAAGGCTTGCAGGTGGTTGCACGCACAGTTTATGGATGAGACTCAGGGTCAGCTCTTGAATCATCTTTTGGAATAAAACACGGTACAACACATAGCCCACACCAGAGCATCACACCAGGGAAAGAAAAACTTCTCACCAGATGAAGTCAATATATGCATATGGGGCAGTGAAATCTGCTTACACATGAAGATACTGCGCAAGGTCAGCTTACTTTGAACAGGTAGAAATAAACTTGCTTGGTGTCTGCATCTTCTTCTTTGTGGACACAGGTGAATAGATACTCCACATCCAATACAATCCCCAGAAGCCTATTCATTTCTTCTTCAGACACATTCTCCAGGTGAGAAACGTGAGCAGCTAAACAAAACAAAAATGCAAATCTGTAAAAAAAGCACCAATAGCACAAGTATTCCCTGGGGTATCTCAACTAAGCCCTAATGGTAAAGACACCGATCCTGTAATAACCTATTTAAACAGAACATCTTATCTGAGGTAACTGAAATATGTGTCACATTGGAGCCACTCGTAAAGATAGTCCAGCGGTGGCAATTCCCACAGCGGAGGAACAATGGCTGGTTGGAATCACAGCATCTGTTAACACTTAAAATCACAGCATCTGTTAAACTTAAAACACTTAAAACAGGCCACACAACCCCTGTCTCTATTAATAATGTTGCAATATATAACAAAACACAGATTTGTTTTCCAAGATTTATGCTTTTGAGAAAAGGTTTCTTGACTAAGGAAAATAAACCCATAATTCCCATAAAATAGGTAATCCAGGTTTTTATGCAAGTAGCACCTTATACTGTGAAGATTAAAAAATAAAAATCAGTTCTGTAAATAGGCTGTTTTAAACTGAACATTACTGGCTAAGTCTCTTACTTTCATCTCATGTAAGGTGAAACTAGGCTTTGTGCACAGCACATTAACAAAGCTTTTGGAGACTGTACATGCTTGTTTGCTCAGAAGCTTACAAAAAAAAGGATCTTTCAACATATCATAATTTCTAAGTGATGAACTCCCTTTTATCATCTCCAAAGGCAAATACAGTCCCACACTTGTAATTTTTAAATGCTTGAGGTTTGTACTCATGCAGCAGGACATTCATCTCGAGCTGGTTTGAACAACTGGCCCCAGGAAGAGAGAAGGCAATTTAAAATAAAAAATCAATTCCCAGAAAGAGGATATTTGCATTACAAAAAGCAACCATCTTCGCGGACTCATAGGCCAATGTACATGGTATGCATACATGTCCTTTTCTCTGAAAGGACAAGAAAGTATCCTCTACAAGAAAAAAAAATATGAAAAGGTTGGGCATATTTGATTTCATATATTTTAATAGCATTTATCGATATTTACTTCTTAAATAATTACTATATTATCTTAGATATGCCAACATGATTAGGACTGGTAAGAAATTTTCAGCATAAATCTGATTTTTTAAGGAGAGAAATAGCACCTGACTTGAAAACAATTCTATTTATTTGCTACCCAGCAAATATGGTTTTATTTTGGAAAGTTTGGTATGGCACCTGCCGAAATGTTTAAAGTCAGTAAATTCATGCATCTTCGAGTAAAAAGGACACCATGGCTCAGAACATTAAAAAGATGCCAGTAATCATTTCCACTTAAATGAACATTCACAATATAATGTCTTTGGGAAAGCCATCGTGGGCTTTCTTTAAGGACAAATATTCAGCATTCTGGGCAGAATAAAATTATTTCATTTCTGTCCTTGAGCCAGATATGAAGATTTAATATTCCCAGCTGTCTGTTCTGATCTTATAGAAGTAATAAATTCCCTCCTAGATGAGTACTGCATTAGGATTTGATAGCATACTAAAGAAACCTTGCACTCAACTAACATATGAATAAAACATCAGCGTAAGAAGCCATTTCCATGCAATTTCCATGACAATACCGAAAGTTACCTTGACTGCTTAGTAGATGTACTTAAACATTTTATTAAACTAGAGAATTATTACCCATGCTGTGAATCTAAAAGTATATCACCAGCATGTATTTACCATCAGTTACCATTTACTGTACCTATGTTTGTAGATCAGCCCAACAAACTATCTTTCTTCAGATGTACACAGACCATTCCCAAATTCTTGTGGGAATTCATTAGTGAACCTTTTATTAAAATCAAAGGTTTAGTACACTGACATGAAATGCTATGTTATTCTTGACTAGAACTACCCAAGTCCATTCATCTGCATTGCCCAACTGGTACATCCTTCCTCAGCTGCTGTTAGGCTGGCAAAAAAAAAAAGAAAATTAACTAAAAATAAAACCCCCAACAAAAAGAAAAAGGTTAAAAAAAGTAAAAAAGAGACTGAAGAGGTATATAATGTACTAATACATTAATTAACCAGTTTTAAACGTGACTCAAGACCAAACATATTTACCAACAGGAAAATGCACCCTGTAACACAGGAGATGCCAATAAAATACAAAAGATAAAAGAGCTTCTGTCTACCTAATACCTGGTCTTCAGGCTGATAGAGTGAATTCTCCCAGCACACAATTCAGTCGCCACTTCAAAGTGCTACAGTAGTGATCCAATACATCACCCAAACAGAAGAAATATTAATGAAAAACCCAGTGCAGAGCCAACCTGCAGGGTTGAGCCTCA
This sequence comes from Laterallus jamaicensis coturniculus, assembly GCA_022605575.1. Classification (NCBI taxonomy): domain Eukaryota; kingdom Metazoa; phylum Chordata; class Aves; order Gruiformes; family Rallidae; genus Laterallus; species Laterallus jamaicensis. Next base: position 15,912,449 of record JAKCOX010000008.1, on the reverse strand, counting down.
AGAATACAAGGTGTAGCTAAGTAGACAGAAATAAACTCAGTAAGCTAACACGCGATGCCAAAGAGATTTATGCACTAGAAACTAAACTGGCTTGAAGACTGAACTGTACCCCGCAAAAGAGATGGCTCAAGAAAAACTAATGTCTACAATTACCTTTGAAAGAAAATAATCATGAAAAAATGCAAAAAGTCCTATTATCATAGAATCATAATGCTGGAAACGACCTTTAAGATCATCAAGGCCAACCGTTCCTGTCCTTTGCTAAACTATACTCCTAAGTACCTGATCTACCTTTTTTTTAAACACATTCAGGGCTAGTGACTCAACCACCTCCCTGGGTAGCTTGTTCCAGACCCTGACAGCTCTTTCAGTATTTTTTTTTTCCTAAAATCTAATCTGAACCTGCCCTAGTGCAGTTTTGTGCCATTTCCCCTTGTCCTATCTCCTGTCACCTGTCTGAAGAGACCATTGTCCACCTCTCTACAACCTCCTTTCAGGTAACTGCAGCCTCCTCCAGGCTAAACAACCCCTGCTCACTCAGCAGCTCCTCATATGATTTTCCCTCCAGCCCCTTCACCAGCCTTGTTGCCCTTATCCTACATTTTATATCAGGTATGGCTTTAACCAGCACAGGATTTTCTACACTGCTATTTCAACAGCTCCCTGAGGGAGAGAAAATGCAGCATAGCCTGCACATCTCGTGGTCAGTCTGGTGTCAAGGTGTTCATCAGTAACACACTCATTTAGAGGAGATGAACAGGAAAATTATCTTGGAAGACACCACAAAAGACATGCTTGTGCCAGCAGTACAAAGAAGCAAGCAGATACTCACCTCAGTTATTTCAAATGAAACACCATCCCCATTAGCTGCAGCCAGCAGAATAAGAAACTTTTGCCTATTGCTGCTTTTAGAAAAGTTAAAGACACATTTCATACAATTTCACTGGCACTGGGTTTACAGTACTGATTTTCCCTGGTTCCCTAGCTAATGAGCAATCTTAAGATTTTTTTAATAGAGCAAAACCAGTCTCAGTCTTTCAAAGAGCTGAGGTTTTCTACAAAATTCACAGCCATCCACAAATCCTGCTGAAGAACAGGGAAATGACAGATACAACATCTCATAAGATTAGCACACACACCCCAAAAAAAACCCCAACCCATGGAAAAAAACTCTTTCTTCAAAGGCCAGGAGTGGAAGGGATGGGTAACACAAGCTACCCTACCAACAAAACCACAAGCAGTGCAGAGCAGCTGCGTGATGAAAGGTTGAAACTAACTTGGCTACAGTGACTGGACATTCTGTAACAGGATGCATTTGTTAATCTGCAAGAAAACCCAGAGATTTGGGATACTGGGAAAGAAGCCTGGTGAAAAGTGCAGAAGTAGGTCAAGTGTAATGAGACCATAAAAAGAGGAGAGAACAGAAATAGATACAAATTTGAATTTTTTTTAAAAAAAGTTATTCCACGTAAAGCACAATATTATTTTCAAAAGTAAAACCATAAATGACCCCCTGTGAAACTTTTCTATTTCCTTTTTCTTATTTCACTGTCCAAAGTTTTGGACATCAACAAAAATTAAATAGCAACTGCTTCTTTTCCATTAGTTCTGAATTTTTTTTCCCGATTTTTATTCAGTATTTGCTGATGTATACAGAAAAAGTCATCAATCTTTTCTTTTGGATAAGCACAGATTATTAAAAAAATAACACAGTGATTCCACATTCTTTTTCAGGCTATTTGTGGAACAAATTATTATTTATTAGTCTTTAAAAAAAAAAAAAACACAACCTCATAACAGTATTTAATGGTGGATTTTGAGCAGTTGCTTCCAAGATGTGCAAGCTATCTGCGCAATAACTTGGACAATGCTAAGATGTGCAACCCCAGAATTCTTTTCTGCAGCATGGAAAAGGCATGGTGCTTTCTGTACAGAAGAGTACCTGCTTTAACAGTGTTCTAGAATTTTGATAGTTTATTCTGTCATAATAAAACATAACACAGCCTACAAGAGAGAGTTGTTTATGTCATAAGGCAGCTGGCAGCAAAAACAATGTGAGGTTAATGCATATGTTACACAAAGTATTAAAGCTGTGATGGGTAACTTAACAGTGCTTTTGCATTTTAACAACCTAAGAGGTCTGGGACATGAGAAGTTGTAGCTGAGTTCAGAACCTGTACCTTAGTTCAATTTCTTCAAAACTCACTTTAGGGTATTTCTGACATATTCTAATCTAAGTTATTGACAATTGTGTCCAATCCTAACCCCCCATTTCTAGGTCTTGGCACGGCATCCTGCCATTTGTCTTGCCAGAGTGGACATTTCTGGCTACCAGCCAATGGAGTGCAGGAGAAAGGCAGAGGCTCACCCAATGCGTGGCTGCAGCTGCGGCAGGGTTCTGCGAGGCTGACAACCGCCTGCTGCAGCTCTGCCCGGGGAGGCGTCGGGGGTGGGTTGGGGTTCTTCCAGCCATTGCATTTACAGGATTCCTCAGCCTAAAAATCAAAGCAAAAGGGTGTTGATCAACAGCAGGGAAAAAAAAATAAATCCCAAAACAAAAAACCAAGAACTTGCTCAAAATTGTTATTTTTAAAGCAACATGAAGTAAAATTATTAATTTCAAGTTTGGTGGGTGGTTGTATTTTTCTTTTGAGTTGGGGTGGGGAGGTGGTGGTGTGGTGTATTTGTTGTTGTTGCTTTGTTTGCATGTTGCTTCTTCTTATTTACCACACAGCTAGACTTTAATTTCTGGAAATAATCAGAAATAAAACAGCACCTGGAATAGAGAGATTAATGTGCTGCTTCTAAGCAAAATGTGCTCCAAAAATGACATACACAAGCTCTGGCTAAGTCCTTTAGAGAAAGACCTCTCTCTAGCTCCTATATGAAAGACATACTCAAACATTTACTGGTGTATCAATACTGTCACCAAGACAGCTGCAGTCATTTAAACAGAAACAGGTATCTAGCAGGCAACACGCTTATCACTGCCTTATCAGCTATACCACCAACAAGGAATCATGCAACTAAACTCAAGCCCACGACAACCCAAGCAGGGCTAACTAAATACTGAAACCAGCTAACAATAACCATGCTGCTGGAGAATGCTGACTAAAGCAAGGCTGGGCCACAAAAGCAACGGGTGCCAAAGAGTGACGCTGCCAATGAAACCTGCTGCTTACCCTGGAAAGTTTATTTACGCTCAGTGACTGCAGCTAAAAGGGGTGACTGTGGAGAGAGAGGCCATGACTTGGGTAATCGTGTTTCAAATCATTCCGGAGTTCAAAGTCCTGATTCTAGTTATCCAAAGAGCAGCTTCAGAGGGGGGGATTTTCTTCTGCGTATCCAAAAGGTCTTAGTTATTTTGATGGCAGAGTTCTTCTAACAGCATTCATATCCCCAGGTGAGAATCTTAATCAGAAGAAAAGGGTGCTTTTCTACTGTTCAGAGATATCTGTGCACTGAGCTGTAACAAGATACTCATGAATTTGCAGTGCCAAGACCTCAGTGAGGAAAGTATGCCAACTGCTGCATAATATTTATCGCTGAAACAACCTCTGTAGGAAAAATGGTGATGTTAATATATCCAGCACTAATGTGTCATTTTTCAAAACCAATTCTGAATATATTTAAAGCAATCTATTTCAGGAACCTATTTCATTTTGCTTTTATGTTTCCAAATCCCATCGTACCTAAGGAAGAAGCACCCAGGAGAGGCAGAAAGGATCACAGCTTGACAGCTCCTAAGACTGACAGCTTTGTAGATTGATGGTAAATTGTTCTTCCAAGCTCATTTCAATATTCAACAACCTGAGCACCTAGAAAACTGCTGCCTGCAGTTTGCTGAGCCCCACGTGATATGTTTACCATCTCTAAGGCTTAAGTCTTTATCCAGCTGGGCTCCTGGCCCTAGATGCCACAGTCTCTGCCTGCACATGGGGTGGGCTGGAGGGTACAAAGGGGTGTCAGTGGCATTTTCAGCATCCAGAGCCACCAGGATGACTCAGAAATCCACCTGCAAGTGCCCAGAAAAACCACTTGCACGTACTTCCCTTGGAAGAGGGACAACCTGCACCACCTAAACCCCTGGTTCTCCAATCTCACTGAGTGGGTGCAGACTGCCTGCCACCCCATGGAGCTATAACGTGGCATCTGGCAGTTTTCAGTACAGAACATGGGGAAGATAAAACCTATTTATTTGTTTTAAAGCCCCATAAAATCCAATCTGGAAGGATTCACAGTGAATTTTATGTTATTTTTTCTATCATGTTTTCTATGAGTAGTATGATTGGCAGAGAAGTGAAGAAAGCCCCATGTTATTTTCCAGCAGAAACCACCTCTTACAGCTTCACAGACATTGAGCCAGTTTCGCTGTTTGTTATCCAGACCTACAAAACCTCTTAAAATTTTAATGACTAGAGAGAGAGAAATCAGTGATTGAGTGACACCAGCAAACCAAGGATTGCCATGGTATTGGGGACTCTGGATAAGAGATAATGTGAAACCACACTTTCAATTAAGAGTCTTGAGTCAAGCAAAACCAATGCCAAATAAAGTATCTACATTTGCTCTGTGGGAGAGGCAACATCGCTATCGAAGTGTTTTGCAGTTAAGACAAGGATAGAGAAACTGTCACAGGGAAAAAAAAAAAAACAAAAACAACAAACCCAACTGTCAGAAAATGAGCTCATTGCCAAAGAAAATTCAAGAGACAACTGTAAAGAAGTTCTCAAACAAAAATTGGTTGAATATTATTTTAGGGAAGTAAGATTTGATCCTTCCCATGCAGCTGTCTGGACAAATGTTCAACGCTGTAAATTACCCACATAATATCATGCTTATTATTAATTGCTTTAAATTACACCACAATGAAACATGTCCAAAAAAACCCCTCAAACTAGGCACAAACTTTCTGAGAATTCTTTCGCCAAGTGGAAGCAGTATTTCACAGAAGCTCACCACACAATGTTTACTATCGAGCCTAAAAGCTATAAACAGTGAGTAACTCCACAAACTCTAGTGTCACACAATAATTAACAGCAAAGATGCAAACAAACAGATGCACGAATCGTGATAACAGCTCAGTTAAACTGCCAAAAATAAATACCACCCCACCCACAGAAGAATAAAAACAGTGACTTTGCCGGCAGATTTCTTCTGCCCTCAGTAGCATTTCCTCGCCAGATCTTTCTGAAGCAGCTGTTCATTTGTATCGTTCAACTTATTCCAGAGACCTTTCTTAAACAACTACTAGGGAAGTTTGGTTGGGTTTGGGGTTTATTTTTGTTTGTTTGTTTAATCTCTCTATAAAACACCAGAATCAGCATAAAAGTTCAGTTAGCCAAGAGGAAACACAACCCAGAAAGGTCCTCTTTAAAACTAAGCCTTCATTGTAGATGTCGACAGTGCAAGTATTTTGCAGTGAATACGCAATGTGCATTCCTCAGTGGCTTAAATTGCTGAGTTGTTTCAAGTCTTCCACAGCGTTTCGTTCATTCAGTCCTTTCTTTGACTGTGTTCAGCTTTTTCCTTCCTTTCTTCCCCCCACCCCCCTTTTTTTAATGTCACTCATCTGCTTTCCATTAGAAAATAAAGTATGACTTCACCTCTGCAGAAACTTAATTTAAGATCAAAACAGTTTTGAGGGGAGGAAGGAAAAGGAGCATTTGAACTAGTACATTCAGTCCTTGGAGCCTTGCTTTCTGGGACATCTGCAAAGCTCTGATAAAGCCACTGGAGAAAGTTGGGGACTTCTCCCTTACCGAAGCCTGCAAAGTAACAACTGTCGTCTCTGCAGGCCTGGGGATCACGACACTGCATCATCACTGCCAGTTTTTAATAAAATTGGATGAGAGCAGTATGATAAAACACAGTAATTAGACACTGTTGGATGCCTGCTCCTCACCTGCATACACACACACACCCCAAGGTGCCAAAATGATGTACATTTTGCATTGTACAATATCATCAACTACTTGTTTGACCCTTTCCATGTTAGGTAGAGTGTTACAATGTGAGAAATCAAGCTGCCTGGTAGCTCTGGGCAATGAAGACTGCAACACTGGAAACAGTAAAGTTTCTGATTCTTTTAAAATACTGAACAGACTAAGAGCAGGGAGAAATGGACAGTGAAAAAACACAGCACATCTTAATACACTGTTAGCATTTTAATTTAAAAAGGAAGCACCTGAAAGTTACAACGTTGCACATCTCAACCCCTTTTAAGTGGGTTTTTGGTGTCTGAAGAATAATAACTGAAGAATTTTAAAGTAACTTACAGACTAAAACTTTCCTTCCCTTCTCGGATAGTGAAATAAGCACAGGAAGGTGCAAACTTCAAGCTAACTTAATTACAAAGTAAAAAACCCCAACGGGTTTAAAACTGAGTTTCAAAGCAGCTGTTGTTATGGGCTGTTTCCAAATCATCATACAGGTTGCCCTGTCTGGTAACTGTGATGCAAAGCTGACTCAAAAGATATATGTACACACAACACTTCAGATCTTTATTTCCAGCATGTATAATTACTCTAAAGAAAATACTCTTCCTCCCAAGACAAAAGCCATGTAAAACACCCTTTCCGTTTTTTTCCTGCAAGCAACAATCTCGAATTGATGCTTTTAAAAAAGAACATCAAACAAACCACAACAAATGCATTGGTGATGAATTCAAAATACATATTTTTCCTACTCAAAAGTCCAGCACCTAGAGCTACTCATACATATTGGGAAATTAGCTGACCCAGTTGTCTTTAACAATGCAAAAGAATCAGTTCAATGTGGAGCTCTAAGGACATGCTCTTCATTTTTCGATCAATATGAGTGTTTTATTGCCTGTGTTTTCCAGTTTCAGTTACAGATCACTAGATACAGTCTACCATATAAAGCTTTTAATAATAACAGGAGCCAAGGTCCTGCCTTGGAAAGTGAACGGTAGGTTTCTTATTTAATTTAGAGGAAGATGCTTTAATTGGGCCTGTAAGACACTGTAAACCAGATTCCCCCCTGTATGAAAATGATCATAAGAAAACTTCAGATGTCTTGTATGTCTCCTACACACCTCCACAGGAAACACCTTTAATACATTTCCAGTAGAGTTCCAAGGAGCTGTACTTGCCCCATACAGAGTCCAGCAGTAGCAATACATCCCAGGACCCAGATTTCACTTCAACCCCTGCCATCCACTCACCTACCGTCGGGCCTTGGCCAAATCATGTGATCATAACCCTTCTCACCCTCTGTCGTTTTTGTTTATCTAAAGCACAAGATCTGTCTTTAAGGAGGTGATATTCCCCACTACTTGTGCAAATGCCTTAGGCCACTGGGTTCTAATTATATTTATAAACATCCAGGCATTACTGTAAGATATATACATATACACACATACAAGGAGAAATAACCAATTTTACAGAAAGCACAGTGTACTGAACAGTACATATTTCAATTTGTTTATAAGAAAAGCGAGAGTTTTTCCGATGAGACAGAAGAATTGCATTTTCATATACTGTAAACCAATAGAAAAAAAGCCAAGGAGACTTCCTCCTACCTCTTTATTAAATATCTTTATGTGTTTAAGTCACACAGTGCTGCTTTTTATATGAAAGTTCTGCAAGCTTACATGTCTCATGCTCAATTTCATCCTGGACAAAACCAAAACCATATATGCAGCCATTCATACAAGCACAGATACAGCGAGTGCCAAATGCAAAACCTCACGCAGCAAACAGCACTCCTGTGCACTTCCAAAAGTCATGAAAACTCTGCCAACTCCCAATATATATCTTACTGCTCAGAATGTGTTTTCTTCCTACACACACAAACTTGGGATTTAAGGTGGCTTTTTTCACACTGTAGAGCCTGTTCTCTCCCTTTCACCCTGGCCGTTTCTCACAGGGGAAAAAGTCAAGCAGAACAGCTCAGCAGCTGCCAAGTCTCACGTCCCAATTCTTCACCAGGAAAAAGAAACAAATCCTGCATTTCTCTAGCCTAAGCAGCAGCTCCTTAAACTTCACTCTCATTCTGCTCAGGGTATCTGCACACTGAAGATGTCTTTGCTGGCGGTACTTGCCCATGTCTCCCATGAAGAAAAAGGATCCCTGAAGGAAGACTGGGAGGTCCCTCTTGGGGACTGAGAACCCTACCACAGAGCAGCGCCTTCCACCCTTTCCTGCTTGGCATTTCTGCTGTCACTAGTGAGACTCACCCTCTACAAAGCCACCGACCTCTCCATCTTCCTGTGCTGCTGCTCTCCATCCCCAGCAAACATACGCTCCCTGCCCCTGCTACTCCCAGCATCTCTGAGGTTAAGTTCCTAATGAATTCTGCGTGGTAAATTTCGTGATGAATTTCACGTGGGAGAAGGTGGTCCATCCTAAGGAAGGATGCCATTACGTATTCTCTGTGCTCCAACTTGCACAGTACTATGTGGATTTACACAAGACTCATGCGCTACCTCTACTTGAGAGAATATCTTGTGAATTTTTGCCTCCTCTCACCCTTTTGTAGCCACACACAGAAATGCAAAATAAATGGCAGAGAAGTTATACCCCAAAGTAAGAAAAAATTCAAAGTTATATTGAGTGCTGCTACCTACGGTTTCTTGCAAACCACTGATGCTACAAGCCAAGCAGCATCATTTTGGAGCAGCTGCCCAATGTTCAGGAAGAAAAAATCCAACACATTCTTCCACCCTAGATTCTGCATTTTAATCTAAACATCAAGAGGTATTTAGCGCTGTGGCTGTGACCAGATACCGCAGGGAAGGAAGAGGAAGGGCTGGTGAGTCCCTGAAAAACTACAGGGTTTGTATGGGGATGAAGCTGCCCGCGCGCCTTCACAGCACAGCTACCTCTGTGGGGCAAAGCACCTCAGGAGGAGGCTTCTGCCTTCACTACAATCATCTAGAAGTACATCAGGGAAGAAAAAAAGAACTGACTGGAGAAGAAAAGCAGCAATCCAGGCACACACAAGTGCTCCTAACAGCTCATGAAAACCTTACGTGCCCCACAACCAGCCTCCTTTAACCACAAGACTTGGTAATATTAAAATTTGTGTGTGCAAAAGAGACTCAGCACCGGGATAGCTTCAAAACATGCTGCTCAGCCTGCAGCAAAGGCCACAAGTTTCAAGTACACTAGCTGCTCTTTCAACTTACCCACAGCGGTGTAAACTTGCTGTGTCCCACCCGTGCCCCAGAGCTGAAGTGGAGGTGCCTGCACATTTGGAAACAGCTAAGAAACTGAAGTGTGCGTGGCTTCCTTAGTTTGCCCTCACATGACAGCATGGTGCCGTGCCTTCAGCATGCAGATAGCACTCCTCGTGCCACCAGACAGGACGACAGAGCCATACTATGATGCTTCTTCTCATACATTAGCATTTAGCCTGGCCTTTCGCATAACGTTTGCCCTTTCGAGGCTTCCACAGCAAGGAGACAGAGAAAGTAAGATGGGCATTTCTCACAGACAGCTATTTGCAATGCCAAAAGCATCACTAGCGGATTTGACATCAGCACTGCCAATCCGAACATGTCAGACGCGCTGTGCATCCAGGAATCGCCCTGACAGCCGCGGCGGACGCGGCTGTGGACGCACAGATGACAATGCCAGCGGTCACAGACCTCCGGAGGCGGGAGCGACTGCTCCGGCCAGGCTCCCACACCCGAGTCCTGCTTCTCCCACTGAAAAGAAAACTGCAGGTGGAGGGGAAGTGCTTATGGAGGGAAACACAATTTCCTGGACATGAGCAGCGAGCACCGGGCAGGCGCTGGATAAGAGATCCCCGCCGGGGCAGGGTGCAGGCGGTGACTGCTGCCGGCCCGGACAGCGGGCCGGCCGTACGTGACCAGCGGGAACACAACTTTCCCAAGCCCGGAGGCCGCGCCCCTTCGCTCCTCTGCCAAAGCGGCTGGCGACGGTGCCAGGTCGGGTCAGCGGCTTTCGCGATGTCGACAGCTCTGCGCTGCGAGGCGGACGCCGCACCCCGGCCGACAGGCAATCCCCGCCCGGGACCGGGGTTGCGCTCCCCCCGCCCGGGGCAGGGGCCGCGATGGGCCGCACCCTCCCTGGGCTGGCGGGTGTCGTCGCTCCTCGCCGGGATGTTTACGCGGCGGTCAGCTGCAGCAGCGATGTTAACCTAGGGCTTACCGCCGGCACCGGGAGCCGCCCCGCCCGCCGCCGCCGCCTCCCGCGGAAGGACGGACACCTCAACTGCCACCCGGCTCGGGCAGCAGGAGGGCGGCGCTTCCCCCACGGTCCCGTCTTCGGTGGGTTTGCGGTTTATTTTTGCGACTGCCGGCCGGAAAGCTCCGGGGGGAGCAGGATCCACCGGAGCCATCACTTCCGCGGGGAAGCGCCGGGCTGCAGCCGGGCCGTCTCGCCCGCCCGGCACAGTCCTTCACCACCGCCCTCCTCCCCTCCTTCCCTTCCTCCCGTCAATCCCCACCCTCCGTGGGCGGGTGGGCGCCCGCGGCCGGGTACCTTGCAAGCGGAGTAGACGCCCAGCTTCTCCAGCTTCTTGGCCCGCGGCGCGGCGCGCAGCTGCGCCTTCTTCCCCGCGCTGCGCGCCGAGCCGGGCCCCCCGGGGCTCTCGGCGGCGCTGCGGGCCGGCCCCCCGGCGGCCACCCCCCCGGCGGCCGGGGAGCCCTGCTGCGGCCCGCCGCCGACCGCCGCCCCGGCCCCGGCGCCGCCAGGCTCCGCCATGCCCGCGGCGCGGCGGCAGCCGCCCGTCCGGCCGGCCGGCGCGGTGCGCCCGGCCCTAGACCCTCCCCTTCGCCGCGCCGCCGCCGGCTGCTCCCCGGGGGAAGGCGGGCGGGAGGAGGGCCCCTCCGCTCCGCGGGCGGCTCCTGCCCCGCCGGGCGGGGAGGGGGGGCCGGCCGGCACCCGCCTCCCGCCGCTGCGCACCGCGGGGGTCACGCCCGCGTCCCTGCGCGGGGGCGGGCGGCGCTTCACGCCCCCGCGGGAAGGGCGGTGGCACCCGCTGCGTGCGAGGAGCCGCTACGGAGCCATCCCAGCCCTCCCGGAGCCTGCGGGCAAAGTTGCCCTGGAAAGAGGCGGCATCGCCGGCATCGCCCCGGTGAGCCCGCGGCGCGGCCGCGGCCTCAGTTTCCCCACTTTTGTGTGACTTGACCGCCCCGTTTCCACTGCGCGCCCTTCGCGGCCGCTTTAAAGGGTTCGATAGATCAATACCTGTAAGTTTTAAACACGGGGGAGTCGGCTCAGTGCTTTGCGTCACGCTTCTCAGCCTTTTTTCTTTTTTTTTTTTTAATTTTTTTTTTTTTTTGTCCCGGAACAAGCAAGCGCTGGCAGCAGGTCACCTTACGTCTTACAAAGTTGTCACCTTTTAATTGAAAGCTAAAATTAAGCAAACGATCCCGCCGCAGGAACTGCGCTCGGTGCGCACACAGGCGAGCGCTGGTGCGCGGCGGCCGCTGCCCTCCGTCGCACCCCTGCAAAAAGAAAGAAGCCGTGGTTGAGCCGTGAGAAACCTCACATGGCAATTCTATACCGCGCGGAACCGGGGTGCAAAAGGTTGGGACTGAGGCGTGGGATCTCCGGCTCTTTTGATGTGTAAACCCGAAGCAGCGCTAGCACTTTGGAAGGGATCAACCCCCGCCCCCCCCCCCCCCAAAGCATACAAAGAGCTCTATGCTGATGCTGGGCCTTGCCACTGAAGAGGACTCCGGACTTCTGCAAAGTTAGGGGTAACGTGTGGGGGGGGTGTGTGTGTGTATATACACATATATCCATTTTCAACGTTCTCCCCCAGGGTCCTCGGATTCTCAGAGCTCCTGGGGATGCTTTCAAGCGCAAGGTTATACGGCGAGTTGGTGTTATGCGTCGGGGAGGGGAAAAGAAGAATGGAATAAAAACGCTGCGGTATTTTAATGAAAAGGAGGTGGGGAGAGGTTGGCTGATTGCTTGGGGTGGGGTGGGGTTTCTTTGGGCTGACGATTTAATGGGGCGGGGGGGAGGTCCAGACCTGCACCCCGGTTTCCGCCGCCCGCTCCCCGGGGCTGGAATCCCGGTCCCGGGGAGCGGGCGGCAGAGGCCGGGGGCTGGCTTAGGGTTTGCCGGCAGCTGTGACAGCGACCCGTAAGATGGCTGCTGCCATCCCCGGTGCTTTAAGACGGACTGTTAAGGTGGAGGAACTGATGTCCTCGGTGGCGGAGGCTGCCCCAGGATTGGCAGCAAATGAAAGGGAAGGGGCGTGTGTTAATAATGATAATAAAATACGTTCTCTTCTATTTAAGAGAGAATAATTTTTAAAATGTCTGGATCATGTTTTAAAATAAAAAATAGCCGCCGTATGGTAACAGCCACCCCTTTGCTTGCTTTTTTTTTTAACGCCAGTTAGGTTTCTACTTTCCTCTTGCACTTGAAACTGTTATTGCTTAGTTTCACTTTCTCCTTTCCCACTGCTCTTCCTCGGTAGCCGATGTTTCAAGCAAAGAGCACCGCTGGAACAACATACTGGCTCATACAACGTACCCGGTAGTGCCCAGCCTGAACACAGACTCCTAAGTTTTTCTAGGGCTACTATAGCTCTTACACCCCCAATATGGGGGTTTTTTTTTTCCTCTCTTCTTCTTTCTTTCCTTTTTTTTTTTTCTTTATCTTCATTCCCAAATCACCAGCTTCTCCTTTAAGCAGTCAGCTAATGATATTTAAGCCAGCACTAACTTTGCACACCCACCCGTAAATGAATTAGAAGTTTCAGTTTTGAAAACACATTTACCATTTCTACACAGCCAAGTAACTCCACCGATGTTTATTAAGGCCACTTAGCATGCATTTATTTACGTCTGAAGCTGAGCAGGTGAGCGTTCACACCGTCATGGCCAAGCAAAGCTTGTTCTTCAAGGTCCTAAAAACTCTGAAAAGTTTTTCTTTCCATTAAAGTAGAATCAGAGATGGAAGCTGTTACAAAGCAGATACTGACTTTGACTAAATGCTCGAATATTTGTTTACATTTCATGGTGTTTATGAGGGTCTAATGGGAACAACACTGCTGCATTGCACACAGCAAGACACCAGTTACTGTAGAGGCAAAAATTACTTTTATTGCAGTTCCTTCTTGAATCCTCAAGAGCACATCTTACAATACTGTTAATTTTTTTCCTCCCTTTTTACCTTGCTGCTCACTAGATAACCAGTACAGTAAGTCTACCAGCCTGTGGCTACGGATACAGTTACTATAGTAACATTTACAAACACTAATTTCACTGCACATGGAGAACTACTGCCTGCTACTGCAGAGGAACAGCTTAGAAAAAAATCACTAACTGCAAATAGGTAAGTTTGGGTTTGGTTTTCTTTTTAATTTAAGCCTGACTTGAATTATTGCTTTCATTCTAAGTTTGTGCAAATATATTGTTTAAAAAAAAAAAAAAGAAAAAACCACCCCTGTGTCTTAAACTGCTCCAGTGACAATGATATATTCACAATTTTGGGAAAAATAAGGAATTAAAAGATATTTGCTGTCTGGAAACATGGGACTATAACTTGGGCTGCTTTGATTTGTGGTGGCCATGACATGTTCCACTACATTTGCGAAACCAAAATCATGCTTTGACAAACATTATTCTTGAGTTTGTATACCCAAGCTGTGTTTTTCTATTGACTGAGTTTACAAACAAGCACGTATTCATTTCCTAATTGTAATGCATGCATAACTCTGAGCGCAGCAGAATCACTTGGGTGCTTATTTTTCATCATTAAACACACGCTATGAAGATACTAGACCCAAATTCAAAGCGTTGCCTGAAAAACCCTCACCACCACCACCACCTTTTTCCAGTTTCTGTCTTTTGGGGCATGCTGATGGGTCAAACTGACTTGGAAACCCACATTCAGCAAGGGCTGGTGGGGGCTGAGCAAGCCTGGCTGCCTGCTGTGATGCTCAGCTCCCAAACTCAGGTGAGGAGCGGGGTGACTTCAGGCAGGCAACTCATCTGCATCAAATGAAGCAAGCCAGGAGCTGGGTGAGACAGAGTTCCTGTGATTCTCAGGTGTCTCTCAGGCTGCTGATAGCCCCGAGGAGGTGCCTGCTCAGAGCCCGTGCTCCCACGAGATCTTTCTGTGTATGTTGCTCTCGCCTGAATTCCCTTTGAGCGCCCGACGGGCTTCAATGTAAGAGCGTGTGTGTTACTGCAGGAAAGTAGGAGGTTGCATTCATGATGCCAAGTCACAAAAGAGGAAATAAAAATGCAGTTTAGGGTGTGACTGATGCCTGGTTATTACCCAATTGTCATTTAGGACTTTTGGGGCCTATCTTGGTCATGTAAATTAAAAGAGTGACTCAACTAATAGCAGCTAAACACTCCCTCTCTGAAAGGGACCTCCCAGCCCCTTAGCTGAGCCCTGGGAGCCCCCCCCTGCCCCTCATCACTGTCTCCTAGCCTAGTCAGAGCAAGCATACCCAACCCAACCTTCTCTCCCTCTCCTCTTATTCAAGATGGGACTTTCTTCTTGCTCTCCCACCTGTTTTTATTCTTACCATTCAATGCAAATGTGAAAAGCAGGGCTCTTGCCCCTCTAGGGAATTTTTCTGGGTATAAAATCCTATTGTGTCCTTTCATTAGCACATTCCTCATGGGTGAAGCGGCCTCCCTCTTGGCCACAACACATTCAAGGACTGCTATCAATATTTTATGAATGACTGGAAGTATTAACAGTACAAAAGTTTTGTTCATTATGTGGTCTCTCGCATCTTGTCAGCTTCCCATGGTGCTTACATGTGATTTTAATCATGCAGATGGCAGACCTTCCCACTCGGGCTTTGTCTGTTACAGGGAACCTCACACCCCAATTACCCTTTTTTTTTTTTTTTTAAAGGGAAAAAAATGGGGGTGGGGGGTAGCAGGAACAGAAGATGTCATTGTAACACTCGTGGCTGTTTTAGTAACACAATCTGCTTGTTAACGATGAAGCATGTAGCAGTTTTTATTCACTTCTTACTCAGCCGCTGCTCTTCTTGACTGCAGTCAGCTTTGCTTTAACACAAGCAGAACTAAAGGCTGGGCTCACACAGCACAGCGCATTTACTGCCCTTGCCGGTGCAATGACAAGCGTATGTGCCAAGTTCGGAAGCTGCTTGTGACACTGATTTAGCCAGTGGCAGTCACTACTCAGGCTGACACCATTAATTGGTGACAGCAGTAGCTCTACCTTGCTTCACACCAACGTGAGAGGCACTGTCTGGTTTTCCCTTACCTTTTCTTTCTTCTGCCCACCCACTTTTGTGTTTTGTTTATTCCTTTCTCTTAACAACCTTTTCTCTTCTTCCTGCTGCTTGGCATGCAGCAGAGATCACCACGATTCTCCAGGACCCCACTCAGCCTACTTTGACTGCCCGTGCATTGACAGGTTCATGAGACTCCCCATCCCTGTGTCAATGGTTGCTGGAGGCTAGCAGCCTTACAGACACCTGGGCAATGGGTACCAGCTCAGCTGGCAGCAGGTGGGTGAGGAGACAGGGCCTCCTTTCTGCTACCTGTGCCTGAACATCTTTCATGTGATGCTGATTTAGATAATAAAACTTCACATGGAAAATCCCTTTAATTCCTGTAAGATGAAGTTACACTTGCCTAAGCACATGTGACCGTGCAAACCATCTCCTGGGCCTTCCCCATACCTGTGTTGGAGAGCACCTGGAAATACCAAGAACTGTGGGCACAAGCACCATAGCTGGTCCCTTTGCTAAACCACAGAAACTCAACAGATTAAAGTCCTCTGTTTACACCAGCTGTGACAGTGGGGTGTACAGACAGAAAAAGCAGGGGAACCCAAGGAGTACTGCAGAAATTCCAGGTGTGGGTTGAGGGAGGCAGGGTGTCCATGGGAAAAGAGTGCAGGAGGCAGTTATCTTCACCCATCTTCCAGGTTCTGCCATAGCTTTCTCCTTGTGGATCCCCAAAATCTCATGCATCCAAGGTGTGTTACAAACTGCTGTCTCTGCCCTGCCAAGATAGAACCAGCTACCAGGAAGAGGTACACAGTGTCTAGGCTGTGGGAGGAGCTAGTATTTTTTTTTGCTACTGCCATTTCCCAGTGTGGCTTCCTACCAGTGGAGGAGCTGCACCTCTGTCCAAGTAGACACTGTCACAAATTACAGCTCTCACCTAACATGACCTAATGATACAGATCATTTCCGCTTTGCGGGATGTCACAAAACCAGTGGGCCTAGAATCCTAAGATTCCAGTTTTGGACAACACTTAAGAAGATAAATAAAGATGCCAATTACCTTAATGTATTCCATAATTATTTTAATTATTAATAATTTCCTTATTTCTTGCCTATTATCAGGTCTAGAGGTAGGAGCGTTCCCAAGTCCTAAAGGCAGGCTCTGCCCCCAGCATGCTCCTGTGACTCACAGAGTTCGTCTTTATCTCTTCCCACACCTTTCATAACAATACTTCCTTGAAGCTACATCATTGCTTCTGGGGATACAGTAAGTAGGCTACTATGCACACCTAAGTTGACTCACTTGGGAGATGTCTTGCTCCTTCCGCATCATTGCCTCTGTAGACAGTTTTGGAGAATGAGAGGGCCAGCTCTCCTAAGACTGGTGGAAGGTGTAGGACATGGCTTCTGGGTTAGAAAATGAGTTTGTCTTTTCGGGTGTTTTCAGAGGTCTAATGAGAGTGTAATAGAGACTACATAGAATCACAGAAGGATTTGGGTCGGAAGGGACCTGAAAGCCCATCTAGTTCCAACCCTGCTGCCATGGGCAGGGACAACCACCACTGGCCCAGGTTGCCCAAAGCCCCATCCAACCCAGCCTTGAACCCTGCCAGGGAGAGAGCAGCCACAGCTTCTCTGGGCAACCTGTGCCAGTGCCTCACCACCCTCACAGGGAAGAATGTCTTCACCGTATCTACCCTCCATCAGCTTACCCCTTGTTCTGTCATTCTATGTCCAGTGCCTCTCCAGCTTTCCTGTAGGTCCCTTTAGGTATTGGAAGGTATTGGTGTCCCCAGAGCGTCCTCTTCCAGAGTCCAAACAAGCTCAATTCTCTTAGCCCGTCTTCATAGGAGAGGTGCTCCAGCCCTCTGACCATCCTTTTAGCCCTCATTTGGACTTGCTCCCACAGCTTGTTGTCCTCCTTATGTTGGGGACCCCAGAGCTGGACGCAATACTCCAGGTGGGGGTTTCATGAGAGCAGGGAGGCAGAATCACCCATCTCAACCTGCTAGCCATGGTTCTTTTGATGCAGCCAAGGACACAGTTTTTACAGGAGGTATCAGCTCTTTGCTGCTCTGGCACAAGGCAACCATGTAAAAGCAGAACCTAGTAAAGTAACTCCTGCACAAGTGACTGTGCTTGCCTGGCTTGGGCTATGCCAGTGCTGTCCAGCTGCACTGAGGCAAATGCTACTGCCCCACTGGGCAGGTGCCCATCCCAGTGATGCCAAGTACCCACCATGGTTTCTGTACACAGGTATGATGCATTCCAGGGGAGGTGCCAGGTTGGGAAGTTAGTCAGGAGGATTTAGAGCCATGTTGTGGCATCAGAGGCACATGGGAAATGGGGGCAGAGGGAAGCACTGGAGGAGGCACAAGCAGGGGGAAGGCATGGCAAGGTGCAAAGCCAGGGAGAAGGAAGAGGCGGGAAAGGAAGCTGGTGCTCACTCAGCAAGGATTTGCAGCAGTGAGGCCTGTTTATACATATTAGCTGATAACAGCGTGATGAGAAGCGCAGGAAGACTGTGACCTCAATTTTACATCACGCGGCCCTTCTCTGCCGCCTCCTGTCACCCGCAGGCATGCATCTTCTCAGTGCTGGTTTCAGCATCAATAACAGTCACCATTTTCTAAGACTAGAAGCAAATAATAAAAACCAAAACCTCACGGGGGAAGGAGTTCAGGAGCAGGGATTGTGCAAGTTCAGTGCTGACTATGACAAAAGTAAGGAAGCACGCTCTGGGTGGAGATGGGAATGACATGTGTCAGAGGGAGATGACTACCTATAGGACTCTGCTGTTTGGATACTGATTGAGACCCAGGATCTGACTCGTATCATCTTCATGAATTAAAAAACACCCAAACCCCTGAGATCGTAGTGCCAAACTGCAGAAACAGAAAATAATCTCACCTTGCCATATGAACAGCAAGCAACTGCAAGTGCCACAACTAGAGAGGGCTGCCAGAAATATGAGATTTACTGGGATGACTATATCTTCTGACGTAAAGTCCCTGTCTTGCAGTCTCATGTTCTGCCCCTCTCATACACAGGGCAGCGTACAGCGGAGGTGAAGCAGCCTCCCTTAGAAGGGAGACTAAGTCCAAACCAAGAGGCTCTTTGTTGTGACACAAACAGTAAATATGATTTTTTTGCCCTTGAAAACACGTGCAGTCTCAAACTGTAGTTTGCTCCCTGTTCTTCTACATCTCATTTTTAATTTTTTTTCCCATCTGCTTCTATTTTCAGCTCAGCACATTAAATAGTGCTGGGTTTTGGCTCCCTAAATAGGCACAGGGAAACTGCAGTGAGCTAGAAAGCTGAATTTTATCTTTCACTGAGGCTGAAAGTGCTTTAGCTTCCTATCTTGCGTTGTCGGTATCTTGCTGTTATCCTTTAACCTGACAGCAAAATACTTGTGAGTCTGTATCTGCTCCTGATTAGGGAAATGCAAGGAGAGAAAGAAATACAGATTAATCTTTTTACTTTGTAAGATATCTGCAAAGGAAATGTTTCCTTCTGTATTTAATTTTTACAAGGTTTTCTGCTATTAACATAAGCCGTGTGTGCTTACTATTGAAAAAATCCAACACACAACAAAAAAAACATCTGGGCTGCCCTTCTAATAATGATGAGCAAAATGATTGCAACTGAAAAGCTGTAGCATATCTCATTCTACATGAATTATTATGTATACTATCCTGGTTATTTACAGATTGTAATAAAGTGGGACTGGTTTGATGCTCTGAAATTGTGATTTATTAGCAATTACACCCACTTACAGAAGTATAAACATCTATAAAATATGTTTGTCATGAATTAAGTTTACTGAGGTCAAACTAACATTTTGTTGAAAGTTTTCAATTTCCTGTCTCTGTTGCAAGAGGCTTTCATAGGCGCAAATATTGAACCCATTTTCTAGTTTAAAAGTCTAGCAAAAAGCAGCTTACCAGACTTTCTGTATGTATCAGTCCTAATTTTTCTCATGCCTGAACACATTATCACAACGACAGCAGTGAAAAGGCTCATGCCAGCTCCCAGTCTCAAATTCAAGCTGTGCAGAACGGAGGAAAAGGGTTCTGTGCAAACATGTCCTTCCCTGCTATTTTAATCATGCACCTTACCTTGCTAAAGTGGTGTGGCATTTCAAGAGGGGGCTGGTGCTCACCCCATAGCTAGTCCTACAGCAGATTCAGAGCAGCAGCCACTGACAAGCTTGTCTCCGCAAGGACATGGTATACCACAGCATCATAAGGGTTTTCACGGCGCTACCGCCCTCTACTAAAGAGATCAATTATAAAATCTTAAAATGAAAAAAACCCCCATAAATAAATCTATCTCAGCTGCTCAGAGGCACTTGATTCTTTAAGATGTATTAACTGGAGCTGGAGGGAGTTGGGGTTTTAACGGTCCTGTAGTTCTCAAGCACTTGAAGGAATTTCATCAAACAACTGTCACCACGAGGAGAAAGCGCCTGCCTTCAAAGACCAACCATGGAAACACTCATAACCCAGAGGTGATGAACAGAAATAACGAGAGAGAAGAAAATATACCACCTGGCTTAAACCCTGGAAGAGACAAAAGCTGCAAAATCATTACTTTAAGGTGTGGCTGTATCAAGTACAGAGAGACCCAGAAAATGGATGAGGTTGAAGCAGGATGAAATTGCTAGAGGTTGCTCCTGTAATAACGCTGTGGGCTATTACTGCTGCTGTTTGCCCTGGCAGCAGATTAACAGCAGGCAATAGCGGTCACTGAAAGTCAGAAATCTCAGAAGAGAGAATTCAATACAAGCCTACAATGCACATTTTTGTCTGATATTTCTCATCCACACACACGTAAGTACTAAACACTCAATAAACCAAATATAAACACTACGTTTTCATACTTAGTAGGCAGATGATGTATATAGGCTGGCAAGCCGAGCTTCTCACATGATGTCAGGATATTCTGTGCTATTACATGCTCATTTAGGTGGAGGGGATGTTATGCAAGCAGCTGTGCAGTTTAGCTGCACACCACTTTATAGGGGACAGCAGCTATTCAAACAATTTTAATTTTATTATTTCATTACTGCCCAAGAAACACTGGCATTTCCTCTGTAGTTTATATTTGTGCTTTCTTACCCATTTCAAATTCTAGTCAGAATTAGTGCTGCTACCAATAGGGTCACATCATGCTTTCACTAACTTAAAACTGCCAGATATTAACTGTTTATACTGAAATTTTCCAACCCTGAAGCAGACTCATTTAAATAAGTACCAGGTAACGAGGTTTAGCTGTTTCTGAGAACACGATTTGGAAAAGCCAGTTTAGTTCATACGAAACAAAAATTCTAATAACTATTTTACAGAGAAGCTACAACATCATTGGGTTTTAAACCAGGGCTTGGAAGTTTGGCTGAGGTGCTATCAGTGGTTCATCTTTTGACGTTCTTGTAGAACTACCCAAATCAGAGCAAGTTACAATATTTAAAGATAAATGTCAGTTGTCGGTGCTGAGCAGAGACATGCCAGTGGGGAGGTGCTGAATAGAGGCAGTCCCCTCCACAATGCCTGGCTGGCCTCTGCCAGACAGTACCTCACCAGGACTTCTACAGCTCTGGCTCTTAGGTTTGTAGCTCCAGGTTCCTAAAAGTAGTCGTGTATTTTGTCCTGGCTCTCAGTACTCCCTTTGCTAATTATGGGAGACAAGTGAAGGTATCTTTATACGTACATATCTCCATCGCTAGCAGCAGAATGGAATTTGGAAGTAGGTATGCAAGACAATGTACCTGTGAGACTGCAGAGAGCCCCAGGAGTTAGGAGGTAACACAGCATGGAGGAACAAGGAGAGACACTGGTCTGGAGGAAGGGAAGACTGGAGCAAGGAGTTGAAATGGGAGGAGGAATGTGCATGGGGACAGGAGGAAAATATCATCTTGGTCTGGGGAATGGGCAGAGAGGCTTGTGCCAATTAGATCCCACAACCTTGCAGTACCTGCCTTCAATTCCACAACTTCAGCCTCGTTGCTGTTCCCTGAGCTCTGTTGCGAAGCAGGTCACTCCTTCCATCTGGAGAATAGAGGATGTGTGCAGCTGGTCGGTGTCTCCACTGGAGGGGCAAGGGTGTTTCCCACAGACCTAAAAGCTCAAACACTGCTCAGCCCACTTGATGCTACTATTGCTCATCATTATGCTTCCTTGATTTAGCAACTGAGAGATTAAAAAAATCCATCTCATGTTAAAGGAACACAGATACTGCAAAATCTAACACTTGTAAGCAAGAGAAACAGTACTATCCACCTAAATGTAATTTAGCTTCCATGTGCCTAAGTACAACAGTAGATTTTATTTCCCATTGCCTCCTAAATGCCTCACAGCTAAAACCGGTGCCAGTGAGGGTGATTTGATTAGATACACACCAATGCTTCTGGCCCTGTTTGATATCCCCAATGCAAGACTGGCAGATTTTTTGTATCTTAATCTTGAATACACCCTTTTTTCCCTCTCAAGTAGGAATCACACTCCACTACCACGCCTGGAAAGATACAGGAAACTGATGAGGAACTACTTACAGTTCCAGCCTTGTGATGGCACAGGGCTATGCACTGAATGACAAGGAGGAAACAACTAAGACCTCACTAGGTAGAAGAATAATTTAATTTGTGCCATGAATTCTCCTTTTCCAAACTTCACACTTCTTGAATTCGCTGCATCAGTGATTTTTAACAGTTACCATTTTTTTCCTATAATCTCATGTGTTTCCCTGTTTCTTGACCACATGTGCATTACTACAAAATGATGCAAAACTCAGTTTATAAGAGTGCAAGAACAAGGCTAGTAGTGCTACCTAACACTACAATACTAAAATATCAAAATACAAAAACTCCTAACATATTCACCTCCTTTACAGAATGACATGGGAGGAAAATCTATGACATAAAATGGATCCACCTGATTTTGAGTATTCCAGAGATGAAGATCAGCTGAAAGACATCACAATTGCACCTGAGAATGATTCCAAGCATATTTCAATTCTTTGCTCCATATGTCAGCAGAAAATATATCTGTACCACCTTCTTTATCACAAGATGACCCACAAAGCCCTAACCTTGCTGGGCTTTGAAAGCCTACAAACACAGATCGACAACAAAACACTTCTAGCTCGGAGACAAAAACTAATTTCAAAATTGACCAAGATTCCTAAATATTCTGAGACACATAGACAGAAGATTGACAATTCATTTGAATTCCTTATGGATAGTCACGCTCCTGCATCGCATTGTGATCTTGCTAGTATCAGCAATCCTAGTACTTTCAAGAAAATAAATAATTCTTTAATAAAAGCCTTAGCAATTTGCCAAGATAAAAATTCCACATGGCAGGGAGACATGGAAGACAGATTTATTGTGCTCGATAACTATGGAAATAGGTCAGATACATGTTTTCTGGGGTTACTTGATGGCTCTCACGGTGCGACAGCTGCAGAAACAGTGGCAGCAGAGCTTCCACTTCTATTTCTTGACCAGCTTGCTCAAAAGGATTCCTCCTACGAGAAGACTAAGGATGAGCAGCAAATTCTAGATTCTTTTGCCACAGTAATCAATGCAGATTACAGGGAAAAAGAAAAGATTTTCTCTGATAGACTCAGCAATGCCATCACCAACAAGACCAATACTTCTGAATGGATTCACAAAGCGTATGCCATGTCGTTCTGGAGAATGGACAGACTTTTACGACTGGGAAGGAATGAGGTTTCCAAAGTTCGCTGGAGTGGCTGTTCAGCTGTTACCTGTTTAGTGGAAGGAGTTGACATTGAAGAGGCAGATGGCACCAAGGAAGAAGACAAGAAACATTTTGAAACCACCACGGACAGTCCAGTAGCCAGGACAGCCAGAGGTGCTGGGTTACTGCACATTGCCAATATAGGTACGTATGTTTCACACTAGGATTTTTGTTTCTCTCTGCCCAATAAAAAAAACAAGCTCATCCAGGGATTTGTTGGCAGTAACTATTTAGAGATAAAAAGCTGCAATTGCTTTAACAACACAAAGGAGATGTGATAAATTCTATCACAACTGATGCTGGTATCAGGCAGTACGTTTAAAGTTTATCTAAGAAGTATCTTCAATAAGATATTTGAGTTAAAGCAATAAAGTCAATTTACTAATGCAAAAGACAGCTAAGAAATATTCTGTAATACACAAGTGACCCCTGTAAGAGGAGTAAGGGCAATTTTAAAAAATACATAGTTTTTCAATCAGGAGTAATTTTACAGCATCATCACTTTAGGGCAATGATAAATCTTCTGATTTTTGATATGATAAATCCCTTGTGTCAATGACACATGCTTAAGGTATTCTTTTTGTTCATTTGTTTCATTGGCAAGGGAGACATTTTGCTACCAGCAAACCAAAAACATGATCTGTGGGGACCATCTGAATGATTAATTTCTGAGATTGGAATTGTTTTTTATTTACTGATCTATTCAGACCCTTTTTCTTACAAAGGAAAGCCGTGCTTTGCCTTTCCATAGCATAGAAGCCCAGTTATTAATTACAATCAGAAACACTGACATATTCCTAGTGTTTCTCCACCTTGCTGCAGGCAACACTTGGCAAAGCTCTTGCAGTTCTCAGCAAGTCTACTTTCTACATCTTCTCAGTGATTTTTGTTACCAGTCAAGTTCTCTTGCACATGTAACGCAGCTGTAGGATTACAAAATGCTTGCTCTTCCATGAAAGGAAGCAAAATTATATTTAAGGAAAAGCTGTTGGGTGAGTAGTTTCAAATGGGTTTGTGCCTACAGTTACATTCTTTCATGCCTTCCAGTCTCTGCTTGAAGGATGCACCCAGTACTATACTGTTTTTATCACTCCCCAGCATTAGTAAGCAGCATGTTAACATGGCAACTTTCTGTCAACAGGGGCACTCCTTCCTCTTCAGATGAGTGTATTCACAAAACACATTAAGACTTCTTCATATTTCTTCACATGAAATTTGTCCAAAACCAATCAAGAGGGTCAAAGATCAGTAAGGGAAGGGAAAACTGTTTAAGAGGCTTAATTTCTTCAGGAGGAAAAAAAAAGACAACAAAACCCAAACCAAAACCACATTCCACATTTGGAAAAGGTGATCCCAGAAGGGTTTTTTTTAAGAGATATAGTATTTTTGCTAAACAGGAACAGTCAATCCTCTGACAGTCTGAGGAACACCATAAACCAACTTGAACATGCACTGACAGTGAAATAAGGACCCAGTCTACTCCCTCCCTCTCCTCCACTGTCCCCATGCTCGTTGCTATAGCCATACTTCCTCTGCTTCTGACAAGCATTTTTGCAGCTTCTAGAACTTTACTGTTGCTGGCACCAAAATCGGTAGGTTAGCTCTATCTCAGAAATCCTTGCAGAAGATGCAGTCACATCTGTGATGGGATACAGGAGTAACTCAGATAAAAGTTGTAATATTTTCAGAGCTAACAAACACATCAGTTTTCACCTTATTGGGAAAGAAACCAATTTTTATTACAATTGAGCTTGAGAGGTAGGATGAAGTTAAGAAAATTTGGTAAAGAACCTAAGTTTTCCATTTCTAGGTACCTGCCTCCATCCTTCCCTCCCAGATGAGGTTTTATACTGGCTGCAATTAAAAGATACTATACATCAAGCTCTGTCAATGAGTTAAGGCTGGAAATTGATCAGACATACCTTAAGCCTTTCATGATTGAAGTCCACATTTTTGAACCACTTCTAAATATGTATTTATTTAATCTAATACACTTAATTTTCCATCAAATGCATCACGTCAAAGATTTGCACAACATCAAGCTTCATTTCCCCCCCCCCAAAGGAATGTGTTCTTACACAAGTATTGACATATTCCTTCAGCACCAAGGTAAGCAACTGAAGAGGATGGTCAGATATGAGGAGCAGGAGGTGGTAGCACTGACCAGCTTTATCTTCATTTAGTCCCACACAGATAGGTCAGCTAGCTTTTGTAGATTCTTTTGCCCCATTCTCTGGTTCGCAAACAAAAGCCTTGCATCCAAAATAAACTAGGTTTTACTGTCTCAGAGTCAAACTGTTCCACATGAGTTATACTACACCATTTGTCAGACTTACAGCTGGGGGTCTTACTCAGAGGGTTCAAAGGAAGTTTTAGACAACCTTCTAGCTCTCCATGGAAATCAAAGGAAGAAGCAAGCACAAGGAAACATTCACACAGCATAACTTAAGGCATTTACATTCTCTAATCAATAAAAATAGGTATCCTTCAATTTGATATTCTGATTCACCTTTCAGAGAAATCTGCCTTCACAGACAGTGGATTAGCTGTCTCCTACACTAGACAACATCAATACTTTCCAAGAAATACAACTACTGTATAAGCAATGCCTACTTACAAACACTTTTCATAGATCTGTGCCTCAGTCTAGCCAGACGATATTAAATATATGTGAACACGCTGCACCCGGCTCAGTGCCTGGACAGCTACCATCCCACTCAAGTTCCTTCAGTAAGACATCACTTTTGCCCTTAAAGTCAAAAAAATGGTAGCAGACCGACCACCTCCCCTGGCATAAAAAGCAGTCCTCTCCAAGGGCAGCCACAGGCCATCTTGAACAGTAACATCACTCCGTTTCACAGCTGTTCTCCTTTACGCTCTGCAATCAATCTGACAAGATTCTAGTCACCAGCAGCATTGCAGTTTGCATTCTCACCCTGCAGGTTTCAAAAACACTGAGGAAAAGCTGAAGTACCTATTCCTACCTCAAAGAAAGAAGTTAGTCCTCAACTTCTCACGAT
The DNA here is from genome assembly GCA_022605575.1 of Laterallus jamaicensis coturniculus. NCBI lineage: Eukaryota > Metazoa > Chordata > Aves > Gruiformes > Rallidae > Laterallus > Laterallus jamaicensis. The sequence continues at coordinate 15,886,489 of JAKCOX010000008.1, read as the reverse complement.
GACCGAGAGAACTCTTGTTCCCTTAGGTCCCTTAACGAAGAAGGAGATTTAAGGCATCACGTTAATAAACCAAGTTCTACACAATGTCCAGATTATTTTCAGGCACTAGAAATTTTATTCTGCTAAAACAGCCTGAACCTGAAAATTCTTCACAAGATCATTCAGCCATATTTTGAATGCACACACTCTCTTAAAAAAAAAAAAGTACTTGAGAAAAACATGCACTCCTGCTTAAAAAGAAACAGTCAAGGTGCAACATTTCTATCAGACTGCACCTTAGGTTAAACGAAATGTCACTTAAGAGTTTTACTGCAGTCAGAGAGATAAGGCTCTGGAATAGCCTTCTGAATAATGGAAGGCAAAAAACTACACAGAAAGCTTTGCTGTAAAATAGAACCGATTCAGTGATGGACACCTTGCTACCTGTGGCAGTAGAGAACTGGACTACCACCTCAGCTTTTTTTTTTTACCTAGTTTTTAGGAGAAGGCTGTTATGTTTGACAGCAGTATCTTAAAAGAATATATGCTACAACTCAAAACACTATATAATTCAATTTTAGGTAATGCCCATGCAGTCTTATGTAAAAATGGAAAGAGTCATTGCCTCTCAGAAGAGCACAGCACTTGTAACGTCAGCGAGAGAAAACGCGTGCTTCAGAATGGTGGAAAGATCAGCACCAATGAACCGGGCGGGTTAGTAGAGGGGTACCTGAGAACTACACGGGCTCTTGGACATCATGGAGATCCAGTGCTGAAGAGATCAGTCATACCTGTACCTCATACCCTATCTGTCCCTATTGATGATACCTGTCAGTTCCTTATTTTAGCTTCCAACGGGCTTTGGGAGGTTTTGGATTACAATGAAGTACTTGCATTAACTCTAACAACATTCACTCATTATTTGAGAGCATGTGAATGTGTTCAACAAAAGGGAACTTCTCCACGTAAGTGTCACTATGCAATGTCACTCACTGAAGACAACTTAAATGACTCAAAGACTATTAAAGACCTGCACAATGGAACTGAGACACTGCATTCCAATAAAGACATTTTTCTTACTGACTCAGAAGGTAACCTGAAGCAAAATAAGCCAGAATGTTCCAAGAGGAGCAATTTGCCAAGTGAAGATGGGGTTCCTACGGAAACTGATGACCACAAAAATCAATCTGATCCCGAAGTGTCATTTTTCAGTAACAATGAAGTAAATTTGCAGAACCCAGAGATAAACCAGTGTGATTCCATCACACAAGGTAGCTCTGAAGAACTGAAACAACTTGACAGAAACATTTATCAATGTAACAGCTTTCAGCTGCAGACTGCATTGCAAGAAGCAGTGGACACTGATACTTCCTGTGTGACAGATCCAGGCTGCACCCATAAACAGCTGCGAAAGAATGTACTGGCAACAGAGTCTACAGACATCACACAGCCCCCAAAAGATACAAGAGCACGCCTACTTAGTTATGTGGGTCCACAACCGGCAGAAAAAACAGACTCCAAGATATTTTATGACAAGCTTGCAAGTTGCACTGGTCAAGAACTAAGGACTGTATCACCAGTGGATTCTAAAGCATCACCAGGGTTTGAAGAGGAGACAAAAACATACCCATCCAATTGCAAATCACAAACTGCAGAAAAAGGCAGAGTCACCTCTGAGACACTCTATGACAACGCAGCAAGCTACGTTAGTGAACAACTGGTACAGGCTGCATTAGCCGCAGGCTCAAGAGAGAATATTACTGTTTTGATTGTACTTCTAAACGGATGTGATAAGATACCAAATTACCTCAACATTTAAAAATTTATCATAGGATACGGGAGTGCTACAGTACATAGAGCACAATTTAGATGTGTCACGAATTTACTTATGATCTTAAATGCTGACCTATGCAGTAAATCAGACACCTTCTCTGGAACTGCGTAACCACAATAAAACCTGAAACTCTCAAGAAGAAACAGTAATCAAATCTATTTTTTTTTTTCTTTTAAACCACTTTATTCAAACCTGAGCACCTCAATATAAAACTAAACACTGGTGAACTGTCATTTTCCTTGCTAAACCCAGATTACTGCAAATTTAAAATCTGCACAAGTAAGCTTCTGCTATCAGTTCAACATTTAAATAGGCTAATTCATTTCTTCTGACACACTTGGTAGATTTCATATAATGAAAATAACTAAAAGAATTAGTGCAATATACCAGACAGATCAAAATAAAATGTACTTTGGAAAACAAAGTTGCAAAGTTCATTACTGACAGACAGCAGTACTTATGTTACAGATACAGGAGCATCGTTTATTACTGTTCTAGCCGTAAAGGAAGAACTCAGAACCCTCTTTGATTAGAGAGGAAAAAAGTTAGCTTTAAGTAACTGTACATTCTGTATACCTTTAAGCAACTCTTAAATATTACAGAAAGTATTAAACAAACGTAGACTACAATGCTGAGTACCTATTTACAGTACATTAATATCCAAATTTAAAATCAAGTTGGATGTACATAATCATTAGTGCACTATTTTTTTCCTTAGGAGAAAAACATAAACTGTAATGGCCAGTAACGATCAAAAACAAGAAAGAAGTCACAGACACCAAGTTTGTTGTGGTTTTACTTGAAGAGCTCTTACAGTTTGTAGAGGAAAAAAATAAACTCCTAAGTCATAAGGTTGAATTTACTGGTCTGTACCCTCTGAACAGATTAGAAATTAAGTTAACTTGATTTATCACTAACTCCTTTAGATAACTAACTGGGTTGATATAATTTACATACAGTGTACCAACTAAAACTCCACTTTCCTGCAAGCATAGGGTTCTTAAACTTGTTAATGCAAGTATTACTTGTAATTAAATTATTAGACTATGGAATGTGTAACTAAAGAGTAGATACCTGCAGAAACAACCGGTTGCATCAATACTGTGAATTAGTTTAAGTAATTTTTAGACCCTGCTTCTAAAAAGATTTTTAAAGCACAATTGAGGATTATGGAAAGTCTCAATTCTATTTATTATAACAGTAATCAGTACCAGGGCTACAGGAACCAGCCAATTAGGTCCATGGAAAGTAGTCCTTCTACGCCCCTAACGGTAAGTGATTTTTAAAAACCATTCAACTGAAGGAAGTTAATTCCGCTTCCATCTCTCCTCTACTGCTGAAACATTACAGCCAGCGGTGGACACATGCATGTTAAAATTTTAGGTCAAAAGAAAACTCTGAATCATGAACTTGATTATTATCGTAAGTCTCTTCGCTGTTTGGAAGCTGTACTGGGCCAGGTTAAGCACTCCAATTCCATGGTTATTAACAGTTAGGAAGCAGAATATTCAGAACAGTTTAAAGCAACTGATGTTTTAGTTACTACAGCATTGACTCTTGGGTGGTTGTGTGGGTTCAGTAAGGTCTACTCCTCTTCCTCTGGCAGAGTTGGCTCCTGCATTCTGTGGTTCATTCTTGGGCAATTTTTTTGCTATAAAATCAACAATAAGTAAGAGTTAAAAATGAGATTGTAACCAAGATTAAATCACCTCAGTACACAGTCAACACACTTTATTACTCTATAATCACATCATTATTATCACTGTAAAACCTGATTTGATTCAGTGCATTGGTAATAAAATAAGTTAAGACACTCAACTCCTTAATCATTAACTAGCTTATCTATGATTTTCAAGAGTGAAATGTACTAGCAGCAGAATGCATTTGCACAAGTATGCTATGCCAGCAAATGATGGCTCTTGCAGGAATCTGCCTACACAGATAAGATCAGGAAGTTAGTGATAAAAAGTACAGAGGGAAAAAAGGGCACAAAACACAGAAAGGGGTCAAACTACTGCCCATCTATCTAGTCAGAACAACCTCTTGCATACAACATATAAAACAGCCCTTAGCACTACATCAAGTCTTTTTTTCAAGCTCTCTTATCTCCAAATCTTGTGAGTCAATTGACCACAATAATTTCTTTGTTGTCTTTTAGCTCCTGGGTACCTCCTTCGTACTGACATGAAAAATAAGGGTGACAGATGCTACCCTTCTGAGCAGTAGCTCCTTTTAACAATTTTCTGATGGAGAGAAATTCTAAATTCTACAGAAAAGGACTTGCACGGGGCTGTCTTGCCCATGTTACCAGTGGGAAAAAAACCCAACAAAAAACCCCACTTTACTGTGAACATGATGGGGCCCTAAAACAGGCTACCCAGAGAGGTTGTGGAGTCTTCTCTGAAGATACTCAAAACTTGCCTAAATGAGCTCTAAAGCAGTTAATTAACAAACAGCTGTAGCTTGCAACCCTCAATTCTGTCCTATTTATAATTTTTCATTTTTTCCTGTTTTTGAAGATCATGGTCCTAAGAACTACACCCATGCTGTGCAAAAGGCCATTCCAAGTTCCAGGCAATACTTATAACCTTGTCAAGACTTCCCTTCAGGATGCATTGTGGCAGAGATCTTGGTCTGATGCACTGACAGCTGAATTTTGCCCATCAACATGAAAGAATACTCACACAGACAACCAACCTTGCAGACAAAATACTGAGGTACTTAGTTGGGCATTGTTTTCTCAAATTTACTTCATATACTTCATTAAAAAATGGAAAAGTAAAAATCATTATCGGCAGAACCATTTAAAAAAAATTTAAACAAGATGCAAACAGCACCTTTACACAAAGTAATTTTAAAAATTCACCAGAACAGTGTAATTGAGCATTTCTGCATCATTAAATGCAGGCCTATCTCTAGCACTTGTGAGAAAAATATACTTTCCACTCATAAATCATAGAATCAACTCAATCCTGAGTTGGAAGGGATCCAATAAGGATCATCAAGTCTGACTCCTGACTCCACAAAGGGCCAGACAACTCAGGGCACGTGACCGAGTGCATCGTTGCAACACTTCTTGAACTCAGCCAAGCTCGGTGCTGTGACCCCTTCCCTGGGGAGCCTGTTCCAGTGCCTAACCACCTCCTCAGTAAAGAGCCTCTTCCTAACATCCAGTCTAAACCTCCCCTGTCACAGCTTCATACTGTTCCCTCAGGTTCTGTTACTGGTTACTAAAGAAAGGGGATTGATGCCTGCCCCTTTGCTCCCCCTCATCAGGAGCCTAGACTGCGATGAGGTCTCCCCTCAGCCTTCTCTTCTTCAGGCGGTACAAACCAAGGGACTTCAGCCTCTCCTCATAAGACTTCCCCTCCAGATCCTCCAGTATGCTTGTTGCCCTCCTCCACAAACTGACGTGTTTTTCTGCCCCCTGAACATTTATAATAAATATGAAGTGATCACTGTTATGAAGTGCTGCTATAGCAATAATTTGTATCTGTTAAAAGTTTGAACCACACCACAAATTACTTTTTGCCTTACTGACTTGGAAGTAGAGGGTTAAGAGCAATTCAGAAACTTTTAATATGAAAGCAATGCTATGGGACAGTGAGGTCACTGTAGTGAAAAATATAAACAGGTTTAAGAAGGTTATTTGACACTATTACATTACTATTTCCCCAGTAGCAGAGCCACTACTGTGATTAAGTGCATTACTAAATAGGTTGGTGACCATGCTAAAAATACATTCTTTCTTTTTCCTCCACTTGAAACATTTTATTGTAATTAAATATAATTTTGTGTCTATCAGTGGAATGAACATTTACTAGTAAATTATACTTATTATTACATGTTTGGATATTTACATAAATCCCTAAGATGTTAGGGCTACAAGCATATTACTAAAATTACTTTCCACATGAAGCATCTTTCACTTATATTTGGACATTGAATTTAAGCACACATTGTCATATTTGGCACACTGGATCTTAGATAGCTGCATCTGGAATCCAAACAAAATTTTAACACAAAAGCATATTTAGCAAATATTTTGTTTAGACTGAAATGAATTAACTTTTTTTTTAAAGCAAGTCCATTATCATTCTCCCATTCTGAGATGTTTCCACTTTCATTTACCACTGTATCATAAATGGTACATTTTTCCAGCAGGAACTGCACCTCTTCCACACAGGCAGTGTGAAATCTGCTGCAAAAATATACTATCAAAAGGCACACATACACTTTCACTTACATTCTGACCCTAATTTGATTAACTAACAAGTACATCTTAACAATTAAGAAAAGCTGCGTAAAGTTCTCCCTGTACCATGGGAGAAGTGGGTTGTTTGGTTTGGGTTTTTTTCTTGTAACAACCAAACCTTAATTTTGCTTGAAACTGATGCAGTACAAGTTTTCATCATGGACTCAAAAAGGTCCAGAACTTGCTGACAGAATTCAAAAGTAACCATAGAATGGTCTGGGTTGGAAGGGACCCCAAGGATCATAGGGTTCCAACCTCCCTGCCACAGGCAGGGCCACAACCTCCAGACCTGGATGGTTGCCCGGGGCCCCATCCAACCTGGCCTTGAACACCTCCAGGGATGAGACATCCACCACCTTTCTGGGCAGCCTGTAACATAGCTTAGCTAGCTACATAGCTTAGCTATTCCAAGTTAGTAATTCAAGTAAGTTTATTTGACTTCTGAACATCAAAAAGTGTATGAAAGAGCCTTAGGAAACTTCAGCGCCAGAAATAATTTGGGTGAAAACCAAATACCTTGGGTTAGGAAGACTGTGATAGTATGAATCTCCTGGAAACAATTGCCTTAAATTCTCAGTTTGTTCACAAACTCACCAATTGCCATGAATATTTCATTTACGTTCATAGATGTTTTGGCAGATGTCTCCATGAACAATAAGCTGTTATCATCTGCATAAGCCTGTGCTTCCTGAAAGTTAAAGTAAGAATGCATTATTTCATTTTTTAAAAAATTACATAATCTTTACACATAATACTTTTATTGCTACTAAGGAACAATTTTTATACCACTCTGAAAGAAAGTTTAGCAGTCATGTGACAACATGCTACTCATCAGCTGTAAGTTATAATTGCATTAAGCAGCTAAATATCTAGAAATGCAAAGTTAAAAAATGCTTACTCATCTTAAAAATATCCAGGTGGAAAAAAATCTCAGCCAAAAATAACTAACTAAAAAAAAAATATTAAAAAAGACAACCCTGATCCAGAACACTAGTTGTGATAGCAGGAACGAAGTAAGCACCAGGAAGCACATCAGAAACAAACATGAGTAAAGGCTGTCACCCTGAAAAGAAGGCAGTTCGGGAACTACCTTGAATTTTTCAACTACTGAAACAGATGGACCAGAACGGTTTCAATTATCCTGACATAAATTCACAGTTGTAAAACAAATAAACAACATTAAATATCTTGCCACATTATCTCTCTTTTCAATCTTACTTTTGATCTGGAATACACAATTTCTGTGAAGTTTCTTATTTTTGCCACTTCCCGTTAGCCAATTCAGCTGAGAATCCCCAGCTTATTATGTAACTGCCATCACACTTGCAATGTGTGCGCAAAAAGCCAAAATACAAAGCCCCTACAATAAAAAAACATTCTACAGAATTCTATATTCAAGTGACACCTCCTAAGATCTGTTACTGTATCTCAAATAACACAGCAACAAATCCCCCAAAACCTCTTTGCAATGAGTCGCGCCTGAAAGTAGCCCATAAATCCACATTAACATGCACACACACAACAAAAAGAACCTTTGAAAAACACTGAGATTGAAATTGGGGAGGGGGGGGGTAGGTAAATGTAGTTCTATGCTGGTAATTCAATTTGATTAAGTTTTTGACTGCACATACATATGAATTTTTTGTTAAATACCACAGTTTTTCACAAAACACAAGGGTCAAACTGCTCTGTCTCACAACTGACACAGAAGTACAATATTAGAAAACCGAGATGTTGAATTCTAGCAGAAATACACCTGAGACACTGCTAACCTTCCTAGTCCAACTCCTATAGCTACAAAAGGATTAATTACTATACACAGCAGTACCTCACACAGTGCTACTAAATACAGATTAAAACTGTAAGAGAATTAATGACTAATAAATACAATCTTAATTCACATTCATTCAGAACTCCCTGCAGGAAGTTTTATATGCTTTGGAAGCTATTTTCTGATGACCTGGTTAAACTGCCTAGAAGATAAAAATACTGCAGTGAGAACAGAGATACATTCACAAAATCAAAAAGAGTGCCATGAAAAGCTCAAGTACAACTCAAACACTGCAAGTAAGTTAAGCACAATTAATCAGCTTTGTATCCTATGATAATAAAAATTCTCCTGCTGACAAGCCAGAGAGAAATTAATCTCATACTAGTTACTAATAATTTTGGATAGAAGTCAGGAATAGGTCAAATCAAAGAACAGAAATTCAATTAACCTTAAAGATGGGCAAATAAATTAGTTATTCCTCAAAGTCAAACTTAAGTATTCAAAAAAGTCCACTGCTATATATTACTTGTACAGAAGTAGATTCTTTAGTAGCACGTGTAATTTAATTAGCCTGAGCTGACCTTTATATTTAACAGCATGACCTCTGTAACAATTAGCTAGGCTATGCGCATAAGCTCCTCACAGGTTTATTTACTTTAAATTCCAACAAAATGCTATTTCTATAAACAGAAGTTATGTACATACCTGGAAATCCACAGCTCTTTTGTTAGCTAGATCAGCTTTGTTTCCTGCTAAAGCTATTACAATGTTAGGACTTGCTTGTCGCTGAAGTTCTTTGACCCAATTTTTCGCTCTGGCAAAGGACTCCTGTTAATGATTGCAAAACGATGCAACTGAGTTTTATCATCCTTTTGTACTCACCTATTATCCCAATCTCTGTTATCTACACTTCAAGCAAAAGGCCAACGCAAGGCTGCTACCTTTGTCCAAAGGCACACTCCAACTTGCCAACTGAGCTTTTAAAACGAAACATTCCTACCTTAGTTCTCAAATGTGTTTAGTTGGGATAATGCTGAAAAAGTAAGTAAAGATAGGAAGATCTTTATGTAGACAGAGTATGGAAAGAGAAGTGGTTAAGAAAGAAAATGGGAATTTTAATTTGTCCTCTAGAAGAATCAAGTTTAGGAACTGCTATTCTGAAAGTCTCAAAACACTTAATAACTGAACACTGTTCACTATGGTATTTGCTTTCAGGGTTTTGGTTTTCAAGTGTCTTTTTAAAGTTAAGCTTATCTGATCTAAGCTCAAATAAAAAGAAATAAAATAACCTCAGGTTTTGGTCTCATTAGCTTGTGCTACCTTTCCCAACCTTACTTGTAACTTGCAATATTAAAATAATATCTCACTGTCAGAAATAGACTGCCACCAGCAATGTGATGAGAGTAACAGCCCAACTCCAGGATTTAAAGGTGGGTTTGAAAAACTTTTACAGTGGAATTTCCTTTCTTTTTTTCTAATACAATTAAAAAAAAAATACCACTGGAAATGGTCTTTTGATAAGTTTACAGACACAATTTAATATTACAAAATCCAGTACAAAGTGAGCAACCCGATCTGCTGAAAGATACCCCTGCCAGAACTGGATGACCCCTGAAGGTCCCTTCCAACCTGAACTATCCTGATTCTATGAAATTATGAATTAATTAACACAAGCCAGAGAGAAAAATTAAGATTGAGGCAAGACTGCTACCTTGCAAATCCCCCTTGTGCCTCCCTGATACAGCACTTACCTCATTTGTAATGTCGTATACCACTATAGCTGCTTGGGCTCCTCTGTAGTACATGGGTGCTAAACTGTGGTACCGCTCTTGCCCAGCTGTATCCCAAATTTCAAATTTTACTGTTGTATCGTCGAGACATACAGTCTGGGTTAGAAAAGCAGCTACAAAAGAGATAAAGGTGCTGAAACCAGACATCTGCTTATACTTATATATTCATATAAAATCATGTTCAAAAAGATGCAAACATGATTTCCTTAAACAATTTTGGTCCTGTTATTAAACTACAACAGGTTTGAAGCAAGCATTAGCTAACAGACTGTAACTGACCAACACAGAACAGTTACTTAAACAGTTTTTCCTCAAAGATGTAAGAAAGCAGTAATTGGAAATTCCTTTTTCTATTTTGTAGTAGTGAATCTGAGTAACCATGAGCCTTAAGTCTTCCAGATATATTATATCCTGCTTCAACAAACTATACATGATACCAGGAACAGCATCCCATTGTCCTATAATCCAACAGTTCAGACATTTACAGTTCTACACATTTTTCCTTACTTTAACTGTACCTTGAAGTCTTGGCTTCCAGTTCCTGACAATTCCACCTTAGCTAATGGGTACAGAAGAAAGGATCACTTCTTAAAAGTTCTTGGTTCTTAAAGCAGCCATAGTTTTTTACTGTGCATACAACTGATCAAGAACTAATTCCAGCATAATTTTGACAGCCTGCAGTTTCAGGGAAACCTACATCCATTGCCACTATAGCTAAACACATTACCACAGCTAACAGTCTTCTAAATACAGAAAACACTAAGTACCTTATTCCAAATTTTCAAACAGTTACTCTTAATAAAGATTTTCCATTCACATTAAGGTACACGTTAGGAATATGGAAGCGATTAACTCATGTTGCAAAACTAAGCTAGAATCACAACAACTTCTCAGAGGGGCAGGGAAGCAAGATTTCTTTCTTCTGAGGTTCTCTTCTACCTTAGCTTTTGAAGTGTAAAAAAAGCACACAACTATTACAGTGTCTGACAAGCTGTCTTCATTACCTGCTCTACAGTCATGCTGCCAGTTACAGCAGAAAATGCAACAATTCCAAGAATTCAGATGAAAGTTTGAGCAATCCAGCATAAATGCTTGCAGTTGTTTTTCCAGTCATGACAAACATTTAGTCAAATACTGTGGACTGGCTTGCCCTTGCTCCTTCCACTGACAGTAACAAAAAAACCTGAAGACCTGCTCAATGAAACATTAAGGGAAGCCCCCTTACTTGGCTGCACTAGGGACCCTCATCACTAACCATATAGACACTGTGGCAGATTTAAATTGAACATCTGGAAATGCAGTGATCCATAACTTTTGCATAGCTGGGACATTACCCCATCCCACATACTCTATGACATCATAGCCTATGAATCATTCCAAAAACTGCTGCAACTTTCAACTCATTACAATAAACCAAAAAGCAAGTCAATCTTGCTTTATAAAGGACACTGTAACTGCTATACAGAAGCTAAGGTCAGGTGTTCCTGCTTCAGGGGTATTAGCATCCACCACAGGTGAGCAGGCAGGTTGGAGAAGGTAAAGGCTTTGATGTTAAGTCACTGTAAAACTCCCTAAATGCTAAATATCCAAGCACTAGTGAAATAGGCAGCTCCCTGTAGCTCCCTAAGCAGCCTAGAACCCAAATAAAGAGAAAACCTCATACATACTGCACCAGGCTAAGAGCTTCCTCCTAACAATCAGCTTAATACTATATTTCTCCAAGGCTGAGACAAGATGTTAAACAAACAGAATCTGAAGTTCTTATCAACATTATTTTCTTCCACACAGGAATGTACCTACACTCTGCAAGCGAGAAGTATTCAGGAAGAAAATTAAAACAAGTTTATTCTATGATAACCTCTTGTTTTTGTTGAGCATTTCAACCACCATGAAATGCCACTTCATTTCAGCAAACAAGGTAGCTTCTATCTTCCAAGGCCACGCTAAATTGACAATCAGCTGTGTTAATTATCTGAAAGCCTATCATCCTTAGTAGTCATACCTTTGTATTAAGCAACTAACAGGTATTGCTGCACCAGTCTAAAGTGGCAGTCTAGCTATCAAACACACCACCACCCAACATGTCTGCCTTTAACTGCACTCTTTCAAATGTTTTTTATTCAGATTCACAATGCACATAAGCCTCTCTTTGTTAAAAGGCCCTTTTTTATACAAAGAAAATCATGCCTTAGGCATCAACAAACCATGAAGTTAGACAGCTTTCTCTACAGAAAACTTTTCTGAATCCCAACATTCAATGTATCTCAGCTGTATTACATTATATAGAATGAAAACAAGGAAATGCAAAGAGGTTCAACTTAACACAGAGATTACATGAAACTCTATATATCTGAACTTGAACTTTAGCTGCTGTTTAATCTTTGCAAAGATTTTAAACAGCGTAACAGAGTTTGTTTTACCCCTAGTTCTAACACGGCACTAAAACAAACAGAAAATCCCCCCAAAACCAAAAAGGAGGTTAAATGAACTGGAGATTGCTGAAATTGAACAATGAATTTCACTTAACTGCTTTTTAAATTTAAAAACACACTGATATTGGGAAGTTAATTCTTTATAGATCATTAAGAATGCTCTGTGTGTTACCACACAGATGTATGAAAACACAGGAGCCTTTCCCACTAATACTTATCCTAGACTCATTATAAAATGCACAAAGCCAAAAGTGAATATTAGACTGCTAAGAGGAAGAAAGCGGCTCTCCATTTATGCTGACAGATACACATAAAAAAAATACACCTAACAGCTAAAAACAGGGGGAGAAATGATGGAATGAAATTCAGCTTGTATTGATTTTCATAACCTTTGTAGATTTTTTTACAGTTCAACATCTGTTCATGTGTAAAGACACATACAGACCAACCAAAGGGCTTCACATAAATATTACAAGGGAACACTGATTCATGCAAGCAGCAACAGGGACTACCAGAGAACATTTATTAATATATAGAATCCCAATTTTGCTTAAGTCTGCATGGCATTAGGTAGTTTTAGGATAAGTTTAAATTTATCAAGGAGGAATACAGCTCAAAGCACAAACAACTTCAGCATACAATATGACAAAAGAAACCTGCCAGGTGGGTGAGAAAATCTGTTCACAGGTATGATTTTTTTAAATTCTAGTAGCCAGCACCTGTTTTGTTTGAAGTCACAAAATGTAAAAACAGCACACTGAATTCTGTCATTACTAACAAAGGAAGACACATCCAGAAATGCAGAAAGTTGTCCCAAATCAAGAGCAAAGCCAGGATGCATAAATGACAGTAAAACCCTTTTGAAAGATACAGTATTTTGTTTTTCATAGAAAAAAAGTTCATAATTCTTAGTAAGCAGTTATTCAATGCATTAAGCTTACAGCATAATTAAAATACCCACACATCCACCCACAGCCAAATGTAACATCAAGTCCAGCTTACAAAATTATGCAGTTCAAGCACACATTTGCTTTCCTCATTTGATGTGGATTCTTGCTACAGCCTTGTGCCAACTACAACTTTTAGTTTACGAAGTTATGGTTATCAGATAGAGATACAGAGCTCAGATTCGTTGTTGCTGTCAATGACCCACTCCAGAAGTTCCATTACATTCAAGTTCAACAAGGGCAAGGACAATGTAAACTCAATGTGAAACAAATTAAAAGGGTAATTTTCTCACCTCCAATTGTACTTTCTTGAAACTCATGAAACTGTCCTTTTACAAAACGAAGCACCAAACTTGATTTGCCAACTGCAGACTCTCCTAAAAGTACTAGTTTAAACTGGCAAATTTTATTTCCGGCATTTGGCCCATTGGGTCTTGTTGCTCCTCGATTAGCCATGCCCAAATTAGAAAGAAGTCCTTTGTTTCAAGCTCTTGAAAGCAAGTTCCAGGATTCAGATCCCAGTGGTGCTTCTGCCAGTAACAACCTGCTTATGAAAAGACAGTGGGTGGTATTAGATTTACAGATCAAGTAAGAAAAAGTTAATTTGCTAATGCAACATGGATTACAAATAACTTATCCTAATATTTACCAAAGCCAAGGGTCCAGCGTTACCCTTACCATTAAGATGTCAACTATACACAAAATTTATGACAAATAAACAAGTCTTCTTCAATACCTACTCCTCCCACTAAACCTTCAAATTATGACACTGAAATCCAATTATATTTCTTCTTGCATGACTTCATTTTCATTCCTTAGCATAGCAAGATTGAAGTATTAGGATTCAGACTTTCATATTATTGGGAAAATATCAAATGACAAGAAATAATATTTTTTTCCTGTAATTTTGCTATTATTAAGCAATATTTCAAAGTTAGCCCTTATTAAAATAGTAGTAACAACCATGTCAAGTTCTTTGCATATACTCTTCAATTTGTTTATCACATATATCAAATGCAATTTCCTTAAATAACAGTACTGAAGATCTTCATGCACAAATCATTAATACCTTCTCTATGTAACAACTGTGCTTTGAGAAGCAAATTATAAAGCCGTATGTTTTCTTAAAAGCAAATTAGATTCTGTATGTAGTAAAAAGGATTGTCTTGACCAGTAAGAATTCCAGATCACTTTGTGAAAGCTACCAGAACTACCACATGAAGATAAATTGCTATTTCCAATACCAACACATGTTAGCAGATCAATATTCACAACAGAACTAACTAATCTTCTTTCAAAGTCCTTAAAAAAAAAAATCACAATATTTATTCAAATAGATAGGGAAGCTTCTAGGCTCTGTTGGTATCACCTGTGAACCTAGTATTTATGCTTTTACACACTTAACAATAGAGATGAAATCTTTTTGCGTGTAGGCGTTGCTGTATCAAAGACTAGGACAGTATTTTTTCTGGATTCTCCTTCCTCCTCCCAGTTGCCAAAAAGGAATTCTAAGTGAGGCCACATGAAATACACCTAAGTGATGGTCACTCAGGTCTTAGCAAGAACCTCTGCTTCTTCTGTCTTTCTTCTAAAAAAACCCCACAAACCACCAAAACAAAAAAATCAGCCTATACCTTTGTGCTACCTGTGATTTAGTTCAACTGGACACACTTTGTGGACCATACAGTGCTTTTGGAATCTCAGAGGCAAGCAAGTTAGTTTATAGCATAACACAAAAAATGGCTTTAATACATATGTTGCAAAAAGTAATCAAACCTACTACTAAATTCAAATGACTTGTTGCTCTTTCTTCCTTACAGTGTATCACCAACATTTTAAATCAAGCAGTAGTCTTCAGATGTGTTCCCATTTCAAACCACTTTGCACACTTAGCAGGCTCTTCAGCACTCCAGTTTCCTACACAACTAGCTCAGACACCAGGCCTTCATTCTGCTTCCTAAGTGTCCCTTTTGTAAACTCAAATCCTCAAGAACTATCATTTCTGGAAAGTGCTTCTAGCAGAACCACCCCTTCCTCCACTAAGAAACCCACTTACAAACTAATTCCTGCACACTGAGAAAGTGAATGAATAATGCTAAGAATTCTAATGGTTGAAAAATTGCTCTTTTATTTCTCAACTGCAATCAGAACTTGAATATAGGTCTTAGAAAAAAAAAAATCTTAAAGATGCTCCTTTTCTTCTATCTCTCAAAATAACTTAGCTTCTTCCAGACATCCTGAACTCAACCCCATCTGTCCAGAGTTTGTGTGCTGGTTGACTAATACAGTATCTTTAAATCAACAGATTTTATTTTAGCTGCACATGATCTAATAAATACATGTTTTAGATACACGTTCTTACAAACATGTGAAAGTATGTTTCTATGCAGGAAAAAAAGCCCCTGCATATCCCACCATGTTATTAAGTACCACAATAATTACATGCTAAAATTGGTATTCATTAAATGAATTTTGTTGAGTATTTTAGAATATAGAAACGGAGACAGTTATTTTAAAAAGACCAGACCTTTCATCCTTACAGCATAAACCAATTCACACACAGCCCATGTGTTGGTTCTCAGGCAAGACTTCTCCCCTATGTGCTGCTGAAATAAATGGATCAGTGACAACAGCTAATCTGTCCCTAATTATACTACAAGAGAGAGAGCAGCCAAAATACAGGTAGCTTAGAATACTGTTAGCCATTTGTTTATCTTTTTCTTTGGAAAAGTAATGAAGACAATTAAGTTATTTCTGGTTTAAAATTAAACACATCTGCTTGCTATAGCATTCTAGTGTATTTGAATAAGCCTGAAGTAATTAAAAACCCTTTAAACTTAATTCCTCCCATGTTTTTCTAGACTCTGCAGCATTAATAAAGACATAAGGACTACATCCAGTGACCACTCGAGTTAGTACTCTTCAGAGCAAGTGACTTCTAGATGACACACAGCAAGGAAACCAACCCACTACACTGGTTGCTCAGTGCTACTACTTTTTTTGCCTACTGTTTCCCATTTCAAAGCAAAAGGAGGTATGACAGGGAACCAGGAAACACTGACTTAGCCCACGTAACATCTGTTTGTTCTAACTGGCCATTTACAGCTTTTAGTTATTCAGATTTACATCACTTACAAAACAGTAACTGCAATCCCTTGCAAAGCTGCTTCAAAATCCAAAGCTGAAATAGGCTGTCAAGAAAAATAGCTAATTCAATATTTATAGATGCACCATCTACAGAGAACTTCAAAGTTTACACCCTTATAACACCCTTTCCCCCTCAGCAGAAATCATTCTAGACACTCAAGATGCCACATACAAAAATACCATCTCAACCTGACAGAGGCCATGCTACCTGAGAGGAAGGCCATCACGCCCAAGAAACATAACGCAAACATCATTCAGTAATCACACCTAATAACTTAATAAACCTATCACAGCCATGCCACCTACTTTTTAACAGCTTGGGATTAAAAAATAGTAACAATGGAAGACTGAAAACCTAACAGAGCACATCCAGATGATTTTGATACATTAGTAACAGTCACTAACACTTTGTTTAAGTTGATACAGAAATCTTAAGTTTCAGATGATATTGAAACTGCTCAGTAATTTCCAAACACAGCAACATACAAACAAGAAATACAAGTGAAAGATTTTCTTCAACTAAAGAGAAGCAGTAGTTCAGATTGACACAGCCATTGCAGAAAGTTTCTGTCCTGTTCTTTTCACTTGTGTATCCTGAACATAGTTTCTGGCAAGGATTTAAAAGTAGATTTCAATGCTATGCTCCAAGCCTCCACTCACATTCATTCTCCCTTACCATAAGTCATCTGTTAAATACTAGTCTTGAGAATGGTAAAAAAAGCACCACACAAGACAGGAATACTGTATTCTCTGTGCATGCTACACACACCCCAGAAATTGAAGTCTTTCACTTCCAAAACAATTCTGAACACTTATTTCAAGGGCTTAGCAGCCATACCTTAGCAGCTCACCCTAGCTTTGGTGAAAAATTCCAGGAAAAAATCACTAACATCCTGCTGTGATTTTTGTATGCTAAGCAAACTTTGTCATCAGTACGTCTGGAGCATTTGAAGAAAGAAAACCTCGATAAGATATTTTCATTCATCTACACAAAAGCAAGTACACAACTGCTTGACTCGATCACAGCTCTTACACTGATACATATGGAAGTTATATAAGGAAATTACTTACATTAAAAAAATCTGCTGAGGAAAATACTCTTAAAGTTTTAGATCAGTGGCTTCATATGGATAGAATCAAGGGAGATTTTCTTACTTCTGTGGAATTTAATGTGAAAACTCCACCATATATTAAAAAGCAAGGCCCGTTTTGCAATCTTGGGCACTACTTATACATAGATCCTTCTGGCAAGTAGGGACTTTCACTCTCCTCTCGAATATCCCCCTGAAAGGCACAGCAACTTCATGCTGAAATGCCAGGACAACAAAGTTTGGAGCATATCATTAAAATACCCCACTTAATCCTACCAAGTAATTTACCAGATGCTGGATATTTTCATCAGCCTAGAGCAGAAATTTATATGCCACTAGATAGTCTCTGTTGCTGAGTTTTATTTATGAGAGAGATCACTGGCTTAATACATCTTCATGTAAGTGTTATGTTTTGAGTCTGTGTACAAAATACCAACAGACCTAGCCAATACCTACAAAGACCACAACAAAAATTTGCAGTAAGTTTAATGCTGGAACATTCAACCACTTTTATATTTCAGGACAAATGACAGTGTTTCTTACCACAAGTCCACTTACTATTGTAGTAATACCTAATAGAGCTTTTCACACTCTGTGAGCAGAGACAGAACATAAAATGCTGAGGCTGCAACCATTATCTACTTCAAATTTGTTAATACTGAACTGTCTTGAATGTTTTAAAAAGCATTACCTAAAAAGCCTTATTTATTAGGCATGCCTGCTAACCAAGTTTTTTTGCTATCCTTTTCCAGGTTTGGCAGAATTAGGGTGGTATCTTACTGCAACATTCAAGACAGTGATACACACAACTACCAAAACGCCTGTCACGTGGAAGTCAGTTCATATTGAAACATAATTAATCAGTAAACAAGTGAATCAACAGCCACTAAAAAAAAAAAAGCCTACACAAGAACCATTTCATAGGGTCATATAGATGATGCATATAGTACCAACTGCTTTCAGATAAACTGGTTTATTACACAGGAAATATAAGTAATGATGACTGTACTATCACTGTGTGTAGCTGCCTCACTTCAGACAACGTTTTATTATTACAGAACAATACACACAGGCAATCTAGCCTGCCTACAACTCTGAAGCCACTACCAAATTGGAAAATACAAAGATGACGTGCTTTTTACTCAGTACAAACAACACAAGGAAGATGCTGGTCTATTTCAGCTGCTTAAATAGTTATTTAGCCTCTCCTTTCCATCCCCAAGCTCTGAAAGAGGCATTAGGTAGAAGAAAAAAGCCAAACCCAACCATTGAAAATGCTGAGCATAGCCTTTCACGGCCCTATTGTCTGGAACATCTTGATAGTTCTTAAACAATTCAGCTCCTTAAAACACAAGGGGGCACAGATTTCTTTTCCTCCACCACGCTCTACCTTTATATCCAGTCTTAATTAAGTCGAACGTATAGCACAGGCAATATACTAGGCCTATCGCGATGGTGATGTGTTGTCTGAATATTTTACTTCCCACCTTATTCACCGTTCCTTCTCCAGCCACAAGCGAAAGGGAAAGCTGGGACCCATCACTCAACCTCCCCTCCCATGTCTCACAAGCAACTCGAAGGGAATAACCCTGCCTTCGTAGCCGGACCCAGGCAGCGATACCCCACTGCAGGAGAGCGCGCACGCAATGAAAGATCCCCGCTTTCCCCTTATCGCCACGGCCCAGGCCCAGCCCCTCCAACCCACCCCGCCACCTCCCCTCCCCCGCGGCTCCCTTCCAGGCACAGGAATAAGGGGAAGTGGGAAAATCGGGGGCGCCATTTTGAGACGCAAAGGGAGAGACTGGCCTCTTCTCCCCGCACGCCGGGTTGCCCACCTCGGCAGTCCCCAGCACGGCCCAACATCCCCGCAGAGCCCGGCGGCAGCGCCCGGGGGAGGCTGACGCCGGCAGGAGCCCAAACAACACACGCTCCCCTCCCCTTCGCCGCCGGGACCCCCCTCCTGGCCCCACGAGCGCGGCCCGCCGTGGCGGCGGGGCCGGGCGCGCCACGCCGCTGCCTCCTCACCTGGCCGGGCCGCGGCGGCCGCGCGCGGGGGAAGGGGAGGAGGGGGAGCCGGGCGGCGGCACCGCGACGTCCGCCTGTTTGTTTATCCGTGCGTGCGTCCGTCCGGCGGGGCTGGCGGGCGAGCCGGGGCAGGGTGAGTGGAGGAGGGGGAACAGGGGAGGCGGCTCCTCGGCGGGGCGCAGGAGAGGGGTGGGGGCGGGGGTGCAACCGTGCCTCACCCAACCCGCCGTCAACTTCCGCCGTCACCGCCGCCTCTGCCCCGACCAAAACACACGCACACACGTACTTCCGCCGCTGCCGCCACGTCACGGCCCGCACGCCGCATGCGCTTCCGGTTCGCCCGCCCGTCACGTGACCCCCTCCACCGCCTACCCCCCCACCGCCTCCCTATTTTCACACCCCTCCCTATGGCTTCCTCTTCCCCTCTCCCTCTGCTCGGCTGTCACCATAGTAACACGGGGGCTGGTACCCCTTCATACCCCTCCCGCAACCTACCCGGAGCGGAGGCGCGGCGTGGGGCCTGCGGGGTGTCGGCCCCGTCGCCTGTGCTCCGTAGCCGGGTAAGTCCCCAGGAGCCACCGGTCGCCGCAAGTGCGGCCTGTCCGCAGCGGGGAACTCCGTCCCTTGGGGCAGCAGCGCGTCCCGTACCTCCTGCTTCTCCGCACCGAGGAGAGGAGGCCTGGGGAGACTCTGAGCATCTTCCTGTCCTCAGGGGACACCGGGTGTAGCGCAGCCTGAGCGGGCCCCTGCGGTGCCTGGGATGGGAGCTGGGGATCGCACGGACAGAGGAGCCCTGGTTTAAGACCTTAAAAGAACGAGAGGCCAAAGCAGTTAACCAGTTGAGTTGCAAGGAGGAACTGCGCAGGAAAATCTGAATTACAGTTGGGAATTTACCTAACTATAAAAATCGAACAGTCACAGACAAAGCCTCAGACATTGGCTAGTTATTGGAATGGAGCTGAAACTTAGGAGGACAGGTTACTAACACAAGACAAGTCTCGATGGCTTAGCAGGTAGATACAGCCTGACTTAATACATACAAATATTTAATAATGCCTTGCTGTAGAAACTGTTGGGCATTCAGAAAACCAACAAGCTAATCCTGTAGGCATGTTTATGGCTGAAACTGAAGAAGAATGCAGAAGAATTTGAGGATAGTTCAGGGGTGGCCTTTAAGAATGGAAAACTTGTCCCACAGTGGAAGATGCTAAGATGAACTGTGAGAGAGAAGGGTAGGGATCACTTGGTCACAGACTCAGACTGTAAATGGGCTCTATAGAAACAGTGCTGATAAGTCTGGCAGGTTTAACAAGGTCTGATAGTTGGCATTTGAAGGAAGTAAAACCACAGAACTGATTAGACATTTAATAAGTTTAGCGATAATAGTATTTAATAATTGGTACAATTTAATGAAGATTGTTTAGGTACTCTATTGCTGGAAATGCTGAATCAAGATTTGATGTTGCTGTGTTCTCAAAATATGAATCATAGAATCGCAAGGGTTGGAAGGGACCCCGAGGATCATAAAGCTCCAACCCCCCTGCCACAGGCAGGGCCACCAACCTCAGGCTTGGCTCTACACAAGGTTGCCCAGGGCCCCATCTAACCTGGCCTTGAACACTTCCAGGGATGGGGCATCCACTACTTCTCTGGGCAGCCTGTTCCAGGACCTCACCACTCTTTCCTTAAAAAACTTCCCCCTAATATTCAATCTAAACCTTCCCTCCTTCAGCTTTAAACCATTCCCCCTTGTCCTGCCATTATCTGCCCTTTTAAAAAGTTAGTTTTATGGTTTAGTTCAATCATGTATTTAATAGAAGCAAAAATTAAGTTAGGCAAAGCCTGTGGCCAAGTGTTGTACTAGAGCTGAGGCTCCATTATGCCATTCATTCATAAAATATATGGCTTTAGTGTTAGTCATCCACTCAGTGCCAAAGCAGATTTATCTTCTGTTGTTGCTGCTGCCTTAGTAATATGCTGAGAACAGAAGGTATAACCATGTCACACCCTTTTTAAAAATCATCTCTACTTTTAGAAATACCTCATTACTTGTAAAATACAAGAACCAGTTGCCTTGTAGAATGAAAGGGAAATCAACAGATCTCACATCTGTCTCCTGTTGTGTTTTCATCTTTTTTCCCTTCTCTAGTATGACCATACCAATACTTCAAAAGTTACTGAACTGAATGGAATAAACCCAGATTGTTCTTTTTTTTTTTTCATCTTACTGAATTTTTCCCCCATTTATTTTTCAGTTGTTAGCAAAACAAGGATTCTGCTTTAATAAAAGTTAATCACTTAGATAAATGCTTTTCATAAGGTCAATACGTAACTCAGAAAAGATGGAAAAGATTTAGAATTCACAAGTGATGTAGAATACCAGACTAGTTCCAGAGAAACCTGTTTGAAAGTACAGAAGTTTTCCAAGCTGTAAGTTTGTTGAAGTGTACAGTAAAAACTGCCTTTTAGTATACTGACAAGAATTGGCCTTTAAATCAGGTAATCCTGCCCTAATGTACTGCTTATTTGCCATAACAATCTTACTCATTTCAGTATGTTCAACTGGGCTGCAGGATTTGCTGAACAAAACATCAGAATCCTGTAAACAGTTAGCTTTTACTTTATGAGCATAGATCCACACACCAGCCAGCATCCAACTAACTTGGCAACTGCTTGCTTACCTCCCTCCAACAGGACAGCAAATAGGAAGAATAAAAGCAAGAAAACTTGTGGGTCAAGGTGAAGACAGTTCAGTAGATGAGTGAAAGAGGGAAGGTGGGGAAAGGCAACATGAAGGAAACTACTCACCACCTTCCACAAACAGACTGATACCCAAGCAACAACCATCTTGGAAGCCAGTGCCTTCTACCTCCAATTCCTATGGCTGTGCAATATGGAATATCCCTTTGATTAATTTGGGTCAGCTGTTCTGGCTGTGTTCCCCTCCCACATATCTTGCCCACCCCCAGCACAATCTCTGGGTGGGCTTGATGATGAAGCTGGGAAAAATAAAGTCTTGAGCCTGTAGAAGGACTGTTCAGCAGCTGCTGAAGTATTGCTGTGTTTTCAACAGTTTTAGTCACAAATCCAAAACACGGCACCACAGGGACTGCTATGAAGAAAATCAACCCCATCCCAGCCACACACAGTGCATACATAAACAGCTTGGAATTAAAAAAAAAAAAATACTACACCATGAATCTTTAGAATGAGTTGAACTTAAATTCAATATAGAGATTAAATGCTCATCTTTTACATGGCATTTCACATTTCACTTTATCCACTGAAGTGAAGAACTGCTGATGGAAGGTATGATCCTAGTCCACATTTCTGTTTCCAGCTGCAAGCTTGTACCTCTTGGGTAAGTCGTGATACCCTGCAGCTGCAGAGTGAGTTGGATCAACCACTATTGTCATGCATCAGTTAGCTGCCAAAAGACTTGGTTTTCTACAGGCTCAGCTAAGCCAACTCAGCTGTGGCTGCAGGCTGACTAGATCTGGTACAGATGAGAGTGAAGGAGCATGAGTTCAGAGAAGGAAAAAGAGCCAAGAACCACCTGTTTGGCAGTAAACTTTGGTGAGGAGTAATGTGACACCATGTGCTTAGTTTACACAAGAAGAATGAGAGAAAATACAAAAGGTAAAGAAATCAGTGTTCTGAAAAGAACAACCGTGACATTCCAGATGAAGGAATCACATACTCTGTACTTCTAATATACATACATGCTTTAAACAATCTTCCAGATTAACAAATGTATCTGAAATTCAAGGCTGAATCGATTTTCTTGATGCAGAAATCGTATTAGTGGGATATAAATGCACTAAAATAAAGTGATAAAACCTTTTCTCACAAGAGAATTTTTCTCTTCAAAATCCTTGAGTAGATGTAAGATACACAGGCCATTTTGCCAAAACTGCTTGCATGAATGCAGATCTCACAAGCTTTTTGCCTAAGTATATAGGTGGTACGTGTTTTGAATTATGGGATGGATACCATCAGAGACCGAGATCTTGCGACAGCAGAACTATAGTACTGGTGTGCTGCTAGCAAGCATGTTATATGTATGACGTTCCTACTGGGTAATTAACTCCCTGACACCAACTCAGAGCTATAGCAGGTCTCCTTTGCTTTGTGAAACTCCCAAATTGTTCGTAGCTGGTTGTCACTTAACATACAGGGTCAACAAACAGCAAAGATTCGCTGTGGGTGTATGAAATAGAGGCAGGAGAGCATGTGGTAGTCGTCAACTGTATTTTAGCCTTCACATATTTTGGCCTGTGAGTTGCAAAGAACAGTTTCTTCTGTTGTAATGTGGACAAATAGCTGTTTAAGAAAAGCTCTGAAATCACCCAGATAGTCCTACCAGTGATCATTTTCATAT
Organism: Laterallus jamaicensis coturniculus; assembly: GCA_022605575.1. NCBI lineage: Eukaryota > Metazoa > Chordata > Aves > Gruiformes > Rallidae > Laterallus > Laterallus jamaicensis. The sequence continues at coordinate 15,862,837 of JAKCOX010000008.1, read as the reverse complement.
TTTATGTCATCTTGCATCAGGTCAAATAACAAAAATGAAACTGTTGGATGATTTTAAGAAAAAAATCGTGTTAGTCAGGCATGATTTCACCAGATGGATTTTTATCTATTTCAGCATTTCTCTGTAGAGTTTAATAATATGCACCATTTGTTCTTTTTGTAAATCTGTAATAACAAATGGAAGTTGACTTTAGAGGATGTGCAGGATCTCTTTATGCCTTTTGAATTTCCCAGTATTTTTTTTTCATGTGTCAATCTGTTTTAATATCCCTTTTCTTCTGTGTTTTCTCCATCTCTGCTTGTGTATATTGTCTCTACATCGATTGTTTTGGTTGTATCATAGCTTACAGAATGTGTGGTGCATAGCAAATTACTACTTTTCTCTGTAAATGAGCTGAATAAAAAACATGTAAGTAAACCAGGCAATAACAACAGCAAAGTCTATCAGCATGGCAGATGCCCTTCAAGAGTTTCACAAAATGTGCAGCATTTTACATCAAGTTCTCTGGCCTTCACAGGCCTTAAGAAATTTACAGATGTAGTGCTTTGACCACTATCTATGCCAGCACCACAGTCAGAATGAGAACTGCATTGCAGAACATGAGGTCTTTGTGCTTCATAAAGAAAGTAAAATACGGGGGGTTTAGGCAGTTTCTATTCCTCAGTTTTAGCCCAAACAAAACAGAAAAAGACATGATATTGTGAGAACTGGATGCCAGCAAATAGCGGTAACTTTCTAGAGACAAGCACTGTTCAGTGAAAAAAGTACTGCTGTGGGAGGGACTATTTTGTTCAACTTCTAAAACAGATTTCTTTAGAAGTCTTTTTTTTTAAACATAGGAGATGACAGATGATTGCTGTACTCAAGAAAGTTTTGATTCTTTTTCCCCTAAAATAGTTCCCTTTTTTTTTGTTAATTCATCAGCTTATCTTTAAAATTTACAGATCCTTCCTGCCCTACACATATTCTTCCTGCACAACAACTAACTTGGAAAAAAAAGGACAATGATTCCAAAATTTAGCAGAATTATTAATAATTTGGACAGTTCTTCTATTGTATATACCTGCACTGAACTTTCAGTTCACATTTTGCATGTGCACTATGGCCTTAGGAAAATAACTAGTAAACAGAGGTAAGAAAATTTAGCTTTTACTACCCTTTCTCAGACTATGCTGAGAATGTACTTAGCCTGGCTTTTACCAGGCTGTACCCTATCTGCTTTTAGTACAGTTCATATAAAGGCAAAATCTTTCCAAATTAATCCACTACTATATTAATTTAATTTCTGTGACTTCGAGATTCACTTAAAGATTATTTTTTTTTCTGAAAGGACATGAAAAATTCCTAGAATTAGAATGGTTTGCATTGGAAGAGACCTCAGAGTTTGTCTAGTTCCAGCCCCCCTGCCGGGTCACTGGACCGGGTTGCCCAGAGCCCTAACAACCCAACTTTGAACACTGCCAAGGGAGGGGACATTCACAGCTTCTTTGGGCAACCTGTGTCACTGCCACGCCACCCTCACAGGGAAGAATTAATTCCTGATAGCAAAACCTACCCTATTTTAGCTTAAAGCCCTTGTCTTGTCACTCCATGCTTGTGCAAACAGTCTGTGTTCAGATTTCCTGTAGGCCCCTTTATGTACTGGAAGGCTGCTATAGTCTCCCCGGATCCTTCTTTTCTCCAGGTTGAACAAGCCGAACTCTCTCAGCCTGTCTTCATAGGAGAGGTGCTCCAGCCCTCTGACCATCTTTGTGAATGACAGGTGCCATTTTTACAGCTTTAATAGTAGAGTGTTTTTATATAGGCTGAAGAGCTGTATTCTTCTCTACCTTTTTGCTAGCCAGTTTTCTACAGTATCCATCCTGCTATAGTAATTTATAAGAGAAGCAGCTCTTGCTGTTAAAAATGTTTTCATACTTTCTCAGGCATCTGTCTGCATCTCTGTTGGAAAGTGGCCAGTGAAGCATTTCCCTCTTCCACATAGAGGCTAACAAATGAGAGCGTTTCTAAGTACAGGGTTTGTGTCTGAAGGGGTCTAGGATCTGCTTCCAAGAGATGTGTGGAAGATACTCAGGAAGTGTGTGTATTGTTAGTAGCTTGCAAATTGATTCATAAAAACTTGCATTTCTGCTGAAAAAAAAACCCAACAAAACCCACCCAAAACAAACAAACAAAACCCAGCAAAAAAACCCCAAACACTAACCATGCAACAGAGGAGCAAAGCAGAAGGCTGATGATTTCTACTTGTTTCTGCCATAGACATTCCTTTTAAACTGCCAGGTCCTATTTTTCTGCCTTTGACACAACCCACTCCATCCAGACTGACTGGATTCTTTCAGTTAGCAAGTGTGGCCACCTACTGGGAAAAAAACAATGTGAAAATACAGTAAATTAGAAATAATGGAACATACAAAAATGGCAATACCTTGAACACAAATAGATAGCCAGCTAGAAATACAACAAACACAAGAATAATTATTCAAGTCCCTGTTTCCTTTGCCCTATTATTAGTGTATATTATTAGTATATAATTTTGGTGACACTGACAAATGTACGGATCAACAGGAAAGAGGTAACTTTTACTTACTAAATTATCAACAATTGTTGGTTTATTTAGCAGGAGCATTCTACACTTTGTCACAACAAATATGACTTAAGTATAAATGAAAACTCTTATTAAAAGTGTTTGGTTCAAGACCTTCTTTAGTTCCCTAGTGGTGGTATATATTCTGTATTAGCAATGCTGTACAGCCATATCTACAGGAGAAAAACATACCTACTCTTGAACAAGGACACCAGCAATTGCTACAGCTAGATAATAACCAAAGAGAACGTATGTTACCTAGGAAAAAATGAAGCTGCATTCATGCATGCTTGAAGCTAGCTGATCATCAACATAGACCATCCATGCCCCTGATAGCCAGAGGAGGTAGTCAGGCATCCCTTCTGCCCAATTGAAAAAGCAATTGCTGCTCAAGCCTCTCATCTTCTGTTTGTAGGAAAACAGTATTGAGAATTCAATTTTAATTTAGCTTCCTTCATTTTAAATCCTTATCAAACAAATGTTAGAGCTGAGACTAAAATGGCAACAGCTGGTAATGTTTGTTAATTAATTAAAGCTAAGGTGTGTATGTTTATCTAAATTTGGCTTTGCCTTCAGAACTACAGAGAACGGAGCTGGATGTGATTAAATGTAGATGTTTTGCTGGGCAGAAGGGGAAAGTTTACTAAATGTCACCTGAGAGTAGAAATCTTTGTAAGAGCTGAGGGGCTTTTAAACAGCAAAGGAACTTGTTCAGCCTTACCCATGCTGCTTTTCAAGGTAATCCAGATCTGTTTCCAAAAGGCAAATACAGTGGTTTAGATATACAACACATTCACTTATTTAAGACAAACAGAGCATTCATGTGTCCTAATACATCGGTAGTGCTGACAGGCCCCTCTTGCCCACCTCTGTGCAGTTGCATGCACAGGGGTTCTGCGTTTCTCTAGAGAAACAGACTCTGCATAAAATATTTTATTAATACATCTACACACATGACAACATTTGTGAAGAGGGCTGTGCTTTTATTAGAACACTTAATGAAGTTTTAAAGTTCGATCACACTTTGGACCACATAAGAGGTTCTTTTAACCCAAACATGACTCAACCCACCTGTCTGAAGGCTGGTGGATTTGCAAGGACTTAAAAAATTCGTCTAAGAAACGCAGATCTGCTGCTGAACCTTAACCATCTCCTTAGTTCGTGATGATTATATAAAATAGCCTGCATGAGGGTGGTTACCTGTCTCTCTCCTGGGGGTGTGAGGAGGGGGGCAGTGGCTGTGGGGTGTGAGGGAGATGGCGGGAGGGGCATGGGAGTGGCCGCCCCGCCCAGGTGGTGCCGTCGCTGCCTCCAGAGGCCTGTGGCCCCGCCCGCCGCCGTTACTAAGCGCGCGGGGTAAGCGGCCGCCGCGGCCCCGGACCGCCATGGCGGGCGAGGCGCGGCCCGTCTACGAGGGGAAATTCGCCGACAGGTTTCCCCAGCAGCCGGCCGTGAGTGCCTTCGCCAGAACGTTCCCATCGTTACCAGGGAGCCGCCGGCCCCGCTTTCCGCGCCTTACTGGGGCCGGGGTCTCTCTGTGGGCTGAAGGAAGAAGCTAGAGGAGGGCAGTGTGTAGGGCAAACGGGCGCATCTCACTGGGGTCACCTCTCTTTTCCCCAAAAAATAGGCGTGGCTCCTTTATTTTATTTTTTTTTCCCTCTTCCCCTTTTATCACTATGGGGGCAGTCAGGGTCTTCTGCAAGGTGTCAGATCCTACTTTGTCTGGTTGTGCTTAATAGTAGAATGGGTTTGGTTATGCCTTATTTTTTGATTGTGTTGTTTAGGCTGGAAAGTTGCTTCTTACTGGTGATACGGCTGCGAGTTGCCTCACTGAGGTTTTACCCAGGGTGAGTTGTTTCTTCAGACACTCCTTGTGACATGTTTATAGTAATTTCCATGTAGTGATTTTCATATAAACCTTGGTTTATATAAAAAAATGATATGAACCTTGGTACTTTTTCTACATAGCTTCTCTTTAGAAACTACTGGTTTTGTGAGGCTTTATGTTAATTTTTGTTACATGGGATCACAGAAAATGGCAGTTCTTTTTCACTCTGTCTTTGAAAATTAACGATGCCTGGTCAGATGGGACTGGAATTGTCGTGGACAGTTTTTCTCTAGTAATACAATTACTTTGAGTATTACTGAGATCCTTCTTCCATACTAAGGATGCCCCTCAGAATTTTGCTTCCCACTCACCCTTCCCCATGCCCCTGAAGAGTCAGAGGGCACTGAGACTCAAATGGATCCCTTAAATAGCAGCTATGCCTTTAAATGGGTAATTAAAGAAAACCAAAACAATCCCAAACTGGTTAAAATAAAGTTACTTAATTGGTGGTGGGATTGTTGAGAATCAGGTTAACGGTTTCTGAAGCTGATAAAATGTAACATCTACTTTTTGTGAGGAAGCTGTTACCCATCTTGAAGATGGAACCAGACTGTTGAAACTTTGCAGCACCCTCGTTACTCCTATTGCTGTTTTGTTAAGATTTAGGCTGGGCTGTATTGACAGAATATCAGCATCGTTGGGAGTGTATGTGTGTGCTGCAGCCCTGATGTATCCTTGTATTCTTATCTCTGTGAAATTGTACTGAAATGGCTGTAGTGCATTTTCTTATCACTAATATTTTGCGACTATCTGGTGTAAAATTGGTTTTGCTTTGCCTTATATATAGCCAATTACTCCAAATACGGTGCGGAAGTTTCGAAATACAACAAATCCAGCTCCTGGTGTTGAAAGAATCTTCTATGGCAGAGCAGATGATCCAGACATTGCAGCTCACTTGACACATGGCATAGCATCACGCTCTTCACCAAGTGTAAGAATGTGATTCTGTTACTTTTGCTGAAGAATGAACAGCTTAAGAGTGTCCTCAATAAGTTTCTTTTAAGCTGCAGCATTTCACCAGTGTTGTAGATTGTCCAAATTCTGAGGTCATTTATAGGATTTAATTAGTGTGCTTGCAATGAAAAATAAAAAAAAGAGTTGAAGTTCGGTGACTCTTAAGTTTTGCAGTGATTACTGAATTACTAATTTCATTTAAACTTTTAAGTTAATAAGCAGTAATCTACCCACAAATTTTGCTTCTTTCTTCTTGACTGATAATAGAGGTAAAACCTGTTGAGCCCTTAGCAAGACAACTGATATCTGAAAATGTGCTTGTAGTTCCATATAATTATGAGGTATTTTTTCTTACTTTTGGGTTGAAAGTGATTTTGTTAGCTAAAGAGTGATGTTTGGATATATCAGATTATTTTGTGTGTGTCCTTTGCTTCAGAAATAATTTTTGTAAGGTATAATTCTACAGCTGGAGAGATCATTAGTGACTTTATCACTTCATTATTGTTGAAATCTCTAGAATGACAGTTGTATTAGTAAAATACACTTTTTTGATGTGTTTCATCAGTTGGACTTGTAAATCAATAGGTTTCAATTTTACAAATGAAGAAGTAGAGTCAAAGAGGAACTCATGTCTCAAAAATGAGTTTCCAGGTTGAAATGCACAAGCCCTGCTATTATAAATGTCCTTAAGCAACATCCTCCTAGACTTACACAAAATGAAAAAACCCAGGTTCTTGGTGTTCCTCCTCAGAAGTTTTACACTGAATGGATTTATTTGTTTAGCCTGCACCATCTGTTGAAGACTATTTCACTCTGCATTATTAATTAAATATTAACTGGAGAAAGAGTTGGACCCTTAGTGAGTTCTCTAAGTGTGGATTTGGGTCATTTGTGTTTGCTGCAACTGCTTTCAGTATTTCTTTATATAACACTTAAGAAGAGTTTAATAATAAACCCTCTCTAGAGTCTGCATTTCTTTGATGAGTAGTCTGAAAATTCAGTTTATTTTGGAAAATCACAGTACACTGTTGTGACTTTTTTGTAAACGCTCTTTTTAGACACCTCCTGTTCCCCCCTGAAGTTGATATAATTTTTATAAGTAACTTCTGTTGACCCAAGCCCAGTGTGTACACTGAGGGTGGAAAAAAATGTCCAACCTACTGCTAGGCTTTGAAAACCCCATTGAAGTAACTTGTTGGTATGTTGTTTTAGGATGCAGTATCGATGTATATCTCACAGTACAGTCTTTAAGTTCTCAATCAACAGAGTTGAGAGTAGCTGTTTAGGCAATAGTTTAACTGCTAGACAATAGATGTATATAATCATAAGCACCTGGAGACTTTGTTCCAAAGGTGTTTTAACTATACTAACTTTCACACTTAAGTTTGGGTCATATTAGAATTTAACTGTAGTTTCTAATTCATACTAAGAACAGATAGGCTGCAGTCTGAAATTGTATAAGTTAACAGGTGGAGATAAGAAGCTCTGTATCATTATGTGTATTTTATTTATCTGGAGATTTAGCACAGCATTTGTATTAGAGGTATTCTCTCAAAATGCAGTTTTGTTTTGCAACTTGGTAGAAAAAAATATGAGAGTAATCATATAAGATGTCACTAGAACATTTGATATCAGACTTTTGTTTGTGTGTGTGAGGGGATAGCCATATTGATACATGAATAATTAAAATTTGCTGGTTTTTCTGATGTCTTTAGGCAGCTTCATTGATAAATCCACTTCCTAAAACTTATTTTCAACAAAAAATTCAAGACAAAAGAGAAGCAATCTACTTTAGTAATCGTCAAGCACCGTTGGGCAAATCACATGATCAATCTTCTATGTTACCTGAAGGCTTGGATATAATTAATACTACGTTCGGGAAAAAAGTCATCCTAGGTAGGAAAATTCAGTATTGAAATGTATTTCTTCTAAATACAAGTTATCTGCAACTTAGTATCTTGGACATATTCCAGGCTTCTAGCTTAATAGAAATGTTATTATTTTATGAGTTACTGAAAGGCATAAGAATGTACTATACTTTTCAGTTCTGGTTAACAAACAAACAAACAACTGAGAACACTTGGTAACTAGTAGGGCTTTTTGCTCTGTTCCAGATCTGTCTTTGTCAGTTTTCCTAGAGAACTCTGTTTGGGTAGCTGACAACTTTACATTATTTTTCCCAACTATTCTCATAAAAGATTCTACCTTGACCTGTGAATTTTGCTCCATAGATTGGAGCAAATCATATCTCTGCTGACCATGTAGTTCTCTTGTGATTGTTTGTTCATCTCAGTTGTGATTCCTCACTGCCTCCCCCGCCGCCCAGTTCCATGTCATTATATTGTAAGATTCCTATAGATTGACTAGAAATGTGGTAAAAAGTATCATGCTTCCTCATTATTGGCATCTTCTCTAACAAGATATTTTTTAAAATTAAGAAGCAACCAAACAGAGCACCCATCCCCTTTAACTCCCCCAACCTTTTTTTCATTCCTTACTTTCTAGATGGACCAGCTGGAGAGCTTATAAATCCACCAAAAACGTTTGAGGAAGTGGATAAAGAATCCAGAGAAGGACATGATCTGTACATTGTGTCACACAATGATTATTATGTGGGTAAGTTCAAAGGCTCATAAGAAACCTCACAGAAAGCTCTAATATAAATACTTGGTTTTCTTTGTGCTTAGATCTAATTTAGGCCAAATGTTGGCAGAATCTAGGTCCTCGGAGGTTTGGGGTGGAAGAAGATGGCAACATTTTTATTGCTTTGTCACTATTTCTTACCAGCATTTTATACTGGTGCATGTTCAGTAAGAGACCATTTATGCCATTGAGAGCAATCTCAGGCTTAAAGGCACAGACTGAGCCCAAGCTATTCCAGCTCTTTCACCTCGGGTTCCTGTCTTTTATCAGGATCCAAAGAGAATTTCAGGGAAGTTAGACTTTCTGACTGAGAATTTCAGGCTGTTGAATGGCTGTCTAGAATGCAGGTTCCTCAGCCTATAGCATTCTGTCTGTGAGTCTGTCTCACAGCCTCTGTCTCTGCCTTTCCAGTGGGCTGTGCTTCCACAGGGGGCTGTACTTGTGAAGTGGTCTCAAGGATGGTTACCAGCTATCTCATAGGTCTGCACAGGGATAGAGTGGCATACGGCACCCTGAAATGCCCTATGTGTTTTACGTGTAGGTTTTCCTGTTTTCATCATTTCCACAGTCTGAGACTAATCTTGCTAATCTTATAGAGCAGCAACACATTACAATAAAATTGCCCATTGCACTGGTACCAACAGCTTCCTAATTGTAAGCCAAATGTAAGAAACTGCAGTATAGGGATTTCAGTTGTAATAATTTAAATTTTTTGTGGGGGCAGTTGCATAGAGGAAAAATTACAGTATTGTATTCTCACATTGAGAAATTCTACAAGTACTATGGTACACATTTATACTGTTGGTATAAATTGGTACAATCTTGTGATTTTATTTCCCCTTTCCCCCACCTCTATTAAGTGTTACAGTGTTTAACTTATCTTAAAGCATTTGTTTCTGTCTCCTTTAACTTCCCTCCACAACATCATGGAGAGGCCAAGCCAAAACCAGACAGACAGCAAAGGAAAAAGTCAACTGTCTGCCCCATTTTGGAACAGTGACATAAAATACTATGCTGCCATACAGCCAGAGGAGGCCCTTATTAAAAAGCATTCAGTGAATTATATTTTTTGAAGGTTTTTTTTCAAAAGGTGATTGAAAAGAGCAGGAAGAAACAATGGCATTTTTTTTCTATGACAAGAAACATGTACTTGCAGCTCGCATAGTGTACTCTTCTATATGAAATTTCATTTTACAGGCAACACTGGATTAATAGATTCATGAAAATGTAGGGTATTGTTTAAAGTCAGTGTCAACATTTCCATTGAAGTCAACGTTGCAAGAGTATATCTGAAAATATATATATATATATATAAAGTGTATCTTTTTAGTGCTTTGTTTGTTTGTTTGGGGTTTTTGTTTAACAAATAGTAAATTGAATGGTGTATGTCTCTGCTCAGGTGTGGACATTATAAAGTGATTTGTTTGCATGACTCTCACTACTTAAGCTATCTGCAGTTTTTTCATTCATTCTGTTGGGCTTGTCTTTAGTCAATCTTAAATGGGCATACAACTGTTTTACCATTTCAGCAGATACTGCTTTTTATCTTCACTTTTGACAATGAGATTATTCCTGACGACTTAATGTGGGGAATGCAAATTAATTATCTTTAATTGAGCAGAAGTGATAATTAGTTATTTGCTTTTGTTTCTTCATTGTTTTGTCTTAAGAATGAAGATATTTTATACAGTTTGAAATACTTTTTCCACAGGGGAAGCAATAAATAGGAAGTATGACTCGCCAAACTTCAGCAAATCTTTCACTTATGGAATAGAAACCCCTCACTTTAGGGATGGGCGACGCGTATCCAAATCCTTAAATTGGGTCTATGATCTGCAATCGTAAGTTGCAATGAGTTAAGTAGTTAATTAATGGTGTGGGCTCTCAAGAAGAGTCTATTTGAAGTTAATTTTGCATCTTTTAATCCCACTCTTAGCTGTATTCATTAGAAAATGCAAGGAATCCTTTTCAGGATAGTTTATCCAAATTCTACTACAGTGTAATTGCACTTGGTATGTCTTTAGCATTACATAATGCTATATTTAATTTTAAATAGCAAGTTTTTCAATTATGCAATGTGTTTGTCTTGTAGAGGAGTTGCTGTTTCCTTCTAAAAAAAAAATTGAAAAACTCTTTAATATTGTTGAATATGTGAGAGTTATTTTCATAATCTGTAGGAAGAGAGCAGCAAATATCGTATCAAAACGAAGTGATGATTTCAAGGAAAAGTTTCAACCTCAGATTGGAAAAGTCCTTGATCCATAAGTTAGCAAGAATACAATTCACTCATTTTGTTCCAAGAGCAAAATTCACTCATGTTTAATGAGTCTTCAATATCTTTTTCTATCTTGGGTAAATAAATTCTAACTGTGCACTCCGTGTTTCCACTGCAGTACTCAATTACAGAAAGGGACTTTCTACTTGTCCTAATTATGCTGATAACTATGCAAGTTTCTAATTAGGACTGCATTGCATCTATATGGTGAAGTTAACTCTTACTTGTTATTTGGTTGATATCTGGATTGATCAGATTTGCACCAAGCAAATTGCAAGCATGCTGTAATGTTCCACTTCCCCTCTCCATGCCTCCTTTTGCAGTTAGGAGGGCTTGAAAAAACTGAAATGCCTTGCTTACTGTTTGGGAATTTGACCATTCTGCTTTGACATTTTTGGTCACATTCATTACACTGCTTGTGTCTTCATGTCATTGCTTCCTAGGAAAAGGACATGGAGCTCAATTGTATTATTAGCTAGCAGCATGTATCAATCTCAGTTGAATCATTAAAACACTTCATAAACCTCAGGTGATCTGGAACAGCTTTTTCATTTCAGAAAACAGTGCATATCAAGAGCTATGCTAGTTTTGAGGTACAGTGTGGTCAGGATCCAGCTGTGCTACAGATCTAGGGTTCCTGAATGTGTATAAAGACTGTCTTTGTAGATGCTTGATATTTCTGCAAACTTGTGTCTGAAGACTCACAAACAAAGTTGTTGACTACTAGAAAAAATTAATTTTAAGCTAGGGAACAGAGGCTTAAGTGACTCTGGAGAAGATAGTACTTGTAGGGAGTGAACATGAATTTGAGCCTCTTTCTCCTCTCCCCTTTGCTGTCCTCTAGCTTACTGTGAAGTAGACCTGGAGGGTGAGCAACATGAGGCAATATAAGCAGTCAGGGACTACGGGTTGCAGTGCAACCTCAAACTCAGCCCTATTATTATGAGACAGATAGAAGCTAACATAAATTTATTTAGTGATTTTTATGCCATCCACATCCTATGTGTAATATGAAAACAATAAAAGAAAAATACACATAGTTTTTAAGAGTACAATGCTTCCATCTCTGTGTGGGTTGCTTGCTTTGTATTTGAGCAGAACACTGGTTCTCTCTTCAATCTTGATGGCAATCAAAACATCATTTTGATGTGGTTTTGTTTGGTTTTTTTAATGTCATGAACAGCATCATAGTTTTCTGGTAATTTAAATTAGCCCAGGTTTTCCAGGTGACAGTTGGCTTGGTTTCTGGTTTTATAGACACACAATTGCATGTGAAAAAGCAGTTTTTCCACTTTCAGCAAGAAGTAGTTAATTTGGAGACATTTTTTCAGTTGGAGATATGGCTTGTCCTAAACATTCATATTATTTGACTGGTATAAAGACTTTTCTCATTCATTTCTGTCATTTCTTAGGGGGTAAAAAAAGTATTTTAGCATAGGATGTTTTTCTTTTAATGAGTAAAAGCATTGAAAAAGTTAATGTGGAGAAGGACCCGGGGGTCATGGTTGATGACAGGTTGGCCATGAGCCAGCAGTGTGCCCTGGTGGCTAAGAGGGCCAATGGGATCCTGGGATGCATCAGGAAGAGTGTGGCCAGCAGGTTGAAGGAGGTGAGCCTCCCCCTCTACTCTGCCCTGGTCAGGCACCACCTGGAGTATTGTGTCCAGTTCTGGGCTCCCTGGTGTAAAAAAGACAGGGATCTCCTTGAGAGACTCCAGAGAAGGGCTATGAAGATGATTAAGGGCCTGGAGCATCTCCCCTATGAGGAAAGGCTGAGTGAGCTGGGACTGTTCAACCTTGATAAAGAAGATTAAGGGGGGATCTAATTAATGTTTATAAATATCTTAAGCACAGGTTGCAGGGGGAATTGGCCAGCCTCTTTTCAGTGGGCTGTGGAGACAGGACAAGGGGCAATGGCTGCAAGTTGGAGCATAGGAAGTTCCGCTCCAATATGCAGAGGAACTTTTTCCCAGTGAGGGTGCCAGAGCCCTGGGACAGGCTGCCCAGGGAGGTGGTGGAGTCTCCATCTCTGGAGATATTCAAGACCCGTCTGGATGTCTATCTGTGTAGTATGAGCTAGGGAGCTGCTTTGGCAGGGGGGTTGGACCCAGTGATCTCTTGAGGTCCCTTCCAACCCCTGTGATTCTGTGATTTGGTCCTGTTATATTGCGAAGCGCAAATGTTCTAAACAGGTTTATAAGGTGATGCTTTTCTGGAATGACATCTTTGGTGTAAAGTACTGATAAACTTCAGGTGAGCTATGTGTATCATCCCTAATTATATAACAAATGATCATATTTTTTAATAGCTATAAACTATTTGCCAATTAACAAAGAAATGTACTTGTTGACAGTATAGCAGAAACTATGAATGTTCCCCCAGACCATACATTTGGAATGTTACTCCGAGATAAATATGGTAAGTTCAGGTGCAGAGTAAAATTTTTATACCTTGCCTTTTAAGATTTTTTTAAGGAAAATACTGTGCTGAAGCAACTACTATTAGTTGTACAGTATAGTTTTGTCAACAGGAAAAGATTTAAGTGACACTAAAGTTTTGGAGGGAAAATTGGAGAAGAATAGAAATTGCTAGTGGAAAAATTAATTTCAGAAACAAATTTTAGCTTTTGGATGTTGGGGGGTGTGGGGTGTTGTGTGGTGGGTTTTTTTGTTTGGTTGGGGTTTTTTCCCCCTTAAGCCTCTGTATCTGAATGTAAACAAAATAGGAAATGACATTAAAATAATAGATACTATGGTGGTTCAACCCCAAGCAGTGGCTGAGCACTCCCCCGAGGAGAAAGAGACAGAGCCCCCATGGGTTGGGATAAGGACAGTTTACTGACAAAAGCACTGTGAAAGGTGCTTGATGACAGCCTGTGGCAATTTTTTCTGATAATGCAGAGTACCTTATCGACCTGAGTAACGGAGTACTGAATAACATGAGGCTCCTGGCCACGCCCAGGAGCACCCCTCCCCAGTCAGCCCCTCTTATGGGGGAGTGATGTCAGGTTGTGTGGAAAGCGGCCCTGGCTAACAGCTCACCTGTGCTGGCTGCTTGGGGAGGTTACCTCTGGCCTGGCTGGAACCAGGACAGATACCAAAGTGACAAAGTTAAAATAGCTAATAAATCATTTATGCCTCTTTCCTCTCTATGATTTTTCTAGCACTTCTATAAAAACAGTAAACATCACAAGTAATAAATAATAATGATGATTTTGAATGTAGCAGACAGAAAACAATGAAAATTTGAAAATACTAGTTTTCATTCTGACAAACCTTTGAAAACTAGTCAACTGAAATAGTTAATGTTGGGATTCATGGTGTTTTAGTATGTTTAACATATTTAATGACTAGTGAATACAATGAATAGTTAGGCAGCAAGAAATTTTATGTGGCTTAAAGTTACTTAATTAGCCAACAACAAAGAATGCTTGTTCAAATTCTGGATAAGCTTTTATATGTGCTTTGCAATGTGGGGTAATAAAGTTAAATATTTTGAATGTGTAGGTACACTTGGCCTATAAGAAACAACAGAAGGAACTGTATGCAAAAATTCATTACCAACGTACACACATTACCTTCTATTTGTTACTGTTAGAAGGGGACTAGGTGAGCTACTGCTATTTGCTATTGGACTGTGAATGAGCTTATTGCACTTCAGAAAGTGACCTTGGCATCTTGGAGACTTGGATGAAGGCTGTAGCTCAGTGTGCCAAAGCACTTAAAAATGTATTAATAAATTTAGGATACATAGGAAATGGGAAGAGTAACACAGAAATAGTACATTGTCTTTATAGAAATCAGTGGTACATAATTATCTGAAATATTACTTTTTTTTTTTTTTACATTGGTTCTGGCAAGTATCCTGAGATGCAACACATTGGAAATTATAGATTCATAGTATGTGTTGCTTTGCTTTCAATTCTGTGGTCATCAAGTAAGTCTTACTGCTGTCAGAAGCTTTTGGAAGCAGTGGATGGATTTGTAGAAGCTATATTAATATTTTTCAAAACTTTTGATATTACCTGCATGTAGGTAGAGAATTCACCATGTGAATTATTTGATCTTTTAATGAAATGGACATACCAGGTGTTCAGCAGTGCTGAAAATTAGAAACTTGAAACTGAAATTCTCTTTTTAAGTCTCTAAGCCATTATTTAAAATGTCTGTTTTCTACATATGCACAGCTAATTGAGGAAGTTTTTGAGTTTACTTTTATAGGAGTTGGTGATCTTCTCTGCTGCCGTGTTCCATGTGAGCTCCTCCATGGTAAAGACAGAGAGAAAGCTGTCTTAACTGCAGTTCGGCAGTGTTTGAAGAAAGATAACTATGGGAATTTTGACATGTTGCTAGAAGCTTTCAGGCATTATGATAAGGTGAGTGGTTTGACAAAATATAAAGGAGTGTGTGACAGCACACCTGTGCTTTGGAGATACAGGCATGAAGAAACACAAGCATAGCAATGCAAATGTACATGGATACTATAAAGACGAGGTTGATTCATGCTTATTTTATGCTTAATATACTGTGATATGCTGCAGAATTAAACACAACAGTATTTGGAGTATCCAAGTTAACAGCAGGGAAGGGACTTATAGGCAGAAATAGTCTTAGCATTTTTTGATCTTCAAAATTTAGTATTTCTTCTTAAAAAAACATGGTTGAAGGGATTATGTTCTCCTTTTTTTCCAAGCTCGACTTTTTGACTGAGCCACCAAGCACCACAATTCCATATTTTTTTCTTTTTTCTCTATGAAGGGGGAAAAAAAAAATTGAAAAAAAAAAAATTTGACACATATGTGACATAAATCGTGAAGTGTACAGAATGATTGATGCCTTACTTTCAAAAGACATCTTGGCTTTGCCTCAACATTTATAATTAGATTATTATCTTGTCACAATACCTTGTCACACTGACTTTCTTTTAAATTCAAATCACTGTATTACTTGATGAAAATTATTTATTGACACTTATTGAGAATTTTACTTCTGAATTACTCAGGATTTCTCTTTGTACTTAGCAGTGTTGTTCTTCTGAAATAGTGTGTCTGGCATTATATGTATATCTCTGTATATATGAATACATGCATGTATTCCTTTGGAGTCCTTTTAAAATGATGTTATAACAACTGCTTTATTTAATTTATAATAGAATGGTGATGGAATGATAGACAAGGACAACCTACGAAAGTCTTGTTTTCAGCTTAATCTGAATCTAGATGATGAGCTACTGGATTCCCTGTTTGACTGTTGTGATTTGGATAAAGATGGTTTGATTAATTATCTGGAGTTTGCAAACTTTCTAAACTGGAAAGACAAAATGGCTATTAAAGAGTTTGAAGAAAAAATAATTACAAAAGGTAAGTGACATAATACTGGGAAATTGTAGAGATGATCTTGTTCTCTTAGGACAGCTACTGCAGCGAGATTGCTAGTGTAGACTTAGGTGTTCCTTAAGAAGAGTAGGATTTAGAGAGTGCATTTGTTCCTTGCTTGCCACTAGCACAGCCTCAGATACAAATATATTTCAGAACCCTGGAGTCTTGCATATTGGGAATGCCCCATAAATCAGGGCAAAAAAAATCTCATAGATTTATTATCTGATATGCAGATAAATTATCCTCTGTCATCTACTTCTTATTTTTTCAAGGAGTCAAGCTATGTTTTTTACCTCTTAGTCTATAATGTGCTGATAATAAATCCTGACTGTACTGTAACTTTTGCTTGTAGGGAAAAAACAAGATCCTCATGTTCTGCCTGAAGACACAAACAATGAGCCCCTGCTGAAGCAGGAAGATCTTGTACAAAAAGGACCAGGAAGCTCAGAAAAGACACCAAAAACACCTACAAGATCAATAGAGCACGTATTTGCAAATTATCATACAACTTCTTCTCGGTATAATGCTGTAGTAGGTGGTCTCCCAGCAACCTGTAAGTACATTGGACTGCACTTCTCACTTCTAAATATCATTTAAGACAAAATCAGGAACAACTTTAAGAAGCATTGAAGCATATTCTACTAATGTGTAGTAGTGAATTTGTTTATTGAAACAGTTTGTTTAGGATTGTGGCTTGAAAGTTGGCATGGCTTGGGTGTTTGGCATGGTAAATCCATTCAAAATATGCC
The DNA here is from genome assembly GCA_022605575.1 of Laterallus jamaicensis coturniculus. NCBI lineage: Eukaryota > Metazoa > Chordata > Aves > Gruiformes > Rallidae > Laterallus > Laterallus jamaicensis. The sequence continues at coordinate 15,846,368 of JAKCOX010000008.1, read as the reverse complement.
AGTTAGTCTTTGAGAAAACATGCTAATCATTTTAGAAAAGTATCTTATTGGAATCACCTAGAACACTTTTAGCTGGAACCATTGGCTAAATAATAGAATATTACTGCAAGTCTTCTTGTCGTGTTTTGTGATGTAGCTGAAGCTAGGGATTCTAAAAATGTGAAAAAGAGATTAAAAAAATGATATAAATTGTTAAGGAAACCTATGTGAGACAAAGTATGAAATGTATTCTCATTTTACAAAAGAATGTTTAATTCTCCCTGGCACTGTCTTTACATGCAGGCTTTTTCATGCTACATGCTGATTGATTTCCACAGGTTATCCAGTGTGTGGTGTTCCAACTGTTCGTTCAGATATTCATGCTCCTCGACTCAAACGCATCAGTGACAGGACTAATTATGGTGACCAGGCCAATGCTTATGCATTATTGTTCCCTTCTGTCTTCAGTCAGAAGGGGGTGTATGAAAGAGACTTTTTGGAAACAAGACCAAAGGCAGAGGTATAGTGCATTTCTTCAGAATATTTTTCCAAGATAAATATACCTCTTGCCATGTGGGAGTGGAAAGTTACATTATAAGATAAGCAGGTTGTAAAATCTGAAAAACATGGTAGCCTTCACATTCAGAATTGTTCATAAAGATGGTAGATACTAGTTTTATTGAGATCCAACTTCAATAACTAACATAAGGAAGTATGTCAGCTTGCTAGTTGCGTGCTTAAATGCTTTGTCAAATGAGGGTTGGTAATTTGTCTAGGACTTAAGAGTCTTGAGACTCATGATTTCCACAGTGCGAGAAGAGCAGAGCAGTTGTCAAATTTCCATCTTTGCATGTATTCAAAATTCTGAGCAAGGTCCCAAGCAATGTCAGTTAATGGTAAAGTTAGCCCTCCTTTGATTTTATGTGTTTGGATGTTTGTTATTCAGAGCTCTCTTCCAACCTAAGGTATTGTATGAGTAGTCATCTTAGAGAAGCCACACAAAAAGAGTTTACAGGTGTATGAAACTAGTTTCTATCACAGAGGAATGGTCAGTGGAAAATTCTACCTGAAATGTCTCTCCTCAAACCCACTTGGATGTTTTGCTAATGGCAAATTCAGCAAACTACTTGAACATATCTTTTAAGTGCTCTGCTGATTGATGGTCCTACAAAGACCTTACACAGTGATAGGAGATACAGGAAATCATGTACCAACTCTGTGCTCACTCATATTTCTGCAGAGAAAGATAAGACGTGAAACTGTAGGGACTTGGGGACTCTGATTTTTCTGTGATCTCTGGGGGCTGCCACCACTCTATTATCTCACAGCCCAGACTTAGTCCCACATAAACACTGAAACAACTTCATTGCTTCTTTATTTACTCTCTTGGTTCTACATATGTATGCATTTTCTAGTGAAAAAATATGAGGAGATAACTTCATCACCTTAAATATAATTTATGAGACAATTGTAACAAAATGTGGAATTCCAATCTAAAATGAAAAAAGAAGCCATGACAGCTTCTCCCTCTCTGCTAGTCATTACATTAAATATTCAATCACATGTGAATGTGGATCTGGAACTTGAGTATATATTTTGCAGAAAAGAATGTTGCTAATTAGTGGCTGGGAATGTAAAAGGTGTGGTGTGATGTTCTATACATAGCTGTGAAAAGGCTTGTCAGAATGTCATGTGCAGGAGCATTTGCCATTTCATAATCTACCTCTGAAGCAGGAAATCTGTGCATGCAGAATACAGTTTACAGTAAATAGAATTCATGCTTCATTGAGAAGTCCATTATACCTGTCAAGCACTGGATAGAACTGTTCAGTGAAGTTATAATGTGCCCTGAAGTGTCACACACCATTGTACACTATACAGAGCAGTACAGAGCCGCTTGTGAGTGTGTTAAATCACCCAATAGTCATGAAACAAGCTGTTTCAGTATTTTACTTATGGTCTTTAATTTATTTTTATATGGAGCATTAATTATTTTAAACATGTCATAGCTAATGAAAAGATTAAGTCCAAAGTAATTTAATACACACAGTTTTTGTATAGGCTTGTAGAAATGAATGTGAATTCTGACTATAAAGCAGTTTCATGAAGTGACACTTCATGTTACAAATGGGAAAAAAAATAGTTTTGGGCCCTGCAGTTTCCTTCACTGGAATTCATCCTAGCCTCTTGAAGGGGAATAGAAGTTATGTAACTGAGTATTAGTGTGTGATTTGTTCAACATCATGTTGCTAACAGATAAGGATCAGTTCAACCCTGATGGTCTGGGGTTTAGTTAGTGATTATTTTATGGCTGTTGATGAGCCAGAGAAGAGTTGCATCTTAATATGGTGAAGCCAGATTATGCAAGCTTCTAGTCCTTTATGGTCCCACCGGTGGTATCCTGTAATGGAAGGTTGCTTTTAGGTTAACTTTTAAATTTCACTAGCTTGTTGATGAGGTAAGATCAAATCTGGTTTGTTTTCCTCATGAGTAATATTGATTTAACTGAAACCACACCTATGCTTAAAGAAACATTTAGTCCATGTTCTCCTCCTGTAATTTTAGCTGATGTAAGCTGTCATAGATTTGTTAGCTAAGATGAAGCTGCAGATTTGCTGTAGTGTGGATCAGGCCTGTATTTAGAGACAAGATGGTTCTAGAGAAAGATGACACCGTTGATTTGACTGTGCTAAAGGTCTTACTTCATCAAGGCATATGTAAAATACCAAGAGCATAAATATAACTCAGATGTGCACACACACAATAGAATTGAAGAAACCAAACACTTGCAAAGACTAACAAAAGTGCGTGTCAATATTCATACAGAGCCACCTTCCTCTAATCAGTCAACAGGTCAGTGTAATGAGCCATGCAGCAGGAAGCACTGAAGTGAGAAGATATGTGAAAAAAGATTTCTGCTGAATTACTTTTGTGAAAACTACAGCAGGATGCTGAGTTGGTGCAAACCATTTCATTTTAGTCACTTCACCCATTTATCTATACCAATAGAACAACTTGCTTATGTAATTTTGCTGTGCAACACAAACAGGTATACAATATGATGTACGTCAATAGCTGCAAGCAGTGAAAACAAAATGTATAACCAGGACTTGACTTAGGGCTTTTAAGTAGCAGTTGCTTTTCCTTTAATCTTCTGCGTTTGTTTTTTCCAATGTTGAAGTTGCATGGACATTAATTTATTAACTAAAGACACTTTTGTACACCACAGGTTTCATACCAGTATGATTCAGATTTACCTAAGTAGGCATTTCTTTGCTTAAGGATGCAGGATGCACTCTGTAGTTTTTACTTCAGAGTAGGAAAATATTCTTTGGCAATAAAGGTTGCTAGTATGTATAAAACCAGACTCTCTATAGTTTGAAGAAAAAGCTGACTAGAATTACATTAATTGTATTGTTTTGTAGATTGCACAAATTCTCCTCAACATTGGTGTGAACATCTCAGATGAAAGGTTTGAAGAGATATGGAAGGAAGCCTGTATGAAACATCAGAAAGAAGAAGTTTGTATAGAAAGCATCAGGAATGTACTGGATGAGATACATGGGTCACACACAAAAACCAGCTGATAATTCCTGTCTTTGGGCATTACAGTTATTTAAATTGACATCAGTTACAATTCTGATCCTGGATGCAATAAACTTTTTCAATAACCTATGTTTACAGAAGTGAAGTTCACCATTTATTATCTTTCTGGATAGTGAGTTCACCACATACATATGAACTATACTACTATCATTGCAGTTAGTAGGAACTGATACCCTTAGGAATAAGAGAGTATAAAATGTGTTTGTAAATAGAATGCAAATATTTATCTTATGTTATTTTGTCTTTTTTTTCCAGTGTTTCTCAGTCTAAATAATAATTTGAATGTGAAGAAGTTTTACTTTTTCAATTTATTTTTTTCCTTTCTTAGACTTTTTTGGAAGTGCTTAAGATAAATGTTTCAGGTATGCAAGACCTCTTAAAGATTATTATTATCATAGAATAGCATCTCACCTTGCTTCTAATGTTCTGTCACTTCTTGTCAACAATATAGTAGGGAAGAGATGTGGGTTTGATAACTTATTTGGCACATTAAAAAGTTATGTGAGAAAGTGCTTTACAGAAAGCTACGAAGAAAACTGCATAGACATTGTTGTGGGATCTAAAGTGCTGTCAGATTCCATAAGAACCAAGGGATTAAGTAGTGCAAAAAAACCAAAGCCCAATTCTGTGGCAGAGGGCTCATTCTTTATGTGAGCTCATGGCTATTAGGTAATAGGATTCAGCTTTCACATATAAGAAAAAAGAGTCGATATTTAGAGGTGTATGTGCACATTAGGTAGTCAGAGAGGTATCTTCACCTGTGACCAATGTAGTTTCTTGGGAAGAAAGATGTTCATAAATGAAAAACACTCAAGGATCGTTACAGAAATCTCAATGAATGTATATGAAACTCCAAAAATAATAAACAAGAGAAAGTAAATACTACTAAAAGCTACAATTGAATTGGAATGTTCACTCTTCACCTGTAGTACTGAGCTTGGTATAAAACTTCTGTTTCAATTGTCTTAATCATTCAGTCTTGACAGTGAGAATGATTGCTTTTAGACTTCTTGAAAGTAATTAGAAAGAAAATTCCTTGCCAAATGTATTAGTAACATACAGGATTTCAGGAGGGATATTGCTTTGTTGCCTATTGGTGCTTTAAATACATTAAGATTTGAAGGATGATGCCAACCAAAAGTTTTACTGAATTCTACAATGCAAGTAAAAATTCCTTGTATTTTAAATACTAAGAACACTTAAAATTTCATTGTAACATTTTACTCACATGTTTAAGACTCCTCATTTGCCAGTGTTCTAGAAGTTTAATTTACTAGCTTGTTGTGAGATCCACAAGCCAGACTCCTTTGTACATTGTTATCATAGCATTAATAGTAGCTGTCTCACATCAAGTAGAAAGAATTTGCTTTCTGGTATCTCCAGATGGGTGGTAGAAATACAGCTTGGTGCAGGCAGGTTCTTTCCTGCTGTGAATGAAAGTTGTTCTGCAGTGTTGTTGCCTTGCATTTCCATTCTTCTAGAACTCTGTGCATGCACTGGGAAGCATGCAGGAAGCAGGTTGTGACTCTCAAGTGAAATCATGACAGAACGATGAAAGTACTGGTAATTTCAATTGAATTTATTATGTCAGGATTTCTTTGCCTCCAGTGAAATTCTCTAAAACTCCTTTCTGCTCATAGAAGATAGAAAGGAAAAATCCTCTACCTTAGTTCTGGTGTGCTTCCTAAAGCATCAGATGGTTTTCTCCCTCGGTAGAAAATTTTAGGTGAAAGATTTAAGTTCAGTTCAGGAAAAAAAAAATAGTTACCAGATCTGTGTTTGTATATATGAGATCTGTTGTGTTTGTTCAGCAGCTGGAAATTCTGTATACCCTATTTTTTAAATCTACTGTAAAGATACACACTTTCATTCCTCTGGTTTCAGTAGAATCTTGTCTTTTGTCAATGAAATGCTGGAATTAACCTTGTTCTTGGTCAGTCTGCTAATTAAACCTGGAATAAAGAAGGCTGATAAATCGTAGTTTTAACTTTTTGCTGGGATGTTTCTAACCGCAGGCTTAAGGTTTCCTTTTGAGCCTGGTTGTGAAATGAACTGGAAATAACATTCACCTAAACATACCTCTTCAGAAGCTATAAAGGATTAGTCACTGAACAGAGCTGTAAATTCTGCTTGTAGGTGCTTGTTTTTCACCACAACATACATAGGAGGCCCCAGAAAGATGAAATCACTGTGACACAAACTTCTGTTACTTCTGTGGAGTTTCCTAATCCTTTCGTTTCTTTTTGTAAAATGCTTTACGTGCACACAGTCTTGGTGCAAGTTTTTGTGTTTGATTTGTTTGTTTTCCCAATGTGTGTGAATTCGAAGGCATATTCATAGGCTTTAGAGTTGCAGGTTGTGTTCTGTGATTTTTTTTAAATTTTTTTTTCCCCTTTTATCATTCCCTTAACATACTCCAGTTAACAGAAAAATTAAAAATGGCTTTCATCTATATTGCAGTGTAGTTGCTTTATCTAGGTATGGAGCTGATTTAACCAGGACAGCCCACTACCTTTCACTAACCCATGAGCTGTATCCAAGGCAAAGTTTTCCAGAAAGGGTTAGCAGAACAACCTTCACTAGGACTCAAACGCCATATGCGCTAAGAGCAAGTGTACATATTCAGGACTTGAGCGAATTTGTTCTGTTAACAGTAATATTACAAAATCCTAGAGATTCTAAATATGTTGACTGAGATTTTGTGGATGAAACTAATAAATATTTTGGTAAAAAAAGAAACCCCTGATTCTAGATGCTTTGGGACAAATTTTCTTCACAGAATTTTCATGAAAGTCGACACTGCATTAAGACATTCAGATACTTGTACATGATTTCTCTGTTAATCTCTCTTTCACTATAGTATTTATTCAAAGAATAGCATTTAATAATTTTATATTTTTGACTGGTGCTCTCAAAGGAACTGAGCTCCTCTTAACTCAGATATACTGGGTTTTGGGGACAGAGCGGGGAGGTCTTCCTCCCTACAGAAGTAGAGGTGAGTGTGTTCTCCCCAGAAGCCATGCCAGGGACACTGACTTTCAATAGCTGAAAACATCTTACCTGTAAAAGATAAGGCTGAAGACTTGAATGTGCAAAATTACTTGTTATTCATTCTATATTTCTGACACTGAATCTTTAGAATGTGAAAATTAGCACAGATGAGTGTACAGCTAGTATGACTTATTTGGCAGTGACTTGTGCTATGTAAAGCAGATGTTGGACTCAATTATCTGATGGGAAAATGTGTAATAAATTCTGGTTTAGGTGCTGGAAGATCCAGCCACCTCTCTTCCATAGAAATGTATGTACAAATAAATGTTGACTGTGTCTTGATATTATTACTACATAACTTTAACAGATGTGTTTAAAAGATTAGGTAATTTATTTTTTTTTTCAGTAAATTCAGAATTGCTGGTTTTCACCTATTTACCTGATGCAAGTAAATTTCCTGGTCTTGGAACTCAGAAGAGAATGGCCAGTTTTGTTTGTTCGTTTGGTTGGTTTTGCTTTTAAACAACTGGGTGCTAAATAGAATGCTAATAACTCTTTATGCTAAAGAGAGCATTTCAAATGGATGTCTAAGCAGAAAAGGAGGTATTGGGGCAAAGTGCCCAGAAATATGATTTAATATGATTTGTTCAACAGATATGAATAGGTAGGATGTTTTTGGAATGGTTTATACAGCCTAATTAGTTGGTGTTTGCCATTAGGAGGTATTTCTTTGAAAACTGGTTGTTTGCATTTGCCAGTTTATCATTACACACCATCTGCCTGTGTGTTTTCACCTTGCTGAATGGCCAGAATGCTTTTCTAGCAGATGGGTACGAGTTTAGGCATGCCAGGGAAACACTAAAAGCTGCGTGGTTGAGTTGCTGGGATAGGATCTATATATTTTTTTTTTATTAGTCTTTAAACCTGTATTAATTTATAAAATGCTAATATAGATTATGCAAACCTGTAGCAAAGATTTCAACATCTTTGATTGGGATTAATATGCAAAGGGAAAGGTAGTTAAAATGGCCTTTGTGGGGTCTCATTTGCTGCCAAATGTATGTGACTTCTCTGAGCAGACTGGCATAGACAGAGAACTTGTACATCCTGGGCCCACATTCCTGGCTTGCAAATGTCATAGCCATTGAAAATTTACAGTCCTTGGGATACAAGCATGTGCAGCTGTGTTCTAAAATCCTGCTCTAGGAGATGAGGTGGTAAATTCTCTAATACTTAAATAGTAAAACTTTGGTGTATTCTGCATGTTTTCAAAGCTTGCTCCTTGTCCCATTGTCCAGAGGCAACTGGAAATGGCAAAACTAAGACCTAATCTGGAAAAAAGCGAAGGGGCCTGACCATCACTGACAGATTTTATTCATGTGGCTTTTGTTGGAGTACCTCATCCTCTAGGAATGGGGATCATACAATCTGCATCTTAAAAACCAACCAACCAGTCTTGCATGTGGTGTGTACTTACTAGATAAGGTTCTACCACGCAATCAGATCAAAAGCACACAGAGTAGCTTAAGAACACATACTTCTTGAAACAGCTTTTCTATATGCCTTTAAATTTTCTTCAGATTCTACAAAATGTCAAGTGTTTCTTTGAATCTGAGATGGAACAAAAGACTGAACTAAGAGCAAAAGGGTTTTCAAATGCTACTAGTTAATCATGGGGTGATTTTGTTTCCTCTGCAGTTTTCAACAGGTTATAGAGACACATATGCAACCCCATATGAGTACTAAAAGTTAGGGCTATTATTTGCTAGTGAGCAATGGACGTAACCTAAGAATGTAGAGGGTGTCAGGGCAGCCCCAAAGTTCTAGCCCTGTATGATAAAAAGCACGATTAAGGAGAAGTAGCAGATCAGGGCAAACAGATCTTCCTAGCAGTCAGTGCTTCAACCACTTGAGCTTCAAGTGGCTGAAAGGAACTTTCTGAAAAGTATAAATTGTCCTTATATTTGATGATCTTAAACACATTTATCTTCATGAATGTACCCTGTCTGCCCTTCAAACTTTGCCATACTCTAGTCTCTGCAACATCTGTTGGCAAGGTGCTCCACAGCTTTAGCAATACACTAAACTGAAAGGCTAGCTCTTTCATGTGTTTTAAACCTTCTTACTGATGGCTTAATGTGATGTAAGATAATTGACCTATTTAGGAAAAAAATATTTCTAGACACTGTCAGTGATACAGATATTTATATATCTTTTTCACATTCCCCCTAAGTTCCACCCAGGGACTGCTTGCCTCTAGCTATTGCCTGTCTATAAGTTATTCCAAAATGTTACTTTGGCATGTAACTTTGTTTTGTTCCATTGCAGGGCACTTAGCACAGGTTGTAAGGCACTGCTGAGTGCAGTCATATGTAGTTGTATGCTTAACACAAATGTAGTCCCCCTTATAAATACACTGAGTCAAGTGGATTTAATTCCAGTTTGTATGTTGTTGCAAGAACAGAATTTGCTTCAATTTACACACCTGGACAGTCTGTGTGTTTTCTTCTGTAAAATGCTTTGGAGGTGTTGGATGGAAGATGAAGCCTAAGACTATACTGGCTTTGATTTAACTGTTTCAGTGCCACCATGGTATGTACAGAAAGGTAAATTGTTTAGGTGATAGTGAGAGATTTTTATTATGCTGAAATGTAATTCTTCCTCTGCATAAATTCAGCAAAAGGATCAAGCTACATTTTACATCTGTAACAGGCCGAGATTAGTGCACAAGCTTGTGCTAACCCTGTGAAAGTACAGATCAGATTCAGTCTGTTAGCTTTCTTAAATGCCAAGTCTCTTGATGTAGGGCCAAAGCTAATGCTGTCTGCCAGTGTTCTTTTCGTTGTTCAGTCGCAGTGGGAATGCAGAATAATGCTATCCCTGTACTTACTGGCCAGTGGATTTATATGGGCAACAAAACAGCACTCATACAGTGATTCAGTCAAAGTACAGTACTGCTGAAAGCCAAATGTGAACAGGTTCCAGACTCCTGATCTCTCAATAAGCATCTCTTGAAGTCCTTATTTGCTCCCTCTTCAGAATGGGAAGCAATACAAAGAATTTCTGAGGAAAAAAAGAAGCTAATGATGACTAATTACCTCATTTGATCTGGACTTGTTACAGTTAAAATAGTAAAATGATTTATAGACCTTTTTTAAATTATTTTTTAGTCTGTTTTTATCCTTTTTTTACAGGTAGGGGAAAAAACCCCATACTGCTGTTTTGTAGGACAAGTGTTAAATGCGTTTGTAGCTGTGTAGCTGTCTGCTGAAGACAGTAGGCAGCTCTCCATGCATACATGCAGGCATCTAATTGTCTGTCACAGACCTGGTTTCTTTTCTAATTTAATCACACAGGTGGTTAAGTAAACCTGTTAACCCTTGTTAAACCATCATCAGTGTTTAACACATCCTTGCATCAGATAGTACACAGTTCACCTCTAAAGTTGCTTTGACATGAAACCTAGTACCAGTAGGATAAAATTGGGAGATATCATAAGTATTTCTCTCTTGAATGATAGCTACTGTTTCATGAAGGTTGGGGGGGAGGGGTGGTTTATAGTTGGAAACAATGCAGTAGCCCAAGGCTATTGTCAGAGAAAATGCTAGTACTTCGTTACTGACTCAATTTTTGCTTCAAGCCATTTCCCACCATTTGTGTTTTTCAGCTTTTTCAGTTCAGTTTTCTTAGGGATAATATTGAGGACAGCAGGAACACACAGCCTAATAGTGTTTGCAGGGAGTCAGAGATGTGCTAACAATGCTCCAGTGTCATGATTATTGGTCTTATTATTTGAGAACAAGAAGAACTGAGAGATTATTGAATAAAATGCTGCATGACAAACATTTCTTCACAAAATGGTTCAGATGAGTAATGATTGCTTCCCTTGCTACTGCTTCTTCACTGGAGAATTAGGCAAGCAGAGTGCTATCCTGAAAAGGGCTTTGCATGAACTGAACAGCTTTGGACCCTGGGCCTTGAAAGATGTCAAATGTCATGGCAAAGTCTCCCTCTGGTTAACCAGTGAACTGAATCGAACAGACTCTGTTTGGAATGAAAGGAAAAGAAACTAATGTTTTCTATGCTGTTACACAGTTTCTGTGGATTATTCTGTTCTTAAATGCAAAGAAAAAAAAGGAGTTGAGGGAACAGTCTCTCCTTATTCAACTGAAGAAAGTAGAGCAAACACAGTAAGCAGAAAACAGGAGAAAGTGGGGGAATTAGAAGAAACGTATGAAAAGGCAATTTTTCTTTTCAAGAAGAAAACCTTGCATCACAATGACTTCGTTTTTCTTTGATAAGAGGAACAAAAGCCTGAAGGGGCTTTTCGGTCAGCTCCATCCCTTTCTGCCAAAGATCCTATGTGGAAGAAAGCTGTGATTCACTAAAGGGAAATGCCTGAAAGTACATTGACCCTTTCTTGAAATACAGCAGAGGGTTTATGAGAAAAGACATATTGTACCTGTCTATAGAGTAGTAGTCATTCTTCAGTATTAAAAGGGGATTTGAAGTGTTGAGAGAAATGTTGTGTATTGGGTTGTATGACAGTGGTGTGGCAGTACAATGTGTGCCAGCGTGTGCAATATGCAGCACCTTTTATGAAAAGACTTCTATAGAGGATAGTTTTACCACATACCATATTTGTTTCATGTCTAGCTATGTTTCTTAGGACTCTTAAGTCCAATTATAAATTCCTGTACTGCAACATCAGAGTATAGAAGTATCTGGAGGTCATGAATAGGTTATTGCATATGTAGTGATGAAATAATTTTAATAAACACCTTCAGTTACCCAGCATCTCCTAAACTGAAAGGCAAATCCTGGTTTTCTGCGTACCTTTTTTCAAATAGGAAGTGCTCATTTCTAACACAGAGGGCACGTAAGATATTCAGGCAGTGGTTTAGTGTCTCAAGAAGTGTAGGTAGAAACATTCCCTGTTAAGGCAAATGATTATATTGTGGAGAAAGATGAAGGAAATGAGAGAAGGAGCAAAAAAAGGGTGGGAGCAAAGAAATTTCTACAGACTGGGTGTGTGTCGTGTCCCCCCCCCACCTTAAATCAACAAGAATTTTCCAGAGAGGGGATTGCTTCCTGTCAGTCACTTTATTAGTTAGAAAAAGGCAAGTAAAGGCAAAAAGATGACAATAGTCTCTTTTTTCCATTCTTACTCTCTTTCTTGTTATGTTAAAGAAACACTGATACTTCTTAGACATATGTATAGCTTGTTATAAACTAGAATAATTTATTCTGCTGATTATTTTGGGTGGCTGTACAAATATGATGATAAATCATTGTCCTTCTCTAAGTTGTTAGCCATGCAATAGAAATACAGCACTTTGATTTCCCTGGAAAATGTTGCATTATTAATAATTATCACTTTATTGAGTGACTACTGATGGGGTGATGTGGAAAATATACTTGCCTTAAGTATTTTGTAATGTTTCGTACAAGTGGGAGCACATGTTGCATTGCTTCAACTCCATTTTCCTGCCTGAACTGAGAGCTGGGACAGTGCGCTCTGCACTCCTGACAAGCCACCCGTGTTTGAGTGTCTTGGTGTCAACCACATCCTTAATTTCAGGATTATGGGGCAGCGCTGTTATTCTGGAAATTGTGAGTTGCCCAAAATATTTTCATCCAGCATTCAAGAATGGATTTAATTTTAACTACAAATACGATAGCTGATGTGTATATATATAACGAAATAGGATAGTTGGTGGCACTAAGCAAAAATTCTCTATGCCTGTTAACTGTAGGCTTCATTGAAGCACCAGCTTGCTTAGTTTCCCTTATATTAAACAGATGGAACGACGTACTCTTGTCTGGCAGTTCAGTTTTTCAAACCTTTTTCTCACTTTTCAAAGACTAAGGGAAGGTTTAGAACCACTTTGACACCTGAGTTAAGCACATGAGCTTGGTGGGATGTTTCCAGGCTCAGCACTTTAATTAACTTACCTTCTTCAGTCCCTAGCCTTCCTTTGTGCCTTGTGTGTATATGGACCTTTGATTACCCTCTGATGGAACAGAGTTTTCCCTGGGATTAAGTTCCTTCCAAGTTTAATTTATTACTTGTTGCTTTGGGATTTTTTTTTGGGGTTTGGGGTTTTCTTTGGGTTTATTTGTTTGGGTTTAGGTTTGTGGGTTTGTTTTTTTTTTGGGGGGGGGTGGGGTGTGTTTGGTGGTTGGGTTTACTTGTTTGTTTTTTGTTGTTTATTTGTTGGGTTATTTTAAACCAAAGGCCTTGTTTATAGCACGGTCTTTGCTCAGCATGTGCTGTAAGGCCTCATGTGATTTAAAGCTCGCTGTGTTTCCTGGGTGGCAGCCGAAAGCCTGGGGAGAAATCCTGTCTCTGAGGAAGAAATTCTCGCCTCGGAGACAGCACCTGAAAGTTTGATCTCAATTATCCAATGCTGTAGCTTTTAAAATTGAGCATGGGTGGGGAAAAAGCTGAAGGTTTATGTGTGTGTGTGTGTCCTCAGTCCCGTCGTGTGTCTGTGCCACCCACCCCCCGCCTCCCGCCTGAACGGTCTCTCCGTAGCGGCCCCCCCGCTCCACTGGAGGCAGCCGGCGGGCGGGTTGAGAGGAGCGCTATTCCAACGGCAGGGGGCGCTCTCGTATTTCCGGAGCGGGGCCGGGGAGCGGGGCCGGGGAGCGGGGCCGCGGAGCGGGGCCGGGGAGCGGGGCCGGGGAGCGGGGCCGGGGAGCGGGGCCGGGGAGCGGGGCCGTCCCCGGCACAGGCAGGCTCCAGTGCAGTCGGCTGATAGCCGACGGATGGGATTGCTTATTGGAACGTGTACATAAAGACTTTCCCTCCCCACCCAGCTGTATGCGTCTGTATGACTCACCGCGGGGTTCCTAGCGTTCGTTCCTGTGACTTGGCTTCAACGTACACGTTTAAGCAGGTAGCAGGTTTTGCAGTCCAGTTCAGAAGGTATTAATGTGCAGATGCTTTGCCAGGAGTGCTTTGCCTGCGAGGGTTGGAGCTGCGGTAGCCCAGGCTCAGGGATCTGCAGGAAACACCGCACTTTGTCATAGGTTGATTGGGATTGGAAGGGACTCGGCACCCAGTTCCAGCACCCACCATCCTCACAGGGAAGAATTTCCTCCTAATACCTAATCTAAATCTACCCTCCTTCACTTTAAACCCATTGACCCTTGTCCTGTCACTACAATCCCTGCTAAAGTGTCCCTCTCCATCTCTCCTGTAGGCCCTTTTAGGCACTGGGAGGCTGCAGTAAGGTCTCCCTGGAGCCTTCTCCAGGCTGAACACACCCAACTCTCTCAGTCTGTCTTCACAAGAGAGGTGCTCCAGCCCCCCCTCAGAGTCATATAAAATATTCTTATCCCTTTAATGGTAAGTTTGTGATCTGACATGTGTAACAGCTATGGTGAATGACAATTAAAATGGGAAAAAGGAAAAATCCTCAAAGGATCTCCAAAAGCAACAGGATTTTTTTATGTTTTTTTTTATTTTATTATGTCTTATTGCAAAAAACAAATTACAATAACCGAACAATAAGGAGAAAGGATTCATTAGTGAGTGCATGCATTAGAGAAATATTTATGTCCTAGCTGCTAATATACAGGGTTTTATCCATCAAAAGGCAAAAAAGTTTGTTTTGTTCTTCCTTTGTTTACTTGTGTTGTGGTTTTGCGTGAGGGGGTTCTGGTGGAGAAGGGGGGGCCTGCAGGGGTGGCTTCTGCAAGAAGCAGCTAGAAGCTTCCCCTGGGTCCAAAAGAACAAACACCAGCTGGTTCAAGGCTGGAGCAATTGCTGACCAAGGCTGAGCCCATCGGTAACAACCACAGCACCTCTGCAAATCACATTAAGAGGAAAAAAAACCATAAGCAGCTGCATTTTGCCACCAGAGAAGGGAGTGAGAAGGTGTAAGAAAGTGCAGGCACTGAGGTCAGTGAAGAAGATGGGGAGGAAGCACTTCAGAGGCTGGAGAGAAATATTCCCCTGCAGCCTGTGGAGAAGACCATGGTGGAGCGGGTATCCCCCTGCTGCCCGTGGATGATGACAGGCAGCAGAGATCCCATCTACAGCCTGTGGAGGATGCCACACCTGGGCAGGCAGAAACACCTGAAGGACTCTGTGATCCCATGGGAAGTCCGTGTTGGAGCAAGCTCCTGGCAGGACCTGCATCCCGTGGAGAGACTAACCCACACCAGAGCAGATTTGCTGGTGGAGCTTGTGACTCCATAGGCAACAAGGCTGGAGCAGTCTGGACCTGAGAGACTGAGAGACATTCTATGGCTGCACCCCATAGAAGTGACCCATGCTGGGGCAGTTAGTGAGGAGCTGAAGCCCTGTGGGAAAGGACTCACTTTGGAGAAGTTTGTGGAGGAGTGTCTCCTGTGGGTAGGACTGTCTCCCGTGGGTAGGACTCCACCCTGCAGCAAGGGAAGAGTGTGAGGAATGCCATGCTCTCACCTTTCCCCAGCTTAGAAAGAAAACAGCTTGTTAAGAGCTGACTGAAACCCCCATCCCCACCTACCCCTGTGACAACAGGGCGGGGGGAAAGAAGTGAGAGAAATCATGAATGAAGTTAAGTCTGCTAAGAAGTGAGGGGTGGGGGGAAGTATTTTAGGGTTTGGTTGTACCTCTCATTATCCTTCTCTGGGTTCTCTCTGTGTGTATGTGTGTGTAGTGTAATAAATTAGATGCTTTTCTTTTTCTAGTCCATTATGAGTCTGTTTTGCCCATGACACTGATTGCATCACTTATCCCGACTCCTAAGCCTCTCAATATGTATTTTCTCCCCAGTCCAGCTGAAACGGGGAGTGATAGAGCAGCTTGGGTGGACATAAGGCCTCCAGACAGTGTCAAACCACCACAGCTGGATATTTTTTAGAGCATCAAGAATATAAAATACTCTTGGACTGGAAGGATGGCAAAATTACTTAAAAAAATTGTAAATGGCTATTCCTACTTCCTACTGATATCCTGGTAATAAACGTGTTTTGAATTAAGTATTTGGCCATGTAATACTTAAGTATGGGGTTTCAGCAGTGAATTGGTTACTCTCTTGCTCAAACACATACTGGCATTACATTTTCTGTTTGATTTTCAAATTCACTGAATGCTAAACTTACTTCATGATAAAATATACTCCCATTCACTCAGTAACATATTTACGTTGAATATCTGCCCCCAGGAACTATTGCAGAGCAGGAGAGCAGAGCTGGAGAATGTCATGTTTCCAGCTCTTGAGTTTGAGCTAAATTAAAACCTATCAGTCTTTCTCTGTAGAAAGGAAAATGAAACCAAAACAAATTGAGCTAAAAATCAATGAAATTGTTCCTGTATTAAGGAAAACCTGAAAGTATATATTTTTTTCTCTTAAATCCTCATCTAACACATTTCTTTTTCAAATAAAACCCCTAGACTCTAAGCTAAAAGACATCTTTCTGCAAGGTCATGGAGACATGGGAGGAAACGCAGATGCTCTCCTCTCTTCAAAAGGACTTTGGTTTTTTTGTTGGGTTTTATTTTTTAAGTGCTGGAGATTTAATTTGCTTTTTTTTTTTTTTCTTGGACCACTTGAATTACTTTTAAGAGGTCTGATATTTCAAAGGGAAGGCTATCAGCATTTTCTAAAAGTAAAGGCCATTAAAGTTCCTCACACAGTAACTTGAAATGTAGGCGCTCAGAGGCAGAAGACACTACAAGCAAAGTAATATGTCTTCATATTACCTTACCTGCAATCTTCCAGTGATTCCTACTCTTTTAACAACGTTACAGGGTTCCTGAATTTAACTTCTGCTTTAAAAGAAGTGGATAGGAAGTAAATCTGAAATTGGTTATCACATTCTTGTCTAACAAATTGAGCCAACTTCTCAGTTCTCCACTTGTATACTTCTTCCTGATTAATATATAGAAAAATTAAGTCCCAGATGTTGTCAGGTTGCCTGGTGTTTGGGTTTTTTCTTGGTGGAAATGCTAAATTTTTAGCTGAAAGAGCAACAACAGCTCTAAGAGTGTTTTGATGCTGTTTGAATCTACTTAGGGTTGAATGGGAAACATGCTTTGCTTGCAAAAGCGTATCCTCTCCAGTGCCATCCAGCAGCAAGACATCTCAGCCCTTGCAAGGAAGTCTCTATATTAGCAAGAGCTCTTGTTGCTGGCAGTGCTGCAGAAGGTGATGATAGTGACACAGAAGTTGCTGACAGGCTGATGCTGCATATTAATCTGTGGACAAATGGCTCACAGTCAGGCCATTGTGCAAATCACTTGGGCCATGTTCTGTACTCTCTTCAGTGTGTGGGCTTGTGTATGGAAATGAAGTTATTTAATTAAGGTCTATTCACCTACCCACTGTTTTCTTATGGTAGTTAAAAATTATTTCAGATGCTTCCCTAAGTATAACTGTTTAGTTAAATGGAAATGATTTTATTTGAACTACCAAAATTATGTCTTTCATTAATTTTTGCTGTTGAATGAATTCACTGCCAAAGCTTTCATCTCTGGCTGTACTTTTAGAATGCTAAATTGATGCTGAATTTCAGTCCTTCCCCTTTTCTGCAAACTTTCTTTCCTGACATCTATCCCAACGTTCCTCCTATGGTCTTATGATGGAGGCCCCTCTTTAGGAGTCTTTCAAACTACTCCCTGACTTTCTCTTTGCTTTCACTCCTGGAATCACAATCTTAGTGTCTTACTGAAGACTTTTCTTCTTCTTTGCTTGAGTCCATCTTGCATCAGATTCCTCTATATATTCCTCTGAAAGTATTCTTCCTCAGCTGCTTTAACACAATCGTCTTTATCTTCCAATTTACCATCCCCTCACCACTTTGTTCCATTTTAAATGATGCAAATGAAATTGCTGTAGTGTCATTGTATACCCAATGATGTCCCATTGTTCTGTTTAATGTCTATTTCTAAATTCTTTGATCTTTACCATGAAGTTTAAGTGTATCTTCTTGTCAATGAGGCTAATCCCCTCTGGTAGTTTTCCCTTGTTACCTCTCTCTGGTCCTGCTTCCCTTTACTCCTTCTTTTACTCATGTTAGCCTGTTGTCTAATGCTATGACTACTCCCACTACTATTTTTATGCCTTCACCCATCATACCCTTTGACATAAAAACTATTGTAGTATGTACCAAATGGATTCCTTCCCTATACTTAAACCTTTCTTTCTTTAATATATGAATTTTACTTTTTGGTAGCAATACCTTAATGATACTTCCCTGAGGAGGGAACTGGGTGCAACAAGGTATTTATGTACACATTACAATAAGCGATCCTATCTGACAGTTAGCAGCTACTATTCCTGGGTTGGATTTTACCCCAAATCAGTGTGATTCAAGAGGCCTACTTCAAACGTGCTGAAAGACTTCCAGTTGGGTGGCAAGCTACAGGGGACATCAAATCCTAGTTCCCAATAAACAGAAATACCCAAGCTCAGGGCAAAATGAGAGATGCTGCCAATGCTTCTACAAGAAGCAGTATTTTCCAGCTCTTGTTATTTATCTCTATGATTAATGTTGAATTTGGAAAAGTAGTTTAATTGGATTTGCGACCCTGAAAAGGTTGCCAGAATCTGCCACTCCTTGCCTTAGACAAATTTTAAACTATGTGATATTCATAGAAGCATGTCATTTCTTGCAAAAAATTAGGAAACTTATGTGTATATCCTACTGGAAAGAAAAAAAATAAAAATCTCCTTGCCAGTGTTGACTTTTCTACTGACATGTACTTTCAGGGCAAAGGAACCAATAAATTGATGTTTTATATGGTTTAATGAAGACAAATGGCAGTTGTAAGTTACAATAATAGTAGTGTACTGATCTGAAATTTTCACAATTCCAGAACATTTTCTCCTTGCTACTTGGGGCAGTAGGTTTTGTGTGTGCATGCAT
This sequence comes from Laterallus jamaicensis coturniculus, assembly GCA_022605575.1. Lineage (NCBI taxonomy): Eukaryota > Metazoa > Chordata > Aves > Gruiformes > Rallidae > Laterallus > Laterallus jamaicensis. Next base: position 15,827,927 of record JAKCOX010000008.1, on the reverse strand, counting down.
ATATGTACAGCTTGATAAAGAAGATTAGTATTAAACCATGGGTGTAAATGCTGTTCCTGAGACAACATCAGGCATCTATTTCTGTTTTAATTTCTTTAATATCCATTTTGGTACATGTAACTGCAGTGTTGCTTCTTTACTTACAGCTTTCTAGCCACCTTTTTCCAAGGTTCTTTTAGAAATCCATACTTAAATTTATGGGCCAGCTGTGATGCTTAATGCTGTATCTTGCTACCTGCATTTTTATTTTTCTACTCTTATTTATTTCCACTGTTTTTCAAAGCTTCATGTTTTAACTCAAATACAACATGTTTCTGTACTTGAATTACTAATTTACTAAATTGCTACATAGGCTCAGATAATCAGGAATTATCTCCTGTGTAGGTATGCTTTTTTATTATTCTTAAAGAAAATACACATGATATTATTAAGCATCTTTGCAATTTTAAAAGATTAAGCTGTATTTGTTGTACTTACCCCATTGTTTTAAAGACTGAACAAAGGTATGTCTGTTGGTCCATACCTCTGGGGTTAATGCATGTCCAAGATGTGGAAAAAAATCCCCATGAAAGTACTTCAGATATATCAAGCTATACTGTGTTTATGTCCTGGTTACTCGAGTTTCATAAATACAGGAAATTTTGAACAAAAAAACCCCAGAGAAATCAGTAATTTTCAGCATAATCTTATAAGATTCTTATGCTTAGCTTCTTATTATAAAGATAAACATTCCCATGTACATAACCTTCTCATAAAATGTTTTTAGTTTCAAAGGACAATTTGGCAGAGCACTGCCTTTTTCTCCATATTTTCCATAGTGAAAATTATGACTGTAATGGAATACAAGGAGTAACAATATGAAATGTATTAATAAAACAGAAAAGAGGGAAAACATTGGTAAGTGAGTAGAGGAACTGATTTACTCCTCTCTTTCACACCCAATTTACATGTGCCATAGTGTAGCCAACAGTGAAAGGAGCACAATGTATTTTACCTCTACTTCTTCCTCATACACATTCAGGGAAACACAGACCAAGAGCAGATGACTTTAGTGGATAAGAACTGTAAAAGGAAAGTAAAGCTCCCTATTTAGCATGTTCTGGTAGTTATTTGTCACTTTCAAAACACAACCCTGTCTTTTTGTAAAGCAATCAGCCAGGTTGATAGAAATTATTGCATCCTCCTGCAGGTTTACACCAATCTTCCTGTCCTCTACTAAAACCTCCTCTTCCCCTCCAGTCTCTTTTGCCCTTTCTGCCAATTGTGCATACTTTAATTGCACTGGGACACTGTATCAGAGTTTCAATAGTCTGCCCTCAGCCTGAAAAGGAATGTGCTGATGTCTTTCACCTGGGAAGAGTCACAGCTGCTTGTGTTAACTGAAAACACCTCTCAGTTGGATACAAGAAAAGAAGCTTTTCTCTTCCTGTGCCTTCCCTTGCTTCTTCACTGTACTGTTAGGTTGGGATCTTATGCTAGTGTTGTTGCTAGAGTCTCCTGATACTCTATTTCTCTGGGGGAAAGGGTAGAGAAGCCTTATTCTGCGAGGTATGGCTGAACTGGGCTTCTGCTTTCCCCTGTCTGCTGATTTTGCCATGTAGTGATAGGATCCTAGCTAATGCTGCAAGGATTTCATGTTGAAGTGGAATGAAAAGAGGTATGTGGTGGTCGTCTTGGTGTTGTTAATTCTTGGGATGTCTCTATGGTCTGTGTGCTTTAGTCCAAGCTGCAGTTGTAGAGATAAATGAAAATTTTGCTGTGGCTACTTTTTTTTTTTTTGGTAATAAAAACTTTTCTAGTTCTTATAGCTTTAAAGAAATGCTTGAAAGAGCTACTAGAATCTACTATGGGTAGAGGATGGAGCTATTTTTCCTAACTCATAGGACTAATTAATGCTGGTTTCATAAAACATGCCATGAAGTTTTTTCGGACTTGGCAAATAACCTTTGAAACTGGGATATACAAGTGTTGAAAGGGCCTTCGGGTTCTAGTATGTGTATTTCTTTGTTTCTCCTTTTCCCCAGCATCCAAGAAGCTGCCTTAACAAACAGTAAAACAGTCTTTATCAAAACTTACTTCTCTTTGTTGTTCTTTAAAGTTTTGTTTGCTTATTGTCAATGTTTCTGAAACTCTCCTCTCAATGGAGGTCATTCTCTGCAACCTCCTACCCTCAGTGGCAGCACAGAACACTGTGATCTGGATTTCACAGATTTTTTTTTTTTCTTCATGGATATGAATCGATATATCCTGTTCAGACCCATGCAGAGAAGAACCTTCTTTATCTGAAACAGTTACTATATGTAGATGACTAAGGTATTACAACAGCGTAGATATTGTGGTATAGCATCAGCATCCCCCCTGCCCAGCACCAGATTTCCTCAATAGGAGACTTCTGTAGAGAGTTGGAAGACAGTCAAAAAACAAATTAGGCTTTGACCCTGTCGTTTCTGATATGCAAAAGCAATGCTAATAGTAATTTATTAGAGATCTGCCTTAGGTGTGTGATAACTGCTGGGTTACAAATCCTCTCTACTTCAGTGCTGTCCAGGTCAAGAATTTGGTTCTGCTTGCAGTGATGCTGGTTATAAACAGGCTTTAAACTATCTTAATGCTAAATGATTTAAGAAAGTTGTCAGAGAGATGAGAGCAGAGCTAATCTCTCTATCTAGCTAAAACCAAAAACATGAAAAGCACGGTACAAATACTGATTATGGTCTGATTGGATGCAAAATCAGACAATACTGCTGTCCTCAGTGGCATCCTGAATGATGAATAAAGCTCTACAGAACGATGGCTGTTTATGCTTTTCAGTGCTATCCTTAGAGAGGGAGGATGTGTGAAAACTCATTATTTAGTGCCTATGATTTTAGTGCCTGGTCCCCATATGTTTAGGAGATTTGAGTACTGGTTATTCAGCTTGAGAAAATGATGTATAAACCTTGAACTGCATGGCCACATTTTTTTTTTCTATAAACTATTGAAAACATTCATATCTGGAAACCAGTGACTGTTATGAATAAATGTATATAGAACAGAAGGTGCTCAGGTTTGGTTTTTTTTTGCTAGTAATGATGAGGAAAATGTAAACACATGAATAAAAGGTGATTGCCAGAGCATTCTGTAATGAGGCTGCAGAAACTCAGCTGGAATGTTCCTTAAATATTTTAATTTTGTCCTTGTGACACTAGATATTTCTTACCAAGAAAAAATGTTTTGGCTAACGTCACAAACTGCCTTAGGTTTTAAATCTACATGTACTGAATATTTTTCTCCCTTTCAGTCTGAAGGGGAAAAAGTAGTACTACTACTGGCTTCTCTAGGTAAGAAAACTATAGAAAAGTTATTTTTTTGTTATTTTTGTGCCTCTTCGCCCAGAAAATGGGTAGGGAGGGGAGGAAAAAACAAAACTGGTTTTCAAATACTCAGTCTCTGGTGTTATACCTGTTCTTATAACAAGATTTCCAAAATGAACAGCTCTAGCTGTATATTTTTTTTCTGATTTCAAACACCCCCCCCTTCTTTTTTTTTTGTCAGAAGAAAAAGATTAGCAATCCTTCCTTGTAATTTTTTATTGAATTCTGTTCTCATTTTCTGGCTCTTGCTAGTCTTTATTTGATGCTTCAGAGGAAAAATGATGTCATACTGCTGCAATAATGTCTGTGATTTGACAGTTCTTTTGTGTCTCATGAAGCAGACTAGAACGGGATAAGATGGGTTATTCCCCTTTCATTGCACATAAGTGCACAGGAAAGACAGGCAGCTGTTGCTTCATGCAAAGAAACCTGCTCTAGAGGCATGGCTGCTGCCCCTGGCCCATCAAGGAATAATCCTTGTTCAAGTGCAGCGGATGTTAGTTGTACAGTTTCTCCTACACCTCTGGACTGTGTCTTTGTACCCAGTTCGATGCCTGGGGGCTGACCCTTACATTTCAAAAACACTTCTTGTGTGAATGAAGCAAATACTCTGGCTATTTTATTTTCCCCTTGTGCTTATGCATGCTTTTGTCTCTTGGAAGATTAGTTCTGATCAAACTAACCACACTTTGCTGAATAAGAAGACATCAAGAGGCATTGCTGCTCTAAAATGGTGGAGACTCTACAGATGGGAAGCAGTGTTGTTAACTAGTGCACTGCTTAAACAGGCTTGTGAGGTGTGGGGTGCTTTTATTAATTATGTCTTGGATATTTCAGTGGTCATTATTGAAATACTAACTAACTTCTGTCATTCCCTAAGGTATTTATCCTTGTTCTTGTAGCCTGAAATCAAAGGTGCTGATATCTGCTTCCTAAATCTTTCTAGATCTTCATTTGCCTATTGACTTGTCACATCAAGTAGTGGGTGGTAATCTAGAAAGTTCTGGAATCTTCTGAACCTACTGCTTGGAGTCCAAGTTGCTGCGCTATTCTTTCTGCAGTAGAAGAGGAATACTGCTGAGAGAATTATTGAAACAATCCTAAAAATAAAGATCAGTGCTTTTACATTTTTACTTGGGGAAGAAAATCTACCTAATGTTTCAAAGGTGGAAATAGTCCTGGAAATTTCACAGGACCTGCTGCAGCAGTAATTAAAATGCTACTGAAAAATTCCTGAGAAACGTCCATGTACTATACTGCATCATGTTGCTATCTGAAAATTCTATACCTCAAATAAAATATCAACTCTGCCTGAGGTTTTCAGAATAGGCAGGTAGTTGATCAACAATACTTAGAAGAGCCGAATGATTTCGGTTCCTCGAAGAGGAATGCTCCTCCAAGAGGATTTTTTTTGCTTGCTTGTATGTCCCTCAAAGTGCTTTAGGAACTTCAGAGTGCTATTGGAAAAGTGATCTCCCTTAAGGAGCTTGCAGCATAACTGAAGGAAGCAAGCAGTGGCTGTGCTCTGGTGGTTGTGCCTTCTTGGCAGTGATGTGGACTGTTGCCCATGTTCTCTTTGAGGATTATGGGTGTGTTGCAAGGATGGGGATCAGCAGGTATGTCAAACAGAAGTTATTTTTGAGAAGTTTTGTGGTTTTTCTCAACAGTCTCAGGAGTAAATTCTAGTTGCCTTTGTTTGCTCGAGTATGCAATGAATATTTTTCTTAATGTGATAGGTTTAAGTTGCTTGAATAGTCTCTTTCTAAATTAATTTTTTTATTGTAGTTGCTCTTTTAATAAGGAAGCAGATATAAAAAGAGCTTGGTATACTCTTCTCCACCTGAACTTAGAGCTGATCAAGTAGCTTGTTAAGTGTTACTAAGTTATCCAGATAAGAATTCTGCATTTTTACTTTCTCATGCTAATTCCTTAAGCCAATAAAGGACCAAAAAAGTAATGCCAGAATTTTTCATAATATTTTGAGGTATATTTCATTAAAGTCAAAGCACATAATACAGGAAAAAAAAAGAAAGGTGTCTTACTGACATTTTCTGTAAAACCTGAAAGAACAAAATGTCCAACTGTTAAAGGATGACAACTTCCAGGGAGCAAAAGGAGGGAAAACCTTATATTTGACCATGTTTAGTAACTTCTTGTTTCATAGCACCATTTCTTTACTTAGAACTCTTACAAATATCCAGTAAAGTAAGCAGCTACAGTGAAGTGTGCTCCTTCAGCAGTGCCCATGCCCTCCCCAGTGACACAGGAGGAACTTGTGTGCTTGTGACTCTGCAGTTGTACTTCAAGGTAAATTGATGTAGGAGGTGGGTCCCTGGCTAAGATAGTGTGTTACGAACTGGGACAGCTGGGGTCTGAGTGCTTATTCTGAGGTTCTTGAGGTTGTTCTTTGGTCCTGCTATGAGGACAGTAACTGTGAGGCGTGAAGTATGGGCTGAACAGCTGCAAATAGTAACACAGTAAACAACCTCAGCCTTGTTTACCTGTTTGTTGCATCTGTAGTGTTCATATTTCTACTATTCAGTGGGACAGGTAGATGCATGTTAATGTCTATCAGATATTTTCACAGGGAAACTTTTCAATTGCTATTGCTAATTTTTTTTCCGGATGTTCACAGAGTAATTCTAAGAACTGCTATAAAAATTAATATTGGATGTTATTTTCCCTCTATTTAAAAGTCTTGTAAGTCTGGGGAAGTTCCAGGAAATGAGAAGAAAAGCTAAGGTTTCTTCAGCACTTAAACAGAGTAGACAAAATAACCTAGGTAACTGGGCTGGTTGCCTGGACACTGACACTGGGTAAGATGATTGAGGCTGATATGGGATGCAATCAGACAATAATGTTAGCAAAGCTAATGCCAGTCAGCATGGTGTTATGGAAAGCAGGTTGCCTGCTGTATTTTATTTTGAATTAGTCTGGAAGTGCTAAATGAGATGGTCTTCACTTAGATTCGTATATGACACAGAGGTTGGATGTAATGTGAATTTCCTTGAAACAGTGTGCATGCTGACAACAGACACGAAACAAATCAGAATGTCAATGCATGTAAAAGCAACTGTAAGTGTGGTAGTATCCAGTTAAGTGGGCATCTTCTAGTGGAATTCTCTGAATTTGAGCTTGTTGGTTTGGGGTTTTTTTTGTTTTTTCTGTTTGTTTTGTTTTTCTGGAGTTTCTTCTTGGGGATTTTTTTTTTGTTGGTTGTTTTTTTGGTGGGTGTGTTTTTGGTTTTTTTTTAATGGCTGTTGTGGAAGCATAAAATCATTGCTGGCTTAAAGGGAAGGGAGAAAATGACAGAAGCCAGTGCTGTGTGCTTCAGAAATGGAGAGTGCACAGTACTTGAAATCAGTGATGTTTTAGAATGCAGTGTATTAACAGTAATCATAACTCAAGTAATTTTTGAGACTAAATACATGTGCTACACTGACATAGTGTTCTCCAGGTAAATACATCTGTAAATGTGCTTATAAAAGCATCAGTGGCAAACATCTGATCACTTTTTCTCTTTATAAAGACATCAATATTTTATAGACTCATAGAATCATATAAAGACATAAATATTTTATTACTGTATGTGTTGTGAATCTTTGCTAGTGTGGGTAAGACAGTAATTAGTAAGTAACTCTTCAAACAATTTGCTCAGGTAGCTCCCTCACATGTTCATTCATGGTACCCTTGGTGAAGCCACAGGTCATGGGGCAACCCCAGCTGGATGCTCAGACATTTGTGCCCCAGTGGCTGCCAGGCAGATGCTTGGAGAGCCCTTGGTTCAAGTGGGTATGTAGGCATCCCTGCAGCTTTGCTGCAGCATGCCCCTGTTTGCACAGCCCCTTGCTGATGCTAGTATGTGCTTGTGGCCTTGTACAAGTTGAGCAGAACCTTGTGGCTTGAGTTTGTCCATCCTTGCAGGTTTGACCAGGCCATTGGCCTCCAGAGCATATCAGTGCTTGGGAAATTGTCACACGCTACTTTCCTGCAGAAGCAATGGGAAAGGAAGTATGTGTCCTTTGCTTTCCAAAACCTTCAGCTGGCCCCTCTGTTTCATCTGCCTCTGAAAATTCAACACTACTTTTCTAAACAACTTTTATTGTGTTGAAAACAAGCAAACCTTCCCCCTTCCCCAAAGCTTCGGAGCCCCTAACCGATGTTTTTGAGCAAAACCGAGTGTTTTCTTATGACTTTTTGTCAAACAGCAACAAAAAGTAATTGTATATGCTGCTGGCAAATTTGAGATCTGATTTGTATAGTTATATTTATGCTAAGAGGCACAAAAGCTTTCAGAAATACTGGAGCTGTAGCAGATACAACATTTTTCCATTTCGGCGAATGAGCAAAAAATACCTTTATGGCAAAAATGCTAAGACTGTTGACTCATTGTTTGAGGGGAAATGTCTTGGTTATAAGTTACCTGTCAGTCCTTCCACTCTGTGTGTTGTGGTGTTTTGTTTGGGGGATTTTTTTCAGGGGGGCTTAATTTTTTTTCCAGATTATACATCTTGTCTGAAAATTGGTTTTTCGAGTAGTTATTGCTTGCAGACTGCCAAGTAATGATAATCCATCAAAAGCCATGTGAAAAAAAGGTTGGTAGTATCGTAAATCGGACTGCCTCAAAGAAATCTCTTCAGAATCTCTGGCAGTTGATGCATTTAGAACCAGATTTGTCAGTTCTTTGTGGACTGGGTAAAGCCTCCCTAAAGGTGGTAGGTGCTGTGACTTTTCAGAAGCCATTTAAACCTTTTTTTTTTTAGTGGTTTCAGTTACTTTGTTCTAAACATATAGTACATTGTAGGGACTGAAATTCTGGCCAGAAACAGACTTGAGTGGGGTTTGTTTTGAGGGCAAGTGAGGCAGGGAAGCTGCAGAAAATGAAGTCAGACAAGAGTCAACTTTTGAGAATGCTTTTGGGGTAAGTCCTGTCCAGAAAGGACCTTGGAACAGAAGAAAAAAATAAATTGTAGCATGTCTGGTTTTTAGCTTGATTGGTTTTCGTCCCTGAACATGGAGGAATTTAGACTCTGGGGGTGTGTGTATTTAATGAATGGTGTAAAGGAAGTAACTGTACATAAATATCCTCCTCTGGAGAGAGTGTGAGGCAGGAATAATTTTCTGTAAACAATAAAAATAAGCTTTTGTGTGGCTCTTAAATAGGGCATATATGACAGAATTTTCCAAAAGCTGCAGAAGAGGGGGTAAACAAGATGGTTTTACCTTGTATTTAAGAGAAGCAAGAGTTGCTTTTGGATAGTAAGTTATAACTAGTGTCTCCAGAAGTATTGTTATAAATCATATTACGTGGAGATAAACTGCTGATACCTGTAGCCAGAGAAACATGAAACCTCTTGAACACTTGCAAAGTGCTCTACTGCCTGGGGAAGACCTGGCTGAAGCAGATCACCCTGAGTAGGTTGTGGAAGGCTGTGATTTGTTAGCTGGGTCTGTCACCTATAAAGCTATCAGATGGTAGCAAGAGCAGCTGCAGCATCAGCCGCTGTCTGTCTTCCTGCACCCCTTCTGACCTGCGGTAGGAGAGAATACGGCACATACCGCTGCCAGGCACGAGTGCCAGCCGCTGCTGTGACAAAATGACAGGTGACAGTTTGTGGTGGGCGATAGTCACAACCAATGGACCAAATGGGAGCTGCTACTCAGGAGCAGCTGTTCTGTGAGACAGGAGAGACAATTGGCAGGCAGCATGCAGCAGATGACAGGGCTACCCTAATATGCAGCTTCCTAGAAAATTGACTGCTGTGGCTTTTCAAAAAAAAAAAAGAAAAATATCCAACAAAACAACCCCTGAACTGAAAAACCCTTGACTTAAAGGCAAACCTCTGCCTTTTTCAACTGCTCTAACTAGATAATACTTTCTCTTCTTTCTTGTAGAAAGTACCCAGTTCCATCAGGCCTCTGTTCTCCTCTTTCCTGAATTAACTGCAAGCCTAAATGATGTTTTGCTAGGTGTGAACAACAGAAATGTGATACGAACCTGAATGAAAATCTTTCATAGAAACTGGTTAACAGGGCTGCAAGCCCTTCTGCATGCCACTAAATATTAGAGGTTTAATTGAAAAGAATCCTCAGCAACAACACCAGCAAAAGAATCATCAGAACATCAGCTGCCTTTCTGAAAATACTGTCTTTAAAAAAAAACAAAACACTTAAACCCTCACACTGCCTTTAAAAAAAGGTACATTCAGTACAAAGTTGTGTTTGTGTATATATTTTTTTTTTCTAAGGCATAAAAAGTGGGAGATACTGAGGAGGTGATTCATACCTGAATGACACTGAGGTAGATTAAATACATACAGGAGTTCTTGCAGCTCAGGTCTTAAACAAATACCAGAGGCCAAACCTGTTGTGAGGATAAATGTGAGAGCTCTGTGGCATTCCGGGTAAGTTATCACTTCTGATGTCCAGGGTGAATTTAACTGTTAAGGACATAAAGATAATGCACTGTTACCCTCCAGTGTGATGTTTTAGTCATTCTGTGGAAGATGTACAGCTACTTTTGGTTTGAGGTGAAATGAGGCGGGTGAGGACAGCCTGGGTTTGGCTGTGGGCACAGAAGCATCCGTGCACAGCACCGAGTAGGACCAAGTCATAGAGGTGAGAGAAGGGGACAAATCTATCTGCTTCCCCTAAAAATCCACACCTGTGTGAAAGAAACTCTTAGAAGTCCTATAGATCGGAACTGCTGCCAACAGGAAAGTACCTGTGATTAAAGAAAATCCTTGCCTTTGAATGACTTGCTTGGAATTTGTGCTGAAAATGAAACAAATCATCAAGTTTGCCTAAAAGGCAAAAGAGATATTTTCTGTTGCCTGACATTTATTTTGTTTTTCACTTATTAGAATGGCTTTAAACATCTGTTTGCTCAGGATTTTGGGTGGCATTATGTGTGTGTTTCATGTGACTGCAAAAGAGAGGACAAAACCAGAGATTTTCTGATTGCCTCTCTTTTTCTCTGTGTGTGTGTGCGTGTGTGTGACAGGTAACCTTTAAATCTATCACTTTTGCCCAAAATTAACTCAGTTACAGCCTCATGAGGGTTAAAGGCTCTGGAACTTCTAAAGCAGAGAATCATTGTTGAAATTTCATATGTTCAAACTAAATACAGGGTCATGATTGTATTGTAATTACGCATGTGCCTGCTTAAGCCATGCTTTTCCAGTGGCTGAGAATGATCTGGGTAATTTTATTCACTCATTGTAGTGGGATATGGAAGAGTAGCTGCAAAATAAGCTCTGCAGTAGACTTGTTCTCCAAAGGCTTTTCTTGCGGTTGGGAATGTAGCTGCTCTCTCATCATTTCAGATGCGGCATCTTCTCTCACCTGAGCTGCTACTTCCTGTGTTTTAATCTGAAATAAAAAAAAACAAAACAAAACTGGAGTCAGACTTTGAAAGGATTGTGACCAATTAATAATTATTCCTATAATATTAAAAACTAAAGTAACTTTTTATTTGCCTTTTTTCTCTCTGTTCTTTAGAAGTGGTAGTGGGGATGTTAAGGTTCTTAGGTTGCTGCTCCCTGTTGTCATGAAGTATGATAGACATTGAGAAATCACTGCTAGGGCCAATAAATTCTCCTACTAAAAAAATGCTGCTTCTCTCATGTTTTCCCGTGACTGAGCTCACCGAACCTCCTCTGAGATCCAGGCCTGCCAGAAAATGGGTAGGTCCCATATTAATATGTTAAAAATCTTGAAAGGACCTTAGGGTATCTTCATGACCTCCCATGCTGGTTTACTAGGGGGTTCGTGAACTGTGCTAGTACATTCAGCTGTGGAAGCTTGCATTAATGCAACCAAGGTCTGAAGGAGCATTACCTGTTTGTTCAGTCCCGTATTCCTCTTACAAAAGTTTCCTTGAAAGATGTTTTGGGAAAATGAGTCATGGAAGGAATGGCCAAAACAAAAGTGTAACTGAGCCCTCAGGCTTAATCCTGGAAAATAGTCTCTGTCATCAGTGGTTTGGTTCTCCGGCTTGAAATTGTTTCCTGGTCTTCCAGCTGAGATGGTTTTGCCCTGGAAGTGTGGGCAGTGTTGGTTGGGTGGCCTTTTTGCATTTTTTTTTGTTTTTGTTTGTGGGTTTGAAGGGGTTTTGATTTGTGGTTTTGTGTTGTTTCGTTATTGAGTGGTCTTGTTTTGGGGTGGGGTTTTTTAATTTGTTAATGGCATTGTTTTGGGTTTTGCCTGTTTTGAGAAGGGTGGTGTTCCTTTAAGGGGTGATAGTTCTGGATGCCTTTTTTTTTTCCCAGGAAGACTGTTTTCCTTTCAAGTTAAGGGTGCATTGGAATATTTTTTTTTTCTCCCTCCTTAAAAATTGGTAGAATCTAAATTTTAAACCTACGAAAGGCTCTCATGATGCAGTACCTCTGGTCTCCAGAAGAGCTAGATGCCTATTCAAACTCCTTCCTGCCCGGCGCCCCTAAATAGTTGGTCTCTACAGTTATGTTGAGTAGAGCTGTCTCATAGTTCTTTTATGTTCACTCCGCTCATCCAATAGATGAGGCTACCGCAGAGAAAAGAGCGGAGCAGTGGATAGGTCCAGAAGCATTTGGTTAGAACAGAATTTCCATTTAAAATTTCTCCTCTCCTATATTTCAATTTTACTCTGCTGGTAAATACTACAGTTCTGTTTTCTGGACCTTGACAGAGTCAATATACTTTCCTAAAGGAATGAAAAGGATTTGAAAAATCTTGCCTCTAGATTTTTAAGTACTGGGATGTTTCTTTCTGTCTGGAATTTATGCCAAAATACAGTGACTAATTACATGTGTGATGTAATGAATGAACAGTTAAATTACAACTCTGGTTTTCTGTGATGTAACTAATCATAGTTTAGTCTCTTTGTGCTGAGTAAAGACCGGTGTAACTTCCTGCGCTCTGTAGAGACTGTGATTAGAATCTCTCAGCTTTCTGTAAACCTCCTTCTTGATGTTAAGCATGAAAGATATTAAATTATTAGTAAACCCAAGTGCCATAAAGCCATGCTTCCTAACAGCATTCCACGGCTCTCTTTTTTTTTTTTTTTTTTTTCTCCACAAAGAATAAAATAATTTGCATGGAGAGGGGTAAAAAATTCAACCATCAAGTGTAGAGTAGCACAACAGACCTGGCTGGATGGAAAAACAGGTTGCTGAGGTCTGAACTAAAAATGTGGAGACTTGTTTAGCTGTTTCGGACAGAGCAGTGGATGGCAGAAAAGGAATAGATGTAGTATTTCTCATGCATCTCCAAGTGTAACTTGTAAAGTGCTGTGACGTTTGTCCTTTTAGGCTGACTCTGTGAATTCTGGAAAGTGTTAAAGGAAAATATGCTATGCTGGGTCCAACATCTGAGCCTCCTTGTCCCCAGATCCAACCACTAGAGAGGCTGAAGATGTATTGCCAACAGACAACAAACACATGTATATGTGGTAGCTGCATAGATCATGGACAATGCTTAGTGTGAGCAGTCAGAACCAGTGGCCTCATCCTGCTTCCCTCTCTGGCTGAGTAGGATGGACATCTGCCAGTCAGGATCCTATCCTATTGATGAAACCATCCCTACCTACCCTTCTTCTGCTAACAATTGAAAGGGCTGAGAGGCAGTATGATGGATTTCAGAGATACACACACATTCCTAGAAGTTATTTTATATTGGACCATGCCTGGGTTTAAAAATCAAACCAACGATAACAAGAAAAGTCTTAGAGATGGGGAGGAGGCCCATAGGAAGCAGGGGCTCCATCCTGACACGCTTACTGGCACTTTAAGACCATAGCTGGGGCTTTCCTGGGTGAGGGCTCTGCCCTCCAGCCTCTTATGCAGAAAGTGAGCAGCAGGTAAGGCAATAGTAACTTAGCACCTGGCTGGAGGCAGACAGCATTCTGTGTTTCCTTGTGATTTTCTAATGGGTTTCTAGCCCAAGAGGACTGGGTCGTTGCTGGTGTGGTTCTATATTTGGTCAATGAACAAAAGGAAGTATCTGAATTAGGCAGATGAAGTTATTCAGATGAAGATAAAGAGAAACCTGCCTGTCACTGCTGACACCCTACACCCCTCAGGCAGCAAACATCAGGCAGGCTGGGTTAGCCCTGCTGCCATCTGTTAGGCTGAGCTAACTTGCACCTTTCATTTTGGTGTGTATGTTTGTGGGTTTTGGGGTTTTTTTTGTGGCTTTGGCTTTTCTTTCTTGGTTGGGTGGGAATGTGTGTGTGTTCTTTTTTAACATAGCCAAAGAAGTGCTTGAAATGGGGTTTGGCTGTCCCAGCACATGTGAGAAGAGTGCCCGAGTAGCCATTTGGAAGATTTTCTTTTTTTGGTGTGGGTTGGCAGCCACAATGAAGATAGTGGGAGGCACAAGCTGTATGGACCCCATTAGCGGCTCTCTGAATCCAGCTCACCGTCTCAGTGTGTGCTGCATTTCAGTCTCTGGCACTGCAACATAAGCCTCAGCTGCCTCAGTAAAGAGTTGAGCCCTGAAAAGACTGTGTGTCCTAAGATCAGGATGCCGGGGAGTCTATTTGTAGTCAAAGGCTTTTCTGCAACAAAGGCAGCTGATCTTAGCAAATGTGCGGTAGGATTCCACCTCTCCCCCGCGGCTCCCTCCTTCCCCCCGCTTTGTGAATGACAGTTCCCCAGGATTAAAGGTGTTGCTCTCCTGTGTGCTTCAGAGAGAGCCAATTAACGTTGATTTGTTTGATTTCTGTTCTTTTTTTAATAGCTTTTTTTCCCTCAGATAGGAAAATAAAAAAGTGGATGAATCATCCTTTCAGCTTTCCAGTCCTTATTTTACCCGCTACTTTTACAGCTCCTAATAAACTCTAGGGATTTGTTGGTATTTCTGATAGGGAGGTAGAATGCTGCTATGACAGCAAATAAGTGTTGCTGTCTCTCATGGGGTAAGTTTCACCAGCTCTATAACTCCCAGAATAAGCATCGATAATTTAATTGATACTAGACAACAATAACTTAATTGGATTTAACTGCCTTACACTTCCACCACTGCGCTTGTTCTTTCCCACAGCATGTTTTGTTTGAAATAGCATCATTAGTTGAAAAAAAAAATAAATTATTGCTTTATGTTGAATGACATTCCAGTAACGTGGATAGTTGCCTATGCAAAATATGCAAACAAATTTCTTTCCTCTTTCTGTGAGAATAGTGTGGTGGTGTAGGTAGTAATGAATATTTAGGGTGCCTTTTTTAATAAAGAACAAAAGAAACACTCCCAACCAAACACACACTTTCTAACAGCATCCATTATAATTTAATTGGAATTTTTCCAAGATGAATGCAGTTAAGGACTGTGTGCCACTAAAGGCCATGGTTACATTCATCCCTGGTGCACTGCCAATGGACTGTGGAGCTATGCCAAGTGTAGATTTGGCATGTTTTCTACATGTTTTCTCAATGCTGTTTTGGTGGAGGGGTTGAGATGCTTAGGAGTTAAAGGCATGAGTTTAGGAAGCAGATTGGGGAGAAAAGTACTCCTGTGGTACTTATGATGCTTTAAGATTTCTGTAGGCTCCATTTTTGGGCTGCTTTTCTAAATTTCTGTATAAATAAATGTGTTTCTTTTCTGGGAGCCTTTGATAGCCTCTGACTTAGAGCAGCAGTGAAGGGACTACGCATAACCCTGTAATAGTCATTTTATACTGAGAAGTGCACTGTGGAGAAAGTGGTCTCCTAAGGCTGTGAATCCAGAGCAAAGCCCCTTCATGCTTAACCTTTGAAACAAATTATGGTTCATTTATAGCAATAATGCCCTCAGCAAAATTTCAATTTACATTCATAACTTCTAATCTAGAAAGCCACGGGAGCCTTGTGATTGGTATAAGTGCCTTAATGAAAGGCTGGGACTGTCTGAACAACAAAGGGGATCACATTCTTGTCCAGCAGCATGGTTTTAAAATGGGGCATTTAGCTGTACTGCAGAAAATTTTGCATTCTTGCCATATGTTAGGAAAATCTCTTCCTTCCTGTGTGTTTCATTTATCTTTCTGAAAACTTGCAATGATCCTTCATATCATCATGAGCTTCGCAGGTTAATGTCTAGATAAGACCAAAGGTAATCTGCTGTAATCACTTACAGAACTTCATGGAACAAGGGACTTTATGCATTCCAACCTGTTGCTCTGGATAAGTATATTCTGTATCCTGCTCAATTCCTTAGCTTAGAAGAATCAAATTTATTTATGGTTAAGTATCAATATTCTACATGTTTGAGCAAAGCACTCTGATTGATCTAGAACTTACAGGCTGTGAGCTTTGTCTGGCAGTTTGTTTTGAACATTTTCAAACAGCCTCTTTCCTTTATCTCCCTCTGTAATAGATATTGGACTTGGCTTTCCACAGGCATACTTTCTGGCATCTCTTAAAACCCAGTTCCCAAATAGGAATTAACCTTCCACTCCAAAGCATCGTGTGTCCTACAGTTCTGCAAGAACCCCTTCCCTCCTGTCTACCTAACTTTGAACGTCCTTTTTATCATCGCATGTTGCTACCATTATTCAAGGAGGTCCTGGGGGCACCTTTTGTTCCCCTCTTCCAGCCAAGCTCACATCTCCTCTCCCAGGGCTGTCTTGCCCTACCTCGTTATCTAGAGGCTTCCTGAGCAGATATATAGCTAATGAGACTTTGGCATTGCACCATGAAAAGGGGATGCTTGAGACTTCATAGGACAATGTGGAAGCTTCTAGTAACTCCACGGCAAGACCAAGTTTCTGTAGAGGCAAAATTATATTTTTGAGGAAGAGGGAATTGAAATTTGTTACTCAAACAAAATTCTTTATGATGTTGCTGATGAACTGCAGCATCACAATCCTAGAAACATCTATTGTATGATTACTGCTAGCTTACATTTTTGCTGTGTGCTGTATGAACCAGTAAAGAACTCATACTCTTATCAATTACAGAAAAACTAATTTATCCACACTTTCAATGTAGTAGTTTCTAATACTGAAGTCTCTTGAATTATTTCTTTTTCCAATCTTACTGGAGAACAATTTAAATCTTTGTAGTGAAGCATGGACTTGAGGATTTTTTTCTTATTCACAACCTTCTAACCTTGTCGTTAGTCTATTGAAGGATCAAAATTAAAATGATGCAATCTGTGACTCCTTTCTGTATCTATTCTGCTTGCAGGTAGGCTTAGATTGTGTTTTACTTCTCAAGCTAAGGGTTAGACTTCTTTTTTTTTCTTTATGAATTTAAAATTTTAAGATGGGAACTGTTTAGTATTGTATAAAAACTGTCTCTATGACCGAGGTGCATTGCCACAAGAACAAAACATCCCCTTGTCCTCAAATTAAAGTATTTTGATCGGAATGGAGGAATCTCTTCCTCTTATGTTCATTTTCCCTATTCCTTGTCAAACAGGGTGCAAGTAATTAACAAACAGGAGTTTGGAAACAAGGTTATTTTCTATTCAGTTCTGATTTGCACAGAATATTTTTTCCTCCTTTTTATGAATTCTTTGAAGGAGACTTTTTTCTTTTTTCTTTCCTTCCCCTGGAAATTCTAGTGTGCTTACGTGGATGTTTTGTAGACAACGTTTAGCTTCCAAGTACCCTGTCCCCTTGCCAGGGGTTTCCAGCATGTGTTCTCCAGCTGAAGGAGTCTTTTTGCTCATGATGTCCTACTTTGCCTGTGAAAGTTTGAGTATCTTCTCCGCCCCAAGCCATGGAAAACTATGCTAATTCTTTTCATGCATCCCAATTTTTCTCCATTTACTTATCCTCTGCACTTCCTCCCAAAAGATGGGAGAAGTCACTCCTCTAATTCCTGCTTTTTTACTTTCTGGATTCTGCCTTCCCTTATGTTTAGCCAAAGCCAGCATTCACATGTTTCTATTTCTATTGTTGCTCACATTTTTCCCCCATCCCTGGTCATGGTCAAAGTTCAGAACTCATGCTCTCCAACTTGTGCTTGTCATTTGAATTTCCTCCTTCCTCCTGCTGTCTTATCTCCTTTGGTACTGCTCTTCCTTCCTTACCTTTTATATCGCTCCATTCTGCCACCTCCAATTCATTAGCATCTGTCCAACAATCTGCTCATTGGGGAGCGTTTGAGTCATAAGGACACAATGCTATCTAAGGAGAAGTAATGACCTCTCTGAGCCCCTGTCCTGCTTCTTGTCTTTGTGTTTGAGTCTACACCTAAATCAGTATACCTGACACAAATCCATGCTCTCTCTGTCAGAAATGATCAAAGCCATCATAATCCTTCTCTGATGATGAGATCGAGTATTTACATGTTCACCTCTGATCTTTATATAAGTGGCCACATTTTTGACAGTTTTCTCTCATTAGATGGCTTTTGCAAGCTAGAGGCTGACAGAATAAGTAGGACAGCAGTTTCTGGCACCATTTGTTAGGGTGTTCTGACTTGAATGCCATCGTTAAAAGCACAGGCACAGATATTTGTGTTATCTTTGGCTGCTGCTCGCTCTGAACTGTGCACAGCAAATTTTCAGTGCAAAGGGAACGCAGTAGGGGAAGAAAGCCTGATATTGCAGGTTTTTTTAAACAGTTTATGCAGGATTTTTGGCAGTGTTTGCACTTATTTTCATATTACAGGGTTTTTGTGATCACAGGATCAAATAAGCCTCAGTGTGAGCTGCTGAAGGAGGAAAATGTGTGATGGAGGTCATGGATTTATATGTGCCTGGATTGAATCTGGAAGAAGGGTAGAAGGAAGTTGATTTTCAGAACTTGCTTTATTTCCCTTAAAAGCAACAACTTTTAAGGAGAAACTCTTGTAAAATTGTTTTCTGCCAAATTGCTCAGGTACTCTTTAATAGCATAAAGTCTCTGAGTCTCAGTTGTCCTCAGGATTGTACCACACTCAGCGGTGTGTCTATTGTCATAGGTTCAGGTAGTCCTTCTGCTTACCCAAACTTGAAAGCCAAATGTTTCCATTTTTTCATGAAACAAAATTACTTCTGTGAGTTTTAAACCAAATGCAAGGGGTAGATTCATATTGTGCTGGTAGCAGTGGTGTGCTACTTACTCTTATGGACAACACTGAAGGACGCTCAAGATCAGGAGCTGATCAGCTTGGTTCCCGTGTGTTTGCCCGAGTTGGAACAGAGTGAAATGATGGTTTACTCATTTAAATGGGAAGTAAATCCCTGCTTTCTCCCTGGTTTTGCTAAATATTTGACTTGAAGTAAACTAGAGAAAGTTCAATATGGGAATACCATATGTTTCATGGCAAGAATATGTGCCTGGGAAGAGAGATCTGAATCAATTTATTTAATTCAGTGAATTTTGTAGATGATCAATGCAGGGATGTAAGAAGGCATCTCCAGAGCACTGTGTTTTCATTCAACCAAAATTATTCCAGAACTAGACTTGATAATTATTCTTTCAAATAATTCTGACTCAGCAATCTCTGGTTTTGGATGTTATAAACTGCTTTTTGAAATTGTTGTCTATCCTTCAGCTTCTTAATTTACACTCTAAACAGCCCTCTCTTCAGGGATTCCTTAACTGTGACAAAAAATTAGGCGTAATATTTCATAGTGATGTGAGTATGACATTGCAATTCATTGAATTGGTGATGATATAAATTTTTAAGGTTTTTGAATTTAATTCTGTTGTCTTTTTAAACTTGTTAACTGCTCTCTTTTTTTAACTGTCATAATTTTATGCAAACAGAATCTAATCTCTTATGACATTAATTTTGCGTTACAAAAAACTATTACATTTTAATAAGGTTTAGGATTCACTGAAACATAATCCTACTGTAGGATCACACAGATTCAGGTATTACTGCTTCTTTATTACATATTGCTTCCAAAAATGTCTCTAGAGAAAAGAGAATGCCCTACTACCTGAAAACGAACAATAGCTTGTAATACTGTTTCAGAATTCTGTAGCTGTGCAAAAATCGCTTGAGCATAAGCCAGCATCTCTTTAAGCTGTTAGAGGCTTTCACCTCTAAAAGCACCTAACCAAGTTTAGTATTATCTATGGTTTGCATATTCTGTTGTCTCTCCTGGTTTAATCAAACCAAGTCAAAGGCTCCAGGAAATGGGGGTTCAGTAATGATGACAGGATAACTATGAAGAGAGACTGTCAGAGTCAAATCTATTTATAGAAGGTACACGTCAGGAGCATAACGCGCTGAATGGAAGAAATTCTCGTGCTGATAATGTGCACAGTGGGAGTGATATGTACATATATTTTCTGTACTTTATCAAGCTGGTGGGTTTTCTGTGGTTGGTTTGTTTCTTTTTAAGTGACTCTATTGTGAAAGTTATAATATATAAGCTATAATAAGGGCATTAGAAATAAGAACTCTTTTGTTGTCTGTGAACAGGGAGTATGAAACAGTATTGGCGTCAAGATTCCTCTGTCAGTACTCTTGAATCCTTTTTTTTAAAGGTACTGTGTGACAGATGAAACCGTGTGAAAGTTTTGCATGCTTATGTTACAATTCCAGCATTTTACGGTGTCCATGGAGAATGGCTTTGTCTCAAAGTCCTCCCACTTCCTCTGCTAGTCCCCATGGCTTTGGAGGAGAAACTTCTTACAACATTTGTAATGGTGATTGAAAAGAACATAAAGTTGGAAGCTTGTGATGATGACTGTGCTCTGAAGCAAGCCTATATAAACTTAGAAAAAAGTTTGAGCGGAGTTGTGGTGTCCCTTGTTTGCTATATGTCTTCCTGCTTTTGGAAGATTTAAAGAAACCTAGATCTAACACTAATCTGTTCTCCTCTTCCCTCAAAGACCCTAATAAAGGAAAGAGGCAGAGCTGCAAAGTCACTATGTGCTGGATCTAAAGTAACTTGAAGGTATCCCACCCTGAAATACTGCTGCTAAAGGCTAGGTTTCAAAATATTTCTCTCCCTTGAAAAAATGAATAGAGGAGATCAAGTTGATATCTTGGGGGCGTACATGATCTGAACAGTTCTGCCTGTCTGCAACACCATTTCAGTCTCTAACCTGATGGCTTGGTCATTTATTAAGAAAAGGATTATTTCTGAAACATTGTGGTATGAAAATTATTCAATTTGACTGCAGTGAAACAAAACTTTTTGAATCCAAAGGAAAACATTCAGTGTTTTCCTTCCATGATTTCCCCCCTCTTAGATGGCATATTGGTTTGGTTATGAAATAGAATCAATTTTTTTTCCCTTTTCCCATTCAGCCAGGCTAATGCTCATGTTTGTCTTTTTGCCATGTGGGTTTTTTTATTTGCATAAATTATTCTTAACAATGGGGTATCTTTTATTATGTCTGTTGTGATAAATTAGTATAAAACATTGTAGGTCAGCATTCTACACTACAATCAATTTTGCAGTTATTGGGTTGCTGAAGCAGTAATACATGAGTGGTTTAGAGGACAGTGGAGGAGTTACTTTACAACTGTAATTGCCAGTGAAGTGTGAAAATTAACTGTGAAGTCATCTGATAACATCTGGATCCAGATGTTCCTTTTCCACTTTACACATCCTTACTTTCAGAGATGAAATTTCAGTATTTTTAGTATATAAGCTGACACACAGGGTGGAAAATTTTTGATCCAAACAACTGTCTATGCTCAAATTATTGAAATGCTGGTCTCTCTTTGTTCTTTCTCATCTTATATTCAGCTGGGTGGGAAAGAGATTACTGCCTGCTTTGCTAGATGTGTTAGTTACTCAATGTAGAGGACTAGTTTAATTTATGGTCCGCTTTTGCACAGGGTGTAAGGTGGAAAACATAAACCTAAAGAGAAAATAGGAAAATATTGGAGATTGGAAATTTGGCAATTACGTTTCAAGATGGAGGTTTAGACTTGCCAGGGAAGAAAATCTTTGACAGTACAGGAGTTTTGGGTCCCATAAGTAGGTGGTCTGTCATTATCAGATGTTTGGGGGGGTTTATGGGGTTTTTTTGTTTGTTAGTTTTTTGTTTTCAGGTTATATTCATGCTCCATGTTGGATATATTCTCTGATGTTATGGAAGAGCTGTAGTACAGCTGTACCTTGCAGTGAGCAACAGGATTGTGTCTTAAAGATGAGTTGAGACAAGTTGGCACACTGAGAAAAGACAAAAAATATGATCTTTTTCTCTTGTTTTAGAGTGATTCTCTGGGTGGTGAAGCAATGTGGTAGGACAGTGTAGGGATCTTGACACTATGCATGTAGCAAAGAAGGGGATCTTTTTATTTTTCTCTCTGAAGTAGCATAAATGTAGTATTAACCCAGTATTCTTAAACTAAGTTGCTGGCATTCATCAACAGTAGCTGCAAGGTAATCTGGCATGCATACATTTCCATGGAGGAAAATTGTTCCTGCATTAGTGTTCTCAGACAATGATGAACAATTAGTAAAGAAAGCAGTAAGATAGCAACTGAACAAAGAACAGTTTCCAAAAGCAGGGGAAATGTTGAGTAGCTGAGCAATGCACATTTTTGAGCCTATTGGTACACAAGTCCTTTGGGATGCTGTTTGAAAGGGTGACAAAGTAACTGTTAACTGTGCTTTTTCAGGGTTCTTATTAATTTACTTCAGGTCAATATTAACGGTTAATTGACAAATTGCATGATGTATAGAAATACGTTGTATTTGGTGTGTTTGTAGCATCAGCATTATTATTAGGAGGAAAAAAAGTGTGTGGCAATGTCTCAGAAGTTAGGGAATACTGAAGTTCACAAAAACGAAACCTCAAGTTAATTTCCCCACGAGACTCCTTCTTGATTTATTGGGCTGAACATAACTATTTAGAGGGTGAGGTAATGAAAATCTTTATAGGGTAATTTTCTTGCTTGTTTTAAGTCTATGAAAGTGTTTAGCAGAGCCACCAAAACCAGAAGCTACTCGTAAACTGTGTAAAGTTGTTAAATGTTTTTAATCATAAGAAGATAAGATGATGGTTGCAGGAAACAATAATCCAGGCAAACCTGTGTTAGATTATACTTGATCCCTTCCGTCCATGAGGGCAGAGGATACACTGGAAGTAGCCAGTGTATCAGGTCAGTTACTCTTGTTAGGATGGTACTATATTTCCAAGACTGTTTTAAGTCATGGACTCAGGACTGTAAAAGGCTCTGCATCTTGGGGTGCTGGCAGTGGAACCTAGTGCTGAGCTGCTTAAATTGATTTTCTGTAAATGGGAGGCAAAGTTCTTTTTTCTACAGACCAGTAAAACTTAGAATTTGAGAGCTGTGGAGATAGGTACCTGAACATGGGTTAATATTTTGACATACGCTTTAAAAATATGTATCAGTGGATATATAGAATGCATAACATAAACTAGAAATCTGGTAGAAATAGAACCTTAAATTCTGGAACTGAAGTAAAGAAAATATGAAGTAAAGAAAAATCTAGGGCTGCTCATTAACCAAATAATAATAAAAAAAAAAATTGCACCTCTACTTGCAATGAGTGTGTGTCCATCTGATGCAGAAAATAATGTATGGAGCCTGTAGAGAGAAGAGAGAACAGTGCATGTTCACTGGACTCTGGAATTCAAGATTCCTTTAATTTCCTGTGTGTTTTCCTCCCCCCCACCTTCAGCTTTGCACTGCTTATAAATTTATATAAGTATTACTGAATTAATTTTTCATAATTTAACGCTATTCAAGTCTACTATTTTCAAATGGGAGTAACTATATGAGGATAAAAACTGCAGTTGCGTCACAATGAGTGATCCACAGGTACCTGGGACTCCTCTGTGCCACACAGTTAGGTAGGAGCACTGGGAGGTGGTGGTTGGATGAATTGTTGTGTGGATGTCATGGAAACACAATGCTATGGAGGAAACTGGAAGCTCTTCATCACTCCAGTCAACTAGGTAGTCAAGATTGATAAACAGAGCCTGGACAGGAGAAGAGGAAAATTCCTAAAGAAAAGAATGAAACCCAAACTGTTTGGAAAGTGGAAAAAAGATAAACAAGCATGTTAGGAGCATTTCAGAAGCTGAGAAAGAGAAGCTGAAAGAAAGAGAAATAGGAGTAGCAAGTTTTAGGTTAAGTCTCACAGTCAAAGTGTGCAGGTGAAGTGATCTCTGCTTTGTGACCAGAAACAAAGCTTGTTTGACATGAACAAAGAGAACAAGCAGCACAAAAATTGGCAGAGAGAGAAAAATAAACCCACTGAAACCTCAAAGACATACTGGCCATTGAACAAAACTGAACAGACATAATCTCACTGTGGACTCCTTCCTGAAGACATAATATGGTATAAGTCAAAGCAATGCTAAATAATATTTGGGTACCACTATCACATCAGAATTTTAATATCTCTGGAATTACACATTGCAAAAATTACAAAGCATCCATGCTACTGTAACGTTTATGTTGTCTCCTGCCGTGTTCAATCTGGTGTTTTACTCTGAGCTGTATGTACCCAGGGCAATGCATTTTTTACAGTGCACAACCACCTGCTGTAGCCATGGGGAAAGCAGTGGGAAAAGAGCTGGAGGTGACCTGTGTTTGTGCCCTTCTTTCTCTCTCTCCATCCTCCTCCTATTTCCTGCCCAGCTAGTAGCCCTCTCTCTGCCACCCCAGCAAAGTGACAGAGCAGACAAATGGGATCTGAGTAAGGAACGAAAGGAACTATTTTTTACATCGGAGGGGAGGGATCCAGGGGTCTTGGACAGCAGTGTGACTCCAGGAATGAAGACAAATTCCATTCTCTTTCTCCTCTACTTTCTCATCCTCTCCTTTTCTCTTCTAACCACAACATCAGGTCAGATGTCAAGCATGGTTTGCAATGTTTTAACCATAACTGGTTTTAGACCCCCATGTCTGCGTACTTCAGTATTTAAATGTCAATTACTCTTTCAGAGCTCTGGGGTAGTAATATACAGTTTGTGTAGTATGAGGTTTTGGGATACCACAATATTCTGTGTGTTTTTTCAACTCTCTATGTGCTGAGGAGTGGAATGGAATGAACTGGATATCTGAACTTTTATGGTCTCATCCATTTGTACACACAACTTTTTCAGCTTGTATTTTTCTGTGTAAAGTGCTAAACTGCTTTTGGAAAAGTTTATTGAATGCTTGATTTTGACTTATGGCATGACAGACAGGAATATGTTTTCAGTAACTAGAGAACAACATACTGAACATAGGACTGGTGAAAAATCTTCCTGTAAAAAGAAAATGTATTCACAGCAATCTTAACTCTGTGTGTGTGTGTGTATGTATTTATACTTCTTTGTTTCCTTTCCTAAAATAAAATCCTGGTGGCAGAATTTTATATTTAGAGGAATCTTATTTTTTCTAAAGAAGATAAAACTTTAACCTCTTATTTTGTGCATTTTCTTGAACGGATCACATGCTTCTTGTGGCAAATCATGTATTTCAATGTGTGTCAGACTTCAAGACACCATAAATGATCTCTTGCTATCTACACTATGTGAGCATTTAGCCATTAAAAAAATTACATATATTTTTGGGAAGGACGTAATGTCTGTCTTTCATAAAAGAATACAACGTACTTTAATGCTTTGCAGTTTTATTGGTAAAGAGTTTGTATACAATTAATGAAATGGCTCAACAGAATGGGTATTTTTAAGTGTTTTCCAGGGTAGAAGTTGTATCCTTGTAATTAATATTTCAGACTTGTTTTAAAAGGTTTTCTTTTGCATTTTTTTCCCTAATAAGCAGTACATATTCTCATACTCTCAAAGCATAATGCAACTACCCCCCACTCCCCTGCCACCCCCCCAAGCCCTAAACCTCTTCAATCTTCAGCGTTTATGTGTTTTTTCAAATGCTCCAGAGGATAGGGAACTAAGAAGAGAGGTTTTGATTCTAAGGCCTGTGAAGCTATCTGGCATTTTAACAAAGCTATTGCCAGTACTTTGGAAAGGCTTTTCTTTAATCAGATATTTAATGCTGCAGCAATCAGAAAAGGATAAGAGTGACTTTTTCTTTAGCAGCTTGGAAAAAAGAAACAGTGGTTATTGTAGTGTCTAGCAGTGGTCCTTAACTATCTGTCAAACATAACCAAACACCTATTAAGAGCCAGAGATGATATATTTTTCTCTATATATTTTTGAATGGTTTCCTTTGTCTACTGATCTTTGATGTGATGCACCACAAGAATTAACCCGTTGCTGCATTACCAAATAGATCCTCTTGATGTGATGGCTGAAATATTTCCTAATTCATAGGGCAAAATCTAGAAGAGTCTTGAAGATCATCAAATCCTTTTTATGACTGGGAACTGTATTCCCTTTCTTTTAATAGCTACATACGGAACTTCCCCTTAATACTAGTTAAGCTAGCTATTTGAATTACAGCTTGCAGTCTGATCCTGAAATTTAGTCAAGGAAAATTTGGTTAAAGTGATTTTAGCTTTTTTTTGATTTATGTAACATCATCCACATTTGTAATTTAAAATAATAAACAAATTCATAAACCCTTTTTGCACTGAGCAAGCATATTACAGAATATCCTCACTGAAATAATAGGCTTTTGTCTGAGGTTCTAGTTTTCTATGGCTCTATGAATGGCCACAGAAATAGGATTCTTGTGGCTATAGGGGACATACTGAATACAAGCTTACGAGTATTTAATAGTTACACAGAAAGGAACAAACATAAAACAT
This sequence comes from Laterallus jamaicensis coturniculus, assembly GCA_022605575.1. Lineage (NCBI taxonomy): Eukaryota > Metazoa > Chordata > Aves > Gruiformes > Rallidae > Laterallus > Laterallus jamaicensis. Next base: position 15,802,023 of record JAKCOX010000008.1, on the reverse strand, counting down.
GATGTTGAACCACCACAGAGCATTTTAAAGCTGAATCAGGACAGGAATTTCTTCTGAGAAGATACACTAATTTTCAAATATTCTAAATAAAACATGAACTATAGGAACCCAAGTGAGAGTTTTATCTGTTAGGAAGTGGTGGCAAATGAGACTGTTTTTAATAGACTTTTATTTCTAGAATTTCTTCATCTTTTATAATTGACTCATTTTAAAATGCTCTAAGTAAAACTTGTGCTAGACTATTGGAAAAATTCTGACCAAGTAAGATTCCAATAAAGTTCAGTTTAAGTTAGCAGAAGCAACCAAACAAATCCCCCCAATCCCTAACCATTCAAAGGTCCCCACATCTTTTTCAGAACTGGAAGTGAATGGAGGAATAAGTTGCTCGTAGGTAGAGAGTCCTGGGTCATGCTACTGTGTTGAAGATCAACCCAAGAGATCTACCAGCAGTAAAACTTGATACTTCTGCAAAAATTGGAGATTATGTGGCACTAGCACATAAAGGAAAAAAGTGTACATAATGCTCAGTGACAGAAGAGAATTCAGTTTAATATTTTCTATGCTTTATAAAGATCTGAACATGACCTACAAGTATTGCTTTACATTTCCTTTTCTAATGTGAGGATAAGGAAAGCAGGAACCAAAGTGTGTCTATGTGGGGGGTGTTTTGTTTTGTTTTTTTGTTCAAAGTCTAAGTTCTTTGACTTACTTTTTGTCTTTATCAACAGCAGCCATAGGGAATGAGGTCAGGTGCGTGGTAAATGAGAGAAACATACTGTGATCCACCCACATTGGAATAATTGAGGGAAAGTTAGGAAGAGTGTCCTCTGTATGAATGTTATTGAGTGACTGTGGGATACTGATCAGTCAGGATAATGCTAACTGGTTCCTACTGTAAGGATTACAGGATTTTCATGTACTGGATTGATGAGTTTTCCTGGCTCAGAGTGGAGACATGACTCTATTTAAGAAAAGATCCATGCTTTAAGTAAAGAAGGGTTTGTTGATGACGAACAGAATCTTATGTAAAAGACTTTCAAACATTTTTCCCCAAAATGAGTCATACAAGTGATACTTTGTGGATTCAACAGAGGGTTCATGCAGTTAAGGAAATATTAATAAAATCAATGTTAATATTGCATGTAAATCACCGTGGTTGACTTTGTAGGTTGGACATCAAAGAAAGCCCATAGATAGTAGGAAATCTGTCCATTAGTGCTGTCTGTGTGAGCTTTTCAGTAAGTAGGAGTAATAATTGCATCCTAAACCCTAGCTTACTGGAACAAGAAAGTTGATGTATCTTATTCTTCTAGGTTCTCAGGGGGAACACCTCCCTTTCTATAGCTTCTGCATTTTATTAGGTCCATCTGTTAAAAAGAAGCCAGGAGGTTGGAGTTGGGGAGAAATCCTTCATCTCTGGAATTGTTTGGAAACTGTTACATAGGATAAATATGATTCTGCAGGTACACATATATGAATGCATGCTATTAGGTACATATGTGCTATATACCTCACACACAGCCTGTGAGTGGACAAAATGACTGTCTATACCAAACTTATAACATGTTCCTTTCTCAGTAGAATTGTGGGAAGCCTTTATACATGGAAAATACTGACAAATCTCTGTAACTCTCTTTCCTGTGCTATTACAGTTGTATGGTGTGTTGAACAAGTATATACAATGCTACTCAAAGCATTGCTACCATAAAAATCCACAGAAGGCAAGGCATTTAGACCTTAATGGTTTTTAAAGGCATGCCAAGTACAGAAATGCTTCAGGCTGGACAGACTAAAGAAGAGATTGCTGCTCTTTGCTTCTCCGTGTGCCTATTGGGCCACTTTATCTAATGTAAGATCTCTTTGAAAGTCAGGCTAGTAAACACAGTGTATGAATATACAGCACAGCTGGCTGAAGCACTAATAAAAAAGACAACCCCTAGCTTTGTGCTCAGCTGGATCTATTTCTACCAAAAGTCTTTTTTTTTTTTTTAAAAAAAAAGGTCTTGTATTACTGTGCACATCAGTTCTGTCCTTCTTTTGTGCAGCTTTTGATGGGCTGTAATTGTGTTCTTGGCATTCACAGTGAAGCACATTAATTTTGCTTTTAAGTCTATTGAAATTCAATAGAGAAATATGCAAATGCTTTAGGAGGAAGTATGTAATTCAAAAGAGGTCTTATATATGATTTTTTTTTTCCTAACTGAAAGAATAGAAGGTTCATTATCTTTTCAGGACTACTTTATTCATCATGACAAATCAGGAGCCTGTTTGAAATGTAATTTTTCCAGATCCTGATGAGATTCCAATGTTTCTAGTGGGTGTGGAAGGGAGAAGGGGTTCCTGTTGCTATTCTTATTATTTAATTGTTTATATAACTTCAAGATAAAATGGGTTGTTCCCTTATGGACTTCCTTAAAAATGAAGACATCACAGTGATGGTTTGATTAGTTGATTTGAAGTCAGCAATGTGGGGAGCAGATGAGCTCTACTCTTATAATCTGTTTGTGAATAAATCTGCTAATATATGCTTGGGATGCCAGGGGTCCAGCATATGATCAAGTGCATCTTACAGAAATTAGGTTCACTAAGAGACATTGCCTTTGTTGTAACCTGGGGAGGCATATTTGCTGGTCAAAGCTTACAAAACTGTTAGGGGATTTTCTCAGCCTCTTATGAAATTGTTCCAAATTTACACGTATACAGAATACACTGCCGATGGCCATGTAAGAAGGTTAAGCATACCATATGCAAGCCTAACCTTCTGGCTCCTATTTACCTGATTTTGCAGAAGTACCCTTTAAATCCTTTGCACCACTTGCATTAATAAGCGAAACCCATTTAGGATATCCCACTGACGATATGATAGGCAAGATCCATATGCATGGTACTTGAAATACCTATCATCCGTCTTAGTTTGGATCACTTTTGTCTGCTAGTGACTTATTAAGAAGTAATTAGAAATTGGTAAGAGCCCTGATTTCAGTCATCTGGTCTTGAGATATTCTGCAGAAATTTTAGGTAGATCAGGCAATGGGATTAAGAACCTTTTATTCACTGGAGCTTATTGCTATTAAAGATTTGGATTCTAAAGGGAGTTTCTGCTCATTGTTTGAGTTCTCATCCATAAGATGGAGAAAACTTCTACTGGGGGAATGATACAGTCCAACACAGGCAGCTTTTCCATAGAATCCTGTGCAAGACAGAAAAAGAGCTTGCTGAAGCAGGAGGTGAGTGGCTTGGTTTGGGATTCATCATTTTCTGGAGTCTGGGATTGCAGAAGTGTTATTCCTCTGAGGCACAATGGAAAGGTATACCAACTGAGCTAATAGCTTAAATTCAAATTCTAATCCCAACCTGAATGAGGATGGACACCCCCCACTCCACCCCCATTTTGAGCAGGATGGCATATAAATGAGAAGAGGAATGGAAAAACACGCTGCCAAACAAACCCACCCACAAAACCTTGCCCTTTGTGTATGTGTCACCATTGCAGCGGTGGTGGTGGGGGCTGGGATGCATTTATTCAACCTCCCTTTGTCCATGTTTGGCTTGATGACAATGCAAATGTATATTGAAATCTAGTTTGCTGTTGACCTGCTGTGAACAGAAGAACAGGCTGTACTTAAAAGCATTTGCCTCTCTTATTATGCAAGCTTCTAGAAGTTACTCAGTATTCCTGCCTGCCTTTGCTTTGATTTTCTAGCTCAGTTCCAATGGCTGTTGGTTGTAAAAAGAGAGTAGTCTTATTGCCCCCCTGCTTACTTGCCAGAGAGCATCCCCCTTGGAACTCTTGTGTGCTTCTCACCTGATTTCATTAGACAAAAAGGAAGATAAAATCATAGCAGCAACATAAATGGCTATTGATAGCCATTGTAATATCTGTCAGCTTTGACCTAGGAGCAAGCTTTTACCCTTCAGCTGTACAACACGAAGGACAAAATAGAAACAACCAAGGGCAGTTATGGAGAAAACACCTTGTGTGAACTTGCTATCCTGTGGGAACTTCTTTTCCTAAAGGTTTGAGAAGAATGGAGCAATTAATGTCTGTGAGGCTCAAGTGGATATTGCTCATTAAATTGTGCTTCATGTATACTTCTCATGTTGCATTTGTGACTTACATTGGCCTCTGGGGGCTAGCTAGGGGATATAACGTTCCTGATTTAAGCACGCTGCAGAGTAGTAGCTGCCCACTGCCGTGGGGAGCAGGTAATGCATGGGGAAGGCAGGCACCATGTAGGGGAAAGGAATGAGACTTGGGACATGTCTACAGTGTGCCTGCTAAATAGGGAGGGAAGTAACGGATCTTTCCACTTGGCAGGTATGTTTGGTGGGCCAAATCCTCCCAACTGTGTTGTGTTGAACGTGTCTTTTAGCCTCATCCTCACAGTTTGAGTTGCTTTTCAGCACTTGGGGATAGGTGTGTGCTTCCAATAAAGTCTGCCAAGTGAGGTGTGTATGGGAAATATTGAAAAATTACTAATGCTTTTAAAAGGTTTTTGGTCTTAATGCTCTTTCAGTCTACATCTGCTTGTAGATGAGGTTCTGTGAATGCTGTTCTTGGCAGTAGAAGAGGCCTAAGAGGTTTCTGACCTCAGCTGTTCTTCCCCATCCTTGTACTGAAGATATGCAAAAATAACTGCTGGCTGGTGCCACATGGTAAACTGAACTGACTCAAATTTAGGGAGTATTTAAGAAAATGGATGTATTATTCCAATGACTAGATTGTTTCTGTGCCAGTGAGCAGCAATACAAGTTTGACACCCCTCTAAGTTAGCTTTCAAAAGAAAACAAAAAAAAGAAAACATTCTTCTAAGTACACCTTAAGTTTGTCCTTTATTTGTGTAAGCAACCTTTCATGTTTATCCTGAAATTTCTAATTAACAGCATCTTGTTACCTTGTTAGCCTTGTATGCTAACTACAGGTGTGTCCCTTTTATGCTCAGTGTCGTGTGTTTGCTTTGAAAAAGTATTCATTGGCTTGCATTGTCTCATTGCTGCTTGGTTTCTGTATTTTGTGGCTATGCATATGTGTATTTTCTAGTGCATTAGTCTGAAAAGTAAGACCCTGCAATTGTTCTATAACAAAGACTGAAATTTAATGGTTGGTAAGTTTTTTCTAGCCCAAATTTCTGTACGTCACAAGGTTTGGTTTTGCAAGAGTACTGCAATATTTTGATATGAGGCCTGTGATAGCATTTTGGTTTGGTTGGTTGACAAGGCTTCAGGAAAAAAACCCAACAAAAACAAACCCAAAGAAACCTAACCGGTAGCATTTATTTTTGTGGTTTTTTGTTTGTTTGTTTGTTTTCTTAGAAAACATTAAGGAAACCTCAAGTATACATAACTCTAGTGCATAAGGTTCTTTGCAAAGTGAAACTATGTTAGAGGTCTTCCAGGTGACATTTTAAAATGGAAAGCTTTATGAGACTGTGTCTCCAAATGTGAAAGAGACAGTGGCTTCAGCTTAGTTGTTTGTTAGTACTTGAATGCATGGAACAGTGCTAGGACAATAAAGCTAATCCTCTGGCATCTTCGTGGTCCTTTTCACAGACTATTTCAACTAAAACTGTATAATAACACTTAGGATGAATGGAAGTCACGACGTTTTTTGATAGATGTTTTGATATGTTAATTGACTTCTGCACTTCATAGTTATTTTACTGCTGTCAGTAGAAGAGAAGCAAGGGTTTTGCGTTTGACAACACTTTGAGAAGCTTTATTGCAGTTGCTTTTCTATGTAAATAGTGTAAAATAGTGTAAAAACTAAGTTAAGGTCATAGTGATTGTTTAGGTGAAAGCAAAGAAGCCTTGAATGGCAGACTCTTACAGGGAAGTGTGGAGAAGGGAAAAGAAAATGTCATTAACTGAGCTTTTTTAAATGAAAAACCAAACATAACTTATCAAAACCAAGGCTGTTACTTGTGAATGGGGGTACAAGTAGGGTGTTCACATCTGATTTCAGTGAAAGTTGAGACTTAAGCATGTAGCTTGATCCTTTCTCCCTACTCCACTTTCCTATTTGCTTTTACTCATTTGTGTTTCCATTACCCAGTCTCAGGAAGGGATTTTCCTCAGTATTCTCCTTCACAGAAACTTAGATTACAGTTTTATTATTTACATAAATTTATTGCCAACTTCCATGCTTGTCTTGCTCTGCTTGTAGTTCAAAATGAACTGCTGAATGCTATTAGCAGATTAAGAATACTTTTTAATTTTATTTATTCTCTACTGTAATATTATCTGATAAAGAAACTTTATCTGTTCAGTGTGTAGTTATGGAAGAAAAGGAGGATTTATCCTTTCCCCTGATACAGAAGGAAGACAGAGAAAGATGAAAGTGGGAAAAACTACTTTGGCCCTGTGTGTAAACTGAAATTTTATCTCACTGGTAATTGCCTTTAAAACCCTAGAAAAGGCACTGCTGCTGTAGTTATGGCATTCAGTGATATATTGGTAGCCAATGTAGGTACCACCTCACTCGTGCTCCTTACAAGTATATCCTTCATGTTTGGTCTCTACTCTGTGGGCACTGTGATCCACTGGGTCGAGACTGCTGTTAGCCTGCTGAAAATCTTGGGGTTTTACTGAAAGTCCCTGTACATAATAATGACTTCCCTGGGAGACAATTTGGGCTAGAAATAGCAAGAACTTTGTGGGGACAAAAGTGCTTCAGGCTTATATAGAGAAGCTTAAAAAGTTGGTTTGGATATACCTGAAAGCATATTGCTGTCCCTTAATCCTAAAACATCCTGTGAGTGTTTTCCCTAAACAAGTCCAGTGAATGTAGGTTAATTGGATTTACAATATGATATTGGAGGATCACATAGCCTAATGTAATAATATAGGGCTGTCTAAATAGATTATGTGATATATGTTCCTCTGATTCATGTTGTTAGAAATGACAAAAGTTCCTAAAAAGAGGACTCAAGGTAGATACATCAGTGAAGCAGTAATTTATTATACGTTCTTGCAAGAGTGGGTGACCCAAAAAGTAGGCACATCTTTGGTCAGAGCCCACAACCTTTTTATACCATATTCTTGTACATATTCATCACTTGTCCCACTTTGTATTAAGATGAATTCTAGGAAATTATTTCCATTAACTCCTCCCAATCGCGTCTGCGCGTTGTCCCATGGTGGTGGTCATCAGAGGTCTTGGTGATGAAGGCTTGAAGTCTTTCTCCTTCCCCTGTTTAACTTGGATTTCACGGGCTCAACCAAGGCGCCTTATTCACAATTGTACATAATACAATACACATTGCACATCTGGCAGATTCCAGTTTCCCATAGGTGAAGAGAATTAAAATGCATGAGTCTCTTTGTCTGGGACAACTGCTTACTGGCAAACACTTGCCCTTATCTTAACTTTCCTGGCAACTGACATGGCCTAGGGCTGAGGGAAGTCAAGGCTCGATACAAGTTTCAGATTAGGTAAACCCCACATTGTCTTGCCCATTTGCATTAATGTGGCAATTTTGGTACCCCAGTATGAATCAGCACTGTGGAAACTTGTTGGTTGAGCTTTGTTTCCCTCAGCTACATTTTAACCTTTTATTGGAGAGAGTGGTTTTTGCCATAACAGCAAAACATTAATACTACTCCCTTCTAGTGCTCCACTTTACAAGTCAGCATAAAAAATTACAGCAACCCATTTTAGTTTGCAAAAGCAACATTTCCCAGTATTTTCCACAGTGTTAATATGAAATAATGTTGGGGTGCATAATGACAGACCCTTGTATGGTCGCGGGCCTGGGAGGGACAGTTTGAGATTTTGCATGTACTAAATGAAATCTGTTGAAACAGCAACAAACTGTATAAAGGATGTGCAAATCTTCACCTACAGGACCACAGTCTGGCACTTTGTGTGCATTGTGATACCTCTGGAGTACAACTTGTCTCTGAAAAGAAAGTAATCAACAGAGGAGCCCTGAACCCACAGAACCAGCAGCCCAATCATTAGCAAGGCAAAAGCTACAGGATGTCTTGTGGGGGTTACCTGGCCGGCACTCCAACATGTCGGTTTATGATGTATATGGTTATGTCTTGTGGGGGTTGCCTGGCAGCACTCCAGTCTGTCAGTTTAAGCCAGTGGGCTGTGTAATCCCTGGAAGGTCTATAAACCAGGGACTGGAACTGTTCGGGATGCGTCTTGGTGGAGCAGAGACTCCCGGCGCACCCGGTGCTGACCGTGCACCCCAGCACCGTTTGCTTGCTTTTATTCGTTTAATAAATTGTTCAATCTGGCTAAAATCTTGCTTGGGACCAAGTCATAACAGATTACATCACTTCTGCATGATTCTGCCTTTTCAGTAAGGCAGAGCCAGATGCATTCAGGAGTACAGAGTAGGTAAAACAGAATCTTCTCCTGAAATGGCTGCAAACCTACTTATTATTCATACAGCTCTTAACGCTCTTTTGTCCCTGAAGAGGAAAGAGGCTTGTTTATAATGTGAGATTTGGTGCATCTAACTAAGTGAGCCTTGGCTCTTAATTTACACACCTACATAATCCCTGCAGAGAGGGAGGTGCTCCCAGCTCTTCTCTGGGGATGTTTATCTTCTTCTATTGAATGAGAGAGGAGAGGTGGAGGGGAGCGTGATCTTCCCTTATACTTAGGTGCGAAGACGTAAATGTTTCCCCTTCTCCCCCTACACCCATGCTGATGAGTGGTTTATTCACGAAAACTAATTTCCAGACTGGGGGTGAGGAGTGGGTGGGAAATGTTTGAGAAAACATGTGGTGGTTTAAAAACAAAGGGAAAAGCTGTTGTGGACAACAGGTAAAATGCTCTGTGTGTTTGTTGGAAGCAGTAAAGCTTGAGGAGGGAACAGTAGGGAGCTGAATAAAACCGCCTTGAAAGCCATTCTGCTAGTGGTGTATAAGCTGAAAGATGGAGTAGGAGCCAATTTTCTTATCTCGACAGCATGAGCCTTGCAATCAAGGCTGTACTCATTTTTAATTGTCACCTGCACTGTCAGCCAGCCTGGTGTTCCCACACAGAAAAGTGTTTGCATTTACCCTCACAGTTGCATCTGGAGCTAAAGGTGCTTCTGCACATCCAGCCCAGCCTCTGCGTGCTGTCTCCAATGGCAGGCTGCTCTTAAGTGCTTGGGATGTTCTTCCAGAGTAATCATCAGGAGTGTTTTGCGTTTGAGAAAGTGCTTAATTTTTATTTAGCTCCTCCATCTTCCCCTTTTAGCCTCTCTACTGATGGAAAAAATGGTCTATCTGCCGATCTTTGAACCAAGAGGGACCTGTTAGCTGTATTTTACTGGTATGAGGGAAAATACTTTGATTCTAAAAATGGAAATCCAGACCCTGTAGGTTTTTTTGAAAATGTAAATATTTGTTATATTAAAAAAAAAAAATTTCTTGATTGATACATATGTTTATCTCCAACCCCCTCAATGCTTCTCTTCATGAAAAGCAGTCAAAGATTATTTTCCCCCTCACCCAATATTTCCCTTTATGAAAAGCAGGCAAAGAACTATCTCAGAAAAACTGTAATCCTCTTCCTCTTTCGTATTAATATGAATCAGCAATGGCTTCAGCAAATCTTTCTGAAATAGTTTATGTAAAAATCAGTGCTAAACAACCCAAAGGACAATCAAAGCCATTATAAAACCAAGCAAAAACCAAATAAACCCAAAATAATCCTCATCCAAGGTAATACTATCAGGCTACTTATATCAATGGGAACTCATTGCTGGTTTAAAATTTTGGTAAATTTAATAACTCTGAGGTACAAGAGGTGGTGCTTATCAGAAGGTGTAAGCTATTGTTCATTCTGATCAGTGGTAGTGTTCATATTTTAAATAGCTTTTGGCTGTTTGAGAAGAATATATTTTTTTCCCCCTGCCTCAGACAGAGTTGTATGCCTTAAAATCTGCATTTTTGGAGGGGAGGGGGAAATATCACTGTTTTTCACAGCCACTATTTAAAGTAAAAATACTTGAGGAAGAAAGAGCTTAATTCTACCAATCTCTGCCTTCCCACTGAATGCTGATATTTTAGGAACGTCTAAAAATCTATTTAAAATGCAACGTGTGGTAGGGTGCTAGCCTACTAAAGCTAAGAACATTATTTAATTACCTTTTGGATAAAAGCTACAGGTATTATCTTGACATTTTTTCCCAGGCATCTTATTAACCAGCATGACATGTTTGGAGAGCTTCTAATTTGTAACAGTCCATGTATATTTGTTGAGAACAGTGACATCAAACCAATGTAATTTCTTTCAGTGACAAGATAACAGGTCTTTTGGATAAGAAAAGAAACAGATGTTGTATATCTTCAGTAAAGATTTGTTATTGATTTGAATAACAAAGTGCAAGCAAACTAGATTAGTACATGTAAATGTAAGTAGTAAAAAAAAATACAGTAGTATAGAGACAGAATGGATGAGTAAAAAATATAAGATGCTTCATGGATCTTTCTTGGTTGAAACAGAATTCAATATTTTCATCAATTACTTAGATGATAAAATTGAGGATACTCCCTCAGTGTTATGCTCCTGTGTAACCACAGGAACAACTGTGCAAGTATCGGTTCAGTAAAAGAATCGAAGGGGTAGTGCGGATCAGAAGGTGAATGCTGTAACACAGTTAGCAGAAGGACAGAGGTACATGAAATTGAAGAGTACGAAAAATGTGAAATAATTCTAGAGATCAGTAAAAACATAGTTGGAATGTGGTGGCAAGTTTTGGTTAAGACGAGAACCAACTGGGCAATTAAGACCAGAAGGAAAAAAATCACAGCATAGAAAAGACAAACCATATGGACAGACAGATATAAAATTTCTTTAAAAAATGAGATGTCTCTGTGTGTGTGAGATAGCATGAGTGTCATCATCAGTTATGTTCAACTGTCATTATGAGTCTTTATTAAAGTTTATAATGCCCATAACTGGAAAGCGACATGGGAAACTCTTGGCGTTACTTGACCAGAACTGATCTGCTGTTAGAGACGGTATATACAAAAGCCTTTACTGAAGTTATTTTTCCCAACTGTTGTTGCTTCTGTCATTCCGTTTAACACTCATGTCTTTGTCAGGCAGATCATAATGATGATCATTTACCACACTTTAAATATCTCAAGGGTATGCAAGCTGTTGAGCTGGCTCCACCGATTGTCAAACTGCCCTTTATAGCAAGTAAGAATAACATGAAAAGGGTGGGGTTTTTTGTTGTTGTTCGTCTTAAATAGCATGAATATTTTCAAAATTTCTTTTATCACCACTCTGAATGCAAACATAAGCCCTTAAACCTGGAAGTGGAGTCAAATAATGTTTTGGGAATGTCAGATCTCTAACTGAAAGAATGTAAAAAGGTGGTGGTGGTGTTCTGGGGGGGGGGGGGGGGGGGAAGTGTTGTTATTTTTTGTGTGTCTCTTAAATGTTTTGAGGTTCAGTTGTCCAGAAAAAGTGATCTGCGCTATTCAGGACCTGTGCTTTTGGGAAAAATGGAAATGCAGTAGGCCTTGCCTGTGTAGTTCTTTACCAGATGTGTTGGGCTGAAAAGCTGAGGAAGCTGTCAGAAAAGCATAGGAAACCTTTATCTTTCTCTGAAAGAGAAATCATTAATAATGCTTTCATGGAACATCTTGTTTGAAATGAATACATTTCTGCATGGGAAGGAGGCTTATCCGACCATTGAAATTACCATCTTAGCGAGTGGGATGCTGACTTGATATTCTGGAGAGAAAACTGGATATAAAGCAGTTTCTTCATGTCGCTGTAGGTCAGTTCTGCAGATGCAGTGGTATGCCAAGGTCCTAAGAGTTCCAACTGAGAACTTCCCTCTGTTGGAGGGGATGCTACTTAAGAGTATTGAACAGTCTGACTCTAGGGCTTTGGTTTTAGACTTGAGAACCTTTTGCTATCCATCTCTGGCAGTATTTGTGTCACCAGAATGCAGCTAACCAAGTGACTTAGATAACTCCCTGAAAAGCAGCTGCTATTGAGACTTTTCCTTAGGTTATTTTTGAAGAATGTGCAGCATTTCATTATTTTCTTGTTCAAGGCTGCTCTGGATCATTTGGTTGATTTGAGATCATTTTCGCCCTAACTAAAACAGCGTTAAAAAAGCTGAAATTCCCTAAGAGCGTGAAAGAAGTCTTGTGATGGTTTTGTTGTGTATCAATTTCACTGGATTTATTTCATCTCTAACTCAAATCCTTGCTTAATTCTGTTTTCACTTTCAGTTTTATTGAAAATACGATTATGCCTGAACATACTTCCCACACCTCTGCAAAAATCTGTTTGATCTATTTTAAATGGTTGTCTTTTTCATATATTATTTCAACTCATCAGCATGCCTAAAGTGCATGTCTTTTCATAGATGACACTTTGCCATCTGGGTTTCTCTTTAGATAACAAATGCCCCTTTCTTTGTTTAATCTCACTTCCAAATTTGCTTTATAATGGCTGACCACTGTTCTTCCATCTTCACCTAATTCCTTATTTTTCTACATGCTGACCTGTTCACATTAAAAAAAACCCCAAACTTGAATTAATTTATAAAATGAGGCCAACTCCTTACAGTGGCTATTTCCTTGACTAAAGATTTAAGCTATGTCAGCTTGACTTAAAGTGATTTATTGATCAAAAAATTAGAACATAACTAATTGTACTACTGCATTGATTTATTTTTTAAGTTTTGCTTGTTTGTTTTTAAAAATCATATGAAGTCTCAGCATAGCTCATATATGGAATTGTTCAAAGCAGCAATATAAATACAAACCAGAGGCATACGAGTTCAAGTATAAACACCCCAAAGCTGTGAGGATGTTTAAAATAGTTCATTGTGCTGAAAGGAAAATGAATGCTTCAACAAAAGTAAAGCAGGGCTTTACAGCGTTTTCATTTACAACTGTAATATAATAAAGTAATTTTAACAAGTGAACAAAGTGTGTTGGAAAAAGGCAGTGTGCTTCTAACTATGAAAAAGCTTTAATTAAAAATGTTGATTTACCTTGACACTGTGTGATTACTTGTCAGACAGGGACCATGGTGCCACAGTCCTTCTGACTGGAAGATCTCGTTGAGCATAATTTGATGAGCTGTATCCTAGCAGAGAGAGAGAGATCCATAAGTAGTCAAACATTTCTCTTGGGCTCCCTGGGTTATGCTTTTCAGAGGTTAATTTAGGTATCTGTTATTCAGTTGTCAGTGTATTTTAATAGTCAAAGTAACTTACAGGTTGTTTCAATAACTTTACAACACATAGACCTTGATTTGGAAAAATCTTTATTCTCTCTCCTGCTCTTAACATTGTTCTTTAAGTAGAAAATTATTTGGAACCTTCACATCTTTATGTTGCTTGAAGATAATAGCAATAGATCAAATGCCAGCATCACTTACTGATATTTTCTTACAGCTGAATGAGCACATAAAAGAACAACTCATTCTGTAGGAGGAGAGCTGTTCTTTTCCAGACTGAGTTCAGAATAAAGTTGCTCTGCCATAAGTTTGTCTGATTGCACATGTGTGACTAAGAAATCTGGATACACACCACATGGCTGTCAGCTGCAGAATCCCCTTGTGCACGTATCTGTGTGTGTATAGTTTTTCTCTTTTTCTTGTGGATGCGTGGATCGTCTGCTTTCATAGTTTGTTCTTTCCTGCCCATCCCATTGGGCAGCTCTCATCCCAACCCACAGAGCTGAGGGATCAGAGCAGGTTCTTCTTTGATGATTCCAGTGCTAGTGGTAACATCCAGGCAGAGGAGAGGTTATCTGCTACGGCAAACAGCAGATGCACAGTGCCAAAAGCCACTAAAGCTACTGCCTGCCATAAGTATGTACTTCGTGAATGTGAACCAAAGCTGAGCTCTTTTTTCCTGCTGCAGAGTAATGAAGCAAAAGCATTGGAATCATCTTCTTTGGCATCACCTTGGAATATTGTTATCTTGACTCTCATTTAAAGCAAATCAACCAGCTTAATTTGCAGTTAAATGTGTGGTTGACTTGTGACTTTGTCGTGCATTAAAAAATGTTGAGTATCTGGTTTGGGGTAGCAAACCTCTTTCCTACACAGAAAAGTGCTGAATTAGTGTTCCACTGCCTGCCTTGCTTAAATCAAGGATTAGTGAGTGGAGAGGTTTGTTTTTTTGGTTTTGAGGTTGGTTTTTTTTGGGGTTTTTTGAGGATTTTTTTTTTTTAATGTCTGTAATAGAGGTAATGAAAACATTGAGGAGAAAACGTTTGGTATTGTGATTTGTGTATGTAAATGTGTTACAACATTTTGTGGTGTTTCTAGGGTAATGTAAAGTTAGTTAAAGAACTGTGAATTTTCTGCCTTGGGTGCTCTGACAAAATCAGCTTCTGTAGAACAAATCAAAAGATACATCACATCTTCTGTAGCTCCTAGAAAGTCAACTTTAAAGCACAGCTATTTAACAGGCTGCATGTGTAAATAACTGCCCAGAAGAAAATAATCCAGCTTCGGAGAATTATTTTTATATACTTTATTTTTCTTCAATACTGAAAGCTGGAATACTATTCTAAATCGACTTTTGCATAGTATATTCAAATTCCCTCTGTGACCTTTCTTGGAACGTTACAGACTCCAAATTCCGATTTTAAAAAAGTGATTAAAAACCTGAGCAAACTCAGCCTCCTGTACATCAGGAAAGAGTTCAATGCTGCAGATGAGTATAACTTCACAGTCTTTCTGCTTACAAAGGAATATCTAGAGTTTAGTGAATGTGGTGTGCTAGTTTATATTATGGGATAAGTTTCCAAATAATAACAGAAAATTAGGTTGCTGTTCCCATATGATGCTAACAAGCTCCATTGTAGAGAAGGCTCTAGAACAAAGTGATCATCAAAAATTGAATTTAGGGCTGAAAACCTGTACTCTGTTCTCCATCACCAATTTGTCTTGCACTCTCCATTCTAATTGTTTTGTGATGATCTTTGAAAATACAGCTGTCACTAGAATGTCAAATGAGCAGAAGTACGAGGTGTGCTGATCCATCGAGGACACTGAGGTTGCTGACCTTCTTTCTGCAAACTCATGTTCCATTTCAATCAAATATGCTATCACCACCCATCTATTTACAACAGCTTCATAAAAAATCAGCGCTGGCACATATGATGGACAATTAGACCATCCCACTTACAATGAAACAGGACTCAGGAGTGGGAGAAAATAATCAAGTGATAATAAGCATGTAGTTTCATTTATTCAGAATATATTGATTGGGGGAAAAGTGCAGCTGTGGAAAGTCAATATGTCTGTACACTGTTGTCCCAGCTGGACAAATGCACTTAGGGTCTTCTCATTACTGTAATTATACAAAAGTAATCAGTTTTAAAAGAAGATCACAGCTACCATGTAAATGGGTATTGAATTTAGCAGAGCAGCACCAATTTGTCACTTCTCAGCAGTATCAGTTTTCCTACATAAAAAAACCCAAAAAATACCAGCAGAAATGCTGTCCTAGATGATTTGTTTTGTAGATGTGTTTAATAATGTAACATAAAAAGCATTAAGTAGTCAGTTCCAGAAGGGGAAAGAAATAACACACAGAGACACAAGTATGTTTGCCAGCGGCCTGTAATCCCAGTGTTATGACAAATTCAAGTAACCCCACTGGAATCATTTCAAGTTTGAATTAGAAGACTTCCTGTGCACCCAAGGTCAAAAGAATCGTTGACAGTGCAAGTAACCCTCTTAGAAAAGCTACAGGAGAGGGTGAAGTGTTGGTGAGAACAGAGTATGGTACAAGGCAGGAAATTGTTCAGGTTTTACAGCATCCATGTCAACTTCTGTTTAGCCTGCTATAGATGCTTTTGTTGTGAAATAAAAGTTGATGGCTTCAAAATGAATGCAGCCGAGAACATTAGTTTTGTGGTAGGCTTGCTCTTGTATATTTGTGGTAGCATCAGGAAGAATCACTTCTAGCACAAAGCTATTTTCAGAGTAAGGTGTATCCCACCATCCTCAAAAAAAAAATAAAAATCCCATCTCTGTTCATGCTGGGATCCCTGTAATAGGGAGGGTAAAATACCCTGCTAAACTCAGCAGTGACATGGTACACACTAACTGTTTGGGGAAAAGAGGTAATAAAACCTTCATAATGAAAAAGGGATTGCACTCCAGAAGACATTTACTGGTGCAGGAAAAAAAAAAGTGCATGTTTTTACTTTAGTTGAAATTTTTTTTGGGGTGATGTTAATTTGTAAGCACAGAAAGGCATTTCAGGCTTTTTTCATAGCTAGGAAGGTACTTTGTATTTTTACAATTGCTTAAAGTAGTGAAGTGAATTTTCTCTTTGGGAAATGTTCAATTTTAGCTGGAAAATTTAAAGCATCTTAATCTCAGAGGAATTTTTACAATAAAGGTAGCTTCATACTTTAAACATAGGGATTACAATAACAATAAAGGCTGCTGTTCAGCGCAGCTGTCCTTATGCATGTACCAGACATTTTTAGTTATAAGCAAGTAGTGCAATGGGGAAAATAAAAAAAACTTTCTTAGCTGACAGTTTCTTCTCTCAAGGAAAGAATATAATTAAAATTGCCATTTACTTTCCTATTGTGTAAAGGTATATATGTGTATGTATGCCAGGGGGAGGCTGCCTTACACTCTGAAATACAGACCTGACTGCTCTAACCAGATCCCTGTCCACCTTGCTGGCTCTAGCCCTTCTCTCTGCAGTGTCTCCCTTTCCAGCTGCACATGGGCACTCCTTGTATTTCTCAAGACTGGCCAACATGCAGTCTCTCTTTCCGTTTGTGTAGGTGACCCAGAATCAGCTGAGGCTTAAAAAAGTGCATATAAGAGAGAACACAGAGAAAAGACTAGTTATGAGAGAGGGAGAGTGACTGGAAGAAATTAAATACATGAAGAAAAGCATTCTCAATGTTTTCCAACCAGGATTCAATGCCCAAGGTTGGGCTTCCACATTAACTCCAGACAGTCCTGCATGAGTTCCTGCGCTTGACATAAATTAAAGGTGCACAGCAATATGGGTCTTGTCAGAGCTCTCAACTGGACACACAGAGATACCTCTTCATGTTTTTACACTATCCAAAAATACATCAGGAGGATGGCTTAACTATGTGCTATTATTGCACTTATGTTCTGTCACGGACTGAAGTCTGAATTGGAAGCTGGATTTTTTTTTAAAGTGTCAGATGTATCTGCATCAAAAATCAGTCCCTCGCTCCAGTATCTTACTCTTCATAGAATCATAGAATGTGTTGGGTTGGAAGGGACCTTTAAAGGTCATCTAGTCCAACCCCCTGCAGTAAGCAGGGATACTTTTAACTAGATGAAGTTGCTCAGAGCTTTATCAAGCTTGATCTTGAATGCCTCCAGGGATGGGACCTCCACCACCTTTCCAGACAGCCTGTTCCAGTGTCTCACCACCTTCATAGTCAAGAACTTTTTTCTTCTTCCTAATGTCTAATCTAAACTTACCCTGCTGTAGTTTGAAACCATTGCCTCTTATCCTTCACTACATGCCCTTAGCAAAGTAAGTGTAATCTTGAAAGTAGATAGGTGATAGGTAAAATCACCTGTAAAAGGTAAAGTATGTTAGTTGCAGAAACTTCATGCTATGACTCTGAGTTGTAATGGGATTTGGGCACAACTGCATATGCTTGGTTGGTTTTTTTTGGTCTGGTGTGAGAAAATATTCACACATGCCTATACACACACACACACACACACACACACACACACACCCCCCAAAGACATCCTTTGATGAAGTGTGTGTCTGTATGTGTAAGGAAGCTTACAGTACTTCGGAATCTCTTTTGTTAAAGTATATTTTGTTGTTATGCAGCCCCACTCCTCCACCAGAACTGAATATATACTCAAGTCTGTGGTATTTACAATGCTATCTGCCTTTCAGGATTTATCTGGCATTTTTAATAATACTTATTTTTTTCCCCTGACTCTTAGTGATGAGGAAGGCTATGGAGAAAAGTATTCTATCTATGGCTCTACCATCTCGCTTTGCTTTCTCTGGTGTCTCTCATTCCACCTACTATAGTCAGCATCCCTGCTCCTGCTGGTACAATCTGTTGTCCCAGTCTGCTCCAGACTTAATTTGTGAGTCTTGCTTGTTACTGAGTCCTCCTTTGCTATAGCCTCCCTATGAGTGGCTGTTGGCTTTCCTGACCCTTTCAATTTCTTTCCTTTTATTCTCAAATTTCTATTGTCCCGTTGCAGCAAAATAGATTGCATTCCTAATGTTATTAATTTTTGTGAGGGGCTCTATGGTTTTATTTTATGAGTAAATACCAACATGGTTGCTGCTGCCTGATGGGATGCCTGTGCTGACCCAGCACACAGCAGCAGTTTCTTTCTCCCTCCTACGTTGCTATTTTTGTCTCTTGCCATTCTAATCATTACTAGGGTGGTGGTTTTTTAATCAGCTAATGCTCGTTTATGTTCCTTTCTTCACCTCATCCCTGTTTTATGCACCTGCCACATTTGATTTGCTCTGCCATCCATTTATCTACCCAGGCTTCACATATGCATATACGACTGTTTTGTGTAAACTTCTTTGTTTTTTGCAAATGTGACCAATTTCAGCCACACCTTAGAGAGGTGTTATCTAGGAGAATTAAGGGTCTACCTTTTCTGTGACAACAAGTCTGAAAAAGAGCACTGCAGTAGATGCTTTCATGTACCTGCTGTTGGATGTCAGTGCAGCAGAGAACTCTTTAGAAGTGCCCTAAGGACAGACACTTGCATTTGGAGCTCATGCTTATGGCACACATCCATACGAAACAAAGCTATATTACTTCACATTTGTTTTATTTGAAATTTGTGTTTCTCTAACAGAAGGCATGTTTTGAAGAAGATTCACTAATGTGTCGTAGTTGCCAGTATATATGGAATTTGTGTACATTTGCAGTGGAAGATTCATCAAGCTCAATTATATATACCTGCTTCAAAAAACGTATTTGTTTACTATGGTAAAGAATATAGGTTTTAACGTATTTCCCATGAAGACTTATTTACTTGACAGACTTGTATTTCTGAAAGCTGCTTTTGAGACCCTTTTTGGTTTTGTCCTTTTGAAACCTTCACAAGCTGTTTTTGGATAATTTCCTGCTATCACATAAATAAATCATGCCCATATTTGTTCTGTATGGCTTTTTTTTTTTTTGCCTGCGTTTACCACAGGAGTTTATTTTTAGTCTTTATTCTTTCAAAAGATGCTAGTTGTACAGAATCTCTTTGACTCTTTTTTCTTGCCAGATGTTGTTTTACTAAGGTGGTTAATGGAAATGTGTGAAACAAAAAGTCTGCAGCAGCAAGGGTTGCTGTAATCCTTTAGTGTCATTCCACAGGCAATAAGGTCTTTCAGTAAGTTCGCGGTTCAGCCTTGAACTGTAGCTATAACATGCTCTCATCCCTAGGCTATGCTGAAGAATGATTTCTGTTTAAGTATAGATTTCCTGGCGTGGAGGATAAGTGTTGGTATGGGTGACAGCATGTGCTTGGATAGCTGTGTTTCGGATTTCCGGAGCTCTTCATAACAGCTCTGTTACTTTGAGACTGATACAGCAATTCTTATTTTTGCTTTGCGCCATCCAAATCTAATGTCCTTTATCATCTGTTACTTTCAGCAATAATTTTCTACCCAGAAACTCTAATATCTGAGGTGGGGCCACTTGAATTGAGTAGAGTTGATCCAAATAAAAGAGATGGTAACATAAGACTATGCAATGAACAGGCTGTGCAATCTAGCACTCATGCAAATGGAGGCAAAGATTGCTGCCAGGGTGTATGAAGCTTATGAGGGGCAAGCCTTTTTTGGTCGTCTCTTTAGTGAAAGATAATTCTTCATTGATGAAGGTGGGACTGTTTTAAGTGAGGTGAAATTGTGGATACTAAAATTGGATATTTCCCAATTTCTGAATTGTCAACAAAATCATAAGGGTTCTTTCAGTTGTTTCCATTGATTGCATAAGTTAACCAAAATTATCATGCTGGGGAGAAAGTTAAAAATGTCACCAACATGTACCATACCCAGCTATGCTATCATCTCTCAGTGCAAATGAAGGAGCTACCTTGCTACGCCCAGCCACCCTCCTCACCCCTCCTCACCCCTCTGGCTTGAAACTTGAATATACTTATAGTTAGACTGTCTTTCTTTAAGAAAGGAAATAAAGAATGGAAATGAAGAATGGAAATAAGAGAAAGGAACTTGATAACACCTGGCAGTGTGACTTCAGACTCTTTGGGAGGGATGTTCAAAGACTCTTCAATGCATGTTGTTAATTTTTAACATTGTTGACTACTATGTTTCTTAAAATTGCTTCTAAGTACAACTGCAAGGTTGCAAAAATCATGCTTGCAAAGCGTTTCTTACACAATCTGAAGAAGCAGGGAGGAGGAGACCCAGGTTATCTCCTTATCTAAGGAAAGAGAAGGAAGGCCTGGTCAGTTCAACACCTGAGAAAAGCATTAATATAAGAACAAAATTTTCAGTGAGCAACTTTTAAGGAATTGCATCAAACCTAGCTGCAGTTTTATGATCCCACTTTATCCAGATGAGCGCAATCACTATTGACATAGTACTAGAGAAAGAAAAAAATGTAAGAAAGGACTTAATAGAATAGCAAGACTTATGACAGCTTCTGAAAACTGTTTCTGTATCCAGCCAAAACTCATCTGCCTGATTCACATGTACCTACGATAAAAATTTGAGTTGGAGAATGGCATAAATAAGCAATACAAGTTTGGCTACTGTAGGAGAGAAGACCTTTTAATTTGTAATGCAAATATCAGAATGTATAATGAACTTAAAGGACTACAAAATAATCATGTAATTTAAAATTTTTGTGAAGAAAATTCTAAGAATTGTGCAAGTAGGAGTAATTTAAAATTACTGTATATGCAAAAGATTTTTTCCATAGGAATGAAAATTATGGAATGTTTACATCACACTTTCTAATAGGTTAGAAAGAAAATCTGTGCAGTGAATCTCTGGAGCAGTAGTTTTGCTTTTTGTCAACCTTCTTTACCTCTATGGTTGATCTGAAGGGATTGTGATTATTTCCAGGATATTCTATAATATCTAACTCCGTCTCAGGTACCTAACAAGAAGCAACCAATTTTTAAATACCAGAGTCCAGCATAGGGTATATCTCTCTGTTTTGTAATGTGCCCTCTGTATTTAGCTTGTGAAATGTTTCACAAGTTTGTATAAGTGAAAAATAGTTGTGGGTTTGGTTTTGTTTGGTTTGGTTTTGGTTTGTTTTTTTTTACAGTGATAAACTCTAGTATGCTTTATTTTTCCATGGAGAGTAAAACTTTGTTGCACAACAAGTTATCGCAATGATACATATATTGGTGTTCCATTCTGTATTACACATTCTTCCACCAAGTTGTATGGTAGAGAACTAAAAGGTATCTTGACCTCAGTGTGTCTTTTTTTCCACAATCAACAGCTAGTTGCAGCTAATTTCTCACTGTTACGATAGACAGCTTCCAGTACTGGTGAACTCTTACTCTCAACAAGTGATTTAGACATGAAATTTCTCCACTGGCAGAGCTGCTGGGGAGGGCAGCCATGCTGGGCCAAGCCAGCAGGCTTGAAGGTCATCTCCATGTGACTGTACATGGTCTACTAAGACCTAAGAATACCTGTCTAGCTGTACCAAAAGGATGAGCTGCTTTGTGCTGGAGATCACAAACTGAAGAATGTTATGAGTACTATGCGAAAGATATGAAACCTAAATGAAAGAGGTGAACTGAGTATCACAGGTACCCTGTACAAATTCCTCAGTTTGAGGGGATCATTTTTGTCCTATGCTGTAATAAGCAAGCTCCCTGTTTAGGCCTGGACACAAGGGTGTTATGTATAATTTGAAAATTAGTCATTGTCAGGATTTTCACTGCATTGTGATTTGAGGGACAATCAGAAAAATGTTTAAGGGATAATTGGTATTTAGTTACAAGGTTGAAGAAAGGAAGTAGAAAGCTATTTGATCAAGATGATGCTGCTCATAGGGCACAGAAGTAATGCTGTGACATCTGACTTGCAACCCTTCTGACAAGTGATAGCCAGTTTTTGTGGCTGATATATAAGGAAAAGAAATGTCAGAGTGTCCAAATGTAATTAAAACTCAAGTGAAAACTAAGGGCTGTGATACCTGAAGAAAATATGTATTGGTGGTTCTGCAGAAAAAATGCAGATATGTATGGGACAACTATCTTTTGGTAAATAGAAGATCATCTGAAACCATTTACCCTTTTTTTTTTCTTTACACAGAATGATAGGAGAAGATATAAATGAGGAAGAACAGGCATGTGGATAACTGGTTTGACATAGCTGATACACAGCAGTGAATTTTTATTGGAGTATTGAACTGTTTAGTTCAACTATTTGACTTAAGTGTGTAACCAAAACCAAAATCAAGCATTTTCACAGAATCACAGAATTGTAGGGGTTGGAAGGGACCTCAAGAGATCATCGGGTCCAACCCCCCTGCCAAAGCAGGGTCCCTAGCTCATACTGCACAGATAGGCGTCCAGATGGGTCTTGAATATCTCCAGAGAAGGAGACTCCACCACCTCCCTGGGCAGCCTGTCCCAGGGCTCTGTCACCCTCACTGTGAAAAAGTTCCTCCGCATGTTGGTGTGGAACTTCCTGTGCTCCGACTTGCAGCCATTGCCCCTTGTCCTGTCTCCACTGACCAAAGAAAAGGGGCAGGCCAATTCCCCCTGCATCCCATGCTTAAGATATTTATAAACATTAATTAGGTCCCCCCTCAGTCTTCTTTTCTCCAGGCTGAACAGCCCCAGCTCTCTCAGCCTTTCCTCATAGGATAGATGTTCCAGGCCCTTAATCATCTTCGTAGCCCTTCTCTGGACTCTCTCAAGGAGATCCCGGTCCTTTTTATACCAGGGAGCCCAGAACTGGACACAGTACTCCAGGTGGGGCCTGATCAGGGCAAAGTAGAGGGGGAGTATCACCTCCTTTGACCTGCTGGCCACACTCTTCCTGATGCACCCCAGGATCCCATTATTCCTCTTAGCCACCAGGGCACACTGCTGGCTCATAGCCAACCTGTCGTCAATCAGGGCCCCCAGGTCCTTCTCCACAGAGCTCTTCTCCAGCAGGTCAACCCCCAGCCCGTACTGATACATGCAGTTGTTCCTCCCCAGGTGCAAGACTTTACACTTGCTTTTGTTGAATTTCATCTGGTTTCTCCCTGCCCAGCTCTCCAGCCTGCCCAGGTCTCACTGGATGGCAGCACAGTCTTCCTGCGTGTCAGCCACCCCTCCCAGCTTTGTATCATTGGCGTACTTGCTTAAATTACTTTAAGGGGTAGTTAGTAGTTTTTAATGTCTTTCCATAATGCATTTATGATAGATGTGTTTAGTTTTTCTAGTATAGGGAAAGCCTTGGTTTTAACTTTTAAAGTTCCTTTTATTATCCTCATTGATCTGAACTTCTATTTAAATATACTTGGGATATTATCTGTAGATAAAAAAGAATCAATCTGACAGAACTCAGGGAGAACGTTTTACTCCTGGAATCAACATAGGTCACCAAGGTGTAAAAATTGTATTTCGGAGTATGAAATTGTTTTGAGAGTGAAGAAACTTCCCATTTTATCTAGAATTTGTGTGTTGATTCTAAAAAATATTTCCCACTGCATTAAAATTGATGCTTTCTGGCAATGATTTTGGTTTTGGTGGATTAATATTATTTTTTTCTTATATATATAACTCTCTCTCCATCTGCCCCCAAAATAAAAAGATCTCAGCCCCAATATATTTTGTCAAAAAAAAATTGTGACCAGATCAATCAGACTTCATTTGTGTTCAGGAACTGATATGTATAGACAAACATTGATATCCATGTCACTGATCTGTTAGAAAGCTGGCTTGACATCTGTTACTGTTTGGCAGCAGGGCACAGAATGTACAGATTTTTAAAGCCTTGTAAAATGCTTTAATTTTTATGTAATGATTGATTTTTCATTGCAATTACTAACCTGATAAAATTCTTCACCAGAGGTAGGAGGATGAGAGAAGTTAAGAGACAGGCACATCTGCTAGACTTTCGGAGATCCAACAAACTTCTAAATGAGATTCAGACTTTGAACTCCTTTCAAGTTTATTTTTGGCCTGAAACCCAGAGAGGATTGTAATGGGCTGAAAGGAAGCACACTGTATTGCAATAAAAAGTATCCCAGAGGAGCCTTTGTGATGGGTCTAACTAGTTTCAGTAGTCAAATGTTCTCCTTGGAAACACGAATGAGAGAGAATGAGAAGCTGGCTGTTTTCCTTGCAAGTGAATACCACTATGTCTATGACACTTCTAAGCTTGTAATAATTATTAAAGGGTACTTTAAAATATTCTCTCAAATTATAGTAACTGTGTAGTAATAATTGTAAAGGAGTAAGACTTCTGAAAACACTGCTTAGAAGTACCATGAGCAAGTAGCACATTTAGAAAAATGGCAGAAGAGTGAAATTTTGGAATGACTGAAGGTGTTGAAGTGCTCATTAAAGAAATTCTTAATTTGTTTACACTTGAGATGTTAGACTTTAAGACAGACATAAAAACTTTAATGTGACTAGATGTTATCCTCAATAAGATTTGAAAATATCAAATCCTCTATGGGCACGTCTGTGCTGTATTGTAAGATGTAAAACAGATATCCCCAAGCTGATGTTGAAAGAACTAGGAACAGAACTGTGCTGTCACCTCACTTGCCCCAGCCAATTTGTTGCTCAGCCTGGAAGCAGGTGGTGGAGCTGAGGAGCAAAGATACACTCATTACTAGTATTTTGCAGTGTTTCATGGATGATGACCTGCTTTGTTTAGAGGCAGGTTGAGATCCCCTGCAAGAAGCAGTGTGCTCAGAGTGTGTATGCTTCTCTGTGGAGCCCACAGCAAAGTTGCTTTGTCTTTTATGGCAGGATACTTCAGATATCTTTGGTGGCACTGGGTTTTTTTGTTAATATTGAAGTGAAGCAAGCCACACAGCTGTGTTTGCCGGCAACTGAATTTACAAAGCGAGGGCTTTAAACTTAGTTTCTCTGTTTACCTAAGCTAGAGCTGTAACACTCACCTTTCCATGCAGAAATACAAGTATAACAACAGGTTAGCTGGCAGATCTTGAACAGTACAGTTGTAGTGAAATGAAGCCCTTTTCATGATGGCATTTTAGAATAAATCTTCCGTATATTGTAGTGATATGCACATTAGTTTACAAAATGAAGCAATCAAAGTTGGAAAAAGATAGAATTTAGTTTGTCCATGAGCTCTCATGAACATACATCATGGTGCAATCTTTGATCTCCATAAGACCTTTCAGTCTCTTTTATTCCCAGTACATTCCTTTGCATTCTGAGCTTGAACTGTTGAACAAGCAGCAGAGAGAATCCTTCTGTCTTTAGTTTGCTGGAACAATTGCAGGGGAAATACTCTAAAAATCTGAACTGGAATAAATCTGGTATAAAGGGAATTTACTGAGAGCACAAGTGCTCAGCCAGGCTCTGCTGATCATGTTGTGAATTAGTGTGGTGAGATTTTTAATTTTTTTCCCAGGATGCTCTTAATTATTCTTGTTTCAGTCTGTTTTGTTGTTAAGTGCTTTGCTTCTGTTATAAAGATTAGGGTTTTTATTGAATTATAATACAAAGTTTTCTAATCTGAAAAAGCATAGAAACACAGCTTCCTAACCTTTTTCTGGAAAACCATGAAACCTCTTTCATGAGACTTTCCCAAGTGAATAATAAATTTTGACTTGGAACAAAAACAAGGGCTGGAAATTTTATCACTGACCCAAATTTTTATTAGTTCAATGCCTGAAAACAGGAAAATGTTGGATCCTCTTACTAAATGTCTTGAACTGAACCCACTTGCAGTGATATTCTGACTTTTTCAACCCTTGAGTTGGTATAGTTGTAATTTAATATGTCATTCTGTTCCACAACCTAATTCTTTAGCAGTACAAAAAGGTATGTTTACTAGATATTGCCAGTCTATAAGGAGAGAAAAAATAACATTAAATTGGAATATTGTGATTTCAAAAGCATGAACAGTTGATGGTAAAAGTAAAAATCATCTTTCCCAAACATGGCACACATCAATTAAATTTTAATTAACAGTAACAGTATCGGTGCCATCTTAGTGCTCATCAGAATATTGAACAGTTGTTGGCAGATGTCTGGCAATACAGCAGTCATTATGAATCTTTCCCTTTCATATAATTTATTTTTAATTCAATTTTTAATGAAATCACATAGTTTGTAGAGCTTTCAGGTATGTACAAGCCTGGAGTCTTTGCTGCGCACAAAGCACAGCGTATGCCAACCTGTTTTCTTAGGTGAAATCTATGCAAGTCTAAAAATAACTGTATGAACATATGTGCCGAAGTACTTTGAGGTATCATTTGTTTTCTCTCAACTTAATGCAATAAATCAAAACTGCAGAGCTAAGCACATGCTGTTGCAGCTCCTGTTGGAGAGTCATATATCACTTTTCGGTGCAAGCAGGAAACTGCTGGTATGTATGTAGTATGCAATCTGTAGAAAGTACTTAAGATAGGATTTTTAAAAGGACTGAAGTATTTGTGAGAAACTTACCCTCCACCTCCTTAAAAGGAATTACTTTTAAAGGGATAGCTGATAAGTATCTTTCTATAGATATTTTAAACCATTTTTAAGGGCTTTATACTTGTAGATCACATGCTAGATGATTACTAACTGTTCATTATCTTGTGATTTGTGTTAAATGAGATCATGGTACACTAACTGGAGGTCTCTTGGGTAATATGTGGCCCTCACCTTCTCCTCAGTTTTCTTCAATGGCCAATAATTAGTGGTTGGAACTACTTGTATCACCTGAGGAATAAAGTGCAGTGATATGAAGGTGAAGAAACACTGCTGGTTTTGGCATGCCATGTGTGCTCTGTTCAGTGGGACAAAGTTTGTCCTATTACCGTTCCCAGTGGCTCAATCATCTAAAATGTGAAAGGAAATTGCTCATGGAAAAGAAACCAAGTATGTGATGCTTGAAGACCCAAACAGATGTTCTGCTTAAAAATGAAGGGGTATGGATGCCAAAGAAAGGCTGTTGCTGATCAGCCTGACAGAAGGACTAGAGGGAAGGAGGAAGAGATGAGAAAGCAGCTGCTAGTACCAGCAGTATAGAGGTGTCCAAGGAGGCCAAAGGAAGGCACATCCATAGAAGTTCAATACTTACACAAAGTGGAAAAAGGCTCTATCCTCAGCTTCAAAGATCTGTGTCTCCCATATTAATGAGTGTTAGTAGATCTTAGAAAAATTATAAAAGTAGTGAAGGAAGGGTGCTATATATTTTCTAGTTCTTTGTTTTTTGTTTCTTGCTTCTTGACATGGTATAACTAAGTGGCAAGATGGCATTTAAGTCCTCAGCTATTTCAGTGTCTTTTTTTTTTGTTTGGAACTGCTTTAGGCTTGTGTAATGTTCTTTCTTCTAACTCCATGTCTTTGACAATTAAAAGAAAAATCCAGATTTGGAATCTGAATTTTTTTTTTGGCGAGTGAAAGAGCAGTCATGTAATTCAGTATTATACTTTTTAGCTGGTTTGTCTCAAGCCACCTGAAAGAGATACTGCATTTTCTCTTAGATTTCTTGAAGAAAGTGCTTGTATCAGCGTATTTTTTTAAAAATAAGTTATATTTGTATTACTATTCGCAGTTATGAAATAGCTTTGGCCACACTGGTTTTAAGAAGTATGGCTTATGCTGATAAAATGCTGGTAAATGTAATTTTGGATAATTTATATTGGTATATAACAAAAATTAAATAAATGCATGATTTATAATTTTTGTATAATTATCTGCCTGCAAATTGAAAGTTTTGGGTCATGATGCATATATTGGAACAATGATACGAAAACTTTAGATGTGGACAGATTCAGTAACTCATTGTGTGGGATTGACATTGGACAGACTTTTTTTTGACTTGCCTGCTGGTTAACTTAATCCTTTTTAATTCTTCTCTGTGATCTTCAAATATCCCTAATAATTGTAGGATGGGGCCTTTAGTTTTGTTTTTTTGTTTGACTCTGGGTTTTCTTTAAGAAGGGAGTATGGAAATAGCCCTAATCATTTGACTACTGAGGTGTCTCTCTTATAATCCTTTTAAAAAATCTAAAATGCGAGGTTTCTTGTTACTGAGGGTTTTATAATGTTAAGTGAAAACAGTCACAGTTGAACAAGCTGCTCTCATCACTTAAATTCACACACTGTGTTTCTGGGAATTTAGGGAGTCACCTACAGGTAACTGGTAATGATTGGTAATTAGCAGCCCCAACCCCCCCTTTCAAGTTGGATTTCCCATTCTTAGGCTGGATTCTGAGCTTACTGTATTCTCCACTGGTGGGGTTTATGGCTAGTTTGAATGACAAGACCAGTGTCATGAAGCCAGGCCAGAATGAAACTCATCCATTTACTTCTGGCTTAGTGTGGTGCACAGAGAGCAAAAATACTGTGGGGCAAGACTAACTTTTTATCTGTGTGCAATAGCAACTGAAGAGTGCAAGGAGAAGATCCATGGTATAATAAAGAAGGGAAGGGATTTTTAACTTTATTGCTCGTTCATTGGGAGAGTTACTTTAAATGACCTGAGAGCAAAGAACCTTGGTGCAACCTCTTTGACAGCACTGGTGCTGATCACAGATGAGGAAGACAGGCCACCTCTATGGGGAGTGCCAAAATTGGCAGATTTTTCTGTTTCCTATCAGAAGGTCACAACGTCGTAGGGCGATGTATTACATACAACTGCCATATGGCACCACTTGACAGTACTGCTGTAATTAAAAATAACACCTGAACACCATAAGACTACTGTGGATTTCAAGAATATGAGCTTTTCAATCCATCCTACCTGCAAGTTTCCCCCACTGCATTTCAGGTGAATACTTTCATTAACAGGAGACCGTTATGCTTTTTACATGTATTCAACAATAAATCACTAAAAAATGCTCAAATGCTAAATACAGAAAGTAAATAAGCAAAGGCACCTCTTAACACAGCCAGTAATCCCTTTACCATAAATGCTGTCAATCACAGCAAAAGACAAGATATTTGACTCAGTATTTAATCCCTTTCAAGATAATTTTCTTAAGTTCGACTTAAACACAGTGTGTAAAATGTTAATGCAAGTAATTCTGCTTTTGTTGCTTGTGAATTATTCAGATCTAAGTATCTGCCATGTAGTCTGAAAGTTCACAGAGAAATCTTTGTCTAACTGCTCTGACAGTCAGTCATTAGGAGCTTTAAGTATAATGTGCTCAAGTACTGTAACTCAGCTGATTACAGTAATGCAGCTCAAGAGGAATATTTGTACTACAAAGGTTATTAAGGAAAAAGTAGTGGCATGTTATAAAGAAAGAGGTGTTTGCAAACCACAAATGCATCCAGTAAAGTAGATTATCATGCCAAAGCTATAGCACTGAAGTAATCTTTCAGTGATACTTGCTTTTGCCTCAGCTGAAACATACGCTTCTTTCAACTGCCCAGGATGGCGTGCAGGTATAAAATCAACTCATCAAAAAATGGTCCTTCAAGAATTAAGTAATAAAGCCTAGATGCTGCACAAAATTATTAAAAGTGTTTAATGATCCAAGGCTTCACTTGGTACAAGAAGAAATAGCTGAGTGGAAACAGAAGCGGTGCGGGCTGGGACCATACTACGTGATTAGGCATTACGTTTCTCCTTTCCTGTCTTGTCCTGTTTGTCTGCTGTTCACTTTCATCGGGACAGGGATTATCTACAGCTGCATGTGTGTTGTAGTAGATGACATTGCACACCGGGCTCTTGGGGCAGGGGATGCATGTTTAGTAAGAGTATAGACATAATAAGGGTGCTATATCTTTTTATTTTTTAATCTCTTGCAAGAGTTATTTGTGTGATAACAGGAATGGTTTGGCATGTAGAGTAGACATGCATGTGGATGGATAGATTACTAGGAGAAAGATGTGAAGGGGCAAGAGGAGTGGAGAGAAATGAAGAAAGTTATAAAAAAAGAAGAGATACAAAGACTGTACTTCGCATGGAAGGAAAAATGACTCTGAAACTTTAAGGAAGTTGTCTTCAAATTTTTTTTCATGTCATCACTCACATTGTGCTATGAGGGAGAGCTGTAACAAGTTGGGGAAATATTTCAAAAAGCAGCAGAAGCTTTGTCATGCCTAGTGTCTTAAGCTTTATTTTGAATGCAGCATTGTGCGTGGCACAAGACACACCTATAAAAGAGTTTTGGACCTAATGACTCATCTCAGAATAGGGAAAAATCTTTTTGGGCAGCTTTTTGGACATGCAGAGGTCCTGTGAGTCTATTTAAGGTGGCTCAGCAGTCTGGTTTGTTGCTCTCTTAATACCATGCAGACGTGCCGCAGTCAGCCCCACTAGAGCAGCGTTCAATTTATTATGAAGGCAGAATGTCTTTGTCTTTCAGAATGGATGAAGGTCTCAGTCCTTTCAATGGGCACCAAGTTATGTGTACCACTCAGTGGCCTGCATCCAAGTCTGCCCCTGCCTCTCTGGAAACATGATGACGTTTCGGTTAGTCAGCAGGAGGCAAGCTTCAGCCTCAGAGCTGAAGAGGCTCCAAATATGAAATATAGATCACATTGTTTTCAATTGCATTCAGTAGTCTACTAAAGATGGTATCTGCATCCTCAGCCTGTTACGAAATATGTTCCTTTTCATTGTGTGTTGTCTATAGCTACTGTATTCAAGTACTTGATTTCTGTTTCTCAGGTGTCACAGTACACAAATCTCTGTTACGTATGCAGGCCCAGGCTTCTTGCCTTGCTCTAATTTCTCAGTATCTGAGTTTCTGTGAATAATTACACAGGTCAACAAAAGGGGAAGAGGGCATCATGGCTTTGTTTCAGGGCTTTTTTTCATTTAGACACTAGCTTGGATATATTTTCTGAATGCTCATCATTATGCTGTGACGTTCCATCTACTGCACTCTTATGGTTCTTGTAGTGATTTTATGTGGTGGTTCTCTTGATAACTGAAAGTAGATCTTCAAAGTAAAATTGTTAGAGGCATATGGAGCAATTTCGTGTTCTTCAGAGAGCTTGAGAGAAGTGGCAGACACTTACATGAGAATCTTCTTCTCTAGGATTTCCTATGAAAGTAGGAGATGAAAAAGTGGGGGAGGGGCAAAACAGACAAATTCCTTTTGAAGACCACTCAAAAATCCTTCAGTACACAGTGTTATTACAAACTGCTATTTCCAGTAATTTGCTAGGGTTGCACAGGTGAGCTAGAAATGGGTTTGAACCTGAATTTTTTCTCTTGGCAGTATAAACTAATAAAAAAAAAGGACAATATTTGGATGTGAAAAATTGATGGGGAAATACAGAAATATAATAAAACTTGGAACAAGGAAGTGGCAACAGAGTAATAAAGGGAGGAAAGGTCATAGAGAAGACAATTCTTTTTTTCTTTTGTTGAAATTTATAAGCCTCTCAAGGGACATGACAGAAACATACCACTTCTTTGAACATCAACATCCTCCATCCATCATCCACACAAAACAAGAAAGGGGTTCTTGGGAAAAGGAGTCTTCAGTTGTGTAAATAAAGATCACATGGATGAGGTTTAGACTGCAGATGGCTCCGGTAACACAGAGCATGATGGCCTCTGAGGACTGCAGACTGGAGGCTGTGAGGAGGGCAGAAGGCAGGAGAGGAGCAGGTGCTGGAAACTTGGGTCAGGAAGTGTGAGTTCACTTCTGAACAATGAAGTTTGTGAGTTTTCTTCTTCAGTGTCAAAGACAGGCCTTAAAGTGCTACCCGAATGTAATGCTGTGCAAGGTGTTTGTCACGTGGAATAAGAGTCCTCACTGGTGGCTTTATAACTTTAATGAACTCAGTCTTCATTTACAAAAGAAAAAAATAGTTTGACATTACACCGTAAATGGTCTGTCACCCCAGTTTTTGCACTGCAGCTAGTACTCGTAAGGTTCTGCACACTTTTCCTATCCCACTTCATCACAACCATATACCCCATGAAAGAGGATTCTGTCATCTTACAAATGATGTTGTATTTAAAGAAATAATAAAATAATCACAGAATTGTAGGGGTTGGAAGGGACCTCAAGAGATCATCGGCTCCAACCCCCCTGCCAAAGCAGGCTCCCTAGCTCATACTGCACAGATAGGCATCCAGATGAAGGAGACTCCACCACCTCCCTGGGCAGCCTGTCCCAGCGCTCTGTCACCCTCACTGTGAAAAAGCTTTTCCACATGTTGCTGCAGAACTTCCTGTGTTCTAACTTGCAGCCTTTGCCCCTTGTCCTGTCTAAATAATCCCAATGTCTTGCTATATGGGACCTTGCTAAATACCCTTCCCGCCAGCCCCCAAAGGTTTCTTATCACTGTGTAGGTCTCCAACTTTTTTCCCCATTATCCATATATCAATAGAGACACTCATTATTTTCTTTCTAGGTGTATGTGTGTGTTATTTGATTGCTTTTGCCTTTTTTATTTTGCCTTGCTGCTTGCTCCTTGTCAGAGATTGGGTGTTACTAGCAGTCAAAATTGCCCTCTGGAAATGTGAAAATTGCCTGGAGAGCAGTAGAAAGATGTTGTATCCATTCCTTACTGTAAATGAATAGGATAACAAGGTCACAGCCCTCACCTTGAATGTCACCTGGAATTCAGGCTGGGAGCTGGTGCAATTTTGAGGAGGATCTTGCAATTCTTGTTTATTAGAATGGCCTGTGCAAACAAGCAGGGGACTGGGCTGTGGGTGTTGGTGGCCAGCCAGTTGCTAAAGGAAACACAGGAAAATCTGGTACCAAGGTGGCGTGAGAGCAATCTGGTATTTTAAGTGCTTAGCAAAGTTTGAAGTGGGGAGCATGCCCCTGACTCACGATGCTTCATGCCTCTTTCTGGTTTCATTGCTGATCTGTTGGGCATCAATCGCTGTTATCCAGATGGACCTTTGTCAGGCTTGAGACGTAGACCTGTGCGAACCTCGTGAAGTCCAACAAGATCAAATGTAAGTTCTTGCACATGGGCTGGGCAATCCCATACACAGCTACAGGCTAAGCAGAGAATTCATTAAGAGGAGATTGAGTAGGAGGACTTGGTGTTGTTTGAGGGCAAGAAGCTCAACATGACCTGGAAATGTGTGCT
The DNA here is from genome assembly GCA_022605575.1 of Laterallus jamaicensis coturniculus. Lineage (NCBI taxonomy): Eukaryota > Metazoa > Chordata > Aves > Gruiformes > Rallidae > Laterallus > Laterallus jamaicensis. The sequence continues at coordinate 15,768,884 of JAKCOX010000008.1, read as the reverse complement.
TGCAGCCCAGAAAGCTAGCTGTAACCTGAGCTGCATCAGAAGAAGCATGACTAGCAGGTTAAGGGAGGTCATTCTCCCCCTCTACTCCACTCTTCTTAGACTCCACCTGGAGTCCTGCATCCAGTTCCAGGGTCCACAGTATGAGAAAGACATGTATCTGTTGGAGCAACTGCAGAGGAAGGGGCTGCAAAGATGATCAGAGGGCTGGAGCACCTCTCCTATGAAGATGGGCTGAGAGAGTTTGGGCTAATTCAGCCTGGTGAAGAGAAGAATTTGGGGAGATCTTGTTGCAGCCTCCCAGTACCTAAAGGGGCCTGTTAGAAAGCTGAGAGGGACTGTTTACAAGGGCACATAGTGATAGGACTTAAACTGAAGAAGGTTAGATTTAGATTAGCTATCAGGAAGAAATTTTTCCCAGTGAGGGTGGTGAGACACTGGCACAGGGTGCCCAGAGAAGCTGTGGCTGCCCCCTCCCTGGTAGTGTTCAAGGCCAGGTTGGATGAGGCTTTGGGCAACCTGGTCTAGTGGAGGGGGGTTGAAATGAGGTGATCTTTGAGTTCCCTTCCAATTCAAACCATTCTGTGATTCTACGTTGCTTTTCCTGCCTATGCTACTCCTTCTTTGGCAATTTATGTACCCTCTCTATTAAAAAGGAAGCTTTTAGGGGTAAGGATTGTCACAGACTATGTATGTACACGGTTCATTTCTGCCTTGCTGTCAGGTTCTGCACAGCTGTTAGCTGTCAAAAATCCTGGAGACTTTTAAACTGTCAAAACCTTTTGTAATTTCCCAGCAGAATATTTTATCTGTGGCTATTCCTGTTTCAGGGCTTCTGCCTGCCTCTTGCCATTCCCTACAATTACCAGCTTCAGTGCCCTTATTTTTTAAGATACACAAAGCTCCCCCATGTATTTTTGCATTACTGCTTCTCACCTGGTTTTCCTTGCTCCTCTTCTGGAGTAAATCTGACCCCCTCCCCAGAGGCTTATTGCTGTTCTTTCTACTTACTCTTGTGGCTCCTCTTCTGAAAGATTACAACAATTGACTAGAAACCTTTTGGCTAGGAAGAAAGTTCAAATGGTAGCCAAAGCCCACACAGGATATAAAGTCCTCGACGTCCTTGACGCGGGCACGTCCACATCCAAATGACAAAACCTGCTGCTTGGGGAAAGGAGCCGTCGAGTCTGAGTCGAGATAATTTGATGGAAGTTGATCCACTTGTTAATGAGCTTCCTCAAGGAAACTTAATTTGGGCGAGGGTTGTTTCCTTCACTTGTGAAATGAAGTGTGATGTGAAATGGAGTAGACAGAAAATACGTAGGAGAATAAGAAGAGGGTAGAAAAGGATTTCAGCTCCAGCTGGGCAGTCTGCTTTGATTTCACTTTGAATTATCTCTTTTTTTTTTTTTCCTTCTTCTTAGGTTGGCTTGATTTTCCACAAGCACATTTTAATCTAATCTTGAATTTTTTGCTGTTAAATGTATTTTAGTTATCATCAGCTGCAGAAGTACATAGAAGGCAAAAATAAAAAAAGTGTGTTTTAAATTCACTGATAATATAAATGCTGGGATTGAGACTATCTCATTTTGAGAAAGAACAAGTTAGTTTTGAAATTTCTGCTGAACTGGAAGTTTGAAAATAATTATCATTTGGATAGATGTGCCGTGTTTTGCTTTCAGGCTTTGAACACTTGATTTTAAAATGAATGGAAAGGATCTGTTGAAACAGCAAGAAACTCGTCTTAACAACACAGCTACAGCACTGGAGTCTTAGAAGTCCTGTCTCTCTTGCTGTAACTCAGTGATTTTACATGAACTGGAGAGTACCTCAGGAAATTTTAGTTTCCAGTTATAATGACATTTATTAGCTATTCAACTGAATGTTCTCTCCATTGAGCTTAATGCTTCCTTAGAGAGTTCAGAGACAAAGGTGAGAGGGGTTAAGATTTTTGTTATTATAGGTCTGCCCAGGGTGGAATCTGACTCTTTTCTTAGCTAATCAAATACTCTGCTGTGACGGTTCAAGCTTCCCGGGGAAACTGCACCTGATGACAAAAGCATTGTGTAAACAGACAAGCAGAAAATACTTGCAGGTTGGAAATTTCTGTTCCTGTCCCTACAGCACATTGCTTCAGAAGTGAAAGGCAAGGAATTATTGAAGAAAAGCAATTGGTAATAACGCCCAAAGTGTTAGAAATTTATCTGAAAAAAGTTTTTGAAAATCAAGTGAAAAATTTTTTCTGGCAGCATGCTGATTGACAATGGGTTAATACAACTTTTCAAGTCTCCTCAAAAAGTTGCTGCTTATAGATTGAGCTGGTTATGACTCCTGCAAAAGACACTTGGAACAGAAGATAATAGGGAAGTGGTATCTGTGGTGTGCAGGCTGTCTTCGCTCGCAAAGTGAATGCATCCTTCCTTGACCTTTGAACACTCAGCTAATTGAAAGCCCTTGCAGAAAGAAAATAGTCTTTTCACAATAGATCAAGCAAGGATGGTAAGTATTTTGCAGTCATTCTGTAGTGGTTGCTAATGTAGAAGTAGCTACTCCAATATTTTTAAATGTTTGCATAGAAAAAGCATGACAAAGAAGGACCCATACATTTATTGAGGTAGTATCAGTAAAGTACACATTACCAAGATACCTGAGCTAGTGTGATCCAAGCGGAAATTGCTGTTCTATGGGAAACCTGGGGAGTTGTTGGAGCTGTATCTGAAGCAAACAACAGGGTTTTTTTAAAGCTTTTGGAACCTTTTCTTATTTAGTTGTTTAGAAAAGAAAATGTCTGCTAATGTGCAAATGACATCATTTATGAAACTTTAAAGCTTGTGTTCTCAAAGTCCTTGAAATTAAGCAGTAAGGTTTAGGATTCTTAGTATACATGGTCCAAATTTCCAGTGTTTCCACAGTTTGGTATTGGAAAGGAGAAAACCTGTGGTATTCTCTACAGCAGGGGCTTCCCTGGAAAAGCAGACTTAGAAAGCCCAAAGACTATTAGGGTTGTCTGGGAAGTATCTATATTTTGTTAAGCATCAATGGTGATTTTAGATATTTTTAGAATGTGTTTCAAGTTCAATAATTCAGATCTTTCCAGATCACAGCTAAATCTGTTTCACCTGAAAATTCACAGTGAATTGTGCTCAGCATACTTTTGTAATATTTGAGTTTGTCAGAACTTCATGTTTTATAGTCTACAAAATAAATTATTGTATCTTTCTTTAAGTTATTAGTGTATAGGGTTTTAGCCCACCAGTTTGAGTGGAAGTCTAATTCTAGTGTTTTTGAAAGTGGCATATGACTGCTTTTGAGGAACATCAATATCAATGCTATTTCAGCCCTGCACCCTAAAGAATTACAAGTAGAAAGCAGAAAAAAGATACTAATTTTCTCATTTTATGAAGCAGAGGCTATGTTAACTTTAACTTGGGAACCATGAAGCTTGTTGGTGGATAGTGATGGTCCCTCTTTCATGTGCTGGGGAATGTGCAGCTAAGCAACTTCTTTTCTTCTGGGTAACACCTAACATGGAGGAGAAAAATACTCTGTAGGCATGGAACAGAATAACACAGAACTTAGGAGAAAAGTTAGAAAACCCAAAGAACTGCTTTTAGAAAAATGTACTCTAACAAACTGGGATGCGAATTAAGCTTGACAGTAGTCTGTAGTAGGCATGGATTCTTCCTGAGGAGCTCCAAGTAGCCTGCAGGTCTCTCTCATTCTCACACTGTTTTATGGCAGTCATTCTTACTAAGCCAAGTTGGGTTTTTCACAGGAGAAAATGGTTCCTGTGAAGATTTCTAAAAAGTGCTTTAATATAGATTTAATGCATGGATGTGGCACCTGTTCAAGGAGAATATATGCCTTACAGATATTTGAAAATACTAATACAAATAAAAAAGAAAAGAAAGCATAAAAATAGATTATAAATAGACTATGCCCCAAATGAAACGGAAGCTGAACACCAGGAATAATTTTTCTGTATGGTACCAAGCACTACTAGGCAGTAGCATGATTGAAGTGAAAAAAGTAGAGTAGAACCATGGAGTCATAGAATCATTAAGGTTGGAAAAGACCTCCAAGATCATCTAGTCCCCCTGCCACCTATATTATTTACTAAACCATTTCCCTAAGTACCTCATCCAACCTTTCCTTAAACACCCCAAGGGATGATGATCCCTGGGCAACCCGTTCCAATGCCTAACCACTCTTTCTGAGAAGAAATTTCTCCTAATTTCTAATCTAAACCTCCCCTGGCACAACTTGCCATCATTCCCTTTTGTCCTATCACTAGTTATCTGCAAGAAGAGGCTGATTCCCAGCTCACCACAACTTCCTTTCAGGTAGAGAGCAATAAGGTCTCCCCTGAGCTTCCTCTTCTCCAGACTAAACAGTCCCAGTTTCCTCAGCTGCTCCTCATCAGACTTGTGTTCCTGACCCTTCACCAGCTTCATTGCCCTTCTCTGGACACATGCCAGGGCCTCAATGTCTTTCTTTATAGTGAGTGACTCAAAAGTGAGCACAGTATTTGAGGTGCAGCCTCACCAGGGCTGAGTACAGGGGGATGATCACCTCCGTGGTCCTGCTGGCTATGCTATTCCTGATAAAAGACAGGATGCTGTTGGCCTTCTTGACCATCTGGGCACACGGCTGGTTCATGTTCAGGTGAGTGTCAACCAACACCCCCAGATCCTATTCCTCTGTACTGCTTTCCAGCCACCCTGCCCTAAGCCTGTAGTGTTGCCTGGGGTTGTTATGACCACAGTGCAGGACCCGGCACTTGGCCATGTTGAATTTTATCCCATTGGCCTCTGCCCATCTATCCAATCTGTCCAGGTCTCTCTGGAGGGCCTTCCCACCCTCCAGCAGATCAACACTTACCCTCAACTTGGTGGCATCTGAAAACTTACTGAGGGTGCATTCAATTCCCTCATCCAAATCATCAATAAAGACATTAAAGAGGATGAGCCTCAGTACTGACTCCTGGGGAACATCACTTGTGATGGGAATAATTTTTATGGATCTTCATAAAGTATTCTGTTTCTCCTTTAGGGCATTTACACCATGGTGGTGATATTTATATGGCAGAACTTGTGCATAAAACCAAAATGAGGATTCAAGATCAAGAAAAGTGACCTGGGGCCTTTCTGAGTAGTTGCATTTGTGTTTTTCTGCCATTGCCTTCCTGTAGGTTGTTAGTTGAAAATAAAAATGGTGGAATTTTTGTCTGATTTTTGTTGCTGATGCTAACTGGAGAAGAATTCAGCCCTAAAAAATTAAGTCCTGAAGTTTATCATGTGTCAAAGAGAACTCCTCTATCCATCCTAGCTTCAGGATAATGTCTGCTGAGCTTTTGCAGTCCTCTTCCTGGGTGGTGGTGATTCTTCCCCTCCCTTGCAGTTAGACTTTGGTGGTTGTTCTACAGGTTTTTCTTGTGAAATGTTTCCCAACTGACAATGAATCATCGTGTGCTACTTTGTCTGCTTTCCACTATTCTGAGGGCTTGTTTATTTATTAATAAGGATGATAACAAACAGAAATGCTTGGCCTTTTCCTAGTTGTTATTTGCAAAGCACATTGTTCCAGGCTATCTTGCACCTGTGTCATAAATTAAGTCTGTAACAGACACTTAACATACATACAATGAATAATACAGCTAGTGTTTGCTTGGCACCAGTTTAAAAATAATATATTTACACTCTGGATCAACAGCTTTAATATTTGGCTGAAGTTCTGAATAGAACAATGAAATCCTTTTATCTCACACTTAAGCCATTTATTTTACACTGATGTTACTCACATGACAGAATTTACAGAAGAATAAAACAAAACAAGCTCAGGATCAGAAAAGATGTCTCTGCGGAGAGGAAAAAGGTTATTTCTAAGTCACCGCAGTCTGGTTTAAACCAAACAATAACGGGAAAGTAGAAAGTGAAAATAGATTCACATCAATATTAAGAATTAAGAGTTCATTCAGGAAAGTTCAGACTGGATGAAAATCATAGTCTGGCTGGAGAACTACAATAAAACTCTGGTTAAGGAAGAAAAGATTGGTTTCTACCACTGACATTTACGACTGGGGAAAAAAAATTAAATGTTCTTCTACTCTACAGGACTCAGCTTAGAGGTGGCAAGGGACCCTAGAAATATTGGGAACTTGTCATAAACTCTGTAGGCTAGACTTGGAAAGGCTAGGCTGGAAAGTTCAGTGCTTCTGTTAGTGAGAGAGATCAAGGAACTGTTTAATTGTGGGAAACTTTCACTTCTCAAATATTGTTTGAAGAACAAATGCCACTAACAGCGGTAGGCCAAAAACATGTTGGAGATGACAGCTGGCAGATTTAATCACCAAATGGTCTCTGAAAGAATAAGAGAAAGGTTCTGTATCAGGTCTATTTTAGACTTTTAACTGGGGTTTTGCGGAAGGTAACCTTGGACCAACTGACCACAAGTAGAGAGTTAAAATTAAAAGGAAAAGAGAAGTCCGAAAGGTTATGCATATAACAGTCTGAAGTTAGTTGAACCTAAGTTGTTCAAGGGTATGAAGATTGAAAAGGCTTTGGTTTTCTTTAAATCAAAATGTCAAATCAAAATATCTACACCGTATATTCCTAGAAAGAGTGCAATGTTTTCTGAGACCGACTCCAGTATTAACAAGAATTTGTGACACTGTTAGCCTATTCAACATCATCTGGCAAAACAGATAACCAGTGAGTTATTAAACTCTGTTAACTGTACTGAACTTACTCAGATTGTAAACATGAAGATTGGATGTAAATGAAATGTGAAAGACAATTGTTTCCGATTTGGGTGGAGTCTGTTCCCCTTCCAAAAGCTGCCAGTTTTTTCCTTACCTAGGTGAGTGCCTCAAGCATGTATTGACTCAATGAAGATCATGTTGAGAGGCAACATTGGCCGTACTCTTGGGTTTTTTCACCAGTTTGTTTAATTTTGATTATGGTGTATCCTGAGCTATGGTTTGTTTCAGGTTCCAGATTAGGCCTGGGGTCTTTCTACTACTGCTTGCGTAATGATCAGAGAAAAAGATGTAGAGGAAGTGAAACCACAGTATGTAAAATGTGTCTGAAGGACTTGACTGCCTATTCTTGCAGTGCTGACTGTAGCAGCAGTGATGCTTGGACAGATGTATGTGCAGAGTCAGCAGATGTACTGTATATTGCTAGGACATACTGCCTGCCTTCTTGCCTCTGAAAATACCTGACTGAGACAAGGTTATCCTCGCAGGTACTAAAATGCATGTGTGTTGTCCAGATGTGAGATTAATGTCTAATTGCCGGTTACGGAACAGGGCTGTAGTGCTGCTCTTGCTAACCTGGGATTGCAGGTGAGATTCAAACCTTTCACAAGCCCTTCAGAGACGACTTTTTTTCCACCTTGCACACATGAAAAGGCTAATTAATTATCAAAATGGCTGGCATAATTCCAACACCTTCTCTTAGAAACTTAACAAGCAAAGTTCAAGAAACTGCTGTTCTGTGTAGCTTGGACCACAGACAATCCTCCCATATATCTTGTTTGTTCCTAGGGCTCTGTTCCCTGTTACAGCTTGCATGGTGCTCCCCAGCCAGTTGCAGGGTGGCAGGATGGGTGGGGAGACCACTCCTGCCCAGTGCTGCCAGGCTGGGCAGAGAGGTGCCTGCCCAGGCAGCCAAGTACTTCAGTCCTGCCACCCCACAAGCCAGTGCAGGACCTCAGATGAATTTTTCATGCTCTTTTTTCTCCTCTTTTTATGGTGCTATTCTTTGTTCTGTTATGTTGAAAGCTCTCTGAAATTCGTATTGTCTCTACATACCACGGTGAATACATGAGACCCCTCAACTCTTTTAGGTACTGCAGTTTCTACTGCAATGTCAATAATTGCTAAACTAAGCTCCATATGATGCCATTTATTTTCAAACACAATTTTCTTACTGAAGTAAAGGGAGATCAGTGCTTCAAAACACCGTGTGCTATGGCTCTGGTGAGGAGAATGTCAAATGTCCCTGAGAGGTTTTACAATTATCGACTTTTATCTTTTTGCTAGTAAGTAGGTATAAACACACAGGCTTTTCATAACAGCCAGCTGCTGAAAATCTCTGTTCTTAACAGCTGTCAAAGAATGCTTGTGTTTGTGTACTGGTTTCCATCAGAAGTAGGCAGCTTCTTGGCTTGGATGCTCTATACTTGTCATGTTGCTGCTGTTTATTAATATAATTTAGTCCAAAAAGAGATTACTAAGGACAGTAAAAGTATATATAATGTTTTACAAAAGACTAACCAGCAATTTTCTTTTTAAAAAAGCTTTGCATGTTGTTAGAGAGGTGGCGAATAAGAAAGATCTGCCTTCTCTCTGGTGTGGTAGAAGTGCTGGTAGCTATTAGTTCACTGTATCTATATGTTAATCAGAGATTTTGTGGCACAATCCGTAGTGCAAACTGGTAATTTTCTCTAGGAAAAAATAAGAGGGTGATCACATTTTCTTTTTAAGCACACAATAGCTGCTTGACAAGTATGACCCAGTAACATTTTAAACTAGTGTTCTGAAATAGGGTAGCACTCAGAAAGTGTGTGGGTTTTGGGATTGTTTGGATGGGGATTTTTTCCACCTCTATTAGATTTCATTGTAAGGGCACAGAAGAGGACTCTGCCATTCACTTTTTGGAAAATATTTTCTGACTGATGTGTGTGAGAAGAAAAAGATTTTAATTTGTCTGGCCCTCTAAGTGCATCTAATAGAAGAAACACATATTTTTTCATGTGATCCAGGCTTTAAAATTCTGTTTAACAACTATTTCTGTGGTTACTGAAATGGTGCTGATGAAATTGTCCTGGCAAGAATGTGAACCATGTTTCTGTGGATTGGTGCTGCATAGGGGTGAGGGAAAAATTATCCAGAAGCACTAGGTATATGTGTTAAGTTACAGCATTCTGGAAGGAAACTCAGGAAGTAAATGATTGACAATGTTGGCCTTTAAGAAGGCATAATTAGTCTGTAAAGTTACCACCTTGTGGTTCCACTTTGTCTCATGGTGCTGCTGTTTTTGTCCCGTGTCTGACTGCAGTCAGAAAGGAACCGGTGCGTGGGATGTAGTTGTTTGTATGTAGAGTGGTTAACACTGCTTAGCTTTTGCTTCTTCTTGAAGGAAGGTTTGATTTTTAGAACAAGAAGCAAAATCTTTAAGGTGCCTCATGAAGAAAAAAAGCTCTGTATATTTTAAGTGACTACACAGTTAGTTTGTGTTTTATTAGGGCAAGCAAAGGAAGAAACTATGTTATGAAGAGATTCAACGTAGAATATACTTAAAGTAAGGAAGCAGAAGGGTATGCCAGGACAGGGTGAATACTTACATATAACATCACCCACTACGTATAAAATGTGAAATTTAAGTACAAGTAAGATGGACTTAGCTGTCTGGAAATTTACACTGTCTGTCTTAGTCCTTAGGATGTGTGGACTGTTAAATGTGAAAGCTTGTGAGATTTTAATTCAAAAAATTCCTTCTTTATCTTTCCATGTTTCCCTGAGGAATCTTTTTCTGCTTTTTGATTTACTTAGTACTTCCACTGTTGTTTTGTAAGACCCTAAGATTTATCTGCACAAACTCTAGTTTTGCCTGTTTCTGAGCATTTCTTTGTGATCCATATGATGCCTGAGTGTCCTCAGTGCAGTAGTTCCTACAGCTGTGATATTACAACAGCGCTAAGTCATTCTTGCACTACTCTGGTCTTTACATTTTGGGGGAACAAACTGTAACTGGTCAAAGGCAAGTAAACAATAATTTATTTTAAATAGCTCTCTGAAGTGGTAAGTTTTAGGGCACATAACAGAGTATTTTGAATATGTGAGGTTCATAGCACAGTATCTAGGATAAGATAATTGGAAAACTGAGGAAACCTGTTTCTTTTCAGTGTTCCTCATAAGCCAGTTAGTGGAAACATTAATTCTGTGTGAGCATTTGGAAGCATATGGAAGCATCTCTCCTCTGCCTCTGCTTCTGCTTCTTCCTCTCCCTCCGTTCCCCACTCCTTTCTCTTCTCTCCCCTTCCTCTTCTCTTTTCTCCCCCTTTCCCTTTCTATTTTATTGATATTTTATTCTATGCCTAGATAAATAATGGCCATTTGCCTTTGCAATACTTCATTTGTACAGTTTAGTGCAATTTCTGTGGTTATTTTTTTTCCTATCTTTCCTCTATTTTACTGAGCCATTTCTTGGTCATGCATAAAACCTTGCAGTTTACTAAAACTAACAGGTTCCTGAAATGGCTGTGGAGAGAGAATAAATTCAGGTGTTAATTTCTTGTACATAAATGCCAAGGCTTAAAATGCACCATAAAGATATAAATGTCAGATTACATACTAAGCCTTATACATGAAAGCAACTTGAAAGAGGGACGTACTGCTTCTATTGCATAGCTTTTCTGGTTCTGAGTGCTGAATGGAATGAGTCTTCCAGCGATTAACCTTCATTAACTTGCTTCTTAGAGAGATTTCTGAAGTCTGGGAGACTTCTGGTATCAAGGTACCTGTGAAATAAAATTCTTTTTTCATTAGCCAGTTTCTCTAAACAAAAGGATCAAACCTGTGACACTTCTTTGTGTTTTTGAAGCAGGAAATTGCTGTTTCTTGTCCTTTTTGTTGCCACTGACAGTGCATGATCGGAGAAATACAGGGATTCTGGGAAGAGATATTTATATGGTACAAAGGTCAGTAGTAGGTCTGGGAGTGATGATGACTTTTATGCTAATCTTTGAAGAAATAAACCTGATTTTGTGTGCGCCATCATCTAAGAAATTTGCAGCTACGCTTTTTTTAAAAATAGGACTTAACTATTGTGATGATTTGTAGATACTGAGGGAGACTGGCTTAGGTTTCTGGTGGCAGGTTTTCTGATTTTTTTTGAGTGAAGCAAAGATTCAGTACTATATAGGCTGGTGGAATTGATGGCTTCTCTGCAAATTCCCCTTACTGACTCAGGAAACCAAGCACCAGCCTTTTTTCTTATTTCTCGCCCCATTGCTGCCTAAATTCCCAGCTATAGCCTCATTCTTTGAACGCTGAGTTCTTAGAAGCATTTTTCTAGGAAATGGGACTGTGACCATGCACTTTGTGTGGCAGGCCTAGCAGCATGAAATATCTCCAGTGTGTCCCAGCACGAGGGTTGTAAGAACATAGTACTTTTAACTTGAGGAAAGAAGATGCAGAAAAAGGCTGAGAACAGTTGTTTCATTCCCAAAACTTCATTTGCAAAAGAGGATTTTTAACAAGATACCAGGTGAGGCTATTGACATAGTGTGTTAGAAAACTGCCTTATAAAAGAAAACGTTCTGACATATCATGTGCAGTTAGCAGATGGCCTAATTAGAGAGTAAATTATTTGTCATAGATAACCAACTGACAGGTCAAAGCAAGGTTACTGCAAGAGCTGGGTCTGACTTGTAAAAAAACAATGAATATTTGCAGAATTTATGATAAGCTGTGTTTCTTAAATTGAATCTAGTAGTTATCCTAAGTGTAACACAAATACATGTCTTCAAAAATATAGCTGAAGGTATAGAAGAGGAAGAAAGGAGAAAATTAATTTGGGATCATACTTTTAGGTTGGTTTTTTTTTTCCTTTTTTCAAGACTTTTTTCCTCTTTTGTTTTTCTTTTATCATCCCCAATGCCTTTTTTCCCCATTGTCAATGGAGGCCACTCTGCAGCACTGTGAGAAGGTAAGAGTGCAAGAGATTTTAATTAGAGTCTGGTGGTTTACTGCCTGAATCTTGACACAGACCAAATCTTCCGTTCCACCATGTGAGTGAGTTCAGTAACCACTTAGTTAATTAGTGGCAGGCCTAGGATGTTTCCTTATAGAGAAATGACCAGGAAATGAAGAAAGAAGTGGTTGTTCATAATAAAGAGGTTTTGAGAGTAACAATGGAATAGTAAGGTGGTTACTGCTTTAAAACCAGAAAGGCCATGCTCTGTGTAGAACTATTTTGCTCATGGCAATCCTGTTTGGAAATTACTGTTCCATTCCAAACGCATGTGCCTTCCTATTTGTCCCTATGAATTGCCATTTTACCTTCAAACCTGAGGTGGTTTTGGTTACCAGATATTTCCAACAAAAGCTGCTTGGGGGATTCGTAAATGCTTGACGCTTTCATAATATAATGGTGTCCGGGACTTCAGAATAGAACCACCCTTTAATTCTATTTTTCAGACTTTATACTTTCCTTACTTGGCTTTGGCCTGGAATGAACTCTAGTCCTGTTCTAGGTTCTTTGAACCTTTCCTGGGGAGGCAGTATGCTCGCCAGTATGCCCATCAGACAGACTCCAGTAATACAGGTATCGGCTACATATGCTTTTTGAAATGATAGCCTATGAATATGGCATTGTGTTTGCCAATTTTCTTTAGGATTGTCCTGGATTTGGCAGGTATATAGTTAATTTTCTTTCTAACAGTTGATGTAGTGTTGTGTTTGGGATTTAAGATGAGAGCAATGTTGATAACACACTGATGTTTTTAGTTGCTGCCATGCAGTCAGGGACTTTTCAGTTTCTTATACTGGGCTGCCAATGAGGAATGCCAATGAGGCTCCCAAGAAGCTGGGAGGGGACACATTCAGGGAAGCTGACTTTAAGTGTCCAAAAAGATATTCCATACCTTACAAAACCATGTTCTGTATATAACTGGGATTGGGCTGGGGGCCTGGTGCAACATCAACTTCAGGATGATGGCTGATTACCTACCTGCCTGCTGATGGGAAGTGGTGTACAGATTTCTTCTTTTGTTTTGCTTGCATGTGTGGGCTGAGAGGTTGGGAAGTATGGGGAGACCATTTGTGGCAGCTGGTGGGAGTCTCAAGTAGCATTGATTTTGGGTGGAGAGAAATTGTGCTGTACATAATTTGGTTTGTGTAATATTGTTGTTGTCATCATCATCATCATCTTTTTTGTGTGTCTTATTAAATTTTTTTTAAGTTTCAACCCACGAGTTCTCTCACATTCTCTCCCTCATTCTCACTACAGGGCGGGGGTGAGGGAAGGGTGTAGTGAGTGGCTGTGTGGTGCTGGCCTGGGCTAATCCATGACAAAGGTATATTTGACATTTTCAGGAACAGGGAATGACTTAGGACAGGTATCTTGGTGGTCTTTCTTCTCAATTTCCACACATAAATTTTTTTTTTGTTGTTTGAGAATTAACTGTACAACAGTAAAGCTATGGCTATGTAGACAAAGTGGCTTTTTGTTTCCACTGATTTTTTAACACTTTTACATAAAAATAACAGAAAAACTCCAGAACAAACCATCCAGTTTTAATTTCATGGCACCAGCATTTACACTGGAAAAGAAAAAAATACTGAAAACTTTAAAGCATCTACATCTTGGTTTTGCATATTGTTTATAAAATGAGAAAGCAAACACTGCTCCCAATTTATATGGGAACTAAGCATATTAGACAAATAGTATGTTTGTGCAGCTCCAGTCAGTGGCTGGGAAACAGTGACCTTAGGTTAGCTTGCGTATTTCACTGATGCAATGACTTGAGGGCAGGTTACCTTGTGTGGCATGAAGAAGGCTCCAGTGAAGGATCAGGGTTTGTTGACAGTTGGGCTGCCTGTGCCTGTGTCCCCCAGGGAACCAGTCCCTGAGCTTTATGATGAAGACAGGAGAGGGCCATGGCTGTGCAGTGTACTGTCTGGCTTCTGAGGTGACGTAGTGCCATACCTCACCGAGCTTCTGGCTGCTCTGCCATGACATCATTCCAGCTGCCCCATGTTACGCAGATCCTCGCTTCTGGCAAGTGGGGCTCTGTCAGAAGGTGCCTGTCCTAGGAGTGGGGGGACAGACAGCCTCCCTCAGCCCCGTCCTCCTGCCCTGAGGGGGGGTGGGTGATGGCAGGTTTCTAAAGATGAAGCAGGATTATTTGCAGAAACTCCATAGACCTGTATTTGGTAGTATTCACTATTATTGTTGTGGGTCTGTTTGTTTTTTTTTTAAATTCATGGATATGCCATATTTAATCAGCACTTCTCTATTTAACCTTTAAGTAAAAGCTTGGGTAGAAAAGAAGTAAGAAACTCTCTATATAAACACGCATGTTGAAGTATAGACACGTTGACGAAGTTCAGGCAGCTCAAAATGTGAGATGGCACTTTGTCCTTAATTTGTACCAGTGGGAAAAAGGATGTGAAAGGATGAAGTTGGGCACAACAAATCAGCTGGGATTTGTTTTCCTGCATGCATCCAAATATTAAAAATTAACTTAGTCTTTGAAGTATTTTTTTTTTTAAACCCCAACTCTTAAGGAAGTTAAACAGAAATCTTTGACTTGTAAAATTTTAAATTGGTAACAATCACCAGTTTGCATTAATAGTTAAACATAATTTACTTCTCCATTTTAGAAATTTTTTTTTGGGGGGGTGTTATAAACCTATTTTTAAAGAAAACCTACTAAAGAAGCCGCATAAATGATGTAAGCTTTAAATACATAAATAAAAATTTCAATGCAAAGCAGTGGCTCTAATTGCAGTGTAGCAGTATTAAATACTGAAAAAGCCTTCCCATTTCTTTTGGGTATTAAATCACGTTCTGGATTAAATAATTTTCCAAATCTATAGTATCTCTCTCTCCCCCCCCACTAAAGGTCAAAGCTAGTTTTTTACATACATAAGTAAAAAAATAATCAAATAATTAATTTAAACTTATTTCTTTGACTCTGAGTAAAACATTCTAATTTTCTCCTTTAATATCCCGCAATTAGCTCAATGACTTTCATCCCTCTTAATTTGCCCTCTTTCATCCCTCTTAATTTTCCAGATGGGGATGTGTAGTAAAATGTTGACTTGGTCAATACTACCCAAGTGCAATACTAAGACACAAACCACGGGTGCTAACTGTTATCAGCCTAGCAATTCACTTTTAAGTAGTGATAGCTGACAATGTAGGATACAACATTCCAGCTGTTTTATTTTTTAAAATAAAATAATACCTTAATTTATTTGTATTCCACCAGCATGAATACATTCATTGCAAATTGCATGCACATAAAAGGTAATCCATTTGTAAACTACATAATATCTTAACAATAAATATTATTTGATCTAATACATGGTGGTAGAGCATTTCTTGTTAAAACTGCAAGCTTTTACCAAAATGAAAACAAACTCTTATTATCCTTATAAATGATTTTAAATAATTTTAAGTACACGTTTCATACCAAGTATACAAAAATAGTATTTTTAGATCAATTAAGAGGTTTCATTTACATGACAAAAGACGTGCAACAACTAACCACTCTCTACCAGCTCTATTTGGTTGATTGTCTAGATTACATGCAGCGATAATTGTCCCTTTGCCTTCACAGAACTGACAGACCAGCAGGACCCACAATCACCTGAAGCAAACAGTGCCATAGATATTGTTTGGGAACAACAGTCAGACACCCAGGGGAAACCTTTGCTTCGATGAACAAAAGCCACCCATGACAGTTCTTTTGTCCTAGACTTCCAGCTGCTCTGACCCTCAGGGTCTTTGGACTATCACAAAAGTCTGCCAAACAGACCAGTAAGTTATATCTGTATACAAAATGCTTTTCAACGTGCTTCTAGAATCTAGAAATATTTTTCCTTATAGTATGAACTGACAGTACCTTTTCTTAGTTGCTATAAATCTGAATTTTCACGTTTGCAAGTCTCCACAATTGCCAGAGAAAAGGTCAAATAAAGCAGTCATGCAGTACTCTCTAAATTTAAGACTGTCAGCTGTGGAACATGCTTCGAGTACCACTTCACTATTTCCCATTATACGTCTATGGCTTGGTAATCTTTATCTTTAACATCCCTTGTGCTTGTCACAACATCTACCGGGAAATCTGGGGTCTGTGCAGAAACTACTCCAGCTGTTCCTTCCAGGTCCCACGATCCCGGCAGGTTCTCAAGGCTTAATGAGCTGATTGCTCCTTGGCTAAAGCTACCTTCCTCAGATCTGCTGGGGAGCACGAGGTGTAACGATGTCTCTGATGAAGAGCATACTGAAGAAGAAAGAGTTGCTGAAATAGACTGGAGAGGAGTCAAGGTAGTGTCTGAATGGGGAGAAGTGCATCTTAAAAATTGCAAATTGTCTTTCTGAATTACCTGATACTGGGAGGGGGAATTGTGGAGGCCCGGTGTATAATAAAATTCACCGTCCATAGAATTTTGTGGGTTGGGTTCAGTTCTCTGGGGACTGCTGCCTACAGAGGACAGATCTGTATTCCAAATGTCACATAATGTGTTGCCACGGCAAAGTTGTGCTTTGGTGCAAGTAAAATTCCCAGCTTGCATGTGTGTGCAAGGTTGGTGCGTAGTCCAAGCCATTCGAGACTGCAGACTTTCCAGAGTAGGACTTCGAGATATGCTGTGCACAGCACAGAACCCCGGAGGCTTCTGGGATGTGAGCAGGTTCTCCAGAAGGTGCATCACATTCTTCATATCTTTACTTAATTGCGAGACTTCTTGAGTTAAAGTTGTCACCTGTTATGACAGGGCAAAATATCACCATACTTATTTATGCAATCATGCCTGATGTACACGTTATGTACCTTTTTCCCTTCTAACAATATCAGCTTTGATCTGTGGGAGACTGTCTTTTCTTTAAAGAAACATACTCTACTAATAGATGTGTGGGGAAACATCTACCTTACCACATCTACATGTTACACTCCTGTAGCACATTGAAATAATTAAAGCAACTCAATAAAAATGTATGATGGAAACACTGTAGGCATAATTCATCTGATTTTAAATGATACTCCGTATATAAAGAATGGCCTTAGGGTCAGAACTGAGATTATTTCCACTGACAGTATGACATCAATATCTTCTTGATCAAATGTGAAACATTTTAACGCATAAACTTTTTATAACCAATTTTATACTGATGAATGATATAAAAATGAGGACTATTCGAATCTTGTCCAGAAATATATGTGAAATATAGTGCTGTCTTCAAAGTAAAATAAAAGAAGCCCATACCCAAAGGCTTCAAATACAAGTAGTAGTTATATGAAAATCTGGTTGACTAATAATAACAAAAAAAGAAGAGGAGAAACAGGAAAAAAAGAACCCTCTAAACATTTAAACAATATAAAAGCCAGTGAAACAGTTTGCTTCCATGTAGTTATGTTTGTGCTTGAAAAGTATTGCAAAGAACATTGAGACAGTATTCAGCAGCATTGATTGCTCTTGTGTATGTGCAGAAGGAAGTACTGTATTTTCAATTAGACCTTTTTTTTAAAATGCTGAAACCATTAGTAGCATTCAACTAATTACATGAGTTACACCATGTCTTTAATCTCCCCAAAACTGCTCGTTTGGGTGGGGATCTGAGTGACAAGGTCTGAATTTGTATTTAAAAGTAAATTGGCATGTGAATGTTAATGAGGACATTTGTTAAGCACATTGTAAGGATGTTTTGGGAGATGAAAAGCCTAACTCTAAACATAAAAGTGACCCACTCACCATTTCAAATGCGTTTGTCTTTCCTTTTCCCTTTTTAAGGAAAAGTTTGTGGGAAGTTAAAATCAGTCAATTACTTTTAATAAAGAGAAATGAGCCTATCAAGAGGTAGAAATGAAATTTGCCTCCATGGTAGCTAATCAATTTATTTTAGATCAAACCACTGTCATTTCCGTTAAAATAGAGTTTTTTATACTGTTACTAGTGAAAATACTCTGTTGAAAAAAAGTCATGACTGCACATTTATCTTCAGAATACCCTACTTGAAAAAAGAAAAAAGACCAATTTAGGAGCCTTTGACCTAAAGACACCACTGAGTAGGTGCCCTACACAGATTAACTTTCATGTAATCAAAAACTGAAATACAGTTTTCATTTTATCAGACAGGATAGTTCCAAAAAAATCTGCTGAAAAGACATTTAGGCTGAGTTTGACTGTGTTACTGTTGGCACCATAATAAAGAAATTCCAAGTTATGAGAAAAGTGCGAAGCTCCAGTACAGCCTCTATACATCTATTCGCTTCTCCCTGAGTTGAGTTCAAACCCATTATATTGTTTAATAGTTTTCTAATGATCACACTACTCTCAGAGGGACAATGCTTAAAGGGGGTGGGTCTTGTGTGGGAAGATCATTAGAGGATGTCTCTCTGTCTCACTCTCCACATCGCTAAAGGAAAATAGAATTTTACAAATCTCAGGAGACAAAAATTATGTTAACTTGGTGTTTATGGGTAACGGTCTCAGACTGCAAAGCGAACTTCAGCAGTACATTCCTTGTGTGAAACTGAAGGTCTGATTAACTCTACCAGAGTTTCTTTGTTGGCACTGATTATAAAATTACTGTTTCCATCATGTGCCTATGTTTTTAGAATTCAGGAATATATTTTGCTTTAAAAAAATATGTAATCAGAAATTGAAATACAGCTTTTTTTCCTGTCATGAGAAGAGAATGAGGTTGATTTTTGGCAGCTGGATATGAAATACATTTTAAAATAATCTATTTATAAAATTTATTTAGGTGATTTGGAAAAAAGAAACATTTATTTGGGATTGTTCCTTTTTTTAGATGAAAGTGAAATATCCCTGTGAATGCATTTTGTCTGTTCTGAATAAGTGCCAAATACTACGAGTATTTTAAGCACTTGCATCTAAAAAACCCCTAAAATTAAAAATAGCTGAATTTCCAGTAAGTGCTCCAACATGTGGCTAAATAGAAGGCAATTTTGTAGCACAAAACCTGACCCTATTCATATTTTCTACGTTTGTTTGTTTTTCAGTTGAATACGAGAAATGTGAGTACTCTTTTCATTATACTGTTTTAGTACTGTAATGGTGGGGACAACTGATGTGGTAAAGTATGAAATCAGCCCCCGAATTCTGCAGCTGAAGGAGACTGGACTGGAGTTGGGTCTTATGTGGTAAAAATAGGGGACATAACAAAGATACCTGAGTTTGCCTGCACTGTGCAAGGTCCCAGAATGGTTTGAATGTCCTGTATATCTCAGCATGAACTGGTGTACCTGTGTATTTGTATGCAGAACATACACATGTGCACTCTGCAAATCATGAGATTAAAAATATCTCAAAAAATCTGCTTAGTCATTTCCTGGTTTTACTTCTGTGCTCTTTACGTGTGATTGCACGAGGTAAAGGGCAGCTCTGAAAAAATGCTAAATGTTTAAATACACTTGAGTGTACAGATCTCTGCAAAGGAAAGGATGCTCACTTGTAAGGCAGAAGAGCTATTCCTAAATTCTTGCTCTGCCTGCTTTGGAGCAGGTCTTTGAATCAAGCGTTCCCCAACTCAGAAAATGTTCCCTGCTATTGAGTATTTAGTCACTTAATCTTGAAAGTATTGCTAAAATAATTTCATTTTTACAGGAGAAAGAGCCTGAAACTTAACTCTCTTTCCTGCTGCATACTGAACATACTGAGCCATAATCAAAGTCATGCCTTTTTCTTCAGTGATTAGTTAGACTAAATGAAATGGGCAAATAAAGTAGTAGATTAAGTGGCCATATTGCACTCCACCTTGCAATACTGAATCAGTTGAAATTCCCTTTTATCAGCTTGGATCTCATTCAGGCTCAAAATGGGAAGTCAGTTTGGGTAAGGGAATGAAGTATCTGGGTAACCAGCTAAGCAGCCAAGCCATGAAGCTACAGAATAAGAATGTGGGCTGTGATTAAGTTTCTCTTATATTGCCAAAGAAATATGCTGACTTTGGAACCTACTCTCCTTAGGGTATGTCTATATCCATTAGTCTTAAAATTAATACTTAACAAAGTGAAATCAAGGATTTGTCTTCTGTTAGTCCCATTCTTAGGTAAATGAGCTTTCCTTAGGATTATGTAGTGAATGTCATATGCCTACAATACTGCTAAGAGCTCCACTGGATATCTAAGCTGGGTATAACTTGTTTTGAAGATTTATCTCTGCAATAACTCTTGCTTTGCTTTGCTTTGCCTTGCTAACAGACTTTGTTGAATGTCTGAATGGAAAGATGCATGTTCCTCCAATGAACAAATGAATTGCTTTTAAGTTAACTAGTGAACTGTTGTAACACAATTGACTTTCATGAAAGCAGTCACTTTTGCATTTGTTGATTGACTTCTGATCTCCACTGGAAAATGTATTAATGACAGTGTTTACTGTTCTTGGCTACTTGTGACCTGTTTTCTAATATTTTCTTTTTCAGGAGGAGGCTGTGTGTCTTAATAAAGAAGCTTGTTTCTAAATCTGCCAATATTTTAACTACTGCTAGCAGTGTGCTGCAGCATCATCTATAATTTTCCATTAATGGTCATTGCGTGGTGGAATGATGAAAGCACTGTGTCTACAAGCATTGTTCAACTCTTAATGTAACAGTAACCCCCCCAAGGAATAGCTACTGTATTCCAGCAAGGCTCATTTGGGTAAGTACCAAGTCAGTAGTGTCAGTTTAGAAACTCCAGATGAGGCATGTTTGGCCTTATAGTCATGCAGTATTTTTAATGCAAGTTTTGATTCATGGGAGAACTTGGAGGACACCCATCTGTCTCTGGGATTTCAGCCCAGAATATTACCTATGAAATATAAATCTACACCAGTTTAGGATACCAACTTGGAAACTAGAGAACACTCCTTCCAAGTGCTGGAAGGTACTAACAACAGTCTTCATCTTAAACATGTGTACACTGGTGTAGATGTATATACATTGTGCAATGTGTATACAGCATGGAGTAAATTAGTCTTAGAGATACTGCAAAGTTGAATATAAATGATCCCTTAGGTTTCTAGAAAAAAATCTGGTGTGTTTTCCAGAGTGTATGATTTTCTATAATCGTTCACGTAGCTCTGTAATCTTCTGTGAGTTCTGTGAGGTTCTATAAACAGGGAAAGGTATTTTTCTCTGTTGTGATTAAACATTAAGTAAAACTATTTTCAGAAGTTTTTGAACATTATTGTGTCTTTGTATCTTAGAATCATATAAGATCCTGAGTTGGAAGGGACCCATAAGGATCATTAATTCCAACTCCTCACTTCACACAGGGCCAGAGCATGTGACTGAATGCATTGTCCAGATGCTTCAGTCAAGCTCAGTGCTGTGATCACTTCCCTGGGGATCCTGTTCTAGTACCCAACCACCCTCCCAGTAAAGAACCGCTGCCTAATATCCAACCTAAACCACCTCTGTTGCAGCTTCATACCATTCCCTTGCATTCTAACACTGGTCACTAAAGAGAGGAGATCGATGCCTGCTCCTTCTCTCCCCCTTGTTAGGAAGCCATAGACCACAATGAGGTCTCCCCTCAGCCTCCTCTTTTCCAGACTGAACAAACCAAGGGACTTCAGCCTCTCCTCATAAGACTTCCCCTCCAGACCAGTCATCATTCTTGTTGCCCTCCTTTGGACACTCTCCGATAGTTTTGTGTCCTTCTTGTACTGTGGCACCCAACAGCACTCAGTATTCAAGGTGAGGCTGCACCAGCACAGTGTAGAGTGGGACAATCACCTCCTTGAACCAGCTGGCAATGCAGTGCTTGATGCACCCCAGGATACGGTTGGCCGTCCTGGCTGCCTGGTCACACTGCTGGCTCATCTTCTGGATGCATTACTATTAATGTTGCTTTATCACTAACCAGGTTAGATGTAAATCAATTCAAGTGCTGTCAAAACCATCTAAACCCACTAAAACCTTGTTTGGCTACCAGTTTTAGTACTTAGTACTTTGTGTTGATGCATACCCCGGTCAGTTACACAATATGAAATCAAGAGTTAATGGTTCAAATTTGTTTCTGTCCCAGGAGAGATGGCAGAGGTCTTTAGGAGATAAAGTCTCAAAGTTAATGCCCTATGTGGAAAAATGACCTGATTTCCCCCTCCTCAATTTTAAAATGAAAGTGAACCATATTCAGAATAGTGAAATGTTTGTTTTTGGATTCTGTTTCTCTGTGTGGAAGCTTTCCTGTTTTACTGTGTTTGGCCATAGTTCGTTTTTTATATTAGTGTAAACAAGCAAGTTTCATAACATTTTGCTCAGATAGTGTTAGCAGGGAAAATGAAGACTGTGCATGGAGGGAAATTAACTTCAAAATGTTGGGTTTTGGGTTTTTTCTTCTGTAAGATCTATTTATTGCTTTTCACTAGAAAAGCGGTGGCAAGCCCAGAACTATTTCAGTTGAAATGTTTTGTTTATCCACAAGATGTCTGCCTTAGCACATCTGCCACCATGATGTATTTTCCAATTGCCTCTTGCAGATAACCACATAATACATCTCTGTATTTTAAAAATACCTGTCCTCTTCAAATTCAAAAGTGGTGAGTCAAAATGACTTGTCTGTTTCAGAAGTATTACATAGGAAATATAATTTTCTATCATAATGGTGCTGTCAGTTAGTATCTTGGAAATATTTTTGAGTTCTGTGTCCAATTCTTCTAAAAAACTAGTCAATAGGGCATGAGAATTCTGCCCAAGCTCCAGTTTGACATTCAAATGAAGTGATTCATGGTGACTAAGTAACCAACCACGCATGCACTCTTAGCTTAGGACATTTAAGTTAACTAGACCCTGGATGAAAGAGGTTTACAAACCCTATAGCTCATACATGGAAATAAGGAACAACTAGATTAAGTGTGCACAATGTAGAGGGTAAAACAACTTAAAACTTGACATTTCTGGTAACCAAAGAGATCAGGAAAAAAGAAGTGAAACTCTGTAGTTGGACTTATTTAGATGTTTCCTCATGTGGAATCATAAGAAATTGTCTCTAATCTCTTCATACTGAAAGACAGAGCATGCCAGGAACAGATTTTAGTCTTGTGTAACTATGAACTTTGTCTGATGCTTTCATCTTGTTAGCCAAAGTATGGCTGTGTCTGGATATGTGAAGCAGTTCAGCCAGAAAACATCTCTTTAGTGTCAGATTGGTAGTCAATTACAGCTTTGACATATTTAGAAAGGAAGACGATTTTAGAAAGCACCTCTGAACAATATTGGCTCTGCATTCCTCAGGTCATATTGCTTGAGCAGGAATGAATGAACTTCTGTTTCATTCTAAATAGACACAGGCAAAGTGATTTGAAACATTTAATGGGAATTTGAACATGACTGGATTTGCATTTCTCACAAGGAAATTCTCCAAAAGCATAGAATTCAGCTGAACAAGAAAATTTGAAAGAAGAGTTTTGGGGAAAGAATGAGAGGAAAGAGAAATAGAGCACATAGAGAAGAGGATAAATCCTAAGAAAACTAGATATACTAACTATGCTAACCTCACTTTGTTTTTTTGCTCTAGTGTGTGACACAAACTTTTATATAGTTTTCATGTAGAAAATTAACCTGGGAAAGAGTGAACAATTCCAAACTGCTTTAAATGTAGGAATCCCATCCAGTTTTGTCAACTTGTTTATCACACATTTATCATATTCTAAAGTTTTTTGAATTTTCTCCAGCATTCCTTGAATCATTGTTAATACACTCCAACCCCCACAAAAGCTCATTACCTCATTATTAAGCCTGCTGATCTGCTGTTTGGTCTCCTCTGCTTTGATAACAAGAACAGCAGCACCAATTTCAGCCTCTGAAAAAAATTCAAATGCATACAAATGAGAAGTATAAAAACTTAGAAATAGCCATGCTACTATTTCATTTATACAATGCTTTAAATTTAAACCTAATTTGGAGAAAATTAAATTTTGTTTTTAATGTTCACTGCATAATGTGTAAGGAAAGCGTGATGAGTAAAATTTGATCTGCTCTCTTCAATCTGAAACTGAAAGGACTGCAAATGTCAAGCCTGGAGCCAACTGTGTTATATGTCAAGTGTTTTTAAAAATTATAGATGCTATTAGGCTTCTATCATCATTTTACTGCTTGGCTTGATGAAGAACAACATGTGTCCTAGTATCCCCCATGCAAAAGGCATATAACTATGTGAGGACTGTTTGCTTGTAAAAGAGGGGATGTTGGAAAGAGTCTGAGCTGTTGTGTCATTTCAACATTAGCCCACCCATCTCACTCTCTGTTTCTTTGTCTTTTCCCCCCATGTTGATGTGCTCTGTTCCTGTGGTGCAGTTTTATCTGCCTTTTTGGAGTAAAAATGTCTTGTCTTCCTAAAACCTCTTATTCATCAAGGTTTTCACTCTTTTCCTTCTAAAAATCCAGGTACATTCATAATACTAATATATCTCACAAAAAGAGCTAAGTTTCTATATGGTTCTTCATGATTTTCATGGGTTTATTTGGTATCATAATGTTTTTATGTTGAATTTTGTCCTTGTCTTTAGTACTTTCTGTCCCCAAATGCATTGAGAGCATGAGGCTCCTGGCTGATTCTACAGTAACACTGCTAAAATAGAATGCATGAAAAAGAGTACACTTTGCAAGCTCTTTTATCAGTGCTGTCTGTTAGCAGGAAAGCAACAAATGGCCTTCATGACTCTGTTGTATGTTTCAACAGTACTAGTTGTGGTACTGAAATAAATTACAGATATATGTTAAATACATTTATGCCACTTCTGAGAATTGAAGAAACCAAGGGGACCAAAAGTAGTTATGTTATATCTAAAGAGTTATTTTTCCCAGGCAAAACTTACCTCCAATTGTAGGAGATAACCTGGATTCCTGCCTGAGCTGATCAGAGCTGAAGTCAAAGGTCTGACTTTCCTCATTATGGTTTCCATCTTCAATACCATCAACAATTCTGTTGAGAAAAATCGGAGTGAAGGAGCAGTTTCATAAATAGCTTCATAAGCATCATATTCATAATTATGCTGTCAAAATTACTCCTCAAGGGCACATTTTAACTAATGGTAAATTTTGCACAGCATTAAGTTTAGAGAAAAGTAAAAACTATTATATTGCTATAACTTCTTGAGTCATTAAAGATTAAACCTTTTGCTAGAGTAAGTAATGCAAGGCCAGACAAAATTAACTGAAGTTTCAAAACTTTCATGACTTCAGCAGCACATTCTGAGTCCTAACAAAACCTGTATTTTTCTTTTTATATCTGAAGTAATCCATTGCCATTCTTTCTTCTACACGAAGATGCTTGACTAGGCTCTTGTGAAGTTTAAATCTTCCTGTAAGTTAACAGGTTTTTATATCAGGCTAACTTAGGCAGAGCCTAAGCCTTGAACATAATATTTTTATGAAAGCATCTCTGTAAAACACAGTCAAATGTGTTGTTGCCATGCGAATAACTACTCTCAAGTTCAATTAAAACTAATTAGCTCACGCACAACAACCTTGCTTACAAATTGGGTATAGGAAGGTGTGCAGACCAGCCTGCAATGTTGCAGTTACCTTACTATAGGTTACTATGGGATCTAGCTGCAAAAAAGGCATTTTTGTGAGTTATTTCTACTCATGCATTTAAGCTGACCTTCAGTGTGTTGAAGGAAATTCAAGAAAAATAATATTAAGCACTTTATTCAATAATCAAATGCGGTATGCAAAGAGGAGAAAACTGGTATCAGATGGGAAAATCAATACCATTATTAAAATATATATAATTATAAATATTTTTCTTCTCTTTTCTAATAAATTGTGCAATAGAGAGAACTGTTCTATAGTCTATGAAAGTGGCTGAGCAACTGCAAATTTACAGATGTTCAACACCAATCTCTTATTTTGTCCAGACTCAAGATTCAGAATTTGTTTTATAGTAGGCATGTGATTTAAATACTAATCTGAGAGAGCTAAAGCAGACAGGTTTTGGCCTCTCAGTCAATGGTGATAACTTTGTGCTGATGGAAATGAGACTTTCCATCTAATAAGGATATTCTCAAGTAAACCTCTGGACTGGAAGTGTTTGGAGAAAGAAAGAACTTACAATATGGAGATGTCTGTGATGTGTTTGGAGAGACCCCTGTAACTTAAAACTGTGCACATATCATATATTCCTGTCTTTCTTGGCTCTTCATGTGGGTTTAGGGCTTTCTGCCATGTCTGAGTGTTCATGATGCCAGTTAGATGTTACTTGATATTATTCTAATCTTAAATGGTCTCTGGGAGGAGATGAGAGTCACATGTGATTCTTGAGCTGCTCTAGCCCATACTGTTATCTGCAGCTGAAAACCTAAATGATTACTTGGTTTGAAATTTGCTATAAAAGCTATTTAATGTCATCTGGCCTCACAACTTCATAAAGCAAATTTTAAATACCAATATCCCTTTTGTAGAGATTTCTAATTATATAAAATGCTAGCATTTAAACTGCTTTTAAAGCACACAGGGGAAGAGCTACTCAGATGGGACTTGGAATGTATGGAGGCTATATTCTTTACAGTGTTTAAAGATTCAGACTAAATAGAAACCATATTAGCAAAACCAGCTAGTTCTGGAGATCCAAATGACAGGTCTCTGTGGGAAATATATAACAAGCAAGATGATTATTCATATACAAGGAACTAGCTGTGGAGTGACATAATCTAATGTGTTGAGAACATCAGAGGACAAAAGTAATCCGTAAATCTCACCCCTTTATGAATTAGCTATTGTACAGCACTACATTTTCTCCTGAGGACAGACACCTCCACACCTAGAAGCCAAGAAGTCAGAAAAGATCAACATATGACCTCTTCTATCCAGCTGATCAGGTCTAGATTGCCCTCGTCCATGTGGGTAAGAGATTCAAATGCATAAGTGCCTCCCTCCAGGACTGTCTTTATTGTCATTGTGTTTCTTCCTTTTGATGCTGTTCTACTTCATGGGCAGCACCCAAAAAGTGCTTGGGAAGACTATGACTATTACATAGAAATTAGGATGTTGGCTTCTATTCTTTGCACCAAAAACTCTAGAAATATTTTACCCAGTCTCTGTGCTTTATTACCTTTACTGTACAAGAAAAGAACCTTAAGTTCCTTAAATAGATGAAGTATATTACCTTGACAAAGCGTGCTTATACACCTCAAAACTGCATTGACTGGAAATTTCAACCAGACCTTGCCTTCCCCTTATACTGCTGTCCAAGAACAAACAGAAGTGAGTATCTTAATTAAGGTATTATTTTCTCTTTAATACTTACTAAGAAACATTTAAGGCTCTTTTCAAAATGGTTTTAACTCATTGGTTTAAATATTCTAATAATATAAACTCATTCTGGGAAATGATATGAAAGTGTTTGGCTGGAAAACAAAGTCTGAAAAGTACATATGTCTTGGGACAATTTTCCAGCCTATAAACAGGATTATTCTGCAGTTATAAATCTATGAATGGAAATAGGAAATAATAATATATATGACAATGCCTGTTTTCCATTTGGTTTTGCAGCATTGCATACTAATGTCTGGCTGCATATGTTCAGAACAGTAATGAGCAAGATTACATTTCAGCAGAAAATATGAAAGGTGGCTTTTCCCTGAATTAATACTTATTATGCAAATAATAATGACCTTTATTCATGACTGACCTGAACCAAATTCATGAGAGATCTATGAAAGAAATGACAAAATATCTACTACGCATATGGGAGCTGGTCTCCCATACATTATTTTCCCCTGTATTGATAAAACTAAAATAAGTTTGTACCCTGCTCTTCTTTAAAATGTAACTGTACCAATCACATATACGATGAGGGAGAAAGATTCCTATATAGCTGTCCATGTCCTTTTTATGATTGCATCCTTAGGGACCCATGCTTTGACAGAGCTGAACAAATATCAGTCAGGCATTGGCTATTTCATATTTGCAATGGCAAATTGCTGAAATTACCACTCTGCCTCTAGTGAACAAAGGTTATTGAACATGTAAATAAAGTAAAAAGGTTATTGAACATGTAAAATGCTTCAAATTATAGAAACTGGAAGATGAACTGCTGTAGTTCCTCATATGTGAAGAAGTGTTTGTAATTTCTGTAAAGAATTCATCCCCAAACTCTATGTTAATAGTTAATTGTTATATTGCAGCAATTTAGAAATAAGAAGTATAAATTGCCTTACAAGTAAAAAAATAAAATTATACTAATAATCCCAAAATAAACGATTACATGACTCATGTCTATGTCAGAAGACACGGCAAACCAGATTTTCTCAACTCCATGTTTACTCTCTACATAAACTGTATTATCAGGTTTCCTTCCTCTAATGTGAAAACCCTAAATATTTTCTAAAATTGCTAGGCAATAGTTTTCCATTATAGTCCTCTACTCCAGTAATTTTGGTATTTGCACAGCTATGCTGTATTATCATCTGCTTGCTTTCTAAATTGCTGTCTCTCTGATGGACTCAGAATGTTTCACAGTGCTATTCTGGGAATGCATATTATTATAGATGGGCAAAGTGATACCATAAAGCCAGACTATTCAAATAGTAATTTTCGTAATTGCTCAATACTTTCCCTTTTTACTGGTAGAAATACTTTATTTGGCAATAAGGTCCTAAAGCCATAATATTCTGCATAGCGTGTAACAGCTCCGACAGTAAGAAGACTTTTCCTTCTCTGTGGGTGCTGTGGTTTAAACCCAGCCAGTAACTAAGCACCATGCAGCTGCTCACTCACCTTTCCCACCCCACTAAGGGGTGAGGGGGAGAATGGAAAAAACCCAACCTCATGGATAAAGACAGTTAAATAGGATAAAAAAGGAAGATAAAAAGAACAATAATAATAATCATAATGATAAATTATACACAAAGTGATGCTTACCACATGCAGAAACAAACAAAAAAAAAGCCAACCCCCCCCAGTGCCCAGTCTGTTTCTGAGCAGCGATCCTGCCTCCCAGCTTGCTTCCCCAGTTATGTATGGAGCATGACATTACATGATAGGGAACTTCCCTTTGGCCAGTCCTGGTCAGCTGGCCTGGCTCTGGTCTCTCAGCTTCTTGCGCACCTGGCAGGGCATGGGAAGCTGAGAAGTCCTTGACTTCATGTACATACTACAATTAGAGAGTAACAACTTAAACCATCAGTGTGTTAACAACGTTATTCTCATACTAAATCCAAAACACATCACTGTTCCAGCTATGAGAAAGAAAATTAATTTTCTATTTCAGCTGAAACTAGGACAGTAGGATTAACAAACCTATCAGATATTAAAATAAAATAAATATTTTATAGTGTTATAATCACAATATTTTTAATAGGACTTACATGATAGAGAAGAAAATAACCATTCATAACTATTACCTTGGGCTCAGGTCGGGTGGACCACTGGTGGTCAGTGCTGAAAGGGGTAATTTAAGGTTTTTATCCTTCCTCCTGGAGTAGTAATGGAGCTCTGTTTCATGTTTGGTTTTTGAGGGATTTGAACTGCAAGCACGGATGGGTGAATGAAAGGGGACCGTTCCTGAGGCCAACTGCTTCAAGTTTCTCCCTAGGTGGCTTTTATTGCTGCCGGCCTTCTTCTGCTGAGAGCAATTTGTGCTTCTTGTATGGATTGGTGAAAGGGTGCTGCTTTCTTCTTCTCCCTCCTCCTCCTCATCTTCGTCTTCCACAATTGAAGGAAGTCTCTTCTTTATATTTCCATTTCCCTTGAGCTCTGTCTAAAATATTAGATGACACATGCTAGCATAAAATTCAGAGCCTGATGTTGCATAAACGCAGTTCATTCTGGAGCACACTCAGGTCTAGCACAGCTTTCATTTCTCATTACAGATAGCTTTTTTGGAACGCTTCTATAGTTTCCCTCATCAACTCATCTACATCTGCATACATGAGAAAAATACAAACAAATTAAAAGGTCACTAGCAACATAGCCAGCGAACTCACTGCAGTATGTTTTGTTACCAAAAGATACCAAGTGACTAGTTCTTACAAGCTGTGTGTCATATGTTAACTTAAGTAGATTAATCTTGTTTTACTGAGGCATTATTTCTTTTGAGTGTTATGCCCTCAGACGTCTGGTGGACTAAGGGAAGGAATTGAAGCTGGTAATCCATATAATTCCACATTTTCATATGGAACCATTTATGTGAGTGATGGTGGTCAGAGGGAGGCTCTGTCACAGGTTGCCTAGAGATGATGTAGCTGTCCCCTCCCTGGGAGTGTTTAAGGCCAGGTTGAGTGGGGCTTTGGGCAACCTGGTCTAGTGGAGGGAGCCCCTGCCCACGGCAGGGGGGTTGGAACTAGATAACTTTTAAGGTCGTTTCCAACCCAAACCGATCTATGATATGATACTATTGATACATTATCATAGAATTTACACCAGTTCAGCTCAAGCCTGAAATGCTTGAATCAGTACAGGCTGGGGGATGACCTGCTGGAGAAGAGCTCTGTGGAGAAGGACCTGGGGGTCCTGGTGGATGACAGGTTGGCTATGAGCCATCAGTGTGCCCTGGTGGCTAAGAGAGCCAATGGGATCCTGGGATGCATCAGGAGGAGTGTGGCCAGCAGGTTGAAGGAGGTGATCCTCCCCCTCTACTCTGCCCTGGTCAGGCCCCACCTGGAGTATTGTGTCCAGTTCTGGGCTCCCTGATATAGAAAAGACAGGGATCTCCTTGAGAGATTCCAGAGGAGAGCTACAAAGATGATTAAGGGCCTGGAACATCTCCCGTATGAGGAAAGCCTGAGTGAGCTGGGACTGTTCAGCCTTGAGAAAAGAAGACTAAGGGGGGGGGCTTATTAATGTTTATAAATATCTTAAGCATGGGTTGCAGGGTGAAATGGCCAGCCCCTCTTCAGTGCTCTGTGGAGAGAAGACAAGGGGC
This sequence comes from Laterallus jamaicensis coturniculus, assembly GCA_022605575.1. Classification (NCBI taxonomy): domain Eukaryota; kingdom Metazoa; phylum Chordata; class Aves; order Gruiformes; family Rallidae; genus Laterallus; species Laterallus jamaicensis. Next base: position 15,738,275 of record JAKCOX010000008.1, on the reverse strand, counting down.
AATGGCTGCAAGTTATCGCATAGGAAGTTCCACACCAACACGCGGAAGAACTTTTTCACAGTTAGGGTGACAGAGCCCTGAGACAAGCTGCCCCAGGGGGGTTGTGGAGTCTCCATCTCTGGAGATATTCAAGACCTGTCTGGATGCCTATCTGTGCAATATGAGCTAGGAAGCCTGCTTTGGCAGGGGGGTTGGACCTGATGATCTCTCGGTCCCTTCCAACTCCTGTGATTCTATGATTCTATATCGTTCTTATCAGTTATAACTGAAACCACTGCTGGGATAATAGGCAGATTTTTTAGTTTATACAAATTCCTGTTAATGCAGCAGTGGTGTGACAGTGTCAGCTTGAGAACTGAGTCATCAAAGAGCAGAACTACATCTGTTTTGAAGGGAAAAAAAAGGGAGGAAAAAAAAGGGAGGAAAAAAAAGGCAATTTGAGTGCTTGATGTTGAAACCAAGGAAATTAAGGGAAAACATAGACTGAGTTTTTTACTTTATGTACTTATTGAAGCACTGTGTAAGAGTGCAATGAATTGTTAATTATTTGTTTGTTATTGTTTCATGGTAACAAAATATACTGGCTATGAGTGCTGAAATATGCCAACATGGAGCTCATGTCAGGATCAGGCCTTAACTCAAAATTGGTTCAATTTATTCCCACAGTACAATTTTATTTATTGATAGTAAGTGAATGGGCTAAGGCAGAAACAGGTTCCAGGTCAAATTAACAAACTCCACATGCCTCAGTGAATGGTACAGCCAAAAGCAAATTTGTGGTTTCAGAAAGGTTGCTATTCGCATCTTTTAAGGCTACTGCTCTTAATCAAGCTTGATTAAGGCACTGTTAACTTTAGATACAAAACCTCAGATGAACTTGTATAGTAAAATTTCCCAGATTCAGGCCAAGTAAGATTGGCTGAGTGGAAATGCACTCAGGAATTTATCCAAATGTTCTAAGCTCCTATTCGATCTGTCTAAATTTTTTGCATGGGTTTAATTTTGCCATGTGCTACAGCACACTTCCATTGAGTGAATGCTTTTCTCTCAACAGATTTAGTGAACTATGTCCTTTCTGAGATTTATGAAAAGGCAAGAATTTAAAACAGTGGCAAAAGACCTATCTATATAAAATACAATAGCTTTGTTGTCAGCCATAATAGTCATCTGTAGGCTGTCATCATGGTCAAACTGTAGAGGACCTGGCACTGATGCAACCTATAATGTACAGGAAACGAGCACTACCCATTTTCAGAATCTTGGCTTGGGTAACCATGTATTTAAAATGCAGGTGCTATAGCAGGATATCCAAATCCAGCAGCTGGAAGAAAAGATCATAAGCTACTACTCAAAAAATGGACAGTGGCAGAACTATCTGCAGGATGTTAAGTTTCATTCTGAAACCACAGAAGTCAGTTGGAGTTTTTCCAGCCTTGCTCTGGCCATAACTCTGTACATGTTTCAAAGTCAAGCTTGGCAAAATTGAAATGTGACTAACATACCTGAGATAACGTAGACTTGTTTGATAATTTTGATATTACCTGAAAAACAAAACAAGAAAGTAGCAAATATGTGCAATCTGCACAGTATTGGCTTCCAAGACCATACAGACATCTAAACCAAAACATTTATGTTGATACAAGAACTGAATCTCATGATAAAACGGCTTATTAAATTAAAAGGTGGCATAGAGCTGAACCGAAGACACTCCTTAAAAACAGCTGCTGAGAGAAAAAGGAAAAAAAAAACCACCCCACTTTTTATTAAAAAGATAGTTCCAGCAAAAATAAATTTTACTTCAACAAAAAGTTGGGACAAAGCTCCAAATCTATGAAAGACTGTAGATGGGTGAATGTATGCCTGGTGGGTTTTAGTGCTGGTTTGATGAAGTCCATGCAGGGACAGTGCTTTGCTTTGGCCCTACCTCTTAGTAGCTTTAGCTGCCATGCCAGTCTAGTCCTTACATGTAGATGAGCTAACTAACTGTAGCATCTTTGAGGGATTTTCTACGGTAGGGATGGGACTGAAGCAGGTAGGACCAATATAATCCGGAGAGAGATATGTGCCAAACAGCTATGTAAGTCCATGGTACCCTTACTGGATAAAACAGAAAGCAAAACAAAAGCAAGACAAAAATCCTCGTAGAAGCTTAATGTGTAACTATGCCAAATAAAATCCACTGTAACTGCTGAATGATACCTGTTACGAACATGTTGTTTCTTTTAATGTCCACACCTTGAGCACAGGAAACTCTCTGACAGGAAACTCTCTGCTGTATATATGGGGAAATTTTAATCTGCTAGGCCAAATTTTCAGAAGTGATTTTCAGTTTTCCTAAACCCTAAGTAAGTCAAGATGAAAAGTGCTTAACATCCATTAATTTTAAATTTGTAGCATCAGGTTTTTTTCCTCTAAGCTTAAAGAAGTTAAGCCTTTTTGGAAGTCATTTGGAGTTCCCAGTTTGTTGATAAAAGTCTTCAGAACTACGAAATACAAAAATTTGAGGTACCTATTTGGAAAAAAATAATTGTGCTGGTTTTGGTGATTTTTTTTCTTCTTCACAAGTCTTTCAGCTTAACCTGCAAATTGTTTTGTAGTTATTCATAAAAGTGAGGGTAGTAATAGTGGTGTAATATACAAATACACAATACTGAAGTCTGTGTAAGCAGAAATCCTACTCCACAACAGCCAAGCAGGTGTATCACTAATTTTAGCAGTAACACTCTAATAACTGCCAAACGGAACAACTGCAATAATTAGGCCGTGTAAATAAAATCACTGCTGTGCTCTTCCTGAGTTAGATAAAGTACTAAGTGGCATTAGCAGAGGGCGAGATCTCAGATACTGAAATCTCCCAGTTTGCACTGTAATCTATGCCAATTGAAGAAACACCATTTCCTTCAAGATTCAGGAGAATGAGATACTGGAAATGTACTAAAGTATTAAGCCAGCATTAGGAATTACTAATGGCCCAATGTGCACATATGTTTAAGAAGATTAATTTACAATACTCCCCAGAATTTGTGGGCATCAGTGTGCTTGGCTTCTAGGCACAGGTGCAGTATGAATGATAAATAACAGCCTTAATTAAAACGCCAAGCCAATCCCAAACATTAGTGGCTTCACAAAAAGATATTAAGATCTATGAATTTGCCTGCTGAAGGCTTTATAAGTGTAGCTGGTAATGTGGGTGAAGATTTCTCCTCATATTTTGGGTTTTCTTTTTTCTTCTTTTTTCCCCTTGAACACATGTTAAGCTTGATTGTACATCTTCAAAACAGAGAAATGGTGGCATTTCCCAAACCTCTTCTGCAGTCTTTCATCAGGGCTGAGCTTTCAGCTCCATGACCAATTGGGAGCACTGTTCCCCAGCTATCAGGACCGCTCACCCCACTACCCATCAACATGTCTGTCATGGCCACATTCAACCCTCCTCTACTTTGAGTTGCCTTTGCTGGTCCCTACAGCAAGGAATAACTGGCTGCTGGTGAAATGGGTGTAGTGGCAGCAATTTGTTGCCTTATGACCTTACCAAAAGAAAGGTAAAGGGATTTTGCAGAGAGTAGATGGAATGTCCTCGGGAGGATGGGTAGAGAAAAAGAGGATAGGTATGATCAGGGAGCAGGTGATGGGAGGAAAAATCCTCATCACCAAATTGTGGACAGTTTTAGACTGGATAAATTGATACCTTTAGAAAAACTCTGGACCGATAAACATTTTTTTTTTCACAGCACAGGAGTGTTGTAATTGCTTCTGGATTAATACACTGCAGCCAACTTTACTGCTTGTAAATTCGAACACTATCTTGCAGACACAAAACAGTGACCTGGACTTTATGGTTTAGTAGTTGGAAGTTGGAAAAATAAACTGTAATTAATCTGTGACCAGAGAGAATTCTCGAGCTTGGCCTTGAAAATCTCCTCCAGCAACTTCCCCACCCCCCCATCCTTTTTTTTTTCCTCCCTGCAAAAATATTCTCAATAAGGAAAGATAAACACAAGAACATGGACAAAGTCAATAAAAGAGCAATAAATTTAAAGACCTCACTGTGCACACAACTTTATCTCTATAAAGAGGTAGTATCAGAGTAGATAATTATGTGGTGCTGTCCTAGTTTCTGAGGTGCTAAAAACTTCTACTCAGGGCAACACACTGATGTACCTGTCTATAAAATGCTTTATTGTCTTATGAATAGAGGATGCAAACCACCTCATATTCTGGTCTTAAAATTAAGTACAAGTTTTACAGGATAAAGGGTACTGAAAGAAAAAAATGCAGGCATTCATCTGCTATGCATTAGAGAAAAGCAAAAAGGCTGATGTTAGCATGAGTTTTGTGAAATACTGTCAAATGGTCTAATTGATTTTTTAATTTCAGCCCTGGTGTCTCTCATATCTTGTGAAACCAGCTATTAAATTTAATTTCACAAGATAAAACAATAACAGATCATGCACAAAAAGCAGACTCATATGAAATTCTTCCATGTACATAATCTGAAATCTATAATCTTGTAATTGTTTAATATGTTAATATAGAGAGCTCAAAATTCAGTAATCTCTAATATTGCTTATTATAGGCACAAAAAGAACATATCTCCATATGAAAATGTCGGTGCTTTGCTGTCAAGAGCTAGTGATCGAAAGACTTTTCCAGGGTCAAGAGACAGTAGCTTTAGACAAGAATCTCTAACAGGAATTTTGGCCAAACCAAGTAATTAGCTCTACAATAATTCAAGATTAATTTCAACTATAAAACCCTAAAAAGAGAAATGTAGAGATGCAGCTAAATTTGAGGTTAATACATTAAATGTCCAGGTGAATAAACTTGCAATAGGGCTCAAAAGCATATTATCAGGTTTTACTGGCCTGATTCTTGTTGCCTTCACTTGAAGTAGGAACAAAAGTAGAAATATTATTTCACTAATTTGCTTGTAACTTTTGGATCCTAATATATATATATATATATATATATATATATATATATATATGAATGATTCTTTGTGTCTGAGGAGTCAAAAGGATAAAATATACTTTCAGGAAAGGAATTGAAACCAAACTAGAATATTAATGTTCTTAGTCAGCATTTGAAACAGGAAAAATCCATTTAAGAACATTGGCAGTATAGGGAAAAAGAACAAGAATGCATGCCATATGTTCTATTCTTTGCAAATATACTGTATGCTAATGGAAAAGATACAAATACATAACAAGGGATTATTGAACTGCTGAAAAGCTTAATGCCTCATATGTGTTCAGGCCTCACTTTTTCATAATCAGGAAATTTTTCAATGAAATATCACAAATCCTTTAAATCACAAAGCATTCAATCACTCAACATGAGTTCATCAGTTAAGATAGAATTGTTTATATCTATGTTCTCTACATTTACTGAGCAATTTACCCTTCCTTCTTTTTTTCTTTTTCTTTTTAAGACTTTGTATAGTACACTGGTTTGTTCCTGTATCTTCTCAGGTTAACTCTTATCTCTTCTCCTTGCTTAATAGAGAGAGAAAGAAAATGTATTATATGGAAGCAGCTGCTTCCAGAATTCTCTGATCCTACTTACAGTATAGAGCATATTGAATTAGCGGCAGAACGTGAACAGCATATTTGATTTTATCCTAGGTGATCAATAACTGTATTGCCATAAGTTCTGTAGTCTTCTGTTAAGTCATTATTTTACATAATTCCTATCTTTTGAATAAATTATTGTAGCCTTTGAAGTTAGGACAGTGTTCAATAACTGCTGGGTTGTGGTTAATTTTGGATAAATTGGCTTGTTTGGTTGGGTTGTTTTCCAAATTAATACTTTCATGGGTTCTGATTTCTCACACTAGCTTTTATATTTAGCATAAAAAAAATTACTTTTCATATATTTTTTCAAAACCTGGATTTTAAGTTCACTGTATTCATTAAAAAAAAAAAATACAATATTATATATATATTTGTTATATATATATATAATTATTGACAGTTTTATTAACAATTCAGGATCTATTGCATTTCATGTTTAAAAAGATAAAACATATCACAGAAACAAAAACTAACCACTCTTTCACTTGCTCCAAAAAAAGCATCAAATAAATGCTAAATGTGGTTGGTATAATTTGATGTTTTTACTTCTACATTCTGACTTCACTCTCCCTTGCCCTAAACCAAGAGAATAAAGTAGTGTCCCAAACTGCTCTGAACATATATCTTTCATAGAAAACCTGTGCCAATAAAACTTTTTAAAAAAAGTAATTAAGAAAGAGACTGTCAACAAGGTCAAAAGAAGTCAAAAGGACATATTGTTAAAACAGACAATAGACCTGACACTGCCTGTATGTTGTTCTGGCAGGATGCATTTTTGGAAAAGCTTGCAGCTTACTGGAGACAAAAGATATACTTTTTAATATTCCTACAGTTTGATTACAGTCACACAGAGATTTGCATAATAGTAATAGAAATTCAAATGAATGCTAGCGTTTTTCAAAGCAATAGAACTCCAAATTTCTTCAGCTTGCTGAATACATGCACATATGTTCTTAACTTCACACAGGCTTGTAAATATTTGCCGGACAAACCCTGTGGACTGATGTCAAATTACACTCATCAACTCGAGGCTGTAGATACTGTGGAAGTTTGGGGTTTTTTGAAGTTTGTATTGTTAGCCTTATCTTTAAATGAAAGTTCATTCTACTTTTTATGTAAATATGAGTATCTAACTACAGAGAGGCTCTTGAGAAAAGAGGAAGACAGTAGAGTGGATCTTGAAAAATACTCTCCCACAACAAAAATTTTATTATTCATGGACTGCTTATTTCCAAGCATCCCCTATGTTGCTCAGCTGTTTTGCAAACGCTCAGACAAAATCAGTGGGAATAGTGCTAATAAGTGACTAAGGACAGCAGCATATCTGTGGAGACCTTTTAAGAAAGTCCAGCTTTGGCTTTCAGGGTAAACCTTACTAAGAAGAAAGCAGTGACAGGCATAATCTGCTTCCTTATTTGAAAGTCTATTTGGCGTTTTTTGTTTGTTTGTTTTGTTTTTATCAGAAAAATTTCTTCTAAATAATGAATACTTTGGGTTTTGGGTAGCAACTTGATCAGTTGACTTACCTCTAGTCAGTTCTCCCAGGAAGAAGAAAAAGTACAAATCAAGCACACACATGTCCACTAGAAGTAATTCAAGTTCAAACTTTGGAATAGGTATCAGACTCGCAGCAAATGTGAAAGCCATTTACATGATTTCACCTCAGGGCACAAAGTCATGTCCTGGCATGTGAACATATTGGTAGAAGTCTAAGTATATAGCCTTGTTAAGTAAGAGTGCCATCATCATTTCCTTCCCCTGAGATGCAATATATGTTTTCAATCTATGCATAATACAGAGGAACTGAGTGCGTAGCTTTTGGGAGCTCTGGGTAGCTTTGTTATTCAAGCAGTTCTGCACAGGTTAGAACCTAAAACAACATGGGCACTCAATAAGTGAATGAAATTGCTGCAGTTTTCAAAGTACCATGACATAAAATCAAACCCAGTGCCAGAGAAATACAGTATGTGTTTGTTCTCCTGAAGGAATGAACATAGTGTGGCCATCAGTGAAGCCTGTCCCAGAACACTTAACTCGTATGCAGTACTGTACTGTATATATAGTATATATTTGTTAGTACAGTCCTGTTAATATTCATGGGATTGAAAAAGTAATCTGTATATCTGAGGTAGGAAGTAAATTTTCAGCAGAACTCTAGTTAAACTTAGGTAGATAGCTTCTGTAGGTTTGGTTTTACTGACTGAAGGTATAGATTTCCAAAAAGAGAAAAATGCTGCTATATCTTGGGCTGTATTTTACACAAATAATTTTTTGGTTTTATTTTTAAGTGCTTTCATATCTTTGAGCAGAGGGGTGGATCTAGGTGGGCTTCAGAGGTCCCTTCAAACCTCAGCTACTCTACTATTCTACGATGTTTAAAAAAAGTTGCACTAAAAATGCTACTTGCTCAATAGAATTGAGAACACAAACTTGTTCGATACCGGTTTCACTGATTATAGGTAGTTTTCTATGTCACATTTAATTTCACACATTTCAGCCTGTATCCTGACGTTATAATGAAGCTGCGATAGAAGAACTTTACCATGTAAGTCAGCCTGACATTCTCATCGTATCTCAAGGTTGTCTGTGCCTTCAGAATTAGCATTCTTATGGAAGAAATTGTGGTAAATATTACAATTTCCTTCATAAATTAGTTTATATGCAACAGGGAAAGGATGGGTTACTGTAAGAATGCTTCTAAATTTAAAACCAAGCCACTTTCTTCTTGTTTCTGTAACAATTCAAAGTAAAAGCAATTAAGAAAAAATATCCACTCCCTAAATTCATGCCGTTTTAAGGTTAAGATATATTAAAATTAATTTAACTTTCAATTTTTCCAAGGTAGAGACAATGATAAAGTATTAATATTATAAAATTTACATTATCATATTTCTTAAGGCACACTGAAGCCTATTGGAAAAAGTTATAGTCTGCATCCCTGTGTAATTAAAATAGAAATATTTTAAGACAATACTCTCTGAAAGACAGTAGCCTTTCCTGGCTAAAATTCTGTTTAACACAATGTTTTATACCCTCCTTATACTGCAGTTTAAAAACATCAGTAAGCTGCTTTGCTAGCCTGGATTTTTTTTTTTTCCCCACAACATGCAACCCTCTGGTTAAGCTTTATAATCTGATGCAGAATGCAATAATCCCAGGAAGTGAAATGAATGAGAATGGAGATTGTTCAAAATTACTCAAAAGCTAAAATTAGAAGTCAAATTTTGTCACTTATTTAAACATTTTAATCTTGTGGGATTCATCCTTACAGCCAATCATCTATTTGTTTTAGGGATAGAATGAAAAAGACTTGTAAAAACACAAGAATTATTGAAAAAAAAAATAATGGAAAAGATGACCTAATTGCATCAATAAATTGTGGTGAGGAAAATGGAAAATGACCATGAATCAGAAGAATAAACTATTAGAGACAAAATCAGACTCTATTGTTGGCTGTGTATTGTTATTTTCAAAAATATTAGACTGACTGAAGGTTACAGAAATGAAATGAGAGCACACCAGCAAAAAATAATTCTTCAGACAAAGATACTAGGAAAGAAAATGAAAAGGCCTGCAAGAGAAAAGTCATACCAATCTGTCCTTTTATAATTACATGTCTCCTTATTGCATTATTTCTCAGTCATGTACCATATTGAAGGGACAGGTAGAAATATGAAGTAAGACAACCATCTTGAGGGGTACTGGGTGAACTGATTGATGGCTCAGAGGCATGACACATCATACTCACAAATGACTGCAAGTCGACAACCTTTATGGGTTAGCAGGCAACAGAAATAGTGAAACCCGGCTCATACTATAGCTCTGGGTCAGCCCTGCTCCCATGCTAATTGAAGCAATTAGTTGCCAGGTAGAGGAGGAAAGGGGTGACTGTGCCACTGCACAGGGAGGAGGGTGTTATAGTACAATCAGTTGTTTGAAACTACCATCCACCTCAAATGTCCAAAGACCTGTCAAAACATGCTTATTGTCATGAACACAGGTAGGAACCCTGGGAAAAGTATCTTGCAGGGAACTAGATGACAAAGCTTTTTCCTGAGCTGCTGCTTATTCATTTAAAATCAGAAAGGAAGTGTAAAACAGGAGAAGGAACCACTCTGGATTTTTTTTTCCAGTGGTCAAGCCCTTCTACAGCTGCACAATTCTGTTACTTGATCCATAGAAATAGAGAATTCAGCTGTATGAAGTTGTACAAGTGCTGCCTTGTTCAGCAATAGGGTAATTTATTTTGGGAAGGAGGTGACTGAGGGGGGGAGAGAGAGGGAGGGAGAAGAAGGAAAAAAAAATTCAGGTGGTCCCAGAAGCATGAAAGAAAAATCTGTGTAGCTTGTAAAGTGTGAAAGAGCACTGAGCAGTACTTCCTAGCAACACTGATTGCAGAGTAGTCTATACAAAAAGGCAGGGAAGAGACCTCCACTGCACACCTCCAGAGTCATGTCTCAATGTTACTTTTATGTTCACAGTTTTTAAATTAGTTTTTGATAGATTGAGGAACATCTTCATTCCTATACTATAATGACTGAGAACATGAGAAGTTTGCAGGCTCCATCTCATATCAGAACAGGTGTAAAGGAGAAATGGAAATATGGTGGCTGACAGAATGCAGTGAATACAAAGCCATCAGTCAAATAGGATTGCTAATGGAAGAACAGGAATTTGTTCTGCGCGGTTGTCAAGGGCACATGAACTAAAGAGAAAGATATGAAACAGGAATCTAAGGTTTTGGGGCTTGTTTTGTTTGCATTTTGTGGTGTTGGTTCAGTTTCTTGGTTGTTTTTTAGCCCAGAATAATCATGCAGTATTAGGCTTATATTTCTTTTGGTGACTTTTTTACTTCTCTATTCCACCTGTTGTAATAATGCTTGTATAGGAACAGAAAAAATGCCATCGATTGGTCTCTTGTTTTGCAGACTTCATATATCCTTTGCTGCAGACAGCAACCACCAGTGAGGTAAACCTGCAGTAATACTACGGGATCTTCTGCCTGATGACCCACTGAGAAAAGTGGCTACTTTAATGTGTGTAAGTTTGCTTAAAAATGACAAGTTTTCCTCAGCCCCAGTTTAAATGTTAAATAGGGTTTTTTAACTTCTAAGATAAGTCATGTCTTTCTACACAGTTTCTGGATAACAGGAAAAGACCTTATTCTTTATTAAAAAGCTGGTTGGAATTACTTAGGAGATCTTTTATGGAAAGTTTTATTATGAAAATATTTTGCAACCTGTGATTGTCCTGCAGTGTACAGGGTGAGCTATGATCTAGTTTGGGGTGCAATTACTAATTGTAGCAGTGCAAGAAGAATTGGATTGGAAATTTTTTTTTTCAATGCACAGATTTTGTTATAAACATACAGGTACCAGGAAATACCCCAGAAATAGTACTTCTTTAATATCTGAAATTCAAACACATCAATAAGTAATTAGGTGACTGATATTTCTATCAGGCTTTCTTATCACAGAATCACAAGGTTGGAAACGACCTTTAAGATCATCAAGTCCAACTGTTCCTGTCCTAAGCTAAACCATATCCCTAAGTACCTCATCTACCCTTTTTTAAACACATCTTACAACACTATTTGAAAAAATGCATACTTATTCCTTAACATCTACAGAATTGCAAAAAGTTGACATTAATTTCTTTAAAGCAAAACACTATTTATTATGCAGACAATAATAATGCATTAAACATTCAGAAATGTCATGATATTTCTCTTGCTGATTCATAATAGATAATCAAATAGGTAAGAGATAGAATTCCTTATGAGTTATTATTATATGAGTTATTATTATATTGGAAAGTAGCATTAAATAAGTTAGACCTATATTAGAATATCTAGAAAAAGCATGTCTAAGGAGGCAAGAATTAACTTATGTCAAATTTGCAATCTACTAGCTAAAAGGCAGTGGCTAGGCAGACTTTCAGCTGAATTTTTTGCTTGTATTCAAAATATTTTTGCTATCCTTTTTTTATAGCTACAGGAGCAATACCAAACAGTTGGCACAAAGAAAGAAATCTGAAAATAAACTAATTAAAAAGAAATAAGGTGGAATTGCTCATGCGCTCTTAAAACAGTTGTTTAATGCTTAGTTGGAATATAACCAGAAAACAGCATATTTTAGATGAGAATTTCTGGACTTTTTTATCCCAAGCCGTGCCCTTAGTTGCATGCTCCAGAGTTGCTTTCGTCTTTAGGAACAACTGGTTTGGCCAAAAGAAAACGAGAGTCATCCCTTGCAATTTGTTTGTTATTGCAAACCTCAGCAACCTGAGGTTTATTATATTAAGAAACTCCACAACTCAATCATTAAAATGTAATAAATTCTAAACACCAGGCTCTCCAAAGGAGAAGAATTAAACTCTGTTTTGTAAAACACCTTTTGGAGGAGAAAAAAATGTCTTTGTTTTATCACTCCTTGGTAGCCTTTTGAAATTTTTTCTATTTATTTATTTTATTATCAAGGAGCCTGGTTAAGCTGCACGAAGACTCAGTGTTTCCAGGAATCTACCACTTCTCTTGTGTGATCATTGTCATTATCTTTCATTACACTGCAGATGCACTGGAGGAAGCAATCCTATCCCCACTTCAGAAACTATTTTCATTTTAAAAGAGGATAGTTTCTCCTCCTTTAAGTGGAAGGGAAAGGGAAACTTGTAAGAGACAGAACATTACATTTAAAGCTACAAAATTGAAAGTAGATTCTTACTAGTTACGATTCCTGTCTACAAATACAGGTCTTCGAATCCTCAAGAATATAATCTTTTCTTTTTGAAAGTGACACACAGTGATAGAGTTCTAGGAAGTCAAAGATTCCACTTGCATGGATCTTAGCTTCCTTTAGGACTTCACTGCTGTTTGAGGGATGGCATAGGTTTCAGGGAGTCATCTTGTTCTTTGTATCAGTCTGGCTGTAACCAGCCTTTGGGTTTCTTTCTGGTTTTCATTTGTTTGTTTGTTTGTTCATTTGTTTGTGGGTTTTTGCTTGTTTGGTTATTTTTAATGAATAATGATTTCTACATTGTAGGAAATTCTGCACGGACAGAAGAAATAATCAGAAACAATAAGCTGTTACCAAGCCCACAAAGATATTGTGCAAATATTTACCTAGTCTGTGTTTCTCATAAGATAATTCAGACTTACGAGCATCTGTTACTGTTCTCTAAATACATAAAATAGCACGTTTTCTAGGACTGGTGGATAGAAAAATCCTTTCCAATTTCTTTCATATGATGGTAATATTCCAGTGCTGCTAAGAACCTCCTTAGAAGCACTGGGCTTTATCAAATCAGATATATGACCTTCTCACTCCCTACTACATATGTCACCTGTAATATATAGTGCAAAATTATTTGGGTGGGGTGAGGTGGGTGTCAAAATCTGTGTAATTTAGCAAACTATTTCATGACTGTGACATCATAATCACAGACCTAAAAAATAGGTTCAAACACTTAAATGGCCGAATTATTTTAATGTCGCAACTCCATCTACCAAACAAATTAGTTTTTTCTAACTGTCCTCAAATAATTGAGCATATTTCAAAAATGGTTACAGGCTTCTTGAGCAAAACACAGCAGAGAAATCAAAGTACAGAATATATATAATCCACACAAAGACTTTTTTCCTAATTCAAATCTCATTGATGGGAATACATAAAAAAGATGGTGCAATAGTATTTCCAGTGTGATTGCACTGATATTAAATGTTATAACCATACATCTCTTAATGATTAGTGGGTTTAGAGATATCATGAGGAGCCACTGAAACTTTTATCTCCCTGTTTTTGTGTCTGTTTCTCTATTTGTTACTCATTAGAGGCTGAAATAGTTACATGACTGTCAGCTCCTATATTTAAAATCTCCTGGACTTTTCTTCCAAGATTGCTTGAACAATGCTTTCAATCTTTCTATAATCAGACAGATACAATTGCTACTTGTAACAGGGAAATGTGGTTACATTTCCCCCTTGTTTTACTGAAAAAGCAACATGGCTATGGAAGTCCAGGTGTCTTTTTCACCATTACATGTTTCTTGGATTTTAATGAAGACTGCATTTAATTACTATATCTCATATATAGTCTTAGGGTTGCAAATGAACAAACCATTTTTTTTCCCTAGAAGTTTCTGTGTGGGTATGGTAGATAAATGATCTAGTGCTAAATATCCAGGATAAGGAAACTCACACTGACTTCTGGCCCTCTTTGGTCCACTTACTTTTAATTCAGTTCAAATCTCTTATTCAGTTTTGTGTGTAACAAGCAGTTCTAACAGCACAAGGAAAAGGATAATAGGTCACCTTTCTGCATCTTTCTGTAGCTTCACCTTTTTAATGCTGACTTCAAGTGTTAGGAAATCTACAATGTAAGATAGTTTTTGTGGATTATGACTGAAAATGCAATAATATTTTAGGTCAAGACTGAAAGGCACTTGGCCAGTCATGCTATTTCATCCTACAGTTCACATGATCCTAAATGTTGCTACTGCTCCATTTTCAGAAGCATTAAATCCACACTCAGTAGAAAATGTGCAGTCACTTAAAACATCCGATGAAAAAGAGAGTGACAAATTGACATTATTCAAATTAATCAATCTGCTGTCTAGCTATGGAAAAGACCTCCAAACCCAGAATTTCCAAAGCTGCAGAACTCATAGACATTTGCAAAAGTAAAATCTTCCTGTCTTGGAGATAAATAAAGCAAGATACAATGCCACACCTGACAAACTCTTATAACACCATTCCCCAGAAAGTATACTATATTCAATAAAGAGGTCATATTTTCATACACACGAATTGTACTTCTGAAAGACGCCTTCTTACTATTCCATCAAAGTAAAGCATCAGATAACTCTCAGATTATTTCTGCCTGCAAATTATATTCATGAAGACATGGCATTTTCTAGGTGAAGCAGAGTGAGTGGTTGAGCAGAGACACTTGCTACTGACAGATATCTTCTCTCACATATTGAGTCCTCTTTTTATGGTGGTAAAATTATTATTATTGTTATTCCCACTCTTTATCCTTATTGCCGAATAAAATGGTTTTCTAAGGCATGAAGTGCATATGACCAAGGTTAATTACCCTTCAAGAGAAACACTAGTGGAGAACATAGTTAACCAAAGGATATAGGAGAAAGTGATACTACAATAATGTCTTGGGACTTCTTCATCAAGCTGCTGCTCAGTGTAAGGATTTTTTTTTTCCCCTTTAACTTTAAGATAATGGATTATACCATGAAAATACAGTGTGTATTCACAAATGTTGTAAATATTTTCCTCTTTTAAGAGGTAAAGGTGCTCAGATATGGCCTGCACTGCTTTAAATACCATCTTCCACAGTGAGTATGATGAGGCTCTTTTCCTGTCTGCAAACTCACCTTTGAGCCTGGTGTAGGTATGCTCTCGGCAGAGAGTAAATCACTCAACTGAGTCTAACTGGGAGGAATTGTCCCTGATTTTATAAAAGCTGCATGTGTATGCAGCTGATGATGGTGATCCTCAGAACTGTCATCATACAGAAAAGCATGAAGCGATACATTATGGGGATTCATCAAGGTCCATGACAAATCTGGAGAGGAGAATGCAATCAGGTTCAAAACCCTATCTTCACATGGAGCTGTAACCCTTTTCAAATTAAGCATTCCTTTCCAAGGAAAACGTGGTGGTTATACAAACTAATCTTGAAGCTCTCAAACAGATGTGCCTTCAGCAGCAGGAAGTCTGGGGACGTTTCAAGAAACAAAAAAATTAGATGCCATGATTATTTTCCTCTTCACAAGTTTTCATTTATATTTTTACCACTTTGTACAGCAATAGTGTAAAGAGCATTGCTGTGGAAACAAAGGTGCCAAAGTATACCTAGTAAAAAGCTGACATAGAAAAATTGGTGTATATATTGCATTCATTGGGCATTTGAGCTGAAACAAGACTTTGGCCCATTATTCTTGCATGTGGTAGAGCAGTTCTGTCAGCCTAGAGGTCCCTCAGGCCAACAACACTTTCCATGGGTAACTACTGCGGGTCAGAGCTTACCACGACCTGCTGCACAGAAACGTGTGTGTGCATGAACAGAGAAGACATTGTGCTGGTATGACATGCATGCAGGGCAGTCATTGACACCTTTCTTCACAAACCAGCCAAGCAACTGGCCACTCTTCAGAACAGTGAATATCTGTCTATGCTATACGGAAGATAACAGCCAAACAGGGTTTGAAGGTATTAAGCTCTCCCCAAACAGATAACCCTTTTTGTCCTTTACCTTTCCTTTGCATTACGTCTGTTCCCTGTCTTGATAGTATCCTGGTACTGAGTTATGTGCTTTCAGTGTTGCTGTCTCTGTGTGTAAGGAGACGCACAATACAAGTATCTGATTTTTTAAATATCAAACTAAAAGTTTGGCTGTTACTATGTTTGTACACTCACATGGTTAAGCCTGAAAGAGAGCTCTCATAAAATCTTTTCACTATTAAAATAGGAATATAAATATTTGCTACATAAGAACAAGAATGCTAAGTCTACACTGAAATCTTCCAGCTATACTTTATGAGGAATTTCTTGTTTTTTCACATTAAATTGCTCATTTAAATGGTAAAACACATTTTAGTTGGAGTGTGATGAGAAGTAACTGTTTCTCATTTGAATGTGTGTGATCACGTTCTTAACTAACAAGCGATGATTGGTGATCAATGAAATGAATGTTCATTAGACTGCCACACGAGCTTCTGGAAAAGGTATAGTTAAATACCTTTATTTGGATACAAGTTTTACATGAACATGAATTATTTTTAAACAAGTAAAAAAAGAGAAAATATTAGAGAAGAATGTTCTCTCATAAATTATGTTTTCTGTGGAAAAATTAGAAGTAGGGAACAGATTCAGTGTTTATGATCTGATCAGCTGATAAATGGTTCATGCTGGTAATGACTGAATTATCGAACAAATGGAATGAGCACTCCTTTTAACATAATCTGTGTATTACTTCTTTATTGTGACAAAATTATGAAAACTGGATAAAGTATGAGAAATATCATAAAAGTAACAATAGCTGCAGAGACCTTTAAAGATACTTACATCGCTTTCATGTCCTTCTCTTAGATTGTACGTGAGATCATGCTGTATGTCTTCAACAAACTTGTGAGCATACTCTGGATAAAGGTCCAGCACTTCAAAGAGACCTTTGAGGATAATGCATTGGAGGTCACAGTACGTCAGAGCTTTAACATCTGCATTTGTTTTAATAACTTGATCCCTAATGGATAGGTTTGCTCCAATTAAATCTCCTTTACCTGAAAGAAAACATGACATTAATGATCTTCAAAGTATGAATTATTTACTTCTTCTTTGAATCATAAATCTGCTTAACATAATTGCTAAATCTTAATTCCCATTGTTAGAATTGAACTAATTAATAACATTATAAAGGATCTTTGTCTAAAACCTTTTTTTTTGAGGCACAATCTTATATGTAATTAATTGGAGATGCAAGGACTAATTTATCTGATTTATTGGAGCAATCAAGTAAATATGTATAAAGTTAGGATTTATACTCTAATTAATAGCAGGTGTGATTTTGTATTTCAAAAAATAAACATGTTTCTATCTTGTCTTAGAACAGACAGGTGTTAAGACACCATTTTAACAATGACATGATTAACTATAGATCATCAGTTCAAATCACCCTTTCACTTCGAATTTGGACTGTGAAACATGCACAATCTATCGTAGCTAAGGCTGCATAGCTACATGTCATGATGTGTCTTAACTGTATAGAATCACAGAATGGTCTGGGTTGGAAGGGACCACAAGGATCATACAGTTCCAAACCCTCTGCCACAGACAGGGCCACCAACTTCCAGGCCTGGATCTACACAAGGTTGTCCAACCTGGCCTTGAACACCTCTGGGGATGAGGCATCCACAACCTCTCTGGGCAGCCCATTCCATCACCTTATCACACTCTTTCTGTAAAAAACTTCCCTCTAATATCTAATCTAAACCTTTCTTCTTTTAGCTTTAATTCATTCCCCCTTGTCCTGCCATTGTCTACTCTTTTAAAATGTTGATACCCTCCCCTGTTTATATGCTCCCTTCAGGTACTGGAAAGCTGCAACGAGGCCCCCCCACAGCCTTCTCTTCTCCAGGCTAAACAAGCCCAGGTCCCTCAGCTTCTCTTTGTAGGGGAGGTGCTCCAGCTGTCTAATCATCTTCGTGGTCCTCCTCTGAACCCTCACCAACAGTTCCACATCTTTCTTGTATTGGGGGCCCCAGATCTGGACACAGTACTCCAGATGGGGCCTCATGAGGGCAGAGTAGAGAGGGACAATCACCTCCTTGTCCTTGCTGGCCACCCCTCTTCTGATGGAGCCCAGGATACCACTGGCCTTCCGAGCTGCAAGTGCACACAGAATCACAGAATCACAGAATCTTAGGGGTTGGAAGGGACCTCAAGAGATCTTCGGGTCCAACCCCCACACTGCTGGCTCATGTTAAGTTTCTCATCTACCATGACACCCAGGTCCTTCTCAGCAGGGCTACTCTTAAGGAGCTCATCTCCTAGTCTGTATATATGTCTGGGATTCCTTCATCTCAGGAATCCCATATATATATATATCATTAATAGATGAGTATAATATATATCATTAATAGATGAGTAGCTTGTTAGCACTTGAGTCAAGAAAAAAAAAATTCTTAAGACATTACATTGTGATTTATGGGCAAGACTGTCTTAGAATAATGGATGTTTTAGAAACTATAACAGACCATATACTGATAAAAATTTATAATTCAAGGCTTCCATAAACATGATATGAGGTATGAAGTTGAAAGAGCAGTTACAGAAGCAGAGGCATTCCTCAAAAGGTAATGCAGATTGTTGTTATTAAAGACTTGGATCGTGTGGTGGTGTGCATTCTTGGCATGTTTATGGGCAATACCAAAGCAGAGGGAGTGGCTGATATGCTGAAGGGCAAAGCTCCTATTCTCATTGTCAGTGAATGAACCAAGGGCTGAAAGGAACCTCATCAGGTTCAACAAACACAAATAACAAGTCCTGCACCTGGGATGGAAATCTCCCTGCAGCTGTATGTGCTGGGGACCAAGCAGCTGGAAAACAGCAGTGAAGGAGGGAAGGACCTGAAGATCCTCATGGACAAGCTGAACACGAGCCATCTCCCCTTGCAGCAAAGGTGGTCAAGGACATCCTGGGCAGCATTAACAAGAATGCAGCCAGCAAGTCTCAGGGAGTGAGTCTTCCCCTTTATATGTCACTCACAGTACCTTGTCCAGTTTTCGGCAAGACAGACTATTGGCACACTAGAGCAAATCCAGAAGAGGCCACCAAGATGATCAGGGACTGGAGAATAATAATGTACAAGCCATGCCTGAAAACCTCATGTATTGTTCTACCTTAAGAAGAAAAGGCATTACTGCTGTCTTCAACAGACTAATGGAAAAATTCAGAGAAAACAGGGCTGCACTCCTGTTCAGGGTGAACAGTATAACAAGCTGTACCATGCACGAGTTGTAACAAAAAGAATTGTGATTAGGAATTGGGAAATGAAAGTCACTATGAGGCTGGTCAAACAGTGGGACAGGCTGCTCAGAGAGGCCATGGAATCACCACCATTGAAGGTCTTCAGAACTTGCTTGGACATCGCCCTGAGCAAGCTGAGGTAAATTGCACCTGCTTTAAATAGATTTAGGCTGCATGGTTTCCAGAGGTCTCTTCCAGTCTTATATTATTCTGTGATTAGTAAAAGAAGACTGTAAAATCTGAAAATCTACCCACCATATGATTCCAACTGGGTATTACACAGGAAATAGTATTCTTGAAAAGTAAGTTAAACTGAGGGTTTTTCTTTTATGTTAGGAATATACATATATTAATGCTGCCTTGGCATCTCTTAAAAATTGCATTTGCTAGTAGTAGCTTAGGTCAACCAGGGAAAGATAAATCTGATAGGTTAAAATAACATTTGTTGTTGCTCATCACATGATGTAATATGTGAATGACCAAATATAGTGTAAAGCTAAGCAATAATTCACTTTCACTGTAAATATAAATTCTTTAAATTTCTTTGATTATATTAATCAGAGGTTTCACAATATTAATCTATTGCTGGCTGTGTAAATACAAACAAGGGAAAAAATATTCCATGTATAGCAAAGCTGATCTTTAATCATCTTAACTGGAAACTTTTTCGCATGCAAACAGTATTAGCATTAGTATTAGTATCAGTAATGCATAAATAAGTCAAAAAAATGTAGGAGCTGTATTTGATTGTAGCTACAGTGTTCAATAAATGGTTTAGCCTGAAAGACACGACAAATGATCTGGTGGTTCTAACATATTTCTTCTCAACTGAAAATCATGTGGGAAAGGCTGAAGGTAATAAGATGAAGTTTCTAGCTCTGAAGTGGTTGCACCTTGAATATCAACATTTGTTACATAAGTAATGTAAGAAATAGAAGTAATTCTTTCTTTTTCATTAGAGAAAAAACTTATTTATGCCAACACATCTGTTTGTTAATATATCTGGGACATGCAGTCAAAGTTAGAAATTTCTTCTCTTTATGGACATATTTTAAATCATTTATGATTAATATTTTTTTAAAAATCTAAGATGTATGCTTAAACATTATGAAACTGCTATATTGAAATATATTTTCCTATCAAGAATATCCTAATGTCATTAGATATCAAGTAGTAGTCTCAAGAGGAATGAAACGGCTATATTTAATCAGAGCATTTCATTGTATTGTTGCTGTATTGCTTATTAGTGAGGATGGTTCAGTACACAAAAACTAATCCACTAGAATTAAAATCATGACAGAATTATAAAATGCTGTTCTGGGAACTGTAAGTAACCCAGCAGTGTCAGAGAAAAAACTGCTTCTTGCATTTACGTCACATCAGTAATGTTGTTTCTCATAGGGACCTACATTCACCTTGTGCTGGTGTTAATTAGATTTAAGTGATGAAGCTCCCATTCACTGTAACAAAACATTATATCATTGCATTATGTTTATGTTTTTGCATTACAATTTCATTAACTTCTTTTAGAAGTCCACAAATCTCTTTCTTATTGTTTTCATTGTCACCATTACACAATGATGCTTTCATTAACATTTTCAGAAGTGCCTGAAAATGGAATCACTAATGAAATCATAGTTCCTGTGGGGGCAGCTCTTGACCTTTTGCTATATTTAAGCTTATTTTTTTTCTAAGCCATATTTTATAGCTTTGATCTATGTGATCCAATAAAATCAAGGCATTCTAAAACTTCCTAATTACAAATGAATGATGGAGTGCTGTGGGCTGTCAATCTGATGGAATTAAAGAGTTACGAAACAAATAGGACAAATATCATATTTATGTTCTAAAAAAAGACCAAGCAAATACATGCTAGTAAAATAAAGGAAATTCAATTACAGAAGACCAGAAGCTTGAATTATCAACAGTCTAGTGCAATGCCACAAAACAGGAAGGAAAGCAAAAAAGGAAATGTCCTTTTAAACTCTGCTTTATAAGAATATTAAAAGTTATTAGAAAGAAAAATATGTTTAAATCTAACAGGGTATTAAAATAATAATAAAATAATTCTTTAGAGTGAAATTTTACATTTTACTTTATTGAAGCACTTTATATACATTAACTCAAACAAGTCTAATCATCCTTTAGCTGAAGATAAAGTGAATCACTTTAAGAGGCACTAGAGAGCGGCCAGTCACTGACATTTACGTTTCGAGGTGTTTAACCCTTGGTAAAACAAAGCAAAAAAAACCTAGCAAAAAACAACTACCAAAATTTATTAGAACAGAACTTCTGGCCTTTTTCTGTTCCAGTATACTCAGATTACTGCTGACAGCATCAGTTAGCTTGAAGAAGTAACCCTCTGGGGAGCAGAGCCAACAATGCTTGTTTTCAGCACACAGATTCACAGCAACAGGTGTCAATATGCACGCATCAAGGAATGAGAGTGGGCTCATTTTATTTTATTTGGGTGCTTTAGTGGGAGCAATTCCTGGCCACTGATTTTCATGAAAGATTTAGGAACTAATAACCAATGTCCTCTGAGGTGTCACTAAATTTAGTTGAAAGCAACAATCTAAATCAAAAGCTAGGAAGTACCTCCTCCTTACATGCAAAGGAGAGAGAATAAGCATAAGAAAATCAAATTAGATCGGAAGTATTGCACAGCTAGCACTTCAGCCATTGAAAGCTCCTGGAGGCAAAAGAAAAGGGAGTTTAAACTAAAAAAAAAAAAATAAATAGGAATGTCCATGAATAGCAGATTAAAATTGAACAAATTATTTCTCAAGAAACTGCTAGGACGTGCTAAACCATCAGTTAGTAGTGAACATCCTCCTACACTGGAGGACCATTTTTTCCTTTTGAAGCTATGATTATGAGCATACCAAGAATTGCCAGCACCGTGCTGTCCTTCAGGACTTCCATGGAACCTGAGCACACAAAGTAGATCGCTTGCAGGGCATCTCCCTGCCGGAGGAGGTATTCCCCAGGAGCACAGAAGGAAGTTTTGATATGCAGAGACAGAGACCTGAGGCAACCGCGGCTGGCACACTCGAAAAGGGAGAGCTGCAAAATCTCCTTGTTCAAGTGCATGGTGATGTCCGAACGCAGCTCGTCTGGGAAGTCTTTTAAAAGCTGCCCAAAAAAGAGAGAAAAGGGGGAAAAAGTGTAAAATATTTCTTTCCTCTTTTGCAAAGTTTGTAGTGATGCAAAGATTTCCTTTTGATCCTCATCCCCTTGCTAAGACATGTGAGCTATGTCTTAATACATTTTTATGCTGATAAACACTGATATCTTCCAGGAAAAACATGAATAAAAAAAAGCCTTTATACGGAAAAAAGTAAAAAAAAGTCAACAACACGTCCCTGTAATACACAATCTAACTTTATCCAAGTTCTCAGCTGTTAGAACCCAGTAGGCTATTCAGACATATACCACTATATACAGTGTCATATACGCTGAAAATGAAGCAAAAATTAACTTGGTTTGGATTTCATCTCAAATGCTTCTATAAAATTTATCAATAGGCTATATTGCTTCTTACATGCCAAAACCACTGGAAAAGGAATAACTCTAAAACCCTCTACATTGTAAACCTCTAAGTGGTGTTTTTGGTGGGGGTTTTTTGGTTTGGTTTTTCGGGGGGGGTGTT
Organism: Laterallus jamaicensis coturniculus; assembly: GCA_022605575.1. Classification (NCBI taxonomy): domain Eukaryota; kingdom Metazoa; phylum Chordata; class Aves; order Gruiformes; family Rallidae; genus Laterallus; species Laterallus jamaicensis. The sequence continues at coordinate 15,715,510 of JAKCOX010000008.1, read as the reverse complement.
TCTGGTTTTGTTTTGTTTCTGTTTTTTTCTTAATGATGCAGTTGGACACTGAAGAAGAGTTGAGAAAGGACTGAAAACAAGGCGTGTGTTTAGTGGGAATTAAACTTATGGAAACTAAAAGACCATAAAGTCTTCCTATTTTTCCATGGTCTCAATTTTAGGCAAATTTCCATTGTAGTTTGGCCAACACAATGATATCTATATGTTTTACAGAAAAAACATATATTTTATCTGCTGCAGAATGGCATAACTGAGCCAAATATCTTTCTGCTTGGAGATAGTCTTATGAGATCGACATATAACTGCTCAAATCAAAAATTGCAGGTGGAGGTTTTAAAAAAATGTTTAAGTGATTTCAAGTGTCAGCCCCATTGATGCAAAGTATATGGCTTGCCTAGAGGCTGAGGTCTGGACTGTGCAAGCTACAAGTCCACAAGCATAGTTTTGTCTGTAGTTTGATGGGAACTGGTACCTGAGCAATGTAATCAGCCAACACTTGACCAAGTGATCTTAGACAAGGCAGTATGTGGATAAAAGGCATATAATGAAATAGTGATAGTCTCTCTAAAGTCTGCTGTTGTAGTATAACAGTCACTCACTTTCAGTATGAATAGAGGTACAGAAGGTTCAGAAGCTGAAGGAGATACTTTACTTAACCAAATCCAGGAAAGCTTTGATGTCTAAATGGTTTTTGTACCTTCGTAAATCTTACTAGGCTTCTTCCGTTGCTAGGATGCTATTGAAAATCCCATTCTTTGCGTTGTGCACACCACAAAAAAGCATTTATCAGGAAAAAAAATGTTCTCAAACCCAAATCTTTCTACTTATTTCCAAATTACCTTTAGAGGCCACTGAGTTTTATAATGACATATATAACAAGAATTCTAAAGGGAATGGATCATTCAAATAACACTCCAGCAGAGAGAAGTCATTATTTCCTCTGCAGTATAGTAATACATAACCTGTGTAAGTCATTTAAGACACGCAAAGACACAACCAGAAATTTGTCTTTTGATTTCCCTCTCATGTGACATTCTGCAATATTTTTAAAAATAGGGAAATTAATTACATAAAAATTCAGGCCAAACCACTTGTTTGCAGGATTGCAAAGAATCAAAGAAAAGCAGGGAGGGAGGAAAGGGCAATAAAGAAATCCCTCCTTTAAAAACCACCCAGAAAAACCAGTAGATTTTTTTGTTTGTTTGGTGAAAGGCAAAACTGCTCACTGAAGTTTTTGCTGGTATCATCCAAAAGGTTTCCAATGAACACTTCTTCAACATTTCACAATTATGAAGGAGTTGTTTGAATTTTTAATAAATTTATACAATATTCTAATCCATGTTTTTTCAATACAATACCCTCTTCCCAGCTTTAATTTTAGTCATGTTCTTTTTTATATTTAATTTCACACAAAATATAGTATGATGAAAGAAATTATCCCCCCACATCTCCCTGACTCTAAATCAATATTCAAAACTATCAAACACAGTCCAATGGTTACCTCATTGGAATCGATTCCATTATTGACAGACCACGTGGTTTGGAAATATTCAAGCATCCTCTGCTTTAACTGCTGTGGCAGGTGATGGACCCGTATAAAGTCCTTCAGATCCTTGGTTCTTGTGTGATAGAGGGACCACCTGGAGTACATCCTTTGAATGATGGCAGTCACATTGCCAAACACCAAGGCATGCATCAGAGCTAGGTGGGACAAAAAATATGCTTTATGTAGAATGACTCATTGATCGTTTAAATGTAACACAGAAAATAAACAGGATCTTCACAGACTGTTTTCCTGCTTGACAGATATAGTAAAGTTTTTGAGTAATATACATTCATACAACTATTCATGTCTTTTTTTTTCTATGTCCCTAGCAGTCATAGTCATTGGATAGGCTAGAACCACATCTGATGCCAAGAAAACGAATGCCCAAGCCAAGCCAAATTAAATTATAGTCTAAGTAAACAGGAAAACAGATGAACGCACATGGAAAGACATGCTCAGGAAATAATGAGAAACTACAAAACAGTATAAAAACTAGACTCAAATGATCAGTTAGCAACTACATAGAATGTCATAGATTTCAGACAACTCATAAAATACAACCAATTACTCTTAGGGGCTATGTGTAGTGGAATGAGATACATTGAGAGATGTATTATTCTGCAGAATAAGATGTTAAAAGACAAAAAAACCCCATTGTAAAGCAGAAATTCAGGTTAAAAAATAGATACATTCAAACTGACAATCTGATTTCTTATGGTGCTTGAGAAGGTCAAATATGGTGTGAAATTGTTTATCAGAAAGTTCTGACATCCTGGAGTTTGTCTGCAATTAGAGGCTGGCTTGGGAATAAAAAGACCAGAAGCAAAATTGAAGAAATAGTTACAGATACAGATTTTCTGTGTTTGTCTGAGCAGAAATGTGCTTGCTGATTATCAGTGGGAAAAATCGCTGCTAGATTGTCATGTGGTATTGATTTAAGGTATATAATATACACATTTACAAATTTTTTATTGAAAAGACTATTAAAAAGCTCAATTACTACTCTTAAGGAACATCTATCTTTCTAGTGCTTGAAAGAAAGCAGTCAGACACCTCAGAGTGACAAAGGAATTTGTCTATAAACAAGACAAAAAAAAGATGTTGACCTTGTACTTCAATTTACAGAAGTCCAGGGCGAGTGAGGAGAGATGGGGGAGAACAGGACAAGGAAAGGATGTGCTTTGGTGGTTAATAATGTTTTTACTTGGTAGAAACAGGTAGAAAATTATTTAGTTTGGAGTGTCAAACCTTTTTCTAGGTTGAATAGAACAAAGCAGCTAGTAACAATAGCAGAAAAACAGAGAAAGCATTGCAGTGCCATGCAATTTCACAATACAATATGCACTCTTGTAGAGGTGATCCAATGACATGATTAAGTCAATAGAAGTCCAAAAGTAAAAGAAGATATATGAAAAGATGGCAGAAAGCAAAGGACCAGATATGAATATCAAAAATAAATAAATATGTGTATTTGTAAGAGGAGTCAGATGGATCAACTGGGATCAACTATTCCTTAATGGTGCAGTGAATTACGAAGTCACTAACATCAGAAGTTTGGGCAGCAACATGCAAGGGACTGGTGTAATGCTAGATACAGGATATTGTAATAGAAATATGGCAGCTAGGGCTGAAGCATTTCAGCCATATATAGCTAAATATGCTAAAGAGATTGTGTAGCCTCTTTACGGACACGATAATTTGCTTAAGTGGGGGGTGAGATAAAGAATTAGGTGGCATATGGATGCATTTGCAAAAATCAAACATGTTAGTACTGTGTGTATCCCAACAGGCTCCAAGGTTAGAAGCTGAACAGCACAGAGATCTCCATGATGTTATTTTAGGAGCAAACATCACGAAGAATTTTATTATTATGGAAGAAACTGTCTTTGCATATGTACTTGGAAGACAACTGCTACGGATGATGACAAACTATTCCTGGCTACTCTGGACATTAGATTTCTTTAACAACTAATCACAGAACCATCCTGCAAACCATTCTGTAAAAACACTATTAATCCATTCTCTAAAACCAAGCTGGACAAGTTAATAACTTCTATGAACTGCATTTCATAAATTCCCCTTGATTTTAATGGATATTCTAAGTTACTTTTTTGTTGCTTAGTGAACCGAGGAACAATTCTGATCCTAGGACTGGTTGGAGCTGCCAGAAGAGCCCTCTTGTCTATTCAATATATAACTGCATGTTCTTTGCTCAAATATATGAATTTTCTTTCCAAGTTTTAGAAGAAATACTGTATAGAATAAAATGCTTTATCTTAAAAATATTACTTGTCTTAAATTGTAATTTCAAATTAATGCAAACCAAAAATTACTACCAGGAGGCAGGTAAAAAGCAAACAAGAATTATGTTACTTATCTGTTAAATTAACATTTGATTCTTCTTTTTCTGGTTTCAACTTCTTTAACTTTCTTTAAGGGTGCAATAAATTCACTTAAGTTTTTCAATGTGCAGTGACACATAATAAAAAGGTACATACAAGCTACTGATAGACTGAATTATGCTATCCATTACACCTGAATATTCAAAACCTAGTAACTTGGTCTAAAAACTCTAAAAAGCACTTTTTTTTTCCTAGACATCATTCTCCACTAGGGAATTCTAAAATGAAATATCAGCTGAAACTGTACATCAAAACATGTTTTAAGAAATAAAAATGTATTATGCCCTGAAGTATACAGACTAGTTCTTTATTCCTAACAGAGTTTTCTGAGGCATGCTCTCAAGTCTGGGCTGTATGATGCAAGGTACCTCTTCGAGTTTCCTTGCTTTGCTGTTTTTCTCAAGTAGGGTCTAAAATACAATTCCTCAAGAAAATATCTTCAAGCCAGCCTGTTCTGCTTTCTTAACTGGATATTTCATTTCTTGCGCCTTCCGAAAAGTAAAGTCATTCTTCTACCTGTGCTTGCCCGTGAGTAACTTTGCCTTTCAGTTTTCAGTTCGCTCATTGCATTCAGTCAAGTAGTTCTTCAAAATTTATTCAGTGCACAAGTATATTAGATCTACCACTCAATAATATAAGAAATGAAAAAGAAATTGCTACAACTGGACTAAATAAAAGTATGTGATACTTTTATATTCTACTCTATTAAGTTTGTGAAAGCTCTGCCATATTGAAGTGAATTAAATATTCATCATTGCCTTGCACAGGATAGCTCTCAATTTCTTGATAGAAAAATCCTTCCTTCATTCCAACAGATTTTATGTAGTGAAAGCCCCAAAACACAGAAACTACACTTTATTTTAAAACTATAATTTTTTGCTACCACCAAAATCAATTAATGAGCTGCTTGTGTTTTTGTGACATTGTCAAAATCCCAATGATAACAGTCTTGGATGATTCATTAGAGTATTGCCACACCTTTTCAGGTCTGGAAAAATGACAGTAAGTCATCAAGCACATTTTATTCCACTTGATGCCACAAACATATACTTTATGGGTTATTTATTGTGTTCCCTGGCTTTCCAGTGTCAAGTTGCAAATTTATTTTTGCCCAGGAAAATTTATGCTGCAAAGTTGACAACCAGTGCCTTACTGACTGGCCCTGGAGAAATGCCTACTAGTATTTCCAGAACAATTAGGTAAGCAGAAAAAAAACAAAATGAGAGTGGGACAGTACTCTAGAGGTGATTTGCTCACCAAAAAGTCTTCCTGGCTTCACTGCCTGCTCTCTGGTCCTTTAGATATGCATATGCACCAGCTCACAGCCAGATATACTGGTGGATGGCCCACCTCCCCTCACCATCATTCCTAGGGCTGCTGTGGGGACTGAACTGGAGCTGAACATGCACTTATTGCGTGGCTGACTGGAAAAGTGCCTGGCATGTAACCAAAATGCAGATGGTCCTCTGGCACATGGCTGGGTCATGCACCAAAAATAGTGTGTTTTCATTTTACTGAGTGAAAACTGTCTTTTGTTAGCATAAAGGTTAGATCAAAAGGTTAGAAATAGGTCTGCTTTAGAGACTTTATCTAATGTAAAACCAACAGTTATTTCCTTCTTTTGCCACTTTAAATTAAACTTTCTGCTGTGTATTTATTTTTTTAAACCCAAAACTTAACAAGATTTCAGATCTTATTTTACTTGCCCCTATGCACCCCCCAAATATTTTACTTTTATACCTACCCCCAATCAGCATTGTGCAAATGGAGAAGATCTTTTCAGCATCAGTATTGGCTGAAACATTTCCAAACCCAACACTGGTGAGGCTGCTGAGGGTGAAATACAGGGCAGCTATATAGGCACTTCTGATTGACGGGCCTCCTAGTGTATTATTCTCATAGTAAGGAGACTCAATACGTTTTCCTAGCTCATGAAGCCAACCTGAAAAACAAAGCATAAAAAGAACTATTAAAGACTACTAACACCATGGAAACTACACATTCTGTTATACAAAATAATTCTTAAAAATATTCATTTAGAAGACACTGCATTCTTCCCGCATTTCCAAGAACAAAAAGAACATTAAACTGTAGGAATTTATACAACACAAAAAGGATTGTGTCTCTGGAGTATTATTTTGTGCATGGTTATTTATGACAAGAAATCTATTCCTGTATGAAAATCAAGTGTTTTTGAATTGCATATTACAGGTCTAATTAGATAATTCACAAAATCCATTAAAGCACTGAAAAGAAAAAATCATCACCTAATAACACTGTAGCAAGAATTCAACATCTAATTCTTTCCATTAATTAAGACTAAATTGTTATAATAATAATTACATATTTAGTGTTTTTACAGTAGGAAAGAGTCAAACAGCTAAACATGACTTACAAACCAGAATTAATTTCCAAAAGATGCCTCAGTAAGTATTTTCCAAATTTTTCATTTAATCTTTCCTTCCATTTTGCTAAATGAGTCTACGTGTGCTAGAGAAAGTAGAATTAGCTACTGCCTCATAGATATTTAAAAAAACAATAGCAAACCAACAGAAAAACTCCAAAGCAACAAAAAGTATGCAGTTCCTTTTTGAGAAAGGAAAACAAACAATCTCAATGAATTGCATAAACTCAGTGCTTCACAAAAATCAAGATGGGGGGAAAAAAAAGTGTTTGCACAGTTTTGCCTCTATAAGCAGTTTTCTTGGGAGAGTGGGAATCTTTCCTGGATATTTAGCCAGAAGTGCCAAACAAAACACACTTGGCAGGCAGCTTATTTCAGAAAATTTGTCCGGGGTCCTTCTTTTGTAAGCTGAATGCTGACAGACTGAAGTTTATTGTCTCTCCAGTCAGCATCCATTTCCTTATTTTGTATTAACTCAAGCATGAACTGGGGGAAATCCCCTTGTACAGAACATCTTCAAAAGTGTGTGTGGGGATGATTTAAAGTATCTGTCCCAGCACGTCCAAATAAGTCAGGGGGGTGGGGTGTGTTGGTGGTGAATTTGTAAGAATTTACAACTTACTACAGCACATTTTTTGAGCCATGGATGCTACCATCCTCAGTTCCATACCTTCTTACATGCTCTCTTACAGAGAAACTAAGCCAGAAGTGCTGGGTAATGAAAGTGAAAGGTCTAACCATGACCTTATGCAGGCTAGTGAACTAATTTAAAAAGCACAAATGAGTGTGTTGCGAATTGTCGTAAGATGGAAGTACTTAGTGGGCTGGTTCACTTTGCCAACAGATGAGAAAGTATATGAAAATATCCTTGATTTATGCCTTGATAGAAAATATTAATCACATAAAGCTATTTTATATTTGTGGCTCCCAAGTATTTAAAATGAGAGAAAAAGCAAAACTAAAAGAAAGAAAGAAACAAAAAACCCTCAACCCAACCCAACCAAAAAAGCACCTGTACAAATACCAGTCCTCTCTCTGTGCGCTACTGTTTTTCTGAGATTACACTATTTCCTCAACAATAATACGGATAGTTGTAGGGCGGATTTCATTCCTATGCTCATGTTAGGGACTGTAATCCCACATGTTAAAAAAATAAAAACCTAAGAAAATCCCTGGCCGAGAGCAGGTACAGATAAAAAAAAAATCTATGTAAACCAAATATAAAGAACTGCATTCATAAAGTTCAATGTCAGGCTTTGAAAGTATTCTAGTTGTATGAAGAACTACAAAACTGAAAGAAATTAAATAAATGAAATAACTGGAACTGATGCATGAATACTGAAATAATGTCTCTTCAGAGAAAAGCTCTTTCCTGGAAATATTCTAAAAGCTACTGATTCTTGGCCTCAGTGTCACCATTTTTCTGTCTTTTTTTATCTGAATGAATTTCAGATTCATTGTTCCTGGTTGCCATATTGCATCTGATCGCAAATTTTTCCACTTTGGTTTCAGCTATCAAACAAAAAAGAATTTAATTTACCTATGGTAACTTTATATGGAATATTACAGGCCTCACTTTCAGCCTAATATTTTTTCAATACTAAAAGGTGGCTTCTCCTTTACAGCTCACTTTAACTTCAAGGTTATCAAGCAAAAAACCCATCCCTACTGAAACATCATTGTTTCTAAAGGGTCATTACTGCCAAAATACCAAGTACAGTATTACAATTTTAGACTTGTTAACAAGCACTTCCAGACAGGACACCATTGCCTGAGATGAGTTCAGAACTCCATGCCCAGTTCTGTGGCATAACTGAAGGTTAGAAAAATTATCTTAATTAGTAAGATGAATGGCTTACCACTGTGCTTCAATGGCATAGTTAGCAATTATTAGCAATTGCTAAAAAAATACCAAACCAAATTAAAAATGCCCACAATATAACAAAAAGCTATTAGGTAACTTCTTTAGAGATGGAACATGAGATTCAGAACAAAAAATATTTACCTAAAAGTGAAAAACTAATAAATATATTCCCCCTGATTTGCAGATAAGGACATGTTTACAGCTTCTCATTTCTATTTTGACTGTTAGAGATGTTCCTAATCAGGACCTTTCATAGAAATTATATACGATGAGTTTTGAGCCAAAATTTGTAAAATGCTGCAAGATCTTCCAGATAAATGATACTTTTCAGTTATTTGTTGATAGCACTCCATTTGTTTCCATTTGGAGGGAGAGACAAGATAGTTAGATGTATATACGTTCATTAGCCAATGAGTACAGTCATAAGACCACATCATGCCTTTTACTGGTTTTGGTTTCTGTAGGCAACAGCTCTCAGTAGATTCTCTGGCAAACTTGAGTAGTTAATCTCTGCCCTTGGGGAAGAAGAGAAAAATAAATACACCTTGTAGTCAGAGGAAGCATCCTAGAATTTAACATTATGAATCTTGTCTGGTTGTGAATTAGCATATAGCTCTGTGACTTTGAAAACATTTAGAAGCACCAATTAGCATAACTAAGAGAATGATTTTTCAAAGGGAAAAAGAGCACTTAAAGTGCAATAAAGTCCCATTGGGCAAGTCAGTAGGAATTGGATATCCAGCTCCATTAGGCTACCTTGATTATTGCTCAAAGTATTGGTATTGAGTTTCATTTACCTGTACCCGGGAAGTGCTCAAGCACCAGCAGAAACATAAACATTTAAGCATCCATATATTATATACTTTATAACTGGATGCAAAATACATTACCTCATTTCCTGGACATCCAGAAACTCAGTCTTCCCTCAGATGGGTGCTTGCACTGCATTGCCAGCAGGCAATCACCCCCTTAAAATTTGCAGTTTCATGCTACACTACTACTTAGATTTTTGCTTATATGCCACTTAACAAAATGCTGTCTGGTGCTTCAACAACTTAGAAAATTGTTGTATTTTCTAATGCTTTAATTACCCACACCATTTATTTTATAAAACAGACATGTTCTTTCCAGTTAAAAAGTAGACAAAACATTTCAGGTTTATTCTGGACTGCTGTGTAGTAGTACAAAGAGGAATGGATGAGGAGTATCAGGGTGTCCCTGAATGCCTGAAAGTAGGAATGGCTCCCAAATAGACCAGTGGTGAAGATATTAGAAGAGAAGCGGTAGGAAAAAGGCCCACTTTGTCTCAGCTGTGGTACCATATAAAATTCAGGGACTTTAAGAAACCCCAGGACCAATGCTAAAGCAGAAAAGCCCATCTGTTCACACATCACCACTTTTTTGTCTTTAAACAGTATTTGAACCTCATTTAGGGCTATATCATACTTGACTTTTTCATTCTAGGGGGGAAAGATAGTAAGACACCTTATGGTGATAATAGGGATATGTAATAAGTAATGCTGGGGTAAACTGTCAAGTGTGTTGTATCTATTTTTGAGCCTAAGTTATGCTTTTCTGGCTCAGCTGAAAAACTCTGGAGCTCTAAATGCCACACCTTTATGCTTCTTCAAAACCTATGAAATTAGCAGGCAATACAAAACCATCAGAAGCAAAAAAACCCTTGAAATACCAGACAACAAAAGACAAAAAAATAAAGTCACCAAACAGTGAAAATGAATAAAAAATGTCCTGAACTGCAGCACATACAGCTTTCTGATATAAACAGATCATAATTTTTAACAGTGTGTATGTTTTATGCTTAGTAGAGTGTGTTGCAGTGAACAGGTTAGGATTATTAAGAAAAAGAAAAAAATATACAAGAGAAATTAGGCCGTTCTTCACTGGAATTATTTTTTAATGAAAATTACCATGTGCCCTAAGAGCATGTTAGCTCCCAATGCAGCAGTCCCTAGTCACTATTGATAGCTCCTCATTTCATATCTAGCATCAGGCTGGAGCTGTAGGGTTGCATGGGAAATCACACCACCCATTCATTACAGAGCTCCACACTCCACTCATGTTTCAGTTTTAAATGGGCAGAAATCTGTTGCAAAGATCCCACCTATCTCAATGAAGCCAAGATTTTAGCATATATCTCTATTCTTTCCTTGAAATATTAGCCTTCAAAAAAAAAAAACTTAGGGCAAGACAGTTGCTAAGATAGAACAAGTAAGAAAAATCTCACAGTGTCTTTGAGAGAGATTTTATACGCCTGAATCATTTCCATCAACTGTCCATGTTGCTTCTTCAGAATGTGCTTAATTTCCTAGTTAAAGATTATTTTGGGGGAGGTGGTGGAGACTACAGCTAATATTGGTCTTATTTAAATAATACTATCATTTAATATAATAGTATAATTAATATATTCTACCTAATCAAAACTTAAATATCATTAATTAAATATTAAAGCATTATCTCTGCTTTTAAGATTTACTCCAAAGAATATTCTGCAGTTACTCTCCAGTTGTTTCTGGCTGACACAATGCATTCAAAGTTTATAAGAAGACCAGATTATTTTACTTCTTTTAGTGTGCATGACTGTATTATTGAATAATCATTGCCACTATTCTCATGTTGATTACTCATTTGAGGTATTTGAGTTCTTTATAAGATTCTCAAGGCCATTTTAATCCCTGTCTAGCCAAAACATTTTTGACATCTGCAGTTTTCTCCTTCTAAAACGTTTGCATTTTTTTCTCCCAGACTATTAATATACTAAACAGCACCATTCCTACTACTTAATCCTGTGTAACATCGCTTTTATCCTTTCATTGTCATAAAACCTGATAATTTGTTTGCAGGTTTGATCTACAATTGAATTTTGCCTGTCATGTTAGGACAGTTTCCAAGATACCAGAGCAGATGGTTTAAAGATTAAAGACCCCCCAGAGATGATAGGAGCAATCATACTTTTAACCAATTGGGACAACTGTAACTGTGGCAGACCTTATTGCACCAGCTCACAAATAAAATACAAACCTGGCTTTTCTTTCACATGGATTAGAAAAAATGAGTACTAAAAATTGAAAACCCCACAGTCCTAAATGTTTCATGCAGCTGCAGATCCTGAGACTGAAAAATGCAGGCCTATCATGAATGCCCAAATGTCATAATTGCACAATACTAAACCACAGATCATTAAGATAATAAATACATGGCTATATGTGCAAAAGAAAACCTGAGGTGCATCTACATGACATGACAACAATTAAAGGCAACAAAGGAACAGCCCTGACCTAGGGGATATATTTGAGGAGGAGAATTAGCTGACATAGAAATTAAGTAAAAGCAAAGTATCAGTGCATAAAATTTAGACTAGAAAGACTTCGATTTTAGTGCAACAGACATTAGCATAATGGCTGCATGACAATGAGAAACAGCATTAGTCTACGCTCCTTGGTCTTTAGTTTGCTAGCACGCTTTCCTGCAAACAGTAGACACCTAAAATAAAAAGAAAACAAATATCATAGAATCACAGAATGGTTTGGGTTGGAAGGGAACTCATAGATCACCTCATTCCAACCCCCCTGCCATGGGCAGGGACAGCCTCCACTAGACCAGGTTGCGTAAAGCCCCATCCAACCTGGCCCTGAATACCGCTAGGGATGGGGCTTCCACAGCCTCACTGGGCAACCTGTGCCAGCGTATCACCACCTTCACAGAAGGAAAATAATTTCTTCCTGATAGCTAATCTAAATCTACCCTCCTTTAGCTTAAGGTCATTACCCTTTGTCCCATCACTATGTGCCCTTGTAAACAGTCCCTCTCAGCTTTCTGACAGGCCCATTTGGGTACTGTGAGGCTGCAACAAGATCTCTCCAGATCCTTTCCCCAGGCTGAGCAAGCCCAACTCTCTCAGCCTGTCTTCATATGAGAGGTGCTCCAGCCCTATGATCACCATGATATGGTAAAGGAATATGATCAGTAAAGACATTTTTTCAAGCATGGAAACTCTGCTTAAAAATATTAAATCATTCCCATAATAATTTATTCTAAAAATGTATTTTCTTATTTTTAGCACAGCAAAATACAATCCTTAACAGAGTAGTTAATTATTACAATGGATTAATTTTTTTCTTTTTTTCTTAAACTAGAAGGACACATGAATATGAATGATGATGATAGTGTGCCAAAACAGGAGGAACATCTTTAGCAGTCAAATCCGCAGAGTTAAATTTTGTGGAGACTAATTCTTGACATAAAATAGAAAATAAATAGATTTAACTTGTACTGTATGAAAAAAATAGTTTTATCTCAGATATGGCTGGAGATATTGTGGTAGGGACATGCAAAACCACACAGGGATGCTCTATGTGACTCTGAGACCAGAGCCCAGGCATTAGCCATGCATTCAGTAAATATGGGGGTTAGTGTTACAGATCAATGTATGCAGAGGTATCTACTCTCCACAGTTCATAGCATCACTCCTTCATTTTTTACTCACTGTATATTTTAAAGTAAAATTTACTCTACTTTTGCACATTTGTCTTTGGGTAATAATCCTTGGTACCATTCTGGTGGATTGATTGCACTAGCTTATCCAGATAATGAAGAGTTAACTATATTAACCTTGTTCAAGCAGGTTATACTTAACCTCTCTTTGCCGTGGACATTGAAGTGCCAACAGAAGTGAGGCACATACATATGACCATGATGGAAACTACAAAACATTTTCTTCAGAGATATATATAAGTTTATACACTTTTTCTTGATGAACACTCACATTATATATGATGCAAAACACAAAATATATCCCTCTAATATGCAATTAGAAAGGGAGAAAATGACTCCTTTTCCATCAGGTGCTCTATGTGTCTTTCTGTTAGATAAAATCTTTAGAGGGGAGAGGAAAAACTTTAAAATTCTGTAGATTTCATCTACAGATCTGAGATTTCACCTCCTTAAAACCTAAAAAAAAAGCAAAATAAAACCTTCATTCATGAAAGTGCTGGATTTCACACCTCCATGTGAAATCATTAACATTATATTTTGGGGAGCTCACAAAGAACGGCAATGACAAGAAATTTAATAAAAATAAAATGAGAAGAGAAAAATTGAGACTTTCAAAGCCATGCTATTCTCAGAAACAAAGCTTGAATAGCAGAACTCAGAGGACTGTAATAAGCTGCGCAGTCTAGTTGAAGACCTGTAGCTAGTGGTGTACCCCAAGGGTCAGTACTGGGTCTGGTCTTGTTCCACATAATCATCAGTATCTAGGACAAGGGGACTGAGTGCACCCTCAACAAGTTTGGTGACGATACTAAACTGCAAGGAATGGCTTACAGATACACCAGAAGGTTGCATTGCCACTCAGTGAGACCTAGACAGGCTGGAGAGTTAATAAACAAAGGCAAGTGTAGGGTCCTGCACCTCAGGAGGAATAAACCCAAACACCAGTAGAGGTAGGGTTTGGCCTGATGGGAAGCAGCTCCGTGAAGGACCTGAGTCCTGGTGGCCAACAAGTTTTCCATGAGCCAGCAATGTCCCCTCCTGGACAAGAATGGTAATGGTGTCTTGGGGTGCATTAAGATAAATGTGGTCAGCAGGTTGAGGAAGATTATTCTCCTCCTCTACTCTGCCCTGGTGATGCCACATCTGGAGTTCTGTGTCCAATTCTGGGCTCCCCATTTCAAGAAAGACAGGGAACTACTGGACAAAGTCCAGAGGAGGGCTACAAAGATGATGAGTGGACTGGAGCATATTTTCTATGACAAAAGTCTGAGAGAGCTGGGTCTGTTTAGCCTGGAGAAGACAGAGGGGATCTTATCAATACTTACAAATATCTAAAGAGTAGATGTTAAAGATGATGAGGCTACACTCTTTTCAGTGGTGCCCAGCAGCAGGACAAGGGGCAACCAGCACAAACTGCAACACAGGAACTTCCACCTCAACATGAAGAAAAACTTCTTCACTCTGAGGGTATCAGAGCACTGGAACAGCCTGGCCAGAGAGGTTGTGCAGTCTCCTTCTCTGGAAATATTCAAAATTCATGTGGGAGTGATCTTGTGCAACCTGCAACCTGTTTTAGCAGGAGGTGATCTCCAGAGGTCCCTTCTAAACCCTCAATTCTGTGATCCAGTGTGATTCTGTGATAGATGAGACAACATCATCTCCAACATTATACACTAGGGTTCATGAGAAGCATATTTCAGGATTTTCCAGAATTAACAAATGAGGAAAGAGATCGGTAGGACCCAAAATCCAAAGCACAAAAATGCTGAGGTTTGGGCCCTATATTTGGATCTAGTTAATTTCTTTAATATGGATCAAATTAAAAGAAAATAAATCAGGATTTGAACATGTCAGAGGAGATAAATTGTAATCTCCTGCCAGACTTTGGGAATTCTACCTAAATTTTTGAGCATCTGTAACATCACACAGAGAAAAACTGAACTCGGACACAAAAGCAAAGATAAAAATTGAAGGTCCGCATAGGACCTGCTGTTCCAACAAGCTTGCACACTCAAGATACATGGATTTCAAGGGCTCATAAGCGAAATGGTTACCTTCATATATGGTTCCTTTGTAATGCTTGCTTTAAATGATGAAATATCCTTTGCAGATACATTGACTGTTCTTCTTGGACACTGATCTAGAGGGAAGTATATCTTTCCCTAGATGATTATCAAATTCTTTTAACTATCGAGAGACATAGAGCGTATGTTTTAAAGACTTTCAAAACCCATGGACTTTTTCAAACTAAATGCATACTCTCTTTGGTTACAGCATTTTTAGATATAAGCTTAATCTTTGTCAGGTCTACCAAAAATTAATTTAATTTGAAAATGACATCCTATGTAATTCTTTTGTAAGGCTGACTAATACCATTTGCTAATAAAGTGGCTGGTTTATTTCTAATTGAATATATACTTAGAAGCTATCATAAAAATAATTACATTTTGTAGAGCTTTAACTCATGTAACTCGACAAAGTCATAACAAGATATTGACCCATTGTGCTCATTGAAAACGAAGTTTTCATGGTGTAATAAATATTCAATGAACTCAGTATTTTCAAGAAGATGAGATGCTTTAAAAACGGATTAAAAAAAATCTAAGATCTAATTTTAATGTTGCTGATAACAACAAAATACACATCTGAGCCCACAGAAGTGTTGGAAACCTGACAATTAAGCTTTAATTATCAGACAAAACTCAACTCCAAATTGCAAGTATCACTGCTTAGAATAAGGAAGTATCATTTCTATATCATCATGGTGAAATTGATGCCTCCTTGGAGATACAAACAAAATTCCTCTGTGAGGAACATTTAATTTCTTGTCATCTGAAAGGTGTGGTCTATTAAACAATTTATATCTTCATTTTGGAAGGATATAAGTGCAAAACCAGATATTTTTTATCCCATGGGAAGCTTGTAATCCACACCAATTAAAGCATTATAGATGTATGGATTATAATGTGATTTCTAAAGTCTCTCGTTGATCACTCCTTGGCCTGTTCATGGCTTGTAAGTGGTAGTGCAATACGTCTGATATGAAATACTTGTAATACTAGCATTTTATTAGAAAACAATATTGGAAAGATACCTTTTAAAATTATTTGGTTAGTCACAAGTAAGAACAAGGTGGAGTTCTGAAGCTCTTCCACCTAATGCAAAATGCTAAATAAACAGTCTATGAAACACATTGTACATGAATTACCAACAACTGCACACACTTCAAGTCCCAGTATCTAGCCAGAACCTAAAATGCACTAAATATTAACATTTCTAGATGAAGTCATATCATCTTTTGCCTGCAAAGTGAAGTTTTGCTCTTTTGCCTTTTATTCTAGGCTGGGAAATTCCCTGGGGACCAGCCCACAGTCCCACAGTCAGAACCACAAATATTTCTTAAGCAGGTTCATGTGAATTAGCTACTTACATTTCTCCTTCACCATGCAGCAATAACATCTCTCTTTCCAGAGACTTTTAAAATGTGTACAACTGCACTACACTCTGGTGAGAGAGGAAAGAAGGGACTGACATGGGGGAGACTAGTCCCTCTGAGCGGAGCTCTGAAACAAGTCTACAAAACAAGCTAGCTGGTGTTCAGCATAAGTATTGAGTTTATCACTTGAGGAATTTTCCTCCAGGACCATTAGCCATGCAAAATGGGAACTGTATGGCTGAGTTTGTCCTGCTTGATGGGCTGGCCCTGAAGGTTGACTGGACAGGTTTTGGGTGGCTTGTCCCTCAGACCCTTATGCTGCATTACTACCTTGCTGTCACATAAAGCTGCATATGGCACCTCTGGGACATGCAACTGATATTCTGTGGATGTCTAGGGAAATCAGACAGTTGCACAGCTCTTTTTTTAATTGTTGATGAGGAAGCTTTTAATATACAACAGTGGCAAAACATAACAAAATAAAGATTCCCCTTTCAGCAGAGGTATGTTTATTCCAAGGCAGAGACCTGACTATATTGCATATAAAAGCTGTGTATAAGAGTTTTAGGAGCTAACTCAGCAGACCTGCAAGAAACAGATTCCTCTTGATGTTTTATGATAACTCTCTAAACATTTATACTTACTGATGCATAGAAGCTCTGGTATAAATGGTAAATGCACCTGCATTCCTGCAGAACTAGGTCATAAATTCCTTCAGTCTCATTTATAAAGGAGTAAGTAAATTTGGAAAAGAAATGTACTGGAAAATTCTTCTCTGTAGTAAGCATGTACAGTTCTTATCAACAGCAATTTGTCATATGGCTATATTTGGATACAAGGGAGATTTAAATCCTTCTTGCTTTTGCAAATCACTATTTTTTTCTCTTCCCTGCTTCAATAAAAAGAGAAGATATTTTTAATATCAATTTTGCATGAGTGTGGCAGTCTATACACCAGTCTATACTATACATAGTAAATTATTTCAATTAACCTTTTCATTTTTACAAGGAAAAGTATATAAACAGCTGTAATGTCATTAATTTATTTGAGGTGAAATCAAATGCCCTCTATTTTAAAAAAAAACTATCCCAGTTTCCCCCTCCAAAACAAAAATAATTGTGGGTTCTTAAACTAAAAAAATGAATAGCATAAGTAAATTAACTGCTTATTTTAATACTGTATGATACTCATATAGTTTTTAGATTGCAGGTAAAACAAACAAGTCAAAACATACAGCTAATGCAAAGCATTTGCAACCATATAATTGGAAATATATAAACAATTTGCAAATCATCTCTTTTCAGGACATGGTCACACTGTCACTTCACAAAAAGCCTCCGTATTTAATGTTTCTGCTCGCTAGGCAGACTGACTGTTACTGTCCTCTTCCAGGCTATCAAATGCCTCGCAGCAAAGCTTGGGATTAGAAATGTTAGTGCTTCTAGTCCATTCAGTGCAAAGAGCACATCTATCTATGCCCTTTTTGCTTCCCTGTGCTCCATCAGTCTGTACCCATCTGTTTGAGCTTTTCACATCTTATATTTAGAGTGTAATACCCTTTTGGGGAAGAGCAGCCTCTTTATTCTGTGTTTATTCAGCAATGGAGACAAGAGGGTCTTGACCCGTAACTAGGATCCCAGGTGCTGTTGCAATAAAATTAATGGTAATGACTTTTTTTAATGCTGTCAGCTAAAGCATTAGAAACTTGCTTTGCAGTTTTATGTGTTTCAAATCCAAATAATGACCCCACGGGTTTGAGCTGACAGGTGATACATGTCTGTCTTTTTATAGAAGTACCCTCCTCCATATAGCAATCATCAATTATTATAATCAAAATATGCAGAAAACCCCCACAAAACAAAACCTTGAAGAATGTCAGTTAGAAGGTTCCTAGCAAAATCTTGGGTCTGCATGTATGAAATGTGGCATAATTGTAGAATCACAGAATGATTTGGGCTGGAAGGGACCTGGGATCTCAAAGATCATCCAGTTCCAATGCCATTGCTGTGGGCGTTGCCACCCTCCACTAGATCAGGTTTTCCAAAGCTCCATCCAACCTGGCTTTTAACACTTCTAATAGATGGGGCATCCACAAATTCTTTAGGTAATCTTTTCCAATGCCTCACCACTCTCAAAGGGAAAAATTTCTTCCTCATAGCTAGTCTACATCTATCCTAGCTAAGAGAGGGTTAACCTGGCTCTTGGAGCAGGTAGAGAAGTTTAACTCCATGCATACCCATCTGCTGGGATGGGACAGACAGGTCTGAGAGAAGGATTGGATCCAGCTGCAACTAGACTGTTCCCTGAGAAGGACTTTAGAAAGAAAGGGGGTCCAGTTTGAGTCTCCCTGTTTTGCTCACATGGTGGGACATATTAGGTATAATTACAAATGAACGGGTAATTGCAGAGTTCCAAGACCAAGCTAGTTTTCATCTGCCTAGCCTGGATAATCACACAACAAATAATATGGCAGTATACAGTTCAGTTCAGGCCAGTATAGACTGTTGCAGTCTACATGACATATTTTTCTCCTTATCTTCTATATTACTAACATCTATGCTAGTTAGGTAGCAGCTAAGTATGTTAACCCTCACTACAACCCTCTCCTAGTTTGCTTCATTGATTTCTTAATAAAATCTCTTTCCCTCTGCTTTCTTACCTAAGCAACCACTGTGTTGCTTTCTAGACCAGGATGGTCCCCCATCCAGGCAGCTATGTGACACACAGTTTCAACAAATTATTTGCTCTTGCCTTGTCTTAATGTTCCAATCATTGAATCTACAACCTAAGTAACATTTTTCAATAAGATTTTTCTATGTGTTATTTGAATCAAGTAAGTTGAGCTCCAAATATATTTGACTTCTGTGAAGGAAAAAGCCACAACAGGGGATATTTTACTCCAGATTATATCTTAACATAATAGCAAAATAAGAATTTGCAATGCAATGAAGACTAGGTGTAAAAATGGAATTAAAAATAAAGAAGAAAGCTAGTGTCTTAATGGGAAAGTACACTAGGTGTTTGAAGTTACAACAGCTCTGAAACAAAACATCTGTGTCTGCAGACCTGATTAGTCTTCTTGAAGTGCAGGAAATCTTAGACATCAACATTTTTGTCTATCTTAGATCTGACAATGAAAAATTATTTAGAATAATTATGTACATTTATTTTTATAGAATCTGGCTTCATAAACTGTAGAATACTATGACACACTCATGACTGTACATCAATTTCTTTTGCTGAATGAAGTTACTAGTCAGCTTTAAGTGCTGTCATCTGAACGTGCAATAGAAGCATGAATATTTTCCAAGATATGTAAAAATGGCAGAAATTCTGGAAAGAAGAAAGTCTTGAATAACTTCATCTTTATATGGAAATTATTTTCTATTCTAGTAGCAGGAAACTTCTTTTATCAAGCACCTGTTCTGTTAGAGCACAGGTAAAAGGATAAATAAAAGGAAAATAGGAATATATACGAAGAACGTTTCTGGATTAAAGCGTAAGGCATGCTTGTTCTATAGAAGAAAAGCAAAGCAATTTTCAGCATTATAGGATGTCTATAGAATGCAATATGACATTCTAACACTCTAGGACCTTTACTTATGTGATGGGGCTGAAAGAAGCAGTCCAATCAAATACGGAAACAGTTGCTGAACCAATTTCAAAATATATAGCAAGGACTGTGCAGGTTTAAACTGGATTGAAACATTGTAATTTGGACAGCCAAGCCATTAGCCTTGAAATCAGAAGCAGAAATTTCTAAGAAATCCTAACAAAACATCATATAACACTAATGCACAATAAGCATTAACATTTTACCTAACTGGTACGGAGTTCTCCAGAGTAGTATAACCCTAGAACAAGCCATCCAAAGAGATGGAGGCATTTCCAGTCTTCCTAGTTTTCAGGACATGGATGGAGCAAACCATAGAATCATAGAATGTGTAATATTGGAAGGGACATTTAGTGGTCATCTAGTCCAACCCTCCTGCCGTAAGCAGGGACATCTTCACCAGATCCATGTCCACATCTTCTCTAGAACCATATATGTCGTGATTTACTGCTGTTTTTATTCCTGCTTAAGATAGCTGTCTGGACTGAATAAACCCCAGACATTCTTGCCAGCCAACATTTCTTTCATTCAAAGTACAGCAGTTAAGGGTTAAAGACTCTGTTGCAATTTCTAATTGACTGAGAAAGGATTTACACACAATATTTGTAATTTTCAATAAATTATACTCTACGGTATTCCCATTACAGAAGCCATGTGGAAAGTTCATGGTGTGACTTTATCTCATGGGACTATTCCCTCTTATGAGATGTATATGGAACAGATTTTTTCCCCCTCTGTGTGGCACTGAGAATTTCTATTACAGCTGCAGAAATTGTTCCAGATACAGCTTTTCTACTGAGATAAAAACTGCTTTGTGGAATTAATGAACGAGTTGTAGGTAATCTGCAGTTAGACACAGCAGAACACTTTCAACTTTGCCAAATCTCAGAGGCTTCATCCACGCTCAGATTTTTAGTATTAACTTAAAAATTGTCCAAAATTTTTGTCCTTGGTAAAAAATCTCGAAAATGTATTAATAACTACATAAAAATCTCAAACTCCTTTTATTAAAGAACTTCCATCCCTACTTTTTTCTGGGCTGAAAATCCAATGGGATGTCTCTGTCCTGGGGTATTTTGTAATTGCTGAAATGATTCAGTCAGAAGGCAAAAAGGAAAATATAACTTAATCAAGGAACTGAGCCTGTAGAATAGAACAGCAGGGAAGAACAACAGAATAAAACCTACTAAGGCCCAAAGCAGCTGATACACAAATTGATGTTAAACTAAACACAAGGGAAATGTTTCAGTTCTGTTCAACAAGTGACACTTTGTTTTGGCAAGACTCCATTTCAAAAATAGTGGTTTGGGTTTTCAAATGCAAAACTGAATGATTTCCACAAAAATAACAATTTAAAATTTAAATTTATTTTCTAAATCCTGGCAAGGTCTGGTATACACAGATCTGAAATGACGGACGTTAATGAAGTAAACCTTTGTTAGAAATTATGTTTTACATAAATACTAGGCAGAAAAGTAAAGGCCAGGTTTTTAGGTGAGACTTTACGAGAACATAATTTCTAAGTGTAGGTTTTATCATTGCAGACAAGTTTTCACACACACTTCCAGCACATATCCACGTAGTTATACCTGTGCACATAAACCCCCCTTTGTACCAGTTAAATATTATATGTGTCTATTCTGACTCACAAATGAGTGAAAAACTATGTGCTTCCTATCTTGGAATAAAACTTGTGCATAGCTATGATTTTCTATAAGAAGGAGTTCATCTTCAAAAACTAGATGAAATTTCCCTTGCGAATTATACTTCTTCAAAGTGTAATCCAACCAGATAAAAGAAAAAAAAAGTTTCATAAATATTTCATACTATAAGCTTCTCCAAATTGGGCCTCATATGTAGTATTCTACACCAGAATTATTCTAACCATTCAGGTAAGTTATCCATTAGACTTGAAAGAAATATTTTGTCATTGTTGTGAAAAAATAAGTACACTTTCCCTAGAAGTTCTTCATTATTTTAATGAATTTTTCTATTTCATTTATTCCAAGACTAGAAATTCTGAACTTCAAACATTAATTCATAGAAAATGTACACACTGTGTGTACAATAAAAGTGTTATTTTTACTCAGAAGTAAAATTCAAAACGATTAAAAACACCACTGAAAATGTCCTGAAGTTTAAAATTTCTGTTTCAAAAGCTTGACAATACTTCATGACTGTGAAATGTTTTAGTACTGTGGTATGTCCTTGTCTTTTCAAAGGATGCACAATGTAGCAAGTCTGTAATTATTTTTGAGATGAATGCTTTGAAATTTCATAGTTTCGAATAAATTGTCTTGTTTTGGTCATGTACTTTATTCCTATTTATTATTTGTGTATGAAAGTCCAGGAGATAATTATTTTATGCAAATGCTGGAAGAAATAACCTAAACTAGTCGGCTGAGTCCCAATACCAGATAGACAGGTGAATACACAGGTATGTATATTCCACACAACAATGGACTTTCAATATAGATACTCCAGGTTAACAAAGCATTATAGTTAATTTTACTACATTGAAGATGTCAGCACTCATTATATATTTTTAAATTCTTTTTCTTAAAGTTACCTCTTAAAATCAGAAAGGCCCATAGTTCCTAAGTAATAACTTCTGTCATTATCAATGACAAAAAATTACAAAAACAGATAATAAAAACATAATGAAACAGACTGAAAGAGAGACTAAAATCAAACATTCAGGTCCAGAAATGACAGATTGAAATCAACAGTTGATCATGGCTAGTGAATGATGTCTTGTGCAATTTATTCAGCATGAAGTTCTTTCCTCCCCTGCAAGGTTTCATAAATCTACACATGCCAAATCTGACCTGATGGATGTGTGTGATTGGAGCAGTAAAACTAGACCAATATTTTATAGTAGAATACAATTTTCTTGGCCAAGGGCATTGGAAATTTACAAGCACTCTTTCTGGCAGTGAAGAGGAGCCACTTAGATCTATCAATGCAACAAACCAAACTGAGCTGCGGTTCCCACCCTTGACAGACAGGTTCAAAACAGACAGGGGGTGATGGGGACCTGGACTGAACCTCGTTGCCTGACTGGCAATGCCAGAGCAGGTGCCAGATCCAGTCTTTCCCAAGATCCCAGTGGTAGTTCATTACTACTAGCTCTTAAAAAGCTGAACACTTCTTGAAATTTCAAGAAGCTGTTTTGTCATAGGTCCAGACTCAAACTCCAGGGGGTAGGTCTGATATCTAGAAAAAGGCACACATACCTGCATGCACCAAACACATTACCTTTGTCAAAAAAAATGATCATTAGAATTAGCATTAATTCTACCCAATGTCTTTTGTTCGCTGATCTACCTGACAACCCCAGTACCTGGAGATCTGTGATCATACAGAATCTTAGCTTCCATAGTTTACATTCAATTTATTAAGTCCCTAGGAACAAATATTGCCGGGAATAAATTGAAATTAGGAATATCAGAATGTTCAAAAGTAGACCCCTCCTCGTCAATGGAGAACAAAGTTGTGTCCCCTCTCACTCACTCACCAGTGTATAGCTCTAGGAGATTTAATTGCAAAAGAGTGTGTATGTGGATTGTCATTCCACTTAATACCTTGCTAGTAAAAAGAAACACAAAAGACTTCATATCTCTGATCTCCTCAGCCCTGGAGAATGCAAGACTACATCTCTGGCTTCATCTGAATGCTGGCCTCTCAGACAGTGCTGAAATCCCAGAAGTCAATGAAGAAAGCTGCCCATAAAGAATGCCAAATGAAGTAACCCACACACCAGTGCTCTCTTACAGAGATTTGCCTTGTATTTTCCATACCTTAGACACAAGTTCCAGCATCAGAATGCCATGCTGAAGAGAAATGAAATTCAATAACAATGCCTCTCCCTCCTTCTGTAATCAAAACAAATAAGTGTCTTCATCTTATTTTTCACCAGAATGATGTACTTCAAATCTTTCCTCTGGATGGAGACAACCCCAAGCAACTTGTGCAGGCTCAGAGGAGTGCGTGAACTGCTGCAGAAAGGAGTAATGCTTGCTAGCACAGTTGCAACACTGAGTTGCAAGTTGCAACACAAATAAACTTTTAGGAAACTCAGCATTTGTGATTTACCAGCTTGGATTAACATTATCTGATGGATTTCAATGTTAAATTCCATTATGTGGTACATACATGTCCTTTCATCATCTGTGAAAATGGCTTGTAACTTCCCTGCAGCCCAAAGCAAAGCATATAAACCCTGAGTGAAAGGTACCAAAGGTACAACCCAATTTTAAGCGGTTCCTACTGGTTCCACTCAGATGCTGTGCACCTTATTCAGCACCTAAGTGTGCCACCCATTGCCCTGAGAGCTAATTCAGGGTATAAATCCTTCACTGGGAGCCAGGCATCCGAGTCCTTTTAAAAGCTCTGACTGCCAGTGCGTGAAAAAGCCTGTGTGGGCAAGTTTGCTATTGCAGAGCATGTGAAAGGACAGTGGTTCAGTCATGATCGAGTTATTGTTTTCAGAAGTGCTTTATATTACAAAACTAATAGAAAATAAGACAGCATTTTATTGAAATAAGGATTTAAATAACTGAAGAATACCTTTTACAGACACAATATTAAATCTTCCAAAGTAAACACGTACAAATTATTGACTGTAAGAGTGGGTTGGGGTTTTTTGGAAGGTTTTTTTGCTTGTTTGGTTTTTTTAAATTTTGTTTTGATAACAACTCCCCATAATCAGAATGTTGTAAATGGGTTTCAGATTAATTTCTGCTGGACAGGAATGAATTTTTTTTTCAAGACAAGTACACAAATTATACCTGACAGTTTTGACTGTCTAAAGCAACCAGCATCCTGACTCTTGGCCTTCTCCTAGTCTCCTCACTACACTCAAGAGAGCTGGGTTTCAACAGCTCATATGCTTCTCACCGAACGAATGCCTTTAGCAACAGGAAACATTTTCAATACTGTCTGCTTCCTGTAGAGACAGATCAAAAAATCCTCCTTCATATTTGATAAGAACTTGAAGTGGCATATCTTGGTATATACTAATTCAAGACAGCAGACAGCAAATAAGGAACCTATGCCTACATCTGATACCGGTTAAACCTACAGAAACGAGAGGCAATGCATTGAAATGGATTTAGAATAGTAGAATCAGCCAGGAACCTCACCACAGTCTAACCTCTACTCTGTGTCAGCTAACAGAAAATTAATCTTATTTTTACAGCCTGCTGAAAATCATGCTGTGTCTCAGGGAAACAACTGTATCACCAATGAGAACAAATGAGGGGAACAAGGTGAAAAGATTAAAAAAAGCTAGAAGGGAAAAGCAGGACGAGGAATGTACCACTGTTTTAGGTGGGTGGGAACGGCCAGTTCAGGAGTCATGTTTTTATCGTGTTTTTATGTCCGAGTCATGGTGCTGCATGTGGAAAAATTGTTTCCTGAGATGGGACAACTTGCAGAGGTAAAGGTTACTAGCACCAGAAAATAGTGCCAATACCGCATGTCTTCTAAATACCTTATTTAATCAGTTAAAATAGCAGTATTGGAACTAAGCAAGAGATCCAGATTTTAACACTATTACACTATTAAATGTCCCAATGTTACCACGTGATGACAGTTCACAAATAGTATTCCCAGACAGTACATCTTTCTCATTTTGTAACTCCGTAGCTAAATTTCTGAATGTAACAATGATTTTAAGTAATTTTCAATGATAATGCTGTCTGAATAAGGACAAAAAAATGAAATAATTTTTTGAATAAAAACAATTAGGCCCAGCAAGAACAAAGCAAACACACTTGTTTTGTTCTAGGTATTTTCATAGGGAGAATTTTATCACTCCCATTGCCCCAATCCCAATGCAAATTAAGCACTTCATTTATTTAAATTAGCCAGAGAAATAGATACAGGGAAGGAAATGCAACTCCCACTAAAGTCAGTGTTGTGAGATCTGGGATATGGTGCATATCTGATAGCACAGCAAGGTCCAAACTATTATACTAACAGTGCTGCAGCTTTAAAATGTTTCTTTAATCATTAGCAAAACCTTGGTCTGGAAATCTGTGCAGCAGGCTTTCTGAGGAAACACTAAATGGAGTAAGGATGTTGCTAAAAGCTTTTATCTCCCTCTGCCCCCAAAATAGAAGCAAACATAAAAACCAAAGTTGTCTCTTCATTCTTGGAATGGATTTCCTTTCGTAGAACAAACCCTTCCATGCATTTCAGCTGCTGTAGGCACTGCAGCATCCATAGCCAGTGTCTTAGTTCTTCAGACACCCCTAAGACACTGCAGTGAAGAATAAAAAGCATACCTTGAAGGGAGAGGCACGTTTCCATTATTAAAGTAGTATAGGAATTTATGTTTTGCATTGTATTTTTTTTTTAATGCTGCCAACTAGAAAGCCTTCTAATGCCTGAAATAAATTTTGTGTAAGATCTATTGATGGAAACATGAGTCTGCAGTTTCGGTATTAATGTCATAAAATGAAATGTTTAAAAACTTAAAGCTGTAAATAAAAGACTAAGGATCATACTCCACTGCTTTGCCTGAAGTAAGAAGTCTCCTTTACATCCTCTCCAAACTGTACAAAAGTTTCCAGTTGAGACCTTTGTAGAGAATACCCTCAGTATCTTACAATAACACTACTTTTATTACACCCCAAAGCAAGATTTCTCCTGTATGCATTATTTGTTTATGATCTGAACTCCAAAGCTCACTTCACTTAATCATTCACACCCTAAATCTTACCTACAGTTCTCCCCTCAACATATAGCCTAGAGGGATGCTGTACAGTGTAGTGGACAGGTCATTAAAAGTTTTCATAATCTGAAAAGAAAGGCTAGCTAAATATAATCAGCTGTGTTATCACCAGAGTAGCAAAACTTGTAGCATACAGAGGGCCAAAACGTAACTTCGCTGTGTAAACTTTCACTCGCAAATAGTTTGCATGTGGAGAGCAATAGCAATTGCTCCAATTGAAGAAGTTGAATAGTGACACCTAAGCTTAAACAGAAATTTTATCAACACTGAATTGCAAAATAATGGCTTCATGCCAGGTACTTGGAGTTTTCTGAGGTCTTCTTTTTAATACCAGTTTTTAATACTTTAGCATTTTAAAACTGTTTCCCTTAAAAAATATAATAAAAAAATCCCCCTCCTCCCAAATCCCCAAAGCCATAAAGTATTTAACTTACTGCTAGAGAGAAATAACCATTCTGACAGATACAGAACTAATGTCTGTATTAGCTTTGCAAGAGTCATTGCAATATAGTTATTATTATACATTTATAGCATCCAAACACTTTAGTGATTATCCATGAAGATGGTAGAACAACTTTCCAGGCAAAAATACAAACCCACATTTTTGGAAAAAGAAATATCTAAAAGAAAAGTCAAGCTGTATGCTCAACAGTGAAGCCCTTTTGCCAGGTAGGAGGCTAAGGCACTACTAATTGCTTTAGCCCATCCAGTGGGGAGGTGTGTGGCCTGCAGCTATCTGGGGAAGGTCATGTTGAGATAAGCCAGTGGTGAGAGGCTTTTAAGGAGCAGTTCCTGCCTAGAAATCCTCCTAGAAGATGATCAGTGCTTGCTGACCCAGATACAACACTCTTCACAGACACAAATGGGACTTCTGTGTAATGACTCTGTTTTAGTTAAACTGGGATTTGTTCTAATGAGGCTATTGGGACATTTGCTTATTACTTGCATTGCCCAAGAGGGGACAAAACTGACGGGTGAAAGTTAATGTTTTCCTAGCAGTAAATGTCAAGAGCCCCAGGGAGTATGAAGAGAACTTCCTGAATGCAGCCTTGGCTCAGGGAAAAGGGAGAGGGACAGGCTGCACGGGGACTGCTGCCAGCACGCCCACCTGGGGAGCATCGATGCAGCCCATCCTCATCACTGGGACTGCGATAGAATGCTTTGAAAGCAGCTATCATTTGTGGCCCACATAAACTGACAATATGTCTTCATAGGGACTTCCCACCAGAGACTCTTCTTTTTTTTATTATTATTATTATTATCTGGATTTGTTTTTCTGCTAGCAGTATTCAACCAATTTGTGCACAGTGAGCTTTCTTTGTACGTTCTCCCCTACAGCTGCAGTCTTTTCTGTGAGACGTTTGCACTCTATGAGGAGTTCAGGAGCAGGTCACAGACCTGGTTTACAAAGAGAAGGAGAAATAAACAACTAAGCAGAAAAATAAAAAGACTCCACAAAGCTTTCAGTAACCTACTGACAAACTGAAGAGATGTATTTATTGGACTTTCTTTTCCTCTTCCTGACCTAGCATCCTTACCTCATCTGAGGTCAGGCACCCTTAACATACTTGTCATTTTTCCTTCAGACTTATCATTGTTAGATGATATTCAGATAGATGGTAATAGAGTTAAGATAGGAGAAAGAAGTCAAAGACGACAAGAATAGTGCATACTGCGGTTTGAATGCATGTCATTGAGCCCTTGGTGACAGGTGTTTGCATCATTTCCCCCACCAAATATTTTTTTTCTCTTGGAAAACTGTCTCACCACTTAACTTTTTGCTAATGACAGTCACAGGTGCATTCTCTCCCTCTCACAGATAACTTAGTAACATGCTTTTTAATTGTGGTTTTAGCATCTAACAGCATAAAGAAAACTAGCACCACTTCCATCTTCCAGTTAATTTTATTTCTAGCCATGTTTCCTTTCCTGCTTCAGTGAACACCTAATAGATTTAGGCTAAGAGTAAATATAAGTAGAACTTGAGAGATAGAATGCAAAGAACCAGAAAGAGTAGGGAGAAAAATATGTTTGATACTGATGTGGCATCTGAGAAAGACAGCAAAAGAAATGCACCTCTATGGTAAAGCCAGAACGACATATGTGGGAAGACATGGAGCTGTTGCACTAACCAGCAACACACATTCAACAGTGTACAAGTGCAGAGTGATGTCAGGCACCTATACAAGGTATATTGGCTTTCCTTTGTACCATCACACATAGTACAATCCTTAGAAACAATAATAAACCCAAAACAAAAAAGGAAGAGGTGTGTTGTTTGTTTTTTTTTTAAATTTGACCTGTCAATGTGAGCACTTAATGAAATCAGGATGAAGGCTGGGGTAGAAACTAAACACTGGATCAAATTTGTGCATTCCAAAGCCTGCTCTCCGTTGATAAACACCTTGTTTGCTGGGTGAAAGAGCAAAGCCTGTAAACCAGCTAGACACTATTTCCAGAGAGACACTTTAACTTGAAGGTATTTCAGCGCCTATCTGTTTAAATGTGTAGTATGGAATAATCAGTGCACTCAAGGGAATGTCTCTGTTGAAGAATTTGTCTAATTGGCAAAGATCAGATGAGCTTTCTCATCAACTCTTCTACACACTCTATATAGCCCTTTCCTATCCAGATCATCAATTTCCCAATAACTGAATCACTCTTAAAAATATTGTTGTTTTCTACTTTACTCATTTTCTTGCCATTTTTACCATCATTTTCAAACTGACCTGAAATTCAGAGCACCAATCTCTTCCTTTTCTCTACAAACAGCATTAAACAATTGTATAAAACAAACAAACAAACAAACAAAAACATTCAGCGACTTATACCTGTAGTTTTGTATATTTATATACACACATGCATATGTGGGGGCTCTGAGTGACCTGATCTACTGAAGATGTCCCTGCTTACAGCAGGAGGGTTGGAGTACTTCCAACCACTTCCAACCATATGCATTCTATGATTCCATATATAACTTATGTGTATATGTATCCGTATACGGTGGAAAGAAGAACTTACCTATGTCCCAGGTCAGGGGATTATTCTGTTCCATCTCCCTTTTCCCTATGACATACCAAATGCAGGCCATCCAATGAGCAAGCAAGGCAAACATGGACATGAGAAGCGTGAGAACAATTGTGCTGTGCTGGGAATAACGATCCAACTTCTGAAGGAGGCGCAAGAGGCGGAGCAACCTCACTGTCTTTAGGAGGTGGACAAGAGAAACCTAGGAGGACAGGGAGAGAAAAAAAACTTGTCAGCAGTTGACTTCTATCACAGTTTTCTTGTTTCAATGAAAGGAACCTCGTCTTTTAAAGCTCTATCAATTTTTGTCCATTCCATTCTGTTACATAACTGCGCCTTATGCTCAAACTAAATCTTAAAACAGCAGAGAACAGCAAAGAAGACAGTTAAAAAAAACCCCAAAGTGTTTACTTTTGCTGTGTAAATATATATCTACTACTTCTGATTTACCAAACAAACTTGAAATCTAGAAAGATCTTTTGTTTTGGTTTCTTTCCTGCAAAGTCTTCTTTCAGATTTAACATAAAGATTGTATTTGCACAAAAATGGATCCTTCCCTGTTCTAGAAGAGAAATAGGTTAATTTGTTAATGTTAATTTTATTCCAATATGAAATCACAAAAGACACCTCTTCAAGCACATGATGATTTTCAGATGATTGTCTTTCAAGCGTATGTGCCAAAAGCAACAACTGATCTGCTCAGGACCCTAAGTTCATAAACCCATCAGTTTATAAATATATAGGCTCTAGCACTTGATGAGATCCCCTCCAGAGCATCCTCCAACCTTCATCCACATCAGAGCATGCTCAGCTCCCTGTTTTTCATAGAATATACTTGGATTATGTTTCAGCTTTTGGGTAGAGTTAGCAAACATTATGCAGATTAGGATCCCATATATTTAATTAGCATAATGTTCATTGACAGATATATTTTTTTTCCCCATTTCACTAACAAGACATTAGGACTAATGCCTACTAGGTACCTGACTGAATACAGGATACATGGATCAGCTAGAAAAATAACCTCAAACTTGACAAGTTTCCTACAGTCTTCCCAGAGCACAGTAATGAGCTCTCTGAAAAGACAGTCTAAAAAACACAGCTGGATCAACATCTTTTTGCTTTTCTGAATCCAGAATAACCTGAAACTAAGCTCTTCTGTTTCCTTTACCAAAACTAAGAATCTGAATTCTTAATCCTATAGGTGTGCATTCACTAACACCCAGGTCCAGGTTGACTGAAACATTCTGTAAAACGGGGCATTTTCGATTTATTAATGAAGACTTAATGATTCATTGATTTTATTCCACTTTGAGGAATTAAGTGGGTGGAAAACCTGTAAAAAAGAAAATAAAATATCTGCGAATATTCTTTTTTCTACTATTACTGTTTTGATGGCACATAAGTAAGTTCCCCATGAGCTTCTTCACGCCAACATTCACTGCCCATTATTTCTTCTTTTTTTTTTTTTAAAGAAACTACATTTTTTTCTCGTGCACATAGCTGGGGAAAAAAAGAAAATTAACAAAAACATGACACTTATTTGAAATAATTTGAAGTTTGCTGCTGTTTGAAATAAGACCTGACATTAGAACACACAATTACAGTGTCTTCTCTTGCATTTCTTTTATCCATCTTATGTCATCTATAATGAGTCAATGAAATGAATGATGTCTGTTTTCTTAAGCACAAGGATATCTGCAAGTCTAGGGCAGAAGACTGAAACATTTGAAGGAATCGCCTTGTTTGTATTAATGCAATCATATAACAATTAAAATGTAATTATTCTAATTGAAGGCCATGCCACTATACCAACTTCCTCTTTCTCTGTAGTGATTCATTTCCCAAAATCTCTTTTTCTTCTCTTTCATCAGCTTGTTGGAACCAAATGTGGTTCTGTTGCTCTCTTAACATAAATGGGTCCCTACTCATGACGGTGTTTCCAAGATGTTGTAGTACTACATAAACATATATATACAATGATTGTATATGTGCTATGACCTTCACATTGGAATGTTCATCTTTATGTGTGTGCCTATGTCCTACCACACCAAAAACAAATAATGACAATCTGGGTTAAATTACTTTTTATTAAAATCTTACAAATATGAAATTTCAAAATGGCTGCTACAATAAGTGTACCCTACCAGCTATCACTCATGACTAAATTCTGACCACTTTTATTAAGTTACAGAACACTGATTAAAAAAAAATAAATAAGTAAGATATCATAATAATATTTTTAATCTGCAGACATGGTTCATTTTAAGTCCTAAATACTGCTCATTTCAAAATAATTTCTGCATAAATTTGAACACAGTGCAATTAATCATATGTAATTGCTCTGAATTTTCTCATTAGTCATGCCAAACACTCTTCTTCTGTAGTGTCCAATCTGTCATTGGAAGACCTGAAATGCTATCAGGCAGCTTTCTCTTCGGTGTCACAAATTTAGAAAGACAAAATGAGGAGTCAGCACTTGTGCCTGCATAGATTTTGCTCTGCCCACAGATAGAAAACCATCTAAATTTTCTATTTGGTTAATCATTTTAGACTAGCTCAGTTAACATTTTTCTGTCAAAATGACAGACATTTTATCTAACACTATTATCATAATACAGTGCTGAGAAGTACTGAGGAATACAATTACTTCAATCTAATGACAAAACTCTCTGCTTGGAATAATCATCTCATATGGCAAAAAGGAATTAATGAGGAAACATGATACATTTTAAGAAATGACCAGTGGCAGGGATCTTTAATCTTTTTTGTCTGCTTGGTTAGTTGATTTTCCTCAAAAAGTTATACTCTTGCTCTGTAGCCACCAATAGTTACTCAGAGAGGACCAAATTCAGTCATTATAACTGGTGTTTAGTGGCCTGTTTTTTACTTTGGCAGCATTTCACACCACCACATTTCCGTAGATTAAGGGATCCTTTATGTCAGATGAATGCAAGGAAGGAGGGATCTGGGTCTCAGTGGGCACTGAGGTTAGGCAGGAACATGCCTAAGGGCTCAGACCTCCAAAGAATCACCCATTTAGTGGCAGGAGAGAATATCTTTAAGGTGTAAAGGCAGTAGACCCAACTCATATAGTTTTACTTTCTTTCTTTTAAAATATCTCCAAGGATGGCAAGAGTCTCCACAGCTTTTTCATGCACTCTAAATCCACAAATGTCCAACTGGAGGATGATATTTATGTGCCATACATACATAGGTATGTATGGCACTATACCTATAGCTTGCAGAATTTAGAGCATCCCTAAAGGTTTGGCCTTTGTGCCAGGGCCTGAACAGCAAAGGAGTGAGATGCTCCCTGATGCCCCTTCTCACCGTTCTGTTGAGGCAACATCTGAGAGTCGATGGAGTGAAAATCTGAGAACAGACATGAGGAAATGGCTTATTAAATCATGAAGTCTGAAAACCATGGAATGTGATTAACACCTCCCCCCAGTCTTCAAACGGTTGATAGTCATTGTTACCTTGAGGATTATATTAACAGTTGCCTTGTTTTACCATGAAAGGAAATATGAAGTAGTGAGGCACTGTGTTCCACTGAGGAACCTTACAAACAACAAATTATTAAGTCTGCTGGAGTGAACATAGGGTTCAGACTCCCAAATTCTGGATTTGCTCTCAATTACCAGATGGAAGAGAAGGTTGGGCCTTGACTCTCCACTGTGTATTCGTCTTTACCATATAGCAGCTAGCTACTGAAGTTTGGCCAAATCAAATGAAGGAAATAGGTTGGACCTTGCAAAAATGTTTAACAAGGTATTAAACTGTTGGAGCATTCAGGGACCTACACTTGTCCATGAATGTTAATTTTGAGATCAACCTGGCTATATACCATTTATTATCTGGGGCTTAGGGTAATGATATAATTTATCATTAATTATCTCATTAAGGATCCACTACTAACAGAGGAACTTTTCAGTGTCCCTGCATATTTTTAGTCACTGTATTAGTGATCATATTAGGTTAAAAAAAAAAAGTACAACAGACAGGAGATGCATATTAATCATATTGTAGTAGCAGTTTTTACTGTTCTGAAAATTAATTGTTAAAATTTAAATTGGGTAATACTTTCCTTTCTAGATTTCAGTAAAGAAATTATATCAAGCTCCAAATGGAAAAAAAAAATCAATTTGGGGATTTTTAATTTTCGCCTTAGAGAAAATTAAAATAACAGTTAAGCTGGTTGTTTGCTTTTAGCGTAAAGGAGAAACTGAGATACTAGGGTATTTAAATAGATTACCCACAGGTTATGAAAAGAACAGTTATTCTTGTTTTGAAAGCTACTGCACTAACATCAGATTTATGCTTTTATTACAGAGTGAAAAGGAAGATGATTGAAAGAAATGGGAGTAAATGATAAAATCAAACATGATACCTTGCATGCAAGGCTTTCTGACTAGTGTTTTTGTTTTGTCTGATATGTGTCTGCCCTATCATCTATGTAGTTGTCTGTAATTCACATTTAAGGAAAATGAGAATGAGTGCATCTGTTCATAAAAGATAAAAATTCTGAGAATTATACAGTAGAGAGGTTAAAAGACTAAATCTCTTATGTGAAAGATCCACAAAATTGAGAAATCTCTGCCAACAGTCTTTTCTAAAATTAAAATTTCTAATTCAGATGTGGAGGATATGTTTGGGGTTTTTTGGGGGTATTTTTGTTGTATTTATGCTTAGTAAATTCTTACCCTAGTAAATCTAATAAAGCTCTGAGAAGCAAACACCTTTGTTTTAGCATAAGTAAACCAATATAAACATGTCATCATGACTGTGACATCGTCAGCCATTAGACCCACAGATTTTTCAAGGCAGCTTAAGCATTTTCTCATTGTATTACTTAAAAAAGATGAGTTGAATTCAAAGCTGGTTACTGATAATTGTAAGTAACAGAAGTTATAACACAAAAAAAATTAGTGATGATGCTATAATTTTTTTCAATAGAATGCCCAGAGCTAGACAGAGATTTCTTTCTGAGTAGAGAATGCTGACCACACCAAGGATAATAATGGCTTATTTCAACACTTATTTTAACTATTTATGAGTCTTGAAAAGTTAAGGATTGAATTTATGCAGCTCTCAAATTGTATTTGAGTACAGTGAGTAAAAATGAAGTTAACATAGGCGCGCTGTTTACAGAGTAAGAATAATTGAATAAAAAAAAAGTGCATAAGTGTCTGTTATGATAATGAATGACCACTTCAGCACTCAGTCTTTTAATCAACATGTACAACTACATTGCATTCCATCCTTCAGCATCTGATGTGAAAATATACGACAAAGCTGAAAAAAACACCAAGGTGTCTTAGTCTCCAGATCTGGAAATAAATCACCCAAGCAATCCCTCTTGAACGAAGAACAAAGACAGGTTAGTACTTACCACAGTGACGTTGAAAGCATAAAGAAGATCAAAAGGAAGTGCAGCAATTAAATCAATGATAAACCAGGTAGTCACGTAGTGGATACAAATAGATCTTGCTTCAAATATAACTTGGCCAGACTTGCTGACATATGTTGTTCGGAAATTTAAAATAATATCTGCTTGACAAAGAATGAACAGAATCAGAGACAGCGATTACCTGATTCCTGGGGTTAACACCAGGAATCTACCATAACACTGATTTCTTTTCTTATGTATGGAAAAAATCAGATGAAGAATCTAATATGGAAATAAATGAAATATATAACATACATAGAGTTCAACCTATTGATGCACAAAGCACATCACATTTCTTTGTCAGGAGTAAAGAGTATGTTTAAAACACTTAAAACTTTAAAGGAAGCTTGTACTTAAAAAAACCCCACCCTAAATCACATTGTTTTTTAAACAGTGACAAATATTCGTACAGTATTTTTCTATACTGAAAAATAAAGGTATGTTTGTTGTGCATGAAACCTATATTTTAAGATAAAAAAAAGATAATGACTTTATTTAAAATAATTAATTATTTAAAATGTGTAATTGAAACTTTCGTTTAGTAATAACTGTTCAGCACAAATGTCATACTCAAGGATAATCATTTGTTCATCAAAGGAAAAGCTCTGAACTCTTGTACAAAAAAAAAAAGGCTTTTGGGCTATGGCAGAGATCAAAAGAGTCATATGAATTACTTGTTGGCTTGTGTGTTTTATATGTTCCTATCTAACATTCCAGGATAAATGTCTTTGAATTTAAGATAGAGTTTTGACATGTCTTGCCAAAACACATTAACATTCAAAGGAAAGTTTGGGTCTTGACAACAGAGTCTCAATTATTTTCATGTCCTACAAGACAAAGACTATAATCTGTCCTCAAGCTACGCACCTAGTTTCTACCAACACTGGTGAGAACTACTTGAATATTTTTACAATGTCAGAGAAGAGCACAGCCAACCATCAAAGCTGGAATTTTACAGCAAGATAATTAGCCCACTAGCTCGCAAATTCTAATGCCTCATGTCGAAGACTATCTCATAAAAAGAAAGGAAGTGATCCTGAGTGGTATGAAGACATTCAGAGTTTGATTGACATTTTCCTCATTAAAAAATAACAACTGCAGGGTGATGGTCTTGACAGCATGAAAGCCAGAGGACTTCCTTTAATAGCAAAGTTATGAGAGGCAACTTTCTAGATGTTAGTCCAGTGTGTAATAAACTAGTCATTTGCATTATTTGTAATCTAGGTAGACTATTATTGTTACAGGGAGGCAACTGCATTCCCTGTACCCTCTGCCTCTCTGGCAACAATGGCAGCACTGACTATCTGCTAGGTGATGCACAAAATATACCTTCAGCTGTCTCTTCTACGCACTGCGCTTGTAGGGAGGTGGCAGCAGCAGTTGGGGGCTGGCTCCACACAATATACACTAGGGAGAGTGCAGATATTTGGGAAATGTTTGCTGCCCAAACAGATTTTTCCTACTGCCTCTGAGGAAGGGGGCGTACAAATGCCCAATGAAACACCCACAAGTGAAATCTAGCCTCTTGTCCACCACTAGAATGAAAGTATAGAAGATGATGTCTGCTTTACAAATGGGAATAAACACAGAATATAGTTTCAGTTTATTCAAGGGATGCAT
Source organism: Laterallus jamaicensis coturniculus (assembly GCA_022605575.1). Lineage (NCBI taxonomy): Eukaryota > Metazoa > Chordata > Aves > Gruiformes > Rallidae > Laterallus > Laterallus jamaicensis. The sequence continues at coordinate 15,678,895 of JAKCOX010000008.1, read as the reverse complement.
TTGCTCTTAGGATGCAGATATGTCCTTTCCTCATACCTAGTTTCTCCTGTGCTATGTAAACCTGTTCCAATTCAGCACAGTTATAAAGTCCTGAAAATTAAACACATGTCAACTTTTATCTCTTAATAATGAAAACATAATGAATGCTAATAGTACTACTATTGTAACCTGGTTTTAATGCAAATCAAGCTAGAACTGAAAAAGTGTGTAGTAGTAGCATCACTAGTAGGAGGAGCAGACTCATCTACTCGGTTTTCTACGCAGTTTCTAGGGCCTAAGAACTTTTTTCTTTCTATACATACATGAGAATGAATGCCTAATTTCTGATTTCCCTTTTATCCTACATTTTGCATCCAGTGTATGAGAAACATCTGCAAAGACCAGCATGTATGAACAGACTCTCCTTAGTAAAGCCGAAGGATAGATTTTTCAGAATTTGACACAAAATGTTGCTACCATTATAGCCATAAAAAGAATAGCAGGAGAGCTCTGTCCCATTTGCAAGCTTTTGTACATACACACCAAGATGAAAAAAAAAGACAGACTATTAAAAGATTCCCTTCCAATGATTTATTTGAAAATCAGAAAAGTACACTAAAAATGGAATATGTAAACATTCATGCATCTATCTTTAGATGAGCTAGATTTCATTAGGCTCTAGTTATCAGGTATTTCCTCCCTTTCTTGTTTTTTCCCCATTTACCAAGGACTTTTTTTTTTTTTTTAAACTTTTCTCCATATTTTCTCTCTCTTTTATTGTGTTTTTTCTTTTCTGTGCCATTACTTCTGAATCAAGAAGGCTTTGGAAATGACACTTTTGAACAGTTAGTATAATGACAGCCAATACATAGTCTTAAAGTACAGCATTGTAAAGCAGAGCAAGACAAAAAGTGTCTGACCAGGTTCATCTTAAATGAGTAAATCAATTTGATATAAAACAATCTGACACATTAGAAAAGCTCAATGGAAGATGCTGCCGTATTGATAGGGCATGGATTGACACATTCATATTAAAGCAATTTATAATTTCCAGAATTTTATTTTAGAATCTTTTGGTATTAAAAGAATACTAAAAATGGAAACTGGACTCTAACTATATCAGAACAGCATTGGGTCATGGTGTCTACAGGACTCAAATGTTTAGGGCTAGCATTATCTACGTTTGGATCAGGCAGATTCAGTATTTTATAACAGCTTCTTTTCATGCTTTATGAAGATAGATGCTCAAATAGAACAGTCACACAATCCATGCAGAAATTACTATTGAAGTCCTAAAACAAATTTTACACTATTGTTCTGGCAAAAGAGTTTGAAAATTAAAATTACTAGCAACTTTACCCATTTACACTTCATTTTAAATATAATGGAGTAGCTGGCACTTGAATTACTAACTCTTACACAAGTTTGAGCTGACCTGTTGTGATTACACAGAATCTATGACAGCATTTCCATCTTAAAAACAGCAATATCAAATTTTCTTTTAGCATATTTGTAAGGAACCTTGCTATGACGTGTGGCTTGGACATCATAATGATGGAAGCTAAGAACTGGAACTAAAGATGTCTACATTTCTGGGACACAAGGTATGGAAATGTTTGCCTAAGTACTGCCAAACATTGGTATAATGTGTTACAAATGTGTCAATTTCCATCTCGTTTAATGCTGCTCATATTTGCATTGAGATACCCATTTTGTGAATTTATATTATGTTAGATGATGCTCTGAACCACAAAAGGATCTGATGAAATTCATAGCTGCTATAAACCAGTCATGTTTCATTATATACGCATGTTTCATTATATATGCTTGATTATTTTTTATCTCTTAACTGAGAAAAGTCCGAGCCAGGTTTCATAGTTCCATTTTCCTAGCATTTTCCTCAACGTTTTGTAACATAAGGAGAGAAGACTTGTGTGACAGATCAGCTTCTATAAAATATTAATTAGACTTTCATTTAATAAGTAGCAGGAAAATGCACTTTAAATCAATTTCATTATCCTACGCATATTTTTCAGGTGCATATTCTGCATCCTCAAAGAAAGGATCATTCTGTTGTGTATTTCTACAGTTCTATAACAAATAACTGTTAATAGCTCCAGTTCTAAAACATTTTGGTACTTTGTGTATTATTTTCAAGTACTTCATTGTGGATAGCAGAAATGATCTTTCAGCTATATTTCAACTTGTCTTTCACTTTTATGGCTGTTCTACTTTGGCAGCAAAGCACAAGCACAAACATTGAGGACAACTCATGGCCACAAAAAGAAAGGCAGTTACTGAAAAATATCAGCTAGGATAATAAACACAGCATCCTAGGTGCCTTCAGTTTCAGATACATACTGGTTGTTCCATATAAAAATAGTAAAAAAAGGTAATAAAAAAAATCCTAACAGATTAAATTCCTAATTGAATCAATTTCTAAAAAAATAATACCTATCATTGGATTAGACGTCATGTTGTAATTTGGGATAAATTAGTGTGGCAATCTATGTTAATGTGGGGAAGGGAAATGATTTTTTACTAAAAATCAGTTACTGCTTTGATTTGGGAAACGTGGTCTTATAAGAACACTGACACTATGAAAATATGACATAATCGGTGTACTTCGAAGTGCAAAAGAAGCTTTTTTTGAAAACTCCAAGTACTTTAGTAAAATATATATGTTTGGAACAAAGTTAAAGCATGAATTAACCTTCTGGACATCAAGGAAAAGAAATAAACGTTCCTAGTTTAAAAAAAACCCACCAAAAACCAAACAACAAAACAACAGAGAAAAACCCAAACTAAACCAGTTATAAAATTGGAAGATACAAAATAACCCAGAACATGTAAATGAAATACAGAAAAGATCAGTGACTATTAAAATTGCAAGTTTGAAAATGAGAACAAAACATAATTAAGTTTAAATGAATAACACATGTTTAGAATATTACATTCCACTTGTCTCTTACTTTCTAAAAAGAAGAAAATGAAAAGTCTGGGATTATAGAGAAGTAGGAAGATTTATCACTCTAGATGATGCTGCAGGTAGTGCAGATGCTTATCATATAACAAAGGAGGCATTAGACATTTCAAGGAGATTTTTAGACAAAGTTCCACCTAATATTCTAAGTGGAACTTGCTGAGAGCTACTTTCTGAATCAATCACCAGTATTACCTTCTAATAAAAAAATCTCAGAAAATTTGAAAAATGCCAAGGAAATGGAATTTACCATGATAATTTTAATAACTCAGAGGGAAAAAAAAGCACACCATAAGTGATGATCCAGACAGAAATAGATTTGCTTATCACAAAAATAGCAGATCAGTCCAGCATATATGTTAAATGTGTAAAGACTATACATGTCAAAGCAAAACTAATACCATAAATTCATGGAGGGAGTGAAATCAAGTTTTGCTAAGAAAATCATGTCCGATACAGCTATCAAACTAGTTGATTGCTGCAGAATACTTAGATGTGCTCATGTTATTTCATCCTGTATCATCCTCATTTGAAGATCTGCTCTAACCAGAATATTAGACACATAAAAGCCAAAACTGGCTTTCCGCTCAGTTGCAAAATGTTGTTGCTATGGATCTGTTTGTAAACAAAACTATTTCTAGAGGATTCATTTTGGCTGATTAAGTTCACAGTATTATGGTAGTTATGAAAGAGAAGATGTATGATTGCGGCCAGTCCAAATCCAAATATAAAATGGGACATATATCTCCATTAAATAGCAAAAGACATCTGAGACCCAAAAAGTAAAATTATATCTGTAGGCGGGTAGATTCTGGGTTGGAAAACAATGACACCAAAAGAGATTTTTAATAACTAAGAGTGTCAGTTTGGCCTTAGTACAAAGATGTGGTAAAACAGAGAATATAACCAGTGAATTTAAAACAATTCATGCCTTTGCTGAAACAACTGCAACCATACAGCTCTAGCACCCACACCTCAAGAAAAATAGAACGGGAAAGAGAATTACAAAACAATACCTGGACTTCACTTTACATGATGTTATAAATTCATCTTTCTTAGTTTACTCAGCTCCAGAATAGTAACAGAACTGACTTTTACTTGTTTCATCCACCAATAGGCTAATTTGGCAAAATAGGATACATTGGGCAGACATAAGTTAAATACATTTTGGAAATCAAATATTGCATAGTGAATGAAGTGATGGATTTTCATCATTTGGGTCCATGTTAAACATTCTTACGCTGTGTAACACAATGTCATATTAGAGAGATCAAAGTTACATTCAAGCACACACCACACACACACGGGCTCATGTTACATGTACATGAGGTGAATGTATATCTATAGATCTGCTAGGGAGAAGACAGGAAGGCTTGACTGTCACGATCATCCTTTGCACATTGAGTTACTCTGGTTTGCCCTTAATTTCAAAGCTTTAGTAGGGGGAAAGATTGATTTGTGCTGCTCCCTACATATTCTTTAGGTAGGATACACCAAGACTGGGTAAAATAAGATCTTAAAGCCTGTTAGCCATTATACTCAAGAAACTAGGAAACAGGTTTTTTTCCCCCACAATAAACTACTGGGGACAAGAGAAGAGGCAGACAGACTCAACACAGAGAGAGGATCATCCCTTTAAGATATCAGAAAAGATATATTTAGGATTCACTTGATCAAATGCCCATTCTAATGCCAGATCTGGGTCTGGAGAAGAATTACTTCACTGAGAGAAGTGTTTTATGCAGTCTTCCACAGTATAAGGCTACATAGTCTTCTAAGATTACTTGACATAGACTAGCTAACCTATACACTGCTAGTAGTGGATCTAATTTCTGAATGTTTGACCTCTGCCATTCCCTCCCTTTTAACCATTAGAGATAAGCATCCTAAATTAATGGAATCTCCATGGGAGTTCTCATTTTTTTGCACAGCGTTATCCTTCAAAATTATCAAGATTTAGGGCAAAACCTCAGTACAAAGTGACCTGGACACATATCAGAGGCTATCAGTTCCATTGACTGAGGTCTTGTGGTTTATAATTGGCTCATGTTTTAAGAACTACTGTTTTGAATCAACAAAGCCCTCAGGCTGAACAGAACATATGTGTAGGTAAAATCAGAGAAATAAAGATTCTGTATTAGATCATGAAGTAGTCTCAGCGGACCCTGACTATTTAAAGCTACAAAGTGTTCAGAATTTTTCAGTAATACAATTAAGATGTGAAATTTGCATGATTCAATATGGATCATAATGAGCTCCACAGGTGTTTAGTAGAGTTAGTCGGTTACTATCACACTTTCAGATCAGCGCTGTAGCACCAGCCACCTACATAACTACTTTATGTAGATTTGCTTGATAAAGGTAAGAAAGAAAAAAGTAAATATATATTTACAACACTAGCATTTTGAAGCTTCTCATTTGGCTCAGAAACCTCCAGTGTGCACTCACTGAAGTCAGAACAAAAGATTTGCTTACTTATTGCACATTAGCATTTGTGAAACAACTAAAGCTTTAACAGCAAAGGAGATAAACGCTTGCTTTAAATTCCCCTAAGCCATCCAGTACACCAAAGGCTTATCAATGTGCATATGGAATTCAGTGTTCAAGATTGAAGAGATTAGAGGTTTTTCTGCACATCACCCATTTCTTCCTTTTTATCAAAGCAATTTAGGACAACAGTCCTGGATAACATTTATATATAAAAAACTGAATAGGAAATCTTTCTGCATTCAACGCATTAGATAAAAATCTAAAGAGTGGTAAATGCATGTGATCCGTCTTTTATTTCTTGAGAGCTTTCTGACCCACACTTTGGTGTGAACAGTTTCTTCAACAGGCCAATGTTATTTACAGTTTAACTGCTGTGCTAAAGCACATTCTGAGAACGCCGTTATAAAGGATAAAAAAAACCAACCCATAACAACAGCACGACCAAAAAGCAAACCCCAAACTCCAGAACTCCTGAGGCAAGAAACTTCCAAAAGCACAACAAAGTCTTCAATGAAAGTTTAATAAAACCTCTCAGGAATGATGATTGTTCCTACTTTCCACGGTCTTTTTGAGATTGCTATTAAAAACTGGAATATTAACCTTTTTTTTTTTTTGTAAATAAATAATTTACCAATAAATCATGTAATATATCATTAAGACTATAAGCAACCAGAAGGGTAAGCAATTTGAGTCAAGAAAGTAGTTAAACTTCAAAAACCTACAATAATCTGAATTATTAATATGCTAGAGGTTTTTTTGTGAACCTTATTGTGCACTAGCCTTTACCTACCAATGACACTAACTTAACCAAAAAGTAATTTAAAATTCAATACAAGTATTAATATTGTAAATCTTTGGAGATTTCCATATAACTCTGCAACATTAAAACTAATGGTTTTCTTTAGTGCTGATTTTGTGTTCCAAATGCCCTTAGACGAGGTGGGCATTAAGACTTTTCTGCAGCACAGAGGGCAAAAGTTTTACAAATTGCAGCTGTAAACCAGGCAAGAAGTACATTCAATCTTTGAGCTGATTGTTAAAGCATACTTGAACAGACTTTATTATCTTTGGACAATTGGTCAAAAGTTTCCTTAAGACATGTTTATCTTTAAGCATGCTTTAACAATAACCTTTCGCCTGTGCACACTTCATATTTCAAGCTGTATTTGATATGTTTTTTTCAGGCTGTAAGGTCTACAATGTCTTTTCTGTTTCAGCAGTTCCCATAACACAAAGAGAGATGAGCAAATCATTAATAATAAACATTATTACTAGAGAAACAAATGACTAAATTTATTTGTTGTGATTTTTTTCTATGTAAACTGGAAAAAAGATAATTTAAAATAATCTTGCAAGATACATAGAACAATCCACATGCTCAGGAAAGCAGAATAGGGGATGTAAATACTGTCTCTGACATGAACCACATTGTTAAAAAGTTACCTAAAACTAAAGCAGGATTAACAGCAGATAATATAAAATTCATTGACTCACTACATTACACGCTGGAACATCTAGCATATTGCCTTTACATTAAAACCCTTGATGTACAGGGGAAGGAAAAAGAGTGAAGCTTCTCTATTCTTCTTTTCATTAGGGAAAAAAGGTTCTTATTTCAAGTGTGATAATTCAATTTTAGTTAAAATTAGACATCAAAATGTCAGAGTTTTTGTTAAGAAAAGCTCATGATAAAGTCTAGATCCAATTTACTTTAAAACATCCTTTTAGTCATGTATGAAATACCAGATGCCTTTTTTCCCACTGATTTTTACTGTTTTTAGCATAAATACACCTGTTGGTTTTTAACAAACACCTATGCTTTTTAAGCCAGCCCTGACTGGTGGTGTAGACTTTTGCTCCTTCCCCACTGCTGTGCAGGTGAGCCAGTGGGCATAACAGAAGCAAGTGCATCAGGCTGCAAAGCAGCAAGTAACCTTACTGCTGTCAAATCCAAATATGAACTTGACCTGGCAGCACTCAGTTAGGAAAACCCAGGATCTCAAACTTCAACAGGTTTGGAACAAGCAATCCTACTACCTATGCACCTCTCCCCTCGCATCCAAAGAATGGAGCTTTTCTTTCAGTCATTTCAGGTCTAATTTCCACCCCCAGGTCGTGCAGAATCACTTCAGAAAAAAATCAACTGCAAATCAATGACTAATCACCCTCAGAAACACAGCTCTGTTTAGTCCCTCTAAACAGATCTCTTATCACTCCCCTCACCTTCTCTTTTACACTCCTGCTGCTTTCATCCCACATCCTCCAGCACTGCTGTGATGTTGTATCTGAGCATGGGCTGCTTCTTCTCACACCTTCTGACCACAGGCACCTGTTAACTGCAGTTCCTTTCTGCTTTTCCAGTGCTACTCCTCCTTGAGACTGATAGCTTTCCACACCAACTCCATACAAGGTAAATCAGAAACCCTCTTAGGCACTACAGTCCCTAAGATGCACACAGAGAAAGTAAACAGTGGCTAATAAAAGTATTGGGTACAATCAGCCTCTGACCTCAACTGCTTTATCATCTGTTGGATCCTATGGTGAAGTTATTCAATCTGTAGGGACTCTCTCAGGCTATCATTTCCACTATTGGTAAGAAACAGGGACACATCCCTTAAAAAAAAAAAAAGTATTGGGAGAAATGGGGTATCTCTCAAACTCTTACAAATTTACATTGAAAGATTAAAGAAAATGAATGTATAAACCCCCCCCAGTTACAAGCCAGTTACTTCAGCTGTGAAAGTGTCTACATCAAAAGCATCCATCTACATGCAGTTACGGATCTTAATTTGTTTATATACTTATCTCAAATTAAAATCTTACACAGTATCCGCAGCAGTAAACATCAGAAGGCTAAGATCAACATTACCCTAATGTCTTCCAAGTTCACGATTACCATGGCTTTTGTGATATTTAAATTCAAAATTTCTACAGTAAATACCGCGATCTAACAGAAAAGTTCTAATTTCCTAATTAGAACTAATTTTCTAATTTTCCTAATTTTCTAATTTCCTTATTTGAATGATCCAATAGGGATCAATGCATTTGGTGACACTTTTCAGATGGTTCCAACATGAAAATCCGTCCTAGCTGTGCTCAGTTTCTGTGAAAAGACAACTTATTTCATAGTCGGGCATAAATGAGCAGGGAACTCTGAATTGTTCTGGAATTGTTTGGTGATCTTTCTTGAATTAAAGCTCTGTAGGATGCATCACAACCAACTCACCCCCTTCTAGATTTGTCATTCTCACATTCACAGGCAGACACATCCACTCAGCAAATGTAGAAAAATAGCAATTTAGACTGGTGTTCAACAAAAGGCTAAAAAGATCACATTAAAAAAAATAAGGTTCTAAGTGCATAATGCAGGTTGAAATCCTAAAAAAAAAAAAAGAGCAAAACCCATAAATTGATAGTCCTCAAATTATCTTATTAACCCTGAAGATATTTTCCAGAATAATATCCCATTTCGAAATTTGAAAGCACAATATGTGTTTTCTATAGTCTCAATTTATAATCCCTGGGAAAAAAACAACCAACCCAAAACAATTTAAAAAAGGAGATAATCCAGAGGTAAAAAATTATCTGGCAGCTAACTGAACTTTTTTACCCATAAACAGGATTATTTTACCTGAAGCCATTGATTTTTTTGAGCCAGCACTTCTTTTTTTTTTTTTTTCTCTTTAGGCTTGATTTATTTTTTTTTAAATAAATCCTGCTGGATTAGACATATGATCAAGTTACAGCAGAACCACAATTTACGATTAGTCAGATGATTCAGTAACTGCCCATGGTTCACTTTTAGACTGCAGCAAATGCTTGGTAATATAACTCAATTTCTCTCTCTTTTTACTGTGAACTAAATGAAGTTGAAAAATCCTGCACCTTAAGGGCAAGTGGTATACACATAAGCAGTAACCTGGGGATTGGCTGATGTATGACTTCTTATTAGACTACAGTAATTCAATCCTGTGCTTGAGACCTAGATGATTTAGCTATATAAACCCCAATGATTTGCAGAACAGACGGTTTTATACACCACCTCCCTCTCCTAGATATTATGACTGGCTCTTCTCTTATTTCTTTTCTTTTTTTTTTTATTCTTATTTTACATTGACTGTCCTTAGCTAGCAATGCATGAGCCAAAGTCCAAGCTCTTTGATTTATCTAATTATTTGAGCCAAAGTTATTTAATTACATATGGATAATGGTATTAGAATCTGGCCAGAGAGCTCTGAGGAAAGATTCCAGGAAATATTAGTATTATATTGCTTGAAGAAAAAAGTTATCTGTCCCTATACAAACTTTTTTCCCCCCTTCTATTATCCTGCTGCTGTAAATGTAGATGCTCCTAGTAAATCTCCTGGGCACAATTTATTCAAATGGAAGTGTGATTTTTCACAGAATCACACAGAATCACAGAATCTTAGGGGTTGGAAGGGACCTCAAGAGATCTTCAGGTCCAACCTCCCTGCCAAAGCAGGCTCCCTATCTCATATTACATAGATAATGTAATTATCAACCCAGCAGCTCCCCTCAAAATGTCTGTTACCACAATTAGTTGGATGATATTCTTTTAGATGTTCACATGGTAAGGTGAGGGAGATGGTTCTAAATAGGAATAAAAATATTTAAAATTTAATATTTTAAAATTGTAAAAAAAATTCATACCTGTAGCTTAGGAATCTGAGCTACTATGAAGTCAAATAAAGTTTTAACGAAAATAAAGCACCAGGTTTAAGTACTAAAATCCTTAAAAGTATATATTTTATTTACTAAATAGATAATATATAATAAAATATGTAATATAGAAATACTATATAACAAAATAATAAATCTTACAAGAGTCCGTTTCAGCTGCTGAAGGAAAAGCATTTAAAAAAAAAATGAAAAAAAATGATGAACAGATTTTAAGTAACACCAATATGAAGTACAGAAAGTATGACATGAAAATCTAGACCTGTTTTGGAAAAAAAGAAATCTCTTGTAGGCAGGATTAAGGAAAATTACGGGTTTAGATGTATTAGGAAAGAAATGCCAATCTGCATCTTCAGTCCCTTTGTGCTAGTAGCATCCCATTATGAGAGAAACTTTGTAGAAAAAGATGTGTTCAATAAATACTTCTTACCTAATTTTGAAATGGAGCAGTGAAATATGGATCTATTATCTGATAAAAAATTACAGTCCACTGTATCCTAAGAATCACTGGGTAGTGATGTTTTAAACCAGTGGTACTGGAGGCTTAACAAGATGTCACTTCTGCAGGTGGATGAAAAGAATGCAAAAAAGAAATATGTCATTTATAAATCATAGATGAGGGGAGTTGTGGATCCTCCTTTCTCTGTGGTCTTTGAACAAGAGCTGATGTCCTTCAGGAAAACATGCTTTAACCAAACACTGCATATTGGAACTAATATTAATACCTGGATTAAATATACATTCAAAAGGGAAAATCTGGCTATAAAGTATACCCCATCCATATTTTTTCTTTGGGTGCAACCCCCCAGTAATGTTTTCTCCTGGATGTTAACACTCCAGAATATCATGGAAACTACCCCCTTTGGTTTTTGTGGGCAGTTGAAGAGGTTGGGAACCTCATTCAGAGACAATGTTGCACCTGTATTGAAAGCAACACTTCTTTAGATGCCTTGAGGCTTTAGTTGGATGACTAGCAATCAAGTGAATAAGAGAAATATAGTTGAAAGCTGCAAATTCTTAAAATCCTCAGCACAAGCATATCTCATTCATACAATATGATGGACCTCTGGAAAAAAAACTTCTGCAAATGTGGAAAGAATAGGCTTTGTTCTCTTAAAAATCCCCACTGGATACACTAAACTGCTTTACCAGTCATGTTTCTCCAATGAAAAGAGTTTATTTATGATTGGGCGCTACAATTCCTGTCACCGTACAGCCTGTGATGAGTGGCGAAGTCCCTCTTCTTAGGCAGTGCTATGACATACGTTCTCAGCCTTGCTCCATTACAGTTTGACAAATCGACAACAGTTTCAGTGGTATTCCTGGAGCAAGACCTATTCACAGGTATGACAGATCATAACAGAACTGATTCACAAAAACCATCTGTAACTTGCAGACTGACTTGCTCTTTCTTACTCTTTTTTCATACAGTGGAAGTTAATGGAATATCAAAGTCATACACAAATGGAAATACTCTTTTACTTGGGTAAATTATCCGTTAATATAAACCCCCTGAAATGGGAAGGCATTAGTGATTGGAATGGCTATTGTGGAAACAAAAGTCACTCCCTCCAGGAGTGTAATATGGTCAGTGTTGATGCACAAGCATGGTATGCTTTACCAAACTTCGTACTTAGGCTGCTGTATCTATCATTGTGGGCATGCTGGGACACATAGAATGACCAGCTGAGTCATGTAAAAACAGAGGGTTTAATTGCAACTCTCTATGGTGCTGAGAGCCTGAGATTAAAATCCCAGTGCCATGAAACTAAACAAAAGACTACAAATGTAAAAAATAAAAAAAGACACATTCTTTTTACTGCTTCCTTGATTTACAGCCTTTTGGCTTCACCTTTTAAAATTGCTTTCCTTGACTATGAGGGTGTTGAACCAGGATTAGCTAAATTCAGTTCTACAGTAGCTGATACGCCAGAAAAGCATCACATATTGTGACATTTAAAGTACCATACTAAACACTGGAAAGGTTTTCTTTTTCATAAATTATGATCTACTTTTTAAAAAATAGACTCAATCCATGAATATATTGAGTAGCTAAGTTTTATTATACTGACTTCTCTATAAGGGAAGATACAGACTTTGGAGTCTTGAAAGAAAGGCAAAGAACAAAAAGTATTTCTGAAAAATGAACTGCTAGCTCTGCTTTTAACAGTATTTGTGACTATCTAACTGCAAAGGTTTCTACATGGGTAATTTTCTTAGTAAAACCTGCAGAAACACAGAGTAAAGAAGCATTTCCAAAGAGTGAAGAAACATCAATCATATGACTTAACTTTTCACTACATTCAATGCATCTGAAGCAAGACAACCATACTCTGTATAACAGGGTAGTTTTGACTTTTCATACCTTTTGAAAGGGAACATAGCAGAGTGAAAATTACTTACAAGATGATTACTGCAGCATTTCCCAATGTGTGGAATGACTACAGGTGAAACAAATGATTTGTCACACTGACTTTTTTTTTTTTGCAGTAGCATCACAGTTTACACAAAAAAGTGAAAGTTTTTAAGTGCTCTTACTACTCTTAAGTGCTCAGAAGCCTTTCACTCCAATGTTATAAGTCTCCTTGTGAAATAGGGAGTAGGAAAGAAAAATAATCTGTCCGAAGAGATTCATTTAGGATAGCTGAGAAGTGGAACAGTGATTATATTTGCCAGAAGCACAGATGCAGAATATCTTGACCCAGCTATAAGCTGCCTACAGAGCTCTCCCCAGAATAGTAAGGAATTACATATGGTAAATGCTGCGTATTTCAGCTTGTGCTCATGAGGTTCACTTCATCTTACACGTGTTCTTTAAAAGGCTTTTATCCTCCATAATCCACTTGCTTTGTTTTACGTATTTCATCACAAAACCAGATTTTAGAATTGAGCCTGTTAAGTACTTTAAGTAGTTCTTTCCTGGATTTTACCTTTAATTTTGATGATCCGTGACCAAACATAAAGATCCATTCTTATAACAAGTTCAGAGGTATTTTAAGTTATTTTGGCCTCAGGAAAATCAGAAACACTCAGTTTTCTTAACTGAAAGGTATCTCCCAGCTTCAGGATTAATAAGCAAGGGATGGGTATGATGTAATTATTTTTTCACAGGTAGGCAGAGTATATTATGGAAAATCACCTAAAATTATCATTGCCAGTACGTTTATAAATGATATCATTTTATAGGTATAATTAATATCCAAGTTCTCTATCTTAGACTAGAAACCATGATCCACAAATAAAAACCTAAAAGTTAAAGGTCACATTATTATTATTATTATCTTCTCTCTGTAGCTTTTTCTAACTAGCTTAGGAGACAAATACTCAGACATCTTTGACCTTATCCAGCAAATAATGCAATAAAATTATATGAAAAGCCTATACATGTTTTCCCTGAATCATCACATTGATCTCAGCTCCTATTGAAGACACCGAATTCAAATAGTTCTGTATGTCTGAGCATTTAGCAATAAAGTATTGGTAAAATTTTTGCTAACATTACTTTCTTTAATTAAGGAATTCAATGTTTTAAAAACATAAAAAAAATCTGAAAACAAGAAAGAAACAGTTATAGAAAGAAAAGCAGTATGCTCGAAAGTTATGGAAGAGTAAAAGTTATGCAATCAGGAGGCTATCACTAACAAATGGATTGAAGTGGGCTTCCAGCTTTTATCTCCAAAAGATGGAAAACTTTACAAATATTATTGAAAAGTAGCCAAGATTCAATATGCTTCTTAGAAATATTAAAACTTTAGCCACCCAGACATATCTACCTACAATTGAAGGAGCCAACTACTGCCTTTAAAATTGAAGGGACACAAGCTTCAAAATAACTTGTGCAATAAAGCAAGTAATCTCACTCACCAGATGGAATGCTTTCAAAGGTATTTTTTACATTTGATTAAATACACTAAATACAGAAGTTTTTCTCTTCACCTGTTTAAGATTTTTAAGATACAGAAAACAGTTCAAAAAATCTAAAACTAAACTAGTTTTAAATTGTTATTGGATAGAGGAAGCAAAAGGTTTATTTACAGGAGAACGTTAGAGAAAGTTTGCTACAAATTACAGAGGAAAAAGATCTGAAAGCACACTCAAACATCGTATCACACAAGTTTTCAAAGCACGAGGATATATAGGAAAGATCAAGCAAAAAATAATTTAAACTTAATTTGAGATGCATTAATTATGTTCCCTCTCCAACCTCTTCCCCAAAGACATCACAAATGGGTTGTTATTGTTATTGTTTATCTTCTGTTAATATTTTAGAGAACTTTAAAGGCTAAAGCAGTTAAACCTCTAGCTAGATGTGCTCTTATAATTAATTTACTTCAGATCAACTCTGCTACTTATAAGCACCCGAGTCAGGAGACTTCCATATTTATTCCTGTCATGCTTAAGTATATGCAGAATAACAAATTGAATAGGAATGAAAGATATTTTTTTTTAGCCACTAGATTCATTCAAACTTTTCTGCTTAAAGGAAACCCTCAGCCTCTACCCTATTATTTCCCCTGAAATGATGAGCAGTCATCACTCCCTTCTATTGTCATGTCTGCACTCCCTTCGATAACACAGCCAAAAAGGAAGACCTTGTCAAGTCTAAATAAGAGTTTATGCAAGTTATGCGCATAAAAGGAGTATTTTTCTGTATTCTGAGAAATCTGAGTAAAATGAAAGCAAGTAGTCTTTTTCTCCAATCAATGATTACTGTGTTGTAATATTTCAATCTGCGATTACAGAACTGTAGTAGAGCTGAAGAGCCCATCTCAGGCAGGTGTTCTTATTGACATCCTGAGGCCACAACATCATAAAAAGAATTTTACTCAACACTTCTCATTGACTTTTCTCAAAGCACATAGGTCATCCATCAAAGATGTGCTTCTCAGAGCCACAGTGCAACAATGCCTTGAACCTTATGTTTAAATTTATGTATGCTGTCAACCTTACACATGTTCTGAGGCATATTCATTCAATATTTTAACGGTCAAGGGACCACTGAGAGGTTACTATAAACACACTATTTTCCTTAAATTCACTTCAGAGATTTAAATGCAGTATGAAAAGGTCCTGAAAATACTCCATAAACCTTTCACCAGAGCCACAAATTTAAAAACAGGTAACAACTTTAGAAATAATTATTTTTTGGGAAATGGGGCCAAGTACTCCCTAGTACTTTTCTAGTACTTTATACACTTTTCTTTGAATTTATTTAGGTACAACCATGGTTTGATTTCCTGGCTGATAAACTTAAAGTCTAAGCAGAAAATATGAATTAAAAATTCCAGAAGATCTTCTTCCTTTTATTTTTCTTATCTAGCTATTATATTGATCATAGAGACACCGTTGCTTATAAGTCAAAACAGCTTAACTTTGAGTCAATTGTTTTTATAAAGATGCCAAGGTAGATCAAGTGGAATTATTTCATTTTGTAATCTTTAATATGGAATGCGTAGTCATTTATGACTGGCTAGAATCACAGCCTTTTTCTTTAATGCAAGTCATAAGATGATCATCTATGATCTGCATTGCAGAGTGTAGGTTTCTTACTGCAGTTCTTGAGTATCATTCCATTAGCATAAAAGACTCCACCAAGATAAAACATGAGCATAAAAGGGGAAAATTAGACCATAAATCTACTCTCAAAACAATGTCCAACGGAAGAAACACAAATATTAATCCATTTTGACATCTGATTCTTCCATCACTTACTAGTCTTACTGTCTGCTACAAAGATGTTAGAGAAATGGAATCATCTTTTCAAATTTTTTGTAACAAAAAAATCTGTTAAATTAAAGACATTATGAGTTGTTTCTTAGTGTTTAAGGAGTTTCGGTCTTCTTTATTTCTCCTAAAGAAGCTCATAACATTGCTGTTTACGAATTAAACTACGTATTTTCAGGGAAAAATAGAGAAAACTAAAGCAGAAAAGAAGTTTCAAATCTGAGAGTCATTTTATTGCTTCATTCATTTTCTTTCTCTCTTAGAACCTATCCTAAGCCTTTTCATGATTGAGAAAGACAGACTCGACTTTGCTTATTTCTTAAAAATAATAGTTTCTTCAACTGCATATTACCAACAGAGCTGAGGTATAGTTTGTCAGTGTGACAGTACTGAGTGGTGTTATAACAACAAAAATTTGGGAAGAAAACCCTAGTCAGGGTTTCTTTTCTATATTCACAAAGAAATGAATAAGGTAATGCAAAAAAGAAATTCCTATGCTGCAAGACCATTATTAGTCTTCTTTTTTATTATTTAAAAGTGTAAGATTAAAAGGACCATTGAAATAAAAAGTTTAGGGAACAGACCAGATGACAAGCTGCAACCTGTTAAATTCTATCCCAGTTGCCAGTATAGCATACTGATATTGTACAGTTTCATTACTTCAGTATGAGCTTTAATCTTCTTTAAAAATTATTTTTTAAAATCTAGTGATTTTTCTACTTGTGATCCATGGGTCTTCTATGTGTCTGTGAAAGGTAATTAAAAAAAAGTATATTACGAAAAACACTGTAGTAATTCCAAGCCACACCCCTACATCGGGAAGGTTTTATGTATCCGCAGGGTAAAGCAATGGTTTTCAACCTTTCTTAAGGTAAAAGGTACCTTTTGACTAACAGCAGGACTAAAATTAAAAAAAAAGAAAAGAAAAAAAAGTTGATTGAAAGTTCAGCTAAAATCTCAAACTGTACAGCTAAAATTGATTTTCTTTAAAATCATGAAAGTGATGATTATTTTCTCTCTTACATTATACATTCTGCGAAAACCTTAAATGTCAAAGAGATCCCAAACATATCTTACCGATGATAAAAAGAATTTCCACTGCAATGTCACTGACAGTTGTGCTTCGAGTAGTAGACAGCTCATCATGGCCAATAAAGCAAACATTGTAAGGTACAGTCACAGCAACATAAAACGTTGCCAGTAAAATAAGCCAGTCCCAGCCAGCTTTAAAAGTGCTAAAATGCAACAATATGAATTTGGATTTTTTTGCATCTGAAACTTTGTATTCCGGAAATGCTGGTTTATCTACAAAAACATTCTGAAAAAGAGAGAAAAAAATTAAATTAGACAAAACAATAATTTGATCATAGAGACACATTTCTTCCAATGTAGCCATCTATTTTTTATAAAAAGCATAAATAAATATGATATACTCATATGCAGGCAACAACTAATGCTATTTTTTCTTCTAATGTACTCCTCACACTTACTTAGACAGATGGTTCTGCTGATGGAATAACTTTTGTGAATGTTGGGGCAGGAAGAGGATTAATAAAGAACAGATTAAATAGAATGAGGATGGGACTGAATTATTTCTTTCTCTCTTGGGTGAATTCTGACTGAACAGCAATGTTTTTCTACTGGACAGATAGGCTAAAGCTTTGTATACATGAGGACATAGTACTACGAGAAGGAATAAACAAACAGAAAGAAATAGATGGTGCTGAAGAAAAAGCATCCTTCCTATACTTATTTTAGACCAGTGAGGAGGCGGTTTCAACCTAACTCTAGCATGGTCCAGTGGACTGAACAGCTGTAAGTACTTGGAACACTTCTGCAGGTTTAGCTTCATCTGGGAGAATCCAGTTTATGTGCTCGAGACTGCTATGAACGAAAGCACAATTAATGGGAATAATGGTTTTATTCTCTTTAAACTTGTGCCCCTAATCTAAACCAAAACGCTAATATAGACCCATCATAATACAGCTCCAGAACCTTCACTGTTAAACTACCTAGCATTGTCATGTGTCTTGAAGCTTTGTCGTCCAACCAGCAAAGGCCTTTGTGACCAAGACCTCAAGCACCAATTTTAGAAATTCTTAGCTTTTCATCCTTCAGAATTTTAATAAAACTACCTACTGTCCTGAAAAGGAGCATGTGGTATATAAACTACCTTGTATTATTTACTAATCAAATTCTTGCTTGCTGTCATTGTGTCCCTGGTTAATGCTGTTCCATTAATGAAGAGCCCCACAAAACAATGCTGTGTATTCAGGAAGCTAAGATTACTTCTGATCTTAAAGCTATTCACTACAAATGTAAAAAGACAGCTACTGCGTGACCACAGTCTTAATTACATTTGCCTTGCCTGTCACGGCCTTTCTTTTTGTGTGTTCCATTTCAAGTACTAACATGTTCTCCATTCTTGTTTCTCATTCATGAATCCTGAGGGATGAATTCTCACTGTTTTTAGCATCAGACCATTTTTATCCACAGACACAAAAATGTTCCTCTTATGGAACTCTATGCACTACCAGTCATAAATTAGCCTGACAATGAATGTTTTAAACCAATACAGTATCATCTGCTCTAGGAATTTGACAATACAGGAAAGTCACCAAAAGCTATTTAAAAGTCACATTCCTGAAAAATATTCCCGTGCTCCGAAAATATCACTGGAAGACCTGGTCATATGTTGTAGATTTATTATTCTTTTTGAAAGTTTTACACCTTTTCAACATTTAACATTTTAAAACATTTTTAGCTTTCTAATTTTTTTTTTAACATTTAAGATTTACATTCAGTAGAAGTGATTGTATGCCCTTTGAGGTATATACCAAATGTGTATTTTCATGTCTTTAATCTGTACCATTTATTTTCTAACCTAATAGTATCTGAGAGAACATAACTGCACTGCTGCTTAATTTTGGTGACAATTAAAAGGTACATGCCCAGTGGCACATCTTTTCAGGGTGTTCATGATCCTTTGGCTATTTTTTTCATTGCTTGTCTTCTATTGTTCCCATAAATACAAAAAAAATAGGGGGGAGGGAGGGCGGAGAAGGAAAAGAAAGGGAAAAAATAGAAGGAACCCCCCCCAAACTTAATTTTCTTGTTGTGGATCTGTCAAAGATTTTAGCTTTTTGAAGGTAATGATTATGCAAACAAGAAACTAAATACTGGTTTTAGATTTTAGGAAAAACTGATTAAGTTTGCTACCCCTGCTTCTAACACCTATAGGCTCTCACTGTTGGAAGAGTCTCAGGTACTATTCTAGCAAATTTTTATATGTACATACTGATTTCATATGCATCTCTAGAGTTTTTTTCTAGTTTTGCATCTCCAGTTTATCATTAATTTCTTTTGTCCTGAAATGCAGTTCCATAGAGCAGAAGAGTTATTCTTTCTCCTGAGCATATTTCTTTAGAAGTATTTCTGGTGGTCTATTTTTGGTTTTCTCTACTATTTGATTTATTTTTTTGCAAAATTCACAGGATATTGCATGAACTCATTTACTAGTTATAGTTATTATAATAGCTACATCAATCAGTGAAAAGATAAATTTAATTTGCATGGAGTTGGAGACACTCAAATGGGAAGTTGACTAAATGGTGACCTTCTGGAGCTTACACAGTACAGAGATGTTCAGCTAGAGTTTCTTCTACCACCTTCTGAGTTTCTTCTTCTTTTTTGTTGGTGTTTTGGGGTTTTTTTTCAATTTTTGGCAAATAGTAATTTGAAATGAAATAATTGGGACAGTAATTTTGAAAGTAAAATTAGGTTCTGAGAAATTTTTTATTTAGTGGCTTTCCTGGGGTTAATTAAATGTTTGTTGATGTGCAATAAATATCATAATAGGCAGAACTGCACTTTACTCCTTTTGTTACCGTAAAATGATGACTAGGACATTTCTCAGGTTCCCAGTGACCTTTTAAATCACTTTAAAAAGAGACAAAAGGACAGTAGAAAGAGTACATTTTTGAATAAGAGAAGAATTACACCTACATTATTAATTTTTAATTTGTTCTTCTCTCTTCTTTGTAGATGTCCAGAGATATGATAAAGGACAGCTCTACTCCGTCTTCTCGCTGACTCAAAATGTGACCCTGCTCTTCCTCTTCCTTTCCATTTTTCTGCAGAATAGAAGTGAGAGTACATTAAACATTATAAAATAGAACTTCAGCCTTTTGGAGCTGAACTACTGATATTTGAGACTTTGATAGAAATATGGCTAGATGTAAAGTTTATACACACCTTTTCTTACTTTTGCTTAATTCTTTGCCATTAAGAAAACAAAATCCCTTTCCTGAAGGGCAAATAAAAATCACTGTAAAGTTTTAATTGTCAAATGCCTTCATGCCGCTCAGAAGCAATTAATTACAATGTCTGATTTCATAGATAAGAAAAATGTACTCTGTGCTGTTTCAGAAAATAAAATGCATGTCTAGGAGTAACCACTTAAAATATTCTTAAGATTTTCCTACTCTCTTTTTTAATTCAGAGAAAGAAAAAAGAAAACACCTCTTGTGGTGTACTTTTTAAAAACAAAGAATCTGACTTGTACCAGGCTTCCATTATGTCAGAATATGCTAATTTGCAAGCTTGCTCATTAGTAATATCCAATTCTTATATTCATGTATTTAGGTTCCTTTTCCTTCCACATGGTCACTAGCATAATTACTTGACACATCACTTGGTGAAATGAAATCCATTAAGAGTAAAGACTGAACACTTTTGGAAAGGTTTGTGGATTTTCCCTCCTTTCAGTTGTCTACAATTGTCAATCACAGGATCAAATTTTGTTCTTGCTTATACAGCAGTAAATTCAAAGTAACTCCAGTAATTCTTATGGAATTACAGTGCATTGATGCCAGGGTAAATGAAAGCAGACATTTTCTGATTTGTAAGGAATAAGAAAAAAGGAATTATGGGAATAAAGGAAGAAACTGTCTGTCAAACAGGTGTAATTAAAGTCAATTCAATGCATACAAATTAAGGGGAGAAAAAATGAAAAAACAATTAGCAGAGCCAGAAATTAACAACGAGAAAATAGCTCCATCTTGAAACCTGCCTAGAAGAGCAAGATTTGAATTACAGAAGACTGATGTATTTTTGGCTCTACAACACAAAATTATACAGAACAAAAAACATAGGAAGCTAAACTTTCCAAATTTCTCAGTAAAGAATGTCTCCTGCTCCAGATCAGGATTTTTTGCATGTCAGTAAGGAGGAGACTGGGGGGGACGGGAACGGAAACCAAATTCCAAAAGGAAAAAAAAAAAAAGAAAAGTATGTTGCACTGCAAAACCACTACTCAAAAGTGGGCAAATACAATTTCCATGTCTCTGGTCAGCAATGCTTTCAGGACTCTAACTAAAGGCTTCATCCTCATGATGTTACATACCTACTACTTCTCTATTTCCTTTGCCAACAAAGCACAGGGTAGTTCATCCTGCTAGGTCTTAGATATTACAGCCTAGGTAATGTGATGTTTTATGAAACCCACAGTGAACCATGTTGCAGCAGGCAAGCATGGTCCATTCAGGTGGAGTTTCTTTCAATACTTTCAACATCCCCAGCTGTACAAGGCTCTTCCTGTGTGGAAGGGAACTCTCTAGCTCTGGGCAATCTTGAAGGCCTTCTCTTTACCCCTTCTAGACCTCCTGTGTCTTACAAAGACATCTCTTTAGTAGCTCATTTTTCCAAAATACCATGTAACATTCAAGATATACCTGATGCAGTAGTGTAATAATGCCTTCAATTATTTTCTTATTAATTCCAAACCTCAGATTTACTTTTTTGGTTACATGCTGAACACTGAGCTGAAAGCAGTCCGTAACGCCACCTCTTCAAGTCTGGCAATAATTAGTATAGAGACAGTTGGTATGCACATATTTAGTCAAAGTTGTTTCTGGTTTTTAATACATTTAGATAGACACTGATTTTTCATTATCTGTTCACTTTTTAAATAAAAACAAGATCTTTTTACAGTTTTAAAATTTTTCATGCCTGTGGCCTGATGTTTTGCTTTAGATGGATCTTGTTTCTCCTGCATAGTTTTAGCCACTGTACTCATTAACCTGCGCAGCTTTTGGGATTCATGTGGCACTTAGAATCACACTAGTCCCATATTTGCACAGGAAGTTACTTCCATCTCATGCTGATTCCACTACTTGCAAAGGATTAATGCTACCTCTATGTTAATATTGGAAGTCACTCAACTCCTAGAGACAGTAAAGCACAGAATAAAAGGAAAGTGAGACATTCATTATGTGGTAGTAATACTTTTCTTTTTAAGCAGAAACAGTAAAGATTTTTTTTTTCATTGCAGCTCTCTGCAATGAAAAAAATAGGAATGGGGGGATGTCCTACTGGAGAAGAGCTCTATGGAGAAGGACCTGGGGGTCCTGGTGGATGACAGGTTGGCCATGAGCCAGCAGTGTGCCCTGTTGGCTAAGAGAGCCAATGGGATCCTGAGATGCATCAGGAAGAGTATGGCCAGCAGGTGATCCTCTCGCTCTTCTCTGCCTTGGTCAGGCCCCACCTGGAGTGCTGTGTCCAGTTCTGGGCTCCCTGGTGTAAGAGGGACGGGGATCTCCTTGAGAGAGTCCAGAGAAGGGCTACGAAGATGATTAAGGGCCTGGAGCATCTCCCCTATGAGGAGAGGCTGAATAACCTGGGACTGTTCAGTCTAGAAAAAAGAAGACTAAGGGGACACCTAATTGGTGTTTTTCAAGAGCCATCTGGATGCCTATCTGTGCAATACGAGCTAGAGAGCCTGCTTTGGCAGGGGGGTTGGACCTGATGATCTCTCGAGGTCCCTTCCAACCCCTACAATTCTGCGATTCTGTGATTCTCTGATTCTCTGATTCTGTGAATTGTGTGCGCAGGTAAGATGCCAATCAGACAATGCCACCAATGGAGCATGTGCCAATTAGCTTATAACATGAATCAGTGAATGACAAATATGAATTCTGCTTTTTGATCTTCCCAATGCCTTTAGGAAAAGAGGCAATCTTGAACCTTTAGTAAAGTACATTGTTCACCAGGTATGTCTTTGTATGTATGCGATTATTGTCTCCAACCTTCATTCTTTTCCTGTCATACTCAGTTTACAGTTCACTATTCTGGAGACAGTTTGTTTTTTATAAACACACAGCTGTTTCTTTCTGGTTCTTAAAAAATTTACGTACCTGACAGAAAAACGTAAATCCAACCATAAGCAGAAAGTCACTATATATACATCTGTTTTATTTTTACCCTGTGCTTATAATCAAAAGTATTTCTGATCTCCCAAAATACCATGAGAAATCATTGTCCATAAAGAGCTCAGATTTGGGGTTGTGTTTCCTGAAGGTTTTATACATCCCTTCCTGTATGATGATAATTTCACCCCCCAAAGTAGTTCATAAAAAGGATGCTTTGCAATTTAGTCTTAACTCCCCTTTTCTTTGATGAGAAAAGTGGTGATATGTTTAACTCTTCTGGCTGTCCTTCTGTTGTTTTTTCTTTCAAATGAGATTAGGTATAGCACCACAACTATCACACGTGACGATCTCAGAAATCTTTTTCTTAGGAAAAAAACATTAACAACACCTCTTTGCTTAGCATTAGTTTCATAACAACTTAAGACTTACAAACTTGTAAGGGAAGGTTGAAGTAAAAAAAGCATAATTGGATACAAAAACCCTTTGCCACTGTTTGTGTTTTTATAAGAACATGAAACATAATCTTCTACTTAAGGATAGTAGAAAATGAAGGCATAACTCTTTTCTTGTCCCTTTGAGAAAAAAAATAAAAATCTACTCCTTAGGTATAAATCAGAAAAATAAACCCTGACAACTTCTAATAAGCTCTGCTAGGTATATGCTGCCCTAGCAATAGAAAGAACTGGAAACTCAGTTTTACTGACCAAATTAAAACCAAATCTGTATCTGCTCCCCTTCAAAACACATCAGAGTAGGCAGAGCGTAACATTGTATATAGCCCAGAATACTTTATGGTTTATAATGTTCTCATTCCCCAGGTAAAGTACTAAATATTTAAATCATTGAAAGGTAAAATAAAATGTTTAATTGTCAAATGGGAGATAAGATTCATACCGTTCAGTCATGAAGTTCAAGTGGTAACAAATAAAAGATATCACAAGTCCTTCTGAGACAGAACCAGACCTGGATGAGGAGCGCTCAACACATGGCCAAGGAAGCCCACTGCAAGCTGCCAGCCTCCAGGGACCTTTTTTCTCAGAACAGCTGAGAGAGTTACAGGAACCAGCCCATGACCCAGGAACCTTTCCACAGGCACAAATAGGTTGCACCCAAATACCATCCTGTTCTTGTTCTAGGTCTCCAGCCCTGTGCTTAGCTATAATTACCTAGGTGTAGGAGCTTCCTTGGAAAGTAAATCCAACACATACAAGCAGAACCACCATAATCTTCTTGTGCAGTGGACTCTAGCTGTCTACACTGAGCAGCTCAGATGTGACCCAGAAGCATTATGCTCACTCCATAGCAGACAAGTTGTGACATGAGAAAGACTGTGAAATACATCTCTTTCCAAATACTAAAATAACCCAAACTGTTCTGGCCAGGAAGTTTGTACATTATCAACAAAACCAAGTCTCAGTCTTGGTAATTTCCCTCATTTTTCACAGCATTAATTTGTATGCCTTTGAAAGATCTGCCTTCACTTTTTCCTCAGGTTATTCATTATCACAACAGAATATGCATTAATTAAAAACACCACCTAGATTTCCCGCTGGTGTGATAAAATGCCCAGTATGGTCTTGTACAGAATCATCTCCCAGTCTGATCGTGGATCATTATTACCACAGAAAGATTTTTATACAAGTGAGCATGGACTCGGAAGTTAATGTCTAGCATTTCATTCACGTTAAGTGGGAAAATCCAAGGTATTTATCCATTTTTACCTAAACAATAGTGAAGTTTGAAAATAAATCATTTGATTACAATAGCTATCCTGTTTGCTTGCCAGGTGGAGCTTTTACACTTAGGGTAAGATTGATTCAGACACATTGACTATCCTAGTCAAACAGTATAAACATCACCATCACAAACCATGACAGGTAGGAAACCTGACTATCCAAAAATAGGACAGTATAGATATAGCTGTCTTTGAACACTTTGCAAGGAAAAGTTCTGAAGAAAAGCAGTGAGCTACAATGAGATGGCTCTGGATTTACATGGACAGTTAATCCTACACTGCTTGCTATCCGTAAAAAATGTATTTGTTAGGTTTATTTAATAGTGTAGTGTATACTTTTATAAATAGTTTTGCATAAAACAATGAGATGACTTCTTAGCCCTTTTGAGGTCCAGGAGAAAATATGAGGTATAGCTTTTTATTCTAGTAACACTTAACTGAGAGTACTAAATAAGTTGGTAGGCTAATTAAGGACATTTTTATTTATTTCATTATTTACAAAGTCAATCATAAGATGAAAGAGCAGGTAATGCCAGCTTATATCTAAGAAAATTTATTTTTTAAATGATACCCTTCTGAATGTATGACTAGATTTCTGTTTGAACAACAAAAATAGTAGAACAGGACAACAGATGTTCTTCATTGCTAAGAAGTATCCAGATATGGACAAACTTGAAGAGATTCATGATGCAGCTCCACATACGTGTTGGAGCACTATGAAAAGCAGTAGTAACTGGGTTAACACTGTGACTTCAAACTATTCCTGGTTGAAACTTTCTGTCCTCAAAACACAGAGGGAGTGGCACATTCACGTATCTGTGTGATCTATTCTAGAGCTGTATTCTGAAATTAGGCAGGCAAATAATCATCACCCATTACCTTTCTCCAGGGTGTTGTAACCCAGCTAATTGTCCCAATTGAAGAGTGAGATGTTGTTACCTAGGATATCTTAGAAGTTTTGAACTGTTCCTCTGATCCTTGGTTCTACAAACCATTTCGTAAAGAATTTCTCCATAATTTATGAATCTTACAACTCTATAAAAGAATTCCTGTAAAAGAAGTGCAATCAACATTTTTTTCCTTTTAATTCAAGTCTTGAGAAACCCTCATTACTTGCATCGTAAGGTAAGGAAAACTACAGCAGGAAGTGTGATCTTTGCATAGACACTCATGAATAGACCATGTGCCATAAAATAAATACAATGATGTCTACAGCTAACACTATGGTACTTAATCATATCCAATATCATTAATGCAAAACCACATTTTTTAGGCAGCCCTCGAAAAACAAACAAACACAAACAAACAACTAATCAAGTAAATTCCAAAGGAGACAATTGGGGTAGAACAATACATAAGGATTCTGAAAGAAAAGAAAATAAATCCGCTCAAAAGCAGATTGTACAAAAGTCTGGCATGAATTTTTCTAGAATTTTTAAAACCTTTAGCTAACTTTTAAATATTATTCTCTAGGGGACAGCACACCAGTAGTTGTCAATAAAGAAAAAACTAATAAAAGCCTGCTTTGGTATTAATGACAGAATAAAAGCTCTACCACGGGCAATAGGCTGCAGGAGGTCTGTTGGTTGCATGACACATTCTTTCTGTCAACAACAAACAAATATTCACAGAACTATTAGCTGTATGGTGGATCCAGGCTAGCCTCTAGCTGCCTTTTTATTCTGTTAAGTGATTAACTGATTCAATAAGAAGATGTACTTAACGCACATAACAGCTGAAAGACTGTAAACATTATTACAGAATATTTCTTAAAGGGACCAATTTAAAAGAATCAATTGTATGATTTTCATCATTTTAATACTACACCTTCAGAGAAAATTCAGACTTGAAGAGGCAGAGAAAAGAAGCAATAGTGCACATTACTTCTATTGTTCATGGATTAGAAAGAACTTTAAACAGCAGTATGCAAATGAAATAAGAAATCCTCCAACCACATTTTGGGCTATTGATTCATCCATCAATAAGAAAAAAAGGACAGGTGGGAAAAGACCCATAAAGATCAGAAGCAGCGATCTTTCTCCACCTCCATTTTGGTAGTTGATGGGTGAACACCCCTAAATATATAAATACATCCTGTTTTTTAGGTGCCAATATTTAGGCCTAGCTCATAAAATTTGGGGGGGAGAGGGGCAGTAGACACAACTTCTCTTGACTACATCTAATAGAATAACATTCTATTAGATGTAGTCAAGAGACTACATCTAATAGAATAACAGCAGAAAAACTACTGCCTGTTTTACCTAAAAAGTTACAAAATCTCTTAAAATGAAGTAAAATACTCCAACTCAAAAATAACTATTTCATACTTGCAAAAAAATCATTTCTCTATCAGTTTATCACTACAGAATGAGAGCCATCTCACAAGGGGGAAACTGTAGTTTTTATTATGCTACTAAGTTTTAAATGTGTCTATTGATTAAAGTGAGTGGGGACATGTGTAGTTCTTACAGAACAAAATGTAGTGTTGAATTTGAAACTAGGCCTTTTATTTCCTGGAACAGGTTGTGTTTTCCATATGAATCCTAGTTCACAGCAAAGTGATATGTTTATTAATCATCACAGACAAAAGAATAACTGTAATAATACAGAAAATATTTTATATATCTAAAAAAACTACAACCAACTAGGACTTAAATATTTCCAATTATTTAAGCCATGGAGAAATTTTTCCTCTACTTCAGCAAGTGTTAATGCCTGTCTTTCTGTACATGGATGTAGTATTTAAGAACATAATCTCACTGAGCCTGAAGACTTTCTTTTTTCTTTTAATTCCATTAACTCAATCACATATTTTATTTAATAATATTTTGTCCTCCAGAATATTTAAGGAAGATTATTTATAATCTGAATTTATAATAATTTCATAATCATTGAGCTTTGCACAAGTTAAGTAAAAATATAATTGCACAGAAGTGGGTGGCAAAGTATAATTAAAAAGCTAAAGCTGTGACCATGAAGATTGATAGATTTCTAAAGCTTCATGGCTAAAATACAACTTATTTTCTTGCATAAGAAGGCATAAAGGGCAGAGGGAGGTGTCAGTGTGCTGACATGTATCTCCTGAACAGGGAATTGGAAGGGTTTTTTTTCCCCCTTAGTGTCTACACACATGCACTGACTGGGAGGAAAGCAGTTTCTCTTTACAAGGGCAGAAGAGATGCATACCCTTCCTACTTTGTTGGTCAACCAGGAGCAAAGTCATACTAGAGAAGATATGACTGAGTCAATGTGGAATAAAGGCTTCTCCAGTACTTTCTTCCTTTCAGCAGTGGGAAAGTTCATGCAAAACTGTGTTACTACACCACCTCTTCCATCACATAACTGCCTGGCGCCTCAAGCATACTGAAACACTTTTATCTGCTTTGAATACTGTACATCTAGGTGACTGTACATCCTTGTCTCAATATTCTGCCTCCTGAGAGGTGTAAGGAGCTTTAAAATGAAAAGTTGTGCCCTGAGTATTCACTGCTGTAGCTTGAGCAATCAAAAAGTAGCTGAGACAGTAATTAAGCAGAATAAATCAAAGTGCACATTGCAGAATTTCTTAGAAGAGCACATCCCTGCCCCCAACAGACATTTTTTACATAAAAATCTGGAATGCAAAATGTTTAGCACATGGTACCTCACTTCTGGCACACTGAAAAGAACAACCCCTCCCTCCAACAAATGATGCATAATCAAAATAAATCTGTTTTCTTAGAAATTCATATAGACCCAAGGATTAATAAGAAGCCAGAAAAGTTACCAGTTAAACCATAACTCTGTAGTTTAGTTTAATCCTTGGTAAGAGATGGTGCAGTCCAGCTTTTAATTCACATTACTATTAGGGTAAAAGCATCTTTGCCAGCAGAACAATATGGTGACCAACAAATATATGAGCAAGTGGTGAGGTGAACTGACAAGTGGCAGAGCTGCTGGGCTCAGAAGGTTGTGATCCACAGCATGGAGTCCAGCTGCAAGCCACTCAATACCATTATGATTGAGGCATTGATGCTAAGCTACTGCTTAATTTCATCATTAATGACCTAGGAAATGGGAAAAAGTGCACTCAGCAAGTTTGCAGATGATACAGCCTGGGAGTGAAGAGTTATTACATCAGATGTTTGTGCTGCAAGAAGGGTCAGAGGGACTTTGACAGACAGGAAAAATGAGCCAACAGGAACCCCATCAAGCTCAACTAAGGAAGGTGCAAAATCCAGCCGCCTGGGAGAAAAAAACCCATTCACTAGGATAGGTTGATGGCCAGCCAGCTGGTAAGCAGATTGCCAGGCAAGAACCCAAAGGCCATAGTAAACAAGTTTAACATAAGCCAGCACCTGTGCCCTTGTGGCAAAGGTCGCCAACAGCACTGTAGTCTTCACTGGGAAGAGCAATGCCAGCAGGTTGAGGGACATGATCCTTCCTCTTTACTATACTGGTAAGACACATCTGCAGTGCTGTATCCAGGTCTGGGCTCCTGAGTACAAGAGAAACATGGACATACAGGGGAAAGTCCAATTAAGGGCCACAGAGATGATTAGTTGTTGGAACCATCTGACAGAGGAGGAGAGGCAGAGAGAGCTTAGACGGTTTACCCTGGAGTGAAGAAACCCTGGCCGGAGGCAGAATCTTATCAATGTGAATAAATATGTGTTGGGGGGAGGTAAAGAAGACAAAGCCAGAATCTTCCATGGTGGACAAGAGGCAATGGGCAAAAAAATCTGGATATCTGGACATGGTCCTGGGCAACCTGTTCTAGCTGGCCCTGTTTTGGGTAGGGAGTCACAAGAGTAACAGTCTCCAGAGATGCCTTCCCACCTCAACTACCTTTTTGGTTTTCAACAAGTCAAATTCAACAAGGGAATTTTAGCAGTATTTATAAGAGCAGAGGTCTAGATTTATATAATCTAAATTATTACGTATTTGCATATAAATTAGAGATCGAAAAGCAGTCACAGACTAATTTAATTTCTTATTTCCCTACCTGGATTCTTGTAAACTCATTGAGTTCCAGCATGTGTTAATGTGCATTATAGAAAATTCTTTTGCAGAAATGAAATAAACTAGACCCAGCCATATCACATTGGAGTCCAAATTTGGAGTCAGTTCAAAAGGCCACTGGAACTCTTAACCAGTTTAACAAAATGTAGCTTATCATAAATTAGGATGCTAAAATAAATGTCCCATAAAGCTGTTTAAGAAACAGGTTCTGAAGGAATCTGTGTGCTTTTAAAAAATCTTTTCCAGTACACTGGAAAAACCATACATTTGACCAAAGAACCTGAGTTTTGGAAGAACTGTCAAATTGCTTTGCCCAACAGTAAATGATTATAGGTATTATTAAGCACATGGAAAGCAGAGTGTATTTTTACATCAAATTTACAAGTAGGGAAAATATGCATTTTGAAATCAAATTACTGGTATTTAGGAGTTGAGGCCTCTGGACATCGCAATTAAAAGGGTCACATAGGAGAGGGAAGAGAACTGATTTCACTTGAAACTTTTATACAGAAGTTGTTAAATTTGTCTTTAGAATGAGACGTTCAAAAGTAAAGGTCAGAGACGACATCTGACATTTGGGCTGGGTAAAGGGAAATGAGGGAAAAAAAGTGGACTTTTGCAAGGCACACTGGCACAAAGGAGCAACCGAAGTTGTGTCAACAGGTAAGATAAAATAGATAAGAGAAGGTCTGCAGAGAATCAAAGAATCAACTCCTGAAGACTGCAAAAGTAAAAAGATGATCCACAAGAAAAAAGAAGCTATAAAAACAGGAGATAAAGCTCCTGGAAGTACCAGAAAAACATGGTTTTATAGAAGAAACAGATGGCATCAAAGGTAGGAAAGATTCAAGGAGGAATGAATCCGGATAAGGCTTAAAGGTGCAACCAGTGAGAGTGTGTTACTGTGGTGGAACGCCAAGGGAAGACTTAGGAGAAAAAGGAACACAGAGGAATTTTGTTAGTTAAACTTTCCAGGAAGTTTAGGAATTAAAGGGAGATGGAATGTGACCATTAGTGTTCTATACAATTTATAAAAGTCTGTTGTGGGCAGAACAGAGAAGAAACTGAAATAAAACCATTAATACAAAAGCTTTGCATGAACAGGAGAGTTTCACACTAAACATGTTTATGTTTAAGTTCTCCTTCCTTTCCCATACACAGCCTAACTGCAAGAGATATGCCAAAAAGGCAATAGAAAACTGCACATAATAGCAATTATCTATTAGCAAGAGCTGGCTTTCAACATCAGGTTTGTAAGCTATCTGATTTTTTAAAGGAAAAATCCACTAATGTTTCAAAAAGTAATCTTTTTAGCAATATTAACTGTGGAAATAATATCCAGCAATGTGTTTCAATCATATCCAGCAATGTGTTTCAATCAGTTTGCAATGCATGTTAATTGCCAAACATCAGAAAAAAATCTTCAATGTGTTTATATAAAATGCAGACTCAATTTTCTGTTAATGTGAGGTGCATCCTACATGCCTGATAATAGTTGTAGTCTAAGTCAAGGACAACAAATTACTGCTATAAGTTAAACATTCAGAAATTTCAGATACTGAATTGGTTTCAAAGATTTCTGACAAAGATGTGGTATATTCACCATTGGAGGACTAGTGAATCTGAGTAGGAAGAATTTGACTGTGGCTTACAGTTTTATATAGCAAAGTGGATTTATATACAATTAAAATGCTGGAATTGCTTGAAAATATTTTGAATAAATGGTTAAATGCCATTTCTCATCTCACTATATTATGTAAAACAGTGTATTTGCCAAAGCCCCACACTAAGTGCTACTTTCAGTTGCCATGATGCAGCAAGTATCGCCATAATATAGAAAGATTAATATAAAGGGATGTAACAACCAAGTTTCAGGATTCTGCTCTAAAGAGTACATCACACAAGACAGGCAAATGTCATAAGCTTATAGCAATTGAATAGGCATTTGCTGGTGTAATGTAGCTTTGCATATATTTCCCTTCAGTGCACAGGAGGAATAGTATTAATTTTTAAATGTGCAACAGAAAACATGAGTTAAAATCTGCTTAGATTTACAATTGACATGAACCTCAGAAAAAGCTGAAGATCCTTTAAATCCATCCTAAAATTAGCATACACTATAAAATGCTATCAGATAAACAATAGCTGTCATTTTACAGGTAATCAGTGACATACCTATTTCAAGTCATCACTGGCATTCTAAACGTGATTTCTCACTGAGCATATCCTGAAAATTTGCATCTCTCATAAGGTAAATCATTAGCCTTTAGAGCACAGATGTTCTGACAATCTCTTTTCTACATGGCACCGCATATGATTGTTTAATAAACTACTTTGCTAAAATTTTTGTAAGTGTAAAGTTTTCTAAGGCTTAAGGAGAAAATAGACAAAATACAGTTGGTATTTTAACTATTTTACTTTGGAGTGACTGTTTGAAACTGGATGCAAGGAAAAGCTGCAAAACGTACTTGCGTATGACTTCAAAGCCTTTCTTAGTCATCCAGTTCAGAAATTCTCCAATATGTTTGGTGCAAAAATTGAAGGATGCAAAAACAATCCTCCATCATTCAAGGCTTGAAAAGCAAGACTAAGGTGAAACTATTTGTCCAAATGTACAGGAGACACACTGTTAGTGTAACTGTTGATTTAAGAATATTCAGTAGCACCGTGAAGTATATGTTATGCTTTAAAGTACTCAAGTGTTGTAAAGGAATGCTGAATTACAATTCTCTGTAACTGAAATTTAACCATTTCATTGAAAAGCTAATATTTAGAATCAAGAAAAGTTAAATACTGTTTTTTTCCTATTTTTACCCCTACTTCTGAAACCCATAGGGAGAAAAGGAGTCCTAAGTCCATATCTATGTTGTTTCTGAGATATGCAGAGGTCAAATGGCTATCACAGGATGAAAAAGTTTAAAATATCCCAGAGTAATACCAGATTGAAAAAGCTTTAGTTCACTATACCTTTACAAAATATAAACCTGGGATAAGTTCACTGACATTGACATATAACACAGATCAATGCTGACTGCATAACCTACATCCCTTCACAATGTCTTTGCTTTGTGTTAGAAGATTTTAGTAAAACTTGACTACATTTTACAGTCAATATTATTTTATGGCAGCTGTGAGTGTCCTAATTTTGGCCAGAGCATAAAATAATTAGCATGACACAATCTTTTTCCAAATTAATGAGAGAATCCTTGCTTGCTTTACTTCCAGAAGGAAATAAATGTGAGAACCTATTTCTTAAAATATTGGATATTCATAAAGACATAATAAATCTTATAATTTCATATGCTGTAATGAATATTAGATGACACAAGACTGGTCATGCTTCTCAACAGACAAAATAGCTTTTAAAGATGTATGTTTTGCTTATAGAAAAACATGAAGAAAGGTATGCATTCATCTCTCAGTCATGTTGCATAAGGAATTCTTAAAAAGGTCTAGCTTTTCCAAAATGTACCTCTGCAAATCCAGAAAATAAAAAAACCCCCACCCCATGATACATTTAAGCGAATTAAATTCTGAGGACAAAGTACTCTGTCCCCTGTACGGCATGTGAAGAAATACATGAATAAAAAAAGTTACAAGTAAGAACTGCACATTATTTACCCTTCCCCATCATATATAATTTTCTTTATTGGTAAACAAGGAGGACTTTATATTGAAAAGTGTACATGAGAGAGATTTCATGTAGGTGCGACTCAAAGAAGTTATCAATGTTGGTTCTTATCAATGTTGTTGCAATTTACACAAACCTTCTTTTTTGTCCTCTGCAGCAATCTTCACTTTCGTGTCTGTTATATCTTTGAAAGAGGCCAGAAAGAGTACTACGTCTCCTTTTTCATTCTTTATAGGAACAATATCCAGTAGACACCAGAATGAAGACCCTGAAAGGATAAAGAATAAATTTAATTCAAACATCTGTCTTTTAGGAAAGGGGGGGCGGGGAGTAGAAAGTGAACTACTAAATCTACAACTAACGTAATTCTAAAAAAAAAAAATCTTATTTAGGAGGTCAGTAGTCAGGGAATCACAGATGTTCAGCTCATGTAAATCTCTTTGCATCATTGGTTGAAGCTTAGTAATACCGCTTTCTCTAGAAGCAAGACATTAATTTAAATGCAAAATTTATCTACAGGGATCATTAAGAGAGTTTAATGAAGCTGCTTACTCCTCTGAAACCATGCTTTCCTTTGAACTCTCAACTGATGTTGCTTATTTTACTGGAATAGCTTTCACTTTGTTAGCTTGACATCTGAAGCTTAGATGTTTACTATAGAATCATTCTACCTTAATCATCTGACTTGATGTTCATTAAAATCTCTTGACAGAAGACCTGATAGTCAGAGCGTCATTCCACTAATTCAAAGATATATAAACTAATCCAGAAATAGAATTAACTCCTTGCATTTTACAGATGGTGAGATTTATAATAACACATCGGTTTTAAAATAAGTATCAGCTATCTTACTGTCTAGAATGTTCATGATGTTGACACTTAAGTTAAACAATGCTGTTTGGCAATATTTTAAATTCATGTCAACCTTTCTTTGCCTACACCTGAACGTAATTATGCTTCTTAAAATAAGTTGTTATTGTCACTGATTGTGTCACATGTCCTGTTTGCAAGGTATGTTGTTCAATTTCAATGACACTATTCTTAAATTTCCATTAATACAGACCACTCAGATCAGAAACCGGAGAATACTGATGTGCTGGTAATGCATTCAAAGTGTAATAGAGATCTCAGCAAACACCCAAGATCCCAATCCCATCCATTCTGGGATAATTCAATCCAGAGCCAGTTTTTTGTGGTTTTCATTTTTTGGGTATCAACAGTAACTACCTTCACCCACTATCAGCATATTAACATTAATAAGATATACAAGACTGCAATAGCATTACAGTTTTAGTTTTAAATTTCTTTTTTGGACATGTCTTTATACTTCCATAATCATGTTTCTTCCCAACTTACTATTTGTGGCATTCATTTACAAGCATGTTTAATTTGTAAAAGGAAACCTAGGACCACTGCTATCACAACTAACTACTGCTAAATGATTGGTTGAGTGTTGGAGGGGTTGGAGTTCTTTGTCCTCAAAATTAAATTTGCTTTAATTTACTGTTATGTTTTAATATTATTTTTTTTTTAACTTTCTGGATTTTCAGAGGTACATTTTGGAAAAACCAGACCTTTTCAAGTATTCCTTATGCAAATTAGTCACTTCCCACTCTATTCTCTGTCTTCTGAACTCTGTAGTCTTGAAAATGAACTTGGCATACCAAGATCACAATTCAGCTTTCCAATTTAAATTTTCATCTGGAAGTTCCCTGGCTGCCCCTTTGAAGCTGTAGTAGGTGAAACAGCAGGTTTCTTTTTGAAGGGCCACAACAGTTGAAGGTCCAAAAGTATGCTTCAGAGGAAATTGTTCTGGTCCTCTCCATCCTGGTAAAACTTTCCAAGAGGCAAACAGGCAATTTTCAGAATAATGTTATCAGTTCAGTCATCAGGTAATGCTTACACTTAAGGTATTTAAAGAAAAGACAGGGAACAGGAGGAAAGAAGACTAGAGCTGCGAAAAATCATGGTAAAAGGCAGATTTGCTTTATATAATGTTTAAATATTCTCATTTTGAGGTTGAAGACAGAGCAAGCAAAGAAGCCCTTTTAAAAAAGAGATAGAACTCATCGCAGAAACAAGAAAAGGCCACAGAATGGTTTGTGTTGGAAGGGACTGTAAAGATCATCTAGCTCCAATCCCCTTGTCATAGGAATTTCTATCATTATTAATCAGGTAAGATATTTCTATCATTATTAATCAGGTATTCTTTTTTTCCATTTTAATTTTCTGCTCTTGTTTCATTTATATACACATTTGACTCTCTTATCAAACCTGGGAAAAACTACTCGGTGCTGTTACCATCAAAAACGCTATAGAGCCACCACTCTTTCAATCTGAAGTGATGCATTCAAAGAGAAGAAGCATTAAGGAATTTTACTTTCCTGATTAAAAATAGAATTACAGTTCTTTACAGAATATAACTCTTAAACTGGCCAAATTCTTTCTTGTAAAGTTACATTCTGCCTGGCTACATTCTAGCAGTTGGACAAGAAATCACTATCAACACCTTCTACTAAACACCACCAATAGCCACAATGTTCTTTGAGACAGATGTAATCTTGTCAAGAAGCAGAAGCATACCTGTTTTCAGTTGTTTTATGCCTTTTCTGCACACTCACACACACACACACAAACAAATTAGTCACTAAGTTGGGTCCTGAAAAAAAGTTATAAATATTAGCCATGTTCAAATGAACCTAACTCACACTTTGATGATAAAAATCACACGCAGTAATGACATCTGAAACGATAGGTTTGTAGGTTTAGGGAAACTACTGTAACATGGTTCATCACTACAGAGACAAAATCCATTTAATGTTTGGTGATTTAAGGTATTTCCTTTTTTGTATAATCAAAGTGCATTTGAATTCCTTGCAGGTGTGAACACTGGTCACTGAAATTGTTCCATTTCCTATCACCATTTAATATAATTTGCTGTTTCTCTTCAGTCATATTTTCTCTCATTTTCCATACTCATTCTCATCCTCCTCGTCTTTAAATAAGTCTGAAAATATTTTGACTAGGCAAAGCAAATAGGGATAAAAAATGTTATGCATCATCAGAGAAAACGCCTATCCAGCATATGCACAGGCTAATTATCTCCTAAAGAGTTCCAGGCTAGAGCCCTGAATGATGGAGCTGTTGGTCTTGGCTTTATTTATACACTCAATCTTCACAAGTCCTAACGTGAGCTCGCTGATTAGGGTTTTAGTGTTCTTGTTGTTTCTTCTATCTTCACACTGAAAGAAGCAAATGAGGACTAGAGGAGAGAATCCTGTTTAGGTCAGGACTGGGTCAATATGTGCTCATACTCCATTAAGAACAGAAGCATGATATTTTTCACTATTGAGGAGCTTTCTTGGAAAGACATACTGATCCAGTGCAATCTGTTACATGGCTTTTACAAGCCAGCATCATATAATTCTATAAGCAAAAGGAAGAACTTTTTACTCATCAAAAAAGTAGTGCCCTCTTTTGTTACAGTTCTTTTGAGTGCACTCATCTGAGAGACAGAAATTCCTTTCCTGCTTCAGATAGTGCATACAAAGGTCTTCTGTATTGTCAAAAGTCGTCTATCAAAAAAATTTCTTTTGGAGGTTTATTTATATACAGATTCTCTTTATTGCTCCGAGCCACCACTCTTGCAAAAAGAGTATAATTTTTCTCTTGCATTATGAACTGAAGTTTCAAAATATATTTTAATATCCTCAAGGCTTATATAAGCACATCACAGCAAAGGAGAAAAGAGACCAAATGAAGCATAATCTTATCACAAAGCAATTTGGTTATAGTCCACCTTTTTTATATATATAAAATAGAGAGTGCTTTATGGTCACTCTCTCAACCATCCTTCCTACCTTTCCTTGCTCTGACAGCTAGAACTCTGCCCTCAAACTGAAATGAAAACAAAGGTCAACA
This sequence comes from Laterallus jamaicensis coturniculus, assembly GCA_022605575.1. Lineage (NCBI taxonomy): Eukaryota > Metazoa > Chordata > Aves > Gruiformes > Rallidae > Laterallus > Laterallus jamaicensis. The sequence continues at coordinate 15,641,525 of JAKCOX010000008.1, read as the reverse complement.
GATCAAGGAATTTAAAACGGAGATTTATACAAAATTCTGCCATCAGAATACAAATAGCCTTCAGAAGTAAGTATTCCTTTCACCAGAAAACAAGGTCTGTTTAAACCAAGGAACAGATTCAGATCATTAGTCCTATAGATGAGCAATGTGTACATAATGTACAATAATGCTAACTCTATCTTTAGCCATGCCCAACCTAGACAATGAATGCTTAATGAAATACTCAGAATGAAAGGCTTTGGGTATTGCAGAGATATCAGAATACAGGAATGAAATGGGATCATTTGCAGCAAGCTTATTTAGTTCTTTAATAAAAAAAGTTATCCATCCATCTTCTCAAAATTTTAATTGAGCTTTTCTGCAGTAAGTATCTTCTTAGCCACACATATTCCTACGAGTTACTTAGAATCAATGATACTGATGTAAAGTTATGTTCTCCTTTTGCTCTAGACAGCTTGAAAGTAGTTCTGTCCAGGCAGACAAGCTTAAATCTTTGGGGTTTTTTTGTTTTTTGTTTTTTGGTTTTTTTTGCTATGTGTCAACTGTCAGTGGTTATATCCACTTCACCTCCTCAGGACTTTGCTTGCCACACCACACTCCAGACAGACACTGAGCCAAGCTTGTGCTGCCCCTTCCCTCACTCAAGGGCAGGAAATAATGAATGAACAAATTCCTGTGATTCATCTTCACCTCTCTGTGGTTGATAGGAAGAGGGATTAAGATGCAGAGGTCTTTAACAAAGCATCTGCACATAACAAACAAGAATAACCAAATTAAATATCATGTAGTCTAAGCAACCAAGTACCTGAAGAAAAAACAGAAATTGCAAATGTTTTGCATATCAGATATACAAGTCTTGTGGCACAACAGAATCGCCCTTCAAGTAATAAACATCATTATGTATATATTTATGAGTGGGCAGAAGGAGACTGTACAAGACTTCATAAATCTGGAACATTGCATTTGAGTACTTAGTAATCTAATTTTTTTTAAAAGTAGATGCAAATAAAACTTTTAAAAAAATATTAAAACCCACCACTTATTCCTAGATTTTTTTATGTAAAAGACAAAGATAAATGTTTCATATAGATAAGTGTAATAACTTTTCAACAGATTGATGCTCAATTTTCAGTATTGTGATATTATCTCATTTACAGAATTACTAATTGTTAGCAAAATAAACCCGCTACTGGATATATGATATTGCTAGGAAAGTTTTAGCCTGATCATTTCCACTTTTTCACTACAAAAAGTGTGAATGCCAAGACTGACAGAGCAAGATGCCAAAGATTTTTCCTGGGGAAACCAAATTGACTCTTTCATTAATACCTCCAAAGATTCCCGGTGTCACTGATAACATTTGGTTTTGAATGTTCCATGTTTTTGACAAGGTGTCAACATTTTGTTGAAGAGAGCAAAGTGCAAAGAAGAAAACAATGCTTTAAAAAATGCAACTGATCTGAACAGAGTGGAGCTGGAAGAAAAAGTATAACTATAATTTGAGTGCTTTCCCCTCCTCTAAATATCCCATATTTGACAATGATCAATTAACACAGCTAATGAGAGGTTTTTCTGCTTTAAGTGAATAAGTATCTCCTTCTCTATTGTCTCTGAAGAAATCACATATATGTATTAACAAAATTTATATTTTTTTCCCCTTAAATTTTGCTACTGTAGATGACAGCCTGTGTGCTACATCCTAGCATCATTGGTCTGAAAACTAGCAAAAAAACATATGGGCTATCAGGTCTTATCAGGACTTATATGGCCACTGATGGTTGTGCTAACACTTTCATAGAAGTACTAAATAAATAAGGCTCAAGGACTTGTTTGCCTAGGTTGCATATGGCCAATTATATTTGCATCCGGTAAGTAACTTTCCTAAAAGTTTTAATGCTAATTTAAATCCATTACAAAATTGTCTTAAACCAGAATACATTGATATCCTGGGAACTTGGTAGAGGAAAAGCAATAGGTAAGTTACCTTAATAACAAAGTAAAAAATGTATTTCAATATGAATAAGTGGGTAAGTGTTAATCCTGTGGAGCTGATTTAGAAAGTATCATGAAAAATATCGCTGCATCCCTCTGTATAGGCTATGGAGTACCATGTGAAAATATTCAAATCTATCACATCTTATCAGAGAATGTGCAAAACCCTCTTTTCAGTGACCCTGTGCTCTGCTCCCTCTACTCATATGTCATGGTGCCCAGCATGTCTACCTTTTTCTGCCATCACTGATGGAGAGAAGGGGGAGAGGAAAAGGATGTTCTAAGAGGAGACACTTTTCAGTGCAGCATAGTAATCTCCTCCTATCCTTGCCTCTCTTGGAAAGTGGTAGTGTTAAGCAGAGAGAGGATGAACTCACCTCCTCAAAGTCTCCATTTATTACCACATAGACAAGGAGTGCCTCTGTTACAGCAGTTCTGAGTTTGAGCGTGCGACTTTTCCAACTTTGGTGTTCTTTACTGTTTTTTCTTGTATGCAACAGCTAGTACAGTCTGCAGTGCACATTTTATGCAAATTTATGAGCTCAAGCACATCTAAATTTCAGCTTTGTTTACTTAGTTTTCCTGTCTCTCCTTTTATAACTCCACTATCTTTCCTACTTAATGAAACTCTGTTTCAAAATCCTCTAGTCACATTTGAGTTTTCATTGAGCAGAAGCAGAGAAGTTAAGCAATGCCTGTTAGAGCCACGTGACATTCATTATCCTTATGTGTACTACTTACTTTTTGCCCGCTCTAATTTCCTTTTCCTATCTCCATCCAGATTAGAAAAGATAACTGCATTTAAGGAGATAAATACTTCCCTGATGTAATACATTTACCAGGTTACATTTATAACAATTAGCAAAATACACAGGATTATCTAAAAACTCAGTTAAATCAATGAAATGCATTCTGTTTAAATGCAAACAGCTTCAGGGCAGATTTATAAATATTATCAGACTGCAACTTACTTTTCCTCTACCTCCAATGATCATTACTCTGTCACAGTCATAATAGGACAAGGCATTCAGCACTTGTCAGCTAGCTCCTGGTAAAATACTAATTGATAGTGTTTACTTATATAAATATTCAGTATCTATAGTGGAAAAAACCCCCAATAAATCCGGGAAAAAACAAAACAGAATACTGTTTCTTCGATATCTTTGTATGGAATATTTCAGAAATAGTAAGTCTCAATTCATCCTGACCAGTCTAGTCTTTACTTTCTTCAGTTAAATTATACTTTTTTTGGTTGTTTTGAGTTGATCAATCCCATAATGAGCAAATTTTACTTTTCATTGATTATGATGTTTTTGAAATCTATTTTTAGAACTGTATTTACAAACTATGGTCCTTATTTCTTTTGGATTTCCAGAGCTCCTAGTCCAATATGTAGATGTAACCACAGCAGTAAATGATTTGTGTCTCCTGAGGGATGTACTTTGTCCTTTGGAAAAAAAAGTAAGACTTTTTCTTTTGAGGGTGATCTCTCAAATACACACACACACTCACACACACATATATATATGTGTATGTATGTAGAGCTACATATGGGTACATATATATATTTACACATATATATTTACATATATACCCATATGTACAAAACCCCATGTATTTATACACACATTTTTTCATTTGTCTCAGTTTCTCCCTATAAGCTACCTAATCTTTTTGGACTTTGACACCAGGAGGAGGTGTAGCCCACATTCATCTGAATACAACCATATTTTCAAGTGTAGTTGTTTTGCCTTTAAGCTCATTATTTAACTCTCTTGAAAAGAATCTTCAAAGATTACACAAAATTTCCTGTAACCAAAAAAACCACCAAAGCAGACCACTACACTTAAAAAGAAAATTTTCCAATGTTTCAGTTTCAAATAAGAAGTCATAGCAATATAAACAAAGCTAATTTTGTGCAATATATTTTTGTGACTCTGCTTATGGTGTCTCTGGCAGTGGCAGCTCCTAGAAACAGAAGGTCTGGAGTCTGCAGAATGGGAGGTCTCCCAGTGCTGGGAGAGGTGCTGGTCATAGCCTCATGCTTATTCATAAAGCTTTCAACAGAAACTTCATGGCAAAAGAGGGGATTCTACTGGTTCGTTCTTCACTTACATTGCAAATACCAATTTTAGAAAACAATTATTTATTTTCCATTGCTTTTTCCACAAGGTTAGGTTGGAAAAGTGTTTTGCTTACCATCAGTGCCTCTATAGTTCCCATCTATTATTTTATTTTTGTCTGTTAATAGCCATCAGCAGTTTTAAGTTTGAGGATTTCCTGTTGAGTCCGTGGTTCAAGAACTTTACCCTGCACTTGACATGCTGTCCACTGTCACCTTTCTGGAAGGAAGGGGCTAAAGCTGGGACATAAGAAGGGGTTGAGTCATGGATCTAGATGGATACCTCCACCCTGTCAGGTTTATGTTTTTCTGTAGAAGGGTTTTGAAACACACACTGAGGAATTACATAACACTGTAGAGAGGATTAATCTTCCCAATTCACCACTTGAATTTGTGTGAGCACATGCTGTAAACAGAATTTGAGCCTGCCCACTGAAAAGAATTACAGTAACCCCACCAGTTGGAAAGTAGCAGGTTTTAACCTTTTAGTTACTTAAATGCTCTATAAAATCTGACCACTTTTGCAATTCCTTAGCCAAATCAGTGAAAGGGTTCAACAGACAGGGCTAAAATAAGCCTCCTGTTGATTTCCAAAAAACTTTGAAGGTAATGCAATAATTCACTGTAAGTGTCAAGAGAAGAGATGGCAATTAGTCCAAACCATGATCCAGTACGTGGATTTGGGAATTATGAACAAAATAAGGAAATGTCAGCAGAAGGAAAGCAGGTAGTCATCAGGAGAAATGGTACTTTGACCTTTCTTTAATGAAAGAACAGCCTGATTCATGGTGAAGCACAGGGACACAGATCAGGTTTTAGATAAAGCTTGATTTAAAACTCATAAAAATAAAATGTAGCCTACCAGTAGCCTCAGTGTGACCATAAAATTGTGAGAAAATTTGAAACCTGACTAGTCTGAAGTAGTAGAAACATCCCATTGCAAGATAAATACCTACATCTCTTCCTAAAAACACATGTGTAAAAAGTAGCATGATGAAATATATTTTTAAAAAGACCCAAAAAAGGGCATACAGCACTGCCAGCATTACCAACAGCCATTCATATTAAATGCAGCTAGAAGCCTAGGGTGCCTGTGTGGGAACACTAGTCTGTAAGCATCTGTAAGCAATGAAGGGCCCATCACGTTGTAACAATGCAGTAAGCAGCAGGAAACTCTCCTACGGATTTATTCACTTATCAATGTGCTTCAAGGAGAACAAATCTTTTCTCAGTGAATTATGCTTTTAATAAATCATGTTGCTGTTGAAAGGAGCTATTAGACAATGTCACTGCAAGTGCCATCAGAACAAAGTACTAGTGCTCTCAGTTAGTAAGCAGCAGTCTTGTTGAAGTCTCATTACATTAAACAGATCTCAGATGTTTTACAACACATTGCACACAGGGGATTTTACTGCCTAATTTTTCTTTTCTTCAAATTGAAGTTCATTCCCTTGTTTCATCTCCTTGAAGGCTTCCAGTGATCGCTTCACCCGAAGCTCTATGAACTTTAATCTAGGGCTCTGGAGGACCAGAAGTCTACCCTGCCTTCCTCTGTAGAAGCTGGGACTGTCTTTAAAAACGTCTACACATTTCAAGGTTACACATTACCCTTTGTAAGAGGCCATGGGTCCATCAAATGAAGTGTTTGGAGAGAAAAGGAGCCAAAAAATTCCCTCTTCTGTCAAATAGAGGAAAATAAGGATATGCCTTCTTTCTACATCCACAACCATACTAGTTTTTAAGGGAGAGACTTCCCCAAGACCAGTAAAACTTCCTGATGCCTACACTGAAGTGGGCAAGAAAAAACAAAAAAGGAAAAAGGAAAAAAGGAAAAAAGAGAAAAAAAGGATGCTTTACAAAGATACAAATTATTGTTTATGGCTCATGTAATTGCAATTAGATATTACCATCAGATTACTTTTTCAGTGTTGATTACTCTTTTTATTTCAGTCCTCCTGTATTTCGTACTATAGTTAAGGTAATGTGAACAAACGAATTGCAGAAGCTTTTTAGGTTTCTTATTTTTAGGCCATGTTTTTAAGGCAGAGCAGCAGTGAGGTCATGTTGCTATGAACTATCCTGCCAAGCAACTTGTCAAGCAACTAATGTCAATCTACATTAGTAACTAGATGTCACTAGAAAATGGATGTCTCTGTATAGATTTTTTTTTTCCAATTAGAAAATTCTAATAAATTTCTGTTCTTTAACTGCTGGATTTAATATTTTCAGAAGACATAGTGGATTTAATGAGATTGTTAAAACAGCAGTCAGTTCATATTTAAAAGTTAACATACAACTCAGACTACAAGATATTTTTGGACAACCATTAAAAGTAGGGTTTTAAACTTCTTGTTGGAAAAAAGGGACACTATTTCTGCAATGAGCAAAATACTTTTTGTAGAGAAGAAAAGCTTCAAGATAATCTAATTTTCTTTCATTTTAAAGGAAATTAATTTTCCTTAAATTTCTTTATAATTAATTAAATCTTCTATAATTTTAAATAAGATTAAACTCATAATCTAAAAAAAGCTTTGCTGGTTTGCTTAACGTAAGTCGCGCACTAACTGCAAATAATGTAATGGAGCCTTTGCTATCCTGTAGCCACATTATTCAACTGCAACCATGCCAGAGGCTATAGAAGATGTCTCATGGCTTGAGTCTTATTATATTTGCCTGTGGCTGTCATTACTGCTCCTGTGAGAAAGCTGCCACACCTTGACATAGAATGGCCTTTTACCTGGTGGTATCCAGCAACTCAGTAAGAGGCTCTGACTTTCACCTTGTCTCCACTTATATTCCATTCATCTGAAAAAATACCTTGCTCCTGACCTTCCAGATAAGGATATAGAGTTATTCAAACACACATTGTTTCGCGCTGATGAGAAGAGTCATAACTTGTTTTAATCCTACTGATGCTAAAAATGAAAAGAAAAAAAAAATAAAGAAATAAAATAACTATATCATGCCTTTCTTACCTTACAGGTTACTTACCAAACCTTTAGGGGCCAAGAACTACAAGACATATGCCTAAGACATACCTCAGACAGTGTTTAAAACAGTTTACATGTAGAAGGTCACACAGTGTCTCTTGAGCCCTTGAATTCCCATAGTCTGACACAGGTGAAACAAACCCTGCTTGCTGGCAAGTCCTAAGGCAACTTGTTATTGTGATCCCAGCAACACCCACTCTGGTTGTCTTAACAGCAAGGATTTTTAATTGCCCACAAAATCCTGGACAGACAGCCCTGTTGCTGGGGTGCACACATATAATAGACCCCACAGTGAAGCCTCTCTAATATAAGCCAGAAGTGGCCATTGCTGATGACATGTTTCACACAAGTTAAATGGAATGTTTACAAAGGAAGGTTGTAGGACTGCTGCAGGTCTTAAGAGGGTGTATGTAAGAACTGACCTCTTTTTAGATATGCAAACAGACTTTTGAGATATAAGAAATGAGTCTGACGAGGTCGTAAGGGAACCAAGGTATGACCTTCTCAGCAGCTGAAGACAGAGAGCTTAGACTGGACTAGGTCAATGATTATAGGGCTTATTGTATCATCTGCTTAGGCTGTAACACAAGAGGAAAAAAAAACCATGCTGCTGCTTATTTGTACTTCAGTTTGGACAATTGGGAAGACCTAATTTAACTACATGTACTCAATACTGATAAATTTCTGCAATGGTTTGTCAGGGAGAAAAATAAGGGTTTGTCTAAATGTAGTGTCCATCTGTTTTTAGATTACTCTATAAAAGAGATCCAGGAGGTGAGTTCTTTCATCACGATGCACTTGAATCAAAAAGGTTATTTTGCATTTCCAGTATTATAAATAACAACTTACTTTATTGGTGATGTTTTTAAGAACACGTAGAAATAGTAAGAAAAATATTAAAATGATCTAAGATAAATAATTTAAAAACTTTCTGAAACCATCATAAAATTCCTTGGTTTTTTAATAGTTTGTTTTTCTGCTTGTCTTAAAAAAAAAACCCTAATACAGCTCTGATAAATAAAAAGGTAGAAACTGACTGAGGAACACAAATCAATACAGAAAATATGACAAAAAGTGTATTTCGAGTAAGATTTTCAAAAGATGCTGTTGCTGCTGCCACAGCTCTAATACTGCTCTGTGCTCACATGGAAGAAAATACCCAGGATGTAAAGGTACAGCCAGTTTATCCTATTCCAAGGAATTGTTAAAATGCCAAAAGGACAACACATACGGCAACGGTCCTATCCACTTCTAGTCATTCAACGATGACAGTTTTCTAGTTTGGTTAGAGTACAACTGCTGAAGACCATCCTTTTAAGATCCAAAACCCTAATCCTGCAATTCTTCCCATAGGCCTGTAGCCTATTCTCCTCAACTCCCTACCCAACTCCTTGCAAGCCAATCTTACTTGCTGCATTGTCAGCTCAGAGCACTCTGTAACTTCCATGATATTGCATGTTGGTTGCTGGAGTTCCTTTAGTTCTAGCAAGCATTCCTTTACCTAATACTAAGCAGAAGTACTATGTGAAATCTTAAATGATGGTTAAATAACTGTGAAACGGCCCATATTCAAGCTTACTAAATTCATATCAAAAATAGCAAGATCTTCAGGTGCCAAGCTTGAACCACTACTTGTTTAGAATTAACATACTAATTTAATTTAAAAAAAAAAAAACAAACAAAAACCTGAATGTAAATCAAATCAAAATATCGAAAAATGTGACAAATAAAAGGGTAGAATTTTAAATGTTGAAATGTTAATTAAGAAATTAAACGATATTCTGGTTTGGAAGCCTGTATTTCTTTCCCTAAAGATGAGACACACGTGGAAAAAAAAATTGTACTTTCTACATTTTTGATCAAATCAAGAAGAAGAAACCAAGAATAAATTATTGCGTTCATATATATCCATTTCCTTTATTGTAATTTCTTATCATAATGTCGTACTCATTATTAAGCTTTTAAGAAATATGCTGAGGGATGTTTCAGGCTATTCTGTGAGCTCATAATTACACCTGAAGCTCAACATCTATCCCTCAATTTCTCTCTGAAAGTGTTCATTGGGTCCTGTAGCTAGGACTACAAAGCAAGGCTGTACCTCTGAATAGCAGACTAAAGCCAGATGCTTAGTGCACTATGACACCCTAAATTCCTAACAGGACATGGATACGTAACCCTATGACAACTAGTCATTGCCAGTTATTTGTCTCCCAGTGACCTATGTTCCTAGCATTGCAATGGACACTAGCCCAGCTGACAATTATTTTCAATATCAGGTAAACTTGAAGGCATCCATATAGTCTTTCTGAGGTCATTATTCCAAAGTTCTTATGTCTTAAAATATTTTTGAAACATCTATCTGTAAACAAAGACTTTTCTTTTGTTGAATAACCCTGACCCTGCCAATGTTGAATAAGCCTAACTGCTTCAGAAGTTCAATTTTTCTTGTGGAACCCCCCCCCCCCCCCACAAAACCCAAACCCAAACTAATTATCTAAAATGGATGATTTACCAAATTTGGTGTCTGCACTTTGCAGCTCTGTTGAAAAACAAGACTATTTTTAAAGATAAATTGTGCTATTATTCAAGAACAGTCTCATGTTATTTTAATACCTATTCATTTCTTTTTCCCAATGGTACAGAAATACATGAAAATGAAAAATATAATAGCAGCCTGGGAAATTTATTCATACTCAGAAAACATCTTGAAATAGTTTCCAGTCACATTATATACAGGGATGCAAGTAGGATGGATTATGGGAATTTTTTATATCTTAATTTCTCAATACCTATTTATCCGTGGTTCAGGTATTTAATTGATAAACGAATTGATCTGCAATTTCTTTCTGCCTGCATTAATCATATCTATTATAGGTTTGAAGCACCCATTCATAGTGCAAAGGAAACACAATTTATCATCAGGACCAAGACAGTGAAATGAATATGTTAGCTTTCCTTCTTTCATTTGCATACATTGAGATCTCTCTGTGCCTGCTCATTACTGTACAAAACTGGTAGAAATTCACTCTTATCTTTCTGGATTAAGAGAATTTTTTCCTTACATTCAGATATGAATTACCCCTTTGAAACTACCTTCTTGGAATAACCTTCCTGAAACATGAGTTCAAGGAACAATGGAAATCTCTTCTAAATGTTAAAAGACAATGACAAACACCCTCCCCAAGCCTCCCCAGAATGACATGAGGAGGGAGCATTTAGCAGCATCTTCAGAACAGCTGCAAACTTTCTTACTATGAAAAACAGCAGTCACAAACACAGGCCAGCTGGCAATGCTTCTCTATTTTGTACAAGTCAGGGAAAGTGGGTCTGCCTTCTCTTAACACCCAAAACAACTGACTAACTTCCTGTCAATATACAAATTTTACTTCCAGAAAATAACTTTTTAAAATAGTAGTAATATTTGAATGGGAATTTTTTAATTAGCAAAGACATAATTAGGATCTACGAGGAAAGCATGTAGCCTAAGCACATGCCTAGAAATCCTAGCTATATAATAAAGCAGAAGGTGATACTCAATGGGTACTCAGAGATCCACTGAGCCCATGTATCATTAAGCACATGTGAAGACTCCTATAGCACTGGGGTGGTTGCAATCCTGTCAGTATTGCACACTTTGCGTCACCTCCTTGAAGATCACATGACTGATGGCAGTATAAACGCTTACAGCGTACTCTGGAGACACCTGACATAAATGAAACAAGTTGATAATTGTGGATCACAGAATGCTTTCTTCCACTGCTCATATCTTGACTATGAAAACATTCTTATAAATATTCTATAATAGGAGTGAAAGCTTCATTGGTGTAACTTGCAATTCACTCAAGTCTATAGAGTTCCTTAATATTCAAATTTTTTAATGTGACAATACAGACTTAAGTATAAATTTTACTTAGAGAACATACCCATTTCTGAAAATCATTATTATTGCATTTATCTAGACTGGCTGTGGAGAATAAGTCACTTGATTCATTCAAAGTTTTGAGCTGTTTAGTGATAGAACTGAAAAATTGATATAACTGCTGTCTACCTTATGATGAACATTAATATTTGTACTAGTTTCAGCAATAAGGGGTAAGACTTCAGAACAAGAAAAAGTAGAAATCACAGTGTAATACTGAGTGCAGATAACACAGTGTCTCACAATGCAGCTTAGGACCCTGAATTTCTTCTATGCAACTTTGGAACTTGTATAGTTATTTAAAATCAGTAACGTTGATATAAACCTAGTTTTAATAACTACACAACTATCTTTATTCAAATCTATTCCTGAAGGTCTGATAATAGACATACAAAATTATTACATAGATGCGTATACTGTATATTTTATGCATTAACATTCATCTCTTGGGACTAATGAAACAGGAAAGAAAAACTTACCATTCTTCTTATAGAACATGATTTCTCCCTTGAATTCTACCTTTTCCTCCAACGATTTCTCAATTTGAAGAATCATCTGCTCATTTGTTTCAGCACCAAGTAAAAATTTACAGCTGCAGCTCTTCTGCATAACTTCAGTTCGTGCAAATCCAGCAAGCTCACAGAAGCCATCTGAGCAGTAAACAATAGGGAATCCCTTAGCCACCTGAGCATTTGCAAGGATGAAGTTACTATCTGTAGAACACAAAAGTAAAACTTGAATTATAGTCTGAATTCTACATCGTTTTACATGATACTTCCTTTAGCTTCACAGGAAGGTACAACTGAACATACATTTAAAAGCAAAGTCCCAACCGTCTGCAAACAAGAATGCAACTTCTGATTTTAGACCATTAGTCTGAAGTGAAATCAAATTTAGCAGCACACAAAGCACCTTCATACAATGGTTCCTTGTGGCTAGGTACAGCTTGCAGCATGGCTTCTCCAAGAAATACTTGACGGCAACTGCCTCTGGGATGGATATAAAACTGCTTGAGCAAAGACTAGTGATGAACATTGAAGCTTTGGGGAAATTTTGAAGGTATTACGTTATGCTGCCACTCAGACTCCTCTGCAGTCTCAGCAGACATAGCTGTATCTTAAAATAAAATTAAAATCTATGCACACAACAAGCTAAAGTTGATCTTCATCAACACTCAAACTATTTTTCATACAATTTTGCATAGCAATCCTGAAAAGGAGTGGTGAGGGACATTCTGGGGCTACATGGAATTGTCTGTCCTTTGGGTTTCTTGAGTGGTTTTTTTTTGGGTTTGGTTTGATTTGGGTTGGTTTTTTTTAGGGAAAATGATTCCATCCAAATCATCCTGCACCCCACCATACGTCTTCCACCTGAAACAAGCACATCATAGATTTATCACTGTTACACCTTAATGTACTTTATAATTTTTCAGAGTGTATAAGACGCAACTAACACATAAATTCAAGAACAGCATATAGACATCAGCATCAATCACGAAAAAGCAGCATTCCAATTTGAGTAAAGATCTTTGTCAAATCTAGCAACCTAATAGCTCATTTCCATCCCAAAGCGTCTTTGAAAGTTTTGTGCCTTAGACTCTCGCTATCAGCACCTCTAGCACTTTTATAATTAGCACGGAGATCCTTTCAGGTAATATCTGAAGTTCTCACACAGTAGTTTTTTTGCCTGTGTTTCCTTATTGAGAAGTCATTAAATTAAAAAAAAAAAAAGTATTATGGAAGGAACCTATCTACATTTCACATGCAGGAGGAAAGAGTATTTTTTGCCTGTTGCTTATTAAGGAATGTTTACCTTACAACTTACTAGTGGGAGTTTAGGAGTAGTCTAGTCCCATGACAGATAACTCATTTTTCAGCAGTACATGCATGCAGATTTGTGTGTGTATTAAGGGAAAATATTATCAACTAACCCAGAATCCCTTGATAAATATTCATAAAATTAAAAATGAAAAATGAACTGTTTTAATGGAAAATTCAGGTTGATATGACTAATCCCCATATAAGGATATATTATTCATGAATGGAGAAGGGAGGGGCAGAATTCATAAACCAAAAAATGAAAAAACAGGTCTGTTTCAGCATTAACTGTCACAAGAGTTCTACATCCATGGAATTCTTAAATCTTCAGCTACATTACTCTTTATGTACCCTAGGGACAAAAAACTATGGCTGATGCTGCTTAGATTTCACTGTTTTAAAGACAATGCTGATATTTATTACATGATCTATTTACCCTTAAGACTTTGTATCAGTTACTCACCTTTTGCTTAAAATCTAAGTAATGTCTTTGAATAAATGATTGTGGTTTTAAACCAGACTTTTCTCATTTACCAAATAATGTGATTTAAAAATGCATCCTGGTTCTCTGTAGTGCTTGACTTAGCCTGTCATTTTTATTTGCCTAGCTAGGGAATAAGTATCATTACCATTCATACACTGACATGCTGCTCCCCCTGTCAACACAACCTAAATCCCCACACTGCCAAAAGAATTAAAATCATATGCTTGCACTGCAGTTTAATGACAATGTTACAGTGTAAGACCTGCAGATCATGCTTTCAAAATACATCCATAGCTATCAAATTAATTTACTCCAAGGTTTCTTATTGTTTAAGATATAATGATGTGATACAAAGACCTTTTTTTTAAAAAAAATAATTTCTAATTGTTATGAATTACATGAAACAGATTATGGAACACTGGAAGGACAGAAAGTGTAGGGAGAATGCTCTCAGAGCACAGGAGGGTTTGAATATCATTATGAACAGAAATACACTGGAGTTTACCAAGTATATCATGATTGTATGAAAAATTTAAGATGCCCAAACTCTGCTGCCATTTACATCAAAATAAACCCAGAGTACTTTCAGTTATTCAATATTCATAGCCAAAACCAATTTACTTCTAAAAGCCCAATCCCGGTGCCAGATACAATAAAAGGCAATCTTTCCATTAACATCAACATAAGAAGGTTTTTTTAGCCTAACTTTGCTAAACTATTTGAGTGTGACAATAAAGCATCAGCTTTAGGAAAATAAAAACAGAATTATGTTCTCTGCTTTCCTTGAGTTTAAAGTTCAAATCAAATCATGATATTTGCACTTGCAATCCCAAACTAGTAGGCAAGGGAAATATTTAAATAATTTATTGAAAAAAAATCCTTGTAATTTTTAAGCATCAAACAATTTTTGAATTTTGAATTTTAATCATCTGAGTTTCATTGAATTTGTCAGTAATATTTATTAAGTGATAATGAACATTTACTTACTGAACAGGGAATTTTTTTTTTCCAAACATGTATTTAAATATTCTGGTTCAAAGTTTATTTTCATAGGTTGGAATCTTTAATATCACTTGCTATTCTCAATGCATGTAAAGCACCATAAAATACTTCCCCAAAAAATGAATCGAGGGTGAAATTTATGCCATTCAGACTTCTGTCTGACACAAATAACAAACACAGAAGTTAATTCTGTGATCTTTAGTGAGAGCTAGCAACATCTTAAAATCCAGAGAAGGAAGAATGACATTTTATTTAGAATAATTTATTAGAAATCTACAGACCAGAAGATAGCACTTTTGCTTATCTTTGAATTTACAGTAGGAAAGTTGCAATGAGTAATGCAAACTTATTGATCTGTATATTTTGTCATACAAGTCGATTGTGATGCTTCCATAATAATAAAGATGATGTTGAATTCCGTGTTGTGCTTTCAGCACATCAGCCTAAATATTAGGTGGGTTTATTCATTAGGTTGGTTGGACTTGGTGGTTAGGAGACAGTACTAGGTTTCAAGTAAGGTGTTGGAGTGGCAGGGGAGTGGTGGTTCAACAAGAAAACACATCCAAGTTAAATTCAAGATCTAGTGAGAGAGATGTAGCCTTGAGTCTTTTGGACTGTTTGTGAGTAGGGTATTAGCAACAACATTCTAGAACTTCTGCAAATATCCATTCAACCTGGAAGAACAGAACCATCCTAACTACATCTTCAATCACAGGTTTACACACTGTTGTCCTGTTTCAATGACCATACTAATACCAAAATATTGTAACCTGAGAAACAGAACAAATTTGTATCACAGGCTATTCGATAGAGACAGGTTTGTTAAACATCCCATGATAGAGTTTTAGAATTGAGATAATTAAAGGAAAAGGCCATTGTGCAATTCTTTGCTTCATAATTAATGCACACAATTTATCTGGCTGTTTGTAATGAGACCATGTTACAATTAAGCTGAGCGCTCCCTTGACAAATCTTACTGTCATCTTATTTAGTAAAAAATTACAAAAAGGTTTTTTCTTTAATACTGTAACTATGTCTGCTATAAATTGCATCATTGTGCTTCCCTTGTAACAGTTCTTTTCAAAGACCAGATGGTTTATGTAAGCCATATCAGTGAAGAGACCATATGACTTCTCGTGCAAATATGCACAGCCAACAATCATTCTGATTTTAAATATTCTATTCTTTATTAATTAAAAAGGAAGGAAAAAACCCTACAGTAGAAAAAAAAAATCACTACTGTCCTGGTTTGAGCTGGGATAGAGTTAATTTTCTTCCTAATAGCTGGTATAGTGCTATGTTTTGGATTTAGTATGAAATGCTATTAATAACATGCTGATATTTTAGTGTTGGTAAGTGGTGCTTACACTAAGTCAAAGACTTTTCACCTTCTCATGCCCTGCCAACAAGTAGGCTGGGGGTACACAAGAAGTTGGGAAGGGGTGTGGCTAGGACAGCTGACCCCAACTGGCCAAAGGGATATTCTGTACCATGTGACATCATGCTCAGCACATAAAACTGGGGGGGAACTGGCCAGGCAGGCAGTCACTCCCTGGGGACAGGCTGGGCATTAGACAGCAGATGGTGACAACAGTATTGTGCATCACCTGTTCTGTATGTTGTTATTATTATTATTTCTTCCTTTGCTGTCCTATTAAACTGTCTTCATCTCAACCCATGAGTTCTACCATTTTCTCCTTGATTCTCTCCCATCCTCTCACAGTGGGGGGGAGTGAGCAAATGGTTGTGTGGTATTTAGCTGCCTGCCAAGTTACACTACAACACCTAGTAATCAAAGAAGCTGCATTAATTAAACAAGTAACTCACATAGTTACTCTATTGAATGGAGAACAGTCAATAATTCTGGATGAAAGGATTTACTATGTTTAGCTTTGATTCCACACATGGGAAATTTAACAAGAGAAGTCTCATTCAAGGTTTACACAAATTGCTTTTACAGAGAATATGTCCACATTAACAGCAAGATTACCTGAATGATTAAAATAGCACATGACAACATTTAGCTTTATGTCAGCACATTCAGATGTGAATTCATTTCCCAACTACTATCCTTTGAATCTGATTTAG
Source organism: Laterallus jamaicensis coturniculus (assembly GCA_022605575.1). Taxonomy (NCBI): domain Eukaryota; kingdom Metazoa; phylum Chordata; class Aves; order Gruiformes; family Rallidae; genus Laterallus; species Laterallus jamaicensis. Next base: position 15,625,111 of record JAKCOX010000008.1, on the reverse strand, counting down.
ACCAAAATTATTTTATCATGCATACACTTTAAAAAAGTTCCCCTTTAAAATCTCCGTAGGGTTAACTGGGTCACTAATGTGATGTTAAAATTTATCTGGCTCTAGGTGAGTCAGAAAGTAAGTAGACTGATCATACTGGTACATCTCACTCTTCACTAAAAATGTGTGTGTTACTTATTCCAGTGAATTTACAGTAATGTAGTAGAAGGTAGAAATATTGGATAATAAACTACAAGTATGGAGTGATGAACCAAAGATTCACCACAGTAAGCTATAAAATGGATTTAATCGGTGAAGTAATTTCAAATAAAGGCTGACATTACAAAGAAATGTATTCATAAAATTGGGTAACTGTTACAAATTCAGAGTACACAGCAATATTTGAAGTTCCTACCTCTGTGGACTCAGCTCAAGGTTGAGCTGCTGTAGTTCCCAATTAACTTGCATTGCCAAAATTAATTCCCATTATATAGAAAAGTTCTGAATTTAGCAGCTAAGAAATTAACCTTTCACTTTGCACTTATAATAGTATTTAGTCCAACAGTGAAAATGCTTTACTATATAAAATATTTATATCTACAAAAACAGTTAATCTGTAATGCAGTTTGATGTAGAGACATTCACCCAAAACTCAGGCACTGGTTGCTAAATCATCTCCTAGCCTATTGATAAACACAGATCATAAGCCATTTAAGAGACTCAGCATTTAACGATTTCGAACCCAGTCTTCAGTGCCATTAGTGCATGAGGTCAATACTAGAATAATGACTGCAGCTTTTTTCATGGCCAAAGTACATATTCCTAGATGAAAGCAGAATAAAAGCCAGACATTATCAGATGGAAATAAAATCAGAGACAAAACCAAAAATAACTCTTATGGTAAAACAGGCTCCTGGGATCCTAGGGAAGGGGAAAAATAATAAAATAAAATAAAAATATTTGCTCCTCCGTTAGAATTTTCCATATCAGTTCTCATTCCTTTTCTAATCCAAATATCATTTGCATCTACCTGAACTCTAAAATGTAAGCACGAAAAGGATTTTTTTCAAGTAGCAGCACGGTGTTACTGCTAATTTATAATTACAGAACACCTTTCAAACAGTCCGTGCAATAGTAATGGATGAACTACAGTAAAAGAGAGGAACTTTTAGCAGAGAGAACTTTGACGTTCTTCAAAATTAAACTCCAGTAGCAGAAGCAGATATCTACAACTTTTCCTCAGAATAAAATATGAACTAGTTTAAGATACGTCCATTTAGGGTTTTTTTGTGGAATTACACATTCACATTACACACATACTATGTGCAACAACAACAAAATATTTATTTTCCTATGTTTAAGCAGTGTTAATTTTGAAATAAAAATTTTTTTTCAGTAAAAAAAAAATTATTCCATTTGACCAGCTTTATTTGTAATTGATTGTGCAGTGACTGCCAGCACACAGTGCTGACATAACTAAAAAAAGCTATATTGCAGTGGTCAGATATTTACATGTTAGCGTGCAGTTATATATGCTTTGAAATGCTGCAAGTGAAACACATTTGTTGATCGAAAAGACAGAAAAAGGAACACATCAGCACTGAAGATACACTGCTACTTGTGAGCTCCCAGCCTGTTATAATAACAGATGGTGTCATCCAGGAATTTCTCAATGGGAATGGAAGGTGCTTGTTTACTTGTTAGAAGTGAACACTCTATCCCTGAGATGGGAGCTCTGCTCCTGTGTGGTATTTTCTGTGGGCACCCACTGAAAAATGCAGAGATCCCTGTCTCCAAAGCAAGCAGGTTTTGCAACTTCTGCAAGAAAATAGATGGAAATACCAGGCAGTAGGGCCATTCGTGCAACCCAGCTGTATTTAATTTGCTGTTGCTTTTCAGACTGTTTGGTTGATTTCAAATTTAACCTGGAATGGTAGAAATGGAATTGCTATAAGTCAAACTCAGACATTGAGTTCTCATGCACTCGAATCATATATAACCTAATGATTCAAGAGCCTAGGATCATGATTTTGTTTCAAGCATTCAAGAGAGAGAAAGGTTTGCAGATGAACAGTCCTCCTGAACAGAAACATTTTCAAATATGAGCCACATCCTTGTCAGACATTTACCCCTTTCATCCTGTCTATATCATCCTTTATCACTTGTCTGAAAACATGAAATAAGGAATTGAAAGCTGGCTTGTTTACAGCTGTTTAAAGACTATGTCACCTACTCATAGTTGGCTCTCAGTTTACAGACAAACCATACCTTCACCACGGATTATTTTGTGGTGTTAGTGTCCTACGCATGACTTTACTAGGGATGTCTGATGAACTGTTTATAATACTACTGCAGAGGACAGACCTTTGGATATTTATCTGTTCTGCTATTGGTGTTGTAATATATCTGAGCAACCAGATGTTACTAACAGAGCTTGTGGAAAAGTACAGCAAATGCATTAACAAGGTGATCTCAGACACCTGAGAAGAATATAAGCTAGACATTTTGAACCCAGTATGAAATACCTTGAAAAGATCATGTTCCTGCCTCCTGAAATCTAATGCTCCTTTCTTATAAGATTATGTTGATTATGGAGTGGTAGCTCAGGGATTGGAAATTGTCCTGTTGCCAACAATACTACAGATAAGGATCCGAATTTCTTTGCATTGTGATGACTTAGGGTTGAACTGTTTAAATACTGTGGAGAAAGCTTCATTTTAACACTTTAAACTGATTTTTTGTGGAAATTTGTTTCCTCTTTGAAAGTAACCCTGGAAAAAAACACTGCAGTACAGCAGATTCTATAAACAGAAGAAAGTTATCAGTAAGTATATAAAGAAAACTTTTTCAATGCCTAAATATAAAGAGAAAACATATGGTAGAGCGGATTTACATAAAAAATAGTAACTTAAGTGTGGTGTCTTAGGAACTATAGTGCCTTAGTCTATTAATGCTATGGGACTGCTGCTTGCAGCCCCATAACCTTTACCAGCGCTACTGAGGTAGTGTTTTCACTGATAGAGCACTAGGTGAAAACAAGGTGGGAAATCATCATCTCCAAGGCCACTGCACTCAAGAAATGCCCAGACTTCTTGTAGGGATCCTGTCACTGCTTCTCCCAGCTGGGCACCGGGGAGTTTTCTTTTTCCCTTTATAGTCTCTCGCCTTTGTTATTTTTCTCTAAATCTGCTTTTCAGAGTTAATGTCACCTGTGGGCTCACTACAAAACCTGTCTCAGCATCATTTGTACAATACAAACTTGCTATTCACTCCTTACTCTCATCCTCTGATGTTGCCTATGTAGGTAGGTTTTTCCAGCCCCTCACAATGCTTTTGGCAACAATCTGCCCTCATGAACTAACCCAGTAAAGAAATGTTCGCTTATTTTTTTTAAAATTTGAGTTAATTCCTGCTGGATTTGCAGGCTGAATACTGCAGTCAGATTAGATCAGAACCTCAGTGCAATGGACTGGGGGAGAGCAGCAGGGAAGAGGAAGGTGCATGGGATCTCTCCCTTTAGAAGTCAGCAGGTGGTAGGTCAGTTTTTCCTAATTCTTTGTGTAGTAACAAATGAAACTCACTTTAGGTCAAATCGACCAGTGGTATGGAGGAATCTGGGGAGCAGCTCAAGGACAAAATATTACAGAAAAAAGGACTTATTTCAACAAATCCTTCAGAACCTGAGTGCTGCTGCACTGTTTTCTGTTTTAATATGGACTCCTGTGTAGGAGTCACGTCAGTGGAAAACTGAGCAGCCACAGCAGGAGCCAAAAAGAAAATATGTTTCAGGGAAAAATGAAGTCTCTCACCAAGGCAATCATCCAAGCACTAAATAACAAGCCAGCATCTGACGCAGTAATAAATTTGGATTCATTCAGAAGAGGGATAAAAGTCTCCCAATCCTTTTAGAACACTACCAGGATATACTTGTTTCATTTTTCTCTTTCATAAGACTTTCGAGCCTCAGCATAGACGAAAAGAACCTTCACAGGGCTGCCCAAGAACTTCCCTTGCCTCACAAAAAGTTGTTCAGCCTTCTGTCTCTCAGGAAAAAAACGCTTATTCCTGTTCTATTAACAAAGCCTTGAATATTAAAGTAAGCAAGACTCACTACTTTTCACTCCAGGAGACAGAAGAAATGAGTAGACAGAACTCTGAAACATGGGATTTTTCCCCTTTTTAATTGTATTTATTTCTTTCCTCACTAGCTGGTGGTGATGGCATACTTCTGTCAGGATTTTCTACTTGCACTTTTTTAGACTCATGTTCTAGGACATTTTATTAGCATCTGTGTTAAAAAGATAGCTCTAAACTGCCTAAATAATGAACCAAAATGTAACTTAAGAGACAATAAAGAGTGGGGGAGAGGAAAAAAAAAAAAGAAAAAGAGGAATTCAGGAAAGACAGGTTCTATCAACATAATTAGCTTGCCATTTCTAGAGTATGCTGTGGGATACAGCTGTCTGCACAGGTCAGATCATTAACCTCTCTGCTTTGCTTCCTCAGAATCCTTCATTAAAGAATTCCAAAGGGAAAATTATATAAACAGTTTTGTTGATAATATTGAAATATTTTTATTATCAATACCATCATAGGATGTATTTTTTAATAATATCTTGACATTTATTTTTCAATAGAGATATTCAGTTGATTATAATCCTTCAAAATTAATTGGAATACTGTCATAAGTCTATGGTTTTTTATTTTGCAAACTTGTCCAAAAGCAAGAATTCCTCACACTTTTAACTCACCAATTAATACACTATATTTCAAAGAAGAAGGAAACACATTACTTATTTCTCTAGAAGTGCTAACTAGCTTTTAATTAACATTTAAATTTGCTTTTAAAAATACCTTATTCGTATAGCCTCTGATTCAGAAGCATATGTCTTAAAAAAATTAGTCAAATAAAACATGCATGAAATGAAACAATTTAAACTGATCTATGAAAGTTTCAAATAAAAGGATTTTCATTAAGTATTTTTGTGGCTTTATAAAAAAGAAACTGAAAGTAATAATGACAAGCTATTTCTTTTTAGCATTTCATATGACATAATAATGAAAATATAAAACAGCACGCAGGGAAAAAATCAATTAAGAAAAGAAATAAAGAAAACCATTTCCCAAAGCTTTTGTTCTTCTCAGGATATAGCTTCAGTAATGGATTAACTGACATTTTTTTCAGCATGCAAGAAAAGTAAATATGCTTAGTCCTCTGGAAAGTAATACACTGGTGATATTTCAGTAAAGGATTTTAGTTTGGCTTGCTTTCTTAATTTTTTTCATAGATGAGTAGACTGGTAAAGTAAGAATGGCATTTAGAGGACCAAAATCCATGCCACAGGCCCTACATTTCCTTCTTTCATGGTACTCTCAGCAATTTCTTTCATTTATAGAGGTCATCTAAGTCCTCTGCTTAAAACAACCAAGAATCTTATTTCACATTCATTTACCTGCCTGTTGTGGCCTCTGCTGCTATTACAGTCCCCAGAACTATCACTGTTTCTTTGTACAGTCTAAATCCCTGAGAAAGGGGGTTTATGTTGACTTTTATGGTAGCTGTCCCTGGCTGGAATTAGGAAATAGGAACTAATTAAAGTGAAATAGAAATAGCATTTGCCTCAAACTTGAACTGAGCAAGGATCTGAGATTCACATATTCTTGCTCTTTAAGCTGCTGTATTAAAAGGTGGTAACACACAAAGGTTAGTCACACTGACCACCGTCTTTGCAGCATTTAACAACTAATCTTCCTGAACAATTTTCTCTTCCTTTTAGGCTTTCCTAGAAAAGAATGTCTAGCCTTGTTCAGAATTTAGGCTCCTTGATCTTATCCCAGTCTTCAACAAAAACATAATCTGCTATCAGCTATACACCCACAGTAGAAAACTGATAAATCTAGCAATCATCTATACAAATTTCAGCTTCCAACAGATGTGAAGGAAACTATACAGCATATATTTAATATCTTCTTTGTAAAGAGAGGCAACCTTAAAGATTTCATTTTACAAATATATTCCTGTACTATGTCACCATGTTTTTTATTACAATTCAGCAACACTCACATTTTCCAATATAGTTTGTATGCAATAATTTCAATGTTTAATTTCTGTTAATTCGTTCTTGCTCCATTTCTTAACGAAATGCTAGACATTTGCAGGCACTGCACTTAGTTATTTCACACTTGAAGAAGTAGGAGCTGATGTAAATTGAGCCAGTTCTATTCAGCTGGTAAAACTAATGACCAAGTCTTACTTCACTTTCTGTAACTGGAACTAAATTAAGAGAGACAAATGACCCATTTTTTTAAAACTTCAAAACCTTTAAAACCCAGTATGATTTATTAAAAAAAAAAAATCTTAAAAAAAATAGAGAAAAAGAATCAATATCTGGCCAAACACTTATGTTGCTGCACGGGCATATATGTGAGATTTGTATTGATTATGATGCGACATTTCTGTAACTGAGATGTTTTATTTCCTAAAGGATTTAATCTCTGCTAAATGACAAGCAAACAGCGAACACATTCATAACAAGATTCTTACACAATCTAGAAACGATTTCAAGAAAATTATCTTTCACAGGAAGCCCATTTCTCAACCATGAGACAGACGCGTCCCATTGATGTCCTGCTGTTTCCAGCACCCCATCTCTCAGAACACAGAATTAGTGATAGTTAACTGACACCATTAGTGATACACTGCCTGGTGTTTTCACCCAATGTCCAAGCCAGATTTGTCCTGAAAGCAAAATGATGTGTGTGTATGCTTGCTGATTTGAACTTGCATTTTCTATAGTGGATTTCAAACTTTAAGAACATTTGCAAGTAAAAAAAAATCCTAAGGAAGCCTTTTACAGAGGAGTTATAGCAAGTCTACTATAGAACCTCCTTAAATATCAGCTCTGAAAGAACTAAAACTTATGATTTTCTGATGGGATTTGCACCCTCTAGCCACTGAGATCTTCACTGTAGTCACATATGACAAGAGCATCTTCATAACTCCTTTTCCTATGCCATAGTACTTAAATCCTCTTCTACAGCAGTATTCCTTATTCCACACCCACCCCAACCCCCCCACCCCCAATTCACCAAGTTCTTCCCTTTAAAGCTTCTATTTTCATTTGCTTTTTGTTCCCATGTGAAGAGGCAGAGCATGTTTTCCTGGACTGTGGAGGTGTGCACGCCGATTGGTTTGCTGGGGGCTGGGGGCTGGACACTTTCCACCCAAGAGACAAGAGTAAGCAAAGCAGAACTTCTCAGGTCCTGAGAGCCAAAGAAATGGTTTTAAATATTTTCTATGCCTTCTGATGGCTATTTCATTAAGTGTATTGCACAAACAGTATTCCTTAAATCGCCTAGCGAGTTCTCTATTTTCTGAGGAAGGGGGAGAGGAACTGATAGCGTATAATACAGCATATGTCTTGTTTTCTTGGAGCCAGGACAAAAAGAACTGCATGCTATGATTATATGAGTTCTAATTTTTCTCTCAGAAGTTTAGATAATGCAATAGTATTATCCAATGAAAACACCAAAAGCAAGTATCCCTAAATAATCTTAGTTTTCTTTATATAGGTTTAGAGTTGTTCCAAATCAGTAAAAATACCATTCTGAAATTAGCAAAACCTGAGCATACTTCAACAATCTGATAACAATTAATAATTGTAAAGGTAAGAAGCAAGGTAAGGGGGTGAGGGGAGAGGAAATTAAACAAAAACCCCTTTCCTGATATGCATCATCATTTCTTCTCCTTCAAGTTCATAACGAGAAGGAATTAATGCCATTTCAATAAATATAAGGTTCTTCCATGTTCTTAGTTATTCTGCTGCATCTTTGGGGCAACGAATTTGACAGTAATAAATTTGTCTTACTCTAGAAGAGATGAATTCTGGAAACTCAGATTAGACTTCAGTACTTTTGAAAAGTTATTTTAGTTGAATCCAGCACTTTTTCTCCCCAGCAGCTGGCAAATTAGATTCTGATTTCAATAATATTCATTTGCATCTCATAGAAAATATTTTGTGTACAGACTCAAGGAGAGGCAATAATTTCAGGATCACAATCTAGCAATTAACCAGTTTTATTAAATTAAAATATTGTTATCAAGGAGAAACAGTGAAATGGTAACTAAGGTAATAATCATTTTAGTTTGCTGTTAATTTTAGAGTTAATAAATAGAATTGTTTCTAAACTTCCAAATTCTCTCTTTTATAAACTGTTTTATTGCATTTTAGAACAGATGTCGCACTATTTATTCTCTAACTATTTTTGGATTGTTTCAAACTTTGAATTCCTTCTCCCTGAAAAGTAATGGTGCCAAACAACATTCAGCTGTCAATCTGAAAATATATGACAAGTTTAAACCATGCATTAATAGGTTTGTCATCTATATCTGTTTAGAGGAGAAAGTATGAGAGAATTAGGTGGGCAACCTGCTTGGTAAATTAATACACTTTGAACATTAATAAACTTCCAGAAAAACACCACCAATGGTATCTCTAGCAGTGCATTAATAGACTGTTCAGGACTTTTTCATTGAGAAGACATTTCAAACAGGTAACAGACTTTTGCAACTTTCATAATTACATTTATAATTTGATTTTTTCCAATCACTAAGATATTGAGCATTATATAAAGTTTAGATTGGAGTGTTCATGTCTTTTGAGATCTCCCCTGCAATTGCGTGCTGAATAATACCTCTCTTGGTTCAATTTCTCTAAAATGCCATTAATTGTCTCCAACAATTGTAACTAAATCAACATTTTTCCTGATACCAGACTAGAAATTAATTCAACTTCTTCACTCTTGAAGGTGTCAAACATCTGCCACATAGCATCTATTTGCAAATCACTGACAGCATAAAACATATGGAGACTTTGGAAAGTAAGGTCATAGAATCATAGAATGGTTTGGATTGGAAGAGACTTCAAAGATAATTTTTTAAATATATATATATATAAAATAAATATATAAAAAAATATATATATCTCCTTCATTCCTTATTTCCTTAGTTCCAACCTGCCTGCCATGGGCTGGGACATCCTCCAGGCTGTCCAAAGGTTCATCCAACCTGGCCTTAGACCCTTCCAGGAATGGGGCTTCCACAAACTCTCTCACAACCTGTGCCATTGCCTCACAACCCCCATAGTAAAGAATTTCTTCCTAACGTCTAATCTAAATCTATTGTCTTTCAGCTTGAAGCCATTATCCCTTGTCCTATCACTACACTCCATGATAAACAGTCACTCTCCCGCTTTATCAGTAGGCAGCAATTAGGTCTCCCTGGAGTAGAAAGACTTCTGATGGGTTTTAAGTGACCCATGTCTGGATGAGCCTGTGCTGTCTGAGCTGACTGTATTCCAACATACATGGTTTGCTGGATGAGACTTGTTTAAAACCCAGTCCACAGGTCTGATTATTAAAGATTATTTTGTGATTTTAGCAGCTGTTTTTTCACCAGAAGTAGAACAGAACCAAAGTAAACAGAAAATTCAGAAGTAATCAAAGCACAGAAGCAACTATAGCAGATTTGTGCTTGAGAATCAGTGCTTAGACTGAATTACATCAAAATAGGCTTCAGCCTTTACAAGTAAAATGCTAGTTTCCTCTGGATTATCATATTGGGTGGGGGTGTTGTTTAAAGTTTGTTTGCTTTGGGGGCTAGGATATTTCACATGGGATAGACTGATAGTTCTTCCCTTCACTTATTTTACTTCTCTGAATTCTAGTATATCCCCTTCATTCCTTATTTCCTCCCGAATTTTTCTCTGTGATTACTTTCTTCAACTCCAGGCTGCTAAGTCCAGCCATTTTCCATTCCCACATTCACTAAACAAAGATGCAAAGGCACTGCCTGCAAGTGAGCTGAAAAAAGAGTAGATAAAGACTAAAGTCAGTGTTTGTGGATTATATTTGAGCTTGGAAATTAATTGTTTGTGACCTATTCCTGCATTCAGTTATATTGTGAATTATAACAGCTTCAGAGACCAAGGAGCAGATAACTGTTTTATCCACTTACAAAACATGAGTTCTGTGCTCTACATACAGGATATAAGGCAGCTTTCCTTACCAATATTTACCCATCCTTCTGTCTTGCAAGTAGTTTGTCATCTCAAAGAGATTCATCAAGACTAGGGAAAGCTGAACGAAGTTAATATCTTTCTTTAATCTACAGGAAATGAGACATTGTGCTCAACCTCAAGATTAAAAAAAAAGTAGAATACCGATAACTGAAGTTGGGTAAAACAGAAAAAGTGTTCTTATAGTTCTTCAACTAAAGTCATTATGTCACTTACAACAACTGCTTACTAATTTTTAAAAAATATTTGCCAAGTCAGCTAATAAAAGCTTTAAGGAATGCAAAAGCCATCGGTGTTAAAACAGGTGATATAAAAAGATACCAATAAACTGGCTAAGTTGTACATGGCAGCCCATTTCTGAATGATCAGATTTCCTGTTATGTGTGAAGCAGAAAGGCAGGACATCCCTACTTCTAGAGCTGAAATCTATTATTTCTGGATTTAATTCTATGAATGAATGAAATTAGAGGTGTTCAGTCAATTATGTATGCATTTAATACATGTTCTACCTTGTCAGTTATGATTTTAAAGCAATGCTTATGGAGAGGCTGCATCTATTAACTATTACCCATGGTTTAAAAATGGTATCTAGATACAGTACATAATTCAAGTTTATTATACCATAGAAGCACAAACCTGAATGGCAACAAGAGGCATATGTAAAAGAGTGAGAGCAGTGATTATCAATTGTAACTCCAACAGTGACCTCAAAAGAAGATTTAGACTGGAAACTGTCAGACAAAGCCCGGTAATAGCATAGGATGGAGCACCCTGAGAACAGAGAGCCAATTTTGTAAGAAAGACTGTGGTCTGGAAATATAGATTTTGTTCTACATGAGAAGCATCCCTGCCACCAAAGTAGAAAGGGAGATGCATATGTGTTTGCCTTGATTGCCTTCCTACTTTTTGCCCCAATAATCAGAAGCTGAAAAGACAGGACACTCATATGGCATGCAGGATACAATCCCAAACGGGTTATATCTGTAAGTACATGATTATCAGAGTATGTATTCAATTTCTGTCCCTCAGACTTGTCTGCTCCACATGGAAGATAATATTCACTGAGTCAGAGAGAGACTGGGCCTTTCAGTCATTAATATGCCAGACTGTTGTGCATTTTGGGTCTGAGTCACCCCTAACTCTTCCAATTTCTCCAGAAATTTTATGTAGAGGCTAATGGACTGTCTAAATGGTCTCCAGGAGTTTTCAAAGCCCAGTATTCTTTAAGTCATTCCATACAAACTTCCCTCTTTCAAGTGGATTTTATTGTGAGTATTGTCCCAGTGGTAACACAGTAATTCAGGATGGTAGACATGGGCATTTTTCTTTGCTGAAATCTCAAAGCAGAAATTATTCCCTCCAACTTCAATCTCTTCCTGATATTTTAACTTGCTGTAAAATGCTAGCTAGATTTAAAAGAAAAATAAACCCCCCTAATCTCTTACATCTGTAGCCTAAACATCACTCACTTTTCCCTCATTATTTTTGGCTAAACATTTTAATTGGTATGAAACAGGTGTCATTTATGCTTCTGGTATGCTGCTTTTTTTTTTTTCCCTAAAGACTACACAAGAAGCTCCCTTGTACATGTAATAATACTGGTTGTAATAATGATGACACCACCATAGTTTCAAATATTCTGTAACTGGAAAAGAGGACAATTTTGGCTCTCTGCATTTTAAATGAAATCGTCCTGTAGCATGGCTGCCACTGTAGGGTCATCTTTGTCATACACACACACATCTAACTCTCCAGACTTCTGGAGCACAATGGGATATTTATTAATAGATTCCAAAGTTAATTATCTTGTATTTATACAGTGTTTTGAAAAAGAAAAGCATAACACACACACTGATGTTACAAGTAATTATGAATAAAACCCATTTTTGTTAAGATCTGATATTAATTCCCAGATGCCTGGCATGTAGCATAATTATTTCTACAAAACTCAAGCTTCTTGTAGTGTGGAGAATAGGAAAAAAAATCTTACTAAACCCAGATCTGTATAATATTGTATTGTTTACATCTTCTAGACAGTGTCATAGATAAGCATCTCCTCAGACTCAGTAAACACAGTATTTTAGAAAAAAAAGTTAACAGTTAATTGTAGACCAAGCTTTTTTTTTGGACAGCATAACAATGAAGCACAAAGGCTGTATTTATATCTTTTAAAAATACAAATCCTTGACCATTTGCTGGCCCTGATGTTAATGGCACTGTACATTTGTCATTCATATAGCTCTTCATTTAACTTCCACATCTTCCCCAAAACGAGCAAATCCACAAACAAAAGAAACAAGCAAGCAATCAACCAACCTAGGCAACAAGTGTTAGGGTAGCCTCATTCTTACTGCCTATTCAGAACAAGCCTGTTTCATGGATCTTTTGTTGGCACTACATGTGAAAACAGAGGTTGTTTTCTGCCAAAACCCTATTATCATACAATATAGGATAAAAACGTGCAACTTGGCCATGTTTCAGGACTTCTGACTAAGTCTGTACTGATAAAATACCGATGCCAACTATTAAGCAGCCAACTGTAATCACAAAACCATTGTCAGCACTATCAGTTGTTTGAATCGATAACCATTGATTGCAGCTAGCTAGATGTCTCTGATATGAAGATTATTAGCATGTGCTACTGTCTACACAGACAGTATTTATTCTATGCTATAGATTTTATAAATATTTAATGAGTAAGGTAAATCTTTTACCTCACAAGGCATTGACCTTGCCTTGTTCTATCACAAAGCTCCACAAGTTCTGAATAACATTAAAGCAAGATTTTAATAGGGAATTTTACACTGCTTTGAACTTATACAGGTACAAAAGGCCCCACCTGAAGTACTGTGTCCAGATCTGGGGCCCCCAATACAAGAAAGATGTAGAACTGTTGGAGAGGGTTCAGAGGAGGGTCACAAAGATGATTAGAGGGCTGGAGCACCTGCCCTACAAAGAGAGGCTGAGGGAGCTGGGCTTGTTCAGCCTGGAGAAGAGAAGACTGCGGGGGGACCTCATTGCAGCCTTCCAGTACCTGAAGGGAGCATACAAACTGGAGGGGAATCAACTTTTTAAAAGGGCAGACAATGGCAGGACAAGGGGGAATGGTTTAAAGCTGAAGGAGGGAAGGTTTAGTTTGGATATTAGGGGGAAGTTTTTACAGAAAGAGTGGTGAGGTCCTGGAACAGGCTGCCCAGAGAGGTGGTGGATGCCCCATCCCTGGAAGTGTTTAAGGCCAGGTTGGATGGGGCCCTGGGCAACCTTGTGTAGATCCAGGCCTGAGGTTGGTGGCCCTGCCTGTGGCAGGGGGGTTGGAGCTTTATGATCCTTGGGGTCCCTTCCAACCCTTGCCATTCTATGATTCTATGAAAATGAGGAAAATTGTGGAAACTGCAAGAACAGAAAGAGAAAGAGCTGAATTTTGTTTGGCAAAATAAAGACTGAGGAAACATATCTTTTCTGCGCCTGAGAAATACTGTTAGTGGATGGTAAGGAAAGATAGGAAATTTTGTTTTCACTTATGCAGTTATGCACTGGAAATGTTATCCTAATTTCCACAAAAAGACAGGCTCTGGAGGAGCCCTAGCATGTGTAAAGGGACAACACTTTCTCTGAAACAGAGCACCACCTCCCTCACAAATCCAGTCTGAAGATTTAAGCTGAAAAAAATTAAAGAAATTACATGATCTTACTACTGCAGTAGTAAGATTTTTTTCTTCAGTGACTCAGGAAATCCCTTCTAATTCTAAATCCCTATTCTCTTTTGAAACTGTTAAATACAAAACATTATGAGCTAAAATCCTGGTCCTGCTGAACTGTGATGCAAAGTAGAGGAACATCAGCCCTGGGATGGGAATATTGGGATATTTCTTACTGCTTTTCCAGGTTGAACATTGCAGGGATCCACACAGTATTCTTATGGTACCTAATTTTGCATGAGACAAATAAAACATTTAAACTAAATGTTTGGGGCTGAGCTAACTGTTATTTATGGATATTTCTCTGTTAGAACATTTTCAAAATATTATTTCCGATATCAGTACTCTCACATTTTTTAAACACATGGGGAGTAATTTTCCATTTCAAATTTCTTATAATGGCAGTGAAAGACATTTCTTTTTTGTCCCAAGTTGCCTTCAAAACAGTCTAACTTCAAAATATTTCTTAGTAGTATTTTACATTAGCATCTGCCAATATCTGTTCCATTAGCACCTACTCTAAATCACTAATTTTAGGAAAAGAATGAAAAAGGACTACATCATGTATTAGAAGCTTTGGATATATATAGTCTGCAACAATACATACAGTAACAACTTTTATCTGCTTCACTGCTGAGTTATCAACAGCCTTAGCTTTTAAGAACATGAATATTTAATTTCCATCATTTCCACTGTTCCATTTTCATTAATTGCTAAATTCCCATACGTGTAAAGTAACAGCAAGTGTACATTTTCATTTACAATGGCATTTGGAGATGATCTATAGGGAGTGAAATAGTTCCATGTTATTTTAGTTACATGCTGAGAAAACCAGTAATAGTTATAATTTCCTTTCTTCTCGATGCAAAAATAGTTTTGCCAACTTAGTCTCCAAAAGCTGTATTTTTTATACAATATAGGTTATCTTTACATTTTTATGCAAGAAAGGAAAATTGCAAAGTACATTTCTGTGCATAATAAATTTCTGGCTTTTTAGTAAGAAATAAATACATAATTTTGAGAAACTTCTAGCAGTTTAGGTACGTTTAAACTAATTAGAATCACAGAATTACAGAATGGCTTGGGCTGGAAGGCATCTCAAAGTTCATCCAGTTCCAAACCCCCTTCCATGGGCAAAGACACCCTACACTAGACCAGAATGCCCAAAGCCCCATCCAACCTGGCCTTGAACACTCCCAGGGAGGGGGCAGCCACAACTTCGCTGCAAAACCTGTTCCACTGCCTCACCATCTTCACCGTGAAGAATTTTTTTCCAGTATCTAATGTAAAACTACGGCCTCTTAGTTTAAGGCCATTACCCCTTGTCCTATCTTTACACTCCCTGATAAAGGGTCCCACTCGATCTTTCCTGCAGACCACTTCAGGAACTGGAAGGCTGCTATAAGGCCTCTCCTGGTTTGAGACATCCCCCATCTGCCCAAGAAAATAAACAAAACAATCATACCACACAGTCTTTTAAGTAGTCACTAGAGAATAGGGAAGTAAGAATTCAGTAGTCTAACTTTTTTAGTTTTGGAGAATAAGAAAATAAAAGTAATCTGAAGAAATACTTATGGAGTTTTACTTTACAGCCTTCAAAGGTGAAATGAGCACACTGAAAGATGAAGACTTCAAATTCTATAAAATTTTTGATAGGAATGTCTCTGATTATTAACATAGGAGGCTCTTTCTCCTTTTTAAGTACCCATTGACAAATGTACCTGTTCTACACTTAAAAGTGAGGGCAGGAAGCATGATGAAATTCATTGCAGGAACCAAGACAGTAACAGCAAAATTTTAAAGCTTATTAGTTTTTATATGAATTATTTCCATTTCCTGTCTTATGAAATAGATATTTTAAACAGAGACTTCAGGATTCCATGTCCTTGCCACCCACATTACAGTACATTCTGACATATTGGTATAGCAGAATCTTTTAAGTTATTTTTTCCCCCAAAGTATGCCTGAGACAACAGATACTAAACAATATACCTGAAAGAAAAGGCAGACAATATATATATATTCACCGTACTTTTGAAAATGTCCATCCCTCAAACCTTGGTTTTAAGTGTCATCCGACTAAAGGTACTTCATATCTGGTCTCCCTTTATAGTTGGAAGGGCAATGGGTGTTTCCTAGTCATGATTCATCTCTTTTAATGTAAATGTCAAAAATAGGTCAGATGAATCATGCCCTGAAGTTGTCTATTTCTAACTATGAAGAGAGACACATTCCACTATGAAAAGAGAAGCAGGTGGGCAGTTAGGTGAGAGAAGCAGTATATGTCATATATTCCAAAAAGTTACGGAAAAGCAGAGGTCATCTGCCATTTATTACTCCATTCCACTATTTAAGAAACTAAACCAAGGTCTAAGAAAAGCTGGATAAAGTATTAAAGTAGGGCTGGCATGGTGAAGGGTTTTTGCAGTGAGAGGTTTTTGGGGTTTTTTGTTTTGGTTAGTTGGTTTCATGGTAACTGCCCCATGTGGTTAACTGCGAGAAGAACATCTGTCCACCCTGAACACCTGACTCCTCCAGGGCACTCCTCACAGGCATAGCACATAGCATTTCACTGGCAAGGAAGCACTCAAGTGATCAACCAGTCAGGGCTTATTGCTGAGCAAGAACCAGTGGTCTAACCTTACCCAGTGCTGTCTCACGCTACTTCTACGTAATGATTCTCATGAAGCTTCTCACCTGATTCATATTGTTTATAAATTAGTGACAGTGTTTATATATTAGTGACAGTGTTTATAAATTAGTGTTTATAAATTAGTGACAGAAATTCTGAATGTGACTTTGTGTTAAACTATTTGCAGAACTGGCCTTGAATGTTTTCTTACAGATAGTGTAATACAGATATACAGAGAGTGTAATACAGATACCTCACGAGGTAAAGGACCCAAATTTGATTATATATGCCCTTGTTTGCTATGTACTGTGACTTATCTTGACAGTTTTCTGAAAAGAAGTTCTTTTAAAAGACTGACTTGAATGAAGCTAGGTCTTTTTATGCTTAAAGTGACTTTCCCCTATATAAAAACCAATATTCAAGAAGAATGAGTACAAAAAGTTAGATTGGTGAAGAGGCTGGATGTGGCAAAGAAAAGATGACAGGAGAAGAATAAAAAAAATGGGTAGCAACACATATTCTACTAGTAGCACAAGATGAGGTTTCTGCCTTGTCTTGTCCCTGTTTCTTGGAGGATACAGTAAAATTCAGGTTGGCCTGCACTGACTGCACCTTGGCTTTCCCAACATTAAAAAGAAGGTTGGCTATTGAAAACATACTGCAACGCATTTCCTTTTCTGCATCCAAATACTTTTAGCACCTAAGGCTATTTATGAGATACACCAGCAGCCTGAATTTCTAAAATTCATTCATTAAAGAGAACACTTAAAATACAGATTAAAAAAATTAAAGCTATTAATAACATAACAGGTACACTTTCTGTGTACTATTGAGTGTATGTTTTCAATATTTCTTATGAAATAATCAAAATACCATGTAATTTGAATGATTTAATAGGCTTCTAAATTACAAACGTTACATTCCAAGTTCTGCTACCTAAACCTGTATCTCACATTGCAGTCTCCAACATACTAATATTCCCTGAAGAATAAGACATGACCATTGTGATATGTATTTGCAATTGTCCTTGATATAGACACAACAATATTTTCCAGTTGCTTCTCAGCTGTCTATTTTCTCATTTACAGTAACAGAATTTATGACCACAATTATGGCATGCACTGAAGCAACTTTATATCACAACAGCTTTGTAGAGATGTAGCTAATATGTTTAGGCAGCCATTAAAGGCACTCCCAGGTCTCTAAAAGATGACTCGGAGGCAAAAGACAAAATAAACTCTCTCTTTTGCAGCAGGTACAGGGACCTCTTCAGAAAAAGGAAAAAAGCATTGACCCTTCTGTCAGGCATTAATGAACTCGGCTTTATAGGAACATGTATACAATTTATTAGCTGCTGATAGAAACTGGAATAACTTAAAAACTATTTGGATCTATATACATGGAAAAAACAGCATTCCATATGAGAAATGTACCTTTTATTTTCCCAGTCTTTGAATGCATTTGAACAGCACTTGGTTATCTAGAAAACCTTTAACCTTTTAACTCTACAACTAAGACAAAATTTAAGCATCTATGTACATATTTTGTATAATAATATAATGATACATTCATCATTTTTAGATCTATTTGCAAATAATCTCTACTAAGTCAGTCTTGCATTTTTTATCCTCCTCCAAAAGCTTGCAAACTCCTCCATGCCACCAAATAAACCCCAAATACAAAACAGAAGTCAAAATCATAAACATATGCAATTAAAAAAACCATACCAACCAAACAAAAACCACAACAAAAAAAAACCCCATAAAGACCTATCTTCCCTAGTACAAACTGTCTAAAACGATAAGAGAAGGGAGAATTTGGATGAATCATGCTCTGGAAACACCTAACTTGGGACAGGGTGTATCATCCTCTGAAATTACCTTTCACTTTCCCCTAATGACTGAACTTTAATAGCTTTTAGGTATTTGGGTGAACTAAATTATATTGAAAATCCTAATGATCAATAAAGCTTGTTATTTGACTAAAATATGGGCAGATATATTTATACTTTTTGAAAGCTGGAATTTGAGAAAAATTAAATTGTGAATGGAAAACTGGAGAATTACTGATTCATACACAATTTTATGGAGATAATACTTCAAAACCATGAAATCCATGTTGGAAAACTTCAATGCAGTTCCAGTAGGTTATGTTACTATAGAGTAAGATTGTCATGAAAAAAAAAATATCTCAAATCTTGCTTATTATGTTAGCCTTGTTTTAATGTCATGAGAAGTCTAGATTTATAGAGAGGAAATTAATTCGCTGACAATTCTTGTTGTAATGTAAGAATACAATAGCAATAATAATTTCACTGGAAGCCTACAAAGGATTCTCCATAATGAAATTAAATGCCAGTGTAAGGTATGTTACTGTTCAAAAATGCAAAGGAAATTAAAGCAAATAAATTCCATTCACAGGTAAATCTGCATATATAATCCATCCCTATTCTTGTGGTTATATATCACAAAGCACAGATTTACCATAATCTTAAAGGAATATACATACACAAACTGAACAGGAACTTACCACCTTACCCCTTGGGGAGCTGTACCCCTGTTTATTGGTTCAATATAACTCATATGTTACTTAACTGGATTTTGTTACATCAAAACAATGGAAAAGACTTCAATGTTAACTGAAAATCACTGAGAAGACTTTTTCAAGTTAATGGTTGAATATAAATGCAAATAGCTTTCAAATATTCATTTCTTGGCAAAAGCATTAGTGGAAGATTGTAGGGGTTGGAAGGGACCTCGAGAGATCGAGTAAGATCATTGCCTGCTTGTGTTTGAATGCAATTCCCTTCCTATTTACTTAACATACAAGCTACAACTAGATGCCAGATTTTGTCTGCTGCTGCCCAGGCGAGTTCTCCTCTCTTGACTTTCAAGTTCAGTAAATATTAACTGGGTCAATAATGACCAGCCCACACATTTCCATCCCAGGCAGAAAAGGAGTTTGAAGGAAGCATAAAGAAGTGGAAGATTACAGCTATATGATGTTAATTTTCAGCAGGTGTTAAAGAGCTACCATAAACATCCTTTAAACTGTTCTGATTTACATCAAGGCTATGACAGCAGCACCTTAAGACGACCTTGCATATGGCTTTTAAATTGTGATTTCTCCATCTCCAGAACTAAACGACTCCCTTTGAAACAGATAAAAGTGTGATAATTTATCTTCCTTAATTCATCGCGGAAGGTTCTGCTCCTGAACATGTCTGATACTTCTCGCTGTATTTCAGGTGTATATTTACATTGAGTACATACTTATAGCAATGTTCAATGACACCTGCCAACATGAAAGACCAAAGCATTACTTTTAGAAAAAAAAAAAAAGCAGATCTGTACAGCTCATTACTATCTCATTCCTTACAAGTACATCACAAATAGGCACACTCAAGATAACAGCCTGAGATACTCAATAAAAGTATTCTATATCTACAGCCAAAAAAAGACCAAATCCAAGAATGAAAAGGGTCTAGTCTGCCCCTGACGGACTTGGTCGAGCGTCACACAGCAGAAGCTGAAGCACAGCAGCAACAGTGGAAAATACAGCAAGCACACCAGCATCCTGATGTAGCATCCTGACTCGTTAATGGGTTGCATCTACCTTGAGCTCCTGCCTTGTCCACTTAGACACAGTGGGATATCTCTGCAAGCTTAAGTATGGGAGTTTACGCTGCTTCCTTTGACAGTTTGATAGCTCTGCATACGCAGATAAGTGTAATTTTCTTAGCACATACTGTTTCAAAATTAGTAAACCATTATAAACAATACACTAAAAATTAATTGTAGAAATGCAGGTGATCTTGGGAATTCAGTAGCATCCAGTAAAATTTTCCAGTCTGTGGCAATTGTGACATACATGTGAAGAGCAAGCATTTCACATCAAAAATTAAATATCACCAGCAAAGTAAAGGAAAGTTTAAGGTCAATGATTTAATAACACTTGAATTTTTCAGTTCTTTGCCTGGTGCATAAACACAAAGCATATTTGATAGGAAAGTATACTGAAAGGTGTCTAGTAGGAGATGTGCAACTAGCTTCCCTGAGAACAATATCATGCAGTCTTTTCAAATTAGGACATGTTTAATTAGCTTGACTAGGAAAAATGTAGCTTTCCTTAAACAGTTTTCTTGGTCCTGCTATTTAGAATATAGCTACCAATCACAAGACCTAAACAAATGGTTCTAAATTGACATGGTCTGAAAATAAGAGCAGCTTTGTTAGAAACATGCTAAAAACTGCAGAACTGCCAAATTCCAGTTCAAGGTGGAACTTGGAAGTTCTGTGGTATCCTGCACAATTTCCCATTTTATGGCAAATGAGGTACAAAGGGAGAGAGTTTTTGTTGTACATAAAAAAAAGATGCAGGAGTCTTAACAGCAAATGTTAATCTAAAACAGAATACTGAATACAGAATAACATTTAAGAGGATTGCTTTATATTTTAAAAGGTTGTTTATTCTGTTTCAGAAGAGAAACTTTTTTTAGAGACAGTGCTGCTGAATGCAGCCAAATGGGCAAAGCAAGACCAAGACACTCACTTGCTTTCCCATTCTAATCATTCTGACCTTTTTTTTATGTGTGTTGCTACATGTACAGAATTTAATCTTGTAATAATAATAATAATAATAATAATAATGGAGTTTTTTCCCTTACAATTGCCTAAACTACAAGTTTCTCAGGACTGCCAGTCTCTTAAGATATGCTTGGATTGTATTTACCATAGTGGGTCATATTTCCCATTTTACTCTGTGGCACTACTGCAACTTATTGTTGGTATTTCTGTCCTGGAGACTCATTTGAAGACACAGCAATATCATAGCTTCCTAATTCTCCTATTTTGGAACATCAGTGTAGTCCCATTCCCCTCAAGAGTTGTGAGAAATGCTCACAATAATTACTCCTTTGGAAAAACCTCTCTAGTCATAAATTATCTACTAATAAGCAGAGTTATACCACAAATAAATGAAATAATTAATTGAAATGCTATTTCATAGTTATGTATTGTCCATTAATTACTTTTTTGACTGCATAGCTGCCACTTATATTAACTGTCTCAATTTTGTGCAATGCTCTTCACCTATAACACTTGCTACTAAGAGCATATGGGCATGAAAATGCATTGCACTTATGATACTTGGAAAATTAAAGAGTTTGAAGAGAAGTTTGAATTAGGAATGAAAGAATAAAATTCCAAACTCAAATTATAAATTTCCTAACTAAATAAATTCTTATTAAAAATAATGATGCATTCTAACTATTTAGAAACAGTATAGAAAGTAATTTAACAAATTTGTAAATCACAACTGATATGTCGCAAGGGTGACAGTGTTGTAACTTAGTGATGTCAACTCAATACTTTTTCATAGGTACTCTTTAGCTTACAGTAAGATAGATTAATAACTTATATCTATAGACAGAAGTGATTTTGTGATCTACTTTAAATGGAAAAGTTTAACTCTAATATTTGTATTCTTAAAATCTGACATTGACCTTCATGCTCACAGTTTCATTTTCATCCTCTAGACATAAAGACAGGCATGTTCACATCCTGGACTTGTAAACAACCTACTCATTCCTTTATCTTACAAAATGAAGTGTTTCTACCTCTCCCTTTGGAGAGATCTCTCCCAAATAGTTATTATTCAATATGACAGAGAGGGTCTTATTTGCTCAAGTGCATGTACCTTCATATACAAATATTCAGTACTCATACAAAGTCCCCTACTTTTCATTTTGTTACCTGAACATTGTTATCAAGACCCAAAGTGATAACATGATATGGGAAACCTAGCTTAGAGAGGTCTGTCGTATGAACGAAGCATGAAAAAACAATCAGAAGAGGAAAAAACCCCACCCTTCTGCATATTTTATTAGTGTGCTTATATAATTTGCAAGTTATTTTCCTTAAAATAATCACAAAAGACACTTTAAGCTTAGGCTATTGAACCTTGCGCACTTCTATGAAGAAGCTGATAGTAACATACAGAGGAAGAAATGTCGGTGTTTGATAGACACCAGAATAATATCCAGTAGATTAAAATAAATGTTTTCATGAAAAGGACCACATTTTATTGAATTTTATATATGAGAGAGATGTAGATTCAAAAGAAACCTCTTTTTATACCTTTATACGGAAGAACTTCAACTACATAATTCAGCCACAAAGCTTATGCCTAAGCTCAGATCAGATCCTATTCTATATGGCACGGAAAACTCCATTACTGGAAGGTGGAACACAGTAAAGAAGTTTGCCTTGAATTACGAAACTAATTAAAGATATAATTATGCAGCAATTTCCTGTGGTGTTCTCCCCTCTTGAGCTGGAATGCTTTTTCCAGCTGGGACAGGACTGCAACATTCAGTTAGCCTGATCCAGTTTTGTTCTACGTGTTTCTTAAACAAATAATAGCAGGACTGTGCTCACACATTTATCTCCTGTATATTTCCTCAAAGACACAGAAGAATAAAGATAAAATCCTTATAGCGAGGTGCATGTTCAACTGCCTGGGCTGGTAAAGTATTGCCTTTGGTAGGAGTATTCCCTTCAGTTTCCAGTCTAACTCAGGCAGTGATGAAGGTGCATTTGCCACAGGATGAATCAATCTGCTTCAGCAGCTACAGGAGATTTTACAAATGATCTGGTCTTGGACAAATCAAGTGAATCCCATTTCTTTCAGAAAGTAAGATCTTTTCCAACCAGGTCTGTTATCCTAAAGAGAAAGGCATTAGGGAAAGGCTTGACACCTGCAATCTGATTTAGACCAATTATTGTAGGGCTTTGAGTCTTTCTACTCCAACCTCTCTAAGATGATTTGCAATTGCATAACTACAGTCACACACAGTGTTTCATCCAGTTCCCATGCCTATGTGTAAAATGTATCCTCTTCTGAAAAACAGCTACCATTGATCAGGCTGTCAGTATTTAAGATTTCTTAAAGAATGTCTTTGGACCAAATATTACACCTAAATATGCCATTACACAGCTACAAATGTTTACAGGTAGCTAAGAGGCAGATACTGTTGTTTTCTAAATATTTCCTCTCCTTACAAAGAGGCAAGACTTCAATTGTCAGTAATCTACCCAATATTAATTCTTTCTCCTGCATGACATAATCCCTTAAAGCCACTCCTGATTTTTGTTCAAAGAAAAACGTAATCTCACAGTCAAACCAAGGAAACTTTTCTATAATATGAAATTTTTTCAAGGGAGTTTTCCTCCTTTTCAGCATACTAAATCTTTCAAGAGATCATTTAATATTAAATGTGGTAATTACGGATTTCTCAAAGAATTCACTATCTTCTGACTACAAAGATATTTAAAATCTCTCATATATGAAGATGGAACATTAAAGATATCACCTCACAAATACACCTTTTAAAGACGTAGAAATCCTTACCTGTGCAAGACTCTTTATATTCTTTGTAAAAGTTAAGGCTATGTAGTTATTTATTTGTTTCTTGTTTGTTCAGCAGTTGTTACATTAACTAATCCGTGCTAAAAACCCCCACCTTCATACCAAAGAGGCATTGCACAAGAACCACGATGGAATGATTATGAACGTTTGCAGAGCAGGACAAGCAAAGTTTGAACCTACTAAACTTCTGAAAGGACCTATATAAACAAAACCCAGTTTTGCCTGTTGCTCTGTTTGGAATACAAGATCTCCTAGTGACAGCATCACAAATACATATTATCAAGTACTACAATGAAAGCTTCACCAAAAAATAACATTTAGCACACCTGTTGGCTGTTTCTCATACCTCAGTTGCTAGGATGGAAGAGTAACTCTTCTACTTTGAAGTTCAGCATTTCCTAAATTTCTGACACAGGAAATATTAATCTCTTACTTTATTTTTTACCCCCCTCCCCTTTCTTTCTACTTGGTTCTTATGATGTGGTGGAGATGTAGAAACTCAAGTCTCTCTGTTCAGTGTTCCTTGTACAAGTACAACCTATTTTTCACGTCAAAGCACATGAGCAATATTTTTGTGCCCCAGAAGCAGCTCCACAAGAACTGGCTGATGACTGTGTTGATTAAAGGATGAGGTTTACAGATTTATATTTAACTTCCTTATTTAATCTTTCATGCTTTAAGAAGATGACAAATATATGATTTTATCACTTTCTACTTAATAAAAATCAACAAAACTCCCTAAAATCTAATGCAGCTACCTATGAACCCCCCTAAAATGTAGCTAAAATGTAAACCTAGGGCCTTTCACAAACGTCAAAGTGCAAAATCTTTTAAGCATCTTTTAGGAAGTCAGTGAATCCAGTGATTATGCCCTGATCTTAAACCTCAAGTATTATTTTAGGCTCTGCATGGTGCTGTTCTCTGTATTTTTACCAAGGCAGTTTCCAGTTGCTGTTACTTCTCTGTGCCAGCCAGTGCAAAACCATCCCAGTTGCTGCTCATTTCCTCTACTTACAGCACAGAGCTTGTTTGAAGAGAAGCAGACTGATTCCACTGCCAGTGAGAAATTAAATGAAAACTGAGCAGGGTAAATCCTGCTACTAGGAGCAAACACATTTCCCATTTTCTTCAATGGAACCATGAATATCTGTGCTTTGTCTAGGACTTGCAATCATTATGTTTGCAATCACAACTACATATGCTGTAAATCTAAGAATATGTGTAGAGATGTTTGGTGGGAACTCGGAGCCCCAAAATCATGAGTATACATGAGTATCTCACTTGTCAGTTTGCAGATGTAACCACTGTATTCAGTACTTACAGAGAATTTTAAAATAAATTTTATTCTAATCCTGCGTAAACAAGTTCCACTGAAAAATAATTAAGTTATACAAACATAAAAATGGAACAAAAGGTTCACCAAAAGCCAGTAGCTTCTGATTTATTTTTCCTACTTCATCTTTTGCATCTATATCATTGACGACAGTTTGCTATTCAGTATAATATATACGTCAGTGTCTTAATTTCCTCCTTCTTTAAGCCAATAACTTCAAAACAGGCAGGTCTGGAAGAACCTGCACCTTAAATTTACATTGTGTACATCTCCAAAAAGAACCCATCTGGGAATGAAGAATCTGTTAAAGGATGTTCTCTGCATCAAAATTACTACTTTTAGAACATATAAAAGATACTTTTTTTTTTTCTTTTAAAGCAGAGGTTTATTCAGCTGAAAGTGACATTACCATCTTTGCTTTCTCCACCAAAATATTTAGCAATACTAATTCTGAACATACCTTTAAGTCTAAAAAATGTGCTAAGTTTTTTTAATACCATGAGAAATCTAAATAGGAATAGTTCTGATGTTCATTTATTACTTTCTACAGCCAGATCCCTCACTGTCACCATACATCCAAATGGTTAAATGGAAAAATAGTTATTCCTTTACTTATTCTTTTAAAATGAATGTGAAAATGTGAAATACAAGACACAGTAAGGAACAATTTCCTTTAAAAGGAACTCTTGTAAGTTTAGCTCAGGATGCTGAGTTTATATTTTCCTCAGAAACTTGATTTCTTAACTACACTCTACAGTTATTAATGATCTTAGTGGCAGGTCACAGATTTATAGCCTTTCTTCTCAAAACTGACAAAGCCAGAATGAAACATTTTCCTGTGACATCCTCCTGCAACTTGAAAATATGATGTGAAACAGTAACATCAAGTTCATAGATTAATATTTATCTATATATCACTCCTGGGACCATAACATCTCAGTTTCAGGCAACATATTATAGTAAGAAAATGAATACTGTATTCCTTCTATTTTATGATCACTTTACATATATCTTGACAGATAATCAGGATGATTATTTTAATTTACACTGAATATGCAAATAGATCTGGCAATAACTACATTTGAAGTGTTCTGTGTTGTAATTAGAGCAGGGTGAAAACCACAACAAATTTGTTTTAATTATTTCCTCACACTTAAAAATAAATGGGCCCTACTCTGCATTCCTCCTTCACACTGAATTGGGTTTGCACCTTGCAATTCACAGTTCCCTTTGTGTAACAGGCAGCAATAAGTACACCAAGGAGGTCAGAAGACTTAACATATGTTCCTTCTAAGAAATAAAATCTTGTTTCTATCATCCTTTGTCTTCTGGATGTAGGGAAGGAAGTTGAGCACAGGACAGAAAGATGTGCCAGTTCCTTTCCCTTTTTTCCCCACAAGCATTGATATATGGTAAAGAATGCAGCTATGAAGGCCTCAGTTGCCCTTACTATTTTCCTTCAACTACATGAGAAGGAGTATCACAGAAGCAGCTGCTTTTCTTCTTCCAGTATTCTGTTGGGAATAATGGAAGAGCCTATGATGGGAAGAAACAGACCTTCTCATAGATCATTTACTACTGTCACCCATTGTCAGCACTTCTGTCTTAGTGTAAGTCTGTTCTGCAAATGGCTCCCACTGAAATGAACAGAATTATTAATGGCATAAGGTACTAAGCAGAGGCATCAAAGATGATCAGTGAAGTTGTTGCCTTCCTTCCTGAGTCTGTCTTCATCCCATGAAACCGTGACTTCTTGTCTCAACCAGCAGAAAGAGCACCTGGGCACTCCTGACCGATTCACTACAAATCTCAGAGAAGATAGATTAAGCTATGTTGGTTGATCAAGCACAAAAACATATCAAGAACACTAATAAGATCCATTATGCTGGCTGCACTGTGAAGATACTAATCGTCCCTGAGAGAGTGCAAACACCGTAAATCTCCATGGCTATTTGTGCAATAATCATTAGACCATAGCTTAAGGGAACAGTCACAGACTCTGGACCTGTTATTATTTGTGAAACTGAAATTCATTTAAAATCACTCTCCAGCGAAGTTAGCTTGTATTATGAAATACAGACTGTCTTGACCTGAGAAAAGATTTTGTCCCCTTGTACAGAAATGTGTATGCTTCAAGAAAATACAGCTTATCTCACCCTACGCAGCTGGAGCCCTGAACGTAATGACTGAGAGGCTGTGAGTTCCTTAATCACACTGATGAGCAGGTACTTGGGCTCTGCACTGGGACACAGATCAAAATTGCAGATAAGTTAGGCCCAATCTTGCTAATCGCTGTGCCTGTAAGGAGCCTTCCCAAAGTTGCAATCAAGCTCAGGAAGATAAACAAAATAATAGGCCCAACTGTGGAACTTCTCAAATACTGAACGCATATACTGTGTGATCTGATCACAAGCATTTTGCGGGCAGGTTAAAAAATAAAATTTAAAAAATAAAAAATAAAACGTTGAATTTGCTGAACACCCTTTTTTTGCTGTGACTTTTTCACTCAGAAACTTGTCTAAGTTGTTCTGAGAGTAATACAGAGAAATAAAATGCCCATTCACTAAACTGCAGTTGAGTGGGCAGCCAGCAGCGCCCTGAGAAAGCTCCTGTGTAAGGAAATTAATAAAACTAAACAAAATAACTGAAAGCAAACTCTGAAAAGTCTTTGGTTCCAGTTTGGCCTTGTTTGGGTTTTTTTTAAGACATCTTGGTCAGAAAAGGGAGAGAGAATCCAAAAGGATTTGGGATATTCAAAAATACAGCAAACCACAGCAACATATAGACAGATTAAAAAAGTATGTTAATCTCCATTAGCATTTAGAACCTACCCAAATCTATGGATTTATGACTATTCTTAATAATTATATTCCTTAATGTCTGTTTTCACAGACTTTTTACCGTCTTCTAAAGAGATTATATACCAAAGCAGAATACCTCTGTGCTAGGTTACTTTCTGTTAAATTTGTTTTAAAATGTATATTCACAGCAATATAATCTAATCCAAGTTATATATTCAAAATTACACATATTCACTTTCTAAACAAATCCTTGCTTCAACATCTAAATGAAACAAAAATAACTATGCAACATGGACTAAAAAAATTATATTTTTTTCCTCCTCTTCTTTGAGGACTCTGGTCATTTAGGACTCTAATTCTAAATCTAATTGATGAATCTGAAGCAGAAAGTGACTCCTGTGTTGTCTATTTATCTTCACTTTGACAGATTCTTAAATTTCATATAATTACTTGTATTTATTATGATTTATCTACTATCGAGCTAGCTGTTGCAAAAAAGCTGACACCAAAAAGGACTGCTCTGTTGACGGTAGGTTGTCTCTGATTTCCATCTGC
The DNA here is from genome assembly GCA_022605575.1 of Laterallus jamaicensis coturniculus. NCBI lineage: Eukaryota > Metazoa > Chordata > Aves > Gruiformes > Rallidae > Laterallus > Laterallus jamaicensis. Next base: position 15,596,609 of record JAKCOX010000008.1, on the reverse strand, counting down.
TATACCATATCATAAAAGATAAGAGAGCATTAAATACATCAGCAATGATACTTAGTGTAATTGCCATGGGAACATTATTCTATCATTACTGAGACATACTACGGTGCAGAAGATAACCCTAGAATACAGTGTATTCCAGGAAACTGATTTTGACATCTTCAGTAACTGCAGCTAAATCTAGCAAAAAGTAAGGATATTAGATTGACAGGGGGTAGATTTAGACCAGATACTAGGAAGAAATTCTTAACTATTGAGGTGGTGAGGCACTGGCACAGGTTGTCCAAGGAAGCTGTGGTTGCTCACTCCCTGGAAGTGTTCAAGGCAAGGTTGGATGGGACATTGAGCAGCCTGGTCTAGTGTAGGGCGTCCCTGTGAATGGCAGGGGGGTTTAAATTTGATGATCTTTAAGTTTCCCTTCTAGCTCAAACCATTCTGTGATTCTATGATTCTAAGAATGATAAGTAAGAAGTGCCCCTGAGCCACTTTTCATAAATTTGAACTAATTTCATATTCTAGTTGAATTTTGTGGTTGGTTTCATCCAAGAGACTATGCCTTTTTGCTGTGAAACACAGATATTCTCCAAAATAGAGTTTTCTTTTTGAAAGTGAAAGGATTTAAAAATATAGAGTTTATTATACTTTTTCATAATAGACTTAAACAATATTTTTTAGATATCCAAAATGTATTTCTGTGGTTTTATGTGCTTTGGAGTTTTTGGTTTGGGTTTTTTTTGTTGTTCTCTTAAATTTCCCAAATTAAAGAGCCCATTATTTACCCATCCTCATTGCCAATGTTTCATACAAATTCCTTTATATACAATGAAGTCATGAAATGTATGTACAAATTTACACATGTATACACACAAAACAAAGATCCAATCACCAAAGTTTGCTCTTGGTCAAAGCAATACAAACACTGAGTAACTCTCAAACAGCAAAGATTATTGAGTTAAACAATATGGAATAATAATTAAAAAAGGATCAGGCAGCTGTATTAGGAGGAGCATCTTTTTATGAGGTAAAAATAGACTTAACTGCTACAAAAGTAATATCTAACATTTTGTTATTGAAGAATGGGAAGGAATACCTACATTACTAAGGTTCACAATTCAAAGGTAAATAAGTAGTTGAGTAGGCATAATCTAGTAAAACAAAAAGAAAAAAAAGAGAAAAGAAAAAGAAGATGCAAGATTTTGACATACACTTCCTGTCAAGTTCTGCCTAAGTCCTATCCTAAATCAGGGTTTTGTAAGCAATGTAAGAACAAGAAATGTAATTTATCATACATAAGATGTCCTCTTCCCCTTGGGATGTGCACACATACAGAAACCCATTCTAAATCTCACTATAGACAGATGAGTGGAAAGATGCTCGGTGTGACAATAAAGCAGAATGAAAAGAAAAACAACTTTGTGAGAGAAGTCAGTGATGATAATAAGTCTACTTATCAAAGGAACCAAATTGCTGAACAGAATTTCAAAACCAGCAACTCTGAGAGAGAGTATAGGCAAAAGACAAAATAATCAAAGCCCCACTTAATTTTCTAAAAATACAGAATTTTACTATGCTTTTCAATATAATCAACCTCAGATGATTTCTTTCCACATTTACCACATATAGCAAGATCTGGTAGAAAAATATTGCACTACTTAAGAACCCATGTACATCTGGATGTTTCTTTACTGTGGTTTTTGGAACCTCTTAGAAGGGTAATTTTGCTATGTTGCTGGTTCTTGTTACTCCTTTCAGCACTGGAAAACTCTTAATAAATAGAATATCTTTGCAACGGTTTTTCTACACTATAATTAAGCTAAGTGGATAATCTGACTGTACAGGAAAGAAAATGATAAAGATACACGGTGTTGCTTTAATTTCCAAAAGCATGTCTTACCTACCTCATATAAAGAAATGCATGACAATAAACAGAAATGATCATGTAATGATAAACAACTGGAGAATTTTGAGCCCGGCATGTCTTTAAAGTGAAAGGTATGTCACCATTCTGGTTTTCAGCAATAGCATGCTATAAATTAGACATGGCATCATTTGGGGGTAACTACAGTTAGTTAAAAAAAACCCCATAATACAAGCCTTGTTAATGATATGCACCCTGCAAGATATTTTAAAATTTTTTGTTCTCTACTAAAACCAATTTTCTCCATGTTGTTTAACAGGGCTGAAAGGGTCTAAGACATCATGATATGCGATATTTAGGAAAACTTGACTCACGTCTTTGTTCCTGGCTTTCACCTTTTTTTTTTTTTTTATACTATAGTACATATCTTTCCATCTTAATTATTCATTATTAGAAAAGTAAGGCATGAAATGGCTGGTCAACAAGGGGGAAATGGCTTTATAAATAAGTGACAGTACAGGTAGATTTAATCATAGTAAATGTAAGATACAAATAGCAATAAACACTAAAAATAGATGTGTGGTCACAGCAGTTCATATTCTTTGTTATCTCTGCCATTTTTGCTATCTATTATCTTTTATCCTTAAGTCTACAGTATCTGTTCTAGATACCTTGCCTCATATTCCCCTGCCCGCTGCCCGTGCTGTTTATAACAATTAGTCAGACACATTTTTCTTTGACACTAGTTTGGAATTTGGTTTAAATTTGATACTGTTTAAAGCAAAAAAAAACAAACAAGAGGAAAAACTATTGAAAATGTGAATATGTTTTCAGGGAAACATGTTTCAGGTACAGAATTTCAGAAAAGAATGGAAGATAATAGCACTGGAAGAGGACACAGGCAAAGGAATTTATTTTTCATTACGAAGCTGTCCATACAAAGTACACTTCAAAAATCTAATTAGTCACTGCTAAAGGAGTACTCAGGATTCATATTCACAAACACACAGAAAAAGAAAATCATCTTCTATGATAAATCAATGATATTAACAAACAAGTTCCATTTTTAATCAATCTGTGAGCAGAACGTTTCTTTTTAAATACTACATTTTGCATTTTGATATGTGTACCATCTGGCAACAACACACCCCAAAAAGTTTGCATAGAATATTGCACAAAGCACTGCTAGTCAATAAAATTATCTCCAAAAGTGGGAAATACGTTGGGTTTTTCCTTAAGTTGATTTACTAGTAGTGCAGTTAGATTCTGACCTGGCACTCCAATAGATTGAAAAAATATTTGTAAATATGACCTGCACTTACAACTAACAATGCCCAAGAAGACTCTTGTTTCTGTGGATTAAACTCACATTTTGTCTCAATAATACATCAGTGTTGCAAAGGTGGGAATAATTTTTTCAAATTTTTGTTATGTATGCTTATCAATGTTTCTAACTGCAACCTTGAAAGTTATGCACGCTCATTCATGTCACAGCCATGCATTATTTATGAAATGTCTGTATGATGATAGATTATTTATACTCTTATATTTATGGCACATCCTGATCTGAAAGCCTGTGTGAAATTGTCCAAGAACCAGCAGAAATAACAACGCTTCACATGAAAGCCTATTATTAAAAATAGATAGCAAACACGGCTTATATTATTAAGTAGTAAAATATATCTATATATATTTTATCCTACTGCTTTGTAAATAGAAATTTGACTTTTGGTTCACTATTGACTGTTTAATACTTGTTTTTCTGACTGCACATTGGTATAGAAGCTTTGGAAATATTTCTGTCAGAACAATAAGCTATTGCTGATCTGCAGTGTCCTGTGGATATTTATGTTTCCTCAGAGGGATTAAAGGTTAAGATTTAAATAAATGTGAACTTCTGAAATTTTTCCACATGAATTAATTATTTCCTTTACAATGTAAAAGATATTTTTCACAGTAAAATTACATAAATGCTTATTTTTATGTGTTCTAAAGAACTTGTGAAATCTTAAAGAGTGTATTAAGACAAGAATCTGCCACTGCCAACATTCACATTATTTAAATACTAAAAAACCTAAAAAGTGGCTTTGGACAAACTCATATAGCTCAAAAGAATGGAAGAGCCTAAGCCATGGCCCACAGTGAGTTGGGAGTCAGCGAGGCTAAATATGCTTCTTTATCAACAAGAACAAATTATGGTCTTCCTAAGCAAGATGTGGTAATTGAACAACTGCTGACCTGACAGTATGTGGGTCACAGAAAAAAACATGTGAGTCACGAAAGGCAGCATTAATAATCATGATCTTCACTGCCCATGCATAGCCAGCCTCTGTGCAAAAGTGTAAAAGGCATCATACAGGTGGAAGGATACAGGGGAGGGAAGGGAAAATACTCTCAGAAATCAAAGAAAGGAAGAAAAAGGAAAATTAGTATTCCAGGGACAGGTCCATCATAGTAGGATTTCTCTACGTTGAATATCTGAATGAACATCATGCCTGCTTTTTCAGTTTAGGCCTTGACAGTCTTCAGCAAAGAAAAGGCTCTGGTCTTCTATCTATTTGTTTCCCTGATCTATCCCATCTCTCCATCACTCTGACTCCTACAAAGGAAGTGTGAAGCATTCGCACAAAGAAAGGCTGTAGATAGGTATATGAGGTGGAAGGAAAGTGAACAGAAGTCCAGCAACTTTCTAAGTTCAATGAGGTAGCTAGAAGAAAAAAAGAAAAAAAAAAAGGAAAAAAAAGAGGGGAAAAAACCACCCACCAAAACAAAACCTCATTGTGACAAGATAATTTGTTTCTTTTTGTGATGTTTAGAACTATTATGTTGCATTCAGAATGGATGAATCCAAGTGGGAAAAATGTATAAGCAGACAATAAGAGAGCACTTGAGGCACTAAACAGTCAGCAATAGCAACACCATGGATAAAATTTGAAAAGAACATGGAAATTAACCCTTTCCCATAACTCATTTGGCAACAACTGGAGAACATGTAGCTACAGCAGACACCATAAAGCTTCTCAAAACACAGCTGACATCATAACTGAGAAACTAAAAATTTCTGTTTAGGTGAAGTTGCATAAAAAACATAAGAACTTCATTATTACTCTGTGGATGACACATTGCAGCTGCTGGAATTGAGCAGCTTCACACACTGCCAGTGCTATTTCGGAAGTCGCTGGAGCTGAGCACAGTCCTCACTGCTCTGCTAAACAGGGATGGGACTTGAAGCCTTTTTTTTTTTTAAGGTTTTGACAGCTTAATTGGAATCTCAGTTTGAAAAAGTACTCTCAGTGGTAACCGAAAGCTAAAAATTTTGTCTCACTTCTATTTAAATAATACCAGTGCTAATAGATTTGTGAAAGAAATAATTTCTTGGTAACAGGGAATAATGGATTGTATGGACACAGCAGGTCACTTTGGATGGTGCAATGCATCCAGGATGTGTGAAAAACACACATACAGTGCTCACATGGACAGAGTTTGGTCTAAATTAAAGGGCATATAAGAGACCCATTCAAACCTCAAATCTCAAACCTTCAAATCTCAGAATTCAATACAAAGTAATTAACAAGAGATGTAAGTTAGTTTGAAGTGAAGTAATAATTTTACAAACGACAGACATCAAACACTTCCCATGTCCATGGATTTTCACAATATGAAACACCTGTGCTGCTACAAGCAGTATCAAGACAGATGAGGATGGCATTCCCACGGAAAATATTCTAGCTGGAAAAAAATCTCATCTGCAGAGCTGTTTTCAGCTCTCTTACCTTTTCAAATGCTGGGCTTGCAAGTTCCTGAGGAACTCCAGTGATGGAGAGCATGCAGTAACAAGCAGGTGGTATTTCAAACCTGACAGGGCTCGCTCTGAAAAGGCATATGCTCTGGTGAGTGCTCAGTGCTCCTTCTGTTTTTCTGGGAAAAAGGGTTTCTTTCCTGATTAATAGTAAGTGAAGCATTGTTACAGGACTGCTCTATTCCCCTGTAATCTCCCAATGGCCTGCAGGATTATGAACTAACATGAGGTAAATGTAAACAACAATCCACTCGCTCCTGACCCATTTAACATTTCCTTGTAACCCACGGTGTGTAGCTTCATATATTCATCTGTCTTCACATCTATTCTATTTAACTACCTCTGCATTGAAAGACAAGGCTAAATGTGGGGGTTTAATTTTCAGTTCAGCTTCATTAAGAACTGAATCAAGTTCAGACCTAGTGTAAAATCGGCACGACCCTGTGAAATACTGTCCCCGATTTGAATTTGCCAACAGCTTTCAATGCATCATTTCTGCAGAAGTAAACTTCTGGTGATGATAAATAAAACCACTAGAATCGAGTTGAAATATCAATTCTAACTTGGTTTGTCTGAAACAGCATGTTATCTTTAAACTGTTTTCAATTTGTATTGCTGCAGCTGTTAGAACTTGCTATAACACATATTTATAAATATATGGACAGATTTTTTTAATTAAGTTGATTGGTGAAAGATAGTCTTCAATGACTTTTTTCCACAACTACCCTCCTATATGGCCATTTAGTCACAGGGAGAAAAGACCCTTTATGATCCGTTTTGTCCCCTCAAACTTTAGGCATTTATTTCTTATTTGCCCACTCTAATCACTGACAAGAGACACTCTTTAGAGGTGGTGAAAACATCCAGAGCTTCCTGTCCCTTTCCAATGTCTGGCAAACTATTCAGGAAGTGTATTCATAATAAAGACACCAAAACTTTTGTCCCTCTATAAGTTTCAAATTTTAATTTAAAATTGATTTCACTCCTTAGACTTATCTGAAAATTACAGGTGAATATTCACAAGAATGAAGTCACTTATCAAGCACAATGCACTGCAAGTTGTAAATTGCATGCTGACTCATCAGTGATGGATGATTATGTATAAACTAATTTTGTATCTGTGTTTTGAGAACCGTCAGGAGGATTGCTCCTTATTATCCAATTTTCACATGTGGAAATACAAATACAGACCAAGACAACCAAAGTCTCTAATATTTGCTAAGTACAAAAAGCTCTAGCATTCAATAATTGTTGATTCGGAAAGAAAAAATGAAACACACATCCCTACAGTATTAACAAATATTTCTGTGATGCCAATTTTTATGTTATTAGTACATGTTATAACTACATAGCCTTTCCTAACAGTATATAAAACTACTTTAAAATATTTAATGGTATACATGGTGGTTCAGTTTACATAGAAACTTTTTCCATAACATTTTAAACACTATATAGAACAATAGAGTGAGTATAGGATGTTCCATACATTATGTGCAAATTAAGGCTGCTACCTATATCACAGCTATCTAAAAATTCCCTCCTCCTATGCAGATGGATTAAATTCATAGATACAAATATGGCTACTTTCTCAGTTGTCACAGCTATTCCTAGCTGCTTCATTTTCTGTGCTAATATATGATTTAGCTGTAACCATGTGAAAATTAATGTTACTAAATAACTCTTTCAAATGTCTAAACTGTTTGAAACAAATAAATTATTATAGTTAACTTAGGGAGTAATTTCTATCAATGAAAAGAATTCAGCTTCCATCTGCTTCAGGGAGATGCATGGGAAAAAATGCAAAACAAAAACCAAAGTGGCCTTGCTTTTGACTACTCTGTTTTGCTCTCTGCACTGGTCCTTCTAAGAGAAAGAGATGAAATTCTGACTGTGCTATACAAGATCCTTCCATAAAAGCAGAAAAAAGGTAACTCTCAAACATAATTGGTTCCTCTATTTCCAGATCTGAAAGATTTGAGAGAAGCTATTAAGAGATTCTTATCACAGGTTTTGTGCAGTTATAAAGGGTAGCTATAAGGCCTATTTTAGAGTTCTAATTAAAGTGCATCCAAGAAGCACTAAAGATTAGGAATGCAAGTTTCCCTCTGCAGACAAAAGCGAGAAAAGCATTTTCCTCTACTTCATTCTGTAAATAACTTAAGCCAGTTAAGGAAAAAAAAGTGCCAACTTCACCATACCTTCCAGAGCTTCTTTCATCAGGAAAATGAATCAAGTAAATCACTTGAAGCCCACTCCCAAATATAACTGACACAAAGCCCACCTTCAGTCCTTCCACTCAAGAGGGGCATTGATTGAGACATTTGTTAGTGAAAAAGGAAGACAGGCAGTTATAAGAAAAAGCTCATATCTAAAATAACAAGGACAACTACCATACCTAGCATCATCTCAGCCTTTGATTCTTTTCTTCACAGCAACAGATTCAGAACTACTGCATCAAGCATTGCTTTTAGATACTGAAGTCCTGTATGCCTGAACTTGGAAAGCATCAATGCAGTCAGTTAAGCATCTATTTCAGGGTATTATAAAGGGTGGTACTTAAACTGCTGTTGACAGCCCATGTTTGCTGAATCTCTTAAGAAAGTTTTAATCTCTTCTTATTTTTTGTAATAAAGCAAACAGAACATAAATGAATGTGCTATCCATGCATGTCCAATTCCCCCAACCATTCTCTCTACAACACAAAATCCTCTGTCCGTCTTCAGCAAAATTTAATGGTGGAAAAAAGATCTGAAGGGTGTTGAGATGCTACAAACTTCATAAACCAGCTAGGAGATAAATTATCTGTGCCTAGTTTTCACAAAGCTTCAGTGTCAGCCTGACATTATTGGATTTTAGAAAATTCATATAGGAGCTCAACTGCACAAGGAAACAAGGCTTCATTGGTTCTTTGGCACATGAAATCACTTACTCCCCCTTTCACATATTTTCATGAGTTGAAAAGATACTTTATCTGATATTTTAGTGAACTTTCTCTGAAATGAAGCAACAAAAATATTAATTTTAAAAATTGCAAAAAGAAGCTTTCTAGATGTCTCTTTCATTTAATCCCATGATCACTGCTTATTAAAAGTGATCAGTTCAGAGCTAGGCTCTAAAGTTTCACATTTCTCATCACTGAGTTTATATCCCAGTTATGGAGAAGATCTCAGGCTAGTGTTATAATTCCCCATAGACATCTATGAAACCAGTACATTATTTATGGAAGTAAAAAGTCTCAACACTTACACGGTTAGCCTGGTAAACAAGTAAGTAACTGAATGTCCTCACACTTCGAGGACAGCTCTCTCATACTTAGCAGAAGAAATTTTCCAACTGACCTGAACTGAGTCAAGAACTGTCTTGGGAGAAAGGCAGGCTGGGCTGCTGGTTCCTAGCCTGAGTGGAAGGAACTGCAAAAATACTACCTTGGAGAAACAGATTAAATAACTGCATATGGCTAAAGTCCTCAGAGGTTCTAGTCTTCATGATTTTTAAAACAGGAAGACAGACCACGACACCTCAGAGTATTCATAGTAGTTATATTTTTGTTTTCACTAGACAGAAAACATTCAGCTGTGATCAGAAAATGGACTCAATGTGGTTAAAAACCAGTGTTGACCGCTCACATGCTCCTGATGCTTCACAAAGTGTGCTAGAACAAAACATAACAATTCTTAAGTTGCAAAAAAACCCACTAAATGTAATAAATTATAGATATGAATTATTGCCACATTTTTATGTTAAATTTGGGATTAAGTCATTTCCCTTGGTTGTCTTTTTGTTTTGAGCTTTCTTTCTAAGCATTTATGTGATTTATTTTTTACTTTTGGTCTGAAAACTGCATTATTAGAACTTTTTGAGAAGCAGAAAGTGCTACTAGAAGGTAGGTCTAGGGAACAAATTTTTTGAGAGGCAGTTGAGGGAACTGGGGTTGTTTAGCCTGGAGAAAATTAGGCTGAAGGGAGACCTTAGTCATCACTAAAACTACCTGACAGGAGACTGTAGCCAGGTGGGTGTTGATCAAGTCACAAGAGATAGAACTTGAAGAAATTTCCTCAAGCTGTACCAGGGAATGTTTAGAGTGTATATTAGGAACAATTTTGTCATCGAAAGGGTTGTCAATCATTAGAACAGGATGCCTATGCAAGTGGTTGAGTCACCATCCCTGGAGGTATTTTAAAGATGTGACGCTGTGGAGCTTAAGGATGTGGTTTAGTGGTCCAAGTGGCAGAGCTAGGTTAAAGACAACAGTTGGACTTGATAATCTTAACAGTATTTTCCAAAAAAATGTTCCTATGATTCTGATTGTTTGTTTCAGGGTTTTTTGGCTTGGTTTTTTTTGGTGGGGTTTTGTTGTGATGGTGGTGGTGGGTTTTTTTACAGAAACATTTTTTTTCTCCAGGACATTTAAAACAGCATTTATCTGTAAGTTTTTGTCTTGCTGACTGAGCATTAATGTTGTAAAAGATATGTGTTGCAAGTAAAGACAGAACTCCTCTCTATAGACATGTTGTTTCATCATAGTGTACATTATAACAATTTCCCTGTCATGAAAAATAATTTTCATTTCTTCCAAGTCTATGATTGAGAATATTCCAATATTACAAAGAGAGAGATTATAGAATCATAGAATGGCAAGGGTTGGAAGGGACCCCAAGGATCATAAAGCTCCAACCCTCTTGCCACAGGCAGGGCCACCAACCTCAGGCCTGGATCTACACAAGGTTGCCCAGGGCCCCATCCAACCTGGCCTTGAACACTTCCAGGGATGGGGCATCCACCACCTCTCTGGGCATACCTGTTTCTAATGCAGACTGAGTTCCTATAACATGGACTATCTACTTCTGTGCTTTGTTCCTTCAGGTTTGTTACCAGTATAGTGTAAAATGAGATTAATGTTTTCTGCTAACCTTGTCTTCTTATTTTTTGCAAGAGTAATTTTGGAAATACAAAGTAAGGAAGGAGACACCTTGTCACGTACAATAAGCCATTCCCACAATCTAGTGAGAGGTGCCCCTGCTCATTCTAACTTGATGATTCCCTTTCAGCCATAACCATTCTATGATTCTATGAACCATCCTACAAAATAATTAAGGGTGTGAATCACATCCCTTTCATGGCAAGAATGGGATTTATATGGTATAAGAGTTGCTTTTGGTTGTGAAAGTCCTCATAAGAGTAACTGTGGTAGTAGTATGCATTTATTGAAGTAAATGAATCCCTCATTCCTATAAATTGTCTATTTTTCATTTGTTACAACTATCAAGTCCTTTACCACTACACTTGAGCAACTGAACTATTTATATGCTACTACTGGAGATCCTGAATCTATTTTTATCATCATGACCTTTCTTGAGTAACAAAATATAAAAAAGCTTTGAAAATTACTTTTTAAAATTAGATCCTGATAAAACTGCAGAATTTATCTAAAATATAATTAAGAACAGAAAATAAGTGTTTTGGTCCAGAATCACAGGAGGTTTTGTTGGGATTTTTTCACAACCACGCCATATGCTTGATTGCAAGTATAATCACAAACCAATTCAGGAAGCATTTGGGAATTTGAGAATAATAACAAACATATCCCTTAGTATGGAGTAGTAGTACTGGCAGAAAGAAATTTCTATGGATACTTTTTTTTTAAAAATTTCTGTCCATTATATTACCTTCTTGATAATACACAGGACACCTCTTTTTTTTTCTTTTTTTTTTTTGTCTCATAATCCCAGCACACAGATCTGAATATCATCCAGCCCAGTACTTTGGACCCTTTCCTATCAGGTGACCACATCATACACATAGCTGCCAGCCCTGATATTCGATCTGCTAATCACATACTAATCTGGCACAGGGGTTCCTGGAACTAGAGAGGCATTGGTGTCTCCCTGCAGCAAAACAGTATGCCATGGAGTTGGACCAAGTCTGCCTGGAGAGCATTTCCCACTTTGCATCCTCAGCCAGAGAGATATTTCATCTCATGCGTTTTAGGTACTAAAGAAATTACTGAAGAGGTCTATCAAACAACAGATTTTTTTTTCATGGCAAAGCTTCCAGAAAGCTCACTGCACTGTTTTACTACCACAAACTTTGTTTGCCAAACCTGAAAACCTATCAGGAAGCACCTGATTTCAAGAGCAAACTATTCTATTATTATATTTAGTTTAATGTGCCATACACAAACTCTCCCTGGAAGCCATGAATTAACTGTGATAAATGAATACCAAAACATGCAAGTGTTATGCAAACTGCTACAATACTCCAAGCATTCAAAGCTGATGAAATAAAATCACTGTGCTCTGCACAGCAATATGTTACAGTTTAATAGCTAGAAAAACAGCAACTATCAAACTAAGAAGCACCATTATAAAGATTCTCTCTCATTAACTTAACTTTAGAAAAGTATTTTCGTTAGAATAATTACTATGTACATTTTAATTAAACACGAGCAATCAATTTTATGTACTTCTGAACATTAAAAAGGTTAGGAGACAATACCTTCATGCTATAAATACAAAAAATTGTTTCTCTTCCTTGATTCTCACTCATAAAGTCATTCCAACATAGAACAGAATGCTTAAAGGTCGCAGAAAATGTCCCATAATATTTAATTGTAACTGTGGATTTTTATTTTTATGTTCAATGACAGTTTGTACAAAATGACATAACCATATCAGGCTGGGCAAAAACCTACTGTGATTCCCCCAATTAATTCTAACTTCTTAGTTTTCCTTCTAATTATTTCACTCATCCCCCAGAACTCAGCTGATTAAGATCTCTCCATCATGGTGCAGGTCATACAGTATTTCTGCTATTGGACTTTCTGGCCTTTGTCTTTCTTCCTTTCAGTGGGGAGACCCTGCCCACAAAGAATTCATAAAAGGGAAATGTGTTTTAAAAGGCAGAATAGGGGTAAAAGGTGAATAAATTAATATAGTTCCAGACTATTTATTTATTTAGGTGACTAATCATTCCCTGAACTGTGTCTTCTGCTTTCCTGGAAGATAGGTGGCTTGTGCTACTCACTTGTGAGACTGTCAGTTGGATGACTTACCTACATGTTGCACCTTACTTAATAATGCATATAGCTTTTTTACTCCTCTGGTTGTGTGAGTTGGGAGAAATATTTTCCTTGCTTCATGATTTCTGTGAGCAATCATGCCTATTTTATTTAAAGTTCCTACTTCAGTAATTTGTTGTATTTTCAGCGAGATTGATGCCACATCAGGTTATGGATATTTATGTTTAAAGAACAAACCTACAAAAATGACAGCAAAAATTAGTAGTGGTAAAATTATTCTCCATAAAGAGATGCAAACAGAAGGCCTGCAGCTGCCCCGACAGTTCAAGCAGTCTTTCCCAGAAAACTCTCTTGAGCAGAAAGACAAATACACAAGCTATTTCTCCCAAATGAAACATGTTATCCTGTAATTAAAGCAGGTTATCACCCGCATATATGTTTCTGTATTTATAAGCATACCTGAAATATGAAGTGTTTAAAGGTTTACATAGATAATTTCTTTTCCTATAGATAGTGTTGGGGGTCAAAATACATCTCCAACACATAATAATTTTGTTTAGTTGGTACGAAAGCAGGGGAAAAAGAGACATTCAAATGGCTCCAATGGAAGGCAGGCAACAAAGTCTCTGTGCACTTCTCCAGGACTTACTGCTTCTACTATCTGCTGCGGTTATTAGCACTGAGCTGCAACTGGAACCAAAATCCCAGGTCCCCATCTGGATCCTACTCATAGCAGTATGAAAACAGCTCAACAGCTGCCTGGTTTATTTGTATGAGAATTATGACTAATGAGTTTAAACGTCTGCAGTAATTTCCACCTGTCCATCCTGACTCTTGCTGATCGCTGCTTCTGCTCCAGGGATCGATCAGCTGCTTGGGGAAACAGCACTGAATTGCTGTAATTCGCAGACCCATGTGTGGAGTTCAGCTGGGACTGTTCACTGCCAGGATGTGATCTGGAGCTGCTCAACAGCTGTTTTGGTCAGATCTGATCCAATCTGAGAGTAGGAGTGTGAACTTGCAGGAGAGGGGCAGGACAGATGGCAAACACGAGAACCACAGCAGACTTTCAGGGATACTATATGCAAGTACATGAAGAAGTAAATCATGCACTATCTGGTCATCTGCAGATAAACATTCCCCGAAATTTTAGTTGCTTCCTTCTCTCTTATCAACCAGCTATAAGCTACAATACAACTAAATTAAGTTCATTGGTTGTAGTGGCTAAATATCACAGAGAAAATACTGGAGACACATTGGCCTGTGACACCCAAGACTGCCAGATGGCTTTTCACCAAGCACCAGATAGAATCACAGGTAGTTTCTTCTCAAAGAAGAGCGAATACAGTACTTATAATCCCCTTATGACTACATTCGTTCAACATTTATATTTCCCTGGCCATATTCTGCACCAAAGCACAGCATCCCGCAGAACCGCTGCCATTTAGTTCATTCCAAAGCACTACCCGCTGCTCGCTCAGCAATCCATCAGTCAATCACTGCTTCTTTGCAGCTGCTCCCTTCTTCTCTTTCTTAAAGATGACTCTTACAGTTTACCACATAAGACTAGTACTTTCCTCTGAAAATCCTTCACTGCTGCAGTCATATTGTAAATAAAACTTTTTCTAAAAAACAATTTTTTATTTATGGTCACTTATAATCCATTTTTTTCTTAAGGCTTTTAATAAATCTTAAGGGAGAAGTGTCTGCTTTTTCAAAGTTCATAATTTATGGCTACTGGCTACAGATATGAAAATGAGTTAACAAATAATTATCTGTAATTGCTAATTAATTTGAAGGCAAAAATCACAGATTCAAAGAGAGAAAAATAACAAGCCCTTATAGGGATGTCAAAGCTTTTATAAATAGTTGGGGGCAAACCTGCACCCTACCAGGAGAAAATCTGAAAGTAGGTTTTAACCAGCACAACCTTTAGCACACCTGTAAGTGTCGAAAGGATGAGTCCTCCATCTTTTGTCTCATACTGCACTGCAGTGAGTTCACATAACTACCACCCTCTTCCTCAGAGAAGGACTCAGTGTAGTGTGCCTAGTTCCAGGAAAGAATTTGTTGGTAACAGATGCATGGAGCTCATTGTGCTCTAACGGCTCTCAAGTGCGTACTCTGCAAGGCAGTATCAGCAAAGCCATGCTCCTGATGAATTCTAAAAATCTCAAGTCTACATTTAAAAAAAAAGGTAAATATTCCTGTAAAAATATAAAAAAGTAATAAAGAAATTCAGGCTGTCTGATGCAACCTTGCTTTCTGTTTCCAATGCAGAAACAACTCTTGAACACAACTAAGTAACTTGGCCATAACGCACAGCTCTGCTTCAAACAGGACCATTAAAGTCACATAAACTAATTTACAGCAAGATTTTGAACAGCACCCAAAATATAGTACCTTACTGCACTATTGTCTCACCTTTATGCTTCCATGCTGCCTAATTACAACATCACTGAAGGAGCCTCAACATACCTAACACATGGTTCTAAAACTGCAAATTTCACAAGATGTGTGCTTCTTCCCACCATTCTTGAAATGGATAAGTCCAAACTCCTAACCTTAAAATCTTTCAACTCAAACAAACAATTCAGTTTAGTAAATACAATTACCATCATATTGTCTCACAAACTTAATTCTTACATTCAAATGAAAGATTTAAATACTGTGTATTTTCATATCTATCATTTAAAAAAAACCCCAAAACTTATTGCTGACAAACTATGATTATTATTGATTTATTAAGGATCTTTGACCCATCAAAGAAGGCATTTGACTTTGTTTTACCTACAAAAATATTTTTTCTAAAACAGTATAATGTTCTGTTTCTTAAGGCTTTTAATTTCAAAATGTGAGGAAGGCACAATTTACACAAACACATTCTTCTCATCACAGGAGATACCTGACATTTAGAATTTTTTTTAAAAAAAAAATCAAACTATTGTCTTAAGAGAACTTTGTCACCTTAAAAATCAAATAAATGACAAAACGACCAGCTTAGAGTTCTCTTTCATGCATCTGGAATAAGATGTCTAGTCACGTATTATAACAACCTGTTGAGGGAGATGGGAGGCAAAAAGAAAAGGGCACTGAAAAAAGCTGTAGTAATGAGTTTCAAGTTCATGCTGTCCTGATCAATCTTTCTGTATTTCTATAGGTTCAAGCTGAAGGAAAAGCAGAATAACCCTGGCAACTTTTGACACTTAAAGGTCCTAAGAGATGAAACCTGGACTCACAGTGGTCATAAGTCCTATCGAGTGAAAAAGTGCATTCAGTGCTGGCACACTGGAAGCTGTTTTATCTTCAAAGGGCGCAATTACAGCTTTTTATAATATCGCCTCAGAACTGCTTCCCATCAAAGGGTATACATCTAAATATTGACATTTCATTGCTGTAAACAAGATATTTGCATTGTTTTTTTCTTTATAGTAAAGCTTAAAAAGTAATAATAGATTGAATGACTGTAATAAAATTTGAAAAAGTTTTTGTATATAGTACATAAATATTCTTTTAAATACCTTTACTAGAAAAACAGGAAAATCTAAATAGGAAAAGCTAAGGTACTATTTGGAAAGGTCATTTGAAGTCTTGAGTCAGACTCCTCATTCATTTACCTGAATAAGATTCTGATACAACTTCAATGATCTCAGCAGGATATATCTACAGTCATTCCAAGAAAGATACAGACTTTAGCTACAAGACTATTAAAAGCTAGAGTAGGGATTTGCAAAGTAATATAATATCATGGTGAAAGTACCTGAACACTTTTCACTGAAGTAAAAAAAAAAAAAAAAAAAAAAGAAACAACTTCATATTGGCTTCACTGAAAGTGGAATTAGGCCAAAATTTTTTAAAATTAGGCTTTAACTTCTTTCATTTTGACCAAAAATTTGACTTTGTATGTTGCCAGTTTGCCATTGCAAGATTCAGTGAAAAACCTGTGTATTTAATACTTTTCCTAATTTCTCAAAGGAGGACAAGCTCAGCTATAGAACCAGTTACCTCCTTCATTCCACTTGAGGGTAATATTTTGGAAGTCTTTTAGGACAGTTCTCTTGGCTGTTCCTCATTATTGCATTTTTGCTTTCTTCCTCACAGAGAGCAAGTTTGCTCCTGTCAGAGTTTACTAATCTTCATAAAGAAGCAGTGCTGCTTTAAGGATAAAATACAGCAGAATTCTGCAGGTTTTTTTATATCATCTGATGAAATTTATTAAAGGAAAATAGTTAAATTTGCCATGAACTCTTAAAACTACATTATGCTGAAAAGAGTCTCTTGAAGACCCAGGAACAGTTGATGCTACCTAGGTTTCTGTCAGGGGATCAGAAACCTAGAAATAGGTTTCTGCTGTAGACATAGTCTTAAGCAGTCACTGAAAATAGATGACTCATAAGGAGGGAAAAAAGAAAACAACCAAAGAAAAACCCAACAACAAACAAGCCACCCTTCCTTGAAAAGGGGCAGATCATTGCAACTTTATAAGATAGTGGACCACGTTTTCCTAAAACAAGTCCTGTTTTTAAGATTATAACGCAATTGTCTTCAGCTGTCCTTGAAATGACTGACAGCTGAGCATCAAGCTTTAGAGATATTCAGAAGATATGCAATGTCAAGTTCAATGTTGAATATGCTAGTATTTTAAGAACAACACCTGTTCCAAAATCTTTGACTACTATTATCAGTCCTGGAAAACAGAAGGAGCTAGAAGCACTTAGCAAGAGAAACTCCAAAAGAAGATTTTTCTCATTGTCTCCTGTCTGCATTTTGAGAGAATGCTTTGTTTGTATCTTCCCTGCCCACCCCCCCTCTTTTTTTTTTTCTCTTTCATATTCATTAGGTTTTATAATGAGTGGTCTGGAAACAATATTACTTTGGGAGTAGGTTGTTCCTTAATTATTCTTTCCTTCCAGTCATTTTAATGCTAAGTAAGGAAAGGTAGCTTGGCAAAACGCAAAACTACTGCAGCGATTGCCTGGGTTCATCTGATGTAGTATATGCAATTTCCTTCAAAAATACATGACGTCAGAATAGTACTAATACCAGCTGATGGTCTGTAAACTCACAGCTTTACCGATTTATTGTAATATATTCACACATATGTATTTGCTTACACTTTCATGGGTGTTTGAGGCAGTGTTTTTGTTGTTTTTAATCATTCTGTTGCTCTGAACAATACTCTGAGCACAAAAAAAGTCTGGGATCATGTATAAAATCACTACCTGTATAAACAAAATAAAAATAGGATAAAATAGAAGTTGAATGTAAAAATGCAAAGATAATGATAAGATCTATTTTCAGACCAAATCTATTTTCTCACTGACATTTTTTGTCAGAGAAGAACATAGTATCATACATTTGGGGGGAAAAAAAAAAAGCAAGTAGATTTACTGAACATCTGTAGCGGGAATCCTGATAATCATCCAAGATTGAGAAACCCTCTAAAGAGTTTTTTTGTAATCCATTGATGAAGCATACATTCATTCAGATAGACATTACTTGAAATATACAGATTTGTTTTGATTGCTGCACCATGAGGTTTCTTAGGTTCACATATGAAATTCTACTCAGAAACAACAGCCAGTATAACATTCTTTGGTATTTTTCAGGAAAGGAAAAGTTACCTTATTTATAATAGCACTGCCACTCTGAAATTTCCAGTGCTTATCCTGAATTCAAATACAGTTAACTTCTGAAATAACAGTGAGGGCTACTAGTATAACTTTAAATTTATGAACTTTAAGCTAGAACCGAGCATATAAGCAATGTGTTTAATAAGTTATGTAGTCTTCTGAATGGATGCACTGCAGTATTGTGATTCTAACTTCCTTCTGTCTAGCAAAACAAGAAAGTTCCACCTGACAATTCAAATACATCAGTATTTTCTTTAATGATAACATGCACTCTGAATAAAACATTCAATAGTAATGAATTGTCATGATTTTAAAAGAATAATCCAGTGACTGGATATTAAAAAGGGTACCTGCACACTTTTCCCCCCTTGAACCAGATTGCTAGGACCAGAACAGAAGAATTAGTTAAGAAAAAAGTGATCTTAAGATGGTTCTGAACCCCTCCAATCTTGTCTTCCAGGTCCAACTTCAAGTTGGGGTCTGAAGTGACTATAGCTGCTGAAAACAAAGACCATCCAAATAAAACCACTTTAAATTATGAGGTTCTGCACCCCCAGCATTAGCCAAAAAAAGATGAAAAAGTTGTCTCAAGTAGCTGTTTGATCTACCTGCTTGGTTACTTTCAGCAATAAGAAACAACACAGCACCGATTCCAGCACCTGACCCTTGGTTTATATTCAAAATAATTTTTGCTCTTTTTTTTTTAGCAACAGAGCTACAATGGGATGAGCTGCAACACAGGCCGTGTCTTAATGGAGTCAAGTACAGAAAGAAAAGCATTTGCTTTCTTTGTGCTCTGAGCTGAGAACAAGCAAGAGTTCTTCTTGTGCTGACAGTATAGTTTTGCAGCGACAAGTACATGATTCATTCAACAAAATGATTTACTTATCCAAGATATAAGAGCAAAATGAGTATGTGTAACAGAAGCCCAACTATATATATATATATATATATCTTCAGAAATTTCCCTCTGGCTAACTAGCAGAAAGAGCTAGCCCAACTTCAACTGCACTTCCACTCCTTCAGAGTTTGACAGGCCACCAGCTCTTCCACTATCATTGCTTGGAAGCTTCTTTGACATCAATCAGTACTCATCATAGTTTGAGTCTTTCACCCATCTCTAGTCCCAGGCTTTTGTCTTTGGGAGGTGGACCGTCCTGATGAATATATACCGTCCTCCCCCCTGGAAAGCTCAGCCATTGTTTTCCTATACCTGACAATGTTGCAATTCCACAAGTCCATTTTGGAGAAGGCAGCTGAGTAGCGTCAGTAGCCAAGAGGTACTTTGCAGCCTTTGAAGTTCTTGTGATAACCACATCACAATTAAGCAGCACTGACTGTCTAGAGAGGATAGGATTCAATCTGGATGAGATGGTTTGATGACAGGGTTGCAGAAAGTGTTAGCATGTTCGCCCAACCTGGCAGACTTCACCAGTTTGTTTATGAGCATGAAAAGAAAATGACAGGGGCGACTGGGGGAGGAATGCAAGCTGCCTGCCCCTGCAGTCTGGGGAGATCACTGTGTAGAAAGGCTTTCAGTTATGTACCAACTGCTGATCACTGGAGAGGGAGGCAGCTTGGCTCTATCCACAATGCCAGCGGAAGCACATTGACACCAAATTTTATATGCTTAAATCTGCATGTTCTCACGACATACCTTCTGAGCACCCCTCAGGGGTAACTAAAGCAACTGTAAAACTGAACGATGTGATTGGTAAGGACAAAAAAAGTTATGAAAATTGCTCCTTAGGTACAAAGTTCTCTTTATTAACACTTGAGCAAGGTTTTAATTGGAAAAAAAATATCTGGATGTAGAATTACTCTACAAATAGGGAAATATCAAATTATCACCATTGACAGTGAGCAAGAAGGAATTAACTTAGCTTCATCTTCAGATTAGGCTGATCATACAAGATTGTTAATAAGTCTGTGGAAGTACACACTTAATTTGGAAACTGATCATATTTGATAGACACAAGAGATAATTATAGAACTTCAGCTGTCATTTTATAGTATACCCATACACAGAGTTGTCGTACTTTTTTAAAATACAAGTTAATGAGGCCATTTGCTGAATCTTTTAGCTTTGCACTCTGAGAAAGTATTGCAAATTTGCAGAAACAACTCTGTGGTGTGAATTTATCTATTTCAATAAATAAATAGCATAATACAAAATATGTATTATAAATGTAAGACAGCAATAGAATGTCATTTTCCACCATGCAACCATTTCTGAATGTTTCTCCTAATCTAAATAAGAACAAGAAGCAAAAGATTTATGAATTTTCCATTAAAAAGCTTGAAATTAAGAAATTCACTTCACACATTTAGTGTCATAATATCAGGGGGAGACTTGTTAATTATAGGCTTATATATGAAATATTTTTAAAATATTTTTAGACTTTAAAATATTTTATCTTGAAAATCTGAAAAATACCCCACAGACAGTAACAAAAACCCAAACTGCACCTACTAATTTGAAAGTGTGTATGGTTGTTTTCTGATTGAGCAACAACCGCATTAACACATTGCTGACAGAAGGGACACAAAAAGCATTTCAGTGACCTGGTGTTTATTTACTGGGTGGAGGGGAAGACATTTGAGAAAGCATTGAGTTAAACCATGATGTCAGGAACATAAAAGTCATTTCAGAGTTGTAAGAAGGTGAAGGTGTAATAGCACATAGGTAGGTCCAAGAGCTCTGTCATGGAAATACAGATACACACCACAAGTAATAGGGACTGTGAAGAAGGAGATCTTGTGCAAAGCTAAGAGTCACTCCAACACTAATCTAATTCTCTTTGTTTAGCATGTAGTCACTGGGTTGATATGTAAAGAATATGTATATTACACATACTTGTAACAATACAGAATATCTACTGTGAGAATTCTGAGCAGCTGAAGCATCTGTCAAGCAGTTATCTGTGCTTTTTTTGAGATACACAATTTTGTCATAATGTGATTTATAATTGCTAATTAGACATAAACCATTGCAATAGTAAAATTAAGACTTATGTGAATGAATTTTTGAAGAGTTCTGGGCAAAGCAAAGCATATTTTCTAATATTATCTGGAATCCTTTCTTGCACTGCTGCCCAGAATTAGAATTATCCCTCTTCTGGATTAAAGATGCATTGGTGGATTAGTCTATCACTGATGACAACATAATATATCCTTCCCAGAGGCTTAAAATGAAAGGAGGTCTGTTAACTACAGACTATGTTAAAACAACAACGAAAAAAAAGGTCCTTTAACATTTAAATATCATCATATACGAGGTCAAAATAATTTATGAAACACAGCCTCAGGTTAAGTGCCATGTGCATTCTATTCCTTTCACAGAGTGTATCACCTATAAAATAGCAAAACCTAGGAACAATTCCTGCAAGGATTAGCTGTCAGTATTACTTCTAGCTTTAGCCACCTGAACAGCTTTGGTAATACCACTCGGACAATTTAAATAAAGACAACATTTGTTTTAATGTTTCTACTTGATGCTCAGATACGTACACACATTTTGCAAAGTTGCATTTCTGCATTTGGAAAAACAAACAAACAAAAAAATTGTCAGTTCATTAATATTCTTATATTTAAACCGAGCATTTTTGAAGGGAAAAAACTGTGGTTTATCAAAGCCACAAATGACACAAGCTGTTTTTGAAGATTTTAAGTTAAACATATGAGGATTTACATATATAACTTTGTTTCAGAAAAGCATTAAGTTGATTCATCATGGTACTCAAACACTCCAGAAGAGATATTTTTTTATTCTGCAAATTAACAGACATGCCACCACTGTTCCATAGGTTAGCATTATCCTCCAAAAGTTCAGTTTTCATTAGGTATAAAACTACGCAGTTCAGAAGGCTTTGCTTGTGAACTTCTGGGAAATTTCACATACTGATAATTATATAATGACTTCTAGATTAGACCTATTAAATATTAAAGCTAAATTCTGCAATGCTACCTAAAAAGAAATATTTCACTTTCTGTGACAAAATATAAGGTACTGTAATCTCTTGAGGTACTTAAATACCTAATCATGTTCTTTTTAAATTACATCCCAGGAAAAAGTAGATGAGATGTTAGCATTAGAGATTTCAAAGGAAACCAGTTAGGTTGGTTTCTTTCTAGTGTAAGAAAAGATAAGCCTCATTGATTTAATGAAGATTAGCAGAATTACTATTTTTAAAAAGTAGTTACATTCGGCTGAAGAATTGAGCTAAGCAATGAACTTTCTACCACATTTGTCAGTTGGTGCCACTAGCACAGGAAAGAGACATTTTTCTTGTGTTTATTAAATAAAATACCTGCCTATCATCACTAATACTGCTTGTTCGATTGGATCTTTGAAGAAAAACTGAATTCATGAAGTGTTTGTGTGTACAGCTCACAGCCTGTGTGCTCCATCCTTTGAAAGGAGGCCATTGCAAGGGGGAGGGTCCTGAGCACAAAGCAGGGAAGAACTGCTTTTCTAGCAAGTGACAGTATCAGCAACAAAACTCTTATTAGAGCTGCTCGCTTTAACATGCAGTAAGTAATACCCATAGGTTTTATAGAAATAAAAGTCCGAGGATGGGGGAAAAAGGGCTTTGGGTTCTGTAGTGGAGGGAATTTCAAGGTGCATCTAAGTATTCTTAAGAGGGATTGCTTTTATAATGAAGTATCAATTACATATAGCCCTAAATCATAATTAGTTATGTATCCTCAGACTGGCAGAGCAGTTATAATGCAGTTCTGTGCTTCTCTGCGATTGATCTCAGCGACTATATCATTTTCTTGACATTTTACAACTTATTGATACAGTAATCACAGTTCATTTGTCTTAATTACACACTAACTGAGCCACTGAGAAGACACCAATAGACACTTAACCAAGAAGACATCAAACCCACGAGACTGCAACACTTTCAGTCAAGAAACAGCTGACAGCAACTTAAATCTGAGTTTGTTCTCCCTCCTCTTCGGATGTCAGGAATTATATATATATATATATATATATATATATATATATATATGTATAAAAGGAATTAAAGGGAAGGAAGTTCATTTTAGCTCAAATCTACTCCCTCCCCACACTACGCCCCCCCTCCCCCCCTTATATTTTCTTAATATGAGTGAGCCCCACTAAAGTAGAAGCAAAACTCAAGACAGGGGCAACTCCTAGCCCAGGAAGTGGGCTTCCCGCACGGGAGCCAGCTCCCCACATTAAGGCAGCGCCTTGCCAGGGGAGCTCCGGAGCGGAACCGAGGCGGGAGGAGCCCCGCGCCGCCGCGCCGGGACCCGGGACCCGTCCATGGTGCTGCAGCCGGACGCTGCTGTCCGCGCCGCGCTGCTGAAGGGCCCTTCCTTCCTCTCTTCGCTAACACCCTGCAACAGCTGCTGCCACTGCTGAGCCCGATTTACAGGAATTCGGCTTTTAGGGAGATTTAATAGCGGGGCTGGGGGTAATAATGAAAAAAAAAAAAAAAATAATCCTCAAACCTCCTTACAAAGCCCTGGCCAGGCTCTGAAGCCTGTCTTTCCTTCACAGCCTCTCCCCTGCCAGGGGCGTGGGGCGGGACGAGAAGCCCCAGCCCGGTGCACAACTTTCCAGCAGAGATCCTGGCTCCAGCTGCAGGCTCAGCCCTCCCGGAGACCCCGCGCAGCCGGTCGGCAGGAGACAGGAGCCAGCATCCCTCCTCACCTGCAAAGCTGTGGAGAAGACAGGCAGGAAAACGGGAGAGGCTGGTAGCTCACTCGCCTCCCCCTCCCCATTGCCTGCTTCTGATACCAAGGAAACCCCCGGCGGGCGGGGGAGAAGGAAGAGGAGGCTCCCCATCATATGCTCAGTGTCCCCCGTGCATCCCCTTCTTTGGGCGCCCGGAGCCGACGCCCGCTGCCCCAGCCCGGACTCACGTGTGCCGTCAAACCGGGTGGCGATGGTGTCGAGGAAGGTGTTTTGGGGTGCCAGTAATCCCTTCATAACCGGCATTTTTCCAACGCGGTGCGAGGTTCCCCATCAAAGTTTGCCTACGAGGGTGGTTCGAGAAGAAAGTGAAGAGGGCGCCCGGGGGAAGGGAGGGAGGAGGCGGAGGGAGGGAGGGAAGGATGAGGAGGAGGCGGAGGAGGATGGGGATGCCGCCGCGCCGCCTCCGGCGCCGGGAGCCCCCCGCTCGTCAGGCCCGGCACCGCAAAGCGCTCCCGCCCCCGCCGCTGGCTGCCGGGCGGGGCGGCCGCGGAGCGCCGCGCACAGGTGCGGAGCCGCCACCCCAGAGGCGCGGAACCGCCGCGCCCCCCCGCAAAGAAAAGCGAGAAGGGGCCGCCAGCGGAAAGCGGCCCTAAGGGCGTACAGACTGCGGAGAGGGCAGGCAGAGGGGAAAGAACAACCTTTATCTACCTGCGGCTGGAGCGGGGCGGGGGCAGACCAGGAACCAGCCGCCGCCCGGGGGCTGCCGCACCCTCCTCTGCCCCCGTTCAGCTCCCGGCTCCGGCACACAAGAAGTTTCTTATGCTGGAAACATAACAGGTCCTATAAAGCCTGTTCTGTAACAGTATTGCAGGGTGAAGCTTAGGACCTTAGTTCACTGAAAGGAGACACACTGTGGACATGTTCATCAAGAGCCCCTGTAGACGTTCATGGCTGAAGACTGCACCATGAGGTGTGCGGTCTCCTGCGTTATGTGCACGTTAAAGACTTGTATTTAAGGAAGAGGCATTTTCAAGTCCGCTGTCAATACCTAGACATATTTATTTATTTTTAGGAATTTCTCCCTGAAAGTTTCCTGGAAGAAATTTTGCCAAGGGGATTTTGCCAAGCAGAGAGAATGGAGAATTAGATCCTTGCCCAGGAGGCTTAACGTGTACATTTAAAAAAACTTTAACAAAACCACAAAGAAGCAGGTACACAATCTGATCTCCTGTTGGTATGAGTAACTTGGTCCAGTTCGTACCCTGGCTCTTTAAATGCTGCCAGGTAATACCCCAAGGTACAGTCATTTCACTCACTGTAGCAGCAATAGCAAAACTTCTCCATGTCCTTTCAGGACTAATAGACTCTGGAGAGAAGAAGTGCGAGTACACTCCCTAATCTACAAAGTCACTGTGCATTATGGAGGGAAAGCCTGTTGGTTTCTTGCTACTTTACAGCATTGGGAATAGCAAGAAACAAAAATAACATTTATTTGCTCTTCTCCTTTTCCCCGGATAGACAGAGGGCTTTAATTCCCACACTTTAGTGTGAGAGGCACAGAGAAATGTTGTAGGAGGAACAAAAAGAGTCTTCATTTACAACAGGTAGTTAAAGAAAAAAACAACTCCAAACAACAAACCTCACACAAAACAAAACTGAAAATACTGCTGCATAAGTTTTATAGCACAATATAAAGTTACCCATGACAACCCCACCTTAGCTCTGAAGAACGCAACAGTATTCCACTGAGATTTTCCTTGTACTAGAAGCTGGTATGAAACAGTTGATATAGAGCACCAACTCTATTTTCGAAGGGGCATGTGAAAAGGGAAACTGCCTCAACAAATCACTATTATATTGAAAGTCTCCAAAAATCTCACAGTGCTATCAGTTTCTTAGTTAAGTGATAAAGTTCAAATTCACAGCAGGTTTTTGCTTTCGCTGGGAATCACTAATCTTGCTCTTTTATTTCTTTTTAAATACTGAATGCCAGAATTATTTTTTTTTAATTATAACATCTTCCAGTTCAACATAAGCAGAGCCCCAAAATTAATTTTGCTTGATAGCTTTCCATTTAGTCATACTGGCAGGTATCACACTAAAGTTTGATGCTACAGTATGTCACTACTGGTGAAATCAATTTTTTAAAAAATCCTGTTCCAATACTTGCAAAACCCAGAAAAGCACAATCAGATTTTCACATCTGCCAAAGAACTCAATAGAAGCTATTAAGGTAGACCTGAACCTTTGAAATCTGCCAAGGGATTTGCATATGCTATAGCCTATGTACTGTGGTCATGTTTCAGCCTGCATTCTTTTCCATGAAACACCATCTAAGTAGAGATACAGTGAAGGAGAAAGTAATATATTCTTACTCCTACCACAGGCAGTCAGGAGATAGTAACCGGTGTATGCATTTAAGAATATAAGTTTATTTCTCCATTTTGTCTTACAAAAAAATCACCACAGAATGAAAAGTGAAAAAAAAAAATGCTAGTTTTTCAGAGGGCTCTGAAATAAACAGTAAATTTAGAGGTTTATTAAGAGTCCATGGAACAACCATGAGATGCAATATTTAAATGAAACCTTTAGGCCTTAACTTGAAGGGATGAGGAGAGAAGACCCAAAATAGACAAACAGAATAAACAACAACCCATGCCAAACCCCAAACAATTATATAAATACACACCCCAAAAAGGATGGACAGCTGCCAGAAGAGCCGTGGCATGTTTCATACTATTAATGGTGAGCACAGAATGTTTAGGTAGCAGACAGATAAGAGTACTGAAGGTGAACGAACAGCTGAAAGTTTATATTCAAGTCCTGGAAAAGAATTTCTTAACATTTTAGCAAAATGCAAACTGGGGATGCTATATAGTCTGAAACAAGGGAGTGTTGTTTTCTTTCCTTTTTGTTTTAATGTTTAAGAGAAGGTAAAATATAAAAATCAGATTATTTTTATCTTCTTTCAGGAAATCAGATTTTAATTTTAATTTGGAGTATCTAGGATACCTAGGTGAAATAACTATTGAGTACACCCACAAGATTATGTATTTTTACTGGAATAGATATATAAACAAGAACGGAAAGTTAACTTTGATTTTTGTGTATTAGTCTATACCCACGCTAGGTAAATAGCCCACTCCCTGTATTCCTTGTTGTACAAAATGCTGTACGGTTATAACAAGACAGTACCAGACCTGAAAGACTAGGGACCAATAGCACTATTGCTATGCTTCAGGTTGCCATTAGCATCTACTTCACAAATGACATTAGGTCAGGAGCTTACAATTTAGACCAGAAGTACAATCTAGGAAAAAGAAGGTTTGTGGCTTCAAATTACTTAACTGTATGCAAAATATCTCAGCCATACTTCTCCTTCCACTAATCTACAGCTACTTGGACATTCAACGCACCACATTTGATTTTGAGGCACTGTGTAATCTTTTTAGACACTGCTAGTTACCCAGAAATGGGAGCATGGACTGGGAATTTTGCACAGAACATATGCAAGGAGCAGTATGCTATAATATTTTTGGTCATAATTGCATACTTCCTTGTCTTAATTCATGATTTAACCAAAAATACACTTCCCATGTTTCTCGATTAATATTCCACAGTTACCTCATATCAGAAGAGGTTCAGAGCTGTTTATTGCTTTCTGGCATCAGCACTTGACCTCAACTTACCTGCTACAACTATGTAAACGATAACAGTTAGTGAAAAATCAAATTAACAATTAGAAAAGACTGCCTGCTGCTTTCTTTTGTGCTTGAAATTGCCACTCACTTGTTTGTTTGTTAATCTGGGCACGGGCATCCAGTGGGAACAAAAAAAAAAAAAGAAAAAGAAAAAAGTATGAAAGAGCCTGAACATACTAAGAAAGGGCAAAGAATGGCAACCCACTGTTCATCTGTCATCAACAGACTAATTTAGTCTCAAGTAGTGTGTGTTAAGAGTATTAACCTATCAAATGGCCATTGTACTTACAGAAATGCTGACCTCTTTCTTTCATTGTGCGTAAGCCAGTAACAGAAATTTTCAAGAATAAAGCTGCATAATTGAAGTTCTGCCAAGGGAGGGACAGTCTGGGTTGAAGTTTAAATACAAAGATAGCATCTCTGGCTCAGGAGGCAAGTAGGTTTCTATAGAGTGGGAAGGCTTACAAGATAAAGGATTACAATGCTTGCCTTGTTAGCACCTTCATCCCCTACTACCTGCTGCTAGTCACAGTGGGGAAATGATATTGGGTTAGACAGAACCATGGTCTGACCAAGTAAGTGCTGCTCATGTGTTATGTGGGTTACAGAGACCTACACGTAATTATTACACATCTGCCAGTAATTCCTCCTATCAAACCATGTTTTCTGTTGTATGAAGTTTTGCGAAATGTGGCAATATTTCAGACAGAACACATCTCTGGAATGATTCTGCTAGAAAAACCTAACCAACCAGACAGACAAAAAAACCAGCCTTTTTTTAAAGATTGAAAGGAGGAGGAAAAGAACAGGTTGAAAAATCACCAGAAATGAAAAATAAACTCACTGGAACATAATGTAACGGAGAAGCCATACTAAGGAATGGGCCTGGGATATGATTAGTAATTGGGATGAAATGGATTAGGGCAAGTAGAAAGTAGATGTTGGAGCAAGGAAGAACCAGAGCTCCATGGGGAGCCTGGAAACCCTTGAGGCCTTAGACAGAAAATAGAAGTCAGAAGAAGCAAGAACCAAAAAGGTCATTAGGAAATATATCCCAGATGATTTAGACTCAGTGGGAACAAGGTAGAAAATAAGCAGAAAGAGATTAGGCAGAGCAGCTCTAAAACAACGAGACCAAAAAAATCTCAGGAACAGGGAGAAAAGTGAAAGGAAACAAGCTGAGTTGCTAAACAGAATGACGTAGGGATAATACAGGATTGAACCATGGACAATTTGGGGAGAAGAGTGTAGAACAAGTGAAGTACAGGGCAAGAAATCATAAGAATCCATGCATTATGATATCTAGATTGAAGCTAAGAGATTCAAATCTCACTTTGATACTAGCAAATACTTACAAAATGTTTTGGTAAAAACATTTCTTTTTTGTGCTAGCATAAATAAAGACTGGAAACTTCCCAGTGTTCACTAAATTACTTAAACACCAGCATGGTAGATTGATACTTATATATCATATCATTACCCTTTATATATATTAAAATACTTAAATATCAGCATGGTAAATTCAAAAGGTTCTACTCATGCTGATATCACCCACATATCAGGCTGCAATTTGGTTTTGCACTACATCAGATCTCAAAATAAAGGCTATAAAATTCTTATTTCTGTTTCTGCTTTCCTATTTATAAAAGCAGGATCATAGTTCTCATGTGTAGCTATTGTTAATGTTTGTGTAACAATAAATTTTTTCTAGTTATATTCAATGCTTTTGTAATAAATTAGCAGGTGACATTCAAGAGATGTGCGGTTCATGTTAGAAAGCTATGGAATCACATTTCAAACAATGAGGAATTAACAAGACACTGAATAGTTCTATCATAAGCACCATCATGTAGGAATTCACAGGAAAAATGCTTAAAGTTGAGACATATCTCTATGCACAGAATTAAATTCCAAAGCAGAATAAACAATACCTAGTTTGAATCAAGTCTGTTTTCCATCAGAAGAGAAATCCAAAAACTTCAGCAAACTATGACCAAAACTTCAAAAAGGGAGGAAAACAAAAACGTGTCATACTACTCTTCTAGAGATGAAGTGTATGGTTATTTAAATGGGCACCACATTTTTCTTCTCAAAAATCTATGCAATTAAAGACAGAGAGAAAGCTCATTTCAGGAGAGGCTGGAGCACTGCAATGGCTTATTTCTATATTTCCTGTATATGAAAGACATCACAGGCCTGTTTACAGAAGCATTGAAGGCAATCTTGACATTAGAGGATCTTGTAGACTTTACTGCAGCTCAGTGTTGCTGTTTCAGGTCATTTGTTAATGATGAGTGTTATTTTTTGTTCCCATTCTTTCCTTTGAATACTTAGTGAATACAACTGTAGCTGTTGAGAATATTCTTTATAGAAATGTCACAGCTTAACTAATTTATGATTTGGAGTTAAAAACTATTTCATTATTAAAAGAAATAATTCCTAACCTTTATGTATTCAAATTCAAAGAGTACAAAGCCAGAATTACTTGCAAGGTAACACTCTGCTCAGTGAAAGCAAAGGAGAATTAGCATAGAAGTTTATGAAGTGCTAATTTGCATAGGAACCATATCAGGATGCTTTCAATAAAGCCTGTACTCACAAGCATGGCACTAAATATGGGATTTGCCTTTTAAGCCTCAAGCACGATCTTCCTGAATGAAGGGGCAAAGAGTGGTTCCTCCCACAGATCCAGAGAAGTTAATTAGAATTATGCTGCCATGCTTCCTCACAGGTACTCCCTGAACACTGGGAAACAGACATCTACAAATTCCCTGTCAGTGGAATTTCAGTTTAACACAATCACTTTCCCAGCACTGTAATTAAAATACAAGTCAGAAGACAGCACAAATTCCTTCATGAGGACACCTATTTAGTAAGTGGTTAAACTGGATAAGTGGAAAATAATTTCTTCTGTTAGCAACCCAATAGTTTTGGAACACAATTTATATAGGATGAACTTCCTCAACATCACTAAAATAGCTCAAATGATTTGTGGCTTACATCAGCGCAATAAAGAGCAGGATGAGACCCACTAGCTGTTTTTACTTTAATCATATTTCTGACTTGCAAAGCACAGGTAATGTTGAAAGTGCCAAACAGTACAGTTATTGTGGTCTCTAGCAGTGTTGTGGTGCTAATTCAAATTAAGATTTTGGCAGCCATTCATGAAGTGACAGCAACGTTGGTTTTTTTTATAAATCACTGCAAGTCACAAAAGACTACCAAGACATAGAAAACTCAAAAGGCAGACTAATATTTCATTAGATGTCATCTTCAATTTTGTTTTCAGTACAGTTGTACAGTTGTTTTGACAGAACACTCATTAATGAAAAGCCTGGGTGGCTTTACTGGTTTTTATTCTCCCTCCTCTCTTGGATTTTACTGGATTTTAAGCACTGACAAATCCCATGTTAAAATGAAATGTTAATAGTTAAAACATGTTCAATTGCATCCAGGAGATCCATGCTTGTAATGTAACAAGTATTTCTATCACTTCATATCACAAAGACACAGATATTAATTCTATGATTAATGTATTTTAATAGACAAAGTTTTTCTACAAAAACATCCTACTAGACCTTTGTCTCTCTAGTTGCCTGATAGATTATTTTTTTTTTGGTGGCAAATACAGATAGCACTCAATTATATAGCTTGTTTTGGGTGTGAAGCAAACAGTAAAGAGTCATCTTCACAGCTTCACAGAGGTCAGCTATGGTAGTTGAAGCCAGATAATAAGTTTTGCTTTAGGAAGACCCCAAGAAGGAAAATTGAGTTTTTTCCCCCATGATATAGTTATAATCATTGTATTTTGTAGTATGCTTCATAATGTCTAAACGGCAAGTGAACTATGTGAGCTTCAGTCCTTTTAGCATAGTTTTACACAGTAACAATCCAGAGTTAATAGAAGTTACATTTCGCCTGTCAGCGGCTACCTCAGTAGATGTTGTGCATGATCTTAATGGACATACATTTTAAAAGGTATCCTAATGTCTTTAATTTGCCCTAGAAGACTGTAAATACAAAGATCACTGATCAAATAGTGCATTTGATATATCATTAAAAGCTTCCATAAATTGTCATAGAAAGAGGTGTTTATCTCTTAAATATACTATCATAATTCCAAAATAACTGTTCATGATTTTAAAAAAAACAAACAAGTTTTTATTACAAAATACATCCTCACTGGGATCAAATGTTTTGCCAAGAGTTAGTGGTCACTTCCACTGAAAACAGGGAGGGGTTTGGTTGTTCCCCTATCCACTCCCATTTCATTTTTCAAATATTATTGGGAGTTTAGTTTATATCTTTTTATCAGACATTATTCTTGTCATTCTTTATTCAGAAGCCTGAGTATGGGTACAGTGGTACGGTTTCCAAAAAAAGAGATCCACAAAAAATAACAACCCTTAGTGGTTTATCTTAATGACTAAATACCTAAAATTGAGTAAATCAAGTTTTGCAAGACACAGCATGAAGGATTAACTGCAGCATGTTAAGATCTATACAAAACAGAGCCAACTACATTCTATACATATGTTTTGTAGTCTTCCAAATTTACAAGCAGTGTTACACATTCATTTTACATTTCAGCTCCTTTCCCGCTCCCAAAACACAAGTATTTACACACACACAACTTCCCACAGAGCACAAGTATATGTATAGTAAAAAATACTTTTGAATATATAGTTTTTATTAACATATAGAGGAGGGGAAGAAAGAGCATCTATAGTCATGTATAAACCAACTTGCAACCAGAATAGCGCAAATAACTTATTACTGGTTAACTGGTCAAGATGAAAGTTTTGAAGACAAAACAGGAACAGTATCCCCTGATAAACTTTCATGTATTTTATTCAACTGAGACAATAGTGAATTTGTCAGCACACTGAGTGTAGTAACACTTTGTTTCCTAATTGGAGGAGGAAAAGAAGGAAGAGGAGAGGATTAAAAAAAAGTACTGGTTTTAAAATAATTGAAGTGGGTTAGACTTACTTCAAGAATCCTTGCATCAACTAGAACACAAAATTGTTGGAGACACTGCATGTGTTTATGTTCTTTCTGAAAAATGGGAAAAGCAATAGGAAACATATTCCAAAGCTTTTGGATAAAACTTTCATATAACCCTAACTGTAGTTAATGACCTTCCTATTATACCAATGATCATCATACTTTTCTTCCCAAATAATTTGCATGATAGCTTTAAAAAAACAAACCAAAGACACTTTGATGTTCAGTAAGTCCTATTCCTACATTAGAAATTCTTCAGAAGACAACAAATAAACTGTAATTAAGCAACAAGAGGGTAACCAGATCCACCAAGAGTGTAACAGATGAGCCTTAATACTGATTGATCTGCATTTTAATCTTCTCCAACTCATCAACTTCTTCCCCATCTTAAGAGTTTCATTAGTTCTTCTCAAACGCAAAAACTAGTAATGATATATCAGTAGTCACGTGTCCTGTTTTCTCTACCTAAAAGATACTCCATATCTTTACAAATAAGAATGAAAACTGAGGTAGTTTAAGTTATTAGAAAAACATATACCTTCCACTCTTAATTTGGAAAAAAATTCTTAAATACCTAATTTCGATGAATGAACACTTGTGAAGAGACACTGCAAAGAAATAGAGATAGAAATGAACTCTGCGGGAAAGAGTACCATTATTAGTTTGGAGAAAAAGAAACACAGTCAAAAAAGAAAGCATTATTGTCAAAGAAATCCTAAGAAGTAGGATAGAAAATGAAAGTTAAAAGGAAACCTTTAATATATGAAGTCACCGTGGAATTAGCTTTAGACTAAATCTGTGATGCAACATATGTGACATCAGGCAAAAGGATCTAAGTAGGAGGAGATCATATCTAGGGAGAGAAGCATACCAGGTCTGAGTGAACACTGGGAGATTCAAGCAGTGCTTAGTTGTGCAAAGGTCCAAAGGGAAGAAAAAAAGTGTACAGTACTTTTGCTTGTACCTGAAACAGTGTGAGAACATGGAACTCAGGATTAAAGGTGGTTTTATATGGAAATCACGTTGATCTTGGTTTAGTGCGTTCTTCTCCCAGGTAGCCCTCAACAGGACTAAAACCAAAGGTTATTTTTGGACTTTAACTGAAGAAATCAATCTTGAACTCTAGTCAGCTCCAAAATAGGTTATGCTAGTACACACAACACTTAGGTCAAAATTTCAATAAAACCAAGAACTCTCCATTCTCAATTATTTTAAATATTTCTAAGAATTTGGGGGTTCAGGTGTGTCAATCTTGTATTCTACCTTCTGTATAAAATTGTTTCTATGCTTCTATGTTCCACCTATAAGCAGTGCCTTTGCTCTTACCCTGTCATAGGTCCAAGCAAGTAAAGCTTTAGGTATGCGCAGTGCTCTGTGCATAGCAAAATTAGTATAGTATAATAACTAGGTGTAAGGATTATACTGAGGATCACATTACCGGATTAGGGCAAATATACATGCAGTGGATTTTGTAGGAAGTGACCAGCCCTGTGGTAGATGCAGCCTCAGAGTCCTATTTATAGAATAATCTGCTCCCTAGTCAGGTTAAATTAATATCCTGATCCTTTTTGCATATACTAGTTGGCACATTCTTGGTACAATTTTCAAAACTAATCTTTTATCTAGGATGGCATTTGCTGTTACTGTGCAGTTTAAAGCTCTGTACAGAATTTGTTTCAGCACTTTTTGCCACATGAAGAGCTGAAATTTAAGTGTTAAAACATAGATAATACAGACATTGTCCTGAGAAGACTTCGCTTCTTCCATAATAAACAAGTGCAGTAAAGCCTATGAGCACTTTATAAGCATTGTTTTTGAGGTTTGCTAGCCATGGAAAAGACTTTCTCCTCAAACACATCTATTTTCCAAGGACTAGCATGTTATTAGTGTGCTTGGACTGAAAACCTGCTTAGATTATTTCAGCCCAACCTTAACTTGTTTCATACTAAGTGACAAACACATTATCACCTTCATATATTCGATCTCACGTCAAACATTCTCTCCTTTGTGATGCAGTGGGATCAACTAATGTGGAAACAAATCCAAAGTGAGTTGAAATATGCAGCTTGAAATTCAAGGTTTGAACAGAATTAACTTTCCCACCTGTAATCACCATTTTTCTAGTGAAGCTGGTCTTCCACTCTTAATTTACCCAGTCAGGTTCTCAAGATTGGGGCAGAGCAACCGTTGTTGGAGTGTACATCACAGCAGAGTACCTGCTTGTGACTGTTTACTTGTCTGAAGAACTTCAGCAAGAAATCATGTGTCCTTCTACCCTCATTCCAGCTATATTTTTTCTTTTCTTTTCTATGCTTCCATATTTTTGTCTAGATTACTATTTGTAGCTTCCTAACCATTAAGAGAATTAATTCTGTCATCTTTGGCAAGACAGCTTGGCAAAGTTAATGACTTTAAATGAAACTGTGGTACTCAGAGATTTATTTTAATAAGTTTTGATTAATCCTGTTGTTCTTCACAAGTGTTAATTTCAAAACATTGAACACATTTTCCAAGTCTGAGGTATTTGCATACTTGAGTATATTTACAGACTCTAGTATGAATATTCTACTTTTGTCATAGCTACTAAATATTGATGTCCTCATCTTGCAAGTCCAACCTCATTCAACTTCACACAGTAACAAGGTTATTCTAACATCTCTGATTTCTGGGCCTCTTATTCTACCAAAAATAGCACAAAACATAAGACTGCACTTGAACTTTAACATCCTTTAAGCCAGAAAGACACCCCCATGACATTTCAGACTAAGTATTATGTGGTTGGGGGGTTTTTGACTATGAAGAAGAAATGGAATAGTTATTCCTATTTCTTTTTGCTAACCTTTGGACTATTTGTACCTTTATTAAAGCATTTTGTGACTAATGGGAGAGAATTATTAGATGGATTTTGATTCCTTCCTCTTCCTATATCACTGTTTATTGACTCAAATAAAGTAAAGTGCAAGAATCAGCTTCAGCCTGTTCAAACTTCAATTAACTTCAGGCAAAACATTAAGTTCAAGCTACTAACAGCTAAAGATCAAATTTCCAAAGGTTTTCAGGTGCTTAGAAAGGTATGAAAAGTACTGGATTTTCAGAAATGTTTAATTACCTTGTGTCACTCTGCCTCCTTAGTGTCACCTCTAGTTTTCCTGTAAATCCCACCAGATAACATGAGAAGGCGTTCTTGCTCTCATATGCATGAAGGAAATAATTTACAGCTATCAGGCCATTCATTCTCTTTCTCCTGCAGTTTAGTATCTACCCAATTCCTCCACACAATCATACCCTAATCTTTACTTATCCAGCCATTTTGACAAATACGAGCGAGACAGGCTGCTCCCAGGAGCACCTTTCAAAGCAACTCCGAAGAAGTCAGCAGGGATGGGCAGTTAGGGGCAGTAACCTCTTCAGCCATTGAGCAGCAATGGCAGAAGGAGGATGCAGTCAGACCAGATTTGGGGACCAGACTTCTACACACAGAAGTCTGGTTCCCAAGTCGTAAGTGATCTGGGCCCTTTTTCTCCAATATAAAGTCACTAAAAGAGCAACATTACTGTAAGTAGCACATAAAGCTTTTTCAGTGAGAGTAAGATAAGCATGTGAAAAGGCTCTGGAGGGAAACTTCTGTGAAATATTAATTTAGTCAAAGTATTTCCTCAAATGAAAATATAAGCTAATGATGTGCTGATTGACATCAGTTGCAGGTTTCTGCAAGTATGCAGATTGTAGAAGTGTAGTACAAAAGGTTAGAACTTAATTTCACAGCTTACTGTCCTTCCATATCAATAGTTTATTTGAGCATTATGGTACTATATATCTTAAAACTAGTAGAAAATTTAAATTAATATTTTCACTAAGTACAGTTTGAACTGCAGGAAAACAGCTTCTGTATGCTTATTTTGGACAAAGCACTTCAATACAGTGATTCATACATGGCTGCTGCAAGTATTCAGAGTACAAATCATATGATAAGGTAAGTACAAGTGTTGTTTTGGGGTTTTTAACTTACATCTTTAAAAAAATGAACTTGGAATCAATATGCTAGTCCTATAAGTACAAGCTTAGGTTCTCCAGAGCTTATCCAGCAAAACACTTAAAACATATACTAATATAGGACTGATAATATGCTTAACATTAAGCTCTGATTTAGTGAAGTGCTTTCAGCACTTGCTCAAGTGTATTTTGTAAGATAAGCATACTGAAGTATTAAACTCTCAACACACATTTTTCCACAACTGTGGTCAATGTTAGCCTCCAGCCATAGCATGACCTGGTTACTTACATGTTTGAAAGCTCCTGAATAGACAGGAAGTCAAGCCCTCCACTGGTGTATTTCACTGATGGCACTAAGGTTACAGCACAGCTTTCAGCCCATAGCTTTAAAAATTGCACACCATAAACCTTTTGTAAGTTTGCACTGGATTTATATACTATTGCTGTCACTGCATGCGTTGTGGACTCCGCTCAGATAAATATGTAAAAGTTTAGGGTATGGGAGTAGGTGGGCTTTCAGAGCCAGAATTAAAACCTTTAGAAAACCCACAAGGCAAAAAACAACCACAAAAACCCCTAGCTACCAAAACTTGCTTGGTCTATTAAATTTCTACCTAGAACAATTATGATCCATCAAATTACCTGTAGTACATCTGGCTTTGAAAACTAGTAGGTTTCAGTTGTATGTGGAATTACTTTTTCAGAGAAGGATATATTTTTCTTTGAAGTTTTATTCACATGCTCTTTGCCCAACAATCCATTCTATCTCCTTAAAATCTGAAGGTTATTGTTGTTGTTGCAGTAACTGTTACATAATGGTTTCATTTAATACAAGACAATTGCAATACTTCCAACTAGATACTCAACAAAATTTACACATACGTTTTTTCCTCCATTGGCTCCCTTATATTTTCTCTCATGACAATCCATTCCATATTTCCTTCATTGTTATTCTCACCTTTTACACAGCCTAGGTATACTGAA
Source organism: Laterallus jamaicensis coturniculus (assembly GCA_022605575.1). Lineage (NCBI taxonomy): Eukaryota > Metazoa > Chordata > Aves > Gruiformes > Rallidae > Laterallus > Laterallus jamaicensis. The sequence continues at coordinate 15,558,948 of JAKCOX010000008.1, read as the reverse complement.
ATTCCCATATCCAACTTCTAACTATATTCTCTCTAATTTTCTTATTATATTATGTATGGTAAATTAAGTAAGGACTAAACATCAACAGGAAAGTATTATTTCATCCAAGGAGTGCTGTTCTGATTCACCAAATGCTGTTTATAACATCAGCAAGGCTTCATCTGCAATACAGGGCAGTGTTTATCTCAGTGATATTGTTCATTATTGAAAGTGGAAGGGATATATTTCACAAAGGTATTAGCAATGAAGCAAATTGGAGAGACAATATCTGAGAAGGCTTGGCTCAAGACCTATCACCTTACAGTAGCGCTTTCCTTTTAGGAATACAAGTGGATAAATGTGTCATATAAATTCTTTCATAAAGCTCTCTCTCCATAGCCCAAATTCAGCTGGTTACATAAGCACGTGAATTGTGTGGAGCATGGGAGTTATTAAAGTTAAACACACAATTTACATCTAACTAGTGTTTGAACACCCTTGATGGTTTTGTACATTTTTCATGTAACATTTAACAAAGCTTAAGTCTTTAACCACCTATTAAAACAGAGCTGCTGCTTGTACTCAAAATCTGAGCAATCAGCTTAAAGCAAAAAGATTAAACAATAAAATATTTTTATGTTGCGCATCCATGTGATTTTGAAAATTATAAAAGCTCCTTATTTGTATCACAAAGGCCAGATACACAAGAGCATTTCAGCACTGACTATTCTTCCTTTCAGCATGGTACAATTATCATATTAGCAAGAGAACGAGCAGCTGTTAGGTAAACCTGTCCTGGCACAAATCCATATAAATAAATAGATACTAAAATAAATAAAGGAAGTACTACTTCCTTCACCCTGTTCACGTCACTGAGTTTCAAGTGTCACCTTTTCCAAGTGAGCACTGCTATTTCAAAGAATACTCGTTGGTGTTCCCCATCAGTACTCAAATTATACTAAAAGGAAAAGGAAGTTTAGCGACCTTTTTTCAAGGCTGTTAAATGAGGCCTGAGGTAATTGTTGACTCTGAATTAAGGAACCCTTAACATCAGGAGGATACTGGTAAATTATACTAAGAACTTACAGCACCAGCTTCAGTTACTGATCTGATTTCTCTGCCATCCACTCCCCCAGAACTGTACCTTTCACAATTTCCTTCTGCCTTATCACTTACATCCATCTGTAACTCGTCCTCTTTCATCAGTTCACTTCAGATTCTTTACATGAAACACACCTGAGATTGACTTGTTTCTATCAAAGGACATAGTCTGACACTTCGATATTGAATGAGATGATTTTATAATACTGTGTCGATATCAGTAGTGATTTTTCTTCCTTTCACTGCTTTCAATCATAACTTGAACAGTTTTTCAGTCTAATTTTTGGGATTAGTTTTGCTTTCCACTGACACTGCAGACAGAAAACAGTAAGTATCTGAGATATCTGGAACCAATCCAATTTCTAAGATAAGTCTTTAATAATTTGGTTTTGCTCATCTCTTCTGGTTTATAAAGATCTGCTTCTAGGCTTGTAAGATGAATTCCAAACTCAAACAGTATATAACACTCAGATCAGAACCCACACATTGTTTAAACAAGTCAGTCTATCCTTGGTAATACTGCACAAGTACAAACAGAAAAAGAATTCTAAGAACTTTCTAGACGCAGTGATAACACATGCTAGTGAGCCTACAGTTCACCATAATGTTAAAGTAGGGTGCCACCTGCTGCTTAATACTATGAATTAAAAATAAGAGGAACCAGTTTCCTAACATAATACAACCTGACAACACTCCTGACTAATGTTTTATAACGATGTGAAACACTTCACTGAGAACTGGGCTAGTGCAACAGCTAGATTATGATGTAAAAGCTGGCGTTGTACGACTTTTACTACTGAAGAAGTGGTATTCTCTGAAGTTAATTGAAGAAAAAAAGCACCAAACACATACACATGCAAAAGGCAAGGTTTTCCTTATTGAAAGTAGCATTACTTTGTGACATAAGAGTAGAGTTTCACTGCAAGTTTGCTCCCCAGTTCACTGAAGCAAGCAGAAGCAGTCATTGACTTCGGATCAAATCTCTACAGTTGGCAACTCAGTGACGTTCGCTTTGATATCTAAAGTTCTGGCACAGTTTAAAAAAGAAAAAAAACCCCAAGAAGATAGATGCAGTTAGGGAGTTTAGGCTTGAGAATCCAGCTAGAAATATATCTAGAGATGTACATAAAACATTTGCTATGTTCCTAACCATACAGTATTCTCTAAGTCTTTACTTTGCCTTGACTCATATAACCTGTACGTTACTGATGTAGCCAAGCAGAGAAAAATCTAGCCTAAAGTAAACAAAACTAACATAAAAAGTTCCTGGCTTGGTACTCTTTCCTACCTCCCTGGAAAAGTTTTCTCCATTTTCCTGGTAAAAACTGTTAAGTAGCTGTTCAGTAAAACAGATCAGCAAACTCCTCTAGATTCAGAGAAATCTTCCAAACCCAAGGGGTTTTTTCCCCACATAGCATAGTACCTCTGATTGACATTATCTTGTAATCCTGCCAACATCTGTGCCAGGCACAGGATCTGGTGGTGCAAGGATTTCTGAGGCCACCTTCGCTGCCAGAGGCAGGGAATGGTGTAATTTCTCAAAGCTCTGCTTGTGAATTGAAATAAACCAGACACTGCTATCACATTTTAATTACATGCAACCTCTTCTACTCAGGAAAGAGGCACAGTAATTGGACAAACGCTTTATATCTTTTACATGAGAAGTGAGAGTTGAACAGAGCACAGACCCCTGCTTCCATTTGTGATTTTCAGTGCAGTTTCTCTGTACAGCATTTGCATATTTGCCAGAGATGATTATAAAGGAAAATAATTACCAATTTAAAGGTTAGAGAATTAAATTACAGATTTTCCTAGGGCATTCAGACCATTTTGAAGCTTTTGTCTTGCTGGCCTTAACAGGGGTGGGGGAGTGGCTGCAGGAAAGTATATTGTCACTGTCTTCAGCAAGTCTTAAACCAGGTTCATGCTAAAACTATGAGAGAAAGATAACTTGTCTTACCTCAATCAAAACCCCACCCAAACAACAAATAATGTATACTGAAAGAATGGCTTTAATCCACCTAAGAGTTCTGTCACTGCATGAGCTGATTTACTAAGAGATATAACAGGATGAAATTTTTTTAAAACTCACAATGCAAAAACATAGCCGGTTTGCTTAGGGTCATTAAGGCCCTTAAGAAAAGGGTACAAAGCCTCTTTTGGGGGAAGCAAGACATTAAGTAACAGCCCTATTCTAATGCTAAGTGCATCCTACCCATTCAACAGTTCAGTCCAGAGAAATCAAGCACTGGGTGTTCTTCCTAAATAATAATATATAGGCAGCTTATTAAGCATTACCATTATGACCCGCGATCTATCATATGCTTTAATTACCAAGCATGAACACAAGTTCTCAATGCGAGCAATCAAATGTGTGAGGATCAAGCTGTACTGCAATATCTAACCATACTGCAGCTTGTAAGTTCTCCAACAACAAACAACACATCTTTCACTTTGAAATTATTAGCTCTCTAATGAGCCAAGATATCGTCATCATTAGTCTAGCATCTAATCACCTACTACACTGAATCATCAATCCCCCAGGTCTTTTAGAGACCTTTTTGTTTCAGTTGCATAATTACAATAATTAAACTTCATATTTCTGGTCCTTTATAGCAGTGCTTTAGCCTGCCATGATTTCCTTTGGGGATAAAAGTGAGAACACTTGCATAATTGCATTGTTTACTCAGGTCTAATCTGCTCACTGTTGTGCTGGGTGGGGTTGTCCATACCTGTTTCCTCAGACTCTACCTAAAACGGGACCTCTGGTATTATCAAGAGAATACCTTTTATGCACGTGCTTATAACAGACCAGAAGGGATAGAGGGAAACACTGTTTTCTATGTTCAGTGAAACAGCAGTTAACTCTTGTTGAGCTGTTAAGGAAAAGACTGCAATACTGCTAGCATGTGATTTCAACAACTCCCATACATCCTGTGCTTCAGACAGTTTTATGGCTAGTTGCATTAACCCAAGGAGCAAGCTCTAGGAAAAGAATTCTGAATTTAGACTGTCAGATTAAAAATTACAAAGAAGAAACCTGGAAAGAAGCTTAACTACCCAGTCCCAATTACAGGAATTAATAGAAGCTATGCACAATGAACTGATGTATTAACTTCCAGTGGACATGAATTATAAAAACATTTCCAGAAAAGCTTTTCTGGCCTGGAATCTGGCTTTCCGAAGGAAAAACACAAGTCTTTGATGTTTTGCATCCTTAATTCAGTTTTGTTCTCACTTCCTCTGAAACAGAAGTTGAGCTATATCTAGTGCTGGATCGTTTCCCATGCCAAAATTAGGACCTTTGACCACTGAAAGCAACCCGTTTGACAGAGAGTCACCAAGAGTAATATCCAGTGCTCCACTTGGAAAATTTGGGTTATAAACTCCAACTTCAAAGAACTTACTTTCTGTATCACTTGCCCAGAAGCTTTCTGTAGATAGCCACAAAGGAAGAACACGTTTTTGCAATACTTAAGGTTTCAGTAGGACTAGTGAAGTTAAAACAAATGCGCGGAGAGTTGCTCCCTCCCACCACCCACTCAACATCGATACGGGTGTTCTTCCTGCCAGAACGAAGCCTTCCAACACTTTTTTTTTTCCCTGCTGCTCATACCTCCTCCATGAATCGCATCACGGACTGACCGAACGGGGGAAAAAGATTTTTGCGTCGTCCCCGTGACTGACGTGGCACGACCGCCACCTAGCGCGCCCCGCGCCGCACTGCGCCGCTCCCCGCCGGGACACGGCACAGCGCGCTTGCCTCCGTCACGCCAGGTTTCTTAGCCCCATGTGCGCGCGTCTGTACGCACACTACGTACATACGCACCCTGTACAGCCGCTGCAGCTGCTCTGCGGTGGCGCAAGAGGCGGCGGTTGAATATTCAGTCTAACTTGGCCTTTTAAACCTCACGCCTAGTAACTTTGTTTAGCACCTGAAGCGTAGGCATCAGATTATCTTTCTCCTCTTTACTGTGATGAGGGAGCTGTTCAGAAGGGGAAGGGTTGATTTTTGAGGTCAGAGTAGTGGGAAGGGTGACAAGAGAACAAGGAAAACTCACCCCGTACCTGTTATCAGTCAGACCTGGGGGTTGGACCCGATGATCCCTCGAGGTCCCTTCCAACCCCTACACTTCTGTGATTCAGACATGACAAAGGAAGAACACCACAAGTGTGTTAAGTTAGTGAAGTCTGACCGTTCACAACAGCAAGGTTGCAACAGCAAGGTCTGCCCTCGTAATGCAGCTGTAGCCCAAGTGTTTGCATGAAGCAGCATTGAGCGGGGCTTGCTCTCGATCTCTGCAGGAGACCATGTAAAAACAGTGGTTCACGTTACAGAGAGATGAGAACGAGCAAAAGACACTGAATTGAAAACTTTTTTTGCATGATTTCTTTATAGAGGTGGTTTAGAAACTTAGAGGCTGAAAAAAAATGGTTGATCTGTGAATGGTGATAAGATGTGTGTGAGCAAGTATCAGAAATTAACATTCTGAACACTCAGGAACAAGCTGACCTCTTTGCATTGCAATCAGCGAAGTCCAGTTGGAGATAACTTACTAGTAGTGTACTCTAGAGTACTGTGATCAGGACTCCTTAATCTCTTTAATAACTACATGGATGATGGGATACAGTATACCGTCAGAAAGTTTGCGAACTATACAAGGAGTGGCTGATATACCAGATAGTTGTGCTCTACAGTGAAAACTGGAGGGCCCAGGAGCCTATTACAAAGGTGAAGAAGGTCCTGAATGGAAGAAGGATCCTGGAAGTGGGGGAAGATCATGGATAATGAGGAATGGATGGAGATAAGTGCCAAGGGAACAAAACAACACAGGCAGGTCCCTGATGGGAAGGGGAAGTGAAGTCCTAAAATGGGGTAAGAAACAAGTGAGCATCTGAAAGATTAAGTAGGATAAAAGCTCAATTTCACAGGTTGTTAAATAAACCCCAGTATCCAGATCAAGGGGGTTGTCATTTATCCTGTGTTGCGTGTGACAGAGGCCTGGTAAAATGAACATTGTGAAAGCATTAAACTTACACAATCTAAAAATTATTTTCCTTCATAATATAGTTGTAAAGGCAAAGGGAACAAAGATCATATACAAAGTTGTTATCTTCTCCCTGCTCCACTTGAGCAAGCACAAGGTTTATAAAAAGGCACTACTGTTCTATTTATTAGGAAAAGTGTTACTGTTTCAGAAGATTTTAATATTGACCCCCCCTGATTTGTCTGAATGCCAGACAGTACAGTCACATAATTCAATCCTCCTCTGACATTTCCTTCTGATAGTTCTGATATGGTGTGGTCAAAGTAGAAAAATACTACAATTTCTCTCCACCCTACATGAGCTGAAGTGTGACAAATCATTTGGGATATCACCTATCTTGGCACTAGACCTGAAAAATTTCTTTGCAACCACAGTGCTAGCTAATAGCATTCTGCATGAGTGGCTCACGACTACATATCTCTATGTCTATCATATGGCAAACAAGATCTGCTGGGAACTAGGAAGGTCTGTGGGACCTTGTGGTCATCTTTCCAATCTAATGCCTTTACTAAAGCAGCAAATGGAAGTCTAGCACTTCCACACCATGTGTAAAAGCATTGAGGGGAAACCCCTATGTAAGGGGAATGCCTAAACTTTCACCCTCAGAATAACATGAGATGACAGAGTTGGCCTCAGGCCTCATGCAGGCAAACTACATATGTTTAGCTAGGACTCCAGCCTGGAGTTATTGGGCACGGAACAGGAAGCAAAGCATCTGCCATATTTTCCTACCTTTACATATGTGCGTTATTTACTACTGCCAAAGGAGGCTTAATACACTACACAAAACTTCATTTACTGCTTCTACTTCCATTTCAGCCGTACCTAAAATGCGTCCTTAGAAGTTTCTCTCACCAACCCACTTTCTTCCATCTCATAGTAACTCTTGTATTATGCAGGCATACTTGCACATATTTGCTGTTCCACTAATGATGCCTGTTATGAATGTTTCACTGACAACCCATCCCACATCTCCAAATTTTTCTTCTGTATTTTCTCATGATTGTGAAATGCTTTCTAAATTACACCACAACACTATTGTCTTGGAAACTGACCCCTTTTAAGTGGTATGACAAAGGTAGGTCCAGAAGTAAAGCCCAGCCTACTACAATTGTTCGGCAGCTGTGAGAAATAACAGATTTATCCACTACTATTGACTTCAGAATGTAGCAATATCTTAAGAACAGATAGGAGCTATTTTCTTTTTTGTTCCTCTTAATTACTTCTGCTTTGCTCCAAATTAGACTGTTTTCCTTGGAGCAAGAGTCTTATTTATCTAAGTACTTATGAAACACTTGGACATTCAGATTAGAATCTTTATGCGTGCATGCAAAATAAACAACAGATTAAAATAAAACCAGGAGTTAACAGGTTGTTGAATTCTGAACTGAAATTTGTGGCCCAGATTTTCAATTTAAGATTAATGAATACTTTAAAGATCTGTGTGAGCTTCATAATTTGGGGTATGTCTGTGTGTATATGTGTGTGCCAGATTTAGAATAATTTTTTTAAGTGATGATCCTTATTATTTCACTTACAGTGTAAATTAATTGTTAGTCTTTTGATGTAAAATGTCTATTTTCAGAAAAAGAAACCTCAGAATGTGTACATACAAGTCTTTCAACTGACAAAAGGTACTATAAATGGGGCTTACATTTTAGGGGCACGAAGTAGCTCTTGCAAACTTAGCCCTGTTAGCTGAGTGGTTACTATGGCTACTTCAGGATTGAATTTTAAGCACAAGTCCGACCTTATGCTTGAGCTCACACTCATCTCATACAAGTGATTTGGACATAAGCCCAGGCAGTGGTGAGGAACAAATCCTGTTTCCATGGTACCCTTTAGCACAGGTTCAAGCATGCGTTTGTCCACATTGAAGAGCAGTGGCACAAGAACAGTAGTACTTTCTCAGTTCGTGTCTCCCATGCCATCTCTAAAAATGCACTTTGATATGATTGAGGTAGGGGAAACAAGCCCAGAAACAACATGTGATTGAGGTGGAAGAAACATGATTGCCTTGTCTTCTCACTAGAAGCATGTTCCATCAGGTCCTTCTAAAATGGCACTCGGCAATACTCTGCCACCATGATCTGGACACCTGTGGGTGCAGGTCCCAGAGCAAGCCATACTTTCCCCCATTCTTGAGCCTGTGCCTTAGCAAACAGGCACACGAGTTTACCAAGCCGGAGTTGCTCAACAACTGCCTGAAAAGACTTTGAGTAGAAACTACCAAAGAAGTATACCTAAGAAGTTATACAAGATAAAGGCACAAGGAAATGAAGTATTGAAATTATTTAAATCCATGGAAAGTTTATGAAATACACACAGTAGCAGTATTTATCCTGACACTAGTGGCAATTAGTCACAAGACTAATTGGGTTTTTTACTGAAGTAAAACATATATCTTCCTTAATGCTAATCCTACTGTACCTTGATGGGAGAGTAGTTTTTCAGTGGCTGTTTTCATACCAGTGACCTCATAATATGCAGCATATACATACCTAAATATTTAGTTCCCATTACGATCATGTCTACACAGATATTTTTAAGAGAACTCTTATTAAACTGAAGCATTAGCTTCAGGGACACAAACACCAAATATTCATCCTGTAATAAGTGTCCCTGTGAAAGCTGTCAATGAATTAGAGCTAAGCCATGATAGTTTGCTACATCACACTTTTTCTCCCCAATAGCTAGGTAATGGAAGTTGGAAGAACTGGTTCGGCAGTACTGGAACAAAATAGGAGTAAGAGCACCAGAGGAATCCGTATGAATTGCATTAACAGCAATTAGTTTACTATCCAAATCCAATAGTTCCTACAAAACATTTCAGCCCAACTTCCATTCATGCAATAATAATTAAAAAAGCATCATTTGGCTTCACTGGAATAATCAAATCAACCATTTAACATACAATCTGCTAAACTGACAAAAAATTACCCTCACCTTTATATACCTTCACAATGTTAAAATACTTAAAGCTGCTGTCCATCTACCTCCACTATATACTCCTGCCCTTGCCCAGCCAGACCCACAGCTGGTGAAAAACAATCCAGGTACACTGAGGCAAATGGAGCCCTACTGATCTGCACCAAGCGAGGACCATTGCGATCAGCAGAGCCACACTGACGTACAGTGCTGAGAGGCCATCTCTGCCATCACACTGTGGCCACAAGCAAGAAACATGTACAAGCACACTCTTAATCCTCTCTTTGACTCAAAAGACTTCAGTCAATCAATTTCAGATAAAACAAAAGCATCACTTTAAGTCTTCTGAAAAATGGGGGGTTGATACTTCGTACCTTCTCAAAATTGAGTTTTACTTCTTTAAAGGCCTTTCTAAAGGCTCACACAACTGGTATGTAAGGTGAAGAAGCATAAGGCATTGCAAACACACACAAAAAAAATCATTAACAAGCAGAATTCCTGAGTAAACTTCCATCTACAAGTACATTGAGGTTTTAAGTAGTATTGAATATTACTTAACACATTTTTAAACATCTCAACACAAACTATAAATGCAGTCTTTATAAAAAAAATCTTAAAACAACAACCACCAAACTAAATTTTTTCCAGAGAGAAGAGGCTTGCTGCTGCATGACAGTCAATTTAAATGTCTGTCTGTATTTTTTTTTTCTTTCATTAAGTGGTAATTCAGCTCTTCATCTTTTCAGATTTTCTTTACTCACTTTCAGGCAATTACTGTTGGGGGCTCTGATGTTAATGAGTTATACACAGCATATTTAGAAATGAAATACGCTTTTAGAGTATGAAGTTAAGTTAATGGAAGCATCAACCTGAATAGATGCAAAAGCCAGACATCTTTGATATCAGTGCTTGATTGATTTTATAAGTCAGGTGTTCATATGAATAAGTAACCCTTACTTAGCTCAAGGAGCGTTTTGACAAGAAATTTGCACTGATGAGCTATAAAGGCAGCCTTTTGATAAGACTCTGCTTTGCATTGTCCCTCATTTTTGATCATGTTTGATATCACTCAAATAATCTAAATCCTTAACATCATGGTAGATCTACATGTTACCATAAAAGCCTTTGTACAGCTACTTATAAAATCTTTACAAATTAAGAAACATATGAAACTACTGATGTGAAAACCATGACCCTGCTTCTGAAAGTATTATACTTCATGCAAAATGTGCTCTTCCTTGTTTTCTCTTAATTGTTACAACAAAACATAGCTAATAAGCATGGAACAAGGATTTTCTAGTGAGTTTAATAATATGTTATATTTAAAGTCATTTTAAAATGCTCTTCTGACCATCTTTATTTAAATTGACTACAGATATTAGAAAATGTTTTAATAACAAAATACAAGAGTCATTGTAAACAACATTGTAATTAAAAGCTTAAATGCTTGATCTATCTTACTAAACACCCAGGCTGTCAGTCTTTTAACCACATCAAAACTAAGTTAACTAGATTTTGCAACTTACTCCCTTGTTTTTGAGCTTCATTTTCTTCTTCTGATTAAGCTAAATCCCTAATCTGAAATGAAATTAGCATACTAGACTAAAGACTTAAAAATCAACTGAAAATTATTACTCTGTCTCCAATGAATATCTATCCATTTATGCCACAGAAGAGACACAGATGTGCTTTGGCTGTACAAGCATGGAGACTGAATGCAAAGAGGGAAAAGAGCCAAATTTTTATTTTATTACAGTGTTCCTACTGTGAACAGGAAGATTTCAAATCTTCACTGAAAATACCTAGCAAGTTCTTCTTCTCCCCTCCAGTTCATCCTTTTGTGGAAGCAATATTATCCACAAAACTCACTTGAGTGTGCCTATATTCTAGAATTACTGGCCATGATTAGAAAATTCATTGAAAGAGAAAACAAATAGATGAGACACATATACTTATTATCCACAAGGGTACATAAATACCAGATCAACTTACCCAGAGAAGTCATAGACTGTCTACTCCTTGAGATCTTTAATCTAAAATTCTCTCCAAAAAGAGACCACAATAAAGAAAAGAAAAAAACCCCCAAAACAACAAAGTAAAATTGTAGAAAAACATAAAGCAAAATAGTCATCTAGACTATTAGCCATCTGAACATAAGGCCACATTAATTCAGTTTACATCCTTTTACAGAAGCACTTTAACCTGTTGAAAACTCCACTGCCTCTCCAGGCAATCAGTGGCACCATTTTACTAAGGGTGGTAGGCAAGAATCACCTGATGAAATGCTAAGGTCTGTGCTAATGTGCAGGTGGCTCACATTAGTAGAAGAATCTCTCTAGTTTGCAAATCTGTTAATCTGTCACAATGTGTGTTATCAAGACAATCTTCTATGCAGCCATCAGGTGTCACCCTGTGTAATCAAACACAAGTAAGGAAAATTAAATTGGTCTGTCTCCCATCTTAAAATTATTTAAAAAAAAATAAAAATAAGGAATTTCCCTGAGCCCAATAACAACTCTTGTGAAGTGAAAATGAACATTTTTATATAATATCAAGAATGTTTAAATTCAGCCCGACTTCTGGCAGTGGTGGGTTACACAGCCAAGACTGCTTCATTGCCACAGGCAGGGAAGGAAGGCTGACTTTCTAGATTATGGCTTTGCCTTTGAGCGTATTTATTTTATTTTTGCTTATGTGATATAGTAAATCAGGTTTCAGAGCACTTCAAAGTAGAGTAGAAACCCCACAGCCACAACATAAAGTCCTAAACTAGAATATGCTTTTTCTGATTATTCATGTTTGTTAAAAAAACTGTGGAAGTCTGCCAAGCAGACTTCATTCCTAAACTAGGTATCACCAATCTACAGTGCTCCAGTGTTATGCTAAATGTGATTCTATCAGTTCCCTCACAATCATCATTAGCATTGATTTATGTACTCTAAGCAATTTCACCTTAACTCTGCTTAAGTGTATACTGTGAAGTAATCCCTTACTTCACAGACCCAAATGTGTGACCATGCAACTGGAACTGTTAAAGCATGTACAGAAACTGGGTAAGACAAAGTGAAAAACAATATTTGATCTAGTTTAATGGCAGATCATCCAAGATTTTGCAAATGAACACCTAGGATTTCAGCTCTGTCTGCAGCTGTATCATAAAGAGCAGAAAATGTCTTTGAAGTGCTCATGCCATTTCAATCCATCCAAGTTCCATCTCATGAAACAAAGAGTGGTTTATCTACAAGATGCTAGTTGAAAATACTTTGATTATTACTTTAGTAATAATGCTAACTTATTAATTGAATTATAATGCACAGTTCCAAGGTGCTTCTTTTTCTGTTTATGCATCACCTGATGAATCCTAAAACAAAGGTTCAGGTAAGCTGTGTTCCTGCAGTCATCTTGGTATGGAAACTAGCACACTTAGCAGCCTAACTGTTACATATTTGTAACAATTCAGGACCAAAAAAAAGCACAGTTCATGGCAGCCACTGTCAGGTTTTACTTGGTAACAGCCCCACTACACTACTGTCCTTCCTCTAGCAGAGCTTCAGATGATTAATAATCTGGAAGACTTCTCTTGGCAGAAAAGAATTCTCCAGAGAGGGGCAAATTTTCAGACTTTGGGTATAGGGATGTCAGAATTCATATATATTCTCTCATGCAGGAAAGGCTATGCACTATATGTTCTGCAACCCCAACATAGGAGAACAAAAGGGTAGCTGAGCATTCCAAAGAGAAATTGCTTCTCCATCTGCATTGCCTAGCAGCAGCACCTGACTTAATCTCCAGAGCAGCAACATTGCCACAATTCACCGCTACAGACCAGGGTGAGATGCTGGCACATTTGAGACTAGTGGAGCTCTGACTTCAGCAAGGCCAGAATGCAACCTAGGTTCTTGTTGCCTCAAGAGACCTGAAAGTGTGCTCACAGATATGGAGTACAGACATTTATACTACCACAAGCTGCAGTTTATATTTTTATTTTGAAGGCACAGTCTTATGGAAACCTATTGGATGCTCATGCATTATTAATTTTCTTCAGCTATAAAAATATAAAATGGAATGTACAATAACATGTTGTTTATTGCTTATGCCTGTGTGATGCTCAGAAACTCGGATCTCCTGCCAGACACTTACAAGCAGAACTGTTCCACTTCATGCTGATGACACTGCTCCATCAAACAGCACTAATCAAATTGCCCAGGGCCTTCCAAACAAACTGTTAAACTGCATCATCAAAAAATAGTCAAATGGTACTGCCCATCTTAGTCTTCTACTGACAGCATGAATTGGAAAGTCTCCAAATATATTATAAAAATATAATAGGTTCTGCAGATTTGCTTCTGAAATTCCAGCCATGTTACATCACTGTCCTTAAATGAATGGCAGCTGATAGCTATCACAATATTTAGAGGTTTATAAAGAAAAATGTTCCACTTTAAAGGTAGCAATGTGTTAGCATCAGATTTTAACATGCTTAATGACAAAGATTCCTGCTTATCTAGAAAAGTTGCTAATACCGGTCTGCTGGTTACTCCAAACATTTCATAGCAATTAAAAAAATCATTTTTTTCCAAAGAACAAATGCATTCTGCTTTTCTCAGTTCTGTACCATGGAAATATTAGGGTCTGTGCTAAAAAAAGATCACCTTTGAACTGTTAAGATTTGGTTTTGTTTAGGTTTTTTTTTCAAGCAAGCATTTCAGTCAATTGCTCTGGTGTAGAGGAGTAAAACTGCCTTTGCACACCTTTTTCTTTCACTGATGAAAAGAAGCAGGCTTATTTTTTTATTTAATTGATCATCTACCTCTTGGTAGTTGTCAGTCTTACCTGTGTCTTCTGCTTTGCCTCACAGCTTTAGCAGTGTTTTCAAGAAGATGAAGAAGTAGCAGCTGGTAGGACGGTGTCATCAGGTGCAGGCCGCTTTCCGGCTGGAAATCACAAGCTGTACTCCAGAAAATGGGAAGTGTTCAAACACAGGGGAGATATCATGCCTGTCATCTTCTCAAGGATTACTAATCATCTTGAATAGCAGGAGAGGATTAAGAGCCTTTCTGTATAACAGATTTCCCATTTGGGGTGAGTGGCAAGGATATGAGGATGGTATTATTTCATGCAGTGTGAGCATCTAGTGGTTAGCAGGTCCTCTGAGTTATACCAGTAGTCAAGCCTGTATTAGCAAATAGTGTTGGACATTAGGAACAGATCGGTGGGACATCTGATGTCAGTGCTGTATGACTTTCAGAGTGGGTTACTTGGACTAGGTTTGGTCTGTCCTGCTCTGAACACCTGTTTAGGCTGCATGAGGTGCACATCATGGAGCATAGCTTCCACTTTAGTTCCATCTGAAAGGATGAACTACTCCAAAATGCAAACAAAAGCATGGTAAGTAGGGATTATTGGACATTTCAATGTGAAAACATGCTCTTGATCTGAACAAAAACGCTAGTGTAGTTGTGTCCTTTGAAAGCCTCTTCATGCTTTTGCCTGCCAAGCTCTGTAAGTAATCAAAAGTCAAATTCAAGAAATGAAACAAAGAAAGTCTACCTTTCAGACTGACCAGCTGCAACCTGTCATCATGCACATTGCCAGAGGACTTCCCAAGCCTTGACTTACTTGGCCCTGTGTAACACTCAGTTCAGAGGTGATTTTTTTTTTTTAATATGGTCAGTAAAAGAAATAAACATATCAATATTTTGATGGTAGAGGTGTTTTATATGCTGTAAAATAGTTGCAGGTCCACCTGTATTTTTCACCACTTTAACTATTTTCCTAGGCAAATTTGACAAATGCAATCTAAGATGCAGCAGGAGGGAGATCCAGGAATAAATCCAGGCATAGATGGGTGGGTGCTGTATATACTTTTGCATGTAACTTTGCCCATGCACCTTGATCTTCAGTTCTTCTAGGGCTGGATGTCTTTGAGCAGAGACTGCCATTTAATCTACTCTGTTATGGTGTGGATACATGAGGAGTGATGAGAATCATGTTCGGATAACAGTGATCATCAGTCTTAGCACATGCAGATTAGTCTTTTTTATTTATTTTTTTGTTTAGGCACACTGGTAATAGATGCAATTATAAAAAAGCCATGGGTAGCAGAATGATAGCCCATCAATAGCTATTTACCTTCTGATTCATGAAATATTGCACCTGGGCTAAGCTCTGATTTGGAAACTCCCTTAACATATCTTTAGTATCTCAGACATTTTTAATGAAGCACACATGATAATTATCTTTGCTACGCTTACTGACATTTATTTTAAAAAAAAATAAATGATGCCTTTACCCTGCCTTTTATTTGAAAATATGAACGTCAAGCTGAGAATACTGTAAATTTCAACAGAAAACTTTTTTCCTTCAGTACCACTGTATCAATAGTGCAGCAGAATCATTGGAAAGTGGAAAGAAATAAATACTAATTAATTGCAATATATTTTAAAACACGGCTCATTTTTAATTGCCTCTGCAGGTCTCTCCCAGATTACTTTTGAGTATATCTATAAATGTCACATTTTCTAGGCACAGGCTGCTATGAACAGAGTCTCACAACATGCAATGAATTTTCACAAGGTTTAAGTGTCCAGCAAGATACGGGCTAGTATTAGCGTGTGCAAATGATTTTTCTCTATCCCTGTCTTATGATATGAAATATGAGAGCAAATACAAAATACAATCTGCTTTCTCATTGTGACAAAGATAATTTCCTGTTTGAAGGAAATTTGGCCAAAAGCTTTGAAAAATAAAACTGTTTCCTCTTCTCACTTGATAGACATGGGCATAGGTTAAGCAGGAATCCCTGTGGTACTATTACATGAAGCTCCTCTGTTTTCCCCACACAAATATTGCCTTATAGCCTGGGTGTGAAAATCTGTCACTGGACTTAATGTGGTTCTCTGGACAATCACGATTCAGCAATACTGTAGAATTAATCTATTGTCCCAAAGATAAATACATATGGTGCAATTTGATAGTCATTAGTATTTTTCCTCATTTCTCAGTCTTCCTTTAAGAAAAATCACAGTTGTTCTCTTCAGCCACTGTACCATTCACTATTACAAGGTTATTTAGCTAATATTTAAAAGCCAAATAATTGGAAAAAAATGCATGAAGGAAATAAAATTAAAAAAACCCTTTCAAATTTGTTTGTTATCTGTACATGCTATTTAGTAACTACTTATATATAGTTATGTACATATATCAGGACAGATTTGTAAACAATTAGGAAGCAAAAGAAAAGTTGAGTTTGAAAGGGATATCATTCCCAGTAAAAAATTAAACATCCGGTTTGGTGCATAAGTAACAATATGTAACAGGCATTATTTCAGAACAGTCAAACAGAAATAATCCAGAAAAGCCCCCTATATTTATAGTGACAATTCTCTTATGACAACATCACAGGAAAAGGTTGTAATTAATGCAAAAATAAAGCGGACAATCTATTAACATAATCTGAATAAAATCCTTCCACAGTTAAATGCAGACACTAAGTGCTAGTATAATACTTTATTAATTAACAAAGTATTTATCCATTGGGAAATGAGGATAAAAGACTGTACACTTTGTCAGACTGCAGAAAAATGTGTTAGCTCTTCATAAGAAATGCATAAAACTCAAACAAAAGAACGATTATCTCTTTAAACCAATTACATTTAATCTCAGAAGAAAGAATGAATAAATCTGTTCCTTCGTGTTACTGTGATACACCACCAAAATTACAGAGATCACAGTCCTGTATAGATTTCAAGGCTACTATCAAGCTATTCTCTTGAACTGTTGAAAGTTTGAGTACACCACGTGGAATTTTAAGTTGCGGGATTTTGTTAAAAGGAGAAATATAGATTTGTAAATGCATTACTTTAAATGGAGCTGTTTCCTCAGCAAATGAAAGACAACGGTGCTTTCTAAACAGTTGTCAACACACAGCATATCCATCCTAGCCAGATACCTTTGCACTGGATATCCTTATTTTAACTACACTGTCAGAATGCCTTATGCTTCCCATGTGCTCCAGAAATATTGCTTTTCCTCCACTTAAACTTTGAAAAAGTTACATATAGAGATAAACATATTTCAACTAGTTGTAAATAATTTCTTATGCATTATCTGTACCTCGAGTACTGTGTCCAGTTCTGGGCTCCTCACCATAAGAAGGACATTGAGGTCCTTGAGTAAGTCCAGAGAAGAGCAACCAGGATGGTGAAGGGGCTGGAGCGCAAATCATATGGGCGGCTGAGGGAGCTGAGGATGTTTAGCCTGAAGAAGAGGAGGCTGAGGGGAGACCTTATCACTGCCTACAGCTACCTTAAAGGAGGTTGTAGAGAAGTGAGCAATGGTCGCTTCACCCAAGTGACAGGAGATAGGACAAGGGGAAATGGAACAAAGATGTGCCAAGGCAGGTTCAGATTAGATGTTAGGAAAAAAATTTTACTGAGTTATTAGGCCTGGAACAGACTGCCCAGGGAGCTGGTTGAGTCTCCATCCGTGAATGTGTTTTAAAAAAGGGTAGATGAGGTACTTAGAGATATGGTTTAGCACAGGACAGGAATGATAATTCTGTGATTCTGTGATCCATATTTAAAAAAACAAGCCTTCCAAACTACAAAGAATTTAAAAATAAAAGCAATTGCAAGTGGACAGTGTACTCAGAAAGTCTTGAGAGAAAATATTTTACAGAAAACAAGGAAAATCAGAATAGTAAGGACAGAAGAGCATTGTTCAATTGGAGACTACAGTCATTAAAACCTGATGAGTGTATGGATTAAGTTATTTGAAAATTACTAGTGAATAATTAACAGGTTTCTAACATGGCTACTTTCCCTACTTTCCAATGCAACTGATACTCAAAAATTAAATGTTTTGAGTTCCATGAGTGATCAGTCAACTGGTAGATTTTCTGCTGTTGGTTCTGAACCTGATCATTCAGACTCTTCCTAGTGATTTTATGAAGTCCCATATCAATTTCCATACTCTAATCCAAGTAAGGACATTGGAGCCTTGCAACTAAAGAATTCTCTGAAAAGCTGAAAGTCATATCCTATACAGCCTTACTCAAGGTCCTGCATTGTCCTGGGAATAAGGAAAGGAATAGATTCAAATTTATTCCTTTGCAGTTAGCCATTGCACATTTTCAATTTTCATAAAGCCTTTAATTCATGTTATGTTATTTTGCATTTGCATATATCACATTATTTAATAAGAAGTACATGACACTACTTAATTATCAGAGGGTTTTTGTAAAACTAATCCAGAAGTTTCCAGTCTTGTCTAAAAACTGACAACTGTTTATTTGGAAAAAACATTATTTTCTTTGAGGAGTTCTAGTTTTGGCCCTTCACTCTTCCAGACCATTTGTGGACTTGTATCTCAGCTAGACCTCATCTCCATTAATAGAATGAAACATCACAGATTGCACTGTAAAATGCAAAGTCTACTTACAAAATAAATACTTCAAGCATAACTTCATCATCAATTTATGAAGTTTAAAGTGTAAAAGTAGTCTTAGCATGGAGATTATTCCATCCTGAATGTATACTGTGAGGACTCTGATTTCTTCTTCAAAGGCAGCTTTTTCTACCTTGTGGGGCACTTTGAGTATCATCTACTGTGACAAGGGAAAGCATTAATAATCAATAAGATATCAATAATTTATTTCATATTTATGAGCATGTACCAAATAATAATTATTAGTATAACTAATATTAGTAACCTTCAAGAATATTTTCCCTTTTATGGGATAAAACTCTAGAAGTGAAAGGGTGGAAATAAAAGGTTTTCAGATTGGAAAGATAAAACTTTCATTACAATGACTAAATGTTAATTTTTTCCCATTAACATTTCAGTAAACTACTCAAAACTTACTTTTACAAGTGTTTGTTGAAAAATTAACATATAATATAGTGAATAACCCAAGTAATCTCAAGTTTCTCAAATTGAATGAATTCCTATGAAATTTAAGGTTGATTTTTTTCTCACCTATATTAATTAAAAATGTATATATTTGAAATTATCAAAGTAGTAGATAATTTAAATTTTCTGGTTTTTTTGTTCTTGTCTTATTGTTACTATTGTTCCATTTCACAGAATAAGAAATAGAAACTTTCCCAAGGCTGCAGTACATCTCTTGCTCAGAATCAGAGCAAGAAATCAGAAGGTCCTAACTGATCTTAGTACTTCATGTATAAATCTTTCTGTAGCAGAAATCTCAAAAGAGATTCTTGGAAATTCAGCTCTTTACGTGAGGGATGAGAAAGGATGACTTCCTTTGCCCGAAGCCTTTAGTGAGAAGGTAAAGCTCTGCCTATCAATACCTGTTTTGTGTAGCACAGTTACAGACATGTACTACTGTCTTTCTCTTAATGCCTTTGCATTTTCAATATCCTTCTGATGCACTTTTGTTACATACTTAATGTTGTTACAGGTGCAAACCTGTAATTTCAATCTTGAATGCCGTTGCACATGTGCCTCAAAAACACTGAAGGCCAAAACTCTGTGCTGCTAACACAGATTGTGGGTCAACAACATTTTTCTTTGCTTGCTAATGCTTTATTGTCTCTTAGTATACATTGAAATAATAATGGTAATTTATGCAGATATTTTGTATGCATAGCAAATAATGAGAAACACCTGCAGAAATTTCCCTCCTTCTCTGAGTTCAGCAACTAATTATATTTTTAAATAATGGCTACCATTGAACACAATTATCCAAATCACTTTAAGTAATGGAATCTTTTAAAGGTGTTTTTGAAAATTTTCACACAGTTTTAAAACAGTCTTTTTATACACTGGATAGGAGACAAAGAACGTGGTAAGCAGCTTAGTAACCCAAAAATGTTTTGGCAGCTATAAATCAGACTGTGATTTTTTTTTCACTCTTCTGCAGCTAATACTTTGCTTTTTTTTTTTTCTTTTAAAGGCTAGGATTTCCCCAATACCTTCCCTTCCTGATGAACATTCGTGGATGCTGTATATTAAAAATAACCTGCAGGAAAAAAGTAAAATATCAAGCCACTCTGGTTAAAGTGACTGACTCAGCAAATTTTGCCTTTCCAAAGGAGGGACTTAAAAGCAGAAGCAAGGATGGAAAAGAGCAATGTTATGAATAAGGAATAAGGGGCTAATTCAAGGAGTAGAATAGACCAAAGGTCTCTGAAGACCAAAGTAACATCTTTTCATCTGAGAGATACTCATGTTTTCGTACCTTGTACGTTGACTATTCTTTCCAACTCTATAACTAACTGGGACAGAAGTGTTGTTTCTTGCTATTCTGTCCACTGTAGGTAAGTAAGTGAGAAAGAGTAAAAGAAAATCACAGGCCAAACACTGTAATCGGCTCAGCTCCTGGATTTGTATCTGCTTGTAAACTAGAGAAATGGGTCAGTTTTAATTTAGGACCTTTCTCCTATTTTGCTTCCAAGTAAAGAATGATGTAAACAAAGAACAAAACTGCTTTAAACATATCTGAAAACTAAGCACATACATCCCTCAAACAATAAAAGATTACCCAAAATCAATAGCATTTTCTGCCCAATACTCAGATATCTAACCAGAAGTTAAATTTATTTCCCAGCACCTGGATAAGTGTGTAATTGTAATTGCCTTATTATTCACACCAGACCCACCACCAGGCTTCACAGCAGTGAATTAATACAAAGTTTGGCAACCCCAAAGATGTCTGATTAAGATTAACTGAGAGCTCTGCCACAGAAAAATACACATGAGGGTGAAGGCAGAGGTGGTCTATGCATGATGAGCTGTGCAGTCAAAGATGTAGATTTGCTGCTGCTACAGGGTAGG
Source organism: Laterallus jamaicensis coturniculus (assembly GCA_022605575.1). Lineage (NCBI taxonomy): Eukaryota > Metazoa > Chordata > Aves > Gruiformes > Rallidae > Laterallus > Laterallus jamaicensis. Next base: position 15,538,093 of record JAKCOX010000008.1, on the reverse strand, counting down.
AGTGATTACTGTAGAAAAGCCCACCCTATAGACACCATCTCACAGGCCCTCATCTAATTCAAAGTGGCTTCAGAAAGCCAACTGTTTTCTAGGGTGCTGACATCAATGATAGGATCGTGCTATTGCTGCTGCCAGGGAGGTCTCTGCCCTGAGTCTACTTTGCTTCAAGGAGTAGCAGCCAGTCACTGTATAGAAAATGCTTTGCTGCTCTAGCTGTGACTCTGGAGTGATGGATTTATGGGGTTTTGTTGTAAATACCCTTGAATGTCATCATACACTCATATGTCTGGCATGTAACATCAAAAAGTTGAGGAAAACACAGCAACACACTAAAATTGAAGCATATTAGGCAAGTTCTGAATTTTAAAACTCATCGGGGTCACTCCACTTGGGCAAGATCATGCCTACATAAGGCATGGATGACCCAGGTTTGTGATTTATGTTTTCTGTCTCCTGTTGCTAGTAGAAACAGGCGTGATGCTCCTGGATGTGGACAAAAATTATCATTACAGGCTCAAAGAAGGCTATTTATCTCTAGTATTACAGGTGCATAGTACAGTGAAATGGGACAATTAGAGTTAAAAAAGATGGAAATTAGGATTCAGTTATATGTATGATACTTCTGTGTGAAATGAGTTGTTATTCTAACTCATTTCCCTGAAGCTAGACATCCAAATCATATAAATGTGGGAACTGATACTTATAGTTCACCTTCTGAAAAGAAGCCAAGAATTAACTTCTAATTTTGAGTTAATCAGAACAAGGATAAAGCAGTTTGGAGAAGCATCGACACACCTTCTTTCACGCTTTATAGACAAACAGTAGAAATTATTCCTCAAGCCTTTGAATCAGTATCTCGAACCTGCACACAGCTGCATGACGTGACTTGCAGAATCGTGGCTTTTGCACTATTATTTTCTTACTTTGTAGATGCAATAGATTTTTATAAACATTACATGAATTTGATAACAGCATTATTTTTAAAATGTCAGAAGCATGAGTGAGCGACTGGAAAATGATATTTAATTACCTGAATTTTGAAATTTCTATTTTAAAAAAACATACCTTAATTTTTTAATGCAAACTTCTTAACTGTTTTGAAAACTATAAAAAAATTTCACAGTGTGACATTATGGAATCCCCTCCATCTCCCCTTGCAAAGAGTGTTAAATTAATTTTAATAACTGCATTGATTCTTTAGTAGTTTAAACCTATTTTGATGATTTAATTCCTTCAATTTTACTCATTATTTCCAAAAAGTCTGATCATTGTGCTCTTGACTGAAATAACATATATCACAGAATCTTGTCTCTAACAGTGGTCTGTAAAAGAAACCCAGTAAATCTGTAAGGGCAAGCATGTAACAACAGTTTTCTTACATAGTAGCCTAAACTTTTAATTAGCATTTCCATAGTCTTCCACCTGCAGAATCTTTACTAAATATTTGAAGATGCTTAAATATATTAGTATCATTAGATAAATATTTTAGATTTCAAACACAACAGAAAAATTTTATTATGAACTTTTCAATCCTGAAATCAAGACTGAATTTTTTGACATACATGCAAGAATGTTTTATGTCATTTGGAATGTAATGAACAGCATATCCCAGTTGTCTTGATGTAAGGTTAGGTACTGAAAATCACATCTGAGAAAAACGTTATTTGTCATATGTCCTCAGTCTTTTGTGTATGCAAACTGGTCAGCTTGATCTAAGCTTTCTAAAAGAGAGATAGTGCAGAGCTTTGAAACACATCTCTCTAAGAGTGCTGTTCCAACCTAGTCTTGATTTCCAAAACAAAGCCAGAGAATGTTAACACTCAAAGCCCAAATAGATTTATAGACGTTCAAAAGGATTTTATTTAAGGCAAGCAGATACAGAAAATACACTGATAAGTTCCCTTCCACTTTGTGTGGTACAATATTGACTGGATGGGAAGGAAGCTAAGTGATTTTACAGAGATAGTCAGCATGAGAATTAAATAACACCAGTTTAAGGAAGATAAAAGTGGGTAAGTTTTCCCCAAAATATAGCAGTGGGCTAAATCCCAAAAGGGGACCCAGGCTTTTGGAATCAGGCTTTTGTATCTCAGATTGTCAAAATCTGATCTTAAGTATAACTATAAAACACGCAATCCACCATAATCTCATTTGACCCAATTACTTAGGTTAATTTGTACTTTACTGAAATGAAATGATAGGTTTCTCAGAATCAGGACTGAGTAAATATTTCAAACAATACATAATATTATTAAAAACTTCCTGATAAATATCCATCCTAACAATTTAAATACGTTAAAGGAAAAGAGAAAAGAATAATTGCTCACAAAGTTCTGTAGGTACTATTGCATCTCCCCCTGCCAGCAAATATCTCGTGGTCAGTACATGGAAGCAGAATGTATTTTTTAGGAAAATGCTGTGACTCTCCAGATGCATTTCACAGACTGCGGTAGCCCACATCGTCCATGAGAGGGAACTATTGTTTAACAGTTGAAGATTCATACCCGCACTTCAGTTCATTCAGAGCGATTTCCCTCTGCTTATCTGAACCCTGCCAAATGGGATGTTCAGAAAGTAAAAGGACAGTCTCGATCCTCATTAGAATGCTATTTCTGAAAGCTAAACTGTTTTAACTTTTAACAAGAAGGGTACTAAAGATGGTGCTACTAATGGGATTTGATGTGCTGTGCAGATGGAAACAAGTGACAGGCGTCTGATACCAAACCAGAGACATGATACCAATAGACATCATAAGAAGGACACATTCGCCGTGTACCATGCTCTCTAAGGGAAAAGAAAACTTTTCACACGGACATATTAATTTCATAATGTGCAACTGTAAAATAAAGGAAGAAATAAAAATAATAGCTCAGTATTTGTCAGATCAGATTCTGGCTAGACAAGGAAAAATCTGTAACTGGTGCAATGTAAACATACGCTGTGAAGTGGGTTTTTTATTTACAGTCTGCCAGACCACTGCAACTAGTAAAATCCAGCCTATTGTGGCAGAAGACACACAGAGTGGACTCTTGGAGATTACACAGTCTCCTGCTGGATTTTGCCTAGCCCCTGAAGTGGCAGAACTACAAAACACATTGGAAAAATACATGCTTCTTTAGGGTGGTTTGGTTTCTTTTTTTGAGCAGAGGAAGTGACAAATATGTTCATTCATCTTGACTGTCTCCTGATTTATTAGAGCATTGATGTCCATTCCTTTTGTACAATTTGGCAATTGATCAATAGAATTATCCTTCATGCGGGCTGTCTCCGATTGACAGTGGCATCAGGTACAAAAGGCATAATACCAGATTAGGGTTTGGGATGAATTGACAGCGTAAAGGGACTTCAGTTTTACAGACTAGATTGAAAAGCAGTAAATAGATTGCTATGGATGAAATTCACAGAAGCAAAGTCTCTTTTGTTAAATTTTTACTGTTATAATTTTTAATTAAAGATCCTTTACATACAGAATATAAACATAAACTGTTTTACTAACAGTGATTGGAAAACTGGTAGGCAAAAAAGAGGAAAGAAGGTTATGGACTCTGTTCTTTCTTGTCTGCCTAACTTTATATATTTAAGTAGTACAGCTAAATATATTGGGGCCAACTCATTGCATTATCTTGCTTCTAAAGTTAAGAAAAGCTTTGCAGGTTCAAGTTTGAGCATTTTGATTATGCAGCTATTTTTCTGGTATATGAAATGACTCTGAAATAAACACAATACCTCCAGAATTATTTAAATATATGTTGATTTAAAATTCTACACATTTCCTGGCCTTAATTTTGCCCTTTGTCTGAAACTAATAGTCATCAAAATTGCAGTTGCTTAACCACTGTCTTTAAACAAGAAAACATTCCGCATTTGATTAACAGAGAAACCACCTCATCAAGATTTTTTTCTTTTAATATTCTATTTTTTATTCCTTCATTAAAAAAAATCCAATGAAATAAGAGATCTTAGAAGTAAAAAAACCCCAAACTATCACAATTAAGCCCATTCTCAAATTAATTAAATAGCACTGTCCTCCAAACATTTTGTTCAAAAATGTAACATCCCTCAACTTAAAATGCTGTGAATTAACATTTATTTTTTGTATTAAAAAGGCTGATCTTCTCTCTGTGCTTCAAAACTGACATATTGTGCAATAAACAGCAATCAGCCTAAAGATGCTATATTAAACAAACCAAGTTTTGTTTTGCTAAACTAAGCAAAATTAGTTGAATGCCCTAAGTAATAGTTGCTGGTATTTTTTTGTAAATTATTTCTCCACTTGTTTTTGTGTCTATGCATAAATTAAAAATCTGCTGAAATTTATTATTCATCTGAGATGTAATTAATATGCAAAATTATGCAAATTAAGATGCAATTAGGCTTCAATTCTCTAGTGGAATTTTCCATTATAATTTAATACAAAGTAATAGAGTAATTGGTGTCACGTGTAATTACGGTTACTCACGTGTACTTGCAGACGTGAAAATGGTGTGGTATATGTTAGTTATCCTATGCAAATGTACCATACAGGCTCTTAACACTTGGGAACTAGGTAAACAAAGATTGTCTTAAAAAAGAAGTGAGCAATAGTGACCCTTCTTTCCTGCCATGTACTGTCATTTTCAAGAACATGAATAATTGTAATTAATTTTTGCTGTGTGTATTCCTTAGAATTTATAAATAGGTAGCATGATGCAGTACTAGGCTTTCTGGTTTTAGTGTCTTCTTTAGGAAATTATCTTTGGTAAAGCAAAAAATGATTACCAAAACAACAAAGATTTGGAGGATCAGTGATACACATCACATCAATTTGTCAAGTTTCTAACAAAATATATTTCCTGACTTAATGTGATGTGCAATGAGTTTCAATTGCTTTATAATTTGCTGCTTCTTAGGATACAGCTTTGCACTACAACCTATAGTGCAACATCAGATTTGTCTGGTTTGGCTGGAGCTAGAACTTACAAACAGTTGTGGATATAAGTGTATGTACTGGGCGAGCAAATCACTCTCAACTCAAGTTTTCCAAAGTGTTAACATCTGCATGATCAGCCTCTGAGTTCATACGAACTGTCAATGCAACTGGCTATCTGTGATGCTGCAAAAGAATTCAAACGGTTTTTAAGTCACTTTCCTGTTCTGAAGTTTAAGCCTTGCTTTCTACTTAGAGAATTTCAGATATAGCAACAAAATGCTCGAATCACCCAAGTAGTCCAAATTTCATAACTTGCCCAATAACCACATATCCAAAGGGACAGATCGCCATGCACTTGAATTAACAAAAATCATGAAGTAATAAGAATGGGAAAAAAACCCCAAACCAAACAAAAACTAGAACAATGCCTTCCAAATTTTACAGTAACAAAAGGAGAAAACTAAACAAATATAACATGAATTGGTTCTTAGCTCTGACTCCTAACTCATCATTCCCTCACAGCAGCATACGCTTCTCCCTGTGCAGCACCCTAACAGCAGCACACTTAAGCCAGCAGCACATGTGCAAAAGAAAAAGAATTCTTCTGATCTGTGCATGTGTGTTGCTGAGTGCTAAGGCATTTTGTACAACCACGGTTTTGTTTTGATGCTATCGTATTCTCAAACCCTTCTCCCCCATCCCCCCTTCCCTTGCAGGCTGGAACTTTTCCATTGTTCATGTTATAACTTTAATGTGTATGGATGGATCAATAGGTAGGTAGGTCGGGTGAAGAGAGGGAAATTGGAATGATTTAATATAATGAGTATAGAGCTGCAGTGTGCCAAACTGGTCTCCTCTTTCTTTTCATTTGCTTCTACTGCCGCTGGCTAATTATTTAAAGGAAAAGGCATATATGTGAGAAAATAAAATCTACCATTAGTCTCTCGTGCTGCACCCTTTCATAGCCCCACCCATTCATCCATATGTAGCTTTTCCATTCACTCCCATAATACCACCAATTACTATGCAGTCAGGACCATTCATATTCATATTCACATCTCACTGTGGACATTTAAGCTACACTCTGAGCAACACTCATACCTTAAACTACACCTATTATACAGCTGTTGTACAATTACTGTAAATGAAGTATACAATATGGGGCTCAGCTTGTATAATAATTTGTAATCAGTGATAGTGGAAGAGGGTTTTGTGTACTTCTGCCCTGCCTACCTTTTGGTCCCCTTTTCTCCATCATTCTTCTCTCCCTTCCTCTCCTTGGGCTTGGTTCAATAATGGTTTATTCTGAGACATGCAAAAAAAGATGTTCTCACCTGGGGTAAAGAAACTTAGCCCCCTGCAACTGCACCAGTTTATGACAGCTGAGCCAGCCAGCCTGTCTGTCTCAGCACAGTACTGATCTCTTTCATATGTTTCTCTTCCGAAATGGACTTAGGCTTGACTGACACCAGAGATCAGAACGAAATAGGTAACCTACATACGATAGAATGATCAGCAAAAAGGTCAGAACAGAATCACTGCAGTGAGCACTATTAATTAAATTATTGTTCTTTTGTTTGGCCAGTTTTAACTCTTTTTTGAGTATTAACTGCTCCCACAGGCAAAAGATTACAGATGTGATGGATCTAATGGCAAATCTCAGGTAGCAAGAGAGGGGAAACTTGGTAGAATATGATGTACATAGTTCAGTTATCTCATTGGTGGGCTAGAGTTTTCACAACCTTTTCTTTGCAATATTTCCATATTTGATTTTTTGTTACTTGAACTTAGGATGGATTACTCACAAGAGTATAGCCATGTGCAAAGTGTCTTGAAACAGTTTCCCACTGCTATCTGGACTATGGTGAACATCAACTCTATTTTGCAGAGAACACAAAAATGAGTTGTTATAGATGCTTTAACATAATTTATTCAGACTCTTTCTTGTGCCTGTTTTCAAATTTACTTTCATAAGAACAAATCTGGCACTTGTAAAGTCTTGATTAGTTTTGGAAATGTTCTTCAATTGCATGGAAAATAGTTTCAATACTAGTACATATTTTAAAACAATAGAAACAACTTTATCGCCTTGCATACAGTTTAACACTCGGACTCCAACCAATGTTTTCATAAACAACATATTCTTTATGTGCACTTCTTCTTCTATACTTGCCATTTCATTGTCATGTCCTCTTGCTATGTTTTTACTGACCTGCTAATCCTATGAATACCGGTAACTTTTGTGACTGTCTTAAAAGACTGTGAATTGACTATATAGGAACTAGTCACACACATTTGCCTTAGTAACTGTTAGCAACAGTATCGCTTTAAGATAGGTAGTCTGTCTTCATAGTGTTGTAAAAGTCCTGTCATCTATCATTGCTGTTATTAAATAGAATAGCAATGCTAACAAAATTTTAATAACATTTTAATAGACATTACTGTTCCAATTAGAGCAGGCTTTCTTCCTTTCTCCTTTAAAAAAGAAGGTCACAGTCAATATTTCTGGTGCCATCCCATTGGGTAACCTTTAACTGAGTTCTTGTTATGGGTTATCAGCTGAATAATTGTTGCTTTCCATGCTACTGCTTCTCTCGTAAGTGGATTTACTGATAGAGGGGTACTGTAGGGCTTTCCTTTCTCTAATGTGCCATCTTACTGTCTCAGACTGAGTGATTTTCCATTTATACCTATCACTCAAGAGATTTATTCTATTTCCTTAGGAAGGTTGCTTTCTACCATAAGATAAAGGACCGCAGAGAGATGGGTTAAGTTCACAGAACCACAGAATCACAGAATCACAGAATTGTAGGGGTTGGAAGGGACCTCGAGAGATCATCGGGTCCAACCCCCCCTGCCAAAGCAGGCTCCCTAGCTCATACTGCACAGATAGGCGTCCAGATGGGTCTTGAATATCTCCAAACAGTTGTCAGCAAGACAGGGAACATTACCACTTATTTGAAAAAAGTACACATATCATTGAGAGTTGTATTTGCCAGGTATATCAAAATTTTTAGTACAAAAAAAGGGGGGAAACCCACTGCATTCTCAGTTGACCTTCTCAGATGACAAGGCAGTTGTTCCAAACATAGTATCTGCTGCACTTCAGTTGTCTCAGATAATTAGAACATTGAGTCTGGATAGACTACTTCCTCTATGCCTGCAGTAGGGTCTATCTAACCCAGGTTCAAGTTACAGAGAAGCTTTCCTCATTCTGCGGGTTGAGAAAAGGCTTCAGATAATCACCGCTAGTGAAGATATCTCCTTTCACAAGTACTAAGATAAACATTAAGATATAGTTTGTATTAAGAGCATTTAATGAGCTTCCAAAGATAAAAAGTTAATCAATAAAAAAAATGTGCTTAACTGGAGAGATGTTTTCGACCCAGAGTTCTTAGCAAGTTATTCAAACTGATCTTCTGTCTGTGTAGGTGCAGGGAAGGAATTGTATTTAGCTGTTTAATGGAAAGACATGTGGACTGAGTCATGGCCCTTAGAGAAGTCATAGTCTGATGAACAGGTCTTGGTGAGCAGGTCTTAGTAGTAGCATCTCGCTCTTCCCTACAACCTCCCTGGTCCCTGGTTTAATGTTCCCACACTGTTTCTACCCTTCAGCTGTGCACTCAATAGCAAGGCAATGTGATGAACTGACAAAGATTAACATAACCTCTTAAATGCAATTTGTTTAACCTGACTATGTTAGTCATACTGCTGCTAAAAAGAATGTCTCAGATTACATTTCTGCTTCCTCATGCTCTTCCCCTTTCTACTGTGTCCTCTAAAGAAACCCAGACAGTAGACTTAATTTGCAGTCATTTCCATGGAATCCAGAAGATGATCCAGATCACAATTGCTTCTTTCCCCCTTCCTCAACAGCACTTCATTTTGTTGCTCCTGTCTTCTATTCACATTAACAAATGTCAGGTGTCAAAATGTGTTATCTGCAATATTCCATTTTTACTTTAATGATCTCCTTTTTTTCTGTCTAGGAAGCCCTATCTGTCTTATTAGTCATTCATTGCTGTAAAATCCATCCCTTTGTCTTTCCCAGCTTCTGCACTAGTCTGCAATAGAGTTGTGATCTCTAATTCCAAGGACTGTTGCAGTATTGTGTTATAGCTTCACTTACTTGCTTTTTACTGACTTTTCTTTTAACTTGATCATCCTGTTTAGCCTCCCATGAACTGTCCACAGGATTGGAGTTGTGTAGGACTTCAGTGTTGTTAAGTTTAAAATATCCTGGAAGTTTCTGTGTATTTTTCGTATGGGAAATACAGAGAAAAAAAGAGACAGAGAGACGTCAGCCACCAACAGAACAGCGAGCAACCCATGTTTGCAATGATGAAACAAGATGAGAGGTTGAACTTCAAGTACAATTCCAATCATTATTTAATTACTGATACAGAGTGGAACAATTTTCAACAGGAAATACAACAAAGATCTGCCGTTTAGATGTACCGGCTCCGTGAAGCTCCCCTGAAGACACAGGTTCAAGCTGTGTCTGGTGTCAGCCCATAGCATGTTTAGCTTTGGATGGCTGTGTTCTGTTATTTTCAGTTGCAGAGCAGGATGATAGAGCAACAACTCTTCTTAGAAGAGAAGGCCGTCTTTACCAAAACCGAAACTTTCTTGTCATGTGAAAAAGAGAATTTAGAAAGCACAAAGCAAACAAGCATAAAAACAAAACCAAAAAGCTTAAAAAATCTTTCTCCATTCATTGAGAAATTTCTAGTTTGCTTTATGTAAGACCTCTCTTCCCTTCTCTACCCATAACTAGATACTAGGTTCTAGGGTTGTTTAGCCTGGAGAGAAAGGGGCTGAGGGGAGACTTTTTTCATCACTGCAACTACCTGACAGGAGGTTGTAGTCAAGGTGGGTGTTGATCTCTCAAGTAACAAATGATAGGACTAGAGGAAATTATCTCAAATTGTGCCAAGGGAGGTTTAGATTGGATTTAGGGAAAAATTTCTTCACTGAAAGGGTTGTCAAGCACTGGAACAGACTGCCCAGGAAAGTGGTTTAGTCACCATCTCCAGCAATATTTTAAAGGTCTGTAGATGTAATGCCTGGGGACACAGTTTAGTGGTGGACTTGGCAGTGGTAGTTTAATGGTTGGACTTGATGATCTTAAAGTTCTTTTCCAACCAAAATGATTCTGTGATTATGATTCTATGGTTCTATCTGAGGCCATTTTACTAATTTATTCTGCTGAAAGTCTTTATTTTACCACATGCTCAAGACTATTTCCTCCTCCCCAACTGCTGATCACCACTACTACTCTAACAAAGATGCCATATAACAATTAATTTCTTTGCTTTGTATTATAGCTCATCAACTTGTTGGGAGCTAGGAAAAATGAAATAATGGGGGTCACTTCTGGAAAAATGAGTTTATTTTCATGCCAGCTGCAGAAAATGAGCAAGGCTGGCTTCATGCCAGTTAAAGGGATGCTGTAAGAGTTTTCCTTCTGTTTTTCTGAAGCAAAAATGCCTATCTAAAGAGTTACATAGTCATATAGACATGCATGTACATGCGTGCAATCTAAAAAAACCCAACAAAGCTATTGTGTAAAAATAGGCTAGATTTCACACCTTTTGCCCTCACTTTGTCGCTTTAATTTTTTCTAACATGCATCAAAAACTCGTTTTCCCATGAAAGTGGTTTACTAATTTAACATAAATACTTTTGCCTTACTAGGCAACAAGGGTTTTACAGTTACATGACCTGGAAGCTAAATATTATTGAACTCATTTAGAGTTTGCTTAGAGATTTTAACCTTTTAAATGGAAGCCTGATCACCTGCTTTGTCTATTTGTGAAAGATTAAATGATTGGAAGTTTTATATAAATGGAAAGAACCCCATATTTTCAAACACTCAGCACCTATGTACTGATATTTTCACTAGTGTGTCTTAAATCCCCAAGAAAGCTGAGCTCTATAGACTTACCAGATTACTTAATGGCAGTTTATGTTAAGGTACTGCCATAAGTCAATTTGGAAGTATCTGATAGCTGGACTCATCACTGAGAAGAGAGGATATAACCTCTTTCTAGAATCAATACATCCTTAAAATAATTTCTTTACTGATACGCAAATACCTGTGCAGCACTTAACTTGGACACTACCAATGGCAGTGCCCTTAGCTTCCAGCTTCCTGCCATGTATGAAAACCCTTTTTCTTGTTATTGTTTCAGGAAATTTGAACAAAATTATGAGAAAAGAAGGAAAACCTTTTTAATATTGAAATGTGTGAGCCTTAATAGCAACGAAAAGAAATAGAGTGTGTAACTGATAAATAAATGAAACAAGGTGTAAAGAAGTATTAATGCTTTCATTATTTCATGCTATTTCTATTCTGTTGCAACTGATTTCCATAGTAATATAGTTAGCTCAAAATCTGTCTTTGCATATAAGGTCTCCATAGAAAAAGCAAATGTGAAAATAGCAATATTTTCAACACTTCTTTTCTTTAATAAAACTAACATTTTCAAATCTGCTTTTATTAAAACACAATAAATACCATCAATTTTTGACATGAAATCTCATTACGCACTGTAAATATTTATCACTTTGCAGAAAGAAGATTATACATTAGTTCTATTCATTCAATTCAAATCTGAGTAAGAATGAATTCATGTTTTATTTTTCCTTCATCTATTTAAAAAGGCCCAGTTGCTGGAAGAAAATGAAAGAAATACTTTTTGTTGCTGCTAACAGATAGGCACAGAGAAATATCTCAGAGGTAAGTGCTCTGACACACTGTTCCTTGACCCTGCAATTACTCCCCGCAAATGCCATTTATGATTCTCACAAAGTCCAATTGATTTCAAAGGGAGTCAGTCCATGAAGACCTCTTTGGGAGAAGAGGATACTAACCTTTCCGTTTCTGGAATTTGGCTTCAAACATGGACTGAGGTTAGAAGGGAAAAAAGAAAATCTGATTATTTTATTCTCCTTTTACCTTTGTAACAGATATACTATTATATTAACCAGTAGAGTTCAGAACACAGAAAAAGCCTCTGTTCACTTAGCTCAAAATTGGAATAAGAGTAGTGTAACACAGCAGGACAAGGTCAATAGACATAAAAATTGTGGAAGCCTGTGTTATACCTGTCTGTATTAACCAACATTCAGACTTTTTATTATTCTTTTCATTAAATATAGCCCAAGTAGTTTAAATCAATGTTTAAGAATCAAATTTCTAACTTGTCTAAGTGGCATGTTTTCTGAGAAAACTATTCTTGCAGATCTGTTGCTCTTTGAGTTTATGGTTTTACATAGATAAGAATATAGACCATATCCTGTTGCACAGTCTTTGAAAGATTGTGCAGGTATCATCATTTAGTTATACATGTCCCACCAGTCTCACTCAAATTCTTTGAAGAACACTTTTTGCTAACCTACATGCACTTAAGAACAGAGAAAGTGGGCTTTCTTCCTTTTTTGGGGGGCAGTCTTTGCAGAATAAAACAATTTCAACACTTACAAAGAACATTCAACACTTTGTTCAAGAAAGTTGAAGTTCTTCAAAAGCCATTCAATCACTGATAATAAAAAAGCAAACAAACAAATAAAATTGAGGAGCCTTCAACAAGTTAAGTCTGATGCTGGACAGTATAAATTGCAGGGCACAGGTATAAATTGGGAGAGGAGTAGCTGGAGAGGAGTGGCTGGAGAGCAGCCCTAGAGAAAGTGACCCGGGACTGCTGGTCAGCAGTAGTTCAACGTGAGCCAGCAGGATGCCATGGCAGCCACATCCTGAGATGCACCAAACACGGCATAACCACCTGGTCAAAAGAGGTGATTATCCCACTGTATTCAGCATTGGTGCAGCCTCACTTGGAGTGCTGTGTGTAGTTCTGAGTCCTACCATTTAAGAAGGATATGAAGGTCCTTGAATGGGTCCATAGGAGGACAACCAAGAGGGTGAAGGGACTGGAAGGCATGTCCTATGAGGAGTGGTTGAGGACACTGGGCTTGTCTAGTTTGGAGAGAAGGAGACTGGGGGTTGACCTCTTTACTCTCTGCAGTTTCCTGAGGAGGCGAAGTGGGGAGACAGGTGCTGACCCCTTCTCTCTGGGATCCAGTGACAGGACATGTGGGAATGACTCAAAACTGCACCAGAGATGGTTCAGATTGGACATGAGGAAGCATTTCTTTACCAAGAGGGTGGTCAAACACTGAAACAGGCTTCCTAGAGAGGTGGTCAACACCTCAAGCCTGTCAGTGTTTTAGATGCATTTGCACAATGCCCTTATAACATGCTTGGTCAGCCCTGAATTGATCAGGCAGTCGGATTTGATGATTGCTGTAGGTCACTTACAACTGAAATAGTCTATTCCATTCCATTCTGACAATAAGATGTCTATGATCAAAAGATGAGTGTCAAAAAAGAATATAATTTTGAAATACAAAACACTACTAAAGTAAAATTTATTTACTTGGTAATCATAAGATAATTAAGAACTATGGATACATTCAGTCCAAAAAAAAATCTTTTAGCTCATGACTTCATGAGGATTACAGAACTTCTCCAATGAAATGAGACAGCCCTTTTATAGGGATAAAGAAGGGTAAAGGATTTTTTTTTTCAGCCAAGAACTCCAGTCCACTGCCTGGCTATTTAGTTTCGTAAATTCATCAAGACTCTCTGATTTGTTTAGGTCCTCTTTTTCTGTTGCCAAAAGTTGCTCTTTGGAAGACATAAAATCACCAGAGCAATTTCTGCCTTTTAAGAATAAGTTGCAATAAGAAAAAGGAAGAGCAAAGGATAATTTAAAGCTTAATGGAGTGAGGATTGTGATACTCCCAAACTCTAGTTTCAGGCTAATGAGAAAGTGAAAAAATTTCATCATAGTTTCACCTCCATTGTCCTTTATCTTATCAGCCTTAGTGTCAACTATACAAATCATCATTACACTTTCCTAGACCCAAAAATAATTTGGGTTTTTTGCCAAACCAGTAAAAAATGTTAAAAATGACACATTAGTGATCTTAATTCATGGTTTCTCTACACTAAAGTAGAAAGATCTTTGAAAGATACTTAAAAAATATAAATTATATATATATATATATTTATTCTGATTGTGTTCCAAAGGCAGAAGACATAAATATGAATAAATGTCCTACAGTCATTTGTTGTGGGTTATTTAAAAATCACTATATTATAAACCTATATTCAAGTTATGCAGTAATCAAATCTGCCATTACTATTTGAGTATTTCTTTAAAATGCTAGTTTTTTTCATGCAATCATGGCTTTCATTTCCAAGCAAGCCTTAGCAATGTAGAAATAAACAAAAACTAATTAAAACTAATTAAAAAAATTCAACACAAAACCACAGGAATGAGAATATTAGAAGCTTTTAATTTAGGTTTCAGTTTTTAAAAAAATGAATTAATATCTATGTGTACATAGGTGATTTTGAATTTTATCTGAACAAGTGTGTGCATTCCTAGTTCTTACAGGCTTGGAGAAAACCCACCTTCATTATTCATATACCTAAACAACTATGTTAACAAGTACTTCTAATTGCCATATGGAACTAGAGCTCTGAGAGAGATATTTATATGAAACAGAAACTGTAGAAAAGGATATTCTCTTCTTTATTAATCTGATGCCAACATTTTGCTAATTAAACCACCACATGTCTCATGTCACTTCCTACGTGGGTCACTGGAAGAGGAGATACATTTGGGCAACCTTAAGGATGAATCCCAGGGGAGCATCCCACAAACGCATGGTATTTAAGCTTGCAAGTTTATTAAACAAATCACAGAATATATTCCAGTCTAAATCACAGACGTGGCATGACACAATTAGAAGATTTATTGATTCTTTGGGCTAGAGATCTCACAGCTTGCACTGGGGGCTCTACACCCACCAGAACCAACAGATTTGCTTCATCACAAGTAATCTTTCTAAACTAGTGCAGGGAAGTTTATAAAGTTGAAACTGCCTGACTTCAACTTTGCTTGTTTTCAACTTTGCTTCTATTTTAACTTAACGATAAACTGAACACATTTTGTATTAGTCCCATGTGTCACCACCCTGAATTATTGGCACCCAGCCTGCAATAGCAGAATCACTGTATGAAGCAAAGAAAAAAATATTTGAATAAACAATATTTTCTTCAGAGTAGCTACCATCTGCCTGTATTAGAAGTTCTTACCTCTTCATGTGGTCCTTCTTCACTTAGTGAGCAACAGTGATCAGAATAATAGTCAGGATCTGTCCACAAATACAAGGTTCCAAAACAGGTTGGCTACATCCTCTACGTCATATTTCCAATAAAAGATGGTTGATCATGACTGAACTTTATGTTTCCCAGAACCTAATTCAGGTGTGACATGGTTCTTTAAAGTAATTTCTTGGAGCTGTCTATTTTACAGCAAAGTGTATGGAAATTTCTTGGGAAAGTCTACTTTACCTTTGCAGCATGTAAAGATGCCAACATTTTCTGTCAACAGAAAATTCATCTTTATTCAATATTCTGTGGCATTCAATGAAGTGCCACAAGGATGATTAAGGGAGAGGAACACTTCACTTATAAGAAAAGGCTGAGAGAACTGGGACTGTTTAACCTAGCAAAGAAGAGGCTCAAAAGGAAGCTTCCCTTACTTGAAGGGAAGGTGCAAACAGGTTGGGAGCCAGGCTCTTTTCAGTGGTACTCAGTGATAGGACAAGAGGCAATGGGCACAGAAGGCTCCATCTAGTACCTTTTTACTGAGAGGGTGACTCAGCTCTGGAACAGGTTGCCCAGAAAGGTTGTGGAGTCTTCATCCTAGATGTTAATAAAACATCTAGGTATAGTCCTGGACAACCAGCTCTAGGTGGTCCTGCTTGAGCAGAGGGAATTGGACCAGATGACCTCCAGAGGTGCTTGCCAGCCTCAACAATTCTGTGATTCTGAGAATCTGTGATTGTGTGCTATAATCTGTCTGTACTGGAACAAATTGTTTTCTTTAAGCTTTCTCTTTGGATCAAGACATCCTCGTCAGTTCTTATAGGTAAACAAGTAACATTATCATCAAATTGTCAGCTGAACTATAAATGTTAGTCTCACACTAGTCCACAGAGTGGTGCAGACAAGCCTGTCATGGTCTCATCAATACCAGTGACCCATGAATCACTCCTCAGCTCTGAGACTAGTCTCTGTCATGTCTGTAACTGAAATAAACCAATCTTGTCCATCTTGCTCTTCCAATGTAAAAGTCATAGTCATTTAGGTACTCCAGACCGATAAGCTGGGTGAGCCAAGGTCATGTAAATGTTAAAACTTTGTGGTTTAAAGCTGATACCTTTGTGATGGAAACTGATCTCTCATACGGCTGGACTGCTTGTGCTTACATCTTATTCTCTTTCTATAGAGTTGTATGCTATGAAAAAAGGGCTCTAGCAAAACCAAGTCAAAATTACCAAGCACAAGAAGGAAAAAGCTAAGGGGAAAAAAAACATCCTTACTTTTTACTTTCTATTGCTGTTTAAAAGTGAGGCACCCTGGAATCAGGGGTAGCTCTAGGCAATTTGGAATGCCTGACTGCCTGATGCATTTACATGAGTTTTTGACCTCGGTCTCCACAGGGTACCAATACAAAGAATAGCATCTTATTTTTAAGCATAAGAGACTCTTTTGACTTCATCAAGAATGAAGGAATGCTTCTCGGATGGAGCAAGTATTTAAAGTGTGCCTAACTTTAAGCACACAAGTAATTCTTTTCCTTTCATTGGTGTTCAAAGTTAAGAACACGCTTGAATGCTTTACTAAAATGGATTTCAACACAGACTTTCTGATGGTTCCTCCAAGTCATAATAGTGGAAATTCTTAAAGGGGGGAAAACATAGAAGATGTATCAGTTTTATTGTATTTTAACTTGCTATTTACTTTGCTTAAAATGATCTCTGAAACAATTGTTAAGATCTTCTGTTTTATTTTTTTTAAAAAGAGATATAGCACATCTTCAACAGAGCATATTTAGTTACTATACCAAACCAAAATTCAGTACATGTGTTTGGAAGAAGGTACTTAATGAATTTTTTTTTTTAATTAGTGGGGTTTTTTTCATTGCATTTCTTTTTTTTGACAGTGCCAATCTTCTCAAAATGTGAAGTGGCCATCTTAAAATTCATTTGAGCCTTTCCCTTTCAAAGTGTTCAATCTATGCAACAAATATCTTGCTTTCTCCTGGGAAGCTTTTCCTTTTAAGATGTCAAATTACATGTGAAGGGCTAATTTCCATCTGGAGACCTTATCAGTGAGGATCTTTCTTCTTCACAACCTTGGGAGGGAAATGTTTTCCTCTTGAATAACTTTTTTTTTTTTCTTCTTTAAATCAGGGCCAGCCTCCAGATCTGTAAGGGACTGTCTGATCCAGGCTGCAAAAGCATTTGCACTCATCCTAAGTTCCACTTTAAAGCAAATCTGCAGAAACGGTTTGTTCATATTCTCTGAATATTTGAGAATACCCTCAGGGTATTTCTGAGTTTTCACAACACATTTTTATGTGGGAAAATTATCAGCCAGTTTTTTATGGTATATGGTATATATGGTTAAGCTACTTTTGTCACAAAACATTAGTTAAGCCATATGGCAGAAGTCATGTTGTATTTCTTCTCTACCCTCAAATTCTGAAGACAACATGATATATCAGCCCAAATCAGAAACAAGTTGTGGTTCATCAGAAATAGAAGCTGCATTTTGGTGTAAGTCTTTAATCTGAACTTGTATAAATAATGAAACAGCTTCTTTCAGCCTCTATGGCTAGATGATTACACTATGTTATGAAAGTATTTTAAGAAATTATATAGCTTATTGGTCTGACAGATAAGTTATATCACTTTCTAAAAGTCCCAATTCACCACATTTTTTTAAAAATCATCACTTTTTTCACTGCATTTCAGTACAGCCTATTCAGCCTCACCATCTTCCTTCTTTTCTATCTCTCTATATTCCTGGAAAAATAACCCCCAACTTGTTTCCTTTCTCTACCGTCGAACTAAGCCAAATTCATTCACAGAAAACTCTCTTTCTAGCTCCCCAGTAAAATTAATTTACATATTCAGGAATAAACATAACATGTAACATCACTGAATTTAAGTACTGGCTAGAATATTAGTTTCTACAATGCTTTCAAAGTACGTCTAAAAATGCAGCTTGAAAATCATGCTTTTCAACAACTGAACTGTCTTTGTACAAAGGCTATGATGAGCAAGAGGGGGAAAACCCCCAAAATTTTCTATTCAGATGGTTGTTTTCACTCCCAGTATAATGTCCCAGTTCAAATTTTTTACTTTTGGCGCACATTTATATTTCCTATATATGTTCTACGATGTATACCTTTCAACTTCCAGCTACTACCTCTGATATTTTAAATAAACATGTGACAGAAGAAACTGTAAGGTGACTTTCTTAGCTTCTTTCAGAACAGGATTCACATACTCCTGCCAAAAAATAGCAAAAATACATGCTTTTTTTGGTGTTTTGTTTTCATAGTGGTAGCGTGAAGCCAGAAAGCTTTGAGGTAATTTTGTAACAGTCATATTTGATGACTTAATTTATATCTTTAGAAAATATCTTAAATGAGAAAATAAACAATCAAAGGATATCCTGTAACACAGTTTCCAGCTTTGAGCTTCTAAAACTATCTAATCGAAAAATGACCTTATTTTTTAATAGAGGGGGCAATTGAAAATCATTGAACAGACCTACCCCCTAATGATTTTTTTCTCAGACATAATTATAATAATTAGCATTATAAAGTGCTAATTATCTTTGGACATGGAGGACTTACACACCAGAGACAGAGGTCCACATTAAGTAAAGAGGATTTTGTTTTATTCTATCACCATTTTTTTCCTTTTGTACAGAGGTAGAGGACACTTAGCCCATCAGGCCTCCTTTCCAAATGTTCACATTCTGTCATTGCTAGATTGTTGAGCCCAGTGAAGTAACAGATGTGTGTTTAAAAACAGTGTGGATTGGTTCAGCAATCCACATCTCTATTCTGTAGATCTGGACTAACCCACATTTACCTTTTCATTTTACTGGACTTCACATTGTCCAGAAACATTGTTGAGACCTTGGATACATGTCATTATTTTAAAGGGTTACTTCAGTCCTGCTCAGTCCTGAAGGGATTGGATTAATTTTGTTAGCAGGCAGTATCATTTTCTCCTAAGTTCTTCCTTATTGATACAGCAGAAGGAAGGTTTCAGTCCCCTCAGGAAATACCAGGCTGACGTTTTTAAGAAGGACTATATTGCCAACTGCATATGTTTGAAAATCAGGAATGAGAACATCCTAAGCACGACATAAAAAATAAAAGATTGGGAGTTATTTTTCTTTACTTCCTGTACTGAACATTACATCTGTCCCTGGCTAAATAATCCTTCTCCTATTCCTCACACTGTAAATCATTGCCTAAAGCGTGAACCATTTATCTCTTGCCAAAATTCTCACTCTCCTTTGCTCCAAGAGGCTATAAATACTGTATTATCTGGATTTTCTCCTGCATGTTAGCAGACCTTCTGCAGCGAGCAGCACTATTTCACTCAGGTGTTAAGCACAGTCCTTCATCTATCTTCTCCAGACTTCTTTCCAGTGCCTGAAGAGAGACTTTGAGACATACTTCGGTGTCCCTCATTCCACCTCAGAATCTGAGCCTTACAGGTTTTATGCATTTTAAAAGGTGATATACATATATGTGCATTTTGAAAGATACCTTGGTGTCTCTCCTGATCACCACAGATGTACTTAAAAGGTTATTATTGCTATACATACATTTGAGTTGTCTTTACTGATGACTTTCTGCATTACCCGTATATAGAATATCTTCTAACATAAATCAGATTATGAGTTCCAAAGAAATTGGCAACTGCTCATAGCATTTGTGGTACAGATAGATTGGTTTTGATATTCAAGATAGCAAATAGAATGACTTGAAGAGTTTACTCTTGAGAAATATGTTCTGTTTCTGCTAGAGAACTCCTACTATCCACCTCTCATAAAATAATCTCTGCTATATGCAAAAAGTCAACCTTCTTCTAGCTAGGGTGGTATGAAACCACTCTTTAAATACAAGGTGAAACATCCACTAACAATATTCTTCAAATTCCTTCAGAAAAGACTACTCAACCTTCAGATTTTTATGTTTTTTCCCTTGGACTGAACCAGTGAACTCAGATTTTGTTTGAATGTTAAAAGACATATCTGGACTCAGATGAGGCCATATTTCTCACTGAGGCTCTGACTTCTTCCATCTCTTTTTTTAATTACAAGTCCTTGGTCAACAGTGATCACTTCTGAAGGCAAAGCTGATGAAGAGTATAATTAGGAGTTCCTATGTAAGTGGTGTAAAAATATTCTCCTGTTCACTCACAACAGGAATGGCAGAATAGTTTTCTGTGCTGTCATAGAGCTCTCCTGGTTGTATTGCCTTTGAAGTTTACCATCCAGTCAGTTGCACTGGTCATTCAAAATCACTGATACTGTTATAACTTTTGACTGAATGACTATGTAAGTAATTTTGGTATATATATTTGTATCTTGAAATTTAAAATTCAGTTTTTTTAATAGCTAGACTTTCTCTAACAGACAATCTTTCTCTGACTCTTCTCTGTGAGAAACAGATTTGGGGAAAATAAATGGAACGGTGAATGGAGTATAGCCAAACTAAATTTGTTGAAAAAGGTCTACAGAATCTCTGCTTAAAATGTGTAGCAGTATGCTCATATTCTCTTTAGCACATCCATCCACTTTTAAGTTACTTATTCTGGATATCTGCTGAGTTTGGAAAGGAACTTCATAGTATTTGTTAGGAACTTTGAGTACTGATTGTGTGTTGGATTAAGGTTTAATCATGCAGTAGAACAGAAAAGCTATCTTCTAATAGCTAACACTCTGTTTTTCATATCTGTGTCATGTATTTTTTTTTTCCTAATGCTTTATTTTTGGTCTTGTTGGGGAGGTTTCTTCCTTTTAATAAAAATATATAAGTAAAAACTTAAGGATAAGAGGGAATTAAAGTAATATGATATGAATAGAATACATCACACCAAGCATCTCAAACTGTCTACACTCACAGGAGTAATGAAAATTAAATATAACGTCATCATCTGCTTCCCATATGAACAATCAAGGGAGTCAAAATCTAGCTAAACCAGCAAGAGTAAATAGTTTAGTGATGAAAAATTGATATAAAAAGTTCACTGAAAATATAAATATCCTCTAGGCTGTCAAAAGCAATCGGTTCAGCTCAATCTGGTAAATCTACTTTTAATGATAATGGCAACAACTTTTCCTTTTTATTACACTTTACACAAATTTATGAGCTTTATCACTTCAAACCAAATAGAATATATTTATCTCTGCATCAGGGCTTAAAGTTGCCATGTGTCTTGGAAACCTACCTAAAAATTCAAGAATAAAACAGTGGTTGTAACCAATTTCTCCTAGTCTAGAATTAGACTTCTGATATCATATCACTGCTGTTCATTAAAAGGAAGGAAATAAATATATAAAGACTGTAGCACTTAACAAGGTATTTTATTTTTTTCTTAAAGAGCTAAAAATACCAATTCATCACAGTTTTTAATTATGGGAAAACATGCAGTTTAGAATTATTATTTCTTATATATATATATACATACATACATATGTATAAACCTTTATATATATGTATATAGATGTTTTTTGTACAATTTTATAAGTAGCCAGACTTTTGAGGCCTCTGCAGAGGATGTTGAAATATTATTTGTGGGCACTACCTTCCAAATATGTGATAATTTTTCCCCAAGAAAACTACAGAAGTTAATGGTATTTCTCCCAAAATTGAGGAACTATTAATTCATAACCATATATTATACCATTGAGAAAACTACTAAAGCTACTTGGTTTTACTAAAACACAAAGAAAAAAGCTGGTAATTGTTATATACCAAAACCAAGTCAATGCAATTTAATAACTAAATTCAAGCCAGTTCAAATAATTTTCATAGCTATTTATCTTTAAACAGTGACATTTTGTCAGGACTTGAATTAAAAGTTTAACTGTCTATGAGCACAGTGATTATTATAGAGAGCATCAGATGCATGTAAGGCTGAAATCAGCATTTCAGTACACATTGCATAACAAGGAGCCTGGAAATTTACCTTTATTTTTGTATCATTTTTAACATGCCAAGCTTTACAGACATGTTTCAGCAATGGAACTGGTTCGCTTTTCATGATGTTTCTACTCACAAAGCAAGGTTTGTCTGGTTTACTTATGATCCAGGAGAATGAGAGCATACGTTTCTGTTATATTTTGTCACTATTTCTGGAAAGTACAGGTATGTCATGTGGGCATTCCTGTCCTACTTTACGAGAACCAGCTTAATGTTTCTCTGCTTCTGTCTTGTTTCCAACCATTAAGTCAAGTCAAAATGTACTTAATCAAAAACCTGCTTTGCAGTACTGTACAAAATCTGCTTCCTCTATTAATTTCTCACAATTTCTTAATTTTACCAGCCAGTAGGTTTCCCTTTGTTCTACTTTTATCCAGAATTCCGTTTTGTAATTAAAAAACCCTTCTATTCATCTACATACTGTGCACCTTCTCTCTGACTTCTCTTCTGACTTTTCTTTATATGCAGAATATTTACAGTTGATTTCCACTCTTGAGATAGGAAAATCTTTTTCTTGCTTGCCTGTTTAAAAATCTTTTCTCTGTTTATAGATCTCTGAAATTAATGATTGTTCCCAAGGTCTTTTGTATTTTTTGGTTTTAATTGCTATGACTTATAAACTTCGCCTGTTTCAAAACTATTTAAATAAAACCCCCTACTCAGTGAGCAGCAAACCTCATAAAGTTTCAGTTTTGACACAAGCTGTAAGGACAGATGCATTGCAAGAGTAGAATAAAGTGTGGCTATGGATCCTCATTCAGTATGGAACAGGATGAATATTTCTCCCTGCTTTCATGGTCTGAAGCTTAACTAAGTTTGTGTGTGAATTCAGTTTAACTCATGGTGAGTGTGTTTAGATTCATGTGCAGATTCAGCCACCTCAGTAGCAGTCCAGAAGAACAGGAGCATTTATTGTATGACAAGAGGCTTTCTGTTGTAAGCAACATAAGAGTCTGATGCCTCAATTCTGCTTCCACATCCTGTAACATTGAGATCCATAAATAAAGTTCAATATATTCTACTTCAGATTAATTTTAAATTTAAAAAAAAAAGGAAAAAGAAAAAAAGATTCCAAGAGACTATTGCCTTCTCAGACAGAAGTCTGATAATAAACACGCACATGTTTTATCTGCAGAGCCCTTATATTTAGAAAATATAAAACACCCTACATAAAATTTGCCAGTTTCAGTATTGTGTATGACACAGAAAACAGATTCAGAATCTGTAGGACTTTCATTGTGGTGAATCAATACTATGCCTTTCCCCATTTTCTTTAACTTCTTTGTAGCGGGATTACAAAATTGGTCTAAAAATACCACTGGTAGGCCATTTTGATAATTGCGTTTTCAGTATTTGTGGAAGAGTGGAGGAGTAGGCAAGTGGAAATTAATGTTTCTATTTTTTCTGGAATTGGTATTATTTCTCCTCAGCTATTTTTCCTGGTGGACTGAAAATAAATTTTCTTATTATAAATCTCATATGTACAAAGACAGACTGAATAGTTACTTCAACACAGTGTGGCAAAATGCCTCAAACGCCCATAGAACTTCAGGATTATATTTGCTAGTTCAGGATCTAGGAAGCAACATCCAAGTAGGAAGTATTAAATGGAATTATTTTACATAGTATAGAAGCCATTATGCAATATGGTCAGTTCATGGTTCTTTGTGAGAAAAGCAGGTTGTTTTCTAAATACAGATAAAAATGTGCTGCACTTAGCCAATAACTCGTGACAGAGAGGTAACATATATTATAATGCAGTGAGAGTTGCATAATACAAAGAAAAGATGAGCAATACCACCTTCTAGAGTTACAGTTCCTTATTGCTATTATAAACCACCTTTATTGGAAGGGAAAATGCAATATTTTGTTAAAGAGAGGAAATTAAGTAATAGGGCAAGTGAATTTTTTCATGGAGAACATTCAGATTTATGACTGAGCAATGCCTTCCTCTACATATCCTGCTGTGCTCATGGTCTGTCTGAAAACAGCCATCTGAGGGTATCCTGCTTGGTATACAAGGCAATGATGAAGTGACATTTTTAACCTTAAAACAGAGCAAGTGTTCTAAATAAAAAAATACTTTGGTCAACAAGAACTGAAATTTCTGTACTCATCTCACCTCTCCCTTTCCTTGAAAGAATTTTGTTTTATGAGTGCTTAGTCAGGTAGGATAATTTTACTGTCTGTCACATTTCATTTCAAATAACTGCTAAAATAGACTCTAGGGTCCAAACTCCCATCTACGTTAAGGGGAGGGGTATTCAGCCCAAGCTGTTATTCTTTTGTTTGTGTAACAGATAGCTGAAAATCCGTTCCTGGCAATGTTCTTTTGAAATAATATATACTTTCATTTTTAAGCTTTTTGGTTATTATCTGACTCAAGGCAACTGTACTCTTGCTCCCAACTCCACTAAAGCCAATGATAAAAGTCAGTTTTATAATGGGAACCTGACTACAGCACATGAATTCGTTGGTATTCAAGATCTGCCTCAGGGAACAACACTGAAGTAGGCTGGATTTTTACTTTTAACTAGAGCACCTAAAAGAATGCTAACTGAAATATTTTCAACTAAGCCAATGGGTAGTGTGTTATTTTGGTCATTCCTACTTTTTTTTTTTTTTGCCTCAGTATAACGCTCTGCATAACTTTAAATGAAGTTTATGTTAGCTAATTTTTCGTTTCTATTTAGCCTCTGAGATATGTTCAAATGACAGAGCATACTGCCTGAGAAGGAGTGTGGTGAGACTAGTTTTAAAAAACCCAATTGCATACTATTGGGAAGGTGTTTTTTGTATTTACTACGCCCTTTTCCACCATGCTGCCTAGTGTCCAAGGCAAATTCCTCCTTTTGAGTTCTGTAGCCCAATCAGGTCACACAAGTCAAAAGCAGACCTGAGGTCAACATTTGCACAAGCACTGAAGAACACTTCTGAATACAGAGAGGCTTTTAAAAGTTTAACAACGAATGCAATGCCTATCCTAAAAGAAATTACTTTTAAAAACTAACAGGATTCAAAGAACACATTGAGCTGTGATCTGGAATTATTGTCACAAAAACCCCAGTACTGAGATTCTCAGCTCTTTGCTTCAAATTATTAAGAGAAGCAGTATTAGCGGATCAATTTTAGCAGCAACAGCCTGCCCTCAATGTTGCTTAAAAATAATTAAGGCATGCCATTATACCACCAGGAATCAGCACATTCTCAAGTTCCATAAAAACAGAGGATCATAAAACCTCTATTTCTGCAAAATCACAGAGCCTTTTTTTTTTTTTTTTCCATCAAGCTTTCTAAACTTAAAGACTCAGGAAAGCTTTTTGTTGAAAAAACAGCCTGTATTGGCTAGTGCAGAAACACCTGCAGCTTGACACACATAATACAAAGTCACTTATGTGAGGATTTATGTAGGTCATAGCTGGTTATGTAGGTGTCTGTGGAAGATACTGGCCCTGATACAAATGATAAGCACATCTCACAGTTTTATGTATACATTGGTCAGCCAACCCGTAGAATCACACACACAAAAATGTATAGAAGCAGAGTTAAAAGGGCTTGAGAAAATGTGCAAAACCCCAGGTGCTACATATTTAGGTTACCATGCCATCTACTTAGGTCTCTATGATCTCTCTAAGTATGGGTAAGTTGTAGGTGTGCGTAGGCTGCAGTCTTCGTAAATCACGGGTATGACTCCAAGCCTCCTCACAGACTTGGTGTGAACCAGCATTCAGCACTGTGAGATATTTAATCTCAGAGAGCAAGTACTGAATTCTCTACAAAACTCATGTTACCACATATGAACGGTAGGATAAATGCATGTTCCACCGCAGATGTGAGATAATACCCATAGCGTGCAGTCAATACAGACCATATATATAGAAAGTAATGTGGGATGAGTGGTAGG
This sequence comes from Laterallus jamaicensis coturniculus, assembly GCA_022605575.1. Classification (NCBI taxonomy): domain Eukaryota; kingdom Metazoa; phylum Chordata; class Aves; order Gruiformes; family Rallidae; genus Laterallus; species Laterallus jamaicensis. The sequence goes on along the minus strand of JAKCOX010000008.1, from coordinate 15,512,118 downwards.
GGCGGAGATGTGTTAATTCAGTGTAACGTTCAAGACAAAGTGGTGTGCCATCTTCCTTTTTACCACAAACAAGCTCAAATAACACTTTGTATTATCCTTGCTATCTGCAACATGAAGCAAATGCTTAGTGGAGGCTCTTTTTTTTAGAAACATCTCATAGTACATATTAAATAGAAGCATCTTCTTCTCACAGAGATATGCTCTATCTTGCATTAATCAGTTTGTGCATTTGTACTCACTTTCATCAGCTGACCTTGTGGTAAATTTCTTTTTGCCTGGCCATGGTATTCTCGCATTCAGAACGTATCTTCTGCCTGTAGAACTGTTCTCTTGGTTCCCAGATAGTTCAGCTGTAACTCCAGATACTCACCAGAGGGCAAACAGCTTAAAGATTAATTCTTGGATAAACTGGCTAACATAGATTTTGTTTCTTTAATAAATATTGTTACTACTGTTACATAGTATGAGCCAAATGCAGCAGACTTTATTTACTTGTTAGTTCTTATTCCTGGAAGATAATAGAGGAAGAGAGTTAATACTTCTATGGCAGTTGAGAGGAGATAGCTTTTTACTAATGGCAGTTTGGGGAAATAATAATGTTACGTGCAGATATGTATTACAAATTGCTTTATTTGTATTTTTATGTGTGATTTATGAAAGGATAGCCTTATATTAGACTGGATTTTATTTTGCTTCATATAAAATATGTTTGTATGAAAACATTGATTATACTAAGCTCAGAAGTGTATGTATCTTTTATTCTTTATTTAGAAACAGTGTATGCCAGTCAGCAGATTCAAACCAAACATCAACTATCTCATAACAAGCTACAGATGATGGGTCATTTTTATCTTCTGAAGGGAAAGAGAAGCACTAGAAAGGAAAGTAGATTCATGGTCCAAAATATATTTTTTTCTTCTCAACCCTTGCAACAATGAAATAAGGAACCTGAAGGCTTTTTTTTAATAAGTGGGAAGGACAAATATATAATAAGTACAGTGGCTACAGACCTTTCTCATAGGACTCATAATAGCATAATGGTTATCAGCTGAAAATGTCAGATGGAATCTTTAAATGGCAATTGGTTCATGAACACAGGTGTCAGCAAAGAACTAACAGATCAGTTCTTAAACGTTGTTAGCCTGACCTTATTAATGACCTTAAACTGCAGTGATTTCATAGTCAGCGCTCCAATTTAGTGGTACCTAATATAAAAATGGTCTGCAGAAATAAGATTGCAGTAGCTTGGACTAATATGAAAAAGTACTGAGCAAGAGAAAAAGCACAATGTTACTTCATGTGTGAAGCATTCCAGTAAGTAAACTTAGGAATGATGATGGGATTTATTGCTCTTTCAGGTTTAGAGTAGATAGCTAACCATGCAGCTTCAGCTTACTGCATCATGTAACAGGAGGCTATCTATGGAGAAAGCTTAGCCAACAATGATATTAAAATGGACATCAGTACAGAGATGGTCAAACTTTTGCTGGATCAACCAGATCATGTGTATCTGCAGTATGCTGTCAATGATGTTAAGTCTACATCATTCTCAGCATTGACTCTCATAGTGTGTGCACAATTCCAGTTCCAAAGTTAGTTCTCTCTCATTTAGAGATTGGCAGCACACACAGCAGGCACATGCTATCCCAACACGCATTTTGTAAACAAAATTTCTGCTGGGGATAGATTTGAACTGTGAGAGCCAAGTCAGCTGCTCCAGACTTAAGCTGTTTTTAAAACTGTTGCCTTTAACCATCCTTTACAGATAATTTTCTTTGTGTTTACAGTATTTTACAATAATTTTGTATTCCTAGTTTTCAAATTTTGACTAAAAGCCAGGGGAATATGAAAGTGGAGTAGTTCTCCAAGTCAGGACATTTTTCCTGTGATGCCTGAATAATTTCTGACAGCTAAATCAGAAAACAGATATGGACAGACACCAATAAAAGTACTTACAAGAAATTCTACTGTGATCTGGTATATAGTGTTCATATATTTATTGATAATAAAAAGAAATAAGAAACATCACAAATTGAAAGTGCCAACAAAAATTTATTTGTTGGCACTTTAAATTCTAATATCAGAACAAGAATTATTCTAATATTTTAATTTATTCCACAAATTTGTGTTTTCAAGGCCAAATTAAAGATACAATAAAACAGCAACATTTGAAAGTTTCCCAATAGTTCCTGGTTCAGTCCCATAATGTCAGACAGATTTCCAAGTCTTCAACGCATATTGCGAGAACAATTTTAATCACCATTGCTTCTGCTTCTAATATCCAAAAAGATTATGTACAATTGAGACTATATTGGTATGTCCAAAACCTCCTGTCTTTTAGCTGACTCTATCCAATGGCCTGATAAAAAGTTAAACCACTCACAATTGGCCTTTCCATTCATACAGTTTCTGTCACTTGGGCTTATCAGAAAATCAGTAAGCCTTAATGTGGATTAGTATTAGATATAGAATAAAAACATTACTGCTTTTAATAAAATCAACACCGTAAATAAAGTCAGAAATTTCAACTAAATCACATGCTTCTACAGTTATCTGCAATCCAAAATCCCCAGGGGTATTTCAGAAGCAACAGTGCAATTGCCTGTAAGGAGTTCAACATCACAGAGAATTAGGGTGTAATATCTCTTCCATTTTATAATGAATCAGTTGGCTCTTATCAGAAAAAAATACAAAATTAACCGAAAATGTCACAGAATCACAGGTTGGAAAGGACCTTCAAGATCATTGAGTCCAACCATTCCAGTCCTATGCTAAACCATATCTCTAAGTACCTCATCTACCCATCTTTTAAATACATCCAGGGATGGTGACTCAACCACCTCCCTGGGCAGCCTGTTCCAAATCCTGGCAAGTATTGATAATACAGTGCTAGGTGTAGTACAGAAATATTGTTATCATGGGAAAATTAGACAATGAAAGTGCCTGACGGAAAATGGAGAAGGGAATATTTGCCATACCCAGGCAAAGAACTCATGGCTGCCCAACTCCATAGGTCATGTCTTGACATACAGACATCCTTTCCTCCACCAGAGCTCTCAACCATGTTCTACTCTCATGCACATTCCTTCGTCTATGTAAAGCTCATTAGCTCTTGGATGAGAACACAGTCCTTCATTCTCAACTGAAGCTTTCAGTTCATATATAAAGGACTAACTAAACTTCCTCTTTACTAACATTCAGGAAAACAGCTGTCATTTTCTTTTGCTTTCTAAGCAGGTGACAATTTGTATGGATATTAAGGAGGAAAGGCTTGTCTTATGTCAAAGGTGTAAGCAGTTTTGCTTAAATGTTTATGGTGTCTCAAGACTTATTCCTGTGTTTTATGCACAACGATAAGTCAAAGATAAAGAAGACTTTATGCAGTGTTTTGAAAATTCTCATATGCCTACTTATTCTTCTATCACTGTAAGGAAGCAAGAAACAGAGTAAAGGGTGACATTGGACAAACCCGATCATCTTCAGTTCTTTACCTTAACATATTTTGCCAGAGTATAACAAGGTTTTCAATAGCAGACTTTTTCATATTCACATGCATTTCAAAATATATAATATTAATGAAAATTAAGAGTGAACACAAAGAGCACAGAGCTCATCCATTTTTAAATAAAAATTTGCTGACAGCCTTACTGAAATAGATAAGATGATCCTTTCTAACTAGGGCTAATTTGGTAGGCAAAAATCATAATGAAATAGTTAAACACCAAATGAAAGGGTCAGCTTCTTGCAAGATTAAATGCTAACTGGTTTTGATTTTTCTCCTAGGCCTCCACAATTGAAATTTACAGCAATGCTTTAGAATTAGGTGCCTTTAAAACTCTGGGCCAAATTCATTTCACATGTAACTCCACTGACTTAATGAGGCTGTATCAGAAATAAATTTGGCCCAAAGGGTTTTTAATATGACCTGAAAAGCCAACTAGAAATAATACAGTGCCACTTAGTGGCAAGGAAAAAAGTTTTCAGTATGTGAGATACAAAGACATTCAGGCATACAGATGATTTTTCTGGTGCTATTTGTATTTGAGATTTTGATACAATCTTATCTTATAGCTTCCAGTTACATTAAGCTAATTATTGCCACAATATTATATGCATCTTTTCATATAAAAATACAAAAATGTCTCCAAAGAGGGAATGAAAGTGAGCTCTTGTAATTAATGTAGCATTAAGAACACTCCCTTCACATTATATCTTCAAATTATAGCCATTTTCTAAAAAGGTTAGAATGCCTGTAAAAGGCATAAATATGTTACAGCTATTTGTATTTCTTATGCTTGAGTAATGTATGTGTCACCTTCCTGAAAAATGGTCCCTCAAAAAGGTCTACAGTATTTCTTTTGTTTAAGTACCTATAGAATTATAGTTACGGGGAGAAACACCTATACTTAATAGCATTTTAAATGGTGGTAACTCTTTATCCAGTGTAATAATGCTTTATTTCCAGGAAAGAATGAGGTAAAGACAAGATAGTATTTCAAAAGAAATAATAAAAATTAATTCCAAAAGTATCCGCAAGAGATCCTTGTCATCCGTCAACCAGTTGCAAAGAGGATGATCCTTATACTTGTGCAGGAAGAACCACTACAAAGGACTGTGAATTTGACAAATAATCTAAAGCCAAAGAGGAAATGCATTGGCACCAGCAACCAAAATAAAAACCCAATGTGTACAATGGGAACAAAATTAGTCTCTGTCTTCAGAATACTCAAAGAGCCGAGTATGAATTTTTGTGACTAATACTTGGTTGTTTATAAGCACTTTTAAATCCACTAAGACTCATTATCTCTGATTAGGTTAAACAATCCTTTGGCAATCATTGTAGCTGCCATTCATGTTTTAATCCTTTCTTTTATACTGCCACTGAAACTTGCTAAAAAGACGACTTTAGTAATAATTCTGCAATTATACCATTGATTAAATTTTTACTTTGAACGAGGTACAGAATTTATTTATACATCTTTGAATATTTAGGGTGAAGAGACAAGTGACCATTGCCTATCGGACTTTGATAACTAAATGAATAAATACTATCCCGTAAAAAGATTTTTTAGAATTAAGTAAGATGGCATCTAATAACTTTCATATTCAAAGCATACTACAGAACACATAGTACTGAATCACTTGATCTGCTGTAACAGCAACCAAGCAGTATCTGCCTTTAAAAAAAAAAATTAAAAAAATTCTTACGCATCACCTACAGCAAAGCTTGTGTTTCTATTTACTTAATGAGTGAAAAATGCTCTAGAAACACTTGGTTACAGTTATTAATAATCAATAAATTACAAACTGTAATCTTACCTAAAGAATTTTTTAATGTTTTTAATTTGTAAAGTATTATGTAAGTCAGGAGGTAGCTGCATTAATATTTTACTTCAAACTAGGAACAGACTTCTGAAGCAGGAATTCTGACTGTCTCCCACTTACCAAAAATCACCGAACTATAGAATAATTACGGTTTGAAGGTTCTTTGCTGGTGCCCTTATCCAGGCCCCTGCTCAGAGCAGGTCCAGTTTTAAAAATCTCAAAAAATTGGAGGCTCCACAGCCTTTGTGGGAAACCTGACCCAGTGTCTAGCCACCTCCATGGTCAGAAAAAGCCTTTATTGAGTTGGAATTTTCAGATTTCCAACTGCTGTCTGTTATCTTTTGCCCCAACACTGTGTGAAAGACACTGGTCTGTCTTCTCTACAAACTCCTAGCAACTAGTCAGACAGCAATAAGATTGCTCCTCAGCCTTCCCTTCTCAAGTCTGCACAGACATGTATTTTCATCCTCTCCTTCGACATTGTGTACTCTAGCTGCCTCCATCACCCTCAATGAAGCAAGTCAATACCTTTCTTGCTCCAAAGAGACCAAAATGGACACAGTAATTCAGAAGTGATATCCTAAGTGCTGAACAGAGAATAAGGTGTCTTGACCGATTTGTTACACTCTTGTTAATAGAACTCAGCCTTTGTTGTTGCCAAGGTTCACAGCTGGCATGTTCAACCTACTGCTCACTAACAGCCCCAGGCCCTTCTCTGCAAGGCTGCTTTCTAGACAGTTGGCCCCCAGCCTACGCTGCCTGGTGGGAGGGAAGGACACTTGGTTTTGCCTTTATGCTTTTTAGCTTCATAAAGTTCCTATAAGTCCATTTCTCCAGCGTGTTCCTCTGAATGGTAGCCCTACCCTCCAGCATATTAACTACCATCTCCAATTTGATATCATCCATAAACTTGTTGAGAGTGTATTCTGTCCCATTGTCCAGGTCATTTATAAAGACATCGAGCAGTATTGGCATTGATCCTTAAGGAACACCATTAGTTTGACCAGTTTGATCAACATTCTTCAGGCTAGACAGTCCAGACATTTTCCTAGTTGTATAATTGTTCAAATATCCAGTCCTTATCTCATTACTCTGGCTAAAAAGATACTGTGCAAGATCATACCAAAAACCTGTCAAAAGTGAGAGCATAACCTACCCACCACTCTTAACACAAATCCAGTCATCACAGAAGGGAGTCACGTTGGTTAGGTACGACTTCTCCTTGGCAAATCCATGCTGGCTTTTCCCAATCACTGTCTTGACATACTTTGGCATACTTCAGAAGACTGAAGTTTAGCTGACTGGCTTGTAGATCCCTGGTTTCTCGTTCTTGTCCTCTTTTCAGATGGGTACATTTTTCTTTTTCTGGTCTGTACTTAAGTCATGATACATCCTGAAAACATACAGTATTGATATATGAAGTTGTGCTTCAGGAGTGCACCTGATATACTCCAGCTGCTCATGGGTCTTCAGTTCACAAGACCACAGTAAAGCTACTTCAGATTCAAACCCAAATGCTCAGAGCTAAATCTCCAGGCCCCAGCATCAGATATTCCTGAAGGCAGCTTGCAATTCATTATCTGCTGATACTGAACTGCTTTACACACATTTTATTTGTCTTCTGCTAAAAAAACCAAAAACCCAAAAAAGTCAGGAAACTCTGAATGAAATAAATTGAATTGATTTTACAATAAAAGAAAGAAGCATAACATCATAAATGAATAATGTATTCCACTCATTTAACATACTGTATGCAGGTGAGTGCATTTATTAAGTTTCAGCTGTGTGCGAGATGTGAAAGCTCAAAGAGATTGTCCACTGTGCGTATGATCACTTGTTGGAGGATGATCAAGTACATTCATTGTATCGTACAAGTCACTGCAATTTCATTATAACAGTTTGGGGTTTTTTAAATTTAAATTATCATTAATAGTGTCAATTCCTATTTCAGCACTGAGTTTTCAATTCAGGACAAATTCAGGACAACAGCTATTTTTCCTCACAATCAGCCTCATTAATATATTAATTTGTTGTTGTAATTTACTTATTTGGAACAAGCTTTTTGCTGTTTATTTCCTCTCCAGTTTTTTTGTATTGATAAATAAGTGAAAAGGCAAGTAAAATTTGCAAATGTCGAGGCACTTGTGAATGGTTTTGTTATACTGTCTAGATCTGCAGGGGGGAAACAAGAATTTTTCTGCACTCAATAGTAATTTCTTACTTTTCAGCTAATAGTCTAAGCTGTGTAAACTTTAATAGAAAACTTCAAATACTGTCTTAATAAATGCTTCTGCATCCAAAGTGAATGACCCATTTGTTCTCATAGCCTGTTTTTTCCGCTTATAGGTTAATCACATAGGATCAAGTAAATCTCCCTCATCTAGAGTAATCTTGTAGAACTCAATTTTATTTAGTCCTATTCCAATCTGACAAAAAAAGATTAGTTCTTAATATTATAGATATCTTCTGTTATTCTTTAAAAAGAATCATGACAATTTACTATGCATTCAGTCAGAGCCAGGGGAGTTACACTAATTAATTTGCTGTTTCAGGACATAAAACATGAAATCCTCGGATTTATTACTACAAGAAAAAAAATTTTAGAATTCTTTTCACCTAGAAAATTCTTGATGATTTATACCTCTCAGGTATATTCTATGAACATTAGACTTGAGGAATTTTCCAGTGTCAACAGGTCTTCTGACCTAGCTTTATGTTACAAGAAACGCTGATTGATTGAAATTGATTTAAAATTATTTAACTCTATGCAATATATCTATATCACTTTAAGACAAATTCATTTCAGTTTAAAGAAACCCTATTCTTGATGATTTGCATGAAACAACAATATGAAAATAAAATAAATAAGCTTTTAAAGTCTGCATTATTCTTGCTACACTTAGGTACATTTGTGCTATTGAAACACGTTATCTCTTAGGGGAAGGTAAAATCTGGAGTCTTGTTGGCTGTGATAAGGAGAAAAGATTTCCTTCCATTGGTGCTAAATACATGTGTGCTTAAAAGTAGTCTTAATCCCAGCATAGCCTGGTGTTTCTTTCAAATAACTAGGAAATAAGACTACTTTAAAACTGTCCAAAATTGTTTGAGAAGTAGACATGCAGGATTAGTAGTTAAAATATTGCCTTGGATCTTGAGTTCACATAATCTAGATCTTCAAACTTGAACTAAACTGAATCATTTCCGACCTTTGATCATTTTTAACCTTACAGACTGTCCAACTCTAAGAACTTAAGTTTCGTCCTCTACACCTCTCCAACACTCTGGAAAACTTTGAAATTTCTGTAGAATATCCATTATTTAATTCTTTGATTGATATCTTTGAATGACACTGTTTCTAACTCAGAATATGAGGCTCAAAATCACCTCAGAAACTTTGATACCATAAGCTAATAAACTGGTTTACAGCAGTACACTTAAAATGCAAGCTAAAATTGGAAGTAGAGTGGGTACCCACCAAAAATGTATTCAGAACAGACTTTTGGGGAAGGAGAGAGAAGGGAAAAATGGTGATATGGGGATGTAAGAAAATCCTGAAGACTGGTTTAACTCACCTGCAAATAAAGCCCTTGATAATTATGTCAGTGAAGCAGAGACAGCGCTAAGTAGTTTCAAAGTTTTTCCCTAGTGCCTAAATGTATTGTTACTTTTTCAAATCTTGAGGTAGTGAACATGTAGTACGGATATACAGAGATGTTGTACTACACCTCAGTCAGAAAACCTGACTCATGCATGAAGGGTCTCTTTGTCTGGAGACACTGGTAAATTTGATAGAAAAAAAATGTAAGATTTTTAGCTCCCCTATCAGTAAACAGAACATGTAATTTTAGCAGCATGATTATAGAGAAGCTAAACAGGTGTCATGGTACCAGGCCAGGTCATCTGAAATATCTTTAAATACTAACCAAAGCAAAGCAGAAAGAAGATTAAGGCTTAGCTTTCAAGTTAGAATTATAAACAGAAAATGAGTTCTTCTTAATTTTGTAGATACCAGGTCTGCATACAGCATTAGCCATTTTCCAGTACATTTCCATTAGTAATGTCTTTGCTGATTAGTTTTTTTCTAAATTAGCATGTTTATCCATTAGCATATCAATATTGCTGCCAACCATCCTCTTAATTTTTAGTTTTCTTGTTGCAACAAAAAAATTGCCAATAAAAGCAAGCTTTACTTGAAGCCTTAATTAAGTCTAGTACAATTCTTTTTTCTTTCTTTTTTAAAGCTTTTTTAATAATACTGTGTAATATTTACTCAGATTATAGATTTGCCTTGCTCAATAACACCACTCACTTGAATAATCAAAAACTTCGTATTTTGGTTTGGCACAAACACAAACTGTGATATTTTGCATAGTTTGGAGATGTGCTAATGAAAGCCTTCCTTTAAAATCAGAAAGTCAATATCATCACAGTCAAAATTGTTTTACATCATTTCTGAAGTTCATCTTAAGAGGCAGTAACAAAGAAAGAAGAGACTGTCACGCATACACACTGCAAGACCTATTCTGATCTCCCTTATGCTGTCTTACAACACTGATCCCTTATTAACCTGCAAAGATTTTTCTGATGAATGTCTTGCTTGTGAGAGAAGGGCCAAGCCCAATTCTTCCGAAAAAGGTTCTTTTTGTTCATCTTTGTCTCTTCTTATGTATCATACATTATTCTTTTCAGTCACAGCAGAATAGCTAACATTATGTTTAACAGAAGTATACAGAGAACTGACTCGAACATACAGCAATGCCGGCTCCTACCATCGACACTGTCACTCAGGACAGATACTCTTGTCTGACATAATTAAATCTTGACAGTAATTATTTCTGCTGATTCCTGGTAGACTGCTGCTAAAGATACGCTTATCCACTTTCAAACATGCTATCTTATTAAACTAAATGCATAGCAGTAATTACAAAGCTGCACTTTTTAAATTTGGGTGTTTTTTTTTAAAAAGTCTTTTAAAAATGAGAAGATAAAGCCTTCCTTAAGGAGATCCCCTGTGTTTCAAAACCCAGAATGCTCAGACAGTGCCTGAAACTCCAACACCTGACTGGAGAAAAAGAGAGAAGGCATGTTTGTGTGTGCACAGCACAATCTGTCGAGAACTCCTTATTTTATAACTCAGTGGGTTACTTTGTATTAACGTTATATGAAAATGTTAATTCTCACAGTTCGTTGCCATCTTCTTCAAATAACAAGGTCCTCTGAGCCATCTTGTTAATATCTGTTAAATTGTTAATTCCTGTTAAAACCAGGAAATTCCCATTTTATTTTGCTGTTTGATGATGGGAGATGAGAAGACTTCAGATAATGGTACTGCTGAATCATTCATATTTCTTTTTACCTTATAATGCTATCAAAACATGACAAAAAATAAGGGATAAAGTGACAGAACACACATAGAAACCAAATACATTCTGAGATATTTCTGAGACTCTTAATTTGGATGAGAAAAGTAAGATCAGATCTGACTCAAATGCCTGGATATTATTATTAAAGATTACCTTTAAACTTTTCCAGTATTCATATCTAAGAACATAAAATATTTTCACAATACAAGTACATTTACCATGAGCAAATGTTTAAACAAAAGAACTAGGAATTTTAATGAAGCGCCCTCAGGAAAATGTTTAAACTTTGCCCTTAAGTTTACTTTGTTCACTAATAGGCTTCTATTTCTAGTACTGAGTAGGAAGGATAGGTTCAATGTGTTAATAAGAAAAAAGTAATAATATTTAATTAATTCTGGCTGAACACACATGGTTTAATATACTTGGCAATATCATTCTATCACATGATATGATAATTTAATGGAACTTTTTTATTTAAATTGCTGGCAAGTTTATGAAATTATAAAGCAAATAGGCCATGCACTTGGGTGTAATTGACTGTATAAATGTGTTTTATACTATACTGTTGGCAAATTAGCCAATCCCTGTCACAGAATCAATTATTATCTAGCTGTATTCTGCAAACACAATAGCAGAAATACAGCATTTATAGAAAAAAACCTCTACAATTGTTAATCTTACATTGTGCATCTTAAAGTCAGGCAATAAACATTCATATGCTGTATAATCATCTTACAATAATGCTACTGCCAAATGAGTGCACATTTAAAGATTCCTTGTTGTTGAAGGAATTTCTTAACTGGAGGTGATGGTTTTGTTTTTATTTCTCTTTTCCTCTTCAGAGCAGTGAAGTGAATAATACATATGTCAGTGACTCAAAAGATATAAGGCTTAACTGCATGACTGAAATTTCCAAAGCTACTTAAGGGACTTGGACACTCAGTTTCTCCTGGTGCTGCATCCAGTCTAACCCCCACATAATGACAACTTTGATAATCTGAGTACTATAACAAATATTGCAAGATGTATTCTTCATGTTGTAATGCATGTTGCTGTTAAAAAGCAGAAGGTCCTGGATGAACTTATAAAAAATATCCCTTTCTAGTTCTTACAATAACATGGTTTATGTATCTTTTATAGATCTCCCTACATGTTTGCCATATCAGCATATGTTTAGCATAAGAATTTCTTGATGGTATAAAAATAGAAACATAGATGAGCCTGCTATGCTAAGGAACTCAAAACTTTTGGTTCTTGAAGACTATGTCAAAAGCATAGCAGTACTGAGTGAATAAGAATCAAGAAGTCTGGATTGCCGTGTCACCAGCATTGCTCCCTGTTTCCACATCCCAGCTGTGCAATGGCTGGGATCAGTGGTTGCATGGACTATGTGAACCGAGCAACTACAAGCAGTTTCACAAGGCAGATGTAACGGCACTTCTGTTCACTGGAAAGAAACCGAGTTCAAACTTGTAGGCAGATGGTATAGTTCTACTTATGAATGTTTCCATGTACCCATATGTGGGTTTTTACACTGTGATCTTCACTGTAGCTACAAAGTGAAGGATGTTCACTGTCATCCAGGTGCACAGAACTGCAGCTCGTGTAAACATCTTTCAACTAGCTCATGTACCAAAACAGTTCAGGTATTATAGCAGATTGCACAAACCCACCAGAACACTGACAGGTTCTTGGCAGCTGAAGCTAACGCTTCTATGACTTGAAGACTATGGAGTCCCAGGATATATGATTTAAAGCTTTCTCGGGGATGCCTGTGCATACCTGTGAACAGATGCATTGTAGACATCCCCAGCACTCTTAATGACATGCAGAAAGCAAGTTGTTTAGAGCTTTGAAAGGCTCTGCAATTCTTTAATGTATCTTTACAGCACTTATGTGAGAAAATACCACCATCCAGCTGAGAGTCATCAGAAATACTCCGTTGTTCTAGGGCTCCAACCTCAGCACTCTTGGTCTCAGCTCCATTATTTAACTAGACATTATTCTTTCCGTGGAACCAAATTACTGATACTGATATGAAAACAAATCTGCCAAAAGGGAGGGTATCAACCGTGTGCTTCAGTCTTAGAATCAGCCCCACTGAGGACACTCATGAATATATTGTAAATTTTTCTTGTGAAAACGAACCCTTACCTAGCTAGCAGACCTCTCAGAATAGTACTGTTTAATGCAGTTTTTAAGCAAAGTACAAGTGTCCTGCACTCCTCATACTGAAGGCTTACATCAAGAACATCCCTAACTTCAAGTGCTCTTGCATGGGATGTTACCAATTCAAATTGTGCTGAGTTTTCAAGTTTGGACACAGTGTTTTTCTCCGGATCCTACTCTCCCATAAATGTTAAAGTTACAAGTCTAAGGTGAAATTCTGCCCAGAGCTTGTCCAACAACAGCTATGAAAGAACTGGTTTTGTTTTACTGAAAAAAAAAACCCTTCAGAAAAAAAAATGAGGCAAATGGAATGGGAAGAAGAAAAGAAAGATTCTGTCAAAACTACAGTTTATCAAATCTGTTCTGTCTTGTTCTACTTCCTTACTTTGTTTAGCTCCCTCTGATTATTGTTTGTAAAAAAAATAAATTTTAAAATCTATTCTATTCAACTTCAGTCCTCTTACTTGTTGGTAAGCAATTTTAAATTCTCGTGCCTAAAAATGCAACTTTCACAGAATTTCAGAATTATTTCGGTTCAAAAAGACCTTTAAGATCTTCGAGTCCAACCCTTAACCCAGCACTGCCAAGTCCACCACTAAACTATGTTCCTAAGTGCCACATCTACACATCTTTTAAATACCTCCAGGGCCCAACCACTCCCCTGGGAATCCTCTTTCAATGACTGCCAACCTTTTCAATTACATAATTTTTCCCAATATCCAGTCTAAACCTCACGTGATGCAACTTGAGGCCATTTCCTCTAATCCTGTGGCTTGTTACTTAGGAGAAGAGACCAATACCCACCTGGCTACAAACTCCTGTCAGGTAGTTGCAGGGAGTAATAAGGTTTCCTCTAGGTCTCCTTTTCTCCAGCCTAAACAATCCTAGTTCCCTCAACTGCCTCTCATAAGACGAGTGCTCTAGACCCTGCACCAACTTCATTGCCCTTGTTTGGATGCACTCCAGCACCTCAATGTCTTTCTCATAGTGAGGGGCTAAAAAACTCAACACTCAATTCTGTGCCAAGCACAGGGGAACTATCACTTCCCTGGACCTGCTGGCCACACTGTTGCTGACACAAACCAAGATGCTGCTGGCCTTCTTGGTCACCTGGGCACACTGCTGGCTCATATTTAGCCAGCTGTTGATGGAAACCCTCAGGCCATTTTCCGCCAGACAGTTTTCCAGGCACTCTTCCCTAAGCCTGTGGTGTTGCCTGGGGTTGTTGTGACCCAGGTGCAAGACCCAGCACTACAATTGGCCTTGTCCCATTGATCCTACCCTCCAGTAGATCAACACTCCCACACAACTTGGTGTCATCTGAAAACTTACTGAGAGTAAGTTTTCAGATCATCACTAGAGATATTAGAGACAACTGGCCCCAGTACTGAGCCCTGAGGAACACCACTGGTTACCAGCCACCAGTTGGATTTAACTCCACTCACCACAACTCTTTGGGTTCAGCCATCTAGCCATTATTTTTTACCCAGCAAAGAGTACACCCATCAAAACTATGACCAATCAACTTCTTCTGGAGAATGCTTTAATTATATGTAAAGGAAGAAATATATTGGTTGGGAACAAGATTCTATTACTGCTACTACCTATATAACTGAAGTTTTAGAAAGAGCTGTGCCAGTCAGGATTACTGAAATCTAAACCTTTGGCTGTGTGATTCATTCTACATGAGGAATCTTGGTGTAATGGAAGCACCCTAGACTATCATTTTTAAATTACTGTATGGTTGGGACATTTTAAAGAATAACTTAAAACAGGGCTAAAAAAACCCAACGTACTGTGAGAGTGTTGTCAGGAAATATAAATGAGTGAGATTAGGGCACAATAGATGCATGCAGATCTAAGATCTGTATTTCAGATTTTTTCTTCTGGGACATTGAAATGAGATGCAGCAAGTGAGTGGATTAAAAAAAAAATCCTGCTTTCCAAAGTAACAGTGCATGTTAAATCAATTTTAAAAAACCCTCAAACTTTGTCCTCACCCCACCCCCAGCCCCAATAAATAAATCACAAAATGATCCCCGTTTCCTTGGCTAGAAAACAGTGAAGAAATTAATGTAAGGACTCAAGGGCTATTACAGAGCTTGTACAAGAAATGTTTCAAAGAAAATAAATGAAAACATAAAGATCACATCAGGAACCTCTTCAGAACACACTGTGAGCTATTTTATAACAGCATAATAATGCTGCCTCATTAGCCAAGTGCTAACCAGTAGTTGGGGTTGTGTAGGTTTGTGTCCTCTAGGAGGAGAAACTGATAAATCAGGTGTATTCATTAGAGCAGACTTGCTTATTTCTAAAGAAACATAGCTATAAAATCCTGTTTTTCTGAGTGCAGCAGGGGGAAAAAACCCACGCTAGAGCATATCCTTGTTAACCACATGTAAATCTGCCTCTAGCAACTTCTGTGTTCAAGAAGCTTTCTGTGCTCCCAAAGCCATACAGATAATTTAGAGATGGAGTCAGACACATACATCCACTCTCTAATACTTTATTTAATAGCCTGTACATCCTAATTGGAAAAGAAATGGCACACTATCATTGATTCATTATTTCTAATATTTATTAACTGAATTACCCCAGACATAGTCCTAAGTAAGGACTTTGATCATGATCATTTACATAGAACTACACTACTTGTCTATGGAAAAATGCTTTGCTCTTGAAAAGGACAAAATTCAAGATACAAGTTGTGATGATAATCCAGAAGGAATATTGCAAGATTTGTTCAAGCAGAGAATTGGGATCTTAAACATCATAAAATATTTTGATAACTCTTGGTTTCATGTATTTTCAGTAGGAAGATTATAAAGATTTAACAAACTAGTGGAAAGTATGTAATTTGGGGGTGCATTTTCTGAATACAGTGCATATTTGAAAGATTTCTTCCAGGAATGAAACAGTCTTTCATAGAAGTATTTATCAGATACTGAAACTGATAAAAAGTTCTTTCTTTGAAAGCTGGATAAGAAAGAGAACACAACAGAATGTGGACATGCTGTACATGTGAATGTTCAAGTTCAAATAGTTCATATTGTGTTAATGTCTCAATGATAAAGCAATCATCTATAAAATTCTGCTTTACTTTTTCTTGTCTTTGAGTGGGAGAGTTATAAATAAAATGTTGTTGAAGGAGGTGTATAAATAAATTGGTATAATTAGGTGTCATAATTAAGGTGCCCATTGCTGTTCCAGACACATTTACATAATTGTCACTGCTAAAATGAAAATAATTGTTTGTCAGAATTGCTTCTGTTAAGGCTGATAGTTCCTTACTTTGTATACTTTACTCTAAGTATTTGTTTAGAAAATATTCTAAACTCTGAGTATAAAATGACTGCATGCAAGACAAAATCTTCATAAGTGCACCAGTGAACAAAATTTACAACCTTGGAATTCAGACAAAATGTCTTGTCTGGTATCTTGTAATACTGCTTTTGCATAGTGGCCAAGCTGAATGCTTTCAACATCCTGTATGAGATTTGTGGATGATATGCAAGGAACTGCTCTGCAAATCAGAAAGGCTAAAAACTTCTTGATTTATAAGAAATAACAATTAAAGAAAAAGCCCCTTAGAATGGTTTGTTGGGGGTTTTTTTTCACATTTTGTTTTTATGAGTTGAATTACTTGTGATACTCATGAACACCGGAGCACACCTACACAAGGATTAAGAAGCAGATAGTTTGAGTCTTGTGCCAGTTCATGTAATGCAGCTTTTGGACCACTGCCTTAAAGAAGCAACTCAGATTTAGGCTTAACCAGTATGTGATAGTGAATATTGTGCATACTTACTGTTGTCTTTTTGAGTAACAGACTAACCATATATTGTTAGGTGCAAATGTTTCTATCCAAAGAAGTGTCTTAGCAAAATTATATTATTTAGCACTAAATGATTTTATATTAGTATAAAGCAGTATTTGAGCACAGCTGCAGTAATCTAGGATACTGGCACACATGTGTAGGAATGCCAGGTTTTATAAACCCTCTAAGATCCTTTAGAAACAATGGAAGAAATTATTCATACAGTTGCTATGAGTTTTATTGCCCTTAATGCTTCTCCCTTGTCCCTACTCTTACCCCACAAAATTTCTCTTTTTCTCAAATTAGAAGATAAAATTCTCCAGGACAGAAGTCATACTGTGCATTTAAACAAGCAGTGTTCCCAGTTTCAAGCTGTTGCTATTAACCATGGATCCAAAGTCACAAAAAAATTACAATAACAAATAGTCTTACAGGAGATACAGTTTTATCAGGGGAGAAGGGATGGGTAAAGTGCAGATTGTTCTGTTTCCTTCACTATTACAATAATCTTCACTTCATACAACAGAAGAAACTCTCCATCAATATCAGAGTTAGAACCACACCGAGATTGAAGAGTCAGCAGATGAACACAAGAAGTGAAATAATATTAGAATATTTAGACTTACTTTATATGCACATTATTTTGATATATACATATGCATGTGAATTTACTATTTGTATAAGTATATACTTAAAGAGATGGGGGTATATTTCATCTTTTGAACAGTTTGCTTAAGAAAACTCTTCTGCCTCTTCTTTTGTAATAAAGGAACAGTTTGCCACGGGCAGTAACAAAAGAGAAATGCAGCATGGTATCCATTCTTGCATAATGGTGAAAAGGAAGGCCTTACCGAAGGAATATGTGTCTATCTATTCTTTTAATTTATCATTGAGAGTGGAGAATACATAATCAAAAAACCTCTCATTAAGTTAATCAAAATCCTTTTCTTACTTAACAGTAATTAACCTTATATAATGTAAACTACCTGTCTGACCAGGAAAAAATCCAAATACATACATTTGACCAAACTGCTTTGTGATTTGATTTTTCAATTAAACAACATAATTTCAACATTTGAACTAATATTTACATTCTTCCCCATATTTTATGGCTGATCTCCTCATAACAATGTCAGTGGTGTTATGAAAAGCCATCAAAGCTAATCTTGATTGACTAATAATAGCACTGACATCAAACTCTTGAATATCCTGCTTCCATGTATAGTCCCTCTAGTTTTAGTAACATTAAGTTTTCTGTGGGCTGGATGATTATCATGATTTTAAACACTCAAACTGAACCAACTTGAAATTCTCTCAAGTAGTAACGGTCTTACAAAGAAAAAAGAGATCATATATATGTTTAAAAAAAAAATAAATTCCAGGCATTATCAAGAACGGTCCTTGCTAGGCCTTTTAGGCTGGTTTTATACAAAGAGTTCTACCATCCCATCCAAATTACTTCTCCTGTTGATTTAGGCCTAGCTGTACCTACAGATTTTAGTGTGGACATACGCCAGGTCTCCACTTTTACAGGCACAGCACTAAAAATTTATTGTCAGAATAAAGCATCCTCCAATCTCCTAGTGAGTTTTGTACCTGAGAGCTCTCTACACAAGAAGATTTTGCTACTAGCTCTTTCATACTCAAAATAGGCTTTCATCAGGACTTAGAAACAAACTTTTCCCATGAGAAAAGTGAAAGATAAGAGAAAGAGAATGTTTTTAATGCCAATGAAATTTAACCTATTTTGTAGGCTCTGAAAGTAAGGAACACTCGTGTGGATTTAACAGGAACTTGGACGAAAGGAAGCCTAGACAGAGTATTGTCACTATGTCACAATAAAAATTTTAAAATGAGAAAGAATGCATCTCTAGAGAAAAATCACAACCAAAAACAAAGGCATCTAAAAACTGGAGGTTTATATTTCATAGATTACAGAGGTTCTGTCTGAAAGTATCTAGGTGTCACCTAGTGCCAGGTCCCACTTAGAGTGAGATTATTCTCAACATTTGATCAGGTTAGCTATGGCTTTGCCTAGCTGTCTTGAGGACGTCCAAGGATGGAGATCACATGGACTTTAGGAAACCATTCCACTTCCATGACACTCACCTAGAGATTTTCCTAATCTTCAGTCTTCCAAACTGCAATACATGACTCTTTCCCCTTGCTATATCATGCTTCAGTACTGAGAGTCTCTACTATCTTTATAAAACCTGTTCAAGCAGCTGTAGGCTACAGCTAGATCTTCTTTCAGCAACCACTCCACCAGATTAAATAAGACCATCTCCCTTAGCTTCTCTTGGTAGGTCATGTACACAAGAACCCTAACTATATCAAGAAGCTTCTGTGGAACTCTCCAATTTCTACATTAGACCTACTTCAAACATCTTTGGTTCACACAGCAGAAGCCGTGATGTGGTCTTTCTCTATTGCTTCTACATGTCCCCAAGGAACTCAGCTCAGATGTTCTTCCCATAAAGTAATTTAACAACTTCCTACTGTTTATAACCATTCAGACAGTAAGAAATGCAGACACCTTAAAGCAACCCAATAATTTTACCTGAACCTGAAGTATTGCTCAAAGAGAACAAAAGTAAACCAACATGGCCAGGAAAAATGGAATAGCTCCCACTAGAGACTGAGAAAAAAAGAAATCACATTGACAATGCAGCCACTTGCAACAGCCATTGGCATCTACACAGAAGCAAAAGAGATTTTTTGAATAGCTTACATAATTTTAAGACTAGTAATAGCAGCAAAATTAATAAACTCACTTGATTATCAGTTTACGTGATAATCTGGGTTGATGAGTGACCCCAGCTACCATCACAGCAAGCCATGTGCTACCAGGGCAGTGAATCCTCTGCCCTGCCAGCTTTCTGGCAGCTCAGCTCCTGATTCATGCCTGCCTGTCCCATGGGCAGCAACTGGTCCCCACAGCATCCTGGCTCCTCAGGCTCACGGGAAAGCCTCCAATTTTTTGCACCAGATTAAAAGCAGTTCTGAAAAGCTTTCTGGATGACACAGTGGTAACAGTGGGTATCTGTAGGCTTTCTCCCAGGGGAAGGTTATATGAGTTTTGCTGTGGGAAGTGAAAAGCCATCTCACATCAGATTTGCTCCAAAGACTTTTTCTTATATTTGTCATGATATGTGAATTCACTCTTTCTTAGTCTGGGAAGCACTGAAAACTAAAGACAGACTTCCACAAAAACTTCTTTCCACAAATACTTCTAACTTCCTTGTCCTTGATTACAGGGAAAACCCCATGCTCTTGATTCTTTCTAAATATGTCATGGTAAGACTGTAAGTTCCCTGGGGCAGAAACACTCTTTCATTATGCTTTTGCATAGTACCTTGTAAAATGAGACCACACTCCCGTGTGGTCTGCAGGGAGTACTGTAACAAAATGAATAAGTAATGCTTCCAGAAAACACATCAAGCACAGATTACGCTGCATCACCTACTGCACAGAACATCAAAACTGTAAAAAATGTCAACAGAATAAACTTGCTCAATGCCCTAGCAGAAGGTGACATGGAAACATCTTCCTGAAAATTGTTGGAAATGTATACTCTAAAGTACTGAAAAGGGCATATTGTCTTTATGTGTAATAAAAGTAAATTTCAGCTTATTAATAGTCGATTATTAAAGAGGGTAATACTAAAAAAATATATTTCTATGAATGCATAATTGTTACAGGTATTGATCAAGATCTAAAGCTTGTAAATGTCCTATAAAAAAATTGAATAAGTTACCTGTAGGCACTTAAGAATGTTCTCTGAATTATACAAATATTTCTTTAATCATATTTAAGAAAGAGGTTACTACAAAAAAGTGGTCTTCAATACCAAGTAGTCCATCTTGGTTGATTTTTCCCATGTGAGTAATAAATCCTCCCTATTTGCCAACTCAGCCAAAAGATATGCTTGATTGAGTCAGGAGAATTGATAGCCTCTTTGCAAAAATCTATTATAGACCCTATCAGCATGTCCATAATCTCAGGGTTCTGCATCAACTCTTTTTCTTCCTCTCAAATGACCTCACCTGTGAATGAATCAGGCATTTTACCAGACTGGCAAACAGAACTTATATTTATATTTGCTTGGCTTTTTTTTTCCAAATTATTGACTGATATCTAGCTAAGGAAATGGCAGGAGTACCCTTCCCCCCCTCAAAACACCAAACAGTGATGATTTTTAAATTGCCATCAATCTCCTTTATGAAAGTACTAAACACCAGTAATTCAAACCTAGACTGCCTAGAACAGAAATACATCATCCGCACAACCCATGTAATAAGCAACATGTTGTCTGAGGCACTCAGCAGTATCATAAATTATGCAGAACTCATCCATTCCCACCCAAAAGTCCTCTCTGGGTGGGGGGCTTCTACTTCAATTCTCCTCTCTTTAACAACTCTTTTCTATATACCTGAGGTTGCTCCCCAAAGAAAGTGTTGAGTGTTATGAGAAGGGAAAAGTGATTTTTAAAAGTAGGAAAACCAAGATATCATACAAGAATAGCAAAAGGCGTGTTATTAATAAGGTCTACTATTGATAATACCCTTTAACTAGGAACACATAAAGTCCTATGCTATCCTGAAAGGGCAGCCTCTGATGACAGGAAGTTATTGGCATTTTCAGCTGTGTTGGCTTTATCACATCTACTCTACTTAGTAAGTGTGACGGACACTTCATGTCAGGGATTTCGATGTCATTCAGGCTGACGGGGTTTAGAGATGATATATGTTTCTTGCTTCAGTTGGGAACAAAGTGTACAAAGAAATTGTGTGGTCACACTGTTCAAAGTTAAATGCAGACCAGAGGAAAAAAAGTTAATGTGCCTGACTGCAGTATTCGCTCTTAGCATGCAGTTGCAAGCTTTGAAAGTCCCGTTTAAGTATCTCTTTTTTAAGATAAATACCTATTAAGTAATGTATATGCACAAGCTGAAGTGTTAAATGGTTTGTTGAAACCTATTAGAGTACACAAGATGATAAACATAAATTATAGCTAATATACTGCACCAGTGATTTTTAAACATAAAAATTACTGACACTGTAAAAACACACTTGAGTCATCGTAGCAGCATAATAGCACTAATCCATGTTTATCCAACCGTGCACTTTTCAAAAACAACACAAACCTCTAATAAATGCTTTGGCTTCACCTTGACAACTTATATGGGTTATTGCCTCGTTCATGCCTGGATAACCATGTGTTATGACTTAAATGTTCTTTAATATCAATTTATGCCTTGAAGAAAAAGGATTGAATAACATAGTGTACATATGGTTCAATTTATTACAGCAAAACAATCATTTTAGTTTGAAGATATTTTCTCATGGTGCATATCATAGAAATCTTATTCAATAGAGCTCTCAATAAACCAGATTTTTTATGTCACAATAAATGAAACTAAGGCAGCTAATTGTTGCTAAGATTCTAAATAGATGAGTCTATTTGGCTTTCTTGTCAATCAAGAAATAAATTCCTTAACACTTGTATTTCTGGATTCTAATGTCTCTAATTGGATTTTACACTATCTGATTAACGATGTAGTTTATAGACTACTGTAAAAAAACCCTGATACTTAAAAAGTGGAAGAGGAAATTGTGGGCTGTCAGCATTTATGGAAAAGGCCAAGACAACATTGAGTAATTTAGTATTTTTGCAAAATGGCAACGAAAAGCATAAAACCTGGTCAATGATGCCTCATTTGTGGAACTCTTGTTGTGTGTCTGTGATGCAAAAAAAGACCCCAGAGTGCTATTCTGAAGAACATGAAAATATGTAATAGTCTGTACTGAAAATGGATTGCAGTTTTAGGAAATTACAAACCAAAAAGAAATCCAAATTTTAATTTAGAACCAAAAGCAACATATAAGCTTAAAATTCAACCAACAGACTGGTGATAAATAAAACTCTTACCAAAACAGGTAGAAGCACAGGGCAGAAATAATGCAGAAAAAAATCCTTGTTACTTCTGCAACATTCATTTTTTGTTGCCCGTCTCATGTGTGAGCTTTCCTCATATTCAAAACATGTTTATGACAATCTTTCAGTCAAAAAAAATAATTGTCGTATTTGAAGAAATGGCAATCCTAAAAAGATTGCAGCTGCAGGCATACAAGTACTTTGTTGTCATGCAATCTCTATTATAAGGTGAAGAAGACCAGCTATAAGCTAATTCCAAACCATATTACAGCAGAAACAGCAATGACTATAAGCGCTACAACATTTTTAT
Source organism: Laterallus jamaicensis coturniculus (assembly GCA_022605575.1). Classification (NCBI taxonomy): domain Eukaryota; kingdom Metazoa; phylum Chordata; class Aves; order Gruiformes; family Rallidae; genus Laterallus; species Laterallus jamaicensis. Next base: position 15,489,194 of record JAKCOX010000008.1, on the reverse strand, counting down.
GATGAAGAGTTTGCCAACAGTCAGGTCTTAGACAACCAACACATTGTGAAGTGTTCATCTTCGTGTCACAAATTCTTGCATGCTATGTATGCACATGTGGATTTAGAATTGTTTTTGGGAAAAAAAAAGTACTTCAGCTATTTAGAGCAATCTAAACCTCCATCTTCCCGCTATATCTTTACACAAATTTGGATAGGCCAATTATCAAAATGGTAAAGATTACAAAACTGTAATTTAAAGATGGACAATGTCAAAAAGAAGCAATGCCCCAGCTTATTCGGTAAGAAACGAGTTTGATTTCCAAGAGAGATGACCACTGGAAAAGCATATCCAAAAATAAAATACTGGGCTACGCAGCTCTTACTAATGAGAGATCCATGTATTGCAGTAGAGCTAGATTAGACCCAAAGTTATTTTAGTACTGGTATTATTATTGCTATTAATATTGGTGTATTGTGTGGTATTATAGAGGACTGTCAAGCTGTAATGGCTGGAGCAGACTCTGCAAATTGACTAGGAAGAAGTTGACCTTTACATGAGAAAGTGATGAGAATACATAGATATTTGTCTAGGTTGATGATCCAACCTAAGTTTATGGGAAGGGCAGGGCGGGGAAGGGAAGGGAAGGGAAGGGAAGGGAAGGGAAGGGAAGGGAAGGGAAGGGAAGGGAAGGGAAGGGAAGGGAAGGGAAGGGAAGGGAAGGGAAGGGAAGGGAAGGGAAGGGAAGGGAAGGGAAGGGAAGGGAAGGGAAGGGAAGGGAAGGGAAGGGAAGGGAAGGGAAGGGAAGGGAAGGGAAGGGAAGGGAAGGGAAGGGAAGGTGAGGGTCCCAGTGGAGGCTGGTCCCAGCCACTGGAGATTATTAGCACCCCAGGACCTTATCAGATGTAGCCTTGCATTGCTTATATATTCTCCTTTAGACATTTATACTTGGCCAATTTGGAGTATCGGGGTAGAGGGACCTGTGGTCTGATGGATTACTCTTGTTCTCCTGCTCTTTTACCATACTTTTACAAGGGAAACAGTTCAGACATTACTAAATGTGAGTACAAGAAAAAAAAATCACAGGAAAATGAATGGGATTTGTCCTGGTTTCTGCTCAGACTAAATTTTCTTCATAGCACCTAGTACGGGGCTGTGTTGGATTTGTGCTGAAAACAGTGTTTTTGTTAATTGCTGAGCAGTGCTTACACAGATGTTCTGTCTCCTTTTTTTTTCTAAACTAGCCAAACCCAGTGTCTTCACCTGCTCTGCTACTCTCCTTAGTGGGCAGACCAATACAGGTGACATTGTGGTCATTGTCTGTACAGACCACTTGGTCACTTATAAAGAGATGAGACCTTAAGACAACAGGTAGAAGCGTCATCTTCATGAGTCTTGATCCTCATGCGAAAATTTAACTACCTTCATGTCTGCTGCAGGGGCAAGACTGCAGGGCACAAGCAATCCAGGGGAATTATGGAGTACATTGATGATTGCTTCCTTACAGAGGCGATTGAGGAGCTGACTATAAGAGATGTCCTGATGAATCTGATTCTTAAGAACACCAAGAGCTGATCAGGGATTTGAAGGTCTGGGACAGTCTTGGCTGCAGTGATAATGAAATGGCGGAGCTCAGCATCCTAAGAGGAGGGTGCAAGACTAACAGGTTAAAAACCCTGGAAGAGAGGAGGTCAAATTTTGGCCTATTTTACAGATTGGTTTGGAAGAATCACATGACATATGATCTTGGAAAGAAGACAGATACAGGAGAACTTGTTGATTTTCAAGCATCTCTTCCTCTAAACTCAAGAAGGGTCCATATCTATATATAGGAAGTCAAGTAGAGGGGACAGGAGACCTGGATGAATGAAGATGGACCTCCAAAATAAAAAGAAAGCATACAAGAGGTGGAAGCAGGGTCAGGTGGTGCAAGGGGAAATATAGGAACATTGAATGTGCAACAAGAGGGTTAGGAAAGCCAAAGCCTGTCTGAAGTTGAATCTGGAGAAGGATGCATAGGGCAAAAAGAAAAATCTTCTACAAGTATATCAGCAGGGAAGAAGACAAGGGAAAACTTGATCCCACTGCTGAGTGAGGCAGGGAACCTGATGACAAGCATGTGGAAAAGCCTAATAACGCTTTGCCAATAAGATAAATCTTCAAGAATCCCAGGCGCAAGGACGTCTAGAGGAAGGTAGAGGAAGTTAAAATTCGGGAACATTTAAATTAATTGGAGGTACACAAGTCCTTGGACATAAGTCTGTGGTATATGATGCTATGTGTCCATGAGTACTGGGGGAGCTGGCAGATATCGTTCCAAATATTCTTGATTATCTTTAAAAGGTCAAGGCAGTTGAGGGAGATTCCTGAGGACTGGAAGAAAGAAAATGTCATTCCTATCACCAAGAAGTGCACGAAGGATGATGGAGGGAATTATGAGCCAGTCAGTCACACCTGGATCCTTGGGAAGGTGATAGAGGAAAACATCCTGGAATCCAAAAAAAACTTTGTACAAGAATATGATTGGGAATAGTCAGCATGGATTTGTGAATGGGAAATCACATCTGAATAACCTGATAGTCTTCTACAATGAGACAAGTTGATTGCTGAAGGAGGGCCAGCAGTGACGTTTATCTTCACTTTAGCAAAGCATTCAACACTGTCTCTTATAATAGCCTCTTCATAGACAAACTGATGAAGGCATATCAGTGGCCTTCTCAGTACTGCCCAATGAAAGGATAAGAAGCAACAGATATACATTAAAATATTGGAAATTCCACTTAAATGGAACACAATACTTTTTTACTGTGAGTGTGATCAATCACTGGTTGCCCAGAAAAGTTGTAGAGCCTCTATACTTGAAAATACTCCAACCCAACAAGACATGGTCCTGAACAGCCTGCCATGGCTGGCCCTACTTTGAGCAGAGGCTTGTACTAGAGGGTCTGCAAATCCCTGTCACAACCTCTCTGATTCTGGTTTCAATTAATTAGTTATGATGCTTATGGTTTCTTAGAAGATTTAGACTCATTTATTCACAAAGGGATTTAGAATGTGTCTATTCTTTACTTAGAACTTCTGTGCTTACATAGGCGTTTAAGAGTGAAGTTTTGTATTTTAGGCTTTTCTCCCAAAGATCAGTATTTCTTACCAAACCAGATTTTGTTATTGTACAAAAGAGAGCCAGCTACTGTTTCTTCAACCTCACTTCCTGGAACAGATACTTTTTCTGGGGTCGCCATGCTTGTAAAGAATGACTGGAAACAAAACAAAACAGGTCAGCTATGGCAGACATGATTCTACAAGCAATATAAAATTGAATTTGAGTATTTACATTTCCCCATTACTTCCAGATGTACTCTGTCTGACAAGAACTGAGGACATAAGAAACAGCAAATAAAAATGTGATACTTCTGACAGCCCACTTTACAATGAATGATTTTTTCTACCTCAGAATAATGCTCATGTTAATTAAAAAAAAATGTTTTGAGTTATTAAAGCAGTAGTATTAAAGCAGTAGCTCACAAAGATCTATAGTGAAAATGATAGTAGTCTGGACTTTGAAAAACAGATTAGGCAGAGGGCAAGAAGAGTTAAAAATTAGAACAGTCAGTCCTGTATTACGAAAGCTTACAATTCTTGCTTAAAATATGCTTTTCATGCTAATACTTTCTTTCTTTGTTTTGTTGTTTGGTAGGGGTTTTTTTTATATTGAGCAAAGGATGTCCTAATTGGACATTCAGCATTTTTTACATTTTTAAATTTAATTACAGATTTATTAAATTAAGAAGGAAGGCAACACTGAGCAATATGTAGATGATTGCAACATCAAAAATCCATTACATATTTCAGGTAAAGAACTTTTCATTGAACTGAAAGAGCAAAGAAAACTTTTGGGTTTGGAGCTTATTTGTGGAGCTTGAAGCAGCTCTTGAGCAATGTCTGCTCTGTTATGGCAGCACTTTGGAAACTTGATGTTGGCTCACTGCAAACATTTCTGTTCTGTAATAACTTGAGCCTCCTCCCAGCTCTACCTCATATCCTCTTTCTTTTCTAGCCTCCTGCATGTGTTTATATCATCATATTCATGGTGAACTACTGTTCCTAGAAATATCAAGCATGAAAAAGTGGCATTTCCTTGAAATGATATCCCACTTAAAAGCATAAAGTAAAAGAAGGGAAACAGATTGATGCAGTTTAACCCCAGCTGGTAACTAAGCACCACACAGCTGCTTGTTTACCCCCTTTTTCCCCCCTCCAAGGTGATGAGGGGGAGAATGGGAAAAAAATACTTGTGGGTTCAGATAAAGAAAGTTTAATAGTATAACAAAGAAAGATAATAATAGTAATAATGACAATAATAGCAATAAAATGAACGATGCACGAATGCAAATGCTTACCACATGCAAAAAGGAAAAACCACAACATGATACCCAGCCTTTTACTGAGAAGTTACTCCATCTTCCAGCTGCCTTTCCCAGTTAAACATGGACCATGATGTCCTATGGTAGGCAACATCCCCTTGGTCAGTCTGGGTCAGCTGCCCTGCATCTGGTCTCCCAGCTTCTTGTGCACCTGTCAGGGCATGGGAAGCAGAAAAATCCTTGACTTGGATTAGACACTACAAATACCTATCAAGGTGAACTAAAACCATCAGTGTTATCAACTTTTTTCTCATATTAAATCCAAAACACAGCCACATACCTGCTACTAGAAAGAAAATTAACTCTATCTCAGCTGAAACCAGGACACAGATCTAATCTATTTTCTTGAATGATTGAATGAATGATGACTGAAATGCTACATAATGAGAAGCTGTCAGCTCGCAATGCAATCCTCTAGTAAAAGGTGCATACTGTGGTCAAAACATGGCTTCAGAAGTGCTGGTGTGAACATACACAAGTATTGGCACAGAAAGGAAGAAGTCTGGTATGCTTGTGGAAACCGTCATTTATTGACACGATTTGAGCAGTGGGTGTATGTTATCTTTAGTGGCTATTCGGGTTATTCTAGACAGAAGCTTGGGAATATTTTCTTTCCTAAGAACTGCACAACACTTCTAGGAGTATTAGCTCTTCTTGAGCATACCATTAAGCCTGACTTTGGCAAAACATGTATTTCTGAGCTAAGTTTTCAGGACTGGAAATACTAAAGCTGAGATTGAACAAACAGCTCAACTTTTACTCATAGGCAAGGCAAAGGCCTTTGAAATTGATGAACTAATCCAATAATTCACATTACCTATTCATTAGCTGAGTAGACATAAATGCCTAAGAATGAGATTTACAGCAACTGTGACAGTTAAGTCCTACAGATTTTCTGTTCCTGTGCTCTACCTGAAGCCACAACTCAGGCAGGTGTTTGAATTTCTTCTAAGAGCTGGGAGAAACCACTGCCAATCACTATTTTGGTTTTACTTTTCTAAAGCAAAAGTTGTACTTTTGGCCTTGCTCACCAGTGTCTTTGTTATTCTGGGAGTGTGCAAACATCACCCAATGCCTTGGGCCTTTGACACACTTTACTGTGAGAAAGAAAATTATCTGCTGGCAACAATGGAGTTATGTTTAGCATCAACTATTTGTGTGCTTCCCAGTAAATTTATTGTTGGTACTTTCAGCCAAATCAACCAGATTCATTACTTGGCTGGAGTTAAACACCTGTGTAAACATAGTTTTATGTAAAACTTAGACATGTTCTAAATAATTTTCTGTAAGTCTTCTAAGTAAACACAAGTAAGCATCGTAACTAATTAATTAAAAACAGAATCACAGAAACATGGTTGTAAATAATTCAAATGTATCTGGAGGTTCTCCAGTATAAGGTTCTGCTCAAAGCATGCGTTTGAATACCTCCAAAAATAGGGGCTTCACAAGCTATATGGGCAACCTCTTCCAGTTTTGAAGACGTTTTATGTGTTTTCATTCATAAACTTCATACTGAAGAATTGAGTCAAGGGTCCTATGAAGATCCTTTTGATACATTTCCAGTATATTCCATCTTCATTTGAGATACAGCTACACAAGATCAATCTCTAAAAATAATATAATTTATGAGTTAAATCTATTTATTTTTTCCTCTCTTTCTAAGAAATTCATACAGCTTCTCTTCTAGGAGACAGTATCATGATACTTGACAATCTTCATTGCACCTACCTTCACAGTATCCTTGAGATATAAAGGAAGTATAATTACCCACACCATACGGATTAATTAGGGGGACTCCCACAGTCACTCAAGAAGATTGTGACAATACAAGAAATAGATTGGTTCTCTGAGCCTTGACAAGGATGTGAACCAAATGATTGCATTTTATCTGCTTCCTTTTCTAACTTCTGTGTCTCAGCTATCTGTTTCTGTTGGGAAAAGCAAGAAAGGAGTTCAACAAGGCAGATAAATGGGATGCATGGAAGAAAAAACACAAGGAAACAAATAACTTGAAAGAAGCTTAAGTGAAAGAAAAATTTTCATTTCCTTATTTTAAGGAAAAAGTCATATGCAGCATCAAGTTAGGAACACTACAAAACAAGACAGTGCATATGGCTGTAGCTTTGTTTACTGAGAAACTACTTCCTGTGGTCTGTCTTCACTTGCTACATGACTGAGTGAAGGGAAATGACAATAAAAAGCATTGTTTGTGTGGTGACGACCCAGATATACCAGCCGCTGTGGGGCACTGTGCTTGTTATCAGACAACATTCTTCTTCCCTTTCTTAATCCGGGGCTTCTATGAACTAGGATAACGTCAGTGACAGCTATTGCTTCATGTCTTCACCTTGGTACGTGCAGTTTGGTTAAAGACATTATTTAATGTCAGCTTGCCAGTCAGAGTTTCACATTCCCTGAAGTTCCTTACGTATTTTCTGTTAGTGCCACATTTTGCTGAGATCACAGATTTCTTTCTCCGCAAAAAAACACTCTGTAGCCAGTCATTTTGTAACCCTACAGTACCCAGAAATGTGGGTGAATTTACAGGCTAAAGAGTAATATTAAAACAATACATAGAAAGTCATACTGAAAATAGGACTTGGTTGCGGGTTTTTTTTAATAAAGATTTAAACAGAATAGTGAGAGGTTGCTCTGTCACCGTCCCTTTGAACTGTGACATCTGTAGAGTCATCTTTTTTCTTTTTAGAAAGAAAGACCTGTAAACCAATTATAAATTTTAGTGGAAGCTAAAATATGAATGAGAATGTTAACAAATACTATCTTACAGTCTGCATTGCCTGTTAAATATTTTTCCAGAGATTAAAACATTATTGTATCAATACAAATTTTTATCCATTTATGCAAGCGTAAGAATTTATTTGCTAGTATTTCTTGGCAGTTTGTTAAAAATAATCCTTATTCCTTTTTTCTGGGTGACTTTCACAGGAATTTTCAATACAAGTGCTGTTTATTATTTATTTTAAATTAAGAAATCTCTCTCCCCAGGAATAGTTCCTGAAGTTAAACCTCACCATAGCATTCTCCCAACCAACAAATCCCAACCAAATACCCATGTGTGATAGTGCATAAAATGATTTATCATTAAAAGATTAAAAAAACTTGTGAGAGCTATGACAAAGTAGATGACAGTGGAAGGAACGAGCATCTCTGATGTGACTGGTTGCTTTTTGGCCTAGGAAATATAGCCTTCAATTTTTATTTAGAATTATTTTTATTTAGAATGGGGTTTTTTTTCTGCTTTCCTTGACTGAAGATGGTCCAACAGCATAAATACAGAAGTCTTCATACATCCACATTTCAGCAATACGCCATGCTGTAATCAATATCTTCAAACTTCGGATTTCTGCTTTTAGCCTTTAACTCCACCACAAATGCATTTCTCACACAAACACTTAACAAAACCAGACCTAACAGGGATGAATCAAAACCACACCAGGTTGATCTGGGCCATAACAGGTGTGTTACTATCTACAGCTGTTGTAGATGACAGAAGACTTAAATTTAAAAAACCCTATTTGAATTCTTCAGCAGCTGCAGAGGATGTGGGATTAGATTCTGACAAGGGGGGCAGAGAGTAAAAGTTAAGATGCTCCAATTCAGAGGGCTGGTTTTTTTCTGGTGTTTTAGAGGACCCTACCTACATAAAGGATATTCTGAATCTTCTATGGAATAAGTTCAACATAGTAAAAAGTCCTATGTTTTAGCTCCCTGACTCATGGAATTATTCAGCAACAATCTTTTCTTATAGCAGCTAAACCCATCCAAATTCAATCTCTAGCTATTCTTTGTAAGTGGTTTGCCAGAAGGTCTTCACACAGGAACACAGGGAACAGCTATACTGCTCAAAGAGTGTTATGTGTTAAAAACGATGCCTTACAGCATGCAATTGCTTCTCTGCTTTGAAGAAGCTACCTGTTTTTGCTGAACAGCCACACTGATAATGAGATACAGCACAGCAAAGCACTATGAGAATGACATCCAGCCTGGGAACAACATGGATCATTTAGTGGTGGAATTTACTGGTACTGAACACACAGCTACAGTTTTATACCACCATGTGGTAAATGGAAGTTATTGCAGTATTGAAGAGTACATTTTCTTTAAGTTGTTCAGAGCATCCATGATTTAAGGCTGCTTATCCTTAGAACATTGTCCCTGACACTTCAGATGACTGAAGAAAACTCTGAAATATAAAAATCAATTAATATCCCTCCTTCTTCAGACTACCCTCTGCATCCAATGACATATACAAACTTAACATTAATAAAAAAACTGGAATGGTCTAGTAATCTTACCCATGCAAAAACATAATTCTTCCTCAGAGGAAGTCTGCACATTTAATATACGGAGACTAGTATAGTATCAGTTCTGAAATATACTTTTGTTTTATTATCACTGGGGTAATCCTGTGAGCTTCCCTTGCTAGATTTTTTTCTTATTCTTTTTGATAATCAAAATAAAAATGCAGAACTGTTCTTTCCACTGTCTTTATTTATTTATTTACTCCAAACTCTACAGAATATTTCTAAGTAAGAAGTGTTCTAAGTTGACACATAGGACTGTAACACGTTTATTCAGAAATCAACGGTTTAAATGGACTTTTACAACCAGAGAATGACTCTTCCCTGAAAGGTCAAGGGAACAAAGAGAGCCATCAGTTGAGGTTTTTCTGGTTCCAAGTTCAGAGCAGTGGTGGGAACTGAGCCCACAGGGAACTCAGAAGGCTGGGCAGAAAGTTTAACTGTCCTTTGCAATACCGTGGTAGCATTTGTTTCTGTAAATACTAATTTTGTTTCATGTTCATAAAGAATAGGAAATATATTTAAAATGGTTACTTTGTTGTCTTGTTGTCTGGGGTAAATTTTAAGTCAACCACAAAGCTATTGAGTGTAAAGTGCTACTAGTTTAATTATAATACTGAACAACTACAAAGGAAATAATGTATTACACCATATAATAAGAAAAGGCTGAGCATTTCTGGGATTAATATGTTTTAGATGAACGACAAACTCCTTGATGTTTGTATATTCTTTCCCCAGAATTGGTGAGTTGTGGAATGGACTGAGACATATGGGAAGTTAGGAATAGACAGTTTCAAAAGTTCACTGACATTCAGACCACATTTTGCAGCTGCTCAAAGCACCACAGGGAACAAAAAATATAATGAGACAAAATTTTTTGAAACACCTAAGCTAGCTTAGCAATAACACGCTGCATTACCTAATTGTGATGAAAATGTTTTGTGGTTTCCTTAGAATGAACCTCAGTTATACAGAAACAAGGATTTGCCTTTCCAAGGCAACAATTTTTATTTTCTTACATTTGATTTTCTGTCTTGATACTGAGACGGAAAACATACTAGGTACATTCTGACCATGCAGGGGAAAAAAAAAGCCCACAAATCTTCTGAAGAGCATACACACTAAACACAAATTATTGTGTGATGTGGTGTTTCAGCTAACAGCAACAACCATACAAAAGCATTAATTTCATTTTTAAAAACTCAAAGTAGATTTCTCTAGAATCTTTTGGTCACAGATAAAAATACATTAGCCACCTTGGGCAGATGATCTGGCCAAGACAGGTCAGGGTAAAAGTCTATTTAGCCCACAGTCCAGTCATAAATTCTTTGAAGGAAAATCTAAGAAAGAGAACATTAAATTTAAAATAATCTGCTGCCTTTTGGCAATCAGCAAGTTAAGGGTTCTGAACTTTGCAGAGGTCTTAAACACATCATTCTCTTTTAGAGCCCAAGATTTATCTACCTTCCTTTAAGTTGTCAAGTAGCCTTTAGGAACCATTTTAGTTTTGGCATCTAGAAGAATCTAAAGCAACGAGTTCTCCAGTTTAATTACATACTCTGAGGAAGTACTTTTAAGTCTTGTTTTAAACTTGCTAGGTAATAATTTCTTTAAGTGCTGTGTTACAAAAAGTAATGAATGCCTTTCCAATACTCAACTTTTTCAAAGCCATCCATATTGCTGTCCCCTCACAGAAGCTTTCCAAGCTGAAGAGGCCCAACCTAGCATCTCACCAAAGCAAAAGGTACATCATACTTGTAGCCATTCTGTTGCACCTCTGGACCTCTTCAGCTCCCTTTTGAGTTTGGGCTTTTCTTGTGTCATTTGGACTGTTCAGATGCATATATAATATGCATTCGCATTATTTTTTAAAAGTCTTTTTTGTTCGTTTTCTCTTTCATTTAGACTAGTTTCTAACTATTGTTTGCTGAGGACACCGTGAATTTTTCTGAATATTATAAATTATCAAGTGCATTTAAAAATATCTAACACTTCTGTATGTTCCTGTGGCTTGCCATTGATTATCTAGACTATAGTAGGTCCTAGGAATACTTGCAATATGTTTCAGACTTTTACCAGCTGCTTTACATTGAGCAAATTTTGTAGTCTTTATTCTGCTACAAATGTGAGCATCAAATACTGCACCTGATGTAGTCTAGTATTATGTTATGTTGCCTTCTTCCCCCAAAATAACTTTGAACACCAAACTGGCTTTGGAATATTAATCTTTTTGCCTATGTGATAAGAACTCAAGCTCATAAGATCTGGAAAACATCTAGAATATAACAGTCACAGGTGTCGATACAGTCAGTGTAATATAGGTAGCTATTAAATTTGAAAAGAAGCTTGCTTGATAAGCAAACTAATATAATTTTATAGGCTGAGTTTACGCAGGAACAGTTGCAGTCGAGATGCACACTGCCTGTTTTCTGCTGTCCTAATTATTTTATCTTTTCCACAGTATGGTTCCCTCTAGTGATTCTTGTAAGGAAAGAGGCTACCTGATCCCTTAATCCAGCTAACATTTTACAAAGAAGATCCAAATTAGTTTTGCTTACACCAGATGCTTTATGTGCAATTGGGTATCAGACAATGGTGGCTGAAATATGAAACAGGTAAATTCAATGATCTCCTTTGAAAGAATCTCTTACCTGGGGGAACTAATGTGAAATGAGTTGTTTGCATACTTGCTGACACTCTGCAGTCCTGTCTCCTCCCCTTATGCAAACCAATGAGTGTGTAAGCTGATTGCCAGATATCCCCAGTGTCAGACTCAGTAACAAGAACTGCAATGATTATTTGATGGAAGAGAAGCAAAATCAGATTTAGCAGACTGGTTACAGCAGGCAAATATGTTAGAAAATGAACATATTATGCCTACAAGCTTGAATGCACTATGGTAAGGGAGAAGTTTGTAGGAGTAGCAGCTAGCAGAAACAGCAAAAAGTGCAGTTAGAAAAACAATCCAATAATTAACTATGGCACTGACTTGCTACGCAGCCCTTTGCAAGATATGCAATTTCTTATTGTGTTTCAGTTTAAAATGCTGTAATATTTGTCTACAGTACCATACAAAAGATTTGAATGTCAAATTGTTTATGAAAAGATCCTGTACTTCGATATTAAAAACACACTCATGAACATGTCCTTTGAATCAGCAAAGGGATGGTGGTTAGTCAAAGTACAGTAACTCGATCCCAGCTAAAAGAAAATAAAATTGTTGAATATACTGCTACTTGTCAGGTTGCTTATCTCATATATCTGTAGATGTTTCAAGAAGTACCTAAAATATCAAATAAATGTTTTCATAATCAGAAAATGTTGGGATTTTTTCCCATCTTACAGATATATAGTATTATGTTTGCGGGAGGCACAGGTCTGCACAATTTGGCTGATGCAGAGAACACTGTCCCATAAAGATACCGTATCCTTTGATCCAGCTAGAATTCCCTGGTGCATTTGGAAATTTGGCAAAAGCCAAGTAACGTTCTCAGGTAGAAGTTTTCATGAAGCTACCCTGTTTTGAAGGATGAGTATTGAATAACAAGACAAGCAATTCCATGCCAATCCCCCTCAGAACCAGAGAACAGTCACTTTTGTATTCAAGTTACTTTTTTTGGAGTCAGATCCTATAGGAAAAAAGAGCGTCAAGAAGACAGCTGTGTTACCCTAATTAAATTTCCAGTAAACTTTTCCTAGACACCCACAAATAGTTCAGGATGCAACTACTCAAGAGACATAACTGTCTCCTCCAGATGATCAGTAAAATACACCCTAGGTATCAGGTCACATCTCAGATGACAAAGCCCATCTCAGTGCCCTTCTCCAACTATTACCACAATTTTGGAGGCTGATGAACACTGAGCACACTTTGGCATTCAATTCATTAGAGTAATAACTAAAGCTCCAACTAGAGATCTCCTCATTACTTTATTTCCCACGCCGCAGTCTTCCTGGACAATCCTAAATCCTGAGAGGAAGGAAGCAGTTATATTTAATTCTTCTGCTTGCTTTATGTTTTTTATTATTATATGTCCTCTACAATGTGCTTTTCTTCTTACAGTTATACTCCACAGGATCAGTTCCCTGCTGGTCAAATCACTTCACCTGCATTTTCCGTCTCACATGATCACATCTGTTGGAGGGCCTTTTGCCTTCACAACCTATGATTTCTTTTACTCTAGTCAAGAAGCTATCCACTGCTAAGTTGTCCGATAGATGTGGAGCAAATCTTGCATCTAGAGGTGCATCCCATCTTCAAAACCCTCGTGCAGACCTTTCTTTAACAGTTACAGCTGCCCTCCTCATCCCATCACGCTTCAGGCAACAGTGGTCTCAAGCAGAAATGTTGAAAAAACACTTCAGCTCTGAGATACTACAGGTCTGCTCTATTATGGAGAAGGAACAGCATGGGTTTTAACCATGAGTTGCACAGCAGAGGTATGGAAGAAAGCACAGAAAGAAGGACAAAAGAAAAAGGGAAAATTAATAAGAAGGCTTTCCTTCCTCTTAGACTCCTAAATAAAGAGGAAGAGCAGACACTTGTATCACTTGTCATTAATGCTGAGGGGTGGGTAGGAAAAAAAGCTTTGTTGGCAAAAAATTAGCCTTATTGAACATGCTTACTGAGTGATGAGCCGTCTACCAGGAGTTACCTGGAGGGAACCAGAGGACTCTGTGGTTAGTTTAGAACCAAATATTCACAGCCCAGACTGAGCTCTGGAATCTGGCACATCTCACACAGATCGAACACTGAGATGTGCATAGTACTGTCAAGGCGTTCAGAATTTGGAGTACATTGTGTTCACAGGGCCTTGCATTATGCTAGAAAATGAACACTTCAATGTATTCACAAAAGGCAACATTCCCAGGATCCTGGATTCCATTAACCTGGTGATGCCAGGCAATAATCTGGCTCTGTGGTGAAAGGAAGAGTGACAAGGATGACTGTGACAATGTCTCCGTGCACCTCAAGAGAAACTGTATGTCAAGAATGTGCTGAGGAGCAGACATGTCCTAGAAGAGACCACAGGATCTCTGCATGGTTATCATGTTCAGCCTGGAGTGCTCAATGCAGGGCTTGGCTGTGAAGCATAAGAATATAACGCACAGAGAGACAGGTTAATATATCTACCCAGTTCCACTCATTCATCTCCTCCAAACTACAAGTAGGATGGGAATGCATCAGAACAAACATACCAGCTTGTTTGCAGGTTATGTCTCTGGCTTGCACACATCCTTTCCTGCCTCCTCATGCTTCCTTCATTGGCTCTCCTTTGCACTTACCACTAGAAAACCACTACCTTTCTCATCTTGTTGCTTTCCTCACCAGGTCCTCTGCTATACACCATCAGTTCCTTTCCAAGATGCACCCGACTGCCTTATACTGACTGATTGACTTAAAAAATCCCATGAAAAATCTGTGTCATTATCACCTGTCTTTACTCAGATTGTTTACAAAGTCAGCCCTTGTGCACTTGGGGCTGCACTTGTACACAGATCACTGAATGTCACTCATACTTCAGAACATTTAGCTCTGCCTTGTCACAGTGAGTTCATCAGGCAAACATTCCAGTCAGGTTCCTCCTCAAACAACTTCTCGCCTGGACTTTATGTTTTTTCTCCATATACCACACAAATTACTGTGCTTGAAAAATAACTTTTTTCAAAGAGAAAAGACTTGGATATAGTCTCAAATTCCACAGAACTTTGAATAGAATTATTTCTTCATGCATGCAATACTGTGCTAATTAATTATACTCAATCTTCTTTAAAAAATATTCAGAATGCTCAGATCCTCCAATATATCCTCTCCGTATTACCTATGTATGATAAACCTTGCAAACCTCGTTAGGGATATCTAAAGCTGAACATTTTTCTCCTGTCTAGTACTGGAAAAAATTTACCTCAGACTGTCAAATACAATGACTAAAATGCAATCTTAAGCAATCTCTGTTCTCCTAAGTGGTGTCTCCATTTTTTATTATCATACATCATCACTTCTTCAGGTAGCCCTCTGGCAGCTGTGAACAAAGCTTTCCAACCTCTTCTCTATTTCAATCACAATAGACTGAATCAATATCATCTCTAGCTGGAATTTTAACTGCACACATGATAGATAATACAAGAGTTTGAAAAATGCAGATTTTTCCATCCCAGTTCTTCAGATGTCTACCCTGAAGTTGGAAATAGCGAGTTTGTTTGGGATTTTGTATTACAAATAATCTCTTGTCTTTAGTCACTAGAAATGTATTGTTCTATAATTTCTCTAAATAGATCACACTACGAAAGCCATTTCAACCCTCATTCAAATTATTTGGAAATGAGACTAGGTATGTGAGAAGGCCACTTCTCATCACGTTCTCCATGTTTCCAACAACAACTCAATGAACTCTAAGACAGAGCACAATTAAATCTATTTCTGTTGTGGTTTTGTGTATGTTTCTTTAAAATACCAATGCCACTGTCAACATCACAGAATCACAGAATCACAAAATTGTGGGGGTTGGAAGGGACCTCAAGAGATCATCGGGTCCAACCCCCTGCCAAAGCAGCTCCCTAGCTCATACTGCACAGATAGGTGTCCAGATGGGTCTTGAATATCTTCAGAGAAGGAGACTCCACCACCTGCCTGGACAGCCTGTCCCAGGGCTCTGTCGCCCTGACTGTGAACAAGTTCCTCCACATGTTGGTGCGGAACTTCCTGTGCTCCAATTTGCAGCCATTGCCCCTTGTCCTGTCTCCACTGACCACAGAAAAGGGGTAGGCCAATTCCCCCTGCATCCCATGCTTAAGATAATTATAAACACCAATTAGGTCCCCCCTTAGTCTTTTGTTCTCTGGACTGAATAGTCCAGCCTTTCCTCATAGGGGAGATGCTCCAGGCCCTTAATCATCTCCGTAGCCCTTCTCTGGACTCTCTCGAGGAGATCCCTGTCCTTTTTACACCAGGGAGCCCAGAACTGGACACAATACTCCAGGTGGGGCCTGACCAGGGCAGAGTAGAGGGGGAGGATCACCTCCTTCGACCTGCTGGCCACACTCCTCCTGATGCACCCCAGGATCCCATTGGCTGTCTTGTCTATGAGCACACTGCTGGCTCATAGCCAACCTGTCATCCACCAGGACCCCCAGATCCTTCTCCATAGAGCTCTTCTCCAGCAAGTCATCCCCCAGCCTGTACTGAAATAAACGGTTGTTCCTCCCCAGGTGCAAGACTTCACACTTGCTTTTGTTGAACTTCATTAGGTTTCTCCCTGCCCAGCTTTCCAGCCTGTCCAGGTCACATAGGCAAAGACAACGTCTAAGACCACCCATACCTGTGTTTTCTTGGCCTTTATTTGATACTTTCATTATTAAGGGAGTCTGACAAGTTGAGAGAAGAACCTCTTGTACACAAAGTGGACCTTCATTCTTCAAGAAAAATTCTGAAATTTAAGTAAAACAAGAAATTAAAGCACTTCATGCTTTGCAGAATGAAATTATGAGATACTTCAAAGACTTTGTAATCCTTTTAGTCTCCTTACTGCATAGCTGTCTATGAATCTGGATAACCCTGAGGGTCTACATGCTACCAGGTATGCATCAAGTTTAAATGGAAATTCCAGGACACTTTCTTTGTGGTCATTGACAAAGGGATCAGTGCTTGAAGAGATCATTGAGAAGTCACTTTATCAGTCCTTGTGCAGATTTTGGTACAGACCAAGTATCTGTTCAGGTCACATAGAGTGTTTGGTTTTCATGTGTTCCCATGGGAATCTGTAATAAAGACCTCATTCTGCTCAATTCAGAGAATTTTTTTATTTGAGGCAATAGTTTCTAATGACTTTTCCTTTGTCTTATCTCCAGCCTTATATATATAGTTACTCCTTGTAACTTGCAATGAGTATACAAGGTGGAATGCCCTTACCAATTTTTGTGTAGGAGGTTTCAAAATAGGCAGCAGAGAAACCACCACTGGGGCTGCAAATGCTATTATCCATCCTGAAGTAGCAGGTTTCAATAGGCAGAGGGTCCTCAGTGGTCATGGCTGAGACCGGTTCATATGCTACCCTCTTTGCCACTTGGACTATCTCCTCCAAAAAGTATTCTGAGTATTTTATCTGAATTCTTTCTTTAATCACAGTCACTGCTATAGGGGCCAAATGTATGTGCTCAGATTGTTCAGTAACTGTAGTCTGATCTGAGCAACACCAAACTTCTGATTTCTAACAAAAAGGAGCTGCATGCAGGGCTCCCAATTGCAGAGTAACTCCCTCCCAAGCAAATGTTAATATTATGCCTTTTCCTATTTGTTGACTTGTTGCTGGACAAGACAAAATTCACACCTGGTATTTTATGATTATCAGACAGTGATGGGTACAGTTCCTTGCGTTGGTGTAGAAGTTGCAGATTGTTTCTCGTTACTTTTGTTTGAGAAAAAGAATAGGAAGAAACCCACAAAAGAAAATCCCTAAAGGAAGTGGAGCACTGTGAATAAAAATAGTGAAGGTAAACATCAGAAAAGTTAAAAAAGGATCACTTAGGATTTCTGAAGAGAACTGAGGTTCGCATTTACATGAAACCACAGAGAAGCGCAGCCTTAACTGCAAAAGCCACTCACAGCTTCAAGCATAGCACACAGATACACTGTGCCAAGAAGAAATTAGGATTTTACACAAGTGCTCATTGGCACCAAGAAAAAAAAAAGTTCCACCGCGAGTTCAACCCACCAAAACCTCACCTGGATAAGTTATAATATCCATACTCTAGTCGCTATACTAATTTTCTTAATAAATTAATTATTTAACACATCTGCCTTTTTAAAGAGGTTCTGTGGCCTCCACTTGCTCATTTGTGCAGAGGAAAAAATATCATACTGAGATTTCAAGTGTTGCAGCAATTAGTAAAATGAGAAAGATGCTGTTCTAGGATTTTCAGGGACATTGTACTTCACAATCTTCAATTTTACAATTAGGATAACTTCAAACGTGTTTATAACCTTAAGAATGTCAACATGTTTCCATTATCTACTGTGTACATATTATTTTGAACCTACTTCACACAGCAGAATATATTAATGTATTTATTTAGATTCTGATAAAGTGGTCCTTCAAACACTGTTAAGGACTTAAAGTCCTCATAGAAGTCTTGTACTGATAAGTATTTAAAAGTACTGAAAAATCATTAAATGTTAAATAAGAATTTGCATATATTTTCATTGGTTCGTTAGTACTTTTTGATTTAAAAATATAAACAAACCAAAACAAAGACATGCAAAACTTGTGAAGAGAACACTAAAAGGGTAATGCTCTCTGGCACTTCACAGTTCATTGGGGCACACTTTTGTATATCTCTTTTAAACGAAGTAAAAGAATAGAAGTAAAATAAAAAGCTTAAAAGAAGAAGGGAGAATGAAATTTATTTTATCCTGCTTTGAACATGATGGGCAGACATGATAGACGACAGCTCTGGTACATTCACTGTTTCTGTCTGATAGAAGGGTCAGCCTCAAAAAGTGACCTACTATGTAGGGATCTGAAAAATGGATCCCGTGGGAGTCATGCCCTTTTACATTATTCCAAAAGTGTCCAACGACTAGTACCAATCTCTCTCCCCTCAGCTTTCAGACGACTTCAAAGTTGATATGGCTGGCCCCAGGCAGGCACTCATTAAGCCATGCCTGGAAAACTGCTTGAAGTACAACTGTCTTCTGAAAAAGAATTATGTAAAAATAGCATCTTGCTTTCTCCTCATCTGCTCTCTTTTTGCACTTAGAGCCACACCGTATACTTAGGAAACAGGGGGTTTTTTCCTTAATTGTTTTATCCTTAGCACACAAAGTAAAAAATGGGATTATCTTGGGCAGTAGCGGTGATATTATGGCAGACAGTCACATGTGGGCAATTAATTCCATTGCCATAGTAATGCAGGGATAAGATACACTGTAGCATATGATAGGACCTTTGTAATTGTTCCAGTTATACATTCCATATGTCTATTCCACATTCAAATACTCAGCTCCGGCCTGCTCCCAGGTACAAGGTTCCCAGGCTTGCAGGGGATTTTAATCATATTGCCTTTAATCCTTTATTTCAAAAGGGAAGGAAATCACTGACTCATTGGGCCAATCTCTTTGCATCTCCTGAAAGAGACCAGACAGAGGAAAGATTATAAATAATAAAATAAAAATAATAAAATAAAATAAAATGAAACATCTTATTTGCAAGCTGAGGACATCGGATATGAGAATGAGAAAACATGCCACTACACAGTAGCAAAAGCTTTTAAATCTTGTGTCATTATATAGCTACCATACGACTAATATGTGTGATTTTACAATCACAAAATCCAAAGCAGTCACAATTTTCTGTAATAAAGCTCAGATAAAGCCAAATGAATGATCTACTCAGAATAAGCTACTAAATATATTTCTTATTTTGTTTGCTCAAATAAATCACAAGCTTTTCTTTCATCATGATCCAGATTTTTTTGAAAAAAAAGATCCTGTAGAGAGCAAAAATTGCACATTCTTGTGCATTTAGACAGAAATTTGTTAGATCCACATAAATAATAACACTTGTCAATATTTTTCTATGCAGTAAGTAGCACAGTGGGAGGTGAAGAGAAACACAGTGGGAAATGAGGGTGCTCACCTGATTCTTTTGGTGTTAGCTTTTACTTGGCAGAATCAACACCAGTTGGGAGCTTATACGGAATAGTTATTTGTGGAAAATTAAGTCATCCATAAAGTCAGTAGAAAATATCTTTTTCTAATTAACTCAAGTGCCATAGATTTTAAAACTTCATTTCAAATACAGAAATGTACCCGTGAAAACTCACAACTTGATGTTATGTAATATTTTGGAGGTGTTTTTTCTGTTTCTCATTAATTTGAAATGAATAACCAGCTTTCAAAGAATTATTTTTACGCTGACAAAGCTGAAGTATTTACTGAAAATCTTAACCAAGAAAAAAAAGGCACAGTATCTTTTGACTGTTTCAAATATCTCCTTATGTAGGCTACTATGCAGGATGCTACTAGATACATGTAAAACTTAAAGTCCATGAGTAATTCTGTTCAGGGTATAGTATTACTCATACCCTTTAATGAAGATACACATTTAAGTATCTTGAAGGCTGTTAAGAATACACAGGGTCAATTAGAGAGTTAGGGACTTTTCATGTGGCTGATCACCAACTTCCCCTGCTCCTCCCCTCCCCTCAAAGTCCATGTTTGAGTCATTGAAGCCTCTTAGAATTTTGAAGAACTCATAGGGCAAAAAAATAGTAGAAGAAAGTTTTAAAACCAAGCCCTTGTATGTTGATGGCAGACTATGTAGGATAGTGCAACAGGAAAAGAAAGCAGACTGGCTTCCCTTTTCCTAAAAAATCTATTCTGCCATGCATCTGTGTGCCCCAGTCCCTCTGGAGTTTTAAGAATGTGATGCATAACTAATTTTAAAGCTAAACAAAATTACCATGTCTTTTTCTGAATGTAATTTGAGTGCACACTTGTGTAAGTTTAGGGCTGCTTATTTTAAATGGCAAATGGAAGAGGGACCCATACTGACACCAAGAAACACCAAAGAAATCCCCTGGGAAAGGCCCAACATAGGTCATTACACCCACTGTCCCTCCATCTGGCTAAACAGAAGCAAGAAAGTTTTCTAGTCTGCCACCTAATTAATAAGAGCACAATTCCCGAATTCATTTGCAGCTCAGTACTAATGAGTATATATTGACAGCAAGAGTTTCTATTTTAGACATATTAGTGAATATAATTGTATTCCATTCTCAGTGATTGGCATTTTGGATCACACATCATAAAAGAGGGTGGAGATAAAGTTTTCCTCTCCGAAGAAATTCAGTGTTGTATACCAGGGTTCCACAATAACAGCCAAATCAAATTGTTGAAACTTAACACTGTGAAGCACTTTTCTTTCAAATCACTTGATGATTTTGAAAACCTGAATCCGTCTCTTACTATCTGTTTTTTCATCCATATGGAGCATCAGTCCAAACTAAGATCTAGAGTTAAAACTACTAAAGCACACTGGAAAGTCTTCGCAGAAAAAGAATGGATGGGAACTAATGCCAATTCTTTTTTAAAAACAGTATAATTTTCTCTCTCTTTGTAGGAATCCAGATGTGTAAGCTGTATTTTTCAATAGATCTATTAATTTTTTCATGTTTTATTAACCTAAAATTAAGTTAGACCTTCTAAATATTAAAAAAACCCCAAACAGTGCTTGACAATAATAACATGCATTTTATATGAATAAATAAAAAAAAAAAGCAAATATTCCAGTACTTTCAAACAAGGGGTCTTTACGGATCCCTATATTGCAATAGTCCTTCTCTACCTCTGTGTACCATCTTCAGACACACCAACACTGAAGGGCAGGGAATGAGTATTGCAGCCTGTGTGATGCTCATCAACAAGAATTTTATGCCCCTCAGTAAAGGTGGTATTCTAAAGAATTGCATCACATTACAGCGGAAAGAGATGTTCAATGCAAATACCAACACAACATCCAGAAGCCCATAGAAACATCAGAAAGGGCAACACCAGGCATTCTGCAGGCAACAATTCCTTTCATACAAGTTTTCAGACTACCTTAAAACCCTAAGCCCTCTGATACGATGGAGCTATTATCTGTGATGAAGCATATGTGTGTATCACTTCACAAGTGGCAAAGTTGGACAAAATGACATACAAGACAGCTGAATATTTTAAAGCATATTCATGAAGGAAGATTAGTTAAGGAAACAGAATATATATGAGTTATTGGTAATAACATTCCTCCCCCTGACAATTTACAAATTTACATGTTAGTATACAGTGCTGGTCATTAAAGTCTTGAAAATTGCCACTTACAAGTACAGTAATTAAATATCAAACTATTGCCACAATATTTTTCCTCCTTTTCTAAGGTTAATTACATATAAATGGCAAATGTGAAGTTGTACAGATGTGGCCACTGTAATCGGAGATACACAGCACAATTCATGGAAATGCACCTTTGCCAGAAGATACATTATTTAAAATAATTTATTTTTAAAGAGCATCCAGAGTCTGTGACTAAGATCTGAGAGTGTTGCATCCAAGATCATACCTGAGTGCAGTGAGAAAGTTTCCAATTAATTTCCAATTCAAACACAAAGGGCGTGAGAAAAATGACCTTATCGCTTATCATGGTGGCATAGAGAGATAAATCAGCTTGCCCTAAGCACAGTCAAAATGAGGAGTTGATTAGAGGCACAGACTTTCATGGAGCATCCCAGCAAACACAGTGCCAGAACCTATGCTGCCTACAGCAGTGCCTGACATCAGGGACCAGCGTCAGTCTGCACCTGATGATAAGGGGGGTGGTATGCATAGGGCGGGGTCTAAATTTGACTTTCAGCTACTGAGTCGATGTATGGAACCAGTCCTTTGTAGCATGCCAAATTACCTTGGTCTGCACTCTTAAAGCTGTGATTTCCCAAAGCCCGTTCTAGCTCTATGGAGTTTGTTACAGTACGTGAAATCGCCGCAAGTACAGTCACAGATAGATTTTTCATAACATTTAGGTCCTTATTCTGTCTTTTTGCTTACCTGTGTCCATACCTACCTGGAACTCAGTTCAGTACACAGACAAAGCACTGTAATCAAACACAATATTATACCCTCAAAGCTAAGATTTTTCATAATCTCCTAATATATTAAAATACTGATACTTGCACATGTAAGTATGAGCATATTGCGGTATTTGATGATTTCATGACACGTATGCCAGCATGAAAATACACTAATTTACATACTAGGCGACATTATGGTGAAGATAATCAAGGGTATAGACATATGGATTCAACTAGCAATCCCCCTTCGATGCAGGTATTTTTTGTCAATAAGAAGGGACATTAGTAGGTTAGAACTGATGTTCCCTATACTGAGAAGGATTCTGATCTACATGGCTAAAAAACAAACCTAATTTAGGTTTGCTAGGTCAGGATTTGATACCAAGGGAAAAAAATAAAATTTATTTGATGCAGCATGTGTCTTTTATCTTTAAAGAAAGAAATCTTGACAGTTACTAACAAAATTTTTTAAAAAAATAAATTTATAAAATAACTGCACATATTGACTTGAAATCTTTAAATAAAATATCCAATGCCTATCTTTGTAGGAAAAATGAATCCTTATGAACTCAGCATTTTTAAAAAGCATTTTATCTCACTGTAAAAATAGTAGAACATTTAGAAGAGAATACTGAAAGAAACAGCATTGGTGAAAGCTGCGGTTTGTAATTGCAAAGTTAATTATCTTTCCTAAACCATCAGTTGTCACTTAGATAGACCAGATTCTAGCAGGCTCTCAGGGGACTAACTTTATTTCATTCCTAATGGCTTGGGACCCACCATTTTGCTGTCTCTGAACATTTGGTCACTGAATGCACCATTTATGGAGTATTGTTTAATTAAGGACAAATTAAGAGAACTGTGCACAGAATTTAATTTCATATCCTGTGTAAATTCTTTTAAAGAGGGTACTAACTATAGGCATTATAACTTTTCATTATCCACTGCTTCTACAAGGTATTGACAATTTATTGTTTGCAACAGTTAAGAGTTTTGTTTACCCTTTGGGGAGTTCTTCTGGCACTGCAGTTTTTTGCCTCATCATTCCCTTAACCCCCTATATGCCACTTTCACTATTTTGTGATGAGCCACATATTTGAAAAATGCGCCTTTTTTTCACGTATGTTCAAATATACTTCCAAACAAATTATAACAAGGCTAGAAGATGTACTATATATGTGCATGATCAACAAGAATTCCTACGGGACTAGTGGGGGGCTACATTGTAGGCAGCCAAAATTCACTCAAACTCCTTATGCCAAGGGCTCTGAACAGAAAGTGAGAATATACATAGAGCTGGAGTATTCACTGCTGCGCGGAACCTCCTAGTTTCTTTTTGGCAGAGACATTTGTGCAGTTTGGATGTAGTTTCCATGAACTGATTCGTCACCTACTGCATGTGACCTGAGGATAGCGGCTTTTCCTTCTCCTTCGCACTTGAGCTTGAGCTTCATAATCAGTTTGGACTTTAATGCAGCACCATGGCTGGAATTTCATCAGCATAAAGGTATTCACATTTATTAAAATCAACTATGGATTGTCTAGCTATATTTATACTTAGTAACTATAAAACTACTGCATATGAAGTGAAGAACCAATTCTGTTTTATATCATAAAAGCAAACAGCCTGAAAACAGATACTTCTAGTCTTTGAAAGCAACAATCTGTCTCCAAAGAAGCAAAAACATGTTTATAGAATATTGTAACGATCAGAGTTGCAGAGTCTGGAACAAAGATATTCCAAACAGTACGATGCACAGCTTATGCCCTGCAAAACTGGTTGTCCACCATGCTTGGTGCATTTTACAGAACAAATTGAATCAAATACAAATGAAGGCTCCTATCTGCAAAGAGTTCTTGTATGTGAGGTAGAAGCAGTTATTGAAGCTCAAAGACATCCACTCCTCCCTATGCCAAAGCAGTGGCAGTACCTGAGTTGTTCAGGAAGTTGTTTATTACATGAATATAACCAGAGAGGGTAAGTCATCAGAGATGGTCAGAGCTATACAGAAGGGAAAAGCATGCTTTAATTCCACAGTAACTAGTCTTCACTTCACTTGAAGTTACCTGCTCTCACTCCTGGTTGCTACTGCTTTAGCCGAAGGATGTTGATCCCTCAGGTTGACCATAATGAGTGCATGGGACAGACAGCTGCTCACTCCTCTGAGTCACCATCAGCAGTTTAAATAGCAGGACATCCTAGAGAACCTCATTTTTACTGTAACTTTTCAGAATTATACTGGCTGGTCACAAGTAGAATTGGTTTATTCTGAGCAGTTATGTTATCTACAACTAGCTACATCTACTAAGTCTGCACATTCAGTTGCCATTTAACAGTTTGACACCAGAATTATAAAAAAAGAACTAATGTAAACATTTTCTAGAAAAAGAGCAACAAAATCCCTTCAAAATAGATTTTTTCTCCTTATCAAGCTAAAAAAAAATTTTTAAAAATACATATATTACATTTTGTTCAAACTGAAAACCAGCATCTTTTTCCAGATACTGGTGGCACTTCCAAGAGGAGAATAGTAAATTTCAAGGATTGCAAAGTGGCAACAGCTGCAGGAAATACCAGTGTAAAGGTATTCACGGTGAAATTGCTATCATTTGCATGTTCCAAGAAACTGCCTTAACCACCGGTCTAGGATTTGGATGTGGCAGAGGACAACAGAGGAGTCTGCTCTCTGTCTTGTGTAATTAAATCTGCCCTAATCTTTCACTCACTCCCTTAAAGATATGATTCTTGATGTATATCAATACTGGAAATAAATTAGTACAGAATCCTAATAAAATTAATGTTGTTTTCACATCTTTACTTCCTAACTTATACTGCTGCCAAAACTAATACTGTAAATCGGTTGTATATATTTAAAAGCTCAGAGCATAAAGCACTGTTGTTTTTTGTCTCCAGATCTAGCTGCCTATTTCTGAGGAAACTGGATCTTCAAAATGTATCTTGATGGAAAATGAAGCATTTAATTTTTTTTTAAGGAAGCTCATTTGTCTACTCAGAAAAAGCATATGAAATTTCACTGCAAAAGCAATTATAAGACAAAATTAGCTCTAGGAATGAAAGGACTATCTTAATGATGACTGTAGCATCACTGGCGTGACATTATAATACTGTAAGAATTATACAGCATCCAAAACCTGTCAAATGAGATTTAGGAATATAGTTCAGAAGTTATCCCCCATTGAGTTACTGTCCATAATCCTGATACAAATCCTGTAAAGTGCTCGTGTGAGGTAGTCCATATGCTAAGGGTAGCACATCATTTCAAAGCTGTCAGTTTTAATTTCTGTTTTATTAATTTTCCCATAAGTCTACAGACATACATTTCAGAGGATATATATCAGGTAGGTTGTATCCACACAAAGAAGCAATACAGCTGTGGCTCATTCTGACATGCTTCACCATGAAGAGTTCACGTGCTGGAAGAAATATGTAAACACTGTTTTGATAAACAGGTGATGGAGGGATGAAGGAAGGGCATTAAAACATGGATTTTTGGCATAGCAGATGGAGAACAGAGGGTTCGTTGCCCAGAGAAGGCCCTATCCTGGAGATATTCAAGGTCAGGCTTGATGGGCCTCAAGCAACCTGATCTAGTAAAGATGTCTCTGCTTACTGCAGGGGGGTTGGACTAAATAATCGTTAAATGTCCTTTCCAACATAACACATCCTATGATTCTAGGGGGGTGGATTTGAATAACAGGTCTTCCCCTGCTCCAGTTTTTCAGTCCGACCATTGCATTATCTCTCTTAGAAAAAGACTATGATATGGTTAGGCCACGAGCTGAAAAAGCAGCTATGACCACACTATCTGGAAAATGAAAGTCACTAGATATCTTGGTAAAAGCCTCTCTGTGACTGAGGCTTGTCGAAAGAGAAATGATGTAGGAAAAGATAAATGAAGAACTGGGCCAAACTGTGTCTTACAGTTCAAAGCAATCCAGTAAACATAAAAGTTTGCAGGAACTCATTGTCAGTTATTTTCTTTTCCAGTATGATTGTTTGCAGAGGGTTGTCATCTGCTGTAGCAAGACTAAGAACCCGAACTAGCCAGTGTAAAACAAATTCAGTTCTCTTTCCACCACACTGAATTTCAACTGTAAACATTTCCCTGAGCCTTATAGCTAGGGAGCATGATTATTCAGACTCTCTGAACCCTGAGTTTCCATATGTCCTCGGAGAAACATCATGACAGGAAAGCTAGGGCAGTGGCTGATCCCTTGTAGACCATACTTACCTTTATCATAACTTTTCCATGTTTAATTTCCATGCCAAAGTCAAGGGAACTCAGACACAGGCTCACTAGGTACATCTATGCTGCTAAAAATATAGGATGAGTGACTGAAAACTGGAATATTGATTGTTCACACCTTTTAACTGCTCTTTCATCTCTGGCTGTAGTGCAGTTCACCTAGCTCCAGATGTCATCCTGGACATAATTCATTCTCCAGACAGCTTTCAAAAGGGGTTTGATGACACTACCAGGTGTGCTTCTCTCTACCATACATTATAGCCACTTTTTCAAGTGTACTTTTTTCAGCAATCCTCCCCCAGCCCCAAAAAACCCCCCAAACAGCCCCTCCTCCCCACCTTCCCCCAATGACAGGGTTGATAAATGATAAATTTATAGGACCAGCCCCTACCTGAGTTAGATGTTCTTTTCTATTTAAACTAACTTGGTAACACAAAAAATGAAGAAAGGAGTTTTTTCCAGTAACATCACGTAGCTTCTATTGAGCATTTCTGGTATGAATAACTGAAATATCTCAATGGTAGAATCAAAACCATTTTTAGATATCAATCAATACAACAGAGACAATTAGATCCTCTAATGTAAGATTGTTTTTAAAATTTGCTGGCAATATAGATTCAATTAACACAAATATTTATATTTAGGTTAATACTGTATGAACAGTGCAATATGTGTAATACCACTGTAAAACAAATTAATGCACTGAAGATAATTATATTACAATGAAAATGGGTCTTGATAATTTGCTAAAAATAACTGAGATTAAATATATTTTTCCAAGAGCAATTCAAAGTCCAGTGTTCTTTAATCTTTCCTGTCTTTTGCTCTCCTGATAATTCTTCTTTAGA
Source organism: Laterallus jamaicensis coturniculus (assembly GCA_022605575.1). Classification (NCBI taxonomy): domain Eukaryota; kingdom Metazoa; phylum Chordata; class Aves; order Gruiformes; family Rallidae; genus Laterallus; species Laterallus jamaicensis. Next base: position 15,461,751 of record JAKCOX010000008.1, on the reverse strand, counting down.
ATCATTAAATAGTCTTTATGTCTGTATATCAGCTCTTGGATTCCAAACATGCCTTAGACCATCTTGTGATCACAAACACAAACCTCAAAACTTTCGTCCAGTGGTTTAGTTCTAGATCTCTAGAAAAACTGAGCCAATGCTCAAGATCAAAGTGCTGGCTCTCCTTAAAGGAACCATCTGGACTCTGCAGCTAAGATTCAAACCCTGGACATGACACGACCTTGTGAAAGTCAATCAAACAAATAGCTGCTGTCATTTTGTTTCTCCCATGTATTGAGTTTGTCTGCATACAGCACTGCCCCTCTCGCTGTCTTTGCATCTACTGAGGCAGACAGACAAAATGAATGAGAGCAATTGCAATTAACACAATTTTCTCTCAAGAAAATAAACATTTTCTGTTAATGATCTTGCAAACTACTTTCTCTAAAAACTCTATAATTTTCAAATAATTTGTGTACATTTGAGTTTTCGATCTTCTAAAAGAGGATCAGGAAGACTTGTCAGAAATATGCTGCAGGCATAGAGATTTGAATTCTTAACATTAAAAATCATCTGCTACAAAGATCTGGATGCTGGATTCTACAGTTCAAGGTCCATCACTTGAAAAATATATCTAAATAGATCTAATTATTGCAAGCAAGAATATGTTTATAAAACAGTGATGAGGATACTTCACAAGAGTGATGGAGATCTTTCTCCCAGGTTCTTCAACATGTATGTTCCAAGAGACAGTTTAGAATGCCAAATTCCTGAAGTAAAGGACTACTCTCTCATGACCTCCAGGAAAAAGATGACTTATGGTCTAGACTAAGGACTCAAAACTGAGAATCCCAAGTAAAAGAGGTGTCATTCTGCTTCTGAGATATAACTCGGTTTTCTTTCCAAAGATTTAAGTCTTAAAATTTCATTCTTTTATAAACACTTCTTACTTAGAAACCAAACAGGTTCTTCAACACAAATGCTTCTGCACATCCTTCTCTAGATCCCAGTCTCCTCCTTCAACAGAGGAACTACATTTTCAAATCTGGGTGGAAAGGTATATCAGTTTAGGCAGGATAGGAAGAATTGTTCTGTGGTTAATTTGTAATGTGATTTTTATACTGACACTGCCTCTTTTACTGCAGAAACACTTACAGTACTGCATTCTTTGAAAGAATTGGAGGTATGGAGGATTTTTAATCCAACTAAAACAACAGTTACCTGACACTGTTCTCAGCCACAAACCATGGGAATGCTTCCCTACAGCTTGGCAGGTGTGATTTGGAGATAATTGCAGCAATGGGAGGGGGCCATCACAGGCTTGTAATTCTCCTAGAGAGACTGCAGGCCTTTTTTCCTTCTGTGTAACCTTGTATGACAATTAGTCCAATTCCACCTGTCTGCTAAAGTAGCTCTTACAGTTGGGTGTCTGTGGTTAATTGATACTGTTCTGGATTAGCGCAGGTTCTGTACTAGTCACGAGGAGCAGGCAGAAATAATTTTTAATGTTGAAAGCTAAATCTGGATTCATTACAATAACAGGATTTTGCTTCAAAGATTTGCTAACTGGTCAATTTGATTGCTATCCTTTTTAAAGAGTTCAGATGTGGTGGACGTTTTAAATTGAAAAACTTAAAATTTAGTTCTTTTGGTGAAAAATTATAGATTTGCATACTTTAATATTTAAAGCAGAACTGAAAAATAAAGGGAAAAATATTTCCAGTAATCTCTTAACTGTGATAAAGAAAGATATGATTAAATAGTCAGAGTGACCTTGGCAATTTAGTGCAAAACTTGCTCTCAGCATTCATTACATGGATATGGAAGCAAAGATCTATCATCAATAGCCCTAAATATGTCCACAGATTGAGAATGAAGTTGAATCTTAGATACAGATCCTGTAACTAACCATCTGGATATTAGTTCCCCAGTTTTCCAAGGAACTTTGGCAGGTGCCTAGGTTTACATTTTAAGTATTCATGGACAAAAAGTTGAGAGTGTTCACAGCAACCTTGGCTGAACTGCTGGCTGCCTTTCCAGACAATAAATCTATTTATAGACACTTACATATATAGGCCATATGACACCAACAATCCATATTGTATATGCTAACTCAGCTGAAGGCTTCTCAGCAGTGTAGGCAGAATCAGTTTTATGGAAGCAGCAATATGGGTCACAGCAGATGGGAGGAAGAGGCTAAAAAGATTCAGTGGAGGCTTCAGCGGACAGAACAGATGGGTTGTGGGGGGAGAGAATGGGGTTTCTGGAGTAAGTCTGGAGCTAGCAACTCAGAGGTCAATGAAGGTCCATGATATTCTGGGTGCAAAGTGATTGAGAAGGCTAAAAAGGCTGGAGAAGCTAAGCAAAGATTTAGTGGGGCTGTGGATCAGGGTAGTGACAGTTCCGCTCCTCTCATGCTGTTCTGAGAGTTTGCCCCTTTTCATGGGTAATCTTCATCTTCCTCACTTTCCTGAAACACAGGACTTCCACCTAACACCCTTTGCTTTTCAACCATGGATCTGTCTTCATACACTACCCTTTCCCTGATAGGAAGTACTCTGTCCTCCCAGAGAGTCAAGGCCTGCTTCTACTGGGATAAGCAGCAGCAGAACATTGAAAAGGATGGATGTCAGAGAAGCTTTTGCTCCTACACCTTCCTGAAGGCAGACAAAAAAGTGACTATCATTTCTTCATGGAGCTGCACATCCCTAGATTACATCCCATTTGTTCACTCGGTGTTAGCAACAGCGGGAGTGGAAGGCGGCTGTATAAAGCAGGAAACAAAGACCTGCTGTTCAGCCTGGAATTCCAGGCCCAATCTTTGGCATAGATGAAGCATACAGTCTGCTGCCATAAGCTGCTGCCTACCTTGTCTTTGGCTTACTACAACTCCGTATGTGAGTGTGAGTGTTGTGTATATATACATATGTGTGTATGTATATAGTCTAATCCAAGAAATAATGATAAAAACACAATAATGAGCTTCCAAGTATTATCAAGCCTATTAAGCTCCAAATAGTTCATTGAGGACCAATTTCTAAGTGCTAAATAGTACAGCTAGATTTTGCTTTTATGCAAAAATCAATGCAAACACATGAATCATTGAGAAGCATGCTGCAGTCTTCCAAAGTCAGTTTCTAATTAGCAATCCATTGATCCAAATAGTTAGTACTACAAATAACACAGAGGGGAAAAAAGTGTTCTACTAAGTGTATGGAGAAAAAGAGTCAATTTTTTTTGCCCTTTACAATTAATTTCAATTCTTTCTAGAATCAAGGGAAGTGCCAATGGTTTGCATTCTTAACACTATTTCCTATGTTCAGCAATGTTCCTTCTTTCATTCCCATCAGTCAGAAAACTTACTAAGATGGTACATAAAAAAAAGCCTATTAAAGACAATAGATGAGGGAAAACTGCGCCTTTCACGAATGGTTTAGTTACTAAAGAGTTCTTGGAAGAACAGAGTGACCTAGCCAGTGTTATCCCACTAAAGTAACGTACGTTTGCCCTGCTTATCTGACAGGTATGTTAGGTGGTGAAAAAGTGCCATCAGGCTGGAATCAAAACTAGATTAGACTTTATTAATAGGTGCAAATACTTTACATGTAACTGTCAGAAACTTGTAGAAATGTTCAGCTACCTCCTATAGGGAGATAGGGTCCATTGCAGTTAAAAGTCACAGGAAAGTCTTCTAGAAGTAAAGGAGATCACAGGTTTCCCCATGGATATTATTTCAGTATGAGAAGGGAAATCCTAAGAACTCCTCTGGTTGAGATGGGTTTTTTAGATTTTCTGCCTTTCTTGAGAAAACAAGAGGATTGTCTAAGATGGAACTGAAGCCTAAAAAATGTCTGAAGACAGTCAACATAAAGTTAAATATTGCATAATAGAAGCTCTGTAAGTCTTGCACTTTTTCTTGTTAATGAACGAGTGAAACAGTATTGGATAAAACTGAGCTCTGCTGCAGAAGAACATTATTCAGTCCGTCTTCAGTAATCTATGGGGTCACCATCAGTCTGCATATGGTACTATGAATTTGGCTTTGTTCAACCCATGACCTTTTTTCACCTTCAAATCTCAAATTATGTAAAAGCTTAAAAGTAAATGCTATGTTTTGGGATAAATTGAGCTATTTAAAAAATGCATTAAAACTGTGATTTGCATTCAGTAAAGAAAGCCAGTCTTCAGTATTCACAGAAAAGCATATAACAGTGCTATCTGAAGAGCAGCATTAATATAAAAATTAAGTGGAATATACCATTTAAATGAAAGTTTGAGATACATATTTTTAATTAATGACATTAATTTGTGCAGAAAAAAAGCTGGGATTTCCCTTTTTATTAGTAGCTGGACACTCAACTCTTTGTTTAGAAAGAAACAGCTTACTTGAGAATCGTGGTAGAATATTTCCATCAAGTACAGAGGTTATTAGATCTAAAATCTTTATCATCAAACAACTTTATAATCTCCTCAAAAAATTACAGTTTCTTAAGTAATTTTGAAAATTATTTCTAAAATAATTTTTGCTGACAATTTTAAATGTTATTCACCTCTCATGTTTTATTTGGCTCCATGTGTCTGGTCACAAACAAATTCCAAAGCTCAGCTGAACAAAATCTTGCATAGGAGTGATTGCAACTCTAAGGCAACTGATAAACTAATTGACTAACAAGAACATATAGCTGAAATTATAGAGCAGTCCTGGAGCTTAGTGGAAAGTACTAAGATATATCCCATCCCTGAATCTTTATTACCACTGTTTATCTAATGTAGATACAGTGCAGTTTTATCCTGAACCTAGGTATAATCACATAGATTGAAAACAGAGACAATGTTTGACAGAAGGTACAACATGACATAAGGAATCTTAGTTGTGCTGTAATTTGTTTGCTGTCAAGACTGCTTGCTGTAAATTAAGTCAGATTGATCAAAAGCCATTGCTTTGTTTCTGTGCTGCATCTTGTAGCACAGTTCTTAGACACTAAGCAGACTAAATAAGGTCCACAGACTGTATTTCTGTGTTGAAACTTGATAAAACCCACAGAAATCCTTGGAAAAACATAATTTTCTATTAAATTCCAAAACACGGAATACAATCTTTCTACAACCTAGTTTCCCTCTTTTGCTCTATGTAACCTTGCTGATGATGAATGTGATAAATGTGTGAAAAGTTTTTATCTGTTGTTAGTGAAAATCACAATTTTAAGCATTTTTAAACAAATATTTATTAAAGTATTACTACTCTGGAAAAAATCTTACTTTCATAGTAGGCAATAAAGGAAAACAGACTTGTCCCTCTATTTTCACTTCAATTTGTACATCCTCAAAGACAGAAAAGTGAGGTGTAAGGCAAGAAAAAAAAAAAAAAAGAGTGGCATCACCAGCTCAAGAAAAGGCAGGACACTAGAGAGATAATTAGTATATAGTCACTCAAATGTTCCAACAGTCTGAACTCAGCAGTGATGAAAACACGGTCTAATTCTGTCTTTAGGGATCATCAGAAAAATCATCAGACGTATTGATGCATGTAATCAAAATAACACTTGTAAATTTTCTCTGCATTGTTGTAACCCAGGTTTGTAACATTTCTGTCTGTGTTCATCATCCCCTCAATGACAACAGAAGAGAAAAATGTTCTGTATATCCTTGTTTTCTATAAAACCCACCAATGCACTTAAGTTTTCAGTTTACTTCCCTCAGTTATTTTGATATAACACTGCCTAACTTTCTGACATGCCTGTAGGATTTGTGTATGTTTTCTAGTATTCAGGAAGGCAAAGCAGAAAACTGTTTTCAGAAGCAGCTTGTTGGTCTAATGAAATAGGTGTGATGCCTATAGTGAACTGGTGACACCACTCATTTTTATATTTTTTTCTTTCATTGCACCTCACTTTTCTGTCTTTGAGGATGTATAAGTTGAAGTGAAAACAGAGGGACAAATCTGTTTTCCTTTATTGCTTACTATGTAAGCAAGATTTTTTTCAGAGTAGCAATAATTTAATAAATATTTGTTATAAAATGCTAAATCAATCAGGGTGTTTTCAAGTCAAATATTGGGTTGACATTTCTTTTGAAACTCATAATTTGTTTGGTTTTCTCAACTATGAACTGTAAAATTGAGGCACAAATGCAATTAAACCTGAAAGTCTACCCAGTGTAGCATTACAATGACTTCTTTAGGAGCCAGCAGCATCTGCTGATAGTAGAATTGCAGTGGTGTCCTTCAAAAATTCAAAAACACAGCAGAGCAGGGAAAGTTTTCTCCAGGCATGATGCTGTCTCAGGCACAGGTTCCCTAAACATTCCTTCCACAGTTTGAGTGTGCAGGATATTGTAATCCAACTCCTGCGTCAACTAAAACTCTGTTTGCTGTAAAAAATTACACTGTGTTCTGTGCCTGGATGCCTCAACGTTATTCCATTTTCCAAATTTCTTTGTGGATTGGACATGTGGGCATGTCCTAAAGTTTCACTGAATTGAGGTGATTTAGTGTTTCCTCAATAAGCATAAGCAATGAACAATATTAATACACTTGGAGAATATATCTCACAGGAAAAGGCATTTATTTCTTGTTTAGAAAGTAATAAATAAATAAATAAATAAATTCTATTAATAAATAATTCAAGGCCAACGAGATGTACATGTGTGTGATCCAAAACACATAATTTTTCTATTGCACATTTAACAGGAAAACAAAGGCAATTACTTAAAATGGAAAAAACCCGCAAACAATTCAACAAAAAACTCACAACCAAACAACACAACAAACTAAAAGTTTTCTTTAGAGACATTTAAACATTAAGATCAAAGAAACTGCCTGGTACTGTTGCTAAATTACAGAGAACCAAGACCGTTTTGCAAGCACAATATTCACAATGGAATTTCCAACACGTTTTTTTGCCCTGGTTCAATGCTCTAAGCAGCTCGTTATTTCAAGTCTCAGCTGTAGAGAAGTTATCCAAGAACTAGGCTGACATTGATAATACATTAAAAAGCTTAGAAGCACATTACTACAGCAACTACTTATAGTAAGATATTTCTAACATGAAACAAATAGAACTCTTGAAGTATTCCTGCTGTTGACATCTTTAGCCATCCAGAGCTGAAAGGAAAAGAAAAAAAATAAAATCTTGCTATAAAAATAGTATTTTTAAATGTCTCATGAAGAGCAGAGGCAATCAGCTCAGAAATGGATAAATGTAATTTGTAGTATATGATTTGTTTCCCAAACTTAAGGTAGCATGGTAGCAATTGTAGAGAAAGTTAATATTCCCACTTCAGCTCAGGTAATGAATGAAGAAATGCTGCTGTCCTTTAATCAAGACATTAGCCAAAAAACCCTCAAAGTGTCCATGTACTTTTAATGATTGTATGCCCTGCACAGTAAAATCTCTCTTAAATTTGTATTGTTGATGTATTCAGACTACTTCTGTACTTCTGATAGACATATATGTCTTCTAATATGTTCATTTGGGATTATACTTCTGATTGAATAGCAATACTCAACAAGATGTTTGGAGCACACAGAAAAAAGATTCAGGATTTTTCCATAATTTAGTTCGACTGAAACAAGAACAAAAAATAGATTTTTTTCAAAAGTTTTAATTATTATCATAAAAAGACTTGAAGCCTCTCCAAGTGAGGAAGACCTCAGTGAAACCAGGAGTAGTGGAAACATTTTGGTTTGCTTTTGTAAAATTACAGTGAACAAAACCTCTAGGACTCTGTAAAAGGCATGTGTTTCCCAGTCCTATTTCTTTCATGGTTTGACCAGGCAATTAACAGTATATTTCACACAAGCTCACCAAGGCATTTAATTTTTGCCTTTACAGCTAATAAAAATTAAAATATGACAGGAACATCCACAGTTCTTCTATACTCATGTCTGCAGCATGCTTGGCCTTACATGGGTTGAGTTTCAGCTCCTGTTTGGAAGATTTTCTTTACAACCCACCATAAGGCCTAGAAGCATTTATCTGAACATACAGTTTCAGTAGAGCTTGGTAACAGGGTAGCAACAGTTGTCCTCAATCCTCAGTGTGCTATTAGCATTATTGTCACCAGTTACATCTAAACTGTGCTCTGGCTGGGTAGCCGGTCAGAATTACAAGGAGTCTAGGACCACTGTGTGGTGTGCTACAGGCCATAACTGTCCTGGAGTTCATATATATCACAGAATATCTCAAGGGGATGGGGCTTCCACTACCTCTCTGGGCACCTACTGTGATGCAGCCAAGAAAAGTTAAATGAAAAGTGAGGGTGTTATAGTCAAGGTAATTCTAGAAGAGACAGGGAAGTGATTACATATTGGTAAGACCTTATCTGGAATACCTTATCAAACTATGCCCACCAAGGCAAAGAAGAACCTCAAACTAGAAAAGATACAAAACCCAACTGTGTAATAAGTAAGAACTATGTATGAATGCTAAAAAGGGTTTCTTCACTTACCCTCACACAACAATGGCTGAGATAGGGTATAAACTGCCATTAGTAAATACAGCAGTGGCAAACACTAAGAGTGAATATGAATATTCATGTCAGAAGAGTAAACTCGTATGTTCTTGCCAGGAGTAAAATTATTTTTGTAATTAAAAGACATTTCACAGTGTTACATCATGGAGCATCTGGAACCATCCTTCAAGTAGAGCAATGACAGCAAAAATGTATTTTATAGGTCTCAATCCTTTTATTAAAGCATCGTATGATGTGTTCCCTCTGATAGCAGGGGTGGCGCTCCAGTGTCTCAACCTGTCTTACTTTCTACCTCTACATTTCCCTTTTATTTTGTTCAGGTGAAATGTACACCAATAGCCCAAGTAACACCTGAAGAGCTGTGTTTGCCACTGCCACTACCTCCTCATCAGTGTTTTGTGTATAGAGCAAAACAGAAGTAGTGAAGATAGTTATTACAATACAAAAGCTAAAATAAATTAAGTGCTGTTCTGTTATTAACATGTCTAGCTAAGGAAACACTATAGCAAATGACAGCTAGGAGGTAGCAGGCCTTTATGTAGTTATATATATATTTTTTTAAGTGCATATATATATATATACATGCATACAAGATTTTAGTAAGCATCAGTTGGCAAATCTATTTAGCTATTCAAATAGATTTTATCTCACAATGTTGATTTCTCACATTTATTTCTACTCACTGTGCATAGAATTGACTGCATTATGCCAATGTTTGCCATGTTAACTATTTTTAAAGGTTACCAAATACGTAATTGTATAGGACATGAAAAAGTACTTGCATTTCACTCCCCCCAAAAATGAGTTCTGAGTCATTGGTACCTCCTTCTGCTGTAAACTATAAGTAAAAAACACTCCCAACTGTGCATGTTAGAGAAAAAAGATCAACTGGATCTTCCATTCTTCTTCATTTGTATATCAAAGAGCTGCGAAGATGTTTCTCCCTTTTGGTTGCAAGACGGTGCTCATATGCCCTTCTGCTAAAACTTCACAGAAACACCCTGACCTCTTCAGATGCTTTTTGTTTAAATATTTTCAGTTGAATAATGAAAGCCAAGGGCTTATGATGCATCTCCTAATTAAGACAAACAGCATTCATTTCCATTTTTAAATGCTATGTATTACTTTGCCTCCATCTTTCTTCTTTTTTGCTTTTCACTGTATCCCAACCATCAAATGTAAGACTTCTGATTCTCCCGCAAACAAAGGCCTGCACAGCTGTTACTTTGCAACAAGCACATTGTGGGCCCCATCCAAAGCTCATTGAAGTCACAGTCTTTCAGTTGACTTCAAAAGGCTTTGGATAGACTCCTTTTTTAAGATATATCTTAATCTGTGATGCATTTTTAAAGCTGAAAAACCTTTAATTCACTGACGTTTCTGTAGTTTATTATAACAGGAGAGACTAGAAAGATGTACAAACAAACAAAAAACATACTGAACAGACTTAACTTTGCACAAAGTGTTAATACAAAATGTACTCTTACGATGCTGCTGCCAACTACTTTTAATATCCTAATAATGTATTGTTACTTTATGACAATACAGAATAATTTTAAATCCCCATTCATAAGGACTCCAATTATAATCTAATTCAGCTCAGATTAACTATGCTTTGATGGCAATTTCCTTCTACAAAAAAAAATAGCCTAAGATAATGTGCTGCAAATATAGTTTCAATGCTAATAAGAGGCAGTTTAACAGCCCAGAGAAGTTCATTCTGACTACGTTTTCACTGCAGTGATAAACAGCACCTAAAGCACCTCAATTACATATTTAATATAAAAAAATGAAGTTGCAACATACAATTTAGTCAAACTACTCTTAACTTCACTTTAGGCATCCTACTCCTTCAATGCTCAAAATTGAAATTTTGCTACTTCTACACAACTGTGGCAGAGTTGAAATCAGTGTTAGCAGTGTCACTACAGGCGCATCTGCTTCATATCATAATTTCTTTGCTATGAAAAACTACAGTAGCTTTCATTGTTTAAAACTGCAGCAGCTGTAAGTGAGACATTTTAGTTCATTACTGTTTCAGCCGAGCTTTGCACTGAAAATTATTCAGTAAACTTTCATGACAGCTTTTGATTTTTACTATATCTTACAACATTCTTTTATTGCCATAAGTTGTTTTCTTGCAATAAATGTAAAATGATATGGAGCTACATTGCCTACACCAGCTGAAGATTTGATCCAAAAGCTGATTCTGACATCAAGGCCCTGGCACAAGAGAAAATCATAAATCTATATGAAAAATCAAAATAAAGATATCTGCTGAAGGTTTTAATCTCAGTGAAATGACTAAGTCAACCTCTTTCACTAGAGTGCAAAGACTATGATGCCTATCATCTTTATATTAACTTCTAGTTAACATATTTTTTCATACATCTGAAAAATAGTAATTATGTTCCAACCTTTCTCTTTTTTTTAAAAAAAAACTTAATAGGAAACCCGTGAATGACTGAATTCTTCTGACTGATAGAGTGACAGCCAGAACTTCATTCCATGAAGTGGATTTTATATTCCAGAGCAAGTAAAAATGGGGTAAAAGGCAATTCCTCTGGAACTTACACAAAAGAGTGACCAGAAAGTAGCCAAGTTATGATTGACAGCTCTGATTAAAGAATTCACATGGAAGTTTGATATTTTTTATATCAAGTAGGAATTAGTGCATTGGTCTCCCTTATGCCTAGGTAGCCCAGATAACTAATCACAGGGACAAAATCTCCTCGAAGAAGCGTCTGTTAGATTTTAGAAAGAAATATTGATTAAGCAAGATGAACCCTGTAGAGGTTGTAAAGCAAGTTTGAAAAGTCTCCAAGATACTGAAGACCTAGATCTGAATTCCCATTCAGATGGGAGCAGGATTTTCAGCATAGGCCTTCTTCTCTGAAAAGCATCTTAACCATTCCACTTGAGATAAATAAGTTCTCTCTGACATCACAAATCCTGCTGTTGATGGAAGAAATCTATTTAAACATACTTAAATATGATACTTTTTACTTTTGATGACCCAGACCAATCCAAACACAAACACAACTCTGTTTCAGTTGAAAGACTCACAGTTGTATCTCAGAATAAGCCTATGGTATGGTCAACATATGATTACATATCTTTTCTTATTAATGACTCCACCAAATACTTTAATCTGTACCAATCATTCAATTGAAACTATCATATTTTGAACAAACATTGGGTTTCCTTCATCAATCTGGAATGTTGAGTATCTCTCTTACTTTTTGAACATTCTTTTCTTAGTGGCCTTAGTGAAATGAAATGTTGTCATTTTCTCCAAATTTGAATCAGATAAATAACTTTCATTGTTTTTTGTTGTTTGGGTTTTTTTTTTTATATGATAAAAAATCTAATCCATTTTGAAAGGAAAATGGGAGTGCTAACAATCAATATTTTAAAATAAATGAATAAAAGGGTTTATTTATGCTGTAAACCATGGTGTATGCCCTTTGCTTAGTGTCATTTTCAAAGTCCTTTCAGTATCGGGATTAAGATTTTTTTTTTTTCAAATGAACTACTCACTGACGACAAAAGGGAGAACAAAAGCCTTCTGGGCCTCGGGTACTGTGCCCCAGCTGCCGGAAGGCAGAGGCTTATACCACTGACCAGAAGATGGAGACACAGTATTCTTCTTGGAAAATAAGTTGCAGCTCGAGGTCCAGGTTGTCTTAACGTTCTACTGATTGTGTCTTTACAGTTCATCAGTTTAACAGGTTAGCGCAGCCCAAATCCAAATCCATCTTCTGCCTTTTTCTCAACCGTACATTTTTTTTCTAGATTGTAGCTGTTACAGCTCTAAATGCATCAATTCTTTGGATAGTAGCAGTTTTGATTTTAAGCATAAAGCTACAGAAGTATTTGTATAACAATGATAAATATTTTAACTATTACCATCTCACTATGATTAACAATTTCTCCAAAATGACAGAACTTCTTTTGCAAATCAATTAATCTATGTGAGTTTCATACTAATGGACTCACATTTCCTAGATATTCACTTGCTCATGTTTTTAAGTTTTATAAATTCAAATACTTGGGTATTTTTTTTCCTCAGCTGAACACTATGAAATAGCTTTATCTGTACATCCCAAATGAATATTTGGAACTCTGTTTGGTGTGAGAAAATCCACCCTTTCCACCTCAAAATTTAACTTCTCTCAATAGTCCTCAGCTTCAAAATGCTTTTCCACAAATATTCCCATCCATAAATTAAATCATTTCAATGTTCACTGAAAATATGAAAATCAATTGAAGCAGATTTTTTTCAATGGATAGTTGAAAAACAGATTTCCCATGGAGTATAGCCATGAAGAATCTTGAAATGACTCAGCAACAAGCTCTGAACCCTCTGCCTCCAGGTACTCAACACAGTTTTATTGGTTGTGTCAAATAACATCAATATTTTCTCTGATTCTCCCCTAGGCTCCAGAGAAACATACAGGCTACTCATTCTCTCACAAGACATGAACTAATCAAAGACTAACATTTGTTCTTAAGATAAATTGTAAATGGTGCATCAATTATTCTAGACACTTGGGTGTCTAGTGCCTAGAACAGTAGAATATTATGCCCCTTTTTGTTAGAGATACAATAGGGAACTTCTGAGATAACTTTCATGTTAAATTCTGCAGAATTGCAAGAATATTTTCTTAAGGAGGAGAGGAGAGGAGAGGAGAGGAGAGGAGAGGAGAGGAGAGGAGAGGAGAGGAGAGGAGAGGAGAGGAGAGGAGAGGAGAGGAGAGGAGAGGAGAGGAGAGGAGAGGAGAGGAGAGGAGAGGAGAGGAGAGGAGAGGAGAGGAGAGGAGAGGAGAGGAGAGGAGAGGAGAGGAGAGGAGAGGAGAGGAGAGGAGAGGAGAGGAGAGGAGAGGAGAGGGAATAAAAATGAGAAAGAGCAGAGCAGAGCAGAGCAGAGCAGAGCAGAGCAGAGCAGAGGAGAAGAGAAGAGAAGAGAAGAGAAGAGAAGAGAAGAGAAGAGAAGAGAAGAGAAGAGAAGAGAAGAGAAGAGAAGAGAAGAGAAGAGAAGAGAAGAGAAGAGAAGAGAAGAGAAGAGAAGAGAAGAGAAGAGAAGAGAAGAGAAGAGAAGAGAAGAGAAGAGAAGAGAAGAGAAGAGAAGAGAAGAGAAGAGAAGAGAAGAGAAGATTTACTGTGTTCCTCTTATGGATGGAGCAAAATGGCAGAAAACATCTAGAAACCTGCAGGAACACTGAAAAGAAGGGCTTTTTAAGGTGACTGGACTGAAATTCCAGGGTTCTATATTCACAGAGGCAAAATTCAGCTTTAGGACACCAGAACTCAAACCATCCATCACTTAAAAGATCGTATGAGTAGGAAGGAACAAGTATGAAAGAGTAGGACTTGTGATTGGAAACATAAAAGGGGAAAACCACACAGATCAGCATGCTTCTGAGCATGTGGTAGAAAATTAAACTTTCTTTTTTTTTTTTCATGCATTGATTGATTCCATGGCACAATAGAAAAGAGAGCAAAAGTCAAATAAAAAATGTAATTTTTTTTTTTCCAAAGAAGAAAAAAATCAAGTTCTAATCAAGAAATGGCATATGGGATCTGTTTGGGGATGACTTCTTAAAGCAGTACATATTATCCGTCATGTTTCCATGAGTCAGTACAGTATCAAACACACATGGGATTTAATGTCGTTAGCTCTTGTAGAATCCTCCTGTAGCACACTGCCAAGAAACAAAATGTAGTCACTGTGAGTCCATGAGCTCTGAAGTCCACACCAAGTCTAAAAGCTATGACAAATCCTGCAGCATTAAAAGCTCACGTATCTTTTTTATTTCTCATTACTCTTCACAGAAATGTCTCATTCTAACAGAAGCATTGAAAGGAAGTTAAAGTCCTACACAATATAGGTAAACTTCTCAGTTACCTTGCTACAGGCTCATACATAGAATTCCTTTCTCCACCACATTCTCAAAAGCCATAGGTTTTCTTATGAAATGAAATTTTACCCTTTGATCAGTTCTGTTCTTGAAACCCATGAGATAATGCCCGATTTGCTAGAGCCTTGTGACAGTTGAGGAATCTAGTGATTGATTTAAAATTGTATCCTTCTGCTACTTTATTGAAACTTTGCTAATAATAAGGACACTTTAAAAGTCCCAAGTGCAAACCCATTGTTTTTCAGTAGATGCATTCATTCACAAAATCAACACAGGTAGAATTTCTTCTATTAATATTGAAAAAGATATTTTATCAAAATCATTATCAATCATTGTATGACTTTATGTCCTCAAGGATCATAACAACAGACAGTCCACTTTTGCTATCACCATAAGACATTTATTATTATTATTACTACTACTATTATTATCATCATCCTAATTGAAAAAAAAAAATCACTGCCAACTACCACAGTATTTTGGCTCTTAAGCAGATCCTGAGGAGTTCTGAAGTATAATAGGAGTGATGTTTTTTGTATACTGCATATTTTCACTATATCCACATCCCTAAAACTTCACCTGCTTTCTGACTTCAGATATCTATACCAACAACTGCTTTTTCATTAAATTCTCTACACATAAGAGAAAAAAGGTTGTATAAGAGCTATGACAGTGTTCAGGTCATCCATGAATTCTCTAATGGTAGGGAAACCTCAAAAAACTAGATGTTGTTGGAGTGGAACAAATCAGACTTAAAGGGGAGCTGAATCTGATTTTATATTTGCTGCATTTTGCCTTCAGCAAATACTACTGAACAAATCTTTTTTTCCCCCCAAAGGGATGGCTAGAGCTGGTTTTTGTTTGAATCTATGTCAATATTTTTACTTCAGACAAATAAAAGTGATTAAGCTATGGTTCAAATAAGTTTGTCAAATCAGTCTTAAATAACAAAATGAATTCTGAGTTATTCAAGCAAACACATGAAAATAGGAATACCAATAACTTCGCACTTTTCTAACATTTCAAGTATTATTTTTAGGTTTTTAAACAGACAAGAAAAATGAGTTTTGCTGAAGCAGCCTCAGCATGGAGATCATATGTGTTTATGTCTACATTTTAACTCTTTAGAAAGGGTTAACAGCAAACACTATAAGCAATGATGTTTAAGAAAGCAGCATAAGTTAACCTTTATGACAGTCAACATAGAGGCATTCCTTGTTCTGTGGTCACACTTTTGTTACAATAAAACATGCTTATGGAACACATAGTCAAAACTTGTTGTCAATTATTTAGTATTCCCATAAACCATTAGATGGTCAAAAATATCTTTAATTGATTCCATCTCTACCTACACTACTTATTATTTATTAGTATAACAAACTTCTCCATGGGAACAGCTAATTGTACCTCCCTAGTGGCCACTTCAAGTGGAATAAGCATTGCACAGTGCTGCCTAAGATACTGCTGAAAGGTCTTCAGCATTTGGGATTTGATTAAAACTGTATTACATGTACACATCAGCGACCATTGCTAAAACAAAACACTAATTTAAAAAACCCTTCTGCTATACTGCTTAACGCAATTGAAAAACCTTGCATGCACGGAAAGAGGAGGGTGGGGGAGTCTCTGGGTTTTTTTCCCCCCTTAGATAATCATTTTGTAATAGAAATAATATAGCATTCTCTTGTACAATGAGAAGGGAAAGTGTGAACCCTACCAGCTGCACTGTGGGAGAGACCTTTTCCTCTGACATACATGTAGCAGAGCTAGCTACTGCTGTCTAAGCCGCATGTTTTTGTTTCCCCCCTTTTTTTTTTTTAAAGACATAATTGTTAATCTGGTCTATAGTAGAAAAGACAGATGTTATGGAAATAGTAAGCCACACTGTGTTTAGATTGTTCTGTGACAAGAAATTCCATAGGCAATGTTTGACAAAGGAAGATTTGGACAATAAAGCATCCATTTTGAGACATGCAGGTGAGTTGCAAATAATACTGAATAATATCAATATAATAGCATCACAAGCATATTATAACATCTAATTAAAGTGTTCAAAACACTAAGTCAGACGTAGTAAACAATTTCTACAATGACCAGTACAAACTAAGATTTTACAAATATGTATTAGGCTGATTACTGGGTTAAAATTTAGCAAGAAATGAGCAGGTATTACTCTTTTCACTTGAAATAATTTGTGTACTTTCATCACATTCAGAGACCCTTTATTGAAATGAATAATCTCTGAAAGTCTCAAAAGATGCAGTTCAAAACATAGATGACCGATTCGGATTATTCTTACCCAGATCATTGTGGGGTTTTTCCCTCTTTTCTTTCTTTCTTTCTGACAAATTACATATCTGGAAGGCATCTTTTGGGCAACTGCTAAGAGACATATATCAAAAAATGGATTCTGACCCCATAGAAAGGAGTCTCACATTCCTTTCTGATGCCTGGACTACATATCTGAAGGTGGATTTACACCATAAGTGCAGCACTGGGTTTAGGTCATAGGAAAGGCAAAACAAGGAAATCATCTTACCCATAATAGCACCCTCAGTTTGTTCAGAATGGTCATGCACAACACAGTCAGTTCAAATGACCTCACAGGCATCAGTAGAGTGTCAGTAGTCTTTAAAGTAAAAATATTCATGAACCTGACAGCAAAAACACCCCCAGTGTTTGCAGTTGGAAGCACCATGCCCTAACCAAGATACTGACCACTGACCAAGGTACATTACTGTCTAGACTGCCCTTCAATTCAAATTGCCTTTCATTTCAAATTTCCTGATTAAGAAATCAGAATAAGGTTTTGATTTTCTTTTCCTATCTTTTCTTTTTCCAGCGTTTAGGAGAAAAAATACTGATACATTTTATCAATATGCAAAATTAAATAGAAAAAATATGAAAAAGCATACTTTTGATAACGATTTTCCTCATTAAATTACAGATTTTGGGGTTTTTTTTCTATTTTCCTTAAACTAGAATTAAAACTGCCAGGATTTATCAGGTATTAAAGCTAAGTAATGTGGAGCAAAGAAAAGATTAAAAATAAACAAAAATTCAGGTTAGAGGCACTAGCAAACAAATCAGCTAAGTTATCACATGTGGGGGACAAACATTACTGAAGCAGAAGTAAAGGCAGAACACTAGGTTTCAGACAGAAAGAAGAAGGAAGCAAAAGCTGTTTAAGAGTCAGGAGCATGAAGTGAAAAGAATAATTAAGTATTTTTGAGAAAGAAATGTCTTAATTTCTGCACATGCACTTAAATGCAGTGTTTGGGTGCAAGTGTTCTGTATGTTAGGTGAATGGCCCGCAGTTCAAAAAAATAGTCAACACCTGTAAAACTGGAGTTAGACTCTCAGCTGTTATAAACTGACACAGCTCCACTGGTATCTGTGGTGTTTCCCTGTTGGAGGGTCTGGCTCTTAATATTCATGGCACAATGTTGCCCACCGAGACTGCAATAGGTATCTGATGTGCAACACTTGCCACTCAGCTGTGATTGCGTTAACTGACTATCTCCTAAGTGCAGGAAGGATCATGGAGTGGCAAATGCTGAGACTGTAATGGTTTGCACAGTAAGAGAGTTAGAATCTGATTCACATGGAATCATTGTTAATACCAGTGGAATAAAACTGAAATGAAATGTGATGTTACTGATCGTCTTTGCAGCTCCTTTCTGACAGGGAAAGCTGGTGTACCTGGGAGGCGATGATCATATTTTGCACTACCTACACATCCACCCTGTATATGTGCAGACCAGCCCCACTGGACATACACTGTAGAGCTGCTCTTCACACGCATAGGGTTACCCCACCAAACATTCACAGTAGGGCTGTCCATACGTAGTATCAAACTTTCTGCACAGGCTGTGGTGTAGCCTTTAAACTGGGTGCTCAAGTCACATCAGATCACATCTTGAGGTGGCAGAAAGGCTGATGCCCACTGCAGCTAATAGTCCTTAAGGAATGTTACAAAGGGAAAAGATACTTAACTTAGTATTGCTAACATAGCTTTAACTATAATTTTAGGACTAATATTCCACTCCATGCCTTTTAACCATTTCTAAAAGAAAATTGGGCATTTAGATAATTCCATTAGCTTACTGTCTGCAAAATCATCAAGCCTACTGTTGATCCAACTGATTTTCCTGTGTATAAGAGGTACCAGAGTGTAGTACTTTTCTCCACACTCTTGTGCCTCTACCCATTGCTGTTCTCCTGATTTCTCCTATAAGAGCAGCAGCAGTAAATAGGAATATGTAGAAGACTCACCTTAAAATATTTTAACCACTATATTGAGTGGATAGCTTGCATCAATATAAATCTGAAATAACTTTCTGATGCCTTGGTATTCATCAGGAATTAATAAACTAAGGTAAACTTAGAATCATCCCTGCTTAATTCTTCCTCATTGAGGATTTTATCTGCAGTAAACAACCCTTCTATTAGCTTCCAAAAATGTGTGAGATGTGTAAAAGCCTTTTAACAGAATTGTTTTTGAGTGACAGCCAGTGTTTTCAACATTTTTAGTAATCACTTTTACTCACTGTTTCATTTCAAAATCTGTTAAAATTTGCTGGTTTATTTCAATAATTTTTCTCTCAAGAGAAGGAGGAGCTAAACCACCAGTTTGTAATTGATCCCACTAATACCTCTAGGAACATTGTTTTGACAACAGCAGGCTGACTTCACTGATACTTACTGGATGATCTTTGCCATGTCTTTTAGTTGCCACATGACTAAGGCAATAAAAGTAGGATATTAATATTTGCCTCCACCATAGATATTTTATGAGGTATAATTTTATTAGCTTGCTGTAAAAGTAGAACTAATCAAAAAGATCAGAATGTTCATCCTATAAAACTTCAGTATCTCGATGTTCATTTTAACCCTGTCGATATGACAGTAATCTACAAATACACAAACTTTGTATGAAAACAGACAATTTGTCAGATTAAAGAGGCTCATAAACCAATGGGCTTTCCAGTGTGATAGGAACAAAAGAATTACTGAAAAGGCATCTCTGAAAGGAATGAGCTTTAGAGCTAGGGAGAAATTGCTTGCTTCATATTGACAAGAAATCTAAAAATGGAAATTCCTCTAGATTATTACTTCACAAAACTAAGTTTTTTGACCTATCAATTAAAACCTTTCCCATATAGCCTGAAAAATTGTATGACCATGGAATAGTTTGGCTTGGAAGGGACCTCAATGATCATACAGTTCTAACCCTGCTGCCATGGGCAGGGACACCTTCACTAGAGCAGGTTGACCAAAGCCTCATCCAACCTGGGCTTTAACACTTCCAGGGAGGGGGCAACCACAGCTTCTCTGGGCAACATTTGCCAGTGCCTCTGCATCCTCACTGTGAAGATTTTCCTCCTAATCTCTAATATAAATCTAGTTTCCTTCCGTTTAAGACCATTAACCCTTGTTGTGTCACTCCATGCCCTTGTAAAGAGTCCTTCTCCATCTTTCCTGTAAGCCCCTTTAGCTACAACAAAGGCTGCAATAAAGTCTCCCTGTAGACTTCTCTTCAGGCTGAATAAGCCCAGCAAGCTTGTCTTCATAGGAGATATGATCCAGGCCTCTGATCATCTTTGTAGCCCTCATCTGGACTCACTCCAACAGGTCCATGTTTTTCTTGTACTTGGATACACTACTCCAGGTGGGGTCTCACCAAAGCAGAATACAGGGGCAGAATCACCTCCCTCAACTTTATGGACATTTATGCAGCCCAGTATACAGTTGGCTTTCTGGGCTGCAAACACACATTGTCAGGTCATGATGAGCTTCTTGTCCATCCTAGTCCTTCTCCTCAGGGTTGCTCTCAATCCATTCCTGCCAAACCTGTGCAAACCATGTGCAGGACCTTGCACCTGGCATTGTTGAACTTCATGATGTTCACAGAGGCCCACAGACCCACATCTCAAAGCTAACAAAATCCCTCTGGATGGCAACCCTTCCGTCCAGAATATCAGTTACACCACGCAGCTTGGTGACATCAGTAAACTTGCTGAAGGGGCACTCAATCCCACTATCCATGTTGCTGACAAAGATGTTAAACAGCACTGGTCCCGATACTGAATCCTGAGTAATGCCACTCATCACTGGTCTCCACTTGCACATTGAGTAATTGTCACAACTCTTTGAATGTGACCATCCAATTAATTCCTTATCCACTGAGTGGTCCATCCATCAAATCCATGTCTCTCCTATTTATAAACAAGGATGTCAGGAGGGACAGTATCAAATGCTTTGCACAAGCACCAGATAGGTAATGACATCAGTTGCTCTTCCCTTATCCACCAACATTGTGAGATATGTAAAATGTAAATATGTAATATGTAAAAATGCAACTTTGTGTGTTCTAAATACCAAATAATAAGGGAAAGCCTCTGTAAAACCCAGGCAAACCACTTGATTTTGTACAGATTAACATATCTGGCTCAATGATAATGGTAGAAATATGGAAACCTAGAGGGAATTGTTCTGCTGTTATTAGGACTTGCTATAAATAAAATATGAAGCATATATTCCAAGAACAAATCTCCATTATGATTACAAAGAGTATCTAAATGAAGAGAGAATTCTCTTGCTTACTGAGTATAGTGAAACAGAAAATCATTGTAAACAAAAAGTTTTACCAGTATAACTTCTGAAAATGTTAATGAATTTTACAATAGAATATTATTTTCTGTCTTGAAAGACCCACCTCTAATTGATACCCCAATTTTTTTCTATATTAATTTACTTCAATATGTGTTTTAATAAGGTTCATGATACATAAATAAAAGAACTGATTAAAAAAACCCAAAAGGATTAAAAACCACCAAAAACCACCAAACCCAGAAGCTAGCAACACTAACTCGTAAAAAAAGCAGGGATATGCAAATTTTCTAAATCCACAAAAAGTCTGCTTAAAAGCTGTAGCTGAAAGTACTTCTTAGGTTTAAAAGACTATTTACTAACAAAACATACTGGCAAAACTGCAAGAGGTAAGCAATATGATCACTAGTAAAGTGAGTGTTATAAATTTTAATAAAGCATCTCAAATACATGAATCAATGGCAACCAATTATTTTTTTTAGCGAAACCCTCGTTTATTAGAATGTACTATAAGTAATAGTAAATAAATGGGAAACAATCTTTTTGATATAACTTCTTAGCTATTCCTCAATAATAGTACAAAAATAAAGTACTTAATAAATAAAACTATTGGAAAAAAGAAACCAAATTTCCCAAATCATGGCACTTTCTAAGACACTTTTGAACTTTCTCTGTCCAATAGCCTGTTTAGTCTCAGCAACCAAACATTGTGCCTTATCCAATTAAAGACCTAGCTATGACCATGACAAATCAGATATCCCTGTATAGAAAACCCCTTGAAAGCAGAGGAGTTGCTTCTGTTTTTCCTGCCTCTCAGTGGCAGCAAAGACTCCAGGGATCTCTAACTTCCTACCAACATCCTTTCGCTTCTCTGGGCAACTTCAGAGCAGCAAACACATTCTTCTTCATATTCTGAAAAGCACAAGAAAGTACTGAGTTTCCATTTTTTCCTAATCCAAAATCTTTTATTTAATTAATTTTGTGCTTCCCAGACTAGCCTGGGGTCAAATTATGCATCCATTTAATCCCTGAACAAGTTTTCATCTGCCAATCATATGTTTGTCACTTTTTCCTCATCATACCATTGCATCTCCACAACTTCTTTTATCACCTTGAAATTGGATAGATCTGGGCTTAAAATCTCCTCATTCACATGACAGGAGAAACAACGCTTTTTTTTCACAGAAGTGTCCTATCCTTAATAACACTTCCCCTACAAAGAAAGAAAACAGAGATGACATGACCTTAGGTGAAGAATCACATGAGTAAGACAAGAGCTGTCTATCTCTCCATTCTGTATTTAGGACAGCATAGAGGCACATTCATCCTAATGGGTTTATTGAACACTATCCCTCCAAACACAGGAGAACAATAATTATCAATAGTCATTAAAATAAACAAGACATAGCATGGGCTAGGTTGAAAAGGGGTCATCATTGAAATCAGGAAAAACTTGTGCTAGCATATTTCTTGAATATAAATTAAATATATAAGTCTATAAAGATGCAATGATGACTTTTATATTAAGCTTTTTTTTAATGTATTCAGAGTTCTCTTACCATGTTCAAATGTATAATGGAGAGTTTAGTGCTACTAAATTCTTAATCATTTTAAAATATTGCTACCATTTCCTTGGGGTGGGGTGTGGGGCATCTGACATGACCATTCTTTTGAATTAATTGTTCAAGTCCTCTAAAATATGTTACAGTTAGGCTTTGCTATTATTCTTTAAATGACAAATCAATCAGTGAAGTTCTGTTTCTGTTTGTGTTTTAGTTGTTTTGGGAAGAAATTATTCCTGGATGGTGGATGATGAGTTGATATTATAATATCTGTCACAGTTCTTAATAAGGCAAAGTTACAAAACACTGGCCACAGAAAGCACTTCCCTTTTTTTAGCCTTTAATTCTGGAAGATAGCATCTAAAAGGATTTCACAGATATATCTCGTATTTACCCTGAGGCATCAGTTCATATTTCAGAAATTATCTCTTTTAGAGAATTCAATTATGCCACTGTTCTGGTGCAGAATGTAGAAAGGAATACCCAGAATTTTCCATTTTGGGAAATCTTACACTTTAAAACAGTGAGCATAAAAGAACATTAAAAAATTACTAATATAACAGTGTTTATACATGTAAATACATATACACATATGTATTCCTCTCTAAGACTGAAGATTTGAAGAACGGATTTGCTCCCATTGAAAACAAACCACATGTCTGTAGATAACTTGTCTAACTGATGAGTTCTAGATGATATAAAAAAAATACAAGAAGCAAGACTGAATTAAACTACACAGAGCACTGGGGAAACTAGATACAGGTCTACCCCTTGGCTGTAAGAAATGTTATCTCACTCCCATCCATCCATCCATCCATCCATCCCCACAGATGATATAGCTCACACATAGTTAGGCTGATTCGGCAGATTTTGGTAGGCAGTATCATGATCAGTCAGACTTGGAGCCATAAGGACAAAAATGCTCCTTAAAGGAATGCTATCCAAACAATGGTGTGTAACAGTGTTAGCTAAATAATGCGTACTAATACTAAGTCATAAAATCCTGCCCTTTCATATATTTGGATGGATGTGGTTAAATATTACTTCTATTTCTTCACTGCCCAAAATGTTGCCAGGAATTCCTGTGAAGACTCCCACGCTAACCACGAAAGAGGTAACTCTTATAAAATAATTCTGTTCTATGCATGTGTTGACCATTATATCTGCCCTGAGGAGGAGAAAGAATAAACCAGACATTTCAGAAAAAACAGAAAGGTACAATAGATTACTGGCAACAATTTCCTACCTACTTCCTTCAGAACACTTCTTGAATACTAGAACCTGCCGGTATGGGAAGAGAGAATGGTTGTTTTATTTTTATACATAAAGCAATGAGTGTATTTTCTTCTACAGTGTCTGAGATCAGTTGTTAGCCAGCTAAGCATGTTTATTAGCCGGTCTGCTGAGGAGCTTTTCTCTTTTTCCAGAGAAATTCAGAAGCTGTGGCTTATCCACCCAAAGTAGATCTACCACTGAGTAATCCTCTATTCTGTGCCTGGTAAACAGGATATCATTCAATAAGTTTTTACAGTATCCTGACAGTGTGAGGTAGGTTTAAAGAAGACATTTTGTTACTTACATTATCACTGAACAATACTTGCTCTCCTGACCCTATTAGCTTTAGGAAGGACTTTTTACTGAGTATGGTTCTACTATCTGTGAGTAAAGGCAGCAAAATCTGATCCAAAGGGATTTAAGAAAAACTTGTGGTTTTTCTTATTGTTTGAGTCATGTTTTTACTGCTTTCCCTTTTAACACTGGGTTTGAATTCAAGTGTCATTTCCAAAGAAATAGCTATGATAATCTGTGGTAAACTGATTAATAGCACTTACGCAAATTTCAATGACCACAAAGTTGTGAATGTGTCTGTGTGAGTGATCTACTTCTTATAAAGTAAATGAGTCTTCTTTCACATGTTTAATAATACTCAGAATTCTCTTCTCCTCCTCTTCCCCTCTGCATTCACTATGAAGTCCTCTCCTTCTCTCATTTGTTGTTGTTGTGGCAAAGTTATTTTTTTCTTCACTATTTCCACTCACCCACAGTTAATCATTTATGGTCTTTTCCACTGCAAACATGTAGAAAACACGTAAAAAGGAAGCCCGTTATCACACAATCAGCAACTCCGATTATAGCTTGATCAGAACTGACATCACTGTGGTTTCATTAGTGATATTAGATAAGCGCAATCTATTTTCAATCTCTCTTTTTTTTTTCTTCTCTTTTGCAATGTCAAAAAAGACTCTCTCACCCTGCCCCAACTGGTTCTATTTGACAGTGACAGGACTGCATAAAGGATTCCTTTCACTTATCATCTCAAGACCATTTTACATGCCAAACAAATCAAATCTACACATCTCTCACTATCTTTATCAACCTGCCCAGACAAAGGGTCGGAAGCATTACAACCTTTGAATTGCTAACTTATTTTTCTCTCTTTAAAGCCTAAAGCAACTCTTAAAATGGAGAGGATGTACGTGCAAATAAGTAAGTTTTGCAATATAAGTACTGGAGCAGAGAAATTCTCCCACTGACAAGACCTGCCAATGCAGATAACATTCTCCCCCTTGTGTTTCATGTTACATGCTAGATCCTAGGCTTGGCAGATATCATACCTAAAGCAATCTTTGCAGAAAAAAAAAAAAAGTACTTATCCCAGGAGGTTTTTATTTTATTCTTAATATTTTTATTTTGTTATCTCTACAGTTCCAATAAGTGAATGAATCAAAGTGCTCTCAAGTGGGAATCTGGGATCCCTTAGGAAAATAGCTTTTTGCCTAGTGAAAATAGCATTATTAAGTTTAAGTTATCTATTTTTCATTATACAGTGTTTCTACAGCACTGTAAAAAAGAAATGGACCAGGCCCTAGTGACGAAGTTGATTCTTAAAATTTGCCTCTTTTGTAAGAATTTTTTTCTCCTGTTGACATTCATGAAAACTAACACCAACCTGAGGTTCAGTAAGAATCTGTTTGTTTCTCAGATGTTTCTCAGATGTTTCCAGCTAGACTGAATTAGGGACATACTTTCAGAGGACCACAAGACGCAACACATTTTTGAGAGGAACCTGAGAAAATCCAGAGATCCTGGGAAAGCCAACAGAGATGAAACTTCATCATCTTCTTAGGGCAGGACCTGGAGGAACATTTTTAAAGTTGTATGGGTGCTTAAGACTGTACCTACCAGAATGTTTGGATGGTGAATGTAACAATTCACTATTTGATGATTAAATTAAGCTATTGTTTGTCAAGAGCTTGGAAGATAGATCAGGAGAATAAACACTGTATCTTCACTGGTTTCTCATCTCTCTCCTTGCGTATTTTCTGTTGGTGCCTACCAGAGACAGGATACAGGACTAGATGGAGCAGGTATAAGCTAGTGTGATATCTCTTCTGGGCTTTGTCCATGGCAGAAGGAAGGATATTTGTAGCTGCTGCAAGACTCTATCCTGAAGTTACACTTTAGAAACACAGAGTTAAAAAGAGTCATGGATTTTCTCGTACCAAACTGGCTGGGAAGTGTGTGGGATCCCAAGATATGTCCAATTTAAATATGCAAGTGGTCATGCACTAGGCAGTCAATCTCATCTATGCCACTTATATCAAGTGAAAAGACTTTGGAAAAGAAGACAAACTGGATATAAAGTAACATTAGGTTTTCATATGTATACTGTGGCATGATATTCACAGTGAATAGTATGTTAAATCTTTCATAGAATCTATATTCTTTTTACAAAGAAGAGAGGGAGGGAAAGTTCCTTCTTTCCATAAAAGGAAGGAAAGGAAGCTAGAGAAGATGAAGCATTGATTCGGGACAAATATAGAATTCAGTCACATATGCAAATGATTTGGAGATAGAGGAATATTCAGTCTGGGTAGGTAAAAGCATGCAGAAAAGCAGCCCTCCTCCACAACAGCTCTAAAGCAAAACAACAAAACACAGTTCAGCTCCTACTGCCTTGACAAGGAGAAAGGCCATCTGGAGATTTAACACAAGTACATCTTTTTCTTCAAATTGAAGGACTTGAAATACCAGGAAAGAAGGTGAAAGAAAGTATAGAATTCAAAAGGCAGGGTGAAATCTAGTGCTGGCAAGCACTGCAGCCCCAAATAAACTCTGATCAAAGCCAAGACAGCAACATGGAGTTGGCTGCTCAGAAGCAAACCAAGAGCCCCTCTGTAGTCCCATTAACTTTAAAATCTCAGCTGGATATACCACCTGTGCAGACATCGTATCTCTTCCTTACTCATATATGTATCTTTCCATAACCACCTCCTTTCATTTACCTATAACCTCTATTCTCATATGGACACACCCATTCTTTGATCTTCATTCAGATCTTTCCTCCACTTACATACACTTCTCATTAGCACAAACAAGATGCATCTGACTAGAGGAAGGGTTTCTGACTGAAATGGGAGTTCAGCTATGTGAAGGAAGAGATTGGGTCTTTGAGAGAGGAGGAGATTAACATTTTTTTAACAATACAGTAGGTTTGGGAAACATGTCTGAGTGGGGGAGGAGGTGGGAACAGTTAAGTGTGGAGGACTACAAAGGTATTTTCATACAGGTGAAGATAAACACAGTAAAACCATTAAAGTCTAATTTTGGAAAAACTTCTTAGAAGCCAATCCTGGCTAATTATTCTCTAGTAATAAATGAATAGAATAGTAAATGTTATTAGAATAATTAACTATTCATCAAGAATAATAAATGAATAGAATTATTCATTATTCCCACATCCTTGTTCTTTGCAAGCTCTGGCAAGCTAACTAGGGCACTAGGAGGAGCGTCTCAGGAAGAACAGGGAAACAATGTACACAAAACTTGGAAAAGAGGCTTTCATTTTAGGTGAAAAGTTCACGTATCCAATAGTATTTTGTAACTATGCTACTGACATGAACTATCATTTGAGCCGTGCATTTTACCATCCTCTGTAAAACCTATTTGTCATGTTATTGCATAGAGATCAAAACCTATAAAATAGGACTGTGATTTTTTCATACAGGTAGCATTTTTTCCAAAATTATTTCATTATTCCCTGGTCATACTTTCATTAGCTTAAACAGGTTAAGCAAACTGATGTGGTATTGGCACAAGTAACAGAAATCAAAATTAATACAGCCTTCATACAATTCTTTTGCCTGATTTCCTGGCTCCTTGTATTTTATATAGATGTATACATTTTTTATTTTTATATCTATAATATACAAGAAGACTTTTGTCCACCAAACAATATACAGATCCTTTCTTTTCTCACATGCTCCCCAGACAGCTTTCTCTGCATCACAGGTGCAGTTATCTCTACAGATTCAGCATGTTCTCTCTCCCAGAGCTCCAGTGAGTTCACATTCCATGTGCTAAGCATGCCACTCTCCACTGACAGCCAAAGGTCATATAATCATATCAGCTGAACTTGTCTAGAACATCTATGGATGTAATGGGGTTTTACAACAGCAAGTATAAATTTCTAGATCTTTCCATTCACATAGTTTACCAGTAAGAGTCATGAAAGTGCTCTTATTATGGCCTATATTCTACTCTTGGCAGTTTCTAGGGCTTTTGTATCACCATCTGCTTCTTCTGTCAGACCAAGCTTAATTAGATGAGATCTTGGCTTCTTGGGTTTCTCAAGAGGTAATAGTAAATCCATTAAAAAACCCAACAAACAACTTAGCCCAGAAACATAGTGAAAGGATTACTTTTTTTTTTCTTCAGATAAGGGGAAAATAGTCCTCTTTCATAGTAGGTCAATATTGTGTATTACAGAAGGGTAAAACAATAAACTGATGGTTGATCAGCTTAGGATAGGGCACTAAACATATTTATAACCTTGGGCAAGTTATTTAATCTTTCTATGACTCAGCTTCTAAGATGCAAAATAGAAAAAAATCTTCCTTTATCTTACTGCCTATCTTCTTTTTCTGCCCTCAGTTTAAACTTTAAGTTCAGTGGGTTCAGGATTGTCTCTTCTCATGCCTCTTGTAAATGGAGTCTTGCAGGGGCTCTGAAATGAGCACAGCTCACCTCTGTCCTGGGATGTGGCTTGTGTTTTGCAATCTGTTTTACATAACAGGTAAGCATCAACCTTGCTCCATTCTCAGACCTCTTTAGACTATGGAAAGAGATAATAAGAAAGCCTAAGATGATTCATATTCACAGACAACTTTAAAAGAAAATGATTAACTTCTTAATAATATACACTGATCATTAAAAAAAAAAAATTGGGACTCAGGAAGCAAGCTTCCATTGTAATTCTGCTGTAGCCATATACATTGGATGTCCTGTCTCACCCTCCGCTGTCTGCAAGGTTTTGTAATTCTACTAAAGATTTAAACTCAGTATGTCCTCTGAAAATGTAACACAAAATCATGATTCAAAGAAAATACTTGAGAATGTGGCATAAAACAACATTTTTGGACTGTCCGGGCCAAGCCAGGCATCTGGCTATTGCAATTGAAAAAGGAGAAACAGTGGAAAGATGTAGGAGGTTGACATTATCAAAGAGAATTTCTAAAGCAGTACTTGAAATGCATGCAAGAGGGAACATTATGTTTTTCCAGTGATCATGAGATGAGAACCTATTCAACCGTTTTAGGTACATATAGCTGAAAAGGGCTGTTTCTTAGAAATGTTATACACAAATTCTGAAATTTAGACAGATGTTCACAAAATTTCTTAACACATGAGCTCAGTTTGTCCTAGCTGTATAAAAATGTAGTCTTTTTATAGAGAGCTGGATATTTTTACTGGGTTTTGCAAAGAAACTGGCACACCTAACCTACGGAGTTTTTCCAGTTTTGAGAAATGCTTCTATCCTAAGTCAGGACAAAAAAGTTGGTTCATGAACATTTTCAAAACCTGAGACACCAAAACCATTTCATATTAGTCAAAACATTTTACTTAATCTTCTCATTGAAAAGAAAAATAGTCTAAAATGTCTTTTTATCTCTGTCTCCTTAATAACCTTGTATTTTTAAAGTGTAAGTATGGGAAGTTTCAGTATTTTATTCTTTTAAAGTTCTGAATTAGGAAGGTGTCTAAGCAGACTCTTGTAATTTGTTTTCATGAATCATCGTCTTTTGGTGAAAACAAAGTTGGTAAAAAAACTTTCCTACGAATTGAACTGTTCAGCTAACTTCCCTTATCATTTTTTTGCACTGTCTGACCTATTTTTATTCTGTGCTTCACAGAACTTTCTGCTTAAGAGTAGACTGATAATCTACTTGACACTATCCCCAATGTTCTCGCTACAGGGATCTAACATTTGACGATGCTTCCTCTTATTTTAATGATAGTTAAATACCTTATGAAATAAAGGGAGGGGGCAGAGAGGCTGAGAAGAAGGTTCTTGTAGCATCACTCTTAGACTTGTCATATCCAAATAACATTCTATAATGGTTTTTATTACACTTCTGAATACATGAAAATAGTAGGAAATATAAAATAAGAGCAGAAGCTAAAGAACATTTCATATATTTACATTGATTTCACCTAGATCAAGATTCTCCTAGCTGAAAAAAAAAAAAAAAAGAACTGATGGTATGAACATAATAATTAACCAACATCAGAAAGTATGCAAAAATGAAAGTGTCTCACACCATCTCTGGGGCGAGGCAACAGGCAATATGCAAAAGGAGGCAAGGTATGAGGTGTGCTATAGGCGTGGAGTGCTTACAGGTGCACTTCATGTAGCCACTACAGCTGGGAAGGGAATTCTCATCATTTTCTCCTTAGAATGAGCCTCAACAAATTCATGACTAGAAGCACCTAAAGTGTGGGAGAGAGTAGGAGATTCTGTCTTTGGCAGCTGATGGTCAGTCACAACAAACTCAGTGTGTTGGATGTATTTTTGCTTAGCAAGTATTTGAAGTCTGAATTCAAAACCTCAGGCTTGGAGCTGACTCCTAGGTTTGTTTATTCATGTTCCAGTACCAGAAATGACAGCACTTACTGTTTTATGAGTTTGGTTCTGAACATGCAGGAATGAAGTGCACTTTTTGTTGTTGTCATTTAAGTAAAACAAGTAACTTTTTCTTTTTTCTTCTTTTTAATTTTAATAGAGAGATGTTTTGCAGTCCTTAAGTCTGCAAGCAGTAGAAAAATAAGTGCTACACCAACTTGTTTATCACAGTTATCAGTGCACTTGTTTGTGTGAGATTTCCTGTGTTAACAGAAAGGAAACATACTAATAATAGATGGCAAATACATGTTTTTGAATTTGTGCAACTGGGCTTACTATTTATATTTTGTAGAAATTAATTTACAGTGCAACTGGAAAGAAAACACTGAGAAATCCAAATCTAAAGTGAAACAATGTGCCTGTCAATAAATCCAGCTTTTCAACCACAACTAAATTTCATTAAAGACAAAGAAAACACATTTAGACACCTGCAACTACAAAATCAAAATCCATTTGTTTTCAGTAAAGGTCAAAGTTTTGTTTCAATAACTTCAGAAGAAAATGTCTTAAAATAAACTTGCAGCTTAACAGCAACAACAACAAAATCAGGTAAACCAACTTTAGGAAACATATTGAGCTATTATTTGGGAATAAGTCATCAAGCAATCTTTTTGCTTTCTTAATATCTCTGTACATTCACCAACAAAACCAGTTTATTTCCCAAATACATATACTAATATTTATTTTGTAAGTGCCAGAGATTTATTTATTTTTAAATGATTATAAACATTTTTCAAGTAAATATTTTGTGAAAGTGAAAGGTTTATCATGACACCTATATTTCCTTCATTACACAGTAGAGGGACAATACAGGCTGAATAATTACTGTTATTCACCTGCAGTTGGCTATCCAAGGTTTTTATTCCCTTCAAGGGAGAAATGGAAAGTATCCTTCTTAACTGATCTCTTCTAATCAATACTTCCTAAGCTAAATCTATGACAACTAAGTCAAAAGTCACTGTAAGATTCTGTGTTAATTATCAGAGAAATAAATACTTTTTTTTTTCTCAGACTGAAAAAATACCTTGAGCCAGATTTTCTCTTTTAGACATGAATGCCTCATACATTCTTGCAAATATATGATATATGCATGCAAAGCAGATCTTTACATCTGCCTACTTCAGGGTGTAGATATTTGTCTATATATGTGCAAATCAGCAAGGATCCATGACTAACACTGAAAAACAAGTAACTTTAAAAAAGGCATCTGTGTTCTTAAATCTGAAATGGATTACATTATACATGTATCTCCTGTATTTTGGGCAATATTAAAAGCTGATTTTTGGATTTTAACATGTAAGTGAGGATAGATTGCAGGAAGTACCTAAATCTGGATTTGTTGTTGAGACTCTAGACCATGTGAACAAGGTGAATCTTGACTGTCACCTGAAAAGTCTGAAGAAATAAATGTATCCACCATTAAAATCATTAGTAGGACTGGTCAGAAAACAGACTTTAATTTTTCATAAATTGTCAAGTTTTCCAAATTTTTTGAAAGAAAACATGTTTTTTCCTAAAATCTTAAGGAAAATGATGAGAAAAACTAACCCCTAGAACACCTGCATACACAGCTATGGAATCAGCCTTTAATTTTCCCCAATAATCATTTATACTAAGTATATCACTTGTTAATTCCAAGTAAATTACAGCTTAGAAAAAAATCTCTTTGAAGGATATTTTCAGAGGATCAGTTCTGCTTTCTCTAAGGTTTTTTCAGCTAGCCAAAACATCACCAAAGGGAACTAAGTTCTCCCATTCCATTTCTGAGGAAAAGACTGAAGACCATCTTTTCCCTTTAAATTTGGAATCTGGAAAATGGAACTCATGAGTCTTTCATGCCAAGATAAGTCTTCTCTTATTGCTATCTGCTTCTGCTCTCCTCTCAGTAGTCCCTTAGCCCAGAAGAAATGACAGTGAAAGGTAATGGAAATTAAAATCAATTCTCAAAACATTTGAATAGTAAAAATGGCATTTGAACAGCAATACAGATAGAAAGAATGCTTCTGAGATCTATCTAATTGTGGTAAAGGCTTTTTAATGAGAAATAGTATGTCTCTGTGCTGCTTCATAATTCACTGTGCCATTCTAGATGACTCTATAGCTTAAGTACAATAAAATTTTAGTGGGATTTTGAACACTCCCTAAGTTAACAGGTAAGTCAATTTAATGCCATAAAAAGAGATGTAGCTCTAGAGATTTTAAATAATTTAATCAGGTGTAACCATTTCTTCTAAAGTTCTGTGATATTTTCTATCATGCTAAAAAGCACTTCAGCATATCCGAACGTGTGGCTACAGGCAGCAGGAGCAGCGACAATTTCATTTCATACGCCTGTTGCTGAGCAGTAAAGTCATTCTCCACAAGCCAATACAGGCTTAGGAAACTACAGAAACTACCTGAATGATCAAAAACTGGTCAGATTTGGCTTTTGTGAATCTACAAGAGCAAACCCATGTAATTTTGAGACATTCTTTTTTTACACAAATTTTTTATACTTCTTCTAGGCTAAAATAATAATTTGCTTATACTCTCATGCCTATGACTGAAAGTTTGCCATTGATTTTAACTAGAGATCACAGATTTTTCACAGTCTCTTATGGGAACCTGGGGACCAACCTGAATGTCCAGAAAAAAAATACACCCAGTAATCATTTGATTTGTAGGGGAAAAATCCTTGAGCAAATTCACCCTGCCCCCCTTTGATGGAACTATCATAAGCTCCTGTAACAGCTGCCTGCCTTTGGTGAGGGACAATAAATAAATAAAACTCTAGTTTTCCTTGAGAGTAGCCCTGCTGAGAAGGACTTAGGGATTCTGGTAGATGAGAAACTTAACATGAGCCAGCAGTGTGCTCTTGCAGCTCGCAAGGCCAATGGTATCCTGGGCTCCATCAGAAGAGGGGTGGCCAGCAGGGACAGGGAGGTGATTGTCCCTCTCTACAATGCCCTTGCAAGGCCCCACTTGGAGTACTGTGTCCAGATCTGGGGCCCCCAATACAAGAAAGATGTAGAACTGTTGGAGAGGGTTCAGAGGAGGGCCAAAAATATGATTAGAGGGCTGAAGCACCTCCCCTACAAAAAGAGGTTGAGGGAGCTGGACTTGTTCAGCCTGGAGAAGAGAAGGCTGTGGGGGGACCTCATTGCAGCCTTCCAGTACCTGAAGGGAACATATAAACAGGAGGGGAATCAACTTTTCAAAAGGGTAGACAATGGCAGGACAAGAGGGAATAGATTAAAGCTAAAGGAAGGAAGGTTTAGATTAGATATTAGGGGGAAGTTTTTTACAGAAAGAGTGGTGAGGTGCTGGAACAGGCTGCCCAGAGAGGTGGTGGATGCCCCATCCCTGGAGGTGTTCAAGGCCAGGTTGGATAAGGCCCTGGGCAACCTTGTATAGATACAGACCTGAGGTTGGTGTCCCTGCCTGTGGCAGGGGGGTTGGAGCTCTATGATCCTTGGGGTCCCTTCCAACCCATACCATTCTATGATTGTATGATTCACCCTGCAACATGTTTTGCAGTAGCCAAGAGTTATCGACTGTGCTGCTCTAGTCCTTAGGCCATGCTCATTGTTCAATGCTCACTAAATACAGATGAGTTTAGGGCTTTTTTTCCCTCAAATGAAATGAGTTTGTGTTTATTTTGTACTCTATTATGCACCCTCCTACATGCCCACCCACTATTTACCCCATGTGGTAATACAGCAGAAAAACAATGTTTGCTGTTGTCCTGGGAGTTTATTTTATGTTATCACTAGTTTGCATTTTATTAACTGGGGCCCAGGGGAGATATGACATCGCCAATATTTGTGATTTTATTGTAAATTTTACAATATTTAGCCCTCTTATTTTGTGGGGGGGGGAAATGAACAACAGGAAAAAGAAAAAAGAGATTTTGGGAATGATAAAATTTCAAAAACAAGAAGGTTAGTCTAAATTAATACAGACACGCATTTATACACAAACAGATGTATTGCTTTTAAAAATCATGTTATTTTTTCACTGATCTCAGTATTTAAAAGCCTAATTTGTGATTTTGAACACTTGTGGTTGCCAATATAGGGTAGTTTAGCAGAAATTGCCTGGGTTTTATTTACTTCCAGTGGGGATAAAATAGTGTAGAAGGATAGATCTTTTGCATAAAATGGGAACATGCTGTAAAGTTAATCTGAATCCTTTTAGAAATCTATTTTGTCTCCTTATATTTCTGTTATTCATTGTTTACCTCTGTACTAATAGATACTTGCCTTATATTTGCAGTCAAAATTAAGGCAGGATATTAAAGTTATCTTCCCAGAAACCCAATCCTTAAAAAATAATATTACTGCTTACTTTGAGTTGCCCCAACTTTTCTACTCTTATTCAAGCTCTGAAAACTCCAAAGAGTTTTAAGTTTACTGAGCACTAAAAATTCATTATGTATACTGAATTAAAGTTAACCTTGTCTTTTGAAAGGTTCCTAGAAATTGAACAGAATGGTGGATAGCCCTATTTTACTCATATTGTTACCCCTTCAGTTTCACATTTAGAGTTTCTGCCTTTACTACTATGTGTTACCTTAATTACTTTTGATGAAACAATTTTACAGCTGCAGTTGTTTTGCTTCTTTAAAGAAAGGAGTTTTGATTGGCATTTGTAAAGGAAGGTAGATTTCAAACAATATTTAAAGAGAGAAAATGTCTGTTATGTAACTAAAAAATCTAAAATTGGAAACAGTTTTTAGTTATTAATATGGAATTTTTAGAGCATGAAACAAATGGATCCCATCATGCATGAATCAGTATGAACTACTGAACATACCTTTTTATTCATTTCTGCATAAATATTCTGTGACTGATTATGAGCTGTAGTGAATTAAAGAAAAAAATTAAATGGCTATAGAAATAGAAAAAGATATCTGGATCTAGTGGTAAGTTTTATATATATTCTCATGACATGCCTTGATAGCAATGAGGTTGGAAGAAGAGACATTGATACTGATTTAGCGGTACTGTAGCTTTGTGAAAAACTATAGTTCCATTTGTCCCTTGTGAAAAACCTTCCTATGTCTGTTTGGATGCTGTTTCCTTATACCCACATTTCTAAGTTTTGTCCTGATCACTGAACTAGTGAGAAAGCAAATCTGTAAGGATGAGCCCAACTCAGTAACAGCTGCACGTATCGTAACACACCTACTGACTGTATTTATGAGACCTGTCTACACTGTTCTGTCAGCTTTCTCTTGAGAGCCATGATCATCCTTAGACATAAGCAAAGTGAAAGTGCCCCAAGGGAAAGGGACCCTGTCTGTATCTACACTGGTTGACCTAGGCACGAGTTGCTTCAGACATGCTGATTATTCTACAAGACTTTCTAGCACCCCTGAGAAATCTCAGGTAGCCCTTGTGTTGTGCCCCACTTGTGATCCCTCAGGCTGTTTGCCGTAAGGAGTTCTGTCTGCCTCTCACCATTATCTACCAGCTCTTCTGATTATCAGGAAAATGTGGGAAGGAGGGAGAGAACATGAATCCAGACCCCTAGGCTATTAGCCTTCTCCAGTTTCCAAAGAGCTGTCTATACCTGTATCTAGCAGCATACAATAAAACAGCATAGCAAGTACCTGCCTCACAGGCTTAGCCTGCCTGAATCTTCGATGGAACATGATGGCCTTTCCCACTGGTTATGGGACAACCAGCATATCCCACAGTCACCTGTGATCACTCCCTACCTGAACATCCTCAGCTGAGCTGGGAGTGATGGAAAAGCCTCACGGAGGTTTTCTGTGGAGGAAAAAGGTGTGAACTTGGAGGCAAGGTACCTGCAAGAGCACCAAGGCAGGAGATCAGCTGCAGGCTGTGGGAAATTGTGCTAGCAAGGCAACTTAGAGCTGTACAAGAGTAAGGAACGAGGAAGAGGGTGGGATGATATGGGACAAGATGACTAGCAGCGGCCATGCAGCACTGTATCTCAACTATAAATAACGTCTTGCCTCTTGGCGCATTCCTGGGTTTGGATGCAGGCTGTCAGGAGGCCTCCTAACAGTACAGAAGTGATGCACCTGAGCACACCTCTGCTGGGTTTTGGGGAAGGCCAGGGGCCAGGCCCCACACACCTCAGGTTTGTGTCAGCCACCACCCCGAGACCAAGTGGCCGCTGGCTTGGGGAGGGGCATGGAACTGCAGAGTGGACATCTGTCACTGGCTGCTAGCAGACCACAAGTCAGGGAAGGTGTTACCAGGCAGAACAGGGGTGCCTGGCAATGCAGGGCAGGGGGCAGGGAGGATGAGGGTGAGGAGAGGCTGCCACCCATCAAGACCGAAGGGACGGAGAATGAAGCTGTGCAGCCACAACTGAGTGGGTCTGTCCGCACAGAGGTCCCCTCCTGTCTTTGGCCAGGGTCAGTCACATTTACAGACTGTCCCCATGGACTCTCCTGGAGAATCCCAGCGGTGTGGATGGAGTCCATCCAGACCAGACCACAGGGCAGTAATACTGACAGATGAATACATTTCCAATGCAGTCATGCTACTGGAACACCGAACAATCCATATCCCTCTGCAGAACAAGCAGCAGCAGCTTCAGGCGAGGCTCTGGCCAGGGAAAGGGCAAGGATGGTGTTTCCCCACAGCACCCTGGCTGCAGGGCTCTGGAAAGGTCCCTTAGGACCACGCAAGACTGAGGGGAAGGACCAGGGGCAGGTGGGTGGCCAGGCAGTTTGACATTAATAGGCAGGCCATGGGGGTGAGCTTATAAAACAATACAGAGGCAACCCCAGAAATAGATATTAAAACTAGTGATCTGGAGGTGTTCATTTTTTGTGGATGTGCACAGGCATACATAAAGAGAAAATGTCTTCTCTTTGCCTGGTGTGTAAAAAGCAAAGTAGCAGGTATATAGAATGGGCTAAGAAGTTTCCTTATTCCTTTACCCACTGAAAACTTTACATAGTTAACATAGTAAGGTGTATATGCTTGCAAAACATATACTTACATCATTAGTCAGTCATGGAATAATGAATTAATTAAAATCAGAATATTTCTGATTTCAAGATGAAGCAGTCCTGGTTGTGTTTTTTGTTTAAAGGGAAATACATAGGTCAGACATTATATCTGGGATTAACATTAGTCTCCTACTTTCACACATAGATTAAAATCTTAATACTTCATGGCTAAATCTCACTACCTAGAAAAAAAAAAAAAAGGCATAGAAATCCCCTTTATCCAGTTTCATTTGTCCTTCATTGCTTTTGATTAATATCCTACAGTCATCTGCAGATCACCTAGTACCGCAAACAAAATTCATATCTGGGACTTTCAATTGTTATACATCTGCTGAAAGTAGGAGTGGAAGCAGAAGAGAAAAAGGTGCTGATGAGCACCAAAAAGCAAGCTTTTCCCTGTTGCTTCATGAAACACTCCTATGAAAAGTTATGCTGGGCTCAAAAATATGTGTCAGAGTGCTACGACTCTGACCGCACTATGAGTGAAGGGAAGCACCCATCGTCTATGTGTACCACAGTAAGGAAAGTGTGGTACATGGACAACTCCACACTGGTCCACGTAGAACCTCCTATAATGTCAATCATTCCAGCTGTGACACCATGCCACACATTTTTTCAAACCGTCTGTAGGGAGAGATAGTTTTCTCCAGTGAATCATATTATCTTGGATACAGCAGCCATCAATTTTTCTGTACTGGCTGAACTCTTGCAAAGGAGCAATTCATGAAAAATAAACCCCTGCCAAACAAAGAAAACTGGCAGCATACTAAATAAAACATAGTATAGCTTTTCTGCAAATCAAAGAAATGCAATTACTAATAAAACCCTAAAAGGAAGGCTTTATAGCAGTAGGCAGAGCAAGCCTTTAGAAGGAAAAAGATAGGAAATGAGAAGAAAAGTTGGTTTCTCTTGGCTTATGATCAGGGTATTTAAAGAAATGTTTTATTTCGTGAAAGTCAAGAGGAAGAAAAAGATGGAGATAAACTATCGCCAGTTCTGGCAAGGCTTTTATAGCTCATTTGCTGTGAAAGCACAAGAGACGTTAGACTGTTGCTGTCCTGAAATAGCTAGATGAACCCAACACTTTTTTCCCCTCTACCTAGTGATTATCTCAGCTGGATACTCTAAAATAAAATATCTTACCTCTTCTAGCAGTTTGCTGTGAGGTAACTGATTTATTGTTGCCACATCTTTTTTTTTTGGTTACGATAACATAGCCCTATATTTTATGTGTGAATGAGATCCGTCTTCATATCTGTGTCTAGGTGGATTTAAGACAATACTAGTAAGTTAAGCAGTAGGTTAGGAAAAAATAATCTGAGTTTGCCTCTAAAATGTATGCTTAATCACCCATTCCTAAAACAAACGTTATTTTATTAACTGATTTAAATAAAATCAACGTTTAAGATCTCATTGGTGGGTCTTTTTCCAAAACTCTTTCCAAAACTGAATTACTTTAAGTGGTCATATGTGGCATTAGTTGGAAAACTTCAGGAGAGATATATTATGCTACATCTTCTTGTTAGAAGTCTGTTATCCAATAAAAACCAGATATTGTTATCCAGCATGAAAGATGCTCCTGTCTTATATCACATTTTCCTTTGGCTTCCACGTATTTATCTTCTTCTTTAAATTCTAATCTGTATTAAAGAAGATCACACAGTTCTTTTTTTTATTATTTATTTCACTGGATCGTCTTTTTCACCATTTCTAATTATAAGCATTGCATTTGTTGTCTTTTCAACTACTGGCTTGGTAATATTTACCAAGGATCTTTGTTAACACACCTCCAATTGTATATGTGATTTTTTCAGAATGAAGGGATAGACATCTTATGCATCTCTCAACTGGAGTCCAGTGATCATCTGAGGTTCCCAGGTTTGATTTCCCTATCTTTATACTAACTATTAATCTTTAGTCCTGATGGCTAAAGTCATCATCCTAACTTAAAACTAAGCAGTCCTTGCATTCCTGGAGCCAAATCTAGATGATGAGCTGTCTTTAACCCCAATTCCTGACCTTGCAGCCCACCTTTCCTTTCCCTGCTCTCATCTGCTTTATATAAACTGAAGACTTTTTTTTTTTTTGCCTGAAGATCCT
Organism: Laterallus jamaicensis coturniculus; assembly: GCA_022605575.1. NCBI lineage: Eukaryota > Metazoa > Chordata > Aves > Gruiformes > Rallidae > Laterallus > Laterallus jamaicensis. Next base: position 15,422,169 of record JAKCOX010000008.1, on the reverse strand, counting down.
GCCTTTGAGGCAGAGAAAGATCCAAACCACCGCAGAAAGCTTTGTAATGAATGCCAACACCTTGAACTACACTCAGGAACTAATTAGCAGTTGATGTAGTAACAAGTCAAGAAGCTGTTAATTCACACTAAAAAAAAGTCAAGTCTACCTGAGTAATTCATTGTCAACACACTCATTTAGACAGATGTTTACAACTGGCACACACATATAGTACATATGTACACACACATCTGTCATGGACTGTATATATACACATGCTTAAGCTTACAGGTGATACTATCTCACTGAATTACAACAAAGTATAATTTCTCGAGTAGAACTTTCCCTGGTTTAAGGAAACAGCACTTATTTCACTGGAAAAAATGTACAGGCTATGGACCCATTCATTGAACCTGCAGGGATGATGGCTTGTATTGTCATTGAGGAACACACTAATTATTGTAGGTCATAGATCTAGTTTAGATCTTTATTTCAAGCAACCAAAAGGAGTCAGTCTTCACTCATGTCTCGTTGAGAAGCGATCTTTTCCATGAGCAATGCATGCCAAATGATATTCAGATAATACATAACAGGATTTGCCGCATTAGTATAAAAAATTGAGAGTGGTCATGTCTTCTCATGACACTCCCAGTAGGTTATGCATGTTCACTGTGCTGTAGTGTTGCACTTATAGACATCTTATGCATATAATTTCAGTTAGAGCACAGCAATACTTCTTAATAGGCCCTGTGCACTGTAATTGGGCATCCCCGGGTGCCCTGCTCTGCTGCCATGCTCCCTGCTGCCTCATGGACCCTGGAAGTTTCTGTATGCTGTGCTCCAAATTCCTTTCAGTAAGTAATGCCATTGCATGACTTAAGATCAAGACAGATATTTCTCATTATTTTTTTTCCTTCATCTGTGTTAGCACCATTTTCAAAGAGCTGCTAAGTAGCATAGAGAGAACACCAGTGAATGTCACAAGCTCCCTGAACGAATACAAACAAATTGCCACCAGCAAATCTGTAGTCAAATAATGGCCTGTATCTCAGGGCACTGAGGATTTACAAGATCACTGAAAACACATTGTTCCTCCTACATATTTTCTCCGAGTAAATGTACTGCCTGGTATATTGCTTTCAGACTCAGCCAGAAAAAACCTGACTAGTGCAGCAGGTAACCAATCTCAGATCTTCAGGACGTCAAAAGTCGATTTCCTAGAACTGTGCTGAGCTCCTCTTGGAGTTGTAACGACAGAAATCTGCATATGACTTCCCCTCAGCATGAAGAACCACATGGAAACCTCTCAAAAAAACCATTTTGCTGCTTATCAGTAACTAGTCTGGTGCTTAGTTCGGTACAGGCAGATAAATCATCTCATTTTTTAGTGACATTGAGCACAGTTCTGATGAAGATACTATCCTCCTACATCACAAAACACAGGCCAGAGACAGATGTAAGTCTACACATAGGAAGCTATGAAAGTGTTTGTATAGTTAGGATTATATAATTATGCCGTAACCACAGACTTTTTAACTTCCATTCCTTGTAATTCACAGATACGTAAAGGTGATGATACATGATACTGCAAGGCTTGATTAAGCAGTACTGGGTTACTATTCATGTGGAGGTTCTAAAAAGGTCCTAGAGGATCCCTATGAGGTCTTTCTTTTTAAATTTTGTTTGAGATTTGGAATTTATGCTAGGATGGCAGTAACATTAAGACATTTTTCCTCACCTAGTCATGCTGAAGATCCAAATTATCTTTTGAACCTCGGTTCATGAAGGCTTTGCTGGACACTTGTACATATCCAGCACATAAGAACATCTCTATCAGGGCAAACACCCTGTTGCTGACAAATACAGGTGCAGATATGCTGTAAAAAGTAAATAACAAGGCAAAACTGCAACTCTACTTACCCTCTCAGCTCGGGAAGGTCTTCATGCTAGAAAAACTTCAGTGGAGGCTTATTTCACGCATTTGTCCAGTTGCTTTTGGAATTCATGTAATATTTTAACATCCACAATGTTCTGTGCCAAGGAGTTTCACAAATTAAATATACACCGTGTGAAAAAGTATCTCCTCTTGATTTGATTTCAATCTGTTATCTGCATAGGAATAAAGAAGGTCTTTACACCCCAAGTGGCTGTGGAATAAAAATAGTGTATTTGAAATATTTAGGAATAGAAGGGAGATGCTGAAGCTGGAAGTGGGAAAGAGGTGCTTTTCTGTTGTGATATGAAGTTGTTCTTCTTTTAAATACTGTGATAGGACCAAGGGAGAAATGTTCTTGCATAGATTGGAGCAATAAATAAGTATCTGCTAAGCATTTCTCCTAGGTACTTTACTTGGAATATTATAGCCTAGCCAGAACTATTCTGCTCACTGGAGAATGACTTAATAGAGGATTTAGGTGTGGCACCATGGTACAATTTCAGGCATGACCATTGTACTAACAAACGTAGCATGGCTGGGTGAAAACTCAACGGTAGAATCACTTAAGGAGATCCTGGCTCAGCTTTAGTATTTAAACAAGGTGACTTGTTACATGGATTACAAGAGCGTCAGAGCAGTATAGGGCACTCAGGTAAGCAAAGAGCTGACCCCGGTACCCAAAACAGCCATGTGGAATAACCTGCGAGGACTTAGACATCTATTAGCTTTTCTGTAATGAGTAATTATCTCTTTGTATTTTGCAGCAGGTCGGTGTACCGCTCGTCTCAGAAAACCTCTTTTAGCATCTTTCATTAAAATGCCATGAGATTTGCAACAAATACACGTTCAGTGTGAAAAGAAAGCTCTTCAACAGGAGAGGACTGAAGCTAACTTGCCACAAATATGAAGTACATAGTGGACCTCGCAAACCAGGACTTAATTCTTCTGTTTTCTTCCTGTTGAGAGCCCAACACATAGATTTTTGGTAAAAACAAATAGGAAAGTCTGTGGCTTTCATCCTTGCTAGTCAGTAATTCTCTCTTTCACTGCAAAAATTAAAAAAGAAAAAGTAGTATCTGTAGAAAAGTCTATACATCTGTATGGCTACCTGTATACTGGGTCAATACAATATTCCCTTTGTACGTGTTCGCATCATTTGTTTTCTTTGTTGATACAATGATTTTGTTATTGTTGCTGTCAGTAGCAAGGTTGATAATGGATTTGTTATTCGTGGAATTATCTATCTATGACTGGGAAGCAGACCTGACTGTAGCACTCGTATTTCTATAATATATCTGTAATTATGCATTCGGGAAATTTGACAGCAAAATGTCAAAACAAAAGCAGATTTGCTCTGTTGAAGGTACTTGAAGACAAACAGCGTTACATCAGAAGCTTCTATGTGGCTCAGACAGGCTATTTACTGCAACAAAAGAATAGCCTTTTGAATTGCTTTCAGCTTTCCACACCTCATGTTAAAAGGCCACTGTGGTGCCCTGTCACTTACATATCAGCAGACTGCAGGGCAAAGACGAACAGGAGTCACAAAAGAGTTAAAGGAAATGATCGCTTCAAAAGACCGATTTCCTGTAGCTTTGAAAAGTGAGGGTTTCCTTCAGTAGCATTTAATAGTTACAGCTGAGTGCTTCTCCTTCTTTACAGGCATTGCTAACCCCCGTGTGAGGCATTATTGATTTTCACACGAGAGACCCTGTGCTTGCTTGTTGGAGCTACCGCAGTGGTCACGGGAGCCTGTACCACTCTCTGAAAGGAAGGAGTGACAAATTCCCTTGCTCTAAGTGAGGGACTATAAATTCCTTTGCCTTACCTTCCAATACCCGGGGTCTGACAGCTTCATACATCCATGTTTATGAATCACCAAAAAGGCAGTGGGAGTTAATTCGATGAAAGAATCCAAGAAAATTAGAAGGTGATACATTTCAGGTTAGGGTTGAAAGTGGAGTTTAATTGTTTACCTAAGAGGAAGTTAACACCAAAAGAGATCTGATCACCAAAAGACTATAGCTTCAATGCATTGAGTTTTTTGAAAAGATACTGTTTCAATGCCATTATTTGAAATGGGTATAACAAAATTGCAATTAGCTCTAACATCAAGCTGAATCCTTTGCTATAATCTTTTAAATAGGTGGTAAGAAAAGACTGACAGGGAAATTAAAGAGTTTCTTGCTACAGACGCAGGTGTGACTTCTGTACCTGCACTGAGGCTTTCCAGCAGACCCATGTATAAAGAGACATCTGAGCATTCAGTCTGGAAAATCTATGGTGGCTGTCACGCAGCACTCTCTCTCTCTTCACCTTCTTAATTCTTATTTTGCTTTTGACAGTTGGTAAGTCATCTTTTTAATGGCTCACCACAGTTTTAATGCACAACTTCAGACCAAATTGTTTGAAACCATGACTTAATTCATGGAATCTATTAAAAAATGTGTTGACAGCCTTCATTCCAGGAAGAAAATGTTAATTACTTGTATCACAGTAGCACTCAAGATTCAGGCCATATTGCCCTAGATTATAGATATGCATAGTACTTGTATCTGACTGTTTTTTTCTCAAAATGGAATTGACTGATGTGAAGTACTGCCACACTTATTTTGCACACTACAGAGTTAGCTGTTATTATGGTATGGGTGAAGAATGGTGCCAAAGGCATATTAAGTGAACTATCTCCGGTCAGAACAGTCGCTTACAGCTACGTCTCCTAAGCCTTTCTCTGGCATAATAAGAGTCACCTTTCCTGAAGATATAATGTCCATAACGTGGATGTAATGTCCATATAAGCATGTAATGGAGAAGCATGACTTCTAAAAACTGGCTGTTGCTACCTCATGTTTTGTATTCTGAAGCTCAATTTTGAGACATCCTTCAGTCTAGGTCTCAGGAAAAAAAATTACTCTGCAAGTCCACCAAACCCAAAATGTTTCCAACTGGGCATTTAAAAATCTGGGGCACCCAGATCAGTGGCTGTTTATGAACATTTGCTCTTACAACTGTGATTTGACCTATATAAGAGAGTAATTCAGAAAATGTCTGGAGTCTTATTTTGTTCAACAGATCTGTAACTGATATGGGCTAATGAAATATCATTCACCATAGTTCCTAGCCAGATTCACAACAACTTCTTGGTCCATCTGTTCACTAAAGACACAGCATTTTACATATCCCTTTGTACCCATATTTGTAAAGTCTGTATTTAACTTCCTCCACTATATTTATGGTCCTTTCTCAGTCAGAAATACAGAAACGAGAGGATTCAAGAAATTTAAAATAATATAGATTTGGTACAATAAGAACAAAACGTCCCCTCTTAAAAAAAAACAACTAAAACCCCCCAAAACCCCAAACCATATCAACATGCTTGAATCTTTACTGAATAATCTTTTGCTATTCAAAAATACATATTTATATGAATTCACTTCAGAGTTCTTGCTCTACGCCAATAACAAGCCACAAATAGCTAAAGTGAACAGCATATGAATAACGAATAGGCTAAATATTAACCATTCAAAATATTCACTTAGTACTTAGAATTTTTAACTACTTTAAAACAACAACTTTGTCTGCTAATGATGTCTTAAGCAAAATGAAATTAAGTTAATAAGAAAGGGTTTAATTTCATGCAACCTGTGTAGATGGTTATTACCAAGCTTTTACATGTATATTTTTCTTACAGATACTGATCACATGTTGGAACAATAATAACATTTTTAAAATACACTGTTTCTCTATTTACAAGATATAGATAAGGCAAGGACTCTTTAGTTTTTTACCAACAATACCATTTATTGTATATGCAAATAAAGCCACAACATTTAAGAAAATGTGCCAAGTCATAAACATAAAAGTTTTTTATTAGTTGAAAGGATCTGCATGAAAGAGTTAAGTTTGTCTTCAGCACTGTGGCTGTTTTCTTTTATTGTCTTAACTGCCAGGAAATGAAGCCTGATTATAAAAGACTGATGGAAAAAAATAAGTTAAAGGAGCCCATGTTTCATTTATGAATTTTTAGAGATAGGCACAGGTAAGCCTCTTGTTTATACCTAGCCACCCTTGGCAGAAACTGTCTAAATATATTTACTTGCATTAAACAAAAAAATGAATCCTCCAAGTTGTACTGTCCCACTGATTTACTTTTCTTTCTTTTTTGAGTAATAGACTGTTGGTGAAAAGGGGTTAAGTACAGTTTCTAAATGAAAAAGTGTTTTATTGTGTCAAGTGTCAGGAAGTGAGTAGAGGTGCAAAGGAAAGAGAGAGCGAGAGAATAAGATCGTTAGAGCTGATACCATGAAGTGTAACAAAAATTCAGAGATGACAGAGCAGGTGAGGTCTTTGAAATGCAGCCATCACAATAATGTCACCTACAGCTGAGAATCCACAGAAGAAGAAAAAGAAAGAGAAAAAAAAAACAACGAGAAAGAAAAAAAAAGGGGGGAGGGGGAGGAGAAGGAAAAAGAAATAAAATAAATAATCAGAATTCAAATGGGATCTAAATACAGAGCAACAGACTTTACTGTATGGAATCTACTGAAACATTTTTTCAAAAAAATAATTTCTAGTAAGCATTGAGTAATATAGCAAGGATATCATGCAGACCTTCCATAGAAAGTATGTCATTTCTCTTTAGCAAGTAACTTTCTTCCAGTGCCAGATTCTGTCTTACAGAATCAAATTAGAAACATAAATTGCATGAACATTTGGCCCTTCACATATTGTTACTTTGACTGTTTCTTTTATCTTGTCAGATACCACAAACTTTGACAAGTTTATTTGTGCTCACTGTGATAAACGCTCTAGTAGTGCATATAAGTGTACATATTTGCCCCAATAGACAATGTTATCTTATACCACACACACTTTTGTTTTCATGTAAAGCTTCTTCCTGACTATCCAAAGAAAAGATTGCAGGAAATTTTCCTTCTTTTCTCCTAGCGCCACAGTATTTCACCTCATAGGCAATATGTTACTCTTCTTCTCAACTGTCTCTGCTACATGCATCCCATTGATTTTGCTGCCCGAGGGCAAAATCCTGCAGTCAGGATTACTCAGACACAGTTCACATTGAAATAAAAAGGAGTGTTACTCACGTAAGGCTAAAAGCCCCTTGTCTGGTTATGTAAAGAAATGATACACAAGGTGGGCCAAGTTTTCAGACGGTATAAATCAGTGTCGCTCCACTACAATGGAACAGAACTAGTTTGCTTCAGCTGAGGAAGTAGTGGTACATGTGCTTTTACGCTGTAAAGGAGATATTTGTTACATCAGGAAACAGGGTTGATGCTACAGCCGCCTTGTCAATTAGAAAAAGCAAACAAACAAAAAACCAAAACCTACTTCACCACGTTTGGACTCCTTTGGTCCAAATGTTGAATCTAGTTATGATGAGAGAACATATAACAAACCATATTTCATCAAAGAGCTAACTTTGCAGAGCTCATACAAGATTCATTCCTGTTTACATTATATGTCAGATGCCTAGCAATTTCTTTTGCTGTTAACATACTAAGTGCTGTGTTGCATCTTATGAAATCTATTTAAGTTTCAGTTGGGAAGAGGAGGACCACAAACTTTGAGGGAAAAGTATTAGAAAGAAAGGCACTAGAAGTCAATGTGGAAAAAAAGCAAAGAAAAGCACACTGACAGAATAAAAAAGGAAAAAAAAAAGACCTTTCATATTCAAACATCTCTGTGCTACCAAGTATTCTGAAACTAAAGCAGTTTATAAAAATTGCCAAAATAGAAATCTACTTCTCAAGCTTCAGAAATTTATAGCCATTTGCTTAGATGAGAAAGTTATTATGGGACAATGCTCTAATAATTAACATTTAACTTGTCATGCACAAGCATTTACTTCAGTATCACCTTTTTCCATGCCACAAGCAAAGTCTTATGCTTACCTATAACGGAAAACAAAGACAAAGGGTTAAAGAAACATTCACAAATATATAGACAGTTCTAGAGTGGAGAATTTCTAGGCAACTGAGTTTTTTTAAACAGACATTATGAAAACAAGAGTCTGTTTAACTATTCTGCAACACCAAATTGAAACTGACTGTAGGAAATATTGGTGTGAGGTTTCAAGAAGGGCATCGCGCTAAGTTCTAGTTTGTTTTTATTGATGGCTATTTCTGACAAAACATTCTAATCTGAGAAAGTTATTTCAAGGAATGAGTTGCTTTACCCTGAAACCTAGGCACAACAATGAACCAGTTGGCTACGTAACACATTTTCAAAGAGCTTCCTAAAGTAGATATACCAGTTGAAGATATTTTAGACCTTCTCACTAAACACTACTCACACAATATTTATGATATAGTTCTTTTCACAACTTTTAAGGGATAAATTTTACTGCTTTGAGCAGGAGAGGCTAGCCTAAATCATCTGTAGCTGTCTCTTCCAGCCTTAACTATTCTGTAATTCTGTGATCTTTTCAAAGGAATAGCTCTGTTCATTTTAGTATGCTCTGTTTCGTGAAAAGGTTCAGCTCAGATTTAAATGGTCTAAACTCCACCTTTGCTCTTATATACACTGGGTTTTTTAATAGTAAGATGTCTTTGACAACATGGAGTTACTGTGTGAGCTTTTTGTTTCTATAATATTTACACTATTGAATTTGGCTTGGCAGGGGAAAACCCCAGAATAACTCAGGATGGGGTCTTAAACTTAAAATCCATGTCTCAATTCTTTTATTTCTGTATTCTTACTTGTAACCTGCATTTTTTTAGTCTGTGTGTCTTCTATAGTAAACAACACTACTTCCATGCTGTATTTTCTTCTCCTTGTCCAAGACAACGGCCAACAAATTTGCAAGCAGCTTCTCAAATTCTCATAGAACAAGTGGAAAGAAAGGTTTCCAGTCTTCCTTAATTACCTGTCTAAATCTGGGCCTGAGGTATCAGCTGACTGCATCTTTTTCACTGCTCTCATCCGTGACAACTTTTTCTAATGTACAGCTTTCAGATCTGATGTATGTCAGAAGTGGCCATATTGGTTCTCAAGCAGCAAGGGACTACTTAGTGTTAATAGAGTACATTAGGTACGTACACAGAGAAGGCAAAGGCTTGATCCCAGATTAAAAGGATAACAAGACAGTAGAGTTTAAGAAGTTTTATTTCATAGACAGAGCACTGGACTTTATGCAGGATATAAAGCATGTCTCTCAGCAAGGAGGGACTACCCTACATAACCAATTTGCCCTGAGTACCCAGGTCTCAGTACAAGTACCTTTGTGTGAAAAGAAGCTCAGCAGGAAGACCATACAGATCATGCTGTGTCGTGATTTCTCACCAGATTTGGAGCAACGACACTTATTTCCTAGTGTCCACTGTGCTCATCACCTGCCTGCTCCTCTCCATGACCTCATTTGTAGAAACTCTCAAACAAATCAGAGTCCATTCTTACACAACCCAGGGAGCATCATGGAGCAGGGTTTTATAGGGCCAACAGCCATTCTCAGCTATCTGCAAGCACATCTTCCTCTTTGCAAAGGAGCTGCATGCTACAGTGTTGCAGGCTTCAGCTTGAATCACAAAGATTGAAGCGAGGGATATTCACAAAACCAGTTAAATATTTTCAGTAATGACAGAAGTGGACAAAATAACGAATGAGAAGGAAATAGATATAGTCCTCTTGAGTGTTTTATAACTTGACTAAAGGTATCATAGATAGCAGGGACTTTACAGGCTGTCAGCATTAACATTAGCAGTTTTTAACCATGACCTGAGCTCTGACAAGCTGTTTCCACACTGTCAGTCTCTCTGCTTGAGCTGGCAAGTCATATACAGTAAAACTGTCCAGACTTTATCTGTGCAGTTACTTAAAAAGCCTATCTGGTGCATTTGCCTGTCCCACCAGTACGAAGAGAGCCTGGAAAAGTCTGAGTGACCTGTTAATCTGAGCAATCTTATTGGATAGTTAGAAACAAAACATCAACATGCATCGCCAGGTTGGCCTGAGAATCCTCGTTGCCTTTCTATTTCATCAGATTTTTTTAGAAATCACCTCACTGCTGCTTAGTGCACACATTGATTAGAATACCACTTAGTAAAACCTTAAACAAAAGGAATTTTCCCACTTAACCGCTAAACTTTTCATTGAAAAAAATATTGTTAAGTAGAAGGTATGAACAATTTTGGGCTATGTATGCTCTTGATTTCCAGTATCTTCTGGCCTTCTTGCTATGCCTGCAAATCCAGCAGCACTTTTCAAATCCCTATTTGCTGGCCAGAATGGGATGACAGCTACTGTGCACTTGGAATTGCACAGGCAGGAGATCTGAGTGGAGGACTGCATGTGAGTTGCAGCATGGCAGTCTTGCCAAGACCCCTATTTGGACAGCAAAGTAGACAGCAGGGATCTCAGTTGCTCCTCTATCTAGATACAGCTAATAATGCTTAAGTACTTTTACAAATCCTCAACTGACTCTATTGTGCCAGGCTATATCTGAGTAAATTCCTTCTTTAACCAAAAGTTGCACTAAATTTCCTAGGTTTTCATTAAAAATAAAATTTTATTAACAATTGCTAGCAGTACAACCCTCTGTCTGAACAGGATGAACAAAGCTTGTAATATCATATGAAAAATCTGGAAGGGTCAGAATATCAGATGAAGACTCCAGGTTATAAATAAAACAAAATGCCTGCTTAAGACAATGTTGAAATAATCAACGCTGAGTATTTATATTTCCCTCTCAAGAGAGGGACCTTAGAAGACGCAAGCTAGAATTCTGACATTTTCTTTCAAAGTACTTAAGATACCATTATTCTCAAGCAGAGATCTTCCCATTGTGTATACAAACCTTTCCCTATATATAAAAACACCCATCCCTTTATCCCCTTAATCCCTTGGCATACAGCCCCTTTCTCCACTTGAAGAACTGATGAATTAAGCCACCTATGAAGTCATTACCCACTCTGACAGGTTAGTGGTAAAGAACCACCACAAGGCTCTGAGGCAGGGATGGTTTTCATACCTTCCCCATTTAAAGAAACCAGTAAAATATATATGATTAAATAGATAGCCTGCACCTACCTGTGGAGTACTGAAGAACTCCTGAAGTCCTTAGGTCCATAGGAAACGAGAGGTTTACTTTCTTGAAACCTTCAAATTAAATAGATGTGTGAGTGTTAGCCTGACAATAAGAGCCACATATATGAACCTGTACATTATGATTTCTACATACATACATTGATTAATAAAGAGAAAACTTTGGAGCACAGAATTTTAAAAGCAGAAATAAGAAGTCATGTACTAAACTCACAATGTTCTTTTGAATTAAATGCTTCAAGCAGAACTTGCTTTGTAGGAGACTTTCTAAATAGAAAAAACTCTTGCTCTCTCACACAGTGCCTTTACATTAAGTCTCCACTACAGAAGTAGAAGCTCATAGAAGGGAAAACATGCAAATATATGTTTGAGGGGGGTGGTGTATGTAAAATTCTACTGTCTCCAATATCTGGTTAGCACTGCTGGTGATCTTCATTTGCCCAAGTACCTGTATAAGAATGAAATGTCAGATAATCCTCAGTGTTGGTAAAGTTTTGAATATTTGGTCAGCTGCACAGCAAATTCTTTCCTCCATGACATTGGTGTGGAAATGTGAGGTCATAGCTGGTATACTCCCAGGGTTTTCGTAGGGGCAAAACATATTTTGCTTTGTGTATCTCCCCAGTGCAAGTCCTGTTCCATCTCACAGCAGAAGAGTTGGAAGCTTGCTTTTCTTTCAGTCTTGATGAAACAAAATAATCTTGGAAGTGATATTTTCTAAGCTTTAGCATTCATTTGCTGAATCAGTCGAAAGAAATCTAAAATAAAAGCTGAATAAGTTGCTGGTGACATTTCAGTTGCAGATATAAAAAGACAGGATCTGATCCTTCACCTATGAAAACATGAATGGTCCTTATGGAATTTAATTGTAGTGATGGATTCAAGAATTTTTTTTAATTAAAAAAATTTCTCTCATTCTTGATTCAATAATGTAATTGAGTTACAAATCTGAAAGTGTTTTCTTTCCTCCCATATTTAGTGGATTCATGGCATTTCTTAGTAAGTTTTTTGCTTTGTTTTGTCCAAATGATCAATGGTCAGGTCCTAAGTCCAGATCCTCTAACAGACCTCATGTACACATGTTCTCATGTCTGAATTTCCTGGGTAAAACAGGTACATTTTGATGTTTGTCTGAACTGTAATGCTTTGAAACCCATTTTGAATGTACAAATGGACAGTATTATATATATTACAAACCACTAATTACCTACTAATGAAGTAGCACAGCAATGTCACTAGACCTAAAAATCACTAGCCCAAAATATTGGATCTTGTTTTCTAGTTCCTCAGTCTAAACAGAAGGTAAAAGTCAAGAATTGTCTTTATCAGTGGACTGGAAGGCTAAATCAAATCATCCATGAACCAAAATCTGAAATGCAATTCCACCTGCAAACTTCAGGGTTCCCTCTTAATTTGAAAGTTTACTGTTGAACTCTGTATGTATGTACAGTGGAATGCAACGAAAAGACATGACAAATGAACCATTTAAAGCAACCACGCAGAAACTGGCTAGAGCAGATATTCATACTTGTCTTGAAGTACATTCTTAGGTATGTGTATGGTTACCTCTGAAAGGTATGCTACTTGTTATCGTGAAGGTCTTCGTGTCCTCACCTATCTGAACAGCAGAGTAAGCAATGGATAGATCAGCTAAGCTCCTGTCTCTCCACATGGAGAACTATTGGCAGGGGTACATAAAGACATGCAATTTTCTCTTTTTTTTTTTATACTTTATATGTAAATATCATCAGAATCAAAAAGCAAATTGTTATTAGTTTACTCCACTTTATTATTTTTTTCTCTCCTGTGATTATTCCTATATGTGTGTAATTTTTTACCATGTACTCTCAAGGAAAAGAAAAACCAGTGACCTTGAAAGGAAAGCACTGGAGGAGAAAGGTTTTTGGATCCTAGGGTTCATTCTCAGTGTCATTCCATAGTTAGTACAAAGGTCCCTTTTTGGAGCCGGTTGTTCAGCCATCAGACTGCTGTGAGACAGTGAAGCCAGAAGGTCACCAACAAAACAACAGCTGATACTGGAACTGGCCACAGCAAACTTCATTGCAAGGGAGGTCGTTGTTCTGAAGAGTCTCAACTGGTAAACACTTCAAAATCTGTATTTGCTGCTTTGCAAGAAATTTCTTCACAAAAAAAAGTCCTTTGCAGAGGTTAGGGAAAGGAGACAAACAGAACTGTTATTACAGGCCAACTCCATCAACTCATAAATAGAATGGCAGCAACAGGCCAGCAAACTTCCATACCCTGAATCCTGCTTTCCAAGCAAAGGACAGCAATTAGTTGAAAAATGCAAGGTTGCTAAGCTATTCTTTAACATTTCTGAATTTCTTTATAGTGAAGACGACTATGTTCTATATCTCAGCAGTGGCTTATATTAATGAGGGCTCCTCTAATCTTTTCCATGATGGAAATAAGGTGTTAATAGTTCTAAAATGAAACAGTACCTAAAACACAACTTAGTCATTTTCTTCATAGTTCAAAGTTATTTGCATAAGATATATCACCGTCTACAAATATTTACTTTGCTATAGCCAAAGACACTGCAAATTATATGTGATGGGTTTGAACTCTTGTCTTTCACACTCGTCTTTGAGTCTGTGTCTTTCACTCTTGCCGGGTTGCAGAAAGATGAAGAGAGAAAAATAATTTCTTTCTCGAATAAGATCCAACGTGGACTTCAAAGTGAGAGACCTGAATTCTACCTATAAAATTTGATTACAGCCTGATTAAAAAGATGGGGGGAAAAAAAAAGGAGCCGTATTCATGGACTCATTATGGGCACAAAAAGGGGATGCTCATGCAGACCATAGAGAATTTAAAAGATTTATTTATGATGTATTACTGTAATTTTTAATTTAGACATGCAAATTTTTTAATTTGCACTGACTGCTTTGCCTTAATGGTTTTGATTAATACTTGGAGGTAGTGTTTGTGAAAGAGATTTATACTGTGATTCATCTGCAAAATAATCAAATCATTACCAGCTAATGACAAAGCTGTGAAAAATGATATAGATATTGTGTAACTCCCAGCTATTGCAGTGCACGTGAAGGTACCCCATACTTCCAGCAAATGTGGACTTGTGTTAATAACTACTCAGAAGTTTGCTCTAGGTCCCTTCTAATTTGGTAAAATACCCAACCCATTGACCTTAATAAAGCTGTCTGATAAAAGTAGCAGTGATTAACATCCCTGAACCCTACATTCTAGTGAACATGCCAAGGTTGGAGACACACCTTCTCTTGACCCAGAAAGCAAACCCCATAGAAATTTCTACTTATCTCTGCATCTTGCTTCAGTACTCACAAATCAGAAGGTCTTGTGATAGACAGGAGAGTCCTCAACAACAACAGGGGTAGATAATGCCTGTGGCTTTCATTATTAAAAAATAATTAAATAAATAGATACATATAGCCTGTAGCTTTCTAAGCATTTTGCAATTATATCTTTCTCACTTCCTATCATGGAATCCTCCCTTCATTTTCATTTCTGGGAAATTCTTTAATGTAAGCCTAATGAAAGAATAACCGGACTGTTAATATACAATGTTTTTTGGAACACAAGTGCAAATACACAGATGTACATGCATAAACACTCATGCACACAAAGTCCAGAGTCTTACAACTGGTTTTGGTTGGAGGTAATTTCAAAATAACCTTTTACAGTTAGCTAGCAAAATGCTCAAGCTGCTTTTTATGGATTTTTAGCAAATTTTATGGGTTTTGGTTTGGGTTGGTTTTTTTTTCTTTCAAAAAGATTTTCCTAAAGAGTAGATGAATCAGAACGTTCTGGTGAAAAACAGGAAGAAAACAGGAAAAGAAACTAGTTGCTTACCAGCTTGTGAATTTGCACTTCTAAACCAATCTAGATCAACGGAGCTAAAGTAGAATAGATCTATTACAAACAGGAAAGCTATAAGGCTTCAAACCAGCTGGTAATCTGGCCCTATTGTTTCCATGCATCTAAGTCTCCAGTTTCAGCTCAGCACTTGAATTCAATTTAACACCATGTTGCTGCCTCTCTCCTTCTCCTTGCCAAAGCATACCTTACTGATACTGCACTTGTGTTCAGTGCTAGTTCAGTTCAGTTCACTGATCTGACAGAAAACTAACACATATTAAAAAAAAAAAAATACAGTTAGTTTACCAATGTGACTCACTCTCCAGCTGCACAATTGCTATAGTTGAAGCAGAGGGAAGTAAGGGGAACATGTGGGTGGGGAGGGCAGCAGGCTGCCCTTTGGACAGCAACCTTGTTGTTAAATCAGGTCAAGCAATAAAGTCCCCTTTATTGCTCTATGACGTATATTGGGATCTCAAGCCAAACACAAGTCCCACAGAACACATCCACGTACTCTAAGCGATCATTTTCTGAGCAGAGCCGCTGTCAGATCTCTTCATGATCACAAATCTAGCCTCTGATTTTTCTAACTGCATGATTCATGCTTTCGATCTGCCTTTCCACAACAGCTTTTAAAATTTCAACAGCCAGCTTATGGATTAACAGTAACATCTCCTTTTCTGCCAAACCCTCCTATAAAAATGCTTGGTTGTCTGATCCAGTGATTCAGCTATTATCACTTGAATATCAAAACCCAGCCAACTCCCTACCTTGGAGGAATGCCAGTCTGTGGTATATACACTGTTTTTGGATCCCATGAGTTTCTACAACCTATGAAGCCTTTTCTGAGCACAAGCTTCAAGTGTCTGAGTTCACACATCAACTTAAACAACTGATGGATGAGCAAACTCAATGAGTAACCTACTGCCAGTCAAATACATTCTTCTTTTATGAACAGACTTCAAACCAAAGCCACTCCTACACCATAGCTGACTTTCCCCATCTGGAGAAGCAGTCTAGAGGGTAAGCCAAATTTGAACTATGAGTATCCAAGCAAGTTGATCTTAAATGTGAGTTTAAATCTAAATTAACATGATAGATTAAAAGGTTCTGAGTCCCTAAATTCTTTCTGTTGAACTAGAGATATAATGCAGTCAGGACTTCTCTCTAAAGCATGGTCTCAATTTCAAATAGCAAGTCTGTCCACATTACCACTGGAGTTTAAGACTACACAGCTCTGCTTTCCTCAATGCCCTTTTGCAGTCCCCTAAGTGTTTATTTATCCTGCCTCATTTTGCATTGCTCTGATTGCTCCTACTCCATCACTGGTCTAGATTAGAATTCTACATAATCAGACACTTGCAGGTAAAGTGGGGCAAATGAAAGTAGGATGCTACCTTAAGAAACGTCTACACAAACATGCTTGTTCTACAAAAAGTTACACAATGTGAGTTACCTTAGGAACTGCCTAGATGGTGCTGTGTGGTGGCTAGCTGGCTGCATGCTGCTGTATCTGCTCATGTCTTCCTCCTGAGAATGTCTTGGAGTGGAAAGCTCTTAGTAAAATTGTGTCACCTCTCATTCTGTATTACTTACCTGTGCTACCAAACAATTAATTAGGTCTAATTATTAATCAGAAATACGATGGGTAGTTACACTTCCATTGAAGTCAGTGTAACGTTCTGCAATTACTTTTAAAAGTGTTTATTTTCTCTACTGAAGAAAAGGACTAGCCTAAAATTATTGACCAGTCATGAAACCTGATCTTCATGAAACCCGCTTTTTTCAATACCTAGCAGTGAGTTTTGCCCAAAAGACTTTGTACACTGATTTTTGAGTCCAGACAACCTACAATAAGAAGGAATGTTGTAAGAAAAACTAATATAGATGTGGGGTTAGATTGGCAAAGTAATTTGACAAATTGTAATGTTGCAAATATTCCAATACCTAACTTTTAAATACTGTGTTGCAAAGTTATGCAACCTGGCTTGTCTTGCTTGCATAGAGAGAATTTGGCACCTATGAATAGGAATCACAGAAGCCAAGAAGGTAAGCACAGAGCTACTGAAACGCTGACAGAAAGGATTTGGGCTGCACCACTCAAACCCCATGTGATTCTATCTGGTCTGGCTTCTGGAAACAAAGGTCTAACCAAGGTGCATTTACATACTTACTCATGGAACAAAATGTAGGTGCAATTATAAATTCAGCGCAGTTAGGTAAATCCGGCACTTTCAGGAATGGTAAGCACCTGAGTTTTAAGGATTTCAGTCTATGTCCCTTCTGAAGTTATTCACAATTACAACCATGAACAAGCTCCTGCAGCCCACCCTAATTCAAAACCCAGAGAATAGAGTGGATATCTTCAAAGCCAACTGCCACTTTATTATTCAAGCAAAAATAGTGCTTAAAATTTGTAATATAATATATACGATTTAATTATGAATAATGTGCATTATGGTTTCTTTAGCCAAACTTTTTACAGCATTTGGGCATGTAACTATTTCTTGGGAGATTTTTCAATTGCTAAATACTGCATATATCAGGAAATCTTAAAATTAATTCAATTTTCATCCTTACCACAGTGGTCTCTGCCATGCATTCATCACTGAAAATAAAGAGAAGATAATTCATCCCAGCAATATATTGCTAGGGTATAGCCTCAGACTAAGCCACTTGTAAAGTTCTGAGGAAGGTAGAAGAGTATTGATCTAAGGTGGTCAAATTCTGTGAAACTTACTTGGTTTTCTGGGAAAAAAAAATAATATCAAAAAACCAAACAAAAATAAGTCCACCTTTTTCCCTCCTGCTTGGGGAGGTTAACTCTGGCCTCGCCAGAACCAGAACACCTCCAAACATGGTTGTTTTCTTTAGCCTCTCCTTTGCATAGCATTTTGCCATCACTGATTTTTCCTCTAAAAGTTTTATGTTTTATTTCTTTATCTCTAATCATGGCTACAGCTGGACACACACATGCACATATACACATAAACCAAAGTGCTGTCATCATTGATATGGATTAATTTGAAACATTAAATGGGGTTCCTAGGACATTAAGAATTTTTTAAAAGCATCTACTGGGCTTCATATTTTAGAAAACCCTAACAATTAGGAAACACAACCTTCAGTTTTAGAAACAGTAAAATATTCAAATTGTGCAAGAGAACAGCTATACTGGAACAACTAGGAGGTAACTACTGAAGAATTGCAAGTATCCAACAGGCTTCATTAGCCAAGGCACTTACGAGACATAGATATAGCACCTATGGGGTAGGGCGAGAGTGACAAGGGACCAGAAATGAATCACGTCTCCTTTAACATAACCATATAGGTGTGAAGAATTCATTCCATATTGTTGCAACTGGATGGAGTTTCAGTTCATCTACAAATCTCTGTGTTTGTTAATGTTATGTCATCTTGCGCTTTGAATAAGAGATTTCTCCTAAATATGACCAGGCAGATCATAATGACTTTATACCATTGATATGCAAAATCCACTGGTTTCAGTCTGCAGGCAGATGAGTGAATCTCTGTGGCAGATTTGTTTCTCATACTTCACCGATCACCTTTTGAGTCTGTGAGAAGCCAAAACTCATTTTGAAACTTTGACTTTTCTCAGATCCATTGTAAAACCACTAATTCAAAAATGATTCACTCCGAGAATGGCCAGTTCTGAGTCGTGCAAGTCTAACTGTCTTCGGGTAAAAATTATGTTGGAAGTCAAAGATGGAGAAAAAAAAAATTACGATGAAAGATTTGCATATATTTTTAGTGGTTTTTCCAACATGTGTGAAACCCCAATCAGTTTCATTTTGATTTTCACTACTAAAAAAAAAAAAAAAAGAA
The DNA here is from genome assembly GCA_022605575.1 of Laterallus jamaicensis coturniculus. Taxonomy (NCBI): domain Eukaryota; kingdom Metazoa; phylum Chordata; class Aves; order Gruiformes; family Rallidae; genus Laterallus; species Laterallus jamaicensis. Next base: position 15,403,490 of record JAKCOX010000008.1, on the reverse strand, counting down.
GGAAAAAAAAAAAAAAGAGATAAAGACATCGTCGTACAATTTAATTTTTAAACTGAAGGGAAAAGTTTATAACAATCTAACAAGCACCAAGCTCTCTTTCTTTTCTTTCCAGAAATGCATGTCTTATAACATTGTAGCTGGTCCAGAAAAGTAACTGCATATTGCTGATATGTTGATATCAAAGTTCTGAAGGAACCTTCAACACAGCAGGTCACTACTGCTACCAGCCCAACTGCAGCATCACAGCGCTAACATGTTTGGAGGCACGTGAATCCTGAAGCATCACCAGTTTGTAGAAATCTAGTACTGCCAGACCCAACCGTACAGACAAAGCTTCATCTGGGAGATTTCACACAACCTCTGTGCCACATGCCACCGGACTCTGTAAGCCACCAAAACTTCCCTGTTTGCTCTAAGAAACCAAACACCAGTTTACAGAGGTGTGAAGTCCCGCAAGAAGGGGACAGGAGAAGCTCTCTCCAATAGGAGATTGCTGAGACTTAATATATCATCTCACTGATCCTATCAAGCAAACCATACGCAAACTTCAAAGAAGGGGAGAAAAAAAAAAGGGGGGGGGGGGCTACATATTCTTGTCAACCTGACTGAGCTGAAGAGGAGGGGAAAAAGGAAGAAGGGAGGATGCAAGTTCCTTGTTCCTTTGGGAAAACAACAGAAATTCTGAAATACAGCACGTCTGCAATAGGAGGAAGATGCACACAAATGCCATTTCAGTCTCCCTTGGTCTCAGCACCTCATTGGATATCTAAAACCTTGTGTTTCAGTTTCCCTGATCCAGAAATTCACCTGTTTACGTGCAAAAACTCTTCCATAAGTTACCATATTCAAGCGATTTTAATTCTTTACATTGCTAATATAGAGGGAAAAAACCTCCGAGAGTAGTAAGAAACCTTCTGCTTATATCCACTCTATCCATGGCAATTTTTGTGAACCATTGCTCTTATGCCACTTATGTTTTCAGTTAAACAATTGTTATTTGTCTTTAACACTTTTACTCCTGAACGTATTTCTGATCATCCTATCTCCTGTCAACCTTTGTTTGTCTAGGCTCAAACTATCTCAATCTCTCTTTATGAGATTAATTCTCCATTTCTGTAAGCATACCAGTAGTCCTTCTCTGCTTCTGTTTTAAAGTCATTTTTTATGAACACAAGTGACCAGAATATTATATAAATTAAATAAGACCTTGCCAATGCTTTGAACAATGAAATGACATGAAAGCACCTTCAATGATAGTACATCTTACAATTATAGTAGACTTTAAAATTACAATAGACATTCACAATTGCTCTGCATGGCAACTGATAGTCATCATCCAGGAAAACGAGTAAGTCCTTATTTCTTTTCCAGTATCTTCAACTGATAAATACATATTATATTCAAGAAAAAAAGAAAAGTACTTTTGGGTCCTTAAATCCCTGGCTTCACAGTCTGTGCTATTAAATTTCATCTCATCATTTACATCAACAAAATCATCTGGTTCTCCTTCCCTGATGATCCAATCCTTTGTTAAGGTGATGCTCCTCCACTTTATGTTATCTGTGCAACTCACAAATATGCATGTATTTCTTTCTTTTATATATCCTGTTTCACTGATCAACACATTAAAGGGGACCATTCCCAAGATCAACCATGAAAGATTTTGTAAGAGTCTCTCCTTTTGGCAGTTCTTTATTCTTCTGACTATTCTTCTATAAAAATAATTGCTATCTTCAAGAATAAGGCTCAATCCATTATTATTGCCTAAGAAACCTATCATCAAATTAAAAAATGACCCTGGGTTTATCTAAGATGATCTACCTTTGTGAAACCAATGTAAATAACCTGTATTCAGTTTCTCTTTATGTTCTTTCCTTTAATATTTGTTCTAAGGTTGCTTATTGCTGAAATCCTGTTTACAAGCCTGTAGTTGCCTGGATCATTTTGCTTAATTTTTTTTAAAGGTATGGATATTATATTGGCTGTTCCCAATCTTCATACAGGACTTGTAAATACTAGGCTTGCACATGCTGTCAGTATAAAAATTGGATGTTGACAAAATTCTCTGATTCTGAAACATAGAAACCTAATTTTTGCTTCCGCTTGGATATAATTTCTATTGTTCTATCCTCATTTTCCTTAGATACCTTTTTGAAATTGTTCAAAATAATCATGAAGCTCTGGAAAACCTTCAACTTCAGAAGACCTTTGGAATGTTTCGTTGAGTTTTTTATTTAATAGAGTAACGAAAAAACTATGTCACTAAACTTCATGCTACTCTTGTAGAAAGACTGCGGGAAAAGTAAAGACCTTAGAACCATCATTTAAGGTGGCAAGAAAAAAAATTAACCTCCAGAATTGGCTCTATTATTATATAGAGACTTACAAACATGAAAAAAATTAAAATGACAGAACACCTCCTGATCTGCATGTCCTTAGAGGAACCATCAAATATAAATGTCTAGGCAGGGAAATAGCTTCAACCTGTGACTGAATTTGGAAAGAAAGAACAGTTCTGGTGGATGGCCATGGACAAGAAAATTGATCTACTATTATCTTCTTTATTCATCACCTTTACTGAAAATAATCCAAAATATTTATTCATTATTTGATCTAGTCCTTGGTTAACCTTACCTTCCTCCTTGACAACCCACCATTGTTGTATAGAGGAACCAGCTCCTCCCAGGTTTTGTTTAGATGACGACCTTCAGCCATTTGTTTTCTATACTAATTCAGAAGGACTCAAGAACAATTTAACTTCTATAGAAGTTGATATTTTAAGGATGAACAAACAAAGAGTTTAAAACTGGTAAACTTTTTTTCATCCCAAGAATTCTATACTCCTCTTCAGTTTTTCCACGTCTTTAGCAACAGCATTGCCCTTTTGAATTAAAATAATTTCCTGTCTAATGAAAATTTGAATACAGAGGATTAACTAGCCCTGAATCCAACTCCTCAATCCATTAACTAACTTTTCTACCTTTCCCAGATTTGACTTTCTAATATTCCAATCTTTGATTACAGCCTTTATTATTGTAGTAGTTAAGCAACCACTGATAAATCTACCTTTGAATTCCTCTGTAACAGAGGAAAATACTATCACTGTTTTACAGGAAAAAGATAAGGTAAGTGGTTTGCCTACAGGATCCACGGCTGAAGTTACAGCCAAACCCCATTCCTAAAACCATCATGAGTGTGATAATTCTCACTGAAATTTTATGAGAATACAGGATAAAGGTATGCACTGGACACAACTGTAGTCACCTAAAGACCAAATATAAACCTTAACCTACTAAGTTTCTCTTAATTGTACCCCACCCTTAGTTCAAGGTACATTTTTTTTCCTGATTCTCTGCGCCTCTTTAACAAATATAATTTTTACGTGCTTACGCAATCTGGAGCAACTTGAGACTTCAGGGTGTATGTTAAGTGCTTCACAAAACACGTATGTTTAAATCAGAATCTGGTATAAATGAAAGCATGCTGATACAGTTGCTGATGTATTTTGTTTCTGTCTCTATTTCTTGCATAAGTGCTTGGGCTCCCCTCAATTCTTTAGAAGGTATAGTCCCTCGGGGCCATGGAGATAACAGCAAACCCAAACCACCTGGAGACAGTATTTAGTAGATTATTAACCCAATGGTGAATCAGAATGTTTGAAACAGAAACAAGAAAACAGCAGGAAATAACTTGCACTGTATGGCTGGGAAACTGGAGTGAAATCCTGGCCTCATTAGAGTTAATGCTTAATTCAGAAATTCAGTCTTGATATTTATGATCTTTCCTCAATAGCTCTAATGTCATTTATTTCATTTATGACAAAGTTTGAGATGAGAAAAAGATATGGGACAATGTATCAGTTAACAAAATAGTCATGCACAGACCTGTTTGCTTCTGTGTACTCGCATTTGCTGGAAATTTATAAAGATTCTTCTTGGTGATAATAGGAATAAAAAACCTGTAGAAACTTCCCTCTTCTTCCTTTAATGCTGACTTTTGGGTTTTGGTGTTGGGTTGGGTTTTCTTGGAATAGCTGCACAAACAGAACAACCAAGGTAGGAGAACAATAAAATTACTCATTGTGCCAAAGCAACAAACAAGAAACCAGTGTCAATCAAGTCTTAGTATCTGTTGCTAGAAGAATAAATTAAAAGAAGCTAACAGCAGTCAAACTGAGGATGTTCCCCTAGTGTGAACATAGAGAGCATGCTCAGTGGAATCCACCTGGCTTCATCAGAGCTGGCTATCTTCCATATCACCATCAGGGAGTCATTCAGATCCGAGTTTCTGCTATTTGAGTTGAGGAGGGGGAGGAGATGGGGTGGAAGGTCAGAGTCTGAGTGGGCTCACGAATCATGGCTAAATAGTCTCAATGGATGCCAACATTTAAGAGCCCTGAAGAGCCTCTATGGATAACACCTATGGAGCTGGAGTCTCCACTGAGCAGGGCCCCAGATAATTTTTGTGTGTTTATATTTTCTTACCTGTGTTTGATCTTATTTGCAGTAACAAAAGTTATGTACTTAAAGGAGACCTAAGATTTGGGAGGGTAGAAGGGCAAGGTGGGTCTTTGGGTATTTTTTTAATGAGATAAATACAAAACATCCATAGGAAGAAGTCTGTATCAGGGAGAGTAAGACAAAGTAACATGGGAACTTTTAGTACTCTCTGTTGTCATGTTAATGATACAGGCTTTGTCAAGCCTGAAATCAAGATCCCATAAGGCTCCCTCTGAGAACAGCCTTAAATTGAAGCACAATTGTGCCTCACTGTAAAGTCACTGGGACTACTTGTGATGATCCACATAAATTAAGCATGTGTCTAAATGCAATGTGGGACTATGAAAATTCCATTTAGAAAGTACCAGGAGGTTTTGGAGGATGTGAATAAGTGAAATCTTGGCTTTCTAAAAAAACTTTAAAAAAAATTTTAATGAAGTCATTGTGCTACTTTTGTAACATTATAAAGCCTTCTGGATTGGACATCTCTGGCAAAACTAGGGGGGGTAGGGGAGGAATCCTTCAAGGCAGCAGTATACTAGGTAATGTAAAATTAAAATATAAAATAAAAAAACCCTCCAGTTAAAAAGACAAACAACACAACATAGCAAATGAAACCACATTTCTTCGCATTTTGAGGGAGAATTTTTTTTCACTGAAACTATTAAATAAATATGCTTGTATTTTACAAGTGTGCTTGCTGCAAAAAGTGCAATCTATTTGTACAGCAGAGAGAATGAAGGACTTACTGCTTAAAGGCACAAAAAGGGTGTGTAATAGGATTCTGGCATCTTCCCAGACAGCTTGCAGACAAATTCAGAGACGAACAGAGAAGTATCCTTTTTGAAGTATATTTGGCCAAGGTCTCATTCACAAACAGATAAAACCAACACATTTCTGCATGATAAGGGTCAACAGAATAGCGTATTAGTTTGAGAAGAGAACCCATCTGCAATTTTCTTATATAAAAATATACGAGGACACAACAGGAAAGCTGTCAGCATGACAGTTGGAGGATTCTGCCAAGGAGCCAGATGCTAGTGTCAGAAGAACATGTTCCACAGCTTGGCATCTGGGTTCTCTCATTGCCCTCCAAGAAGGAAGAAAAGGAGGAGTGATAAGATATGCCTAAATGAATAAAACTAAAGCAATTCCACCACCACCCCCAACATGCTCAAATCACTACTTCTTTTAGAAAATCCTCAGCTACATGTTCTCCTACATCTTTTAAATTAAAATGGAAGGTGATAAATTTAACCCACTTATGTTTTAATATGTTTTAAACAGCTCTGAATACATAAGTCTCACATGATTTTAACTGCTCATGTGTATAGCTGTGCAATTTATTTTATTATTTCTGTTGATTTTCCACAATTTTGCTACAGAATACACTTCAAGCTCAATTTTTAGCCCATGTCATTCTTGGGGAGGGGAGGATATAATGCCACATTTACAGTTGAGAGCTAAAAATAATTACAACTTTGTTCTTTCTGTGAATAGCTACTAACTGAGAGAAGCTCAGAAATCTCTAGGGCAAAATGCTAAGGCTCAGTTTAAGACCCAACGAGAACATGAAGCACCATGGGGAATCACCTCATTATGGAATGTGCATAAGGAAGAAAACACTGCTCTTGAGATAAGAGCTTTGAGAAAGCCACAGTAGCCACACAGCCCCCTGAATGATTCTGATCATAGAGCAGCAAGGCTAAGGGTGTGTATTCATCTTCCTTTGTATCCATGTTCCTTCCCTGAGTCTGAAAGTGCCGGCCTTGACTCAGTTCTGGGGTGCTGCTGGATCTCTGCCTTTCTTCTGCTGATCAGCTATGATTAGGGAGGATGGAGTTCTGCTCTCCAGTAAGTTGGTTGGATCACATTTGTAAAGCTTTAAAAATGAAGACTGAACTCCTGTTGTCTTTGAGAACTCCGTGAAAAGAGCCCAGAAGACGAGGATCAAGTACTTTCACCTGTCTTGCAAAAGAAACTGGCTGCTCTCCTCTGAGCTGACAGAAATTTTTAAGGTTAGACATTTCAGAACTGCAAGTGGCATTTGCCTCCATACCCCCACAGATGTGTTGCAGTCACCATTTGCACTGATCTTCTAGATTGGGACTGGTTTCCACCTAGGACTATTCCTAATTCAGGAAAAAAAGCAGATGTTTGATCTCTCTCCACACTTACATGAAAACACTTTAAATCACTTCCAGTACCGGTCCACTCCAGAATGTCAAGACAGAAGGAACCAGGCAGAAATACTGTAATTTGCAAGGAGTTTAATTCTCCCCCCATGCAGTAATGTCTGGCATAGTTGCTGGTATTTATTCTGAACAGTGATGAAAGAGCCGTTTCAGGTGTCATTCTTCCTACCTCTCTTTCAGTATGGCACCTATGAAAATGATGAGTGGAAATGCTTATTCAAGGGAGGGAAATTCAGAAAATAGTGTTGCAAGCTCCATCCCAAGTTGCCTAGTTGTTAACGGGTTGCAAGGAAAGTCTGTTATAATTCACAGTAGGGACAGAAGGAGAAGGAAAGCAAACTATCACTGCTACTGTATTACCTACTCTATGGATGTATGATAAAATATGTACTTAGGATAAAAACTTATGGTACTTGACCCCAAATTAAGAAGTGCAATCCATACAGACATAGCCAAAGAATTCTTTAAAATCAAAGCCTGTATCTGAAAAGTTAATTTCCTTTTTCTGCCTAAATGACTTCAGGAACATCTTTTCTCACCTCAGAAATCAAAAGGTGATTTTATTCACTGTCTATACTTTAAAATCTGTTTGGAATCTCAAAACCGAACTGTTCTTCCTGCCTCTTCCGTCAGCACTGGCAATTAGGTGTCCACTGTTAGAACCACTCTGACAACGGGATGTGGGACATGAGGTGAGAGAGATCTCAGCTCAGCCTTCTATGGTTGCCACTACCACAGCAAAGCTTGCAACACAGCAGGAAAACTTCTTTTCAATCAAGCCAGTGGATACTGTGGAAAGGGACATATGGGAAACAGTTGAGGAAAAGGTCAATTTCTGTAATAACACTTTCGTATTTCAATTTAATTTTCTGGTCCAAATTTGGGCTGCATTCATTTCTTAGTCTTACTGATGGGATATAGAGCTGAGTCTAACTCATCTCCATAGACATTATGTTTCTTAATCTTCTAACTCACGCTGAAGAAAAAAAAAAGAAAATTCAGATCAGCCAGAGCTGATCCCAAAATTAACCTTTTCCTGCTGGAGGCAGAAATAAATCTAATCTAAGAAGGAGGAAAAACTTGGTTACTCATTGCTTCATTGCCATGTTTGATAGAATGGGATAATAAAAAATAAAAAAAGCCCATTTATATTTTAATCTCCTTTTTCAGTTTACAAAGTGAAAAAAAAATCTGACCTTGTCAAACCAAGGCTGTTTAATTCTATTTTAGTTTACTGCGAGGACAGGAAAAATGCTGATCTTGACACCTCTTGGAAAGACATCAATAAGAAGATATCTAGATCCATCAACTTTTATTATTACACGACCGCTAGAACAACCTCGTGAAAGAAAACTTTTTCACTCAGGATACGAAGTAGAAAGATCTGTGCAAATAAAAAAACAGCAAGAGGCTAAAAATGCATAAGAAGTAGTGCTTCTCTGATCGAGGTTTGAGGACTTCTGTCATCAAAATATTGAGATCCTTATAGGACTGATCTGACATGAGGAACTCTGTTTGACCCAAAACATTAACAAAAGCAGACCAAAGCAGGAATGAGATGGCCCAGAGGAAGTTAATAACCAGGTACGGCTTTGTTTTTAACGAAGTATTAGGCCTATGTTTCTTTATTCCCTGCTGCATCATTCAAAAAAATTTCATCCTGCAATTCCCAGGGAAAAAATAATCTTAACTGCAACCTGTGTGGAATTCTGAGGGACTGTGCAAGCATCATGGTGATGCTGGTGGACATGCAATGCTGTGCTGAGGAACTAGGTTATCTGTGCTGTGGACTCCAGGTATGTTCAAGGGCACAGGCAATAGATCTGATTCCAGGGTAAAGTGCTAGAGTCACAGACATTGAATCTGTTCTGCCCAGTGAGCAGTGAGGTGCTGAGATAGCTAGTGGTGTCTATGACGGATACTTTGCACTCTGAGGTCTGATCCAGGAATGAAAGTATTCTGAAACAGTCAAAAATTATGTTTTCCTCAAAGCCTGTTGTGCTAAAAAAAGTCAAATGGATTGAAAATTTCCTAAGATTTCCAAACCATCTAGTAGTGCCAAAGAGCTCTGCTGACATACAATGAAGTTCACAGCAGCAGACCTCCCTGGCTTTTCTGGTGCTTCACTCAAATTCCCAAATTTTCCCAAGGTCTGCCCAGGACATCTGTGATTTATTTGTTTCTACCTGCAGCAGTGCTGTGTATTCTATGCCATAAGTTATGGGAAATCCAGTCAAAAAGGAAAGTTTTACATTCCAACGCAGAGTTTCTTTGTTAGTTTCAAACTGCCAAGAAATGAACAAGGAGAAAGAGGGAGTTGGAGCATCATGCCTGCTTCATGCTTTTTATGCCACTTTGATTCATGAGAGGCAAACTTCAGTGTATGTTTAAAGTCGTTAAAGATTTATATTATTAACGAAACAAGGATTTTTACAATCAGTGAACATTTGTTTAGTTTCCCCCTCGCCTCCTCCCTCCCTACCCGACCCCCCAACCAGCACACACAATTTTAGGAGAATATTTTGTTGGCTATAATTAAACTATGTGTGTTAATTAGGATTGGATTTTAAATGCACTGCTTGGGAAGTAGAAAAAATACAGGATCTGAATGAGCCCAAATTGAGATGACACTTGAATTTTCACAGATGTTTCCATAATCCTAATTTCAAATTGATTGTACTTCCTGAACAGTGAGAAGCCATTTTCAGTTATTTATTCAGATATGAACTACTTTTTCACTGGGTAGAAAATATACAGTCCCATAGTTAACTCCTTGAAATAAATGGATACCAGTGAAGATTCTGACTAGCAGTAAATGGTTCCACAAAACTGAAGAGTACCCATATCAGAAGGAAGGCATCTCTAAGGATGTGCAGAACCTCTGCTTCCTGAAGGTGATTGCTGTTGCTGTTGGAGGACTCAATAGGTTGATCCATTGCCCCAATATGTGCCACCATGTATTTGCACTATTGTGCTCACCGCACAGATCTGTAGAATCTGTCATACAAAGCCAACGCAACCTGGCTCTGCACCAGGAAAACCTAAATTATTCATCATGAAACCAAGTAGAGCCTGAGGGCTACTTTGACTTAATGGCAGCTGGCAACGGCCCCAAGGGACTAAAATAGCAGCCATTAACCCGTGTGCTCCATTGGTATTTTTTCCTTCTCTTTTATCACAATCTCTAAACCAGTGTCAGGGAGGGTTGGCATCTCACTCTCTACAGACATGATGTCCTCTTGCCTGGTTGCTGCTAGAGTCTACTGGAGGAATGGCATGGCACAAGAATGGCATGCTGCATAACCAGCACAGTAACTTCATTCCCAACAGTATTATTGGCCTGGTAACATTGGGCACAGATTTACAAGCCAGCTGCAGAAAGGAGTTTATCACTATTATTAATGTATGTCCTTCTGGTCTGACCAAGCCTTAGAATTCTTGCTGAAGGAATTAATGTAATTTAAGACCAAATCCAGCCTGATGTGGGAATAGTCCTAAATGATGCAACTCATAGTTTGTTCCTGGCCACATCTGTGGTACAGAATGTTCCAAAAACATCAGAAAGGATATGTCTGAGCAAGTTATTAATTTTCTTTCTAAAAAATTCTGAAAGAATTAATAACTTTTAGCAGTGAGTTGCACTGGGCTTGTACAGACAGTTTTCATACAAGCTTCTCCACACTACTGTGCCAGTGATCTGTAACGTAAAACTAAGTAACTGAAAACTAATCTCTGTTTTTGGAAAAAAAAAACCCCAAAACCAAAACCAAACAAAAAAAAAAAAGATTCCACTTCCTTTTTCCTTTTGAAATCTTTATTCCACTTTTATTGTCCCACTTCATCACCCATTATACAGCAATGCTGGATCTAATGTGAATAACTGTGAATATGGAACATGGTAACGGATTAGCATGACTTTGACATGATCGCTTATTCGTACACAGAATCGTAGGGGTCGGAAATGACCTCAAGAGATCATCGGGTCCAACCCCCCTGCCAAAGCGGGCTCCCTAGGACAGGTCACACAGGTAGGCATCCAGGCGCGTCTTTAATATCTCTAGAGAAGGAGACTCCACCACCCCCCTGGGCAGCCTGTGCCAGGGCTCTGTCACCCTCACTGTGAAAAAGTTCTACCTCATATCGGTGCGGAACTTCCTGTGCTCCAACATGAGGCCATTGCCCCTTGTCCTGCCTCCACAGACCATAGAAAATTGGCTGGCTATTTCCCCTTGTGTCCCACACTTGAGATATTTATAAACATTAATGACACATAGTATGTTTTTGTTTCTATGCTGTACTATCAGCATTTTTTTACAAATTTAAGTCATGCTATTCTGATTTTATACTCAGGGTAAATAAACATAGACCAGGGAAGCTCTGAGGAATGACAAGAGCCAACGATAGGGCACTGGAACTGCACTCTACAAATAACATGCTGCACAAAAATGCCAACTGTTTTAAAAAACAAAGGACAGAAGGAAATTCCTGTGTGGTCAGCTGGCCTTTGAGACAGCTATTTACTTCTGGAGTAAACTCACAGAGACCTAATATGAGTGATAGATCCATACTGTTGTTAGGTTTGCAACCCAAGTCAGTTGCACCCATATTGCCTCCCAGGCAAACCAGCCCTAATTCTGTACCTGAACTGCCTGGGGAACTTCTGCCTCTCTCCTGACTCAAATCAGACTGAGAGGCAAAAGGAGATGCTGGGAACAGGTAATGAATTCAGCAACAAGTATGAGTCTGGACCCCAGGTTAACATAAGGCCAAGCTGCAGCTTATATTCTTAAAACACACAAATTAAAGTTATATTAATTGTCTCAAGCTACATCTACATCAATCTATTCAGCATTATTATATTTCATTGAATCACACCTGTGGTAGGGCTGCAAATCAGGACCCCATAAAATAGGCTTAGACTTAGTCATAGCAAGTAGCTATAATTAAAAAAAAAGGGTATATTTTTTGTTAATCTATCTCAGCTTCTTCTTATTAAGAACACAGGCAGCTTTTCTCAGTTTGCCTAGGAGCAATCATTCAGCCTAGAATAATGAAGACAAGAAACTCTTTAGCAAATGCCATCTTCCTCTGTTCACCACCATCAGCAAAAGTGACACCTTTGACTCCCATACAATTGATTAAAGTTTAAGTCTATAAACGCTGCCCTCACATCACATTTAGTGTTACTTATTTCATTAAATGTCAGATTAACTGGTAATTAGTTCAATAGAATTACTTAATATTATTACTTCATATAAAATGCTCTATAACTTTCCTGCACATCAACGCATGTGATTTACACCAAAATCATTACATGTCAATACTTTGGCGCATCAGTATAAACTCAAGATGCCATACAGTGCATTCAGCTAAAACGAAATCCCCTTCGTTGATTCCTCCTGCTCTGTTTTTCTGCATATGCACTTCAATATTTCTCAGAATTTTAGGCTAACCGTATCTGTGGTCTGAATACTGCCTAAAATAGACATCTTCAGACACAGGTCTACCAGTGCAAGCAGTAATAACAACAAAATACCTTTCAGTGCTCTCATAATTGTAAACAGAAAGGCTCTATCCTGCCTTAGACAGCCAACCTATGTTGACTGCAGTGGGAGTTACACGAAACCAAGGTCAAAATTTGGCCTACAGTTAAGGAAGTAGTGCCAGCAAACTGTTTCCACTGAAAAGTCAAAACAAGTTTATCAACTAAACAAAGTGGATTTCCTGAAAATGACAACAGGTATAGGTGTAATTTCAAGAACAACTTGAGGGTTTCATCAGGCCTCTCTTTTTTTTTCTCTCTGTCTTTTGAGAAACAACTCGTTTTATCAGAAACTGCATGTGTGTGAACATACAGTCACTACAAAAGTGAAGTGGTAACCAACCTGAGGTTTTTTTCTCTTTTGCTTCCTGGCTGTGTAAGCCTTTTTTTTTTTTCTTTCTTTTATTACTGTAATTATGAAATTATGGGAGGGAGCAGTATGTTGACCATCATATGCAGGATTGTTACCACAGACTTTTATCAGTAGTTTTTCACGTATGTGAACCTATATAACTATAAATGCTCGGTACACTTATGCACACACAAATTATGGTGCTGTTGTGTATCTGTATGCCTGTGTATGCATAGACACACACACAGAGAGCAATATGCAAACATATTTATAAATATATTGTGGTATAGCTGTGGCAACTGCAAATAGCTTGATGTAGTTGTACAGCTATTTCTGGTAGGCTGTATTCAATAATATTCCCTAAACACATGGCAAAAGCAAAAAATACAGTTTTTTCCACACATGGGCCTGTTAGTGGCTTTATCAGAAAATACTGTCCAATGTTTGATAGATAAAGGCTGTAAATACTCTAAAAATGCAAACTTCATAAAGCATTTTTAAATCTTTTGCTGAAAGATCATCTATACTGTGAAGCATTGCTATTGCTTTTAACCTCTTCAGTTACTGAGCCACCTCTGAGGTGCAGAAATACTCAACCCATCGCTTAAGTGACAACTTCATGTTTGTTATTGCTTAACACCAAAGTAAAATGCATACTTACACTGCAGATTAACCTAGCAGATTGATACCTCAAAGGAAGGTTTTTGGTTGGTATGTCATGTCTATGTCTGCCTGACAAACAGTTCCAGGAAGGTTATTTGTATTTAACAGACCTTACTGAGAAGTTGTTCTTGGTGCCTTAAATTTCTTCTTTTAGAAATTAACAAATTAACAAATCAGAAACTTGCTGACTTTCTGGAAACTTCAGTTGAAAAGAATAAATCAACAAAAAGAAAAACAGTAATTTAGTTTGAAAAAAAAGTCAAGGTTTCACAGAAAAGGGAGTTTTGATAGATACTGCACTTTTGAAGCAAAGGTAAAGTCACAGTCTAACACCTGACCTAAATACCTTGCTCATGTACTAAATGAGTGTCTTGGAGGAACAAGTCTCCTGATAGCTTGCATAACATCACAAAGGGTGACAAGATGGAAGAATCTGAATTTGAATCCTTATCACTGGCTTCCCTGAGCAAAACAGCCCTTCTCCACACAGCTCTGCTCTCCCTCTTGCCTCCTGGTCCAACCTCAGCCCTTCCTTCCCTGTCTACCTCTCCTGCTCATGGAACCTGAGTATCGTTGGCTTCCTAAGACTGCTTGATGTGCAAAGATACCTGAGTGAGCTTTATCCTTAGAACTACATGGCAGAACCATGTTGTCAAACCTACCAAATAAAAGTGCTGTTTAGTTTTTTTCAGGAAAATTAAAATATGTTAATTTTATCCAGAATTATGAAACTTTGTGTCTGTACCTCCTTTTCTCTGAAGCCACACTATGCACAACCATTGTATGGTGTGTGTTAGTGTCTGTCATGTGGCATCTTCTCTTGTTCAGAGTCTTCCTCATTTGTTGGCTCCAGTGTTGTGAGGTGATGGTTAAGTCTGCAGCATGCACTTTTAATTGCTTGGCTTCGGTCAGTTGAAGTCTCATTCTTAAAGTTAATCATGGTTTCCTGGAAAAATGTAGCATTAATTTTAAATGCAAATTATTGAAATGTACAACTAGTAATTCATATTTTCTAATTAATAAATATTCTGTGCATGATGCATTAGTAACGCTATTAAATATTTATCTATAGATGGAGATACTGTGAATTATAATAAACTGTAAAAGGATTCTATTAGCTTTTTTTAAAGATAAATAAAATTGAAATTGTGATCGATATAATGAATACATGATGTTAAAATTCCTCTTGCCTCACAAAAACATATCTACTGATGTGTTTTATGAACAAATCTCATAAAAATGTTAGCAATATTTGAAAACAAAATATGTTAAATAAAAATAAAATCTACTATGGAAAGTAAATTTAAATATTTAATGATATAATTAAGTCTTATTAATGTAATGTTCTTTATTTTTTCAGATTAAAAATTCACAAGAATTGTCATTCTCTTTCATCTTAATCAGATGGTATGTTTGTCATAATTATTTGTTATGTATTTTCATTAACATTTGATGAATATTAACTTTGCAAAATAGAACAATCTTGTTCCTGAAACAGTCAGCTGGAGTGATGTGCGGCCAAGCACCCTGCGCCGGCACCACAGCACGGCTGAGAAGGCAGCAGAGCCTCAGCACAATTCCCACCAACGTCCAGGACTTTTGCATCAAATCCATCGCCAGGTGCTCCTCCATGTGTGAAGGTAGGTATGGTAAATTCTGGTCCCTGCATCCGATTTGCATACCTGGTCATCTGGGTGAAGTTCCCAGCTACAGCAAACTGTTGTAGCTTCATAATTGCTCCAGTTCATAGAGGTTCTCTCCTCAATCATCCTCTCCTGTTACTACCTCTCCCTTAGTGCCCTTTCAGAGTCCCACTCACCTTCCGATCTGGAGTTACAGCTCCAACAAGCGCAGGACAGGTTAAGCGTAAGCTCTGTGGGACCTTCCAAAGGCTCCAAGTCTAACCTTCCCCTGCTTTCCAACACTGAGAAGCATCCCTCCTCTGGAAAATGACCACGCAGAGTCAGCGTCCAGGCCCTAAGCTGCGTACACTGCCCATGCAGCAGTGGGGATGACCACAGGCAGTAAAGGCGGTGAAAAACGAGATCCTCTCTCCTGAGGGCCCTATTTACCTTCTGGGTCTTTTATCGCACTGCTCACTTCATTGGAACCATGTGTCCAGCAACACACCACTCACCACGGGAAGGGTTTGGATGAAATAGCAGCTTTTTGCATTACTTCAACATGGTATTTTTAACATAGCTCTGAAACATTTACACATTCGTACAAAAGCCTGTTACTTACCTTAGCAATGCCACTGTTATACCACTATTATCAGTGTTGTATCACCCCATGACAGTTAACAGGTATCTCTAAGACAGCATAAAAATATTTTTAGTTGAATTAAGAGAAAGCTAAAATGTTACCAGGGACTGGGAACATAGACAGCCAGTCCTACATTCCACCAATATTGTTTACACAAAACCATAGCATCAGTTCTTTTTTAAAGACTTGATTTTGCCTCCTTTTTAATTATGAAGGATAAAGTAAAATTGAGTGACTGAAAGGAATAAATAGATAATGAAGTATCAGGACTTTTTTATATAGAAGCTCCTTATTAAAATGTCTGTTTCCTTCAACTGCTTAATTTAATTTCTCTAAAACAGGTTTTTACTTGTTCTGCTCATACTAATGTACAGGTATCAGATGTATAAATATGACACCTCACAGGTCACACCCTGAGCTTGAAGAACCACTTTAACCTCTTCATTGCCCTGTAGACATGGCCTGCGTCTCCTCCCATGGGGCTGCTCGCCCTGAACTATGGAGGTGCAACATGCTGCATCAGCAATCCGGAGGCATCACAGAGTTCCTCTGTCTTCCCCTCCCTCTGCAGTCACTCCATGGGACACTTCACAGCTCTGACTGCTGTTGCAAGCAAGGGAGGTGTCCACAGTTGTTTTTGTCAAGCCAAACCTAAAGCATGACTTCATTATTTGTTGCCATTGATTTGTAGTGTCCAGTGAAGCTAATGTATATTAGGCACTGCACAGAAACTTCAAAGATGGATAAAATTATAATTTCCTTTCCCACACATACACTATGCAAGTATTTGCAGTATTTTCAAGAACTCAGCAAGAACTGACAAGATCTGGATCCTAGTGAAAGAGACTGGGGATTGGTTTATAGTATGATGTGGGCTAGAAACAAGTTTTATCTGAAGCCTTGAAAAAAACAGAGGTAGAGGCAACAGGGTGTCAGACGGGTGTGACTGGGGTCACAGAGGGAACAGCGATTAGAAAGCACAAAGGGGAAGGAGGTGGGGGATGAGGACAAGGCACATAGTGTTGGAGGAGAAGCAGCCTATGAAAGGATGCAAAGCAGGGGAGCTAGAAGGGGAGGAGAGATGCTCACATAAACTTTTCATTTTTTCATCCACACATGCCCACAGTGCAGCTAGTTCACAGGAAAAAGGGAAGTGCTGCTTTACAGGTAAATTTCAGGAGAAAGAAGTAAAACTCTTGTAATCTTAATAACCTATGGTAAAAGTATCTTGACTGGCCACCTTCCAGTCAGAAAGCTTATGCACGATACAGATACTCATGAACAGGAACAATAAACTGCCTGATTTTGTTTCCCTTTCCATTCATTTGGAGACCTCTACCCACCATGTACTTTTTAGAGCAAGCAGGTAAGGGTCGAGGGACTAGAGTTCAACTCCAAGTTTGAGCCACTGGCTCACTGTGTGACCTAAGGAACAAGAAAACCAGGGAGGTGGCAAATTTCCCTCACTTACCCAGCATTACCTTGCTGTCTAATAGGAACAGGAAGCATTCTGTGGGATGTTCTCAAACCAAAGAGAAAAAGATGCTTGAACTATGAAAGGTTAATTGTCTTTCTGTTTATTATGTGTAGCAACTTCACAGGCAAGTTTGAGCTTTTTTTTTTTTTTTTTTTCGATTAGGTTCAGAAACAGTCTTTTGACTCGGCAGACCTCTGAGGAGAGAAGCTGGTAATTTCATGTGGACAGAGCATGCACCTGCCAGGGGTGGGATCACAGATCTCTCTCTGTAGTTGTTGAATTTCAGCAGTAATTACCTTTTCCATTTCGCCTTCCTTTTGAAAACTTGCAAGTTTTATTAACATAAAAAAGCCTTAGGAAATTTTGTGGGCTGTATTTTATGGGGAATTCTGACACGAGATAAGGATCTCTTCCAGTAGTTAACACCTTCTCAGAGTCTGTTGAGACACATGAACAAAAGAGGCAATCTTCACAACAGCTGAATCCCTTATAATCACTTTAACCCAAAACCAAAACAGTAGAACAGGTCTATAGGTAACTGAATGTTTGGGATCCTTTGGACTTCAGTTAAGGAATACTTGAGTTTTAATCAAAACCTTAGTCTCAGGCAAATATGTAAAATCTCCACTGTATTGCTTTAAGTTTTCAGTAGAATTGAGTTTTTCCAACCCTAATCACACCCTCAGGATGAGTTTCAAAACCAGAAAGAGCCACAAACAGGGCAGAAGAACAGCTGTGGAGCACACACTCACAGAGCATCGATTACTTGCTTTCCTGCTCAGAAGACAGAAGCGGGATAGAGGGAGTCCTCTTTTTCACGGATGTAGCTCGTTCTTAGACCCTGTATTTATTCTTCCCGCTCTGAACCAAATGTAGGGTGGAACACTAAGCCAGCCTTTATTTAGGGCAAACCTGGTGCTGCCTCTGAAGCTTCAGCATGAAATGTTGTTTATAAGGAGGATTAGGAGAAGACCTCTCCGTTTCTTGTTAGTCCTAGTGCTCAGGCTGTGTAAAGAGCTGTTACACCTTCCTTCAGCTCTTGTCCTTAGAAGAAAATTTAAAAATAGAGCAGAAAGTAGACTGGCTATTTCTACAGGCTGTTTAGCAGAGCTGGCCAGCGGCAAGAGAGAAACACACAACACTGCCCATTTTCCCAGTGAAAGTGAGGACTCCGAGGAAATGTTTCCTGGAGGTTTTTATAGTATTGCAGCTCCAGTGTAGCTCCAGCAAGGCAACGAGATATAATCTAATCTACAGTGAACTATCAGCGAGGTAATTAGAGAAAAAGGCAGACTAAAAGAGAGTAACACAAGTATATTCCCAGGCTTTTGATGTTGTCTTTGGTGGGTATTATTCTCCCTTTGACACCTCTTAGATCACCCATTGACATTAAAAGGAGCCATGCCCATCCACTAGTTACTAATAGAGTCCATTATATGATTATATTTCAGAGAGAAATGTTATTGATTAAAGGTACAGAAGAAACAACAATCGCATTTTAGCTGAGTCATTTTGCTGCCACTTAATCTGTAATTTTATTATCACTTCACCAAAAGGCAACAAAGATGCTTGAGTTAATGAAAAGCTTAAGGTGTGTCAAGCAAATTAATAAGAAAGAGAATTCCGAGGAGAACAATGCCTTTATTGAGGTGCAAAATGCCAGTCACAAAATTACTTAATTGCTACAGCCAGCTCACTTTGTACTGCCAGTAGCAGGGAAGGAGTTAATCCTTGGGTGCTAATCAGACAGAGAATTTCTTTGTGACATGAAGTGCTTGTAGATAAGCAGTAATATGCCTTGTTTTACAGGTTTTCTGTAGCTGAGGCAGGGTCCCTTGCTGCAAAGCATATATTGAGAAAGATGGATACACAGAACAGGGGTAATAGCTTTCCATGTCACAGCAATATAAAACAGACGGTTTTTATAAACTGGAAACATGTTTTTAATAGTAGTTCTATACAAGAAATATCTCTGTGAAAACAATAATATAGATTGGAATTTTTTTTTCCTGTTCCCAACCAGAGGTAAAGAGGAAAGCCAAGCAACCCACATAAATCTATTGTCAAGCCTCACGGGAAACCCCATAGGTGAATTATGAGTCATAATAAGAATTATTTGTTGTACTACCATATGCAATCAATCAGCAATTCAGACATAGAAGTCATTTACCCTCTGTCTCTATCAGATAAACCCCATAACCCTTTCGGAGGACTTTAAACCAGATGTAAATTGATGTGAAGCATGAGCAACTCCAAATAGAGCCACATTCAGAGCTTCCCCTCCTTCAGGGGTTCTCAACCTTCTTCCACTCAGAATATCAAAGCTACCGAAATAGAAAATAAAAAAATAAAAGGTTTATCTTCCCATGCTCCAACAGGTGGCAAATCCTGGCGGAAGAGTGTAGAAGAGGCTGGGGCTTATGAGAGATTTGATGTCTTAGAAAACAGCAAATGGCAAAGTTATTCAATGAAGTGCTGCTGAGGAGACAAGATACTGGCAGTATGTGTGTATGCTCATCTCTTCTGAAGCTTTAAAGGCTTTCAAATGAAATATGAAATGGAGGAAACATTCTACAGAGTGAATAGTGAAGAGTAGAAATGCAGAAAACACAAGGAAACATCATTTTTCCCTTACCCCTTTCTTGTTGCAGTCTCCCCAGTATTGAACAGTCTAACCATTCAGATATTATAGACATTTTAAGAAATGCCCCAGAATGCTGAAGTTGAGACTCTGTCTCCTCAAGGAGAGCATATTAGACAACAGCAGCTCTGCTACTACATATCAATTTATGGTTTTGCTCTAGACACCCCACCACTTTTTCTTTGTATTTTATTTTTTATTTTTAATCTTCTACAGCATAGAGGAAGACCTGGAAAACACTGAAAAAGAAAGTGACTCCACGAATGACAAAATCCATTAAGTTTGGTTCTTGGATTTGAGTCTTGGGATTCCTAAAGAAAAAGTGTGCTTTGTCCCAAACAGAGGAATTAGCAAGGCTGATATCCAGGCTCTGATTTCTAGTCTTGAGATCTCTGCATGTTGGGTAAATGTGTGTGAAATTTGTCAGGGGTCTCTGAACCACAGACGAAATGTCCTCCACATATCCCCCAGGGAAGCCAAGCTGATCACAGCAGCAATCTCACAAAGAACCTTCCCCAGTTCATCCCCAAGGGCAATTCCATAGCCCACAAATTCCACAACCCTCTGATCACATTTGCATTCTTCCAGCTTGGCAAACAGGTTATTATGGTGGAGGCATCTGAGGACAAGTTGAACATGCCAACTGTGTTGTTTCTGGGTTCCCAAAATAAATGTGGGTGTCATCCAGACATGCTGCTATATCCTAGTCTAACATCTTCCTCAAATGTTGTAAATAAAATGCTGGAATGTTGTTAGAGCATTAGAAAGGCAAGGAATAGGACAGGATTTACCTGTACCAGCTCCAGAAAGAGGTCTGCTCTCAGCACCCTGTCAGATGAGTTTATGCTCCCTGAAAAGGCATGTTTTCTCAAGAGGTTTAAATATATTATTAATGAGATGCAGAGGCTACTAGCTCTCAACTGTGATTAGAACAGGTCCCAGTCACCTACACAAAGGTACAAGAGGCCAGAGGGTTTTTTTGACAAAGTCATGGCCATCCACTTCAGGCATCAAAAGGTCGGAATTCCTTGGCAATCCTTTAACTGAGATAGTCCCATGCAATCCCAACTTTTAGGTCGGACAATAAATATCTTCTAGAGCCAAAGGAACCACTGCTTCAGACCAGAGGTTAACAGATGGAGTATGGTGTCTGCACTCTTCTATCAAAGGTAAAAAAAAACCCCTCTCAATATTTCACAGACAACAAGTGTGTCATCAACCTGTGGCTCCAGTGTTGGCACCAGTGATAAAACTTCCAGTTTGTTGTGGCCTGTTATAAGAGAGCTCAAGTCTCTCAAATAGAGGTTCAACACCAATATTCTGAACTGAATCAGATTCTCTGGAAAGATCAGTGGATGAACCCATTATTCCTGAACATGATGGTGCAATATGCAGAACATATCAATTAAAACTGAAGTGAATTACTATGGTTTTGTATCATGAAATATTGGTCTCATCATAAATAGACATGAGCAGAAGAGCCATCAGTTGATTCTATTACCACACTTGAACTGAAGGTAGGATAGCATAGTTTAAAGAAGCAGAAGTCCAGAATTCAATCTAGAATCATAAAATTCCTGGGTATGTTGAGGTTTGCCACCAACCAAATCTAGATACTTGGTCAGGGTAAGGTTTGTGAAATGAAGACTCATCAGCAAAGTGTATCTTGATTGAAAACTCAACTTCTCTCAAAACAGAATTATCTACCACCAGTCAATCACATATCTTGTGTAGTAGGACCTACAAGGGTTTACTATTTACACTGTGGCAATCCATTAACCTGAATCATGGCACTTGGGTGACCTGGGGAGTCAATGTACCAGTCAAAAATGACAGCAGTCTTCTTTCAGACAAATGTCCACAATTCTCAATGAAATTATACCAACTTTCCTCACCTGTGCAGAATGAGACAAACTTTAACTGAAGAAAGAATTTTTCTTCAAACAACAAAAACAAAACAATGAAAAAAAGGTACAGTACGCTGAAGATGAGAAAATTCTCAATCACTCACGTTTCTAACTTGTCACTTGCTTTCTCATTCCTAGATGTCCTGGTCTCAGATCATGGCCCTTAATCTCAAAAAGCTACAAAAAACTCCGTTTCTTTCAGAACTCCCAGCATATGAAGATGACCAAAATAAAGACAAAGTTATAATGACAATCTGAGATAAGCCAGTAGACAAGTCAGTATGGGAACAAACAGTGAAATGAGGTTACTGTTCCCACAGATGGACCTTCTGTTGATTATAGACAACAGTGTCTTCCCCTCAGTCTGCAAATACTGAACCCCAGGCAAAGATTTCCCTTCAGCTATTTTTCTCACCATCTCCTTCTTAATTACCTTTGTAAATACAGGTTTAGGCGAAGGCCACTTCAGGCACTGGTAACCACGTACAAAACAAAGCTTACCACTAGCTTCCCATGACAGTGTGCAAGCCTTAATGGAAAAGGCCAAAGTTGTGATGCCCATTGGTCCCTCAGTGCACCATCCTTTTTTGACTCACTGCACTTTTGTCTCCTATGCCTCTGAGCCACAGACACAGACTGTGCATCTTCCCTCCACGTCACTGCTCAGGAAGGGCAAATTCGCTGGGGAGTGCTGCAGGCTCCACTACCCACCACAAGAGCCTGATTCTCAGCATTAATTTGGGCCAGAGCCTATCCCTGTCCAGGTCCACTTCCAAAACATAGATGGGCATTCTTACAGCTAACCCATTGTTTCAGCAATGCCTAAATTAGTACAAGATGGAGGCAAATGTGCCCTCGATTCCGACCCAAACAGTGGTTCCAACTACCACTTAACACGATGCCATGTTTCTAACACAAAATGCAAAAAAGAGGACACAGCTGAAGCCCATGCCCTGTGGATTTTATCATGCAGCAGCAGCCAAAAAGCATTCTAAGATGGCAACCCTATTACCCACCTTAACTGAATCCAGAGAGGTAAATTAGAGGTGAAATGTTTCATTTGCCACCAAAACCCCACTCTATTCTGAAGCAATATACTTTTATTAATAAGTTTAAATTCAGATTCCCCCTTTTTGAGGGCATTCCTACTGGGCTCTCCTGTCATGCCAAATTATTCTGTAAACATGTTTTTAAATATTCTGTTCCCTCTCCATTACCACCTCTTCCTTACTCTTGGGACTAAAGGATCTTTTCTCTGACATTTTAAAGCATTAAAACAGCTCGAGGGCTAGAGAAAACATTTTTCATGTAATCTTTGAAAAGTTTAGTTGTCAAGGAGACCAAGACCTTAGCGACCAGGTATGGAAACCTATTCAGCACACTAACATGCTTGTGAAAGAAGGTGCAAGGATGCCAGTATACCTGGAGGCAAACATGCTTGGTGTTTCAAGAGTGTCTTGCTTCCTGACATACCTTTTATTACACAACTAAACAGTGACTCAGATTTCTTTGTCTTTGGATGGTGTCATCTAGTGAGTAAAAACACAGTTAAAGGACCTTACTTGGATGATATATTGCCTCAATAAATCACTGAATTGAGGTATGCTTGGGAAATGTCATTCACAGATTGACACTTTCCAAGGAAGAATGGGTCCAAGAGCACATTTGATATAATTGCAGAATAAATGACAGTCAACGACTAACAAACTGGAAAGGTGCTCTCCTAACTCCAGGCAAAAGGGACACTATTAAATGAGTCTCTCTCTGATATTACTTCTGTTTCCAGGATAGTGAAACCTTGCACAATGCACAAGCTGAAACAAGAGACAGATGCTTGGCATTTTCAATTTGTACAAAAGTCAAAGTTTTGCAGATTCTATGTCTGTCCTTAGCCTGTTTGCTAGCACTGGGACCTAGACAAGCGGATAGACTTTCATAGGAGACAATGGTGTCTTTCCATGAGATTAACCACTAAACCAAAATAATTGTAAATATCATGTAAGTAAACGAAAGCAGAAGCATTTAACATCTGAGAGGCATGGAATTACATTTTAAATACAATTAACTTTAAATAAAACAATATAAATATAAATAAAAACTGTTTTATCATAAAATTTATTACTAAATGTGCTCAACACATTGGTATAAACCTCAGGAACCCCTAGAGATAAGTGTCAAAACCAGTATTGGCAACATCTTTGTCAATCATCTGGAGAATGTAATGTGGAGATAACACCAAGGCTTTTTTCAGATATTCAAATACCTCATTGCCAGTAAGGAATTTGAAAAGTCACACTCAGTACGTGTGCAAACATTTAGGGGCAGGCGAGCTTTCATGGGGATCATTGAGAAGTAAGGTACCAAGGTAAAAATAACCTAAATTTTGCTTACCTGACATTGTACTTAGAACAGATAGTTACCACTCATGGAAACAGTATTAGAGTTATCAAGCACAGCTCTTTGAAATTCTGAATTGAATTTGTAACACCAGCCAGAAAATTTTGGTTGTTTTAGGAAAGACAGTCACAGCAGAACAAAGAAAATAATTTTGCCACTAGAAACATCTTGCTCCACCCTTGTTTTGAGCATGTCTGCTGTTCTGTTCTGTGCATCTTAAGACAGAATAGAGCATTATACAGACTAGAATTAGAAAACAAAACCCACAGAGAAGAGCAACTGAAGTGATTGAGAGGGTGTACCATTAACTTTACAAAGAAGTAGAAAGAGTTTGATTCTGGTTTGAAAGAATATGGCTAAAGGGGATATTACTGAGATGCACAAAATCATGAAAGTGGTAGATCAGGGTCAGAACAGAATTGCCCTTCACCAAGGCCTGCAGTATTGAACCTGAGAGCACAGAGTGAAAATATCAGGAAACAGGCTTAAAGCAGCTGAAGAGAAGGGTTTTCTTATACAGGGGATGTTGAACTTCTTCAACCTGTAGTTCAGGATGCAGGTTTTATCAGTGGTGTGCAAGTTCATGGATAACAGGTCCACCAGAGGACACAAAAATGAATCAGGCAGGGAGGTATTCCCTAAAATCCTTAATCTGATTATCACAGTCACTCAGGAGTATAACACTGCAGAGACAGGCCAGGCTCATGCTTTTCTATGCAACATCTCCTGCCACAGCCAGAAATAGAGTACTGGGCTAGACGGACCACTCTTCTGTTCTCACAGGGCATTTCTGTCTTCTTCCAATTTTACACATTGCAGGTGGTAAGCAACCTTTTGTCTATTGTCCATTTTATAATCTCCATAGAGGACCACCATACAGTGGTCTCCACATTGTGCCAAATTTGGGACTACTTCTTGGACTTCCAGATGCCTCATCACAACTGATCCATCCAAAGAAGACACATGCTGCAGAGAGAGGATGGCCAATTAATGTGACCATTAAACCCTGTATTGCCCAAGGGTGGTAACAGAACAGCCAAGGACCACAGAGCAGTCAGGAGCTCTATGGGCTATGATGGACGCAGTCATATTAAATGGGCTAGTTTGGCTGTTGCTACCCAAATAACAGGGGCATGCTGCATGTCAGCATGTGTTGCAAAGCTGTCCAAAGAACCTTAGTGTATATTTTGAGTATCGTAGTGGGAGCTGGGTATATACTGTATACAATTTAGTGAGCTATTAAAAAGAACCAATTCAATGAGCTGCAAAAAAGAATGCTCTAAATATTTTTCACTTCAGGTTGTTTGTTGGGGGGGGAGATTTATTATTTTATTTTAGTCCTTTTTCTCCACATTGTTTATAGGATCTTCTTTGACGCCTGAAAATATTTTTTTCTTGACATTGATATTTTCCAACGTGTGTTAAATAGAGATGAAATGACCACAGCCGTATTTGCTTAACAACTAGAAATTCAACTTGTGAAGTGCATTATCACGCTAAAGCATCTCTGCTTGTGTATCAGCATCGATTGATGTCATCACAACAAAAAATGAGAACTCTTCAGTATTTGCCATACACAGGACTGCAAGGGAGCACAAACCAGCATTGCTGAGGGGAAGGTTCTATGAGAACACTGATGAATCTCAGAAGATATGTATATATTGATTCAATGATATATTTGATATTCATTGATTCAATTATATATTTAAAGTCATGCTCACATACAGAACAAAGAGAATAAGGAATCTAAATGATAAATTCATGGTACAAAAATGTCAAATTATTAAAAACCATACTACCATGTGCCATTTGAAATATTGTTCTTCCCCCTCCTGCTTGCTTAGTGCTTTTCTTCTAAGGCAATCCAAATGTGTTTTCCAACTTATTGGTCCGCTGTTCAGGGATCTAGTTTTAGGTGTACTTTATAGATGAAAAACTTGCAGACTGCAGCAACTTGCTACTCTGCATGAGTGCTAGTAAAATGCCTACCTAGCAAGAACTCTCCTACATACACTGTACCCTTGCAACCAGCATGCTTGTCACATCATGCCCAGCAGCAGTGGCCTGGAATAAAGATTAGGAAAACTCTGTTACAGCAAAAAAACAGAAACAACAATACTTGTGCATGCTTCATTACAACAGACATTTCCAGGAAGAGGAGTATGGTAAGTTTAACTCATGGTAAAATGAAGAGAGAATAGCTGCTTGTAATGAAAGGAGAGATGATGTCTTCACTGAAAAGCTTTTTGGGGGTTGCTTGGATCCCCTGACTACAGTCTGAATCCTCAGCCATTTTACCCATCACTAACGTTGCACCCTTGCAATGCTTCCAAGTTACTTAGTATTGCTACACAAATCCCTACATCTCAACTTCCCAATAGGCAGCTTTCATGCTACAGTTTTGAAGTAATGATTGCTCATAGT
Organism: Laterallus jamaicensis coturniculus; assembly: GCA_022605575.1. Lineage (NCBI taxonomy): Eukaryota > Metazoa > Chordata > Aves > Gruiformes > Rallidae > Laterallus > Laterallus jamaicensis. The sequence continues at coordinate 15,377,128 of JAKCOX010000008.1, read as the reverse complement.
TGTCCACATTCTGCTTAAGAATCACATTTTTAAAAACACTGAGTCATCTTGCATTTATTTTGATTTTCCTTTTAAGTACTTCTAACTACTGCCTTTTAGTCAAAGCTTTAAGGTATCAGCTGAAGCAAGGCTAGCTCTGTCAGTTGTTTTGGGGAACCATGAGTTGCTTGTATTATGTTCAAAGAGCAATAACAACTTGTTATTGAAAGGAAAAGGTGGTAGAATTTGATTTTTGTTGAAAAGCATTTTGATAGTTTCTTATTCATTTGCTAATTTGTTTTTCATATTGGTGGTGCGAGTGAAAGGGCAAAACAAGGTTAAATGATGGTAGAGGACTATCATTCATAATGATTGCATCGCACCTTTGTTCAATAAGGCAGAGGTTGATCAAGCCAAGCTCAATAGCACTGTGTGGTCAGTCAAAGGATTTCCCAATGGAAATGTTGTATTTTTTTATCCTTATGAATTCATGCTTCTTTTATCTCCACTAGTGTATTCATTAAGCTCATTTTACTTGAAAAATTAACACACATACACACAAATAAATCTCAAATATTTCATTTAAAGAACTATCACACAACCTATTTTTATAAGAAATAGACCTTTTCATGCAAGGCCCCCTCTCTGTCACCTCCTGTCCAGTGAGCAGTCTAGCGAGATCACTTTGACTAATGCCTTCATTTGGTATTGAATTTTGCATGCTTAAAAAAAAAAATAATAAAAATTTATGGCTTTTATATTAGTTCAGAAAAGCGGGTCTTAAAATGTTAAAGTTCTGGGTTAAGGAGAAAACGAGAACATGTGCACATACACAGTCACTTGTTTCCTTACTGAATTGACATGATCTTCCACAGGAATAAGGACCATGCACGTGGGTGAAAGTGAGGAAGGACAGGGTAAGTACAGCTCTTTTAAAACAAAGAATAGGTTTCCGCTATACTTGACATTCCCAATCTTCTTACAAGGATAAAAAATGATATTTCAATCACATCTCTGTTTAATTTTCCTCTCCATTTGGAGGACTAAAAGTGATATTGTTTTTTGATCCTTACTAATTATTATCTTTTTTTTTCTAGCCCCAAATCAATTGAAGCATCATAGCAGTTTTCAAATTAATTATTAGAATTTTTTCCCCTGACTCATTTCAGACACTTTTATTAGAAAAGTGATTGATATAATAACACCATTAATTACTTATTTGACCCATTAATTTTGTGTATGTGCACAGACCTAATTGAAACAGCCTACACTGAATCTAGGATCTCAATTTACCAATCGAAAATTAATTTTTGGATACTCTTGACTGCTGAATCTGTGTGATGGTGAAAAACACTGTTCCCACCTCACACATCTGTTTAATATTCCCACTCCTCTTTCTCGGTCCCAAAAAGACCTTCAGACTCTGCCCCTGAAAGATTCCTATGAGCTTCGTTTTCTTCCCTCAATAAACAAGACTATCTCAATAGACCTCCATAAACGACAGTTCCCGTTCATTTGACATAATTTGCCTTTCCACCATCAAGCTAAATTTCTTCAATAGACTCTTAATTATTCTAAACCCATTATCTAATGCTATTATAAATGTTTAAATAATATTTGATATAATCCTGGTCCCACTGAAGTTAATGGGAATATTGCTGTTGCCTTAATTAAGATCAAGATAAAATTTATATTGTTTAATTTGTCACATATTACTGTTGGGTAAAAACAACCTAGTTAGTATTCAGAGGTACTAAACAGACCCAGCTCCCAGACTAGAACTGGCAAGGCCTCAACACTTCTCAGGAGAAGTCCGGAACGCTGAGCTGCACAGTGGGCGGGTGGGGAAGGGAGCAGTCGCAGGGTCATGCACCGTGCCACAGATCCGCAGCCCCAGAAGGCTTCCTGCACTCTGGGATGCTCACAGCCTTTAAATGGAGCACTTGAGTCAGGATTCATCAAAAGCACAGGAAAAACAGAGAAGTGAGAAAGCGTAGAAAAGCCTTCCCCGATGTGAGAACAAACCAGATATACTTTTTTTTTTCCAAAATATTTCATCAAAAACCTGGCCAGTTTTAAGAGAAACATTTTAAAATTTCTTTGGTAGAAAGAGTTGTGCACACTGATCAGATCCAGTTCAACAAGAAATACATCTTTTAAAGCATAAACTAAATATTGTTAATATGAAGATTTTTGGCTGGTGAGCATTTAGTGGTAATCAAAATTTAGAAAATAAAGTGCAAGTTTTTTTAGCCTATCAGCAAAATCTGTGGTTATTCTTATACTATCAATAAAGAAGATTTTTTTCTTTAAAGGGACATCTAAATTATAATTTAGACTCAGTTATATTTTTTCAATCTTTCCTACAAGTTTAATATTATATTATGTTCTCTAACACAATGCTATCTTCAGAAGATAAAACTATGAAGCAGATTAATTTTTTACTCTTCGTTATGTTCATGGTCAACATGTGATCACACTTGCATTATAAAATCTCACTGTAGCGGGTTACTTCCAGACTTCTGTGAGGGTCCTCCACTGGAGGCTCCGGCTTACTGGAGTGACACTTTCCACAGAGACATCTGAAATTCCTGCTAGGATCTTTTTTGCGTTTCCTCTCACTGAGTAAAGTCCCCCAGCCACTTCCCCGTTTGTTCATAGCTGTACTCATCCTGGCTGGCTGCTGCCTTCTAGCACTATAATCAATAAAGACTGCCCAGAGAGCTGTTTCACCCCCTCTTTTGGGGAAAGAAAGAGAAAAGCAACATGTTAACACACCACCGCTGCTTCAGAAGGTAGGAAGGCAGAATGGACTATTGAAAGTCACCACAACTCCAACAACTCTATGTGCCACGCATTTATTCTCAGCTCGTCTTAGCTTCACCCTGTCCACTTCTCACTTTTGTAACCTATTTGTAGCCCTGTCATCTCCTCCAATCCTGAGAGAAAGCTAAGCCCCAACTTCTTCCCAGGAGCCAAGGGAAGAAGGTATTGAGACATGGAACAGAAGGTCCCTTACCCAGCATGTCTGGATAAGATGAGCATAGCACCAAACTGAGATACAGGAAGAAAGGTCATAGGTGATTTCATTTTAAAATACAAGTGCAAACAGAAAGGACTGAATTCCCCAGTGGGCTCATTTGCTGAGATTTCAACCAGCTACCAGGTTGGAGCCCTGATAATGAGTTTCTGGCTATCAGAGATGGGAAACCTAAAAATACAGTCCCTCAAATCCATAAGCACTCAAGACGTTTTTATTAAGGCTCTGATCCTACCCAGCCCTTCGGCTTCTCATGAGTCTGCACACATTGCCCTGCTCCCTGTTTCTAGACAGCTGGAAGTATCTTGACAGTGAACAGTATTTCTCTAGTGAATTCAGAAGTTAAGGTTGCTTTGTGAAAGAACTGAGACATAGGACGTCCCACAGGTAGGACTCCTTTCTGTCTTCTTTTCACTGATTCACAACATCCCACAATGCACAGAAAGTATCTGGAAGCCGACGCTACACCACTGAAGACAATGCCTGGAAGCTCTCCAAGTCATCCCAAATCCCAGTAGCTTTTACTGTGCATTGTTCAAGCCAAAAGTGAAATGTCTTCAAGCTGGTCCCTAGAAATAGACTTCAAGGCAAGCAAGAAATTTCTGAATTTGTGGTGGGATCTTCTAGTCTCAACTTCCTGCATGACCCCTGAGGTAGAAGCTCATTTTGTGGTTCAGGCCTGCACTTTACATTTGAGCCCTAACTTGTTTTTTAACCATGAGGCTTCTGCCATACTGCCAGATTGCCCCATGGTATTCTATTCTACTGTGATATATACTCAGTAATTAACATTTTCCACCCAGACTGACCTACTTATTACAGTTCTTTACATTAGTCCTAAACAGAAGTGTAGCAAACAAATCAATGAGGAGTTTGTGTCCCTTTGCTAGACAACCAGTGCCTTTGACAGTAACTAATGACAATGCTACATTTCATCATCTTCCTAGTCTTGTGGTTATATAACTTTCCTCTAGCCTGGCATTTATTTGTGTTGGAAGAGAATAGCAAATACATACCACAAAGTGCCTACTACAAAGCAATACTTGTATATAAAAACACTTTCAGGCATTTATAAAATTTACTGTGGGTCATCAAATATATCCCCTGCTGTGAAAGAGCGTCTTTGTTGTTCTTAGGCTGTTCTTCCACTTGTTTCATCTTCCACAAAGAGAAATACCCTTATCTGTGCTTACCTACTCTAACACAAACTGTAATCTTCAGCTTTTATCTGTATTGTTCTTGGGGAAAAATACATCATTCCATATGAGCAGAGATAAATCTGAGCAAAATATGTTCGAAATGCATTAATCTACAGCAGTACAACTCTTAAACACGTTTTGGGAAGGTTCAAAATTTCTGCATTGTTTGTCAGAGCCATAAACAGTGTATGGTGTTGCAAAAAGCTTGATATGGTATGGGGTTTAAATTTCCTTCTTTAAAAAGAAGCACATAAATAGTTATGTTCTTAATTTTGCAAATTTTCTGCCATGATACTTTAAAGAAAACTCTGAGTAAAGCTAAACTTGACTGAAAGATAGCACTGCTTGGGCTCTCCAACTGCAGATGAGCATCCATAAAGCTCTCATGCCTTGAAGCTACAAAAGATTATCCTTTATCCTTCATCTCTCTCTGCCCTTTGGAAATGCTAACCTACTCTATATAAAAACTGTGTACATTCTGCCTGGTGTAAAGCATCACCAAACACCTCCAAACGGTTTCCCTCTGTGTTAATTTGTTTCTTGGCAGTCTATTTTTAAATGCTATTGCATTACACTTCCACAGTTGAGCTCATATGTAGGATCAGATCTTGCATTCAAAAATTCAGCTCAAGGGAACAAAAAACCAAAAAAAACATGCCTGTTCCAAGCATATCAATCTCAACGTTCACTTCTCAACTTTTAATCTGAGAGCAAAACCAATCTTTCACTGGCGTTAACTCAGGTTGCCATCAGCCTGCATGGAAAGCTGGGTGTCTCGGAACAGGGGAATGTGCTGACCATAAACAAATCTGCAGCAGTCCTCAGCACCAATCAAGACTAAAATTGTTGAGATCCTTCAGTCTTGGCTTTGCTGTCTTATCACCATCAGATCACAGCCTCAGACTGGGCTACATGGCAAACAATTAAATAATATTTTATTTAACATTTTGTTATTTAAGGGAAACAAGGACTCAAATCTCCACACACACCCCAAAGAAAAAAAGGACAAAAAAAGAGAAAAAAAAAAGCATATAGGAGGTTCTCCATCCTAAAGGTTCAGTTGGATTTAACAGAGGAAACACACTTTTTAAAATCCTCAGGTATTTTTAGGGTATTTAAAGAACGATTGAGCTACCCTCAAAATTGTTCAGATTATGGGATGTGAATAATCTCAAAATAAAGGCTTTATTTTTGGTGTCTATAATTTAGGAATATGGCTTTAAGTGCCCACTTTTTAAAGTGGAGGTGTTTGAGGAATGGGGAATAGTGGGAAACATGGAGGTTTCCCGCAAGGTCTGTAGAAATTAAATTTTCTCTGGGCATCTACCTATTTGTCATTTCTCTGAACTTTCAAGAACTTTTCAAAACTTTTTTGTCTTTTTTTATTTGACTTTAAAAAAAAAACAACCAACACATATTATAAAGAAACCAATAAGTTTGTACAGTGTTTGTATTATTAATAAGAGAAGCATCACCTCAGTGGCTGTTTGTCTAATCAAAACACATGTACTATAAATAATGGAAAGAAGGACATCTCCTGACCTCAAACAAATAAAGCTTACTTTCTGACTTATGGAGGTTACTGAAAGACAGGAAGCTGCGTGCAGTTTACTCTCAAGAGTTTACTGTGGGTGAAGGGACTAATCGGAGGCAGGCTTCTTGTCCCACAGAAATCCATCAGATCTTCCTTTCCTGAAAAGCCCTAATAGGTGGTGAAAGAGGAAGGAAGGAAGCCAGACCTTGTGTTAGAAAGAGAGTCCAAAGTAGATAGGAGCTTAAACAGCTATAAAAGCAGGTCTGAGAGGAGACAACTTGGACCTACTTCACATATAGTTTACCTACGTTCATGCAGGAAGCTTTACACAGGATATATCAGGCAACATTGTGCACATGTAGCTACCCCAGCACTTCCCAAACATGCCTAGATTGCTGCACACACAAGTAACTGACCTCAATGAGTCAGTTCATCACATCTACTGCTTGTGATGTATGTGAAAACAGCTCATTTTCTGTGAGCCCGCAACCTGAATCAACCCTTAGCAAAGTGAAAGGTCATCACCCAGGGCAGTAGGCAGTAGATAACCACAGAAAGACAGGAGCTCTACTGCCAACTGTAGTGGTAGAGTTGATAGACCTGAATTCCTACTTGGATAATTGAAGAAGCCCTATTTCAGCTATTACTGGAGTTATTACGCTATGTATTACTAAAACCAGAAAGAGGAAGGTGTGACTATGCTTAATCCTACAAGGTGCTGAGCAATCTAGTCTTAAATCAGATGGGGCTTAAAATTTTAGTGGCCTACAAACAGGACTCTCTTTGTCTAAAAAGATTAAACCTCTCCTTAACACTGCAGCCAAGCTCATTCAAAAAAGGCAAAGTTCACAGCAAGAGTTCCTTAACTAAAGAAGAGGATATTAGCAAATAAGGCAATCTTCAAATTGCAATTTCACAAACATCTAATAATATAGAGTACTACATAGAAAAAATAATGGTGCTGCCATGACACTATTAATCATTCTGTTCGTTTTTCTTGAAAAAGAGCAGCATTCTGTCTCAGATTAGTTATCTTAGAACCATAGTGATGGCAATCCATTCAAATCATGTCCTTATTTTCATGGCTATGGAAGCACAACCATTTTGTCTGAATAAGTGAAAACAAATTCTTTCAGTACTTTCTTTTTTTCTTTTTAAGCATACAATGGACTAAATTCTGACCTTGGTTACACCCATATAACTTCAGAATTGTATGAATGAAACTAACAGCAAAATGCAACCTACTTTGTGAGATTATTTCTGCATATTGTTTAATTGAGCTAACCAAGCAGGACAAGGTTTTGTGTACAAAGGAATTTTGTATTTGTTTTTATTGTAAAAACACTTTTTTTTCCATCTCCGCCTCACTCCTTTAAGAAAAATAAAGATGAAGCAAGCAGGAACAATGCTAATTACATTTTGTAAGCAGTTTAAGAATGGGCAGGAGGATGGGGAGGCATGGAAAACAGGCCCCTGCAGAAAATGTGTGGAGGGTGAAAACAAAGTTCTCCTGAGATGGATAGAAGTTTCTGTTTCGCAGGCTTCCAAATGAATGGTTCAGATGTTGTGAACACAATGGATAGTAATGATGATTACTTTTGCCAATGCCTATGGTGATGTTATAAGCTAATTATATTAGTCATTTACGCAAAGGCAAGATGCCTTTGATAGCTACTATTTGGAGCAACAATTCAGCATGTTGAGTCACTGTTAAGTCACTCTTAGAGCCAGACTCCGATTCAACTTACACCCAAATGACTCTTCAGCAACTTCGTTGAACACAGCAACTTTACTCTGCATTTAAACCTCTATCCAAAAATCCAGTTCTGGATATTTTTTTTTCTGTATAAATTCCTTTTATTTTTCACAGACAACTTGGAGTTGTATCACCTGATCCACACTCCATGGGATTACATTAGTGCACATTCTATATCTGAAGATACCCGATGTCCACAAAAGTGATTAGTCTCCATTTACTTTTATCTATTTTGACATTTATTACTCTGATACTTTGGAGCCATTAGTTTCTTAACAAATGATAGAAAATCCAGGTGCATTACTCAGTGGAAAATATAGGCACCAAAATACCATTTGTATTACTGAAAAAAAATTTCTCCTTTAAGTCACTCTTGAGAAATATAACTATGCACAAGATTTCCATGAAAACCTAAAAGTGCCCATCATTAACAAACCAGAATCAAACCTCATCAAATTTCCACAAGGTAGGGACAACCTTTCAGAGAGAGGAAAAGGGAAAATTGAAGTAATGCCTCATAATTTTAAAGGACTTGTATCTGAGAGTTTCTAGAAGTTCCTGTCCAGAACTGATCTGGCAACCAGCAACCTGTTTCACTATTCCAAGTTACATTCTCTTCTGTAGGTCAAGATCTGCCTGTTAAGAGTGAGCCTGCGAGAACATTTCAGCCTCCAGTCTTTGGACCCATCAACTCCCAAAATGATCAAGACGAAGAGCAGCTAATCAGCTGTTTTTATTTGTCTCTTTGCACAGATGCTTACCAAGGCCTCTGCCAGCACAGCTCTGCTTTGCCATGGCATCCCAGTAAGCCGACCATGTCCCACCATCCTAACACAGCTCTACTATCCCCATTGCATCTCTCTGTAGTGAAGCGGAGGACAGTCAATACAGAAGACATCCACCAGCTTTGTGCTAGCAAGTAAATCTCCAGTTCAGAAGTCAGTTCTCTTATGGTGGTAGGGCGTAAAAGGGCCCTTACTCAAGAAAGGACTATTCCAGGTCTGTAAGTCCAAAGATCCACAGGCCCACAAGTGCCACAAACATCTTCTAAATCTAACATAATTCACGGCTGCAATGGTAGGAAAGTGAGATTCCTGAGCCCTCCCAGGTCAATGTAGCTTAAAATCAGTGAGATAAATTGCAATCTTTGTGCCCATTTCAAGAGCTGCACATACCACACATTGCTCTGTCTCTGACTGATTGATCTTCCTAATGCTAAATGCTCCAGAGCCTGCAAAGTCAGGAGCTCAGAATCGTCCATCCTTGACTTCTTAGCAAGTAAAGCCTGATTTCTGCCCTTCAGGTCATCTGGGATTCTTTACATGTTCATGAATATGATTTCTCAATAACTGTACTATGGTTTCTACTTGCAGAGAACATAAAATTGCATCCGTGATGAATTTTCCCTGTTTTCAGTTTCTCTCCCACCTTTGATATCTTAATCCATATTAACCCAAAGCTTTCAAACTCTGCATACATGACAACTAATGTGACTAGAATCCTATCAAGCTTTTATTAATAGGCTCTGAATACTTAAATGTGATAGCATGAGGAAGATCAGAGCTGTCATCATTGCTAAAAGAAAGTAGAAAGCTTGTGCAATTTTTCAGAGAATTGTTCCAGGGCTTCCCCAGACTCAGCTCATTTGAGGTTTGTATTGCTGTATTTCAGGAAGGTCTCCAGCAAGAAGAAATAGCAATTCACATGACAAGGACACAAGAAATAAAAATCAGAAATCATTCTTGGTCTCTGTTGACTTCTATAAGTCAGTCATTTTTACAAGTTACCTTACCTACGTTTCCACTTCATAAAAAACTGTAATTGTTTTCAAGCAGAAAATTGGAGGAGGTACTGTTATGGACACGATTTTACTAATTTATTAGTTAATTCTGATCACCCCGCAAGTCTCATCAGCAAGATAATGCTTGTATTTATATATGCAATGTGCACAACAAGTATATTAATTTTTATAATACAATTTATTTCAAACTTAGTAACTGTCAGGATCACTGACCACACAATACCCTTTGCTTCATGGGACCCGTCACTGTCCATTTTCCAGCATTCAGACCAGCCCTGGTGCTGCTGCTACTTTTTCTCCTCAAGGGGTCAGTTCATTGTTTGATTTCTTTGAACTTTGGCTGATGCCAGGTGTTTAGAGGTGGATGAATAGCGACAATAGCATAACACACATTTTGTGAAGAAATGACTTTTTGAAGGTCAGTTCCAGGAGCTTGAGTTTGAAATGCTGTCTGAGTGAATACGGATTATAGGAGAGGACTTGATTCTTGACCTATGGGCTTTTTGTGCTTGCTAATTTTGAAAGACACTTTAAAGACTCTCCTGGAGGATCTTTCTTATTTGTAGTATCTTTTATCTAAAAAAGCATTTGATGTCACTTTTGCTTCAGAGAAATCACTTTTTGAGTTTGAAAGTGGGAAGAAGTTTCCTCTGTTGGATTGCTTTGTTGCTGAGTCTTTGTGAGTTCCTTAACTTTCAAACACTAACTGTTCGTATTTATAAATCCTGTCTGCTAGACAAGAGTGGTAGGTGTTTTTTGAGTAGCCATTATGCTGTGAAATCCTACTTGACACTTGCCCAGATAATACTGGCATCCAGCTGTGCAGCTGCAGTTTGAGATCCGTCAATGTTCAAAATTCAGTCTTTTCAAAGTTTGTCAAGACTTTGTTTAGTTATGAACTATTTCCTTGAATAGAGCTGGTGTAACATTTACATCTTCCAATATGTTGGTATTTCTGTTGCTTGTGTTTAGTCAAAGCAGTAATGTAGAAAAGGAAGAGAAAAAGTAAAATGCAGAACAAAACATAAAACCATATAAAATCTTTTTTTTATCCTCTCGATTTGGCAGTAGTCAGAAGTAATATGCTAATAGGCACAAAGATGGTGTAAGGAGAAATCACAAAGACTACCCAAGCAAGCCACTTCCTAATACAAATAGTTTATCATCTTGCTAAGGCTTATTCTGAAAGTAAAGTGTACAAAAACTTGTGAGGCCCATGTTGATATGAAATCTGGATGGGGAACTGCAAGTTAAGTTCAGACCTGTTCAAGTGGAGTTCAGGGTGCATCCTGGGGTTTTTTTAATCAGGAAAGCCAGTCTACATGACTGTATTACTTTTCTTTCTCTCCTCCCAAATAACTTCTGAGCTCACTGTCCTATTTCAAGCCAACCTGAAATGCTGAAGGTAACTATGTCTCTATACAACTCGTGAGAATCAAATCTGGAAGGAGAATGGGGACAAGGTTACTGTCTCTACCAGGCGGAAGTGTAGATCAGCTCCCTCACCCTCTGTCTGGCCGGCTGGGCAGCATGCACCTTGGCCTGCGGCTTCCCTGCACCTAGGGAATGATGTCACATGGGAAGGGAGAGAGATTAATTCAGTTCAGGGATTAAGAAACAAAAGCATTAGATCTCATTAGCTCTGCTGCTCTTAGAAAAACAACCCCTCCTTTCCCCTGCCACCACTATGCCAGTCGGCTTTTCTTTCAATATATAATAATATTAATCCTTTATAGTTCTCAGTGCTATCTGGCAAGTCCTAAACTCTCTGATATTGAGGACCAGTTTGTGATTTATTTTTTTTTCAGTCTTGCTCTGATAAAGAGTTGCTCACTTAAGCCGTCTCATTAACCCTACTATTCATGTAAGCCACCTGCTGTTTGCTTGAGCAAAGAATGCATAAAAGTGAGCAAGAGCTTTGGGAAAAGTAAAATTTCTACTTATACAGTTCACATGCCCAGTGCTGCCTATATTGTTAACAATGGCACTACAAACACTTCCCATAAAAGAACATTTGGGACCAGATCCGTAGCTTTTTAACTCAATAAGAGTCTGATTTCAACAGAATTTTGGATCAGGGCCATAAAAAGCAAACTACTTCTAGAATCCAGCCTTTTAAAAAATGAACGATTGCTAGTAGGTGTATCACCAGCTTTCAGTATTCTAACACCACACCCTGACATGTGCGATTATTCATTATTCTGTGGGAAAAAGACCTTTATATGTAAATCCTGGGAATACAGCAGATTAAAATCAGGTAGTGTACTTAAACATATTTGTAATAATTAATAAAAAATTACAAACAGGTGAGAGAGGATAACTGCCTCTGAAACATTTATTCTACTAGTAATTTTATTACCATTGAATTCTTGCCAGCCAGGAAACACCTAGAGGCTCATGTTTCACACCCAGTATTGCAGAGGTGAAAAGGTAGAACATTCTGCCTTAACAAGTATGCAAAGAGCAACTTCAAGCGGAAACAAGTTTAGCACCCAGCTCTTACTGGCTCAGCCACAGAGAAACTCTCCATAATAACTTGCTTGGTTGCACAGCTTCTGCGAAATTGTGAGCTTCTGCTTTGGATCCTGGCTGCAGGGAGGCATACAGTGTGTACACACACTCCCCAAATCCCCCACTTGCCCCCGTGAAGGTTTCCACTAACAGGCTACTTTTTCTGCCTGACTGCCTGCTATAAAGAAGGGGGAGGGAGGGTGAAAGTGGGGGGGAGGAATAAAAAAGAAAAAATCCACCCCAGCATATAACAAGTTTGTATTTGAAGAGAGCTAGCTAAGGAGCTATGCTATAATCACACAAGGTACAAACTACATCCTTTCTAAACCAGCAACAAAATGCTGTAGTGGAATAATTATTCATCTCTTAAAGAATAAATCCTTCTGTTGTAATATACCACACAACCCAGAGGCACAGCGATCTCTCCAGACGACAGTAATTCTCACTATCCTTATCAAAAATGACAGTTGTTCCTTTGAAGCAGATTGCCATGCTAAGGCACTAGCTGAAAAGCCAGTTTTGTTCTGTCACGATAGGAACCTATCCCAACTCTGCATACACTAACATCTTCCAGCAAACAGAATAAACCTTTTCCATTTCTCCCTGAGACTTGTACTTGTGTTCATTATGTGTGAAGCTGATTGGAAATCTAGATACGCAGAACACAGCAGACAAGGTTGATTTAAACAAAGGGAGAGCTGAAATATTCACTCGGGTTCAGCCAGACCCCTCCTTCACCTGCAACCACGAGGTCTTAGACATGCCTTTATTTACTGTCCAGAACTCTTCCCATTTAGGGAGTTCCAAATAAGCACACATTAGGTATTTGTTCGCTAATGTCAATACATCTATTTCTTCAGTACACACTCTGTAGTGGTGGTGGATAAAAAATACATATCAGTAAACTCATTAAATGGCACTCAAAATATTTCTGTATTGTGCACAACATGAGGAAGAATTGGGTTTTGGTTTTTACTTTTTAATTACAGGGCCAAAGCATTGGCATTAATGCAGATAAAAATATTGGCACCAGTATTGACATTACTGCAGCTAGTACCACATAATCCTCCTGCCCAGAGTACTGGCACAGACACAAGTCAATACACCTTGAAAGGAACTGGTTACAGACTGAAGTCTGTCCGAAGAGCAAGGTTTAAAATGAGCACTAACAAAATGGCATTCCGAATGCCAGTCTGTATCATCTAGTTCTGCAAACTGCTCTTGTATTCTTTCCCTGGGCAAAAAGAAAACGTGGAAAATGAACATGCTCTTGGGTATGATATATTCTCATAATGATTATAGTTAAAGCATGGAAACTCGACATGGTTAACAGGGAGAAAGAAATTCTTCTATTAAACCTATAGCAGCATGGAAAACAACCAGATGTTTTGTGCACCAAAGCCCCTCTTAAGATAGAAATAGAAGCTTTATATTTACATTATATTTGCAATGGTTCAGGCAGAGACTGGGAGTGATACCATGCTGCTGAGGTGTCCAGTAACATCACAGTGAGCACAGCCCTGTAGCAATCCAAAGGCTCACAGTCAGTCTGCAGAATTTTTTTAACGAATCACACACAATTCTGAATTAACAAAAATAGTTAATTAATTAATCTATTAACAAATACTTCATAGAAGGGGAAAAGACAAACTAGTAAGATGACCCTATAAGGTACATACATGGGTGGGAGAGAGCAAATTCATCCAGCTGCATGTGTATATTCATTACGCCACTCAGATTTAATATGTACCAGGAAGAAAGGAGGAGTCATATCCCATGTCATCTTGCACATGACGAGTTCATTTTCATCTGTGCAAAGCAAACATGGTGTCCTGCCCTACTAGAATTCTGCATTCTCGTTTAAGCATTTTACATCTACCACTTACTGGTCTAACTGACCAGACGTATTATCACCTCAGGCATACTGTCAGCCTGCGCATGGAGCTAGCCATGATTAGCTAAAAGATATAGTTGAAATCATTTTTATAAATAGGAAATGCATAGCAAGGGTGTGTGGGGAGAACGGTGGCTTATGATAATAAAGGCGGTTTAGTATTATATATATATATATGTATAGGCAGAATTTATACTTTGTTATAATTTGTTAGCACTCTAGACACATCATTTTTCATCATGTACTTTGAATGAGAGAAAGATACACTTTATAAGAACCCTCCATGCTTATATTATAGCATCATTCCCTCTTAATAGCCTTCTGGCTATCCACATGCTTCATAGTAGAAATTATCTGCCAAAATCACTTAATGTTGAAGATATCATGGGACTGAAGGAAAAAGTCCACATTATAGTTTGTCTTCATTTCTTCTTCAATTTCTTTATTTTTCCATCAATCACAATAGTTGATTCCTTAATAGTGCCCTTGAGAATCCCTACCAAGAAAGCAGAAAGTCCACAGACTCTCCCTCAGTCAGATGTTTCAAGCATACTCTGAGGATCTTGTAAATCTTCTCTAATACAGAATGGATCATTCAGGTCTCAAAATGTTTAATATAATCTCTCCTCCAGTGAGCCTAAGAGACCACAATCCTCAGGGCTGCAGCCCTTCCCCTAATTTTCTGAGGTTTTCGAAAATGTCAAGGCTAATCTTAGATTCACATAGGGTTTTCTTAAATAAGTTGCTTGACCTTTGTGTTTCACAGATATTCTTACTGATGCAAACCAATTACAACGAAAGTTTGTCACCATTTTTTTTTAATTTGGGATATTCATGGCCATTCCTGCTACTGTCATCCAGAAGCAGCTTTTAAGACTTGTGAAAATCTATAGCTATTGCTGATCTGACCTCAAACCATTCTGCAGCTACAGATTATCTGTAGCTACAGCAGCTACAAATTCCCTCCTGGCTGCAAGCTGGCAGAAGAAATTTCTTCTCTCATAACCTACAAGAATTGCCACAATAATAGATCAGTAGTAAGAATAATACGCGACTCCTGTGAAATGCTTTTCATTATCTGCTCTCATGGAGTTTTACAAAGGTGAGGAAATATTACTGCCATTTTTAATGGGAAAACTGAAACACTGGGCAACGCTATGTGCTCAAGGTCATCCAGTAGATGAAGGGCAGATTTGGAAACACAGACTTGGTTTTCTAAGGCCACACATAGGATACTAACTGTATTAACATAAGTCAGTGTTGTTCGGTAGATTAACCCATCAATCAAACACTTTTTCTGTTTTCCATTTAAATGCTGCCTCTGACACCTAGTCCCTCTAATAGCCTTGGTTAAGCCACTGAGAAAGGCATCAGTTTGAATAGGCTAATGTCAAGGCTTTTTATCCAAGCATGCAACTCAGGCTTTCATAATTTGCTTCCTGATTCTTACACTTGCACAAAGATGCACACATTTAATAATTTACTTTTTTAATTGTATAACTTACACTGACAAGTACTGATTGATACAATCTGTAGATTTGCACCCATAACAGAATTTAAGGCACAAAAACAAATCTTCCACTTTTCCAGATCTAAATATGCATACACAGGAGAACTACCCTTCAGAAATATGATCGAAAATGATGCCAGATGATACATGATAGTTGCCCATAAGTCTCTAAAAGTCTCTCTTATTTTAAATTGTCATTAAAGTATCCTAAAATAGGAGAAAACATTCACAGACCACATTATGAATAACATAACAAATTTTGTCAGGAAGTTGGAGGAATGATCTCATTGACCCGACTCAAAACTGGTCCTCTTTTTGCTTATTCTGGCTAAAAACCACCCACTAATGTCTACAAAGAACACAAATAAGTTCTTCCAGCATTTCACAATATTAAGGCCTGAGCAGGGTCTTTCAACAGTTTTCAGTGTCACTTCAATATTCTTTTGTCACACCATTGTATTCTGGCAACTGATACTTGTGCACACGGAGCATATGTGACTCAGCAGAGCATTTCTCTAGACTTCAGTGCAATCAGCCTTTGATGGAGATACACCCTTGATTATGCATTCATCAGCTGTGATACCATCACACCACTGATCCTTAGGAAGCATGTCTGCAACATGTTACCACTTCCTGGAAGGGTCATGCACATGATTTTTCCCTTTTGAGAAGCCCTGATACACTAGGCAGGAGGCAGAAGGAAAAGGGCAGTAATTCTGCCCAGGATTCACTCTGCAATCCTGCCCAGAATTCACTCTGCAATCATTACCTAAATGTGATGAGATAATCCAAAGAGTCTCTCAGTGAGTGACTTTCTTATTTAAAAGTGTAATAATACTGCTAACTTTTCCTGAAATTCTCTCATTTTTGACCCTATTCTACTGTCAGTATTGAGCTTGAAAGCTTAGAGACCATTCTTCAATCAACAGTATTTCTAGCATGGCCATTACTGTAGTATTTATTTCTAGACATCAGATAAGTTTTAGATCTTTCCTTACATGTCTTGGTTAGATATGATGGAACTGATAGACTGACTGTTGGAAGCCTTACAGATATTTTGTCTTAATGTACATACCTTGGCACACATTATATTCAACAGGTATACCCCCATGATAGCCCATTCAACATTTTCAGTGGAGTTACTTGAAAAGTGGCAGGCAACCTCCCAAAATTTTAAATATAGCTTATCCCTTTTATAAGAAAGGTTGTAAAAACAAATACTGAAATAAACACCTATGTGAAAAGCACAGACTGTAAAAGGGGAAATGTCTTTAGCAGGAATAGATTTTGCAAATGTTCCTAATCCTATTACGTTACAGCCAAAGTTACTAAGCCATCATTCTGCAGAGGTGTAACACCTAGTGCAAGTGTCACGGAGAACTGTGAAGTTTCCTCATACAATATAGCACCATTACAGAAACATCTGCGTTAAAAATAACTTCAAACTTATCCACTCTGAAGCATTCCTTAACCTTTAAAATGTTTCCTTTCTTACCTGATGCTTTAATACTTCCATTATGTTCCAGACCACAGCTGTGACAGCAAAAGCATAATCTTTTTTTCCTGTTCTTCTGACAAACGATAGTATTTCTCTTTAGTGGCAAATAATTCCGTCTACACTTGTAATATACACATGCAGAAATGTGGGAAGTTGGAATGAAAAACATGCACAGTGAAACATCTGTTCATTTTGTGTTTGCCTCCGTGTCCTTACCTAAGGTGCGATTGCTGTAACCCTCTCCTCCAAGTGGCGCCATGTTGATCTGTAGCAGTAAGGCCCCCAACATGGGTGGGGGTGGGTTGGGGTATCATCCTTCTCCATGGCTCCCACTACGACCCCAGAGGCCTACAACACTGCTGGGTAGGAACAGTAAGCCAAACATAAGTCCCGGTATGCACACAAATTGATTCTAAAGAGGGGAGAGAAGTGTTACCCGAGAGGGATGAGGAAGACTGTGACAGAATTGAGCTCAATAAACTTAAAAATATCTGACCGTCAAATAAGTCCTTGGTTATCAGAATAGACTCATTCTATATGCCACAGCTCATGCAGGAGCACAAAAAGAAAAAAAGAGAAGAGGTTCTTCTTGCAATGATTTTCACAGAAGTTTCCTCTTTTGGGAGGCAATTGTCAACCAGCAAAACTCATTCATCTGACTTACACAGCTTCCTTCACCCAGCTAGATACGGCAGACATTTGAGAGGTAACAGAGGTGAATTCTATTGAAAAAGAGTGGAGTCCTTCCCCCTGTTCACAGATGCAAAATGCAATGAGGCAGAGGCAAGTAAGGCAACAGGAAGAAGCAGCTTGAGAACCACAAAGATCTTTACTTTTCACCCTTGCTCCTGGTGGTTGCTAATGCAGAGGTAGAGTCTGTCCTACAAAAGGTTTGCTATGTGCATAATACAAAACTTCTTTGTAGAATCAATAGCATCTCAGACCAAAGAAAAACCACCAACAGTCTCCTTCCTAGGAATAGCACATTCTTGATTCTCATTCACTACTTTATCCGCCAGCTGTTTTAACTGATTAGTCAAAGGCACACTCCTTGTTGACATCAAATGTGTCGCAAAAACAAGTGTATAAATGAATAATTATTTCTAACACTTGCAATGAGATTAAGTGCTTATTGGATTAGGAAAATAACAGGATTTAATGGGGTCATTTATGCTGCAACTCTAGAATAAAAAATGTACAGTGCACGCATACATATCAGATTACTATCTCTATAGTCCATCTAGCTATAACCATTTAAATATTTTATCTATTCAGCATTAATACATTTCTGGTCTCTTCCTTTTTAGTACAGTACAGGTGAGTGTCCTTGGGCATCTCTGTAGTGAACACGTGACACAGTTATTATTGCCATTAGTGAACAAGCATTTTTCAGTATGAGACAATTTTGGTATCTCACTGCTCCTAGATCTGGGGAGTTGTTTTTTATGCCTCAAGCACATATAAGGAATGCCTTTTTCACTGCTTCTCCTTCTGTATATTGCTGGACCCATCACAAGCTCTACAAGTCACACTGTAGTGTCCCTACAGCTTCCTGGGAAAAAGAAGGCACATTTGGTTAACCTGCATATGTATCATTGTATTGGTATTTGACAAGGTTTTGGTGGCAGGATGGCTGGAGGGGTGACCTCTGTGAGAAGAAGCTGGGGGTTGCCCCATGATTGACATAGGCAGCTCCAGCGAGGTTCCCAGTGGACCCACTGCAGGACACAGCTGAGCGCATCACTGTGGTGCCTCTATGAAAATATATTCAGGAAAGGGCCGAGAACACTGGGCAGGCAGAGCGAGAGGAGGAAAAGAAGAGTGACAAACAGCAGAGGAAACACCAAGGTCGGAGGAGGAGAAGGAGGAAAAGGAAGAAGTTCTTCAGGCACCAGAGAAAATACCCACCAGCAGCCTGAGGAGAGGACCATGCCAGAGCAAATGGATATTCCTGAAGTAACTGCAGCCCATGGAGAGCACACAATAGAATAGGTTTCTTCCTCAGGGACTGCAGCCTGTGGAGAAGACCCACACTGGAGCAGGGGGAAAGTGTGAGGAAGGAGCAGCAGAGAGAAATTGCTACGTAATGACCATAACCTGCATCCCCCATCCTCCCTGCAACATTAAGCAGGGCAATGAGAGGAGCTGGGAATGAAGGAATGAAGTTGAGCCTGGGAAAGGGGGAAGAAAAGGTGTTATTTTAGTGTTTGTAGTCTTGTTTCTCACAACCCAAATATATTTAAACTGGTAATAAATTAGTTTGCCCTAGTCAAGTCTGTTTTGTTGGTGATGGTAATTGGTAAGTGATCTCCATGTCCCTACCTTGACACACAAGCTTTCTCATTCTTTTTCTTTTTTCTTGTTCTGTCCCCCCATCCTGCGGAGGAGGGAGACTGGGGCTGGTTAGCCAGGATTAACCCATCACACCGTCTGCAAATTCTAGATTTCCCTTTTCAGATTATATGATCTACAGATGACTTTATGGTGTAGCATGCATCTCTGTTTTCCAGGTTAATCTGAAAAAGAATTATCCTCAGGCTCTGTTCCTTTCTGGTAAAATCAGTATGGTGGAACATTAAGCTCCTATTTTTCAGTCTAGATTGCAGAGCAATGAACTGCCTGAAGCCACACTGATCTGAAGGTGATCAGAAAAGCCAAAAGCTAGATGGTGATAGAAATTGTAGGAGAATCAGAATAAAGAGATGTCCACAAAACAAAAAAAAAGTCTGCCTGAATCCCAAAGAATGTAGAGGCAGTCAGGACAAGGAAATAGCAGTAGGTACTTCTCCGTTTTGAGTTATTATCTTTTGACTTGCCAAGACTGAAGGAAGCTTGGTTTACATGCTTTCTGCATGCTTAATCTGCTAGATGTCCTTTAAAAAGATGTACATAGCTGCTTAAATTCCTGTAAAACGAGCACTAGTATTGGCTGTAGGATCCTGCATATTAGTGAGAATAGAAAGCTTGCCTTTCTTCCAGTAATACAGTTAAATTAGAGTCTGTAATAGAAGCTACGTGATTGTGGATGCTTTCATTCACAGGACTCTCATAAAATGGAAATTGCTGAGCAAATCTAAGTTTTTTTCACAACTCTTTAAATTGCACAAAATATTTAACTTGAACCCGAAACAGAAATTTAATTGTGATTTTGAGGGGTTTTTTTAATTTTAAAAAAAAACATTTCAAGGAAAATTGAACATGTGTAGGATTTTCATACCAGAAAGTTATAATATTTATTGCAATAAAAAATTAAAACTTTTTTTCCAATTTATTTTTGGGAATTTAAGGAAAGTTACTTTTTATTTGTTTGGCTTCGATGAGTAACTTGATAAAATGAAATCAAATTCTCAGGAGTGGTTTGGTGCTGCTGAACCTGCCTTTTTCATGTATATAAAATACATACACTGTATCAGATGAAAAATATTGACAGACTCTACCTGGAGCCAGACACACTCCACCTGGAGTGTTAAAGCTCTGGAGCTGCCACGAGGGAGAAGTCTGGGGAAGATTGAGGAATGGATCAGTGCTTCTTATTGATCCCAGTAAAGTTGCTTAGGTCTTTGAATACCAGACAAAGCAATAAAGCATATAACGAAACTAAATAAACAGACCACCAAATGTACCCTTTGATGTCCTCTTATTTAGGCAAAGCTTCCAACAAATTTAAAAAGACTGTATCTTATCTCCCTGGAACGTGAATATATAATTTAATTAGTATTTCTTGTATTTTTTAAGCTTTGCAAACAAAAAAGAAAGCCTGGCCAAGAGAGGCAGGCAGCATAGCATGACAAAGTGATCACCCCAAATCAGAATTCACCAGGCATAGTCATTATTGAAGAGTAACCATCTTTCCACCAAAAACATCTTCCCCTCTTATTGCTACAGATGACACACCTCACACGTTTGAACTGCGACACAGCCTGAGGTGTGTGAAGGCAACATGTAAAGGTTAGACCCTGTTCCGAAGCATATACTTAGCTTTGAGACAAGGCATGGTATTATAAAGTCTGTGAAATACTCTCATCCTGAGAGTTGAGCATGTATCTAAATACCTCACTGTGGTTTCCTAGCAAATTCCTGTCTCTTGCATGTTTAGGAAATATCATATCCATGTGGTTAGACTGGGCCAAGAGGTGGTCTACAGGAGGTACCCAACTTTAATTTGGCAGCCTGACTTCTGAAGAGACCAGGAGCAGTTTTGGGGGTAAAAATATATGGTGGACTCAGATCACCAGGAAATGGGGATGAAGGAGGAAAGAAGAAAGCACCTCCATGCCCCTATACAACCCCTAAAACCTATTGTCATAATTGAGGGAGTAAGCCAGGCAGCAACACCTCTTAACAGCTCACAGCCAGAATGGGTGGAGGAGGAAGGAGGTGTCAGAGGTGGAGTTGCTTCCGTGTGTTAGCAAAGAAGAAAGGGAGACCAACTTTGCCACAGCCTGCTCTATGTGGGACAGGGCAGGAAGGAAGCTGGGTAGCAGGACCCAGATGATTTGCTCACCCAGCACCCATAAATCCAGCAGAAATCCTGACCTTGAAGGTAGAAATCCCGCCCCTGAAGCTGCCAAGGCTGGAACATGCTGAACTAGCACCTGACTTTCTTTGGGCTAGGTCTATGGGCCTACTTACTTCACATCTTACTCCCTATGGCATGGAATTTGCTCATACTGACTGCACACAGTGCCAAACCCCACACCTCATCTATGCTTGTGGTAACCATGACTGGACCAAGCCCCACTGCTTTGGAAAGTTTTCTGTCTTTCCTTACCCAAATACAAGAAGCTTCAGTTTGTGAAAGCCCAGTAGCTTTCTCCTTTGTGATTCTGCTGGTAAGATATGGTGTTCATCACAAAATATGATGCAGCCAAAGCCAATAGGGATATTTCCTTTGCTTTCATGCACTTCTCCTGTATAAATTGATATGAGGTATTCCAGCTATCAGTACATACTACAAAACCATTAAAAGCTCAGAGTAAGCCTTTCTTAGACACAGTTATGGAAACCAGTTTGCTACTGGAATATGGTAGGATTGCTACTAAGGCAGGGCTCTCAGGACCAAGTGAAGCCATCAAGGTGCCAAGGTCATGACGCAGCATGTCCATGACGTGAAATGGGTTCTCCCCCACCAGATTCTCCCACTAATAAACTCTCAGGATCAAAACAGTAGAGGAACAGCTTGTCTGATACTGTTCCGTATCATCATACCCAGGTCCCACCCCCATGATATGTTTTTGAGGATAAAATCACTGTTATCTAAAAGGAGGCAATGTGTTCTCAGTAGTGTGCAAACACTGGTTCAAATACTCTAGGTCTGTGATTTAATCCAAATACATTCTTTAGGTTGTATTGTCAAATACAAATGCTTTTTAAAATTGAATATATAAAATGTTGTAACAATGTGAATGGCTTTAACCAAGAAAACTGATTCATGGACTGAAGTCGGGAAACCCAGAGTTGTGTTTTCTGCAACTAAATTACAGGAAGATACGTCATAAAAACCCCCTACATATCCAATGTCCATTACATAATGTTGTAAAATAACTTTAAGGGTTTTATGTTCACTTTTAACTCTGTTCACAAGTGCATTTGCTGCACAAAGCTAGGTGACACAACTTCTATGAAAACTTGAGGTAAACTCAGTGTGCTCTTCTAACTATATACTCAGCACACAAACTCACACATGTGCACATACACTCACTCCTATCTACATCAGTGTCCAAAGCAGAAAATAAAACTGCCTGTGCCTACATTACAGTGCTGTCTGCTCCTATACTGCAATAATGTCACAAAGCTGGGGCTTGAAAACACCTTCCCAGCTTGCATCTGTCTTATGTATGTGGACTCCTGATCTCAGCATGGAATTTGTATTTTTCAGCTTTCTTTTTGTTCCAATAAATACATGAAAACAAAAAAACCCATACATGTTTCAAAATAATGTGATCTAACTTTTATTCTTCCTATAGCTTAACTCTTTTCCTATTTGAAGACCTCTTGCCATATCTTTTCTAGTTCTTTTCCTGCTACCCTATTTACTGATCTCCTCACATCTGTCCTCTCCCAAATGTTTCCTATGTTTTTAATAAGACCATCCATTCAGAGACATAGATTTTGAAGACATCACCATCACCCACACACCAGTGTTTCCCTTTCCCAGAACATCTCCTCTCAGATCACCACAGATGGGCCCAGTCTCAGGCTTCCTTTGAACCTCTCGCCTTCCACACAGCTCATCATTATTCTCAAAAATGCTCTCTTCCGCCTGTAGAAAGGGGATGGATTTCTATTTGTAGTAAGTCACGTGTACTTGGTGGCCAAAATTCACAAATATTATTTGAGTATCCAGGTCTAAAACACGAAATTTGATTTAGATCAGAGCAGACAGAAAGTTGATTTAGGTAAGGGCAGCCTCTCTGCTGAAAATACATCACACCACTGAAATTCAACGATGGTGTGACTGGCTTCCTGTTGAAGACAAGGTCAGATTCAAGGTTTTAGTCTGTATTCTCAAATCCACATATATGACTAGTCAGAATCATATGTGGGATTGCTTTGCCCTCTGTGATCATGACACTTTGCATCAGCTACTCTCCAGATGTGAACAAAGTGTCTCTCTCAGTGCAGAAACATGTTAGTGCAGGAGACAGAACTTGGCTGGCAGCTGGTATGCATAGCTGGAAAGGAATTCACGTCCGGTATGCACGGGAGGACCACAGGCTCATCACCTCAAATACAACATACATCCCACCACACACCCCACAATATACATCCCACAATATACATCCCACTGCATATCCCTAAAGCAACACTTCACAGTAGTCTGAAACCAGAGCAAGCCAGAAGATGGATGGAGAAATAGATATCTTTGCAAACACAAGCAGCAGACTAAAACCATGAGTTTATTCAAAAAGATTAGACTTTTAACAAATATACCCAGAATGTGTTGTTGCAATTGCTCAAACCACTGGCCCAATGTATTTGTCGTGCACACACTTTGTCATGCAGATAGTGACCATGCTGCCCATACATGGGCGCATACCTATAGGCCAACCACAGGTCAAAACCATCAGCATCACACTGAACAAATTTCCATTCTAGTGTGCTCACTGAAAATGCTTATTTATACGTTGACTATTTCTGTGACTGAGAGCACGTGGGATCTGGACACAGATTTGCACAGTGTGCTTAAAACTTCTTACACAGGTTTAAACTTGTGTCTTAATTCCTGATTTCATATTCATTTTTCACTAGCTTGAACATCAGAACAAAAAAAATTATGAGTCAGTCAGTAAGAGTATGTTCCTTCATAACTAGGAGCTCAGATTTCAGACACAGGATCTGCTTTGGCTTTTGTATAGCGTGAACAAATTTACATTAAGTGACAAGTGATGTCATACAGCTGAAGGACATAAATGTCAATATGTGATGTATGGTTTATACAGTCACAGATTCAAAAAAAAGAACTGTAGTATGGAAACCGGACTGATTATTTTTTCAACACCCTGCAGAGTCTTCAGCCCTCGTTTTTCTCAGCAGGTGCTGCATATGCTCTGCATTTTTTGGAACTGTGGCTGCTGAAGCCCTATTGCTTGGAAGGGCAGAAGCACAACCTGAGCTGTCTCCTCCCTCAGGTATGGTAGGATTTACTCAAAATGTTTGTGAGCAATCTCTCTTGTATATTTTCTGCCTTTGAGAACTGTACAAAGCAAGCTGTAAGGGTGTATAAATGATTCACTTCTCATCAGCTCTGGGATTCCGTAGCATCCTTCATGCATTTAGGGGTTGGAAACCGTGTTACCAGTTAAACCCACCATAACCAAATCTGCATGGGGTCAGAGATGGAGGTTCAGAAACCATTCAGAAAAACTGAGGTCTGGTGTTCATGCTGGGTTGCGTGGTGTCATTTCCACCAATGTGTGAGGTGAGGTCGCCCTCAGCTCTGTGTAGCCTTTTCCACTCCAGCCCCCTGTTCCAACCTCACAGAGAGGCTTGTGAGGTTTGTGAATCCCACCAGAGTGGGACTGTGACAATCAACTGTGACAATCATGAGTTCCTCCACCTCCACGGGAAGGGGTGAACCTAAATGGCATGTCTGTCTTTGGTATGTACAGTTTGTCCTTGAGATAAGATTTTACATGATGATTGAGGGCTCGCGCTTACACAAATGCCTCCAGCTTCATCTTTCCACACTGAGAGTTGCCCAGCACTATACTGCCCTTTGAGATCACCTCATACAAAATGTACCAGCATAAAACTGATTCTTGCCCCGAACCACATTACAACAACCTCTCCAAACTCAATCTAAAAACCTGACCTCTTATTTTAAAGTGCATCCAGTCCCTTCCTTAATGTTGCACCCAAAGCAGGGATGTGTTACATAGTGGGTTTTAAAGGCCATTTTTTGACCTCTAAGTTAAATTACCACTTTTAACACAAAGTGAGCAGCAATGTGGCAGTGGAAGCCTTGTAGTTGTACAGGGAAGGTAAGACTTTTAAGTAGAAAAGGAAAAAAAATCCCTTTAATATCTCTAGTATGCAAAATGATATGAGATTATAAAAAAAATACAGCGATGTAAGGGAATAGGACATTAGTATGACTGGATGCATAAAGAAAACTGGTACACATGCATATCAATTTGATGTTTAACCTCTTGGAAATGAGTTAAACCAACACAGTTGCTGAAACTATTAGTCTAAAACAAAGTGTTACCACTTCAAACGCACAAATAGGCAGGTTCTGATATTGGAGCCGCTTCTCTGGTCCAGAGTTTCTTGCCATACTCTATACTTCAGGGTTGCCTGAGCAAAGTGAATGGATACAGTGGGAATAGGAATGCTTAATCTCAAAGGCAGCTGTATTTTAAAATATATTTTTTAGCACTTCGTGATGTATTTGCCTGTGTCAGGAGACTTAAATATTTAAACAGGGTGACAAAGTTCATTTCAACCTCAATGACAGTCAAACCCCCTGACATCTCCCTTTTGTAATGTGAGCAGAATTTTCTTCATAGAAATCGCCTACCTCAAAGGAGCAAGGAGAAAAAAAAACCCCGAAACCCACAACTTCTTCTGTTCCAACTTTGAAAGCCCTGAAAGTCTCTGCACTGCCTCACCCGTACCTGCTCAGCCACTCCACCCATTTCCTACCGATGGCCATTTATTTTTCAAACCACGCTGCAAGCACATTGACCGTGGAAAACCAGCTGCACCGCTGCACCAGGAGCAGCAATGGAGTGACCTCCCCGGGCACCGCGGGGGTTCTTTTAGCCCGCTCTCAGGCCGAAACCTTCCCAAGGTGGCTCGGGCTTTCCTGTTTCTTTCCCGAGCACGACTTTCAGGCCTGCCGGAGGGGTGTGTCTGTCCTCCGGCAGCCCCGGGGATGAGCAAGCGCCTTTAAAATGCGACAGAACAAGAAACGCGGATTTGTTTTCTCACCCGGAGCGGCCTCCGGGGTTTCGGCGGGCGCCGGGTCACCCCGCACGGAGCCATCTCGCGGTCCGCCGTGGGAACGGCAAGCGGGACCCGGCCGGCACCCGCACCCCCTGCTCGCCGTGCCCCCCTCCCCGCTCCTCGGCGTCGTCCGCTCCCCGTCCTCTGTGCCGCCCCCCCGCTGCGCTCCTCGCTGTCCCGGGCAGAGGTAACCATCCATCCTCACTGAGGTTTTCCTGCGGCCACGCGTAGCCGTCCCGCCGCCCCGGTGTACCCCGCTCTCAGGCGTGCCCCGTGTTTGGCGAGAGCCGGAGGCAGCAGCAGTGCTGGTGCGAGTTAGCGTTAGCTTCTCTAGCTGAACACCGAGGGGAAGGAGAAGCAGCGTAGCAAAAACATGAAAGCCTTCACTTGGACGGAAAAGGTCATGGTTGTGCTCGGGTCAAGCGGTTGGCTCATACTGTGGCACCGTGGCTACCAGCCTGAGAGGATAGGCAGGACAGAGCTCTCACAAGCCCCAGTCCATGCCCGGTCCCTTACTTTGACTGCCCTCCTCCCAGCCACTCCAGGGTTGAGCCCCCAGGGCTGCCCCAGCCCCAGGTAGGCTGCGAGGGGCAGGGCCCGGCAGCGGGCTGCGCAATGCAGGGAAAAGCAGCTCTTTGCCTTTCGGCTGCTGGTGGGGATGAGGGGGGCTCTAGTCCCGGCTGAGAGAAAAGGAAAGGTTTTTGTAGAGTGAAAAATGTTTTATGCTGAATACTATAAGGGTACAAAAAAAGATAAGTGTATTTTGCATGGAGAGTTAGTAGCAACCACAATGACAACTATTAACTGTAAGGGGAAATAACGCCTCCAGAAGGGCTCAGCCGAAGAGTTCAATCTGCTGTGAGGGCTTAACTTCTGGGGGTTTTCTTGTTCTTGTTTTTGCCAGTAACAAGCAGTGGGTGCGAGGAACAGGGCCAGAAGAGAAGCCCCTGGATCTCCCTTCTTGCTGGTTCTCTTCCCGCGAAGCGGGGGCCAGCGTGCAAACCCCCAAAGCAGCGTGTGGAAAGGAAACAGAAACCAACCCACTCCTGAGTGCACCTGTGTGCTTGCAGCCTCGTTCTTCACGTGGTGAATCGAAAGCAAAAGGAAATGGGAAAGTGGGAAAATCATGTCCCGCGCTCTTCTAGAGCATTGCAATCCAGCACCCTGCCAGATCTGCTTTTCCAGCACTGTGGTGTAAAGATGGTTCCCCACACCCTGCTTGGCTAACACAGGAGTCCCCCAGACCTCATGTCCCCATCTCTGCAAACAGGAGCATGACTGAAGCAGCTGATTGCGCACTATTTTGACATTTATGTCCACCTTGGCCTCTTCTTCCTCTTTAGCTCTGCCCTTCCATAATGAACTCAAAGCAGACATGGTCTTCCACAGAGTGGACACGATTTTAATTATGTCGAGTGGGAAATGAAACAGTCACTGCCTCAAGAGTGTACAGCGACGGCAGCAGCCGTGGGAGTGAGGCGGGAGCAGAAGCTGCCCACTGGGAACTTTGGCTTCCCATGCAGGCAGGGAGAAGGCAAATGAATGAAATTTCTCCTTCCCCCTCCACTTCCAGCTTGCCCTATGAAACGGCCAGTGTGGCTAACCTAGAACAGGAGGATCTTGTTATTCCAACATACTACTCTAGAAACAAAGCTAGTCTGACACGTTCCTACCTCTCCCATTCTGCACATAGTTTAAAGACCATGTCATTCTCTGCCCCTTCATCGTGCTTGTGCGAGTGTTTGTGGAGCCGCTTAGTAAAGCAGTGACAGAAACAACTCAGCCTGAAGAAATACTTTGAAAACAAAAAAAAAAGAGTGACCACCCACAAAACATTCATACCCACTGCGTTGCCTCATGGAGCTTTTGGAATAAGCAGAAAGACAACTGTCTTCAGCCAGCTCTCCCAAGACAAAATGACTGCCAGTCTCCACCATTGTTGTACCATCAGAGCCACAGCAAATAGGAAAAATCCCCTATCATTCCTGTGTGTGATAGAGAGATGTGGGCTTCAGGTCCCTGTTCGGTGGCTCTCAGAGAGTCCTGCAAACTCCACAGAGCCTCAGGCCACCACCTGCAAAAAGCAACTTCCCTGCCTGAGACAGTGAGTAACCGAAAGGCTGTGACACACTCTGACATAGTTAAGATGGAGCTCATAAAAGCACTGGAGCTAGAAATTCCCCTTCCACCCTCAGGCAAAGGGTTCTGAGGAAGATTTCTGGCTCTGAGGGATGGCGACCACCCAGGCCGGCACAGCAAGCTGGCACAGGGCAGCTACGTCAGCGTGGCACGGTGCCCAGCTCGTCAGCTCTTCCGAGAGAGTTTCCTCACTGCCCTGGGTCACATCTTTCTCACGAAGATTTTACAGGGATGTCATAACTATGCATCCTCCCATATGTACAGTTAAGAATTAGAGCTTTCGTAACCCCACATAATTATTAACATGAGAGCAATTAGGCAGAAAGATCAAATAGCTTGTTAGTGAAAGACCAATGAAGAACATAAAAATCACCAATTGGCATAAGAAATCTTGATTCCAGAATACTAAAACCCATAACCTGTGGAGTATTTAGTTTATATCATATGATTTCTGTGCTATGGGACGCATTTCTCAAATTCCACCTGTCCTGCGCTATGCCTGAACAGTACAATTCATCATGTAGGTCTCCAGGTAAAGGGGAAGTGACATCTAGTGTGGTTGGCTTTTGCTTAATCCCACACTTTTATGATCTGACCTTAGAATATTATTTTAAGTTCAGCTAAAACATTAATTGGAGATTCTGATTTATAGCTGATTTTTTTTTTCCCTCATTGAACTGATAAAGTAAGCTATAATGAGAACTTTCTGGATGATAGATGTCATTCTCCTGAGCAGTGTTATTAGCACTTGTCCAGTTTCAGTAATATATATTAAAGAGAAAAAAGACACACATATGGCTTAGTGTTATTATGCAGCCCTGCAGAGTAAAAGAACTATTTCAGAGAACACAGCTTCATAAGGCTATGCTTATTTCCTTTTAATTTCTATTACTTTTTCCAAGTCTGTCAGCTTTACATATAATTTTACATTTTGTCAAATGAAGTTGATAACGCTAATTTCACAGAAATAAAGGCCAACATTCATAAACTACAGTAACAAGCCAACACATGCCTGTGTCTGTGAATGGGAAGGGGGATAAGAAAAAGGCCTTGTTTTGGTAGGCAAACAAATTTCAGTTTGCATTTCACAAAGGATTATCATTAGTCTTGAGCAAACTCAATGTCTGTGAACTTCTTACATTATGGTCCACAGGTTTTGCAGATCTAGCTTGACTTTGCAGACTTTTCTTTGATGTAATGTAAACTTTCCCCCCACACCCCCCGAGTAGATTAGGATTGTACCGTAACTTAGCAGGTAGGAAAAAAACTACACAACTCCCTGATGTGCCAGAAACTTCTTTGGACCATGGGTAGAAGGTATTAATAGTATTTCTTTTGTATCCTCTGTCCGTACTATGTAAACCATTCTTCAGAGTACGTTCATACTTGTTCTCCCATGCTGCTTTCTTCTCTTCAACTCCACTTATTTTATCATTAGATATTATTCTATGTGTTCATCTTCTGAAAGGAACAAGAAGCTACTAATATTTCATGATTAGAAATCATCTTTGGATAGACTTGTGATGAGGTAAAATGAGTTCACCCATCTCCAGTTGTTTTGTATACCATATTTTCTTAATAGTGAGAAATACCTGGACAGAATCAAATTAATCAAAACATTCAAGAAACTGAGAGCCTGTGGTAGCTGGCCTTACAGATTTACATACCTTAAACAGTGGTTGGGTCGAATTCTAGGGTAAGTTAGTGGGATTTATGCTTTCTTTAGTCCAAAAGTATTTTACATTGTCTTGACTCTCTTTTAGTGTACTTAAACACCTTCAGACTTACTTAATTATCCAGATTAATTCTGATTCACTGTCATTGACTAATGTGTGAGTTACATCCTTGTCCCTTTGCATGAAGCCTCCACCCTTAGTCTATTTTAGTATGAAAAGCTTTGACAGCGTTACAGTGTGATTTACAGGATGTGCTGTTGTTACACTAAGGAACTCATAGTGAACAGTGCAAATATTAAAGAATTGTTACTCTGCTGTAGGAAAAAAATGCAATTTCTTTTCTTTGAAAGCAACAGTGGGGTTTGCAGCACTTTTCATAACACATTTCTTTTAAAGGGAAGGCATACGGAAAACTGTTGGCAGAAAGTAACTTTCCTGTTGAAAGTTACTACAGCTCATCTGTGGAGAGATTTTCATTTAATTAAAAAAAGTCCAAAAGAAAAGGAGAGATCATAAATAAGCAAAACAAAATCACTATTTCATTGTAATATCCATGGCCCTTTACCACAGATGATCTAAATTTTGTAGGAAACTTTCCTTAACTGGCATGAACAATGTAAATCAAGCCAGAAGCACA
The DNA here is from genome assembly GCA_022605575.1 of Laterallus jamaicensis coturniculus. Lineage (NCBI taxonomy): Eukaryota > Metazoa > Chordata > Aves > Gruiformes > Rallidae > Laterallus > Laterallus jamaicensis. Next base: position 15,346,504 of record JAKCOX010000008.1, on the reverse strand, counting down.
TGTCTGCCAAAACAGACACCAGCCACTGCTTGTAAAAGTGAAAAGAAAATTAGCACATTGAGAAAGGAAAAACACATCTTTGGTGTCAACCTTTCTTCAGACTTCTCTGTAGCTGTAACATTTGGTCTTCCCATTTTTCAGAGAGGTGTGATGGACAACAAGGAATGGGAGAGTGCCTGGAATATGTGGTGCATCTGTTTGGCGCTGCAGGTAGCAGCTGGGCTGGGTTCAAGTGAGTTCGTTGATGGTAATTCTTGAAATGACTTATTCTCGGTGGTGTACTTTGATTAACTCTTTGAAAAAAGTTACACTTAGATTTTATGAGGCAGGAACTGATAGTCATTCTGCAATAGTGTGGAAGTTTGTAGTTTACTCAGCAAAAGCTCTCATGCTGGTGTATTTTAGAAATGTTGGTCACCTCAGTACTTGAGAATCCATTCTTGCTGGATTCTCTTAGTTCTCCGGAATGGAAATTAATTGCATAGTTTCAGAGTTTGAATTTCACTTATTATTCGTCGTATTCGTAGAACCATGATCTGAGGAAGGCCTCCACTATGCAGTTAAGAACAGTTATGAGCTCACAACAGGCTGTCCCTGACCCAGCGAACTCATTTAGTTTATTGAACACTACCAGTGTAAACCATGCACTGATAAATTCAAAGGATGGTGTCTTTGTCTTGAGGAATTGATCCAAACACTTTGGATCCAAAGTCCTCTGATGCCAAGGGAAGACCCTTACTGGCCTCAGTAGACTGTGGATCAAGCTGTAGTTTCAGGCACGCCAGAGCAAAATATGACAGTGAAAAACAGGAATACCCGTTAGTACCTTTATATAGTATATTAAACTTTTTTGGATGTGTGGTGCAAAATCATTAAAAACACATTTCTGCACCTATGTGTTTGGGATCCAATTTCAGTCATGGTCGCTGAAGAGCTGTCACCTCTGTGAAAAGACACACGGCATCATCTGAGCCTGCAGGGAATCAAAACACTTCCCGCAACAACATGTGTCAGAGAAGATCTTGTTGGTTTTATGGGGAAGAGAAGTGATGCACTCTCAGCCACAGTCAGGTTTTTCCTTGACCAGACTACATCTATATTCTCACCTCTACATGTCTCCTGTATTACGTGGGCTGTATGCATCTATTTGTGCTAAGCTTACGTTCCCAAAGGCCTGCTGTATGCATTGAGGAACTAAGGTTCCTTGCATGTCTTTTCCACTGCCTTTTGGGAATCTAGGAAGGGATAGATATTGTTTCCACAATATGCCACATGCCCACATCCCCATGTTGTCAGGTGCTGGCAAAAGCAGATCTTTTCATGCAATACACCTCACCTTCCACAGGAGAATGTTGAGTCCGGTTGAGCCACTTACATCATGTCAGACAGTGCAGCTATATATATCATATGTGTTTACTACAGCAATAGGAACCAGAACAGATCTAGCTGGTTTTATTGCTATTGTGATAATGTTGCTAGCTTGTGAAAGTTATTATGGGAAAATTCTCTTTGAATAATTTTCACGGTGAATCACAGCCACTAGGTTTGGAAAATGATTAGGTGATGTAGTCCAGCGTTTCTCAGCATTGCTGTAATACTGTTGCAACATCTAATTGCGATTTCCACTTACATAAGGAAGGAATCAAACAAAATAGGGGTAATACAAATAATGAGGAAATATTCCGAGATTAGTCTAATTTTTATTTGGTTTTAAATTAAAAGTGTCACACTGGTACAAGACAAGGAAGTCCTTGTTTTTACCAAAAAAATATTTGTCAAGCTCTACACTGATTTAAAAAACTGAAAAACTGTAGGCTCAGAAATACTTGCAGAAAGATAAGCAAATGCTGGAGCATTTACATATTTCTGAGGAGCTACTTGGTCAAAACAAACTGGTAGTCTGCCTTTTAAAACTAATGAACTATGTGCATATTTACCTGTTCTTTTCATGGAGAAACACAAAGACAGTGTCATCTCCGGTGAATCCATGTTTGCTGCAAGATTGAAGTGTCATCAGCAACTGATAAAACTGAAGTTTCTCCAATGTTTTCCAGCTTTGTTTAAAGCCATCCTACAGGATCTTTAAATGCCAACAAGTTTTCTGGTTTCTTCTTCTCTTGTGCTTCCCATAAGCAGTGGTAGTCAAAGTACTTTAGCTACCTAAAGTCATGCATGCAGTTTAAAAGAAACAACCCACCAGGGGGAAAAAAAAGTTACTGTAAAAACCAGCTATTTGTGCCCATTATGTGCAAAACCCTAATTCCATAAGTAGATATTTTCCGCTATTTCACAGGTGGCTTGTTCTGTGATGCTCATCACTGTTGCCATACATGTTGTTGGTTAAGCCATTCTTATGAGTTTTACTGTAAAATTTCTCCTCCAAATGTCTGTGAAGGGCAAATAGTGATTAAATCAGTACCGTTGAGAGGTGGAAACCCTGAGGCCACATCAAAATTAGTCTTGGTGACCAATACCTGACGACTCAGATTAAACTATGCTTTTCTGAGAACTACATTGCAAAGCAACACAAAAGCAAGGGCTTTTCTGTCCTGCTGGTTTGTATGGCTAGAGGTTTTACAGAAAAAATGAGTGGCAGGGTGATGAGCTGGCTACCTTGTGATTCGTTCCCAGTCATCAGAGAAAAACTTTATCTGACCTTGTGGATGTATGGGGAGAGCAGTGAAAAAGCATGTATTGCTTGTGGTGGTGACTTCATCCTGGCTGACTGCAGAAAGGTTAATGGGAGGAGAGCCCAGGCTCTAAACTGCCCTCCCTAGTTAATCCAGCTGGTCACTTTATGGAAAGGACCTTTTTTTTTTCTTCTGGAGCAGAAGGGATTTGGTGCAAAAATTTTAGGGCGGAATGAGAGTTGTTGTTAAATGATACAGAGCAGTTGGCAGTGAAGAAATTTTCTATTTCCTCCTTCCCACTCCCCACTTCACAGTTTGCCTCCCCTGGTTATGCCGACACAACTCGATGTTGGGCTGTGAGATAAACCAGATCCCTGCAATGATCCAAGTAAAAATAACCCTTCTGACTGTCTTACGACTTAAATATTACTCTTGCAGAGCTCTTGGAAACCGATTTTAATGCTTATTTTATTTAAAATAAATAAGATAAAAATGATTAATTGTCTTCTCAGAGAAACACTACTGTTAAGCATTATGAAGTGGTGCATCATGCCTTTTTCAATTCATAGATTTTTTTTTTTTGCAGTCAGAAGGGACTGAACATTATGAAGATGATTTCAAGTTCATGGCGAATAAATGAATTGAATTTTGAGCAAGAAGTAAAAATTGATACCCTAAACTTACAACTATGTTGGCAGAATACCTAAAAATGCAAGAATGCTTATCTTAAATAGAGAAAAAGAGTGAGAGCAATCCTTAATAACAAGAAAACATGTAAGACCAAGCCTAAGTGTTTGAAAGACAAATTTATCCCACTTACATATTACTGCTGCTTACTGAGGCCATCTCCACCTAGTTTAGATTGTTAAAAAAACCCGGCTAAATAATTGGAATTAAAAAGTGTTCATTTCAGACAAGTAAAGCAGTGAACAAGAGAACAAGCAGATTACCTAATAATCAATGCCTGTCTAAATGCTTTGCAGGGATAATTGCAAAAGCCGGTGTTCAATGTCGTGTGAAAGAGAAGAGGTGGAAGTTCATGGGACAGCTCCTTCAATACAGCAGCAACGGCATTTTTGTTTCTAGCTTATTTGCATAACGTGCTGCACTGTAATTCTGCTAGTTTTACAAAATGCATATTACGCCATTTATGCTAAAACACTTTCTTAAAGACTTGGCAGCGAAAGACAAGGCACCCAGATGTTAGCGGAAAAAAATCATTAAGAGTTTGCCCTTACCAGTGCCCTGATAGTAAGCGTAGCCTCAGAAAGGGTGTTGGCCTTAACCTGAATGTTGAAACTTTCTGCTTTCAGTCTAGCATAGTTTCCTGGATTAGAGAGAGCACAGTGACAAAACACTTATTCAAGGAAATTTAACTGATTCCTGCAGCTAAGGAAGCTTCAGCATCATTTTCTCACCTGCTTCTCCATTTCACTTACTTGCTTGGACAACTTTGCGCTGCTTGAGCTGAAGCAACCCTTCACCATCACTGTTCCAACCATCTTTCTTTCAGCTTCATCGCTATCAGATGGTGTGATGTAGTACTAGCCTGTTTATGTTTTAGAGCCTCTCCTCCCACACAGTAGATAGCTGGGACTTCTTTGGCTACGGAAAACTAGTGGTGGGAGAAGTTCCACCATTTTCTAGAGAGATTTTTAGAAGAAGAGTGAAAAATACTGTATATCTTTCAGGACAGAAAACAAGCCCAGATTTTCTGAACCCTTCTGGATCGCAGGAAATTTTATAAGCTTACCAGAGTTTAGAGTAAAAGATAAGCAGAGAACTTAATCTGTGATGCAATATAGTAACAGAGATGCTTCACAGTTTAAGCTTACGACTGTTCATTCTTTTCTGGAACAGAAATACAACTTTTGAAAATGTTAGTGCCATTTTAAAATCATTTATTGCTGAGCTGTAACAGTGACCCTTTCTTTAGAGTGTCATTTTACTCATTACATATTCATTAGGGTCTTGTTCTCAGCCATAAATTCTAAGACCTAATCTAACACGAACAAAATAATATTTTAATTTTTAAAAAAATTGAAACTACATTAGAGCACTTGTATCTTCTGCAAACTCTTTGCTTCAGTGCCAGGTAGCATATTTCTCCTGATGTGAATACACACATGGCTTCACTAAGCTCTGTGTAGCATATACTTTGGCAGTATTTCTTTCCCACATCCATCCTTATCAAAAATCTTTACAAAATGCTAATAGAATCTGAAATGTTAAAAACATCAAGTAAAGGGACAATTTACACAATCTTAATTTTAATTTCAGTTTACTGTTGGACTTTTTTTTTTTTTAAATGTTTACTTTTAACACCTGTTGTTATTTTCTGGGTTTCAGGCCTTTCATGGCACCATTATTACAGTGTGGACAAAGGCAAGAAGGCAGTGAAAGACTGGACGGAAAAGAAAGTTTACAACACCTTTTCCCTCACTTGCTGCACCCACGTAATTATAGCAAAGCACTGAGTGGGTACCACTCTGCCATCCACCTGAATCATTTTTTGCTTGACAGTGCACATAGTTTAGCAACACAGCCCATACTCTGACTGACAGGAGGTTTTGAACTAAGTCACGTAAAATTGAATGGGAGAGGATGGTTATCGGTTAGTTGAGCCACAGTCTATTTGGCAGAGTGTCCTAACCTTCCTGAAGCTCCACATTATTGCGCAGCTCCATGCAACACTCTTATCTGCAGCACAGGTTTACCCTTAGCTTAGTTACTAAGAGTAGCCAAAGGCAGTGCTTTAGAAAAGTAGAGAATTGCTGAAAAAGTTTCCTTCAGCTGCAGTGAAGATTACATGTGTGCCAAACATGTCAATATGGCAGATGACCTGACAGAACTGGTTGTTAAAGAAATCCAGTCTTCTTAGGAAGGTTGTTTCCGGAGTAAAAGCTCAAACCTGAGCTTTTAATTTATATTAAAATAATATTCTGGAGCCTTGTTTCTGTCTTTAACAACTTGGGAAGGCAAAATGAGTAAACGAATACTGTTGCTTGCACCATTTTTTCTTTTTTATGTAGTTCTTTTTTCCAAGAGCTAGTTCAATCTCATCTGAATCTGTGAATTACTGAACTGGAAAGCATTTAAATCCATTGACTGGAAAAGGAGCAAATACCATATTTCTATTGAAGAAGCCAAATCTGAAGGTGATCCAAGAAATTGCATTAATGTAAGCTTCAGCCCAGATTCACAGATGAGGCTAGTCGTCAATCACCAGGGAGAGATGAGAAAATAAAACAGGAGAATGAGAAGAGTTTGAATGGAAACACGATACAAGCCCTGTTATCCACCCTCTGCCAGCAGAGCCCAGCCTTGATGTGATCTCCTGGGTGAGCTTTCAAAACCAAGTTCCTGCTCTTCCCAAGGGTGCCAGGACTGCAAGTTTAGGGTTCCCAGATGATGCGCTCAGACCCCAGGGAGAGAGGAGATTATCATACCACCTCCATTGGCATGCTTTACTCTAGGCATCTAAACCACTTGTGATTCAAGATAATTAAAAGTAGGAGCCCAGGATTCAATCACTTTGTTGAGAATTAAGCATCGGGTGCTTGGAATAATTTCTGGTATCCAAGATGTCAGCCCCAGGCTGACAGTTATGATACAGGCACTGCAGGACAGCTGTGGCCTTCTGCTGCACCAGCTGAAGGCCAGGCAGGTGACACAAGGGTATCTCACAGGCATTAGACTCCTACATTCAGGCAACTGATTTGAGAGCCTGATTTCTCTGTATGGCCCACAGGAAGATGTAGGAACCTGCATGAGCTGGTTCAGGGCACTGAAGCCAGACAATTTGATGACAGCCCTCAGAACATATTTACAGAGGCAGGCAGCCCTGCCTGTTCACCCTTGCAAATGCACATGTTCAGTGTTAGCGACCTGCCACTCCTGCCATCGAGACTAAGATGGGATTGAGTCTACTTTTCGGGAATGGTGTGGTCCTTTTCCCTCTGCTATCACCTGTTCTTCCCCAGGAGGGAACTTTATTGAAGTGAGGCAATGACAAAACTGTCTGATGCTGAGCCCACAGCTTCAGACTGTCTCCATCCAAGCTGGTGTCTCTCACCTCTTCTGCTTGGCCTCTCTTAAAATGCCTAAAAAATTCACACAGGGTGGAGGAGAGGTTTGTGCAGAGAGGTGGGGAAAATCCCATCCTTGAAAATATGCTAGGATGGGGAAAAGGGGACATCTGTTATACATGGCCTCTGGCAGGTTCTAATGTCTGGTTTGAAGCAAATGCCTAATGTCTGGAATGAAGAAAAATCAGGTTTTCAGCATGGGTGTCTATCTTCCAGGTGAGTGTCCTAATAACCTCTGGGTTACTGGCTTCTCCAGAGTTACCTTAGAACACTTGTTTCCTCCTGATAAAAAGAGGGAAATTTCTGAATTTTTGGCAGGATAGTAAAACCACCCAGCTACAGACTCAAGGCATGCACCTTCTCTCCATGGGAGGTGAGCAATCATGCTCCACTCTGTTCCCTCAGGTACTGGCCCCGCTCCACGGACTGATAAGGAGGGATAATAGGTCTTACGGCCCCACCTCCTTCCTTTGCCTTTTTGACATCTTGCTCCCCAAATCTGAGTGACAACAAAGGTTAGTGCCGTAGATCTCGGGCTGCCTAGGACACCCACAAGGCAGCCTGTCAGGTCCTGCATGGATGCCAGGGCTCAGCTGGGAGCAGATCCTTCACAACACAAACAACTTTGGAGGCTCAAAAGCATTCGGTTTAATTTCTAGCCACTGGCAGCATCACCCTGGTGTGCCTGAAGTACTCGGGGGTCCAAAGCTTCCTTCTTACCCTGCCATTCCTCTCCCGCACAACATGTCCCCTACAGGTACCGTCCAAACCTCACCTGTTGGAGGGGTAGGTAGGAGGGAGAAGCTAAACAGACGTTGAGAAGGCTCACGCAAAGCAGAAAGATAATGACTGCTCCAGCCAGTGCTGGCAATCGCTGCTCAAACTTCCACGCACAGCACTGCCAACGTAGCTTGCTCCTGACTGTGACACACCTGCTTGCTGAGAGCTGTGCTGCGTCGTGCCAGGGCTGCCCACCGCACCGACTGCCTGCGTCTGCACTCCTCTGTGCTCCCAAACAATACGTGTGGCGCGGGGGGAACCGAGCAACCCCATCCACTCCCCTTTTTTTTTATGCAAAGAGACAAATTCAGAGCTGTGGGGCTCAGCATTGGTGTAGCAACCCTCCTTCTCGCATCCTTACCGCATGTCTATGTGCTATCTACCAAACCAAGGAGTCACATTTTTCTGTCCCTAGAATCCTCTGCATGATTTGCAGAACATCACTGAGCTTGTTTTAGGAGAATTCATCGCTGGAAAATAATTTTTGGTGAATGCTTTATTAATCAACACATGCCAAATCATTTCTGCAGGGAAAAGAAACCCAAAATCTTTAAGAAACCCAAACAAAAATAATAGAACAATTATTGCTTGAAGATCCTGATTGCCTATAAATTATAACTCTATTCAGCTCCATGAAAATTTATGTTTTCATTTATGAAACCATTCTTGTTATTAACTCTCAATCTTGTTTACCGGGGGAAGTAAGAATACACCAAGCAGGCAAATAATTTTAAACCATGTCTTGAAAACCCAGGGTTATGGCACAGGGGGCACATTTATTACCACTGTTTTAGAACACATGATAAGTTTAAAATGGGGCCCTATTTCAAAAGGCAGGGGTTGGTTAGGACAAGGCAGCTTACCATGACCACAGTTCCTAATGTAAAAGTGTCAGTGTGCTTGGTATATTCATAATGTGTTTATTCTCATTACAGTTTTCAATTTGTCAGTGTTTTACTGGCATGCAACCACAGAGCATAGACTGCTATTGCTGGTTAACCTTGTTATTGCAGACAAGTTACAAGTCCTGACAAGAGTTTGATAACTGTGCCTACTTATTTTAAGCCATACATGAGGAAAGGGTAGGAGGTTCAAAGTAAGTTGTGCTTTCCTGTGCGAGTCCCCATATGATCACTCAAAGTTACTGTAAATATAAAAGCAGAAGTGCCTGATTGCCATTTTGTCACTATGACACTAGACAAGAAGGTAATCAAAACCCAGAATCAAACATGAGGCTGAAGTTATGAAAGTGTAAAACCCTGGAGCCTCAACCCTCTAAAGCATACATGTGGATTTAGTCACCTGTACAGGTGTTTGCAGGCTGGAGGGCTCACTCATTTGCAAATAATCTTTCCTGAAATCTATATCCTAGAAGAAATAGTGACCAAACAGGTAAAGAGTGGAAATTACTATTTCTTACGAAAAATGTATGATTTTCTCCTCTTCCTCCTCCTCCTCTTCCTCCTTCTCCTCCTCCTTCTTCTCTTACACTTTACATGTTTGCTGCCTATTCATCTGCCTCAGCCCCTTGAAACCTGTTGTAGACTTTGATTATAAACTTGCTGGGTCAGAATAATCTTTTTCCTATTAATTTAACAAAACAGCGTGCAAAAAACAGCGTGCCTTAATCTTTGACTGAGGCCACACATATCACTGCTGGAACATAAATATAAGCTTCCTATTTGACCAAATGCTCCACAGCAGTTAAATAACAAATACACAGTGGTGGGGGGGGGGGGGAAGAAAAAAAAAAAAAAAAAAAAAAAAAAGAATTTAAAAGTTTACACAGTTCCTAGATGCAATTTCACACATCATGGTAAATCAGATAACACTCTTACAGCTTCCCAAAAACAGACACCTAAATAAAGCTGGTTTTATGTTCAGAAACGTTGGCCATGTGCTGTTCTTTAAAAGGAAGGATTGTGGACATGCAGCCCTACAATTGAAAGATCAATTTCCTATTTACATTTTTCTCATCTAAATTAGAAAGTCACCAAAAACTGCCAAAGGAGAGGGGGGGAGGGAGGAAAAAGAAAAATCATAAGAGTTTAAAAAAAAAATGAAGTCATCGATCTTTAACAAGCATCTGCCAGTGGCCATTTGCACATCACTTCTGATTGTTGTCCTGCTGTGGAGATAAGTGATGCTGTCCCACGTATACCTTTGGTTTGAGCAGAACTTCCTTATCATTAAGGTCCATTAGTGTTCATTAGTGTCCTACAACATAAGCAGCCGACATATGGGAGGCAGAGCAGAGAGACACAGGATTTTGTTCCCAAACTACATCTAACATGGCTTGGAAATTGTGTTTCTTCAGTCTAGGACCATGCTGCCTCTGAAAAGGCAGCATCTTACAAATTGCTTTATCTCAATGGAGGTCCATTTTACCAGAAAGTTTAGGGGGAAAAAAAAAAGGGGTGGCAGGGGGAAAGTGGTTAAACTCAGAGAGCTGTGGAGCTGCTGTAAAATTCTAAAAATCCTTTTCTCATTCATCTTTTATTATTCTCTCAAATTAGATGGAAAGGCAGTTACTGGCTTCACCCTCACCCTTCTCCACCCTATCATTTAACCACAGTAAAGACTGATTTATAACAACAGTAACTTCTGTACTATCAGACAACTATGAGTTTTTCAGTCTGCAATTTTACCTCACATGAATAGATACTGCAGACTTAACACGCTTCAAAAAGTTAGAACCATTTTAATGAACTACTTCTAATGTGACTACCCTTCTGAGAACATGCAGTTCTTTCAAATGTACTTCCAAGTGAAATAATGCTTCTGAGATTTATTAGAACACATATATTTTTTTCCCTGAAAACTCAGTAGAATTATGTTTTAATTATTCTTAAGTATTTGAAATATCTTTTGACCCAAGCTTCATTTAAAATAAAAAAATTAAATACAAAACTGCCCATTTCTGTGTTTATTGCTTGCAGTCCTAAGGATGTTCTGCATTAGGATAGTCCATCTCTGATTCGAAATTTCCTACATCAATTCACAAACCTTTGAGATGAAACACCTATTGTTCTGATAAAATGTTTGTTTAGAAAAAAAAACCTCTTTTAAGTACAAGCTCCCTGTTGCAAATTTTGTCACCTTGGTAAATATTTATAGATGAGTCACAAGCCTCTGAACAAAATCTTTGGATTGGGAGCCCAAGTGAGGCACTGATAGTAATATACATATTTGTGTTTCACTTGCTGACCTTGTATCTGCTACTTTTATGGGAAAATCAAAAGCTTTTCATTATTGCATTCAATTTCTGTCCTATATTTCAAGCCCTGTCTAAACTCTGCTTCTTGAGGCTCATGCTGATGTATAAACAGAACATTTCTTTATGAATCATACAGAGATGTCAGCACCATGGGTCTTGGGTAAAGTTCACACACTTGATAAACCTGAACCTTAAGGGACTTTTTGCTGGGTCTGTGAGAGCGAAATGGCACATTTAAATCGATTCCGTCTACATCCAGTGAGCAAAGGACACTTATTTTTATACTCTGATACACCTCAGTATCAGGAGGTGAAACATCGAGAGTAATAAAGAATAAAGGTGGTCATGGACTTTCCACCCAAACACATATACTCCATTGTACACGAGCTGCCATGCCAGGGTTAATCCTGTTTTTAGCTCTGTAGCTGGCAGCCCATAGGGACTGTGGTGTCTCCACACTGCTGTTACACAGATAGCCTGCGTAGCTGTCATTGGGCCAGTAGATTTACATGGCAACACACTGTTTTGGAAAAGCATCGAAGTTTAATTAAAGTTGGCTCTTTGGGTGCTGTGTTTTTGGTATTTTTTTTTAAATTAAGTGACAAGGAGAACTTTAGCACTGACATGAACAGCATGAGGCCCATCACCATGTGATTCCTGTTTCACTTTAGCCATTCTGCGCTTTGAAAATGCAGGTCGAGTCTTTTCAGCCTGTTTCATAGAAACATAGAATGTGTTATGGTGGAAGGGACCTTTAAAGCTCATCTAGTCCAACCCCTCTGCAGTAAGCAGGGACATCTTCAACTAGACCACATGGCTCAGAGCTCCATCAAGCCTAACCTTGAATGGCTCCACAGATGGGGCCTCCAAAACCTCTCTGTTTAACCTGTTCTAGTGTCTCACCTCCCTCATAGTGAAGAACTCTCTAATGTCTAACCTAAACCTACCCTGCTCTAGTTTAAAACCATTGCTTCTTGTCCTATCACTACATGCCCTACAAACAGTCCTTCCCCAGCTTTCCTGTAGGTACCCTTCGGGTCCTGAAAGGTTGGTATAAATTCTCCCTGAAGCCTTCACTTCTCTGGGCTGAACAAGCCCAACTCCCTCAGCCTGCCTTTGTAGGAGAGGTGCTCCAGACCTCTGATGATTCTCATGACCCTCCTCTGGACCTGCTCCAAGAGGTCCATGTCCTTCTTCGGCCTCCAGAGCTGGACATATTAGTCCAGGTGGGGTCTCACCAGAGCAGAGTGGAGGGGCAGAATCACTTCTCTCAATCTGCTGGGCACACTTCGTTTGATACAACCCAGGATACAATTGGCCTTCTGGGCTGCAAGTTCACGTAATCATCTCAGGTTCAGATCAGAACAGGATTCAGGATCAGAACAGGATTTAGACCAGCAAGATTCTCTGAAAGAAAAAAAAAGGAATACAGTCTCAGTTAGTTTTCATATTGCTCTTCATGAGGCCAAAATCATTCCAAACACAGCAACGCAAAAAACCCTGGTGCAACTGGAGTGCCAGAGATGTCAGGCTGATCGTTTTGCACATCTCTGCAAAGGCATGTTGGGGACATGTATCCCCAAAGAAGTTGCATTCAGAAAATGAGCACCCTATAGAGATGCAAGGAATGTTCTGGAAGGAAAAGACTTTTCCCTCACCCATGCAAGGTAAAACCACAGCAGGAATTATCTTGCAGGTCTGAGTGCTATATAGACTTTTCCAGTGTTAGAATGATGTACTTTCCTTACTTAAAACAGAACAAAAAGAAGCAGGGTTTAAAACAAAGAAAAGCATTGATTTGATTTTCTCCTCCAAGGTTTAGATGTGGAAAGACACGGCAGAGAAACCCTGAAGTTAAGCAAAAACAAGACAAGGGAAATCATGGCTGAACAGTTATTCTCACTACTGCAGTCACAACAGTTGATGAACCGAGGCCAGGCTCCTCACTATAAGGGGAGCTATATAGGACACGACAGAGAAGGGTTTGAGTGGACAGTGATACAAGTGTTACCAAGTAAAAAGGTTAGTTATATTCCAATCAGCGTGCGACCTGTTGACATGGTTTTAAACAGCATGGCTCTTACTTTAAAAGAGTGTTAAAACAAGGTAATTAGCCTGGATTGTAGCATAGCTCATTTTACGATTGTTAACGATCAGGATAGCAGGAAGAGAAACTATGAAAAACATAAATGAAGAGCAAGCCAGTATGGGAATTACCTCCGCAGTTTGTGGACAGACTGCCCCATTTATTGCAAGGGTGTTATTTGTGACTTTCTCTCGTAGTGTTTGAAAGGGTAACAAGATTACCCTTAGCTATATCACAGTTAGGGAAGTGTGCAAGAGCAAGCTGATTATCAGAATCAGCACAATTATTTTTTTTCCTGACTGAAAATAGTTGAAAGCAATAGGAACAAGTATCTGGTGCCAAAAAAGCCCAGGATTAATATCACTCCAGCATGGAATTCATCAGCCAGCTCTCAAATTTGAGCCCAAACATTACTGACAATTCTAAAAAACAACAACAGCAAAAAAGTTCAGTACTGTGTTTTTAAAAAATTCAAATGCTTCTGCAATTACTGTTTGCATCCAGATCACAAAGAAGAAGTATCAGAATGCGAAGGGAAAGGTCTGGCAGTCCTGCTGAGCAAGATGAAAACACAACAGGAGCTAGAAGACTCACAAAAACAAACAGCCCCTCCCAACCCTGGTTTTTGGTGGGTGGCTTTTTCCGCATTTCCCAAAGAAGAAATTAGGAAAAGCATTCATGCACTGAGAAAATTATCCCTGTGGGATTTGAGAGATTCTTCTCAATACTGAATATTAGAATATTATTTATTCCTACTTGCTGAGGGTGTTCTCTTGAACGGACTGAAATCAAAGAGACACGTTAAGGCAAACTTCCCCCCCCCCCATTTTCTGGGGCATCTGCAAACAGCTGAAAGAGCCTGTGGGGACAGGAGATGAGCTAATCTCTAGCAGCACCAAAGGGCTCTGTGTGGCTGTTGGGGCGACTAAGTGTCCCAGGAGGTGGCAAAGATATCTCCTCCATCCTAGTACAAGAACCAGTGTTGCTGAGCTCCGGACTAGCTGAGTGGACAGTCAGCGGCTTGTCACCATTGTCCGCAGAGAAGAGAGATGGAAAGAGATGCCTGAGCGGTTCCCGGGGCGAGATCTGAGAGAGGAGCAGGGGCTGGGGCTCTGGAGGCGGACAGAAGCACAGGTGTCCGCAGCCGGAGCGCCGGAGGGAGGGTCACCTCGCCAGTGTGGGCCCAGATGGCACTACACATGGCTCTCCCCTTGCCAGAGCCGTGTCCACTGAGGCAGCACCTAAGGTCACAGCAAGGCTTGGCAGAGACCTGACAGAATTCCTCCATCCCTGCAGTCACTCAGATTTTCAAAGAGGAGTGGGTTTTCTAATGACAAGCTGGTGACCTTCCAGAAGGCAGTGCCCAGCAGCAGTGCCCACCAGCCTTTCTCCTTGGGTGGGCAAACTGCCTGCTCCAGAGAAAAAAGAAAAAGTGAAAAAAACCACAGTAGCGCTCCTCCACCTATCCCAAAATTACATGTACAGGGTTGGTTGCTCCTTGCTTGGGTGGCCACCTCAGTGTTATCTGGCTTGTGATACATACCCAGAGCAGCTGAGAAATGTCAGACCTGGGCTTGAGGGTAGCAGCTTTTGCTAGCCATGCACTTGTGCACCAGGCACAGATTTAACATCAGTGCTTGTCACAGGACCTTGGCCTGCAGATATGGCACCTGGTCATCCTGTTTTGATGCTCCCAATGGAAGTAGCACTTTCTAACTCATGCTTTAATTCTATGTTCCTCCTCCCTGCCTTCCCCAACCATGTAACATGCTAGGTACTGGAACATGTTTGCATATTGGCGGGAGCCACATGTGGGACCAAGTGTTGGAAGAGCTTTGACAGGGATACCACAGAAACTGGGGCTGCGGACAAGTCCAATGGCACATCACACGGTGTGCTCCTGGGATGAATTTGGGACACCCAGGAATACCACAAGTGTCGTTCTATCACAAGTCAGAGAAGATGATCCTGTCTGGGTCACCCATAGTTAAGGAAGCTTTGAGAGTGACATAAAAAGGCAATGGTAGTCAAACTCTTGTCCAGGACTACAAACTCCAGGAGTCCAGTGACTTATATGTATCTTTTTTTACAAGTTTTACAAGTTCCAAGAGCAGGAAAACATGACCCAAATATAATGAATACAGTTACAACTATGCATCACTCAGCCTGAGGCAAGACAAGAGGGTGGACTGCACTATGCATCTCAGTAAAGTATTAATATAATAAGAGGTGTACCAGCTCAGCTAATAGAACTTTCCTCATTCTTGCCCTTGAGTTTAATTTGTTGTTGAGGCACACGCCAAAGGTCAGGCATTTCAGTTCATTTTAAGGAGTTATGACCCAGTACTGTACCAAGGCTACTGTATTCCAAAAGACTGAACGTCGCTGTTAATCTCAGCGTCCCAGCAGGTCCAGAGAGGGGATACCATAAAATTATTTAGTGCACAGTGCATCCACATTGAATGAAGGCAAAAGCTCCATTTGGAATATTTGAAAGTAACTTTTAAATGAAAAGGAAAGGTGTGAATTCTTATTACACATTTCCACAAAAGTCTTTTCTGCTGCTATTACCATGTACCTTCCTGGGATAAATGTGTGGTTTACAGCATCTACATTACAATGTATAACTTTTAGCACTCACACTTTATGCTGTAACACATGCACAGACACTTTTTTTTTTCTTTCTCCTCGATCTTCTTTTGGATATGATTTCTTAAGGCTTGTCTACACGGGGGAAGTTAAGCAGCATAGCAATTCTGGGATAACTACTCTATGATAGCTCCCTGTGGACACTTCATTGCAATAAAAAAAAAGACTTTATTCGGGAATAATTACTCTGCATTGTGAGTGGAATAATTATTCTAGAATGAAAATCAGCCTAATTCCAAGATAAAGTGTATACACTCATGCAGGAGTTTTTGTCTGTTTGTTTGGGGTTTGGGTTTTTTACCCTAGAATATGAATACTGTACAAGATTAGCTGGAACTTTTTTTTTTTCCTTTCCCCTTGGAATAGCCATTTTAGGTCACTTTTCCTTATAGGTATAGTATCAAGTTAAATAAAAGGTCTGTCACCTGGATTCTTCTTAGTTTGAAGTACAGATTTTCTCAGTCCAAAATATTGGTGTTGGCAGCCAATAAAAGCCTGATGGGCCTTTCCTTGACATAGTTTTTCTGTTCCTTTGTAACAGGGGACTTGTCCTCCTCAGCATATTCTTCACATAGGAAATCTGTAGCCGGAAGCCAAAATATTTCAGATTTTATTTTTGTGGGAACATGCTGGAAAGTATCTTCTATTTTGTACATCTCAAGCAGAAGAGAGCAATTGCCCCATACATCCAGAAGAATCAAAATGTGACTGGCAAACTCTTATTTAATAGCATTTTGTCTACCTCCCTAAATGCAACTATGTATTTGAAGAAGTTAGTAGATAAAGAAGGCCATGACAGCTTCTTCTGTTAAGAAGAGGTGAAATGGCTCTCCACCTTGCCAAGATGCAGGCCAACCACAGGCATCTCTCCTGGCCTTTTATCTCTGATCTTCCTCCAAGTTCACTCAAGCATCCCTTACCTCCTGTATTTATGACCTCTCCTGCCTTTGTATTTTAACTGGCCTTGCTCTCAGGCTGTGGGTGGAGTGAAATGTGTAAAACCACCTGCCCATGATGCTGTGTTTCCATTCAGCTTCAGGAAAAATGTTCATTCAGTAATTAAAAACTTTTTTGCCTTTAGATGTGTCTAAGCGTTTCTAGCAGAAACATAAGTCACACAAGCAAATTCATTCCTCATTCATCTTGCCTTTCCTTTTTAAAGACATATAATTCTGTTTGGAGGTGATCTTCAGGGTCCTTAGTCCTTTCATAATCTGGCCTTTCATTTCTCTCCTTACCCTTTAGCATTTTCAAGGAGATCTGCCAGCAAAGGCTGCTTCAGATACAAACTGAGTTCATGATACTAGTAGCGTTTAATGCATAGTCCAGTGGGGATATTTAAAGCATCACATGAACCATAAGGAGTTAAATTCAACTGGCTTAAATAAGAATCAGTTTTATGTGCAGATAAATTGCAGGCAAAGAGTAAACTGCAAATGTTGCTCCTGATTCTGTGTACACCAGCATTTTTGGTAATTTTTAAACATTCTATATTATCTTTTAAACAACAGATGGTGTTAATAAAATTATAAACCACACCCCATAAAATGGCAAACAGCAATAGCATTTACCACGGAAATAATACAAGGTATAATATTTCCGCATTTATGAAAAGCTGAGCATGAAAAACATTCACATTGCAAAAGATAAGACCCAAAATACTCCTTTTCATTTCTTGTTAATGCAGCTTCACCATTTTAATTAGTATCAATTACTGTGAATAGAGTTTTGGATGTGTTTTAACTTGTTCAAAAGTTTCCAAAAAAGAAAGTTTTTATTTGTTTTGTATTAGTCTCTCTCACTACAAGTTCAGATGTGCAATGCAAAAAAAAAAAATTAAAAAAAAATCTACTTTTAAGAAATGGAGTTTGCTTTGAATCAGTTAAAATGAAAGAGATGGATGATATGTTTTCTGTGAGCTCTGAGTATTATATTACTTAATGAAGAAAAGTTAAATTTGGCAATGCTGGGTAAGTAATCAGAAAATAATGAAAACACTCCTAAATAGGTGACAAGTCTAAGCCCTTTCAAGGGCCAATCCTTATTCCATGAAAACTCACATTAACTTTGATTGAAGTTACAGCTTTTGGTACTTCCACAGATGGAAAAGAATAAAGACTGGTTAACGTAGAGATCTTTATTCTACTGACATTTTTCAAAAGCTTATAAACTAGATAGAAACAGACTGGCTTTCTCTTTCAGTCTAAACTTGCAGTCTGAATATCATTGCATGAGAACACTGCAGTAGTTTCTCAGCTACAGGATGGAGACATATGGACAAAACAAGTGTCTTCTATACACGCAGGAGAATGCCACCAAGCCTGTCATCACTTGGGTCATTTCAGCAAGCACTTCCTCTGCCTATTTTGAGCCCAGCCTGCTGCCTTAGCGCATTATGGTGGAGGGAGAATCTGTTTCTTCTCTCCTCCATCTATCTTTTTGATATTCACAAGGCAGTCCTCTTCCTCCCAGAGAAGCCCAACGATCATGGCAGCTCAGCTACTTAAAGAAATGAAAGCGAGAAGCATGTTTATTAGAGACTGGGGCAAATAGTCTGGTATTGAGGATATGAGCACAGCTAGACTGTAGCACAATGAAGTGTGAACCCAGTCAGACTCTACACTTAATTATGGAAAGTAGTGATTATGCAGGATGAAAGTCCTGTCTTAGCCAACTGCTGCCAGGTCTACCTGTCTTAAGGTGTTCCAGCAAGGTGTGTGGCTAAATCTTCATAGCTCCACCCTCCTTTCGCAGCCTCCTGTGGCATATGTGCATGTTCATTTTATAGTCTTCAGGGCTAGTCCTCTGAGTGCAGTTTATATGAGTCAAGAGACTCACGCTGGCGTTACCAAGATCAGAATCTAGCCATTTGTATGTCTGAGCACATATTCTCCTTGAAACAAGTTTGTGGTAGTATATTCAGGAATGTTTCGCACTTGGGTTCAGATCTGGTTCCAGCTGGAGTTCCCTTGTAATGTTCCAAATCTCATTAAGTTAATGAGAGGTTTTTTTCCAGCAATTTCAATGGGATTCCCTGTTTCTGTGCCCACATCCTCAGCTCAGCTTTGCACATGGAAAGCCAGAGTGAGTGTCGGGAACAAGAGGTCACGCTCTATCCCTGCCACTCCCTTTGTCACAGGACACTGAACCGGGTGTCAGGGCAGATGTGCCAGAGCTGGCTGGTAGCCACTGTTGCTTGCTTCTCTCATCCCTGTTCCCCAGTTCCTCTGTGTTCTGGTACAGTCAGAGATTTGGACGTAGGACTCAGAGCTGGGAAAGTTGCACAAGTAAATGAAGGGAAATTAAACAGGAATTGTGTTACTAACCTAAGAGAGTGCACACTGACATCACAATGATGGGCAACGGTGCGACCTCTACCTACAGGTCAAGTTCAATCACTCAGCAAGTGCTCTTTTCCTTTCCAAGTGTATTATCAGATTGACCTGTCACATCTGGCTGCCTTGCTGACCGCCTCAAAAAAAAAAAAAAAAAAGAGACTGCAGACAGAAGAGATTGCCCTCAGATGAACTGAGGCTGGAAACCTTGCATAGCTGGTGACAAAGCTGACTTATTTTCATGGAAAGAAGACTGCAGCAATCAGGACAGTCAAACCAGTACCTTTAATGAGATCTAGATTCACCCACACAAACAAGTTGCATGGACTGAGAGATACGTATCTTCTCATATCCAAATCGTATGCTTCCTATTAGCACTACAATTATTATACGGACTCACTAAGAGAAGACAATCTTCCTAAATATTTATTTAGTGTTGATAGAATTGCTTACAAAACCTCCTTCTCATTCTGAGAATCTCTCACAAGACTCCCTTGTTCCCAAGTTCATTATAGCTACTTATATTATTACTGTAAATCTTTCTAATGCCTCAAATGTTTGGCCCTGAAGAACATTTTTATAATGAGGGTGGGGCAATGCAAAACTTTTCCTCTCCTAATTCATTGCTAAATTGTATTTGCAAGTTCAAATGCCAGAGTGATGAAATCACAGGATTATTCATTGGATTTTGTTTGATTATTTGGTAGTGTTGGAGGGAACGTATCTATAAAATGACATGAAAAGCAAAGCAACAGAGCTTTAGGGGTTTTCCGGAACTTCTCTTCCGCACACATCAATTTTACTGCATGACTGTCCTGAAAGATTTATGCTTTGTGTTTTGAGGGCCAGGTTTTAAATGGCTTCACAGAATAAAAATATTAAAATTTAAATGCAACTTTAAAAATGTGTGCTGGACCTTTGGGCCTTCTGAAGAGGTCAAGTTCAAGACACTTATAAAAAGACCATTCCCAGAGAGACTGCATGGGAAAGCCTATTAACATTACTGCTTTCCCTTTATTTCCCCTTTGATCATAAAATAAGGTTATGGGTGGCAAAAGCTGTAATGGTGGGAAGATCCCAAATAGGATAGTATGATTTAATCTACTGAATATAAAAAAACCAAACCACCAACAACAATATGGTGGGTTACCAAGCAAGACTATGACTACGAAGTGCTTTGCTAAGGAAAAACAAAACCAAGTCCAAAAAAACCAAACATAAAAAAGCCATGTCCGAGGCCACCATAGGAATTTTTATTTTTTTTTAAAGGAGGTAGAAAGACCATCTTCCTTCTTCTTTTTTTTATATGACAAAAAACATTACCAGCTATTATTTAAAAAGTT
Organism: Laterallus jamaicensis coturniculus; assembly: GCA_022605575.1. Lineage (NCBI taxonomy): Eukaryota > Metazoa > Chordata > Aves > Gruiformes > Rallidae > Laterallus > Laterallus jamaicensis. The sequence continues at coordinate 15,326,376 of JAKCOX010000008.1, read as the reverse complement.
CCTAAATCCTGAGTAAAAATAAACAAGTTCCACATCTAGCACAAGAAATGACAAAGGACGATTATGTGTTTATACTCAGAGACATGCCTCAAGATCTCCAAAGTCCACGTGGAGAATATTGAAGCCCTCCTTTTCCCACTTCTGCAAGCCTAATAACTGATTTAGGGGGAAGAGAGGGAGAATATACAAGTCTGCATGAGCACTTCTGTGTTCATTTTCATCCAAACAAACTTGCTTTTGACTTGTTATATATATTTTATTCTAAAAGCTGGGGGCTTTTTCTCAATTTTACTGTATGAGGTAAAAATTGGAAAATACACTGTATCAACTTTCCTAAATTCCTGCTGAGGCATTTTTTACTATGTGGGTATCAAGAGGTCTCTAATGCAAAACAGACTCGAGCTCATTGATTTTAAATAGTCCCATATAAATAAAAGCAATATTTGGATCCAAACACCTCTAGCAGAAAACTCTGTTATTGTCATGAATATCTTAAATGTAATCGTTTTTCTTTTAATTAACATTCTAAAGAGAAAAGGAAGTTGGAAATCCAGATAAATCTGTTATGAGTCAATTAAGAAGCCAGGATTAGCATATGCAATCAAGATGGGTGCAGCAAGATTTCATGGAAGAGTTCATGAGGAAGCAACAAGGATGTATCATTTGCATGGGCAACCTCCTTGGTTTGTGCTCTTCTCAACCTCAGTATTGTTGACTTGACTCACTGCATGAATATTGCCGAGCAGTAGCAAACCACGATTTCATTTTCCTGCTTGCACGGATACAACTTACCCCAATAAGTGGTGCTGAAAAAGACACATCATACGAACTAAGACAAACAGTAGTGGTCCTTTTCTTCTTCCTGCAGATACCTCTTTCTATGAAATCTCTTTCTAAACTCCAGCTGTTTAAATATCACCAGTAGATACTGCAGACTGTCCTACTCTTCCTTGATCAGATAGATCATATTGAATACCCCTCAGGGACTAAAAATGGGATACTTCACGCATAGGTCACCTGAGCAAGTGAAGACTTTATCAGAGGTGACTGATTTATAGAAGATATAGGTGGAGTTGATGAATTCACAGCAGTTACTATCAAGATGAGTATTTATACTCTAAAGGAAATATAAAATTTATAACAGAATGTAGGGGGGTTTTTTTGGGTTGTAAAACAACAAAATAACCCCAAAGCCAAAACATGAGTTTTATGGGTACAAAGCCTGAAACCTTTGATATTTTTTAGCTGATTATTAAAAGTCGGGTCATCGTGGTGAATCTGACAAGTCCACTATCCACTAGTGTATCTTTTCTACAAGTAAACTCAAGGTGTGAGTCTCCTGGGATGAAAAGTTAATGTTTTTCTTAAGTTTACATTTCAGAGAAAGAATTCAAAGCTTTTAGTTTTGACACTCAATGGAAAAAAAAAAATATCTAAAATCTATCTGTGAACTTAATTGTCCTGATCCATGTCACTGCAGAACAATACAAAGTTAGCACAGATGCTGTAGGACAGTCACTACTGAACTCATTTCCAATCTATGGCATGATTTTGCTTAGATCTACAGATTGAAGAAGTTTGATGAAAACAATTGTTCGTAAATCTCAAGCCTCAGTTACCATGGTTCATGGGAAGCCAAACATCTAATACCAGTTAAGAAGATTATTTGGTTTTTAATGACTAGAACAAGAGTATAGAACGTGAAGAAATAAAAAAATCTAAATTTCAGCCACCAAAGATAAAGCTGAGTCAGGAGAAGCTCACATCTACGTTTGCTGAACTTCATATTCAATAGTTAGGACAGGCTTTGCACAACCCCACTTTTCCTTATATTCACCAAGATTTATACCGATATTTGTTTAACACAAGATGTGATCCCTTCAAATTCAGCCAAGAAAATTATACTGCTCCACACATGTACTTTCCTAATTCAAAGTTTCCTGAAACAAAATACAGTGTTGTTTTTTTGCACAACTGGAACTATTTCAAAGTATACGAAAGATGGCATGGCTCTGATATTCCAGTAAAGACTGACCACTATAAACATGGCAATGATAAGCTTGTATTTTAAGACAGAAATTTCAAAGTATCCAAAGAAGTGCATCTACTGGACCTTTTTGTCTCCCATTGAATCTTGCTCCATTATAGTTTCCTACATTACAGTCAATTAAAAAGATAAAAAAAGAGCAAGGTACTCCGCACGTCAGAAATGCTGTACATGGACTACATTTTTAAAGAGTTCAAATGCATTAGAATATATCAATGTATATGAACAAATTAGGGTAGAAGGGTGTGTTTCAGAGGCTTTTCAATGTGTGCACACCATTAAAATCTGTCTGAGATCTGTTTGGAGAAAGCAACAATTATATTTCTTATTAAAGAATATGCAATTACAGCCCTCTTTACACTTCCTGCTTCCTTCAACAATGAAGACCTGTCTGCACTGAAGATTATAAAGTCCTGCACTGTTTCACTAGGTCACCAGACTAAACAGGCCATTCCACTTTCATGGCAATTTATTCCAGATTTTCTCTTTCGGGCCAGCTTCTTTTATAATAAAACTGGGCCTGGCTGTAGATTTATAGCATTGTCACTGTAGGAGAGTTGGCCCCTGTAAAATTAAATAGACTGCTGTTTACACTTAAACACTGAAAACTCTTTTGAGGTCCCTAATGCATTATTTTCATGTCTATTATCATTGAAACCTTTGTCAGACACTGAAAAATATGATTGTTAGATTTCCCAGTTTTCCATAAAAGACACCACAGCCATTAGCTGGTACAAACACTTTATGTACTAAACCATTATTTTAGTTCCTTTTTCTTCATGATATTTGTCATCAGAAAAACCAGAAAGTCTGGAGTTCAGATTTCTCAGGATCATAAATGGTTTGATTAAACTACAGATGTTAATTAAGACACAAATCTGTATCTTCATGCATAGCCAGAATAACCAGCTTGTTAGCTAGGGAAAGCCCATGATATTTAGAATATTCCATATTGTAGGATGCAGATCACAAGTGGAAGGGTTCCAAGGCAGCTTTGTAACCTCCTCTTCAGTTGTATCAAGCAGGTTTAGGGAAGGAAACATGCATGGGACACACTGTCTGAACTGTGCCCATACATCCCATATGTGGCAGAAGCAGTCAGTTACGCCATGGCAGGAGAGATACATGCCCCAGACTGAATCATGTTGTTCCCTTTTTATGGAGTAATATATTGTCCCCTGAGTTTGGAAGTTTGCAAGTATATAAAATGAAATTATTTTTAAAGGAGAAATAAGCATCTGTGAACATTATGAAACTTTTCCTTAAAAAAAAAGTTAAAAAATTTTAGTATACATATATATATAAATTTTAATTTAGTTAAATTCCATAAAAATATTATTTCTAACCTTGTTTCCCACAGGATTCAAACCAATATGAGTGTCTAGCCATGCTAGCCATTACAGCTCTCAGCGGGAAACACAGTGAGAATTTTCATTATAAATAATATGCAATCCAACAGTTTCCTGTGCCGTCCTTTGTGATACAAACCAAAAATGGACCAGAAACTCTACCAAGAGAACAGTTACCAGCAGATACCAAGTATTGGTATTAATATGAAACCAACTGTTATGGATAGATAGTGATTTATATGGCTTATGGCCTAATCCTACAAAGGAGTCTGGTGCCCCAAAAACTTTGATGCTGCAGCTTTTTTTTTTTTGCCCATGATCTCCTATCAAGTATCCAGAATCGTGTTTCAAAAGAACAGCTTTCCTGTGGTGTACGTGGAGAGACACCTGGGCGGCCTGGAAACCAGCCAGCACAGTGTGCCTTGACCTCAGCATAAGCTGACTGGAATTAACTAGGGAAAAAATGAGGTTTGTCCCAAATCTAAGATCTCGCCTCCTTCTAAAGCCAGGGCTCTACCTGAGGGTAACCTCTAAAGGCAGGGCTCTACCCAGGGCTGTCTGAGAGATGCCTCCATCCACTCGGTATCTACACCCTGATTCATTTTATGAAAATAGGTTCCTGTGATCTTTCCTTCAAAACTTATGTTTTATTAAAACATAGCTGGAGGAGAAGCTGGCTTCCCATCTCCCTCTATATAACAACTCTGTGATTAGAGCACTCATGCAATCATGGGATTCATCTCTGCTGCCCTGAAAGGCCCCCATTCACAACTTCTCTCACCCCAGGGAGGACTCTGACCATCAGGCTGATGGTTATTTTAGAAAAAGCAGTCTCGACCCTTCTGCTGAAACAGTGCCCTTGAGCACAAATTCAAGATTCCTTAGATCATAATCTAATGTTCGGTTATTCCCAGGGCTAGGGCATATACTGAGGGTTTTTTTAGGATTTTTTTTTTCTGTCTTCATTATGTTAAATTGTTGTGGAATACACACAACTGCCCCCTCAAAAGTCCTGGGAGTAAGCCCCATCATTGCCACTAGTGACCCTGCTGCACTTTGCCAAGAGGTCAGTTGTGTCAGGGCATCTGGGGCATGCTCCAGCAGTGGCCAGGAAGTTAAGCTGACCAAGACATGTGGATGGAGGAATGTCATGGTCCCGGGATCCAGAGGACTTCTGCATGAGCACCCCTGAAAGGCCGCTCCAGAGTCCCAGGTGGAAAAGGAACTAACTCCGAGGCATGAATCATGAAAGGCAAATGTAGTGCTTTGAGGTTCAGGCAACTGCTTAGCAGAGGTTTTCTGAATCGCACCTGTTTCTTCACATGCTCACATTCCACCCGAGCCCCACATTTCACACCATCCAGACCCTTTTATTGGCCAAAACACAAGTATTGACAGAGACATCTTTGTGCTCACCAGAACACCTTTTTATTTATGACAAAAAACCAACCCAGCAGCAGTCGCTGAGGACAGTTAACACTGAAAGCATTGAGTTTTTACCTTCACAGCATAATCCTCATTACAGCCTAGCCAACAGATTGGTTATTCAAACTATGGTGCACCTATGGTTGGAAATCGCACTGCGATCAGCTTTACACTAAAACTGCCCTCTCTGTAGATAGACTCCAAGGAAGAATTGTGCTAAATCCTGTTTTCACTTCACAATATTCCTGAGGTGAAAATATAATTTTGAGGAAGTAAAATGTTTATTTTGACATTGTGACCGTCTTCGACTCCATGACAGAAACATTGGTGGAAGGTCTTGCTAACTAGATGTGGTAAACCCCAAACCAAAGACTACGGTGCTTTAAAACTTCCTTATTCGGGGCATGTTCTGTTTAGGCCTTTACAAAATTCCTACAGTTCTAATAACAAGATGTAGTTATGTCTCTAAAGAGCTCAGTGGTGAGGTTTTTGTATTATAATCTATAGCAGGAAAAGTCTTTCTGTTGGACTTACCAGATATACATGAAAAAAAGGTGATTTTCTCTTACTTCTTCTGTCTTCATAAGCCTATTTGCTAAGATCTAATGGCAGACCTTATAACTCCTAGTTAGGCATTCAGAGTAGCAACACGACTATACGTTAATTCACATAATTTGTGAAATATATGCCATATTTGATAAAAAATGCATGTAGTCGGAATCATATGATGATTTAGTTTGCATAGATGTAAAGCCTGAATTTATTATACACAACCTATATTTGTAAAAGTAGACAGTCACCTGGTTTCTCTTCACTGGTTTAATCTGACAGTCCTTCACTAGAGGCAACAGAATTTTTAAAAGCAACCAAGACGAACCAGACACCAAGGGTAAGGAGAAAAGAAGAACAGACAGTGTGCAGGAAAAGTGATTCACATGATTATTAATACAACTCCTTCAATCTTTTCTAAAATTACAATTTTAGGCAGACAGAGGATGGAGAGGGTGGTCAGGCAAAACAGAACTAAGTTTGATGTCACTGATGCACCTGCAACAAGTTGATCTTCTGTAAAGCAGTTCTAAGAAGAAATCTACAGGATGCAGTTTACTTTTTTTAGGTAATAAAAAGACCTCTTGTAACAGAGATGTGAAGCACAAAGTAGTTACCATCTTGAAGAGGAGCTGAATGGACTTAGGAATTGTATAGCATCAGGGCCTGGAAATACAAACCTTCAATGACTGATTGGAGGAAACTTAAATCAGTTTGGAGATGGACAGATGGATTCGTTATTATTGATGATGCCCACTTTAGTCACCAAATTTTCATGAGAGGCATTCAGCTAGTGAGGTGAAATACACCTAAACTCAGGAGATTGGAGTCTAACCAGCAAAGAGTAGAATAATCAGAAAACTGCAGAAATACACTGAAAGCAACAGCCACATTCACACAAAAAAAATCACCTGTCTTCCAATGAGCCATCAGCAAGATGAAAGATCAGACAAGGTTATGGCACAGCTGAAAACAGCCTCTTACATTAATAGTACACACAGAAGGCCAGGCCATCATAGTTGTATTTATTCACTGTCATTTTCATCTACAACAGATTAATGCTTATTCCGCTTGGAACACAGTTCCTCAAACCAAGTCTTAACATTTCATCCAGGTGCTGAGACAGCGATGTGTAGACCATGCTAGTAAGCAGGGGGGTTTGTTCTGTTTCACAAGTACTAAAATATAAATAGACTACAAGGTGCTGGTTTTCTATGTTAAGAGGGAAAAAAAAGACTATTTTCAGTTTGTGATCTGCTTAGCTTAATGCAAGCCATAAAGAAAGCAAGCAATCAGAAGTGCTAGGTGGCATGCTGTGTTTTTCACTCTATGGCATTAGCCATATACAAGTTAGAAACAATCTGTATTTCATAAGGTACTTAATACTTGGGAACAACGTAAGTTTCTGAGCACTACTGAGAGTTCAGTTGATCCTTTGTAATTTCAGGCAGATGATGGCCTTTTCTATCAACCGTGGGTCAGCGTAATTCTTGAGTATGCACACGTTCATGCAGCGTTTCTTCTTAATAACAAATATTTAATTTCAAGCCCCAGCTAATATCAGATACAGAAACGCAAAAAGAACCCCAACCCAACCCACATGTGGTTCCTGGATCTATGTGGATGCTTTTAACCCCACTCCACTCCTCGCTCTACTTCACTTCCCACCGCTCTCTACTCATGTCTAAACATAAAGATATTTACATGTCTGAAAGGAACTGGAAAGCATCTGTGATATTTCCCAGAGATCTGATAGCTCTTCTCACACAAAAGCGTATTTCCACATCATTATGCCACAATAGCACTTCAATAAGGGGTGCCTCAGGAAGGGCCTGTGACACAGGTGCAATTATCAGATTCACCACTTTCACTACCTCACCTGAAAGAAGAATATTTGAACAGAAATATTATTCAGTTAATATTGTCCTTGCCTTGAATTGGTTATGTCTGTAGTCATAGGATGGGTCATCAATAAGATGGTCTTTGAATAAATGTACTTTTATTCATTGTTCAAAGTTCCTAAAACTCATAGGACTTTGAAATCATATGGATTTCTGCTGTTCCTTGGCAGACTCTAAATCCACAAGTGCATGAGTGGCTTATTGTGATTCATATGCCACTTTCATTTTTGGCAGGTAATGCTAATGGTATTGGAGAACGATTATTTGAATGAGATCTGCACCCACTTCCCTCAAATCAGGTCTCTAAAAAAGCTCAGAATGGAGCTGTCAGCCTAAATACATTAAAATATGCGTGAATGCTTACTCTGCATAGGGTTTTGACTGTACAAGTCCAGCCATTAGCAACAAGCAGGATGAACAGGACTTTCTATAGTTCCTGCAGAAGGCTGGGCCAGCAAACATCTGGGGGTGGACGCTGAGGAAGAGGAAACATCTACGTGTCAGTAATAGGAAAGTTATATTGTACACCTGCTTTTTTAGGCATGCCATCTGCGCTCAGTCATACCATAATACAGCTTTGATGACATGCCACAGCTTAAAGGACAGGCAATAAACTTCTTGCTTCATGAATGACACAACTTGGTAAAACTCACTGCTTAATGATATGAACCATAACTCTCAAACACAGGATATACATTTGTCCCGCGTGTTTTTCAACGTTTAGACCCGTGCCAAGTATTTTGATACTAAAAGCACTGAGGGAGCATTGTGGTGAAAAGTGATGTACCCTCAGTAAGCAAGAGCACCTTATCTATACTAATGCCGGACTTCTCATTATGTATTGTTGGCCTGTAACTATACCATAACATCTACTGCTTATTGTTTACAGTAACCTAATAACGAGCAATTCTGTTCCCATTACTGCTCACAGTCCCATATTAAATGTCCTTTTCTTCCAAAGTAAACTGTCCTATGTAGTTGAAAGGTTTCACTACAATTTTTCAAGAGCTGGATAAATCTTATAAATAGAAATATAAGAGAGAAGGAAATGTGGGCTAAAAAAAAAAAAGGTGTATGTATTTGGATTAGTATAAAAATTGATGAAAAAATAAGGTTTGTAGTACTTTAAAAGAAAAAAACAAACCAAAACAGCATTTTCCACACTACACTTGAGGATCTTTAAAAGCAAGCTTGGTCTAAATTCAGTGCATTTACTCTTAAATCCATTTGTGGCCTGAGGCAAATGTGTTAATTTTCTTGTTTCAGTTTCCCTGCCTTTAAAGTGGGGATAACACAACTAACCCAAATAGCTTAGCTGCAATTTATAAGAATGAGTAACTTCTTCATTATTATTATTATTATTATTATTACTATTACTATTACTATTATTATTACTTACTGACCAGCTAGTCAGAAAAGTGTAATACAAATAAAGGAGATGGGTCTTTGACAACAGCAGGGTGCCGGTTAGTCAGTCAGTCAGTCCAAGCAGCTGTGATAGGAGGCAGCTTTAAGGGAGCGGAGAGTTGGACTTGTAAAAGTGAGAATACCCCCTTTGTACTGACTTTCTGCTTATTACCCTGCGGTACCTAAAGACCATAAAAAGCGAAGTCCTCTCTGAGAAATGAATTGGTCCAAAGCACTATGACAAGTCAGCTGCAGGCAAATAAATTTTTATCTGTGTAAGAGAGCTAGATGTTATTTTCTAGTGGAAATGTCAGAATTGATTAAAGATTTAGCATTTCTGTTTAAAATGAGAGAGTAGTAGATGATACATTTTAAAGGGAGGAATAGTCAGAGGCCTGATAACACGGAGAAAATGGGGTAAATTAATTTCTGGTGTTGCTGCAGTAATTTGGTACTCAGCATATTGAGTCCCAATTTACACCACTGTACATAGTATACATAGGAGTGCCTTTTAATAACTACGACCAAAATACTCTCCCCACTGGCAAGGTCAATATTATTCATTGTTACTTCTATTACTAACCTTTGGGCTTATGTATCCTCCGCGGATTAATGATTATTCAATAACTGTGCTACAAGGTTGCACTTTCTAATAGCAATTAATAGAAGGGTGTACCACTGGTTAACGTGGAAAAGCGTTGATGTATCAACTTCATGGTCTTGGTCTGGTTCCTGAGACGTTCGAAAGTGCTTACAGGAATTGTACCTGTCAATTCCCAGACCTCAAAGAGGCAATCTGCTTCCAAGTCAAAACAAACAGAAAAGGGAGATTGGGCTGACATCCAGGGTCCCCTCTCCTCTCAGTCTCCTAGGGAATAAGAAACAGCCTCAGCTTTCAGGGAAACCTGTGTTCGTTGCCAGGTTCACTCTCCAGGAACTCCACTTCCAAATCCTGCATCAGCGAAGATGGGAAAGGAGAGGTCTTAAAAACGAAAGAAGAGAGAACAAGTCCCTCCCGGAGGTCAAGTTACACGGATAAAGGCAGTTTTCAAACAGCGTTACGGAGGAGCACATGGTGCCAGATGAAACACCAGGCGAGAGAACCGGGGGTGATGCGCGGAGGGACCGGGACCCGGCCCCGACGGGGCAGTGGGGCTGCCGGGCAGCGGCGGGCGGGCAGCGACCCCCGGGGGGTTCCTGCCCTCACCCCGGGCGTCCCCGTCCCGCGGAGGCCGCCAGCGCGGCCACGGAGCTGCTGCCTCAGCTACCTTAAATCGCTGGTGGCCGTGGGGCGCTGCCCGCGCGAAAAGAGGCCGCCGGGGTACAGGGAGTAGCGGCGGGGGGCGGGCACAGGGCGCCGGGAGCAGGTGGGGAAATAAAGGAGCGGGGGAAGGATGGAGGGAAAGGGGGAAAGCGAGGAGGGCGCCGGGAGGCGCGGTGCCCGGGGAATGCAATACGGGGGCGGGGGAAGCTTATGGGCCCTCTCGCCGGGCCAGGGTGGTGGTGGCGGGGTGGGGGAGCGCAGCAGAGATGGACATACAGCCAACCCCCCGGCACTTCCACCAAGTCAGCCCCACCGCCACGCGGGGCCGGCAGCGGACAGAGGAGGAGACGCCGGGTACAAACACACACACACACACACACACACACACACACGCAGCCGCCGCTCGGTGCCCCCCCCACCCCCGCAGCCCCCCACCGCCGTGCAGGCAGGAGACAGCAGGCGCGGAGCGGGCGGCGGCGCAGGGCGCGGAGCTCCCGCTCCACCCCGGCCGCAACCGGCCTCCGACCGCCGCGATGCCCCGACGGCACCGCCGCCCCCTCCCCGGGTGCAGCGCGCACCTCCCCGCCCGAAGGGGCCGTACGAGGCAGCGGGCGGGGGAGGAGGTGGGGGGGGGGCAGTCACACATACACACACATGCACACCGACAGACAGACAGACAGAGAAGCAGGGCTGCCCCACGCCGGTACCTTGCTGCCCTGGTGTTTTCTGTCCGGGCTCCTCCTTGCTGAGGCAGCTCGGGAGCGGAGCCGAGCAGGCGTGTGCGTGTGTGCCTGTGTGTGCGTGTGTGTGCGCGCGTGCATGCGTGTGTGTGTGTGTGTGTGTGTGAGCGAGAGCGAGCGAGAGCGAGAGCGGCTCTCCCCCCTCCCCCTCCTCCTCCTCGCTCTCCTTCCTTTAAACGCCCACTCCTGATGGGTGAAAAGACAACTTGAACTTCAGTGCAATTAACTTCGCCGGCGCCTCGGAAGCCGGAGGTGTCGCCGGCCTCGCCCGCCGCGCTCCCATGAGTGAGTCGGTCCCGCTCCTTCGGCGTCGCTCCTGGGGGACGGGGGGTACAGGGCCGTGCCGGGGGCACTCGCCGCGGTGATTTACCAAGGCCGGCAGTGCCGACCCGGGAGGGCGGGCTGGGAGAGACACGGGGCGGGCAGCGGGATTGGAGGCGGGGGGGGGCTCCGCTTGGTGCTGCCGCTGCCGGAGCCTCCCGGCCGGCATGGGCGCACACCTGCCGCTGCGCCGCTGGCGGCCGACGGCCCCGCTCCGCTTCCCTGTCCGCCGCCGCCTCACCCGCCACCGACGCGGGGGGAGCGGGGCGGAGAAGGGGGAGTGGGGGGGAGCGGAGGGGAAAGAAAAGAAAAAAAAGAAAGAAAAAAAGACTTAAAAGTTTGGCAAACTTCTTCCCCGGCCCCGCGCGCCTCCCGGTAGCGGGGGGCGCTGGGCGACGGGGCGGCAGCACCCCCGACGGCGGGGGGAAGCGGCGGGTCAGAGCGGGCGTAGGGGGCGCGCGGGGGGGAGCGTGCGTGTGTGGGATGCCGGTGGTCGTGGGGTGGCGCTTCCGCGGGGCGCGGGGGTTGCGCGGGCGGCGGAACGGCGGCGGCGAATCGCCCCGCCGGGGGCGCGCCCGTGGCGGTGGGTGGCACGTCCGTCCGCCCGTCCGTCCGTCCCCCCACCACCTCTCCCGGCGGTGCCGCTGTCACGGGGAGCAGCGCCAGGAACTCGCCTCTGTGCTCCAGGATTTTATTATTTCTGATTTTTTTTTTTCCGCTCCGTCTCTAAAACCCGTCACCCGAGGTTTTTTGCTCACACCGCCGTCCTTTTGTCGCCGTCCCCGCTTGGTGCCCGGGGGAGCGCGCCGGAGAGGCACCTGCCCGGTCCGGAGTTTCCCTCTGCCGGTCTCCAGGCTTCTCTGACTGCGAGAGAAACTTCGCTAAAATGCAAGTTTGATGAAACACTTCGCACCGGCTCCTAAGATGGGCTGAGTTTGAACTGGCGAAAGCTCCTCGCTGGTTCTAGTCAGTCCCAGTGAGCGCAGCGCTTCTCTGAAAATAATTCGCAAATTCAGAGGCAGAGACTCCAAGGGCGGATGATCTGGTAGTGCCCTTTCATTCTGCTCCGTGCTACTTGGGTGGGAGTTAGCAGCAGTCCCTTATTTCTACTTTATAGGATTTATTTTTTTTTTGGTACGGTGCGTTCGTATATTTGTCTGCTGTAGTCTGCTGGCAAACATTAGCATTCAAGCTTACATTTTTGACAAATGTGCAGACAGGAATAGCATGAATAGGCATCTTAAATATTAACAACCTAAGCATCTGTTGTGAAACAAATTTAATATATTTACTCTGTTTTTCTCACATTGTTAGAAAAGGTTACAATAAGTGTAAAATTTCAGCTGTGCTTAGCACAAGGAGTGCTTGGATATTTCACTATCTCTTCAAGCATTTAACACAATCACTAGATAGAAATGTGTCAAATCAGGCGCACTATTCAAAAACAACTCGAAACAGTAAGCGTAGAGTGTAAAGGCATGAATGTAGGATGTTCTCTGCAATTTGTGTCTCCTAATCATTCAGCAGCACTATTTGTAGAATTTTAAGAGTCCTCTTTTCAGCCCCGTGTTCCAATATGCTCTTTAATACATTTATCCATACACTCATTTTCTAATTAATTTTCTATTTGAGATCGTTACTGGTATTACCTTGCTTTTCAAGTCAAAGCAATGGTTTGCTCAGAAATGTGTAATAACATAGAGTAGGTAGCAAAACGAGCAGGCTGAAAATGTAACGTGTTCACATATAAGCATGTGTCTAAACAGATAGCACACGCACATAATAAGGCAGTAGGAGAGAAATTAAAATCATGGGCTAGTATGCGATGTATGCCCACTCTTGAATACAAACAGCTAGTGGGAAAGAAACAACTGACTCCAAGGAATTCCTCCATCCCTGGAATAAAACTGTTCTGAGCAGAACAAGAGCACAGAAGAGTGAAGTCTCCAGAAAGGCTGTGGAGTTATTTCAGGAATCAGTGCATTCCTTCCCTTTTTCCCACAAGTTCAAATATGTAATAAATAAGTCCTTTGTATGCAAAACAGTTTACTGGAACAAAAAAACCCAAACATTTAAATGGAATGCTTTTTGTGTGTACACTTTGAGAAACTGTCCGTTTCCTTTTTATATTCTTTGTTCTTAATAGTTTAAGTAGGAAAGTAACTCCCGCAGCTTCTCCTCTCCTGTTATGTTAGCGATGCGCGTGAATCCCAACCTGCTGCTGCACGCTCCCAGGAAAGCACTTGTACAGCAGACAGGGTCGATCTGTAACTCGCTAATGGGACAAGGAGCAGAGAGAGGGGTCAGCCACCACAGCCCGAGCTTGTACTGGAGCATGGCACCTTTTTGGTTTGCGGTGTAGGCCCAGCGGGTCAGCTGATGAGCACCTGCCCTCTCTTGCTGTGCTTCCCAAGGCAGGGCAGGCAGTGCCAACCCTGCCTGCAGCCCTGCCTGCAACCCTGCCAGCATCCCACGGGCACCGCCACGTTCAGTCCTGCCAGGAACACGGGCACATCCACCCCTTCGACACAAAAACCCCTTTAGACTGGGAAAGTCCTGAATAAGCACTAACTCATCCTACGTTTCAGGTTTGGGGTAAAGAGGGGTTTGAATGTGTGTGACTGCCATTTAGGAGATGATCTGCTGAAGTCTGGTGTTCTCAGAAAAAAAAGAAGGAAAAAAGAAAAGTAATCCCAAATCTTTTAATTGTATCAACCACTCAATTTTTGGAAGTATTATCACCTTGTTACTGTCTCCCATTTTTCAACCTAAGCATCGTAGGATAAATATGAAGTCCTTTTTAATGTTTCCAGCTGTATTTGAAAAAAAAATAATCAAGGAGGTTATTTTATTAATAAAATAGCATGCAATGTGTATATATAAAATAAATTAAAAGTAGATTTGTGAATTAAAACTGGAGGAAATAAGACTTCAGTCATATCTAGGAACTACACTATTTTAACATAGATGCTACTGAAGCATTTTATTGCCTTCTTGTACATAACTGCCATTGCTCTCTCTAGATATATTTAATATATATCCAGTGAAGCCACAAACTTTCCTTCTACAACAGTTTAAACACATCTGGAACATTTTACTTTCTTATAATTTATGTTAATAGATGTAGAGTGTATATACAATCTTCTCAGAAATCATTGCTTTTTCCAAAGGGGATTTTTTTTACTTTCAGTCAGGGAATATATTTATAAGAACAAAAATAACTCAAAAATATAGGCAATTCTATATATCATTTTATTTTCTGATTATATAAAGCTTTCATTTAGAGCAATGGGATGATGAAATTACAGAGGGCTGATTGGCTTTTGTTTTTTCTAATGGTTCAAGTTGAGGGCTGCAGAAATGAATGTTTTTGGTAAAGTTCTTTTGAGTATGTAGTTATTTTTCATAGAATTCTGACAAATTAATTTAATAGAAAAGCCACAAGTCTCTTAGCACAGGGGGCTATATTTTCAGGTAAAATGGAAGTTCTGCTTTTGCCATTATAGACATCAGGCTTCAGTAATCTGCTCCTCTTGTGGAATGAGCACTTTCTACTTAAAGCTATCATGCACCTACTGTTTATTTACGCTGCATTAAACTGACAGCACGGCAATCAGAGGAAAAATATGACTTACTTTCCTGAAGTAAACACCAGTTTATAGGTTAGTGCATGTATTTATATTCCTGTCGCCACTAAATAATGGCTGTCTCCATTTTAATATCTACCTGTGGTGTTACCCAGGGCAGCTGGCTCTTCCTTGTTTAAAATGAGGAAAAAAGGAAGGGGAGGAGGAGGAGGGGGGTGAGGGAGAAAAGAAAGTTTTGTTAGCATTCCACTCCAAGAGGAACGTAATAGAGAAGTGATTCGGTATTCCTTTCTGTGGCATGCAGAAGCCAGCTTTAAAGACATAGTATTCAGTTTTACTTGATGTATTTGAATTGCACCTCAAACAGGGAAAACAGAATTCCTTAACGGTATTTGTCTATCCAAGTCACTGAAATTGTATATTCAGGCAACGGCAGATTAAGGGCAGAAGCATTTTATTAATAACTGAAAGCACATATGTGTGTGTGATGAAAAATGTTCTGCAAATCTGTCACTATGCAATCAAGTGCATTTTTTTAAACTTTAGTTGTCACAAAGTTGCTACTGATTCTAAAAAAAAAAAAAAAAAAAAAAAGTAAACCAGTTTGATGGTTAAAGAGTAATTTACAGTTCTTATTGCTTGTTACACTGAGATTTTGCAACTTTATAAAGTCCGTGTCAGAAAACCCTATTGATGTTACTTTTGATCTTGGACTAGTATGTCCAAGTAGCAGGCATTTGCACTGAAGATAACCACCATCAGAATAACCCACTGTTTGCAGATGCCCTCCCTAAATTCTCCTTCGGAGGATTCCATTAATAACCTCCACCTAAGAGGTCCATTTTTCCTCAGGTTCTGAAATTACTAGCTTTAACATTAAGTTAACTTGTATGTCAGTTCCCATGTGACAGCATGGTGATCTCTCAACAGCCCTGACCACAACTTGTAACTGTTACTTCAAAAAGGATGTGCCATAATGTTCCCTTCAAAATATAGCTGTTTTCGAGCATGTGCCATCCTGAGGCATCTACCTTTGCCACAGTTGTCACCAGCACTTCATTACTTAATTGATATCCGTTTTGTTGCTTTGAAAATGCTGACTTTCTGACGGTTTCTGCACTGCATTGCTTTCAGTAGGTATAAATCTTGACAGAGATTCATTTTAAGGATTCTGGCCACTACTGATCGTGTGCTCTGATCTGGTCCTTGCGCCCTGCACCAGCTGTAATCTGCACTTAATCTGTGTAATCTGGTGCAGTGTAGTAGGAATGGCATAGTAATAGTAGAGTACAGTAGTAGAGCGTAGTAACATACCTCAGGCACTGTCTGAATTGTAAATATCTCCTTTTAAACTTGCTGAGCCTGACTTCCCTCCCGTGCACACTGGTGCATCACTGCAGAGGGTTTTTCTAAAAACTTCTGGTTTTACACTTCTTATAGGGGATCAATGTTGGGCGTTCAGATGGGCTGTGGGTCACACTAACCCTTGGCATTTATGCCAAGGTCATTTTTCAGCTATTTACTCAGAATACTGATATGCACCAGTCACAGTTTTCCTGCGAGTCTGTGGGCATTTGTGTTTGTGGGCATCAGGCTAGGCTGTAAAACGGTGTCTTTTTGCTGGAGGGTGAGCCAGCCCCTCTCTCTGAAATGTTGTAAAGCATCCTTGGAAACACGTCTCCAGAGCTGTAGGCTTGCAAGAAGTTAGCCCTGGCCACCTTGTCCTTCACTGTTGTGAACTTCAGGGTAGACAGGTAGAAGTGCCTGCTTGCCTGCAGGTGGACCTCAGTCACCCCAGCTGCACCTGGGTGCAGAACATCAGGATGGGCCACGTCTATCAGCCGTATTGGCCTTGCATAACTCCCAGGGACTATCTGCTCTATCTCTTTCCCTTGGCACATTATGACATGATATGACCCGAGGAGATGAGGGAGGTGCTTTAAACCTCGAGTGCATCTCATCTTCCCAGGATCCTGCTCTGACAGGATTTATTTGGCCAGCAGCAATCATTTGTGTGTCATTCCACTTGCTGCTCACTAGAAGCGGTGATGCACTCAGATCATATGTACCTGAAAGACTGTCTCATAATCTTTTCTGGTGTCTGGAATCCCAGTTCTGGTTTCAGCCCTGACAAAAATGTATTATCTTGGGTACATAACTGGCCATGCAATTTTTGCAATCCCTGATGCCCCAAGCCTGATTCTGAAAATGCTCAGCACTTGCAACTTCATATGAAAGAGGAGGAAGCTGCACCACACAATCTCTTTCTAAATGTGACCTTAATATGCCCCTGGTTTATGTACCCAGCTATAAAATTAGTAATATATATGTTTCATAGAATACTGAAGGATTAATGAATTCCTTATATTTTTAAATCAGTCCTAGAGTGCAAACCATAGTACAGCACAAGTGCAAAGAATTGCTGCTCTGAACTCAAACCCACAAGCAAGGTACAACAAAACTATTTCCTTTCCGGTAACTGCACTTAGAACATACGTTTGTTTGTAACAGCCAGGTAATTAAAAACATTTGCAATGAACAGGGCAAAAATTCTAAATCTCCTGCACTCCCTGTATTCCTGATTCTAATACACATCAAATAGAAGACAGAAAGAGAGGAGGCGAGAGAGCAAGCAAGAGAGCGTGCATGCATACAGACTCACACAAGGACCAAAGGCAAAAAATGAAGGGGAAAGAAATTGCAGAGCGAATTTTAAAAAGTTTATAATCAAAGATTATTTTTTTTTGTGGAGAGCCATATTAGAAAGATTTTAAATCATTAACGCTTTTCATCTTAGGTGGGCTTCCTTGATAAATGTAAGAAGTCGCAAGAGTAATTAAAGGCATCTTAAAACTTAAAAAATTACAGTTTTAGCTTCTAAGGATTCATTGTAATATAATAATACTGTATGCTTTTTAGTGTTACTTCTGCACTAGACATTTAATTACAGTCTTTGTGAGACATATTATCTGTATAGTAACCAGTGCATAAAAAGAATGATATATACTTTTACGTACAAGCTCTTGCTTGCCAGCTTTCTTTTTAAGATTATAGATTAAGATCTCCAATCCAGAATGTTCATGTCTTCAATGAAAACAACTTAATTTTACACAGTTTTCATGAGGAACGGGGCATTTATTGAAATAGTATTTCTTCTGTAGTTACACTTCTTTTTTGCAATAAAACTGTTGTTTAGCAGGGTTGGGGTTTTTTGGTTTGGCTGCTTTTTTTTTGGTGCAGGGGCCCAAACACAACACTTCTTTGCTTGTTTAAAAGATAGATTTTAGAATACCAAATGAAGAAGCATGTTTAAATTGTTGAGAAGTAAGATTAAAAAACAATACCTATAAAGGAATAGGTTGGTAGGTTTTTCGCATGCACAGCTTACTGTTAGGAGGAAATTTAGAGCTTGCCTTTCCCATGTCAGATATTGAACACTGTCTGAAATATACTCTGGATAAGGTAAATTTGTGGGATTCACAACTCGGTCGGCACTTTGCTGTGGAAAAGCAAGTACGTTTGCAAGGAAGATCAGGTGCATAAAATGTGAGATTTTCTTTTGATACGCTTGCAAACTCCCGTAACTCTGCAGCTTGTAAAAAGTGTTCTTCCACATACTGAGCTTCCCACAGTTCCCTGTGGTTTGCACCACAGTCATTGCAGGATGAGGCACGATGGGAACCGCATCCAACCATTTTAGAGCAGAGCTTTTCCATCAGTCATATGTATGTCCTCTTTCGGGTTTTGTTTTTCGCTTCTTAGCCAGCAGTACTGTGCAGGAATGGCACAGTGTTGGTGTTAAGCCCTTACTTTCGGTATGCTTTATAAGAAAATCTCAATCACAATCAATCTCTGTCCCATTGACTGTATTTTATTGACTTTCTTTTTTTTCTTCACATGTCTTGCTGAATACCATAATCCTTTTGGCCTGAAGAATTTTGTCATCATCTTTTTAATATAAAGGATGCAATAATTTTGTAATAACTTTTTAATATTTGAGACTTGGGATTCCACTACTTTCTTTATTTGGACTGTAAGTCCTATAAGAAGCTGATTTCTGCATTGCTACTTAAAATAAGAGTTTGGATACTCACCACAGGTGTAGTTATTATTTTCTAAACATTCCAGAAGAATTGTGTAGATACCAGGCAAGAAAACTGAACCAGTAGATTTTTTTACATGAGTGGCATGATGACAGATCTGCCTTGAGAAGTGTTCCACTGTCTGATAAACTGCATTTTCAAGCAGTGTTTCGTATAGGTTCTGTCTCTTTAAAAATGCAGTCTCCTCTATTTGCCCTATTAATTGTTGATATGTTGCCATCCACGAGACAAAAATTAGAGCTGTAATTAAATAATCATGTGATGCTCCTTAGTGCCAGTGAGAGCAAACTCATTTTTCCAGGCCCTGATGGTCACTGATTATTGTATTACTACTGGCTTGCTTTATTTTTTTTTAATGGCTCTATATTGCTGGGTTACCTAACCACTGCCCTTCTTTTCAAAATTAAAGGAATTGAAGAACATTAAGTCACTTAATTGGCCAGTGGTCTACGGGGACACGAAGTAGTCATACCTTCTCTGCTTTTTGGTCACTCAATTGGTTCTACTGGGAGAACTACATCAGTGGTGTGGTTGCGTGCCATTTAATTTACACTGGTGTTTTGGCTGGGATGGATGCATATAGGGAATGCCAGGAGAATTACAAAAGGAGCTGGGTATTAAAATTCAGAAATGATTAAAATTGAAATAAAAGGATGCTGCTTCTTTGCCAGTACTCTGGCAGTCATAATGACACATAGAGATTAGTTTCCACCTTCATCTTTTCCTTCTTTCTCATTTCCTCTTGTTTATTGTTGACACATTTTCCTTATGTCTCTGCTTCTCAGCGCTTTTTTTCACTATTACATATTCCTACTTTTTCTCTTTCCTTAAGCATGGAGAAGCTTACTTAACCTTATTATAACAATAACAGAATAGGTTATTAATATTTAATATGCACATGATTAAAATTTCTCTCTTAAACATAGGTCAGCTCTATTATTAACTGACATGTTATTTTTCATTAAAAAATTTTTATTCTGCCCTTACGGTTTCTCAAACACCCTTTACTTTGGTGGTGATTTAACACATAATGTTTAGAAAACTGTGTTAGGCTAGTGAAAAAAAAGAACTTACCAGTCATGGATAATCAATTATGCATGAATTCAGATATAACAGATGGAAACTGGTGAGTTAAAGTTTCTCTTTAGCTTCGTGATTTTTTTGTTTTGTTTTTGTGACACCTGTCTCTTATGTATAGATAAACATCTAACATAGCATGCTGCTTTTCATGCATCTTTGTGTTTTTTGCTTTTTGGGTTCGGGCTTTTTTTTTTTTGTTTCTTTTTGGTTTTGTTGGTGTGGCATAAACTCATTTGCCCCCGTTTCTAACTTAGTATTTTTAATGTGTTTGTTAGCATTTCTATACTGCCTGCCTTTTTTTTTTTTTTCTAGGGCTAAATTGTCCTGTGCTGAAGCCAGCACTTAATCTTCTGACAAATTACACAATGTCATTTAACCTTAAAATTGTGTCAGCACGATATTTTAAATTGTATGAGTTCACTTTTGCCTTCAGCTGCTCGTGGCCTATAGCGTTATGACATTAAAGCAACAGGGTAGACTGTGGCTGGGCATATGTATTCATATATGCATATACGCACATCCTTGTGATTGTGATACTTATATAGGCGTTCCCTCCAAAGGCATTAATTAAATTTCTTTCAATCATTGGACAATGAAGCAGATTGCTTTGCTGCTTTTTTATTAAAAAGTTCAGTATGGACTGGGCATAATGTGTCTTTTGGTTATGGAAAGATTTTCACTGACCTAAATCAAGTGAAAAAGACAATAACCCTTTGCCATATGCCCACAGCAACAACCAATTGGTATTGAGTAAAAGAAGAGCTGAAGATGTTTTCCTTCCCTTTACAAAAAACAAAATTAAAAAAAAAATATATATATACATAAAGAGAGCTTTAAGTGTGGGCTTGGATGTTAGATTATGAGGGGTTGTGTAGCTCATTCATGGCAGTGTATTGAGGGATTCTTGCATTTGGAAGTGTCCCGTGCTTCAGAAACATGGAGGTAAATTGATTTGGACATTATTTTTCTATGACTGCAGTAATTTGGAGCATTTCTTTAACTAGCTCCACCCACTTTTGAAGCAGCACATTTTCAGATGTGGCACAGAGAGGTTTTTCCATCTGTACACCTGTAAAAGAAAAAGGAGTTGAGAGAACGCACCGCTTCTCTTTCACAACCAGAATATTTCAAAATTCCTCACGAGCATCTTACCATCATTTCTGAAGAAAACTATTGTTATACAGGAAAGGGTTTGGAGTATAACCTGCCAGAAACAAGTTATATAGAAAAGAGATCCTAAGGAAATGAACATGGGCACCGTGAAAATAATTATTACAAATGTTATTTCTTCTATCACAGCTGAAGCTCTGCTAGGAAACTTCATGTGCGTGCCTCAGTTTCTTCTTACTCTGATATTCTTATGTTCACACAAAGTACAAGCTTTTCCCCCAAATTTTTTGCATTAATGCAGGAACTAATTTTTACACACTTATTCAGACATTTCCTTCTGGTGCTTACATGAGTATAACTGAACTATCATAATTATTAACCTAATTTTGCCTTAAAATTACTGAATTTTAGAGGGTTCCTAACTGCTGCTTGCCATCTCAGCAGGTTTTCATTGTAGCCACTTAGCAGGAAATCTAGAAATGTAGCAGTTTTAGCAAATAAATACATTAAACATTTAACACATCTTTATTATTTTTTTCCCTTTTTTGCTGTTTTTCTAAATCAGGACAAGTATTTCAGACATTTACAGGGTATTTGGAGTAACGTTTGGAAGGGACTTGTTTTTGCCTTATGTTGGTTTTATTTAATCTAAGCATACCCTGACACGTATATAAATGACCTTTATCTCAGTGACACTGCATATGCTAAACCTTTTTTGTGTTAGGCCTGAATATTAACGGGTACCTTGTTCCTTAAAAGA
Organism: Laterallus jamaicensis coturniculus; assembly: GCA_022605575.1. NCBI lineage: Eukaryota > Metazoa > Chordata > Aves > Gruiformes > Rallidae > Laterallus > Laterallus jamaicensis. Next base: position 15,304,733 of record JAKCOX010000008.1, on the reverse strand, counting down.
ACTGTGAATATTAACAGCTAATTGTTCCTGGAAAGAACTGTGAAAAGCTCTTTCGTTTTGTCTTTTTTACTGTGGAATCATCTGAGTTTGAGATTGGAAGGAGCCTTAGAAGAAAAAGCGAATTCGGCCAAAACCACCGACTTTCAATTTGTTTTACACCAAAACCACACATTTTGCATGCATTTTATGTACAATGAATATTGACTCCTGTCAAGTTTGGCCGTAATTAGAAGCACAGTTTTACTTAAAAGGTTTTGAACCTTAGAAAAAGTGAAGCAGAACCTGGGCAGAGTTCTGAGTTAACAATGAAACTGGAAACAGGACATTTCATGTGGTTTTGGGTTTCATAATGAAAGTTTGACATAGTTCAAGTCATCAATCAGTTCTAACCATTTCCTTAGACTTAAACTCTTCCATGTTTTGAATTTTTATCAGTAGATTTTATTCATACTATCAGGTCAAAGAAAAAGATGATTGCTTGTTCTGTCGATGAAGTATCCAATATAACAAGTCACAGCGGTTTGAGATCGCCAGCGCGAGCATCTAAGCTCTAGTTAATAATGCTTCAATAATCCTTCTGTAGCGCTAACTGCAATGGTTCATACTGTTTTCTACCATAATGTGCAGCTTTTCTTGGGCTGTATGAAATTCATCCTCACCCAGAATTGCTGGATTCAACTTAAGTATTTCTGAAAGCTTTGTTTTGTTGGGTTTTTTTTTGACTGGGAAAGAAATGCTCTGGTTGGAAGGAGTCAGCAAAGTGAAGCAGAATCAAAGTTGCAAAGTATGTTGGAGATAACTTGGTTAAAAGATAACAAGTAAAAATAACTGAAAGACTAATGATTTTTATATCTGGGGATCATGGTTTACATGCTGCTAAATTAATAGAGCTTCTCTATTCAGACACATTCCTAAAATAACCACTAACCAACCAAATCTTCTCTCAGGTAACAGTTACATGCCAGTCTCATGCTCAGGAGTTATCTCGTGTTGTCATGATCAGGGTTTTAACAGAAGCCACCCTTTTGTCATCTCCCTTTGTCCCACATTAAACATCTTCACATCATAGGTCTAAAAATTATACCTCTGGGGAGAAAGCTGTGACCCGCTGAACATACATTTACAACATAGGTAACTCGTCTGGTCCTAAGATGAAGCTTTCCTTCCAGCTGCCTTATTACATTAAATATTATTACTTAAGGTTCTATTGCATTTTTTTGTTTGTCCTTTTTTTTTTGGTGGAAGTAGTTGGCTGTAGCTGCCACATGGAAATTATGAGGATGACTCATCAAGGATCTAGCCTACTGTTATAGATGGAAGAGGATATAGTCCACAAAATGCTTTTCTTTTTAAAGCTGAATCTTTGTATTTTAAATAGTCCTGAAACCAGTAAGTTACAAAAATATTGGCTTGCATTAAATAACATGCAGTTTGTGGAAGTTGCAGTCCTGATACGCTTAGAAGTGAACTCAGCTTACCTACATAGCATGTAGAGACTGTGCAACTGAGAAGTAACATTCGTGTGATTAAGCTATTAATATTCATCGCTGGGGTCTTTTCTGGCAAAGTGGACACCTGTCTATTACAGTTCCAACTAGCCAGGATTTCTCGTGGCAACCAGAGGTGAAAGACTCTTTGTTCGCCCTTCACTGCACCACGCCGAATGGTTTTGTTGGGTTTTTTACTCTGCAGTTTTCTGCCAGTGTTTTGCCTCTCTGTGACTCATTCAGCACAAAGGGGTGAACTGAAACAACTGCCAGGGTCACATCAGCACATGTGTGCATCTTCTTCAGTTGTACAAGCATCTTGGTCAAAACAGGCGTACAGCTACGAAAGGGGCTTACGCAGAATGGTGTTGTAGTTTGGCTAAAAGTAACTTGTTTTATCCAGAACCACACTTTGCATATTCTTATTCAGCTCTATTTTTAAAAGAAGATTCCGTGATTGAAATACACTGCAGAAAATGTTTGCAGGAGTAAACGAGCCTCGTCACAGAGGCAATCAATAGGGAGATGTCTGTTTGTATATGATTTTACATATCTGGAAGCTAGCTGAGACATCCAGCTACAAAATGCTGCACCATGGGACACTGTGTAGGTATCTGATACTTTCCAAGGGATTTGGGGTCTGTAAACTAATGAATGCGTTACATGTAGCCATATATGTAGGTTTTTCACCTCTGACGAATATGGTAAGGATAATTTACTTCACTTAATAAGCAATTAAGTGCAGTTCAATACAGCTGACTATTGTAAGTTAAATATTCATTTTACGTAACTGTTTCAGGACATCGTGTGTGAGAGAACACAAACGAGCAGAAATTGCTCATGCAAAATGTGAGAGGGGACGACAGCTTGTGTGCGATGCCTTTCAGTGCTATGAATTTCATTTCATAGCACTTTTGCTTTTTGACAGGCATCCTATCCAGGCTGGGGCAGGTTGCAGTCAAAAAAAAAATCTAGGTTGGTATGTAACTTTTGAGTTCAGCGTGGGGGATGTCACAGAATGCTGTGATTCACATCGGTGCACATCGGATTCTTGGGTCGTATGTAAATTGAGATTGCCACAGTCAGGTTGGTTAAAGTGTTTGAGCGGTGTCAGGCAAGTATTGTTGTTCGGGGCAAAACAGAGGGGAAGTCTTTCTGAGGAGACTGAAAAACAGCTTAAATCAGAGGTGCAAAAGTTGTAGGGCCGCAGGACTGCGCCCGCACTGCAGCGGTGACGGTGCCGAGGTTTGCACATCGGTGTGGGTAAGGACAGTAGGGCACATCCTTCCCCTTAAGCCACGCTTCTGTCTAACCTACACAGCAATTATGCACAACCCCACTGGGGAGCCATCCACCCTATGGCCATAGATGTTTACCCTCAGAAAGCTGGGGATCAGTATTTTCATTGCCTTACTGTCCAGCAGTTGCTGTTAGCCGTAGATGTGTGCACATCACCCACTGCAGCAAGGGAAAATGCACTCGGTTCCCCATCAAAGTGAGTTTCCCAGCAGTCTGGCTGCCGCTGCACAGCTCTGCATCACCTCCAGCACGGGCTGGTGATTACGAGTTACGCGAATGGCCGCAGAGTTGTCAGAAGTACGTACGTACAAAACCCAATCAGCCTCATCTCCCCAAAGAAATCTGATAAAAGAGAACACACAGCCATGCTGGTTTTGCTCTGCTGCCAGGTCATTTCTGTTTGCGTTGCACAAAAGCCAAACCTCAAGATTTGGGCCCGTATTTTCTAATTTACTTTGAACAAGAAAAGATTGGAATGGAGACCTTAGGATGCACTGAGGCAGCATGCCACACTGGAGACTTTGTTTTGTTTCGGACCTACTGGGGCTGCTGCAAACCCAAAGTTAATTCACTGTGGGGTTGAAAAAACATAGTCCAACTTTTAAAGTATTTGTCTTATTTCAACACAACCCAGTACAAAATGCACTTATATATCATAAACAAGGTGCAACAACTTTATTAAGGATTAATAAGCTTTATTAAGCCTATATTTGTCTGCTGTATGTTGACTAGAAGCTATGAAAAATGTGATGGTACTATTGCCGCATGTTTAAATGATTGCCTGCGTATGTATCCATGACAATATCTATTCATCTTCTGTTCTTTATATGTTTTTATTATAAATATCTTTATTCTAGAGGAGCATTTTAATATCCAAGTTGACACAGTGAAGTGCAAATTGGTATAGGTCAAATGAAAATCAGATATCTGTATCTTGAATTTATTCCAAGTAGTTTGGTATTGATAAGAGAAATCTCATTGTTGTCTATATGTCAAGATGTAGCAGCCTTCAGTAATTCCTGCTTTCTAGTCAAAGCAAGGGTTCCATGCTCAGCCTTCCAAGTCTGTAGGAAATACTTGTACCAGGCGTAAGTGATGTACGGGAATTAGATTAATCCATGTCGTAGGGAGTTTATAAGGTTTAGTACATATATGCAATTTCAAGAAGAGAGTTATTTTCCATAATCATTTATCTCAAGCATAGGAAACATATGCATGATTATATAATTAACAGAATATTTGTTTGTCAGTGTTTGGTTAGTGTGCATAATAATATCATTATTAGGCCTTCTGTGCTCCTGTATTATCAGATTGTTATCTCCCTGCTCCTTTAATTCACTGTCTCTGCTTTTTAGATTAATCACTTTGTTTTAATCTGAACATTTTAAGGGTTAGTTGGGTTTTGCATTGGGTTTTTTTTTTTGACCAGGAAGGGCATGGTTTGTGAACACCAAAGCAAAAGTTATTAGAGCAGATTTTAATCTTTTTGTTGTTGTTGTCGTTGTTGCTGTTCTTATTGTCACATCTGGTAATCATTTTATAAGGTGGTGTTTTAGTCCCAAATCTTGTTCCAAATCATATTTTTAAATATCTGCTCTATTCTAATCAGCTCTGCATCTCTCACATTACCTTCAGTGTCCTTTTCTTCTCATCATACTGCAGGCAAGGCAGCACACTGCCAGCTGAAACTCCCTCATCCTTCACGATTTTCTTCCCGAGCCATCAGTCTTGCTCAGTGCTAAAGTTTACTGTATCAGGCTTTCCTGAAAAGGATGAGAAAGGATACAATGTTGCCATTTTCCATTGTGCCTGCAAAGTTTGAACTCAACTACTTTGCACTGCTTTTCCTCCCAGTATTCAAAGGTATCCGGAAATTATAATTATTTTTTTTTTTAATCTTTTTTTTTTTCTTCTAAGAGGGACTGCATAATACTCATTCTATTTGGTTGGAAAAAGATTGGTTTCTAAGTAAACAACCCGCTAGACAGTTATCCCTTGATCATATGTTATGGAAGATGTCATCTACATTTTCCCTTGTTTTTCTTTGCGAAGTGTGTTCCTTGGTTTGGTTTGGTTTTGTTTGTTTTTTTCCTTTTCAGCACTCTCGGTAGCAATCTTAGTAACCTTTTTCAGGACATGCAACATAGGTACAACTTTCCACGTTTCCTATGCGTGCCACCTCCACTTGCTTCGCTTTGAATAACAGCATTATGTAACAGCGCGCTCATTTTCGAGCACTGCATTTCTTTGCTTCCTAGATTATAATTTATTTTGTGCATTGCAGAATACGATAAATATTTTATGTATTTCACCCCATTACCATTTGCTGTTTCCTGCGTGCCCTGTATGCTGCTTGCTCCTATTTCAGTAAACGTCAGCCTGTTCCTCTCCTTAGTCTCGATGCATTCCTCTTCTTCCCTAATAAGTAATACACGTGTAGTGATAATTTTGCTTTTCATGGATTCATCGATTCTCTCTTCCTTTGTTCAGAGGCCATGCAATTTCTTTTATCACAGAACCGGTATCAGCCTCCCGACTTGCCTACTTTTGCTGCTGTTTAAAGTTTGTATGTGTGGTTCAGTACGGGTTGGTTTTTTTTGGTGGGTTTTTAAATTTTATTCAAGGTCACTACCTTATACATTTTGGCTGTATAGCAGCCTGTGCAGTAATTGATGTTTTCTTGGGTTGATGATGCAGCTTTCCCTCTTAGACACAGCACAATTCAAACACTACACATTTTATCAATAAAGAAGTTTAATTTTTCTCGTATCTTGTAGCTTGTACAAACTTGTTGCTTTCAAGTTTGTCTAGTTGGGTTACTTTTTTTCCCCTCAAGTGCATGATGGGAAAAAGTTATGTCTGTCTCACAGTTATTTATTTTGTCAATACGTTACCGCCGCTTTCACCTTCTACGGGCGGCTTTGGGTCCCAGTCTCCAGACACGATACAGGGGCAGTTCTGTAACGTCCCGCATCGTGGCGGGGCTGTAGTTTTTCGCTGTGGGGAGCCCAGAGCCATGGTACCTAGGGTATGCTGTCGGACCACCGGCTCTCCTGTGTGGCGTGGATGATGCCCTCCGCTGAACAGGCCCTGCATCATACCACCTCTGCTGCGGTGTAAAAACGTGCCCTGTCCTTGTCCTTTCCTCTCACCTCTGTTGATATCAAGCGGGTTAAAAAGGGGAAAAAACCCCAACCAAACAACTTCTTTCTCCCCACGCGGCCTGCTGGCTGCCCCCGCGGCGCGCCCCCACCTGCCGCCGCGCGCCCCCACCTGCCGCCGCACCCCCTCCCCTCCCCTCTCCTCTCCCCTCGCTCCCCGGCGCGGACACCCCGTTCCGCAGCCCGCTGCCGCCGCTGTGCACCTGCCCGCCGCGACCCGGCCCGCGCAGCCTCCGCGCGGAGGGGCGGGAGCTGCGCTGGCGCGGCGCATTCGGCAGCGCCGGCATGATATTGTTCAGCCTTCACCCCCGCCCCTCCGCCTCCTCCTCCTCCTCTTCCTCTTCTCCTCCTTCCCACACCCCCCTCCCGCCCCGTTCTCCCCCCCCGCCACGCTCCCGCCGGCTAGCCCCCTCCGTCGCAGGCCCCCATCTGCCATGTGCGTGCGTGCGCGCAGGGGGCGCGCGGCCGGCGCTGGCTGCGCGGGGCGGCGCGGCGCGGCGGGCATTGTGCGCGGCGCAGGCAGGGCCGCCTCACCCGCACCCAGCTGGCTGCAAATTCGTGCGCGCCCGGAAGCCGCACGCCCTCTTCCCTCGGCCTCCCCCCCCTCCTTGCTTCCCCCTCGCTCACCTACCGCCGGCGGCCGCCCCATCCCCGGCCAAGCGCCCCCTCCCCGCTCCTCACTGCGGTCCCCCTTTGCCACCTCTCTTCACCGCCCTCCCCACCCCCCGCCGCCGGCCTCGCCTCCCATCCCCCATGCCTCTCTCCTTCACCACCACCACCTCCTCCTCCTCATCATCCTCCTCCTCCTCCTCCTCCTTTGCCACTTTCTCTCTCTCTCTCTCCCAGGACGCGTCGGATGATCCGGGGCCGCCGGGGAAGGGCTCCGGGCAGCAGTAGGGAGGCTGCGTCCTCCTCCCGTTTCGGGCTGTAAAAAAAAAAAAAAAAAAAAAAAAAAAGAGAGAAGCCGGTGGCCTCGGTGTTATTTTGTATTAAAATGAGGAGGAGGAAGAAGAAGCAGCGGCAGCGACGGCAGCGGCAGCGAGCGGTAGCGGAGAGGAGGCTCTGAGCAGGGGACGGCGGCGGCAGCAGCAGCAGGAGGAGGAGTAGTGATGAGTCAACTAATAATTTAATGGGGACAGAAACAGAGAGAGAGGGAGAGAGAGAAGGGGGGGGGTTGGGGAGGTGGGGGGGGAGAGAGAAGAAGAGAGAGCAGAGCAGAGCAAGGCAGCTCCGTCCGGGGACACATACACACACACAGAGACATATATCCATGTAACATCCAGCAACAACCACCAAACCGGCCTAAATAACAACCATACTCGGCCAGCCAGGGGGAAAGAGAATTAAAAAAAAGAAAAAAAAACCAAATAAAAAACCCCAACCAAAACAAAAAAAAAACCCCAAAGCCTACCATTATTATTATCCATTTTCAATTATTATTGGAGGGGTTTTTTTTGCTGGCTTGGTTTTTGTTGTTGTTGGCTTTTTTGCTACCTTTCTATTTTGGTTTTTTTTTTTTTTACCCCTTTCTTGCAAGTAACTCTTCTCGGAGTTCACAGATTTTCTTTTTTTTTTCTTCTTTGCAGAAGCAGAACCAGGTTTTGGTTTTTTTTTTTTTCTGGGGTGTTTTCTTCTCTCTCGCTTTCCTTTTTTTTTTAATAGAGAGGGTTGGGGATTTTTTTTTTTTTTTTTAAATTATAATTTCACTTGGAGGGAGTGAAACCTCGTCACTTCTTGTAGTGGTGGTGGTGTGCCTTGTTGTGTGTGTTTCCTTCCTCCCCTCTGTTCTTTTTCTCTCTCCCCTCCTCTCGCTCCCTCTCCCCCCTCACTCGCACAACAGTCCCCGGTAAATGAGAGGAGACAGGTCCTCTCTACGATTTTATTTTTTTTTATTTTTCTTTCCCTCCCCGGACCGCAAAGGCAAGATTAAAAGTGGCATTTTAGTGCCTTTTCCTGCAATTTTCTCTACACTTTTTTCCCCCCTCTCTTCTTCTTCTTTTTTATCTCCAGTAGCGATCTCTGGGGCTGAGGTTTCCGCAGAAAGTTTGGGGGCTGTTACGGTGTGTATTTTTGCGGAGGGGGAGGGGAGCGGGCTCCTTCTGTGTGTGCTGCTCCTCTGGGTGCCTATTGGAGAATAATAGTGTAAGTGACAACCTAGAAGTAGACTTTCTGCTCTTCACACTGGATAGAAAAGCTGCTTGCTTTTTTTTTTTCCCCCTTTTTTTTTTTTTTTTTTTTTTTAATAACCCCCTTTCTCACTTGCTGGTCTCCGCACCGGTTTTATTTTTGAAAGGGTAGCTCGACTTAAGTCACCCACCACCTCAATTTAACCCTGCTACTTTATTTTTTTTCCCTAATAATTATTATATTATTATTAATTCCTCCTTTTGAGCGTTGCACTTGTCTGATCAATTTGATCTTCAGCTTGTTCATTTGCTAAACCTCGAAATCCGGCTCTCTCAAAAGATATTTAATCTCTGTTTTTTTATTTTTTTTGTCTATTGCCGGTTTTGCTCATGGCTACTCTGTTTCTCGCTATCTATTTTTGCCCCTCCCCGCCTAGGGGAAAATAGCAACAAGGAGAGAGAGGGAAAAAAAAAAAAAGGACAAAATAAGAGAATATCAGGGGAAGTAGTCCTCAGGTCTGCTCTCCCCCCCCCCCTCACTCCCCCCCCCCTCCAAAAAGGGGGGGACCTAGAAAACATCAGTCTTGAACTTCTTCCTCTTCAAGAGCTCGGGCTGCAAAGGAAACCTCCTTTGTTTTTGTTATTTATATGCTGTCAAGTTTTGAAGTGGTGAGTTTCGGGTCGGTTTTGCTAATTTCACTCAGAAAACTGCAGTGTTTCTGTTTCTAGATAAGTACTTTGCTTCTTTGTCTCTTTAAAAGGTCACAGGGAAAGCTTGGCCTGGATTGTGAGAGCCATATGGAACGGATAAGTGCGGAGCCTCTCTCAAATGTGATTATGGGTTTTTATGGGGGAGGGAGGGAAGAGGAGGGGAAAAGGCATGGGGAGGGGGCTGATTCAGGAGGAGAGAAAGAAATAATATAATACCGGCGGCGTTACATCGCGACAAAAGGAGATACCGCACCGACTCTCATTCAGAAATTGCGCGGTGTGCCCGTACGTGTACGCTGTCTCTGGGAAACTGTGCCTTGAAATTGTGCTCGTCTCTCAGTGCCTGTGATGAAAACTTGTAGTTGTGAAAGATGCCTAAATGCGAAACCCGGGGAAACTCTTGGCCTGGAACCGGCGGAGATAATAGTTCTTCCCTGCAACCCTCTCCCTGGGCAGGCCACGCTGGTTGCTGCTCATCACTATTCCAAACTGAGGTTTCAGTGAACTTTAGCCTTGGGCATGGAGTTTAAATGAGTAAATTAGGTGTTTTATGTGCATGTAATTTTGCTTTGTAACATAAAGCTTTTTACAAGATGACTAAGCGGTGAAAGGATGCCGATGGGTGGGTATTCTCAGGCCAAGCGAAAATGACCCATTTGGTGTTTTGGTTGTAGTCAGTGTATTAACTAAGCTGCGATCTATCACTTTTATTCACTGTACATGATGTAGTGGGATTCTGACTCATGATGACTAGATACTTTTCGTAGCGAGGAATCTCGGTGCCTTAGAGTACTTTTGAAGTTGCCAAAAGTGACAAGGATTTTCTTGTTTGAGGCTTTTTGTTTGTTTGCTTTGCTCCCCCTCACCCCCCCCCCCCCCTCCTTTTTTTTCCCCCCTTTCTTTCTTTTTGTTTTTTTTTTCTCCTTTCTTTTTGTTAATCTCCTTATTCTTGAGAGGTACCACTCTCGGAAAAGCAGCCCTACAGCATGTTAGGATCGGAAGATGCTCTTACCGGTTTGAGTCCGTAGTTCTTTCCTGCAGTTAACACGGTGTAAAAAGAAAAAAAAATCTTTTTGAAAAGTAGCTAAAATAGGCACTTTACTGGTAATGAGACACACGACCTAGAACAGATGGGATCAAGATGAATGGTGAACCTTAGCCTGTCACCTTACAGCATAAGGAAAAATAACGATTTTCTGAACTTCAGCTATTCAGTGGCATTCTTGAGATTGCTTGTAAACGTTCAGATTAAATATATTTACCTCTTTCTGCACCGTATCGGGAATAGCAGCATGGTGTTCAAACAAGAAGAAAATTAGTTTGCAGAATTGTCATTGGCATGTGTACCAACGATGTAGAAGTGTATTAAACCCCCCCCCAAAACCCAAGATGTTTAGGCTTTAATAGCTTTGCTATGAAATGTGCAGAAAAATGTATTGAATTACTAGGCAACTGAAAGAAAGTAGCAATTATCAGATTCGCACCAGTCTTTCTAAATATGACTTCCCCAGTATTAGTATTTGTACTTGGCTAATGTAAATGCTAGTTCATAAATTAATGTCTAGTCACCTGTCCTTAGTGATTATATTATATACATAACATAATTGTCAGTGTAGTCCCACCTTTCACAGCCAGGGAAAGGTAGGGTAAAATACCTAACAATCACAACAGTATTGATGAATGAAACCATAACCAGAAAGCTGTTCTCAGAAACTGCTTAGATTTTTATTTTTTTTTTAATATACAGGGTTGGCAAAACAGTTTCTGAGTGACAAAATTCCTCAAAACTTACTCTGTTACGTTCATGGCTTGGAAGACTTTTAGTGATTTAACTGTAATTGTTATTCATGGATGGAGCTTTCAAAAGTTTATAAAAAGGGAAATAGATGCATGCTAACATACACCTTTTCTTAATTTGCCATTGAAATTACTTCTGTTTTTTGGTTTCAAATAGCTATGCCAGCACATAACTTATCATCACCCAGGTTTTGTTTGGGTATTTTTGGTGGGGGTGGTTTTTTTTAATATTTAAAGGCTTCAAAACCACTGTAGAAACTGTGGGTTTTTTTCCCAGCGTTGTGTTTTGGGAGATGCTACCTTCTGAGTTATTTTTCATAATTCAATAAAATACTTCATTTACTACTTAAAGCTTGAGATCTGAAAAATTTCATATGCATATTTTGAACTTTGCAAAAGTTGATAAACTCTTTGTATAATATTGGTTAGGAAACTCGAAAGCAACAATCTCCCGCAAGTGCTTTCCGAAGTTAAATGTTAAATTCTCTCCAACTTTTATTTTTAAGGTAGGGAGGAATTGTAATTGTACAGTATTCTACATCTCTAATAAATCTGTTGCTCCCTCAACTAAAGTTTTAACAATCTCTCTATTGCAGTTCATTTTTTTTAATCAAGTAGATGGAGAAATGTTTCACTAGAATCTTTTTTCTTTTCCTGTTTCTCTCTCTCTCTCTCAGTTTTAGCACAATAAAAACACTCGGGATTAATAACAGACCTTTCTGTGAGGTTTGTAACAATAGCTGTGTTGCAGCACATACCTTGACAATCATCATCATTTATGTGAATCTTAGTGTCTCTCAGATTTTGTAGAATATCTCTGAAGATTTTTTTTTCTTAAAGGGGCAGTCTAGTTGGCTTTTATGAAATAAATCCACTGGATTATGATGCGATCTCGCTGTAAAACGGGGTATGAGGTCATTTTGGGGGGATAGGTTTGTTTCTTTTAAAAAAGGTGTTTTCTTTCCAGTTAAAATAGGTATTTGTTCTTCTTGATATGGTACATACATCTCTCTCTGTACATGTGCTGGCTGTGTACGTATACATATGCGCACACGTGTACAACATATATATATATATTTTTTTTTTTTTGAATCATGGCAGGTGATCTTTAGAGGCGGGACTGAGTATGGATCATTTGAACGAGGCAACTCAGGGGAAAGAACATTCAGAAATGTCTAACAATGTAAGCGATCCGAAGGGTCCACCAGCCAAAATTGCGCGCTTGGAACAGAATGGGAGCCCATTAGGAAGAGGAAGACTTGGAAGTACAGGAACTAAAATGCAAGGAGTGCCTTTAAAACACTCTGGACACCTGATGAAAACTAATATTAGAAAAGGTAACACTTTTGATAATTCTGCATTAGAGGGATATTATTTATAATATTTTTTTTGGGGGGGAAGCATACTTTTGCAGACTCTACTTCATTTATATTTCAGGATTAACTCTCCATTCTAAAATACTATATATTCCCAACTTTGATATAAATCACATTTGGGAAATGTAAGCTTCATGCTTGGGTGGAGCATCTTGCTTTACAGGGTGGAGTCTGATTTTTGTTAAGGTAAAGGCTAGCTGCCCTGATGAAAGCAAATTCCTACGTTGAAATAGAAGTAATATAATGCATTAGCTCGTTGAGCAAGTGTTGGACTAAGAAACGCAAAAATATGTAAGAGCAAATACCGAATCCCCAAACCAATTTCTTGCCTTTTCTCTTAATGATGGTCCAAGCTTGGAAGGGCATCAGTATTTCCATAACAGTTGTAAGTTGGTTTAAAGGAGAGAGTGTAAATCTTTAGGTATCACATTGGAAAAGTCATTTATGATGTCAGTCTTCGCAGTTTATTTTCTTAAGTACAATTCATTATTGAACAATGAACAACTTGGGTGTCATATTTTTCAGTGGCTGGTTTGCTGTAATTAGACATTTACACAAGGAAAAGGCACATTTAGAATCGTTGATGTATGTAGATGGATGGCTTTTGTTTGCATTGAAAATACTTTTAATGGACAATAATCTATACGTTTTGCTTATCAAAATGTGTAAGTCTTTTTGACCATATCCTGCAGGCTTGCTAATTTAAATCGAAATAGGCTGCATGTAGTTTGGCATTTGTTTTAAAACAGCCTCTACTTTTTTCAGCATAACTGGTGTATGTTTATAATCCAGATTTTTCTTGCATTTGCTAAGCAAAGTGCAAAATGCAACCAAGACTATTACACGCACAAAGTTAGAAGGCAGAGGAATTTCATTGTGTCTGATGCATAACATTTATCGTACAATCATTTATTTTTTCCTCGGTTTGGCGAAAACAAAGAATATATTGATCCTGAAATGAACAGACACAGCAGTCCGTATTGTTAGATCTTTATCTATTAAAAATGGAAAAACAGCACTTCAGCAAATTCTTTGGCCTCTGCTCATGATTACCCTATTTATTGATTGTTTGCCAAGAATGTATGCATCTTAAGAAAGCCAGGGTAAGAGCATTAAAAATATAATTTATTACGGCTTTTCAAGCCGAGTGCATTAATATTGTACAGTGAAGCAGTGGGGCTATATAAAAAGGACTTTCTGACGCCTGCAAACATATAAGTTCCATAAATTCCTAAATAGGAGATTTCAGCTGTCTCTGGTATTATGTGATATTTGCACAGCAAACTTTAATGCCAGGACAGTTTTAGACAAGGATTCTACAGACTTCACTGCTCCTTATGGCAGACGTGCTGTTTACACAGACTCGTAAACCTTCAGCAAAAGCTCTAACACTGCCTTCAGGTTTAAATCATGCTGTATTTTTAGCAGCGAGCACTGACCAATGCTCTCCCTTTTAATACTAGAAGGTTATGAAGTTGCTGCACTTGGAGGTCTTGCCAAGTACTAGCAGGAGTGATCAGCCAGCTGAGATTGTGCTCTCCTGTATAACATTTTTCACATTAACAGAAGGACACCAGTGACAGTTTGCTAAAAGATTTAGTGGCTTGATTTGTAGTCAGATGATACCTGTGTTGCACTACCAGGATCCACCTCTGATAATCTACACAGTACATCAGAATTTGGCCAGGAGGTTCTCCCGTGTTGTTTAAAGTGCCACATTTTTCAGAACGCTGTAACTCACGAGACCTGGCAAAAAGTGTGCTGACGTGCAGCGGGGGTACCTGTGTGTTGCTAGTTTTGTGTCTGACCATGGCTTAATTTGTAGGAACCGATAAGGGGAAAAAGAACAAGCAGGCTTTAGCTGTTTTTGAGTGTGTCTGCACTGTTTGTTAAAACAAAGCTTTGTTTACATTTTATCTTCAGGTATTAACAGTGAAACTACTTAAGAATTTTGAACCCTTAACTCTGAGTCAGATGGTAGTAGGTCAAACATCAATTGTGAGAGCCTGAAAGGAGGAAAAAAAAAATTTAATAAAATACTCACTACCTTTTTGCAGATGAAGCATGTGTTTTAGAAAGCTCTCCACAGCTTAGTTAAAACCAACATAGAAATCACCGATTTGCATGCACTGCTTTTGCTTTGGTGTTCTCTCCTTTCCTGACCAATCTTGCTTAGATTTAAAAAAAAAAAAAAGACAAAAAAAAAAAGGCTTCTTCCTGTGCTGCATAAATATTGGCAAGCTTTTAGTCTTGTCTTTCATGCTGAGCCTATTGGGCAAACTGGAGTGAGTTTGTGAGCTTTTCCAAGCAAGCCTGAAGGGGTTTGTTTGCCAGAGACTGACTCTCTGGTGAACAGATGTAGTTTAAATATACGTGCTTGAGAGGTATCTTTTTTATCATGATTTCTTGGTATATGTTAGAGCACAAATCAACAGACACGGTCTTAAAAGCGTTTCTCTGTTGTCAAGAGTAAATCTTCTTTGTCGACTACGGTGTGTCTGGTGCACCTTAGCAGGTTAGGAGGTTCCCGTAAGTCCAGAGGGCAGTGGTTATAGAGGCATTAACATTGTAGGGCTAATTGGAGTTCCTGGGTGCCCTGTTAAAATAACCCTTGTCATCATTTATGCTAAAGATGATACCCCTCTGGCAGGCTGCCATAAGACAGTTCTGTACATCTGCTTTTAACCCTTTTGCTTTCTGTCATTAAGAGATCCTAACCTGCGCTGCTGGTGACAGTGGGACAGGACCAGGGCCTAAAATCGCAGGTCTGAGGTCATCATGTCATCCGTGTCCGTCTGAGAGGCCAGGAGGGATTTTCACAAACTCTAGGAATCTGATTGCCGGGAGAGGCTTTGTCCCTAAAAACAACTGGGGTCATTTGTTACTTCTCTGTCTGTTGTCAGAAGGGAGGAAAAAGATTGGAGGGGGAAAAAAAAAAAGCCAAAGGAAAGAGAAAAAGGTTGAAAGGTTGTTTGCTTAATATTCTGTGCAGTGTAGGGAAGGGTTTGTCGCATGAAACCACAAACCTAGAAATTACTAATTACTATCCGGCATACCAAAATAGCAATGAATACCAGAAACGTTGAATGTAAAGTACAGGAGGCAACAACAACAGAAGCTTGAACTGCAGGTACACTTCTTAAAACGGCATTGAAATCATGATTTGTTTCTTAAAGATGCGAGTGAAAGTAGTGCTGAAGTGCACTCAATGAATGAAGCACGAATTAGTGTTAACTTTTGCCTTGTTTCCCTGTGTACTCTTTTCAGAGCAAATCTGTAACATGCAAGGTGATTTGTTGTTGATGTTGAAGGCAATTAAATATTTTTGGCAGGACTAAGAAAGTTTTAGTGTTAACGAACAAAATTATGTAGCTGGTACTAAAATGGCTTACAGTGAAGACATCTGCAGCATGTATTTAGGTTCTCATGCTGCCTGCTACTCACAACAAATCAGGCAGGACAGAGAGAATCAACTTCTCTTCAGTCAACCTTGTTATTTCTATAGAAGGTAATTCTTTAATCTGTATCTGCTCATGCGAGATAAATTTGCATTTCTGCTTTTCAGGGAGATGTACGTTTTGCAGAACTTTCTCTTATTTTGGGGAGGGTGAGGGGAAAGGACTCAGGGAACATGTTTATCAAATATTTGTGATGATTCTTGATGCCTCTTCTGCCTGTTCGTACAGGTTTTATTTACATAACACTGTATAGACCCACCTACTCTACTATAACTCAAGTTTAATATGTTAAATTTAAATTTTTTTAATAGGAAGTATGCTTCCAGTTTTCTGTGTAGTGGAACATTATGAAAATGCCATTGAGTATGATTCTAAGGAGGAGCATGCAGAATTTGTGTTAGTGAGGAAGGATATGCTTTTCAACCAACTGATTGAAATGGCGTTGCTATCACTTGGATATTCTCACAGCTCTGCTGCCCAAGCAAAAGGTAAATAAGATTATGAAATTGTACAATGAATTATGTTTGTTTGTGGAGTCTTGGGGGAGGGGCAGAATTTCTTTCAGGATTGTGATGCAGGTTTTACTACTTAAACTTCTTGTAGATTCTGTCTCTATGTTGGTTTTTTTTCTTAATGTATTTTTGTTTAGTTAGTGCACGTTTTGTTCGTGGGGAATGTGGAGGTAGATTTTTTTTTGTTGTTTGTTTAAAGAAAAAAAAAAGACTTCAACTGAATCATTAGTATGCTTATTGACCTTAATAATCTGCTCCACTGAGGATCCACAAGGAAGTGTAAAGCATATTTGAGCAGATGGACTGTTGAGAGTCAACTTGCATTTATGACTGAATATCCAGCTCTGTTTCTTTTATTTTGTTCCTGATGGTTTTATAGACTGCAAAGTATACTTTTTTTTTTTTAACTCAGTCCTTGCATTGCAAAATCCTTTCTAATTTATTAAGAGGAATGCTAACTATTATATCATGTCCTATTGAATTCATGGGAACTTAGGAAAATACACTTCTATACATATCAAAAAAATCTCTGCTGTAATGTATTTGTATAATTTCATAATATAGATAAAGCATTTCCTTGGCGCTGTGTGGGTGGGGATTTTTTGGGGGGGTGTTCCTTTGTTTTGCCGGATTTAAGAGGCTAGAAACAAAGGTGGTGATCTTGTTAAAATCAGATATTTATTTTGCCCCTAGGAATTAACAGGTAAATTACTTTTGGTTTGTGTTTTGTTCCCCCCCCGCCCCATTTTTCCTGCCCTTCTCGCCTTCCCTCCAAAAAATAAAAATCCCGCAGGGCTTATCCAGGTTGGGAAGTGGAATCCAGTTCCACTCTCCTATGTGACAGATGCCCCTGATGCTACGGTAGCAGACATGCTGCAAGACGTGTATCATGTGGTCACACTGAAAATCCAGTTACACAGGTAAGTTGCATACCAGTTCTGGGACGTGAACTGTTACTTGTCTGCTCTTACTGTTAATATTGCTTGTATTTAATTCCCACTGTGCTGTGTGATCAAAGTACAAAGGCTTATCTAAATTCCTTTTTAGTTACTCTAATTCTTCTTTAACTTACGGTATACTGTTGCAGAAAACTTTTATAGCTCTGATACATAGATTTTCTTTGGATATCTCATTAAAACTATATTGCATTTTAGTCAATTAAATGATGCATTACAAGAAGGCATTTTACATAAAGTTTACTTAAGAGAAAAATATTTTTGCATATCATGAACAGTACCATCTGTGTGCATTTTGTAAAAGAATGACTTGCTCACACTTATTGTTGCTGTCTAGGTTCTTAAATTTCACGGTAACACAAAAGAAAAAGAACGGTTAATATATTAATGCTTTTCATGATCAGTCGTGAGAAAGCATTACACCTTAAATTGTTTTACCAAGCGCATCAGAGCAGGAAGGTAGAAGTAACATGAAAAAATAGTCGCCACATGCAGCTGATGTATAATTCATGCATCAATACAGCAGATGTGTTGTATAAAGTAATTAACTAATCGGAACAATCAGGAGACCGAGAGCAATCTCCAGATGCATCTGCTTGATGCGCAAAATGAAATCTGTCTGTCTTAAAGGAATGTTCTGCAGCAGGATGCAATCTTGTAATAATCCCTTTTCTAATCTGTGTCTCAAATAGTTGCCCTAAACTAGAAGACTTGCCTCCTGAACAATGGTCTCACACAACAGTAAGAAATGCTCTGAAGGACTTACTGAAGGATATGAACCAGAGTTCATTGGCCAAGGAATGTCCCCTTTCACAGGTACTTAGCATAGCATGTAATAAATAATAAAGCACTATAGGCAGCGCTGATGTGAGATTTGAGATTTCTACAGGCAGTAGCAAGTAGTACCCATGGAGTGAATCTGCCAAAAATGCAAATTCATTTGACCACTTCATGATCTTTATAAATATGCCTGATTCATTTTGAACGTAGTCTTACAACGTTTCCCATGGGGAGTCGTGAAAGGTTGTTTACACCACACTAAAATTGTCTCACAGTAAACTGGATTTTAACTGGTTTTTGTCTTCAGTCTTTGAACTGCTTTGATGTAACTACTTTTTTCAAGCACGTGTGTTCAAGATGTTAAAAGGCTCTTTACTTACTGCTGTCAAAAGTACTATTGAATCTGAATGCTTGTTAGATAACCTACGGTAGTTTTAAATGCTAATTCATAAAATGAGACAGTCTTTGGCATGCTATATGAGAAGGGAATAAAGAATAAAGCTCTTTGGATGATGTGTTGTTGCAAACAACCAAAGGAAAATCAGCCATTTATTAGTTCTAATCAAAATATACCTAAACAAAAATGAAACCTCAATTTACGCGTTGCTAAATATTGAACTGATGCTTTTCTCAAGCCTTAGTTGCATTGTTCTTTTTTGCCATTCTTTTTATCAGTCTTTTTGCCAAATTACTGTGAAGGTGCAACTTCTTTTTCTGCGTAGTGTGCTGTCCAGTGGTGCTGTGGTGGGAACATAACATTTATTTATACCTTTTAAATTTTAAAATGTATTTTGTTGTTGCGCAGTGGAGACAAATTGGGTATACAAATGAATGATGCTAGTTGTGGTAGGGAGGGGAAAAATGGAATTAAGGAAGTCAAGGTATTTTTATGGGGATTTTATTTTTCTTGCTCGTTATGTTGGAGTCTATCTCTGAAAGACTTCAGCTAATCTATAGAGGACTACTGTCCTTCTCTGTCTGTCTTTGCAGCAGATAATATTAGCAGGCTGTTTTCCCATCACTTTTTTCCCCCCTATGGTTAGATTGTTTTCAGTGATGTGGCACCAATACAGGAAGTTTTGAAGTGGAAATAATCAAAATTATCTTCACTGGTTGCAAACCATTCCAGTAATATGTCTGCAAAGTTATCTTGTACATACCTCTTTGTAAAAGCCTTCGAGCTTTTGCACTGCTGGCTTATGGAGGCTGCAGACTACTTGGGATTTTTCTCCATTTTAATCTCCTAGTGCTAGTCTTCACTTGATACTGATTCAAAGCAAATTAATTCTATTGAGAAGGAATGTTTAATTTCTATTTGGACATCTTGTTTCACATAGCAGCAGTATACGTGTAGATGATGTAATGATAAAGCAGAAAAAAGTTTCTAAAAAGAATATTTCCCTATAGACGGTATCATGGTACTGGAGGCAATTTAATAATTGCCCTCTACTAAAAGGTTGTTTTTAAACTGTACTGAATTTTTATATAATATTTTTTATGGGCAACAGATCTTGCCTAATAACAGCTTTTGTAGTACTTGAGGTGAGAAAACCCCAGATCGCAGAACTCTGATTTGGGACTGTTTGTTTGCTGGTGGGCACTTCTTTATTTGTAAAAGAATATACTCAAAGCCGTTGAACCTCTTTCTGTTGGTAAAAAGAGCGTGGTGGTTATTTTTGTCATTTCTACCTTCACCAGTGCTGTGGTGATTGGGTAACAAGAACTTTAAATACTTTTTGCTTTTTTTTTTTTTTTTTGTTTAAATCACATTAAACTTGAAATATTTTTATTCATTCTTAACTTTTGGAAAAAGAAGCCGTTACAGCAGTTGACCGAGAGTCCATCAGTCAGTTTAAATCTTCCACTTCCCTTTGGGAGCTTGAGGAGGGATGTGTTGATTTGATGATGTTCTTTTCACATGACTAAATTGATCTGAATGCTTCCCGTATTTGCATAACTAATAACTCATTGTATATCGCTCCTATGGAAGGACACCGATTTAAGAGTGTCTGTGTTTTGTTAAACATTAAATCTGGAGAAATGCTCCGCAGCGGTGTGCTGCTGCAGTGGAGGTGAGAAGTAAGAGCAAGGTGGAGGTCAGGAGGCAATGTTTCCTTGGAGGGTCTGCCAGAATGCCAGCATGGGGGACTCTTCTGAGAGCGAAGAAGAGGTCTCTCCTGTTATGTACTTCCACGGTCATAGGTAATGCCATATTAAGTGCTTCATCACAAATGCAAACTAATGCAGTGACACTGTACCATAACTTATTAACACTGTTATGGATATAATTTATTAACCACAGAAAAATTACTCAAAGTGGAAACGAGAATAGTTATCGTTTTCTGTCACTGTCATTAGCAGTGCTCTATTTTGTGTAGGTACAGAAGGATTTGCTTTAAAGGATTTAAGTTGCTGTCCTCAATGTGCAGCATCACCAAAGCCCCATTTAAGCATGGAAAACTGAGAATCGTCATCCTTGCTTAGAATTTGCTGTATTTTCTTAACTAATCTTGTATTTTCTGTATTAAAAAAATGCTGGTATTTATGCAGAGTGCTGACATTCTAAGTACTGAAAAAAATCCTCAAACCCAAGGAAACTATTTTTGTAGTGCAGATATATTTAATGTACATGAGCAACCAAACTTTGAGATCCAGTTTTTCTTAATTATAGTCTTGAAAATGTAACATCATCATCTAATTGAATGGGTTTACTTTTTCTTCCTTTTAATTTTTTCTTTTGCCATTGACTTTCTTTTCCAACTAAAAGCTTGGGGCACACAGGTATGAACTCTTCATGCTTCTGTCCGTAAAATACCACTGTGACTCTTGCTCTTGTTACAAGAGTTGAATACTATGTCTCTTTTGAAGCTACTGTAATTGTCTCGCTCTGTGACTGCTGTGGCCACTCATGAGGGCCAGGTTCATCTCTCACTATATGAGCCAGTATCAATGGGGAATCCCCATTGGCATGTGTGGGAGTCCTCAGGACTTGATGGGAGCAAATGCATGGTTCCAAATTGCCATGGAATCACTAGCATCCATCCAGAGGTTTAGCCTCAAATTGTTTGGGATCAAGCAGGTAAGGTAAAAGGACTCTGCAGACTTCACATGGAAAAGCCAAATCTTTTCGGAGTTACGTGCTGCAGTGTATTTTCAGGCTTTACCTCAGGTCTGCAGATTTTATTGCTAGAGACTAGCAGCATATGCAGATGCCAGGTGAAAGACTTCTCGTGTTTGATATGCAAGGCTTGCTTCATTTCTGCTTCCTCTCCAGAATTTTCTTGATGGAGAAGGCAACTTGGAATTTAATCTAGGGCTCAATTTTGGACCATCTTGTGCATTCCATTAAATTGGTGCATCTCGCAAGTGGCCTAGATCTCATTTCCCTCCTGTTTTGGCTCGTCAGTCTCCAAAGGGTTGTAAAGAAATTGTTCTACCATCAATTCTTATTTCCAACTCCTTGCACAGAAGCTCTACTCTACCTCAGTCTGCTGGGATCTGCTCTAAAGTGATCAAGCAGGCAGACAGGCAGGCAGGCCTGTTGCTTTTATTTATTTAATGTTCGTTCTTCTGTCTCTCAACTGGGCCTTACTCCTAGTATTTTCATACTGCACTTTCACAGTTTTGCTCTGTTGTACTTTATAGTGCAGAAGTTTCTTACTACTTCCACAGTTAAAATAACTGATAAGCTGCAGACCGTATTTACAGTGATATAAATAAGAGGGGGGGTTTGTTTTGTCCCTGCTGAATTCTCTGTGTGCGTGTGTATACATGTATATTTAGATAATCTTTTAAAAGAGAGAGGGAAGTGACATGGGTTATCAGTCTGAGAAGAGGCTGAAAATTCTTTTAATAATTCTGGAAAAAACGCCACGTGTGCTTTTGAACATTTCAATGTACCTCTTATCTTGAGTTCCTGTAACCTTTTCCATGAAAGGAAGATAACGAGTCACCTAACAAACGAAGAGATTGTAGAGATTAATTAGTATCTGGGCACCGCTTTGAAGTATGGCAGTGATCAAATGGCATTGACATTTCTACTGGTATTCTCTCACCTGTTTTTTTGGGGGTTTTTTACAAAAATATTTTTTTAAATGATTGTTGTTAATATTCACAAACAACCTTGAGAGTTGTGGGGGTTTTTGTTGTTGTTGTTTGGCTTTTTTGTTTTTCTTCACTTTATCAAACCACTGAAAAAGCGTTTCTGATACTAAGTATTCGTTCCTTCTCTTTCCCTGTAGTGTAGCTAGCTTAACTCTCAGGACCACCAATAGCCAGTGCATTATAAATGAGAAAAACCAGGCATGATGTGTAGTAGAATCATGAATCTCATGGTTTACTATATTGTAAAATATATCTTGTTAGGGGACATGCAATATTTCTATAGAATATATCCAGAGTCTGTGATACTTATGGGCATAGTAATTTACCTGTATTATATTACTATTTTGAATTTTTTGTAAGATATTTGTGTGCACCACCACCCCATGCCTGTAAAATCTTTTACATAATTTTGCTCTTTATGACAGGGGAATGACATTTTTTCAGTTATAGGGATATATGCTTGCATTCAGTGAAATGTATGCGCACACAGAACAAGTGCTGGTATGGTGCCGAAGTCTGAATAGTTTTGCACTTGTGATAAATATAGTTATCCTGACTGCATTTTGATCAAACTTCTGTGCTGTAGTGAATGACTGTCTGCATCTGACACGGACACAATATAGATCATATACTTTCTTTTTTGTTCAAATATCCTGCCCCAAATTTTATGCTGTTTTATGCTGACATCGTGCAGGCTTTATGTGATCTGGCAGAGATGCCAGACAGAAAGCTTCCTTGGAACAGCAGTGTTTCTCAGTTTACCTGATCTGAAAGCACTTGGCCATTGTAGCAAATAAGCAGTGTAACAGAAATCCTCTGGCTTTTCCTTGCTGCTGTCCTGTCACCCCCGCACCCTCCAAATCACAACCCAAAATGTTGCATTTGCTAAAATTAAAACTTCCAGACCTATAAATAACCAAGGAAGAGTTGCCAAAATGCATGCTTTTTATGAGCAATTTTTAATTCGTGCTTTGCAAAACAGAAAGGTGTTTTTGCCCTCCCCTTTCAATTTTACCTGCCTAGACCTGAGATCAAGTCCTTGGATTTCTTTGTTGCTTTTGATTCTCTTTTCTCCTTCTGTCTTCCTCCTGCTCCCCACCTCCCCCAATAATTAATAACCCAGTAAGGAATGCAGCTCCTTTTTCTACTTTAGAAGTTACTGTGCTTTAGATTTTTAAGATGTCATTAATTATTTCAGGGAAGTAAATCCTTGAGGGCCTGGGCTCAGGTTTTGGCAGGCAGGGCTTTCAACCCACCCCTCAGTTGCTCAAGAGCAATTCATGCTTATGTCTCTTCAGGCTAATGTGGTATCTGGATTTTTTAAAACAGTTTCAATTAACTATCGAAACTTAGGCCCATAACTCTTAGTCATCTAGATAGAATGGCCAACACAGTGCCTGTTGCTGACAGGACAGGGAGGATGAAATATGCATACCAGTAGATCTGCATGAGGGTGTTCACGGGACAGTCAACCTTTCAATTGCATGATCTTCTGATCGCTGATTTACATTATTCAGATGCTCCTAAACAACTCAGTGTTAATGTTATGTCAGTCTGCAACAGTTTTATCTGTGCAGCGCTCTAGTAAAGGAGACAATTTAGCTATTTTTCTCTGCCTCTTCATTAGTATTAACTGTAACGAGGACGTGAAGGTCACTTAGCAAAACAGTTAGGGGCCTGGCGGTATCATGGGTAGGTGGAGAAGATACCTTGTTTCTCAAATAAATGCAGTTTCTGCCTTCAGAGGACTCTCTAAGGTGTCAGGTTGTCCCTTAGTAGCTGTTCTGACCCAAGTTTTTTTCAGACCCCTAAAGTCAGCTGTATGGAAGTAAAAGCAGCTGGCTTACACCAGGTGCTCCTGTGAGCAAAGTACAAATTTCATGCTTTCTCAGGGAATAAAATTTTTCGGACAGTGCTCCCCACTTTGTGTGCTTGGGATTGTATCTCAGCAATTTTGAGAACTGTGTCATGCAAACAATTACCTGCATCATATGGACTTCAGGTTTTAGGGAAGTGACAGAACAAAAAAGGAACACAGCATGTTTTCTTCTGATACATGTTCCTTCTAAAATGTCCACTTGTTGTACAACTGAGCTCTCATTGACCTCTTTTTTCACTCATCAGTCCTGAGAACAGTATATAGAATAACTTAGATTTTAAATATTTGCAGCGATGATGTTCTTTATATACACATAGCAATGTGTAGCCATGCTTTTTTTTCTTCTTTTTATATTCAGTGGTTTCAAGAGACAGTCAAGTAATGTGCTGCTACAAAATTCTGTATTCATTCATTCATGTTTCTCTCGTACTTCTTAATGCAGTCATGGCCGAGTGCGAACCCTGATTTTTTTTTATTTCTTTCCATAACTTTATTAGATGGTTAGCAAGCCACTCCTCCAGTGTTCTTTAAAGCAAGATTGCAAATAAGTCTGTCTTTTCTTCTTATTGGCAAATTGTTGGCTGTAGAGTACTGCACAAGTATAAACAACATGAGAGATCCTTTAACATAACATGAGAGCGCCTTTAGTCGCTTTGCTCCCTAGCTTTGGAACTCATTGCCAATTGAAGTAAGGAAAGCTCTGGCTGTTGGGACTTTTAAATCTAGACTTAAAAGTTATTTGTTCTGTTTAGCATTTTTAAAATGATTCTATTAGGAATTGTATGTGCTTCAGTTTTAATTTTAACTCATAATGATTGTAAAGCACCCTGGGATGCTTGCATGAAGGGCGCTACAGAAACCCAAGATTGTATTGTACTGTGTTGTAATGTATTGTATTATTACATGGTACTGGAGTTGGACCACGGACAATTCATATAGAAAGCATTTGAATACTTAGCTAAAGATAAGGAGTGCGTGTGTGTGGGGGGGTACCATCTCTTCTTGCTTCTTTTCCCCCTTTTCTGTCAGTTATTTTATTAAACTAAATTAACATGGCAGCTATTCCCTAAGAAATGCCAGCATAATTTACTGCTGCAAAGGGGCTCAAAATGTAAACCAGATGATAAACTAAAAATAAAAAAGTCCACATTAAGATTTAATTGCACTTCCCTTTCTATATTACGTTCTTATGTAAAATACATTACAAAACAGTACTTTCTTTATCACTTCCTTCACTTTTAACTGAATTTCATTAACAATAAAGAAATATATTGTCTCCATTTCAGTAATGTCACTTGACAGTTAATCCCTTAACTTGATGTACATGTCTTTAAGATTTTTTTTGTTAATTTTTTTCTTTCTATAAAGAACATGATAGCACTGACTGGAGCCAAGTATTGCACAACCATGTGATTTGCAAGTTTCCCAGCTCACAGCTTTGCCAGTGCAGGTCAATTCACACCTGCCACACTTATGCCATTCTGGTCCTCATGTTGCTTTTCCTCGGTGATTGTCAGAGGTAGAGAGAGTTGTGCGTGCAGCTCCTTCCTTCTCCCCCCCCCTCCCTCCCCGCTCCGAATGTGTGGTAAACCTTGTGCATTGGAAGTGTCTGCTCAGGAATTAAATGGAGTTTAATTTCTGTCCATTAGGAAGCTGCTATCCACATCGCCAATTAAGCCTTCTATTTAAAGGGCGACGAGATATGTATGTCTACATCTTAATCACTGCTGGGACTGGTTTGCAGAGACCTTCCCTGACTGGTTCAGTTATTACTAGCAGTGGTGGGAGGCACAGAGATCAGCGTGGTTATAAAACCTACCCAAAAGCTGAGCAAATTCTGTAGGTGCTGAAGCGTCACTGTCAGCAGATTTAAAGCTGAGGTATGTCTGTGTTAGGGGACGCAGAGGTGTAGGCATAAAGATGCGTCGGGAGAATATTACTTGAATTGGTAATAATTTTTTACCTGAGAGGAATGAAAGCAAAGCAGGACCCACTTATTGAGAGGCAATGCTGAGAGATGAGCAACTCTCACCTTGTCAGACCAGACTCATTACATGTCTTCGCTCTAATCATAACTTAGAAGAGATGCACTTCTCCCACTGACTCTGAGCAAAGCTCTCAGAGCTTGTTCCCTCCCCCCACCCCCACGGGGTTTTTTTTAAATATAAATAAATTAGGTTCTTCCTTTTTCTTTCCAAGAAACATTGTAGGAAAACCTAAGGTGAGGGTGAGTTTTGTTTCTTTTTCCTTGGACACTTCTTTAAGAACTGCACAAAGAATATCACATTCCCCTGGTGCCTTGCAGCAGTGAGTGGAGGACAGGTTTTTCCAGCCAGCAGCAACCTCAGACCTGCCTCACTCTAAGCCATAGAATAAACTACTCAAAAGGGAGAAGTTCTGTTCCCCAAGGGTGGGAACAGATGAAAGGTTCTCCTCTTATACACCTGTCTCTTAATTATTTTTATTTTATTTTTTAAGTACTAAGATTTCTTACACTGAGAGTTGCATTTGTTTTGTAAGCTTGATCTGGAAAGGGGACACTCACACACTGTGCTAAAGCATATCCTGTGCCTGGCTGTGCCACCTTTCCAAAGGATTTGACTCTTTTTAGCAAACTGTCATGAAGAAGGTTGTTTTTTGTGATGATGAAAAACAGAGGCACACGAGAAGGACTGTGGTGTCAATGGCCCTTCTAGTGATCGAGAAGAGATTTCAGCTCCCAGAGTTTACCCTAGTGTGTGTGTATTTCAATCAGTGTATCTAGATTCTCTGAGTCATGTGAGGGGGTGTGTGTACACATACAGATACACGCAGGTATATGTATGTGTATGACAGTAAAATCCCTCAAAGCTATACTTGCCAGCTAGTATGTACGCAGGCTCCTAAAGCTGCATTCCTTATTCTGCACTTTTTGTAAGGAGAAACCTAAGTCTGATCTAGCTAAACCTGATATAGCTACATTTTTTAAAAATTTATATATTTTAATGTAAGGACTAATGAAGAAAAAAATTTGGATAGACCCTAAAAGTGCATGTCCATATTCCATATGGAAGGTTAGCTGGAACATTTCTTTTTCCAGATACTTTCATTGAATCTTGTGTCTTTTTAGGAATAATTTGGAGCATCTATGCTTTTCACAAACTCTTGTCAGCTAAAGGCAGCAGCACAGAGGCGAAACTAGGATCTTGGCTCACATAGCTACTTAAAATGTGACCTTCATGTGATTTTACTTAGCAGAAGTTAAGAATCCATAGCAAATTTCATACTATAGATATTTTTCCCCTGACAATTTTTTTTACATTTTTCTTGGGACAGAAAGTAGTTTGTTTGTGTGCTTTCAGCAGCATAAATATCCTCACTGAATGTGGGTCTATAGGATTACGAATGTACAGGTGGCTCATAAAGAGACACATGACTTGAAACAATAAATCTGACGCTTAACCATTTAAACAAAGGATAGGCAAGGGATGTTACATTTGGCACTAGAGGGGTATTGAAGCAAGCAATCAGAAGCATGAGAGATGCACTGATTGGGAGTGGAAATCAATGAGGTTCAAACTAAAAGCTAGTCATACATTTAAAGAAGAAAAAAAAGTGTGTATCTAGTAAAAGAGATTACCATGAAATGTGGTAAAAGATCCAGCACAAGTAGTCTTCAGATCAATGAGATGTTTGCTTTAGCTCAGCCACAGGTAGCTCGGCTGAATTCAGAAATCACTATATGAACTTCTAGGATCTTTTTTTATGTAGTGTCCAAATAGATGGCCAAAATGGTCCCTTTTGGCTTTAAAAATCTGCAATAACTTGTGTAGGAGGAAAAAAAAAGAGATCAAAGAAGAGGCTTATCCTAAACACCAAAAGAAATTCAGCAAGACAACTGTTAGTGCTACTGAGTCTGATGACTTCTTGTCTGGACATTGTGCCTTAGGGCTCAACTTCATGCCAGACATCTGATGCTTTGCCTAGCAGAACAGTGGAATCCGAGAAGAGACTTGCTGACAATCATGTCCTATTTCCCAGCAAGGAAATCTTCCTTAACGTGGTGGATAATACTAAGCAATTTTGAAGAGCCTCTTACAAAAACTGTAGTAAAAACAACTGTTGTGGCGGGTTGAAGATAGAACAATTAGCAACATCTCCATCAGGAAAATGTGTGTACTTCATTTTTGTGGAAAAGTTTCATGTGCCCAAAGCTGAATTTAATATACAAATAGATGTATAATGTCCCCTATCACACAAAGCATTTGCATTAGGATGGCATTTGGAAGCATGTGCATTAGGATTAGCATTTCTAGATAGGAAAAAAGTCAGAAGCATTCTGACCTGACTGGAAGCATTCTGGACCTGACTGGTTGGAAATAAAAGCAATCCACCTAAGAGGAAGGCTGAAGGTGTCTCTTACTCTGATTTTAACCAGATCAGTCTGTGAGATCTCCAAAGCCCCACCTATCCCATTCTTTATTCCTGTACAAGAAATGCTGGTTTGCCTTGTCCACATCTGTTCCACATGATCTTGATTGTCCTCCTTGGGCTCCAGCTTCCTCTAGTCTCATTCTTCGTGTCCTGAGGAGAAGAGGTGAGAGTAGGTACACTGGCTTCAAATAGTGCGTTGCCTAGTGGAGGAGCAACAGCAGCCTGGAGAGGGTCTCCATGCTATGGGACTCCAACTAATCTTGGAGTAGCCATGGCTGTGGTCCTGTGGACTTGAAATTCTAGCCATGGTTGGGGCATGGCTGCTGGGTTTAGCTTAATCCAACAGCAGATCTGCACCTCTGCCCCAAAATGGCTTTGTGATGGGCACCAAAGTAGGAACAATAGGAAAAGTCTTTGAAAATGTCCATTCCCAATTCAAGCGAAGATTGCTTTAAAGCAAGCTAGTTACTTCATAAAAGCTTTTTGAAGCTGTTTCCAGGCTAAAATGGATAGGGCTTTCCTTACCTGTGAAGCTTTCCAGTTTCAGAGCTCTTCTGACAAAGACACTTGCAGAAGCACAAAGTGAGGGTGTAATAATACACCCCTCAAAATATAGGACCACTTTCATTCCACAAAGTAATCCAAGAAACAGTTTTGGTTTTTTTTTTGCAATTTATATTTTATCCAGGTTGATATTTATTTTTTATCCAGTTTTTCAGAAGTGTTTAGCCAGGACTTTTGCTACTAAGTGCCTGCTATTTACAGGTAGCCTGCAAAAAAAAAAAATAATTAAAAAATCAAGATTCTTAAAAAGCTTTGTGTTGGACATCTGACAATGAAGACGAAAATGTCTTCTGTCTCCTTATCTTTTATAGGTTGAGGTTATGACTTCTTTTTCTTTCTTTTCTTATAAGGCTAAGGCACTATGCCATAAAGCGTGTAAAGCAGTTACGAAGTTCTTCAAATCTGAATTAACATTTCCCACCTACCTATCTTTCTCTCTTTTAAGCTTTTAACCTTTGTAGATATAAGACTAGTATCTTGTGAAGCAGTTTTTTATTTGAGCTTTATTTATATCTGTCAGTGGGAGATGCTCGGAAAACATTGGGAGAATGCTGCTCTGTCATGCAGCAACTGGGAATTTACATTACAAAATGGTAAAAATAGTGCAAGGATCAGTTCCTTCAGATGCTGAATCCTCATTTCTGATTTTTAAACTCTCCTTGTTTGTGGGTATATTTCTATACAGATATGAATGTGCGTGTGTATATATATATGTATATATGATTTGGGTTCTTTTTAGTTTCTATCTCCCCTCATTGTGTTTACTGTAGCTTTATTTTTCTGTTAATACATACATTTCTAATACTTAAAGACAACATAAGGCAGAAAAGGAGGAGGAGATAATTTAGGCTTTGCAAGGATAGGAGAAAGGAGGAAAGACATGCCTATGTATTGGAAGAAAAGCTTGTGCAGTCATTTTAAATCTGCCTTTGGGCAGTTTTAACTTATATGACCAGCATTTGCCATGCAGATCCTTACTTCTCCTGACCCTGGCAACAGTATGGAGGTCAGATAGCCATCCAAGTGCAATGCCAAAGGCACAAACAAAAGTTTTTTTCTTCTCTGTCCATCTGTGGGTTTTTCCTTTATCCTACATGTTTATAGGGCATATGACAACAAATTCCATTGCGTTACTTGTGATAGTTCAAGGTAATGGACCAAGGAATTTAACATAATTCTTCATACGCAATTAAACTGTCCATTTCATGATTCCTTGTCCAAAAAACAGCTAGAGCCTGGATATATTTGGTCTGCTTTTATTCAGAGTGGCAGATGATAATTCTCTGCCATACCACAACACTAGGAACAACATTTTGCCCTGGTTGGGTTTTTGCAGTACGTGGGCTGGCGTGGGCTCAGGCAGGCTAAAAATCTTTTGATTTGGGGGGATAATCTTGTGTTATCCGGTTGGAGCTTGAATGTTGCCTTCTCATTTGAAAAACGTTAACGTAGAGCCTCCTGAGAAATGAGCACTCCTAAGAGTTCAGCTTGTATTAAAACTGATGCTTGCGATTTCCACGCAAACAAAAGCCACTGATAGTGGCTTGGATCGAGGAAACAAAGTTCCTCTGTCCTTGATGAAAAGATCGTTCCCCCCTCACTCCCCCCCCCCACCCCCCAAATCTTTAAGTTCTGTTCTGCAACTTTATCACTATTCAAAGTAGGTCTAGGGACAAAGGCTCGTAGATTTTTCTCTCTTGCTTTTTTTTTTCTTTTTAAAAGGCATGTTAGTGTTGCAATATTGGAACATGCTACCCTGATGGTGTCTGGGGATGTAAAGTACAGGATTTACAGAAAAGAAAATAGAATAGAGCCTGAAAAGTTTGGCTTTAAAAAATGGAGGCAGTAGTTTGACAGATTGTTCAGTAAATGTTCTTTTTATTGAGAATTATAAAAAAGGTGCTTAACGTCTCTGTGCCATTAATATAATACATTAAAAGGTTACTGTCAAGATTAGTGTTTCAGCTCTGAAAATTGACTGTAGGGTTTATGGGCAGCACTGTTCATATTCTGCTTGGAAGATGAGGTATCTTCTACTTACCACTTGACAAAACCATTATGTTGTTACAAGGCTTTATACTGAAAAACTTGATAAATAGTAAAACATAAATAAAATCTCATTTGAAAAGCAGGAGAGTAGTTGCTGTCTGTTTTATAGCCAGATTTAGCAGATGTGGGTTTGAATGTAAAACAGTTGTGAAAATAGCCAGTGTCAAACTAGTGCAAAATTAAACTTGTGGGGTGTTCTGTTTTCAGTGTCTCTTATTGTTGAAGTACTCCATTTCTAAAGCATGCATTCCTTCCTACAGAAAAAAAATCAGATTCCTTAGTTGAAATTAATTAGCATTCAGAAACCAGATAGCATGTTTTTGGGTATTCATGAGATCTCTGTTTGAAAAAATGTTTTTAACTTGTAGAAATGTGTTGCAACACACAGATGGGAAGAAAAAGAAAAAAAAAATCTCTTTAGCAAGCACTGTGTGTAAAAGGAATATTACATTTTGCACGCTCCTGATTACCCTGTGTAAACAGTTTTTGACATCTGTCTTTATAGTTTTCGAGGAGAGGAAGACTTTGTTAAAAGAACCATTTTTATACAGCAGTCACCATTTCAGTCTTGCTTTACCTGTATTATGAAAGCAGATGGTCTGCATGTCTTTTGAATATTTATAACTATCAAAAACAATCTCTTGCTATTCACCCTTAGGCTTATGAGATGTCAGGACTGTTCTGGTTGAAAAAAAATCATCTTGGGTGTTTACAGAAAGAGGATTACATTAAGCTGAAATGACTATACATTTTCCAGTTTAATATTTGTCCATCAGCTGTTTAATCGTATTTAGATAATTGTGTAAATAAGTTGTTGCAGCCCTTGCCCCTTCCACTGAGCAGGCTTGAAACTTTAAACACCGATGAATGAGTTGCAAAAGAGCTCAGATTTTTTTTTTTTCCCTAGTTAAACAACCTGGAAGGCCTAAATAAGTTTTGGTTACAATGCTCCTTTTGAGGAAATCGTTTCATTTGCAAAGGAATTCCCAATATCCAACAGCCAAGTTGTTTTAGGAAGCTGCTGTGTCTGCCACTCTGTGCTAAGTCCGTTAGCATGTATTTGTTCTGTGTAAATACTGTAGTCCAACTACCCCTTCACGAGGCATGAAAACAACCTCGTTCTGCCCATATAAAAGTAATTTTAAGGTTATTTAGGGGAAGTTTTGGGACTGTGGGGGTTAAAAGCTTTTTTGACTGGAAGCTGAGCAATCACTGATAACAGATTTTGCTGTGGTTGGTTGATTTGGCAGAAAAGCATGAACAGTTTTGGTTTAGATGATTGAATTAACCTGATTAACATTGTTTTTGTTGTTTTGCAAAAAGGACAACAGTATACTTTTAGTGATGATCGAACAATACTTCACCTGGTTGGAGAGCAGCATTAGAAGCAGTGGCTGAGAAATCCCTCCTGTGTAGCACCTGCAGTGGTGGCTGCAGTGACCAGCCAGAAAAGCTCGGTCAGGTCCTTCCCGTGTCCTGCAGGACACATCTCGCATTAGATGCTGGTACAATATGAAAAGTGTCTGATGGCACCTTTTTATCAGGTTTTATTTGATGGGCAAATGAAAAAGAGTTCTGGTTGAGATTTAAGATATTTCCTCAGGGAGTTCCCCAACTTCTTTGCAAAATGACAGTGTCTGGTTTTCAAATCTCTGCTATTTAATCTTCCTGAAAGAATGGGATTTCAAGCAAGCTACGCTGAGTGAACCTCAGTTGAACTTAAGAACGAATTCTATCCCTACCTCCACACAGTTGTTGGATGCCTAATTATAATTAACTTATTTGGCTAAAAAAAGAGTACTTGGGCTGCAGCAGATGGTATCATTCCAGAATTGTGGGATTTCTGTGAAGGTGGCACCATTTCAGATGAGATCTCCTGATTCTCAGAACAGGACTGTGAGTGATGTTATTGAAGGAGGGGAGGGATGGAGAGAGGTGAAAGAGAGAAATTTGGGATCTTGAACTTACTTTCAAGGGTAAACTTCCAGGAGATGCATTAAGACTGTGGAAATATGACCAGTTTTTGCATTCCATCAATTTTCTTTGTGACATATGAAAAAGAAATCAGATTATGAGGGAGGAATGTGATGCATTTGAATATTTATATGATATGATTGTATTCAGTTTCCTTGTACGTGGAAAGTATCTGCCTCTGTGCCTCACAGATAAGGAATGCCTGTGACCAGTAGTACCTGAATACGATGTGTTTCAAATGCAATCATTTTCATTTTGGTTATTGAATACTATAAGCCAAGACATGGGGAGCTCCTCACATGTTAGAAGAAAAACTTCAGGAAGCACCTAGTCTAGACTGGGATTCTCTGGAGACCCACAGGGTTAATCTTCAGTTTTAGGCCCTAAAGATAGTGGGCATTCTTTACCATGAAAACGTACTGGAATTCTATAGCAACAGGAATTATATAGGAGTTTCTATAGCAAAGTGCATCTCTCTGCACTGACGTGACTGCAGGTTTGATGACAACGTAATAAATAAAGCATAGAAACAATGAAATTCAATGTTGTCAAGTCATTTTCTGAGTTAACAAGGTAGTAATATTTTATCTGGCTTGTAAAATTTTGCCTTCAGTGAATTAGTAAATAAATCATTGATTCCTCCTGATGAGGATTCTTAGCGTAGGTAATATCACTTGAATGTTTGCATGAAGTGTTCTCAAAGAAAAAGCAGGATAATTTTCATTTTAAAATGTGTTGATAATGTCTGTGGGGTTTTTTTTATCTACTTTGAAGAGCTGGAGCAAAATCCCAATATTAGCCATCAGAGCCTGCAATTCACATTGTGTCAAAGAAGCTAAAAATCCTAGCAGTGTTATTTAAACAGACCAGTCCCCTATTTGGTTGTAAAATAAAGTAACTGCATTAAATTTATTCCTGAAGAAACAGGGAATGTCACAAACTGCCATGTCATTGGCATAACTTCTTTGTAAAATGACATGGAAGGGAGGACTAGGAAATCCTAGGCAAGCATTTTCATCAACAACGGGTAATTTACTAAGATTGTTATTAATATATGTGTTTTCATACTTCAGCAAGTTATTTGGGCAGGAGAAGACACCCGAAAGGGACAAAGTAAAAGGAAAGCAAATCACCTCGAAGTCTAAATGTCATCCACAAAATATGCACAAGCTGATATGGGATGGTGGCCCCTTACATGTGTGGTACACCGTTTTCCATATGCAGATCTGCAGGTTTTGCGTGTACAGTAACTGTGCATTCATATGATTTACCAGTTCAGATCCAGAGAACTGTTTAAATCACTCCTTATGTATCACATGCCCATGTTTGAAATGGCTTAATCTGTAAAAGAGCTTAAACAATAATTTTCTAAGTATTAGACACTAATGATACTGCTATTATATTGGAAATTGAAATTGGGTTCAGCTGAGTTTGGTTCAGGTCATTCAGGCTACAGTTGCAGTAGTCTATTAAGATTTCATTCTCCTTTTATACCACTGACAGGAGGCTTCTAGCTAATTTCATAAATGCCAGATTAATATCAGGGAACGGTAAGAATTTTGGTGATTCAGAGAAACATTAAAATAGCAGCCTGGTGAGTAGAGAGTATCCACATTTGGCAGAAATAATACTGCCTCACTGTAGCAGCCCTGAGCCCCTCCACATATATCATGTTACTGAGTAATACGTTAGAAAATGGTTATAATAAACTTCACTGAGATCAATAACCAAGGCACTTTTACTCAGAAGCTGAACTAGCCTTATAAAAGAAGACTTACAGTAATATTTATTGCATTCTTACTCCAAATTCATTCTTCAAGTGGTTATTGCAGTTTGTGCAACATGCAATGGAGGGTTGATGCTGTACATTGATTTTACGGCACCACAAATATAGCTAAATGTTACATACTGAATAGCAAAGAAATGTAACAATCAGGGCTTTGTCTCCTCAACTGTCATTGTTTTCTCAATACGCCGGACAATTCCTGTAGTTAAACTAAAAGTAACTACTTTCCACATAGAGATCTAAAGGATGGCAAAGTTCAGTCTACTGAAATTACATTTGCTAATTTTGTTGTTCATACATCATATACTAAGTACGATTTTGAATTCAGAGCATTATCTCATTTTGCAAGGCTTAGTCTTAATTGATTTTGTAAAAGAATGTACTGGAACTGAAAGTTTTATGCATTGTAAATTCCACTATTTTAAAATTGGTCAAAACTGAGCAGAAGGTAAATTTCTCACTGTAGCTATCTGATATCTCGAGAACCTTTGAGAAAAAAAAATCATCCCTATCATCCTTTAGTCTATTTTACAGCTAATATTCAGTTACAGAATTAGACATGACAATGAGAGCTTTTCATAAGCCTGTTTCTGTGAATCACTTAAAATACCCTGTTTAGGAAAAGCAAGCCTGGGTTCGTTTTGTGTTGTCACATATTTTATTCTACTATAACCCCTCCTTATTTTATCCTACTAATAGGTCATTTAGATAAAATCCTAGGATTTTCTGGGGTCTGCCCTGGGATAAATGTCACAAAGGACATGGGTATGGATACCTTGGGGCGTTGCTTGAATTTCTGGAGTCAGTGTAGCATTTGCATGCCTGTAAACTTGTGTGAGTGCGTGAAGGGTCAATCAAATTTAAAAGCAGAAATAGTACCAACAAAATGAGCTTTCAAGATTAGCATCTTCTGTCCAGAGCCCATCCCATTGCCTGATGTTTCTTGGTCGATAACTTTGTTCTTCCTTTAGTACATCTGGGTTTTTTGCTCCCATTTACAATATATCTTGGTTTGTTTTATGCTCAATTAATGAGTTTTTTAAAAGGCTTTGGATGATAGGATTAAAAATGCAATATGGTTCTCAAACTCTAAAAATATAATGGTTTCAACAATTAGAAATAATTTGTGCTTTGACTTGAACTGCTCTGTATTACAGATTTTTTTTTTTCTTCTCCCCTTTTCACACAGAGTATGATTTCTTCCATTGTGAACAGCACTTACTATGCAAATGTCTCAGCAGCAAAATGTCAGGAATTTGGAAGGTGGTATAAACATTTCAAGAAGGCAAAAGATATGATGGGTAAGCAAAAAAAAAATAATATTTTTTTCTGTGATGGTGGATACATACCATTATATGTCGCGTTGAGGTCTGTCACAGTCATATAAGAAGCCAGGTCTCTTCATGATAAGTTTAGGGTGCTTTTGATGAGTAGGTGTAGAAAGAACATATATAGTGAAAGAATTCATTTAAATAAATATTTGCTATTGAAACAGCCAAACTGACTTGGGTTGCTAGAGATGTGAAGCTGTCACTCTGTAAATCTAAGAGATCTTCTACCACCCAGAATAATTGTTTAAAAAACCTGTTCCTGGAGCAGTGACGGACTGACTTTTTTAATGTATGTATTTTTCTTTTGCTCTGGCTAATGTATATTTAAAGAATCAGGCTTTTATAACTATCACAGCCTTCCAACAAGAGTGCTATAATTTTACAAATTCATATCTTTCTATAACTTAGGGATCCCGGTTTCAGTTAATTTTTACAAATAGTTGTTGTGACAATTACTTGTTTGTTGTAGTAACCACAAGTAAATTACTGAAGAAAAAAAATTCTATCAGTGGGACATATTAATTCTGTAATACTTCCTGTCTTTCTGTATTGTTCCTTTTTAGCACTATTTCTTAAACCCGTTAACATAATGTTGAACGCTTCATGCCAGAAAATTTCTGTGTAGTTTTCAACAGAATGAGGAAACGGGACCTCAGTTTGGATTGAATTTTGAGCTTGACTTAGCTTTCACTATTTGAAGCAAAATCATTCATCTACCAAAACGGGTTCCTTGCCTTTTATAGCTTAAGGCTGTAATGAAGACAATGCATCATTTTTGTGATAATTGCTTGAATTACTATTCCAAGTGAATGGCCCACTTGGGCTGATCTCTACTTTCCGGTAGAAAATAAGGCGGCTTCTTTCCTTTATCTGTGTTGTACCTTCTGTGCAACCCCGAACCCTTCTTTTGAGGCTGCCAGAATCAGTGGTGAGATTTCACTTGATTTCAGGGGGTCCTTGTGCGAGGCAACAGAGCGCCTGCATGGGAGTGGGGGGACCTTTCCTCAGCATCCTCTCCCACCTCCATTGTGGCAGTGCTCCTGCATGGGGCAACCCCTGCAAAATTTGCCTTAAATGATCTGCCAAGACAGGTTCACCATCCATTCATTCGTGGATGGTGAAACCAGCGCATAGGAAATGTGTCGGTGTGTTTATTCCTGTGTAACCCAATGCTGGGAGGGAGGCCCCACTACCCCCAAAGCCACATGGATGAGGGGCAGTGGGTGCTCCATTTGGAGCACTGACACAGGCTGTGGGCACCAGACCTCTTTGCAGAATAACTTTTTTTTTTTTTTCCCCTATTTAAAAAAGGACAGATTCTGCCCATCTTAGGACAGAGGAGGAGGGCAGGGCTGTGGGTGGGAATCCAGGTGCTGATTTCTTCTTCCAGCTCTCATGCCTGTGGAGGAAAGGGTGGTCTTGCACTGAATGACTGTTAGTGAAGATCATAATTACTATGAAAAGCTCAGACACTGCCTTTTTTTTTTGTTTGTTTGTTTTCAAAATGTGCTTTACTAGTATAAGAAAAAAAATTACTACAATGCTTTTGGGAAGATACTGGAGTTTTGGATTTTAAATAAAGCATATTTTCTTAAGTCTGTTTCCAGACCAGCATTGCTAAAGCACTAGAACTGAGGTTGGTTAAAACGAAAAAGTGACAAACATTGATAAAAAGGAGACTCCTTTACATCAGCCAAGAGTTGTTTCATATTGTCTTATCATGCACGAGAGAGGAGCTGAAAGAACTCTTGTAGTTTAAAAAACTGTGTGGTTAATTAAAAAGGAGGGTGTGTCAAGACAGATGAGTTAATATAAGAAAAAAATTTAACCATGTTGCAAGTCACAGAAAAAAACCCATGCATACATGGTTGCAAGATAAAGCAGCCCATCTGTGTAATTTACATAAATTATACTAGTTCCTAGCAGTCCCGTACAATTGATGCAGCATCTAGAAATTAGTAGAGCATAGGGAGGTCCACACCCAACCCTGCTTGTTACAGATTTCCAGTGGCTGGGAACTGCAGATGTCATGGAGGGGATTCCACGGGAGGAATAGAACCAGTCACTGGGGACTTCTCTCTTTGGTTGGGGTGTGCTTTCCCATAACAGTCCTCCTTACCCTTTGCCCAGATACTGTTTCATCCACATCTTCTGCAATGCAGAGTGGTATCTTGTCTGTTGCCTTTGCCCCTTTTCTAGTTGCTTGCTGTCTTGTCTGAAGTCCCCTGCATACATCGCCATGGGGACGCGCTCTGAAGCGGCACACTTTCGGTTCAGTCTCATTGTTCCTTTGTAAAACTCTCAGGAAGTTGCTCCTTTGCTGTACGTGGTTTCTAGCATGTGGTTTTGCCTCTGATGTTTTTCTGGTTCCTCCAAGATCCCAGAGACAATACTGGGTGGTTTGTTGGACTTTTTTAAGAAGAATTCTGACGGCATATCGCTGCAACAGTGATGTTACGGGTCTTCTCATCTAGGCTAGAGAGTACACTAAGCTTGAACCTGAATGTGCCATTTTACATTTATTTTTATTAGAATGTCATAGAAGGAGCTTGAAGTCTCTGACTTTCAGTCTTATGTTGGCTTTTTCAATGTTTCTTTTCCGTCATAGTTGAGATGGACAGCCTTTCTGAACTATCCCAGCAAGGTGCCAACCATGTCAACTTCAGTCAGCAGCCAGTCCCAGGGAACACAGCTGAACAGCCTCCATCCCCTGTTCAGCTTTCTCATGGTAGTCAACCATCAGTTCGGACCCCGCTTCCAAACCTGCACCCTGGACTTGTATCTACTCCCATCAGCCCTCAGTTGGTAAATCAGCAGCTCGTAATGGCCCAGTTGCTGAACCAGCAGTATGCAGTGAACAGACTTCTAGCCCAGCAGTCCTTAAACCAACAGTACTTGAACCACCCTCCTCCTGTCAGTAGATCCATGAACAAGCCGTTGGAGCAGCAGGTGTCAACAAATACAGAGGTGTCTTCCGAAATCTACCAGTGGGTCCGTGATGAACTGAAACGAGCAGGAATCTCACAGGCAGTATTTGCACGTGTGGCTTTTAACCGAACTCAGGTCAGTCCTTTTTTTTCTTACTTTTTTAAAGTCTAAGAGTCCATTCCTTCTCTCCCGATTCAGTAATTATCACCTTTTAGGTCTGTCTCCTCATTTCTGCCTTGTCACTTAGCTGCTGTGAAGGAACTATGTGTCCTTGCAGGACCAGCATCCATGTTGATGCAGTATAGAAATCTTCAGTGATTGGTTTGTGTCAATACCCGCTGTTCATACAGGCACCTTGGTTCCTCTCCAGTTGCCATGGTTTAATATTTTAAACATAATTGTCCCTGGAAAGGACATGAACAGCTCTATCTATGCAGAACCATTCACAAAGTCACCCGATTGTCTTTTGTGTTGCAAAGGTATACCTATGCTGACCACATGCATGCATTGAACGAGTTGTCTTCTTTCACAGGTGTACCTGAGATGGTCTTTTATTCTTGTTTGCATTTATTTTTATTATTTTCTGGTGAAAGTCTTAATAACATCTTTTCAGGCTTCTGAAAAGATGAGAAAATAAAAGCTTTATTTTTAGATCATCTACTCTTTTCATGTATTTTTGTAGCTTGTTGCAAAATCAGTAGTTGCTGAGATTGGAGATGTCCACGTCAGAACATATACTTCAGCTCTTCAATGCAGAAAAAACTAGCCCTAGCAAAGCTGATAAGTAACACTAAAATGTGTTATTTTTTACACCTGTTTTAGAAGCTAACCCTGTTATAATTTATTCTGCTCTATGAATTTAACTTAATGCCATGTTGCATGGAATTTAATCAAGCAGAAATTATGGAAGAAATGTCAGTATATCCAATGCAAATAATAAGATCTCAAAATTTTAGAAGTCTGTTTTAACAGAAAATAAAATATTTTTTTTTAAAAAGGAAACATTTGAAAAAGACCTAGGTAAATAGGTCTCTAATTTGATTCTACATTTTTAAACTTAATGAACAAGTATTTGTCCATTGTAGAATATAGCAAAAAAAAAAGAAAAAAGAGCTTCTCTTAAAATGTTGATGCTTCTCCCTGCATTCCTTGGAGAATAAAAATTCAGTTTTCAATGCATTGGTGCCAGGTTTGAATCAGCATGTCTTTTGTAATTGTTCTGAATTACTGTTGTCTTAAAAATTTTTACATCCTCCTTTAGCTAAAAAAAAGTATAGTCATGGTGTGAATTCTCTGCAGAGCTCTCGTGTGTTTGTGTCTTCCCTGTTAACAGCAGAGGAGGTTTTCAAGATCTGGGTCTATCATACCAAATTTCACAGGATACATGAACTCATGGAAGGATTCCTTATGTAAGTTAGGTTCAGGCAGTGTCACTTGTTATATTTACACATAAGTGACATTGAGTTTCGTCTAATACAGTGTTAAATATTTTAACTTTTGATATGATTAAGTATTGAAATAGTAATGGTGGCTTCAAGTTACCATGGTCTGCAGCCACCATGTTACCCAGGAGAAACACCAAGCAATTAATTCAGAAAATAAATAGTTTACTAGATACTTGCTTCTTTCTCAGACTGGCTTAAAAGAAGCTTGTTTTCTCCCACTTCTGCCCTTCTCCAAAGTCATTTGTTCATTTCTTCTCAGCTAGTTTTGCATCTGGCTTTTGATCTCTGTCATTTCTGCATGAACAGTAGTTGTTACCTGCAACACAGTTGGTTCTGACTGGAGATGGTATTTATGTGACACTACAGAAGAAGATGCTCTTGAGGTGTGCTGAATGCAACTCTAGAACCAGACTTCTAGTGCATATACTGATTCCTGATTACTATATGTTTTTATTACCACAAAGGTTATTAAATATTTGTTTAAAGTTCAGTTCTTCCACAGTTGTTGTGGTTAACTGGCTTGGCATAACGTGTTCAAAGTGAGCCAAAACTGGGAGATAACCCCGAAATGAACATTGAAAACAAATCCCATGTAGAGACATGGAATATGTATGTAATATATTTTGGCAGTTTTCAACCAAGTTTACTTGAAAGAACACAGGGTGGTATCCCTGTATCCTAAAAATTGTGTTAACTAGTCTAATTATTTTTTCAGTTAGCTACATAAGATTTTGCGACATTTGATATGTTTTGTGGCAAACATAGGGAACAGAAAGGAAAAATACTAGTAGCCTAGGCAGTATTACCTCTTGGCATCACTGAGGCTATCTCAGCCTACTTTTAATTTGAAGTGAATCCCCACTGAAATCCAGAGGAGTTTGTTGTAGGCACATTTCACCTATGCAAAACTGAAAATTGTTAATTGTACCAACCCTCCATAACAGCTAAAGTCCAGATATAAATACAGGTAAAGATATTTGTGATTCTTACAAGAAAGCATTTAGATTTGTTTTGCTTGCTGTACTTTGGAATTTATCTCACGTTATTGGAGGATAAATCGCATTTAACTAAAATTAGGGCAGCACTTAAATAACTGATGGTATTTAGATGTCATTTTTTAATATTGATATAATTTCTTTTGTCTTTTTGTCTTTTTTTCCTTTTTGGCTAGAGCAAGTGAAAATGCTTGTTTAAATTCATCTACTGTTTTCTGAGATAAAAAGCTAACTCAGGCTTACCACTGACATTTTTGAAACTGTCATAAGCATATTTGAGCCGTGTCCAGGGACCCCATATCATGCCATCAGTTTCCGAAGGCAGAAGATCTCCCTGAAATCAGTTAGGAGTTCTGCGCACAAAAACCCTGATGTCAAGATACAGCCTCAGATGAGGGGAGAGATTTGCTTTCAGCGTAAAAGTTAAGGAAGGAAATGAGCTATAAACTTAAGCATAATTTCGCTGAACGTTTTGGCAATAAAATGGACTTTGGTTGAATTGGCTGAAGGTGTTGGCAACTTCTCATTTTACAGACTTGTGCTCTGCAATATGAATACAGAATTTGGTGGGGGTTTTGGGTGGGAAGAGGAGGTTCTACCAGCTTAGTGTGGTAATTTGGCACATGGCCCCAATTTCCAAGAAGTCTGGATCTGGGGGAACAGTGTTGAATAGAAATATTTCTGTTTCCTTACAGCCCAAAGGAAAGAATTTGGTAAAATTACTTCTGAAAACTAGTGTTTCTTTTTAAAAAATTGCATTCTATCTATAAGGCAGAAAACATCCCCCCTTCAGCCACACCTCAGAAAATTGAAAGCGTGTCCTTAATATCTTCTTTGATAACTTCTCCCCTATCCTTAACTTCAAAATGTCAGCTTCAAAAATGTGTAGCTCTCAGGAATGCACCTTGCAAAATTTCATCAGGGAAGACTATAACTTGAATGAAAATTAACATCTATACAGGCACGATAGAACAATTGTCTCAGGAGCAGAAGTGGTTTCGGAGGACAGAACACCTCTCTTCATGAGAAATTTCACAGTGACCCTTCTAGGAAAGCTTCAGGGCGCAGTGGGGTCTGAAGTGTTATTTGTCCTTCCACAGTTGCGATTCCAGCTCACTGGCTACGAAGAAACAGAGTGAATCCTGTTAGCACCTCTTTGTAGCACAGTGTGGAAAAGTTTGTCGAGTCAGGATGTGT
Source organism: Laterallus jamaicensis coturniculus (assembly GCA_022605575.1). Classification (NCBI taxonomy): domain Eukaryota; kingdom Metazoa; phylum Chordata; class Aves; order Gruiformes; family Rallidae; genus Laterallus; species Laterallus jamaicensis. Next base: position 15,262,405 of record JAKCOX010000008.1, on the reverse strand, counting down.
GCAGGCAGGTTGGAGTTTCACCTCGAGTGTGTGTACCGCACTCTGTTTGCTCGGGTAGTTTCAGTAAATTGAGCTGGTTATGTTTCGGTTGTCATTTGGCCGAATTAATAAATGTAGTATTTTCTGAGCTGATGTCAGCACTGTACAGACACCTCTGCCCTCTTGGAAAAAGCTAGTTCAGTTTTTCCCTGTGCTTTGCTGGTCAGAAAATGCTGTTTGCGATCAGCTTGCTGGCCCGGGTAGCACAGAGCAGCGTCAGGGTGATAGTGCCAACGCACTGGGGCAGCGCCCTGAAATGCTGTGCCCTATGTCAGCCTCTGCCCAGCCTACCATCAACAGAGAGGCTCAGCCTATGCCTGCAAATTTGCAGCTGAACTGGGAGGCTCTCAACTCTGTTCTGTTCTTTGTGAGAGAGCTGGTGTAGAGCATCCTAGTTTGTTTGGCTGAAGCAACTCTGGAGTCCCAAAAAAATAAACAAACCCCTCTTAGATTTCTGTCTTGCCTTTGTATATGTAGAGATGAGTCAGGAAACGGAAAGCTTGGGTTCCCGTAGGCAAGCCTAACATTTGACTTGAAAGGCGTAGCTTAACCTGGCGCGTGGCAGGGTGACATGTATGTACTGCATGAGCAAGGAATTGTGTTAGTCATGGTTGTGGTTGGAACTGTAACTCTGGTCTCCTGTCTCTGTGTACACTTTCAACCATAACATTTACTGCATGAACTCGGGTGCCGCTGTACGGGGGTGACCTCTCAGCTCCATCTTCACAGAAGGAGGGGGAGTACTTTATGCTGCTTTTGCCATGTCTGACTATTGTCATTTTTTGTCTTCCCACCCGTGAGTTTTTCATCTCAAGGTTTTTTAAGTACTTCTCAGTGTTTCTGCCAGGTACCTTTTCTCTCCTTTCTACTTCACCCCCATGCCTGTTTAAAATACTAGCTTCCAGGATACATTGCCTTTTGCTCATGTATAGTGCCTTTTCTCCTATGTGAAAACTTCTGCGTATTTAGGACCATGCTCATGCTAATTCTGGGCAATTGCTATTTCGAGGGAGAACGCTTGGAAGCAGTACACGGCTCTGTGTAATTTTAAAACAAAATCTAAGTTTACACAAACCACCTTCTCAGGCACTATTTTTTTTTCCTTCCACTTTGTCTTTGGCACACTTTATTTTCCAGTAAAATGAAAAATGAAGATGGATTATTCAAAATTGATAACAGTAATGGACCATCATGTAATGTTTTATTGAATTTGAGTTCTGTAAATTATGTGGTAGAGAGAAATTTGCCTGCTTAAGTATAACAGAAATTGCCACTGTATTCATATAATTCTTCGTAGTGTAATTTAAGAAAAAGCACACTATCCATATCACTATTGAATAAAAGGTAAAAAGGTGCTATTACACTATCATGACAGCTCTCCTCTTGCTACTAAGCGACGTAGATAAATGTGTCTGCTTATAACTTACTTGGCAGGGATCCAGGCTTGTGGGTGGAGCCTGAGAATGATCCTCCACCTGGACATGGGATGGGAGCACCCTGGAAGGGAGAGGAATAGCGTTGAGGATGTTCTGCGTGTTTTGGGGAGGTTTGGGCAAATTGCATTTTTCTTCTGGGAGCTTTGAAGTTCTATCAGGCTGATAAAATCTATTTGAATCAGTGATTACGTTCAAAGAGGAGACAAACTGGGGGCCAGACAGGCAGTGTTTTCGTTTATATTGGCAGACGCTTTCGTTTATCTCCAGTTTTAAAGAATTCATAATTAGCTTTTGAAAGCCCTGATAATATTTATTGAAGATTTTTGTGCAATTAGTAATGAATTATACTTGTGATGACGTGTAGGCTTTCTTTTTTTTAAAATGGGAGCCAGTAACATTTTAAGAAAGTACATTTCCAGTGCAAAAAGAAGACAAGGGAGGAACAGCAAGGAGGGCTCAGAGCCTGGCATTGTTTATAATCTCTATGCAAAACAGTGTTTAGTTTTCATGCAACCTGAGGTACAATATCAGAAGATCACACCAAGACTCGGATCTTGGCAAACCAGTTCAAGCCTGGTAGTATGAACACTAAATCTCTGCACATCAGCATGGGGCAGGAAGTGAAGGCTTATGTTTTCTTTCTAGGATTTTCCCATTTTACTTCTTGCCTAGCAATCCTCAGCCAAAGTTTTGTGCTCAGAAAATTAAAGCAGTAGCAATGAAGTAATGTTTGAAGCAGGCAAACTGCCGTGTAAGGCTTTGCCTTTACCTGGTACTACACCTTTTTTTTCCCTTGTTATTTCTTCACTTATTCTGACCTCTAGGTTCAAAGCTCTTAGAAGCAAACACCTCTCATCTCCCCTTCTCTCTCCACATCTGTGTCCTCTGCTCCCAGCTCATGCAGGGAGCCGTGGCAGTGATGGGGGAAGGACAGGAGTATGACTACTTAATGGCATTTCTAATCACTGAGAGGTGTCCTGCAGCAATGGACAAAATGGACAAATACAAGAAAAACACCAAACCAAAGTTTCTTTACTCATTTTACTGAGAGGGGTAACATACAAGAAAAGCAGCCTTTTCTGCTTTTTTTTTTTTTTTAGCTTCCCCCTTAGTGGCAAAGGCGGCTAATAAGTATTTTCTACTAATAAAGTATTTTCTACTGTGGGATAAAGTATTTGCCAGGGATATTTCCTGTGTCTGGCAGTGGGCTGGCTGGTAGTAAGGAGTCTCCTCTCCTGCCAGTGATCAGTCCACTTCAGTTTAGTTTTTCTTTCTTCTTGTTGATCGTGGTACAGTTGTTTTCAGTACAGTAGGAGTCAAAAATCAGATCTATTTACACCTCGATCATATGTCCTGTGCTATGCAGACAGCTTTGCCTTGTCTCCACAAGCACAGAATCATTTTTTATGCCCCTTGGAGGATAGTGTAACCCTGCCACTAGCAAATGCTAGAAACAGTGGGTTTGTCTCCTTAGAAGTAGAAAAAATAGTAGATAATAATTTAACTTCCCTATTTACTAATAAGTTTATCAGTGAAACTAATCACTATGAAAAATTTCAAAATTCGTACTCTACCCAAATGCCACTCGGGTCTATAACTCATTACTTACCTTCTGGATAACTTCTGCCTGGACACCAGAAAAGATGAGGGGTGGAGGACAGTGGTAAGAAAGTATTTTCTAGGGGGTTGTTTTTTTGTTTTGTTTTTTAATCTTCCTCCAAATTATTTCTCATGCTTAGTGCTGGAAAGACTGTGTTTTCCATTCCACTTCCCTCTTAAGTGTGCAGGCACAGTCAGGGCCATGAGTACCACACTGGCTCCCGTGCAGTGCTTAGCATCTTCCATCTTCATCACCCAGTGCAAGTACATTGGGCAAGTGCAGAGCTGAGAGCTGCGTTGGGTGTTCTCTGACCCTGCTGAAGTGCAGCTGCCTGAGAGCAGTGGCTTTGCAGCAGCCCTTTTGTAAGGGGCTTTAGCTCAGTAGGATGGGACCTTTGAGAGAGGTGGCAACTTCCATAGGTGCTATGAGCATCAGACTTCCCTACAGAGGAAGCTGATGCTTGGGCCGTAGCTTTCTATTGCCTTACGAATTGATATCTTTAGTCAGGGTTGCATCTCTTAGGTAGTTTTGTCTTTTCTTATCGCGTGCCTCCCTCCTTCCATTTGCCCCTCCATTATCCCAAGTAACTTACAACAGGTTTTTAGGAAAAGATACATTTGGTTATGTTATTCCTTTAAAATCACATCTGTGTTCCCTTGTGATTAACAATAAAAGCCTCTTATACCAAGCCTCTTGTTCCAGCATGGCAACAGCATTTACTTTAAAAAGAAGTTCACCTTCAAAGGTTGATCTTCTTCTCACTGCCTTGTTACTTCAAGACAGTAGAGCATTTTGTATTCCTGACATATTTAAACAGAGAATTTGGCAGGGGTGAGATTTCAAGAACCTGTTGACATTAAAGTTCTAGTTGCACTCACAGGTTCATAAATATTTCATCTTTTAGAGTAATTAGGTGTCCCAGACCGCCAGGCCTCCTCTGTTGCTGAGAACTGAGATGAAGTGATTACGTAGGAAACCTAGTGTAGTCTGTACAAGCCGCTGGCGGCATTCTATCGTCTGCAACCTGCCCATCTCTGGCTTGCTGCGGTGGATGCCCTGGATGCTGTTTTCCTTTCATGCCCCAGTGATCGCTTTTATCTATCCTTGCTGGACTCTGAAAGTGGTCAAAGGACTGCAGGGTTAATTTGACTTAGGAAGTGGGACCTGCACAGCAGGTGGTCGAATAAATAGCCCAGGCAGTGGACTGGATGAGGATTAGGGTTGTCCTGGTGAGGGGGACAGTGGAAGGAGGAGAAGGAAGAAAAGGGATGAGCATCCAACAGTGAGTTTTGTCATCTGTTAAATGCCAATATACTCTTAAAACAAAATACTGACTTAAAAAATACGTATCTGAGTCAATTAAGCAGTACTTCAGGAACGTTGTGAGTTTATCATCTCAGATTAGTTGTGAAATACCACTTCCTTTCAGAGAGCTGATTAGGTTGCTAGAAATGTGGAAAGATGTTTTTTTAGGTTCGTTACGCGTTTTCATGGGAAGCCTAAGAACAGCCGATTGTCATGCCTCTGGACTATCTGTACTTCACTTATTCTTAACGTTTTGTGATTGTCTGTCGACTGTGAAAGATTTCATGGCAAGTTAAGTCAGTAAAAGGAGAGAGACCTATTAGACAGATTCAGTTTATGTCGTATGTAAACCAGATGCTTAATAAAATTAAGGGTACAATTGTGGCTCTCTTCTCTGCTATGTACAATGCCATTAATATATTCCTGTGTGAAGCTAACAGTGCATTTGCTGCTCTCGTTCTCAACCCAATGGAAAGAAGAAAGAGGACTGATGAGCAGTGGCTTTGCAGAGCAGAGATTTACAGGCACTCACCCAGGCTAACTCTCCAGCATATCTTTTTTTTCCCTCCCTCCCTACAGGGCTTGCTCTCAGAAATACTCCGAAAGGAAGAAGATCCCAAGACTGCCTCGCAGTCCTTACTGGTAAACCTTCGGGCTATGCAGAACTTCTTGCAGCTGCCAGAAGCCGAACGAGATCGCATTTACCAGGACGAAAGGGAAAGGAGCTTGAATGCAGCCTCTGCAATGGGCCCTGCGCCTCTCATAAGCACACCGCCTAGCCGGCCTCCACAAGTAAACCACTCTCTCTGTCTTTGAGATTTCTCCATGTGTTTCCTCACTGTCCTGCTGGGTGATACATTTCTTAAAAAGAAGAAAGCTTTTGCTGTTGCATTTTTTAAACGTTCACAGAATCACTATTTGCAGTGCGCATCACAAATTAAATTTAAGAAAAGCAATGTATGATAGGAGTAGTTTATTACTACCTATTTTCTAGTTTTAAGATAAATTCTATCCCTTATGGCCCCTACAGAACTTTTTTCTCATTTTATTGATTTTCCAGCTTTACTGGGCCTGGAAGATGCTGACTTTTAGCTGTCTTCTTTTCCTGTAATTCTCAGGTGTTGTTCTTAATGATAGAGTTTCACTTAGGGATTTGAAAGGATTTGGACTGCTAAACTGAGTGGGAATGAAAGCAAGTCTGAGTACATCATATTGCCTTAACCAGAAAATGAACAGGTAGAACTAAAGAGATGGGGAAAAAGAAGACTTTACCCCAAAATTCTGGGCACACTTTCACCAGGTCAAGCTACTGACAACTGGATAATATAACAGGCTTGCAATATCCCTTGCTCTGGAAGATTTGATATCTTCATTAAAGCTTCATTTAGTGTTTGTTCAAATGAAACTCCTGTTGATTTCCATAAAATCTAGTGGGACTATTGATTTAATTCTCCCAAAATTATAAAGTTGAATAGAATGGGATCCAGAAAATCAGTGCTGTAGTTCTCGTGTCTATGAAGGAAACTTCATATGCTGGTTTTTAGGGTACCTGAGAAGTATGGGTGTGAGTTACAGGAATACATAGGATTTCCATAGGGACGAATTAAACTTCATCTTTTCTGATACACTCTGCATTGCTGTGGCTTCAGGTTGTACCTATTCAAGGACAAAACAAACTGATCTGCAGATGTGGGAAGCATACTGTAAACACAGTCCAGATCTGCTATACAAAGCAAGGCTTTGAGTTGTGGGAATTTTGTGATGGTTGAATGTGTATACAGAGAGCAGTTCTTTGCTAACCAGGCTCAGGCTTGTGCCTGTGACTATATATTCCTTACCCTTTCTGAATGCTGTGAATCCTTCGAGATTATTTTTCTAATTTTCTTGCAGCTAATGGATCCTAAACACCACACTAAAGTCACAAATAACAAAATTGTACCAAAAAGGAGGACAGAAGATCACTTTGACCTGCTGCAGTACTTTTCACAAAAAGAGAAAAAAAATTTAGCAGAAAGAACAGACTGTGATAATGGTCTAATTTTGTTATCATTAACTGAGTTTAGTCTGTGAAATCCACTATAGATATCCTTCAAGATAAAGGATGAGAATCTATTTACATCGCAATGCTTTAGGGAAAAACAGTTAAATATAGATAACTGTGTTTAAAATAACATTTGTGTTTGTTTTAATATCTGTACCTGCTCCCACAGCCCAGGTAATTCAGACCAAAGGCTAACCCTCCTTCTTAACTTACCTCTTTCTGCCAAGGTAATGTCTCATTCTGTCTCAAGTGATCTTGGGCAATTTCACAGCTAAAGAACAGAGTTAATTACAGGACCTTCCAGGAGTATGTCAGGTCGGAGGTAGTCCTTGTATTGGTTTTAATTCACACTTGAAACTGTATAAATGCCTTGCAGCCGGAAATGAAGTGAGACTTAGGGGTTTTCTTAAGTGACAAAACATGCTGTAAGTCAGAATTTTGGGGTCGGAACTGGGGCGGATCTATCTCTCTCCGCTGGGCTCTTGTTCATAATTTCATTTCATTTTTTTAATGGGAGTCAGGAGTATAGTTAACCTAATTGCAACAGTTCAAAGTGGAAATGGCATACAGTTTTGTTTTGATCCTTTTCAAAGGGAAAACAGGTTAACAAGGAAGCTTTATAGGCTGATACTTGTGATCTACAGAACACATCATTTTTTTTCCCCTAGTTGTTATATTGTTCTCTGTCATTCAGCAAAACATACGCACTTTACCAAGCGGATGGACCGACAATGTAGAAACCTCTGAGTTGGGATTCTGTGCACCCTTTTTACATGGTGCCAGAATTACCCGCCTATTAATGCCCGTAGCAGTTGCCACCTGCTTCTAAGTGTCCAGAACCCTAAGTTTCAAAATGGAAATATCTGTGTTGTTAATATAAGTACAATACTTAATGCTAGAAATAATATTGGAATTGTTCTAGTTCTTGCACTGGCAAGTATAACTTCACAAATCATAGTAGAAATAAATGATAGTCACGATATAGCAAAATTATTAATGTAAGCTACTCTTTGATACACCCACAAATGTCTACAGTTTATTAAATATTTGATGCTAAGGAAATAAATCTACAAATGTCCTTACTACTAAATTTATTACAAGCAATTATTTAACATTCACTAAACAGGAGTACAGCATAATATTTTTCTAGCTTAGCTGTGAGCTTCTTGGCTAACTATCGAAAGACAAAACAGACCGTTTATCCTGACAACAGAATTCACACAAGAGCCAAGATATTTAATATTAAATCTTTAGACCAGTGTAACATTTGAAACAATTAAACTATGAAACCATGAAAAATGAGAGCTAATATGCCACACATGAAGGTTTATTTTGCAATTGCAAGTTATCAGTTTCGGAAGGATGTGAAAATAAACATCCTGAAAAGGATCTATTTTGCATTTTTGTGTTGCCAACTGGTGGCCAGACAGTAGAGCAGACTTAACCATTTAGCAGCTGAGCTTGTTCTGTGTTAATTTTGCATACTGTTGCATGGAAAAACAGAAAGCGTGACCTTGGAGGTCTGATAGGATAGTAGGAACTCACCAAGCATAAACCCTTGTGCCTGAGTTAGAAGGAACTGTGTTGACTTTATCTCATTTTTACAGCATTCTAACTAGTTGCTACTTGAGCTAATGTATCTGGATTGTTTCCAATTCTTTTTTGAAATCCTTTAAGAAGCTCTTTGTCCCCCCTACTTTTCCCTTTCTCCATGACTTAAACAAAAAAGCAAAATCTTACTTTTTTTTTTTTTATTTTTTTATTTTTTTAATTGAAATCATTAGCCTCTAATGCATGAGCTTCTGGGATACGTGCATAGACCTCTAAGCTGGTCAAATTGTGAAAGTCTGCTACTGTCTTCCACACTGGCAGACTGAGTGCAAGGAGCCAGCATATACAAGCATTTTTCCCTTACATGTTGTTCATCTTTCCACTTCCTGGGGCAGAAGCCTGTCTCTTGGGCTCTTTTCTGGGGCAGTGGAGTTTATAAATACTAGCATCTCCGTCAGGTAGGTACTGTGTGGAGACATTGTTTAACCTTTCCAACCTTGAAGGAAGAAAAAGAGTTCCTTTCTTGTTCTATTTATTTATTTGGTTATTCCCCTCTTCAATAGCTTCATCTTGCAGATCACCCCACAGAGGGATTTTCTGGGTATCCCCAAGTTAGGTTCAGAGGACGAATCTATTACATGTTGTGTGGGAATGAGAGGATGTAGGCATACTTCCAAGGTTGCTGAGTGTGCAGATGTGTTCAGGGTGGATGGAGTTCCCCAGGGAGATGCTAGGGATCCCCTTTTGCTCTTGTGGGAGCAGTTCAGGGGGTGGGAAGAAGAGGATTCCCTCCTCCTTAGTACAACTTTGGGGGGAAGACAGAGACAGATGATCAGGTCACAGATTTTCTTTTCCAAAATGCTGGAGTTAAAGCTCATTAGCTGTCCTGCAGGTATGAACACTTCTTTTCAGGAGAATAAATCCTCCTCATCACCGATATTCCGCAAAGAAAATTTGCGCTAACTCTTGAGGCCCATTATCATTCTGTGTAAAAACAGCACATGTCATGTCAGGAGCAGCACATGTAATTTTAACAGGGCAGTGTTTTAAGAAGTATCCACAAATCTTGAGTGAGTTGTGGTTCTAGGTACTCAGTTGACAGAAACCTTTGTTTTCAAAAATGAGATTCCTGGCCTCCTCCTGACTACAGATAAACTACAGTTCGTTCATGCTAAAACAATTTCAGTTTGGGTCCCAGAGATAGGATGTCACTCTGGAAAGACTGGTCTTGAAGAGGACACTGCTTTGCTGGTGTTTGAGGACCAGCAAACCTCCAGAGTTGTCAGGAACTCTGGATAACACCAGCTTCCGTGAAACCTGATGGTGGAGCCCTGGGGTTCAAACACATGCACACACCATACATCACCACCAGCAAAATTTTGAAATCTGCAGAATTTGAGATTTAGGTTGATAGTCTCTGTGCCAAGTTGCATTTTAATGAAAGTAAAAATGAAAAAAATAATAAATACAACTCTTTCCATGCCCCTCACCCCCCCGCAAAAACCACCATGGAGGAGAGTTAATGGAAACCCTGACACTTAACTATAACTGCACTTCCAGGCGCCACTGTAATAATGGAGTAGTAAACCTTGTCCTGATAAAAGCTGTTCTGAAAGCAACAGCATTTATTGTACCTCCTGTGCTATTTGCAGAGCAGAACTGAAAAGTAGTTTGTTTTGCCTGGAATGAACTACTTTATGAATTTTAATGTACGATGTAATATTAAAAGCTAAACCAGGATTAAAGAAGATTTTTGTTCCCAAGCTAAAACAGTACTTATGAGAACGTGTTATAAAGGATTTTTTTGTTTCAGTTTCGATGGGGAAGAAACTAGCTTCCATGTTTGTGAAAAGCTCTTCAGATTGGTTATTCTTTCTATAACAACCTGTTCTTTGTTTAGGAAAATTGAATTAATCCAGAAGTTCTTGCTACTGTAATCAGTTTTATTTGATGAGAAGATATATCTGGACAGACCAGGAGGGGATGGTTGTGTATGGGTTCTTTTTTTTCCAAGTATTTCTAGGTGACTGAATTGGTTGGTGATAGGAAGATGGCCAAATGAGTTTCTGATTCTTTTTGCTATAGTTGTAAAATAATGCTTCCCTGTTCAGTTAGTTTTTGCAAAAATTGATTACTGTCCAAAAAAAAAATAATTAGCTGATTTGTGGTTTCTTTCCTAAAAAGAAAATGTGGCTATAAGTGTGGGTGGGGTGAGAGGTTGTGCTTAAGTGTGGATGAGATGAGAGATTATGTTTTGTTTTGGTTTTGTCTCCAAAATGAATGCTTTCTCCCCCTCCTCTTCCAAGTCCTGAAGTTACACTGTTGGGGGCTTTTTTGTTTTCTGTTGGTTTTTTTTGTGGAGGAGGGTGTTTTTTCAACCCAGCTTCAAACAGCCTCTGTCTTGAACTCAATTCTAAATTCAACACAACAGCCTAGATGCTTGCTATGTATAAATTATGAAACAGTTTTATGTATGGATATTCTCCAAGAGGTTAATTAACGTTATTGCATGGAATTCATCAGACCGGAGCAGACCAATGGTCCATCTAGTTCAGCCACGGTCTATACCTGATCTTTGAAGAGAAATTGTTAAGAGGCGGGGGAAGAATTTTTATACTTGGCCAATGATGTAAATTGAAGAGGGAGAGGGTATGGCTGTGAACATCTCTTTAATAATTCCCAAAACCACCATGTTACGGCTTTAAGGCTTTCATTCTCCTAAAGCTCTTTGGACTAATATGGCATTTTGATGTAGGTATTAGTGGGGTTTGTTGTTCAGTTCCCAATTCAGTATCTTCAGAAGGTAACAGGACATCAGGAGTCTTTTTTTTTTTTTTTTTTTAAACTTCAGTGACATGTTAGATGCTGTTGAGTTTGTTGTCCTGTATGAAAGATAAGTGTGATTTGCCAACCAGAATGAGAATTTTCAGTAATTCCCTTTGGTTAAGTATGTATCTGTATTAAAGTGGGCACTGAAAAGCGTGGACCAAGATGCACATTTAAATTATGTCTCCAACATGGTGTGTGTCTTGGGTTTTGATAATCTGGGTGTTCACAGCTCAGTTAAGTGGTCTATGAAGTGCTGCTACAACATGAAGCTGTCTTTTGAAGCTGAGTAGCAATCAAAAAAGCAATGTGTTTACAGAAGAGAGACGTTCCAATCAGGATCACAAGAGCAAAGTGTTTCCTTCCCAAAACATACCGGGGAATTTTGTATCCTAGCTGAATGCTTTCACCGTCCTCTCAGGACCCCCAAAGATTTGTTACAAGGTAGAACTATTGCTTTGGAAAGGACTGAAATAACTCTACTGAAATATAGACATGAGGTCCAGGAAGATGTGTTGACAAAGCCATCACTTTTTCTAATTTAGCTTGGCCTGATTTTTACATGCAAGCAGAGAAGGCTGTCTCCAGTTGTATATTTAACATCCCCATTTGTATTCAGTTATCTTTGAATGACTCCTTTTCATGTAAAGGTTATAAAATTGCCACTGGTTTTGTAATTTTCAAATTATTTCACTGTATGGTGTTCAGGAGATGCACCTGCTCTTGTAGCCCCGTGCTGGTTTGCTCAGTGTGAGGCATGTGTTTTCCCATTCAGTGGTGGGAAGAAGGGACATTGGTGGTGCCACTCCTCACGCTGCCCACTGCCAGGTGCCTCAAATGTTTCTGAGCAGCCATGAGCCCAGACTTGGCCATCATCTACTGCAGTGTCCCCTGTAAAATGTCACACTTCAGAAAAGGAAAGGCCTCACTCTCCAGGTCACAGCTGCAAAGTACCTGTTGTTTTCAGATGAAAGCAAATAATGTGGGGAACTGCACTGCCACATTCTGGGATTTTTATCTGTTTCCCTGCTCATTTAGGACTCCTTTTTTCAGAAACTGCTAATGCCTGCCAGGAGGAGGCAGGTGGAAGCGTGTGCAGATGCCTTGTTCTTGCTGGGGTTTTGCCCCTTGCAGCTACCAGGCATGTGTCAGCACAGCTCCTGAAAAGCCTGATAGACACATCAGGCTCAGCAAAAGTGGCATGCACCCCTGGTTTCTGGGCTAGATTATTTTATCTTAAAAGCACTATGGAGGATAGTTAACACAAATTGAGCATGACACTTCTAGGAACAAATGGGCTGATGATTTGCCTAAGTATGTCTCTCACCCTAATCCTTTGACTCTCATATCCTGAGACCTGTGACATACAAAAACTCATAGAGAGTGAGATTAGAAGGTGAATTATCATGTTGACATGATTTCCCTTTGAACCTCAAGGGACTTTAGAGTACAGGAAGATGCTGACTTGCACTGGATTAAACTGATAGTGAAACTGTGGTTTTAGACACATACTTAAGAGTAGGCTGAATCACCCTCTGGAAATGCCAAGCTCTGTCCATTAGATTTAGAGTTATCCCAAGTGACTAAGTTTGACTAGATATTGTAACTTCTGAATGACTAAATTAATTCTGCTCTCAACAACCTCAGTATGAACAGTGGGTTTGAATCAAAATCTAAAGGTTTGATATTGCATCATCACCTTGTAGGTTCTTGGCAGAAACACAGTTTTTCCTTTCTTCTGATATACTTTAATCTTAACCTTCTGTTAGGTCCACTGATCTTGGTCAAGCATTGCAAGAGTAGCTGCTAAAAAAAAAAGATGTTATCCTTAACTGTTGAGACTGTCCTAGGATAAACTGAGTACCTGCTAAGTTTTAGGACTTCTCAAATGATACTGCAGAAACTCCACTGTAAGCTTGGTGGGATGATTCTTGGTGTTGAAACGTAGCTATCATCATTGCCAGAGTATGAAAGAAAGGATCGTCTTCCTCACATCATGTCACTGCTGTTGTATTTTTGTTGTTTTCCTTAATGCTGCAGATGCAGCATGGAGGTGGCAGTGTAATAACTCTGTCTTCGTTTTGTGTTATTTTTTTTAACCTGGACCTCAAGAAGAATAAGTATTTGACAGATGTAAGTGGAATACAATTAGAATTTAATAGTTTTAAGAAAGTCCTATTTTGATTTCATGAATGAGTTGTTAAAATGTGCATTATTCTAAATTATTGCTTTCTTCAAAACAGCTTAAGAATTAAACATAATATTTAAAAACTTTAATCTAAAGCTACAATTTTTCTACATTACATGCATTTCCATGATGTTCCATGATGTAAATGCATAATATATCTTGGCATAATATACCTTGGCATAAACCAAGATATATCTGTCAGGTTTCTATTTCATTAGATCCTTTTATAACACACTTAAAATTTCGCTTAATTTGCGTGGGGCAAAGAAATCACGTAAGGATTCAAACGTCTCTACTTTTCCACCTAATTCTTTTTATGCCATTGAAATTCACAGTGGTCAGTTAATGATAACTCATATTTCAGATGCACTCACCTGGTACAATATAGTGAATTTTCTTGTTTCCCAGTAGCCTGAACCACAGATAACTTATAATGTTAAATCTCTGAAAAGCTGAAAGAATATCAGAGCAAGATTGAATAAAAGGAATAAAATGGAAAGGGGGACTACTTGGGGAGGGAAATAAGGGGAAATAACTTTTTCATAATGAAAAATGTCTCATAAAATATATTTTCTAGGTCAAAACAGCTACTATTGCTACAGAGAGGAATGGAAAAACAGAAAATAATTCCATGAACATTAATGCTTCCATTTATGATGAGATTCAGCAGGAAATGAAGAGAGCCAAGGTGTCTCAAGCACTGTTTGCAAAGGTTGCAGCAACCAAAAGCCAGGTAAAGTTCTGAGGGTGCAACGACCTCCCTGTCCTATGTGATTATCCCCCCTCTTCCCAGGTTTTAATCTGTGTCTGTGGGAGTTACAATCAGTGACCAGGTTAGCCACACCAGCCCAGTACCATATCTTGGAGCTCCTTGGTGAGTCCAAAGGTAACCTCTGGTTACCCTAGACCAGATAGGGTTGAGAAGCAGCTTCCCAAGGTGCATCCATCCCTGTTCCCCACCTGGGAGATGTGTTTTCTGTGTACCCTTGGGTCTTGGGTGGCTCAGAAAGTGTCATGTTCATCAGTTCTTTGCTGGTTATGTATGTGGCAAAAGCTGTGAGTGAGCTCTGTGTGTTGCTGCCGGCCAAATTAATCTTGAGGCTTTGGCATTTTGCAATTATGTGTGCTGTAACAAGGAGCTTTGGGGTTCTGTATTCTATGAAAATAGTCAGGCCCGCTGGTGAGGCTGTGCACAGGAGGTTGGGTAGTACTGTCCACCTCAAAACCGAAAAGAAACCCTGACAAACTATGCTGACATGGGTTACATCTGAGAAAACATGTATGATCTGTGTGCAATATGATGGCTGTTTGGTTGTTTCTGTGGGTGCATGCATCTATATAACATATTCAGGTTTAAGCCTTTGTTGTGTGGTTTTCTATTCTGTTTTCTTCAACTGAAGAATTTCTGTCAAGTTTAGTGGCAAGGGAGGGAAATCAGCAATCACTTGTTGGGTTAGATTATCATAAGTGACATGTCTTCTGAGAAAGATCACCAGAATATGCAAAAGCATTGATTTAAGTGAGAATATACTCAAGAAAAAAACCTAAGGAAAAGCATGCAGAGAAATGTGAAAGGCTAGAACTACAGTTATGCTGACACTTGAAAGAAATTATAAAGGAACTAATGCTTACAATATCTAGTTTCCACGTGAGGCTAAATGTTAAGTCCACTTAGTCACTTTTCCTTTACTTTTCTAAAATTATTTCACAGAAAAGTACATCATCTTCCTGGGAAAGCTGGGAATGATTAGTTAGACCTTCGTTTCTTGGGCCATCAGCGTATGTTTTTTAATAATCTTTAACTTTTGACTTCTGTGTTGCTCATGTTTTGGAGTTTACTCTATTTCATGGTACAGAAAGGATGTTGTCTTTTAAGTTATATGCTGTAAGGAGCGTTTAAAGGGGTATTTTGGAAATGTTATATCAAAATGATTAAACTCAAGCTGTGGACTGTAAAAATTATAGCTTTATAGGCCACATGCCTGCCTACCCTTCAATCACTGTCAAAGTGATAATTTCTACAATAATATGTTTCTTTTATTGTGGGATTCTAAACACCAAGTGCTGTTTAAACATTAAACTGAATTGTTTATGTTAGTGCTGTACTCAGTGTGTCATACATCAGGCCACTATAATCTCCCATGGAATGTAAAAATTCTGTCATGAATCATGGCTTGTATATCGGAAATTACTGTAATTTTGATTGGAAATTACAGGGCTCTTGAAATGTTTCTAATTATGATAGAATGTTACAGCAGCTTCCAACCTGTGTGCTCTTCAGATGTCTTTATATTTACATGTCAAGACTCGGGGTTAGAGCAGTGTCCGTTTTCTACGCCTTCCCCTTTCCATTGCAGTTCTCTGCAAAACTAAGGCACGAAGCCAATCTATCGGTCCATGCAATTTTGATCTGATTTGTACAATAGCATATGTGTTTAAGTACATTGTCTTAAAATTTCTGGGTGGGATAGCCTTTCCAATGCTGACTTTAAAAGGAACAGGTAATCAAAATCAAGCACAAAAGCTTCCAGAGGATGCAGTGCTGTTTTTTTAGAGCATTGGTATAAAATTTAGATTCATGTACAATCTTTGCTACCAAATACAGAAAACAAACACCACCAAACATGTCATTCTTTTCCCTTTCATTGTGGAGATCATGCCTGTATCAGAAGTTATTCTTCTCCCCAGTGGAAGCAGTGCAATGTTAATTTATGTGTTAAGCTCAGGTCTGCAGTTAGTCCTTTGCAGTAGAAATCTGCTTCATGGAAGTTGCCTCTTAAGTAAACCAGATGCATTTTGTCTTCTCTAACCAGCTGACTACTAGCCAGCCAATTAATAAGCTTTATATATGTAGCAAAGCCATGTATGTTAAGGGAGATTATCTGTATTGGAAAAAATTCAGCATTGGAACTTGTCAACAGTAGAGAGAAATATTTCTTAGGGCAAAGAAGTCTCCCTTGCACAGAGAAAAAGAGGCTTGTTCAAACGTATTCTGTGAGATAACCTCTTTTGAGAGAGATCCATTGTTGAGTTTGGTGGGTTTTTTGGGTTTTTTTTCAATTTGGGGATATTCCTTTCCTGCTCAGAACTGGAATTCCTGGGGATAATTGCTTCCAGTTATAGCGAAAAGTCTGGAGAACACTTACTAGAAAATGAGGTCTTGGTTAACAATTTTGTTTTTTAAAATCGGTAAAATTGAACGTTGCTGCTCTTACCTTATACTGGATATAAAAACTTGATTAACTCCTGTGTGTAGTTTGGAGTTACAAAACAGTGTGTGCCCTAAACCAGCTCTGTCAGTGCCAAAGAGAGTTAGTAGTTTGCTGAGGAGCCTTTTTACTTTTTTTTTTTTTTAAGGAACTGTTTTGGGTCGACATTAGATCAGGTGTCTAAGCAGCCAGCATCTGCAAGGTGTCTGGGCTTGCCTGAGCCGGGAGACTGCAGATAATGTTCTGCTGACTGGAGCGCTTTGTACAGGAGAGCTATTAAATGATGCGCTACAGAAGTTTCTATTTAAGTAACACCGAGGCAAAAAAACCTGAGCATCTTCCCTTGCGCTGTGTTAGTGCCTTTGGCAAGAGTTACCCGATTGACAAAGGTCCGTGTGCAGACCTGATGCTCAACAAACCAGCTGGCCACAGGGACTCAGTGCAGCAGAGGTCATAGCGCGGGGCAAGGATGGGGTGAGGAGGAAGAGATTGCAGTGAGTGATGTTAGTGAGACCATGCTCTGGCTTAGGTGAGTGACGGTTTGTGTACTTGCAGTTTCATGGTGTGCTTTGCTGGTGACTTCTCGGCGTTCAGAAAGAAACGGAATTACTTGGCATGTGGGGTTGAATGAGTTTGGGGCCTTAGTTAGATTTCTTCACACGTCAAATTTTTTTCCCTGTATAGGGAATGTATTTATTCTGCATATGCTTTAAAGTTCTATATTTTTCAGGATCAATATTATTATTAATATTAATTGCCTGAAGAATAAATTAAAATTCTGTTATATTCAAAAATATACTGTCAAGGTTACTGTAATTGTGCTGAGGAGCTAAGGAAAATGACATAATTCAAATTGTTTTAATACATCATATCTTAGGGGATTTTTAGAATTTTAATTGGCAAAACACCTAATGTCAGTATTTAAAATCTTACATTTTTATTGCAAGGTCTATGTATATTTTCTAGGTTATGTTGAAAAGAGAGCCTTAGAAAAATACATGCAAACGGAAGACAGGTTTACTAAGTGCTTTGCCTCTGCTCCCAGGTTGTTTTATAGTAGCACAACAGCAGTACTAACAACATTGCTAAAATTTAATCAGCACACCCAAATAGTCGAAATGAAAAGAATCCACACATATATGAACTCGTGTGGTATGCGTTACTTTTACAATTTAATCATATTGAGTTTTTATTAAATTTATAAACTGACAGTCTGATTCAAGTAATTATGAAAGCACATTCTTAATTTCGTTATTTCAAAAAAAATAAAAAGAAAAAGTTGATCTGTGTAATGATCATTAAGGCATCATGGTTCAGTAACTGTGCATTGGTTACAATGTTTTCATGTGGGAGCCAGGGATGAGCGTTTTTTCCTTGATGGTGACAGATGCTGAAATCTAATTTTATTCCATTAAAAACAAACAAACAAACAAACAAAAAAGCCCCAAACCTAAGAGCCCCCAGAGATAAGGCAAGTAGAGACTTGTAGTGCTTCTGTATGTTTGCTGTATTTTGGGAAGTTACGTTTATGCTAATGACTTACCCTGAAAGGCTGCAGCCTGCATGGGCTAGTATGAAGCAAGGGAGAAAGCAAAACTTGATGAAAAGTCAGCTTGCATTGCTAAAGCTTTCTTAAATTTAGGAAATTGCATTTTTTTGTTAAAACTGAAGTGGTATCAACTGCCATACCTCTGAGAGTCCCATGTGCTGCAGCGCGAGGCCACTCGCCTGCATTGCTATACCTAAATAAGTTTACGATATAGTAGCATAAATAATAAAAATTGGTATTTTTCTGCAGTGTCAATCCTGCCGACCGCTCTGTATGACCAGGTAGGTGCCAAACACCCTCCCTTCTCACTGAATCGAAATGCCTTTATGTTGAAGGTGAGACACTTGGCTCTTGGAGAATCATGCTCCGACTTTAATTTCAGTGTAAAACTAATGCAGTGCTACCGATACCTCCTGAAAACTCGTCTAATTATAGAGAGTTTTGACCCGTTACTTCTGAGCTGTTGCACCGTGTTACCCAATTTCCTGTCCTTCTGTCCTTGCCTTTCACTTCAGTTAGGCAGTTAGCCCCTTGGAAATGAGTAGATAGGCAGGCAAAGCATGGAGGTAAAATCCGTGGTCTGAGCCACTGCTAGAGACTCTGGCCTAAGGCATCAGACAAGTATTTTGGGTGGTGGTTCAACTTTTTGCCTTAGTAGGCACCTGGAGTGTCCTCCTCCAAAAAACTCTGTGGTGGGGTGCATCGGGTAGGCATCAGGCAGAGCGTCAAACAGTTGGGAGTAGATGGGAAGGAGTTAAATGGGAAGGGAATGCTAAACATTGGCACTAAAATTGCTTTTGGCATGCAAATACCATGCTTTTCCTGACATAAATATTTTCAGAATAGGCCATTAGAGTTCAGGTATATAAAACCCTGCTTTTACTGGAAATTTTAATGTTGTAGTAAACCCGGAGATTTATAGTGAAAAATTGATGTCTGTTATCTCACTTTTATCTTTTTAACCAGCAGTTTTATAAATGCTATATCTTTGATCTGGCTTTTTCCATCTAGAGACTAAGCTATATACTCTAATAGGAAAGTCATTTTTAAACAGCTTCCCACACTGAACAAGCACGGTATTGTGGATCTGGCACGAAGATGTAACATGCCATTACCGCAGATATAGAACGATCTATTAAACTATTTTCCAGCGGGAGGAAAAGAAACCTTTTTATCACCAGAGGATTACTCTGGTAACAATATGGCTTTAAGGGGGGGAGCTGAAATCTATTTCCAAAGCTGTTTCATCAGGGTACTGCACCCCAGGTTGCCTCCAGAGGTCCAGCCTTGGGGGGCAGGAGGGGGCTCGGTCCTTCGCCTGTCACCCTGTGTCTCCATCAAGTCGCCTCCTGCCTTTGTCTCCCTCAGAGCAGCTGAGTCACTTCCTGGGTTTAAATCTTGGCTTAAAAACCTTCTTTTCCCCCACCCCTCTGCGTACAATGGATTCTCTGTGGAGCAGAGAGGGATACTGCACAGGGAGACAGGAGGTGGAAACAAAATGTGCTCTGAGGTCTGCCTTCGTTTCATGGGTCCACCTGGAAATAAAACCCTCGCCCTCAAGTGAGATACAGTAGTTAGAAAACATTAGCTGCAGAAGTACACCACATGCACAGGCTCTACATTTTTTTAGCTTTATTTTTGTATTTTATTTTCCTGTTCCCTCTGGTACCTGTGTGTGATTGCTCCAGCAGTTGAAGAGGCGCCATGAGCAGCAGGAGCTGGGACAGGATTGGGTGTCAGTGGGGATAGGAGAGGAAGAGAGTGAACCGAGAAAGCAAGATGGGCTTCTGAGAGTGATCAAGAATTGCCCCATAAAGCGACGTGTCATTCTGTGAAACTGTGAAACTTGGCAGATAGGGACAATTTGTTCGTTTCGCAGAATATTGTGTGTAGAGTCATAGTGTGTTCTATCTTGCTCAGGTTGGAGGGAAAGAGAATTTTGGATTTCTAGTGCAGGAATAAAATGAATGCTTACAGCACTCCATGTCCTTCCTCTGCCACAAAATTTCTTTTGCAACATCTCTTCTCAGAAAGAAATGTCAGAACCTCGGGAAATTTCCTTAGGAATCTTTTTAAAAATAATTCTCAGAAAAGAGGTAGAAAAATTGAGTTCAGTTAACTCGCTTATTGCTGGGTCTGGGTAGACCTGGAGAAGGGCTGGCGTTGATCCCAGCCATATCCCACATTATTGAGATGACCTTGGTGGAGTGGGTTGACTTCAGCGAGTCTTGGGTTCCCTCTAGTAAAAAGTAGACAGCAACTTCTTGAGTCAACAAAGATGCACTGAAGAGAAACAGCCTTAAAATCTCCGAAGTGGTTCATATCAGCGTGCAATTGCCCATGGAAATCTGCATAGAGGGGAAAAAAAAAGCATTAAAACCTGAATTAGTTCAAGACAAAAAAAAGAATGAAAAATACTTAACTGGTAAGGGGATTATATTGACCTCTTCAAACAGCTCCTTGTGGCCTGGCAGCCCTTTCAACACGTGAGGCAAAGGTTGAATTTGTTGACACACCAGTGAAAAAGTGTGCTTCCTGAGCTTGCTGTACACATCGAGTCAGATTGGCTCGGGTGGAGGTTCCCAGCCTGGTGGGTGGCAGTGCGAGCTGTTCAGGTGCTGTTGATGGTCCATGTTGTCGAGGCTGTTCAAAGGGCTGGTAGCAGCTTGAGGGAAATATTATATTTGAGCCCTAAGGAGAGCTTCCCTGGAGGGATGCAGTGTGCGTCTTCCCTAGCGTGGTCAGGAGTTAATGCTTCACACCTTGATGGCCCTAGCCTGCAGCGTCCATGGGAGGCTCTGGGACCACTGAGCGCCAAGCAGGATACAGCCCCTCAGGTGGCCAGAAGGAGCAAGGGAGGGGGGGCTCTTGGTTGGATGATTTTTGTCTGGCGAAAGGAGCACAAATGTGTGGGAGAAGCTAGGAGAAGTGCAAGTTTAAGTCATTAAATGTACAAATGGAAAAAGGGAGCCAAGTAGAGAAAGCTCTTTACAAAATATAAAATTCTGTTAAAGCAGCAAGACGGCACAACATAAGGAATGTTTGGTACATGTTATTGAAACTGAAAAATCAGAGTATGGAATGAATTATAATTTAGCATAATCCATAATTTTACAGTTTTCATTTTGAATTATTTATCTTATATGATTTGATTAAAGATAAAACTGGCTGACATCTTTAACATCTCTGCATGTCTTAATGACAAATGAAAAAAGTCCTCATTATAACTTCACCATTTAAAAATTTTTATTTGTGTTGTTTCTATATAGCTTCCTTTTATTTTTAAAGCGTATTTCAGATCTGCATTGTGTACATGCGATTCCATAACCCATCAGGCTTCAGTGTTGCCTCAGTACCTCTGATTCAGTAAATCAGATCATAGGCAGCATGCTGTCATATAATAAGGTGTCTGATCCTTATTACCAGTTTGTTGATGCACAGACTCCTTCAAATTGACCATTGCAACACATGGTTTCCCCTGAAACTAGCTGTGATAATTAGCGTGGCTCTAATGAGACAGAATGTCACTGATCTTGTGCTGAACTGTCGAGTATCGACGCTACGGATGGGAACTGTCAAAGCTTGCCATCTGTGACAGAGCTTGGCATATTCCATTTGCAAGGTAGAGCATGCTCAATAGACTGTTTTTAAACAAATGGTCCATTTCTTGATTAGGTCTCTGTGTTCTGTTACCGTGGAAGACTTTATATCATAGTTAAACTTTTTTTCTTCCCCCCCTCCCTTTTTTTTTCTTTTTTTTCCTTTTTTTTTCCTGGGGTAAGCTGCTTAGAAAACAAAAACATTACCAGTTCTCAAAACAGTGCATTCAGTCCTCCATTAGCTTTTGGGGGAGAGGTTGGGGGGGTTGCTGATCACATATTTATTATTCTTCTTTCCCCCAGTTATCTTAACATAGTCCTTCTAAGGCTAGCATTTCCACAAGGCTTTTATCTGATTTTTTAATTTTTTTTTTCCCAAGCAATGAGGGATACGGAGGGTGTACTTTTGAAGGATAGAGGAATAAAAATTTAAAAGCCTTAGATGACACGCAGTGGGAGCACGTGCTCCTGGGATGAAAGATTGGATCGGTCAGGAGAGTTGGGCGCCCAGGCTCCCAAGACTGACCCTGCAAAATGCCATGCAAAAAGTCCAGCGCTGCTTATCATTCCAAAATATGCTTTGTTGCTTTTTATTTCCTCCTTCTCTGGCAGACCACACAGGGCTTGTTCTGAAGAACATTTTCACTAATCTGATCAGGCAGCCAAATACGCCGGGAAAACTGCTTTAATGATCCCACTAATTACCTCAAGTCAATATGAACTGTATTATTAGACTGAGGGAAAATATTCCATTAGGTCTCCCCCTTGGGAGTTTCTCCGCTTTGTGATGTCACCGAAGCCTTCGCCCTCTCGCTTGTAATTAATTTTATTTACACACGCAGGCACGCACAAGGTCACACCTGCACAACCGGAGCTGGCCAGGGAGCTAGTGGCACTCAGGCTTAATCAGATCTGTCATAATTACCATTCTGCATGTTTCTGACACACGCTGTGAAATATTTCAATTTAACTGCCGCTACCAGCACAACCAGATGTAGTGTGAGTGTGGCTGCATTGGAAATATTATTCCTCAGGATAAACTCTCTCCTCCTCCTTTTTCCTCCCACCCCCTCTCCCTTTTACAGCTAATGTGGCACAGAAGCTGATGTATCCTGTAAATCTTGAATGCAGCGCTAGATTGATAACAGCAGATTAGACAGTTTAACCACAAACAGCTTGTTCATTTTTCACAAATGAAAACCACATGTGGTGTAACTAAAATTTCAGGCTCCTTTTTTTTTTTTTTTCTTTTTTTTCTTCTCTCTCTCCTCTTTGGTTGTTGTTTCCTTTTGTGTGTGCATGTGTGCGTGCACGTGTTAAGGTCTGCCTGTCACTGCAAAGGAGTGAAATATAAGAGTAAACATAGGAGGGGAAAGAGACACCACCGTCTTTGGAAATATTATTTCTCCATGACCTTTATTAAAAACCTTCCTTGCTTTGGCAAAGAAATGCAGGTATCACACAGGGATTTTGTCTCTCACTCTGAGACTTTCTAATCTCTGGGTTTTATGTCCACTTATTAAAGAAGTCATCCTACTGCGCTGGTTTTCAAAATAACGTGCCAGCAAACAACTCGCTTTAAGAGGAGCTTCTAACTAAAGATGTAGTCTTCACTGCTACCTAAATTTAGCAGAAACAAAATTTTCAGCCAAAGTTTTTCACCATGAATTTTTCTCTCATTGTTAACTCCTCCCTTTTCCTCTGGGGAGAAGATTATTCTTAAAAGAGAATCCTCAAAGTATCTAGAATTTGGGCAATTGGAAACTTTTTTTTTAATTAAAACATTCCAGTATTTCTTATGAAAACATGCTTCTAAAACTAAATGTCTGTAAATGGTTTTACTTTTTTTTATAATTCCATTTTTTCAGTTAAATTGTTTGTCTTGCCCTAATTAAATAGCATTCCATACTTAATAGAGTTGTTTGGGTTTTTTTAACCATCTATTCTTTAGTAGATCACTGTTGGCTACTTTTCCTACACAGAGAGAAAAAAAATGCAATTTTGATAGAAAGTTTTAATTATAAGGTTCTGTAACAATTCTTACACCAAGAAAAAAAAGTGTAGGTGTGATGCAACTGAGCAGATTCCCCAAAAGCTGTTGCAGGTATTGTCAGGCGAGAGGAGTGCTGTATTACATCTGATAGAATTTCATCTAATCTGTAATAAGGCTTCCAGGGGAGGTTAAAAAAAAAAAAAAAGTAACTTTAGGAAGATATTGTTTTATCCGTTGCTATTGACTTGTGATGCAGTGGCAGTATCAAAAGTGCAGAAGATGGTTCTGAGGCTCAGTGTTCAAAGTCAGAAGAAGGTGAACAGGATAGTTTTTAAAAGCCACTGAAGGCACAAATTGTAGCAGAAAATTTGGCTAGGTATTTGGTCTTCAGACTGCTGCAGAAAAGGTTAAAGACCCACACTCATATCTCTTGGCCAGCAGTCACTGACTGCATTACTACCCACATAGCCAAGCTGGCGTAGGTCAGCATAGGTGTGTCATCAGCGTCCCTCACTGCATGGCAATGCCACCACGGTTAGTGACTGCCCTGGGGTCCATGCAGACCCCAGACAAAGGGAAGTCCCAGGCTGGAGGGGACCCCAAAGACATAGAGTTGCCATGGCTGCAGATGTCTCAAACATAAGTGTGGAATAAGGTGAAGAGGGCAGAAAGGGCTCAAGGTGGAAGACAGAATGCTGAAATGACTGTCAGGGTTCTTGCAAGGATCCACAAATCCAGCTTTGCTTTGCAAAATTATTCAAAAGATGCCATACAGTTGGAAAGACTGGATTGCCAAAAGAAAAGTGCAGCAGCCTCTCCTACCTCCTTTGAGTCTTTTATTTTTAGTTTTTCTTTCTTAGGTAGAGGTGTTTTGGTTCCTACACTCCAGATGCGTGAATCAGCTCTTCCTCAGGCAGCACCTGCTGTCTGCCTGAGAAGAGGTGCTCTGTCTGGCAGGATGGATCTTTGTAATCTCTCTTCCCGCTTTCTGTATCCTCACCTTCTGTTTTGTTTTCCTCCTGCCACCTTCACTAATTTCTTTCGTTATACTCTCCTCTTAGTCCTCCTTTGATTTTTCCCCTCCCTGTTCATTCCCCATATACACCCTCAACATCCACTCTCACTCCATCTCCCTCTTTCTCCTGTCTGGCTGCTGTCCCCTGTGTGTCACAGTCCCACCCCAGGGTCACTTTGCACAAGTATCCCCTTTTGCGTGCTGTAAAGCTTTGGCACCCCGAGCCCTTGAGCTTCACTGGGTGGTGGGGAGCTGAGGGCTGGTTGGCAGCACTGCCAGCTTCATGGGTGAAAATTCGTTCCCAGACCCACATGGTGACACAGATTTGGCCAGGAAAAGGTGTGTATTCCTGATTTCTCAGGTTGCTGTGGGAAGGTCGCTGATTCAGGATGCTTTTGAAAATTCAGTGTATCTGTGTTTTAACATGAAGAAACTAAAGCAATATTATTAAAAAAAAAAAAAAGGGGCGGGGGGGAGGAGGAGATGTCTGAGCGAGCTGTATGAGAGTTAATGACATACAGAAATGAAAACAAAGCTGTAGTGCCAGAGCCGAGGAGGAGGTTGAGGAGTTCGCGAGCAGCCCAAGGTTCCCGGCAGTGGGGGAAGCAGGGTACCAAGTAAACAGCGCAGAAAACAAAAGCAAGCTCAACCCGTAACTAAACAGGAAATGACAGGGTAAAATTCCTCCTGAAAACCCGAGAGCTGCTGAACACACATGTTACTGCGAAGATGAAAGGCATTTTGTGCAAACACATCTCTACAGGATCAGTCCGAGCAGCAGTTTGTTAAAGGAGTGACTGGTTACTATTCAGCTGAAGGGTTGTTGGGCGAAGGACAGAATAGGAAATAATAGACAAGTGTTTTCTCCCCTAATGTTGAATGGGATAATTCAAAACACACACCTGAAAGGATTGTGAGAAGGGATATAGTGTTTTATTCCCAATATTTTTTTTTTTTAGTTTTTCTATTTCTTACAATTTCTCATTGTGTCCCTTTTTTTTTATTATTTTCCTCAAATTTAGCCTCTAAGGCAAACTTCAGATTTTTGCTTACAAATAGACTAGGGCTAGCAGGCAGCTAGCTAAGTGGGGAAAATTCCAATTTGCAAATATTTATCTTATTCCAACTCTGCCAAATTTTATCTGAATACACATTGTAATTCAGTGGGCATCTCATTTTTATTCCTGTGCAGTGTCATGTTCCCTTACTTCAGGGTGGCATTTGAGAAGGACATGAAAATAGTTTTCAGGATCTTAATAAAGTAAAGGTGTTCAGACTGAGTGGTCCTTAGCAGAATTCCCTGGAGTTTTGGACCCCATCTGAGCAAGATCTGTACACCTATCAGTTATGTCTGTGAGCTTCTGTAGGTGACTAGGTATTTTGCTGAGGCAGGTGCTTAGTATCTCTGATATATGTAACATGCAAGAGAAGGTTCTGCAGATATAGGAACTTTCCACAGTTTATATAAAACTAGTTATTTTTTTAAAAAGCTATGAACAGCCTAAATGACATTCTTTTCATTTTCCTTTGGCGAAGCCAGTTTGCTTCACCTCTAAGAAATAATTTGCTACTTTTGTTGAATGTAAGGAGAGAGTTTAACTAAAGGCATTGATCCTTTTCACCTGGGAAGAGGGGATGGGACAGAAGGACCAGGGCAGAAAGAAGCATGTCTGCTCCACACAGTACCTGTGTTAATCGTGGAAGCTGCTGCCTGGAAATATGGCAGGGCCTTGGCTTGGCTGGCACTTCTCTTGGTTGGTGAGAAGTGTAACACTAAGCACAGCTCTCTCTAGGAGCTTTCCCCTTGTCCCCAACCTGATGGCTAACTACCTGAAAACACTCTTGGGTTGGTTCCCACCCTGGGCCAATCAGGAGGGAGAAAACAGATCTCTCCAGCTTCCATTTGGATTCAGCTTCCCTATTATTTCAAGTCTATGCCCAAGCAACTGTACTATAACTAAGGATATTTTAGCTTTCTAAGGACTTCAGTGCCTTTATTTTTCCATAAGTAAGATTTCTGGATGCTCTCTTCTCATTCACTGACAGGCATTTGTCTATCACAGGTGTGGAATATATATATTTAATTTTTTTTTTTTTAGCTCCACTGAGGTAATGAACATTATTAATTTTCTGACTGTTCTGTGGTTAACAAAACGTGGAGGAAAGTTAGGGAAAAGTTGCTTTTCAATTTCCTAAGCAGTCCCCTCATGAATGGCATTTTCAGAACATTAAGCGTTCTTCATTATGAAACCGAGAGCCCCGGAAAACAGCTCAACTGCAAGAAAAAGATTAAAAGAAAATTTCTCAGAATGTTTAAATGCCCAACTCAAACCGAGATGAAAACATTTAGTTTGGTCATAAAAATGTGTAGGGATATATGAGAATGGACTTGAGCTGAGTATATTTTGGAATGATGTCACTTGTGGAACGTCTTGTTAGCTGAACTGAATTTGCAATGAAATCCAAGTATCTACAAGCCTGTGATTACTCCGTGTGTGGTAGATCTTCCTGTGATCCAAAATGAATCCTGGAAAGAAAAAGCTTATGACAAGAAGCCAAAGATTTAAATTGCTCTCTCTGGGAAATTACTGTCTTTTAAAAAAAAATAAATCTAACAACATGATATATACACATATAAGTAATTTTATGGAAGTGACACTTCGGACCTGTGACCTTTTTACTAGAGGTCTTTCTCCCAAAGCAAATGTTAAATCTCTGTAAGCAATGTAATAATAAACATTTGCTCTTCACTTGTAAATTGATAGTAAAAAAGATTTTTTTTTAATTGGCAGGCCCTTTCTATTAAAGACCCTTGGCTTACCAAACTGCAGATACAGCTACCATACCAAAATAGATTGGATGTTGAAGAATAAATAAATATGGGCTATTAAGGGTCGTGGTTGGAATTAGGGTGTATTTGCTTTCAAGGGAAGCATTGATATTGCAGTGAAATCGGTACTTCTCTCTACTTAAATAAAAGATAAAAGGCCATATATTACCAGTCACCCTCTGTGAAACCCACTGACCCATTTTTATGTCTGTACTATAAAAAGTAATGTGCCAGACTAAGAATGACTTATTTAATAATTAGCAGTTGTTTTTTCTTGTTTAGATTTTGCTGTTGTTAATTCCATTGTTGTCACGTATATCTCACAGATACAATGCTGGTTGAATTGTGTGCGTGAAAGAGGAAGGATCTGGAGTAGGAGGCAGCAGAATAGAACTTCACCCACGGGTTTTTTTTGCATCTATAACTTTTTCCCCTTCTTTTTACATATGTTTGTAGATATATTTCACGTAAGATTTGCCAAGGCATGTATATGATAGCTTTGATTGGGGCTTGTGCCTATCTGTCATTGCTAGCCAATCGAAGGCAATACTTTAAAAAAATATACATTTGAACAAGAGAAAGGAAAGGTGGAGGATGCTGAGAGCAGAAAAACCAAATTCCCTTTGTACTCAACTATTAAGTAATGATAGTTATGTTTTCAGTCAGGTTTAGAGTTATGGGTTAGCTTTTTTCCCTTTCCATGACCTGGTGGCATGTCTCAAGCGCACATACACAGGAAACATATCCACCAGTTTTTTTACAGCCTCAGACCTTAATCCAGCAAGTTTTTCTATAGCACTGACTCGTAGCCACTCATCGTGGCTCCAGGTAGGGGGAGAGGTCTGATAATGAGGGATGAGACTGGAAGAGCAGGGCCTTTCCAGGTCGTTTGGGTTTTGTACGTGTTTGCTGCTTGTTGTTGAAATTTACAGGTTGCTTTAGCAAGTTTTCTTTCCCGATTTGTTTCTTTAGATAGTCACAAGAATAGAAATATGTATTTAGTTTTTAAGTGCTGCAGCTGGAAAGGAAAAAAGGCAGAGGGAAAAGAAGAGATGTTGGCGATCTTTTCCCCTAAAATATCACAAAAAAATTACAGTGAAATACTGTCAATACCACTGCTAGCTGTTTGGTCATTTTTCTTTATTTTTCTTTTTTTTTTTCACATCCCAGGGAAAGGTAACATCCAGACAGATGGTGCAGCTGAATAATAGGTTGGATAAGAAATTTAAGGAAATGGCATAATCTGTTTCAGTATTCTTCAAAGGAAGTTTTTCCTGCTAGTGAAGTTTACCTTTCTTCTGAAAAGCCCTATGAGGTTGTGGGGTTTTCAGTTTGTTTGTTTTACTAAATCTCATCTATTATGATGGCAGATAGAGATTTACTTAAAATTCACATCTGGCTTCCCCTTTCAATGTTCTAGTAATGAAAGCCAGTAAAATAGATAAACCAGAGATATCTGGAGATAAAGGACAGCTTCAGGTTTCAAACTTCCTCTGATTTAGGGGAATGCTCAAAGGCAAAGCCTGAAACTTAAGGCTGATTAGTATAAATAAAATACTAAGGCAACCCTCATTCTGGGGACATTTATTATCACTTTGGGCCATGTCTCCAGAGAGGCGTTTGTATTCTGGTATCTCTACTCATCTTCTGGAACACGGTGAAAAAACCTTTTTTTTTTTGCTTCTTGAATTAAAGATTCAGAAATTTGTGAGAAAAATAGGAAGATCCCATATTACTGAACATTCACAGCACTTTTTAAAATTACTAGAAAGTATGTGCCTCACAGAAGTCAGTGCTTAAAATGACTTGAAAATATAAGCTAAACGGAAAAGATTTTCACTAACAAATCTGTTGGTTGGTATCAAAATCTACTAAGTCTGGTATATTAATTAGTTTTCCTAAAATTTTAGAAAAAATTCCAGTGGCCTTTCTTTTAATAGACTTCAGTTCTTCTGTGAAGCATTTGGATCTATTCAGCTTTGCATAGGAGATTAGCAGGACAATTTATGTATTTTAGGGAAGATAAACCTGCAGTCGGAATAAATTTTCCTGCAGTCAGGAAATTCCAGAAGAACATTTAAGGCTGAAAAGGACCGCTCCCATCATCTAGACTTGTTCCCGTGTCTTAACCCACAGGTGTTTTGCCCAGAAAGTCAGATTTAAGTAATATTCACCTGAAAATGAATTCTCAACTAAATGCTCTGTTCTTACCCTGTGGTGGGTGTTCCCTGCCATATTTTTCGAGATAATACAAATGTAACACAATCAGCATTTCCCAGACAAATTAAAGCACTGTCCATTGTTACTTCTTTGTCATATTTTCTTGTGCTGAAGTGGCATTTGTTTATTTTGCTCCTCAGTGCAGGAGCTTACTGATTCAGAACTCTCTGAGTGTTCAATCCTGTTGAACGCTGTGAGAAATCTCAGTTGAAGGGTTTAATGCGTTTTCCAATCAATGTGTAGGGGAAATTTGGCCTTATCAATTTAAATGCTGGAGATCCTTTCATTGCATTACAGAAGAATCTTCTCTAAGCAGAGATTATTCTTAAGAACTTCATAACATTTAAAGGTTAATATGTTAGGTAAAGAACAATATCTTAAGACAAACATTTTTATTACAGGACATGAAGGGATAGTTCTGATTAAATTACATGATTATTTGAATGGGAAAGAAGACAAAGTGCATCATTTCTTGCCCTCAACTTTAATGCCTTTAATCAAATAATGACCTTCTGGAAATAGTTAATTTTAAGCATTTGGAAAGATCAATACCACTTTGCCACCAAAAAATGGCCCAGATGATGAAATTTGATGTATTTAAAGTACCATTTCACCCTTTTAACCTAGTAAATAATTTAAAATGCTTTCAGTACTCCTTTGCTACCATTATGTATCTCGTGCAAAGTATGACTTTTCCAAAAGCAACCTTTCCGTGCAATGAGCAGCTTACTAGTTTAGTGCTAAACACCAAGACTATATGCATATGCTATAGCTGTGATGTCAACCTTTTTCCTTCTCTTCTATGCATGGATTCTGTTTGGAAAAAAAATGGAAATATCTGTGATGAACATGGCCATTTGAAACAAAAATGAGATCTGTGAAGCAAGTTGGGTGGCTTTTAAAGGGTGAAAAAGTCAATATTTAAAGTTCAGTTCACAAGTTCTTTTCCTTTGCTTTGTCTATAAGCTTTTGTGTTAAAGGTGAAGGATCTGGGTTGCTCAGACAATTAAGAGCCCATTTCGCCAAGTGTAATTTCATATCTGTGTTCTATAAACTGGAGCGCCTTCGGCATTGTAAATAAAAAAAAAATTGCCCTCTATTAGCATGTTTGTGGGTAGATTAAAAACAGTCTTCATTAACATAAGTAACACTTACAGATTCTTTTAAAAGTAGAAAATTATTTGCTGAATGATAAATTGCTAGCTTTATAGTTAGTTGCTGAAAATGTGCTCATTCAAAATGCCTACTTTAGTTTAGTCTACAATACTCAAATTTTTGAGTTGGAAGTACTGTTTAATGGATTATGTACTTAGTCTTTGTTCACAGTCGATGCTGAAATGCAATTCGCACTTCCTGCTAAAATGTTTGTATCAAATACCTCCCTATTTAGACTGATTTCTTTTAATACCATATATTTTTATTATACTATATGCCCCAGAGAATGATACAAAATAATCTTAGATATACTATACCAAAGAAAAACTGTTCATATATTGGCATTTTTAGTCTGAAATGTTTTGCCTTCTTCGATTCAAATTACAGCTGTTTTAAAAAATGTTGATGTCTTGGTTAGTTATTCTGCAAGAAATAATCATTTGGCAAATTATTGTCACTATAACAAATTCACCAAACAAAAGAATTCAGTTGCTCCACCTTGAAGCCCTTTCTTAGACTGGATGTGTTTGTTGCTGATTTGGAAAACCTTGACCAGAAAACATCTTTCATAATTGTAATGCTGCCTTCTTTGTTCTAGTTAGAATTGGTATTTACACCTTAAGTGCAGATTTCAATTAGCTTTTTTTTTCCTCCCCTTTTAGTATTAAAGATACCAGAATGCAAGAATAGTTTGTTAGAAACTCTACGTGAAAGAGCAGATCGTATTTAAACACAGCACAGGTCAGACTGAATTGAATAGCATTTGTATACATAGATGAAATGCATAGATGTTTTCTTTAAAATAAGCATGCTCATGGGTCTTGCAGAGTCTAATGTTTGGCAGTTATCCCCTTTGCGCTTTTCCTGCAATAGTTTGGCAGTTCGGCTTTCACAGGTTTTTTTCCTCTAATGTCTTATGTTTCTGTACTAAATCCCTATCAGAAAACCACACAGAAGACTCTTATTTATTTTAAATATCTTAGGTTTAGCATCTTTTTTTTTTTCACCATTTTCTTGCTTACTGTAGCAAGACCTTTGCAGATGGTACTTGGTTACTTGAAAGTGCATAACAGTATTTTCTTTGTAGCAGATGGATTTAAGACTTTTAGTTCCCAATAAATGTAGGTTTACAATACATAACTTTACAGGATTTGTGTTGTATATAACAGGTTTGAACATATTATCTCAGAATTCATCTGCATGGCATTTTCAGCTTATCCAGGGCCCATGCCAGTATTTTAAGTAATAGGGAGAGCATAGTGATTGATAGCAGCTAAAGGCGTGATTTTGAATAGAAACAAAGGTTTTAGAACAGAAGGTGTCAAATTAAACTTTGTCAGTTTGAAAAGTAGTAACATCCTGAAAGTTCTCCAAACATATTTACATGTGGCTAATGTTTATATTTTGCTTTGTACTCTCTTTATATTCAGTGTAATGTTGCCTGGCAAATTTACTGTTTTAAAATCAAGGTTGTTCCCAATGTCACTGCAGAGTTTTGGGGGGTTTGCCTTGCTGCATAGATCTATTGGCTTAATTATTTTGAGTCTGGGTTTTTTTGCGATCTACTATATATTCTGTATTAACCAGCTGTGATCTAATCTGTGTTATAAATATCACCTTACTATTTTGTGTTCCTTTCTACTTCCTGTAAGACTATAAAGAGATGAAAAAGCACCGGCCCAAGCTCTCTTTCGGAATGAGTTGCTTGAACTAGACAGGACTTAAATTTGAGTGTAAGAGGAGAAAAATCAGCTTTGTTAGGTTCATTTCTAAATTCAACTGCATTAACTGCAGCAATTCATATTTCTTTAGACCAAATGGAAATGAAACTTTAAAATTTTATGGAACTTAAAATTCACCATTAGAAAAGTCTGTATGATCCCTTTTCCTACAATTTACAAAACATTTCATATGCTCTCATTTAACTGAGGTTTATGAATGACCTTTATGTCAGTTGTAGAATTCCAACCCTGAAACTAAACAAAACACAGTTTTGTTTGTTTTGAACCAAAAGAAAGTGTACTGGCATGAAGTTTTCAGTCTCCTAACACAGCAACCCCCTGCAGCCACTGTTACTGCCCATTCGCTGCCTTTCCTGAGAGTATTTGTGAGAACAACCTACATAAATTAACCACGGAGACCAAAATTTGTTTCTATCCTTGTTTTAGAAGGATTCAGTTGGTCATTTCCATGTTGCCCGTCACATGTTTTATCAGGGTATCCGTCTAAAAATCTAAAAATGTGAAGGAGCCAGTGGAAAAGAAACATTTTGGTAGGAGAGCAGTCTGCTCCACGTACCGTGTCAGAAGCATCTGATTTCAGTATCTCAGAATCAGTTTCCCTGAAAGGCTTAGCAGAGACATGCTTCGGGTTACAGTTCATCAAACCATTTTTAGATAAGGAATTAGAAGTATTATGTCAGTGCACAAGTTGATAGAAAAATATTGGAAATGTGATGTTAGTCATTGGTAATTGATAAAAATAAGGACTGATCTATTAAGTATAGAAATACAGAGAAGACACTAAGGGAAGAAGGAATTTCTTAGTTAACAAAAACTGTTGTGAAATACGTTTAATCAGTATAAAATGTGATTGCTTAGGAATTATTTTTACTACTGAAAAAGACTTTATACTGTCTTTTTTTTTTTCCCAAAAAGTGATTCGTGTGGTCACCAGATAAAATATGTGTAGCTTCTAAATGCCTTGTGCAATTTCTTTTCCAGTCTGTCTGTATACCATAGAGAGCTGTGACAGTAGGGGACAGGTTGTCTTGTCTTCTTTTTTCTTTTTACTTTCTCCCAACTGCTGCAGTAGTTGGCTCTCCTTTTTGTTTCATCACCACTGGGAAGACGACCAACAGTTTCAATGTGAAGCAATGTAGAGCCCAGACAACCAAAGGACAGTTTTTATGCTTCAGGTCAGGCTGGTTTTGTGGGACTTTTTTTTTTTTAACTAAAAACATTATAGCTGCATTTGAATTTTTTTTTAAAATAGATTTTTTTCTGTTCTTCTCCACTCCATCCCCAACAAACTACCTATATTTTCTGACTGCATGCCTTTTATCGTGCTGCAGCAAACTAATACTGCTGTTGCGCATAGCCCAGCATGTATCCGTATGGAAGTGAGGTGGGCAGAGAACCACAAGCAACGTGGTGATTTTGTTAGGGGCAGGGAGAGTTTGTACATTAACCTGCTGGCATGTCCCAGGGTGCTCCACAATGGGGAGAGAGAACTCACTTGTCATTGTTCTAAAAACATGCCACACGATTCCAGGTGGGACAAGCTATACATTGTGTTCTCTGTATGGAGGTGTTTGGCCCCTCTGGATATGTCCTGAGGCAATGATTGACATCTACCCTTAGCGCGCGGTCAAGGACTGGGGTGCTCTCCATCCCTAGGGTACAGGGGGGGCCATTCTGCTGCCTCTGCTCCCCTCCCTATTCCTTCCCCCTTCCTAACACACCTAGCGAGTACCCGGCAGATTTTGGCCCCACTTAAATTTTCCCTTTCTCAGTGCTGCTACCACCATTCTCTCTAACATTTGTCATTTTGATTATTTCTATTTCTCGGGGGTGTTTTCACCTGTGTCATTTGTTCAGTTTTCTGCTTATATCCTAGAGAATATACTTCAATTTTTTCATACACACCTCACTAAATATTTTCATATACAATATGAATGCATTAAGATTATTTGTTTACTTCCACTTCTTCCTATCATGGCAATATTTTTACACTGCATTTATTAACTGCTAGCTAAAGATATGTCTTCAAGAAAATGCGTATCTCCACTGTATCTATGTATCTATTGTCTCTGGTAGTAAACTAGTCTAGATAAACCATTTCTTCAACTACCAGTACATATAAAAAGGATCTAAAAGCTTCTGTACATTTATATTATTTGTTGATTCAATAAAACGTCACATTATCTTTCCTACAGCATTAAGAAAAAAAATTGCACGGACCTAGTTTTGAAAACAGATCCTTGAAGCTAAAAGAAAGGAAGTATGCATATTTTATACATGTAATATTTTGTTTCTAAATTTTAATATCCAGAAAAATTGCTGCTGATGCACACCATGTTAGCTAGAGTGCCTGCACTCATCTTTCAAAATGAGCAGTGTGCACCATCAAGAAAAAAAATCCTCAATTAAATTCCACGAATATGTAAGAAAACAATTGTTAAATTTTCAAGACAAACTTGTTTGTGTCTTTCAGAAGCAAATTAGCAACCACTGCAGTTCTTGCAGGGAATTTTGTGGACGACTTCATAGCATGTATCCCAAAAGCACGTCTGAATTAGAGTAGGTACACTCTTGGGCAACTTGCTGTCCCGTGATTTGGAAATGCTATAAAGGGTTTATCAGAAGCTTGAGCAGGTCTTGTCCTCTTCCCCAAAACCTAACAATGTACGTAAATCTGGGAAAGTCTTTTATTTTTCCAGCTCTGTGAGCAAAATAAATGAACAGGTAATCATCTGTCCCTTGAAATAGGTTCACCTGCAGAGGCACCTCTACTTGTAGCAGACAGGAAGAAAAGGTTACTCACCTACATCTAGTCAAAGGATTCCTTCCTGTCTTTTGAAAGGACGTTAGGGAGCTCCTGTACTGCTGTGATTTACATTAGTCAGCCCTACGGGCAAGGCAGATATTCAAAATGCTTTCTTGTTTTGCGTAGTAGTGCCAGGATTTTAAAAACTGCTCAGCAGACAAATCTACCAACACCTGAAACATGGTGTTGTTGCTCTCTAATGGGTGTAGCCTTGCATGAAAGAATAGGCAGCAGAGAGAATATAGCGGTATCAGAGAAACCCCTGTCCCGCGGAGGGGAGCATGTAAGGGATGCTGCCTTCACCAATCAGTTTGTTTCCAAGCAAACAGACACCAGCACTGTGGTGTGGGGCTAAGGGGAAGGTGCTTTCCAAAATGCGCGCGGTTGGTGAGGGTCTGTGAAATACCACGTCAGCTTCTCAGTGCATCAGTGCTTGCTTTAAGCCCAGCCTTTCTTACGGGGGGAAAGCGTGAGAGAATGCAGCACCACTAAAGTACACGTTTCACCCTCGTTTTGCCCCTCATGAAGTGAGGGAAAAAACTAATGTTTTGCTGGTGTTATCTTCAAGGGGTGGCTCTGTGAGCTGTTACGTTGGAAAGAAGATCCCTCACCAGAGAACAGGACCCTCTGGGAGAATCTCTCCATGATCCGAAGGTTCCTCAGTCTTCCTCAGCCTGAACGCGATGCCATTTATGAACAAGAAAGCAATGCAGTTCATCACCATGGTGACAGGCCTTCCCACATTATCCATGTGCCAGCAGAACAGATTCAGGTTAGTTTACCTTGGCCAATCCCACAGAGCGCTAAGTAAATAAAGCTTTAAACGGAGCAAAGGAAATTAGTGTTTCTTTCCTCCCGGCCAGGCTAAATGCAGGTCTCCTGGTATGCGATAAAAGCATGCTGCTGTCCGCCACCAAGAGTTCAAAGGAGATGATGGGACCACCCACCGTTTTTGTTTCGGCTCGGTGGTTTTTCGCAAACGTGCGTGGACGCGGTGGTGCAGGGGCAGCTGTGTGCCGGGCAGGGTGAGCCTCTGTGCTGGCTGTCCCTGGCTAGGCAGGGGTCAGGACCGAAAGGCAGCAAACGGTGTTGGGCACCCACTGTCAAACACCTTACTGGCAAAGTGGGAGGAACGTGCTGGGCCACCGTTCTTCCAAAGCTCGGCTCAAACCCTCAGCAGCGGTGGCTTGCCCTGGGTAGGAGTGAAGGGAAGGGGATTCCTCATCCCACTTTAACCCCAGTCGAGGCTGGGGTGAGTCAATGTTTGTCTGTTTTTCCTTCAGAGCCCCTCTCCCACCACCCTTGGGAAAGGAGAGCATAGAAGCGCTTTCTTACCAGGCCTGCTGACCGCTGGACCTTGGCTGGGTGCTGCTCCGCAGGTGAGCTGGCACAAGGGCACTGTGTCAGGGAGAGAGAGGAGGGGATGCAGGACCCATGCTGTGGGGCTTGGAAACAGCTGCCTCCCCTGCCCCTGGGCAGCCCCATTGCCCCCTCCTCAGGAATAGCGACTGCCCTTTGCTCACACGGCAGCATGGACCGGGAGCATGGCTGGCTGTTTTGCTGAATATCATAGCCCTGGTTGGCAGTGGGGGCTGCTGTCTCTCTGAGCTGGGGACTGTTTAATCCCTTCTCGTGAAAGACCTGAGGTCAGACTTTTAACTGCTCCCTCTTAAAGGGCAGATATTACCCCCTGCTTTCCCAGCCTAAGCTGAGACCCAGCCTATCATTTGTATTACCTATAGAGAAAAATATTTACAAAGCTAGGAAGGATAGAGTTATCTTGCAGCCAGAAACAACACAAGTGTATATTAAAGATAAAGCAAACTGAATAAGACAATCCCTTAGGATATCAAGTACTAAAATAATTGTGAAAGCCTGGAAACTTGCTGTTTGATTTAGCAAAAAGAGAGAGAAAGATCTATATTAAGTAATAAAACAGCACTTGTTTGAAAATGTACATTGTTTTTAATAAAATCCCTTCTTAAGGGGATAAAAAGAGAAGCTTATGCACAGTATAAACATTAGAACACTATGCCACTTACTTAGATTTTCTTGCCTTGTTGATAAAAGTTGTGTGTTTGATCTCGCAAATATTATTCACATAAGCAGTTGCACTGTAATCTCTTAATATGACTTGTAAGAGTAAGGATTGGGAGATTGGACCTGAATTTTGTCTCCACTCTTCTACATGGTAATCGTTGTAGATGCATAAATACGTAGCTATGACACAAGTTTTCAAACTATATATACAAAGTCTCCAGTCTTGTAAGAATTTAATGTGCTGGGAATACTCTTGAATCTCTCTGGGACTGAAGCCTTGAATGGGATAGCTCACAGACCATAAAACATGAAAGGATGTGAATAGGGATGAGGTGAGAGCCCTAATTCCACTAGCACTTGTGTCAGATCTTACGATAAGAAGATGAGTGGCTTCCAGACCAGCTGTTGAGACCTATGCAAAGTCTCCACAACCAGGAGTAGCACTGCAACATGGTCAGAGTTATAATTCCTCCAATATTTAGACCATTTGTACAGTATTTTGTGCTTCTTAGGGTCTGCAGGCGAGCTGCAACTGGAAGCTTGGGAACCACTACCGACACACAAAAAATTGTCGAGGAGAGACTCGCAAAGGGAAATGAAATGTAGTGATAGCAACTGCTTGTTTTGCTGCTTTTGTTTTTTAATAATAACTGGTGGTTTGTACCATATGACAAGAAATTTGCTGATCCAAAATATCTTACTAACCAGTGCTTCCTGTGCTGCAAAGCAAAAGAATTGTCAACAAAAACAGTAGCTGATAAATTTACTTTTGATTTTAAACATGATCTTACAATGGACTTGTGCTCCAGTGGTAAATGAGAAAAACATTTCTGTCCCTGGGGCTCAGTGCCTCACCTTTTAAAATGTTTCTGAATCCATGCTTGCAAAACTTCATTTTAAGTTCTTGTTAATTATTTACATCCTGATTTGCTTTATCTTACTCTTCTGATGTGCATACTGGCTCATTTTTATTGCGTCAGTTTTTGGAATGCAGCATGTTCCTTTCTAATAATAATAGTGCAACTTATTTAGAGCTTTGCATCTTAGTGCTTTATAAATATTAACTATATAATCCCCAGCACAAACACAGAAGCAGGTAAATATGTTTGTTCCCTCTTTACGCATTGGGATGCTTGCACACAGGCAAGACAGGCCTTCTCCAAGACCACAGGCAAGAGAGGTCAGAGCCAGAAGGGGAAACACACATTTCCTACTTCCAGACCCCTTTGTCCTTTCCCGGGTTGGGATTTGGCAGTGTGAGGTGTTAGGCACCTCCCACTAACGCATTCTGTCGTCACCTTTGCAAGTCTGAGGAGACTTGGGCATACGCTAAGGTCAGCTCAGCAGTGGGATATTTCCTGGCTAAGCTAAAATGCTCTCCTCCCTCATCTCCCCATCCCCTCAGCCTCGATGCTGCTGGAGCTTTGCAGCCCTTGTTTTTGGGCAGCAGCTGCTGCTGCTGGCAGAGCTCCTGTGCGCTTGCCCTCATCTGGCGCTTCTCTCACTTTGCCCTCGCTGAGGTTCTGGCTAAGCTGGTCAAGTTAATCCTATGCTATGTCACCTACTTAGCATTTTGTCTTGTCCACACTTGACTCGTGAAGCACGTTCATTAAAATCTGTCAGCCAAACCACACTGATGTCATGTCACCTGCACTTTCAGGCAGACAATGCCAGTGTTCCCTCCACCTCTCTGTCCCTGCCCCACTGGCCCTTTATCCTCCATCTCTGCTCAAATGCATAGAGACACATGGGAGGTATGCAGAGAGTTACTAACTCATATTTTAATTCTGGTTTGGCAGTAAAGGGCTTTTTTTTCTCTTAGGTTTTCCTCCCGCCCCTCCCCTTTGTTCTTTAAAGTTACTGAGCTTTTGTTTATCGCTTTGCAATATCATCCCCCCCACCCCGCCCCAGATTTTCTCGGTAATGCAAAATGTGAGCAAGAACAGACATAAAAAGAAAACCACTGTGCTTTGTCTTGCAGCAGCAGCAGCAGCAGCAGCAGCAGCAACAGCAGCAGCAACAGCAACAGCAACCAGGTCCCAGACTACCCCCAAGGCAACCGACGGTAGCGTCGCCAGCTGAATCTGAGGATGAAAATCGTCAGAAATCCCGACCACGAACAAAGATTTCTGTTGAAGCCCTAGGGATCCTACAGAGCTTCATACAAGACGTAGGCCTGTATCCAGATGAAGAAGCAATCCAGACTCTCTCCGCTCAGCTTGACCTGCCCAAGTACACCATTATCAAGTTCTTTCAGAACCAACGATATTATCTCAAGCACCATGGGAAGCTGAAGGACAATTCTGGTTTAGAGGTGGATGTTGCAGAGTACAAGGAAGAAGAGTTGCTCAAGGATTTGGAAGACAGCATCCAAGACAAAAACGCAAACACGCTTTTTTCAGTTAAACTAGAAGAAGAGTTATCGGTAGAAGGGAACACAGAGATTAATGCTGAATTGAAAGACTGATCTAAAAGTATTATTTTCTTTCAACAGTGCCACTGGTATTTACTAATGAAATGAAAATTCCATCTTGCGTTCTGTCAAAAGCCTTTATTCATTGTTTGGCCAATGAATCTTCCAAAACTTGCACAAAAGTTGACAAAAAGCAAGGATAATGCAGACTGCACTAGATGTTTTACTCTGTTTTACAAACTGCTTCGCAGCAGCAGATGAAGCGTTGAGGATTGTTTGATATTAATTTGTGTTCACTGGATACACTGTGAGTGTACCCAATAAGCATGATACCAGTGATTTTGATTCTGGAACCTTCAGACAAGCATTACAACTTTTGTGATTTACTGTTTTTTGTTTCTGTTTTGTTCTTGTTTTTTAATTATTACTGTAGCACTCCACACTTGATCTTTGGAAACTCACATTTATTTAAAAAAAAAATAAAATAAAAAGAGTTTGGTACTCTTGTTCTATTGTATGTTACAAAAGAACTATAGACTGTGGAATGCAGTTTAAAGATAACATATGCCAACAAATGCCTTGTATTATATGGCACTGCCGTAATTCAGATTTGTTTTCTTTCGGAAATAAAGGTCACTGTATTTTCTTTTTTTCCATTCTCATTGTTACATGGTTTTAAAGAAAATGAAAAAGAAAATGTGAAACACAATTTAGTCCTCATTATTTATTTGTAGATCCTGCAGCATCATGTTGTAATTAATTTTTTTGGAAGTTTCCGTTAAATGTAATATTGCTTCTTTTGTTATCATACTGATTTTTTTTTTCTATTTATAAATGTATTTTGATGGGCAGTAAAACAAAGTGTCTTAAAAGTTTTAAATAGAGAAAATGTGCTTTACACAGTTGCCTATAAAAAGTGCTCTATGTTATCCAAGCAATTCATACTATAAGCTTCACTCTTATTGTTGTATGCAATTTTTACTATCATGCAAATAAGCTTAGGTAAATAAAACTAATAGATCACCTTAGAAACTTATGCAATTAATGTGAAAATAATTGATGTTTGCAATGTGTCTTCCTTTGGTTTACAATCAATTTTAAAGCTACAGCTGTATAAATTTTCTGTATAAAGGTGTATTTCTTTTTTATGAGTTTATTGCTATGAAAACACCAGTTATTTTGTTACAGCTGGCTGTTTTTATAAGTGTATCACAATTTTCTTTATGCAGAAATGTTCTGACTAGGAGTGGTTATTGACTGTAACTACACAATTAAAATTGTTTGTATGGTATGATATGGCAGTGTTTGTCTGTGTATGTGTATATCTGGGAGGAATAACTTGTTCTTAGTGCACCTCGTACCTTCTTGCCACCACTTTGAAAGTGGCAATTCAATTGTTCTCCTTTAAAAATCACAGGCAGATTTTTTTCTAACAACCTTCTTAAAATTTGAATTTAGATAACATACGTCAGAAAGAAGCACAGTTTGGTTATGAAAATCATAACCTGTCTTTTCTTGGTTTAAAAACTTGCCTGCCCAACAGAGATAGCAGGATATTATTGAGTCAAAAGGCTATCAGGCGTAAACATATTTACAGTTCCTGGCAGTAATGCACTTATAATGGATACAGCTGGTTTTATTTTACACTAGAATTATGCTAACACTATTCCTTGCACTAATGTATAAACATTGAAAAAACACGTTAATAGTCACGAGGTAAAAAGGAAAGATGGGCTTTGCATAGAGCCATCCCCTTCTAAGCAAGATTATTTTTAATGATCACTAATAAGGTTCTTGATAAAGCCGTAATAATTGGTGAGCTCTGAATTTATGCAAGGATCATGTCTAGACTAAAGGGAAGTCTGCAGCTGAAACTTGCTGTGTAGACACTTCTCATTTTCTGGAAGAAACACAACTTACATCCACTGCAACTGGAGTTTGAATTCAGCTCAGTTCTGAAAGGACTACAAGACTGCAGAATGAAAGATGAGTTTCAGAGGCAGAAGGGAGTCTTAGATTGCAGCAAATTCCTTGGTTTAGTTCCATGAAGTTCTTTAGTAGGAAGATGCATTAGGAATGCGTTAGGATGCATTTAGTAGGAAGGTGATTAGGCAGCCTAGCAGGTTTTCATTCCATACATTGAAAACTGCCACAGGTTGCCCAGGTCCTGTGTCAGCACCCTTGGGGTTCATTGAGCAGCTTCCAGCTGCAGCAGTTACGGACTCTAGGGCTGTGTTGGGGCTGTGTTGGAGCTTGAGGTACAGTCCAGTTAAAAGAAAAGAGCCTTAGTATCACTCTGTGAGGGACACGAGCTTTAGGAGGGACACGGGAGTGTAATTCGGTGTTGCTTTCCAATGGTGCCCTCACTGAAGGGACCTGTAGTAGCTATAAAGCTATCGTTAGCCCAAAGCTACACTGCTTGCAAAAAGACAATCCCTCAGCTGAGTGCATGGAAGACACTGTGGTCACCGTGGGGTTTCTTCACTTAGCCTCAAATATGATTGTTGTCCTGCACAGCCACCCAGGAGCTAGGTGACATCCCTGTTCATGGCTGTGGGACAGGATGAAGTGTAATCCAGGCAGTACACACTGATTGGCTGCACAGCACAGTGCCACTGGTTCCCATGGGCTGGGCAAGGGGCTGAGTGTTCATTACAATAGGGCTACTTAAGAAGAAACAACAAAAAAAAAAAGGCACTTTTAACTGATATACATATGCAGG
Organism: Laterallus jamaicensis coturniculus; assembly: GCA_022605575.1. Lineage (NCBI taxonomy): Eukaryota > Metazoa > Chordata > Aves > Gruiformes > Rallidae > Laterallus > Laterallus jamaicensis. The sequence goes on along the minus strand of JAKCOX010000008.1, from coordinate 15,220,126 downwards.
GCAGAAGGGAAAGTGAAGGAGAGACTCTGGGAATGTACCTCTCTTCACCCTAAAAGCTAATACACGCAGCACTCCTAGTACCAGGAACAGGGCAACAACTCCAACATCCTATAAAAGCATAAGAAGAAATGTTTATAAAATTGTCTTTGCTATTTTGAAAGCAATTTCCTTTTCTTTTATCCTTTTAAGTTTTATGGGTGCTGAAGTAGAGGCCATGTGTGCTTGCGGATGGTTATTATAGCCGTTTCTTTTCCATTATCTTCATTTTTCTTTCTCCTAACCTCGCTGAGGTTATCTTCCAAGTAGTTCAGCCTCTGTAGACGCATCTTACCTGCATAGAGGTTTGAATCAGTGTATTTTTGTGTCCCAGCGGGTGGGCTCTGAGTACAGTCTTTTAACTTGGCCTAAGTGACCAAAAGCATTTTTGTTAAATCCTTGGCAAGGTTCTCAAAGGTGATAGGGGTATTAAGGATCCCAACTTTATGTGGATGCGAGAGATTTATACTGTTAGGAGTTAAGCTACTACAAGCATATGCCACCTTGACTCATGGTTAGACTACCTAGAAAATTACCTTATGTCCTGTTCTGTTCCTTTTTCTCACCATCTGGCGTAATCCTACCAAAAAAAATATAAAAAGAATCCTTTCCATTTCTGCAAAGATTAAGAAATCAGACTGGACTTCTGTAGTGAAAAACACAAATTAGGAGATCAAAACACTATTAGTTGGGAAGTCGTTAGTAAAACTCACTGAGTAGGACTTCACTGAGAGTCTATAAAATTAGTATTTCAAATGTACTTAGGGAAGTATGGGGAAAGAATATTGCTTACTAGGAATAAATGTTAAGCTGTAAAGAAACATAAATGCCTAAAAAAGAGGGCACTGAGTGCTGGGAAGGGATGGCAAGACTTAGTTTTTGCTATAAAAGTGAAGTTTTTACTGTGTTTTATAGTGTTTACCATAAGAAGTGGAGTATTTTTACTCCCTGCTGATTCCCATTAATCTATATTTAACTGACAAGATTTATGGGTATAAGCTAGAGTCCCCAGCGTGTGTTTTTCAAGCCTGAAAGAAAACCACAGAGGCCAAGAAGTCCGTGGCTTGGGGACAGTCTCATGCCCCTGTCACACATACAAACCAGGACATCATTATACAGACATACCCTATGATGCAACATTTTTAAATTTCTGCTTTGTACAGCTGCATTCAGTTGCTCAGGTGACTGAAAAAAAAGGTCCAGGTTTTAAAGTAAATTCTTCCACTTATTTTTTTCTTTAGGTTGGGAAAGTTACAGCAAATGGAGGTAGAAAGGGAGGTTCCCCCAAACCAGTGGGGTTTTTTCAGCAATTTACTGAGTCAGTACTTTGGTTGTATGCTGGGAGTGCAACAAGCATTGCTAAGTTCATTTGCAAAAGCATATGCCCTGTATGTTAAGAGCACTATAAATTAGCTACCACAGAAGGCCTACTTGAGCAGCTAGTATTAGCAATTCAGCTTAACTTTTCGAACTTGTGCTTTGATGTCAGGTACACTGCAGACACCAAAGGTATTTTGATTTTCACGTGATGATTTATACTGTGCTTTGCATAACAGTCCCATGGCAAAGCAGGGATATAAATATACTCCCAGGCCTTTCTGTTTTTTTTTTTGCCTTTGCCCACAGATGAAATTTTAGTTTGGTCTCCTCACAGTGCCTTGTGTCCACACAGTCTTTTACTACAACAAGTGAGCTAATAATTCAAACTGCAATAAGCGATCCTCCTTGGAGCAGGAGTAGTGCTACTTGGCAGCGAGTTTGTTTGCTTTCAGGTTCATACGGGAGCCTTCCCACCCGCTCCGCTGCTGGCAGCTCTCCCACAATCCCGCGCCACATTGTTTCGCATTGGCCTGGCCCAGGCACCCTTCCTGCTTCGGGTCATCTTGCCCAAATGTCATCTCTGCTGGTCCCATGCCAGCACTCAGGTATATGCGCCGCAGTTTAATGTGAGACAGCAAGGGCTGTACGTATCGGATGTCACCGCCCTTTATCATCACCGTTCCTACTGTGAGCCCTGTGGAGCTGCTAGAACAGGCCCCTTTCACTGGAAAGAGAGTGTCGGAGCAAACCCACCGTCAGGCAAAGTAGTTTCTGAGTTGATGGGGTGGAAGGAGCAAGGGGACAACATCCCTGAGGGGAGCAGGAACAGGAAATAGGAAGGTGCCAACAGGTATAGGAGCATCAGTAAAGCCACAGTAGCTGCCCTTTCATGGAGGAACAGCTCGTTTTGCAAGCTGTGCTACAGTGACACCTGGAAATACCTCAAAGTACTGCCAAGACTCCACAGAAAACATTCCTGACCCAAAATGGCTCAGTGGTCTCCAATCATGGGATTTGCCTTGGCAGGCAATGTCCAGAATAACACAAAAGCCTCCTCAGCTGTCCATGGCAAAAGAGGTCCCCAACAGTTTGTCCTTTGGTACTGTCCCTGCGAGTAGGACATGCAGGATTCAACTGCAGACCATAGCAGCTGCAGTTAGGACTCTCTTTCCAGATTACTTGCTTACCCAGACAATATGCTAAAGCAACATCCAGGCTGTAAAACCTCTCATTTTGCTCCAGGATCACATCCAACCACAGGCAGCATGTTTGCAGCCTCAAACCTAGTTTTCTGAGCTGTTTCCTGCAGCCCTGCTCCTCCTCAGAACAGATGTTCCACGGGAGTTAAACAACTGAAATGTGTTGTATGGTCCAGATGTTTGTCATAGTGGGCACACAGAGTTATATAGGCACTCACAGTTCTTTAATTTTGGGGGCAAATAAGTTGCCCCAAGAGGCTTCAGACTGAGATTTCATACTGCTATAGTTGTCTTAAAGTATCACTTGAGATGATTGGAAATTGTCAGGGCCAGGAAAAATTCATGCAGAGTCCTACTAACTTGGCAGGGGGCTTTCTCCCAGAAAGGAATTAAAAGCAGAGACCCCCCTATTTTGTTACTTGCATTACAAAAAAAGCAGTCCTTGCAGAACCAACCTCACAGGTGATGCTGCCCTTTCACATCCACATTAAATCAGCACACCTTTCTGGTAGCTAGCAGCACCACCTGAAGCTGTGTGCTCCTTCTTGCCCCGTCTTGAGGGGGGTCCCTTGCATGTGGCACCATCCAAAACTTCTGTTCTCTCCCATCACCAACCTAAACACAACTCTTCATCTGCAGTCAATGTTTTTAGCTGGGCAGAGCAATTTAGAAAACAACTTACCTTAGAGCAAACCACAGGAGGGAAAGGTAAACGAGTATGTCCTTTCGGAAGTGTAGAAAAGTGATTCTTTATCATTATCAGCATGACAGCTTGGACTGGGAAATAAGTACAGGTGGTGGTGTTGGCTTGCCTTAGTAGGCAAAATGCTATATCCCCAGCCTAATAAGGATTTAATATCAGCTGAGAGACTGAAGGAGACAGAAAAGGAGGAAAGGTGAGAAGAAGCATCTAGACAAAAACTTATTGGGGGCAGTCATGCCTAGAGATGACTGGAGAAGAGCAAGACTAGTTTAAATCGAAGGAGGTGTGATTTAGCCACCAGGAAAAACTGAGCGAGGAGCACTTTGTGGTTCACATCCTGGATGTCCTGCAAAAGTGCCAGAAGAGTGAGCAGAGTGACGGAACTGTTTCAGAGGAAAGATTGAATAGCGAAGGCTTGCAAGAAGGTAGTGGCAGCCTCCTTCTATAGCAAACACCAGCAAAGTCATAAGTTGTGCATGGAAGGTGCATACAGAAAGAAAATTCAAAATTTCTTGTAACAACTAGTGGTAATATGTTTGAAATTCCCTCCTAGTAGGGTTAAAAACCAGCAAAAGGGAGCAGCTTTCTGCACATTTAACTGCCAGACTCACTGCTATACACACCCCTCTGTACCAGAAGCACAAATGGCTTTTTAAAAGTTCAAAGAGTTTGTGAAAGCAAAGGGTTGGTCTGATCTTCTGTTAAAGAGGCCAAGGACTGATTTCCATTCTGTAGTGCTGGACAGTATGTGAAGATCTCACTATGAGGGTTTTTTTCTGTGTCTCAGTGGTAGTAGCCACATGGACAGTGTTCAGCATCCAGCCATGGGCATGGTTGCTTTGAGTCCTCCATACTCAGGACTAAGAGGATTCTGAGGTGGCTGAAATTTGCACTGCATTCTTGGTCAGGTGTGCCAAATGCACTTTGCACACTTTATTATCAATCTTGGTCATAAGCAGATTTTAAAACCACTGATCTAATTTCACTGAGGTGTGACACTCATAGTGACAAAATATCCCCTCCCACATGCACCAGAATAAAAATCTATACCCAAACCCAAACCATTTTGGTCACTGCCATGGTGCCAGTGCACTCTCTGTTCACAACAGTGCTCTAAGTGCAGCAAGAGTAAAGCAAGGCTCCTTTGACACCGTACATCTACAAAGCCAGGGCATTTTTTCACACTGTGGTACCACCTTTCTTTCAGCCTCCTCTGTGCACATTCCACTTTCATTCAGGTTTAGCTTACCTGGTCCTTTCTCTCCTTCAGAAACCCATTGGAACAGTTCACAGTGGGCAAAGATAAGCAAGTGCTTCCAGGATGATTGGAAAAAAATAGATGTGTGCATTTGTATCATCCCCTCATGAGGCATCATTCCCAAGCTTTTTAGGATACATTATGGGATGGCTGGAAGAAGAATCACAGGAATGCATTGGTTTGATCCCAGGTGTCCTCCAGTTGTCACTGGGCTTTCTGCAACACGCTCTGGGGAACCACAAGCAGGGGGATGGTGACTGCAGCTGGGGGCACCTCCCCAGGGTGCCATGCAGCCCATGAGCGTGGCACCACATGCAAGCGCGCTGTTGGACAAAAAAAGCACCGTGGGAAAGCAGATCAAAGCAATGTGATTGCATTTCACGTTTGATACAGCTCATTCCTGAAGCCAGGGTGAATAGCCTAATCCAATGTATCATTCCTGTGCAGGCAGACCCTCAGGCTGGCATTGTGTCCCATGGAGCACTGCTCCAGCGTGCAGCATCTGCCACCATCTGCCCTAGGGCTTGGCTTCAGACTGCCCTCCTACTTTCCACCTCCTTTTGGGAGATGCTTCGCGCAAACTTTGAAGGCAAAAAACTCAGGCTGTTTCAGACCCTTCAGGGCATTTATTCCCTTGCCACTTCCTGCACTATTTGATCTTTGATCCACACTCCTGACCTTTAAAGATTCAAAGGAGCAGATTTCCAGTGATTCAGCTTCAATTTTACATGCTCTTATTTTTGCAAATGTAAGTCTATTTGCTTATCCATTTTCTCTCCTGTTTAATCAATACATCAGCTGTTGGTCACAACCGCTGCCAGACACCTAGTAGATGGGACAATTATTCTCACAAGGACTTTTAAGTCCAGACTTTTAACCCACCAGGTCCACCAGGGAGCAGCTAGCTGCAAGAGCTACCAAGAGCAGCTGCCCTTTTCCTACTGCAACTGTGTAGCCAATCTCCTAATGGTCTCTTTGTTAGGGCAAGAGGAAAAACTACTCTCTTTACTAGAAATGCTAATAGAACACGCTGCTGCTGTAAGAAAGGAGGTGAAACGCCAGAGCCAGCTCCCGCCCAGTGTGGTCCTGATGTAGAGTAGCCTAGGGCAGCTCTACCTTGCACCCAGCCAGCAGATGAGTAAGAGGCGCAAGACATGACAGGAAAGATCTGCCTGCCTGTCATTTTTTAAACCTGAGCCTGTTCTTAAAGAGGCATTTGGGCAGATATTCCTACAATCTAAAGATACCTGGAGCTACCTCAGATTCAGCATCCTACAGCTCTTGGCTTCCAACTTATCTGCTGAGCAAGGTCTATGGCAGGCTTTGTCAAACCTGCCCCCTGAACTTTGCAGGCTGCTTTGGGGAATGGCTTCACCAAGCTCATTGGAATAAAGTATCAAGAGGAAAAACAAAAGAGCAAATGTTCCACATGTCATAAAGATTTATTCCACTGGGGAAGATCAAGCCACTTGGTACTAAACCTTTCCAAGACCTCCTCATGGTCACTGGACTGTACCTCTTCACCTCATTTCCCAAGGATAAGACAGTGTTTGGGAAAAAAAAAAAGTGCATGGTCAACACATTGGCTCAACCAGCTGAGTCCTCAGTTTTGCTGTGGCCTCACAGTGGTCACAGGCCACCAAACGAAACTTGAAACCATTTTTATGTGTTTCTGACTTATGGTAGGAACTGGCCTTTTGTTCACCCAGCACTGAGATTGGGGATAAACCAGTTTGATTTAAGGCCATTGTACCCCACACCTCTTTGTTTCAAGATCATCAGTATTAAACCATCTGCACTGCTGTAGTTTAGAGCTATGAAGCTATAGATGCAAATAAGGAGTTACATGCAAGATGTGCAGCTGTAACTGCAGCTTTCTGCCTGGCCATGTGGTCTTAAGTGCTGGGGTCTGGCAGGTAGGCTGGAAGGTATTCCTGACACCAAGGAAATTCTATCCTTCTGCTGACTTCTCCTGGGATCTGCTAGATCCCAACTCACATGATTCATTAAGGGAAAGCAAGACTCAAAGTGAATTCATATCTGTACCCCCAGTCCTTTCACAATGCTCAAATGTGAGCTACAAAGGCGGGAAATTGTTTCAGAGGATTCGTGATGACTTCTCTCAAATGTTCACATCCAGCTGTATAATCAGCAAGTTGTAACAAGGCACCTTGATGCCTTGGGGAGGGATGGATCCATTCCAGTGGTCAGATGAGTAAGTCCTTCAGCACAGTGTGATGATCCAATCCACTTGGGGTGTGCAACGGCATGCTAGTGACCCACCAGTGAAGGTGCACTAGGAGAACAGTGTGAGGGATAAGTGAGGAACAGCACAGGAGAGAAAACACATGAACAAGAAGGATTACCATTGGAAAAAACAATAAAGTGAGGAGGGAAAAAAAGGAAATAAAAGACAAGAAAGAGATTACTTAAATATAAATTAATGGCAATAAAATGCCCTCACCCCTCATCTATACTGATTTTATTTCAGTACGTCCTCCCAGGTCTCAAAAAGATTTGCCAGTTTTTCTCTCAACTGGTAGAAAGCAAATAGAAGATATTTGCTCCCCAGTGAAGTGAGTGATTTAAACTTTGATGGATTTGGATTCTTCTAAGTTGTTTATTATTATTATTCTTTCTTTTAGGCTCATAGACATGATGTTTATCTCATCTACACATGGGAAGAGGGGAGGGAATGGGTAGGCTTGACTTGTGCTAACTGTTGGCAACCGTTTAATTTTTTGCAACATGCACCCAAGTATCATAAGACTGAGAAAAATATAAATAAATATGCTCTTTGGAAACCCCATACATCTTTATGGCCCACGATACCTTCAAATCATGGAAAAACACATGTTTGTTTGTTTGTTTTTTTGAAAGAAGATTTTGGTGGCAATGCTACCTCCCATTGCTGTAAACAAGGTCAGGAGGCCAAAATTAGTCTGTCCTATTTTGCACAAAATAGTCAACAACTTAAGATGTTTTTGCAATAATCAGAAAATTATTGACCGGTGTCAACACCCCTTTTCTGATAAACTGTTGAAATGTTAATATTCTTGGCAAAATTGTTTTTGCTCTAATTACTGTATCCATCTGCTCTATAAGATTGATTATACTGTGAGAATGTTTGTTCTCTTGTCTCCTGCAATGATGGGCCTCTCCTTGGCGCAGAAATAGTCCTGCCTCATCTTTACACAGAGACAAATGTGCAACAGAAGTCAAACCAACACTCAGCCCTAATAAAGACGAATAAAAATTCCTTGAAGGAGTTAATAGAATTGATGCTAACTGGCTCCTGAATGGACCATCTCTTGGAAAAATATTGCCCTGGCCTGAATAAAAATAGCTGGCCTTTGTCCAGCACTGGATATCAGTGACCAGGAAGGCCACCAAAAACCTGGGAGCCCACAAATGCTGGCATAGTAGGAAGGTTACTGATTCAGCTGTGGAGAAGTTTGGCTAGTTGGCAATGACAGACCCCCGCTCTGCACTAGCTCCTTGGCAAGGAGCAGTTGAGTTGTTTGAGGAGCAGTGTGTTTCCTGTCCTACCTTCCATCAGCACCTGCAAAGGCTAATGTTACCTGGACTGGATTGGCTATTTTTGGAGCCAACATATAATATACGTGCTATCTGTGGCATGAGCTGATAAAGACTTGGTATAAAGTGATGTCTGGTATTAATCATTATTAAAGCTGATTAGAACAAAATGAAACAAAACAAATCCCCCCCCCATATTTTTATTTTAAAAAATAAAACAAAACAATAAACCAGTGGAAAAAGAATTGTTTTATTAGAAAAAATCTGTTTTCCCATAGAAAGGCTGAAAGAAATTCAAAATTGCATATAATTTTGAATGGGTATTTCAAAACAAATGCACAAAAAAATCATGCAAACTCAAAAAAAATCACTGTCTTCGAGTTTTCTTGCACAGCAGCTAAGCTTTTTCATTGTAAAATGATGCCTTTCTCACACACACACTAAATCAGATTCAGGAAAAACATTTATTTCAGAAACACAATTTCCAGTTAAAAAAAAAAGCAGCTATTCTCTTCCAGATACTGAACTCTGTGGTCATGTCTACAGCATTCAAAAGTCACTGAGACTCAGGCTAAGATTGCTTTCAGGTTTATCATTTAAAAAAAAAGATTTAGGGACTTTGTAGAAATCTTCCAAGTTATTTGCTCCACGGGGTGCACTCAGTGCATATGCTTATCCTTGCAGAAAGAAGCTTAAAGGATAGAAACTTCCAAAAAGGAAGAAGGACTTTCTAGATATTGGAGCTACGACTTTTTCACAGTTTTAAATTCATAACATATGAGTACATACAACTTTTCCTGAACTGTAATGTAGCCTAAAGAGCATCTGCTGGATATTCATTCGCACCTTGGTGTCAAACCCTTATTTGTGCCAGCAGGGAGTATTGAGTTGTATATATCTAACACTGGCTGCTCCCAGTGCCTCAGCTAATGTACCATGCAGGAACACTTTCAGAAGAGCTTAAGAAAGAAGGGGGAGAAGACTAACAAAAATATTGTTACTAGATTTATTGGAGATAGCGTGGGAGAATGAGGTTTTTAAGAGAAATTCCTCCTTAGAAAAAGATTTTTCTATGCTGGCTTGTTCAGTGTGCTATTACACTGCTTAGAAATTTATATTTTTTTTAAACCTGAGAAACATTTATTGGAAAAAAAATTAAAATTTTAAAAAAACAACAGTGAGGACAGGGTGACTGCAGCCCAGGCTCAGCATAACACCTCTTTCTTGTCTTCTGTGCTTACCTTCTCCTCCCATTTCTCACAGCAGCTCCTAACCTTAAGAAGACCCAGCATGACACCGTATCACTGCTACTGTCGCCCAAGAAATGCAGGAGGTGTTTCTATAGGAAACAGGTACTTGAGGTTTCTAATCTTCTTGCTTCAAATAGAGTGTCTTAGGCCTGGGCATCAAGCACCCGGCATCCATTCTGACAGCACTCATGTGTCTGGTGACCACCATTCTAAGGACTTTCCACCTGGAAAAGACAAGTTTTGATTATTGCCACCGCCACAGAGTGACAAGGTCCCTTTCAAAATGAGCCAAGTTTTATTTAGGTACCTGGGAGACATCACCCCGGGGTAACCTGCTAAAATCAGTAAGGATTTCCAATCAGATTTTGAGCTGCCAACTACTTTTACATTATTTTTCATACATCTTTTTAAAGCTGTTTTTCGTCTTGTATTTGTTTCATCATACCAACCCTAAAAGGCCAGGTAGGATTCCAGCAAAGATCATGGGAAATCCATCACAGAAAGAAAGTGTCAGCATAAAGATGTCTAAATCTCAGCAAGGAGAAGGATTGAAAGTTACAGTCTTTAACCTAAGACAAATACAAATACCTTGGAAGAGGGTACTGACAGCAGCGAAGACCCCGCGTTCCCCAAAGAACCACTGGGAAATCCAGAAGTCCAAAGAGCTTCACTCAACATCCAGTTGCCACAGTTACTCTTTGTGGAGGGACCTGAGCACTTTCTCATTGTCCCTTGCACAAAATTCATGGCAGATTGCAGGAACTGATTTAGGCTTGATAATTTCCTCTCTGCCTGCAGACTCAGACTGACATCCCGATGCTGGCCTGCACTGGAGGACTATCTTAAATGCTGCCTTTACAGGCACACTGAATGTAATGGGGTTTTATTTTTAAATGAAATCTTTGATTACGGAGAACAATCCCATGGCTAGGGATGCATGCTACAGAACCACAGGGTCTGTGGGGGACCATGCTTATCGCAGCAAAATCGCCTTCTCAACTGTTCAGCATTGCTGCCGTGTCATGTTACAGTAATAACTGCAGATGAAGAGCTTTTAATTCATTGATAAAAGCAGAAGGCTGGAGTAGCTGGCTAGCTGTAATGAAGCTTATTATTCTGCAGCTAATTTGCCGATTATATTAGAGTTTTATTTCTGAGCACTTGTACCAGAAGACAGCATTATCAACACAACATCTAAACATAGAAGGTCCTGGGAAGAATGTTAATGAGCTATCACCTACCTCTGCAAAGGTCTCTGTTATTAATAGTGAGTATCCTAAGTATAGATCAAAAACTCTCCCCGAAGAGTGTGCAACCTGTGTAAAATATGATTACTCATTTGGAACATAACCAGAAAGTAATGGCTAAGTCATATCTCATTTAAAAGATCGTGGTTCCTTTAATGATGGTAAGTGGACAAGGGCTTACAAGTAGCACCTCGGTCCAGTGGTGGGATTCCCACACACCCCCAGCAGCCCCAGCCACAGGCTGAAGCCTGACCCTGGGAGAAAAGCTGCACATTAAAGAGCACTCAGCTGCTCCCTACTCTCTGCCTTCTTTAACTCTCCTGCTTTCTTATTTCACTGTCTGGGGACCAGGAGCCCCTGAAGATTACTGAAACATGGGATCTGCTTTTTCCTCCTATCTCTGTCACTGAGATTGCTGCAAAAGCCTGAAAGCAGATGCTGCCATGTCTTTTTTCTGTGTTATGATAGATGCATGGGTGAAGAGGAATTGAGAATATGACACCTGGGTCACAGCTAAAATCTCAGCAGACCTTCAGTCAATCACATAACATGGCATCTTCCTGGGAATATTGAGGCTGGTTTTTGTTTTCCTAAAATTTCTTCAAAAATTCTTCCGGAAAAGGAATCCTTCGTGTCCTCTCACTTTCCTCTCCCAACACTCCCAGACGCAGGTCCAACAGCATAGCATCCTGCTAAAGCAGTGGCTCTTTGGATCTCCTTGCAGGAAAAAACAAGCATCACTGAGCTACCTTGTACCTTGGGAGTAAGGAAGAGCAAACATTGTTTTAAGTTGTTTGGAAACCTCGTAAATATATCTACTTACTGCTAAGCTTATGAGAAATTCATCTACAGAGTTAGGCTTTGGCAGGTTCAAGCTAGACTAAAGCACAGCAGAGATTGCTGTAGGATATACTTTGGTTTTGTATATAGCAACACTGTAGTTCAGAGAGGTTATTTGTCCTAATCCACAGAAACCCATAATTGCTTTGCAAGCTCACTGCCTGTTTGAGGGAATTACAAGCCTGAGAGTCCTGAGAGTTTCTCTCCTGTGTTGCGTCCAGCCAGCAAAATTGATCTTCTACTACTCAGAAAAAAAGAAAAAGGAAAAAAAAAGATTAAAAATGTGGCAAAACTCTTGTTTTCTTTAAAACATGATACAAAGTTCTCAGCAGCAAATATAGCAGGTAGGGTCTACCTCTCTTTCCTATTCATTAAAATACTGCTGTTGAAAAACTTGCTTTCATTTCCTAGTGGCAGTGTGCTTTGGTTGTTAAAATGAGCTTAAAGCCGCAGTTCATGACTGATTTGTAAAAGCACTAATTGCTAGAGATATTAATGTCAAAGTGATATAGCTGACATCAGATAAATGTTCTCTGTCCCCAGAGACGAAGCTGTGGCAGGCTGAGGGATGAATAGGGTTATCTCTCAGGCTTGCCAGCCCACCAGCTAGTCCAGAGGAGCTGTGGACAGTGGCATGGCCATGGGGTCCAGCTGTCAGGGGCATCCAAAGCTGGTCTTGTCTTTCTCTTTGCACCTTTCCCCAGCTAGCCTTTTTCATGCTAGGGGCCACCTGGAACCAGGAGACAAGACTAAAATGAGCTTCCAGCCTAGCAACCTCAGTTGTGAGATTTACCTCAATCTGACCTTTTCTTTTTTTCCAGAAAGGGACATTCAGGGGTCAGTTCCACTCTAAACTCTGCTGTCTGTGCTCCAGCAGATGCTGATTAGCCATGAAACACCAGTTTGCCAAGAGCAGCAGGCACACTGCATTCCAAGCAGCTTTCTGGGGTGATACCTGAGCCGCATCATCCCAATCCCACAGTGGGATGCAGAGTTCCCACATCCCAGGACCAGATAGTGCTCACACACCTGCAGAGGGGAGCAGTTTACCTCTGAGGGAGGTGGAGGGCTAATGTACAGGATCCACGGCCTTTGCAGAAAGGACAGAAGTGGCCTGCAAAACAGCTGAGGAGATATACAGCAATGGTAAATTCCTCTCCCTGAGCAAATGTCAACGCATCAGCACGACCTCCTCTGCATATAGGATATTATGTCTATTAGAGACCAATCCACGTAGCCACAGGCAATCTAGACTCCTTAGGGAAACAGAAGGTTGCCTACTTAGACTTATTAGGATGGTAAATGGCTGAGCAGCTGGATGAACAGGCAAAAATAAACTACCTGATACTCTTCCAAGTGCTACACAGAAATCATTCCCTTTTCTCTTCAGTTCTCTTAACTCTGCAAGGCCAAAGAGATTTCGATGCTTAACATTCAAGACTTAAAAAATCAAAAGCATCAAAATGTAAAGAGTCAGCTTTGAAAATCTGTGTCTTAGGAGTCACTGTTCCACTGATTTTCCATTAGACTTTCAAAACCAGAGGTGCTAGGTCCTGGCAAGGTCAAGTTGAGTTGCCAAGACAGTTTGAAGAAGCTCACATTCACAATAACTTGTCACGTAAACAGCAGTGAAGAATATAGGACTCACCCCCATTACCTGGTAAGATCCAGGCAGATCATAAAACCCTTTCTAACAAGGTTTACTTCATTAAGAGAAAAAACTCCAGGGCTCAAATCACAGAAATCTGGCCAGAATGACATTAAATATCAAATCACAGCTAATAGAAGAATCACCATTGTTTCATGTGCCAGTCATGCAGCTGTAACAAAATTTTAAGGACTTATCCATATAAAATCATTCTGTGATTCTGTAATACTTTCTGTTACATTACTGTAGAGATAATGTTTCTGGGTTTTGGGTGGTTTTTTCATCAACACAGTGTTTCAACAAAACACTTTTTCTGGTATTGACGGCTCTGTGTAGAGCTTTTCTCTTGAACAGTTACAAATGTTTTGGAACAGAGCGCTACGTATGAATAGTTGAAATAGTTAATTCTTGTAATTGTGCATTACTTTGAACTCATGCTCCTCAAATTCCTTCTATACTGTGGAATCCGTCACTATTGATTTCCTTTTCTATCATTTAGATGGTAATTATTTCTTTTTCCTTGAAATAAAGAAATTCTACCCAGCATTATACACTGTACTTTACTCTGCATCTTTATCCTGGTAGGAGGCTGAGAAAGAGCCTATTTGATTGTCAGTCCATCTCTGAAGTCTCTTATTCTGTGGTCCTTGAGCATGGAGGCCAACATTTTCCAACAAACTGTGTAATGTTAGGCATTTGAATCCATATCTATACACGTAAATAAAGTTAGCCCTGCTTTTCAGAGGACTCTCAGATCCCATCAGTGGGAGTTTTTATGGACAGAAGACTGAATAAGCATTGCAGGATTTAATTAGTACTATTACCCAAAGGAGTGCTTTAAAGATGGCTATATTGGAGGACGCTGATACAGTTCAGCAGATAACTGTTCTTTTTTCTGTGTATAAGCTTTCAGTTGATGCTTAAGAGGAGAATATTCTTCCTTAAAAATCAACTTCAGCTATGCACTTCTCAAAGTAGTATTTCCTCGATTAACGCATCAAGCATTAGGGAAGTCAATACACAAAAAGGAAGCCTGGAAAACGAGAGTCAGACTAAGAAAACAGTGTCTATTCAGAGCTGTGCTTAACTGCTGACTTGATAGAAGAACAATTGAGGAGAGTTAGAACACCTTTAGGAGTTACATGTAGCACAAACCCACACAGCTTTTCAAAAGGAAAGGCACAGTGCACTTGTCCATGGTCTACATGAGAGATCTCATCACACATATCCTTGAAAAAAGGAGGAAGTCTGAAGTCAAAAACGACCACAAAATTTACAGCCTTCTTCAGCTGGTGCCTTAGCTTGTGTAAATCAGTGTAGCTCTGCTTGTTTGGATGGAATGACACTGATTTACACAGGCTGTATTGGTTGGCTGTGCACGTGTGCTTCTTACATACCTAGAGGAAAAAATTGTGGAAAAATAAGGGAAAGATTTCTAGAACTGTAGCAGAAAATGAGCCAGGAAATCTGTATCTATGTTTCCTATATGAACATATAAGCTTAACAGCTTATGTGTGTTAAGCTTTTACTGCTTAACAGCCGCCCCTCCGCAACAAACCCCCTGAAATTTCAGTTTAGAAAGTGCCACAAAGATATTTTAAAATAGTCATGTAACAGAATTAAATTTTATGAATATATATTTTTGTAATGGTTTGTGGTATCTGTCTGCATACAACTAATGAGTTCAGTTGAACATCATGAACTCTGCTTACATTCTTGATCTTACTACATTCTTGGTTTTTACTGTATTATATATTTACTTGTAGCGAGGCTATGAAGCCTGATGCCTGAATGTCTGTCTGTGAAAGGGCCAGGTATTACATTGCTCATAAACTGAATAAAACAAATAATCTGAACAGATCAGCCCTAACAAATAGTGGGATGGCTCCAGTCCAGCTTTCTGTAGAATAAGGTTTTGTGTAGTGGGTTTTCTTCTCTCAGAAAAAAAGAGAAAGACAAAAGATGTAGAACAGGCATTTTAAAAGAATTCATATAATGATAAAGAACAAAAAAACCAACAGAATATGTGTCATTTAATGTTAAAGAAAAGAAATTTGGGCACAGCTTATTTATTTAGCGAGTATTTTTTCACGAAAGGTTACACCAGAAAAACCAGCACAGCAAAGGTCTTCGGAGGAGGTGCTTGGTCCTCCTTGTAAGCCCATCAGTGGATGGGCTTTTGAAGGGGGCCGTGGCAGAGCAGGGCAGTGAGAACCCCTGCCAGGATGAGGCAGACAGAGGATGGGGAAGGTAGGGGACTACTCACCACAGGAGCTGCTCACCTTATGGTATGGGGCATGTGTCCAGGACCAAAATATATGCAGTGACCCACAAAGTCTAGTTATGGTCTGAGGACCCTCCCAGAGCAGCTTCTCATTGTGACCACTAGCAACATTCAGAGAAGGCTTGAGCTGGTGCAAAACCAGTAATTTTCCAATTATGCCAAATCTCACACCTTGCTGATAGCTCAGCCAGTGGGATCAGCTCTCAGTTCCTACAGATTTAGTCACTTACTCATACTCCCTTCACTCACCTCACAAATTTCAGTCCTGCCTGTTCAGCAGGGCTCAATGTGTCTGAATGCATAAGGCAGTCTCCACGCACTGAGTTCATCATAGGAAAATACAGCAAGAAAAACAGCCAACAGAAGAACAGAGATTGACATTGAAAAATTTGATCAGTCTCACGTTTTCAGGTTTTTCTAAGTTTTGGGGATTTGGACTAGACTGAGGTGCTTTGCACATGATGAAATGTGGATGGCAATGCGAATTAGGTTAAGAATGAGGAAACTTATTTGAGCAGAAGGTGATTGAATGGGAAGTTATTTGAAAAAGATCTTCTTGACTTTGGCATAAATATAGTGGTGAGGAAAACTCTTGTAAAAGAGAAGCTGGTAAGTATTGCAGCCATAACTAGTGACTGCATGTGTGCAAGAGACAGATGAAAGATTTAGTAGCTAGATAGCAAAACAGGTGACACGACTTCTGATTCTGACTTATGGAAATTGATACCTCCACTGAAGTACAACCTGTTCTCCAAATCCTGACATTAAGACGAATAGCAGCCAAACGGCAACCTCTAGCATTTGATATTTGAGAGAGCTCAAATATTGATTGCACTACTTATTAATGAGTTTCATTCATAATAGATACATGGTATGTTTGCACAGAGGAGGTGTTTTCTAGGGGAGGCATTACATGCTGTATTAAACAATGAATAATTTCTTGATCTTAAATGTGAGTAAACAGCAGGGTAGTAAGTGTCATGGTTATAGGCAATTTCAGGAAGGTGCAAGTGTAGCAAGTGCTCCAGCACACCTGATGAGGCATCTCTCACTTCAAGGGAAGGTTTTCTTGATAGCAATTACTATGTGAGGTGAAATTACTGTCATAATGTGTAACAGGCAAAGGGGTTGCCTTTTTAAGTACTAAATCCTATGCTTTTTTATTGACTGTACTTATTATGGTAACTTTCTGTGTTGTCCTTTTAGAGCTCCTCCTACCTGAAGTATAGTTACTTCTACAATGTCTGGTCTTAGCTAAAGCCCCATTTTTTATTATTCTCCATTTAGATCTATTTCAAAGAAAATGTTTCCTTCATAAGAGAGCTGACACATCAGAGAACTGCACAGAATGGGCTTTTTAAAAATGGATGTTTAACATTGCATTTCATAAGGACTGTATTCCCCAAATTGCTGGTCAAGTTGCCATTTACTGTAATGAAACAGAAGATGAGATCTTGTGTTTTGGAACTGAAACTTCAGAGCCCTCAGTGCTCCCTCTTTTTTCCCCCTCCTATATATTTTTTTTAGTGCAGTTGCTAGGTGTTTAATTTCTATCATCAGCTTTTGATATAAGAGGCAAAATCAGTGAGTGTGGATAAACAGAACCTCCAAGCAAGAAAAAAAATGGTCACTGTTTTATATCAAATATGCAACATGCACAAATATTCTCTCAGAATAAAGATAATTGCTACTGGACTTCTTGAAAAAGTCAGTGCAAAGTACTGCAGAATATTTTCTTTCTTTCACAGATTATACCAATGGGCTTCTGTTTGCCTAGGTCTCCAGAGCCCTCTTCCATGATTCACTGAAAGAAAAAGGAATTCAGCCAACATGGACATATCTGCACTGTCCTGCCAGCTTTATGCTCCAGCTCAGACTCTCCACCTGCTCAGCCTGACTAACTCCTTGGCTGATACAAACCATCCTTGTGCCTGGGGGAACCTCACCCCTGGAGAGGACGGAAAATTTGGCTGAGCTGAAACATCAGCCAGGGCCATGCAGTGGGGCAGGTACTACTACTTCAAACAACACAGAGGAGCATCTACCTGCAGACAAGCACAGCTAAGAATGAGTACAGAGCTCAACAGAGCTGACCCACTCCCTGCTGCTGTGGGATGAGAATTACATCCTGAATATTCATGCACAAAGTAATAAACAGGTAAAACTCTTTGAGGTTTGATTTGGGATAGGATTCACAGAACAAACAGCAGACTGTTACAGTATTTGCAGAATACCTGTAGTAATGTAACATTTTACCATTACCATAGGTATGCTACTTCCCTACCAAATTTCCCATCAAATACCAGCAAGAAAGTCTGTTCTCAAGAGGAACTGAAGCACTACTCTAAGTCTTGGGCACACAAACATTAGGCTGTATCTGTGAAGTGGCAGCTTCAAAGTTACATCTTTGGCTCCAGTGCAGATCCACTGAGACCCTGAACTCTTTTATTAGCTTCTTGACAGTGGTGGCAGGCTCTTGGATAAAAGCAGCATCACTTATTTTTGAGAAACAACATATGGTACTTAGAATCCAGTGGTTGCCAGCTTTTGATGTAATTAGCCACGATCCCTGAACATCTGCACTCATCAGTTAGCCTTTAAGTTGGTGATCTATTGTTCTGCATTGGAACTGAGATTACTCTTTCTTTGGGCATGCTTCCTTCAAGAATGCTTAATATCTTTAGTTAAAGTTATTAGCTTCAAAACCCTATGAGTACTCTGTAGGCAGAAATCCTATTATAGATTATCACCTCGTCACACTTGAAAAGTTCTCCAGAGACTGGAAAAGGCAACTGCTTAAAAGGCACTGTAGGACAGTGAAGGACCACAATACATGATGGTACTGTCAAGACAGAAATACACTCCTCAGAATAACCATGTTTACTAAATCATATTTGTAGTCTGATATTGTCAGACTTACTGTCATGCATACATATTAGGTAAGTCTAGTAGATTTATAATAGGGAAAATAGAGTTTAAAAATACTAGTCAGAAGAGCTGAGCAAATGGAAATGTTTCAAAATTCTGCTAGAACTTTTTATTAGAATTTTGAATTGTCGAAGAGTGATAGCCTGACAGGATGAACAAAGAAGAACCATCTATTCAGTGTTGTTGGGTTTTTTTCTATTTGAATTGAAAAAAAAATTTTAAAATTAAGAAAGCATTTTTGTTATAACCTTGGATTACCAGATGGATTGAAAGGGACAGTAAGGCAAGAGAGAGAAACCATTAGTTAAGC
The DNA here is from genome assembly GCA_022605575.1 of Laterallus jamaicensis coturniculus. NCBI lineage: Eukaryota > Metazoa > Chordata > Aves > Gruiformes > Rallidae > Laterallus > Laterallus jamaicensis. Next base: position 15,201,566 of record JAKCOX010000008.1, on the reverse strand, counting down.
AAGTAATCTCATGGAAGCCATATGGGCTGTTTAGACAATTAGGATTATTCATAGAAGAAGGGACTTAAAGAGACTTTCAGAAAGTCCATTATCTTTGATAGCAAGGTTACACTGGGCAATGTGAACTATATAGAAGAGAAATGACACTGGAAGAAAAACTGAAAACATCCTAGGAATAACAATTACATCTAGAATAGCAAGATCAAACAGTAAATGATCTGATAAGTAGTTTTGCCAGTCATAGAGGTCTAGAAAATAGTTTTAATTAATCCTGGGGCAGCAGAAAGAGAAGGGAAAAAGCTGGTGTCATGAATACATGAGTATTGCTCGAGAAATCACTCATTTTTGCTAGCTCTGTATTTCTAGTACTCATGCACATAACTATTAGACACCTAACACAGGTCAAGGATACTGTTAATACTTAAGAGTGTCAAGCTTAGTGAAAACAATAGTCCAGCTCCTCACTAAATAAAAGAAAGCTACCGTGTAGCCTATGCCATATTTTCTTAATGCAAGTGAAGATCTCCTATGGTGCTACACTCCCTGGCAGATTTTCTCTGCAGCTCCAGCAAGGTAGCAACCATACACTGAATTTCACAATGAAGCTGTATTCACAGGATAAACATACCACTTACTTAAGTGTCACCTGGAAGTTACACACTGGATAATGCACCTGGAAGATAAAAAGATGCACTTAGAACAGCCCAAAGAAAGATTCATACAGGCTGAGCTTGTTGAACTACCAGTACAGTCAGTACTACTGGTTTGCCCAACAGTTCTTAGGTCTTTTTAGGGAACTCCAAGTGAGATTATCTCTCATCAACACATTACACCACCCCTAACAGGTTTAAAGTCCCATCCTGATTCACAGGGGAAGCTCATTATAAAGCATGAATCCTGCATGCTGTCTAGTATCAAGATCAAAATCCTTCCGTATGTGAGGGATGAAAACTTCTTCCTCTCTGAGAAGTTTTTCAGGAGGAGGCAAGTTCCTTCAGGTGGAGAAATAGTTGGGCTCTGTAATGAGGCCCTGCAAAGTGAGATTCATCTAGAATTAGGTTAAGATAACCTCAAATGACAAGCAAGAAGAGAATGTTTATTTTTCCCTAATTTGCAGTGGCTTTGCTATACTTGGCTGCGACACAAAGAACTGAGCTCTGATGAGCATTGCAAGAAGAGAAGATGATTGTTTTACCAGCTTGAAAGAGAGGGGGATCTGGGGAATTCATCCTTATTTATATTATTATGAAGATCTTTTGTTTTTTGGCCTGAGAGTAAAAAGACCAAAGGACATTTAAAGCCTGCACTTTTTCCTGCAGCATTTTCATCAGCTGACACAAAGCTGGCCAATTTATTGCTCTGACTGACAGCAGCTGATCAAGTGTTCCCACAGCCACTATCACAGTGTGAAACATTGGGTTCAAAATGGTGATGGGTTCATTTGCTGTAATTCTAAATGGGACAGAGCCCAAAATCAGGATCCCAGTTCCCTTGAACTCGAGCTGTTAAAAATTTAGATCCATATCAAAATCTTACTGCTCAGGCCCATCACTACTTAATTTACCAAGGCTGTTACTGGCACAGCACTTCATTCTGGCTGTCTTCACTAGCCCTCACGTGGCAGTCACAATAAATTTTGCAGCTGGGAATGCAATAGCATCTGAAGTGATTGACCCATGCAAGGGTAGTGGTATAGCTCACATTGCTGTGATGCAGCCCCATACCAGGCAGAGCAGTGCTGCCCTGCACCAAGGGGACTGGAGGTTGGTCCTCTACTCCCCCACATGTAAGTAAATCTGGCCTATATGGTGAGTGCTGCCTCCCTCCTGTTACCATAGCAATAGTACTGGATACCACCAACTATGTCCTCAAAAAATTCCCCTTAAGCAGGTCTTCTTCCACCTTTGGTAAGAAACCCTGTCAGTGAGTGATGTTACAACCCATAAGAGGACTTCTTATGTAGCTGCTCAAGTCCCTTTAGTGAAGCCTTTGCTTGAGCCTGTTTGAATACCTGCTGGAGAACTAAATGCAGATTTGGTAGTTAATGCTACCAGTATTACTACTTCTAAAGCAGGTGGTGTAGTGAAATGGGACTTTGACTTCCTGAACGTAAAGCCCAGAGGCGGGCTGGTTTGGATGAGTTTCAGGAGATCCATGACCAATATGGCAAAAGCGGGTTAGAAAAGGGAGCCAAAAGAGTCAGCACTGAGTGCATCATGGCAGTTAGACATGGAGCAGTAAGGCATGTCTCTAGGCACTGAGCAACCCCTGAACTGCTTCTGTATCCTGGCTTTTATGAGAGTGGACCCCAATGCAATGGTGCAGATTCTGTGCTGTGCTGCATGCTCTGCGCCCTAAGCTCCTTGGGAGCTGAAGCCACCACAGGATCTCCCTGCCCTGGGACTAACCTGAGCTTCCTTGCATGCAGGCAGTGCATGGCTTCAAGTAACTGCAATTGCATACAGTTACTGGTGGTATTTCCAGCCAACAAAACCCTCCATGCCTGGGGACTCCTCTGCCCTCCTCACCATAGCCCTACAGTTAAGCGCTCTCAAGCTGCCGTCCTACTTCCATGAGCATAGAAACTTTCCAAAGGAGCGGAGATGGACAAACTATGAGTTCCTGGCTTAGCTCCAGAGCCTACACAGAGCTGCTGGCTTACAGATAAGAAAATGACCTTCCTCCTGCAAAGGGAGTATCAGAGCAGCTGGCTTACCTGTGTGATTGGGAGCTTTTCTTCCATCAGACAAAAGTGCTTCACACCCTGCCCTAGGAGGAGGTTACCTCTGTGCAGCACTTCCCAAGGGACTGACACTGAACGGTGGGCCTATGCTAATGCTCATCACTAGTTTGCACCTCGCTCTCTGTCTGAAGCATCAAGTATTCACCATGAGTGCTGAGCTACATATGGTGTAAGGTATACATTATTCCACTGGCAGCCGTTATATGACACTGTAAGTAAAATAAAGTAACAGGTAGATATATTTTTCTTGTTAATCACAAACCTAATTTTCTATTAAAATGTATGAGATGACAAAATCTCAACAAACTCTTTAAAGCTATTACTAGAGGATAAAGTATTCCACCAAAGTATTAATATTAACATCATTAAAAGAGTTTTATCAAGTGTGCCTTTATCTCCAGATTGCAAACAATAGCAGCCTGAAGGAGAGATATGCCCTTGAGTATTGTGGTATGAAAACCAACAGCAGTTTTAGAGCCACATAAAGTCTTCTTGTGGCTTCAAAATTAGGGAAAAAAAAAGTCTTGGAGCCACAATTATAAAAAGTAATAGAGTAAATGAATCTATTTTTCATCACCTTGGGCTCTGAAAAGAAAACATTTGAGAATTATATTGATAAGAGAAAGAGCTGAGATATTCAAATGCATTTAATGTTGTTTTAATTGATTAAACTAGATCAGGAACATTTGAAAATGCATAAAGGAGCTGTTTCCACATAAATATTCAAAATATATCTGGTTTAGAAGATAGGTGCTGCTTTGTACACATAAGTGATACAAGATATCTTCCATAAAGCAAATGAAGTCTTAGAGTCCAGAAGATTAAGAATCTTAAGTTTTCAGAGTGCATTTTTTGACCAGTCCTTTGATAATGTTGCAGAACCATCTTTCCTTCTTTTCGATAGGGAGTGCTTCTGGCAGTCCAGCACTTTAGAAAAGACATCTGAGAGAGGGGAAGACAAGGAAAGATTTTGGTTCTACTGTGGCAACCCATGCCAGGTTTGTCCAAAAGTTGTGGCATCAGGGAGTTACAAATGAAAGCATGTGAAAGCCTGGACAAACTCTCCCATCTCTGTTTGGGAAAAATATATCTTCTTCAAGAGCAATCAACGCCATTTCATCTCTGAGGATAAGATCATTTTTGAAAATGCTAAGCCACTGATTTCAAGAGCACACTGTACAGTACCCCTAGACCTCAGATCCCACAGCATGTGTATCAAATAGCCCGCGATACCCCCTGCTCCTTCCCAGGCCGTGGCCATCCTCTGCTAACTGTCCAGAAGCAATACTTCTCCTTTTTGCCACCATCTTTTTTTTTTTATAAATCCCAAAAGTGAGTTATTTCAACAGGTTTACAGAAGGGGTCTTGTGGGGAGGAGGGGATGGTCTGTGGGAGAGGACAGAGGTAACCAAACACCAATCCATTGGAGGGCCTGTACCAATATCAGAATTCCCAATCTTGACAAGGTCCCTTTAAAATGTTTCTTTGTTTCATGATCATAAACTCAAAATAGTCCCCTTTGCCACATCACTGTAACACTGCTCTGAGATGAGGAAAATACAAGAATATTGTACTGTAGATGTCTGTCTCCCAGCTGCATTGAGTGATGAGGCTCTCTCTTCCCTGTATGTTCATAAGAGGTAATTTCTTCTAGAGTCTCTCCATAAAAAACTCCTTACAGGGAGCCCACCATTAATCTTGAGCACAGTAAGTATTAGCCAACATGGTAAAAAGAACATTAAAAAAAATCTTGTCCCTAAGCTGCAGAAGCCTAAATAATGACAGTAATAGCATAATCTCACTCTCACACACAAAGTTGTTAACTGACAAAAATAGAGTTCATGCAAAGCAGAGTACACAATCGGAGCAGAAAAGCACAACTTTCTTCACTAATTCCCAAATAAATAACACCAAATATATTGCTTTTAAGTGCTTCATTTATTTTAAAGAAATACTTCTAAAAGAAGTGTTCCAATGACAGACCATGAAGAGCACTTTATAAAAGGAGATTAATTATATCCTGAAAGTTACAAGTGTCATTGAATAAGAGGACTGCTGTATAAAATACCAATATACCATCCGACTCAGTCACCCGCTCGGACTAGGCCTGATCCTGAATTTCCAGCTGAGAACTGGAATTATTTAGCAATTATTTAGCTGAGCATAAATATTTAGAGACAGTTTCTGCTAACAAATCTTGCCACTAGGAGCCAGGCCCATAACAATATTCTTGGCACTAGTTTTCTACATATAAATCAACCCCCTAACTTCACACCTTCCTTATTTCATTTTTACAATTTTGTAGAATACCCAGTCTGGTTTATTTATGTGGTGCTGCATGTAGGATTCTCTATACGATGCCTGTTATTAGATCTAATTCTGGCTACATTGCCACCATTAAAAGCAGCCCCACAGTATTAAAACAAGAGGCTGGGGAAATAGGATTCTTAGTAGCAGTGGTAAAAAATGAAAATGTTTCTGTAGCTAAGGAAAGCACAAAAAAAAATTATCCTCCTTCCACTGGGGCCTGGCAGCTACCCCTACCCTCTGAGATTTGACTTTTCAAAAAGAAAGCCCAGCAAAAACTGCTGAACAATTTGCAGCTCCAGGTGAATCAAGATGTAAGGAAACCAATAAACAAATAAGTCTCTTAAGCCAGGACAAAGATTTCCTGCTTGAAGTGGCCCAGGGGGATCTGCTGGTGGAGGGTCATTGGTGTGGCCTGAGACAGACCTGCATCCAGTCTCCCCCCTTCCTTCCTTCCCTCTCTCTGCCACTGAGATGAGTTTAGCAGAGAGGAATTACAGCAATTCAGCCAAGGCAGGACATGAAAATATTCCCCACTACTTAAGATCAGTTTAAATGCATCATTGATGGCACTACTCTTCTAAGCTGGACAGAAACAAAAATAAATTCAGGGCATCCTGCAAGTTATTCTTTGCAACTGCTGCAACCTGGGTAGTTTCTTTTCCTCTGTGGAAAAGCACCTTTTTTGACACCAAGCTCACAGACCTCCAAAGAAAACCACGTATTTGCCCTGCTTGCTTGCTTTTGCAATTTTTAGGCACAAATAGAACATATCACAAGTTCATTAATGCAATTTTCTAGAGAAGGGCCTGAAGCCTACAAGAGGAAATGAGCTTTGGGGATGGCTCGTTTAACTGCAAGTTCCTGAAGTGGGAACAGCACTACCTTCCTAAAAACAAAAGCAAATCATGTTTAAAAACATGACTCCTCAGGCCTTCCCAAAGTTACACTATGTATTAGAATCATGGAATTGCAGGCTGGTTTGGGTTGGAAGGCACCTCAAAGCTCATGTAGTTCCAACTCCCCTGCCACAGGCAGGGACACCCTCCACTAGACTGAGTTGCTCAAATCCCCATCCAACCTGGCCTTGAATGCTGCCAGGGAGGGAGCAGCCACAGCTTCCCTGGGCAACCTGCGTCAGTGCCTCACTGGCAGCAGAGTGAAGAATTTCTTCTTGACAGCTAATGTAAATCTACCCTCCTTCACTTTAAACCCATTACCCTTTTTTATATCACTACAATCCCTGCTAAAGAATCCCTCTTCATCTTTTCTGTAGGCCCCTTCAGGTACAAGAGGCTGCAATAAGATCTCCCCAGAGCCTTCTCTTCTCCAGGCTGAACAAGGCCAACTCGCTCAGCCTGTCTTGGCAGGAGAGGTGCTCCAGCCCTCTGACTCTCTCTGTTGCTAGTTATTTAGGCCTCCTTTCTCCTGTTAGGGAGAGAAAGAAGCAAAGACAACCCCAATCCAGCCTCTTCTGCATGTGATTTGTTGAAACAACTGTTTCACAATGCTATAGCTTGAACCTTGCAGTTCCAGCACACTTTAGTACGATGGAAATGTGCCGCAACAAAGAGCTTACCAGTTTTCAACTCTAAATGCAGAGCGAAAAGTAGCAATAGCAGCAGCACCACAGCTGAGTTCTCTATAGATGGTAAATAAATCATGGGAACAACAGTCCCCAATTTCACATTAATTGTTCAGAAATCTCTACAACATCAAACATTTTGTTAAAAATCTAGAAAAAAATCAGCATGGCTCTTTTGTTGTTTTTGTTGTTGTTTTGCTTTAAAATGATTTGTTCTAAATACAGCTTAACATGCAGATGACTGGTTTGAGACTAGTGTATTTCTTCAAGACAGAAAAAAACCCGCGGTAATGGTTTGTATGGGGATGTCAGCAGAGAGGCTATTTAATAACTGAAGTACCTGGAAGCACACTCGGCACTTGCACGTGGATGGGGAGAGTCAGGCCTTGAGGTAGTCCAATGAATTTGCCTCTATTGGACTCAATTTGGGCAAAAGCATTTTTCAAATCAGAGTGGAATAGTCCCTCACTGATTGTAAGGCATCGGAGGATAAAAGATAAAACAGATCTGAAGTTCCTCATAAAAAACTCTAAGAAGTTAATATCTTGCTAGGATTTTTTTCCCTTTGCTAGTGTGACATTTGGAAAGGAAGAGTCAACCCCAACACAGTTTCTTAAGAACCACTGTCTCTGCTCATGTTGCACTTTGACATATACAGCCTGATATTGCACTTGTCCTCTTTTTTTTTTTTTTTGGCTTTTGTTTTTTTTGTTGTTTGGCTGATGTATTTGCAATTCAAACCCATATCTAATTACTGCCCAGTAACAACATTTCCTTTTTTTTACGGAGCAATTGCTTTCCATATTTTTGCTTTCCATTGAATTTCAATGTTCTGGATCACTTGCCTCTATTGTTCTATCTGAGCTACTGTTTTTCCCCACACTGAATCCCTTTATGCTGTTTTTGACGATGCTTCTAGCCTCTCTATAGCCTATTGTAATTTTCTATCTTCACTCAGATTTGCAACTTCTTTTGACTTTGTATCATCTGACCATGAATTACATTAGCATACTATTTCTTTCTTCTTCCAAATTTGATGCCTAACACCAGCTCCTTTGTGTTGAAAACAAAGAAGTAGTTAAAATATAACTCTTCAACATGTTGATAAAAGCTATCACAGGATTTGCCTAATTTATTCCTAGCAACTACCTGGCCCATATTAATAGGTTCACCTAAAAGGTAGGCTTTTCTGATCCAGCCTTTGTCCAAATACTCTGTAAAAGAAAAAAAAAACCAGCAAAAGAAGTAAACAAACAGACAAAATATCATTAATTTTTTGTATTGTTCTGGCTTCTGCCCTGACTCTTGCCATGTCCCTCATTTTAACCTTGCTGGCTAAATTCTTTATGGTGAAATGGAAATAAAAAGAAAGCAAATTGTACTGTAGTCTGTAGTGCTGAGTCACTGCTCTCCTCCCACTCCTTTCAGCTGTGCCTGTTCCAGATAGATGGCTTCAAAAATCAGCCTCTGGGGGTTGGTAATTATGGGAGATGTGGCAATGGGACTTGGGGACGGGAGTGGTAGCAAAGGCTTTTTTGGGGGTGGGAGAGGTTTTCTGTAGTTATTAAGGATTCTAAAATATTCTAAAATAAACCGAATATTCCTTTCAAGTGAAGAATTCTGGCCACATTTTCTTGCAATATGTAACATTTTAGGTACCTAGTAAGATGAGGAGGGATTGTGGGTTGCCTAAATCCCAGAAGAAAAATGCTGAGAACAAAGTTACTGCATCTGGGAAATACTTTTTCAGAGAAATTGAGCATAAAACAAATGATTTACTAGTGATCCTTAGCTTAAGTTGCTTTTAGTGCAAGCAGCCATATTGTATTAAGGGAGCTTTTGGTATGACTGTAAGATGTGAGTTTATAACTGTGCTGAAATTGAACTGCATTTTAAATCTTTATGAGATAGTATTAAAGATTCACTGATATCAGAATATCTACCATCTGGGCTATTCTCTAGTAGTTGGGAAATGACTATTTCTTGGAGCCTCCAGGTCTATTTTAACCTGCCATCGGCTGTAACACCTGTTCCCCAGACCATTTTTTGGACACTAATGTCCTATCCTACTCTCATGGTGGCGTGCAGGCAGAAAAGAATGAAAAACAGACATCATGTTCTCCTGGAGGTTTAACATGTTCCTCAAAGCTCCTTGCTTCTACTCTTAGCATCAAATCCCAAATGTAATGCGGCCAATTCTGCAGTACCAGCACTCACTTCGGAACATAGCCTGTAAGTAACCAAGGTGTTTAGAAAAAATACTTCTGATTAATAAAAAATTTTCCTTCACTACCAGCCTGCCTGCAAACCAGTTGGTGACATGAGCCAACTGTGTCTTGGCTGCCCGTTGCATCCAATAATGTATGGCCCCAGTGTGGGTAGGGGACTGTAATTCACTTGCGGGACTCTGCCGATGTCAGACAGCGCCTGAGCAGTTTATGAACAGCAGCAGAGCCTTGAGAGTGAATTACGGCCCTGCATTCACTCCTAGGACATCTGTTGTTGTTCAATATAGAGTATACTTTCTGTAAATTAAAAAAAAACCAACCAACAACTGCACTGCTTCTTCACCCAGTCTTCAATTTCCAAAAAATCTTTTTCTTTTTTGCCTTTTATTTGAAACTAAGTGGCTCCACAAGAAACTTGAGGTTTGTCATGGTATTTTCTTGCCAAAGTCACCATTACCATTTTAATCTTCTTATCCAGGGCCATCTTTTCAAGATTATGGAGGCCTTCTAGTTTCATCGTAGGTTCAGTTGCACCAGGGTAAATGCAAAGTAATCTGGTGCATTTCATTTCCTTGCCAAAACAAGTGACTCAGATCTTTGGAGTTATTCCAGCTTTTCAGGATTTGGCCCAGAGAAGCTAGTTAGAGCATGTGACATCAAAGAGGCGTTTGTGAAAAACTTTGTTAAATGTTCTATTTACGAACATTTCTGGCCATGTGTCATGTTTTCTGTAGGTTCCCCCCTCCTCCTATTTTATTACTAGGGACATTTGCCTGAAAACAGACTATTTGTTACTTAGCAAGTTCATTTGCTCCTGCTGCTTATTCCTCACTTGAAGTCACTCCTGTGATTGTGGCATCATAATTAGTTGCTCTGGAGATGATTATGATGTCACAGAGGACTGTGTGTTATATGGCTGCAAGTGATGAATAAGCAGCAGGAGCAGATGATCTCTCAAGCAATAAAGACCATGTCTTTATGAAAATATCCCTGGAAACAGAAAGGCTGAAATTCTACATTAAAGCAATGGATTACTTTCTAGCATGTCGACACTTTCCACAAAATAGCAGTGTTTCTTTTTAGGGATTTTTTGAGCGGAGGGGGTCATACCCTTTTTAACAGCTACGTGCATCACTTTGAAGCTCCTTTTGAAATATTTGGCCTTCAGTTGTCCTTAGTGGATTACAGAGAGGGTGAGCGAGTTCTCTCTATTGATAAAAAGTTGATGTATTGTAAATAAAATAGCACATTAACTTCTGATGGCCAGTGACACCCTTTCCCACCTCTCAGTCATCAAAGGAAACACTAAATTAAAAGAACGTTTGTACACAATCCTAACTACTGTCCTGCTTCAGCAAGGGGGTCTATGCCCAAGGAGTGTCTTGCAGACCAGAGGAGACAGGATCCACGCACACATTGCCCTGTGACTGGAGCAAAAGCCCCCTGCTTCCTACTCCCTACCAGGCACTTCTTGGCATACCAATCCCCTCTTGAAATCTCCATGCTGGCACAGTGCCGTCACCTTCGGAGCACTTGTCAGGTCTATGCTGGGTCGAGGAAATAGTTCATATCTTTATTTCCTTTCCTTTTTTAACCTGTTTTATTCTCACCTCTACCTTCTTCCCAGCTGCCTCCAATGGACAGGAGGGAAAAGCAAGGAAGACTTGTGTGCAGGTCACTTGCATAACAATAACTTACATAAAGCCTAAAAAAGAAGACATTTCTAAGAGACATACTTGAAGGTAGTGTGCCACCTTGCTTGCTTTCTCATCACTTTGTTTTGACCCACCTGCATGCTACAATTACACTTTCTAATCCTCTAAAACCCATAGATATAATTGCCCTATAAGACCTTATCTCCATCCCACCTCCACAGCATTTCAGTCTTTCCAAATATCAAACCTAATGAATTAAGCATTCCTAAGAAAAGGTTTTAATTTATTGTTTCATGCATTGGTTAATCGAACTTAATCTGGTGGGGCAAAAAATATCTGCTTGGCGCCACAGAATACAAGAGAATGTTTCTCCTACTCTGACTACAAAGCTTGCTGTATAATTGTACAAATATTTGTGGGTTTGGCTAAGGTGAGCACTAATTTGTTATTTTAGCAAAAAGCTTCAAATAATTTAGAATGTGCTAAGAAAATATTCACTGCCTTTTTGCAAACAGCGACGTGCTAAATGTTTAAGAGAAACTACCATGCTACTGAAAGGATTTTGCAAGTAGATGCTTGCAAAATAAAAAAAAAAAAAAGCAAAATTTTCAATGGTTATTTTCTGGAATGTTGAAAAATACAGCCTGCAAGAACCTGCCTTGTGGGCAAACATTCTCACTATGTCCCTAGTTATTTATTTTAATTAGGGTTTTGGGCTTTTTTAACCTCTGACGAGGGTTTTTGTTTCGGAGGGCTTTGCCCTTCTAGTCTTAAAGAAGAAAAGAGGCTGCTGCTGCGAAAATAAAAAGGCAGTGATTGAGGACCTCCACAGTCCTGTCGCCAGGCAAATGAGGACCCACTGAATTCAGATAAATACCCCTGGCCCTTGAGGAGGGGAACTTCAATAAATCTCAGCTTCATCCTGATTACAGACCATGCCGTAAGTGATCATTTACAGCAGCACTTGGTGAGATCAATAGCTGCATACAAGGAGAGTTTCTCTGGGAGAGTTCTCCTTGCCCGGCAGGGTGGGCCCAGCAACATGGCTGCTGCTGAAGAGCAGCCTGAGTGCAGGGAGGCGTCAGGGCCCTGACATGCTGAGCAGGCATGTCCTCCCACTCGCTTGCATCAAGTCGTGGAGTTGCAACCCATCTGCCAGGATGTTTTTTGGCAGTTGCAAGGGGCCTCTAGGGAATTCTTCCTGAAATGTTTAAACCCTGGCATAAACTCCAAACCCAGAAATCTAAGACAACCCGTGGCTCGGGTGCACATGGAGCATGCTTTTTTCCCCCCTCAATGATGTGCAATGAGTTAACACATGGACTTACACAGCAGAGGACTGCTGCAAAAGGGAGAGGGGAATGAAAAATAGAAATAAAATAGCATAAAAATAATCCCTTATGGCTAACTACCAGCCTCCAGAGCACTCTGGCCATAGTCCAAGTCTTTCCTCAGCAAGAATGTGTGACAGAATGGGTGACAAGTCACCACTTTCCTCCTCTGGCCTGCTGACCCTCATGAAGGTGCAAAATTTCCACAGCTACCGCATCTGTGTGGTGTCAGGCTTTGCTGCCTCAGCCAAGAAACTACCAGTCACGATCCCCTTGCTCACCCCACTATGGCTGCTCCCCTTCTTTTCTACCCGTTGCTCCCACCATAAAGTCCACCACACTGGGAGCCTTGTGCTATCAGCATGTCCTCTGGTATTTATCCTGGTGATTCCATTTCTCTGCTTTAACCAACAGCAGCTGGGTTTTAGGGCTGCCTTTGCCTCCCTGCTCCTCCAGGCTGCACGCATGTGACATCAGTCTGTGGTGGCATTCTCCTTTTGGGGACTCTGCGCGAGTGAAGTTGCCCAAGCTTTTCACAGAGCCACCCACCCCTGCCATACTGTCTTGTGAGCTTTAATAGAAATATCCTGCCTGGAGATTAAATCCATTGTCCTCCTCTTTTCATGTCTCCAAGAAATGCTGAAAGAGCATTCCCACCCCTGGGACCTCTGGGCTTTTTGTGAAGCTCTTTGCCAGAAGCTGCTGCCTTCCTGCACACCTCAGGCCCCACCTTTCCACAGTAGCGGTTTTGTCTGTTTGCTTGCTTTGCCAAGAGCAGATAAATTACAAATAAATGTCTTTCTTCAGGGGAACAAAAAAAACCAAAACCCGAGATTATCAGAAACTCATGGTTCCAATGGCACAGTCGTTATGGCCCATGTCAGCCATTATTCAGAAGGAAGCATGAGGTTAAGCCTTTGGTGGGCTGAGGGATGTTGCTGAGAATGTGAGTGTGAAGGAAACATTTCTAATATCTCTGTGTGCTGCTGGAAGGAAAAGTAGAGTCCGTGCATTACTTTGTCAGTGTACAACTGGCTTTCTGCTCAGCTCAGCAGCAAGATTTTAAGTTAAGCAATGGCTGTTTAAAACTATGGTTAAAACATATGAACCACCCAGCTAAAAAGGACATCAAGAGCTGGTTGAGGATAACAAGCTTCCTCGCAGGGGTGACACAACCACAGGTCAAACTGTCCCATGTGTTCAAACATCCCCTTGATTGATCCCATTCAGCAAATGCCTATAAAAATGGATTATCTGTCACCCTGAGGTGAAACAACAGAACCCTCAGCTTCACGTATGGAGCCATAACCTTTGCCTTTGCTCAGCTCCAGTTCATACCTATGTTTCTTGTGACTCACTGTAACCTATAGACACGTGGGTATGCCTGCAAACACTTCACAACCTTAATGACCCAGGATCGCAGCAGGAATGACTGCTGCCCTCCATGCAGTAGTAACCTGTGCACATTTGAAATCTGTCTATTCACTAATATTTCTCTCAGGACATGGCAAGATGTCCAACCTTACAGAAATGCCCTCTCTTCAAGAAAAGTTTTTTTTCACATCAAGGAATGTAAAGGAAAACAAGGAGAAGGCAGGTCTCGTCTATCCCCACAACTGGTATTTTACCTCCCAGACAACATTGTAACTGCTGAGACTGCGGGAGTATTATCTTGCTTTCAGAGAGCTCTCTGATGAGGAATTCAATACTGTAGCTGTGGCACGGCACGAGACACGTGGTTGGGATGTAAAAATGTGAAAAATAGGGCCCGAAGAGCTAGAATGTCTGTGATGAAGCTCCTCCTTCAGCAAAATGGGAAGTGTTAAAGCTCTGAATATCAATCAGCACTTCCCACAGGCAGTGGGATTCACTGGCAGGATCCGTCAGTGTCTCTGAGACATCGAATCTTTTCCTTAAATTAAAATTGTGACCAACTAGAGGCAGAGCAAATTACTAAGGTAATCAAAAATGAGTGACATTACTCTTTTAAAACAAATCTACAAAGTGGAATTCACTGTAGGATGCATGAAAACTCCATCAGTTCTGCATTTTATGTAAATGATCCCCCAAAACACTTGCAAATCACAGAAAATTGTAAAAATGCACCACAGAGTTCAAGTTTACAATTCAATAACAATAGTGTACAGTATAATAATAATAATAATAATAATGTAATAGCAATAATAATAAGCATCCATTGCTTTATTACTACAGATTGTCTCTGATTGAAAGTCATTAAAAAGGTATGTAAAAACCTGGAGAAAAAAACCAGAAAGTGGTTTTTGCTGTTGCTGTTTATGAACAGTACACTTAGCTTCTCCGAAGCACATCTGTGGAGCGAGGAGAGAAACAACAGGAAAAGCCCAAAATAATAAACAAACCATTTTTAAGCCATGTTATAAAACTCCTGAGATTCAATTGTAAGGGCACTCTCTCCTAGAAAGATGACAGCAATTAGCTTCCTACAAAGAATAAGAGGAAAAACAGGGACTCTCTCCTGCAGTTCAAAATACTAGTAATTTTCAGTCTTCCCTTTTCTCTGCCCTCAAGAAGCTCCGATTAAGCAAGTGGTGTGCACTACCAGATACTGTCAGAGAAAGAGGTATGCAGATAATCCAATCTTTGTCAGTGCTAGTGGCACAGACCCAAGTCCCCTCGTCATTAAAAGGACATTTCAAATATCTCTTTTGCCTGTGTCTCACCTGTATACTCTTGTTCACACTCTGTCCGTGCTGCTGGCTGAACACGATGATAGATGGTGTGCCAGAATACAACCTCTTTCACAGCCAAATGAGTGGTGGCTTCATTCTCACTGGTCACCTTATGCTAGCAGTAACGACACTCATTCCTCTCTCCCTCCTGTTCCTCCTCTTGATTTTTTCCTTATTTTTCTTATAATTTTCAGTAATCCTGAAAGTTAGAGCTTGGAGGGATTTGTTCCTGCACCCTGTCCATCTTTTTTCTGTGAAAAGGTTGCTCCATGCGATGTAGTTCCCAGCAGAGCTTCTGTTTTTTCCATAAGCAACAGGTTAGAGACTAAGTGGAGAAAAGAGCCAAGCATTTGTCAGTAACAACAGCAGAAGGCATGCATAGAAAAGCAAATGATTCAGGATTTCAAGCACAGGAACAGCTCTTTAACCTCAATCTCATGATCTCTTATGTCTCATATAAACAAGGCACAAGTGAAAACCAGAGGACACCAACAGATGTGGATCAACTGGAACTTCAAATGAGAAGCATGTTTTGAAAGCCAAGACATTTATAAGATATATTTTCCAATTTGTAGTCCATCACTTTTTTACATATGCAAAACAATGAACATTTCTCTTGGGCAACTTCTACCTCTCAGTACAGACAGAAAGACTTTTTTTTCCCCAAATATTCAGCCTCGGTTTTCCTATAATTATCCCAGAATTCTTAGCTATACCCTAATTATACCCTAGGTATATAATTAATACCCTAGGTACTAGCCTAAAATAATCTTCTCCATCCTTGCTGTCTGCACCCATCTAATTCTCCTGGGAAGAAAGGATGTTAATAAAATAGATGAACTCTTGTCATTTTTTTCCCCAAAGCTTTAATAGAAAAAAGAGAGGAGAGCTGAAGGGCAAATGGAGATTGTTACTAATTCTAGCATTTTTTTTACACAAGTCTTAGCTTTTTCTGCCAGCTTTCGTAAGCTGTAGGTCTTCTTCTCCCAGTTCTCACTGTCCTCAGTATGAGTGTTATTGAACTTACTCTGGTGTTTATACTAGAGCTTTCCAAATAGCATTGTGAAAAATAACATTTACCTGGCAGACAGCATTCTTAGAGAGATGCTATACAGTAGCTAGAGAGACACCATATGAACCATCCATTTTTGCCCTCCGGATCTCAAGAGGGTGTGAGTGGATAAAGTCTTTCTTTCATCCTGGCCATGCTACAGTCTGATACGTGAAGTGACTTTTCTTCAGTAGAAAGCCCTTTTCCCCAGTCTTGTCCACCAGGAGTTATCTGCAGCTGTAAATAGGGAGGATCTTGGGGGATGGGCTGAAATGATGCTCCATGAAAGCGGATGGATAAAATCTTCTCTGGTCTTTCTTTTTTTTTTTCCCACTTGATCAATCAACTTTGCAAGCTATGACATTAACACATTGATCAGTTCCCAGAACAGCTTGTGAAACAATTGTTTGCTTTTGGACAGTCTTAATTATATCTTATCTCCACTAGGTCACATAGTCTATCAAACATAGAACTTAAAATAATGGTAATGGCAACTTGGAACCAGTAAATGTAATGATACAAAAGGTTAAAATTATATTTCCCTGGGGTCAAAGGTATTTAAAGATAATCTAGGCCCTGGCTTGAAATGCAGCATACTTAGCTACCAGATTAAAATGATTTTCCTTGCAGCAATTACCATGGTAGTCCCAGAAGGGGTTTGTTATGTTAAAATGGTACTGAGACTCCAGAACTGTTCACAGGCAGGTTTTTTAGGCTGCTTTGGAGGGCCTGCTGTTTGCTTTTGTTGGCAAGCATGACCTGTGTGTTTATTTTATTCCTTCCTTACTTCACATGGTGAATTTTGTTCTCTGCATGTACGAGAGGATTACAAGCAAGAGATGTTAAAGTTTCTGTTTACCTACAAGGCATGTACAAACAGAGGGCCTGATCCAAACCCTGTTATCATCAGTGGGAAGTTGAGTCAGCATCTGTGAATATCTAGCCACTTTTTCCTAGGTGCCGAGGTACAAATATGTGCTCTTCAAGCACCATGTTTGAAAATTTGAAAAATATTCTTTATGAGAAAGAAAGGGGAAACAGTCCATCTTTAAATTCCCTCTAGATGGTGGGTATTTATTTTTTTTCAAGGGCAACTTTCTATTTGATTGAATTTGAATTTTAAAGTTACATGTCACAAAAAGTTGTGCCACAGCTCTGGCTGGAGACCAATTTTTCCTGGAAAGATTTCTGAAGTAATTTTTTCAGTGGTTCCTAACAGTAAGACAAATCTCTGACCCACTCACCCTGCTGTGGCACATACTACTCGTAATTTGTTTATTTTGGTGAACATAAAGAATACAAAACAATGTCAGCATCCCATTTGCCAGGAAGAGAAGAGAAGAGAGAGAAGCCCACAGAACAAATGGGTCAGCCCAACAGCTTTGGGTGGATAAAGTAGTGCTCTATATCATACATGCTATACAGCATCTTCACATGGTACATAGGAGACCTCATCACAATCCTCTCCAGAGAGTCAGCAGGAGGTAAACAGAGAAACAGCCTTTGTGTGACACATGAGCACATCCTGTAAAGAGCATATATAGATGGTGAATCTCTCTAAAAACTGATACTTAGCATGCTAAGCAAACAAACAAGCAGCTGAATACATGTAAATTAGATGAATGACTTGGGTATAGAAGACAGGAACCTCATAAGTCAAATGATTCCCAGCTTCCAGAAGGATTTGCATACAGCGTAAGGAGGGACCTTCTGCAGATGCAGGTTTGCTAGCAGGATGTGTGCCTGGGGAGCTGCATCTTTGTGGGACTGACTGATTGGGAGAACAAATTAATAGGCTGAAAAAAACAAACAAACCCCACTTTCAAAACTTCAAAATGCAAGTGCCTGGATGCAATCTTTTCATTGTCTTGCCCTGTCTGTTAGTAGGTTGGGCTTTTCTAAATGAAGCACCTCTCTTTCCAGCTCAGGTACTAGGAGTCAGCAACCAGTCATTACTTCATACATGAGGCAACTGTAAAATAGAGGATGATTCCAATCGTTTGGATGCTAGAATGGGATACATTCCCTCAATCATCTTTTGGCCCTGTTGCTCATTTTTAAAACAAGCGACACAATCCCAAGTTTTCTGCAAGGTCTTCGGAGTAGAAATTTCCCCTAATGTTTGTCAGTGCAATGCCTATCACACTAGACAGCATGCTGTGCCTGCTATGTGACTCTGATCTTCAGACAAAAATAATAACTTTTAGGAGGAGGGCTCTTTCACAGTACTTTTCTTTTCACAGAGTACTGAGTTGTACTCTGTTGATGCTGAGTCAAAAACATGCACTTTTCTTCCATATTCATTACTGTGCTATTTGGAAGGCTCAAGGACGTGAAGCGAACTTTAAGCTGAGAAGATGTTAACAGAATGTATACATGGAAATCAGTGTTTCTGTCTCCATCTGTTTCTTTGGTCTCAAAAAACACAAGTGCCTCTGTAGCACAGTCAGTACAGTAACAACTTCTGGGACCGGTGGGCAGGCATTTTTCACATCCTTTTTTTCAGCGAGATTGCCAATACTAAAACCTTGTCACTGCCATTTGTAATGCACTTTTATTTTATCACATCAAGACAAAATTGTTTCAGCCCACTGCCCAGCACTTGCCACCATGACTACTGATCTGAAGCAAAGCTCTCAAGCATACAGAAAACTGGGGAGAGAGTCTGCAAACTGAAACAAAACCAGTGCAGATTAAATTAGAGTTCTAACAAAACTTACCAAGCTTGACACTATGACCACAGTAATTTTTTCTTTCACACCCTCATTTGATAATCAGGACAGATAACATAGCTCCATTGTGGATGGAAAAGGAGGGAGGGAAGATTGAGAAGGTGGATGTACAACTGTTAGGGTGCCATTGAGTCATGATAATCACCCATTGACCTCAAATCTCCCCCCCTCCTATAAATCAGTGCCTGTTACAAAGAAAAGTCCATATCCGAAAACCAACTACTCTGTCTTTCTACAGGACATTCTTTGGATGACTGGAAGCAATCCTTCTAAACTGAGTGACTCCTTACCTTCCTGTCTGAGTTGGTTTGCATTGCTGAGGAGGTCCTTCAGATACCCGAGTACACAGTCTCACCATAATGCTGAGATAGGCTACCTCCCACAGGGGCTGCACCATCCCCACCTTGCAGAAGGCCCGATAAGAGTGGGAGATGAAGTTTGGTTTAGAGCAAGATTGGGGTTTTCTGCCAGACTGGTCATCATCACAATTTAAGTTAGCCTCAAACTTGCTCTAAGTTGTCATAAAAAACATCTGGGATTGAAGCAGTGGAATCAAGTTAGCAGTGATATTGTTGCTGCTCACCCTCTATTCTGTTGAGGTAGCACTCACAGGACGAGGAGAGGAGTCGGAGTGGACATGCAGTTTGTTATCAGACGAGGTAGATGAAGAGCAGTTTATAACTTACCAAGTGGCTTCTGCACAATCCTTTGATCTGTGTTACCCACTCTATTGTTAACACCTGTGCAGTGCTCAATAAAACACTCCCACAAGCCCTTTTTGATATCTCCAACGTGCAGTCTGTTATATTTCCTGTCGATGATGCAGTACATAACTCATTTAGAGGGGCATGTGAAGTGTTCATGAATGACAAATTAAGATTTAGTTCAAACATCCCTGATGGGGTCTTGGTGCATTTACCAGGTTTATAGATCTGTTTCCTGGGAATGTACCTTATAAAGTTGCATTTGTGGGTTGTTTATTCAATGAACAAAGTGATCCATTATGTTTTTGTCACTGTTTTAGACATGAATGGAGGGTAGGGAAATAATTGCAGTAAATAGCTCTTCTTTCCGATTTTCACAAGAGTGAAACTTGAAGTACAGCAAATGGAATAATCTGTTCAGGATTGCAAGCTGAAGCAAAAAACCCTTACTCAAGTGCATTTAATTCTCTCCTACGTCTTCCATCTTGGGAATTTGGAGAAGAAAGAGGATTCTGAAAATCTTTCGTTGGTAAAATGTAGCATGGGAAAATGGGGCACAAAATTTTAAATGTATAGAATTATTTTTATTTAATCTGGGGGTTACGAATGGCAGTGGGGAAGAAGGATTAAAAGCATAGGGTGTTACACACTCCCTCCCCCATTCTTCCTCCCATAAAGTCTCTGGACTCTCTGTTGCTATCCAGTGTGAAAAGTGGTATGATGGGTTTAGTGCTTCCAGCCTAGAGGGCAAAAAGATCTCCTGCCAGTCTCATAAAAGCAGCCTGCTCTTGATAAATTTCTATTACTATTTTGAAGATCAAGTTGGTTTTAATAATGTGCCTCTGGCTTGTAAGCATCAAAACCTTCTAATTTTTCTCTATTACCAGCAAGATTTTTCCTAGTACTGAACACCAGAGGTACTGAACAGCAATGTGGGAAACTAAATGATTTAGTTTGCAGTACCATTAAGTGAGGTTTCTTACCTGAATTTCAATGTTATGCAGCTCTGCTAGAGGCTGCAGACCAAAGCTCTTCTGTTTTCAGTCACAGGCTAGCTATCAATTAATTCTTTGAACTATAAAACAGAAAATATTTATTAAAAATTCTCAGTTCTTGGCCTCAGAAAGGCCAATGGACACGAGCAGGATGAAAAATTAATGTGACTTTAATTCTGTGTGGATAAGTAAGACAAAAAGATGAGCTTTTGCAGAAGTCCAGAAGAAGCTGAGGACACATAGGAGTTGAAAATATTCTTTCATCATTGACATGTTCTGCATTCCTACAGGAAATTTCTCTATCTGGGTCAGTTTTTCCATGGATGGCCTCAAGGACTTTAAAACAATTTACAACACAATTTTCTTGGGAAAAAGGGATCAAACCAAAACTTTCTAGGCCTCTTCCTGCCCCACTGAAGAATAAGCACTTACTCTGAGTGTTGTGGGAATAAACGTGTCCGTGTACACAGACAGCATAGGCTATAATAGCACTGGGATCTCTCTGAAGGCTGTGTTACTTGCATACTCCTTTCACTTCAGGCAAAACCCAATCATCTTCCCTACTTCCCTCCCCAGTACAGAAACAAAAAATTCACCAATGTGGGTAAAGACTCATGTCAGGGGGCAATGTGTTCATTCCCTCTGCCACAGGGAGTTGTTCTGCAAAGTTGTTCATCTCTGGTAGCTTAGCTCATTCCTTTCCCTCTGTGTTGCAGGAACATCCAGAAGAGCTTACAAGATACTTAGGGTAAAACCCTTCCCATTTAGAGAATAATCGTGTCTGGCTCGGGCAAATTCAATGGATTTAATGTGGTAAAAAAGAAACTTCTTTTTTTTTCTGAGCTCTCACTCTCTCTCAAAACAGATTGATCAATAGAGCAACACAGTGAGAGCGAGGACCTGTTTTCAAAAAGGAAAATATCTTGTGAATAAGCCACTGGCCTGAAACTCAAGAAAATGTCTTTGCTTATCACATGTTTGCTGACAGAGAATCCTTGCAAAATGCTGGATTTCCAAGAACAGATTGCTGAACTCCTACTTTCATCTCGGGAAAACTGCAGCCAATAAATCATAAAAACAGAATTACAGAGACTTTGTTTTGGGGTAAAATCAAAACTAGAATTAAACATTCCACTTTCAGGAGATAAACCTCTAATCCTGGACTATTGGGCCAGTGAGCTGTAGCCAATAAATACATTTAACCACTAAAAACAAAGGGCAAATGATTTGGCCTCACTGAGCTGTCAGATTTTCTCCCTTTTGTGCACTATTCCCATAAGGCCCCAGATCCGGAAGGGGTTGTGGTCAGATTATTCCCATGTTCTGTTTATTCTCCTCCGAGCTCCTGACAGTTTAGAGCACAGTCAGGATGGATGCTTAAGAGCAAAACTTCACCCTGTAGCTACTGATGAAATTCAAGGGTCTAGGAGCACAACTCTCATTCCAGACAGCACTGAAATGAAGCATGTTGAAACGCTGTGAGCTTCAAACCCTTTCTGCTTCTTGTTGCAAAGAAAGGTGAAGGACAATAACATCAAGAAGACAAGAGTAACACAAGACTGTATTTACATAATTTACTATTTACATCATTTGGAATTTGAATTTAATCTGCAGCTAGGAGGAATATTTTTTTTTCCCTCTATGTAAGATTCTTAGAGGATTGGGAGGAATTTTGCTTCTCTGATAGTAAGGTACAGATTCTTCCAGAGGTATTTTCCTTTAACAAATGCACTCACTACTGGCTAGTGCACTGGTGATGTCCCTGTCCTCTACTGCTCTTCCCCTGTGGCACATTCCAATTTTGTGGATGTTGCCTTTAAATAAATGTAGAGGATATAGGGAAAGACTTCGCAGCTTGCAAAACATAAAATGGATGTTCTGTGACCACCCTCCAGACAAAATGTCTCCCACAGGTTCCTGTGACTACAGGGAAATCATGTCCAAAATTCCTATGCAGCCTTTAAAAAGAAATTTTGAAATTTAAATATTACTTTGTTTTCCATAATTGCAGCAAACAGCTGTGATCAACATTCAAGTAGACCAAAGAAAAAGATCTTCCAGTCTTAACATTTTTCCTAACAAGTTAAATGCCCGTGACAAATTTCAGATATGTGCTACTCAAGTCCTCTGTATTAGAATTCATACCATGCTGTGGATTTCAAACTTACACTGTCAAATTTAGACATATTGTATTTTACAAGAGATTTGGTGCTCGTTTGCTTCATTCTCCTAACTCAGACTCATTCGTTTCTGAAGGTAGCCTCTTCCAACAGAGAAGGAAAGAAGCGTGAGATTATTTTAGTAGGGGTCTTCTAGCTCTTCACTTTGAAGACAGATGCAGAAAGAATTTTAAAATTACAAAGGTAAAAATAAAAGCCTTTGATTGTTCTGCTTAATAAATAAAAATGGCTTGATCCCGAGTCAGCAAGAATTTAAGTTTTGAACATTTTGAGCTTTCCATGTTCAAATTCCTCTCACAACCCTGGAGCCCAGGTTGAAGATCCACTGCAAAATATTCATTTCTGGGGAGATTAAGGATAGGTGCCTCTGATGAGAGCTGTATGAAACCAAAAATCCATTCCTGTTGTGGAGAGATTGCTTAATATCCTACTAAATTATAATCCTGTCTCTGAGTACAACTATTAGAGGTGATTCTTAGAGATATTTGGAGACTATGGTTTACATGTAAGGCAAGCAGATTGCATTTGTAACATTTAACACACAATAACAATAATAAAACACTGACGTGGGTTTTCTCTGTAAACAGTCTCTTCTGAAGATAGAGCCAGTGAAATGTTTTGAGAACTTTGACATTTATAGCTGTATTTATAATCTCTTTTGGATCATTTCCTCATGGAATCACATGTTTGTGTATTTTAAATTCTCTGGAGAAATAAAAATGTTTAAACAAAATAATGATGTGATAGGCATTTTATGAGGGCTTGTTCAACGCGTGTGCATGTACAAGCAAGGCTGGATTTGTTCTGAGGTAAGTGAGTGGGAGTTTTGGAAATGGGTATCAAGGAACGAGCCTCTTTATTAAAATGACAAAAAAGAGAGGGAAAAAAAAGCAAGTATACCCAGCCCTTTGCAGAGGACGGGTCTGTTGGTGTTTGAGAAGTAGCATGGCAGTCGTTACAGTTACTGCACTGATATATGAAAGAGAGACAGAGAGGAGATACACTTATGCTCGTATGCATACATATACCTCAACATGTGTAAATGAATTCACGCAGACACACATTGCACAGGCACTTGTATTAGTGCCTAATTCACAGTAGATAATTTATTTGCCAGTCTTTCTACTAATGGCACATACGTGAGCAGACTGCTTTTTCCTAAATGTGATTCTCATTCCACAGAATTTGAGTAGGTTCTTACTGTATAGTGAGAGCACAGGTAGCTTAGTGCAATTGTTTGACACCAGTTACGCAAATGTTTTTCATGCCCATTCACTGCTGCTCATCACATACATCACACAGCCCTTTTCCTGTTTCTAGATCATCGTCATCATCATAGGAGAAAAATAATAAGGTTTGTTTCATGGGATGGAAAAAAAATGGGAGATCTGTTTCCTAAGGGCAAGCACAGATGAATTGGATTACACTTGTATCAGATGTGTGTTTTCCCTGCACGCCCCGACCTTGTGTAAGATGTCATTTGGCTGCATAAGATTGTCAGCCGTGTTCCTCAACCTCACATGAAAGAAATCAGTCAGTGGGAGATAGAGAAACTGCCCGCCCAAACCCAGGCAGAAGAAGCCCCGGGAGGCCTGTGCCAGCATTGCCTCCAGCGTGGCTATTTCTTCGCAACCCAGACACGTATCGCCTGCAGAGTCTAGTTGAACTCCACATTCCAAGAGCAATCACATATCTCAGTTCTCCCAAAGTGATAAAAAACTGTATAAGCACAGAGAAGCAAGTCCATTTTTAAACTCAAGCGAACGCTTGCCCAGAATGTTTTACAATGCTCAGTTTAGCTTTCTCTTCTATTTTTTCATATTCAAACAGTATCACAAGTGTGTCAGGAGCGTTTCTAAAAAGAAAAGGAGATACAAAGAGCTTGTGAGCCCTGGAAAATTCTTTCTATGTCAGCTTCAAAATTCTCACCAAAGCTGTGTAAGAAGCTCGCTAGAACAGCACCAGATGCTCAAGTGTCTTCACTAGTTCGAAAATGATAGCAATTCAGAAGCTGCACACAACTCCCATTGAAGTCAGTAGAAAGATCCCCACTGATAAAAGGAGTCACTGGATGAAACCCCAACTTTGTTAAATAAGTTTCCCTGTCTACTAGCTAGAGAAAAAAAAGCAGGTATGCTTGAAAGTGGAGGCTGTTCAAGAAGGAGGAATGAGTTTTTCAAGTGTAATAGGTGCTCTTGTAACAAAGGCCTTTTCTTCCGGGGATTTCACAATACTCAGAAAGACACAGCTATTTGCAACTTTTCCCTATAAAATGAGGAACTCAACTGTACTTTCTCCCCAGTGCTGCTTTTGCTCCAGTTCCCAGCAGCAAACATATACTTTGTTCGGTGGTGTATAATGAAACCCAGGAAAGCCTCAGATAGCAGAAGAAAAATGCACAAATTATGAGACAAAGCCTGCCATTATTTATCATATTACTCCTTGAATATGTGTCTTAAAAGACAAGACTTGCTTTAGCCGTGGCTTATGGATGAAGAAAAATTGTCACTAAGTAGTTCAAGGGATGGAATGATTTAAGCAGAGATCTCTGGGGAAGGAAAGAGAAAGCAGAGGGGAGAAGTCTGGCATATAAAGCTCATGTAAATAAAGCATTGACCTTTACTTCTGACACTCTGTTTCAAGTCCAGCTTTCTCTCTTAAGTGGAACCAGACAAAGGTTGGTGGGGAGGTATTCCCCTGGTACTTGTGTTAGGCCCATCAGACCTCCCAAGGGAAACAGTTTGAAAGGTCACAACATAGCTGCTGGCCATCTTTTAGCTGTGGAAGGGCTCCCAAACTTCACTTGTTTATAGAGTCCTCCTGATGATTGAAAACTATCATGTTTTGTTGTTTTGACCTCTTAACACGTTCTCATCTTGGTTCCAGAGCATTCAAATACTAGGGAATTCCATACTGAGCCCAAATGAACAAAGGATAGCTTTTGGCAACAGCTTGTCAGCTATATCCTGCTAAGTACTTTTGGCATTCTGTAAGCTGAAACCATATTCTTCCCCCAAACTGCTCTGCTGCCCCATTACAGGTATTTTGTTACTGAAGTTCCCAGTGATTCTTTACAAGATACACCCAGTCCATGCAATTTCTAGAAGAGATGAGAAAATCCCGCTGTAGATCTCACATAACTGTGGTGGGAATCATGTCTAGTTAAGAAAAACAACTCGTGAATTATGGAGATAATGAAATCCTAAACATTTTTAGAGGACACATCACACACTTTTAAGAAGTCTTCACTAAAAAAGTATTTTCTGAAGCCTTACTCTTTCCCTTTCCTAATCACTGTGCATCCCATTTCTTTTTTTCGCCTTGTATGTATTTTTTTCCTACACTCCTGTCTTCCATTGTGTCACATTCCTATATTCTTCTTTTCCTCATACTTATCTGCTCATCCACAACCAAGGATTTGTCACAACAAATTATGCATTTTTGGCAGAGAACATGCAGTTAGCTAAAAGATGTGTTCCTTTGGTCCTCCTGGCCTCCTGGTCAGATCTATGTGTGCTCAATGACATGGAGATCAAAGGCCAAAAATACTTTCTGTAGGCCGCAGAACCATATGCAGGTTTTATTAGAGATGTAAAATGTTTCAGGATTGTAAACTCAATTCTTCAACCCTATCACTGACCAGAAGAAAACATCCCAACCTTTTTTAGCTAGAATATATCTACTCAAGTGTATCATAAATGACTGAACTAAGTGAATCAATAAGCAAGGAGAGTTTTCATTTATGGATAGAAAGAACTAATCGGTAGTAATATGATTGTTCTCTGTAGAAAATGGGTAAGGTATAGAGTGCTGCCATTGAGACGTAGGCAGCATTACTCACTGTCAATATTCTCAGAGAGTTCTACTCATTGTGATGAAGCTTTATAAATCTTTGTCATGTCTTCAGTGCAATAGATACCCAAATCTACTTAAATTTCAGGTAACATATTAACATAAATAGCCAAGTACCAAATAGGACATCTGACAATTTCCTCTAAAAAATGGGGCTTAGATTATTAGGTGATACTGTGTCATAATATTTTCCCCCTTTTTATATCTTCTTCAGTGATTAGTGCATACAGGGAAGACAAACAGATTCAAGAGATACTCATGGATTGAACAGTCAAAAAATATACATCTTTTAGATATAGAGTTTGTATCTCTCATATAATAGAGGTGATTCTTATTGGAATTTTTGCTAAATGTTATTCAAATAACATGTTTTTTCTTAAAGATATTTATCGTATTGCAGCTGATAGTAGCCTTATGAGTCTATTCTGGGTCTGATCCTCTTCAGTTATCAACTAACACAAGCGTGTTAACATTAAATAAATACGTGCTAGCTGATGTTTCGGTCCCTTTTCATCCAAGGCTTGGGTGCCATTGCCTCTTTCACTCTCTGCACTGTTTGTGGCCATGTCTAGAAACTGATGCCCAAGAAGTATAGGAAAATAACTCTTCGTGTCTGCTCTAAGCTATTTTTGAGCCATGTTGCAGAATGTTCAGATTTGGTCCCAATTAGTAACAGTCACAAGTGCTGTAAAAATCCACCTACAGTGTCAGTTCAGGATTGAGACTGGCCTTTGTTGTACATTGGCATGCTGATTCTCTAATATTATCTCTTTTCTCCCCTCCCTCCAGCTCTGTCTTTTCAGGCAATACTACCCACATTTTAAACATCATGAAATGTCATCAATGGAGTACTTCTCACTATGAAAAGAAGATGAGCTAGTGAGTCAATATATTCTTTTCAGACTATAGCGAGAGTGTCTGGCCCCATCTGTCAAGGACACACAGTGTATATCTCTGAGTCCATTTTAGCTTTAAAATATGATTTTAACAGACATTCCCAGAGGCAAAAGGACTTGACCCATTGCACCAACAGGCCTGGGATAAAGGTATGCACTGATGAAGAATCATGGGCCATGAAAAGTAAATTTAGGTAAGACATTGTGATTTCAGTGGCATTTTATCAGGCATTGGAACAGGCTGTCCAGGGAGATAATTGAGTCACCATCCCTGGATGTATTTAAAAGATGGGTAGACGAGGTGCTTAGGGATGTGGTTTAGTAGAGAACAAATACAGTAGGACTCAATGATCTCAGAGGTCTTTTCCAACCTAAGGATTCTGTGATTCTTTCTGGACACCTTCCACTCCCACCCTCCTCCCCTCCCCCTCCCCAAAAATTTAATTCAAGAAAACCAGCCCAAATATCCCAAATATTTTCTTCATTATGAACTTGTAATTTATGAGAAAAATATATCAGGAAGCAACTTTTTGATTCAGGACCTAAATAAGATGCAGTGATAAATACCCAGAGTAACTGGGTGCCGTGAACATGTGACTGTGTGCATGCAGAAGAGAAGCAGAGAGATAAAAAGTGTGTTTGTACAATTATACTTATGCCCAAAAGTAATTACTGTGTGGCCTGCACTCTGGGCTGGAGGACAAAAATAATAATGTATTTTTCCATAAAAATAATAAGGTAATTACTATGTAAACACTATGTCTCTACATGATAATTATTGCAGGCCAGGTTTTGCTCCCCCTATTCATATCGACTACTGCTACCAGGTGAACTGGCCCCCACCTCCTTGATACCAAAGTGACTATTTGGAAGCTGTGTTCTGAGTATGAGTAAAGGTGACAGCCTCGTGTAATTAAATGGTCAATGAGCAATTTCCATGTAAGTACAGCATAATGGAACCTTGCAAAAGAATCTCTAAGCAGAGGAACAAACACATTTAAATACTGTGTTATTAGAGTCAACCTGTCCTGCTTCCATTGTCAGTAAAAAGATGTCTTTGCACGTGTTTTTTTTTGTTCCCTTTCTGTGCCCTATTTAAACAATTCTTGGGTTAAAGAGCAAAATCATAACAAAACCACAAAAGCCAAAGATGCGTGAGAAGGAGTACATTCCTCTCTACCAGTCTGTCGACCAAGTATGAGTATCCTCATAGCGCCATCCCTGAGCAGAAGCCAGTCCTGTACCAGGAGCAGGAAGGACACTAGCCAAGAGAGGTGGATGGCATTCAAAATTTTCGGTTCCAGTCTGATTTCTGCAAGAGACTCCATCGGAAAGCAGTTCCAACTGCTCCGTGACTTGGTTCTCCAGCTATGAGATCAGAATAGGAATTTTCTTTTTGTCAGGGACTATGAGAGTGAAATCCATTGCTTAAATGTCAAGCACAGAGGACCTACAGGGACGAGGATCCCATCCATAAGAAGATTCTTCCTTCACCTCAGTGAGCCTCAAATATATTCATTTGAGACTTTCAACATCTGTGATAAATACAGTGCTGCTGTTCTTATCTGATTGCATTTGAGGATCTCAAAGCACTGTGAGAACTTTAATGATCTTGGTGATGCTGTTACTGCTCTTATTAAAATCAATAGCAACACACCCTTTGATGTTAGTAGTAACACAGTCATGCCACAGGCTTTATAATATGCTGAGGAGGAAGGTATATATATCTCACGCTTTTTCCAGTCATAAAATAAAATGGTTTTACTCAGGAGCAACAGGAATGAACCACACATTCCAGATCAGGATTCAGTAGGTCTGAGCAGGAAAAATTTTGCGAAGAAGTTTCCTGGAGACCGGTGGCATTGCTAGTAGTGCAAGAGACATTGTACCCACTGATGTCAGTGGTATGCCCGTGCCACCACCTCCTACTCCCGTGCTAGACTATGCAACAATGGCTAGTTGTCAGAGCAGACAAAATGAAGATGAACAATCAAAAGGCCAGAAAACCTCTTAGCATATAGTCTCTAAGTACCAAACTGTCCTAAAAGGTGTTTGTGTTTTCTGAAGCATTCTGTCACAAGACCATCGTCAGGCTCATTATGAATGTAACCCACCAGCATCTAATTGGTATTCCAATATCTTTGAGCTGTGACCTAGAAAGAAAGAGCAGAGCAGAAGAAAGTAGTACACACACACACACAAAAAAAAAATCTCGTCATGGTCCTAGAGTGGTAGGGCAAATGCCTGTTCCTATACTGTACATGCATAAACAGCTCTTTCTCAGCTGCAATTTAATGTTGCTATACCTTCGATTGCAATTACATTGAATCACATTGCAACAAATCTTTGTAATGCCAATCCCATCTTTCCACCTCATTGACAGCTCTGGAGATGCATCTGAAATTCATAGTAGCCTCATAGCCTATGGCAAGAGAAATCCATGCTGCTAAAATTTTATTTTAGAATTCAAGCTGGTTTCTCTCAGTCTAGGATGCTCTGGTTTTAATCTTTTGCTGCCTAGCACAGTGTATCAAAATAACCAGCCAATATTGTTAAACTGTCAGGGGTCTTCACTGCCGCTGAATTTTACCAGTATAAATAAATACTGTAACTTAAGGAAAAAGAATCCCTCTGGACAGAATTTTTAACGTTAATAGAATTAAGAGGAGAGGGAAAATGTGTATAAACTTCGACTTGACAACAGCCTCTTCCTTTTTTTTTTTTCTTTTTTTTTTGGTACAGAAAGAAAAGGCTTGAGTAGAATATTCAGGCTGATTTACTGCTCAGGCTGATAGAGACTCCAGGCTGGATCCCAAAATTTGAACAACGTTCAAAGGGAGAGATATTTAAAAATCCCAGAAAAAGAGATATTTCCAAATTAATGGCATTGCCCAAATGCCTTGGCTCCTTGCACCCCACCAGGAAGGTTTATTATTTTCTGGTAAAATGTTGCTTGAATGGGGAGTGGTAGTCAGTGATGCGTCAGTGCTGCTCTTTGAAGACATTAAAAAGCTGAATGCACAACAAAGAACAGATGTTCCAGCATGCTTTATTTATGCACCCATCAGCAATCTTCCAATGACCACAAAACACAAGCTTTTTTTTTTTTCCTTTTTACTCCTCGCAATATTATTTTCCGATCAACTCACACTCTATTTTTTCTCCAGCTGAACTCTTCTGTGAATTGGGGGTGGGTGTGTGTCTGTGTGTCTGTGCGTGCACGCGTTTGTGTGCGAGTGTGTGCCCGCGCTTGCGCGTGTGCCTGTGTATGAGAGTGTGTGTGTGTGTGTGTGTGTGTGTGTGTGCTTGAAAGTCTGCTTCCACATCAAAAGCAGGCTTCTATTGAACTGTCGAACAGGTGTGGATTCTGCAATTAGATCACATTTCAGAGAGAGAGAGACACTGAGGGTAATAATGGCGGTGAATTCTTCATAGTCAGATGCAGCACCATAGCGACCAGTAACAATGAAGAATAATAGGTATTAGTATTAGGGTGATTATTTTTAGTTTATAGAATCATTTGATTGAATACTGCCATAAGGCACCGTTAACGTGTGCACAGCGCTTGCCAGCTGTAGAGCAAACTTGTTTTACTGGCACTTATCTGAAATTCTCATCTCTCCCCCACCCTCTCTGCTCACAATTGGAATGAAAGTAGCGATTAGGAAGTGAGATGTAAAGCAGATTAAATGTTATGATGGACTAAGATCCTGATAGGTTATTAAAACTCACTTGCATTTGGTGTTTTAAAGGCATAGCGTTTGCATATTTTTCCACTGGTCTACATCTTTTGAAGATAAAACAAAGGGAACGTTTTAAAAATCCATTCATAACCAGGAGGCTTTTTCATAGTGAGCTTCCAAATTTATGACCTTCCTGTGTGTGTTTTACACCTGCGTGTTGTAAATATATATTAAGTATGGAGCAACTGTGTTACCAGTAACTGCGGATCTGATTTAAAGAGAGCTAAGGCCGCCGCATCGCAGCGGGCCAGATCCTCAGCTGATGTAAACTGGCATCTCTCCACTGAACTCAGAGGTGCTACATAAACTTGCACCAACCGAGGATCTGCAGAGAAGGGAGAATGACAGCCTTAATTTGGAATTTCTCTGCATCTGTTGGTATAAATCAGAGGCCTAACATTATCGTCACATAATATTCTGGTGTAGCAGAGGTGCTGTGAATTTTTAAACATAGAGAGAACTGTTGATCTATTGTTCCTCTCCCACCCTCCTGCCTCCCTGCTTTCGGCTGGCATTGTAAGGAAGCAAGAGTATTGCAGCGTTGGACAACATGGAAAATTCCAATCCTTGTTCTTAACGGATCTTGATATAGATGCTCTGTTTCCTCCTTAGGCACAGAACTTGACTCTTTAGACACCCTCGTAAGACAAATAACTTTTCCTTTGGTATCATAAATATGCCATTATTCCTTCCACAATAATAATCGCTATTAAAAATAGTAATAGAAGAAGCAGTATTTGATAGCAGCAGTATTTGATAGCGTCCAAAAAGCATACTAATGGCTTCATCACAGAGATGAATGTTGTAATCTATTTCTTGTAGACTAAGTAAACAAAGACTAATTTCAATTCCTTTTGTTCTGTTAATTATAATTATTTTTCAAAAAGCATGAAAAATATTTTTCAAAACACCTTCCATGTTCAATTGTGGTTGGTTTGTTTGCATTCGATTCAATGAGACAAGAACGGCATTCTTATGGCATTCCTTGATAATCTGACAGTGTCTATGCAGATGTTGCAGTAGCAACTTTTTCCGTATGATTCTGCTTTACAATCGTACTGTGCACTGACATACTGTTCCATTTATTCATCTGATTGAATACTGCCACAAGGCACAGCTAACGTATGTTAACAGTGCACAGTGCACGTAGCCTAGTGTTCTTACTTCACAAGAACGCTGGCAAACGCAACACTGGGTGCAAACTAAAAGTCACGTGCTAAATTTTGGCAAAGGTTGGAGTAAAAACACCTCCAAGAATTACATCTCATGATGTAAATCTCAGTATGCTTTAATACAAGTCACAAAACCAGCAACAGGAATCTGTGGTGGATGTATGCACTCATAGTGTGCACCGACACTGCAATAAAACCACTATTGAAAATACTATTTCACATGTGTCTTAGCTTCTTTCTGTATACAAACCACACGGGTTTTTTCTGCTGTGATTTTCTTAGGGTTTTTTTTTTTTTCAGCATTGGGTTTGATGGTTTGAAAGGCAGAGTGCGAAATCCACTACGTTTTTTTTTTTCTTTACACTCAAAACTATGCCATAGAAATTTAATATGCTTTAAAATTTCAATACTGATGAGGAGTTGCATGCCATTTTTTAGCCCACTGAACAAAAGGCGTACTGAGTCACACATAGCCTATTCAAATAGGAAACGCAGATGCCTGCTAATTTATCTTCTCACATAAAGTCCGCTTACCAATCCATACAAGAATTGCCCCCATGTCTTTGCAGCGCTGCAACCAGAACGGATGCTGTCACTCAGGGGGGACATGTGACCATTAGTGCCACCTCCTTGGGGAGCTCTTTAGCATACTGTCCTCCACTGCTGTAATTAAAACTAACAAGAGCAGTTTACAAAGGAAAAAGAGACAAACCTGAGCATTACAGCTTGCAGCAAGACAGAGAAAGGAAGTTGAAGAAGCATTCCTATGCATTCCCAAAATGCATAGGAAAGCCAGGTTTCTGTGGAGGTTATCAGGGAGGAGAAAAATTAATACATAGACAAGGCAAACCACTCATTAGATGAGAAGGTTTTTCCCAAACCATTAGCTTAAGACCATGCTGGTTAGAGAAAAATACTTATTTCTTAAAGGAAAAGGAGAGGAATGCTAGATATGCTCTGGTGCACTTATATGAATAAATAGAATCAAAATCGTACTATTTTTTGCTTCTGTCAAAAGGTGATGCTAAAGAAGAAATTAAATATTGGAACAAAGGTGGGGCAGTTTTCCCCTGAGAACAGTTTAGCCACCAAATATGCAATTTGAGGTTGACCACAACTACCCACATATTTAGTTTAAATTTAATGAATAGTTTTAGCCATAAAAAGGCTCAAAAATAGATGATGAAGTTAAAGCTCCTAAGATACACTGTTTTCAAAAGTAATATTCTGGTGTTCTGTTTTGGAACATTTTGTTCTCATTTCTGTAGGAAATGAGATTTTTAATGGATTAAAAAAAATCAGAAAATAAAAAGAAATTTTATCTTGGATTTGGATGAGGCATTTTTTTGTTTTCTAGTCCATACTGAAAAAAAAGGGAGGAGAGTGGAATCTGTTTCTGGTCAACTTGGACTATATTTTCACTCCTGGTTTTGCAACTCTGAATCAAAGCTTGATTATTTACTTCTGATGTAACTTTAAAGGTGCATGCTTGTTGCAACTCATAGCATTTCAGACTTGCCCAACTCCTGGGTCTCTTCGGACAAGTGATAATGGCTTCACCTGAGAAAGGTGAAGAGGTGGAGTTCTAGTGAGGGGGTGGATGCAAGACCAGATGAACATAAGACAAGTCGGTGTTTGTGTTCGCTCAGTTTAAGAAAAGCCCCTCTTCTACTGCTATGGTGATGAAGTTCTGCAGCATCTAAATCAAGGCCAGAAAACAGCAATGGGACAAAGTTCTGAAAGCTGCAGCTCTGTATAACTAAAGCTTTGCTTTCCACCTTACTCTGTCAAACTTGCTTTGGGATTTGGCTGGAGCCCAGTGGTTATGGGATTAGTAGGGAGAACCCTTGTGAAATGGTGCTTTATATAGCACAGGTGATATTTCTTCTCTAGGGACAGGACACCTAACCCACATATCTTCTTGTAGACCTAGTTCTTACAGTGGTTTTTCACCACAAGCCTATATATAAACGCAGATGGACAGCTTTGTAAAGAACTCGCATGGAGGAAATGGGATCATTTGAAGGATGACTGACTTACGACAGGCACTTAAGATCTTGTCTGATTTAACGAAGCCTGTCATAAGCTAGATCCTTGAGAACTGCTGGGCTCTTATCACTGTCACAGTGATCAGGAGAGTGCTGAGTTTCAACGCACTTCAGATCTTCTGTGTACATGGTTGGGCAGTAAGATGTACTTATAACACAGGGTGCAAGAAAGGCAGCTGAACACCAGCATCCCTTCAGTATCAATGCTTTGTACTGGTGTCTGAAGCTTAATAACTGCATGGCAATGCAATGTATTAGTGATGGAGAGAGAAGGAGAGGAGAGGAGGAAGAGAGGAAAGGAGGTAACTGATGAAAGCTTAGCCAGTCTCATGAAATGGTGTGCAATGCATGTTGTTTTGAGCATTGCAACTATAAACAACAGCTTAGGGTAGCTGGACAGTCATTTGGAACCAGACCTTGCTGCAGATGATCCCCGAAGGATATGGGGTGGATTGGGAGCACACCAGAAGTCAGGATGTCTGTGGCCACAGTGGCTAAAATTTCACTAGAACTCCACCTCTTCAGCTTTCTCTTCACTATTTTAAAACAATCCCTGAAAAAGGAATAAGCGAAAGGGTGTCACCATTTCAGAAGTAAATGGATTTGCTCGCTGTTCCGGGTTTTTTTTCTTTTTTTAATGGAAATGTATGAAAGTAGAAAACAGGGGCTGCCATGATGGTTTTTTTCTTGATGGAAAATAGCATTGTTTGATAAGCCTCATTGCTTTGCTGGTGTCTAGAAAAAGAATTCCTTCTAACTCAGAGATGAGTTGACCTTTGACAGAACCAGTCTGCTGTCATTTTGGGACTCCATTTTCAATTTATTCCAGGACAGATTCTACCATCTTTACTTCTGCTACAGAGTTCTTTATATCTCATGGTGTTCCATCAAAAATATACTAGTTAATGCAAATAATTGGACTTCCTAGTTGTTATTTTGAGGAAGCACTGCTTTAGTTGCTAAGCAGTTACTTTCTTGTTCTAAGGCAGATCTAGGTATTGGTGTCTGTGGACATACTTGCACTTTATCTGCTACCTCCAAAAATAACTTGACACCTCTAAGAGCACTGCAAAAATGTGGTCTGTGCCCCAAAGGACGTGTATTTTGAATTGAATGTTGAATACCAGAGGCAAATTGGATGGAATAGGCTAAGAAAGCAGCGGGTCACAGCCTTGTTAGCCAAATGGTGTCTTTTCTACTACATGTGATGCTATTCTGCTCCTATTCAGGCAAAACATGTGCCTGCAGGAGGTACCAGAGGGAACAGAAACATGGGAGAGTAAGAATGAAAGTAAGAAAATATGGTGAAAACAATGTCAAGAGAAAACGATGATGACATCCACCACTGTGAGAAGAATATGCTGTGAAGTCAGATAAAAGGGTTTGTCTGTTTGAAGTCAGAGGTGTTGAGTAAATATACTTAAGATGAGTGTGAGATGGAGCAGCAGTGAAATACCTGATAAACAGACAATACAAGCCACATGGCACTTAAAAAACCTGTTATAATTACATTTTTTTCACACTAATAATAAAATATGTAGAAATGATCTATATTATTTAGGCTTGCAATGCATCATTTGTGAAAACATGTAATACCCAAAAAGCCCTGCCATAACCATGTCATTTGAGAAGTAGCTTTTAGCATCGGCAAACATTGTTTTCACAGCTCATATTATTAATGTGATCACCCTTGAACAGCTGCCTCGTGAATCACCACGACCCGACTCCCTGGCAATAAAAACAGTAATCCCAACCTGTCGCCATTTCACCATCACCACCACAAACTTGGATATCATATGCCTGGCTGTTGTGCTGTGCAGTCTGGCACAGAGTGCATGTGCATCATGTCTGTGATGATAGAGAAAGTTTGAATCAATAAATCAATTACGAGGAGACAACAAGAAGGGGATTGCCATGAACGTGTGTGTATTGACATTTAATGTTCCCTCCATCACACTTATTTCCTGTACATGACCACAAAAGTCAAACACATACAAATATAGTTGAAAAAGGAGTCCTGTGGGTTCTCTGCAATAGATCCAGTCTGACACAAAAGCACATGCTCTTTTTACTAGCAAGAGCCAAGCCTAACACTTACTGAGGAAGCAGAAATTTAGATCTGGTTGCTATTTCCAGAATACCATTGATGGACTCTACAGAAACATGGATTTCACAAACCTTTTTTGCAAATGATGAGATACTGAAATTGCAGTGGAAAAACTGTGGAAACAGAGAAATGCAACAGTTTCTTAGAGTCACTGGAGAAGCCCCGAGGCAAAAACTTTTTTTTTTTTTTTAAATCTGGATCAAGAAAATATGCAAACTTTCTTCTCCCACTGAAAGACAGTAGATTTCTGGGAAGTCAAAAAAACCCTCAGAAAAACCCAAACCACCACTCCAAGACTACTCGCAAATTTTGAAGATACTTAGCTTGAAGATTTTGCTATCTATCCTGAGGATGAAGCATCCTTTATGTCAGCTGATGTTGGTTTATTCCATCCCCAGGCTCAGTCCTCTGTCACTTACAGGATGAAATAGTAGGTCATCTATATCAAGTTCCAAATTTTATTTATTCAGGAGCAGTTAGGTTTTATGATTTAAGGCTCTTAATGGGTGCTGGAAATTTTTGCAGAAGAAAAATGATTGATGAGCAGTAAGGAAATGTATTGCTTTATAGGCAATTTAGATTTTTTTGTGAAAAAGGTTCCAAATTATTAATATAATCCCCTACATGTAAAAATGGGGTTCGAAGTCAAGATATATGATACCCAAAGGTGTACAAACCTGCATATGCTTGCAGATTTGTTCACTAAAAGAACCCCTCCCAAGGTATTTTCACTGCATGAGCAGTACCCCAAAAAAGCCCACTCTGAAGAGAAATTTTTAGAAAACATACTGTGGTGTTTGTCCAACTCCATTGTAAAAAGAAAGGAAACAAGAGCAAAGAAATGAGAGGGAAAATGAGAAGATGGAGGGCTTTCCCTGTCTAATAATACATACTCTCTTCCTTCTCTCCTCACCCCAGCCAGCTAAAGCAACTGGCAGGTGCAGTATTACTCTGCAGATGGACCAGGAGTGGCACACATACAGTTATATATGCCTGGCACACTCGTATTTCCTGCTTTGTATCACATGCCAGCTAACCAGGCAATAGCCAGATTTGAGAGGACATCCCCAACAGTTGTTGTGCATGGAGAGAAACCAGTCTACTGGCAGTACACTATTAACCCTTCTCCAAAAATAGACTGTGCACTTAAGCCAGGTCAGTAATTCTCGTTTCCCCCCATCCTTTCACTGTCACTCTTTGTTTCTCTCCCCTTCCTTGTCATAACACAAGGGGAGAATATTTGGATGGGACAAGTGGGAACAGGTGATTTTGCAGCACTTGCTTGCTCCAAACTTTGCACAAATTTCCTACTGTTCTTCCAGGTCTTCTAGTCCTAAGCCAGACCCTTTTAGATTAGGGGTGGAGGAGAATAAAGCAGGTGGAGGGGGAGGAAAGGTGAATGAGATTCCTGTTATTGTTCAAAATGATCATTTTACATGAAAACTACCTAGCTACAAAAAATGAATCTATGCTTTCATGAGAAAGACCCAAATTTGCTCATAAACTAACTAAAAAATTGCATTTATAGGTCTTTTGGCATCTAAAGATACAACTAATGGTTTGGTAGGATTTACAAAACCATCTAAATTTTGCTTGAGATGTAAGAGTCAAAGTTTGTGTGAACTAGGAGACTTAGAAAGTCATCTATCTCTAGGAATCTAAGTATTTTCTTAAATATGGTCTGGTATAATTGTGAAAGTGCCTAATTTTTAAATCTTCTCCAACGCTCTTCATAATTCTGCCACTTCAGGGGAAGAAAAAATGCTGCTGTATACATCTGTGAAAATAATATCAAAGTAGTGGGCCAGGTTCTTCTAACAAGGGCACTGGAGACAGGTACAAAGTCACAAGTTCACTGCTATGTTGTGCCTCCAGTGGAAGCCCTGAGTGGTGGAGAATTTGTGCACCAAATCTCAGAGTCCTTCCACTCCCCACTGAAGGGGGTAACCAAAAAGAAGGTACAGGGGTGGTCACAGGCTTCTCAAAGCAAACTCAAGTGCCCTCTATGTGACACATGTTCTTTGGAAAAATTTGCTCTCTAGAAGAATATTTAAGGAACCATCCCACCAATGCAGGCCTCAGCCAGTCTCAAAGCAGGAACGATTCTGCTCAAAAGAAATAACCACCACAATCATAAAAAGAAGAGTTGAAAAAAGTTTGAACATAGCAATAAAAAAAAAAAAAGAAGAAAACAACAACAAAATTGAGTTCCTTTAAATCCTGACATTTATCACACCATGGGATTTACTTTTACTGCAGTATTTAAAGGATTTCCTACTCTTAGACTTGGGAATACTGCAAATAGCACAGTAAATTTAACTACTATGAGCAGTAAATGTCAAGATTTTAATGGTGCCTACTGTATGCCAGTTGGTTACACAGTCACCCATATGTGTTAACATGTAAGACCCGATTCTGCTCTCAGTGATGTCTTTGTAAACCAGGAGTAAGTGCACGTAATTCCATTGAATCATGTGAAACCAGAACCCAGGTCTGTATTCAAAATCTTGTTTGAAATAAGAACATTGGTCTAAATCCTGATTGCTTTCACCACTTCTTTCCAGAAAAAAAAAAGAACAAACAACTAAAGAAACAAACCACCCCCAACCCACCCTCCCCCACTCCCCACCAAAACACAACACACACACCCCCGACAAAAAAACCCCATTGAAACCAGAGGACTGAGATAGGACATCAGGATTCAACATTCAGTTCCCATTGCAGGGTTGCTAATCATGAGGGAAAAGAGTGGCCATCACATGCTTTGCATTTATCTGTCTGGTAGATAAGAAATCTATGAGGCAAAGATGATGTTCCTCTGTGAGAATAAGATTCCACCTGGATGCATTGTTACTTAGAGTTTCACACAGAAGTCAATTAACTTCTACTGTCCCAGAGGACATTTTTTTCCCTCTTTAAGCCTCTTGAGCCTTATAATACCCCGTACAACATTCTTGTGCTTTAGAGAAGCTCCTTTACTTCACCCTACTGCTATTTTCCATAGAGTAGCATAAAGCCATGGAGGATACTGCAACCATGTGTACCCAGGTACCACTGGCTGAGAAAGCAGTTGTGAAAAAAGTGTGCTTAAGTCTGCTTAACAAGCCAAAACCATATTTAATGACATCTCTCTGAGGGCAAAGAATCTTCTATCAAAAGAGCCTTTATTAGAAACATCCCCTGAGGCCAACAAGAAAGACAAGCCCCTTCCAGTTGACCCTTGTAGAGGTGCCATGCAAAGCCACCAGCCCCTACCTGCAGCCGTTCTAGGATGTCACACATATTCCCATACCCTGCTGCCTCTCCAGCCAGAAGTGAGTGGCACACGAGGTTTTCTTGAGACCGTTCATTACAATAAATGTCCTGTCACACTATAGGTAACAAACCGGAAAATCATTTTGAAGTGTCTGAAACTCTTAAAACATGACGTGCCTTCCTCAGAAGTAGATTTTTTTACAACATTAAAAAATAGATGTTAGATGCAGTCTTGAGATTTGATACTAAGTAAAGGATTCAAAATTTTGGTATGGCTAACCACATTTTCTTAGACATACCCCAGTTCTAACCATCAGAGGTTATTTCTGATCCTATTTTCAGTCTGCCACACACTAAGTACTCATCATTTTATGACACATAGTTACATGGACTAAGATAATGGTAATTATATCTCATACTTCAAAGCAATTACCCGGTGAGGTGAGGAAGGGCTCCTTGTTCCACATTCCACAATAGAGTATTTGCAGCATGGAGTTATTCACCTTTCTGAGATGCATTAGCTATTGGTCAGAGTCAGAAGCAAGATACCAGATTTAATGGATTAAAGGTCTGATCCATTATCACACATCTTATAATTATCCAGAAGCATAAGTCTTTACAGTAATTAATCAGTGAGAGATTAGTGAATATTCCCAGTGGGAAGATACTAAGTCTGAGAAATAAGTGTAGTTTGGTGATGCCCTTAATTACATATTGACTCATTATCCAGAACGCTTGTGTTTTTGGACATGATGGCCACATACCCCAAAAAATTGCATTTACTTGTAGTCCTTAAAGAATATAGGGTAATTTTTCCAGACATTTACATATGAAATCTATATACTCTGTTGTAGGGGATTGTGCTTTCAGCTTCTCTGTAGGTGTGGATGTACATTTGTGGCTGCTCTGGATGCAGTGAAAAAATGGAGGGGGTGCTTGAGAACAAGGCAGCAGTTCTGCCACTCTGACTCCCACAGGAGCTCCAAATAAGAGATAAGGGGATCCTCAACGCTGTTACAGGGCCTTGACCAACCTGACAACACATGGATGTCTGGGGAGCCTCAGTGGCCATCTAAGGAACTCTCAAAGACCAGGGAAGAGATGATGAACACAGGTGAACAAGAAAAAATAATTCCCTCCATTTAGGCTTTTGGCTGTTAAGAGCTTGCAACACCACATGAAGATGATCTGGGTTTTATGCCCCAAATTGCCTTAATATCCAGCAGCTGGCCTCTGCGAAGCAACCCTCATGTTTTGAGCCCAACAGGTCAAGATCTCCCATCAACAGAAACAGGAGCCCAATGAGGTCTTACTGGTCACTGAAGGGGGGGGGTGGGGTGGGGGGGGCGGTGATATGTGGGATTTCCTACTTATTAGCTTCCTGTGTCTTATACTGCACAAGGACTATTGCACTGGGTTAACTCAGTTTTGGTTTTCTCACTTTTAGGCTGAGCAGAGAGTCATCCCTCTCTCTGCACAAATTCACAAAGTCCTGGTTTTCACCCCAGCAGACAGTGCCTATGGGGTATCACTACTACATGTCGTACCATGTACTACATGTCTTTTCCATAAAAATAGAGGTGTTTGATCTTTTCTGTCAATATCCCCATTAATATTACTTTTATTTGGTTTTTTTTTTTTACACAAGGCAACTCAGAAGGAAGCAGGTTTTCATAAGATTTCACAGCCCTTAAGGAGACGGAGAGCTGGAAGCGCGTCTCGAGCCTCCTCCACGCCTCGTCTCACTCGCAAAGGAATGGGCCAACACTGTGATGAGGTCTGTTAAAGGCTCCCTCAGCTCTTTAGTCGCCTCCTCTCATTCCTGACATTGTGTCCCCTTCTGTGTGCAGCACCATCGCACATTTCCTATACTCCAAATAACTTCTCACTCCTCCCTCAACTCCCTCCTTTGAGGAACCTTCCTTCCTTTTTCTCCCCATCAGTCATCTCATCTCTCTCCCCACCCCCCCACCGAGCTGTAAGCTTACTGGAACAGGGAATATGCTGTATTCTCAAAGTACTCTATAAACATGTTTAATAACAATCTTTTTCAACCCTTGATCTTTCCTGGATGAATCCCACTTAATCCTCACTGAGATTTTTATGAATGGTTTTTCCTTACCCTTCAAGGCAACATTTTTCTGCTAATATTTTTATGTCAGCAACTAAGTGGGAGATAGACTGTGGCTGCTAAAAATAAAGAATAAAAGACAAAAAAACACTAATTACTCAGATCAAAACAAAATCTGGAGAAGTGAGTCATAACTCAAAAGAAAGGGAAAAATGTCTTGCTTTTCACTGGGAAGGGGAAAAAAAAACCTACAGAAAATTAAATTCTGCTCCTCTTACACTTAGGGGATTATTGTCATCTTTAAGTTAACTAAACTAGATATTACTGCAGCTCACATTTCTAGACTGCAAGTAAGAAATGAAAGATGTCACTAAAACACAGGCGAGTTGCAAAGCAAGAAAGCCAAACAGCTTGAGCTTTACAAATGAAAGAGATGAAATTGCCACAGTACTAAATAAAAGGATTTAATCAAAGCAGAGAACACAAACTACTTCTGACTATGCAAAGCCAGTGAGATAGTACAACTGGTAGAATGCTGTCTGCTTGTACATTGTGCCAGTTACTGAACTAGCATGCACCAAAATAATTTCTAAGTAGGTATCTCTTGCTTTGGATTCTTATTTTAAGGAAAGTTTCAGTATTGTGCAAACTATAAATACTTCCCTGATGCAACTACACCGCAGTATTTGGAACTAAGTCTTTTATGCATTATTTAGTGTTTCAACTGTGGAAAAATACTTTCATAATATAGTAACTTAGATGTCTGAGATAATGCTCATGGGTCAAGTTCACAGATGATGTGGAGAATGATGTAAGATATATATGAGACTTGCCATATCTTGCTCCTTCTGTAGCTTTTCTTAATACAAATCAACCTTTTTTAAAATTTACTGGTCATTGAATTAATAACCCTTGAAATGTGCCTGCATGCATGATTGTGGGCAATATTTTGCTATTATCAAAGGCTTCATGCAGGTCTTGTGTCCATAACTGGCAAAAGTTGGATGACTTAGAAGTTGAGAGAAGATTGAAACCTGTTCATCAAATGTCACTCAAAAATCACTTCTCTCTAT
The DNA here is from genome assembly GCA_022605575.1 of Laterallus jamaicensis coturniculus. Taxonomy (NCBI): domain Eukaryota; kingdom Metazoa; phylum Chordata; class Aves; order Gruiformes; family Rallidae; genus Laterallus; species Laterallus jamaicensis. The sequence goes on along the minus strand of JAKCOX010000008.1, from coordinate 15,159,127 downwards.
TATTTATTTAAACATTTATGGAAAATTACACTTTCAGAGAGGTGGGCAAGTCTCTGAGACTAGTGCCCCCCCCATCCCGTCCCCCCCAGATTGCTGGAGGGTAACCACTTAGCACACAACGCAGTGAGTAAACTCACTTAGCACACAACAGCTATACTCATTGGACCATAACATGGACTACATACTGGTTGTGGGCTATTTATACATGCCATTACTAGAGAGATATGTCTTTCACTTGCTGAATCTTTGTCTGCTATGCACTCAGTGCTTTAACTGCTATCATTACAAATGTTTACTCCTTCTCTTATGTATTATCAAATTGCACCAATTTTCATAATAAAACCTTTGCCCCACTATAAATAATTTATTCTTGCAAATAACAAAAAATAGGAAGAATTAAATGGGGTTTTTAAGAGATTATATACACTGGGAAAGATTGAGGGCATCATCAGTTTTAAAAACAATATGCTCCTGCAACCCATCTTACACTTTTTGAAACCAGTGTTGGTTGATTTCATTCTTCAGGCATGCAATCTGTCTTCAGAACTAACTTGGGGGGTGCTTCCAAAGTGGTAGCTTAAATATCAGCTACAGAAGACTGTGCCACCATTGAACAATATGACCTCAGTCTCAATGCCCTGTCCCTTAAGCTCTGTTATGGAAGACAGCTCTGTAGTAAAGAACCTCTAATGCTGCTCAAAGGCACAGGATTTATTCCTGGTAGCAGGATGGTCAAAACCACAGTTTGGAGTTACAGTCAAGCTGATCCAAAGAGAAGGGGTATGAAGATCTATTTTTCAGATTAAAAGGCCAGCCTCACAGGCTGGTCAGATGCATGGAAGGTAGCTGTATAGGACATAGTCTCTTACGCATCAGCGAAACAACTGAACAGTTGTTTTATTAAACCATATTATGAACTCTCTGATCATAATAGCAGCTGCTATTTGTATCCCATTGGACTAATATGCTCTGTTTTCCCTATTATGGCACGTTTGGGACAGTTTGGGGAGGTGGGGGTGGATGGTGAGGGTGGGCAGTGGGGAGAAAATGCAGTGAGAAGATGTGCCAGGATTCCACATTTCAAACAATATGTTAAAAATAGTTTAAAAATAAAATTCTTTATTTTTCTGTAGGTATATTCCAAATGACAAGCAACTGATACAAGATGGAGTAGTTTCCTGTCTATGTAATAAGTTTGCTCGGTAAAGTCTTGCTTTTCAAAGAAAAGTGGGTGGGAGACACATACCCATAAGTAAGTGTCCACAGCTGGGTGCCTAGCTTGCTTATTTGTACACTCACATGTACACCAGAGACTAAAGGGACTTCCAAGAAAGTACAGATCTTGGGGCAAGAAAGAACTAGCGTGGTAAAAAAAGGAGGCCACAGCTGCCATTTGCACCTGCCAAGTCATATTCACATCTCCTCATTTGTTAGAGAAATAGTCACATTGCAACACAGTTCTCCCACCAAAATCTCAGTTGTATTAGGTCCCTTCTGTTTCACTAGCCATTCGTGTTTGCCCATATTTGTACATTTATGTGTCTAGCTGCAGTAGACATGTATTCTGGATAATTATTAGTTTTGAAAGGGTTTTTAATTTTAGAAGATGCAGTAGCAAAAATATTGTCAGACTCATATTCCAATTTAAATATTAGGATGATGTTTCATTGTCTTTCAGTATAAAAAAATTAGAAGAGATTATGATTTTTTTTTTAAATGATGCTACTTTTATATGATATTGCAAAGAGAATAAGGCACATTCCTTTAAACTGATTTTCAAAGCTATATCTGCGATCTATATCTGCTGTTTATGGATCACAACTAACTTTATAGTCATGTATAAACTGTACTTCTGAGTGCCGTAAGAGGTATCCCCTGTCTCACAATAAAAATATTATGGAACATTATATTTCCATATAGTAATGGCACTCTTATTTTACTAGTAGGAAAGGTATTGTACTAATTTAATTGACTAACATAAAAGTCTCACAAGCAAGATCAATATTTTATTTTCTCAACAGTTTTTGTCAATGAAGATTTAATTTCCCATGCAGAGAAGGTGTCTGTATAGCTCACGGATATAAGTGGGGTGTGGTCCTCTCTGTGGAGCCCAGAGGCTTTGACTTCTTCCCCTGCTCCATTCCCATGTGAGCCTCGACATCAAAACAGAAGCCTAGATGTCAGTAAGTAGGGGTTTTATTTGTGACCCTATAATAAACTTATCCCTTGACCCAAAATCACATAAATTCTGTATGGTTTAGTTTTATGCCTGAACTAAAGACTTCTGACAGCTTAGCTGCGCTGGTCGGGATTTGAAGATCAGAAAACAAACAAAATGGAAAAAAATATGACTTAGCCTGTTTCACAGGTTTGACATCTGAAAACCGAGGCTTCTGTAATAGGGCAAATATTACCCTTATCTTTGTTGTAAATCTAGAAGGGTTGTGGGTTTTTTAACCTTTTTAAACACAGAAACACACACAAGTTAGCCTAAATACAGCATTGTTTAAAGACAATAAAATTAGACTGCTGCAAATCTGCAATTATAATTCAGAACCTCGGCACAATGGACAGATATGTGAACTTTCCCTGAACCTAATACCAAGTGCTGTTTGAGGGAAATTTTCAGTTGATCTGGGTCAACAGCTGATGCTGCGTGGAAGCCATTGGCAGTTCAGTGGTCAGAGTCAAGTTTCACATTGAACTTCTGCATTTGCGCAAAACCAAAACTCCCTGAAAAATCAGAGGTTGTAAATTAGCGACAGAACTTCACAAACCTCTAATTAGACTATAATATGTACAGAAAAGTTTTATTTAATGTTCTGTTAATCCCAAAAGACTCCTCATCTAAAGGAAAGGAAATATATCCTTCTCATATGTACTTACAGCCTGCTCCAGTGCTGATACCAGGCACACTAGACACGTTTTTTTTCCAGGATACTAATATAATAGGCAGGGATAAACACTGAAATTTATCAATTTAATTTTCTTTTAAAATAAAGTGAAAGATGTAAACATAACCTCATTTTACATCATGAATAGAGAAAATAGTAAGGTCTGAAGCAAGTGAGGTCTGATGGAGTTAGATGGGAAACCTATAGACCTTTTGGTCATTTCAGTGGGTTGGCTTCTGAGGAGAAGACACTTCCACCTGGAAAATTATGCTAATAATAAAAATTATCATAATTATATACATAATTACTTGGCACTTATCATTAATAACCATTGCTAATAAATCCTAAGCCTGAAAATAATATTAAAATCCTGTTGCCATTCCCACCTTGACAGTGTATTTGTTTATCATTCTTTTAATTTTAGAACATACTTTGTGACTCTGAAGGTGCAGATGTGAGAGGAGAGACAGAGCAGTGGCTGAAGAGCATCTCCTTTTTCTGCTTTCTGGCATATAAAAGGACCTGAAGAAGGCATAAGACTGGAAGCATATATATCTGTGGAGGATGTTTTGGAAAGCTGGTTCCTAGCGGGAAAAACAGAAGAGTGTGCTGAGAACCAACAAAGACCCTTTAACCACCCACAGTGTGTTGGGGCCCAGGAGGCCCAACTAGCCTTGCTGGCCCAGAGTAACCCTGCACACCCGGGGCCCCCATTTCAGCACAGCTTGGGGGCTGCCAGGCCACAGACCCTGCTGAACGCAAACTCCTCCATGGCTGGTGGCCTGGTCTCTCCACCTGCCAGCCCTCGCAGTGCCCTGGCACTGCAATTTACCTTCCATTTTTGTATGCTGCTGGTGAGTGATGGGGGAATGGACTCCATCACAAAGCACAAACCTTTAGAGCTGAGTCCCTGATGGCATGTTCAGGGCAAATGCTCTACTAAGATGTTCAGTGGCTGGCAACATGAAGATGAACTATATTTAAGTAAATATATTTAAATAACACCTCTACCTCAAAACTATGTTTTTAGCTATTATATTTTTCATTTTACATCCTGACATATCACACTCACTTTTTTCAGACCAGACAGAGCCGTCTTTAAACTACCTGTGAGTTCAATATCAACACAGATTCTCAACCTGGCTCTTAAAAACTCTTTATGCCTATCCTCAAAGTTGTATTTTTCTATCCCTGGACTTGACAAATAGCATGTGTGGTGAGGTGGGAAAGGTGTTCATAATTTCCAGCTGAAGTATTGCCTGGTGAAGTGTCAGCTTGGGTTACATAACTCATATATAAACAGACTTTTTGTGGCTGGTAGGAGAATAATTGGTTCACCTCATCTATTCCCCTACCTCACACAGCTGCATTGGCCTCTTATTTCATTATTCAGTAAAGCTTGCAATGACCACCACCTTCTTTACAAAACAGCATTTCTAACATTAAGAAAAATCCGACAGCCAGAATTTAAACCCTAAAATCTCTTCAGGAAGATGCAAAGTGTTTATAGGACTACTATGTTACCCTGAGGTTGCTCAGATCTGAGCCTTCAAGGTCGGTTTCATGGGAGAAAGGTTAGTGTGGAACTGAGCCATTGGCCTGAGACTCAAAGAGATGTTCAGCAGCTGCAAAGCTCCAGAGGTCCCTCAGCCAGCAGACTCCAGTGCAGCAGGATGACCTCGTGCATTACACGAGAGGCCCTCCTCCAGTTTCAGAGCTGGGTAGACTAGCTTACATGGAGAGTCAATATAGCACAACTAGTCACATGAAAATCCACGCCTTCCCTTAATACATACCAGCATTTCCAGGCTAGTAAACAAAAACTTAAGGCATGTCAGGTTGCTATACTATTGTAATAATAAATCAATCTGAGGGAATGAAGAAGAGTGAGTGAAACCATTGCTGGCACAATCTAGAGTGGCCTAACAGGAAGGATTCAAGGAAAGGCAGCAGGATTCCCCTATGAGCTTCTCATTGTATGAACCTCTGCAATACCATTGCTTCCTTCATCCTGTCGATATGGGAGATGGCAATGTTATCACATAGAGCGACAGCATTGTTACACGCAACATACACCAATGTAGTATAGAGGCTCAACATTCAAGTACCGCACCAGGTACAGGACAGGAATAAGGAACAACTGACCATACCACTATTATCCCGGCCCTTTGATGAGCCACTAGTGACTGACTACATGTGGTTCTTCTTCCTAGCTGAAGAAACAGACAGCTGTAGAAAGAAAAAGGTAATATGCTGCCTGACAGATACTGTTGAGAATTACTGCCATAAGCAATCACACGCTGATACTGCAAAGTGCGTGTATGCTTCACAAACAGAACATTTTACCAATAATCCTTCTGATCCATCATGTTCAAGCTTTCTAAACCTCCACCAACTTATGCATCGAACTCCTCCATACACTCTCGTTCCCCATTCTCATCTTTTCCACACCATCTTCACCTCTTCCAGTCCTTCTTCCCCACAGTGCAAAGGAAGGGACCCTTCCCATATTTGTCAGAGCCAGACTTGTTTCTGGACTTGTTGTCATTCACTTCTGGATGGCCATCTCTTCCTCTTTCCTCTCTCCCTTCCACATTTCTTAGAGTCTTTTCAGGCTACTTATACTAAAACATTAAACTTTTTTTTTTTAAATTCTTCTTGAATGATAAAGTGGGTAATAAACCCGCTATTTTTTTCTTTCTGCTTCTCACTTGGATTTCTATAGGTAAATGAATTAAAGATATTTTTCATTTTTCCAGATTGTAAAATGAAAACAATATTTAAATCCCCTCTCCTCTTACTGGAGGTGTGAAGGCTGATCAGGGAATGTGCAGAACATGTTCTGGAGATGAGCAACACATGGCTGCTACTTGTCCAGAAACAACAGCAGTATCAGTAGAAGTACTGATTGCATGAGAAGGAATGTATGTATGTAAAGTGCACACATCTGTGAGAACCACGCTGTATCTGCTCACTTCACATGAGGAACCTTTCCAGAAGAGCAAGGAAGAGTTTTTATGTCATTGAACCGTTCCTCTGTTGCATCTCATTGTACAAGACCTGTATTAGAATTCTCTGGCAAATCTTCTTCAAGGATTTTTGTAAATACTACTACTTATGTTACCCGAATTTAAGTCATAGTCAAATTTCTTACACTCATGTTAAAAAGGTGGATCTCCTTCTGTTAGCCTTCAGCTTAAGGCTCAATTCTCTCAAACATGTGAGAGAGCAAAACGAAATTGTACAAATATCCGTGGAATAGGAATGGTAAACAGGAGATGTCTCTGAGGCCAAGTAAATGTATTGAAAACACCAAAGTTTCCTGCATAATTTTCTTGTATTGAAATGCATGTATAGTTTGTAATAGCAAATTATTTCCTCTTTCAGGTATCCAATCAAAAGTTACGTAAAGTCTTACTATCCCGATTCCCCAACTGCATCATAGAGAGCAATATAATAAGGTCCCATTGACAAAAATATTCCTTGATTGCAAGGATCGTCGATATCCTGAAAATGAGTTTTCACAACACTAGAGGTGCACTTCAGCTCACTTTGCCAGGTGTTTGCATTGCAGTGATAATTTCCAGAACTGTGCTGGCTGCTGAATATGGCCCAAAATTGGAATCACCCCCTTAGGAGTATTCAGATTGCACAGAAAAACCCAGGCAAAGGATAGAACAGACAACCCTCACAAGGAAAAGAGCAGAGCCCCCTGAATGCAAGCTGCATCAGAGCAAGTGCGCAGGAGTCATGCTTACAGCTTCATACCAGCAGAAGTTTCTACATTGATATGCAGGAAAGCTCAGGGAGAATCTCAGTATCAAGTGTTCTCTCTAGTTCAAATCTCTATTTGGAGGGAGTAGAGGTGGTGTGCTTTGGGATAAACTCAGGTGCATGTGTTTGCACACACAGTGGCTTTTTCTTCTTCACTGGGGTATTTCCACAAATGCTTCTCTTAATCTGAATCTATCTCTGTACATGTGTTCGATAGTGACTTTTCATCATCCTAAGCAGCTGTTGAGTCCTAGTCTAGAGTTTACTGATGAAAGAAGATTTCCTCCATTCCACACCAAAAGCACAACCTAAAACATTTAAGTACTGGTCTTTCAAAACCTTTCTTTTCTCTTCTGTGCATGCAAAAGGACAGATAGAGAAGCAGGTAAGAAAGAGACTCAGCTCATGATGGTATAAAGGACCCCTCACACAACTTGCAGTTTCACATAGGCATGTGTGGCACCCCAGATGCTATGGGTGAAGCCCCGCAAAGGTGACTGTTCACACTTGCTCTGAGTGCAGGCTGCCCATCCGCAATGCCAGAAGGCATCACACACATGACAATATCTGCCACACACAGAAGCTACTTCCCTTCCCTTACTCCACAGTGAGCAGACTGTGCCTCAAGTCAGAATACCAGACAAAAAAGTATTGAATTGCTGTTGATAACAATTTATTGACAGAAAGTGGAATTCCTCTTTTCTGCTGCCAATTATCTCTTACATAATTAAAAAAAATATTCCTCTTGATATGAACTTAACTGAGCAGTATTCCAAATTGTGCCAAAACCAGTAAGTTTAAAAGCAAGCAGTGATTTCAGACACCATTCCTTCCACTTACCTGATTTGAATGACAGGAAGCTTGTTTTTCAGTAGCTACTCTTAAAAAAGATTCCAAAAAGTAATAGCTTTCAAGTTGATGCTAAAAGTACTACTTGCATTTGAAAATATTGTCCCTTATATTACTTGCAAGTAGTGACTGAGCGGTTACAAATTGTAAGTCTGAGGTTTTGGGGGTTTTAAAATATACTCATGATGCTAAAAATTATTTGATAATTGACCATTACCTATTTTAAAGGAGTTGGGTTCTTTTCACTGATTCAGTGTGATTACTCCAGTTTGGATATACACTTGCTCCCTACCAAAGGCAAGGAGGATTTGGTTTATTTGTGCAAGCAGCCCAAATCCAGGCTCTGTCTCCCAGTCCCTTAGGCACACCTATGCTGCTGGTCCGGCTCCCCTGCACCAGCTGCAGGAACACTAAATCCCCAAATTATCAATGGAGCACAGACACCCATGAGCCATCCACCCCAAAAAGCTCTGCATGGAGAAGTTTGAGCACAGACACCCCTGAGCCATCCATCCCAAAAGCTCTGCATGGAGAAGTTTGAGCTGACTGTGTTTGCCACTTGCTTACCCTGGGAACCATACGTAGCCCATTGCATAATGAAGCAGGACCATACATCTATGTATCTTCATGACGTGGAAAAACAAGCATTGCCCATAATCTCTAGTATTTATGATCCATAAAGAAGTGGAAGGAATGCAAATAAGGAGTATGTGTTCTGAACGAAAGATGTCTGTGCCCACTGACACTGTCACTATAATCAATCTCTTCTCCTGCAGACATGGCACTGCGTTGGGACTGCAGGCCTGGCTTAATGCACCCTGACTGCAGCTGTGTCTACTTTGGTTTTGTGAAAGAACTTGCAAGTCTAGCATGGTAACTTGTCATCTGCAAGCCAGGAGTTTTATTCACAGTTTGCTAGAAGCCACATTAAATAGCAACATCAGTCTGGAGATCAGCTTCTGCAGCAATGTTCTTATCCTTAAGCCTGTGCAGATGGGTGATTCCCTGTGTGCTTGCTTTAATGGCTGTGCTGCTGAAGACACTAATATTCTAAGACATATCTCTCCAGGGGGCTCTTGATATGCGAGCAAAATGAAATTTGTGTCCGGTTTGCCTAGGCCTCACCAGTGCCCTAACTGCAGGATGCTGTATTAGAAAGACACCCTTTGTGGGTGCACCTTTCACAGAAAGACTGTCAGAAAAACCTGAAACATTCATGGTATTTAACCAGGCTCATAAACAGCGACTTCTCCAAACAACTAGAAATATTTACGCTTCCTATTTTCTTGGAGTTCAGGAATCTGTGGCTTTGTTACCAGTGCCGCCTGTGAGGTTATTGAGAAATTAATTCTACTGTCAATGTGTATAGACAGAGTTTTGCTATAAACACGCTCCCAAATAATATGTATTTTGTCTTTCTTTCCTCCCTCCAAGCACTGTGCTAACAATATGACTCTTTACTATCTGTACAACTTGCGATTATGTAGCGATAAGCAATCCACACTCAATATGCCATCCTATTAGGCAGTGTTAAGTTATTACAGGTCGTATCGCTGAGCCTAAATAAGACCTGACAGAAAAGCTCATTAAATCTGAAAAAAACTCCAAAAAAAAAAAAAAATCCCCTTTTCCTTTTTTTTCCCCTAACTAGATTGAGGTACTTAGCTCAAAGCTCCCAATCACCTTTGTGAGAGCAGCCTCCTGTGGCGCGGGAGTCCCTCACAGAAGGGCTGTACAGTTCCCCGCATTGGATTAGCACCAGTTGCACCAGTCCTTTCCCTTAGTTGACCCTGCAGGGAACAGGAGCTAATGTACTAATTCCTCTTCCAGACCCTTCATTTTTTCTGGTCTTGTGAGCCACCCTCAGTCCCTGGAGCACTGATGACACAGAGAACACCTTTTCATTCTTCCTAAATATTGAACCTTGCCACTCTGTTTTTTCCAGCTGACAGACACAGCCTGCAGTGGATGCCCTTCTTGCCACACAAGTCTTACAGCCCAAAGACCAAGCAACAGACTATTACAGAGATTAAGAAGTTGAAATGTCAGCGTATGCCACTCCTTGCTTCACCCTTTGCTCCAGACATAGGACTTCATCATTTAACAAGCATAGCTAGCTATCAGGCTAAGTGAGAGTATTAAAACTTCTTGTTTTCCGCCTTGGATAGTCACCTATCCAGTTACCACCCCACAACACTGGCCTAATTTATTTGTGCAAATAAATGCTGTTAGAAGGGGGTAAAAAGCTCAAACCTAAAACTGTGGCTCATTCACATTGACAATATACAATTGTCTCAACCACAATAATTTAAATAAAAAAATTAAGCATCAGTACTGGCAAAGTGATAAAGTGATTGCCTGACTCCTCTTCATGAGGTAAAACGTCTACTCATTTTAATTCAGTGTACCTGTGGGCCACAAAGGCTGCTGAAACCATCCTGCCCTTTGCACAGCATTCTGGTCTTCACTACGGAGTATGAGGAGCCCTAGTGGCATGTCCAGTATTGTGTCTTCATCTCACAAAGTGCTTTAAGCTCCTGCTGAATGTTAAGCAATTTTGTAATCTGACTGAAGTCATCAGGATTAGCCAAATGCTTAAAGTTAAGCACAAATGTGCTTCCTGGATCGAGGCTCAAGGGAATATGGAGTTGTTGTTAGTGCATTCAGAATAAGGCATAAAGAGAAAATCTGTTTTTTTAAAATCCTTTTTGATAATTTGAAGCTAGTTGATATCTTGGCTTACTGAAGTCAGAAGTGTATCACTGGATGTGGATGTGGGTGGGAGAGGGTTTTTAACCTTGGGTGCTAAGAACACACACTTGTTGATGGTTAGTCCGGACTGTGAGGCTCTAAGAACAGCAACAATACAGTCCTGTGTTCTAGAGATTTTTCCCAGCAGATAAACACACTCCTGAGTACAATCACTATAATTTGTGAGGAGTCCTTTCAACAATAAAACCTTCATCTCAGAAATAGCCAACATAATTCAGGACACACAAATATCTTCACATCCTCCCTTCTTCTAGATTGGTCTAGGAAAAAAAAAAAAAAGTATCTCTACATCAGAAGACAAGTCTCCAGAAAAGCTCACTTGACAACTTGCATTCCTCTACTGTATAGAAACCCGGTGGAGGTTGTTTTCTCAAAAAAACAGTCCCGTGAACTCTTTCTACACACTGACAAACAGATAGTCCCTGCCCACATGCTTCTGCATGCTCAAAGAGAAAAGAATAACATGCTTAATATGCCTCATGCTGTCTGGTACCATCTTTACTTCCTAGGTGATTTTAGAGCCATTCCTTACACGGACCGTCTGAAAGAAGGAAAACAGTAGCAGGATTGTAAAGTGGCCTTGATCATTTTTACAGGTGCAGATGATCAAAAATGCTTATCAAAGGCTGTTGCTTTCTTCAGCATGAAGAGCACAACAGCAAGGAGGACCCTACATTAAGACAAAAGGTCATTATCTTTGTTACTTATATTTGGTGTCCTTTTCCCCATGCTGTTAGCCTCAGTCATGTCAGCAAGAGTCCAAGATACCAACAGTCCAGCACAACGCAAAATGGTGGCTGTGGGAGGAAGAAGCTTGAGGGAGCATGCCTTGAAAGAAGGGATTTCGGTCAGAAGAGT